>JAHYIQ010000001.1:11795000-17045000 GCA_030673865.1 Melipona bicolor | reverse complement strand
TGAACAACGGAGAGAGAACCCGGAAGGATTGATAAAAAAAAGGGGGGAGGGGAGAAAAAACGAGAAACAGAGGAAAAGAGGAAAAGGGGGAACGGACTGATAACGATGCAAATTTTCCAGGTATCTGCCTCCTAGGGAACACCGAGCTCGCGGTTATTTCGCTCGGGGGATGCGGCAAATGAAGTTGAGAACGTTCGCCGGCTGTCTAGTAGGAGCTGCTCGAACGAGAGACCCGATTAGCCGCGTTGGTCTCGTGGACACCATACGATCACGATCGACCCCTCCCCCTACTCTCGTCCCCCCTTTTCGAGTGTCATTAGGGGACATCGGATAATAGGTCACGAGTACAGAGAAGATCTCGTGCCGGAGGATCGTTAAGAGTGTTTCTCAAATGTTGTCGAAATTTTGCATTCTATCTGTAATTCTATCGATGTGACATTGTAATCGATGTAGATCGACTTCTTATTTCTGAGAATGAGAAGTCCGTGCTCTCGTCGATGCTCGAGTTCACTTGTACCCTCATAAATTCCTTAACGAGTCTTACGATAGTCGTGCTGAATTCACGACGATCTGACCGCGCGCGGTGTGTTATATTCACGGAATCAGGCTGGTTCGACGATCAACAGGAATGGTTTTTTTTTCTTCTTCACGTTCACGAGGTCCCACGACAAACAATTAACCGCGCGCGACGAGCGTCGTTAGCTCCCTCTGCTTGCGATTTCATTGTCTTCTCCCAGTTGCTGAACGATCAAAACGCCTGGGACGACGCCTCGAGGGGAATTAGAACCCGACAGCTCGTCCGTTACTCACCCTTTCACCCTTCTTCGCCATTCGATATGCTTATTAGAGAAAGGGGGAAGGTGTCTTCTTCGATGCACTTTCACCTTTGTGCTCAAAGCGTCCAGTTCTTTCCCCTCTTTTAGTTTTTTTTCTTTTTTTCTTTTTTTTTTTTTTGCGAGAGGACGGAGAACAATGGCGAAGAGTAGAAAAATATAAACGATCGGATCAGGAAATGTTTTCCTTTCTGGATTTAGCGAATATATTTAGAAATAGATCGCTCGCTGTCGACACGATCGCTTCCGGTTTCCAAAATTCTCCGTGACGATCGATATCTACGAAATAAAACCCGGTCCCGTAGCCTCTTCCGGATATTTACTGATTGACACAGTCGAGTTTGATATCGCCGAGTTAAATATACATTTGCGAACGATTAACTTGCTACGTTAATTTTATAACACGAACATGATTTTGTTGTCTCGTTCAGAGTGCTCGTTATTAAATTGCGAATGTTTGCGCGTCGGCGAGAAATTTGGAATTGCAAAAATACGTACCAAGTATCCAAATTGCACCCATTACAACGAATAAAACGAATTTCCATTCTATTTTTAATTGCAAAATTACAAAAATCATTATTACGAGTAACAAGAATTGCTGTGCGAAATATTTATGTACATATACACGTGCAGGCGCATTTCCGATGAAGGTGATACAGGTCGAAAAAGCGCGTGCTCCAGGAAAAGCGGGGAACAGTTTCTGAACGTTTATTAAACGTTATTTTGTTAATAAAGAAACGACACAATTCAAAATAACACCTTTCACTCTAATAACTCGCACTTGTGCACAATGATAATGAACGGAATGAAACACGTAATGGGGCACACGTTGAAACTCAGCGTACAGATCACAAGAATCAGAAACAGCGACGTAATTACTTTCCACGGGTGAAATTATGAACGTAAACAAATAATATTTTCATAATTCGTCGAGTAGCGTATCTACAACATTTTCATAACGATAATAATTTGAAAATCGCATTTAATTAAAAATTATTATATAACATAACTTATAATTTATATTTATTGTTATCAGTCATCGCATAATGTCGCCTGCAACGCAAGTTGTGGATGGATGACGTCAGAAAATATTTCGTAACAGTATTATACGCTGTTTATAGTACTTTTGTAGGACAGTGCGCAGGCACACTTTCTAGAAAAAAGAAAAAACATATCAAAGACATTAAATGGTTCCAGCAGAAAGTTGAGAATGGCCGTGTCGGTGACCACGTGGCGCTAAAAAAGCTTCCCGGACGAATGAGTTTAATTTTCAATGGATTTCACGTATTCAACGGCAGAACGTGGATAATTGTGTCGAGTCTTGCGAACAACTCGAATCGATTTAACACGCCTAGCAGTGAATTCTGTCGCCCATAAGCACAATTCGACCGACCTTGCGGTTTGCATTCTAACTCCGGTCGCGACCACGGCTAACGCAATTATCCCGCGGACTCGGAAATTGCACCTATGGAAAATCGGGTTTAAACTCGCCCTATCCAACGATTCGTTGTCACCCAGTCCAAATCGTTCGTCACCCTCGTTGTCGATTCTTCAATTAGCTAATTCTTTGCTCCGTCCTCTGTTTATCCACGCTCGAGAAAAGTGAAAGAGTCGAGGCAGCCATCAGGTTGCGCACGGTGTTAACGCTTCTCGACGTCGACTCGCGCGAACAGCGGAAATCCGTTCGTCATCCGTTCGACGTTTGAACTCGGAGGAATTCCCAGAGGAAAAATCATCGAAGGAAGGAACGACGTTCGCGAGAGAGAAGCGCGAATCTACCGACCGATCAACCATCCCGGCGAATAGACGAACGAACGAATGGAAATCGAAAAAGAGAAAAGAAGAGTGAAAGAAGAAAAAGAGAAATATCACACGAATATAATTCTACCGGGTTGAAAGAGAGTCCCCCTCCGGCGGGGGGCGAGGGGGGTGGGTGGTGGGCAGTAGGGTTGGGTGAGGCTGGCTGGGCAGAAATAATTTCTTCCTTCGAGCGCAACTTCGGCGCAACGAGGACGAACGGCGGAAGAGAAGAGGGCTGGCAGTCTCCTCTGGCGGAACTTGACAAATTTTCAATAAGATCGCTAATTGGCCGGTTATTTCATCCCCCGCGAAAAAGAATTCAGTGACGCCGGACTTGGTCCCCACGCCACCCCCTCCTCCTGGCCAGCCCACCAACGGTCCTCCACCTCCGGCCACTCGCCGCCTCTTCCTCTTTCCTCTTTCCTCTTTCCTCTTTCATCCTCCTCCTCCTCTTCCTCCTCTTCCTCCTCTTCCTCCTCCGCCGCCCTTCGGCCCGCCACCGCCGCCGCTGGCCCGATATTCCCGCTCATATCCCCCGGCTATCAATGTATAGTCGCGTTATCGATCGGGTCCGGCTTTCATTTTTTGCTTATTTGACTTTTCGGCCCGGGCTTTCGTCCGTTCGTTAGCTCTTCTTCGAGGGCCATCGAACGACGCCCCACCGCAAATAATTTTCCAGATAAGCTCGAGCGCGAGCCGTTGCGAGCCGCGCCGCGCCGCGCCGGGCCCGGCCGGAAATTTTTTCGATCCTTCCCGCCTCCGAACGTTCCGAACTAGCGAGGGCTAGCCATGCGTACATTTACCTCCGAACGTCCCGTTTTCTTTCACTTTCCGATCTATTCGTTTCTTCTGGAAAATGTGAATTGGGAAAAAGTGGGAAGCTGTCGAGTCGTCCGTTCGTAATGGTTCTTCTTGAATTCTTGTAATTCAAAGCGGGAAAGACGAGTTGTTAACTCGCCGTTTGGATTAGACGATGATCCCTCTTCTTTTTTTTTTTTCTTTTTTTTCTTTCTTTTAGTGATTCGTCACTTTTTTATCGCGTAGTAAACTCGAAAATAAACTGTGTCACGCCCAAGTTCCCATGGATTAAAACTTAAGAGGAATTGTTTCGTCTCTGTTAACTTTTAATTCCGTAATTATGGAAGTTTTAATTAAGGGACGATCTGGTTAATAAGTTAAATATCCTACGGAGGAGTATGAATGAGATTTGGTTTAGAGTTTAGTAGATTAGGCTTAAATGGACTGGTCTCGTATAAATTAAAAATCGAATCTTTTATTTGTAACGGCTTCGAGTATCCAAAACAACGTCGATAAATGTGTTTCGATTATTAGCAGATCGATCAAGAGTAAAACCGAAATTAAGTTCACGTCTTTACTTTGTGATGGGGTACTTTTCTTGGTCTCTCAATTGAGAAAGTTACATAGTTTAGGAAAAGAGTAAATGACGAATGAATTGAAAGTGTGTTAAAAAATATAGATCGATTGGAGAAGGTTATTCGTTGGTCAATTGAAAAAATTAAGGATAAAAGATACATTTCTTTCTTGGTAAATCCGGAACAGAGGTAAATAGATATAATTAAAAAATTTTGTTATATTTTTTTCATAATATTATGTTAAATATTCTTATATTACAGCATATAGCATTTTCTAATTCATTAAGAGCCAATGTTTTGTTAAATAACATTTTGTTGCTATATTCAATTCTGTAATTTGAAGGATTTATTAAAACGAATTTCTCTTTTTAATCAATTATATCCTACAAAATTAATTCTTTACTGTAGGATATAAGATATACGTTTTGTGAATTTAAAACGTTAGAGTACCTATTTACAGCACAGGCATTTTTCAATCGTAGGAATCTTTTCTGTTGCTGATTTGTGCGGATTCTATTGAAGTATTTATTATCCCAATACATCTCTTGTTTGTTGACAAAATAATACGTCAGCTACTTTATTTAATTTTTTCATTAATATTGAATTTATGTTGTCAATTTACGTATTGATTTTATGTCACTTCAATGCTTGGTCTATAATGAATTACGAGGAATAAAAAACGTTTGAGCAAGATAGATTTTAAGATCGATACTCTTCGCGTAAAGTGTAATTTCGAAATTTTCTTAATTGGCGAGTTTATTCATTTGTAAGAAACAATGCAGGTAAATTGCAAGAGTTGATGAAATATTTTTACAAACGTTGGATATTTAATATTGTAAATGAAAGAAAAACATGAAACTCTTGTCTTATAATTTCTATTTAATCAAGATATAATATTCATAATCATCGTACGATATTGTGTCTCAAATTGTTCTAATCAATATTTTTATTTTTAATAAATAAAACATTGCTTTAATTTCAATCTTAAAATTTCAGTCTTGCAATCTCTATTTGGTTAAAACATAATCTTTTATTATATACATTACGCGTGTAATATTTTATTCAAATTATTTTAATTAAGACTTTTATTTACTTACTTACTAATAAACTATTTTAATTAGATTAATCTGCAAAAATTAATATTTTCGAATTAAATTTAAAGATCTGTTTAAACTACTCGCAAACGCTGTGTCACGTTTTGTTTCGAATAGCGATCGATTTTTATGTTTCACGATTTAACCTAACGTCAGACCACACGTTTAACTGGAATTTCGAATTTATCTAATAAAGGACCATAAAGTACAATCAGGGACGTTATAATTCTTTAGGAGATACTCCTTAATGCGTCAATTACAATTGCAGGGATCAATCTCAGTTCTAATTCAATTGCAAAAGAAATCTCATTTCTGTCTGATAGATACGCGTTCGAGTGTCCTCGAAATTTCAAATTACCCCGCGCAGGCCCAAAAGATCTCGAAATCGGACAACCACCCTCGCGGAGCCCTCGCCCCCAAAATCATTCATCGTCGAAGTGTGCCTTCGAGTCGGCGCTCGGAAAAATCCGAAATGAAAAATTCCCGGCTGGAAATAACGTGTTTCTCCGGCGTGGCGTGTGCATCGGCCAAGTTCATCGATTCCTCGATCGATTCCGCGGCTTACAATTACCTCGCCGCCCCCCACCTCCACCCTCGGGCGCGTTACAAGCGAGCGAACCACCGCAGTCTTCGAAAGTCCGCCGGTATTCCGGCGTATTATTAATAAAATATTATAGAACGCTTTATAAAAAAGCTGGCCAACCAGAGAGAGAGAGAGAGAGAGAAAGAGTTGACGGAGAAAGGGAGAGATGGATGAGGGGGGTGCGGTAGGAGGCAGAGGCTCGAATAAACCACAGATACCGGCGCTATAGAGAGCTCGCGCGCTGCCTGAAAGAGAGAGGATCGTGCCAGGAGAGCGGGCGAGGGTGAGGGAGTGGTCTACGGGGGTGGTCGGAAGGGCGAAAGGTGTGCGCTGCGGGGGACGGGGCTCGGCGAGAGAGAGTTCTGGAGTTCGAGCGATATATTGCGACTAAACCAAACTGACGGAATGCCAAAACTTTTTTGTAATTAAATTTTTCACCGCGGTAGAAAAGCCTGCAGGTTAGGAAGGGGGGCGGAGAGGTTTGGCGGTGGAGGCAGGGGGTGGTGCCAGCCCACTATGCACACGGCCGCCGTTGCACGGCTTTTTCGTCGACGACGCGCCGCGCGGTCCCAGCGCAGATTTTTTCTTTCCCGCCTGTTCCCTCGGCTTTTTCCCTTTTCTCACCCTTCCTCCCTCTCTCTCTCTCTCTCTCTTTCTCTCTTCTTTCTTTCCTTTTTCACCCTCGTATTTCCTTCCTTTCTTTTTCTCGGTTCTGTCCCTTTCCGTCTTTTCGGTCGGCTCTCATCGTTCATCAATCCACCTGGCCAGGCTACGACTGCCTTTGTTAATGGGTTACAGGGGCCAGACGCGTCCTTCCCGGGGAAAAATAATAATAGTTTCGGACGAAGCTGTGTCGCGCACGTTCCGTTCGCTGCTTTCCGAGTTTCTCTTTTGTTGGCGAGTCGGTTCATCCCGGGGAACAACGGGGTTGCGAGTGTTGATTGGGTGTACGATGCCGCACGTTCGTGCGACGAGTGCTCGATCGCTCGCTCCTTGGGATTTCGGGAGGTGTTCGGAGATCGATCGCGCTAAGCTTAACGAAAACGTCGTAGAACACGTCGAATCGAACGCGAATGGTAAAATGTGGTTACATGTTAATGATATTAATTATCATAACTTTAGTTGATATTCCTAGTTCATCTGGCATTCTAGTTCAGCAATGTGAAACACGTAGATTGATACGTTTGATTTGACGAAGGCGTTTTGTGTTTTACATCGCGAGATATACGTAGAATTCAGTACGATTCGTGGAATATCTTTAATGAGATATTTATTGTTAATTAAACTAGACGTTTGTGAGAAATTTATAAAATATAACATAAAAAACATATATAACTGCATTGTGAAAAGACGCATAAGATATCCAAGGCATACGACATTCAGTACGTCAAATAATTTTCTATTAAAGTTCTATCTTTTTCAATGTTATATTTTCAGAAATATGAATTTGCAGGAAGATTCACAATTCAGTTATAAGTATAATTGCTGTTCTTAATCTCTCTCATATTTTCGTTCTGGGACTTTATATATCATATCTAAAAGGATCGTTAAATGTTATAAAACATCTATTTGAATTATGTAAATTACTACCATAATTTCTTATTTTTATATTATGTAATACTTGGCTATTATTACTTCTTCTATATTATAATGCTTAACATTATACGTTATTCCGCTCTATCCCCCCTTTCTCCGAGTAATCAGTATTTTCGTTTTCGTTTCAGTTTCTAATTATCCTCTCTTTTAACATAACATGTAATAATTAAAAAATATTTCATCTTTTCAAAATCCTGACGATGAGATTTGAAAAATTAAAATAACTGCACAAAGTAGAGAGATTTATATTATGTTGCGTTCGTTAAGTTTGTTCAGCTAGCGACTTCTTCGATACATTTTTAATATTTTATTAATCATTCTTTCAGCTTCAACATGTGTAGATAGCTTCGACAACTGTAATAAACTCAATTTTTATATATTTCACTAACATTAGAAATATAAAAATTGCAAAATAGGGAAGTTAGAATGCAATGAATAAAAAACTGCACGACTTGTACCTCAGTACGATTCGTCTCACTGAAAGGCCCAGAAGCAACTGTTCTGACTAGGAAATGAAGACGACTTTTTTGCCGTAAAATTTTATTAATATGCAAACATTTGAATTGATAGAAAACAAATTACGGACGCGATCGCTCAGTACCAGACAACGCCACTCCTACTCAAGGTCTACCCCACGCCCCCTCACGAATCACGTGACCCAAATCAACCAATCGCTAATTTTCGTTGCATTAGCGTTGCACCTGAAGAGGTCCGATTTTCTGGGTTACCCCCGCTAAAATCAGTGATAAAAAAAAGTTTGTAACACAATAGAGAACACAAAAAAACATACATTTTACAAATCATTCAAATCCGTCGTAAATCTGCAAAATTACCGACATCACTTAAAAAGAAATTCTAAATTGGTCTAAATTTTTACCATTTCGGTAGTTCCAGTGTTGAAATAAAATTTCCCGTGCGACGTTGAGCTTCTTCCAACATAAAAAGAAGTCGAGCGAAGCGAATCGTGCGAAACTTCGCCTCTCGTGCCTCTCTGGCACAGCCTTTGAAATCAAGAACGTAGACTCGCGTACCGCCGATCGATTTTCTAGCCTTAACCGTTCGCCTTAAACTAGGAAACAGTGGGCTCGTGGCGATGTCGTTTTCTTCGTCCCGGAAATTTAGGAAATTAATAAAAGTGCAGGGGCCGATATCGCGGGGATAAAAATTCTCCGGCGAAATCGGAGCAACTGGCGGAGAGGAGGGAGGAGGCGGGAGGGGCGGACGAAATTTACGCGGGCGTACGCGCACGTGCTCGGCCAAGGAGACCGAGTAAATTACACGGCGAGTAATTACGTTGTCAGAATTTTATGCCCGGCATCTCCGGCCGCGTTTCTCGAACAAACGATTCCACGACAGCTCGAAAAATGCCTGCCCTCCGCGTAAATAATCCACGGAAGAACGAAAATTAACTCCATTTGCCGGATGGAGGGTGTTCTCCTCGCGTCCGCGCCGTGTTCCCTTTCCACGTGGACGTTGAAACCCGTTGAAAGCTTGGCTGATGAGATCGAGGGAATGTTTTACCATACCGAGGAATTGTTACGTTCACGCGAGGTTTGTATCAGCATCCGAGCGAGGCTCACGGTGAAAAAATATTAGATAATGTTTGGACGTTTCGTCAATTACGAGTAATAGGGAATACATTTTTTCGGGGAATTTTGTAAATTTTGTAAAAATATGGTTGATCGGAAACTTATTAAACTTTTTACACTTGCGTATTTGTACGTTACTGTTGAAAATAGTATTGGTTGCTGATTTTCTAAAATTTCTGTACATCATTTAGTTTTCAAAGCAATATTTTCCAAGACTATATTGGCGAATATCGTATCTCGATTACAAAGTATATTGATTGTAACGAGAGTGCTGTAACTGGGAAAGACTGATGGCTTAATAGTGTTTAATTTCGAGAAACTGTGAATAAGATTAATATATTGTACAAGCTTAATCAGGTCGTTCTTTAACTAGATTTTTTTATGACCAACCAATCGTAAGATAGTAAAGCTGTAGATACATGTGATATAATTTATTTGCAAAAGAAATGAAACGCACAAATACGAAATGACTGCACTAAAAAGATTGATAATTCGAGTGATCGGTTAATTTGATAAATTTCTTTGATAAATAGTTTAACGTGCTTCCAAATATTGAAACATACTCTTCATAAATATTTAAAAATTCATAAAATAATACTTTTTAACAGATAGATAATATCACAGTATTGTTTTTTATAATGTACAATTTCGCTAAATCTACGAGCCTCTGAAATGAATTTCTTTTCCTACACTGGTTCATTCAGGTAAGCGTAAAAGTGAAAAATTGTAAAGGGACAAGAAATTCAGTTGATACGAAATTCAAAGAGCTGAAAATACCGAGGAAAGAAAATCACACGTATTTGAGAAAACACTTTGCACAGAAAATTCCTCGCAGAAACATCCGCGGGATCTTCGGATTATCCACTGATATCAAAAGAAGCATCGCAACGCGTGACCTCGCCGCCTCATCCCCGTCTCTGACCGTCCTCTAAAACCACCTTCATAATTAAATAACAAGCACCGACCAATCCGTACCTCTCCAAAAAATACTCCAATTACCATTATCCAATTAACCACCACTAATACGCGCGCGTATCACGTGAAAATCAGAGGAAATCCCTTTCATACTTGTCTAACCAGACCCTTCGAATCGCGAATATCCAGCGGCGAAGCCGCGATCGATCAAAGCGGAAAGAAAATTTCATCCGCGAGCCCGAAAAAGGAGAACCAGGTAAAAACGGGGAGAAACGAAACGGACGTACCGGGGGGTAGTCGAAAGAGAGGAGAAAAGAGAAAGAGAGAAAGAGAGAGAGAGAGAGAGAGGAGATAGCCAGTTCCTGCGGGCACGATCGTTCGTTGGCCAACGGAACCAACCCTTCCGCCTGGTGGATGAAAAATGTGTAATTTTTATTAATTGTACCTTTATTAATTTTCACCGGCGAGTCCTCGCCACCGAACAAGGGTTGGCGGTAAGAGGGCGGCGAGGAGAGAGGGTGGGGGATGGGAGAGGGGGCGAGTGGTGGAAGGCACGGAACGCGGCACGAAAAGCGTTACATGCATGGACGGCACGTGTGCGCGTACCTACAGAGTCTCTAGCTGCAATAATGGCCCCTCGGCGTCGACTCCATTTTCCTCGATCGGTTCGCGTTCCGTCCCAATGCTCCTGACAAAATTGTTTCGTCCCGATGCTTCTGATAAAACGGACCGAGCCAGCTTGCCTGCCGGTCCGCCGTCCTCTTAGCGTCGCTGTCGAATTTACCGGTTTCGCCGATGCCTCCCCCCCCCCTTTCTTTTTTGGACTTCGAAGGATTTCGAAGAATCTACTCCCGCGAGGAATTCTCGATCGTGACCCGAGGATTTTGTTGAATGGATAACGTTGTCGAAGTTGCTGCGAGGACTGTGAGGTTCGTCGAGTCGAGGACACCGTGGAAAGATTTTGTCGAGGGTAGGTCGATGAGCAAAGTTCGTCAAAGAGTGGAATTTAAACGGTAGACTTTTGCTCCTCGATTTCGTACGGGATTTTGACGTTGCTGAATAATTTTGGTGGATTTTCGCGTGGTGTGCAGGAGATTTATTAAGATTTATGTGAGTATTATGGGAGTAATTTGAAGCTGCAATTTAGAAAGGAGATGCGCACAATTGGGAGTTTCTTTGTTAATTAATTACGTTACGTTCTTGATACTGGCAGATTTGTAATTGATAGAGTTACGAAGGAACGTGCAATATACGTTGTGAAGATACAATACTATTTCCGAAAATACTGTTGTTTTAGATTCTATAAAATCTTTCTTCAGAGGTCTGCTCCGTTCATTTTCAAAACTACTGGTGGTGCTAGAATTTAATAGTGGCTTCCGATCAGTGGCTTCTAAATTTTTATTTTAAGCAAACTGTGTCGATTCTGTTATAAAAACTTTCTTTATTTACAGATGCACTCGCTACTGTATAAACGTTTAGGATAACATTAATTCAATCCCCGAAATCTTTTCCCGATTCGGGATTCGCAAGAGGTTTCAGACATTCCCGCAATCCTCTTCGAGTGCTTTCAAAATCCGTAAAATCCGTAAAACGGACCTCGATCTCCGAAAACTTCGACCACTTCGACCCCCTTCTCTTCCGCTGTGTCTTTGTCCCTCGAGCAAAGAGCGTTCAAACGTCCCGTCATAACCAAGTTTAAAAAACCTATCTTCGCCTTATGAAGACCAAACTCTTTCATCTCTCATACTTGCACGACGATCTGCGCTCACTTCGTTCACAATCGCGCAAAGCGCCAGGACAGCCAATTTTTTTCGTCTTCATCCTTCGTTTAAGACGTGTAAACGTCTCGTCGCGTCCTGTGATTCGTCTCATCTAGACAACCACCTTCTCTTTCCTCTTTCTCGCGTAACTATTGGATCGTACAAAACGCAAACGCAGTCAATTTTCTTCCCCTTCATCTCTCGTCATATTCTGTGTCTTACATTCTTGTACAACGTTCGACGTTTATCTCGATCGTACAAAGCGCAGACACAATCAACACAATCGAAGATCTCGCCATATCCTAATTTGAAAATTCTATGTTCCTCATTGTATCATCCACTTAGATCGTGCAAAAAAATAACACAAATGCAGTTGATCCTTTTCGTCTTTATCTCTCGCTTAAGACCTCATTAAGACCAACCACCCCTTTCTTCTTTCACTCTTGCACAACGATCAACGTTCGCGTGAAGCGTAAATAGAGCGAAAAACATTTTCACGTTCAAACATCTTGTCACACGCTGCGTACTCTTTCATCAAGAACAACTCTTTCCTCTCATTTTTCGCGCAACGATCGACGTTCACTTGGATCGCACAAAGCGCAGACACAGTCTGTAGCCGCGAATTCGATTAAGAAATTTCACACGGGGGCCCGAATTCGAAAACGCGGTCCAACCCGCTATCGAATTAACCCCCAGAGAGAGAGAGAGAGAGAGAGGGAGAGGGAGAGAGGGAGAGAGAGAGAGCCAGGTACGTTCCTTTGTCGCGTCCGTGTGTCCGCTGTGCCAATTATTCTCCTCTTTTGTACGGTGCTGCCCGAGTGAATGCCCGGCCTGGAAGTAGCTGTATAACGTTACCGGTAACTCAATAACGATCAGAAGGGCCGTCGCGCGTCGGTAACCAAAACCGGAAGCGCACGCGAATAAGGAAACCCTGCAGTCGCCGCGAGGTTCCGCACCCTAGTGCACCGCTCTTTCTATTATCTGTGTGCTTGGGCCTCGGACGCACTCGATACGAATTCGAAGTGAGATGGAAAGAGAGAAGAGCGCCAGGTACGGTGGGAATTTGGTGAAGGTTATGAGTTAGAAGTAGAGTAAAAGAATTAATTTGTCACACACATGTGTGTTACACAAACTTTGTTTTCAACTGTTCAAAACGAATATGAATATATACCACTTGGTCCTTTGACATCTGAGTGATTAATTTTTAATAAAAAAGAATCAATCTCAACTCTCGAGTAAATTTTTACTAACATCGGAAGAAGATGATTGTATTTTATTCTTCAGAAAATAATAAATTCGTGTGTAGAGAACATAAGTATGTATAGAATATACTTGGGAACATTTACTCGTAATAATTTCCTCTATTCCCTCGAAATCGTGGTTTGTAGAAAAACTAAACATGTATATGCTAACATCAAGGGATTTAACATTAACTGAGTAATATATAGTTATACTACCAAAGATAATTTTTCTAAATATCGAGACTTGTTAACAATTAATTGTTGAAATAGTTTCATAACTCTTGAAAAGTAGGTATATGTTTTTACAATAAATACGTTGTATCTGTTATCTAAACTTTGTCAATATAATAATAATTTCTCATTACACGGTGTTAATGAAATTTCAAGCTGCTTTGTATAACATACACGTGTAACATATTCATAGAAAGTTTCCATAAATGTTCAAATATTTTCGCAAACCGTTGAATGTAAAATTGACCAGCGATTCATTCACGGTCTTTTATTTCGTGTATCTTTTGTTTGAAATAGTGTGGCAACTTCATTAGTATTCCCTTTGCAATAGTATAATGAATATGCACGAAATTCCAGTCATCTTCCTTTATGAGTTTAAATTCAGTTACTCTGCGGTCAAAGCTGTATATAATATTAATATTGTTTTCGAAGACCGCTACTAGCGGTCTTCTATATTTATTTCTAGCGATGCTAGTTTTAAAAACGAAGAATGAGACGGATTAGCCAGGCTGCTATGAAAACCAAAATGAGAATATTTTCCAAAAATATATAGCACCGCGTTAAGAATAAATTATTAATCATGTATTAATACATATGTCAATTGATAAATTAATGAAATGGAATTAAATTAATAAAATAAATTTTTTAGTTTCAACCAGCGTGTAAATAGAGAATGTACCAAATTTTGATCTTAACTAGTATCAGCGACAATTTGAGATAAACAATTAGTATCAGTTACTTACAGTTAGTATTATTAGAATCTCTCATTTAATTGAATTTTGTTATTAATGCCTGTCACACAGAATGTAAAATACAAAATAGAATCAAATTTTAGTAATCTAATATAAATCGTTATAGTCACTTATGATTCAACTACTATGAATACTAACATATAACATTTGGTTAATTCAGTTTTGATAATATAATGACTATTACTCCAAATGAGAGTTCGAAAATTACTTTATATTTATAGAGTTTGAAAATATGAGAAGTACAGTTTTAAATTCTACATTACAAAAGAGAATCTATCTATAACACAATTAGTTATTCATAAGCAAAAATTTGCTTATCTCTTTATGTATCTATGTGTACGCTTATTTGTCACGTTATTTTCTAATATGCCGTAATATATATCAAAATTTAAAGTTCCAAGATTGAAAGTTATTATTACAAACTCTGATTTTATCAAAGATTAATAAAACAATTAGTGTCATATGTTACATGAGAAGGGAATTAAAATATTTATTAGTCATTCTAGAATATTATAAGACACTCTAGAACTAGTTTAAGGACTAAAATTGATTTCAGTCATAATTTAATATTTAAGAATTTAATGAATAACTTATAGAATATATTTCACTGAGTCCAAAATTGTTGGTAAATAACAATTATTAAATAGACTGGGATGTGTATATATATAGGTAGGTACAGAGGTGAAACAGATCAATTTAAATTAATTAGATAATTGCAAGGATTTTGATATCGAAAAACTGAATTTTAATAAGGTCGATTTGAACATATCTTAACAGTAAACCTACCACAATTATCCTACAATAACTATAAACCTACAAAACTATCAAAGAAATTAAAAAGCACAGAATATGAAAAACTTTATAATGCAATTAGTCAGACAAGTTTTTAGTCGTACATTTTATAAAAAAAGATCATTCAAATCACCGAAATTGTGAATCTAGAAAATTTTTATGAAAAATTAAAAATTGATCTACTGCCACTCTGATAGTTCTAATTTTGCCATGATCCTCAGATTTTTATATCTCAATTCTTCTCTCGTTAAAAAAAAAGAAAACAAATTTAATACTTTAAGAAAATAACCTATTGGCATAAAATTTCAAACGAAATAATTCTTTTACGTCTTTTTCAAACTTAGAAAAGAAAACTTTGCAAGAAAACTTAGAAAAATATAACTGAATGGAATCTAATGAATGGAATAAGGTTCGCAGTTTACAGTACGAAACGAAGAAGCAAATAATAATCCACCTGGGTGTCTCTTTTTACACGGTCGATGTGTATCGCATAAAAGGAAATCGAACAGAAAGGAAACAAATTAATATTTTTTCACGAAATCGATATTCCTCGCCGTTTTCTATTATACAATGAATTCGTTTTCTTGTTATTGAAACAACATTGCTGTCGTGCAAGTATCTTTACGCGTTTGCAGGAAATTTCAAAGTGTAAAACTGCTGAGATTGCGCGTAATATGGAAAAATAAATAGACTATCCAAAGTACCATTGTATTATTAGTAAGTAACATTATTACGTAAATCAATTTATCTTTTAATAATATTCTCAAAAATATGATTCTGCATAAAGATCCACGCTCTGATGATGATGCCTATTTCATTTTTTCTTTTAATAATAATTCTTTACAACAAACCACGTACATTTTCGGCTATGTTTGACTCTAACTGAGTTTTTAATTGTATCGTGTAACTGTGAAATACTAACGAAAAAAAAAAAAAAAGAAAAAGAAATACCAGATGAAAGGAGATCCAGGTACATTCAAATATTTCCCAGAAAATTCTTTTTCACGTTCCTCCATACGGAAGGTTAAACAGGACACTAGTCCAAGGTCCTGTCGAAGTCGGAATTTATCGACGTTTCACTTTCCTTACGATGACCCGGATAATCGGCGTACCTGTGACGTACACGATCCACGCCCCCGCGATAAGATCTTCCCTCTTGGGACTCAGCCAGCGGAAGTACCGCTTTAACGCTGATTAATCGTCTCTCGGTCACCTTCCCAAATATCTTCAAGCCTCTTCCCGAATTTCTTCTCTCTTTCACGCGCTTCTCTTCTTTCCGTACGTTTAATTTCCATCGTTTAACGTTTAAGAGAAAAGGGGGGGGGGGGGGGGGAGGAAAAATATTTGAAAAGAGGCTCGTTACCATTCTCGCGAACGGAACACGTTCGAGATAGATCGAGTCGAAAGACGCTCGAGAGGGGGGAAAAAATGCCACGAGGCTGATATTCGAACGAGTGGGGAACAGGGTTCCGGTTGCCGGTTGGATCGCGACGGTCGATCTAGACGCTCAAAGTCGTCGATCCTCGACGTCAGCCAGCCGTGCCGCTCGTTTTCAATGCATATTAATCACGCGGGGATCGCTAGCTTCGCGATCGCGGCCATTCATCAAACCGGGCGATTCTGAAATCTGCTACGCAGCAAACTGCCGGCCTGCCTCCTCGACAAGCGTCACCGTGAACGAAACGCGTTTCCACGACGAAAAAAATCCGCCGGATCCTTCCTCGATGCCCGGGGGGGAAAATTCGACAGCCGCGCTGATATGTTTTTTTTTTCCTTTCCTTTTTTGGCTTGTCATTCACAGAGTTATTAAGGGACGTGGAACTGTTCTGAGAATCAACGGCGGGGAATAGTAATTTAACTCTTGACTGGTATCACTCGGTCATTAGGACTGGAACAATTTGGGCTTTTATTTATAACAGGACTCGATACGGGATAAATAGTTTATAGGCAATAAGAGTCCATTGATTTTCCGCGTTATCGGGGATTTTTCGTTCGTATAATAGGAGTTTATGTTCAGATAAATAGATTCAACTAAATTTGGTTCAAAAGTTCACACGGACACAAAGTTCTGTTACAGTTTAATTCTATTTCTAATCTTTCTATTCAGAGAAGAATATTAAAAGACAAAACAAAATCAGATTGGCCGAATTTTAATCTCGCTGCGTTCTTTCGGTTTATCTTTTTAAAAATATTTCAAATCGGAACACAAGCTGCGAGAAAAGTCTCATTGACAATTTTGCATAATTTCTCTATTAAATTTTACATTAAACATCTTTTTGAAACATTATAAATCCATTTTATTTCTTAATACGAGAGCAAAATTCACATGTAAAAATTTACGTGAGAGAGAAAGAGATTGTTGATCATCTGAAACTATTTACTCGAAATGAAAATATTATGATAATTATTTATTAACTGTTGTAAATAAGTTATTTGGTATTTTGTATGATGAAATGTTAATGAAATACAATAGCGATGCTAAAAGTAGACAAAATTAAATTTTCAAAATTTTGATGCATGAATATATAACTTTTGAATTACACAGTTAGAACTAACAAACATAAATTATAATACTATAGTCATCTGTAACTCTAAGATATTATTCAAAGATTAGTAGTGCTATTTAGATGGAAGATTAATTAATTATATTAAACGAATTTTTTCATACTGGTAAATTTATTAAGGATTGTCTGGGCACCCTAGGGATTATTTAGGAAATAAAGTAATTTAGAATTGCTACTTAATCCTTCGTATCCTGACGATACTTAAAAATAACGCTTTATATAAGCCCTATTTCACTTCCTCTGATAACAATTTCTCATGATATTCTCTGTGACGTAAAACTATATATATATAATAAATATTTGTAATATTATAATATATATTATGTACATTATAAACATAAAATTATTATTATAATTTTCTTTTGTCTGCCGTTGTAGTCAAACGTTTTTATATCAATTAATTACAACAAACGAATCTTTCACATTACTTTATACAGGGCGTATATATTCAAAGATTAAATATGCGTAACAATAATTTACACGGAAAATGTATCGAAGAACTTTCATTGTCAGTTAATTGTATTAAACGAATCAATTGATTGATTCAATTGCCAAAGATACAACAATCCGAATTCAATTCCTCTAGATGGTACTCTTCCGAACGTTCGACGACCTCTATCGTCCCAGAATTCACGAATTCTCATCCCCGTCTCGGTGCATCTTCTTCAATAATCTCTCGGCTCGTACGCCTCAACTTTAAAAATCAATCCGACAAATAATCCTCATCCCGGCTCCTCGGCAACCCTTCCTCGCGGCGCGAGAACGTCACCCCCTCAAAGGGTTAATTAACCCACACTCCTCGTGCAGAAAAAATAATTCAGCCCGATTAACAGCCAACAATCTCCGCTCGATCGAACAGCTGTACTTTCGTATTAATTACGATCCTCGCCCCTCCTGGCCCCCCTCCCGTCAGCTCTCTGTCGTTTACGTTCGTAGGTATGAAGATCCAGGCGCAGCAGCGGGCCAAAAAAAAAAAAAATTCCAAATTTTCACACAACGCGGCACGTATGCGCTCGCACACGCTTTCACACGTTATGAGCAAGCACACGTACGCACGCGCGCGCTTATCGTCCCGTTTTACCACGAAGGGTGTATTTTTATTCGCATAATTAGATACCCATCAATCCTGCCGATGGCAGTTCGCCCCGTCTGCCTCCCTTGCATTTATAATATAGCCGTGGCTGGACAGGGGGGGAGGGAGGGGGTTGAAAAATGCGAGAAGAAATACGCTGGAAGCTCCGTCGTATATAAATGTACGTGCTTGTATAGATATATACACAAGGGCGAGGAGGGTAGGAAAAATCGTTGGGGAGATTTTCCAGCGGATTCTTCGGTGCCGTGAGAAAATTATAAATTATAAATACACATCGAATAAAGTGGAGCAATCGGTTTCGCGGTTTAGCCGGGGGCGGTTCGATTCGGGCATTATCCGTCGTCCCTTCGCGCGCCAGGGGTGCAATCGAAACGAGGACGGATTTCCTGGGGGACACGTGCCGGCCAGATATTAGGCATTCTTCGGATATTCGGCATAGAAAATTGCGCGGCAACGGAGGAAACTATTATTGCCGGAATATTTAGTCTCTTATTGTTTAGGGATAATCGATGGTGTCCGACGGTGGGGGGGGGGCGGGGATGAAACGCGGAGACCCGCGCGGGTTCCAGTTATCATACTGTACTCATATAGAACCAAATTTTTCCCTATTTCGAAATGTTATTAACTTCCGAACCAGGTCGATCAAACATCATCTGCATACAAAAACCGCGACAAACCGGATGCTCCAACTTCCCCCGGCGATGTCACAGACCAACCAGACCACAGAACTCGTCCCTGAAATCCGGATCGATCGGACATTATTTGAAAAGTCACAAGTCTGCTCGATGGCCAGCGACTGCCGCGTCGGGGAATATCTAAAAATCCGAAACAAACAAAACACGGCCGAAAAAAATAGAAAAGAGAGAGAGAGAGAGAGAAGAAGAAGAGCAAGCAGGCGGATAGCAACGAAAAATGAATTCCAACCGGTACGGGAGAAATTGCCACAATCCGGTAATGGCTTAATATCGCCTTGATAAAAGTCGAGACAGTGGGTGTACCCGGTTTCCCCCCCCCCTTTTTCTTTTTTTTTCTTTTTTTTCTTTTTTTTGGATTAGTTCACGTCGATGGAAATATCCTGATCGCTAGACGCTACCACCCACTCTCTCACTGGCTGTCGCCCACTTCGGAACCAGCGTTGTTGGCCGGATATAAAATATACACGTCGCTAGATATCCTGACTAGTTCGAATATGTGTGCACATCGGCATATTAAGAGCGTTTCGTTCGATTCTCCGTGTGTCCGTCTGTGTACGTGTATCGCGCGCTCGTTCGCGTACCAACCTCGAAAACCAGCGACCAGCGGGGGTATTGTGTTTATATGCATATCGGGGGAAGCCTCCGAGTCTCCCTTGTACTCGAACTCGGCGTTTTCCAATATTCCAGCCGAAACTCTCGACCGAAAAGCCCGGCCTTCGAATCCGTGTGTCTGCCCAACCCTTTCTACCCACCTACCCACCCCCACCGCCCCCCATCCACCCACACCACCCGCCTCTGGCCAGTGTACATCGAACCGTCATATTTGGACAAAATCGAACGTATCCTATCTAAACGTTTCTCCCTCGCCAACCCCTCCTGTCCCGCCGCCTCGTCGCATCCTAGGATGCCATATGTACGTTTTTTCACCGGCCCTCTTCTTTTCGGACTCGGCTAGGGTGATGCTGCTGGCTCGTCGAGCCTCTTTTCTATCGCTCTTCGTTCGGTTCTCTGCTAGATTTGCTCTTTTCTTTTTTTCTTTTCCCCTCGTTCTCTCTCTCTCTCTCTCTCTTTCTCTTTTTGTCTTTCTGGTTTAAGTCGAACGATAGCGAGCAATTTTTAGGAAGCTTCGATCGTTATCCGTGGTTCGAACTGATACACTCGAGGACTCGACGTTTCGATGGGTGGAACGGTCCGGTGTTGTTGTACCTTTTTGGTACGGCGGATGGGTAGAAGCGGTGTAGCGAGATCGGGAAATTGGTTAGGAGTTGAAGTTTACAAGTTCCGAGGCCTGACTCGTTTACGAAAGGAAAGCGCAGGAGTGCTGTGTTAACTGGCCCCGGCTCCGCTTCGTTAACCGACCGCGTCTGTATTCCCGTCAATTCTTGAAACCGACCTCATGAAGCGGGCTTCTGGCATTACGTACTAGCTGCAGTCACGATCGCGCCTAGATCAATCAGCGTGTCCACTTAATGGTTTAATTTACTACCTGACTGTATCTGTTCCATCAAGAGTGTACATATGTATCTTAGTCGCACTTGAGCCATTTTTAGATACGCTAATTCAGTTTGTAAATCGAGCGAGGGAAAAGGGAAATGTAACGGCGGTGTAAATATTTTTTCAAAGTTTATTTATAAATCATGTACTCGGGCAATAAAATTAAAAGATTGTAGAAGAAATCGAACTTCAAATTGGAAAATAAAGGGATGTAAAAGACGACAAATATCGGAAAAACTCGGATTTATAATTGAAAAATAGGAAAATATAATGACGATTATTTACTCATAAATTTGTGAAAGTAAGTCAGTTGAATACCAATCATGTGCGTGTTCAGGTAATAGAACTTGAAAATGTAGGAAAATCCGGATTTTAAATTGAAAAATAATGAAACAGAGAAAAATGGGGAATTTAGTAACTTTTAGTTTGATATTCATTGCTACCCATTCACGGGCTTATAGGAGGAGATCAGTTTCTCAAAAAGATGGATACCAATCGTTAAGATCAAGTCTGTCTTCTTGAGTTCTAAAAGAACGATACTCGAGACTTTCCAGAAACGTAATTGGCTAAACAAAGTCCCAGTTTGTAGCCAATTAGTCACCGCTGGCGTACAAATTTTTATATGAAAAAAATTCTCGAAAGGAACTTTGTACCTCCTCGTACCTCTGTATATAGTGTATACCAGGAATTTTCAAGTTCGATTGCTTCTTCCTTCTGACTCCGCCATATTTGACCCAGTTTCTTCGATCCTTAATCACCGCGCCCTATCTTCAACGGCGCTTCGACCCATTCCCGATCGGCTGTCGTCGTTATTCCCGAAACTCGTGCTGCAGCCGAGCCAATCCAAAGGTGGATAACAGGACGCAACGGAAGGGCCGTAGCGAAGATCAATCGACAATCGTTAAAGTCCCGAAACGGCCGCCGAGATCCAAAGGTATCCGGCATGAGGGAGGGAGGAAAGGAAAGAAAAGGGAAAAAAAACGCAGCTGCGTCAACCTGTCGTCAAGTTGGCCCGCTGGGGGTTGGGGGGACGAAAGCGGCGTATTTCCGGAGTCGAAACGGCAGTAAAGATAGACGGACGCGCGTGCACACAAAGAGAAACACGCGCTGCAGGGAGGGGGTTGAGCGCGGACGAGAACGGGACGATAGCTAGAGAGAGCGTAAAGAGAGACAGCTTGTTCCCCGAGGATCGCTGGAGGAAGGGGGTTGGAAAGGAAAATCGGTCCGGTTCGGTACGGCGCGGGCAAAGGATTTATCCACGGCCTCTCGACTAGGATTGAAATAGTAATATGTTATTGGTAAGCTCTCCTTTTACATCGGCAGCGCCAATAAACGCTGCAGACAGGTTAACGAACCGTCCGGCAAGCGTGCCGCGAGATAAAGACAGGGAGGAAAAGAGAGTCGGAGTAGTGTAGAGCCGTCAGAGTGTAGTCTGCGAGAGGGAAAAGACAGACAGCCGGACGAGGTGCAGGGCTGGGTGCAGCGGGAAACGGCGGAAAGAGAGACGACGAAGGAGAAAGAGTATCAGAGAAAGCGGGGGGGGGGGGGGGGAGGAAAGAAAAAAAATAAAAGTGACCGTGGATGAACAGAGCCAGAGGGAGGGGGGAGGGGGTGGAGGAAAGGGTAGTTGCGCTGGATGGAGATAGAGCTGGCAGATGTGTAGATTGAAAGGGGTGAGAGGGTGAAAGGTAGAAAGGCCGAGAGCAGAGAGAGAGAGAGAGAGAGAGAGAGAGGTCTGTAGAGAGGTGGCATCGCTAAACTGTCGACTTCAAGCTTTTAATTCGCGATCAAAGGCCCGTAACGATCCGTCGGAAACCCTTTCGCGGCGCTCTTGCCGACGTCAAAATTACTTTTAAATTCGCCCGGGCCCTGTCCGCTCCCCCCCCCGGTCTCTCTCTATGACTACCCTCTCTTTCGCCGCCTAGTCGATCGGCAACCACCCCTCGTTCACGATCCCTAACCCCTTCCGCGCTTCCCCTCCCTCCCTCCGTCGATGGCCTTCGCCGCTCGTCCACTTTGCCGCTTTTTATAGGGCGGTCTATGGCCGGATACCGAATTCGGCCCGCTAGCTCGTAGGTAACGAGAGAAAAACGACACGAACAGGTGGTTCCGTCAAAGGTAATCGACTCTCTCTCTGCGGTGGATCGCCCCCCCCCCCCACATCGTGTCGAGTTCTTTCGAGAATCGTCCGACTATCTTGCGACGATCGTCGGCGATTACTTTCGGAAACTAGATCGGACTTCAGATTGGGACACGGGACGGAAACGAGCGTTGAAGACACTCGGATCGAAAGTGAAAAGGAACGTGCGTGAGAGAGTAGATTCGGGAGAGACTGAACGTTTCTTGGAAGAAGGGGTTCGAAGTAGCTTCGATGAACAAAGGTCGTTCAAGTTCTTATAATTTACAGACGTGACGTCAGATCGATGAAATATTCGATGTATCATTTTTTGATAAACAAAGGTTGCTAAAGTTCTTGCAATATATAGACGAAAATATCTCAATTTTTTTGATGAAAACGCGTTTTTCAGATCGATTCTACAGTTGAATCTTTCCTTTTTGAATTGGTCAATGTCTGACGAATTTTGGCAAATACCCGTGTATATGGGTTTGGATAATTTGCAACGACGCAACGAAGATGTACAATGTAAAATCGATGAATTTTAAACCTTCCTCGGCGTGGAGCTAACGTAATATTTCACAAACCCTTCGTGCTCGTCCCGTTAAACAATATTCTTTTTATAGTGTTTCGAACGTGACACGCGATTCTAACTTGAGCGACGCGTCAACGACAACGATATGCCTCTTTGTCCCCTCGCAACAACTAATCTTCTTTTCAGGTACCTAGAACCTTGGCGTCACTGTGAAACATTTCAATTTCATGTGTATAATTACATTGAAACTAAATGTCAACTCGTTCGTTTATTCCGGTACGGCTTAAATCACTTTACCGCGAAGGAAGAGATTTTCATAGTGCGCCAAGGATCTATAAGGACTTTCACCGAGAGTCGAGCGCCTGGATCGAGCGTGTCCGGGTGTGGCGAGCGGCGAAAGAACGCAAACGCAATGAGACAGACCGCTGAAAGAGCGAGGAAAGAAAGCTAACGAGGGCGAAATCGCGCGGATCGTCCCTTTCGGGGAGTGTGCTCTTTTTTCCAAAAAAAAAAAAAAAAAAAAAAAAAAAAAAAAAAAAAAAAAAAAAAAAAAAAAAAAAAAAAAAAACAAAAATAATAAAACATCTACTTCAAATTCAAATCCAATCGAAACGAAAGCAAGTAAAAATAGAACAAAAAAAAAAATACACGATCGAAACAGAGAGAGAGAGAGAGAGAGAGAGAGAGAGAGAGAGAAGAAAAGGAGCCAAAGACGAAACGGATGATCGAAATCGAGACGAGCAAAGAGTACAAGAGAATCACGAGAGGCGATCGTTTCACTGGGAATCCGTATCGCCCACGTCACCTGATGATTCTAATTTCACCAAATCTTCTTTACAGTTGTAGCGTCGCGCGAACATTCACCCCGTTCCTTTCGTTTCGAATTTAGAGTGGACTTCTGCTCGTTACATCGGCACCCTCTCGTTACACGGCCGACCGACCGACAGGCCGCGCGACTGCTCGACGATTCGTGTGCGCGCAGTTCCATACGTCGCCGGGGGAAGAAAAGAGGCGAACCAGTTACCTATTTCGCTCTCCAGGCGATCAACGGATCCACGCGCCCCCTCTCGCGGCTCCCCTGTTCCGGTTCCCGTCACCCTCGAACGTCAACTCCGGATAGACTCGCGTGACAGTACGACGACTTTCCTTCGAGAGTCGGTTCTCCTGTTGAATTTTCATTGCCCGTGACTCTCCGCGTGGGCAGCTCACAGTTCCGTTGAATAATTCGTTCCAATCGTCTAATCGCTAATTCATCTTGACATACTCAGAAGCAGAGACTGTTCCGAATGGAAGTTTTCTTTCTGGTATCAGCCCCCGTGACTCGCAACGAAGCAATGAAAAATTTCGCCAACGACAATCGACGAAGAGTCCTCGTGTTGTCACGAGTAATCGCTTCCGAGACGATCGATGATTTTTCGCCCGCGATTTGTCGCTCGACGATCCCTTGTGTCGTCGAGGAACAGCGGGGTGAGCGCTGCGTTCCCGTCGGAACTCGAGGGGTTGAACTCGGTGCCGCGTCGACACACCTCAGGCACACCCTGCGAATCCCCGTTCTGAAAACAACGTCACGACTCTGACGTCATGACCCGAGAGAAGGCGATCTTGCGTATCTCTTGACAGAAACGTTGAGTGGGAGAGGGAGAGAGAGAGAGAGAGGGAGGGAGAGAAAGGGAATCGAATTAGGAAGAAGGGCTGTTTTGAGAGCGCGAATGCGGCGACCGACTTCAACCCCCCCCGCCGGCGTGGAAACGAGTACGGAGAACACAGACGACGGCTTGCGACGGGGGTGCAAACTCGTCGAAAGTAGAGAGGGTTTCAGTCCGAAAGTGAAAACGGAGGTAAAAAAAAAAAAAAAAAAGAATCGAAGGGGAGGTAGTAGCTCGCACCGCCCCTCACAACCTAAGAGACAGAGATCGTAGCGTGAGAGATAGAGGCAAACTCGACGCAGTGAAGACAGAGATAGTGAGAGAAACAAGTAATAAAGGAAACAGCGTAGTAGAGACCGATAGAGACACAGATAGAGAAAGAGCGAGAGAGAGACAGAGCCGACCACCTGGTGAATAAACAACGAGAATTAACGAGAATTAACCGAAAAAAAAAAAGAAAGTCTGTATGTGTTCGCTCGTGTTTTTTGTCAGCAAAAAAAAAGAACGTTGTCGAAATCTGAGAAAAAAAAAATAAAAATAAAATAAAGTTGCTTTTCGTTTCTCGTCACCTCGAAAGGCCGTCGTCCGTCCCTGACCCTACCAAAGTGTGTTTTGCATTGCAGACTACCAGATGCGCAATGTTAACGTGAGATCGGTCAACTCTAAACGAAGGAAAACACCCTCCTCTTCCTGCTTGTGAGTCTCTCAGTTTCGGTGTTTCGTAACTAATTCCACCTATGATAACTACACTGTTCTCTAAACCAAATTATATTATTATTATATTATTATATTATATTATATTATATATACATATATGACGTTGTTGTAATGGATCGAGACGTACGTTGACCTATGACCTTGCCTTTATATATATATACATATATATATATATATATATATTCGTATATATACACACACAAATATATATATATATTCTCTCTATATACGTTACATATAACTTACATACAGACATTCTGTGTGATCACACGCGATACATATTAACATATAACACCGCGTGTCTCGCATACTTCGTCTATTACGCAACTGCGTGCGGGACCGATGGAAATTCCTGGCCGAGACGAGAGATATTCAGAAAATCCTGTGGCTCCTATTTTTCATTGAATACGGAGTAGAGACCGTTTCGTCGGCGAGATGATGATATATTCTTCGAATTTCCAAGGAATTCTATCAACAGCGATCGCAAAGAAAGTATTATCGGCAAAGCCATTAATTGGAGAATCGATTTAAAATTCCGGAGGATATTTGAAAGAAAAAGGGAAAAGAAAACAAAGGAAAAGAAAACTCTGCTCCAAAGAAAATATTTCTGGCAGAAGAAAATTCAAACGGAAAAAGATCGAACGTTCAACGATATCGATTTCATCGTTAACTCGTCTACGAACGAGGAAAAGGGATCTGATCAATGAAAAAACGACCCTCTTTCTGATATTTCCTGTTCGCCAGCGAAGTTTCCAGCGGAAGCCCGCGCGGACCGGAAGCAGCGCGACACCGTTCTTCGCCTTTTCTTATTTTCGTTCAGCCTCGAACATTGATTTTCGATTTCGGGCCGGCCGACGGATCGATCTATCGACTCCTCGCGATTTTTATCAGTTATTGTACCTTCGTTCTGCCACGAACCGCTCATCGCAGGCTTCTCCCTCTTCTGTTCACAAGATTTACTCTTTACGTAATTCTTTTTCTCTTTCGTTTTGTTTTCGCGATGACCCATGCAGTCGCCGTGATTTCGCATCTCTTTCGAACTTCGTAAGGGCGACTCGTGCAGCTCTCGTGAATGTTAATCGAACGCTACATTAATGGAAGAAAAACTAACTACAAAGGTTCATCAGAAAATTTATCGGATTTAAGCTAGCTTATTGTTTTTTCTTTTTTAAGAATAACAACCTTTAATTACGAATTTACGAGGTAAAAAAGAAAGAAAAAAAATCAGACGAATCTCCCAGACGAGTTTCGACGAATGAAAATATCACTTTCCTAACCCGATAGATCCTTTATTCGCGAGATCTGCACGAATCGATCTTTGCCATCCAGAAATTTCATTTTTCGCTGAAACGACTACGTTTTTCAAAAATACGCATTGAAACATCCGCGTGGAATCGGCTTTCTTTCCTATCTTGTTCCTCGTCTCGCGAGAACAGCGAGAAACTCAAAGAAAACGACCAGCGCGGTTTGTCGTCGTAGATATTTCCGTGATTTTGTTTGTCTTCTCTTCATCGTCGATTTCGCGAATTTTTTCGAGAAGACCTCGTTGCGCTTCTTTTCTTTTCCGATGGATGATGGCGAGCGCCGTGCGACCACGCAGACGTACGCTGCGTGGCTCGTTCGAGCAGAGTCTCGTCTCGTTCCTAACGATCGATCGGGAGGATCGATCGACTTCCTAGACGGCTAGGATCTCGCCGCTCGGTCGTGCCAGAGGCTACGGACGTCCTGCGATTGCAGGCCTCGGTCGCAGGACGTCTTGGCTCTGGCGCGTCGCGACGCCTGCTCCTCGCCGTCAGGATCAGTTCATCGCGCGTGTAAAATCGACGCTGAATTTCCGAATTTTCCTTTTACGTTTCGACGCTTCAGAATTTGAAAATCACAAAACCGCGACTTTTCGCAATGACGAGAGTTTGTTTTTGAAGTGTTCTTCTCTTTTTTTTTTTTTCTTTTACAAAATCAGGATTTTTAATAGAATCGATTTTTTCGAGAAAGAATCACTGACAGATCACTCGTTCCTTTTTATTGAAAAATATCTGAGAGCTACTCTTTCCTTTTTGACGACTGAAACGTACAAGAAATCAGAATGGGATGGGATTATTTTCTTGTCAAACACTGAAACGAACTGTTCGTTCCCGTTTGGATAATTTATTTTTGTTTAAACGACGACGTTGGATTTCTGCGTGAACGGCGGAAATATCCAGCGGAAACCGCGCTGTCGCGAAATCAGGACTCCGAAGCGTGAAATCCCGCTCGCGAGGGCTCGACTGCATCCGTTTGCATCAACTTTCGTTTCTTTGATTTCACCGCCGAAGTAGCAGAACACCGGTGACAAACAACAGACGCGCCCGACTACTTTCGTACACACGTTCGAACACACACCGATTGGCGACGATCGGGCGAGAGGAAACTCACAACGACACAATGCAGAGAACACAGAGAACAGAAAACAGAACAAGTAACGATTCCATGCACGTTCGCTGTACCTGTATGAACCGTAATATTATTTATAATCTTTCCATACACGTGACTATGTACACACACACACACACACACACACACACACACACAAACACACTTAGATACACGTGTCTGTACATCGTATTTTTGCTGCTGCTTCTTTGAACGTAAGCTTTAGATTGGAAAGAGAACAGCGACCAGTGAAACACGAACAAAAAGACACCCACCCTTGCGCCCACGTACACACGGTACACGCATACACACGCATACAAACACAGGACACGATCAAACAGATTGGGTAAAAAAAAAAAAAAAAGGAAAAAACGAAATAAAAAAAGAGAAAGAAAATCACACGACGACCAATCACCATTCTCACGTATGTATATTTCTCGAGTGCAAAGAGAAAACAAGAAAGTACAAAGCCTGACAAGTGACACGTACGGAGGCATTTTATTGAGAAGCCGCTCGAGAGTCGCGGTTGTCGAGGTGATAATACCGAAAGAGACAAGAGAAAGAGAAATAAATGGAGGGAAAGCGAGAGAATATATCGAGAGAGCCTGACGGAACGAGAGAGAAAGAGAAAGAGAAAAAGAGAGAGAGAGAGAGAGAGAGAGAGAGAGAGAGATGATAAAATTGAAAAAAAGAGATAGACGGAATAAGACAGAGAGAAAGAGAGAGAGAGAGAGAGAGAGAGAGGAAGAAATGTGAATAGCCGTAAAGAGAACGTACGGAACGGAAGGAGGGAGAGAGGGAAATGAGAATCAAGGCGGGAGAAAAACGCGACGAGGAGCCCTCCATTGCTCGAAATCGCGTGAATCAACGACGGGAAAAAGTATTTCGGGGAGGATCTGAGATTCAGGGGTTGATTTCGCAGCGAAAAAACTTCGCTCTCTGCCTTCGAACCGTCTCATCGATTTGCCGCGCGCGCAGTCCGTCTCGATATTTAACCCTCTACAGCTAAAATTTCGTTGAAAAAACGCGAGAAAAACAGAAATTAACGATTCTGAGATTTTCAATAATTAATACGAGCGCATAAATGGCGAAATCAACTTGATCTAGTTGCTCGAGATAAAAATTTCCAAAGTCGTTCTATATACATTATACGAGAAATGTATTTTTACATCCTGTGTAATAAAAGAAAAAAGAAAAACTTTCCGCAATGCAACTAGCTGAATTTACAACGCATTTTCTCTATCACCGCCGCTTTAATTAACGAAGCGAAGAGAATTCGCGTAACTTCGAAGTTGCATAATGTTATAGAGGGTTAACCTTTTCCACGATGTTGCTACGCGCTATTTTATAAAAATTAATTTGTTCCATTATTAACTTTGAGACGCGTTAACTTTCCGCATATTTTTTTTTTTTTTTTTTTGTTTTCCCTTCATGGAGTTTCATCTTTGTAGTTTGTTTTTTTTTTTTTTTTTTTTTAATGTCGCGGGGCACGTTGTTCTTTTTCCATTAAACGCTTTCGTTAAATTACAGCCCCGCGATTATGGTTGCTATCGCGAAAGAGAGGAAAATTTGGTTCGTTCGTACGTCCGAGCGAGAGAACGATGCAGTCGCCACGATCGATCGATCTCGCGGAGTTAAAATGCCCCGACCTTGACCCCGTTGCGATCAAAATGGAGGACAGCCCCGGTCTCTGATTCTCTCCTCGAGCTGTTTCCTGTTTTACGCGATCCCCGTGCTGCGCGCCGTGCTCGAACCTTCTCTCTCGAACGCATCAGGAGATCCCGATGTATCGATCGGCGACCATGTACGCGATTTAATCGAGGCTACTTGGATTCGAAATTGCCTGCCAAAAATTTATTCGGTGCTTCCACAGCGCTTAATCCTTTCGAGACGGACAGGGCGACAACTGTCCAAGGTAATCATTATAAAAATTACTGTGTCGTGATATTCTCTTTTATTGCTATCGACGAGATAATTTACGCGAGATTCGATACGACAAGATCTGAGTAGAAATATGTAGTATCGAGTGATTAACTTTATCGAAACTGTAAGAGAACTCGGGCATTGATTTTTGTATATAAGTATACTGGCTTTATAGTTTCGAGGCATGAATAAAATTATTTTTTAGTATTATTCTTCAGTGAACATCGTCCACTTTTTTTTCGAGAAAATATTATTTCTTCGTATGATTTCAAGCGTGATATAATTTGTTTTTGAGATATGTAAGAATTGACAATTTTTAGATTTTTATGGTTTTATATTTTTGAGACTTGTTGAACACTTGCTACAAATAACGAAAAGTTGATAAAAAGTATTAATATGTATTTTATTCGAAAACATTGCTCAAAATTATTCGAGGTATAAAATAACACTGTATTTGTTACGTGGAACTACAAAATCAGCGATTTCGATTCAATTTGTGAACCCGTAGTATCTCGAATACTTGCGTCGAAAACTTTTCGCCAAAGTGCCAAACTTTTATGAATATATTATGTACGTTGTGCAAAACTTTTTGAAATTTCATTAGCAATATAACGAGAAGACCGCAGACAGATGCATTTGGTAAAAATTTAAAAATTACGCGAATATATAAAGATGCACAAAATATACAAAACATTTGAAGTACTTGTTGCAATACTAATAAATGAAATAATTCTCTGGTTAGAATGCAATGTGAAAATATGAATATTGAAGTTTAATGAATAATTTGACTGTTTAAATAGATTTCTGCAAAGTGTATGTACATTCAAGCGTATGATCAAATTTTCAAATGAATTTCATATTTGACCAATATAACGAACACGGTCGTGACTCGCTATAGTGCTAATTAAATTACGAAGTAATTTATGTAGTATACACAATATATTCATATACAAAATACGTTTGCAAGTGTTCAAGAGTGACTCTGTGTTACACGTATGTGTACAGTATATATATTTGTACGTGTACATGTTCTATATATACAGTGTTAATCAAATTTCAAAGAACTTTATGTAACACACATAAGTATACAAATACTTTCGACAGTCCCTCTATATTGTACGTGTCTAATAGGATTACTCATCGATTTTAAAAATCACGCCATTTTCTCTCCTTTCCTTTCCAACATTACACATTATAATTTATACTGTCGTCAAATATTAAGAAAAACATGTCCGCCTCGAAAGGATCAATGCAACAATTCGCAACTGTGGAAACAAGACCAATATTTCACTCGAACGGAGTAATCGCATTGTTTTCGATTTGAATCAATTCTAATTATCGGTAATCGTATTCGTGCGATTCCCCAACGGGGCAATAGAAACAGAATCGTATGAAGTTATGTCCGAAACGTGTTCGATTCGCGAGGAATCTCGATCGATACGCGAGTTAAGTAACACGGCGAGGCGCGCACGTGAGTCGTCGATAAGTTTCGCGGAGAACAGGTTCGAGAGGCTGGTGCACGAGGAGTCGCAGAAACTCCTGGGCTGGATCGACGAGGCCTCGTCTATTCTAATTGGCTTCGAATATTACCTCGAAGTCGAGGGACGAACACGATCGACCACCACGAGCCAGCTAACGCGACTCTCACACGCGAAAAAGTACATGCTACGCCAATGACCCAGAAACCAGCGACAACGTATCGCTGATATAGGTGGGCCTAGATCTACCGGTCGTTTCAAAAGATTTATTTCCACGGTGAACTAAAATTAGCTTCGTGGTATTCACTTTCTTCCCTGAATCTCACTGTAAAGATGACGTTCAAAATTCAATCTGAATATATACGTGAAGAATATATACGTATGTAAATTGTTAAATTACGGAAATTACGTATAATTTTGTATAAAGTTGTAATTATCCACCTGTGCTCAAATGAAAAGGAATAAGCGTAAACTGGAATTTTCTAACAATAATTATCTGTCTATAATTCCTCTGCCACGTATGCTCTGTGCAGTTTACAATTATGTGAATGAATACGCGAACGAAATTAATTAATTAAATATTTATATATTTAAATACAAATGTTACATTATAATTATAACATATATTCTAATTATAATTTATTTATATATTATAACATACAAGTATTATGTATATATTTATAAACATTTATACATATATATTAATATTTACAATTAATATGTTTATTATGCATCAGTTATTCAACATGTTTCGTTATAATTGATTACATGTATTTTTTAAAAGTGATAGAGAAATTATAACCTTAAAAAAATGTTCAATATTTCATAATCTAAACATATTTTTAAGCACAGACAGATAATTACGAACGAGCCTATCGTACAGAAACTTCTCAACCCTTCTTAGAAATATGAATCAGTTCATCAGGGAACTCGAACAGGGGGTTAACTATCACTAGAATAAATTTGATAATAGTTTACGTGTTGAAAGTTCTAAGAAACTGCAACTCTCAGAATATGTCTGTCCATAGACGACCTATTACTACTGAAACCTTCCATCTTCCTTTATTCACATGTCGATCCGTGCTTTTCGTTGTTTCTAAAATCGCCTTTAGTTTATTATCACTAAATTGCGGATTTTTCTGCATTTATACGCAATAAAAATTTACAAAATATCCGAAATACATTGCTTGCTATAATTTTGAACAAGAGAAACTTTACCGAGAAAGTTCTATTTGTTTATGTGTGACTATAAAAATATAAATTTGCACAAAAATCCACTTTAAAATCGTCGTTTGTTAATTTGATCAATAAATTTATCAGTTCATTCATTTAACCCTTCGAGTGTTCAAACTAGAATATCACGTGACGTAAGATGTTGATGAGTAATTACTTATTAAAGGCTCAAAATTCAATATATCGAATAATAATTTGTTACATTTTCCTTATTCTCGGTATCGAACTCGCAGACTTTTGATTATTTCAATGAACACTCGCGAGGTTAATCGTGGAGGGTTGACAAGTTGTCGCGCGGAAAAGTGGGCGAGAAAGTGGCGACGAAACGAGGAACGAAAATCGGAGAAGCAAGAAGGAGAGAAAAGGGGGAATCGATCGGCGAGATCTCGCGTATATCTGGCGTGCCCGTTCGTTCTACAATACTTACAAACGGGCCACCGAAATCATCAGCCAAGTAGCCACACTCTAAATTCGAAACCAGCTGCCAATCGGCTAATAAAATTACACCCGACAAATTGGACGGCCGGATTAACCGGATTTAAGCGCGGAGGCCTCGGCGTAGTGGGCTCGATCGTTGGTATCAGGACTCTGAAACGCGTTCGATTTATCTCGAAATTAGTTCTCGCGAATCGAACCTTCCTAATTAACGTTCTGCATCCTGGAAATTTCGAATTTTGTGCTTGCCAGTCGTGAATATATCATTACATGTGACTGTAATTATTCATCGTGGAATATCGCGATAATCACCAGCACGTGAAGTAATTGCTGAAAAATGTCAAATTAAAAGAATATCAAAATTGAGAGAAAGAAAGGAAGAAATTGTACTATACAAATTAATCTGTCAACCGGGAAGGACCGCAAATTAACTCGTCACTTGGATCCGAATTTTCTCAGTGTAATAATTTCTTTGATTTATAGATCTGTTATTTTTTTCTAAGGCATCGTATAATTTCCATTGAATAATTTATTTATCGTAATTGACAAGATTGATCAGATCAGAATTATTTTAACTTTTATTAAATATTAATTTACAAATAATAACTTTGGGTCATAAATAACTGCAGTAATTTGAAATACCAAAGTTTAAAGTATTTAGAGATTTTATATTTTATTCCATGTTTTCTACGGTATAGTAAATTAAAAATTCCACAAGTAACAGTCCGTGATAATTACAGAAATTTTTCGTTAATTAACACGTTGAAAGAACAATTCAAATAAAAATTTCACGAAAGTTATAGAAAATTGGAGGAAAAAAAGAAATTTCTAAACCGTGTAGGAAGCACAAGAGGAATTTCAAAAAAGAATGGAAAAACTGAAATATCGAAAAACGTCGAACAAATGGAGTCCTGTGAAAGCGACGAGTCCGCTGAAAGGCGTTTCGAACGAAATTATTTTCAAATCTTCGTGAGTCGCGAAATCGGTCAATGGAGAGATGTGTTTCTTCTTTTTTTTTTTTTTTTTTTTCTAATACGAGGGGATAGTGTCCCTTTCGCAATCTTTCGCCACGGTTTCGGTAAATTTAAGCCGACGTATTGTGCGCGCGGCCTCGCTGATGACACGAGTCACCCTCTCGACTGGCACTCCACTGTACGAGCCACCCTTTTGGAAGCCACGTAGGCAAGGGGTTGGCTTTTTTTAACGCCAACTATCTTTCATTCTGCGACGAGGCCTCAGAGCCTACGTCTTTCGGCACCACCGTCTGCTTCCTGGATTCTTCTTCTTTTCAAGGCAAGAATCCTAGTTGAAATTTTAACCTCGTTGGATATCCGCTCTGAACCACCTTCCGAACCATCCGCGTTATTTTATATGTAGTATAAAATTAACGACAATGTTCGACCACTTTTTCAATATAAATAAACTCTCATCTGTTTGTCCAAATTTGTCCCTTAATATCAAATTTATACAATTGCAATATATATATATATATATATATATATATATATATATATATATATATATATATATATATATATATGCTGTAATGGAAAGATAAATAGTTGAATTTGCAAATTCTTTTATTCACAATAAATAGATCGAAATTCAATCGCGTATGAGATTTTCACATATGCGTGTTTAGTTTTATGCCATAATCTTATTTTCTCTAGTTTTGATCATTTGTTTCATTTGTTTACTTGTTACGACTTATATATTCAAAACTGTGTATATGCATCTTCGAAAAGATGGTGCATTAAATGCATTAATTATGGCAATGTCTTTAAAAATAAATATTATCTGCAACTCTTGTTATCAAAAATGTAAAAAATTGCTATTTGTTAGAAAAATAGATAAAAGTAATATAACATTTTATGAGAAAAATTGATATAAAGGACGGATGAAAGTTAATTAATAAGTTATGGGAAAAGTTGACAATAATTTTCAACAATAGTTTAGAACGAAAATCATTTACAGTGAGTGTAAAAAGTATTCGTCAAACTCTTACAATTTTGTGAGAAAAAATCATGAAACAATTTTAACTTGTAAAATAAACTTATTTTAATATATAACTTTTACTTTTACGATACTGAATTCGTTTTCTTCAAAAATTTTACAGTTTTACTTTTTTTCCAAATATACTTCTAAATCTCTAAAAATTTCATAATCTCTAAAAAATTCAAACGTTATAGAGTGGAAAATTTTTTTAACAACTGAATCTATCATGAAGATTGAAAATTAAAGTCTTCCCTTTTTCACAAAGTTACAAGAGTTTAGAATTCATCATCGAGCGTACAATTGCTCTCTAGACTCACTATTTTACAGCAAAATCAAAGAGACTATTTGCAAAAATAAAACGAGAATATAAAATTTACGAAAGAATTGCTCGCAAAGAAACAAAATTCTTCTAGTCTCCTACAAAATTGTTGAATTTGTAATCCTTTTTAAATTTAATTCGATCAGAGGAAGAATAACGAGAACGGAGTTTCAGTTGTTGATTAACCAACGAGGCTACTTTTTTCGACGATTGTTCCTTTTCCTGGTGGTTTCGAAGCTAACGAAGGCAGCCGCAATGGGCACACGCGTTGCCTTCCCTCAGAGTGGAGGACGCGAGCAGCTCGATTGTCGATCGCGTTTCGAACAGTCGTACAGCTCGAAAGAGGCTCGCGACGTCGCGAACCATCGACGATTCTCCTCTGACCCTTTCTTTCTCTCCCGTTTCGCTTGGCGCGCTCGTTTCGCCGCGAATTATCTCGCTAGCCGCGTCTTCGCGCAAGTGGAGCGAGGACTGTCACGGATCAGACATGCGAACAACGTGGTGGTCGCTTCGATCCTCGAGACAAAATTTATGGAAATTGAATATTATCGATGGGAGTTGGAGAGTGGGGGGAGGATAAATTGGATATTTCCGTTGGAAATAGATCTTTGTATTTTCGTGAAAATTACCACTGAATTTGCCACTCGCAATTACAAAACTATTTATTACGGCTCCTTTTTCTCGTGGAATCTCTTTTCTCGTTATTGAAACCGAGAAGATTTCCACGGACTATTTGCATTCTGTCTGGAACTATAGTCTATCTACTATTTCTTGTCGAAAGGAAATTGAAACCCTGTTCTCGTGTACAGAGTGTTTCTTTTATCTCGAATCTTCGTTATTTTTGCCACGAAACTGGCGTGTTCAGTGTTATTTACTTTTCGAACAAATGCCGCGTTTCATGATTTTTCTCGACAAGGTTATTTTTTTCAAGGTTATGGCCGTTCTCGACGATACATTGCCGTTTCCATAATATTGTAACCGAAAGAAAATGCACTTCAGACATGTACGATACGACCTTCGAACGACCCGGTAAGAAAAAATAATAACTTCAAGAAGGACGATCAATCAAAGATTTTCCTACTTTTATTCTAAACGTTCATTTTGTCAAAACATTTATATTTATTTCGAAGATACACAAAGAACAAAATATACAATACGATACATTACGTGTTTCTTCTAACGTATACAATGCAATAAACATTAAAGTATACAAAGAATTTTAAGTGCACCGTCATTTCTCTAGCAATTAGATGAGTAGATTTCAACGTCATTTTTCTCCTAAAATAAACATTAAAAACAAAAATAACAAAATTTCCATAATTCCATCGAATTGCCATAATCATTTATTAAATACCAGGTCATCGTACATTTCTGAAACGCATTTCTTCGCGGCTACGATAATACCATAAAGAAAAATATATTATCACTATCAAAAAAATGGAAACGGCAATGAAAATTTGAAAGAGATCAAAATTGAAGAGGATCGTGAATCACGGTATTTGTCGTCTTGATGCATCCTTTGCGTCGGCAAAAAGTAAGGAGAAAAACGTGAACTAGGTGAAGAAAATAAACTCCTTAACGACGCTGAAAAGGAATAAAAAAAGAACAAATGAATTATTCACACTCTGTCTAGAACTATGACCTATTTGCTATTTCTTGTCGACGAGATCAAACCGTTAAGCTTAGTTATAAATTTCCCAACGACGTTGAAGGGGAATTTCTTAATCGAAATTGACGAGAGTAATATTCGTCGCATTCATAAAAGAAGACGTTGGTAAATAAAACAGACGAACGGTTCCAGGTTCTATCTTTGTTGAATAGCTACCAGCTTGATCTGGAATACGTAAAGAACGATTGCCGTAGATCACGGTCCACCCGCGCGAAGCTCGTTGCGGGCAGAGATCCTCGCGCGAGAAAGAGGAGCTATAACCTTCGATCACCCCGAATGCATTGGCGAAAGACACACTCGCGGTGTAAGGACGCGCTGTGAGGAAACAAAAAAACCACCGAAACACCCTTCCGCTACAGACTCTTGATAACAAATCGAAACAAGAAATCGAAAGAAAGAGCAGAAAAAGGAATATGGGCGTGCATAGAAGGCTGCTCATGAAATTCGAAACAATATCGAGATCCTCCTGACAGAACGAACGCGAGAACGAAAGACGAGTAAAGCGAGGAAAAGATAGACTGGAGGAGAACGAGAGAGAGAGATTAAAGCAAAAAGAGGGGGGATGATACACACACGGTGTGCCGGCAAATTGTCGAACAGAAAGAAAGAGAGAGAGAGAGAGAGAGAGAGAGAAATATAAAGAGAGAAATTTCTCAATAAAACGCCACCGGGCTATCTCAAGTCTCTATATATACATATATATATGTACAGTAGCATTATTGCATGGCCAACATATATATATTCTATATATTATTATTATTGTTACTGTTAATTATTATTCATTATTATTATTATTCACTATTGTAAAACACGAGACCATGTTGACAAAACGAATTTCCCCTCCGTTCTGCGTCTTCGAGTCTGTTCTCCGGCGCCCCAACACCCGTTTCCGGGAACATCTCACGCGGACGTTCCTGGGCGTAAATCGGGGCGCCGTTTCGGAGCGTAAAACTTCGAAGGAACAGGGTAGTAGTCGAGAATGGTTGCGAGATTATCCGTGGACGGTGCTGGGCCGAGAAAAAAAACGAAACAAAAAAAAAAAAAAAAGAAAAAAGAAACAAACTGAACAAATGGCAGGTCGTATTCGTCGATGAAATTTTGTCAACGTCCATTTGACCATTGATTTTTCACCAATTCGGACAATTCGGATCAGATCCCCCAGCATCGAACGAGTTGAAAGAACAAGAACAATCTCGCCACGTGGGTCATACATAGGGTGTCCCCGAATTCTCTCATGCTTCTCACCCTCCAGAGACCAAATAATGACCGAAAAAAAAAAAAAAAAATCGAAGAAAGAAAAAACGAATGAAAATTAAGGAACGTGAATAAGCGGGGAGAAAAAAAAAAAAATAAAGAAAAGAAGCCGAATGAAAAGAGCCACGAGAACGACGTCGATGTTGCTCGCGGATCGGATCGTCGCGCGAATCGTCGACGATCGGCGTGAAAAGAGAGGGGGACGAGAAGAGAACGGAACGAAAGGAAGGAAAGGACACCCTAGTAAAACACGGCGATCCTTTCGTACAAATTCGACGACGACAGACGAAAGTTTGCTTGCTTGCTTGCTTGCTCAATTCCCAGGCATGGAAACGGGGACGAATGGAGACATATATACATATATACGCAATACATGTATATCCGTCAAATATGTATGTATAGGTATACACACACCCAGAAAACACATTAACACGTCCCCGTTTCCGGTGCCCCTCTCTGTCTCTCGCGTCTTTGTCCTTAGAATACGACACGAAGACGTACACGGGGAAAGAAATGAGTGATGTTTAGACGATCTGTCGCTACGGAGGCCGGCGAAACCCTTACGCGTCATCGATCGATCGATTTTATCCAAATGTTCCAACCACTTCCGATAATTTAAATTCAATTTCTTTTTTTTTTTTTTTCTTTTTTTTTTTTTTGCGAGAAATGTCAAAGTTGCACGGAAGAAGGATACAAAATTACACCGTGCACTCTGAAAACGAAAAATTCATCACGAGTTCAATTTCCAATCAAAGGGAAATTAAACGCACGCACAGGCGCGAATATCGTTCGATAGATCCAAATAGGTCTAAATTTTTCAACACGAGACTCTCCGAGTTGCTGCTTTCTGAATTTTTCACGGACAGTCCGACTCGAAGAGATTCAGCGGAATAAATAAAAGATCGCGTCGTCCGTTCCGTTTTTCTGCGGAAAACAGTGGCGGCGGGAAGTGGGGGATGGGGGGAGGAGGAGGTGGGACCGATATCGATCGACATCGCGGGGAAACTTTTCGCCGGCATCCACAAGCCTCGAATGCTGTCTTACAATTGAACGTGAGCATTTTGCTGCGAGCCGACCATTCCCCCGCCAGATAAATCCCAATTTCTCTTAGAAATCCACCGTAACACAGAGAGTGCCCTTTTTATCATTAGCTGTTAATTTGAGGTCCTTTTGCGCAGGTAGTGTTTGCCCCTCTCGCCCTTACTCAACCAGATACCAAGTATTGTTAGTCGATACCCTGTAAGACAAAGCATGAATGTTCAAAGCCCGTTGGAAGAAAGAAGTCGCACATTTACAGGCCGTCAGCCACACGTCGACGCTGACACTCGACGCGTTCGTCAATTCGGTCCTCGCGTTTCAACCTTCGCCGATTATTTCCACACTGACTCGTTGCCATTCGTGTCATTTTTTTTTCTTTCTTTCTGTCACGCGGAGGTTGAAAATCAAGGCAATCGCACTCTGAGAATTTTTATTCTTTTTTTTTTTTCTTTTTTTTTGGTTCTACAGAGTTCGAGAAAGGACGTCGCAAACAGTCCAAGTGTCTCGAGGTTCGGAAAGTCGGAAAGAAAACAATTGGCAATTGGAGAATTTTGAATTCTGCAAGGGTACCGCGATCCGTGGAGGACTTTTGAATTTTATAAACCACGGGGAAAGATAAAATTGCAATTTGCGAGTTTTGAAAGCAAAAGAGTCGGACGCGCGTGTCGCGACTTGAGGATTCTGAATTTTATAAAATTCGAAACGAAATATTGCAGTTTCCGAGGTTCGGAAAGAAGTTTAAGAACTTCGAACTTTACAAAGTTCGAAGAGCCGTTTGACGTTCAATTCGTCGATGATAATTCGTCAGCGCTCGTGGTTGCTTTTTCGGATAAAAACGCGTCGAGGGTTAGTGAACGATAAACATCAAGAGTACACACGATACAACGATTCGAAACGATCGTCTCGCTGGCATGGCGACCGATCGGAAATTCGGCCAATTTCCGTTTACCTTCGAATTGTCTTGAACGAAATTCAAACGGAATTAAAACAGGTTCCATGAATTAACAATTTTAAGAGAGTCAAAGAAAGAATGTATTCGATCGAGTTTTAAGCCATCGAAAGCTCGCAGAGCGAATTATACGAATTGTGGGAACTTTGCTTCACGTTTCGAGAAACCATAAACCACGTCGCTGCATCTAAATGTATCGTTATTTGTCTTTCCCTTTTTTTTTTTTAAATTTCTCGTTAAATTTCAACGGGAGAAGCAGCGTGTTCTCTCTCAAAATGGAATCGTAACTCCGCCATTTCGAGCAGATTGATAGCGAGCTTCGGAGAATCAGTCGGTTATATCGCATTTCGTTTCGCAATTATTTAAATCCGTAACCAGAGAATCGCTAATTAGACGAGAAAAAATCCGATCAGCGGTCGGGAAAAATTAGGGGGAAAAGTACCGATTAGATCGATTCGTCTTCTCTGTTCGCCCACGAGGAAGCTTCGTTCTATTTCAGAGCCTGCCGTTTTATGCATCCTTTGCTGAAACTTGCGTGCCGAGCCACGGTAAATTCGTCGAATGTTATTACAAATGTCGTTATTACGAATGCTGCTATCGGGACCGACCGAGTCGAGTGAAAAATAAAATTAGGTTCCATTTCAATGCTGGCGCAGACTCAGCGACGAGGCAAAACCTCGAAGATGTCCGATTTTGTAAGTAGGAAGCCAGCTGCGGTAGTACATCATAGAGAGTTTACGAACTTGTCGTCGATGACAGCAGCTAACAAGACTCGGTTTGATGAGATACGATCGTCCAAGTTAATGTACTCGCCGTTGCTCGTTAAGAAATAACAAGTGATTGCCCGTTTTTTCACTCCAGAAAATATTTGTGAATTAGTCTTTGATGTTCACCGTGATGCTAATGGTTAGAAATGGAACGATTCATGGGTGCCATTTGGATCGAGATGAATAAAAATTGGACAAATAAAAATTGAGTTTCAAATTGTTGATCGACGGAAAATGGTAATGATCTTTTGCAACGGAAAATGTTGTTCCACGAGATAATAGAATGGATAAATGAAATGAGTAAAAGAAACATATAAATTAGGAAAAATATTGGATATTGAACGCTGATAGAATTTTAAATCAAACTGTTTGAAATCGAAAGAGGATGGCGAAAAATGACGATTTTTCCAAGAAATGTTTGTAGATTGTTCTTCTTGATATTCATCGTGGGTTTAGAGAAATGGTCCATGAATATTTGGAACGTGGAAAAAGAACACTGAGTGAATAAAAATTGAGCTTGTTCAAAGTTGCATCAAAGGAAGACGATGAAGGATGATCTTTCACAACAGAGAAGATTTGTAAATGATTGTTCCATATGATAAATAAGAGAACTAGAAAAAATATATCAATATCGGATGAACATTGGCGGAATTTCAAAGTCAAATTATTTTAGACTGAAAGAATATAGCCAATGACGATTATTCATACCTGGTTCCGTTGATTTAATGATTTAAAAGAAAATCTCTTAATACTCGAATTGACGGGAAAACATTTTGAACAAACGAAAATAGGCGCAAGTAAACGCAAAAATATTTTTTGATCACATTGTTTTAGAACGAAAGATGGTCAATTATGATTCATTCCTCGATCTTCCAGCATTCATATTTCCAACAGCTTGAATTAGTAAAGGAAAGAATGGATGAATAAAAATAGAGTTTAAGCAAACTGTTTTAAATCGAAGAAGAATAATCGATTCTAATAATCAGAAGTATTCGATACTTGTGCATTGCTTGAACCAATATATACGTATAGTGGATCGATGGAAAATAAAAATTCTGACCATTTGTAGACAGCACTAGACTAGACCATTGAAAATAGGTCAAAGGAACAAACGAACAGAACAAAAATTGCACGACTTGTACGATTCGTCTCACTGAAAGGCCCAGAAGCAACTGCTCTGACTAGGAAATGAAGACGACTTTTTTGCCGTAAAATTTTATTGATACGCAAACATTTGAATCGATAGAAAACAAATTACAGGCGCGATCGCTCAGTACCAGACAACGCCACCCCCACTCGAGGTCTACAACACGTCCCCTCACGAACCACATGACCCAAATCAACCAATCGCTAATTTTCGTTGCATTAGCGTTGCACCTGAAGAGGCCCGATTTTCTGAGTTACCCCCGCTAAAATCAGTGATAAAAATGAACTTTGTCAAAGTTCTACGTTAATCCACGAAAGATAGCTACTATTGACGATCAAGAAACAAATCGGGAAAAGTCCATGGGAAATTAGCTATTCCGGAAGCTGGTCGTTAATTTTATTGAGAACGAGAACAGTCTTGGTGAACGAGAAAGTCTCTTATCAGAGAGGGGGAAAATCGAACTTGGTAAGAAAGTGTATGTGCCGGTGTACGGAGAGAGGAAAGGTGGCGAACTTCTGGAGGGGTGGGCGCGGAACATCACGAATATCGGCGAGTTCGAGCAATAAGCGATAAAATCGAATTGCTTTCATAAATCTGCGCGCGAGCCGAGAAAATCCAAAGAAGGAACACCCGGGTGTGGGTGTTCCGACTCCATTGGAATGCGAGCCTATCAGGCAAAAACGGGGGTGGCTCGCTCTCTGAAGACCAAGTTCCCTTGCACCGAAGTCGCCACCCGACGAGGTGTGCGTAAAAATAAGAATCAAACAGCGAAGAACGAAGATGAGAGAAGAAAGTGGAAAACTTGCGCAGAAAGAGCAATATTGCAACGGTCGAAGAAGTTAAAAGCGACGAGCAGGTTGAAACGTTGACGCGTGCATTAACCTTTTCGTTTTCTTCAGAAAAGCTTCTTATTGATGTATTTTTATCTATACTTCATTGGAGAAATAAGTAAGAAATTATTAGTGCAACATATAAGTTTGTTCATACAAACGTGAAATGCGACGTTGTGCCGTGCATGAAGGCTATAATTTTTTAAAAAATGTTTGATTTTTTACAATGTTACACCGATGTTACATGGATTATTATATTCATACGAACGTTCATCACCTGTAACATGAGAGAACATAACGTAAGAGAGGAAGAAGGAACTAAAGGAAGCTACAACAAAACTTCTTTTATGGAAAACTAATAAACGTAATATTTTTGAAATATCATACGTAATATAAGAGTTTTGTACTTGTTGAAACTCAAAAAAAAAAAAAACAGTTTTGGTTTTTAAAAGAGATCCCAGGTGATGAATACACGATAATTTCAGTTCGTGTAATATGAGTATCGCGTCATGATATTAAGGGTTAATTTTTTGCAGTTTTATGTCCCGCGTGACGAGACATCAATTTTACTTCGGCAAATCTTTTGCTCAGACCTTCGTAGATGTTATAATTACGTTGTAACAGTATTTTATGTTTATAAAATAATTTAAATGCAACAAGCAAGTATTCGACATTATACAAATAAATTACTTCATGCATCGTTGCAATTAAAAAAGTACGAAAATATTAGTTTTGAATTGAGGAAATTATTTTCTTTACTGCTTCGAAGAAATCTTAGCCTCGTTTGCTTTCACAAATATGTATAATAACAACGCAAAACAACGCTGGTCTACACTTTGAAAATTATTACGGGCCGCAAAGGGTTTAACGGATTAAAAAGTTCATTACAAGGTTAATAATGAAAAGAAGAAAAAACAGAAGAGGAGGATGCAGAAAAGAGAAAAGATAAGAATTAAATAGAACGCAGAAAAACCAGCTTTGTAAGCAGAAATAGAGTGGCGAGGAGAAACGTGCAAAAAGGAGAAAGAGAGAGAGAGAGAGAGAGAGAGAGAGAGAGAGAGAGAAAGGAAAGAAAGAAACAAATACAAAGAGCAAGATGGGAAATATAAAGAGTAAATAAAATTGTAAACAATGAAAGGAAAAAGCTGAAAAAGCGCGAGGCAAAGGAAAATGGCGAAAAGGAGCAAAATAAAAGGGGCGATATAAAAAGAGCCAATGAGAAAATCCATAGGGAAAAGCAATACGATTAACCAGGAGCATTGTAACGAATGTAAATTCTCCGATTCTTCCTGGGAAAGCCCTTAGTGGTACTCCCTTTCAAGTTTTCATGCAACCCTCCGAGCGATAGCGCTCGTTCGAGCGGTAACTGCATTAAAAATAGAGGGGACGAAGCGTCCGGCGTTCAATCGCGTTAGACAAACTTCAAAATCAAGATAATACGTGCAATTGCGGCGGATGGATTAACGGAAATGAAGCGGAATTCAATTTCCGGCGCTTGCTCGGAAATTTCCCTAAAAACGGCAAGGATCCAGTTTCTGCCGTGTCTGCGACGCGCTGCAAAATATAAAAAATTACCACGATCGAGTTTAAATCCAGCGCGCGCTAACCGACCAAGCGACTCTGTTCGCTACACACAGATTTGTAAGCTACGTGACTTCGCCTGCAACGAGTCCATCTTTCGTCAGGACGTTTCAACAGGACTTTTTGTTCCCTACCACGATATTTGAAGAAATTAAACGGGAAAAGTCGAGCAAAGGAAGATACGTCCGGTGTATCGAAGAAGTGAGACAGAGAAGGTCGGAGAGGCCAGAGTATCGGGATCACGTGGCCCATGTAAATGCGCGGCCGTCTTCTCCTGCGTGTATTATTTTATTATATAGCAGAAGCTATTGGTGCCACGTGACGCCAGGCGTGCCCCCTCGCTCGAAATGCAATCATTCTTGAGTTATTCGGGCAAAGGGGAGGTGGCGGCTGCGACGGAACACGGGCCGCCCCGGCCCGTCTCCATCTATATGAAGAAGACGTCTACGTGCCTTACCCGTGTTTCCTGACAAAGTTCCTTTTGATTGGTTCTGGCCATCGGTTACGAGCAGATCGCACGTGAATCCGATTCCAACTCGCGGCCGCTTTAATGGAGATCCGTGCTTTATGATCTCTCTCTCTCGCAGCGTTTCTCCATTTTGAGGAGAGTGCTGAGTCTGTGATTCGCCGATCGGATAGATACCCCCGTCCTCCTTACCGCGCGATTTCGGTCCACGGTTTTTCGACGATCCGATATTCGAAAATCCAAGGGGGGGGGGGGTATCGCGAATAATTCCAACGATAAATCTCGCGTCCGCGAATAAACCGTTTAGAAATTTATTTCTGTTCGTCCGCGATCGTTCGTCTCCCCTTTAAAAATTCACGTTGCCGCTCGAACTAAATGTCCCATTATCCGGTTGGTTTTCTGGCGCGGCGTGGAGCTGCCACCGGGTCGGTTCGAGCATCTCGATACACGCCAGCCCGGCCAGGCGAGCCGATCAAATTTTTCCGCGCGACCTGATCCTCTTCGGGACGCTCGTCAAAGTGGCTGGCCGGCTTTTCACTCGGCGCACAAAGTGTCAGCCGTGGATTATTTTCCGAAAAGTTCGCGGCACCCGACCACGTCAGAGATTTTTCTGCACTTTGGAAGAGAAAGAGATGGGAAAAGAGCAGCACGGATAGGGAACGTGAAAGAGAAAGACAGAGACAGATACACAGAAGAGAAGAGAGAGAGAGAGAGAGAGAGAGAGAAAGCTCGTTAATGCTTTATCGCGCCGTGCGCCCGACTGGATTTGGCCCACTTAGCCGTTTCTGGAATCCTTCGATCGATCCGCTCGTGACATCCGGTTCTTGCTTGCATCCATTTCGAGTTCTGCTCTCGCAACGATGGATACAAGCCTGACAACGCGACCGTTCTTCCGCTTGACAATTTTAACGTATCCTCCCTATCCCCCCATAGCCTGACTAAACCCCTCGTCCAAACTTGACTGTCATCGGTCTATCCTTCCCTACTGATATTACCATTCGCGGTAAGAATAGTGTTTTAACGTCGACGTACCAGAAACATTGATTTTCATCGATCCCCCGATTAGTTTTGTCAGTCGTTGGAAAATTTCGATTAACAACGAGATGGTTCCGAGCTGGATGATTATTATTATTTTTTTATATTTATATTGTAAAATTATATTTATTTTATATTTATCGTTCGTATTATATTTTCATTTTTCGATCATTCTCCGCGTCGGGCGAAAAATCGATTTGCAAAACATCGACTCGCAGGTCCGTCAACCTCCTGTTTTCTTCCCTCCGCGAAAAGAAGGACTTCTTACCGCTCGCTAAAAATCCATCTGACCAATCACTCTCTCAAAATCCAATCTACCCTGCCAAAGAATTTCAATTACCAGTTCGAGTCTGTCAAGTGAAAAAAAATCCCCCACCCTCTTGCCCTCCTCCCAGGTGAACAAGAAAGAGGTGACAGGGTGAAAAATCAAACGGAGCCGGCAGGTAGCCGTGTCCGCGAGTCGATTGTCGCGACGATCATGCCTTTTCCCCTCCGGCTCCGCCGTGGTAATAACGAACACGTCAATTTTTCGTCTCTGTCCGGCTGTCCACCCTCGCGAGCAACCCCCCATCTGCAGCCAGTGGCCAGTTTGTTCCTGTGCACAGTGGCACTTTTTTCCCGCGAGCCTCCTTTCACTCGTTATCGGCCGGTTGCTAATGGCACGCGATTGCCTCTCCAATCCCCGTCCACGGGTCTTCGCCAACCCTCTCCCCTCCCCCCTTCTCTCCAGCTGCCGCAGCAAACGCTGCCACTTCATTTTCGCGGATCGACCGCGAGACGAAAGGCTCTTCGACGGAGAAATTTCAATCGAGGAAACCACCCGCTCGACCGCGATCTTTCAATTCGAGAGAGGCTGAATTTTAAGATAGTTCCCTCAGATGGCAGATTAATCGAAACCGAAGAGCCAGTATCCATAGATCAATCCTATGTTCGTTGCGTTTTTTTTAGACGTGACGTCCTCCGTGTTTTTCTCTCGGGTTTTGTCATTGGCAGGTGATCGAGAAATCGACGCGATCCAGACGGCTTCCGACAGTTGACCCTCCTTTGGACAGCTTGCAAGTAAAATTTCAGTCATCGAGAATGGTCACTGGCAGTAATCAAAGGGAATTTTGATTATTCATAGTCAGAACAATTAGAAATTAATATTTCTCAAGTCGTTTCATTTTTCGTAAAATTTTCTTCGACGATTTATCGTGCAAGATGTTTATTTTGGAGGATGTTCTTAATCCATTGGCATGCATATTCGTCTGTCGGGCGATTTGAAACATTGTTTACAATGTTTTCTACTAACCTTCTACAACTAGAATTTATTCATCTATTTATTAATCTGAAGAATTCCATTGAAACGAGGTACAACAACATTAACTTAATTATTGATCGAATAAGCTGGATAGAGCGAACTGGTGTTTAACAATTCATACTGAATCGAGAAATCACAGAGACTGGTTTAAAATTTTGTTTAGCTACAAGAGAGAAAGATCACTAATTAATTACGGTTAGTTAATCCAATTTCAAAATGTATGTGAATATGTAACTTTTAAGTTACATGGTAATGTAAAGAGTTGATTTAAATTTTATCAGTTACAATTGTCATTCTTCTTTAATTTGAATATCCGAAATGAAGAGTCACGTTAGAAACACTGCTACAATTATGAACCATCTGAAATCTATTATTCAGGTATAGTAGTTCACAAGAATATATCAATTTCACTGACGCAATTGTCATGATTATATTAATGAAATTTGAAATCAATCTGAAAATGTATGTAGAAATTGCATATTTACTGTAAATATATTTCTATATTAATAATAAATCAGTATGTAATACGAAAATACTTAAGATAAAGTGTTAAAATGCTGCTACTGACTATTAAGACTGGACATTTAACTGTTTAAATATTTTTTCGTCCACAAGTATTCGATCATTTGATAAAATATTAGTAATATAATATTGGATGTTATTTCTATCATCGATTAGAATATTTATATGAATATATAGTCAATATAAAATATATAGTCAGTGATAAAAGTTATACTGAAAAAAATTATAAAAAAAAGAAGACACAAATCACAGGTCAAATTTTAAACGTTAGTCTATGTACTTGTATTAAATATTTCATAAATTCTACATATATTTTTAGCTTTGTCTCAAACTCGAATAATATAATCACGACAGTCGTGTCATTTCATTGCGGTATTAATGGAATTTCAAAAATGTTCTACGTGACATACATTTTCGATCCGTACATATAACGCAAAGAAAATTAATATGCCAATGGGTTAATAAACAGTCTCGCACAATTGACACTTGAAAAAAACGATAGATCGAAACTCGCCACTTTCGTGGACGCCCGTTTATTGTCCAGATCAGAAGAAAGGTTTCTAATTGCAGGCATCGGGCGTAATTCACGAAAAATCGGCAGCCACGGCCCGCCATTCCGCGAAGCGAAATAACGATTCAAGGCGCTAATTCGCCAGGGGCTCGCGTTCGATTTCCTTCGGGATGGGCGAGATTTTTTTTCGGTCGTCCGGACGATTCGATTCTACCAGCTGAAAGGGTGGCCCTATTATCGAAAAATTTCAACGATTTTCCGAAGTTTCCAGGGACCGATCGAGAGCCGGACAAAGAGAAAATTGACGAGTTATTTAATCTAATATCGGCTGCTCGATCGGAATTCGTGCCCGGGATAAAACGATGTACGCGTGTAAACGTTATTTCTCCCATTCCGTCTCTTCGTTCACCGTCTGCCTTCGTACTTTTTTCCCCTCCCTCGCTCTCTTCTTTGCCTTTCTCATCTCCTATTCTCGTTTGCAATTATGCACCATAACGTTGCGAGCGTCACAAAGAGCCGGCAGTGATTACGCGGCAATTTCGCGAGCTAATATCGCGATCGTTATTATTTCAGAGGACCTGTCGATCGAGGGGGGGTAGGTAGGTGCCGCAGCACGTTAAAATCGCGCTAAGCCCGCGTCTCGATCGCTTTTGCGAGGGGACGGAACTCGCGATGGAAAAGCGTTCCCCCTGCGAACCGATTTGCAGCAGCTTAATTCACCATTTACGCGTTCGATTCCACATTGTCCGCGTGTCCATCCGTTCGTAGGTTACCAACGGGCGACGCTAACAGAATTTCGCTACCGCTCGAAAGTCGCTTGAACTCTTGAAACGTGAAGAACGGTTCCTGCACTTACGAACCAATAAGGAAATTGGGTTTTCCGGGGAGTTTCCTGCTTAGAAAATGTTCGACTCGAACGCTCTCCGATTAGAAAATCCGGAAATCAGATACTTCCTGATTAATAAGTCTTGCTCGTCTCTGTGAAACCATTAATTAATTACCGAGACTCGGCTGATCGGCAGAGATCTATCGAGTGGCTGATGTGTCGGAACGGTGAAGCCACATTTAGCGTGCGTTGATTCGACGTTCGACAGTCTCGAGCTGTTCTCAAGTCTGCTGGGTATAATTTCGGGTACAAGTCCGCGGACGAGTCGGTGCAAAAATTTGCCGGGCCTAAATCAGCTCTCTCTCTCTCGTTGGTTGGACGTGAGCCAACGAGAGAGGAGAAAAAACAAAATGGAAAAGAAGGGAACAAAGAAAGAAAACAAAAAAAAAAAAAAAAAAAAAAATAATGGAAAAGGGAAAGAAAGTGGAGAAACGTTGTGCTCGACGAGACATAATACCACTCAGATTCGAAACAAGGCATACATATATCACTCACATAGAGACACGAAACGAACCACACGGACACTGAAAAACTTGCTTCTCCAAGGGAAATGCATCTCTCTTGACACTCTTGCATCGTCTCACACGTACACACAAAGATTATGTAAATATATATGTACATATATATATAATGTATATTTACATGTGTATATATGTTACATATATATTATTATACGTGTTCCCCGCCCCACCCACCCCCCTCGCCCTTGTGCCCTTTTTTTGGTACCCCTTTAGTGAGATGTTTATCAGCTGTAGTACTATCAGTTTGAGATATTCATGGTATGCAAGCGAATCCCCAAACCCTTTTTTTCTCTCCATTGACTTGTTGTACGTGTTTTTACTTCTGTGCCCTTGACAATCTTTTTTCAATGTTAATGTAATATATATATATAATATTACGTATGTATTTATGTAACAAGTCGAGATTCATTTTTTTTGTTTGGCTGTGAGAACGTACTTTGCAGAAATGAGTAATTTTGCTCGTGAACGGCAAGCTAATGATCCCAAACAAAAAAAAAAAACGCAATTTTTAACGATAATGATTGCTAACAAACAAAAAATATATACATGTAAAGAACAAGTATCGTAGAAACATAAAGATATATGTACGTAAGAAACACGCATAACAGAGATAAAACAGAAACAGGAATGAAACATAATACACACTCGAGTAACAACATTTCTAATCGACGACCCGGTAGTAGAAAAAAAAAGACAGAAAATATTAAGAGAGAAAAAAAAAAGAAAAGAAATAAACGGGTCGTCTAACTGAACGAGTTCACCATTGATTCACATTCGTCTCTTTTTTCTGCTTTCAGCTGCACAGATTCCACAACGCGCAGGTAAGTACGATCAAATTACATTGAAAAATCGCTTCCCTTTCGTTTCCTCCGTCGTCTTAATTGGACCGATCGTCAATTAGACGCACGTCAACTGCGTGCTCGTGGGTCGCGTATACGCGTACGAAGCGGAAAGATCTTCTTTACTTCGTCGTCCATCTTTTGATACTTGAAAGGGAAAAATCTCGAGGCAGGTTCCATAATAGCTACTTACGGAAAGGGGGAAGGGGGTGGCTAGAACTGAGAATATCATCGACTCTCACGGTGTTTTCCGTCTCCGCGCGGCGCCCTTTTCATCCGCTAATTACCAATTAGTTTGTGTACTTTCGCGTCAGCGTAATACGTCTTCCGCGGGCACTGTTTTTTGCGGGAACTTGATTTCGCGCACTACTACTCGTCAACGCTCTTCGTCCATTACATTCATCACAACGTTCGTCGAATCTCTCCGATCTCGATTTCCCTTTCGTATATATATTTTTTCGACTACCGTCTCGAAACGCGAACGTCGAGTTCGAATCTCGAAATTAGTCGGATTGTTCTTTTTCAAAGTCGCGCATATCGTCTCGTTCCTTCCTTTTTCTTTCTTTTTCAAATCGCCATGCACCTTCGGTTCTCTCTTACGACGGGTAAAATCGTTTCTCCGTAATTTTTTGTAACGATCCTCCCGAGGGATAGATGGACTAAAGAACCGTTTGAATTTTAGCATGCAAGAGGAAAGACGAGATGGCGAACCAGGCAGAACACCAACAGCCCGCCCCCAAGAAACCGCGCCTGGTTTTCACAGACCTTCAGCGCCGTACTCTACAGGCTATTTTTAAAGTAAGTCTTGTATAACTTAACTTACGTTTTGATCGATACCGCCACCCCGGTTCTACCTGTCTCGATTGTCCCAGGCGAAAGGATGCTCAAAGACAGTGGGCCAATTCAGTCCTTCCCGTATCCTCCATTACCATTAATCTTTTTATTACTTTGTATTTTTATCGATCGTTGTGCGATTTTTGAACTGAAAAAAAATATGATGCAACATTAATTTAGATCTAGAAGATGCTATTTTAAACTCAAGTATTTTTTTTTTTTTTTTTGTCTCATGAGAATTTTGAAAGAAACTTCGTCTGTGTAACTTTGTTTGATGCCGTTGAATAATAAAAATAATTGTTTTATTAATTATGTTTATATTATATAAGCAGGTGCATAAACAAAGCTTTCAATTTACTTTACATTTACTTTTCCAATTAGAATATTTCAGAATCGCAATATTTATAATATATGCCATATTTCTTGACGCACATTAACTTTAATGAATAAAAAAGGAAAAGAAAAATGATTGATTCGTTGAACTAACGTCAGACAAATATTAAGTGTCTCAAAGGTATTCCTTTGAATCTTGCAAAACAGATATTTATTTTATATTCATAAAGCATAAACTTTATTTAAAAAAAGCAATTTTATCTACAATTAATATTTCTCTAAGAAAAAAATCATTCTCTCGTTAAGTAATTAAATTTAAACGAAATGTAAGTACGAAATGTAAGTAATTCAATCGTGAAATTTGAACGAATAAATGAAACTTGAATAAATAAATCGTGAAACTTGAGTGAACGACTGAAATATAAATAATCAAATGGAAGGAAAAATGGAGAAAGATAATACCAGTTTCAAATTTTCTTGAAACTTCGTAAGTCCCTGAAGGCTTCGAGCGAATGGTGAAATCGAAAGCTTTACGAAGGATTACGCGAAGTCCGTTTGCGACATTCACCCTCATAGGAAACCTACTTTCGTACTGATAACATAGCTCCCCTCGTGTAAACGCACACCGGCGGCCGAGTTTTGCACGCGTTAATGGAAACGCTCTCAACAAATTCTCACTTAACGAAATTACTACGTCGTCGGTAAATTACCTCGATAGACACCACGTGTAACCCGCATTCCATCGATGTACCATAATAACGCTGCACGGAGAGCTCTGTCAAGTGGCTTCATCCTATACACGCGCGTCCCAAAATGGCATCTTTTTAGGTTGATTTAATATTTCCATCTAGCAACACAATTTAACATCGGTCGATATTTCTTGAGCAGAAATTTGATATATTTTGATCGTTTCTTAAATGGAACTTTGATTGTATTAGTCGTATAATTTTTAACTTCAGTCGTTCGAACGTTGCGAGAAAATTTTCGTATTTGTCCTTCTGTTGGTCAACTTCGTGTACACGTTAATTTTATTTATAACGTATAAATGTGTTTATGCACAAATAAAATATTATCTTTTCGATTAATAGACAATAACTTCTTTTGAATAATTTCATAAATAAATAAATCGATAGCAAATGATTTTTAACGTTTTTGTGCTTTTTGTAACTTCGTAATTTTTGCATTTTTCTTTCATCTACCATTTTTAATCTATGGATTGAAATCAGGCAATGACAAGTATGTTCGTCGATAACACAGAATAAATGACAGAATAAATATAGCTATTGTAAATTTAAATTAAATTGAAAACGAAATGACGTTTCGTTTTTTACATAACCCGTGCATACTTTTCGTTAGCCGAAAGGTGGTCATTTTCTCATTATACGAGTATACTCGTCGAACAATCTTAAAGTGTTAAGAAGTACCTACGGAGAGTTTACGATGTGAATGAGACCGTGACGCGAGTATTTTAGTTACGATTAACCCCTTGCAAACACGATGAACCCATATATGCGTTTAGCGTAAGTTATCCATAGAGCCGATGAACTCGCATACGCGTTAGGCGAAAACAATCGACACAACCGATGCGTTCGTATTATACGTTCGATGAGCCTTTATCCGATGCTTTCGATACAAGCACAGAAATGACAAATATTTGCGATGGATAAGTGCGTCGAGAGTTATCGCAACAAACGGTAACAAACTTTATTTCATACGTTTCAACAGAAGTACCGTGCGTTGCTCCAAATACAATTCACTTTGCATTCACTCTGGTATCGCAGTATTTTAACCTCGGAATATTTCGTTTGCAAAAATGTCGGGAAAGAAACGTTTGTATTTCTGAAACACGTTGTTCGGTAGAAATCTCCTCTCTGTTGAACGAAAATTGGTTTTAGAAACGAATATAAAGATATTTCGGAGAATTAACTCGTGCAGAAGATGCCAATTAATGCGAAGTAATTTTTGTTTCTGCTCGATGGCGATCTCGTCAAACAAATCTCGTTTTCGCTAAATTTGCTTTTATTATTCCACTGTTTGACGTTTCAAATAACTGATTTATATTCTTTCTTTGTTCTTGTATAGTTCAGTTTAGATTGTTCTACATATGTTTTATAACGTTTGACGTAGGACTCTGTTTTTGAAAGTTTTGTGAATCAGAAAATACCAGAAAAAGAAAAAAACGAAAAGATTCGCTCCTATTTTTAACCACTGTAGAAATATTTCTTAAAAATACATAAGTTACCATTACGAGCCTATGATAGTATAATGAACAAGCTAGAATTTTATACGAATTTATACCCCCTTTATATTGAACAGTTTTCTTTTCAACAAAGTTTCTTCGAAAACAACAGAGATATTCAACTGCTAATTGGACTACCCAGTGTATTTCATGTATTTCCAGAGTTCAGCATGTCGTATAAAATCTTTCGTACAACGTACACAATGCATTCGTAAAACGCTCAAATACTTCCACATGAGTAATCGCCACCGTAATCACGCGAAAATAAAAAGAGAAGAAAAACGGAATTTCGCAACTCGTCGATGGTGAAGAAAGTCGTCGTTAAAAAGGTGCGTGCGTTTCGGGAGTGGGGAGGTGTTCTTTTCGGCACGCTAACGATATCGATGCTGGTTCTCGAGCGTGTGACCGCGATCACGACGGCGATCGAAGCGCGCAGCCAAGGAATCGTCCGCGAAATTATTCAACGCGGATCGATAGAGGCGGATTTACGCGCGACAGGGCTGGAACCTACCACCCTCTCGGTTCTCCCGCGTCGTCGCGCTGTCCCCTCCGCGTTTTTCTCCGCGTGCACGCGAGAAATCAGCCTCCCTTTATTAATGCATGCGCCCTAAGAACACCTCAATGAGGAGGAAAAGGGAATCGAGTGATTCCGAATGGAGAGGAGATACTGGCTCGCAATAAAGAGAACTCTGCTGAACATTATAGATAGATTACGGATGTTTATGCAAATTTCATATCTCCATCGATGCTTGTAACTTGAATAAAAGTGTGAATCTTCTTCTGAATTGTGCGACGTGCACGTCCGTTGGATTGTTTCGTGAGTGATGCGCGATTGAAAGGACAAAAATTGTCGTTGTCAGAGTTTTGTAATTAGACTGTGGATTTTTATCCATTCACGGGAAATTTGAAAGTGTGAAAATACATAAAATTAAAATATCCAAATTTAAGTATACATGTATTGAGTAGATAAAGAATTATATTTTTTAGACAAAATTATTATTATTTATTATTGCATTATGTAGATGAAAAAAATTCAATATTTAAATTTCGTTTTTGTTAATCACGTTTGTAAATGTATATGGTAAAATTAAATTATTTTCTGAAAACCAACGTATAATAATAGAACTGATCAAATCCTATAGAATCGCTTTGTTAATTTTTTACTTTCAGATATTTTAACTGCATATTTAGATCAAAATGATTCTTCTAAACTGATGTTAGAAGACTTAATATTGAACGAATTTCAATATTAATGCAAGATTTTTGCGACAATATTTAAATACTTAAATGTATATAATATATATTGTAAATAAGCAAATAATTTAGATCTATAATTTATCCACTGCACAAAAAAAAATGATAAGTATTATTCATCAATACTGGTACTAAAAATCGATCAGAGTGTCAGAATACTTGCAGACAATAATATATTTTTGCATCCGTGTTGAAAAGTTTATGCTTTTACGTAAGCAAATTCATCAAAAGTACATAAACATCCGGAATCTAACAAGAGAACAATAAAAATAGAGTGTCGCAGTGAAATAATGAAATTCCAAAGTTGAATTTACTTAAATTTTTAATTTTGCTACTGTGGATCAGTGTGATTGGAAATTAACTTCTTATTGAACTCTATGTATTCCAAAATACATGCAACAGTAGATAAATTCGAAGGCCATGGCTACGATAAATGAATTTAAAGTGAAAAAGTTAGACTAAAACTATTGTAGAAGATTGGTTGGATTACATATTGACCTAACCCGAGTCTAAACTTAAACATAATTGAAATCTGTCTCAAACCTAAACTATGAAACTAGTTGACCACTTTAATCTATAAATGCAAATATTTGAAAAAAGTAAACTCGATGAAAGAAAAATGCTTTCAGGGGATTGTGGGAGATCGAGGGAGACACAGGAAGATTCAAGCAAAAGGTTGACTACTTTACACAGATTAAATGCTTATGTGCTTTTCTCACAGAACGATGAAAGCAGTAACGCAGATTCAATAATATCACTTTATGTATCTAGTACAAAATAGTAAATATTTGTGCATACATTGAAGAACTTTTAAAATATCTCAATCTAATCTCTTGAAATCATTTCTTTTTCTATTACGTGCTGAGTATTTCTCGAGATATTTGTGTTAATAATTTATGCAATAACAAATATATATATAGGTATGTACATACAAAAAAACAACAACAATCATGCATAAAGAAAGACCTTAGTAAAAAGAGATATCCTTTTTGATATCATTCATATCACGAAAAAAATTATAATTACATTTTTCGCATCATCACAGTTTGAAGAGATATTTAGATGGCCTAATTTAAATATAATACGTTCATCATTATGTTACAATAATTTTAAGTTGCATTATTTCACAGAAATTCATAATTTTCAACAAATCATAATTTTCCGAATAATTCTTGAAAACGATAAACTTTTCGAACATTAACAGATACTGAATAAAGTAAAATTTATTAAGTCTCTCAACAAATAATCAGTAGACGGCATAATTGGTATAATCAGTGGAATATTTATGACAGACATTGTGCAAAACAATTACGTTTCATAAAATTCCGATAAATCAATATCCTGACCAAGTAAATTTGACAACACCAGAAATTGAGGAACCACGCCAAATAAAATTTGCCAAATGTTCCACTCCCCCTCCCCTCCTTATGAGCGTTACACACGATCAAACACAAGGAAAGAAATCGTCGTTGACGTCGCGGAATTCGCGTTCGCGGCTGCTCACTCGATACCTCGCTCGAATCGTCGATATCGCGGCCATTCAACGCCGCGATGTTAACACTCTACAATCCTCGAAAGGCCTTACGCTTGGTAACAAGTTCGTGTTTGCGTTATTCAAAGAGAAAAGAACCAAGGTGCTCAATGAGCGAGTAAAAAATTCATGGACCAGCTCGTCTTCGAAATTTAACTAATTCGACTTTTTAAGTAAAACATAAAGCCAAAGACTCGTGTCTAATCTATTCTGCACTCAGCCACGCTGGAGCTCGAATCGTTCTCGACCCGGGTTATGCACGGTTGAATTGAGTTCGGTGTTCGGATTAAGTATGAATTTTAATCAAACGACGTTCACATCAGAGTTAATTAACGTTTGATTAAGGTTCCTTTCGTCTCCACATTGAATACTATAATCGTAATCCACGGTTTATTTGATCAAGCCTTCAATTGCTAAACTTAATTTCCGATTAGATTCTACGTTTCTACGCTGCTATAATCGTAATCAACGTTTTGTTCGATTAAGCCTTAAATTACTGAACTTAACTTTCCGATTCGGTTCTACATTTTAAGGTTTGTTATGCTTCTACATTAGCACAGTCGTACATTAGCACTACGTTTCATTTGATCGGGGATTTAATTATTGAACTTAATTTTCGGTCTGGGTTCTGCGTGAGATTCAAATTTTATCGAACTTTCATTGTACTCGATTTAATTGACTCTTTTAAGGTTAGATGTTGTTTGCGTTGCGAGAGAATATTTCTATCTCTGCACAATCGTTAATAAAATTTTAAGAGAGAGAGAGAGAGAGAAATAAATATATTTTTCAATTAATTAATTAATAACTTTTTAAATAAAACACACATTGCACATATAGCAATATAAAAATATAATACTGCGTACGCAAAATGCAGCACGAAATGCTTAACTCATCGAAGCTTCTTTTCTTCTTCTTTTTCCAACCGTAAATGAAGTTTATATCAGAGTAAAGGTTTCTTGTGCAACAGTTTACTAATTAGTAATATTGGAAAATTAAGGAAGAATGAGAAAAGGACAAATGAAACATTCTAGATTAGACACTTACGTTGCACAAACTACGTCTTAAATAAACTTTATTTTTCATGTGAGAATATTTATTATATAGTCTACATATTATATACAGAGTGCGGAAATATAAAAAAAGCACACAATATGCAAAAGTATATAAAATCGAAAGTAAAATATTGAATACCAGAGAATTTTATGTAAATTTTTCGTACAGCTTAAAAATGTTCTTGTTTTGTTTCCTCATTAGAACTACCAATTGTGATCAAAATTGATAAGTGGTTAAATAATCTATTTTTAGATGTAAAACAGTGTATTTTTAGAAATTTAAATGATTTTTCATAAAATATAGGAATAAAAATTTATGTATTCCACTGCATCTATATCTTTATTTATTTTTTTTTTTTAGATATGATGGAAATTTGTCATTTTATATATCAAATTTCATTTTCTCTTTTTTTCTTATTTTATTCAGTATATATGTGTATGAATTTCTATGTCATTTTGTTTTTTCCACATATGAGTAACGCGACACAAAATGCGTTAATAGAGCAAGTAAATTTTAAGTCTCATTCCTTTAATTGTACTCATGAAACTATGAAACTGCTATTTACTAGTATTGATAATTTCCAAGTTTAAATAAATTCCAATATTTGTGCATTCAAATTTGATCAAAGCTCACACAATATAGAAAATATAGAAAATAGAGAAAGTAGAATTTACTCTAATATATTCAAAACAACTGCAACCAAGCAAACAAGAACAAAAGTGTCCCCGAGACTTGGTAGATTGACATGTTATTCATGTAGTTCTGTAATAAAAATTGATACAAAGACAATTTTCATTTACAGGCACGTTATTTACGTAATGGACGTAAAAATCAAAGTAAAAACGAAAAGTGATCTAATTGTAAACGAGCAGATTTTTCGTAATTATTTCGCATAGTGTACTCAAATTGTAGAACAAGTCACTCTGAATAGTATATTCAAATTATGAAACGAATTTCCATTTAAATTTTACTTCTTCCAAATTCAACTCGTAAAAACACAGATGTACATAAACGTTTGTGACGTACTTGTAACTCGCAGAATTTCGCAAATGACATTAGTTAAACCGCGCAAGAGGAGCTTGGTTGTACTACGTGAAATGCCAGGGGAGATTTCGTTCTATCTCCCTTAAATTCGAACCTGCCACAGTTGGGAACTTAAGCTAATTTCGGGCTCTGTTTGAACGAAGTGCAGTTTGAGATACGATCACGGGACAACTATGAAAATAATGTAGACGTTCCGTTGGAAAAGGGGGAAAAGCGCCGGTTCGACCGGGCTCTTTGGAAGTATGCCAAATAGTTGGCGAATTGACCTTAGCCCAGTTAACGCTTTTGCTCGATCTTTCTCGCATTCCGCTTCTATTTTCCACTCGATTATACGACTTTTAAACTTCTTCGATCCCCTCAGCCCCGCCGACAGAGCTACCCGAAACGCGTGCACGATCTGGCCGTCGATAAAATCTGCCGAATGGAAACGATCAACCCCCATTAATTCGAAACTTTCTTCTTTCAGTTGGATCCTTTCGATCGGCCTGATATCATCAAATCAATATTTTCATTCGATTTTAAGATTAAATATTTCGTTCTCACTCTCATTTGAACCTGAAGGTGAAAGAATAAGTTTTGTCGCATTAATTGTTTCCTTGATTTCCATCGTTTCTATTTCTTGACTTATGATTATTTGTTTCAGTTTAAATTAAGCTTAAATTAATTACTCGTTTAACTGCGTGAATGAATTCAAATTATCTTAAACGATACTTCTATCTTGCACGTACATTAATAAAGTTGTGCTTTTATCTCGTTAACATTTTTTTCATCAGTCATTCGATATATTTTATCACCACAAATGACAAATTTTTTTCAAGCACATCGAATCACTGGTAAAAAGATCAGTTTCATTACATTAATTATTTTTTTTCTGATTCGTGTATGAAACATTTTTAACATTATTTACTTCGTTTCTTAGATTTGAATTGTCATTAAACTCACTCGAATGAATTTTAGAAAATATCTCTATTTTACACGTGCGTATAAAAATACTAAAAATTGATAAAACCAGTCGCGCCGTAGTTTCCCCTGTCAATTCAGATTCATTAATTAAAAATCGTAATTACTGTAATTAGCTAAAATTTCTCTTCGCGCAAATAAATAAAATTTCAATTACAGGAGGGTAAATATCGAATTACCAATAAAAATAATTAATGTTCAAGCAAGATTGCTAGACTTCGAATTTTTATACAAATTGATATTTTTGAGAACAGAACTTTGGAAGAAAATTGTTTCACGCATCGAATATTATAAGAAACACTGTTATTTGGATATTTTATAGATTATGTGCAACTCACGCATTAAAGTTTTCTATAAATGCATAAAATTCTACAATCTAGTAATTACACACAATTGATGCCAGTTTGTTAGAACGACAAAGGGATCTAGATGGTTTTTTTCCATCGTTTTCGATAGATTCAATGTACACCGTTCGCCCCATGACGTACGTAACCTCCTCGTGTCCCCCTTTCTCCCTCGCATACGGTCTCACCGGCGCGCATAGTGGCTGTCAAGGAATAATCACGATCCTCGCGCCGATAATGTCTCGTATTTCCAACAATTGATACGCCTCTCTCTATACCGAACTGCTAGCCTGTAGACAGAGGCAGCAGACCTTCGTTTCGTTGCGTTACACGCGCTGAATTACAGGCAGACAGGATATCAATACAGTTCCTTAAACGTCTACCTTGTTTCCGAATAAATGCAAGTAATTTCTTGCTCAACCGAGTTTCCCCGCAAAAATCTCACCGACTCCGGTGAAAATCGAAATTTTCCTCCTTGCAACTTGTGACCAAGCCCAAGTGTTACGTAATTACGAAACGTTGGTTTAACATCGGGACAACCAAACTCGTCAATGAGATTGGATTTTAGATCTAGATTTATTTGTTTTGATTATTATCGTTTAAATTGTTTAAATGATTTGTACGTGGAATACTTTGATACGTGTTATGTACAAGTATGTTGGTTGTTCTGGTATTAAGGGTTGCAATCAAAATGGAGCCAGAACATCTATTGCAATTGATAATAATAATTGGTACGTGCAAAGAATTATTTTCAATTTCAAATGTAAAATTGGGCTATATTCTAGAATGAGGGTGTCGTTATTTTACTTGATAAAATTGTGGTAATCAATGAGAGAAATGTTAAGAGTCAGTGAGAAGTAATTTAATTATATTTTTTTAGCAAAGATAAGCGCGAGAAGTTCAAAGCAAACTATTATCTTTAACATAAAAGTTTGTCGTTGAATTATTAATAATTTTCCATTTCAAACTAAAAAATTCATTCTTTTCTATTGTTCAATTAATTTCTTAAATAAAGCTAAATAACAGACTCGAGAAATTCAACACGAACTATTATACCCAAGTCGTAAAAGAAAAACAAATCGTTCGCCACTGAACGATTACGGACAATGTACGAATTATTGAAAATTTTCTAACTTTAGTTCAAACCAACTGCCAGAATTTTTGCAGAACTATATCATCCAGCAACCTGACAACGTTAAATCATATTTCACAAGTAAAGTCTCCCTCCTTCCAAACGAATCGTTACCCTCGTAACCCTCGTGGATTAAGCACATGAAACGATTAACCCCGATTAATCCCTATTCGTGGAAAACAATGGTCGTTCCGTTCCCAAAAATTCTAGCACGCGAGACTCAATCAAACGATTCAACCATCTTCATTAAATTATCGTCCTCCCCTCGCGCCATTTCCTCTCTATAACGACCAAAAAAGAGGGGGAGAGGGTTAAGTCGACACGAGGGAACAGAAGCGTAATTCGTGTCGGATCGAGCATCCTAATTTGATCGGTTTCATCAGGCTAAACGATTGCGTTTCGCACATAACGCGTTAATTATTGCGTTCTAGTGCACGCGCATTGGGCCATCGGTTTGTAATAATTGTTCCTTCGAGCAATCGATACCCTCCCTCCTCTTCCTCCTCCTCCACTCTCTCTCTCTCTCTCTCTCTCTCTCTCTCTCTCTCTCTCTCTCTCTCTCTCTCTCTGTCTCTCTCTCTCTCTCTCTCACTCACTCATTCGAGCTGCTCGGTCCGTGTTATTGATCGACCTACGTCGAGTAAGAAACGTCGCGTGGGAAGAAAGCGTGCCAGCCCGTTTACCACATGTACAGAAATGTTTACCATTAGCCGTGTCCGCGATCGGACCGCCCGTTTTCTTGCTTCGAGCCTTCCGGTTCCGGCAACGTGGCCCGCTTCGCGGAACAAAAATAAGTACCGAGCAAGCGAGCGGGAGACAGCTTTCGACTTCTCGATTCAGAGTGGAGGATTTGTAGGTTGAGATGCGCCGACAGAGAAGAGATGAATATTAATTTAGCGGGGGAAGAAATCAAAGGAAAAAAAGGCAGGTGCTTGTCGGTGCACGGAGCTTCCTATTTGATGCGTTTCCTCAGCGAAAGGTTTATCGAGAACGCAGCGTCGGAATGCTGCCGCTTTTTCCATTGATATTTATTTATTAAGATTCGGCTTCTCATCCCCTCTCCCTCCTCTCAAGTTCGAAGCCAGCTTCGAGAAACGTCGACGGTGGTTTCTTCTTTCGCCGGAAATTATCTTTGCTTCAGCGGCTATTGTTCTTAAGTTTTAATTAACACCAGGCTTCTTTTTTTTTTTTTTTTTTGTAAACGAATCGGATCGGATCGGTTATACGTAGATATTGATGGAACAGCGAGCAGCATTATGAGTTTGTCGGGGATTGATCGAACTGCAGAGACCGAAAGACACCGATGAAAACCCATTGGCAAATCCCAGAAGCTATCTCGTGAATATCCGTTGATCTGAACGACGATCAAACCGTTTTGGATTCTAATTCATTAATCGGCTAATCAAACTGAAAATACACCGCCGCGCTTCTGGAATAAACAAACTCGGTTCCTTAATTTAGTAAGTCGATCGTATCGTTCGTAAACGATCCGGACGAACCGATCGTCTTTTAATTCGCGTTTTATTTATTCAATTATCGAGAATGCTCGAGCCGGTTCGACTTTGGGTCGCCGCTGAATAAATTATATCGAAGAAGAAATATATCTCCGTGTTCTATTATCCAACATCTTATCCTGAATAATATTTCTTAATTCATAGGATTAGATGTAGATTCTGTGGATGTTGTCTCTTGTGCTGATGTGCAATTTTGATTATCCGCGCGCATATATAGCATTATACGGACGATAATCGTTATTATCGCAGTATTAAAATTATCACAAAGATTTGATAGACAATTGATTTGTTGTTTTTAAAAGTATTACAAGTAGTACTCGTTTGTATGAACTTATTGTCGGGGGATAAATGGTTTGTGTAATCGAAGTTCAATGATTCTGCCCTCTATTAGTGATATTTTGTTCGTATAACGGGTTTAAATGAGTAGATTCAACCAGCAAGAGTTCATTCAATCGGGTACTGATTAAAATTTGGTTCGAATAAATGACGTTTATGTTTAAACGAAGCTCTACCTGTAACTCTTAACGCTTATCTATAAATCCATTTTGCATTAACCCACTTTTATATTTGTTAGAATTTAACTGCGATATTACGAGCTTTGCTTTCTATTTTATTTCCGAATTTAAAGAAAAATTGTACAAGACATATCTTATTTTTATTTTCAAAACATACACATGTTGATAGTCTTGATATTTCATGTCAAGTGTTTGAAGTGACTAGTCTGTTGAGTAAAAACAAAGTCTCTACAAATGTGTACCTTTCTAAGTTTATAAAATAATAAATGTAGGCATTTAAACGAATGAGAATCAGGTACAGATTTAATTAAAGAGTTTCATACGATAGTTTCATACTAGTAAAATTTTATGAGTTTCTCGCAAATCTAACTATCGTGAAAGGGGTAATACAATAAAAAGCGGTTAAAGTAACAAGAGTGCACTCTCGCAGGCAATATGTTATAATCTTGTTCACATACAGGTACATTGTGAGTGTAGATACAGCAAAAAAGACTAATAAAATCACTATTAAGGCATTCATATTAAAAAAAAATCAGATTTTTAAAATCACTGCTGAAGATTAAGATCCTAGTATACCTTCTACTATAGTTTCTATATATTTCTAATAATCTTAGTAAGTTTATCATTCTATTGTAATCAGAAAGCTGAAATTCAACGTAAAGATGAAACCGTGTGTAGTAAAATAATTTATTTCTGATTTCTTTACTTATATATTTCATAAAAATGTGAATTTCTATAAATATTCACAGTCTATTAGAACATAATATTAAAACATTTTAATAATGAAAAATGTATAAGCTATTCAAAGTGAAGTACTTGCTATGATATTTAATAGGCGAGAAATATATTATACGCTTTTCATCAATTTTTAATATGATTACGCAGTTTCGTAACATTCTTCTTTTTCTACGAAGGAAACATTTTAAAGTTAATGGCTCCTCAGTTTAATCTATTTAATGGAATATCAAGTTAAACCTGACAGTTTTTGAAATCCAAATCTAATCTAACGTAATAATACATTTTTATTTATTTTTACGAGACAGTAAAAAAGTTTATTTTTACGAACTCTAGTAGGAATATTTTATGAATATATTATACGTGTTGCATGAAACATCGTGAAAGTTCATCAACACTGTAGCGAGACTCGACCATCAAATTATATTGATCAAATTTGAGACAAATAAGTAACATGTATAGAAATTATAAAATATTTAATACATATAACAAGTATAGGTCTATTTCGCATGTATTATAAAAGTACTTAAACAGCCAATTAATAATATTAATTATACCTATGTCTAAAATGATTACTCATGTATTTGATTTTATATTATAATATTAATTTTTTATTAAATTTTTACGAAATTAAAATAACATAATTGTGCTTGCAATAAATATCTTGTAACTTTTATATTTTCAGATCTGTTTTTCTTTTTACCAATATAACCATCGTCTCGTTACAGTGCTAATGAAATTTCGAAACCTTTTATGTATATAATACACATAATACACAAATCAAAGTTCTTCACGAATGACAATATGAACATTCACAAACATAAACATCTTGGAAATAAGTGTCTATAAACCAATAACGAGCCACGTTTTTTCGAGAAATCTGCTTGTTTACAAGTCTGGTAATTTTATGTCTCGTTGTATGAATCATGAACCATTAACTATGGTCTTTTGAATCTACTCCTTCTATCTTATTGTCAGACATTTTCTACTGTGAAAGTCCGTTTCTTACTTCTTGCAAGAATAGCATGGATTATTAAACTAGCCCAATTTAATGCTCGTATCTAAGGTAATTTGGTATTAATTGTACATCTGCTAACTTTCATTCTACTCATTTCTAATTGCGTAGATCACTGATCATTTGTATTCTGTATCTTTGTATCGAAAGAGTCTTGTTTCGTATGGGTAAGTTAAAATTAAAATCAAGATTAAGATGACAAACAAACAAAATTAGATAAGATAGTAACATTAAGGAAATATACGAATGATGTATAACAAAATAAATAAAGTATACGTAATAAAATAAAATTAAAATTACAAAATCAAACAGAATATTAAACTGAATTGGGTAGTTATAAAGTACAAAATTAAATTAAATTAAATTAAACGGCGACAACGATAAAAATATCACGAAAATATTACTCGCGGATAACGATGAAATGATAATAAAATTGAATAAATTTGGTAAAGTAATGGAATTGAATGACACAATTACAAGAAAAATATTGTAGAGAAAATTAATGTAGAAAAATATAATTCTTATCGTAAGAGAACTAAAATGACATAAACAGAATGAGAAAACCCTTAACACTGGAATTACCATTTCAGTATTACCAGTAATTACCAATATTGAATGGTCAAAATGACCATTTCAATATTTTTGTTAGATACTTTATAGATACAAAAGGAAGATATATTTTCAGAGACTTGAATGAAAAGTAGTTTCTTCGTAAGAAACATAAATAAAAACTTGTGTACCCTGTTTACAAGTGTTACGAAGAATTTCTGTTTCTTTCACTTTGATATCTCTGATGGAAGATTTTGCGACTTAGTCGTCGGTAGTTCTAGTATTAAAGAATCAAGTCGAATGAATTAATGAAATTGACGGGACAATACCTCACGATACCGATTACCGTTTCAGGAGACCAAGAGGCCGTCGAAAGAGATGCAGGTGACAATCGCTAGGCAGCTGGGCCTGGAGCCGACCACGGTCGGCAACTTCTTCATGAACGCTCGACGCCGCTCCATGGACAAGTGGAAGGACGAGGACCCGAAGACCGTCGCAGTCGAGGAGGGACAGCTATCGCCCACGATAGGTATCGGGCAACGGCAACCAAGCGACGTTTTGTGACACACGTCCGACCACGAGGAGTACCACGACGAGTCGCCCGAGGAAGATCTGCCCTTCTCGTAAGGGCGGCGATTTCTTAACGCGGCGCGACGCTCGCGATATCACCCGAGACGCCCGACTGACCTGGAACGTCAGTTTTCAAACAAATTTCCGAATTTACGTTCGGGGGGCCGTTGTTGTGTCCTCTGTGCCAGAAGGGGCACGTTTCGACGACGTAGCGGGGACAGTAGGCCCGATTCCGGGAATTGTTCGACGCGGCGAGCGGCCCTTTGTTGCCGCGCCTGGCTTAGCTAAATTATTTAGCGTTCGAAGAATTCGACGAATTCTCGGGCGTATAGCGGAATCTACATTGTTTGAAGAATTTTGTTAGACACAATGCGCGTAGATTTATGGAATATTTATGTTTGAGAGGTTTCGTAGAGACTGGAAGCGAGAGGAAGCGAGAAAAGAGAAGGATAGGGATTCACACTTCGTGTGAATTCGATCGATCCCCCGAGACGGAACCGGATCGATCAATTTTAAATCATTGAGGACCAAACGAGCGGAACAATGCGTGAAAACGTTATTGGGAAAATAATAAATACTACACAAATTGGAGACAAAATCAATATCCATCGCATTCGAGCGAAATTTATATTATATAAAGTTATACTTCGATCTTTTCAAGCTTCACAAAATTGCAGAATGTGAGTAAGAAAAATGAGAAAAGAAAAGAGAAAATATCGATCCAGTCTTTGAAATTTTCTTTCGCGATCAAAATAACAAAAACAGTTGCAAACGTTGCGTCGACGCAACGTTGGTCTTCAATGGGTTAAAAGTAAAGTGTTCAAGCTAGCAAACTTTCGTAGAAACGTGATCAGACTGTCGTAAGGAACGTGGAACACGAAATTTTCGTGAGAATAATTACTCGATCAATTCGATTTGCGGTAATCGATCGTGCTTAACTTTTTCGTAAGACGGGATGTTTTCAAGCGTCTTAAGAGAGGAGGGACAAAAAAAGGGAGGGAAAAGCGAAACGAAACGAAAGAAATGAGGCAGGCAGGCTCGAGAACTGCTCGAAGAATCGTGCACGCTGGACGTCATTATCTTATAGCCAAGCTCCGAGAAGCACGGTCACTGTGATAATTTTTTAACGACAGTAACGGGTGGCAGCCTTGTTCGTGAATATTGCAGTTCCAACCTCGCTACGTCCCGCGAAACGACGCATTCACTTTCCCTCGATGTTCGAAACGTCGTTTGCAACTCGATTAATTTTTCAAAATTCCAACATCGATTCGCCAGACTCCGGACTGTGAATTGAAGAAAAAAAGAAAAAGAAAAAGAAAAGGAAAGGAAAGAAATAAAGAGAATGAGAAAAAGGAAAGGAGGAAGAGGAATATTCGAGAAAACGAAAACCACGTTCCAGGGGGGAGGGTGAAATCGAGCATCGTGGAACCGCGTCGAAAGAAATCGTACGGATCCGTCGATCCTTGAACGGCGAGAACTGTTCTCCCCTGACGTTCGTATTCACTCGCACGATCGAAAGTCCGAGTCTCCGGGAACTTGGTGCCATAATTTGCCATATTAGAGTAAGATACCTCGATTCAGAGCGTTTTCTAGTCCACGCGTGTTGGAGTGGTCCCTCAAAGGGCCGGCCAATTCTTTTATCTAGTCAAAATTGCAAGGGGTGAGCCTCAAGTTCTCTAGAAGAACGCGTGTTCGAGGCTGGCAGCCTTCTTCGAGAAACTGCTTATTAATTCTAGCACGTTCAATCCTTTGCACACTTGTCAAGTTTGTCCGTATTTAACCGTATTTGTGTATACGTTGTACTTTATCTCCCCATCGAGGATTGAACGCGTTGATCCTTCGCGAATTAAGAAATATGTTTCACGTAGATCGTGTGTTAGCGTTTGTTCGATCGTTTCGAGGGTGCAGAATACCCTGCCACATTCCGTTCGAAGCGAAAGAAGTCGCGAAGGATCTCGGAGAATACGTTCTAAAAACAAAAATTTATAATTTATATTTAAAAGAAGAAGAAGAAGAAGAAGAAAAAACAACCATTATAATAATCGAGGAAGACTGTCGAGGACGATTCACGTCGCTGTTTCAGACCATCCTTACCAACATTGCAAACAAGCTGTTCTTTTCAATCTTCTCTCTGAAACGAAACCCACAAGTCCCCATGATCGAACCTTTTCTCTCCCAAATTCCCAAATTTTTCTACTCTCGAAACAGCAACGTCTGCGATCTCGAATTGCGCTTAGAAAAAAAAGAAAAGAAAAAAGAAAAAGAGAAAGAATTCCAGAAATGCGGAGAAATGTGAAATCGAATGAAAAAGGGGAGGGAGACTCGCGCGGTCAAGGATCGATGGTCAAAGAGGGTGCATTGGGACTCGTCGTGTCCTCGTTGGTCGCTAAAGGAACACACTCCGGAAGAACCCGTCAAAACCAGAAAAAAAAGGACGCGAAAGAACAGCTTTATTTCTTAATACACGTTCATACTAATCTACACATACACATACACACACACACACACACACACACACACACACACACACACACACACACGAACATATGAAACATACAAACATATATTTAAAACACTGAGACACCGAAACTAATTTAACGCGAGATAAAAAAAAAAGAAAGAGAGAAAGAGAGAGAAAGAGAGAGAAAACAAATGTGGCATCGTGTCGAGGGTGCACGTGCCAAGTGATATATTCTACGTATGTTTAATGAACATTGTATATCAGAGTGGACGCTGTTTTGTGCGAATCGACGAAGAAGAGGAGCAGACAGGACACGGAGCTTGATCGCTCGCGAGAATTAGTGGTCTTGATGTTCGACGACATGCGAAATCGCAGGGATGTAGCGCGCGCGCGTGTATGTGAAACAGAGTGAACTATAGAGACAAGAGATAAACGAGTGTGTGTGTGTGTGTATGTGTGTGTGAGAGAGAGTGAGGATGATAGAAAAATTGAAAGAGAGAGAGAGAGAGAGAGAGAGAGAAAGAGAGAAAGAGAAAGAAATTTTGCGTACCGCACTCGATATCGTACCGCAATTGTGCTGTGCTATTGTACATATTAAAGAGAGAGAAGGAGCGAGAGAGACTTTCGCGATTCGGTGAGGCGGTGATGGAGAAGGAACCGAGTTTCAGGAAGAGACTAGCTTTCGCGTTACCCGATTGCACGCGAGCCATTCCTCGCTGAAGAACTCGTCTTGCGTTTAATGGCGACTTTTTCGTTCATTGCGTGCGATTCTGTCGTGTGATTTCAATCCTTCAATTTCAGTTTCTCGAAGTTTTTCAAATCCTCGCGGCCACGAGGAAAATCGTACGAAAAATTTCCTAACGAGGGGAGTTAAAGGGGAGTGGAATAAACGCATTTGGCGGTCCGATTTAGTTCAGTGTACGACGGCTCGTCTGCACGGATCTCACTGCATAGAGAGCGATTCCGTACTAGTCTGTCACTAACACATTCCGAATTTGTATAGAAATTAGAGAAATCGCGAGTTCTTGTTCCGTGTTCTTTCGGTTCCTCGCGATCGACGTTCAGTTTCTTTACCGTTTCCACAGAGAGGGAAAGCTTCGACCCTGGTCGGCATGCAACGAAACGAGAAATAAACAAAACGACGGAACGCAGCAGAGAAATCTGGAAATGGGGTTGATCGTTCATGAGTCACCGCGTACGGCGAGAGAGGGCGGAAGTTCTAGAAAAACTAATCGTACCAAAATGGAAAAAAAAAAGAAACTTACACAGATGAAATAAGAGGAAACGGAAGCGTGCGTCGCGACCGTCGATTATAAGATCATATATAGTACAAAGTAAACATATGTTATTGTAATAACGGTTTAATTAACTATAAGGGGAGCGTCGCTGTTTCACAAAACCAACACTGAAGAATGTTGCGCGAAAACGTGATACACGTGGACAAACATTTAATTCTCCGGGTTTTCGATGAAGTGCTATTGTCTTTGGTGGCGTGTGCGTATCATTGGGGGTTGAAGGAGAGATAGATCGTGACGATTTGCGAGGGGTCTGATGGGTAAGAGCGTCGAGCTTTCATGGAAGTTTCTCCATCCGGCGCGATTTGTCGTCGCCGCGACATCGCGATCGTGGTTCTTAACAGAAAAATATATCGACAGGGGAGATATTCACGCGAACGATGCGTCGAATTTATTAAACAAAACTTGGTTAGATACTGTTGAACGCGAGCAGAACTGGAAACGACGTTTGAAAACCACTTGGCTCGATGCTGAACATCAATCTCAAAGTGGAAAATGAGTTGAGTGTTAAATGTTAAAGACAAAGATTAAAGATTATGGAAATACAAAGAATATTCGTGGAATTATAGAGTTGATCAGATGAAAGAATAGAAAGTTAAGATGAAGATTAAAACAAAAATAAGAGAAACGTAAGGACGAAAGACTTTAAAAAGACACGGATGATGATCCTGGAAATTTTGTTTTTCACGCCAACAATAATCAAAATTAAATTAGAAGCAAGCATCTTTTCTTTTCTTTTTTTTTTTTTTTTTTTGTAAAGAGCAGAATTAGACAAGAAATTATAAACTAAATTTCTAAACGCAAATTCGCACAGTACATACCCAAGTACAGTTATTAATATTAGTCTAGTAGACACAAGTCAAGGAATTTAAAGTGTTAAGAATTGTAAGTTTCTAGACAATTTCACAAAAACTACCGAAACAGCTGGTAACATCAATCTTCGTGTGTCATAAAATCCAGTGTAAACCCAATACAGACTACAAAGAAATCGTCGCATCGTTCAGAGGAAGACCACTCGCGTGGTTCGAAAAACCGGAAATTGAGGCGAGGAAAAGGACTATCAAAAATAAAAAGAGAGGAAATCGCGAGTGACTCACTCGGGGGAGAGATGTATTTAGAAAAAATTCGGGGGAATCACGGGAAGGAGATGAAAGAACGTGATAAAAGAACTATCTGTATGATAAGTCTGTAAATACGAGTTTAATTGCGATTACTGATTAATTGTACTCGCGAACGCGATAATTATTATTGCTGTTATTGTCATTATCACGCGGATTGTCATCACCTCTTTTATTATTACTATTATTATTATTACTATTACTATTATTATGATTATTATCATTATTTATATTACTGTCATTCCTATTATTATTATTATTATTATTATTATTATTGCAAGTTTTATCATTGTAACGAGAAAAAGATACAATTGATTCTTAATACAAACATGCTGTAAACGCGTTCTTTGTCAAACAGAGAGAGTGTGGAAAAAGAGAGCAAGAGTGAGACTGAGAGCAATTATTCGTCGGATTTTCTGAAACTAGGGAGCTGACATGAAAGGAGGGAATAAAGAAGAAGAGACGTCGCGTTCGATTGAGAAAACGACGAAAACCAACGGGGGATAGTTCGAGAACCAGGGTGGGGGAGGTTGGGTTAGCGTAGGAGAATATAGGGATGGGTTTATCGTAGGAAAATATAGGGGAGCCGATGGGGACACACGCACGCTAAGGTTACACACGCGCGAAGTGAGAGAAAGAACAAGAAGTTAAAAAAAAAAAAAAAATAAGAAGAGTAACAGAACCCGCTAAACGTAAAGCAAGAACATAGTATATAATTATATATATACTATATATAAATATAAATATATATAAATATATAAATATAAATATGAATATAAATATAAATATAAATGAATGATATATTATATATATATATAAATATATATATAAATATAATTGCCATTTTCAGGCAGCCGGGGTTAGTTAGGATCGGGATGGGCTCGGGGGATGGGTCTCGGGGGAGGGATGTATAATTTAGCATAGAAGAAAAAGACCCCAGCGATCAAACGGGGGCTCGATCGTCGATCGATCCACGATTTCGATCGATCGACGATTGTCGTACACGTTAAGTTTAATGAACGCGACAGGAGTGGACCGCGGGACGACACACGGAGAAAGAACGCAAAAGGGGATAAAAACTATACGAGCGTGAGAAGAAAAAGGAGAAGAAAAAAAAATGATGTCTCTGAATCGATGATCTATTTATGTAACGCGTCCGCGATGCGTGATACCTCGTCTGGAATCGACGATCGACGGCGGGAAACGAGCGGCAAAAGAGAGAATAAAGCAAAATAGTGAGATCACATGTGAGCACCGTAAACTATAAAAGAAGTGCCAGAGAGAAAAAAGAAATCGGAAAATCGAGATCGTTGAACGAAGATAGGCGCGGTTTATAGGGGAGACGAATATTTCGACGAGCATGTACGCTCTTCCGTACGAGCGGGGCGGTGAGACGGAGGGGCAGGGGGGCGGGGGCGTACGAAGCTCGAGACGTAGACGAATGAACATATTATAAATATAAATATATAAATATATAAATATATATATTAAAAGGCAGAAATAATAATAACGATAAAGAAGGGAATAAGGAAAAAAAAAATAACCGTAGAGACTAAGAGAATCTATTTCGGGTCCGTGTGTGTATACGCGTTTTTTTATATTGCAACGACGCAAGTCGCGCGCGCGAGTTTTAAATCGATAGAAAAAAAAAAGAACGAAAGGGAGGAGAAGGAAAAAGAGGGAAGGAAAGAGAGACAGAGAGAGAGAGAGAGAAATCGTACAGGTTAAAGCAAGATGTAGAAAGGATGAGAAAGTGGAACAAGCGTAGCCGTAAAAAGTTAGTCCTTGGACAGGGGATGGAATTGTTTCGGGAATGGACATTGAGTAATATATTATATCATTATGTAGTACGCATCAAGATGGCGAATGGTTTAGGGAAGGGGCTGGTTTTTGCTCTTTACTCAACTACTATTCGCTTCAACGAGGCTCTCGGTTTTTATGAGATAATTTTTCTCGTTGTCTCACTTGCGTTTGTCACTTTTTCAATGTCTTTATGCGTACGACGTTTGTTCGATTATTATTTTAGAAACAAAATTTTAAATTATTACACTCTATCGTTATTGATGGAATTATCTACTCTGATTAATACAACAATCATTTCAATCGTTGCATGACACATATCCAGCGGATTAGAATTATGTCAGTTGACGTACTATTTAATTATCATAAACAGCACTATGCTTCGAATGTTGGCAAAATGTAAGAGAAAGAAAACTTCTGACCTCGTTAAAAAAAGATATCAATTCGAAATAATGATATAATTAGTATTATGATCGTATTAATCACTGCGATATCGTATCACTAATCTTCATGAGCCAATTATAAGCGAGTAGCAAGCAACGCACGAGCGAGAGCAGAAACCACGTAAAATGTAGTCCGAGGACCTGTGGCCGCGTTTCGAGTGGCCCGTTCATGAACTAATTGTCTGTTGATTGGAGCGGTGAGTTTCTGGGCGAATGTTCTGGGGATAAGGCACACAATCATCAGCGAAAATGAAGAAAAAAGTAATCTAGAAAAGATGGTATGAAGGGGATAAAGAGAACAGGCGAACGGTTCGTACGACAATAAGGTATCGATTAGTTAATCAGAGATGAAATAATGTAAAATACAAGTGCAAAAGCAAGTATACATTATTATATTTATTATAATACGAGGGTTCATCTTGTCGGTATCCAAGCTGGAAGGTTCGTGGGTTTGGTTCGAGAACTGTCGAAGCAGGGAATATCTTCGAGATCACAGAACGAACGTATTCTCTCTTTCAGTAGAAAGTGAAAAAGGGATAAAGATCGAATGAAAGCAGGCGAAAAAAAAGAGAAAGATTTAAGGAAGAAGAAACGAAGGACGGAAAATTTTCACGGGACGAGGCTCCTTTTTAGAGTTTTTAAACGCGAAAATGCGCTGCACTGTGAGGCAACGTACAGCTACGTACGGTCGCGGAATAATTTTTTTTTTTTTTTTTTTTTTTTTTTGAAGTGGAAACGAGCGGAGACCAGACGTGGAGCTGCGCGATTGAGAAACGATCGATTTGGGAAAATGGGGGTGGGAAGGGGGGGGGGAGAAGTTGAGGAAGAAAAAGGAAAATACGGAAGAGTACGAGAGTGCGTGGAAAGTGGCTGAAACGAGGGGATCGGGGAGGGGTTATCGATCTCGGTCCCTCGCTTTGGCGGCGTCGTTTCCTTTCTTTTCGCTGACGAAAGGACGACCGGCTGGATCGATGACCGCGGATCGATTACGATCGCCGCGTGGACATACCAAAGGATCGTATTTAGATTTTACGCGAGTAAAGATGAAAAAAAAAATACATTATTTATTGTTTACACTTACGTATTCATTAGTGAATGACACACAGACACACGTACACACGAATACACGAATACAAGACGAATGGACGGGAATGAATGCGAGAATGAGACACAACGCAGAGCGTGGGTTTGCCAACCTGATCCGAGAATAGCGGCGTGTCGTTGATTTTGCGAGCGAAATTTTCGGAATAGAGAGGACGAATGTGCGAGCGTGTGTGTATGTGTGAAACGAGAGGGAGGCAGAGAGGGAGGGAGAGAGAAACAGATAATTTGTAAATGATGGAATCGAAGTTTCTCGCAGGATCGAGTGGATCGATCCGTCGGAGAGATCGACGAGAGGCTAGTTTTTTCTTGTAAGTGACCAGTTTGTTAGCGTCCGCTCGTCGATCGACCGATCAGAGATCGAGAATCCAATGAAATCGATAGTATCGTGATTGTTAAACAAAAATACTTACGAGAAATTCGAAAAAATACTTTTTTCTTTGCTATTGATTCAATATAAAAAAGAGGAAGAAGAAAATAGACGAATGAAATAAAAAACAACGTAAATGGACAGAGGACAATCGAGGACCGGACGATCGAGCGGGAAATTCGATTACAGCATGAGGAAACGTGTAACTATGTAATAGAGACACGCGAGGTGGCGCGGAGGGCGATTGTAAACTATTGTAAACTACGATGTTACTACGTTTTACCAAGAGCTTATTGTAGTCGAGAACCATTTAAAGAGAAAAAGAGAAAAAAATACCGTACACACAGCGACACAGAGACATGAAATACACGCATACACAGACAGATAGAAGGATGGAAAAAGGTAAATGAAGAACCTATGTCGAGGCGAGAGAGGCAAACCAAACCAAACCAAATAAACCAAAACAAACAAGATAAAGATAAAAAACACAAAAAAAAAATAAAAAAAAAATGGTAATTGAGTGTAGCACGAAAAAGAAACTTCTTTACACTTTTGCACGAGACGTGTGTTGTACTTAAATTAATTATCATTGACATATGTAATTAACGTTTTATTACTTAGCAATTAAACTTAATTTATTTATGATTAATCGGAGTCGCTTGTGTTGTGGCACGCCCTTGTTGAACAATTGATCTTTAGGTGAAGCTCGTGTATTGTTTTACGCTCCCTTTCGACTATCGAGCAAAAGAACGAGGAGGATGAACAATGTGCAATTCGACAGTGTCGAAATAAAAATTAAGAGAAACCTGAAACCAAACTTCACTAAAACGATTCGAATTATCTTCGATCTTTTCTGAAGAGTGACTGAATCAACGTCCTTTCTTTCATTTCATTTTTTGTTTTTATTTTACGATCCCTTTCGCCTTCATTTATTTTTTTCTTTTTTCTTTTTTTTTTGCTAAATTTTATTAAAACCATATGCAAATATGTAATTCGTACAAAAATAGATATATATATATATATATATAATTATATAATGAATAATTATTTTGAATCACTACTCTGATTTACGCAGAAAATGCCTGTATACCAGTAATAGCTCTACCGAGTATCAAACTATGAATATCGCCCGTACCTGCAATAAATAACATAAAATAATAGTTTTTAATCCATTAATATTGCATAGACATAACGCTCGAACATTCCTTTGCATACCTTCATAGGTAACTACGCTTTCCAGATTCATTACGTGTCTAATGACGTGATACTCATCTGATATTCCATTTCCACCTAATAAGTCTCTGGCAAGTCTCGCGATTTCCAGAGCCTTCGTAGCTGAATTCTTCTTTATCATGGAAATCATTTCAGGCGAGGCTCTGACACAATACATAATTTTATTATAAAAGAAGTATAAAGTAATCTGGCATTAATTAATTAATCAAGGGAAGTGATGATAATCGATAAAAAATGAATTACATTGAATATCTTATTTCTAACGCGTTGACTACCATACAAACTTATATATTTTACCTATGGCACAAAATGTTTAATTTTTATAAAATATTGCGTTACAGTAAAGGTACAATGAAAATGTATTTTTGATTTTTTGGTATTATCCAGTTATTTAAAATTTTTTTTGTTAATAATAGATATTTTAGCTGATGGTCACTGTGACAGTCAACGTATTAACGAAGATGTTATCTCTAAGGATATTATCTATTCACAGAATATCGACTCCTAATCGATAGAAATAAATTATCAAAAACAGATTGTATTTAATTAATATAATCACATTAATTCTAACGATAAAGATAAGCACAAAATTCCTGTGCGAGATTTTTGAAAGAAAATCCTCAAACTGATATAATACGAATTAAATCAATTTTATTTTTTTACGTTTTTTTATTTTTACTCTTCAATTTTTGGCTACTGAATTACCACTCAAAATGTTTCCATTTTTTACACGACAAATTTTAAGAATTACGAAAAGATATGAAAATATAAAAATGCAAAGATTCGTGCCTTCTAAATCGTATCTATACCATAAACTTGAATTCTTGATGCTAACAAGAAGTAATGTTCTGTCAAAAGTTACTAATTGTAAGAAGCTACAATTTTTTTTTCATCGAGCTAGGATTTTGGTATCTCAAAGTGATCGACAACTGATCGACAATGTACGACGACTCATTGTTAGTTGATGTGTTAAAAATCAAGTAAGATTATAATCACCGTTAGCGAGGGTTAATTGAAATTTGGTTCAAAGAATTCTATCAATTGAGATCTAAAACTTGCGCCCTATTTAATGGAAAATAATCAAGCGACACTTACTTGTCCTCGTCCTTCAACCTGCCTACCCTCAAACAAGCCTGAAGACCAAATGCAATGTCGCACATCATGTCGGATAGCTTTTTCTGCACTAATTGATTAGCCGCTAGTGGTCTATTAAATTGCTTCCTTTCCAGAGTATACAATCTGGCAATATTTAAACAGGTTTCAGCAGCGCCCAAGGCTCCCCACGCGATTCCATATCGAGCATTGTTCAGACAAGCGAACGGTCCCTGTGTAAATATTTCTTTAAGAATAAAATTTAATTTCTTTTTCTCTATGTTTGCAATATTTCAAGAGCTATTTATAGTTAATAATACAAAAAGGTAATTTAAAAAATCCATGGTACAAATCGATATTAAACTTACTTTGAGACCTTGAGCGTTTGATAGTAGATTCTCCGAAGGTACCACCACATTGTCCATCAGGATCATGCCAGTGACGGAAGCTCTTAATGAAAATTTACCCTCGATTTTTGGAGTAGATAGACGGTTTTCGTTGCCCTTTCTCTCAACGATGAATCCTCGAATGACACCATCTTCGCATTTGGCCCAAATGATTAGTATATCGGCGATCGGGGAATTTGTGATCCTAAATTAAATGGAATTATTAAAGGAAAAAGCAGAATTATCCATAGAAATTTAAAACTTAATTTTCTAAAATAACACCAATAATATAATTGAAAGATAATAATACACAGATAATTTGTACAATCGCACTATAAAAATTTTATTATTGAAAAATTCATTTCCAATATTAATTTTTAGACGCTATCAGTAAAAGAAATCATATTTATGCTATCATAAATGAAATTTTATCATAATACATTTTTTTTATTCTAAAAATAAACAATTGTTTTTAAATTATTACTTTCAATGATTATAAATAACACTATAGTTTTATATTATTACAACAGATAATATTGCAACAAAGTATACATGCAGGAAAATTTTTTATGGAATGAAATTTTTAATTTTGATTTTAGAAGAATATTTATGAAATAGTTGAGTTCTACAGTATTCTGTGAAAAGTTTACCATGTTTTACTTCCGTTAAGTTTATAAACCTTCCTGTCAGAATCATAAGTTGCCTTGGTCTCCATGGAACCTGGATCACTTCCATGGTTAGGCTCGGTTAAACCGAAACAACCGATTAATTCACCAGACACTGGAAATAATAAAAAAAGTTAGAAAAAATACTTTGATAACATAACCACACACTTCAGACAATCATTCACTATAATATAGTCTATAAGATTGCTTCCAATTTTCGTTTATCCCTATTTCACTTTCTGTATTATTTTATATTTTCATTTTATGTTTTTCGATATATTAAATATTGTTAAATTATGCTTAGGATCCTTTATTATTAAGGCATAAAGCAAGAATAATTGCATATACGTTATATATACATTGTATAACTCAATAAATAATTCAAGTTCAATAATTATTAACAACCTATGAAATCTTCTAGTTGTGTAACTTTCAATTTTTATGGTAATGAAGAGTTAATCTTAATCTTAATCTTTTTACAAGATGACTTGAACAAATCATTAAGTATATTTTAATATCATTAATTTTATTTTAAATATTATCATACGTAAATCAATATCAGTGTATGTATTACAAAAAGTTAAAAACACTTTCTATGTCTCTACAATAGAAAATTAATGAAATCTTAACGATAAAAAATAATCATTTTCTATGTCGATCATTCTAAACATTTTGTTATTCTATAAAACTTTCGAAAGGTTCAATTTTTTTCATATCTAATCATTAGAGTCTGGATTTTTATACAAATTCGTATTTTTGAAAATATAACTAAAAAAGATAAAACGCCAGCAGAAAATTATTGCGCATTAAACATTATAAAAAGTACTACAATTTGGATATTTTTTTACGTTCTATGTAATTTTACAGTTTAAAATTTCCTACAAATGCATAAAAATCCACATCCACTAATCTACCAATCATTCATAAATCCTAATCCGTCCTCATTCTTATTATACATCATCCCTCCCCGTTCTTAATCATTCGTAGATCGTATCACTTCTTTTCATTCTCAAACATAAATACGTAATTACCCAATTTCGGCAAGAATCGTTGCTTTTGTGTCTCATCTCCGTGCGTATAAATGGCACCAGCAGCCAAAGAAGATTGTACCGATAAAGCAGATCTGTATCCGCTATCCACAGCCTCGATTTCTTTTGCTAAGAGTCCATAAGCTACAGAGGAAACACCAGCTGCGCCATAACCCCTCATAGTACAGCCCAGAACGCCCAATTGACCCATTTCCCTCATAATCTCTTTGTGGAAGATTTCTTTACGATTTGCCTCGAGTACACGAGGCAAGAGTTTCTCACGACAATAAGATCGAAACTGATCCCTGACCAGGATCTCATCCTGCGTGAGCTGAGACTCAAGATGGAATGGATCTTCCCAATTGAACGTAGCTGTCTCGTTTCATAGAAGAGATGATCGTTGAAATTGTTTATTTTTAAATTGGCGGATAAAAATTCAGAGCACTCCTTATTTGCAAAATAAAAGTTTTCTGCTATGGATAAATAATATTTTAAGGATATCTTTCCTTCGCAATTTAAAAAATTAAACTTTCATTTGTTAATTTGCTCAAAGTTATAGATATACAGAATGTCAAAGTAGTTTAACAAAACTTATAGCAACCTGGCAAACTTATAGTAATTTAAGTTATAATATAGTAAAATAAAAAAATATATATATTCACGAATTTCAATAAGAAAAATTTCAGACGAGTGTCTCGAAATTTTGAACAAATATTTTGCAAATAACTCGATTAATTGATTTTTTAAAAATATTTAAAATTAATATTTTTTTAATAATAAACTTTTTCTTAAAATTATAGTCATTTGTACAGATATTAAAGTATTTTAAAAATACTACTCTGCGTTTTATGACTTATTTTATAACTTATGAATTAAATTAAAACTTGTGAGAGTATGCATTTGTGTTTTGTAGTATTTCATTTTTTTAACTGAAAGATTAAACTAATAACTACATCAATATTTTTACAGTGACTCGCTTTAAACATTCAAACTTTTAGAATATTTTTGTTACATAAAAGTGTATAAGATACATGCTTCTCTCAATTATAATATTTGTTGTAATATTAACAAAGTCAAATACTTGGTCAATTCAATTACAAACAAACATCTGTAACAATAAGATCCATGATGTCCAAATACTAATGCGAATTACTGTTCCTCCGCGTTACATAATGAGATGCATATTTCAATCTCCGGCACGTGCTGCCGCCTGGTGATCAATTGGAAAATTCCCAAAGTAATGATGGAAGTAAGTTAAATGAAAAATAAAACAAAAATTGTTAAATAAAAAAAAAAGAAGGCTCACATTTTCTTCTGATTCCAGTCGTCTTTGAGACCTCTGATAATTTCAATTAAACAGTTCATTAAGAATAATAATAGTAAATATAACTTAAAGAAAAAGTAGGAACTTGTAGACAATATTTTAGGAAATAATTTGCAGACAATAATTTAGTAGTGTAATTGCATTTACACAAAATAAAAAAAGGATACGTCTCAATGAAGTTTCACAAGAAAATCGACTGCATTTCAATAAAAATCTCCACGTGAGAGTTGCCATTTTCCTAGTTGATAGAGAACTACAGTGTTGAGAACTCAGCGTGTTATCTCTGACAGAAAGAATAACTTCATCATTAACTAAATGCAAGATAGACCTGACATAAAATGGGATTTCGTGTCTCAGAGTCTGAAATACCGACCGGGGAAAACATCATTGGTTTTTTAGCGCACTCTACTATGATGATTTAAAAAACTTATATTTAAACTTTCATGGTACGCTGTAAAATGTCTCGAAAAAAATTTTTTTTTCTTTCATCATATAAAAATATGTTTCCGAATATTTAGAATATTCTTATCTAAAGTAATGAAAGATAGATACTGTTTTATCTCACCTTGTATTGTGAAGCCGAGTTGTTTATACTTATGAAGAGTAAAAAACTTCAGGGTAAAGGAAGAACCAAAATATTTCTCGTTTGAAAACCCGTTAGTCTCATGTCTCAGATACAGTAATAAAAGAACTCTTTTTTTATTTTATTAGCTGGAATTTTAATGTAAGCAGAATTGAAAAGAAATCCCTAAAAAATATCAAGTCCTATACTCTCTGAAAGAAATACTTGAAAATAATATTACGTACAAGAATAAAGCAAAAAAGTTGAAATAACATGCAGAAAAATTTTCAAGAAAATCTACATAATGTGAAAAAATGGACGAAGTTTCAAGATGAAATGGAGCAAAAATTTTAAAAATCATTTCACTCGTCGTCACAAAAAGAAAACAGAATAAAGTCAATTTCCTAAATTCTCAATGCTCATTGTCGTAAAGAAAAAAACAGATAATTTAAAAAACTGCACGACTTGTACGATTCGTCTAACTGAAAGGCTCAGAAGCAACTGTTCTGACTAGGAAATGAAGACGACTTTTTTGCCATAAAATTTTATGCAAACATTTGAATCGATACAAAAATTACAGGCGCGATCGCTTAGTATCAGACAACGCCACTTCTACTCGAGGTCTACCCCACGCCCCCTCATGACTCACGTGACCCAAATCAACTAATCGCTAATTTTCGTTACATTAGCGTTGCATCTGAAGAAGCCCGATTTTCTGAGTTACCCCCGCTAAAATCACTTTCAGTGATAAAAATTTCCCAAATTATGTCATCAAATTATGTATTCTCATTTTTCAGTCACGTCGACTTACGACTTGGGACTGACTCAAACGGGCTGTCTACACTCAAACTTAATTTTGCAGACGCGTTAAATGGCACGTTTTTCGTAATTAATGATCGATTTTATATTTGAAGTGGATCTGTATTTCTGCGCGAATTTACTATCCATGTGTTCTGATGATTATCTCACGACTATTTGCATATATCTGTCTTTCTGGCTGACGGCAGATCTGTTTTATAGACTTTGGCTGGCGAATTGCCACTAATCAATTTGAAGCATTGATTGCTTGGATCTAGATAGGATTAATTCAAAATTTGTGGTTCTGGAAACTCTATACAAAATAGACCCGTCGACCGGGAATGACAGCAAAGGCATTAACGTGATCGAGCGTGGCCGTTAGGACTTTTTATCAGCATGAAAAAGTGGGCGAACCGTTAGCTTCAATCATAATATTCTGGATAACTTCTTCGTGGTAATAAAAAGTCTGATAAAGTCTTAAATTAGATGATTTTTGTGTATTTAATTACGATTGTTATGACCGCTTCGCGATTCAATGGAGAACCACGGTATTTTCGTTTCTTGAAGCTATCTGAGCTTCAACACTCAACCGAGGAACCAAATAATCTGTCTTCAATGACTACACGCACGGGTTACTGAACATTTCCTTCCCAATAGTCCCTTTTATCGAACGCAGTGTCGCGTTTTGAACGTACACGCTCTAGGCGACGGGCCATTCACTTTCGTTTCGTCGGGGTGGTCGTACGATGTGTTGCGAGACGCGAAGAGGGTTGAAGCGGGACGCGCAGCCGCGCTGACCATTGTCCGGCCGCTAAACTGCTTGTCGTGGTTTCTTCTCACACCTTCACGATCGAGAGGACGAAATCAACGGCGTGAACCGCAAAGAGGTATACTATTTGGTGAACCCGGTGGAAAACACAATCAAGCAAAATAAGAGGATCACGAGTTGCAAACGGCGAGTCCAGTGAGTAATATTTCCATTTACTTTTGTGACCATAACGGCATTAAACTAACAAATTTTCACGTGAAAAGGAAGTTATTTTGTTTTGTTATAAAATCTCGTTATAATTAATATTATTAAAAAATAACGTCGCGTTGATGCAACATTTCATTTACAGTTCTTTTTAATCAAGTAATATTTTTAAATTCTATTTCTTATAATCTAATATCACTTCATATGATGTACAAAAAGAAATTCCGCGAATGTATTTAATATTTTTCATTATCATTGACACTTGCAATTAATTTTTACAATTTTACAAAATTTCAAGAAATCAAAGTATTTTTAATGTTATGATAAATTATTGTTTAGTCCTTGATAGATTATACATCGTTCAGAATGGGAATGAAAATTACAAATCGCAATACAGATTGAACGAAACAAAGTAAGCGGACAGGTATTCAATACACGGAATCGAAAAATCGCTGCATAATTAATGATCAATGTCGATCTTCACGAGAATCTGAAGTTACTGATCGATAGTTACGAATGACTTTCTGTTACTCCTACGTATCATTAAAAATTCATCTGACGCCACATTGGTTTCCAATTCATAGTATACAAAAGTTGAGAGTATTTATCTAATAAAGATTATTGAGATTATTTACATAGCATACAAAAGTTGAAATTATTTATGCTTCTGAAGATACTTAAAATACCAGTTTTATTAAATACGAATTATAGTACGAACTACAAGTACTATTAAATGCTATATTATGAATATTATTTTTATGTACTTTTACGAAAGAGTACAAAAAAATTATTGTACTTAATATATAATATATTCTCACGATTGTCTTTCCAATCTTCTTACTACAATGTGTTATATGATGTCGGATGTAAAATATTGAAACCTTTCACATGATTTTATACGATTTGTATTTAAATGTGTTTATTTATATGTATTATTTATTAATATATTTATATAATTTGCAATTTTCAATTTAAAGTGGTTTCCGAATTTATGTCTCATAGGAGTACAATTTGTTTTTCTTTCAAATTGACATTCATATCACTATTGTGACGATATTACAAACTAAGGAATTAAAACAGCCCTGAAAATCAGCTAGAAATCAAAAAATCAAAACAGTCATAAAAGAATCATACAATTGTAAACATGAAGACTCAAGCTCCTTATTATTTTCAAAAATTTGATCAATTCCTAAATCGCTAATACTTGACTGTATTCATTCATAAAATATTAAATTCCATTAGTTCTACTATTGGAAGCTAATTTTTTTAAGTTATTCGTCCAACATTCGTATCTAAGGCTAAAAATAATGAGCAACTTTAAATTGCGATATAATAATTAATTATTCAGTTAACTATTTATTTCTGTTGATAAGCGAGTTGATCGGTCAACTTCCTCTCTGTGTGATATCGCTTTTTAATTATTGTGTTTTTCTTGTTTAATTGGACAGTCGACAAGCTAAACCTATTCACTAGGATCTTATCCTTAGGATAAAATTCTTATTCTTAAAAAGAAATATTCAGAATGTTTATGACTAACTGAACTCTCTGTGTAATATCGAATTTGTTTCAGTTATGATAAAACCTCGTTCATTCAAACAATGTTGAAAGGATTCGGATAATAGAATTCCCTTCAAATTTTATTCCTATGATTGTATGGAAAAACGTCTCATGTTTAATTTTTAAGATATTATCATTTAAACAACACTAGTTCCTTTTATTAACAATATCTCCTTGTTTTCTTTGCTTTTGAGCATCTATTTTCATGCATTTTTTCGCCGTAAATACATAAATTTTGTACTGTACAATTTAATTAATACAAAAACGTCGAAGTTATCACATGCGACGTTTTTCCTTACTCACAGATCTGTGCAGAACTGTTCTTCCAAACTTCCTTAAAAAATATTCTTTTACCCAAAAGTCTATTTTTTATCCTTCACACAATCGTCTTTCTTTCTAAGATACATCAAATTTTCTTTAATCGTGCACTATCATTCACCGCAATAAAAAATCCTAAGAAAATGTCATGACAGGATATATCGAAATCAATAATTCGATTCGTACAAAAATTTGTATATATATGTCTACGGAAAATATCGTTTGCTTAACAAGAAAACCGTACTACCATTACTATCGCATTTGTGTCATTTTCCTTGTCATTTATTGAAAAACAGATATATTAGATAAGAAGAACGGAAATTAATCAAGTCAACAAGTTCATATATCTGACAATGATGCCCTTCGTTTGTATAAACGAATTTTTATTGTATTTTGTTTCCTCAGTCAGCTGAATAATTAATTACACCTCTACGCAAATATGCTCGCTGTGCTTTTATTTTAAGAAACTCAAATCGTGTAAACACGAGCGAGTCGCAGCAGAATCGATACTTATGATTATGACGTCGCGTAACCCGCGGCGACCTATAACGTCCACCCTTAAACGTCCACATTTCTCAAGAAATCGCATCGAGATGGCAACAAGTCCCTGGATTATGCCCGAGGCTGGCGATCCTGGCATTGACACTCCATCGCTGGATGCACCATGAATTATTTAACATGAGGAAAATCAATGGCGTCTTATGGATCGCCCGGACGGTGGTTTCCCGCGGTAGCCCATCGTATTTCCGCGATGGCAACGCACTTGACCGTGGCTACTCGACCAATAGGCACGTGAAGTCGCCTCTGATTATAAGGGATTATAAGATAAATAGGGAATAAAAAGACAGAATGTCGCGTTTTAGGCGTATATTTAAGTGTTCCCTGCCAAAGTGTCGTAATTTTCGCTTTCCAGCGATGGAGAAGCCCGAGTCCTCCACCGGGGATGAGAGCAACGTGGAGCTTGAGGATCGGGACCCCAACAGCTTGAACAAGCATCTTCAGGTATGTTATCATTACAATAAAATTTATTATATTATTCCATTGTCTTAGTACGATAAGATCTTTATTGGTAGAATGACAATTAAAAGAATATGAATATGAGTAAGAACTTGAATGTGATTTTTTGTGAAGAAGATTGAGAAATTAGAAACTGAGATGGTTATATTTTTATTTAGTGATTTAACGGTGATGCGTTAAGTAAAATGCAGCTATTTATTTCGTAAAGAAAATTCATTTAGTACAGAAACAGAACTTGTTTGTTTTAAAACTTCAATCTCTGGTGTAGTAACCAAATTATGATTAAAGTGATATAAGTCATCATTTAAAAAAAAAAAAGGAAGTAGCTGTCAATCAAGTATAGTATTTTGTACGACATATGTCATCATTGAAAAATAAATTTAAATCTAAATCTTACGTTATATGTATATTAGATATTATACTTACAAAACTAAAAGTATTATTTTATAATAAAAATATTTATTTTTTTTTTATAAAACTAATAATTCTGACACATGCTCCTTTGCTCGTTCACCAGAGAAATATTCAAATATTTTATATTTTTTTATATGTTCGCTTTTGTACTTTTGAATTTACTACAAATACAGAAGTCGGCAGTTTAGATCTAACACAGTTCTATTGATTCAATCCACTTGTTTGAATGCGAATAGGGAGTATATATTAGAAAGTAGAGACGGATTTACTTTGACTCTAATAACGCTATAAACTTCAAAACATTACACAAAAGTACTTGTTTGAAAAATGATTCAACAAGAATTGCACAAGATACACTTGTTAGTGCTTAAAGATCGGAATAAAAATTTTAGTCTGGTTGAAACGATGTTCGTCGAATCGATATATTTTTAGCAATATTTACTACTACTTGCAAAACAAAGGAAACTTTCTCCGAAGTATCAATAACAAAAAATAAATATAATAGAACTTGAGAAATATTCGAGAAACGATTGAATTTTTTAATAATTCTATCAATTGAAAATGATGTAACTAAATTGTTATCGTATGACATTATAAACAATTTGCCTGTACGAAAGTTACATTCTTACAATTACTGACTGCATACTTTCCTATTGTATTCTTTATATTAGTATGTTAATTTTTGCAATAAAGGTATTGTAAAATTAATTGTTATTTGCTTTATCTCATGAACCTCCAAATTAAATGAGATTCCAATGACTATTAGCTTTAGTCTTCACAAGAATTAAATCTGCTACTGCCCGGAATTATGTAAATACGTAAGGAAAATTGGATTTCAATTATCTACTATTTATCTTCGAACAAGTTCAATTAAATGAGGTCCTATTGTAATTAATATTTTAGGATTGAAAGAAATAGATTGAAAGTTTATTTGTGAGTACCATATTGAATCGGAGGTTTCATAAGATAAAGACCAAACTTGGTACTTTATCTAAGAAGAAATATATATTATCCATTACTGTGAAAAAGACTTCAAAAGAAATGTATATATATGTACTTGAAGAATTTTAGAAGCTGATATATCTTGCTAACTCTGTTCAATTTTTTTATTGGCCAAAATTAAAGGGGTTTCGCAACAAAATCGAGATTAGCGCCGTGATCGCAAATTAAACACGCGAACTTGACCATTGAGTATAGGACTGTAAGACTATAGAGTAACCTTGGTATTTAAAAAAAGCTTCTTACCGTAGATCGTAGAACGTTCCGACTTACTCCAGAACTTCTCCATAGATATGTCGACGAATTTCGAATGAACGGATCGGCGTATAGAAGAAAGTAGATATTGAAAATTAAACTGAATTTTAAAAAACATTGAAATACGTATATGTATACTAAAGAAATATTGAATCTAATATTAAAATGTAAAATTGTATTGAAATATATAAACATACCGAAAAAATATTGAAATATTAAATTGTATTAAAGCATATATCTGTATATGTTTTAATATATGTTTAATATTGTTGTTTCAATATATTTTGCTCAATATATAAATTATATTGAAAAATATTTTGTTAAGGAAATATTGATTATAATTATTATTATAATATACATACAGGTGATGTGGGATGACGTGATTGGGGAACCGGAAGGAATACGCAGTCCAGAGTGCGCGTGGCGATTGAGTGGCCACTGCTTCCGGTTATCCAGAAGTTGTTGTTACGTGTTTCTCTCCGTCCTTATAGCACCGCTACTAGCTCTTTGTTTCGGTTTCACCTTTGCCTGCCTCGCGTTTCAGGTAAGTCAGCGACCTTTTTCTTCATTTCGTAATCGATCGGTGCTATTCACCACCACCATACAATACGACCATTGTGCAAACATTATCGCTATAGTTTCTCAGTCTATTGAAAATGTATGTAGATTGCCTTTATCATCGACTTCTGATGAAGGAATTTCTTTGGTTTATATTATTTCTGCGTGAAGAACATCTCGAATATTATTTCGACATCTCGAAAATTTTGTTTTTTTTTTTCAAACTCACTCAAATCGTGACATAACTTAGTATGATTTTCTTAATGTTTCATAGTTTAATGTGCAGTATTCGATTAAGTAGATTTTTCCATTTTGTGTTCCAAGGATTGTATTTAAAAGAATTTAAATTAATATTAGGTGCAAAAACATGGCAAGTGGAAGAAAATAATTAAAAAGGAAAAGTAAAATGAAAAATCTCTCTGGTTTTTCATGAGGTTCTTGAAGATTGAAGTCTTCTCTTTATATCAAATTCCATTGAAACTTGCCGTACGATTTTTGTTCGCCATTTTATTAAATTTCATTATTAAACATCAGAGTTAAATGACAAAATTTCAAAAGATCTTAGCTTCTATCGCAGTTCTGCTATAAACGTGCCCTAATTCTTACGAATGAGAATGTACATTCAGAATGTTTGTATTATGACTAACTTGTTACTGATTTACCATCGAATTGAAAAATGATTAACAAGCGAAAACTTCTAGCATATATGGTGTATGGCGCCATGTCTCCGCGTTTGGAAGATCACCTGCGCGGCAACAAGAAATTTCCTCGCTTCTATCACACAGGCCATCGTGAGACCAGTAATGGATTCACTTGGCTATCTGTTTCACAATATCCGGATATACAATCAAAGATTACCGGATGGTCCAGCACAAAAGGATGATATTCTCGTGGTATAAAGTCAGTGAAATTGTTTATTCGCAGAACATCGAAGTGCCTTTCGAATCGAGCAACGATCAGAATGAAACATTCCACGAAACATCATACTCTTACCTTCTTCTCGCCTGCCTCTTCTTCGTTTTCCAATCTACAACCGTGTTTCACATTCCCACTTTGTGATTGCAATTTTAATTGTTTACAGTGTAAATTCATCAATAATGGAAGATTCTCGTTAATCTTCGATTATATCGTTGTTATAAAGTTTTGTAAATAAAATACATCCTATAGAAAATATCGATCAATTATTTAATCCTTTCGAATCTGAATCTTTTTCACATTTGTGAGAAAAACTGTTGTGATAAACATTATTTCGAATAATTTTTTAAAACAAGCATAATGCATTAAAATTTAGGATTTAGAATTTCATGTTCCGTGCTCTGATATACTAAAAGATCAGTGGATTTTAGTGCACTGTATGCTTAAACAATGATAAATTAAAATGAAAGTAAAACGATCGAACTTAATCAAGTAGTGAGTGCGCCAGAAACATAATTTTTGAAATTCATTAGAGTGTTGTCAAATTTTTATTACCGAAATGTGAAGCTAGTAACAAACCGAAATCATTCTACTATATTACAAAGGGCTCTATCCATGTTTTGCGATGGTTATACATATCACAATGGTTTTGCAATAGTAAATTAAAATTCTAGAATTATTAATAAAATATTAAAGAACCTATCAGATCAAATAAATTTTATCAGAAGTTCGATATAATATGGGAGAAATTAAAAAGAAAATAGAACGACCCTCTCATCTATAGATATAATCATTGTAGAAGAAATAATTAATCTTAGACTTTCTAAAATATTCTTGTATGACAAATGTATAAAACGAATAAAATATTTTCTATACATTTATAAATTATTTAGCCATGCGTCAAAACTACATATTATTTATCTTTCATTAATTTAATAGATATGTTTAATGGATATCTACACAAACCGAAATCGCAGCCGATTAACTCGTATTACTTACCATATAATTAATAATTATATTAGTTATATGATTAATTGTTTAGCTATATAATAATGGAATTAATAATTATATGTCAAATAATATCGCCCAAGTCTCACGACGTAAGTCATCCACTCTCCTTTTGTGAACAAAAATTTTCTAATTTAAAACATGAATTTATGAATAGATAGTTCTTCCTCTGTACGTTTGCACAATATGATTTTTGAAAAAATCTTAATCGTTGTGCAAACCGGACAATGAAGAAAGAAAGAAAACCGACGCGGAAAAGTAAATTTCTATGAAAATAGGAATTATATTAAAGTTTAAACTAACTACATAACTCTATATAAGACGTAGCTTCAACTATATAACAGTAGTTAAAAATGCACTTAGATACTAATGCATCTTACATATTTAGAATTATCATGCTTACGCTTAAATCTAATAATCAATTTAAAGCTAACACAGCACAACACAATAACGCAATACCCAATTTAAAACTACCTAATTAAGTCTAACTTAGTCTAACTTATCTACAAAATATTTAGCGATTTTTATTCACTCTATTTATATAAATACATAAATATGATTAGTGAATGTTATATGAAATTTTCTTCCAATGATTTTTCAATCTGTTGTATTATATGAAATCTTCTTCTGTGGATTCCTAAAACAAATCAGAAAAACTGAAAAAGATTAGTAAAATTAATTATTTTGTTATATTTTGTTATAATAATTTTTTCCTCACTTCATTAAAAAGGAATTCCATTTTTTAAATTCCTTTCAGTGTACATATCTTTGTACATTTTCTGTAACTAACACTCTCTACAAATTAATAAATCTGAAACAAGCTTATATATTGGGTTAGTATTATAATTTAAATAGAAAGATAAAATAAAAAGATCAATGAAGACATATTACAAAAAATCAGGTTGCTGTCAAGACATTATTTCATAATTACATTTTATTAACTGAATTAAATTATATTTTTATTCAAAATTATGAAAATTGAAAGCAAGAAACTCTAGTGATTGGATTTAAATTAGACTGAATAAGTCGAAAATTGAAAATTTATTTTTGATATAAAGATGAAAGAAGGTTCTATTAACACATTTTGATTTATTCTTTAATTTTTATTTACTCGTAGTGTAGCACGAAGAATAGAAAGAACTGAGAATAAACTGTGATTTATGCACATGAAGTTCGAATATTTATCAAATACTGTTGTAAAATACATTTATTGTTGAAACATTTAGAATAAAGAAAATAAAAGAAAATAGTAACAAAATAACTCTGATAACGAACGAGTATTATTCTTGACTCTAGTAACAGTAAATTGAATATTAATTAAATAATATTTCAAAATAAGCTAATATTCTACAAAATATTATCGACTTAATTACTTTGTAAAAAGAATTAAAAATTTTCATTGTGATATTTAAATACACTGTTGCAATACTTGCCTCACTTTATTTTATATATACACATGAAATCAGTTACACTTTCATACATATAAATACATTAAATTTATAATAAAATTTAACAAAGTTATAGCTAATAAAAAAATATATTTTTTTTGGTAGTACTTTCAGTAATAAACGCAAGAGTAAGAGATGCTGAAAAAGAAGGCTTAACAAAGAGTAACTAGAAAAACAAAAAGAATCTAAAATAATACCTAGAAGAGCCACTGAAAAAGAAATCACGATACAGTAGCCAGAAATACTACTAAAAAAATATTTTCTATTCAATGCAATAATCAGAAAGGCTATTGTTAAATCTACATTTGACATGAATCCGAGCAACAAACGGTATCTTATTTCGCAACACTAATTCTCTAGCACTAATTGTGAAATAGAAAATTTTTAAAATCAAACGCGTAGAGTGCTTCGTCATATTTAAAACTTCCGAAAATAAGTGCGCAACGCTATTAATTTATGCATTCATCTATAGAAATACGCAACATTAATTAACATGTATATCCAGTGCAACCATGCTGGAAATTGCTGATGAATGGCCACCTCTATACAACTCTAGCTGCATTAGGTGATCCAGGAACAGGAATAGTCTTCCACGAATCCAGTGGAAGAATTTGGGCATTTCGTAAACGCAACCCTACTTGCTAAAAACACGATCATTCGTTATCGCAACACTAACAATTAGAGGAAAACTAATTGGAAATCGCGATGAAATAATGTCGCAACACTAAAATCAAATTCAATGAAAATTATTATTAACAATGTAAAAGCTACTGTACGAATAAAAAACTACTTTGAATAATCTAACACTCTAAAATTAATTAAAAGCTGATTCTATAATATAATTCTATAATGATTCTATAATATAATTTAAAACAACAGAAAGCAAGATAAATTTACATAACACTAAAACAACTATGAAAATTAACGATCAAAATTGCAAAAACAATCGCAACATCATAATTCACAATTCTAAAGCAAATACGATTATCATTTCTTCGCAATTCTAATTTAAAACGTAATCAATTTCTCACAACACTAATAAACAGGCGCGAAACTATTTCGCAACTTTAATTCACCTCGTCAATCTTTCGCAACACTAACAAGAAAAACCGCGATTTGCCCAAAACGATGATGAATGATGATGAAGAAGAAAAAACAAACTACAAATACTAAAAGAGCATAGTGACAAAGTAGTAACGAGAATGACCTCCCATGCTCTGAAATCATTTAAATGATCCAGAGGATGAGACGCCATTTGTTATGACCCTCTTCGTGGCAGTTTGCCAGGTCTCTTCGGCTTCTAGCCTCTTCTTTCTTCGAGTGCAATGCCCGCTGAAACTTACGTCTAGCTCGAGTCTTTCTAATCGCAAACCAAAAAATAACTCATAAAGGTGAAATAAAAAGATAAATCGCGGAAGCTGATTCGATTACACATGGACGACCATCGATCATAGTGATCATTGTCCGTTCGCATGTGCGTGTTCGAGCAATACCTACATAAACGTTCGTTTCGGACCTACTCGCGACCGCGATTATAAATTCGAAAAATCGAAGAGTAAAACCAGAAACAAGTGGCATGCTCCATTTGTACCAATTTCACTGTCGATTTTTCAAATTAGATTTTCTGAAACAGATTGGACACGCGAAAGGGGGACACGCGACCAGAGACTGTGCCAATCTGTCCGGCCCTACCTACTTATAATTAAACACAGGCATACCAGAAAGTAAGCTATCTATTCTAACCAATCGCTCTATATTTAAAAAAATGGCAAAACAGGCACACCAACACATTCACTCCACGGTTCTCACGCATACCACGGTCCGGGCGCAGACCTAAGCTAGAGAGAACGTCCCGGGACGCCTCCGACACCCGAACGTAACACACAACTTTCACACTCTAATTAATTATTATAATACCTACCATTTTCCTGAAATCGACTGATAATGGCTAGCAAACATTGCATAAAACGTAAAAAAACACGTTTATACTTACAGTATGTCTGAAATATTAATAACTGAGAAAGAATAATTTTTATAGAAATTACATGTGCAAGTTGACTTGGAATCATTATTATAACTGATTGTATAATTAATAATATAATCATAGTATATTCGATGAGTATTATTACATAATAAATTCATACTTCAAATCAGTGCATAAATATTTTAAATATTTCAACTTATAATAAATGTAAGAATAAAAATTCAACGCAATTCCACATCCTAACCATACACACATATACGGAAAATACGTCGTGCACGATAAGCTAACACACTGTCAGTCGCTGAGAAATTTTTTATAAAATCACAAACTATAGTCATCGTACCCAATGTCTTTCACCCACCCAAGTAGCACCTGGGCACGTGAATGAGATCCTGACAATGAACACGGAAGGAGTTAAAATCCTGAACTAAAAAATGATTAGTTTATGTAATTTGTATCTAACGGACTATTACATTATTTTGTTTCAAACACCAATGACTCTACTTTTTCAGAAATTATTGAAATTGCAAGAAAAATAAAGAGAATGAACAAGACTTGAATTTATTAAAAGAGATACTATGAACAATCAAACAATTGATTCAAACAATCAAAATCAAACAGTTAACTCTAAATTAGATATTAATACAATATTAACAATCTCAGGTGACTTCTTCATCAAAGCATAAATGCAAAAACAGTGTTCAAACTTGTTGCTTTGATTCAAAAATCTGCTTGTCGTGAAGTATCTTCTTGCACATAAAATTTCATACATTTTTCCGTGAAAAAAATTCTAATCTGTTATATTTTAAAAGTCTACTAAAGTTCAGAATTATAAAATTCAATTAATTAAATTATTTAATACTGTCATAAAAGAGAAGATGAAATTAAAAATTATTAATTATTATAACAAAATATATTACCAATATCAATAAGTAATAACTGCATCTTTCATAGCAACGAAGTCGGAGGACATCCATCTTCTCTACTATGATATGCTCAAACGAAATCGTTTTAATAATAATTATTCATAAATATTTATAATTTATCTATTTATATGGATATTTATATATTGAATATTTTACTTTTGCAAACATTTATATTGAAGATATTTTGATTTTATAGGTAATTACTATAAATATATATATTCTAATTGTTAAAATCGCGATGTGCAAGAAGTCCTATCCTGATCTAATACATAAAAAAATCTGAAAAAATTGTTACCACTCACGGGTATAGAAAATATACCCACAGTCACTATGCTCATCAAAAATTCTATATATACAACCAATCACCCGCGCTGATTCGGACCTTTCGTACTACGACATGATTGAGTGACCAGAGGAACATAAATGCATGCGACTCACGCGATAGTTACAAGAACGTTGTCATCGATGCTGCACTGGAGCAGGGAAAGTTATCGTGAAGACTCTTCTCATCAAATAGATATCACTCAGAATTCCACGGTGAACGCTGTGAAAAATTTCTTGAAAAACATAAAATATCTTGTTTTTATAAAAATTTGATAATGATAAAAATTGGGAATAACAATTTTAAGTGCTTTTATTTTATAATTATAATTTTACATTCGATTTCAGTAGAAAGAAAACTGTTGTAGAGAATAAAATTTAAATACAACGTGCTAAAGTACTTACATTTTTAGTTTTTGAAGCATGATACGATTCTTGGAGGAATAGGGGAAATGGAGACTGTAGAAGATCTGTAACAAAACATTAGAATTTGTATATGAAAGCAAAATTTTAGGTTGGAGATAATGAAAGATTCTTACATTCTTGGCTTTAGAGCCAATTTTGGATTTTCCCCAAAAAATACAAAGAAATTAATGCTGATGTGAAGCATCTGTAACAAAACATCAAACATTACATTTTGTTGTTAAATTTGAAAGATTGAATAAATTGAGGTACAACATATAAAACTACTTACGATCTTGATCCCCTTAGATCTTATCCTCTTGAGCATTGATTCTAAGACCAAAAATGAATATTGAACAAGAAAAAATATAAAAAAAGAAAAATAAAAAACTATCAACGTGCGCGTTTAAGTAACAATCGGCAAACTCACTGACTCTGACTTCGCGAATTATAATTTATAATAATAAACGAATTTAATGAGAGCCATTTTGCTCAAAAAAATATAAAAATATTTCGCAACAAACACTTACTGACTCTGCCGACCGCATTGCGCGCGGTCACAAAAATTATCTGAAAATAAAACTGATTAGTCGAAAAGTACGTTAATTTAGAAAATATTGCTATTTTTCTAGAAAATGATTATAAACTTGAGTAGGCATTAAAAATATTAGTTGGAAATTATAAAGTATTTCTCAATGTTTGTAGAAATTGTATTCTGAATGTTTGTTATTAAAGTGAAGTATATGCATTAGTAATATATCACGTTGTGTATTATAAATATTCGAAAATGTTTGCACAAATCAAAATTTCACGGCTAAATATGTTTAAAAAATCATACACGTGTGAAATCCTGCTCTAAACCGTTTAATTATCCGTCAGCGTTTGAAAAAAATATATTGCAGCAAAATATAGTATAGTAAAGTACGAAAATTTTTAATTTAATAATCTAATACAAGAATATATATCCATTTGAAAGTATATACCATTAAGTTACTACAATCTCCATATTCGAAATAAAATATTAATTGATTTAATCTTTTCCTCCTTCATCCTTCTATCCCGTATAATTACGAAATTTCGCATTGTGAATTGTATTTCAAATACATATAAATTATATAGCAATAATCTCGAATGAATAAAATGTTACCAACTTTCCATGAAAGTTCATCAGATTGTACATTAATGATCGTAGCGTCTATGCATTCTATGCTATCTTTGCAACCAAGGAGTAATCTGCACAAAAAGAAACCAAAAGTTAGAACAAATATGTATGTCAAATGTGTAAAAGTGAAACTTCAAATTCTATTACAAAAGCATATGAGACAAGGTGCTAGTAATCGTAAGAGTGAAATCAATGATCGAAGAAAAATTAGCACGAAAAGATTCGAAATCTTACTCGATTTCTTTAGTTTAATGGTCAATGAATCATCAAACACATACATATTAATTAAATGATATTATTAATGAGATATAAATGGAAGTAAAAGAATGTCGAAGAAGCGACGTCATCGAAGGGACGCTACCGATAGATTAGAAATAATTACGAATCTAACACAACATAATACGTGTTGTTGTTGCGAAATTCGACAACCGAATGATCCTCTGCAACACGTCTCGTCACACAGTTGAGAAAATAGTAGGGGATGGAGTGAACCTGTCCGATAGACACGATAATTGAGACGAACATAAATATTGTGTTCGTGTTGTTTTAAATTTCAGAATATATGCCATTTCTCTAAATTGAAAATTACATGTGATAATTATTTGGTTAAATTTTACCTTGAGTAGAATCAAATGCACGTTTTATTTTAAAAATACAAAACCCAAACACAAATCTAACAAATACTTAAATTTTTATCTGAGAACTTCTGAATGATACTTTGTTGATTCTGAATGATTTTTCTGGATAATACTTTCTTTTTTACAGACGAGGTGTGTTTCCTTCCGCCATTCTTCTCGTTTAAAAATCGATCGTGAAAAATATCGATTATTCGAGGATGTACATTGTATATTTTTCCGTTGGAGCACTGTAATATCGCGTTTCGCGCACGAAATAATTAAGATTTTAAAACAGCTAACGCTTTCGTGAATTTTAGTTAAACCTTCTGTTCGGTCTTACCGAACAGACGAGGGCCAGTAAGCCGGGCGGTTCATGTATTTAGATTTCGCGCCGTGCGTACACATATTCAACCGGCACGCAGTCGGTTGCGCTGGGTACGCTAGGCGAGATTGGTCTCTTGTTTCGTCATCGCGCGGTCCTGCGATTAGCCAGGTGCCGATCGCATGATCCTTTTTTGCTTGTTTGTGCAAAATTCCAGTGTTCTAGAATCTTCAAAGTCGAGTCGTTTGGACGATTTATTGTTTGTCATCGCGCGATTGTTTGATTGGCTATCTTTTGCGTGTTTGCTTCTTATTTCGAACCTTCGAGAACCTTCGAAATTCGGTAAGGAGAGACGAGCCACGTTCAAAGAATCCTTCTTACGAATCAGTTCCTTAGTAGCTTTCGTAGAGTACAGTTCCTTCGAGATCTTCTTGGAGTTCTTACAGTTCCTGCGAAACCTTCTTACAGTGCAAAGCTGTTCCTACGCAGCCTTCGTACAGTGCAGAATAGTTCCTTAGTAGCCTCGTAGAGTATTAGTTCCTTACAAACCTTCGTACAGTGCGGATCAGTTCCTTAGCAGCCTTCTTAGAGTTCAGAGAGTTCCTTAGTAGCCTTCGTAGAGTACAGTTCAAACGAATCCTTCTTACGAGCAGTTCCTTGGCAACCTTCTTAGAGTTCATATAGTTCCTTCGAGACCTTCTAACAGTGCGGATAGATTCTTACAAGTTCTCTTACATCGCGAATCGATCTCTATAATAGTCTGTACGATACGACGATACGAGTACAAGCGGTGCGACGAGATAATTATACAGAAATCCAATCCTACTAATTCCAATCCTTCTAAATTCAATCCTATCGATTACAATTCCTACACATTATAAATCCTACACACTCAAATTCAATCCAATTCATAAATTGAACCGGTTGGTCTTCATTAACGTTGAAGGTCAGCAAGCTACCGATCAAATTTGCGATTTTCATTGCGTAAATTCAGGTCGGTACGCGACACCTTCTAGGATATATGCTAAATTCTCCATGGATGCGTCTACATATTCTTCCGCCCAAATTTCTAGCATATTTTTATATTGTTTTATATTGTTTTATATTGTACAGTGTTGATTTCCCTTGGAAAAACGTAGTTTAAAAATTATAAAGATTGTAGTTAGTAACCTTTCCTTTTTTTCATTAGAATAGATTTACGCATTATAAAATTAATCTCTACCTCCTCACTCGTGTAATCAAACTTGGTTGCTAATTTTTTCCAATCGTTTGTAGGGGACACAACCCAGACCGCAATATAAACATTCCCACCACGTGGACTCAGGTTACAGTATCGGCAGGGCCATGAGGCAATCATCAAAAAGCCTCTCATGGGCCTGACCGTAAACACCACTAGATAACACCTGCTTTCCGACCCCTTGAGGGGAAAGAACATAGTAAGAGTCACAGTATAAAAGAACTGACTCCGATGCGTTAAAAGATCAGTTATCCGCAAGTTTACTATTTGATAGTCCACGTCTGGTGAGTGTGCAGTCTAGCAGTGTCTCCTACATAACTTTCGCGTTAAACAGTAATAATTACTTTCGTACACCGTCTTGTATTTAGACGCAATCACGGTATTATTGTGATTATCATTATTATTATTATTGTTATTATTGTTACTCGTGTATATATCTTTGTTAGTGTAAAATAAAGGCCTTTTAAACACTAAAGTAGTGACCTCGAGTGCGAAAATGAACACTAGGAGTAACAAAGATAACCGAGAGCCGCGTGGCGAACCCAGCGACACGGATGGAGAGATCAAAGGGGTAAGCATGAAGATATCCTCGTTCTTAAAAAGCCATCCAGAAACATGGTTCGCGCAATTTAGGGCGCGCGGGATAACTAAACAAGAAACAAAATTCGATTATGTTGCTGGAATGATTGATTCAGAAATCGCAATTGAGGTAACTGACATAATTAGAAATCCACCCGCGGGCGATCCATACGACCGGCTAAAGACAGCGATAATCGAGAGAACAACGGATTCCGGCAGGAAGAAACTCCAGCAGCTGTTGAGCCAGGAAGAATTAGGATACAGGAAGCCGTCGCAGTTCCTTCGGAAACTCCAACAATTACTAGGAGACAAAGCAAGAACATTCGACAAAGATCTATTAAAAGAGCTGTTACAGAGAATACCGGCAATTTTTTTTTTTTTTTTTCCGCGACCAATAACTATGGCAAGACCACAGCTTTAGCCAGTTTTTGCGCCTGAGTAACGACCGGCGGCGCCGTAGGTTCACCCCGTCACCAAATGAATCTTTTATCCCAGTCCTTGTCTTTCACTTTGCGCCGGTGTTGTGCGCTGATTCCGCATAGATGTCCTGCGGTTGAATTTATTCCAGGCTGCGACTCCTCCAACCAGGACTCGAGACGATACCACCTTGAGGTCTCTTCAGCTCATCAATCCAGAGTCCAACAGTCTCTTCACCGACTTCACACTCCAGACTCCTCTCAAAGACAGAGTGGCGGAGAAGAAGCTGGCGTTATCAGCGTTTGTGCGCAAGATCCAGGATTGTCTGCTCCCCCACCACCTGTGCATCGATCACGAACGACTTCTCCTACCTAACCGCGATTAGATCTGGCTTTCTCATCCCGTCATCGGTTCGGAAGACCGGTTCGCGGGTTACACGGAACCCTTTCTGCTCCAAACCACGTGCCAGATACGCCACAAAAGCACCATGTCGCTAAACACGAGCATCATGCGTGCGGTGACATACCTGAAGCACGTGGTTGAGCGTTTCCGGCAGCCCGCAGCCAGCCCTGCAGTTCCTGTCCTGTCTGCGGCCCCTAAATGTACGGGACCCAGTAAGTGGGGCATTGATCCACAACTTACACAAACAAAGTCCTTACCTGTAAGAAAACGGGTGCCCTCCGCGACCCATCTGTTCTGCTGGGGAATTTTATTCGCCTCTTTAAGAGCTCCGTCATCTACGCTGCCGTGAAGTGTCGCAGCAAAACGCTTTGGACACTTCGCAGCAGTGTCGATGAGTCCGCCCCGATCAGTAAGCTGATTCTTCACCCTACTGATCTCGAAACGTAGAAAGTCCCCAGCATAAGAGGTGCCCACAACTGCAGACAGTCCAAGAGACTTCAGGCGGCTGAACCGTATCATGGGGATGGTCCACCGAAGTGAACACACCTCCAGACTCCTCGAACAGATGTTGGCATGGAAATAGGCTGTAGGTGTATCAGCCGGCAGATCTAACCACTTCCTCACCTCTGCCCGCACCATTCTGTCACATCGGTTGAGTGACCCCAATCTGACAGCCCCCAACGACGCTGCATGATACAAGCCCGGCAGCAGATATACCCGCAGAGCGAATAATCTTTGCGGCGGCTTCAACGGGGCACGCGAGATCTTCTACAGTCCAGCGGCGAGCTTAACTATGGACTCGGAACGCAGACGTCCCTCTGGAGTAAATGTGACTCCCAAATAACTCCAGCTGTCGCTCCGCCGCACCGCAACCAGCTTCTGACCACTGAGATGGAATCTACCAGAATCCACAGTGGTCTTCTTCTGGTGCGGAACTGTTCCGATTGATACCGTGAAAGACTTCCCGACATTGACGGACATGCCGCATGATGCCAGGAAGCCTTCCGCACAGTCAAGCAGCCGCTGGAGCCCAGTCGCCGTTGAGGCAGTCAGAATGAGGTCGTCAGCAAAGGCGGCCACACCGACCTTCACACCGTCAACATCTGCGCCGACTTCTGAGGGTACTGACTTAAGAAGTCTGTCCACAACCACGTTGAAAATGTACGGGGACATGGGATCTCCCTGCCTTACCCCATACCTCGGATGAATGGCATGTGACTGCAACCCATCAGAGACAATGGTCGTAAGGGCATCGGAGTACACCGATTCCACGTACTCCAACATTGGTTGCGGACAGCCTCTCGCCCTCAGAGTCTGCAGTATCGACCGGTGTTAGACGGTGTCGAACACCTTCGCTACGTCAACCGATGCGATGAATAGCGGCTTATGGCGAGCGTGATGGAAGCGCAGGATCAGATCGAGAAGAAACACGTTGTCCGCACATCCGTCCGTGGACCGGAACGCTCTCTGCCTCTCATCCAGCGCGATCAGCCGGCCCATCCTCGAGGCCAGGACCTTGTGGAATGCTCGCACTAAGGTCGAGGACACGGTGATGGGACGGTAGTCGGCTGGAGAGGCAGGATCTTTCCTTTTCGGAACGAGCACCATCCTGGCGGATCTGAGATCTAACGGTAGACAGCGGCACCACAAAAGGATGTTGTAAATCCGCGCAAGCATCTCCAAAGGGATGTTGCGCAACATCCACGCCGTCAATCCGTCAGGACCAGGTGCGGTGTTCCGTTCCGGAAAAGCGCTCCGGACCTCGTCGGAAGAAACAGGAAACCATAGGGACCAGATGGTAGGGTCCTGCTGTGCCGGAGGCGGACAACAGTCCCGCGCATTGGTCATGACTGATTCCCAACAGGGAACCATAACCTCCTTGGAGATTTTCTGGTTCTCTATGGGGCCATCCATCAGGACATCATAGCAGCGTCTAGGATTCCTACGCCAGAGTTTTTGGGCTCTGCCGTAGTCAACCCTGCGCTGCTTGCGACGGGACAGATTGCTCGCCCCAGCAACTCGACGCTGTCGACTTACAGACACCACGCGAGGATGTGGAAGAATTTCCAACAGGTATGCGGTCAGTCTCTCGAGTGTTGCCACACGGTCTTCAAAACCTACATGACTGCAGATGTCATGCAGTTTTGTGGCGTTAAATACATCGAAATCAGGCGGCCTGAGGCCGCGGAAATACTCGAGGAGTGGCTGATCGCATCCTTCACCCTCAACGGGGATCTGCGAATCGACAAACGTCGGCACCATGGTCTCCGCTTCCATGCGGACAACGCGTTCGTGGACACGCGTGCGATAGTCTGGGCGTTTCCGAACCCACTTGATGGCTTCGAGGGTTCGGCCGGGAAGGTAACCGAGGAGCTCCTGATTGATGAACCGTACACCCTTCATGGAGAGTTCCGCCTCACGCCGAGCCAGCATGAACACCTCCTTCTCGTGCCTTAACTGACTCGGTGCGGTTCACGTCATCGCTCCAATCCGGGTGCATCCTCCTCATGTGGACGCCACGTCCAGTCCTGGTGGTAAAGGTACGTTCGCAGCCTGGGAATAAGACGAGTCCAGCGGAGTGGGATTGGCCGAACTCGTACTTGGTTGGGTGGCGTGTTGACCGGGATGCGACAGTGGGCGCATCCCGAATGCGTGTATCATCCGAGGCTTTTTTGTTTTTATTTGGGCCAACACGATTTGGGGTTCGAAGGGGCTGGCAACCCCTGGGAACCCATTTGCCTGCTCGTTTCACCATACAGCCTTTTTAGGACCGAACATGTTACCGGCAGTACCACGGGCAGGTAGAGCAGGCAGGGACGGGAGAGGCTGATGGGCCTTACAAGAGGCCTGTGAGACGCATCACCGTCCCGAGTAACTACGACTTAAGAGAGTCAACCCCTTAACCTATGGCTACGTGTGAGACTCGTAGTCTTGTATTCGGGCCAAAACGTATTACTACGGGCCTGGCCCGTAGTACATCGTTCGGGCCAAATGTAAATATTACAGGCATGGCCCTTGATATAATGATCGGGCCAAATGTAAATATCACGGGCATGGCCCATCGTGCGACGGTCACGGATCGTGATAGATTCTTATTATCTCTTTGTATCATAATCAGTTACATGTTATTCTTGGTTCGCACGTTGAAATATATTTTCTTAAATATTAGAGAAGTATCCCCACAAGATGTTTTCAAAAAGAAGATTTTGTGTTGAGAACAGTGAGAGTTATGTTGATACTTTTGCTACCGAAAGTGACAATAGTGACATTACACGTTCTGTGCGAAAAAAATGCAAGCGATTAGTTATTAATATATCTCCGATGAAGATCAACTACCAGAGCCCTGGATTTGGAAAGAAATAAGAAATAGTACAAAAATCTGGAACTATACGATGACTCCTGACATAAAAATTTTCGTACGGAGATATACCAGAGAAACTGCACGCGAAACATTGGGCTCATTTTCCTAGACATATTGACCCAACAGCATCAAAATTAAGGCCATCAAGACCTTGTAAAGTTTGCACGAAAAATAAAAGACGTAGTGAAACAACGTGGGAGTGCAAGAGATGCAAAGTTCCATTACATGTACCAGTATATTTCGAACGATATCATACCATTGAAGATTATTAATTTTTTGTTATTGATTTTTTTATGCTAATTATGTGAACTGCTAATTTATTCAGGAATTGCAGATAAATGTTATTGATTTATGTTATATTTTAATGATTGATAATAAACCTTTTGTGGTATATCTACCACAATTATTACATCAGGTTGTAATTACTTATCAAATATTCTACAAAATTAAACCAGTTGTATCCTACAAATGTATTTACATTCCGTAAGTCGTACGCGTTTGGTGCAACTTAGGATCGACTTGCCGAGCCGTGGAGTGGCCCGAAGGCTGCGCGATCCTGTTTACGTTTTGGGCCCAGACTGTTGGAACGTAACTTATAGGTTAAGGGGTTAAAACCCATCTTCTTGGTGCAAAACGTTTCCCTTGAAGAATTAGCAGACTTGGCCGACGGGATCTTGGACACCTACGAAACTAGGCCGGCGATAGCCTCGGTAACAGAAAATTCCGAAGTAACTCAACTCAGGAAGATGATGAACCAATTTCAACAACAAATGAACCAGTTACAACAACAAATGAACCACCTGATGCGGATTTGTGCGTGTACTCCCGTTTGCGTATGAAAGAAGTTATATAAAACAGTTATATAAAAGTGAGTACGTACTGCATGCAGCGAACGGAACACGAATCTTACAAAACCCTTTGACTCCATAAACATTACATCCGCACATATTCACTCTCTTAACAAAAGAGGGGTTGATAAAAACACAATAATATATATTCAAAACATATACAGTGATGTAACTACCATATTAGAATGCCACGGTGCACGCTCTGAATCAATATCCATTAAGACAGGGGTCAAACAGGGAAACCCTATGTTCAGATTCTTGTTCAACTTAATGATAGATGAGCTACTAATGCAGCTTGGACAACGTGAAGGCGTCAATGCTAACGGTGCCAAGAAAATGCCTCCGTTGGCATTTGCTGACGATAATAATTCTAGCGCCCAACCCGAAGGTCATGGCAGTCATATCCGTATCAAGGAGATATTCTTCAAAAAACACGACTTAGAGGTCAACGAAAAGAAATGTAAACAAGTGTTCCCCGGGGTTTCGGTTTGAATACGATCCTCCGAAGCACTGGAAAAGTCGGAACTATATTGGTGGAATCAAACTACGAACTGGGTTATTACCGACGAAAGGAGTACCATACATGACCAACACCAATTGTAGAAACCCATCCAGTACCGGAACGCGCGAATCAGTATACCACATACCCCAAAGGTGTCCGGTTACGCATTACACTAGAATCAATAGACACGATAATGTTAATAAAATTCTAAAAACAGCAATAAACGAAATAGATCTTAAAATAGAGAACGCACCGTATCGCTCTACCAAAGATAATAGATATGTTCCTGATTGAATTGCCATTAAGGAGAAATCTGCCTACATCATAGAAACAATAATAGCATATGAAAGAATGGTAAACACGTATAATATTAAGAAACTGAAGTATAGCGACAAGATATTAAATGAATTTAAGTTAACATCTGAAATTAAAAATATATCCCTGCAGTGGTGTGTACCACCGCTCATTTGTGAGCACAGTATGACGCCTCATACAACATAATAACATACAAAAATAGAAACAAAAATAGAAGTAGAAATAGAAAATCATCTCTTAGATTAGAAACTAAAATTAAAAGATATCTAAAACTAATCGGCAAAAACAAAAAACAAAAATTTATTAAACCGCGCGTATTATTGGAATAAAACAAGAGCCTACCAGTCGGCAAATTAACAACACTGGAAATATTGGTCAGAAATATGTGAAATATAAATTATTCTAGCCAAATGCCATTTAATTAGTGACTCGCAAGAATGGATTAACGAGATTCCCTCTATTCCTATCAACTAACTCGGAGCAGTGCACATTTCGGGGAAGTTGCTCCGATTGAGCACTTCCGAAAGGTGCTTCGGAAAAGCTCAACAAAGAGAGGCTCTCCGAGTTTTCGCCTTTCCTCCAAAAGCGCTTTACACATCGGGGTCGGTTTTTAACTACTCCAGCATACATTTAGCCGTACCGGGGAAGATTTTATCCTTCTTTGCATGCATGAGGCGCTGTTTGGAAGATTTTATATCTTTCTAACTTGTGCTTGTGAGTGCCGGGATGGAAACGCAGGAAGAGGGGAGAGGTTTTACGCCTTCCTAGCATGCATATACACATGCGGAGAGGATTTTTAGCCGTCCGAATGTGCATCTAACCGTGCCGGGGTTTATTCTTCTTAGCGTGCATGAGGTCGTACTGGAAGACTTTACTTTTTAGTGCGTAACAGTCAGTGGAAGACATTTGACACTCAATCGTACGATGGGTGATCGCTCCGAACTTATGCTAGGTGTTCACTGGAGAGTAAAACTGTCGCAAGTTGCTCTCGAGAGTACTTCTCGCTAATGGATACTGTTCTGAGAGTTACTGTTCGAGAGTACCGCACAACTGTCTGAGAGTCGACCTGTTCCCAAATGGACATAGTATTATATTGCTCTCGGAGAGTTGTTCTGAGAGTTGAGAAATTTTGAGAGTACTCTCATGCGAGCAGAAATTGTTCGGTCACCGAACACGGCAAGGGCCAAACTGTGATGCAAAAAATATCGAGCCAAGAATAAAAACATTCAAATTTATTATTTTCTCCACAGCAGGGATTTTGACCCTTCACCTTGACCGTCCTTTCATATCTTCCGTTTCTTTCTATTTTATTGTTCTCGACATTAACAAATGAAAAACATATTGCGAAGGACGCATTCTAGGACCATTGGAAATTGTAAAGGGACCGACTTCGCTCATATAATAAATATTATATAAATATTAAATAATACTATGTAATATAGATATTATATAATAATTTAAATATTATAAATAAATATTATATTAAATATTATATAATAATTTAAATTATTGAACTCTTCTTTTTATGTCGATTTTCTTTTTTCTTAAAATGTTATGGGCAACTATGAGAGCACACATTTTTTGCACCTCCAAGATAGCGATATCACTGTTCACACTTGTGTTTCAAACTAAACTACACCACAGTGAGTAGGACCGGAGACAATGAACTCTTAAATGGACACAGTCTCGAGAGAACTCTCGAGAGAACTCTCGCGAGAAACTCTCAAATGGACACCTAGTATAAGATCGAAGGATTGCTTCTCGGCTTGATAATTAATATTGTAGAATTGCTTCTTGGCCTGATGATAATCGTAGGCATCAGACCGTGAAGCCAAAGTTTTAGCTACCTGACAAAGAAGCCATCCTTCGATCTTAGCCACACAAATAACCACTTTTTTGCTAATATCAATACATCAACACTACTAATCCCAATGTTTTCTATGCAGGTTAAAGAGCCACACAACCCTTGGTACTGCGAGAAAATCACTCACAAAGAAAAAAGACGAGGTCAATTGGATTCTATGCGAGCTAGCGAACAAGTCGGACGAGTTGCAACGCTTTTGAACAAATGTCGAAGTTTAACAAGTGTTTGTACAAGTGTATAATTGTATAACTTTGTAATTATATACATATATTTTACATTTGAAATGTCTTGATAACTGTATTTAATTTTTTATGAATTCTTTATAAAAGATGGTTTTTCTTGATGAGAACTCATGCTTTTCATTGACAATTATAATACATAATATGTTTTTAAAAAATATTGAACAGGATGAAGAAAGTTAAAAAAATTTTGTAACTGACACGTTAATGTTAATATTTTTATCAGAAATCTTTTTAGTGTACCTTCAATATATTAAGAATCATATCCATAGTTGTTTTTTTCAAGACATTATTGTTTAAAGTCATCCGCGTCTCGTTATTTTATCTACGTTCATGCGTTCTATTCATCAATATAACCCTGAATCTTTACTTGAAACTGAGTAATTATTATGACTAACTTACTGAGACTTAATATTGCATACATTATCGACAAATCTAATTCGATTTCTACGTTTTGTTACAAATAAAATTCGTCACTATCACTTTATACTTTTTTGTAAATTTATGATCTTTTTTACTTTCAAATACAGTATGTTTGACAAGAAACACGTGGATGCGATATCTCTTTAAAAATTAACTTTTTTTGTAAAAAAATGTTTATAAACCGAAACTAAGTTCAAAACACTAATGCGCACTCAATTAATAGTGTTTCCAATCTCCACCGTTATTGATTATAGCTTGACACCGTCTAGGCATACTTTCAACTAGTTTTTCTGCATATGTGACAGGTAATGCCCTCCATATTTCTCGCATACGCCGAACAAGAGCTTTCAGGCTTAAAATACGTTTTCCTCGAAGTTTATACTTCATGATGGACCATACATTTTCGATTGGGTTTGCATCGGGGGATTGGGATGATACCGTTTCTTGTTTTCCACTCGGTGCAAAGTCGACTTCGGTGTTTGAGATCGTTATCCTCTCGAAGAACCCATTCGTGTTCAGTATTTTTAAACAATCGTTTTACAGATGTCAACAGACCTCTTTCGTATAATTTAATCATTTTCTGGGCATTTAAAATGTCTGTAAATATGCATAACATTCCAAAACCTCGGACATTGAAACAGCCCCAATCATGCACTTTCAGTTTAACTGTTGATTCAGGATGTTTAACTGTTCTTTTGATGATGGGTTTTCCATAAGCAGATCACGCTCGCTTTATAGGAATTAAAGCTCCAAAAGAAGATTCATCAGTGAATACAATACACTCCAATCATGATCAATATTTTCGTGTATCCACGCAAGACGATTTTCAACGTGCTTCACCGAAAGCAGCGGTTTTGACACTGTGCTACGCCATGCAACATTATTCTCCTTCAAACGACGTTTCAGTGTTAAAATACTAACGTCTATTTTCCTTTTTGCCAAAAGAGCTTGCCCTTTATGCAAGAAGAGGTTTAGATTTTTTGAAAGCTGCATAATCGCTCTATCGTCACCTTTCGTCATAACTCGCTTCGAACCTCAATCGGGAAGTTCATCCACATATTTTATCTCTTTAACATTGCACCCACTTGTCAATCAATTGAGGGGACTTACACAAATATTTTGCTACAGTTCTTACAGTCATTTTAGGACTTTTCGGATGATAGCACAAGAACACCGCTTAGAAGCGTTTAGCGTAGTTTGCACTTATCACAAGGAGGACTATGTTGCTTGACAGAACCAAGGATACTAAGGTCCTAAAAGCTAATGCGCATTACAGACTGAATCATACTTTTATAATACCACGCTCTCCGGCTCATTCAATACCAAGTATTTTTAACCCAAAATCAGTAAATGCTATTTGAAATACTAGAAATGAAGAATAATATACAATTTGAGGAAATAAATATGATATATATGAATATATAATGGCAAATTAACTTTGATTCATTATATCCATGATTGCTGAGCAATTGAATAATGCTTTTTCTTTGTTGCTTTTCAAATGATACTTCTTTTGCTGTTGATAAGCCAAGTTAGTAGGCTAAAACGTCAGTAAATGTTGATTAGAGAGTGCAGGACCACTCCACGTTTGTCTTCTCTGAAATTTGCATATAGTTTGAGTTTTTAATGTGCATTTGCATGAGTTTTTAATAATTCTATGAGTTCTTCTAAAAACTGATTAACACGATTTTTTTCTTGCAATTTAGATTTTATTTCTTCAACTTTTGTGGATCGATTTTCATTTGTTCTCTGAAATAACAAGTCCATACAATTACAATTCCAAGTAAAATGAGAAACATTACAAATTTATTATTACATTAATTCAAGAAACCTGTAATTCTTCTTGAAGTATAGCTATTTGTTTTGCATAGCGCTTAAAAAGTGTTGTATCATTGTAACATGATTTTACTATTTTGCAGTTTGTTTCTCACACTTTTCACCCGGGAGACAAAACTGAAATTATTTATACAAATTTCACAAATTTAGATTGATATTAACACCAATATATTCATTAATGATTTAAAAATATTTATCAACTAACGATAAAGTACACTTTTAAAGTGACAGGAATTATAGCACATATTATTATTATCATAACATTACCACCCAATGAATTCTGAAGTAATCTTATTAATTTACTGCCCGGAAAATTAATGTATTTATGGCTGTCTTGTGTTACACTTAATTGTATAACTAAATCTAGAATAGAGACAAATTAATATATGGCTATTAATGGCTTTCCTTCTTTAAACCTCTTTCTAATAGATTCTGTTTATTTTGATCATTCGGAACCAGCAAGATCTATCAAATTCAATTGTGATACTTGTATATCATTATCCGAATCTCCTCCAGCTTTTCCACTTTCAATTGTCCAAATAGAAAATTTATGTTAAAATACTACATTTAAATGTATATAATATATAGTACATAATATGAACATACATTTTTAAATATACTATGACTTCTACTACTGCGTTTATTCATATTAGTTTCTTCTATTCCTCTATTTTTATTTCCTTTTTTCATTATAGACAGAACATGTTCAGGGCTATTTGCAATTTCTTCCTTACACTGTAAAATGGCCTGCCCACCACTATCTTCATTTATCTTTAAATCAGTTCCACTTTTCTTCAAAAGAGCATTCACTCTTTCATTGTAAATTTCTAAATAAGTTATAATATAAAAAATGAGTTACTTTTATGTATGTATGATTATAATGAATGTACTATTATACGGATTTCACTAACAAAAATGAACCTCAATAAAAATTCACGTCCATCAGTTTATCAATAGCATCAAACATGTGTTGTACATCAAGTGATATAATCCCTAGTTCTTCATTACCCATTATAGTTTGTGTTTTACCAGAATTTGTTTAACCATAGGCAAACACTGTCAAATTAAAGCCATTTACAGCAGCATTAACAATTGGTTTCACAATACATCCAAATTGGATCCATTCGCATCAAAAATATAATCTGTTAAACTTATTAAAAATATTCAAAATATTAACAGTTGCAAATAAACATCGTTATCATGAATGTAATAAGCAACACGTATATACCAAAATAAAATCTGCCATTTCCATACCTTATTACCTCGTCATTTGTAGAAACAGTGGATTTGTCTTGATAGCCATTGCTAAATTATCATCTTTTTCACGTTTGATTAAAGATCTTACTTTAATACCTTACCTTTATACTGTTTAACATTTTTACTAATTGTTCGTCTAAATTACTGAATAATCATCAGCTTATTTATCGATTAATATTTACTTCAATTATTTCTTCACCTTCAATATTCACCTTCATCTTCAGTGTTCGTTTGAATTTAAATTTTTTGCAATCTGATTGGTTCATTAAGGCATGAAATTGCATGGAATAATAAAATGGCTGACTAAATATACATAAAACCTTTTTTACGTCTAACGCGATTTTTATACTTTTAAAATAACGTGAAAATATAGATCAGTAGTATTCTATCACTACACTATAGATCTAAAAAATTCCAAAAATATATTTTTAAATTACAATATATTTTTCATTATTTTATTTAATTAATGAAATTATAAAGTTATTTTTCTAAGGTTATTAATAATTTTGATTCTAATAGGAAATGTGATCATTATAAACGTGAACAAAGACTCTAACGGAATTTTTTAATCGTAGCCAGTCACGTCATAGTTGGTCAATTTTCAACGAAAGATCTTCGGCGCATTGCAAAATTTTAGTCAAAAACAGTGAATTTTTCATAATACCGTGTCCTTAGTTTTCAAAATTTGGAAGTAACAAATCAGCAAGTAAAACTGATAAATAAATCTTTACAGTTTCTGATAATCATTGTAAATATTTTTGATAATTACTTTTAATACTTTTACCATTGCTTTCTCATATTTTTCTCATATTAACTGAAAGTTAATATTTCGCTCCGTCAATCAATATTTTACGTCTCACTAGTGTTTTAGATTGTTTAAGGACTTTTATATAAAAAATTATACTTATTAATTTTCCGATAATTTATTATATATTTATATATGTTTGTATATACATATATGTATTTTTACAAAAATGAACATTAATTAACGCATCATATAATCACATATATCGTAATCATGTACTATGACTATGATATACTATATATACATATATAAACATTATTTTTTATGACTAGCATTGTAGAAGCTCCTACTTTGATATAATTTATTAATCCGGAAGTAAAAATCTTATTTCGATGTTTTGTTTAAAATTATATTAAAGTTGAACAATAGTAACACTTGTATTTCAAAATATATTTCAAAAAGATCATTAGACACTGTGAATTAATAATGATATAATTTATGATGATTCCTGCACGATTAAATTGTTGAAAAAATCTTTATTCTTTAAAAATAGATGCTAAAATGTGTAGGCATGATAAAATATTTTATTTGTTTTTAAATTTTTGTAAATACGCGATAAATAATAATTTACAAATACTTCAATTTTCTTTGATTTATAAGCAGAACAATTCAATTGAATTAGTTAGATATTATGGCTGAATATGTTGTCTATATTCTTATAAATAAAGAATAGACACAATCCATTATTTGCCACCTATGCACATTAGTTTTGATACTCTTTTTTATTTATAACATATATTTAATTCTAACATACTTTTTCTACATTCTATGCTGTATTAAATTTCAATAACTCATCTATACAATAGGAAGTATATCTCTACAATACTTTAGTTTGGCGATTCTTTTTAGTCTCATCTATAGTATTATTTTTTCTCTGAAAATACTTTTCATTGTATAGATCATAAGTATACTTTTTGCAATCGGAACATATATCTTAAAATAACAAAATAATAAATTAACAAATAACTTATATATAAAAATTATGTATCACAAGTTAATTTATGGATTGAGAATTGATTTCTTGCCATGAATCTTTATTTTTATAAAATTTCATAATGTTATGAAATGGAAATGATAAAAAAAAAAGAAAAAAAAAAGAAAAAATACGTCCGTCAATAAAATTATTCTATGTCAAAATAATTTGAAGGAAGAGTATAGAATATTTTACTGTGATAAATATACATTAGAATATAAAATATAGAATATAAGCATGTAATTAGCTCCAATTTCGTATAAAAAAATATATGGATAATAGTGGCGAAATACTAAAAATACCGTTATCAAAACGTCAAGTAACAGTTCTTAAATAACCTTTAGTAGTGAATATCATATATTTATTGTTCCCATATACGGGAGAATTATTATTATTATAAATAATATTATAACTTATTTAGACTGTGCTGGCGTGGAAGATCTATCAAAAGACGGTAGTAGAGATAAATAACGGTCGTAACTTGTCAAAATATAGAATAGAATTTCCGAGCTCCATGTTCTAATAACACCGCATCTAATGGCGGATATTATTTTCATAAATATAATTATTTATAAAAGTTGAAAATATATAAATACGAATAGAAATAAATACCTCATTTTCCAGACGTAAAATTTGTTGGCGATGACTTTGTTCTCTCGTCTCTAATAATTGTTCTCAGCTTTTAATTGAGATGCTTTAAGTTTTTCAACTTTTTCAGTTCTATCTCGACTAAAATTAAATATTAGTAGCGGCCTATGATTCCTCGACTACGAGTTTCGAACACTCGACTAACACAAGCCGCAAGTGGCTACTGAACAACAGATCGATATGCACATTCGATAACACAAATACATCAGACAACCCAAACACAGAAGCCACCCCACCGAATATATTCACATCATAAAACAAACTAAAACTAAACATTTAAAAAACTAAACAACAAAAGATCCTCGAGCTTCGACAACGTACCTAACATAGCCCTAAAAAATCTACCACCACTATATATATACAACTACACAATAATATTCAACAACTGCCTGAGTTCATACTACTACCCTGTAAAATGGAAAATTGCAAAAGTAAAAGCGCTAAAAAAAAAAAGGAAAGGATGGCGCCAGCCCAGACAATTATCGACCGATCAGCCTCTTACCCAACATCAGTAAAGTATTTGAATCAATAACAAACAACTCCATAAATTCATTCTGCACAGATAACAGCATAATCCCAGAAACTCAATTTGGATTCAGACACAAACATTCAACAATTCACGCAATTACAAAATTTATATCCGACATATACTGGACAGGAAACGCGGGCGACTGCGTCGAGGCAATGCTCATCGACCTAGAAAAAGCTTTCGACACGGTTTGGCTGGATGGTCTATTCTATAAATTAATAAAAAAAAATTCTCACCGCACTTAATAAAAATACTGAGGAACATGCTTCACGACAAGCAATTACAAGTAAACGAGAACGACAATACGTCGAGATCGTACAAAATACAAAACGGGCTTCAACAAGGTACAGTAAATTCCCCCATCCTGTTCAGCGATCTGCTACAGATGTACAACCTAAACAGCGACCGCAAAAAAGCAATAATAGCTTTCGCAGGCGATATGGTAATATATACAAAGGACAACAAACCATCAGTAATAAAAACGGAACTGCAACAACTATTTAATAAAATACGATATGTGTTAAATCAACACTAAAACATTCGCCATTCACGACCAAAAAAACTTCACTAACGAATTGCCACAAAAGAAAGTCGTCCACTATTTAGGCGTACATCTAGATTTCAAACTAAACTACAACGAACACGCTAAATTACAAATAATTTACAAATAATTTGCGGGAACCCCGCTAGGATGGGTTGTCGAACCAGTCTAGCAGGTTTAGTTACAATAACAGGCGTCGAGGTAGGAGTCGCTGCCATCAACCACACTGATGAGTCTAGACTGTCACGCCGGGAGTTGCGTCATCGAGAAAATTAAATATGCAGCTCGATGCGCCTTCTAGGTCTCCCACAATCGAAGGCTCTTCTTTGATATCGCTCCGATTGCTCTAAAGCGTTTACGCGGCAAATTCAAACGAGGATTTCAATCGTTACTTGGTCCTGTGATCGCCAGTCGACGTCTCTGCCAAGAGACGGACAAAAATGATGCGCAACGGTTTAAAACGCCCGAATAATTTCGCGTAAACTGCGTGACACGTCTTTAGTTAAATCCAACGCGAGAGTAGTTAATAATAATATTCATAAACTATTCGTACTTTTAAATAAAATTAGCTCTACGAGCTAAGGAATCTAACTTTACAAAGGAAGAGGAAAGATAACGGAATAAAACGTTTTACACACTGGCTCTTTGACTTCTCGACAAATATTGATTTATTGTGGCTTCGCGGAGGTCCTTTTATACATATCTGAGGCTATTGTCTTAGGTGGACGAGTTTCTTGTTTCGCATTACATATCAGAGTCTATCGGCTTGGGTGGATGAGCTTCTTGTTTCACATTCTTTTGAGGTGGTGTTATCTTGTCTTATTGCTAACCGGATGTGGAGAGATAAGCGGCCAGCTCACAAGGCAGTGACTCCGAGACGAAACGCAAACCACTGCGACCAGTAGCGATCACTGTCGATAACACAGTTAAAACAGCGCCACCTACTTTAATACAACCTCCGCGCCGGCAGGTGCGCTTTCGCTAGCCATGAATTGTAAAACGCGTAGATGGCTAAGTCTATAAATACAGCGCCGACCACGCGAGAGCTACTTGTTCCTTGTTCCTTATCATTTTGTCACGCCGGGAGTTGCGTCACCAAGAAAAATAAAATTATTGCCTGGTGCGCCTTCTATGTCTCCCTCGATCGAAGGCTCTTCTGTCGACACTCCTCGATCGATTTTAACCGTTCACGCGCTGAATTTAAATGTGGATAATTGCCAATGTGGTCCTGTGATCGCCAGTCGACGTTTCCCGTAGGAAACGGACAAATTTAGAATAACGCAACGGATTTTACGCGGTTCGAAGCGCTTTCGTGAACTGCGTGACAAATTCCCGCAATCAAAGCCAACGCACGAAATACCATAAATGTCTTAAATTCACTTAACTCGCGTGAGGAACCCGAAAAGTAATCTTTACGTATGAGGCGTTCCGACGCGAGCCGACGATTTATTCTAACTTTGAAATTAATAAAATATTGTCCGAATATTAAATTAAACGTCTTTAGCGCCTTTAATAACCTAAACTAAACTCAATGCGCCGAACTTTGACTACGGAGGAAGGAGAAAAATAACAGAGGAACTTTGAAATAAAATGAACTGTCTTCTTTGGCGTTTAAACTGATGATCTTTTATTGAGGGCTCCGGGGTTCCTTTTATAGTTTCTTGTGGCTATTGTTCTTAGTCCGATTGCTCATTGTTTAGAATTCTTTTACTATGGCGTGATGCTTTAACTGGTTCGATCTGGCTATTGTGGAGATAAGAGGCCCTGCTCACAATTTGTTACGCATCTAGCACTTGTTTCTTATCAGTCGTTAATCGAGAGTTGTACGAGCCGGTCGTTAATCCGCATAATCGTTAGCCACGTGGCAGATCAGAATATCCGAACTCATATCCGGAATCCGTTGTAATCGATTATATTAGACACGCGAAATATTTGTAGGCGATTGTAATAAGATAAAATAAATTATCATCAAAGCAATTACCTACAGGAGAATCATAAGCAGCGCCATCTGCTGGGGATCGTTGGTAGGAAGTGAGTTTAGTTGGTAAGAAAGATGTCAGAAGAGAGTAGAGAATTAAGGAGTAAAAAAGGAGAAATAGGAGCTGTGAAATCGGTGAAGGAAGGGAGGAACGGGGAATAGCGCAATAGGTTTAGAAAAATGCAAAAGGAGGGTAGAAGTGGAGAGAGAGGTTGAGGGAACTAAGAAGGTAGGAACACCAAAACAGGGAGAGAATAAGGCGGAACAAAATGAAGAAGGGATGGCGGATGTAGAAGAGATCAAAAAGATAATACAGAAAATGGGACTGCAGCAGATGATGAAAAGATTAAGGGATGCAGAGAAGAAAATTGGAGTGGAAATGGGAAACCTCAAGAATGAAATAAAGGAAGAAATGAGAAAGATAGAAATTTTGTATCTGACAGTTACTTAACTAAATTTTTGATCTAAAGGAAGGATATCTGTCTTTCCGGAACGTACAGTTTCCGAACTTGTGTCAGTGTAACCTTTTTCCTTTTTCTGGATTAGTAGGATGTGGTATCGAAATTTAATCAGGAAATCCACGGTCTTCACTTCTCTGTCATTTTCAATGTATCCAAAGAACAAAGAAAAAAAATAGATGTGCCTTTATGGTAGCAGTTCTTGCAACGTATTTCCTCTGAGTTATGAATATTCTACTCCTTTACACATTTATATGGATAGCACTATCTCAATATCATTACCATATAACCGGTATCTCTAGCAATACTACCACCGTTATTACTGATGCTACCAATGTGAAATCAGCATGTTTACCTATGTAAGCTACAAAAATGCAAATAAAAACAGTTTTGATGATACGAAATAGAGCAAAAATTATTTATCGCAGGATTTATTTAGGCAAATTTCGAAATTATTTGACACCTCATAAAATAACATATATGTGGGATTCTCCGACGAGTTCCGAACCAGGTAGGAATAAAATAGAAGGATATTTTATCCTAAGTTGTTAAATAAAGTTGCGGTTTATTAAAATAGGATTTAACAGAAATAAAAGTCCCAATGCTGCGGTTACAAAAAGAAGATTAACATTAAAACTCTTGATATTCTCGCTAGATTTACACTCACTGGCCACTCGAAATACTTTCTATCTCGAACCATTCTCTGAAGTCTCACTACTCTCTGTGCTATGCCTTCTCGAAGTCTCGTTATTTTCATACACTTATGCACATAAACACTCATACTTTTAATATTAATTTTAAGACCTAAGCCAATAAGACCACATATTCCCAGGTCTAACTTTCACTCTAGACATCCCAAGTGGCACTCCCATGGCGACAATTTTCGAAATATTTTCTCTTTAATTTTGTGGAGCTTGTCAAGGATAGGAAAAAATATGTGCGTACTGTTATGTTTATGTTTCCTCTGTCTTTTACGCGATAAGCTTATACATACATGTGTGCTTTATATAAGCAAATGTATATATGTATAAGTGTAGCGTAAGAATACTAAACGTTCTTGCCCTCTAAATCATGATCTAGTTTATATTTCCGTTGGACATTTTTCGAATGTTTACTTGATTAGATCTTTAGAAGCATCGCGTAGGTCAGGAGGGTCGCCTGTTTGTCACGTTTATTGTCCTCTAGAAATGGTTGGCATCGATCGTTTTATCGATGATGTATTTCAGCACTTTTAAATGAGCTAGAATGGAGTAATTAAACGTTTCACGCGTTGAATCCGATTGATTAATGAGAACTAGTCTGTTCTAACGAAAGGCTCGCGGGTGGCCACGCAGCAGAAACACTGCAGTTTTCATCGAACAAATGTTAAATCTTCAGTGAATCGGAATCTTTACAATTTCCGCAACGGAAGGAAACGTTACAATTTTCAACGAAAAAAAATCTCTATAATTTCAACGAGTAATTGTTACTTAAAAAATTTGTGTAGTTTTCTGCGAGTGATGTAGTCTCATTTACAAGTAAAATTCATCACTCGGTTAGACAAGACAAGTTCGCTGTTCATTACTGTGGAGTTAAACACATCTTTGGATACTCAGACGCCACACTCGATAGCTTGTCGATAGCTACGATTAAGTCGCAACAAAAAGAATAACGAAATAACTCGTAGATAGTTAAACGCGAATCATCCACGTGATAAGGATCAAAAAATTTATTTTGTGTTGCTGATAATCTTAGGAATATTCCCTTTAAAGCAGAGTGAAACAAATGAAATTTCTGATCTATTCTTTGACAATCAAGTATAAACCTCTATAAGTAAATTTTATTGGTAATTATGTCATCACTTTCTCGCTATCCCTAAGCAGATTTTATTTTTAATTTTTGTAACGGCAGTTGTAAGAAACATTATTTACATAGGAATTATTGAAGCTATCATATAGAAATCTTTTATGACATAATTTTTTAAAAATTTTAATGAATTTAATTAATTTTATATATTTTATATATTTCTATGTATTCTTATTGTTGGATTAACTGAGGCCACGTATATATATGACGTTAGGTATTCATATAATTCCTAGTTGAAATGAATACGAAATGAATGCAAGATGAGTGCATATTGAAATGAATGGAAGCATTTTTTTAGAAAGAGATTGTGCAAAAAGCGGGGTATATAACCGAAACTTAAGAAGTTATCACACAAGATGGGTACATCTTGCAGGATCGAAGAAAAAGCTTCTATGAATAAAAGACCTGTATTACTTCTTCATGGATCTCTAGATTGCTCGGTTACATGGTTTGTAGGAGGCCCCGAAGATGGTTCAGGTTCAGAGAAAATGTTGGATAAAAGAAAGTTTGAAATTGGTACTTGTCTTTGCATAATATTAATTATTAATATTAATTATTAATTAGACACTTTCTTATCAATTTTTTATTTTAGAATATATGTTAAATTTCTTCACTTCTCTTGCTAAATATAATCTCATTTTATTAAATTCTTCCGCTATTTTCTTTTTCAAATTGACACCACTGATTTCGTTAAAAAAAAAAAAAACGACAGAATACTTGATCAATTATTTTTCTAAAATTTTAGGCTATATATTAACAGACCAGAGATATGACATATGGCTAGGTAATGTGCACGGCAACAGATACTCGCGGTTGAGCACTTGAACTTGACCACTTCAGACCCAGAATTTTGGATGTTTAGGTACAGTTGGAATAATTATTCATCGTGATTTATTCCCAAACATCAAATCATTGTATTTTGACAATAATTGATCCTTTTGTACAGTTGGCATGAAATCGGAATATATGATCTCCCAACGATGATCGATTGCATTATCAAGCAAACAAAGCAGGAAAAGATCTTTATGGTAACACATGACCGGAGAGGTACCGTATTTTTTGTGATGGCTAGCGAACGGCCAAAGTATCTAGAGAAAGTTATCGCTCTTTCTGCTTTAGCCCCAGCAGTCTTCGTATGTAGAACAAAATGTATCACTCTCATGCATGTATTGTGCTTTGCAGCCGACATACATCACAGCGTACGCTTCAAAAGTTAATTTTAATATCACTAATAATTATTAAAGTTATTAATTACGAAAATTATCAATTTTATGATATTATTAATTTCCAAAACAGTTCATTAAATGAAACTACTAATTTTAACATCAGGCGAAACAACGATGAATAATATTTTTGCATCTTTTAATCTTTCTACAGTTCACATTTAATTTACTGGGCATATATCAATTTAAGTCATCCGGCATACTTCTACGTACGTTTGGGAATGTGACATGCCCTGAACAATCACTTCTGCTGCCAGTGTAAAGGTGTTTTTTACGTATTATTATTTGGCTTCGACAGAAATCTTAATAGGGTAATCAGTCGGAAATAATAGTGAATTGTTAATTAATATTTACACGTACTAATTTTCAATTGGACTTGATTTGAACAGAGTACGTTGCATCTTGTGTCGCATATGATTCTGCTGGAGCGTCTATTAGACAGTTCGCACATTATGGACAGTTGTTTAAATCAGGTTAATAATCAAATCAACAGGAAAATAAAACTTTATCTCACGATGTGTTTTCTTTTTCCACAGGTAAGTTCCGAAAATTTGATTATGGCCTTGTCGATAACATAAAAAAGTATGGCAAGGCATATCTTCCAGATTATAATCTCGGCAATATCTCGTTACTAGTGTATTTGTATTATGGCAACAATGATGTAGTTGTCGATGCTTAGGTTTGTATAGCGTTAACTGTAAACCATCAATTGGTCTCGAATTTTTCAATCTTTTCTCTCCTGTCAATGGTCTTACAGGGCGTTCAGAAGTTGTATGAAACACTACCCAATGGTCAAAAATATTTGATACAATCCGACAATTTCGCGTACTTTGGTTTCCTGTGGGGAAACAATGTAAACACTTTGGTATAAAATAAAATTACGAATTTCATGAAACAACATAGAAAATAAATATTATTATTACTTTGTGTAAATAATTTGCAAGTGATGTTTTGTGTTTCTTTATCTAAAAGTTCTCTACTGTTTGTGTTAACAAAGTTATAAGTGAACTTGTGTTTTCTTTTGTTGCTCTTTCGTTACAATTTCCTACCCAATATATTGTACAGAAAGAAACGTAAAGAATACGTTTCCGATATATTGTACAGAAATTTTTATTAATATCTCTCAAAGAGTAATAAATGTTTGTACCTAGAATTTTGTATTTAACGTCCTCTCCTCTCTCCTCTCTAATAACTCAAATATAAGTTTCAGGACTAGAAGTAAGCCAACTTGAAAATTTAAATATTTTCGGAGTGCAGTTGTCACAGTGTTTTTCGTTCATACAGCTTCTTTTGTCCAAGATGACTTGCCCTAAATAAATGTGTATCTGCAGCAAGTTTTACATTTTCTCTATACAAGTCTATAGATGAGAATCACAGAAATATGTGATCGATCACGGTGACAAGCGACAACTATTCGATATTTTCGTTACAAAGCTTCTTAAGATATTTTGTAGTAAATTCTTTCTTTTTCAACTGAAATTTTCACTCAATGATTTCACAGAAATTTTACTGATAAATAAAGGAGTCAAATTTTTTAGGCAAAATATTATTTAAAGTACATAACACATGATTTTTTACGAAACTCGGGCCACCTGAATATCTTTTCTATTACTGATAGTACGAAAGTCGTTTCTATCGTAACTTAACACATTAATGACCGACAGCTCATTAATCAGCTTTTTGTCGATAACACTTTTAAACGTATCTTGCAAAGATTATAAAATATGGAATATTTGTAAGAATGTTCTGTGAAGCTCTTACAGGATACATATGTAATTTTCAAGTATATGCTATCAAAGGAAAAAAATTAGAAGACACAGTTTAAACAATTATTGAACTTTACAAAAACATGTGGCACCATATTTATCAAGAAAATTATTATAACAATATGAATATAGCTAAAATTCTTCTGAGAAACAAAGTACGAATATGTGAAACAATTCGAATAAATAGAGGTCTTCCTCAATCACTCCAAACAATAAAACTTTCAATTGGTCAATATGTATTTCGTAGAAATCATCATATTTTGATAGAAGTATGGAAGAATGGAAAAAGAAACGTCAATGTGTTATCGGCAAAATTAATGGAATCCACAAACAAAAATAAAAGATCGGATGCTCAATACAAAAGCCTGATTTAATAATAAATTACAACAAATATATGAAGGGGTTAGATCACGCGGATCAGTAGATAGATATCTTACTATTCAATTTTTAGGAAGACGAAAGAATGAACTAAACGAGTTGTAACGTTTTTTATTAATTGTGCACTTTTGAGTTCGTTAAAGTATATAGTCTTAAATAGAAAAAAGATTAGATAAAAATTTCCTATACAAAGCGATTTCGTTGATAGCAAATTCAAAATCTAAATGAAGATTTATCTAGTTCAGTAAACACTTCTGAGCCACAAGGAGAACATCCAGATTAGATCATCCTGGAAGATTAACAAATTTCGGAAAACGTAAGCTTCTTAGTATAGTTACTAGTGGTCGAAGTAAGAAACCCCAATTTTGCAATGTTCCATTACATAACGATGACTGTTTTGAGCGATATCATACTTTTAAAAGATATTAAATTAATACTTACTTAAAGTAAGTTATTATATAAGTTATGGAATATTAATTATTATTATTATTAATATAATTATTATAATAATTATAAATATTAAACTAAAAACGATACCAATAAATAAAATAAATATTATATAATACTAATGAAAATAAAAAATGTTATTAGATTTAATTATCTTATAATAACAGAAAGCGAATAATATAACAAGCACTTCCACAAAATTTGATTCAACATTTCTATAAGTATAAGAAAAAGCGCATATTACATTTCCGCGTGATAGCCTAGTCGTAGAGTATATACCGAAGTTAGTGATATATCTGCGATCAAGTGACTGGTGAGAAGTACGTAGCATGTTCAACCGCTAGCCGGTCGGTAAAGTGTTAAACTGGTTGAAGAGAATAGGATGGAGGAAATACTTTTCTTAAAAATGTTCATTTCTAGTTCATCTCTCGCGATGCACTTTACCACCGAAAGAAAAAACCGTTGAAATCTCAAGCATGCGACAAACATACAATACACTAATAACAAATAATCGTAGACTTCATTCCGTTTAAATCGCGCGCCAAATTTTTCTTTGCTTGTGATTAATTTATTTGCAATGCATGGGGTTGAGTGATCTTCTAACCTGCTTAAAAACGATGAGACTGGATGTATGTGTTTGTTTATATTGTTTGCAGTGTTCTGGAGTAGAATAGAAAACTCCGAGACGGGCACTCAGTTCAGATTCTAGGAATACTTTACCCGGTGCCAAGAATTTCCGGATGTCCTGGCATCTAAGGGCACTTTCTCTTGCTCTAAGAGGCAGAATCAGCGTGTGAAAAGGCTTAGTAAGGATTTAAACAAAGGGATTCGTGGCTGGCACCAAGAAGTCACGTAGGCACATTCGTGCCTGTAAGAGTCAGTTTATTAGGATAAGGAAGTCAGTCTAACATGAAGAGATACCTAGTACACATCTCCCAGACTCGCATCATATCTGTATACATTCTTATTAAATATACTTATTTAGAAGTCTACAATCTCCATTCATTGCAACATCTCTCTGACGGCTGTAAAAGGCAGAACGAGAGAACCTCAGCAAAGCGAGCAGCATTTCAAGATTCACCGTCGCGCTGAGACATAGTGTGTTGCATCAAGAAGTTAAAGATCTATTTTCAGCGAATATACATTGGTGGAGGTCTGGAATTTTGAGTTTCTTTGACAGAAATGTTTGCAGACTTGATTACGAGGTTTTGGGGACCTGAATCTTGTTAATTATCAAAACAAACATACTGTATCTATTTTTATTTTATTGTGTGGGCGGGTGTACGATATCCATACCTTCTCTTCGGTAGACTTTGATAACGGGTGGAAAGTCGGACAGTGACGTGATCGTGGTAATGGTTTTAACTTGGTTCGCTTCTTTCTTCTTGCTGAGGTCCAATGAGTGAGTTTGTCTTTTGACGCGCAGGACAGATTGGTGGCTGTGTCGTCCGTAATCAGGCTCAGGCCTGTGTTGTCCTTCTTGGCGATCCATTTATCACTTTTGTATCGTTTTATATGCAGAAACATTATTGAATCACTGTAAATTTTCGTGGTTTCTCACTGGTTTTGTGCGGGCGAATCATTTATTCTAATCAGTTCTCGTGCGAATTTTTGACATACTCGCATTGGTGTCGGCTCTTGTATATAACGCCAACTCTCTTTGTATTCTTCCCGATTACGTTTCTGTGGCATCATTGGCAAAGGTCAGTCATAAAGTAATTCTCTCAAAGATAATCTCTTCTAGTAACATCAAATCCTGATCAGTTTGTCAAAATTTGTCAGTGTTTCATAATGGACTGATCAACGCAAGGAAAGATCCATATCATATGCATTTATGATAAAAATGACTAATATTAGAGAAGCACAAAGATGTTCGAGTGTACAAAGATACATTTCTTAATCATATGTATTTTTTTCATTGCATCGTATGCATAAACGAATGTCGTAGTAATATTGATATATATATCAAAGAAAAGTTATGAGAAAAAGGATCAGTTACCTTGAAAAATTCTTGAAAAAAATGACCTTTAAAAAATATTCTTACTAGATATTGATATCTTAGATAGCGTACATGTTAGGCAAAAAATATTTTTCAATATCATCACAATTCGCAAAGACATTTAGGTGGCCTCACTTAAAGACCACCCTGTATATATACTGCAATATGTAGATTATTATGCATTCAATGGAAATTCAAGAGTGCGAAATAGAGTTACACAAAGTAACATATAATATGGTAAAATGTATCAAATGTGCAAAGTTATATTTTTTTCTAATATTTGATAATACATTTTTTTAAATCATAGTTTAAAAAATTTGGATAAAAAGCCACAGCGTAATAGTGAAGTAAGTAAGTAAACCAATTACGGTACTATTGACTATAATATGATCCGCACAAAATAGTACTATAAAGTGCAAACTAAATACTTCAAGAAATAATTAGGGATTAATTGTAGATTAATTAAATAAAAGTTATGAATTAATTATGAACGTTACTCTTTTTTCGCTCCATAGTATTGTTAATTGTGAAACATGTTCAATTTCACCAGAGTCGTCATTCATCGATTAAATTTTTTTTATAGCAAAGGAAAAGCAATTTAATAAATATCAAACGTAGAAGTTTTTTCGATATTCCATTTTAGTTAATTATTTTGTGCAATTCTTCTGTATGTATGACTACATATAATTGTACTTTTTGTTTTCAAGACATTCGTAGAAATATATTGGATATTATATGCGATATTTTCAAGGATTCGGTTAAACTTAAGTTATGAATTCGGAAAAACTAAGTAAATTACGATAAAACTAAATTTTTTCTTAATAAATCGGAAAATCAATACATTAAATGAACTGATACATTTAATACTTGATAGATAGTAAATACGCTACATGATATATTCTTATGTCATTGCAACTGATTTGCTCATTTCGATACGTTGGTCTACAATATTTTTTCTATTCTGAGGTAAAAACAAGGCAGGAAAAGAGCTTCTCCTCCGTCTCTAATTTCTTAATAGAAATGAGATAAAGAAAATAACATGAAAATAACTTAATAAAAGTTAAGATTACAAAATATTCTTCGTGACAGAATACATCATGAACATAAACATCGCAATAAGAAGCATCATAGCGTGATTCTACACATTTGGATCGGCGGAAACTTGTAAAAAGGTCAACACGAAATTAACTTTGATCAACTGACTTCGAAATTTTCGAGATTAATATCCTTTGCACTATATTCTACTCGTTACGGAAAAGTCTCACAATCAAAGGAATCGCGAATCAACCCTGTTCTTGGAAAACATGTTATATCTTCGTTTTCGTATTCACATTATTTGGAATCTGCTGATATTACGTAAAATATTTACATTAATTTCAAATATTAATATAATTAATCTACACAAATTTTTCATTTTTTAATGTACAATGATGTCACATACTCTCTGTACTTCTCTATTATATTATTTTTTACTTTTTCATTATAATTTTTTCCATTTTCCAATGAAATCAATGTTTACCTTCCTTTATGATATTTGATTTGATCGCAAAAAATATAGTTAAAATAATGTATTAAACTTGTTGTAAATAAAATGTAATAGTCCACAATACATATTAAAATATGCTGTTGACCTTTGTCGTTACCATCCTCTTGTATTCGAAACTTTTAGTACATATGATATGTCGTTCTATCCGTTTTGAAAGCAGAATGCAAAAATTTCACTCAATGAGTTTGCCACATGAGCAACAAATGTTCGGATACAACAGACGTTAAAATACTAATTTATTAATATCATATACACTAATAAAAAGATACTAATAAGAATATACATATATATATAATAACTGATCGGGAGAGTTTCCATCCTACAATACCCACGGTCTGGGTACAGACGTCGGGGAAAGTTGAGTCAAGTGCTTTGAGCCTTAAGTAGGCCTGTGCCGCCATAAAACCCTGGCTAAACTTTGTTCTACAGCAGACAAGGCCCTCGACCGTGGACTGAAGTATGGAATCAACTTTCCCCAACAGATGCGAAACACGATCCCACAAGGTCACACAAAACGGCAACGGGTATTCGCCCTTTGTGCCCGACCTTGTTCCGCAATTTCTCGAGGCCGAAGGAAAGGGAACCAAGAGAGCTTCCATGCTTTCCTTCGGCCTGTAAGTTTAGAATTGGATCGACTTCCAAGCAACACAGGTCATCTCTCGCCACATTAGAAATACCACCGAGGGGAAAATCTCCTGATATCATACGCGCGTGAAAATACATACAGTCCACTACTAATAACAAAGATCTCGCATCGCTACACAGGCGCGCGAACAATAACACAAAAGTTGCTTTATGAATGTCACTTGACTGTGTATTTCGAATAATCACATAAAATGTGTCTCCTTCAAATGCCTATATTCTTCTTGAAACTTAACCGTCCTTTTTTCACAGTGTGACGAGACCTTTTGCACGCCTCACTGAGAGAAAACTCCGTACACGTCACACAAGATATGACGTCACTTTTACGCGTTTTACTAGACTAACACTCCGTACTCATTAAGTTTAACGTAGAATGGTACGATATCTTAATCACCTGTAGGAGAATTACTATACTTTTGTATACGTTACGTTAGCGTACGATAAGTTATATTTCTCTTAATTACCTGTAGGAGAATAAAAGTTACAGTCATTAAGTATAAATGGTCGTAAAAATAAAACTGTACTGGCTTGCCCTTTAATGAGTTTGCTTCTATTTATACAAGAGTGTAATTTTGTAAAAGTGGGGACTCTGACTCGGCAGCGAGCCGTTCAGCAGATTCTTCTCTCTAACCGTCTTCACACTGTGATAAGCGGGTGATGGGCTAGCAAATTCCTTTCTTAGCTGTCTTCGCACGGTGATAAGTGATGGTTGACCAGCGAGTCTTTTCTTTAGCCATTTTCATAGCAGAAGGACATATTTTGTGTGTAATAATGGCTCTTTGTGTTTATCTACAGCATTTATAGATATTTTCAGCTAATTATTATTTTAGGCAAAAAAGACAATTCCATTCCCTTTTGTTATAACGTTTAGTTTAATTAATAATTATTTTATTTGATAATTAGTTAAAAATTAACAATCAAATTTAATAATTGATTTACGACTTTTTAATTAATATACGATTTATTTGGAGCCGTCTTATCCCGAATTTCTCCTATGAGAAATATTGTAATTATTTATCTTCTAGAGTATTCGATATTTGCTTAATATCCGTAGCTATTGGATATAACTGTTAAAATTGTCATAAGTGAAGAATCTTTTTTAATATTACCAACTTGTAGTAATATTATCATAATTGTGTTACTTGCAAATAATAAAACTCTTTTTACCTGGCACTGAATAATAATAACTTGTTATTCACAAGTCTAGCAACTATTCCTCAAGGTTAAATCATTCAATATTCACGATATTTTGTTTTACGACTTATGTAAATAAATTCAAATTATTTATTTATAAAAAATTAATTTAAATGGTAGGATAAAGAAATCCGAGATCATTAAAAATTTTCAAAGTAGAAATTATTTGCATAAAGATTGATCTTATGTACTTTAGACTATAAAATAGAAAGAAATAAAAAATGGAGAGAATATTATTTGACGCGCCATGTTGTAGTCTATATTTATACGATTTTTGTTGTTTTTTTATCTTAATTTAACATCGATTTTCAAATTCTCAGGTATTATAATGATTGTGAAATTGTGTTTAATTAATCTATTTAGTCATTTATTTAATCAATCACATATGTAATGAACTTCAACAATATAACTTCTGTATCTAAAATAGTGTAGTGCCATTCGCAAAGTTGAATCACTTAAATTATATGCGAATGTTACTAAATCTGAATCTTACGCTACCAAGGGCCAAGCCACAACTTCTGTTGCAGAAGGAGACATCAATATTAAAGATTCAAGTTTCAAGAGTCTCAACAGGACTTGCTCTCTGACAAATGCATCGACTCATGGTTTGGCAACTCTAGACCCAACAATAGCAACTCATACAGCATCAGAAGCACATTTCGACGCAACAGACAAAGGCTCTTCAACCTTCACAATCTCAACAGGCACGACCAGAACTAATATCTCTAGTGAATCCAACGGACAATGACATAAACAGCGTCTATTATGCTTTCTGCAAACACGTATTAGTTGCGTGTCTAGAATGGGAAAAATTCAATGGACTTTGTTTGTTTTGCAGAAGGATACGAAAAAGCCCTCAACATGACTTCTCCCTACCACGAAGAGAGTTTGGTAAGATTAATCAGAAACAAGTTAAGAGATGTACGCCGATCAATTTTTATAATGAGATCCAGTAACTCGTTACCTAATAATTGATTTCCAAACAACAGATCATTGAAATCGATCTCAAGCAATCTTGGTTATTTAAAAATAGAAAACCTGATTGCTCTATTACTTTTTAAACTACATAAAAATTTATTATTAATTTCTTTGATGCAGGGCTAGGTATAATATTACCTCACAATTGAGAATATCCTCGTTCATAATATTATTGATGTAAATAATATGCTATTAACATCTAAGAAAAAAGTGATATAATTAATTGAAGGATTGGACATTATATGTATATATAATTTGATGCTAATAAACTTTTCGACGATCGATTGGCCATAAAGGTTATTTATTGTTATATAGTAAATGAATTATTATGTAAATATAATCGTTTCTTGAAATTTTGTGATTAATCATAAATTTATGTATTGATGGTAAGAAATTAAATAAAAGCGAAGTTGATTAATTTAACTTCCAAGAGGCTAAAGAGTAAAAGCTTGTATCGTTGTTCTATCGTTTAATTTCTTTTAAAAATTAAGGACCATTAAAAATTATAATAGGGACGCAGACAACTGTGTACTGGCTTTTCTATGTTGCCATTCGTTGCGAGATTCGTTATTTCGGTTATCAATCACAAGAACACAATAATAGCGACGAATCACTCGGTTGAGATCACTTTTCTATTAACATTGTTTCCATTAATTTTTACGTTCATTGTATTCATGTTGTAAAATTTTCTATCACAATAGCTGCAAATGAATAATAAAAAAGTAAATTGGAAAATTAGAAAATAAAGGATATAAGCTCTTTCATTTCAGATTTTTCCTTCCAGTACAACGCATTATTCTACCTGATATCTCTCCGATAATTCCGAATATATCGAAGAAATATATGAAATTATTTGTCCAATTTTTGCAATTATATATATTTTAATTCTACTTAACTATGCCATAAATTTTCTTCAAAAATAATATAATCAAATGTAAGCAATATTAAGAAATAAATGTTCATTTTGATTCGTATAAGTTTGTACTCATCACATGATGTATTTTATATCACAAAAGAGTTTGCGAAAATAACGTTACTTTCTAAAAAACGTAATATTTTAAACTGCGATAAACTTCTTTTAAACTTCTACAATGATTCTTTACGATAGAAATATAAGAAACGATATGTTAATTTCACGATTGAAAATTACTACAAAGTATGCAAGTAAATATCGCTTATGCGTCATTTAACATCTAATCCATTGTATCTCCTATACTTTCGCTATGAAATTGGACTGATTTGGAAATACTGATGCGACGCACCAAGAAAAGCAAGTGAAGTCGTTGCAGTGACTCTTCTGTATACTACAACTCTGCTTCTATATAAATAAATACGTAAAAACAGGTAGAGAAGAAGATAGTATTGACTGATTTTCATATTTATAACAATAAATATTTTGGTAATATTCCCCCTTTGTTAAGAGAAAAAATGTTTTCACTAAATGTCATAATGTTGTTGTTAATGATAAGCATAAATAATCTAATCTGTAAAATAAAAGTTTCTCGCTTAAAATTAAAAATAAAACAAAATTAAACCAGTTATGTAAAAATCACTTTTATACTAGTTGAACTAGTGTCACATTACTTCAAAATAATCAAATGTAAAATAATTGTTACCAATAAGTTGATGCTGATTGAAAAGTAATGACTTCCAGGTTAAAAATATAGGAAATAACATTTATATTTATATTTATATAAAAGTTTACTGTTTCATTAGTTCTTTGCATATAGTTGACAACTACATAAGTTATAAATAAGTTAGTAGTTATATGTAAGAACTATTTAACTTAATCAAAGTTTTTTAATTAGTTCTAAATAGGTTCAAACGAAAAACTTGTATGGTTTTCAATACACACACGCACGTACGCACGCACGCACGCACGCATAGAATATAACTTACACTTTTTGTTCTGGACAATATAATTAATCTCGCTGTCCGTCTTGGGACTATATGACTTGAATAGACATTATAGAAAATATGTTATACCTCAATAGATATTACTAAAGTAGATCGGTTATTACATCTTTAGGGAGTTTCCTTTGTGATAGATGCGATAGATCGTATCGGTTTTTCCGTGTTTAACTTCGTTCATTTCGAGAAGATACACGTGGATGAGGTAGCTAATACGCGGATGTCGTACTGGCGGAGACACGCTGAAATCGTAAGCGAGTCGTAGGAGGTTTCCTGCATGAATGAATGTTCGCTGCTTTTTTGATCATAGGAAAACTCGGTCCCCGTTTCGGGCATCCCTAATTGGCCGAGTCGTTTTCGGGTTGTCCCGAAATTGCGCCGTCTACACCATGCGTTCGTAACACGCTTTCTCCGAGAGTGAGGGTTGCAACTTCGTGTGGACCGATTTCCCTGATTTATGGCTGTGTAGTGGAATTTCCACCTGACCTCACTTACTTTCTCCAAGTGCTTCCCAGACATAGGTCTGGGTGGGCCCTTTAGAGACCTAGGGTTTACGACGCTTCGCGGAAATGCTATTGTGGTCGAATTATTAAAACCTTGAGTGCGGACGATGTGGTTTTTGCGCACTGCGAGAACTAATCTTGTTCTTCACGATTCAATAGCGTAGGCGACACGTGAGTTGTAAACTTTCCTAATTTCTTGTCTTGGAAGACGACTTTCTCCGACATCTGCTAGCCGCTACACATCCAATATAAATTTACGATATTTTGATGTCGAATGAAAAATTAAGGAGGAAAATGGTTATGGAATAGCTTACATTTGCTTCTGCAGTAGATTTTGCGTATTTTATTCATTATTTTATTCAGTCTTGATTTGATCATTTTCCTCCGACATTATTTATATGTTTATCAGACAAGCAGATGGTCGTAAAATTAGGCCCATATATATATGTGTAGCACCTACAGGACAGTAGAACGCACATGTCATGAGAAGCCTCCAACTCAGATGCCGGCCCTGAGTGACCAGATCTTACTAGACGAAAAGGAACCGAGCCAAGAAGAGAAACAGAGAACAGTTATTTAGTATTCTTCCTACACTGGCCGCAACGCTACTATGAGTTTTTCCCTCTCAGTATCGTTAAAACTGGGAAAGGGGTGATGTAGCGGCCTATGGTTCAACGACTACGGTTTCGAACACTGATTAGCACAAGCCGCAAGTGGCTGCGCGCCTAGCGTCGATATACTATCGATCTCCGACGTTGAGCAAGCAGAGTGTGCGGAAACGCGCTAGGATGGGTGTCGGCTCAGCCTAGCAGGTTCAGTTACAATAACAGGCGTTTGGGGTAGGAGTTGCTGCCATCAACCCCACTGATGAGTCTAGGCAGTGACTCCGAAAGGAAACGCATTCAACCACTCACTTTCTTCTCTTCTCTTTACACATTACTACAGTCCTTCCGTCCTTCCATCTCTTTCTATATATCTATCATTAACATTCTTTCTTCCTACATTGGTGACTAGCCGACGTGATTATGAACACGCAACCATGGAGAGAGTATCTGCAGCAGCTATAAGGGACGACATACAAGTAAGGATGCGCAATATCTGGAAGAACCAAAAACGAGGACGCAAGTCCGAGGACAGAATCGCACGCAATGGCCGAAAATTTGATCGGTAGCTTGCTGATCTTTAACGTTAATGAAGACCAGCTGTTTCAATGGGTTTAATTTAGGATCAGTAGGATTTTTGATCAGTAGGAGGTGAAATCAAAGGATTGGGATTCAGTTGGATTGGAGTAAGTAAGATTTGGATTGCTTGATTAGAAATATCTCGTCGCACCACCAGAACTCGTATCGTCGCACCACAAAAATTGTTATAGAACTCGAATCGCGCTGTCTGAAAACTTCGAGAGAACTGTTCTGTCTTTCCACGTGGCTGGTCGAACCGACTCGATTTCGAAGTTTCGAGAAGGTCCGAATAAGACGCAAACAAGCAAAAAAGAATCACGGCCTATCATAGGTCCCTGACGAAACAATAGACCAATCTCACTTAGAGTCTTTCGTTTAACCGAACGCGTGCCGTTTTACAATGTGTGCGCACAGAGCGGCATCTAAACAAAGAACCGTCAGGCCCTCTGGCTCTCGCCTGTTCGGTGAGACCGAACAGATGGAATACTGCGATTATCATTGAAAATTTGTGTTGAAAGGTTGAAGATGACGGAGGTAGCTATTATACATTCACATACTTGTAACATTTCGCCAAATCTCAAACGTATTTAGGACTAGGCGAAAATTGTTGATTTGAGGTTGCGAAACTCGTGAATTCACTATTATTTCAGTAGAATATCACATGTCGATAGTAATTTGGATAAGTACTTGGAATACGATTAGGAATCGACGATTTGTCTGAAGCTACAGTAGTAATGGTTGCAGATTCGCAAACCTATATTATTTCGCCGAAACTGCAAAATATGAAGGAAATGAATAAAATTGACAATCTGACCATTTGAATTGCAAGTTTTTACTATTATTTAGTTAAAATATTGCATTTCGAGCGCAATTTGTTGGAATACTGCGAATATGATTGAAAATCTGTAGTTTGGCCGCAGATGACAGAGGTAGTTATTATACATTCGCAAACCTGTATCATTTCGCCATAACTGAAACTTTTTAGGTCTAGTCGGAAACTGACGATGTGAGAAAGCGAAACTAGCGAATTCACTATTATTGCAGTAGAATGTCACATGTCGATAATAATTTGGATCAGTACTTGGAATGTTATTCGAAATCGACGGTTTGACTGTAGCTACCGTTGTAACAGTTGTAGATTTGCAAATTTGTATTATTTCGCCGAACGTGCAAAATAATCAGGAAATGTCAAAAATTGTCAAGCATGTAGAACGCATGTTTTTACTACAATTTATGAAAAATCTTGCATTTCGTGGGCAATTTAATGGAATACTGCGATCTTGATTGGAAATCGTTGGTTTGGTTGAAGTTGACAGAGGTGATTATTATACATCCGCAAACACGCAACATTTCGCCAAAACTGAACTTTATTTAGCACTAGTCGAAAATTGATTAGGTGTGGTTGCGAAATTTGTGTATTCACCATTTTTTCAGTATCATGCCAAATTTCGGTAGTAATTTAGTAATATCAGTACTTCGAGTACCATTCGAAATCGACCATTTTGCTGAAGGTAACGTGGTAATTGTTGTAGTTTCGCGATGTTAGATTATTTCGCCGAAACTGCAAAATATAAAGGAAATGATAACAATTGTAAATCTGATCATGTGAAATGCAAATTTTTTCAATTATCTAATCAAAGTATTGCATTTCTAGGGCAATTTAATGGAATATTGCGAGTATGACTGATAATCATGACAGAGGTAACTGTTATACATACTCAAACTTGTAACATTTAGCCAAAACTGAAAAATATATAGGACTGACATGTACTAATGAAATTCTTATAACTTCCGCTTCGCAAACTTGGAACGACAATTTTCGAACATTCTAATAGACTTTGCAATTTCTTTGAAATATTTTGTAATTGCTGATGTATTAGTTAATCATAATCGCAACATTCATCGCACCAGACTGTTACATTCGATATAGTGAAATAATAGTTAAATCTTGCATTTCGCAACTTTAGATCGACAATTTTCAAAATTTTCTAATAGATCTTGCAATTTCGGTATAACATTTCGAGTTTTTTAATGTATTTCCCAATTAATCCTTCCGACGTCATCTGAATCGTCAATTTACAATCATAATCGCACCATTCACTGATACGGACAATTACATACTTTTCTATTAGATCATGCAAATTCGGTGTAATATTTCTTGTTTGTTAATGTAATTGCCTATTACTCCTGCCGACGTCACCTAAATCATGGATTTCTTATCGTAATTGCAACATTCACCGATACGAACAATTCAATGCGAAATTCTAATGAAATAGTTAAAACTTGCGTTTCGCAACCTTATATCGATAATTTTCGACTTTCCTAATAGACCTTGCCCTTTCGGTGAAATTTCTCGTGTTTGTTAATGTATTTGTCAGTCATAACCGCGACTGAAACTAGATATTACTTGCGATATACTGAAGAAATTGTTAAACCTTGCGTTTAGCAACTTTGTATCGGAAATTTTCGAGTGCCCTAATTGATCTTGCAATTTCGGTGTGATATTTGTAAATTACACCTGCCGACGTCAGCTAAATCGTATATTCCCAATCATAACCGAAACATTCACCGATACGAACAATTACATGTGATATTCTTATGAAGTAGTTAAAACATGCGTTTCGCAAACTTAGATCGACAATTTTCGTATTCTCTCATAGATCTTTCAGTTTCTGAAATATTTCGTGATTGTTAATGTATTTGTGAATCATAATCGCATCATTCATCGAAAATAACAATTGCGTGAGATTACGGAGGTAATAGTTAAAACTTGCGTTTCGCAAACTTAGTCCCACAATTTTCGATTTTGCTAATAGGTCAACCAATTTCGCTGAAATATTTCATACTTGTAAATAAATTTGACAGTAACTTCTTGGGACCTCATCTAAATCGTCGATTTCCTACCATAATCGCAACATTTATCGAAACTTGCAGTTACGTGCGATACACTGGTGTAATAATTAAAACTGGTGTTTCGCCACATTAGATCGACAATTTGCGACCTATCTAATCGATATTGCAATTTCGGTGAAATATTTCGAGTTTGTTAATGTTTTGTCAACCATAACCGCAACATTTACCGAAACTGACAATTATATGCGATATACTGAAATAATAGTTAAAACTTGCGTTTCTCTACCTTATATAGGCAGCTTTACTCTTCTCAAATAGTGCAATTTCATTGCAATTTTTCGTGTTTATTAGTGTATTTGTCAAATACACCTGCCGACGTCAGATAAATCATCGATTCCCAATCACAATCACAACAATTACCGTAACTGACAATTGCACTTGATATACTGCGTGATAACCTTAGATTGACAATTTTTGACTTTTCTATTAGAGTTTGCAATTTCGGTGAAATATTTCGTTTTTCGCTAATGTATTTAACAATTACTACTGCCGATGTCTATCGCCGATGTCCAATCATAATCATAACATTCCTCGAAACAAACAATTGCATGCGTTTTACTGACGTAATAGTTAAAACTTTCGAAACATTTGATAGACAATTTTCGACTTTTCAAATAGGTCTTACAATTACGGTGAAATATTTTGTTTCGTGTTTGTTAATGTATTTGACAATTACCCTTGCCGACGTCAGGTAAATCGTTGGTTTCCATTCATAACCGCAGCATACATTGAAACTAAGAATTTCATGCAATATACTGATGTAATGGTTAAATCTTGCGTTTCTCCATTTTAGATCGACAAGTTTCGCCTTTTCATCCCGATCTTGCTATTTCGGTGAAGAATTTCTTGTTTGTTGATGTGATTGACAATCATAATCGCAACATCCATCGAAACTAACAAATTCATACGATATAGAGAAATAATATTTAAAATTTGTGTTTCGCAATCTTATATCGAAAATTTTCGAATTTTCTAATAGATCTTGCAATTTCTGCGTAATATTTCGTGTTCATTAATGCGTGAATTTCCCATGCCGAAGTCAGCTTAGTCGTCGATTTCCTATCATAATCGCAACATTAATCAATACATGCAATTACATGCGATATACTGAAGTAGTAGTTAAAACTTGCCTTTTGCCACCTTAGTTCGACAATTTCCGACTTTTCTAATCTATCTTGCAATTTCGGAGATACATTTCGTGTTTGTGAATGTTTATGGTAATTACTTCTGCCGACGTCATGTAATCACCGAGTTCCAGTCATAATCGAACATTCATCGAAACTTAGAATTACATGCGATATACTGAAGTAATAGTTAAAACTTGCGTTTCGCAAACTTAGATCGGCAATTTGGACTTTTCTAGTAGATGTTGCAATAGTCGCCGGATTCCAGTCATATTCCCAATGTTCAACGAAACTTACAGCGACATGCGATATACTGAATTCTCAGTTAAAGATTACCTAACTATACCTTAGATTGACAGTTTTCGTGTTTTCTAGTATATCTTGCACTCTTTGCGAAATATTGCTGTTTTGCAATTGTATAGCAACTTCTCCTGAGGACCACGTATGAATCGCCGTTTTCCAATTATATTTGCAGTATTGTTCGAACAGTCTTCTACATGAGCTATTCTGAGTTATAATTAAAATCTTTCGTTTTTCGCAATCATAGACTTAGATAGACTATTTTCGACACTTTTCTAATATTTCTTGCAATTTCAGCGAAATAATTACGAGGTTGCTAATTAATAGCAGTTACTCCTGCTAACGTCAGATATGTCGCCGGTTTCCTGCCTTATTCGCAAAATTCCAGGAAACTATCCTCTATATGCAGTATACTGTGGTAATATTGAAAACTTTACGTACCCATCAGGCTGTGTAACGTACATTCCGTCATTTCCATTAGCTAGAGGAGCAACATAACCTTGGTTACCATAAGTTGTACCGTTGTATCCGAGTAGTTGAGAAATATCGGTTATAGCATTTAAGCAGAGTAGCGTAAATTCCAACTTCGACATGAGGCTGAAAAGCAACAGCCATATCGACGCCATCCGTCTGAGAAACACTGCAAACATCGTACTCGGCAGTCTGAGAAACGAAAATTCCATCATATTTAGGTTCTGTAGCGTAATTGCCATCAGACTGAGAAGCAATACAAACTTTGTTCCGATATCATGGATAAGCTCAGCAACAATCTTACTCTTCAGGCTGAGAAATGTCAATGCCATCATAGACCTAATGCTGATTTGCGTACATTCTATCTTGGCCATCAGGCTGAGAAGCATCATCCACATCGTCGCCATACGGCTGAGTATCTACGCAAGCATCGTACCCGTCAGGCTGAGAATTGTTAATGTTGTCATAGCCTTAGGCTATGTGGCGTATATACCATCATTCCCATCAGGCAGAGGAGCAGCTCACGCTTTGTTGTCATGTGACAGAGGAGCGTCGCGACCGTCGTCCTGGTCAGGATGAGAATTGTTAATGTTGTCATAGCTTTCAGGCTGTGTAACGTACATTCCATCATTTCCACCAGCCTGAGAATCAATACACCATTATTTTCCATATGGCAGTGAAGCTTCGCTACCATCGTACCCAACAGGCTGAAATGACATTGCCATCATAGCAATAGCCTCTGTAGCGTACATTCCATCGTTGTCATCCGGCAGAGAAACAGCACACACTTTGCTGCCATACAGCTGAGAAGCGTAGCTGCTATCGTACACAACAGGTTGTGAAATGACATTGCTACCATAGTGTGAAAACGGCTAAAGAAAAGACTCGCTGGTCAATCGTCAGTTATCACCGTGCGAAGACAGCTAAGAAAGGAATTTGCTAGCCCATCACTCGCATCACCATGTGAAGACGGCTAGAGAGAAGAATCTGCTGACCGGCTCGCTGCCGAGTCAGACTACCCACGTTTACGAAGTTACTCTCTTGTATAAATAGAAGCAAACTCATTAAAGGACAATCCAGTCCAGTTTTATTTTTACAACCATTTGTACTTCATTACTGTAACCTTAATTTTCCTACGGGTAATTAAGAGAACTTCAAATTATCGTACGTTAACGTATACAAGTAACGTAACATATATAGTAATTCTCCTACGGGTGATTAAGATATCGTAACATTCTACGATAAACGTAACGCGTACGGAGTGTTATTCTAGTAAAACGCGTAACAGTCACACGTTAAACGTAATGCGTACGGAGTGTTATTCTGGTAAAACGCGTAAAAGTGACGTCACATTTTGTGTGATGTGTACGAATTGTTCTCTTAGCGAGATGCGTAAAAGGTCCCGTCACAATAGCCTACCGGATGTATAACTTATATTCCGTCATTTACATCAGTCAGATACAACACAGCATTGGTTGCCATATGGCAGAGAATCGTCGCGCCCGCCGTAACAGCCAGGCTGAGTACTCTCAATGCCATCGTAACCTTCAGGCTGAGTAGCGTACTTTCTATCTTCGCCATAATGCTGAGAAGAAACAGCCCCATCGTTGCCATACGTGGGAGAAGCTACGTAACCATCGCACCCGTCAGGCTGCGATATGAGCCATCATACCTTTAGGGTGTGCGTTCCATCATTGCCACTAGGCAGAAATGCAGCACACACTGGGTAGCCATACGGCTGAGAGTCGTCGGAGCCAGCGTGCCAGTCAGGTTGAGAAATGTAAGTGCCATCATAGACTTCAGTCTGTGTAACTTACATTCCATCGTTTCTATCAGCCAGAGAAGCAACACACCCCTGGATGCCATATGGCTGGGAAGCTTTGCTAATGTACTCTCTGTTCACATTCGTTTGTTTATCACTCTGTTCTGTCCTTCGATAAGCAGCAACAGATCATCCGTATACGCAACACACTTACACCCACATTCATCCATCTTCCACAGGAGCCCATCCATCATTAGGTTCCAATTAATGGACTATAGACGGAGCACTGCAGACAGCCTCTCTCGACTTTCTTCCAAACAACATCATTCATTTCCACCATACATGCCCGTCTCCCTTGAAAGTATCTCTTTCACAGCGACATTTCCTCATATCCTATATCATTCAGCTTCTCAATCACCCTCAACCACTCCAAGATATCAAACGCGCTCGTAAAATCAAGAAACACCCCAAGTACATACTTACTTTTGCTCATTCTCACATATTCATCCTTCACTTTCGCCAACGCTCTCACCGTCGACCGACTCCGCCTAAACCCATGTTGAGCCTCATTCATTCTCTCATTCATATTACACTCAAGCCGTCCAACTAACAACTTCAGAAGCGTTTTTCCCAACACAGGCAGCAGACTTATTGTCCTATACGACGCGTTATCTGATCGTGGTTTCTCAGGATACTTCACGGGAACAAGCACTCTCGCTCTCTTCCATGCGCTCGGGAAACAACCATTACTCGAACATGCATCAAACATCTTTATCAGCCTTTCCGGAATCGATCTCCACATCGCACGAAACATTTCCGCAGTCATACCTTCTAGATCGTGAGACTTTCCCTGTTTCGCTCTCCCAATCGCACTCTGCTTCACTGCATTCAAATCCTCTAACAGATGTTCCATCACAGTCATGCTCAAAACATTCCTTCTCTATCAAACATGTAACTGGGAAGAATCTCTCCATCATCACATTCGCACATTCCTTCCACGTCACATGCCTCACACAATTCACGTTCAGCGAAGTCAGGCACTCTCTCACATTCTTTCCTCTACACAGTGTACACATCACTCCACAATGATCCAAGTTACAATATACACTCACGAACTCTCTACAGTTCTCTTCTTTCATTCTCCTCAGTCGATACTTGTATTCACACATTATTCTATTGTATTCTCTCTCTCGCACATCCACATCCTCTCTTCTCTCTTTTCTTACTTTTTTCCACAATTTCCTACACTTTCGCACTTTGGACTTGAGGCTATTAAGCTCTCTCATCCACCATATATTCCTCCGTACACTTTGACACACTCGTTCTTTCATAAATTTTCCATTCATATCCTGGATACATCCAGTCACCTCCTCAACCATTCGATACACATTCGTTTCGCAGAACACATTCGAACCTTTCTTACGTGTCACTCGACACAAATCACTCTCTTAATCATCCAAGCTAACATCCTTACACTCCCATTGCTTTCAGACTCTCAACTCTCGACTCTCATTCGCTTCGGCCAAACATCAATTGCATAAGGATCGCGTTATGATCACTTATACACCAATCACTCTTCACCACCCATTTAAAAAAGGCACACCGCCATGTTACCATCCATCAGTGAAACATCAACGTTACTCTTACCTCTCACTCCCCAGAAGGTTTAAAACGCACTCGGCTAATTCAGCACAAAGATTACTCTTGCAATAATCCATTCTTCCAGAATTCTTGAACGCATCTTATTCTGCCTATTGCGGCCTCCGTCCTTGCTAAACCGCAATGGTGAGGCCGCATTAGCATCCATACTCATGATCACTCGTTTTCCGCTCACACATTCTCTTAATCTGTTGATGTACGCCAGGTATGGCTCGATGTCGAAGTCCCTTTTCAACCACACATATACACCATACACACCTGTAGACTCATTCACTCACAACCCTTCCGCAATCTCTTCGCACACGCCCACAGACGCATACACTCCAAGTACTGGGTAGTTCACTCACACGTTCCTTCGTCATATACATCTCCTGCAACAACGCAACATTCACTCTTTCATTCACGAACACGGCACTCAGATTGTTCAGGACCGGGTATGATCCGGGTGACTGTTCTATTGAGCGATCCTTAGAGCCATCCTGGTCCTCATTAACATTTGATTTGTCTCTCTACAGCATCCTCACATATTCTGAGCACTCAGTCGGCAGAACCGATTGACCACACTTCCTACATTTCATCTTGCAATTTCTGCACACACACGCACTCTTAATTTTATCTTTCATATAGCCACTCTCACCACATTTCTCACAAAGACGATCACTCACACTACACTCTTTCATCATATATACGAATGCAAAACACTTATGACAACGTAACACACTCACAAAATCCTTTACTTTACATGCTCGCCACTTGAAATACACAAGACCCTCACATACCAACACATCACTTATTCGTTTAGACACCTCCATTACCACATTGCCAACATTCATTCCCTCCCTATTCGTCCTTTTCACTGTTCTCACTCTTCCTTCGAATTCATTCTCAGTCGCACTAGCTTTCTTCAGGTTCTTTAAGTACACCTCATTTGCTAGGTCCTCATTTGTCATCTCGTTCTCCACGTCAATGATCCCAACCTTGGGACCGACTTACTGAGCGGCCTCCACTTAGAGACCCAAGCTTTCGAACTTCTTACATTCATGAAGCATCCTCACATCTTTTTCACTTGCAACCTCGATGGCAAGATCGCCTCTCCTAATTTCTCTCACCGCTTTCACACGTATATTCAACTCACTGCTGACATTTTTCATGACTTTCTCTTTCACACTCTCATCTTTAGATTTCACTCCCACTGCACAGGTCTTTACTCTCGCAGGCTCACTCATACTCACACTCATCGCCTGCTTCGACCTAGTCACTCCACTCGCAACACTCTCCAGCCACACTTGCATATGTCACACTAGTTCCCAGCATTTCTCTCTGGGCTAACAGCTTTTCACATTCTTCTATTCTTCCACTCAGCTTTTCATTCTTCGCAATAACTCGCATCATCTGCTCCTCATGTTCACCGACAAACCTTAACATAAACTCACTCCTCACCTTTGTGAACTTATCTGAATATATATACCTCCGTACCTTATAACCAATCTCTCGTAACGCATTCAACTCATCCACATTCATACCTGCATCAGACGTCTATCCCGCAGCACTCCCCTTAGACGGTTTTAATGGGCTCACACTTCTCGCCAGCGACACTACGCTGCTTTTGGGCATCGCACATGTCGAAATCCTGCGGTGTCCCTTCATTATCGCTAACATCGTTAACTCCACACACCCCCCCCCCCCCCCCCCCCCCGCCTCAAGAATATCGCCAAGTTCTTAATTTTTCGTACAATCCGTAATGGTTCAATGAGTTGGGGAGAAAAACACCTTGCCCCCCGGGTGAAGCCCGTTCCGTGCGGAAGGCTCAGGATGTCTCCTGAGGTAGACGCTAAGCGTTGATGCACCCACCAGCCCACCACTCAGTGCTATCAACTGGGGGGTGCCTAGTAGCCGCGGTACCCCGTTCTGTTAGGAACTTTTTATATAAGTTACCACGCTCGAGAACCAGCCGATTGAGGCAAGTCACCCGTTCCTATGAGACATGACAACGGAATTACTGTATGCAAGGAGCTCGGGTACCCCGGGATCGCTAACCCCGTACCGCAGCAGACTGTTTTTGCACAGACGACTGCAGCCCCTGGGGGAGTAAATGTGGCAACTAATGTATAGCATGTCCGGAACTGCTTTGGGTCTTCGCTCCTGAGGAGCATACGCGACATCATTATTCCATCCACCACTAGTTATGCCACTGCATTCGGGAGAGAACACGAAAAAATCCAGCTGTGTCACGGAGCGTTTGCCGAGGATGAGTCCTTTGGTTACGTAACCGAGGCTGCTCGGAAGCGCATCCACAGGGAAACACAGGGAGCCGTACGCACGCGTGCATGCCAGCACGCCACTCTGACCACGAGGAAATGCATAGGGTTTCCCGGAGATACACTCAAGTTGAGCGAGTACAATGGTCTATACATATAAAAGCGGGAATGTGCCTTTCAATGCCTACGCTGCACTGTCGCCGCAGTGTGTGGAGCGCCAGACGGGTCAACAGCTTGCGAAGTGTTGAAGGTGTCGCCACGCCATGTCCGCACTGACGGACTCAGAGCGAGTGGTCTAACCACCTAGAAATCATATCCAATCTTATCTAATCAAACCCGTAGCGTCCGCCTTAGTAATATGCGGCTACTCGCAGTACTTCAGGTACAGGGCTTCATCGCAAAAGTCGGTAAAGTTGCGGAATACCTCGGGAGACGAGACGGAGTACTGCGTCGGCTCTGGCCATCTGCACATCTCAGCCGGAACGGTATCTCGCAAATTCTCCATTTGCGGATAGTACATTGGGCACTCCATCAGAAAATGTGCCACAGTGTCGTTGTAGCGGACACAACCCAGACTGCAGTATAAACATTCTCACGACGTGGACGCAGGTGACAGTATCGCCAGGGCCATGAGGCAATCGTCAAAAACCTCTCATGGGCCTGACCATAAACACCACACGCTTTCCACCCCTTGAAGGGAAAGGACATAGTGAGAGTCAGGGTATAAAAGAACGGACACCAATGCGTTAAGGGATCAGTTATCCGCAGTTTAGAACTAGGTGGACCACGTCTGGCGAGTCCTTTCCCGTGTGCAGTACAACAGTGTCGCCTATTTAGCGCTCGCGTCAAACAGACAATAGAAATAATTACATTTCGTACACTGTCTTTATATATTCACGCAATCTCTGTATTATTACTACTATTATTGTTATTATTATATACATATTTTTATTAGTGTAAAATAAAGGCCTTTAAAACACTAAAGTCGTCCTCTGCACCGCACGAGCAGCTTCCTTCGGCGGATATACGGGGCTCGCGAAGATAGGACCCGAAGACCCCGTGTCCTGCATGCAGTGGTAAGATGGCGAAATCCATCTCGAATTCAATCTCGATACGACATCCTTGAAGTAGGCGAGCATTGTGAGGCCCTTGTGGGAAGCTGTCGACCAGGACTGCCACCTGCAAACCTCGATGTTCACCAATTGTCTAATGTCCCTAGTTTCGTTCCTTGCCGATATTACTGTTCCCCCGACTTCGGCGTCCCTTCCTCTTCGAAGATTGACGAGGGTTCTGTGCTCCTCGAGTAAAAGTTGTATAGGGATCGCGCTCGCAATGACGCAAAGTCTCTCCCACCATGACGCTCCCGTGCGCCTGTACGCCGGGAGATACTGTCGCTGTGCTGTATGGAGCTTCCTCGCGACTGTCTCCGTGCAGAGGTCTGCCCATCCGGATGCTGCGTTCTCCACTGTGGGAGTGAACTCGCCACGAACTGTTGAAAACGCGCCATACCAAACTCCCCACAGACTGCCGGCTAATCTAGCTAATTTACCAAAGATTTTACATACTTTTGTCCCTAGGTGTGAGCAGTGCGTACTTACGCTCCTCTGATGGCCGAAATGGACGCTCAGGTATTTAAATTCGCGCTTGAATTACGACATCTCGTATTGTCCCAGACGAATAGCTGGCGGCCTACTGGCTAAATCCCCTTTCTAAGAATGGACCGCTTGCGCTTCCATTCCGGTCGCGATCCTCCCTGTCTCCCTATCGGTGCCTTGTCTATAAGACTGTTTTTCAGGTTAATTTCCTAAGCCTTCCGCACTGACATTTCTAACTCCGCCGACGAGCACCATTTTCTAATTAAGTCTGCTACTCCCTGTCCCTTCTCTTCTAACACTCACCTGCTATCTCCTTCGATGACGATGAGGAGATCACCCGCATAGGCGAAAATGGTATACACTACCGATGACTCTAGTGTCTTGAGAAGTTCGTCCAACGTAAGCTTCTAGCAAGCGGGACCGAGGACTGAGCTTTGAGGGCAGCCTCTGGTGGCCCGCTTGGAGACGCAAGAGAATCCTGTCTCGAGGACCAAGTAGCGGTCGCTGAAGTAGCTAGCCATGATCTCGAAGACGTTTCGAGGGCATAACATATCACTGAGGCTCTTTAGAACCACCAGACATTGTCGAAAGCCCTCAAGCTGTCGAAGAGCAGCCCAACAACGTATCGGTGCTCGGAAATATCGATCGTGAGTCGCAGCTCCACTGTCGCATCCTCCGCCGATTTTCCGCGAATGAAACCGAGCTGCCTGGAGGAGATCCGTCCCGGGGCCAACGACTTCCAGTTTAGTAGCGACATGATGAGTTTCTCGAAGAGTTTCCTATCACGGAGTGGAGACAAATAGGCCTGTAAGATTTCGGGTCCTTCTCGATCTTCCCATCGCCCTTCAGGAAGGCCCAAACTTTCAGCGAGAAAGACGCCTCAGCTCTCGTTGAGAGCCGCACCAGCTGAACCGGGATCACTTTAGACGCGACCTTGAGCGCACGAACCTCGATCAGGTCGATGCCAGACTTTTCTAATAAATCTTGCAATTTCAGTGAAATATTTCGTGATTGCTAATGTATTTGACATTAACCACTGTCGAAGTTAGATAAGTCACTGATTTTCAATCATAATCGCAACGTTCATCGAAACTAACAATTACATGCGGTATACTGAAATAATATATAAACGTGAGTTTCGCATCCTTATATCTACAATTTCCGACTTTTACAGTAAACCTTTCAATTTCGGTTAAATATTTGGTGTTTGTCAATGTATTTGACAATTATCCCTTGCCGAAGTCAGCTAAATCGTTGTTTTCCAGTCAGAATCGCAACGTTCATCAAAACTAGCAGTTACATGCGATATATAAATAACAGTTAATGAGAAAGCCAAACATATTCAATTATACAAAGAAAGATGTGAAACAATTTTATTATTCAAAGAAATTGTATAACGAAGTAAACCATTCCAAGTTGAAATATAAGATTAATTATAACAAAAGGAATTTCCAAAAGAGTTGCAAATTTTGAAATCTAATTGAGAAACATTCTTAATTGCACGAAACAGACAGAAGAACAATCCAATTACTCCAACGAAATTGCAAAATGGTAGTGAATTTTTCAAGAAGAATTGAAAATATACGTGAATTATTCGAAAAAACATGAAGCAAAGGAATCAATGTTTCAAAGATAACTGAAGAACACATTCAATTATTCGCAAAAAATTGGAGAACAACTCAATACGTCCAGAAACATTAATAAACAATTATTTACTCACGAGAACGATGGAAATGAGGAACAGAAAATTCCGAAAAATAATTGAAAATCATATTAAATTATTCAAAAAAATTTTAAAAGTTATTCAATTATTTAGAAAAATCGAAAAACAATTCCGTTATTCCAAAAAAATTGGAAAACCGTATCAATTATTTCCAAAATATTCTAAAGAAAAATTACAAATTATCAAAAATAATTAAAAATCTCATTCAAATATTCGAAGAGAATTGAAAGCAATTCAAATATTACAAATAAGAATGAAAGACAATGTGAATTATTTGAAAAAGTTGAAACAAAAGGAATGAGAATTTACAAACTTATTGAAAAAATTATACTGTCTTCGGAAAGAATGAGAAACAGCTCAATTATCAAGAACATATGAAAAACAATGTCAATTATTCGTAAAAACTTGAAAAATACAATTCAAGGTATTACTGAAAAACACATTCAATTATTCGAAAAATATTGGATAACAATGCAAATATACGAAATCTATTGAAAAGCATGTCAATTGATTGAAAAACTTTCCAAAATCATTCAGATATTCCAAAAAAATTGAAAAAGTAAAGTCAGTTAATCGAAAAAAAGTGAGTTGATGTAATTGAAGGCTTTAAATGATAATTGAGAAATATATTCAATTTTAAAATAAAAATTGTGTAGCGAATTAATTATTCAATAAAATTGGAAAACAAAACCAGCTATTCCAAAAAACTGAAAGTTATTATAAATTATACCATAGATATCTAGAAAATATAGCAAATTTTCAAAACTTATTGAAACACAAAATTAACTATACGCAAAAGACAGAAAAACAATGAAAATATTCCAAAGAAACAGAAAGAAGGTGGTCAATTATTCGAGAAAAATTGAAAAACTCTGTCATTCAATTATTAGAAAAAGCTTGAAAAAAGGAATTCAAAGTTTTCGAGGAAACTCAAAAACACATTCAATTATAAGAAAAAACTTGGAAAACAACTAAATACTTCCAAAAAATTGGTAAACAACTCAATCTTTCGGAAGAAAAATGAAAAAAAAGGAAGGAATATTTCGAAAAATAATTAAAAATATATTCAATTATTCAGAAATAATTGAAAAGCAAATCAATTATTCGAAATATCTCCAAGAGATATATTCAAAATTTTCAAATATAATTAAAAGTCATATGCAATTATTCGAAAAGTATTGAGAAACAAATCCATCATTTAAAAACGTTAGAAAAGAGGACGTCAGTTACTAGAAAAAATCCAGAAACAATTTACTTGTCCAAAAATTGAAAAGTAAATTCAGACTTCCTAAAAAAATGAAAAGTCGTGATTGAAAATTTTCAATAATAACTGCAAAACATATTCAATTATGCAATGAAAGTTGAGAAACAATTTAGTCATTCAAAAAGAAATCAACAACTTGAAAATATTAAAAGACAATAACAATTATTCCAAAAGAAGGTGGAAATGGTTACACATTCTCATCAAAGACTGAATGACAATCTCAGTTATGCGAAGAATAACGAAAAACAATACAAAAAAACACAAAGAAACTGAAAAAGGTAGTCAATTATTCGAGAAAATTCGAGAAAATAGGTCAATTGTTAGAAGAAAAATCTTGAAAAAAAGAATTCAAAGTTTTCAATGATAATTGAAAAACACATTCAACTATTCGCAAAAAATTGAAATGCAGTTCAATTACTCCAAAAATATATAAACCAGCGTATATCATTCGAAAAAAACAGAAAGGAAGGAATTGAGAAATAACTCAAAAGGTAACTCAATTATTCGAAAGAAATTGAAAAGCAATTCGATTCTCCCGAAAAAATTGACAAACAAATCAATGATTCGCAGGGAATATGAAGGAAAAGAAATCAGAAACTTTGAAAAATAACTGAAAAACGAATTCAATTACACAAAAACACCAGAAAAACTATTGAATTATTCGAAAATCTTGAAAAAGTATACCCAAAGTCTTCAAATATAGTTGGAAATCCAATTCAAATATTTGAAAATACGGAAAAACTATTAATCTATTCAAAAAATAATAAAAAACGGAAGTCAAATATTCAAGAAGAATTCAATAAGAATTGAGTCTTTCAAATAAATTAAAATGTGAAGTAATTATTGGACAAAAATTGGGAAGTAGGAACTGCAAATTTTCAATAATAATAGAAATACGTTTTCTATTATGCGACGAAAGTTGTGAAACAATTGTATTGTCAAAAAAATTTCGAAAAGTGTCAACTATTTGAAAGAAATTAAATATCAATACTAATTACTACAAAAAAAATTGAAAAAATTCCAAATTATCAAAAGTAATTCATAAACTTACTGAAAAATCCATTTTTCCAAAGAAATTGTAAAAGGGAATTTCAGTTTCGAGAAAAATTTCGTGTTTGTTATTCTATGTAGCCATTGCTGCTGCCGCTTTCAGCTCAATCGCCGATTTCCAATCATAATCGAATCATTAATTACAAGTAACACTTGCATGCTTTATACTGAAGTAATACTTGAAACCTGAGTTTCGCAAACATGGTACGAGAATTTCCAACTTTTCTAATAAATATTTTGTGTTTCGTGAAATATTTCGTGTTCGTTAATGTATGTAGCAACTGCGGCAGCCGGCTTCAGTTCTATAACCGATTTAGAAACATAATGCAATCATTCATGAAAACTAACAATTGCATGTGATGTACTGTAGCAATAGTTGAAACTTGTGTTTCGGACATAGTTCAAGTATTTCCGACTATTCTAATAGATCCTTCTGTTTCCCGAAACATTTCGTGCTTGGTAATTTATGTAGCCACAGCGGCAGCCGAGTTCAGTTCTATAGCCGATTTCCAATCATAACAGAATCATTCATTCAAACTAACAATTGCATGCGATCTACTGTAGTAACATTAGAAACTTGAGTTTCGCAATCGTAGTTCGATTATATCCGTATCTTCTAATAGATCTTTCAGTTTCGTGAAGCATTTCTAGTTGTATAATATATGTAGCAATTGCTGCTGTCGACTTCAGTTCATCAGCCGAACTCCAATCATAATCGAATCATTCATCGAAACTAACAATTGCATGCGATATACTGTTTTAATAGTTGAAACTTGAGTTTCGCAAACATATTTCGACTATATCTGTCTCTTCTAATTGATCTTTCAGTTTCGTGAAGCATTTCATGTTTAATAATGTATGTAGCAATTGCTATTGTCGACTTCAGTTCATTAGCTGAAGCCCAATCATAATAGAAGCATTCAACAAACAGATAATAAAATTTGATACTGCACGCTTCGTGGGATTGGGATCACTGGCAGATCTACTGTTTAAATTGTCAAAGAAATCATTCAAAGTTTCTGTTAAGGACAGTCTCCACTGTTGTCGATCCTGTTCCGCATATATATACTTGGCTCGAAAGAGCCAGCCACTGTTGTGGGAAATTGATTGAATGTTGAATTTGTAATAAGACGAGTGACGCACTCACAAGATGGTGACACGGGAAGCACACTTTGTACTGACGTTCTTGACTTTACTTGCCGAAGGAACCCTGTTCCAACCGTATTGACCCTTTTATACCAGACCCATAATGTAATTACAAATATTGCTTTATGGGACAGACCTACCCGACGCTATCTCTTGTCTTCATTGTTTCCTTCCTGATCAGCGTCGGGCAGATAATTCCCATAAAGCAATATTTGTAATTACCTTACTGATCTGGTGATATTGCCCAGGGATACGTCCCTTTTACATTACATTTATGTGTTTGTTGAAGGGCCAGGTCCAAGGGACGTATTCCTAGCGTCTACCCCTCGCCTTAACAGTTTCGAAGAATCGAGCCGTGTATTGTATACTACTTGTATTTATGTTACCTGTTAACGAAGCGATAAAGAGAGAAGCTGAAACTCTTTTACTAAAAACTTGAAGCGCGTGCTTGAATTTCATTTTGTCAAAATTATTAGAGTTAACATACTTTTCTGAACAATTTGTAATCAACTCGCGTACTTTTACTATTTTCCAAGTTCCAACGCAAAATGACATCTGGCCACAATACTGGAGAATTATTAATTGAGAAACTAGATCTTAATAAATTGTTTCTGACTGCTTTAAATAAATGTAAATAATCAAATAAATAATAAATTTTATATATATAGACGTTTACTATTTTAAACTATGACTATTGAACTACCAAATACCAATTCTATAACGAGACCAGTATTTAAGACAATATTTCAGACAAAACAATTTTAAACAATTAACGCAAATGTCCCGAACGAAGCGGCTGCCAGCTGATGTCTCGACCCTTTGCACCGAACTGTGCCAGTCTTAAAGAATGAAAAGAGGAAAATAAAATATAATAATGAGCAATAGGCAGCAATGAATTCATGCTGCAAAAAAGTTGATGACCAAATGGAAAAAAAAAAGAAACGTACGCAATTCGTACGTTTAAAACGTACGGTGCAGTTAAAGAAATAAAATAGACTGTAACTAACAGACCTATTTAATGCAAAAAAGTTTATACAGATAATGTCGGCAAGGATGCAGACATAATTTATAGATATTCACTGATGTGTAGAGGAAAGAAAGTAGATAGATGCGGTCTTCATATACAGAGCTCTTAATGTTTTCTCAGTTCTATTGACTCTTCACCTTCGATTTATTATTAATCCAACATATTTATAACCAGGTTATTCCAAGACACAGTTATATTAACATGGAATTTTTGTTACTTCAATTCTGGTTTCTGAGTTAATTTGTAATTTCCAAATTCGAAAAAATTTTAAAATCGTGTCTACATATCTGTAATCTCTTCACCATGATACCAAAATTCAAAGAAGAAAAGCCGTCGTCAGCAACACGTATTGTCAGCAATCAGTACAATTTTATAATACAACAATGGAACTGTTTATAAACAAAGAAAACAAAGTAGGTGCGAGAATTGAACCTTAAAATATACCAGCCAGTACAGAAAAATTCGATACAACTAAGGACATGTTAGATATAAAGAAATAGTCTTGAAAATCTGTAGTTTAAGTCAACTTTATTTTATTTCATAAATGAGCTGTTTATTTTGAAAGTCACACACGTCACTCAAAAAAATCAAGACAATGATTACATTAATTCCAATTCTATATGATCTTTTCATTTTAAAACAATTTGCAGCCAATACATACAAAAATCATGAGATTTCATTAATAGAAGTTTAGGTAATTAACGGAATGATAAAAATATTTAGTTTGGAAATAGCATGTCAAAATGGCGGTTCGTTAATGTCTGTGCGAAGTTATTTATACTAAGAAAAACATAATTATTAGAAATAACAAATACAAGTAAATTTTCTTGAAAATTAAATTCATAAGTAATGAACCAGATGATTCTTAATATTTGCTGAATAGTTGAGTGCCGAACTGTTTTTCGAATTGAATTCATTATTTTACTCAAATTTAGAAAATCCAAAAGGTAAATGAACACGTATTTTTCAGAGGCTGTAGACAGAATAGCTAATAGACTTATAGATCTATAACTACCGACTAGATCTTCCGGTTTGCTCGGTTTCAGTAATCGGGATTATTTTTGTGATTTTTCCGCGAGAGGGTAAGTAAGCAAAGTTGGCGGTAGTTTTGAAAATATAGTAACTCTGACAATACTTTTAGAAACTTCTTTTTGCATTTGACAGAAAATATCGTCTTCTTCGATTGCCTTTTTGTCTCTTAAATTTTTTATTCGATCTCAGTTGGATCCAGGAAAAATACCGAATTTGTCGGTTATGCCTATTTCTCTGAAGCTGGATCGTAGTATACATAAAAAATTATCCACTGTACATTGCATAGCGCAAGAGAAATTCATGCAGAGGCAAAGTATTCGCCTAAAGCTACAGTCTTTTCAAAAGCATCAATTAGATGTTATTTCCATCCTGGAGGGTCAGAAAGAGAAGGTTGTCTTTTGTTTTGAAGTTGCTTCTAGAAGTGTTGTTTTGAACAGTTGTTTAGGAAGTAGGCTCAGAGTTAGTAAAAGATGTAAAGAGTTTCACCATTCATAATTCCTTAAATGAGAAATTGTGATCTCTTTCCTTAACTGCCCATATTGAGTTTTTGGCCTATTTTTCTAGATATGGATCATACAATGAAGAAAGATTTTTCTTTCTTTTCATAAAAATGAGCGTGGTCGCCCTATGTTTATAAACAAATAGGAGGATTAGAGATTTGATTTGATCATTTACATCCTCAGGAATAAATAAACTGAAGTTTATTTCAATTTCATTGTTTAGCTTCCAATATATTTATATATTTCTCAATCAATACTTTTTATTGTTGAGTAGTTGGAGTATGTCATTTATTTGAGTGAGCAAAACCGTTTTATGAAAAATGCAGAAATCATCAGTTACAGTACGGTTTCTTAATGCTGTTGAAAATAAGAAAGGAGATAATTGATCAAATTTTTCTTACTAGGAAGTATTTGGATGGAAATAAAATATTATAGTTGTTGCTTAGATAATGTTTGAAAAGTGTTGTGCTAGATTTGTTATTCCAGAAGCAATGTTTTCCATTTCGATTACCTTCAGCTATGAAGAACAAATCTGGTCTGGTTGTATTCATATCAGTAGAGGCAATTACTACAGAGGCAAAGACAGTACATTAGAGTAATATATAATTTATGAGACGTGTTAACTTAATAGTTAAGCATTCGAATGGAAATTTATAATTATTATTAAGAACTGTAAAATCTAATTTGATCAATGAACGTCAATAGCTACATACTTCCCTTCTACATGATGTGTTATTATTATTTTAAATTACTCATCATTATTAACTATTTTGTAATTCGGGATAAAAAAGGAACAATCGGATCGAACCAAGTTTGAATTATTAATACTTTAATAATAAAAATAAAAATAATGTTAAAGAAAATAATATTTTGTTTCTGCTTTGTAATGACTCACATTAACTCATTTCTCTTATGTCTCAGAGATTTTGCATTCCATAATATAATATTTTGAGGGTGAAAATCACTGTTAAAATTTTTTGCCAAGTTTCAAAATGCTTATTGTTGGTCTAGTGGTGATATAGAATTTCTTAATTTGATTATTAATTAATTATTGATTATCTAGGATAATCATTCTATTTAAATCTATTAGGGAATTAAATTTATTCATAAATGACATCGTTTCATTTATCTTGTGAGAATTACCGACGGCAGAGTTTGCATTACTATTGAAATGTGTCTTATTCAGATCTGGATTTTGATTTTAAAGTTTAGGAGTTCGACGTATTTCTAAAATATCCGCAATTGGAAGATTGACAACATGGTTTGTTCTATAAGATTTCAGAGATTGTGAGGGAAAATTTGCATTAGTAATTTCGTTTAAAAATTGAAAATCTATATTTGCGTTGAAACAATATTTCCGATATAAATTCCGGCTTGTTTGTAGCTGCATTAAGTTTTATATAAGAACATTTTTTACTTGTGTAATCTAGGGTCAAACAGGATCAAACATTGCAGACATTGTAACAGACGACAATCAAAAGTTATTGATTTAGCACATTGACTTGAATTTGGATCATTGGAACATTTAACAATTACGGGACAAGTAGACATATTCTAACATCTAAAACATTAAAAAAATTAGTAAATTAAGTAAATTCTTAACCGAAAGATATGGCTGACTTTAATTAATTTCTCTATTAATAGTTTCAGCTTTGAAGATGTGTCTATATAATATAAAAAAACACTATCATCGTTTTTGTTTTCGTTCAGAACATTAGGTGGAACTTCGATTCTATTATATCACTAATTGGACTATCAGAAAATTGTTTGAAAATGAACAAAATTTTTCTTTTTCCAATGAAAAAAAGGAGCCGTGGTTCAGCATGTCGGTTTTGAATTTATTGTACAACTTATTGTAAGATTGAATTGGATTGAATTTACTTATCCCGGAATTTTAATGTTAATTTGTTATCGTATAACTATGCAAGTTGTCTATGGAAGCTTGCTATACTTTATAACTGATTTTATAATAGAGGTTGGTTAAGTAGATTTTCTTTTAAATAATCTGTGTCAGTTACTTGAGTTGAGTTCTATGTAAATGCTTGATTTTAAGACGTTAATATTATTGAAGTTGCTAGTTAATACTTCAATTGTTTGACTCGTAATGTTATTAGGTTCTGATAGAATATTAAAGGGCTTCAGAATTTTCGATTTTGACTCTCTTACTATGTCTCAGCGCTACGGTGATCTTGACGAATGCTGCCCGCTTGGCTGAGGTTCTCTCGTTTGGCCTTTTACAGCCGTCGGAGAGATATTATGAATGCAGATTGTAGGGTTTTAAAACGTATATTTGATTAGATGTGTATACAACTGTTGCTGTGTGGTGTCTCGTATGAACTGAGTGACTCGAATGAATGTGATAGACTTGAGTCTGGGAGAAGATGTCTCCGCGTCTAGACTCATGGAATGACTGAATGGTTCTCTCGCGTTATATGACGAACCCTTATTGCGTGTCGAATTGTGCCTACGTGACTTGGCGCCAGCCAAGACGTCCCTTGTTTATTCTTTAAGAGACGTTCTTGGAATACTCTAACCCTGCCTCTCAGGGTAAGATAAATGTCCCATCGATAGACATGTGCCAGGGCATCCGGTACTTCTCCGCAGGATAGAGTATTCTAAGAACCTAAACTATCCTGTTCTGATCCAGAACATACTATTCTTATTATCATTGAAATTCAGGGTTCTGATTATGTATCTATTATCTTAACCGATGTGAACGCGCTTTAAAGAGCATAGCGGTTGGGGATAGAACTTTATTTCCATGTCTATTGAAGCCTTCATGGTGCTAACTTCATCGAACGATGAACTGTATTTGGAGCAAGCGAAATCAGAGCAGCAATAGCATCAGCAGTATCAGAATGTCAGGAATTCGGTAGAACAGGAATCTTCGGATCCTATGTAATTTTCAACTAAATTAAACCAAACTACAGGTATTAATCCATCTCAACACGTCTGTGCAATATTAATTTTGTATACAGACATCACAACGAGTCGCTCTCAATCTTTAGCGGAACGCGACTCAACAATATCTATGTCCTGAATTTCAAGCGGTGAGTAGTTAATTGTACGAAATTTTTATAGAAGGAATTTTTTCATATATTATATATTAATACATATACGTAATCATATTGTATACATTCTCGTATGTGGGAGTAGAGCGACATTAGTTTGATTATTACAATTCAAGGAGATCATTTCGACATTTTTTGGAGAATTGAAATTTGAATATACAAGGTCTCAAATAACATGTAGAAAGAAGTTGAATACGGGTCAAACCAGCTACTATCGTTTTTCTGAAATAAGAGCTTCGATATGTAATCGAACTGTGGCATGATCGATTCTAGTAGGCTATGAGTAGCCCTACGCTCAATACAAAGACATTCTTCATGACAAATCCAATACCGTGCGATATCGAGGAAACGGAATCAACATCAGAGGACTTCCCCTTACAATTGCTCCAATTGACTAACTTCTGCACCACAACAGTGACCCAATGCAAAATCGAAACAGGACAATGTTTTATTGCGATATACTCTCACGTGTCCGTCGTTTAGAACGGCCGACAACACCACTTACGCATATCCACGAAAAAGATGCCAACTTCTACAATCATCCGTATCAACGTTTATCACCTCATCAAATAAGTTATGGTAATATTCTACCAAATTCTACAACCACCCACAGTGTTACCTTGGCGGAAAAAATTAAACCACAGGGAAAATGCAACAGTACTACCTATTCCATATGGAACTTGCACGAGCGTGATCGTACAGGCATCTGTAAGAATAATGCACAAATCACACACGGCCTCAGTGAGACTTTCCGAGAACAAGATCGTTCTCCAATCTGGCCAACAGTGTCAATGGCAAGCTTGGACAACGAGGACGGCTATACTTACTGGAATCCAACCCCGGCAGATTTTTGTAAATTTCAAAATTACGACGTATTGTACGATAGTTAGGCAACGAAGGTGATACAAAGAAGCGACAATGAGCCCAGAATTTACCTGGTGTCCGCTGACGACATCACTGACAGGCAATCCTCGCTCTGTGGCTTCACACCCATGCACATGAATGGCACCCCAAATTGTTTATAATGGAAATCGGCACAACAGGCAGGTTCAAACCGCGACAACTCATACCAGTCAACAACCTAGATATTTCCACAATTCCAAATTCGTTTACATTGAAAAACATTTGAAGAAGCAAGTCGGTCAGCTTACAAGGATATCATCAGAAGTGGGATATCGAAAATCAAGTTCTCAAGAATGCACCGTCATTAATTCACTTCGCACCAGAAGATGTCGCAACGATCACCCAAGAGCCTGGCTATCTCGTCATCGCATCAGGAGTAGTTCATATAAAGTGCATACCATTATATGTCACACTCGAAAGAGCAGATTCTTATAATGAATTATCAGTGTTGTATAAAAACGAGTCATTCTTTCTCATCCCTAAGACCAGAATATTAGTTAAAACTGGCACGGAACGGGAATGCTGCTCTATACCCCCTACGATATACAAAATACATGAGACTTGTTATCGTCTGTGAACTTACTTACTCTCCAAAGAATTTGGAAAAGCTCAAGGAACACATAATGTTCCCCATTGAAATAGCACAATAAGCCGATAGGCACTAAGGAGCATTTGGCAGACCATATTCTATCGGATCAATTTAAATCCACATTCTCCTTGACAAGTGGAAGTCCTGAAAAAAAGTGATAGCAGCACTAGCAGAAGAAATTGAGATGGCTTCATCAAATACGACTCTCCGTTGGGAGATACAGATAGTGGGAATATACAGTATGTTTCATAAGAGCGTGGACGCGATATCATTGAAACTTGGTATCGAATGAGCCGGAGATCGTGGTATTATAAAAATATGAATCAGTCTGTAATGCGCATCAGGACCTTAGTATCCTTGGTTCTGTCGAGCAACATAGTCCTCCTTGTGATAAGTGCAAAATTCGCTAAACGCTTCTAAGCGGTGTTCTTGTGCTATCATCCGAAAAGTCCTAAAATGACTGTAAGAACTGTAGCAAAATATTTGTGTAAGTCCCCTCAATTGATTGACAAGTGGGTGCAACGTTAAAGAGATAAAATATGTGGATGAACTTCCCGATTGAGGTTCGAAGCGAGTTGCGACGATAGGTGACGATAGAGCGATTATGCAGCTTTCAAAAAATCTAAACCTCTCCTTGCATAAAGAGCAAGCTCTTTTGGCAAAAAGGAAAATAGGCGTTAGTATTTTAACACTGAAACGTCGTTTGAAGAAGAATAATGTTACATGGCGTAGCACAGTGTCAAAACCGCTGCTTTCGGTGAAGCACGTTGAAAATCGTCTTCCATGGAAATACGAAAATATTGATCGCGATTGGTGTAATATTGTATTCACTGACGAATCTTCTTTTGGAGCTTTAATTCCTATAAAGCGAGCGTGATCTGCTTATGGAAAACCCATCATCGAAAGAACAGTTAAACATCCACTGAAAGTGCATGTTTGGGGCTGTTTCAGTGTCCGAGGTTTTGGAATATTATGCATATTTACATTTTAAATGCCCAGAAAGTGATTAGATTATACAAAAGAGGTCTGTTGACATCTGTAAAACGATTGTTTAAAATTCCGAATGGGTTCTTTAAGAGGATAACGATCCCAAACATCGAAGTCGACTTTGCACCGAGTGGAAAACAAGAAACGGTATCAGAATATTGGGTTTGCCATCCCAATCTCCCGATGCAAACCCAATCGAAAATGTATGGTCCATCATGAAGTATAAACTTCGAGGAAAACGTATTTTAAGCCTGAAAGCTCTTATTCGGCGTGTGCGAGAAATATGGAGGGCGTTACCTGTAACATATGTAGAAAAACTAGTTGAAAGTATACCTAAAGCTAATCGATAACGGTGGAGACTGGACACACTGTTAATTGCGCATTAGTGTTTTGAATTTACTTTCGGATTATAAACAATTTTTTACAAAAAAATTTTTAAAGAGATATCGCCTCCACGCTCTTGTGAAACATACTGTACATATCCTGTGGAATTACAAAAACGATAATCAAACGATACCACTCTTAAAGAACATCGCTCTGCATGCAGATACGGCTAGAGTATCCACCTCTTGGTGGTATATAGGACCTCGCTGACCCAATTTTGCATCTTCCTAGAAGCATGAAGTGAACCTAGAAACGAAAATAACGTTCACGAGTACATTAGTGAAGTGCAAATGATCCCCTTAAAATCACGAGCGGACCAGAATAACGTATCGATTAAAATATCGTAAATCGAACATTCCGAACACCCGACTGATAGTGACAGTGATGAAACGATGGACTCCTGCAACTCCAACGAAAAATCAATTCCGTGGAAAGGGAGACGTAACATCGGGCGACCGATGTTTGCTTAAAATAGGGTTAGTATAGATCATAAATATACATGATACATATATAACCACTATACTATAACCATTAAGTTGAACATAAAATACGTAACGATATAGAAAGATAGCATAAGCAAAGGTTCATGAACCACTTTCAGATCTGTACTTCGACTTCTACTTATTAACAACCGCTACTTAGACGTAAATAACTGACTCTCCGAAATTCGAAACCTAAACCTAAACAAAGATAAGCCAGTCCCTGTCATAACTATCCTACACTCACCTTCCATAAAATGTATGAGCATACGTTGGACGTACGTACTGGCTGGGCTAAAAGAATTGCAATATATACGAATCAAGGAGAAGGACAGCGGAAGATAACGAAAGTTACATATTTTTTCCACAAAACAACGATCCGGGCTTGATATTAGTGGCAGCGGTGAGACACATCGTAGTGAATCCAAACCGTCATTCGCAAATTCTCCCTTAGAAAAAATCCTAAGTGAAAAAAAAAAATTGGAAATGATAAATAAAGTTTTTCAAGTCAGAAGTAGCTTTATGCTGATTCGTCATTTCATATCTACCTAACGCGCAATGTGCGCTATTACTTTCCTTTTCCACAAATCGTACTCGTCACCCCAACTACTATGCACAATAATGACAAGCGTACATTGTGCCGGCAATTATAAAAGTGGTCTAATTTAAGAATTTAAAATGAATTTATCATTTATTTCGCGTCACGTTTCTTTAAAACAAAATAATCTGATGTTATTTCTAAGAAGCTCTAAAAGTTGAACCGTGGGTTAGTTATTGTGTCGTTAAACAGAATTCAGTTCATTTTGATAGTGGACTAAGTTAGTTGCACTTTCGTGTATTTTTCCGTAAATTTTTTATATATGGAAAAATAATTAATTATTTTACCATTAGGTAACCAGAAAAGTTGCTGCCGAATTTTATTGGTCATAACAATTATTGTAGGGATTTCTTTGATTAACAACTAATGTGTGTACGATACATAACTCAAACAATAGAATAGCACATCTGAGATATTCAAATGTCACATTTTGAGCACTTCATATTTTGATGAATAGATTTATTTTAAAACAAAAATATATTTTTTTAATTTTTCATGTGAAAAACGTCTTGCGTTTTAAAGCATATTGAAAATATTACAACTCAAGAATACGTGAATGAGTGATGCATGTTCAGGCCATATCATTGAAATAGTACTGACATGGATGAAAATTGTTAAATCTTCGGATAATAACGTTGAAATAGTAGGTAAATTTTTGATCGTTTATCTTTGCCAAATGATTGTGATTTTGGCTCGATAGAAATGAGAATAAGAAAAGCGATTTACTCGTACTTTCCTGAATATTATTATGAACTAACTATGTAGAAAAAGGAATCCATTCTTGGTACAAAATTTTCTTGGCTGAAAATACAATAGATGAGATTTTTAATCCTTTACACTCGGAGTCATCCCGAACGCTACCTACCAGCAACTTGGTGCCACTTTTTCGCGAAATTGAGGAACCTACGAATCTGCATATTATTTAGTATATCTTTGGAACCAAGTAATGTATTGTAATGATATTTGATTTACATGAATTATAATATATTTGTAGATATTGAGGAACATATTTTTTGCCAAAAAATCAAAATTTTATTTCTTATCATTTTTTACAGTATGATAAATTTTGATGCAATTCTCAATATGCATTGCCGGCTTGTTTATACACGTTTATACATTTCACAATAATATGTTGTTTGAAGTCTTCCGCTTGGTGTTTTCCTATCAGAACAAACAATACAGTCCCATTTTCTTTCTCCTACATTGGGAATATATAATTTGTTGTTCAGTCTATTGTCCGGCAAGGATGAAGATTCCGATTCCCGAAAATCACCTCTCAACTGATTTATAAGATTTTTAACAAACTTGTAATGTGTCATTGATTTTTTATTTTTTCTTTCTTCTGAGGTTCGGTAAACTATGTAAGAATTGATAACACACATTTCTAGTCCACAAAAAAATAATTTTCTCCACTGTTTCAATAATTTTTCCGCAAAAAACAATACGTCGAAACGTATTGATCCGCATGATCTACACCGCCCATATTTACTGTATAATCTAAAACCATTTCAGGCTTATCGACTGATATAACTGAGGGTAGATTGCATTCCTATATTATTGTAGTTACTGAGTATTGTGATTCTCTTATCTTTCCACACAAGAAACGTAATGTTATTCTTTCTGCATGTAATTGTTTTTTTCTTTTTTTAACTTTGATTTTCATATTTCTATAAGTATGCCTTTTTGGTTAACTTTTTCGTGCCAGTAAGATGACATTTCATTTTTAGCAATTCTTTTGCTAAGAAAATGCTGGTGTATTAATCTGTCGGTGTACATATGGTATCTTTCTGCATCTCTGTCTCAGGAACTCTGTCTAACAATTTTTTATATAAATGTAACGGAATTCTGGTAATACTTACTGGAACATCAGGCCGGGAAATGTTTTCGGATGTTATGCTGCCAAAATACGGAAGAATTGAAAACAGGTATCCGGTTTTTGAATCAACTAGTGCATATATGCGTACACCCCATTTGGTTGGCTTATTCAGATCATACGTGATAAATGATATTCTGCCTTTAAATTTAACCACAGGTTCATCAACAGAAATTGCTTCATCTGGTGTGAAATATTGTCTAAATTTAGAATCTATATATTCCAAATAATTGCTAGCTTTTTGAATACGAGTTCTAATCGTGACATCGCTTAGCGCAGGTTTCTTCAAATGAAGCATCCATTTAATATGACGGCGATGAAAGCTAGAAATTCTTGTTTGGTATCGTCGTGCCACTTGTGCCAAGTTGATTTGTGTGAAAGTTGCTTGTTTTTTATTTTTTCACTACTATTCGCTCGTAAAATATAAGTAAAATATAAGTCTATGGGTTCTTTTATATTACTCGGCATTTGTGGTCCGGTTGTTTGGTACGTCAAAATTTATTCTTACTGGAGGAATATCGGACTCAGTGACGTCTTCCCATTTTTCACTTGACGATATGTTGTTTATTATATATGTTTTCTTCTGCACTATTTTCATCGCTATAACTCTCTATGCGATTTCTTCGCTGTTTTGTTGGTTGAATGATATCACTATCACTACTATCGTTTTCTTCCGATTATTCATTTTTTCTAACATGTCTGTGTAAACGTCTATCTGGAGCTCGTCTTCACCACTACTTATATCATAAGACTCGCTCATGTTTGGTCGTTTTGCCATTGTTCTAATAAAAAAAAATGGATAAATAAATGGGTTGGAAATTTCTAACTGTAAATTACGAAATCACAAAATGATATTTACCAAAAGAATATTATTTCTTTGATTTTCGAACTTATTAATGCAAAGATCTATCTGTAGTGCTCGACGCTTCAATACGAATTGAGTTCAGCTTTGAAAATCTTTTTCTCCAATTTTAGGCTTGCTTATTTGTATTCTCAAATTTCACCATATGCTGCTTTCAAGTGGAGTGGAGAAGCGTCGGACCGTCGTGAACGCACTTCTCACGTTCTCTCCGGACGTAAAGTCGGCTGATATTTTTATCATATATTGGTAGTTGTACCATATTTTTATTTGCTTTCTTTTGCCATTTCAAAAGAAAACTTCAAGGAAACATGCATTTCTCAACAAGTTGCAGTAGAATAAGATTATTCTTCGTAATCGCTAATAATCTTTGATTCCCTCTCAGAGGGGACACTGTTGTAATCGAACTAATCGTGATACCTATTAGTCATATGCGTAAATAATATGTACATTGTCACATGATTTTTAAGTAGTCCGATATTCCGATATTCGGCTTCGTCTAAGTCTTCCTTCTTGTATCGTCAGCCGAACTGTAGATACGCATTGAATACTCGTCTAAAGTGTAAAGTGTTACTTTATTATAATTAAAAATTATAACAGACATCCGAGGTATATGCTATACTTACGATGTTCCTTCACAAAGGATATATGAGTACAAAGTACTAAAGCCGAGAGAATTTATGTTAGACAACGGTACAGAATCGAACTTAATTAAACTAAGTAATCTTAAATCAAACATAGAAATGAACGTAGAAATAAATCTAAGCAGCCGTTTCGTTTTAAAAAGTATTCCCGACGGACGAATTGAAACGATCGGCTCCACTAAATTAACATTATGCGGAAAAACCGTCGAATTTTATGTTGTCAAAAAAGATTTTCTTGGACAGACTCAAGATTTGTTAGGTGTAACATTTTTATCTGACACGATCAATTTGTATCCAAAATCGAGCGTTCAATGGAGAAATGTAACCATTCGATTTTCTAATCGAACGATCATAATTCACGCGCGTTCAGTTATGTGCATTTTTTTCCAGTTGCTAGGTCATCTATCGCATATCTCTGATATAAATATTTAGCTCCGAACGTAGCAATTCCTGATGCTCACGTACACCGAGAGAAAGGCAAATTTACAGCACGATGCGTAAACGTATCTAAAGAAAATCAAATTGTAAAATACTGACACAAGGTCAAGATAATCTCCACCACTCTGCCTGATTCCTTTCTAGTCGCGAATAATAAATCGAAAGAAAGTTTAAATTCTAATTTTAATGCGCAAGTCTTGTCTGTAAACAGAGCAGAGTTTATTAAAGAAAGAATCGAAAATCTAATTAAGAAATCTATCCTGTGCGAACACTGGAATTTAATAGAAAAGGTGCACGCAGAGGAAATTATTGTATCGAATCACGATCTATTTTACTTACCGGTCAATGCATTAAAGAAAATGAACTCTGTCAAGCATAAAATTCGTACGGTCGATAACGTTCCCACGCATACGAAATAATACAGGTACCCGCCGATGCACAGAGATGAAATTGACAAACAAATGTTGGAATTATTGTAAAACGATATCGTTCAACCTCCTAAGTCTTCGTGCAATTCCCCTCTGTGGATTGTCCATAAAAAGCGGACGAAAATGGAAAACAACGTTGGCAAATGGTGATAGATTATAGAGCACTTAACGAGAAGGCAGTCCTTGACGCGTATCCACTCCCGCGTATCTTGGAAATTTTAGATCAGCTCGAAAGTGTGAAATACTTTAGTGTTTTTGATCTCGCGAGTAGTTTCCATCAAATTGAAATGGAGGAAGAAGACGCGGAAAAAACAGCGTTCTCCATTCCTTACGGTCACTACGAGTACAAACGAATGTCATTCGGATTGAAAAATGACCAGCGACATTCCAACGTCTAATAAATACCGTCTTAACCAGATTACAAGGAACGGACATGTTCGTATACCTCGACGATATTGTGATTTGCGCGCATTCGCTGCAAGAGCACACGGAAAAATTAAGGAATAACTAGCTCAGCGGCCTGCGACACGCAAAATTGAAATTGCAGTTTACGAAATGCGGATTTCTCCATAAAGAAGTCGTGTACTTGGGACATGTGATCAGTGGAAACAGTGTTAAACCATGGCCGAGGAAAGTTGCTGCCGTGAAAAATTTCCCGACACCAAAGTCCACGAGAAACGTCCGAGAATTTCTAGGTCTCGCACGATACTACCGAAGGTTTATTAACGAATTTCTTCCAAATTTCGAAACCGTTTGTTTCCTTTTTACAGAAAAACACAAAAAAAAATTGGACTGAGGCCCGAATCAATAACGTGCCTTTGAAATGCTCCGAGAAGCTCTATGTTCGGAATTAGTCCTCCAATAACCGGATTTCTCAAAGCCGTTCAATATTACTACCGACGCGTACGAATACGTGATCGGAGCCATATTAAATCAAGGTGAACTCGAGAGTGATCAAACCTACTGAATACGCATCGCGTTTATTGCAGGGCGAGGAATTAAATTATTCTACAATCGAAAAAGAGTCTACGCGGTTAATCATTTCAGACCTTATGTCTATGCATGGTCATAAATTTACGCTTATTACAGATCATCGTCCACTTGTGTGTATGAATTCAGTTAAAGAATTTGAAGGGTTTCAAGATGATGGTGAATTAAAGGAATGGAAGGATTTGGGTAGATAAGAGGAAGGCAAAGGTTGCGGTGTTTCGTCTCGGAGTCGTTGCCTAGATTCATCATCCACCAGTGAGGCTGATGGCAGCGACCCCTTATCCCAGACCGCTTATTGTTGTAATTAACCCCCGCTAGGCTGGACCCACACCCATCCTAGCGGTGTACCGGTTGTGAACTCTGGTTGCATAACATCGAAGATCGCTAGTACTTCGACGCTAGGCGCACAGACATTTGCGACTTTTGCTAATCAATGTTCGGAACTTGTAGTTGAGGAATCATAGGCTGCTACAAATTTTTACCCCACATCACGCCTCCTCAGATGACGATTAAAATTAGCGGAATATAATTATAAAATTGTTTCACTTTATAATTTATTCTATTTAATTATAATCACTTTCATGCAACGCCAGAAACATTGCCTGGCCAATCGACGCAAAAATTGCGTCCCCACCATCGCGACGCCTGCACTAACAGTCTTCAAGACGATTCCCCTCCTTTCATCGATGAAGAATCCAATGATAATACAACACTTCTGTTGTACATGATTGGATTCTTCAAGTAAGTGGAGAAATTCTAGTCTGTCTGCAAGATGGAACACCGGTAGATCCCGGTGCAACAAATCTTTTGAAAAATAACATACCTCCGATTTAACACTCGGAAGGAGCAAGCATTCCTTAGATAGGAAACTATCGATTGATATTACTCCCATATAAACGATATCGCACGATACAAGACGCGTAGAATTAATTGAATGTTTACGTTCTCTCTATAACGTTCAACAGCTGAACTGAAACCCGAATCATTTTTAATTTCCCGATTTTCTCCAGATAACATATCTTGGAGTTCTATCCAAGATGTTTTGATAGATCTTCTCGCATAGACGCCAATAATCGCAAATAATCGAATGTTCGAATGAAATTCTAATCCTTCCGTTGGAAATAAATCTCGGAGAATCATGTGCCCTTATAAGGTTCCCCTTCGCTGGTCACAAGGGAATATTTAAAACATAATACGGAATTCGAAAAAAATATTACTGGCTATCGCTTAAAACCGACGTCCAGAAATACATAAACAATTGCACAAGTTGCCAATTACTAAAATTAAATCGAGTTAATACAGGTCAGCCAATGGTTCTAACGCACATCGATATAAACTCAATGGATATCGTAGGATCTCTCCCCATCACTGCATTTCACTCTCGAAGCAAAGATCCCACCACGTACTGATCGAACATCCAAAACATTACATCTTGCCCAAAAATTGGGACGAGTGGCTCTCGACATGGTCTTCTAAATTTATTAGAAAGGTGTTCAGGTATGCGCAAAATAACAGTAAAAGCTTAAATTTGCTTATTCAGACTTTTTCCCAAAGAATTGATGCTATGAAGCAGGAACAGAGGAAATTGATATTTTTTTTTGCCAGTTAGCATATGTTGGATGACCAATCCGAGCTGACAATATTGAATCAGTGCAAACACAGTGAGTTGGTAACAGTCTACATAAAAGTGGACTGTGAATAGTTAGTCATAAGCGCAAGATCCAGTAGTTGGTCATCTATGTTCTTTCCCCTTCCACGTGAAAACGATGATAATCCAAAATATAGGACGTGCTTGGAAGAAGCAGACTTTCTTTTCCTCAAAACTGACAAAAGATCTTGTACACGACTGCAATACTGAATTGCAATACTGAATAAACCTCTTCAAAATTATAAGTGTGTTAATACCATTACGCGGAATCCAAAAATTCTTTTACGTTCCTTTTTATAGTTGAACAGTAAAACGATAGAATTAATAGATGAATGGAGAGATAGAAATTAATCTCTGGTAAAATGGTCAAAATACTGTAGGAATTAAATAAACGATATTTTATTGTATGTGGTTAAGTAAAACTAGAACTAGTTTATTAAAATGGGAATTGATAGAAACAGGTCTTAATATTACGGTAACAGAAACGATTAGAACTAGAACTCGCTACACTCTATGTCTTCATTTTCAAACGTCTCGATATTCTCTATGTTCAATAAAGCATCCTAGTTATTTCCTACATATAGACAGTACATTTCCGGTATATAGCTTGCATATTTTAATATACTGTAAATATATAAAGATCCGCTGCCTGCTTATAAAGTTCTATTCAAGTTTGTTTTTAATTTAAGCGAAAAATAATCAAACAGTCAGTGCATAATATATAATATATATGGTTGCTAATGCAACAAATACACTGGACATCAGAACTATCTGATGTATCCTGTACAAACTGAAACAAACGAAAAAATTAATAGTTCAATTTACACAGAAATATTTGTATTTATTTTTGTAATTATTTTGACTACGGGCTAATTTTTTAATATGTTGTATGGATAATATTCTGAATAACTTCTAAATTGAGGGAGAAAACCTCAAATATTTTAGCAACGTCAACTTTTGCTTCTTTATCGAATAATACAAAAAATAAAAAGAAAAGTGATATTCGGAAATGAAGTTTAATCTGCAACCAATACTGCGTTTTCGAGTGCTTGACAAATTTCGGACGACACGGCGACCACGACATACAGCAAAATATCTACTAAATAAAAACAATTAATATAGTAACTCATATATGAGGAAGATATATATTATACTGATAATTTTTTATTAATATCTTGGAAACGAATGAAAGTTCCGAAATTAAGATTTTAGAACCCAACCGCCTCCCATCCATTTCTTGACAACGTCGTGTCGATCTAAAACTGGTGGTCTTGAGAATGATAATTTCTCCCTGTATTATATGTATTATTCTCTATTATCCCTCTATACTTCCCTAGATTTTATCTATTACTAGATTCTATTAGTCTTCGAGAGAGATTTATTTACAAAAATCTATCGATAATAATAAATAAATTCTAATTTAATATGATAATAAAGTAAATTCTTCTCATGTAAATTGAAGAAATTGTCATTCTTAACGTACATTCTTAATGTATTTAAAATTTACCAAAATCGGTCAAAAAATCGGTTGGTTAATCTAAGGATTCAACAAAATTTGTTCAAAATGTTGAACTTTACAGAATATCTGAAAATCACTGGAATCAAAGTAATCCAAATAAAACGCAATCCAAGTAATTACTATACTTTTTTCAATACGAATATAATATGACGTACAATAATAATCGTTTCTGAGCTGCATCTATAGATTTAGAGTCCTCTTTCAGAATAAATTTTTCAATTCCAGCCATATAAGTTATTATGTATTTCTTCCAGTCCATATTCCATAAATCGAGTTTAACGATATCTCTGTCTTTCAATAGTTTTACTCTCTTTATCATATCGGTGACATTTTCCTGATGGAAAGTCCATTCGTGCTGGCCAAAAAATTTTACAACTCTAACCATCTGATTGAACATCTTACTAGTTTTCATTATCCTGAAAAACCATTTTTAAATATCATTACATCATTAAATATCATTACAAATAAAGACAGAGATTTATATAACTGTTTCAATTAATTACTAGTAATTACGAGTAGAAGGAAATTCGTACTACTGGGAGACGTTTATTTACCGATTATATATATATATATATATTTATATATATACACAAATTTAATGTGAATGAAAATTATTGAAAAAGGCTGTAACATGTAAGAAACGACTAATTACAATGGAAAATTTTGGAAACAGGAGTTTCCTCTTCAAAAAAATTCTTATACAATATAGAAAGAACTAGCTTAAAACAAAACACAGAAAGATAAGAAAAAATAATGCATTATTTAACACTTCTATTGTTAGTTGAAGTAAATGTAATCATATCTTCAATAAAATTTACTTGTAATTAACGTATTCAAAAGAAAACGTAAGGAAAAACTTTCTTCGGTGTACGCTTAACAGACTCCGCTAAAATTAAATCTCGTTCAAAATTTTTGAATACAAAAATTAAATATGTGACTTCTTCTGTATCTTGGAAGCATTGAATTTAATATATCGGATTATATTAAAATCTTAAGGAAATCATTTCAATTTTGCACATACTTTTGCACAAAACTTCTAAACAAATGCAATCTATCGCGTTATAGTATACTATCGTCGGAACAAATTCCAAATATATTAGAAGATCAAACATAACCTAACACCACATGAAAATTCTTTAATATCACTAAGACAATCAAGGGAAATCTCTAGTGTTCTTAATAAATTTACTCAAACAGCACAACAATGAAAATCATCATTATATCTTATAAATATCAAGGAATTAAATTTGAATTCATTTCTTTAAACATATGTAGACTACCAATTGATATTAATATGAATTTATCACTATAATTAACATAATGCAGAAATTTCTCGTACCGTAGTTGAAACTATTGATACTATGCACGCCGCGTCATAGTGACACAAAGATTATATCGAACTGCCCCATGCGAGGAATGATTATCCTTTAATTCATTGTACAAACCAATTGGCCCAATAATTTGTAGAAATGAAAAGTAGTCAAAGGAGCAATCATCTCACAAAGCACAAGAATTGAATACAGTGGCTTATATATAAATAATTTGTTAAAGGAAGCAATAAATTAATGTCAGAATCTAGCTGAAGACAAAGTCCCTCTCTACATCACAAATATCAGTGTAAGAATTCTTCAACAGTCACATAACTAATACCATATCTTTTTGAACATGTATAAAAATCCCACATATAATATATATATAATAGTTTTTTTATTTAATTATAGTTATGGACAATCTACTACCTAGTTATAGGCAATCTACTACGCAACTTTACACTTCTAAACATAAATTATTATAATTACAGGCAATCTACTAGGCAACCTTACACCTCTAAACATAACATTTTCTGTAAGAAATTTAAATTGAAAGAACAATTATGGAAATCAGAATTCTTTGATTACTTAGGTTCCTTCAAAGAAACCAAATTAATAAAGAAAACAAAATATTATAATATACATAACGTTGTTTTCGAGTTATTCCTAATAATTGCATTGTAGTTACGACTCAAATGCGACACAGATTTTAAAAAACGTACTCACATTGGTTTTCTGCCGGAAAGTTTCAAAAAAATGTCCATGAAGAACGCAGGCAAAATATGCAAAAATATACCCAAAATATTGTAACTACACTGATTAGGTATCAATATACAGAAGGGGAACCATATTACGTTGTTCATTGGCGTTTCTCTGCTACATTGCACTACAATATCTCTTATTTGATTCCATCTTGAAAAATGAGACATTTACACTTGTAGACTTAAATAAAGAACATTGTTTAGAATATCTCCAGATATATAATCTACATCATACTTCAGATACATTTCTACTTTTCAATCAAGTTATTAAGAACAAATGTTAATGTTAGTATATTCAAAGTTAATGTTAGTAATTCAAAATATTTCGTGTAACAAATTTTGTTATAGATCTGACTTAAAAAAATGTATGAATACATCGTAAAATAATGTAAATACGCTTATTGAAATAAATCAGTCATATAAATTAATATCCAGAAAAAATATGAATCTTAAGGGTGTTTCCTCCTAAATTATGGTACAATCAGTTAGAAAGAATGATTTTACATGCAAAAATAAGTCACAAGAAACGAATGAAATCTTTTCATACGTCATGATTTCGAGGAAACCAATTTTAAGAGGTGACAAATTTATTAAATCAATGCAACGGTAATAACATTGTGTTGATCCTGAGAATACCAGAACTTATTCTTATAGATATTTACTTGTGGAGCCATATTAAAAAGGCAGTGTACTATAAGGTTAATGAGGTTAATCATCTTTAATTCAAAAACATACGTATTCTAAAAATTGAAAAGTTCAAACACCTTAACTTCGATTAACGTTTGCACAGCCAAATTCAATTTAGAACAGAAATTTGAGCGGAAAATTTTTCAGCGATTTAATTAAATGAGGCTGAGCACTCTACAATTATATGAAATCCTGATTGACATTTCTTATAGGCACAAACGAGAACTAATTGTAGAAACAACGCCACACAATATATATTTCTTTAAGTGCATATGTATTAAATGAATATTCAAATTCGATTTTCTAGAGAATGAGGCGTCGTATGGAAAAATTTTATTTTCTCTTCCTTGACTTATTTTTGCTTGTAGAATTATTTCCGAATTTGTTATGTGTCGTGTATACCACAGCAAGATCCCAATATATGCAGTCTTTTGTATTAGATAAATTTAAGCTTCGAATCTAGTTTAATTAGAATTGATAAAAATCGCTATTAATATTACTTTATAGGGTGTGCATTACTCGTAGAATTATACACTTTAACATCATTGTTTCGGTGTAAGGTAACATGCCATGCGGCGCATATTATTATATTGACCACATAATCGACAGGTACTAGATTCAATCTTTTACTTTTTTTGACTAGCATCGTTCTTGCAATACCTTTGCCAATTAGCATAAAGACATCTGGAAAATTAAATTGATTTAAAAATTTCCTAACTTTAAAACTACTTAGATGATTCACTTTCTGTTAGCAAAGAATTAGGAATAAAGATAATAATCGTCATAACACTTTATTAGTTGAGGAAAATCTCAAGTTACACTATTAACGGAAAAGTTATTGTACTGCACACAAAGACTGACAAAGCACTGCTTATATTACAATATTACTAATTCAGTTGCTACATCGGAATAAATAAAAGATGCATTTTCACACTAATGATCTTTTGGGTAAAGTTTGTCACCAATTGGGTTTTCTCTTAAGTAATTAATTGGTTAATAAGAAATTTAAAAAGTAAGAAATTATTCTAGTACGGTTTAATAAACAATAACTATTACATATTTATCTTTTTTAAACTATATTAAATTATTAGAATATATTAGAATATATTAGAATATATTAAAATGTATCATTAATTATTTATAAAAGTACTTGTAAGTCCATGGGTATTAGACACCCAGCCAGGGCATGGTTCCTTTAGCGAAGCGCCAATTACACTCGGTCGTACGATCGCAATTGGAAAATTATTGCTATTGTTGGACATTATTTGTTCTGCCAGATTTTTGCTGAACGTATACGTGTTGGGATAAATTTTTAGAATTTCGTCTTCCAATAGATCGATCGATTTTTGGTCTCCTGATTCACATATATTAATCACTGTAGAAGGCTTGAAACTCGTGCTGCAAAATAATTAAGGACAAGTGAACGTAATCGATGCATAGTCATAGATTTTTTGTACATCAAAAGTTGGAGAATAGTGTGTATATTATTACGTGTAAATCTTTTCTTCGATCTCAAGTATATTGGCATTGCTATAAGCCGTACTAACGTAAACGACGCTAATTACATGCTTCAGTTCCATGCACAATTCCATAATACGAGCAGTAGCTTTTGTATTTATATTTATAGCTACATTCAAAGGTTCGTTGAATTTCACCGTGGCCGCGACATGGAATACTATGTTCACATTTTCTATCAATATATTCCTATCTGCTGCCGAAATACCTAAATTTGACTGACTCACGTCTCCTTCTATGGGGTAAACTTTATTCACAACTGATGGATGGATTGCTTTGATACTATCATAAATCTGAAGAAGAATAAATATAAGTTCAATTCCAAGAATGTGAATTGATTGTATTGTTCATCAATTTTTAAATATTCGTATCTCTTTAAATTTCATATATCTTATCTACTTTATTACAAAAATTTATTCGTTTTATACGATTCATCTTCTATTTGCTTTTTCAATTAATTTATTTTCATTTTATTCTTTAGAAATGAAACTTTTATCGTTTTTTCCCCATTTCCGCAATATTTTATTTTTATTTTAATATAAGTATTAAAATAAACGATATTCTGTCCGTAATACGAAACAATTGTATTTTAACACTGCCATGTTAAAAATCTGTTCTTTACAGAGGAAGCGAGCAAAATAAATATCCGTCAACGTTCATATGCTATTATTGTCAAAAAGGTTAATTTTTGTTTTACTTCATTAAGCATCAATTCCTGATTAACATGAAATTTTGTGAAAATGATGCGAAGAGAGAGAGAGAATTCCAAGTACAAAACTCCATTTAATAGTTACAAATATATATTCGGTGTAATGTATCGAAACCTATCCTGTATAATTAATCTACATTGCAACTAACAGTAAAAATAACGAGTATGAATAATGTTATCCGTTGTCTAAGAGTAATCGACGACGACTACTATACCGAAAATAATTGATTGATAACATACGTACATGCAATATTCAATATATATTATCGAAAATTTTTTAATAGTATCTCTAAATTCTACAATAATTTTTCAGGAGTATCTTTAAATTTTTCAATAATTTTCAGTAATATAATGATATACTACTAAAAAAATATTGAATATTGTCATATAACAACGTATCTAATAATTTCTTAACACAAATAAACCAAGTTTTATACTTGTCCTGTTTTCTACATTCTCATGTTCTCAAAATTACATATGGATCGAGTCTTAGTGAGTTTTGGACGCTACCAAGATAAATTAAACTCAGATAAATGAGTATGCGTATGTTAATCGTATGCGTATATGACAAAATGAACAAATTCAAAAATTAAAATATTAAAAGAAATGACTGCATTATTTACGGGATCATCTATGAGTTTTTTAAATCGTTGTTCTATCGTTTGGTTTTTCTTCGGTCGAACAAGGATAAAAATAGCGGCGATGTTTAGAGACACACGCATCAGTTTTTCCAAAATTCCTTTGCCTAGGAAACCCGTTGCACCGGTCACCAAGATTCCAGTATTTGCGTAAAATCCTTCAATAGAATTCGCTCTATTCAATTTTTCACTGACAGCGTTTTCCTTAATTTTTACCTTCATTGTATTTATGTAAGATCTTTAGCCGCAACAACTGTAATTACATAATAAAAACATGAATCAGAAAATCCAACAGTGAAGAACACAAGTCTTTTACTTTAGATTTCTGTACAATGTAAACAACATAATTTTGATAGTCTCGAATATCTTTGTTGTTGAAACATTGTAGACAAAAATTATTCTGTACGGAATAGGCTATAAAATGAGACCAATAATTTTTCTACGACATGATTGCATCATAAATATAAAATCGAGTAACATAACTTATAGCATTACTACAATATTGAAATATTCGATTCCAACTTAGGACGCTTGTGCTTTTATCGAATTCTCTTGAAGTTCATCAAACAAAAAAAAACAAATCTACTTACTCAGTAAATAAGAATTTGATTTCCACGATAACTCGTTTTTAAAATTTTTCATTGTTCTCTATCAGAAGAATTCTCTATCTTTAATACTAATGGAAAAAAGTGATTAATTTCTCACTAACATCGTCATTGTTACTATTGTCTTCGTATGGCACATACCTAATTTTTGTTTCTTATACAAAGAATTCTTGCAACAAGACCACTGCTCAAAGTATCTCCGATGTCATTATTTTGTGCAAATTGCATTAACTAATATGTAGTCTCATCTACTTTCCTATAGTGTAATTTCTAACTACATCGTTTTACCGTTCAACTATGAAAAAATATATAAAAGGAATGGCGTAATTTTGAATGTAGCAGACATAAAAACAGCAAATCGTTAAAAAATATATAAAGCGAGAACAACATGTATGTCACGTGCCGATCCAAATCATCGTAATAAACGAAACTTGCTGTTTTCAACGATAATGAAAGCCAGCTGGTTCAATTAAGGTTTTAATGTTAGGTTCAGTGGGATTTTGATCACCCTTGGAATTCATTTTCTTTTGTCTCGTTTTACTATAATCATACATTAACGTGTCGTTACGACTACTTATCTGAATACTGCGACACCATGAGGCAACGAAAAGCTGGCTACAAAAAAATCGCGCGATCGACAAGCAGCCAATCATGCACCGCGCGGTGTCGAAACAATGGTCCAATCACATTCAAGTCCTCCGCTCAATCAAATGCGTGCCACTTGCCCACGTATAGCACAGCAATGGCACGAAAATACGATCAGAAAAGAACGGCATGACTGTCTGGCCCTCGCTCTGTTCAGCGAGACCGAACAATGTATATTCAACAACTAATAAAGAAAGAATATTGCATGACATCGACATTATCTTGGAGATTTATTATAACAGAGTCTGATTCAAATTTCTATTGACAAAGATTTTTCAAATTTGGTTGTTTCATGTAATGTTGTTCATCTGGAATATAGGTTATCAAAGAAAAAAGCGGTCAAACTATGGATATTCTGCTGCCACGAGAAAAGGACAAAAGTCATGTAGAATTCAAAACTCGAACTTGAAATTTTGCATCTGATATTATTTAATTATTTAGTTATTGTACCAAATTCCGCATGTCTGTCTCTCGAGAAGGACAGAGTTTCCAGTCTTGTATCAAAACCTAACCAAAACCTTTCTCCTGCCATAGAAGCAGTAAGATATGGTATCAAAGATTGAACAGGAAATTTACAATTTTCACTTACCTGTTATTTCCAATGTATCCAGAGAATGAAAACAAAAATAAGATGTGCTGTAGCGGTAGCAGTCCTTACAATATGTTTCTTCTGAGTTATGAAATCGGACATTTATATTGACAGCACCATTCCCACCACCAGTATCACTAACAGTACCACCACAACTATTGCTAACACTTTCAAAGTGAAATCAGCATATTTATCTGCATGAGCTACAAAAATGCTAATAAGAATAGTTCCGCTAAGACGGAACAGATCAAAAATTATCTGTCGAAGTAACTATTTAGGCAAGTTTCGAAATTAATTCATACTCCATAATATGACATATATATCGTCATATATAGACCAATGTTAACTATGTCAACTTATAGTTGGTGATAATATGTTACTGTCACTATTCTCATACTATTTCATCAGCAGATCGTTATTCAGATTTATGGAATCAATTTTGGAAACAAAGTAGGCAATAGCTTTTTCTAGTCTGATCTACTTGAATTTATTTTATTCAATACATGACTTTAGCATGCAAATGAAGCAGTCTGAAAGTGAATATGGTATTTTGTTGTGAAAAGAGAATTTAATGTCACGATCAATGGTGTCAAGGATGTCGAATATTCTGGAATGAAAAACGAACTGCAAGTCGTAATGAAGCAATAGAAACGAATTTTAAATTCCGTTACATAACATTCTCGATATTAGACGATATGTTAAAGAATAATCACTTCCTGTTACATTATTTTGAAATATACACACGTACGTTTAAAGTTGGTTCATTTCAGAGCCGCGATGAGATGCAAAATTCAATCAAGTAAGAAATATTGGTAATAATACATTAAGTATGATATTCTAAATTTTTAGATTTAATAATTTAATAAAATGTATTTAAAATGAAGAATACGTCCTGACATAAAAAAAGGCTATTATTTAGAAATATAAACTAGACCTTCATTGAGAACTCGTCGTTACTCGTCAAAGTCAAATAATTGTCAACTCAAATCTTTCGTATTTTTCATACATGCAGAAATAATAACGTGCAGACTCAAAGCAGTCATACTTTGCAGTCATTTTTGATCCATTATTGTCCTGGCAATCGATAACTGATAGTTATTTAATTCGGTACTTTTTAATATAAGGGTAATACTTATAGTAACGTACAAGATGTATAATTTTCTCTCGAAATGGCAGTTTCTTAAAATGGAAAAAAATTAGGGCTTTAACAAAAATTTTCTTATCAAAATTTTTTTATATAGAGGGCGTATTACGCAATTTTGGTGATACTTTTCTGGATAGTAAAGATTTCAAGTTGATCTTTCTCATGATATTATATAATTTCAAAGTCACTGATTTATCTGATTTATCTGATTCTCAATAAAAGAGAATTATCGATTCTATAAAACAGAATTACCGATTTATCTGCCGAAAATACATCGGTTTTCGAAATATTTCCTCCTTAATTTTGTGGATCTTGTCAAAGATAGGAAAAAATATGTGCGTACTGCTATGTTCATGTTTCCTCTGTCTTTTACGCAATAAGCTTATACATACATGTGTGCTTTATATAAGCAAATATATATATGCATAAGTGTAACGTACGAATATTAATCGTTCTTGCCCTCTGAATCATGGCCCAGTCTATATTTCCATTTTTTTGTACTGAATCAGAGCTCAGAAGCATCGCGTAGGTTAGGAGGATCGCCTGTTTGTCACGTTTATTGTCCTCTAGAAACGGTTGGCATCGATCGTTTTGTCGATGATTTATTTCAGCGTAATTAAACGCTTCATCCTTTGAATCCGATTGATTAGGACGAACTAGCCTGTTCAAACAAAACAGTTTCGCAGGTGGCCACGCAGCAGAAATGCTGCAATTTTCACTCAGCTAACGTTATATCTTCAACGTTGAATCAACATCTTTGCAATTTCTGCAACAGAAGGAAACGTTACCTTTTTCAATGAAGAAAAATGTTAATAATTTCATCGATTAATTAATATGTAAGTAATTTGCATAGTTGACAATTTCCACGAAGTAATGTAGCCTCATTTACAAATAAAATTCACCTTTCGCTTAGACAAGACAGTTAGAGTTGTCTGTCCTTTGCTGTGAAGTTAAACTAGAAAAAAAGCACGAAATAATTAGTGATTTGTTAAACGCGAATTACCCATGTGATAATGATCAAAAAATTTATTTTGTGTTACGTGTTGCTAATAATCATAGGAGTATTTTCTTTAGGGCAGAGTATTTTCTTTTTCTATTGTATTCTTTAACAATTAAGTCTTAACCTGTGCAAGTAAATTTTATTGGTAATTATGTCATCAATTTCTCGATATCCCTAAGTTGATTATATTTCTAATGTTTGAAACAGCAGTTGTAAAATACATTATGTACTTAGGAACTATTAAAACTATTATTATAGAGATTTTTATGATTAAGAAAAGGTCGATGTGGTATTCATGACAAAATTGATTAGTTTTAGAAGGAAGCACAAAGATGTCCGAGTATACAAAAATACATTTCCTAATCATATTCATTTTTTTCATTGCATCGTGTGCACAAGCGAATATCATATCATTCATTTCTTACGTTGGGTATTCCGTTATGGATTACTGACAAATTTCGATACATTGATCAAAATTTCAGGCTATTAGAAAAGATTATCACTAATTATGTAATAAATAGTAAAGATCTTTACTTATTGTCGCGCGCGTGAGTAGCGTGACGAGGTCTTAGTTGTTGTGTGGACTGTATGTGGATGAGTGGACTGTATGATTTAAACGCACGCTGGGATATGGGTAGGGCTATGCTCTCGTTAGTTACTTTAGTGTCGCAGATTAACCTGATTGCTCGAAACTTGAACCGATTCTAAAAACCTGAGTCGAGGAACGCACAGTTCGTAATTTCGGTTCCCTTTCCGAAACAATAGGAACAAAGGCGAAAGTACCTTGTCTTATCACAATTTAGGTCGCCTCGTTTAAATAAACTGTCCTCTAATTCCATATGTATTGTAATGTGTAGATAGCGGATTTTTATGCATTCAATGGAAATCGTAGAGTGCGAAATTGCACAAAAAGCAACATATAATATGAAAAGATGTATAAAATATGCAGAGTATAGTGATCTTTATAATAATTGATAATTTAGTTTTCAAAATTATAGTTTAAAAAATATAAATTTGAATAATAGACCGCAGCCTAATGATGAAGTAAATAAGTAAACCAATTATGTTACTATTGATTATAAGATAATCCGCACAACGTTATAGTACAAACTAAACAATTCAATGATTAATTACGGATTAATTATAGATTAATTAAATAAAAGTTGAGGATTAAGAACATCATTCTTTCTTCGCTCCATAGTAATGTTAAAAATGTTCAATTTCATCAGAGTCATCATTCATCGATAAAACTCTCCTTTTTTTATAGAAAAAAAAAAATAATTTAACGAATATCAAACGTAGAAATTTCTTTTGATATTCCATTTTAGTTAATTATTTTGTGCATTTCGTATAACTACATATAACTGTAATAATCATAAACTTAGTTTTCAAGATATTCGCAGAAATATATGTCACATTGTAAGCAATATTTTCAAGGTTTCGGTTAAACTTGAGTTCATACTCGCTATAAGAGTGTCACGCCGGGAGTTGCGTCACCAAGAAAAATAAAATTATTGCCTGGTGCGCCTTCTATGTCTCCCTCGATCGAAGGCTCTTCTGTCGACACTCCTCGATCGATTTTAACCGTTCACGCACTGAATTTAAATGTGGATAATTGCCAATGTGGTCCTGTGATCGCCAGTCGACGTTTCCCGTAGGAAACGGACAAATTTAGAATAACGCAACGGATTTTACGCGGTTCGAAGCGCTTTCGTGAACTGCGTGACAAATTCCCACAATCAAAGCCAACGCACGAAATACCATAAATGTCTTAAATTCACTTAACTCGCGTGAGGAACCCGAAAAGTAATCTTTACGTATGAGGCGTTCCGACGCGAGCCGACGATTTATTCTAACTTTGAAATTAATAAAAATATTGTCCGAATATTAAATTAAACGTCTTTAGCGCCTTTAATAACCTAAACTAAACTCAATGCGCCGAACTTTGATTACGGAGGAAGGAGAAAAATAACAAAGGAACTTTGAAATAAAATGAACTGTCTTCTTTGGCGTTTAAACTGATAATCTTTTATTGAGGGCTCCGGGGTTCCTTTTATAGTTTCTTGTGGCTATTGTTCTTAGTCCGATTGCTCATTGTTTAGAATTCTTTTACTATGGCGTGATGCTTTAACTGGTTCGATCTGGCTATTGTGGAGATAAGAGGCCCTGCTCACAAGAGTAACACTTCTCGACCAAGAGACACGACCGACTGAATGTTGTGAGTGACTCGATTCGACCCGGAATTACACGACTAATCGTTGCCTCAACAGGTGTCACGACTGGCCAAATGCCGAAGGACCAACACGTCTGTCGGTTTCTCGAGTGAGTAACACGAAATGTTCATGAATTCGGAAAAATTAAGTAAATTAGGCTTATATTTAATTTTTTCCTTATTAAATCGAAAAATTAACACATTAAATGAGCTATATTTAATATTTGATAAATAGTAAATACATTAAAAGCTATTTTCTGATCTTATTGCGACTGATTTGCTTATTTCGATACGTTGGAACATAAAATGATGAACTATAACATTTTATTTATCTGAAGTAAAAACAAGGCAGGAAAAAAGCTTCTCCTTCATCTCTAATTTCTTAACCGAAATGAAATAAAGAAAATAATTCAAAAATAACCTAATAGAAAGATAAGATTACAAAATATTCTTTATGACGGAATATATTATGATCTTAATCATCAAAATTAGAAGCATCATAGCATGATCCTACATATCTGGATCGATGGAAATATGTAGAAACGTCCATACGAAATTAAATTTAAGCAACTGATTTCGAGATTTTCAAGATTAATATCATTCACACTGTATTTTACTCGTTACGAAAAAGTCACAATTAGAAATATCACGGATCAACCCTGTTCTTGGAAAAAAATGTAATATTTCAGTTTTCGTATTCACATTATTTGGAATCTGCTGATATTTTGCAGTCAAACGCACAGAAAATGACATCAATTTTCACTTAGATGCTGTCACCATATCTCTTTCATTCTTTCTTTCCGTTTTTTAATGTTTTCTGCTTTTGGCTATTTAAACAGTCTCGAAATTGCAGTATCATGTTTCGACCGAGATTACATACTGGATTACATACATATAATAAAAACTATACTAGTTTCAATTATTCAATGAATGGATGGATAAATATTTTTCAAGTCTTAAAAAACATTTTAAATACTAATTAGTACCAAATTTGGGAAATGTACTCATAAGACATGTTGAAGAACAAAAACATTTAGCAGCAACGACAAAGTATATAATAAAAACTTAAAAAAACAAGTAGGAAGAATGAAGGTGTTCCGACAGCATCCTGCATTAACCCGAGAATACAAAGGAGTAAATATATTCGATGCATACTACAGAACAGAGAATTCATAACGTATTCGAAAAATTAATGTAAATTATCCTTCAAAACAAGTAAATATGTTATAAAAAGAAATAAATGTATACGATACATGGTAAAATAATTACATTAATATAATTAATTTACATATACTTTTCACTTTTTAATGCACAATGAATTCATTCACTCTTTTCTTTATTATATTACTTTTTTTATTTTTTCAATACAATTATTTTCATTTCCTAATGAAATCAATATCTTTACTTTCTTTTATTCTATCTGAATTGATTGCAAAAAATATAGTTTAATATAATGCGTTAAACTTGTTGTAAATGAAAGGTATCAGTCCGCAATACATGTTAAAATATACGGTTGAACTTTGTTGTACCATCCTCTTGTATTCGAATCTTTTAGCACATCGTCTTATCCGTCTTGAAACCAGAATGCAAAAATTATCAAAAATGCAAAAAATCAGTAACAATAAGACGGAGAAACTAATTGGATATACATCACTTGATAAGTTTGTCACATGCGCAACAAATGTGAAGCAATAGACGTTAAAATACGTTAAAATTTATTAATACTTTAAAAGACGTTAAAATTTATTAATACTGTATAGCATATACATTAATAAAGAGATACTAATAAGAATATGACAATATATATATATACATATGACATAAAACAAAAGTTGCTTCACGAAGGTCACTTGACTATCTGTTTTGAATATAGTTGCAGGAGTGTGTCTTGCCATTACTCTTCTTCGAGCGTTTTCGTCCTTTGTTCACAGAATATCACATTTTGTGTGTAATAATGATTCTGAAATTATTGGACAATTTTCTTGAGACATAGTAGAAGTATTTAGTACTACAAGAAGTTAGGGTTATGTAAATCCACGGCCGGCGAAACCCACTTGTAACTTTTTATGTTTCAAACATGAGATCTCTAAACACATCGAGGTGTAATGTGTTTAGAGATCATCATTGTGTGTAATACCACAAATGTGTAATAGATCATTATTCAATATATACACATGGATTTTCGTGGATCTCTCGTAAATATGAAATGGATATAACATTTATATTCCGCATGTAAAATCAAATAAAGCGCAGCGGTGGCAAAGAGGACAACGGTGGATGCACCGGTATATTTGCCAAATATGCTCATTTAGAAGATTCTATTGGGTTGGCAACTAAGTCATTGCCGCTTTTGTCGATAGATTCACTCTACACTTTCTTTTGTTTTGTTAACGTGGTCAGAGCATCTAACCTATATTTTTTTCTTACTGTGTGGACTTCTACTTTTAATTAGTAAAAAAATTATATCGATTAGTTCTTTAGTTTTGTTTTTATCCCAATTTAAAAATGGAAAAACAGGACGTGCACTTCCGACACATTTTATTGTATTACTTCCGAAAAGGCAAGAACGCATCGCAAGCACAAAAGAAGTTATGTGCCGTATATGGAGATGAAGCCTTAAAAGAAAGGCAGTGTCGAAATTGGTTTGAAAGATTTCGTTCTGGTGATTTTTCACTGAAAAATGCACAACGATCTGGCCGCCCATATCAAGGCCATTATCGATTCAGATCGTCACAGCACAACACGAGACATTGCAGAGAAGCTCAATGTATCGCATACATGCATTGAAAAAAAATTAAAAACCCTTGGTTATGTCAAGAAACTTGATTTATGGAGCCCTCTTATTTGAAATCGGCAATGACTTAGTTGCCAACCCAATACATACTGTTATTGGTTCAATATGATGACAGAATTCAAATGATTCATATCGAATACAATCAATTCTAATTAAAAATGAAATAAGTTAAACTTTGTATGAAAATGGTAAATCCGTAAAAAGATTCTATAGGAAACTGATATTAAACATGACTTTCAACACAAATTTCTTTTTATAGCCTTGTATTCTTTATGAGGAGAAAAATTCTTCGAAGAATCATGGATTGCAACTCAACCCTTCTCTTGGAAACAAATGTCATATTCCCATTGGTTTTCGAATATATTTTATTTGTAATCTGCTAGTGTTCTGCAGTTAAGTGCAGAGAAAATGGCACCTATAAATGATGCACTTAGATAAATTCCCCACTATATACTCCATCAACCTTTTTTTTTTTATACTTCAAAATTCCTTACTTGCTTAAACAAAAAGAAATCCCATATTTCCATATTTCGCCTAAGTATGATAACATTCTCGACTTTCTATGATAAAAATTACATTCGTCTTCATCGATAAAATTGTTTCTTTCCCAGTATTAATATTTTTTTCTATTATTAGTATTAAAAACGTTTTAAAATACTTACTACTACTGAAGAATAAGTTACTATTTAGAAAATATATATATAAAACATATATAGAAATATATATTTAACTAACGACGAAGTGTGAAATAAAAAAAGAAAACGGTCCGATTATGTCCACTACAATAAAAAGAAAGTAAAAAGAAATAAATGAAAAAGAAAAAAATTTAAGAAAGTAAATATATTCATATTATAGAGTTAAAAGTTAATGATATGTGTGACGAATTAACGTAGACTATTCCGTGAAAGCAGATGATATAGTATAAAAAAAAGTAAATCTATTGTTTACGACTTGAAAAGTAGAAAATTTATATTAGTTATTGTTAGAATAATTTACATTACTTCATCACATGTCACATAACGTTTATATTTGCAACATATCAATGTAAATTAATGTAATACTTTTACTTTCCAATACGCAATTTATTTATTTCTATGATACTCAATTTGTTAATAATATTTCACAATACATAAAACTTGTTATAAATAAGAAGTATTGGCACAGCATAATACATGTTAAAATATGCAATTCATCGCTGCTACCTGCCTTTTTCAAATTTTTGTATAGTATCGATTTAATAGTGGTTATTGTTAGCGATAAAAACTGTCGAGAATTTATGATTGTTATTTGTCATCAATTACAGTTTTAGGCAAAAAAGACAATTATTTTCATTTTGATCATAACATTTAAGATTCCGGTTTTAAGCAAATCAGCTCTCTCGCATGCATAATCCCGTTCTCATTCGATGTCATCTCATTAGGTTTTGACGCAGAATATGACCACATCACAGTGCAATTCCGGCTTTCAAACCAGATCATTAACAGTCTAACAAGTAGAGGTCAACTATTCTGCTGGAAGTTGTACTACTTCTATTTAGAAAATTTGTTTTGTGTAACGATTTCTTTAAAAATTTATTTGAAGTCGTTATGTATCGAAACCCATCCTGTGAAAAATATTCAAGTAAATTATCCTTCACAGAATATAATAGGTGAAACGAATTTTTGCATTTTTTCTGTTTTCTTTGTGTCCATAAAAAAACGTGTATCTGCGTAAAGGATAGTTAATAAACTCAATGGACAGGTTTTTTTCTATCTTTCTCCAGTTCCGGGCACTTTTGAGGGAATTAAAGAAGAGTATGTACGTACAACATTTTAAAGCTTTGCAACTTCATTAAAACAGCATCATTGTTAATAAAATTTCTGGAGGTTATTTATTCTAGAGTTTTTATATCTAATATTTTTTACGCAAATTTACGTGAACGTTCTTAGAAAGTTATCATAAAACGTAAATCCAGGATCACTATCGAATAGAAGGTACGGTGAACCAGTATACGTATAAGGATATTTTAGAAAAAAATTTACCGGAAACAATTGAAAATATGCTGGTACCAGAGTGTGATGTTCCAACATAACAACGCTCCTGGGCACTGTACGAAGAGCGTGAAGAATTGGCTACATACTCAACCATTTCAAACCATGGAATGGCCTGCTTAAAGTCTAGACATAAATCCGATTGAAAATATCTGGGCATACTTAAAAATGAAGTTAAGAAATAAATATAGTGCTCCCCCTACAACGACAGTTCTCTTTATTTGGTGTTGAATAATAATAACTTATCATTAACAAGTCTAGCAATTATTCGTCAGGGTTTTGTTCAATATTCACGATATTTTCTACGACTTGTGTAAATAAATTCAAATAACTTATTTATAGAAAATTAATTTAAATGGTACGATAAAGAAACGAGAGATCATTAAATATTTTCAAAGTAAAAGTTATTTGCACAAAAATTGATCTTACGTACTTTGGACTGTAAAATAAGAAGAAATAAGAAATGGAGGGAATATTATTTGACGAGTCATGTTGTAGTCTATATTTATATGGTTTTTGTCTTTTCTGTATCTTAATTTAACATTGATCTTGAAATTTTCAAGTATCATAATTATTGTGTTCAACTATTCAGTATCATATTTGTGTTATCAATCACATATGAACTTCAACAATATAACTGTATTTCAAATAGTGTAGTGCCATTTGCAAAGTTGAATCACTTAAATCCTATGCGAATATTACTAAATCTGAATCTTACGCTACCAAAAGCTAAGCCACAACTTTTACTGCAGAAGAAAATATCAATGCTAAAGTACGCGCTCGTGTAATACGACATATAATAAATTCTTAAAATAAAAAGGAGCATAGTGATATGCTTCTAGAATTTCATATACATGTCAATAACGTTTACAATATTTAAACAGATACAAACAGATTCAAATAGGCCAGACCAGAATAAGCTATCGCCCATTCAAACTGTTTCCAAAGATCGCAAAATCTACTGATGAAGTAGCAACTAACTATGAAAGAAAATAGAAAGAATGACACTATCATTCACACCATCCATACGTTGATATAGTTAATACTGGTCTGGATACAATATATATGCCATTTTATGGAGTATGAATTAATTTTGAAACTTGCCTAAATAAATCCTGCGACAAATAATAATTTGTTCTGTTTCGTCCCATGAAAACTGCTGTTATGCCGTTGCAAAAACTGCTATCGTAAAAGCACATCTATTTTCTGTTTCTTTGTACTTGGGTACATTGGAAATAAGAGTTAAGCGAAAATTGTGGATTTCATGATCAAAATATGATACCACATTCTATTGTTCCTAAGAAAGAAAAAATTGCATTGACACAATACCGGAAAATGTTCCTTTCGGAGAAACAAACATTCTTACTTTAGATGAAAGATTCAATAAAATATCTATCACATGCAAAATTGCAAGCAGAATTACGAGTTAAGTATGTATCCTTTGCCTATTCTTGTGGCAGTAGAATTCCCGCAGTTTCATCGCTCCTTTCTTTGATACTCCGTATTCAAGGTGAACAACGTCACATGAAGCAAAGAGATTTGAAAAATCTTTGTCGACAAAAGTTGTTCAGTTTATATTTGAATCGGATATAGTAAATCTTCAAAATAATGTCGATGTCATGCAATATTCTTTTTTTATTAGTTGTTGAATATACATGTTGGTCTCGCTTTATACAGCATTTTTCAACGATTCATAGATTTTGTAACGATACACAGTTCTTTTTACCTGCTTCATTCACAGTTACACCGTATTTTTGATATGTTCTTTTCGTAGTTCAACGGTAAACTGATATAGTCAGAAATCGTACTGCAAGAAAGTATAGATAAGAGTACGTATCATTTGATGCAATTTGCTCAAAATAATGACATCGAAGATTATTTGAGTAAAGTAAGTATTGGCACTGTAGTTGTTCCACAACCAAGAAGATGAATTCTTTCTACGAGAGACGGAAATTATGAATAATATAATGCTGATTTCTTTAAAGAGTATTAATTTCTTTTTTAACTTCTTTGAAAAATATTAATTTTTTTCCTATCTTCATTAAAAAGAATATTAATTTCTATAGTCATGAACATTTTTGATCGATTTCTTTTTACGTAAAGAGCATCCATTGCAAAATATAGGTATTTGCAATACAAAACCAAGAAATGTTAATAATGACAATGTCAGTAAGAAATTATTCACTTCTACCATTAGTATTAAAAGATCTTTCTAATAGAGAACATTGAATAATTTTATGAACGAGTTATCATAGAAATGAAATTCTCATTTAATGAGAAAGGAGATTTGTTTCTTTTGTTTGGGGAACTGCAAGTATTCAATAGAAGCACAAGCATCCTAAGTTGGAATCGAATGTTTCAATGTTGTAGTAATGCACTAAGTTATGTTACTCGATTCTATATTTATGATGCAATCATGATGTAAAAAAATTATTGCTGTCATTTCATAGCCTATTCTGTACAAAAAATTTTTGTCTATAATCTTTCAACAACAAAGATATTTAGAACTATCAAAATTATGTTGTTTACACTGTACAGAAGTCTAAAGTAAAAGACATGTATTCTTCACTTTTCAATTTTCCGATTCATGTTTTATCATGCAATTACAGTTGTTGCGGTTGAAGATCATACAACATAAATACAATGAACGTAAAAATTAATAAAGACAATGTCAGTGAAAAATTGAATAAGGCGAATTCTACTGAAGGATTCTTTTGCCTACGAAACCTGTTGCATCTATCACGGATGGAATTTACTACTAATACTGGAATCTTAAAGACAGGTTTCGTAGGCAACGGAATTTTGAAAAAACTGATGCGTGCGTGTCCAAGTATCGTCGCTATCCTTATTCAACCGAAGAAATACCAAACAATAAAACAACGATTTAAGAAGCTCACAGATAATCCAGTTCGTAAATAGTGCTGTCACTCCTTTTAATAAATCGCGTACGAACCATCAAAGGGTATGGACATGTATACATAGCGATATTTGAGTGTAAATATACATAAGAGAACGGTTAGAAGAATGAAAACTTGAAACCCGAAAAGTGTGCATTCACCTTCTAGTTAACATCAATAACCCTCGTTAGTTGCAAAATACAGCAAGGAAATGGAGAGACTTATCCCTCACCAATATTCACTTCCACAAGTAATACAGTGACCACAACTTCATCTTCTACTTTTACAGTTCCATATTATGAGCAATCTATATTTGACAGAACATCTATTATGACTACAGAAATCACAACAAACCACGCCACACACACATATTTTAGCTAACACCGTCGCCACGGACAATATACAGTAACGGCTACATGTAGATCCTCCACTAATACAACATCAGAAAGTAACTAGACATCACAGTGATACGAATATGTCAGGTCAAGAACTTATGCGGCAACAAGTAAAACCTAAGAGAAATAAAAAAAATAGAGATACAGTACAAACAGAGAACTACATAAGAAAGAAACAAGCCTTGCACGATATCGATACACGAAACTCAAATATAGATATTCTGTGTTAAATAACAATAAACAGATGAAAGAAGATGAAATCAATGAGAATGTAAATGAAAACGTTAATAAATTACAAAATACCTCCAATATGTATAGACGATAAAAAAAAATTTCCCACTTTGCTAGAAAGTTTTAAAATTGTCCTAACAGGTGAAGAATTTTTCTGCATGTTAATATCAGCATGTCAATGTCAGCAGAAAAATTCTTCATCTGTTACCTTGTCACCAGATTCGATCAAAGTAAACACACCAGACGCCTACCGAACTTCCTAAAAATAAATAACGTAGTATTTCACACATATCAACTGGGTCAGGAAAGGTCTTTTGGAGTTGTTATTAAAAATTTACATAACTCAATCCCAACAAAGATTAAAGATGAATTACAAAAAAAAGGTTTCGAAACCAGAAGCGTCACTAATATTCGTAACTGGAAAACGAAAGAGCCATTCTTCTTATTCTTTGTGGACCAAGCACCAGGTGAAAAAAATAAAGAAATCTATAAATTAAAACATTTTCTTAACACCATAATCGTCCGAAGTCGTACTGTCGCGTAAAAAGAAAGAAACACTTCAGTGTCATCGCTGTCAAAAATATGGACATACCAAGAAGTATTATACTAAACCATTCAACTGCGTGAAAATCATCCCATAGGAAGAAAAACATTTCTGCAAAATGTATATTATGTAGAGGTCCGCAACCTGTGAATTAGAAAGGATGTAGCGTGAATTGCAGAAAGTAAGGGGTAAGCCAGATAAAAATACAGCAGTAAATAGAAATTATAAGTGAAAATATAAGTTATGCTTAAACTACAAGAAGGTAATACAGTGCAGAATGATCATAATGATGCTATTAACACAATATTAAATCAACTTCTTCAAAAATTCGAGTCTCTTTTTAAACAATAAACGGACCAGAACAGCATGATTATAAATCTGCTTACTGCTTTCATCAACGGAAAATAACAATGCCTGACAACATGAGAATAGCCTTGTGAAATGCAAACGATTTGCAGCAACGCAAACGGGAAATAGAATTATTTCTAAATGAAAATGAAATAGACATTGTCCTAATTTCTGAAACTCATTTTACTGACAGAAGCTATTTTAATATTTACAAGTACAAAACATATCACGCTAATCATCCAGACGGAACTGCTTACAAAAGAACTGCTATTATTATTAATGAAAAGATATCACACGCTGAATCAATAAAATTCGAAGTTTTTCTACAGTTAACTAGTGTCCAAATAAAAGATGCATACGGGTCACCCGTCATTGCTCCAGTTTACTCTCCACCTAGATATGCAGTAAGTGAAGATAAATTTGATAAATTCTTTAACACGCTAAATGTGGGATTTATCTCAGATGGAGACTATAATGCAAAGTACCCTCAATAGGATTCAAGATAGCAAAAGGCAAAGAACTTCATAAAACAGTAACACCAAGAGGATACAATCACATTAGCACAGGCGAACCGACTTACTGGCCAACCGACCTCAGAAAAACACCAGATCTTCTTGACCTTTTTATAGCCAAATGTACCTCACTAAGCCAGATTCAGGTAAATTTAAGTTTTGACTTGTCATCTGATCATTCACCAATCATAATCACACTGAGCTCTACGTTTGTAGAAAACGAAAAACGGCGGTACTGGACAAATTCGAAAACAGACTGGTCTCTGCATAAAGCACTTATAAATGATAATATAAATCTGAAAATCCCATCAAAATCTGCGAACAACATAGATCAGGCGATACAACTTGTAGCGGCCTATGATTCCTCGACTTCCGAACACTGACTAGCACAAGCCGCAAGTGGCTGTGCGCCTAGTGTCGAAGTCCTACCGATCTTCGAGGTTAAGTAAGCAGCGTTTGCGGAACCCCACTAGGATGGGTGACCGGGCGGGGCCAGTCTAGCGAGTAGTTACAACAACAAGCGTCTGGGGTAGTTACAACAACAAGCGTAAGGAATCGCTGCCATCAGCCCCACTGATGAGTCTAGGCAGTGACTCCGAGACGAAACCGGACGTTTTTTCTGTTTCTCATCTCTCATCTACCTCAAATCTATTCGTCCTCACATCATCCACCCTGAACTTAGAAAAAACCCTTCAGAACTTTTAACCAAGACGCTATAAGATGCAACGTGTCATTTGTATCGCCTGAAGCCAAAGCTGAAAATAATCACGCAATGGAACCATCCATTACCCGTCAGTATCAAAATTGCAGAAAAGAGGAAAGCAAGGAAGAAATGGCAGCTGCCTAGGCACCCTGATGATAAAAGGAAACTAAATAAGCTAGTTAGAGAACTCACAAACCTGCTGCACAAAAGTACAAATGACCGTATCCAAGAGTACCTACAAAGTCTCCGCGGCAAGAAGATAAAATCACTCCTTGTGGAAAATCACAAAAAGGTTAAAAAGGCTAAGTAACCATATTCTTCCCATAAAAATAGAAAATAATCAATGGGCCAGAACTGATCAAGGAAGAGCCGAAACATTTGCAAATCAGTTATCTATAACATTCAGACGTAATGCACACACCAATGCCCGACAACGTATACACAGACTAACTTTCTTAACGCTCCCTCGCCTAACCTAAACCTATCAAACATTTCAGTCTCCAGAGAAACAGCACAAGAGATAAAGAAATTTAACGATAAAAAAAAGCACCTGGATATGATCACCGCTAAAATGTTAAAAGAAACATCAAAGTGTGAGTGTATTGGCCTTATGTTTGTGAATGCGAGTGTAGCCTGTGTTGTAGATATATGATATGTATAGGTGTGTCGGGTCTGATGTGTCGTGTTTTGTTTCTGGACTGCCAGGAAGAGTCAGTCGAGAATGTGAAGATCTTAGAAAAGAGAATAGCGAGTTCGCACTAGTGACGAGAGTGTGTGATTGAGAGTGAGAGAACTCTATAGCTTTATTATTTTGTATCTACTAATTGTGTTTATTCAATATATATTCTTTTAATATTACGTCGTCCCATATTCCATTCACAATTGGTAGCAGAGCTCCGTGGTTGAAGTTTATGATATAAAAAGACGGTAGAAAGTTCGAGAAGGTGAGAGAAGAGTGACAAATATGGCGGACCAATGGAACATGATGAACGTTGAACCGCTCGACGACTCAAATTACTTTCTATGGAGTGAGAAAGTGGAAGCTATCCTAAGATCAAAAAGGCTATGGAAAAAGGTGATAGGCGTTAAGCCAATCGAGAAACCCAGAGAAGGAGACAATGAATATGATAACAAATGGAAAGAGTGGAACGAGTGGGACGACAGCGAGGACAATAATGATTAACACTATGAGTAAAGCACAATTACTTAAATATAGCCATGAAAAAGATGCGGACAAATTATGGACATCGATCAAAGGGGATATGGCGGCGGGAACTGAAGAATTAAAAGCGCGAGTTCTTAACGAACTAACAAGTTTACAAATGGGAAAAGATGAAACCGCTGACGCGTTCATAAACAGGGGCGTAGAGAAACCAATGTAAACAACTCGGAAAGGACATTGAAGAGTTCGAGCTAAAAATGTATATATTGGGTTATCCGGAAAGTTGGTGCCGATTTTGAAGGAAAATTGAAACGCAGAAAATTTAAATTTTAATATACATTTTTTAAGTTATATAAGTGCCATTCTGTTCTACAACATTTCTTCATCTTTCAGGCAATTTGAGAATTCCGTCATTCCAGAATCTCTCAGATTTTTTAGCAGAAAACTTCTCTATGTGATTTTTTATCTCGACCAAAGAGTTGAAGTTTTTTCCATTAACGGAATTTTGTAATGATCGAAATAGGTGGAAATCAGGGTGCGAGGTCTGGTAAATGTGGTGGATGGGGTAGAACATCGCAACCGAGCTCCAACAATTTTTGTCGAGTTATCAAAGATCGCGCATTGTTCTGATGAAACACGACGCCCTTCCGATTCGCTATTTCTGGACGTTTTTGTTCAATGCTGTCTTTAATTCGTCTAATTGGGAACAATACTTCTTTGAATTTATCGTCTTGTTGTTTGGTAAAAGCTCATAATACAGGATCCCTTTCCAATCCCACACACAGAGCATGACCGTCTTTGGATGAAGATCGGCTTTTGGAGTGGCTAAAGGTGGTTCATTCCGCTTTCCCCAAGACCTTTTTCGCTTAACATTATTATAAATGATCCATTTTTCATCCCCCGTCACTACTTGCTTCAAAAATGCTGTCTCCTCGTTGCATTTATAGAGCGAGGCGCAAATGGAAATGCGATCCATCAGATTTTTCTCCGTTAAATCGTGGGGAACCCTTACATCAAATCGTAGCCAAGCTTCACAAAATGCTCATGGATGGTGGATTTTGACATATTTAACATTTCTGCTAATTTACGTGTCGTATAACGTGGGTTATTCTCAATTAGTGTTTTAATCTGATCTTCATCTTTGGTGGAGGGCGTCCTTGATCTTTAAGGTTGAAACCACCAGCTTTAAACCTAGCAAACCACTTCCGCACAGTTCTTTCAGCTACAGCACCTTCGCCATAAACAGCGTATATCCTGTTTGCCACTTGTGTGGCATTTTTGCCTTTCCGGTAAAAGAAAAGTATTAAATGCCTAAAATGCACTTTATTTTCTATCATATTCAAAGGCGTATAAAACTGACAAAAATTAACGTATCGTAACCAAATTTTTTTCCAAATATGCTTGAAATACCGTCTTTTACAGTATGTACGAGTGTCATTTGTTTTCAATCGTTCTGATATATTCAGACCTTGTCCTTACGCCATCTATCAAAAATCGGCACGAACTTTCCGGACAACCCAATATTAAGAGATCTTCGTCCTGAATTTCACCCGAATGTGCGAGTGTTAGAAGCGCAAAGAAATATATCTGTATTTGATATCAGGTTTGCGTTGAAACAAGAAATACGGAAGAGAGAAAGAAAGAGAAAAGATCAATCATCCAAAGATTGGGAGTCGGTAAGAAAAGTAAAAGGACAGAAAGTTTACATCTATTGTTACAATTGTGGAAATAAAGGACATACGGCTGCGGAATGTAATCGAAACAAACGCTGCTTTAACTGTCAACTCTTCAATCATATTGCGGCGGAATGTCGCGAACCAAGAAGGAATCAATCACCTGCGGGGAGAGGACAGGAAGAAAACTATCAAAAAGGAATTCGTGGAAGAGTCACAAGACAACATGTGGGAAAAAGTGAAGTAGCAATGAAAACCAGCGATGAAGCCGTGATAAGTGTAAAAGAAATTATGCCAGTGATTAGATTATCTGAGTGAGAATATTGAGAGAGATATGAGTGAGTGTGAGAATGATCAATGTTGTGTATGGTTGTTAGATTCTGGAGCTAAGAGTCATATGACTCACAATAAACGTGTCTTTGAAAATTTGTTTCAGGAATAGAGACAGATCAGCTTAGCTGACAAAGAAGGTATTGACCTCAAAAGTATTGGCGATGTGATTGTGAAACAATCTTCGAGTAAGAATAATTTGCGATTTAAAGATGTATTGTATGTACCAGAACTGAATTGTCATTTCCTTTCAGTTGCGAAAATAGCCGAACGAGGGTATAATGTAACTTTTAATAGATTCAGAGCGATAGTATAAACGTTCGAATGGAGTTGTAATAACTGTGGTAAGAGTTGAAGATTCATATTATGTAAGAATATTTTTAGTAAATGAGAGAACTGCAGTGGTGATAACGGAAAGTGATGCGTGGCACAAGATGAGTCACGCAAATAAGGAAGCCCTCGAAGACATGAAGAAAGAAAACTTGGTAAGAGGGATGTCAAGCAACAGGAAAAATGAATGCGAGTCATGTATCGAAGGGAAAACTCTGAGATTTCATCAAAGACATGAAGGAAGGAGGACAAACCGAATTATGGAGCTGTGGCACACTGATCTAATAGGACCTGTAAAACCATCAACATACGGTAGGAAAAACTATACATTAACCGTAATAGACGATTATTCCAGGATGATATTTATACAGTTGTTGAGTGAGAAGACTGAGGCCGCAGAAGAATTAAAGAAACTAATTATTTTGAAAGAAAATTAGACTGAATTGAAACTAAAAAGAATTAGATCAAATAATGGAGGAGAGTATTTGAGTAAAAATCTAAGAGAATGTTTCGAAACTAAAGGTATTGTACATGAATTGAGTCCTCCGATGACCCCACAATGTAACGGAATTGCAGAAAGAACGAACCGAACGATAATTGAAACTACAAGGACGATGCTGGCGAATATCGATCTAAATTTAAAATTTTGGGGAGAAGCAGCAAATACGGGCGTCTACATAAGAAATAGAGTGAAATCTCGAGTACATGGAAAAACTCCATATGAAATATGGTATAATAAAATACCGAACATACAACACATGAGAAGATTTGCATGTGCAGTGTATGTATTAAATAAAGGAAAAATTAAAAGGAAATTTGAATCAAAGACGGTGAAAGGAATTTTTATGGGGTAATATAATACACAATGATAACAAAAGCGGGAACAGGGAGCATCAAATGCGACTGTGATGTGAAATTCGACGAGGATAAGAATGGCTGGGATCTATTATGTCATGAAGAAACAAAAAACGATGATGATGATGAAAATGATAACTTGATTACTGTTGGACCTAGAAAATGAAGAAGATGAAAGTGAAGAAATAGAAGTATTTTATGGAGAAGAAAATAACGTAAATTTGAGAGAAGAAGAAACAGTGAGCGAAGGGGAGATGAACAATGATTACAATGGAGAAGAAATGGAGGTTAATAATCAAGGAATGAATACAACAGTAAGATTGTTATTCAGTTAAAGGAACGAAGGTTGTGAAGGATGCTTGGAAGGACGTATGGAAATGATTTGAGAGAAGTGAGAAGAAAGGCGATTGCATTTCGTCTCGGAGTCACTGCCTAGACTCATCATCAGTGGGTCTGATGGCAGCGACTCCTTACCCCAGACGCTTGTTGTTATAACTACCCGCTAGGCTGGCCCGGATCACCCTCCTAGCGGGGTTCCGCACGCTGCTTGCTTAACATGCGAAGATCGGTAAGGACCTCGACGCTAGGCGCGCAGCCACTTGCGACTTGTGCTAGTCGAGTGTTCGAAACCAGTATTTGAGGAATCATCGTCCGCTACACAGTATATGTGCGGAATACAAAAGAAGAGTGAAAGTTTATGATGTAAAAACATCATTCTTGCATGGTTCATTGGATGAAGAGGTGTATATGGAATTACCCGAAGGATATGAAAATAATAACAAAAGGGTTTGTAAATTGAGGAAAAGCATCTACGGACTAAGACAAGCAAGTAGAGGCTGGAACAAATATTTAAATAACATTTTTTAGAAGATTGGGCTGGAACAAATATTTAAATAACATTCTTCAGAAGATTGGGCTGAAACAATGCACACATGATCTTGTCTGTTTTATGTCAGACAATAAAATGATTTCTTTTACTGTGGTGTACATGTCGATGACATGACGGTGGTGAGCAGTACGGATTCATTCGAGAAAAAATTCGTTAAAAAATTAAAAGATTATTTGGAACTGAAAGATCTTGGTGAGGCAAAACAGATACTTGGAATAGAATTGATTTATGAAAAGGGGAAATTGTTCATTGTGAAAGAAATTATGTGAAGAACTTGTTAGAAATGTATGGAATGAGTGATAGTAACGAAGTGAGCTCTCCGGTGGATGTTAATCAAAAATTGAGCGAGGACGAAGGAAGTCCAATGAGTGATCAGGAGCTATTGGGACGTCTGATGTATCTGAGCGTGGCAACGAGACCAGATATATCATTTTCACTTAGCTGTCTCTTACAATAAAGTAAATGTCCAAAAGAGATACACATGAGGGCACTGAAACGTGTTCTTCGGTACCTGAAAGGTACGATGGATTATAAAATTGACGGGAAGGAGTGAGATGTGAAACGGATGCATCGTGGGACAGCACATGGGACGCAAAGTCATTTAGTGGAATGCTTGTCTATAGAAATGGAGACCTTATACAGTGGAAAAGCAGAAAGCAAGGGACAGTGGCTCTATCATCCACTGAGAGTGAATTGGAATCGATGTCAGAGGGGTTGAAAGAAGTGATTTGGACAAATGAAGCATTGAAAGAACTAGGAGTCTAATGAGATCTATAAAGAATTAAAATGTGATAATCTAAACGCTGTGAAATTAGCGAATGGTGGTAGTTTTAAGACGAAGTCAAAAATACTGAATAGAAAATGTCGTTTTATTCGTGAGTATGTGAGAGATTATTCAGTGAGAGTGATACATGTTCCAAGACAGAATATGACAGCGGATTGTATGACTAAAGCATTGAGTGGGCCTGCGTTATTAAGAAATGTAAAAGATTTTATGTGTGTCAAAATGGAATAAAGCCAAGGGGGGAGAACGTGAGTGTGTTGACTTTAGGTGTGTAGATGGGAGAGTAGCTGTGTGACATGTATATGTGTGTCGTGTCTGGTGTGTTGTGTTTTGTTTTCTGGACGGTGCCGGGGAAGATTCAATCGTCGAGAAGGAATCATGATGTGAGAATCTGAGAAAAGAGAATAGCGAGTTCGGACTAGTGAAGAGAGTGTGTGATTGAGAGTGCGAGGATTCTAAAGCTTTACTTTTTACTGTTTTTGTATCTAATTGTGTTTATTCAATATATATTCTTTTAATATTACTTCGTCCCTTATTCCACTCACAAGAATTGGCTACTGAATGATGGAAATGCTATGGCGACCATCGGATTATTGGTAGAAGACGATCAGCAAACACAAATTCGTGATGCCGCGTGTGCGAGGGCAGCCATTTCAACTAGCGTTGAAAGAATACGACGAGAAGCCATCATTATCGAATAAGGTACTACATTAAAAAGCGTTTATGAAGAATAAATTTAGCAGAAGATGAAAATATGGAAGAGCATGTCAATTTAATGATGTTGAGTTGAGAACTCAAATGATGGCCATCGGAAAATATCTGGGCGAAAACGTTTTCATAGCGTTAATATTGAACAGCCTTCCAGAATCTTACAATAGCTTAATAACTGGATTAGAGCGTCGACCTGAAAAGGACATATCGCTAAGCTCAATAAAAAATAAATTAATAGATGAATATCGAAAGAGAGTGGACATTACAGAATCACGCGAAACGGCCTTGAAGACACAAGGTGGCGACTCAAGGAAAGCAAATAAATGAACGGTCGAGTGTCACTTTTGCAAAAAGAAAGGGCACATGAACAAACAGTGCTATAAGTGTAGAGCATGGAAAGATAAGTAGGAGAAAGCAAACAAGGGAACAGACAGTGACAGTCTTTGTTCAGCGCAAGGTCATGGGTATTGAATACAGATGGTTCGTTGACTCGGGAGTGATGAGCCACATGACTAATAACAAAGATTCCTTTCAGAAACTTCTTCCAGTTACCAAAGAACAAATGATCACGGCAAACGGTAAGGAACTGAATATTGAAGGCGAAAGTTCAGGTACGATAGATTTGTTTCACAAATTCCAATAAAGGAAACATAGTTATTATAAAGAATGTATTATACGTACCCGATTTATTTGGAAGCCTATTATCAGTAAAAAGTATCTTAGACAGCGTATTTCAATTGAACTTCAAAGATCATTCCACATTGAGAAGAATAATGTCTAAGTCGCTGTAACAGACTGCATTGGCGAGCTGTATAAATTAAGGACGGATCATAAAAGTCCTAGTCAGTAGAATCATAGAGATAATTTCATCCATAGGTGGCATAGTAAATTAGGTCATAGAGACGTGGACGTAATACAAAGAATACTTGAAGAAGGTTTGGTTGAATGCGTGGAAATTATAACTACGGAACATGGATCGAGGGTAAAGCGAGACGAAAGCCCTTCCCAAAGCAGTCGAACAAGATAACCCAATGCATCTTGGAGCTGGTGCATTCTGATGTTTACGGTCCAATGCAGACAGCAACACCCAGCGGAAAAATGTACGTGCTAACAATGATAGAAGATTACAGCGGATACACATTCGTTTATTTACTGTCAAATTTGAAGTATGGCAAAAAATAGGAGAATATATAGCACTGACGAGAAACAAATTTTACCCAAAGTAATTAGGTCCGATCGAGGAGGAGAATATCTGAATCAGGAATTGACAAATTTCCTAAAGGAGGAAGGAATAGAAACACAGTACCTTTCTCTTCGCAAAATGAAAAGGCCGAGAGAAAAAATATATATTTGATAGGAATGCGATGCATGTTAATAGATAGTGGGTTGCCAAAGAAATATTGATGTGCGTTGGATACGAGCACATACCTGAACAAAAGAGACAGAAGCTTGATAAGAATAAACAAAAGTTATGCATTTTTGGAATCAGCGAAGGGTCAAAAGCGTACTGTCTACTGAATAGGAAAACAATAAAATTGTTGTAAGCAGAGACACGTAACATTCTGTAATAATGAAAGAATACCGTAGAAGAGGCAAAAAATATTGAACGAAAGGAATTTGGAAGTGAAGTAATCACGTTCTCATTGTTGTCCTTTTCTATTAACATGTGTCTAAGAAGATTTTTTCTACAGCCTTTATGTTTTTCCTGTCACCCGTTGATCCACCGTCTGCAGTAAAGATCTGACATTAGGGGGCAAGAATATAAATTTGAACCTTTCGTTTGATAAGACAAGTACATCTTTCAAAATATGCGACGATGCATTGTCTAATATAAGCGAGACTTGTCCTTCTCATTCACTTTCACTTGATGTTTTCTTACGTTAGAAATAAAAGTCGTCAGATTACGCACTATAAATATTTCCGTATCCATCCAGGCAATCTTCTGTACGGTATAAACTGTGGAAGATTGGACACGTTCTTGAAACGTCTAGGCTGTCGTGATTTACCAATCGTAAGTAATGGGAGCTCGTGATTTCCTACAGCATTGGAACAGAATGTTATCGTCTCTCTGTCCTTTGAAATATTTATACCCAGGAGCAGCAACTTCTATATCCAAAACAAGTGCCTTCCGCGGTAGGGGTCTCCAGAATCATCCGGATTCATCGGTATTATATGTCGCACAAGTACTTTTCCTTCGGTTTCAAATTTTGGATATATTCTTGGAAGCCTTCTGCACTTTCAGCGTTTGCTGACAGTTTCTCGCCTTGAATGTTTAAAAGTCGTATAACGTATCTCCTTCTGAACTTCCTTAGCCATCCGTTGGAACTGAAATTAACACCTCCCAGCTTTTTTGCACTTAATTCCAAAGCTTTTTCGCACAAAATCGGTACGGTAATAGGCGTGTCCATTGCAAGTTTTTGTAAAAATCAGTTGTATATCAGCATCTTCTAGATACTTATTTTTAGCCACATGACTTATGCTTCTTATCGAAATATTTATTCACTAACTTTGTCTACTGATGTCGTTGTATTCTGTTTTCATTACTTTTTATGCCACAAATAGTTGATTTTCTTACGCTATACTCTTGTAAAAAAGAAATAATTTTTAAGCCATTCTTCAAACGCTCAGGAATTTCAATCTTTTCGTCAATAGAAATCATGCTTTTTCGTTTTTCGCCTGAATTATGAGAGGACATAATGAACAGTAAAAACGATTCGCACGACTTTCAGCATTCTGACTAAATTGAATGTCGCGTTAACGAGTTTCATGCCTGTTGTCGTTTGATCACGTGCTACACGAAACGCGAGTTCGCATAAACGGCACGACGCGATACTCGAATTCACAAAACAGGAGCTCAGTAATACGTTCAGTAAATCGGCTATGCGAGTCTTTCATCGGAAATCTGTCATGGTTCCATACGTGGAGTTCTGATAAATGGAGTACTACTGTAATTACGCACGAATGACGATGTAACTTCGCTGCAAATCTCTTTCTAAATGTAAACGATAACGTCGATCTCGAAAAGTACGTAAAAACGACACGAATTTCCTGTGAGAGAATAAAAAATTGTTCACCAAACGACTAACTTTTGATTTAAAAGGAAAGCGTATTTGGAGAAGTCGGTTGTGAAAATTACGCAATTTCGTCTTCTTGGAAAGATTCTAAGCTCGTGATGTATACCCATCCACAGACGAGGCATATGTATGAACAGACTTCACATACAATGCATTTCTTCGGCCCACGATTTACCATTTTAGTGTCGTACAGTTTAGTGCAAGATTTGCACTGCAGTATTACTAGTGATGAAAGTTAAAGTTAAACAATGTGGACGGTATAGCCACGTCTGCTTCGAGAATTAGTTATTGAAATAGACGTAACGATACGTTTCGTCATCGATGAAGGAATATGACGATAAAAACCACGGCAGATGAAAATTGGTATAAATATAGTTGTATATGTTCGACTGTTCGACTACGATGTCCGTTCGAAGGTGTCACAAAAAATTGTTCGAATTATTATATTTTTATGAACATTATAATTAGGTGCAACGTTGTCTTATTATTAAATTCACTTAAATTATCTTAGTATGTAAATTCACAGCCTGAATGAATTACGTTTATCCCGCAAACTCAATTATATGAGATATTGGACATGTCAAAAAAATATTTGTACAAATATTCTTTGGAATAAAGCAGCACGTTGCATGTCATAAATTATTTCTTGTAAAACTAGTCCTTTTTGAAAAAAGTGACAACATGTACAGAATTTACAGGGCATTGAGTGTACACATATCTCGGATGTCGCAAAAGTATTTGAACGACGATATTTTAAATTCGACAAAATGTAGACATTGGTTCTTGAAGAAATAGGTACGAGAATGTGATTGTGCGTGAAATAAAAAGGGACTCAACAATTTCGGCTCCACACGCTACACTAGTGGCTGATAGCCTTGAGAAACAAGTTCATTCGGAACTTTGTCAAAGAATTCCCCGTAAAAATAATTTTCATGCTTGTATTCTCCGAAAGAAGCCATTTATTAGCAGAGTCAATAAGCAGAAGAGACTAAATTCCGCTAAAAAGTATATGAGAAGGATAAGGACTTTTGGAAACGCATTATTTCTTTAGAAAGGAATAAATATAATATATTTGGCTCCGATGTCATAAAATTGCTATAAAATTGTATGTCATAAAGTTTGGAGAAGAGCAAATAGAGAGATGGATCTTAAAACCGCGAAGCATCGAGGTGAATCGATAATAGTGTGAGAGTGTATGGCTTCCAGTTGTGCTAGAAACCTCGTCATTATCGACGAGATATAAGATAAATATAAATATATGCAGATATTGATAGATAATTTCTGTAAAATGCGGAAAAATTAGGGCAACTGAATAATTTTCATTTTCAGCAGGACAATTATCCGAAACATATCGCACGCTCTGTTAAAGAATGGATCATATATAACGTACCGCATATTTTAGAAACACCGTGGAGCCCTTATGGACGGTAATTGACAGACAAATTGGTAAATATAACATTAGTTCCAAGGAAGGATTAAAATAATGAGATTTGCAAGCTTGGAATGATATAGAATAAGAAATTACTGAAAATTCGCTTAATAGCAAGCAACGACGTTTGCAAGCCATAATAAGTGCTTACGGCTGACCGACAAAATTAAAACTATATTAAAACTATATTTATGTAAATAAAAATATATTACCAATTTCATCGTTCGAATACTTTTGTAGCGCCCGTTTAGACGATGTTGGCAAGAATTATGTATATGAAATACAAATTCGTGTTAAAAATAATAAAAGTATAAAGACAACAAATAAACGATAAAGAAATTGAAGATATTATTTTAACTTTATGTTCATCATCGAAATTTCAGGTGAATACATGCACTATAATTGAAATAAAGAAAGTAAATAAAATATACTTTTTTTCTTTGACCAAGCTTTATTCTATAATAACACAAATTTCTTGGAAAATATAATACAACAGTTAGAAAATCCTTCCAACGACCTTGATCTTCTCATCTGTGATCTTCTCACATATTTTCACATTCACTATCCTGAGTGATCTTCACTATCCTAATGCTAGGTGTCCACAGAAGAATAAAACTGTCGCGAGAAGTGGTCTCCTCTCGAGAACACTTCTCGCAAATGGATACTGTTCTAAGAGTTACTGTCCGAGAACATCGCTCAACTGTCTAAGAGTCGACGTGTCGCAATTTGCTCCCAAATAAATACAGTATTATACTGTTCTCGGAGAGTTGCTCTCAGAATTCGAAGTTTTGAGAGTACTCTCAAGAGAACAGAAATTGTTTAGTTTCACTGAATATAGCGAGAGCCAAACTGTGATGCGAAAAATATCGAGCCAAGAATAAAAACTTTCAAATTTACTATTTCCTCCACAGCAGGGATTCCCCTTGACTGGACTTTCATGTCTTCCGTTTCTTTCTATTGAATTGTTCTCGATATAAACAACTAAAAAACATATTGTAAGGGATGCATCCTAGGACCATTGGAAATTGTAAAGGAACCGACCTCGTTCATATAATAATTTAAATATCATTGTTCTGGCGCAGAACAACCCACCTCGGGACGAACACTCAGGCTAGATTCTTAGAATACGCTACCCTGCAGAGAAGTTCCAGATGCCATGGCCCGCTCCCATTTATCTTACCCTGGGATCTTTATCTTTATCTTACCCTGAGAGGCAAAGTTAGCATCTGGAACGTTTCTTAACACCTTGAGCCCGGCGTCGGTCCCTGCGGACCGACAATGGACTTTTCGTTTGGAGAGCGTCGGTCACTGCGACCAACAGTAACAAAGTTACAAAATAAATGTAGCAATTTCAATGAAATTTATTGAAACATTCTAAACAAAAATACGACGACTTTTTTAGTCAAATTTCTGGCTATCTTGCGTCCGTATATCGTTGAATTATTATTGTAACATCCTGAACAATATCTTCGGATTTTGTGAACATCTCCTTCTTTTTTGTAATTGGTGAACCTTTCTTTTTTCAATAGGCATAGGAATTTCCTTGTCTTTTTTTTAACTGATCGCCTTTTGGACGTCTTTTGAACGCTTTTGAACTTGGAACGTGTTTCACGTTCATATCTCTCTGTATATTTTAGACGTCTCAAATATCGCCCAAGCGCTCGGTCGCTCCGGGCAGAACGGAAAGCGCAGCAAAATTGGCGTGGGGCTCAAAGTGTTAAAGGGTAACATCGGTAAACAAAGGGCTTCTTGGCTTTCGCCAAGAAGTCACGTAGACACATTCGCTCCATATAAAAGGTCCGTCTGCTAGTACGAGATATACAGTCTGATATAACCACTCATTCAGTCAGTTCGAGTCTAGACGCGGAGACACCATCTCCCAGATTCACGTAACAATTCCAGACAGTCTGCCAGAGTCACTCAGTTCAGTCAGTTCGAGTCGAGACACCTCTTACACATCACAGACTCACGTAACAATTGTATAACTTTCACCAAATATACGTCTTAAAAACCTACAACCGGCATTCTTAATATCTCTCCGACGGGAAATTCTCAAATAGACACGTACCTTAAGACTCTGAGATAAGCCTTCGCTGGTTCCATGGACAGAATCGATCGGTGGAACAGTAACAAAAATTTGTCAACCATGTCAAATTTTCAAATTTGGCAACTAGAGGAAATCCTAAAGTGTCCCTTTAAATCGCTTTTCATTTGTTATTCTGCACGATGACAATCGTGATAAAAGCAATTAAAAAAAGAATGAGAATGAGCAGCATCAGTGAGAATATATCATTTTGAATTCGTATAAAATTTCAATAAAATATGTTGAAATATATCATTAAATTTTTGACAAAATTGTAAAGAAATTCTGTAGTATACTCTAGAAGCCACGTTATAGGAAAGGCACAAACATACATATGTTGAAAACTATGGTTTCTAGAAGAGATAGGCTGCCTTATGTCCAAATAAAACGATGATTAACAGGAGAGGGAGTGAATGAGCCATTCGATGCAAGTTCTTGAACAATTTGGAGGAACCACGACTCTTTTGCATGTACGTTAATTATATAATTTGTCTTACAAAATCATTTTACTTAAAAATGAAGTAAATTTATCTTATATTTTATATTAATTCTCGCACAATGAATGCTAGATCATTGTGTTTATTTAATTGCAATAAATATCTGTACTGCTTTAACATGAAATTTAACTCTTTAATAAAAGTTTCGTTCCGAAAAAAACCTCTCTCGATTAAATGATTGGAACGAAATAGTTATTCAGATGATTAAACTTTAATTTTGATGCCTTGTAAAATTGTCGACAAAGATAATCCATTACTTTCACTTTAAAATGATTTGGAAAATAATTCTTTCCACTTTTAATGAATGTTCGCCTTAAAATAGTGAAATTTTATCTCGAACATTTTCTTTATAAAAACGAAAATACAACAAATATATTTTCATTTAAAAGCCGCATCCTGTATAAAATTTGAAGCATTTTAAAAAATATTAATTTCTTTTTAATATTATACTTTAATTATTTTTATTCAGAAAAATCATAGTATACGATGATAGATTTTTTTGTCTACTAAATTCACATTTATTTATTATGATTTATTTATTATGATTATTGTATGTACATACATATGTATGTATGTTTGCTCGTAATAAAGTGTCACCGAATTCAATTCAATAAATAATTTTTGTTGTAGCAACACTGTCCAACACTGTAGTGCAACACTTGCCTAAGTCGATACGACAGGATTTCACATGAAAATGGAGGTCATATGATTCTTCAAAACTTGGGACATAAAAAAGCATTGGATGTCTATCTTATTCTTAGTCAATGGTAATACACCATTTATATGATAAACTTGTATTATTGCTTGAACACAATTTAACATTTATTAGAAACGCCCTAAGAAAATTATATTTATATTTTTATCCATTTATCTATGTTGAACCAAGCGTTCAGTTAAATTTTATATAACAATAAAGCATAGCAGTCTCGCATAGAATTTTATCCTTTATTTACAAATATCAGATCATCATTCGGTAACAAAATTGCATTGCACATATGCAGAATGATAATTCGAGATGATAAATTAACAATCTAGACAAAACAACAATACAATATGCAACAATATCGATGCGATGTTTCATTAATTAATGCAATATAGCATGTACTCATTTTATACGTGGAACAGTATTTTTTATCTATATATATATATATACATATACATATATATATATATATATATATGCATATATAAGCATAATTTAAACATTATGCTCGTAAAGAAAACGGCACATTAACAAAAAATATAAAGTCTATCATATACATGAGTTAATGAATATGTAACACACATGGCAAGTATGATTTGTTGAGTTAGACCGAACATTTTAGAACTCAGTCACGAGTGTGATACGTATATTATGTATATTACATATATTATGTATAGCTATAAATGTTTCAGATAGTTTATAAGTCTATAATACATTAAAATAACAATTGCTGTACAAGAGTATTGAGATAGATACAGCATGTAATGTTCTTGCTTCAACTCATACTATTTTTATATTTCATAGGTCGCTCCATTCGATTTACATATGCATAGGCACTATTCATCGACAAAGAAGCATTCCGACGAAGATTTAGAAAATACTATGTGATAATTTTTTTTTCTTTGTTGAATACATGGATTTTTATTTATGCATGGTTGCTGTCGATGATAATATTAATCGCTGAACGTTAACAGAGAAATGAATTTGTGGTGGGCATAACTCATATGGTTAATGTAAATTTAGCTTCTATGTAGCGTGACTCAAGTTCGTCTTGTTCGGCAGATGCAATAAGAATACAATGCATATTAAAAATAAGTAGATCATATCGATGCGATTTTTTGCTTGATATCAAAAATTCGTGTATGTATGAAAAGATAATTATCGCAAAATTTTCATCGTATCGTGACGTGATATCTTCTGTTTTTTCCTTTGTTTGCTCTATTCATTTTGTGTTTTCTTATTAATCGCTTTACTAATGAACTCGTATGATGCGTCGCATCTTACAAACACGCCGAAAAATATGAAATATTAAAATTTGTTGCGTCAACATATAGCCAATTATAATGCTGAAGCTCATTTTTTTACTTTATTTGTTTGTAATCAACATATTTTACAACGAGTATGTGTCACTATAATGTCAATACAATTAAAATAAAAATAAAAATAATTTAATAGCGTTTTTGAGGTAAAATAAGTATATATATACTACTATATAAGTATATATATACATATTTTATATATATCTAACCAATTGTTTGGGAGTGAGAAAAATTGTAAATTTTACTAACAAGTACATTAGAACATTAAAGAAACTGAAAAGGCGTATATGTTGAATTCTAAAATCAGAAGAACCAATGTTACAAAATGATCATGTTTGATCACATACATCATGAGCAACGATCGACGCGTTTAAGCGATTAAAATTTGTAACCATTCCGGCGGGATTTCCATTTTTTTCCAAAATTTCGAAATAACAACACATAATTACATAATTTAATCAATCCATATCATTTCAGAGATATGTGATTGTATTTTTCTAATTTTCAAATTATATAATTATATAAATTTCAATATTTCTTACTTGTGTATAAAAAAACTTAAAATAAAATATTTTTTTATATACATATGTTAATGCGTATGTATTTTAGGCTATTATGATAAAACCTAACAATCAAAATGAAACAGAATTTTGAGAGGGTAAAGAGAACAACCCCAAACATAAAATTTTAGTTCGATTAGTTTCCGAGACATCAATAAAATACTATAATACATTGAATTGTATCTATACAAAAGTATATTTTCACTCTTCTGAGTATCTCCTGGATATTTCATTTAAAATCCGATATTAAGACTGTAGTACAATATGATCCAATCATTATTGCATTGGGATTGGTCATCAATTTTAATCCGACCGTCATTAGACGGTTGACTAGTAATTGCCTGTAAAATCCAATGTTGATCTATAAAATGTTGTCGATGTCAGATTTTAAGTAGGACATAATAAGATATTACATTATTAGTTACTCGATACCTCACGGTGATGACTACTGCAGTTAAAAGACGATGCTGGCTAAAATACAACGAAGACAGTTATAGTTTACAGACACAATTCAATATATTGCACTCAAAATTTTTTTATTAATATTTCAGAAACTAACTTTTTTCCACCTTCTCAAAATTCATTTGCTATATTTGTATTTTATTTATTCCATAAATTTGCGTCTTATGTTTCAAAGTGTATTTATTAACGAAAAACTAACTTGTCATTAGTGGTACAAATAAGTATGTGTTATGTACTACTGGTGCACGTGAAACTAAACCAATCGTATGATCTACTGGCTCTATGTTACACTGACGATTACTGTCAATACGTGGCATAAATATTTGTATATTTATCGTTAGCTCGTAAATACAGGGCGGCCTGATTATAATAACTATAAATATTGTCGAAAAAAAAATCAACTTTAAAAATCGTGACGAGCAATGTAAATTTGATTTGCGGATATTCGCTTTATATTCTGATTTATTAAAAAGTTCGTATGTATATGTGTCTGCAAAAAAAAAAATATATAATCAATATAAGATATATCATTTTTTAAGAAACCAAGTGTTTGTAAAGTTCCATTTTCTTTTTCTTAACAAGAATTTATACAACTTTAATATTCATGTCGCCTTTATAAATGCGCGCGTTATCACTATTGGTCTCGTGTTCTCATACGGCAACAAAAATGACATTCACCTTCGTATACAGTTTGCGGACATTTCGGGCGCCCTATTCTCGAAATTTCAATTCGACGAAAAAATTGCTATCCTTTAAGTGCGTTTCACGTAGGCCTAAAATAAATATTTTTCTTTTTTTGTTTTTTTTTCTTGTTTATGTTACTTATAATTAGACGAATAAAATACAATGACCATGAATAAAGTACAGACGACAGTTAGTTTAATGCGTACACACACTGATATATAGACGATACTCTTTTCTTTTGCACCAACTGCAACATTCGTTTAATTCTTTTTCCTTTTGTTCATTTTATTCTCTTCGTCTGCCCTGTTTCGACGAAGACGAACACAGGTTGAACGTTGTATTTAACTTTATCGTTAATTTTTCATTTTTTCTTTTTTTCATTTTTTTTTTTCTTTTTTTTTCGAACAACATGAAATTCTCGCATGGTTATGCGAGTTCATCAATATATATGTATATAAAATTCGAATATACTCGGCGGACCGAAAAAATGAACGAGGTGAAGTTTCAACAGCATTACTAGACTTCAACGTGTCGCATAAACTATACAAAAATGAACGCTCGAAGTTGGGAGAAACGAAATATTTTGGACGGTACGACGAAGAAGCATTTCAACAAAATCTTATCTTTTTTATTACGGATTCTTGTCACAAAATTTTTGTGTCCCGCTCAAATTCAAATCGCTCTTAACTGTTCATTTATTAAAAAGTGAACTGTGAACTGACATATCGTGTTATGTGCCTATTTTAGTTTGAAGCGTTGATTCGAGAGGCTTTCGCGTAAGGCCTCCGGGAAGTTTTAAGTTTCTTTCTTCTTCTTCTTCTTTTTTTCTTCCTTTTTTTAAAAGTTCCTTTTTATGTATTTTTGTCGCATTACAAAGCGCTATATATTCCTTTTAATATTGAGATTTTGGTAAAAAAAATCTCTGTATCGTGGTGATAATTGGCTGAAAGCTTGTCCATTTACATTATTTGTTCTAGCTCGTCACTAGTAGTATTAATAATAGAAAGACATGTGGCCCTATAACATGTTCGAAAGCTATATTTAAAAGTGTTGTCTGTATTTTTTTTACTATGTGTAGCATATTGTCTTTCTAGCAGATTTAGTCTGTGCTATTTTTTTTTTTTTTAAGTTTAATTTGGACGAATAAGTTATGTAATTACATCATGCGTTCTAAGTATCTTTGGTGGGTATTTACTTTTACAATGTCAGACAAAAACCTGAAAAATAGTTTTACAATTATGAACAAAGACATAAAAAAAATTTTTTTTTATATTTTTAAATCTTTGTAAGAATCTTTAGCAGTGTATCTTATTGGAAATAATCACAAATAAGAATAAAAGATGCAATTGAACATCAGAATAATTATCATACTACTATTATATCATACTACTAAAATGAATTACCAGTGACTAACGATTACTTGAGTCGTTGTGTAACATTAGCTAATGCAACAGCAAATGCTTGTAAAGCGCTGAAAGGATATTGAAAATCCAATGTATAGGCATTCCCATCTATCCTTCCAAATTGCATTACCTAATATAATATTAAAACAAATACATTATTTAATCATATGGGACAAAATGCAGTAAATATTGGATAACTGCCCGAAAATCAGGAGCCATTACGAATACTTATTCAATAGTAATACCATAATGCTGATATTCGAACGTAGAATAGAATATCACAAGTGAAAGAGAAAGAAGTTTAGAAATGGTAGCGATGACTACCAGACATTTACGAAGATATTTGTCTCGGGCAAATTATTTATTATTTACTGTATTGAAATTTACTATTTTCATACCTGCCGGCCTTTGAATTCTATTTGAAAGTTTTTAGCACTTTCCTGGGTTACTCTGCCACCAAAGTCAAGCTGATATACTTGGCTAGATTCGTTCCACATAGGTGCTTTATTATGCATCACAAGTTCCCTTCTCACTGCTTCTGATTTATGACTAGATATCCCTGCTCCTTTCTGTTTCAACTATATATGTAATTGGGACAGGATTAATGTTTATAATGATTAAATTTAAATACAAAACGAGAGATAATTGGTATTATATAATATATTATAAATCTTTTAAACAAGATATTTTTATAGAATTTATGTTAAATTGTATGTTCCGTTGACTAATGTTATTATTAAATTATATTATAATCATAACATTGTTATTAAACAATATTATAGTTATAAATCATAGATATTTAAGTTCTTCCTGTTATTGAAGAAAGAATTTTACACACACACACATATAAAACAATATGTATATACTATACGTACTATATATACATATATAAACTGAATATGCTTCGTTAAAAATTGCCTTGGTACACGTGCACTTGAACTTTAAACAAAATCTCAAATCAAAAAATTTTGTTTTACACATTTGATTTATTTTGTCATAAGAAATCACTGGTTGTACCACTGTTACTAAAACACCCTATGTATAAAACAATTATTTCAAATTTTAGTCTGTACAATTATATTGTTAGTTTTAATTATTTTTAGTTACATATGCATATATATGCATGTAGTTAAAAAAAATACAAAATAAAGATGATAAAACTGACTATACGTATAATAGTACAGATTGTAATTTGAAATAATAATTAAAGAGAATTAATAAAGGAACGACGGCTGGATCAAGTTGAAGCCAACATTGACCAGTTAATATTATATCTACCTTCTTTGTTTACCTTTTGTCTTAGTTGTGCTTTCTGGAAAGTCTCAAGATTCCTATAGTTTGTCGACGAATCATCTTGTAAAAGTCCTTCTTCGTCTGAACTTTCGCCTCGACTTTTTCGTGTTTTTCTACTTAATAAAGGACTCGATAAAAGTCTTCTTCTAATTGGCGAAGCGGATGCCGGCCTTTTACCTTTCTTCGAAGGTGCTGGACTACTGGGAGAACTTCTGGGTAATCTAAGGAAAATGTTAATCGTCAATAAAAGATTTTTTTTGTTGAAAAAATTACAAGAATCTCTTAATGTATTTTGCCTGGTGGATGGACGCGGTGATGGTGGTGGCAAAGAGTGACTTTCATCAAAATCTCGAAGTCGAGCTGCAAGACCATCTAAGGATGATGCCAATGAACCACTTGGACTAGATCCTCTGAAATAGTAACATTATTAATATGAAAAATATATATAAAATAATAATAATAAATAAAATAATGAACATATTAACAATAATAGTAATATTTTCATAAAGAATGAAATTCAGATAAAACCTGGAAAAAAATGAAATTCAGATAAAATAACGATACTATTATTACCTAAGAGGAGAATTACAAGTTTTCAGTCGAGTAGGTTTAATTTGAGCAGAATTAATCACATTGGAGGCTGTAATGTGTATTGAACATTCACTAGGCATCGCGTCTGGTGATTTCTCCAAAGATTCATTACTTTTGTCTTCGATAGCTTCGAGATTCATAGTTGATGCTTCTTCAGCGTGTTCAGTCAACTTTGGTGGCAAAGCTATTTGTTCATTAACCGGAAATATATCACTAGAATCTAAACTTTTGGATTTGCCACAATTACGAAGCCTTGGCGACTTTGAAGATTGCTGCCCAACCTCTTGCTGAGTTTTATTTTTTTTTCTTCTCTTCGTTTTCCTCGATACCAAAACCAATCGCTTGTTAGGTGCTTCTTTTCTAAGCATTTTTAAAGCGATATCACAAGGAGCTAGTTGTGCGTCCACCATATCTAAATAACCAACACTGCAACTTCTGACTATACTGTCATTGACGCAGAGTGGGCCAATGCTGACAACCGTTTGTGTTCTGTGAACTCCTCGCGACTGATCGAATGCTTCGGCTTCGCCGCGACTTTCTTCATCGATGAAGCGCATGTCATCAATCCGACTAGTTGTAGAACTGCAACTCGATTGACTAGCGTTCATTTTACCGCACAATTCTGAGTGAGATTTTACGGAATCTTTTAGTTTTGTAGTACAACATGAGCAAGATCGCCCGATACATTGATCGATGTTTTCTGGAAATTGATAAGAACAGGCTGGTGAATGATTGTTGGACAAGTGTATACTATTTTTACCAAAAAGACCATTATTTGCTCCGTGTTGATTGTTCAAGTTCATCGGACAAGATGTTTGACTAATATTTGTCGAACTATTGACATTATGATTATTTTTACACTGAATTCCACTCAAATTACTCGAACATGCGATATTATGCATGCCATTGAGAAATATCGTCTGCGACTGAGAAGAACAGCTATTATTTATGTTCAAACTGTTAACGATAGCACCTCCCTGAGAACAACCAAGACTGCTCGATGCTTCTGTATTTGAGGCTTGTCCATTGTGTATCGGCATAGAGATGATAGTCGATGAACAAGATGTCAAAACAGCTTTATCGTCCTGAGAAATTTGATTAAATTTGTTATTCTCGAATTCCTTTTTCGATACGAGTCCCGGTTGATCCGCAAGAGCAGTTTTCATTCTTTGAATGTTATTCGTGTAATCGGTTCCCGTGTTCGATGTCGCGATTATAGTCTGTGTGGGAGCAACCGCATTTTTCGGAGATTGAAGAGCCGGTACATCACAACATCTTGGTGGATTATGCCTTAGTGGAGTTCGATAAGTATTTGTTGGAGCGGTTCTTAAGTTCTCATATAGATTACCCATTTCTTGTAGATCCACATAAGGTAATTCGTTTTCGAAATTTTCAACTCTAGATAAAGCGGTTGATAAGGGCTCGCTGGCCACAAATTGATTAGAAATTTGAGATTTCGGACGATTAGAATTAAGTCGCGCATTACGGGGTGTCATTGGTGCAATCGGAGGAGGTTGCGCTTCGGATGTACTTCTCGAGGTAGCTTGAAATTCTTGGAACGATTCTTCCTCATCTTCGGAGAATAAGTTAGGATTAAATGTTGGATCTGGGCCTAACCAAGAAAATCGATCGTTAAATCTCGTGATCAACACACTTTACTTTGTTCGTGATTGCAGAGATAGTATACATAGGATATGTATATGTACGTACCTGCAGGTACATCGTCTCGTAGCTCTGTCATTATTAAAGTCATTTGTCTTGGTTGTAAATGTAGCAATGACGTTCGATAAGTAACCTGACCCAAATTGGCGGGCACCGAATCTGCCAGTCCGTGAAACTTGAATTTCGTGCCCCAGATATTGGACGTTACTTCGACTAGCCTTGCGTGCTGCAAATAGATACACCTTATGACACTGTTGGTCACTCGACTATCTCGATACCTTAAGACGTAAATCGTTAATAATAATCGCTCGTTAAACTTTGCTACATCATGCAATTTCTTAGTATTCGAATTTAAGTGCACCGCGCCGCGTTTCGTTGTGATCTCTTAAAGAGAGAAATATTACAATGCTATACTTTACCTCAGGCAAGGTATCCACGTAAGTAAGATCGTCGGTTTCCTCGTTCGATTTTTCTTCTCTTTTTCTCCTACTTTTTCTTTTGTTTTTGGGCGATCCACATAGATCCGCTGTGTCCTTTTCTGTATCGGATCCATCACTAAACGATGGGCATTGTGACATGTCTTCCACAATTTGAATGGTATCTTGACTTTGTGGATCGAATATCACGAATTCTGGTCTGATTTTACTTGTCCTTCTACCTTTTAAAAGAGGAATTAAACCACCCAGATATTCTAAATACAATGTATAACATGGTACCGGTTCTACGGCGTGTCTAAGCATGGTACAATGTAATCTTCCACCGCCTGGAGGTGGGCGCGATACAAAACGCCTCAGTTCCCTTGGTTCTGGTACGGAACATCTATAAACGCGATATGATGTATTATTAAAGTGAAATGTTTTATTTGCTACATACAGTTGTTACTTTTAAATTATTACTATTAATATATATGTGTATTATAAATACTCTCTCCGCCAAATTAATTGTCACATTTGTATATTTTTGTCCGATTATTGATATGATTTATTTTATCTGATGTCTAAATATTTGGTATAATAGTAGATTATTATATTTATTAATCAACTAATAAAGATCATTCAATCGTGATTTATTTATCAAAGTAGACTGATGTCAGAACAACGATAATTTGATTAATTACATTTTTAAAAGTACATCAGCTGTCATTTTAAAAATGTGTGTAGAGTTGAAATGATGAATTTAAAAGTTAAAGTCAAAAAACGTAAAGTGAATAACGATATGTTGTTCTACAATTTTTACTACAGCGTTGATAAACCTGGTGTACGGTGCTCGCTATATCGAAAGAATTTAATGTGCATCATCGAACTGTTCAATGTAAACTCTCAATCACTCTCAAATAATTGATAAATGTGGAAAGAAAGAAAAAAGATTTTTCTCAAAACTTAAAGAAAATTAAAGATTTTCTTTTGAATCAAAAAGGATCATTTAGAAGTTCATTGTGTGCTATAAATATGCTAAAATCAACCTTACATAAGATTTGTAATTAATGTTAAAAACTGTTTAAATATTATTTAAGAATAAATAATATTGTTAAAAATTTTCGTTTGAATAAAAAAATTTTCCATTTTCATCAAATTTTATTTATATTTTATTTTTTTTTTACATATGTGACAACTATTATACATCAAGTGTGACAATTAATTTGAGACGAAGTAAGTAGGTATTTTCCAGGGAAAATATAATCGATATTTTTACTTTTTACATAACTAAAATAATATAAATATTTAATTACAAATAAGTTTTATTAACGCCAATTTGTCAAGTTAGATAAGTTCAAGTTTTATTAAGATTAAATAAATATTTAAGATTTTGAAGTTGAAAAAATCTTAAATGAAACTTTAAGTGACTGGTTTTTAGTAACGTATAATGTATGAATTTTATTTTAACAAGCAGAATAAAACTTTTGACGAAAGTATTTTTTTCATTTGATCTATTTGTATTTCACGAATGAAATAACGTTTTACCTTATCGTACTAGCAAAGAGGGCAGCTACCGAGGCTCTTAATCGTGGTGGCAATGGAAGTTGTTGAACACTAGATTCCCTTGTCAAAGACGCTCTCACAGCTAAACGAGACAACAATTGCAGCGAACCTACTCGTCTGTGAAATGTATGCATTATACACGCAATACTTTAATTTGGAAGACAATTATCTAAATGAATGAATGCTCGAATAAAAAGAAATAATGTATAATATTACCTTGACACCCATGCTGCGTGAATGCGTGCTCCGGTCGCGACAAAAAGTCGTCTGTCATTATGACCCCACGTGAGCGCTGATACTGGACTCTATGACATCGATAAGAAATCGTGACTTACGCGACATATTATCGTAATGTCTCACTAAATTTTGAAAAGATACATACTTGTGTGTATGGAATAACAGCGGTGTACACAAGGGTGCCAGTTACTGAATAAAATTTTAAAATATTTGTATACTCGTGCAGGCTACTTTGACTGTTATCCGAATCTCTTGTCCCAGCGATTGCTAACAATTTCTTCGAATTGCTCCATTCTGCGTGCAGGGGGGCTTTTAGATTTGAACGTATCGTGATAGGCGAAACATCATCGAATGAACGTAGCATTACAATATTCCCATCAGTTAAACAAACCGCTAGCACGTAATTTCGATCGTCTGCAAATGTCACATTTTATTTTGTACAACGGTATTAAATGTGATAGTAATCTTAATGAAAAAGTAAAAACAAATTTTTAATAAACTAAACAGCGAATTTTATTAAAATTTTTTGATAAAATATGCAAAAATGAATGGATAATTTCAAACATATATGAATCATCTAAGATTAAAAGCTGAATTATTTTCGAAATGATTAATTGTATCAAAAAATGTTTTAAACAAAAGTTAAATATTTTCGAGAGTAGTATTAACTGATATAATTATTGTCTTTAATATTGATGCATAGAAGGCGTTCGAAGGTCGTTTATTTTTTTAAATAAAATCGTATATTTTTTAATACTCTAATCGATTCAGCTCGTTATCACCTATAAAAAAAGTTTTAAACCTAAACATTATTAATTTAGGAGATATTTTAATTAAAATGTTGCAGTGTGATACTTTTTTCAATTTGAATTTCTTTGTTCAATTTCATCCTCTTTAGATGTCAGATAGTATTTTGTTTCTCAAACTATCTTTTATTTTATATATAAACGTTTAACAATGATTCCTTCCTTCATTTAACAGTATTGTGTTGTGTTTGCATTGTACTGTCACGATGTCTTCTTAAATTATTGAAAGAAGTAATGATGTAATTGTATTGTAATATTCAAAAAAGCATTAGACCAATGTTTTCTCTCTTAGTGAATTGGACGAGGTAGGCTAGGCTTAGATTTTGTTTTTTGTTCTGTTTTCATATATCATCAACCGCTGAAGACATGTGTCAACAAATTGTCGAAGAAAGTAGAAATATCACCGTACTAATATTAAGTAATGTGAAATATTTCTTTAAGAATTAAACAACAAAATCTCCGTTTAGACGACAATGGTCATCACTTTGAACACATTTTGTAACAACTGTTATGTAACAGTTATGAGTGTTGACTTTATGTGTGTGAATGTGAGTGTAATTTGTGGTGTGGATATATGATATGTATGTCTGGTGTGTTGTGTTTTGTTTCTGGACTGTGCCGGGAAGAGCATTCATAGAGAAGGAATCGTGGTGTGAGGATCTGGAGAAAAAAGGACAGATTAGTGAAGCATAGATTAGTGAAGAGAGTGAGAGATTAAGAGAGAGAGAGAAGTCTAAAGTTTTATTGTTTTATACCTTGTGTAACCAAGGTATATTTTTATTACTTCGTCCCTTATTCCATTCACAATAGTAAAATAAATATTTATTTTATTTTAATCAATATAAATAATTAATAAACGTTATACATTCTTCTGTTATTACTAATGCTGTTACTATAGATAAATTCGATACACTACGAGAATTACTTCGAATTATTTTAATCATTGGAATATTTTGAACTAATGGTTTCTCGGTATAAATGGTTTAGTATTTTTTTATAGACAATAACGAACTGAATCGATTAATATATTAAAAAATATACAATTTCGCCTAAAAAATAAATTTGACCTGCAAATGCTTTCTATGCACTAAAAGATAATAATTAATGCCACTCTCAAAACCGTTCAGCAATCTCTAAAATATGTTTTGATATAATCAATTGTTTCGAAAATATTTCAACTTTTAATCTCTAGAGAGATAACTCACAGGGTATTTCATTTAAGTGGAATATCTAAATATCTTCGTTTCAATTTTATGAAAAAATTTCTGAGTATAAAGTTAAGCTGCAATTCCGGAAAATGTCGATAGACGTAAACATTAATTGACATAAAATTTTTAGGGATTGAAGAGGAGAGGAAGAAGACCCCAAATATGATGTTTCGAATGTTTATTAATTTTCGAGATATTGATTTAAAATTTTGATATACAACTATATGATTTTTATAGCGAGGATCATTGCATTAATAATGTCTGCATAGACAAAATTCAATGTATTGTACCGAAAGTTTGTCCATAAACAATGCGATAACGTTAAGAGATATTAATATAAATATTTTGAAATTAAAACGGAATTAAGTTCGTTGAATTTGATTCTTTATATCTTGTAAGAATGGGAAACAATGTATATATTGTTGTTATGTGTAATATAATAATCAACCAAAATTATTACAATCATTAAAAATATTAAAATATTATAATAAAAAATTATCTAACTAACTAAAAATATCAATAAGTAAAATTCATTTTAAAAAATAATTCATTTTAAAAAATTGATATTGGCATTCTTTTCATCTCTACAAAATTCATTGCCACAATATACGTATATTTTAAAATATTAAACCCTTTTCGCATTATTTGACATGTTAAAATCTCAAATTGGTTTCCAATGCTTTTGAAGAAAACAGCTTGTAGTTCTTTATATAAAACATCTAGACTCAGAAAGACGAAGACTTTCAAATCTATGCTTATATAATCTTACAATTAGTAGAATATAGTGCCAAACTATTTATGTATTTTCTTGACATATATGTGTTATACATACACTTATATACATACAATAAAGAGCAAAACTGGACATATATAGAATTTTAACATAAATAATATTTTATTCAATGTTTACAAATAGCAATACAAACACAGCAAAAGACGTCATAATAATGTCATGCTTTGGCTCTCAAAATATTTTACCGTTCATATTACCAGCATTGTTGGCGGCAGATATAAAGTATTTTCGTGAAATCAATTTTATTTTACCGCTTTAGAATTTTTGGAATCAATTGAAGTACGAACTTTTTCAACATTTGATATCCGAAAGTAGAATTCTGCTAATTAATCTTTTCAAAGTTTCTACAACAGCATACATCAAATTTTTAATTTCTCGGAAATCAATATTAAGCATGTCAAAACGTGTTCGATAAGTTATTAAGGAAAAAGGCTTAAGCAAAAGGCTAAACCAAGTACTAATTCTATAAAAATAATTTATATTTTCCTAAACAATGATACTACGATCGTAACATCTTTTTGGAAAGTGAGAATACAAATCTACAAAATACTATATACTTTATTTTTTTATATTCTACGTGCAAGTATTTAATAAAATATTATTTATGTTAAGATTCCATATGTACGTTTTGCTCCTTATCGTACATAATTTGTCCGAAATATAATACTTCACGCGTGTAGATCTTGTAAAATGCAATATAATAGTTAAAAATTCCCTATTTTATACGAAGCTACTGTACCTTTGTGAGACCTGTCGTTGGTTAAATCGTCGTCTCCTTCTTCCATCGTGAATTTCTCGGCACTCCAAACCATTGAGGTAACACCAGCTGCCAACTGTACCTCGGACACCATCGCACCATGTACATCCATTACTATTAATTGTCCAGCTGTTGTTCCGAAATATACCTGTTGATATCAACAATAATGCCGTTTGAGTTAAAAGAAGGATCTAATTTGTCTAATAATTTTGATTTATTAAAAAAATTAAAAAATTTTTACAAACAATTAAAATTATTGAAAAATTGAATTCCATAGCACGGCGCGTCAATAAGAATCGTCATAGGTTTATATTTTCTCCTATTTTTACAAATTTTTTTATCAATATCAATGGTTTCTTCGATTTAATTATTGACTATTAATCGATCTGAACTTTCATTGATGTCAGGAAAATTTTTAGTTTGTTATCACTGTCATCACTAATTTGGAATTCGAACAATTATAAAGGAGTATAGCATTATTCGATAATAACGTAAGTGTTTCAAAATAAAAAAATATCATATTATCGTGTTTCATGTATAATATTATATTGTGTATTTTAAAGATTACGCATCAGAAAATACACACTTTTTTTTGTTCATTGTATTAACTTTATATCGTAAAATACTTTCCTCTTTTTGACACGTTTTATTCAGAATAGTAAGTATATATATATAATAAGAAGATACTAATATTATAATATGAGTTGAAACTGAGTTTGAAACTTTTTCACGAAATAATAACCTTTACTCGAATATTAAATAATTAATGAAATATTTGAAAAACTTATAGTTTTAATATTAAATATCAATTGTGCGAATAAGTACCACTCAAGAACGCAATCATTGAAAAGAATGTTTATTTGGATTAGCGAGTAAAACTCAAGATTAATAGTACAAGAATTAATTAGCTCCTATATTTCTGAACATATTTAAATAGTATTTAAGTCGATAGATTTCTCCGCAAGTCTTGTCATGGATAGGTAAGACTACTAAGACCAGTTAGATAGAATTTAGTTAAGTAATCTAAAGTCAACTATTTTCTACTATGTTTGAAAAAATTCTGTTTGAGAAAAACAAATGTGATTCACAAAAAATATATTGTTATCCAACATTTTCTTCTTTGATGAAGTTGAAAATGATAGTCATAAACGATAATTAAATAAAACGACTAAAAAGAAAATCTTAAAGGAATATCGTAATAAAGAATTCAATAATTTGCTCACATCTCTGACACCTGATGAAGATACAAACCATTCGCTTCGAAAAGTGACGAAAAAATTCGAAAGATAGATCAACATCTGCGATAAAAAAATCAAACGGTACTTGGATTAATATATCTGAACAAGTCATGACATTTGCAAAACGCTTACAAATCTTTCACAATTTATGTAAATATACAGCAACGAATTATCCGATTGAAAACATGGATTATAATTATAAGATACGTGCAAAAAAAAAAAAAAAAGAAACTGAATATCTTATTAACAATTAAAATGAATAAAATTCCGACTTAATAAACGGGAAAATAATTTAAAAAACTATCAGAAAAAAAACAATAAAAATGATTACAACATTTTCATTCTCAAGTACATAGAAACTAAATCAAATTATTATGATACATAAACTAAACAAAAGTGTACACAAACCTTCTTCATATACAGAGACCAATATCCCTAATACCAATTTCATCAAAAATCTTAGAAAAAATAATTCTTATTAGACCAAAGGAGATAATTGAAAGCAAAGAACTAATTCTAGATTGCCAGAATTCGACTATCTGCCAAATTTAACTGTCTTTAGAAATAAAAGATACTGCACAGCTTTATTTTTAGCACCGAAAAAGCGTTTAATAGGACTGATTTATTAAAAGTCATAAAGAAAAATCTTTTAGACGCCCTATATAAAAACTTCTACTATATAAAATTCTACCAATAGAACATTTTACATCAAAATAAAGAATTTAAATTTTAATATAAAATACATCAACTGTCTTATTTACAGTAGACATCTCAACATTCCACATTCACTTTCACCTCTATGAAGACGTAGTTCCATAGAAATAAAATTCCTCAAAGAAAATCAGTCAAGTATTTGGGATTCCAATTAGATTCAAAGTTAACTTGAAAACAAATTCATAAGAAAATCGAGCAAATCAGAGTCAAGTGAGTTATGTATCAACAACTTATTAACAAGTCGTCGACTAAAAACTAAGTACTGAAAATAAACTCTTGATAAACTATTATCAAACTCGTAATATAGAGCTGTGGAGAACGACGGTAAAAAGCTATATTCCAAAGATGGAAGCAATCGATAATTCGTCGCACAATAGTCGACGCAGCATTATGGTACATTACAAATGAAGATTTACGCAAGGATTTGCAAATCTCAGAGATGCAACGACTGTTTGAGAGCTACAAAATAAGAACAATAAATGACCCAAATCCACTAGCTGGCGCTTCATATAAAAAAAACATGAACAAAAGATTCAGAAGAAACATCCACAAGATTTTTTATTAAATTCATACATAGAAATATAGACATATACAGATGCTAAATAAACATTTAAATGTTTTCCATTCAATAACATATCGATTTTCCAACTGTTCGCCGGACAAATTGCAAGATATTTTTGGATTTATAAAAAAAAACAATAAATAAAATATATAAGGGTGGGGCATTTAAAACAGGTCACTTGAATAACTCGCTTGTTTTCGGAGAAAAAAATGCATCAGACCAAACTTGGTATCGAGGGGCTCATAATTTGTTACTAATTTCTTTATAGGTGGAGGTGTCAAGGAGATATGAAGGTCAGCTCTGTTTTCTTAAGTGGAATGATATAGTTTTTTACTTACATTCTGATAGAGAATTCCAAGACGAATACAATGACCTATTATGAAGATCACTCAAGGTTACTCAAGGTCAACTGCAAGAGAAAACAAATTATTTCAAAACATTCTTCGAATACTTTCGTGTCTTGTCTGGTTATTGACATATCTCTCTTGTAATTACTGATAAGGGTCACAGAACATAAACAAATATTCAATCACTTTGTAAGCTTATTTGTATCCACAAATGTTATTAGTAGTTTGACTACCGACTAGAGTACGGTTTCGTAATATTCAATCTTAGTGTTCAATTTTCAAAAATACATTATACGATAGCAGAGAAAGTGAAAATGGTTCTGATTTATGGTGAATATCATAAAATTATGAAGGAAGCGGTACGTGTGTATGGTGAAAAATTTCCCGATTGTAATAGACATTTACTTTTTGCCTTCGCAAACATTATAAAAAAGTTTCAAGAAACCGGAAATGTGGATAACAAAACACGCGATCGAGCCAAAAGAGCAACCGATGATGGAAACACGATAAACATTTTAGCAGCTGTAATACGAGATCTACATGTTAGTACGAGGCAACTTAAATGCGAGAGTGGCATCAGTCGACAAAGTACTTTGCGAATACTTCACGTTAACCAATTTTAACCGTTTCATATTTCACTTCATCAACAATTAAGTGAAAATGATTTCTATAAATGTTTACAGTTTTACGAATGGCACCTACGAAAACTGCAAGACGATGAAATATTCTTAAATAAAATTTTGTTTACAGATGAGGCTATATTGACAACCCACGGAAAAGTCACAACATGCACTACTGATCAGTAGATAATCCACGATGGCTAAGAGAAGAGTAGATAAATAGTTGGTCTGTAAACATCTGGACTTCTTCATAATAAAATAATTGATCCATATTTTATTAAACGCAAGCAGATAGTCGTAAATCTGAGAGAACCTTAAACGACGTTTTGCCAGAATTGTTAGAGAACATTTCACTGGATATACGACAATCCATGTGGTTCCAACAAGTCCTGCTCATTCAGCACGAAATGTTACAGAATTTCTGAACAAGAAATTTGGAAATCGTTGGATTGGTCGATCAGGAAGAAACAAATGGTCGGCACATTCTCCAGACCTGAGATTTTTATTTGTGGGGAAAAATAAAGGAACAAGTATACCGCGAAAAACCAACAACCAAAGTTGACATGCAAGAATATATAAAAAAAGCTTGCTCTATAATAGATACAAATAGTGCTTTGAGATAATCTGTTTTCTCTTGCAGTTGACCTTGAGTGACTTTGAATGATCTTCATAATAGGTCATTGTATTCGTCTTGGAATTCTTTCTTCTTCGTCTTCAGAATGTAAGTAAAAAACCATATCGTTCTACTTAAAAAAATAAATTTGACTTTCATATTTCCTTGAGCTGAGCTTCATATCTCCTTCCGCCTCCACCTATAAAAAAATTAGTAACATCAGATTATGAGCCTCTCGATATCAAATAAGTTTGGTCTGATGCATTTTCTTCTATCTCCGAAAACAAGCGAGTTATTCAGAAAACCTGTTTTAAATGCTCCACCTTGTGTATGATATTTTTACTCATATGATTTTTAATGCAGCACAGTTGGTTATGTAACTTCTTAAAAGAATGGAGAAATATTAATAGTACAGTATAAATGGTTGTATAATTGGTTGTAGAATAATAAAGGATACATAATTTTTTAAAAACATAAAAAAATATAAATAGAATATTTATTTATTGGATTGGATATTGTGTTTTTCTTTATCATTTCTATGTATATATTTGTATGTTCTGATTAAATTTTAGAAGATTGTAAACTTATTATTGATCTTAATTTTAGCTTGATTATAACAATTCTTCAAGTCTGCATAGAAAATTGATTGATTCGTTTTATATTATTGTTCATTTACATTATCCTCACTATTTTTCAGTAAAAAATGATTTATATTTGTTTAATTTATTTATTGATTTATAGTTTATATTTGAGTTTATTTATTATTATTTAATAGCATGTTAATGCTATAGGTATAATAATATCATTAGCATCAGGGACAATGAAAAGCCAATTAGTAAATAAAAAACTATTTATTACTACTGCCTTCTGCGTTTTTGAGTTTTAAGGCCACGTAATGTTTGTAAAGATATGTATCTATTTCTAATATCCTTCAGTTTGCTGCTTATAATTTTTAAGATTTGTTCGCAATGATAGCTACTAGGATCTTTTGTACCCTTTTACTTTTTAATGGCAGAGATAGTTTTGTTCAGATTTGTTATACAACAAATGAGGTCATTTTCTTTGAATGAAATGGGATTATGATTTTGTTGTGAGTAATTTTGAATAGATTGTTTAGTTCAGATTATAATCATCGTCACATTGTAGTTATAGTCATTTTACATCGTCATAGAATCCTGAGCAATGAATGAAAGTACGTAAAGTTTATATCCTAAAAGGGATTGATAATAGGGTAAAATTCATGTATCAAGATGTATCCGAATAGCGCAAATAAAATAGATTACTCGCAATTTATCTAATCCGACTTGTTGCAGTATTAATTTCAATATTAATAAATCTTTCAAATCGTTCCGTTTGTTTACAGGTAATAAGGGCTAAGTGAGAGATTATATGTTCTGTTTTGAAAAGTCTGCACACATTTTTTATTAGTCCGACATAAAATCATATCCTTGATCGGAAGTTCTAGCTAATACTGCTACATGATTCAGAATTGCTTATACAAAGCAATATTTGGATAAATTATTTTAAGCAGTTAATACTTCGGTTGAGAATAACGAATCTATTATTATTGTTAAACGATTGAATGGTCTTTCTGCCATAGTGATAATTTCCATTAGTTGTTTATTTGATTTAAAGTAAATTTTATTTAATTAACAATAACATGCTTTGATATAATTTCTGATATTCTGCTTCATATATTTGGATAATCACATAACTGTTTTACTTCTGAAGAGCTTCTACAAAATCCGTTACGTTAATATTATAATTCTTTTCTAATATTTCTAAGATTTCCAAAGAGTTTTATTTTTTTATTTTATTATTTGGAAAGATGAAGTTAAGTTATTATTATTGGGGTTTTAATATCAGAATGATATTTTAATGATATCTTTTCTGAAAAGACTAAGGTGAATTTTGAAAGGATAAAAGTAGATATGTTTTTATATTCAAGTTTATTAAAATGTAGATTTAGGGGAATAATAAGTAAATTATATATGTATTTTATTTGTAAGTTTATAAACTATACGTTAATATTGAATTTAATATTTTATACATCAAAATATGACATTGTAAAATTTGATTGATTATCCTTATATAGATTTTTGAACCACAATAGAATTATAAAGTCCAGGCGAATTTTAAACAAAGGAGTATTTTTTTTCATATGATATTATTTCTTGATTTTGGTATTATTATTTGGATATGATTTGATATTATTATTTTGATTTTTTAAAACCTTGATATTTTGAAGTATTTTTGAATAATGTTTGCTTTGTCAATGCTGAAGTCGCTAAAAAGAATTAATGCGATTGGAGTTGTATTTAATTTCATACTGATATTCCTTTAGTCATCATCTGACTAATTTTGAAGATAGATTTTTGCTATTAAACTTGCTTCTTTACATGTATAAATTCAAATAAATACAGTTTGTATTCTAATGTTCTATAGTGTGTTCTATAATGTTTATTACGGCCAATAAACTTTTCAAATAATTTTCTTCAGCCTTATTTAATATACAAGTGCATTAAATATCATGTCGTCTGTTATTAGTCCTAAAATTGAATGCGTCAAGTTAAAGCAAATGATGCTTTGTGAAATCTTGTGAAAAACAAATCTTGTGAAATCGAATGCTTCTCTTCCTTTCTTAGGACCAATTAAAGTCCAGCTTTCCAATACTATGATTTTGCTATAGTTGAGAAATTTGATATAAATTTTCAACAATATTCTGCCAGACTTAAAAATATTTTGTACTTCTGATTTTTCGAACATGACATATCTTTGATTTCATTTTATAAATATTAGATTCTCTCGAGATTCATTAAACTTTGACGATAACCGCTTGCAAGATATAGGATTGTAAAATAATTTGCGTAACTTAATTGATTTAATTCTCTCATTAAAGAAGAAAAATATGGTAAGTACAATAACACTCTTTCCCGAGATATATATTTTTTGTTTAGATCGAAAATTTACTAAAATAGCTGTCAGATATAGAGTTTCAAGCAGAATTTGAATCGTTACTTATGAAAACATTTTAAAAGTCTAGTTTGCGACAATAATACTATTGATAGTCTGAAAATACCTAATAACCGGATTGTTATGTCATGTAAAAATATTTTAAAAAAGCATTAGTAATTCTTGAATGTTTTTGACAGTTTTTAAAACATCAATGATATTTTTAACAGAAGAAATGGATTTTCAGCAATTTCTGTAAATAAATTTTGAATACAATATTTCATCATGATCATAGACACATGATCATAATGAAAATGTCTGTATCTTCGACAGGAAAAGTTTTTAGATCTATATTAATGGTCAACTATTTCCTTGATATCTTGTAAATAATTTATGAGTTACTGTGCTTTGAACAAATAATGACTCAGTCTATGCGAATGTTACATTTATAAATGAAAACAGTGAAATATCTTACAAAGAATCCATATTATCAAAAAAATGATCTTACAAAAATTTGGCATGGAAGGTGATTATTTATTTTAAATTTATATATTTTATGTGTTCATTTAACATTTATGTGCATATATATTTTTTTGTGTTCATTTTCAAAATATATCATAATTTTGTGAAATGGAATTTTATATAAATTTTTTGTTCATGGCGTGATAACGATTTGTTGAAATAAATTTAGCAATACTATTAAATGGACTCTGAATAACTGAGGCTATATATTTGTTGTTTTCCCTCATAGAACAACCTTATATTGTAAAGTAATTTTTCCAAATTTAAATTTGTACTGAGATTAACTACCTTCATCTATCTCCTTCATGTCAAATTGATACAGTGGTATAGAGTTAATACTTACAATGAAAATAGTTGAATTTGTAAATTTTTTTATTGACAATAAATAGCAGAGATTGAATGAAATTGTTAACTTTTATAATTAAACGGTATTTATTGAACTTTTAATTTTTACGTCATTTCTTTTTTATTTATTAATACTCTTTCATAAGAGTTCGATTTCAACAGTTATTTTATATTTGATTAATCCTTTGCTTTATCATATTCTTTCCAAATTTCTTAGATAAGTATTAATTATTATAATTGTAATATCATATTAAATGTAAAGTATTAAAATATTGTATGTGATTTTTACTTTTTAATTTTCGAACTAGAGAATTAATGTAACATCCTAATTCGAATTGCGTGGCGCTGTAATTTTTTTTTCAAACCGAGATCATAATTTGTATCACGTGACTCAATATTTTAAGGCAAGAGAATCGTATACTTTCGAACTATATTTAAGCGTGAAATATAAAAGTTTTCTCCTTCTTTTGAAATTCTTTTAGAATTTCTTTTTAATTAGAATAATTTAAGGAATTGAATGCAGGATATAAATCCATATAGAAAATACATTATGATCTGTATTTAATTATTTTATTATATTCTTTTCACAATAAGAGAGAAACTGAAAAGAACAAAAAATTATATCTATATTTAAAATTAAGAATTTGAGAGTGTGACGTTGAACGATCGACGTTTGTTTAGTTCCCACGGTTATCGAGGCGATTTGATGGATATGGGGTGTTCTGTATCGAGTGTGTGAGCGAAAAAAGAAAGAATATGCGTGAGAATGTATTAATTATGAGGTATGGAATGTTCGATTGGTCGTTCTGGAGCAATCAGCTTCAATCGGTTCTTCGAATAGTACAGATCAAACGGCGAACGAGAATGAATATCGATACTATATTCAATAAGCACCATCTCTGACATTCCGTTCCCAAGCGATACACGGGATGTAAAATCATGACACATCATCGATAACTAATGTTATAAAAAGGGATAAGAGTCAGTTCAGTGCAGTTCAACTTCTAATTTCAAAGAGTTCAGTTCAGTCAGAGTCAGTTCTACTAATTTCAAAGAGACAGTCTTCAAGATCCGCGCAATTTTGTAATAGTAGTCAGTTCAGTCTCGTTCAAATTCGTCTCCAATTTCCATATATTAGTCTGTAGTAAATTTAGTGTTAAGTTTTCTATGAATATCAGTTAAGAATAATGTATAAGATATATATATATATATATTATACAATGTTATTTCATTATCAATCTTTGCTATTCCATTCGAACATCATCTCTCACTTCTAACGTACAAATTAGTGAACGCCGCGAATTCTGGCTAGAACCGGACGTACGTGCCAGTTGAGCTAAAAGGTTGCACTTCGTCACAACCCGGCTCCGTGATAGCTAACACACATTTTCCCCGCAGATGGAATGTGACAGAGAGTAATATATTTTTCAAATTATCTTCGTTAATAATCGTTTCAGATTTGATAAAAATAAATTTTAATATACTGAACGTTAGTCAATATGTCTAGAAAGTTTGCTTGCAATAATTTTAACTTTTTCAGAACAGAATGGTTTCCTTTAACTAGATTGTTCGGGAGAGTTTTTCCATGCCGCAATGCCCCGGTTTGTGAGCGGGCCTGTGTCGCCATAAAACCCTGGCCATCTGGCTGAGGTTTGTTCTAAGCACACAAAACCCTCGACCGTGGATTGAGGCATGGAACCAACTCTCCCGAACACGTGCGAAACACATCCGCCTTTTGTGCCCGCGATTCCCCGTAGCCGAAGGAAGGAGGACCGACAGAGCGTCCGTGCTTTCCTTCGGCTTACGAGTTTAGAATCGGTATAACTTCCGATCAACAAGGGTCATCTCTCGCGACAACAAACCAATCACCGAGGGGAAAACCCCCTGATATCGCAGCGCGCGAATCACATATACAGTCCATACATTAATAAAGATCTCGCCACGCTACACACGCGCGCGAACATAGATTGTTTTTCAACTTTCAAAAAAATGAAAATTTTTTATTTAATGAAAGATCGTTATGCCCATGAATGTTGAAGATACTGACGTGACGACCGGGATCGGCATCTGTTCCCGAAAAAGAAAGAAATAATATGGACGATTTCGTTAGTGCACGAAACAGTGTTAACATGTTGAGCCCCGCGTCGATTTTGCTGCGCTTTCCGTTCAGCCCGGAGCGATCGAACGCTTGGGCGATATTTGAGACTGCTGAAATAAATAGAGAGACATGAACGTAAAACACGTTCCAGGTCCAAAAGCGTTCAAAAGACGTCCAAAAGCCGATCAATTAAAAAAAAAGACAAGGAAATTCCTATGCCAATTGAAAAAAGAAAGGTTCACCAATTACAAAAAAGAAGATGTTCACAAAATCCGAAGATATTGTTCGGGATGTTACAACAATAATTCAACGATATACGGACGCAAGATAGCCAGAAATTTGACTAAAAAAGTCGTCGTATTTTTGTTTAGAATGTTTCAATAAATTTCATTGAAATTGCATTTTCTAACTTTGTTACTGTCGGTCCGCAAGGACCGACGCGGGCCATACGGAAAGTTCAATGTCGGTCCCGAGGGACCAACGCGGGGCTCAAGGTGTTAATGTGACCATAGAGTGCATCGCTTGAATGCAATATACATATAGTAGTGACCTCATAACTGACCAACAGTCGGGGCCGAAACTGGTCAATTAAGGTGTATTCCAGGAACTGGCATTGAAAGAAAGATTGGGGTGAGTGTTCACCGATACATAGGCAATATCGGTATTATATATCGTTTATTTTATGTATGAGTTATAGTTAATGCGGCCGCACCGTAAAGTACCAAAAATTGGTGGGTATAAGCGCTGGTCAGTTACGAAGTCCAAAGTGTAGTTATGAGGCCACTACTGTTTTATTTATCATTATTTATTATATATTATATTATTATTATTTATTATCCATTATATCAGTTCTAATCTCATCTGTATTATCCTCACATTTAATAAAATACGGTTAATACACTACGTTTTATAATAGTTTTTTTCAGAGCAGAAACAATGATAGAAAATAATAGTTTCATTCGACTCCTAATAAACTAAATTTCTATTCAATTCCGTATAACATATTCTCAAGCATAGATATTCAATTTTGTATCGTGATCTTACACAATTTATAGAAAGAATGCATCAAATAGATACAAGAGACGAGTTTTAAGTATTAAGTCATAGTAAGACAATCTGAAATAGTATTTTATTACTTTACTTTTTGCTAAACGATTGATAATTTCTGACATTGCATTACATGAAATTATATCGTGTAGTAAATCGTTATATATATATTCGTCTCAACAAATGCCATCATATTATGATTGAAGAAATATAAGGTTCCATTTAAAAAAAATATTTTGTCTTTGAAATCTCTATTAATGCAAAAAATATCTATGTCAAATAATATCCTCTTTCATACCAAGCAACTTTTATAAAAACATTACTTTTATAATATGGGATTCTTTTAAGATATTCTATTGTTCTCTTAAACATACTATATATTAGAAAATTTAAAGAGCTATTTGATTTATAAGAGAAATAAAATTCCTCATAAATAGCATGTTTGTATTCTCAAATAACCTCATATTTTAAATCTTGTTTCAAGAATATACTACATGCATATAATCGTTACGCTATGTAATAAAAAATACAATAGGTATTCATATAATAGGATTCCACTGATTCTCTCTTATACTAGTGGTTTTTCATTTATATAATAGTTCAGATTAAAACAAGTGAATCAAATCAGCAAGAGTTTATTTAATCAAATATTGATTAAAATTTGGTTTAAGTAGATAGAGTTTACATAAACAGAATTTTACTGTAGGTTTCGAACATCTATAAATAATTATATGTTTTAAGAATTAATTGAAATTGCAAATCTAATTAGACGAAACATTATGTTATCAATTAAATTGTAAAGAAATTTCATTAATAATTAATCAAATAATTAATAATTTTCCATTATAAATCTTCTAAAAAAATTTGTTTCATTTCAGTTTCAGTTTGTCTAGTATGCAAAAAATTATTTGTAATACAAAAAAAAAATAGTAAGAAACAGACGATTTTCTTACAAGAAAGGGGGAAAAGGATTGTAGATAAACACATGAAGATTATATGAAAGTAACTTTTCTACTTCTCCAAGGTCACAAACTTTTTTATATGGATTAATATATTTTTTGATCCAATCAATACAGCTCAATATTCATATAAAAAAGTATTGACTTATGCATGTTGAAAAATTATTAATTTAAAAGATATTTTAACTTTAATTTTATAAAATCTATGTATGAAAAACAAGGCCAAATATCGCTTTTATCTTACAATTAGCTCAATGTCTTTTATATAATAGATTTTACAGAATTAAATGTCTTTCATACAATAAATTTTATAGAATTAAGATTAAAGTATCTTCTGAACTAATAATTTTTCAACATACATAGATCAACACGTTGAGCCCGCGCCGATTTTGCTGTGCTTTCCGTTCAGCCCGCAGCGTCCGAGCGCTTGGGCGATCTTTGAGACTGCTAAAATAAACAGAGAAATATGAACGTAAAATACGTTCCAAGTCCAAAAGTGTACAAAAGACGTCAAAAAGACAAGCCGATTGAAAAAAGAAATGTTCACCAATTACAAAAGAAAGAAGGAGATGTTCACAAAATCCGAAGATATTGTTCGGAATGTTACAAGAATAATTCAACGATATACGGACGCAAGATAGCCAGAAATTTGACTAAAAAAGTCGTCACATTTTGTAATACATGCGAAAACAAACCATATTTTTGTTTAGAATGTTTCAATAAATTTCATTGAAATTGCTACATTTATTTTCTAACTTTGTTACTGTAGATCCCAGTGACCAACGCTCTCCAAACGAAAAGTCGACTGTCGGTCCAGACGGAAAATTCAGTGTCGGTCCCCAGGGACTCAACGGGGAATATCTTGAGCGGGGCTCAACGTGTTAATATCTTTTTATGCAGAATATCGAACTACATCAATTAATGGATCAAAAGACTGTATCAATCCATTTAAAAAAGCGGAGATGATCTTCATATGATATCTACGCGTTTATCTGTAAAACAGTTACTTACACCAGGTTATGATCTTCTCGAAAGCATTTATTTTTTATCTGAACTATTTTCTTATATAACAGATAGTTTACGATTTGCATTTACAAATTAAAATCGGTCATTTTATGTGAGAATGTAATGTTTTATTTACCTGTTGATCGTCTGGTGTCCAAATACCACAGGTAATGGTAGCTTTGTCATTCAACATTGATGACCAATATCTTTGACCAGCGACACTACCAACTAATACAAAACCGTCCTGTAAGAGAAAAACTTTATTTTCTTCTTTTTCATAAATTATACATATAATATATCTACGAAATTTCTTTTCTTAAGATTATGAATAGTACTTCTCTGTGAAATTTAAGTTTTAAAGTCTCTTTAAATTATAATATATATTATTATAATATATGTAATGTATATGCATTATAATATGTAAATATATGAACGAGATCGTTTAGTGAACGAAAAATATGATCAGTTATGTACTTAAGAAAACTCTACAGAAATTTCGCTCATGTTTTGTAAAACCACAACAGATTCATAAGATATTTTGTGTATATATACACACATATTTTTTTTTTAATTCATAGATTAGCTGTCAAACTTTACTGTCGATAACAATTATAAAAATTATGAATTTCTAACGTAATTATGCCAGTGCTAATAAGAGGTACCATGAATAAAAATTCAGAAATTCAGAAATTTGTCTCACATGACGTTGTATTGCAAAAAGATATAACCATAAGGCGTATTATAAAAAAAACCAGAGTACGTTGTGGTCAATTTTTTAAATTGTGGTTGTTTTTCCATAAAGCATTGTAACTGCTCACTAAGTGTTTTCAGTTTATTCAACATATACATTAATTATTACAAGAAAAACACATCGAATTTTCTTTAAATTTTATACTGTTTTTAAATTCCTTTATAAGTATTTACAATCTTTTTCTTTTGAAAAAAAAAACATATTTGTAATGAATATAGCACATAACAATTTTATTAATAAGTTTATCAGCTTTATTTTATAAAAAAATTATAAAGATTTAGAAATTGTAATAGTTTTTTTGTACAGAATAAAATATATATGTATATGGTGCTACTTGCTTAATAAAAAACTTATGATGACATAATCCAAATTTCTACGCATCACTGATCTATAATTAAAATTTCAATGTTCTTAATTTCCTTATTATCATTATATGTTCAAGTTATTGAATAGTATGGATCATAAATTCATAGAGTTTATGTCGGATTTTCTATCGTTGCGATTTAAAAGTATTGAAAGTAATGTAATACGCTAGTTTTACGAGTGAAAAGTACGAATTAGATCGGATCAACTATCGCATAAACTTAGATCCTTTTTATTTTTTATGTATTATGTAATTTTGCTTTAGCAAAAAATTCAACCGTGAACGTTTTATAAATTGAATTACCCTGTAGCATATAAGAGCCATTCGTCCATCATGTGACCACGAGAAATGTGTAACTGGAGTACTCCTATCGTTGATTAGTTCTATACTCCACCTGCCCTCATATTTAATCCACACAAAAATCACGCCGGAACTATCGCAGGAGGCTAACTTCTGGTATGGTTCGTTCCATTTCACTAGTATTACCTGCAGTAAAAATTTCATTAATATATAAAACAATAAAAGCATTTTATTAGTTATCTATTATCTAAGTGGGCAATATTCATTCTTTTCCGTGATTATTTCCCCTTTCCCATTTCTTTCTTTTCTGTCGAGATAGCAAAGTTAAAGGCTTTCTGCTTTTGATTATTCGATATGACTATTTTGTTCCAAGACAAAAAATTTTTGATCCGAACCAAGTTTTGGATCATATTGTTATATGTAGTTTGAAATGTATAGTCTCACTTATAATCAGTTACTATATATAGAGTGTTAATTTTAAGTTCAATATCTAAATTATTTCCGCCATTAATGTTAAGAAAAAGTAACTATATAGGATTTAAATGGTTTCAAAGCTGCATCTGATGTTATTTAAAAAATCCTGTGAAGGTCACTTTGAAAAATTTTTTCAAAGTCATCGTACTTTTTTGGCACATTAACATTCATTTTTATAATGCTATGTTGTCGACGTCAAAACGAATTCAACGACCTATGATACCAAAATTAACATTTTGGTTAAATTATTAACAAATTAATCTCAGATAATAGTACAACAGTATCGAATAACATCATCTATTACAAGCAAAACAAATGAGCAGGGGTAAACTTTAATAACATTTACATGCTGAATATTTTATTTTATGTTATAAATATCTTACAAACTGTGGATTTTTATGCATTTATTGGAAATTTAAAGATGCAAAAACGCACATAATATGTAAAAATACCGGGGAATTCTCGTAATTGAATCGGATTATATCTCAAGAATAATAGATGTAGACGAGTTGTGCAGAAAAAAGTTGATTGGTATGAAATGATTTAATTTTCTGCAGGCTTACTTTTTTTTTAAATGCAATGATGTACCTAGAAAATGCAGATGCGTCCTTTAATTTAGAAGACATTTTAATTTTAATTTTATAAAATCTATATGTTACAAAATCTACGCATGAAAGACAGTGATATTTCATAATATGAATACTGCTCTTGTCCTTCTCCCTTTCATCATCACGATAGATTTTTATAAAACTGAAGTTAAAATATCTTCTAAACTAATTATTTTTCGGCATATATAAATAAATATTTTTTTTTTTTACGGAAAATGTGGAGCTTTATCGATTAATGTGTAAAAAAATATACAATTCTATTTTTAAAAAATTACATCTGCATTTTCTGGATCTACATCGTTACATTTATAAAAAAATTAATCAATTTCCTTCTGTATAATTTTTTATACTTTTTACCTTTCTTGAAATATAACCCATAGATAATTAATTAATTTTTAAAATATAACCCATTCCAACTGTGAGAGTAACTTTGTATAAAATAAAGTGTAGTATTCGTTGTTCACATTTCAAGTGAAATTTGTCTCTGTTTAGAATCTAGTTCTTTAATAACATACATAAAAATTTAAATCCGTATAAATATCTGTAGTCTATTTACAAATAATAAACGAATAAGCAACTTCTTTTTTTTCAGGGGTCAAATGAACTTGTTAAAATTTTCAATTAACTATGAAATGATTGTAATTTTACGATTATTATTTTTCTGTTCAGAAAAAAACTATTATAAAATGCAATGTATTAACTAAAATTTTTATTTTTATGTAAATTTTTATTTTCTTGAAAATAGAAAAAAGTTTTATTCAAGCAGCAATATTTATTCTGCTTTGAAAAATCTAAAATGCTTTCTGATTTGATAAATCTAAAAAAAACTTAAAAAATTTCTTATTAAAGTTCACAAATTAAGACAACCTTGAATTATTCGGTGAAAATGAATCCGGAAATAGTACTTAAATCCAAATGTATTAGAATACTAGATTAATGAGAGATTTAAAAGATCGTTTCTAAGTCAATACTAGCAATTCACAGCTTCACAACTTTTAGTATAGTATTTGGTCTTTCAAAATTTATTCTTAATGATCGAGCATTTAAGAATACTTTGGAAAACATATTATTTTTAAAACTAGATTCTGAACTCTAAGTGGATATGAAACTTTCTGTTTTTTTCAGGTTATCACTTATTGTTGATAAAATAAAGATCACAATGTGCTTTCTCTTTTATATTTATATAAAATGGCGCTTTCAATTTCCTAAGTAATGCTAATAAAAAAAATTTTCTTAATTTTTATAATTTAGACTTAAATATCTATTCAAACCAAAACTTTCCAGAATTTTTATTAATCAAATATATATAGAATAAGTGTTGAAACTAAACTTTTACAGCAGAGTTAAAATATTAATGTACAAAATTAATTTAAAACAAAAAAGAAATGATTTATAAGCTAATAGTAAGTAGTAGTAATATAATTATTTATAAGCTAATAGTAATAGTAGTAATATAATTATTTGATAAATAATTTTTATTTATATAAGTTAACAGTTTCACTCGACTATTGTTTTTTTTATATCTGTGCAAAAGTGTATTACACTCGTAATATCAAAGTAAAGACAAAAAAAGGCGATTCTGAGTATCAATATGTTCCTAAAGAACTTCAATTTACATTAAACTTACTTCTCACATCTCATTTTTCTATTTTGATTTGTGAACTTTAATAAGAAGTTCCTTAAGTTTTCTATCATCTCATTGTTAAAAATAAAATATTATATTATATTCATTTAATAAATAAATATTATATTCATTTTTCGTTCATTTAAATGCCTGGTTTACTTTTGTATACATTACAATATATTGATTTAATTATATAATTTGTTCAAAGAAAATAAATGCGAGGCATAAACCACAGAGCAAAAAATGTAATGCATAAGATAATAAGTATTGAAAATAAAGACTTGAAAGCTAGCGTCTAAATTGCTTTTTAATTTTATCGAGAAAATTTCGATTCAAAAGAATTATACAACGGTTGTAATCTAAATATTTAAAATCATTTAAAAATGTACGACATAATCTTATTATAAAGATACTCATGAATACAAATGGATGTTTAAAAATGTCCAAGTGATAGAGAGATTATGTAAGGGGAAATAACGATATATTTAATTTAACGATACTCATGTACATATGTACGTTCTGTAGACGTTATCCATCAGAAAGCGAAGCACGCATATTTCCCGCAAAAAATAAATCCAAGCTTGAGCTCTGATTATATTTAGCAACGTGTCATTGCACCGTCATGAAAGTGTTTTATAGATCAATCGATCGACAAATGCCATTTACTTAAGTTGCATGATCGCAAACAATTTCGTTTTCGCGTTTTAATAAACGAATCTTGGTGATACGTAACCATAAATTATATATTATTGTTATAATAATATTGTCGTCAAGATCATAAAATAGTATCTAACGCAATCGAAAGTGAAATTAATTGCCTTTATGATATTAAAACGAGGATCTCTATATGTATATACATTAGAAATTTTGATTTCAGAATATAAAAACTATTGGTCAGCTGAATTATTCAAGTATACATTGATTTTCAAGGTTTTGGAATAAAAGTTGAAGTAAAAATTGAAACTATTTCTTGCATTTCTTTTATAACGGCACTGTTGCTTTCATGATTGTATAACTAACAATTAAATTAGTCACAGTGATAGATTGTGTGAAAAAATTCAATATAATATCGAAAAAATCGATATAATATAAATATAATAAGTATAATAAACACGGAAGGAAAGAAAAGAATAATTTTGTTATTCGTTTACTAATGAAAACAATTTTATGCACTTCGTTTAAGTTTAATATTACATTGTTTTCAATTTTTTTATATTTGTTTGCCATACAAATTTACTATTGATATTTCGCATGTTTTATATTCATGACTACATAAATTCGATCAATGACAGCTTTTGAAACTATAGAAAAAATACAGACAATAATTTTATATGTTTTTTCTGAATGCGATCGATTTTTGAAATGAGGTGAAATGATCTTAATTACTACTTGATTCCGTTTTAATGACATTAAAATACAGTATTATAATCGTCCTGAATTTAAATACTACACTAAAGTATTGTGAAGAAATACTACAATATTATGAAGAGATCTTGTTCTGATAATTATTTTCAAGGATCTCAATAAAAGAAAGTAAATGTTATAATATATACGTATATGTACGTGTATATATGCGTAATATAGTACATATAATATAGTACACGTAATTTACATATATGTATAGTACGAAATGCACTATTTGTACAATAGAACATTCCGATAACAAGATTCAACTATATATCCCAAGAATATCGATTATCTTACAATGAGGAATATAAATTCAAGAGTTTTGATAAGAGTAAATCAATAGTTTCCTGTGTAAAATGCTATATGAAATGCTAATATTACAGTCATTATAAGTTTAAGCTCAAATTATTGTTTTGAGATACAGTTTGATTAACTATATATCAATAAGCGGTACGGATTAAATATATATCGGGAAATTATCCATGTTTCGTTAATACAAAATAATTAATTTTGATTACTTTTCTAATTTAATTTCTCAATTATTTAATACGAGCGATAATACAGTAAATCATATGTATATAAAATTAACTTGTCATATAATATCGTCACGCTCTTAGTATGAATTGTTTCGATTTAAATGAAAAAATAAATTCTAATTCTAATCTTGGAATTTGAATTCGAATTTGAAATTTCGATTCTTTAAATTAAAAATTAATAAATACAAATTATATATAATGTTTCGATATCTTAGATCTAATACGATATAATTACAATGTTTACCTAAGAAGATTGAAATAGGGTTAAAGAATTAGTAGTTCAAATACCATACAAATAAATTTAATATTATACATTCGTAATAATTTTCCTACGATTTGAAGTATTTATTATTCTCATGTTATTTCCGTTTACATTAAGAAACTTGTTAGACCTTTTGTTTACAATCTATGTTACTCTGTCATAGATCTATTTCATAAAATATGAAATAATATAATAATATATAAAATATTTCATAAAATATGTATAAATTGTATGCTACTGTCATCAAAAGTGTATGAAATAAGGTAGTTTCTTTTTAATGTGTGTATCAAATTGTCCTTGGACAACTTTATGAATAATAACTTATATCATGTCTGACACATATTTTTGAAATAAAACAGAATATTCATTTTCTTTTTTGCTTGATTTTCTCTTACTTAGAAAATTATACATTATGATAACATGTAAAGTTTTCAACAGTAGTATATAATATAAACAATTCCATTTCATTAATCAAATAGTATAAATCAACACTTTATTTACAAATATCTATAAAGTACAATAAATTACACAAGGAATGCAGCCAAAATGATTAAATAAATTAAAAATAAAATTAGTTTTATTTCACTAGTTAAATTGCATGTGTATGTATGCACCTACATATACATACGTATATCTATTATGTATACCTACATTTTCTATATATGATTGCTTTACACGTATTATTGATTTTTATTTACTTACTTTATCAATATTTCATTGATAAAATAAAGCATTATTCATAAAAGCCTTTATATTTTCTGGAATTAAATAACTCGTAAAAATTCCATAAACATTGTATATAGAAAACAATGAGAATTATGACTATACATGTGAACGTACTCAATTTTTAAATTTTATTTTCTACGAAACAAATTTTTTATTGAAAATTTTACGCTTCTGATTTATTTTTAAACGAGCAACTACAACCCGTTTGTAGTACTTGTAATACTTTCGGTTACTATTTAACAATTACTATTTAACAATTTCTACATTATAATATTCATACATTTTCATCTAAAAAAATTTCATCTAACAGAAGTAGATTTTTCTGTTTTTATAATCAATTTTTAAAAACGATCAACGATGTACGTAGTAATCACGATAGCGATGTAACAAACTCTAATAAATAATCATTATATATCATTATATAATATAAAATACTTTCAAAATTGTACAGAATAAGATTAACCAGGAAAGTCGTACCAAAGATAGAGAGTAAAGACGCTAATCGATAAGGGGTTATAGGTGCCTTGATTTTTTTGTTGGCTTCGAAACCAAAGTAGAATACGACAGTACTGTGAAAAGCATCCGGAACAACCGATATATTTAAAAATGGTATGAATTCCTTTTTCTAGGAATATCGGTATCTTCTTTCAGATGAAATTTATATTTGCGAGAATACATGTCCTTGACATGCTGTTATGCATTATCTGGGATTTCATGTAGACGTATCGGAAAATTAAATAACTTACTCTACAAATATATATCATGTTTTTAAATAAATTAAAAAAAAGAATTCAATTTGGGAAACACATTTGATGGACTAGAAAGATTTTACTAATCTAGTATAATATTCCATTATTTCAGTTCATTTATAATTCTAGTAAGAATCAAACAGAGATTCATGTAAAAAAAAAAGAATTTAACTAGGATGATTCTACACATTGTTATTGATAAGTAAATAGGAAAATACTTGATAGAAGTTCTATTCAATGTAAATAAAAAAATATATTTTAAAACATATTTTAATTTAGACATGAATCATAGAAAATAAATTTGATATAGATATAAAAATAAAAAATATTGTATAATAAAGTATTTAAATGTAATTTTATTTACAATCTCTTGAATCATTTTAACTTCCTTGTTGACGTTTAGTTACGAACGAAAATATAATTTTCTATATCTTAAATAACTTTAATTTCGCCATTATATCGAAAGCTGAAATTGTTTAAAAAATTAAAGCAAATTATTTAAAGTTGATTTGATCGGACGGTAGACAAAATTACAATCGATTACATATTCTTGCTACGAATTCATTAAAATGATTATACGTGACAGACAATGATCGTTATTTGCTTCGAATTATTATCAGCTTTTATTTTTTGAGATTGTGTTTCGTCGCACGCATTTTATTTATACAAAACATCACCTACAATAAGAATTAAAAGTGAATATATATCATGAAAACGTATATATTTATTTAATATTTCTTAGAAATTTTATATTACGTCAAAATTTGGAGACTATAATGGAGTATTAATTGACTTGAATATTCTATATAATGAGTATTCTACAGTCATCAATACGTAACCACTTTCACAATATGCAGTGGATCTCAATTTTATCGCAAAAATTCATGAATCCAGCAACTGAACTTCTAACATTTGCAGCTAAATCTGATCAAGATTTGATCTAAATATCCAAATCTGTTTACAATACTGTTAATAAAATGAAATTTTTAGCTTCATAGCTGTATTATTCCAAATCATGATACTATCTCTGTCATGTTTGATAATGTGTGTAAAATATGTTTTTATTTTTGTACGTGTCTCCACACATATTTGAAGTGCTATAAATATCATATATCTATTACCATATTACTATAAATATTATATGAGACTTATTTTTGTTAAGTATATATTCATTTTTCTCTCTCATTGTATTTACATATTTTTTATTACATAAAAATATTACGTAAAAATGAATGTATAAAATGTTTAGGACAGAGATTGCATTTTTTGAGTATGGAATTCCTGCATTCAATTATCTTTCCTCTTCAAGTATCTTTCCATTCTTTTTTTATCAAATACATAAATACGTAGACGCATACCTATGCGTTATTCAATATTCAAAATGTACAGAAGGTAATATTGAGGAAAGAAGCGGTATACGCATGATTTGTTTTTCATTGTCGTAAATAACGTTTTTTTTCTAAGGATATAAAAACTCTGTATAAATATAGACTGCATACGTACATTGATAAGCAAGAGTACTATATTGAAACATAATTGTTATTCTAATAAATATTATTATAATTATTGAGGATAATTATTTTAATAATGAATGAAACGTTTTTTTATATTTTGTACTTGTAAATGCTAGGTATACATATGTATATTTAAAATTTTCGTTTATATTTAGTTAAATATTAAATTAAATATTAAATTAAGATTACACTTATCGAATTTTAACTATTAATTATGGATATTTTAAACTATGATAATTTTGTGAAAAAGAATAGCAATTCACTCGGGCATATTTTAAAGTGTGTAAATCTCTACTTTGATACTGAGTTTTTTTCTGGGTTTTTAGAAATATTTTAACATTATGTAGCGAATGGAAAAGTAGCGGTACTTTTCTTAAAAAAGAAAAAAGGTCTCGAAAATTGAAATTTATAATGATCTCTTAAAACTCGCCGATTTTTTTTACTATTTTATTGAACTTTGAATGTTAGGATTAAATGACAAACATTTAAGCAATCCTAATATTTTGTCAAATTTTTGTTGCGTAACTTACAAAAAAAATTTTTTTAGTGTTTTTACAGACATTTGATTTTTTGTAATTTTTTGAAGAAAAGCACTCCTACTTTTAAATATTATCTTATTATTCACATTATATCGTAATATGTACATGCAATTATATCATATATCATTATACAGAACACGAAAAATATTAAATTAATATTAAATTTCGCCCTATAAAATTACCTGCTTGTGTTGTTTACAGTGGAAGTCAAAGAGAACGACTGATTCCAGACCAAATTCCTTCCTTCTGCATCGTGACATTTATGTACTATTTTCCGGAAATAAAAAAACTTAAGCTATTTCTGAAAAATTAAAGATAGCACATGTGTGCTATCATTTTGTCCGGATATGTGTGTGTGTGTGTGTGTGTGTGTGTGTGTATGCTTCGTCGCTACACACGAGTACGGATACGAATATGAATATCGTTTTGCTTCGATTCATATTGCGTAATCCTTTGAGCACACTCTGTATCTGATCTATTTCCTTTCATTATTTCCTTTTCATGAATTTTTTTCCTACTTATTTTATAATTCCGTGATTGTGTGATACTGTTTCTCCTTTACGTTTCTCCTCAGAAAGCTGTCATTAATCGCGACATTCATTCTTAAAAATAGAAAGAAAAACGAATAAAGAAGCATTAGTTATCGACTGTTTTATGTTTCTTCAATTTGCAGAAAAATTTTGTTCGTGTTGGCACATTCTTCTTTCATTCTTTTGTTTTAATCTCTTTGTTATTTTGTAAGTTACAGGTATTTATTACGTAATACTAATAACGATTAATGCATTGCAGTAGAAACTGCGGCAAGTGGTAGATAATTCGTTTTCCAACAAGCTCGTTCCCTTAAATCAATGATTCTTTTCACACAATCTTTTTCAGTGTCAAGGTAAGCGCATGCACCACGTATCTAAAAGAGAGATTCCTCTACCCTTTTTGGCTCAATTTCTAACTCGCGTGATATATGTACATATATTTTCTGTCTTGGCGCGACGTTTACGTCTCCACTGGTCCAGATATGACCTTGAACAGTGGCTCGATATAATATAGCAAGCCTAGCCGTGTTGTGTCAAATTCTGTCGGTCAAAATTTATTCGTGATCGATACGTGTCAGTGATCTCATTAACCACCTCTACAAATAAATCTCTGAAATGAGCTTGAGACATGAATTATGTTGGCAAATTATCTCCAAAATTTATAATTTCCTAATACGCATCATGATACGTAACACGTCGAAATGAATTATATAATCTTCGTTAAACGTAAAATGATTTTTCTTTCCTTTTTTATAACAATAAAATTTCGATAAAAGCACATGAAAACATATTGATAGCTTTGATAAGCAACAAAAGAGAGTTTATGTTCTTCGTATTGGTTGTTTTTTCAGTTTTCTAGAAAGCCATGGTATAATTATATTAGATCTATGATAATTTTAAATCTGATAAAATTCTATCGTCCGACGTTTAATTTTCAAGTATATACTGGAATTTGGTTAATTTTATACTAAACCAGAATGAATAATCGATAAAAAATTATTTTAAAATCCGAAAGAATAAAATTTTTCCTTAAAAAAAGCTCGGAAAAATTAAATTTGAATATTTATCAATTTACATACATATATATCAAATTATATTTTAATTAAACGTATTCAAACTTTACTTTTTTGAAGGTGGGAAAAGAAATTTTGTTCTTTCATTTCTATATTTCATAATATCTCGTATTTTCATAATTATCTCGTATCTGCTTCTATGTGTGTGCTTATATGTGTCTGGCTACACTCTAGAAATAATTTATATATATTAATAATTATTCTTTTTGACATAATTATGATTTATACTTCAATTTGCAAGAATCAGATTAGAAACTAGGAAAAACAATAGAAAATACAGAAAATTACAATTTAACGATTGCAAACTAGCTATGAAATTAGAGACAAGAGAATGTGAAAATTGTGAGCTTAGTTAATGAGCTATGGCAAAACTGGTACGTATAATCATAGTATTGATTCGTGAGAGTTCGAACCGCAGTTAGTACGGCCTAGAACAGAAATAACTAAAAATACAAGGATATGTTTGTGAGTGTCCACTTACATGTAGAGCTTTCCATACACGCCAACTTCCTTCAATCCAATTAATTAAAATCTGATTTTTTTCTCTATCGATCGTTGTTTGTTTATTACGTGTTGTTCATATTGTACTTGGTTCGTTTATTTATTGAAGTTTTCATGTTGCGCGTTCTTAAGTCTTTCTTGAAAAATTTATCAAAATAATTTCGTGTTTTACAGTTGTAAGATTGTAAAATCCAATTTTAGTGAATAATTTCATTATATAACGAATTGCTCATCTTTATGTTACGAAACAACAACAGATATCTCAATAAAAGAATAAATCTCTTTGAAAAATGCGTAGCTCATCAATTCAACTAGAAATCGATCACAAAAAATCGATCGCGCGTTGGCTACGTAAACAATCCAACATTAACCATTCGATAATACTCGATTGCTTATGAAAATACATACATCAGCATCGAAATCGAAACGGAATTTTTATTGAATGATAGGCGAAAGAGTGGTTAAGATTTCATTTAAATGTTAGAAATATTTTAAATTTGTTATTACTAATCTATTTTTCAAACTTTTATAATATTCGTCATATACGCATTTTAGCTTGCATTTTATGCATTATATTCATATCTATGCATTTTATAAGTGCACAATATAAATATAAAGATAATGAAAAGTGCATAGTCATAAGTTATTAAATTTAAATAAGTTGAATATTGCGTAGAATTAAATGATCGATACATATTTAAAAATGTTTGAGATACCTTATTACTAAAAATAATATTAAAAATAATTATTTAGAAAATAGACAAATTTCGATGATTCTCAAATGTGCTGTAGAAATCAACATTTTGAGCATTTGTCTTGCACGTAATCGTCGAACTCTTTTAATTTCTGAGATATTTGAAGAAAACTGCCGATACTAGTGCATTGAATTCTACCCATATCTGTGCATCAGTGACACTCAAAAGCATAGCCAGCACATCACCCATCTTTGTGTCCTACCTTACAAATATAAAACCGCATATGAAAAAAAAGAACACGAACAAGAAAAGTTCAGTTCACGAAAAAGTTCATTTGCGACATCTGTATGTCATAGAACAAAAAAATGACATTTTTCACTAATTGTGAATTTGTTCGGAAAACAATCTTTTTATTCAAGTGTTACCAATCATCGCAACCGGATTGAAAATACCAATTTGAGCCTAAATCCAATATATTAATGATATTCATTGTTAATTAAATTATAAGAAGCATTCTTTACAATTTTTAAATATAGTTGAGCACGCAACTTTAACCAAGTCCATCTCTCATTTATATAAACGAAAAATAAGAATTAGATTTAAGTTAGTTTACTATAATATATATATATATATATGAAAGTATTGTTGGCCTATCGCTTTACGGCGGCTATGTATATATAAAGCGTACACTTTCACGTACCTCACGGACAATTATAGACAGAATTTATTGTAATGGTATGAATAATTTTTTATAAATATATATCTTGGAAACTAATCCGGCAGTAACTTGCAGAGAAAAAAAATTGTCCAATTGATTAACATGTTTAAAAATCGTCGAAATCGACGTCGCTTTTTAAATAATTATCTTATCGAAAAAGAAATTACAAACTAATAATAGAGATAAATATATAATAAATATATAATAAATATAATAAATAAATATATAATAATATAATAAATAAAATCAAATAACTAATAGATACTGATATGTTGTACTATTTAGTTTTCATAATAATAAGTCATGAAAAATGTGTATGTATATACATGTCATACTATATATTTATAAAATTGAAATCAAGATGTAAAAAATCATAAAAATTTACAAACATTGTAAAATTCATAATATACACATATGTGTTACATATATTGTTACATATATAGAATTTAGGCGATCTAGTGGCACAACCCAAAATAGCATAAACCAAATACACATAAATACACACAAAAATAATCTAAATGTTAATCTATGTACACATGTAAAAATGAATTGAAAAGAAAGAAAAATTTTTTCATTGAAGTTTTCATTTTCGAAAAAATCGAGTTTGAAAATTTTTCAAGTACTTAAATTTGGCTTATATTGGACAGGCATGAATATTAAAATGGAGAAAAATTTTTTCAAAGCGTCATTAAAAAAAGAACTTTGAATATGTTTCGTCAAAAATTGCTTAGTACACGTGTAAATTTTCAACTTAATTTAAATTTTCAAATTTTAACAATTTAAATTTTCAAATTTCGATGAAAATAGAATATCTTACAAAAAAATTTTATTCTCTGCATTTTTCATTTATTTTCATGGAATAACTTTAATAACATGGAATAATATTAATTATTCTTTTGAGTTGTAATTAATGTATATTTGACAAATTTTCAAACTCGATTTTTTCAAAAACGCTTTTTTTTTACTTACTTTTTTATGTATATTTACTTCCTTTCGGTTTGTCCCACAAAATCGATGATATTCTACATATTAAAATAATACTACAAATCAAATGCACGTCTAACATAAGTATAACTCTTATTATTACTAATAAGCAGTAATAATTTTGATTCAAACATGATTTCAGAGAGGATAGTGAATATTGTTATGAATAAATATTCTGGAGTGTATAAAATTTCTTAAAAAAAAAAAAAAAATTAACCTTACTTGTGATTATATATATTTATTATTTTTTTTAAAGAAAATAAAAAAAGTAATTATTATCTTCCAGTTTTAAAACTCAATTTCAACCCAATTTTTAAATAAATTCTTCTCAACACATTATTTCCTTTTCTAAGAAACTTTATTTTCAAATGTCATACTTTTATAAGTATAATAAGATAAACACAAGCTATTCAAAATAAAGTCAAATAAGTTACCGACATGAAACATATATATATATATATATATATGTGTGTATGTATGTATATATGTATGTATATATGTATATACGTAATTTTGAATTATTTAATTGGTCACTCGAGCAGGAAGATAATAAATACATAGTTTTAAATAATGCACACTAAATCAACTCAACGAGAAAAATGAAAAAGAACACTTCGATTTCAATTAAGATACTTGAAGTCAAAATACCTTTAAAGATACAACTGAGAACCACTGCTTTAAAATAGCACTGCGTGCCAGATCGATACGACGTCGGCTGCCCTTAAACTTTGAAATGCGAACTGAAGTGAACGCAAAAGACACGTTCTAAAGACTAGAATTCATGGAAAAGTATAACCAAAATTCGCATAAGTAAAGTTACTATTTCACACCTCAGAATTTTTTGGTTTGACAACTTGAATTATGTTGCCTTCGATCATACAGTAAAATACTGTAATTAAAATTAGAAAATCAGCAGAATAGCACTTTGACGACAATTTTTAATTTATTGCTGTTATTTATAATGAATTTAGTTGCTCTACAATCAAATTCGCCAACGTATATTCATTTTTTACTTATAAAATAATTAAAACTGTTATATTTATTAAAATATAAATGTAATCAAATTATATTTATTGAAATGAAAAATATAATCATATTATATTATATTATTGAAATAATGCTGAAGTAATATTTATTGAAATAGTATGATTAATTTTATAATTGTAATTGTAGATATAACTTATATAAAATTAAATTGAATCATTCTATAACTGTAACAATGGATGCGACTGTAACAAAATTAAATTAATTTATAAAAATAATTTAATTATTTTTTTGTCTGAAATTTAATGTACCATGATATAAAATAGAAATAAACTTCGTTAAAAATATTTATATTTTTTAATTTCCTTAAAACATACTTTCAAAGAAAATATATATTATCTTAAATAAAATCTCAAATATTTAATTTCCCACTAAAATTATATTCCAAAGGATTGTATTTATTTTACTTTATTATTTATTATATATTATACTAGCATTTTTATAATTTATGTTCAATTTATTTATTTTATTTTATTATTTGTTATATATTATACTAGCATTTTTGCAATGTATATATTATATTTAATATCATAATACATGATAGTTTAGTAGAAAGCAATACAAAACAAATGCAAAATAGTAAACGAAAATATTTCTATCGAATCCTTTCAAATACAAGTCTTCAACAGGGTGCGGTAAACTCCCCCATTTTGTTTAACAAATATATGTATAAATGATCCGTATAACTTTATCCAATAAATAAATGCAATAAATCCATAGTAGCTCCGAACTTTTTAAGATTCTAAATAGACATCATTCTTCAAATTTCTTCAATAAAATTCTTTAATAAAATACAAGACTATTTGCATACTTGAAAGTTAAAAGTTAGCATAAAGAAATATTCTACTTAGACCAACAGATTATCTTATTTAGACCAAGTATATCAAAAAAAATTCAAATGCAAATTGTAACGTTCGCGTAAATTCAAAAAAATTTCATTTTCACAACAAGAATGGAACGCAACGAAGAAATACTATACAATAAGATGAATTTTTAATTAGATTATGGAATTACTATATACAAACTCAAATATTAAAAACCCTGTCATATCTACCCGCTCTTCGTGAATCACATGGTTACCCAAATAGAGCAGCCCTAGATTGTTTGCAACCCAACAGATTAGATTATTTAATCAGAATACAATAGCGTAGAAAGCCTTTATAATACACAAAAAACTATTTTAAGTCACGAATCTAAATCACTATAAAAATTGTATGTTATAAAGTCCTAATTAGATCTATTAATTTAGGACAACATCAACACAGACCATCAAAATTCAATTTTAAAGAATACATTAGTGCGCTCAAACAGTACAATGGCAAAAATGAATAGAATTGATAAATATATATATATATATAAATGGTCCACCTTCATCAAATTTTTTTTTCTGTTGCAGAATACACTTATATATTATATAGTTATTTATATATTTTATATAGTATATTTTGAATACACTTCAACTTCTTCCTATATGTATAACTCTCATTGGGCTTTAGTTTTCGAGATAGATATTCGTAAAAAAATTTGATATTTTTACTTTGATATACAATATGTTTCACAAAAGCGTGGACGCGATATCTCTTCAAAAATTAACTTTTTTTCTAAAAAATTGTTTATAATCCGAAAATAAGTTCAAAACACTAATGCGCACTCAATTAATAATGTGTCCAATCTCCACCGATTATAGCTTGACACCGTCTAGGCATACTTTCAACTAGTTTTTCTGTATATGTGACAGGTAACGCCCTCCATATTTCTCGCACACGCCGAACAAGAACTTTCAGGCTTAAAATACGTTTTCCTCGAAGTTTATACTTCATGATGGACCATACATTTTCGATTGGGTTTGCATCGGGGGATTGGGATGATACCGTTTCTTGTTTTCCACTCGGTGCAAAGTCGACTTCGGTGTTTGGGATCGTCATCCTCTTAAAGAATCCATTCGTGTCCAGTATTTATAACCATCGTTTTATAGATGTCAACAGACCTCTTTCGTATAACTTAATCATTTTCTGGGCATTTAAAATGTAAATATGCATAATGTTCCAAAACCTCGGACATTGAAACAGCCCCAAACATGCACTTTCAGTGGATGTTTAACTGTTCTTTCGATGATGGGTTTTCTATAAGCAGACCGTGTTCGCTTTATAGGAATTAAAGCCCCAAAAGAAGATTCGTCAGTGAATACAATATTACTCCAATCACGATCAATATTTTCGTGTGTCTACGCAAGACGATTTTTAACGTGCTTCACCGAAAGCAGCGGTTTTGAGACTGTGCTACGCCATGCAACATTATTCTCCTTCAAACGATGTTTGCTCTTTACGCAAGGAGAGATTTGGATTTTTTTAATAAAGCCGCATAATCGCTCTATCTTCACTTTTCGTCGTAATTCGCTTCGAACATCGATCAAAAAGATCATCCACACATTTTGTCTTTTTGTAACGTTGCACCCACTTGTCAATCAATTGAGGGGACTTACGCAAATATTTTGCTGCAGTTCTTACAGTCATTTTAGGACATTTCGAACGATAGCACAAGAACACAGCTTCGAAGCATTTAGCGTATTTTTCACTCATCTCGAGGAGGACTATGTGCTTGACAGAATCGAGGATACTAAGGGCCTAAAAGCTAATGTACATAACAGACTGATTCATATGTTTATAATATCATCTCCAGCTCATTCAATACCAAATTTCAATGATATCGCGTCCACGCTCTTGTGAAACATACTGTAGATTACTTGTCGCACATTTCAATTTCGGTAAAACTTCTTGGATATTTTACGTCATTCTACTCATTTTGACATGCTGCATACGAACATTATATCTGTTTTTGGCGGAAATGTATATATATATCAATCACACATGATAATTTATGTTCGATTATCATGTAATATTCTATTTTGAACATGTAGGCGCTTTTCAGAATAGACGCTTAGACAGAATATCGCGTATCACGTATGATGAATAGCAAATGTATAGAGTGCAAAAATACGTCTTTGCACGACGATTTGTGCAATAGTGATTTCATGTTTGTATCTCGAGAACTTCAGCCGCCAATGATATTTTCCGATACGATGATGGACAACTGAAACGTCGAAACAAACAAATTGCGTCATTACAGTATACATTAATACAGAAATGTAAAGGCGTCACATAGCTTTGAGCATTATTTGAATACAATTATTTAAATAATACAACATTTAAAAACGAAAAAAAAAGTTATTTTCAATGTTCTTAAACATTTTATTTTGTTGTAAATCTTACACTAGTATATTTGAACAAGAAATGAATCTTCTCATTCTTATTTTATTAGTTAGCCATTAAATAAAATAATTTTTTATTTTATTTTTCATTTTAAATTTATTTCTGCAAATAATTTCCTAAACAGTTTTTGATACTGTTGAGTAAAACATATTTTGTGCTGCGATTATTTGTTATTTTATTTAAAACTATGAATTAACTTAAATAAAAAATAATTTGCAAATAATTTATTTGAACACAGGATACTTTTATTATGTTATTTTTAAAATAAAAATAAATTAATGGAAATTATTTATTATTTCAAATTTTTATTTTTTATCCTTATTTTAAATAAAATTTGTCTAATTATGCATAAACAGTGGAATCTCTCAGTCAGCAATACCAAATGTTCTCATTCATTCTTTCTCAACATTTTGTCGACGGCGATTACGTCGTGACTTTAGCTGTCAGCGAGGTTACGTGCACTTGTGATTTCATTGTGATTTCATTCACTTGCGATTTCATTGTGATTTCATTCAGGTGTGAAGACGACTAAAGAGAAGAACTCGTTGGTCAACCATTCACTTATCACCGTGCAAAGACGGCTAAGGGAAGGAATTTACTAGCCCATCACCCGCTTATCACCGTGTGAAGACGGCTAGAGAGAAGAATTTGTTGACCGAGTCAAACCCCCCACCTTCACGAAATTGTTCACTGCGAGACGTGTATAGAGGCAGATTCATTAAAGGACAATCCAGTCTGATTTTAACAACCATTTGTACTTTATTATTTACGTCAACCTTAATTCTATGGGTAATTAAGAGAACGTACAATTAGTTATCGTACACTAAATGTAACGTATACGAAGTATATTAATTCTCCTACGGGTGATTAAGATATCGTACTATAAATTATCGTACGTTAAACGTAATGCGTACGGAGTGTTTGTTTAGTAAAACGCGTAAAAGTCCCGTCACATCTTGTGTGACGTGTACAAAGTGTTTTCTTAGTGAAACGCGTAAAAAGTCCCTTCACACAGGATATAAGATATTATACTTATTTAAAATATGAAGAATCAATAAAGTGTGAAGAAACCAATTTTATCACTAATAGTAAGTATTATTTCATTCTAGGTCAATAGTATCACTTATGACATGGATGTGCTCCAAACCCAGCGTCTCAGTTTAGAAATTTTCAAACATTTGTGTTTAAATTACTCACAGGTTACTTAGGGATTACTTAGAGAACTCCTACTAGGCGCCCCAAAAATTTCAGTTAGTCTCAAGTACGACGAATTTTTTCGTATCATAGGGATTGCCATGTCATGAATACGTGCGTATTTGAAGTATTAGTGCAGGCCACGGGATAGTTTTCAGAAGACAATCGTTTTCCAGAAATGCTTCTTTAGTCACTCTCATGAAAGGCAGTGAGAAATTTTGGAAAGCTCCCCCTTGAACACATCTCCCGTTTTATAACTCCGCAGAATTCTTTGAGAAGGATAATCCAAAGTTTGTTATAAAAGAATACTCTGAGGAAATTAGAGGGAATGAGTTTAACGTTTTACAATCAAAAAGAAATTAACCCGTCAGATGTCAATCACTGATTTTATTCTGAGTATTTTTTTCAAATTGAACAAAACCTAAATATGGCACGCAGGAGTAATGAAAAGGATATATACGCCGATTCTTTGTCGAATTTCGATGGTGATAGTGATGAAATAACAATAATGATGAAAATAATGGAAGTGATTTAGATTGATTCGATTACGAAATAATTCTGATGACGAAAACAATAAAACCACTTTTGATGACAATAGTGAATGGTCAAAGAAGTAAACTTGTCAAATAATCGCAGTTCTCTTTCTTCGCATCGCAAACAAAGTGTCCAAGTATCAAACGAGACGAAGAAATATGTATAAGAATAAAGAGTGATGATGCGCGTAGTCATATATAATATATAATATTAGCTTCAAATGTGTACATATGTAGCGACGATGCGATTTTATGATTATGCAAAGGCAGGAGCATGTCGCTATTTAGTTTAACTTAGCTATGATTTATGACCGAACTGTGTTCGAAATAAACTTGGGAACTAACTTATTCATCTTCATAGGTAATATTATAATAAATAGAGGAACTCCACCACGGAGTGGGGAGAGTGACAAACTTGGCAACAGGACTGTGTTTGACCGCTCAACACTTGACTCCAGAACCACTGAATTTGAAATGGTCGCAAGTTTCTTGAAATACATTTTTAACGATTTCTAACATACACAAATATAACGTCTAACTTCTTAAAAATTTACATATATGAATACAGATACGAAAATAATTTTACAACTGCAGTTGCAGATGACTGAGCAAAATATAAAATAATAATATCTGAAAAAGTGTGCACTCAAAATAAATGCGTGGAAAGTGAAAATCAAGTTATTAATTCCAATTAAAATGAGTTATTATTAATTAAAATTAATTCTAAGTCAGGAATATTAATATTGTGGGTAACAAACTGATGAAAGATTTGAAACGCATATATGCTATACCGTTATCCTGTGAATCAGTCGTGAAATATTTTACAAGGTTGTACGATATTGAATTGAAAAATAATTGCAACACTGTATATTCAAAATTTAAATACGCAGTGTAATTTAGCTGAAGCTGTATTGTAGAAAATATTTGTTTATAGAATAATTGTTAAAATATATACAATTATAACAATATATAAATTTAATATTATATGAAATTAGAATTAGCTATTTAAAGTATCAATATTTGAAATATTATTAACTCACTTAGAATATCGAAATGTTCGAATAATATAATAGAAAGGTAACTTCCATACATAATAAATTAAGCGGGTCATATGATATTTCAGTTCTTCAAGAAGATCGTGTAACTCGACTGAAATTTTCATTAGAACGAGTTGCAAAACTCGCAATTATTTCGATTTGTGGACAATACTAAGCTGAAAATATTTTCTACATATAGAAAATATTCTTTATCCTCGAATTCCATTCATAACTCGCATTTATTCAATTTTATTCTCGATACATATTCGCGCATTACAAATGTAATAAATTGACACGTAATGCAGTTTCTACCAGATATTGATTATATGTATGTTACCATTAGCCCAAAAAGCCCAAGTACTGGGAAATGTTAGATTCTCCCAGTAAAATATAAATGTTATATATTATCAAATCAAATATTATATATATTATATATATAAATATTACGAAATCAATATTTATATCGTACTTAATTAACTGGCAGATCTTAACATTTACTACATGTAGCTTCATGATAGAATTATGATGACAATCAATATAACTGTTAATTTATAACTATAATGACAATCAAATAATGATTATTTATAATTATGATGACAATCAATATAACTGTCTTTTTTAATAAGTACTAATAATATATAATTTTGTTGTTTTACTATTGATTCTTACCAAATATTTTACAATTCTTACTAGAAAATTTTAGATTAAACCAATATAGGCGGCAAAAGTCCAGAAATATAGATTGTTACGGTCAAATTGTAACTTTCAACTATTCAAGTCATTAATAAATTTTAGGATTTACTGAAAAAACTTAACATTTTCTAGAATATAGATTTTTACGACAACATATACATTGAGATAATATTCTCTGGAAATGCTCGATAGTTTTTTGTAAGCTTTATTTCACATTACCGCAAAATGATTCGTCGATTAAAAATTGTTAGTGTCATGTAGCGGCCCTACGATTCCTCGACTACGAGTTTCGAACACTCGACTAGCACAAGCCGCAAGTGGCTGGGCGCCTAGCGTCGAGGTCCTACCGATCTTCGATGTTAAGCAAGCAGCATGCGGAACCCCGCTAGGGGGGGGGGGGTGATCGGGTGATCGGGCCAGCCTAGCCGGGGGTAGTTATAACAACAAGCGTCTGGGGTAAGGAGTCGCTGCCATCAACCCCACTGGATAAGTCTAGGCAGTGACTCCGAGACGAAACGCAATCGCCTTTCTTCTCACTTTCTCTCTCTTCTTCCTTCTCCTTCCCAGTTGCATCCAGGGTCTTTAAATTCTTTACAGTTCCCTAAATGTCAGAATCACGATCAAACCTGTACTATCAACGTATCGAAATTTGAAATGTAAAATTAAATTCCTGTTGGCTATAAATTACCGATACGATTCATACATCACTTAACTTTAACTTTGTATAAATATTTATTATCTCTTTATTTACTGTATTTTATATTTACGGTCCTATTTATTGCGTAAATAATACTTAATAGTAAGTAAATTTAATCGTAGATAAGCTTTATTATCTTCTAAATGTTTATTTAACTAGCGATATTTTAGAGTTCATGTTCTTATCTTTTAAGCAATAGATTTTATAAAATTGAAATTAAAATATCTACTAAACTAATAATTTTGTGAGATATGTAGGGTAATACTTATTTTTATCGAACTTTATTAAATAACTTACGTGCATGTTTTCAAAAACAGTAGAGATATTCAAGATGAACAAATTTGCGAGGCCAGTTATGGATTCACATAGATTGGATTGAAATAAATAAATATAACAGTAAATAATATAACTAGTGAATATACGCAAGTAATATAATACAATATATGTAATAAGTACATATAAAAATAAATAAAAGATAAAACACATTCGTGTGTTCAAAATCGCCGAAAACGTAATAACAGTTCGCGTAGCACAGCAATATAGCCTGATAATATTTATGGATATCATTGTATATGTTAGATTAGATAGATTAGATTGTATATGTTAGATTAGATTGGTTTTTCGCCAATTCCTCTTCTCAGATCTTAAAGTATCATTAATCACAACGTTCTTGAACTTAAACGTACTAAATAGTCACAAACTCCTGAGCAGTATGCAAAGTATTTAAGTTTGTTTATGACTTTCAGCCTATAAAACTAGGCAAATCGCAAGAATCCGCACTTTTAGATTTTACAGTAATGAGTAGTTATATTCAGTAAGAAAAAATTTATTCCAATATATTCCAAAGAAATTACCAGTGTTCATATTGTAGACCATATTACAAGTTGCACTTATTACTTGAATAATTTATTGATTATTGTAATATTTTAACCACATTTTTAGTTTTCTAAACAATTTGGAACATATTAAAAAAAAAATATTTATTTTTCAAGTATAAATACAATCAGAAAAAATTTATCGATAATACGCATTAATCTTAATAAATTAAATTACAAAACAATTTTTAATTTACAAAATAATTTTGTTTTTATTGTTGTTCCATTTTTTAAGAACATCGGCCACTGTGTGTCATGTCACTTAGCAGAGATAACTTCTATATTCGTGAGTGGTTTAAATATTGTTTAGAGATTATTCAACTTTTATTACTTTTATATCTTATACTGCTGCAATTTTCATATACAGAATGTTAAATTATTTTATTCTGGTACCAAAAAATACAATTTCGGATAGCTGAAAATTTGTTTAAAAAGTTGACAGCGAGCATAATATTCTACTCATTATAAGAAAAAGAAGTTTCAAATGAAGTATGGATTATAACTCAACTGCTTTTTTGGAAAAAAAATATTAAAATTCCATCAGTTCTTGAATTCACTTTATTTGTAATGTGTTTACATTCTACGGTTAGATACACAGCACAATTGTCAATATCCGAAATCTTTATATATATATATATATTATATAATGAAGGATTTCGGATATATATATATATATCCTTTCTTTATCTTTTTCTTTTCTTTTTTCTTTCTTTAATATTTGAACAATCCCAAAATTGCATTTCTACATTACGTATTGATTTTATATGCTGAAAACATATTACGTAGTGGACTTTTTTCTTTATAGAAAAAAATTATTTATATTTCGAGTGAGCGGATTATATCTGTTGAACAATTAAAATATTGGACTGAATGTGATTTCTTGTCTCCATATACAGACAAATAATTTTTTGACATTCTACATGGGTAAAAATCGTGTTTCAATAATCATCTTAGTTATATTTTTTACTAATAAACTTATTAAAATTTTTTTTATTATAAATGTAAGGGTTTTTTACGTTATTAACGTGTTACCAATATATTTTATGTTTACAAAAAGATGTGATTTTTATTATGCTGCATTTTCATTCTCGGTTATGCTAAAAACATATACAATTACAGTATGCAATTACAAGAAATTATATTATTATTTATCAGATAAAAAGGAATTGCGAACTGAAGAAAAGGGATTAATTATTCCTTTTATAGTCAGATTAAAAAAAGTGTTAACATTAAAAATAAGTTACAAAATGATTTTCTAGCTTAAATTCAATTATTATTTTCTGTAGGAAGAATCATATCGAAAATGAAACTGTATGCATTACTATTAATTGTGAAAACAATTCGGTAATTTTATCTCTTATAACATGTAACAAAAATTGCGTAAAATTAACTGAAAGAGATGTTTGAACATGCGTCGGACCAACTTGATTTATGAACCGAACTACACTTGACTTTAACTCTAAAACTTTTAAAATCAATTTTCTCATAAACTATCTTTTTAAATTCTTTCCATAGAAAGAAATTAAAAAAATCTCAACTATCCCATATGAACAGCTCGGAAAACAGTGAAAGGGGAAAAGAAACGTCGACATGGGTATCACATTTACATCTTTGTATGGAAATAAACGAGGAAAAGGAAAAAATAAACCGTACATGTAGGAAGCGAAATGAAATTTACCTCGCTACGATGGCCTCGGAGATTGTAATTTGCCCTTAGTGGAAGTTCCGTAGTTCTTGTTCGACAATGGGACGTTGTAAAAGTCACTCCTACCAGGCCACGAGCATTACCAGTGGCCAACCATCCTTCCTGATAGTAATTTGTACGATCCAGTTTCCATCCTTCGTCCTGAAATAATAGAAAAACCACCGTTATAATTTATATGTTTATCAAAAGATCCAAACCTACTAACTTTCAAACAATGATATAATATTGAAATAATACATTTTTGTTTGAATAATACTAATTATCACTATTGTGGGATTGGAAGCAAGCCAAATGTTAATGATAAAATGTATATTATTATAACTGATACCAAAACTTAGAGTAGATTTATAAACTACACTGACATACAATACTAAACTAATGTACAATACTAAACTACGCTACTGCTATTTTATAGTTTACGCTGTTCCACATTCTGTGTTCGGGAGAGTTTCCATGCTACAATACCTACGGTCTGGGTACAGACACGTACAGGAAAATTTATTGCCTTTTGAGTACCCTTAGCAGGCCGTGTCGCCTAAAACACTGGCCACATGGCTGGACTTCTTCTAAGAAGACGAGACACTCGACCGTAGATTGAAGCATGGCGCCAACTTTCCCGAACACGTGAGAAACACGGGCCAGCGAGATCACCCAGGACGGCAACGGGTATCTGGCCCTTCGCGCCCCACCCTGGACCCGCGATTTCCCGAAGCCGAAGGAAGGGGAATCGAGAAGACGTTCGGGCTTTCCTTCGGCTTCCAAATCAGAATCACTTCGACTTCCGACCAATAAAGTTACTCTCTTGCGATAAAGTTACTACGAGGGGACAAGCCTCTAATACTCAGCGTGCAAAATATACAGTCCACATTTATTTTCTACACGCGATCTCGTCTCGCTAATCACGCGCGCGAACATTCTGTATAATACTGTTTTACATTCTAATCATACTATTCTAGACTCTTCCACTTGTATTGATCCTCTCTCTCTTTCTCTCTTTCTCCCTCTCTCTTTCTTATTCACTTTCTCTCATACTCTTAAAATTATGTTCTATTTCTAAGATGGGACAGGTATGCACATAGTGTTGTCTTACCGCATCTACAGTTTATCAAATGTCGAGTGGCCCGATTGTAAACTATCCTTCGTAGGATAAGTTTTTCCTTTTTTTAATACTATTAAATTCAACAATCTCCTGTTATTAACTCTTAGAGCGCTATGGCCGCATATATGCGTCCGGCGAAAGTGGATAGTCTGTGTGGACTATGAGCGCATATATGCGTGGGTGAGAGTCACCAACAGGGACGATGGACGCATATATGCGTTTTTCAATTTTTTCGGTCTTCCATGTAATAGTATTACATGTAACTTTATATGAGACAAATATATGTGTGTTTCTTAGCAACGGCAGTAAAGAAAGACAAATAATGAAACAAACAATAGACGCAAGGTCGGGTCTATTCTTTAATATGTCTGTTCTGGAGCAGAACAGGATACTCAGGCTAGGTTCTTGGAATACTCTAACCTGAAGAAAAGTGCCAGATGCCCTGGCATGCGCCTATTTATGGGACCTTTGTCTTACCTTGAGAGGCAGAGTTAGAGTTTTGATGATTGTTTCGAAATTTATCATACACAAATAAAATATTAATTTTTGTTAAATTTATTGCATTTAGTTTTTGTTTCTTATTTTTATGTTAAGTTATATTGTAAATTTTATTGATTCTAATAGATAATTGATGCTTGAAAATAATGTTCTTTTATTATTTGTCGCGAGCCCAAGCCGCACAGGCGAAAAGTATTCCATCCACAGCGATCGTCAGTGCTAAGCGCGCGCAGTCTCTCTGGAGCGCATCGGCAGAACGTCGTCCGCGCTCTAAGGGTTAATAATGCTGTTACTGTAGATAAATTCGATACTCTACGAGCAGTACTCTAAATTATTTTAATTGAAATATTTCTTATACTAATAGTTTTTTGTTATAAATGGTTTCATACTTTTTTTTATAGAGAATGACGAACTAAATCGAATAATGTATTTAAAAATATATCATTTTACTTAAAAAAAAAAAAAATAAACTTGATCTTTAAATGCTTTCTATGCATCAACATTAAAAAATATCAATTACATCAATTAATATGTCTTTTAAAACCAATTTTTGTCTAAAACATTTTTTGATAGAATTGATTCGAAAATATTTCAACTTCTAGTCTTAAGTGACTCCGCCATTGGCATCAGTCATTTTAATTCGGCGTTTTCAGAAGCTTCGGAGTGCGAAAGTTAAATAGAGGGTGTTTTACCTTGAATGTGAAATTATTTTCTACTTGTTCTTAACAAAAGCACGAAATTACACGGAGATAGATCACGTATTCCTTTAAGTACTATTTGACCGATTTATCTAATATGCAGACTAAGTGTCTTCAAACACGAGAAAAGGAATTCCATATTTCGTAGTGTTATGCACGGCTGTGAACTGAGACTGCTAATGTCATTCTTAAGCAACGATTTAACCGATATCATATGCTATCCGAAATATTCACGAATCGCACAATCAGCGTGTTTACAAACCTGACTGCATTCCGAAACAAGACCTGCTAGAAAATTAACGAAAAAACAGAGCGATATTCTGCAAACATAGTAGGATATCATATTCATTACCAGCAATTAGTAGGGAATATGAATATAAGAACTAAGCGGAATTGTTACGAAGCGCTCGATTTTTTATTTTTTGACTGATTTTGATTTTTTATTGTGTTCCTTTTGGTCCCAAGCCTTTGTAATTTTTAACTTTTGTAACTCTAACCAAGAATATGTGGTTGAAAATCCAGTTCTTAATGTGAGGTGTGTCTATGTCTGGAACTGAGTTCTACGTTCTCATTCCTTTCTATTCCTATATCCCTCCTCTTTTTTTTCCCCTATCTCCAATTTCTCAAGAGCCACAAACCTAATGATGGGCTGCAACAATCCCGAGAAACCCGAGCCATCTCATATCGTAACGTTGTAGTCATGTCTCGCAAAACTGGGCGTCTGGATTGGCTGGACCATGAATACAATCTCTTTACGAAATCCTTAATCTCAAGCTATGGCACGCGGCGAGAAGATATTTCCCGGTCGTGAGGGCACGGGGAGGACTAATTGACGCATCAGTCATTGGCAGTCAATCCCGGGGTAACTGATGATTCCCCGGTGGTATCAGCCTATTCTCGACAAGCCACTCTGCTGAGAGTGATTAGTTTTGTATTAATTCGGAGGTTTCTGAAGGTTTTGGCTACAGGTCATATGAAAAAGATAGACACAATAAACATAAATTTAAATGGGATGAATTTTTGTGGCGGGATCCAGAGAAGGAAGGAGAGACGATAAGCCAGTGCAAGGATTCAAATTGAAATCACCAACTATCTAGGTATTTCTAGGATGAATACTCTAGGACCAAAGAGTCGGAGGAGAGACTTTCAGATTCTCATTCACGACGGGTTTACATAGTAAAAAGTGGATTCGTCGGGAAGGGAGAGGGGATATCGGAGACAGAAACAAAGAAGGAAGGAGTAGGTATTTGTCCTCAAAAAAGAAGCAAATTTCCTTTGCCCTTTCGTAGAACGTTCAAGGAAAAAGTGTTCGTTTTTCAAGAAGAAAGGAGAAACCAGGATGAGACAGGGATCGGCGGCGCCGTTGATAAAGAGATGGGGAATATAGTAGTGCCCCCTAAGGTCCCATAGAAAACTGTGTTCCTCCGCTGCCTTCATCCCGCTCCGTTTCGGGCAATTCCGGTGGTGACGTGGGCACGAGGGAAAATATGAAGAAAAAGGTGGTAGAAAAGCCTTGAAACCTTTTAGAAGAGCTTAAGATTTTGTTCAAAAAAAAAAGCTGAAAAATTATGAATAGTAATGAGGAATATCCCCCCCCCCCTTCTTCTGAGAAGGGGGCGGTGGTTTGCTCAGCCTTCTGCAACTGGTGGCGACATAGAACAATGGAAACAGAGAACATACGCAGTGGTGGAAAGAGAAATCCTTAAAATCGATCAAAGCTTCTCCCATAGAGGTCAGCAATGTCGGTGTTTTTCTCCGATGAAGGAGGGACCTAGTCGGATATGGTCGCGGACAGAAGAGAAAAGTGAAGGAAAAATCGGCAAACTAGCGCATAGTTATGGTATCACCGATGAGGACAACAAGGACTCCAGATACAGCCGGAGATTCTGCAAAAGAAAGTGCGTTTGCTCCTAAGAAGTGCCTCCCTAAGGGGAAGAAGAGGAATAGAAGTTGTAGCGTCCCCCCAAAACGGCAGGAAATCAGAGACAGGACGAGGATACATCGCGGCGGTTCGAGTATATTGTCTTTCATCTGCAACAGGTCCGAATTTATCTTTTTCTTGGGTGGAATTATAAGTTGCAATACGCACTTGCGACCTCGTCTCGCAATCGTCTTGGAAAATTTTAACGTCCATGCGACGAAGTGGGGGTGGGCGCGAGAGATTGAATGGTATTGGCATGGGGATCAGTGAGTACATGCGTGGGATGATGAGTGGAGTTCATAGTGGATCTCACGTTGCCGCTCGTTATATGTTGAGATGGGAGATAACTCAGGAGACTCTCTCGAATCACTATATAATAAGGATGGAAGTAACTTTCCATCTGCGAGAGGAATACAGTAGTGACCTCATAACTGACCAGACTTCTGACCTCGTAACTGACCAACGCTTATTCCCATCAATTCTTGAAATTGGAACTATCCCCACTGTACCTTACCTTGCGGCCGCGTGAAACATACACTCGTACACACAAAATAAGCGATATATATGATATCGATACTAATGCCTGGTATCGGTGAAACAGTTGATGCTCATCCTCTTTCTTTCGATGCCAATTCGTGAAATACACCACCCTTAGAACTGACTAGTTTCGGCCCCGGTTGTTGGTCAGTTATGAGGTCACTATTATAGCTCGTTCAGAGTGGAAGGGAGAAACACATTTTACTACAATCGATGACTAGATGATGGCGGCCGTTATGGTGGCTAACTGGAGGGCGGAAGGAGCGACAGAGTCCACCGATAATGGAGAGGGCGGCCTCAAGTGAGACATATGGGATGCTTTTGTATGTTCCGAGCTGGTCCTTCCAGACAGGACTGTATACTGGAGGATAGCAGAATTGGACTATTTCAAGAAGAGATACATCTGCGTTCATCATGTATTATATGCATTTCTGTTACAGAAGTCACATAAACGAGACACAGTGGAGGAGTTGTACGGATCTTACTGAGAGGGGCGGTGAACTTTGCAGCGGTCCATCAGGAACGCAAAGAAAATCGGGCGTGGTATCAGCTCTTGGCCAATTTTAAGTCGGATTTGTGGGGGCGTCCGCATCGGCTGATGCTTGATAAATATCCCTAGTAACGCAAAAAATGGGGTATGTTACTCCCTGTTCTCCAGATGGGCTTTCTAAAATGCCTTTAATAGGAAAAAAATTCTTTGGAAAATAGAAAGTTTGCGGGCTCAAGATACAGGTCTCAATATACAGGTAACCTGTTGGACGGTGTGAAAAAACTTCTTGAAAGAATTGTAGCTGTCTAAAACGCGTTTTAACCGAAGGATGCCGGCCTTAACGAAGACCAGAACGGCTTTCGGAGAGAGCAATCTATGATCGATGCAATCGATTATGTCTATGTGGAAGGGCAAGGTTGCGTCGGCGGTGTTCACCGACGTTATCAATGTCTTCAATATCCTGCCGTAGGATAGGATAGGGGAGGAAAGTCTCAGTGCATGATTAAGTTTTCAGGCGTTCATTCCAGGCTTTTGGGGAATGACGACTCCACAGATTCGAGTTCATCTCACCCAGGTCGAGGTTTGAAGTCTTGGGAGTAGTGGTCAGCCCACATTGCGAATAAGAGTTATTGTTAAACGAGTTACGTTCTGGTGCCGGTCTGTAGATTGCTGTGCCGGTAAAGATTGGAAAGCCAATCTCTTTCTTCGCCCTCACCAAGGGAATAAGAAACTTGCACTCTGAGCTATTTGGTAATTCCTAATCTGTAGCAGGAATACATTGATCGGACGTATCTTGATTCCGCGTGTCTGTTAAATCTTTACGGTAGGTACGGGCACATTCGACGTAATATCTGACAATAGTTACAAGGGCGGTCCAACCCGATTCCGCAGAGTGCGGTTTTTGGGCCAATTCTTGAAGTCTTGTTTATGATGTGTTACACCAATGATGATACGTTGATGTTTGTCTGGGGAACGGGTGGTATCTCCTAACAGTAATGGTAGTGATAATTGTTGGTGCTGTTCGGTAAGCTTCTGCGAAGAAGTGATGTGAAAAGAAGTGGTGAAGTGAGAGTAAAAAAGAGAGTCCCATGAGAGACGAATTAGGAAGAGAAGACAAAGTGGCAGGCGGAGGCGCCTTAGCGCCTAGATTCGGGGTGTTGGCTGCGCCAGTGTCTTGACGCTGTCGGTGGTCTAGTTTAGAGGCCAAATGCATTGCACGGCAACCTGGGAAAGGTATACGGCGTTCTGATTACACCTTGCACCAAAGTCTAGCAGACACAAACGAGCAAAGACAGGCAGGAATGAAGGAAACCCTCCTTATCCGGAATGGGCAAACCGATAGGAAGGAGGGGGGAATATCTATGAAAATTTTCTTCCACATAAAAAAAAAAAAAAAGGAAAACGAAAAAGGTATCTGATTTCCAATTCTTCTGGAAACCGTGACATAACAATAAAATAGAGGGATGAAGGGATATATGTTTAAGAAATTATTAATAAAATTATTAAACAAACATATACGTTCAAATTTGTATCAAACACCATTCAATTAATTAGTCGTATCAGCTTTAGATTTATATAGAATAGATTTCTCTTTAAATAAATTACTTCCGAAACATTGGAAAAGATGCAACTGTTATTTAGGGACAGAATAAATAGATAAAGAACAATTTCTGCATGCTCAACAAAGGTAAGCTTTGAGTGGCAGTAAATAACCTTGAATGATCTTGAAACGTCAATGTTATCTAGATTGCCGAATTCATCTTGATGTCAGCTACAAAACTGTAAAATTCAAAAATATACCATTTAAAAAAATAAAGGTCACCTTAAAATCTCGAAAGCATGACCATCTAGATAAGATTTGTGGCCGCCATAAGATGTCCTCCTCGAAATAATATAAGTTTTATTTGAAACATTTTTTTCTATAACGAATAGTTTAAAAGAAAATTGTATAGTTAGCTTCATATGGAATACCCTGTATGTTCGCGCGCGCGTGTGTGTATGCATACACATAGGGTGTCTCAGGATGTATCACATAACCAAGCAGAAGAATTATTTTACATGAAAAAGACGAGTCGAAAAAAAGTAAAATTTTTCATTGAAGCCTTCATTTTCGAGAAAATTGAGTTTGCAAATTTATTGAATACATTTGAATTTGGCTAATTCTAGACATAATAGAAAAGAATAATTAACAGAAAATTAGTTTACACGCGAAAATAAAGAATGTAAAATAAAATTATTTTCTAAGAGACTTCGTTTTCAAAAAAATCGAATTTGAAAATTATATTTAAATTTAGCTAATTCTAAACGTAATAGAATAATTAACAGATAGCCATTCTACGTCCAAAAAGAGGTGACGAACATAGAATAAACATTTTTTTATTATTTTACTTCGTATTTACATTATTTTTTACTTCGTATTCGAAAAAATCGAATTTTAAAATTTGTCGAATACATATACTATGACAATTTTCAGTGAAACATATTCAAAGTCTACTTTTTTTTTAACGATGAAATAATTAAACAAAGTTTTATTCTCCATTTTTTATTGTTTATTTAATTATCTGCGTACAATTATATATAATATTAAAAATAAAATTAGATTATATCCAAATATTTTCACTATTCATCACATAAACAATTTTTATTAGATGTTTAATTCGTAAAATTTTCTCGATTTTTAAATTTTGAGTTTATATTAAGTTTTCATTTGATATCCAATAATAACATCATTCATTCATTGGTATCTGCATTCCTCAAATAGAAACGAGGATAATAATTTTCACAATCTATCAACGAGCCAAAGCGGAGCTGCTGCAATAATAATAAGGTTCGCAAGCAAGAAAAATTCGTATTCGGTTAATTTTTGCAGATTCATAGATTCACATCATTTTGTCGTGAACTCTACACTTCTATATCTATGTATTGTAACAATCTACTAGATTGACTACGTATTGCTATTCGTAGTCACGTAATTCTTCCACTTAAGCACAGCTGCGTCACGTAGCAAGAGCTTTAATCTTACAAGGGTTTCAGCCACTAGATGTGTCATACATATGTACTTATAATGCAGAAATGAGAAGAAGTCATAGAACGCCAGAAGAGCAGACACTAATTCTCTCTTTCACTTACCGATATGTTACGCTACCTGGCCCTGTTTTTCTATATGATACTTTCAGCTAATAAATATCCTTATATTTAAAGGTGTATTGAATCTATTGGAAATAAGCAATCAGATCCACATTTCTTCCAAGGGATACAGGACTGTGACAAAGACAAATTTTGACCTGCTACTATTCCGTCCCTTCGCTGAATGAACAAAGAAACGTTCGGACTTTCCAATGTTTCGTAAAATTTTCCAACAATCTCTGATTTGTAACAATTCTCTCATTTTCCTCAGAAGGAATATTTCTCCTTATTAGTTTATATTTTTTAATGGTTAGCGTTTTTCCTGTCGATTGACTATACAACCATCAACTTTAATTTATTCTGCTTGATATAGATACATATATTGTCCACTACTTGGAAACAATTAGTTGACTTTGCAATTAACTATACGCTTTTGATGCCAAGATCGCGTGACATGAACAAAAGATTTGTGGGGACACTCCAACACTTACCATCAGTGATCCACCTTAAATGTCACCTCTGATCTGATCTCTCTGTTCTTTTTAAAATACAAGTTTGCTAGGAACTCTTATTGACGAGTCCATTAACAGGCCCTGGATAAAACACACGCCCTTTTTTTCTTTTCTTTCAGTCACATTTAATTATAAATTGCAGTTACAGCGACACCGATATCGATTTGGTTTTTTCAACGTTAAATTGTTTAAATCAAGATCGATTGATTTCCCGGACGAGTGATCTATAACAAATTTATTTTATTGTTCATGAACAATTCGTTTTAAATTACTTATTTACAAATATCCGCAAAAATGTTTTGTATTACTTTAAAGCTTAAACCTTTGTCTAAGTAGTGATCGTAAAATTATAGTTGAGAAAAAATTTTCTTCCAATTATGTATCTTCCAAACGTTCTGTCCACTATAAATATTTCAAATAAAACATGTCATTCTGCAAATATTTGCAAGGAATTTTTACACTGCTTCAAAGTTAAGACCTCCTTCTGTGTAGTGGTTACAAAATTATAGTCAGAAATCACCGGGAAACGCAAAAATATTTCATTGAATTGCATGTCTTCTAGTACAGAGAGACGTGATTTTTGGCCAGTTAGATTGGCCAAAAAAAACAAATTGATTTCAGTTCGACTGATAATTATCCGATGTCACCTGTAATCAGCGGATGATATCGACTGCGTGGAGGCCTTCTGTGCTTCTAACACAATTGCAAGAACTGGGCAGTTCGATCGATATCGAATCTCGTTCAATGTTGGTGCTATTGTGATCTTAATATTTCAAATTTTCAAAGATGTGTTTTATCTTTTATATGTTGTCGAAAAAGATTTGTACAATATCCTAGTTTCTAGTGTACTAATGAAATAGTACAATACTTTATGTGTCTGATTTTAATTTTAAGATTTATAATCTATAATCTAATATCTGCTATTTAAAAGATTGCTAATCCACATCACTAGTAAGAGACTTTTTAAATTTTTAAATTTGTTTACATCTTTTAGTAACATGTCAATGAGTTTCTTGAGATTAAGAAAAATTTATTTTGTTGCAGGGAAGATTACATAAATATTGATTATTTAAAACTGATTACTTAAACTTACTACTATTATTTAAAAAGATGTATATTATTCTTTAATAATTATTAGTTAATTTTGATAAATGATATAAAAGATTTCTTAATTAATTAAAGAAAATGAATGTAATTAATTAGATAATTAAAGTAAATTAAAGATTTTATTAAAATTTAAAATTAAAGTTAAAATTGAAATTAATCTAATTTCAAAATTAAGTTGGACGATTCAAAGATAAGCCGCCATATTTCCTTTAAATCTGTTGAAATTATAATCACAGACTGTTTGCACCATTTCATATATTATTACGTGTAAGATATTACAGGTAGCAAATTTTTCACACTTTACAATATCAAGTGAAATCGGAGTGAATACAAAAAGAGTGAGGAAACATTCAATTTTAACTGATATAAAATCTAAGAACATGGATCAAAAAATGCAGTAAGAAACACGCAAAGGACAGTAAAAAACAAGGAAAGAAATTAGACGAGTTAAAAATATCTTGTAAATACACGCTGTGTAATTATTTTAAATTCTTACACATTCACCCGAACAGAATCTATATGAATTTAAATCATAGTAATTTGCTATAGTATTTTATAAACTTATTAATTATTAGTTTATAATTTTCCTCTACGAAATATATTTATTCATATATTTATTTATCATAAAATATTCAGGAACTTGAAATGTTGCTTGAGTAGAATTCTGCTTGAAGGATTGTATTCTTTATAAAGCTGAAGTTTACTTACATACTTAGTTGCGAAGTTTCAATGTTAGGTTCTACTATGCCATCGTTACAACGTATTATGCAGACAGCATACTGCCTGTACGATTTTTGTCCATTATTTGTAGTTGTATTTTCAAGTGATTTCAAAATTTTCAAATGATTTCAAATTTTCAAATGATTTCAAATTTCCAACGAACAGTTAGAATACGAATGCATTTTCTACAATTCACTAGGCTTGCAACAGTTTATATTAGTAATATGTAAAATTTTGGAAAGATCACTATATAAAACGAAAGTTCAATTCTAAAATACACATGTTGGTTTAATTTGGAAATGCTGGAACATTGTATACAATGTAGATTTATGTACATACAGTAAACTATATAGGATACAAAATTTAATATACCTATATTTAACAATACGACATTTATTCTAACATACACATCGAATTATTAATAGTTTAATGTGATCTTCAGCTGATATAATATAAAGAGTGGTTTAATAAAAATTAGCATTTTAATTTCTCTATTATTTTCAGACATACGAAAAACTTGTTAATAAAATTTGATCAGTATAGAGGAAACCATAATATGATAGTAATAACCTTTTTATAGATGCAAGTTTCGATGATTTTAAGATCATCTTTTTAGATATTTTAATTTTAATTTTGTGAAATTGTATGAAAGACGAGAAAGAACAACGGCAGTATTCTTGTCTTTCATGCCTAGATTTTATGAAATTAAAAGTAAAATATCATCTAAACTAAGTTTTTATATGTGAGTGTGTTGGCTTTATGTGTGTGAATGCGAGTGTAGCCTATGGTGTAGATATATGATATGTATATGTGTGTCGCGTCTGATGTGTCGTGTTTTGTTTCTGGATTGTTTCTGGACTGTCGGGAAACAAATGTAAACAACATCGGAAAGAACATTGAAGAGTTCGAGCTAAAAATGTATATATTAAGAGGCCTTCGTCCTGAATTTCACCCGAATGTGCGAGTGTTAGAAGCGCAAAGAAATATATCTGTATTTGATATCAGGTTTGCGTTGAAACAAGAAATACGGAAGAGAGAAAGAAAGAAAGAAGATCGACCATCCAGAGATCGGGAGTCGGTAAGAAAAGTAAAAGGACAGAAAGAAGACATCTATTGTTACAATTGTGGAACTAAAGGACACATGGCTGCGGAATGTAATCGAGACAAACGCTGCTTTAAGTGTCAACGCTTCAATCATATTGCGACGGAATGTCACGAGACACGGAAGAATCAACCGTCTGCGGGAAGAGGACAAGGAAGAGTCGCAAGACAACATGAGGGAAGAAACGAAGCAGTAATGAAAACCAGCGATGAAGTCGTGATAAGTGCAAAAGAAATTATGCCAGTGAACAGATTATTTAATCTGAGTGAGAATATCGAGAGAGAGAGATGAATGAGTGTGATAATGATCAATGTTGTGTATGGTTGTTAGATTCTGGAGCTACGAGTCATATGACTCACAATGAACGTATTTTTGAAAATTTGTTTCAGGAAAAGAGACAGATCAGCTTAGCTGACAAAAAAGGTAAAGTATTGACCTCAAAAGGTATTGGCGATGTGGTTGTGAAACAATGTTCGAGTAAGAGTAATTTGCGATTTAAAGATGTATTGTATGTACCAGAACTGAATTGTAATCTCCTTTCAGTTGCGAAAATGGCCGAACGAAGGTATAATGTAACTTTTAATAGATTCGGAGCGATAGTAGATAGGAGTATGTAAACGTCCGAATGAAGTTGTAATGACTGCGGTAAAAGTTGAGGATTCATATTATGTAAGAACATTTTTAGTAAATGAGAGAACTGCAATGGTGACAACGGAAAGTGATGTGTGGCACAAGGGATTGGGTCACGCGAATAAGGAAGTCCTCGAAGAAAAGAAGAAAGAAAACTTGGTAAGAGGGATGTCAAGCAACTGGAAAAGTGAATGCGAGTCATGTATCGAAGGGAAAACTTCAAGAAGATCACATCGAAGACATGAAGGAAGCAGGACAGATCGAATTATGGAGCTGTGGCACACTGATCTAATAGGACCTGTAAAACCATCAACATACGGTAGGAAAAACTATACATTAACCGTAATAGACGATTATTCCAGGATGATATTTATACAGTTGTTGAGTGAGAAGACTGAGGCCGCAGAAAAATTAAAGAAACTAATTATTTTGAAAGAAAATTAGACTGAATTGAAACTAAAAAGAATTAGATCAAATAATGGAGGAGAGTATTTGAGTAAAAATCTGAGAGAATGTTTCGAAACTAAAGGTATTGTACATGAATTGAGTTCTCCGATGACCCCACAATGTAACGGAATTGCAGAAAGAACGAACCGAACGATAATTGAAACTACAAGGACGATGCTGGCGAATATCGATCTAAATTTAAAATTTTGGGGAGAAGCAGCAAATACGGGCGTCTACATAAGAAATAGAGTGAAATCTCGAGTACATGGAAAAACTCCATATGAAATATGGTATAATAAAATACCGAACATACAACACATGAGGAGATTTGCATGTGCAGCGTATGTATTAAATAAAGGAAAAGTTAAAAGGAAATTTGAATCGAAAACGGTGAAAGGAATTTTTATGGGGTATAATGATAACAAAACATACCAGGTATACATACCTGAAACAGGAAGCATCAAATGCGACTGTGATGTGAAATTTGACGAAGATAAGAATGGCTGGGATCTATTACGTCATAAAGAAACAAAGAACGATGATGATGATGAAAATGATAACTTGATTACTGTTGGATTGGATATAGAAAATGAAGAAGATGAAAGTGAAGAAATAGAAGTATTTGATGGAGAAGAAAATAACGTAAATTTGAGAGAAGAAGAAACAGTGAGCGAAGGGGAAAGGAGCGATTGTGAGCAAGCCAAAAAAAAATTTTTGAGCAATGATAACAATGGAGATGAAGTGGAAGATAATAATCAAGAGATGTATACACCATCAGAAGAGCCAAATACGAGTAGAAAAAAGGGAAGAAAAAGGGGAACAACGAGAGAAGAAATACAAGCGAGAGAGAATACAGGAGTATTTACGAATACAGGAGCAAGAAAAATTGGATGAAGAAAGGGGTGTGAGGAGATCAATGAGGATACGAAATAAGAGAGCAATGACATGCCATGATAAAAATCCGAGCGCGGTAATAGAAGCGAAACAATTGTCCGAATGGTAGTTTTAAGACGAAGTCAAAAATACTGAATAGAAAATGTGTGTAAAGGATTTTATGTTTGTCAAAATAGAATAAAGCCAAGGGAGGAGAATGTGAGTGTGTTAGCTTTATGTGTGTGAATGTGAGTGTAGCCTATGGTGTAGATATATGATATGTATATGTGTGTTGGGTCTGGTGTGTCGGGTCTGATGTGTCGTGTTTTGTTTCTGGACTGTCGGGAAGAGTCAGTCGTTGAGAGAGATTGAGAATGAGGATCTAATGAGAGTATAGCGAGTTCGGAATAGTCGTCGAGAGAGATTGAGAATGTGAGGATCTAATGAGAGTATAGCGAGTTCGGAATAGTCAAGAGAGTGTGTGATTAACAGTGTGAGAAATTTAGAGTGTTACTGTTTTATATCTGATTGTGTTTAGTAAATATAATATTCTTTTAAAATTACGTCGTCCCTGATTCCATTCACATTATATACACATAAGTTAATATTCCCTTTATAGAAAATGTAGAGCTGCATCGACTAAATACATAGTTTAAAAAATGAAAATGACTTTAAAATTTCCGAAACTCTTCTATCTACGAAATTATTACTGTCACTATATTCTCTTTATACTAAATAACTTTTACTGTCAAAATCTGTATCTTCGAAAATAAAAAAGAAATTTAAATACTAATTTTCACTAAACTATCCTGTATACATAGTTCATACGTTAAAATTTTGAGAAAATTCAACCGATCAACAATCAATTTAAATTAAAAGAACAGTAATATATGTAGCAACATATAACTTAAACATTAATATACAAAACATATGCAAAACATATAAAAAATATGTAAAATAAAAAATAGATTTTTAATATGTATAAATGAAACAATGAGTTTCTATTCAACTTTTATATTTTGATCCTTTTTCTATAAAAATATGCATTTGCATAAATACTCGCAGTCTAATAATTAAATACTGTATTTTCTCTATCTTTGAAATGATATCTATATAAACGTATTAAATGATATCTACTATACAAAAGTAATAAATCATCACAGTAACATACAGTTGAGATTTGTCATTTTTCACAATGGAAGCATTTTGTGGAACACTTTTCACAAAATTTAATAACATCTTTCGCTTAATTTCTAATTTTTTTCCAAAGAATAATTTATCGAAAATATTATTATCATTATTTCGTCCACAGGAACATCAATGGCAATAAACTTGTAATTGTTATCAACTAAAACTAGAAGTACAGTAGAATGTTCTCCTTTGTAATTATAAAATGAACTCGTGTTTTGTCCCACAGAAACAGTTACAAGGAATAAAGAAATTTATTGTTCTAATTTCAGATTTATGATTACGGACAATGATGTGCCTGTTTTTTCAGAGAACAATGTTTTTGGTGCCAACCTCGTTTGTTGTCAACCTCGATCAGACCCATGGGCCTGTTTTGTTTAGCATTGTCTAGGAACAGTCGGTGTCGACCTCTGATTTTAACATTTTTTGGACAAATTATGTTAAGACAATTAAATGACCTATATATTAAAATGATTGACTGATTAGCTAACTTCTATAACACAGGTCTGCAGCCAGCAAGAAAGGTTCTTCTTTAATGTTTTTTTCTTAGTATACTATCTCCGTTCTTCGTCCATTATTCTCGGATTATTCGAGTCGTTCGTTAATTATTCTTTAATTATTCTCGGATCAGTCTTTAATCATTCGTTAAATGTTCGAATCATTTGTTATTAACACGCTCGCAACTGGTTGTATCACCGATAGTATATTCATGTTGATTTCATAGGACGAGATGCATCACCGACGGTACATACACTTTTGCCGAGCCTAAATATCTTTCTATAAAATGATTGTTGTTATGTGTTATTTGCGCTATTGTATTTTTTCAGCTGCTAATAATTTATTAATATGTTCATATACGTAATATGCAATTATAACTGCTGTACCGCCAGGAAGAAAGTACGAAGAAACAGAGTTGTCCCATGCTAAAGAAAGTAAATTCAGGCCCCATCTGGCAAATATAGCAAGAGCGTAGTGCGCAGGCGCATGATCTGGTAATATATTAATTTGAGATACTGCTCTTTATTTGACACCGCCTAACGTTAATATTTCCTGTTAATTATACCAATGCAATCTACGAAATTCTATAATATTTTTAATTTTAATTTTCTGAAGTACTTTTTAAAAATTTAAAAATCATCTCTCTTGGCATTGTAATTAAATTTAATTTGACTTCTATATAGAATCAGGAACATATTTATAATTTCCCTAACAGTATTAAATCATATTCTATAATTAAAAGTTATACGTCGAAGTAGCAAAGTTATACAATTGAAAACTACCAGTTGCAAAAAATATTATTTTAGCCAAAAATGCAAAAGAAAAATAGAATAAGCTTCGTACATGTTCTTGCAATTCAGTGAACTGAAAAAGAAATAGAAAAATGATACGATGGAAGTTTGAGCAGTAAATAACATTTCTTTTGCTATTTTTGAAAAACAAAATATAAAAACATTGAAAATTTTACTTTTCTACTAAGATCTTAAAATTAGAATTAAAGTTATCTCAATATTATGTATTCATTCTATACTTTAAGACACAGTAATGTAGAATCTGCTTCGAAAGCACCAAAAAAATACAGATGAAACTATAAGCCAAAATAAAAAAACAAATTAGGGAAGAAAATACAGATCGAAAAAATTGAAATATTACAAATATAAAGGAGAATGGAGTAATAAGTATTCGGGAGAATGGAGTATAATAAGTAATAAGAAAAAAGGGAGCATAAAAACTTTCTTTTTTATGCTTTATTTATAGCACCAAAAATTTGAAAAAGTTCCTCAAGGTACTTTAGTACCTATATGTTGTAAAAAATTTATTGGCATCCTTTGTTTTTCATAAGTAAATTTTTATTTGAACATTTATCTACCAAAAGCTTTGCTGACCAAATGTTGCAATTTTAATATAGGGTAAGATCGGATGAGATGGCTTGAACTCATTACACAGGTTATCAAATGTCAATTTTCAACTTTTTTAAGTATATTGTATCTGATTACAAGGCATATTAACCATTCTCCCTGTTCGTTTTTATTTGAAAAATAGGGTAAGTTATGTATAATGTGTATAATTGAATAATCTCAAAAATTTTCTGCTTATCTTTTAATTATAATTTACTAACATTTTTATCAAAAAATATTGACTTTTTCGGAATACAGTGTATTAATATAGTATTTAAAGATTAAGGTTACAAATCTATGATGAGATATTGAACCATTATAAAACAAAAAAAAACAAGTGAGTTATCATTCCAGAGTATCTGATTAGATGGCTCAATTTTTTAGGGGAGAGGTGATCCATAATGAAATTGTGTATAATAGTGAATATTTTTCTATAAAATCATGTCAACTGAATATAAAAGAAAATCTAACAATAGAGGGTTATGAAGAAATGAAGGATTGTTCGATGCCGTAGAGACAGTTTAAAATGGCAAAATGGACGTGAATGTGGCATAGTGTTTGGCATTCCGAGTCCTACTTGAGGAAATAAATGAAAAATAATGATTTTTCAAATAAAACTTTAGAATCAACTTCATTGCTAGATATAGAAAATGAAAAAAACTTCAAATTATGAAAAAATTATGAAAAAATTGCAAAAGTACGGTTTAGCATCAACACGTGAGTGCGTAAAATCTATAGCAATTAATGGCTGAAAACGGAAGATAAATCATAACTTTAATAAGAAAAAAGGATTATGAATATGATTGGCTAAATATGTTTTAAAAACGCCATCAGTCGCCGATCGAAAATCAGAAGTTTCTTTGTCTTCAGGGTATGATTAAGGTAGAAGTTGATTTATATTTTCAACTGTTAGAGGAAGTTTTGAAAAAACTCTTAAATAAACAGAGAAATATATTTAATATGGATGAAATAAGCATACAGTTGAATAATAAACTAAAAATTGAGTTCAAAATAGATATTTTTTACTTGGAACATCTGATGAGAACAACTGATGCTGATTCGAACAATATGGATGAGATGGCGCCTTTTGCATAAAATGTGAAGGGAACGTAGAAGTCGGTAAGGTCGGTAAAGATGTGTTATAGAAGGAGAGAGGTAGATACACAAATGTGTAGCGACCCTACAATTCCTCGACTACGAGATTCGAACACTTGACTAGCACAAGCCGCAAGTGACTGCGCGCCTAGCGTCGATGTCCTACCGATCTTCGACGTTTTAAGCAGCAGAGTGTGCGGAACCCCGCTAGGATGGGTTGTCGAACCCAGCCCTAGCAGGTTTAGTTACAATAACACAGACGTCTGGGGTAGTAGGAATCGCTGCCATCAACCCCCCACTGATGAGTCTTAGGCAGCGACTCCGAGACGAAACGCAAAACCTTTTCCATCTCTTTCTCATCTACTACCTCTCCTTCCATCCATTCTTCCATCACACATCTTTGCCATCTCAGTTCCTTCAAATGTTATTTCTTTTCTTTTGTAAATCTATGATTATTTTTTAATTTTCTGTTTGTAACATTAGAAATTTATATATATCCATTATATACATATATATAAATATATATACATCATTCCCTATATATATGTGTATAGGGGACGTGTTTCTCTGGCCTTGATCTTACTGCCAGAACCAATAAACAGTATCGTTAGACCCATAAAATAATTACAAGAATTACTTTATGGGACTAACATTTGCCAATAGCTGAAAACGATTTACCTTCCCAATCACGTGATCGGGAAAGATACAAAGAGAATTGGGAGAGGTAAGGCTTATATAAGTATAAGTAAGCTCCAATGCGCCGCTACAGTCAATGAAATAGCCAATAAGTAGTACTATTGACTAATAGGATAAATCGGACATCCAATGGGGTTTTGTGTCCAGGATCAAAAATACTAACCAGGAAAAAAATCACTGGTTTTTTAGCGCAATTCTTATCTAATTTTTATACTATTTTCTGTCTTTCGTTGTCTTTTATACTGTTAGATTCTGCGTAATGGAATTAACACACTTATAATTTTGAAGAGGTTTATTCAATGTTGCAGTAGTGGTCGCGTACAAGATCTTTTGTCGATGAGAAATATTTAGGAAAAGAATTAGAATAATCTACTTTTTCCGAGCATGTCCGCATATAAATCGTCTTCAAGTGGAAGGGGAAGGAGCATAGATGAGCAACTACTGGATCTTACCCTTATGATTAATTTTTTACAGTTCCATTTTTATGTGAACTGTTACTAATTCAGTGTTTGCACTGATTCAATATTGTTAGCCAGGATTGGTCATCGAACAATACGTTAGGTACCGTAAAATTAAATACTCAGTGCAATTAAATACTCGAATTCAGCAAGCATCTCTCAGAGAAGAGGAGCGGATTAATTGGAACAATATTCTTATTTTGTACTGGGATTCAGCTAATTGTCCTGTAATTCCGTCCCGAAGACAGATCGCATGATATTTAAAGGGATTATAGAGAAGCAGTCAAGACCACAAATTTAAAATTTTAGTTTCTGCTAGTTTTTGAAATATTAGAAAATTAAAAAAGCCATTAAATTTTGTATAAATATTATTAATGTATAGACTAATGCGTGTGTAAATATTATTAATGTATAGACTAATGTTATGACAAAAATTCGAGAAATTCTAACATTTCATAATGTTAAACTTAATAATCAACATTTAATAGAATAGCAAACAAGTTGTACAGCAATGTAAGAAATAATTATAAAATTGTATAATCAAAAAAGTTGCGGTTCATCCGAATCATTCGAGAGTTCGTTGAATTGCCCATCAACCTTCCTTGCCCAATCATCGTTTTTTGTCATAAGACTCCAATTTTATTTCTTCTAGCGATCCTGAGTGTATTTATGTTTAGGTTTCTCCTATTACTTGGATTTTATATACTATCGAATTTCTTTACAGCAAGTTTTAAGATATTGAAAAAAAACAAAATTTGAATTTTCTAGATCATAGTGGATCCAAGAAAAAAACTTCTCTAAATTAAATGATTGAAACGAAATAGTTATGCAGATGATTAAACTTCAATTTTGATGCCTTATAAGATTATCGATAAAGATACGAGTCCATTACTTTCACTTTAAAATGATCTTGAAAATAATTCTTTTCACTTTCAATGAATGTGCGCCTTAAAATAACGCAACTTCATCTCGAACATTTTTTTTATAAAAACAAAAATACAAAAATACAAAAAATACATTTTTTCTTAAAAACAAAAATACAAAAAATATATTTTCATTTAAAAGCCACATCTTGCCGTATAAAATTTGAAGCATTTTAAGAAATATTAATTTCTTTTTAACTCATGCTCTAATTATTTTTTATTCAAAATAACATGTAAAAAAATAAATCGTACAGATCCATTAAAAATAATATATTTTTGTGAAAAATCATACTATACGATGATAGATCTTTTTTAAACAATGTCTACTAAATTATTTATTATGATTATTGTATGTACATACATATGTATGTATGTTTGCTCGTAATGAAGTGTCATCGGATTCAATTCAATAAATAATTTTTGTTGCAGCAACACTGTCCAACATTGTAGTGAAATACTTGCCTAAGTCGATACGATAAGATGTAACACGAAAATGGTAAGAGCTTCAAAACCTGGGATACGAAAAAGCTTAGATGTCCAGTCTATCTTAGTCAATGATAGTACACATCTAGCAACGATGTAACGAATACGCGACCACCGTCATTGTGGATTCTCAAATATATATATTTGTAAAATGTGTGTGTATGTGTGTGTGTGTGTGTACACAGTGAGCGTAAAAAGTATTCGTACAGTGACTAATCACGACTAAAATGCTGAATAATATTTATTAAACAATATTTTTTAAACAAACATGATACATTTATTCTCCAAAGTCTGTAGAACAGCAATATCAAATAAACAAAAAAAATATTCATATTGTTTATATAAATATCAAGAAAAATGAACAAAATGACAGAAATGAACGCGTAATAAGTATTCGTACAGTTACAGTTTATTACATCTACGATTCAAATTTTGTTGTGTAAACACAACGTGATTAGTTTCCAATATCGCTTATTTATAGAAATCGGCTTGTAAACGTCTGGAATTGTAGCAATGACATACAGAGCAGTATTTATCATTACTGTAGCAACATGAGTCGAAAAAGTAAGGAAACTACTGTAGAAGAACGAAAGATAATTATTAATTTGCATGACCAGTGCAAAAGTTTATCCGAAATATCGCGTATTGTAAAAAGGCCAAGATCAATGGATCATACAAGGAATCATTGATAGATAAATACAAGAAACATTACAAAATCGTGTGAAAAGTGGACGGCCGCGAAAAATTTCTGAACATAGTGGTCGTACTATTATTCGATTCATTAAAAACAATCTGAAAATGAATGCAACAAAAATTACTGAAGAGCTCAAAAATAATTTAAACATCACTGTATCTTCTAGTACTCTACATCATTTCTTGCGAATTCAAAGTTATCATGGCAGAACAGCTCGAAGGAAATATGTGAATGAAAGGAATAGAAAGAAGCGATTGGAGTTCGCACAAAGTTACGTAAAAACACCGATGGAGTTGTGGAACAAAATCATCTTCACGGATGAGAGAAAATTTAAGATTTTTGGCTCCGATGGACACTTCACAGTGTGGAGAAAAACAAATGAAGAGTATAAACTTCAGAACTCATAGCCGACAATAAAACATGGTGGTGGTTTAATATGTGTTTGGGGCTGCATGAGTGCCGCAGGTGTGAATGAATTGCATTTGATTGACGAAACAATGGATCACAAGATGTATATTAATATTTTAAAAACTCATCTGCATTCAAGTGCTCAAAAAATGGGTATTGAAAATAATTTTGTGTTCATACAAGATAATGATCCTAAGCATACCGCTTATAATACAAGAATGTGGATTGCATATAACACACCAGCACATTTAGAAACACCCCCGCAATCGCTAGATATTAACCCTATTGAACATTTGTGGGATTATTTGGAATGAGCAATTCGAAAACAATTTCATCTAAAACAGACTTAAAAAATGCTTTAATCAACGAATGGAATAATATCACTAATAAAATCACATCTAATTTGGTTAATTCAATACCTAGAAGACTAGCTGCAATAATAAAATCATAAAGGGAAACCCTACTAATAACTAAACACTAATTATAAATATTAACTCAACAATTATTTGTTGTTTTTATTATAAATGTTTAAATTACTTGTACACTTGATAATGACAATAGAACTGTACGAATACTTATTACGCGTTCATTTCTGTCATTTTGTTCATTTTTCTTGATATTTATATAAACAATATGAATATTTGTTTTGTTTATTTGATATTGTTGTTCTACAGACTTTGGAGAATAAATGTACCATGTTTGTTTAAAAAATATTGTTTAATAAATATCATTATTCAGCATTTTCGTGATTAGTCACTGTACGAATACTTTTTACACTTACTGTAACTGTGTTTTATGTTGAACATTATTCATTATTATATCAACTAGTTTCGTAATTGTGACGTATGTCCGAAAATTCATATAATTTTATTTTACTTTGAGTTGTTTGATTTAGTCTAAAAAAATAAAATTGCACTTTATATCGAACGTTATTCTCAATTGGTTTATCGTAATTGTTATGTATGTTCGAAAAACCATATAATTTTATTTTATTTTATAATATAAAACCACTTTACAAGATACTTTATTTCAATGAATATTGATATTGATAGATCAATGGATAACTAAGATGAAAATCAAAATATAACTCTAAATAAGACGAACTCATAAAATATTTTATCTATGACTGTTTACATATGGTAATTTATAACAAATCTCAAACGACGTAGGATCATAAGAATATTTCTGTGAATATCTAGAAAACCAAGGTTGAGTGGTAGTGACATGTATAGGGAAAAGTTGTTTAAAATGATCATTTTTTAAAGCCATAAAAATCGACAAGAAATACCTAAGTAAATAATTACTCTTGTCAATAGTATCTTGTGAACGACATTTGACGAGATATCTTGTCCATGTATGTAATTTCATAAAAGATATTATGTCGTAAGATATTTCGTTCAAAGTTTCTGATAAGATCTATCATACATATTATTTCTTTCTCTTTAGTGAAATAAGGAAGCATCATGATTAGATATTAAATATTTTTAGTAAATACTAATAACGAGGGCATAGCCCCACCCACAATGTTAGCGCGCGTGAGTTGCGTGGCGAGGTCTTGATTGTTGAGTGGACTGTATTAAACGCACGCTGAATTATAGGTGGGGCTATGCCCTCGTTATTCGCTTTCGTTTCACAGAGCTCAACCTAGTAGCTTGGATCTTAAAACGATTCTAATTTATGGGACCGAGGAACACATAGAGGAAACCTCGGTTCCCTTTCCCTTGGGGAGTCACGTGGTTCAACGTAAGAACAAAGCTTGCCCGTAGAGTTGGTCCTACGCTACGAATATCCTAACGCGAGTTTGTCTCGGGTCACGAGTGTCCTAAGGCGAGTTGTCTCACGGCGTAACCCGTGTTCGGGAGAGTTGCCTTTGCACCGCAACCCCGGTTGCGGTAAACTAAAAACTCTTGCGAACAATGAGAATGAAGAAAGTTACGATTCTGATAGATGATCAGTGTGTAACTATTACCCACAGAGATGATAACTAGAGCCCGAATCGTGTGACAACGCACTGACATGATATGTAGTCAGTGGTTGTATTTACGTACGCAGTGATACGCACTAACACATCGTATTGTATGTATTGCACCGTAATGAATTTAATGTTACACTATGATGTTAACGCACTATGGTGAATTTGAAGCATTGACTTCGGAATGATTATTTGGCGCACTAACTGCGGAGTGAATTTAATGTCGCACTAATTTGGTAGTATTGAATTTATTGTATCACAGTTAAATTTGATGTATCACTGTCATTCCCGCTGAAGCTGTTTTAGAGAAAAGCGATAGCGAGTGCGGGCCAATCACTTTAAAAGGTAAGCCATTTGGTTGCTCTGACGTAATTCCTCTAAAAACAGTGAAATTATTAAGCATCGATACAATGATCGATGCCAACCATTTTTAGAAGACATCAAACATAACAGGCACGCGAGTCATCGGCTGGGGAAGAAAACAATAAACTATCATGTCACAATAGCTGCGATAGAGTGTGGTAGACGTTAGAACTTCTTGCCAGCATAAAAAACGGGTAAGCCGTTGTTCTTCTCTAAAAATAGAATAGAAAATTATTTTATATGGGCAAGAAGCCTCACGTTCTTTGTACGCATAATTTTAATATATCTATATATTCCATATAAAATTATGGGAAATCGCCCGAACAATTTGTCTTGTGACAACTACCGATCATAACCTGACGACCATGGTGAAGTACAGGATGAAAGGAAATTATATGTCACCCATTAGTGTAAATCTATACACTAATCTCCACTATTAGTGGAGATTGCTACAAAGAACTTGCAAAACTGATCTTGATCTTGGTCTTGATTTTTAAGGTTGAATTTTTTTATGAATGTTTGTATTACATTCTATTCATCAAGAGAAAAGTGTCAAAGGAACATGAATCGCCAATAACTCGTTCTCTCAGAAAACAATGTTGAATTTCCAATCTTGAAATGATTGTATTTTTAATATCATTATATTTAATAAATTAAATATATGTATAACATTCATATATAACACGTATAACAATAGAACTTTTTTATCACACAAAAAAAATTTGATAATGAATACCATTTTTATGTAATTATCTAAATTATCTATATTATTCATGTATAATATAAATACACAATATTACATAAATAATATTTATATAATATAATTACTATTAGATATATGAAACAAAAAAATATTATTTTTATATAATTGTTTAGTAAATATGATTAGTAAAAGAATGAAATTTACTGCAGTTAAAAGAAAATGTGAATAATAAATATGTACCGATCAAATAAAAAAGACTTATGTAATAATTCGAGGAATGTATGGAAATTCGGCGAAGAAATTTCCAGATTGACAAGATTTAGTGAACAAGAATTCTATATATGTCATTTATATAATCCACATTAAGGAGCAGATCGATCTTGCATCCACTACACTTGCGACACAGATCGTACGTCATTTGAATCATGCATCATTTACAGATGAAAGTTTTCTAAATAGTAATATTTTGAGTCAACATAAAGTACTAGGATACAGGCTTACAGAAATCCTCAATTGAAACGCTTGGCCATTAACACATGAGCAAGAATTATTAACAGAAATAATAAGTACAACACATTTATGATTTTTACGATTTCTTAAGAGAAGCTTCGTAAAGTTATAACACAATGCAGTCATCACTGCATCTACTTTATATACAATCTACTTATATACAATGGTGCTCCATTTCACAATAGTCAACCGGTTCATTAAAATTAATTTAAATCTGGATGAAATAGAATTGGATGCAAGGTGGCAGTTGGATAGGACACAGAGTTATTCCACATGTGAATTTAACGTTCCTCGAAAAATTGAAATATATTGAATGTACTTTCGATCATCTACGTTCAATAACCAGTATTCGGAAAAAAATTCGTCACATTGTCCTACTTCAATGTTGCAATATTCTACAATCCACATATTCCCGCAGTCGAATTCTGTACTACAGTAAATTCATTATTTTATTAATTACATTTAAATAATTGTATGAAGATAATAATATTATTTAATAACATTACATATAATTTTTCTTTTTTATGATATTTATTAAAGTCCATCTAATACTGTATATTATTATACTGTATATTATTAATATATACATATTACACACATATATATACATGTATTATCCATATAATACATACGAAGATTATGTTCAAATACTTGAAACTACAGAAAACTAGCATTCATTATTAAATTTTCCTTTTTTGTGTTATAAAAGAAGTTGTATATTATAGTATGTATTATATTATATATGAATGTTATATATTTCATGTTGTAGCGGCCTAGGATTCCTCAACTAGCGTCTAGGTATCCTACCGATCTCCGACGTTAAGCAAGCAGTGTGCGGAACACCGCTAGAAGAGTGGCCATTCCAGCCTAGCGGGTAGTTACAATAACAAGCGTTCTGGGGTAAGGAGTCGCTGCCATTAGCCCCGCTGATGAGTCTAGGCAGTGACTCCGAGACGAAACGCATCAACCACTTTCTTCTCCCAACTATCTAAAAATCCCTTCCATGTATCCTTCTCATCTTTCGTTCTCCTACAATGTATTAAATGTAATAATATTGTAAATAAAGTCATTTGAAGACTGGCAACTACGAGAATACGAGTATACTAGTTGTGAGGTATATGTGAGTCTCAACTACGAATAATACTACTCGTATGTCGATTGTTGATACATAAGTTTGCGCGCGGTAATTATGCCCAAGGAATGTGGCAGCGAACGTGTTAATATTATTTTACAAGAAATCCACCATTTTACATCATTTGCAACTCATAATTTTTTGAGACTTTTGTTCCTTGCGATGATTAAAATATGATACAACTATGAAAAAATTTGACCATGTTGCAAATTGTTTATCTCCATTAAATCGATGATATAAAATCATGCTATGATCGTCGTGACGTATAATCTTAAAACATCTTGTACATACAAAGTTCAATCGAACTTTGTACAGTAATCGAACGTATACAGTAACGCTAAACAATAGATATTTTGAAAAAGTTTCGATGTCAGGTATAAAAATATGTAATTAAAAATATATATTTTTATTTTAAAATTTTAAATGTGAGTCTTACAAGCTCAGGATCAAACAAATATCACTACTATCTTTCTCTCTGTAACGATCTACAATTTTTATTTGAAGTATTTTTTTGTATCATTCATATTTTTCGAGATTTACTTCTGATGTTTGCCTAATAATTCTAATTCTGATTCATATGTATTTTTGATGAGTTTAATTAAGAAAATTGAATTTAAATCAAAAAAATTTTGTTCTTTTTTTTGGTTAAGAGCCATTGTATCACATGCGTTCTGCGTGTGAACCATGTTTGTAAATATAAACAATTTTAATCTTATAATCAGAAATTCAAAATATTTTAGATATATTAAGTATATAAAAAGAATTTATTTTTTTCAGTAAAAACCAATTAACAATATATCTTAATTAAATTTCTCAGAAAATAAAATGAACTGAAAATATTAATTTCCAATTGTTTAATTTTTAATTAGGAATAATTATAAATGATTACAATTTTGTTTGGATATCAGAAACCATTGCTAACAACATTTGGATTATCAGTATTATTTTGTTATTAACAACATTATTAATCAATTTTGGTTATCAATAACCAAATATAAATGAGCACGCATTTTTTTTTATTTCTTTAATTATACTATTATTTATGACGAGAATTTTATCGACAATTATTATTGACAGTAAAAATTTTTTTTAGTTATGTTAAATACGTTAATCATTATTAACATTACTAATAATTAGTATTAATTAATAACATAAAAAAACATAACATAAAATGAACCTTGCCGAATAGCTACTGGTTTTGATGTTTTTGAAATATACTATCAAAATCATCATTTTGAATAATTTTTTCATACACATGTATAATGAGCATAAGTAAACATGTATGAAGAGCAAACTCGCACATCTATGAAAGTAAACTATTAACGATGAAAAATTGTCGACAGTTCAAATTTTGTAAAAAAAATAATCATTCAACAATCTACTTTGACAGTGCTGAGTTTATTTCTTTCAAAGATGATTTTATATTATGTAATGAATAGGAAAGTGAGAATACTTTTTTTTCAAAAATTGTCAAACATTCTACTCTAAAAACATTAAAAAATGTTTAGAATAAGTTGTTTACAACTTGCTACGATTTCATTTTATTGAATTTTGAATATTAGAATTAAACGACAAAAATTCAAGAAATCCTAACATTTCGTCATTTAATTCTATTGTTTAAAGTTCAATAAAATGAAAAAAAAACATACAAGTTTTTAAAAGTTATTATGAAAAGGAAATCATACAATAAGTTTTAAGAAGTTATTATGGAAAGGAAATTTCAATCTTTAAGATAATGATAAATTTAATTATGAAAACATTTTTTATTGTTTTTAGAAACTTTTGAATTTCAAGAATTTTCGAGAAAAAAATATTTGAGAAATTTTTAAAATGAGATTAAGTAGATCATCACCGCTCTTTTTTTGTAAAGTTATAACAGTTTTCATTGTTGGTTCAGTTATGCTTTTCGCTGTATGTAGGCGTAGGCATTATTCGAATAAAATATTTGAAAAATGATTATTTAAATAACATATTATTTTATTTATATTTAATTTACTTATTATATTCTATGTTATCTTGAATCCTATGTTAGTTTATTTGAATGATTTTTCTCTAAATCATTTAATTATTTGGCTATTCAATTAAATGATTTTTTCAAAGAATTATTCAAATAGTTTCTAAGTCTGTTGTATAAACTTCAGCTTCTGTTGAGATTATTTTTTCTTTTATAGGTGTTAATAAATTAACTCGAATAAAAGATTATTTACAAATGATTTATTTGATTCAGATCGAAAATAATTACTTTTTCTAAGTTATTTTTCAAATAAAAATAACATATTAGTGGAAATGATTCATTATTTCAATTGTTATTTTGATAATTATTTACATTAGCGATTTTAATGATCTTGAAATACATTGTTGGGACCATGAATCTGAACAATTTTTATTCATATACATGTTACCACCGCTCTGCTTTCCCAGTTTCCTAATTATATGGAAAAATATTTTTTAAACTGATTTGTATCAGTTAATTAAAATAGAATTGAATTTGGGGTGGGTTTAGTATTAAAAAAATATTAAACTTTACTATTATTAATGGAAACTGAAAAATGTGTTATTATATCAATAAATGCTACTATTCTTAATAAAATGAAAATGCATTAATGTAACTGACATAATGCTCTTTCATGGTTCCATATCGTAGAATATAATCGGTTCTTGTTCGACTTGCTCTTGGTTGAATTTGATAGTTCGGGTATGTGCCCCATTGTCTGGATCAATAATATTCATTTAATAATTCACACTTAAATGTTTATAACCTTCCTCGCTTAGACAATCATATGATTTGCACCTGATATATTATTATAATTATTAGATATAATTATAGAACTTCTTTTAATCCATTTTTTGATTGCATAAAGTTTTGAATAATCTGTTTGGAACTAGCTGAATAAATGATCCAGCAAGGAAATGTCCTTTGTTATATTTCCGTTTTCCGATCTTTGCTTCGCCAATTTTAACTGTCATATTATCACCTCCGATTTTGATTGAATTTTTTTCCGACAACAAAACTCACACGCACAATTCGCGGTAAAAACTTGACCAGTCAACAACTGTTTTTAATGACATTCATTTTCTAGGAAAGTTTGTCGTGGTGGCTTGAGTATTAAATGACATCTAATAAAGTGACAAATATTTTGAATAGAAAGACGTGATTGTTCAGATCAAAAATTTTTGCACTGATTTTCAAATTGCAATATATTTTAATATATATCCTATTCTAGTTTTTAACGCAAAATGTTGAGTGATAAAAAAATAATAAACTTTTCCGATTATATTTCATTTTGTTTCTATATTTATAATACCGTAAATTACTTTTCGTACAAATAAAAAGTCCATTGACTTATTATAATCATTATATAAATATGTCCAAAAATTCATGTAATTTCATTTTACAAACATTATAATAAGAAACCACTTATAGAACCACAATATATGTATATAACACAGTATACAACATACAGTATAATTTTATAATAATAATAAACTTAATAATAATAACTATAATAAAAGAATGTGATGCTTTATTTCAATATTAATTATTTACTAAACGGTCAAGCCAAAATGATAACCTGCGACTATAAATACAGAACAGACTCGTGAAATATCGTTTGTGGCTGTTTATAAACATAATATCGCGTGATATCTTAATTATAATATTTACATCACACTTTACTTTGTTACAAATCGAACACATGGTGCAAAGAATGGATTTTCAGAATGGTATAATTGATAATGGTAACATTGGTGCCAGCTGGCATTTGTCTAATTCTTAATTAAAATTGATTATTGATGGTATATACTACAAATCGAAAACTCATTGAAACCAAGTGAAGTTTGCTGGTTAAAAATCGAAAAATACATTTTTAAATATCTGAGAAACTAAAGCCGAACGACGGTAACATGTACATACATACACACAAAAATTGTTCAGAGTGATGAACTTGACAATATATTTCAGTCATCAAAATCAGTAAAAAGTCGCTAATGTAAATAACTACCTGTGTTCAAATAAAATTATATACATATGTATCTCGCATCATAAAATCATTTATGAAGTGCTACAGACGAGATATCTCGTTCATGATATTTTATATATATGAATATATAATACAATTTTTGAGAATTACATTATATATTTAAATATGATATAATTATATAATATAATATAGAGGAAATAATATAAATAATATAAATCGGGCAATTTATATTTAGATTTTTTTTTATGGTTTCTTAAAATATATTAGCATACTTTAACTTTTGTTGAGGATGTAAATGAACAAATCAAACGTAATTATGAAGCAATAATAAAAAGTCAATTCAATGGAGTTATGAAAATGATCAAAAAACGTTGTAAAATATTTAGAATGTAATAGAAAAGCATTTGAGCATCTCCTTAAACAAAGACATTTTTTCCAAAATATCTCGCAAACTGATCATTTTAAGACTGTGTTATCCTACTACTTTTCTATGTAGAATAACGCGAGATATCTAAAATAAAAGGTAAATTTCCAGTTAAAAAAAATAGTGCAACTACAAAATGCATATACAACATTGCACCCGCGAAAAAAGTATGATCATCAATAGGTAGAGTACGTCAAACCATTCAATTTTTTCCTCTAATATTTTTTTTCTAATTTCAACCAGAAAAAAGATACAACTTGTTACAGTTGCGTGAATCACCCTATATATCATGTGAGCCACCTAAGAGTAAACGCTGTAATATTTTCGAAACGATTAATTATATCCAAAAATTAAATAGTTTCGAGGGAAGCGTTTGTTGACGTAATTATTATTTTTTTATGTTGATGCATAGTTTGAAGATCAAGTTTATTTTTTTAAATGAAATCATATTTTTTAATCCATTATTCGATTCACTTTGTCATTCTCTATAAAAAATTATTAAAACATTTATACCAATTGACCATTAAATCAGGAAATATTTTAATTAAAATAAATCGGAGCATTGCTTGTAGAATTTATTTGTAATAGCAATATTAGTAATAACAAAAAATTGTGTAATGTTTATTAATTATTTATAGTGATTAGAATAAAATAAGTATTTATTTCATTATTATATAATAGTTATTACGAGATAAGCTCAAAATGATGATTATTAACATCTATATACTATCTAATTCTTAAAGAATATTTCACATTACTAAAAACAGCAATGCAGTGATATATCTACATTCTTCGACAATTCGTTGACGCATGTTTTCGGTGGTTATTGGTATATCAACGTAGATTTTATTTTTTGGAATCAGTCACAAAAAAAATCTAATGAGTTCACGGTATGGTGTAGGGGATAATCAAACACCATCTAACGTCTAAAGAGCATGAAACTGAACAAAGAAATTCGATTTTCAACAAGTATTACACTGCAATATTTTAGTTAAAATATCTACTGAACTAATCTTTTTTCGTTATAAATGGTTTAATATTTTTTTTTATAGTATTATTATATTATATATATATTATATTATATGACGAACTGAATTGAATAATGTACTAAAAAATATACAATTTTATTTAAAAAAACAAATTTGATCCTCAAACTAAACAACAACATTAAAAAATATCGATTATATCAATTAATGCCTCTTTCGAAACCATTCTTTTGTCTAAGATATTTTTTTATACAATCCATCGTTTCGAAAATATTTCAACTTCTAGTTTTAGATGACTCACCTGGTATAACGGGCACATTCAGTTTAAATTTTCGAGTTATATGTAAAAAAGTTATTGGTATCAAGCATATACTTCTGTTCAATATTTTATGTGAAATTGTACATTAACATATTATAATTACTTGTAATTATACATTAACATAATTACATATTATAATTACTGTGTTATCATCATTGTTATTACTGTCATAATAATTCTTGGCCATTCAAAAGTTAAGATTCAAAATTTTGTAAAAAACTTATCATCATTTTATTATCATTCTTTGTATAAGGACATATACATATACAGATGCATGTATGATTTTTCTCGACTGCTATACAGCGCGGCGACGATTGATTTATTCCCAAATCTTAATCGTGTTTTCGGAATGCAACTAATTTTTTGACGAAACATTTGTGCTTATTTGTAGATAATTCATAGTATTTTTTCTACTCTCTTTTAATTAAAATTCAATGACTGGAATTTTTATTATTTTTCCTATTGTTTATGTCTGATGTATGAAGATACTAAAAAAGTTTTGATAAAATTCGGAGGCAGCGTATCGATAGCTTCGCGCTTCGATAGTATCGATAGTTTATATGGTATTAAACATATTCTTGTATATAATTCGAAAATTAAGACCGACCTCCCGTTGTATGTATAGAAAAAATAACTAACTGGAGTCAATTATTTTCGGAATTGATCGTTGGAAGTGTTTATTAATTTTCGTAAAATGCATAAAGCAAAAAGTGTCATTAATTTATGTTTAATAAATGAATAAGTGAAATAGATAATACAAATTCTATCATCAGAGGATATTATTCATTGTCAAGCAAACAAAAAACAGATTAGTTGTAATAGAAAATCACAGTTATCGCAATGTGCAAGTATCACTGTCCATAGGAAATATGCAATGACGTGATAACTTGGCATGCAAGTATAAGTGTTAGTGGCAAATCAATTTTTTAATGACTCGTGTCAAGCGATAGTAGCCGTAAAAATACCGATGTTTAATGGAATAATTTCTAACTATTTCTAATGAATCCATTCTTTAAAAAAATTACTTGCAAAATTTTAATGAATTGTGTATTCAAAACATTCGAAAGATGTTGCAGAACATAACTTTGGGTCTCTGTAGACGAAACTAAAAATAGTGCCGGTCGTTACACTAATTTAATTATTGGCAAAATGTACGAGAAAGGAACATCAACTCCTCATTTATTCCCTTGTGAGCAAATAGCTTGGAGAAACTAAATCATACTATCATCATTCAATTCGTTGATTCAGCTATTCGAATTTTATAACCAAATATTGAAGATGAGTAGTAAAGTGTAATGAAAAGATGCTTTTGTTTGCAGCAAAGGTTGCTATGTTAAAGGCTGACAAAAATTTTAAAATATTCTATTCCAAAATATTACGTGTTATGTATAAATATAGTAATAGATGCAGCTCCATATATGCTCACAGAAATTTAAAAATATTCTATTCCAAAATATTATATGTGTCATGTATAAATATATATGCGATAAATAAATTAGATGAAGTACGATAACACTTTTCTAAAGTAAATACACTCATATAAGCAGTAAAACAAGTATTTTTAATGGGAACTATAACTGTATAACCAAAATAAAAAAAAGTCACAGAATAACAATTACTTTTTCAAGATGTTTCTGAGTATAAATAATAATTATAAGTTATCGAAAATCAAAATTCGGTTATTCATAACAGTCATAATTGAAGAAAATTCATTTCAGTTGTCGATACCAGTTATCAATAAAAAAAATTATATTTCAATCGTGTATAATAGTTATAGATAACAAAAATATTATTTTGGTTGCATGTGTTTAGTAGTTATGACTTTTTCATTTATAATAAATTTATAAATTGAAATTTAATTTTACAAATATAAATTTTTCTAAGTTTTTTGAAGGTAAGTTGCAATATTATTTTTAAAGCCTGAAAAGACTCGTTCAACACTGACTTATATCGCAGGGACAGCGTGAATTATAAACGCCAAATTTTTTTTTTTCTCCCAATGTTTGATTACATTTTGATTAATGTCAATTCTTTTTTCTTTATAATTTTTAATTTGTGTCTAATTTCTACGCTTTGATAATTTTGGAATGTGTCATGTCTTCAAAATTATCATCTGAAGAGGATACTTCTATCATTCTTATAGAACGAAGAGAAGTTGAGTCGTTTTCATATTAAGTAAATAACAAAACATATTTTTAATTTTGTATGTATTTATTCATCAAAATATGAACCCCTCTCCCCCACTCTATAACTTTCTCCCAATGGTTTAACAATTTGATTCTGCCATTTTTATAAAAATACTTAGTTTTACTCAGAAAAAAAGCTATTCCACTTCTTTTTTTAAATCACTTTCATTATTGAACATTTTATATGATTATCTAAACTAAGAAACAAGTGAAAATCTGTTGGAGAGAAGTTTGGTGAATATGGTGGATGAGACATAATCTCCCATTCAAGCTCTGCTGTTTTGTCAAGAATCTTTTTTAAGATGTGAAGGGCATATGTCAAATCGCTGTAGTTTATTCTCCGCCGTCAATACATGTGGTATCCATTTGCTTAGCTTCTATCTCTTTCCCAGGTTGTGCAGATGTAATCTTATAGTCTTATCAATTACATTAAATGTAAACGCAAGTTCTTGGTTAAACTTGAATTTGTTTCAATAGTGCTCCTATCATCATCATTTAAAGAACTTGGTCTTTCAGATCGTGGTGCACTTTTAAAAGTCTCATCACCTGAACTAAACTTTTGAAACCAATTGCAAGTTCACTACTTAATTGCATCTTTTCAAAATACTTTACAAATATTTTCACAGGCTTCTGATTTGTTAGAACCGGATTTCGTAAAACAAACACGCACGAATAATTAATTTTTTGTTGACCATGTTAAGAGGACAAAAAAAAATACAGAATGATGTTAACTGCTTCAAATGCAAAAACTAAATGACTTATTGATGCAACTGTTAGAAAAAATTATTTACTGTGTACAGTCATTGATGAGTTATTGGGCAAAATTTCAGGAAATGTGAATAATAGAAATCGGCAATTACTTTTTTGAATAATTAGCTTTATCATTTCATAGATTATCGTTACAAGTATTTTTGTTTTGATTTCGACTTAGTATCATCAAAAATTTTTATGATAAAGCTTTTAGTGTAGTACAAGTAAATTAATGAGAAAATTACATTATTTGAATATGAAGAATCAAATCACAAGTGCGATATAAATGAAGTTATCGCAAAAATATCATAAAATCAATCATATCGTGAAATCAATAAATATCATTGATATTCAATTTGAACATACATTATTATGAGTAACTGAAATATAATTTTTTTTATCGATAACTGTTATATGTAATCGAAATAAATTTCTCTCATTGATAACTAATTAATAGAAGCGACTGAAATAGGATTCATTCATCAATAATAATTATTAGCAACGTTTATAATTCTTACTTATAATTGTTGCTTGTAACCGAAACGTTTAATTTTTCAATCATATAGTTTTTTATATTTTGTAATTAATATCCTCAAGTTTGAGTTATTAATTTTATTTCATAAAATTTTCTAGAATAATTGTTATTTTTGGTCTCTAATTTTTAAAAGTTCCCCATCGCATATCGGTTTATAAACAGAAAATTCTAAATGCTTCACTTCCATTACAAGCAATCATTACAAAACAAAGAAGAAACTTGGCTATAATACTTTATGTGAATATTTATAGACTACTGGAAAGTAGTAGTAACATTTTGCAATTCTTAATTAAATTTTAATATGATACATTATTAATGACAATTTTATTATTCATATTTTTGAATAATATTATTTCTATTTGCGTATAATAATTGTATCTATGTAAAAAATTAATATGTATTATAATTGTATCTACGTAAAGAAAATAAAATGTTTTATTTTAAAATATTCGACCTCTGACTTTGATTAACATTCAATAAATACAAATATTATTATGAAACAAAGAGATTCATACATTTTGTCATTTTTCAATTCAACTGGCTGCTTGTAAAATTATTCAGCAGTGTGTGAAATTATTCAAGGTTGTAGCTGCAGAAATAGAAATTAGTTTACGCAGCAAACAATTATCTCGAAAAACAAAGAAGCAAAATGGTTTAATCCTTTTGATTCTAGTGAGATGCATACAGTTGCTTACAAAAATATTCGAACGTTTATAAGATATTTTTATGAATACATATATTATCTATGCATATTATCAATTATAATTAATATTATATTACATTTATTGGTTAAGTTTAAAACAAATCTAAGAATATACAAATATAGAAGACATAAAATATATAATACAAATTTCAATACATCACAAAAGTATTTATTCAATTATCAATTACATTGATAAATCTCAGTATTAAGATTATTTTTGACACTCATTTATTTATACTGTTAGGAATTTTTACTAAATACACATATTTGCGATAAATATTTTGTAACTTATACATACATATTTTCTATATTTACCTACATATATTTCACATTCTATATTTTTGCTAATATGATTTGTGGCTGCGACAAAAATTCATTTCGTTTAAAGTTATCTGAAATTTTGATGAATCTACTAATGTGTTATATCCTCCCTGATTTCGATAATTTTTGAATATGTTGTAGAAATTAACATTTTGAACAATTTTATTACTATTTTACAACTGTTAATATGTTTGACACGTTTCCCAACTTTTTGTACTATGTGATTCAACATATTTGACTGTAATGGTACCGAGGTCCACATCTTTACCATGCAATAAATATACAATTTTTTAGAATCTGATAGAGTAACTTACTTTATATTATATAAATAAATAAAATTATGTTTATTTGATAATAATTTCTACATGTGAAAGATAACATTCAAATACATTTTTATCGAGAACAGTTATTAATTTTTTACAAATTCCACAATTTCACTTTTTAGTATTTAAATTTAATTATAAAAAATATACAATTAACGCTTTTAAATAAAACAGGTTATTTCACCAAAATAGTTCAAATTATATTTATTAAAAGCTCTTAAATAAATTATGCGTAAACTAACATAAAATAATATTTATTTCTGTTGTTTATTTTTATTTCTGATTAACTGATTAATCATTTTTGATCTGAGTATTCAATTTATCGACTGGTTGGGTACCTAAACTTATTTTTCGTAACAACTATTGTTGAAAATTCTTTCTCAGCTCAATAATTTATTGCAAATGGAAGCAATAATCTAACCAAACTTTGACTGAATTATTCTTGTTACATCAAATTTCCTTTTGTTGATAATTCAATTAAATTTTGTTTTTTCGATAGAGTTATTTTATTATTTTCATATTGTTAGAAAGGATTTATTATCCACATATTGCTCAAACGTAAGAAATACCGAATGAACTTCCTTTATTTTAATTAATGTTTTCATAACTTGTGTATTGAAAATTTCTTTCTTAATTAATATGTCATTCTCCAAACCGTTCGTAGGAATGGTAAAAATATGTGTACCAAAACAAAATAATAATGTACAAGAGCAGAATCAATTTTTCTGTAATTGTAACCATAACGCCACCTACTTTATTGACAAAAAACATAAGACTGACATCAAGTGTATTAAATTACTATTTAAATCATAGAGTTTTTGTTTTAGAAAGAATAAAACAAAATCACGCAAAAGTGATTTTATTTCTTTTTAAAATACACTCTATAGAACTTACAAAAGAGCCTACCTACAGTATTTTCAATACCTGTGTTTTTTACAACACTTTTTTTTGTAATATTTCATTATTTTATAATCTTTGAACATTTCTCAATTATTTTATACTAAGCTTATGTTTAATTTCTTTTATAAATTGTACGGTCACATTCTTCTTATTCTAAGATCGGTGTTAAAAAACAAACATTTAACATGTTAGGTTGGTACATTATGAATGTAAACGAGCGAAGCAACCAAGGTTGGTAATGTGTATCGTATGAATGTTGCGTATGGGGAATTAGGGAAAACAGAAGAACGAGAAGAGTACAGTATAGAGAGTGTGTCCAAAGAGATCGAGAAGACAGTAGAGTATAGACTGTGTTAAGGCCAGGGTAGAGGCTAGGAATGCGTCTCCTTGAACCTGGCCCTATAGCCAAGGCTAACAAACATATAAATGTAATGTAAAGGGGACGCATCACTGGGCAAAAATTATTTTTTCAACATAACAAATGAAGATAAAAGGATTGTTACAAAGTTAAAAGAAGAAGACAAATCCTATTGGGAAATAGTAAAACTTTTCGATAAAGTAGTAATTTCGATATGTAAAATAGTCAAAATTTTTCAAACAGAGATGGAGTATTTAGTTTAACTGGCTCAGGATAACAAAGAATTACTAATAATCGGATGGATAAAAGATTAGCAGACATTTTATTAGCAGACCCATTTTTATCTGTGCAAAACTCGAAAATAAAGGTAAAAATCACACAAACAATTAGGACATCGACACAAACGATTAGGCGTCGGCCATATGCAATCGAAAAATACGATCGCAGTGTAAAGAGAATACCCTTTTTAACTAAACAGAATATTTAAAAATATATGAATTTTCATCATGATCACGTTTTGAAGCTTTTAATGTTTTGGAAAAAAATATTATGGTCTAATGAGTCAATGATTAAGGTAGCACTGTCAACAGAAAGATGTGAGTATGGAGACGGAAAAACGAGTTATGTTAAAGATACAACTGTTTACTGCACTCTTTCGAATTTGGTTTACTATTTATAAACGCTGATTTAAAATGTCATATAAATTTTAGGAGCATAATTTAAACAATAGCGATGAAAGACTATTGATAATTTAAACTGACATAATTTCTTTAAAACAAACTCATCTATTTATTTTAAAACCTAAAAATTCCAAGTTCGCAAATCCTGAGTCCATTTTTTTCATGATGATTTTACATCTTTACATTTTTGATCAAATTATTTGATCATGTTATACATTTGTATAGGCAGAATTCAATGTATTGTATCGAAAGTTTTTTTATTAATATTTCAGAAAATAATAATACCCGAAACAAAAATTTTATATTTAGATCCTTTCCCCTTTCTTTCTCAGCCTTTCAAAATATCTAATACTTCTCGGAATTACCCTCTTTTATTATTGAATGTTTATCGACCGACTGTTACATAAACGATAAAATCTTATTCATATTATATGAGCAATAAAAATCTTACCCGAGTTGAATCGAGTAGATTTTTATGTTAGAATACGTGACAAGTGACAAACGAAATAAGCGAACGCACCATTTACAACAGATTAAAATTATCCAAAAGTAAATTATATTATGCCGGAAAAAATACAAGTTGTAATCAAAGCAAAACGCAAATGATTAATTATTAAAAATTCAATATTGTATGTAATATATTTGAATATAATATGAATGTGTGTAATTAATAGTTAATAAAAATTATTATCAAATTACATTCAAGCCTTTAAATTTTTAAAATTATTGGGTTGGCAACTAAGTCATTGCCGCTTTTGTCGATAGATTCACTCTACACTTTCTTTTGTTTTGTTAACGTGGTCAGAGCATCTAACCTATATTTTTTTCTTACTGTGTGGACTTCTACTTTTAATTAGTAAAAAAATTATATCGATTAGTTCTTTAGTTTTGTTTTTATCCCAATTTAAAAATGGAAAAACAGGACGTGCACTTCCGACACATTTTATTACTTCCGAAAAGGCAAAAACGCATCGCAAGGACAAAAGAAGTTATGTGCCGTATATGGAGATGAAGCCTTAAAAGAAAGGCAGTGTCGAAATTGGTTTGAAAGATTTCGTTCTGGTGATTTTTCACTGAAAAATGCACAACGATCTGGCCGCCCAGTCGAAGTGGATGAAACCCATATCAAGGCCATTATCGATTCAGATCGTCGCAGCACAACACGAGACATTGCAGAGAAGCTCAATGTATCGCATACATGCATTGAAAAAAAATTAAAAACCCTTGGTTATGTCAAGAAACTTGATTTATGGATCCCTCACCAGCTAAAGGAAATTCATTTGACGCAACGGATTAGCATCTGTGATTCGCTTCTGAAACGCAGTGAAAATGATCCATTTCTGAAAAACCTAGTTACTGGCGACGAAAAGTGGATAGTTTATAAAAATGTTACTCGCAAGAGATCGTGGGTGAAGCAAGATCAACCAGCCCAAACAACATCAAAAGCAGAGATTCACCAAAAAAAGATTATGCTGTCAGTCTGGTGGGATTACAAAGGAATTTTGTATTTTGAACTCATGCCACAGAACCAAACAATCAATTCAAATGTGTATGTTGAACAACTCGACAAACTGAACGATGCAATTGAAGAAAAGCGGCCGGTATTGTCAAATCGGAAGGGTGTTGTTTTCCATCATGATAACGCAAGGCCCCACACATCTTTGGTCACTCGGCAAAAATTATTGGAACTGGGTTGGGATGTTTTGTCACACCCACCATATAGCCCTGATCTTGCGCCTTCGGATTACCATTTGTTTCGTTCCATGCAAAACTCTGTAAATGGTAAAATTTTTAATAACGCGGATAATGTCAGATCACACCTAATTCAGTTTTTTAATAGCAAAGACCAGACATTTTACGAACGGGGAATTTTTACACTGCCAGAACGATGGAAAAAGGTCATCGACAAGAACGGGCAATATCTAATTGAATAAAGTTATATTTTTTAACAAAAATTCTGAATTTTCCTTCTTATTTGAAATCGGCAATGACTTAGTTGCCAACCCAATATATCCCTAATTTTTTGTTTAGAGACTAAACTACCTAGGCTATCTGTTCCAATATATCTATTGTTTATTCATGATTTAAAATTTCCGGATATTTTATATTTTTGTATGATAATTTTTAGTATTCACAAATTGTATTTCTTAAAAAATGAGTCAAATACTAGGTATACAACGGTAAAAAAAAAAAAAATAAATATTTCAATTTTAATTATTAAATAGATTCAATATATTAAATAACGTGTCAGTTGGAGAAGTGATAGTATTTCAAACTTTTCAATATCTTCACGGTTTTAGGAAGAAAATACAAGTGTAGCAAAGGTTTAAGATGAATAGATAAAGATAAAGAAACGACGTAAACAAAAGTTTCTTCTTTTCTTTGTGCAAAAAAATTTAAAAAAATAACTTTCAAATAACCTTGAAAACGATCCACAAATGAGATACAAATAGAACATTTGCATTTTTTCCTCAAAACAGTGAAACTTGAGTATTCAATATTTTTCGCAAAAATGCATGGCTTTCGAGATATTTCAATTTGAAATTTCTACATAAACATCCTGTATATCAAAACGATTTGTGATAAATAAACATGTTTCATCATACTTCAAAGTATTTCTATTAAGCCAGTGTTTTAAAGCACATTTGAGTAAGTTACATAAAAACAGTTGCCATGATCATAAATAAACAATAGAAACAAGAAAAAAGATGCAGATTTATTTTTATTATTGAACGAAACTAGGAAGCAATTAAAGCAGAAAATATCGGGAAATACCGACAGATTGGTGATCGAATCGTAAAGAAAAGTTGTGTTAAACACTCAAATCGATTCTATTGTCCAATAATTGAGTCTTGCAATATGTCATGCAATATCTTTACTTAAATGTGAATAGGTCGAGTGAAACAATTTTAATGTCAATCTCGTTCCGGCAGCCCAAGCGATCGGACGTACCAGCAAAAAACGTAAACAAAGACGAGTACCGCTACTACAAAGTGAGAAGTGCTAAATAGAGACATAAAGCTGTGTTGGTGACCCCAACACAGCAGTGTGTACTCTCAAGTTGGATTTGTGTGTGAGAGTGTGTACGTTCCAACATGACGCCGAATAAAACCCAGGCAACGATGGAACTGTTATTCCCACTAAATCTACAATCTCATACGCTAACGCTACAAAACAAGAATACATTCCGACTCAGGACCAAGCTATAATCCTACAGTCGACCGACGGTATCACAATCAAAGAATATGCTCGAGCGATCGGAAACATAATAGGACCCAAAGCAATCAAATTTCTCTGAAGAATATCAAATGGTTGTATATGCATGTACCTAGATAGTAAACATACAGTCGCAAACCTAACACTCAAACATAAATCAGTAACCGTAAATAATTTAAACATAGAAATCAGACCGATGATCCTACCAGCCCAACGGATTATACTATGTAACGTCTCACCAATAATTCCTAATAGCCTAATCGAAAATACGTTTAAAAGAAACAATATCGAACCACTATCAAACATCACTCCCCTAAAAGCAAGTATCACCGACCCAGACCTGTTCCACATATTAAGTTTTAGGAGACAAGTCTACCTAATCCCAGAAGACGCCAAACGCATCCCGAACTTTTTCACAATTACAATCGAAAACAACACATACAGAATATTCACTACTACATAGAAACAGACATGCTTCACATGTCAACAAGAAGGTCACATTGCGAACCAATGCCCAGATACTAAAAACCCAAACAAATCCAGCCCGCTAGCCCCCACACACTCAAATCTAACCTCACCTGTACAGTCCACAGCTACCGATATACTATATACAGGAAACAGAAAAGCAAACCGATACATGCACTAACGAAACCGGACCACCAATGACAGACTCTCTTGATACACCAGAACCTAGAAAAGAAGAAATAAAAGACCCAAAAACAAATAAGTCAAGAAACAAAAGAACAATATCCACAGCGTCTGAAGGAAACAATAAAAACTCGGGAAAATCAAATGACTTCGACTAAGACCCTAGAGACCCAAGTCCACAAACATTTAAAAAACACAAGAGCCTCGAACCAACTTTCAAGAAACTCAAATGCCCAGAGTCGCCTGCTTTCACGCTAGATAGAACTGACGACATGCTAGAACCTGCTATTAAATATATTAACGACAAAAAAATAACCAAATACTGGATTACCTCCAATTGAAAAGCTTTATAGAAAATGCAATTGGAGCACCCAACCCGAACGAAATATCCAAACAATACACCACAAATACGCCAGTCTTAGCCGATCTGCTAATAAAAATTCACCCCCTACTAAAAGAATGGTCAATAAATGTCTGATTACGGAAACTATACAAAAAGATGACACAAGATCCATCAGACCCATTTAACTGGTTATCAGAGGAGGACAGCGAACTATCGAGCTAAATCAAACTAAGAAACCCCCAACTACCACCCATTACGTAATATCCATTTTTATATTGTTACTTTCACTTTTATTTCTATAAATTAACTTAGTAACCAGCTATCAGTCACAACATGAAAAAAATAATCCAATGGAACATAAACGGATATTATAGGCAACTACAAATTATCTTCAGACAACATAACCTAACAATATTATGCCTTCAAGAAACTAATTTCAAAAACGAACACTACCCTTAAAGCCTACCTTTAAAGAGTACTCCATCTTTACAAAAATCTTTAGAAAAAACACAAATATCTTTAGAAAAAAACATAAACCAGTGGAGGAACAACCATCAATCACAGAAACATTAAGAGCTACTGAAATTCCATTAACCACTAATCTTGAAGCAATTGCAGTGGCCTCCTCCAAACCCAATAAATATATGCAATATATACCTCCTAAGTAGCCTACTTCTAAACCTACAAGAGCTAATTTAGTGTTTTAAAGGCCTTTCACTAACAAAGATATTTACACGAGTAACGATTATACAATAATAGTAATAACTATGATCACAATAATACTGTGATTGCGTCTAAATATAAGAAGTATACGAAAGGAATTATTACTCTTAAATGCGAGTATGTGGGGAAACGCGACAGACTGCACACTCACCCGACGTGAACTATTGAATGCTAGATCTTCAAGGAACTGTTGTCTTAACGCGTCGAAGTTAGTTCTTTTATACTATAGGTCTAGGTATGTCCTTTTCCCTCAAGGGCTCGGAGAGCGGGTGTTATCTACGGTCAGGCCCATGAGAGGCTTTTTTGACACTTACCTCATGGCCCTGCCGATACTGTAATCTAGGTTCACGTCGTGGGAATGTTTATCCTGCAGTCTGGGTGTGTCCCCTACATCACCCCCTTACCAGTGACAACGCTATTCATTATGTGGATAATTAATTATAGAGGTTGTTTACATTCCAGCTTGAAAACGGTCCGGAAACTTTACGCGTCTGCCGGATCGTGTTCTCAATGTTTCTTCTGTTTTGTTCGACGGTGGTATAAATATGTCAGTCCGTTCGTCGAATGGTTCGTTGGGTGCCTTTTGCGAAAGATTTTCCTCGTCAGTTAATATAAATGCAGGTTTTAATCTATCTATGGAGACCCTGGAGTTCTTGCCATAGATATCAGTTACGAAAGTTTTGTCGCCACGTTCGATTACCCTGAAGGGGCTGTCGTATGGGGGTTGTAGAGAACCCCTGACGGTATCGTGTCTTAGAAATACCCACGGTGTTATATTCAATTCTTTGTAAACAAATGGTTTACGCGACCCATGTCTAGTTCCCGGTACCGGTTTAATTTTATTAATATTATCGCGTAGCCTCTTTGTAAAATCCGTATGAGCTAGTTTGCAGTTATTCGTAAAAAATTCCCCGGGTAAGCGAATTCCTTTTCCGTAGACGATTTCTGCGGCAGAAGTTTTCAAATTTTCCTTCACCGCGGTGCGGATACCGAGTAGAATGAGAGGTAACATCTCTACCCAGTTCTCCGTCTCGTGGCATTTAATTGCTGCTTTCAACTGACGATGAAATCTTTCGACCATACCGTTCGCTTGTGGATGGTATGCGGTTGTCCTAAGGTGGGAAGCGCCAATCAATCGCGTTAATTCATTAAAGAGTTGCGATTCGAATTGACGACCTTGATCAGTCGTAACTCGGAGAGATTACTCCGTAACGCGCGATCCACGTAGACAAGAACGTTGTTGCGATAGTTTCCGCATCGATTTCTTTAATAGGGACTGCCTCGGCCCAGCGCGAGTAGCGGTCAACGCAGGTTAAACAATACTTGTATTCTTTTGAGACTGGTAAGGGTCCGACCAGGTCTATGTGGACATGGTCGAATCTCGCCGCTTCGCCGAATTCTCCCAACGGTGCCGTTCCATGCCTCGTTGTAACATGAATTCTATCTCGTCCTTCGCTGCTTTGTACCGGTCCGGCGCCAATCTTCTGGTTTTGCAGCATACGGGTGGTCCTGGTGTCGTCTCAATGTGATGCTCGACCTGATGCTTCGGCGTTTCCTTTCCAAATACGGCTGGCCTTGTAATAGCTGGATATTGCGACAGTAATTTATTGAACGGAGTATCGTCCACTATCGTGCGAATGGACTCGATGACTCTGTTTACGACTTGTCCCTTGGCCGACATGTGTGTTACGGCGTCGAGCAGGCATCGGTTTCGCGGGTCCACCAGGAGGTTATAGTGGGATAAGAAATCTATCCCGATGATAGGGCCCTCGACGTCTGCTATTACAAAACGCCACACGAATTCGCGGCGGAGTTGTAAGTCCAGCTTCCTCATAATAGTGCCGTATGTTGTGATCCGTGTTCCGTTCGCTGCATGTAGTACGTACTCACTTTTATGTAAATGTCCCTTCACACACGAACGGGGGTATAGGCACAAGTGTCCACCAGGTACCTAACGTTCGTTTGACGGTCCGTAATAAATATGCGCCGCAGCGTCTCCATCGAATGCAGACGAGCGTAGAAGGCCCACATATATGCGCCCGCGACTCCTCCGCCGTCGCCTAACCGAGTGTAAAAGGACGCACAGCATAGCTTGGACACATTTGAACGCCGCCTCTGATGACAGTTACACGAAGCCTCCAAAACAGATGCCGGCCCTGAGTGATCAGATCTTACTAGACGAAAAGGTACCAGGACCGAGCGAAAAAACGGAGAGCCATCCATCAATCATTCCTCTATCGGCCGCAACGCTACTATGAGTCTCCTCATCTTCTCAGTATCGTTTACACTGGGAAGGGGGTGATGTAGCGGCCCTACGATTCCTCGACTACGAGTTTCGAACACTCGACTAGCACAAGCCGCAAGTGGCTGCGCTAGTCGAGTATTCGAAACTCGTAGTCGAGGAATCGTAGGACCGCTACAGCTAAAGTATCTTATCAACCAGATACCACTAACAATACTGATAGTAGGCACAATTTCATTTGGGGTTCTACAAACACCAACGGCCGTGGAAAAACAATAGAGAAACTTCTAGAGGATTCGAACCTCATCCTTCTCAATACAGGGAATCAAACCCACTTCACGGTAAGTTCTAGAACACTCAGTGCAATAAATTTATCAATATGCAGAATAACACAGTATTTGGAATGGAATATCTTAGAAGACTTACACGATAGTGACCATTTCCCAATAGTAATAAACTATGACGACCACTCCCCTTCGACTCAAACCGAACTAACGACCAAATGGAATCTTAAAAAAATCGATTGGCCTAAATACAAAAAAAAAAAAAAAAATAAGTGATCTCCTCCAAAATCCTTCACCACATGACATCGACCCAACCAACTTAAATAACGCAATAGAAACACTTGAATCAAGCATCAATACAGCAGCGCAAGAAGCATCCCCTCCAAGGAAACCAAAAAATAACAACGACATAAAAAAAAAAACATTTCATTCCTTGGTGGAACAAAGAATGTCAAGCAGCTCAAAAAGAAAGCACCAGGCTTTTAACAAAAGCCAAAAAACACCCCACGTCAGAAAACTTAACCAAATTCAAGAAACTGCGCGCCAACTTCCGAAAACTAATTAAACACAGTAAAAGACTATTTTGGAATATGTACACCTCTACCATAACTAACTAAACCCCAACTGAAGAAGTATGGAAAAAAATCAAGAACATCAACGGTAAAACATACAATTCATCAATTCAATTCCTCGATCTGGGCGGCAACAAATATGCTATCAAACCAGAAAATATAGCAGGAGAACTCGCAAAGACCTTCCAAAAGAATTCTAACATCATCTACGACTCACCATCCTCCACGAATACCCTACACACTACAAGTCCTAACAATACATACAAATAGATCAACTCTCCATCACTGAACCTTAAAGTCAACAATATCCTTAAAAGAACTCGTGTTCACTCTACATTTAACAAAAAACTCATCCCCAGGACCAGATAACATCTCCAACGCACTAAAACAACTTCCCGGTGCTGGAATTGAATACTTCTTAAAAATATACAACTGCATATGGACCCAACAAGTATTTTCAGACTCGTGGAGAAAAGCGATCGTAGTACCGATTCCTAAACAAAACAAAAATAAACACACTCCGAAAAACTACAGACCAATAACCTAACCAATTGCCTTTGCAAAATCCTGGAGAAAACCATCAACAAACGATTAAGAGGTATCTAGAATATGCTTACCAATAATATGCTTACAATCAACCAGTATGATTTTAGACAATATCGATCAACCAGACGTCTTAATAAACATAGAAACAAGCATACGCGAAGCGTTCCTAAATAACAAACACCTTATCAAAGTATGTTTAGACATCGAAAAAACATATGACACGATACAAAGAACTATTTTTCAGATCGTCTATCTTTTTGTTTGTTATTAACAATACTTTTTTGTCATTTTATACTTTACGTCTAAGCACAAAGATGACAAATAGCAAAATTCAGGAGTTATTCTGAAGAAGGACGTTTTACGAGATATGCCCTTTTTCCGATTATCACATTTTTATAATTTACAGACGTTATTATTATATGCCTTCAAATTACTAATAATTTACAATATTTCACTTAGATATTAAAACAGAAGAAAAACATATCTTGAAAAACGTTCTTTTTCGATCTAATATGTTTTACATAGGAGAAAAGATATTTTTAACGTTAACTGTATCTTTTGTACCTATAATAATATCAATAACTTCGATGTATGATACATAGAGAATCAAATTACAGTTAATTTAGAGTCCAAACGTATAAAATGATTATGTATAAATTTAATAAATTTTTATATATTTAAAAAAAAACACAGAATATTTAATATATAATATTTTTCGTATAGAGTAGAAAAAAAGAAAAATGTAGAATTTTAATTAAAATACTATCTTACAATAATTATGTTTAAAGATTAAAGATATTAAAAGTTTATTACCATTTCTAGATAAAAACAATACTAAGAAACTACAACAAATTATTGAAAGTTTGAATATACAAAATTTATTTTATTTATAATTACTATCACTTAGCATCAATATTTAAGTTAATGTAATAGTTTTCTTGTATTTGTTTTGTATTCAATAAGTATTTTTTAAAAATGCACAAAATTATTTTTATTGCTTCATACCTACTTAATCAAACACTATGTAATCACTTTTAATATTGATTCATAATATGTAATGTAGCAGGGAAATCCGATTGGAAAAAAGACGTATGAAATCATTTTCTTAAATTTGTGCTATTTTTTGCTACAAATGAAATAATCGTTCTCGGTGTAAGTTTATTCTGTACTAAAAACGAAGTTCGTACAGTATCAATTTTATGAACTTTACATCAATATCACGATTTTATTAACAAAAGAAAGTTTCAGTTTCGAATATATCGTTATCGAAACACGATTTCAGTAGATACGCCTTTCTTTTGAACAAGTCCTCCAATTAAATTTTTCAAAACGAATCTCTAATGCTTCGGAGAGTTTATCTACTTTCTACGATTGAATACAGAATTGTCTTCAGAAACTCATGATGTAAGAAAAATACTTTAGACCCAGGTTTTTTATATGAACAGAAATTACATCATGGGGAATAATAGAAAACACATTCGAGAGGTTCGATTTCCAAATCAAAGTTTTTAAGACAAGTACATTCTATTGTTAGAAATTCTGAAGATAAATCGAGTATTTGAAGGGTTAATTTTTTTTGCTAAGAGCATCAATTTAAATTTTCCTTAATTGAAATTTCTTCTATAACATCTCATACTATTGCTTGATCCTTTTTTGGAAATACGAAATTTTGTGCCACGTTTGCGTAACTACTAGTAGTCATTGGGAGGACAGCATTTGTTGTTTAGAATTCCATTTTACCAGTAATATAAATATAAAAGAAAAAAAAAACGAATAGTATAGTAGAATTGCACAGATTACTAACTGAGAGGATGAAAATAAATTGACACTAATAGGAGGTAAAAAGTACAAGATCAAGATGAAATATAAAATCGACAACGCACTACACAGCATCTACATATAATTTCTAAGCACTCGATTCACTCGCTTACATTCGAGAAATGCATAAGGCTCGAGATATATCAGCTTCGCGCAACGCACGATCGATGTTCGATTCAAGAGCAGAAAAGTAAGAAATATTCGAAGTATAAAATTTTGTTATAAAATATTATTAATATAAGGTTGTTTGTAATATTATCTATAAAATATATCAATTTATCATTAAAATTGAAGCATAAAATTAAATATAAAACTTGATGCATTTTTTTCAAACACTTGTCATAGGAATAATATTTGTTTCTTTAGTTTTATTTCTATAAAATGAGTTTAATACTATACCTTTAAAATTACTGAAAAATTTTGATATAATAATAACAAATTTTTTAAATTATTTATATATAATTTCTGACAATTTTGAAATGAGTTTTAAAAAAAGTACTAGAAAAAGTACATCACGATTTTTTGGTAATAGTACCACCACTTTTAAATACATTGAATTTTACATTAATCAAATAATCAAATTTGTCTAACATTGTCGAAAATGAAAAAAATAGTTGAAATCATTATATCGTATTTCGTAATACGAAATGCCGATAAGGACGCTTTCGGAGGAAAATAAGGAAAATCGACTAAAATAAAGAAGTTGAATTAAAATAGAATTCAGAATGGGCACCAGAAAAGCTTTGTTCAAGAATGGTTTTCCTCATAAAAAAATTGAAAAACTATACAAATCAATGCCTAAGCGATTAATTGAAGTTTTGCAAAGGAAAGCAGGCATTACAAAATATTAATAAATAATTTATTCATTGTACAATCGTATAATAGAGTATCATTTTGTCGCGTAGTTTTTACCTTCTGTTTACTTTTCTTTCCACGTCATTCATAAATCATGTTCTGCGAAAACGATTTTCAGAACGTTTATATAGGATGTCATGTAGAATATATACAGAGTGCAAAATATAGCTTTTATACATGTATTGAAAAGTAGACGTTTGAAAAGAAATCGTTGAGCAGACTGACATTTTGTTGCGGACTGTATTAATTAAATACATTGCCTAGAACTTCAATGACTTCAATACCAAGAAAAGTGACACTTCACTTTCTGTTTAACGATTGCCGTCTGGTATATTTCTAGAATTATACATGATAGTCTAAAAATGAGAAACCGAGAACACTGAGATCAGTGCGTCGACGTTTACAACCTGCTGATTCTAATTTACTACTAGTATAATCTTACCGCGTCATACAGATTATTGCCAACTTTTCTATACCTATTACGTATAACTTTTTCGATATATAAATAATCTTAGTAAAAAGAATAGCAATTATTAAAATAAATCGAATGCGTATCATTTTCTATCTGTAAATTACGAAAGATAGTAACTTTATAAAACAACTTGAATCTTCATCTTAATTAAAAATAAAATATCAAACTTTTATTATCTCATTCAATTTTTTTTGTTTATTTTTGAGAAAGAATTTACTAATAATTTTCACAGAAAATTTTTTAATTTTCAGACCTTTTGAATATTTTCTATAATTGTTCTTGTTCTTCGCTATTAAAAGAAGCTATTACGAATTTTTCACATGTAAATTGCGTTGTTCAATAATTTATATTTGTTGCCAGTTCATTTTATACAGATAACAAATTTGATTTCGATACTTTCTTATTCAGTAATATTGTTATTATAAAGACAACATTATAATATTGTATATAATAAGTCTATTGTAATATAAATCTTTTACAGTATTATAATCTTACTGTATGTGATGTATTACTTCCAATTAGTTCTGAAGGACAGAATTTCGGAAGGAATGTCACGTACCTCTGGTGATTCGTCCGGCACCTTGCCCATCCAGCTCAGCGACAAGATGTTGCAGTCGCATTTGGCATTATTATCTTTTTCAAAATATAAATGCATGATCGCGTTAATTGTTACGAATGTTTGTCAAGCCATCGAAGCCGGCATCGATCGATGCAATCGTCACTCAACTAAAAAACGGCGGACCTACTCGCGAACCTTCAATATGAGTAATCCATTCGATAAATGTAAACAACTTTTTCCATATTAATTCAATTATGCCGTCTGTGCTGACCACTTTTTTTCCTTTGAATTACTTTAAAAAAAACTGTTTCGATAAGAGAAGAATGAGTTTTCATGAAAACTGATTGTAACTGATTTAGGCACAGGTAACGTTTTTGTACGAAACCAATTCATTCGTCACAAGACTTTTTGAAGTTTAGTTTTTATGTTTCAGACTTTGAGGCTAAATTTGCACGACCAACTGTTAAATTTACACGATGCAACTGTTCACGCAAAAGTCATTTGTTTCGTACCACACGTCGCCATTTTGCCGCTTACTGTAAATCCACCATTTCTCGCAACAACAACGACGATGACTCGGAAGAACGCAGAACACCGCGCACAAGGAAACAAGCGAATTGAACGAATAAATTTCATCAGTTTTCGACATGACTATGCATCCAACTGAAACTTCAACCGGAGCTGTCGCGCACGAGGCACCGCCGCGCCGCGTTCTGCGAACTTATTGATTGCGCTCCGCGCTTGCTTGCTTCCCTGGCCACCTGACGGCCTCTCGCTGTGTTAAATCCACTGAAAGATTTTGCGCTATCACCACCATCGAATGCGAGGTAACAATAATCACCTATTCTCCTGGAAATTTCTCCTGGAACTACATACGTATTTCTTTTTTCAATATTTTAAAATATGAATACGCAAATTTTGATTGTTATTCTAGATAGAATTAGAACATCACTATATCTTTTTTTAAAAATGTCTGATATTCTTCGATAATCAATCAAAATCAAGATCAATCATTGTAAAAATTAATCACTGCATAAACATGAAAAATTAAAGTTTGTAGCAAATCTGCATACGATTCGGATAAAATATTCGAGAAAGTAGATGACGCTAACATAAAATAAATTGATAGTGATTGATTAATTTATATATTATTTATTATTTATTATTTATTATGTACATTAGTCTGATAGCCAACGCTGGATAATTCAATTATACAATTCAATTGTATAAGAACGTTTATTTGTTTGTAGCAACGGTCCAAATTGTTTTGTTACATTATATTAAGAATGTAACTATATCTTGCAAATTAGTCCAAGTAATTAAAAAAATAGCCAAAAGTTTATATAATTGAAAAAAAATCAAAAAGTCAAACCTTATAATAATCTTTGAAATAGTATGTTAAATAATTAAAAAATAAAAGAATAGAATAGAATTTCGATTATCTGGCATATTCATGATCTAAACAATACTGTATTATCAAATGTGAATAACTGAATATGATAATTGAATGCACTGAGATATACACATATAAAGTAATAAAAACAAAGAAAATAATTTAAAAAGCAAATATAGAAATATAGTTTATTAATAAAAATAAAATATACAGAAATACATAGAAATAAAATATATAAAAAATATAGAATATACGTATATGTACCTAACTTTTCTTTTTTATAAATATGATTCGCAAATTACTGAAGAGTAGTTTGTACAAGTAGAGGTGCAAATGTATCGGTTGACATTCGGAAGTCGGATAATTGAAATTCTACTATAGTTAATTAAACCTGAAGAATTGTTTAAAAAGAAACCAGAACTATCTGCAAACAATGGCGATAATTGAGACGCTGTGCATTTAATTCATGTTAATATTTCTAAGGAACCTGTAATGCGTATTTTTAATACAGCATGTCGAAAATCTTGAAGTCTAATAATAAAATAATTTTTATTATTTCGAGTGATTCATAACCTAGATTCATTAAAATAAAATTTTAATAATTAAATATATCTTTAAATATATCTTTTTAATTTTTGTATTTTCTTATATTGAAAATTAATAAAATATCTCCAAATACTATTTTTTATTTATTCAATAACTTTATTGCACAATTTTTGTTATTCTTATATAATTTAAATATTTTTATTATTCAAATATTTATTTTATAGTATAGTATCATTTTTAATCATAAAACAGTGATATATTGCAATTTCTTATATAGTAATTTTTTAGTATTGCTATATATTTTTTCTTTTATAACAAAAGACGAATTACAGTCACATCAATGCCTATGTTGTCAAACAACTTAGTAGAAGCTACTCTATGTCAAGATAAATTATTCATGAAATATTTTTACATTTCATTTTGCCAATTAATATCAAAATGCATTTTCAAATTTTATGCCGAGTGACATTTTTTTCTATCTACAACTTTTATATCTGTATATCTGATAAATTGATATCTTCGGTATACCTGCATGTAGATAATTACAGCAGTTTAATTAGTTATATAATCTTATTGTGAAAATAAAATTGGATGTCTTTTTGAATGTCAAAGATTCGTCCTATATCCTTCCTACATAAATCCCCATCGTAATGTAATATCATTGACTAACAATAAAAACAGAATAGATCGGACATTAAATGAGGCTTCGTGTCTGAAATATCAACAAGGAAAAAAAATCACTGGTGAATTGGAGAACTACGTCAAACAAAATGATACAAATTAGTTAAGTAAAATGATATCTATTACAGTGTTGCCAATTATATCTCCAGCACAGAAGAAAAAAAAAAGAAATATATATATACACCTTGTTTGTGTCTCTAGATTCCGATACAAGAAATCAGTATCTAAAACTATTCCGTTTTATATTATGCATCTATGTATATATTACAAAGAACTCTATCCATGTTTTAATATACATTTTAAGTATATAATTACTTCATTATTGTTAAAGTATCTAACTAACTAAGTTGCTTCCTCCAAAATTATTTTGATTGGTAATTGGCAATTGACTACCATATATTTATTTAATTCTAAATAATCACCGAGATGAAATTTGAAGGGCGTTGTAAAACTCCAAAGATATAAAATCTTGGCTTTGAGAATTCTGTTTGGAAGATAGATTCTTCAATTTGAAGAAATCTATTACATGTAAAATAAGAACAAGAAACTAGCAGCTAACATTAGGTCGATTGCTATAAATGAGCAATTTGTAAACAAATCATCGCTTTCTTTTGAAAGAACAGAGATATATATTTTTCATTTTTCTTTCTATGAAACAAAAAAACTTTGTGTTTTTGTTCAAAAACTTTTCTTCGAAAGCATCGCCGCCTTAATAATCTGGCATTTACTGTGCAAGAATTAACATAAAATATAAAATAGATTTGTAGAATAATTTTGTAAGATAAATTATATATTCGAAGGAGTATATCCAAAATCCATGGATAGAGTTTTTTCTGATATGTATATACATAGATACATAATATAAAATGGAACAGTTTTGTATCAGAATCTGGAAACATATAATTGACAACACTGTACCGGATATCATTTTCCTCAACCAACTATGATTTTGTTTGACGTAGTTCTCCAATTCACATATTATTTAAGCGTGAAGTGCGCTAAAAAACCAATGATATTTTTCCTGGTCGGTATTTCAGACTCTGAGACACGAACCCATTTAATGTCCGATCTATGCTATTCTTAGTCAATCTTGTTGGGTTAAGCGGCGCAGTTTGCGGGCCATCAGCTCTAGGATAAGCGCTCTAGTGCCAGTAGTTAAGTTAGTGCTAAACTTAAGCGTCTGGGCCAAGAGCCGCCGTTATCAGCCCTATTGATGAGCTGTGGGAAACTTCGAGACGAAACGTACATTTTTTCGACCTCAAGTTTTCCCTATCGACACGATCCCTCTTCTTCGCGTCGCCCAGGGCATGATGTCCTGACAATCTTTAATTGTAGAGGCTCCATCTGGGACGTGACACTTAGAAATGTTATAGAAGAGAATTAATTATTATAAACAAATTGTTAGAAATTTTGAATAATGTTTGAACATGATGTTTGGTTGATGTGCATGCGATCAAAGTTTAATTAGTACTGAGTTTCTGTGTCGGCACTGATCAAAATCAATCTAATTTTTTTGTCGTTAATAATACGGAATTAATACTCGGAAATCTTTAATACTTCGAAATACGGCTTGTCTATTAGAGTAGTTAATAATTTTATTATTTCTAGATTTTTGTTGTTTTATAGCCACCATTAATTCGAGGCAACTGAATTAATACTGAATAAATACTGTAATTCCTATATTTTAAAATTATATTCATTGTTCTGTACCGTTAATTTTTAACTTATAACTCTGTTCATGTATGTTAAATACTAACTTAAAAAATAATTATACGTCAGTTAAAAATCAAGTTGACCATTTGTCGCCTCTTAACACCAAAATTATCAAAGAGATCAAAATGATCATTTATAGTTTCTATTAGATATTTTACAGATGATAGTTTTGCTAATATTTTGCTAATACGATATTTTTGTTAATACTTCGAAAAACAATTTCTTTATTATACTAATCAATGATTTAATAATTTTTACACTTCTATTACAATTTATATCTTCGCACATTTATTACGGTGCAAAATATAAAAATTCATGAATTTTTCATCGGTTAAAACTAAATTTATGCTACTACAATAATTTTTGTTTTATAATTAATTTTTAAGTTATAACTACATCAAACTATGTTAAATAAAAATCTATATAGAATAGAAATTACATTATAGTCAAAAAACAAATTAATCAATAACCATGCAACATAATAAAAAGTTTGTTTAAAATAATTTGTCGAAATTACAGTTTCAAAAGAAGAAAGAAGTTTATTATGAGATTGTAATTGTAGAAAAAATTAAATTTGTTTAATTGTTACAAACAAGATAAATAATTGTCGAATAATATTTAGAAATATAGAAAATAATTTGTTTTAATAAATAATTGTCACTAATAAGTTATTGAAACTGTGAAATAATATTTGGAAATATAGAGGAATTAAATTACTGATTCAATTGTTATAAATAAATTATTGGAAATTCTAGAGGATGCGTTCCTCTGGTTTTAGTCTACTACCAACCAGTAAACATATAAACGTAATATGAAGGATGCATCCTTGGGCAATACCGTTAGACCCATAAAGTAATTGCGAGAATTACTTTATAGGAGTAATACCCTTGCCAACAGCACACATTTTCATTGGAGAGTGTTGTATGACAGCCGTGAGACAATACGGACGTGTTTATAAGCAGTCATATTATAGTGAACAATCAGACGAGGCACATTGAGCAAAGGTAATTGGCTGAGTGGAAGCTGTACTGATCAAAAAACTGGAAGTTACCAAGGAAATACCAAACCGCTAGGCCAAGAGAGAAGGCATAGAACGCACTTGCGAATGTGCATCCTCAGCCAACCGATGAATGGTACATCGCCAAAAGGAAAAAAACAATCGACAAGGATAAGGTGAATCTAATGGCCAGAAAGCGGTCCGCCTCACTTACAGATTCTTCATCTCCAACGAAGATTAACCAAGCAGTAGGTATAGAAAAAACATCTAATATGCCTATTAAAAACTGTTTCGGTATTCTCGCGGACTGCCGTTTAAACAAAACAGACAATGACCAAGCTGTATATACTTACAATAACAAATCACAGTCAGGCGAAACCACCATTAATGCAAGAAAGATAAGCATTAAACGGCCGCCGATATACATTCATATATATTCACGGAAACGTTAACTTTTCAACTCCTTAAAATCCTTAAGGAAAAATATAGAAACAAATTCACGTCGAATAAACTCAAATTAATATTTCAAGAAATTTAAAGAAATATGCAAACAAGACGAGATAGAATTCCATACGTACACAATCAAAACAGAAAAAATACTAACAATCGTCCTTAAAGGTCTATTTAAAATACCGGAAAGAAAAACTCTAAATAACTTAAAACGTCAAGGCTTAAACTCACTGTATTGTACCGAACTGCTCACGTATATAAAATATCCTTTGCACCCGGAACTATAATAGCCAAGGTGAAGGTTCATTGAAAATCTAAAAATATACTGGGAAATTCAAATCCAAAAAAACCCGTTGAACAGTGAATTGTGTGTTTGTGTGTTTCTCATAGTTGACATCCAAGAAATTTCAATCAAAATCAAAATCAAGCTTTCAAAACATGCCATTCAATCATAACATACGCTAACTAGAGCGTTAGAAACTAGAAGAAGAGTTAATAAAACATGCAGGTTTTTTGAAATTTTTCCTGCTTTCAACACAGAAACTTAGAAGTAAACCGAACAATTCCGGAAATATAAAGCTATTTTATGTTTCAGAAACGTAGATTATATGGTGAAAGAAGGCACTGCCAGAACTTCAAGGGGAAAAAGAAAAAAAAGAAAACAGCACATTTTAACCGAAAGTGATTTTTTCCATATGATTGGAAACGAAACAGTCAAACTTATATAAAGTATAAGGCCGACACTGCATAGAATTATATTCTCTTGCTACTTCACTCTATGGCTTGCCTACTTAGTTCGGTTTATCTTGTCGCATTCATCGTCATTATTCACATCTCACGTATTCCCAAAGAAATATTAGATAATGTTTAAACAATTAGAATATGCAGAAATATTATTTAAAAATTTACTTCTAAAGTTTGATCGATGTGTTTAATTGGTAATAAGCTTCTGTTTCGATACCGCCACAGACGAGATACATGAATCTATCTAAATATATATGGTAGAATGTGACACGAAAATGGTATGGAAGTCAAATGATCCCCAAAACATGGGACACGAAAAAGCATTGGATATCCGATCTTTCCTAGTTAATCAATGATAGAATATAATATATTATAAAATATCTCGGTTATATATCTCGTCTGTGTTTGTATTTTACATTTTTCATTCTAGAAGTACATCTGCTTATGTCCTTCACGTCCGTGAAACATTCAACAATCGCACCGTTTGAGATACATATGAATCAAATATTCTTTATTCACGAATGATCCTTTATTCATTTATTTTATACTTTTTGAGGGACTGTAAAGAATTTAAAGAGCCTAGATGCAGCTGGGAAGGACGGAGAAAGGAAATGAGAAAGTGAGAAGAAAGGCGATTGCGTTTCGTCTCGGAGTCACTGCCTAGACTCATCAGTGGGGCTGATGGCAGCGACTCCTTACCCTAGACGCTTGTTGTTATAACTACCCGCTAGGCTGGCCCCCGGTTCACCATCCTAGCGGGGTTCCGAGTTTCGAACACTGACTAGTACAAGCTGCAAGTGGCTACGCGCTTAGCGTCGAGATCCTGCCGATCTCCGACGTTAAGCAAAAAGCAGTGTGCGGACCCCGCTAAGATGGGGGTGTGGGGATGGTGGGGGTGGTGGGTGAATCCGGGGCCAATCTTAGCGGGTAGAGTTTTACAAGTGTCTGGGGTTAAGGAGTCTCGCTGTCATCAGAGCCCCACTGGATGATGAATCTTAGGCAGTGACTCCGAGAGGAAACGCAACCTTCACTTTCTCTTTCTCTCTCTCTCAACTACCTCAAATCCTTTCCATGCATCCTTCTCATCTTTCAATCATCATAAACCCGACAGTACAAATAATTTCAAGAATTTAGTAGATAATAGTAGAAGGAAGAATAGGAATGGGTGGTAGTAAGGAAATAATGCACTGCTAATACTAAGCAGAACGTTATTTTGGAGTCAGATTGTTGGAAATCTGCTTGAGGTTTATTGTGCGGAGTATTGAGCGTGTTTAATTTTTTTTTTAGTTTTTGTGTTAATTTGAAATTTCAAGCTGAGTAATAGAGATTAATGGAGGCAAACATTTAATATTTTTGCATTAATATAATTTAAAATATTATAATTTAAAAAATTGGTTATACTTCAAATGGCCACATCGCCAATCGAAATAAAATTTGAAAGGTGTTGTACCCTCGATGTAAAATTTTAGCCTCCGGAATTTTCCTTATCTTATGATTTTACGAAATCTATCGTACGAAAGACATAGATATAATTATGCAATTAGTACATAAGATGTTGAGTGAATAATCGATGGGATATACCGTTTGCAAATAACTATTCAGTCCTTTACAAAATCGAGCTAGTGGGATAAAGGAAATACTATGTATAATATATAAGGTGATTCGTTTTCAGATTATGAATCTACATATGTATATGTATATTATCTATATATAGAATGATTCAAGGTTTCAATCTCAAACCTATATAACACTTAATGGTAAATTTGTTTGAAAGAAATTTAACTTTTTCAAAGCAGAATAACTGTTTCTGTTCAACTAGAACTTTTTCTCACTTCTGAAAAAAATAAAAGTTTTCTATCTATGCATATATGTATATATGGAATGTAAGTTTTAGTATATATAAAACTGTTTTCCTAGAACAGAAAACTTAAAAGTAAGGAAATATTTGTTGTATCAGAGCTAATTAAAAATTTTAACAGTTTCATTCAAGCCCTGTTTACGACATGTATCAGTAATAAATATTTTACATGTAGATAATAGCAACGGCAGTAGTGACATACCTTCTATTCTTTCTCCACCTCCGAAAATAATAAATGTTAGAAATTCAGGTAAGACATATACTTAATATTTTTGACAAGTGTCATTTAAACATTTACATCATTTTATTTAACATTCATAACATAACATAACATTCATAATAATTATTTGAATTATTTTGTACGTCATAGTTAAATACACGCGTACTCGGTAAATATTCAAAATCGATTTTCTTGACAACGAAGCCTCAAATGAAAAAATTTTATTGTTTATTTTCGATTTGTTTTTTCACCCTCTTCACGGTTGTACCACCGAAGCTAGGTACATCCTGTATTTAAGTTATATCTATTATGTAATGTCGAAAATATGAATTAAATTATTTTTGATATTATTTAAATGATTTTTATTTGAATAAAAATTATACTTTTAATTATTGTTTATTATTCATTATTTAAATAAAAATTTGTTTAAATGATTCGGATGCAGGTGGTCATTACTTTGGATAATTCATTAGTTATAATTGGTGGTTATTAATTGGATAATCGAATCAGATAATTTTGAGCTCAGGAGGATTCAGAGACAATCCTGTAATTTACCTATTTTTCTAACAGAACAGTAACAGAAATATGGTAACCATGTGAGACTTTTAGATTTTGGCAACTATGTTTTCGTCAGTTTCTGAAACTTGCCTGTGTCCCTTTAACTCACTTTTTTTTGTCATTCCGCATAAACAAAAAAAAAAAGTGAATGTATACAATGGCTACTCCCTCACCGATTTTGATAATTTTTGAATGTGCTGTGGAGGTCGATATGTAAAAGGATAGAGATGATATTTAGAAATCGTCGAAATCGGTAAGGGATAATTTATAAAGTTATCAGCATCAGAATGAGGCAATTCGACGAAAATACGAATCAGTAATATTTTAAACTGATAAAATCTTAATATTAACTATATCATTAAGTCATTCATATTTTGTATCATTTTTATTAACAATTTGTAACAATAAATGATTTTCGTTGCAAACGCAATTCAGTGAATTTGTCTTAACAAATAACTATGAAAAAGAAAATATGTATAATTATATTATGTGTATATGGTATTGTTTAAGAAAATAAATTTGACCTTGAAATTTCGAAGCGGACGATTTTCAAAAAATAATTTACAGCATATAATGTGCCTCCATTCCAAACATCCATGTGCCTCCATTTAGCATGATATACCTTCATTCCAAACAATATTTCTAGAAATATTTTTTTGGTAAGTCCAATCTTTTACAAAATCGAGTTTGCGGAATAAAGGTAATTCATTCAGACTGTAAATTTACACATTTGTAAATAAAAAAGTATCATATTATTATGTTATTCATAAAAATATCATTTCAATCAGCTTTCTTCTAAAAACTTTCTTTTCTACTTTTAAATAAATATAACTAATCAAATACATAATAAATTTTTCATTCCAATTTCCATCAATCGCTGTTTTAAAACGTTATATTTCTTCATTGTTGAAGTGCCGCGTTTAATTTAATTTAATTCAATAAGTAATTCTCGAAGTAGGTTTGGCAATATGTCCATATTTTTTTATTTAATTCTCATTTAGAAATCGGTACTAGAGAACTAATTAGAACTAATTAGAACCTTTCCTCTAACAAAGTCCGACATGCCCGACAAAGGAAAACACTGTTCAAAATACCTTCACAGTATATACAAAAATCATCAAAATCGGTGAGAGAGTAGTCAGTCCACACATTCACCCAACTACCTCCATTATTGTGCATAATGACAAAAGAAAAGCGAATTAAAGGGCCACAGGTAAGTTTCGAATTTCGTTTTTGAGGAGAAAAGGCAGTCGAATAAAAACCTTTGCGAAAGAAGTAACCCACCGCCTTTAATTCCTCATCTTGTATCTCTTATAACTTCAGAAGTGAGATTCCACGGAAGCAAGTCTTACAGTGCACGACAGTTTTGTTTTATTCGTGACTATATATTCTTTTATAAATTTTAGTGACTTTTATGGACAGTTGTAGTAACTTTGTGTTGTGATTGCATGTGAACATTTTAAATTCTTGTGAACATCGTTTTATTTCTCACATTTGGAAATGGCTACTGGACAGAAACAATCATTAAGTGATTTTAATATTTTTGAACTTAAAGAAATGTTGCGAGAACGAGGCCAGTTAATCACTGGTGTGAGCTTATCGCTCTTTTAATACACTGTGATCCTCAGATCGAGAATCGATTGAAGGTGGACATTGAAGAATGTTCGCAAAAAGGAATAGGTAATCCGGAGGCACTTGGATCAGGACAAACGGTTACGGTGACACCTTCACAGACCCTTCAAATCTCGCGAAAAGTCCAAACGAAAATTTTTCGGATGAGTTGGAATTACTACGCAGAAAGAGAGAGAGAGAGAGAGAGAGAGAGAGAGCTGTTACAGCGGGAAATCCAGTTTTTACAACGGGAAAGAGAATCAGCTACACCACGATCTGACTTTAATCTGAATTCGTCAACGTTCGAACAATAGCAGATTTGTTAAACGAGTTTTCGGGAGAAAATGATAATTTTTCAAATTGGAAAAGACAGGCTGAACTGTTGCAACACACTTATCACTTAATAAAAATTCGATGAGAATTTTGATTAACCTCAGGTTACGAAGCAAGGCCTTAAAGTAGTTTCATTCTACATCGATTTCACTTTTTGATAATATGCAGCGACTTTTTGGTTATAAACCCAATCGATTGGCACTCAGAAGAGAATTTGAGAAACGCGTGTGGCAACCATCCGAAACTTTTGCAGATTATTATCACGACAAAATTACATTGTCTAACAGACTTACGTTAGACTCGAGAGAGTTGGCGGATTTGATTATTGAGGGCATTCCCGATTCCAGATTGCGAAACCAAGCTAAAATGAATCGATTTCAGCAGATGACTTGGATGCTTTCCAAAATATATCGCTGACAATTGATGTGAGAGGTGATTGTCGTGACCAACAAGGGACGAAGTGCGACTGTAAGAGAGGGTCCATGGTATGGAAGGATCTCCGATGCTATAATTGCAACGAGACAGGACACTTAAAGACGGATTGTAGAAAATCGACTCGTCAGTGGGGTTCATGCTACACATGTCGTGATGCTATACATCGAGCACGGAACTGCCCACAGGTCTCAATAAGGAAGCCTTACCTACATCACAGTCATCCACTCATTTGTTGTAGCCCAGTTCTCCTGATAATCCATTCATGGTACCCGTCGAATTTAGTATTACTAATATACACGGTACTTTTTTCACTACTCATATGAGGCCATTCTTGATTCAGGATCACCTGCAAGCTTATTGTTAGTTAAAGCGAGTGCATTACTGGTGCACACATACTTACCGATGACCGATGGTAATCGTAGTTAATATGGCGTTAACGAGTCTCCGTTAATTATTGACGATATTTTCAGTAGCGAAGTAAAGATTAATGGTGTTGTTATTTTTATGAAATTTTTCGTTGTTCTGGATCAGACCATGTTTTATACTGTTTTGCTAGATAGAGATTACATAATGTCTCCTACCATAAAAATTTCGCTAGGCTGTAAGTTTGATATTTAAAATATCGTTTCGAGTAAGATCGAGGATATTGATTGTTTCAAGCACTAAATTATGCAAATAGACTGTGTTGATGAAAATCCAAATATTAATTTACGACTTAAATATCGATCCTACCATTGATTTTAATGTATCCGCCAGAGTACAACAACTTTATTATAAGGAATTAATTTCCTTTAGGAATGAGGAATTAGTATCAAGCAGTATGGAAATGCTTGAATTCATTTCGGTGAAAACGGAACAATCGATTAGTTCTCGGCCTCGGCGATTATTTTTTGCAGACAAAGAAAAGCTGCAAACTATTTTAGATGATTGGCTGAATCGAAATATTATTAGACCTAGTAATTCATCTGATGCGAGTTCCATCATTTTAGTATAGATTATTAGGGAATTAACACTAAACGTACCAAGCGGAGTCAAATGACTCTTTTCAAAATTTACTTTAAAATCGTACATTCATTGTTATTTCTTTCGCTCATCTGACTTTCTGTAAATTCTTATATTATCTGATTATTCAATTTCTTGCTTTCCGTTTTTCTCTTAGCTTATTTTTTACCGAGAAAAATTCTTTGCATACCTTACGTACCATTTGACTCCTTACGAAATTTATGTATTTTTCTGCAGTTCTCCAAATGGAACCTTAGTTTTTATCTTAGTTTTAGACTCAGATACACTTCTCAAGTTATAGTTTCATTCATCTGAATATGATATGTGTGTTTGGTTTCGGCGTGAACACTTGAACGACCCGATCGGATCCATATGATGTCTCCGGACTCTTATCGGAGATTCACAAGCAACACTCCCGCCAATGAGTTCTCTATAGCTAAACGAAATAGAAACAGTCCTATATTGAGAGTCAGAGAGTAAATTAATTGATTATAAAAATAAAAATATATGTTTGATTATTTTATTAGAAATTAGAAGTTAGCAAATTATTTCCTTTAATAAATTAAGAATTTCTTTCTAAAAATCAACGTTTATTTCATAAGGGATCAAATAACCCCTTATGGTAAGAATAGGTATGTGTAAAGTGCCGGTACATTTAGTGTTAAACAAGATAACTACTAAGGACAATTTTCCGATCCCACTGATTGATGATTGTTTGGATCATCTACGCAAGAAACTTTTTACGAAACTAGATTTAAGAAATGGATTTCACCACGTTAGGGTAACTGAGTCATCTATTAAATATACTTTGTTTGTTACACCCGGTATTAATAAAAATCTGATTCCGAAATTCCGTGGCCCATATGAAGTAAAAAAGGTTTTAGATACGTTGTAGAAGACATTGATGGATTTCAACTGACGAGGGTTCCATTTTCAGGAATCGTGGGATCAGACCAGATGAAATCATGGATTTGTCTTTAGCCTAAGCAGTAAAATATAAGCAGTGTTTCGTCTAAATGAGCACAGTGAAATATCTCGGAATGGGTTGAAGCTACGAAAAAAATGTTTATACAAAAGCTATTCAGTACAAAAAGATGTCTTACGTAGTATTAACAATTTTTCATCCATATAATGGTGGAAGATATTTCAAGGTCAACTTGATTTTTTAAATCGGGCTATATATTTTCTTATTCGTATTACGACAGCTGGTTTCAATACGAATCCAATGACCTACAATGTTGTACCATTTCCTCTAGTTAGTCCTAAATTAAGAACGATGAAGTTCGCAACAGTCAGAGGCGGACGACATTATAAATCGATTGCCTATATCTTGGTTGACGCGTTATTCTGATTTCATCCTGTGTCAAATCGTTATTCTAAGACTCAATTTCAGTTTCGGTGAATGGATCGATAACACATTGTTATTGCTAAATCAAATATTAAAAGAGACTTTTCTTTATGTCATTATTAATGAATTTTTAATTTCATTATCCATTATTAAGCTTCCATTAACCTGAATTTAAAATTCTCTTACCTTATTCTTCAACGGCCATTATTCATAATACACCTGAAGTCGCTTTAAAAAATTATTCCTTATAGCGGCATAAGATTTCTCAACTACGAGTTCCGAACACTGTGACTAGCACAAGCCACAAATGGCTGCGCGCCTAGCGTCGAGGTCCTCCAAGGTTAACACGTTGAGCCCCGCGTCGGTCCCTGGGGACCGACACTGAACTTTCCGTTTGGCCCACGTCGGTCCCTGCGGACCGACAGTAACAAAGTTAGAAAATAAATGTAGTAATTTCAATGAAATTTATTGAAACATTCTAAACAAAAATACGACGACTTTTTTAGTCAAATTTCTGGCAATCTTACGTCCGCATATCGTTGAATTATTGTTGTAACATCCCGAACAATATCTTCGAATTTTGTGAACAACTCTTTCTTTTTTGTAATTGGTGAACCTTTCTCTTTTCAATAGGCATAGGAATTTCCTTGTCTTTTTTTTAACTGATCGCCTTTTGGACGTCTTTTGAACTCTTTTGCACTTGGAACGTGTTTTACGTTCATATCTCTGTATTTATTTCAGCAATCTCAAATATCGCCCAAGCGCTCGGTCGCTGCGGGCTGAACGGAAAGCGCAGCAAAATCGGCGCGAGGCTCAACGTGTTAAGGAAAGCAGAGTGCGGAACATCGCTAGGATGGGATGGTGGGTGGACCGTCCAGCCTAGCGAGTACTTACAACAACAAGGGTTACAGAGGTCGCTGCTATCAGCCCCACTGATGAGTCTAGACAGTGACTTCGAAACGAAACGCAACTTTCACCTTTCTCATCTACCTCAAAATCTTTCCTTCCTATATTGAATATGAAAAAACTAAATAACAAAGTCACGTAAATAATATCGTCACTTTTCATAAGTATAATTTGTTGAATGTTAATTCTCTTTTCGACAAATCTTTGTGATAGAAATATAAATATTGCATTTAAAAACAGCTACAAGTACAATAATAAATATTAACGCCAATGGGATATATTATTGACGACATTGAAGTGCTATTTTATTATTTCATTCATTCTCAGTGCTATAAAATAATAGGAGAACTAAGATGAAAGAAAGGTATACTGCGTATAAATAGTATCATTTTTTCTATTTCTTTTGTTATGATATTGTTTTGGAAAAATTAATCATAATTCATGAAAATTTTGTTTCATCAATGATTACAGCAGAGAGTGAGTTATTTTTTAATTAATAAAAGTTTAATTGTCTTCAAATATTTTATAAAGAATCAAAATGAAAAAAAAACATTTTAAAAATAAGAAAATGTGTATTATTTATTTATTTGTTATACTGTTTTACAAAAAATAAATAAATATATATTTTAAGGAATAAAAAATTCTGTTAAAAATAATAATAAAAAAAATTAAAAAGAATTAAATATCCTTTTTCTGATTTTAAATTTAAAATATTATGTTTTTTATATTTTCATTTTCTGCCGAAAAGAACACTATTAGACATAACAAAATCCTCTTAGAATGCACTTTAACAAGTGTGCTTTGAATAGGAAATCTGAAACCTGTGTCCCTTTAAATATTTTGTTAAGAATTTCTCATGCTATAAACCGTCTTCAGGTTCGGTCAAGAACCAAAGTACAAATCAGAGAAAGATATACGCATTTTTACGTCAAAAAGCTACCGCGTAAAAAATCTATCTTGTTCTAATAAAGTTCTGTGAATTTGTAAAGTATAAATTTTCCTTCTGCAAAAATATAATTTATATAACATAATATGCCCCTCTGTATCAAATTTGTAAACACATTCAACATTGATCGATTTTGCGAGATATATTGAATATATAGATATGTTTGTATTTTTCATTAAATCTTCATGAATTGTTAGAAATTTATATTAAATAAATAACAAAGTTTTGTTATTATTATATTGATAGCTAAAGTAGTTTATAGAAAAATTTCAAATAATATTTTGATTAATAAGCGTAATTTTTAACTAATGAATTATAGAATTTATGTTATTTATCATAATCAATGCATTGCATAGTTATAATAAAATTGTTAAAAATTTAATGTAAATTTAAATATATAATGTAAGGAATATCTAAATGAGGATATATAATTTTAATATTTTAACATTAATAATAATTTAAAATAGTTGAAAATTTAGTTATTTAAAAATTGTTTTTAAGAATGTTTAATACTTATTACATATAAATCTTTTATGTATCATGTATTAATAATTTTTAAATTTTAATTTACTATATATTGAAGAAAGTTGTGATTCGTAAAAAATGGATAGAACTTTTTCTGATATACAATAAACTGATTTCGGTTAGTTACTAGCTTTCGGTATTGAAAGTTTAATTACACTATAACAGGCCTAAAAATCATGTTGCTGGCGGATTCACTAGTTCCCCAACTCACCGTTGTTTAAACATAGAGTGCGCTAAAAAACCAGTGATTTTTTAATATGTCGGTATTTCAGATCACGGGCTACGAAAATCCGTGAGATGCAATGTCTATTCATATACTTCGTCTGTGGTAGCACAGTAAAATCAAACTAGTACTTCGTCTTTGAAAATAATATAAGCACAGACAAAATATAAGTATATAGCATTATAGATATAGTGATAAGTACATAGCAGTATAGATATAAATAGTGGCACAGACACCTCGTCCATAACAGCAGAAGTTAGCTGTTAATGTTTCTTGGTAGCACATTTTATTACTTCAAATATTAAAATTTATCTTACAATCTTTTGTAAAAAAAGTGTTCGGAATGTATATTTACACTTCGTTTTAACACGTGGTACAATTAGAAATTAAGGTATGATATATCCAAAAATTTTAATATTTTTTGAAGATATGTACATTTAATTTATTAATTTTTAAATGGAACATGAACCGCGATTTTGGGAAAATTGCACAAATTAGTGGTTTAAAACAAAGAAAAATGCATAGTAAGTAATAGTAAGTAATAAAGCAAATATCAGAATGTGAAATGTCGAGAAAGGAAAAGAACAAAAGATCGAGTATATATATATATATATATATATATATATATATATATATATAAAACAAAAAAAGAATATGAGCACCTGTTTTGCACTGAAAGCTATCTGACTAAAATGTTTACATTGACACGTCAGATTTATTAATTAGAGTTGTATGATAATTTTAAAATAAAGAAATGTAATAAAAAATAACAAATTGTATAATAACAATTTGTATAAATAATATTATTTTCTTTTTTAGATAAACGTATATTCTCTTGGTATTAATAACATGAAACAACTGATTAATAATTATTTTGAAGCTAAAGAACCATGGCAAATAGTGACTATAACAAGTACAACTATTCTTACTTCGGTTTGGTTATGGAATTTTATCTTTCAAGATGAAAGTACATATGATCATTTATAATATGATTTACGTTGTGAAAATTTGTAATAAATAAAAAAATGTTTTTTTAGGTCTAATAGAAAGAGCAAAGAAGCAATTGTTTAGTTTGAGAAATTTTATTCCTGCTATTAGAAATAAAATTAATCAAGAACTAGATAAGATTAATCAAACATTTGAACAAGAAACATTGCAAAGAATAAAAGATATTCCTTTTGTTGTAAAACTTCCAAAGAAAAGTTTAGAATCCAAAGAGATATTAGAAAGAATAAAACAATGTGTTCAATTAGGTAACAAACAATTAAAAAATTATTATAGTTTCCATAAAACGCACATATATGTTATTATTTAGGTGATTATGATTGGAAAAATGGCAAAGTATCTGGAGCTATATATAGAGTTGATACTAATCTTTTACAATTAATGGGGGATATTTATAGTATTGCATCATATACAAACCCATTGCATCCTGATGTTTTTCCTGGTATATGTAAGTTGGAAGCAGAGGTAGTAAGAATAACTTGCAATTTATTTCATGGAGATGAAAATTCGTGTGGCACTGTAAGTTATTTTCCTCAAAATGTTGACTCAATTGAAATAATTTCAAACATAATAAAATATTTTCAGATGACAAGCGGTGGTACAGAATCAATTTTGTTGGCATGTAAAACATATAGGGATTATGCAAGAAATATAAAAGGTATAAAAAATCCAGAAATAATAATGCCTGTAACAGCACATTCTGCTTTTGATAAAGCTGCCCAGTACTTAAAACTTAAAATACGATCTGTACCTGTTAACCAACATAGCTATACTGCTTGTATTAAATCTATGGAAAAAGCTATTACAAGAAATACAATAATGGTATATAAAAAATAATGTTTAAACTAAAATTCAAATTAATGTAATGTATTCAGATGTATTAGAGTTAATGTAATATTTATAATAGTTAATAGGATCAACACCAAACTTTCCATATGGAACAATGGATAATATTAAAGCAATTTCTGATTTAGGAGTAAAATACAATATCCCAGTTCATGTTGATGCCTGTCTGGGTGGATTTTTAATTTGTTTTATGCCAGATGCAGGTTTTAATGTACCATCTTTCGATTTTAGACTTCCTGGAGTTACAAGCATATCAGTCGATACGCATAAAGTATATAAATAATATAATATAATATCCGCATAAAGTATATAATTTAAAATTATATATAATCTGAATTAATTTTTTTAATAATATAATTTTTTTTGTGTGTTTTAGTATGCATATGCTCCAAAAGGTTCTTCCCTTATTCTTTATAGAAATAAAAAATTAAGACATCATCAATATACTATAACAACAGATTGGCCTGGTGGTATTTATGGTTCCCCAACAGTAAGTGGTTCAAGAGCTGGTGGAATTATAGCATCATGTTGGGCTACATTAATGTACTTTGGTTATGATGAATATTTGGAATCGACGAAGAAAATTATAGAAACTACTAGATACATTGAACAAAGGTGCATATTTAGATTTTTTGTAAATTCAAACTGTGCAATTTCATACATCAAATTGATTGTAGATTGAGAAAGTTTGATGGAATTTTTATTTTTGGTGCCCCGGCTACTTCAGTTATAGCATTAGGATCAAATGATTTTCATATTTATAAACTTTCGGAAGCTTTGAACGCAAGAGGATGGAACTTGAATACACTTCAATTTCCATGTGGCATACATCTTTGTGTTACATATGTCCACACTCAGCCAGGTGTAGCAGATCAATTTTTACGTGATATTGAAACTGAATTAAGTTTGATTTTAAAAAATCCAGAAACTCCTGTTGATGGAAAGGTGAATAAATTACTGTAGTTACCATAATTGCTATAATATTCTTTTACATAATATACAAAATAATATTCTTTTCAGCTTGCAATTTATGGAATGAGTCAGAGTATACCAGACAGAAGCATTGTTGGTGATTTTGCAAAATGTTTTTTAGATTCCATGTATTTTACACCAGAAAATCAAACAATTAGTAATGGTCCAAGTATCTAAATTATACATTTATTATTTATAGAATCAAATATAAAAGTAAAAAAAATATTAATTTTCCGAAATTTATAATACAATTTTAGTTAAAAAATTATTATTGTGTGTGTGTGTGTATCTATTTTAGAAAGTTTAATTTAAAAAATAAGATTGGATATATAGATTTATGAGTATACAATGAAAAGATTTAATGACTGCAAATGGAATGTTTAATATATATTTTATATAATACATTTACTTTTCAAGTACAAAATTTTCTTCTATTAATATTTTTTTTAATGGTATTTTTACACATTTTATGAAATATGTATGTATATTCCGTCATAAATTTTTAATATATCTATATGTATAATTCTCTAATTCTTTTATATATAAATATCTATCCAGTATATATTTTATACATTTTTATTATATTTCAATAGTAGATACCAATATTAAATTTTAATGATAAAAATGTATTAAATGTTATCTTAGTAACATCACTACTAATAATAATAATGTATAATTTAGTGCTATATATTTTTATATTCTTGACAATGAAATTATTAAAAATAAGAAATTTGAATAATGTACAAATCTTATTCTTCTTCCACGAAATTATAATTTCTTTAATTATATAAAATTATGATTTTGTATTGATAAAAATCGTATTTTGAATTTTGTATTGATAAAAATTGTACTTTGTATTGATAAACATCTAGATATATACTTATTTTATTAATTTTGGATTGAAAGATACTGTATTTATCAGTTATGACCAAAACAACAGAGTCACATAACATGATGATCATTTTCTTATCTAAAATGTTTTTATAAAAATGTTTTATTAATGTTTTTATACAAATAATTATAAATAACCAAAAATTAAAGTCATCGCTGATAACAATTGAAAAAATAACAGTTTTTAATCGTAAAGAAGTTATAAATGACGAAAATATTTTGTTTATACTTGGCAAATCATATTTTTGGCCTTATCCTATATAATTTATGTTTTATCACTACGAATAGTATTTAAGTTAATTAATAGTATTTAATTGTTAATTCAAATTTCTAATAATTAATATCATTTTCATACAAAAAATGATGCAATATTTTGCTGATAATAAATTGCAAGTATATGTTTTCAAAAAACTGTTTGTTTAATAAATAATTATGTTTTTTAACTTTTATATTTATAATTAAAATTATAAATTATAAATTTTTCTAAGTTTTTTGAATGTAAATTGCGATGCAAATCATTTAACATTATTTTCAATATTGAAAAGGTTTGTTCAACATTGATTTATGTAACAAAAACGATTTGAATGACGAATGTCTTCAAATACTTCATTTTTTTTTTTCGCAATACTTGACTGTGTCTTGATTGTCAATCTTTTTCTTTTGCTTTTCAATTTTTGAGTACGCTTTGGTAATTTCGGGGTAATTTATATATTCAGCATATCTTCATCGTCTCAAAAGAATACATCTACTTTCATAAATTTTATGAAAAGATTTACTTTCAGAAATCTTCTGAAATCTGGAAAAATTGCATGATTTAAAAGTAACAACTGCGACGTACATGTAAGTGACGTAAAAATATGATGATGTCAAATCAATTTTGCAAAAATTGCATTGGTTTGCATAGATCCATACTTTGTTACTTCAGTTCATTATATTTTTGCGATATCTGCTTAAAGAAAAGTATATAAGCAGCAACTTTTTTAAAAATTTTTATCGTCACTATTGTCTTTTATAAGAGCTGTTTAAATCACAGATCTAGAGAAAAGGTAATTGTGATTTTCTACCTTCCAAGTTTGTTAAGATTATCCTAGCTATTTCAATGTGCCATTGATTGTAACTTTAAATTCAATCAATGCGTATAAAGATCTCCGAAAAGCTGCCGTATTTACATTTTTATAGTCTTTACCAATGCTAATTTGAAAGAGTAATTGAAATATTCTTATTGAAATAAAATACTATTTGTAAATTTCATTTGACAGTAACACAGATAAGTATATTGAAATTATTTATTTCAAACATATGAGTGGAAATTATTAATTAAAGTAATAATTGTTTCAGGCATATTAGAAATTATTATTTAAAATAATTCTTCGAAACTTGCATTGGTTATCAGCTTTCAAATATTATTTTAGAGGGAAATTAACTAAAAAAGATATGGAGAAAAAACAAATATTAATTAGTAATAATATTATTCCTGAGAAAAGGTTAGTTATTTGCTCAACTTGCATGTAGAAAACGTGACATTAATTTCATTCGTACAAAAATAAACAATTACGAGTCAAAAATAATATTCAAATGTTTCGTTGCATGATTGATGAGAGTTCGTTGATGAACTCTACTACTTCAAGTTCATCATGAAAAATACATTTCCTTTATACTTGTAGAATCAAATAAATTTCAAATAATATTTTAATCAATAAAAAAATAAATAATTATTTCAAATAAACAAATGAAACACTATGTGTTTCACTTTATAAATATATCCATATTTTATTTGAAATACTATTTTCCAACTATTACCTAACTAGAAAATAGTAAACACTATTACTTAGCGCTGCGCTTCTCAGAAGTTAATATTAAAAAACGAATTCTTGGCTCTTCTTCCTCTATCGTTAAAGTTGCAGAAGTCTGTATGTATCTGTATCCAAAAGTCTTTCTAACATTTCAAATATCAAATTCCAACAAAACGTCGGAACGTCCATTTATGATTTCTTAAAGTACAAATATTGTAAAAAGTATATTAAAAAGTTATGATATGAGTGAAATATATAGTTATTAATAGTAATAAAAAGGTCCAACAATTTTTTCTGTTTTTTACCTAAATATTGATGTTCTTAATGTTTATGTACATATATCTTCACTTCACTTTATTTTAGTCTCTCCTGCTGATTGTGTTTTGATTGACATGAGGCAGTATTATTTCTTTAAGAATAAGTCTATATCCCGTGTTTATGCCTCTACTACCACATAGGTTTTGTAGTATACTGCAGAATTTTACAATTTTGTCAAGAATTTACATATACATATACATTTTAACATATACATATTTTAACATACTTTATTGAATTTTTATACGAATTCAAAATATTCTCATTGAGTATTGCTCATTCTCATTCTCTTTTCGATTGCCTTCATCACGATTGTCATCGTATAGAATGACAAATGAAAAGCGAGTTAAAGGGACAGTTTAGGATTTTCTGACGAAAGCATAGTTGTTAAATCTAAAAAAAACATGGTTGCTACATTTTTATTACTGTTCCACTGATCGAATCTGTCTATGGAATGATGAAACTAACGAAATAAGCTGCACAATCTTTAATCTATTAAACTGTGATCATTAGGATTAGACGACGAAAGGATTTCTCGAATTTTTAATATTACATTAGTCTATACATTAGTAATGTTTATAGTAATATAATAATGCACAGAATTTTTTAATTCTCTAATATCTCAAAAACTAGCCGAAGCTAAAACTACTTTTTACTTTCAAATGTCACGTTTCTGGGACGGAATTACAATCGAATTAGCTGAATCCCAGTACAAAATAAAGATATTATTCCAGTTGATTCGCTCCTCTCTTCTGAGATGTTTGCTGAATTTGAATATTTAATTTTCAAAAGATAATTTTACGATGTTTAACGTATAAAAGACAACGAAAGATAGAAAATGGTATAAAAATGAGATAAAAATTACATGGAGATAGTGTTCCCAGCCGGCTGCTACTGTTTGGAGATGGATGTTACACGTATGCATATATGGATATACTTGTCTTATTGAGAGTTGCACTTGTGTGTGCTTTTGTGTACTATAGTCGCTTGAATTAGGCCCGGTGCAGATACAAATGAGCAGTGCTTTGGAAGAACAGAGATATAATATTCTTTTGTTTTGCAAAATTCTTTTGTTCCATAAAAAGAAAGATAAGAAAACATCATATCTCTGTTCTTTCAAAAGAATCACTGTTGCGATGATTTGCCACAAATCGGTTGTCTGCATCGGGCCTAACGTTAACTGCTAATTGTTTGTTCTTGTTTTATATAATATATATAATACAATAGATTTCATAAAATTGAAGGATTTATTTTCTAAACAGAATTTCGAAGCCAAGATTTTATATTTTTGGAGTTTCACATCTCATGCCTTTCAAATTTGATCTTGATAGGTGGCCATTTAAAACTAAATAAATATATAGTAGTCAATCACCAATTGTCAATCAAGATAATTTTGGGAATAATTTAGTTAGTTAAAAAATACTTTTAAAAACAATGAAATATAAATAATTATATACTTAAAATGTGTATTAATATTAAAATTATATACTTGAAATGTGTATTAATATTAAAACACGGATAGAGCTCTGTGATATATATACAGATGCATAATATAAAACGAAATAGTTTTAGATGCTGATTTTTTGTATCGGAATTTGAAGATATACCTCTGAAGAGACAGACGAGGTATATATATGTATTTATGCTTCAACACTGTAACGTATATCATTTTACCATGTCGACATAATTCTCCAATTCACCGTTGTTTAAGCATAGAATGCGCTAAAAAGCCAGTGATTTTTTTCCTGGTCGATATTTTTTCTTGGTCAGACCTTGAAACATGAAACCCCAGAGAAGTGATTTGTTTGATTGAAGGAATTCATATTGTACAGATCATTTCTTCTGATCAAAATTTTGAAGTTTAGATGTTCTCGTAATATTTTTAAATGGGTAATGGATTTCTCCATAATATTTCTTTGTTAATATTTTCTTAGAGTTCGTCATTTTTAATAACCATATTGATCCGATCATTTAATTTCGAGATATTTCGATTCGTAAATTTGAAGCTGTTTCCGTGTATTTCATGTTTTAAAAGGGACTGCATTTGAAACAACGAATAAACATCAATATTACAATCATTTGTTATCAAATAAGATTGTTAGATAAAAGTCATCATATGGATTTTTTCAATTTCATTCTTGAGAAACTATTATTTTGTTTATTTTAATAAATAATTTTTATTGTATTATGAACTATATGTTGTCAGAGATGTGAAACAATATGATTCAAAAATTAAGTAAATATTTAAAAGTGAATGAGCTTGAATGATTTAATAAACTGTATTTTAATACAGAGTATGTTTATTTTTATCATCGTGTGATACTTCCGCGTAATACTCCTTTCTTTTCTTATAACTTTTTAATTGACCTCCCCCCTCCTCCCAAAAAAACTTAGGACGTTCTTGATTGACTCACTATCGATTTATTTCAGAAATATCACTTGTTTTCCAAATAATCAACACTCTTAGCACCATTGAATTAAAAAAAAAGAATTTATTAATTCCTGAGAAAATAATTTGTAATACTTCATCTAGCTCACCCTATACAAGATATATGTACTATTTAACTCAACATCTTTAAATCTCCGCTGTTCCAAGATATGAATAAAATTTTTTTGTAGGTAAAAACATTTCAGAGATTTCAAGGCTATTTTCATTTTTTTCAATGAAATGATATATTTTTTTATTCATTAGTGACGATTTTTGTAGAAAAAATATGATATATTTTTTTATTCATTAGTGACGATTTTTGTAGAAAAAATATTAACCTATATATGTCGAAATATCTCTAAAAACAAGAGATGTTAAGAAATTAAGTGAAACATCTCGTACATGTACTACATATTGTAATATATTATACATATACGAGATGTCCAATTTATAAATACAACTGTTCGTTATTCCAAAAACATTTCAATGAAATTTGTTCTGTTTCGAAGGTATAGTAATTTAGTATAGTTAGTTTGTTGGTAATTGTAAGTGGATGCGTAAAGAAGATTCAAATATTATTTTATAAATAGAATCGTGTAATTTTTTTTACATCGGTCGATGCAGCAACTCATTATAAAAAGATATCAATCTATATACATATGTCGAAAAAGAATAAGTTTAGGAGATATTTTAACTTTAATTTTGTAAAATCTATCGTATGAAGGACGAGGAAGAACAAGGATAATACTTTTGTATTTATATTGTTTTTGTTTTTGTGTAAATCAATAGTGGTTCTGTCTTTATAAATTGATGAAAATAGATTTATAGATTTTATAAAATTAAAATTAAAACATTTTCTAAACTAGTAGTTTTTCGACATATATAGATTAATACTTTTTTTTATAGGGAATAACCTGCTGCACTGATTGATGTAAACAAAAATGTAAAAAAAATTATGATTCCATCTCAGAAAGTAATATCTCATATCTCCTTTATGCGTTCACTTAGAAACAAACTATACTAAATTACTGCATCCTTGGAACAAATCGTATTTAAAACATTTTTCAAATAACGAATAGTTATGAAGATAATTACATTTATAAATTAAAATGGGACACTCTCATACTATATATAGTAACGCTATTTTACATATAAAACAGTTAAGAATTTATTGATAAGAATACGTTATTTTACATATAAATTAGGCAGAAATTTAATAATTTAGATAACGATCAGAGTGTATAATATGACACATTGATGGGAAGTTCATCAGAGAAATTTATCGATAGTTGTAAATTCCTTCCATTTATTGTAAATAACGGACTTAACTTACATGGAAAAAACAGTACAATTATATTCTTTTTGCATATGAATTAATTTAATTCGAATATTTTCACATATGATTCACATATATAATATAAATATTCGAATATTTTCACATATGATTCACATATATAATATAAATATTCGAATATTTTCACATATGATTCACATATATAATATAAATATTCGAATATTTTCACATATGATTCACATATATAATATAAATATTCGAATATTTTCACATATGATTCACATATATAATATAAATATATAATGTAAATATTCGAATATTTTCACATATGATTCACATATATAACATTTTTCAAATATCGGTATTGATTTGGGTTAGATAAATCCTCGAAGCCTGTCAAGAACAGGCTGTCAATCAAATCTGGTGTTGGCGAATTATTTTTGGTGATTTTCTATGTATATAAATATAAGGTGGCAACAGTAGTAGGTTTTTGGAATATATGTATTTAAATTGTAAAATCTAGAACGGTAAAGAATAAAAAATATTCCAGAACTGGATATTGTAGTAAATATTATTCTTTTGTTCTCTGACGACAGTCACAATGCCGCAGTTTATTTAAACAGATGATCAGTAACGCGATTACTACAAATCCGACTAATACAAGTTTATGTTTAACTTCAATGTAAATTTTATCAACAAAAATTGCTTAAAAACATATAATATGTTAATAATTTTTTTATAGTTGGTAGAATTTCAAAGATTTCGAGGAATCATATATTTTTTAACACAGATTGACATTCTTTATAAAAAAAATATTAACCTATATATGTCAAAAAAATTATTAATTCTAGAGACATTTTACAAAATTTGTTGTATGAAAAATGAAGGAAGACAGAAATTTCTATTGTCCTTATTTTTCATGTAACAGGTTTTATAAAATTAAAATTAAAGTTAAAGTTAGTCTCCTAATCTAATGGTTTTTTATAGAGAATCTTGAGCTATATTGATTAAGCATAAAATTTAAAATAAAAGAATATGTGATTCCATTTAAAAAGGATAGAAGAATTTTTAAAATCTCTTTATTAGTTAACAAAGTTTTTTCATTTTCAAGATTTTCAAAAGCAACGGATATATTCAAGTGCTAATTTTAATAGTATAATTATATTGCTTTTATCATATAGATAAGTTAGATCATTCATTTTTAAATAGGAAGTTTCCAACATCTTTATTTCCCACCAATATGTTTCTCTAGTAAAACTTTCATTAATATTGGAGTTGTCATAAATATATCTCGTCTTACATAATAATTCGTGCCGTGTAAAACGAAATCGTGTAAAAAAAGTCGACGCTCAAACAAATAAAAAAAATTAATATCTTTTTTTAAAAATCTGAATTTTATTCATCGTCGCTTTCTATGGTAATAATAAATTCGTTTTCGTTTTACTAGAAGTACATAACCATTGTCGCTCGAAGTGTTTTCTTTGTTAGTGTTTCGTGCCAATTGTAATGGCGTTACTTTTATTTGTTTCTTTGAATAGCTTTTCATGGCAACTTATATAAATTTTCAAATTATTTTGAAATCATCAGATAATATAATCATGTAATAATATCATGAACAGATCGTTTAATATAAGGATTATTTACAATGAAACAATGTTCTGACTTGCCACCTGTTTTGTTTTAATTAAACGCAGAATAAAATATCTTCATCAACATTATTTTTTGTAGAATCAGACATATTTAAGCCTATTTCCATTGATTCTTCTTAATGAATGATAGCATTTATTAATTTCTTAATATCGTGAAATGTTAAATTGATATTAAAAGCTGATACATATGTATATACAATTCTGCCGTATCTTACTTTAATTTTTACACAAAATTTAATTTTTGATTGTTTTGTTTTATCGTGTAACTATAAACAAGAGACATAAAAGAAATAGTGAATAAAACTTGGAAAAACACTTGTAATTGTGAATTTTACTGTAGACGTGTAAAACAAATCGTGTAAAAATACCGTGTAAAACGAAATTTGGATGTTTCTGCAACCAAATTGGCAACAATTACTTGCATAGATATACATATGTATACAGTGTGTACCATATAACTGTCGTTGTGATCTTTCAGACACTTACGATAGTCTGACAAAAAAATGTTTCTAATAAAAGTTGATTAGTTTTCAGTCAGCTTTTTTTGCAATACAAGATTTTCTAAAAATTTTTTTCTATGTAAAGTCAAGGCCATTTCAATGTCATGGTATAGTAAGTTGTTAAATTTGTCTTAGCTATAACTATAAAATCAAAAATATATAATATCATTTAAAACAATTAAAATAGCCTTGTTTACTGGAAAAGTGTTTTTGAAAATTATTGTATAAAAAATATGTAACATGTAATCGACTGAAAACCGATTAATTTTTGTTTCAGACTTTTTTTTTGTCAGATTATCGAAAGTGCTTAAAAAATGACATTTACGTGAAACATATAATATATAAAATAATTAAAATAATTAATTAAAAATATATTTTCTTCTTTCATTCCGATTTGTATTCTATTTCATATTTGAACGATTAGAATAAAATATTTCCTGATAAATATACATATTTATTAAATATTTATATTATTAAATATTCTATGAATCAGGCAGTGAAATTTAATCAAGACAGTCGATTTTAGTCACAATAATTTTGATCCTTTCTAATATAATGCTACATCTATATATTATTCATCAAAAATAAAATAATAATTGAAAATGTGACTAACATAGCATGCGTAGTTGAAAACTGTAAATTTGAGATTAGAATTGATCAGTCAAAAACTCAATAATTGCTAATTGGAATTTCCTCATTTCCAATTCGGTTATAGGTATAGCCAGACAGCTTTGTATATATAGCTCGAAGACGACAGATTCGTATGTTGATTTAACATTACCAGTTTCCTGTCACGTACGATCTTTCAATTAAGTTAATTATTTTGAAATAGGAGATCATTACTATGTACCTGCATTATCAACGATCTAACTCATATGAATAATGAATAGAAATGTAACATAGTAACTGTCTCAGCGCGGCTGTGATTCTTGATGGAATGCTGCCTGCTTCGCTGAGGTTCTCTCGTTTGGCCTTTTACAGCCGTCGAAGAGATATTAAAAATGCAGATTGTAAGTTTTTAAAACGTATATTTGACTAAATGTGTATACACTTGTTACATGAGTCTGGGAGATGGGTACGAGGCGTCTCCGCGTCTAGACTCGAACTGACTGGCTGAGGGTTTATGGTAGACTGTCGTCTCGTGCTAGGAGACTGACCTTTTATATGGAGCGAATATGTCTACGTGACTTGGCTGGCGCCAAGAAGTCCTCTGTTTACCAACCTTACCCTTAAAGAAACGTTCCAGATGCGGACTCTGCCTCTCAAGGTAGGACAGAAGCCTCTTAGATAGGAGAATGCCATGGCATCTGGAACTTCTCGGCAGGGTAGCGTATTCTAGGAACCTAGCCTGAGTATCCGTCTCGAGGTGGGTTGTTACTGAGCCAGAACAGTAACATTTATTTATTTATTTCGAAAAGAATTTTTGATACTTGATAGCAATGAAAATAATTACAAGAGAACGAAACTACTATTAATGGAGTTTCATTCAATTATGCAATGATTGATTGTATAAACGTAAATTAATATATTGCTCAAAAAATTGTTCTCATGACTATATTTATCATGATCTCGATGATTAAAGTCTCCCCTTTGCAATGACCTCTTAAAACTTTTTATATGGTTTTTTTCATCATTTTATTCAGCTTTAAACATTAGAGTTAAATGACAAAGAATGTTAGAATTTCTTGAATTTTTGTCGTTTAACTCTGCGGTTCAAGATCCGATAAAATGGTGAAAAAGCACAGCAAGGTTTAAGGCTTTAAGACTGATGTAAAGAGAAGATTTCAATCTTCAAAATTATAGCAAATCTAATCATGAAAAACATTTTCCCATGATCTCGGAGGTGATTAAATTTTTTCAGCTCTCGAAAATAAAAATATCTTTTTATACATGATGTAAAAATATATTTGAAAACACGAACTGAACGTTACTAAAGTAGTTTCGTATTTTAAACTCAGGCCAACTGGATCATTATACGATTTTGTTTTACGAAGTTTAAACAGATTAAAATAATTTTTCATCGAGTGTATGAATGCTTCTATGCAATCATCCTAGATTTTCTTGAGAGCCTGATTCGAAGGGCGTATTAAAACTTTTGTTCTCATTATATTTAGAAAAATGAAGTTTTATTTTTAGAGAGAGAGAGAGAGAGAGAGAGAGAGACTACATAAAATATATAAATTAATATTAAAAAATATATACATATATATATTAATATTACTAAATATTATACAGGTATACTATTATACAGATTATTAAATTATAATTATATAAATTACAAGTACTTTATTTATTTTTTGAAAATTTAATAAAATTCTTCAATTCAATTACAAAATATTATTGTATGTAAAAACACTAAAAAAAATAAATTTATTCTTCAGTATGTTTTTCTGAATTAGTATTATAGTTCTAATTTTTAAATGATCCATATAAAATTTAATTTAAAAATAAATGATGAATGTTAAAAACATTTTCCAAGAGAACGAATTATTCTTATAGTCTTTGATCTTATAGTCTGAAAGATTCTTATAGTCTTCGTGGTAAATAGAACATGATACAAACATTTAAAAAATTAACTTTAAATTTCAAGATCAAGGTCACTTTTATAGTAACTTTTTTTGATAAAATTCCACCGATCCAAAGATCTAGAATCACGCTCGTAACATATAATTTTAAAATATCTTGTACATACATTCATATGATTATGGGATACACACGATATGGAACAAAATCTCTTTATACTTGAGATTATCCAAAAAACTATTATTTTTATGTGTCTATTATTTCATATATCTATATTTTTGAAATCTGAATACATTTACAGTCATTTTTGTTGGAACGCATGATGTTAGAGCAGTGCCGAGCATCGGCGGCCGGCGGTTTTGTTTATATATTTTTCTGGGCTGGTGTTTTTGTGGAGGGGCAAAGGATGGTGCAAATAAGGGCCTTCTATTTTCTGAGTTTCTATAGTCAGTCAAAAGCCGAGAGTCGCTCAGAGTATTTGACATCGTCATCGTAGTTTATCCTTGCATTTCTTCTTTCCTTTTTTACTTAATTTATTATACACTGTATATGTACACTGAGTTCTCTGTGCGGTTTATTTTACACTAATATATATATATCAATAATTGTGTAATAACCTAAATTTACAACAATTTTGCTTGTATTAATACGCTTATCACATAATTACATGCAAATTTATTTCCCAGGATTATTTTAAAAATTGAAACAATATTCTTAATGTTTTTCTTCATTCATATAATTTTTTGCAGTTTATTAAAATGTTTGTTTACTTTTTAAGTAATTAAAAACTGTAGATCGAGAATCGAAGAGGTTGAAAAGAACTGTATTAAAGAAATGATAAGGACGAGAGATTTTACGGGAAGAGCTCGCTTAACAAAAATGATTTACGCGTGATTTTTAGTTGAAACTTGCAAGGGACATGAAAGCGGTCTTGCTTTTTTCTCTAGAAAAGGTTACTTCTGTTCGCGATTGGCACTTGACGCGTGCGAATGGAAATGACGTAAGCAATCAAACAACTACAATGAAACGGCTGTCGTAGGCAAATTATTTCATGGAAAAATTATTTTTCACGATCGTGAAAGCCTGATTGAAAAACATCACACTTTGTGCAGTCTATTACAATCTTTGTGCAATCTATTACGATAAATCTCATGTTTTTATGTGCAATTGTCGAAATGAATATCTTTCATATTCATCATGTGTCAAAAAGGTAGGAAAGATTTTCAGAGAAATATTACAAAGCTTCCTAATTAATTGATAAATTAATCCTTTGAAATTAAATAATTTTATAACCAGTATTGTTTCGATCAATATTTGATTGGTTTAAAAATTTTTCAAATAACGGAGAACAATTTTCAATTTATTGTATCGTTTTCGTTTTCATAAGTACATATGATCATACATGTTAGTGTAATATCCAAACTAAAATTTAATTTTAAATCAGTATTGATTGATTTAATCAATTTAGGAATCGGATTAAAGGAGATTTATTATTTTTTTTCTTGCATTTCAATAATCAATTTTAAATAGCCACTTAAATGAAAAACACTGTGACAGATTTTTTTTAGAAAAAGGAAAGTAGCTAAAAAATTAGCCAAGGAAAGCAACTTGCAAAGAAATGAAGTCACAAATACAACGTTAAAGAGAAAATAAAAAAAAAAATGGTAAAAAAAGAACAAAGAGTTAAGATTTGAAACAGAATGGAGCTAGCGAAACGCGAAATATAAATAATTCTGGTTGCTACTCACAAATAGGATAGAATAAGTTAGCATCTCGAGTGCGCGCTCTGCGTCCAAGCATCGCAACACGAGTATTATGAGACGTCGGAGTCGTATCGTCCGGCAGTATCGTGGAAGCGCGCGTCCCGTGTCCATCGTGCTAGGCTAAGATTACATAGAACATTTCCTGAGAACGCGTTTCGTCGTCAATACGCGAATTATTTATACACGAACCGAGTCGGAATTTTGACATAAGGGTGAGTCTTTTTTTACAAAGATGTTCTACAATTAATAAAAAAAAAAGAATAAACAAAATGAACGAACAACATTCACTTAAGTTCTCTCTTAGAAAAATACAGGAAAATAAAAAAAAAATAAATAAAAGGAGGTAAAATCTCGATTTAATTTCTCGGTGAGAAAAGCGTATAAAAATGTTTATCTTCGGTATCAGTGCATCTATTAACGGAGTAGAGTTACTGATAATTTTTCAATTTTCAATATATTACTAAGGGGATACTGAATTCATCAACTTCATGGATGCAACAGTATCGGTAAACAAATCAAATCGAATCTATTACATGAATATTCTTTGTTTTTTCATGAGCAACTGAAACGTGTATCTGTGATTACTGTGATTACTGTTGATTATTTTAAAGAAGTAAACTGTATCATCATAAAATACTGTTTTCGTTATTCCTTTTATATATATATAAAATATATCGTATGTACTTCGATAAATTGTTGATAGAAATATTAATGAAAGACACGTTGAGCGTCTTTTCTTAAAAATTTTGTGGGACAAAATCTAAAATTTAACATTGCAAAAATAATGAATATGACTAGATTACTCTTGAAGTAAAACGTTTGTGAAATTGAAACGTGCTTCATGAAGAAAAATTGTCTAGCTATTCTCCGAATCGTGGAATCGATGCATGCGCGCGTCACACACACTACACTACACTTATAAATTTATATAAATTTATATATATACGCACAAAAATTAAAAAATATCTTTTAAACAACGCGACGTAGCAATCGATGATTTTTCCTTGATCGAACGTTGAGTCGTCAAACAAAACTGAAAGGAAATTCTCACATATTACGAAACGAAAAACTTAGACGTGTTTTATTCTTTAAAGTACTTAAATCCAAGTTCTTAAAATTTATTAACGGTATATACTGGTATTTCCAGTATTTCTTTTCGTTATGTTATCGGGCATCTATACGTCGAGATCGGAGAAAACTTAAAAACGTCGAAACTTCAATTGAAGGCGTTCAGAAGCAGCGAGAGATGAATGCATTCAAGTAATTTTCAAAAATCTGCAATCTGCGTGAGAAAGACAAAGCAGTTTGGTAAAACGTGCGTAGTAAATGAAGATATTCTCACCCATTCACATCAGCGAATCGGCAATCACGAACGACCTATAAGCTCATCTAGTATATGGTTCCGTGGTATTGGGTCGAATGAAATTTTTGTCGGACTCCAATGATTCACAAATTAGTACCATAAACTACATCGTACATAAGTGCGTCATTAATATTTAGTGGATATTGAAAATTGTTTATCGTTCATTGTAGTCAATGTTATTTCTATCTAATTTCCAATCGATGAACATTATAGTGAAAAATGTCCAGCTAACGAAGTTTAGTTTCATATTCCAATGATTTGCCTTCCATTAAATGAATAATTTATAATATGGAATATTCCACTAGCATGGCGTCATCAAACTAGATATTTAGCTAAATGTCTCGCGGACCGTTGCTTGAATTCCTACTTGCGCTTATGCTCATTACTTTTTCTATCTAGAGACTATGTGCGATTCGTTCGATGTTTGTCTTTCGAGCAACGTACGTGTCATTTGTCCAACATTTTGGATAATCCTTCAAAAAAAAGTTCAAATTTTATATAGGTGTACGTCAATCTGTGGTACAAAATCACACATCCAAAAAAAGCCGTGTCGATCCTATAATGAAAATTCAATGCGCGTAATAGAATGGGGATTTTCACGATTACATCCGCGATTTCGTAATTACGACGATTTATGAACCATTCATGGACTGTGTTCTATTAACTACATTTAATAACACATTCAATTTCAAATTTAATTAAAGTTTGAATATAATTAAATTTTCCAGAATACACAATTGTTAACATTTTATTATACACAAAATATACCTAATGCATGCATTTGAAAACTGGAAGAACGAAATTTCAGAGAAAAATGATACAAATTTTTTTACATTATACAAAATTAAATGATTAACTGATTAATCATTTAATGATTAAATGATTTAAATTATTAAAAGTTGAAATAATCTAATAGAGAAACTTTCGTGTTTTTAAACATTAAAACACATAGAAATTTGCAACATCTTTTAGACATACATATATGGCTGTATATTATTTTTCATAGTTTTGCACTAACAAAGCAAGATCACGATCTGTTTCAATTTAGATGAAACTTTGGTTCCGATAAAGGTTTGAACAAGAGTCAAAAACAACATAAGTATTTTTTTAACTCTGATAATTCAAGTTTAAAGGATGAAATCGTCTTTCAAAGTTTGATAGATAGAAAAATTTTTTAATACGGACAATTTGTAAGATATTAGAAGAAAATGCTAAAATAAAAAAAAAAAAAAATTTCAAAAATCTTAAAAAATATTAGGTCGGTATTATGGACATTTGAAAAAATACAGTGACTATGCAAGTAATAAAAATATTATTTTTTATATCAAACACAATATTTTTTATATCAAATACAACGACGTATATTTGTACATGTATAAATTAAATTATAAATTCCGTTCGACCTTCCTTTGTTTATGTTCTGTTTAATGTTAAGGAAAAAAAGAAGAAAAACGAAAAACTACAAAAAGCAGAAAAAATAGTCTTTCAAATAATCTTTCCGAAAACAACATGTAACGTTTTATTTAATTTTTATATAGATAAATGAAAAAAGCTAGTACATTTCCACATTCATTTCTGCATGAAAATCAGTTTTTGAGTGTGATAAAAAAGTGTGATAAAAGTCAAACGGAAAAGTGAAAAATGCATATCGCTGCAATGTAAGTATGTACATATACTGTTTGACCGGGTTAAGCGACCAATAATTCGAGGGGAAATAATCGTTTCTAATATCTGTAGTCGTCCGTTCTGCCAACCGTACTTCTTGTTTGCGAATTTGTAAGTATGTAGATACATATATTTGTGCTATCAAGAATCGTCGTGACTTGATCTAGTTTGGTATTAATTATCTAGTTGTTTTATTGTGCAAAAAAACTTCGTACGTATGGAATATCATTGTCACGAGATTTATATTTTATACATATATGCAATGAAAAATTGTTGTTTATCAATGGAGTTTAATAATGTACTTGCTACTATTCGAAAGTTATTTTAATGAACAATGCTTGTAATGATGTCGGTTCTTGAAATAACGAACAGAATGTGACAAATGAAACGTGATAAAATATAAAAATATAATGGCTTTATTTGCTTAATTACCCGAAAAAGTAAAGAACAAATTTCTGTTTCTGTTGATGTAATTTTCATAGAATCTTAAAATTATATAATTTTATATAACATTTAAAATATTTTTAGATAAATAAACATAATTGTCAATTCATTTAGAAACAGTGTTAGTTTAGAAATTCGTTTAATAAATAATGTACTAAATAAACGTATGCGTTGAATATTGATGTTTTACACATAATAATCCATACGAAATAAATAATACCTATACTGCTCTTTCAAAATAAATAACATTTATATAACTACTTACAACTAGCTTAAAAAATGCTCATTAGAAATTTGATTTCATTTTATTTTATATCATTTAATTTGATTTTCACGATTTAATTTTTTATTTGACGATAAAAAAAAATATCTACTGTTGTTTAAAGGAACGATTAACACTTCCCCGGCGGGATGTTTAGAATGAAATTTCTTGTATGTAAGAAATATGTTATTTATTAGAATTATCATTACAGAAATTTTATAAATAATTTTATTATTTTAACACTACAACCTGTTTATATGACTGATTTATCTGTCTATTGAGTATTCTGATTTATTTATTTCAATTATCATTATAATCATAATGATTTATATGGAAATATTTTGATACAATTATTCTATTTTCATTTATTTATTCATATTAATTTTTTTGTTAACTTAAAGTCAAGTATATATATGCTACTCGCCGTAAAAGTGTTAATTATCGTATAATTTAATGATGTCTTGCAATAATTCTTGATTGCTTGAATTGAAAATTGATTGAAAATACATTTAGAATACGGACAACTTTTATTCCTCTCTGAAATTCTATCGAAATAATATAAATAAATATATGTATATAAATGTAACAATTAAAGTAAAGTCGAATAAGGAATTTATTATATAGTAGGTATACAATATATAATATATAATATATAAACATATCATTTACGAACATATGACTTCTAAAGATAAAATTGCCAATAAGACGTTGCGCTTTCTTTCTGACGAATGATCAAATTTTTTACGATAGTGTACTATTAAATAAATTAAAAGTCTCGATTAGAATTTTATTTTATTCTTTTTTAATAAATCATAAAGATTTATGATTAATAATTCAGATCTAGAAGTTGTATGAACCATAATATTTTATTCTACAAACTATACTTATATTGTCATGACCTAAGTTTATTGTCAGTAACATTTATTTATATAACAATTATTTATAAATGACATAGAATTTAGTAACGTAACGAACTCACTTATGTTTATCAATGAAGATATATAGATAGTTTCCATTATTCAAATTATGTTAATAAATTTACAGAAATATGTAAGTGATTTATTTATCAACTAAATTTTTCACCTTTTTCTGTACTTAAAATTCAAATCTTATTATAACTTGTTTAATTGTCTTACATCAGTTAAATACTAAAAAATTTTATTATGGAAAATCGTTGTTTTATGGTATCTTTTTTCTTGCCATTATTTGCCATTATTGATTAGATCAATAAATTGTAATTTACATTCGTTTACTATTTTAAAATTATGTTTCATTATACTTAATACACGATATATTTATAAAATTAATGTATATATATATGTATATGTATGAAAAATTAATTATATTGATAATAGAGATAAACTATAAGATGTAATACAGAGACTAACACTATGAAATGATTCGAGTCATTAACTTGTACATATCGTATATGTAAAATGTATTTTCATTCGAGATATTATCAAGCTTAAAATTCTAATTATGATAGTATAATGTATTTTCATTTATACGATTTTTATTTATACGATTTATTGGAAATAATGTCATATTCTTATTGAAATCTATTTTTATTATAATATTTTCTTTTTCGTTTAATTTTTAAGATCGTATCATACTCCGATGATTTATTAGCAATCTATCACAATATATTGGTGATAGTATTAAGTTACATAAAAAATGTTAATACTGAAAATCAAAACAAATCAAATTACGGCTCTTCTAGATTTTACTCATGTCTGTAATAATCTTACTCACATTTTTTTGTAACCATTATACTTAATGCATTCACAATTAGATTATATATTAGAATCTAAAACATTGATTCCAGATGTATGAGTCTCATTGTTAGTAATGCGGAATAAATGTGCGAAGTTTGTATGACCAATTCTGTTAAGCAAACCATTCTCAAAAATGTTATTTTCGATTTCATGTATTGACAAAAGTGTTGATTTTTCCAAATGTTTCTCTTCTCCTTTACAAGTAGAAAGCATAGAAAATTCTTTTTTTCCTTGTGAAAGAAATTTTTCGTATTTAAGATAGCGGCTGATTTTACAACTGCGTCGGCCTTCTTTTCTCGATGTCTGCGCGCCGTGGAATCCGAGCAAATAGGATTTCGATATTGCATTGGATTGAAATATTTTTCAATTAAATTGGCACTTTCAATAATTACTAATGTGAACTCTTGGAATCGGTTATTATTATACATATATTAGGTGTCTATATTGCATAAATTTCAGAAAATGAAGTATTCTGGCAGATTACACTGAAGATTCTCAAGAAAATTGTTGCATATCCAATCTTTTTCCTTGATTTAGATTCATATAATTGAAATAATTGCTTATAGAATTAAGAAAATTTGCTTTATAGGTATTTGATGTATTTTTCTTTCTTCAACAACTTGAAGAAGATCAACTTCTCTACGAATGTTTAATTTTCATAGAGGCATTTTATATAGTTCTTATTTAATGATAGATATTTGAAATCTCATTGTTCATGTAATACACAGTCGGGGACAGAATTATGTGAATAGATGATGGTAGAAGATATCAATGCAATTTAAACGTTTTAGTATTGGTGTCATCCTTAAATTTCATTTAATATGCATCTTTGTAAATTATGGATTATTTAATGAAAAATTGAAAATGATATTTATATTTTTGTACAAATAAGCATTATTAAACGGGAAAGTCAACTATTTTGTCGACGAACAAAAATATGTGGATACACTTAAATTTGTAATAAATGAAATAAATAATAAAATTAATATTTGGCATTACTGCCTTTTGTTTGAATTATGGTTTCTAAACGTTGTGCAATACTATAGATTTTCGATATATTTTTTATCAATGTTTCTGAATTCTGTCTGCAAGCATCTAAAAAAAATCTGTTTTACTACTGCGTTTATCCAGTGGAACCCTATATAGGGATTTCAATCGGAGCTTTGTACTGGCCTTTCAGGTAAATTAATGTTTGAATTCTCTAAAAAATTTTTGGTTTTTTTAACAATGTTCTTAGGATCGTTGTCCTGTTTAAATAAAAATCTTTTTTCGACTCCTATTTTTAATATTGCTTTCTGCAAATTTTCATTTAATATATCAATGTGCTTATTTGCATTCATAATTTTATCGATTTGCACCAACGTATCAATTCCGTGCTGAGAGAGAAGCATCATCACCAATGCTCCTCCGCTAAATTTCACAGTTAACATAATAAACTGCTTTTTGTACGTTTCATTTCGTTTCCTCCAAACTTGGTTTCTTTTTTGCTGCAATACAAATTTGCTTCCGTCATTCCATACTACATTTTCTCAAAATTATGTATTTTTTAAATGTTAATCGTTTTTTTCATATTAATTTTATTAATATATAATTCACATCTAGCTTTATAGAACTTTAATCCAGTTTCATTTATAGTCTTCGTATAATTTGTGTTTGTTTAAACGTTTAAATTCAAAGTTTCTGTAATGTTTTTTGCCGAGATTGTTGAATCTTGTCAACTCTTTCGAACACTTAAATTTTCTTTTCCAGTGTTATGAATTAAATATTTTTTATAAATTCTTTCTACTGCAGTTTTAGATATATAATATTTTTGAGCAACTGATGATAACCCATATTGTCACGTTAGTTGAAATAACTAATCGGCGAATTTGATTTAAAACTTTTCCTGTTTTCGACATTGTGTTATTGGGTTGTCCGGAAAGTTCGTGTCGATTTTGAAGGAAAATTGAAACACAGAAGATTTAAATTTTAGTATACATTTATCAAATTATATAGGTGCCATTCTGTTCTAAAACCTTTCTCCATCTTTCAGGCAACTTGAAAATTCCGTCATTCTAGAATCTCTCAGGTTTTTCAGCGAAAAACTTTTCTACGTGATTTTTTATCTCAATCAAAGAGTTGAAGTTTTTTCCATTAAGGGAATATTGTAATGATCGAAATAGGTGGAAATCAGAGAGCGTGAGGTCTGGTGAATATGGTGGATGGGGTAGAACATCCCAACCGAGCTCCAACAACTTTTGTCGAGTTATCAAAGACACATAAGACCGCGCATTGTCCTGATGAAACACGACGCCCTTCCGATTCACTATTTCTGGACGTTTTTGTTCAATTGCTGTCTTTAATTCGTCTAATTGGGAACAATACTTCTCTGAATTTATCGTCTCGTTGTTTGGTAAAAGCTCATAATACAGGATCCCTTTCCAATCCCACCAGACACAGAGCATTACCTTCTTTGGATGAGGACTGGCTTTTGGAGGGGCTAAAGGTGGTTCATTCCGCTTTTCCCAAGATCTTTTTCGCTTAAGATTATTATAAATGATCCATTTTTCATCCCCCGTCACTACTTGCTTCAAAAATGGTGTCTCCTCGTTGCGTTTATAGAGCGAGTCGCAAATGGAAATACGATCCGTCAGATTTTTCTCCGTTAAATCGTGGGAAAACCATACATCAAAACGGTTTATGTAGTCAAGCTTCACAAAATGCTCATGGGTGATGGATTTTGACATATTTAACATTTCTACTAATTTACGTGTTATATAGCGTGGGTTATTCTTGATCAGTGTTTTAATCTAATCTTCATCTGTGGTGGAAGGTCTACCCAGGCGTTCTTGATCTTTAAGGTTGAAATCACCAGCTTTAAACCTAGCAAACCACTTCTGCACACTTCTTTCAGCTACAGCACCTTCGCCATACAACGCATATCTTGTTTGCCGCTTGTGTGGCATTTTTGCCTTTCCGGTAAAAGAAAAGCGTTAAATGCCTAAAATGCATTTTTTTTTCTTCCATATTCAAAGACGTATAAAACTGACAAAAATTAATGTATCGTAACCAAATTTTTTTCCAAATATGCCTGAAGTACCGTCTTTTACCGTAATCTTTTACCGTCTTTTATTTGTTTTCAATCGTTCTGATATATTCAGACCTGTCCTTACGCCACCTACCAAAAATCGGCACGAACTTTCCACGGACAACCCAATACTATTTTGACGCTCTATAAAACCAGAATTGATACAGAAGATTGTTTGAGTTTTTGCAAGTGTTGCACAGTGTTTATTTACATATCTTGCTTCGCAATAAAATTGAAACCAACTGTCTACTTATTTATGTCCTTCGATAGATATGTAGCTGAGTTTTTAATATCGTTCGTTCAGGCAAAAATGTAAATATGAATTTCAATTATTCATAATAATAATATTATTAATTCACACTAAATAATATCATTAATTCACACTAAATAATCTACTGTATGTACTATGAGGATACATAATAAATAAAATTTACGCATATTAGTTTTAATTCGTTTAAAATTCATTAACAATTACTGTCATCTGAGACACATAATTTTATCCTCAATTGTATTTTTACATGAAGAATTTAGGGATTTTTATATTTCTATTAAAGATTTGAATATATCTATGCGAGAAAATGTTATATCGAGGTACAATAGGTCAAAAAAGTATTCGTACATCTAGTTTTTTTGCAATAACTTTATACAAACAAATAATACAAACAAAAACTATTTCAATTAGTAGTTTACAGTGTACAAAGATAATGCGCAAATGAAGAATTTTTAATAACGCATAACAAGAAAGTAATACATGAAATACAAGTATTTAAGAGCAAAAAAAGTATTCGTACACTTATAATTCGACTAAATTTTAGAAGTACACACGTATAGTCGCAACACTTACCAAAATATAAACAACTGTTTGTTTACATAGTAGCATTGGCCTAGTGTATCTTTGAACTGTAGCATCATGACAGCGAAGAAAAGTGAAATACCAATATCAGTGTGATCGTGTTATTTTCCTCCGAATACGTGGGGAATGTTATAGAAAAATTGGTAAAGAACTGAACTTAAGTTTTACGACAGAGCATTGTTAAAAAATATGAGAGGACGAAAATCACAGAAAATAAGCCACAAACAGGTCGGTCAAGGATACTTAGAAAGTGTCGGAGTATAATTAAAAAGGCTACAAAAAATCCATTTGTAAATGCTTTATGCAACGATATCGCATCAATTTCAGGAAAGATTATGTGCTTCCAAACCGTTCGAAACTCCAAACGAAAAAAACCATATGTTAATAATACAAATAGAAAAAAGCGTGTAGGTTTCGCTAAAATGTTCGTAAATAAACCCATCGAATTTTGGAAACGTGTTACCTTCTCAGATGAGTCTAAATTTAACATTTTTGGGCCAGATGGGAAGAGATTTGTTTGGAGGAAACCTAATACTGAGCTTCAATAAAAGAATATTTGACCAACTCTGAAACACGGCGAAAGAAACGTAATGATATGGGACTGTATGGCATACAGTGGTGTCGGAAACATTGCATTTATCGATGGGATGATGAATGCCAAAAAGTATATCGAGATGTTGCGGGACAATTTAGAAGAAAGTGTAGTTAAATTGGGCCTGACTGGAAATTACCATTTTCAGCAGGACAACGAACATACAGCAATAAAAACACAAGAATGGATACTATACAATGTCCCCAAACAATTAATTACACCACCACAGTCCCCGGATATTGATTCAATAGAGAATTTATGGCACCTGTTGGATATAGAAGTAAGAAAAAGAAAAATGTCTAAGAAATCAGACCTACAAAAAGTAATTTTAGAAGAGTGGCAAAAAATATCAAAAGAAACAAAAACTGCTGGAATCTATGCCAAGAAGACTGGAAGCTATTATTGAAACTAAAGGAATGCACAACTAGGCGTGTGCGGGTACCCGAAATTTCGGATCGGATTAAATTCGGATACATAAATATTACAATTTTTCAGGATCCCGACCCGACTCGATTTTACTTTCGGGCACCTAAACTTTACAAATTTTCGGGATCTCGACCCGATTCGACTTCACTTTCGGGTACCCGATTTCACAGGTACCCGACCCGATCCGAAATTTCCCGCACACCTCTGATGAATTCCATTTTTTTTTTAATTGTCAAAAACTGGTAGAAGCATATATGTATAATTGAATTTTTTAAAACCTTCTTATGTGGGTAGTTTGGAGAAATCCGTTCCCTATTTGTAAAGACACTTGTCTTTAAATTTTTTGATATAGTATGTCCACATAAGCTTTTTGTCAAACGTGAGTCCTAAAAGTTTTAGCTTATCTGTAATTATAAGTTGATGACTTTCAAGAGAGAATGAAAATTAGAGTATTGATTTAGTTTTTAAAAATTTTAAACTAGTTTCCTCAAATCTTTTCCACTAAATGATATATCATTTAGTGAACTAAATGATACATCATCAGCATAATTTTATCTAATGCTGTAACTATACAATTTATGAAATAACTACATTTTTTATTGCAATGAGAAATAATGTGATACCATGAACTGATCCTTGTGAAAGTTCATTATTAGAGTTTTATTTGAGAGATAACTATTAAAAGTTAGTTAGCAAGTTTTATGTAATTAAATATATTATCTAGTTTCATTTCTCCATGCCACATTATTTATTTTGCAATGTCTAAGCTGACCGCTAGTGAAAATTATGAATGAAGCATTAGCATGCAAAGCAATAGCAATGCTTTACAAATGTTAGCTTTTAGTATGATCAAATTATATATATGAGCAAATGCTTTATAAATGTTAGTTTTTAGTATGAGCGAGTGAATTTGAAGAATGTTCTTAAAATGGTGTTTTCCAAGAACTGTCTTATACTTTTATTAATATTTTTTTAAAATTCTGTATATATACAAGTGAAATGAGTCTATAGAATTTTTAATAGAATTTTTATTTTTCTGAATGAGAATTACTATGGTTTTTGTGGCACCTATTCGAAAAAACGCTGTTCAATCAATTGTATACATTCAAATAAAATTTTAAGTGCTTTGATAAGCAATTGTAATTCCTTTTGACAAAAATATATTAGATACACCATCTGAGCCAAGACTTGAGTTACTGCATGCTTTGAAGACAAAAAAAAAAAGTTTATTAAGTTGAAATTTGTAATTTAAAAACGTATTTGATGATTCTTGGGGAACAGGTTTACTTCCACCTGCATTTTACTGTCAAAAAGTTTGAATCAAAATTATCTTTTGAATTTTTAGCAAAAAATTGTACAAACAGGTTGCCATTTTAATGGGATTAGATATAAATATATTTTATATCATTGTTAATTTTGGAGCTTATTCCATATTTCTTCATTTCATGCATTTTCTTTTAAATTTATATAGATATATAAATTTATAGATTTATAATTTATATAAGATATATAGTCAATCTCCAATTTTACTTAGCTTTCTTCCAATATCTATGCATGTTGTAACCATTAAAGTCAATTATAAAAGTTGAATAATCAAATAAACTAATTCATTATAAAGGAGATTGTGGCTATAGGTATGTATAAGTTATATGATAATTTTTTTGTTTGATATCAATACCAAAGTTGCTATTACTTTTAAATGTTAATAGGAATTCAGAAGTTTCTATGATATAATTTTTTATATGCATTGCTAACAAAAGAGTAATTATTTCTGCTTTTATAGAAAATATTAAAATTTTTTATGTTCAGGAACTGGGTCAATTATTAGTTTTAATGAGTATTCATAGTAAGTTTTAAGTCTACTTATATTCCAATGAATTAATTTATGGTACATAGTTTTAAATTACTGTAATTCTAAAAAGTGCTTTAAATAAAGAAAAATTAAATGATATCTTTTATACATCTATTAGTAAGTATGTATTAGTAAGGGTACAATTTTTTGATTAATTTAATGAGTTTATTAAAATTATCTATAAATTTTAAAGCTACTTAATGATAATAGTATAATCGATGCAATCTTGTAAGAAACTATAGGTGATTATTTGGTTCATAGCATTTAGTTGATTAAGGTAGATTTCAAAATTTACATTACTAACTCTAATAAGATTTATCTGTAAATATATTTACAATTTCCTTATAGTCTAGAAAAAAACAGATTCTATCATTTTAGAAGTGAATTGAATGTTCTTTGACTTAATGACATTTCTTACGATTTCTTACGTAATCTTACGTAATCTTTTAATATTACCCTTTTTTCGATTCTATGACTGGTTTTTCTTGAAAAGTAAGTTATTTTGAGCAATAAAATGGATGTATAAATGCTATTTTGATTCCTAAGGACATTTAGAATTTTCACGAAGAAATACTTATGGAAGATTTCTATTAATATAATTGATATGCTACAGATCGCATGAATACTTTGAATTCATGCACAAAGAGAGAAATAATCGAATTAAGTAGAGTTGCAAAATATCAATCAACGATTAACGATTAAATTTGCCCAATAATCATCAGTTGCAATTAACTATTGCATTCCAACTTTATTTGCTGATCATAAATAAAATTAAATCCTTATTTTAATCGTCAATTATCATTAACGATGAAGTTATTTTTAATTTGAATCGTCAAATACTTCATTCGATCAACTGCTGAAATTCTTTATGTAGTAAAATTAGCGTTTTGTTATTCGAGATACCTTGAAATAATGTATAGAGAGATACAGTCTTTGTAAGCCCGTAAACAGTGAGATAATATTAGTGTACAATACAATGAAAGAAAGATTTTTTATTATTACTTGTTCATTTAACAAATTTTAAAGAAGTTAAAAATAAGTTAACTATGGTGGATATGGTGGATATGGTGGTGGTATGATACCTTAAGCTTAAAACGTCAATGCTTTATTACACTTTCAAAGATATGTACTTTTAATTTAAATATAAATTGTAATCAAATTCGATATGACAACTAATAATTAGCAATTAATGATTAACATTATTAGTCGATTAAATTAGTCGCTAATTCTTTAACGATTAATTTTCTTTAATAAACGATTGATGGTTAATTCTATTGATCGATTACATCAATCGTCAATCGCCTTCAAAATAAATAAACAATAATAAAAAAATTTTATTTCGGTGTAATATTATTTTACTGTTCATCATTCCTCTACACATTATTGCAAAGTGCAAGGTATATTATTGCAACCTCTAGTTGCGAACAAGAAGAAAATGTTAATTTCACTACAAGAAGAATTTCAGCAGTTAATCATTAATTACGTAACGAGTGAGAAGATATTTTTTTCTCGAAAATTGTAAACATTCAAACCTTTATAAAAACAATAAAAAATTTATTTCATGACAAAATCCACTATAATCTTGAAGACTAAAATCTCTTTTTTACAACTTCTTAAAATTTGTACAATCTTTTTCAACCATTTTATTGAACTGTGAAAATTAAAATTAAAATGACAATAGGATTTTTTTAATCCTAAGATTAAAAGTTCAATAAAATGCTGAAAAAAATTGTGTAGCAAGTTGTAAAGGTTCGCTGGCAGATTTCATTCCTCAAAATGATGCTAGATTTAGTTACGAGGAAAATTTTCCAATGTTTTTAGAGATGTTTGAATTTTCAGAATTTTCGAAGAAAAATATTCTCATTTTCCTACTTATCATCTTCGAAAAAACGAATTCATAAATGTCAAAACAGAAATGAAGCTTTAAAATGAAATCAAGTCGATTTTTATATGATTTTTTTTACGAAGTTATAACTTATAAATTGATCGATAATTTTTTATCGATATTAGTTCAGTTATACCCTTCGATGTACATATTAAATTTTATTTCGCTTTGTATACTAAATTGATTCGACTAACATATGCTGCATTTTATGAATGCCGTGTCTGATCTTATATTTTGGATATTTATCTCAAAAAATTTCTCATCAATTATTACCGATTTTATATCGGGAACATGATTTTAATAATTTTTCCCTACCATCATTTAGTTTCCAACTTTATGCAAAACTACCGATACTGTTACATATAAATATACATCTGCGATAGCGTGCTTGTCGCCTGCCGCCACAATATTTTTACATCTCACGTTTTAATTTGTAAACAGAAGATAGATTAGAAGAGATAAAGGAATTCAACTTTTAATTCAGTAGGAGTGTTGCCAATTAAGAATGTTTCGACAATCGAGAATTTATCTAATCCAACCCAATAACTAAAAAAAATGGTTCTTTAAATATTAGTATTAATTTGAGTTAGATAAATTATCTGGTTGGCAGAAATCGGCCAACTATATTCTCATTGAAATACAGTGAAGAACATAACAGAACACAATAATAAAAAATTGTCGATTCTTTAAACTGTTATGGCTTCGCACAAAAAAATCATACGACAATCCACTCAGTCTCATTTTAAAGTTTTTACTTTAATTGTCCTAACAAGAAGAGGTCACAGCTGTTGGGTCGTCGATTTAAATGAAATTTGGTCTGTCGATTCTAAAGCAAAGATAGTTTGACTATGTCCGAGTATTTCCGTCAATACTTATTTATTTTAATCTTTTACAACAGATATACTTCTTTTCTTAATGCCGCCAGCAGTAATGCAATAATGAAGTTGGTAATGTAATGGACTCAACCTGACGACTTTCAGCGTTCGAATCCTCCCAGGAAAAAGATTATTTTGTATTATCTCTATTTTTGTTTTCTCTCTTTTTCTTTTAGTTTTCTTGTTTTTTTACAAGAATAAAGTAAAATTAATTTTCTTGTTTTTTCTTGTTGTAGAATATTGTGTTTTACATTTTTATAGTATCCCTAATTATTAATTTATTTAAAATATCACAGAAAATTTTAATATATAATGCAACGTCTTGTAGTGGCCTAGGATTCCTCAACTACGAGTTTCGAACACTGACTAGCACAAGCTACAAGTAGCTGCGCGCCTAGCGTCGAGGTCCCTACCGATCTCCGACGTTAAGCAAAAAGCAGTCTGCGGAACCGGTAGGAGGGAAGGAGTGGGTGGTGTGTGTCCCATTTCCAGCCTTAGTTGGGTAGTTACAATAACAAGCATTCTGGGGTAAGGAGTCGCGCTGCCAATCAGCTCCACTGAGAATGAGTCTAGGCAGAAGAGTGACTCCGAGACGAAACGCGTATCCTATAAACGTAACCTTCGTTTTCTCTCTCTCTCTCTCTCTCTCTCTCTCTCTCTCTCTCTCTCTCTTAACCACTTCCCCCTTTCTCGCCAGCCTTCTTCCCATCTATCACATCTTACGTTCCTTCAGTCTATTGCTTCGTGAAAAAGTCAGAAAATGCAAAATTGCCAGAAATTCGGGATATATTAATGTTATAAACTAAACGATTTGCTTTTATATTTTGTTTTTATGACGCTCATCCAAGACATTGTGATGTTCTTTTGCAAAATATTAGTTAATAAATATTGTAATGTCCAGCATTGTATTTTGCATTGAAATTATCTATGATACTTTAAATAAATTAATAATTAGGGACATTATAAAAATGTAAAACATAGTATTCTACGTAAAAAAAATCACGGAAACAAAAATAGAGATAATAACAAAAATCTTCTCTCTGGGAAGGTTCAAAAACCCTAAAACCTCCAGATATGAACCCATTAACAACTTCGCTATTGACTACAATTTTAAGAAAAGAAGTATATATATCTCTGACAGAAGACTAAAACATTAAATATCTTTGTAAATAATGAGTGTTGACGGAAATGCTCGGACATAGTCAAATTATCATGCTTAAGAATCGGCAGACCAAATTTCATTTAAATCGACGATTCAACAGCTGTGACCTCTCCTTGTAAATTCGTTTCGTCAAAAATATTTTTACATTATATAGCAGATGAAGAAAGTAAGAGTAAGAGAATTGTAAAAATTTAAACACTTCTAAAAACATTGAAAAATTTTTTTCATAACTTGATTCAATATGGTTTTGAAAATTGAAATTTGTTTTTTACAACGACTCCTTCAATCTTGCTGAACGATTTTTTTATTATTTTATTGAACTTTTAACGCTAGAAACGAATTAGATAACGAAATGTTAGGATTTCTTGAATTTTTATCGTTTAACTTTGATGTATAAAATTCAATAAAATGACGAAAATAACATCGTAGAATAAATTTCAATTTTCAAGGAAATTTCAGTCTTCAAAACCACGATGGATATAGTCGTAAATAAAATTTTTCATTGTTTTTACATACGTTTGAATTTTTTAAAAGAGTACTTATCTATTTATTATGATATCTTGGGATAAAAATGAATTCGGAATGATTAAAACAGAAGCTTTATTCTTTAAAATAAAACTAAATAAATTTTTATATGAACTGTTTTATGAAGTTATAACAGTTTAAAGCATTAATTTTTCATTTAAATTAATTGTAGTGCAAAACTGACACCAGAAAAACAGTTCGTATCTGCCAAAATAGTGATGATAACACGGTGATAAAATTTTTTTAGAAGGGCCAAAACATTCTACAAAACATTATATATTTTGCTTTTTTTATATTCTACGTACAAATACACAATAAAATATTACTTACGTTAAAATTCCACATGTATGTTCAATTTTGTTCATCACTATGTGTTTATTTTATTATTTTTCGTGTTTTATTATCTTTCGTATATTCGTAACGCGGTTGTATACTGTGCATACGTAATACTGAAGCAGTATAGTATTTGAAGATTAGAAGATAAGAGTTGCAAATGTTCAATATATTGTTTAATATATATATTTCTTTGGTACGCCTGTTTAGAGATGCTAATCGTTAGTAGTATCAATTGAATAGTGACAAAGAGAGCAGGATGCGTCGAAATTGAATAAGATATAGAATTATCTGTAATCATAAGTTTTTTGTGAATATTTTAGAAACTAAGATCGAGGATATTCAGAACGATGTTCTTGACAATATATTTCAACCTCATTGAAATTTTTGATTTCTCTTTTCTAGATAATTATAATATTTTGTTTTGAAAGAATTGTGTCATATGGAATGTTTTGAAAAAACATTGGACTTTGCGTAAATTACTGCTATTTTGTTTATTATCATTCAGAATTCAGATTAATTATTCGAATATGAAATATGACGTACAGAGAAGGAAATATAGATTTATACTGTAAACAGAAAAGAAGGAGATATTATTAATAAGAAGAATAGATCAAGAACTTTAAACGATAACATCTTGAAAATGAATATATGTGACGTGCAATGTTTTTCCTTGTTATTACAGATAATATTGTATATATATATGTATATATGTTATAGCGTAGAGACAGATATTCTTGTCAAGAAGTCAATAAAATCATATGCTTTGACAGTTTCAGGATCCTGTTAAGAGCGTCGATCACTGTTATTACAAAGGACAGTGCAATCACGAGTTTAGAGACATTTCTGATCAAATCTAGTTCAAATCTAATAGCTCATTGATTATTGTGCATGAGTTTCAATCGAGGAACGCTGATAAACCGAGCATTCTGTCAAATGCACTATCGATAGTGCGTGATACTGAAAACAGATGACTGCTTACTGTCTTGTTAGAAAAAATGAGGGAACTGGTTAAAAATCAAAATCATACTCTTCATACTGGATATTTGTGTTTATTTCATATGTATACTTACGTGGATATGAAATAAAAATCTGCTATTATCAGACTGAATGCGTCAAAATAGGCAGCAAGAAGATGAGATATAGCGAAAAATTTGTACAAAATATGACAAATATGAATAAGATTATTGAAATATGAATAAGAGTATTGGAAAAAATAATCTGATTAATATATATCAAAAGAATACAAAATATAATCTACGATTTAAGAAATATTGTTTTATTTGTTGTTAGTCTGTATATAGTAAAAAAATTCTTGCATCAGCAAGACTAGTAAATATGTTTACAAATTTTTGATCAAAGAGAAATATTTTATGTTTCGCAATACGATGCATTATAACAGAACTAACTAATGTATATTTAAATGTGATATAATATTATTTGCACAAATGCAGATTCTATTTTACATTAAATTTTATCGTCAAAATTTTCGATTATTACATCGTTTTACGTGTTAATTAAAATGTCTAATTAACCACTGTCGATTACGACAAACGGCTTATTAATTATTAATTTCCTGTACAATTATTGTGGTTTACCAGAATGATCGATTAAGTTTGTGTCCTGAATCGCAAGTGGATGTTTACTATTTTTATATTATATTATATTACTATTTATATATTATACTCATGGAAATTAAATGAAGATAATTTGTACAAAAATCAAAAGCACTTTTAATAGATGCAGAATAAAAATAATTCGTAAATATGATTATGTTACTCTTCTTTTGTGTCATATTTTGTCACATATATTTTTTATATAATCGCTTTTTCTTACATTGCGGATGATTGTTGAAATACATATGTATTTTGCGTTTTGCCTTTCACTGATAGACATCATTGATGAGATTTCTTCTTGCATTTGGTGTAAATAAATAACTAGTCATTGAAAAAGGTAAGCAATATATTAATTGCGTCTCTATAGTTATCTGACATTATATATTATTATTATTATGATTATCATCATCATCATCATCATCATCATCATCATCATCATCATCATCATCATCTATCATATGATTGAGACAATATTTGGAAAAGCATCATGAAAATGTCTTGTGTTTAATTCTTCAATTTTCAAAGTATTCTTTAATTTAAAATTAAATATTATCTTTTAAGTTAAAGATAAAATCAAATGGGACAGATACGCCCTTCCTCGAAACCACGCCATAAATATTTATAGACAAATAATATGTATCATAACTCCATAACCATGACTGCGTCACAAATGATTATAATAATTTGGATTAAATTCACTAATAAACCAAGACTATTAATGCAGTATACAAAATATATTATGTTTAATATTAGCTCTTAGAAACAACAAAACAACTTTCATTCGAATAATTCTATTTAACAAATAATTTTTATTAATTGCAATAAATATGTAAATCATAAAGAAGCAGTTATTATGTATGTATATGTACAGCGTCTTGTGATCGAGGACTAGATCGCGCAGTTAAGAAAAATTAATTGCCAAAAGGATATAAAGTAGTAATAAATAGTCTAGCCGCAGGCCTAACTGGTCGAAGTGCTTGGAAGCACGGAAGTTTGACGAAGTTTGATCGCTTGAGTGATAATAAATCTTATTATCTTAGCGAATCTGGTTACAACGAATTCCTTAGAAGAGATAACGCTATATAGAATTCCTATTCGTAATTTTGATTTCTAATTAACTCTTCTTTATTTATTTTGGAGATTTTTATATTATCATAAATATTATTTCTGAATTGTATCCGACGAATTAAAAAAAAAGGAGGTAAGCAAAAGTAAGAGGTAATTTATTATTATAAAGCAAATTTTTAATATTATAAAGCAAAGATTTTTTGAACAATTTAAACAAGTTACATGTTCCTCGTGCATTAATGTAGAGGATGGAAGGAAATTATAAAGATCAAAACAAATTATAAAGATTTGCGAGTATCATAACGTGAATTCATGTGAAACATCATTACTATTTGTGCTAAAAAAGATTAGGAAGTAATATTCATTATTTCAATATTTTTTAATATTCATTATTATTCTCATTCTGTTAAATTAGTAATATTTCCTTGAGATATGTAATAAATTAAATACTTTTGTATTTTACGATTTGTAATAACGAGTGGTATCGGCTAATGCATTAAGAAATATAAATCCGTTTAACAAAATAATTGGTCTTTGTATATCCTTTATGCGCCCACCTAGGTAAAAATTAATAATACTAAATCATGTCTCTTTTGACACCATTCGACTTTCGTTAGAAATATTTCTTCTACAGTGAACAATTTTTGAGTAGTCTGTCATAGAAAGTTGTTTAGACGATTCGTAAATTAAAACTGGAATACTTTAGAAAAATTTTTGTATTTTTTAATACTATTTTCAGATTAGAAAATTTGTACCAGTTAGCATTCAAGTTATAACACAACTGATAAAAGAACTTTTCTAAGAATTTTCGAATTATAAAATTTGTGTACTTTTCTTATAAAATACTATGTTCATTTCAAGTTTTTAAAAATATATATATTCTAAAAATATTTGTATTTAACAAATCATAAATGGAAAATGCAAATAGTTATTCGAATTTTCTATCGAAATATATCAACTTCTTGCTCACGAGAAACAATTGTTTATATATTATATATATAATTACGTGTTTAACATATATTGATTTATTGACTAACACGTGTATTATTCTGATCAATTTAACTTTTAAATTAAATTTTATTAATCGTATACATAAATATTAAACCGATTTTGACAAAACACATTAACTGGCTGTTACTATAATAATCTTTATTAGCAATCAACGTAACTGACGCGAGCGACCTTCTATTGCGCCCTTAGCATCCCTAGAGGAAGTGTACAACGATATATACACACATGTATAAGCTAATTTGAAGTTTGCAGATTTTTCTCGTTCAAAATTTTAATACTTACAAAATAACAATTGTATTTAAAAAAGAACCTGTTATCAAATTGTGACATATCGTATTTTTTTACAAGAACTCAATACATGAATTTTATTTTCACCTTATATTAATAGTAGTGTAGTGCCACTTTTATTTTCTACAACCTCTAACATCATTTTTCAGAAAAATTTATACAAATTTTTTACTATTTCTTATTTTATACATTTTCATTTTTTTTCAGGCATGTTTTCAATTTCTCAATGTTAAGTTATTTTTCTTTTGGATATACTTTTGTAGCTAGGAGATTTTGTTCCGGAGGCTACATCAATTTTTTAACTCTCAAAATAAATTTTCACTATTTTCACAATATGTATATTTAAGTTATCATGTTAAAAAATATAGTTCTTTTTATTCTTGATGTTCATATATGTTCCACCAGTTTTGTTAAAATGAATTTTATATCTATTTTTGAAAAGTATAGTAAAATATCAATCAAACCATCACCGTTTTTTTGTTCTATATTATGTATTCTTTCTTTAAATCATGAAAATAATAATTTAAACAGTCTATCAATCAAGTTAAAACATTTTTTGTCCAAAAAAATAACGTTCAAAATAACATTTAACGAAAATTAGCTCAATAACTTGGCTAAAAAAATCAGCATCGTTTTGAGGGACGTGGGAAACGAAACAATTACGATCTACAAGAATATAATGGATACAATCATGAAAAAAATGTTCGCATTACCGTAGAGACATTTGAATTTGCTATTCATTTGACCTACTCTTCTTTTTCCTCTACTATGTTGAGAAAACGGCTAAAGAGAAGAATCGCTGGTCAACCGTCACTTATCATCGTGAGAAGACAGCTAAGAAAGGAATTTGCTGGCCCATCACCCGCTTATCACCGTGTGAAGACGACTCGAAGACGGCTAGAGAGAAGAATCTGCTAACCGGCTCGCTGCCGAGTCAGACTCCCCACTTCTACGAAGCTACTCTCTTGTATAAATAGAAGCAAACTCATTAAAAGACAATTCAGTCCAGTTTTATTTTCACAACAATTTGTACTTCATTACTGTAACCTTAATTTTCCTACGGGTAATTAAGAAAACTACAACTTATCGTACGCTAACGTAACGTATACATGTAACGTAACGTATATAGTAATTCTCCTACGGGTGATTAATATATCGTAACATATTACGTTAAACGTAACGCGTACGAAGTGTTATTCTAGTGAAACGCGTAAAAGTGACGTCACATCTTGTGTGACGTGTACGAAGTGTTCTCTTAGCGAGACGCGTAAAAGATCCCATCACATTTTAGCGATCCTGCCAGGATCCACTTGTGCCACATCAGGGGGTAACAGAGCACTGAGACGCCTACGGGATTTCAGCATCTGGGTCTACGAGCGCCAGATCCACCGATCGACCACACGGATCCAAGAACCAATTCAGGAATTTACTAAGGTAAAATCTTTTTTTAAATATGACTATGCAAAAGTCCGAGGCTGAACTCTTGCGCGGCCTATTGACCAACGTAGAAATAATTACGACACAACTAAGAAGGCAAGAGGAGACTCAGAAAAATCAAGGGGAAGTTCTCCGAAAATTATCGGAGTCAATTAAGATAATGGAGGATGATCGAGTAGAACAAGCGAAGGAGCTCAAGAATTTAGGAACCCAACTAGGATTCATAGCCTCCACGGAGGACGCGAGATCCAGGGTCCTTACTACAACAGAAGTGGAGGTCACCGACGATGAGAGTGCCATGAACACCGCCAAAAACGAACCAACAGGACAGAACGCCAGTACCCTCCAACAATTAACAACCATGAGAAATCTCAAGGCGACTGACGCATTCCTCACGGTCGAAACGCTATACGGAAAAGACGACATCGGGGTAGAGGAATTTATTAAATCAGTAAAGTTTGCACGTAGCCGCGTCGACGACCAGGACAGTGTATTAAAAATGATAATCGCTCAGAAAATTAGCGGGCACGCCAAAGAAGCATATGATTTTGTCACATAAGTTGTTACAACGAACTATTCAATGCACTTAGGTCACAGGTCTCCGTGCCTATATCAACAGCTGGCAGCCGAACAAAGTTGCAGAATATCCGACAAGGAACCACCGAGACAGTGCAGTCCTATACCAGCCGCTTCAGACAAACATTGAGCGAATACGCTATTCAGGACGAACATGCAAATCCAACCACGCGGAACATCATCTTGAAACAAGAAAACGAAGAGGCAGTCAAATTTTACATACACAATCTCCGTAGGGAAATAGCACAGTATGTTTTACTCATGAAACCAAAAAACCTGACCAGCGCTAAACAAGAAGCGATGGAAGTCGAGATATGGACACAAGAACCAAAACCAGCGACACGCAATACACCACAAACGACCAGCCGAATAATTCAAGCTGCTCGATTTGTTCCATCACCAACTCCGGCTATTCCACGGCCATTACCTCAACCAACAGTATGCGAACACTGCCAGAAACCGGGACATGCAAAGAGTAACTGCTTCATACTACGAAATTTTCACAACCAGCCTCAGGGAAAGTCGCCGTGTGAACAACGTAACCATCAGAGACGAGACTCGACTAGAAGAATACGAGTACACTACACACCAGGAAGATTGCAGCATATACGAATACGAATGCTCGGAAGGGAACGACCAGTGCGATTCCTTATCGACACCGGAGCAGGAATCAATCTACTCAAGCGAGAATATGCCCGAAAACTAATATCATTAGATGAACCCAGACAAATTCAACTAGGAAACGATCACCACACACTCCGCCATTGTACACATATCATAATTTTCGGTATCAGACACACCTTTTTGATAGCCCCGAACGACTTTCCGTTAATAGAAGAAGGCATAATTGGCCTACCATTCCTAAAGAAATACAGGTTTTCGATTGACAATCAAAATTTAAAATTAAACGACAACACGCTTTCATTACAGCAGTCACCAACCTCGGTCGAAGTACAGCCAGAGCAGTGCATAACTACGCCTTGCAATATTAACAATGAGACCACTCGTGTTCGCTTCATCAATACTAGTAAGCATCCATTACGAACCTCTAACGAAATTTGTCGACCTAAAGAAAATAGTAATATCAAGCGTATCCACGAACTTGTATCCAAACTACGCCTTGATCATATTGAAGTAGCGTACAGGGACTCTATAACTAAAATCGTCAGCGCTTATCATGACATATTCTCCTTCGAGAATGATCCTTTACCTTGCACTAACCTCACCAGCCACTCCATTAACATGCATCCGGAAAAACCAATTAACATCAAATCATGTAGACCTCCCGAAATTCACAAATTAGAGATACAAACACAAGTCAACGAGATGTTAGAGAAAGGCATTATTGAAAATTCAGATTCACCGTTTAACGCCCCAGTATGGGTAGTACCAAAAAAGAAGGACGCCTCAGGGAAACAAAAATGGAGAATAGTAATTGACTTTGGAAAACTGAACGAACAGACAGACCAGGACGCCTACCCACTACCAAACTCTGACGAAATATTACAGCATCTGGGCAATGCAAAATTCTTTTCTGCATTAGATTTATCCTCGGGATTTCATCAAATACCAATGAGCCCCGAGTAAAAGTAAAAAATATACCGCTTTTTCGACCACGGACGGACACTTTCATTATAACCGCATGCAATTCGGCCTTAAGAATGCGCCTGCAACATTCCAGCGTATGATGGACACAGCCTTGCGTGGATTAGTAGACCGTTACTGTTTTGTTTATTTAGATGACATAATTATATTCGGTAGCACTATCAAAGAACACAACAAGAACTTAGCTGTTATATTTCAACGATTACGAGACGTAGGAACAAAATTACAGGCAGATAAATGTGAATTCCTAAAACCAGAGCTAGAATATTTAGGACACGTAGTTTACAGCAGAAGGAATTAAACCAAATCCGATAAAACTCCAAGCTATTAGTGAATTCAAATAACCAGAGACGGTAACACAGGTCAAATCATTTTTGGGACTTACAGGGTACTACAGGAAATTTATAAGAAATTTTGCAAAAATTGCTAAACCCTTGACCGACTTCACACAAAAAAATACCCCATTCCATTGGACAGACAGACAAAAAACAGCATTTGACACTCTAAAACAAAAACTTTTCGAGACTCCAATACTTTGCTATCCAGACTTTAAGCTACCTTTTATATTGACCACTGACGCAAGTAAAGGGATAGGTGCGGTTCTCTCCCAGAATAACCATCCTTGCTGTTTCATCTCCCGAACATTGAATGCAGCCGAAAGAACTACACTACTACGGAAAAGGAATTACTGGCCATTGTTTGGGTAATCAAGAGACTGTGACAGTACTTGTTAGGAAGACGTTTTATAATTCAGACTGACCATCAAGCGCTCAAGTGGTTACACAACGTACGTGATCCCTCTTCTAGACTTATGAGATGGCGTCTCAGACTAGAAGAGTACGATTATGAAATTCAATATAAAAAATGCAAAGATAATGTAGTAGCGGACGCGCTGTCCCGACTACATCCTCTCCGCATCATAGAGGACAGACCAGTAAAATTAAACATCAAAATTCTGAGAAAACCCCAGGTATCGTTAGAACAGCTTAATGACGAATTACCGGAAATCGAGGAAATCCCATCAGCTTCCGACACTCTATAACTCCTGGAAGAATGACCCGACTAAAGAACGACCTATCAAACTTTGTCCCAGCAGACCCAACTACATACAAATCACTCACCAGCAATTAGGACCATACAATGAGAAAGAATGGCTATTACGATTGGACTCACTACTCAAAAATTTAGCATCAGAAAAGGACATTAGGCTCGGGTTAGGAGAAGTCTTTTCAAATTTGCACATTGTAATAATCCAATTAATGCTCAGATTTCTAGTAAAAGATCGACCGGACACCTCGATATTTTTAGCCATAGAACCGTATGTCGAAATAGACCCTGACAAAAAGAAGCAGATACTATTCGAAATGCATGATAACGTCAATCACTTCGGGTAAAATAAAACTATTGAACGGATCTAAAGCAAATACTATTGGAAAGGAATGGGTAGATTATATAAAAACGACGTGGTAGATTATATAAAAAATTGCAAAGTATGCCAACAAAATAAGCTCACCAGGATACGACCGCGCGAAGAAGCCATAATTCCGGACACACCGAACAATCCCAACGACAAGATCGTGCTCGACATTGTCGGAGCATTTCCCATCACGAAGCATGGAAACCAGTTTATCCTTTCGATCTAAGACCAACTAACAAAATATCTCTTACTTATACCACTAACTGACCAAAGAGCAGAAACCATCATAGATAAATTAATCAACCATTACATTTACATATTCTCATCTCCGAAACATATCCTTACTGATCAAGGGCGGAATTTTGTATGCAAGTTGATGGAATCATTCGAGAGGGCATTTAAAATCAAACACGTAAAAACTACTAGTTTTCATCCACAAAGTAATGGAAGTCTAGAGCTAACACATGGTACAGTAAAAGATTTGATAAAAACCTGCATTGATGAACGAGAGGACGAGTATCTCAATTTAATTTGCATGTCTTATAACACCTCAGTACACTGCAGAAACGGTTGTACCCGTTTCGAAATAACATTCGGGCGTGAAGCCAACATGCCTTCAGCTATAGCGACGATTTCTAGCTTAACTTACAAAGAATTACTTAAATTATGGAAACTCAGACACCAGGAGTATCTCGACAAAGCAAAATTAGTCATAAGTAGAAATAAAAAACGTTACAAGGAAGAACAAGATAGGAAAATTAAAATTAAGAGTATATACAGAGAAGGAGATTCGATCCTATTACACAATGACAGCAAAAAACATAAGCTCAGTAAAGAATGACTAGGTCCCTATAAGATACTAGAAATAAGAACACCTAATTATCTTCTAGAGATCAACTCCAATTGAATTAAGCCGTATCATTCCAGGGATTAGCGATAATAGGTCATTGCTTGAAGATACAGCCCATAAACGACACTGATACTGGAGGAAATCATAGGAACTATGTTATGTATACCATAACACCGTAAAGAAAAATATAGTTTTTAAATTAAACGAACTAGAGGAAAACGCACAACTAATACACAGAATAGCCATACCTGTCCACGAATACTGCTTAAAAAACGAATGCCATAACTCGAGCTACTATATAATACAAAGTAAATTAAGACAAGTAAGCAAATCTATACAAAAACTAAAGACCATTCTGCACAAACGAACAAGATGAGGACTAATAAACGCAATAGGCTCCATATCCAAGACCTAGTTCGGAACGTTAGATAATAGCGACTTAGACCTGATCAACAAAAATTTAGACAAGCTTTTCGATGACCAAAACGAACTTAGTAGCATAATGCAAAATTAGACTATTATGGCAAGCATTTACAGACGACAATTTTAAAAGCCTAACGGCCCGGCTAGCAGAACAATCCGCAAAATTGCAGGAAACCCAAAACACTCTAACATTTGACGAAATGCTGCTCACCTTAGAAATATTGTATTCAGAATTCGCAGACAAAATTAATGAATTCTAAAATACCATAATTTTAGGGAAAAACGGGATAATCGACACGACACTCATTGAAATAGACCATTTTATACAAGCATATAAAGACGTGACCAAAACCAAACTCATTACTATACCCGCACAGAAAGAAAATTTTCAAACTATTATAGATATCAGTAAACTCACTGCCGTAATAATCGACGACATGATGATTTATCGAATCGAAATTCCTATATTAGAAGAACACGAATGGACCATCATCAAATATTATCCTATACCATGTCAAATTCACAACGTATTCTTAGCGCCTTTGATAGACCATGATATGATATTAGAACAAGCAGGATCACAAATCATAATTAATGAATATTACTTAAAACAGTATTGTAAAAATAGCCCTTTAGGACTCATTTGCGAACGAACACGACCCACGCGACATGACTACCACAACGGGTGTCAGGCCTCGAAATCGAACGATTACGCTTAGTGTGGAACAACCGTATTCAAAATCGATACCATAACATTCATACCCATGTACATACCTAATAGATACATTGCTATACCGCAAAGACCACTAGAGATACAAGCCCTTTGTAAAAAAATCAATAAAATCTACCTAACCGGTCCCTCTGTATTATCCAGCGACGAAGAATGCGTAATATTGTACGACAACAATGTAATGAAAATTGGAGGTACTCATAAAGAAATTCAGATTCACGAAGCACCATACGTACTCAAATTCAACATTTCTCCCGAAGATATAAAACTATTAGAACACCTCATACCACACGCGCCATACGTAACTCCAAATTTCAGTAACTACAAAACTACGCTCGACTCTATGTATAATTAACTGCAACAGACTAAAACCGCCCGACGAGTCAAAAGTGCGACAGAAACAGCATACGACATATTATGATACGCAGGATACATATCACTAGGCCTAATAACTCTATATACCCTCCACAAAATAGGATTCTTTAAAGCACTAACCAAAATTGTGCCGAACAAATTATGCATTAGAATGTTCTGTAATACCACAAACATTACGCAAAATCCGTAAACTAGTTTAGTTCAGCCGACTGCCCCAGGTACCCACATGGAACTCCAACCAACCGCACGCGACCAACCCAACGACTTGGCCACAGAAAACATTACAATACCAAAAATCAGGAACAAAGTTGTACACTTTAGAGGACTAAAGTGAATCCAGCAAGGGGAGTGTGAAAACGGCTTGTGAAAACGGCTAAAGAGAAGAATCGCTGGTCAACCGTCACTTATCATCGTGAGAAGACAGCTAAGAAAAGAATTTGCTAGCTCATCACCCGCTTATCATCGTGTGAAGACGACTCGAAGACGGCTAGAGAGAAGAATCTGCTGACCGGCTCGCTGTCGAGTCAGACTCCCCACTTTTACGAAGCTACTCTCTTGTATAAATAGAAGCAAACTCATTAAAAGACAATCCAGTCCAGTTTTATTTTTACAACAATTTGTACTTCATTACTGTAACCTTAATTTTCCTACGGGTAATTAAGAAAACTACAACTTATCGTACGCTAACGTAATGTATACACGTAACGTAACGTATATAGTAATTCTCTTACGGGTGATTAATATATCATAACATACTACGTTAAACGTAACGCGTACGGAGTGTTATTCTAGTGAAACGCGTAAAAGTGACGTCACATCTTGTGTGACGTGTACGAAGTGTTCTCTTAGTGAGACGCGTAAAAGGTCCCGTCACAATATGATACACAAACATCATAGCAAAAAGGGGCAAAAGGTTTTGAAAATAGAGGCTTCAAACTTTAAAGTGAGGCTAAAAGGCTTGTTGTACGATTTTTATTTCAAAAAGTTACAGTAATTTAAAAATCAGCAATTTTTAGCAAAAATTTAAATCTCCGACAAGGATATTTCCGGAAATTTCACGTTTTTTATTCTTTCGGACGAGATATTATTAATAAAGAATTGATTTACAAATAAAATAATAATTACGAGAATTTCAACTAATTTGTTGAATATAATGATTTTTTAATAAGAAGAAAAATATGAATAAAAGATATTGACTTTATAACTTGCTGGATAGTCTTTAATGCATAATCCTCTTCCCAAATAGATTGCAAACGATTTGTGAAAATGACAAGCACAAATATGAAAAAATTTTAAATTAATACAAATCGGATGTGAAACGTGTTTTCGATAGATTTCATCGTTTCTGTAAATTAAATATTGCTATAAACACTACAATACATTCAAAATACAAAAAACATATTCAAACTTTTCAATTCTACATTCTTTAATTCAATTTTTCAATTCAAATTTAGATTCTCAAAATTCAGTTTTTCATTCTTTAGATAAAACCATTATATAATAACTAATTAAAATACATGACATGTATTTGAGAAGATGCGTATCCGCTACTTTCACTCTTATTTAACATTACCAAGCGGCGAAATAATAAAAATGAATATGGACGTTTAATTAATTATATTTTATTGGTAAATGGATTTAATTCTTTTAGTTTCTTGCTTTAATTCTTTTATTAATTTCTAATAATAATTTATTAAATAAACAATATCGTCTGGTCTATCTAGTAGCTCATCATTTGTAAGTTTCATAGCATTAGTTTTAAAAAAGTGAATTTATGCTTATATGTGATTATTAAATAAGATGAAAATAAGAGACAATTTTCTAATTCTATAATAATAGATGATTATTTAGATCAACTTCGTAGAAAGAAAGAAATATTTTTCAAAATTAGTCTATGAATTCCACCATGTTCAAATGTCAAAGAATCAATTAAATACTAAATACTCTTCATTTGTTGTACGTTTAGGACAATTTAAACATTTACATATGCAATTTAAATCGACGAATGCACATTTGAAATATGAAATAAATATTATATCCTTTGGATGTCCATCTGAGATGGACAACGATATGATTCGAAATTTAATGGATGAAAGAAAGGGACTCAATGAGCCTTGAGATCGGTTTAAGAAATGTCAGAAATTCTAAATATTCCGCCATCAATTGTGCAGAGACATTTAAGTAAAATAGGAATAGTATCGAAACTGGAAATATGAGTGCTACACTAACTCACCGAACGAAATTGTATGGACTGCATGACAACGTGCATATCTTTATTTGCTCGTAAAAGAAACATTGCTGAAATGTTTAATAACTGTAGATGAAACGTAGATTTATTATGATAATCCCCAAAAACGAATTTAGACTAGAAGAGAATTATGTATTAAATCAAATTTAGTAAAACATCCTTACAAAGTTTTGCTCTCTGTCTAATGGAATTATTGGAATTTTGTTTTTCAAATTGCTTTCGAGTAATCACACAGTAAATTCAGACAAATACTGTAGTCAGCTGGATAAACTAAGACGAGAAATAGCAACAAAATTCCCTAGATTCACAGATCGGAAAAACGTGATTTTTCATCACGATAATGCCAGACTACATGTGACACAAAATGTATAAAAAAAATTACGTGACTTTAGTTGGGAAATTTTATCGCACCTACCATGTTCTCCAGATATTACCTCCTCAGATTATCTCAGACTTATTTCGATTATTGCAATACTTTTTAGTCAATAAAAAATATGACAATATTGATACTATAAGAAAAAATCTCTAAAAATATTTTAATGAAAAATTAAAGAAATTTTACAGTGATGGTATTATGTCTTTGCTAAAAAGATGGGAAGAAGTTGTAGAATGAGAGGATGACTTCATATTTATAGCATTTATAGGTATATTTCAAATTTTATCACAAATAAATATTATAAAAAGCGGGACTTATAGGATGACCTATAATATAATATAATATAATTAATTAATTATTATAATAATATACTATAATAATATAATTAATTCTACATTTATTTCAAATGAACAAAGTTTTTATATATATGATACTCTAATTGCTACACCAACGGTAGAACAACATTTGGAAATTATGAGTGAAATTTTTCGTACTGCATATTAATATAAATTGAAATTCAGATTAGATAAATGTACATTTTTATATTTAATATCTTCTAAATTATTCATTATTCGAAAAAAATGTTGTCGACAAATCTTGCTATGTTTCGAGGTGAAAATAATTTGATGAAATTGGTTTGTTTATAAGTATAAGACATTTTGAAGATTTCAAGGTCAACTTAATTTTTGTAAATGAGACCCTATATTTTTTTATACATCAATCGATGTATCTTTATTTTCTATAAAAAAATATTAACCTATTTATGTCGAAACTATTAATTTAGGAGATATTTTAACTTTAATTTTATAAAATGTATGCATGACGGTTTACATTAATAACGTTTGTATAGACAAGATTCAATGTATTATACCCAAAGTTGCTTATTAGTATCTCAGAACTAATAAAGACCCGCCGCCTAAAATTTTATATTCAGAATCCTCTTCCCCTCAAATTTCGTTTCATTCTGTTAAATAATTCATATATATTATGTCCGAAATAATATAGTTAAAATTTGTATCTATTCTAATACCTAAATTCAATACGTACGCGTTTCCGTTCAAATTACTTGCCGATTTATGTATACTGTATATCATATATCATATATTATAGCTTATCATTTAATGTTGAAACCACTGCAATAAAAATCCATAGAAAATGAATTGATAATTATTTAGAATATAGATGCCATTATCGATTTCGATGATTTTTAAATATATTGTAGAATCAACATTTTGAACAGCCTTTTCCCTTGCATATTATCGCCAGACTTTCTTAGTTTTAAAGATATTTGTAAAAAACTGTTGATAAATTGTTCTATCTATCATTCTACCTATAACTGTGTACCCCTGACAGCACATGACCGGTCGTATTAGATCTGATATGAACGAGCAGTTTATAGCAAATTCGCCGCTACGGTAATTTGTCGCCAAATTTAGGCCCAGTGCAAATTTATAACAAATTTAGAGCAAATTCACCGTGATGGCAATTCACACGAAACAGACGAAACTAGAAACTCAAAACTGACACACAGATACTGGTTGACTGAAACAATACCTACATTGTAAGATAATTATATAATTGACATATGTTCAAAGGAGTTGCGATTCGTCCGCATTGTTCGAGAATCCGCATCGAATTCAATCTCTCCTGTCAATTATCGTTCTTTGTCATAAAGCTACAACCTTATTCTTTCTAGAAACCGTGGTCCTCAATGTGTGTTTATACAAGGAGAATTCTATATGTACTATCGAATTTCTTTACATTATGTATGGATCAATTCACAGTTTGCAGTAATTTGGATGCAGTACTTTTTAAATCACGTTCAGACTGCTACTCCAGAGCAGCTCGCAAACAATTATGTTCTCTGGCAATGTGGATAGTTTTGCGAGCAACGAACAGCGTGCAGTGAGCTGATCAGAGAAAGCAAACTGACAATGAGTGTTCGCTCAGGAGATGGTATATCAAATAAGTGCAAATTCGACACGTGTTACCGTTAATTGTTATTGTTACACGTTTACTTATGTTACTATGCTTTACTTTAATGGTAACGAGGTTCGATGTATTGGGTTGGCAACTAAGTCATTGCCGATTTCAAATAAGAAGGAAAATTCAGAATTTTTGTTTCTTGACATAACCAAGGGTTTTTAATTTTTTTTCAATGCATGTATGCGATACATTGAGCTTCTCTGCAATGTCTCGTGTTGTGCTGTGACGATCGATAATGGCCTTGATATGGGTTTCATCCACTTCGACTGGGCGGCCAGATCGTTGTGCATTTTTCAGTGAAAAATCACCAGAACGAAATCTTTCAAACCAATTTCGACACTGCCTTTCTTTTAAGGCTTCATCTTCATATACGGCACATAATTTCTTTTGTGCTTGCGATACGTTCTTGCCTTTTCGGAAGTAATACAATAAAATGTGTCGGAAGTGCACGTCCTGTTTTTCCATTTTTAAATTGGGATAAAAACAAAACTAAAGAACTAATCGATATAATTTTTTTACTAATTAAAAGTAGAAGTCCACACAGTAAGAAAAAAATATAGGTTAGATGCTCTGACCACGTTAACAAAACAAAAGAAAGTGTAGAGTGAATCTATCGACAAAAGCGGCAATGACTTAGTTGCCAACCCAATAGGATCCGTTTCTAAATTTGTTTATTGATACTATTGTGGTTAATGCTGATATCTAAATTCGTTCAAAAGACAGCGTGTTCTTTCAAGCAGGTCAAGAATGTATTGTATTGGCCAGATCAAGTAACGAATTACGATATAATGGGTGTTAATTTTAAGTCGATTATCTAAATTATTTAGGTTGCTAATGCTAAGAGAAAGTGACTATATTAGGAGTTTTATAAATAGTCATTTTTTCTTAATATTAATAGCAAATAACTTAGATATTCGATTTAAAATTAACATCCTGTATAATAACAAAATACTCACTATTTCTCTTTCTTATTACGACACAATGGTTAACAATGCGTAACAAAGGACAGTGCCTTTTAATGCTTCGCTGCCATGACCCATGTGTTATGTTATAATTTTTATTACAATTACAATTTCAATTTTTATTACAATTTTTTAACAACATGCTTATTTGTTCATTTTGATAAATATAATATTTCTAAAGATAAATGCTTTACGCGTGTATATGCATTCATTGCCACCACATTTAATATATACACGTAGACAATTCTTGCACCGTCATATTCATGTCGCGTCGAAGCACTTGACGGATGGTATGGAGTCATCATATGCTATATCGACATGGCATTGATCATGATCTATCATATTAGGATTTTTTGCGTTTTTTCGCGACGTCCGAGATTTACCATCACTGTTCATATGAGCCCGTGAGTATATTGGTAATTCATCTAGAAAAATGGTACACAGTATATCTTTAATATTTTCTTGATGGCACCAAAAGAGTTAACATGACATAACATAAATACGAGTAAGATCAACAGCGGACTGTCAAACAGTAGAAAGACGTAACTGCAGTGTGAAACAAGCGAACTTCAGTGTGGATGCATGCTGCTTTTCTTGCGAGCATTTCGTGAACAGTTCTGTCCAGTCTAAATGCAGTCTTGAAAAAGAAGTCGCACGCATAAACTCGGTAACAAATTACTGTAACGACGAATTTGTTACAAATCACTTGTCTGTACTAGGCCCTTAGATTTTTTTCAGACGGAAATAATTGCATCTTCGATATAATAGGTATCGTGATACGCGTATGAAAAGATACATGTTTAAAATGAAATAAATAATAATATAAATACTTAGTTTCATCTTTTTTTATTGTATGTCGAATGCCTCGTTTATCAAGTTTCCTTCCTCTCTCAGATTCGGAGATTGCTTTTAAGGAGGAGCGAGCCCGACGCAGTGGCGCAAACTATTGCCAACCAACAAACTCCAATATTTATATTGGGCAAATAAAAATAAATAATCGTTTGATAAAACATTTGGAATAATGAATCATGATTAATTTATTGGTTCAGCTAAAAAATGAAAGCGTTTTTTTTCAACAGGTGGACATGAAGAGCATAATTGTACTGAGCATATTAACAATGAAACTTAAACTGATATAACTATAAAAAAGATCATATAATAATTCACTTGGTCTCATCTTAAAGAACGAAGCTTCTATTTTGATAGTTGCAAATTCGTTTTTTTTTTAAGATGATTTTACATCACGTAGCGAGTGGGAAACTGACGACACATTTTTTTCGAAAATTATAAAAATTCAAACATGTGTAAAAATATTAAAAAATTTTCGTAACTAGATCCATTATTATTTTGAAGATCGAAATTTCTCTTTTATATCTTCTCTTTTTTCCCCAAAACTTGTTCTACAATTTTTTCTTTACTGTTTTATTAAATGTTGCATATTAGGATTAAATAACAAAAATTCAAAAATCCCAACATTTTGTCATCTAGCCCTAATGTTCCAAATTCAATAAAATGATGAAAAAAATCGCGCAGCAAGTTAGAGATTGTTGTAAAGAAAAAATTTCAATCTTCAAAACATGGTAGATTTAGTTAAGAAAAATTTTTAAATTTTTCCAATTTTCGAGAAAAATGTGTCTTCAGTTTCCCATCTGCTATGTGATATATAGTCACTTTCAGAAAGATCAAATTTACGACTGTTAAAATATAAACTTCATGCTTTAAGATGAGATCAAATGGATCATTATATGATTTTTTTTACGTTTAACGAAGTTATATTAGTTTAAATCATCAATAATTTTTCATTGTCATTGGTACAGTTATCCTCTTCACTATATATCTTATGTAACTAACTTCATTTTAAATAGTAAATTCATTCTGTAATATGATATCTGATTGTTTAAGCTTGTTTCAGAAAAAGAAAATGTAAGATTTCATTAACAATTTTTTATTTAACATTGATTTCAAAACAAAAAATCAAAACATTTTCGTTATATGTTACTTTTATCTATCTGAAAAGGAGAAAAGCGCTGTGCAAAAAATTAAAAATTATCTGACATATATAAAGTCTTCAAACTACGGCAATGTCAGTAATTTCACTACTGATGATATTTGAAACTTTTTTTGTCGAAAAAAATAATAACTTTTTTGAGCATGGAATCATAATGTTGGAAGCTGGTGAAAGATAATCGAATAAAATGATCAATATTAATGAAGTTTTTGTTTCTTATGGAAAATAAAAAAACGATATTTTTGTTCTAATAATTAATTTCTTTGATAACTGTAACAGATCACATACAAATTCTTTATACTTTAACTTTGTTTTTTTGATTGCGGAATCATAAAATTGCCTGAACGATGGCACACAGCAATCGACAAAATAATCAATATATTAAATGCTCAATATATTAATAAAGTTTTTGTTTTTCATGAAAAATTTGCCTTTTATTTGTACACAAAAAACGCTGTTATCTTTTGGCCAATCTAATATTATTTTTATTTTAAAAATATCATAAGAAAAGTAACTTCATCTTGTGTTCGAATAAAGTAAATGATTTGTAAATAACTTCAGCACAAAGTGTAATTCGAATTATTTGGAAAATTATTTATTAATATAAATTTGAAATATAAAATTAAATAAACAATACTTTAATTAATATTCAAATAATAAAATAATTTCGAGAAAAAGATCTCTTATACGAATAAACTAACGCAAGATTATTTCGAAGTTATCAAACCAAAGAAAATACTACTCCTACGATTAATGATGATAGTCGTGGTCATGTCCATATTATACGAGTATTTTTCGCAAGTTTAGCGGTCATTTTCGATTATTTCACCAAAAAGAATCTAATCCTACAAATTCTAAATTGGAAGATAGTTACTATACTTAAAGTATAGATTTGATATCGAGGACTGACTTGATCCAGTTATGCAGCACGTTAATCTACTACATCGAAACCTGATGCAGATCAAACTGTATTCGGTGGATATTACTGAGACTGATTGGATTTTGATGGCGCAGGTTGACCATGTAAGACAGATTTTATGGACAATCTTCGTAGGAGTGAGACAAAACAATATTTCACAAACTATAACTTAAAAAAGAAAAAAGTCTAGACGTCTAAAAGATAGACGAACAGCATGAACGTTCTGCATGCAGCACGTTTCCAGATTTACAGAGCTCGACGCATCTGTGAAAAATATTGATTCGCAGAAATGAATGTGTTTGTGAAGAAATGTAAAATTGCGTACCTTAATTGCATTACAAGCAAACCAGTGGAGAAAGACGAGGCGAAATACACTTTATCGAGAAGATGACATTGCCATGTTGACTATTGCATGTTGACTACGTTGGACCGTTTGAAAGAAAATAGTAATTTGTATGTCAATATCTTTAGGAAATTCATAGTAATAAAATCCGTGAAGGATACGAATGAGCGGTGAGGATGCTCATGAACCTAATATATCTATTTAGAGTACTACACTGTATTATCAACGATAGAAAACCAGTCTTCATAGGTTGGTCGCAAGATCTATGAAATTTGCCACATGTTTAATGTCGTGGCCACTCCTCAAATTAACGGAGAATGTAAATTGTGAATGTACGCAATCGTGATTTTAAATAGAAAATTACCAAAGAAGGAATGCTTAGGAAAGCAATTATGTGTAGCAAATGTATTAGGACTACACTGATAGAAGCCTTGATTGAATACAAGGTGCGATACCTGGCAGAGGAATGGATCTTACAAGAAGTACAGTAAAGATTGAGCTCATGGATTTGTGTAAGCTTCACGAGAAAATTTCGAACTATATCACGGAGGATCAGAGAAAACAGAAGAAGTGGTGTGATCGAGACAGCTGAGCGGCGAAGAAATTCAAAGATTGTAGGAAATTTCATGCGCAATTTAAAGAATCATTCAGGATCATTAGTTTTATATAATGATCAATATAAAATCGAGAATCTGAGGGAAAAAACAGCCATGATGATCGAGCGTTTGAAATTGTGGACGACGACAGTCATCTACAATAAAAAGGACCGGTAGATATTGACAAATTAGGTAGCAGCCTAATAGAATTACCAATACTGTGTGAATCAAATTCATTTTTACAGGAGTTTAGAATTCTACAGCTGTTGGCAGAATGAACATTGAGGGATGGATAATGCTATTATTGACCACGCATTTATTGTGATTACTGCAATGTTTAATTTATCTCCGAGAATGGTCTTAGATGAAAACGACGGCGAGAGAAAACGCATTGTGTAGAACGATAGTTATTGTATTGACTATATAATGGTCCGTTGCTGCATAATGTCCAAAGTAGGCATTGGGTTATGATGGAGGAAGTCTATTTGGTGCTTGAGTTTTAACAGACATGATAATGATGACTCACGATTTCTGGAATAGCGTTGGACTTCGACGTGCGTAACAAGGATTGTTGCGACGTTGTTCGGAAGTTGATCGTTGTGGCAATGATTGCACAATGTGGGATACATATTTAATATGACGCAGTATGTCTGTATTAGTATCGTCAACACGGTACCACCATTACCACCATTTGGTTATCATGACGGAGGAAGGTTTGCATTTTGAGCGATTCTTGCGGAAGATATGTAAATGGTGAGGTTAGCAATGAATGCCTATGATATTCGTGTTTAAGGAACGTAACAATTGAAGAAGAATGGTATCCACATATATCGTAGGAATTTAACATTGAATGCGAATGCACCTGTATGATGATGTCTCCTATCGATATCGTATGCAGTGCTGCCAAGAGAGAATTCTTGCAATCCCTAACATCGGATTGACGAGTCGGCGATGTAGCTCGGATGCGTGCGAATTTATCACAATCTAAAGCAAAAATATAGACGTGGATTTTATTTATTTTTAAATCACTTATCTGTTTATTTTGAAAATTATTTTGAATATAAAGCGACACGTTACAGACCTTGACAATATAGAAAAGTTTCGAATATCAACGCTTTTCCTCTCTGGCAGTCTTCATCTTCATGAACAAGTAAAAGTGTAGCATACCGGTGCAGAAAGCGAGCATTCAGTGTGTAATCTTTGGCGCGAGTCATATTATGAAAAATATAACAACAAGAGTTGAAATATGCAAGAATATAATAATTTTCCCGTGTCATAACCATTCATAACCGCTCATATACTTATTTTTTTCTGATTTTATATCAAATAATAATATTCTTATTTATTTTTGAATAATACTTATAAGCAGACAAATAAATATCTTATTTATAAAGAAATTGTCTAACTGATAATATTGAAATTTAATAGACACGAAAAAATAAGATCACGATTGTAAAAATCCACAGTATGGTATGAAAACGCAATAAAGTGACTATAATTGTTGGAAACGTATTGTATGATGCAGAACTCAAGAACTTTTGTTTTCAATAACATACGAACTTAGCAAAGCGAAATAAACAATCATCTTCTTTTTAAATTTTAAATTAATCGCAATTTAAGTTACATTTTTATTAATAAAAGTCTTTTCGTAAATCAATTTTGTTTATATTATAATGGTAACACTGCATTTTTAATAATTGAATTTATCATAGAAAAAATACAAACATAAGCAAAATACAAAATTAAAATAATACGATAAAATAAGATATATAGAAAGTAATTCAATTGTAATAATGTATACAAATACAAAATACAAAATTAAGGTACTTCAATAATCTTATAAATGTTCATTATACACAACTTATATCTGCATTCTTCCATAGTTATTCTCATTTTTCAGTAAGATTTTTACTTTTACTGCAAAGGCTGTTAATATAAATCTTATTAAATTATTTGCCATTTACAATTTTGTGATACACAATTTACACATATTAGTCTATTTTGTATTAAATATCTGTGTAGCGAAATTATTTACAAGTATTAAAAACAAGTTATGCACTAAATATGAAGAATCAAAAAAATAAATAATAAAATAAAATTGTTTTTACCGTAATTCAAATCAAGTAAGATAAATATTTACGCTAACTCTTGTTTTTATTTTTATAACTTCGATTATACCCTTCGAAACCCTTCGAGATATATTTTAAATCCGCAAATCAATACTTGGAACATAAGATAGGTGCCACAAGCCATAACGTTTTCCCTTCTATGTTTTACCGCTCGGATTTAGTAGTGTAAGCAGAAGGCTATAAATATCATTGTAATAGAACATTTCCTGAATACCTTTTTCTTTCAATACCACGTGATTTTTAGTTGAATTTAAATCTTCCTTACAAAAGAGTTTCCATTAATAATTCCATATAACTTGAAATCTTTCACATCTAATTTAATCACATCTTCAAATGAGGATCATCAACATTTATTTTCGTTTACATCAAATTAATTCAGTCCGTAATTCAGATAAAGTTTTTATTTAAGAAATTATTATTATTATTATTTATATAAGAAAACAACTTAATTTAGAAAGTAGCCTATTCGAAGTAGATTCCATTTTGGATTAAATATTATCTTTTCTATTTTTATTCTTTTAATTATTTGTAATTTCTATGTGACAAAATAGTTTTAATATAAATTACAAATAAATTCAAGGTAAATGAAGTAGTAAACAAATATCAATTGAATATAAATTTCGACAAGATGATTCCAATAGAGACATACTTGTCTTCGAATCTGTACCTTTCTAAGGAAAAGCTCAATCAGCCTTGTAGAAAGTTTCGTCTTTGAACGTTCAAAGAATTTAAAATTAAAGGAACGTGATAAATGCTGCGGCATACCAGGTCGAAAAATGCAGAACTTTCCACCGAATAACAGGCTTATACAACAATGGATGGAGGATTACTTTTGTAGAAATTAGCGTTGAAGAACCGTGCAGACGAAATAAAGGATCCTTAATTACGAGAGATATTATCGTACGGCTCTCGGTCGTTTCTACATTTTAGTCTTTGTCACAGAGCAGGTTTTTTCTCGTTTCTTTTTTTAAGGATTTGTCTCTTTAGCCTTTTTTAAACATAAGATTCAATTATGGAATTGTATACAAATGATATAGACGCCTTATATACATTATATGTCGAAAGTTATTATTTATATCATGTATTAGATATATATGAATAATATATATAATATACAATATATAAACGTATAATATACGTAACGTATAATTATGTATTATAAACGTATAATATAATGTATAATATAAATAATATAATATTAGATATTTAATTGGCACAAAATTATGAGATTTACTACAAAAATTAAAAGAAAAGGAAAAAAATTTCTAAGCAATTTCTTCGTAATTCTTCGTAAAAAAAAATCGTCTTTTTTTGTTTCTCAATACAGCTTTTTGTATTTTAGGCATTCTTCTAGTTAATTTATTTAAATTTTTAAATATCATATTGTTCCAACAATATTGTCTATTAACTATTTTTGTGAGATTGGAGCATGAATCTGTGAGCGTATTGGCTTTATGCTATGAGAATATAAGTGTAGTCTGTGGTATAGATGTGTGACATATATATGTATGTCATGTATGGCATGGGAAGTATTATTATTGTTTTGATACTGGGCCGATAAAAGTCGAGTTGTAAAGAAACCACGGTGTGAGGAACTGAGAGAAAAGACTACGTCGTCCCTTATTCCATTCACAGAATCTAAATTTGTCTTTCTACCAAACTCTTTGCATATCATCGAATCTATGTTTATTAACTTTTTGATCTTCTTTTTCTTTTAAGTATTCTTATACAAGTTGAAAGTGTGTTTGGCATAATAAATTTAGAAGCAAAAATATTAAACAAAATTGGGTAATAAAAATATTCGTATAAATTTTATCAAATTCTACCAAATTAATATAAGTAATCTTATCATTTAAACTAATTATTCTTTAATTGATAGTGTATAGTAATATATAACTGTATAGAGTATAGAGTAATATGTATTTTACGCATAGTTAATTATATGTATAGTTATATGTACGAGTATTTTACAAGCAAACGATTCAGGCAAAAAAAAAATAACCCTCGGTCTATGTTAATTTATTTGTCAAATCTGCAGACGATGTCTTCTCCAATCATCAATATAACTATCATGGGTAAATTCTCGTGATCTGGTTTAGCCATTGGATCCGCTACTATATTTCAAACCATCCCGGAATTTGTGTGTGACAACTGAGCTATGGATATTCCAGGGATTCTCCATCTCATAATTTCGATTGTTTAGTTATGTTACATAACACATCGTTCCACGATAAATTTTTTGAGTTATGGTATTTGTGACGTCACGTTTCCAAGAAATGTGCGAAATACATTGTTCGGGTTTTTCTATAGCTGGAAATATGCCTACATATTTCTAGCTGTAAAACAGTTACGTTTTTCTTTTAATCGTATTTTTAATTGTATCGCATTATTTGCTTATGAATGAATCTTTTTTGCTTTTTCAAAGACAATAAACATAATTTTAAATTTAAAAAAATTTAAATTTATTAAACATTTAGCAAATATTATCTTTACATTTTAAAAACTTAAAACTGTATACAAATTTAGTTCATATGATAATCGGAACGGTAATTATACAAGTGAAGGACTTCTTCAACGATTTCGATGATTTTTGGATATGTTGTAGAAATCAACATTTCGAACAACTTTTTTCTATATGTATTAATCCCTGCTCAGCTTTAATTTTTTTATTCATTATTAATTTTTGAGATATTTTGGAATTTTTACTTTAATGTGAATTAAATGCTGTTTAGGTTTGAGGTAAGCTTATCTTTAAGCACGATTATGAAACACATGCCAAGATGTGTTTATACCCCACGTTTCGATTCATAAATACACGAGAAAGCAAGAAAGAAAAACAATTGAGGAATTATTCGGAAAAAGGGCGTATTTACTGAAATCGTATTTTGATATCGATGTAAAGCCCAAAATTGATACTGAACAAATTTCATTTTTAATATGGAATAAATTTATCCTGAAAAAAAAACGATTATTTTACTAACAGAAGTTCAAGAAAATGATTTTGTGCCCCCTGTTACATTACATATTAAAATTGTATTTGATTGAATAGATAAGAATAGGTATGATTGAAAGGTAAATAATAGAATAAGTATAAAGCATTAAAAATTTTATATATATTTTTTTTAATATTATATTGGATATAAAACAAATATGAGAAAAATACATTAACTTAAATATTAATGATAAATGATAGTAATGATAAACAAAATTAATGAAAACTCAATTTGTTTATTAAAACTTAATTTTCAACAGTTTGTTGTAGTTTCTCAGTATTATTTTTATCCAAAAATGGTAATAAACTTTTAACGTGCTCACTTTTTACACTTTTTAACATAATTACCAGACAAGGTTCTAATGAGAATTCTGCACACATTTTTTTAGTTTCTACTTCATTCTCTGTATTTTTTTTGAGATATGTAAAGACATTAGATTTATACATAATTATTTTGTATGATTAAACTCTAAATTTGACATCAACTTTGAAGGCGAATTCCCTATGCATCACACATCGAAGTTATTGATATCATTATAGGTACAAAAGATATAGTTAACGTTAAAATTCTTTAAATAATGTCTTTTCTTTTGAAAAATATCAAATCGAAAAAAGGTGCTTTGTTCTTTTATATTATATCTAAGCTATGTTCTCTTTCTGTTTAATATTTTGATATCTAAGTGAAATATTGTAAATTATTGGTATTTTGGAGGCATATATAATAAAGTCTACAAATTATAAAAATATGTTAATCGGAAAAAGGACATATCTTGAGAAACGCCCTTCCGAATAACTCTACAATTTGGCTTATCTATTTGACAGTATTCAGGAAATGACAGAGTTTCTTTTTGATCATTTTATCAAACTAAATTAAATATTACAGTGCAAGATGAAATTTTTAAGTAAATCTTAAGCCAGATTTGATGGTCGGTCGTCTTATGATACAAACGGCCAGATTAAAAATACTATCTCAAATTTAACTTATTTAATTGTTAACCAGTTGTATGTATATTAAATTTGAGTTAGTATGTAGTACATTTTTAATTCGGTCGCCCTGATGCAACCGACCATCAATTGCCTGCAGCAATAAATCTATCGATTCCCTCTTACATTTCGTCTATTTATATTAATAAGTTGAAATCATTACGTCACTAGTTTGTAATATAAGCTTATTCGAAGTTAAACTAGCGGCAAATAATTTTTATTGGTGTAAAACTATGGAAGGTTTTTCCACAAATATGTCAAAAACTGAACCAAGCGGGAGTTATATATAAAAGAAAAAATTATACAAAATGTTAAATTTATACAAAATTTCTACAACATATCCAATGCAATCGATGAAGAGGTTTTTTTTATCTGTATGATAAGCAATAGAACAATCTTTTTTTTGAAATAGTCTTAAGGACGAAAACCTGCCGCAAAAAAATGTTGACTTCTATATTATTGTGAATATATACCTATGAAATTATGCAAGATTAGGGGAAAAAAATGAATTAAAAGTTATATTATTTTTTTTATAGCTAAAAAGAATTTTGTAATTTTTTTACAATTACAAGGTCAATTTTATTAAGAGAAATAAAATCATAGTACTATGTTTTTTATGTTTAATTAATGCAATACCCTGCACAAGATGTGTTGTTAAAATGTTGATTGTGTTTGAATTTTTTAATTATCGATTTGCCTTATAAATCAGTTTGAAAAATCAGAGACTTCAATTAGTTTGAGAAATCAGAGATTTGTATGTTTATCATTCTTGTATGCTGATTCATTCTCAGTTATTTAAAAGAAATATACATGTAACGGATACAATATATAAATATCAAACATAAAATATTTACATTTACCTATTTAATATAAACTATATGTATGACTAACGTAACTAATAGTATATAAATAGTATATAAATAAACTAATAATACAATATATATAATAAGATATAATAGAATATACTAAGTACATGCATATCAATTTATTTATCTTAATCATACAAATAAAGAGAATTACATAAATTAAAGCGATATAGTATTCATTCAATAGAACGAAACGAAATTTCCGAGAAGGAAGGGGAGAGAAAGAGAAATAAAATTTTAGAGATGGATTTTTATTAGTTTCTTTATTATTTTAGAGATATTAACAAAAAAACTTTAGGTACCTTGCAGTAGTAGACATCAATGCAAATCATCTTTACTACATCAGTCAACATCGTATGACCGTTATTACTGTAGTTATGTGTCAACTGTCGAGCTGATAATATAACAGCGATATCGATCTCAGGTTGTAGCGATATCTACAAGGTATTTTACTTAAAATCTAACATCGACCAATAATATTTGACAGGTAACTGGTAAGCGGTGGGATTAAAAGAGATAACTCAGCTCAATTCCCAAACAAGCTTCTAATTTAATTAAACCTTAGTATCATCTGTATAGGTAAAATTCAATGTATTGTTGGGTTCCATGAAAGACACAAGTTTATTTCGTCCAAGTGTTTATTTCTGTGTCTATTACCAGTCGTAGTTGGATGTATAAGAATCGGCGAATGAATGGTAATGTTTCTTTATTTTTGTAAGTAGTTATAGCAATTACTATTTAAACAAAGGGTAAGAGATATGAGTTACGCGTCCTCGTAAGTCTTAATTCATCATAATTTTTCTATTCTGACTAAACAATGTAATCAATTGTTTGTTAAGGCTCTGTTTGGGTAACAATTCGAGAAGAATGGAGAGTCATCTGACAGTATTGAAAGTTAGTGTCGGATTTTAAGTGAAGCATCTTATATGTAAGTACTGAGGCCGATATCGCTATTATGTAAACAATACGCGCAGTGGATATTTGACCCGAAAAGCTGAAAAAAATTCAATTTCAAAAATTTTATATAAGCCAAAAAGTCTTTATCATTCAAATTTGTTCTAATATCTGAGGAAAAAGAATCTTGCAAAAAATTTTATTTCATATTCTTTACTTATTTTCACACCTCCTCTGCAAAATAACTTCCTATTAATTTCTGTCATATTTAGCTAAATTCTATATTTATAAATTTATCAAGTATGTTTGATAAATTTTCTTGAAATCGAAGGCTTTAATGCAAAAAAACTTTTTTTCTCGACTTATTTTTCTTATGTAAATTCATCTCCTTATATCACTAGATCGGTATCATCTTGTAAATGTATAATCGAAAATTGGGTGAGCTTGGCTAAAGCTGCACAATTGTATATGCTATATCTGTGACGTATCAATTAAGATTATGATGAATATCATCACTATATTGGGTTTGGATTTGATTTAGTGTTTTCAATCAGATTGTCATAAAACATAGCTGTTTTATGCTAGCAACGCTTGCGTAAAATAATTGTTTTCTGAATAAACTTAATGTTATTTCTTGTTCTATAACATACGAACATATTGTAAATATGCAATTGTAAACGAGATTTTCATAGAAGTTACTTGTTTAAATTTATAAGATATAATACAAAAAAATAGAGCGATAATGGATGTTCCGGCTATGGATGCTTGTGAGGAGGACTGCCATCCGTTCCGAATTTGTCTTGATTTTTAAACCGTTCAAGAATGTCCAAGAATGAAAAAAACAGAAAATTGTGCGGGAGAAAAATATAAAAATTTTATTCTATATTTTTTTCTTATTTTTTCATAAGGAATCACGTTATGTCCGATTTTACATATTATTCAGCTTGATTTTTTCTTATTTTTTCATAAGGAATTACTTTATGTCCTATTTTACATATTATTGACCTTGTATATTTTGTAACAGTTTTTGATGTCTTTATAAGTGTCTCAGTGTCTCTCTATTATTTCCATATTGTAAATTATATAAGATAGTTGTTTGCTAGGCGAATTGTTCTTTCTAACTCAGTATTCTTTCTTAAATGACATTTTTACAAGAAGCAAATATATTATGATTAATGAAGATTTCATTTTGCCCAAGAAAATGGCTTGCAAAAATAAACTATAGAGATCACGTGGCCGAAAGCGAGTGAATAAACGTGTTTTGTGCTGAACTGAAATAGAGATAAAATAATAGGAGGCAAAGATTGCTTTATAGAACTGGAATCAAGAGCCAAGAAGCTAAAAAACTCGCTGGTTTATTTGTAGAAAATAGTTACTTAAAAAAAGGAAAGTGAGGTTAGGTTAATGAGCGTGTTAAAATGTGTAAGTAGAATCTACGGAAAAAGAAAAAAAAGACATCTAAGAAGAGAAAAGGAAGCTAAGGAAGAATGATAAGGCGATACCGGTCGTCGAAGCCGAAATAAAAGACGACAGAGGAAAGAAAGATCAGACAACAATAGAGAAGAGAAAAAGTAGAAAAAGGATAATGAAGTGAGGAGACATCTGGAAAAAAGAACTAATTGAGAATAGCGGGGAAAAGACATGGATAGAAAGGAAAACGTAAAATTGTAGTACAATAACGAAATACACAAAAGAGAAAGAGACATGCTCTCGCTAGAGAAAGGACACGAGCAAGGAGACACTTGATGAAGCAAGATGAAATTTGTTGCAGAAAGCCCAAATATTACGAAAGTTATCCATGAGGATAATGAGTCGGAAATTGACGAGCCAAAAGAGATGGAATGTCGAAATGGTACAAAAAGGCAAGATGAACGACAGAGAATTCATATGATCATCATATGATAGCAAAAATTAGGAAAATAAGCACAAAAAATGCAAATATGAGGAAATCAGGGAATTGAAGAGTTATGGAAAGAAAAAGTAAAAGATAGAAAAAGAGAAGATAGAAAAACAAAAAAGATTTAATAAAGAATTCAAAAAATTAAAAGGCAAAGTAGCTGAAAAAGATCTCGAAAGTAAGATGAAAGAAAATAGATGAAAGATTTAGAGCAAATAGAGAAAAGGACAGACGAAAACAAACACAAACATAATAACGAATTATGCAAACAAGTCAATTAGGCAACCGAGTAAAGAATCTAGTAAGAAGACTACACTAGGAAAAGAAAAAAGAGATGAAAAAAGAACATAAGGAGAATTACAAAAAATAAAAAGTACAAAATTAGAAATAAAAATAAAAGACTAATAATAAATGGCAGAATTAGTATAAGCAAAATTCCGAGAATAAAAAAATAAAATTAAAATTATAAAGAAAAAGAAGTAGTTAGGATAAAAGAAAATATGTACATATAATATGTATGTTCTGTATCGATACGACAGCATGGTTTCCTATAATAATCATAAAGATGTTTGATTACTTCATTACATTTTTTGGATTTACAAACATTTAACAAATTTAATAAATATAAATAATAAATTTAAATAATATTTTACTCTTCTGAGAGCACCAGAATGATCGACATGAACCGTAAGAAAAGAGACTCTTTTTTGGAGGCACTATATATAAATAATATTCAATCCGTCCTCAATGAATGAGAATTCTATGCATTTAAACAATTCTTAATATACTAACAATAAGCCGTTATGACTCGATCTAATTATACTAATGTTTATGAATTATTGATTTTCAATTTACAATATATTGATTCTGTCATTGATTCAATTGTGACATCTGGTTCGAAGCACTCAATTTTATGATCAATCCGTTCAGCGTAAAACTAATATATATATTTATATTTACGTTAACATCTGTTAACAGCTGAAGATTTCTACCAATAGGTTCTATATGTTGAAATTGAAATTAAAAATTCTACATTTTTTAAGTAAGATACCTGAGATATATATCATTAATAAATAAAATGATTGCAATTGAATGTTTTTTATCATTTAATCAATTTTTTAAATCGATTGGTAAATTATATTTCTAGTACAATTAACAACTGATTACAAACATATTGAGTGCCTCGTGTACCAAATTTGGTAAACCTTGTTCTGCACACTGAATTCTGAGTTCTGCTTTATGCTTTAACTTCTTATTGTTATTTTTGTATATTTTTAATATGAATAAAGTTTTTTAAATAAAATTTTTCATATTGAAAATATTTTTTCTGTTATATAATGTATGTTCTGGTTTAAACATTTATTGTAATAATAAGTAAATTTTAAATTCTTATAAAGCTAAAAAATATATAATTTTTACATATTTCCCAAACTCTATACCGTGTACTATTTCTGATATACGCGGCATTTTGAAATAGTTCACTCAAAACTGCTTTGACACTCAACATGTTAAATCTACGTTAAATGCACTTCTTGGGTACCTCCTTCGACATCGAATGTTCATGGATTAATTTTATGCGACCAATTTTCAAGTAGTCATGACGATTAAGTTCATTTAGCAAGATTTTTTCGTAAATGTTATTTCTTCTAATCATAGAAAATACATTAAAAATATAGTAATTGTTCATACAATTTCAAATAATTTGCATTTTAAAGTATTTGCATTTTCAAGTTGAGAAATTTTTGAAATCTTTACGTGAGATTTCTTTGTTAAAGGGACTCATAAATGAAGCATTTTTAGCCAATTTATTGGCAATTTCATTCCCAATAATTCCTATGTGGAAAGGAATCCACGTAAATGTAATCTATTTGTTACCATTCTTGAACTTCTTATTTGATTTTAAATTTTACACTTTTAGAGTCAGTAAGTACAGTAAGTCAGTAAAGCTTCACAAAAAAAAAAAAAAATTGAAACATATATTAAATTACATTTAAAGATATTATTTTGATGTAAGATTACCCATCCATTGTCTTTATCAAAACGAAATCCACTCGTATATATTTTTACCTTCGATTTTCTCGAAAAAAACAAAGTTAAAATATAAAGAATTTGTAGGTAATCTGTTACAGTTATCACAAAAAATTAATTATTAGACGCAAAAATAGCGTTTTTTTGTGTACGAATTTTTCATAAGAAACAGAAACTTTATTAATATATTTTGTTCGATTACTTTTTATCACTTTTCAGGCAATTTTATGATTCTGTGTTCAAAAAAGCTCTTATCTTTTTCGACAAAAAAAAAATTTCAAGAATGATTTGATATCCTCATCGATGGTGAAATTTAACAATTCTGACATTGCCGTAGTTTGAAGGCTTTTCCACCATATATATTAGATAATTTTTTATGAATTTGCACAACGCTTTTTTTTCTTTTCGAAAGTAGTAGAGCAAAATTTGACGAAAATGTTCTTTTTTGATTTACCATTTTGAAATCGACATCAAACAATTGTTAAAGAAATTGTGCATTTTCTTTTTCTAAAACAGGCTTGAACAATCAGGTATCAAATTATAGAATGAATTGCGGTTTAAAATGCAGTTAATTACATTTTAAAATATACATATATATTCATGTGTTAAAAAAAAACACAGTTACTTTTTTGAACAATCCAATATATTACGAAAGGCGATCGTCTATGGCAGTTCAATTGGAAGTTGAGAATTTATGATAATTAGATATTTAGATATTAGGTTATTTATATAATTACGTAATCGAATGTAAAAGAGTTTTACAGTAAATTGATCCCTGTGTTTAGTTAACCAAATGTTCTTATCATGAGCAAAATTAATTGATAGCATTTTAATTTTTACTGCACAAGACATATTAAGTTTGATACATCTGAAGTTTAATGGCAGTTTCATAGTTTTGCCAAGAATACTTAATACTGGGCTTGATTTGGAGATCCTAATTACTTACTAGTCTTAATCTCATGTGAACAGAATTCAGAACATTAAGGTTGCTATAATAGAATACATAAATAATACTTCCAATTGGTCTTCAATTTGATCTTAAACATGTCTTATTTCACATTAGAAGCATGTACATATATATTTATTTGCACCCCAGTTTGCACACGAGGAAATAGATTTTATAATATTCATTCTTCTTATACAAACGTCTTTAAGAAATTTTAAGTAGTATGACCATCGAAAAAAAGTCTTAGTATTTTAATAATATTTCCTTAATTGTTCATTATCAATTAGTATTTTGATCGTATTGTTACTATGATTTTTTTTAAAACAACTATATTCGAATTTAGATTTTGATATTTTTTTTTTTACGCCCAATTGAATTGTGCAGTAGTTATATTTCTTCCTTTACATATCAAGATAATATCTTATTCGATAAAAGCAAATAAGAAAATTTTTAACATTATTTTTGAAAGTTTATTTATAACTAGTTAAACGAGAGTAACACTAATTGTAAATGATCTTTAACAAACGTCATTTTGAATTTCAAATTGATCAGATATGGTTCTATGAACGTTGGCTTCTATAAATCTGTGCTTTAAAAAATTTACTATAATGATCAGTCTGTTGTCTTTAATACCATTAATGAGGATTTCATTCTTCTTGATTTCAAATGATTTCAAAACCATGTGATAATTTTTTTCCAAATCAAAGTATATGACTATTACGTGTTTGTAACATTTCAATATTTGATTCTAGATTAATTATATGGCCAAGAATTGATCTAAACTTTTTAAATCCACTTTGATGATTTTATTGATTTTGAAAAAACCATTGAAGTCTCTTGTTAATTACTTTCTTCATTAATTTGTATATAGTAGAAGTGAGAGCAATTAGTTAGTAGTTCATAGGAAATCTGTGATCTTAAAGGAACGTAGATTGTTAAGGATGAGTGTGGAAGAGGACGAATGGAAAGGATTTGAGAGAAAGTGAGAGAATTTGCGTTTCGTCTCGGAGTCACTGCCTAGACTCATCAGTGGGGTTGATGGCAGCGACTCCTTACCCCAGACGCTTGTTGTTATAACTACCCCCGCTAGGCTGACCCCCGGTTCACCATCCTAGCGGGGTTCCGCACACTCTGCTTGCTTAACGTCGAAGATCGGTAGGACATCGACGCTAGGCGCGCAGCCACTTGTGGCTTGTGCTAGTTGAGTGTTCGAAACTAGTATTTGAGGAATCATCGTCCGCTACAATCTTTATTCGACTTGGGAGGTTAGCGATCACTGTATCGATGCTTAATAATTTCATCGGTTTTAGAGGAATTACGTGAGAGAAATCAAACGGCTGACCGTTCAAAGTGATGACCCGCACTCGCCATCACTTTTCTATAGAACAGGCCGGATGTCAGTGGGGAAGAGAGTGAGACATTAATTTCGACAGTGCAAATCAGTGCGACATTAAATTCACTCTGCAGTTAGTGCGTCATATTCACCATAGTGTGTTATCAGTGCGTTACTATACTCAACAGTGTGTATACTCAGCAGCGTATCACTGCATATTGAAAATATAATTACTGACAATGAGTGCGTATCACGTCAGTACGTTGTCACACAATTCGGGCTATAGTTATTATCACCGCTGTGGGCAATCGCCTCATTGTGAGCTATAACCAGTAATATGTCATATTACTATCACACTTATCCATTATATCACTTCTCGCGATCTCCGATCACCTAATCGGATCATTCTTCTCTTCACAATACTTTACATATGGTTTCTATCCGCCTCGAATACAAGCGTTGAATCATATCACTTAAGGCATCGCGCCGCCATATAGATAAACAATTCCAATACATATATTATCTGGACCTGGACTAGAATTTCTAATGAACATTGTAACTTATTGGTTTCGAATTGTTTGTTAAGAATAAAGTCAAAATTCGATTCAGTGAAATTAGATATAAGTTTAGTGGACGATATGTTTGAATTATTTTTATAGTTAGCATCACTTGAGTTTTTGACAAATTTGGAAATTAGGTTTGCTAACTTTTCTTTGTAACATCATTATAATTAATTAAGATTTAAATTTTTTTGTGATATGTAGGAAATTTTTAATATTTTTATTTTGTTCCAAATAATATGATTAGGTATAGAGTGACTTATGAAAGAAATGAATGCTGTTCACAAAGTTCTTTTACTTTTCTTATATGTTCTAGCACTCTAGTTTTCTTATATAATATAAAATTAAAATTGCTTTTTATATGTATTGAAAATTTAGCGTTCTACTAAGATATAAATTTTTTATGTGGCTTGTTATTATTGAAATTGATTTTTTGGCTGCATTCAAAATTAGATTCATAAAATTCCGACCTTATCGTCGATAGGTTTGTTGATTAATAGAAGAATTAGGATTTTAAAAAATGTAAATTATTTTTAACATAGTCTTGAAATTTAATTAATTACCCCAATCTGCTTAATTAAAAATCCACGTACAACAACATATCATTTCATTATCAGTTTTGGATATAATTATTGAAAAACGATCACTTCCATGAAAGTGATGTGAAGTGGAATTTTCAAAAAATGTCCCATAACTTTATTGGTATTACATAAAGAAAGATTGATTGTATTATATGAGTTGTTGATATGATTTATCTGATTTTTATGTAATAAAATAATATTCCAATTTTTAAGCAATAAACCAATTATTTTTTCTTTAGAAGAGTTTGTATGATCTCCATATAGAGCTATGGCTGTTAAAATACTTAAGAATTACGGTGATGAATAAAACTGAAAACACACGTGCAATTTTAACATAAATAATATTTTTTTGAGTATTTACATGTAGAATATAGAAAAAGCAAAATATGTAGTGTTTTGTAGGATGTTCTAATTTTCTTTAAAAAATTTTATTATCGTGTTACCGCCATTATTCTGGCAGATATAAACTGTTTTTGAAGTCATTTTTGAACTACAATTAATTTAAGTGAAAAATTACCGATGCTTTTTAAAAGAGATCATATAACAATTTATTTGGTCTCTCATTTTAAAGCGTGAAGTTTTTGTTTTAATCATCTTGAATTTGTTTTTTCCTCCCAATACATTTTTACATCATGTAGCAAGTGGAAAAGTATTCTTTTCTGTAAAAAAAGTTTTCAATGTAAGAACAGTGAAAAATTTTATTTACGACTAAATCTAAATAGTGATTTTGAACATTAAAGTTTTCTTTTCACAACGATTCCTTAAAACTTGCTATACAATTTTTTTCGTCATTTTGAATTTATGGATTATGGTTAAATGATAAAAATTCAAGAAATTCTAATACGTGCAGGCACGTCGGGGAAAATTTATGGATTTTTTAAGTGCCCTTAGCAGGCCTGTGTCGCCAGAAAACCCTGGCCATCTGGCTGGACTTTGTTCTAAGCAGACAAGGCCCTCGACCGTAGATTGAAGCATGGCACTAACTTTCCCGAACACGTGCGAAACACGGGCCAGTGAGATCACCCAAGATGGCAATGGGTATCCGCCCTTCGTGCCCTATCCTGGACCTGCGATTTTCCAAAGCCGAAGGAAGGGGAACCGAGAAAGCGTTCGTGCTTTTCTTCGGCTTGCAAGTCAGAATCAGTTCGACTTCTGAGTAATAAAGTTCACTCTCTCGCGATACAAAACTACCACGAGGGGACAACCCCCTGATATTTCAGTGCGCGAACATAAATACAGTCCACTTAGTAAACACGATCTCGCCACGCTACATACGCGCGCGAACAATTATAAAGAAAAAGTGTCAATTTTGAAGACCATGGTGGATCATGTCAAAATATTTTAAAATGAGACCGATTGTTGTATGATTTTCTTTTTAAGTCATAAGTTTAGAATATCCATAATTTTTTATCATTATGTGTTCAGTTATGCTCTTCTCTATAGATATGATTTTGGAAGTTGATTTTAATATAATGTTTATTAACGCTGCGATCAGACACATCAGATGCTACCATCCGCAAATTGGTCGGAATGGACTCGTTATTTGATTTTTTACTCGAGCACATTGGGTGCGATATCTGAATGCATCTCGAAATGGTTGATGATCAAACATTAATTGTATTTTGTTGATTGCAAAACTGTGACCTGAATATCACTGAAGAGTAAGAAGAAATTAAAATGACACAATTAATATTCGTTGAAGCTATGAATAATTTCACGACAACGAAGCACAGCACTATAATGCAGTGATGTAAACATGTTTACACCATAGAATTTTCGCCACGCGACTGAAAAACAATATTTATTTACAAACATCAGTATAAAAGGTAAGAATTTGTAGGAGATGCGTTCCTCTGCCCTTAGTCCTACAGCTAGGATTAAATGTAATGTGAGGGACGCACGCCCGGGACGCAGTACTAATTGCCAAAATTACTTTATGGGACTAAGCTTGTCAATAATTATAAAATGCCTACGATTACGTGATTGAAAAGGACATAAAGAGAGTTGGCCTATATAATAATAAAGACCTACTCCAACGCGTTGCGGAGGTTCAGTAAAATAGTACACAATAACCTACCAAGTCACGACGTAACAAAGACGCAACTACTTTCACCGTGGATTCCCAAAAATTCTAATCTGAATTAAATATTTGTGTTCAGGAAAGTTTCTATGCGAGAATGTCACATGGTCTGATCGCACGTTCTCTATAGAGAGTTTATGATCTTCAAATGGCCTGAACCTCTAGGAGTTTGAAGTCGCTAGTGATTTTTGTTCAAAAGCCTAACATGGTCTCCGACCGTGATATAAATCAAGGCAAACTTCACTTTTCCGAGTATAGGCAAAATGTTTAGACAAAGTCACATTTAAACGACGACTAACATTTGTGTTATATGCCTCACCTTCGAGTCAAGAAATTTCCTGACGCCAATGAAAAGGAAAACAAGGGAGCTTTCCCTACTTTCCATCGGCTTGCAAGGCAGAATATGTTTGACTGCTACCTAGCCTAGTTCATCTCTCGCAATCCACCGAAGAGAGAATTCTTACGACTAGTTTGTCTCTTACGATCAACTTTACCACCGAAGGGAAAACTCTTTGATATTTCAGGTGTGAGAAACATATTTGGAGAAGTATTGATTTACGAGACGAAATTGCTTCTTGTATTTTATTTATTAGGAATTTTTCTTTTACAAGATAGCTAGGTGGCGAGCGAGCTACTTCTCAGCTCTCGTGCTCGCTTGGTCTTCGAGAAAACCTCGGTCACTGGCTGTAGCTTTTCTAATTGGCTGAGCGTTTTTTGGCTCTAGCCAATTAGGCTGTCGGAAAATTGCGCCGCCTACTCTTTGTGCTCTTTCTCTAGAGCGTGGCTGCAATTTTTCCGGGGACTGTTTCCCGAATTTCTAGCGACGTAGCGGAGTTTCTTCCGGGCCTTGCACGTTACCATCTGGTGTATCTTAGGCCCATCGGCCTAAGTACGGACCCCTCAGAATCCTAGAATTTACGACACTCGCGGATGCTATTCGCGTATTTACTATTACTTGGTGCGGACCTTATTGTCCTACGCACCGTAAGAACAAGACTTGGCCTTCATTAGTCAACAGCATGTCTGGCGTGAGAGTCGTAAAGTGTCCTGGCTTTTTCTTAGCGTGAACTTTTTTCCAACATCTGCTAGCCGCTACACATACAGTCCACTAACAATCAAACAATCAATAATCATAGATTTCGTTCTGTTTAAACTGCGCGCAAACAATTCGTTAAGTGAGAATCCAAAAATATCCAGATTTTCAAAGTTCAATTTCTAAAATATATGCTTAAGAAACTGTCAAAAGTCCTGGATTCATCTCTATGAGCAACTTGTATAACTGTAAGTACAACAAAACACATAGGTATTTGCACTTAGACGGTGAAAAACGCAAGCAACTGGCGGGCTTTGAATCAAATGCAAATGTCACACGGCAGGCAACTTTCTGGTAAACCGAATTATTTCCTTTAAAGGTACACAAAAGAACGATGTAATAAAAATATTGTTTTTGAATTGGAATTGTTGTTTGCGATAGCATGAATTTCAGTTTATTTTGCATTTAATAATCAAGCTCGCTATTTCCAATCATTGAAAGAATCTGATTATTCAAAATTACTTTAATTATTTTTATTTATATTTGCTATAGTTATTTTCGTTCCGTCATATAATATTATCGTCATATAATTTAATGAACTTGAATAAATAACTTAAAATATAATCACACAAAAATATTAAGAGACTGGAATTGAAGAAGAAATCTACATTAATGACGAAACACAAAACAGAACATTTACAATTTGCAAAAAAGAAGATGCATTGGAACAGAAAAGTGCTATTTTCGGACGAAAAAAGAATTCAATCACGATGGCTCGGATGGTTTTCGATAATATTTTGATGATGTACGAAAAGAAACAATGATAGAATCGACGACAAATGGATGGAGCTAATGTATTGGTTTGAGTTGCTACCAGTTATTTAGTAGTTTAATGTCTAATTTATCAATGGAAAATGGATAGTAATAGTAGTAATAGAAAAAAGAAAACCGGAAAAATTTTCAGATAATACATTTTTCAGCAACATAATACAAATATATAAACTACAAAACTGACCGAATTTTATTTGAAGAAAAACAACGTGCCTATTTTGCCGTGGCTTGTAAATTTGCCAAACATTAATTAAAAATTGTTAGGGGGACAACTCATTAATATATAGCTCATATAAAGATAGTAAACAATATGAACCCATGTATGAATTAAAGGAATATTCCTATTCCACATGAATACGATAATTTAAATCAAAAATACATAAAAAAATCTTTTTACTTAATCGTATAATAGAGATAATAGAAAACAAAGGGGAGTGTAAAATATATTTAATAAATAATTTGAAATGATAATTTTATAAAAAAAGATCATATATATGCTCTTTACTGTATATCTATATATGTGATGTATATATTATTGTTAGTTAAAATCATTATTATTCTACATGTACTATCATTATATGTTCTTAGAATAAGACAATTTTTTTCTTATTGACACAAGATCTTGACATTGTGCTTTATTTCTAGTGTCCGCAGATTGTGAGCTTGTAATATTGCTTGTTACACACGATCTATCTTTTTGATGAGAAGTGTATCTCCAAGAGGAGTGTAACTCATCAATCATTGTTATTTATAATGTTAAAAATAGTCAAACTTACACAACTATCTAAATCACTATTCTTAATAAGTTTGTTACATAATTAAAAAAATTTATTTTCCCTATTTTTTAACCACTTATCGTATCTCCCAATTTTTTTAGATTCTTCATTTGATTAATTGTTAGTACTTATTCAATAATATTAACTTCTAATATTTAAAATTCTATTATTTCCAGTTAATTCATTTACAAATGTAATTGCAGTATTTTTCCTGCGCCATTCTGTTTTATAATTACAATTTTGTTGTAAGTATCCATCTGGAGATTAATAGTTTATTAAAATTGTTGCATTCAATAATTATTTTACGAACCGGATTCGCAAATTTTTTCTATGGCCAAGTATTTGTTTGCATTATATCGAGGTATTTATGTATTTGCATTATATGCGACAGATTCCAGCAACGCAAGATATCTCATCGAGTATCCACAATGTGTTAAAATATATTCCATAAAAGTAAATAGGAAATTTTTTAATTACACAATAGCTAAAATTTGAGAAACAATAATCCTTTTACAAAAATAAAAGATTAGTTTAAAATTATAATTGGATTGCTTTTGCAAAATAATAGCACCAAATTAATTATTATTTGTATCATAATACAGTTCAGCTGCTGTAGCTCTGAAAAACACCAGTTTACGATTGGTATGAAATTTTGAAAGAATGAAGCGAGAGACTCAAATATAAAATGTTAGTTTTGTTAGTTCCCAACAGTGATTTGTTGAATTTTTAACTTATTAGTTCCCGATATTAATAAAAAACTTTCGATACTATACATTGAATTCTGCTTATATAGGCATTATATTATATCAATTGTTTTTATTATCTAGTTGTCGTCGTTGGATATTCAGTAGTCAATGACACAAACTATAAGGTGTCTCATGTACAATTACTATGTTTAAAATTTGCTTCTGATGAATTGAAAAATAAGAGTTAGAGTTAATCACAAAACCATGACGTTGTGATTAACTAAGTTTAGACAAGTGAGATTGATGTCAGTATTATGTAAACTAAACAGTCCCCAACGCTTATCGATGATTTTAATACTAAAGTATTAATCAGAATTTAATATATTTTATCTCAGAAATTAATAAAAACTCGAAAAAAATTTTATATTTAATATTCTTCCCTTCCTTTCCAATGCCTCAAAATTTCATGTCGATTGAAAAATGACGTTTTTTCGAAAAATATCTCGGTTTAATTTCTAGGTGAAGGTCATAACATATTACGTCTCTTCTCCAATTTCGATGATTTTTGAAAATGTTGTAAAAATCTCTATTTTAGATAACTTTTTTTTACACATGTACTTATTGGACTCACTTAGTTCTTGAGTTATTTGCAAAAAACTGTTGGTACCCCTCAATATTAATGAATTCTGCTTGTAACTATGCGTCCGGACAGCGTATGCATCAGTACATATTAGTTATCAATCGTTTTTGAGACAAAGATACTTATGAGATATATATGGATGCCGAAAATACTCATAGTCTTATGGATGCATTCTCGCACGATTTAGTATCGCGATATTGATGTCATGTATCTTGAAAATTTGCCGCAGCAAAAAATTATGATGACCATTGAATGAGCTTTACAATGATCTTGGGACTCTTCTATTGTCATTAAATACGCATCTTAAAATTACATACATTCAGCTATTCTTTCATAATTGTAATGAAAATAATTTAGATGTTTGATCTAAACGGAACACACTGTATATGCATATCTTGACAGAATAAAAGATAAAAATTGCACATTGTGAATAAAACAGAATAGAACATAAGTTATACAAAATACAATGCAATAAAATATAAAATACAATAGTAATACAAAGAAGGAAAACAAGAAACTCTGCCAGAAAAAATTCGAGAAAATTAATATTATGCCCTTATTTTTATTTTGTTAAATTATACGTTGAATATACATAAAGCTATAGAAATTATTTCACGTTACTAATGTAATATAAGAATAAATTAGTATATTTCAAATCAAGTTAAAGATAGGAAAAGAGATATAAAGTAAAATGACATAATATAGAGACAAAAATTAATTTTACGCATTTACAAAATGTAATTGTATCTCTTTTTTTAAATGAAATTTTTAGATGTATTTATAATTGGATCAATTTTTTAATTTTTCATTTCTGAAATCGAAATATTAAAAATGTCATTTGTTTAAGAAATATGAAATAATTAAACAGTAGATAAAACTGGTTTATGTAAAATAAATATTTTTACTTATTTTAATACGTTTTATTAAATATTCTGCTCAAATTTTCCTTTTGTTATGTATATCTCAATTATAATTACAACATTAAATTTTTTGATATTTAATTTTTGAACCTCATTCATAATAATTGAAAATCGTAATTGAAAAAGTACTCCAGAGTGACACGAATTTTTGATTCAGATTATATTTGTCATTTATATATATCTATGACCTATGACGTAATAAGTTGAGAGGTTAATAAATTATTTTTAATTTTCAAATTCAATCTTTATAATCTTGTATTTAAAAACGATTAATTTTGTCTTCGTAAAAGTATCGAGAAGATATAAAATCTTGGAATCTAATGTGAAGAACGAAGAGAGAAAGGCAAAATTTTTTATATATACGGGTTATTACATAATTTTCCTCAGGTGAGAAAGGAAGTATAACTTCAGCTTCCTTAACTCGAATATCTCCCTCGTAATAAAAGTAGGAAGATAAAGGAATAAGTTAAACATTCTCTAGAAAATGAAACAGACAGGTTTAATGAGTTATCCAAGCAAATTATGTGTAAGAAGAATGTAAGATGATCCGAAATCCACCTAAAATAGTTACATAAATTATTACAAAAAATCTTTCCAGAGGAAAAAGTTCATTTTTTTGCATAGTTAAAATCGGAAACAGTTGAGATCGAAAAATTGATCTCTTCATAATATTATCATTAACATTAGAATTTCAATTACGATAGAACATAACTTTGACATGACTTCGAATACTTATTTATAAATTGCAGTATATTTTATTTTATTTTTATATTAGTCGTCTTAAAGTTGATTAATTTTTATTTTGAACATTTTTTTCTGTAATAATCGAAAATGCTTGAAAAATCGTGACGATTGTTATACCCTGTATTATAGAAATCAATATTTTGAATTTTTTCCTTTGCACGTTGTCACTAAAATCAAGATATTTGCGAAAAATTGGCGATATAATAAATTTTACCTATCGTGCATTCATCATAGATATATTAGGTATATTACTATATCGATAGGTATATTATATATAAACAAAAATTAGGCGAGCTTGACTAAAGCTGCCTGCACAATTGCATATGGGAAGTTGTAGAAAATGTCTGTTATGACCCAATTAACAATGAGTATCAATGTATTGAGTTTGAGTTCGGGTTAATATTTTCAATTCAGTCGTCGTGCTGTGGAGTTCCTGCAATGTTTTGCATAAAATACTCATTTTTCAAATAGAAATGTCATTTTCTGTTTTATAACGTACAAACATCCTGAACGAACTGGTCATTTCTAACATATGCAGTTGTAAACATGATTTGTTTAGATTCGTAAGATATGACACAAAGATAAAAAAAAATAGTTGATATGCTGGCTATACTTATGAGTGTGACACAGGGTACACATGTGGGCAGAAGTTCAATGAGTTAATATTGGCAAATATCTATCTCGCATACTGAGAATTCAAAGGGCGCAAAAAAAAGTTATTCAAAATATTCAAAATGTTATTCAAATATTTTATAATATATTTTATAAGAGATTTCTGAAAATCTTGATTCTGATGTAAAATAATTTTGTGATAAAAGGTGTAATCACATTTCCATTGTTTGTCAGTGTGCCACTAATACAAACAAAACAGCTTATGTTTTCGTCATAACAGTTAATGGTCATAATGTCTCCACCATAACAGTATGTTTACGAAATACAATGGCTATTTTACAAAGAAAAACATAAAAAATTTACGATTGTTATATGTGTGCTAAAAGAAATAAGAAAAAGCGTAATGTAAATTAATTACCATTTTTCATTAGAACAAAATAATTGCACACAGCTACATAGTTTGATGCGCATGTGAAAGATTTCTTTTTAAATAAAGAACACTTTTAAATAATTAGTAATTTAATGTAGATTAAACACTCTGCTCTAGCATGACGCTCTTCCATGCTTCCTTGTTCTTTTCTATGTAATCTTATAATATTGATAATTCATAATAAATTATTACGTGATGAGATATCATACCAATTATTATTTTAATTACTTTTCGTGTTTTTGAAAGCATAAAAATTATACAGAATGTACTTAGAACTGAGCTGAATTGTAAGTACTATTGATAAGATTACTATTGAAGATAGAAAAAAATTGTAGAGGAAAATTTTGCATAGTTTAACAAACTCTATCATTCTATAATGCGATTTTTTGTAGAAATACACCAGTACAGTTTCAAAGTGCAATTGCAGTCATTTTTTGAATGCAACTCTATAATTTCATTTACGTGAATCAATTCCTTGTGCCATTCTGAACAAAAAAATATTAGGTTACACACAGACGAAAAACTTAATATTTTTTGAAATACTTACCTTCTTTTCAACATCTATAATAATTATTCAAACGTTTCACTATTACATTCTAAACATTTTCTTACACTTTTCAAATGTTAAACGATATCGGTATTTTTTCACTTCAGTCGTGAAAAAAATTTTTCAATATTTTGATAGACGTATAAATTTATAGTATTTTCGAGGAAAAATATCTTTACTTTCTCACTTATTAGATGATATAAAAACATTTTTGGAAAAAATGAATTCAGGTTTGTAAAAACAAAAACTTCACGCTTTAAAATAAGTTCAGATTTACTGATGTATCAAATCTTGTTACAAAATTATAAGAGTTTAAAAATCACCAATTTTTCGAAATACTGAAAATTTAATGTACATAAGTATGTAATCGCCACTGTATGTAAATTCATTAATTGTAAGTTCGTATGAGCGATGAACACATAACTTACAATTAGTGAATTTATTCAGCATTTTAATATCGCTCTGTCGAAACTATGAAATAAGAAAGATATAAGCAATCGATAAATTTAAATTATCTAAATCCAAACGTTATCGTCATTTATACGTTATCTCATAACATTGTTTATTATTGTTTTAAAATATAGACTTAATATGTCATAAGTATCTGCAATTCAATCAATGAAAATCCAAATATATTAGACATACTGAACTGAATAGTCACAACTCACAAACACAAATTTGTTTTATTTTTACGTTCATTTATTACAAACAAAAATAAAACAAAGTTTTACAATAAACATAATGACTATGACAAATAAAAAAACTGATGATTGAGTATATGAATGTGTATCGATGAAACGTTGGAAAAAGACTACAAGAGCAGATTGTTTTTTAACTATTATATGCGAGAAAGAAAAGTGAAAAAAAAGTGGAAAATCGAAATTCAAAGATAGCCTTTCAGCCTACGGCAATATTTGTATTTTATGGGGTCATTGATGCAAGAGTATACAGTGTCACATATACATATAATGACAAACTTGAGCATTCATTGTTGAAACAAAATATTTAAAAAATTATTTAACTAATTTAATAACATCTTGATGTTATTTAAAAATAAATAGAATTTTGCGTTTAGTTTATTTGAATAAGAGATGGTTTCTCTCGAAATTATTTTATTATTTAGCCATCAAATAAAATAATTTTTTTATTTTATTTTGTATTTTAAATTTATTTCTACAAATAATTTTTCAAATAGTAACTGATTCTGTTGAATAAATAACTACATTTTGTGCTGCGATTATTTGATTCATACACAAAACAAAGTTACTTTTTCTATGTTATTTTGAAAATAAAAATAATAAATTAATGGAAATAATTCATTATCTCAAATTTTTATTTTTTATTTTCATTTTCTCAATCCTACACAAACATTGGAATCTGTCAGTCGGCAACAGCAAATGCACCGTTACGTTTACTCCTTCTTAATCCCTTGATCTGAAATGACGTACCATACATGTCGAAAGTTTTTTGTCTCGGACAAAACTTTTATATGTTGATAGTTAGTTATTTGAAGAATAAGAATGATCGACTGAAATTATTTTTCAAAACAGTACGTCGTACAGTAAGCGAGCAATACGTTATAATTTTCATAGAAATACGTATATTTATTGTAAATCTCAATTTTCAATATATTTAATTATAATGTAAGCAAAACAAATAATAAATTTATTATTTCTAATAAATTAATCATTTCTACGCATATTTTAAAATAAAAAAACGATAGTGATTTTAATGATATCATTTCAACGAGTTTAAAAAGAAAACATCAAATCATAAGGGATAGTAAAAAAAGTGATGGTGTATGTAGTAATATTTTGTTGCATTACCAGAAAAGTATAGATTGCTATTTAATAAGAAGGAACAAAATTGTAATGAAAATTGAAAATTTTGGTCGCGCATATCCGTGGAATAATTGTAAATGCAAGGAATTAAGAGCCACAGTTCTGAATCCACGGTCTGTTCCGTAGAGACCTAAGAAATAGGAAACATTTGGCATACAAAAGAGATAAAATGTTTATATTTCCAAACAAGTATTTACATATCTCATACTGGTTTACGATTTACATATCATGATATCTGATCGGCGATAGATAGTATCATAGATACTATCGTAGATAGTATCGCAAAAAGATAGGAAGAAAAATTAAGAAAAAGTAAAATTGAGAACGTTGTTGTCAAGGGCATGATAGTAGGTGGCTTGTCACAATACAAATTATCAATATTTATTCGTAAAACGAGAGAACTGATTCTCATTCACGTCAAACGTAGTAGAATAATGAAATCTATTGTGTTTGGTATGTACATTCTCAATTGAGAATGTCCTGATTTGATTGTATGATATATATGCGTTACGAAAGCAATAGGCATGGAGATAATATTATTCCACTTTGAAAATTGAATGAACCCACATGCTAATTTTCTCTAATATATAAAATAATGACATATAATGAAACAAATTACGTATGATTATATATAATATAATAAAATTCTACATTAAAGATAAATATGTTCTCATTTATTTACAATTATATATATATATATTGATTACAATGAAACTAATACTACTACTATAGTATTATAATACCTTAACTAGAATGAGAGATATATAGATTATTTTAGATTTTGATAAAATATATTATATACAGTGCTGGATAAAATAGTATATCAAGTAAAATATACATATATTTATAGAGATTATTTTCTACAGTGTTTCATTTATTTTTATATTTGAAATAATTATTTGTTTTTCTTATGAATTGAAATGTTATTTGAAATTTATTTGATTCTACAAGTATATGGAAAATGTATTTCAATATATTTATTTATTTCATGTGTTTTTCGTGATGAAGCTGAAATAGTTTCTTGAAATGTTTGAATGTTATTTTTGTAAAATCGTTCCTAATTGTTTATTTTGTCTATGAGTCTCTATGAGTGTAATAAATTTTCAAATAATATTTTATTTCAATAAGAGTACGTCAATTATTATTTCAAATATTTTTTATTTTAAATATCCACTACTGACTATATAATAGTGTAATAGCTATGAATATATAATTTATGTACATACTAGTATATACAATACTACGTAATACATAAAATTAACTATGAACATTCTCATTTTCTTATAGTAACAATATCGATTATATTGTAAGGCAATTATTGATTCCCGTATATCTTACTATTTTTGGTAAAACTAAATTATATATATTATATATATTATTATATATATTATTATAAATGATACAGCTAAACATAAAAGCTAACATAAAAGGATACCGAGGATAATCCAAAGGTGAAATACTAGCAGTTACTATTGGAATCTTCATTACATTATCATTGGATATAAATGATAAATCGCATTGACCAAGTTTGCACATAACGTGAGAGTGTCAGGTTACCTTCCGGGAATACGTTGGATAAAAGTTTGAATGCATTTCATAGAAGATTAAGTACTGCTTCTTGAGCTCTTCCTTCTGTCCCTGAAATGAACTATATGAACAGAAAGATCGAGCGATAAATTTTCATTTAACGTAAATGAAGTGAGATAATAACGATAAAAAGGTCGAAAAGTGTGCAATAACTAGTTCGTGATATAATATACTTTGCTATGTAGATAATTTAACATGAGTGAATAATATCAGCTTGTTACAAAATAACTGAAAAATTTTAAGATCATTCCGATAATTTAGAAACTAAATTCGTAATCAAGATCAAGATCAAGTTTACTTTCAATCATTTTTTATCATCTAATTTTTAAAATAATTTAAAAAATAATTGTTACAAATTAATAAAATAATTCTAAAAATAATTGTTATAAATTAGTAAAAATGTACAATAACTGTATGTGTTGCAATGAAAGTGAAAAAAAAAACGATCGAAAATGTGATATCGTACGATAATTATTTAAACGGTATAACACACTAACGCATGGATAATATAAAAATAACTAAAATTTATGTGATGCGGATCCGCAACGCTTTGATCGATGGATTAATACTTTAATGAAGTACAATCAATCGAATCGCGGCTATAGAAATGATTTTTTCTTCGATATATTTACATACGTAATAAAATTATTCGTAACTTAAGTTGTGTTACGATACGCACAAAATGTCATGTATGAGTTTTGAGAATAAATATATCACTATATTAGCTTTTGATCGATACTGTAAAGCACCTTTACGTATAATGGATTGTTAATTTCGTTAATGCGTGTTTAATCCATCGATAGTATCCAATTACTTTTCTATACTACATTCATTATTACCTCAAACAACTTGTGTCAATATTATTTCTTGTATTATTCTTGGGGTGCGTTGAATATCAAACAAATTAATTATTCTTGTCGCTTGTATCTTTATTAATTTAGTTTAATTTGTGGGTTTTTCAAAAATATTATTACAAGTCTATCCAAAATATTTAAAATCAATAACACACAATTACTTCGAATGCATTATTATTGTTTAACTCGATTAAATTTAGCAAACTCGATTAATATTATTTTTATTAACATTGTTATTTTAAAATAATAGTAAAAAATAATATTTTTTATTATACATATTATAGCCTTAATGGCTGTACTTCCGAATAGTTCACATTGCTGATCGAGATGATATTTGAAAAATGAGGTATAAGAAGACCCTAAATATAAAATTTTAATTTCGGGAATTTATCCATTCGGAAGATGTAGGTTTTACAATTTTACGAAATTTTCCATATATATAAAGACAAAGAAAGATAGAGAGCAGTACGAAGTAAGAAAATAGATAAAGACAATATAATAGAGATAAGGGCATATACGTATATGTACATACATATGTTGGTGTTGGGTTCAGTTACAAAGACTTCTGACCGGTATAGCAAGTCAGTTGGTAATGCTATCGCTGCATTGCTTTGTATAACTTTCGCATCGCTCTCCATTTTTCTTTGTCTTTCATTTAACTCTAGATTTCATAAGACCTACATCTTCCGAACGGGCAAATTTCTGAAGTTAATCATTTCTCTCATGAATCTGCAAATTTTATCACAATCATCATTCCAAAGAATATCCATAGTGGAAAAATATCCTTTTTTGATGTAAGATATTATCAAATTTCGATCTGAAAGATCTTTCTTTTAATCTAATATCAAATAACAACGAAAATAATCCTGACTAAAACGACACCAAATGTTTATGTTAAAATCGTTGTTTCCTTGATATGAATGCAATACAAATTCTTCCAAGAAAATAATGGTGATCGTTATTACTTCGCGTAAAATTGATTTCATTATATCAACAAAATTGTTTGATTTTTTTTCGAAGAATCATGCATTTATCACACTAAGATTCTTATATATCTGATTCATATTTACAAATTCGAATTGATGATGTTTAATAAAATCTTATATTTTGTATTCTAGATAAAGATTCTGAGAATATGTTGATTTATAGAAAACTGGATGGATACGGTAATTTTCGAACAAAATTACATACAAATCGTTAACCCATTAATATCGTTAAAAAAAAGTACGCCCAATGTTTTAACAGCTATTATATTATTTACTAATAAAATTTCCAGATTTTTAATTTCAAATTGTTTTTCTGTTTATTACATTGTCAATGCATAGTATTTCAGAAGCTAATCAATGATGATTCATTCAGAAGATAATCAACATTCAAAAGCTAATTGTTTCAAGTGAATATCAATCTTGTTCAAATTTTAGCAGATAAGTGCATATGTTGTATATATATTTGTTTTGTTAAAAATAATAAAATATTACAGATTAACGAACAATTGACACGAACTTTTAAAGAATGCTTTTGATAAGTATTAATACAGTCGCATAGTCTGACTTTCAATGACAACATTATTATGACAAACATAAACGAACTTAAGCAAGTACACTTTTTTTCATAATAAACGCATATTTTAGTTATTTTCAAATGCATGTTTTTCATTTGAGACCTCTCTGATGAAATTTTATAAAAATTTTTAGATTTTAACATATTGAGTGCCGAGACAGTTTTGAGTGAACTATTCCAAAATGCCGCATGTACCAGAAATGCTACACGGAGTTTGGAAAATATGTAAAATATAATAAAATTATATAATTTTTAGCTTTTTGTAAGTTTTAAATTTACTATTATAATGTTGAAACCAGAAAATACTGTATAAAAAAAAAACTTTATTTATATTAAAAATATATTTAAACTAATGAAAAAGTTAAAGCATAAAGCAGAAACTTTATTCGGCATCCAAATTTGTTACACTCAACGTGTTAAATAATAATTCCAAATTTTAAATTAACGTTAATGAGTTAAAGTGTATTTACATTTGTTACTGTTACTTGTTAAAGTGTGTTGACATTTATTATTGTTAAGCTGAATTCACACTGGACAGAACCGTTAGCTAACAGAAACTGTATCGCATGCATACTGTTGTTGCTGAGCAGCTCGCTAACAGTTCCAGATTTATTTGCTTAATCCTTGCGTCTCATACAATGCGTCCACATACATATAGAATTCGTGAATTGATTCTTTGATGTATCGCTTACCGAGCAAACACTGTTTATTGTTGCAAACGAGCTCGTTGTAACCTAATCGCAGTTCGTGAACTCTTCGCCAACAGCAGTGTGAACATGGCATTACTGTTGCATATTTATGTATTTAGTGGTAACGAAGGTTGATGCAGGATCTAAATTTGTTACTGATATCCATACACATACCTCTAGATTAGTTTATCAGTTTATCAGAGACTCAAGATTCTTAATATGTGAAGACGTTCAAACTCGTTCAAGAGATAACGTATTAAATACTTAAAATATTTTTTTTTCTGTTTCACTTTCTCAGCATGGTATTGGAACAACCAAATCGAGTAATGCGATGTACAGTAACGAGATATTGTCTACATTTCTTATCATAGTATTTCTATGGTATAGTGGACAGTAATTCAAGATAAAAAGCAAAATACAGTAACAAATAAGTAACATTCCGAGGATGTTTGTTGTTAACAAAACCACGTAAGTTAAAACAAAGTTGTTTCTTTCCTTTGTGGGAATCTAATCTCATATAAACTAAAAGTAAGACCAAGACATATATAAATGATAGATGTAGATATAAACATATGTACGCTGTAAGTATATAATTTTGAGGCATGTCTTAAATCAAAAAGGTTATGCTACGAAATATTAAAATTCTGACAAAAATCATTAAAAGATACGTAAAATATTAGTACTTAAAACATATTTTATTCTAGTGTCCGAATATTTTTGTTGCGCAGAAATCAGGTATTATTTCATTTAATAACTGAATTTTATTTCATTTATAAAACTGTTATTGACGCACATTAGTGCAATAAATGTTATATCTTTGTTGACTATAATAAATCACACATCAAATAAACAAAAAACAAACTTGTTCGCTACATAAATAATTAAGATTTAAATCGATTTATTGAAACATGCCTCAGTGTCCGAATATTTTCGTTGTATATCGAAAAGTTTATAACAGGTAATTAATCTAAAAGATATCGAACAATGAATATAATGAAATATTGAAATGGTGAATAACTCTTAATCCTTTTTACACAAACAATAACACTTTTTCCACATTTAAAGAAATATAATTGATCTTTAATTACGCGTTCTCTACACGTCCACTTAGACAAAATTTAACCCTCCAAGTACCGCAGTAGAGGAAACCGTGCCAGAATCATCTCTGACTCATACCAATACTTCACTAACATAGCGGCTCAAGCTCGAGACCCCCAATACTGTATGAACACAGTTACAGTTGTTCGAGCTCTAGATGCTACTACAATGTAATAGATTTCGAGCTCGGATTTTCGTTGTATGTATAAAAAAAATAATAGACTAATAAAATTATAAAATTTATTTAGGTAAATTATAAAAAAAATTATATTTATTGCGAAGTATTACATTTATTATATATAATTTTTTGAATTTTTGTTGAGTGGGCATTATAAACGTTTTTTGTATGAATCGCATACAGACGAATATCTATTATTACTTCCTGTACAGAAACAACACCTAGCACGCTTGTTGTAATGAAAGGATGATTGTATGGTGGATTGTATTTCACTGACTATACAAATATTGCGTGTATGATACGAATCTGGGAGATGTGTATTGCTTCTCTCCTCGTGAAAGACTGACTGACTGACTGTTGCTAAGAGACTAAATGTTGCCACGTGACTTTTTAGAGTCAGTCAAGGATTCTTTTTTCTAGGCTTGACTTTGTTTCTATCCTTACCGAGATAGGAGAATGTCAGGACATCTGGAAATTCTTGGCAAGGTCGATCTGTGGTGGGGGTGATTTTTCACCTCACACAAATAGCTTCTCACTGTGTGCGTAATCGTTTTCAAAACGACGCGGTACGACCAGGCAATCATATATCAACTCGGAGGGTTAATAACAGATGTTAGAACAGTAACAGTAAAATATGTTGATATGGTAGGAAACTATGCTAATTAGATGTCACGCGACATCTCTGTACGATTACCATTACTATTTTATCTTTCTAGAATATTCCTTTAAAAGGAGCCAACATAAGTTAACAGCTCAACATAAGTTAGATATTAAAAGAACTCTGTTGTAATAAGACGTGCCTTTTAAATATATTTGTTATTAATCGGTCCACTACCTAATTACTTAATAAAATATAATAAGTACCGCTACATTTCCTTCAGTATTCAACTTTAATACTCAATTTACATTTGTATATAGTATTAAGTATTTTATCTGATTTAAATTTCATGTCAAATATTTAGAACTATTTCCTATTTCATCGTTTATAACACTCTATTTACTTTATATTCAATTGTGAAATATATGTGTTAATAAAAACTATGTCAGAGTTGATGAAGAAATGTTTTCTAAGAGGATCACTTGCGATCCATAGTCTCTTTAACAAGTTTAATCGTCGAAATGAGTAGAATACGATGTTTCATAGAAAGGTGACTTTGAATTTCAATTTTGCAACAACTTTGTTGCAGTTAATCTCCACCTATCTATAAATTATGGTTGTCATATACATATAATAATTTTGGTACATTTTGTACATAGAACAGAAATTAAATTTATGATTATATGAATTTAACAAAAATTTGTTTAGTCTGGCTTTAACTACACCTTACTCGCATTCTACTTGTGGTATGAATGTGAAATGAATTTAGAAAACAGCCATTCTTTGAGATTATACGATATAAAGTTAGTGTATGAAAAGCTCATAAATGCGGGTGATGATCCCAAACCATTGACTGTATCATATTTTTACGATCTGAGATTCCAAATGAAATATTCACAGCAATTCTCAGAAGTTTTCGAAATTTCTTATAATCTTCTAATTCGGATAATCTAGGTTATAATATTTCTACACAGCGAAATATGTCCTATGTAAAAAATAGCAAACAACTAATAACTTGTTCTCTACATTTTTCACGTGTTACTAGCATTGTATTTTAGTTTAGCTTTGAAAATATCGGCAATGTCTTGATAACACGATCAGCCTTGTTTCAGGAACAGACACCGCTGGTTCTCGCATACTCCATTACCACGAGGTTAATTGTGTCAGCGCGTGCCGCATCCATTGCTTTCTATTTCGCATTAACCACATGTGTGTAGGTATACAAGCGTGTGTGTAACTGACGCATCTGTTACGTTCGTGTTTCATTGGTCATTAACTGTATTTAATACATAATTACAATTTCTCGGAAGAACGAATTCTTTCAATAAGCGATTTCAAGGTTGGCAACCGCGACAAATGTGATTCACGGATAGTGATCAGCTTAATTGGGAATAGATTTACCCTCGATGAAAGTACTGAAATTATCATCTGCTGTTTATTGAATTTCTGCCGAGCTCTTGTTATTCAAGATATTAATAAATATCATTTCAATTGTATAAATTTTTTTACTTGCATATATGCAATCCTTTACATTGACCACATTAGTAGATAAAAAATTATGGGTAATAATAAAAAAATCTTTGAAAGATTCCAATGCTAATAATAAAAAAAATCTGAGATTTCAAAGCCTTCGCTCTGATGAATGAAACTCTACTGTGCGAAAAAACTCATTAAGAAAACTAAAAAATAATTCATTGCGTATGATAATATTATAGTGGAATCTTAATTGTTTCATTTGACATTTGTTATACATAAAAAGGATATAAAATAAAAACATACTTATGTGTTATTTCATATATTATTGTTTGAATGATGCAGATAATAGAGTATAAAGTAATATTAATGGTTAAATTCCTAATTTATAAAAAAGTATTAGAAAAGATAAATCAAGTTTGTAAGTTGAAACTTATAAAAAAAATATTAGAAAAATGAAGTTTTCACCATTTACACGATAAATTTTGTTTAAAAACTTTATTATGTGTTTATTATGTATGAAATATAGAATAAGAATATTTATAAAGCAAATAAATATTTGTAGTAGAAAAAGATATAAATGTATAAAAACATATTTTATTTGGAATAATATGAATCAAAACTGCTAAAGTTATCCTGTAAACTGTAAAAAAAATGACGATGTGCAAAAATAATTTTTTTTTTTTTAAACTTTTGAAATATACTTCAATTTCTGTATAGAGAATACTTGGTATGTAAAAAATGTAAATTTGAAATGTCGAGTATTTTAAAGTTTGAAAAAAATAATCAATTGTGTAATAAAAATGTTTTGAACAAATAATTGAAGCAAAATGTATCTTGAAATATAAACTGTGCTTAATAATAAAATAAATAATAAAAAATACCAGAAATACTCTAGAATATTGAATTTTTGTAAATTGATTTTCAAAGTTAGTGTAATCAGATTATAAGGCTTAGTTAATGAGATTAGGAAAGAAGTTTAGAATAGAGGCAATAAATTTTATTTACAAATTTGTAGAAAAAAATCGACAAATAATTCTGCTACTTATTGAAATGGATTATGTACAAAATAAATAGAATATTTTTTTAAATAAATTTGTAACTAAGAAAAATCAATTTTTGAGAAAGTTAAAATACATATATTGTGTGCCATGCCATAAAGCAGCCATTAAGGCTATAGGCTGGCATAGATATAATTGTATAATGTTGTTTACGATTTCTTGCAAATATCTCGAGAACTATTCATTTCCAAGGAAAATAATTTTTATTTTCAGTTTTAATGATCCAAAAAACGGAATGTGTGAATGTGTTATTTCCATTAATGTACCAGAGGATCGATTATGATGCTGCGATATTTTCTCACACCTAAATTTCATTTTTTGTTTATAGTTTATATTTGCTGTCTTATTTTGTATGTTACGATAAAGTAGTTAGAAAAAAAATCGTAATAAGATTTGTGAAGAGAAATAGCTTGCTGATAAATTATGTTTTATTTTATTTTTTCAAACTTATTGCGCTTCGCCTGACCAAAAAATTGCTACAAAATTAATCTTGACCTTGGAATTCAAGGTCAATTTTTTTTTTATTATTGCATCATATTTTATTCAAAAGAAACTATCGCAAACAATCCGTTTTTTCGATAGATGATATTGAAATTTTATTGTCAGTGAAATGATTATTTTTAAATGTATCATTGCATATACTATAACGGCGATATTATATTCGGATAATACTTTGAAAAACTCTGTAAACACGCTATTTCTGCTTATCCTCCTCTATTTTTTATGTTTCTTCTTCTACCCTATAAAATGAACCATCAGGATTTATATATCTTAACAATCTGCTTGTTCACCAATTTCGATATGACCATCATTATTGCGTAAACAGTCTAAATCTTGTTTTTAAATTTTTTCTGACTCTATCAAGGATATTAGGTATAAATTGAATGTAACAGAAAGCATCTTTTATTTGCAATTTTAATTATGATTTTATCAGTGCGAATAAAGCACATGTTTCATTGTTCCTCAGAAAGAGAAGTCGACAGGCGTAAAATTTGGGGGCGCCCACAAATGAAGTGCAGGTTTACGGCCTATCCATCAAATTCCAAACATTTTACGAAGCATTTGACGCACATTAACAATAAAAGCTATTTTGTCTTTTACTTCAACGTCTCTCCATAATGACATTCATTAGACAACAAACCAGAAATTATTGTAAATATTAACAATACTAATAGTCACAATCATAGTTACCGGTGTGCTATGGTGTGTCGAAAAACTATTAGGTTACTAGATACTTTAATTTTAATTTTCTAAAACTTATTTTATATCTATACTAGATAAAGAAAGATTTAAGTACGTATTTATGTTGTTATTATCATCATTACGTTTCTTATTTTGCATATGATAAATTAAAATTAAAATATCGGCTTGACTATTACTTTTGTGATATAAATAGATTAGTATTTTTTCTAGAGAATATTGAAATATTAATGTCGGTTAATGTAATAATGCAATAAAACGTACATGATTTTATTTCAAAATGAAATTGTCCTTCACACAATGTAATATAATGTACATACATGGTTTAGGTTAGGTTTTACTTAAAAATGAAATTTTAATTCATACAGTGTTTCAATTTTATTATATTTGTTGCCAGTACATATGTCAAAATATAGATAATAAAAATAAATTTTTTAAAATTTTAAAAAATGTCATGAATATATGTTATTGGAAGCATTGTTAAAGTGTTATAACAAAAAATAGGATATGCAAGATTAACAGTAACAAACATGCATTACAGTACAAATGTATAAATAAATTAGGTATATTTACTGATACTTACTATAATAATAATTCCAGTTATAATTATAATTTCGCTTAATCTGATCTTTAATTCATTAAAATTTTATCTGTGAGGAATTTTGAAGAATAAATTGTATTAATATACGTGACAAACTAATTCGACAAATTATTTATTTGTTGAATTAAAATGAAATTAAAATAAACTTCAAAAATAAATTTAATTTTTTTACCACTACCAATCTTTGTGAATCAGGAAGAAATTGTCAGGAATTATAATTGCATATAATTGCGAATTATAATTACGGTTATGATGTCTTCTAACTATTAAATGTCTGATTGTAGATATCGTAGTAAAGTACGTTCGTTAGCACTCATCTTTTTATTATAATTTTTCAACAATGTTTCCAATGATATGTTGTGTATAACATTTTTCTCTTTGATCTGTAGGATAAATACTAGTAACATTTTATTGGGAAAAACTGTGATACCTTATACTTTATATTGTGTTAAGGAACGATGCACGAAAATAAGATGAAGAGCGCGAGAATAAAGTGAAAACTGTGAAAACGATATGCGAAAGTCGAAATTAGATATCCGCTTGGATAGATTGCTTCGTTTTTTTTTTTAAATCTTTTGTAATTCTTTATTCGTTTCCTGTTATTGAAATTATTTTGTATTATTTCATTTACCCATCTTTGTTCTTGTTCTCATCTTACAGGTATAAATAGGTATTTAATATTTCGAAGTATATATACATGCATTCAATAAAGTTGTTTATTATCCTATTCAATCCAATTTCATTTTTATAATGAATAACAATTTAATAACTCAATATATAAATTATCTAAGCTGTACAAAATCAGCACTAATTGTAAGCGTATATAAAATAAAATTAATTCTATCGATTTCATTATTTGATATATGTAAATATAATTAATATTCAGAGCGAATATTTTAATTCAAACAATAAGATATTATATTATGATTTTAATGCATGATCTCTACGATTTATTGTACAAGAGTAAAAAAGTTGTAATATTACAATACAACGAAATTAAGAGTTCAAAGAAAATTTTGAAAATATTAATTTAATAACGAAAACATGTAATAATTTGTGCAAAATTATGCAAAAAATTAATCAATGATTAACAATTAAATTTTTGAATAATTTTTAATTACAATTAATAATTATATTCCAATTTAGTTGCTAATTATAAATAACGATTAAATTCTAATAATAAATTCGAATAATTTTAATAGTTAGTTGTCATTAGTTGCGATGAACGATTAAATATCTATTAATTATTATTTACGATTAAAAATTGAATTCTTACTTTAATCCTTAAATGTCATTAATGATTAAGTTCCTTTCAATCTGAAGCGTCAATACCTCATTAATAATAAATTACTAAAATTTTTTTTGTACTAAAATTAACTTTTTTTATATGTCTCTTTCTTTGTGGCTAGGGATTGAGACAATAAAGTATAATGTAATAATATATAAAGAGACGATAAAGCTTCTGTAAGTTCGTGAAGAATGAAATAATATTAATATCTAATGCAACGAAAAAAAGCCTTTGTTAGCGCGCCCGGATGCGTGACGAGATCTTAATTTTAATTGTTGAGTAAGTGGACTGTATAATTTATTATTGTTCACGCGCTGATATGGGTGGGGCGTTAGCCCTCGGTATCGCTTTGTTGAGGATGTCGTATTTGGCTCGCGGTTTAATTGACGCTACGCCGATGAGGTCCGAAGAATCTTCTTTGACTCGACACCTGTGGCTTACTCGAGACGACTTCGTATGACGAAATAGGCCGAATGCCGATTGCCGAATGTAGAAGACGACTCCGGGCAATTCGTGACGAATTCCTTTCCGGGTCCGAGGGAGGCGTATATATTACCTCGGTGCCTCTACCCCAGGGTGGTCACGTGGCTGGACGAAGGCCGGGGTAAACGTCGTACGCCGTACCCGCATATGGATATTCAGCCTTTGTTTTTACGCCGAGCCACGAAAGACGTTACGGCGGTCTCTTTGTGGCTGACGCAATCCTAGTTCGCGATGATTCCATACGCCACGACCCCGGTAGAGGGGGTCGGTGGCGGAAAACCGAGAACTCTCGCGAACAGCTTTCAATTATTAATTACTTAACAAATTTTGAAAAAGTTCAAAATAAGTTGATTAGATTTACAAGTAAACATATAAGTCGTTCTATATCTATCAAGAGTATGTCTTATTTCAATTAAATTCCTTAACTCCAAAGCGTCGGCATACAACTATAGATGTATATATGATATGGTAACAAATTCCAAAACTAAATCGGAGACAGGCAGTTCCAGCGACGATGAAAAATATTTTCCAGAATTGGAGAAATTGTTACCAGCTCAATTAGAATATTGTGCTCATACTTTAAGCCTATGTTGTGAATGATTAGTTTTGGAGACAGGTATTTCCTCACAAAGAGGTAAGTTGTGCAGAAATATAATCTATTGTGGATAAATTATATTTGTGGTCGTTATGCGATCAAAAAGTGCTGAACATATCAATTATGTTAAAGTGAAATGCACGTAGTGAAATGCAAAAGCATTGGATTTACTTTAAGCAGAAAATATTACATACTACGGTATTATGTTACCGTGTTGCAACTTTAACTTTATGCTACAAACTACATTTATTGTCCGAGAAAGAATGAATATATTGCAATCCTTTAGCAAAAAGTTATGAAATTTCTGTTAAAAAAATTTTTCTATTTTATTTCCATTGCATCGAAAAGGATTGCTATTGCTGCTGTATCATACTCACGTTTTGAAAATCGCTAGTCTTCTTGGTACCATGAGCAGATTCTAATTGCATTCGGAAGAGCAGTAGAAATGCAAGTACAATAAAAAAAAAAAAAAAAAATACCATACACCAACGTTACAAATGTTTCACAAGAAAATATTTTCTTTGTTTTTGTCGTATCTTCTTTAAGACAATCAGGCAATTTTAGATTTAAAGCAAAATTTAATATATTGAAATTTTTCACAGAGAATATCGCGTGCCGACCCGAATTTATGCAATTTCTTCCCAAATTTGATAGGTAGCTTGCTGACCTTCAACGCTAATGAAGATCAGTCGGTTCAATTTATGGATTGGATGGAATTTGAGTATGTAGGATTTAGAATGGCTAAGAATTGTGATCGATAGGATTGAATTGAAAGGATTGGAATCCGTTGGATTGGAATTTGTCTAGTTATCTCGTCTTCTATATAATTTTAACAAGGCTACGAGGAAACCGATCTGCACTGTAAGGAAGCTAAGAAAAAGCTATTCTGCACTGTACGAAGGTTTCGAAGTAACTGTTCGTAAGAAGGATTCGTTTGAACGTGGCTCGTCTCTCCTTACCAAATTTCGAAGATTCTTGAACGTTCGAAATGGGAAGCAAACAAGCAAAAAAGGATCACGCGATCGTTTGATAGCCAATCATCTTCGAATATTTCAGAACGCCAGAATTTGGTGCAAACATGTAAAAAACGATCATGCGATCGGCACTTGGCCAATCGTAGGACCGCGCGATGACGAGACAATAGGCCAATCTCGTCTTGCGTACCCGGCGCTACCGACTGCGTGTCGGTTGAATGTGTGTGCGTACGGCGCGAAATCTAAATAAAAATACCGCCAGGCTTACTGGTCCTCGTCTGTTCGGTGGAACAGAGGATATATTTAATATCTTTCTTCTACATTCAGAAAAAAGACTGTGTTTGTTGCTTATAATACACCTCTTCCGTTATCAACTCTAGAAAGGCTTTTCTCTTTCATTAAAATTCCAAAAGTTATCAAATTTAAATTTTGAAAAAAAAGGAATTCTGCAAATATGGAAAAAAAAAATTCAAATAACAATGAATGAAAATATGTGCAAATATCAGCTTTTTAAGAATGAATGTTTTTCTATAAAATATACTACTGCTGTTTTTTCGTCTCTACAATTTTGAAGTATATCTTCAATTTAAATGAAATATAGTCAATTAAAATCAAATTTGATGTAATAACTAATAATTGATAATTGACGATTAACATTATTAATTGATTAAATCAGTTGCCAATTTTTCGATGATTAATTTTATTAATCGTAAACATTAGTCAGTTAAATTAAAACTTTTAATCGATTAATGCCCAATTCTGATTTTGTGAAATTTTAATCTTTATTGATACGTGTTTATTTGTTTGGATAATATATTCAAAATTTGTAAGATTTCTATAGAATTTATCAGTTTAAGTAATATAAGATGAAACAATAATTATTACCACCTTAAATATATCCGTTAGTTTTGGAGACGCGGAAAAACTTTGTTAACAAAAGTTGTTCAGGGAACATTAATATGAGAGTAATAATTTTTTTGTAGTTGGAGAGAGATTTCGGAGATTTCAAGATTACTGCTTTTGATGAAATGAAAGCATATGTGTATTTATTAATGTATTAATTGATACAGCTCGCCATTCTTCATAAAAAAAAGATTTAACCTGTTGAGTCACGTCCGCTTATGATTGGAACTGACTCAATCGGGTTGTCTGCACTCAAACTTGATTTTGTGCAGACTCGTTAAATGGGATGTTTCCCGTAACATATATCGTAATCTGTTGTGTATAACGTATATTTTCGTAATTTGATGTAATTTTACATCTTGACTATGTTTATTTGCCTCCCGGCTGACAACAAGCCTGTTTTATAGATTTTAACTGGCGAATTACCACCAATCAAATTAATTGTTCGATTACCTGGATCGTTAATTTTCAAATATTCGCGTTGTGTGGTAATCCGAGGTTAATTACATTTGGATACGTTAAACAAAACAAGCCTGCAGTCGTCGACTGGGGAAGACATTAAGACTTTTTACCAGCATTGAAAAGTTGGGGAACTGCTACCTTTGGTCATAACAGTCTTCAAGAATTTACCAAAACAATTCTTCATGCTAATAAGAAGTCTAACGTTTTAATTTAGACGGTTTTTTGCGTATTTTAATTACAATTATTAGAACCACCTCGCGATATGACGGAGAATGCTTCGACCACCGTTTTTTCGATTCTTGAAGCTATCTGAGCTTCAACATAACCTTTGTAAAAAAAAAGAATGTATGTTGAAAAATTGAGAAGATATTTTAATTTTAATTTTATAAAATTTTTCGTATGAAAGACGAAGGAAAGATAGGAGCAGTATTCTTGTGTTCATACTATTCTTGTTTTTTATGCATAAATTTTATCTATAGTCTACGCTATTTATATATATTTATTTATAATCTATGCGTTTGAAGGATAACCTTGATAATATATATCAAGATCAAGAAGTGAGTTCCCAAAATGCAATATTTATCGTTATTGTTTCACTGTATACTTGAATATTTCATGTAATAAAGTATTACAAACTATTTTCTCGAAACTATTGCAGATATCGATTTGAAATTTTAACACATTAAATGGAAGGATTAATATTTTAGGATAATTATATACAGAGTGATAAGGAGTTTTAGTGACAAAGGGTGCGTAATTCTTATTTTTTTAAAATGGCATATTAATTTTTCGATATTTGAAAAGATGTTATCAAGTCTAACAATTTTTACTTTATTACACAACTAAAAAGTTATAGTAATGAACAATTTCCTCAAAAAATTTTTTTTTATTATATTTTTTTACGTAGATATACATTGAAAGAAAATGAAAGAGGAAAAGAACGTTTGCGTGCATGAAAAACCAATAATGTTGTTAGCAGAAAAATGTAATAAAAAAAAAAATAAATAAATAAATATTTAGGAATGAATAGAAAATATCTTTTTTTGAAAAAAGTATTTATTGCTATAATTTTTTAAATATGTAGAATATAAAAAAATATTTTAAATAAAATTTAAGGTAAACAATAATTATCGAAATAATGAAAAATTAATGTACCCTAGCATTTAAAAAAATTGGGAATTATATCTCCTTCAGACGTAAAAACCATTATAACTTCTTATAGTTTGCAATTATACCGTATATCTATTAGCATCATTTGATGAATATTTATTAACATATATTTTGTTAAAATTTCAATGTGATATCTGCAATATTTTCGGAAAAAACGATTTGTAACATGAAATGACATTCTAGTTAAGTCAATCGATCCAATAGAATCACTGCGATCATTAATTATTTACTCTTTAATGTGTAATGAATATGTCTTAATAATTCGCTGTGAAACATTAAAAGAATATTTATGAAACGTCGCATTTTTTTTATTCATTCCTCCAAAGTGTCTAACAATCTTCTTTTCAAATTTCCTGATAATTGTCTATGTCTCTCAGCGCGATGGTGAATCGTGAGGAATGATGCCCGCTTCGCTGAGGTTCTCTCGTTTGGCCTTTTACAGCCGTCGGAGAGATATTAAGAATGCCGGTTGTAGGTTTTTTAAAACATATATTTGACGAAAGGTATACAATTGTTACGTGAGCCTGGAATGTGTACGAGGTGTCTCGACTCGAACTGATTGAACTGAGTGACTCTGGCAGACTGTATGTCTCGTACTAGCAGACGGACTTTTTATGTGGAGCGAAAGTGTCTACATGACTTCTTGGCGTGAGCCAAGAAGCCCTTTGTTTACCCTTACCCTTTAAGAAACGTTCCAGATGCTAACTCTACCTCTCAGGGTAAGACAACGATCCCATAGATAGGCGCGTGCCATGGCATCTGGACTTTCTCTGCAGGGTAGAGCATTCCAGGAAGCTAGCCTGAGTGTTCTGTTCTGCTCCAAAACAGTCTATTAAACTTGAAAAAACTGTTTATAAATATGGTTTAAATAGAGATATACATAAAGAGATATAAATGTTAAAATTGAACTTTATTATTGCGCACTTACCTCTTCGCCCGAGCTTTCAGTACATCATTTTACTCATTTTGAAGCGCCGAATACAAATATCATATCCGTTTTTAATGAAAATTACAAAATCTTAACCGAAAATGTAAAAAATTAGTAAAGCGGAAAAACCAACTAGATATATTTCATGAGATTTTCAAATAGATCACTAATGCTACATACATCCACTTATCAAACTATATTAATAAAAATAATATACATATATAGAAAACACAATAAAAATTTGTTTTATTGCTATAATTTAGCAAGCATTGATTTATTGCTATAATTTAGTCACGACTTTTCCGTGCGTTTCATATCTTTGATTTTGCATGTTGCACTACAAACACTCGTTCTTCCGTGATCAACATCGTGAGATGGTTTTAAAATGTTTATTTTTAATTACACAAAATTTGAAATCAACAAAATAACTTTGCTTACATAGATACACTGGTATCTTTAATACATATCATTACGCATGTCTGCACAAAACTATTTTCAAAAAAAAGGTCTGTCTTTGAAATAACGACGTTTGGGACATCCTCTATAAATACTCTGATCGTATGTCGAATGCCCTATTTCTTAGGTCTCTTTACGGAACGGATCTTGATCCCTTACACTAGCAATTACATATTACGCAAGTAGTGTGACCGAACCATATTTTTACAATTTTCTTCCTTCTCGTTAGATGGTAGTCTACACTTTTTTTGTAATATGACAAAATATTACTACATCCGCTATTATTTTGTTCACTATAGTTTGTGATTTATTTTTTAAATGAATTTATTACTCGTTGGAATGATATCACTAAAATCACTGTCGTTTTTTTATTTTAAAATATGCGTAGAAATTATTAAGAAATAATAAATTTATTATTTATTTCCCCTGCATTATAATTAAATATATTAAAAATTGAGCAAAGATTTACAATAAATATACGTATTTCTATGAAGACTATAACGTGTTGCTCGCTTACTGTACGACGTATTGTTTTGAAAAGTAATCTTAGTTGATAAGTCATGTTCTTATTGTTGAGGTAACTGACTATCGACATGTATAGCACTCTAATTCTGCGATAAAAAAAATTTTTGAAGTGCATGACAATACAAGGGATTCAGAAGGAGCGAGCGTAACGGCATAAACATTTACTATTGCTGACTGATAAATTCCAATATTTATGCAGGATTGGAAAAATTGAAATGAAGATAAGAAATAAAAATAAAAAGGATAATAAATCATTTCCATTAATTTATTATTTTTATTCTCAAAATAACACAAGAAAAGTAACTTTATCTTATCTTCGAATTGAATAAATGATTTGTAAATTATTTTTTATTTGAGTTAATTTATTTAAATAAAATAATAAATAATTGTAGCACAAAGTGTAGTTTATTCATCAGAACCAAAAACTATTTGGTAAATTATAAATTATTTGTAGAAATAAATTTAAAATAAAAAATAAAATAAAAAATTATTTTATTTGATAGCTAAATGATAAAATAATTTCGAGAAAAACTTATTCAAATAAACTAACGCAAAATTCTATTTATTTTTAAATAACATCAAGTTACACAACATGTATTAAATTTAAATAATTTTTTAAATATTTTATACCAATAATGCTCAAATCTGTATGTAAAAATCTCTATCTATAAAATAAACTATCGCATCAATGACGCGATTTGTTTATTTTAATGTCTCGTTATCGACATTCTAAAATATCGCCGGCGACTGAAATTTTCAGGATATGTGACATCGCATACTAAATCTCGCGAGAATCACCGTGTTAGAGGTTCCATAAGACTACATGCATTTTCTGTTACCCAGCATATACACGTTTCGCCGTGTGAAAGTTTGTGTCATCAATTCTAAATCATGAAAGACTTCATAAGACTATATGTATTTTCCGTCTATATCCAGCATATATACTACCGATAGAGACATGAAATATATGTATAAAATACATGTTTGGAAATGAAATATAAATTTATAGTTTTATCTCTTTTGGTTGTGTCGAATCCCCCGAGAATCTCGAATTTAGAAATTGCTCTTGAGAAGCTAGTAGTTTTGGTATTCTCGACTGATAAACTTTATTATACAACTGAAATTGACAAACTTTATTGTACAACTCTATTATTTTTAATGTTTATGGAGGATTTGGCAAATTTCATTTAAAATAGAAATAAAAAAATAATATATGAAATAATGAATTCCATTTTCGTTATTTGTTATTTTTATTTTAAAGATAATATAGATATAATTTTATCTTGTGTTCGAATCAAATAAATGATTTGTAAATTATTTTTTATTTGACTAAAAAGATAGTCGCGGCATGAAGAATCAAAAACTTTGAGAAATTATTTGTAAAAATAAATTTAAAATACGAAATAAAAAATTGCTTTATTTGATAGTCAAGTAATAAAATAATTTCGAAAAAAATCATTTCTTGTTCAAATAAACTAACTAAATTATATTTTTACATAATCTGATAAATATGGACGAGGTATAACGGGATCAATTTCATTAAAAGTTATATATTGGTTAAAGCTTTTGGAGTATTGCACTGGACTTTATGGTTTACTTTAATTTAATTGATAATATGTTTTATTATACATTTACAGACGTAATTATCGGTCACCTTCCGGCATATGTGTAATCCACCTTTAATTACCCATATTTATCTATTTTTTTAATAATTTAAATATTTAAATAACAATTGGAGAATCGGAACATATGAGAAATATTTTCTCTGTAATAATCTTCATAATAGTCTTCTATTATTTCTCTGTAATAATGGTATCATTAGGATCACAATGCGATCCTCTGGTGATATTATGATTCAAGTCGCACAATAAAAATTCTGCGTAAAACAATATAATAATTTATAAAAGTTAAGGCTATTTTTGTAAAACATAAGAAAGCATATGAAGATACAAGAAGGCATAATGAACATTATACAAGGAATTGTTCGGTTTTTCCAAAAAATTGCATATTCATTTGAGGCTTATCTTTGAGGCTGACATAGTCCAACAGCAATTTACAGTCACGAAAAACTAATATTCTTAACGGTTTATTTCCGGTGCATGAGACACCAGAGTTAGCCAGTGACAATATAGCACGCAAAGTTGAAGAAAAAGGTCTTGGAGAAATCAAATTATCCAAAATTACAAAAGTTTGATAACTTTTGGTAACACATAACATTTGAACCAATGAATTCCAACATTCAAAAGCAGTATATACTATCGAATACTATCAAAATAGCCAAAAAATTTTTTAAAAATCATTTTGCACATAATCTCATTTCTGTACATAGAGATATACAATTTCTGCTAAAAATGATGTGATATGATATTCATATTTAATACATCAAATGAAGAATTATGTAAAATCTATATTAAAAGCTTGGAGGAGCCACAGTGAAATCTTAATGTGTAATATAAAACTAATGTTAATATAAAAAAAAACCAATATTTTTTTTCGAAGTTTTTTTCAATATCGAAACTCACTAACAACGTAGATAATTTATTAACGTAGGTTAGGCTTAAATATACTTTTATAAATATCAAGAATTGGAAAAAATTCTGTAAATTTTGTTTAGAATTCAATAATTTAATCACATCATTAAGCAATCTTGCAATCATTTTCTCTTGAGGATAATTTCTACATTCTACTATAATATAGTATGCTAATGCAGAACGGTATATTATCCGCAGATAGATGGCTCATAATTAATACAATAAATATGAATAAGATAATACTGTACGGCTGGCCTATTTTAATTTTACTAATTAGAAATTGGATTCTTCAGGTAAATACGTTTGGGAATTTTCCGAAATTGCTTCATATGTTTCGTATTTTTCGACACATCTTTTAGCTAATATTTCTATAGATTGTTTTTTTTATAATATATACTTTATAAATAATTTTATATCATAATATAATATAAAATTATATTATAATTAAATTAATTTATATTATTATAATTACATTTCATATTATAAGATTTGACATCATTGCATGAGACACATTGCATAGCATTGCACAGCTTTACTATATTCTCTGGTTGTTAATTGGCTGCTAATTTTACTGTTTTATCAGCTTGATCATTCCTCTAAATATCAACGCATGAAGGTATCCAATACATTGTTACATCGTTATATATTGTTTATTTTTCCTTCTCGATTATTGCATATATTTTTTGAATTTCTTAAATAAATCAATTTATTGTATTGCTAACAAACATAATGGCATTTTCAGAATTAAAGAATATTACAAAAACTTTTTCGGCCGATTTATTATCGAACTTTAATGCATTTATAAGTGCTAATATTTCACTACTGAAAAAGAAAACAAATGTCATTAAGTCGAACAAAGATAGTACTGATTTGTATTGTTATGGAGAAGTCTGTGGCATTTTCTATTTTAGATCCATTAATGGATGAAAAATTGTGATACTTTAAACTGTTATAACTTCATAAAAGAAAATCATCCAATTTACTCGATCTCATTTTAAAGATTGGTAAACAAAGGGCTTCTTGGCTGGCGCCAAGAAGTAGACACATTCGCTCCACATAAAAAGTCAGTCTCCTAGCACGAGATACAGTCTGCTATAACCACTCAGTCAGTTAGTTCGGATCTAGACACCTCGTACACATCCCAGACTCACGTAACAATTGTATACACATCTAGTCAAATATACGTCTTAAAAACCTACAATCTGCATTCTTAATATCTCTCCGACGGCTGTAAAAGGCCAAACGAGAGAACCTCAGCGAAGCGGACAGCATTCCTCAAGATCACCGTCGCGCTGAGACAATTAAGATTAAAACTCTCTATATTCTCTTTTAACATCGCTACGTTTTCACACTCTCAGAACTTGTTACTCATTCACTATGTTTTTACACCTTCACGACTCTCTAATAAAATCCTTGTCTCGAAACATTCCCAGGTCTCAGACCTGGCTTTCGCTATAATATCTGGCACTCGAAACTTTTGGCGGTAATTGTTGAGCACTGGAAAAAGTTCCGGGCCCTTTCCCACAATTCCCCATCCCACACTACATTTATGTAGATATATACTTTTAGCTGCGATTCAAGTACTGTTCCATTTGTTTTTTATTACTTTTTCTGCAGTGGTTTTATTACTTTTCTGCAGTGTTTATTTGATTTTCACAAGGGATTGGAATGTGATTGTGTTTGTTAATAGATGAAGGTGCTGTGGCTTCTTTTGCTGCTGCGTCAGCCTTTTCGTTTCCTTCTATCCCTTGATGAACTGAAATTCAGATAATGGTGGTTTCGGTGTTAGGTCAGTCATGGTGTAACTCTTGTATGGTGGTTATTAATTGGTTTTTCTGGTCATACATACGTTTTCATTACGGATTTTGTTATGCTCATTGAGTCGGTGTAGATAATGATCTGGACTTCGTTGTTTAAGTGCGCTAAAGCGAGAATGGTATAAGCTTCAGCTGTAAAAATGGATGATGATATGGCGAGATTTTGTATTATTTTGATTTTGTTTGTAATAATGGCGTATCCAGTTCCAAAGTCAGTTTTCGACCCGTCAGTGTAGATCTTGCTGTGGCGGATGTAGTAGTCGTTTAATTCTAAAAATCGGGTTCTGTAGTCGGTTGGATTGAGAATGTTTTGGGGACGTTCGGCGAGACTGATGTTTGTGCTTCTATTGTTCAGAAAGGGATTTGAGCTGGTTTGTGTTCGATAGTGGGAAATATTTTGAAAGTGGTATTTTGGAGGATTTTGGTAAGTCTAATATAAAAAAGAGAAAGAAGTTTGGGCTTATTTTTATAGAATGCTTTGTATCTATTGGAGAAGATATTATTGCAGGTAGGGTTATTTAGAGTGGATGACATTTTTATTGCATATTTAAGGGTTAGGAACTTTCTTCTGGTTTCTAGGACCATTTCTTTGGTTTCGAATAATATACTATTTATAAGGCATGTTTGATATGCATCTTTGGCTAGTCTTAAAGCTGTATGGGGAAATGATTCTATTATTTTTTTAATGTGATTTTTGGCTGAATAGTAGAGCTGTGGTCGAATTAGAGCTCTGTATGTTTCTATGAGGATTTCTTTGTCAACTCCTCAATACTTTTTTATTAGAAAGTATTTTAATTATATTTATTTTTTTTATTATTAATATTTTAATTATATTGAGTCTATTTATGCAGGAATTTTTTAATGATATTAGATATGGCATCCAAGATAGCTTTTCATCGAAAATAAACTACACCACAGTGAGTAAGACCAAAGGTAGGATCGCAAGGTAGAATTTTCCTAGATACTGACCTGACTGTCCGTCTCGGGGTGTTCTATTCTGCTCCAGAACATCAGGTAATATAAGCTTCTTTATACAGGGTATCCCATTTTTAGCATTTATATTTTCACAAGATATCACCATTCATTATTCGAAAAAATGTTTCAAATTAAACTTGTTCTGTTCAGAGAGAATATTCAAAGAGAATGCCTTACGATAGCCATTGGATTTGTTCAGGCGTTTCCAAGATCTCGAGATCTCGTTTTATCTATCACTTTTTTAAGTATTTAATCATATGTTTTTTTTTTATGTATTAAGTAACACAACTCTCTTAATTTAGTAGACATTTTAACTTCAATTTTGCATGAAAGACAATATGAACGCAATAATAGTGTTCCTTATCTCTCGTTTTTGATTCTCTGATTTTTTAAAATGGAATCGTATGTTTCATCGATGCAGCTCGACATTCTTTATTAAGATAATAATAACTCATGTATGTTGGAAAATTATTAATTTATAAGATATTTCAATTTATTATTATTAAATAATAAAATACTAATTTAGTAATAAAATTTAATAATAAAATATTATTATTTATATTTATATTTCAATTTATATTACTAAGAAATCATCACTTTTTTTATTAATGATAGTTTTATATACCGATTTTTCGGGTACTCGAATTTTGCGAACTTTCGGGGCCCGACCCGACCCGACCTGTAATTTCGGGTATCCGTACCCGCGTAGGATACCCGCACACCGCTAATAAAAAGAAAAATTACGTGAATTTGTTTGGGAAATTTTATCGCACCCACCATATTTTCCAGATATTGCTTAGATTACTCTCAGATCTCTTATTTCAATCGTTGCACTTTTTAGCTGACAAAAAATATGACAATATAAATATGACACTGCAGAAAAAAATCTCGATGAATATTTTAATGAAAAAACAAAGAAATTTTACAGCACTAGCATTGTCTTTCCTAAAACGATGAGAAGAAGTTGTAGAATTACAGCGTAATTAAAAATTTTCATAGCATTTACAAGTATATTTCATATTCTACCACAAATAAGTATTATAAAAAGCGGAGTTCCTCACTTTATTGATGCAATAAATTTAAAAATTGAGAAAGAATCGTTTCTTATAGTTATCTTCAAACAGTTTTATTTGCTTTAACCACGAGCATTGTTCATTAAAGCCGAGTAGTTCAATTTTGTTCTCTATTTTTACAAATGCATTATTGATGTACATATAATTTAAGTACAAAATAGATTTTTTATTTCTTGTAGAATTTACTGCAGATGTTTTTATCTGTGATATTTTAAAATCTGTGTTTTTAGTCAATTTTATTAGTTATTTAAACTTTGTTGTAATAAACTCTGTCCACAAGATTTTGCCTGTATAAAGAAATATAAAATCATCAATAATAAAGAGACATTTAATTTAAGTGTTACAACGGAGTTACACTGGATTATTTAATTAATTGCTATTTAAAAAAAAAAGAAAAATAACACTGAATATGGAACTTTGCGATACTCGATTTGTTAAATCGATTTTTTAAGAAATTACATTTAGAATTAATTTAGGAAATTATGGATAAAACTTGGCATTTTACATCAATATTATTTCTCTATAGAATTTCAATTACTCGTTTTTTCCATACCATATCATAATCTTTCTCAATATCTATAATAACTGTTATTGTTTTTGCAAAATAATCTCACAAATTTCAGTATAATTTAGATAAGTTACTAAATAGATAATAGATAAAGTGAATTTAAAATGTTCAAATTGCTCGTCTGCGATTAATCTATTTTTTTCAAGGATTCATCTTGTTGACAATTTTCTTTCTTCCAATAGTTTACAGAGACTATACAGAGAGTGAGAAATAGGTATAGTTATCAGGAAAATATTTATCTTTATCTTTTAATATTGGAAGTACTAATATATTCCTTTAATTATTTAAAAAACTTCTAGTGTTTCAAATATGATTGTATGGTTTCATTACATTCAAGCGCTAAGACAAGTCAATTAAAAGAATATTTGGAATACCATTACGTTCTTAGCTTGTATTTTTAGCCATATAATAAACATATCTTCATAAAAGATTCATTAATAGCTTCAAAAATTCGACTCTTTGTTATACTTTTAAACTTATTTTTTCTTTGAATGAATTCTGTTCAAAATTAAAGTTACAGTAATTTTTCACAATTTTTTCACACAAATGATTACTACCAAATTGGCAATATTTATCGAATTAATGAGGAACATATAACGATGAAAAATTATCAGTATTTTAAACTTTTAAACTTTGTAAAAGAAGATTGTCATAATAATCTACTTGATCTCATTTTGAAAGATAAATCTTCTAATCTACTTTGACTATTCGAAGTTCATTTTTTTCAGATTTTCTTACATTACATTATGTGCGAAAGTAAAACTTTCAATACTTTTATTCTTAAAAATTGTAAAAATTCAAACATTTTTCAGAACATTAAAACATTTTTTTCTTGACTAGATCCAATATGGTCTTGAAAACTGGTATTTTTTACTATAATCCTTTAAATCTTATATATAGTGCGATTTTTTTTTTTAGACCACTTTATTGAACTTTCAACTTCATTCGCATGAGCAGCCAATCTTCATTCAGTTTTTGACACAATGAGTTATACAAACAGAGAATACGAGGGTTTTCGCAGCCTTTGACGACAATTTACATGTTACTATTCGTTACTATAGACTATAAAACACATTTTTCTAATTAGCATGTTACGACACGATGTGTCAAGCAATATGACTCCGATTCGCGCGTTTTTATTTGAGGCGGATAGCGATTGTGTGATGAAGTATTATGAGATAATGTTATGATTCCGGAGATTGCGTTGAATGAATTTTTTATGAGTGATAGATTCGCGTGATAGACCGGACGTTGCACGGAATTATATTGACCGTCTGACTAATTTCTAACTATTACTATTCATGTATTAGCGGTGGCACTAACAGTAATAGGAGAAAGAGCAGTAATAGCCGAGATATGGCAGTATAGTAGAAGACTAATAGCTCGAATGTGGCGGTATAGCAAATGATAACGCATTAATGTGAAAAACACTCAATGGTTGTATTTACATACTCAGCGATACACACTAACGCACTGACAACGCAGTGATTGTATATAACGACGCACTAATTTCCCCGCTGACGATGGGCCTGTTTTATAGGAAAGTGATGGCGAGTGCAAGCCAATCATTTGAATCGTTTGATTATCCTGAAGTAATTCCTCTAGAATTAAAATTTTAAAAAAGAAATAATATAATTTTTTTTTATAATAATATAATTTTTCAAAAATTGTGCAGTAAAAGTATTAGTGTAAGTTACAAGATTTGCAATGAGTGAAAAATGAATTTACGTTTGTTGAAAGTTACCAATATGGGTAATATTTCCATTCAAAATATTTCTATTCAATGTGGATTATTGTATACACTTTTTCCAAAAAAATATTAAAATATTGAGGAAATTATTTTTTCCGAATTCATCACAATATGCTAAACTATTTGCACAAAATCACAGATTTTTTAACGTATAATAAAGCATAATATGAATTATTATTTAAAATTTGTTTTACAATCATTTTCATGTATATATATATTATATCCATATAAATATACAATAAACAATTGACGTTCAAAACTTGAGTATATATTTCTTTATTAGGGCTGCTATTTATCCACGTTTTCCTGGATTAATCTTGGTTTTTAAGGCGTTCAGGGACGTCCAGGGGAATTTTCTGTAATTATCCGAATTTTCTGATGTTGGTTTGCAGCAAGCCTGCTTATCTTGCCATTAGTCCCATCAGTCACAACCGATCATCCACGCTCTCTTGTACAATATCTGTATTGCGTTCAATGATCTGACGCATGATGTATATATACTGACACAATAGACAGCAATGGATTTGTTTTTCAAGGAGCAATTTTTCTATGCATTCGTATCAGACGCATTAGAAACAGTCTAGAAGCAAACGTAATGCAATCCGAATAAGTATCACGTATTTGTGTTAATGTGCACATTTAAAGTACAAAAAATATACTTAAAAATACTTAAAAATGTTCGGATCTCAGGTGGAAAATCTCCGATGTTTTAATGTTCTTTGTCCTATTTATGGTTTTATTGACTTTTACCTCTTTAGAAAGCGAAAAATTATTCAGCATACGAAACCTCTATAAGTATAATTTGCATTTACAAAATCTCTTTTACTCAAAAATTTGATAAGAAATCTTTATAACTTGAAAATTTTTTCTTTTCTTTTGAGATTCGAATAAATTATCTTATTGTTAGTGCTAAGAATAGCAGCGAATATATTGTATATTATGACTATATGTATATGTATCTATGTATATGTTTAATACAATAATACTACAATAATATAGTAAGATGTGTATAAATAATTTATAGTGTAAGTGAATTTTATATGTAGTCTTAAAATCACAGGAAAATATTCGTTAAAATAAATAGTAGGAGTGTATAAAATGAAAAATAACGGAAATATGTTGCATTTTAGTTCTTTGACCCGAAGAAAAGTTTTATGCAGAACGCATCTCATTTGCTGAAATTAAAATAATAATGTTGGGTATTTCCTCCATATTCTTACTCCAAGCTTGATTAGTTAACTTGTATATAATAAGTAGCATATAAAGTATTAATTTATATGGTATAAATACTTTGTACCTATATATGTATATATGCACAACTGTTTCATCGAACAAAACATTTAGTTTTTAACGCTGAATGAACGTGAATTTGTTTTTTATCTTTTATGTTTTATTCTTATGTTTATTAGCTATAGGATATAATAGGATAATGGATTATAATTGCACAATTTTCAAAGGTTAGAAATTTCATGTTGAAACATGTGATGAGATAAAAGATAGGCCGCCGTTCACAACCATTTTCAATGTTGTCAATACGTCGTGTCCCATGTTGTCATAGCGCAACGTCTCATGTCATTCCGGTCGAGTTAAAAGCCATCTATAAGCCATCTAAAATTTTTACTGCATCGTATAACTTGATTTTAACTTTTTACTAATACTATAGAAAATACTTACGGTAACGTAATTACAAGTGAGTATAAGTATAAAAAATATTTTTAATAATTATCAATCGTCATTAAACTTCTGTTAATTAAATATATGCAATACGTTAATATTTTAATAAAGAAAAAACGTGGATTTATCGAAAGATCACTCCATCTTAGATTTTGATGGAATTTTTTTAATCACTTTGTTATAACGTACAAATAACGGAAAAAGTGAAAAAAAAAGATCTGTCGAAATGCTAAAATAAGTCGCTGACAACTGATGCTCCGATATATTCTTCGAAATGACACAGTGAGATTTTGGACGGTTAAAATCGAAAATAAGGGTAATTTTGCATGAAAATGATCGGTGTCTGAGATTTTCGCGAAAAACTGCATATTATAAATGTCATTACAGCTACAGTGAATTACAGAATTAGGATACAAACATAGTGGGCAGGTTACGATATACATGACTAGTCAGTTGACCAAAAGTGAAAATAAAAAAATGTATTATAGTTAACTGATTAGTCAGCTACAGCTGTCGTTCTATTACTATCGCATTTATTTCAATTGGTTTATTTTTTCAATCAGCTGGCTAGTCAGCTACATTATGACCGCAACCTATTCATTCAGGCAATCGTAAAGTGATCAGATATTTCGATCCAAACCTAATTTTCATCTATTGTTTATAGTTCATAATTGCTTCTTTTGTTTTATTAAAGTAAAGTAGTTTGTCGATAAATTATACTCTATTTTATTTTTTTCGAAGTCATTCCTTTCGACCGATCAATTCGACCATCATTTTTCTTTATTTTTTCCGTTGTTTGTACGTTATAACAAAGCGATTAAAAAATGTCTATTAAAATCCAAGGTAGAATGATTTTTCAACAAGTTGACCCAAAAAAATTGAATCCTCTTTTATCCATAAAAATATATTTGTGTAATTTTTGAATTGAAAAATTTATTTCTATTCACAAACAAATTAGGATATTTTCTTGTATTTATTACTAAAGTACTGATTTCTATGCATTTGTAGAAAATTTTAAATTAGTAAACAGTACATATGGATGAAAAGATATAGTATGAAAAAATATATAAAATATCTAAAGTGCTTCCTGTTGTATTTGGCACATAAAACAATTTTCTACTGCGAAACTATCTTTTTTTTTATTGTCAAAAATTTAAATTTACATATGGCAAGCTGTTTGTTACTATGCCTTTGGCAATATTTTATTTTACTTTTTCTTAGCTTTTCCAATTTTTTTTTGTATTTTCTGTCTGTTTTTATATATTTTTTTATTTCGTACAGACCTCGTTAATGTTAATTATAGATTAATAGGTCACACCTATACGACTTCATTCTACTAACCAGTTTTGCTTCTTTCTTTCAACTTTCGACTTTTCTTTTTCTTCCACTTGACTGTTATTTACTAATCTTGACTTACAATTAGAGGAAGGTAAATTAATTACTGAAACGATAACAATACGATAACAACTTTCAAATAAGTTCATTTTATTAAGTAATACATATATGAAAAGCAAATAACTAAAAAATTCTTTTTATTACAAGAATAGAAAAAGAACATTCTTGTAGGAAAGTAATACATATCTATTATTATACTATTACATTAAATATTTGTAGCTGGCAATATCTTAGAACAGGATAGGAAATAATTTGAGCGATTATAGAATTGCCAACTTGCTACCTAGGATGAACAAATAAATTAAAAACGGAAAAAAACAAAGATTATCGTAAAAACGATTAATTATCTATTTGATTGAAATTAAACAGATATGATTATGATTATCTATTTTATTAAAATAGAACGAAAATTATCATATTTTCAGTCAAAATTATGAAACAAAGTTGAATATAAAATATCCTTCGATGAAAACAAAAAAACAGACACGTGTGCTAGTTTGAATGTAAAACTTGCTTTACACTTAAACGTACCTACTCGTCAAAAATTAGATAAGATTACATCTAAAATAAATTTTATCACCATCCTAGAAGAGAACATGATTAAAGAATTGTGTTGTGTTTTCATCCTGAAAACAGTTACAAGAATGATCCAAGATTCCTCGTCAGCATGGAGAAATTTATTGTTCTAAATTTAGATTCATGATTATGGGCAACAATGCATCCGTTTTTTTCACATTAACAAGAAGTCTTAACGTTTTCAGCGCTATCAGCATTATTTTGTCCCAAGAGTATTCTGCTGTTGTCAACTTCTCTGATTCAAGAATGTCCTTCAGGAACGGTTGATGTCGATCAATCGATCGACGTTTGATTTTAGCACCTTTTGAACGGGTTATGTTAAAATAATAATGTCAAAATAATGACAGCCCATGCTTTGAAATGAAGTTAACCAACTTTAATAAAAGTTCCTATGCAGCGAGAAAAATTCATTGTCCTTTCTTAATTATTCGAGAGATTCTTTCTTTTCGTTCGTTATTATTTTCAGATTATTCGAATTATGTTAATTACTCTTTAATTATTCTTGATCGATCTTTGATCATTCATTAATTATTCAAATCATTCGTTAATTATGAATCACGTATTATTTCGGTTATGATTGTTCTTTAGTTATACTTTCTGTTACTCGTCTCGGTACTTTTATTTCATTCGCTTTACACATTCACCGTTGCGGGATCATATAATAAAAATCTGTTCAGGAATCCGTTAAGCATATCGTCGTAGAACGCTTTGAATCAGTTGTTTAATATTAATTTGGTGGACAACACGCCATAGCGTTATAAAATTGCATTCATATTCGCGAAGCGATACCAGACATTTCGTGGTTCTTCAAAACAAAGTCAAAGTCACGTGGGCTCACGAAAAATATACAGGGCATCAGCTAAATGGGATCACCCAAACATTTTGTTGTATCGAAAACTTTTCAGGATAAAATTGCACTATTTTAACGGTTTCATTGACCGATGAAAAAAAATTTTTTTCAATGTCATTTTTTTTATGAAATTTCAAAATCATCAGTAATTTTTTAAATAGCACTGCATATATTTTTTTTCAATATTCTTACAGAACATAAAGAAACAAATTCAACGACTCTTGGCCGTTCTATTTAAACTATTTAATCTTTTGCATATAAAGATATTAACAATTTTCTTAATATCATACTGGTACTGGAAACAGTAACTGGAAGTATTTACCTTTACATTTTTCTGGTAACTCTTATGACAGTAAGTGCTTTGATACTTTGACAAGCCAGATAATTATTTGTTTGGACGTTCGTTTAATAACATTTAATGTTTAAATTTAGATATAAATTTATAACTGCTCCATTGCTTATTATATGCTATATATACATATATATTATATATTATATACTTAATATCTTTAAACAAATGTTTCAAGATTAAATAGAATGGTCATAGGAGTCGCTGAATTTGTTTCTTCATGCTCTGTAATTATGTTGACAAGAAAATATGCGGTATCGTTTAAAAAATTATTGACCTTGAAATTTCATAGAATGATATCGAATGACTACTTGTTCTTTCTGAATCATGTGATTATACAAACAGAGCCGTAACAAATAATTGATTAAATTGCTTAATCTGTGTACAAAAATTATGATAATCAAAATCATGATAATTTTTCCCTTTGTCTCTATAAACTATAAATATTTGTAAAAATGTGGAAGCATTGCCACTTAGTCACCGATTCTCGTATATCCAACAACGATTGATAGTCGACAAAATAAATACTTGGACAAAAACTTGTATTTTCCTTAAAACCTGTATGAAAACAATATAATCTTGAAAAAAATTTCTTTACCGAACTTTTGATATAGTGCAACTTCTGAAAAGTTATTTGATATAACAAAAAATATAACAGATATTTGCGTGAAGTCATTTCCTGAGATACCTTCTGTATATGTATACATATAGTATTTTTAAGACTCAGTCACAAATTCCTTTTTTATTCCGACTCTTACTTTTGTCTCAACAAATAATCATTCCAGTCTTGTTCATTACTTATCCACGAATCTCGATCTTTTTTTATTATTAAGGTGTTTTCATATTTGTTACTACTACTTACTCTACTGTTGCATATTTATTTATATATTTAGTAGTAACGAAGTTGGATGCTGAAGTTGTAATCATTTTCAAATTTGTTTAGTGATATTCACACATATGATTTTTAAGTGTGAATATATCCTATTTCAGTTAAACAAATGACAATCGAGACTCGATTTCGGTTCGAACTCGTTCAAGAGATAGCACATTAAATAGTTTCTTCTAAACGGACCATCTTATCGATATTCATTGGTCTAGAACTAAGTAATCACAATGTATTGGACTAGTCAAAAAGTAACTGCTTTTTAACAGACAGATATATATGTGCATTTTAAAATGTAATTAACTTCATTTTAAACCGCAAATTCATTCTGTAATGATAGCTGATTGTTCAAACTAGTTCAAGAAAAATAAAAATATACGATTTTGTTAACGATTGTTTGTTTGGCGTCGATTTCAAAATGGAAAATCAAAAAGGAATATTTTCGTTATATTTTGTTGTACTAATTTCGAAAAGAGAAAAACCACCGTGTAAGCACATAAAAAATGATCTACGTAATATGTATGATGAAGGGCCTTCAAACTACGGCAGTGTCAGAATTGGTTTGCTAAATTTCACTACCAATGCGGATATCAAATCATTCTTGGACATTTTTTTTGTCAAAAAAAATAAGAACTTTTTTGAATCATGAAGTTGCCTGAAAGATGGTAAAAGATGGTAAAAGATGGTCGAACAAAATGGTCAATATATTGTATTGCGGCGCGATGCCTCAAGCGGTATGAGCGCGATTCACGCGCTTGTATTTGAGGCGGATAGCGATCGTGTGTGAAATATTATGAGAGAAGAATGATTCCGACAGATGATCGGAGATCACGAGAAGTGGACTGTATAATAGATGAATGATAGTAATATGACGTATTACTGGCTATAGCTCACAGTGAGATATCGATTACTCATAGCGGTAATAATAACTATAGCCCGAATTGTGTGACAATGCACTCACATGATACGCACTCAGTGATTGTATTTTCGTACACAGTGATACGCACTACGCACTATCATATGTATTGCACTGAATAACGCACTGTTGAATATGTTAACGCACTGTCTTTCCCACTGACGGCGGACTTATTGTGTAGAAAAGTGACGGTGAGTGCGGGCCAATACCGTGATACGCGTATGAGATACATGTTTGCAAATGAAATGCGAATTAATCATTTTAATTTGATTCTTTTGGAATGAAATATATTCTCTTTTGGTTTTACGTCGATCTGTTTCAGGTAAGAACATTTCTTCGTTTTGAACAGACGAAAGGTTTTGTACGAAAGCTTTTTTGCAATAGATGTAACTGAAATTGTATCTATTTGGTTTTAAATTTTTTCTTTATTTACAATTTATTTTTTTTTATGTAATATCATTCTCCTTCTTAGTTCTACCTTCAATATTAGAACACATGTTATATTTTCTTCGAAGTCGTACTCGTTTTATCCCGAAATGCGCCATTTCTTAAACAGACTGATTTGAGAATTGCTTTTGAGAGGGAGGAAGCAGAGGCACTGATATCATTCAATCCAATATCTTCGATCTCAGTTCCCTTGCGTGTAGGCGTGCTATGTGGCGTCAATGACGCGACTTGTTTGTTTTAACATCTCGTTATCGACATCGTAAAGTGTTGCAGGCGACCAAGGTCTTCGGGATATACGATACCAAAATCGATACTGAATCACCCGAGAATTGTCGTGTGAAAGACTCCATAAAGCTATGTGCATTTTCGGTATGCAGCATATACATATCGTTATACAAATATCGATGTGTGAAAGGGCATATAAAAGTATAAATAAGAACTCGTTCCACTTATATTTTACAGTTACACAGAATTTTATTAGAGAGAGCAAGGTAAAATTTTTCACTCACAATTAGAATCTCGACTTCGAATCGAAGTGATTTTTTCAAGTAAAATTGAAATTTCGTCGCACTTGCACACATCTTTCTAATTTGCATTTTAATTCATTAAAATCCTGACCGAACTTTAAAATAGGCAGAATAGCCAACGCATTTCTAATATTACCCTTGTAAAATAAGTTTTCGTTCTCGAAAATGCAAATATAATAAGAAATGTGATATAATAATTAATGTAATACAGTACAATAATTAATATAAAATAATACGATAAAAATATTAACCAAAATAATACTATAAGTATAATAATTAATATGGAACATATTGAATTTATTCATTTTATAATAGTGTATGCGTCTTCTTCTTGGCTACATTTTAGTCGTTGGTTTTAATAGTTTTTAGTAAAGTACTTTCTTCAAATATTGAATATTTAAATCTCTTAATTGAACCTTATGCAATACAATAGTTGAACCTTATATAATAAGAAAATGATCAAACTTTTTGGAAAAAATTGTTTGGCTCACGAGAAAATAAAATTTTCTGGAAGTATGCAAAAACTGGTTTTGTCTTATAGAGATGGATAAAACCGAATACCTATTGAAAGACGTATAAAATGCAATACAGTTATAAAATTTTTATTTTTATTAGTTAAAAAATAGTAAAAACAATTATTTTTAACAATTTTAACAAATATAAAGCTATTCGATAGTCTGTCTTATAAAAAATCATGTTAATTTAGGAACTTTTACCATATTTATAAAAAATTTGAACTATTTTAACATATATGTAAATGTATATACATATATCTTAATTAACAAAACAAAAGTCGCAAATAAAATATTTGTCCTCTTCAACACATGGGCATATTACATGTGCCCAGCCAACACATAATGTATTGAATCCATTGTTCTTTGGATTTGGAATGTATAAAAAGTTCCTTACAAAATATACAAACGTCGCTTGTAAATGATTCATTTATTTTTAATACTTGTTTCTTACAGAATTTCTTTCTTTTAATAGTTTGTACAATATTTTTCAACTGATTTCTATACTCTTCAGATATTATTATGGTAGCTTTTACTTTTTTCCAATTACTCCTTCTTGTTGTTCGCTCTGCTTGGGGAATAAGTTTAATAGTTTGGGGAAAAAATGTAAATATTAATTCATAATCAATATCCTGTGACAGGAATAGAACGGGCTCTACATCTATCGACGTAAATGACACAGCTTCTGCATCTTTTGAAATCGATGGGAAACTCTCCATTTCAATTGCGAAAATTACTTTATGAACTTAACGGTACTGTTTAGAGATGCGTATAAAATAATAACAATCTAAATTAAATGATCACACAGAAACATTAAAACGAAAGGACACTATAGTACAAGACAAAGTCGGGTATCTGGTTCTGTCCCATAGCCAAATACCCGATTCTCAAATGTATTCATTTACTAAACATTAAATATTTATGCTTCAGTATGAAATAGAACTGTGAAAAGAGGGTCAAAATATTCTGTAAGGATTATAGAATACAAATATTATTTATCTGAATGAATTTTTGAATGTGAAAACACTAAGAAACAATCTTAACAATCTTAAATCACAAATTGAAACTTTTTAAGCCGAAATTTTTAATTCTATTTGTGGAAAATACTGCAATGTTAATTGTTTCTGAAATTTGTAAAATAAAGTCAAGTGGGATTCACCCAAATATCATGCCACAGTTTGATTATATATCGAAGCTATTATTTTAAAAAAACAATAGTATCCGGTTTGACGAGCGTATTCGACTTTACCCTACTTTCTCCTACTAGTAGCGGCATGATAATTTCGTGAGATTGGATTCGCGAAGTAGATTGTACGTTTGCTACGTTACTCTTTATCGAATTCTGAATCCTGCTCACTGTCTGCGAGCCTGTTTTATAGAAATTAGTTGACCGGTGTTAGCCGATCATTTTGAAGTGTGGGATCTTGTCCTAAAGCAGAGATGGCTAATTGGTGACCTGCGAACCGCAAGTGACCCTTACCCCTACTTTTCTGATTGCTAGCACTATCCTCTCCACTGCATCGATCTCCACTGCGTTGAAAGTGTCGCGGCCACATACTCGTATTAGATATATACTTATACATATAAATTGTTTTCTTTACTGCAGTTGCTAAAGTTAAAGAAAGATAGGAAAAGTAATTTGTTTGGCCCGCTGCGGCAGAAATTAGTAGGAACTAATTTTCATGATGAAAGAACCGGCAGACTGAGTGAGCAGCTCGTGCGACTCGCAACGGAGAAGAAATTCGTCCTAAAGTGATCTTCAAAATGATACTCAATCAGGCGTTAATTGAAAGATCGACCGTTTTTATGAGGACATTCAACAAAACAAGTTTATAGAACAGCAAGCGAAGTCGACAATAATAAGCACTCGCAGCGACACAATTGCGATAGAGAGCGGTAGACATTAAAACTTCTTGCCAGCATGAAAAAACGAGCGTGTTGTTGCTTTACAACAAAAACTCTCAAGTCGTTCTCCTAAAATATTTCAATACAAATTATATGTACATAAGTTGGTTGTTTCATAAGGCACGAAAAAACCAGCACATAAAATACTCGACTGGCATTTATATTATTATTGTAGATGTTTATACAACTTAATAGTTTATGTATTTTAAATATATCTTTAATAAGCACTTAGGGTTACGATGCCAATTAAGATTTGAATAAAACGCCACTCCGAAATAGTGTTCGTATACAGTAGCTCACGAAAGTATTCGAGCGCTTTCAATCTACATCGTTAATAAATAAAATGCACACTTTAAATTTAAGTTTTCAAAATAAGATTGTACGTAAAGTCACATAGGAGTCTCGAGAATGTATAAGTAAAATTACAAAAAAATCTGACAACACATACAGGATTTACAGCGCATTGAGTGTAAACATACCCATTTCGGACGTCTCAAAAGTATTCGAACGCATAGATAAGAACCGTATTTCTAGTGAAAAAAATGTAAACATTACATTTTAATAGATTCCGAGACATTGTGTGGTTCGTACAGATTTTGTAGAATATAATCTTTCATAATTATTCTAATCACGAGCACGAAAAAGTCAGAAACCAGTAAATGTGAACGTGAGTTAATATTCAAGTTACATAATGAAAATAAATCTTATCTTGAAATTGCCAAATTATTAAATCGAAGTAAATCTACGATACATTATATAATAAAAGAGTCAAAAACTGAAGGAAATATTACTAACAAGAAGCGCACAGGACGTCCAAAGAAGTTAACGCCCAGAGAGGAGAAAATGATTATACGTGAAATTAAGAAAAATCCAAGCGCATCTGCACCGAAACTTGCATAAATTGTTTCAAATTTTCTTTTAAAATATTCAGATATTTGTATTTATTCAAAATTCCGTTAATAAAAACAAGATTTCCCGTTCCATTCGCCGTCATACACCCCCATACCATAACTGCGTGTTTCATAGTTGGAATCATATTCTGCATTTGCAATGCTGTGTTGCACTTTCTGCACAAATAATGCTGTCCATCCGTATCGAAAATATTAAACTTACTTTCATCTGAGAAAATAACTTCATTCCAAAATGAAATATCTTTGCCAACATATATTTTTGCAAACGTTAGTCTTTTCTTTCTATTAATTTTACTAATACATGGCTTATTCCGTGGTATTCTCTCATGGAAATCTTTACTCCGCAGAACCCTGCGACATAATTCGGGATGTACATCTTTCCCAAAACTATTTGCAACAATCGCTGCAAGTTTCGTTGCAGATGTGCTTGGATTTTTCTTAATTCTTTCTCACGTATAATCATTTTCTCCTCTCTGGGCGTTAATTTCTTTAGACGTCCTGTGCGCTTCTTGTTAGTAATATTTCCTTCAGTTTTTGACTTTTTTATTATATAATGTATCATAGATTTACTTCAATTTAATAATTTGGCAATTTCAAGATAAGATTTATTTTCATTATGTAACTTGAATATTGACTCACGTTCACATTTACTGGTTTCTGACTTTTTCGTGCCCGTGATTAGAATAATTATGAAAGATTATATTCTACAAAATCTGTACGAACCACACAATGTCTCGGAATCTATTAAAATGTAATGTTTACATTTTTTTCACTAGAAATACGGTTCTTATCTATGCGTTCGAATACTTTTGAGACGTCCGAAATGGGTATGTTTACACTCAATGCGCTGTAAATCCTGTATGTGTTGTCAGATTTTTTTGTAATTTTACTTATACATTCTCGAGACTCCTATGTGACTTTACGTACAATCTTATTTTGAAAACTTAAATTTAAAGTGTGCATTTTATTTATTAACGATGTAGATTGGAAGCGCTCGAATACTTTCGAGAGCTACTATATATTTTCTCAAATATTAGAAGATGTTTTCAAAAAGAAGATTTTGTGATGAGAACAGTGAGAGTTATGTTGATATTTTTGCTATCGAAAGTGACAGTAGTGACATTATACGTTCTGTGCAAAAAAAATGCAAGTGATTAGTTATTGATGATATCTCTGACGAAGATCAACTACCAGAACCCTGGATTTGGAAAGAAATAAGAAATAGTCCAAAAATCTAGAACTATACGATGACTCCTGGCATAAAAACTTTCGTACGGAGATATACCAGAGAGACTGCACGTGAAACATTGGGCTCATTTTCCTAAACATATTGACCCAACACCATCAAAATTAAGGCCATCAAGACCTTGTAAAGTTTGCACGAAAAATAAAAAACATAGTGAAACAACGTGGGAGTGCAAGAGGTGCAAAGTTCCATTACATGCACCAGTATATTTCGAACGATATCACACCATTGAAGATTATTAATTTTTTGTTGTTGATTTTTTTATAAATGCTAATTACGTGAATTGCTAATTTATTCAGGAACTGTAGATAAATGTTATTGATTTATGTTATATTATAGTGATTGATAATAAACCTTTTGTATCTACCACAATTATTACATCAGATTGTAATTACTTATAAAATATTCCACAAAATTAAACCAGTTGTATCTTACACATGTATTTACGTTCCGTAAGTCGTGCGCGTTTAGTACAACTTAGGACCGACTTGCCGAACCGTGGAATGGCCCGAAGGCTGCGCGATCGTGTTTACGTTTTGGGCCCAGACTGTTGGACCGTAAATCGTAGGTTAAAGGGTTAAAATGTGAATTTTGTTCTTTACAAGCTTACTTAAATTATTATTTTTTATAACTTTGTCTATCTACGCATTACAATATGCATCCAGTTCTGATAAGATATCAAATAACGTTTTTGCTATTTCACACACAAAATTAAAAAAATTGTTCATTTGGTACATATTAGCCTGTGCTAAGTATACCAACATAAAGCATTGAAAAAATTTTTACGGTATAGTTTCCATTAGTTAAACCTATCAATTTGTACAATGGCAATCATTAAAATAGTTAGCGCGCTCGGATGTGTAACGAGATCTTGGTTATTAAAGTGGACTATATTGTTTGAGCACGCTGATATGGGTGGGGCGTTAGTCCTCGTTTTATTTTGTCAGAGGCGATCGTGATTGCTTGGCGGTTCAAGAGTCCCTGCTGGTTTCAAATTCGCGTATTGATAAGGCTCATTGGAATGACGCTTCGCTGATGAGGTGCGAATTACTTTTCTAGACTACTCGAGGTTACTTTCGACAACTCTTGATTACCCGAGACTTTCTTTGTCTACTTACTGACCGAGGAAGGCATATATATCATCTCGGTCCCCCTACCCTAGGGTAGGGTAGAGTCACGTGGCTCGGATTTGGACGAAGGCTGGGGCGAATATCGTGCGACGTGTCCTTATATGGGCAGGAAGCTAGTTATGCCTAGCCTTCGTTTTTATCTCGAACCACGAAAACCGTTACGCCTGGCTCTTTGTGGATGACGCAACCCTGGTTCGCGATTCGATTCATCATGTATAATACCTTGATTGATATCAACAACTTAAAACATTAAATTTACAATGGAAAATTAATTCAAGCAGCACAAAACCAGTACGTGCAAAAAAAGATTTTATCCAGTCCGTATTGTTATTGATTCATAAAAATTCTTTGACAGTTAATACATTCGTTCGATACTTCATTGGACTTCGGATGGAAAGGTACAGTTTTTAAATGAGTTACAATGAAGAATATAATAGTACCAGTAACAATGAAAAATTGTCAACAATTTAAATTGATATAACTTCGTCTCATTTTAAAACGTAAAGCCACTATTTTGATAGTCGTAAGCTCGTTTTTTCAAAAATAATTTTACGTCATGTAGTTGGTGGAAAAGTGAGCATACTCGTTTCTAATTAAATTGTGAAAATTCAAACATGTGTAAAAGCATCAAAAAATTCTTTTCGTAATCTACTATTGTCTTGAAGATTGAAGTCTCTCCTTTACAACGATTAAAAAATTTAAAACTTGCTGTATGAAATGTTTTAATCATTTTATTCATAAAAATTAACAAAATTCTGCCCGTTATCAGTTAATACTTAATTCCGTATACCAAAAGGAAATGTAATATTTTATAAAATTATCAATAGTAGATTCTGCATTGGCTTTAAAGATGTATTTCGTTAAACAATCATATATTGATAAGATATAACGATACCCCGATTCGTCTAGTATAAAAGACTTTACAATATCTAATGTAATTTTATCGTTGAAATGTATGTGTATCTATTAATCGTAATAGAACTTTGTCTTTCCATTAATTTTTTCTTATTGAAATTTATATTTACTGATAATATATATTTATATTTACTGATAAATAAAAAATAAATATATATTTACTGACTGTTCTCTTATATTTTCATAGATTTCTTTCCAAAATAATAATGTAATAAAATTTCACTTAAAATTTTATTAACTCCTTGATGATCAAATTGCAAGTTATTATGAAAGTTATGTAAAATTTGTAATTTTTGATCTTCATTTCCAAGATATTTTAGTCATTTCTGTGGTAATTAAAAGATCATTGAATATAGTTTGAAAAACGTCTTCTAATTTTAATTTTTGTGCCTTCGAATAAATTATATAACTTGTTTAGGCAATATCTCTAATATAAAATTATATTTCTAATATACTAATATAATATAATTATATCTATAATATACATTTAATATGCATTTTAAATAGTTTATTATCAAATGTGCTAATCTTCACAATGACCGCTAATATTTTATTATTTTCGTCTTCAACGATCATATAATCATTTCCGATTGCTTGAAATGAATTGATATGAGATTCTTCGAAGATTGTTTAACAAATTTAAAATGTTTATGCCAACCTGGCCTATTTGTCTTAACGAAATTTGTGTTGTGGAATAAGATATCCGCATTTAAATTCGATTTGTCTTTCTTATATTGAATCTTGCATTCATATTCCTCAAGTTTTATTTGCCAAAACATCAGTCGCGATGATGGATCTTTCACATTCTTCAACTATTTCGTGGCTGATAATCTGTAATTATCACAAATGGTTTTCCTAATAAATATGGTCTGAAATGATTTACTGACGATTGCAAAAAGTTCCTTTTGTTTCTGTTATTGAATAAATGCTGTTCTGCTTTATCTGAAAGCTTCTTAAAGCGTACACAACAGGCTGTAGATCGCCTTTTTTTTATGTTTCTGCTCTAATATAGCGTCCAGTGCATTATTACTCGCGTCAGTAGTCAAAAAGAATTGATTATTTATTATGCAATTTTAAAACGCAATTATTACATAAATCATGCTTTAATACTTTAAACGCTTCGTTGCAATTCTATTGAAATTCTGTGTTTTTTTTTATTCTTTTGTTCATAAGAACGCATTTTTTTATAAAATCTTTAACAAATTTATCTATTATATAACTATCTAATTACTTAAGCCAAGAAATTGTTGCAGTTGTTTTAAACTATTAGATTTCGGAAAAAATTTTGCCGTATCGAATTTATTAGGATTAGGTAAAATGTTTTTATTCGTTATTATTGTATGTCCGAGATATTGAAGATCAGATATTAAAAATTCACATTTATTAGACTCAAGTTATAAATTTGTATCATGAAAGCGTTGGAAAAGCGCTTTCAAATTATCATTTATGGTCTTTATGGTCTTTGATAGATTTACCAAAAACAATAACATCATTAAAGTAAACGAAAGCTTTCGTATTAAATCCCGTAATGCAATGTCTATCATACGTTGAAACGTTGCGGGCGCGTTTCTCAACCCAAATGGCATTCTAAAATGATAACATCCATGTGGCGCTAAAAAATTCGTCATCATCCATGCTAATCTGGTGGAAATTTAAAGTCAAGTCAAAAGCTGAGAAATGTCAGCAATTAATTGATTTATAATCTACGATATCATCAATGTTTGGCAAGCGGTATTTATCATAAGGTGTCTTTTTGTTTAGCTTTCCAAAATCAACATCATGCGATATTTTCGTATACCATATGCATCACGCCTTTTTGTTACATAAAGAAGAATTATAAGATGACTCTCTTCAATAATTCTTTAATTTGGCATCTCATTAGTTTGTTTAGTGATTTCACTTATATATAATTTTTAATTTGCAGTATATATAATTTTTCGTATTTACAGGCAAATTATCAGTAATTTCTATGCAACGTAATTTTCGACAATTCATCTGGTAATGGAAAAATATTTTTTTATGTTTTTATTATATTCAAAATGTCATTTCCATCTTTCTTATTAATGTGATTTAAACGAATGTTTTCTTGTAAATTTTAAGTAGATTTTTTATTTAACAACATGTATGCCTTGTGTGGTTGATGTTTTGTGTGTAATATTTTTTGTTTTTATTTCCTATAACATTTTAGTATGTTGCCGGGAAACATATGAGATATCTACTAGTTCGTCGAAAGATATAGAAAAATTATTTGGGATTATGTCGAAACACCGTTCTTTCTATTCCTATCACATTTAAAAAAATTTGATACAAACTGTTGAATATTCCATCGTTACATTTTTCGATCGGACAAAGCAACGTTTTGTTTAATGAGATTAACAATTGAGCCAGTGTGTATAAGAAATTGCTTTATTTCTGCCGAAAAGTCATCTTTGTTTTGCGTTATGTAGGTTGTTCATTTCTCCAGGTTGAAACTCGAAAATTTATTACATACTTATAACATATATGTACATATTATGAGAATTAAAATCATAGTGATTGTTCTGACATTTATATATAATATATAGACGTATATGGACACTTTATAGCATAATGATTACATTGTTGTGACACATAACATGAGAAAGAATTGTTGGTCATGCAGAAGGTCTGGGACTATAAAACCAATTTATTTATATCATATGAAAACGTTAAAATGCGTGTTAAGATGTAATGGTTATCTAAATTAGGATGTAATGTTTGTCCCGTATTAAATGTATGTCTTGTGATGAATTTTGATGATGTTTTGTGATGAATATTGTATTGTGAATATCTTTTCATTGATTTATGTAAAATTGTTTTTCATATTCGTACTCTAATGCAGCATCCATTGTTTCTTGCAATGTCAATTGCTTTTATAATAAATTGAGCGTCTTTAAATGAATGAACTGCTTGCAAATCATTTTATCTTCCTTCTCGATAAAATGTTGTTTGATCATGGCTGATCCTGACGGATTGCATGTTTGACGTACGTTTGACATTTTTTTTTATATAATTTTTTAACATAATTATAAATGGAATTGTTACTGAAATGTATTGCCACTTTCGTATATAGAGAATTTCAAATCACACACATTTTCGAAAACATTTCTTAATGTATAATATTAATTTTTCAATAGTTCCAAAAGCCATCCAAGGCTATTCTAGCATTGCCAAGTCGTTGTGTGACTACCAATTGAACAAAAAGCGCTTCGTCGCAATTTGTCGCATTAAATAAACTATCTATTTCTGATATAAAAGATTCCGCAGAAATTTCTCGGCCATCATACATTGATACCATGTCTAAATTTTTAAGACTTTATTATTTTAATTAGCTTGGCTATTTCATAACCGTTGTCTTTCGCTAGCTGAATCCTTATCTTCATTCTTCAATAAATTATGGGAAAGACGAATAAAAGTAAGCATAGAGGAATCCCCATGGCTCTCGAAAAGGGGCACGAGCCACGGATGATTCGCGAGCCACCAGTTGGACAGGCCTGATTAAACTATTTGCAGAATCGGGTCATCTGATTCACAAAGTTTTGTATTTTAATTCACGATAAATCTTGTTGGTCACTTTCGGCATTTTTGTAAAACGATCTTGTTATTAATGTGATTAATATAAATACAATTTCCATGTAGTTTGAAATTCTTATAGTCTTGTCTTATTTGCTTCAGTATCCCTCTTAAAATTCCTTGCCTCGGTTGTGGATCTTCACGTGAAGTTAAATAGTAAAGATAGACAAAATCGACAATTTATCTTAGCAAAACTTTATTTACTTAGCCTATCCTATTGCTGCCACTAAAATGTTCTGTTACGTTAGAGGTATAAATAAGAACTTGTTCCACTTATACTCTACACAGAATTTTATTAGAAAGAGCAAGGTAAGACTTTCCACTTTCAGACTTTCTTGAACTAAAATTATTTAGTAGGCTCTTTTCGTTGCGTTTATATGCATTTTAGTCCGTTGGACTCTTATCGAACTTTGAAACAGGATAACCGAATTATTTTGTGACGCATTTCTAATGTAGGAATTTTTGTGTAAATATAATGTTTATTTAAAGTTGATTTAAAAAATTAAAATTAATACTATATATTCTAAAGACAAGACTATAAGAATTTCAAACTACATGGAAATTGTATTTATGTTAATCACATTAATAACAAGATCGTTTTACAAAAATGCCGAAAGTGACCAACAAGATTTATCGTGAATTAAAATACAAAACTTTGTAAATCAGATGACCCGATTCTGCAAATAGTTTAATCAGGCTATATATTCTCGCTAGATTTGCACTTTGAACCCGCTATTCACTTATTAGATCTTCGCTCGCTCGAGACTCGTAACTCTGTCTTTTCACTCTCACGACTCTGTCTGATCCTTTTCTTCCTCAGCTGCACGAAACATTCGTCGTTCATACACATATGCACACAAACACAGCCATACCTTAAATATTTTAAGTGCTAGCACCTGAAAGGCTAGAATAAACATTCCCAGGTCCCAGGCCTAACTACTAAACAAATGACACGCAGGCGACGATTGTTGAGTACTGAAGAAAGTTCCGAGCCCTTTCCCGGAATTCCCAATCCCACACTAATGAACGCAACAAGGACGTGATATAACAACAAAATGGACGCAATTTCAGATAAACTGAAGCAGAGTCCATATAAACTTCCCTCTCGACAATTTTTTACTATCCAGAATTCTTTTAAAAATCAGTTTTTCTCGACAATAAAATGGATTTTGTCTAGACTACTTTCACGCATAAATCTATATATCTTACGTTAATCTATGTACCGTACGTAACATCTGATTTCATTTAAATTTCCGTAACATGCAGTTCTTCCAAGTTGTAGTTGCAATTATTTTCATATTAAAATAATAATTAAAGAAAACTAATTGTAAGTAACAAGACTTGGGGAATATAACAATAGTACATGCTATTGGAGGTAACGGGCCGTGATTAGCGATAAAAAATCAAAAGCAATGATAATAAAAATGATCACTAAACATTTGTTCAACATACTGTAATTTTTCAAAACTTACTAATTTATATAACAAGTTTCACATTATACAAGCTAACTAAACTGTAGTTCCATTTAGATTTGTCTACTCAGTATATTATATTATAATCTACACTCATTATTAAATAAGTCTTAAAAAATACTGTAAATAAGAAATAAAATATATCCATTAGAAATAAAGCTCTTTTCTCGTTTTAAATTAAAATCTTCAAACTAGATTTACTCAATTTCAAATTGTTGAGAGTTGTAGCTTTCTGCACGACTTTATTCAATTTTATTCATTTAAGCTAAGATTGCGTGATAAAAATAATTAAAACTTTTAGCTAGTATTGCAGAATGACAATAGAATATATAATAATATAATAATATATTCAAAATGTGTAATATTTTATAGATATATAAATCTACAAAAATGTAGAAACATATGCCTTTATTCGAAAAATTTTAAAATATTCTAGGATATTACGCGTAAACATATTATAAAAACGACTTAAAATTGTATTCTTATTCTAAAATATTATTTTTAATTTTTGTAAATATATTTCTTGTCATATTTAAATATTTGTCATCTTTTCACCGACTTATTTAGATTTCGTATACATTAGAATGTTTATCCACGTACCACTATGCTTGTTAACTTTCATCAAGTTGTGTGAAATTCTTCAAGCAAACAATGCAACAATTCGTGTTCTCTCAGCTATGTATGTACTATGCAAACTGCTATGCGGCTTGACAGGATTTCAATTCATCTCAAGTATCATCGCTGGCAATCTACAGCATTGATAAAATAAAATCTCACATATCTCACGTTTATTAGTATGTTTTTACAATGGTTTATAAGTTACTTCGATAGTCCTTTAAATATAATATATCTTGTTTGGAGAGCCATTCGAAAAATTGAAGAAACGATGTTTATTAACATTAGTTGAACGTACGGTTTTTTTATTACGGCCAATTTTCTTACTCATTAATGGAAAAGTGGACAAATTCATTTTTCACAATGCTGACCATAATTTATACGATCGTTAATGATTAATTTTGTAACATGAAATTATTCGTTTTCTTAATCATTTTTTTTTCAATTATATATTATTTTGATGTGCCTTTTCGACTGAATTACATTATATGAAAATTTGTATTCAACAGAAAGTATAAAGCCTTTGCTAAAAACTCTAAAGTGAATTTCCAATGAAAAAGAAATAGACTTTAATTGATGCATTGCCGAAGCTATCATAAATATAACTACGAATGAACGAATCCTGTACATAGCTCTGATACAGATAGTCAAGAAAAGTGAAAGACGCGTGATTACAAATATCCATTGTAATACGTTCAAAAGATTAGAATTTTATATACATACATAATTAGATAATATATAGCTTACCTTCGTATCACGAATATAGTGCGTCAAAAAAACATTTGCACATTCAGATTTTTGGAAATATCTTTTTGTAAAGAAGTATACACATATTTTCTAGTACCTCATTGTACATAGAAACAATATGCTCATTTAGAAACATTAGCAATTTAAAAGAACGAAAATTTTGTAGTCAAGAAAATATTTACACACTTACGTTCATAAAAATTATGTTTCCTCGTAGATACTTTCCTTCGGAAGTATTATATTTTGTATACATTCCCCATTGACTTCAACAATCGCTAGCCTTGAAATTCACTCCTTGTAATATCACATTAAATTTTTAACCATTCTTCAAAAAACTTTTAAATTATTTTTATATTTAATATTTTTCTTTTTCCGATCTCTAAGTCCAAAATAAGCCACAAATTCTTTATCAGATAGATATCCAGTAATTGAGATTGTCTAATAAGTTATATAGGTGCATTATATAAGAGCCTTTTTTTTATTTTTATAGCAATATATTTGGGATCATTGTCTCATTGGAAATAATATCTTTTTTCCATGCTTAATTTAATTATACTCTTGAATGAATCATCTCGCAACAAATCAATGTACCTTTCAGTGTATCATCGACAAATGCCAGTTTTCCACTATAGCAAAATCTATTCATTTTTCTCAATTTTTCGCATTAATGAAAGGCTTTCTTCGAATCGTTCTATTACTTATGCCAGCGAAGTTCAATGTATTTCTATTGTTTGAGGATTTACATTCTCTCCACATAATGACATAATATCTATTGAGAGACATGGGCACTTATAAATGGATTTTTTATTACTTTTCTTATGACTTATCACTAGTCTTTCATTGTCAACCTTTTTCGTCGGTTAGATCGTGATTTATTTTCTGCACTACCACTTTTTTGATATTTTATTGCTAGACAGGGTGATTCATGTAACACCTATATACACCTATATAATTTTTGAATTACGCGTTTAATGAAAAATTGTTTAATACAAAAGTTGTATAGTTTTAAGAGAGGCAAAATATGACAAAAATATCAATTTTTGTGTGTGTTGAGGGTTTTCGAAATTTTCAAGGTCATCTTTATTTTTTTTTTTTAATTGAACATTTATTTTTTTCTAAGTAAAAAACATAAATGGCACATCCTAAATCTAATTAAGGAGATATTTTACGATAATTTGTCTCGAGGATGAAAATTGTATGAAATATTAGGATTATTTGCTAATAATTTATAAACATAAAATGATGTCCATTAACACTTATACAGTTTTGTAGTCGCGGAGTTCACGGCAATGAATTAACGGCATTCTGAATTGATTGTGCACTAATTACATTACACGCTAGAATTCGCTGTTTTATGTGGTCCATTATTATTGGTGCTTTATTGTGTGCCTTATACTTTAACGTACCCCATAAAAAATAATCTATAGATGTTAGATCGGGCAAACAAGGTGGCCACAGAAATTATTCACTACGACTGATTCATCTATTTTTAAATAAGTTCTATAATGCTTCCCGTCCTTCACATGAATAATGAACCGGACAACCATCGTGTTGATATCAAAGTATTGAACGAATATGTAACGGCATCTTCCAGCAAAAGTGATAAGATAATTAACAAAAATTCTGTATTTTTTCGTCTTGTTTCTGCATTAATCGTTCATCAATAAAGTGTGAATCAATTTCCGCTATACCACATCACACATTAATATTCCATGAACGTTGATGATTAACTTCTCTCATCCAGTGGGGATTATTTGATATCCAATGGTGTAAATTCCGTATGATCGGCAAATGTTGCTTCGTCCGTAAACAACTCTATAATCCGAATGTAAGATAATAACACTGGTGTTTATAAATCATCGAATCCTCTGACGATACTACGCAGTTTTCAGACAAATTATCGTCAAATATTTCCTTAACCATTAGGTTTAAGATCAATGTGATTTAATACTTTTTTTTTACTTGGAATTTAATATTCTTCCAATTTATAATGAAAAAAAATATATGATCCAATTAAAAAAAATAAAAATGACTCTAAAAGTTTCGAAAACCCTCGTCACATACAAAAAATTAATACACCATTTTTTGCCTCCCTTAAAGCCATACAACTTTTGTATTAAACAATTTTTCATTAGACGCATAATTTAAAAATTATTTCAAGTGTGCAAGTTACGTGAATCGTAAATGAAAATTTAGATTTAAGGTTTTAGCAATTTTTCTGTGATTATATTTATTTTAATAGAAATAATTTTTTCTCATACATGCACTGATATTTTACTGTTCGACAAATTACAAAAGGAAAATTTGTAAAATGATTCAAGACTTTAATTTGTTATTTAATTGCATATCGTTAAACGCTATTCTTTTCAAAAATCTCGTAAAAAATGAAAAAGTTATTAATCTTTATTGAATTCTTATTCAAAAAAGCAGTAAAAGTAAAAATATAGCAATGTTTATGTTTATGTTTTCTTCTAAGTTGCAACTTAGCAATAACGTTAGAGAGCTAATTTATATTTATGCGATTAATACGAATTCATATTTTCATTTGCTTCTGCAATTTCATTCACTTCTATTCTTCGTAATACATGTTCTGAAACAAAGAATAGTACTGTGTATCTTTATAAAATTAATAAATTCTTCGTTTCTGCAAGTCTTCGAAGATAATGACTATTTTATGACTATTACATTCTCAGTCACTTTTTCTCTCGCTATTTAGTGAGAATATGTTTATTAAACATACCTAATATGTTTATTAAAGATTCAACTTAAGTAATAGAACTAATACATTTATATTTATAAAAATATGGAAAAATTAAGTATCAATGATGCTCTAAATATAAATAAATTTATTATATGTATTTTTGTATGCGAGAATGCTCGAATATACATGAGAATACTAACCAGATACTTTCCTTAGAATGTATGCGTATGTATACAACGAATCTGATTTAACAAATAGTTTAGAAAATGAAAAAAGAGTAATAACTTGTTAAATAAGAGAAAAAAACTACAAGTTTGTTAAAATTGATTAAAGTTAAAACGATACCAAGACTGCTATTTCATTTATTAATTTATGTTGCAGATTTGGAATCTCTTCCACGAAGAACAGAAGGAGTTGTCAATGAAATTTCGGACATAATAAAATGTTGCAGAACAGTTAGTAAATTAAAGGATAAATAGTACTGATTTTGAGACGTATAAATTCAAGTAAGAATTGTCGAAAACACCGGCAGAGCGGACATGACTGTAAAGAAAAGCATTCTTGTTCTCGTTCGAAATGGCAAATATCTTCAAATAAGTTTCTGCTAGATCCTAGATATAAGAATGGTTGTTTATGGAAAAATTTCATAATTTGTACGATATTTTTCATGGATCGATATGATACTCAGTATACAACCTTTTCTCTCTGGAATTTAATGTATTTGATAACAGTATTCCGACAGGATTGAATTTTATCACGATACAAAGATGCTTTTCCATTTGTGCGATTTCCAACAACAATTTCTGGATTCGTTTATAACTCAAGCAGAGGATGATCTTTCCAAAGATATTAATATAGAATATCGTTTAAGAACTTTCACTTTCCGAATTAAAAGTCGAGATTCGACAGAGGATTCTTGAGAAGTCAGATTTATCTTAAACTGAGAGAAAAATATTTGAATTGTATGAATCTCGAGATTGATGAAAAATTAAGAAAAGTGCTCGAAGTGCTTACGCAGGAGACGAGACGAATCTTGTTTCATAACGAGAACTGTCTTAGCGAAAAATAAGTCTTTTCTGATAGCTACGAAGTGAAAGGAAACGGTGATGAAGCTAAATTTGTATTAAAAAAGCTAGATACAAGGACATAAAGGAAATCAGAAACGATGAGTTTGCTCCAAAGAACTAAAGTGAATATAAAGACATGAAGGAAAAAAAAGGAAACGAAAATACGAAAGCTTCGTCGATAGAAGATCTCACTTAGTTTATATTTGTTTAAGTATTTTAATACAAATGAAATAAAGTAAAATTTGCTAACAATATCCAAGATGCTTGTCCATTAGGCGAAGAGGAAAGAGTCGACAGTAATTCGTACAGAATTCCGGAGGAGGTTTCTTTAACAACGTGGGATAAAAATTTTTAGCAAGAGACAATTATCCGTGAAATTCGCAATCGTAAAAAGTGAAAATGCTCCTTTCATTACTATAAAACGTGATAAGGAAAACATAGAAAAGAAAAATGCATATGAGAAGAAAAAATCTAGCAAAAAAATCAATCACAAGAAATAATTCATTGAATGATATTGATATCCAAAGGAAAAGCAATGAGCTTCTTAATTAAAATTCGGGCTTCGAGCTTCTTACTAAAATTACACGTATTCATTCGATAAAAAGAAAAAACGGTAAAAAGAATTTTCATCTTCGATAGTTTGAATCGTTATATCTGATATTTGGATGAAAAAATCTTGTTCACCGTATAGAAATAACCTACGAAAACAATACGAATTGATCCAGTAGGTCAATGGCTGAGCCCTTACTTGTTAGTCGAATAGAAACCTATTAGAGGCGGTCGTGCGTGAAACAAAAGTGGAAGCGAGCATCGTCGAGGTGAGTCGACTACGCCAATTGTTCAGCTTCGTCTCTGTCGCAGATCAAATCTACATAATATGGCGATAAGTATTATCAATTTCTTTATAGCTGTATTGATACAGAATAAATGAAGCATATTGCTTTCTCTGCGTACACTAGACACTATCTCTGGAATTGACAATTGCTACAACTGAAAGATAGTAAAAAGTAACAAAAACTATTAAACGTTTAAGTATAACGATATGATTAATATAGAAAGAATACGTTCTGTTTTGGCATATGATAAATTGTAGAAGTGATTTAATAGAAGTGTAACTCTTGAAAACGTGAAATATAAAGTGGTTTAAAAATGTTTCAAATATTTAAATTATGTTCATTCTAAATCGCATCAATTGAATTAAAATACGATAGAAATGTCTTTAAATTACGATTTGTGATCATATGTGTACGAGTATCGTTCTTAATAAAAAAAGCTAAATGCCGATTAAGATAATAAATAAAAATTTTAAATAAATGCGTAAAATCGTACTTATTCGGACTAAATCAAGTGAATATCAAGAAAAAATATGTGTATTTAAGAATTTACTGTTAATCACTAAATTAATGAAAAAAATGCAGACCCTCGAAGTTTTCATGAATTCGACGCCTGACCCGTGGAATATGACATCACTATTGAAAAATTATACTTATTATAATAATACAAACATTACAGATTTACAATTGAGAAATCAATTTATACTTCCATGGTGGAGACAAATGATTTGGACACTATTGTTCGCGGGTATGATCGTTGTGGCAACTGGTGGTAATCTGATAGTTATTTGGATTGTATTAGCGCATAAACGGATGCGCACAGTCACTAACTATTTCTTGGTAAACTTGAGCATCGCAGATGCGATGGTATCTACACTGAACGTCACGTTCAATTATATCTACATGTTGAATAGCCATTGGCCCTTTGGCACACTCTATTGCAAGATATGTCAATTCGTCGCTGTACTTACGATATGTTCCAGTGTCTTCACTTTAATGGCAATTTCTATAGATAGGTAAGTGTGTTGTTTTTAATCAAAGGAATCGTTTGTCAGAAAAAAGACTGTTTTTAATAATGTATATTCCATTTTTGTATTTACATTCATGTATTCATTTCATTTCTAGGTTTAATAAGAAACAATGATTAAATTCATAATTAGAAAAGAAATAACTCATTTTTCTATTAAATGTGCGCTATTTGACCTGTTCAGTTGCCAAATCGATTAACTCCATAAAACAAAAAGAAATGTGGAGAAATGTGATGAAATAATATACATTGTTTTTTAAAATTCCCTTTAAAATATAAATTCAAATAGATTGTAGAACGTATAAATGCAGATGTAGTTTTCATCTAACGACATATAAAATGAATAAAATAGAATAGTCTTGAAGTAATCGTTATTAATATTACAATTTTTGCATGACTAAGGAAGTAATCGATTTGATAAATGAAAAAAAGTAATAATATCAAATAATATTCAAATTATTTTTTTTATTACAGAAAAAGATCATTATCATATATTTTTTATTAAAGAGTTTTCACAAAAATGAATAATAACTGTTCTGTTACAATATATTATTATTTGTTATTGATTCATCAGCAATAGTAATCATGTTTAGAAGGAATGAATTTTAACAGAATTTTACACAGAATTTTTTAATTTCCATCATATCTTTTCTCTTGCCACAGTTCTAGCTATAGAATATAATAAAAGCTGGTCTACATTTTTCAGACTTAATGGTTTACTTGCTATAGATTTTCTTATATTAATGATATTAAATTCTGAATCTTTGTTGAAGTCATATTTGAATTGTATGACGTGAGGTTTCGACTTTTCCAATTTTATCCAGTGCATCCACTAGTAACTAATTGTTACTTTTTTATTAATAATAGAATTTTCTAAAGGTTTTGTTGAGAAAAAATCCTGATGAGTCATTTAAACTACATTTTCTTTTTACTGCTGATTATATTATACCAATCATCTGGTGAAAAAATGTTTTGAATTTTTCGCATGTGACTCGATAATGGCAAAATCTGAATCATTAGGCAAATAACTATGTCCACTTACCAAAAATTTCATTTTAATTGACTCAGCTCTTAGTTCTTTGTACTTTGAACAAATTTCAATAAACTTAAGACAGTTTTGGTACACTATTTTATCCAGTACACGAATTTATGTTATTTTTTCAAAATTTTCATCATAAGTCTTTATGTACTTTATAAACTTTATTAGGCATGATGAAATTTTTTGAGACCCACGAGATCCTTCAGTTTCTGGCCAAACAAACATGTGGCTTATATTTTTATTAAAATCATGGCAACCAAAATTATAAACATATAAATTTCGCTTATAATAAACTACCAATGTACTAAGTTTAGAAAAGGCTAAACATTTTTCTAAGTCGAAAGAAAATACGAAAATTTCTTTGGATGCTACTATTCGATCTGCATGTGACTACAAGCCTGTTCAGCTCGCACTTGCTATAATTCACAAGTACTTGCTTCTATGACAGTTAGACTGTAACTGACTAATTTATTTTACTTTATTTCTGATGAGACAGCACTAAACAATTTACCGTTATCATTATAGCACTTGCTGCTGCGTTATCGTAACGATTGCATTATTGCAACGATATTTATTGGAGTACGGAATTAATCAGAATGGCTTCTGAAATAAACTATTTATTATTCGATGGCCAAAAAATTTTGTCATTTAATGGTGTTAATCCTTATTATTAGGGAAATTTATTATGAATATAAAAAGTTAGGACTTAATCAAGTGCTTTGACATTTAAATTTAAAATAATTCAAAAAGTGGAGTTAATTGATTTTACCTCAATCGATTTGGAACGGTTCATTTATCGAATTTGTTGCCTTCGCAAGACATAAATATTTATATTTTAATACGTCAAAATCCAAACTGAATGAAATTTAAACAATAAGGAACAATCATAACTCAACCAACTTAAATTGTTTTGTCTTAGGCTAGAATTGGTAAAAATTACAACTTCGAAAATCTATTTATAATATAAATAGAATTTAATAAAAAGAAGGAAATTATTTATGAGAATTGATATTTTGTAAATGTAAAAAAGATTGTGATTAGAAAATGAAAAATTATCCAACATATACTGATCAATTGTTAACACATAATCCACGAATGGATTGTGTGCGCGCTATTACATAATGGGGATGACTTTTTTCACTTATAAGAAATTTAATAATATTTTATTCAAATAATTAGTGGCATACTTAACGTGTATAACAATAATAACAATTAATATACAGAATTTTGACACCTTGATTATATAATTAATATTATTCTTAATGAAAAATTTTTATATAGGAATTGAATGGTGTCAAGGAAGACATATTATATTGTTATAATTTTATTATTGTTATAATTTTTTTTGTGGGTGGATACATAAAGGTCATATAAAGGTTAACTTCGTTTTTTTAATAGAATTCTATATCTTTTTATATATCAATTGATGCAGCTTTTTATTTTCTATAAAACTGACCTATTATTGATCTATTTATATCGAAAAATTAAGTTTAAAAGATGTTTTAGTCTTGATTCTATAAAATCTATTGAAAGATAAAAAGGAGCAGCATTGTGTTTATAAGACCCTTGTTTTTCATACATCTTCTAGTGATAAGCAAAACACACACGTAGAATTTTAATATAAGTAATATAAATAATATTTCATTGAGTCTTTCCATGTAGGATATAAAAAAAGCAAAATATGTAATTTTTCATTTTGACTTTCCCAAAAAAATCTTACCATGAGTATTCTAAAACAAATTGTATTCCTGGAGTCAGAGTTACGACGCAATTAATTTAAATGAAAAATTATTGACACTTTAAACTGCTATAATTTCGTAATAAAGATCATATCTATTTGATCTCATTTTAAAATATAAGGTTTTCACTTTGATCGTCCTGAATTTGATTTTTTTTTAAATTTTAATATCATGTAGATAATGGAAAAGTGTTTCTTTCTTTAAAAAGAAATTGTAAAAATTCAGACGTATGTAAAAACACTTAAAAATTTTATTTACGAGTAAATTGATCGTGATTTTGAAGATTAAAGTTTTCTTTCTACAGCTATTCCTTAAAGCTTTCCTACAGTTGTATAATTTTTTTTCTTCATTTTATTAAACTTTGAACAGGGTTAGACGACAAAAATTCAAGAAATCCTAACATTTCGTCATCTGATCCTAATGTTTAAATTTGAATAAAATGACAAAGAAAATCGTACAGCAAGGTTTTATTGCAAAGAAACAACTTAAGGATTCATTATAAAGAAAAAATTTTAGTCCTCAAAACCATTATAGATCAAGATGTAAAAAAATTTTGTTATGTTTTAAAAAATATTTGAATTTACGAGAATAAAAGTAATTTTATTTTCTCATTTGCTATATTACATATAAACACATCTTTGATGAAAAACAAACTTAGGTCAGTCAAACAAATTCACGCCTCAAATCCACAGTAAATTAAGATCGAGTAGATTGTTATATGATTTTCTTTTACGAAGTTATAACAGTATTTAAAATATTGATAAATTTTCATCATACGTTTAGTTATGCTCTTCACTGCAACAATAATAACAATATAACAAGTAAAGTGATTAATATTTTCTTGATCTATACAAAGTATGCTATTTTGGAATTTTAGAAAAAGAGACTTATACAGAAAAAGATAAAAGAATAACTAAATAAACATATTTATAATTTATATATAAATTTATCCTTGTTGACTTCAGTCCAAAAGTTCCAAAGCAACCCTCATCTACGACAATACAAAGTATCAGCGTACTATATACCTAAATGCATAGTTAACTGTTATTTGAAAAATGATTTAGGATATGTGAAAAATTGTACATATTAAAATTATAGGAAATGGAATACCCTTTCAATTTTATTTGAACAAAATTTTGATATCATTTTCAAAAAATTTTCCAAAAAGTCGAAAAAATCGAAAAATTCAAAATTTTAAAGCTCGGCCTGCATTCTTTCAGGAATTAAAAAAATCTTTTGCACAGATTATTTTAAGGGGTAAAACCAAAAATGTTAAAAAAAAAATTATCAAGTGTACTACTGAATTATACAGTAGTACTACTGAACAGTACTACTGTATGACAAACATGAAAAAGCAGATTATGGTGTATTATACACAAAAAGACATTACAAAATTAAAACTGTTTATTACATTTAATAGATTAAAAATGATATACATAATAAGAAAAAATCTTATTATGGACCGACAAAAAGGAACGAAATATCAACTTTAAAAAATAATTTTTAACTTCTTGAACATTAAGGTATTTAATTCCCCAAAACATCTAAAAGAATGGAGTAAATAATGTAATATATTACACACAATTGTTTATTTGCTCATTTAAATAAAGTGCTCGTTTAAATATATTATGAGAAGATTAACTTTGATCAGTATTATGTTACATCATTATGTCTCCTTTATTCTAATATTTTATTTTATATTATATATGTATTTCGTTGTCTAAAAAATTAGATAAATAAGACGTTTTAAACTGTAGTTATCTCATAGATCGCAATTATTTCTGAGAACAGCATTGCAACGTTTATTCTGTCATAAACTTAATGGAAGTCCTATTATCAAGGATTATGATTTAGAACTTAACTACGACTTCGAACTGAATTACTTGAAGGTTGAAAGCCGATTAAATTTAATTTAATACCTACTAATACCTAATAATTAGATTGGTTCAAACAGTTATTACTGAGAATATTAAGAAAAGACTTAAAGAAAGCTGTAAAGGGGAAAACGCGAAAAATTACCCGTCTATAAGCTAGACGAATACATGTCTGATTAACTGGTCTCGACTATACAAGGAAATGCTACTTTGACAATTCATCGTCCCAGGAAAATAAATAACGCTCGATTTGGACTGTCAAAACAAGAGATGAAAACCACGGTCTCAAAGACGGAAATCTAGCTTTCTGTGTAGCTAGTGAGCGGACATTCAAATCTGTACTGGACAGTTTTAACTGTGCGCCGTATATGTGGAAACGTACAAAAGAATGCAATTTACTATTCACTACTTTTTCTTAAAATTGAATATTTTGTCAAGCGATGTTTTGCTTAATAATGAGAAAAATTATCGATTGCTTATCCAATAATTATATCTAATATTTAAATAAATTCATAAACTTGAGCAAACCTTTTAGCTATACAAATTTTAATAATTCGGAATATTAAAGTTTCGAAATTAATAAAATCATTTTTTATATTATTATTACTACTGTTTTTTCATATTTTTATTTTTGTGTACGCATATGTACACAAGATGGGGACGTTAAAAACAAAATGCTTTCTAATTTTATGTTACACATAGTGTTAACATCTGTTTATTGAAATATATTAAAATAAACTTGCAAAACTGAGCGGAGAAAGTATTCTAATGCCGAAGTCTTCAGTACAGTTGAGAATTTTGTGGAACTTCGCAAGAGATCAAGAACAATTCCGATTTAAGGAGTTCACAGATAAAAATTAAAAACTGGATTTTTAATAATATATTCTTGACTAGAGTCACAAAGATAGAAAAAAACTTAAGAAACACGATAAAGAAAAAAAATCAAGCGATCAAGGAAACAAAAATCAATTGCTTTGCGTTGATTCTTATATTCATATTCCTTATTGTTGCTGGTGGTGGAAATGATATCCTGCTACGTTTGCAAAATATCACTTGTGCAATTTTCCAAAAAGTTTTGTTCTGAGATGCGGTCAGGTCTCTAAGTACGAAATAGCTACGAATAGTCCACGAATAGCGTTTGATATCAGTGCGATCGTTGCGTAAGAACAACGTTAGCAATTTTATTTCAAAAACGAACATAAGAATACAAAGATAGTAAAAATTTTTAACAGTATAATTATTATAATACAACAGTACAAATTTTTAACATAGTAAGATATGTTCTTTGTGTTTTTGTAACTTCAGGAGGAATCCCAAATTGATGTTCAAATCCCAATCCAGTATCTGAGCAAGAAATTATTTTAATATCATGTTTTCATTTATTTTTATGAAAAAAAGTTATTTGACTGATTGGATACTCTACTACGATTTTGGTCTTTCGCTCAACGGCTTTAATCATTCGACTATTCTGGCCAAAGTGACAGACAACAGACAAACTTACATATAAGAACACTTATTTTTCGTATTATTTATTTCAACGATTTTTCATGTTAATTCTCCAAATCAATTTCTCTGTCTTTTCTCTATATATTTGAATCGTTTCATTTAAAAATCAAATGTTTACTTAATAATCACCATCATATCCCAAATGTTACATCGACATTAAATGAATAATTATATTTTTATTTGTTTATAAATAATGTTCATATGCAGGTAAGTAAGTAATCTTAAGAAATTTTCTAACTGTTACTTATTTGCCAGTGTTTAAAATATATAAAAGAAAAATATTTTTAATGAAAATCAAAGACATGCCTGTTCGGGAGAGTTTCCATGCTGCAATACCCACCGTCTGGGTGCAGACGCGTCGGGGAAAGTTTATGAGTTTTTAAGTGTCCTGAGCAGGCCTGTGTAGCCAAAAAACCCTGGCCATCTGACTGAGCTTTGTTCTAAGCAGATAAGGCCCTCGACCGTGGATTGAAGCATGGAACCAACCTTCCCGAACACGTGCGAAACACGGGCCCGCAAGATCACCCAAGGCGGTAACGTACATCCGTCCTTCGTGCCCCACTCTGGACCTGCGATTTTCCGAAGCCGAAAGAAAGGAAACCAAGAGAGCGTCCGTGCTTTCCTTAGGCTTGCAAGTTAGAATTAGTTTGACTTCCGAGCAATAAGGTTCATTCTCTCGCGATGCAAAACTACCACAAGAGGAAAACCCCCTGATATTTCAGCGCGCGAATACACACACAGTCCACTTATCAAACATGATCTCGCCATGCTACACACGCGTGCGAACAATGCCCAATAAATATGTACGAATGTATGATCGTACGATGTGTAATTCGAGTATTTTTTCTGACATAGAAATGTAATACGAAACAAACAACAAATCTCTTACCTCGTTTCTCATTTTGCCCCCTCTTTTCCTACATTTTATTCACCGCCAATCTATAATTGAATAATAAATATATGAACGTTAATGTCCAGGAAAATTTAGATTGGTAATTTATCTTGCTTCAAAGACAGATTAATTACAATAATTGTTATATAAATAATCATTCAAACAAAATGTTTATTTTAATGTCTATTTACCATCAGCAGTGTTTATATCTTTTTCGCATTTTTATTTTTATAGTATTTGTGTTCGAAAGATATAATCTTAGGACAGTACATAACATTTTCAGTATTAGTCGGTTTTGCCAAAATGCTGTGTAGTAACTGTGAGTGTGTTGGCTTTATGTATGTGAATGCGAGTGTAGCCTGTGGTGTAGATATATGATATGTATATGTGTGTCGGGTCTGATGTGTCGTGTTTTGTTTCTGGACTGCCGGGAAGAGTCAGTCGTTGAGAATGAATCATGATGTGAGGATCTGAGAAAGAGAATAGCGAATTCGGACTAGTGAGTGTGTAATTGAGAGTAAGAGGAATCCAAAGCTTTACTGTTTTGTATCTAATTGTGTTTATTAAATATATATTCTTTTAATATTACGTCGTCCCTTATTCCATTTACAGTAACGATATAAACATGGATGACACACAAAATAAACATAATGACTAAAGAGAATGAATAAAGAGGTTATATTAAAAAATTGAAATGAATTATTAAAAACAACATTAATTAAATTTTGGACGGTTAGATATTTTTTAATATTGATTTATTATTGATTTTAATAAATCAACAATGCATGGTATTTATAATGTATTGAAAATTGCTGAAAGTCCTTTTACATCTATTTCAAACTTTAAATCATATTTAAAACGGAAATATATAGTAATAATTAATATGCTCATTATATCTATACAAAAAGACTATTATTTTTTATTTTACATTATTATTTAAAGTTATTATTTAAAAATAATTTATTTCTTAAATAATATATTGCATTCATTCTTATTTTGAAATAGGTATTTTTTTTATTTTACTTGGAGTAATTATTTATTCCTTTCGTTTGGTATTTTCATTTCAAATAAAATATATTCAATTTTGTGCATAAATAAATAATCAATCTTTTGCCTGATGTAAAAACGTATCTACTTGTTGGAACGCAACGATGATGTCAGATGTGCCGAGCATCGACGACTGATGCGTCTTTGTTTATATATTTCTGAGCTGATGTTTTTATGGAGGGACAAAGAATGGCGTCAATAAGCCTTCTTTTATTTTTTGGGTTTCTTTAGTCAGTCAAAAGCCGGGAGTCGCCAAGAGCGTTTGACATTGTCGTCGTAGTTTATTCTTGCATTTCTTTTTTTCTTTTTTTACTTACAATTAGTTTATTGTACATTGCACACGCGAGTTCTCTGTGTGGTTCATTTTATACTAATATATATTATCAATAGACTTGTGTAATAACCTAACAACACTACTAATGTAAATACTAGAGAAATATATTTAAAATAAAAAAAAAAAATTTATTGCATTTTTCTATTCTTTTTCAAGAATTTGCGAAAATTTATTTAAGAAATGTATTTTTAGGTGATTTTTTTCGATCACGATCAAGTATATATAGATATACCACAAAACGATATCGAATCGGTGTCGATGATTTTCAATAGTTCGATAGCCCCGTGACTACATATATCGAAGAATTATGCTTCAGCGATTCGAAGAGAAGAGCATGAATATTTGCCTGTTACACTGCCGATAAATGATAATATACGTTATCGAGACTGCTGTAAAGGAAACTCAGGTTTCAGAATTTCTGGTGAAACGAACGGCACGATTCGTAGTGAAAATATATAATATATATATATAAATATATATATATATATAGTCAAAGTCGACTAAACTCGAGTTTTAACTAAAAACGAATGTCATATTTATTATTTTTAAATATTATTTGTACAATTTTAAATATCAATATATTTTTTATAAAATTTATATTCGTATGGAAAATAAAAGATAATTCTATATAAGATAAGGATTAAAATATCAACTGAATAATTAAATGGATTTTTATCTAAGGCGAAAAGAAATGATCTTAAGATTTTAAAGTGTGTTTGCTACAATCGAGTATGAACTTGCGTAAATATTTCTTCCTTGATTAATCAAATATTTCTTGATTAATCAAATTTCATCAAAATAAAAATGAAAATTTAAAATTGTCTTTGTCAATAAAAATTGAAAATCATTTAATATAAAACGTAATTACTTTTTAAGATAGCGTATAAGTCATCTTTTCTAGAAACTTTTTTAATACATATCTCGTGTAAATCTGGAAAAAATGAAATGAAAGTAAATTATCAGTAGATAGATAACAAGCACTGAGAGAGAAACACAAGCTTGTTTCTTGCTCATCATTTTTCATCTTTTATTCAAGTTTCTGGGAAATTCTTTCGACGCATCAAGTTACTCATTTTTTTTTTGTTTCTGAAAATAACTAAGAAATATCAAGTGCTAAATGTTAACTGAGATTAATAGAACTATTGCTTTGGAATCCTTGCATCATATAAGTAATATTGCGATCTGTTGATTAAATAGATGGAGAATATGTCAAAATATCAAGTATTAACTGAAGTATTCATTTTCTGTAAATAAACTGAACTTGTTCATGTTCAAGCTTAATTTTTTTTTATTGTTCTCACGTATGTTATAAAACCATTCGTTAAGCAAATAATATATTGGAAACTTTTCCGAAAGAATAGGAAAGAAAAAGAAGAATCCGAAAAGAAGAAATTTAAGAATATAATAGAATTTAAGTTTTTAATTCTTCTTGATATTATCTGCTTATAAAACAAATATTATTGTTATTTTAAATATTACAATGTTTGAAGCATATTGAAGGGGTCACATTGAAATTATCGACACTGTTTTTAATTAACCGACAACAGTTTTCATTGACAGTATTCTTCTCCGATGACAATACTAACCGACAATAATATTTGTGTTACTACAGTTAATCTCATTGATTCTTATTTTTTTCTATAATAATTTGGTAGTGAGGAAATAAGCAATTAAATGTAGTTGAATAGAAAATATATTGCTGTGTTTATATGTATTAACATATGTTGAATACAAAATATACAGATAAATACAATATATTGTACAAAATACAAAACATATGAAATATTAAATACATAATATTATTTTCGAGAAATAATGTAAAAATTGATTGTATTATATTCTTGGCGATTTATTACAATTCTCTAGTTCCTCTTTCAATTTATTTTTTCTGAACTTTTTTTTTACTAGTTCTTCGTTTGCAAGTTTTTCCAAAGTGATTTCACCCCCTGCTTGCTCTTCTTACTCTATTTTATTATAAGAGAGAATATTATAAGAGAGAATATAGCGGAACTCTTACCTTGCAAGCATTATCACCATCGACACCATGATTCTACGCTATATTTTATGTTCTTGGTAATTGGAATGTATTGATACCATCTACCGACTACATTTTTGGTGGAAATAGTGGACGAGGAAAAATTAGATCATTATGTCGTTTTCTTGTATTATGCCATTTATACATATATAATACTTATCAAACAATACAATAATATTGTTATATTGAAACGGAAGTAGAAATCTCACTTCGTTTGAAATTTTTAATGATTTTAAAAATGTTAGGCACAGAAAATGCCTAATTAAAGAACTAAGGGTTTCATCGATTCCATATTGTCGTACGAACCTATTCTTCTGCATTGTATGATATAAATTGGCAAAGATGAAAAAGTAGTCTTTCAGTTTCGCAACTTCAAAATAAAATAAAATAAACTTAGAATTTAATAGAATATCTTCTTTTCAGCTATAGAAAGTACATATACTATTGGAATTAGTGTCATTGTCATTGTTTCCACTTTCCGTATTAGCATGAATACTATATAATTATTTTATGAAAATAGGAAGTTTTTTAAATGTGCCGTTCATTAACCAGCATTTATTTTTATGTAAAATTTTTAAATTTTCTTCTGTTGTAAATAGTGTAATACATTGTTACTTCTTTCTTTTATAATTTTCCAAATTCTCCATTCAAAGCTTTAGATAATTCTTCAGGTAAATATTTCTGACATACTTTGAGGTTTTGTAGAATTATTTTTTAACGTACATATTGCATTTGTTCAATTAAATCTCTATTAGTATTCTCTATTAGATACATTCAGATGCATTTCTTCGTCACTGTAGTTATATTTCTAATAATGACGCATATTGCTTATTGCCAATTCTTTAATTTTGTTTTCAATACACGTTTTCAATACATCATAATTAAAATTCTCAGAAGCATAACTGTGCTTTTAAGCAATAATAATTTGTTATTCAAGTATACCGTATTAACTGTAGCCACATTCATAACTGTTACCCCTTTTCCCACTTTTCTTACATATCCAATAATATAAATCATTTCGATTTCTATTTTTGTTATAGATATAACCGTTAATATAAATTTTTACGTTATTTTTTATGGATAATACTATCTGTGCAATAACAGATTCACTGTTCTCTGTAGATAGAGAAGACATCTTTTTAACAACAATCGCACAATTCTCATAAGTTTAGTTGTATTAAAGGTTGGCCAGAAGTAACTGCGTTGCAAATGTGCAAATGAAAGGCGAATTTTTCATGAAAAACAAAAACTTTATAATATATTGTCCATTTTGTTCGATTATCTTTTGCCACCTTTCAAACAACTTCATCTGCGTTCAAAAAAATTTTTTGACAAAAACAATTGCAAGAATGATTTGATATCTTCATGAGCAGCGAAATTCAACAAACCCATTCTATCGTGATTTTAAGGCTTTTTTATTATACACATCAGATAATTTTTTATGAGCTCGCGCAGCCTGTTTTTTCCTTTTTCGGAAGTAGTACAGCAAAATATGACGAAAATGTTTCTTTTTGATTTTCCATTTTCAAATCGACGCCAAACAAACAATTGTTAACGAGATCGTGCATTTGTTTTTCTAAAATAAGCGTGAACAATTAGATATTAGATTATACGCATAATGAATTTGCGGTTTAAAATGAAATTAGTTACATTTTAATATATATATAATATATATAATATCCATCATAGATGGATAGATGGATATATATATATATTACACAGTCCATCTGTTAGAAAAATACGCAATTACTTTTTGGCCAATAACTTATCTGGACACATTCTCATGTCAGGCAAACGCAGTGAACAGACTAATGAGTCGAAATATTGAAAACAGAAGCGCAATAGGCTAATGTTATTATCTGTCGGTGCCACCGGAAGAAACTGTTGTCGATTAAATCTAATTAAATGTTGTTATCGATCAAATCTAGTATCGTTGAATTGTTGTTGGTCAAATTTAGTATTATTGAATTGTTGTCGATGATTTCAATGCGATCATTAAACAAATGTTCATGAACTGCTGATTTTCACAGGAAATATTACAAATGAATGAACTGTTTTTTATTTGAAGAAACTTTAATTAAAGATTAAAATACGAAATAAATTATCGCACGAAATTTTTAAAGCAAAGTATTTTCATTTTTTTTTTATCCCTAATTTAATTTAATTTAATTTAATTTTGATGAAAATAATCTTGTAAAAAATTAAGTCGACAAATTCAGTCTACCTACAGAGATACATATATGTATTGATCGCATAAGTTTCATTTATTCAGGACAAACCACGATCTAGAATTCAATTTTCTACAACGTTTCTCTCGGATAGAGATTGCCCAATAGAAGTGTGTTAATAACACAGACCCGAGTTTTAATATTGATTGAAATCAAAAAGAGGAATGAATTGTTGATAAAGAGATGAGAATCAAATCGAGAAATCAGGTAGATCTCTGCACTTCCTGATAACATAGTGGTGTTAATCATCAGCCATGATAATAAATACTTCTGAATTAGCAATTAGAAGCAAGGTCATTTAAACTGATTTATTACAAGCAGAGAGCACATTCAATATAGCAATAAGAGTTCGATGCTTATGTTTTTAATTTTGTAATATGTGAAAAGGAATATCGAACATCTTTACAAATTCGATATACAATGAAATCGAAATACAATATCCAAATCATCAAAATCGAAATCGAAATTCATCAAATACACATCTTTTAAATTAATGATAATCCTGACAATGAAATGTTTAAATGAATTCTACAGATTCACTTTATTGCTATATATAATACACACCTATCTACGAGATTAACCAGAAAATATTAAACAATAGTAGTTGAATTTACTTATGTTCAATAATGTTATCTTAAATTTCGGAGAGAATGCATTCGTATTTCTAATAGATACATCTATTTAGCAAAAATATACTAAAGCCAGATATCTATGAACTGTACTATCTAATGATGCCAAGTTCTTACAATAAGATTATTCAGATTAAAATCTTAACCTAGCAAGAAAACTTATAAGGAAAAAAATTGTAATTGGTGCCATTATTCCTTTAATAAATAAAAATAGCTTGTAAAACTTACTTGTCCGTTATTTTTTATTTTCATTTACGAAGAGTCATGAAAATGTTAAAAAATTGAACGCTTACCAAATATTAGGTGGACCAGAAAGTAATGTCGTTTCTGCGCATATCGATATTTGTTTGTCATTTATCAGCTTATTGTGTATTTCAAAGTCGAGCCAAAGACATTTTAAAGTTAGAGTGACTTGTTTACTCGTAAATAATTAAATTTTAAATTTTTTTTTGCAATTTATGACAAAATGGCCAGTCAAATACCATTGTATGCTTTTTGAGTTTCACAAGGGTAGTAACGTAACAATTGCTACCAAAAACATTTGCAATATTTATCTAAGTGCATTAGACGTTCTGAAATGCCAAAGGCGGTTTTCTAAGTTCAAATCCGGTAATTTTGACCTTTCCGACTCGTATCGATCAGGAAGACCAACGACTTTAAACAATGACATGTTAAAGGCGGAAGTAGAAGCAAATCCGTGTCAGATAATCGAGGAACTGTCAAACACTCTTAACCAACCTTGGTCGACCATCCAAGAACATTTACAGCAGATTGGTAAAGTAAGCAGAGCAGATGTTTGGGTCCCGCATAATCTGTCCGAAGAAAACAAAGCTAACCGGTCCACCACATGCAACTTATTGCTTCAGCGGCACAATACAGAAAAGTTTTTTGATCGCTTGATCATTGGAGATGAAAAATGCGTCTTCTATGATAATCCAAAACGCACTCCGAATGAATCGCCACAAAATACAGCTAAGCCAGGTTTACAGCCCCAAAAGGCGCTTTTGTGTGTTTGATGAAGTATTCGCGGAGGGTCGTTCATTTTGAAGTGCTGAAACCTGGACAAACTGTGAATGCAGACCTTTACTGTGAACAATTGGATCGAGTAAATCAATCTTTAATTGAAAAGTGCTCAGCGATTGTCAACAGAAAAGGCGTTATTCTGCAACACGATAATGGAAGAACGCACTTCGCAAGACAAACCCTAGAAAAAATTAATGAATTGGGGTGGGAGGTATTACGCCATCGGATTTCCATTTATTCCGATCGCTACAACATTTTCTAAGTGGAAAAAAATTTGAAAATTTGGATGATGTCTAAAATGCTATCTCCAGATATTTTGCTCAAAAACCAATTAATTTTTATCGATCCAGCATTAGAAATTTGCACACTAGATGGTAAAAGGTTGTTGATAACGAGGGTAATTACATCATTGATTAAAAATATATCTTTATTCGAACATCTACCAAAACCTTTATTGATTTTACTGATTAAATGTTTGCAATTTTTAATATATAAAATTTTTCCTAATTTTGGTAACATACTTTGTTAAAAACTTTTTACTTTAGTTTGAAGCATTGAAGAGTTTTTAATCAATTTTTTTTATTTTTCGTTCATAAGAATGAAGATAAGAAAGTCATGTTTCTTATTACCTCCAAAAATTTTTTGGATGTAACAAGAAATATTATTGATATAAATATATTGATTTAAATTTTACGATAATAAACGAGGTATTTTACCTATCTGTTTATTGAGATAAAAGTTCTACTTCAAAGAAAAATCAATTTACAATACCTCACAGCAAACACTCAGTGAAGAATTATTGTTCTCTGGAACAATTTTGCTTACCTTCCCTATACACGTTTACATTCATTAACTTTTCAAATTTTTCGTCCAGTCATCATTAAGTGTTATGTGAAATCGCAAATTACATTGTTAACTCACAAACAAAATATTTTATTCAAAACTATAGATGATTTTTCTTTTTTCAGAATAAAATTTTTTTATCAATTTTTTGTTTATCTGTTTGATACTTATTATATTCTAAAAAAATATTTTTCTAAATTAACAATCAGTTAGTTTCATAAAAAGAAACTTGTGTTTAAAATTTTTTTATATTGACTTTCGCTAACTTTATTTTCATTGCTCTGTAAAAGAAACGAAAATAGAAATGTAAAAAGAATTATGGTAATAATATATACGTACTTTAATATGTACGATGTTTCCTTTAACTCTTCAAGAATTTTTACTAGTAACAATGGAAAATTGAGAATTATCGATGCATAATGTAATAAGAAATAATATTTATTTCCTCTGTGATTTAATTAATATTGTTTTCTTAAAAATACTTAGATAAAATGTTCTTCAGATAAAAAAATTAAAGTTTCAGTTTCAGAAAAAAAATTAAAGTTTCAGTTTCAGAAAAAAAATTAAAGTTTCATTTGCTGTATTTTGTACATATCTTATTACCTCATCTGTTTCCTGAGAATGTTTCCCATTCTTCTCTGATATTTACTTCAAATGATACTAAAAAATTTTAAAATGAAGAAATGTAACTGTAATGTATCCAATTTAACTTTTTTACAATTTATTTAATGCTTTAAAACGTTTTTTATTAGAAATAAGAGTAAAAATGCCTAATGCAATGACAATGAATAGAAACATGAAATAAATAACTAAATACTTTGATATCATTTTTGAATATAGCTTATTGGCTGCTGTCGCAATTGATTGTTTTTTTTTCACATTCTTTCAAATCCTTTTTAGCTAACAAAGATTAAAAGAGATATATTTCGCAGATACGTACCAACAGAGTGGTTTTTTAAGTATTTATTATGGCAAGATCTCAACATTTTTAAATTTTAAATATAAAATATAAGATGAAATTCTTCTAGTAATTAGTATATTGAAATATATTAAAAAGAAAAAATAGCGCAATGTTGAGAAAATGTACGAAAGATAAGACTTTCAACTTTATCGTCGCAATTTCATAAATTAGAGAATTGTATGCTGAAACACAAAGGCTTCTAATATAAACGTACGATGAATAGATAGAAAGAAATGATAGGATAGAAAATATCTTGGATATAACAAAAATGTTTTATCTCTCTAATGTAGCAAGAATTTCCTTTGAGTATAAATGAGAAAGTGACTCTCTCTGTCATTGTTGATGCTGTAAAAAAAGAATGCAATAAGTACGATTCGACATCGTTATCGCACCTTTTTCACACAAATACTTTAAAAAATTACCTTAATTTTCAAATTCTTCAGCAAATCTTACATTTTCGTTTGGTCGGATTTCAAAAATTCAGATAATTAATATTGTTTAACAATAATGACCTTATGAAATGAAATAATTTAAAATGAAATAATCATTCATTGTCTTAACAAACTTGCTTATTATTTATTAAACCTGTTGATTTTTTTTGTTCGAGATGATAATTTAATATAATAACTGAATAAAAGAAATTAATAAGATAATGAGATAAAAGAAATTAATAAGATAATTTAATATTATAAATACATATATACTGCCACTCAAAAGTCTTAAGACACTTTTTTGTTTTGATAAGATTCAGTATTTGAGCCGCTCGTTTATGAAATCGAGTAACTGCACAAAAAAAAAAAAATAGAGAAATTGATAACATAATATACTTTATAGAACTTGATAAGATAGTATAGTTTTTTAAAATTCTTTGTAAAATTTGAACTCAAAGGAATCTGTGAAATATTAATATACAGTATTAGTAGTATTATCTAAATTCATTTCCAAGCGTGAAGCCTCTACTTTCACAGTACTGAATTCATTTTTTCGAAACGATGGTTTTGCATTATTTTGAAGAAAATAAGTAAAGATATTTTTTCTCTCGAAAATTTTGCACATTGCTAAAATTTTTAAATTTGAAAATTTTGTTCATAACTAAAACCACCATGGTCTCAAAGATTGAAGTTTATTACAAAAATCTTTTAAAATTTATTGTACATAAGATTTTTTTACACGAAGTTATAAGACTTGTAAATATCAATTTTTCATCAGGTGTACGAATACTTTCTACATCCACTGTGTATTAACATTTAACAGATTGCTTGTTGTATAAAGTATCATTAAATTTTTTCCATTTTTGAAACAAATATAGTACTTATTTGTTCGTGACTTTTGAGCGGCATAATTTCTTATTATAATATAAAAATTATTGTAATATAAAATTATTATAAAAATTAATATTAAAATGATTATAATATAAAATTTATTATACAATAATATTAATTACTAATTATTTGCATATTGACATATTTATTATGATTAGAAAATATTTAAGAACTTACTGTTGTTAAAATTAAATACTTATTGTTAAAACCATTAAATACTTAAAGATAAAAAGAAAATATACTGCTCACAAAAATTAGGAGATATTTCAAAATGAATATAAAACGATAAAAAAAAGCATTTTTTTTATCAAACAAGATTTTTTTTTATTAAACAAGAACATCAGAAAAGCAAACGACAAGTCAGAGAAACTTATTCGATTATGCAAATGAGATGCAAAACCAACTTTTATTTCATTGCTAAAAATACACAAGAGGCTGAAAGTATTGGAGTATCTGCACGTTCCCTTGAAAGTGCACATCCTACAATTTTTCAGCCCTTGCAATGCCCCTGCAACACGATTTGCCCGAATGCGAAACCTGGGGAGCCATAGGACATCTTGAAGCTGGTCAAACACAGACGACAGTGATAACAGAACTTTGGAACATCCCAAAGCGTGATTAACAAACTGTGGAATCGCTTTCAAGAGACTAGCACAGTAGGAAGAAGACGAGGGCAAGGGTCGCCCATCTGCCATAATAGCAAGAGGTGACCGCTATTTGACCTTATTGGCAAGAAGGAATAGGCGCAGCAATGCAACAGAGCTGTGGGGACAATTTCTTACTGCCATTAGGCGATAGATATGCAGCCAGACCATACGAAATCAACTCCATCGTGTTGGACTGCATGTCCGGCGACCAATGGTATGCATTCCGTTATCTGTGGAACATTATAGAACCCGTACAAGGTGGGCTGATGAGAATTGTTATTGGAGCCGTAATGAGTAGTCAACTGTTTTCTTCTCTGATGAGTCACGGTTTAATCTGCAGCCTGACTATCGTGTCTTGATCTAGCGTGAACGAGGAACATGGGAGAATCCACATTTCATGCGAGAAAGGGACTGCTTCGGTAGTGGTAAAATCATGGTGTGAGCTGGCATCAGCATTGGTGATCGTACCGACCTCCATGTCATCAGAAACGAATCGCTGACTATTGTCAGATATCGAGATGAGGTTCCTGTAGTGGTACCCTATGCTGGAGCAGTTGGAAACAACTTTCTTTTCATGGACGATAATGCAAGGCCCCACTGTGCGCATCTCGTCAACAACGTACTTCAGGAAGCAGGAATCGAACGCAGACTGGCCTTACGTTCTCCAGACCTGAATCCCATTAAACATGCTTGGGATGCACTGGGAAGACGTCTGGCAAACCGTTCAATGCCTCCCACAACACTTCTTTAGCTAGAAGTTGCTTTGGAGCAAGAGTGGCAGAGAATTCCGCAAGAACTGCTGGACAAACTGCTGATAATCCTGTCCATGCCCCATCGCTGTCAGTGTGTTTTGGCAGTCTTAGGTGACCATACGCCCTACTGAACAGTCAGTGTGTGGTACTCTCGTCCAGTTTGAGATTCTGTTCACCCCCATCAATATATCACTTCCTACTCAATCACGATAATAGACTTTGCATCTCATTTGCATAACCAAACAACTTCCTTTGACTTGTTTGCTCTTCTGATGTTCTTGTTTAATAAAAAAAAATCAAATGCTTCGTTTTTTTATCGCTTCATATTCATTTTGAAATATCCCCTAATTTTTTATATTAAAAGAGGCATGTTAAGTTTAAGCACAGAGTTAAGTGAATAAATGGACTATAAGTGATTACAAATTGGTCAATCTTAACCAAAATGGAAAGAAGACAAACGTGCAAACAAAATTTGTTGCATCCCACGTGATTCTTGATAGAACTCTTAAAATTTTTTCTTTTTTATGAGTCACGAATTTACAAGAAGGTTAGTTAATGCTTTTGTTAGCGCATCAATATGCACTAGTTGTATATGATTAAAATGATTGAACAAATTAAAAAATTATGAACTGTATTTGGCACACTGAATATCAAAGAATTATTTCTTTTATCTATATTATATGATTACCACTGACGAACAAAAAATCCTTAACAAGAGATCAAGCATATCTGACGAACTTCAAGCAGTAGATTTTAATGCTATAATTGACGCTATTATATGTAACAACTGCAATAGATATGTTTGTAATATCATTTTAGATTAAATATATTTGCCATCGGTAGAATGTTTATCCTTACACTATAAAATATACATAAGTAAATAGAAAAGTATGAAGATCCACGTAAATCGAAATTCAAATGTGAACTTAAACCACAATTCGAATTTTAATCAAAATGCCCATGGTGCTATTTCCCGAGCATTGGAAAACCGATTAGAATTCCAATACCAATACGCTGTCGACGTTGGCGGTTCAATCGATTGAGGAAAACATTCCGATATTCAACAGAGAACAACGCGTGAATCTTAATGATTTAGTAACGATATAAACGTCAAATGCGACGTGAAATTAATTATTAAGGGTCTCAGGTTGATTTGTATGTACGTAGATGTGCTGTGTGCAACGTAAATACGTGTATAATTTATAAACGATCATAAATAAAATAAGATTTTTTGAAATAAATAAGATAATGAAGATATATTTTTTATATGTAATTATTGTTACGAAGACTTATTTTTTAAATGAAACTATTTCAAAAAAATTTAGTAAAATTTAGTAAAATTTTTTTGAAATAGTTTCATTTTCATTTAAAAAAATCTTTACAGTTAAAAAACATATTGGTTTTAAAGAGTGAAATTTTCACGAGGTAAATGTGAAAATTTTTTGAATTCGAATCTTTTCTACATTCCAAATAAAAGATTAAAAAGAATTATTTCGGAATATTAGTATTTCACATAAATTTATTTTATCGAAAATAAAAATTCAATAGTATTAACATTTTTTAAAAATTCGAAAATATGACGTATTCCTTTGGTTTAGGTTAGGTTTAGACTAACACTTGAAAAGGGATGTAAGTGATGTTTGATTCGATAAGAATTTTGATAGATTTGATAGATCTGCTTGTTTCAGTTTTTTATCATTTAAATAATTGAAATGCCAGAATGACATCTATTGAAAGTTATTATTTCTATCTTACTTTCAGAAAACATAAGACCAGAGATCTTTGATCAATTCTGTAATCTATTGAGTATTTTGTGGTATAATTTGAATAGTTATAAAATTTGTTTCTTCATGTTATAGTAATATCATTGGCAAGTTTTCACAAGGGGCATTACTACAGAGAAAATATTATTGATTGCAAAAGCAAGGAAAGTATAACATTCTTGGGAGAGTCTGTTTTCTATTATGTGTGATAACTGCATATAGGCAGTTATCAATTCTAATTCGTCTTATTTCAAGAAAATTTTCGATACCATAAATATTAGTATAATAAATACAAATATTTCCAGCAAGATTATATCTATTAAATTTTGATAATATGTGGTCTCTAGATTATGTTGTATATTTTTTCGATATTTGTACAAATGGTGTTGTTTTTTTATTAAAAGCGATTTTTTATTTCAAATATTGACTGATCAAGTTTGCCTGAAGTATTAAAAATTGTAAAATTTTTCTGTACAATACATTGAACTTTTTTATATACGAGGTGTTAAGTTTAAATAAGAACAATGGAAAATCTTACAAGAAGTTTGTCATCTCAAAAATATTGTTACAAAAATTATTTGGTATAAAAAGGAACATTATTTGATATAGATATTTTTTGTAATATTCCGTAAGATAATAGCACCGATTTTAAGATCAAGCTAATTTTTTTGAAATGGGAACTTATATTTATTTGTATTTATATAGTGATTTTTGAAAGACGTAAAAAATATCTATTTATGAACCTATGTTCTACATAGTTTAGTTTTCAAATTATAAATAATTCAAAAAAGTGTTCAATGTATCCTTACACTTCAACGTACTGTTACTGCATGACTTAGCACTGAATCCCGTATTTGCTGGAAAATATCAAGTTATATCTGAAATAACTTCAAATCTATTTTGGATCTTTTTTTTATAGATCGTGTATTGTTCATCTCAATTAAATACACAATATATTTTAGACTACATAAGAAATAAAAGTTTAATGGATTGAATCTTGTTTAACTCATATCGATAGGTATTTTTTGTAAACATTAAATGAAGTTCCGGCTTATTACGATGTGTAGTAGCATGTACTAAAACACACATTCAATTTGAAAACGTAAGATATAAATTCGTATGAAATTATATCTTTAAATTAAATTTTCTTATTTTGTGTCGATTCATCATGGAAAGTATGAACATGTATTTAAGAATTACTCTTTATATGTGTATAATGTTACGGCACGATGTGTCAAGAAATATGACTCTGATTCACGCGCTTGTATTTGAGGCGGATAGCGACTGTGTGATGAAATATTATGAGATAATGTTACTATTCCGATATAAGACTAGAGATCGCGTTGAATGAAACTATTTTTTATAAATGATAGATTCGCGTGGACCGGACGTTGCACGGAATTATATTGACCATCTGACTAATTTCTAAAGACTATTCATGTATTAGCAATGGCACTAATAGAAGAAAGAGCAGTAAATAGCCGAGATATGGCAGTATAGTAGAAGACTGATAGCTCGAATGTGGCGATATAGCAAATGTTAAACTATAACCCGAATTGTAATGATAACACATTAATGTGATACACACTCAGTGGTTGTATTTACATACTCAGCGATACTCACTGACGCACTAACAATGCAGTGATTTTATATAACGATGCACTGATTTCCTCGCTGACGATGGGCCTGTTTTATAGGAAAGTGATGGCAAGTGCAAGCCAATCACTTTGAATCGTTTGATTGCCCTGAAGTAATTCCTCTAGAAACGGTGAAATTATTAAACATCAATAGGATGATTGATGCCAGTTTTTAGAGGACACCAAACATAGGCACGCGGGTCAGGGGCCGGGAAAGAAAACAATAAATTATCACGAGATGGAGCATAGTAGACATTAGGACTTCTTGCCAGCATAAAAAACGAGTGAACTGTTGTTCTTATTTAAAAGTAGAATAAATTATTTTATGTGAACAAAAAGCCTAACGTCTTTCATACACATAATTCTAATAATTAGAATTATAGGAAATTCCTCGAATATATATTCATGTTATGAAATCCAAATATTGCAAAAATTGTTAAAAATATCGCACTACATTTCCACTTGTATTATTATTTATTTATTTATTACGTTGCATCAAATAAATATAAATTATTATAAAATACACACATTACTCAAACTACAATAAAATTATAATTAAACAATGTAATTAATAATAGAGATAGAACGATATGTAATACATAGTAAAAATATTACAGTATAATTATCAATTAATATAGTGTTTAAATAAAAGAAAAAACTTAATTACAATGTTATAACTTACAATATATACTTGCGTCTTTGAGCGAATTCTCGTAAAATATTTCATTAATGAGACAGATGGATCTCGTTGGAGAGACTATTCCTAAATCTATCATAGGAAATTCTAAATCTATTATATAAGATGTTCTTGCAATTTAAAAAGCATTTCTAAAATAGAATTACAATCGCATTTCTTTGGATATATGTTTCTTGGTTATTGTACATGTAAGCGAATAAGTTTGGTGTGTCCAATTTTTACAATTAGTTTGGTTAGAATAATTTGACCTCTTACTGGATTTCTTACTAGAAAGAAGTGTTGGGTTTTTATCAAATAAGCTTTCACGCATCTTATGATTGTTAGATACAAGAATCTTTTTCCAAAAATCATTTTTCTGCTTGTTTTTTTTTTAAGTTTGAAAATTTTTGTGAAATGATAACTATTTGGCTTATATATCTTAATTTTTTGTACATTAGAATTTTGAAAATTTATTTAAATATATTTGTTTGAATTGATGTAATAATAAATTTGATATTTTTGGAGTTTATTTTTGTGTACTGCTTCAATGATATATTGCGTTAATGAGTGTGGTGTCTTCAATGTTAATCTCTGAGAGGAAAGATTGCAATTTATTGTAAATTATAATTACAAACTTCAACTTTTCTTTTGACAATTTTTTCCATTTTTTATATTATAATTATATTATAATTAGAATGTTCAATTAGTAATTCAAATCGGCAGCAATAAGTAAGTGTAATTAGCAAAAAACTTTGAATTCTTAAAAATAATGTTGTTAAACATGTGATTTTATATATCCGTCGAGATTTTGTAATTCTGTCGAGTTGAATTAAAGTCGGTGAAATGGTTTGGGATTTTAAGAGAAGTCCGATTTCTTTCAAATTTTCTGGTCTCTTTCAAAGTGAAGAGACATAATATATCCAAATTAAGATTATTTAGAATTTTTTCAATGTTTAAATATTTTGAAAGAAAGTAATTTTTTGTAGTCTTTCATCTATTTTACTAGAAAAAGTAATTGGTTATTTATTCGGAACATTCGGAACAAGGGCAACCACGTCGATTTCAATGATCTTGACATGTATGTTTTATTCTGAACAACTTTTTCTTGTATATCTTACCGCCGTTCAGCCTTAGTTTCTGAAATATTTATAAAGTTATATTTCATACATTTCAGAATAAATTTTACCAATATCAATAATTTTTGAATTTATAATGTTATATTTGGGAATGCATATTATTATACATCGAACTTCGAGTGCATTGTGAAATCGGTCATAATGTGTTCAAGAGATATGTATCAGAATGTTAAGAAATGTTTGACGTGGTAATCACACGTAGATGCTACATTTTTAAATGTTTTAAAAAGTTACCGCAAAATTGACTTTGAGCGTGATTTTCAAAATCAATCTTCTTTTTGCAGTATTGTATTCTACTCATAGAAAAAATTTTTAAGGAAACATAGAGCGCAAATGACGCGTTCTCGTAGAAAATTATAAAAGGTATTATCATAACTTTCTAATTATTTCCAGAGAAACATATAATCATTATCTTCTTCTTCTACTTCTTCTTCCTTTTTACGTCGCATCGACAGCGAAGTCAGTAGCGACGACGGTGGTTTTAGATGTGTGGATAATAGTTTGTGTTTTTGAAGTATTTTAAAACTCTTTGTATATCATTTTGCGAGATCAGTTATATTTGAATTAATTTCGTATCTCTGCCTTTGGGCTTCTGTGATGTGGCATTCGTGCAGAATGTGGGCGACTATTAACGAGTGATTATTGCAATGGGTGCAGGTAGGTGGTTGATTTTTAGATTTTATGTTCGTGTGTCAGCTTGGTATGACCAATTCTTAAGCGTGTAATATTTATTCCTTCTTTTCTGTTGCTAATATTTGGTGTTTGTTGGTGAAAGTCTCGAATACTTTTATGTAGTTAAGTGTTTTTAGTTATAATCCAAATATTGTTCCATTCATTTTTTACTACTTTTTTGCAGTGAATTATCTTCACAAGAGATTGGAAGCTGGTTGAGTTTGTTAGTGGGTGAGGGAATTGCTTCGTTGCTGCGACGGCCTTTTCATTTCCTTCTATCCCTTGATGAGCTGGAATTCAGATGACTGCAGCTTTTGTGTTAGGTTGGTTGTGGTTTAGTTCTTGAATGGTGGTTATTAGTTGGTTATTATGGTCATATGTTTTAGTCAAGGATTTTGTAACGCTCATGGTGTCAGTGTAATTGACCACCTAGGCTTCGTTATTTGATTGTACATATTTTATTAAGGCTTCAAGAAAGGCATAAGTTTCGGTTGTGAAAATGGATGATGAAGAGGGGAGGTTCTGTGTTTTTTTTGGCTTTTTCTGCAATGACGTATCCGACTCTGGAGTCGTCAGTGTAAATCTTGCTGTGGTGAACGTAACTGTTGTTTAAATCTAGGAATCGGGCCCTGTGGTCAATTGGATTGAGGATATTTTTAGGGAGTTCGGCAAAACTGGTGTTTGTTGTTTCTATTGTCCATGGAGGGATTTGAGGTAGTTTACGTTCGATGGTGGAGTGTTTTCAATGTAGTAGTTTGGAGGATTTTGATAGTCTGGTAGGAAAAGGAGAAGGGATTTTGGGTTTATTGCTGTAGAGTGCTTTGTATCTATTTAAGAAGATATTATTGTAGGAAGGGTTATTTGGAGTGGATGAGATTTTTATTGCGTATTTGAGGGTTAGGAACTTTCTTCTGGTTTCAAAGTCATTTTCTTGGCTTCAAATAGTAGACTATTTATAGAGCATGTACGGTATGCACTTGTGGCTAGTCTTAGAGCTGTGTGCAGAATTGGTTCTATTATTTTTCTAGTATAGTTTTTGGCTGAGTTATAAGCGGTAGAGCCGTAATCTAGTTTGGATCTAATTAACGCTCTGTATGTTTCTAAAAGGGTGTCTTTGTTGGCTCCCCAGTTGTTATTGGAAAAAATTTTTATGATGTTAAGTCTTTTTATGCAGGAATCTTTTAAGGATTTTGGATATGGCGCCCAAGATAGTTTTTCATCGAAAATAAGGCCTAAGAGTTTAATAGTGTTTGCGAATTTTATTTCTATATCACTTAAGTGTAATTTAAGTAGAAGCTGCAGTTTGTTTTTCCTAGTTAATAAGGTGCCTCGGGTATTTTTTGGGAGAAAATTGTAAGCTAGCTGTTTTTGACCAGTCCTGTAGAGTATTGATGGCTGTTTGTAAGTGTTCGTTTATGGAGTGTACATTTTTCCCGCTACATGTGATAATGTCGTTCGCAAATAACTGGGCTTTTATTGGTGGCTTGAGGTTGAAAATGATGTCGTTAATTCCTATTATAAATAGTGTGCTGTTCATTACTGATCCTTGTGAGACTCCGTTCTTTATTGTAACTGGGTGTGACAGAGCTCCATTTACTCTGATTTGGTTGGAACTATTTGATAGGAAGTTGGTTATGAAGGATAGCACATCACCATTCACTTTTAATTCTAAGAGGGAACTTGCAATTTTGAATCTCCAGATTGTGTCGATGGTTTTTTCAATGTCGAGGCATACGGCAGCTACGTATTCTTGAGGAAGGCGTCGCAAATGTTAGGTACCAGATTCGTTAGGACATCAATGATAGAACGATGCGTCAGAAACAGTATTGGTTTGGATTTTTTGGGAAGTTTTAAGGTACCTTCGAAGCCTTCGGTTTACGATTTTTTCCAGTAGTTTATACATGGTGTTAGTTAATGCTGTTGGACGATAACTGTTTGGTTTTTGTTTGCTTTCGTTTGGTTTAAAAATAGGAATTAATATTGCTTTCTGCCAGTTTTCGGGGAAGACGTTATGGATCCATGTACAGTTGAAGGTCTTTAACAGGTAGTTTATTTCGGTTTTTGAGAACATTTTTAGTAGCGAGTTAGAGATATTATCTGGTCCAGGGAGTTTTTTGTTGATGTAAGGATGGAGTTTATTTTCTTGAGTGTTAAAGGTGAGTTTAGCAATGGATTGCGATTTGATCATGGTGTATATGGATGTTGTTAATTGTGGGGTGTGGTGAGCTGTTGTTTTTGTTGTTTGAATTTTCTTGGAATTTTTTAGCTAGTGTGTTAGGGGAAATTGAATATTTGTAGGGGATTGGAATCCATTTATGCGTTTGATTTTTTTCCATACAGCAGATGTTGGTGTTTGGAAATTTATCGATGTGTAGTTCCTCCATGATTGTTTTTTATTTTCTTTAATTATTCTTCGGAAGTTGGCGCGTTTCTTTTTGAAGTCGGTTAGGTTTCCGTTTGTGGGGTGTTTTTTGCTCTATTGAATGCGTGATGACTCTCTTGTATGGCAATTTTACATTTTTCGCTCCACCACGGGACAGATCTTTTCCTCATTTTTTGCAGTCTGGAAATTCCAAAGGCTTTGTCTGTGGCTAATATTATGGTTTGTTGGAATTCGTTTATTGTTTTGTTAATCTGAGCTGAGTTAAATTCAGTTCTGTTTCTTTCTCGGTGAGTTGTAGCGTTATATTTTATTACTGGCTAGTTTGATTTTCTTATTCCATTTTGGTCGGTGGTAAGTTTGCACTGTGGTGATATTGTTTCCATAGATAATTTTTATGGGGAAATGGTCGCTGTCGTATAGATCTTTTAGAGTTTCCCATTCTAGGAATTGAACTATTCCAGTCCACTAGCTGTGGACTGGAAAAGGTTAGATCTATTGCACTTGTTTTATCATTCCTAGTACTGAAGTGCGTTGGGGAACCTGTGTTTAGCAAAATTAATAACTGGCTTTTTAGTAGATTTTCAATTGTCTTGCCTCTACTGTCTGTTCTGGTCGTTTCCCAGAGAGTGTGATGGCTATTAAAATCTCCGGACAGGATCAGTGGAATTAGAAGTTAGGCTATCAGTTGTTCAAGATCTTGCAAATCAAGAGGAAAACTATTTGGAACGTAGACATTGCAAATGTGGATTTTTTTGGAGAATGAAATGGATATTGCGACGGCTTCTAAGTTTGAATTTAATAGGATTTCGGTGGTGTCATATTTATCCGTAATTTCAATGACCACTCCTCCCATGACGTGGTTTTCGTTTGCCCGGTTTTTGACGTAGGTATTGAAGTGTTTTAGCGTAGGTTTGTGATTCTTTTTGAAGTTAGTTTCTTGAAAACAAATAATGTCAAGGCTGAATTTATTTGTAAGAATTTGGAGTTGTTTATAGTGGGTATAATAACCATTTCTGTTCCATTGTATTATTGTTTTCATATTTGAAATTTGGGTGAGTTTTGGATTTGGAATTTGTTGCGATTTGTCTCTTATAAGAATTCGATGTCAGATTTTGATGAGCAACTGATTGATAATTCCCTTTCAAGTGTATCGGTTGGTTTAACAAAACATTATTTTATTTATTTAGCAACACAATTTTTACAGAGTCGGTGGATTCTGTTTTTCATATTTCTCTCGTTTAGGTGGAGGTAGATTTTTTCGAGTGTTTTTATAAAGGTCGAAATGTTATCGGTGTAGTTTCTAATGGGTGAGCTGGTCTTAGAGGAGGCTTTTGAGCTGAGAATAGTTTAGGTTGTATGTCGAATTTTTATTATTTAAAATCCTTATTCCTTTTGCTGGAGTAATGCAGATTGGGAGCTTGTGGTTTTAGTTTGGTTGGTTTCAATTTCTTTTTTATGTGGATTGGTTAGTGGAAGCATGAAGTCTATATCATTTAAGTATTCGGGTTTGTCGTCGGCTAATATTTGTAACAGTGACTTTTTAGTACTGGATATGTTTGGTAGTTGCTCTGTAGGTAATTTATCAATTATTGGGTTGTGCTTATCGATGTTTGTCTCCGTAATACTGGGTGTCTTCTTTGCAATTTGGAGGATTTGTGTTGATGTGGAGATCATTGATTTATGTTTGAATTTGTCAGATCGGTTATTGTATTTGGATTTTGGTTTTGCGGGCAATATTTCGCTAGGTGACCTTCTTGTTTACATCGAAAGCAGAGTAGGCTGTAGATGGAAGTGAAAATTCGGTAGAATGTGTCCTTAAAAGTTATTAAGAAGGTGGATGGGATTTTTCCAATGTCGTCGGAATCTATATATGCCTATCTTCTGAAACTGAGGATGTGAGCGTATTCCCGATCGGTCATTTCTACTTTCAGGGTTGTTATTCTGGAACATAATTTGATATTATTCCTTTTGAAGATTTTTTCAAATTGCGTGTGACAAATTCTTATGACGTTTGATAATATTATTCTTTGGGCCAGAGTTAACATTGGATTTAAGTTTAATGTTTTGTTATTAATGATTATTGTTTTATGCAAATTGGTTAGGTGTCACTGTTTCTTTTGTGTCTAGATAAGCACTCTAGATACAATTGTTCGAGGTTTTGGAAATACACCTTATTGCTTTAGGACCAATTAGTTTCCCTATTGCAAGGGCGTAGTCTTAGAGGCTTGTGTCGTCTATTGCGTGATCTATTGTTTGATCTTTTGTAGGTAATGTGTCAAGTTTCGCAACGTAGAAGTAGGATTTTATGGAGTTGTTAGTTTCCGTTTGGTTAAAAATTTTGATTAGAAATTTCGATACGTAGCTTTTGTTTTAAGTATTCATATTGAGTGTTAATGTAGAGATATAATATAAATGATGCTTATTAAATAACAATAATAGCAATAAAACAACAGATAATTACACAAGACAAATAACACAAATTAACGACTCAGATAAACTCTTTAAACAACACAATCGACTCTTTTTAATAGCTTTCACTTGACGCTTTCTCACGACTCTCATCGACTCCGTTTTGCAACTCGCCCGCCTCTCCTCTTTTCAAAAAGAAAAGCGCTCCATGCCTACGTTGTGATTTATCGCATCACATTCATATTTTTCTCGTTCACACATTTCTATGATCAGCAAACGGGCCATCTGTTATAACCTAACATAACTACAAATTATAATAACTACAATGCTCCAATAATGGTGCGAAAATATATAAATATTCGCCCAATAGATAAGACGTTGAAAAACTATGATATGACATATATTAAAGTGTAGTTTATACGACACAGAAGGCATTTAATTATAAGATCCAAATAGATGCTTGGATCAATGCTTTAGAGAAGCTGCTTTAGAGAAGTCCATGTCAAGTTTTATCAGAGATTATCGGAAATATATTAGCATATGGAGAAATAAATAATCACTCTTGCATATTTTATGTATTACGTAATGTTAATATTTTAAACGTGATATTGCGTCACATAATTTGCGAAGAGAATCTCCGAAGAATTTAACGACAAATTCAACAACGAATTCAACGAGTGTACTTGGAAATAACAATATTTTAAGAAGAAATTATTATTGCTGGATGCTCCAAAAGTTATGACAGGATCGAATTTTAAAAAAAATGTTTTATTTACTGACGGAAATATTTTGTTTACAATTTTTCAAATCATAATCAGAGATGTAAATGTATGGGCAGGTATTCTGAGAAACAATATAACTCTCTTTTACCAAATCATCGAATCTTTTCTAATTATCTTCAATTTCTGTGTTCTTTTATGCATGTTGAACAAATTTCGACGTGTTACACTGCATACGGAACGGCTTATATTTATTTCCAATACGATGATATAGCGTCACATTTTGGTAGTTCAGTCCGACAGTTTTTATATTCTTTATTCGAATTACGATGGATAAGTTGAAGGCCTGCATTATCGAAAATTGTAAAAGAATGATCTGAAGGAAATGAAAAATGTGCAACAACTAAAAATTCGTATAAATGAACCTTACAAAAAAACTTATAAAATCTCAGCAAATATCCTTTTGTTGTTAAAATTGTCTATCGATGGAACAGCTTAGTCATTATAATATTATTATAATATTATAATTAAATTTCAATTCCATGGACTGAAAATTTTAATAAGAAATATATGTTTCTATGGCATAAGTCGCTTTTAGTAGAAAATCACTAATTGATATTTGAGTTCTGCAACATTGAATTCATGAAAAGAGAAATATAATCAACTTTTCCTTTTTGCCAATTTAAGTGTTTTCTTAGCTGTTGTTAATGTTCTTTGGAAAATACATACATTTGTCTTATTAAGCACATGTCTTATTTAGCTTTGTTTCTTCGCAATCTTCATTTCAGCAAGGAAAGTTTTTTAGTTTTAGAAATACATTTTTTACCTGATTCGAGAATTGTTTTCAAAGTTTTTAAGATAACTGGAAATATTACATATAACATAACTAGTATATTAGAAGTGTATCAGAAAATTTATTAGCGGTTAAAATTTGCAGAAAAACATTTGACATGGATTTTTTTTTAATTTTAATAGCTCGTATTGATGAAGATATTATCATGATTTATGAATAAGTGAAAAAGTTGTAAATCGCCGTAAAATGGGTGGTGAAAGTACAACTGTATGAGAGGGAATAGGATAATTCCGCAGTCCGCATTGCACACTCGAAGTAAAGAAATAATCTTTTTGGAGAAGAAACTCGAGGTCCTAAAATGGCCAGCAAGATCTTCCGATCTTAACATAATCGAAAATTGTTGGGGTGGGCTTGCAAGAGCAGTTTATAAAAATAGTCGACAATTTAAACACATTAGTGAGTTAAAAAAATGTATTATAAAAGAATTAAAATTACAAAAGAATGTACTGTAGAAGAAAAATAAAACAAAAAAAAGTTATTTAAATTTTATCGAAAGAGTGACAACAGTTGTAAAGAACTAAGGAGGATATACAAAATATTGTAGGAATCTCGAACGAATTCCCAATGTGGTAGAAATAAAATAAAAGGATATTTTATCCTACGTTGTTAAATAAAGTTAAATAAAGTTTATTAAAATAGGGATTGACAGAAATAAAAGTCTTAATGCTACGGTAACAAAAAAACTATGAGAACTCTCTCTCACAACTCGCTACACTCTCTGAACTCTCGCTATTCTCTATTTAATCTCATTACATCTTTTTTCTCTGGTGTCTCGCTATTCTCTACTTCTTCACCCTACGAAATCTCGATTCTTTCTGCGACATGCCTTCTCGAAGCTTCGTTATTCTCACAACACAACATTCATATCTTTAATATTTTTAAGACCTAGGCGACTAAAACAAATATTGCCAGGCCTGACCTTTGCTCTTTCTTGGGCACTGAAGAAAGTTTCTGACCTTTTCCGAGAATATTGATATATAACAATATCTTTGATAAATGTAAGTAAATTTTCATTTTTGTATCATTTTGTATCATTTGATTAAATCAAATTTTTTGAAAAATAGACTCAAAAAGTTTACCTTTTATATCTAATTTTTTACATCCTCATAGATGATTATGGCCTCAGTCTGCTAATATTAAAAAGGATTTCAGAAGTTGATTGATAAAGCTAGCCATTTCAACAAAGTGGAGTCATAGTTATTCAGAACGTAAATATTACTTGTGATAAATTTTCTTGAGAAAATAGTTACTGCAATGGCTTTTGGACCATTTTGAATTTGAAGTTCTTTAAATTATAAATTATTATAGAGATCATTGCAACTCCTCCACTCGCTATTAAAGAGTTAGTTTTATTATTACATATTTTGATATATGAATGAAGAGTTGTTAATCGATACATAGATGAAGAGTTGTTGAGAAGTACAAGTTCGATCCTTAGTATTTGTAGGTATACGAAGTCGCTAATCGTTCAATGTTGCAAGATCTGTAATTTGAAAACGTTCTGTTTTCCACAGACACGAATTGGTTTAACAAAAACATCATTTTTCCATCTTCATGAATAATACAAGAATAATACAAGAAAGATGGACATGCCAAACATTAACTAAAATTTTTGATCAATTCTTAAGAATTAGACGTGGAAATGCAACTTGATCCTCGGTTTAGGTTAGGTTTAGATTAGGCATTTTCCTGTCTTATTCAAGTTTTTGATACGATAATTTCTATTGAAATATTGCGAAACTCCAAGGTTCCTAAAATTCAATTAAGAATTAAAATTTACCGGACGAAGTAATAACAAATTTTAAGAGTAAAAAAATGTAAATATCTTAAATTTCAAAGTCGTGACCGTGCCGTATATAACCGTATAATCAGAATTTTTTAATCGGTGCTAACTACGTACTGTGTTCAAAAAGTTTGTAAAATGATTTTTTTATTTTCTCAGTAACACTTGAAAATAAAAAACAGTAATGCTTGAGAACCAGACCGCCGAGCGAGGAATGCAGTTTATAGTTTTACATATAAACAAATTAAATTTCGCGAGCCTATGATAAACCGTTTCCTAATAGCAATATCTTTTGTATGTCCATTTTCTCTCGGCCTTTATGCATTTTTGAAAAACGACTTTTATTGCATTAATGCAAAATTTCTTATAAAACTCGGGCAAAAGAAACTGAAGTGGTTGATATGTTAAAAGAAGTGCATAGACCGGTAAGAGTAAAAGAAGTATAAACTACCAGCAATTATTTCGAAATGTATGAAAAAATTTTAGGGAGGAAGAAAAGATGTGAAAGATAATACTCGGAAAATCGATCTTCCGCCTCGCACATTGCGGTATCGCATTGAACGTGTTCATTAACTTTTATTATTAAATCATTGCCTAAGTGAAGAGTTTAGTATCAGTTTAAGAAGTGTGCATTCACCATATATGCCGATTAAGATCAGAACTGTGGAAAGGAAATGATGGATTCTCCACTATACTAACACATCGGCAGTCTATATGTTAATTCGTGAGAGTGAATTTCTCATTCATTTTAATGTGTTTCTAATTTTCCTGACTTGATCTAGCCCCGTGTGATTTTTTTTTTATTTCCAAAAATAAAAAGTGTTATGTGGGGATGGCATCTGAATGACATTGAAACCATAAAACGGGAAATGACAAGAATTCTGAACAGAATTTCAAAAGAAGAGCAGTAGAAACACCGCTGAAAATACTTATATATATCCAGAGGAAGACTTGAAAGGGATACTATTGACTTGGGAGAAAATTGAAACACCAATTTTTGTTGATGTAATTCTACGAATTTTTTGAACAGTGCTACTACAACATCGAAATTTTTGATTCTATTAAACTGAATTCTTTTAAAGGACCTCAAACAATAATATTTGCCACAATTGACTGACTATTAAGAATTAATGAAATTTCTTAATTTCCTTTCGACGAAGAATAATACAAGAGAATAGATGTTAATTCATTCCCCGTATCTATTTCACCTGTCTTGATTATTCTTCGGATATTTTACAAATCGATTTTTTTTTAAGATAGATATCTTTGACGCAATTCATACAAAAAAATCACAAAAAGCTAGTATATTGTCTACATAGTTTACAAGACTTTTAAATTCTTCTCATTACAATTATTGACTTTGTCATCATTATCAACTATTGGAGTCATTAGTTCTGACAAATCTTATTTGCTTTGCAATTTTCAGTTTATTTGCAATAGTATTAAATTTAAGACGTGTACTTAAATAAGTATTGAGTATTGAGTAATTATCTAATTGTTATTAAAATTGTATTTATTAGATTTGTGACTTTATGTAATAAAGTGCCAATCAGTTAATGTTATCTTTCTCAGTTAATCCTCAGAATTCCTACAATTTTGAATTCCGCTCCGAAAACTCAAAATATGAAAAAATCTTCCTCGGACAGAGCTCTTAAATATAATACAGAAAAATCATTTTCTATATTCAGATTTTCGATGGTTTTTCCAATGATAAGTGTACGATCGTTGAATATACATTTGAGAGTATTATTCTTTTATATTTATGAGCGGTCTGATTTCCAGAATGGAGTTATTAGTTTTAATGGTGGTACATTTACTGGTGATTTCATCAACAATCTCTTTAATTGCGAAGAAAACGCAGATTCTATCATTTGAAATTCATGATACACCTATCTCCCGATTTACACTGAAGATAGGTTCCTCCGAAAAATGTATAAATTGAAATTGTGGATTTTGATACGTAAAACCACGTAAATCGAAAACAAACTAAAATGTGCATAATTCAGTCATTTATTTCAACGTAAAATAAAAGTAATATATCTTGAAAAACATAAAAATAATAGTCCATTTATAAAATGACAAATGTATAAGTATGTAATTCATTTTACATATAGAAACAAGAAATATAAGATCCTTAAAAAATTTAACTAAAAATTTAATTACTGTCATCACTTTCATATTAATTATTATTAATCTTTTCTTCCTGACTGGTATGATGTCACTTCTATCACTCGATAGTACTTGATGCGAGTCTGGTTCGATGGTTGATGAATTAGGGATAATTTCAGATCGGCGAGACTTGACAATGAAATCCGTAATTAACAACTGTGTTTGGTTTTTGGTTAAATCTTTATAGGCCTACTCATATTGAATTAAGCATTTATTAATATCTCGCTGAAATCGGAGAGCTCGTTCAACATTCGGGTCATTTTGTAGAAAATGATTACCCAATTTTCGCCCTAATTTAAGTCCTACGCGGATGACTTTTGCTGTGAACGCAACTGGTTCAGATTTCTCTTCACCAGAATCATTTGTTTGTTACGATCACTTGTTTTATTAACCATCATTAACTAAATCATCATCCTCTAGTTCTTCGTCCGCCATTATTCTACAATATCTGCCTCAATTAATTCTCCTCCCATCGTATGCGCCAACTCCGTTATCTGAGAATATTCGTTCCAATGATAATGTAGAATCCTCACCTTCAATTACATCTGGCCATATTTTTTTCCAGCAGGCATTGAGCGTTGATTGCTTAATTCGGTATATGACACTCCAACATGCTTGACACAATCTAAGATTGTAAATTTTTTCCAAGCATCTGAATACCATATATATCATAACTGAAAGAGATCCATCATTTTCCATTTGTTCTAAAATATACCTGAAGAAATGCTTGATAGTCAAAATGCCTTAAAAGTCAAAATTATCCCTTGATCTAACAGAATTAAAAAATGACTGGAAATATGTGCGTCAGTATTACCAAGCGAACGGAATTAAAAAATGATTGTAGAAATATGTATGCAGCCAAAATGTTCACTTTTACCAGTTTTTTTTTTTTAATCCGTTTATTTTAAAAACCGTGTAAAAGCGAAATCGTGTAAACATAGTACCGTGTAAATCGAGGGTTAGGTGTATAAAGAATATGTTTCTAGCATTCAGTTTATCAATTACAAATGGTAGTCTCTAATTTGAATTCTTTCTTTATCTTGAATTATAATTGCTTGATCTTTTAGGAAAACATTCTCTTCGTACGGTACTCTTGTAACTTGTACGGTTAACGAAGGAAACTTGAGTGATTACATTGCCCTTCCGTAGTCAGAAACCATTTCACAGTTAAATGCACCGAACTGCAGTAACTTTTGCTAGTATGAGTACATGGGTGCATTAATTGGATTAGTCACTATTGCATAGTCAATATATTCCTATAAAATACTCAAATATAAATAGCAATAAAATTGGAAAAGCTGCTTCTTCACTCATCAACATACTATGCGAGACTATACTTCTTCCTATATTGTGTTAGTAACTTAACTATTTTTTGAACAGTCTAAACACTAAACATTGTAGTTTGAGATTTGTGATCGGATAAAATGGATGTGTAGATTTTAAATTAAATAAACACATAATAAGGTTTTCTCAAAGAAAACTAATATATTTTTTATAATTTTATTTTATTGTAATTCTATATTTTGATATATCGAATGAGTCACCTAAGATTAAAAGCTGAAATATTTTTAAAACGATTAATTATATCAAAAAATGTTTCAGGCAAAAGTTGAATGATTTCGAGAGGAGCATCAATTGATATAATTATTTTTTAATGTTAATACATAGAAGGCATTTGAAGATCAAGCTTTATTTTTTAGTAAAATTCTTTTCTTAATACGCTAATCGATTCAAACCTATAAAAAGGTTTTAGATCATTTGCACCTAAAATCTATTAATGTAGGAGATATTTTAATTAAAATATTGCAGTATTATACTTGTTCAAACTTGAATTTCTTTGCTCAATTTCATGGCACTTTGAATATCAGATGGTGTTTTGTTTCTCAGATTTTGTTTTGAAATATTTAACAATGATTCTTCCTTCATTTGCTAACAATATCATATTGTATCGTGTTTGCATTATGTTTTTATCATTCAGGTATTGAAAGAAATGACATTCATCTTGTAATATTCAAAGAAACATTGGACCAACATTTTCTTTCCCGGTGAATTGGACGAGATGAACCAGATTTGAACTTATTGTGGCCAATTCTAAATAATCTACATTCACATACTAATAACCACTGAAGATAGGCGTTAACAAATTATCGAAGTCACTACACTGATGTTAAGTAATATGAAACATTCTTTAAAAATTAGATAATAAAAATGTTTTTAGATGTCAATGATAACATTTTGTAATAATGCACATCTTGTAATAATTATTATATAATAATAAAATTAATATTTAGTTTATTCTAATCACAATAAATAATTAATAAACGTTACCGAATCTTCTGTTATTGTTAATGCTGTTATTATAAATAAATTCAATACTCTACGAGCAGCACTCCGATTTATTTTAATTAAAATATCTCTTGAACTAATAGTTTTTCGGTATAAATGATTTAAAACCTTTTTATAGAGAATAACGAGCTAAATCGTTTAGTGTATTAAAAAAATATAAGATTTCACTTAAAAAAATAAACTTAACCTTCAAATACCTTCTATGCATCAATATTAAAAAATGATAATTACATAAATTAATGCCCCTCTCATTCAACTTTTGTTGAAAACATTTTAAATCGTTTCGAAAATATTTCAGCTTCTAATTAAGTAACTCATCCAATATGTTATAATTTTATTATAATTAATTAATTTTCTTATTCTTGAAATTAGTGAACACTTAGAAAGCAGTACAAGTTCGATCAAGCGATTAAACTAGATAAATCAGTTGAACGCTAACAAACTGTCAATGACGAATCATGAGTGTGTACGCGCCAGCTAGCCGAGTCACATAAAAATATTGAGACTCTCCAGGATCTGGACAAATAATATGTGAAAGTGAGCAAGTTATGATTTCTTATGAAAAAATAAGAAAAAAATATAAAATAAAATTTTTTTTATTTGGGGCTTTGTTTTCGAAAAAATCATTTGAATCGTTTCAACATTTATCAAGTATATTTGAATTTAGCTAATTCCAGAGATGAAAGAAAAGAATAATAGGAGATTATTCTATGTACGAAAATAAATAAAAAGTGTGAAATAAAATTTTTTTGCAAGAAAAAACTTTATCTTTCATAAAATCAAGTTTGAAAATTTATCAAGTACATGTACAGTCAAGGACAAAAAGATACGACTCTATGTTCCCTGTATTTTGGTATGATAATTGCAATAAATGTACATATTAGTAAATCAGCTATACTCTACATAGTTGTAAACATATTGAGGATTATGCATAGTATCCGTTTCTAAGGAATATTATTAAAAGCACATAAATATTGCTATCTTAATATTGCTATTTTCAAGCGGGACAAAATAGAACCTCTAAACCAGTTGTAAATCTACACGAGAAAAATTAACAGACCATTACAACAGTGTATAATAAAGACAACAATAAAGAATGGATCGTGGGGAAAAATTGAGTGAAAGTGAAAAACGTGCAGTCTTAAAGTTTTTTAAAGAAGAGTATTTGATAGCAAAAATCACTAAAATTTTAAATAGGAGCAGAAATATAATAAGCAAGTTTGTCAAAAATTCAAACAATTATAGTATAAAAAAGAGTTTTACTCTAACACCACAACATAAGCGTGTAATTTTAAGGCCAGCATCAAATTCGAAAATGACTGCTAGACAAATTGCAAAAAATGCGGGTGTTATAACAAATATAAAAAATGTTTGATATGTGTTGTGACAGTGTAAATACCTAAAAAAAAAAGTTACAGAGGAAACTTGCATTAACTGCAAACGGTTTGACTGCAATTTCCGGAGAAACATATTCATTTGAAAAAAAAGCGAAAAGCAGTACACGTGGCTGTACGGAAAAACGTCGCATGTCAAAAATTTTGCTCTTATGCATTAATTGAATTGTAAAATATAGAATTTATGTACGAAAAAAATGCATGAGAACAAATTTTATAGAGTCGAATAGAAAAGAAACAAGAAGATATTATTAATAAGAAAAACTAATATTTTGAGCTTTAAATATTTCAAAATAATAATATATGACAATATCACAGAGATAATATCTCAAAATTGAAAGCATATAACAATTACTTAATTATTTAGAAACATAATTATAAAATGTAAATTAATAGATTAGAATTAAATATAAAATTTGTGGTTTTTTATTATTGTAAATCAGTTTTAAGACATTCATTAATTTTGAAAATGGTCTAAGTCATTTCAAGCTTTAAAAATTATATTTCCTCATAAGCTATACACAAAATTTCATAGTCATAATAAATTCTTATTTTACAAGACCAAATGTATCCTGAAATATTTTGTTTCATACTATATAAATATTTTTTAATTCATTCAAACACACAAACCTTTAAATATCTTGAAACGAGAAATGTATGACTTAGACCACTTTCCTAATCATAGGCACATACAGAGAATTAGAAATCGTAGAATCGTAGAAAGTTTTATTTAATTACAAAAACTCAAGAAATAATACGTGAATAAATGCATTAGAAAATTGTAGAATTGTATTTTGAGTTTAGGAAAAATAAATTCAGAAAATATTGTTAAATAAATTGAAATGAAAGTTGAATTAAAGACAACACAAAGCATGGAGATCGAAGAAAGATTCAAGTGGATAAAATCGATCGAGTCCCTAGTTTCTAGAATAAGAGATGTCTCCAGTTCATAAATGATATCACGTATGCAGTTTCTCGTGCGATTTCATTCGCAAGACATCAGACAGTTTGTAGAAATTTCAAGTCAAGATATCGTTCGTCTAAAGTATTGAGTTAGTCTGAAACTTTCATAGAATGTGATTTCATATAGGCATGGAAATGATAAAAGCGAAGTATAGAATTAATCGATAAAATAAAAACAAGAACAAGAATGATGTAAAAATTTTTTAAAACATGAATTAAAGTAATTAACTATTACTCCTGTTTAAAAATTATTTCTTTGTTTTATTATATTTTAATTTAATAAAATTTTATTATTAAAAATTAAAAATTTAATTTAATTATTAATTAAATTTTATTTAATAAAAACGGAGAAAAGGATGATGTGTAAATATAGAAAATTAATTTTTTAAAACATAAATTTACCACTATTCTTTTTTAAGAATTATTTCTTTATTTTGTGTTCATTTTTGTTTCATTTTATGTATTCATTTTAATATAATTTTTGTATATCATTTTGAATTATTATTTAAATAAATTGCATTATAATATGTATAATATACACATTACATTAAAATAATATTATATCATAAATTTATTTTAATAATACAATTACACTTTCTTTTTAAATTTTTAATTTTAATGGAACCAATCGATAAATGAACCGTTTCTTTTTAAAGTGATATAAGTCCACTTTTGGAAAAAAATGAGGTAATGATGGTGAAGTATAAATGTCCTCTTTTTATATTTATAATAACAAAGTCAACGGTGTATAATATTCTCATAAATTAATCAAAAGAAGTTTAACTGTAAAATGTTATCGTAAGAATTTTTTTTTTTGAAGGTGGAATAAGTTAATTCATAATAATCAATATATAAAATGAAATGAAAATTCATATATTTATATGAAAAATGAATTTCATATATTTGTATGAAACGAAACGAGAAAATTTTATCTCAATCAAATCCTTAGAAGAAGCAATATCAAACAAGAAAAAGAATACGGACGGGGAAATTATAAATTGGCTGAAGATATGCTAGATAAGGTTTAAACAGAAAGAACCTTATAAAATTTTCTACAAAACACCTTATAAAATAATCTTATAAAATTTTCTACTTAAAAATGCACAATTTAAAGTTCTTAATTTATTTGAAAAACGAAGAATTTTAACTAAAATTCCTAAAAATTTTAACAAAATTATTGTGTTACCATTATAACTTCAAGACTTATAACAGAAAAATATAATGATATGATGAGTTTACTGTCTTATATACCCCCTATTCACCATTATACTTCATTATAAATAAATTTATAAATAAATACATAAATTTTTAAAATAAATTATTAATTATCTTAACGAAATAATTTACTTTCCATAGTTGTTTATTTATAAATTCTTATATAACTGAAAATATTTTTTAATAAAGTAAATTATTAGTTTATTAACATGTTATTCGTTGTCGATTATTCGTATTTATTATATTTTAATTATTATTTTTTACATTAAAAACATATATTTTAAAAAAACCAACTTCAATTAAAATATAAATGTATAATTTTCGTAATTTGTTATTATTGAAAGTGGTATAAATTCATTTATAGCTAAAAAATCGTTTCTTTCCTTTAACAACTTTATTAATTAGAATTTTATTATTACATAATAAAATTTAACAAGTTTATAGCTTTAAAAATATTCCCCGAACTTATTAAAGTTTGCCAATATTTTTTAGTTCGATATTCAAACATAAACCCTTAAACATCTTAATGTATAAATAAATATGCTTATAACACTTTCAAAAACAACGGCTCAAATATTCAAAAATGATTACAATTTAAAATTTGCTAAATTATTTCGATGTACTACCTGCAAATATCATTTATATGCTGTAACGCATTGTTTTTACATCAGTCGGTACCAAAATAAAACATTTATCAAAAATAGTTGTTTATTTTTTCTATAATCTTCTATTTCCATAACTACATACTATTATACATAAACAATATATATAGATTATAATCTAAGAATTCCAATTTAGTATCCGATCCAAGTTTGGATATTTATTTTTTAAAATAACTTGTTAAATTATTCGTGTATTTGCGACATGTAACATGATGAAATAAATAGGTAGGCTAGTCAAGTACTCTCAATTGTTAAACTTGGAAATTTTAAGCATACATATGTATGTTAAAGCAATATTCGAAACAAACTGATTAGAACTTAAGAAATTTCTAATGAGCAGAATCAACTTAAATATTATTTTTAAATCACTCTAATATTTGACACAATTTTAGTTTTGTATTGTATAAATTTCATATCACATAAATTGGCATTGTTCGTTGAAAAATGTAAATATCATTAAAATCAATGGGCTTAACGTTATGAATATAGAGCAACTATTACTATATAATACTATATATGTAGAAATATATATATGTATATATATGTAGAAATATACTAAATTGAAATAATAATTACAATAATATTTTCAGTTCAATTTTTTTTTAAATTTCCTTCTTGATTTATAAACAGAAAGATTAAAAGTTCCAGTAAAGCTACAAATAATTTACCTTATTCGTATACTGATAGTTTTCAAGTAAACCTTGATATAGTTATTGTTTATTAAATAATTTGTCTATACATATTTAGAGTACTCTGTAGAATACGTATCACAAAAAAATATCAATCATTTTTATAATTTTCAAAATTGACAAAGAAAATTGATAAATCAGTAAAAATATACGAGCGAAGTATTCATAGTTCTTATGGCACTTTTGATGTAAGAGAATTTCTTATGTTTATAGACTACGTTTATAACGTAAATATTTTATAATCACTTACTAATAGTGATTAATTATAGCAGTATACTGAGAAACGTTATCAGCTTCGCTAGCTTCACACTATTTAAAAGTATTACTGAAAAATGGGCCAAAAAGATATGGAACTCACAATAGAAAAAAAATTATTAACTTATTAATAATATTATAAATTATTTATTATTTATTAATAATATTAAAAATTATAAACTTATAAAATTATTATTAACTTACACAACCAGTGTAAAAATTTAGCGGATGTTTTACGAATTGTTAACAGAACAAGATCTACTATACAAAGTTTAATTAATAGGTATGGATTAAGAAAAACTCTAAAAAAAGTGGACGACCGCAGAAAATCAATCAGTACATTGTTCAGATTATTATTTGAACGATTAAACAAAATCCAAAAACAAATACAATAAATATTGTAGAGCATTTAAAAAATCATTTAAACATTAATTTATCTGCTAGCATTGTACGTAGTTTCTTACGCAATTAAAGTTATCATGATAGAGTGGCCCAATATTTTGTCAGTCAAATGAACAAAAATAAAAATTTATAATTTGCAAAAAATAAACACATAAATGAAATATTGAAACAGAGTAGTTTCCATGGACGAAAATAAGTAACATTCTTGGGTCGGATAGATATTATATGTACTGCATGGAGAAAAAATAACGAAGAACTTAATCGAAAAGCCCTTATTATCCACTATGAAATATGGTGGTTTAGGGTTGTATGAGCACATGGTGTTAGCACATTACAGTTTATTGATGAACTATCGGGTTTATATTGAAATATAACATAATTTTTTTAAAGTGTGAAAAGAATAGAAATTAAAGACAATTTTATTTTTCTGAACAATAATGATTCAACAGAGAATGTGGATCCTACACAATATACTAGCATACTTAAAAAGGCCACAATCACCAGATATTAATCCTGTTAAACATTTGTAGGATTATCTGGAACGTAACATTAAAAAGCATCAAATTTCTTCAAAAAATGATATTAAAATATGTATTTTTGGAGGAATAGAACAAAATTTTTTCGTTTTCCCGCGTAACAGCAAATTTAATGAATTCAATGTCTAGAAGAATTGCAGCTATTGTAAAATCAGAAAAAAATCCTACGAAGTATTAATTAAAATAATTTATATAAATTTTTGCAGCAAACTTAGTTTAAATTACTTTTTCTCATTAAAACTTATTATTGATTTGTCATATAGTAATTGTATGAATGCTTTTCGTATTTTTGTTAATTTATCAAATTTCTTTGTCAATTTTGCAAATTATGCAAACAAGTGGTACTTTTTTTTAGATACAGATTCATTTTTTTATAAAAATTATTTAATGAACAATAATTATATAAAGAATTATTTGAAATTCAGTGTACGAATACTTTTTACATCCGCTGTATAATACATTACAATAACACTAGAACTAATGAGTAAAATATAAAACTTGTATCAGAAAAATTCAAGTACAAAGAAAAGGAAAAAGTTTCTAATAAAATAAAATATATAAATTTTTATTTCACAAGTCCTATTTCAAAAGCAAAGATATATTCAATTCATATGCATTCTAGTGTCCTATATTTTAAAATCTCACAAACTACTGTTTCATTTCTTGCTATAAATTTATATTTTTCTTAATTATTATTATAATAGATTTCCGAAATATATACTACACTATTCCGAAAAACTCCAGTGACTGATCGATATGAAATTTTGAGAAGGAGGAAGAGAAAGTGTCTTAAATACAAACTTCTAATATTATTAATATCGCGGTAACTAATAAATAGTTTAATCCGAAATTAAAATCTTACATTTGGCGGTTACTCTGTTCCCTTTATTTCCTCAAAATTTCACGTCGATTGTTCACATCACAACTACTTGCTTTTTGAAACTACAGCTTGATTCATGTAGTATATGCATTGGGTCCTCGTGTATTTTTTATCGAATTTGCAGTAGACATTTGGGAACGGAAAAAACTGTAAGAAGATTTTGCGTAATCACGAAATCACATTTTATTTGATTGGCAAAGAATTTTACGAATCAGATTCAGGATAGATTTGGGATAAATTTGAACGGCATAACTGTGAGAGACAATATTGGATGAAATTTAAGGAGCGTGTAAGTCGTTCGAACAGAAAGATATATCCGTAGTTCTTCCATATCGTTCTTCCATAATCTGGCGAAATGGAATAGTCAGCTGGGTATTGAGAAATATATTTCACAATTATCCTCTCCATTTTATTGTTCGATCGTTCTATTTCACACTGGCTTGCATTAGATTTCAATTTTTAAATGATTGACAGATACATATTGTACAGGGACATTTCTTTGTTACGAAATTACAATTCCTCTATTTAAATTATGTGTTTTTTCAAGATTGTATCTATAATCTTCGAAAAACTTTTTAACATATGTATTAGAAATTTTTCAAGTTTCTTATGCGATTTGAGAAATATTCGCAACATTAACTCGTATATACACGCATGCAACAGAAGTATTTAAATCTGATTTATTATTCTGACGATAACGTTACAACAAATAAGAACTTTCGATAAGCAAAAAATCATTCTACTAAACATAAGAAATGGTTAATTACTGATTTTTTTATGAATATTAAAAGTAATCTTAAATATTTGAGTACTAATGTTACGAAGGAAAAATGTACTTCATCTCTATAGGTAGAATATGTTAAAATCCAGTAAAGGAAAAAACTCGAAAATTACATTATCGACTTTGGGAAACGTAAAATTTTGGGTAATTTAATTTGCTCCTAGCAAACAAGTGATTTTTTTTTTTCATCTTGTTAACCCTCTGATTTTCCCTCTGTATCGCTAATAGCAAATCAATCAGTCTTCAATTTCCTTTCTCCCCCTTTCACTCTTTCTCTCTCTCCTTCTCCTTCTTTCTCTTTCTGTTGTTTTACAATTATTTTATTTTTCCTATATTAATTAGAATGTTACATTAAATTTTTACATAAAATCCTGTATTAATTAATCAATACTTACAAGTCTCTTCTTTATAAAATTTTTCATAGTGATTTTAGTGTAATATATAATATAATACGTTATTTTAGATTGACTAACAAAAATAGTAATGATTTATCTTTTATTTATAATTATAATTTTGGCTGGTTTTCATATTGCTTGCTTCAAAATTCATAATTTACAAAAAATATTTTAAAAGTTAACGCACATCGTATATTACAGATACATGGCCATCATGAACCCATTGAGACCTCACATGGGTAAAAGAGCTACTCTCTGTATAGCGATCTTCATTTGGATCGTAGGAGCTATCCTTTCGCTACCGATGCTATTCTTCTACACGACATACACTCAAAATTTCGCAAACGGCGAAATACGAGTAATCTGCTATGGCGAGTTTCCCAATAGAGATGACAATGGTCTCAGTTACGATGAATACCTGTGAGCTTATCTTAATAATCGAAACCCAAATCTTTTCTTTTATATTTCATGCATGCTAATTTGAAGTACACACATCTAACATATACATGTATTATATATCGAGTATATTAAAAATCATGATACGAATGCTAATTCAATAATAATACAAAAATTTAAAAAAAAGATAATATCAACATAATGTATACTATGTTCATATTTATAATTCGTAACGTGTATTATATATTTATATATAAAATATATAATTATTAATATATAAAATATTTATAATAACATTTTATTATAAAATAATAATGTTAATGTAATTATTATAAAATAACATTTTTTTATTTAAAAGAGTTCGATCTTAAGAAAATCGACTTTGAACATGTTTAGTTAAGAATTGTCTTAATACACATGTACTTAAGAAATTTTCAAATTTGAAAACAAAATATGGAAAAATTTTATTCGATATTTTTCATTTATTTTCAAACATAAAATATCTGTATCTTTTATTTTATCTTTTTATTTTATTTTTTTTTTGTCCAATCCAAAGCTAAATTTAAATTATTATTATAATTTAGCTAAATTTAATTATGATTGACAAATTTTCAACCTTAATTGTCTCAAAGACGAAACTTTAAATAAAAAAATGACATTTTCTCTTTAATCTATTTTTGCATGTAAAATTATAATGATTTTTATTAGTATGTAAAGAATTGCTTATCCTTTGATCTTAATACATTATTATTTTCTCGAAAAACCCTCATAGAGATTTTACTTCTATCACTATAGATGTTCGAAACTAAATCTATATGAAAAAAATAAATGATTAAAATAATTGTAACAAGAATTAAAAATGAAATTTGAAAAATTACACGAATTTTATATTCTGCTTTTATCAAAATTTTATTCCTTATGAAACAATAATGATATAAAGATAAGATATAGTGAGCAATTATAGATATTATTTAATACGTGACTTATTATTAAGTAGATATTATTTAACTCGTCCTTCAATCAGTCAATAAAATATCTTTCCGATCTCAATTTTGAAAATTCATTACTAACGAATTGTATCGATTAAAATATTAAAAATATAATCGCATTTGAAATGTTTTTTACATGTCCACTTGTAGATAACAATATCAAATTACATCCTCTTTTACATTCTTTAATTTCCATTATCTTCTACATTAAACAGTAAAACAGTACATAAATATTAGTATTAGGGATTTCATCCTATTTAGAATAAAATATTCTATATATTAAAGAACAATTTCCTCTCTTATCATTAATTTTATCATTATTTATCTTCTATCAAATAATGTCAATATAAGAGCTAATGGAACTTTGAAATCACTTTCAAAGAAAACGATTGAATTCCAAACCGTTTTCTTTTCTGACGACAATTAGATACACAATAAAAATTTTCTCACGTCATTTTCTATCAAATCGAATACAGAATCCAGCAATAATTATGAGGTATGATTCTTTTATAATCAAATAAAAACATTAAAAATAAAACTGTAATAAACATTAAAAGTACATAAAGATCGTAATAAAATACTAAACCATTTCCTTTCGTAAAGAAAATACATATTGTACATCCATATGAATTTACAAGTTTCGTGGGCTCTTTTCTAACTTGTGAAAATTTAACTTCTGTGTAACACTTTAGAATAAATTAAGAAAAAAATATATAGTTTTATTGTAAGAAAATAAAATGAACGAGTAGTAATTATGATGACATGACTTAAAAGAAAAATTATATTTTTTTCAAGTATAGTAAATCAATGGTATTAACTTCTTAGTTACAATATAAAAATTGATTTTGATTATTTATAAAACTAAAACAAAATATACGCAAATTAAATTGCCAAATGAAATAAGTATAATTAATACTTTATTTAACAGAATAAGTGTAATTAGTTTATTTTCATAATAAAGTCATTTTTCCTAATTTTGAACAACACACACATAAAATAATATATATATATATATTGTAAATATATATTGCAAACATATGTTATACATTATATATAAAAATAGAAATTTAAATAGATATTTAAGATAAAATAATTCGTACATAAATTTAGATTTATATAACACGAAAAAAATGCCTATTATTTTTTTATAAAATAGAATACTAAATTTTCATCGAAAAAGTAAAATGCTACAATAACATTTAACATATCATAAATAATATTCATTGTTTTATGCTTGTATTAAGCTACATATTATAGTATAAATATCGAAACAATGAAAACTAATGCAACAAATATTTTGCTTGCTAATTACTAATTACTAAAATTTCATTCTCGCGAAATATGCAAGAGATGTAATTTTACATTTTATTTACTTATTTATATTTTATATTTACATTTCATTTATATTTTATATTTTATATTAAATGATAATATCTTAAATTAAATTTAGTAATTACATTAAAATGATATAGTGTTCAATTTCAAATTCATAGTATAAATTTTGTTTAATAAATATAAACTACAAATTCTTTTAAAAACATTTCTAAACCAGTAATTTCATAAGAACACTTTCAGAAAATAATGAAATAATATATAATAATTTTCTGGATTCAGAATTGAATAAACACTGTGCATAAAGTATTAGATTTTTAACTGTCAATTGGAGGTAATAAAAGTGTATTTCAAATTTTTACCTATCACACAAATGTAATTATTAACTTTTATCAAAAACGAAATTCTTTAGGCGCGTCTAAATATCTTTGTTACACATTTCAAGATAAATAAAGTCCAAAATCATGTACATAAACATTTTTGTATTTTTATATAAAAATCCACTTAATTGGAAATCAATTAAATATAAATAATTTAGAAATTTATTTGTTATAGGCATAAATTGTGTTTACAATAATATTAATTACATATTCTACTTCAATATTAATTACATATTAATTACATATAGCTTTCGGTGCATATAAACCAATTAATGTGTAATGAATACCCTACTTATAGATAGCCTCAAATATATATATTATGCAGCACATATACGCATGCGCATGCACATTATATATTCGTAAATATATATATGTATATGTATATGTATTTATATGCTCTAATGTAAATTTTTTTGCTATCACGTATGCTAAAATACAATGATCACGGTTTTTCAGATACAATGTGATTTTCATGATATTGACATATGTTTTACCAATTGGATCGATGACATTCACGTACGCTAAAATTGGTTTGGAGTTATGGGGTTCACAAAGCATTGGCGAAAATACCGCAGGACAATTGGAAAGTATACGGAGTAAACGTAGGGTATGTAACATTTCTATTAACGAATGCATGTACTTTCGTGGAAACTATGATCTGTTATAGTTGACGAAATGAAATGACCTAATTTACTTTATATTTCATTAAGAAAATAAACTTATTATCTACGAAAAATATACTATTTAAAAGTTTATAATTTTTCCTTACTCACTTTATGTATATTGTTTTATTAAACGATACATTTTCAAGTAAATTAATAGAAATTTTATTATAGGAAAGAATTATAATAAAACAATATTAGATTATTAAATTACAAAGCATAAACATTCTTCAAATTATTTAAATTTCAATTTCAATAATAATCTTATTATTGTAAAAATAATTAATTTTACGAAATTCTCATTCGATGTTGCATGTATCAGAAATTGATAAGCAATCGCAACATATAAGATAACAATTGGAAATTTGATTTTAACTTAATATATGTGAACTGTTTCGTTGTCAACATTTTATCAATATATTGTACAATTTTTGCAGAAGATTCAATAATTTCCAAACCAGAAAAAAAAAACGTTAATCCTATGGATGTAAATACGTAATATAAAAGGACGAAATATAAAATTTTAAATTCCAATAGTTCAAATTCTATGGTTGTCCTCATCAGAACTTTCACGTTATCGTCGAACAAGATTGGTTTCCACTTGTTCCCCAACGCGGATTGTTTTGATATTAATCCTGCGTTTCATTATTAAACCACGTACGATTTCATCTGTTTGTTTGCAATATGTTCCTGCTGTAATTGTAGCCCCAGGTTATAGGAAATAATCCTATATACGATCACAAAACAATCAACATTTTTTTTCTTGGAACGAAATTTGTATCGTAATGTATTTTCTATGTTATACCATCATTACTTTGAATATTACGATTATTGCGTTTTAATTGGATTCTCTTTATTTATTTCGAAATAACTTTCGAAATTACTATCATTAGTGACATTTTAGTCTTCTCTCTTGTTCAGAAATCACAAATCCCTAATTCTATAAATCAATATTCGACGATCAAATATTGAATTCTCTTCAAATGTTAGCTTTATATTTGCAAATTTTACTGCTCTCTATTTTTAAAAAATTCAAGTAAAATTATTAATGATTATTAAACGAGATACAGAATAAGTCTAATATACAGTCTTTATCTCTCGTTTTGAGATCATTTAACGGGACCATTTAATTCCATTACTAGTTCAATTAAAACTAATTTAATTAAAACTAAATTTAAAAAAAAATTATTGTACATAATTTTTAGAATAGGATATTTTATAATTCCAAACAAAATACAGAATTCTATATTGTAATATTTCTGTATCTGTAATATAAAATAAATAACTAGAACAATGATTCCGTATGTTACATTCACAATTGAAAAATAAATAACTAGAACAATGATTCCGTATATTACATTCACATTTGTTCATTTTTTAAATTATTAATTGAGTATTATCAATATGATTCTTTTTCGTCCTTATTCGCGCAAGTTTTAGTTTGCTAAATAATAATTTTTTAAATACAAAGAATTATTTTTACTATGCAAAAATTAGAAATTGTAACGGACATTGCGTCTATCGGCTTTAAGTCGTTATACTCGTATTTAAGAGTTATATACTACCGTTACACACCGTCAACCAGTCATCGGCTAGGTCGTTAATAACCACTAGATTCAAAAGAATATATAAAATCCTACACATTTGATTGCGACGACCAAGAAAATGCAAGCGACTCATAAACGACCGTTGGTCACCATGCAAATGCGATGTATTGAATCAAATATAAGCATTTATACGATACGCAATTTTCTGGCAAATTAGTCAATAGTGTGTAACGGCTCTAAATATTTTGATTCAAATCGCTTATCCGCGCGTCTATGTTTATTATTATTATTATTTTTTTTTTTTTTTTTAAACAATGCGCTGCGTCAATCATCCAACCGATGACCATTGTTCTGTATTTATTTATAGTAAACGTAAACTGATTGGTTGGCAGATGCTAACCGAAATCATACATAAAACGGGCAGAGCAATTAGAACAGCGAGACAGAATCGATGTTTAACTGATCAGCTGGAAACTAGCAAAGAAAACGACTCTGTCGATGTTCGTCACTCTTTAATAGAGAAAACAACTCCGACTCGATGCTCGGCACTTTCTAGCAATTGACGGCGAAATTGAACAAGGACAGATGGCAAACCTCTACTCTTTTTTCTAACGTTGAGAAAACTGAACTTCTTGACATAACCAATACCTCAGTGCTCCTGAATAAAACGAAATCACGGCAGTTCTGCTATCCCTTTCTTGTAAAAGAAAATCATTCTGGCACTTTTGAATTCTGTCCTGAAAGGAATATATGTATTTTTCCCCTGGTTTCCCAAAATAACCGTGAATCTTCCAGTTTGTCGAAATAATTGTTTGTTACAACAAGCACTATACACTGAATATACCTACATATGTATATGTATATATATGTATACATACAAAATTAATTTTTATAGGTACGTTTCTAAATTCAAAAATTATAAATCAACTTTATAAATAAATATATGATAAATATATAAAAAGTAATTTTTAAATAAATGATTTCCAAAAATCGGGAAGAAATATAATAACTTAATAAGGAAAAATATACTTTTTTGTAGAATTTATTTGTAAATTATTACCAGAATTACATGTCAATTAATTTCACAATTTTTTAATAAAGTTTAAATGCGTAATAAATGATTAAGTAATAAATGATAAACTCAGATCCATCGCAATTTTGTGGTTATTTTGATTTTCTGTAGGAATTGATTACAATGCAATAATAATTTCTAAATGGAACCCATTAAAGAAACTAATGAAATAAGATATCTTGAGATTTTTAAATGATTAGTTAAAAAACTGTGAAATAAAAATTTGTTATATATCTTTTTTTTTTTAATTTAATAAATAAAGTAATATTTTGAATTCATTTCAGCAATATTACAATGTTTTCAATAATTTTGAAAATGAGACTTCAAAAATTATACTTTGCTATTATGAATAATCAATTGGATATTCATAATAGTTCTTTCAATCTTTCAACAATGGATCTCGTTAAGTCAAATGTTACTTGTAGGTAAGTACAAATGCTTATTTGATAAGCATTAATTATATATATACAGAATGTCAAAGAATTATTATACAACTTTGATTGCTGATTCCATTACTTCAACTTGGTGGAGATCTATTTATAAAATGGACCGCAAAATTGACCTTATTGACTTTCAAGATCAAATTTTTTTTATTGCATCGTATTCTATTCATTATTTGTTAAAAATTGTCAAGAAATTATGAGTTGCAATTTAACCGTTTTCTTGGAAAAAATGTTAAAGTTTCATTAATTTTCGAATTCACTTCATTCGTAATGTGCTATTCTATAGTTACATGCAAGGAAAATAGCATCTACCATCACACATGGACACTATCATATATCTCATGTCTTCTTTCCTTTCTTTCTTCCTTTTTTTTCTTTTTTACTATTTAAATCATATGTCTTGAAATCATTTCCACATTTTTTGACTTTCCATAATAAAAAACATATTCAATGTGGTCTCGACTGTTGTCGATCCTGTTCCTTTGCGTGTATATACTTGGCTCAAAGGACCACCCACTGTTGTGGGAAATTGATTGAATAGTGAATTTGTAATAAAGCGAGTGATGCACTCACAAGATGGTGGCACGCAACACACTTTGTACTGACGTTCTTGACTGTACTTGCCGAAAAAACCTTGTTCCAACAATGTTGACCCCTTTTATACTGTTGTCTTCTCCTTCTCGATCGGGAAAGTGACATGTTAAGACCAAGAGGTAGTGTCAGACAGCTCAGTCCCATAAAGCAATATTTGTAATTACCCTATGGGCCTGGGCATTTCTAGTCCCTGCCCTTAACATGGTGTTTTCTTATTGTTCAACTGACGTAATTTGTTGACTCGAATTGATACGATAAATAATTTTTTCTTATATTCTTTTAAATAATGTCAATCATACAAACCTATACATTTATGTATAAAAGATAAGGACACTATGAACACAAGAATATATCGTTGTCTTTCTTCCTCTTTCATATAATAAATTTTATAGAATCAAGATTAAAATATCTCCTAAATTAATAATTTTTCGATGTACATAGGTTAACACGTTGATTACTATTGTGGGCGTGACCGGCGCAACCAAAGTTCATAAAATACGCAAACAATAATATTTATTATTTTGTAAAAACAATTAATTTTAATAATTAATTGTATTTACAGTATACAATTAATAATGGTTAAAAACAATATAGAAATATCTCAAAATTTTTATTTTTAGCATTGCAAATTCAAACAAATATATAACGATATAATGTATTAATAATTTTTTATAAAGAATTTCATATTGCATTAATCAATATATTCATTTTAAAAAATGGAGATAATTTTAAAATAATTTCATATCCTTCCTATTACAAAAAAATTATTACTGTAATATTATAGCCTCTTCTGTATTAAACAATTTTTTCAACATTTTCCATATCTCCAAAAACAACAGAAATATCCAAGGCGATCTAATTACGTAGTTTGCTCTTCATACAACACAACTGTCGTTTGCAATATTTTAGTAAAGATCAAACCACTGAGAACAAATAGAAATAACCACAATCTGCCAACGTCATGGATACATTGAAAACTATTGCAACGAATTACCAATATACGTAAAATGTGCAGGATTGTTTTCGAGCAATCGCCCACTGGGTAAAAAAATAGATAAAATTGTCTGCTTAGACTGCAAAAATAACCATTTTGCTAACTACGAGAGTTGCGGGAAAAGAACTACAAAAAAATATTATTTCCTTCAATTAGAAATAGAAGAATCCAAAACCAAATGAATGGATAAACAATCATTGCCAACTCGACACATACACATACATGCACTGAATAAACCTCAATTCTAACCACGAACAATAAGTTATACATAGTTATATTGAAATCAAACACTAACAGCAAATATAAGTAGAAAAGCAATTAAATAACCTAGAAAAACTGAAAAAACTGATAAAAAATTTAGCATTCAAATGACAACGATGTTAAATCCTTTAATCAGATATTTAACGCTACAAAACTGAAATAAAAACAAAAGTTAAGATCATAGAATAGACTAGTAACGGGTTGTAAAATAGGTTATCCGAATTAAAACTACCAACATTATTATCTACTATGAAAGTAAAAACATAAAATGGAAAAATCGCACATAAAAATTATATTTATTATAGCAGTCTGTATCCAATTAAACTGACAAACATCGACAACAATTAACTACAAACATATGACAATATTAATATTTCAGTACTTCACATAGAATACACATATAAAATAAAGAAAAACGTTAGACTACGTTTCCATTGAGACAACAACGGGCAACTTCGTCTCTTTTTATTGCATATTCCAAGACATTTCTGACAAATATTAACTTAAAGTTATGTGTTCACTGAAAAAACAGTAAGAAAATTTTGTTTCATATTCCATATATTTTAAAAAAGTCGTTGTATTTTCTTCATGTTTCTGTTGTCAGCGACAAATGTCATTTGTTGCTTGTTTCTATTTTAAGCGGTAAAAATCAAAGGAAAGTAAGAAAACCCTTGGCAACAAATGTTTCTTCAATGTCTATTTGATACAAATAAATGTAGTTTGAAGTCGAAATATTTTTCATATTATATTGTTTCATTGTGAACAAAATGTTTCTGTTTCGTTCTCAGTGAAATAATAATGAAGAAACTTCTTGCTTCTTACTGCATGTTCCAGTCAGAGTTGGGCATAGTTTATTCGAACGAATAACGAATAAATCTGTCAAATTTAATAGTTCGTAACTAACGTTCGAACATTTTGTTGGTTAATCTGTTTACTTTAAGCGAGTTTGTTATCGTTGCAAATGAAAACAAACGCTCTGCTGGAACAGAAGATGGCGAAGAAGTGCTATATTTCAAAAATGTGTTTTTTATAAATTGTACCAAAAGCAAATTTATTAAATAAATCAAAATTGCGAAAAAAGAACTCCTGACTCTTTTTCTTTACATTATTTCAATAAATATTTTGAATAAAATTTCATTCGAAGAATTTATTCGAAATGTTATTCGAATAAAATTTTATTCGAATAATGCCCAACTCTGGTTCCAGTAAACATCAACAGCAGATTCATTTTATCGGCACTAAAGCAACATAATCCAAGGAATATTTTAGATTTTTTTTGATTCAAGACTATATACGTAGGTATATTGGTAGCAACAAGTTATCCACATGCAAGTCAGTTTGTTCCAAGCTACCAACGATGACTGAAGAAGATTTACTTGCAACTGCAGCATTCATGGTTATAAATACAGCAAAAAATAAACAGAGAGAGAGAGAACCTCATTTACCTCAGGATGTTCCTCCAAGCTACCAATGTGAAATATGTATCTGGTGACAACGTTTTGTCCTTAGATAACACCTCCCCATTGCCACTATACTTCGCTTAGCAAGTTGCTACCTCCGCATCATTGGCCAGAGCAAGATCCCACGGGTCTTTCTAGAAGACGGTTAGGGTAGATTAAGTCAGGCCTGTTCAACCTCTTTCCCTCCATGTGCCACAAGAGTCTGATTCTCGATGACCCGATTCCCCTTTTTCCTTTTTTCCAGGCCTTACACAAGCCCCACTCTTATTTAATCGAGCCTACCATCACGTGTAGATAAACTACATGTATAATCGGTAAAACTATATATTATAATAGATATGAAATATGATTGTAAGAACAGCGTACGGCAATTAAATTGAAGTATGACGGTGAGACTCGAGTAATGTGGTGGGATTCATGCGTCGTAAGTATGGAAGAGGGGCACGAGATATTAATTGGATAGGTCACTACAATTTTCCCAGAAACTTTTCCCAGAAACTGTTCCCAGTGTTCCCAACTGGAATAATCTGCATTCTTCTGGAAAACTACTGGTGTTTGCTGAAATTCCGCAGGCCCCAGTGTATTGCTTAGGGCAGGCCTGTCCAACTGCCACGTACTCGCGAGCCACTATTGGCTTGCAGAACTGAAACATGTATAGTAAGGCTCGTGATAAAATCGCGTTTGTACAGTGGTGGGGCTCATATGTCGTCTAGAAGGAAAGAAAAGTAAATGTAAGGGAGCTATTCCATTACAGCTCTTGAAAAAAGATACGAACCATGAACTGCTCAGGAGCCCCCAGTTGAACAGGCCTGCTCTAAGCGACGCTGTGGAGCTTGCGGCATTCCAGCACAGACCATTACTAGCAGCTCGTATGTAGCTAAGTGTAAATCAACAGAAATTCGGAAGCATTCATTTTGCGAATGCGTTCAAAAATGATTTGTTAACGGATAAGTGACATCTTAAAAATTTCGCAAGGTTATCAAGTGCGGACATAGAATATTTAATTCAAAGTGTGGATCCAAAAGATACGAAAAGCAGATACAAATTGCAATTCAACAATAAAAACTATTGAAAAAGTATTAGTTACATTAATACTTTTATTTACGTATCATTCACTAATGTACTTGTTAATGTAATTTAAATTTCGAAACAATATCCAAAATTATACATGACACATGTGATGTAATTGTGAAAATTCTGAGCTGGCTTACAAACTATGTCAAATAACAGAGTACACATTGGAAAAATGTTTGTTTCTGTTGTCATGGGTTACTGCAAATTTCCTATTTTCATATTTACTGCTTATAATAGACAATAAACGACAAAATTTGTCAGAAGAAGAAATATGAAGAAACACAGTAACAACTAGCTACTTTATATTATATAATTATTAACTTTCGAGAAATTATTAAGCTTACAAATTATGTAGGGAAATAAATGCATATAGTATAAGTAAAGTCTCGATAATGAATTAAACTAGAAAGAATTAAACTTGAAAACTTTGAGCTGAAAAAATAATTAATGTATCAGCGCGACGGTAAATCTTGAAGACTGCTGCCCGCTTCGCTGAGGTTCTCTCGTTTGACCTTTTACAGCCGTCGGAGAGATATTACGAATGCCGGTTGTAGGTTTTTTAAGACTTATATTTGGAATAAAGTTATACAATTGTTACTGTGATGGGTAAGACGTGTCTCGTACAAACTGATTGACTCGATTGATTCTAGCAGACTGATCTCTAATTGTTACTTGAGTCTGGGAGAAGATGTCTCCGCGTCTAGACCCGAACGAAATGAATGGATGGTTCTGATAGACTGTCTGTCGCGTATTAGGAGACGGAACTTTTATGTATAACAAAAATGTGTCTACGTGACGTTAGCCAAGACGCCCTTTGTTTATTCTTTAAGAGACGTTCTTGGAATACTCTATCTCTGTCTCTCAGGGTAAGATAAAGGTCCCATAGATAGGCGCGTGCCATGGCATCTGGACTTTCTCTGCAGGTTACAGTATTCCAAGAACCTAGCCTGAGTGTCCGTCCCGAGGTGGGTTGTTCTGCGCCAGAACAATTAACATTGACATTTTATATCTAATAGACTAAGATCTTGATACTAAATTCTTGATATTGTATTTCCTTATTTTATTTCAATTTTCAATAATTCTGTTTTATAATTTATCTTAATAATTTTAAAATACTACACTTGAGTCAAATAAGTCAGCAATGGACATATTTATTGAAAAAAAACTGAAGTTCCATATAAATAACATAAAATTCAATAAATAATATTGAACTTTAAGTACGGTAGAACTTCATTTGTATGAACTCATCAGGAAATAATTTATAGGTATGTATAATATTATATATAAAGAGTTCATGTAAAGTAGTTTATTGATTTTCCTTTTTATTAATGATTTTCCATTCATATAATAAAACTTCAAGTTTTATAAATGGATTTAACCAGCAAGAATTCATTTAATCAGATATGCACTAAAATTTGGTTCAAATGAATAGAGTTCATATAAACTGTAAAATAATTACTAAACCCTTCATCAAAGCATTTTTAAGAACATAAAGATAATCTTCAAAACCATTGCTTTAATTCTAAAATCTACCTGTCATGAAGTGTCTTCTTGCACGCAAAACTTTCCTAGATAGACAAAATTGAAATTTATTAGATGGCTTCAAAATTCAAAATCTCAAATTTTATTAAAATTATATTAAATATGAAAATAAAGTAACAAAGTAATTCCATACTATCATAAAATAGGTGACAAAATTAAATATTATTTATAATTGCATCAACTATAATACGTATGATCATCATAGCATTATGTAATAAATCTAATTAAAATTGCAGTGTTCATACCAACGAAGTCGAACAATATCCGATTTCTCTATAACAAAATGTAATATTTAATTCTTTGTGAGTTAGATTGTCGCACTAACTTACCTGGTGATTATTGCCGAAAAATCACGTCCATATTAATATGGAATTGAATAATCCGATTTTAAATTTTAGTGATTATACTAGATTTATTTTCTGCGCTTGAGATGGCTGATTGCTTTTGGTCTCTAGAGGTGATAGCTAATTCTGTCTGAATGAATTAGGCTAGAAACAGATTAATTCCAATTAATTCTGTTTAACTGACTAACTCTGTGACTTTCAACACCTGTGATTCTCTGATTATGATTAAGATTTACTTACAATTGACTAAGAAAAAATAATAGAATACTTTTGACAACTTTGATTAAAGACTAAGTGACAATTAACTCTTCTCCTCAGAATTTATTCGTCCTCCATCTAATTCTAAAGAGGATTAAGTCGTGGAACGGGGAACTTAAGATGAATCAAGGAGTGATATATGAGAGAGTTTTCTAGAATTTCTCATTACCATCCCACAAGACTGACTCGTGGGGTACAGATATGGGAAACAAAGCCTATCATCTTTTGGAAATCATCCTGTCACGATATTTTTAGTATGCATTTGATTTATGATACGGCAATTGCTATTGTGCAATTTATAATTATAAATTATTCAAATAAATTCGGTTACAAATTATCTAACTCACCAAAGGATGTGTAAAAATCTCCAAATTAAATTTGAAACACATCCATATCATAAATTAATACGCATAGTTGATCTTAACAAAATACTCAAACAATGTCATTATAATATAACTTATTCAAATATTTATATTTTATCTTTGCTATATTGCATAATTATAAGAAATACAATTTGATTCCACAAATAATTAAATTGTTATTATTTTATTTATTATTCATTATGTTATTCGTGTTATTCTATTCATATTATATCAATATATTTATATTAATTGTTAGGTATACTAATAAGTTCTAAAGCATTTTTTCGGAAATTCAAGTTTTATTTGTAAAAAAACAAAACTGCGTTAATTGTTAAAAATGTTCAATAATGAAAAAAAGTCATTTTTTGACGCAAATTGAAATCATGAATCCATTTCTCCATTTCTTTAAACATTTTAAAGTATAAAAAATTGAAGTATACAAAACATTTTGCATCAGAATAACTATTTCTGGACTATAAGTGTTCTAAAACTTCTCAACAATGAATTTTAAACAATGATTATACGTTATCCAAAAAACTTATTTTAAAATTTATTTGTACATCTAATGTTAATGCATGGTCATTGATATTCAAATAAGCAATAATCATGAAAAGCTTTTTAGAAATGAACACAAACTTGTAAAAAGTTCTATATTAATACAACTAGTCACTCTTTCATCCTATGATATGATTGATTGACCACAATAAAAATACATGCAATTAAATATGAAGAATGTTGTCATTCTTGTAAGTGGTTATGACTCAAAGAAAGCCATCGTGAAGCCTCTTAAATGAAAATGTTTATAGCTGAAAGAAATGTACACTAAAGCATGGAAATTAATTTATCTTTAAAGACAGTGTTATTTAATTTAAAAAATCTGAAAATTGATCTCTGTTAAACATAAGACTTGAATGAATGAAAATATTTAATTCAAGAATAAAATGTTTAAAATCATTAAATTTTTAATTAATAATATCAATGTCAAATACAAAGAATAAAAAAATGTCAAATACAAAAAAAAATTTTTAATTAATAATAATTGATATCAAATACAAAGAAAATTAAATGAAGTACAAAATACAAAGTTACTTACATTCCTTTTTCTGATCCTTCCTAAAGGACCAGAAGAGAGTGAAAAACTTTAACACAATATGAACTATTGTAATTTATTTTGAAAAACACAATGTGATTATTATGATTGTTCATAAAATTCGCCACATTTATACATTCCATTTTTCTTGCAATTACATGAGCGGTTTGTGTTGATTTGTTACCATGTTCCGTATTCATTTTCATATCTAAAAGGTATTGAATTTAAATTGCTACATATCGCTTGTCTACATTAATTTATATAAAAAAATATATTACTTTGTTCCCGAAAGTAGTATTTCGCAACAAAGTAATATATGTGTCCGTTTTACTAAATGCAAATTTACCGCTAAAAATTGCGTCTAGTTTCGTTTCATTTAAAAGTGTTCTATTTAAATTTATGTTTAATTCTGTACCGTAATTTTGCTTGCAATAAACTCTTTTAATTAGTAACAACTAAACTAATTAAACAACTAAAAACATTTATCTTTATTTAAAATGAATAAAATTAATTAAAATAAAAAGTGCAAAGATTCTTCCGTGCTCAACTTTAAGGCACTAGTATCTAAAAAAGAGGAGAAAGTGAAAAACCTAATAAATCAAAGAATTAATTTAACAAATCATCAAGAACAAAACAAACTATTGTTGACTATTTGAAAAGTTTAAAATATTGAAAAATAAAATTTTATTGTAAAAATATAAATTTTTAAAAATTAATAATAATTGAAACTCTTAACGAAATTTAATTACTAGAAGAAAAAATATTATTGCGGCTCTTTGCCAATGATTTAACCCTTCATAATTTTCATATTTCTAACAACAACATTTAAGAATGAATAATGTTTCTCTTTATTAACTATAAATACAAAGAGAGAGGTTTTTACTAGATTTCACGAAATTATTAAATTGTTAATTGTTGAATTACTGATAATAAGCATAAATAATCTGTAAAAGAGAAGTTTTTCTTCCTGCTTAAAAGGAAATATTTCTTGTATTAAAAAGTATTAAGATACATTTCATAGAAAAGATTTATTGTTTGATGTAAATATGAATTTAATAATATGACCAACAAAAGAAAGAACTCCGAATTAAAAATAAGTATACAATATGAATTCTAAAATTCATTCTTTGATATTTCATTAAGGTTCCTGATAAAGTTCATCGTAATACTAATATAATATATTTTAACAAACATGGCATAACATGGCAATGTATGAATTAAATCCCTCATTTGAATTATAGATAAATAATAAGTATTTTGTGAAACGCAGTAAATTTTTGTTTATGAAGAATAGAATTTGATTTACTAATTCAGTTTTGTTGTCTAATGTTATTAGACAATTATATTTATGATTTTTATTAGAGAGCCACGTTGCCCTCACTTTTATTCGAGTTATTAAAATGACTTATTTTCATAATGTATGTTAAATTAAATTAAATTTTTTTCTTTTTCTTTTAAATTAGAATTCTAATTAAAATCTAAAAATTGAAATTGATGATGATTTTTGAACCATGTCGAACATTTTTACTGTATATTTTATTATCAAAATAAATTGCAGTATAATATACAAAGGTATTTAGGTATATTTTTGAGTTCCAAGAGAAGCTATAAATGTTGCCGAACGAGAAAATATTTGAATGAAAAGATAAATAAATAAAAAATAAAAGATTATTAATGCTTTCGTTTATGTGACAATCAGCGAAATCATTGATTTTAATTATGCATTAGTAATTAAATTTAATAAGAACTGTTATGCTTTAAAGAATATTGAAAATGATACAACGCGATGTAATGACCCATTCATTCAGAAACTTTATTAAAGATTAGTCTTCTCCACATTCTTTTGCTTCTTCTTTAGAGTGTTTGCAAATATACTGCTTTTTAAAAACTATCAATTAATTATTATTCATTCACACCGATAAAGGAATATCATACGGCTCTCTAATAAAAATCATAAACATAATTGTCTAATAACATTCGACAACAAAACTGAAATACGACATTTCTTTCTTTCTCTTTTCTGGAATTAATTAAAAATTTAAAGTAATACTATGCATTGTATAATATTTCTTATTATTATCAAATATTTACGAATATTCCGTAACATAATAGAATTATCTTTTAAATATACTTCGTATGAATAAAGTTTTTAGTCAATTAGTATACAGAAGGTAATATTCAGATTTGTTCATGATAGTATGATAATATTGTTATAGAAAATTCAAAAAACTATAAAAATAAAAATTTCTGAATAATACAAAATTTAAAAAATCAGTGTCAAATTAATATTAAACGATAAAGCAATTTATTTTATTTTATTGACATGAATTTTACGTTCAAATTTTTAAGACGGATATCTAGACCAAATAATTTGAATTTTACAAATCAATTATATTATAGAATATTCGTAAATATTTGATAATATATTTATATTAAATATAATCAATATAACAATTGAATATATCTGAAACGAAAAAAAAAATTCGTTAAGAATATACATATTGAGAATATTAAATAAATGTAATCAATTATTCATCAAAAAAAGAAAATAAACGAGGTACGAGGTCGATAAAGTAATGAGGGAGATTTTGATTCCTGAGTATCCGCAGCATTATATCAATGCCACGATGATACTTGAGATGTACATTTATGCACATTAAAACTAAATATTGAAACTTGCAATTTCGTAAAAAAAATCAAGCAACAATAAATCTAAGTTCATTTTAAAGCTTGAGCCTTTATTTTCAGAATGCATCGTTCATTTTATTCCGAGGTGTTTTTGGAATTCACGTCATGGAATTGGATGGAAGGAAAGTGAAGACGTTTTTTTTCTCAGAAATCCTATAAATTGTCATAGCGTGCAAAACATTGAAAAATTTTTTTCTTAGTTGAATCTACAATGAATTTAAACATTAATTCCTCCTATTTACAATGATCTTCTAAAACTTAATGTATGATTCTTTTCTTTTTCTTTTTTTTGCCATTTTATTGAACTTTGAATATCAGGTGAAAACGACGAAAATGTTATGATTTCTTAAATTTTCATCATCTAATTGTAAGCTTAATATTCAAAGATCAATAAAATAGTGAAAAAAGATCATACATCACGTGAAAAAAATTTTTTAATATTTAACATCTTAATACAATTAATATTTTAATATTTTTATTAATACTAACTAATTTATAGTATTTTTATTTATCCATCCGTTACGTGATAAAATGAAATCTTTAAGTTTTAAAATAAGCTCGAGTTTATTATTGTACGATTTTGTAACTATTTAAATATTTAGTGTCCAAATATTTAAGTGTTCAAATATTAATGCGAATAACTAATATTAATTCGATGTTAATTTCAATTCGATTTGACTAATACGAGCAATCTTGTAGTGAACTTTATAAAAGTGTTTTAGTGATGCGTTATGGAAATGAAACAAGGACATATTTAATTACATAACGTTGCAAGGATGACTTTTTCGTTAAAAAAAAAAACATATTCCTGTAGTTCCACAGCTTTCACACTCCAGATTCGAATCATATTTTTATCAAAGCTACCTTAAGAAATATTATTTTGAAAATGTAGACATTAAAAAGACTGTAACTATAAATAAATCAAAAACAGTTTCAATAAAAATTCCAGCATTGTTTCCAAATATAGCTTTTCAAGAAAATTATTTTAAAGGGAACAATGTACTTACATTTTTCGTTAAATGATGTATAAACATTTTTACAGAACCAATCTTATTATTTCTTAGACACTCCACATATAAGTATATCTGTATTTATAAATACATCTGTTTATGAATCAAATGTTACTATATCTCTGTGAAATATTGTCATTAATCACCATAGTAGCCTTTTAAATTATATTCCTCTAATGCTTTAAAATTTCCGTCATAATCAAACAATAATCTATATGAAATGTCCAAATAAACGTATTAAAAAAAGCAATTAAATAAAAATGAAACAAGATTAAATGTTTTTAAAAGCTCATAATGCAATATCAACTACCAATAAATTTATCTTATTTTCAACTAAAAAATCAATTTAAAAAAAACGTAATTTAATGATGAATTATATTATTCTACAAATTATTGAGTAAACGTAAATATGTTAATTAAACGAAGTTAACAATAACGTTTTAGGATTTTAATTTTAACACCGTAAGTTTTGACAATGGAATTAATTCTTCGTGCAAAAAATTCGCGTTGCAAACTAATTTGATCAAATAAAAACATGAACGTGTACGAGCTTCAACAAATTTTCCTGATATTTTAGAAAAACAAAATATTTTGTGATAATATTTCTAACATGTCATATGTATACCTAATTTAATTTGATCGAAAAAGTTGATTAAATTGATGAATATAGAATATAATTAAAGATGATACTTTTTTAGGATAGAATACAATCAGATTCCTTAATTTAGATCGATTCCTAAATTCAATCGTGGCTTTTATTCACATATACTTAATATTTAAGTTAATTTATGCGATACCTCGTAGTAATAAAGTTAGTCTATGTTTCTAAATATCATGTTTCTGGATAGTAATAAAGTTAGTCTATGTTTCTAAATATCATGTTTCTGGATTTCGGGATTTCGATAACCTTGACCTTCACATATGTTATCAAAATTAACTTGAATGATTCCCAAAAGATTTTAATTGTCGTTTATTGTTCATTAAAACGTTATGAAGTAAAAAGTGGTTAGATCTTATTTATTAAAGAGTCTACCTTACCAATTTCAATAACAGTGAAAGACGTTATCAAAAGCATAATTCGTGACAGTGTTATTGGCCTATTTTCGTCGGCAGAAGATTTATCTAAGCCAAACCAATATCGATACTTCTTTTAAAAGAATTAGTTATTTTCTTGGTTATTGGTTTGGATTGGATAAATTTCCGGCCGGTGAAAGTAATTTACGTATACATACATTATACAGGGTGTCCATAAAGTCTCTTTACAAATTCAAAAAGTTATTACAAAAGCAAGTGAAAAGACAGATAAGTAGAAATTATTACAAAATGAGACGTATATATTTAAGTCTTTTCTTTGCCTCATTTAATACACCTGTATATGAGCACCATTATTTGCATGAAGCACATCAAGACGGTACTCGATTTCTTGCCATATTCGCTGTAGCGTATCCTCATCAATGGTGGCAATGGCCGAAAGTATTTCTATGATCAACAAACAGGCCATCTGTTATATTTAAACATAACTAAAATTGTAACTACAGATTAAGTATGATAACCGATACTACATTATTATAATTTTTATTTAGGTATCCAAAAATAAGGAAGAATGGAAAACTGTATCTGAAATTGAAAGCTTCTGAAATTTCCCGAAATATGCAGAAGTTACGGAAAACAAGCATGATGCCATACAGGCAATAGTGAAAACAAATTTTTTTAATTATAAAGGATTTTATTGGTTTTTACCGTATTAAATGCAAAGTATCAAGTTATATACTATAATTAGAGGTCGGAGTGTCAAAAAATTAAATTTACTGAAAAATGATCCTTTTCCAAAGCGTAATAAGGCAATTCCTTGTGTGTTTTTAAGAGACACTGCTTTTCCATTAAGAGCTCTCTGAAAGTCTTATTCAGAATCTCAAACAATGGATTCATCACGAAGAAATTTTAACTAGATTATCAAAAGGAAGAACATCGGAGAATATTTTTCGGATTTTATCTGCTTTTACATTCGACAAATGTCGATGAAAATCGTTATCTCTTGCTTATACAACTTTCTTAGGCGTAATACAAATTCTAAAATATCATACACTGACGGGAACATTCGATTTGGAAGATGCAAAAAAGATTATACCCGGCTATACAAAAAGTGGGAAAACAATCAAATTTTGCTTAGAATTAAATTCAATAAATGCTTGCATACAATAAATTAAAAACAGATCATATAATTTTTTGTTGATATCACATATCTTGGAAAAAGTCATTTTAATTTTGCTAGTAAATATAATCCCTCGAAGGAAACACAAGATTCGAGAAAACTTTACTAAATTCATTCAAATTCCATGGCAAAAAAACTATTGCCTATTATAAAAATAAATAATAGTCATAATGGTAAGTAAAATAAGTGAGATTATAAAATATAATATTTACATATATTAAATTTAAAACTTATTTCATTTAAACTGCTATAACTATATTTGCGGATTTTAGTTTTATTCTAAAGTTGTAACATGTATTTAATTATAAAGGGAACCATTTAGGAATAAATACAGCTTCAGATTCTGATTTTTCATTCGTGCAGAAAAAATTTCGTTCTTTTCTACTGAACCTTTCATTTTTTTATCGACTTGCATTTTATCCATATTACAAATTTATTTTGTTCTTTTGCATTTCTGCATTTATAGTTCTTATCAGAAAGAAGCCACGGACATTCGTATATTCTTCAATTAACGTAATAATTAAATCATTATACCATTACAATGTTGAAGATATTTTATTGCGACATTGCGTATGTTGACTTCGATGTAACAATGCGTTTTGTGTTGAGTAACCAAAGACTATAAGGATTTGTTATTATTTTCACAGGTTGCTCTGTGTTTCACATTTTTCATTGATTTTTATCGCTCCGAGTGAAAGCAAAGTAAGTACTGCAATATCAGATTGATAACAGAAACACGAAAAAATTAGAAGAAACATTTAGCAAAACTAAAATGATTTTTTTCAAAATATGTGATATCAATAAAAAGTTGCTCGTTGTTGAATGAGTGAGAACGTAATAAAAATACGTTTCATGAGGAATAGAAAAAAACACAAAATCTTTTTCGGGAAAACTTCTAAAATAATCGCTAAAAACATTATTTTAAAATATTAGGAAGGTAATAAACAACATGTTAGAATTACTACATTTTTAGAATTTTTATTTAAATTTAAATTTTACTACTACACTTTTTAGAATTTTTAGTCTGATAGCGATTGATTATTTTGCCAAATGTATATTTAAATGTTCTTAGTATATTGTAAAATGCTTCTTAGAGATATTTGATTATTGTTTTATGATATGTATAGAATTCTCTAAAATAATGAAAGATAGACATAGTCCAATTTAAGATACCTGAAATCAAAATTAGGAGACTAGTTTCTTAGATTGCATCATTGACGCTATTTTTATATTTTTTTGTGTTTCAGTTTGTTTTATTTTTTTATTTTTTACATATTACATACATATGTATCAATTACAATGTTTAAATTGTTTTCATATTTCTATGCTCAGAAGTATTAACATATTTCCAATTTATGGAGTCTTAAATAGTTTCTAATTATAAGGAATTACATGTATGCAGACAATTTTTCCCTCCCATCCATAAGTTTTCAGACATTTAAATTTATGCTAATATTTAAACTATTATCATTATAATTAATATGGAGTCATTTTAAAACATGAAACCTTTACTTTCAAAGTATTTTTTCTAAAACTGTTTTTACAGTGTATAAAGGATGAAAGTGAAAAGCTGTTTTTTTCGAAAATTTTTCAAATACAAGCATCTCTACAAACATTAGAAAAAATAAATCTAAAGATTGAATTTTCCTCTTTAACACTCCTCAAAACTTAACATGCTATATTTTTTTTTCATCTTTCTATTGAACTTTGAAAAATATATAGTGAATTCAAGATAGACCACGAAGTGATTGCATAATCAAACTTTGAATCCATCTGTTCGCGAGAGTTCCATCTTTCCGCCTCCGACCCCCTCTAACTGAGTCGCGGCGTGAAGAACTTTCTCGAACCAGCGTTGTGTCACAGACAAAGGTTTTTACGCAGCGACTTCGTGGCCCGAAATAGAGAAACAAAGAACTAAGCATTGTGAAGGAACCCTTTACCCGTCTCAATAAGAAGACACTTCGTACACGTTACACAAGATGTGACGTGACTCTTACGCGTTTCACTAAACTAATACTCGTATACGTGACGTTTAGCGTACGATAATTTATAGTACGTTCCCTTAATTACCCATAGGAGAATTAAGGTTGCCGTAAATAAAGTACACACGGTTGTAAAAATCAGACTGAACTGGATTGTCCTTTAATGAATCTGCCTCTATTTATACATGTCTCGCGGAAAACAATTGCGTGAGGGTAGGGAGTCTGACTCGGCAGCGAGTCGGTCAGCAAATTCTTCTCACTAGACGTCACGGTAATAAGCGGGTGATGGGATAGCGAATTCCTTCGTCTTCGCACGCTGATAAGCGAACGGTTGATCAGCGAGTTATTCTCGTTAGCCGTCTTCACACTCCCCTTACTGAATTTACATTAGTCCTCTAAAATGTACAACTTTGTTCCTGATTTTTGATATGGTAATGTTTTCTGTGGCCAAGTCGTCTGATTGGTCATGAGTGGGTCATATCTCGATGCGGGAGGTTGGTTGGAGCTCCATGTGGGTACCTGGGACTGTCGGCTGAACTAAACTAGTTTGCGGATTCTGTATAATGTTTGTGGTATTACAGAACATTCTGATGCATAATTTGTTCGGCACAATTTTGGTTAATGCTTTAAAGAATCCTATTTTGTGGAGGGTGTACAGAGTTATCAAGCCTAGTGATATATCCTGCGTATCGTAATATGTCGTATGCTGTTTCTGTTGCACTTTTGATCCGTCGGGCGGTTTTAGTCTGTTGTAGTTGGTTATACATAGAGTCGAGCGTGGTTTTGTAATTATTGAAATTTGGAGTTACGTATGGCGCGTGTGGTATGAGGTGTTCTAATAGTTTTATGTCTTCAGAAGAAATGTTGAATTTGAGTACATATGGTGCTTCGTGAATCTGAATTTCTTTATGAGTACCTCCAATTTTCATTACATTGTCGTACAATATTATGCATTCTTCGTCGCCGGATAGTATAGAGGGACCGGTTAGGTAGATTTTATTGATTCTTTTACAAAGGGCTTGTATCTCCAATGGTCTCTGCGGTATAGCGATGTATCTATTGGGCATGTACATGGGTATGAACGTTATAGTATCGATTTTAAATATGGTTGTTCCACACTGAGCGTAATCGTTTGATTTCGAGGCCAGGCACCCGTTGTGGTAATCATGTCGCGTGGGTTGTGTTCGTTCGCAAATGAGTTCTAAAGAGCTATTTTTATAATACTGTTTTAAGTAATATTCGTTACTTATGATTTGTGATCCTGCTTGTTCTAATATCATATGATGGTCTATCAAAGGTGCTAAGAATACGTTGTGAATATGACATGGTATGGAGTAATATTTGATGACGGTCCATTCGTGTTCTTCTAATATAGGAATTTCGATTCGATAAATGATCGTGTTGTCGATTATTACTGCAGTGAGTTTACTGATATCTATAATAGTTTGAAAATTTTCTTTCTGTGCGGGTATAGTAATGGGTTTGGTCTTAGTCACGTCTTTATATGCTTGTATGAAATGGTCTACGTCAATGAGTGTTGTATCGATTATCCCGTTTTTCCCTAAAATTATAGTATTGTAGAATTCATTAATTTTGTCTGCGAATTCTGAATATAATATTTCTAAGGTGAGCAGCATTTCGTCAAACGTTAGAATGTTTTGGGTTTCTCGTAATTTCGCGGATTGTTCTGCTAGCCGGGCCGTGAGGCTTTTAAAATTGTCGTCTGTGAATGCTTGTCTTATCATGATAGTCTGATTTTATATTATGCTACTAGGTTTGTTTTGGTCTTCGAAAAGCTTGTCTAAATTTTTGTTGATCAGGTCTAAGTCGCTATTGTCTAACGTTTCGAACAGAGTCTTAGATATGGATCCTATTGCGTTTATTAGTCCTCGTCTAGTTCGTTTGTGCAGTATGGTCCTGAATTATTGTACAGATTTGCTTACTTGTCTTAATTTACCTTGTATTATAGAGTAGCCCGAGTTTTTTAGAGTGGCATTCGTTTTTTAAGCAGTATTCGTGGACAGGTATGTATATTAGTTGCGCGTTTTCCTCTAGTTCGTCTAATTTAAAAACTATATTTATCCTTACGGTGTTATGGTATACATAGCTAGTTCCTACGATTTCCTCCAGTATCCTAGTGTCGTTTATGAGCTGTATCTTCAAGCAATGACCTATTACCGCTAATCCCTGGAATGATATGGTTTAATTCGATTACCGTGTATCAATAGTGTTTTCTTGGAGTTGATCTCTAGAAGATAATTAGGTGTTCTTATTTCTAGTATCTTATAGGGACCTAGCCATTCTTTGCTGAGCTTATTTTTTGCTATCATTGTGTAACAGGACCGAATCAACTCTTAATTTTAATTTTCCTATCTTGTTCTTCTTTGTAACGCTTTTTGTTTTTACTTATGACTAATTTTGCTTTGTCGAGATATTCTTGGTGCCTGAGTTTCCATAATTTAAATAATTCTTTGTAAGTTAGGCTGGAAATTGTTGCTATAGCTGAAGGCATGTTGGCTTCGCGCCCGAATGTTAGTTCGAAAGGGGTACAACCGGTTCCGCAGTGTACTGAGGTGTTATAAGACATGCAAATTAAATTGAGATATTCGTCCCACTCTTCCTCCCGTTCATCAATGCAGGTTTTTATTAAATCTTTTACTGTACCATGTGTTTGCTCTAGACCTTCATTACTTTGTGGATGAAAACTAGTAGTTTTTATGTGTTTGATTTTAAATGCCCTTTCGAATGATTCCATCAACTTGCATACAAAATTCCGTCCTTGATCAGTAAGGGTATGTTTCGGAGATGAAAATATGTAAATGTAATGGTTGATCAATTTATCTATGATGGTTTCTGCCTTTTGATCAGTTAGTGGTATAAGTAAGAGATATTTTGTTAGTTGGTCTTGGATCGAAAGGATAAGCTGATTTCCACGCTTCGTGATGGGAAATGGTCCGACGATGTCGAACGCGATCTTGTCGTTGGGATTGTTCGGTGTGTCCGGAATTACTTCTTCAGGCGGACGTATCCTGGTGAGCTTATTTTGTTGGTGTGAAAACGGCTTGTGAAAACGGCTAAAGAGAAGAATCGTTGGTCAACCGTCACTTATCATCGCGAGAAGACAGCCAAGAAAGGAATTTGCTAGCCCATCACCCGCTTATCACCGTGTGAAGACGACTCGAAGACGGCTAGAGAAAAGAATCTGCTGACCGGCTCGCTGCCGAGTCAGACCCCCCACTTTACGAAACTACTCTCATGTATAAATAGAGGCAAATTCATTAAAGAAGTCAGTCCAGTTTTATTTCCATAACGATTTGTATTTCACTGTAACCTTAATTTTCCTACGGGTAATTAAAAGAGTTACAACTTATCGTACTCTAACGTAACGTATATAGTAATTCTCCTACGGGTGATTAATATATCGTAACATACTACGTTAAACGTAACGCGTACGGAGTGTTATTCTAGTAGAACGCGTAACAGTCACACGTTAAACGTAACGCGTACGGAGTGTCATTCTAGTAAAACGCGTAACAGTCACACGTTAAACGTAACGCGTACGGAGTGTCATTCTAGTAAAGTGTCATTCTAGTAAAACGCGTAAAAGTCCCGTCATATAATCTACCACGTTTTTGTCTATTCCTTTCCAATAGTATTTGCGTTTGATCCGTTCAATGGTTTTGTTTTCGAAGTGATTGGCGTTATCATGCATCTCGAATAGTATTTGTTTCTTTTTGTCAGGGTCTATTTCGACATACGGTTCTATGACTAAAGATATCGAGGTGTCCGGTCGATCTTTTACTAGAAATCTGAGCATTAATTGAATTGTTATGATGTGTAAATTTGAAAAGACTTCTCCTAACCCGATCCTAATGTCCCTTTCGGATACTAAATTTTTGAATAGGGAGTCCAATTGTAATAGCCATTCTTTCTCATTGTACGGCCCTAATTGCTGGTGAATGATTTGTATGTAGTTGGATCTGTTGAGACAAAGTTTGATAGGTCGTTCTTTAGTCGGGTCAGTCTTCCAGGAGTTATAGAATTCGTATAGGGCGTTGGAAGCTGATGAGATTTCCTCGATTTCCGGTAATTTGTCATTAAGCTGTTCTAACGATATCTGGGGTTTTCTCAGAATTTCGATATTTAATTTTACTGGTCTGTCCTCTATGATGCGGAGAAGATGTAGTCGGGACAGCGCGTCTGCTACCACATTATTTTTGCTTTTCTTATATTGAATTTTATAGTCGTACTCTTCTAGTCTGAGACGCCATCTCATAAGTCTAGAAGAGGGATCACGTACGTTGTGTAACCACTTGAGCGCTTGATGGTCAGTCTGAATTATAAAACGTCTTCCTAACAAGTACTGTCACAGTCTCTTGATTGCCCAAACAATGGCCAGTAATTCCTTTTCCGTAGTAGTGTAGTTTTTTTCGGCTGCATTCAATGTTCGGGAGATGAAACAGCAAGGATGATTATTCTGAGGGAGAACCGCACCTATCCCTTCGTTACTTGCGTCAGTGGTCAATGTAAAAGGTAATTTAAAGTCTGGATAGCAAAGTATTGGGGTCTCGCAAAGTTTTTGTTTTCGAGTGTCGAATGCTGTTTTTTGTCTGTTTGTCCAATGGAATGGAGTATTTTTTTGTGTGAAGTCGGTCAAGGATTTAGCAATTTTTGCAAAATTTCTTATAAATTTCCTGTAGTATCCTGTAAGTCCCAGAAATGATTTGACCTGTGTTAATTACCGATTTGTTTGTTACCGTCTCTGGCCGTTTGAATTCGCTAATGGCTTGAAGTTTTATCGGATTTAGTTTGATTCCTTCTTCTGTAACTACGTGTCGTATTCTAACTCTGATTTTAGGAACTCGCATTTATCTGCCTGTAATTTTAATCCTACGTCTCGTAACCGTTGAAATATGATGGCTAAGTTCTTGTTGTGTTCTTCGATAGTGCTACCGAATATAATTATGTCATCTAGATAAACAAAACACTAGCAGTCTACCCACGCAAGGCTGTGTCCATCATACGCTGGAATGTTGCAGGCGCATTCTTAAGGCCGAATTGCATGCGGTTGTAATGAAAATGTCCGTCCGTGGTCGAAAAAGCGGTATATTTTTTACTTTCGGGGCTCATTGGTATTTGATGAAATCCCGAGGATAAATCTAATGCAGAAAAGAATTTTGCATTGCCCAGATGCTGTAATATTTCGTCAGAGTTTGGTAGTGGGTAGGCGTCCTGGTCTGTCTGTTCGTTCAGTTTTCCAAAGTTAATTACTATTCTCCATTTTTGTTTCCCTGAGGCGTCCTTCTTTTTTGGTACTACCCATACTGGGGCGTTAAACGGTGAATCTGAATTTTCAATAATGCCTTTCTCTAACATCTCGTTGACTTGTGTTTGCATCTCTAATTTGTGAATTTCGGGAGGTCTACATGATTTGATGTTAATTGGTTTTTCCGAAAGCATGTTAATGGAGTGGCTGGTGAGGTTAGTGCAAGGTAAAGGATCATTCTCGAAGGAGAATATGTCATGATAAGCGCTGACGATTTTAGTTATAGAGTCCCTGTACGCTACTTCAATATGATCAAGGCGTAGTTTGAATACAAGTTCGTGGATACGCTTGATATTACTATTTTCTTTAGGTCGACATATTTCGTTAAAGGTTCGTAATGGATGCTTACTAGTATTGATGAAGCAAACACGAGTGATCTCATTGTTAATATTGCAAGGCGTAGTTATGCACTGCTCTGGCTGTACTTCGACCGAGTTTGGTGACTCCTGTAATGAAAGCGTGTTGTCGTTTAATTTTAAATTTTGATTGTCAATCGAAAACCTGTATTTTTTTAGGAATGATAGGCCAATTATGCCTTCTTCTGTTAACAGAAAGTTGTTCGGGACTATCAAAAAGATGTGTCTGATACCGAAAATTACGATATGTGTACGATGGCGGAGTGTGTGGTGATCGTTTCCTAGTTGAATTCGTCTGGGTTCATCTAATGATATTAGTTTTCGGGCATATTCTCGCTTGAGTAGATTGATTCCTGCTCCGGTGTCGATAAGGAATCGCACTGGTTGTTCCCTTCCGAGCATTCGTATTCGTATATGCTGCAATCTTCCTGGTGTGTAGTGTACTCGTATTCCGGTTCTTCTAGTCGAGTCTCGTCTCTGATGATTACGTTGTTCACACGGCGACTTTCCCTGAGGTTGGTTGTGAAAATTTCGTAGTTTGAAACAGTTACTCTTTGCATGTCCGGGTTTCTGGCAGTGTTCGCATACTGCTGGTTGAGGTAATGGCCGTGGAATAGCCGGAGCTGGTGATGGAACAAATTGAGCAGTTTGAATTATTCGGCTGGTTGTTTGTGGTGCGTTGTGCGTCACTGATTTTGATTCTCGTGTCCATATTTCGATTTCCATCGCTTCTTGTTGGGCGCTAGTCAGACTCTTTGGTTTCATGGGTACAACATACTGTGCTATTTCCCTGCGAAGATTGTATGTAAAATTTGACTGCTTCTTTGTTTTCTTGTTCCAAAATGATGTTCCGCGTGGTTGGATTTGCATGTTCTTCCTGGATAGCGTATTCTAATTCGCTCAATGTTTGTCTAAAGCGGCTGGTATAGGACTGCACTGTTTCGATGGTTCCTTGTCGGATATTCTGCAACTTTGTTCGGCTGCCAGCTTTTGATATAGGTACGGAGACCTGTGACCTAAATGCTTCGTATAGTTCGTCGTAACAACTTATATGACAAAATCGTATGCTCCTTTTCGCGTGCCCTAATTTTGTGGGCGATTATCATTTTTAATAAACTGTCCTGGTCGTTGACGCGGCTACGTGCAAACTTTACTGATTTAATAAATTCTTCTACTCCGATGTCGTCCTTTCCGTATAGCGTTTCGTGAGGAGTGCATCCGTTGCCTTGAGATTTCTCATGGTTGTTAGTTGTCGGAGAGTATTGGTGTTCTGTCCTGTTGGTTCGTTTTTAGCGATGTTCATGGCGCTCTCATTGTCGGTGACCTGTGCTTCTGTTGCAATAGGGACCCTGGATCTCGCGTTCTCCGTGGTGACTGAGTCCTAGTTGGATTCCTAAATTCTTGAGCTCCTTCACTTGTTCTACTCGATCATCCTCCATTATCTTAATTGACTCCGATAATTTTCGGAAAACTTCTCCTTGACTTTTCTGAGTCTCCTCTTGCCTTCTTAGTTGTGTCGTAATTATTTCTACACTAGTCAATAGGTCGCACAAGAGTTTAGCCTCGGACTTTTGCGTAGTCATATTTTAAAAAGATTTTACCTTAAATTCCTGAATTGGTTTTTGGATCCGTGTGGTGAATCGGTGGGTCTGGCGCTCGTAGTCCCAGATGCTGAAATCCCGTAGGCATTTCAGTGCTCTGTTATCCCCTGATGTGGCACAAGTGGATCCTGGCAGGATCGCCAAAATGTGAAGGGACCTTTTACGCGTCTCAATAAGAGGACACTTCGTACACGTCACACAAGATGTGACGTGACTCTTATTACCTTTGGGTAGGGGAGCCGAGATGATTTATACGCGTTCCTCGGCCTCAGGACAAAAGAAGCGTCTGAACCTTCAAAGAGTTAACAAGTGTCAATCTAACGAGCCTTATCAATACGCAAATCCGAATCTAGCGAGAATTTCTATAACAGCCAAGCAATCACGATTACCTCTAACAAACTAATAACGAAGGCTAACGCCCCACCCATACTAGTGCGTCAAAACAAAAAATACAATCCACTAAATCATCCAACAAAATCTCGTCACGCCACCGAGCGCGCTAACACCATCTGTTCGGGAGAGTTTCCATCCTACAATACCCACGGTCTGGATGCAGGCGCGTCGAGGAAAGTTTATGAGTTTTAAATGCCCTGAACCTCCAGCAGGCCTGTGTCGCCATAAAACCGTTTGGCTGAGCTTTGTTCTACAGCAGACAGAGCGCTCGTCCGTGGAGTGAAGCATAGAATCAACTTTCCCGAACATGTGCGAAACACACTCTCGCAAGGTCACACAAAACAACAACGGGCATCCGCCCTTTGTGCCCCACCTGGGCTCGCAATTTCCCGAAGCCGAAGGAAAGGGAACCGAGAGAGCTTCCGTGCTTTCCTTCAGTTTGCAAGTTAGAATTGACTTCCAAGCAACACAGGTCATCTCTCGCGATATTAGAATTACCACAGAAGGGAAAACCCCTTGATATCATATGCGTGCGAACACTATCAATTCTGGATGGTTACTACCTGGCAAATTCAGTTAAAAGACGTATATATAATAGTTATTTCTTAATAAAGTTGGTATTAATTGTAATATCTGTTATTATAAAAAATTTACTAATTTACTTACCACTAAATATTAAAAAATATTTAAGTCTTGAATTCATCGATATATCCACCCCATTTTAAGATTCCAAAACACATGGTCAATATTTGTTACAAACCATTACTATCATAATCATAAGTCCAATGCAATATAGCTATTTTCAAGATTAGTTATGATTTTTATGATATTAATCAAAATCATTAATACTTACTTATAAAACCACTAATAACTTATTTCTGTCGAGTATCTACTCTATTGAGTAGTGTCAAGATATATTGGTATGGACATATTACCAACCAAGAACCTCATATGTTAGAATCAGTAGAAGTAGCCCTAACTTTTGTCCCGATAATATTTCTCTGCAGCTATAATCTGTCCAACCAGACGAGGCAGTAGACATAAACAAAACGTTTGCGCGCTCGATATGTAATATAATTATTTTTAATAAATTGGTAGCAGCCACAACTATTGATTGCCATCAAGTGTCACTGATTGATCCTCAGGGACGAATTGATACTCTGTGGTTTCTACAACGATTATGTTCTTAATTCGCAGGGCTCTGAAACTCGTGAATCAATCCTAGATACGTATCGATCACTTACACTTGTTAAATCTACTACCTCAGTTGGACAGACTATAGTCTCTGCCTGACTATAGACCCTGCCTCTCAAAAAAGGGAAAACTTTTCGGAAAAATTCCAACGTTTGCCCAGACCTCTGATACGTGGAGAAGTCCTGATGTCTGCATCCTTAGGCAAACTCGACAACATCGAAGGAGCCTAGATAGACAAATCCTCAAAGCAAACATCAAGTTCTCTCGCCGCACTTTAGAAATCCGTGGAATCGGCACATCACAAATATTCACACATAAAGCGAAAGCCCTGACAATTCCTCCATCGAGAATTCAATATAATAGTAGCTGTTTCAAGAAATAAAAATCTTCTCATAACTACTGATTTTATTCCTTGATTGAGTTGAATATAATTCCTGCATCTACCGCAGTAAATCGCAAAAAGCATAAGAAATACTCTAATTTTTTTCGAGATCGGTATTTCAGACTGTGAGACGTTGAAGTTCCATTTAATATCACGTTTATACTCGATGTATTTCAATGAATTTTTGAAGTCGCTTATTAAGGAGATATTGTTTATGGACAACTCGAGAAGACGTTTTATAAATTAGTTTTAAACGCGAGTTGCAAAAATACGTGCGAAATGGCGTTGCGGGTAGGTATATCTACTCGTAAATGCATCGCGTTTATGGCAGTCTAAACATTAAACCGCACTATAATTTCTAGTTAGAAAGTCTAACAGGGTGCCACACCTTCTCGTAAACTAAATTCACTTGTAATACATAGCATCGATAGTGTAATCTGCAAATAGCTTGATCGTTCTTCAACAATTTTAGCATGATATTTGTTTACGATGAAATGATTTTAATTAAATCATTTATTTATTTATATTTTTTTCGTAAAAACACATTTTTCTAACGCATTGCATTATGTTATTTATAAAAAATTAAATAATAAAAAATGCTATAGCCATGAAGAAGCTTGAATTCTTTATTACGATGTGATTTAAAAATGATTTCAATGATTTACAGCATTTATTAGTTAGAGTTTAATTTGAAATTCCATTTATATGAATTTTGTTTATTTGAAGCAAATTTCAGTCAATGTCCAATTAAATTCACTTATTTGTTTAATTTTAAGCTTGTATTATAATAAAAAATCATTAGTAAAAGAGAGAATTAATGAACTCCTACTATATGAACTATTCGTCTACTGACGAATTTATATAAAGTTTCATCATATATAATATATAATAAGTATATAAAATAGATATGAAAATATATAATATGAAACAATAATATAATATTTAAAAAAATTTAAGTAATCAAACGTTTTGAAACAAAATATAAACCAAACTATGCGTATATAAGATTATAACTATATATAATGCTTTTACTTTAAAATTTAATGACAAATTTAATTACATACAGCTAAAATAAGGATTTTGAAACGAGATTTTAAAGAATATCTGTTGGATTATATGCAGCTCGTGTTTTTTTAAATGGTTAAAATGACGAGGGCAAAAATATTTTGGAAATACTACAATAGAAAATCATTCAGCTAATCCAAAAATCATTTATGTTCGACCTCGCACACGTACTACGAAGGGATTGTGAAACATTAATACATATTGAACAGGAAAGACTAACTCCGAAAAATTTGATTAAAAATTTCAAAGATTTTAAAAAAATTCTAAATCATAAATGAACAATTTTGTATGAGAATTTTCGATACATAACATCTTTACATTGAAATAACTAAAAGAGAAATTCGAATAAATAAAACTCACGATTCATCTATTAAACAAAATTTGAAGTTTTATTGGACAAACAGATTTTGAAATATCTTATTTTTTCTAAGAGCTAGAGATCCGCTAAAATTATCTACCTCCTGATAATGATAATTTAGTATAGACAGTGACCTATAAATTTTATACGTGTATCTCATAGTTCGTAATGATGGAATTTTACGATCGAATATTATTATTTTCTAGGAGAAAATACAAGGAAAACTAGATTTCAAATTTTTATTACATACACGTTTTTTCTTATTGATCTACAAATGTTGAATTGCTCTTACTTATGCTATATCGTACGTTTGTTTCTGAGGAAGAGCTCTTTTTTGATAAAATGTGAGTCAGATCTTTTAGAAAAAAGTTTCTCTAGAAAGTAACATCTGCTCCCCTAATGAAAGTTCTTTGCTTCCTTGTCACGACGTTTAATAACTTCCTATGTATTCCTGAAAACTTCTTGTAAAAAAATTTTTGTAGCTATATCTTGTAGTTATTTTTCAAGATGTTTTCCCTCGAATACAAAAGTTTTTTAATCAATAATCTTTGCATTGATAGGTTGTAAATTTGAATGTGTTAAGACAACAACTAATAAATCCTAATGGATTTCTTCGAATTTTACGTAATATTCTATAAATAAAATATTCAACATTTCATCTGTGTTATAATTTTTCTATTGCATCTTTTGGCAAATACATTAAATTCATGGGTTAGAATTATATTGAATAACTTTTCATTAATTGTATAATTGACCATAAATTTTCTAAGAATTTCTCATAATTTCTGTGAATTGTCATTTCTAAAGAAATATTATTCTACTTTATTAAATGCTAAACGTTTGGTATTTCATACAACTTATTTTATTTAAATTTTTCTTTCGAATGTAATAGATTCATAATTGTAATTAATAAGACGATAAAACAAGAAGCTATTAAAGTTCGAATGAGAAAAGAAAGGTAAAAACAAAAACGCGTCAGTCAAGTAGTCATTTAATTAAACGAATGCGATGAGCGAAAAGAAACTAGAGAAAAACGCATTGCATGCATTGATAAAATCTTCTTCTGCACAATCCTTCCTAATCCAAGTAATCCTATTGGATTTCGATTAAGCGACAATGAACTCTCGTTTCCTCTATATGCGGAATCACTGATTTTGCCAGGTACGTAGTAACGTAATGTTCTAACGATCATAATGACCTGTGCCATAAAAGGAAGTATTGCTAAAAAATAGTTGAAATTGACATTAATCGACAGATTGAATCATCGATGATGAAGAATTTTTTCATCGAGAATTTCTTCTTTACCAAATAGACGCATTGTAAATCAGGTACAATCAACAAATAGCAAGAGATTAATCAGTATATATTATATAATTATTATTCTTTGTACTTTTAGTTTTATATTTATATATAAAAATAATGCATTTTTATGTTATGAATTTTTATATTTTTATGAAGATAATTAAAAGAAATGGAATCTAGATAAGAAATTAATTTATATTGTTGAAGTTTCAATGATTAACATGAAGCAATGAGAACGAACAGATCATAAGCTTGCATGATAAAAGCTACATAACTTTTGGTCAACGCGTAAGACATCGCATTTTGTCACTAAAAAAAGTACCTGATTGGTTATTACATACTATACATTTTTGTGTGAATACCGACTTTTCTGAACTCATTTTCATTTTTTTTGGACAAACTATCACGACGTCAATTTCTCATCAGGAACATTCTCAGTTAAACATTTCCATTGGAAAATTGGAATTGAAAATGATTAGCTGAGGATGTTTCTAATGAGAAATTGACATTGTGATGGCTTAAAAATGTGTATTTCAATATGGTTTCTCGATATTAATTCATTAAGAAGATAGTACAACGGGCATCTAACTAACGATGCCGCTCAACAAATATGAGAAGAATTGTACTTGAGTATTATAAGAACAATTGTATTTTGAGGATTTCATTGAGTATTTAATTTTATAATATTATTTACATCGCGTGTATTTTTTCATCTTCAAATTTTTCATAAATGTATAAAAATCTGCAGTCTAATCATAATATTCGAACGTTAAAATAGAATGTCTGTTAGTGATGATGTTCCAATTACCAGCAAATATGCTGTTTTAATAATATAATATTCGAATATTAAGATATTCAAAAAATAAAAGTGAGTATCAATTACGTTTCACGTAAGTGAGACTCTACTTTACATAGTTTCTTTTACTATTCTTTTATTTTTATTTTATTATTATTTTATTTTTCATTTTTACTGATTCAAAAAAATGTGCTAAGACAACATTATTTAATTACGAACAACAAATATTGTAGTTCATGATTTTTCCCAATAAATCGCTTTTTGTCTAGTTTTCAAGCCCATCATAGTTTTTTTAATCGTAATGACATGTTTTTCTCCTTATACTATCATAAATATTCCATATTATTAAAAATACATTTCGAACATCTATGATGGATTGATCTTCAGATCATGTGGTACAAAAAAAAATGGTAACTTGAAAGAAAATGATCAATTTCTCTTCTAAATGTTTATTTTTAAGAATTTTTAAGAAATGTTGAATATGGTTTCTATTAGCTTCAAGATATTTTCAAATACGAAAAGATGACATTGCGTTCTCGATAGCTGGAAGAATGCATGCATGCATATTTTTACTTACCTATATTCATTACTTATACTTCAGTCAAAAATAAAAAAACAAAATCGACTGACAAAAAATCTGGCTGGAGATTCTTATACCACGACTTATCCAGCATCTTGCACCACGACTCAAAATTTCAGGAAGATAGAGTGCAACGCTACGTATGTACCTCGTAAAACGCGTGCATAATGCAGTATCCACCATTTCGAAGTCACATTAATCATTTCTTGTAAAAAAACACATACTTATAATAACTTATAACAAACCTATTGTTCACTTTCCTTCAAATTACCACGATTTTTTCATAACCATTTAAAAGTCAACATATCATACATGTTTGAAGCGCAGTTTTTCCGTCTATGATAATACATAAAGAAAAATATGTCATCGCAATTAAAAAAACGCAATTTAAAAAATGATGATGATCTTGAACACTTGGAAAGAAATGATTTTGTGAATATGAAAAATCATGAACCACAATACCTATTTATCTGTAATTTTATTCTGACTTTTATATTGATAAAAATACTTACTTGACGAAGATATTGGAATAAGCAAGATAAGAGAAACATCTTGTAGACGTATAGGTATACGTAAATATATTATGAATGATTTAATGATACATGGAACAAACAATTTGACAATTTCCGATGAAAATTTTTAAGAAGAAAAATTACAAAATTATCGTAAGCAAAGACGTCAAGTTGTCATAAAAAAAAAAATGGGCCAAAGAGTATCGACAATATCATGAAATATAAATGTAACCCAAAAATCTAATCTAGAAGAAATACGATAGACAGCTGTACAAATTTTCTTAATGATATATCGCACAGTGCATCGAATCAGTAGAATTTGAGGGCAAAAGTCATATTTCGGATTTTTGTGATTTATTATATCTATGTTTTGATAGATTAGTATTTTTTTGATAAATTAGAACTTTGTTTTATAAATATTTTTCTTATTGAATTAAATGTTATAATATTAAAATAACAATTATTACAACAGCTATTATAGTTATTGTTATATTAAATTATTATTATTACTATTACTCTACTATTGCCTTTTTATCGAAAAAAGTCGATTTTTTTATTTCTATTCTATGGACAATGCACTGTACAATATGTTCAATCAATAAAAATTAGAAATAGAAATCATATTTTAGACTTCAATTATTTAAGTGTTTATACACATTTCAATAAATTATTATATTTTATATTTTTATATGTAAGTGGTTAATGAAATTATAAAATTTAAAAAAACTTCCTAGATTTTTTTTCTTTTGAATCATTTGATATATATATACATATCTAAATCTATTTATAACAGGTCGTTACTGAGTTGGAAAAAAAATTATCAAAAATTAAAGGGCAATTAGAAGCAGCTAATTTTTACATCATTTTTTATAAGATATATACGCACATTTCCATTAAAAATCATGAAGCAATTTTGAGAAATATTTTTAAAAATTTTAATTATAATTATCAGAAGCGTTCAAATCAAACGTGGGCAAAATTTTTGCTTTTAAAAACAAACACACTAATTGTAAGACAACTGGAAAGTGAATTTCAATAGAAATTTTTACCTAGTAAATGAAATATCCAGATCGATAACATTTCGTTTAACAACATTGTTTACATTTCTAATACATATCTGGGAAGAATATTCTCATGATGCACTCAAGTGTCAACATAGAAGTTGATTTTTTTATTTTTGTCCGTATTGTGTGTTAGACAAGCTCTTGTAATTCAGTACGAGAATTAAGAAGCAGTTGTATTGTCACATATAATGGCAAAATGATACAATTTTATAAATAAGATAGTTTCGTAAACTGGAACTGGACAATGATAAGAATTCCACGCAATGAACTTGATGGTAGACTTGTGTGGTATCAAACCTACTTTACAAGCAAATGGCAGTTTGTGTTGTTTCAACTTGCTGCTCATTGTCAATACAGTTCAAATAGATTAAACGAAAAGTTACTTACTCGTTTTTAATACTGTAGCAAGAAAGCATTCAAACAAAATTTCTTTTCACTTATACAAAAATTAAAATTACTGATTATATGATATTGAAGAATTTATAATTATAAAATTTATATTAAAATTGCAAAATAAATACAATCGGATTATTCAGTCAAAGTGGATTCAGATTAAATTTGTGATAAATATAGCTTCGTATATTTAGTTAATTTTGAACTAAGGAGTAGATATACGTATATATATGAACTAGATGTTAGATCTATGTAATTTATATATCTATGCAAAGAGTATATAACAAAGTGTATTTCACGTAGTCACGAGCGAACAGTAAAAGCGAGAAGGCAGTTGACTTACATAGAACAGTCGTATGGTTTTAGAAAAAAGAATATTTTACTATATCACTTTATAGTTCCATTTCCTTCTGATCTTGTATTTTAATATCTTTTATTATGAAATATTCATATATATAAATATTTTGTAATAATTACGTTTTTCATATTCCTCTTGAACATATTGTTTTAAAGTAATAAACAAAATTTTATACTGTTTTAAAATCAAAATAGGAAATTTAATTTCATAAAAATTCTATTCTTAAAAATAATTCAAGAAATTCAATTTTATATTCAATACTTCAAAATATATAATTCGTTCCAATCAAGATCACATATGTAATCATATGATTTTCGAATTGTATAATTTCAAATTTTCAATCGAACAAAATTTTCAATGAAGAATTAATAGACAAATATATATGAAAAATCATTTTCAAATGATTAAAAATAATTTTATAGTTTATTATAAAATTATAAAATAATTTTATAGTTTTATAGTTTATTATTATAATATTTTACTTTTGCGAAAACTTGAAACATAACTTAAATATATTTGTAAACGAATCGTGGCAATAGACATAGTAAAACAAAAGCAAAATCGTTTGATTGATTAGTAAGTCCCCTTTAATTTAGTATGCCTTGCAAATATGAAGTAATTGATTAGTAAGTCTCCTTTAATTTAGTATGCCTTGCAAATATGAAGAAGAAATATTTTGCAAACAATTGAGAAGAAACAATAATTCAAAGATTATTCTGCAATTTCATTAAGTAAAATCACTATTTTAGCTAGTTAATTGGTAATACTCACTATAATAAACTATAACTGGTGCCAAGCATTTGGAAAAAATTTAAGATATCGTGAAATACGTAAATAATATTTAAACAAAAGTAAATTCTGTCGTATTTCAGACATTTGAGGTAATTGTATAACAAATATAAGATTTCTTGACTTTAATAAAACTAAAATATTCAACCGTTGACAAATATAAAATAAAAAAGTGTACAAATATGATAGTAAAGACATATATATGTGATTTTACTTTATTTCATTAAAAGTCAAATGAATCAAATGAAATTAAAATGAAAATAAAAATTATTTTGTTAAGCATTTATCGTAAATTATTTATGTAGAACGTAAAAATGTATTTACATAGAATGTAAATAAATATTCATATTATTATATATGATAATGTTAAAATTATTATTTCTCGATTAATCTTTTCCTATTTTATTCGACACAAATCTCAATTCTGATACATAAGTTCTTTCTTTCACACAAATTTCACAACACAAACAACACTTTTCATATATAATAATATTAATTTATGAATCTACGACTCTATCCATGAGTTTAATTTCCTCCATTGATCAAACTCGTCAAAATATTGACTATTTTGATGATTTCGTGCAACCGAAGAAATATACATAATATACCTACTCTTGCAAAGTTTTTTGTTTTAACTTTTTGAGGTATGGTAGTATGAAAAATGTAACTTTTTTAGTGCTTAGATCTGCATAGTGGGATATGATTCCAAATAATGAATATATATTCCATGGGATATATATTCCAAATAATTAAAATAAAATTATTTTATCAAAAATTTCTGTGTATATAGGATTATTTCTTGTTTCAAAATTCAATGCCTCTTGTGCAATATTTGATTCATAAGCAACTAATAATATTCAATACCATCATACAGAGAAATAGAGTTCGTACGATCATTCATACGATCAATATCAGTATTTTGTTAAATTCGTGCGAATTTTTCTTAAGAAATTGTTTTTGAAAATTTCAACAAATTTCTCTGAAAAAAATTATTAATTGCATGAAAATTAATTTATTTAATTGTTTTGACATATTTGTCAAAATATTAGTTTATCAAAAAAATTCATCTAATACAAGATGTTTTGCATCGAACGATTAACAACACTGATTATCAACATTTTATGTGTATCTTAAGAATGAACAAGAATATTCTTTGACAAAATATTAAAACAAAATCAAGCTATTACAATATTAAAATTATTAAAACAAAAATAAAGCTACATAAAACATATAACTTTAAAATAACGTTGAAACAAAATAATATAAATGTGAAGTAAGTACTTACAATCGCAGTATTTGCAGAAGTACTTACAACTTTTCTATGGTATTTCGATATTATCTTTTGTCCCAGTTTTAACAGTGTGCAAATTGCTTTCAATTTCACATGATTCAAAATATGTGTATAAAACTCATAATTTAATTATTGTTTCTCTGTACAAGAGAAATACACAGTATAATTCTGATTAGTCTTTTCTGAATTCTGTTCTTTTCATTCTTTTCATTATCAAATAACAGAAGTATTTTTTATGCAATATTTAAACGATATTAATTAATCAAAATATATAGTACAATCAAGCTTAAATGTAAGTGAAAAATTGAATTTTACTAATTATTACTATTATCATGATATGTCCTATATTTCTTCCGAAATCATGTACTAGTGAAAAGTAATAACGTCAATAATAAATAATGATGCATTTGTTTTTCAGGTTGTGAAAATGATGATTGTGGTGGTAGTAATATTTGCAGTATGCTGGCTACCTTTCCACGTGTACTTCATCATAACATCATACTTCCCGGAAATTACGAACGAACCATACATACAAGAAGTTTTTCTAGGTATTTACTGGCTCGCAATGTCTAACAGCATGTATAATCCCATAATCTACTACTGGATGAATTCCAGGTAAAATAGTACTTTAAAACAGCACGTAAGTACCTTTAAGTAATTTTCACGTTAAGGAGTTTCACCTTTAAAGAGTAAAAGAATATATTTCAAAGATCATCACTGCTTGATTAATTAACAATAAGTGCGTATAAGTAAAGTTTTAAAAATAATTAAAAATTTTTCAAATATAAATATGTCGTAGTTATATTATCAAAAGGCTTGTTTATCCTTTGAAAAACTTTTGATAAAACAGTAGAAAACTTTCCTCATTATAGGTATAACAATTTTGTGATTACGAAAATATTAGATAAAAAGAAATAACAGAGGAATTAAAAAAGATTTATGAAATATTACTTATTACCTAATTAATAATTATATTAATTATTAATACGCTGAGATTATCAGTTATATTTTATAATTGATAACAATTATACAACATACTTCAAACACTTACTTTATTTCATACATTGTAAAAGAATACATCGAAAATATCCAATCATCAAATACAGTTGTTTCTTAGAATATGTTGTAATTTGAATTAGGCTCGCAATTTAATTAATGGTAATTGCAACATAACGCGTTATATTTCGTACGTTTCAATTGCAACTTCTGTTTGAATTTGAAACAATTCAGCGTAATATTGTTTATTCAGAATTTAATTAATAAAACTTTCCAGTTAATAACAATTGCACTCTTATTGATTACAAGAGTGCCATTATCACCATTACGTAAATCTATATATATTCGAATTAGAATGGCTCTTGAAGCTAGAGTTTATCTTTACTCTCATTTATATTTGAACTTCTCGCCTTTAAACAATCTGCTTTATCTACAATCATTGTCATTGTCAATAATAATAATAATAAAATTATATATTTTTTAAATCTTTATCAAAAAGTCCTGGTACAATAGTGCGTAAACAAAAATTTTAATTGTGATATGTTCAATTATACATTATTAAAATTGTATGTATCAAAAAACCATATAAATCACCGAAGACAAATGCAGATAACATTATTTGACCCACCAACTGAATGGAACCAGATGATTGATTTGAGAACAGCCATTTACCAGAATTCCTTTACACGTCATACACAGGTATTGTTTCGCCAGAAATTTTACTGCCATTACCAATATCTGTTAATATCAGCATCATCGTTTCATGTAAAACAACTAAAATACTCTGTAACGAACATTTTTGTCACAATAGACCAATAGTTCTTGATTAACACCCATATCGAACATATATCTATACGTCGAGAGAAAAGGAAATAAAAAAAAATATAACCCGCGATCCTTCATTTTCCAAAAAAATATTACTCGTGTTTGAAATGCGTGTTCGGTGATATTTTGCTTAAAGTACGACTTTAACTGCAATCACTTTTCTATTCAATTTCTCACGAATCTTTTAGTCAAAAAGAAAAAATTAAATAAGAGCTGTACAATGAGTCTGTTTGCACAACTATTTAATTAATGATAACCATTTTTTGCAGATTTCGACGAGGATTTGCTCACTTTTTCTCCTGGTGTCCAATGGTACATATTCCTGTGGAGTCCACCTTATCGCGATCCGAAGCATTAACGTCTCGATACAGTTGCACCGGAAGTCCTCAAACTAACATCAGGATATCACGGAACGGTACGTCCTCGTGCACACCCTCGGAACGTTCTTGCACCACATCCACGAGCGAGTCACGCTTCGAACACGACAACGCTCACACGGATGCACAAAATTCTTATATAGATTTGCACGACTTCACCGCAACAAGCGTCGTCGTTAATGAAACCAATGCCGTGAACCGCGAAACGTAATAACGAAATGCAACAGCCCTAGTGTTCTCTCTCTCTCTCTCTCCCTCTCTCTCTCTCTCTCTCTCTCTACCCCCCCCCCCTCTTTTGGATATATTTTAAATCAAAGAAAATTTTTATGAGTATCCAATTCAACTTTTTCCATATTTACAAAATTTAAAACTTTACAATTTAAAAAATAATTACTATATTTCAGGGTCTAAAATATCAATTTTAAATATTTATGATTAGATTCGTGTTCATGTTCGCGTTACAAATCTTTCAGAAGAAAATTTTCATTACATATTACTAGAAGTATGCGAAATCTTGAAAATATCGGGAATGCTCGAGGTTTGGATCCCAATACAATTAATCTGAAATTGTCAGAATTCTTAAGAATTTTGAACACGAATGATATTTCGGGATTACACTCGTCCACAAAATTAAAAAATCATAAAAATTTAGTTGACTGCTACAATATTGTGAAAAAAGATTACATGTATATCAACTTTCATCAGAAATTATTGTAAAAGGAAGTCTTCCGTCTAAAAATTCATTGTAAAATGAACGTCAAAAAGATTTTGTAAACTTTGTAAAATCATTTCAATTTGCAACAAAACACAAAAACTTTAATTCTTTTCTCTGTTTTCTAACATATGTATATACACCCAAAATGTTCGTGGAATTTATTTATAAAAATTACTTATGTAATCATTCATCCAAATTTACGATGTCACCTTCAAAGTATTCCTCTTCTGAATGTATGCACTTATTTCAGCGACTTTTCCATTGGGCGAAACGTGCTGCTGAAACAGAATTGAAACAAAATCAATTTCAACTGAAGAGCTGCAATACTGTTTCGCTCAATGGAAAAGTCGCTGGAATAACCACATATATTTAAGAGGAGCGTAGGTAGGTATACTTTGGTAGGTGACATCGTAAATTTGAATGAATAATTTTATATAACTAATTTTTATAAATAACTTTCTGGGCATATTACGTACATATGTACATGTGAAACTCAAAGACACAAAACGCTTAATGAACGAGAAAAACGACCAGAACGCGTTGTTAAACCTTTAAAGAACTTCAAAGCTTTTTTATTGATCATAACGCTTTAGGGCATTTTCATAATACTACTACTTTTTGTAGTACGACTTGATGTGAAGCAAATTTTAATCTGCTGAAATGTTCATATTTTTTATTATTTCTGACACATTCACACTTTGACATATCTTGATAGTTAATATAAGAGAAAAGAACTTGAATATCTATTATACATATGTACAAAATATCTCATATAGTTGAATACATTAAACTTGAAAACCGAAAACATTCCATGAGCTTAAAAAATAACTAAAACGTTTGTTTCTAGATGAATAACGCGAAATTTTGCATTCTGACAAATCTAATGTAATTAGAAATTACTCTAAAATAAATCAAATCTAATTCTAATTTAATTAAAAATAAGTTTGGATTAGATATTTTATGGGATAAAAAGAGACTCCGTCCTTTCCCCGTGCTTCTATTTATTTCGTAATATACGTGTTAAGATCAGAGCAACCGGAATCTGAAATTCTGTGTTATAATTATTCTTCTAAATATATAATACATTTTGATCGTTTTCTTCACTCATGAAGCGTTTTGAATTTAGTAGATGTATGTATATGAAACCACGATCGTAAAAGGAATTAATTACAATGCATTATAAAACTGTCATGTGTTATGGCCAATTTTTTTAATACGAATTTCGTCAGAGCGCGTTGTGGGCATTTCTCTAAGGTCAATCGCGATTTTTGAGGCTAACATATGTATGTATGTACATGTAAAAACATGTTTGAAAGAATTCAGTTCATAGATATCAAAGTAAAATAATCTGAGATAAACTATTTTATTATTTTTTTCACGAAATTATAAGTTTAAGTATCAGCCATTTCTTTTATTAATTTTATTAATTTTTTAAATTATTTTATTAATTTAAATAATTTTAAAAAGCTTTTCTTTAATTTTATAAACGAATCTAGTTTCGAAATATCACTCAATATTTGCGAGAGATTTTGAAAATTTCCTGAAATTTTCAGAAATCACAACTTTTTCCGGAATCTCGAATTATATAATAAAATATTTTCGGGGATTTAACCTGACTATGAGATAAATATTTGACTACAGTCGATGCATAAATCTACAAATTATTTTTTTTTATAAATATAGTATCATGTGTACATATATTAACCCTCGCGGCTATAATACAATCATTTAAAATCGAAGCATTAAATTTAAAAATGCATTTTTTATCATTCCATGCGTTATATTATATTGTTAGGAAAAGGAAAAACCTGTAAAATATAAAATTCAATTTTCTATAATAATTTCTAAGTAGAATTATGCTGTCTGTATTATAAGTAGTTTTTATCGTATAGTTTTCATGATTTTCTCATAGTTCTATAAATTTATAATTTTTATTACGTCCAATGTAACAGCCCCTAAAATTTTAATTATCCGAAATTTGATCACTTTTTAATTTGTAATAACGGTAAAAAAAATTATTATATATAAAAATGAATAAACCTGTTTTAAAATTCGTAAATATACTTTCTTCTCTTCCTGTCTGTATGCGACTCTGAAATTAGTTACGTGATTTGAAAATAGCACAGTTATTGTCATTTGCGGTCTGCCGTTCGAGGGTTAATAAAGTACTCGTAATATATACAGTAATTCATATATTCAGAAAAATTCATATAAATATTGAAACTATTATAATTTTGTAAAAAAAAATTGTACAATAATAAATTTAGCTAAACCTGGACTTGAAGTTTGGAAATGTATCATTCATTATATTCTAAAATATTTTTCTATCATATAGCGAATGAGTAGGCGAAGATATATTTTTTCTTGAAAATGCTATAAATTATCATCATAAAAACATTAAAAAATTGCTAATTTTTAACTGAATCTGTAGTGGATTTGAAAACTGAACAACTTCACAATGATCCACGGAAACTTGATGTATGACTTCTTTTTCATTTTATCGAACTTTGAATATTTATTGAAATTATATAACAGAAATTCAAGAAATCGTTTTTTGTCGTTATATTTGTTTTCACTTGATATTCAAACTTTTTCAATCGAGAAAAGAAATCAAAGTTTAGGGGGTCATTGTAAAGGGGAGAGGTTTTAATCTTCAAATCGATTGTAGATTCAATCATGAAAAAAATTTTCAATATTTTTACATACTATAACAATTTATAGCATTTTTGATCAGATAAGTTATATTAATAATATCCCAAAATGAATGATATATTTTGAAAATAAAGGTTTCAAGCTTTAAAACATATCCAGGTTGTTGTACAATCTTTTCTACTTACAACTAAATTTTTTTATTCTAAATTATAACTTTAAATATATAGTGTCTGAATGCGAATCACTGTATATTACTGATATAGCGACGAATTACAAGCAATTGTCCAATCATTATGACAAATATCAACAATTTTTAACTGCTTTGTATTAAGCAATTAAAGTAAAATTATTTATCAATATATAATGTAATATGTGACATGTTATATATACATTTATACATTTTAGGCCCTGGCATTTCATTAAACGATTCATTGGAAAAATTCATGCAAATAGAATACGGGAGCTTGAAGTTTTTTCATGTACATAATATTTATCTTATCATTATATGTTTGTCTTAAAGTGAAAAAATATATTAAAATGAAGTTAATTATAAAATTATATAAAAGTTTATTTAAATATAAGTCGTAATGTCAATGTAATGTCGTAACAACAAATTTTATAAAAACAATTGTTCTTCTCATAACTTACAATAACTTTACCGTTATTATTTATTATTTAAAATTTTCTTATTATTATTGTATTATTATTACATAATTACAAAATAGAGAATTAATAAAAATAAAATACAATATTATTAAAAAAATATATAATACAAATAACTCCGATCTCCCGTACGTAATCTAAAAATCAATTTTCACACATATGCTTGTACATTAACTTATTAAGAACTAACCAGTAAAATAATTCCATAGAATTGTGTAAATGCAACATTGAAAAATGAATAAAATAACATACAATATTGTTTGGTCAACGTACAAAAAATGTATTATGTTTAAATTTTCATAATTCCAAAAATAAATTCTTAGAATTCTCTTTTACAATCGAAAATTTGGAAAATTAAAATTTAGAATGAAATGTTGCACTTATTAATTAAATGAAATAAAATCAGAATGCAATAAAAATCGATTCAAATGCAAGAATCGATATATCGATGCAAACAAAGCATGTTTCTAATCTCAATAGGCACATCACGAATACCTTTATACCTACAATCTTCGAGAGGAGGAAAAGATCGATTTTCGACTCAACACCGAGAGAGAAAGTGGAAAACTTCAAACACTATGGACCATGTATCTTGACAAGAGGAAGAAGACCCTCAACAACGAGTACACACCTGGATATAAGACTACATATCCTAAGCGCGCAGCCAACTTCTTCAAAATTTATCTGATGCAAATGAAATAAGAAAGGAACGAAATGTTGATTCCCTTTTACTATGCAACAATCAGAACAAAACAACCAGCTCAAAAACAAATTCACTTTGTTCAATACAAACACTATCTGCTAAATATTGAATAATATTTTCGTCTTGGTGTAAAGTATGAATGTCCAACTTTTTAGATCTTCTGGACCTCATTGGCCAACAAAAATTTGTTGAGTGCCGCAAATAGTTTACATAATTTTTTTATTAGTTCAATGTAACTTATTTATAAGAATATTAAAACAACTTTTATAGTGAAACAATACATTGATTAGAAAAATATATTTATATTAATTTAAAAAATATGAACATTTTTAATGAGAACACTGAGCTTGTTTTTTAAATACTAGTTTATCAATATTTGGTTTGATACAGGTAGTAACAATACTGAGAAAATGCTTTGAATATTTTCAAAATGTTCGTTCTTATTTTATTTTTGGTATGCTTCATATGGCAAAAAACATTCATTATGTTTGCAAATAAGTACTCCCAAAAAGAACATTATGAACATTCATGGTTAAAATTATTCAAATAATAAAATTCTTATTCAATCATTCCAATTTTGGTTATAATGGATAGGGTCTAAGAGCCATATACGGCCGCAGGTTGGACATGCCTGGTGTAAAGTAAATCTAAATTAACAAAAACAGTGTTTCCCTATTGATAGATATTAGACACATAAAATTTTGGTAATTATTTACTTTAAAAATCTCTTCACTTTTAATTTTGAAATGTTATCAAGATCATTATTCTGAACAACTACTTCTACTACTTCCATATATATATTACCATTGCTTCGATATATTTACAAAAATATAATTTAATTATGCTATAGAATAAACTTCATCGATTTCAATGATCTTTGAATTCAGTTATAGATAGATATTTGATATAGAAGTCAGATATAGAAGATATTCGAGTTAATTATTTAGAATTTCAACTTTCTTACCGATTTCAATGACTTTAAAATACGTTATGAAGAATATTTTCCTGGATTACTCAGACTACTTATTTATTAAAAATCTTTTATTTTTATGAATTATTTCAATATAATGATAAAAGTCAATCGGTGATTTGTCTCATCTATCCCAAACCAATACTCTTTAAAAAGAACTGATTATTTTTTTAAATGAGTATTTAAGCAAGATTTTTTAAATCGATCGCCGTAAAGTAACTGACAATCTTAGTCAGATGCACATACATGGAAAAATATTTTCAATATTACATATTCTATTTTAAAATAAATTACGTTTAGTTTAAATTATATTAAATAATTATATTAAATCATAAGGTGACCAATATTTTTGAAATTCCTTGTTTTGATTTACATTATTGAGTAACATTATTTTGAACTATTAATAGAAATTTCAGCAATTACATTATTCAAAAATGCAATTATTCTTGTACTAAAATCGTGTTGCCTTCAAAAAACCTAAATTTAGCTATGTAATCAACATAATGTTCTTTTCAGTTTCTATATTATAGAATATTTCATGCCATGATAATTTTATTTTATAACATGAAATATTTTCTTTCAATGAATTGAATGAACACTAATACTAATGCTTTAATAAGTGATGTAGTAAAAATGAAAACATGAATATAAAACCAGAACAGATTCATGAAATATGGCTGTTTACAAACATCCATATATAGTGAAAAGTTGTTCATGATAATGACCTTAATAATATATTTTAAGATCACTGAAGTCGGTAAGATAATTCTTATAATAAATAATGACCAAGTTTTCATTATATGTATACATTCGAACTTTAATTATTGCATTTAATTGTATATCAAATAAGAAGTTTGATTTATGGTACTTTTGGATTATTACGCGATATAAAAGATTAGAAAGTTAGTTTTATTATTATTTTATTAAATTCTATATTTTAAACCTGTTGTTTAGTATGCGTATATATAAACAACAACGGACCAATAATCTACTTAATTTTTTGCGTTTGTTAATGAAATTAATATTTCCTTTTTCTAATATAATAGGAAAAAATCGAATAGCTATGAAAAATTTCTAATAAGAATATAGATTATGATATAGTTAATGTGTGATATTTGTTTGTAAAACATAAAATAATTGATCTTCGTGTTCTTATTGTATATCGATATCATCAGCGATAAATCAAATAGCACAAAATACCAATTAATTTTTATTGAAGAAAAACATTCTATTTCATTCTAGTCGTAATTTCTTGAAAAATTCTTAATCAAATTTTGCTAGGTATAGACCTGTACTTTATAGATATTTATTGAAAAAGTATAAATAAAGTAACATTAGTAATTTCCTTCACAAGTGTTATTGTTCTGAAAAAGAATGGAAACATTGTGATCGATACAAAAAACGATAAATATAAAATTTCGTAATTTATATATCTTCTATAATTTAAAAAAATTATTATGAACAAACATTTTCGTTATAAAACGCACAAATGTATTCATAAATAAAATAACCATCAGTACAATCTGCATATTTTTATTGGAAATATTTAAGTTTAAAATATGTAATTATTCATTGTTTGTCGTGTTTATTTTTCATTAAATCAATATATTGGGTTGGCAACTAAGTCATTGCCGCTTTTGTCGATAGATTCACTCTACACTTTCTTTTGTTTTGTTAACGTGGTCAGAGCATCTAACCTATATTTTTTTCTTACTGTGTGGACTTCTACTTTTAATTAGTAAAAAAATTATATCGATTAGTTCTTTAGTTTTATTTTTATCCCAATTTAAAAATGGAAAAACAGGACGTGCACTTCCGACACATTTTATTGTATTACTTCCGAAAAGGCAAGAACGCATCGCAAGCACAAAAGAAGTTATGTGCCGTATATGGAGATGAAGCCTTAAAAAGGCAGTGTCGAAATTGGTTTGAAAGATTTCGTTCTGGTGATTTTTCACTGAAAAATGCACAACGATCTGGCCGCCCAGTCGAAGTGGATGAAACCCATATCAAGGCCATTATCGATTCAGATCGTCGCAGCACAACACGAGACATTGCAAAGAAGGTCAATGTATCGCATACATGCATTGAAAAAAAATTAAAAACCCTTGGTTATGTCAAGAAACTTGATTTATGGATCCCTCACCAGCTAAAGGAAATTCATTTGACGCAACGGATTAGCATCTGTGATTCGCTTCTGAAACGCAATGAAAATGATCCATTTCTGAAAAACCTAGTTACTAGCGACGAAAAGTGGATAGTTTATAAAAATGTTACTCGCAAGAGATCGTGGGTGAAGCAAGATCAACCAGCCCAAACAACATCAAAAGCAGAGATTCACCAAAAAAAGATTATGCTGTCAGTCTGGTGGGATTACAAAGGAATTTTGTATTTTGAACTCATGCCACAGAAACAATCAATTCAAATGTGTATGTTGAACAACTCGACAAACTGAACGATGCAATTGAAGAAAAGCGGCCGGTATTGTCAAATCGGAAGGGTGTTGTTTTCCATCATGATAACGCAAGGCCCCACACATCTTTGGTCACTCGGCAAAAATTATTGGAACTGGGTTGGGATGTTTTGTCACACCCACCATATAGCCCTGATCTTGCGCCTTCGGATTACCATTTGTTTCGTTCCATGCAAAACTCTTTAAATGGTAAAATTTTTAATAACGCGGATAATGTCAGATCACACCTAATTCAGTTTTTTAATAGCAAAGACCAGACATTTTACGAACGGGGAATTTTTACACTGCCAGAACGATGGAAAAAGGTCATCGACAAGAACGGGCAATATCTAATTGAATAAAGTTATATTTTTTAACAAAAATTCTGAATTTTCCTTCTTATTTGAAATCGGCAATGACTTAGTTGCCAACCCAATAATATAAACAATTAATAATGCGTTAAATGTTTCGCAAAAATTAATCACTTATGTTACGATTGTTTATAAAAATAATTTTAGTTTTCTAATGTGTACAGTATTTGAATATAAAAACTTTTTTTGGCAATGTTATTTTTCCTAATTACAAACTCTGTGCAATAAAAAAATAAATTTTAAATATTTTTCTATATTTAAAATTTGATATATTTCTATATATTTAAAATTATAAACTAAAAGCATACTAGTTAAATTTATTGTTTAATTTATATTATTCAGATTTTCAACTATAACACAATACGAAAAAAAATATTCGGGAAAGTAAACGCTTTTTATTGCACTAAATAGTTAAATATATATTATTATATCGAATGTACTGGAAAGCTTATGGGTAAAGTAAAATGTGAATATACTATTCGATATACATTTATAAAATATGTAAATATTCATGAAGCTATTATTTCTTGTCTATAAAAAAGAGATTGTACTTTCAATATGAGTAAACACTATAGAAATTAAAAGAAAGAAAGAAAAATATAATCCTCTCCCTCCTTTCAAATTAGTTGTTATATTTGTATATTTCTGATCCGATTATTGATACAGTTTATTTTACTTGGCATCTAAATATTTAGTAAAGATAGTAAGTATGTAGTATGTTTATTAACCAACTAAAAAAAATCATTCAATCGTTACTTATTTATTAAGGTACGCTGATGGCAAAACAATAATTTAATATTTTTAAAAGTACACTGGTTGTCATTTTAAAAATGTGTGTAGAACTGAAATGATGGATAATAATTTGAAAGTTAAAGTCAAAGTTAAAAAGCGTGAAATAAATAAACGGTATGTGTAATCGTTCTGCAATTTTTGCTACAACGTTTGCTAAACCTGGAGTACAGGTTATACTCACTACATCGGAAGAATTTAATGTACATCGTCGAACTGTACAATTTTCAATGTAAACTCTCAAAAAATTGGTAAATGTGGACGAAAAAGAAAAGATCTTTCTTAAAACTTGGAAAAAAAAGATATTTTCTTGAAACAAAAAAGAGGGTCATTTAAAAGTTTATCATATTCCATGAATGTGCCCAAATCAATCTTACATAGAATCTTCAAGGAGAGAAGAGTTTAGATATTTTTTTCTTCATAAAACCAACTCTTACTGAAGAAAATAAACTCAAAAGATTGCACATGAACAAAGAAAAATTCAGACGTGAAAATCGTCACCATATAATATTATGTGTAAACCTGAGGCTATAATTAATGCTAAAAACTGTTTAAATATTATTTAAGATTAAATTATTGTTAAAAATTTTCTTTTAAGTAAAGAAGTTTTCCATTTTCGCCAAATTTTGTTTATATTTTATTTTTTTACATACATATATGACAACTATTCTAGTCATAGAATACACATTTACACACCAAATGAGAACTAATTTGGGATGGAGAGAGTAAAATATAACTAAATATAGTAAAATATAACTAAATATAGTAAATATAATAACTAAAAAGGGAGTATATGTACAATTTAGATACTGAATTGTAGTGAAGCATTTTTGACAATATAATTTTAATTTTAAATTATACAAATATTTGTTCCAAAATACGACAACAATGATTTAAAGAAAACGATATAAATTAATTTGCACAATGCATATTTTTGCAAGTAAAATGTGTACAATTTGTATTAGAGAGATTAAAGTGTAAAGAAAAAAAAAATTTATTTAATACAATGAAGAAAAATTGTTTAAATTTTTAGTATTATATATAGTTGTAAATCTATAAACTTTATATGAAAAATTATAAATCAATCGTTTTAATCATTCTAGTAATAGCGTCAAAAAATAAAAATCAAATAAGGAAAAGTAATATAAGAGTAATATAAGAAAAATATACAACTTATTTTACCTTTCAAATATGTAAAATATGAATACTTACTTTACAAAAATAATATTCGTACTTTATATTAATAAATAGATACATCAATTGTTATAAAATATAGTTATTTAAGTAAATTATAGTTTGTGAAAATAAAAAATAGCGAAGATTGGTATGTCAATTAAACAAGACAAATAATGTCAATTAATGTCGAATATTTATTTCTGTCGAATATTATTAAAATCATACGAACGACGTAATAAATTTAAATTATTGTTAGGATTGTGTAACATCATCCAAAAAAGTAATGTATAAATAATGGTTCTAAATAGTCCTTATGCGACTTAAATCCTTGTTCATTATAAGATACAAAAAGGTGATGTGTGTGGAAGTAATAAAAAGAATTGCAAAAAATCAAGAAATCCCAAATGCCAATATTAATGGATCAGTTATGTCTGTCTCATAATTAAAATATTCCTAGATACACTCTCAGGTTGATATGTAATTAAAAAAGTTAATACATTAGAAGCGCATATGATCATTGGATATATATGTAACAATTTGTAACTGCTAAGGTTGCAAATTTGGTTTACTAATACATCAATTTTCCAAATGACCAGAGAATATTTATTTATCTCTACCATGTTCATGAACCCTAACAAATCTTGTACATTACAAATAAAGAAAATAAAGAAAAAATATTAAAAAGCAATAATGAAATACATATTTTGATAACACTAATTCAGCAATATTTCGCGATATAAATTATTAAATAACTATTCATATAGCTAATTGTTAAACTGATGCTATAGATACAAGCAAATTAGGGGAAAAAATTTCAATAATTTTAATAATTTTTCACAACTAATTTTTTTCACAAACAATATTTTACATATTACATTTTACATATTATACTATATTTCAGTTTAACTTGTACAATTTGTTAACAAATTATATCATTAGATTATTTATTATTATCAATAGATATATTATTACAATTTATATAACTTATACATTAACTCGTAAATTTATAAATGTAATTCATGTAAAGATCACAAAATTCTATCAAATTACTTAATTTGTAATATTCTTTTTCTCATCAATATAGTTTTCTTTGTCCCACTTATTATATTCAAATGTTAACGGGAACATTCTATCGGTATATAGTAAACCCTGCAAAAATAAATAATTGTATATTAATTAACAATATTTACGATCGTAATTTTCTTAATTTAATAAATTATACATTATGGATTTATTCTTAGATAAATAAAACTACAATTTGCTCTCTCGATAAATGTTTCAGAAGTTAGGTTTAGGAACGTGAGCGAATAGAGAACGGATCGATAGTACACATGTAGGGCCTTAACCTCACCATTTTCCTTAATGAGTCACTTTTGATCCCAAACTTAAATCCGATTTTACTTGAGATACTATCATAAATCTCATTTGAGAATACCAATTTTCACTGCTTTATTCTAACTTCATTTACAAGTGGAAAAATATATCAACATAGAAGACATGTTATATAGAATACAACATGCAACGTAGATTGTTCTGGTAATTTAGTTAAACTTTCACAATTCAAGAAAACATGTAAATGTTTTATTTTAAACAAAAAAAAAGAATATGTTACTAGCGTTAAGTTATTCCAAATGAAACAATTGTATAATTATTTAATTACATTTATTCACTGATAAAAAAACGAATAACTAATTAATTCTATAATCATTATAAGATCATCCAAAAATATACAATAATGAAAAGAAAAAATTAGTGAGAAATTTAATACAAATAAATTTGTAATTTAAGAATTGCAATTAAATTAAATAGTAGATTTAACTAATTATAGAAAAATCATTATTTTCTAAATAGATTCTTACGAAAGAAAACAATAATTCAAGTATATAAAATTGAAAACATGTTTCATTTTAAACAATAAGTAAACTAATAAGAGAAAAAAAAGAACTTACTTTTAAATGATCCATTTCATGATGAGCTATCCTAGCTAACCAACCTTCTGCTTTCCAACAAAATGGTTTTCCAAATCGATCAAGTGCTTTGATTTGAATTTCTTTTGGTCTCGATACTTCTGCATGAAAATGTTCGATACTTCCGCATGTTTCATAAAATACAAGTTCTTCGGAATTTATTATCTCCATTTCTGGATTGATAAAATATATCAACGGCTGAGGTTTGATTTGACAATATAATCGTATGCTTGGATGAACATCTTTCACAGTTTCTTCCGTTACTTCTATAGCAAATACTTGCCAAGATAAACCGATTTGTGGGGCTGCTAATCCTACTGTGTCAGATATCCTCAGTACTTTATATAAATGATCAAGTGTCTGTAACAAATAAATAAATGCATATTTTCATGATAAAATGAATTACAACATTAGAAAGAATTTTATTATATTATATAAAACTTTCAAGATAATTTCTTTATAGAAGTTTAGTATTTAGAACTGTGTGTGCTACATCGATAAAAAGTTTATTACTAGAGAAACTGATCGACGAATGTTCGAGGTATCGAAATTCTTTCATTCAAAAGTTATGATCACTTTTATCATAGACTTAACTTGTATGAAAAAAAAACAATATAATTACCCTTTTTATGTATAAATTAGTTTTGTTCGAATATTTTCACATATAATTTATGAATTACATACATTTACACATTTTTCGAATATCAGCATTGATTCGATCAGATAAATCTCTGGCCAGTGGAAGTCTGCCAACTATTGGTCAAATATTCCCAAAATTTCTCGGTAATTCTCCATATAAATGTAGAATAGAAAGTCATATGTATATTTTAAACTATTTTAGACTATATACTCGAATATTTTAGACTATAAGATCTAGGATGTTAAAGAGTGCTCCAGAATTGTTTTTCAATAATTATAGTGCGGCAGCATATTTAAATAAACAATCAATCATTGATAAACAGATAATGTGAATGCTGTAACATCCGAATTCTACATAAATAATACAAATTTACATGAAGTTTTAGTGTAATATGTAGTGGATGTTCTGTTTATCTCGCAAAATGTAAATATTTCGGGATTGAAGTTATAAAAGAAATGTTCCTACAAAAGTTATCATAAAAGACATTATGTGGTATTAATGATATTTTTATGGGTGAAATAGTGAAGAAAATTTCAAAGTCAAGTTGATATTTCAAATGGAATTACATAATTTTGAATGCAGTATTCGATTCGATTTGAATGAATTTTTAATTCATTTTTCATTCTCTACAAAAAAGTATGTTGAAAAAAGATTTTTACTTTAATTTTGTAGAAGATATTTTCACTTTAATTCTGTAAAGCTTGTTCTGTAAAACTGTATGAAAGACAAGCACAATATAAACATGGAAATATTGCTCATAGCACTCCTTGTCTTTCATATAATAAACAAGATTAAAAAGAAAATATTTCCCAAACCAATGGTTTTTTGATAGAAATAGGTTAATATTTTTTTTTATAAAGAATGCTCAGATAAATCGAACACTGCTTTCGAAATATGATATTATTTAAAAATATCAACTTAATTTTGAAATCTCCTTCATCATTCTATTTACAAAAATATCATTAATATCATACCAAATAATATGCCTCTTTATACCATATAATTTTTATAGAAATATTTTTTTTATAATTTCAATCTCTTACGAGAATATCCTGTACATATAATTATCATTATATGTAAATAACATAATTATATTGCTTTCTTTATATAAGTTAAACTCGTCAGAAAAATGACCATAACGGAAGGATTCTGACACCTCTGATATTCATTGATGGATTCTTCTACTGATAAGATTTTCATTAATTATCTAGTTGCAATTATTCTAATAATATCCTTAATACTTATTATATTCTAATAATAAATACTAAATTGCAACAATTTTTTTCATATAAGCATCCTATTATAAAAAATAATGAAGCTATCGATAATATAATTCCCGTGAATTTTAACGATTGTTTTAAGTATTTTGTTTTAATATATGTACATCATATGAAATTTATAAAATATATATACATTATATGATTATATGTAATTTATAAAATATATATACATTATATAAACATTTTATGAACTTATAAAAAATAAAAAAAAACGAGCAATTGGGTCCCAATGGCCACAAAAATAAAATAAATAAAAAAATAAAAAACTAGGAAAATTTAACCGCCGATAATAAAATTAACCAATATGCACCACTATTTTTATTGAATATTATTATAAACAAAATCATGAATTATAAAATATGGCATGTATTATATCAATGAATTCTTCAAGAATATATAAGTACATAATATGTTGGGAATACAGCCGGCAATTTGAGGAATTATTATCATCATTGTTAACAAACAGAAAGTCGTCGTCCCTAAAACTGACTTCTGCAACAGCTGCTCCGATCAACAACAATTGTGTACGCATTTTTACAAAAGCAAAAGAGATACTGCTTCCATCGCTATCACATTTTTACATTTTTCTATTTATATCAATACACATATCAATCTTTATTATTGTATTAAGTCTATTAAAAATAACAAATCGGGCTTGAATTCCTTCCAAAGCATCTTGTTATCAGAAAATCACCGACGAAAACTACTAGACCATTATATTAATAATGTCTGTATAGGCAGAATTCAATGTATTGTATCGGAAGCTTTATTAAATATCTCAGAAATAAAAAAATACCCGAAGTTAAAATTTTATATTTAAGGTTCCCTCCCTCTCTCTTCCATCTCCTCAAAATTTCACATTCGATCGGAAACTGATATTTTTCAGAATAATATTTCTTTTTAATGATAACTTTCAATTAAAATAAGTTTGAATTAAAGTATTAAATTATATCATATAGAAGTAAGACACACTGGAATGAAACTCACTGTACATACTTTGCAACCCACATATATACTTTGCAAAGCGAAGTAAAGTTCACTTTATATCTAATTTTAATCCTACCAAATTATAATTTACATATATTTAAGACTGACAGTCGATCTTGAAACACAATAAAAAAAACTAACTTAAATTGGATATAGTACGTCGTACGAAGTGACAAACTTTTTTTCGCTGTAGTGAACCATACAAGCTGCTTTCCCAATCTTTCTTTAATTTTAGCTAAAGCTAAAATCGAGATCGATGTAATGGAAGGGATTGTTCTACCCATCTAGAAAAAAAGGGCATAGGCCACCTCTAGTACAGTATGATCCATTCATTAAAATAAAACGAAATTTTGAAGAGATATAGAAAAGAAGAGGGAATAAAAATCCCGAATAATCTATTAATTTCTGAAATATGAATAAAAAAACTTTAGATACAATAGAACGAATTTTGCTTATACAGACGTTATTAATGCATATAAATAATCTTCGCTGATTAGTTATTATATGATTGTCACTGTAATAGAGCTTGCCGTGAACAAATAATCAATATAATAAATATTATATTAACAAATAATAACGATATTGTTCTTAGTATCTATACGTTAATTAATAAGACATTAATATAATAATAATTAAAATAATTAAAGAAAATAACGATTAAAGAAAAAACTGCACAACTTGTACCCCAGTACGATTCGTCTCACTGAAAAGGCCCAGAAGCAACTGTTCTGACTAAGAAATGAAGACGACTTTTTTGCCATAAAATTTTATTGATATGCAAACATCGATACAAAACAAATTACAAGCGCGATCGCTCAGTACCAGTCAATGTCACTCCTACTCGAGGTCTACCCCACGCCCCCTCACGTGACCCAAATCAACCAATCGCTAATTTTCGTTGCATTAGCGTTGTACCTGAAGAGGCCCTATTTTCTGAGCTAAAATTATTTTTAATGTTAATAACCTAATTCAATTTCAACGATTACTATAGCGAAAGCAGTTGATTAATAACGTCTGTACGTATTAATTCAGTATATTATACCGAAAATTGATAACAGATTCTATGTAGAATATCATATACAGTATATACTCATGTTTCACAGACGCAATATCATTGAAACTTGGTATCGAATGAGCCGGAGATCGTGGTATTATAAAAACAGGAATCAGTCTGTAATGCGCATTAGCTTTCAGGTCCTCGGTTCTGTCGAGCAACATAGTCCTCTTTGTGATGAGTGTAAAATACGCTAAATGCTTCGAAGCAGTGTTCTTGTGCTATTATCCGAAAGATCCTAAAATGACTGTAAGAACTGCAGTAAAATATTGACGTAAGTCCCCTCAATTCGTTGACAAATGGGTGTAACGTTACAAAGAGATAAAATGTGTGGATGAACTTCCCGATTGAGGTTCGAAGCGAGTTTATTCAAAAAATCTAAACCTCTCCTTGCGTAAAGAGCAAGCTCTTTTGGCAAAAAGGGGAATAGACGTTAGTATTTTAACACTGAAACATCGTTTGAAGGAGAATAATGTTGCATGGCGTAGCACAGTCTCAAAACCGCTGCTTTCGGTGAAGCACGTTAAAAATCGTCTTGCGTAGACACACGAAAATATTGATCGTGATTGGAGTAATATTGTATTCACTGACGAATCTTCTTTTGGGGCTTTAATTCCTATAAAGCGAACACGGTCTGCTTATAGAAAACCCATCATCGAAAGAAGTTAAACATCCACTGAAAGTGCATGTTTGGGGCTGTTTCAATGTCCGAGGTTTTGGAACATTATGCATATTTACATTTTAAATGCCCAGAAAATGATTAAGTTATACGAAAGAGGTCTGTTGACATCTATAAAACGATGGTTATAAATACTGGACACGAATGGATTCTTTAAGAGGATGACGATCCCAAACACCGAAGTCGACTTTGCATCAAGTGGAAAACAAGAAACGGTATCATCCCAATCCCCCGATGCAAACCCAATCGAAAATGTATGGTCCATCATGAAGTATAAACTTCGAGGAAAACGTATTTTAAGCCTGAAAGTTCTTGTTCGGCGTGTGCGAGAAATATGGAGGGCGTTACCTGTCACATATACAGAAAAACTAGTTGAAAGTATGCCTAGACGGTGTCAAGCTATAATCGATGGAGATTGGACACATTATTAATTGAGTGCGCATTAGTGTTTTGAACTTACTTTCGGATTATAAACAATTTTTTAGAAAAAAAGTTAATTTTTGAAGAGATATCACGCTTTTGTGAAACATACTGTAGGTACCGACATCGTCATTATGTAAACAATTCCCTGGCATCTCATGACTATTATATTATATTATATTAGACTATTATATTAGTCATGTCTGTATAAATAGAATTCAGTGTATTGTACTCAATGATTTATTAATATCTCAGAAACTAATAAAGAACCTCAATTAAAATTTTATATTCCGTTAATACGGAATACTTAAAATAATAAAATATTACCGGCTTAGATTTTCCATAGTGAATATGTATTTATTTAACATTTTATAACTTTTAAAGGAATTTTAAAAGATTACCAATTTTTTCAAAATGATAACATATATTAAGGCCACGGTCATACATAAAATTTCTTTCAGTACAATTATTTTTTTCAAAGTCGTTCGAGTTTGATTACCCATTTTTTTATTTTTCCCGCTAAGCAAAATAATTAAAACAAGTATTGTCAAAATGTATGTCACACATCGAATTAATCAAGAAAGTATATTATAAATTTAATTCTATATTTGGTTGAACTTTAAACATTGAAAAATTAAAAATGATCGATTTTTTTGCTCAAAAGTTAAGATTCAAAATATTTTTAATATAATTATATTCAGTTCCATTCATGTATAATCTTAACTCAAATACGATTTATAAAATATGATATGTAATATTAAAAGATAACGCTATATTAATAACAATGAAATAACACCAAAATAAAAAAAAGTATACTAAAAATACATAACATTTGAACTAGTGAATTTTAAACTAAATAATACATCTTTAACCGTTTAGTGCCACGCAGCGCGATCGCGCTGTTCGCGTACATAGTGAAATGTGCCGCGATGTTTTGTCACGATCGTCAACGAAGCGCTATCGCGCTGCCATGGCACAATTGAATACGGATTTTTAAAAATCCCTGGCACTCGAACATTATCAAACGACAAAAAAAGCAATAATTTTCGGTCTTATGAAATAAAGTTTATACTTTGCTTATAATTTTCTTTTATTAATAAATAAGTAAATAAATAAGTGAAAATTAATTTTAAATATTTAATTGATATATAAAAAATAGGACAATAATAAAATATTTAATTAATATATAATATAATATAATATAATATAATATGATATAAATATTTAATTGATATATAAAAAATGGGAAAGAACATTCTATCAACTTTGACATTTTTTGAATATGTTATAGAAATCACCACTTTTTCCTCTTATAAAATTGAATTTTTTTAGTTTTTGAGATGCTTACAAAAAACTACCACTACTATGAATTGTCCTTATAATTGTGCACGTGGCAGCGCATGTGTTGATCTAGTGACTTTTATCTTACGGCGGCCGGATACAATTATATAAGCTAAACTTATTTTTACCTAAGCTTGCGAATGTATGCATTCTATAGAGCGTTGAATTAGCTTTTTTTTACATTTTATAAGAATATCCAAAAATAAATATAAGTTAGTTACAAAAAAATAACGATGACTTTGAGATCTCGTTAATAAATGATCATTGAAAAAAAATATTTCCAGCATTACATTTGTTTGTTAAAATAGTACAACTTTGTTTTTAGAAATTTTTTTGTACAACAAAAAATAACAGAGATATTTAAATGATCCCATTTAATTGATCTACCCAATTAGGTAAAGCGGTATACACAACAGCGAGATTGTAAAAAATGTTTATTATAACTCAATTAACAATAAATATTATATATAGTTGAGTTTGGTTGTAAGTTAGTTTTCAATCAAACCGTTGCGGGGCGGTCGGCATTGCTTGCGTAAAATAGTTATTCCCGAACAAATATATTTCAAACACTATAAACTGAGTTAAAAAAATTTTGTGAGAATCACTTTTGTTTTATAACATGCATGGAAATTTTCCTAGGAATTGTTTATTTATATTTGTAAAGTATTTATGATACAAAAAGAAGGATAACTACATCAAGTGTAAGACAAATGTGTTAACTACAGATATACGCATATAAATTCAAGATTTTATAAATATATTGGAAATTAATAGAATCTAACATTTTAATAAAAGAAAAAAGTTATTCCAGATGTTGATTTCTATATCATATTCAAAAATCGTTGAAATCGCATGCATATGAGCAAAATTTAAAAACCGACAGTTTTTTACATATATTTCAGAAACTAAAAAAATCCGACTTTTTTGTAAAAAAAAAATTTGTTGCAAATGTCGACTTTTATAACATATTTAAAAAAATTATCAAAATCAGTGAGAGTGATTTTTCACTGAAAAAAAATTATCATTGCATTATTATACAATAGATTTCTAGAATACAACAATTATTTATAGATTTTTAGATACAACAATTATTTAAAGATATAGATAACAACAAAGACGTACCTTTTGAAATTCTATTGTTTGTATTTCCTTTATATCAATAGGTGACGCTTTCTGTCGCAAGATAGGGTTACCAACTTGACAAATGAAATCGTAAGGAGGTGTTGCAGTTTCGATTGTTTTGTCGAAATATATTGAATAAAGTTTTTTTATACTTCGAAAACTAATAAAACGAGCATTATTCTTTTTTATGATCTTCACACACTCACCAAATAAATTGGAATATTTAAACATTATAATGACTACTGTTTTTACAGTATTTTCAAAATATCTCAGGATAGATACGAGGTTATGCTTCTACAATGATTGTAGATATGTTGGTACTATTATACCCGTAAATATTCAGTTTCGCAATCTATATTAGCGCGAAAATATAATATTAATTTCCGTTAGATCTATTGCAAATGCCTCTGTTGCGTTTTTTTGAAGAATTCTGAAAATATATTGAGATAATAAAAAATTGGATAACTTATATATATCTACTGCATAAATTTATTTACGTACAGTTATATTGAAATCAATATTTTTTTTAATTGAAATCAAAATATTTAAAAATATTTCTTATGTGCTATCATTCTATGACTTTAATATTTATAGAATTTAATATATATTATTAATTATTATTTATTATTATTTTATAAATTTTATTTTATATTGATATTTCTCATATATATACTTAATTAATCAGTGATATACATTATTGCAACATAATAATATAATATGTCTAAAATAATAGATATGTTAAGAAATATTTTAATGTAACTTATATTTTACATTTTTACGCTTATTATATAACGTCTTAACTGATTTGAAAGACATAACTATCATTACTTCATCTACGCAACAGAAAAAAAGAATATCAATTAATTTGAAGATGTTTCATAACCTATATGATTAAATATCTTAATATACCAGATGTGCTTGTATCATAATATTTTACATTGTTTGTACTAATATTTTGTATCTTATTATTAATTTATATAAAATAAATAAATAATTATATGAAATAAAATAGTCAACTATAAAATAAATAGCCAAAATGGTAATCATTATCTATTTATAATCATGTAATAAAATTTTGGATTTTGGATAATATGTGTATATTTTCTTTCAGATAAAAAATAGTACTTCGAAACTAAATTGCTTAAGTGGTAATTCATTTAATATCCTCAGATATTTATCAGCACAAGCTTTAAGTACAGGTAAGGACAAGAGTTTAAAGTTTAACAATCAAACTCCAAAACCTATTATATTACCACCTGAAACAACGCCATCAACACCCATAGTAGAAATACCAGGTTTCAATAATAAATCTATTTTAAGTATATAATTATAATAATATTGTTAAGTTCTAATAAACATTTGATTGTCAGTATTTATACAGTTAAAAATAGGATAAATATATGAATTAAATGTTAATAATAAATTAACTTATGAATTACATATTTTTAAATGAATTACAATTATTTTTATATGAACTTGTACGTTGTTACAATTTAGGCCCTATTGTTGAACCTACACTTCCTCAACCTCAACCTCAACCTCAACCTCACTCAGATCCTAAACCACCTATTGAAATTCCAATACCTAATAAAAACACAATTGCAGGCAATGAAGTACAAACCATTAAACAAGATGATGTCTTGTTTAAAGACGTATGTATACTTACAGTAAATAATATATATATAGTAAATATTTATGATAAGTATTTTTTTTTTTAAATAAGATAGGAGATAAAGGTATTATTATATTAAATCGCCCTAAAGCACTGAACGCTCTAAATTTGTCAATGGTTGAAAAAATATATCCAGTACTCAAGAAATGGGAATCATCTAAAAGATTAGTAATAATAGAAGGTACAGGAGAAAAAGCATTTTGTGCAGGTGGTGATGTAAAATCTATTGTTAATACATTAAAAGAAACTGAAAATAAAACCTTAGGTGAAACATTTTTCAGAAAGGAATATACGTAAGTTACAAAATAATTTAAATAACACATTTTCATACGAATGCTTTAATAATGAAATTTTTGACATATATTGAATACAGTTTAAATTACCTTATTGGTACATATAAAATACCATATGTGGCTATGATAAATGGAATAACTATGGGAGGTGGTGTTGGATTATCTGTTCATGGTAAATATCGGATTGCAACAGAAAAAACATTGTTTGCAATGCCAGAAACAGCAATTGGATTATTTCCTGATGTTGGTGGAACATATTTTTTACCTAGATTAAAGGATAAATTAGGTCTTTACCTTGGATTAACTGGAGATCGTTTAAAAGGTATAAAAAAATTACTGAATTTAATAATTTGTATATTAATTAATATATTGCTTTTTCACTTATATCATATTGAAAGGCATTGATGTACTACTTGCTGGTATTGCAACACATTTTGTTCCTTCTGAAAAGTTACCAAATTTAAAGCAAGATTTACTAATGACTGAACAATCTGATGTTACGGAAATCTTAAACAAATATCAATCTGTAACATGGAATGAAGAATTCTGTTTAGCACCATATATGAATAAAATTAATACATATTTTTCTTCATTATCTGTAGAAGAAATAATAGAGAGGTAAAGTGATTATAACAATAATTGAACTACATAGAATTTTAAAATATTATTTTTATATATTTAATAAATGCTATATTTTAATGAAGCCTAAAGAAGGATAATTCAAAATGGGCAAAAAAAACATTGGAAATGTTATTAAAAGCATCTCCCACATCTCTAAAAGTTACTATGTTCGCTATTCAAAAAGGAAGCATATTAAATTTAGCAGACTGTTTAAAAATGGAATATAGATTAGCATGTGCTGCTTTAAACAAAACAAGCGACTTTTGTGAAGGTGTGTATAAATGTATATTTATCCTTCTATTCAAAACAATTTTACTTCATTTAAATTATATATTATTATTATCATCATTGTTATCACTACCACAGGTGTAAGAGCCCTTTTAATTGATAAAGATCAAAAACCAATATGGAATCCCAACAGTCTAGAAGAGGTAACAGATACTTATGTAAATCAACAATTTACAAAACTTTTAGAAGAAAAAGAATTGCAACTTTAAAGTTAATTACAATATTAAGATATTATATAATAATGCAACAAATAGAGATAATATACAACAGCATATTTTATTTATAAAAAATAATGAACAAAATATAAGTCAGTATAACTATTATGTTAAGACATTATAATTTTATTTCCAAAATTCTTTTTTACTTTATTTAAATAAGTTTATACAAACATTTATATAATTTTTATATAGTTAAGGAAGAGTTATGATATTTTACAAGACATCAATGATATTTCAGAAATTTATTATTATATTTATTATCAATATATTGATAATTTTATAATAAAATGTACGTGTTTTTCAATCTTTTTCCTAAGTAGTTCTTGTATTTTAAGAAAAAAAAAAAAAAAAAAAAAATATGAAAAAGGAAAATGATTTGAGAATGAAGAAATAACAATATATTAAACAAGTATATCACTTCTCACTTTATTCATATTCTTACTATTGAAGTAAAACAGAAAAACGAAACCAAATACATTTATCGTACCTTTTTAATTTTCGAAAATGTACTTAAAATATTTTTGATGTAATTACATTATAAAAAATAATTTTGAGAAACACTTAAAATTGTTGAATAATTTATTTATTTATTTATCAAAATGTTTATTTTTATTATGTCGAGTGTTTTCATAAATATAATTTGCAAAATGACGAAAAAATTCACAGAATTTGTATGAAATTAAAAAAATTTATATAGCTTATAGGCTTTATGTATTAAAATAAAAAGTTAGTTCTATCACGTTCGTCATATTATATTTTTGAGATGTTTTTCTTTTTAAATTTATTTGCACTGTTCTGAATCTGTTATTGCAGTTTATATATTAATATTCCTTCCCTACTGTTTAATTCACATAAAGGATAATACACTTCTGTACTAATATCCAATATGAATTAGAGGAAAGGGAAATGTAATAAACTGCCACAAATCTGAGTATTTAAATTACTGTATGCATTCAATCAATGTACTGAGCAAGCCAGCGGAAACCTTCACCATATCCTTGTCTTTTCAGTACTGAACACATAAATAATTCCAATGGGCGACCAGGTATTTCATTGCGAGAAATTTTTCCCTAGAATTCATATATTATTTTAAACTCATGTATAAATTATTTTGTTTTAAACAAAGTGTAACTGTTTATTATACATACCTTTCCTGTTGTTTGACCATAAAGATTGAAATAATTTCTAAGTTCATCCTCTGATGCTGCACCTGGTTTATCGATTTTATTACCTAGCACTAAAACTGGACATGCACTAAGTTGTTCATCAGTTAAAAGTGCATCAAATTCAGCTTTTGATTCTGGTAACCGTGATCTGTCACTTGCATCAACAAGGAATACTATTGCATCCACTGCAGGAAAATAGTCTTTCCAAACTCTTCGAGCTATAAAAAAAGAATGTTATATTTTAATAAAAATAATATTATAAAATTTTAATAAATCGATTAATTATACCTTGAGGATGTCCTCCAAGATCAAATGTTGTGAACCTCATATTTCCAATAGAAAGTTCTTCTGATGCTGAAGCATAAAAGCATACAATTAAATATAATTAATAAACTATAAAACTAAAAAAAATATTGAAATTGAATTATCATAAACTAATTATTTAAAAATAAAATATCTGAAGTTACTTTAATTTACTAGTAATCTATTAGTATATATGAATATACATTTAATATATATTTGGTATCTATATTAAATAAAATTGTGTAAAATTATATATGCTATTTATATATAACTATAAATTATTCTGAACAATATGTAATTACTTGGGTGTAATGTAGGTACATGTTGAGCTAGTCGATCATCTTTGAGCATGTGAAGTAATGTGGTTTTGCCTGCATTATCTAAACCAAGAAACAAGAGTTTACCACTCTTTTTCCAAAGACCTAAAAATTGAAAATAAAAATCATACAATATATATATATATAAAAAAAAAAATCAAATTTAAATGTATTAATAAGAATATATTATAAGATGTAGTATATTATTATAAAATACATAGATGTAACGTATTTATCATAAAAATCATATAATATACAAAAAAAAAAACAACTTTAAATGTAATAATGTATTATAAGATGTAATATATTAATAAAAACAATTAATATATTAAAAATAATATATTAGTAAGAATAAAATGAAGTCAAATTACATACATCTTAATATACTTTATATTTGTATTATAGATATCCATTAAAATATATATTAAAATATTAAAAATATATATGAAAAATTATAAAAATTACACTTACCAAGGTAATTTAAAACTCCTGCAAACCAATCCCAAATGAACATATTTGTAGATATGAGTGAATGTTAGGTTTATTATGTACTAACTATTGAATGACTCTGCAAACAATGATGAGTTAACAAGATTATCATCTTGCAATGCATAATAGAAACCACCTTTTAGATTCATTAGCCTTGATATAATTTGAGATATACTTACATTGTAAGAAAAGATATAGTTAAACATAAATAACAATATCTATAAATAGTTATAAATGTTCAAAGAAACGTTACATTAGTACCATTTATTACATTGAAATAAAGAATATTTAGAATATAATCGATGGACGATTACAATTGAAATGCGACAGACTTACCAGATCTCGCGTACTAATAACTGTTTTATGATGTTTCGTTCACCATTAAATGCAAAATTGCAGACAGGTCAAAAAAAGGTGCGCATGGTATAATTACATAAAACTTGTTCCTTTGCTTCTGAACTCTGTATGAAATATATGAAGCTGTAAAAGATGGAGAAAAAGAGTTTTTCTTGCTATAGAAAGCACAGCTTTAACTAAAAGCCTAGTTGGCTGACAGTTGGCACTGATGACGTCTACTTCCGTCTGCCATATTGTACATAGTGCTGTTTCATGAACGTACTAGGTCAATTATTTTAAATTTTCACTTTTTCAACTTATTGTTTTATACATGTACATTTTAATATCACAAATTACTTTTATTTATTTTTCTAAGTCAATTTATTATATTTTGCGATTACAATAATAATAATGGATAATTATTTTAATCTTATATTTAGAAATAAACACAATTTTAATGTACATATACTAACAATATATTTATAGAGAAAATATACATTACAATTTAAATGCGTTATTAGTAATTTTTATTTATGTTGAATGTTTGAAAATATAATATCCCTAGGATATTTTCTTATTTCATTTGGTAATCTATTGTCTTAACCTTAGATTTACTTTATGTACAATCATGATAGCTAGTAAGTTACTTTTAAATTATATTTCTTTCTAAATTAATGATTTCATTGATATAACTTTATTTTTAATCATTTTATTTTGATATTTACAGACTGGTTAATAAAGAATTTCCGTACTACATATAACCACAATGTTGGATATAATATAGGCTCATATATATTTATGCAAAATCGAGATTTTGCAGCTAGGAAAGGAACAAGAGAGAAAAGAAGATTAAAACTCAAAAAGAAAAAAGTTAAGACAGTAGTTGAACAAGTAGGATATGTCCCACATAAAAAGAAAAAAGAGTGAGTGATTTTTAGCATTAAGTTTCTTGTTAATTTCTCGTTAGAGTATGTATTATTATAAATTACCAATTTCAATAATTTAATAATAGAATAAAGGCAGAAGTTTGTCCACTAAACACCATTGATGAAAGTTGGAAATGGAAAGCAATCGATAATGTATATATAATAAAATATCATCCACAACGAGTGTATTCTTTAAAAGAGGCTATAGAATATCATCGTGAAACACATCATCTGACTATGCTTAATAAACCCAATGCAATTGTTAATGCATTTATAGAATTAAATATGAGGGTAAAAGATTTTAAAGATAATAAAACTTTGTTTATATGAATTTCATTTATTTGAACTAAATTTTAGTTAATACTCATTTGTTAAATGCTGAATCCATTTATTTGAACCTGTTGAAACAGTTTATTTACACATATTATATTAAACACTCACAAATATTACAATAAATTAAAAAATTTTTCTAATAAAAATATTTTTAAAATTATCCAAAATAGCGTGAAAAGAAGAATAAGTATGTTGATAGATTTACAAAGGTCATTGATACGCCTCATATATTTACATGTGCGGAAAATAGTAGAACAGTATTAGCCTTTTCCAAGAATTTACAAGAACAAGAAAATGCCAAAAATGCTGGAGCTGATTATATTGGTGGTGTTGAATTGATAAGGAAGATTCAAGTAAGTTGAAATATTATACATTAATATAAATTTAAATACAAATCTGTAATTATTATAGAATGGATCATTTAATTTCAAAGAGTACGACTATGTCGTAGCTCATGCAGATATTGTATCTGATTTGTTACTAATTAGAGGATTATTGAAAAAGAAATTTCCAAATATTAAATTAGGTAAATAAACGTATTCATTAAACATAAATTTTTATTTAGAATTTTATAAATTACATTATACGATTTATATACGATTATGACATTTAAATATTTTAGGTACTTTGGGTAATAATATGAATCAATTAGTTAAAAAATTCAAAAATGGAATTCTGTACACTGCACAGCCTCATAAAACTTTCAAAGAATATGGTGAAATTAATACGACTTTTGGCTTGGTAAATTTATAATATATAATATTGCAAAGCTTGATAAAGTATATAATTTTTAATTGTTTATTTATTAGCTTGATATGGACATAAAAGAACTGGAAGAAAACTTTTCTTCACTAATCAATGATGTTGAATCAATGAGACCAAAACGTGATGGATCATTTATTGAAAGGTACGTATATTTATGTAATTTTTCTAAGATAATAAAATAAAATATCATAATAATACAAATATTTTTAAATGCCACAGAGTTCAAATTAAGAGTGAACTGTCTAAAGAATCTTTTAAAATTAACTATCAGGAATATCTAAAAACAAGTAATAACGAAGAAATAAGAAAAGAAGAAGAAGAAGAAGAAGAAGAACAAACAGCAATTATTGCTACACATTGATTACATAATGTAGCATAAATAAAATTACAGTTGATGGTGATTAAACATTATGTTTTTGTTGTTTACCTATTGTGATAAAATTAATTGTATATGTATGTATACAGTAATTCACAAAAGTGATTCACAAAAATTTGAATGCTTTATATAGTGTTACATTATTTAATATTAATATTTTATTGAAACTTCTTTAGCAGTAATAACTTGTTTTACTTCGTACTAATCAATAACGTTGTAGAAGTATTACTAATAGATCAAAAATGAGATGAAGGAGAGTCTTTGCATTGAAAGTTTTAATGTATTCTGAAATCAAAATCCAAAATGAAATTTAACATTTGAATTGAGATGAATTTGAAATTATTAGTAATATTAGTAATATTTACTAATAATTTGGAGGAGATGCTAACTCTAATGAAGTGCAAGCATGTTATATAATTCGCAAGCAGAAAAGTGTGAAGGAAACTTAAGGAAACTGATTTATTCTCAGTTCGATTAAATATTATTTAATTATTTAAAATGTACGTATTCACATCATCGATAACTGCTGAAGTCGCGATCTAACAACAATTCTTGCATATTTTATTAAATCCAAACCGAATCAATGATATGAATGTATTTCTCGATTCACCGTTCTCAATCCGAGATTTTTCGTGATAAAATGAATATGGTTAAAAAAAAATGTTGATGTTTCGGAAAAAAAGATATGCATATATATATAATATAAAGGCATTTCATAACTGGTAGTATAATCATTTAGATTAGACAATGGTTCCAAAAATAAATCGAAAACAAAGAATAAAATTTTTTATTTTATTTTTTTCGTTTTCGCGAAAATCGAGTTTGAAAATTTTTCAAATATTAATAAATAGTCGACAAGATTTGTGAAAATAAGTCAAAAGTGTAAAGTATTTTCATAAGATGCTTCGTTTTTGAGAAAATTATATTCAAAAATTTATCAAATACGATTATTAAGCAAATTCTTAACTAAGCATATTTTGAATTTTATTTCCTTCAAAATAAGGCCTTAAACAAAAAAATTTTATTCTACACTTTTTACTTATTTTTTTGAAAACGAAATCTTATTCTTCCTTTTGACTTATTTTTTTACGTAAAATCACTTCTTAGACAGTTATACCGGTTGTATTATCAACTAATATTGTATAATAGATATCTTGTATAATGTTTATATGTTTATATAATTGTAATATGTTTATATAATTTATTTTATATTATAATTATTGTTGTAACATGTTTTTTAATTTAGTTTATATTATAATTATTTTTAATATTTTTTTAAATTTTTATATGGATATCCATATATATATATAAATTCAATGGAATTTTAATGTAGTTAATTATTATACATATTTTCAAATAAAATGCTCATAGAATTATGGAATAAAATCTCAAACGTACATTCAATTAATCTTCATGAGATAATTAAAAATATATTTCTCAATATCATACATACTTATCAATACATACTTTGTATTCATAGAATGGTCTCATTAAATATTTTTTTAATGGTAATGTGTTTCCGGACATAACGTATTTCGAGCAGGATTTATAGGAACATTTAATTTTTTATTTTTAAATAAGATTAAAATTGACGAAAATGTTGCCGTCGCTGGCTGTTGCCTTTTTGTTATAAGATCCTATGTATGTATGTCGATAGCTATAAATCGATATATTTGCATTTAGGGCCAATAATACGACGAAACAATTTTTTATAATTATAACAGAATGATCCATTATTTGCTATAAGTACTTATTATAATAAGCTCTCTATCGATGGTTTTTAGGCAATTCCGGAAATTCCACGTAATGCATATATTTATTATATATGTCTAATCTTTTTGTTGAGAGTTGGAATAAATTCAGCTAATCAATTCATCATTAATTGCTTGACACACTTCTAGAACAATTTTTCATATGGTAACAATGCTGGATGCTTTGGCGTGAATTATTTTTTATGAATCTCGTGTTGCTAGAAATGTATGTATTTAATGTTATTATTTTAATATTATTAATAATTTTAAATGTAGATTTATAAAATTTAATATCATTTGTCTTTATTTATAGATGCGAAAGTATGTTAAGAATCTTTGAGGTCACAATATCGTAAATTTAATGAAACAAAAAACAAAATGCGGACAAGCAGCTCCGAAAATTATAAAATGGAAATTCAAGATCAGATATTCTTTCTAAATTCTTAAATATCATTTGTTCGGGAGAGTTTCCATCCTGCAATACCCACGGTCTGGGTGCAGGCGCGTCGGAAAAAGTTTATGTGTTTTAAGTGACCTGAACCTCCAGTCATGTGGCCTGTGTCGCCATAAAACCTCGGCCGTCTGGCTGAGCTTTGTTTTACAATAGACAAGGCCCGTGGATTGAAGCATGGAATCAATTTTCCCGAACACGTGTGAAACACGGATCCGCAAGATCACCCAAAACGGCAACGGGCATCCGTCCTTCGTGCCTCACCTTGGGCCCGCGATTTCCCGAAGCCGAAGGAAAGGGAACCGAGAGAGCGTCCGTGCTTTCCTTTGGCTTGCAAGTTAGAATTGGATCGACTTCCAAGCAACACAGGTCATCTCTCGCGACATTAGAATTACCACCGAGGGGAAAAACCCCTGATATCACATGCGCGCGAAAATACATACAGTCCACTACTAATAATAAAGATCTCGCATCGCTACACACGCGCACGAACATCATTGATGAGATTCCTTGATTTAATTTGAAGGAAATAAAGAAATGGAGGACGAAGGAAAAAATATATTAGATGTTCAAGAACTTTCATAAAATAAAAATAAATATGATCATGAATCACAATCTAATTATCTAAAAAAAAAAAAAAATTAAAAATAAAAATATTTATTCATGCTCACAGATCTTCATGACATTAATAAAATATTAATAATAAAACATTAATATTAGAAATTAGAAAAATAGGATGCTAAAACTGCCCATCCCATTGACAAAAATATTTTTTTCCAATGAATCAACTTTTAAAAAGTGAAATATTATATTTACCATAATAAACGAGATTGAAGTACTCATGTAATACAATCTTCATCCCATTTTTTACAAATTACTTCTGAATCAAATTTTTAGATTTATAACTCATACATTAGTACTTACAATAATTTAATAAAATACTAATATTATAAATATTTAATAAATAATATTATCTAATATTATAGTATTATATTATAAGTTTTTATATTAGTGTTCGGGAAAGTTTCTATGCGAGAATGTCACATGGTCTGATGACATGTTTGCTATAGAGAATTTATATGGTTTTCAAGTGACCTGAGCCTCTAGTAGTTTTAAGTCGCCAGCAAACTTTTGACCGTCTAGCTGTCTAACTTCGTTCAAAAAACCTAACGTAATCCTCGGCCATGGCAAAAATCAAGACATTGATTTTACCACTTAACCATTTTACCACTTCTTCATTTTTCTCTGTGACTGATTATATCTCTCTTAGATCTTCGCTTTCTATTTCCTCTCGTATCGTCTTCGAGCATGTTTCAATCGTTCTTATAAATTTTGTATTTCTTTTCCTCCTTCTTCTACCAGTACCTATTTTATTTTTAGATGACTATCAGTGTTTTCATTTTCCTATTTTTATAGTAAGCACAGTGGCGGCACATATTTCAAATCTTCTCATATTAGGGAACTAATAGCTTCTTTTTATTCGCTTCACTGTTTTTTCAATGCTCAAATGCCCAACATTATCAATATTATCATCATATTGACGACATATTTGTGATACATTTTACCATTGTTAGAAACATCCATCTCTTAAGTTGTCATCTAGCTGCTTAATTAATTAGTTCGTACATATTGAAATATTTTTTCGTTTCATTTTGGCGCTCTCTGGTCAGAATTATCTTATTTCTCACTATCTGCTCATCTTACAGTTACGCAGCTATATTCAATTTCAGTGAGATCCATATGATTTATCTCTAATTTCATAGCAAGGGCGCTGCAGTTTAAAAATCTATAATATTTATACTATCGACAAGCCAAGCTGAACGAATGCATTGTCGAAGCACGTATTGAATGTTTTATCATTATTTCTAATTATTCATTAATATATGTATGTAAAGTTCAATGAACGAATGCACTCGACTGCGCCATTATTTAATAAAAATTAACTCTGCAGCTTTTACGAGTTTCGTGCTTAATTTGTTGGTAACGAATTTTCAAAGAATTTTTTAATTTTTGTCCAGCGTTTATGTTATTGGAAATTAAACAAAATTTTATATCGTAATCTAGTAATTGAGTGTACAAAAAAAAACTTTCCTGTTTTACGATTGGTCAAAATTGCTCCATCTCCTTTTTTATCTCTTTTTTTTTTGTATGACTTTCTTTCTTCAATGTAATGGCTATTGCAGCTAAATCCTTGATTAAAAATGAAAAGTACATCGACATGTTGAACGCTTGATTTCTTTCGTTATAATAATCAATATTCGTTATAATCATATAAACTAGATGTACCAGCGAATAAAGCAATAATGAAATATAAAGAAATAATGATCAATGCTTCGATAGTGTTTTTGTTCTGCTCAGTTCGTGCATTCACACGATTCGATAGTGTAAATGAATCTTTGTGTCTACAACTTATCTTAGATTTCGAGCGGTATTCGATGTCGAATGTAAAATCCTATACTTTTACTTCTAACCACCAATGCGCAATTAGTCTCGCTTATTGTTAGAAAAAGTTGTTTGCAACGTTGGCAATTGTGACTGAGTTAAAATGCAAACCTATAGATATGTATATTGTAATGTATATTTTAAACTAACGTGTAAAATGTTTTCTAATTCGTACAAGTGACAGTATTTTTATTTTGAAGTGGTTTGTGTCTGCTGTAATATGCTACGACTACTATTGTGCTGTTTCTATTTTTTTGCGTCAAACACATATATGCATAACATATATGTCCAACGAACTTGGATCTGTATATAGTACTATCAGTAAGGACTGATTGAATATCGTTGATATTGAACGCGCTGTTAATTTGTTTTTGATCGAAACAAAATCTTTTTACGAAAATCTTTTGTTGGATATGCATCCGTGCTGAAGGGTTTATATGGTTCGGGATGCATGATAGAAAGAATTTGAGGTAAATGAGAAAGAGAGAAGAAAGTTACGTTTCATCTTGGAATCACTGCCTAGACTCATCAGTGGGGCTGATGGCAACGACTTCTTCCTTACCCCAGACGCTTGTGTTGTAACTACCCGCTAGGCTGGACGGTCCCCCCATCCATCCCCTAGCGGTGTTCCACACTCTGCTTTGCTTAACGTCGGAGATCGGCAGGATCTTGATGCTAGGCGCGCAGCCACTTGCGGCTTGTGCTAGTCAGTGTTCGAAACTCGTAGGTTGAGGAATCCTAGGCCGCTACTGTGCTCATGATTTATTCTTGTAAAAAGATTTTGTTCATATAATTTCTTGATACTCTATACAATATTGTCTAGCATTATACGGTTTTTTTGGCTTAACACTTTTGTCTTGGACATGATAATTTTTGAGAGTAATTTTGAAATATTCCTACAGGACAAAACAAGTTTTGATATAAGATGGATATCAAAAGCAACTTTTGAAATTGAATCTAGCGTGGAGATCATTAATTGTGACTAATAATTCGATTTACAATCTATATTTTCAGAAAGTTTAAGTCAATTTTCAGATTTCTTCTTTAATATATCAGAGATGCCAAGAAAACAGATTGTTATATATATTTCAATATTTTTTAGGAATGGACCTGGCAGGTTTTGAAATTTCATGGTTTGCTAGATATTTCAATCTTCAATAGCTGAATTTTATTTAATAATTTATTGGAAAGCGTCGACTTCCGGAACTGCCTCAGAACTTCTTTCGTTTCAGTTCAACTCATTGATATTTCTTTCCTCGTAGTTCTCTACTATTCTTGCGCATGTCTTTTCAATCATTCTGCAATCAGTTTCATTACTCAATGCTAGTCAAAATCATATTGATATTCCAAGTTATCTACGTAGGGCTCCAATCGTCCTGAGCCATATGGGAATCATTACTCGTTTTCGGTGTGTATGATTGACTATGCTCCTAGTGATTGTTCGCATTGCAATTCATCGATCTCTGTAACTATTCTATCTGTTCTTGCTGTCGACGCTCTTTCGAAATACTATGCAATCTTCTATACAGAATGGTCGGAAATTCATGGTACAAATCGAGTCAGGGAGATTCTATGACTCAGAATAAGATAAAGATCAAGAATAACGAAATTGCGTGGGAGGCTTCGTTTTCGAGAAAAATGAAATTGAAAATCAATCGAATTCGCGTGCATTTAATATTAAAATTAATTTTAACCGTTATTACGGATTTCATTACATACTGCTGTTTTGACTGTTTTTGTATAAGATATAATATGTAATACTCTTTACCGTCAACTGTTTATTACTATCTCGATTAATCTCATAATTTTAAATTCAAATTAGAATTAACAATTTCTTCTTTGTTTCTCAGAATTGATGAACGAAGAGTGCACAGATATGATTTTTGTGTTGGGAGCAAACTTTCTTTTGTATCTAATGAAATAGAGTTTATTTTATTATATGCATCAGTTTTATTTGAAAAAATAATGAAACTCGGGGTTTCATAGCAAGCAGTAAAAGAAAATTTAATTCGAAGAATACAACTTTGCATACGACAGAGTGGTCAACATTTTGAACAATATTTTTAATTAATTTTAATTTAATAAATGATTATTTTGTTATACAATTTGTTGTGTAATTTTTATAAAATTATTATGTAAGTTAATAAGTTTATAAATTATGGTGCCACACATTATATTTTCACGAAAACAGTCAGAACAGTAGTATCTAATGAAATCCGTAATGTCGGTTATTATTATTATTAAGTATATGCGTGATTTTCAATTTTATTTTTTTGGAAAACGAAACCTCCCACACAATTTCATTATTCTTGATTTTTGTTTTATTTATTTAGAATTTTATTGACTCGATTTGTATCATGAATTTGCGAACATCATATATTTTTTTTAATTGCTGAAATCCAAACTCTTTTTTCATGTTTACCCATTTTGTTAATTGAACAATTAATAGTTACATTACCAAGTACAAAAATATTCACTATACTTATATATCAAATAATATTACGAATATGTAAATTGATCCCATTTTTTGGAATGCAGAAAATAATATGATTTATTGAAATAAATAACTCAGATTCGTAAAATGTCCATGCGCTACTCGTTCTCATAAATAAAGTAAAGTTGTGCTCCTGTATATCACGTTTTCCAAAATATGCATCTTTTCTGCAGTGACTTCGTTATCAATTCCGGGAATGGGACTTCAGTTTCCGATTCGAGTGCCTTTGCACTTGAGATCGGTACGTAGCATGTCCAGGCCTAAATAATATTTTAAAGAAAATACAAAATTCTATAAAAAACAGAACATACAGTTTTTAAATAAGCTGTAAGAGAAAAACTAGTAGTACATTTTTTCTTATTTCTTTTTTATCATTATCACAGTAGCTTTTCTTTTTCTGATTGTATAAAAAACGTATAGTTTTTGATTAATTCTATAAATTTCTCGTTATGCATTATGATTTGTCTATTTTTTCACACGTTCGTTTGCTTCGTTTGAATATGTTTCTTTAAAAATTGACTTACAATTAGTATATGTATGTACCCTTGATAAATTTTCAAACTCGATTTTCTCGAAGCATTTTAATGAAATATTTTACAAAAAAATTTGATTCTATATTTTTTATTTATTTTTATACGTAGAATAACATCCTTTTAATTATTCTTTTCTGTCCAGAAATTCAAATATATTTGATAAATTTTTAAACTCAATTTTTTCGAAAAAATTCTTTCTTTTTGACTCATTTTTTCATGTAGAATCACCTCCTCGATTGTATCATTAATATTGGGATATCCTATCTATCTGGCAACCAATCTATCTAATAATCAATAATAATGTTTGTTTGAATTGAATTGTTCCGCGTTTGAATAATATAATCGACTTTAAATCAATTTTAATACTTTAAATGTTTAAAACTACACTTACACTCTTACACTCCTTCGTACTTCATAAAAAATGTCGTACTTTTTTTGTGATTCGAAACTTTCAAAACTGAGATAAGAAAAAATATAAAGTCAATGAATAAATAATCACTTGCAGTGTAAATGAAGAATATTTGATTCATGTGTAACTTAAATGTTCAATGCGAAACCGTGGATGTGGTTTTTGTTTCTAAATATACAAATAGATGTACAATTGATCGTAATTCTGGAATGTAAAATATTCAAATCTAAAGAAAATATAAAAAAGATGTTCTATACTCCATTTTGTATTGAACTTACTGAAAGACTTTTCGACAGAAAAAAATAAATTAGATTCAAAAAGAGTTTGAATGTAAATGTTCTTAAGCGAAACTCTGAATTAAATATTGTCTCAGCGCGACGGCGAATCTTTGAGGAATGCTGCCCGCTTCGCTGAGGTTCTCTCGTCTGGCCTTTTACAGCCGTCGGAGAGATATTAAGAATGCAGATTGTAGGTTTTTAAAGCGTATATTTGACTAAATGTGTCTACAATTGTTACGTGAGTCTGGGATGTGTACGAGATGTCTTCGCGTCTAGACTCGAACTGATTGACTGAGTGGTTATGGCAGTCTGTATCTCTCGTACTAGCAGACGGACCTTTTATGTGGAGCGAATGTGTCTACATGACTTCTTGGCGCCAGCCAAGAAGCCCTTTGTTTACCAATTTTTCCTTTAAGAAACGTCCCAGATGCGGACTCTGCCTTTCAGGGTAGGACAGAGGCTCCGTAGAAGGAGAATGCTATGGCATCTGGAACTTCTTGGCAGGGTAACGTATTCTAGGAACCTAGCCTGAGTGTCCTGTTCTGCTCCAGAACAAATATTTTTGTTATGTTTTTGTTTATATTTTGTTTAACCGTGACCAATAAAAATTTTTCTCAAAACGAGAAATTTCTTTTACAAAATAAAATCAGCATTTTAAGTTCCGAAAGTTTTGAAATCTTACAAAATTTCAGTTTCGAGTTTCAAGAATTTAAAAATTTGTTTCAAGCTTTCTGTTTCTTTTCTTTCCACAAGAATGTCTGATGAAAGTTACGCATACGTACTTAATTCTAAATGTCCGATTTATATATTTTTTAAAGATATATCTAAATTACCAGAATGAATACAATTAAATTATAACGAAATTGGATCTATCAACTGTTTAAAATACCTTTTATGTAAAAAAAGTGGTTGCAAAAAATAAAATTAATAAATCACCTAATAATCAAAATCACGACAAAGGCATCTCTTTTGACTCAAGTACACGATTTTGTGGAAATCGAAATAATTAAGAATACTTCAAGTCCAGAAATTAGAAAGGGTATCAAAAGAATAAAATTTTACTAAACTAACTTTTTTATTATTTCTACAATACATTAAGAAACCCAAAATGATAATTTACTTATATCTTAACCGATTGACAAATAAAATTAAATCTCAGGAGAAAAAAATCAAAGAAAAATAGAATCAAATAAAGATATTTTGAATGAATCAGGCAATCATTTGAATTATTTATAATTTCTAAACTTTCTCATAAAATTTAGATTTAGATTATCTAATTTCAAAGAAATAGCTTCTGAATTTATTGATAATTCTGACGAATTCTAACGCATTCAATTTATTAAAAGGTTATATTCTTTATTATGTATGTATGTATGTATGTATATTTATTTACCTTCATTTCCTTGCGACTTACGGGGGGGGGGGGGGGACTCTTTACTTACAATTTCCATGCAATCTTAATACAACCATCTTAACACCTTATCTATTCTTAACTTAATTTGACTAAGCCTTGAATTTCCCTATTCCTTATACCATATACACTAAAATATATATCGTGAACTATAATATTGTAACTAAATAAACTGAACAAAACAAAACAAAACAAAACAAGGTAAAGTCTGTTAATTTAAAACTAGAAACGAATTATCTAAATCTAAGCTATATCCTGTTCTAAAAATCTTTAGTGTACGTAAACAAAATAATTAGGCCTAACTTTAACTTTATCACGTTAATTGCACTGTAACGTCTTAAATTTCATAGTTCAGTCAAAGCTCAATCAAACTTTTCTTCTCTCTTCTTCTCCGTTCTTGTCCTTTACTTCCTTGCCTTTCCTTTCTTTAAATTTCTTTTCATTATTTCCAAACCTACACCATCCTCTCTCAGGAACTCCCTCTCCTCACATTTCGTCTTTCTGCATTCTTTTAGGATGTGATGAATATTTTCTTGTCTTCCATTTCTCTCCAGTGCTGTTTTCCATTGCATTCATTCCCGCACCTAAACCATGCGATCGTTATTTTACGTTTTTTCTTTCTTTTTCCTATTAAGTATTTTGACATTACTATTGTCTTACTACAGTCTTTGTAGGTTTGGTTATATTTTCCTGTATTCTTTTTTTTTCTGTCCTCTCTCTCTCTCTTTCCTCAAGTTTCCTTATAATCCACTTTCTCACGTTAGTTGTTGTAGTCCTGCGTAATCAACCCCGGCGGAAAAGAAGGGATTTTGAATGTTCACTCTCGCCTTTGGTAGCTGCCCCATTAGGTGGCTGGCACTTTTTGGAGCCATTCGATAGCAACGCATGCATTTCCGAATTATACCTCTTATTAGGCTTCTGGCCGAGAGAGGCCAGTACTTCCTACGAATGGCGGATAATACCGATTCGGGCCCTGCATGTAACATGCGAATGTGCTCTCGTTTTATAATTAGCTGTGTCACGTAATTATTTTTCGGAAGAATGACAGGGTGTCGTTGTTCATAAGTCAGATCTGCGAACGCGAGCCTGCCATCCACTCGGAGTAATCCCTCATCGTCAAGGAGAGGATGCAGTGGGAGCAGCATGCTGGTGCGGCCGAGTTTGCCTGCCTTTAGTTCTTCAATGTCGCGCTTGAACGCATGTTTTTGAACGATCCTAACGATAGCGACCTCAGTCGAGTTTAAGTCCCGCGTCGTCAGACTGTGGCCTGTATCGGTCGGTGTTGTGTTGAGGATCTAGTTTTGGTGTGCGTTCGCGCGGTTGATGCGTTGCCAAAGCTCTTATAAATTTAAGGCAGTACGCGATTACGCGGATTAGTCGAGAGTAGTCCGAATATTTTTGGAGCACGTCGAGCTCCGATTAGTTACTCGTTTCCGCGGAGGCACAGCTTACTAATCGTTGTTCCGGAATTTCGACTGGCAGCGGCCGAACGGCTGGCCAGGTGTTGCGCGGTTGGGTAAGCCAGGATGGTCCTTCCCACCAAAGCCTTGAATTTTGTAGGCTGGCTGCGGAGGAGCCTCGCGATAATACGTCCGCAGAGTTATCCGCGGAGGCGACGTGCCTCCATTCGCCGTGCGAAAGAGACGTGATTTCTGTTACGCGGTTTGCGATGAAAGTCTTCCATCGGTCGGGGGAGCCCTTTAACCACGCCAACACTACCGTGGAGTCGGTCCAATACGTATCGTCGATGCTCGATAATCTTAAGGCGCTTCGTATCTTGTCTACTAACTGGATCAAAAGAAGTGCCCCGCATAATTCAAGTCGGGGCAGACTGATCCGTTTGAGAGGGGCCACGCGCGATTTGGAGCAGAGGAGTCGGACCTGTGTTATTCTAAAACGGTCGGAAGTTCGTAGGTATACGCAGGCGTCGTACGCCTTCTCGGAAGCGTCGCAGAACCCGTGAATTTCTATTTTCGCGTTGGCTCGCGTTAATACCCAGCGAGGTATCGATAGCTGATTTAACGCTGAAATGTCAGTTCGGAAGTTATGAAATTCCGTATATACGTGCTGTGGCACCGATTCATCCCACGCTAACTCTAGTCGCCACAGAGCTTGCATTAGGAGCTTCGCGTTCACGACTATGGGCGCTATTAATCCGAGAGGATCGAATATTCTTGCGAGTTGTGATAGAATCGCGCGTTTCGTCACGTGCTTTGTATCGGAAGTGTCCGAAGGGAATTTCAAGGGTGTTCGTGGTAGGAGCCCATAATAGCCCGAGAGTTCGAGAACCCATTTTCGGATTTGGAGTAATGGGCACTGTCACTTCCATGTTTGCCTGTAGAATCGCGGCTTCATTGGAGGTCCACTTTCTAAGGGAGAAGCCTGCTCCGAGAAGAATTTTCTCTACGTTTTGTTTGATCTGTAATGCGTCGGTAATATTTTCCGCGTCGGTTAGAAGATCGTCCACGTAAAAGTCATTCTCGATGACGCGACTCGCAGTTGGAAAGTCATGGCGGGCTTCAATGCCAACTTGCTTTAAGGTGCGAGTGGCTAAAAAAGAAGAAGCGGCCATGCCGTAAGTGACAGTATTAAGCTCGTATATCTCTAGCGGTAAGGAAGGGTGTTCCCGCCAGACGATGCGTTGAAGTGGGCGCTGCTCGGGTGCGATTAAAACCTGCCTGTACATTTTCTCGATGTCCGCGCTCAAGACGACGGGATATTGTCGGAATCTTATCAGTTCTGAGAACAAGTCGTTTTGCACTACCAGGCCAACCAGTTGGGCGTCGTTGAGAGAGATGCCACTGGTAATTTTGGCGGACCCATCAAATACAACGCGAATTTTCGTCGTGGTACTAGTCTCTTTCACCACGGCGTGATGCGGTAGGTAATATGAATGGTCGCGAATAATGTCGTGCGATATCTTGGACATATGGCCAAGATCTTGATAATCGCGCATAAACTCGAGGTATTCACGACGTAGGTCAGACGATCATAAAAGTTTCTTCTCTAAGTTGAAGAATCGCCTTAGAGCTATGGTTTTGGAGTCACCGAGCTCCGAAAGTTTGTCATTGAACGGGATGGCAACACTGTATCGGCCGGAGGAAGTCCGAACGGCCGTTCGCATAAAGTGATCCTCGCACGGATGACCTGTCGCATCATTACTAACCGGAATTCAATTTCCCAAAAACGCATCAGTTGTCGATCGAGGGTTTCGTCTATGACGGTGTTGCAGGAAAAGACCTACGCTCTACTGTGTGTACGGATACGACCTGCGAGAACCTATCCTAGCCATGTTTTTGTTAATATGGGCAGTTTCGCGCCCAGTCGGTGCTGACCCACGCACGTTAATTTGCAAAGATAACCGTTACCTATAATTATGTTTACGTCTCGTGGAACGTAGTATTGTGAGTCGGCAAGAACCAGGCGTGATGGAATGGGGAGCGCGGTGGAGGGGAGCTTGAAGCTCGGAATGTCAGCGGTCAGCTTGCGCATGACCAGGCATGGCAATTCGCATTTGTAATTAGTACATCACGAAGCTATCCGCGCCTGCACCCTGCCCTTGATGGTGTCCTTAGGATCGGTAGCGCCTATTCCGGATATCGTCGTTCGCGTCGCGTGACGTTTTAGACCGAGGCGCTTAGCGAAGCCTTCTTTGATAATGTTCACTTGGGAACCCTGATCAAGGAGTGCCCTGGCCTCATGGGTCTGCGATTGTCAGTTACCTTGATTGTGGCCGTTGAGAGCAACACGTACTCATGCGGAGTGGCGTTATCTGTAGTGGACATCAAGGTCTGAGGCGAGTGAGCGTCATCGTTAGTTCCTATTTGCGATTCCTTTAGCGTTTTGCTTGTTCCCGTTCGCGAGACCGCTCGCGGATGAAGAAGAATGTGGTGGTCTGCTTGGCACACCCGACATGCTCTTTGCGAGCAAGTCTCCGTTATGTCCCGAGCGAAGGCATTTGGAGCATATCCGGAACTCCTTGACTTTGTCACAGCGGGATTGTATTGCTAGCTTCCTAAAGGGCGCGCATCGTGGTAGCGAATGCTTCGCTAAGCAAAACGGACATGTGAGTTCGCTCGCGTGAAGTACAGCAACAGGCTTGCGCGGTGTATCTGCCGGAATCAACGGAGTGACTAGGCTCGTTCGACCGGTCTTGGCGAGGAACTTATACCGTTGCTCTAGGAATGTTAGCAAGTCGGAAAGCGTCTTCCTTTTATCCACCTCGGATATGCGTTTTTCCCACTTTTCCCTAGTTCGCGTGTCTACCTTTTTGACAATGATATGCATCAATAAGGTGTCCCATTTATCTACCGGCTCACCTAATGATCTTAAAGATCGCGTGTGATTGGTATAATCGTCAAGTAACTGTCTAAGTTCGATCGAGGATTCCTTGCGGATAACCTTAAGAGAGAATGGAAAGCTCACGTGGTAGTCGATGAGCTCGTTAGAGTCCTCGTAGCGTTTTCGCAACAACTCCCAGATAGCTTCGTAGTTGCCGTCGGACACTGGGAGTGTCTTGAGAGCTCGAGCCGCTTCGTCCTTTACCGCAGATCTCAGGTAATCGATCGATATTACTGAGAGACTCGTTTCGATGTATCATGTTTTCGAAGCTGTTGCGGAAACAAACCCATTCCCCCAAGGAACCGTGGAATTGCGGCAATGCAATGACGGGTAACCTAGCTAAGGGAGGTGTTTCGGTGTTGACCGGAGACGCGGACGTCGGTTGTGAGTATCGCGTTGTGCCGGAGGCTGTTGAAGCTTGCAAGGTCTCTATTCTGCGGCGAATCGCGCCTATTAACCGATAATACGTATTTTCGAATTCGTCCCTGCATTGCTCATGTGCTTCTTCGTCGGCGGTGCCCGCAACGATCGCGATTATGCGGTCCTGAATTACCTCGAAGCGTTCCAGCAGGGTAGAGTTATAATTTAGTCGCTCCTGAAGGGAGTGGACGGGTTCGGATTCTCCTAGCGTGTCATAGAAGATTTTTAGCCGCGTGAGAGCTGCTTTGACGCTCTCCTATCAGCTGTTGGAGATCGAAGTTACCGGTTCGTTCCATTTTGTCACTCGTGCAAGTCTAACAATAAATGAATCTCGACTCACCGCTGGAGAGTGATAATGGAAGGCGGGATCGCTTGGCCTTGTATGTTGCGGTCGATGACCAGCGAAGAATCTTCGTTCCAAGCGTTGGTTGGGCGGTCTTCCTTTTTGGTGAGGCTGCCCCCTTGACGATCCTCTGCGTGGTTTGATAGCGGCCTGTCTGCTATCGTCACGTGGATGATCTCGTCCGCTGGTAGGCTGCTACGTAACCGTGTTCTGCTTCCGTCGCACTGATCACTGATATTGCGCACTTGGTATTGTCCGAACTGAGTCGTGTGACTGGGTAATGGACCGACGTTCGCGTACGTGCTTAGCGTGGCGAAATCTGGGTCTGCCGGTGACGGATGCGAATGTTACGGAACCGAAGAGTGCTTCTATGATAGTAATCGCGAGCAGGGTTGCACCTGCTAGCAACCAAACTGATAGCGTATCCGGCTCGATGGACCAAATGTTAGCGCGCGCGTTGGCGTGACGAGATCTTGTTTGATGATGTAGTGGACTGTATATTTTTTCGTTGTTTGCACGCTAGTATGGGTGGAGCGTTAGCCCTCGCTGATAGCTTTATAGAGGTAATCGCGTTAATTGGATAATACAGAAATCCTCGCTGGATTCGGACTCGCTTTGACACTTGTTCGCTCGTCAGATATTCAGACGCTTCTACTCTTCCTCTTTTCCGGGGCCGAGGAACGCGTATAAATCATCACGCCCCCCCCCCCCCCTACCCCGAGATTGTCGAAATGGGACAAAGATCGCGTGTGGTGTCGTACGATGTGCCCATATTTGGGCATTAAGACAGTTATGGTTATTTATTTGTTTCTCTATTTCGGACCACGAAGTCGCTGCACAAAAACCTTTGTGGATGACGCAACGCTGGTTCGGGAAAGTTCCTCATGCCGTGACCCAGGTAGAGAGGGTCGGAGGCGGAAAGATGGAACTCTCGCGAACAAGTGGCTCTCCTAATTTTTTCTAACAAATGCTTTTCAGCTTTTCAATTCTTTTGCAGAATATACCCTAAATATCTTATTTCTTTCACTTCCTCAATGATTTCGCTTCCCCATCTCCTTTGTTTTTTCCTCCCCGTGCTTTTCTCAAAACTAGAACCTTCGATTTGTCAGTATTAAGCTCGAACTTTTTCTTTTCTGTATACTTCTTGAATCTCTGCATCATTTCTTTTAGTTTCGTTTGCCCTGTTGCCAAGAGGACTATATCGTCCGCATATGTATGTAATGGTCCATACCTTTTCTCTGCCTATTCTTACTTCCTCCTCATTTGCCTTCCTTATCTCTCTTTCCAAACTATATTCTTAATCAATGTGTCAAAAATCATCTTATTAGATATAAATTATAAAAAAAAAATTAAATTCATAAGCTCAATTGATAGCTCCCCATATCCATTATTGTCAGAAGAAAGTTGAACTTTATTTTTCATATTTACATTTTATTTATTATAATTAGACTTTAATACACATATGTATCAAAAATTAATTCAATGGACTATAAATGGAATAATATAAACGATATAAATGGACTTAGATTTCATTATGAATACTTATTGAAACTAATAAATGAAGGAATTTATCCTCTTTGACTTTGTGTATTCAAGAAACGAATTTCAAGAAAGATTATTACATTAATATTAAAAGTTTTAATATTTTCTACAAAAACAGAATCAATTATTCTTTTACAATTGGTGGTCACGTATAAGTAAGAAATAATTTAAAAGCTATTGAAATTCTTATCACTACATTCTTATTATTAAAAGCAATAGCAATGTTAATATTAATTTCAAACAGAAAAACTATTATATATAATGTGTTTTTACCAAACAATCATAGTCTTCTTTAATAAACAGTTGATTTGGTTCTTCAGTTTCCTAAATCTTTGATGACTTTGAGCTCATTGGGACTTTACTAACTTTCAGATTCAAAAAGAAAATTAATCGAAAAATTTTGAGAAAATTTAGATTTGATACTATTATTACATTCATTGCCAATTTTTCTGATTGTGTACGTGTCTCATGTTGGTGATAGACTGATATTGAATTTTTTCGCTCGCTTGTGACTAATTAGTCGACTCCACTATCCGATTCATACGAGCCGGTTACACTGGCAATGAATGAATTGAACAAAACTAATCTTATTTCATTGTAGCAATAAGGCAAGTTAATAACATTGATGTTTTAATCTGCTCTCCAAGTTTAATTGATATTTTAGTTACTCGAGCTTTAACACCAATTTCAAGTGTCGTTTTTTAATGTTCTGTGAAATAGTCGCAATATAATTAAAATTATGTGAATATAATTTGCTGATAAACAAAGATGGCTCAGGATTTCTTTTCTTTTATAAAGAAATTTATAATATTCGTTTATAATATGTCTTACATATATCGCGGACAATGACTCGTCAATTTTTTCATACTGACAAGAAATCTTAATGTCTACCGCGCTCCATCGCGGATATTATGTCGCGTACTGTTGTCAAGCTCGGTCATTGACTCGATATTTTATATTCTCAAGTATGTGGATTTTTCGAGTGACGTTTTTGACTTTTGGACGGATTATGTTAGAGCAATCAAAGTGCGATACCGATTTGTGTTAGTCAACTCTTATAAAACATGCTCGTAGACAGCGAAGAATTAGTCCACGAATCTATCTACGAATCGCCGCAAAGTTCGGTATACGACACATCCGACGTCGATATACAGCATTTAACATATTATCCACTATTCGGTAATTCGCGACTCTGCAATCAAGAGTTCGGTTACGGCAAGTACAGTCTACTTTTCGAAGGATATTCTAGATTCCTTCATCTCGCGAGAGACAAATCGGTTTCTTCACACATTCGCGCTATCACTTCACTAGAGACTACAACAATTGGGTTGCATCTATGGAATTATTACACCCTAAGCACAGAAAAATTATTCACTTAAAGAACTGTTCAAATTTCAAGAAAACAGAATCTTGAAAAGTATTAAGACACAAGGCCTAAATCCCATCCGTGGTACCAAAATTGCTATACATTTCAGATACGTATATATAGAATAATTTTCCTTGCAAATGCAAAAGTAAACCAAAAATAAATCAAATCAGTTACCTAAAAATATATTGGAAGAAATATGATTCTACAATACAATGCTTCAGGTATCAATTCCGCGGTCATATATTAACAAATTGCAACAAAAAGTCAGTTTGCATTAAATGCGTGGAGATTCATGACTCAAAAATTGTTCGATATTTCCGGATATTTTGATAATTTGCATAATACAATAAACGCAATCGTTCAGCTAATTATTCGAAATGTCCAGCACTTCTAACTTTCCTGAGAAAAGAGAATCAAAACAAAATTCCTTTGGTTTGCCATTGAATCTTCTCTCCCTTCCGTCATTGGAATCCTTTCCATCTCTTACAAAATAAACTCAAATTATTTATTACTCCGAGGTAGACGAAAATATTTACACATTCGATGAAAATTATCTATATTTTAAACTGCAGCAAATGGAAAAGTAAGAATACTTTCGTTCTTGGAACGTGTCGATCTGAATCCATTAGAGACGATTTGATTAGATCGATGGCTTGCTGTCTTCAATGTGAATAAAAGTCAGCTAGTTCAAGTAAAGGTTTGATTAATGTTAGATTGGTAGGTTTAATTCACTCGTCAGAAGTGAGATTTGATTGGATGATTTGATAATCTGAATTATACGAATAAGGAATGTAAAGTCAAGGAAGTGAGATTGAATGAGTAGGTACGACGATCTTCACTAAAATCGTCGAAGACTACTAATTTTTCTTTGCGAATCTGTCTTACATAGACGTGAATTCTATCGTGTTTTTCCCGGTTATGGGATTAGGGAGGTAAGCTAATTGATTCAAGATGTGTCGTTGAGCGAGGTCGGTTCCATAAAGTAATATTTACAATTCCTAATGGTCCTAGGATACGTTCCTCGCAATATGTTTTATATTTAGGTTTGTTTTTGTCATTTTATTAAACTTTGAATATTAAGGCAAAATATTAGAGTTTTTTGAATTTTTGTTGTTTAACTTTGATGTTTAAAATTCAATAAAATGGCGAAAAAGAAATCGTACAGCAAGTTTTGGGAAGTTGATGTAAAAGGAAATTTTTAATCTTCAAAATCATAGTAGATTTAGTCATGAAAAAAATTTTTCAGTAATTTTGGAGGCATTTAAATTTTTACAGTTTTCAACAATAAAAGTATTCTTGCTTTTCCACCTGTTACATGATATAAAAACATCTTTGGAAAGAAAGAATTCAAGCTTGATGTCGAGGCAGTTGCGACTACGTTGGCGAAGTGTAATGAAATAGCTTGATGATTCCGATGAGATCAAAAAATCACGAATAGTGGATTGTATGATGATGTGCTTATACAGTACTCTCTTTAGAATTCTGATTCTTTTGTTGATGGCGGGTCTGTTTTATATGAGTTGGCTAACCAGTGCTAGTCAATTATTTTAAAGTACGAGTCATTTGATTGCCCTAACGTAACTCGTTCAAAAAATGCTGAAATTAAAACATCAATAGAATGATCGATGCCAACTGTCCCTAGAGGACATTAAGTAAAACAGGTTCGTGGATCAACGTAACAACAACAAGCAACAGTGACACTTGATAGACGTTAAGACTTCTTATCAGTATAAAAAAACGGATCATTATCCTCATAAGTATCTAAAAAAATGAGATAGAAATTTCTTTGTGCTGATAAAAAACCTAAAACGTTCTTTAAAGAACGTTTGAATCGTTCTAAAAGATTTTAGAAGAAATTATGTATACATAATTTAACTATTTTATCTTGAACTCCCATACTCGACAGTTCAACCCAAATATTTAGCAACATAGCCTAAGCATATCGTAAGATTCGTACTGAATGTAAAAAGCAATATTATTCTTACAGTTACATAAACAGTTACTCTGGTTTATGTAAAGAAAGTCGACAGTACTATAAAATTCACATTGAAAGTCGATCGTAAAATAGATACACAAGACCTTACCGACCTTCTAAGACCTGCGAGATAAGGACGCTACCTATAGACTATAAAGGACAGTCGGAAGTACAGATGAAATCAAATTTAGTTTCCAATCAACCTCCGAGCAAGAAAGTTGAGCAAGCTTTCATATTCACAATCACAGTGAGTGAGCAAGTGTGTGCAAACTAAAAAATCAAACAAAGACTCTAAATGAGAATCAAAACTTATCATTACACAACAAAGCTACAAACAACAAAGCCACAACAGCCAACCTGGACTGCGTACCTCCAGACAAGACATTCACGTGGACGGTGGCTAAGAGATAAGCCACCGAAGAATAACTCAAGGTTACCATACCGAGAAAAAGGGCCACATCCTTATCAGATTCACTTTCTGTCGTAAATATGCAGAAAGATATGGAGCACATCAACCAGACATCCTTGTCAAAAACAGGTACAGCGTCTTCGCTGATTGTGTCAATCATCAGCTAGAGGTCCCCAAAACACGGAATCACAAAAGGACATCCCAAACGTGAACACTGCAACAAATCTAAACTGCTAAAAAAAACCGAAAATGTCAAATCTCCGCCAATATACATTCATGGTAAAATAAACCATCTAAAAACTCCTTGACGCACTTAAATCAAAATACCAGAATGCTTTCCAAACCAAATTCAGATCAGACAAACTTAAAATAATGTTTACAAACATAATAGATTTTACGGAATTCAAGGCCTGTGAATGAAAAGAAAATATTGAATTTCTTACCTATATGATCACCTCCGAGAAAACATTAACCGTTCAAAGGCTTGATCCGACTCCCACTAATTAGAATAAGTGAAAACATTAGATGCCAGGACCTAAATTCCACATACTGTGTTGAAATACCGACCCAGCCAAAATATCCTTTATATAGAGTCACGTTCGTATCCGAAATCACAATAGTATATATAAATCATGTTAAATTCATCGAGAATATCAAAATATACTGGGAAAAATATGAATTCCATAAACCAACAATTTAGTGTTTCTGCTGCCAGGTCACACGTCGTCAAACTGCAACAAGAAACTAGCGTGTGTCAAATGCAGTGAACAGCATGACATTAGATTCTGCAGTAAAATTCTAGAAATTTTCTCAATATGCGCCAACTGCAAAGGCGCTCATCCGGCCAATTATTCCCAATGCCCTGCATTACTGATTTTTCTGGCCAAAAAGACTACCAGTAAAGAAAGAATCCAACATGTGCAAAACTCTTTCCCAAACATGCATTTCCCAGCACAGAGCTTCCACTACCTTATTCCAAACAAAATCCCCATCACCTCTTCTCTTATTCAGACAAACCTCAAAACAAGGCAAGGAATATCATATGCAAGAGCCGTATCACCTCAACCACCCCCATAGCCTCAGCAAACCGAACATCCTCTCAATTCGAAACTCAATTCGAAACTTAATCCGAAACAGATCAAATAGACAGTATTAAAGCAACAGATTTAGACCAGTTCTTAAAAATTATATTTCTTATCCAGAAATGCACAAACAATCTAAAAAGAGTCCAAGCAACAATATTTATAGTGAAAGAACTAGATAATGAGCAGCCATAAAAACTCCACCAATATCGTCTCATGGAACGCCACTAGCATTAAAAAAAAGATATCTGAACTTTTTTTCACAAATTTTTAATAGACCATAATGCAGACATCGTAATCATCACCGAAATCTGGCTCATCCCAAAAGACACTCTCAAATTACCCAACTATAAAATATACATATAAAACGGACCACCATTCATCAACAATAAGCCACAATAAACCAAAAGGCTGAGTACTAAGCTGTTCACAAGGACATTTCTACGGAAGACACACCACAACCAGTTACCTCAGACATAGAACTAATTACCATCAAGATCAAAACCACTCCCAAACTACCGGTCGGAGCAGCAGGGGAGCTGCGTAGAAAAGGCCTGCGTAGTCAACGCCAGTAGAGAAAAAAGAACTTCGGACAGTCACTTTAGCTTTAGAAAATTGTTCTCCCAGGTAGTTTGTATCTCTTGTATCTTTACTCTATGCATCTCTACTCTATTGCATCGGATGCAATTTCAAATCACATTCTTAATGAAGTTCCTAACCGCAGGAAGTTAATATCTTTTAACTGCTGATAGCACTGACTCGCAACGTGTCAACGTGTAACATGTGCTTGTGTTCTCTGATAATTATCAATTTTGTTATGAAACTATCCTTAGGAGAGATTATTAGATGTTGTTGCTTGTACTTAACATTGGCGAATGCGTCTATCACCCGAAGAAATCCCTTACTATCTAAGAAAGACAACTTAATGTACTAGAATTGGAAATTTCTTGATTGAATGCCCGCTTCTGGATTATTTTGATTATAAAGTTTTTGGAACTGTTTAATTCATTTGTTAATAGATGGTGTCCTAGAACCGTAAGCACTGCTTCGAGCGAGCGTTTTCCACTCCTATTATTGCCTATTCGTTGTCGCAACGCGTTATAGAATGTGAAACGATACGCGACGACCCGGATCAAACGCGCGTAGTTTGAATATTTCTAAAATATATCACGCGCGTAATCAATACTCGGTTACATTGCGGAACAGGCAATAGCCCTTTCTTTCAACTTCCAAAGAAAGCGATCCTGTGATTGATTATTTACTACTATCCTGAATGAGCCATGCCCTATGTATTTCCAAGTCTTATGCGGTGGGCGTACGCATCCCACGTGATAGAAGATCCACGGGGTTTTCTTGCTGCCATGCGTCGTGCATGAGATTTTGGATCTCCGCGACACGATTTACCATAAATGCTTCCCAACGATCCTTTTATCTATGCCAAAACAACCATAGAGTCAGTCCAATACGTCTCACGGTGAATTGCGAAATCCGAAGTGACATGTATCTTGTTTATCAATTGACTTACAACAGAGTTCTGCACAATTCTAGTCGCGGTAAACTGGTTTTTTGAAAAGGTGCCACACGCGACTTAAAACATAGTCAGCGAACTATGATTCATCGGTCGTACGCAGGTATACTTAGGCACCACATACTTTCTCGGAGGCATTGCAAAAGCCATGGATTTCAACCTGTGCTGAAGCCCTTGTTGATACGCATTGCGGAATTGCTAACTAGAAATTTCTAATTATGGTTTAAAAGATAATTTCATTTATAAATTAAAATTGGATATCCTCTATATGTATGCCTGAAGTGTTACCAGGTCAATAAATGAAGAATTTTCGGTGTAGAATCGACATCACTGCTTATATTTTTTTATTTTAATTCCTATAGTCCTTAATTCCTATTTTTTATCTTAATTCCTATAGCGCTGCAATATTTGCCTAAGTCACTACGGTAGGGCATAATACGAAAATGATAAAGGGATCCTCAAAATGAGAAAGCGAAAAAGCACGTATACCTGATTAATTCTTATTAAACAATAACGTGATGTAAAAACACATGTCACATATATTCTGTATCATGTCTGCGGTAAAATCTCCGAAACATAGAATACGAAAAAACATTACATATTAGATCTATTCTGTAGTTAGTCGATGATGTAATGTTTAGTCTGATGCAAAGTCTCATATACATACATATCATATTTGTGATTAATGTTTGTAAATTTGTTCTATGCTAACGCAAAATATGTGAGACAGAAATACATTGAATGACAATATTGCTTATGTATTGCTTATGTACAAGATACAAAATGCAAATACTAGATTTTTGGTAACAAAAATATATTTCTCTCTATAGATATATAACAAAACAACTTTTTTTTGAATAAATTCTTTAGCTCTTTATATCTTATTAGTTCACGTGTCACTTTCTATTCACGAGGTGAGAGAAACCGGGAAAATAATATTGTTTTTTTCACTTTTTTAATAATTTATTATTATTTTTCTTTTATTATATTTTTTTATTTTAAGTCGGCAAATTGAAATTGAATTTTTTGTCTCTTCTAGCGCGGAAAATAATCTTGTAGTGATCAAAGGCCCTAGTTTTTGCTGCCTTAAAGTAATTAAGATAAGTTAGAATAGATCAATTATTCTTATTAGTTACATATTAAGTAACAGTTTTTATATCAATTTGTTGATAAGTCTAATTTACAATAAAAACACGCAAGGAACCGAGAAGAAGTTATTATTGTAAAGTTTAGAGTTAATTAGAGCAGAAGAAGCATAATGAACAATATGAGCACAAAAAAAAGTTCTTTATTCACTTCATGGCATCATGGATTCCAAGTAACATCTATACATAGATATTATATAGAGACAGATTGTTATTTAATTAATTCGTTGTTATTAACAATAAATGTATACAATAAAGCTAGATAACTGCGATTTTTTTCTAATATTTTTGCATAATTCTATGGAATTGATGAAATTTTCTTAAATTTGTACTTTCATGCATAAAACTTTTGTAAATTAATTTCATATAATGTTTAAATTACAGTGATGAAACTCCGCATAATAATTTTTAATAACTAATTATTTGCAAACAAATTCCAAAACTGTATACGAATGTTACTGGGGCACATCTAGAATTTAAGCACTTGTAGAATTTAAAAATGTCCAGATATATTCTAAAAATCAAGTAATTAGTGAATGTTCAGTAAATTAGACGAAAAAATATACATGCCATAAGATTAAAAGATTAAGGATAAAGACATTACATTATGAAAAATTTTATTTCGCGTTTTAATATACTGATATACTTTTTGTGATTTGTTACGACGAATATATGAATTACGATCAACTCAATCATCGAAAGTGAGGAAATCTATAGGTACGAAAAAGTTCTTATTTGACTTTCACAAGAAAATCTATCGTATGCATAACTGATTATTACAGCTGCTGGCAGTAACAAACTTTAGTTTGGTTTATGTCATAAATATTGATTATTATTGTTTTGTAAAATATTGCTCGTTGTTTAATTATATCAAGAATATAAAAAGATATTTCAAACAGGAGATATCTCAATTATTTTTCACTGAAATCAATTTTTTATTTATTTTTATTTACACAAGTGTTAATAATAAAATAAAGATTACACAAAATTCCAGTTTTTATAGTAAAATATTTTACATTACCAAGTAAAAATAGTAGACATATATATTAATGTATCTTCAAAAGCATGATAATGCTGTTTCACTACAAAAGTGTGATTTATCAACAATTATATTTATTTCATAATTGAACAAAACTTTGCCACGACATTCGGATTTGACTTCTGCAAAAGAAAAAGTGAAAGTTTCCAATTAAAAAAATTCATAAAAGAGACATTCATGAAAGTTCGCTGAAATTAATTATTTTTACATCTTCCAGGATAAAAAAATATTTTTAAATCTTCAAATGTATATCTCAACAAATTCATCTGTTGAAATCAATGATTAAAATAATATTGATATTAATGATTAACATCAAATAACTTTAGTAACTTTCCTCTTAGCTTACAGTTTATATATAATTCATATTTTATTTCGTAAATAACAAACGATATGTGTCTACATTATTTTTTCGAGCTCTCCTGACTGAGTTCTTCTTTTAGTAATAAAATAAAATTCTCTAAAAAAAAAGAACGCCTCTAAAAAGGAGAATATTATAATGTTTTTTCTAGATTTCTAAAAATATTTTATTTAGAAAAAAGTACTAAATAATATAAAAAATAACATAAAATAACTACGGTAATTGTTTGCTTTATGTCAAATCTCACCGATTTTTATAGATATGTTGCAGGGGACATGATTTTGAATAACTTTTTCCTGTATATTAATAATCACTGCGGAAGACAATTTGTAGGTATGGAATGTTGTCTTAAAATAAAAGTTGGTTAAAATGTTGTCTCCGATAACATATTCAAAACTCACAAAAATCAGTAAGATTTAATATAAATAGATTATTACTATAATTTTCTGTATTAAAAAGAAAAAGAATACAAAAGAAGAAAATATATATGTACATATGTGTGTATATACACAGTAACTACAGAAAGTACTTCCACATAGTTTTATTTTCCAATGAAACGTTATTTTGTTAGATTCTACATTTCATTTTGATAATATTAAATTTTTGTATATGGGAATATTACTAAATAATACAAAATTTAATATATTTGAACTTAATTAAATAGTATATAAATATTATAATAAATAGAATCATCTGCAAGTACTTTTTGTAGTTACTATATATAATGAATAACGAATGTTCTCCAGATAGACAGTTATTTTAAAACAAACAAATGATATTCTACTTAACTGAATCCTAGTTCAAATATATGTAAGAATTACATACACGATTTTCACGGATTTACTGTTCAGCGTTTTTTCTTGCAAATGATAGATGCTATCGAAAGATCGAAGGAACGAAAGAGAACAAAGTTGTACTATTTTTTGTACGCAATATAATAATTTTAAAAATTTTAAGTATAAAAATTGTTTTTAGTGACACTTTTTTCAGAACTGAAAGTGACCTTCAATTTTTTAAATAGAATGTTACATTTTTTTATATTATGTGAAAGTGGATATGAAGATGAATTTAATGATATACTATTCAACATTATTTACACTCACACAAAGTCGGGAACGAAAAAAATATTACGTATTGATGTATTTACCGTATAGCGTCGTTTACAGAAAAAGATGTTAAACAGTAAATCCGTGAACATTGTAGTATATTATATATATATATTATATATATAACATATGTATAACAAAGGCGATTTAGTGAGAAAATTATTTCACCTAGGATTTTGATGATGCTTTTTTTTAAATTAGTTTGTTATGATATATAACTGACAGAAAAAATAAAAAGAAAGTTGACAAATCGGATTACAATGATCTAAAAAAGAAAAAGTGATTTACCGACAAGCTATTTTCTATACAGATTGTACTTGGATTTCCTAACCGCTTTATTGTAACATATAAAATAAAAAAAGCAGCTATAACTTATAAACAAAAAATAAAAATTAGATTTGTATTGAGATTAATTTTATCCGATCGCGGCTCCATTTTGTTAAATAACCGGCAACCGATACTAACAGATGCATATACATACTACACTGACATACAACATTATAAATTATAAGCATATGAGCAAAATTCACTGTAATTATACAATTTTTTGCGAATATTTCGAAAACTGTTCATTTCCATGGAAAATAATCTTCATTTTAAACATTTCAGAGAATATATAGAAGCGTCAGTATAATCGGGGGACCGCTTTAAAGCTCCTTATATACATACGTTGAAACATGCTGCGATGCATGCATCAATTCCTAAATTTTATGATGCATATTGCAATGTGTATAGTTCAACATCAGCAAATCGACATCAGAAGCAACTTCCATTGATGCAAGGATTTGTTTTTCTGGATTAATCATTTCTTTGCCCATTTTTTTCACTCTTTAATTTTTTACTTTTTATAATTAATATACCTCTTATTAATAATATTAATATTCGAAAATAATTTAACATTTTTAACATACAATGAGTGTAAAAAGTATACACTGATGATTCGACTGATGAAACTTCAAATTCGATTTTCTCGAAAACGAAGCCTCGGATAAAAAAATTGTATACCACATTTTTTCATTATTTTTTTACCTCCTGGCCGGTTGTATGACGATTTTTCACCCACCCTGTATAATTATTTTTTATTAAATAATTTTTGTGAAACAATGTATCTATACATATTTAGTAGTAGAGTACTCGAATACAGAGTACAGAAGAACTGTACTCTGTAGAATACATATCATAAAAAAATATCAATCATTTGCATAATTTGCAAAATTAACAATGAAAATTGATAAATCAGTAGAAATATACGAGCGAAGTATTCATAGTTCTTATGGCACTCTTGATAGAAGAACTTCTTGATATAAGAATTTCTTATGTTTATAGACGTTTATAACGTAAATCATGTAATCATTTTTTAATAATGATTGAGAAACGTTATCGGCTTCACTAGTTTCGCACTATTTAAAAGTATCATTGAAAAATAGGCTGGAACTCACAATATAGGAAAAAAAAATTATTATTAATTTGCACAACCAGTGTAAAAGTTTGGCAGATATTTCACAAATTGTCAACAGACCAAGATCTATTATACAAAGTTTAATTGATATGGATTAAGAAAAACTAAAAAATAAGTCAAGAAGTGGACGACTGCAGAAAATCAATCAAGTATACTCGTTAGATTATTATTCGAATGATTAAACAAAATCCAAAACAAATACAGAAAATATTGTGGAACACTCAAAAAATAATTTAAATATTGATTTATCTGCTAACATTGTACGTAGTTTCTTAAGAAATCAAAGCTATTATGGTAGAGTGATCCGTAAAAAATATTTTGTCACTAAAACGAACAAACAAGATACAATTAGAATTTGCAAAGGACAATATAAACACCAATGGAGTATCGGAATAGAATAATTTTCATGGATGAAAGTAAATTTAATATTTTTAGAGGACATACTGCGTGGAGAAAAAAAAACATGAAAAATTTAATTCAAAAAACTTACTACGTATTATGAAACACGGTAGTGGTTGTGTAATTGTTTGGTGTTGTATGAATACATATGGTGTTGGCACATTACAGTTTATTGATGAAATAATAAACTATCGGATTTGTATTGAGATTTTAAAATGTAATCTCTTCTCTAGTATTAAAAAAATGGGGATTAAAGACAATTTTATTTTAATGTACGATAATGATTCAAAGCATACTGCGTTTGATACGAGAATGTAAATTCTACACAAGTATACTTAAAAACGCTTTCACAATTGCCAGATATTAATCTTTCTGAATATTTGTGGAATTATTTGAAATATAAAATTAGAAAGCATCAAATTTCTTTAAAAAATGATTTAGAAAATGCACATTTGAAAGAATGGAACAAGATCCTTTCCTGAATATAGCAAATTTAGTAAATTCAATAGAAGAATTGCAGCTATTGTAAAGTCAAAAGGAAATCCTATGAAGTATTAATTAAGACAATTCATATAACTTTTCACAGCAAATTTAATTTAAATTATTTTTTTTCATTAAAAGTTATTATTGATTCGTCATATTGTAATTGTACAAATACTTTCCGCTTGTACAAATACATTTTTGGCGATCTATCAATTCTTTTTGTCAATTTTGCGAAATTATGCAAACGAGTTTTTTATGTTCTATAGAATAACCAAATATGCATATACAGATTATGTACAGAATAAAAATATATACAGATTCATTTTTTTAATAAAAGTTATTTAATAAACAATAAATATATAAAGGATTATTTGAAATCATTGATATACGAATACTATCTACACCCACTGTATGTTTCAACGTTAGTATCACATGACAGATTGACAAGAATCGGTAAGATGGAAGCAAACTGAAACTTAATGCAGGTTTTATGAAACCCAGAAGTCAATGCATGCATCGCAGCATATTTCAACGTACATATACATATAAGGGGCTTAAGCCGTGGCGCGGCAGTTGGATAAAATTACTGTATATAACTCAAACCTAATTTTTATGTTTTATTAATACATAGTTGTATGTTACAATAAAGTGGTAATACAATAAATAAGTAGTAGTAAAAAGTGATAGTAGTAATGGCATAATAAATTTAAAAAATCCTAATACAATTTATAAAGAGAAGTAGCTTGTCGATAAATGATATTATTTCATTTTTATTTTATTCTTTTCAAGATCATTGCGGTTTGATTAATGCTTTTTTAAAATTTTTTCCGATGTTTATACGTTGTATTAAAATTGAAAATGCAGTGGTCTTTCAATAAGTTCACCATGACAAATAATAAATTTTTATTTTATAGATTTTTAACCAATTATCAACTAATTATCAATAATTATCATATTTAAAAATTTCATCATATTTCTTCAAATCGTAGTTGATGCTTATGTATATGTAATAAACAATAATTTTTTATGCACTTCATTACTGATACACACAGAAAATTACTGATACACACAGAAAATTAAAATGATCATGAGGCTATATCATTCATAAATACGAAATAAGTTAACGTATAACGTCCAGTAATTTTGTTATAAAGCGATATTTCAGTTAATATTAATAATAAGAGAAAATAATTAAGGAATTAATTACTTAATTCGATGAAAAGGATATTGTAATAGGAATCATTTTGAAAATCATGTTTTTCGAAGTATAGATTTTTTTTTTAGATAAATTTCGATTTTTTCATAACAAATATCCAAACCATCGTTGTATCAATCAGTAACAATAGAAATGAATACAAATAATACGTTCAAAATATTTCAATCGAATCATTTTGAATTTAAATGATTTGAACAGTGCAATTATTTACTGAAAAAGTTAATTTTTTTACGTTCTATAAGGTTCCACAACAATAAAAAATTATTAAAAATAAAAAATAACAAAATCATCTATATTTCAAAAAAATGTGACTTTGAAGAAACGTGATTTCTATTATAATAAATGTATAGTATATGTATGTAAACAATTCATTCCTTAACTATGTTCTTTATTAATATTAACTTACATAACGCTTTGTAACAGAGTAGATAAAATTTAATACATACATGTACCTATTTATGTATATAATTTATTTCAGCATTAATTTTCAAATAAATTTTACGTAAATTAAATATTTAATAAATTATTAATTTCAAATAATAAAATAATATTTCCTTTTAGTTTTCAAAAAGTATAAGAATATAATGTTTTATATTCAATAGATTCATACTACAGATAAATAATATCGTACTATAGATAAAGAAGAATTATAATACAGAATTCTACACTTCATTTGCGATATCCTGTTTTATACTCTATTTGCAATTTTATAAAAAAGTTTATTTTTTATTCAATCCATTACTGTACTAAATTTCAGTTTTCAAAAAGTATAAGAATATATGTTTTATATTTAATAGATTCGGTATCATACTGCGAATAAAGAATTGCAATACAAAATTCTATACTTCGTTTGCGATTGTACGATATCATGTTCGTATATTTTATTTATAATTTTATAGAAAAATTTATTTTTAATTCAAACCATCACTATAAATTACTATAAATTGATAAAAGGTAAAATTGGTAAAGGGATCAGAAGAGCCTCAAAATGTGGAATACGAAAAAGCATTGAACGTCAGGTTTATTTTATACCGTGTCTGTGCCAATACTAGAAACATGAAAGAATAAGACGAAGTCAAGTGAAGTAAAGGCAAAGAGAATGGAGAATGGTGATGGTGAGAGGCCGTGGTGGAGAGTACAGTGGAGGGGCAATGGCTTACCTACCTGCCGGTTGAGAGCTCAGTCGGTGTCCGCCAGGTTGAAAATCCGTGTCTTCTTCTCATTTTTGTACGTAACTTTTTACACTTTTGCTAAAACGGGCAGGAAGAAGGTTGAAGATAAAGATATAAAATATAACGAAACATATACTGTTGATAAATAATTTTTATTTAGTGTTAGTTGAAACGTTCACCAATGAAATTGACAAAGAACGAGTTTTTTTTAACTTGCAGGGAGAATTTGCAGAAAAAACGTTAAACTACCTTCTTGTCTGTGCAATTACGATTATAGTGTATGAGAGTGTGTGCTTTGGTAGATGGGCGATCCCACGCTTGTCATAAACAACGTGTTTGTGTTTACATATGGTGACCTGTGTTGACTGTGTAATGACCAACAACCAACCATTGTGATTTTGGAATGCAGTAAATTCCTCGACGGCTAATTATTGTTATCGACATCATCGTAGACATGTTTGAGTTCGACAGCAGTAGATAGTAATATTAGGTGACATACTGGCGTATAATATAACGCACGCATGAGCATACGCTAGTGTATAACAATATGGTAAGTACTTAAACACAACAATGTATCTAATATATCTTTCTCGTTATGGCAATGTACGATAAAAGAATTTCATAATAATATTCAATTTCGTTTGTTCAACTGATTATAAGAATCACAGAGCACTCTGCATTTGAAATGTTTCTCTGTTTCTTCAAGAGAAAGAATAAGGGAAAGAAAACAGTAAATGGAGCGGAATACGAAAAAATTAATATTTTCCAAAAAAGTTATCTATTACTTTAAATAGAAAATAAATAGAAAATAAATTGTATCTTTATAATCAATGCTGTATCAAACGTTTGATCGCTATTGAAATAAGATCTGAAGTCTAGAGTAAAGAAAACTAATATTTTGTTACTATAAATATTCATCGGTACTTTTTTATGTCTTGAGTCGTTGTACGTTCTTTATCATTCGAGATTTGATGAAACTCTCATTACAATTATCCTTTAGCATACGTCGTGCAATTCTAGCGATATAAGAATGCTTAGTATGCAACTTGTATATTTCACTAATTGTTGAATTGAATCGAAAGTGGCAGGTGAGAAAGTTTGATGAAAAAGCAAGCGCACTTGCAGAATCCTTACACAAGCCAATAACATTTTTATTATTTGACGAATGAAAATAATAAGGCAGCAGCAACAATCATTCGTAATATCTGTAATTGTCATTCTATAAAAAATGATACTATCTTTCTTAAATTTATTATGTTTAGTTTTTTAAAACCATTATTCTTGTTTTTATGAACCATGTAACAACGTATTCAATATCGATACTCGATGGCAGTTTATACTAATATTATAAAGTTATTTTTTTCTACACGTGTGCTCTAACGAGTTGTTCGGTTAGTCATGCGTGTAGATAGCTGTAAAACCTGGCTCTAGAAGCAAATGCAAATCATACCTTTAGGGTTAGGTATCTGCTTTCTCAACGTTTCCTTTTCCTGTCTCCACCAACATGCGGTTGTACTCTAATTGTAGCGTAATAATTGTGCAATACGAGAGAATTCTCTCTGTATTGTATAACTTGTAATCTGTCTTTATGAACGTATTGTACTAAATATTTTGCCATCTTGTGTTTTTGTTGTGCCATGAAAACTTGCACTTTAGTGAGAGAGGTCTCTTGCTCTTTTTGTTCATTTCGTTTTTCACTTTGGTGAAAACCAGTACACTCTAAGTATCGCAAATTTCTTCGAGTTTCAAGATTTATTCACTTCCTAAAGTAACTCATGAATCTGTTATCGTAATTTGTATCGAAAAACATTTAAGTAAAAACTCGAGTATTTATTATCAAATTTAGAAAACGTAATAGGAAAATATCAGTAACAATAATTCGCTTATCATTTTCTCGTAAATGTACAATTAGAAACATATATAGATTTAGAAGAAATCATTTTTTTCCAGAATGCAATTAATGAAAAGTGTGCGAAAGTTGTGCAAATCCAATTATATTTCAATTCATATTTTTATAATTTATCTTGCTGTATTGCGCTTACTTGCTTTTCATTATATATACATACTTATATTTGTTTTATCTATTCTCCTCACATTGCCGGAAGTAACAAGAAACAAGAGGATAATAATCCCGATTTAATTTTCAATTAGTGTGATCTTCGTCTGAGCAGTTAGCTTATGATAGAAAGAGCTCGTATGTGAAAGTTGTATGAGTTTGTGTATGTTTTTCGTTACCGTTACTTGGCATAGTTACAAATCTTCTAAGATGTATTACATTCCAAGTCGTTACAATATCTGATTTTTATTAAACGAATTGACAAACAAAAATCCGTAACTTCCACGAATGCAGATCATCTTGCACGCGTGAGCTCCACGTGCAGATCAGTTGAGTTATGTAACATGGAGATCTATACACGCAGATGCTGCATGTTACCTGTCCAAAAACAAAATTGTGGCGTATTTTCACCAGTGTCATAAATGTATGTATGTACAAAAGATCAGAAACAATATATTGTTTATTTTTTAATTTCAGAAATACATGAGAAATAAAATAGTTAAAATAATCTTAATTTCAGAGATCCATAAATAGGAAATAAAAAGATGATATATCATATTTTTTAGAATCTATTTTTATAAAGATCATAATTAATATTGAAATAACAAATCAGTCAAAATTCTTATGATAAAGTTAAGAAATACGTCGTATGATTCGTATAATCATTTTTTAATAAAAACAGTGACGTATAAATAATATAGGTTGTACATATGTATATATGTAATATACGTAAGTTGAGTTTAGTAAATTATTTGGTTTTAGCATAAATAATAGTATTTATTCGCTCAAGCAGTCTTGTAACGTTTATATTTCAAAGTATTTCAAAATAATGCAAAGAAAATGTGGAAATATTTGTGATCGATCGAATGAACGAAAGAGAGAAAGAAACGAAAAGGAAAAAAATAATTCGCATCAAGATAAAAGAAACAAAAGTGCAAGAGGTTAACGTTGATTGTGACTAGTTTTTCTCGGATCGACAGTCTCTGATAGAAAACTTGCCTATCCACTTTGCCGTAAGTCTCACGATCAGACGTTTCTTATAGCCGACTTCTAAGTGAAATCACGTGTAGTCCTTTCGGTTAAATTAAAAGTTACGCACAACTTCGAAATTATCGGGCATGGAAACATTTTGATATTTGTTAATGTTATTTTTTATATATCATTACTTCTTAAAATTATTTCGTAAAAACCTTTTTACCTATTCATTTTGTGAAAATCGATTGTGGGAAAACGAAGAAGATAAAAAAGCACACAAACGAGAAGCAAGCAACGGGTTTTGGAAAAATAAAGTGGTTACGATGTGGTTGCTGTATAGAATCGACCGGTTCTTCTTGTTACTGATTTCCTCTGCGCGACACACACACACACACACACACACACACACACACACACACACACACACACACACACACACACACACACACACACACACATGTATACTGATTGTAAATGGCGATAAGAAATGTTTTCTTTGATGTTCTCCTACGTATGACAGATTTTCAATTCATATATTTTCATTATCCTAATAGTTAAAAATAAAATGTAATAAAATCATTAATTTATATTGTTTTGTTCTTTTCTCTTTTGAGCAGTGTTCAATTTTTTGTAAAGGTGTGTATAAGGGAAGAGGGAAGAAACAAACTGGGGATATTGGATAAAACAATTACTTATTTGTAAAGCTCTCACGTACTAAAAACAAAAGAAATTATATTATCACTATCAATAGTTGCAATTAATCTATTATATGCGTTTACCGGCCATATTTCTATCATGATCTTATTCTCTTACGTTATCTAAGTTAATTAGTTGGAGTATTATATATTTATATATATTATATATATATTTATTTGCTTATGAGCATTATACATAAATAAATAAAAATATTGTTATTTAATTAATTTCGATGTAACTTTTGAACTTGAACAAATACCATCCCATTTTGTTCTCTATACGGAGTAAAATGGAATATTTTTTTATTTTTAAAATTACTTTTTTGCAAGTTTATCATTATGTTTTGTAAGTTTATTTTAACATATTTCGATAAATAGGTGCTCATATTATATATAATATTTTTTTTTTAGAGAGACATAAAATCAATAAACAATTTTTTCTTGTCCTCTTTTTCCTATACACGTATACAAGTGTCTTATACAGTACATTGTGTTTCACACAAAGCATTGCAAGTATAAACTTGGTTAACATTTTAAAATATGAATAGCTATAGGATTGAGTTTTGTACAAATGAAATTTAAATCCAATTTATTTAAATGAAATACTATATTAATTTTTGGTTATTTTTATTTCATATACTTTTTTCTACATAGTTAGAATGTTATAGCAATGAATATTTTTCTTGAGAATAACTTTTCCAATCATTTTTAAGTATTCATTTATTTTTTCTTTTTTTTTCTTTTTGCTTTCGATATATACACACATTATCGATAGATACACAAGAAAATATGATGAGAAAAATAAATCAATAAGCTCAAGAATATTGTTAGCAATGCAGGAAAGCCTAGAAAGAAGAAAAAAATAGATAAATACTTAAAAATGAATGGAAAATATCTTCTCAAACTTATCTTTAAGAGAAACATTCATGGCAATAACTTCTTAACAAAAATATTATTAAAATTGTTAAATTTAATAATAACTATAGATATGAATAAAAATTAATATTCCATCTAAAAAAATTACGAGTGGCACTCTTTTCATCCTTAGAAAACTCACCTTTGCAACTACATAGTATATTCAAAAATTTTCGCCCCTGCTCATCATTATTAAACAGCTTGTATACGTTACAATGCATGAAATGAATGAAATAATTTCGAATAATGATAAAATTGATATAGCTTCTACGTAAATATTTCGAAAAAAATTATACAAAAACCAGTCTTTCTAATCGGAGAAAGCGACAGCTACTAGTTCTACCAGTGTGTTTTTATATTTCGTCTAATATATATGAATACATTATAACCTAAGATCGTTGTCACAAATGTGTATAAATTCTAGTAAATGTAAATTTGGTTAGATTAGTAAAACTAGTTGATCGAATTATCAAATGTCACGTATAACGTATATCTATTTACCTGTCTCGTAATTGAATAATGTGAAAGTCATAGACACTCGTTTATATATGCACTTCCATGAAATGATCATTTGGATTGAAAATTGAATATGCAAACTCTAATGTAAATTGACTATAAGATTGTTACAGTGTAAAAATAGAAAAATTTGCATAAGCTTGCATATCGATAACGTTACTGATATAAATCATGAGATAAATGAACAAATTAAAATTAAGACAGATTTTTCGAAAAATCGAGCGACCTCTTTTTATCGAGGAGAGGAACATGATGTAATAATGTAATAATATGACAAATAGAGGCTATTAAATTAAATAATTTCAATTACAGAAACATCGAACAATGAATGTATTATTATATATTTGAATATATACATCAGTGTACAGGATAAAGATTTGAGACTGGCGAAATGTTGTAGTAGAATATGTCCCTAAGTATGTACTTATGTACATAGCTGTAGTAAAAGAGCGAGTTCTCATAGAGATTGGATTAACTTGGTAAAAACATGTTTGAGACATATTATTTTCACGTGTTGAAAAATATGTAATAATGATCTTACAGTGCATCATCGAGATAAACGTAATATTATTGTTTCCTGCTTATTAACTCCGGCATTAATATCTAGTTATTTGAAATACAGATGTAAATTTCATTTATATAAATTTTTCATCCTACATAGAGTTTTTGAAAATTGTTAATATATATTATATACTATCACTATTGCAACAAAATATAATTGTCATCGAAAATTGACAAAACAATTCTAATTTTATATATTGTTTCAATTTTGAACATATTCAAATTGTTGGTTGTTTTTTGCAATGTAACGTATTGCCGTTGTTGGATCGACTTATTCTTGAAATAATTATATCTCCTGTACGCCTATATTCAATTACATTACGTTGAACAGCAATTCGCAGACTATTCAATTGCTTCGCGAATCACCATATTATTGTGTAACATATTATGGTATGCTGTAACATGATAATTGAATTCGGTTTTTTCTTTTCTCTCATTTCTAGAAAATGTAATATATAATTCTAGATACTTATCTTCTGACAACGATTTTATTTAAATTCTGAAACGTACGAATGAATCAAGCTAAGAAAATGCATATTGTTGCAGTATTAACGTTATCAAGAAAATGTAATGATCTGCAAATATTTTATCTTATGTATCTTTGGGTACATAATAGATACATATATATCTATGTATCTTTGGATTACTTAAGATCGTAAACAATCAAGAACTGTCTATTGTTGCAACACATTGTTATGTTTAGCTTTCAACATTATTTTTTATTTAGTTTTTAAACTATATATCAAAATTAGCAGCGGACAAGACAATGTGTTACGATATTCTCTCACACAAGATATTTTAACATAAAAATCAAGCATTATTGCAATCTTTACGATTACAGATACATTTTTACTAATAGTAATTTAAAGCCTCAATCCACTATAATTATATAAATGTTTTTTTAAACTAAATTCTATTTTCTAAATATTTTATTTTATTACGACTACTTGAAACGATGTATAAATTTCTTATTATTAATCTATTAAAGACTATGAATTATGTGCAATGCATAATAAAATTGATCGAAGAATTTCCCATCATTCTATTAAATCATAAGTATTTATTTTACAAATGCATCTTAAATTCGTTCTTCTTCGAACTTATTTTGAATTTATAAGAAATAATTTCGATTTCATCAAACTATATGACTCTTACACTACATAATCCATTTTCTAAATTATGCAGATGCAAGTTGCATAATTTTTCCTCGCTTTACGTATGGGAAGAAGCGGGTTATGTGAACGAAGGTACAGTTAGACGAATCGCCGAAGTCAAAGAAGAGGTGTATCGAGTCGCGAAGGGTGAAGAGGAAGAGAGGGACGTTGTCGCGGAAAGGAGGCCACGAGCGACCTAACCATCCTCACCGTTATATCGGCGCCCACGGCGAAGCACCTTGGTTCACCTCGATTTACGACTAGTTTCTCGCAACTCAAGTACTACATGTGCCGCGAGTTTCGACGTTATATTTAACCTCTGCGCCCACCTGTTCCGAACTAACGCAGGTGGCCAGTTCGTACTATAGATTTAGGATAAGATGTACATATAAGCCGAATAGGATAAGCGAAGAATAGATTAACGTTAATTTTCTTGCTGAGAAGACAAATCGCTGTTACATGATGGAAAGATGCCTTACCCGGAAACTATTTTTTCGACGAGTTCTAATTCCAATCTAGCCGACTTTTGCAATTGCTTGCAAATACAGGTGAACTGTCGGACCGGGATGCACAGGTATCCAGTCTCTAATGAAATACCTGCAACATTTGCATGAAAAAAGAAGCATCCGTATGCAAGAGTTTGCAGAATGAAATTTTAGATATTATAGGCGGAAAAAGAAATTTTAAAAATTATACATATAGTGAAGAGAATAATTAAACACATAATGATGAAAAATTGTTGATACTTTAAACTTCGTAAGAAAAAAATCATGTAAGAAATGACTAAAAATGTAAAGTTTCTACATTGACTACTCTAAATTCCTCAAAGATGTTTTTGCATGATATAACGGGTGGGAAAATAAGAGTACTTTTATTCTCGAAAATTATAAAATTTCAAACATTCTTAAAAACATTGAAAAATTTTGTTATGACTTGGTCCAACGTTGTTTTAAAAATTGAAATTTTCTCTTTACAATGACTTTTTAAAACTTGCTGCACGATTTTTCTCGCCATTTTATTGAGTTTTTAGACGTTCAGATTAGATGACAAAATGTTAGGATTTCTTGAATTTTTGTCGTTTAACCTTAATGTTCAATAAAATGGCAAAAAAAATTGTATAACAAGTATAGTCATTATAAAAGAAATAGTGGTAGATTTAGTCACAAACCAATTTTTCAATGCTTTTAAAGATAAATTTTTATAATTTTCTTAAAGAAAAGAACATTTTTTCATTCGCATTATGTTAAAATGTCTTTAAAAGAGAATTCAGGGTAATCAAAGTAAAAATTTTATGCTTTAAAATGACATCATAGATTTATATGATTCTTTTCACGAAATTATAACAGTAGTTTAAAATATCAACAATTTTTCAACGAAATTAGTTGTAATATAAAACTGATCCACAATTTATATCTGTTTAAAACAGCGATGGTAGCACGATCTTAAAATGTTTTTTGAAAAGCATCTAGAGCATCCTATAAAGCTTTTTTTTGTATTCTTCATACAAATATTCAATAAAGTATTATGTATGTTAAAATCTCATATATGTGTTCAGTTTTGTTCCATATTGTATATTTTGCAAGATTGCGTGCTTTATGTCGAAATCATACGATCTAGAAAAACAGCAATTAAAAGTTGAAAATCATTTATTTCTTGTTATTCTTCGCGAGGTATCAAGGTATCGTCTCTCTAAGTATGCTTTATAAGTGCAAAACAAAATCTCTCTCGGTCGTCTTTGAAATTGTCTTGTGACATTTTGTAATCACATCGCATCATGGCGAACAAAAAAATAAGTAACAATTTTATACAATAGAATAACCTCGATTATTGAAATTTATTGAGAGACAAATGTCTTTGGGTAATAGATAATAACAACAGTTTTACTAACAAACTGTCGTGCAAAATTAAAGGATTACTATTTTTTTGTTGAAAAATTATCCAAAAATTATTCAAAATGAAAAAATTTTATAAAAGAATATTCTACAACAGTCAATTCATTTTGAAACGTGAAGCTTCTATTTTCATGATCTACAATTTGCTTTTGCTTATAATGTTCATACTTCGTAACGAGTAGGATCACTAATACACGTACATATACACACGTTCACATTATTAGACTGTTTTGATAGTTACCTCCAATTATTTTGATAGAAGAGAGTAAATACTACATACGCACCTGCGAAATGAATTTTCGAATAATAGAAATGAAACAATTCAAATAATGAAAATGTTTTGACAATTGAAGTTTCACTGTAATGAGCTCTCGGTGGTTAATATGTTGTGCATCTCCTGTCCAAGAACAATAATTTGAAAATCAATACAATGGAAATACAAAACGATCAGTTTTACAGATCGCGGAAAATTACTTCGTGCATATTTCGCAATCTTCTCTGCGAATACTATCGAATACTATCATTCGTAAATCAAGGAAAAAATTTCCTTTTGCTCTCTGAGCAAAGGAATACATACAGCGATTTCTCTGATTTACTTTCTACTTCCAATATGCTCGAAAATTGAGCGTGATGCATGAGAAATTGCGTAGCTTCGTTGCTATGCGAATTCGTGCAACATACATTCTCAGAAACAAATGCAGAATAATATTTCCGTGATCATTCGTTCGTGATTTTCATCTTTTCTCATGGTCTCATTTCACGTTTTCATCGAGATCAAATGAAGTTGTATTTGCAGATAATAATAACAGGAAAACATCAGAGCATGATATGTGCAGTGGGACTTTATTTATTTGTATTCAATTAATCAGGACGAATTTTTATCTAACGTTTGATTTACCGAACTTGCCTAAATTTCTCATACAAGGCGTTCCACTTAAGTATTTGTGCATGCGGTGCAATACGTAGTGTTCGCTTAATTTTTTCCACAATTAAATTGTGTGGCTATTTGCTCTGATATATATTACGAGACAAATTAATTATTAAATTATAATCCTTGCAATTTTTCATGATATGTAAAGACAACTAGATACATGTAATCTATTACAGAATATTCCCTTAAGAATTTTAATCTTTAAAAAATTTATTAATTTTTTTAAACTGAAAATTAAAAATTATTTTTGTACGTAAGTATAATTCTTTGTCGTCGCATAATTCAATTAAATTTCAAATATTTTACGCAAAAGAAACATCTGATCCCTTTGATTCTTGAATTACATAAAATTGGTTTATTTAAAAAAACAGAATATTAAAAGAAAGGTGTAAATTTAATAAAATGATAATTAAAACGATAAAAAATAGTATGTAAGAATCAATAAATGAACTGTATGAATGCAATATATAGCATAAAATTATTGAATTGTTTTGCGACATCATTCGATTACAGTGTTTCATGAAAACCAGGCCACTTTATTAGTACCTTCTTTATTAGTGATAGTATGAAAATCGTTCTTGACGATTTTAAATTAAAAACTTGTTGAAGAAATAAATTGGATGGAAAGAACTATTTTTTTAAAAATATCATTTTTTAATGTTTTTTTTCCAGGTCATTGGTATTTTTTATTTAAGAAATGTTTATTTTTTTCTATTCCATCACATAACTCATGTAAAAATACATTCAAATATATTTATGATATAACTTTCAAATGACCTTGGACTTCAAAATTAATATGAAACTTACGTTAAACGAAATTCCAGATTAGGACGATAACAGAAGTGATCTTGAGAGTGTAAATAGTGTAAAAAAACATTATTACTTATTGCTGTATGAATTTGTTTAGTATTAGTTCTCTTAAGGATTTATTCATTGTTAGTTTTCTTGATATATCGACAAGTGATAATGAGTTATTCAAAAGTAAGAGAAGATTGAAATGACTTTCATTTATAACAAAGCTCTTCAATGTCTAAGAGAAGCTGTTCGAATTCATCAAAAAAAGATTTCCAGAACATATTTGTCCATCGTGATGTACATACGCAAATATTAAAATATTTCGTGAAAATGGTAGTATCGATAGAAAGAAATGTGTGAAATGTATAACTGTTAGCCATAAAATAAACTAAAGAAACATCATCGCTAAAGTCCATGAAAATCCACATATTAGTTTAAGACAATTTTCACGTGAAACCAATGTTTCAAGGATCTCCTGGATGTTTCACGTAAAAAAATTTCATCCTTTTCGTTTATCTATTCATCAAGCCCCTGACGGAAGAAACTTCGAAAACCGTTTAAATTTGTCAGTGGGGCATACGTTAGTATGAAAATGATGAAATGTTTTTCAGAAAAATATTATTTACTGATGAAGCATCTTTTACAAATCAATTAATTATCTAAGAAATATGCATTATTAGTCGGATGAGAATCCGCGATGGTTCAGACAAATTGATAGACAGACACCATGGACTCTAAATGTTTGGTGTGGAATTGTAAATAATAGAATAATTAGTCCTTACTTTATCAACGGTACGCAAACTGGACAAAATTACACTAAATTTTTGTAAAACGAATTAAGAATTTTATTAAAATCTCGCTCAACATACGTTTCATATTAATTTAAAAAGTCAAAAAAGTTTTAAAAGTTTCATATTAATTTTAAAATCCAGTCATTTGAAGGCCGTATCTGGAATACGTGATGGAATAGAAAAAAATATATGTTTCCTACGTAAAAAATACCAATGACTTTAAAAAAAATCATTAAAAAATTATATTTAAAAAAAAATAGTTCTTTCATCCGATTCGTCTCTTCAATCATCAGGAACGATTTTCGTACAACCACTAATAAAGAAGATATTCAAATGGTCTGATTTTCATGAAACACCATATATATATATATATACTTATCAATAGTTATTCGCGTAAAAATTTTCAACACAAAGCTTATACAGAGTATACCACCTAACGGTCGCCATTTTTCAGAGCTCAGGCATAATTCAGAACTGTAACATAAAAAATCCTTAAAATTTTTCGAAAAAAATCTCAAGATGATCTCATATTGTTGTAGCGGGCATCAGGGTAAATTCAATGATACTTTACACTAAAATTTTAACATGATCTTGATTCTCGAAATTTCGTTTTAATCCAAAGAAATGTAACTATAAAAATTCCATCATATTATATCAAAATAGTTACCTTTCAGCAAACAAAATATCAGTGAAGCATAAATAGCGTGTAAAAATACATATAAATATTTTATATGGTGTTAAATTTATTCCTATAAAGGTGTATAATGGTCTATAATTATGTTTACTTTTACATGTAATTTATGCTTTTTTTTACAATGATTGATGATAATTATTTGCTGATAATAATCATTTTGAATATATAATTTAATAAAAATAAAATAATTTTTCATTGTGACATTTCTCTTGATTAAAATAATCATTAGCACGTGCTGTAGCTTCTACGTGACCCGAAATTAAATATATGTATGCATACAGAGTTAAACATAAATTCAATGTCTTTACTTATAAAATCAAATAAGTTTAAATCAGATGCTATGAGAGAGTAATTTTGTATAGTAATATTTCCATTTGATATTTGTTGTTAGTAATCAACAAACTGTTTCTATAATTTTTTCAAATTAAAAGAGATTTATGAACTATGAAAAGACATATAACATATAATGAATACATAATAAGTTACAATGACAGACACATGGAGACCATTATTGATCAGTTTACGGAAATTCGGTTTATATTGGAATTAATGCAAACTTCTATAAAGGATCCTTCAAAACTTTTCGCGTATCGGACATGTGCATCATCTAATGTAAAATTGTGGCATAGAAAGAAAATTTTTACTCTTATTTCATTTTTTCTTAATATACATATAGGTATAGATATATATTTTTTCCCTAAAATTTTTTCTCGTTTATAGCAATTTATTTTATAAATTGACAGAAGCATTCAAACGATTACTACCTATTTTGCTACCTGTATATAATTTCCAAGTTTTAGTAATATCGATCTGTTATTTTTTTTCCTAGTTAATTTTAGAAAACATTGTTTCTTTGGATATCATATACGAATTATAAAGTTTCATGTTGTAAATAGTTTCTTCATTGAGCATTGGTATTAATTCTTGTTCGCGTAGTTAACCTCTTGCGTTGGAATGACGTAACACGTACGTCGAGAATATTTGGCCCAAAATTGCAATATTTTCTCAGTTTTAAGTATATTGAGATATAACCCAGGCAAAACAAATAATAAATTTATTACTTCTTTGTAATTTCTATCGAGTGATATACCGATGAATTCAAAAAAGAAGATGAATGTTGTATACAGTTTGGTCACTCGTTATAGTCTGCGAACCAGTTACTAGCGCAAGAAATTAAAGATAGTCAATATGCCGCACCAATGCGTGATTTGGCATACTCGTTAATCAATATCGTATTTATGATTAAGAAATGACCATAATCCGTTCACAATCCGCCGTACATATTATATTTAATTGTCGGTTTGCTTTGAATTTACATCAATCAATCGCTAATTTTATCTAGAATCGAATAACATATCAACCTAACTCATTACCATCGAAGTTGTATTAAATTCAATATTTTATTTGAAGTTTATTATCAGAGTTTTAAGTTTAGTTTATTGTTAGTTTTTTAATTTTTAAAATCCTAATCTTTAGTTTATTGTTGTTATTTGATAAGAACCTAATCTCTCTAGTCTAATTTTTAGTAATCCGGTATTTAATCGCTCGACACAATCGTAATCATCATTTGGTACGCAGCGTAATCATTCGACAGCGTGTCTTGTCAATATACTTTATTAAGGTTACTTTCAAAATGGCTAATTCGATTTACGTTTTAAAGAACATAATCAAAGATAAAAAAAAAAATAGGATAAAAATTTATATACCAGTGCCATATACCAATTAAAAGATGTATTGAACTATGATATAAATATTACGTTATTTAAGTACAAATAAAATAAATGTTAAAAGAGGAAAAAAAATTGGTTTAAACGTGACGATATGTCAGAGATATGTTGTATTTGGCGTAAGATGTTAAATTTCAAACGGACAATACCGTATGGATTGTGAATCGATCACAAAACAACCAAAGCAAATTAAAAAGTATGCTGGATCTTAAACTTGTTTCTAGGTACATGCGGAATGTTTTTGCAGATCCAATCGTCAACTTATTTCTCTTTTTAAAGGCGCGGTACTTTTAACCAAGCTACTCATTGGTTACTGACCGTGCTCACTGAGATACAGATCGTAGAACAGGTAGCCAGGTGCAGGATACAACCAAGGATAAGAGGGAAGGGGCTAGATATAACTGGGCGTGGAGAAAGAGGAAGGTAAAGATGCGTGAAGCCAGAAGTCGAGTCGAAATTCTTGTGTGAAGAGGTCGCGACTAGAACGAGATATATACAAAGTTTCAAAGGGAATGACCTTTTCAAGGTTCTCGTTGAGAACTTTACGCACAATGCGAAAGTTTTTATTTTGATTTATTTTTTTCTTCATTTTTAATTTAAAATCGAATGTGTTTTAATAGCTGAGAAAAGAGTTTTTAAATCGAAAACTATTGAGAATTAAAAAGAAAATCATGGATATCAACCACTGAAGATTAGTTTTAGGCTTTACTAAATAACATGTACTAATTTTAGAATAAACATACAAATTACATATTCTTTCTGTTATTTTCATAATTCATAAAGTTATCGATATTTTTTCTAATACAATATAGCCAATAGACAAATATTTTTCTGTTATCCTTTTGTTAGAATATCTTGCTTTGAACCTGTTTATAAAGGAAAATTATTTAAACAATTTTTAACTATAATTACATAATTTAGATAATATTTCTGCATAAAAGAGATGCACAGTTGTGGTTTCTTAAGGTTCGCAGTTCTCATGACATAGTCATAACTATAAGGTACAACCATAAACTCACATTCCTAACCACAATTATTTACTTATATGCATTTAATTATCTGGAAAAAAAATTGTTGATATCGTGTATTCCACAGACATATTTACCGAATTCCAATTATTGCACACAGTTTCAAAGAATTTGTGTTGAGAATGGATTTTCTTGTTACGAGTTCCCTCCGCGAAGTTCCTGATTCTTGTCATCTCCATTTTCTATAGTTAGTAACGTCAGAGTCAAATATAGCAATTTCTGTGCCGTGAACATGTTGTTCGTTTCAATTATATATAATATTGGAAATCCATATTGCTTGTCATGAAGAAAAGAGCAAAGTAAAAGATAAAGTCACCGTTTGTTTAAGCTAATTTCGTATAAAATTCTAATAACAAATATTTCTTTCAAAATAAATATTTATTTTATTATTTTATTAAAATATTTAATTTTAATCTTTTTAATATTTTATTTTCCTTCGATACATTTATGACATAATAAAAGCAATAAATTAACGTATTATGGATGAAACCACAGGCCTTTTAACTAATTTCCGACGAGTTAATAAATATTTTCTCGTGATTCTTGTTCTTTCTTTTGTTATATTGGTGTTTGTTATTATCAATTATACTAAAAAGTAATTTGAAAGAAAATGTTTTTACTTTGCAGTTTAAATTAATAAATATTATAACATATTCGTGAATATCATCTATCGAGAAATTACCAAAAGAATTGGCAATAAAAATGCTTCTTGAAAAAGACTCCTATTTGTTATACAATTAGTATCAATTATTACACGTTACTCATTATGTCTAATTGACTTCGTTTTTCACAAAACTAACGCAATCAATCTCGCCTTGGTTCTTCTTGACTGAAGTCGAGTAATTAAAACTTGGTTAAAATCAATTGTGTAAATGACAATTAGCCATCGTTAATTTCGATCCATGCCTTGCCTGTTTTATGAACATACAGCTTGGTCATTATCGTTTTAATAGGTTTTTTTAGGGGTATCGCTTTCGCAGCATCGAGGTCAACAACAATCGAAGCAACCGATACATAAAATTTCAATTATATTCTTCGCGTTATGTCGGTTAATTATTGAGTATTACTATTTTCGGAGTATGACCAAATCCATGAAGGACCTTTGACATATCTCTACTATAATTATAACAGAAGCAACAATGTATTACACACACGATCTTTCGGAACGAAAATAGAAATATTGGAACGAATTCCGCTTTTACGGAACCTTGCAAGCCTACTTATAATTAATTAATTGTTCAAGGGCGTGTAAAATATCGTTGTGTTGATAGTTTGACGTTAAAAAATAAATCAGTGATAGCTTTTAAACTAGTATCGTCGTAGAAATGTGTAGAACATAAGGCTGGGGCAAATTATCTCAACGATAATTAGCAACGAATTTGAGGAAAATCTTGAGCAACAGTGAGGAACATATCTTTCTTACGGATCAGCGTGCTCATCAATTAAAATATTTTGAGAGTTACCAAATTAACCATTTTCTCTATGTGAACATTCCTACAGATCGGTATTATGATGCGAAGAACATGAAATCTTCTTGATAAATATCAAATAATTACGTCTATTCCGTTATTTTGCAGATTAAAACCTGTTTATCTATTCTACTGATTCATTCTGATTCTGAATTTTATTGCATAGATTTATTAGATGATTTAACTGATTCATTCTATTTCTAAATTTTATATACAAAATTCAAAAGTCGATAAAAAAATTGCATGTCATCGACAGTATCAATAGTATCATAATTTATATCTTGTGTATAATACAGAAAAAAACTAGATGATCAATTTTCTAATTCTTGATTTTTAATTGTGTATGTAATGAGATATATTTTTTTTTGTATGTAATTTAATTATAGATGGGACATAACAATTAAAAAATCTAAAATTAGATTTAGATTAATTAAATTAAATCAAGTAAGTAATTGCAATTAACTCATATAACGATAGAATTCATTTTGTTTGATTATTGTTATCGATAATTCTGATCGAACACGTAATATTCAAGCATATAAGTGATGCCCGGAAATTTTTTGCGCTCTACAGAGTTACACTCTTTTCTTCAATTTTGCTTGTTAAATTGGTTTTTTTCATTAGAGGATTTTTCATTAGGAGACAATAGAGTAAAACTGGGTGCTTAATATATTTAGCTTCACAACAAAAAATCGGATGGCAAAAATAATTCGGACAAGGTAAATTTCTTAATTGGATTTTATACACTAAGAAAATGACCAAACTTTTTTAAAAATTTATTTGGCTCACGGGAAAATAAAATTTTCTAGGGATATCCAAAAATCCATAAAGGTTTGTTAAAATTAGGTATTTATTAAAAAACGTACGAAATGCAATACAGTTATAAAATTTTTATTTTTATTAGTTAAAAAATAGTAAAAATTATTTTTGACAATTTTAGCAAAATTACAGATACTCCATTTTAATTTATACAGATATTCCATTTGGTCTGTTTTAAAAAGTTATGTTAATTACTAGTTTAGGAACTTTTGTTGTATTTATAAAAAATTTGAACTACTTTATAAACTTATATTATTATAATATAATAATAAATTTTAATATAATAAATTTTATATAATAATAAATTTTAATATAATAAATTTTATATAATAATAAATTTTAATATAATAAATTTATATATATATCTTAATTAACAAAAATCGCAAATATAATATTCGTCAATACTTGTGCTCATCCATACATAGTACATTGAATCTATTGTTCTTTGGAATGTATAAAAAGTTTCTTACAAAATATACAAGCATCGCTTGTAGATAATTCATTTATTTTTGACATTTGTTTCTTACAGAATTTTCTTTTTTTTTTAATAGTTTGTACAATGTCTTTCAACTGATTTCTGTATTCCTTAGATGTTATTATGGTCGCTTTCCCTTTTTTGCTATTGCAATTATATTCCTTCTTATTGTTCACTCTGTTTGGGGGATAAGTTTAATAGTTTGATGTTGACTCATAATCAATATCCTGTGATGGGGATGGAACGGGCTCTATATCCTTCGACATGGATGGCACAGCTTCTGCATCTTTTGATGTCTTCATTTTTGTTGATGTTAATAGTAAAGCTTCCATGATTGCAGTTTTTCTAATATTTTCACTTGTTGCTGTATCCTGATAGTTTGCTGTTTCAGATGATCAGTGTACAAACAAGTCGGGATTAAAAGGAAATATTTCAATTTGTCTGAACTCTTTAAAAGCAGTTTCTATCGTTGGTGTTCTAAAAAATGCAGCTTTGTACAACATGGCTGCTTCATAAATTGTGAAGCTTCTCCCGGAATTAGAAATCAACCACTTCCTAATCTCCTATTCGTAATAAGTATTTAATTATGCCATAATTTTCGCATTTACTTTATGAGCTTACTTCAGTATGAGATAGAAGGATCAAAGAAGGATCAAAATAACCTATAAGGACTATAAAATACAAATATTAATTATCTGAATACATCCCTAAATGTAAAAACACTAAAAAACAATCACTTAAATCACAAAACATTGAAACTCTTCAAGCTGAAATTTTTAATTCTATCTGTACGAACACTACGATATTGATTGTTTCTGAAACTTGTAAAATAAGATCATGAGATCCACCCGAATATCGTGCCACAATTCGATTATATATCGAAGCTCTTATTTTGAAAAAAAATAGTACCTGGTTTGATTCTACTTTCCTCTAAATAAACCGACGTGTTGGTATATGTCAATACTGTTATCGTTGATTTCGCATCAATAAGAAATCGGTTTGTATTATTGTTTAATTTAACTCATTCACTCATTAAAAAAAATTATTCAATTTACAATTGATATTGACACTGTATTTGTTATGTTACCAGCAAGTCGTTAAAAGCAACCAACTTAAATTTCATTTTCAATGATAAATTTGTTCATCAGCAAGTAAATGATAGCGTGGTGGATTAGTAATTTCTCTTAATTTATCCCACGCACAGTTCCCTTCTTTAATTGGAACGACAACTTAGTCGAGAAGTAACTTGTGCTTTGTATGTGCTCTGTTCTTTGCGATGCAAAATTAAATTGCTGATTCTTATCTTATCTGTACCATCAGCAATATACCGGTTCATGTGCTCGTATACTCTATGAAAACGAGTAATTCTCTTCTGAGCTATACTTTTTTGCGTACAGATTCGAATGTTGCCTGCCTCCAGTGATTTTTAATCTCATTGTTTCTAATGAAACATGAATCTCAATTTTATAGGATTGATTGTGAAACAGTTATGGAGGCAAAGGAAAGTTACGTCTTAAACTTCGTTTTCGAATATTATTTTTTTCTCTTTATAAGTTTTGCACATTATTCGATAAAAAAGTAGGAGTTGGATTTGAATTTGTATTAAAGTAAGATGGCTCGAACTATTATACAGGTTATCAAATATCCAGCTTTTTAGTAGTAAATTGTATTTTATTATTGTATCATATCATATTAACCGTTCGTTTTCATTTGAAAAATAAATGCGTATAATGTATAATGCGTACAATTGAATAGTTTCAAAAATTTTCTGCTTTCTTTTACTATAATTTATACTACTAATTTATACTATAATTTATTGATATTTTACTAAAAAGTAATGATTTTTTCAGAATATAATGTGTTAACCTAGTGTTTATGGCTATACTTTCATAAATATCATCATTATAAAAAAAAAGTGAGTCATCACTCCTAAACTATCGAGTTAGATAGTCCGGATTTTTAGGATAGAGTTGACCTATTATAAAATTGTGCGTTTCTTGAATTTATTTCACGAAATTGTGTGTATATCCGAATTGTGACAATTCGGCTAAATAAAAGATGGCCTTTCACGTAAGATGTTATTTCTTTTGTTTTATAAATCTATAATTGTTTTTTAACTTTTTATTTGTAATATTATAAATTTATACATATCTACTTTTACAAATATATTTTTTAAACATCGATTATATTTAAGGTGTAATGATTCTTTAAAAAAAAAGAATAATGTTTATCTGGGTAGAATTCAAAGTATTGTATCGAAAATTTTTTAATCTTCGACTTAACTAATAAATATCCCAAGTCAATTTTTATTAAAAGTTCTCCTCTCTTCCAACCCCTCAAAATGTCATGTCGATTGAAAACCGATGTTTTTTAGAACAATATTCAAAAACTATAATAACGACAACTTTCAAAGAAGATAATATTTATGAACCAGAGAAAATATGAAAATTTAGTAATTATTGAAAAAGCGGATGCCTCGTCGATTTTAATAATTTTTAAATGTCGTAGAATTTAATATTTTGAACAACTTTTTCCTTTTTTGAGATATTTGCAGAAACCGAAATGTAATATACAACTATGTATACGAGACTGTACAAAACCTGATTCGTACGGAGAAAGCCGGTTTGCAACATTGTCGCTCACCGGCAAGTTTTTAATTTCTTACAGCTTTCTATATGTATACAGTTGTACACGAAGTTGTGTCGAAGTTACACATTTATATTTGTAAAATACGATAGAGAAATGATAACAAAGATAAAGAAGTCGATGTTTGATGGATTGAACAAATGTGTCGGTTATGATTGCCTGTGTCACAAGTGCACAGTACATGCTTGATCAAAGTAGAAAAATGTCGCCATGTATTCGCGTCTTAAGTAACATGTAGAGGAAAAAGGTTACAATATTGAGTTTTACAATGTCTTAAAAAATCATTGAAAGTGATGAGACATCCATTTTCTAAATAATTACCGAAAATTTCAAGTCTATTAATGAATTAATAACTTAATTGTGGTATTAGTTCAAATGTCGGATACAATGAATTTCGGGGCTTATTTTTATGCTAAAAAAAAAAAAAAAAAAACGGTTGTGCACCACAACATTAAAATTTCATCAACATTAAAAATATATCCAATATTAATTCAAAGTTACAATGACGACGTATTCACCAGACCTGTGAAAACTAACCATAATCTGCTCCTTTTTGCGAGTTATAAAGAAAGACAAAGCTTCTTCTATATCTACTTTACTCTGTTGTTTCTTCCTCTTCTGGACGCTGCATGAGCGTTGTTTGTAACCAAAATTAAAAATATATTGACTTTTTAAAAATAAAACACAAAATAATATAAAAATATATAATAATAATTAATTCTTGAGATCCCGGTTCAATAATAAATTATGGAAAGCTGAATTATAATTTATAGAAATGAATCGCTACTAATATACGAAGAGATTGTAGAAAAGTACTTTTCCAAAAAATTAAACCAAATGTGTGTAATAATGACTAGTTTTCAAATGGTGAAAAAGTCGGTTAAGGCCTGGAAGAAAAGAAAGAGAAGCGGCTCATCGGCTCGTAGAGGAGAAAAAGTTCGACCCAATGTATTGTATAATAGCGTGCAGGTATGTGCACAAGTCGCCGAATAGCAAGCTTACGACAGCGTCACAGAAAGCTATTTTTCGATCGGACACCTGCGTGATATATACATATAGATATGTACGTGCCTAGTTTCACTCTCTAAGATTAGTCTCAGTTCTTTTCTAGTAGCCTCAATAGTGTTACCCTGTCGTAAACTCCCCTCGATCTCAAATGCGATAGATCCTTAACATTCCTCAGCGTCACCGGGGATTAAACAGAACTCACACTCCCGTGTGACTGGTCTTCTCCTTCCAGGAAGGGAGAGCAAAAAAGTGCATTTTAGAAAAAATGTAAAGGGGATTTGGAAGAATCAGTCGCCCAGGAAGATCAGAGTTCTAGAGTCAGTCGAATAGAGTTTTAAAATCAGCCTCCATGTATGCCAATCAGCCTAAGAATAGAGAATCTTTCGGTTATATACGAAGTTTCATAGAGACAATCAATTCTTCAATTGTATTATATAAGACATTATACAAGGTGGTCACTGAAAGACTGAATGATATAAAACAAAAATAATTTTTATAAAACACGTGTTTTTTAAATTTTTTATTATTTTATTTAAAAATATAATTAATGGATTTTTTCAGTATTATGTGTGAAAAACACCATCCTTCAAATGATTACTATTTTCCTGCTCACAAATACGGGCTCTTTTAAACCCTTCAGTTTTTCAGTGGTCACCCTATAGAATCATTCAGATCGATTGTACCGTACCAGATGCATGCACATACAACACTCATATACGCATTGGTCAATAAACAAGTTCATTCAGCAGCCAAACTCCTTAGTTTTCTATCTAGTTCCAAGTCATATTTGGCTGATCTTTCGAACATTGCAGACGGCATTTTTGTGCAATAGCTAGGATTAATGAAGCGACAAATAGAATCGTCAAATATCGATCGTATATAATACGTTGTATTCACGTTCGGAACACTTACATTTGGATTTTGCTGAGTGACAACGGTGAAGGATTTATCTTGTATTTTCAATTCCCTCCGAGTGGTTCCAAGTCCCAGGATTCAAGGGCTATAGCAGATTGAAGTTCAGCGAATAAGATACATTAGTTTTAAACTAAACGAATCTAACGCTCTTTTATTCTATTTTAACATATTAGAGAAACTATGTATACCGAGCATGCATTTCAATCGATAGGCTGTATTTCGTGTAATTTAGTTGAGTTAAATAGGATACAAGGATTGAATAACTGTTTCAAACTGTCACGTATCGGTTCTGATTGATATAGTAGTTACGAGTAACCGAAATAACGTCAACTGTTATTGGCAGTATCGGTTATGGTTTCGGTTTCGTTTTCGATCCTTCAGAACCAATAATATGTATATCGATATTATTTAGTTTATAAGTATACTATAAACTAAACTAAACTAAATTATACTATAAGTTACATAGTTTATAAGTATTATTTTTCGGTTTTATATTTTGGTTACAATTCGGTTCTGGTTCTCTTATACAGTGATTCTGCCGCTCGGGAGCACAAAGAAAAAGTTGATGATCGGACATGATACCGCCAGTATCAAGCAAAGAAAAATATAAGACTAAAATATAATATATTTTTTGTGAAAGAATCGGAATTAATAGAACCAAATTATAATCAAAATACAGAACCCATATAATATCGAAACAGTAACACAGAAATCAAAGCTAGAGATTTTCGGAATTTGAAATGCTGATTTTATTTTATGAAAGGAATTTTTTGCTTCAAGAAATAGAATTAACATTTTTATATAAATTTTTATTGGTAATAGTTGAATAAAGTAGAGACAGAAACATAACATAATATATAAAAATATCTAATCCAGATGCTTGTTTAGGACACTAATATCCAAACTCTGGATCTAATCTACTTCTTTTAATTTTTTTTGATTGTCGACTATATGTACTGAAGTCTTTCAGAGTATATCGTTGATAATGGTATAATAAAATATCTTTTTTTTTTATAATTTCTTTAGATTTGGATATTTTACATTGTTACTCCAAAATCACTATCGATCGCACATTTACTTATATTCTTAACCTCTTGCGTTGGAATGATGTGCCACACACGTCGGGAATTTTTTGTCCTAAAATTGCAATATTTTCTCAGGTTTAAGTACATTTAAGTATAACCCAGGTAACAAATGATAAATTTATTACTTTTTCTCAATAATTTCTATCCAGTGATGTCATATCGACGAGTTCAAAAAGAAAGCGACGAATTATTATATACGGCTTGGTCACTCGTTATGGTTCGCAATCAGTTGCCAGCACAAGTGATTAAAAACACAAATTGGTGAATTTTTAATTTTGCGGTTTTTCTCAATTTTAATGTACTTACTGTGTTTTTAAATAAAACATGAACAAAAAGAAATGCTAGATCTCATATTCTTCAATGTGGAAGATCGGAAGAATATATGGAATTATCCGGAACAAAACGAAAAGAAAGGATGTAGCGAAATAGCCAAAATTGGGAAAAACTAAATTAGAAATTTACCCAAAAATCGATCAACGAGCGTTCATGAAGATCTCACATCGAATATTCGAGATATACACGAATCAAACATTCTTTATTCACGGTGCAAATGATTCTTCATTTATTGATTTTATATTTTTTCTTATCTGAATTGCGAGAGTTTCGAATCACGAGAAAAGTACGAAATTTCGAATTCTCGATCTTCGAAACTTTTTTGGATTTTGAGGCTTCAACGTTTCGAGTAACTCATCCCTAGTCAGAATACCACATACACATATCAATTACATTCTTTCAATTCCAGTACATAACTGTTTCAAGATCCGAAGTCGATATTATAATTAGGATACAGCTGTATAGCGTTTAATCGTACGCCTTTGGTAGGTACTTCTGTTTGGTATATAATCAATCTGTAAATTAATCTGTGCATGGCATCATGATAGAAGAAAAGCTCAGCATGTTATTATGGCGAGATTGCATTAATTACGGATAATATCGAATTCGTCAGAAATCAGAACTCATCAGAAAGGTGAGATAGATAGACAAAACAAGAGTGTGATGAATGGGAAGAGTAGAAAAGAAAGATAGAAAAGAGAAAATCACTCGAATCGATTATTTGATGAAATTTATATCCGTTGTATTTCGTAATGATCTACAGCAGTAATAGCAGTAGCAGGTTACCCATGCGTGTTTATGATCCTGATTTTAATTACCTTAATACAAACAGTTGTAATCAAGTTGTGAAGCCGCTCGGTGCTAGGATCTTACAATTACGTGATTGATATAGTATATCTTTGCTTTAAAAACTCGCCTCAGTGTTAGATACAGTTGGGAGTTAATTAGCTCCTCCTTTGTCTTTCTTCGATATTTGGATTCGGTTATGAGAATGTCCTGAGGTTCACAGTTCACACGATGTTACTTCACCAGATGAAAACGATAATGCGACGACTGTGAAGCAATTCCGACGAAGTTCCTGTTGAAAAAGACCTTTGAAGAAAAAATGAAACTGCCAATGTGTTATGTTCTCACCGATTTTAATGATTTTTAAATCAACATTTTGAACAACTTTTTCCTATGCATGTAATGTGTTGCTGGTTTTTAAGATATCTGCAAGAAACTATAAATGCTACAATAAATTTTATTCATAATTATATATGTCTATGGCAGTATATGTGTAGGCATGTCGATATCATTATTACATTATTAACGATTTGACAGTCAATGATACGACTACTCAACGAAAACTATTGTATAGGCAGAATTCAATATATATCGGAAATTTTTAATTAATATCTTGAAAATTAATAAATAACTTCAGTTATTTATTAATGTGGCAATGCATACGTATTTGCGTCACAAATGCAAATTCTGTTTTTACGAGCAGAATTCATTATAGTTATACGGACAATTTTTCGCAAATATTCCGAAAACTAAATGAATCCGACAGACATATGCAGGAAAAAGTTATTCAAAATGTTAATTTTTACAATATATTCAAATATCATCAAAATCGAAAAGCATGAACTATCGACAGATAGACTAAAGAAAAGATATTAAAAAATGTCGAATGTGTATTACGTAGAGATTGAAAGTTACAGGCTCGATTGCGAGAATAAAGAAATTAATTTACAATGGCGATTATTTTCGCTACGGCGACCGGTAAATTTGGTCATGTCTGTTTTAATTAATATTGGATTTCTTTTGATTTTTCCATTCAATTTACGTGAGTGTTGCATAATTATGCCAACCAATTATGCATATATACACATTGTAAGAAGGAAGTTATTACAGTTATTATATAAATGAATAATGTCATTATTTCGGTGTCTGAAATTCATGCAAATATTATAACCCTGGAGCAAATCTGGCAGCAAGATTAGGTATCAATTTTTTGTTAATGTATAAGAGTAAGTTTAACCATGTTTTGTTCTTTTATAAAAATAAAATGCGAATTAACTCGACTTTTTCTCTGTCACTGTTAGCTTTTTTTTCCTCTTGGTAGACATTGCTTAATACTAGATGGATTTCAGAATTTTTTTTTTACAGTTGCTTAAAAAGAAGAAACGGGTCAAAATTATCAAAATTGATATTGATTTCTATTTAGAAATATTAGTTGTTTATAGTGTTAATAACGTATCCTGTGCCGAATTTTAGAGTGAGTTTATAGGACAGTTTAGTCGTGCAAAGGGAATCGAGTCATCACGATAAACGAAAATAAAGTATGCATCGGCACACTTAATTGTCAAAGATAGATTAAGATTTCAAAAGAAAGCGTTCCGTGTATAAGAATGGAGATCGTATATCGCAAGTAAAAAAATAAAAATGCAAGAAAAACACAAAATAGATACCTAGATATGAATTAATTTTATCTTGAAGAGCCTTTCTATTACTTTAATTGCTTTTGCGCATCTCTTGGCACTTTGTCAGTTACCGATCTAATTTTTTCATAAATTTTTAATGACAGCATTGCGAAGATGTGGAAATCAAACATATGTAAATAATCTACTTGAGGTAAAAGTAAACACAAGTGATGGAGATGTATGCATATTACCAATAGCATATATGCATATATGGAAATGTATGTATATGTGTATAACCATATAAAGTGTGGTGGACGAGAAATTTCTTAGATTTATTATAGTTATTATGTGACAACAGTTGACGGCTCACCGTTGCTGGAATCTTGCAATCTCCCACCTGCAACATGTAGTTGCATCATCACTGCTTACGTAGCAATTACGATATTATTGCTGTTTTTGTATTTGTATTTTCAATGGAAGGCTTAAAATATAACCACGATAAATCATTTCGTCAGAAAATTTTGCCGTACAGCAATTTATTCTACAGCGACGCATGAATAATAATCGATAAGGAAGATACAGATTTTGCAATGATGATCGAATCATAATCATTGATCTTTCCGGGAATGTTTTTCGTGAAACAGCCGGAAAATGTTTTAAAATATTGCTGTTCTACTTTTCGTATTAAAAACGGTTATAATCCTAGCTATCATTCAGTGTTATATAAAAAAAATGTAAAAAGTGTAAAAAATAAAAAAATGTAAAAAATATAAATACAGGGTCATAAATGCTTTATTAAAAATCGTAACAAAAATACCAAAATTATAAATTTATTCGACAAACTTATTTATCGGCGTTAATACCCACTTGTTGCACACACAATATTACAGTAGTTACAATGATAATAACAAATGTAAGGTCTTTAATACAATTAAATATTGTCGGCATTTCCATAAAGAATCAAATGAGAAATCGATCATTTATAATTTTGGTATTTTTATTGTAGGTTTGTAATAATACAACATTTTTTTGTTGACGCCATTTGGCGGGATAAAAATGATATATCCTGTGTACAAAACATCACATTGCGGATTGAAATCGGACCTTCCTTTCAATCCAATATTGATCGTGAGATTAAAAATGTCGCGCATTGAGACATTGTGATTAAGGGCCTTATTTGAGGCCTTATATATCGCCCTATCGATAGGGCGATATCCACTTTAGTTTTGACTGCTAAAATTAAAGCAGAATCGGGGAAGCAGCTTGTATGGCCCACAACGGCGGGAGAAATGCACAAAGTGTGAATTAATTTCTTTGGTGAGGGAATTGGCAGACTGAGTAGACAATGAGTAGTGCGTACGACCCGCGGCGAGGAAGAAGTTCGCCATCTTTGGATTAAGGTATACTTGAGACGTTGGCGCACTACCCACAAGCTGAAAGAGAACAGGGGAAGCGGAAATCGTTTGCTCGCATTACTTGATTGAATAACTGTAACATAAGAATAACGCTTCTATTTCGCATAATAAGGAACGAAACAAAACGTGACAAAGTGAGATGCAATGACATTGACATAAACGTAAATTTAAAATACTGTAGAATGCAGAACTTGGAGATTAAACAATCAAGGTCGAGCATAGCATCAAAATACACATATTTTAATATATACTTAAGACTGAACTCGATTAAATTGAGGTAGATAGATCTTATTGTATGCTGTCTATTTAATCCTATGTAATTCCGTACTCTTCCTCTCCACTCAATGACCAAGTCTATACTGTTTACACTTTTTCTCATACCGTTCATCCTCTTTCTCTCTCTTATCTTTAATATTATATTATTTTACAACTATTGTACATAGTGTTATATAACACCATCTGTGTGCTCAAGTCGCCTTAATTTAATTTATTAGGCAACAGAAGTAGATACTCTACTATCATGTATTACGAATTGAAGGACAAAACAATTGTTCTTTCAATTTGTAAATGATGCGCCAACATCTTATTTTCCTAGTAGCCGACTACAAATACGAATTTAAGTCGTTGGAATTTTAGTTGTGATTCGTATTTTTCACGAAATTTCTACAACATATTTATATAAATGTATGGAATATTTTAAAGAAATGATTGGTATTTTAGAAAGAATGATTGCAATTGTATTTGAAAATATATAATTACACACAAAACGGAGAAGATAATTATTTGCAAAGTAGCGCAAAAATAACCACTGATTTACTGAAAAATTTAGTGAAAAAATTATTATGCCGAAGAATGAAATACATTAGTAATACAGTAATACATTAAGGAGTTTCAAATAGTGTGTCTAACAAAAGAAACAACAATGCGAATGAGGACGTCAATTGACGAGGCTTTATATAGATTAAATAAAGATTTAACTTTCCATTTATTCAGACTTCTGCTATCATAAAACGTTCTGTTGTCAAATAAGGTGTTTCGGATGTGTTTGATTGTAATACATACGTTCATTTTACGTGATTGTCACGGAGGTGTTCCTATATTGTCACGGAGGTGTTCCTATATTGTAAATATAAGATTTTTATTAATTAATATCAACAAAACAAGAGTTAAATAACCATGTAAATTATTTTTTCGATCTAATGATTTATATTACTCAATGATTAATAAATATATACATTTGTATGTATTTATATGATTTCGAGCCGATTTATGTATATTTATTTTGAAATTGTGATGCGTTATGATTATATATTTTGAAATGCGGTACTGTCTTACTAATATCATGTTAACACATTACTATCTGAAATATTTACGTGAAATTACGCATGTATATAGCATATTTTAAAATTTCTTTCATCTCAAACATTTCGTGTAATGCATATTTCATTACTGGTTTCCGGTATTTTATAACCAGTCAACAACAATCATATTTTTCTGTCTTCGGATGCTAATGTATGAATATCGCGATTAATATATAATATTTTAAATTGTAAGCGTCGGGACACTAAATAGTATTTTATCAGGACATTAAAAGTAGTGTTTTGCCATCGAGATTACTCTGTAACGTAATATTAATGATTACATAATTCCTTTGGTGAAAGTTGCGGAATCGTAATGAAAAAAGAAGTCAGGCTTTCTCGGACATAATCGGAAATATAAAGATGGATATTTCCTGAGAAATTTCGTGTACGAAGAAGAATTAAATATAGCGAAAAATTCAAGGCGAAGAAGAACACTATCGATGAATGTTATTGCGCGACGCAAATTAAAATAGATGTAAATGGAACTTTGGGAATGTCAAAATTTTAATGGTATGAAAATGTAGTTTATACAACGACTTGTTGAGAAAGATTGCATGGTACTGATTACTCGATTAGAAAATGTTTAATTTTTAATTTTAAAGAAGATTTGTCTATAACTATTTATCGATAATTTAAAAAAAGAATGATGAGAAATTTTTTTTTAAAAAAACGAACTCAAGACAAGTTCAAGTATACTCAAGTATATGTTTTGAAATGAAATCAAGTAGAGATTGTTATGATTTTTTTTTAATGAAATTTTGACAGTTGAAAATATCGATAATTTTTTATCGTCATTTGCTAAGATATGCCCTTCATTGTAGATTGTACGGAATATGACTATTCATTGGTTTTGTTAATATTCCGTGCTATGTGATGACGATAAAATGCAATTGGTTTTATTGTAAAATAACAGCATTTTTATAGAAAACAACAAATTAATAGTTCATTTACAGTCTATAGTTAAGTAAAATCTATTTAGTGTCAAATAAAATTAGAATGAAACATTAGAACACAATGTAAGTTTAAATTCTCGTATGCCTACATGAAATTAAAAATTATTACTAAAATTGAAATGATATATTATTAGGATGCAGATTTTGTATATTTTGAAGTTTTTATAAACATTGCTAAAGAAATAGAAAAAATTTTTTTATCTACTATACATTATAATATATTCTACTTTGGATATTTTATATACATAGATATTTTTATATATTATATGTATTATACATTTTTGTAACTTCTAATTTCTCATAAATACTTAAAATCCATATCCTATATATTACACATTATACTATTATACATATTGAGACAGTTGCAATTAATTTCATAAAAATAAACAACAATACTTACAAGTTTTCTATTAATTTTGATGTATTGCGTTTATTTGTTGTATTGTAAATACGAAAAGGCTATGTGTAAACATTACATCGATTAAATTGTTTTATTGAATATCATAAAGACTTAACAGAAACAATTGTACAAGAAAATTGTAAACATTGAACGAATTTTTATTCACCTATAAATAAGGCTTTCAATAAATACAATAGTTATTAGCTTTTATATAAATATTTTTTAAAACGAATTAACGAATTCTTACTAAAAATTTATAAAATATCGACCGAATTTTTAACAAACATATAAATGTATTTACTATGCATAATTTCTAGATTTCATTTTTCTCAAAAGAAAAATTCATTCTTTCAAATTCAAAAAAATACAAATTTATAATTTTTCCAATATCAATTTGCAAGACAAACAGGAAGACAAACATGTCAGTATGATTTCTGGGAATAAAACTGTTGCAATAAAACGATTTTATTCTGGGAATAAAACAATTATGCAAATTATCTTCTGCCTGTTCTCGCTGCATTCGCTGCGAAGCACAAGTTGAGTATACGTACGTATATATTTGCCCTCCTGTGCATACAAAAGAGAAGCATTGTAACCGTTTAAGGGAAAAATGGAGGAACATAGTACTACTCGTAGCATGCTACCATACAATAGTATGCGAGAATGGTCTTTTTACACATTTTCTTCGATAAGTTTCTCCGAAGAAAAAATCTCAAAATAAATGTCAAATATACATATGTAAATGCTCTGCAGAAGAGCCGTTATCTCTAAAGGTATGTTCTTTTCTCATTTGAAAGGTTCGTGGACAGCAAAGTGTACATGCGCGTTTTGGTGTCAAGGAAATGCAATCGAATATTTGAAACACGTGAATTTTCTTGTCAACGCGAACGTTCTGGTTTCTGGCACTGAAGCGTGTAATATTGTATTGTTTAATATTGTATTGTAAGGTCCAGTCGGTTGGATGTGTAACTGGTGGTTCTAATTCGAAACGACCAATTGGACATAATAGTTGGTGGCGGATCTTATGTGAAATTAATTGCGCGTAATGCGACTCTAGAGCTCCGTGGCGAACATTGATCCGATCCTCCGTCTATGACACTGCTAACGTCCACGTGGTCGTGTCTTAACATGTGCGCGGAATGGAGACAAGTCTTGCGTGGGTACAAGGTGTACGATCAGTATGATTCGCACTCTCTAACCTTAATCAGACATTCTACTCCATTCCGTTCCATTGTTCTGTGGAGAAAACATGCAAACCCTTCGGTTTAATCAATATCGATCTTCGATGGTATTGAAGTGATTTTGGAATGTACAGTTTAACTTAAAGTTAAGTGAAAATATGTTATTAATTTTGTAAAAATGACCTATAAAAACAAAAGATTGATAATCTGCATATGTAAGGATGCATGATTCATTTAATTTGACTTATGGATAATTATGCGATATTTCTAAATAAAATACGTACTAAGATAAAAATAGTATACATACTAAGATAGATAAGAATATATTTTAGTTACGATTTCATTTTTTTTTTTTTTTTTTTTTGTTCAATTTATGAGAGTTTAGTCAAGAACGACTTGCTTAATCATATTATGATTCTTTCATTAATACCATTCATGTACATACATGAAAAGCTTTCTTTTTTTTATCTTGTATAATTAATGGAATGAATTCTATGTTTTCACTTCACTTCTTTTTAGCAATTCTTTTATTTAACAATTTCAAATTTAGGCATTCTTCACAAAAAAAGATCTTCGTTTAAGAATATATGTTTGATATGAATTTTTAATTGATCGATACTATAACAAATGGGACATCATATTTACAAGTATGTATCTCATACGTAGTATACCATATTTCTATACAGGTTCCTCAAATCGTGGCATCTGCAATCGGTTAGAGTAAGAGATTATATATATGTAGAAATGAATCGAATAAGAAAGAATAAAATTTTTTCCATATGATGCTTCGTTTTGAAGAAAATGAAATTTGAAAGTTTATTAAGTATATGTATTGAATTTAACTACTAATTTTAGATATGACAAAAATAATTAACGTTAAATTATTCTAGGTTATATAGTGCGAAAAAGAAGTAAAAAATGTAAAATAACATTTTTTTGTAAAATGTTTCATTTTCGAAAAAATTGAGTTTGAAAGTTTATCAAATACATGCTATCAATTTATCAAGGCAATTTTTAATGAAACATATTCAAAATCTGTTTTCGAAGATAAAGCTTTAAATGAACAAATTTTTAATTTTAAATCCACAATTTTTACTTACTTTTACGTAGTATAACATGCTGTTAATTATTCTTTTCTCACATCTATCGGGTTGGCAACTAAGTCATTGCCGCTTTTGTCGATAGATTCACTCTACACTTTCTTTTGTTTTGTTAACGTGGTCAGAGCATCTAACCTATATTTTTTTCTTACTGTGTGGACTTCTACTTTTAATTAGTAAAAAAATTATATCGATTAGTTCTTTAGTTTTATTTTTATCCCAATTTAAAAATGGAAAAACAGGACGTGCACTTCCGACACATTTTATTGTATTACTTCCGAAAAGGCAAGAACGCATCGCAAGCACAAAAGAAGTTATGTGCCGTATATGGAGATGAAGCCTTAAAAAGGCAGTGTCGAAATTGGTTTGAAAGATTTCGTTCTGGTGATTTTTCACTGAAAAATGCACAACGATCTGGCCGCCCAGTCGAAGTGGATGAAACCCATATCAAGGCCATTATCGATTCAGATCGTCGCAGCACAACACGAGACATTGCAAAGAAGCTCAATGTATCGCATACATGCATTGAAAAAAAATTAAAAACCCTTGGTTATGTCAAGAAACTTGATTTATGGATCCCTCACCAGCTAAAGGAAATTCATTTGACGCAACGGATTAGCATCTGTGATTCGCTTCTGAAACGCAATGAAAATGATCCATTTCTGAAAAACCTAGTTACTAGCGACGAAAAGTGGATAGTTTATAAAAATGTTACTCGCAAGAGATCGTGGGTGAAGCAAGATCAACCAGCCCAAACAACATCAAAAGCAGAGATTCACCAAAAAAAGATTATGCTGTCAGTCTGGTGGGATTACAAAGGAATTTTGTATTTTGAACTCATGCCACAGAAACAATCAATTCAAATGTGTATGTTGAACAACTCGACAAACTGAACGATGCAATTGAAGAAAAGCGGCCGGTATTGTCAAATCGGAAGGGTGTTGTTTTCCATCATGATAACGCAAGGCCCCACACATCTTTGGTCACTCGGCAAAAATTATTGGAACTGGGTTGGGATGTTTTGTCACACCCACCATATAGCCCTGATCTTGCGCCTTCAGATTACCATTTGTTTCGTTCCATGCAAAACTCTTTAAATGGTAAAATTTTTAATAACGCGGATGATGTCAGATCACACCTAATTCAGTTTTTTAATAGCAAAGACCAGACATTTTACGAACGGGGAATTTTTACACTGCCAGAACGATGGAAAAAGATCATCGACAAGAACGGGCAATATTTAATTGAATAAAGTTATATTTTTTAACAAAAATTCTGAATTTTCCTTCTTATTTGAAATCGGCAATGACTTAGTTGCCAACCCAATAGAATTATCTAAATTCAAATATATTTAATAAATTTTCGAACTCAATTTTTTCAAAAACAAAGCGTCATGTGGAAAAATTTACGATCTTTTCTTTTCGACATCATTTTTACATATAGAATTACATCCTATTATACTACGATTTCAGAAACAATGTGACATGATATCGATCTTAAGGTATAGCTCAGTGTACCTTATACTAGGGTACATATAATTGATTTATTGATTTATTGAACATATAATAGAAGTACAAGCTATTATTTCTGAATATATCTGAATATTTATATATTTAGGTATGCCTGAATATTAACCTATACATCACGTTGAATAGTCGTAACAAAGCATCTCCAGTCATCAATACTTAACATCCTTTTAAAAATATTTCTACCTACGCTCGCTATCGAATATAATGCTCTCGTGTATCAGACTTTCGATATCGTGATATCGCGGTAGCCGTTGAAATGGCTTGGCATTATGCAGATGCTAGAAGGTCGAAGGCTACTAATGTCGCATACGAAAGCTGTACAACAAATATAAATCGGTGAAAGTTCTTTCGCGATATTTCAATGCAACATCATTCACCGAGTGAAAGCTATCTGTTAATTAAAATGTTACTCACATGTTACTGAGAAAAGTCCGTTCAAGCTTCTAATTTTTATTAAACATTAGATGTATATGTGCGTTCGCATTGTTGCATTAATTATGCGATTTCTCATTATTGATCATCGGCATTGAGTTTTTATCTTTCTGATCTATCACTCGACTGACATGAGAAATACTTTTGATCGCATATATTAAATGATTCTCCGAGAGTCGTAATTTAGTTATTTTTCAAGTAAATATTAATGTGATGAAACGAAGTTTGTCACGTTTTAGGAGCATTGCAATGGTTTCCAATTGTATTCGTCTTTATACAATATGCAATGAAAGAAATATTAGTCATTGTAAACCTAGAACGCGATCACTGTGTGTCAAACGCGAGCCGTAAATCACGAGTTTAACGCTTTATTGTTTTTGACTCAACTATTGTTGGATCTTTAATCAGCAAACGTATTGCACGATTATTCTTTATTCGGTAGAAAATACTACTTTCGTTAAATATTGGATCGATGGAATTGATGGTATCGATCGAATTGACCATTTAATTTCACTAATACAATCGTAAATTTGTACTGCCATTTAATTTGAATTTATGATTAAAATATCCAATTACACATCAGGATGGATTACAATTATAAATATTCTAATTAAATGTCAACAAAGTAAAAGAATGGATTTTATTACAAAGGACTAATTGGAACATAACTTGCATACCTGTTATTGTGAAAAATAGAGATGGCGAATTTTCAAGTTCGATTTTCTCGAAAATGAAGGCTTTAATGAAAAAATTTTATTCTTTCTTTTCGATTCATTTTTTTTACGTAGAATCATTTCCTACTAGATTTCCTATTATAGGACAGCCTGTATAATAAAATTATTGCAAAGCTACGTTAATGATAAATTTGTATATTTCTACCTTGTGTACATTCTACCCTATGTAAGAATCGCTAACACAATTTATATTAATATAATATATTTATATACTATACTGCAAGAATTTGTAACAATGTATAAGCCGATATCGTCTTAATGTCTTTATACCTATGTTATTTGCTGATAAATTGTTTTTATATAAAATTCTATTTTACACGTATTCTTTACATGAATTTATAATAATATTTCTTTTTTTATATTTATAATATATTATAAATATTTCTTTTTCAAAATTTTATGATTTTTAATTTGTATTTTATATCTAAATTGGTTGCGTGTATATTTGTTAGATCGCATTGTCTCGAATTTGAAAGGTATGAAGAACGTATTATATTTATTTAATGTGTCGTATTAGAAACGGCATACTTACATATGTAATAATTAATCATCTATCTATGCCTGATATATTTTCCAGTGTCTAAAAAAAAATTGAGAAAAAATTTATATATCTTCAATTTCTAAATTAAGCAAATATTATAATTAAAAAAAATCATAATTTTGAAGAAACTATGATAGAACAAAAAACCAACTTCGTAAATTCGTTTTACTGCTTTCGAGTAAAATATGACGTTGTGATTAATTTCATTGCTTAAAACAAATAAAGCTTTTTGTAAAAATATTAAAATAAATAATTTTTATCAAAAAATATAAATTTATTTATTTGTTCGAAATATGACCGCAACTATATACGAGGATTACTTATATCTGACAGAGATTTTAATTATAATAATATCTTTGATATTTATCTTATAACTAAATAATGTGTTGAAATCACATATCATTTTGCCTTTTTTGAGAGGAAGGGGAATAAAGAAAAGTCAATTAGCTATCCGGGCAAAATCACGCTTTTGAATTTGTTTGGATACAAAGACGACAATTTTTTTCTTAATAAAATAGATAAAATCACAATTTAATTCTGTGATTTCACTTATTTTACTAACCTCTTTCATTTAGAAACACAATCTTATACAGAAATAAATACGTTAGATCCTATAACTTTTTTATTTGGTTACATTAAAAATTACTTCGATATATTAATAAGACAGTGTCTACAAATATATCAGTACATAGAACCCTTGTCTTCGGGCAATAAGAAATGGATCACCACATCCCCTTGAGATGTTTTCACGATTTCTCGGTGTCTAATTAAGAAAATTGCTGCCAATCCATACATTAATGTAGGTATACCTGATAAAAAATAAAAATAAAAATACAAAATAACTAATGATCGATAATTTGGAGCGAACACATCATATCGATAAAATTTCGCTGTGTTCTCTATTTTCAAATGGAGAAAGTGTCAATGAAAATGAGGAACAGATGGATTTACTTTTCAGATAGATAAGTAGTGAAGATACGTACATACCAAGGTTCAATAGCTTGATCGCCTTGAAAAATTTGTCTTCGAGGTTGAGATCTTGTTGTGGCCTCTTGGTACAGTGATATTTAATATATGGGAAACAGCCAGTTCTAAGTACGTGATAATTGCTGTTACCCACTGGCCAATTGAAGTGAGACATCCCTTTTTGATCATTTACAACATCGGTATACTTAATGAAATATGACGTCCATGGTGGCTCATTTGTTTGCAGCAGATAACTCGTCAAAACCTGTTTATACCATAATGATATCGAGTAATTTTGTACATTCTCTCGTCTATTTGAGGAACAAATACTTTTTTTGTGAGTCATTTACAGTTACACACAAGATATTATCGCTATCGTTATGCAGTCTCGTTCATATGAAATATGAGAACGTCGATTTAAACAACGATTTAAAAAATTTAGCAATTACACGAGATGACGTAAATAAATAACTTACATGTCGTACTTGCGCATAAACCGATAAATTTTTAGAATCTCAACGATTGGAAGACTCGCGAGAATTTTCACAGTCATCGATTGTAATTTAATGGGAATGGAAATTCTTAGAAATGTTACTCAGTTTTATGCGACATTGTCGCAAAAATGTACATAATTGGTAATCGAGAATTGATCGGTAAGAAAGAAACTTGATGTAGAAGCCAGTCGGAAACTTGCCTCGGACGCTAATGGCTTGGTCTTCTTGGAAATAATCTTTAGCCAGGTACCATATGGACAAACGATGAGCGTCCTTTGTGCGGGCAATGCTTTTATAATCATTCGGCGAATGGAATTTTTCTCAAATTTCGATCACTGAAATGCTGCCAAGTAATTTTTTCCTATTTTCTCGGGGTTGTCTGCGTACCTGTAATTTTATAATTTGTTAGAGTTTAATTTCTTAATTAATTTCGTTATTTTATAAAAATAACTGTGTACTATACAGAAAACAGAATTTGTACACTAGAATGATCTTTGCCATTTCTATTTATATATATGGAGTCATATTGGATATTTAAGATTTAAGATGACTATTGATGAATTAATTCTTTAATAATTTTTTTGCCATAATACTTATATTATATATTTGCAATAAATATTCTGTAACTTCTACGTACGGTTTCACAGTTCTTTCGAATATAATCACGATGTGTTTCATTATAGTATTAAAAATATTTCAAAATATAAATAATATAATATATATATAATATAATAATAATATAATAATGTATATAATATAATAATATAATATATATATACGTAAAAAATTTCTATATAGTAATAATAATAATAGTAATTGTGCAAATACTTTTACGAACTATTGTCGTCTGCGATTTGGACAACAATGTCATGTATATGCATATGTGCTTATTAACTGTATATATATATGTATTTATCAACTGTTTAACATTACTTATACAGGGCGACTCACGCAACTCGAACAAGTTGGAACGAGTTTACCTTTAACATAACAAGGAGTTCCAAAAGTTTGTTTTCAAATATCATACTTGTATCGTTTATTGTTATAAATAAGAAAATAAATAAAAAAAATTTCTCTTTTCTTTGAATCAACAACGCTATTGTTAATAATTTTATAAATTTTTACTTTTTTCATTTTTTTAATAATGAATAATTATTTCTGACTACAAATTCACCATGCTCAATTTTTGAAAAATTCAATTTAAAAAAAAAGAAATATACTTTCAATTCTAAATCTATTTTGTGTTTGAACAATGAAAATTATGATTTCATATTATAAATATTTTTAAATGATTTCAAATGATATGATTTTAAATATTATGTATTAAATTATATGATTTTAAATATTATATATTTAAATGTTTTAAATTATATTATAAGTATTTTTGAACGATCATTAAAGTGATTGAAATCTCGATTTTACGCCAATTTTTTCGAATATTTTTTAATTTATTTAAAAAATTAAACATTTGATGAGACAACTTGCGCAATCTAGCAAATAATTTCTTTTCGAAAATCATTAAGCAAGAATGGTTTACAAAAACAGTTTGATTAATAAACAAGAAGCAAAGTAAGTAATTTCGTAAATTGCATGATGTCACCAGTGATTCTCAATAACGTTGGTTCCATCGTTCGGTCAGCACAATTTGATACATGCGTACTATTATTGGTGACATTGCACATTTCGCGAAACTATTTCACTTTTTGCATCGAGATTAAACTGTTTTTCTGTTCTTATTTGTTGATTTCTGAAAAAACATCTGCTCTATCGTGTGCAATAGTCGCATTTTATATCAGACCGTTAGTTTTTGAAATAAATTAAAGAATATTTCATTCTTTCAATAATTGTAGTAATTGTTTAAACATTTTTAATATATTTTATATACAGTAACATATATGTAACGTATACACAGTATATGCAACATATACACAATATACTGTATATGTAACATATATACAGTATATTGTTTTGGAGAAAAAATTTTATTAATGAAAGTTATTCAATACAGAGTCCATAATATGGCAGTGATATTTTTTTTAGGTGGAGGAATTTCGGAGATTTCAAAGTCATCTCTTTGCAGATGAAATAATATATAATATATTTTTTCATCTATTAATCAATATATTTTATTTTCATTATCATACAATAAATTTTACAAAGATAAAATATCTCCTAAACTAATAATTTTTCGAAGTTAATACTTTTTTATAGAAAATTTCGAGTTGCATCGATTAATGGATGAAAAAATATATCATTCCATTTAAAAAATGGAAATGATTTTGAAATCTCTGAAATCCTCCCATCTACGAAAAGTCATATTATGGCAGGCTCTGTACTAACTGACTAAATAACTTTCTTTAATTCAATTTTTTCATATCTTTAAAAACAACGGAGATATTTAAGAGAGACAAAGTTATTGGAACTCTCTGTACATTACATTGAATTTGTAAGAGTTTTTAGAATTATTTCTTATAAACGGAAATTGTATATTTTCTACTGTTGAAACATAAAATTGAAAAAAATTAATTCTAAATATATAATATATATATATACGTAATTATTTATAATTAACACGCAATAGTTTATCAGAAATGACTATTCGCTAATTGGCCATTAATGATCGTTTATGTAGCGACAAAGCTTTCTCATCCTGCAGAATGTTGAGTGCAGAATGTAGAACACCGTATGGCAAATGCATGTGCAAGAAGGTAACCTGCGAGCCTATGAGTCTGTTCAGTTCGCGAGTTTCTCGTGGCATGTTGTATTCTACCTTTCTAAAATAAACCTGTGGGGCGAGTGTTGCACAAAATGTCAAGGTTAACAAGACTCAATTTAATCAGTTAAAAAAAATTATTTTGGAGTAGGTTTCAATGCGTTCATTTGTGTTCACAAACCGTGAAAAAATAATGAATTGTAATTGATTGTGCTAATATATATAGAAATTATCATCAACAATCTTACTTTTAAATCTTGTAGTATCATCAATTCGGTAATAGAATTTGTCTTTTAATTACTAAAATATTTTAATATTAATTGTCAAGTATACGAATTATTTCGTATAAATTAACTATTACTATTTACTACTACTTGAAATTTATATAAAGTAATAAAATTTGAAAGTATAATAATTAATGTAGGTAATAGATAATAATGTAACACAGATTTTATTTACATTTAGCACGTTTGACAATATTTAACTAATCTATAATTCTTGTTTTATAAAAAATTTTTTATATATCTTCTCTGTTTATATATCTTTTCCAATTGATTGTCTGTATATATTTAAGTTGGCTATTTTAATATATGGTAATTACATACTAGTTTTAGTTACATGTTAATTACGTATTTTTAACAAGTGCTATTATTAAATGCATCTAGATGAAATGTACTATTATGCAGAAAATATATCACACTATGTAATCTAATGTGATAATATATGAAAATTGTATACTAGCATACTAAATTTACAAAACGAGTGCATTAAAGCAGCAGAAATCTATTGATATTGGTATTTATAATGAATCAAAAAAGTATTGGCATATCTAGTTTTTTTTCCAATATCTTTATAAAAATAAGTGGTACATTAACAAAATCTGTTGCTATAAATAGGTGACTATGTACAAAAATAATTTTCAATTTTAATATATTTATTTCCAATAATAATATAAGAAATATAAGAATGCAAGAGTAAAAATATGTTGACTCACCTGTAATTTCAGTGCTCAATCTACATTCAATGGCTGAATGTTATTAGAAAAGTTACAAAATATCCTTTTGTAAGTACTGCAATGTTGTCAAATCATATCCTATCAACATCAGAAAAGAACGCTTATCCTCAAGAAATTATCCATTAGAAATATTTTACATTTAGAGAAGAATATTTTGTTGCTTTTCTAATAACATTTCGCCATTAAATGTAGATTATGCACTAGAATTACAGATGTGCTAATAGTTTTTACTCAATTATTATTTCTTAATATATTTTTTTCTATTATTATTGTATGATTCGTTAGAAATTGCTAGTGCACATTATTTTTGTAGTAAATTATTTATAGAAGTAGATTTTGTTAATGTAATGTATCATTTGTTTAATGTATCAAAGATATTAAATCAAAAAACATTTTTTGATTCACTATATTTGAAATATCGCGGTCATTCCTTGAGCATTGCTAAGATAGCGCTGTTACTCACGTTTCGTCGCATGTGCAAGACACTTGCATTCAGGTTACAAAGAAATGTATGCGATTCAATATGTCATAGATACTTTGGACTTCACGATTCACATTGTTTTTAATGTAGATATCTTTATTTATTTAGTGACATTCTATATATTCGTAGTTTTATATGTATAACATATGTAAATGGTAGATACCTACATATGTATGTCCATCAGTTACAAAACAAATTACATATAAAGTGACTGGTAATACTAATCAATTGGTTAGGTTGGTTCTGGCGCTACCATCGTTGTCGTTACGAATCATCCATGGCGGTCTTTTTAAATATTCTTAAGCTATTCTAAGCTAGTAAATTATTTAATTTGTAAAAAAATGTTTCAGATAAAAGTTGTTTGGTAAATTTTTTGATACTTCACTTTTTTTATTGAAATATCTAGGTAGCCTTGTGTTTCTATATTATTGTATGTGACATCTGACCTTGCGATTCGAAAGGATACTGAATGCCGAGTAATAAATTATCACCTGAGGTCAAAAAGTACATGAAGTCAAAAAGTAATAATTGATAACGGACATATTTTTTTGGTTGATTTTTAATGTTAAATAAAATAATGTTAAATGATGTTTTATGTAATGTTCAAAATACTATCTCACAAGTACATAGACAATCAACGAGAGAATCACAATCCAAGTGTCTATTAAAATTACATGCTCTAAAGCTCTGTATCCACATATTGTGTCATTTTGTTGCGTATCCACATTCTTTGCGTATTAATGCAATATCAACATATCATCGTTAAAATATAAAATGGAAATATTAAGCATGAAAATATGCTTAGTTGATACACATGTCGATATGATGTGTGGATATATATATATATACTTTTATAAACAATTCCTTTACTTTATTTTTTATAGATTATCTTATGTCAAATTATATAATATTATTAATAATATGACAGTATGATACTATATAATATCATTATTATATAATATTAATATTATATCAAATATTCGTTTTTATTATTCATTATTTGATATATTCTGTTACTTACCAACTTTCTAATTTGTGATATCAATTTAAGATATATCAATATCAGCTCATTGAACTTGATGGAATAATGATCTTGATATTATATTACTAATGTTAAAATCATGACTTGTGTTAGTACTATTCTCATTCATGAAAGCGATGCTTTCACGTTGTTACAATTTATTAGTTTTTTTATACATGCTAATGTATTACATAGAATTAAGTTTTTTTCTTTTTTTGTCTATTTGCTTCAACTTTCTACAATATATGCACACATTTTCTACTCTTTTATCAGATTATCTTTTACATTATTACATTTCTTTTATATATAACGTTTAATTTGCATATAATCAAAAATTTATATTGTATACTTCGAATCTTCTTTCATCACTATATTTTTCAAAAGCTTTAATATAACATTATTATAAAATGAATAATTACTATGTAATTTTAGGAAATAAAAAATATATCTCTTCTTGGTATTGACAATGACACAAAAAAAAGGTTATTTACTTTGTTCTTATTGCAAAAAAAATTAATGTCTTTTTATCATGTAAAACGAGATATTATTTGAAAATATGAAGAAATATTCCGATACATTTTTATTTTTTAAATTACATTATTATTAAAGAAACAAAATATTTCACCAAATTTATATTTATACATATACTACATAATATTTCAACCGTTTGGGTCAAAATGCTTTAAACTTTGATATCAGTGCATTTGATTGATGCTTAACTTTTTATACTTAAAATAAATTTTAATAAATAAATAAATAAATAGAAAATAAATAAAACAAATTTTTTTAATATTAAATACTAAATGACAAAAAATTTTTTTAATCGTAAAATAATAAATAATTTATTTTTTTAATAGAAGCCAATATAATTATTATTTCAAGGATATACGATTTTATGCATTTCGTATATTGTTATATAAAAGTTGCACTTGTAATAATACATTTTACAAATTTGTTTGAGTTTAAATTTTCGAAGGAATTATAAAGGAATATATACTATTTTATCTCTACTTTTGTAGAGTTAGTAACCGATTTAGCAAAATGAGTGGTTTTATATATTAAATACGTGTTATATTGTATATGTCGTACAATTGCATAAAAAGATTAAAAAATTGGATATTTACATACTTTGTCATTTGCATTTGCACTTTAAGACTTGTTTTGCAAATGTTGTTTCGTAAATTCATTCAATGCAAAAACTTCATATTTGTTTTACTCGTTATAACATCAATTGTTTGTGCTGAACAATTTAGACTTTTCAGATAAATTCTATGTATAATTATAGTATGATATATATATGAAGCAAGTAATCATTGTTACTTCGGTAACTAGTAAATATGATTGATGTTGAGATCATTTGATTTCAACATTGATTAAACATTGATTAATATGATTCTTGGTAGTTAGTATCCTAATATTGGTAACTAATATTTACCTAATTAAGATATCAATATGCAATGTCTTATAAATTACTATGCAATTTTATTATAATGGCTTCAATTATATTTATTTATATATATAATTATGAATGGAATTGTGAGCCGACCGACTAACGATTACATGTTATATCATCAATTACATGTTATAAAATCAAGAATTTCTTTTACTTGTAGAGACAGATACGTAAGAAAAAGGAACATTGCGAAACGAATAATGATAATCGTAAAAGATATGTCTGTTACAAGCATTCAGATTATATTAGAAATGTAGCCCTGATGAAATTAATTTGAATGTAGGCGAAGATTCCTATTTTTCATATTTTTTAATATTTTTCATTGTAAATTGCGACAGGTTAACTATTTATCTTTTAAAATAATTGCTTGGTAGTCTAAGTAAATTACACAGAAGAGTGACGGTGTTGCTGGCAATCTAATCAATGTATTTAAAATAATTTTAATTGTTTGAAAGTTTTGTTAAATTGTTAATATTTCGCAGTATCGTTTCCGAATTTCCAAGAAATTTGTTCCGAGTGGAAATTTCTAACAAGATCATTAATTATAGAAAATTATATGTACAATATACTCATAAATAAAAATTTAGTATGAAACAAACTTTCATATAACAATCTGGTAACACGATTTCGATATATAGGACAGAGAACTGAAACAATAAAAAAAATTTATATAAACATGTTTCTATTTGATCTTGTTTCAAAGTTATGGCTATTTTTATATCTCAATAATTCACAATTGCTTATCTTCATAAAAGATGATATTTACCGTCTTTCTGCAAATCTGTATCAAGGAACTTTGTAATCTTTCAAAAATCCGAAATGTATGTAATCTGTTGTTGTATATGTACGTGTGTGTGCACGGAATATTTCAACATAGATAATACATATCGAAGACACAATTATTTAAATAGCTTCAGAAACACAAAAATGGTTATAACTTTGAAACAAGATCAAATAAGACACATGTCCTATTTTATGTAAACTCTTTTCATTGGTTTAGTGTTTCCTATCCGCTCTTAAATAAAGTGGCTCATTTTATGATATATTCTGTGTATATGATGAGAAAATTGCGGACAGAATATATATCTTCTATAATACGGCATTTGTATAATTTCCATATTATGTATTCGTATAATTTCTACGGACAGCAATCATGAAGCACGAATTACGAATTAATTAATGTATTACGAATTAATTAATAATAAAGCTATAACAACTGATGAGAACGTTCAGTTTATTAAAAGAAGAAGAAACCAATAGTAATTTCAGATGATGGCAATTAATAAGTTTATTGTGATGTATTTAAATGTATGTAATTCAAACCATATCTATATACATTAAAAATATTGTGTTTCCTTTTTTTATATACACGTACAGATTTATTTTATGGAAAGATATTTCCACTTTTACACGATTTTCTATCTTATAATGTGATTCTAATATAATATAATATAAAATGGATTTCCCAAATTTCTATTACTTCCTTTCTATTGTATTACTTGCCTTAGATTCTTATTACTTACTAAATTTTACTTCACAATTTCGATACAGTATGGAACAAATTAATCATGTTAAAAGTTATATAAAAGTTTACTGTATAATTAAATATATAAATAATAATTACATAAAAAAGTATATAAATAATTAAATATATAATTACAATATACAATTATTATAAAGAATTTACTGTAATAAATTAAATAATGTATAATTAATAATAATATATAATTATGTACAATATATAAAAATCATAATAGGTATATGTATATAATATAACATAATTAAATATATTTAATTAATACAATAAAAGTTTAATATAATTTAATTTACGAAGCAATATATATGTAATTTAATTATGAATGATCTATTAGGTTTGAAATTGGCTATAATTTATTCAGCGAGCTTATTTTTAGGTAATATTAAGTAATTACTAATACACATCCGTGCAACCATCTTTCTCAAACATTCACCAAAATTAACAATGTTTCTAAACGTTTCTACTTTTTTCTGTTTTTTTTTTTTATTATTCTCTTATGTACTAGAATTTTCTTTAGTGTTGACTCTATAATGGTATTATATTATTATCCACAGAGTCAGGCATAATTTAAAGTCTTTTAGAAGGAAACGAAAAAGTGAAAGAAGAAGAAGAATGAGAAGCAATTTAAGTAAGACTTTACCGTTGCTCCAATAGTATGGAAGTAAAGTGTAATTGTAATTTGTTTAAGGATTGCGAAATTTTCATGTTGCGAAACAAAATTTTATTCAAGAAAGTATATTATACAAAGTGTTCTCTTTCAAACGTCCTATGCAGTTATCTTTCAAACTATTCGTTATTGAAAAAAAATGTTTTAAATAAAACTTACTTTATTTCTAGAGGAATATTTTTAATGATCACAAATCTTGTCTAGGTGGACATGCTTCCGAAATTTCAAGATAATCTTCAGTTTTTTAAACGAAACTATGTATTTTTCTTCAGATGGACATGTAGTCTATTCTATGACAAATTCATCAATCTTCATATGTTGGTATTTTAAGGTTATTCAATGTCGTTTACCGTCTTTCAAAAGTTATTTGCGTTGAATGTACTAAAAACTTATTGTTTTCTTTTTTATATTCGAAATGGTGACTTCGAGCGTCACTGATTTATCTCTATCTCTAGAGAATAGTTGCACTTTCACCAATGTCTCAAGATGTTTCACATATGATGGTAGAATTCGTCATATAATATGTCTATCTAAAAAAATATATATAATTTTATTTAAAAAAGTGACCTCCTTGAAATGTCGAAAGCATCTAGACAAAATTTGAAACCAGCAAAAGATGTTCCTCTCGAAACGAAGTAAATTTTATTTCAATTTTTCTATAACGAATAGTTTAGAGTTTAGAAGATAATTGCGTGAAATGTTTTAAATCGAACATTCTGTACGTCCTCCGTTGGTATAATGCGATGATAAAAGAACGTAGAAATGAGAAAGGACTTTGACTAAAATTATTGCGTACATAATGAAATTTATTGTCGAGAATTTAATGGCTCTCCTGGCTAGATAGTAAGAATCTTTTCCTTGGCCATTGCGAGACCCTGAACAACGTGCGGTCCGCGGTTAAACGTAAATGTAACAAAAAAATCACAGACGAATTTAGTTTCTATCTTTTTATCCTAAGAGCTGGCTATTTTGTTTTACTTTTTCATTTCCGCTGTTACGATAAAAATATTGCAATTTCTTGAATTTTTATCTACGATTAATATTCAAAATTTAATAAAATGACGAGAAAGAGAGTGTTTTCTTCGAGCTGAATAAAATAATAAATTTTCATTGACGAAGCAGTTTAAAGTTATTTAAATGTAAGTCAACGTTTAAGTAATGTCTAGCAAGCTCGCCTAATTTTAGGGAAAAGAGAAACGTTATTACACGAAGCACAATCTCCATTTGCTGTGATAACATGTATTGTTCCGATACTATTTTTCTTTCATTATCGTCCGCTGATTCCTCTGCAAATCCTTTTCTAATTGTTATTCTTAAAAACATGAGCCCAGCTTTCCTAATCCTCTTTCAATGAACGATACCATAAACGCACGCAATTAAAAACAAGTATAATTATTTCAGTGCATGTAGAATATAAAATATTTTTGCACGTATGGATGCTATAATACGTAAATTTAAGAAAAAGCAAGGACGGCTGCAATTTGCGTTGTAAAGTTCCACTGCACATTGCCCTCGAAAAGAACGATAAATTTGCATGAGTTTCGTTTCTCTATGTCGAACGCTCGACACTAAATTCCACAAATTATGGTTATTATTTCTGAAGTTACACAGTTATTTCAATTATAATTACTATCTGTTGAAATTTTTCACTTTCAGCTACCGCTGTTCTTGGATGAGATGTTAGGTAATACTCAGACAGTGTAATACTCATGAAAGTAAAAGATACGTTATTCCATAACGTGTTATACAATAAATATTTTAACGATATCTTAATAAATTATCGAGCATCAATTTCGAAAATATCAGCTACGAATTAAATATTACATTATAAATTAACAAATTTCCTCTAAATAATTGCACTTGAAGCAACTTTTTTTGAATTTTTCATTTGTCTTTGGGTTTGTAAACTCTAAACACGACCTGTAATACCATTTATTTATTGTAGCGTCCGCTATGTTTACAAACATATCAACTATAGAAGATTAGTGATTACCTTTCATATTCAATAAAATCTTTTCAATTTTGACTCGATAACTACGAGTTCTTATTAAAGTTTTTTTACTATATATTGTTGTGAAACACTTGGGGACATTCGCTAGTGAAACAAGTGTACATACATCGTAAAATATATGGTGCTCCTAAGAGAAAGATGCATTTCTCATCTTGTCGAGAGATCAACGTCATATAAGCAAAGCTCTCATCTTCGAACGAAACATCATGCCCCTCTTTGGTCCGTGCGGTCGAGAATTGCACCTGCATAAGCAAAATCGGACGGACGTCGTTATCTGGCTCTGATAGATGAATAGAATAAAAATGTCTGAATATTCGACTGATTTTTATTTGTTTTAAATCATAAATAATAATTTTCCGTGTATTACAAAACCTTACTATTTCTTGACTTACAAAACAGTTTGTAAGTACATAAATGCAAAATATGTAGTCTTACAAAACATGTAGTCTTACGCAATTATAAAAAATGGTAAGGAAGGCATTTGAGATGATAAATAAGTAAAAAACATTTTAGCGAAACATTTGATACTATTTGTTCAATTCAACAAATTGAAACTCTTTCTATTCTGATCTTTGTAAAAAATTTCTATATAAATTAAAGATCTAAAAGTTGTTTGAAGAAAAATTATTTGAAGAAAATCACAGATTTACAGAAATATTTTGTTTTACCGATTAATTAAAATTATGCAGAATATCGTATCGAATAATGTTATACAATGATGATCGCATTGATGTGACTTTATTTGTTATACAATCAAAACATTAATTTTTCATTTAATATTTAATTAAATATTTAATTTTTTATATTTTCATGTAAAACTACAGAGACTATATAGATCGATAAAACTACAGTTTGTTGGCTTTATCTATCTCTCAAACTATAATACGAATTGATGGCCGTTTTCAACGTGATTCACAAATCTTTTACAATCATCAATACTCGCACAATAAGAATAGGGGATTTAATTCCTGCAGGGCTTGAAAATAATAATCATTGAGACCCATGAACTAAAGTAAATAACAATTAATTTTACAAAATCTTCATTGCAAAAGTTTATATACTGCACATAATTGTACATACAAAGAATATATTAGAGAAGTATGTAATCACTAATTGTAAATTAAATAAGTATTGATTTTCGTGTATTGTACAATGTCGATATATGTACAAATTGTTTTATTATTTCATCGTAACGTTGTTTCATAACAATTATTTTGACAGAATGATTAGAAAGTTCAATCGTTTCTCGATTCCAATAATCGTTAATTCATTTTTTTTGACAAGCACTTTTGAGAATTCTATAGTGTTTGAGGCTCCGACGATAATAGCATCATTAGAATCAAAATAAATCCACCTGTGCCTGGTAATATAGAAATAATAATGGAGTGTAATAAAAAAACATTGACAGTATGGTTTTGTGGTTTGTCTGCTTTTCATATTTGCTGTTTTTTCTTTATATGTTTTTATTGATCGTACTTTTTGCAACAAAAAATTTTCATGAAGGGATCGACTGGTGACACGACTAAAAATATATTTTCCTCTCGTAAATGATTGATGTTAAATCCAACAAAGAACAAGGTTTAATTTCCTAATTCCCATCCGAAAGTTTCAGTGTTACCAAGATATTGATTAAATTTACGGTATAGGATAAAGAGAATAATTTTATACATCTTATATAGATTACAAATTGAGATTCACATAGTGGATCACCGCGATATTGTGGTCTCATTACGTCGAATTTCATCATAGCTTAAACGCAAATCATGAATCCAGGTCATTCGTGCAATTCCATGAGAACTACAGGAGACAATAGCAGTACACTAACTTTACTTTGCTAGTAAATTAGCTGATATAGCAACATCTGTGATTGAAGTCGTTTATTAAAGATACATACGTATGTGTAAGTAAGTTCGAATGTAAAAATAATTTTGGTTACGATCCAAGTTTTTCAATGATTTAAAGAGAAAAATAATCTTTGACATTTCAAATGGATTATTTTGCTATTCATGTTTATTTCTAATACGTGTTCGACAGCATTGTTTAATTCGTTTTTTTATTATTGTTGTTAATCGAATTGATTATTGATCAATGTTATTATTATTGTTAATCGAAGGAATTCGAATCAGGTGAGGCATACGTAAGCGTTTAAAATTATTGTTCTGATTCGCATCAACGTTACTGGCCAGCATTATCGCAAAAATTCGGCTGAATGAACAAATAAGAAAATACACATATGTACACGCACAAGTAGAAAGAAAAAAAGAATGTAACAGAAGATAATCAATTTTGTAATGTAATCATGTTTGTACCCATTTTGCACCAAGGACGATAACGCGATAAAGGAAAAGATTTCAAATGCTGCATTCTGTAGCACACGAATCGGCTAGGATTCATGCTTCATATTGAACGATTTAATTTTTCTTAAGCAGAAAAAGGAGTAACAGAGACTCACAGAGACGCAGGTTTGATTCTGACCGCGGCCAGATCATAAAATAGCACTCGAGTGGTTCACGTCGGGAGACGAGTATCGCATGCATACGCTTAGAACTGGTTTGTTCAAGTATACCATCGCATGGAACGGTGTCTTTAAAGAAAATGGAAAGGTGGGTCGTGTTCGAGGAGATCTCTTCCATCTTCTTGGCGACCGTGGCTCGGTCGGTCGGTCGGTCGGTCGGTCGATCGATCGATCGGTGCACACTACACGCTCGCTTGTAAGTATTTGCAGTACAACCACGAGAAAATCGCACCGAGCTGAACCCAGCTGAGTCGGTTGCCGTAAACGGTCGTTGATTTAGAGTTTAGAATGAAAGCGCAGAGATGTTTCATAATTAGTCAGTTGACTATCAGTTTTGGTCTTTTGTGCGCGACCACTGCTCGCTTTGTTTGATTTCAATTACTACACCATTGACTGATGGTCGTTCGTTTTACGTTGATTAAAACGTTCGTCGCTGGACAAAGGCAAACCGCAGTTGCCAATTTCCGCAAGTCTCGCGAGTAGGCTTCGTAGCTTTTCACCTGCGATGTTATTGATTTTCGAGTGTAACTTGAGAACATACAAAGACGCACCCACATTGTTTTTATTCATCCGGTATTTCACTATTATATATCATTCTAATAATTCAAAAATAATTATTTTATATCGTTTTATGTGAGTAATAATTTTTACGAACAAGTTCAGGTATTTTTAATTTCGAATAAAAAAAGGTATATTGATTGTTTTAAAAAGTATTTCTTAAAATCTTTTTTTTATATCTTCAAGTTTGATTTTATTGCAAAAAAACTAGACGATTAAATATTTATATGCAATGCGCAAATGAACCTAATTAATCATAATGGCTAGAATATAGAACTAGAAAAATAAATATAATAGGAAAAATAAATAAATATAATAAATATAAAAATAGAAAATTAAATATAAAGAGAAAAATAAATACTAAAAATATAAAAATATAAAAAAAAAATAAATATAATAGGAAAAATAAATAAATATAATAAATATAAAAATAAATATAAAGCTTATACCAGATTGCAAATTAATTTAGTTATAGATAAGAATGTTAAAAGTTATCATGTTATATAAAACAATTTTTCGTATGATTATTTTAAATACGATGAAATATTAATTAAAACGAATTAAAATTTTAAAATTGATATAACTTCCGAATATTTATGCAGTAGAGTGCGTAAATATATTTATATACATATATTTTATATAAAATAGAGAAAATGTCACCCGGGATTATAAATATCAGCGGTTGGTTCAATTTATTTTATGTTAAAATTTACTCTGATCAAGGGATTCGTTTCGCTATGAAATAAGTATATAGCTGTTTTTATTATTTCTCGAGTGTACTCTAAAAGGATCAATCATGCTGTAGAAAGAAAGAAAAATACTGCGAAAGGTACTTCTCATTAGTACAACAGTGCATCGCTTGAATCCGGTTTTCATAACACGAGCTAGACGCATGGAATCAGCACTATCTATCAATGAGTATGTATGTATGAGTATACTTACAAACATTTGCACATAGATTTGCATATCAGGTGTATATATATCAAGTGCGCTTACTAAAATAATTGGATGCGTCAACCATAGTTTGTACTCACAATCGTTGGTAATGGAAAAATGTTGCAAGCAGTCTGAGAATTGGAAAAAATTTCACAATTTAACCAATAGTTCAAGTTGTCAACAAAATGCGCTATATGTATACAACGATCGAAAATTAATTTTTCAGTTCTCAAAATTCACTACAAAAGTTATTTAACTTTCCTTAAATATTTAAATCAGGTAAAACAGGAGACACACAATTTAGTTGTTTTTTTGTGGATAAAATTAAATGATAAAGAAGTACAAAGTAGCAAAAAATATTTAATCGAAAATTTTAATTAAATTACCACAAAAATATAGACTAGAACAATATTCTATTAAAGGTAACTAATATTTTTTTAATGAAATCAAGAAATTATTCGATGTTATCAATTATTTACATATATATAGCGCGCATAAAAGCAATGATAAACTTATTGTAGAAAATACAATTGCATTCGAAATGTTTTTTCGTCAAAGAAAACATTAAATATAACAAGTCATTTTGCAATCCTATACTGTATTAGTGTTCTTATTCGCCAGATCGTTGTGTTATCTTCTGAATCAATGTAATACGTATATTTTTCTTTTCTATCTTTCATACATATCTGCATGCTCGGTATATAATATATATAACATATAAAAACAATCAACACCAACTGCAGGAGAAAAATACTTAAGATTATTATTATTAACTTATTAACTTGAACGTTAGAACATATCTTCGTATGATCATGATCCTTTAATATACATAATAGCAAAATAAATTAATTCCTATTCATTTCATTTTCGAATCTTTCGTTCTTTTTAATTTCAATCTTGCAAACAGAAAGATAATAAGCATTTTTGCCTTGTAAGTTCTTCAATTTCTTTACTTTGTTACTTCCAATAGAAAAGAAAACAACTATATAATAACAATTGGACTTGATAAGTACCTAATCGCCATAGTCAAGATTATTCTCTTTAATTCCAATTTGTAAAAAACGCTTCCAAGCGAAGAATTATAAATAATAAATTGTTGATTTAAAATAAAGGAATTTTTTTATTAATGAAATAGTTAACTACTGGTTTTTACACCGTTTTCAATTATCTCTTACTTTCCAGCTGTATGCAAACTTTCACGTTTTTTTTATATTTTTTTCGATTTAGACATAAATCATCTTTTCATCAGTTTATTTGTAACTTATCGTTATGTTCTAAAATCTTTAAAATATTTAGCTATTTATAAAATCTTCATAATATTTAAAATATTTATTTAAATATTTAAATAATAAAATTATTTGATAAAATTTTGTTGTTATTTTCTGCTATTTAAGGATTGGAGATATCCTGTACGTATATTTTTTTTCTATATATTTATCTTGAATAAATCGATGAAATTATAATGATCGAGACGTATAATTGTACGAAGCTAATTCTTGAAATATTATAATTGTTGGCCAAAGGGAGACGACTCGAACTCTTGGAAGAAACGTCGTGAGTGTAAATAGTTTAGTATTGCTTTGGTGATTTTCGAATTGCTAATGAGTCCAACTGATAACGTCGTAACATTGCGTCGTTTCGGTTTATATAATAGTAATGTAGCCATTCATTCGTTCATTCCGTTCACGGTACGAACGAACATGCAAACGATCATTTACACAGCATTACTATATAAATATATTCTAACTTATCGATATACTAATGAATTGACACTGTTTATTAGTATAGTCTAGTCATATTGTATGCACAAAAATGCTGTCTTACGGAAAAGTATTCGCGATCGTATTTGAACGCTAGTATATCTATGCATTAGTTAAATATGTGAATGGACGTGTACGTCTTATAATGGGACGTCGTTGGAACGTCATCAGCAAACTAACCTAATAAGTATTTGGTACAAATGTGCAATGTTGGTGAAAGTCATAAATCAATCATTTAATTGCACTGTTGTCGTGACGCATTTTATTAGCTCATCGATTCGCGCTCGTGCGCCTCTTTCTAAGTTCGGAAAAGCCCAAGTCCCTTATACGCTTATCCATGGCGCGGAGAAGATCGATGTCGATGAGATTGTATTGACTCGAACGTATCGCGAAACGAGCTCGCGATCGTTGAACACGAATTGTCCTGCTGAAAATGCGAAAATCGTGACCGCGTTAGCAGCTAACGACTACTCAGTATCATAATTCATCTTTGCTTGAAATCTTTGCTGCTCTTACTAATTGCAATGCGGAATTTAGAACTAGAGGCCCGAATTATCTTATTTCTCTGCTTGGTATTTATTTTCAACTTTCAAATCTTCGATAATTCGAAAAGGGATTCCTCCGCCGATTTCAATGATCTTGAAATATGTCATCAGGGTTAATATTCTGAACAACTTTTCCTTATACGTATTACCTTCGTAACATATTTCAAGGTCATTAAGATTGGGAAGGAATTTCCCTTTCTAGATAATTATCTACCCTTTGTATTTATCGAAATGAAGAATTGTCTAGTTATTTTATTAATTGAATATTCTAACTTATTTTTTACGCACGAGGATTTATTATTAGACGTAATATAAACGTATATAATTGCAAACACTTATCTTTGCGATATGACGATCTTATTTTCCTAGTTCAGTCGTTAATAAAATGTCTTGTCCAGTGAAAGAACATTAATTTTTAATATTCTACATATATGAACTGTGAATAATTCAAGTTTATTTAATTTTTGCAAATTCTTTATTTGCATTTTTCAATCGGGTGATTGTCTTTTTAATAGTTATCATCATTAGAAATCAGATGACTCAGAATTTCCTAACTAGGATCAAAATGATTGTTTATTATCAACATCTAACAAAATCGATTAATTCTTAAAAATCCATTATTCATGCACTATTTTGTTTATAAGCGGAATATCTAAAGAATGTAATTAGAGAAACAAATTTATTATAAATAAATTGTAGACTTGAAGTAACAAGTTTTACCCTGATTCTATAGGACGCCATGAGAACAACTATTCAATACAGATTGTAGCTAAAAAGGAGAATGTGAAAAATCTATGGATTTTCACTGGAATTACTATGAAAATTTCATCCTAAAGAGAACATGATAGGATGCTGATATGATAATTTTCCGTATGATGTCAGTAACATTCATTTACTGAATACTCAGAAGTATATATGTATGTACGTTAAAATTACTAAACATAGATATTCGCTGTTTCTTTCGTTGTTTCGCGTGTAAATTACTTACGTGTCGAGTCAAATATGCATGAGCGCGTGCAATCGATTAATCGATTACTATCAAAAAATGAATACTGCGATGAATGTTTACGAACTCATTAACAGACAACGCCAAGAAGGTAAACACTAATTACACGATTTGGAATCTGAATGCGAGCCCAATTTGGCTTTGCAAGTTACAATTTACACCAGTTACATTGTCGAAATTTATCGATCGAATAGCTATCCTATTCTTTAACAATAAAATAATCTGTCGATGTAGTGGCCAGAACATAGGTACACCGTTATAATATGGTGTAATATGTTATAATATGTTACAATATTGCAAAATATGTTATACTATTGTGTAGAATAGTTTAATATGTTATAGTATAGTATAATATGATGTAGTATGGTATAGCATGGTGTACTATGGTATAATATGTTACAATATTGCAAAATATGTTATACTATTGTGTAGAATAGTTTAATATGTTATAGTATAGTATAATATGATGTAGTATGGTATAGCATGGTGTACTATGGTATAATATGTTGTAATATGGTGTAATATGGTATAACAAGTTATAATATGGCATAATATGGTATAATGTATAGCATAGTATAATAGTATGGTATAGTATGGTATAATATGGTTAATATGGTATAGTATGTTATAGTATGATATAATATGGTTAATATGGTATAGTATTGTAAAATAAGGTATAGTACGTTATAGTATGGTATAGTATGGTATAATATGTTATAGCATGGTGTATTTATATTAAGAAACAATATATTCTTCAAAAAATTGTTCATTCTTCAATTTTAGAGATATTGTATAAATTGAAAATAAAAATAGTATAATATATTATACATTAATAAAATACTAGTATTTTTTGGAACCTACTTTTATGAAGGTCACAATTGACATTGAAAGAAAAAATCAAACAGAAGTTAAAATAACATCGTGCTTGATTCGTATAATCATTTTTAATAAAAATATATAAATATTTATACTATTTTTTTTCATAGAGTCTAATTCTTCGTAGAATTTTAACGTCGAAAAACATTTAAATTTTCATAACTGCGGAATTTATGAAATACTGATTTAGTTGATCTAACACAAAACTTAGTTGATATCAAATGATATTTTTGTAATTTTTATCCATTAATTTTGCTTTATTGATAAAAGAATGAACTCTCAATCGATGTTTGATATAATTTCATAAGCATTTCGTTGAATTTGAGCCTGAAGATTGATTTAATCTTTAAATTAGATCAATATTTTGTACCATTAGAAGAATTACTTCAAAAGAATATTTAGCATCTTTGAAATAACCATTCTTTCTTAAACATATAACATATAACATCTTATAACATATGATTTTACAAGTTTTCTATAACATTTTTTTATTTGTATTAACGAACAATAACTGACTGGTTTAGAGCTATTTATTTATTGCATCATTATAAATATTGTCAATATCTAGTTAAAAAATTCATAGAATATAGAAAATGTATCTATTATTTCAACACACACAATGATTATCCATATGTTTCCATAACAAATATAAATATAATAAAAAAATACACCTAATAAATACATTTGCTTGACATATATACTATTATATACAGTGACTCACATTATTATTCGGACATTAAATATTAAAACTGCTATAGTTGTGTAAAAAAAAGAAAATATTGTATAATAATATTTCTACTTTCAAAGCATATCATTCATTTTTCCATCATGTAGCTTGTGGTTAGTAAAAATATTTTTTTTCTCAAAAATACTACAAATTATCATATCAAACATTAAAAAATTTCTTCCATAACTGGATTTACAATAGATTTGAAAATTGAAGTTTCTCCTTTACAATAACTCCCGAAAACTCCCGAGACTTAGACGACAAAAATTCAAGAAATCGCAACATTTTGGTCGTTATGTTCATTTTTATCTGATATTTAAAATTCAATAGCAACAACTTGTAAGGAATAATTGTAAAAGAGAGACTTAAATCTTCAAATCCATAAAAAAGAATTTTTTACATACTATAACAATTCATAGCATTTTCGAGGAGAAAAATGTCCTCACTTTGTCATTCACTACGATGTAAAAACTCCTAGGATAAAATGAACGACGCATTTGAAAAGTGGAGAACTTCAAACTTTAAAATCAATTCAAGTTTCATTATTGTACGATTTTTTCATTTAAAATTATAATAATTTCAATATTATGTAATTTCAGTTTCAATAGTGGTCCAAATATTCAGGTGTCCAAATAATGAATTACTGTACCTGCAACTAAATTGTTTCTTAATTTTTGTCAGTAAGTATATACATATGTATATAATATGTGGTAGAATTAATAACTTCAATTCTAAAATCTATCTCACGCGTAGTTAATCGTATACGAATCGAAAGCAATGTTTGGACATTACGAAGATTTAAAATCTGTATAATCTTGCGTGAACTTTAGTTGTAACATATCGTAAACCAAATGAGAACGTCAAACTTGGAACAAGAACTACGAGGTTACGGTTTTCTTACCCAAGTCTAGGCTGCAATAGTGACATTCTCACATTATGTATGCGCATGCTTATTTATACAAGTTTCACATAAAGTTTACATGTCTCAAGTTCTAGAAATTCACTAGAAGAAATTCTACATCGAACTTATGTTAAACTAAAACGTTATTATTTACCAGTATACGGTTGTAAATTTTTACAAAACGAAAGAAATCAAGAGTTTATCACGTATGTGAAACATCGCTTCAAACATTTATTTTTTGTTTTATGGAAAATAAGAGAAAACCATTGGAAATGATATTGTTGTCTGATTTTCAACGAAAAAATATTTTATTGGGTTGGCCAAAAAGTAATTGCGTTCTTTTTAAATAAATGAATATACATGTATATCTTGAAATGTAACTAACTTCATTTTAAATCGCAATTTATTGTCTAATCTGATTGTTCAAGCTTGTTTTAGAAAAAGAAAATCCACGATCTCGTTAACAATTGTTTGTTTGACGTGAATTTTAAAATGGAAGATCAAAATATTTTCAGTAACGTGTTCTGTTGTACTATCTCCGAAAAGGAAAAAAACTCTGTGCAAGCTCATAAAAAATTATCTGATGTCCGTGTATACTGAAGAAACTTCAAAACTGTCAGAATTGATTTGCTAAATTTTATTGCTGATAAGGATATCAAGTCGTTCTTGGAACATCTTTTTGTCGTAAAAAGTAACTTTTTTGAATGCGGAATCTCGAAGTTGCTTGAAAGATAACAAAAGGTAATCGAACAAAGTGGACAATATATCATTTTTATCTCTTATGAAAAATACACTTTTTATTTGCACAAGAAAAAACGCAGTTATTTTTTTACCAACTACGTACATTCCTTTTTACAAGTTAATTTTTCGAAATGATATTCTGGAATTTCAAGTGTTCGATGGGTAGAAGCACACGACACAAGACACGTGTAAATAAATGCACGGCAATATTCTGACTATCATCTTATAATACAAAGACGCAAATATTCATTCCAGCGGCTCGTAGAAGCATGCAATCACGGAATGATCCCAGGGAAAAAATCCAAAAACTAGTTCCCTCACCTTACGTACTACCCGATCGAAATATGTTCGGTGAATTTGTTGTGTCGCTTGTCGATAACCCGGTCTAAAGAATTCCTTATGCATTCAAGGAAAACTTGCTCGACTATCTTCGTCAACTATTGTCTCTCGTTTTTGCCGATACTGAAATTGTTATGCCATAAACACCGACTGATGATCCTATATATTTATACCGATCATCGTAGTCAGATCTTGTATGTGTTTTCTATTTCAAAGGTAGGTTTTTAGGTGGTGAAACAGGCTGCCGTTTATATGGCAAGATAATATGTGAACGTTCGCCAAGGTTTATGGATCAACGTTTCGTATTGACGAAAAGTAGAATCGAAGCGTTTTGAACAAACTACGGAAGAATCTATCAGCATCTTTTCCTTTTCTCTTTCTTTTTTTCCATCTTTTTTTTACACTCGCGCTAGTATACATGCGTGCAAGTACTTATTCGTGCATATGCACAAAAAACAAATTGTTTTGGGATCGTAATAACGTAGCATCCACTTATTTTATTAGTCGAGATTTGAGATACATTGTGAAGATTGTTATGTCATATAAGCAAGTACGGTATCGTATTGAGCATTTGTCCATTGGGATCTTTTTTTTTTGTAAAGGAGTTTTATAGTTTCAAGTTTCAAACTTTTGGTTTTTTGCTTTTTTTCTCACATGTTCTACATACTTAGTGTATAACTATTATTTGTAACAGCTTGTACCGAAATTGGACTGAACTCCGTAGATTCTTTTAGCAATATGACGGCCCACTGTAATGTCTATCTTACGATCGGATCGATCATTTATCGAAAGTCATTGTGCTTAAATAGTAGTTATGAATCGAATGTGTATTTAAGAAAGACAGTAGTCGAAGAAGACTGAATGTCGAACACGTAAATCAAGGAATCTTTACATGTCTTTTCATCAATTATTCCCTTCTCTGGAATTATTTTAAATTTGGCACGTCTGTGAATGAATGAATGAATTTGTCATTAATTTAAATTTTATAAAAAAAGAGATAATTGAATGTTGACAATTGGAATGACAATTGAAAATGATTGATAAAATATGGCTAATTTACAAGAAAAAGAAAATTGAAAGAGAGTTGAAAATTTAACAATCTTAAAAAGGATTTCTTTCCAATCTGGTTGATATGGTATACTATAATTTATTGTGGCATCGTTGCATGGGAATAATATTTGCGTACTTTACTATTAATTATGATATACTTCGAATGGCTGCTAGTTATCGAATCTTCAGAATTTTATAAATTATTGCATTAAATTGCAAATTCTTGTCACTCGAAAGTAATACAGAACATCGCACAAGTTTCTTAGAAAATTTTCGTTTCAAACGATATTGATTCTATATAAATTTTCGATGACGAAATTGATAGAGTACTTTAGCTCTCGAGATTGAAAATTTTATTGACAAAAGTAGATCTTTTATTTACGATATATATATTTCAAATTACGATTACAAGAGAGTAACGAACAAATTTGATCATGTAGATTTTCGTGTTTCCTCATTTTGTGAAATGTTTGCTGATTAAAAATTTCACTCAAAGAAATTCTTTATAATTTGATTCGCAGAAAAATGAAAACAAAATCGTCGAAGTTTATCGTGTGAAGTAAATTATAAAAGTAACATTTTTCACATACGAAATTTATTATTATATGAAAATTGTTATTTATAAACTTTTTAGAAATATGAACTAGAAAGATAGCATTTTTACTTATATATTCGATAAATTGTGAACTTGTCGAATTTATATATGTATATAGGATCTCATTGGTTATGTCATTTCTTATGAGTCGATGATGTCTTCATTTCTAATGGGAACTTGCACATCCCTAGTTAAAAGTTTTCGTTTGAGGTTACTCGGCTCGTATTTGTATTACATATATATATATATATATTATATTGTGCGTGCGTGCGTGCGTGCGCGTATATATATATTACAAAACTATATTTATATGTTTACCGCACAGTCAGTTTTGAGTAGATTTGAATTGTGCTGATAAATAATTTCGCTATGTAAACATTTGGTGGTTATATGAAATTAAATACCCCAACTTATAATTATGACAAAATGAATAATAAAATTAAATAATTAAATAAATAAAATAATAATTAATAAAAACAGATGCTTTATTTCATACAGGTTGTACGAAAAATATTCAAAATGTTTTCATTTTCGAAACAAGATATGTTTGCACGTATATGAAAAATTAATGAAGTACATCGATCGAGGTTCAATCATGATGAATTTGTTTGCTGGGTAGGAATTTCATGCAATTAATATTGGTAATGGATTTTATTGCGAACAGAAATATAGTAATAACGAATGTTATTCATTACGTTTGATGATTTCAGAGAATGTAGATACTAGTATTGGTCAAGAACAAATTAATCTTTCTAATTAATCTAGATTATTATTAAATTGTAATGATTATACGATTCATAGAGTACGTATATGAAAGTGAAGAATTTAAAGTGAATATGTCGTGTTTGTAGCAGGCACTGAACATTTCTATAAATGCAATGTGAGATTCATAAAAAAAATATTAAGATTATAGGTCTTCTATACGACCGGCGGTAAAATATACTTTCATGTCCATTAAAGGGAAACTTGGCGAGCAAATGACGCTTCGGGCTTCCTGCCGGAGATAAGTGAGGTACAATCCGACCATCCAAATATTCCGATCCTGCATGACTATTAAAAGCAAATCGTTGCAGGCATAAAAAACAACTGCTGCTTTAATCGTCTATGTTTTTCTTTTATCGTTCTGATAAATTCTACGCCTCAGAGGGAGGCGTATATATCGCCCTGGTGCCCCTACCCGAGGGTGGTTACGTGATGGACGAAGACTGGGGTAAATGTCGCACGCCGTATCCATATATGGATATAAGGACGGTTATATCCAGCCTTTGTTTTTATGCCGCGCCGCGGAAACCGTTGCGGCGGGCCCTTTGTGGCTGACGCAATCCTGGTTCGAGATGGTTCCATGCGCCGCAACCCCGGCAGAGAGGGTCGGTGGTGGAAAACCGAGAACTTTCGCGAACGTATATGGATGACGCAATCCTGGTTCGAGATGGTTCCATGCGCCACGACCCCGGTAGAGGGGGTGGGTGGTGGAAAGGATGGAACATACCGCCCACCTTGAACGGTTGGCGTTCAAAACTAAATGTCTCTAAGTGGGGGTGTGGTTCCTTCTTGATCCAGTGGCAGGATGCAGATCTTGGCCGTGGGGCGTTTTACCACTCCGTCAGCTGTTTTAACGGAGAGGACCCTGGCGATGCCGTCCTTGCCTGGGTGGAGAGCCGTGATTCGGCCGAGCTTCCAGCGAAGGGGTGGTAGATTCTCGTCCTGGAGCACGACCATGGTTCCTATGTCGAGATGCTCCGATGTGGGAAGCTTCCATTTGTGCCGCTGCTGGAGCTGGTGGAGATAGTCGGCTTGCCACCGCTTCCAAAATCGTTGTTGAATGGCTTGAAGCAGTTGAAAACGATCCAAGCGATTAATAGTGACGTCAGTGACGTCAGGATGTGGCAGAGCGGTAAGAGGGCGTCCAATAAGAAAATGCCCAGGAGTGAGGGGATTGAGATCGGAAGGATCGGATGAGATAGGATGCAGTGGCCGAGTGTTCATACATGCCTCGACCTGCGCGAGAACAGTGTAAAATTCGTCAAATGTCAATCGGGTTCTCCAATTACCCGCAGTAGATGTTGTTTCGCGGACCTAACGGAGCGCTCCCACAAGCCTCCGAAATGACGAGCATGTGGGGGAATAAAGTGCCAATCGACACCTTCTATGACCGCTTGGTTTGTTATTGTGTGGCGATTCGCTTTGAGGAAGGCCGTTAGCCTTTTCATCTCGTTCCGCGCACCGACAAAGTTGGTACCGTTATCGGAGTAGATTTGTTTGCATACTCCCCTACGCGCGAGAAAACACTGAAAATATTTCATAAATGCTCCAGTTGTAAGATCCGCGGCTAACTCGAGGTGTACGGCCTTGGTGGTGAGACATACGAATAGGCACAGATAAGCCTTTGTCGCGGTTTTGGAGCGCGTTCGGTCTTTAACGTAGAACGGTCCCGCGTAGTCAACCACGGCGGAAAAGAAGGGACTTTGAATGTTTACTCTCGCCTTCGGTAGTTGCCCCATTAGGTGGCTGGCACCTTTTGGAGTTACGCGATAGCAACGCATGCACTTCCGAATTACCCCTTCTATTAGACTTCTGGCCGAGAGAGGTCAGTATTTCCTACGAATGGCGGATAATACCGATTCGGGCCCCGCATGTAGCATGCGAATATGCTCTCGTTTTATAATTAGTTTTGTCACGTAATTATTTTTAGGAAGAATGACAGGGTGACGTTGATCATAAGCTAGATCCGCGAACGCGAGCCTGCCACCGACCCGGAGTATTCCTTCATCGTCTAAGAGGGGGTGGAGTGGAAGTAGTGTGCTGGTGCGGTCGAGTTTCCCTGAATTTAAGGCAGTACGCGATTACGCGGATTAATCGAGAGTAGTCCGAATATCTTTGGAGCGTGTCGAGCTCCGATTCGTTACTCGTTTCCGCAGCGGCGCAGCTTATTAATCGCTGCTCCGGTATTTCGTCTGGCAGCGTTCGAGATGCTGGCAGGTATCACGAGATTGCGTAAGCCATGATGGCTCTTCCCACCAAAGACTAGAATTCCGTAAGGTGGCTGCGGAGGAGCCTCGCGATAATATGTCCGCAGGATTGTCTGCGGAGGGGACGTGCCTCCATTCGCCGCGCGAAAGAGAAGTGGTTCGCGACGAAAGTTTTCCATCGGTCGGGGGAGCCTTTTAACCACGCTAATACTACCGTGGAGTCGATCCAATACGTTTCGTCAATGCTCGCTAATTTTAAGGCGCTTCGCACTTTGTCTACTGATTGGATCAGAAGAAATGCCCCGCATAGTTCAAGCTGGGGTAAACTGATCCGTTTGAGAGGGGCGACGCGCGATTTAGAGCAGAGGAGTTGGACACGGGTTACTCCAAAACAGTCGGAGGTACGTAGATATACACAGGCACTGTATGCCTTCTCGGAGGCGTCGCAGAACCCGTGAATTTCTACTTTCGTGTCGGCTCGCGTTGATACCCAGCGAGGTATCGAGATTTGATTTAATACTGAAATGTCAGCTCGGAAATTATGAAATTCGGTATACACGTGTTGTGGCACAGATTCATCCCACGCTAACCCTAGTCGCCACAGAGTTTGCATTAAGAGCTTCGCGTTCACGACTATGGGCGCTATTAATCCGAGAGGATCAAAAATTCTCGCGAGTTGTGATAGAATCGCGCGCTTCGTCACGTGCTTCGCATCTGAAGTGTCCAAAGGGAATTTCAAAGTATTCGTGGCAGGAACCCATAATAGCCCAAGGTTTCGGGATCTGATTTCCGGATTTGGAGTAATGGGCACCGTCGTTTCTGTACGCGTCTGTAAAATCGTGGCTTCATTGGATGCCCACTTTCTGAGGGAGAAGCCCGCTCCGAGAAAAATTTTCTCTACGTCTTGCTTGATCTGTAATGCGTCGGTAGTATTTTCCGCGCCGGTTAGAAGATCGTCGACGTAAAAGTCATTCTCGATGACGCGGCTCGCGATTGGAAAATCATGGCGTGCTCCAATACCAACTTGCTTTAAGGTGCGAGTGGCTAAAAACGAAGAGGCGGCCATGCCGTAAGTGACGGTGTTAAGCTCGAATGTTTCGAGCGGTAGGGAGGGGTGTTCCCGCCAGAAGATGCGTTGGAGCGGGCGCTGTTCGGACGCGATTAAAACCTGTCTGTACATTTTCTCGATGTCCGCACTTAAAACGACGGAATATTGTCGGAATCTTAATAGTATCGAGAACAGGTCATCTTGCACTATCGGGCCCACCAGTTGGGTGTCGTTAAGAGAGATGCCAGTGTTAGTTTTGGCGGATCCATCGAATACGACGCGAATCTTCGTTGTGGTACTACTCTCTTTAATCACGGCGTGATGCGGTAGGTAGTATGAGCGGTCGCGAATAACGTTGTGCGATATCTTAGACATATGGCCAAGATTTTTGTAATCGCGCATAAACTCGATATATTCGCGACGTAAGTTGGGCGATTGTAGAAGTTTCTTTTCTAAATTGAAAAATCGCCTTAGAGCTACGGCTTTGGAGTCACCGAGCTCCGAAAGTTTGTCGTTGAACGGGATGGCAACGCTGTATCGGCCGGAGGGAATCTGAACGGCTGTTCGCTTAAAGTGATCCTCACACGGGTTTTGCGTTGCGTCATTATTAACCGGAAGCGATTCAATTTCCCAGAAACGCGTCAATTGTCGATCGAGGGTTTCGTCCGTGACGGTGTTGCAGAAGAGGAGTTTGCGCCGCAGTTTGTGCACGGATGCGACCTCCGAGAACCCATCCCAGCCTCGTTTTTGTTAATACGGGCATTTTCGCGTCTAGACGGTGCTGGCCCACGCACGTTAAGTCGCAAAGATAACCGTTGCCTATGATTATGTCTACGTCTCGCGGAACGTAGTATTGTGGGTCGGCAAGAACTAAGCATGATGGAATGGGGAGCGCGGTGGAGGGGAGCTTGAAGCTCGGAATTTCCGTAATTAATTTGCGCATGACGAGGCACGGCAAATCACATTTGTAATTAGTGCAGCGTGAGGCTATAGGCACTTGCACCTTGCCCTTTACGCGATCCTTTGGCGCCTACTCAGGAAATCAACGTTCGCGTCGCGTCCCACTTCAATCCGAGGTGCCTCGCGAACTCTTCCTTTACAAGATTCACTTGTGAGCCCTGATCGAGAAGCGCCCGGCCTTCATGGACTCTACCACGGCTATCGGTGACTATTGCCGTGGAGAGTAACACGTGCTCGGGCGGAGCCGCGGCGGTGGACATCAGGCTCTGGGGAGGGTTGGAGTCGTCGCTCGGCGTTGCTTCCATGGGCTCTGGCGTTTTGTTTGTGCCTGATCGCGAGGTCGTTTTCGGATGCAGCAGGGTGTGATGCCTTTTCTGACACACACGGCACGGGCTGCTCGTGCAATTTCTGACGCCGTGCCCGGGACGAAGGCAGTTGGGGCAGACGTGCAGCTCCTTTGCCCTTTCACGACGGCGCGGTGTTGCGAGCTTGTTGAAGCTCTCGCAGTGCGACAATAAATGATTGTCGGAACAAAGGGGGCAGCTGATTTCATTCACGTTTAGCGCGGCGGCGGGTCTGCGCTCGCGTTGTGCGATGAACCTGCGGGAGGTTGAAGGAGGTATTTCGCGCGGTTGATTGTCCAAGGCGAGGAATCTATACTGTCATTCGAGAAAGGCGATTAGATCGGAGAGCGTGCTTGCTCGTTCCGTCTCGAAGACGCGTTTTCTCCACTCTCTTTTGGTTTGCGCATCTAATTTACGGACTATGAGGCGTATCAACCAAGCGTCCCATTGGTTTACCGTTTGATCCAGTGACGCCAAGGCCTTCGTGTGGTTGTTAACATCGTCGAGTAGCTTCCTTAGCTCGCTCGGCGATTCCTGACGGACAACTTGAAGGTCGAATAGCGCATCTAGGTGGTAGTCAACAGGTTGGTGTCCGTAGCGTTTGCGTAGCAATTCCCAGGCAGCGTCATAATTGCCGTCGGACACTGAGAGCGCGCGCGGGTTCGCCTTTTACCACTGATCGTAAGTAATGGAATCGATCTATGTTGCTTAGGGAGTCGTTTCGGTTTACCATGGAGTCGAAGCTGTCCCGAAAACAGACCCACTCCCCTAAGGAACCGTGAAATTCGGGCAGTGGAATAGAGGGTAACCTGGTTGGGAGCGAAGTATCGACAGTGGCCGGGGACGCTAGTCGATTGGTTCGCGCGTTGCTCGAAGCTGGTGCAGCTTGCAAGCTTCGTATTCGAAGCTGAATCGCGCTTGTGACACGGTAATAGGCGTTTTCAAACTCGCACAAGCAACGTTCATGGGCTTCTTCGTCCGCGGTGCCCTCAACGATCGCGATTATGCGTTCGTGTATCTCTTCGAATCGCGATAGTAAGGGAGAATTATGGTCGAATCGTCTTTGAAGGGAGTCAATTGTTTCGTTTTCTCCTAGCGTGTCATAGGAGGTTTCGAGACGCGTTAGGGCAGCCTTGACGCGGTCGCGTTCTCTTTTTAACTGCTGGAGATCGGCACTAGCGGTATGTTCCATTCTGTTTCTCGCGCAAGTCGAACAATGAATGAACCTCGACTCACCGTTGGAGAATGATAATGGAAGACGGGATCGCTTGGCCTTGTATTCCGTGGATTATGAACAGCGGAAGATGCTCGGTTCCGAGCGTCGATTGAGCAGTCGTCCTTCCTGTCCCTGGTTGATCCTCTGCGATTTGACAGCGGCTTGTCCCCTATCGTGACGTGGGTGAACTCGTCCGCTGGTTGGCTGCTTCGTAACCGTGTTCTGCTTCCGTCGCAGGGATCACTGATATTGCGCACTTGGTAATGTCCGAATTGCGTCGCGTGACCGGGTATGGACCGAAGTTCGCGTGCGTACGTAGCTTGGCGAAATCTCGGGTCTGCCGGTGACGGAAGTTGCGGAACCGAAGAGTGCTGGTATGATAGTGATCGCGAGCAGGGTTACACTTGGTAGCAACCAGACTGATAAGTATCCGGCTCGAAGGACCAATGTTAGCGCGTCCGGATTTGCGTGACGAGATCGTGTTTATTTAATTGTTGAGTGGACTGTATATTTTTATTATTACGCGCTGATATAGGTGAGGCATTAGCCCTCAGTATCGCTTGATAGAGGATACAAGGTACGCGGTACGCCGATGGGACCGGAAGGACTTCTTTCGGACTTTGACCTGATACTTGCTGATTCTGCCGATTGCGTAAGATGACTCCGGGCGACTCGTGACGAATTCTTTTCCGGGTCCAAGGGAGGCGTATATATCGCCCTGGTGCCCCTACCCCAGGGTGGTCACGTGATGGACGAAGACTGGGGTAAATGTCGCACGCCGTATTCATATATGGATATAAGGACGGTTATATCCAGCCTTTGTTTTTATGCCGCGCCGCGGAAACCGTTGCGGCGGGCCCTTTGTGGCTGACGCAATCCTGGTTCGAGATGGTTCCATGCGCCGCGACCCCGGCAGAGAGGGTCGGTGGTGGAAAACCGAGAACTTTCGCGAACGTATGTGGATGACGCAATCCTGGTTCGAGATGGTTCCATGCGCCACGACCCCAGTAGAGGGGGTGGGTGGTGGAAAGGATGGAACTCTCGCGAACAGAAACCTTTGTATGTATCTTTGAACCGGTATTACGCGTCGAATAAACTTTGTAGAGCCAATGAAATACTTTTCTTCGTCTCTTATGCTTTATCTTGTTGTCTTTGTTTATCCAAATATTCTAGCCAATTATTTTCTTAATTTCTCTCATCTATTTCAGTTTTTCTTTGTCACAAAAAATTATATTTTATTTAAAAATTATATTTATATATAAATATTATATTTTATTATATTTTATTTTAATTATATTTTATAACAATACATTTGGTCTTATTTTAAAACGTAAAGCTTCCGCTCTGATTGTACTGAATTCGTTTTTTTTTCTGAGATATTTTAACATCACGTAGGAAATAAAAGTGTTCTTTTCTTTAGAAAAAATTGTGAAAATTTATACATAAGTAAAAACAGTGAAAAATTTTATTTACGACTAAATCCATCGTGGTCTTGAAGATTGAAGTTTCTCCTCTACGTAGATCAAATTTGCTGTACGACTTTTCCCGTCATTTTGCATTAGGATTAAATGACAAAAATTCAAGAAATCCTAATATTTCGTCATCTCAATTTTCATTGGTCAATAAAACAAAAGAAAAATGTACAGCAAGGTTTAAGAAGCTGTTGTAAAGAAAGAATTTTAATTTTTAAGATTATGGTGGATCACGTCATGAACAAAGTTTTTCAATATTTTTAGAGGTATTCGAATTTTCACAATTTTTTCGAGAATAAAATACTCTTATTTTTCCATCCATTGTATGATGTAAAAATATCTTTGGAAGAAATAAATGAGACCAAGCAGATTATTATAGATGATTCTCTTTTACTAAGTTGTAATAGTTTAAAGTATTGACAATTGTTGATCATTATACGTTCAGTTATGCTTTTCATTGCGATTAGACACGCCGAGTAGAAACCAGTGCGGTTTTGTGTTTAAGCGAATTGTACGTCTGTTTTGTTATATTTATTTATGAGGTGAATGATATAAATAGCATAAATGTGGAAAATTTGATGCATAAATCTTAGTATCATAATGAGATATCCGTGAGGGATAGAAATCGATTCTGTTAACAGACAACGAGAGAATGGTCTTGGCGTTTGTTGTATCGCGATTGAATTGTGTGGATCGAATGGAGTAGCTTTTATAAAAAATGGGTTAAATTATGATCGAACGTGATTCGCGTGGGAATTTGTGATGCGTTTCTTTCGCGTAGTTGGACAGGCGCTCAAACGAACGCTTTGGCCGCCTGTCGCATCGCATTGCGGAAACGATACTCGAGTGAGATGCATCTCTACGTACAGACGCAGAGATCGTAATGAACTTCAAATGTTAATCCTGGACGAACTGTGGGCGTTTAGCGTTGCCTAATCGGTGCAGGTGCAAACCACGTAATCGAGACGCGGTAAGCGCGCGCGAGACGCTTATACGCACGCATGTTCATTCGATCGCGTGTCGCGCCTTCACTACTGGAACTTTGTTTATCTTGATCACGAGATATCAAGTGGTAGGATCCCGTTCCGATCAGCCAGGTTATTATTTTCCTATAAATTCTACCTTCTTCAAAAAATGCTAAAGTTTTATTAATTTTCAAATTCACTTTATTTGTAATCTGTTCATATTGCAGCCAAATGCAAGGAGAATATCTATTATTGCACTTAGATTTTTCCTATTTAAACAATTTTTACTTAAAAATACTTAAAAGCAGTGGCTCGTAAATATTTGTATTGAAGAAAAAATTCGTTGTTCTGATCAAACAATTTTTTTTTCAAAAAATTCTTTTACGTTCGATGACATGATTTCTTTTGTACACACGATATCTCTATTTACATTGAAAATTATACCAAATTGGAAATTGATACCCATCATTGTTCGGTACCAATCAGCACAATTCGACGAGTCGAATTACATAAATTAAGTTATATAAATTACATAAATTACATAAATAACACAAAAATAACGATTGTATGAATGGTAGCAGAAACCAGTCTTTCAACGCAAATCGTAGGCAGTAGATGTTGCTCAAGATATATAACAAGTGCATTTCTTCCACGGGAAACGAGAAGCATGGTCGTACATCAAAGAGCATAATTAAACATGTAATGATAAAAAATTGTCTATACTTTAAACTTAAAAAAAAAAAAAAATCATAGAACAATCTATTCGATCTTATTTTAAAAAGCAAAGTTTGTTTTTTTCAAAGATGTTTTTACATCGTATAACAAGTGGAAAAGTAAGAGTACTTTTGTTCACAAAAATTGCAAAGATTCAAACATTTCTACGACATTGAAAATTTTTTTTCATGACTTGATCCACCATGGTCTTAAAAATTGAAATTCTTTCTTTACAACGACTCCTTGAATCTTGCTGTACATTTTTTTGTCGTTTCATTAAACTTTGAACATTAGAGTTAAGATTTCTCGAATTTTTATTGTTTAATGTTCAAAATTCAATAAAATGACGAAAAAAATTTTAAGTTTTAAGAGGAGAAACTTTAAGATCACAATGTACTTAGTCGTAAGTAAAATTTTTCAATGTTTTTACATATGAATGAATTTGTACAATCTTTTTTAATGAAAAGAACACATTTCCATTTCCTACATAATGTTAAAATATCTCAGGAAAAAAAAAACGAATTCTGTACAATCAAGATGAAAGCTTTACGTTTTAAAATAAGACCAAGTGTATTGTTATATGATTTCTTTTTTACGAAGTTACAATAGTTTAAAGTATCGACAGTTTTTCATTTGAATTAATTGCGATGCGGAACTGACTCTACGAAAACAGTTCTTATCTGCTAGAATAGTGACGGTAACACGGTGGTAAAATTTTGTTGGGAAAGTTAAAACATCCTAGAAAACACCTACAAAACATATCTTGCTTTTTTTTTATATTCTACATGCAAATGCTCGATGAAATATTATTTATGTGGACGAATAGAAAATCCTAATTAAAAAATCCTAACTCAAAAAAAGTGTCTCGTTTTGAAGGATGTGTCATAAACTTACCGATAGAGAAAATTCTCAGGTGTTTGGTTTGTCATATCGCTTCCGGTGGAATATACGTCATTCCTCGATTCGTTCAGCTTAGCCAGAAAGTCGATCCGCTTTTTCTCTCGATTTCACCTTGTTTGGATGCACTCCGATTAAGGATACAAACGGAGCAGTGCTCCCACGGTATTCGAAATGCGAAGAATTAACGTAATGGCGCTCGTTCACGAAAACGATTTCGAAACGCATCGGAACTATTAATGGACATTTAAGTCACATGTTCGTTTAAGTCACGTTTACGTGTGTTGCACAAAGTGAATGAAATGCTGAAAACACGTTATATAGTGGTTGTTAGGCGCATATTAATTGTTAAAATTGCCGTATGATAAACCGAATGCGATAGCGCGAAAATACTTGCTAAAGTAAATTTGATTTTTAAATTCTTACATTATTTTGTCGATTTTTTCGTACATACATATATAAATAACATTAATATCCGCATAAGTTTCATCATTCTATGGGGTAAGGTAGAAAGATTAAGAAAAAAATTGCTCTATAATTGTCCTGTATCTAAAAGAAATAGTGTTAACGTCTATTTATCAAAATAAGATAAAATTTACTGGCAAGTTTACAAGAAAATCATTTTGAAAACAGCAGGAACGTTCCGTATTGCTCCATTACAGAATAAAATGGAACATATATTTATTTAAAGTTAATTGAATAATAATATTTTTATTTATAATACTCATAAGGCGATGAATAAATATCTTAAGAAATGAATATTTAATAATGTGATTAAATATCTTAAGAAATGAATATTTGGTAATGTGATTAAAAACTATTACTTATTCACTACTAATATCTGAAACACAGAAGAAAAAGATTATGGTAATAAGAATTAGAAATATAGGCACTAAGCGCATGAAAATGCAATAAACTGACTGCAACTACATATTGATAACATATTGCATGATGCATAATTGAAGTATTTCTTTTTTTTTTTATTTTTAGTAACATAAAAGTTTTACAAATACAAAATTCTCATTTCACTTCGAGTTCTAATTTTATTTTTTTCCCTTTATTAAGGACAGTCTCGACTGTTCTCGATCCTGTTCCTTTGCGTATATATACTTGGCTCGAAGGACCATCCACTGTTGTGGGAAATTGATTGAATAGTGAATTTGTAATAAGGTGAGTGATGCACCCATAAGATGGTGACACGAGAAGTATACTTTGTACTGACGTTCTTGACTGTACTTGCCGAAAAGAGCCTTAGTCCAACCGTGTTAGTCCTTCCTATACTGCTATCTTCATCACGTGATCGAGAAAGTGACACGTTAAGACCAAGAGGTAGTGTTAGTCCCATAAAGCAATATTTTTAATTACCCCATGGGCCTGACAATATTGCCCAGAGATGCGTCTCTTTTAGATTACATTTATATGTTTGTTGGTTATAGAACCAGGTCCAAGGGACGCATTTCTAGCCCCTGGCCTTAACACCCTTATAAAATGATATAATTAGAGAATTATATAAAATGATTTAAGAAATGATTAAGAAAGTAGTATAGATCGTATGCTTGCGATTTCGATCATAAAATTGAAATTGATTGGACAATAGATATATGTATACCTCGTCTAAATAATTTACTTTAATATACACATCGTGATCTTGAAAATCGAAGAAATTAAAATGATTAAATTACGGCTGTACTTCTGAATGATTCACACACAAAATTTGGAGGATATTATGAGAGGTATAAGAAAATCTTAAATATAAAATTTTAGGTTCGAAAATTTACTTCTTTCGAAGAAAATAAAAGATATTTGTCATGTAAAAGATAAAGATGAGCAACTGACACTACCAGCTTTTAGATAAATAAAGACAATGTAATTGTAAAAAAAAGATAATGGAGTATAAGAACATATATGTATCGATGTTGAGATATAAAGGGTATCTACATTGTCTTTAATTTGACTTTCGCACTAGTCTCTGTTTTTTTTTTGTTTCTTCATACGTCAAGTTTCGTAAAATTGTAAAACCTATGTCCTACGATGGATAAATTCCCGAAGATAAAATTTTATATTTAGAATTTTCTAACACTCTCCAAATTTCATCTCGATTGGTGATATTTATCCCAAATATTTCAAAATACTGACTCTAATTTTTATTATATAAAATTATATTATATAAAAATCAACAATGGGTACTGTTTTATAAAATATTCTTAGCGATATTCTAATAAAATACGATTTCTCCTAATGTTCTATATGTATAGAATATTACATATGTATGTATAGAATTCTATATATATAGAATATTGCACACATATATGTATATGCAATTGAGTGTTGGTCGTAATCCCGATATTTTTTTCTCGATTCATTTTTACGCAAACAGTAGTAAATTCCAATTGATCGAACGTATCTATCTTGCATAGATAGCGTAGCGACAAACACTTACTTTCCCCGCATTCCAATTGATAGTTTGTATGAAAGCGAAAGTCGGAAAGATCCCTATGGATCTCATGATATTGTAGCCACGAAGTCTTAATAAGTTTCTCGGACTCAGCCTTGACAAATATGTCGCTAGAGAATGCGAATATTCCAAATGGAATTGACATATTTACAAAAACCTGTCTTTTAGAAACTTTGAATTTTCTTCGTGGATATGGATATGTATTTAAATTCTGTAATACAGAGAGAATGATACAGATATTGCAACACAGCAGTTAGTAGCTTGCTTTCGATGTAAATATCAAACGTGATATTTCTATTAAATAAATTATGCTTGGCTCTAGTCTGTTTTATCGACATGAAACAGGTTACGAACAATCAGGCGTCTTCGTATCTTTTTTTTTCATTCAGAAATAATTAATAAAATAGCAAATTTTATGGAACTGGGCTGCTTTCAATCGTTTCCTGGTAATCAAAGATGTTATGAATGTTTTCGTTATACGTAATTGATTTATTATTAGTAATTATGGTCTTTTTCGTAGTTTCCAAAATCATGTATTTAAACTTCACTTTTTTCATTTTCTTCGTAACACTATCTTCACTTTCGAGACAATGAAATAATATGTTGATCATTGAATTAACATTAGATAAGATAAAAATAAATGTATTTTATACATATAAATAAAATAAAAATTATATTGTGTATGTCATGGTATAATATACAACATATGTGATTAAGGGAAGCTCTTGATTATTATATTAGTATCCGTTATTCGAACAAGATTAATTACACTTTGAAGGGTTCAGAAAGTTTCAACGTGTAACGTTGCCGTGTAAAATTGAAATTAATTGATAATAAACATGTTTTATTCGCATAGAAAGTATTAACACGAGAAGAGTAAGACTAGGTGTTTTTATTACGTATGTGGTAGAATGTTTGTGTAAATTGATACTGCAGCGACATTTTGGTAAAACAAAGTCCTTTATTTTTCTTTCTATGAGATAAAAGAATTAAAAATATTTCTTTATCGTTCAAAACACTACCGCAGTGGCGAATTTGCTACCAAATTTATGTTCAATTTTTTTTTGCATTTCATACAAGTTGTTTGCGTTAATTTGTCGTCCAGTTTTATATTTGCTTTTGCTAAAACGATGTGCATTCGTTTTGATGAATGCAAACTTGCTGCTAGAAGTTGCGTTCCGTCTAAATTGCTTCGTATAAATCTAAATATAAATATAATGTTTTTGTAAAACGCGTAATAGCTTTGTCTTCCTATAAAGACCGCTTGTCTACCTAAAAAGATAACTTCAACAGGAATTTGTATGAACCTTGGTTGAACATCAAACTTGGTTGGATCAAATTAGTGATGATTTCGAAATTAATTTTTTAATTCTCGGATTTCAAATCTGAAATTTGATAAGATTTCGAGACTCTTGAAGCACTGATTTTATTTCATAAGAGATATTTTTTATGAACTTTTGTTTTATTAACACTTTTGTGTGAATTTTTATTGGCCATAGCTGAACACAATACAAATAGAAATGTGACAACATACAAAAATATTTAATCCAGAACTTGTTTCAGAACACTAACATCCAATCTTTTTTTGGATCTAATCTATCTTTTTTTTCTTTATCGGCTATTTACTGCAAACTTTTAGAGTACACTGGTCTAATAAAAAAAAATATATATTGATAATAATTTTTGATAATAATTTTTTGATAATTATTGATAATAATTTTTTTTAAAGATTTGGATATTTATTTGGATTCGGATTATCGTTCCAGAATTACGATCGATCGATTTACCTATCTATATTCTGAAAAACAGAAACTGCGTTCGCAAAGCCTTTTACACCGAATATTTGAGATACACATGACAAACATTCTTTACTCACGTTATAAATGATTCTTTATTTTTATTGATTTTACATTTTTTGTCATCTGAGTTTTGAAAGTTTCGAATTTCCGAAACTTGAAACTTTTTTGGATTTCGAAGAATTTCGAGTAAACCCATTCCTATTTCAAAGTTAAAATTTAGGCGAGTTTAAAAAGTTTTGTCTCATACTGAGCTTTATTTCAAATAAGTAGAAATAAATTTTTTCATTTTACGTAAAACATTTTTAAACTTTGTATTCACGAGAGATGAATATCAATTGACTCGAATCCAACGCGTAAACGAACTGAACGATCCTTATTAAATGTAATTCATCTTAGGAGTGTCAACGCGATCGTCAATGGTATTCGTCGACGCAAATACGTGCCTTCGTAGAATAGACTTAGTGAATATCTGACTTAAAACGTACTCGCAAAGATATTTATGTATGAACGACCATTAGAACGTTTCAAGACAATAACTTCCATCGATCAGAACGTATTATGGGCCGTTGAACAGCTTGCAAGAACATTTCACGGTACGAGAAAGAGTACTTCGACTCGACTGAAATTACCTACAGCTAAATTGAAGGTACACCGTTCTCGTGCGCTCGCTGTAGTTCGTGCAAGGAGATTTCAGTGGTTTATAGATCACGCGTATTGTACGCGGATGACTCGCATGTACATAGGTATATGATCGTCCCACTGACTCTCTAACCCCGAGTTTGTGATTAATATGCCTCTCTGACTGTCTGTCTGTTTGGCTCGTATACGTTCTATGTTCAAGTATGCCATTTGTGCATTTTGCGTAAAACGTCTCATTACTCTTGTTTCACTCATACAAATCAAAATATGATTAAGAAAAACAATACAGGTAAATGTAAAATTAACACCAATAAATATAAAAAAAATTAAAATTTTAATAATTTTTGATTTATTAATAATCCTGAAATTAAGGAAAATCAATGAATAAATCTTGCAATAATAGAAAATACTGACTACTCCTATTGATAAAACAATGAAAATGACCAGCATAACGTGTATCATGTAAAATAATCAATTGATGAATTTGATAATATAATTCCAGTTAATCTTCCAATTGTAAATATTAAAATTAATCCAATTGATCATAAAAATGAAATATTAAAAATTAATTTTGATCCATGATAAGTAGCTAATCATCTAAAAACTTTAATTCCTGTAGGAATTGCAATAATTATTGTTGCTGATATAAAATATGTACGTGTATCAATATCTAAATCTACAGCAAATATGTGATGAAGATGATTTATTGTCAAACAATAAATCCAATTCCTAATATTGCATAAATTATTCTTAAATTTCCAAAAATTTCTTTTTTCCTCTTCGTAAACTGATTGAAAGTATATTCGTTCATTGATTTGGGTTTACGTATATTTTTAAACACATTTAGATTCTTCTGTGATGTTTATGTACAACGCCTTTTGATTTTATACAATAAATTTATCAGCGTTACTTCAAAGTCACGCGATTGATCTCTGCGACATTTTGAAACGAATCATTTCTAATTTTCCTATCAATGAGTTTCTCAAAATTAAAGGAAAACAAAAAAATCATGAAACAAACAAGAATGATACATACATGACAATCGAATAACTGGGACAGCGTACATGCACATAAGTATATATGCACATACTTTTATTTTTTATAATTAAATTTACAAAAAAATATTGAATAAATATTTAATCTCTTGTCTTATAACGTGTCGAGTAACGACCGTGAATAAATACAAAATATCTAATATACGATAAAAAAGATAGATATTGTTGTTTCAATTTCGATGGCTGATCGAATGTAAATGTCTAATGGAAGTAACAAGCAACCAAGCGAACTTGGTTAAATAAGAACGTGACATCTATATATTATATCGATGTAAAGATACAGACTCACATAGCTTTCACCCATTATCTTCTTCATGACGATCATCATTACCCTTTACATTCTCCTTTCATGTTGCGGTCTACCGCGATGGTCGAAAGTCTATACGCGGACACCTGTGTTCTGCACCGGTCGCGTCTCCGCATAATGGCCGTCGTATTTCTTGATTTTCGTAATATGAGACTTTATTCGGACAAAAGTTAGTTAGTTTCACATTTGACGTGTTCTGTTTAAATCAAAACTTTTTTAGGTGTAGACGAGCGGTTTTTTATAAATTTGCTGCCTCATTTTATAAATTTTATAAATAATATAATAAATAATATTGACTTATAAAAACATAATATACATATCTTATCTATATATTTTAATGAATGTTTAAATAAGAGTGTGGAACGTTTGGAGCGTTTGGAAATATTTATTTATATTTTTTAAAAAAATGTAGAAATATACTAATTTTAGTATAAAATTTGGTATAAAATTGAACGTATATAAAATTGTAAATTACCTGGGTCCGTACTAATACTAACTAACACGTTCCGTGCCGGGCCGATTTTTGATTACTTTCCGTTTAGGCCATGCTATTATAAATAATATAATACTTCTGCTTCTGAAATATATTTTATAATTTTTATAATAGTGCAAAAAATATAATTATCAAAAAAAGTGTCTAGATTGAGATATATTATAGGACAAAGCAATAAATTTAATACCATTTTAAGTTATTATTTTAACAAACAATTTTTTAATGATGTCAAAATTAATTTACAATAAAACACTTTATTTTAAATACTTTTAGTATTATTGTTTATGTACTAAATAATAATAATTTATAAATATTATATAAATTATATAATATTATATTTAGAATACTTATTATAATACTGTACAATAATACTAAATACTAATAAATAATATTTATTTTAACGTTATTTTAACTTTTTAACGTTTTTGATAATAAATTTTATAGTCTCTTTTTACCGAATTGAGTAGATCTTAACAGACGGTCGGAAAAAGTGATCGTCACGCCGCGTCTTATACGCTTCACGATAGGATAAACACGATATACATGTTATTAAGATGTTAATATATGATTTTATAACAAATTTTTAAAAAATTCTTCGTTTTACAAATGAAAATCATTTGAACCGAACGTTCACTGCGGGGAGTATACACTCCACGCGGCACGGAATGTGTTAAATGTTGATGACTACTATTATTGAAAGGAACATTTCGCGAGAAATTTTTTAAAGTTCATTTTTTAAAGTTTAATTGTTTGACAATCAAAAATAAAATACTGTCTTTTATCTGTAAATTGACGATCATAATAGCAAGAAAAAAATTTAGTAAGAGAAAACCGATTAATATTTCAAAACGAAATTGTATTTACGAGGGAATTCTTTTCATGAAATAAAAAAAAATTGTCGGCATATTCTACTATACAGAAAATTACAAGAAGAAAAAAAAAATACTATAGAACACTGATGAGCGTTTTATTTGTAGACAGAATAAAACAAACAATTTGTCCGAGGACAAATGTGCAGAATTTAATAACAAAAGTTTCCTTACGAGGAAGAAATCTCAATTGAAACAGTTTGCAGAACAGGAATATAATAGCTGAATCGCAAGAAAAAATCGTAGGTATGTACATATATGCATAACAAAAAGGTAAAAATGTATGGAATTTGGAAAGGCATTTATAAATTGTAATGAAAGCTTTATTATTGTATTTTCTGACGAGATTAAAATCAATTTATTTAATCTTAGTAGAAGGAAATAAATAGTAGAGACAGCCAAGACGGAACATCATAATAGAAACACATACTCAATAAAACAAGAATCTGTTATATTATGGGATTGTTTAAATAATATCGAAAATATTGAATATATGAAAAAAATTTGAAACAATTGAAGAAATTAAAATTGCTATGGATTTATCGTTTTCAGCAAAGCAATGAGTCAAAACATATTTCGTATGTAATGTGTACAATTATGGCTGCTACGTAATGTATCCCCAGTTATCTGAGCGAGAAAAATGAAATAAAAATAATGTCTGGAGCAAAATAAAATCCAAAATTAAAAACAAAAATTTTAAAAATATTCAAAAATATCATTTTAAGGAGATAACATTTCATCTTTTATTAAAAATTTAATTTACTCCATACCACAACGTTTATAAATTGTAATTGTAATTGTAAGGATACACAGCAAATCAAATAATATAACAATAAATGTACGTTCAATTTCGCCATTAAAGTAAGTGTAAATAAATCTTTACATCTTCATTAAATGAATAAACGTCATTTTATTTAGAAATTTTATTTAGAAATTTTTTTACGAATTTTTATCAAAAATGTAAATAAAATATATATTGTGTTTTTAGTTTCACATTTGGCGTGTTTATATTCATTTTCCCGCCAATTTTTGTTATCAACGTAAGTTTAGGATCAATTTTGTCAGTAATTACGAAGTAATTTTCGGAATGCGACTCTCAGCGGCATTATTTTATATAGATCATTTTAGCAAATGGTAGATAGAAAAGCGAACATAACTTCACGCAAATCGCTCGTATGAATTGCAAGAAAAATTGGATACGTAAACCACTTGTCTCCACTCTTAATTCGTTGGCAGTAAGTTAAACGAGAGAGAAGATGCAACTGAATTGAAAGCACTGTTGACAAACTGATTTTCAAATATTATATTCTTACTTTTGTTATTCAGCGTATTTACATGTATAGTATGGCATGCTTAACCACTGAAAAACATCATATAATTATATATGCCACATAATTTTGTTCAATGTTATTACATTCATAGTTCATTGATGAAAAATATTTTAATTGTTTTACGATTATACAATTATATTTAGTAGTATCTACTAACCTAAACAAAATAAATCTACTAATTTAAGCAAACATAACTTAAAACAAAAGATCTTAATTTAAAATTAATAAATTCTAGCGATTAGTTGCTGTATTATATCAAAAAACAAAGCTAAATTTCTTTCTGGATTAGGTTTCACTAACACTTGATTTATTATAGTTGTAGCATCAGTGTGTCTAAATAATCAAATAATAAAACTAACTGTTAACATTATTCGAAATATAAATATTACATCCACGTGTCCAGAACCATAAAATCGAACGCACGCGTTCGCAGTGTTATACGATTAAGAAACTTTTTTGCTATTTTTCAAGAGAACTATGATGAATACTTAACTTAGATAAAACTAAAATCACTTTCTAGTACCTTTACTATGTTACGACTTATTCCTATTAGAAATTGACGGGCAATTTGTACACCAATTAATACTTTATTTAATTAAAATAATTTAATTAATTTACTATTAAATCCTCTTTCAAATTAATATTAAACTTAATTATTCAAAAATAAAATTTTTTTATAATTTATTAATCTTAAATATACTACATTTTGACTTAAAATATTATTATATAAAATTTTTATTTATAAATATTAATAACAATACATAAATAAAATTTATAGTATATCCTATCATAGATTATCAAATTAAATAACAAATTTCCCTAAAAAGATTAAAAGACCGCCATATAATTTTATTTTAATGATTCAACATTCAGTAATAAAATTTTACTATATATTAATATAATAGGGTATCTAATTCTAGTCTATTATTTAATTTTAATATATTTAAATATATAAATTTATATTATTAATTCAAAGTACACAAGATTAGATTGTTATGGTTCCTTTTACCTTCGTGATGAATAGAATACAGTCCAAGAAAAAAAATTTTTTGATCTTGAAATTCAAGGTCAAGATCAATTTTGCAGCAGGTTTTTTTATATCAAATCAAAGGTGTAAAATTCATCTATGATAGCCATGGACAAATTTTTCTTTCCACCCTGTACAGAGCCTAATTATTTGAAAGAGTAGGTCTATGTCTTATAAGCAGTCTCAGATTAAAAAAAAAAATTTATTATTTTAGCAAAAGTTTTTTGCTTCTTACCTAGAGACGCAGCAATTCTTTTCTCTTCTTTTCTTTTGGATGTAAATTGTTGACTTTCATTGTAGTTACTAGTTATTATAATATAATGTAGTTATTATTATAAACTCAATATATGTTATATCAATTGAATTATATTATAGTTTAGTTTAATTAATTTAAAATACCAAACGTTTGAATGTCAATCTTCAATTAATCGTTTCAATCCTTGGATATGTCTCAACGGTTTATAATAATTTCTGGATTTTTGAATTCTTCTAAAATAAAATAAAAATTTTATGACATATGTTTTAACTAAATAATTGAAAATACATTTTATCGAATTAATTATATTTTTTAATAACACGAATATTGTAAATAATTTATGAAAAATGAAAGATTATTTATGTAATTTTATTCTGATATGCTAATATGAATCCGAAATGTAAATTCGTGCGATAAAATTTAAAGATGATAATCGCATGTCTGTTGAATATTTTCTGTGGATGACCAAGCATGATATCAAGCGATCAGTTTTTTTGCAAAAACTTTGAATTAATTCTTTTCATTTTTCGTTCAGAAATTTTTGTCGATCTTCCCGAGAAAAGACAATATGACGGAAAAATCGAAAACTGATCATAAAGTCACGATTTCAGTTGGGATAATTGATAACCATTTTTGTGAAATCTCGAGCCCTATATTCTCTGCAAATCTGATTCCTAGGAGGTTCAATTTTATCGATAAACATTTCCGCAAGAAATATCCACTTAATTAGTGGTATACCCTTTTTCCAATCGTTTATTTGTCTTATTATATATAAGTTTGATCTCATTAAAAATTAACTTTTAAAATTATCTTTAATCTTAAATTAAAGATAATTTTAGGGATTTGTTATTCATAAATCGTACCAAAGATATGTATCATTATCACATATTATTGTCCTTATTAAAATAAAGTATTGAATTCAAATTTCTATTTGTCTCAATTACATTTAGAAACGAATTTAATAAAATAATCTGGACGCAGTACTGTAAAAAGACAAATGTGTATAAACTCTGTTCGCGAGAGTTTTGGTTTGCCGGAACCGGGCCCCTCCACCGGGGTTGTGACGTAAAGCCAACCCTCCCGAACACCGGGTTGTTACGTAGAACCAACTCTCCCGAACACGGGTTGCGCCGTGAAGACAACTCTCCCGAGCACACTCGTGGCATGAAACCAACTCGCCTTAGCACATTCGTGGCGTAAGGACAACTCTCTCGAACGCGTGCAAGACTCCACTGGCGAGACGCCTTCGCCTTTGTTCCCACCTTGCGCTCGCGACACCCCAAAGGAAGGGGAACCGAGGTTACTTCTGTGCGTTCCTCGACCCAGGATTTTAGAATCGGTTCAAGTTCCGAGCGATTAAGTTGATCTTTGCGACACTAAAGCTAGTAACGAGGGCATAGCCCCACCCATATCTCAGCGTGCGATTAAACATACAGTCCACACATTAACTAAGACCGCGCCAAGCTACTCACGCGCGCTAACACTCTCGAAAGGACTTTTACTGGAATTCTTGTTAGAAAAAGGAAAAGAAATTAAGGTTCTCTCCATTTCCTCGTATTGTTGTTACCAACAGGACAACAAGAACAGTAAAAACTAGCGGCTACAAATTTAGGTGACTTGCGTCTATGCGAATGTAGCTGTTACGTGAATATCTGTGCGCACCTGAAAATATGTTCGGGTAGACGCAATCGCAGACGACTTATTGTTCTAAAGAATAAGAATGATTCTCCGGAGAATAGGATTCTCAGTCTCACGCTATCGTAAGTTAGGCGAAGTTGGAAGAACGAAGTTGGGAACTGGAAAGGAAGAAGAAAGCCACGGCGTTGTGCAGCACAGTGTAGTGCACGTTGAATCGCGTTGTCATGCTAAGAATTATAAGATTTTACATCTAAGCTAATTTTAAAGTATTGGTTAATTAATGATGTATCATCTGCGAATCATGTCAAATCGCTTAAAAGTTTCCGCTTTTGATGCTCCCATTTTTCACCCATTTTTCCCGAAAGCGTGACATTTTTTTTCTACCGTTGCTTCGCTGCCGTCCTTTAATGAGCATTACACGGGTTTACTGTTACGCATTGTGATAAGCTGCCCGCAATTTCTGCGACAGAAAATGTAATGTTATTTCGTGTGTCAGACAGCTATCAATTATACGAGAATCACAACTTCTTCCTCCATATAAGGCTAATGTTGCAACGGAACTTTGACGACGTTTCCAGAGATATCTTCCTATTAACTATGTAACGTTGATTCTCAATTTCACGCGTGATGAATACATCCATATATTAATTCCTAGTAGACACACGAGTACATATGTATTAATATAGTCACAGTTCATATCATGTGATTACTAATATATTACAAAATATTTAAATATATTTACAATTACAATTACAATTACAATTAATAAACAAATACTGTTCTACATACGAAGATTTTAATCATGATATATGTCTATTTGAGAGTTTCTTTTGATAACTATTCTCGAATGTACTCTCAGATTGTGTGTCCACTTAAGAGTAACATTGAAAATTTTCATTCTAGATGATAGAAAATTCACCTTATTTGATTTAATTTGACTCTCTTTGTCAGAATTATATTCATTAAAAACTGTACTATGTATGCCTAATGTATGCCTGTCCTTTACTCACGGCTTTGATTATTGTTTATAGGTAATATTTTAAGAAGTTACTTCTGTATTAGCAGAAAAGACTTACCACTTTCAATATAAACTCATTTAAAATATTTAAATATTTATTTATAATATTTATAATATTTCATTTAATGTAATATTTAAAATATTTATTTATAACATTTCATATTTTTTTATAATATTTAAAAGAACTGTTCCGGAAATAACAAGGAATAGAATTTTTTTAACGCACACATAAGATGCAGCGAAGATAAGATAACTGTAATATGCAAAACATTTGTATACACCCTATAGTTCTAGTATATTCATGCAACAACATTCTATAAAACTGTTCTTCATTGCAATTAAATGTTATTTTGATTCACGAAGAAAATAAATCCTAGCCATCGCAACGTATGCAGGATGAACATAGAAAAGAGTAAATTAAAAAATTAAAAATTTTGAGAAAAACGAATTATAATTAAATCATATATGATAAATAATTAATATAACTATAATAATTAAATTATATTCAATATAAAACCGAAATGAAGAAATACGGTTTTACAATAATTTTCTTTCCAAAATTATATTTCTAATAGAGAAGAACGAAGGTTAACAATTCCTTCTTCCGCGCGTATATTTTTTTTTTGTAGAATATAAACCGAGATAGTGTGTTATTTAGGCCATAAAGGCTTCTTTGAAATTAATTCGCAGTTGCCACTCACCAGTTCACACGATTGTTCGATCGTAATTTCACTTTTATTATGATGCATAACGCATGCTGTTTTCCGGTGGCTCGCGCGTGAATGAATCTGTCGCTTCGAGTTACTACGATGTTCACACAAAACCCAGTTCCGACTCGTTAATATATAATAGTAGAATATGTTTTGTGATGGAAATATTAATTTTTTTCTATTGCTTTTTTAAAATCTTGTATAAATGTAAAATTACAAAAAAATATTTTTTAACTTCTAAATTCTTGTTTTTAAACAATGACTCTGAAGTTGACTATCTAAATAATTTAAATAATTAATATTTTCATAACATTTATTTTAAAACACATATAAAAACATTAATCTAAATAATATTTTCATGACGAGAAAATGAAAATATCTGTTATGATACTATATGTACTATGTATTTAGTTGTTCATATTTGACGGAAATCAAAATTTATTTCTAAGTCTATTCATCATTTATTTCATTTTTTATTGGTTTCAAAAATAGTTTGTTTCTATCGAATCATTCTAGTTTAAAAAAAAAAATACAAATTTTAACAATCATCAGGCAGAATTAATAAAATTATCATGCATGCAAGCAAATTTTTAAACGTCATAATAATAATACAGAAATAGAAACAATGGCAAAAGATTAACAAATAACGAACGAATTATCACTAATAGCAACAATTTATTATTATAAATCTAGATAAAAATCTGTCTTCTGCATTCCTATTGATATCATTCATTTCTTTAGTTAATAATTAATTCGTCCGAATATTGGATATTTTTTTCTGTCATAGAACTGATTTTATTTTTATGAAAATTAATATAAATGTCTCATAATTTATAATATTAGAATAAATTGATTTTTAATAAACAAACAACGCTACATCGCTTGACAAATTGATGAGTTTCTGTATATTTGATTACTAAAGTCAATCACTTGACCTGGATGATTTGTATTGCTTGAAAAATGTCTGAATTATGTTTGATCAGTGCGTGGTAATTATTTTCGTATATTGTATTATACAATTGAATATGAATGTTTTAATTTATATTGAAAATCATAAAGAAACAAAGAAATCCATAAAGGAATTTCTTAATATAATATAATAAAAAATTGTTGTAGATCATTAATAATTCGTTATTTGTTATTTGAGCTTTATCATGGATTTTAAAGATATGCGTATATTTCAAACAATTTTATTAATTTTGTTGAATCTTGCGGTTGACTGTAGCTAAGATTTATATTTTTGAAACTAGAATATTTAATAATCAAGTGCGCATAAACTATTTTTCACGCAATTTTGGACATTTTTTGAGATCAATAAATAGCAAAATTTGTTTTGAAAAGATTGACAAACAAAAATAAAATCGTTATAATTGTGTTTTTATCAAATTTTAACAAATGTATTATGGGAAACAATTTTTAAAATATTAATTATACTAAGATAGCAGATGATTTTAAAATTAAGCATTTATTGTTCAAAAATAAGGATTTAAAGATTTAAAACATTTTTTTTTTGTGATTTCTCAAAAATTAACAACCAAAAATATTATGTTCATGTAATTATAACAATAAAAAGTCGTAGGTAATTTATATTTTTTTTGTTCATATCGCGAAATACCTATGGACTCGTCTTACTATGCGACAACCAGTCTAAAGGATGAAAATACTCGTGTTTGCCTCGCTCATTATCGTCAGCCGCGGAACGTTCTCCAAGCTACGATTCCGTTATTCGACGGAGTGTTCCCTCTTCTGAATAGATCGTTGCGGACGGTGCTCCGTCAAGCATAAGATCACGTCCGCCGGCATGGTTTCTTCTCGATAATCAACAGAGAATTCCAAATTAACTTTTTTCACCGAGTCGTCGTAGATCTTTGCCCATTCCATGCTCATTCCGTCTGATTCGTTCACAAATGATCAGCCATGATTCATTCACACGAATCGTTACGAATCAACAATATCCGGAGATCTAGTCATCGAATTACTTAGATTTTTTCGCTGTTTATACAGAGTTACGTGGAATCAAGAACGTGTCGGACGTCATTAAAATGAGCAATCGCTATCATCTCGTGTTCGTGGATCTAGTCAAGCTTGATCCTAGCAAAATTATTTATTTTATTCGATAGCCAAATGATAAAAAATGATGAAATAATTTCAAGAGGAATCATTTGCTTATTTAAATAAATCAACGTAAAATATCAGTCAATAATATCGAGTCAAATAAAATGATATGTTATTTAAATAATCGTTTTTCAAATATTTTATTCGAATAATGCCCACGGCTTGAAACCAACAATAAAATTTGAAAATTAGAGAATGAGCCTGTTTCTTACACAACATAGTTCGTTAATATAAGTAAAAGAAAGTAAGGAGAAAATCGTATATTGTTATATTTTACGAAATAAAATGCTATCATTTTCTAAAGAAACAATGTCTAGTTATTTCAGCACGATAAAAACTTTAAGCATTCTACGAAATTAAAACATTAAAAACATTAAAAACATTTTTTGGGAATAAAATATAATGAAGTAGTCAAATCAGATTAGAATTCAATAGAAGATCTACGAAATTATGTTGAAACCTAATTGCGAACTCATTCTTTTATAAATAAAATAGAATTAAGGAGAATAGAAGTCACAAAAATATGGACTGACTATTATATTCAATTAATTGAATCAGTGCCTCGCAGATTCTACGCATTTCTCAAATATATATATGCCTTTATGATACGATGTTTCAACAACAAATGCAGATTTCAGAAAATATTCATCTATAATATACTATCTGTTATATTATTTTTATTTCTAATTTATGTATTTCCTAAGTCGAAAAATAAATAAAACTGTTTGTTAAGTAAAATCAAATTAACATGACTGTCATCAATCCTAATTATTTTTTATTTTAATCATCTTTTTATGAAACCGCAGTTCCTTTGTTAATTCGTTAAGAGATAGAGTATACTGTAATAGTCATTAATCAATAGAACATATGAATTTATGTCTCTCTTTTTTAAATATTTTTTGTTCAAATATAATAAAATCATTTTACTATAATTGTTGCTTTTCATATTTTACGCTCTTCCATAATAGAAAATTCTTTTTTTCAATTTTACAATAAGCACGTGTTACTTGGATAATTTCTATCACGAAGAACTAGCAAATGCTTGCAATTTGTTGACACTCTCCGCAATCGTGAATCTAGGCGGAAACAATTTGGCATTGCGATGTAGTAAACTAAGCAGTATGTAACATAGTTTTATGTTATTGCGATCAACTGTGCAACATGACTGCATGCAGTCTCGCTCTTCTTCGCTCTTCCTCCAGTTCTGTGGCTTTTATTCAACGTGGTCCTGCTGTCAGAGTCAGCTCACTAAATCATTTTCAGATTCAGTTGTTGGTTTCATAAACTATCCGAGCAACAGCGTATCGCATCGTTGCCTATTCTGTGCTGTGCCGTGCAATCTGACAGTCATCGCTGAAATAGATTTCCGTTTCTCGTCACTCGATGAATTCGCGAATTTTGTTGTTCGTCCGTCCATAAAATTAATCGTAATGCCTGTAATATTCTTTTTCCCTATAATAAAAATTTTTCCATCTGATGATGTTGAGTCTCATGTTTCATTTTTAAATGTACGACATTCGCATATTATTTTCCAGATTAGATTTCTATTCAATTCGTTACGGTAATAAACGATTATATGATAACATATATAGTTTCAGAAATATTCATATTTTTGTGAATACATCTAGAGAAACGAAACGAATGGATTGATCGTGGACTCTGTTACAAATGAGTATTAAAATTCAAGATTATTTTTTCCCGATGCATAGTAATAAATAGAGGCGAAAGACATTAGTATTTTGAACGGTACCGATCTGCTATAAATCGCTGTTATTGATTCAATTATCTCTTGGCGTCAAGGAAGGCGAAAAAGAAAGAAAAATGACTGCAGATTGATGCATCGAGTGCTCCAAATGGATTGAACCAGCCCGGTCCTTTTATTTCGCCAATCTCCTTTTATACTCTCTTCTCCTTATGATTTATTTCGTCAAGAGAATTGTAAACAGCTGTGCAGGGTACAAAATACACGGACCAATTATAATTTTACTGCTAGATATTCCAGTTTCGTACGAAGAATAGCCTCTCCTTCGAGAAAGTTTCGAACGTGGTCAGTAGCCAGCACGATTCATTATAGTATGTATGAGCAAAAAACGGGAAACATTTGGATCCGTCAAGTTGTTCGAATTAAATGATTCGATGCAGAATTGAAACGACGTCGATGTCTCTTTTGAAGTAGATATGGAATGATTAGTTTTTATGATTTCGCGCAATCGTCTGATTCAACCGTGATGTTAGCTCGATAAAATTAACATTTGTAGCTTTAATCTTACGATTACAGAAATTTTTGTCGTTCTCTCGATGTACATTATCATTCCTTGTGTTTGTATAGAACGTTACATTAATTTAATATCGTTTTATAGGCATTAGAATAGCGAAATGAATTATCTGCTCATCACCTCATAGATATTTCTCCTGTATATCGATGATGTTTCAAACAAATGAAATGATAAAAAATAAAAACAACTTTATGAATTAAAATTGAATAATCTAACGTGCCAACTAGATAATAATGTTTCAATAATTTCAAAGTCATCTTTATTTTTTTGAATGAAGCTATAAACTTTCAGATGTGTTTTTTAATTCTCAAATGCAAAAATATTAAAATATATTTTCGTAAAACTTGGTTTTAGAAGTTATTTTCTGAAAACCAAGTATGAAAACCAAACGAAATATAAATGCAGTGTATTGCGTTATCTTTTTTTGTTTTTCACATGGTTTTAAATAAAATTGAAGTTAAAATATTTTTTAAATTAATCAAATTTTGATTCGAATATTTTAATAGTTTTTTTTTTATTTATTTTTATGCATAAAAAGATTTATATTCCCATTTAAAAGAATAGAATTACATTTCTGTCTAAAACATTCGAAATGCTGCCATTTTTGAAATTAGATTATACATCGTTTAATTTTTTTTTATTTTCTATTATTGCGTAGGACATCTTGTATACACATCTTTATATATACAAGAATTTCAAATTTTAATACAATATCTCATTGCTATTGTTTTTTACTTCTTTAAATGGTATTCGTATACTATAAATTTTCCAGAACAATGATTATAAAACGATCATGTAACACTTGTTGTTCTTAATTAATATCCAAATTAGTCTGTACTATTTAGCAATTTATGTGCCAATAAAAGTTGTTACTTTTCATATGAAGAAACTTGGGTAATAATAATTTTTATTGATAATATAATGGTAATATATGGATGAATAATGGTAATAATAATTTTTATAATAATTTTATAGTTGATGGAGTTTCAGAAGTTTCAAAGTCACTCCTAGTACAGTTTTTGATTCATCGGTTTTGATCAATCGGCTTCGACATTTTCTATAAAAAAGAAGTATTAACTTATGTATGTCGAACAATTATTAATTTAGAAAATATTTTAACTTCGATTTTGCAAAATTTATCGTAAAAAAAAGCAAAAGAAAATAGGAACAGTTCATATTATCCTTATTTTTCGTACAATAGACTTTATAAAGTTAAATATCTCTTAAACTAATAATTTTTAGGTTAATATCTTTTTATATAGAATGTTAAGTTGCATAAAAAAATATATGACTCCATTTAAAAAGTTTGAAATCTCCAAAACTTCTTCAGTTACAAAAAAAAAAATTATTATTGCCACAACTCTTTTTATACTGAATAATTTTCGTTAATAAAGTTTGTTCGTATCTTCAACAATAACAAAAATATTCAAGTCTCAATATTTGTTGAACCATCCTGTATATTGCACTATTAAATAAGATTTGAAAATACTTAATATAACATTATGACGCGAAGATACGGAAATTGGCATAATTGAATTAATTACAGCGATCTACTGAAATCATTGAATATTTGAATAAACGAAGTTATTCCGTTGCCGGAAGGTAATTAAAGTTCTCGAGAGAGAAAGGTACGAGATGAGCGAAAGCAAAGCTAAGCGAAATGCATCATCTGTGTCTCAAACGAAACCCCGATTCCATTTGGTTCAATTTAGAATTTGCAAGAACGGTCGACGCTCGATACACGATAAGCACGACAGCAAAACGTGACTGATCAGAGGCGCGAGATTTCGCTTTCGAGATCGCGAAAGGCGTTGTTACCTCTCGATTTATTCGGCAGCTCCTTCCACTTTGGTACGCTTACGTACGAGCACGTATTATTTCTTCAAGGCTTAAATAAGGCGCAGAGATCAGCAAGGCGATACTTAATAAATCGTGAGCGGTGGCCACGATCTTATCAACATCTCAATCGCGACTGTCGATTCCTCGGCTAGCGAGGCCACTTGCGTACTATAATGAGCAATAAATAATCACTGGGTGACTTCCACCCTCTCTTCCTTCACTGTATGGTGCACCGTCGCGTCGTCTTTTCCTTAATGTATCCTGTATCGACAATTTCTCAAGAAGGGTCATCAGAATCGACGATCATGCCCGCAGGATCGAGTTTAGATAAAATCTAACGGATCGATTATCTAGTAATTTGGACTGATGCACCGATTGATCCGCGTTGCTATCGTTAACGTAAAGGTAGCTGTTCTGTTCAGATGCAGTAAGATATCATTGAAGGTAGCTTCAGATTTTCTGGTTGAGAAACGTAATTTGACAAGGAACTGCACATTTACGCTTGTAAACAATATTGTGCTTTATTTTAAGAACATTGTATACTTACATAGAAGATTTGCATAGAAACACGATGATTATGATACATGTTTTTACAATTTTTATTGAAAGACTTGGCACCTAGAGAAAGATGCCAAGATAGAAAACAAGGGACGACAAACACGAAAGAAAGATCGTTCTTGTAGTTTCTTAACTTACAATTAAATAAATTTTAATATTGGCAGAAAGCGACGCAACGCGCGACACGTAGCCAGGGAAGAAAGGTCCTTACTATGTATAAGATAGTTACTATATATGTACGTTAGATACGATGGCACGTGGTAATCTACATAAAGCGATAAGTTCAACGCACACATGCTGCCTTAATTTAAAACTAGTACACCCTACTCCAGTTGGTATACATATATCGTACATAGATATATAGATAAATCGAGTTGAAATATATTCAAAACGGAAGGAAAACAGAACGAGAGAGAGAGAGAGAGAGAGAGAGAGAAATAAAAGATAAGGGTTCTTCATCCATGAGATCTTGAGCGCGTAGTTCGCGTCGAGAGGCAGGTGTATTCTCGTTCGTTTGGTGTAATAGATGACTCATATATGCATATTAAACACTACTCGTCCGGTTATATGTTATGCAGACCTACACATACTCATAGGAATATCATTCGTTCGATTCGTGTTACATCGCTTTCTGCAGTCACGTTCGGTAATCGCAAGCTTGTAAAACTGCCAGCCACGTTGCGCTCGCCTTTCTCAACGTTGACCAATGCGTGCTATAACGGAATCGTTCGACAATCGTACACTGTTGCCCATCCGCCACTAGTGAAACGTATTACCGTAAAAGTAACCTGAATAAAAGTAACGAGATCGATAAAAACAAACATTTTAACAAAAATATTATAATTATCTAAAAAGTGAACGACTCTGCTTTAATGATTTTTTTATAATGTTGTTAGAGACAATAACTTTTCACTATTACATACATGTATGAAAAAACAAGTCGAAAAGAAAGAATAAAATTTTTTCAAAATTGTTCTTCTTTGTTACGTTTAGAATTAATCAAATTCCAGCATGTTAGGTAAATTTTCAAACTCAATTTCCTCGAAAACGAATCTTAGAAAAAAATTTTATTTTTCGACTCAGTTTTTCATATAGAATTGTCTTTTACTTGGTTATACTACTGAGACACTCTGTATATGATAAATTCTTTATGATAACAAATATTACAATTTATAATTATTTATTTATCTGTAACCGATGACAATCTATCTTTTTTAATCACGAGATGGGTTAAAATGTTGTGAGTTGTTCATTAGCATTTTGCCACGATCCACTACGATGCTTGACTTACTTCCGACTTAGATAACATTGGCTTGAGACACAGTTCCGCGATTAATAAGCCAGATAATAGAAAGTAAAGTAATTCAGCTGTTGTGAAAACGTGTTGTGAATGGGAATTGCAGTATCATGTAATCGTAATTATGTAATCTTGACTTTCGTGATTTTTACTACGAAAAAGATACAGAGTTGATGGGGAAATTATTGTATCGAATGTTTCGGCTGGAAATGCTTCGGTAAGTCTAACTTGTACCTTTATCGATAAGTTGACATTCATTAAAGCGAAAGCTGTATTAATATTCGTGTTTTACATATTAGAAGATTTATAATTTTGCGGTAAGGATAGATTGTTTTAACGAAACAATTGGAAATGGCAAATGAATGCATGGTAAAAAAATTACGTATTTTTACAATTAAAAAAATTATAAATTTATTATAAACTAAATTCTTTGTTACATCTCTTTTACGAGCCGCGACAAACTTTTTATTTACACGATGTATTTATATGAGTACACAGGATGTCCCTTTTTTCGGCATAACTTTGCCAATAAATTCTATAAATGGAGATGAGAAGAAACGCATGCTTAAAAATTCTTCGTTAAGGAATTATAATGAAAATTCGAAATAACAGCATAATAAGTTTCGCTTGGATGCAACATAAATGACGGATCGGCAATATTATCTAGTTGAATTTTTTTACCAAATGAATTGAAGTCAGAGATTTTAGAGAATGTGCCATTATTCATTCGGTGAAATCTGTGGATACAGTTAGAACATATGACATTCTTTTCTTATTTTCATTCATAAAATCTACTACTCAAAGTTACGGCAGAAAAAGCAGGGACATCCTATATATTTGCACTTTGCACTGTTTATTTAAGGTAAAAATATACGACAGAAATATTTTAAAAACGATCGTTGTTAAATTTTATTTCGTCGTAAGTTTTTCGCACTTTTATTACAAATGAAATTTGTATTCAATATTTGGTAAATAATAAAGATGAGTACGTTTTCACGTTAGACACGCAGAAATCCATAAATCGTCGCCTACACATTGGCTGCGAAACTTGCTTCACGCAGTTATATATTCTTTAATAAAGAAGATTTGATGGAACTGATAACGCTAAAATAATTACACGAATGAAAGATGCTTCAAAGCTTTAAAATATGAATGTGGAATGCGTATGTATCAGAATTCTTTGGACGATGTGAAATCTAGAATACGTGCATAATATTCAAGATAACGGTGCAGTAAGAACACGAACAGATGAACAACTCGATATGGTCTGATAAGAAACACTATTTCGTATGTAATATATAGTACGAATACTCAAATACCGTATTATGAACTCATTATTATAAAGTTACAGATACGAATCCAATACGGATTTCAATTATTCTCAGATAATTGAAAAACACTCGAAGTAATTAAAGCATAACATTTACAAAACATAGTTAAACCTGAACGAATCTGCATTAAACGGTGTTCAATTTTAATTACAAGGTGTTGAGTTCGATGAAAATTTATTGCTAATGATGGAAGTAATATCTCACTACATGAGATTGTCAAACGATACGTAAAATATAGAAATATCAGTATCTGAATCTGATCCAAGTCCATATTTTTTTCGAAACATAAATATATAGCTCTTCTTAATTTTCTGTCACGCTTCATGAAATACTTGCATCCTGTTCATTTGCTACCTGTTTTTATGATGTTAATACGGTTACGGTAATGTTTATACGCTACTAAATCATAGCTTGTCTTGTTCATCAATCTTTTTTAACATTCTCAAAGATTTTAATGATGTAATTCTCACAAATTATGGCGTATACTTGAAATTTCCATTACAAGAGAGGCGACTGGATGTACGCCAAGCAGAAAATATGAAAAGTATCTAGTTAATTATGTATTCTTCTTCATAAGAAACGCGAAAACATAGGAAAGGCGCCAAATAATCGGGGCAGTTTCACCAGCTGTAAGTCGCCAATACGCATGAGGCTGGAACATATATATTTATCTCTCTATTTATTTTGATCATTCAGTGGACTTACTGCTACTCGTTACGTCAATTACCGGATCTTAGAGTACTGGATATGCGCCTGTATCCGGTTAGCTTCTCCTTTTTACGCGTAATGTATAAATTTTTTTAATCAATATTTATACAATTTATAATTTTATAATTTGGGTGTAATTTTGTTGGATTATCATTGATTGGATGTTATTTTGAAATAAAAGTAAAATTAATTATTTTATTTTCGGTACCTAGTATAAACTATTTGCTCGTGATTTTTCAGAAAAGCTAGAGATTACAAACATATATTAGCACTTTGATCGCTGCACTATTAGTAATAATATTTTTAACCTCTTGCGCTAGTAACTGGTTCACGGACCATAAATGACCAAACCGTATATAATAATTCGTCTTCTTTTTTAATGCATCGGTCACTGGAGAGAAATTACTAAGAAGTAATAAATTTATTATTTGTTTTGCTTGGGTTATATTTCAATATACTTAAAACTGAGAAAATATTGGAATTTTAGGTCAAATATTCTCGACGTGCGTGGCACGTCATTCCAGCGCAAGAGGTTAATTCCTAGAAGCCTAAATATTCTATATTCTATTACGTTGTTATCCTATTATTCAAACTAATTGTCTAAATCCCTATTGTGCTGCATTGTTTCATCGTGCACGCGCATGTGAGAGAAAGAGAGAGAGAGAGAGAGAGAGAGAGAGAAACTGAGCGTGAAATTGGCTATTATTTACCGATAGTTTGGTAAGAATAAGGCGTTGCAATATGTAGACGCGTTGATGAGAATGCGTACACATCCAGGTGAGAAACGCGGATCCGAATATAAGCGAAGATGATACGATGCCGATAACATTGTTTCTCTCCGCCAAGCATTTTTATAAGCATCGCAAACACAGCGTGCTTATTATGCACCGTGCATTGATACTACATTAACATAGACTTCGTATAGGCTATATGCTATTGATTTTGCTCCTTATAAAATTCTCCATGGAAAGGTAAGTGAGGAGAATGTGAGTTAAATATTTTTGCTTCCTGTCGCGTCCTGTACTGCACAAAAATACGCGCACGTTTTGAACCGTGATCATCGTTAAGGAGGAAAGATTATAATTACAATTGACCCCTTGTTTTTCTCAAACTCTTTCGATCTTTCTTTGTTTATGTCTAGCTTGTAATTACAGTCGCTTTTCGCTCTTTATGAAAAGATCCGAATAAGTTTCAGTCTTTTAGAATTTAAATATTTACATCGAAGTTCGAGTTCCTGAGAACGATACGTTCATACTTTTTTTTTAAATTTTGTAACTCTTAAAAAACCGATAGTCATTCTTGTGGCTTTAGTAAACTAATGACCACTTAAAATATAAAGTTATGTTACTACCATATACACTGTACACTATACACTATGCACTATACACTATACACTATACACTATACACTATACACTATACACTATATATATTATAGTAAGTATACTACATAACTATACTATGTAAGTATCATATATTGTACTATATTATACTTTTGTTTAAATCTTCGTCTAAATTGTTTCATGTTATCATTCGTATTTTTCGATATATTTGAGCTTTCCAGTTAAATTGGACATTCTGTATACTCATTCGTTTTGGTTAACACTGCTATATTTTACAATCCGACTACAAATTCATAATTAAGTATATAAAAATTTCTAGAAGTACGTTATTTGTAAAATTTAGAAATGTTCAAAGTTATATTACTGCTTCAAATTGACGAAGCTGATGTATTGTACGCATTTTCATATTTTACGCACACACATAAGATGCATGTAATAAACATTTTGAGAAAGCAAACAACTGTGTTTTTAAAAAAAACTGTTGATTCTTTAAAGGTTAAGAGGATTGTGAAAATTTAAGACAAAATATGTACATGTTATTAATTATTTCGAAATGGTTGCGAGTCATTTCTTTCTTGATAAAAATTCGGCAAATTATACATACATATATCTCTTGTAGGTTGAATAGCTTATATCGTTTCAAATAACGATCTGTAGCACTATTAATCAAAAATATAGTAATTATGTTACGATTTTAGTGTACATAATACACTAACTTCAGATTAGTATCAAAGATATTTTTGTTTAATTCATTAATTTATATGTATTTATAAATATTTTTCGTGTAATAGCATTATGAACAAGGCAATTCGGAAATCAAATAAAGCGTTGTATCGAATAATTTAAGATACATTAATGCATTATATATTGCTTTTAAAAGCAATTCGTTCGACGTCAGAAATTATCAGAATTCGTTATTTTTTTTCAGGCAAGGACAACGATTGCGTGGTTTTGCTGCTTGCTCTGCATGTTTTTGTGTCCTCGTAATGTCGTTTCGAAAGCTGGTAAATAATATTTAATCGTTATTCTTTTTCTGCTTACTTACTGAACAATCATATACTTTTATTACTTTTATTAATCTTTTATTAATCAGTAAAAGCTCAATTGCACTTTTTTCATGTTATCATAATTATCAATATTCATATATTATCTTTATTACAATTACACTTTTTCGTATAATCGAAGAATTATGTTTACGATTTACTATTCGTATCTATTTTTTTTATTTAGTAATTAAGAGCTGACGTTATTTTTGATTAGTCTTTAATTTATATAATTTTATAATTTTAGTTGGAAATTTTTAACAAAACATTCTTGATATAATTATCTAATAATTTTTATATGACTTCCTCTGCAACATTGATTTATTATAATATTAATTAATACATAAATAAATTGTAACGATTTAATTATTATATTTCTTATTATAGTTGTAAACATTTATCAAACTTCAATGAATCATTTATGGACATCTTTCATAAACGTATTAAATCTGTTGTATATAAAATTAATTATTTAATCACCATTATGAAACTGAATTATTATAATTATAGTTTGAAACAAATCAAATATAATGTAGAAATGTATAGGATGTTTCGCGATTTGTGAATAACCGATGTGCAATGGCAAAGTGACTCTATGTAAAAATCAATCGAAAAGAAACAGTAGAATTTTTTCATTAATTTCCTAATTTCGAGAAAATCGATTTTGAAAATTTGTCAAATATATTTGAATTTGGCTACTTCTATACTAAAGAAAAACGAACAATCGAGAATGTTCCATGTACAAAAATAAGTAAAAGATAATAGAATAAAATTTTTTCATTTAAGATTTCATTTTTAAGAAACTAGGCTTCGAATATATTCTATTAAAAATAACCGTAGCATACCCGTATTTGATAAATATTCAAATTGAATTTTGTTAAAAGCGAAACGTCTTATAAAAAAATTCTATTATTTATATATTTTTCAATTATTTTCCTACGTCTGAAAAATAACCCCTTAATAGTGTAATAAAATTTAAAAAAAATATGTAATTTTTTCATATTTTAAAATACTTTTATACACGATAAAAATGTAAAAAGATATAGTTTATAAGTTTCTTTCTAATATATGTGTAATAAATTTTGAAATACCTAGATACATAACATAACATTGCAGGCAATAGTATTTTGTCCCTTTTTTAATTTTTTTTTACACAAATTCATATTGAACTGTATTGCCTAATTGAGTTTCCTTCACTATTAACAATTTAAGTTAATTTAATTTAAAAAATAATCAAAATCGATTTTTTCGGAAACAAAAAAATTATTATCTTATATAATCTTTGGAGAAAAACATTTTATTTTTTCTTTCCAATTTATTTTTTTACAACTGAGAGTATCATCTCTCAGTCGCGGATGTCCGCGAATCGTGGAATATCTTACAACGTAGGACACTATAAGATATTTGATATAAAGATCACAAAGGATTTAAACAATCAGTTATCCACTAGGTTAATAAATCTTAATATTCAACTATTAACTCTTAGCATTTATTATCTTATGTATGTTTCATATTATACACGAACTTTTCGTTATATGTATATGTAAATGCTTTCGTAACTTTTGTATATTTTCTCATAAATTTTGCCAGTCACGTGTCATTATGGTGCTAATCGAATTTCAAAATGTATTATATTACACTCATTAAATACATATTTTTATAATATAGAAGAAAGAAGAAGAAAATTAAGTAAAAATTGTTCTATAATTTTATGTTTATTAGTATCTAAAAAAATATCACATATAATGTTAACATTTGTTTATCAAAATATGATAAAATAAACTTGTAAAACTTAATGATAAATTGCAACAAAATAATTACAGAAATAATAAGAATAGAGGCAAAATACGTATTTATTATCCATATGTTCAAATTAATTGAATAATAACATTTTGTTTGTTGATATTTATATATAATTTTAATATTTATAAATAGGTAAATAAATATTTTAAAAAATTGTTTAACTGATAATATTCAAAAGCTAATATGATTAAAAATTATTTAGTTACTAATGTTTAAGACACGTAAGAGAATAAGATTACGAATTAGAAATACGATTGGTACACATATAAATATAATAAATTGACTGCAACTATTGATATTGACAATATGGAAGCTTTCCAAACACGAAATTAGTAATTATCTTTCTCTACGTAATTTGATTTTGATCATCTCTTTTTAATCGACTTCATTCTTTATATAATTTTTATATATATTTTATATATATTGCATATATAATTATATATATAATAATTATAATAATTTTTCTTGAAAACTTTTCATTTCTTAAAATGTTACAATAAAATCCGTTTCATCTCGAATATTCCTTTAAAAAAGTTATTTCTATAAAAAAATTATGAGACTGATAGAAGAGGATGGTGATTTTGAACTTTTAAAATTATATATTTTCCTTCAAGCTAATTTTCCTTTGATGCTATTTTCGAAATGTCTTGTTTCCCAAATTTTCCCCTGAACGATCTTCGATTCGAGGGTTATTTTCGTGGAGCGATAAGTATCAGACCTCGGTTCCCTTGTACAGTCATGCCACCTTTACAAACCACAAAATTTACATTTCTTGGAAACCATTTCCTTGCTAAACCATTTCCAGATTTTGATATAAATATTGAAACATTTAGTTATGCTATTTCGTACTAATAGAACGCTTGTCTGATTCGTAATAGACGAACAGAAATAAAGGAAAATATGTTTTTCGAAAGCAAATGTTGGAAGGGCCAGCAAATTTTTCTCGTACATAAATCTAGCAATCTCTCTGTCAAGTGGATGTTTATCCGTTTGTCGTCAAATGCAGTTGTATATGCTAAAATTTATGGCATGCGTATATTGTCTCTCACATGTATATTCTATTCAATTCAACACATGTTATTTAGTATATTACCTGAACTTTTTAATTAATTATTAATTGCGTGTAAATTTTACGTATTTTGTTGCAAAAATAACTTAAGAATATAACTATTAATTTGTAAACATTAGTTTAATACAATACTTTTTCAATCATTGTTAACGTCTATTTAATATGATTTCTCGTCTTGATTTTACACTAAAACTTTTCTTGAAGTATTTAAAATCTTCGTGTTTGTCGAAAAATGAGAATGACAGAATTTGTGGAGTATAATAACAGCATAGTAAAATGGTAAAAATAGATAGACGATAGAATAATAGGCAGTAGATAACAGATAAGTGAAAAAATGATAAAAGCAATGGACAATTATTTCGAACGCAGAAGGCCAACCACTCTAGTTTTCATTGGAGAAAGGAAGAAAGTATAATCTATTATACTTGCATGTTGAAAACTATATATATATATATATAAAATCGGATATTTATATTATTTTCTCTTTTTTAATTAAGCTGCATATAGTAAGGATCAAGAATGTAAGGATCAAAACTAGACGTTAGTGAAGATTAGATGGTTTAATTCCTTTCTATATCGAATTCAGTACCGTAGAAACCGTTTCAATGACTGTGGCCTAAGGTTTTCGGTTTCGAGTGTACCTTGTCTGTAAACGTTAGTTGAGAGAAGCATAGAGATAGATAGATAAATAGATAGAGAGAGAAAGAAAGAAAGAGAGAGAGAGAGAGAAAGAAATGATTTAATAGTTATTTAATAGTTATAATTCGTTTATATAATAATTATAATCCGTTATAATTACTAAGATTTCTCGATTATTAAAAGTAAGACGTATCTAATGCTAATACACTATCAATATGAATTCACGTGTCGAATCTTCAGTTTGCGTGCAGCTTTGATTATCATTGGTATTTTGATAAACAACCTACACGCAAATTTAATAATTATCTTATTATTGCTTTATCATTGTACAATATAGTATGAGTATCACTCATAGTTGAATGTCATCGAGTAATTCAATCACAATTTGTTCAATCGTTCAATCGATAATGAAGTACGATATTAATGTCAGAACTATCATGTCCATTAGAATGCCATATTTGGAATTTGTCATTGTATGATTACTAAAGTTATTATCAAAACATTATAAAATGTCAACATATGTTTTTAGTATAAAATATAAGACCATGTGACATGAAAAAATTGTTTCCCATATATAATTTAATTTTAATAAAAAAACAAACATCAATTTAATAATTTCATAACAATGGATGAGATATCTCGCGACAATATTGATAATGCATACTGCACAAATAAAACATCTCGTGTGTTCGTTTACTAGAAAAGAAGATATAATTTGTAGAAAAATCAATATATGAAATCTCATAGCAGATGTTAAATAAAATTGTTCATTTTTTTTCTTTTTTGTCAAAAAGTCGTTTGATCAAACATATATGTATTTCATAATGTCTGTAAAAAAATAATATAAATAATAAATGAAAAATAATAAATATAAAATAATATACATATCTATGTAAAGAAACGTAATTTTTGATATAGTAACTTTTATATATTATTCCATGCTTTGAATTGTACAGAAAAATAAAAATGATTAAAAATATTATTAATCAATAAATATTATTATCATTATTGTTATTATTTGATTGTTTTTCTTCAAATTAGAATTATCGTCTTAATAAAAATAAGAAGTATCTCGTCCACAGTTGCGAAGTGGTTGAAGACCAACTTCAGAAACTATTCTAATTAATATTTTATGTTTATATTATTATTAAACGATTAATATTTTATATCTATAGTTATACAGAAAAACGATGCATGTCATATGCTTTTACTTTAAGATCTTATTAGCAGTGTCTCATTTTCTTTTTTTTTACGATATAAGTCTATATTTCCTTCTCTTTGCATAATATTCTACATTCGCATCATTAATCTGAATGATAAACAGAGTATCCTGTATAATAATAATTTAGGTCATTCAGCTATTAGGTGAAACAATATAATTCCATTTTTTTTATTTTGCATAATATTATTTTCCTTTTATTTCATGTAATATTTGTAATGTCATGCTTCTTTTAGTCGTTTCATTTTATACAAAATAAGTAATAGCATAAGCATATTAATAAAACTAGAAAATAAAAAAGAATCACGAATTCTCTAAATTCCTATTCACCAAACTTCATAGAATTTCGTTGTTTTGTCTAATGTGTATGAATAGAATATTGGACTTCGATTAAATTGCATTTTTTTTTAATCTACACAATTTCTTTTCATGCAGTTTTTGTGGTAAAAATATAAATTCTATAATCCATAAATTCAAATTTTTTTGCAATTGTAACATACGGCATTTTTTTTCATAGTCACAGATATATCGGATATTCTGTTTATCATACAAAATTGAAATATCTTAATATATAAGAGATTGAAGTTCCTATAAAAGTTTTTTAATATAAAGGGATACATTATGTGATATTGATAATATTTTTGTGGAAGGAATGGGGGACATTTCAAGATCAAATTCATTTTTAAATTTTTTAAATAGAATCATATAATTTTGAATGTAACAACCGATTCATCTGAATATTCTCTATAAAAATGTATTAAACTATTTATGTCGAAAAATCATTAATTCAGGAAATATTTTCATTTCAATTTTGTCAAGTTTATCGCATGAAAGATAAGGACAACATAAATATAAGAATACCGGTCATATCTTTTCTTGTCTTTCATATTTTATAAAATTAAAGGGAAGTACTCCTAAGGGAAAGGGAAACTTCCAATAGTTTTCGGTAGAAATATTAAAAAAAATTAATTTGATCTTGGAATCTCTTTCACCATTCTACTTAAATAAATACCAGATATTAAATTAATACCAGATATTGAATTAATACCAAACAATTTTTATAGAAAGATTTTTTTTATTATTTCAGTCCTTTATGCCTTATGAAATAAACAGATTCTGCGAGATAAACAGAACACCAAAATATATATATATAATATATATTTTATATATACCATATGTATACAATACATATTTTTCCTGTATATACTTATTACATCTACGGCTTGCTATTTGGAAAAACCTATAAGATATATATATATATATATATATATATATATATCTTATAAAAGAACATGTGAAAACATTTTTAGATGATTAAAATACATTGTCGAACAACGTATGAAATTGCGAGAAAAGATCATTTAATACAATTGTTTATTAGATTACGATAAGTGTTATTCAGATATATACTTAACATTTTGGTAAATGGAAATACCAATTGTTTAAAATATCGAAACGATTATGATATTTCAACAGAGATCAATGAAAACAGTTTGTAAATATCAACTTTATAATTCTTAGTATTCATGTACACAATTATGTGTATGTACATATGTATATGTATATATATATGTATGTATGTATTTGTATTCTTACTTATTGTTTCTAAGCTTGTTCTTTATTTTTTCCAATCTTGTTCTCTTTTATTTACGATAGAAATAATCGTTACGATAAAGTAAGAAAATTAGGAAAGAAAGTTTATATATTTCTTCTACTTAAAATAAGCATTTCCCGTATCAAAGAATTTTGCAAATGAGAAAAATTTATGTAAATTCCAAATAAGTTTATTATAAACTTTATTATGAATTTGAACAAGAAATTGATTTGAATGAACGAGTTTACGTTACAATCTTTTCCATGTTACACTTTTTAAAATTTTGCAATGAGAATAGAAACTGTTCTCGTAGACTTTTTGTTGCAGACTTCTTTATTTTTCTTACAGTTTTCTCGCGTATCAAGTAATTCTGAAGCTTCTAGAGTATCCCAATATTCAACAACTCGTCGCAATCAACGAACTGTAATAGCTAATACAAAAGTACATGACCAGATGAAATTCACTCAGATGTTTGTTTTTAAACCCATTCGAATCATAGGTAGAAACTGATTTTTTTGAATTCAATATCGATATTTGAATTCAGTATTCATGTATCATGCAGCATTGAACGCACCTATATTTTCTATTTATTATACGCGTATTAAGAAGTATGCCTATTATAATAGTATGCCAATCTCTCATGCGTACTTCGAGAAGTCTATGTACAGTGTATGTAGAACGTATTCATACATTGATGATTTTCGAGCAAACCTTAATATAATAACTTTTATAAAACAAATATGTCTATACATATTCAAAATTTTTTGTAGAACACATATATCAATCATTTACATAATTTGTAAAATTAACAAAGAAAATTAATAAATCAGTAGAAATATAGCGGAAATATTTGTATAGTTCTTATGGCACTCTTGATATAAGAGAATTTTTTATAATCTTATAGATTAGGTTTATAACGTAAATATATAATCGTATAATCACGACTTTCTATTATAATAACGATTAATCGTACCAGAGCACCTGAGAAACGTTATCGAGTTCATTAGCATTTATAACTTTCACTATTTAAAAGTATTGAAAAATGGGCCGGAATGGTACGGAACTCACAATACACACACACACACAGCGTGCGCACGCGCATACATCCAGTGTAAAGTTTGGCAGACATTTCACGAATTGTTACCAAGATCTATTATACAAAGTTTAATTGATAGATATGGATTTAAAAAAACTCTAAAAAATAGGCCAATGGGCATCTGCTAAAAATGAATTAGTATATTGGTCGCATTATTATTAGAATAATTTGATTAACTCCAAAAATAACTGCAATAAGTATTGCGGAGCATTAAAAAAATAATTTAAACATTGATTTATCTGCTAGCGTTGTGCGTTGAACCTTAAAAATGAAAATTATTATGATAAAAAATATTTTATCAGTGCAGCAGAAAAGGGAAGATTAGAATTTGCAAAGAATAATATAAACACATCAATGGAATATTGGAACAGAGTAATTTTCACAGACGAAAGTAAGTTTAATATTTTTGGATTGGATGGACATTGCACTCTATGGAAAAAAGAAAATGAAAAACCGAATTCAAAAAATTTACTATTGTGAAACACTGGTGGTGGTTGCGTAATTGTTTGAAGTTGTATGAGTATACATAATATTGGCATATTACAGTTTATTAATGAAGTAGTGAACCATCGAGACATTAAAAGTGAGACTTTAAAACATAATCTTTTCTTTAGTATTGAAAAAATGGGGATTAAAAACAATTTTATTTTATACACGATTTATGCAATGATCCAAAGTATATTGTGTTTAATATGAGAATGTGAATTGCACCTTTGAAGAAATGAAACAAGATCCTTTTCTGCATAACAACAAATATAATAAATTCAATACCTAGGAGAATCGCAGCTATTGTAAAATCAAAAGGAAATCCTACAAAGTATTATTAAGATAATTTATATACATTTCTGCAGTAAATTTAAAGTAAATGTAATTATACGAATACTTTTTGTTCCTATATGCTCCTATAATCAGCGGATATTTCTACTGATTTATCAATTTTCATTGTCAATTTTGCAAATTATTTTTTTTTTTATAAAAATTATTTAATAAACATAAAGAATAAAGAATAAAATAAAGAATAATTATACAATAAAGGATTATTTAAAATTCATCAATGTATGCATATTTTACACTCGTAAGCGCGCACACAGTGGCCGATAGCGTTCACTGACACAACTCAGATTTCGTGACGAGTTAATAGACATGAACAACGATACTTACTTCAGCCCTATGTAAGGACATATACGATTGATATACAATTTAAAAAGTAAAACTGTAACGTAATCGAGGAAATCTGTTCGATAAATCATTGGAAATTACTAACTGTCAACTAAAATTCCTATCTTTTTGTTTTGTCCCGATACTTTATTTATTACTCGCAATCTCAAATTCATACACCTTCATAAATTTCATTCTATATTTAACTTTCTAAAATATCTATTTTCTCTATTTATTTTTTATTTACGTGTATTACATTGTTTCATTGATATACTGTTTTTTTCTTTAACATCAATTAACCCAGTTGTTAGAATTTTATTCTAACTTATTTATTAATTTATTAATTAACGCCAACTCCATTTACCATTCATAAACTGTATGGCATATTGTTAGAAACAGGAACAGAGATGTAAATCGCAATTGACACGTCTACTCCTTCAGTATACTTTTTAATGTAACAATTTTCCAAGGAATAGCGAAGTTCCAACGATTTCTTCGGTGGAAAGAATTTTTCAAAAATGTAGACAGAATAGAATGGATTGTTTTTTATCCAAAAGAATGCTTTCGTGGACTTGAAGAAGAACAATCAATCATTACATTTTAAATTGGACAGAATTTATTCATTGAATGATAAATACAATACGATTGTATATTATCTTGTATGAAACATGCCAAAAGAAATATATTAAGTATGCTTTAGAGCATTAAAATGCTTGTATTTTAAATGTAATATTTACAGTTTGCATTATCGGCTATAATTGTGGAGAAGCAGCATAATTTTACAAAAAAAGTGTATCTCTAGTCGCATGAAAGACGATCATACAGTTGCACAGTATTTAGTATTTTCCAATCAAACAATATATTATTTTCTATTGTATTTATGTTTAAGTAAAATTTAAATAATTATATACATACATATATATAAATATTAATATAATCAATATAAATATTCATTCTACAATTAATGTTATTAATATTATAAGCAAAAATGATAAAATTAATATATAATTATATAAAATAAATTTATATATTTCAAATAAAAAATTATTGGGATCAATGCATAGCAATATCAATGTCAGAAATTAAAAATAGTAAACTAATTAAGAAGAATGGTAAATTTTGAAATTGAGTTAAAACCATATTCAGACGGAATTCGTTTTTCTAAATTTAATGTTTTAATTATTGAAATAAATTTATTTAATTTAAAAGTAATAAATAATCGTTATCAGCAATATTATGATTCTCGCGTCGTTTCTTACAAGAGAAAAAATTTTGCATAGTGTAATTTTTTTGGCTTAATTTTCGTTAAAAGATTGTTTTCATCAAGATGTAGCTCAGATACAGCGCAAGTTCAACGTAAAATATACGGAAGAGAAGGCAAATGTCATTCAGCATTTTACTGATTGTAAGAGCAAGTTTCTCATGATAGAGAAACGATGCAGCGTAGCGTATCTTTGTTTACTGCGGCCATTAGCGTTTGATGTTGACCTTTCGGTAAAAGATCGTAACCACGTGAGGCACGTGCTCGGTTATTGCGTTGGCGATGCGATACATGTCTATTGAGCGTTTTAAATTTCAAGACTTCGTTAGAAATGACCCTTCCCTGTATCAAATGAGAATACTTGTAACTCGTAACGTTAGTTTGCACTCTGTATTCTTTAGAAATTCTATACATTCAATGTATATTGTACCAACGTATATCTACGATCAAGAGTTTTAAATAACATTTAAAATAATATTCGATGTTTTCAATATAGTATAGTTTCCTAGTATAGTAAATTGTGGTTACAATGGTACTAAAAATGATATTAAACACGATTATTCTTTGTTCGCGCGCGTGATTAGCTAGACGAGATCGAGTATAGAAAATAAGTGTGGACTGTATAATTCGCACGCTGAGTATTAGGGGCTTGTCCCCTCGTAGTAAGTTTATCGCAAGAGATTGCCTTTATTGGTCGGAAGTCAAAGTGATTCTGTTCTGGAAGCCGAAGGAAAGCCCGAACGTCTTCTCGGTTCCCCCTCCTTCGGCTTCGGGAATTCGCGGTCCAGGGTCCAGGGTGGGGCACGAAGGGCCAGACACCCCTTGGCGTCCTGGGTGATCTCGCGGGCCCGTGCTTCTCACGTGTTCGGGAAAGTTGGCGCCATGCTTCAATCCACGGTCGAGTGTCTCGTCTTCCTAGAAGTCCAGCCATGTGGCCAGTGTTTTGGGCGACACGGCCTGCTAAGGGTCCTCGCAAAGCAATAAATTTTCTGGGTACGTGCCTGTACCCAGACCGTAGGTATTGAAGCGTGGAAACTCTCCCGAACATTCTTTTTATAATATAATATAAATTTAACAGATATAAATTTTAATTTATAATAGATATAAATTTTATTTTATATCTATATTAAATGTTTTATATTCATGTTTTACATCTATGTTAAAAATTTCAATTTTTTTAATGAAGCTACCAAAGCTGTAGAGATCAGAAACCTTCCCTGAGAGGGTTAGTGCTTGCACATGGAAGGCTTGACTGGTATTACTTGGAAATTATTCGGGGTTGAAGACACTCATTTACATATAGGATGATTCAAAACATGTGAAAAATATAACAGCGACTGATTCAGCACATTAAAATAAAAAGAAAAGTTCATATACGATGTTGTTTGTTAAGTTACAGTTTATTATGTGTTGCAACAATTTTTCGGAATTGGATATTTTTCTGCATGTACATAAATATTGTATTGTATTAAATATATTGTATTGTGAATGAATTTATAATATTATATAATATTACTGCTGTGACTGGATGGACCAAGCAATATGGATCCAAGTCGACATGCTTGAGTTTAAAGCAGATAGCAACCACGGATGAAGTATAGTGAAATGATATGAAATGGTACGATTTCGATAGAAGATCGTGATGAGTGGACTGTATATTTTTGTAATTGATTGTCGCACGGATCAGTACGTCGCTCTGAATTTATTGCATTATTGATTTGTAATGGATTGTCGTACGGATCAATATGTCGCACTTACTTGAATAATTAGTCACACTACACTTGTATTGAGTTTTGCACTGAATGAAAAAGGGGGAAGCCGTTATCATTATTCAAACATATAAGTAGAATAATAAATTCCTTTGTGTGAAGAAGAAGACTAATGTCTTTTGCACAAAATAATTCAAACAATTAGAATTATAGAAAATGGCCGAACAATTATATTATGTATATATTAGATAAACTACGTCTAGGAAATAAGATTATTCTGAATTTTGGACGTTTCCCTGGCCAGTTAGATTTTGAATCCTTTTGACTATTACTTGTAGGAGCATTTAAAATTTGTAATTTGTAACACGTCAATTGATATTATTGAAACACTTTGTCAATGTTTGAAAGTCTATGTGACGTAAGTTGGAGATGGTAGCTTCAAGCAAATTTCTCTGAAAAATATGTATATAGTTTGTATTGTATTGTAAAATATTATAATACAAAAAATAAGCTGTAACTCGAAAACAAGATTATATCGGATATATATGTGAACTTTTCTTTTTATTTTAGTATGCTGAATTAGCTCCTGCTATACTTCTCACGTGTTTTAAATCATCCTATATATACATAACACATAGTATATAGGATTACTTTACATATGTACACGGCCTCTAAAAATATTAGGACACTTACAGAAAATGAAATAAATTTGGAAAACCATTGGGAAATTGTTATAATTTCTTAAATTTATTTCAAAGTTAGTTATATTAAGCTGGGAGAGGTATATATATATATATATATAGTTTACATTATAGTAATAATAACATTAATTTTGTACAAGAAAGTTTAAATTTTCTTTTCGTCGATATATCCACCGCATTTTTTAATTATTTGTTCGACTAATTTCGGCATCCGTTTTATTAGTTTTTCTATTGTTTCTGACACTGTTTGGTTCCATGCATTTTGTAGTTTGTTCCATAAGTCATTTTGGGACTTTGGACACACTTCACGGATTTTCCGATCTAATTCATCCCAAATCTTCTCTATTGGGTTCAGATCGGGGGATTGAGGGGGCCAATGCATTATTTTTGATTCATCACTCTGTTCTAAATGTTGCAAATAGTCTTTACAAACCCTTACAGTGTGTTTGGGAGCGTTGTCATGCATAAAAGTAAAATTTTACTATTAATCGCCTCCAGATGGTATGGCATGATCACGTAAAATATTGTTCTTTTTTAAGAATACCTTCGATTTTTATTAAATCACCAACATTATTTGCTTCAATACACCTCCAGACCATTATTGACCGCCCTCTGTGTTTAACTGTGGGTGTTTAACGATACAGTCAGAAATTGTTTTTTCTTCAGATCTAAAACCATAAGCTCGCCGCTTGCAACCGAATTTAGATTCGTCGATTCATAAAACATTTTTCCACTCTTCAACTGACCAATTTCGATATTTTTTAGCCTACTGTAATCTTTTTACTTTATTTTGTGGTCTTAATAATTTTTTACAGCTACGCATCCACGAAGACCAACCTTATGTAAGGGTAAAAAATTACAATTTATATTAAATAAGCAGGTAATCTCGTAGCGCTTATATACAGGGTGGTCCATGCAACTTGTGCATCTCTTATAACTTCCAAACTATGCGTTGCACAAAAAAATTTTGTATACATAGTTGCATGGTTTAAAGGGGCACACTATATAGTGGATTTATGTTTTTTATAGGTGGAGGCGTTTCGGAAATTTGAAGGTCAACTTTGTTTTTTTAAATAGAATACTATACTTTTTATATCAAAATATGATAGAATATCGAATTTTGAGTAAACAAGTATTGACCTTTATTAGCCCTAAACCTAATAGCTAACGAGTAATTTCACTTTATTTCTTTCAAATTTTCTTCACATTATCACCTAAGCATCGCTGTCCTGCGGAAATCTGATAAGGTTGGATCTCCAACTTGATATTACGTGAAGAAAGATAAGGTACTGATACAGTTAACGAGCCGAAGAAATTGACAGTAATTAAGAGAAACTATGTACAAAATGTTCTTGAAAGGACTTCGTCTAATTAACCGCGCAATTTTAAATAGCGCCGATATTATAGAAGCTCAGTTGAGCCATTAAATTCGCGAAACGCGAATTAAACGTTAAAAGTTAGATAAGCGTAAATGTGCGTCGAAATAACAATGATATAACATAAAAAGTTTAGCTATAGTAAAAAAGTTTTCAATCATTTTCTATAATAACTTATAGATCTGAAAAATATTTTAATATATTTTTTGATCTCACAAATACAGTTTCAATCGAATGGCTTCTATTCTTTTAATATTGATTTCTTTCAGAAATTACGTATTTCTGAATATTTTTACGATTATTGCAAAAGTTTGCATTTGTAGTAACAGCAAATTATATTCGCGAAAATCATAAGAAATGTTAATTAACTTTTGACTATGGTTATTAGTAGTTGAACCGTGTATAATTCATATAAATTATCGAGATATACGTAGCATTACTATTTAATCTTCTTTAAACATTATAAGATACTGGAAACATAAAGAAGCATTTTTTAGACCAAAAGGTATTCACGTACGTTCAAAATGCCCTAAAGTTGTGAATTTGATTTTTCGGAATTTGATGGAACCCACTCATGAGGTTTAGGATTGTGGACATATTTGAATTATAGATTCAATATAGAATATTTTCGGCAGAGGATACTCGTCGCTAATTTTCCATAGTCCAATCAGTATCCATCAGTATCCATCAGTATTCATATTCTCTCAATACATTAAGATTTTTGGAAACGATCTGTAAAAAACTAGATCACAAAGATTTTGTGATTCTTTGTTATAATATTTAACTTATTTGTTTACTCATTTTTTGCTTGTGGACGTGAAAATATTTATCCAATTGAAAAAGTTAAGGAATTTTTAAATAGATTCTATTTGAAAACATGGATTGTAGAAGTATTCTTACATTACAAGGTCTAATGAGAACAGATAAATAAATCTTAAAAATAAAAATTTCAGACAGAATAGAACTTATAAACTATAAAAAATAAAAAGTTTTCTGTTGAAGGAACAGATAATTTATTCATCAATATTAAAACAGTTCTCAATATTTATAGCAAATTCTGACACTAAATATTAAATACTATTCAATCAATAGTACTCGGATATAAAAATGGATTTTTAATTAAATGTTCTAAAATAACATGGAATTTTTATTATATAAATTCTTTAAAATATCTGTTCCATGAAAATATAATAATATTCAAAAATGTTTCTAAATGTTTCACTTCTTTTTATAAAAATTTTGCAAAAACAGATATTTACTTATATAAAATATATAAGTTCGAGCAGAATTTTTTTTAAAAATGAAAAGAATCTGTTAATTTCGATTCCTATTCCATCATATTTAATATGTATCGATTGTTCATCTACTGTTTTAATTTCAATTAAATGTAGTAGTAGATGTAATTGTCGTTAATGTGCTATTTCGTAAATGAAATATGTTTTGATCTAGTTGAAGTTTTCATTTAATAATTTTATTCGTCGTATTAATTCCGTTTAGGATCTGAATGTGATTAATTTAAATATTTGAAATCAGTTCTAGAATTAATTTGAGAATTGATCATAGAGAAATGATATAACGAACGATTGTTGCAAAACCAAATTTCATTTCGAACTGTGACCATTGCACCGTTTCATAACATAAAGAAATTTAAAGAATTTAATTTTGTAATTAACACGGTTTCTGCTCTTAGATTGATAATATTTAATTACGAGGTGCCAAAATTAAATGTATTGATCCTATATATATAATTCTCTTCACTATATATATGTTTTATAATCCAAGTTTGTTTAATTTTTGTAGAGTCTCCATTTGCATCCTTTAATAGCGTGATTATTTTTTTAATAGCCTCATCTTGATGACCTGTTTATTCATTATTATTTATTGCATAAATACCTAACAAAATAGATGAATTCCTAGAAATTCGTTACTCATACAATATTTTTCGATAAAAAGAAAAAATTTAAACAGTGTAATTGTAAAAACAAATTTAGACAGAACCATTAATCCCAATTCAAAATTGTATATATAATAATAATAAAATTTATTTTAAATTTATGGATATGAACTTATGAAACTTGTGGATATATATATATATATAAGTGTTGAATAAAGAGGATGTAATATCATATAGGTTATAAATAGTTAGAAAAATATAGATAGAGAACTCTTCCTCTAAATAGGACGTAAATTTCAATGTGAAGAAAACGTGATAAGTGTTAATTTTTCCTTGTGGCGCGTTTCATTGTAAATTTATCGCAAGATAAAAATTTGTACGAGATTCAGTTGCCACCGTCACGATTAATTTGCCTGATCGTTAAACTGCGACAAGAATAGAATAATGATGAGCTAGCAAAGCATTTCAACAGCTGACGCTTGTTGTAAGCTGTCGTCCATATGACCGCGGTAATCCTGTAATCTTTTTCTTAGCAGCAGACGTTTTGAGTCGCTGAGTCACGTTTCCGGTCAGACAGATTTCTTACACCTGCTTCAGCGACTCTCCAAGAAAAAATTCTCAGGAAATTTCAATCGAGAACTCTTAATTTAAGGATAAAATTAAAAATAAAGAATCAGTTGTCCTTGTATATGAATGTATACATGTACGTTATATACTTAATTTTAATCATTGCAATGGTTAACGATAAAGAAGTTCTGAAACTGATGTTTTCAACAAAATTTTTGTACATTATCAACAATGTAAATATTTAGATTTAGACTTAGTCTTTAATCGACGTATTTCGAAACGCGCGTTAGTCCATAATTACGTCTCATTCTCTTTAATACCTAATGTAACGAATACCTAATCAATAACGAAATAATTTTGCGGCTTCTTTTTATAAAATCATAACCTCCACCTGGCTAAATTTATGGGTATGTACATATAATAAAGAACCCATATGAAGAACATAATAATGAAAACATAATTTAAATTCTAATTCACAAAAAAAGAACATGTAACAATTCATTTAGTATTATTTTGAAGGTTAAAACTTCTACTTTTACGGTTTTGAACTCGTTTTCTCAATGTAGTGGTTGGAAAAGTAAAGATACAATTTTTCTCGAAAATTGTAAAAATTCAAACACGTGTAAAAACATTAAAAAATGTTTTTTCATAATTAAATCTACCATAGTTTTAAAAAATAAAATCTTGCCTTTACAACGAGCCCTTAGAACTTGCTATACATTTTTTTTCAGTATTTCATTAAATCTTAAACATTACGATTAAATGACGAAATGTCAAGATTCCTTGAATTTAATTTTAATATTCAAACTTCAACAAAATATTGAAAAAAAAATCATATAGTTTTAAGAGCATTGTAAAAGGAAGACTTCATTCTTCAAAATGATAGTGGATTTTACAAAAAAATGTTCAATGTTTTTAGAAATATCTTTTACAATTCTCGAAAGAAAGTATCCCACTTTCCCACTAATGTATCTTTCCCATTCACAGCTGTCAAAGTAGAAGGCTTGAGCTTGAAAATGAGACCAAATTGATTATTGTATGGTTTTTCTTTTTTTATGAAGTTATGACAATTTAAATTATTGACAATTTTTCATAATTATTGGTTCAGTTATACTCTTCCCACTGTATATACATATATATTGATACTTAATCGAGTTATTTAACTTGAACGATAAAATAACGAATTCATATCTTTTGAAAGAATAAGGTTGATACATGGAAACTGTTGCGTTGGTAATAAATAATCAATTACTTTAGTATACCAGATAAGTTGTTGAAATCTATTTATATGTACATAAAATAAGGTAATAGGAGTTTTATATCCGTTGCGTGCAAAGTACAATTTCAAACAATTTTAAAACACAATCCCTGCGATACTTTGTCGTTGGTATTAAAAGTATTAAAGTATTAAAGCACGATATCTCGAGGATATTAATCTGATACAAAGCTTTTTTTAATTTGTTTCAGGCTTGTGCGAAGTAGAGTCAGGTCAATCCAATATTATTCTTGATATAGAGGAGAGCAGAGAAGACGGTAAGTTAGCGTTTAATTTAATTTACGTTATAACACCAGAAAGTTATTGCACACCTACTTCCGAGTAATTACATCTGTGTTGTGTACATTACTCGATTAGCGATACAAAAGTGAATTATTCGCCACTAATTGGACACAATGTCAAAAGATTAAAAAAGATAATAAATATTTAATAAAGAAAAATATACGTTACAACGAATGAAAGTTATCCGCTCAAGCGATATTCAATGTTCATGAGTGAAAAATTAGGTGGAAGGTTAACGGCCTATTTATTTCGTTGGATGTTGAACGAGAAATTATGCGGAATGAAGGGAAAGGAATCGACGCGATGCAATTAGGGAGCGCTGGATGTCACTAATGAGATATTGCTCGAGATCGCGCCTAGTTTGCTAAGATAACATTAATTATCCGAAGCGCGGACAGCGAGTTGAGCATCAGGAAGTCATTTCATAGCCTCTTACTGAATCTAATGCCTTGGCTTTCTTCGCTCTATTGGACGCGTTCTCCTTTAACGATGTAACTTTGCAACTGCGTGATAAAAAAGAAGATTTAAACGGCTTAATTCTTAGGATTAGGAAAAATGCTCAACGTAGCCTGTAAAATCAATCTCGGTGTAAGCCACCAAAGATTTTCACATTTATAGGAGATATTCGCTTTATCTTCCTTCCATTTTATTTCGAAAATGTTTTAAACAGAAAAGTACGTTTCACGGCACAATTTTGATATTTAAATCGATTAAACGTATTGTGTTATGAAAATTGCATATACGTAAGTCATTAAAAGTATTTTAATAATATTTTAATAATAAGAATGATCATCGTCAACGATCTATCATGTCGATTTGAATATATTGAATCCTATTTTATCCGCTGTTGTTATCATTTCGTTTTTGTAATATTTGTAGCATAAATTCTAGGAATGGATTATTCGAGACCTCGAAATCCAAAAAAATTTCGAGTTTCAAGAATTTGAAATTTTGTATTTTTTTTCTTTTTGTGATTCGAAACTTTCGACAGTCAGATAAAAAAAAATACAAAATCAATGAATAAAGAATCATTTTCAGTGTAAATAAAGAATGTTTGATTCGCGTGTATTTTCCATTATGAAATTACATTAAAATAGAGTTATAGATGAATAAATTATAATTTTCTTATACATTTTCACGTAAGGAAGGAGATTTAAAAAAAATATACTAATAAGATAATGTGAATCTCCCACGTCACAATTTTGACATTAGTAGCATAATATTTGCCTTGCAACGTCTTTTTTGTATTTACAGTTTCACAAAAAGGCGAAAAATGTCTCAGCTAATCTGAAAGGATAGTCAGCAGTAGATTTTTGACGGTTACTGAAATTATCATTTATGTCGCCATGTTTTTTTTACGATTTCTTCAAAGGTGAAAGTGCGCGCATTTTCATTTTTCCATTTCTATTCATTTTACACAAATGGATGGAAAATATATTTTTTATACCATTTGATCTTTTTTTTGACTAATTATCACTCTATCTCTATTATATACTGCACTTGTATTTGCAATATAATTTACTATGCAGAAGAGTTTTTCGATAACTTGTTTTGTTTGGTAATTTATTTTTTATATATTTACAAAATTCATGTTTCTCTTATCAGCATATTAGATGAAAATCGAAAATACATTTCATCTGCATTTAATTTTTCATTGATGATAGGCATGCTCTTTTGTTGTCTTTTACAATACCGCATACGTTTGTTGTATTGTCGTAAAGATAAATGAATAAAGTGAGACTTGTATATCTATTATTAACGAATAAAATGTGTTATTTTTCTAAATATGATTCTAACAATGTGATTCCAATTTCAGCTAATTTTCTGAGAGATTTCTTTTTTTCATTTATTTTTGTTGCTGAATTATTGTTAGTATAATATATAATAAAATTTAGTACATATCCATTTTCGCAGCCGCACAGTACAAAAAATTTAATGTCGAATTTATTTCGTTTGAATGGAATGTACTGTTTGAATGACAATCTCCCTTATATAATAATAAACTTTCATCTACTCATAAGTTATTGAATGGGTTAAAATAATTTTGAAATAAAAGGCAAAGTTTACTGCAGAATTCTTTTATTTTTACCAGCTTGTTATAATTAGATGTTATAATCTCATTAAAATAAATCATTCATAATAAAAAACATATTTATTTGTATTCGTAATTAAAAATATTAGTACACAAAAATTCATTTTTTTTGTACATTATTCGTAATAAGCTCACGACATTAGTAACCGAATTGTAAATGATACTCAGAGTTGCTTCTCCTTCGTGAAGTTTTGCAAAAGAATGCATGGAACTATCCATTTTATGTTCATGATACTAATTTATTTTTTCCACGACAAATGATATTAATTCTTTAGAAAAAAAATAGATCAAAGTAATCTAACGGAATAGCAGATTGATTAATTTGTATTTTCATTCTAGAATTGTTCGAATTAATTTTTATATATTTGTAGCTTTAAATTTTGATGTGATTACAGATTGTATTCTTGCATGTCGTTTTTACTTGACTATCAAAATCTTCCGATTCTGACGAACTCAGTATTCTTCTTTGTAATCTTCTTAAATGCTTTCTACTACTCATATTTTTATTAATGCGTTTTGATACATTAGTATCAAGAAAGCGAAAATTGTATGTTTCGTCGGTACGAGTACTTTTTAACAAAAGCATTGATATTGTTACAAAATATTGTGCAGACGAAAAAAAATTACGAAACGAAATGAAGTACGGGCCATAATTTATATACTTCTAAAGATTGAGTGAGTCACTATAATGGCGTACTGTTCAAAAAGAGGACATGCACGAAAACTATAGCAGTGTACAGTACATAAGCGACTAATGAATTCTTATTATCATATTATAAAAGATATAATTGATATATTACGGTATTATGTGGATCTTGTTTACTCATCTTATGGCTTTTCGCAAAAGAGTCATAAAAGATGAATGAATTGGAAATTACTTACATAGTTATTCACAAATGGGAAAAATTGTATTAGAGACACTTGTATAGATGTGAAACCGATCGCGCGAACGTCACACCCACTAGACAAATCGGTTTGCATGTTGAGATCGCCGTAGCAATCGTGGTTCAGGGATTTCCATTTTTCAGCGATCGATCAGAAGACCGTGCCGGAGGAACTTCCAGTATCTGGCGATCCGTACAACGAGACTACGCTGGAACTCATCTTTCCTGGAAGACAGCCTCGTTTTAAACTGAATGGTAAGAAACTGCAGCTGTTGGAGCCTCTGGATAGGGATGATGAAAATCTCTCGCATGTTGTTTTTCAGGTAAGACAAAAATATTTAAATAAAAATGATTTTGCAACAGGAAATTAGATGAGTTGCAGCACCCTTTCGCTTAACGCACTCGCATAAAACGAAATTTGTCAAATCTATTATCTACACTTTGCGTTACATCACGGTGTAGTTGCACCGTGTATTAGTGCACGGTATTTATTTCGAGAAAGCCACGTACAATGTATTTCTATCCAATTCGTTTCGAGTGTGTAACTTGTACCGACGCGACGCGACCAACGTATCAAGTAGTATATCTATGCATCTACGTGTTTTTTCAAGTGTATTGCCACGTGCATGGAAAGATTACGAGTTTAGTGCAAAGATCGTTCGTTTTCTGCAAATTATAAATGATATTAAACTCATTGCTCGAATGAAAGAATTGTTCTTCATTTTGCCTGTTACTCTAATCTTATCATTTGTGAAATAAGAAAAAATATTAGGAGTTATTTTTAAAGAATCCAAAATATTCACTTGGACGTTTTAAATCTTGTTACAAATCTCAAAAAATTACTTATTTTCAGGCATAATTATTTCTATTATTCAAATTAACGAGTTATCTTGAGCTATCAAAAGTCATAATCAACATTAGATGAACAAACGTAACTAGCACTTCGTAACTAGCAGTTTTTGCTATTATCTTCGCTGTCATTCTTTTAATTCCTTGCGCTGGCAACTGGTTCGCGGACCATAACAAGTGATCGAACCGTATACAATAATTCATTGCTTTCTGTTTCTTTTGAACTTGTCGGTATGATATCACTGGATAGAAATGATTAAAAAGTAATAAACTTATCATTTGTTTTGCCTGGATTACATTTAAATATACTTAAAACTGAGAAAATGTTACAGTTTGGAACAAAAAATTCTCGACGTTATTTTAGCGTAAGAGGTTAATATTTCGACATTTCGATCAAATGAACCACTTAAAAAGTACGCGAACAATCGCTAATGACTACGATTGCTCATCGACCGATAACTTTTGTGAGAACATCCTCGTCGTCGTAAATAAAATGAAAATCCTAATCGAGCGAAAAATTACAATTCTGGTTTCGAAAGACGCGGTTGTTTGAAAAGATTTTTGCCCGGAAACAAGCCGATGAGCGGTCCGGTCCGTGGCTGCGATCGATTTCTACACTTGGTACCGTCTTGTTGCATTTTCTGCAAGATCTAAGAACCACTCTTTCATTCTTGGAAAAGGAATCTCGTTACTTGTCCACGGAATTTTTTCCCTCTTCGCGGCAAATGAACTTACCAGCTGCAGTAAAACCGGAAGGGACGATCCTTCCGCCGATTCAATTTCACTCAGCTTCGTCTTCATCGGTTACTCGTTGTTCCGTTGACGTTTTAAATGGTTGCCTGACCAATGACCACTTGCTTTTATTAATTACGTATAGTTTCCGATTGAACTTTTTTTAAAATGATAATGATATAATTTTTAGAGGAATGTGCAATGTTTATATACAGGATGTCCCATTTGACGTGATCCACGCAATTGTCTTCTAAAATGTTCCAAATAAAATTTACTTTGTTTGAAAAGGCGAATCTCCAAGATTTTAGGATAATCTTTCTTTTTTTAAGTGGAACTATATATTCAGATACGCATAGTTCGTTCCATGACGAATTTATCAACCTAAATATGTTAATATTCCAAGGTTATTCAAGGTCAAAATTTATTTTCATTAAATATATTTTCATTAAATGTATCAGAATTTCGTTCTTGAGAATATTTGGTTATAAACATGATTCGAAATTACACTAATATAAATTCTCGTTACTTTCTATTTCAAGAGAGGATATTTGCTACTATAATTCGTTCAACAAATCGAAGCATCAGATGTAAACAAGTGCATGTGGTAGCTTTTAGGCGGGATATGGACGTAATTTTTAGATATTGAAAAGCAATAAGAATAAATAAATAATGCAATATTTTACAATCTAAATAATTAATATTGTTATTCGTGATTCCCAACTACTATCACTATTATTGGTTACATTTGTAATTATAGGATCAATATTTCGTTCAACAATATGATTTAATTCCCAAAATTTATTTTTAACTTTATTTTAATTTTAATTTTATTTTAATACTTTAATTTTAATTTAATTTTAATTTTAACTTTAACTTTAACTTTAACTTTAACTTTAACTTTAACTTTTAATTTTAACTTTAACTTTAACTTTAACTTTAACTTTAACTTTAACTTTAACTTTAACTTTAACTTTAACTTTAACTTTAACTTTAATTTTAATTTTAATTTTAATTTTAATTTTAATTTTAATTTTAATTTTAATTTTAATTTTAATTTTAATTTTAATTTTAATTTTAATTTTAATTTTAATTTTAATTTTAATTTTAATTTTAATTTTAATTTTAATTTTAATTTTAATTTTAATTTTAATTTTAATTTTAATTTTAATAACTTTAATAATATGTTGAACACAATGTTTCCAATTTTCTTTAATAACTGTATTCAACTTACAAGAAATAAGTTTTTCATGCACGTGTTTGTGACATGATAATTGCTATTGCGTGGAAAAATTCTTCGCACTTGAAACTAACTGAGATTTATAGGGCTGCCTAGTTGGAAATTGTTTAAGTGGTCTATATCTGACAACGAGGTACAAAAAAATTTCTAATTTGACATATTGAGTCTGGAGCACGTCATAAGTGATACGTACCGTTGGCCTTAACACAAATATAACACAAAATTAATGCAACAATAATGAATTAGAATATAAGAAATGCAAATATAATGCAACAATTAGGTAAGAATATTGAATAAATAATGATGTAGACTGTATTTGGTTCGATGTTTGATTTGACTGATCAAATACGTCAACTGATATAAATACGTTCCTAAAATTAGCAATTGTTATCAAACGAATATTTGACGTCAGCATCAGCTAATAATAGCGATGGGCAAACTGCCCCTTTCATGTTTTAGCTTCGGTATTAATTTAATTTACGTTGGTTCATTATACACCCAACGAAACAATCGATGTGATTTAGGTTTCGGGAGAATGTCAAGGGAATTACAGGATCGTTGCACGTTTATATTACCTAAATTTCAAAAATTTTCTAATCATCGGCATTCAACTCGTGTGAAATTCGTTGGAGAGAATTGGATAAGAGACAGACTAAATCAATGCATTTTAATGCAGATTAAATCAACCCAAGATCGTCGTTTCAAAAGTCGAAGGTAAGAAATCATTTTTGAACGTTTAATGAAGATAAGAATGGCAGTAAAATGACTTTGAATGAATTTGGAATACCAACAAATTTAGATCAACGAATTCGTTATGGAATGGGCTACATGTTCATCTGAATAAAAATACATAGTTTCATTTCAAAAAATGAAATCTTGAAATCTCAGAAGCACTTACAATTAGATAAAATTTGCAACCATCATAAGATGTCCCTTTCGAAAGTAAGCTTTATTTGAAACATGTGTTTCTATAACGAATAGTTTAGGAGATAATTGTGTGGGTCGCTTCAAATGAGACACCCGGTACTTTTACGGAAACATCGAGAAGAAAATCAGACTAGTATTGAATTTCGAATGAAATTGTTGGTTGCTTGTAATTACAGTAATACATAGTGTACAGTGGCCGTATCAGCATTCGCGAATATATGTTGTCTTTTATGACACTACAGTGGAAAGAATATGAATGGTCTATAGAACAGCGTTCTGGTATTGTAAAAGAGTGCTCGTATTTGCCGTTTTCGCAAATTGACCTCATAAAATCCAATTGCTGGGAAATCTCGCATACGCTTTGCCTTTGTTTGGTAAACGGCAGAGAAGGGAAAATTGATTCGAATGCCAACAGTCTTGTACGGCAATTATCGTAATTAAGTTAGATCACTGCAATAATACTCTCGTGTGGATTTCTTACAATTACTTCGATTATAGCAGGTTACGAAATATCACGTACGTTTATATCGGTCAAAATTTTTTGTAAATCCACTATCGAGAAGTTGATCTTTATCTAATATTTGGGGGAATGGAAAGTAATGTCGTTTTTTTACATTAAATTTAAACAGATAAATTTTTAACAAGTTTTTATTTTTAATCAATGATGTAATCACCCTCGTTATCAACAACTTTTTGCCATCTAGTGTGCAAATTTTCAATGCTGGATCGATAAAAATCAATTGGTTTTTGAGCAAAATATCTGGAGATGGACATCATCCAAATTTTCAAATTTTTTGCCACGTAGAAAATGTTGTAGCGATCGGAATAAATGGAAATCCGATGGCGCAATATCGGGCGAGTATGGTGGGTGAGGCAATACCTCCCATCCCAATTCATTAATTTTTTCCAAGGTTCGTCTTGCGAAGTGCGGTCTTGCATTATCGTGTTGCAGAATAATAATAACGCCTTTTCTGTTGACAATCGCTGGGCAATTTTCAATTAAAGATTGATTTACTCGATCCAATTGTTCACAGTAAAGGTCTGCATTCACAGTTTGTCCAGGTTTCAGCAGTTCAAAATGAACGACCCCGCGAATACTCCACCAAACACACAAAAGCGCCTTTTTGGGGTGTAAACCTGGCTTAGCTGTACTTCGTGGCGATTCATTCGGAGAGAGCCACTGCCTTTTGCGTTTTGGATTATCATAGAGGACCCATTTTTCATCTCTAATGATCAAGCGATCAAAAAACGCTTCTGTATTGTGCCGCTGAAGCAATAAGTTGCATGTGGTGGACCGTATAGCTTTGTTTTCATCGGACAGATTATGCGGGACCCTGCTCTGCTTACTTTATCAATCTGCTGCAAATGTTCTTGGATGGTCGACCAAGGTTGGTTAAGAGTGTTTGACAGTTCCTCGATTGTCTGACACGGATTTGCTTCCATTTCCGCCCTTAACATGTCATTGTCTAAAGTTGTTGGTCTTCCTGATCGATACGAGTCGGAAAGATCAAAATTACTGGATCTGAACTTAGAAAACCACCTTTGGCATTTAAGAACGTCTAATAAACATCGCAAATGTTTTGCACTTGAATAAACATAGCAAATGTTTTTGGTAGCAACTGTTGCGTTACTACCCTTGTGAAACTCAAAAAGCATAGAGTGCCGGATATGTATCTCTTTTGGTATTTGACTGGCCATTTCACCATAAATTGCAAAAAAAAATTTAAGATTTAATTATTTACGAGTAAACAAGTCACTCTCACCTTAAAATGTCTTTAGCACGACTTTGAAGTACACAATGAACTGATAAATGACAAACGAATATCGACATGCGCAGAAATGACATTACTTTCCGGTCCTCCTAATATTTTACCGTCCACGGCTAAAATTGGGCAAAACGTAATTTGATTAATGATTGACAGTTATAATTAATGTGGAATCAAAATATTAATCGTGATTACTAATTATCAAATAATCAGTAATCGCCGATTAATGAATAAAGCGAGTAATCAGAATCATTAGTTATAAAATGATTATACTTTTGATTATGAAATCAAAATCATTGAAAGTCTCATTTATATTATTCTTGGTACAATTGTTATTGGTACAATCCTCTGTATGAAAATGGAACTTAACGAAAAACTTGCCGAATGATCGATCAAAATTTTGAGATTTTTTATTGTGATACATACTTATTCATATATTCTATGCCAAAAATATATCATAGAATTATAAACTTTAACAAATTATTCTAAATTCAATAATGCAGATACTATTATGCAGCAAACAATACGCTAATTTTGATCTAGACTAATAGGTCAACTACTCAAATTGTAAACAGTTTAATAATAACATTTAGTTATATTGAATAGCACAACCCTACATGATTAACATTACGTTTGAATATGTTATAATAATGTAAACAAATAACACATTACAGATTGTGATAAAATATAAATTAATCATATTAAAATATATTTAAATCGTTAATCATTAATGATCTAGATATTATTAATTAATTATTGTAAATTACAAACACTAATCAAGATTACTTATTTATTTTAACAATGATTAATTGATTACGATTACTATCCAACTCTGTTCACACTTGTCAACGAAGAAATGCATATGCATATAATTACGATTAATGTGATAAAATATATAAAATTCTAGTATCGATTACCATTAATTTGTGATGTGTATTTAGCTGTTACGTGTTACTACACGTTGTATAATTGTAGGTGTATAGGATCATCGTGTGTAGTTATTTGTATTTTGTATGTCAGTCTTTTTAACTTAGATTCGTTCTATAAAAAGGCTTAATTAACCGATAATATATAAATAATATTAAATAATATATAATTAGAATTTTCAAATGTATTCCGAATCTGTACTTATGAATTTAAAATATGAAATTATATTTCAATGTACATAAACTTCCAGATAATTTATTACTCAGATAAAATTAAAATATTAATTAAATAAAAATATCAGTTTCCCTCATCTCCTCTATTTCTCTATCAAATACGTTTTCTATGGTTTGTTGACTAATTAATATAATTAATATGTTATACATAATTAGCACACTTCAAAAAAAAGTTGTTAATCATTTAACATTTTTATCATATCTGTCCTATCGTCACTTCCGATAGTCTGACAAAAGAAATGTTTCAAATAAAAGTTAATCATCTTTCAATCGATTATGTGTTACAATGCAAAATTTTGAAGAAAAATTTTCTCCAGTAAAAGGTCAGAATCACTTTTTTAAATGAAATTATATTTTTGATTTTATAAGACGAATTCAACAAGTTACCATACCATGATATTGAAATGATCTTGAATGTAAAAATGTCGAGTAAACAATTATCATAGTCAACAATTATCATAGACTTTAACATTCTTGGTTTTATGCTTCACAAGTTATGTTGATATTTTGCTATAATGTTTCCCTAGATTTATTACATTTCAACATCATGGTATAGTGAATCGTTGAATTCGACTTTACGTCAGCTGTAACGCTATAAAATCAAAAATACGTAGTGTCATTTTAAAAAATCAAGATGATCTTGAGTGAGAAAAAAAGTTTTGAAAATTTTGTATATTCAAATATTTGCATTTTTTTAAATGTTATTTTTTGTCATTAATAATAAATTTGTTGAAAGAACCCTCCAAAAATGAGTTTCAGATTTAATAGTAAATTTTAAAAGTATTTTAAATATTTATATAAAATTTATGTTTATAGAAACGTATATATGTATATGTATTTAATAATTTTTGTCTTCTTTTCAGTTAAGCTGCACGGTAAAGCAAACAAACAAGAAACGAACTATACCGGTGATTGTGCGAGTCTCGGATATAAATGATAATAAGCCGAAGTTCGTCAATACGCCGTACGAAACTACGGTGCCAGAGGTAAGTTGGCACAAAGTGGAAGAAATTGATATCTAAATAATATAAATTGATAAAGAAATATAATAAAGAAAATAAATTTTTGCGAATTTGTACCAAACTGTTTGCTTTGGGTCTTAGCGTTTGAATCTTCCTGATTAATTAGATAATGTTAAGAAAATTCAGAATTATTGACATTGAGTCAGATAAAAATTGATCATAATGGCAATCGATTTATTGGTGAATATATCAAATAATTTGATCGATTGTTATTGGGAAGAATGTAATGTAATAAAAGTACGCTTTCTTTAATTAGAACGTACTAAAAATTCGACATTAGATGAGAAATAACGAATCATCAATTCGCTGCCGATAGCAAAAAAAAAAAAGGATTTAATAACTGAAAATTATAACACGTTTTGAGATGTTTACGTATTAACGTGGATAGTTCGATCATATTAAAATTCCGAGTGTCTCAGCTGCTACGTGATGAAATTTCCGTCAAAATTAAAAATACTACGGATATAAATTACACATAGAAGAGATTTCATTAAGATACAAGTATTACCAATTAAATTAAATGCTAGCTACAAATCGGTGTATCATGATATATATATATAACAATAGGTCATGATAATAAACGTTGCAAGAGAAAATGGTATTGTGATTATGTTATGTATTATATTTCAAACAAAATCGAATAATTACATTTTAATTACTTAAATTTTATTAGGTATATATATATATACTAGATAATTTATTTTCTATCTAATTCTTCTAGATTCAATCTTTCAACGATCTAGAATAGAATATTTTATCAGTGATAGAAAAGAACTCTAAATTCCATTATCTAGGATTGAAACGTTAAACTAAATTCCTAAAATTGAAAGTTGGAGAAGCGAAGACGAAGTTCGTGAGCACGGGAACGACGTTATTTCGAAATGATCACCAAAGAACACGGAAACTAGATTTGACTGGGTCTCAACTAGATCTCAAAGTTGGATGTGTCGATTCGTGGCAGCGAACTGCACGAACCAATTAAGCTATCCAAGTTTTCGACGAGTCATCCAATATTGCGCTGATTATTCGAAGGCGGATCGGTCTCGTAGCCGGATTAATCTGATAATAATTTAGAAGGTGGAGTGATAGGGCGGTATCAAGGGATAGCACGTGCTGTGTACCAACCGCAGGAAATATCATTACGGGCCGTGTCAAAGAGAAACGGAGGAATATTGGCAGGATCTTCGTGACGCGAATTCCTCTTCTTTTCCACGCTGACGGACCGTTATAATAGAAATGGCGCGCATCTTACGAATACCGGTTGATCCAGCCACATGCCGTGCAATGGCACGCAGTATGCGTTTGCTCTCCCTTCGATTCCATGTTAATACTTATTTTAATGAACTTGCATTTTACATTGGCGGACGAACGTGTTATCGGGGTATATACATTCGTAGAGAGGTATCACTAACGCGTAACGGTACTCTGAAACTGTCCACTCGCTCGTTCGGCCGTTAAGTGGTACGCGTGGAGTGTTACACGGGATGTTGTTGCAATAAATGGTATTTATGAGCGCGTTAACGCGCAAAAAAATATAAGTTTCGTTCAATCGTAACCAATGAATAATTGTAAATAATTCTCTCGGCTTGTTTTCTTCTTTAATCCTTGCGAATTTCCTAGCAATCGGTTTTTGCTGTGCAAACAATATACCTACGTATGTTTAAAGTTTGTTAACTCCTCATTAAAGTCAATTCATAGCGAGAATAATGGATATATTCGACATAAACATAGCGATGTATGTATGTTTGTTATAAATTGCTCGAGAGGTTACGACGTTGAACATTGAAAAATTTTATAGATTTGAGTAGGTAATGATGTTTTACAACTAAATCCAATGAATTATTTATTACTAGTATTACCATCATTTCCATTGAACAAAGTCTTGCATTTCCATTAATTTATCGTCGATGCACTGTAGAACTGCAAGACATGTATCTAAATGCTTTTATAATTACAAGCCTTGTCCATCGTGCAGTAGCCTTTCAATTAATTTGAAAAATGGGATAAAAATCAGAATTATTCAGAAATTTATTTTATTGGCAAATAATAGAATTAAATATCTATGTTTTAATCTATCTATGATCTGTAGATCAGATTTAAATAAATAAATATATAAGTAAACAGTATAACCAGTGAATGTAAGTAAATAATATAATAATACATGTAAATAATACATACTGTAACTAAATATAATTATAAATATATATGTATAATTATAATATATAATATGACATAATAATATATAATAATAATATGATGTAATATAATTATAATATAAAAATAAATAAAAAATTTAGACTAGAAACTGTCCGAAATCACCAAAGACGTAATATACCATTCAAGTATCACAACAACAATACAATACAATTTAATACTACTTGAGTAGATTCCCAAATTTCAAATCAACCTGAAATATCAATCGCGATGTCCTCGAATTTTTTAAACATACCAAATGGTCACAAACCATTCTGGTCACACCGGCCATAACTTTGTTTATAACTTTCAGCCCATACAATTAAGCAAGAAGCTATTACTTTTAGCAACCAGATTTTGCAATGAGTATTAAATTATATTTAACAAGAAAAAATTCATTTCAATACATTCCAAAGAAATTACATACTAGTACTCATATCATGGGCTATATTATAATTTGCATTTATTACTTGAATAATTCATTGATTATTGTAATACTTTAAAGTCACATTTTCAGTTTTTCAAACAATTTCCAACATATTCATTTTGGTGGAAGAGAAAAATGATTATTAAAAAAATAATTTCCAATTATTTAAATATTTTCAATTATAAATACAATCAAACAAAGAGAAAGTTATATGTATTAGACTCTAATAAACTTACATCTATTAGACTCGAATTTTTAATTTACGAAATAATTTTTTTTTATCCCATTTTTTAAAAACATCAACTACTGTGTGTCACATCGATGGGATTTGTACGTAAATATCAGATAGGATAAGTATCTAGAATTCGACTGCAATTTCAAAATTTAGGTATAGTAGATTTTTAATAAAATTTAATGTCAAATAATATAATTTTACGATTTAATTGTCATATTTTTCGCGCCATACCACTACAAATTCATAATAGAAATCATTCGAATAATCAGAAGTAATTATTTGTATTATTTCAAATAAGAAACACGAATCTCCAAATGTTCTCCTAAAAGCATGCGCCACATATAAGTATCAATTAAGTCATTACATTCCATTTTCTGTGTTTCTTTTCACAAAAAAGATATTTTTTAATCGTTTCTGTCGATTTCTTTCATTCAGACATAGATATATCAAACATACAATTAGAAATGAACAAAAAGGTGAATATTTTCAGAGTGATTAATCAATAGCCTTTCTGTATCAACATTGCGTGATCGTAAAAATAAAGTACTTTCAATTTCACACAACTTATGTGCCGCATTGCAGAATTGTAGAAATTCTCTCGATCGAAATCATGGAATATCTCACTCACGATCTTCGTTTAAAGTTTAAACTAATTAACTTACTGCAAGTTCGAATAGGCGATCAGTTCTCATTGAAATAATTGCGGAGAAACTGGATTATTCCCAGTTGATAATCGATCATGGTAATTAAAAATCTATCTTAAGTTTAAGCGCTCAGAGATATTTACTAACACAATTCGTATCATGATACATTCTCCTCGCAACCAGCAAATTAATTACGTAACTACCACAAAAATGTACACTCACAGCTCTGTTATTCACGCTTAAATTCTTGTTGAGTTTTATATGGTTTTGTCACAGTTAACACCAGTTGGTTCGACCATTTTCAAAAATGTGGTGGCTATGGACGCGGATGCCGGTGTAAACGGCATCGTGGAATATTCGATCGCTCCTGGTGATGGAACTGGCATTGGCAACAATGATGGAGTTGGTCGAAACAGAATCACGACAGCTGATGGATACGGTTATTTCAGCATTAACTTACCTCACCAAGGTCAAGTCACTGTTAACCGTACCTTGGACTTCGAAAGAACGCAACGATATCTCGTTACTATTTTTGCATCGGTAAGTAGATAGTATTCTTTTCACGTCTAATATTAGCAATTGAAATATGTCTAAACTACAAAATAGAGATGTAAATAATAGAGATAATTTTGATTCGTCATTGTATCCGTCTCTTTTCAATAACGTGCCTACTCTTTTTAACTAAATTCGATACTCGAGTCTAATTTTGTAACAAAGTATAGAAATTATATAAAAAAGTATTTATTATTATAATTATATAAAATTTTATTATATAAAATATTATTATAATTATATAAAATTTTATAAAATTACATAAGAAGAATTATATAAGAAAGTATTTTAATAGTAAGTATTATCTTCTATTTGTTTTAAACAAATACAATTTCTTTTCTTTTCTAAAGTACCTAAATTAAATTAGAACGCTTTATTATACGGAAGGTGAAATCGAATTACCAGTAGAGACAATTAACAAGTTCAATTCATCGGTGGTATATTGCAGGTAATATGCAGCTGCGTCGTCATTTCAACCGTATAATTTATCACGTTTGTGACATCGATTACATGTAACGGTACGCACGAATATTGATCTTCTGTCGCTCTCCGAATGCGATCTCACTTATTATTATACTTTGCGTTTGGATCGATCCATTCCCGACATGATACCGAGAATTAAGCGAGATTCTATTAAATTCTATAGAACTAGCTCGTGCAATTCTAATAACCACATTATACAGAAATACTGATCCGATTTGGTAAGAATGATCAGTCTGGTTTACAACTTTTCGTATTTTCTGATAGATACCACATATCTATGGAAATCTCGGTGATTTAATACCTTTTTTTATTATTGGTTAATTGATTATCCTATTGATTTTCAAAGTAGCAATATTGATTTTTTGGTTTTTTCAAGTTATAGTACATAAATATATACCAAGTGAGTCATCTAAGATTAGAAGTTGAAATATTTTGAACGATTGATTGTATCAAAAAATATTTTAGACAAAAGTTGAATATTTTCGAAAAAAGCATTAATTGATATAATTATTATTTTTTATGATGTTGATAGAAGACGTTTGAAGATCAAGTTTCTTTTTTTAAGTGAAATCGCATAGTTTTTAACATATTAATCAATTCATCGTTTTCTATAAAAAATTATAAAATCTTTTATATTGAAAAATCATTAGTTTAAGAGATATCTTAATTAAAATAATCGGACTAATACTCGTAGAGTTATCGAATTTATCTATAACAGCATTGGTAATAACAGGGATTGTGTTTATTAATTTTTTTAATAATATTTGTACCAAATTTTCTTTTGTGTTCTACAATTGTCATCATTTGCGTAAATTTCCGTATATTTTGAAATATAACACGGCATGACCTATCCATCAGAATAAAATTTTCGAGATCAAAGAGAAGATAGAGCTCTGAATATAAAATTTTAGCTGCTTTATCAGTTTTTGAGATATTAATAAAATGCACTGTACCCAAAGTTCTTTATTAATTCTTTGTCTTATAATATCGAGCCACACTTGTGATATAAAGTAATTACACTCGTGATTATGGTTTCGGTACTTTCCGAAAAAGCAAATTGCGATTCTGTAAAATTTAAATTCATAGTTTATACTTAATTTCTTTAAATCGAATGTTAATAAGTGTAAATTATAAATAACATTTCAATGTTTAATATATCTGAAATAATATTACAATTATAATAATGCTTCTTTAAAAATATTGGAAAGAAAATTATAAGATAAGAGATGAATATTACAGAAACTAATAAAGATCCGCAGCTAAAATTATATACTCGAAATACTTTCTGTTTTTCCTCCACTCTCCCCAAAATTTCATTTCATTTCGATGGATAAGACATACTGTACTACAACCATATTTTATTCGAGGAAGTTTTACACCGACAAACAGACATATACACCGAGTGAACCGAGACTACGAGTGATTCTGCGGTTGTATCTATAATATTCTTTCTACAATGCATTTTCGTTCTTTTTTTTTTTCATTTTCATTCCTTTTCGTCCGTATCGGTTGTTTTGCTTTGTGTAAAAAGTTTGTATTATAGTATTCAATGGAATCAGTATAGTATAATATTTGTATTTGTTTATTGATTCATTTAGTTGTTATTGTAATAGAATATTGTATTAGAATAACCTTTGAGAACTGAAGTCATTCTTCATCATTAATAACCCAATATTTCATATCTGTAAGTTCCAATAAAATTAATTATGCTTATGTTCTCCAACAATAAGAACAGGTAGAAGTTAAAGGTAAAATTAAACTACCTCCAAACAATTGGTGGCTTAATAAACCCGACTAATTCGTTTTTCATAGAGAATTTCAAACAACAGGATTTGTTTTTGTCCTCCAAAGATATTGCTGGTGGTGAAACTGTCCTTTCCAATTTCAATGAGTTTTGGATATATTGTAGATATCGACGTTTTGAACAATTTTTTCCTTTGTATATAATTGGCGATTTGCCTTATTTTCTGAGATATTCGCAAAAAACTATCGGTATAATGAATTCCGTCTATAATTGTGTATGTATTGTTATCCATAATAATTGTGTATGTCATTATTACCTGTATCGTGACATAAATATGATAGATACCGAAAATATTATGGAGACTTTTACACGACAATTCTCGAACGATTCAGTATCGTGATACCGATGTCGCGCATTCCAAGAATCTCGCTCGCTACTGATACTACACGAAGCCGAGATGTTAAACAAATAAATCGCATCATTGATATCGGAGTATAAGGTATCACATATAAACAAGCTTGAACATTTTGAAATAAAATATTTGAAAAATTATTTAAATAATTTAGCACAATATTTTACGTAACTTGATGTTATTTAGAAATAAATAAAATTTTACATTAGTTTATTTTGAATAAGAGATAGTTTTTTCGCGAAATTATTTTGTTATTTGACAATCAAATAAAGTAATTTTTTATTTTATTTTGTATTCTAAATTTATTTCTATAAATAATTTCCCAAATAATTTTTGATTTTGTTGAATCTACAAACTACACTTTGTGCTGTGATTATTTGTTAACTAAAATGAAAAATGATCGCAAATCATTTATTTGATTCGGACAGAAGAGAAAGTTACTTTTCCTATGCTATTTTGAAAATAAAAATAATAAATTATTATTTTATTATCATTAATTAAATGGCCTGTTATTCCAAATTTTTATTTTTTGTTTTCATTTCAAATTAAATTTGCCCAATCGTGCATAAACATTGAAACAATTGTTTGGGGTTATTGTCAGTTAATAGCAAATAATACATCGGGCCGAGTTCTTAAGAACAATCCTCGAATTTAAGATGTTTTTTTAGAAGATGTGTATCGACGATACAAATATCTTCATTCATGACTCATAATCGGTCGTCGCGTAGTGTGAGAGAATTTTCAAATTGTCTGCTGTACATCGCGTTCGGCCGCTTACGTATATATATATAATGTGAGATTCAACAAACAAATGAGTTTTGTAAGTGACTGGATCTGTCAAATGTTAAAAAATCTAAAAGAATTTTCAAAATCTCAAAAACAGCTACGAGTTGTATTCGTGCTATAAATTACTTTCATTGAGCCATTAAAAAAAATAAAGTTTATAAATTTTTTTCATATGTAATTATTAAATAAAAAGTTTCAATTTTTTTTTGAGATATATAAATATAGGATGGGATATTTGGATAGAGATGTCACTTAGGAATATTATAATTTATTTAGTAATAAATTATAGTTTATATAATTTATTACTAATATATAATTAATTATATAACAAATTATAGTTTATAATAAGTTCGTTTGCTTACTCACTGCTGAATCTCACGTCTTGCTTCGCAATCTCTATTTTTTGGCAAATTTACGATTGCTCGTTATTCACGCACATACACACACGCATACAGACGCACATCATCACCACCATCGATTCACACTTACACATCGCATCATTCCCATACAAAAATTGTGTTTTTGAGGTTTATATTTCAGATTTTTTTAAAGTCAAAATATCATAAAATAATGAAGTTACTCGTAAGCTACAGAAATTATTTCAGTTGCTAGTTGCCAAGGATTAGTACGTTTGAACTAAAAAATTCCTATTAGTCCACAAATAAAAAAATTTTGCCTAAAACATAATCAGTTTTATGGTATCTCAATTATTTAATGATTTACAAACATTTAAAATTTAAAAGTAGTTTTTATTAAAACAAGTTTTCTTATTTTAAAGTGTTGCCCTTATTCCATTATATAAAATCACATTTACGACACGTATGTACACTGTCGATAGCGTAACGATGATATCTTGTGGATAGTAGTAGGTACATATATACATTGTCTAACATTGACTGTAACATTGAAGCACACGGCAATCGTCATTTTGTCCGAACAGTGATATACTCATATATCAGCTTCCAACATTCATCTGCAGGAAAATCTCTAATTGTAAGTTTATCCAGATTAACTACGACAATACAACATACTGAATATATCCTTCATCTAATAACTTTAAATGTCCAAATAAAATGGACATTTTGCAAAAAACTGTCCAATCGAAAATAAAAACAAAAATGTTAAAAGCATTAAATACTAATAGAATATAACTAAAGCGAATATAAAGCAGATACTAATCAGAGTTCTTCTAAAGAACAAAATCCTGAAAAAGATTGTGTTTTCAAAGTGGATACTGACAAAACAACTTGTTCATCTCGAGAAAACAATTGTATAAAATTCCATAGCTACTGCAATTAAAAGAGTAGGTCGGGTGTAAGTACGACTGATTCTCAAAAATCGTAATGTCCAAAAGACTAATACCCAAATAATAATGGAACTTGTAGCAACAATATTTAAGTCATTTCAAGCCATCAAAGGAAACTTAAGGATACTGAAATAGCATCGAAATCGCTGGAAGTAATGTTGTCTTCTGTTAAAAAAGTATTAAACAATCCGAAATCTCATTTTAATTAGCTACAAAGTAAGAACATCATCGCAAAAGATAATATGTTATTATCAAATACACTTGATATGGCAAACTGCAATTTCGTCAAAGCACTTGCAGAAAATTCAAGCGACGAAAATTTTAATCCTTTGTAGCTTTAAATTAAATTCTGAGCAAAAAGTACAAAATGACAAACAACGTGATTTTTTAGAGTCTGTACCAGAAATGAATGCTGAAATTAGTCTTAAGGAACTTTTGACAACATTAAATATCTGTAAGAACTCTAGAACTCGGATCTAATATGATTCCTAATATATTTACTAAAAATCGCCCCATCAAAGTCAAAAACCTGTTAAGCATTTACAATTGTATATAGTCCAATAATATGTTTCCGCAGAAATGAAGTGGTGCAATTATGATATCTATTCTGAAACCAAACAAAACCAAAACTCACATTGGAAACTACAAACCTACCACATTAATATGTTACCTGTGTAAACTAATAGAAAAAATTTATTAACAAATGTCTTAGATGGTTTCTTGAAAAAGATAATCTCCTAATTGTATATTAAAATGGATTCAGAAAATCTCGCGGACAATCTTGTCATGGAATCCGACATTCGTCAATAACAATCATCTTATTGCTATCTATCTTGACGTATAATATGGTAAGATATGATTTGGAGAAAAAGAATTATCAGAATATTTAAAAGTTATGAACTTAACAGACACATTTTAAATTCTCTCAACATTTTCTAAAAAATTGAACTATTAAAGTATGAGTAAACGGCTTCTTATCTGAAAAAATAAAAGTTTTTTTAGATGTTCAGTAATAGATCTTCTAGAGATCCTAAGTGTTTTTTTTTTTTTTTATTAACAATAAGTTAAATCATCAGCATTGTTAAAGTACTAGTAAAATGTTTAGATATTATTAATTTTTCAATTTGAGAACATCAATACTTCATAACTGCAGGATACACTAAACTTAATATATTCTGCTTTTAGATTTTTTAAATTGAAAACAACAACCATAATTTTTAATACTATTACTGCGGATAAATTAATTCTATCAATTGGAAATATTTTACCGGTCAGATTAACAAGTGCTGAGGCAGTTTTGAGTGAACTATCCACGCGTGCCAAAAATGGTATACAGTATAGAATTTGAAAAATATATAAAAATTATATATTTTTTAGCGTTTCGAGAGCTTAAAATTTATTTATTATTACAATAAATGTTGAACCTAGAAAATACACTATATAACAAAAAAATAACTTTCATATTAAAAATACATAAAAATAACAAAAAAGTTAAAGCATAAGAAACTTTTGATTTGACATGTACAACGTTCACTGTGCATTAAATTTGGTAGACGTAGGGTGACTCAAAGTGTTTCATATTTGAAATCAAACTCACGTAGATATCACATATTAAGAAAATTAAAGCCAATTGTATTAAGAAATTGAATATCATAAAGACAAGTTTCAAAAAACTGGGAAGCAAACTTCCCAGTCCTAATTAGAACATATAAAACAGTAATCAGATTAGGAATCGATTACAGTTCAATAGACAATTAATAACAAATAGAACAATTAATAACAATACAGCAATGAGAGCCTTTTATACCAACCCTGTTCTTAATTCGTTAAGTAAGACAAATCTAACACTTTTATATTATAAGAAATCCCAGCTAATGCTTTCATACGCTCTAAATACAATTCCATCGTCATGTATATCTAAAAAAAAAAAATCTTACTTCCTAAGAAATTAATCAAAGGATTAATTCACTATTGTACATTTTTATTCCCAACGTATTTAAAAAACTCAATATACCGTTTTTGCATATCTTAAAGAAGAATTCAAGGTACCTTAAGATGTTGAGAAGATTCCGAACAGACTTTATTCTATCAAAAAAACAGAACAACGGCATCTTGAAAGTATCCTTCTTAGAAAGTATGTGTCAGTATCTTGAACATTAAACTATTTTCCCTCATGGTTCTAAAATACAAATAAAAGTCTGTTATGCAATAGTAACTTCGAAGGCAACTTCGGTTTCAAATTGCCTCATGTCTTTTCAATTTTTTCCCGTGACAGCTTATACAACATTGGAAAGATTGAAATATGTTGCAAGAACTTACTTTTTGCTTTAAAAATTGGCAAATTTGAAAATTCAATTACTAAACAAATCATTGAGAAATATAATGAAATCCTGTGAGCTATAGAAATTCTGTTTGCATGGTTCATTTCATCTGGAAATTAAGGGGAACAAAAAGATTGATCAAGTAGCAAAAGAAGAAACTAAATTACCATATTGTAATTTAAGGACATTATACAGAGTAGTCACTGAAGGACGGAATGACATAAAACAAAAATAACTTTTACAAACACATTTTTAAATTTTTTTATTATTTTATTTGAAAATATAATTAATAAAATTAACTTATAAAAAAAGAAAATAAAAAAGATTGAAAATGAACAAGTTATGACTTTTTCAAAGCCTTCAGTTTTTCAGTGGCCACCCTTTAGATATACGAGTAGATTTTGAAATTGTGATAAAGTCGATTTTCATTAGATAAATATTCTAAGATAAATGTTTTCTTAATTTAATGGTAAATTACCAAATAAAGGTACCAGATAGCAAGGAAGTGAGTATACAAAAGTCATGTAGTGTCTTAGCGACGACGGAAGGACAAAAAAGGACTCGATGAGTCATTGAGATGAGTCGCTGACTTACCTCGAGCTATATTTGCATTAAAATATTGATTATCCTTATGTATCACGATATGTGTGTGGTCTCCTATCACGTATGCTACTTATTCGTTACTTACACATTTAATATTTCTTGCGTTTTTTTTTCTCTCCACAATGTATACATAACAATAATGAATATATCTACTTTCTAATAAGCGATATCTATGAAATAGTTATAAAAATTTGATTTATATCAAATCATATTGTGTTACAATAATGATATTATATCAAAAAGTTGATAGAATCTATATTAAGAATATAAAGTCACCGTTTTAGTCAAAGGGACAAATACAAAACTTAAGGAGACAAAATGAGAATTGTTTATTTCTCTCAAAAGTTCTCATGTTACTAAAAACAAAAGTTAATACTGGAATTCTTAAGTACCTTACCAATAGTTCCAGCCAATTTATTGCATTTTATATATTTATTAGCCATATTTCTAATTGTTACGTTTATGATCCCTTACATTACGACTTTAAAAGCTTTATTATGCTATTCAGGGTGATAATATATTAAAAAATGATCTTTTCTTTTCGTAAGTTTACCATTAAGTTTTACAAATTTATTTTAATATATTATGAAACAGAAAAAGATGTTAACATTATATGTAACACCTTTTTTATATATAAAATCAATAAATATAAAATCATACAAAAATTTTTTATTTTACACATAAAATCAAACTAGTAACAAGCTTATTGCTTTAATTGTAAGTACCTATATACATTTGTAAGCATATTTTTATAGAAAATTGTTAATGCAGCAAAACTTGAAACTAAAAATGAAAGTTTCATCTCCTGGGTAATTTTAATCATGTACTATTTATTTTGCATAGTGTTATTACATTTCGTTTATCTTGCATTAATTCATTATATTCAGGATTATTTCGTAAAATCTGATATCTATTGTTTATATAAAAGTGAAAATATACACGTTATTATCTGGTTGCTATTAACCGATTCGATGGCAAATTGAGAAAAATTTAATTAGCATAATTAGTCTATTCATCTGATTTTAAACTGTATTTAAAAACGAACAGTTAACAGTAAGTTTCTCATTAACCAAAGTTATTGGGTTTGTTAATTTTTAGAAATTTAGGACTTAATCTACTTTTTCTACATCGATTTAAAGTAATCGAATAGTTGTACGATAATACGATTAGCATGAAAGGAGGAAGTGATGTCATTGAACACGGCTGCGATACGACGGCATGCGACGCGTTCTTTTACGGAACGGTAATGTGGCAGTCCGATGTGTAGCTTCGGCACGCATGGCAAGATTAGAAGGTACCTATTGGAACAAGTACTTGTAGCAGATACAATTTGCATATCGCTTCTTCGGAGCATAACATTGTTAATTCTATGACTGAATACACTATCGAGGATACAGATTTTTCTCAACTACGGCATCGTTGCTAATTTTCACTTATTCACATATTCGAATATTTATTTATTCACATATCAACAAGACGGTTATTTCGTAATGGGATTGAATATCGGGATTACAGGGAAAATAGAATTTCTAGTAAATCTTATCTTATAATTAATCAAGGTCGAGATACAACGAAAGCGAACATAAAATGAGAAATGTTGCATAGATTTTTTATTCGTGTTGAAATAGAATAGAATATATTTCAATCGTTAAAATGTTAAAAAGTTACGTTATTTTCTTTAAATTCTGATTTCTACAAAACCATTGATGACCTTATTTTTTTTTTTTAAGATTTATCGAATATTTTTTAGTATGTATTCTCTATGTCTATGTAATTTTGTAAAATTACATAAACATAGTTACAAAAATAAAGTTAACAAAATAATTCTATATGAATTAGATATAGACAGTATTAATTAAATACACAATACTGATTAAATACCTTGTTATTTGCAAATAATTATCCAGTCTATATATGTACGTACTATATATCTATAATATATGTATATGTATGTAATTTCCATACTATAATCACATACACTTTTCTAAGAAAATACTTAATAATATATATAAAACTGACAACGCGAAAAAATGAAAAACTTTTACTACAATAGCAATATAATAATTGTAAATTGAAACTGCCAATGTATTATGTCTGATATGAATGATTTAGGTTAAGTTTGGTAATGGTTTATAGGTTATGTTGTGAAAATTAACATTTAGGTTAAGTTTAGTAATGGTTTATAGGTTGTGTTATGAAAATTAACATTTTGAACAATTTTTTCCTATACATATATATAACTCAAACTTATTTGATTTTCAAAATATTTGGAGAAAACTGTTGGTACCATTCTAATGAATTCTATTCGTAATTGTGCATCCACGGTAACGTATGTATCAGTATTGGTTGCGGCGATAACTGTCGTTAAACGGATAACAATACTAATATATAAAGGTGCGTCTATATTTATTACTATACCTTATTGTATTACTGTTACTCACTGTGCCATAATAGAAATAAAAAATATTATAATAGGAAATGCAGACAATATATTGTTATTATGTATTATATTTTGTGATTTGTTACTTGGTTCGGCCATTCCGATAAATATCGATGTATCGGTTCGTTCTAGAGAAAGTTATCGCTTGAACGAGTTTAGACGTTTTTGTGTACCAAGACTGAAATTCGTTGAATTAACATTTAGTTATTATTATTTAAAAACGGGTCATTCAATGATCCTGATCAACTAATAATAAATACACAAGTATATAACAGCAACAAATATGGACGCACCCTAAGCTGCTAAATTCAATTCTTATCTTTTGTTTATGTAAATACGTACAGTTTGAGTCAGTTAAAAAACTAATACCAATACATATACTGCCAATTGTAAACTGAATTCATTGTAGTAATATTGGTAATTTTTTACAAATACATATGTGTCTGGCAAAATTAAGCAACTCCAACAATTACCTACATATATAGGAGAAAATTATTATAATTTCTGTGACACTTAAAAATCATTGAAATCGGAGAGAACATATCACATCGGTAGGTTAATCATCTTAATCGTGAGTAAATATAATATAAAAACGTAAATACGCGTGTATGTCACCATGAGGGTAACATTGATAACGGATTAAGATCGACGAAATGCGTAACGAATGTCAATCGGTTACTGTCTTGTAAATGTCAACAGCCAGCGCAGCTCGTGGGCTGGGCAAACAAAGAAACTTACGTTACAACTAACAATAAGTAGATATCTGCGAGTAGGCTAACGATCTTGGTGGGTAGTAAATATGGCACGACTTATATGCAGCTGGTAAGATAGGACAGTTGCCCCGTGGATTAGTCACCGTTCGACTCACGACGATGTAACGCAAATTTCGTTTTCGTCTTGCTTCGTAAACGTTCCGAATTTGCATTTTGTTCTTGCGATATGTTTTATTCTCGTTCGTGTGATCGTTGCACGCGGAATGCAATCGCATGCATCCCGCAAGAAACTACAACGCTTGATAGAAATGTATATTCGAATCACGCTCCTACGAATCGAGCCTTAGATTTATCTATTAAATAGTGACAAATGTGAAATCGCGTTGTAAGTCGCTCGCTTCTCAGCGAATCTTTTATTCTGCGAATGTATTTCAAGTGAATGCAGGCAACATAATAAACTATTTAGTTATTTAATAAAATAAATTATTTGTCAGAATTTTACATCAGTGATTGACTAGTTGTAAATGATGGAAGTTTTAAACTTCGTCGAATAATCATATACACAGATATAACAATATTTTTTGGTATTTTTTATTTAAATGAAATATATATCTTTAATTTATTTTTGAGTGATTTCTTCGGCTCTAAAATCAATCACATTCTAATAATTTTAATCTTTAACTTATATAATACATAATTATTTCTAATATTTAGGTATATTCCTATCAGAGCGATAAATTTTCATAGCATTGAGTGAACAAATATATATGTTATTACATCCGAGTCTCTAATCTAGGGAAGAGAAAATGAATTGTCACATCGTATATATATTTTTAAGATTTTCAAAGCAAATGAGCATAATGATCAAGCGCACATGAAATGTTTCATTAGCACTGAATTCTAGTACAGAAATTAATGACAAATATTAGAAGGATAAATGAGTGTTTGCCAAACAAATAGTTTTTGTAATAGTTTCTGCAACATTGCAGATATTAGCAAATTAGCACAGGTGCACGCATTTATTGACGTTAGTTTCACATATAATGGGCACCAAAGATGCAGAAAGTGTTTAAATTTCAGTGATGATTAAAAGTTTATGCAAATTGTGGAAGTACGGATGATAATTATGTTTATTATAACGATCAACGTTTCCAATTCTGTTTGTATAATAAAATTTCTAATCATTTAACATTTAAATTTGAATTTAACTCGATGGAAAATAACGTCGAAATTCTTTGTGAAATTGAAATTTGATAGAAATATATTTAGACAATAATAGTTTTTATGCCATTGTGTAGCAATCGCAAAATACCTCGATTACCGATTGTGAATTAGTTTCGATAAGTAGAAAAAACTATTGCGAGAGTAAATAGATACTTAAATACTTATATTTGTCCATGAAATTGATATATAGAATAAAAGAAAATTATTTGTCACGACCACTACAGTATGAATCTATCCTTCTAGATTGATAGGGATCTATTAAAACTTCACTAGCTTTTTTAAGTTTTAAAATTTACCTTGATTATGAGGTCAAAATTTTTTTATCGTTGCATCGTATTCTACTCATTAAGAGGAAACAAGTTTCAAAAGAACCACGTCGAAAATAAAGTATTCTCATAGAAAATAATGTTAAAGTTTCAATATTTTTATGCCATTTTTTATTTATAATTTGTTCTTCTTTTATAGTTAAATGCAGTGTAACTTGCAGCCATTCAAATAAACTTAATAATTTAATTTACTAATTTTTAATCTATGCTATTTCAAAATACACACAATAGTAAGTTTGTAGCAGTAGAAACGATTTTAGAAATCTACCGCTTTGCTTCGTTCGCTTCGTTTATTCATTCATATTTGTGTAATAGACTTGCAATTCACTAAATATGAAAGGATTCGAATAAAAATTGAATGTATTTTGAATCATAAAAGATATTCCTATCGTTAAAATAAAATGTTAGAATATAAGACATACTTACTTAGATAATAGAGTTTAAATCTCGTAACGTTTGTAACGTATTTCAAGGAAAATTTTATTTTAGATACAAACAAATTTTAATTTCATAAGCATTCTACATAGACTCAATTTATTATATAGAATACTATTACGATGTAATATACATGATACAGGAAACATTCTAATCAATTTGTAGATTATTGATTACCAAATATATTTAAATATTTTCCAAACTTTTATTCGATGTGCTAGAAAACAAACACCTAGGTCAGATTGAATAGCAATGCGACGTTGGACGAATTTAAAAACAATGCATCTAACCAATGAAAAAAAGTGGAAAGCGGCTAAAACTGTTTAGAATAATAAGTAAACATCGTGCAAAATCAACGATGAAACTTTTTAATCTGGTGAAAGTGCTGCTGCTGCTGCTGCTGCTGTTGCTCGTGTTACTTGCACGGCAAGAGGTCGACGTTGTAACCGCCATTTCAATGGTGAGTGACTACTAGGTATGTTGATCGTGTACGGATTACATAAGATAAAATTCTTTAATTTCGACTTTGAGCTGTATCTAATAATTGAGCTGCATTGTCATCAACTCAATACCAAGACTTCTATCAATCAGATCTCATGTTCGAATCTCATTCAAAGTTTTATCCATAGAAGAGATAGATCTATTGAGATACTAGAGGCAACAATATTTGCTTCTCATCGAATGTTGTAAAATTATATAAATGTTTGCAGGGAAATAGTCGTTTAAAAGTTTACGCTAACTGACTATTGTTTATTTAGTTATTTTCTATCTGTTACGCAACCTCGAAATTACGATTGTATAAATCTCCTATCTTGTATCTGTGTATGATATTTGGACGATGTACATAAACTATGTACAAGTAATAAATCTACCTATCTAAAACTGAGATCTAGTATTTAAGGAAACAAGGAAGAGGTAATAGAAAGTAATGGCAAAGATGCGTTGTGGAAATATGGAGGAAGTAAGTAGGTTCTGGGTAGCGGATAAGAAAATAAAGTATATATTCTGTAGTAAGAGATGGGGTATTAAGGCAATGGAAGGCAACGGAGAAGTGAGAAAAATGATACCTGAAAAGAGTGGGAGAAGGTAGATATGTGAGGATGCGGTCAAATGGAAGAAACTGGAGCAAGAAGGAAAGATAAAGATAAGTTTATACGTAGATCAGGATAGATTAAGAAATTGAAATCAATCAATTAATTAATTTAGGTCAGTTAGGTTAATTAATGTAACATTAGTTTAGTGTATAAAAAAAAAGAGTTACAGAAGCGTGAAAAAATAAATGAAAAGAATCGAAAATTCTATTTCCTGACTAACGAAACCGAAATAAAGAATAAATATAAACATATGTTATGTACATCATTTAATGTAAAAAAATTGAAATGTAACGATGCGACATTGCGATATAATCTTAGAAAACGGAACGAGAAAAACAATAAATCATTCTATATTACAGAATTACTAAAATACATAAAATATTAATTTTATTTCAAATTACTATAAAAGAGTGTAGTTAAAGGGAGGCAAGATAAGAACGCTAAGAAAAACTTGCTTTATAATTTTATATTTATTGATCTTGCATCGAAACGAAATATTGTAAATATGTAATATACGAAACATATAATAGGATGTCCCGGTTAAAATACAATCGAGAAAGATAGAGGGATGTTTCGCGAAAAAATAAATCGAAAATAATGAATGAAATCTTTTTTGCATTTAAGATGCTGTTTTTGAGGAAGTCAAATTTGAAAATTTATTAGGTATACTTAAATTTGTTTAATTATGGACTGAACAGGAATGACTAATCGATAAAAGATTATCCTTATCTGCGAAAATAAATGAAAAATATAGAATAAAACTTTTGTAGTTAAGGCCACAAGAAAATAGAGTTTGAATATGTTTAAATAAAAATTAACTTGGCAAACACAATATAATGTTTATAAGAACAGTCAATGTCGAGCCTCAAATATAATAATTCATAATTGATTAACTTCTGTTATCCTTATCTACTATGTATCTCTTATTATCCAAAAAATAGAAATAAGATATGGAGAAAAATATTGATATATTAATATTGCCTCTATTATCAGAATTTTTCAGTTATCCGAACGGTCTTATCTCTCGGCGTGTTCAGATAAACGAAGTTCTTGATAAAATTTTCAAATTGAATTTTTTCGAAAATGGAGCATTCTATGGAAAAATTGTATTTTACGTTTTTTATTTATTTTCGCATGTAGAATAATGTCCTATTTTTGATCAGTCTAGAATTAGTTAAATTGAAGTCTAGTTGATAAATCTTTAAACTTGATTTTCTTTTTTTTTTTCATGTAGAGTCATCCCTTTCTCGCTCTCAATACTAGGGCACTCTGTATATCTATTTAATGAAATATATTAAAAAAACTTGGGTCAACTAGATTTAAATTTAACTAATTCTAGACTAAATGGTAAATTTACCAAACAATAATTTTAAAAAACAGTTGCACTTATTTATATTGCTTAAATGTTTCATTGAAATTAAATAAATAATAATATTTTAATTTTTTTATGAATAATACCCATAAACAAATAAATAAATATCTCAAAAAAATTTCTGACTGATATATATACATATATATAATGTAATTGTTGTTTATTTGCTAATGTTGAACGCATAAAAAAAAGGACATAATAAATTGAATGCACCTGCTTGATAACGTATAAAAAAATTTCAAGTGTTTTTTATTTTTAGTAACAACAAACTTTGCAAATATGAATTAAACAATTGGCCCGTTTCATCCTTTGTCTTCATCTTGTTTCTCTTTTTCTCCTATAAGTGCATGTATGAAATCTGAAAAGTGATGCACGCGTTTGAGTTCATGATCAATCTTTCTATCGATTGTGAAGGTAAAGTGGATTCGCTGCAACAGCTGTTATTACACAGGTGTGGCTCATTTGAATATTATGTGAAGCAGCTGGTTCACGTCTTTTCGTATGTATTGTCCTTCGTTTCACGACAATATATTAATAACCCTTCTCAAACATACATGTCATATATGCTTATTTTTTTTTCTTTCTATCCTTGAAATTAGATATTAAAAGATTATCAACTGCAAGGAAATGAATGACTGAACTCATAAAAATGTATTGAGAGTGATGTTTCCCTCGTTGACAGTGCACTAGATGCAATTGTATTGTAGTTATGTTGAAACTATGCCACATAAACAGAGTTACGAAAGAATAGAAGAAGTAAAGTAAAAGTAAAATGTTCTTACAAAGCAGTAAAGTTCTTACAAAGCTTGTACTACGAGTCACGAGTAGCTTCGAGTTCCAGAAATCGTAACCGCAAACATTTTGTCTTCTCACACCGAAAAATACAAAAAGTACTTAGAATGCAAAATATCGGCAAATAAAAATGCTTTCGTCATTTCGTTGATTTGCAAATTACAGTGGAATAATTGTTTTCATTTTATTGGATAATTTGCATGACTCAGAAACAACTGGGCGAATAGCAAAGAAGCAAAGATCTATTGTATTTAATTTCGAACAGGTTTCATCGAATTACCTAATAATTTTACATCGTCGAGTCAATGTGATATTAAATGAAAATTATTGGCATTGATGGACATATTGTTACATGTGTAATAGGATCCTTTCGAAGTTACTACCGTGAATAACTTGCCGAGTGCTATATTCCGCGGTCGACGCGACATTGTTCGTCATAATTTCATTTCTAACCACCGCGCATTATCCGAGGATAATGATGTACGTGGCGAGATTACAGAAAGGATAGCAATTGCGTTGCTCGCTGCAATCGCGTTAAATCACACCGTGATACTTAATTCAGCGACTCAAAACGAGATTGCATGAGAAACGAATTTATGTATGCGTGTGAAAAGAAACATGATACATATATATATAAATGCAATCGTTAATAGTGTAATAGTTGCAGTAGGTAATTTGATTTGTTAGCACATGTAATTTTTATCATTCACAATTATATTCATTCGTAATATGAGAGATGTCTATTATTTTTTTCAAAATTGAAACTCGAACGGTGTTAAAATTCAACGGAACACGAAATTTCTATATGAATGTCAAGCGGATGTTCCTTTCGTTGCTATATTGTATGGTGTACTGAGATATTTTGTTTCGAAACGCCGCTTTTGTGATGCTACAGACGAGATATCTCGCGTCAAAGTAGTGTTTGTTTCTCTATGGAGGAGGAGCCATCTTTAACATGTAAGTAGGTAGGAATTAAGTAGGATTAAGTAGATAAATTATTGATTTTAGCTTATTTTGAATGAAATTAAAACAAAATCTCGTCGATAGCATTGCAATGATTGTGACGAAATATGTGCATTTTTTTATTTTTTGTGAAGAACGGTGAAAGTTAAATTAATTTAATGTAATCGTGGTATTAATTGAAGATAGTATGAAACGACGGAACAAAAAGTATGTAATAAACTATTTGTTCGCAGGATCGAGCAAGGAATGTTTCCGAAAGATTCACATCTACAACCACTTTGACGGTAAATATTAGAGACGACGACGATCAAGATCCTTCCTTCATTTACCAAGGTTGCATGCTTTTGGATGGCGCATGTATCAATCCAGAATATTCAGCGTCCGTAAGTACATTTAGAAAAGATTCTAGTTTCTTACATTAAATCTGAAGTTTCGAGGAATTGATAATTTATCTTACAGTTTGGTATAATCTATATAATTATACGATAGTGCGAGCAATAATAAGCAAACAAAATAAGATTTATATTCATTGGCAAAACAAAAATAATTTATTAACAGCAAAATATAAAAATAATAAATATAATAAATGCAATATTTATTGATAAAGTACCATTATGAAATTGTGCCATTAATTCTTTGTATATCTCTTTTTATCGTATGTATATATATATATATATACATAATTTTCATTTAATATATATATATATATATATATATATATATATATTTACTATCTATATACGAGACAGAGAAGAAACTTTTTCATTTGTTTCGATTTATTATTTTATATTCGAAAATATTCGAGTCATTGACTCGGCATAGTTGTTGAAAGGAGAAGTATATTATATAAAAGTTTTATATTATATAAAAGAATTATAATTATATTATTTATACTGTATAAAAATTCAAAAGTCTACAGAATATGTTGTAAGTTGAATAGAAATGTTATGTTAAATATCTGATACATTCTCTTGTCAAGTCTCATTTGTCTAAACTATGATAATCGAATAAATTCATTGCAAGTAAAGTTACAAACAAAAGTAATATTATAGAATAATCACCGAAATACAAGGTGGTCACTGAAAGACTGACTGATATAAAACAAAAATAACTTTTACAAACACATGCTTTTTTAATTTTTCATTATTTTATTTGGAAATATAATTAATAGATTTTTTTCATAATGGATGTATTATGTGTGAATTTTTAATGAATTAAAATTTTTATTAATTAAAATTTTTTTTTAATGAATTTTTCAAACCCTTCAGTTTTTCAGTGGCCACCCTATACAAGTTGGAAGAAGATTTTTTGTATAAATATTCAAGCTACTTTGATATACGACTTTCTTTAAACATTGTTGGCTTTAGAAACCGAATGAATTGGCAAACGGACGTAATTTCTGATGGTGGCATGTATATATGGTTCGATACACACGTTATCGTGCATTATAAAGTGAAAGACGACGTCCAATCTTCGATTCTTAATACGCGACCACGATTTCTTTACCCTGAAATCTCATGTGACACGGTTCGAAACTATCGGCGAACCGGTTCTGTACATTATGTCTTTTCTCCCATCAGGTATCGAGCGGAGTGTTATCCGGGATACTTAATATATCGCCAGAGAAAATACAAGCCGTTGATATGGATAGTATAAACGCACCTATTCATTATTCGTTCCTTAGTGGCAATCCATCGAATTATCGGGAATTTTTTGAAATAAATCCCAACACTGGCGCCGTGAAGCAAATTAAGGCGGTCGACACAACTGTTACCAAGAAGTTCGATATTATCATCAAGGTAAGAGTGGTAACGTTGATATTTCTGTACCAACGTAATGTAGTAAAATAAATTTAAGAAAAAAACAAAACTATGTAAACGTACAATAAAGTTATTCGTTTATTTATTGAACGAAAGGCCGTCGAGGTGTCAGAAGCGAAACGATCGGCCACAGCCAAATTGATCATCACTGTAAAACCAGTCGACAGCAATCCTCCGATTATAGCAACATCGAGCATAGAGGGTTTCGTCGATGAAAATGCCCCGATTGGAACAAAGGTTATTGACAAAAATGGCAATCCTGTAGTACTCACTGTTTCGGACGCTGATTTGGTAAGTTGAATTTTTGTAATTGATTTGGACCCTGTTCAACGAGTTGAAAGATTTGTTTAATTTCTTCCGCCTTTTTATTCTTAATAACTCAATACGTTTGTATCAATTCACTAAATCAATTTCCTAAAAAGAGTAAGAAAAATCAGTAGAAGTTAATAGCAAAAATAAATGTCTGCATCGTTTCTTTTGTAACTGCATATCATCTCTTCGACCAACCAAATTAATACATCTTTGATAAACGATATTGCATAATGAATCTATTTACAAGTTAAAAAATTTTCAATACCCGCAAATAGATTAACACACGTTTGGTGTATTTTTATTTCGGCCACACAATGCAAATTGTTGAGCCGAAATTGTTCCGAATTTTGTTAAGTACAATATCACTGCAATGAAATTGTCAATCAATAGTTATTGATTTACATGTGATACCCTCCCTTCTCGTTTAACGAATAACTTAGTTAAAAATTGTCTAAAACAATACATATTAATAGTATAAAAATTGTTAACATTTTCTTTTCGTTTCTATTACTTTTATAAACGTTTTACAAAATGGTATTGACGTTTAATCTTATTGTTATGTCAATAATAAGTAAGTTTTAAATCATTTGTATGTATGAAAAAATCTTTCCAAAATCTTTTCCTTGATATTTACAAGTTGTAGACGCATAGACGTAAAGGAATAGCCTCCATATTTCGATTCTAATATTTCGAAATTCATTATTCATAGGTATTGTTGTATACGCGGAACGTATTGAATATCGTTAATTAATGATGAGTAAATGCACGATGAGTAATACGGATTTATATTTAGCTACTGTTTTATCGATGCATACAAACAATTGTACTTTCTATTGTAGAATCTGTAAATTAAATAAATAGCTATGTGCTTGATTTTGAAAATAATTGTTATGTAATTTCTGAAGAAATGCAGCATCAATAAATAATAATTAAAAAAAAATTATACTTATCTTTATTTATCATTATATTCATCTTCATTATAGAAATTAATTGTATCTTTATTTATCATGGAAATGAATAAATAATATTCCTTTGTCGTATTAACTGTGCATTTAGGGTCCTGAAGATCCGAAACCAGCCTACACTTTTGAATTGACTACCAATTTCTTCGCGATCGATCCTTCCGGAATACTGGTCGTAAACGAAGAAAATTTGGATCGTGATCCTCCGAGTCCCGGACGTTTCCGATTTCAAGTAGTTGCCAGGGAAAAAACGGGCATCGCTGCTTCCGCGCCGTTGTCCTTCGTGGTGATATTGAACGACGTTAATGATAACGCACCCATACTTCCCATGATAACTCCTATTACCGTTCAAGCTGGAGAAACAAAGAAAGTAGTGACAAAGGTAGGTTTAATATTTATAGATTATTTATTGTCTATCGTACGATATGATATTAGTAACGATTTTACAATATTAATTGTGAATTTACGATATTTATAAAAACGATCATTACTTTTCACACTTGAAAAAAAAAATGAAAATTTTTATCTTCACGATTTTATATGGTTTTCACACTTGGAAAAATTTCACCGATGTTGAACCCAGGTTGAGGCAACGGACAACGATGAAGGAGAAAATGCCGAAATAACATATAGCATTTATCACGTGTCGAATAATGGGCTGCATAAATTTAAAATCGATCCGAAGACCGGCGTAATCGAATCCGTGAGGAAGCTGAACGCAGGCGAACAATTCAGCATTACTGTCCAAGCAACTGACAAAGGTGGAAAATATTCGCAGACGATCGTCGAGGTGAACGTGATTCCTGGACCCAATACTAGGAGTCCGGTCTTCCAACAACCGGTATACGAAGTGCAAGTCAGTGAGGGAGCGTCAATTAATTCCACGGTTGCAACGATTACCGTAAGTGTTCGTAATTACCTTTAACGTTCAAGTTTTGCGCTAACTCGTAAATGTTATCGAGAGAGAGAGAGAGAGAGAGAAAATTTAAATCGAAAGACAATCGTAATATTGAAATGACGATTTTATCGATAAAAGTAATAAATAGAATTGGTGATTGTATAATTAAACAAGAAATATTATCGTCTTTCTTTCATTAATTTACTAATATTTATTTTTGCGCTTAATAGTATGATATTGTTTATTTGAGTCATTAACAACTTCATGCAATTAAATGTTACATTATATTATTTCAAAGGTTAAATTTCAATAGTTATTTCAGTAACGTATTTCAATAAAAGTATTTAAAGTTTTTTATAAAATTTTTTATAATGTCAAGAAATAAAGAACATTTTTGGCAAATAATGCTTTTTTTATTATTGAAAAGATAAAAATGCGTTACAAACGTTTAAAAAATTTAAAAAAATATGTACAATACACGAAGACTGTGCTACAAACAACTCAACTTGCTGGAAATTGCGGTTTCGAAAATTTAAAGATGGAAATTTTGATATTTGATAGATTCATGTTGAACGTTTTATCGCTACAAATTTTGATGAGATTAAGCTATTAATCTGTGGTGACTATTATCTAACAATATGAGAGGTCAGTCAGGTGTAAAAAATATCTGCCATAATTATTTCAAGATATATTCAACAATTAAATAACGGGACGAATTTCTATTGCAACCCAATACTTTTTTTTGTTTAAAAAACGAACGTATAATTTTATTTAACAGGCAGTTGACCCAGAAAACGATCCAGTATCGTACTCGATCGTCTCGGGAAACGACTTGCGTCAATTTGCGATCGGTGATAAATCAGGCGTGATCACCGTTATAAGAAAGTTGGACAGAGAAGATCTGACTCGTTATCAGCTGGTAAGTTTATGTTTTTATATTTAATGTTTTATATTTTATGTTTAAGCACAGCTACCAACACTTCTGTCTTCTTGTCTGCTACAAAAAAAAAGGATTATCTTTAATTAAACTCGCGTGCCATTTTACATAGATTTATCTAATTGAGATCTTTTCTTTTCGCGATAATAAAGTTAATAAAGGCCGAAGATTCCGGAGGTTTATTCAACACGGCCACGGTAAACATCAAAGTAACAGACATAAACGACAAAAATCCAGAATTCGTCAACTTACCTTATGAGTTCACCGTGAAAGAAGGAGAAGCCAGGATGTTGATAGGTCGAGTACACGCTGAAGATGCCGATGAAGGCGTCAACGCGGAAATCACATATTTCGCGCCTGACGACATACCTTTCATCGTGGATCCTGAAACTGGAGATGTGTTGACGAAAATCGTTTTGGACTACGAGCAAAATGATGTAAGTGTTCGTTTAATTTTTACATTATTAACCCTTTGACTACGACAGACTTTGAGACGTACCAACCGTACCATACGGTAAAAATTCAGTCACAACCTACACCGAGAACGGCGAAATTTTTCGTTAGGCATGCATTTCTAAGAAAATATATTGAAATAAATGCTAAATTCCAACCAATATTATTTACTTATTCTGCATTGAATTGTTAGTGCACATACTAAAAATTTAACATTAACATTAAACTTTTTATAATAATCAAGGAGATTTATAAATAATCGTTAGAGATATATATACAGTCATTAAGGAGATAAACATAAACACACAGTCGTTTTCAAGTAATTGAAAAGGAGAGTTTGAGCATAGAGATTAGTTAATTCATTGTAATTTACGTTGTATAAGAATATATATTTTGTTGCATATATGTTATTTAATATACGTTCTCTAAATAAAGTACGTAGTTATTCTTTCTCTTTGTAGTACAGTGATTGTACCAAGTTATCAAACAATTACATCGTATCTACAAAATATGAATATACACAACATGAATTTGTTGTGTCATGTTTGCATGTATTTTTTCTGACCTATTTTATTATCCCAATTTTTCATTTTAAGAATATAAAAAAAACTGTAAAATAAACATATTTAAATAATATATGACTAATGGAATATGTAATTGTTAAATTAGCATTCACTTACGTCTGATTCAAATGAGATTTACTGGAATTATGGTTGATACAATTTTCATAAGAACAATTTTTTTTAAGCGTCTTTAGTTTTTTTTTAGGCGCCTATAGTAGTCAAAGGGTTAATGATATTAAAAATTTCACTCGTTGATTGATAGTGTTGATAGTGTTGAAGTGATACATGGTATAATAAGTACGCATATCTGAAAACTTAGTTTGCAGGAAATTAAAATGCTTTCTCCTTCAGGAATATAAATTTGTGGTAACCGCAAGAGATGGTGCTCCCGATTACCGTTTAGCCACTGCTACGGTGACAGTGAAAGTTATAGATATCGAAGACGAGGTTCCTATTTTCCATCAAAGTAGCTACGAAGCTCGAATTAAAGAGAACATGCCAGATTACACGGTGCTTCAAGTAACAGTGAGTTAAAAATTATTAGATGCAATAAAAAAATTTAAATGACACGATTTGTTAATGTTGAAACTAATTTGTTAATCCGCCGTATTTTGATAGCATAATGTATCAATCGATGAAAGAAACATAATTTTTCAAAAAACATTTTAAATTACTCATAACTTTTAATCAATTAGATAAATAAATTATATTTTGCGTTGTCGATTCTTTATGTTATTGTATTATTGGAATCCATAGGATTTCAAACCTCTTTAATTCCAGGCTGACGATCCGGATACAAAGAAACAAATTACGTACATAATCAAACAAGGAGATACTGAAGTGTTCCACATAGATCCAAAGACTGGGATAATAAAAACAATTCGCGGTTTGGACTATGAAAAGGAGGATCAGTATATTCTCATAATTGGCACCGTTGAAAACACTAGCAATTTGCTTGGTTCTACTACGAAAGTTGTGATTAATGTTCAGGTATTGATCGTTGCAATTCTCCTTTGACTGAAAAACCTTTATTACTTCATATAAACTACATAGATATTTTCTTATATATTATTATTCAGAGATTAATAGTATATAAGTAACTTCTTATTATATTTTCAACGAAAATAAAAGAAAAAAGATTGGCAAAAAACTGAGAGATTTAAACTGGATAAATAAACTTTAAATGGATAAATAAAATTATCCATGATTTAAACTGTTATAATTTTGTCAAAAAAAAAAAAAAAAGAAATCATAACAATCCATTTTAAAACTTGATAGTCTTGAGTTCGTTTGTTTCAAAGATAATTTTATATAATGCGGATGGGAAAGTAAGAATACTTTTTTCTCTATACGCAACATATCTTTTTACTTTAGTTTTCTGTATATATAAAACTTTTTAATATGTTTCAAGACCATATGTTTTTAAAATGAAAAACTTTTATCTTGTCATACTGCATGGACAATTCAACTGCTTATGTCAAATCTCAGTAATAATTTTGCCAAATATGCTTATAAATATGTTTATACCTCTTCATGTTGTACAATATCGAGTAGTTATATTTTAATATTGCAGATAAATTGTATTTTATTCTTTTGTTATTCCTTATGCACTAGGACGTTAACGACATTCCACCAGTATTTACATCAGTTCCTCGTCCGATTACGTTAGATGATGATATTCCCATTGGCACAACGATCATTAATCTTATAGCAACAGACTCTGATGGTACTGCTCCCGGAAATCAAGTATGTAATTAGCTAATCTTTAAATAGTAAAATGACGACGACTTAATAATACTTTCAATTTATATAAATTTATAAATACGAATAAGTTTATAAATATGAAATAAGTTTTAATTAAGTTTCATATTTAATATAAATTTAATATAATTTTTATTTAATATAAATACGAAATTTATATATATATATATTTTTATCGAATTAAATACAGAATTTTCTTAAATTCATGTTTATACTTTGGATGATGAATCCATACAATAAAATAAATAAAAAATGTTATATGAATTATCCTTGCATACTAGTATTGCAACTATAGTTTTCGAATTATAAATCTTTGAAATATTCTGTTCATTTTGTGCTTCAGTACATGCTATTGTACGTCTTACAAAATTTTATCTAATGTTTATAAAAAGTACCCATCAATATGAATTAAACAAAACTCAATCCATTAAAATTTTATTTCCGGTGCAATTTAAAATTGCGATTGTGTATTCGATTGAACTGAATAATTTGTACGATTTACGAGAAGAAATTCAGAATGGATGTCACACTGTTCAAAAAATATTTTCAAACGAGTGCGCAACTCAGCGCTAAGGTATGCAATAGCATTATGCTGAAGATATATAACTGAATACCTTTTTCAATTATCTATAACTTGAAAACTATGTAAAATATATTTATATGATATTTTCAAATAAATTCATTTCTTAAAATATGAACATGCATTTAAGAATCACTCTGTACATACGTGTACAATTTTCTTCTTTTTAAAGTAATTTCATTATTGTACAAGAAAAGAAAAAAAAGAAATTGCAATTATTTTGCTGTTGATCGGCAGATGATAAACGATTGTTCAAATGCAAATCGATTATTACTGTTGATGTCGGTTTATAGGTGAGATATGAAATTATCGGCCGTGGAATAGCGAATAAATACTTTGTGATTGATCCAGACACTGGCGTACTTAGAATACGAGATGATTTGCGTAAAGAAACGGACACCGAGTATCAGGTATATACATATGTTTTAAATGTTCCAGAATTTCAATCGTTTTTATCACATCGTTCGTTCGAAGACTATTGAACGTCTATAATAAGTAAAATGAAAAAGACAAGGTATAAAACTATTGAATATTCATTGAGAAATTGTTAATATTTCAGGTTGATGTGCGCGCATACGACATGGGAGAACCGCAATTATCGTCTGTCACGACAGTACCAATTTATGTTCGTCACGTGGCCACGGTGCCGCCAGAGATCGGTTTGGGTTTTGCAGAAAGTTCCTACAATGTCGAAGTACCAGAAGATGCTGGCGACAATACTCTAATCAAAATAATCACGGTTATTAATAGTCACGCGCACGATACTACGCCGTTAAAATGCGAGATTTATAGTGGTAACAAGAACGAATTGTTTGAAGCGAATGTTACGGAGGAACGAAATTGTGCACTTAGACTCAAGAAAGGAGCACTGGATTACGAAACAACGGAATCGTATCAAGTGCAGCTTAAATTGGAATCTTTATCAGGTCTGTTAAATTCCGGCAGAAATACGACGATGGTACGTATATACAGTAGCGATCAAAAGTTAAAATTTTTTTTTTACAGATGATGTTTTAAACTGTTGTATAACTTCATGAAAAGGAAACGTACAATAATCTAGTTATTAAGCTCGTTACAAAGTGTAAAGATTATATTTTGATAGTGTTGAATTCATTTTTTTTATAGTGGACAGGAGAAATAGTGAAAACGAGGATTTCTTTTCTTAGGGTTAATATTGGGGTTAAACGATAAAAATTCCAAGAAATCTTATACATTTCATGTAACTCTGATGTTCAAAGTTATAAATAAACTAGCGAATAAAATTTTCCAGTAGGGGTTTTTTTTAGAAACGTTTGAATTTTTATTTCCACGCTCGTTCTTTGAAAACATTATCAAAGTTTAGGCTTTACGCTTTAAAATGATTGTTGTACATTCTTTTTTCGGAAAGTTTCAAAAGTTTGAAATCTCATCGTCTTCAATTTTCCGTTGCTACTAACGTTGATTCTAAACCAACAACATGTAAATAACGAAGGAAAAATTAATTTGAGAAAGCATCTACATAATATAAATCTAATACAATATAATAACTTTATTAGTACATGTAGTAGCATTATGCAATTAGTGATTAGAGTTTTTACAAAGAGAATAGAAAAAGAAAGTATGCAGTATATAGTTAGATTTAAAAAAAATACTTTAAATCTAAAGATCATGAACGTTATTAGTTTCAAAATATAAAATATTTAATCATATCATACGTACATCTACAATTTGTTTTTAAATTACAGGTGAAAATCCAAGTACTCGACGTAAACGACAATAAACCCGAATTCGTTTTTCCGGATAGTAGTCCAAAATTATCAAGAGGACGTTACTTCGCCGCGATCCCGCGATCAGCGCAATTTGCGTCGACGGTTATACAAGTGAAAGCACACGATAAGGACAACGGAAAGTATGGGAAGCTCGAGTATAAAATACTTGGCGGACGAGGATCGAACTATTTTGCCTTGGACAGTTCTTCTGGAATAATTAGAACCACCGCGACGTTCGATAACGTGGATTTAGCCGAACTTCCATTTAAGTTTGACGTTCGAGTTCGAGACAATCCTAATTCGACTGACAACTTTAATTCAATCGTAGCTCCTGTTATAGTGAATTTGATCGGAGAGGAGAATCTAATGATTTTGGTAGTACAGGACGCGCCACCGGACGTCTTACAAAAGGAGGCATCCAAGATTGGCGATATCATCGAAGAGAAAAGCGGTCTGCTGATCGGCATCGACAGAGTAGCTGTGAGGAAGAATTTGACAAAGAATGGAACTATCGAAATGTATCCACAAGATTCCGATGTGTGGTTCTACGCGATTGATCCAGACACAGAATCTATTTTAGATAGAAACAATTCCCGTATACAAAGGTAAGAGATTTGTGATTGATCATAATTATTATTTCAATGCGAAAATGTTTTGAAAAAATGAAAATCATAATCAAAGCTTTTTAATTTAGAATACAACTTTTTCAAGTTTCTTCTAATGGTAAATCAAAGTATTTATTATCGCTGTACAATAACAAAAATATTAATTATGAAGAGTACTTGAATAACTACAATTTTTTCCATCGATATTATATTCATGACAAGATGAAAACACAATATTATTTTTATTCGCTCGTTGAAGCAACTTTCGACAAAAAGTTCATAGTCATGGTACATACGTAATAATGTTATGTGGCTATATATGTATCTAGGTACATGGATAATCGTGAATCAATGATTCATGTACACATACTTTGTTTTGAGGCTTTTATATATCTTTTTCCTTCGAATTCGAAAGCAAACCAAATTCTGAGATATATTGCAGATCGATTATCGAAAAGATGGCTATGTCAAACATTACCTTCGACGTATCCACGTTGGTTCGAGCGAATGCGATAGACATTCACGCGCCAGTAATGCCGTCCGAGCCAGTACGCACGCAAACCGCTATCGCTTTCAGTGGCGAAGTATTTCCGTACGCCTTGATAATCATCGCGTGTGTCATACTAATCCTAGGTATAGCTGGAATTATCTATATTTGCATCTCCTGGTCGAGGTAAGTTGCCTGTTTTCATTTTAAGAAGATACGATTCTATTGTTAAGCTGAATTTCCCCCTTTTCGTTTTCTTAATCTACCAATCATGCTAATAGGAAAAAGAACATTAGATATTCGTAACTGATGATGTAACGGAACATATGTTTTGATGGTTTGCTTTAAAAAAAATTTGCAATTTTGGTGGTTCGGACACGCCAATTTTTAAGCGTAATTGTTGTGATAATAACGTTGTTAATGCGTTAGGTAATATCGTGTGAAAGAAACATTTTCAAGTGTCGGAATGAGTATTCATTCGAGCGTCGAGTTTTGCATACCGTGCAAACTCATCGTTCTCTTTATTACATTCATTAGAATTAATTATGTTTTCCGGTGTGGTTTCACCTCTTGAAACATTTAACATCGCCAAGTTGCGACGCGTATATTGGGTGGAATCATTGATTCAATTTTTATATAACGTTGCAGCTCGAACATCGTGAATGTTATTCGCTATGTAAATATTCTGTTTTCTTCTTTGCATAGATACAAGGCTTACAAAGAACGGATGCAACGAATGTACGTCGTGCCTCGTTACGATCCCGTGTACGTTGAACCGAATTTGAAAGAATACGAAACACAAGTGCTTCAAATGAGCGTGCCTGTCGACGACAATGACAGTTATAATGATCTTCAGCTCGATTTCAGTAATAAGAATCATGCGTTCAGTCTGGACAATGTTAGCTACATTACCAAAGATCACGGAGAAAGTACTGGTAATTCATAATTTTATTATAATCACAGTGGTGTGAATAATTATAAGTTATTTATCAAATAGATCTTCATTTGATTTTTATTAAGAAATGATATTTTCAAATATTTAACATATTTATGCCTGTTTTGCTTAGAAATCCACAATTGTATCGGGAATATAATTGAAAATTAAAAATTATTTACGACGATAAGAGTCCTTTTTGCGAAATTTTGGTTCTCCCAACATTGTTTAATCGGAAATATTGACAGAATGTCAGATCGTAAATTTCTTCTTCTTTGCGTAAACATTTCCGGTTGTGTTTGCAATTTCTCACTGCGACATCACGTTGCAAATGCAAACTCTGCCACTGTCCTATTTCTAAAAGGATTTCCTTCTCGCCTTTCTAGCATTATTTATGATTGATAAAAATAAACTTTTGAACTGAATCGAGACAATTAATGAGCCTATATTTATTGATAACTGAATAGAATGATTTTATAGTAAATAATTAATTACTTTCTACGGATAATACCGAATCGAAGAATGCTTTTGACAAATGCATTGTTTCTCATAATTCGTTTTCCTATTCAAGAAATGTAATCGAAATTCCTTTGAATTTATAATGTATAATGTAGATACATGTTATGTAAATACATAATATGTATCATTAGGTAAGAAAAATATGAAAAATAATGTACAAGATCGAATTATTTCGTTGTGAAATCCACTTTTTATTATAAAAAGTTCTGTTTCATTTTAAACAGATAAGGCGAACAAACAAGGTCAAAGATAAGAGCGCAGTAAAACAATATACTGCACCTGCAAGTAATTTTATGCTTTAAAAAGATCGAATAACTTTACGTACTAAATTATTTCACCTTTAGCATCTGTTTTATTTCTATAAATGTTTCAAATTCAATGCTTGTAAATGTTTGGAACAGTAGAATATTGAGTTTTATAGCGGTAGTAACCAAATCTCGGTTCTTAACATCGCTTACAATATTCTTTAGCCAACGTCGATTACTTTACGGTCGAAATAAAGATTGAAGGTTGTTGAAATCTCGTTTTTCTGAAAAATATGGTCTTTTTTGGAGAAAATATAATTGTGAAAGTTAAGTTCCCGCGAGTTTATGCAAAAACAATCAGCAAAACAAGAGATTACAAGCGCGCGTTTATTATCTGTTTAGGACAGCAAAGCCCCGTAAGTTCTGAAGCAGCAACCACGGCACGTGCTTCCAGCATAGTTGGAACCCATGCAGACACGAACATTCACTCGTTACGACGATCGACTCTTGGCAGAAAGAACCATAACAACAGTAATGCAAACACGTTGAACAATCACGATTCGACGCCCGTATTGAATCCACTATACAACCACGGTAACGATTTACTCAGCCCTAGTCCGTCAAACGATAACGTCACGTTTAGAGAAAAAAGGGATTATTCTCATTTAGGATTCACGTACTTGGGTGAACAGAGTCCGGTAGAAACTACCACGGAGTTATAAAGAATGTTGCGCGTGAAACTAAAAATAAATTAATAAACGTAAGTTCAACTTTTGTTGAATTTCTTGCTCCGTAATATGTGTCGAATGATAATGAGAATTCTTCTGTGCCTGGGCATGACTGAAATTTTTTTTATGACATCGAATTATCAGCGTGTGAAAGACAAATTATATTAGTTGTTACCAAAAGTGGAATGCTGTGCAACAACTAAATAGAATCGAAAGCAGATATCAATGCATTTCGAAACAAGCATAAGAATTTATTCTGCGTGACGAACTATCAATCGAATTTCTGCGATGAATGGAACGACACACGTATCGCGGCGAAACCAGGTCGGAAATACTTATTATCAACGACGAGCGAAAACTGACGAACTTTTCTCTGCGAAAAGCTTTCAACGTTACCCATCGCGCATCGTGAGTAATTGCGATTTTGCGAAATCCGTGTCGATATAGCGCGACGCGACATGTCCAAAACTATTATTTCTGGCGTGGTACAATTGCTATCGATTTCGCAACACAACGCGACTTTAATGCGATTTATGCCTTTTGTTTCGATGCAAATGTTCGAAAATTCTGCACTGTTCAATCTGTATCATCGAACGTGATATAATTGAAAAGCATTGTTAAGAAATCAAAATATCGCTCAAATTTCTAATGTTTTCGAAGGTCCAATGTTCTCAAAGGAATAATATTCTCAGGGGTAGCGATAGTGAAATTTCGCACCCTGAGAATATTTACGTTCAAGTTATATAAAATGTTTGTCTGTTGCGAATTTGTAAAGGCAATGAAGTATACACTTTGAACAGCAAAATAAATTTGTCATTGAAATAATATTAAATTCGCATTTATAGATATTAGTAAAAATTCTCCGAAATTCTTGCGCGTGAACACGAACGAATGTATAGATGACTATATCGTTATCATTATAAATATTATTTGGCGTTGATGTGAAAGATTATTTACATCGAATCTATGCTGTGCAATAATTCATTGTCTTTTACGACAATATTGACCAGTAGATTTCATTCTTCGCGCAGTACGTTCAATGAATTCTCATTTAGTACTTATAAAACGATAATAGAAATTTTTATTCAACAGATCTGATGAAAATGCATAACAGTTATGAGTCATCGTACCGTCCAATATAGTAATAAGGATTAATTATAAAGCAATAAATTGATGAAAGATGTATGTGAGCGAGTGATGAAACGTGTATATGTGATCGGTCCGTGAACTTAAATATGTATGTGAGAGAGACTCGCGTAAAATCATTGTATGATAAGATCTTTTTATTTATAACTGCGTGTTTGCTTATTATTTTATTATTTTTAACGATACTCGACCAATGGTAGGAAGTATCGTTGCTACGCACTGTCACAGAACTACTATCATTGGTATGAAATTATTCTTCGATTATTCATGCATTATTTAACTTTCATCATTCGTTGAATACCAAATTAAAAAGAAGAGCAGTTTCTTAAGTTACATCAATGTTTTATAAAACAAATATCGAACGAAATCACTTTTAAAGTACGCAATCTTTTCCAGGTGTTTGAGAAATAGAGATAATTACATTATGTGAAATGCATTTAAATACAAAGATACTTACGATTATTTACTAGTTGAAAAATACTGTATTTAATGCGGAATTATTTCGAATTTTTTACTCCAGATTTGTTAAATAGTTTATTCGCATTCATTGCGAATGAATGATATTCAATAGCGAAGAAAAATTGTGGGACTTGATCGATCAAATTTCCTAGTCGTATGGCGAACAACACTCTGACTATATCATTTCTATTTTGTTTAAAATACAATTTGTTGAAAAATTATCCGCATTGCCGATTTATTGATAAGAGTGTTAAGATTTTTTACTCACAGTTACGCGTTGTTTAAAATAAATGAAACACAAATGCTGTAAAAATTGTTAATATCTAATAAATATATTATATTTACATAACAACGACCTTTTTATATGAATAATTTCATTAATCGTTATTTCAATTTCCAATTTAAATACGTTATTCGTTCGTAACTCGTTTCATAAAGTTCATAAATTCTCGCCGAAATTATTTAATGGACAGTTTAGTATAATTATTCTACTGCATACCTTGTTTGATGCTGTGTTTCAACTTTTTATCGGGAAAGCTCCTTTATAGATACTAATCGAGTCTACTCGATACTAATAAAGAAAAACTAATAATTAATAATAACTGCAATTAATAATCTTTGAGAGAGAAAGAGAGAGAACGAAAAAAGAGAAAGAAAGAAACAGAGTGGTGTTTATATAATTTATTTTCATAAAATATACATACATAATGCACAATAATAGAAGAGAGTATAGTCACAGTTTATGATTCTGCTAATACAAGATTTTTTTTTATAAATTTAGAAAGGTTTATAAATATATTGACACATAAAAAAAAAAGAAACTAATGTGAATTATTTAAAAATACAAAGTGCTTTTACGAAAATATTAATTAATAAATTACTATTACTACAATAACGTAAACTTTACTAAACTAAAGTTTACTGCCGCGCGTTACAGAAAAAACTAATATTCGATAAAGCAGGTTTCAGAATCCACAAACGAATTTCAGATTGACAAAAGTGTGATGACGTCCGAGTATCACAAGATACCTAGTGCAGGTATGATTTTGAAGAACTCACGAACACGATTCTGCTCGAAACTGGCCAGTCTGGTTTAAAAGCCGCGTTGGTAAATTGAGTTCGCGATGGAAAAGCTCGTACTTCTCTGTACGGTGTGCGGTAGTCGAAACGTTCGTCGTCGACAACCGGTAGAGTTGAGAAACGTTTAGGCTAACGAGCAGCGATCGACTAGGGGAGGACGAGAGAGCGTCGGCGCCGTTACAATGCGACGCAGTCGCATTTGGACCAACCACCGGACGACGTAAGGGCGGAAGATGAACTCAAAGCGAGAAGGAGAGAGCGCACGAAGCAGATGACGTCGGGACCTAGTAGCAATCACCCTCGGCAGTATCGTTGCGATTGTACGCGGCAGGATTCTCTATCGTATCTGTTAGGGATACGATTCGTTTGAGAAGCCTCGCGGAAAATTCGGGGAAACTCCAGGAATTGGAGATCGGTGCATCGATTTTCCTTGGTAACCAGCATCTTTCATTAACAAATATCTCTCTCTCTCTCTCTCTCTCTCTCTCTCTTTCTCTCTCTCTCTCTCTCTTTTTCTCCCTCGCCCTCTCTTTTTCATTCGATCGTGTGTTTTGTGTACATGTATCTCGTTTTCATCGTCGTTTCAGCGCACGGAAGATCACCTCCACGTACTCGTGTTCGCATTTAATAACGGGTAATGGGACTCGAAAGAAAAGTGGAAGCAGTGGGCGTTACGAACAGTGAACCACCTGTGAATCGATCTATGAAGAAGAATAATCGACGATTGTTTACTGGCCTTCCGCTTTGTTTCCCGCCCTTGTTTCTCCCATGTTTCGAGTAACTATCGACAGAAAGTCGAAAGTCGAAGAGATTTCACAGGGTCGCTAACTTGGCAATCTATTTCTTCATCGGGACCTGTTTACCTGAATGATACTACTACTGCAATATGGCAAGTAACATCATCAAAAAAGTAACTATTTTATAATATTTATTTGAAAGATCTCGTTCAATTGTTTGCAGCGTATTTTTATTAAAACAATCAATTCTTCGTTGGTTCATTGCTGTTGCGAAACATAGCAGGGAACATTGTACATATATGTATACGTGGTCTTCCTAGAAATTTTAATACTCTTGAATTTCTGTCGTCGTAATTCGAAATAGATCTAACAATTTATTTTCCATTCGAGAGATTCTATGCTAAGTTACGCAACAAAACATGTTACATTAGTTGTAATTAATGCAGAATAGTCGGGGAACAATTTAGTTAATTTCCATGTGTATAGTTATTAGGATTAATTAGTAAGATGTGATTGTCTATGATTGTTTAATCGTAAACTATTTGATTAACAATCGTATATCAACCGTTCTCGCGTCGTTTCAAGAATTTTATGATTAATCGCAACTAGTTCCAATGTGTTCAACTTAGTAATTAACGTTACAGTAAATAGAAAGTTAAAATGTTCCTATATGATACAAAATGCTACATAGTATATTATACTAAGATACTATAATAAGATACTTATTATAAGATACTATATTATTGCATCGAAATATATCCAATTCGTAGTAATTTCTGAACCCCTTTCAAAATTTACAATATCTGACTTTTGACTTTGCATCTTCAAAAATGAAAGCATTTTAAAATTTCTTTCTTCGGTCGATTCATTTTTAACGATAATCCGACCTGTGAATAAGTTAATTCGTCCTTTGTTTGCCGGAAGCTATAACACTCACATTATTGCGCTTCAACGTCGTTGAAGCGCAACAAAAACTCAATAATCGTTCGAATAATTATTGTTCTCTCATTTCTTTCCATTTTTTTGACGAGTATTCAAATTTTTCAAAAAGAATGCAACCACACAGCTTTGATGTGATAGACTTTTTTTTACGTAAGTGAATTTCCACTTAATAAGTAAATAACTTAAGAATGTTATATTCAAAAATTCAAGTAAAAAATGTTACATCTTTATCATAAATGTTTTTGTTATATGCCTTTGGAGAATTATTTCCAAAAATAATTATTATATATACTATATATATATATATATATATATATACACACACTTCATCTAGAATTCCACACTGAAATTGAAAATTATTAAATTGTTTCATGTAATTAATAAAGAATCACGTTCTAGGGAAAATCTCAATTTTTATATTGAAAAAGATTGTAATGATCTACTATTTTGAAATTATTAACACTAGATATTATTTTACAGATCAATGACTATTTGATGTTTTGAAAACGATCAACATGAAGTATTTGAAGTTCGTTCTATTTACGTTCAACTTATTGATATGGGTAAAGTATTAATTATTTAATTAATACAGATTATATCATAGCGTGCCGACCTTGTTTGTATTTTTATTCTTTCTTTTTTATATTCGCATGAAATAAAAATAAGAATTTAAAAATACTATATGTTTGTTGGTTTTAATATGTTAATTATTAGTCACGATACGATTTATAATTTATTCTTTGTTTACGCATTATGAGATCAAGGCTCTTTAAGTTATTCTTAACACATATTTTGCATTACACTGATAAGTAATTCTTATAGAATTTTGCGTTCTGAATGCAAATATAAAAATATAAAAACCATTCTTCTCTATCACTGCCAGTTTTTTGAGAAAATCAATTTCTGTATATTTATTGCTTATTTGTACGGATACGTTTGAAACTAATTTTCAAATTCTTTAAACTTAAATCCGAAACTTTGTAAAGTTTCAAACCTTTCGAAACTCGAAACTCTCGAGTTGAATTTGATGTGCTGATTTTATTTTTTTAAAAGGAATGTATATTTATTTTAAGATAAGATTAAATTATCACTTTTATATAAATTTTTAACACTTTTTGTAACAAATTTTTATTCATAGATAAACAAAATACAAAAACAAAAAATGTATACAAAAATATATAATCCAAATCCTTATTTGAGAACATTAACATCCAAATCCAATTTTTTTGTCAACTATACCAGATGTAGTTGCTATGTCTTTCAAAGTATTGCGTTGATGGTGATGTAATGAAATATTTTTTTAACAACTTATTTAGAATATTTTGAATGTTTTACATTTTCATTTCAGAATTACGATCGACCATATTTGTTTATATCCTTGAAAACAACCGATCACCGAGCATTTGCAGAGCACACTGAACATTCAAGATACACACAGATTAAACAATTTTAACTTATACTCCACGATTCTTCGTTCATTGATTTTATACTTTTTTTTTAATCAAAAGTTTCGAAAAGACAAAATTTCAAGTTCGCGAAACACGAAACTTTGTTGGACTTCAAAAGGTTTCAAGATTTTATTTAATTTATCTACATAGGTATTAATGTTTTCAAGTAAAACAGGATGTCCTTTTTCATCAGATTACCAAACACAATAAAATAATTGCGTTATTGAAATAAAAGAAATACAATACTAGAATTTTTTGTTTTATTTGTGTGAAATAACATTTTCAATAATGCAAGCTAAATGCAACTACATGAATGAAACGACAGCATTGCAGTCTCTCGCGGAAAATGTCAAGCAGTCGTTGATGTTAAATGTTATCTAAGCATCATTAATAATACCTTATGTTTTGCGGAGCTACTGTAACACTGCGACTGAAAATCAAATCTTTACGTTCTTTGATGATTTCCACAAGAGAATGGTGGTCTATCGCTCGCATGAGTAAGAGTTTCTTCTAAATTTTAAAATAAATAAATTGAAAGATATTCAGAAAAATTTGTACGTGTAGGTCTTTTTCATTTTGAGCATTTTTTATAACATGTTTAAATGTTTAAGTACATGATGTAAAAATATATTATAATATTTCGATGGAATAAAACTGATTATAGTCATTTATGTAACACAAGAAATATTCAAAGTTCAAATTTGCGTTCTCTTTTTTAAATTGAGAGTTTTCATGTTCATGTTTTCTTCTTCAAAAATTATTTTCTCAAAAACTGGTTTTCATGTTTAGAAATGTTTTTTTAGTTGCTTCGCACGTGATCATTTGGAGATATTGTAGATTTGACAATATCCTATATCGATAAACGTCTGCAATTTTAAATACATTATTATTAAAATACTTTACATATAAGATACTTTATGTAATTTATATAATTAAATTATGAAACGTAAACAATCGTAAACATCTAAAATAATAGCCATGGAAAAGTAAAAACAACAAATTATTTTGCATAAGAACGATTAAATTTCATTGCATCTGCAATAGTTCGTTACGCAACTTAGTTGCATGAAGTACCTTATACTTAGTTATATACTTACTTACACTACCTTATACATACTTGGTATATACTTAGTTTCATTATGTAGAGAAAAAGCTATAGAGAAAGACATTATTCGACAGTTGGCTGGATGGACGGTACTGACGATAGGAGCATGTTTACTATGCGAGCCAAGCAAAGGATACTTGTTAAACCTTTTCGTACCCGACGCTACTCCGCACGAGACTATCAACCTAATCGCTTACAGTTTGCTGGGTCTCGGTTGTACAGTGCTGACGGTCGGTTTCTTTGGATGTCGCGCTGCTCTTCATGGAAATCAATGTATACTGGCTACCGTAAGTTATCGCATAGATTCACCTCGTACATCATACTTGGAATAGATCTACGATGTATTTTTATCTGTCTAGTACATGAGCATGCTTGTGGCACTGATCGTCACCGAACTCGTCACCGCTGCTGTTGGTGGACTGATGACATTTCAAATACTTTCCGGCTTGGAGGAGCGGCTGATTAATAAGTTGGTCGTCGATTATGGTCACGAATCGACCAGCGACATCCCCTTCAGCCATAGTCTCGACTTCGCGCAATATAAGGTAAATCAACAGGCCTAACTCACTTGGTACATTATCATTTTTTTATATATCGTCTAGAAAATTCTATCGTCAAAGCATTGTCGTAGAAATGAAAAAAAAAAATCTCTGCGTAAAAATCTCGGTAAAAAGGACATACTACTTTTCGATAGAAACATTTTGTAAAAATAAAGTATCAGTAAAAAAAACTGCAACAAACATTCAAACGTGCAAAATGCGTTCAAGATATTAATAAATAATTAATAAAATAAGACAAAAATTACGGAGCCGATATATTGGCTTTTGGATTATATTTAAAGTAAATTAATTATAATTGTATTATATTATAATTAATTTGCTTTATAATAAATAAATAAATAATAATAATAAATAATATCATAATCATATAATATTATAATATTTTATATTAATAAAGTAATTATATTTAAAGTAAAATAATTAAAAGTATTAAAATTACCAAAAGTCTAAAGATTTAACACTGAATGTAGAGCGTACAACAAATTAAGAATGCATTTACCTTTATACGCGTGTGAAATGAACCGTGTAACTTGATCTACAATGAATACCTCCGTTGTTATATGTATTATATATTAAGAATATTGAAGACCTCCGTTGTTGTATGTATTATATATTAAGACATAAAAACATTTTGTTAATAAAAATCGTTTAATACAGAGGAGGTTGCCATAATATGACAACGATAACTTTTTTTTAGCTGGAGGAGTTTCGAAGATTTCAAGGTCATCCTCATTTTTTTAAACGGAACTCTACATCTTTTTATACGACGATCGATGCAGCATTTTATCCTTTATAAAGAACTATTGACCTATTTATTTCGAAAAATTAGGAGATGTTTTAACTTTAATTTTGTAATATCTATGCACAAAAGTCAAGGACAGTATGAACACAACACTATCTTTTCTCGTTTTTCATACAGTAGATGTTACAGAATTAAGATCCAAATAAACTAATATGTACATAGGTTATATACTTATAGTATATACTAATAATATACTTGTAATGATATACTTCAAAACACATAGGTTAAATTCTTTTTTATAGAGAATGTTGTGCTGCATCGATTAATGGAGCAAAAAATATTCGTTCCACTTAAAAAAGTGAAGGTCGCTTTGAAATAGCCTTGAATTTCTCTATCTACAAAAAAAAAACTGTTACTGTCATATTGACAAAGTTTTTTCGTAACTTCAAAAATAACGGTAACGTTCAAGGTGATCAAGTTACATATGTAATTCAGTCCGTATACTTTGATAAATTCAATATATTGTAATATGTTATACTCTTTGAATCTTCAATAAGTAAATCATTTCTTTTATTGTTGATTATAAGATTATTTGTACATTACTCTAGCACGGAGTAAAATGTTTAATAATGTAGTATAATTGATAATTTATTTTTGGAGCACGGAATTGTGCGACTACATCATTTAAAGTTAAATAACTTGTCATTTATAAAATAGGCCAAAATTTATAAAATAGGCCAAACATAAAAACATTTTAATCGAGCAACCATCGACTTATTTTCATCACTCTTCTCTCTTTTCTTAACTTTTTGTTTCTGATACTATTCCTCATTTGTAAAAAAAACGTAACAAATCGTCACACACGTGAAAAATACGATATCTCAAAATCGTATTTCTATAATATTTTCTTATGCCTTATCACCCCAAATCAATTACACGAATATAATTAAAAAAATGGCGTTAAACCATTAGGAAGAGAACATTTAGCCGTATGACACATATTTGCATACGAGCGTAATGCTGGGTCTACATTGGGCAGAACTGCTCGCGAATTGTTTGCCAATAGCAATCTGGATACTTTAGCAAACCACGATCTACGCGATTACAACGAGCTCACTTGCAACAATGTTCACTCGATAAAGAACCTATTTATAAATGTAGATGCATTGAGGGTCACCAAATGAACAAGCCTGAAACTGCTAGTAAGCTACTCGCCGACAATAGTATGGCGGATGCAATTGCTCGCGAACTGCTCACGAACTGCTTGTGAGCAGTTCTATCTAGTTTGGATCCGGGCTTAACGAGACAGCTCACAAACTGCTCGTGAGCAATCCTGTCCAGTGTGGACGTGGCATAACGCCATCGCGTAGCTGTTTTTCGTTCGATAATTTTAAAAGCAATCGTCGCGATACTCCATGTTCCACACAACGTACGTCGAAAAGTCAGAAATCATACAATATAAATTTCATTTCTCACCCGAGAAATAAAATACATCTAATGCTTGGCATCTATCTAGGCACGTTGCTACAGTCCAATGATCAAACGTATCATTTCGTTGCAGTTTAATTGTTGCGGAATATATGGATATGGGGACTACAATGGCACAGCATGGTGGAGAGATGCGCAAATTTCGGGAAACAGGAGGCAAGTCCCGCTCACCTGTTGCGTTTTAAAAAATATAGAGGTACGGAGAGCCGATTTATTTTCACAATCCTTTAAGGTGGCAATATACATGTTAATGAAAGAGCATGTCACTGGCGAGTAGTTTGTATGCTAATAAATGGCACGCTGCGACAAACGTATTGTACATTTGCTAGAGACATAGCATATTTTTACTGGCATGCAGCTTGATCGTATGTGAGTAACTAACATGTTATAAATATGTTAATTACACAATTTACATATTAACACTTTTTACATAAGAAATACGGACGTTTTTCGTTTGCAAAATGAAATAAACTTTGCATTTACTTTTACTTGTGAAGCAATGCACAATTAAACGTATTTCTAATGGAGTGCTCTTCAAATTCTTTATTTGATCTTCAATACATTTGATTGTTAAACTATTATTGTTCATTTCTTCAAATAATTTAGATAAACTCTATCTCGTGCAATTTTATTTTTATAAAGTAGTGATATTGAATTTCACAAGCATTCGTATTCTATGAATATATAAATGTATAAATTTGATTGTTTTACTATCTCTTCAACGAGGCATTGTTAAGAAAATTAAATAGCTTTTTTTCTCACTAAAAGAAATTCATATAGTTTTTGTAAACATTCTTTCTTATGTATAAACGTGCTAGTAGGTATCATTTGCTAGCTTCTGATGTGCTTTTATGTGACTAATATTCCCGTCTTTAATTTTAAACATTATAAAACGTCGACAATATATATATATATATATATATATATATATATATATATATCAGATTCGAATTTCAATGTTTCAAAAATGTTCATTAAAAATGTAGAATTATTTCGTGTTTTAAATTACTGATTACTGAATGTATAATATTCATTTTATTTATTGTTAATGCTTGATCTTCTTATGTTTTTTTCATGTCTAGTAAAACCGTAAATATAAGTCATAAAAATATAGGATAGAAGTTACGACTTTTTACTCATAACAACTTTTAACTCGGTTGAATTATCTTTAAATCGCCGACACGACACCAAGTTTGCCAACAATTATTTACCGACATGTTGAAATTTTCGACAATCATTTCACTGACGATATTTTCATTGACACGATTTTTCAATGATTAAGACTTTATTTTCAAGAAAATTTCTTCAAGTATATTTCAATTTAGCTAATTCTAAACGTGACAGAATAAAAAAGAATTATTCAACGTGCAAAAATAAATAAAAAATGTATAATAATATTTTTTTATTTAGCTTTATTTTCTAGAAAATAGATTTTGTATTTATTTCGTTAAAAGTTGTCTTGGTAAACATGTATTTGATAAATCTCAACTTAATTTTCTCAAGAACGAAGCCTCAAATCCAAAAATTTTATTCTGTATTTTTCTCGTATTTTTTTTTTTTTTTTTTTTTTTTTTATGAGTTATCATCTCCTGTTCATTTGTACATGTTTTGACGCAACTTGTCTATTAGTACCATTAGTTTATAAATATTAGTCCATTACATTATTGCCATTAGTTTATAAATATTAATCTAAATATTTTTAATTTTATTGAATAAAAATAATTAAAAATGATGGCAGCTAGGAACGAAATATATAAATGATTTATGAAAAAAAGTAACGATACAAAGAAAGTACGAACGAGTATCGATAAAGCTGGCGCGCTGAGTTCAGTAGAATTTAAACGCTTCGTCAAGTGTAGCTGGTTTTTTCGACGTGAAATCTGAACGGTGTGATCACGCTCCGTGGAAATCAAACGTAACCTTAATTCTGTAAAATTTATCGTATGAAAGTGGAGGAAACTATTGTTGTAATCATATTATCCTTGTCTTTCATGCATAAATTTTATAAAATTAAAGTCAAAATATTTCCTAAGCTAATAGTTTTTCGACACACATAAATTAATATTTTTTTCACAGAGAAGCTGCATCGACTAATTATTATATCATTCCAGCTACAAAAAAATCGAAGATAACGTTTTTTGAACAACATTGAAAATATAAAAAATTAGAATACGCTATCACATTGATCGTACAAAACATTAGAACCTTTTCCTTTTTCATTTTCTTCAGAAAAAATGTGAGAAAAACGTGATATTACTATCATGAACATCTTGTACGACATGACTTACAAGGGAATATACCGAAGACGAAATTACCGATTTTGATGAGCTTTGGCATGAATGTAGTTTTCAAAAAAACTACATTCAACTTGTGTTTTTTTTTTATCGGCAATGATTAATATTGAAGGGATGAAAATTACCCTCAAAATTGGAGGTACGAAACATATTTTATTAAATATCTCGGAAATTATTGAAGATATCGCTTTTGTGTACATTGGTGAAATTATTGTTTTTTTAACGACGAATTTAATGGTGTGTACCGTTTTGCAAACAAAACTTTTGTTTAAACAATATATTAAAAAATAACGTATTTTTAATAAGTTTTCCGAGTAAATGTCAACAAATTTTCTTGAATATCTGTTTATGAATACTATATATTGAAACACAAATTACGGATAAAATAGAATCTTGATTTTTTCATTATAAAACAAAATTCATTATTTTCAAATCTTTCTCGCTGGACATGCAAAGCAGGATGTAACCTGGAGTTTTTCTCTGTTCGTAAATATGTTTTAAAGTGTTAAATGTTAATATATTTTAGATGTGATAAAGGCTGATTTTATTGTTTAGTACTTACTGCTTTTTGTAAATAGATTTGTTCATAACACGAACTTTGAGGGTAGCTTTCATCACTTCGACATTAACCATAACCGATAAAAAAAAATACGAGTGGAATATTTTTTTGGAAACTACGTTCATGCGCCAAATTTCATCAAAATCGGCGATTCCGATTTCGGTATGTTCTCTTGTTAGCAATATAATATTTTTTTTATTTCTTGACTTATAATACGCAATATCATCAATAGAAATTTTTGAATAATCGTAATGGCAAAAAGGAACTTGAATAGGCTGTACGTAAATACTTAAACACAGAAGTCAAGCGTAAATGATTAGAATTGTAATAATATATTGTAGAATACAAGATCGATAATGTGTTGATGATGTCGTTGTCAATAATTTTAAAGTGTTGGTAAATAAACATTGTTGCCGAACTCGATATCGATGAAACCGTGTTAGTGAAACGATCGTCGGTGATTTAAAGGTAATCCTTTCGGTCTGTATATGTTTTCCTTTACTTCTCTCGATTAGATATATACATATAAATATCAATTATTTTTATTATTTTGCAGGTAGTAAATACGGAAAGTCCAATGAGCGTGGTGTCAAGAGTGTTTAACAAAGATGTAAGTATTTCGATTAACGTCCACGATTTTTTCTACATTTCATTCACGAAATTCTTATTTCTTGACGAAAGACTGAAAAACCGTGGCTAAACCCGAAACCAATCGACGAGGTAGCATGCCAAGTGGAAGACGAAGAAGGTCATGATGGATACCGACATAAAGAGGTATAATTTCGCTCCATGATTTAGTCATTTTACAAAGAGCAGATTGTTCGATTCGATGATGTATGAAGGATTTACACAATCGTACATTCTACAGTTAATTTCAATTTCAATCTTCAAACGTAGTTCAAATATGGAGAGAAATATTTCTTTTTCAAAATATCGTATATAAAGTCACACGGTTTGTAGATTTAATGCACTAAAGGTAAGTTCATATTTTGATATATGTAATTAGGATTATATATTTATTTTTTATATATTTTATTATATTTTTATATTTTATATATTTATATATATATTACACATATATTTTTTATATTTTATATATTTTTCCGATATATGTAATAGAATTATATATTTGTTATATTTAAAATACTCTTTAATACGAACCGAAGAACATTTACGTATTTCTTGGATCGTCTGTAGATTTACTTATTATTAGAGCAGCTCGCGAATAGTTTGAGTAGTACATGGACAGTTTAGCAAAAAACGAACAGCATGCAACAAATTGCTTAAGGAATAGCGAACAATGTTTGTTCGGGAAGCGGTACATCAAACGATTTGTTTGTGAACTTGAAACGTGCCTGGATGTCTGTAAACATTGTTTACTCACTCTTGGTAAGTTAGACTAGACTAGACGATTATTTTCCTTCCGGGATTCAGCCTACAAACACCGAGTAACAAAAACAAGATAGCAATTGTTTGCGAACTCTAGTATAGATGCAATGCTGTTTCTGTCCAGTCTGAACCTGGCTTTGCGGTGAGTTCGTATCAGGTAGAACCGTTCGCGAGCAGTTTGAATGCGGCATTATTTTTCGCGGCTCTCAATGCATCCACATGTTTCGAATTCGCAAATAGATTCTTTGATGTACAGTTTACCGAGCAAATAGTGTTCGCTGTTGCAATTCGCTGAAACTGCTCGCGAACTGTTCCCCGACAATAGTACGAACGCGGCATTTTATGTATTGCGACACAGGATGATCAAGAAGGATTATTTCATTGAATCATTGAAGATTTGAACTACAGTTTATTTAAATTATCAAGATCTCCGACTTTTATTTTATCAGTTTGATTAGTCGACTTTTTTTTTTAAATTAAAGCCGAAGATTCAGATAAATTAAGAAAGTATGTACCTATTTATGTCAATCCGCATAGTGAACATCTGTGCGTGACCGCGGTAACAATAATCAGAAATTGAAGTTTGAAATTAAATCTACTAAAATTAATCTTTCGTATTGTAAAATGTTTACAGGGCTGTCTCCCTAAAGTTACGAGTTGGTTACAATGCGAGAGCTTCACATTAGTATTTCTGGGCATGGCGATGGCTGGTATACAAGTATGTTTTCGTAGAATGTACAAGATTTAAAATGTTCGAAATCTAATCGTACGTGTGCGTGTATGTTTCAGACATTCGGTATAATAACTTCGGCTTTCCTTTGTCGAACAATAAGGGACATGCAAGCGGATTGAGATGCCAAAAGTATAATACGAAACGAAAGAGAAACTAATTTCCAGTTCCCAGTTCGGTTGGGTTTAAGAGGAAATCAAATGCATTATTTTAACGTTTCATCTGAGTTTCAACGATACTGCAGTGGAAAATCGATCGAGGGAACAACGATTCACGTGATAATAACTAAACATTCCGAGAAAATTTCGCGAGAGATTCAACGAAACAGAATTGCGGCAGAATCTCTGGCAGAAAGCTTATCTTTATTTTTAAGAACATTTGGTGGTTGCGACGTTTATTGTAGAGTGATAGAAAGCCGTGCTTTCTCGTAACCATCCCGTCCCTTGTACGTGTGCGTGTGTCTCGTTACAAAATATCGTGCCAAATTCAAACGAGAGAGAAACGAATATTTACAATATTACAATATTAAGAATATAACAATACTGTACATAAAATGTTGATGTCTTTTTGTTGAAGTCAATCAACATTTACAATGTCATCTTGTGTCGAAACTCATATTCGAAAATTTCGGAAAAGTCTATTTCCTCATACGCGGGATAGATGCCCTAAAATTTATAATTCTAGGTGAATCTGTAAATACACGTGTAAGTGGTTGCGTATAATAAAACGACGTGAGAAGGCTCTAGGCGATGAAAGATCCAGATCGACCGCAGAGTCAGATAATAAAACAGAACCAACACAGTTGTCGTTTTTACATTCTTCGCGAAATTCACTTCACACGTGACAATCCGCGATATCTGTAATCTAATACCATTTTTAAAATGCCGTGTGATTTATACGTTGGCAAGTACATATGTTCCAAACTACTTTGTTTACTACTATTTTTTACTGGGAAAACACACCGTCGAAGAATGAATGTACCCAATATCGATGTATACGTGTATGATTCATAATCCACAAATACACTGGCACAAATCAGTATCCAAATAAAACAAAACCAAAAAGCTCTATTCTTCGTCATAGTGTCTGCGACAGCAAGAAGGCATTTTTGGTTTGTGAATAATGTTGTTCGGGCAAACAGAAAAGACAGATGTGTACATCTTACAATAATTCGCGCCAAATAGATAATACGATATATTAATACACGTACATACCTTGCGACGAGCGTATTTAACTTTGTTATATCTTTATTTTTCTGATGAAATTTGTTGGAAGATGTTTGACGTATTCATAAAATACGTTAGGAAAACAAATAAAATTATTGCACTCCATACATGGGATCTTTATTTTATGCTTACTCCATGTTTTCAGTAGCGAATAAGATTCATTCATTTTTTTTTTTTTTTTTTTGTTAGACGATCCCTTTTATTAACACGTTGAGTGCCACGCCAGTTTGACAGGAATTGCCCGTGGCGCCACGATGAATTTTCTATTATACGATACATATGATGTTGAAGTATCATCTGCAACGGATAAGTTACAGGCGATAGCGATGTTTGACGTGGAAATTGCGCCTGGGGTCACCGGTGACCCCCGTGGCGCTGGAGTGCGATTTCGCGTTACTTCTAGAAATGAGTGATCAAAAATACAATCGGAAATTATCAAATTGCCATGATCATCAAGTTTCTCCATCTAAAAGCTTGCTGAGGAAACCACGTCATAAATTAAAAGCAATGCCGGGTGTCTCAGCGCGACGGTGATCTTGACGAATGCTGCCCGCTTGGCTGAGGTTCTCTCGTTTGGCCTTTTACAGCCGTCGGAGAGATATTATGATGCAGATTGTTGGTTTTTAAAAACGTATATTTGATTTGATGTGTATACAACTGTTGCTGTGTGGTGTCTCGTATGAACTGTGACTCGAATGAATGTGATAGACTTGAGTCCGGGAGAAGATGTCTCCGCGTCTAGACTCATGGAATGACTGACTCGTTCTCCTCGACTGTCCTCGCGCGTTATATGACGAACCCTTATTGCGTGTCGAATTGTGCCTACGTGACTTGGCGCCAGCCAAGACGTCCCTTGTTTATTCTTTAAGAGATGTTCTTGGAATACTCTAACCCTGCCTCTCAGGGTAAGATAAATGTCCCATCGATAGACATGTGCCAGGGTATCCGGCACTTCTCCGCAGGATAGAGTATTCTAAGAACCTAAACTATCCTGTTCTGATCCAGAACATGCCGGCCCCCCTTGACCGGTCATGGTCAACAATGCCTGTTCGCGACCGTGTATTTGTGTAAAGGAGTGAGTGATGTGTGTTGTATGTTATTTCTATATACAGTAATATCTTGACTAATTGATTTTCACTGAGTGTGACCGTTGCGTTATGCTGATTCTACGGGTAGTGGTGCTAGATGTCGGATGCAGCGTTTGTACTCGCCGCTCGTTGTTTTTACCGTGGCCACCCTTACTATGTGGTCGTCCCCCGGATGTAAGGCGGTGATTCTTCCTAGAGGCCAAAGGAATGGTGGTACGTGGTCTTCCTTGACGATGACTAGAGTTCCGATCCGCAGCTCGGTTGGTTCCCTTGTGTGCCACTTGCTGCGGACCACCAGCTGGTTGAGGTAGTCTTTGTGCCAGCGGTTCCAGAAATGCTGCCGCAATCGTTTTATGTGTTGCCACATGCTTATACTATTGGTTGTTGTATTGGTAACGTCTTTCTCAGCTATGCTGGTCAGTACGTCCCCGATTAGAAAATGGCTAGGGGTCAATGCTGTGAGGTCATTTGGATCAGCGGATATGGGAGTAATAGGCCGGGAATTCAGAATGGCTTCAATTTCGATAAGACACGTATTCATTGCTTCGAACGTTAGTAATTGATTTCCTACAATTTTTATAAGATGTTTTTTCATGGATTTTACCGCGGCTTCCCAAATCCCTCCGAAATGTGGTGCGCGTGGTGGGATAAAATGCCATGTTACCTGTTCCCCTGTTAAATAATCGCGAAGGATCGTATCTGTACTATTGATTACTTGTGCATGTATCTTTCGCAGTTCACGATTCGCGCCTACAAAGGTTTTTGCATTATCAGAAAATAGATGTTTCGCCCTTCCGCGTCGTGCAAAAAATCTTTTCAGCGCTGCTAAGAAGGCTTCAGTGGTTAAATCGCTTACCAGCTCTATGTGTACCGCCTTTGTGGCAAAACATACAAAGATGGCTACGATGTTGAAGCACGACACAGGGGGACTGTTTCCGCTGCACTGTATCGGCACTTCGATTGATGTTGATGTGGATGATGCGATGGCCACGATGTAGAAGAACGACACAGGGGGACTGTTTCCGCTGCTCTGTATCGTCGCCTCGATGAACGTTGCTTGATGAACGTTGAATGATGTGGTAGTCACGATGTTGAAGTACGACACAGGGGGACTGGTTCCGCTGCTCTGTATCGTCGCCTCGATGAACGTTGCCTGATGAACGTTGAATGATGTGGTAGTCACGATGTTGAAGTACGACACAGGGTAAAAATGGCTTCACTGCTGCTGTGTCGTCACTCTGAACTGTACGCTGATATGGATTAAGCTTGTCTGAGCTTGAATCCGTGCTCGAAGGACCAAAATGTCTCAGCGCGACGGTGATCTTGACGAATGCTGCCCGCTTGGCTGAGGTTCTCTCGTTTGGCCTTTTACAGCCGTCGGAGAGATATTATGATGCAGATTGTTGGTTTTTAAAAACGTATATTTGATTTGATGTGTATACAACTGTTGCTGTGTGGTGTCTCGTATGAACTGTGACTCGAATGAATGTGATAGACTTGAGTCCGGGAGAAGATGTCTCCGCGTCTAGACTCATGGAATGACTGACTCGTTCTCCTCGACTGTCCTCGCGCGTTATATGACGAACCCTTATTGCGTGTCGAATTGTGCCTACGTGACTTGGCGCCAGCCAAGACGTCCCTTGTTTATTCTTTAAGAGATGTTCTTGGAATACTCTAACCCTGCCTCTCAGGGTAAGATAAATGTCCCATCGATAGACATGTGCCAGGGTATCCGGCACTTCTCCGCAGGATAGAGTATTCTAAGAACCTAAACTATCCTGTTCTGATCCAGAACACCGGGAAAAGCTCGAACAGTGCGACGATTTTGCAAAATTTGTTATCAAAAAAATTCAAAGAAGCTAGAAAGGAAAATTGCAAAAAACTGTACTAAAAAAGTCGTGACTGTGAAGTCGTATTGTGAAGACTGTGGTGGTTTACCATTTCTTTGTTTGAAATGCTTTAATACCACACATCGTAATATGCGCGGATAATAAATGTATATTTCATGTGTAAATAAAACTTTTTTTAAATGTTTTATACTGCATCCATTTCTTCACACTATTACATTAACGATGGTAATAATAAAAATTTATAAGTATTGACATTTGCTTAAATTAGATATATTTTTATGAATCTGGGCGCGCCGGTCACCGGTGGCCCCCATGGCGCCACCGCCAAATTGAGTGCCGGTCACCGGTGACCCCCGTGGCATTCAACGTGTTAAAGTCGTGGAATATCCAATATAATTTAAGCCGTGACTCTAGCAACGACAAAAACGATCAGTCGTTCATTTAGCAACGTACTCTTTTCCTTAAATTCCTTTATCTTTTTTTTAGATGCAAAATATTTTATTTGAACGAGAACGAAAAGCTACCGTTTATGGCAAAACAGATCTGTCTTGAAACGATAGACAGGACAAAGGCATCGTGCAATGACATCAACTTCCATTCTTTATATTGCAATTACAAGTTCTGTCGTGTCCCTCAATAGATTAAATTATCTGCCACGTGACTATCATTTTATCGCAATCTATAATTATAATTCATAGAGATGCAAAAGATGCATATTCCCAAATTTAAATATTCGCGCTACGTTAGCGCCCCCTATTCGGAAGATCGGACTAAAACAGATTGCGTCCGTCATTCCAACGTCACCAGCGCCGCCTACGCGGATGACCACTTGCATTTGCATTCCGAACGCCGTAAGAGAAAGTTGTGTGTGTGAGTGACCGTGAGTTTTTCACTAAAATTTTCTTTAAAAATTGGTTCAAGTGCTAATAGCTAAGTTGTGCAAGTGCTCATAATAAAGTGGTACAAGTGCTAATAATTAAGTGCTTCAGCTGCCAACAATTAAGTGCTTCAAGTGCTAATAATTAAGTGCTTCAAGTGCTAATAATTAATAATTATTATAAAGTAAACGAATAAAAAGTGCTGTCAAGTATTTTTTTACCGTTTTATATTTGTGATTAGTGTATATTCACCTGTGATTCCATTTTTTTTTCTTTGTGCTAAAACATCCTAAATGCAAAGTGAAATAAAATGCCAAAAGTGTCAGATAAAACGTTGTGCTGTCACAACGGCCGCAGTGGAAAAAATAAAAGTGTCGATAAATCTTACTGTGATCGTTTACTAAAAGTCGATACTACTAGTGCCGACTACAGGCTCGTAATGCCACCCAAACTAGTAAAAGGACCAATACGGCCTTGGGGGGCGACGCGAACATACACGCGTGATTGGGCAAGAGTAACAATAAATTTAAATAATTATATTAATAATTTGGAATATATTAACGAGGACACAGAACTTGAAAGTGATAGAATGGTTAACGAGACTAGTTACGATGATGAACTTCCCCACTCTGATTATTACAAAATTATGATATCAGACGGGCATAAATATACAAAAGATTACATAATAAATAATCTTGTCAAGTATGTGGTACCGGAAATGTTGGTTCCGATAAAGTACAGGGCGAATGGAAACGGAGTCAATTTCTTCGTGGACGATAGAAAAGTAGCAGCCGCGTTATTATTCCGCGAAATCACAACTCCCCGTGGACGAAAATTGACGGTTCGGGTTACAAGGCCACCATTTCCGCGGTGTATAATTGACGACGAATTTAAAGAAAGAGTGAAACAAGCCATAATGAGACGATATGTACACGCGACAAAATCAGTAGATTTGTCAAAGTTTCATAGAGATTTTGACCTCGCTTTCGACTACTTTTGTGCGCTGCAGTGTCCTCTAATTTTACAACACGTGTTCAACGTTCTACATCAATATATGCCAGATTTGGAGGCACTAAATTTGAACGGAAATATATTGAACGTCGGTTTAACAGTATGCTTAGCGCAAGCAAAATTAAAAAAATTAAAGATACTGCACATTAGAGATAATTCGATAAGAAACATGGAAGAAATAAACGATCTTCAATATTTGGAGCTGGAGGAGCTCGTGCTGGCAGGGAATCCGGTGTGTAAAGAGTATCAATCCAGAGATGACTATATCAAAGACGTGCAAAAACGGTGTCCCAAACTCTTGCGACTAGATGGTATGTGTCTTCAAAAACCAATGTTGTGCGGTGTAGTGGACGAAGGAAATAACATGCCAGCCTCTGCAGTGAGTGAACAAGTGCAACAATGTGTGATGCAATTTTTGCAAGAATATTTCTTGATATTCGACAGTGAGAATCGTCAACGACTGTTAAACTTATATGCCAACGATGCGTGTTTCAGAATGACTCCGTTTGACCCTCAGAAACCAATTGAGGACAGGGAAAAATTACTAGAACAGGGACGTTGGCCAATCGTTTCGTTTTCTACAAAATGCCACCGACTTCTCATTATTCGGACAGACTTACCATAGACATCAGTCCGACTGAGGAAGGAACGATGTTTGGCTGCAGTTGCAGGAGTGTTTAAAGAGTTCAAGAAAGAAGAAAAACCTATCCGTTACCTTAATCGGACCTTCACGATAATTCTCGAAGGAAGTGGATGTTTGATTAAAAATGAGGAATTGATCATCAGTGAGCTGCCCGAAACAGAGTTAATGGAAATGGACACTGAAATGGAAACGTCCAACTCAGAAGCAGAAGAGACAGATTCGGAAGAAGATCTATAAAGTTTTGAGTGTTTAGTGAAAAATCTGAAAAATGAAGACCAGAATTGACAGAGGTATTAGTAAATACTTTTTACGTAAATAAGAATACTGTAGGTAGAGATGTAAGGTGTACAATATAATGTTTTATATTATAATTTAAATAGAGACGAAGGCTATCGAATTTTCCACTGAAAAATACGAGGTAAGTATTCGTGGAGGTTTTAGTCGGCAAGAATCCGACACTACCCGACTTTCCCCCTGAGGAAAGTCGGGTGTCTTATGCAAGATTTCCTCCACGTTAAAAAAAAAAAAAAAAAAAACAACCATCTTCTTGTACGAGTATTCGAAGTTTCGTCATGCGAAACACATTTGTGCAACAACTTTAGCGTTTTTTCCTTTGTCAATCTTGGAACTTTTAATACACCCCTCTGCAGTAATTTTAGTATTTTTTTCTTTGTCAATCTTGGAATTTTTAACACACTCCTCTACAGTAATTTCAACACGTTGAGTGCCACGCCAGTTTGACAAGGATTGCCTGTGGCATCTTGCATAAGACACCCGACTTTCCTCAGGGGGAAAGTCGGGTAGTGTCGGATTCTTGCCGACTAAAACCTCCACGAATACTTACCTCGTATTTTTCAGTGGAAAATTCGATAGCCTTCGTCTCTATTTAAATTATAATATAAAACATTATATTGTACACCTTACATCTCTACCTACAGTATTCTTATTTACGTAAAAAGTATTTACTAATACCTCTGTCAATTCTGGTCTTCATTTTTCAGATTTTTCACTAAACACTCAAAACTTTATAGATCTTCTTCCGAATCTGTCTCTTCTGCTTCTGAGTTGGACGTTTCCATTTCAGTGTCCATTTCCATTAACTCTGTTTCGGGCAGCTCACTGATGATCAATTCCTCATTTTTAATCAAACATCCACTTCCTTCGAGAATTATCGTGAAGGTCCGATTAAGGTAACGGATAGGTTTTTCTTCTTTCTTGAACTCTTTAAACACTCCTGCAACTGCAGCCAACATCGTTCCTTCCTCAGTCGGACTGATGTCTATGGTAAGTCTGTCCGAATAATGAGAAGTCGGTGGCATTTTGTAGAAAACGAAACGATTGGCCAACGTCCCTGTTCTAGTAATTTTTCCCTGTCCTCAATTGGTTTCTGAGGGTCAAACGGAGTCATTCTGAAACACGCATCGTTGGCATATAAGTTTAACAGTCGTTGACGATTCTCACTGTCGAATATCAAGAAATATTCTTGCAAAAATTGCATCACACATTGTTGCACTTGTTCACTCACTGCAGAGGCTGGCATGTTATTTCCTTCGTCCACTACACCGCACAACATTGGTTTTTGAAGACACATACCATCTAGTCGCAAGAGTTTGGGACACCGTTTTTGCACGTCTTTGATATAGTCATCTCTGGATTGATACTCTTTACACACCGGATTCCCTGCCAGCACGAGCTCCTCCAGCTCCAAATATTGAAGATCGTTTATTTCTTCCATGTTTCTTATCGAATTATCTCTAATGTGCAGTATCTTTAATTTTTTTAATTTTGCTTGCGCTAAGCATACTGTTAAACCGACGTTCAATATATTTCCGTTCAAATTTAGTGCCTCCAAATCTGGCATATATTGATGTAGAACGTTGAACACGTGTTGTAAAATTAGAGGACACTGCAGCGCACAAAAGTAGTCGAAAGCGAGGTCAAAATCTCTATGAAACTTTGACAAATCTACTGATTTTGTCGCGTGTACATATCGTCTCATTATGGCTTGTTTCACTCTTTCTTTAAATTCGTCGTCAATTATACACCGCGGAAATGGTGGCCTTGTAACCCGAACCGTCAATTTTCGTCCACGGGGAGTTGTGATTTCGCGGAATAATAACGCGGCTGCTACTTTTCTATCGTCCACGAAGAAATTGACTCCGTTTCCATTCGCCCTGTACTTTATCGGAACCAACATTTCCGGTACCACATACTTGACAAGATTATTTATTATGTAATCTTTTGTATATTTATGCCCGTCTGATATCATAATTTTGTAATAATCAGAGTGGGGAAGTTCATCATCGTAACTAGTCTCGTTAACCATTCTATCACTTTCAAGTTCTGTGTCCTCGTTAATATATTCCAAATTATTAATATAATTATTTAAATTTATTGTTACTCTTGCCCAATCACGCGTGTATGTTCGCGTCGCCCCCCAAGGCCGTATTGGTCCTTTTACTAGTTTGGGTGGCATTACGAGCCTGTAGTCGGCACTAGTAGTATCGACTTTTAGTAAACGATCACAGTAAGATTTATCGACACTTTTATTTTTTCCACTGCGGCCGTTGTGACAGCACAACGTTTTATCTGACACTTTTGGCATTTTATTTCACTTTGCATTTAGGATGTTTTAGCACAAAGAAAAAAAAATGGAATCACAGGTGAATATACACTAATCACAAATATAAAACGGTAAAAAAATACTTGACAGCACTTTTTATTCGTTTACTTTATAATAATTATTAATTATTAGCACTTGAAGCACTTAATTATTAGCACTTGAAGCACTTAATTGTTGGCAGCTGAAGCACTTAATTATTAGCACTTGTACCACTTTATTATGAGCACTTGCACAACTTAGCTATTAGCACTTGAACCAATTTTTAAAGAAAATTTTAGTGAAAAACTCACGGTCACTCACACACACAACTTTCTCTTACGGCGTTCGGAATGCAAATGCAAGTGGTCATCCGCGTAGGCGGCGCTGGTGACGTTGGAATGACGGACGCAATCTGTTTTAGTCCGATCTTCCGAATAGGGGGCGCTAACGTAGCGCGAATATTTAAATTTGGGAATATGCATCTTTTGCATCTCTATGAATTATAATTATAGATTGCGATAAAATGATAGTCACGTGGCAGATAATTTAATCTATTGAGGGACACGACAGAACTTGTAATTGCAATATAAAGAATGGAAGTTGATGTCATTGCACGATGCCTTTGTCCTGTCTATCGTTTCAAGACAGATCTGTTTTGCCATAAACGGTAGCTTTTCGTTCTCGTTCAAATAAAATATTTTGCATCTAAAAAAAAGATAAAGGAATTTAAGGAAAAGAGTACGTTGCTAAATGAACGACTGATCGTTTTTGTCGTTGCTAGAGTCACGGCTTAAATTATATTGGATGTTCCACGACTTTAACAACTAAATTATCCAATGTGAATTAATCTAAATAGGACAAAATACTTGAAAATTTTATGATATCAAATCTAATAAATTTGTTTACTAAGATTGTTTACTGTATGGGAACATGAGACAAATGAAAATTGAAGGATATCGCGACAGGAATATACGATTTGTGTTACTACTTTCGGAATAAATCTTAATGCTACATCAAAAAGTGTAGAATTATGTTATGGTAGTCGTGGCATTTACTTTTCATACACCCTGTATAAATATATCGATGCTAACTGATATTACAATAAAAATGTAAAAGATATATCTGACTTTATTAAAAATTATTTTTATATACACGTAAATTAAAGGTTACAGATTTTACGGGACCAATCAAGTCGAGATATTTTCAAGCGAAAAAGATGTAAAAGCGAGAAATTTTTTAACGGATACTACGAATAAAAGTACACGTTACGTCCATTCACTCGTTGGACAGGTCTACAGTTTAGCAAAATAGGACCATCTGACGAGCAAATTTGTCGAAATTGTGCAACCTATAGCAAAGATTATACGTATTAAATAACATAGAGGTATATTTATAGATTAATAATTGTTGCAAGTTTTACTTGAGACGATGATATCGCGATTGGCTCAGGCTGCAAGATCCACGTAACGATTTCGCTGCATGGTGGTTGAGTAAGAGAACCATTGTACGTATAATAATCCGTTTCGAAATATGGAAAAATCCATAGCAATGGAAACGGTGGAACGTGCACTTTCGTCCCTGGCTTAATGATTCGCCACAGATTTGTTATAATATGATCCAAATAAGAATTGTCCGCATTTGTAATCTATTGGTATTAATCAATACTTAATTTACATTAATTTACAACTAGTTTAGCTTTTAATTTGTAACTATTTAGCTTTTTTAAAAATTGTAAACGGTATAAATTTTTTTTTTCTTAAATTGTATAAAACTTTTTTTTATTATTTATATTAATTTACAACTAATTTAGCTCTTTCAAAAATTGTAAACAGTATAAATTGTATAAAACTTTATACTTGTTTTTTAAATTGTACATAATTTGCGTTAGCGCCAGCCGATCATTTTGCACGCTGGTTTTTTCGTGTTTTACGAAGCAGCTGAAGTTAATACACGTACGTGTAATTTGTATTGAAATAAAAAGTGAGTAACTTGGAATTTCTCGGCAGCAAAAAAACACAGTGTTCTATTTTTTATTTAAAGCGACGACTCGCACGTTTTTTCATATTGGCAAGAAGTTAAAAATATATTCCTAAAACCAATTTTGCGTAAAATCTAGTTAATACTTGAAATGAAATTTCACCTGAAAAAAGTACGAGACGATCAGTATGCCATCGCTTTCTTTAGCAGCAATCGCATCCAGCAGTGTATTGAGGCCCCGTTTTATGTGCCACACTTGTAACTCCATAGGATATCGAATATAATCTAAAGTGTGTTCGCTGCCTTCGTCGTTCGACTGTCCCCAATGAAACACCATCGAGTACAGATCGTAAATGCTAGTTAGACATCCACCTTCGATGTACGGTCGATTCGAGTTTTCCCACATTGTGTTTACTGTCACTAGAGATCGAGTAATTACTATTGAAAGAATTACGTAAACGCGAGAAGAATAATCCTTAAGAAATTTGTAACGAAATATCTGATGCAAATTGAAAAGCAAAGTTGCAAGCGACAAAACGTTCTTGTAAACTTTAAACTCGGTTGATAGGATATAATTTTAAAATAACATAAGGTCCAGAGTAGTTTGCGAATTTGCTGCGATAATATTAATATTAGTTTTGCAACAATATTAATTTATTAAAGGAGCAATTTACAATGCAAATTTTAGCAATAATTAGGCAGAATTGGGCAAAATATGAATCAATGATTACACTCCAACTTCAATTGTTAATCATAAATAACGATATCTATTTTAATTGTTAGTTGCAATGATCGATTAAATACGTTTTAATTGTTAATTGCGATTAAGAATTAAATTCTTACTTTAATCGTCAACTGGTATTGACGATTAAATTCGTTTTAATTTTAATCGTCAATTGGCTACCTCGTTAACAATTAAATGTTAAAATTCTTTTTGTAACGAAATTAGTTTTCAATGCGTGTCTTTTTGTTTGTGATTAGGTCGCGAAATATCTTGCAATAACAGTAAAATAATATTAATAGCTAATGCAACGAAATAAAATTTCTTTACTGTCTGACTATTTAATAAATTTTGAAGGGGCTTAAAATAAATTAATTAGGCTTGTACATGGATCTCTATACCTTTCAGTAGTTCGAGTTAGGAGTGCGTTTTATTTCTATTGTAAATGTCTTAACTTTAAAGCGTCGACGCTTTATTACAATTTCAAAGTATACCTTCAATTTACATGAAATTATTAATTATTTGAATCAAGAGCCTCGCCGATTTCAATGACCTTGAAATATGTTATAATCGTGATTCTAAGTAACTTTTTTTATATGTTACCTATGCTCGGCTTTAGTTTCCGATCGCTGTACCTGTAGAATAAAAAATATTTGTTGACGAGCAAAACTGAACACACACGTGGAATTTTAACAGATAATATTTTATTGAATATTTGCATTTAGAATGCAAACAAAGCAAAATATTTAGTGTTTTGTAGGACAGTTCAGCTTTTCAAAAGAAATTTTGCCATCAGTATTTTAACAGATACAAAAATGTTTTCGTGGAATCAGTTTTGCGTCGCGATTAATTTGAATGAAAAATTATCGATACTTTAGATTGTCATAACTTTGTAAAAGAAAAAGAATCATATAGCAGTCTATTATATTTGATCTCGTTATAAAGCGTAAAACTTCTATTTTGACTATCCTGAATTCGTTCTTTTCCCAAGACACTTTAACATCGTATGGCAAATGGAAAAATATTCTTCTTTCTAAAAAAAATTACGACAATTTACATTAAAATTTTCTTTACGACTAACTCGTGAAGGATTTAAATTCAGATCTGGAAGATTAAAATTTCCCTTCTAATGCAATCCTGCTGTGTAATTTTTTTCATCGTTTTATCAAACTTTGAGCGGCAAAAGTTCAAGAAGTTCTAAAACTTTGTCATTTAACCGTATTGTTCAAAATTGAATAAAATGGCAAAAGAAAATTGTACAGTAGAGAAAAAATTTTAGTATTCAAAACCATGATGAGTCAAGTCACGAAAAAACTTTTTTTTGGTGTTTTTAGAAATTTCCGAATTTTTAGAACTTACGAGAACAAAAGTAACGTTACTTTCCCATCTACTACATGATGTAAAAACATAAGGAAAAGTTGTGTTGAAGAAAACGCTTAGGAATGAGATCAAGTAGATTGTCGTATGATTTTCTTTTACTATATCCGAAATTATAATAGATATAACAGTACATCGTCATCGTGTGTTTAATTATGCTCTTCACTCTATGTTCAATGCTATATCTCTTCTCGGAATGTCAGTTAAATTCAAATGAAATTAGGATTTATTTTGAGTTATATTTACTTAAATTCATTCATAAATTGCATTATTAACGTTATTTAATTGGAAATAAGTTTAGATTTGTCTAATTCAAATCTGACTCAAGCTGGCTGGCAACAATCTTACCTTATTAAAGTAATTATAAAAATAAATAATTTTTAATAAAAAGAATTATTGGAGAGACTGAAATGTCCTACTGAAGCGTAGACTCTTAAATATAACGTTACAAACTCAAAAATCATTAAAATCAGTGAATTTTATCCTTTAAAAAATATATTGAAATATATTTTTATAATCTAATCTCAGAAACTAAGTAAGTTCGAGCAGTGATAACATGGATATAAGAAAAAGCTGCTTAGAAAGCATACACATCCCTTGACATATTTCAACAATTGATAATTGACGATTAATACTATTAATTGATTAAATCAATTGCCTATTTTTGCCGAAGGTAATCGAACGACAATTGACGCCTAATATATCGCCTAATAAAATTTTTGTCTCTCACGAAAAATTCATCTCTTATTTGCGAAAAAATACAAAAAAAAATACAATTATTTTTTGGTCAACTTAATAGATACGAATGCAACACTCGGCGACGCAAATTAACGCAAATCATTCGTATGGATTGCAGGAAAAGGTTGGACGCGTAAACTCAGCGACAAATTGCCGTGGCAGCGAATTTGCTGCAAACAGTTTGTCTGCGCCGGACCTAAATACATCGTCGACAGAAAACGTTTGTAAATGTACCTGTGACGCGTAATTTTCAACGGCTGATAAACAAATATCAAATAGTATAATTAAATTATTAAACTATTAATATATTAATTATTAAATTAGTAATATTATAATTACCAAATGGTACTAACTTATTAAATTATTAATTATTAAATACTAAATAAACAAATACTAAATGAGTAAGTAGTCAGTTTGCTTATTGAATTAGCGGAGAAGTTGCACCGTTATTTCCATTGTTCGCCATGATCGTTGATAATGGTCTTTTGTCGTAGCCATTCCACCGAAGAGGTTCGGATGGTTGCACCACAACGGCGAGTTGCGCCGTAACGTTGATTGGTGACTGATTGCTACCGTTACTATCAGGATACAACAGTTTCCACATGTGGGGCCCATTGCGGTCCGTATAACCGAATGCGAACGAAGGGAAATTGCATTCGTTCTCCACCCAGGGAAATAATTGGGTCCAATCCAGAACTTCGGTCAGTAGCAAGACTGCAATGAGCGGTTCAAGGTGAAAAATGACATGTATGGCGAAGATAAATAAATGACAAAGTTGAGTAAATCTTCTTACATATGAGGAGCACACTGCTACATATGATCATGAATTCCGACACTGATATGTTTATCATTTTCATTAATCACTTGAATTATATCGAGAAATACAAAAAATACTCTGCATAAAACTTCAATATCACGTATATACACATAAAAATTTTACTTGTGAATTTAAAAAAAATAGTTTGGTAAAATAATCTGCTGACTGTACAGGTAAAATAAATAATCAACGAATATCGAACTCGATATATTGGAATACAACTTCAAACCGTGGTTTCATTGTTTCGACCGATCGACGTTATGTTATTTTTTTTTTTTTTCGACTGACACTTGGGAAAACTAAATTTGTAACTCTGAAAAATGTACACAGTGTGATAATCGAGAAAATTAAATTATAATATTAAAAAATGTAAAACACAGTAAAAATTTTGCCAACTGTGACAAAGAAGTAACGTAATAACGACAATAGGTATCGAAAATCGAAACAATGAAACCGCGGCTTTTCTATGAAGTTGTATCTCAATATTTAACATCGAGCTCGATGTTAAGAATCTGTTGCTTATTCATTTATTTGGCCTAGCCGGCAGGTTATTTCATTAAAAGTTTTCTTGAAAATTCACAAGTGAAATCTTGTATGTATAAATGCGTGTATGCATATATATATGTGTGTGTGTATGTGTGCGTGTACGTAATAAAAAGTGTGCGATCGTAAGTTTTACGCATAACCCGTATTTCTCGAACATAATTAAGTGAAACGTTATTTATACAATCAATGTGTTACATAAAATAATAAAAACCATCGTTGTATAAGACAAAAAAAAAAAAGGAAAAAAGAATGCAGTGTGCAGGTAAGACTTGAAAATTTGTCCTCCGTTATCCTGCGCTATTATTCCTGCGTTGATATGTATCATTTTAGGTGATGGTCGAAAATGGGGTCAGTCCCCAATCGATATCGACGAAAACAATGCAATCGGGATAAAGTTTCCTGCGCTTATTATGAGCGGCCACTGGAACCAGGATGGCAAAGCTAAAATGCGAAATATCGGCACTACAGGTGACCCAATTTCCTTATCAAAAATTTATTTAAATCGCCGATCAAACTTTTAACGTTCCGCGAGATTATGATACAAAACTGAGATTTTGAGTATTTTAAGTTAAACTATTTCAAGTTTTATCATTTCTCTGTCACTTTTTCACACACGAATATTACGAATATTAAATTTTGACCAATAATGAAACTGCTCGTCTGCTAGTTCAAATAACACTGGAAGAAAATAAAAGTCCAGCGACGATTCATGGTGGCCCACTGGCAAACGACGTGTACGAATTGTCAGAAATAGTGTTTCGATGGGGTTCGTCGAACTGCAAAGGCGCGGAGCACACGCTGAATGGCACTTGGTTCACGATGGAGGCAGAAGCAATACACTTTAACAAACGATACGAAACAATCGACAATTGTTGGGATAAGCGCGACGGACTCGCGATCTGTTCCTATCTCCTACAAGCTTATCAAGTTCCAGTTTGGGATGAACATCCGTTGTTTGCCAAAATCACGGACAACTTGTACAAGATTATTGAGTCCGATTCGTGCGTGAAGTTACTCCCAAGTATGCCACCTTTGATTTTCTCGCGATATTTCAAACGCATAAAGAATTAGCATTAAGATGAATCGGTAACATTCTAAATATATGCGATTCTCGTGTGCATATTCACTTTTTAATTCCATTTATTTTTATTGTTGATTGAAGATTGCTTGTGCTGGATGAGACAGGCTTGTCAAGCATCCGGTTATTACACGTATCTCGGTTCGATCACGACCTTTCCGTTTTACGAATGTGTCACTTGGATCGTTTTCCCAGAACCAGTCAGGATTTCAGAAAATCAAGCAGAATTGTTTCGGATGCTACGCAATAAACAAGGCATGTGCATCACGGAGAATTATCGAGAGGTGCAAAAATTAAACGGTCGTGTAGTTTATTACGTCAACTAAAAAATTGGATCGATTGAAACTATTGAATGGTACTCACCCATATAATTATACATTGTATGTACATACACGTGTATCGAATAAAAATTTAATGTGTCGAAAATATACAAAACATAGTCGATTTATCGGTCTCTACTTACTAATAGGTATGATAAAACCTTAAAATATTGAAAGTATCGTATCGAAGGTGTGTAATTAGATATCTAATATGCAACAAGCTTCATTTCAAAGATCGGAATATGTCGTCAGTAATGTAATTATTTTCTGTTACTTTGTTCTATTTCTGGCCATCTAGATGGAAATTTTTGTGATATTTCGTCGAAGAATCTGTTCAATTGTGTAAAACGAAAAATGTCGAAGGAAAAAAGAAAGCACGTAGGTACAAAGAAACATATGTATTGTCGTTGGCAGTTTCTAGAGTTTTGATCGTTCAAAGACTTTCAAACTTGGCGATTTTTCAAGTTATTAAAACTGCCATCTTGTCAACGTCATCGTCGGGATTACCTAAATGGCGACAATCACCGATTAATCTGTGCAAAACAGCTATGTGGACGAAAAAATTCTCACCTCTATATATGACAAACTATTGGTTAAACGAAGGTACAGCTACGATGACGAATACTGGTAAAACTGGTAATTTTTATTCGCAAATATTAATGTCATAAATGAACCTGAATTTTGCTTTACGAATATTCTGTTTCAGTTAGCGTAGAATTTTCCGACAGAGCACTACCTACGATGCGAGGCGGTCCTTTGGGTAAGGACGAGTTTCAGTTCATGAATGTGCAATTTCGCTGGGGCCCGGATAACTCATTGGGTGCAGAACATTCTATAAATGGGATCTGGTCAGAGAACTGGTCTTTTTAAAATTCTTCTTCTTAAAATTCGCAAAATTGTCTACGTTCCAAGTAATTCTTCCGAACGCAGGTACTCTATGGAAGCGCAAATAATGCATTGGAACACTCGTTATGGATCGATAGAGAAGTGCTTCGACAAACCAGATGGAATTGCGATACTCTCTTATCTCATGCAGGTGCGTATACGTGTCATAATTAATTCAATCGATTTACTTATACTATATTATACTGTACAATGATGCATGAATATTTCAAATGATTCAAAATAGACGATTGGCTGCCCCGGGGTTCCTGATAATCCTTCTCTAACAAAGATTACCAACAGCTTGACGAATATCAAAAAAATGGGAAGCAGTACCAAGATTTCACCCGGTGACAATTATTTTCTTTTTTCCTTGTTTCATTAGTTTCTATTGTTCACAAAGTTTTATTATCCGCAAGATTGTTTTAATAGATTGTTAATGTTTAATAGATTGCCTGCTTTGGATGTTAGAAGCGTGCAAGGGTCACGGTTATTATACTTATCCCGGTTCTCTTACCGTTTCACCGTACCACGAATGCGTCATTTGGATTATTCCGTCTATTATAACGAAAATATCCGCTCGTCAGGTATTTTTTACTCAAAACGTTTGTGAAAATTCACCGTGTAACGCACGACATTGTGTTATCTTTTACTTTTACACCAGATAGATGCATTTAGGAATCTTTATGACGACAAATGGAAAAACATATCGGGAAATTGTAGACAGCAACAAAATCTCAACAGAAGAAGGATTTTATTCGCTACGGATGATGCTGTAGCATAGCAAATCGATTTTATTGTTGTTTGCTAATCTATTATTAATTAAACATAATTTAAAAAATGTTTGATTTATAAAAATAAATATATATAAAATAATATGAAATAAGTAATATCTAAAAACTTTTATTTTTTAAAAATAACATTTAAAATTATTCCTTGTAAAATATACGAGTGATATTCTTTCTTATAGAAAAACGAACAGATAGAGTAAGACAATCAAAGTAGAATATTTATACTTTGAAATGAGACCAAACATTTCTGTGATTTTCTTTTACGAAATTGTAAATATATGATATACAGTTTAAATATATGATATATATATTATATATATTATAACAGTTTAAAAATATCGACAATTTTTTATCAGTTCACTGTACACACTGACATTTTTCATGCCAGGCGAATGATCATTCAGAGCTTCAAGTGTTCAATCGCTGATCGACAAATATAAATGTAAATATTCTTTTTGTAAAAAGTGGCATCATTCAGTCTATTGGATGGTAATATAATTCATTCAATGAAATCTGGTTCAATGAAAACTGGAAAATGAAATATATATATATATATATATATATATATATATTAAACGTCCAAGCTCTTCATGGGCATAAAGAAAAAAAAATTAGAGAGTTCTGCAATGTATACAGTATGTCCATTTTAACTCTGCTATTCTCCTCACTTTTTCATCACGTTGTGAGGATGTAAAAAATTATAATTTAAAATTATACTTTAATTATAATTTAAAAACTGATACTTTACAGTTTTACAAGAACAAGACAAGATTTCCACAGGATTACTTATTGATGTAAAAATGTTGCAATACTAACTGTACTGTACTGATTTGTGGATCCTTTGTGAATCATTAAGCCACGCTTTCTGATTTGTATTTTGGTTCCTGGCCAAAGTATCTTAGGACGATTCGTATGATTAATTTCTAACAAGTCTTCTTAAATATCTCCTTTTCTTTGCAATACTTTATTTATAAAAAATGTGAAACATACAAAGTGTCGTAAAATTCTATTGAATATTAAAACGAAATATTTAAAAATGATGTATATTTTAATAATATTTATTGAAATATAATACCCATTCAGGCCATATAGACTCGAATAGGACGGCAGAATTAAATGTCGTTATATATGATTATAATTACTTCTATAAGGTGGCCACTGAACGGTTTGAAAAAGTCATAACTTGTTCATTTTCAATCTTTCTTATTTTCTTTTTTTGTAGGTTATAGAAAAAAATTTCTATATATTAGACAATAATATATTAGATAATAATATATAGAAATAATATACTTCTATATATAAAATTCTATGTATAATATTATATATAGAACTATATATAACTATACTATGTTTCTATATATAAAATTTTTATATATTAGACAATATATTTCTATATATATTATTAAATATAGAGAAATGATATATTTAATATATAGAAATAATATATTTCTATATATATTATTAAACAATGAAGCTACATTCTATTTTTAATTTTTTATAAAATATACAAAAGTCCAAGTTTACTTTTTAATTAATTCTAAATGGTTTGAATGATGGAAGATGTTCAAATAAAATCAATAATTAGGTATGCATGCCCATTTCGTTTTATAAATAGATAATTTTTCTAAAAATTTGATGATATGATTTCTTTTGTATCAGTATCTGACTGATTGAACCTGACTTCTTCATTTATAATTCTTATCCTACAATCTTTACAATCCTTCTGAATAGAGTCAAATTTAATGGGAAAAGGTGGTAAATCCAAAATACGAAATTTTAATTTTCCCTGTAAAATCAAACATTTTCCACATAAAATATTTTACAATATTTTTGTATTTTCAATAATTAAAGAAATAATGACGTGTTGAACACGTCATTTAACACTGCTTCTTTCACGTGTTACTGCAATAAACAGTCAAATAGCTTCTCAGTTAAATTCATAAAAATTTTTAAAAATTCAGATTCTTCAACAATAAAAACTCCAAAATTTTATATTTACAAAAACGAACGTGTATCATCATATTGTTAAAATAATTAGTAGTATTTTGTGAAAATAATAGCACAAATAATAAGCGTGTGATTATTGATTAAACGCATAACATGACATTGACTTCATGGATTTGAGACTCTAAAATACCAACCTGGAAAAAGATTTATGGAGACACAAACGATGTATATGCGTCTATCATAGGATTTTACGAACGATTTGTGTTGTACAGAATTAATTTATAAACTTTGTTGCATGTAATATAAAGTACAGAATCCAAAAAGAAAAACATTAATTTTATAAATTCATTTGCGATGTGTCTTACAATTAATTTACACAACAAATATTTTTATAAAAAAACTGTTTACAATATTGAGAATATCGATATTAAACAATATTAATTAATATCTCAAGTTTTTCATATAAATATTGATTTGTCTTATGTTATTTGTTATGCTAATAACTCTTCTTAAAATTTATATTGTATATGTATAATATTATATATATTATATATTAAAAAAGAATGGTCTGAAAAAAGAATTGATTGGAATAAGAAGTTGATAGAACTACTGATGATCTTTAGCTTCTTTCATTCAGTTTTTACGAATTATTGTATTTGTTATTCTTCAATCTCCGAAATTACTCCAATTACTCAATTTTTTCGAATTATTAGTCGTTTTATTAATTTACGAGTTTTATTTTCGAATAATTAAAGTTATTTTCAATAACAACTGCTGCAATTCTGATTCTATCTACCTATTTACCTATTCATATTTTAGAAAGTTACTTGTTTATTAATGTGTCACACAAGCCACAATTCTCTCCACACGATATATACAATATCTTATTCATTATGTTATCTCCAAAGAAAAAGTAAAGATATTTACGGACATGTTTGAAACTGGAATATTATAATTATAATTCCGTAAAATTTTTAATTGATTTTGCAACGATGTCCGAATATACAGGTTTAATTGGTAAGATAATCTAAGCTTTTAATATTTCTTATTAGGTTATATGTCATGCAATGTGGATAACTCTATTTGTAAACCTAATTTTTTTTCGAGGCTTACCAACGACGGGTCAGTCTCCAATTAATCTAGATGATCGTTTAGTACGAAAACGCAGATATCCTCCGCTTGTTTTAAATGGTCACTGGTTAAACGATGGAGAAGCACGATTGTTAAATACTGGCAATACAGGTTGAATTCATAAAATATTGCAGTGTTTCTATTTCAATCGAATCAAATAATTACATTACAATTAAAAGAACTGAACAATTGCTCAATTTAATTGGCAGTTAATTATAAGTATCAAAAATAAAATTTATATTATATATATATATATTAAAATATTGTAAATATTGTAAAATTTATATCTATATTGTATAAAAGACTATACATATAAGACTATATACATATATATATAATCCTTTTATTTACAATTAAAATAATCTTTTAAATAATTTCTCAAATCTTCTTAAACTCATCGTGAATTACATCTTGAATCACTTATTACATAACTGTCATATGATTGTTACGTAACTACAAATTACAACTGAGGACTTTTATACGAATTCGTATTTTTGGAAATAAAATTAAAAAAATAAAATCTCGACAGGAAATTGTTTTATATGACAAATATTATAAAAATCATTATATATGTATATTTGATATATTTAATATACTTCATATATTTTATATACTATTTCATACTTACACGCATTCTCCGCAATTCTAAAATTTCTAAAATTTCTTGTAAATACATAAAAATCCGGGGTATCTAATTATAACAAACAAAAGATAAGATAACGAGTATAAAGATAATTTTAATATTTTGAAAAATTGATTCGATCGAGAGATGCACAGTATTAAGATCAAAACTCAATTACTCCAAATTCTAACATATTTTTGAATATCTAGCTAAAATATATTTAACTGGAAATAGAATTCCATCCACGATTTGCGGTGGACCCCTTTCAGATGACGTATACGAGCTAATGGAAGTGCATTTTCACTGGGGCGAAGACGACTGCAAAGGCGCTGAGCACACAATCAACAATACTTGGTAAAAGAAAAAAAAGGAAACTAAACTCCATGCTCGTTCTTTTGTTTTTTCTTAATTATATAATTTTTACGCTCGAGGTATTCAATGGAAAGTCACGTGTTACATTGGAATAGAAAATATCTAACCATAGAAGAGTGTTTCAGACACAAAGATGGTTTTTGCATATTGGCATATTTATTTCTGGTACGAATCTTCGATTCTTGCATTCATCTTTTACATTCAAGTTTTGTTTCTATATTTCCCTGTACAAATTTTGCCTAATTTTAAAAAAGGTCCAACCAGGTTGTTGCAGTTGCATTAATCCACAATTGGAAAGAATAACGGAACACTTGAAATATATTTTAGATCCAGACATGGAAACAAAAATACCAGCTAGTAAGGATTGAATATATGTAACTTGGAACGTTATTTCGTTAAAATAATAATATATGCATTATCGTAACATCTAAATATTGATTTTTAGTTATACTGTATATTATTTGATATTTCATCAATTATCAAATAATATTATTTCATTATATTTTATATAATTATACAATTTTATATTATTCATTATATTATTTTATCATGTTATTTATCAGTGACATTATTTGATCAATAATATTGTTCATTATCATATTTCATAATATCTCTCCTAGACTGTTTAGCATGGATGCGCTGGGCAACGTATTGTACTAGATATTATACGTATGCAGGATCATACAATATCGCTGATTATCCAGAGTGTGCTACTTGGATTGTTTTTCCCATAGTTATACCCGTACGATCCAGTGAAGTAGGTTGCAACAATATTACGTACTAACATACAGATGTATGTATATGTATAATGTTCTAATAAACAATAATTATTAATCGAAATCAATTCACAGATAAAAGAATTTCGAAGATTGAGAGACAAAGATGGGAATTTCATAAAGTCAAACTGGCGAGAAATACAATTATTGAAATGCAGACAAATCTTTTTAGCAGTTTCTTAAGTCAAAATCTTCCGAGCGGTATTTTCAAGTCGCCTTTGGATTCATCTTTCTGTAACCACATTTGATGAAATATACAATGAAATAACAGGTCACTGCGAGTTTTTTGGTCAATTAGTTATATTATCTAACGGTTTACAATCGTTTCATTTATCACGTTCGTTCAAATTATTAAACGACTCGATGGATGCGAATATTCGTACTATCGTTTGCCCCAAAAGTTCATAAATACGGATAAAAAATATTTCTCCATAAAGAGAATCATCGGTAGAAATTGTGCAACTTTTGACTGTTGTTTGAACCTGACTAACGTTTTGTAAACGAATATTCGATTTTTTTTCTCGTTTATTTCGTAGATTATTGTCCTTGATAGACGGCTGAGATACGTTTATCGTACAGCTCGTCGTCAAAGACACGCCAGAAATCTCTTTATGGTCATTTAGTAAGTAAGCGTTCCTTGCTAATTCGCTTTCAGTCTCGAATAAATTGAAAAACGAGCACAGTATATTATACACCATTTCGTACTTGTTGCACTGCACAGATCTGTACAAAGTAGGTTCCAAACATTCTTTGTAAAGTCCGCTGAATTGTGACAACATAATACTTCTACGTTCAGATTGCTTAATTTCCAACAAGGTATCTCGTATATCGTTCAACGACATATTCCAACGGTATTTGGTTTGATTTGTCGCGCCGTAGTAAACCTTGTGAAATTCTATCAACAGGGTCGGATTGTAAAAGCACAGTGGATTCTTCATAGCAAACACATCTGATTCTAAAAATAAGCTACCGTACGCAGGTTCTGGATGCTTGATCAAACTGACGTTTTCCATAATGTCGTTAATTATCTCTCGTACCGCGGTATCTCTAACGCAGCGATCTAAATATTTATCGACTATCTGTACAGACTCCAACTTCGCCAAACGAACGTCTGAACTTTCGTTCGAGCAACCCCAAAATCGAAATACCAACGACGAGGAACACAAGATCGGATCGGTTACAAGTTTCCAAAATTCGGTAAAGACATGAGCGTTTCTTGCTCGATACCATACTTTCAATTTTACGATCTGTCCAGGGAGAATCACTCCTTTCGTCTTGTTGAAGAAAAAAGGACTCGTTCGTTTGACTAAAGGAATCGTATTGCATCGAAAATCTGCGGCCCGCCATTGGTAGACGATCACGCGATTCCCTTTATTCTCGAACACGATTTCTTTCTCTGTTCTTTTATTAACTTCGCCAAAAAATGTTAAACTCCATGTAATCGAATCTGGTTTTGTTCCGTGCTTCGAAGGAAATCCTTCCCAAACGACTTCACGATCTTGAATCTTCAAGACGATCGCTTGCTCGATCGGCAATCGGCAGCAACGGGACTCGGCTTCCTCTTTCTCCTCCTCTTCCTCTTCTATGTCGGAAATTGTTACTCGTGGAATTCTAGCCAATGGTTCCTCTTTCGGTGGAACATAATTCTTAATCGCCAGGTCTCTCGTTTCTGGTTCTTTCAGCACGAGCGCCTCTATTTCTCTCGACAATTCTCTCCTCCTTCTTTTCAAGTATCGACTGCGCTTCCATAGTGGTTCTTTCAATTTCAAATCGGTCAAATCTTTCTCTTTTTCTATCAGTTCGGGCAAGCCGACGTACGTCAACTCCGGAATTACGTTTAGCTCCTTTTTGGTCGGAACAAACGTAATGTCTGGCAAACAGGAGACGCGTTTAGGCAGTTTCTCCGGAGTCCTCCAAAACTCTGGCCCGCCTCGATATTTGTCGGGAATAATTGGCACCGGCACCGTCGCGTAATCCATCAGATTTCTCATCTCCACCAGTGGTCGTATTTTTTCACATGAATTCAGAATTTGATCGTTTTGATGACGACCGGTCGTAGACCTGATGTGTTTATACTGTATCCTCCATCTTTCTAACCATTTCTGCCAGTTCACCAAGCGCCGATCCTCGGAAAAAGGCAACTGCGGACTAATAAATTTATCTCGCGCAGTGACAACTGTCGTAAACTGCTTCACCCATTTTTTCGGCTCGTCCGATTTGCCAATCTTTCGTGCGTAATCCATCTATTCGTGAAGAATCTAGTCAGAATAGAAGTACTCGTATTAAAAATGTTCAGTTGCTTGAACCTTCCACGAAATTGTATCTCGATTATGAAAGATAACGTGATCGAATCATTTGGTTTTAACAACTTCATTCAAATCGGAAATGAGCCTGATAGGTAAGAAAAGATTAGGGTAATTTGTTCTATTTGCCGTTTGTATTAATTATTTGAATAGAAAGGTACAAACAAAATGCCAAGTTGATTCGAGACTTATTCAACACCGAAGGTGCATTAGAATCTCCGATCGATTTAGACATTAGTCACATGAAAATTGTCGAATTAAACTCTTTGGAATGGATTGGTATTGATATAGCACCAAGGAAACTAAAAATTACCAATACAGGATTCACGGGTAATAGTCTATTAGAGATGATAATTTATATATGTCGTATGTACTGAAATTCACGGTATTGATCATGCTTCGTCGGTAGTAATTTTGTGTGCGAAATGGCAGCAAGGAGGCCCTTATCTTTCTGGAGGGCCATTCGAAGGGAATTACATATTCGCGCAAGTTCATTTTCATTGGGGAGAGAACGAGATGAAAGGCAGCGAGCATACCGTTGACGGAGCAAGGTTCAAAATCTATCTTAAGCATTACGTGTTATATATTCTTGTATTGGCTGATTAATTATATAAGAATATATTAATTAGCTAATTAATTAATTAATTAATTATATTATATTATTATATTGCGTATTTTTTAATTTATCCGAAATGCTCGTGAAATTTTGATTCGATAAAATTTCATTCAAAGTATGCCCATGGAACTTCATGTTGTGCATTTCAAGGAAGAATACGAGACATTAGAATCGGCCCTTCGACGACCTAATGGCGTTACCGTTCTAGTATATTTCTGCAAGGTAAAGAATTTAATCTTCATGTTTACATCAGAAACGTAAAAAGATGATTTACTCTTACTGTTTACACTAAGAACAAATAGAAAATATTATATTAATTTAGATAACAGATAATAAGAACTAAACTATAATTATAGTGTATATATATTGTATTATAACAAGAACTATTCTTATAATAATTTAATCTAAATCTTATAATCTTATAATAATAAGAAATATTCTAATGATATTTTAATTATTCATTATTGTATATCAATTCATAATACCTAAAAATTTATAGTTACATAGTAATAATGCAATGGTTCTTAGTTACAGGATAAACCAAATGAATTTATCGATGAAATCGTAAATAACTTGGCTCTTATTCGTACCGCACATTCATCAGTTCGCATAACTCCTTCAAAATTAACGAACATTTTACAACCTTTCTCACAAGATTATTTTTTATATTGGGGCTCGATAACAACAGCACAAAATATACATAATATTTTTTGGATTATCTGCAGAGAACCGATTGGAATTTCTGCAAAACAAGTAAATCGTGTATATAAATATCGTATAATCTCCGATATTGCATCCGGAATATTCATAGTTATATTTAGTGTTACATCGTGAAACTCGAGTCTTCAAAGTTTCAATGCTCAGCCTTGAAGACTAAGTTTTTAGGGCTGTTATCTAATGAAGCTCAAATTTTTAAAGCTTTAAGACTTATCTCCTAAACTTTTTGACGTTAAAGTAAACAATATTATCTTAATATTTATGACATTTCACAATCTATGATACTGTTTACAATTATCATTATATACAAGACTTAGACAGCTCGAGTCCCTAAGTTTAAAAATTCGAAGAGTAGGCATTTAAACTCATTTACAAACTCTCGAGCTTTCGAAGCTCGAAATTCGAGACATTTTTACTATACTAGTTATATGTGCCAAGATTGCAGAATTTCGCTGTTTAAATGATGAGAAAGGAATGTCCATCTTATCGAATATACGTCCACTGAAAGGAAAGCAGGAGAAAAGTGTTTTTCACGTTTCTCCATCAGGATCAACGTACGCTTCGCTTTTGCCAATTCCACGAGATTTATTATCAAGTCAAATCGAAGAAGACAGTAACACTAACAATGACATTATCGCTTAAAATTGTAATATCACGCCACTTGTCATACACACATGCAAACAAGTGTAATGTTGACAATAAAACTTGCGAATATGTTTCAAAGGTATATATTTATGTTCATAATTGATCCCAATATTATGATTCAAAAAATAACGTGATTGAAAAAAAATATGACGGTATAGAAGATAATAAACAACAGAAAAATTATTTTCTGCGTCTTCTGCGTCTTTTGATCCTTTCCTTCTTGAGGTCGCAGTCAGGATACGAGAGCGCACAGTCGAATCCACCTAAGCCAAGAATAGACGCTTTCACAGAATCAAAGATTGCCGACCATGGAGATCTTTTCAACATCCTACCGGACACCCAACTCATTCCTAAACTGAAAAAGTTAATACCATACTTATCGAACGTATATAGTACACAAATTTCTTAATAATAATCGTACTTGAAAGTGTAAGAACAATTGGAATTATTCCTGTCAATTTTTAATTGCTCGGTCTAACTTTAGTTTCTATTCGAGAAATTACTAATTTTAGTTTTTATTTGAAAAATTATCGAATGTTTCGGATATATACATACGTGTAATAATAACTGAAAATTAATTGTTTATACCTCCAAACAGGTATCCAAATTTTACGCGCATCTTTAGTTTGCGTGGAGTGTCGATTATTCTCACAAAGAATTCTGCGGATACAATTTCCAAAATCCATATCGGCAACAAGAGCAGCTTCGATGCTTCTCAAAACGTTGTAAGATACTTCGTTCAATTCTTCGTAGCTGTCGTACGACAAAGGTAATCCACCGACATTTCTTTTAAGACGTTTCGCAGTCATCATCGTAGTCACGGTGGTGTTCATGTTAGTCTACGTGATAAAAACGTTAGAAATAAGACAAAATAAGAAAGCGAAGAAATGAATGAATTCAAACATTTTACCGTAGCGTTCATCAATAACTGTATAATGAACAATCCGAATGCTAAAAACGCTAGAGCTGTAAGAGCAATTTCGAAAAAGTCCTTTATCGAAAGTTCACTTCCTTTTCCCTTGTAATAAGGCTTATGGTACTCCTCTTCGTGATCGTGATAAATCGGAGCGGAATAATAGTGTTCCTCGTGTATAGCGGGAAAAGATTCAGTGTGATGCAAGAAATGATCTCCGCCGTGACCATAAGCGGGACCGTAAGCAGGACCATAAAAAATATTGTGGCCTGACGAAGACGAAAGCATATGATCTGTTAGAACAAAAGAAAAATATTTCACCATTGTCGATTAAAGTCAACAAATGCATCGATAGCCGTCAAATGCATTCCTGAGACTGGAAATGTTGTTCAAAATTGTTTCGATTGTTAATTATAAATTTTTTAGATAGCCTTTGTGGAAGTAATTTAACGTAATTAATCAGTTTAGAAATAAATGTATAAAGAATGTATGAAGAACAATTTTATTTTTTCTTTTTTTTTTTTTTTTTAGACAGAACCATATATTTTTTAACATATTATTAATATGTAATACGTATTTTAATTTTAATTTTGTAAGATTTATGTATAAGACAAGAAAAGACAAGAAGCAATCTAGAGACAAGGATAACGTAAACAAGAATATATAACGGATAATAAAATATTACCGTTTCACGTATTTTCTTGTTTTGCATATGAGCTTTTATAAAATTGAAATTAAAGTAGTGCTAAATTAATGACACAAAATTAAATTTTTCAACATGCATATTTCACGTATTATATTATATATGATTCAATTTGGAGAAATGCGTATAACCTTCATATACCTTTATATTCACTTACAGCTAATTATATTGAGTGATACTCTTTATTTGATTCTTGTCTAAAACATTTTTCAATATAATAATAATTAATAGTTTGGATATCTCAATTTACCCTGTTGGTATGTATTTCACTATATATTTATCATAATCGAATAATTTTGAGCCCTAAAAATTATTTCTTTTATATAAGGTGTTCCAGTATCGAAGGTTCCAGTTTTTCCATTTAAGGCTTTGTTTTTCAAGAGAATCAAGTTTGAAGAATTGAGCTGATTGCGAACAAGTCAGGAGTAAATAACGAACGGGAAATTATTATACTTGTGAAAATAAGTCAAAAATGTAAAATACAATTTTTTCACAAGATGCTTTTGAAAAAAAGAGAAACGCAATTCAAATCATTTATCAAGTTTATTAAATATATTATTAACTAAGTCTACTAATACTAATACTAACACTAACTCTTAACTGAACATATTCAAATTCTGTTTCCTTGGAAATGAGAAAAAATTTTATTTTATATTTTTCACTTATTTTCACTTATTCCTGTACGTTTCAAAATTAGCGAAATACATCCGATAAATTTTCAAACTTGATTTTCTCCAAAACGATAACTTAAATGAAAAATTTTTATTCTTTAGTTTTAATATACATATTCTTTTTTTTTTCTTTTTATAAAATCATTCCCCCCCTCGGTCGAATCACACCGTGTATATTCAAAACATATACATATACATATCCACGATACTTTATTATTCATTAACACGTGTTACGCAAAAGTATTATATCTCGCATCTTTCACTTGCTCGCATCCGTGAAGTAACATAACACGACTAACGAGCTTCGAAGAGATGACAGATATTCACCGTCATTGTTATTTTAAAATTGTATAAATGCCGTTACCATTTTCCTCGTTTTGTTCTTCGTAGAAACCAACTTTACCAGAAGGTAAAGAAGCTTGCATCGCATAACCCGTGACTTCACCATCAAACTCTTCGAAATTTTCGTCGTGAGCTCCGTGCTTTTTCTTTATTTTCCTTTGCGGAATATAGTGCCGATAAACGTCGTCCAAAGTTGTCCTTCTGTATAAAAGCATATCTTTTTTTTAACTTTAATTGAAATCTAAATTCTGTAGATACAAGCAATTGGTAAAAAATAAGTTCCGTTTGCCATTTTACATTCACAGTCATGACTATTCGCAAATGACAGTTGTTTAAATTAATACATATATCAATTTCACACGATGTATTTAATTATAATAGGTACAATTTTGATAATTACCGCTGCAACCAGTTTTTGTACTTTGAACTTCCTTCGTCTGCTAGTAATTTATCGTGAATAGTAACGTTGTCGCTGTCCATTAAACTATACAAATCATCATCTTTTTCTGTCACATCGAGACGTCTTTTAGCTCTAGGTGTTCTCATTACCTTCACTATTTCCTCAGCTACGTAACCGTGACATAAATATTCGTTCATCCTTTTTCTACAGAACATAATACAGTAATAATATTTAATAGTTAGCACGATATAAATTCCAGCGTTGACACTCGTTCGTTACTTTTTTCAAACTTACCTGTGATATTCCATTTCATTTAAGGCATCGTGGATAGATCCGTCTATTGCGTCCTCGGGGACATTTCGTCCCTTCGTTGCGTTATCGTTCACTTGTTGATCTGCAAATAAAAAGGATCCAGGCAAAAGATCTACGGAAAGTATGTCGTTTTCGTCGATACAAAATTCATTGCCGTCGTCGAAACATTCTTGCGCAGAAATCTTTGTGTAAATCATTGTCAGGAACCAAACAAACAGCCCGATAAATTGTATTTCTTTAAACGAATTCATTTAAAACAGTATTCTCGAGCTTCCGAACGAAGAAAATATCATCGTGGCACGGAGGAGACTGAGAAAACGGAAACTCGCCGCTGGAAACAATCTGTTCAACTGCCAGAAATAATTACTTTAACCGTACGTGTGTTTAAATGGCGTGTGTTGACAAATTTCTCTGTTTGAAACAACAGTTAGTCTTCTTAGTGAAGCACGCTCCAGATATTGCATTCGCATCGTAATTCGTCTTTTGCGATTAATCACAGTGCTAGCTAATTATGCTTTTAACGTTGATTCAAATAAGAAATTTAAATAAGAAACTTTCAAAGTAAAATGAGTTTACGCAATATGAAAATTTGATGTGTGAATTTGTAAATTCGCAAACTTGTAAATTAGTAAAAGAGAAATATTTGTCGTTAAGATAAATATCCCCCATGCAAGCAGAATGGATTTTCTGAGCATACGTATATATTTGGACACGTGTTTAATCTCACATCGACCGGTGGTACTACCAACTGATTTACACGTAATCCGACACCTATGATTAAATACCACTTTATTAAAAACCACTTACACCGCTCTTATGAATGTTTTAGGAGCGGAGGGTTTTGTCGGGATGGCTCGGATGGGTCGGCGAGATGAGGTAATGGGGGCTTTGTTCCCCTGGGAACTCGCTCACCTGTCTAATATCTCGCAAGAGTGGCTATATCTGTGTCCATAGCAATGGCAACCAGTTATACATGAAGGTTACTGAAAATTAATCGCCCAGTTTTCAAAGAATTCTCGCAAAATCCTTAATCTCCCACGTCCACTCGAAATGGAACTAACACTTTTGCTCAGCATATAGCAAAGTAAAACTTAAAGTTAAACTCGATAAAAAGAATTATTTAATATCGCATTTTGTCAAAAACTAAACACGATTTTATATCAACGCTAGATACTGAACTCTGAAACATTTTATACAATATCGTACAAATTTTTTCCTAGTTTTATAGTAATTTCAACGTAAATCTACGATTTGCAAAAAAGAAATAAATGTATACTTTGTTAGACAAAAACATGTCAGCTGTAGTATACGTAGGCGCAGATATAATACACGAAAGTATCGTCTAATGTTTATAAAAATTTCATCGCGAAAAATACAGAGAAACTTACAGAAAAACTCTGATGTACGATGTATTAGCAACAAACGCTAAAAAATTTTCACAAGATACTTACGTGCATCTTATCCCTGTGCAGCAGCAGGGTGTGGCATCGATAAACTCCTCTTTCCGTGTGTGAAAACGTTGCACGGCAATTTGTGGGTGCACGTTAGTACACCCTCCTTTTCTCAGGTGTTTGATTGATCGTTTCAATTACGCGGCGCAGCATGCATCAAACGCAAAAGTAAAGTTCGTATCGGTAGAACGATCGTTTGTTCAGCTATTTTCACCGAATTTTGTACAAACGATATAACAGTTTCATTGGGAAATTCGTCGAGTAAGCGCTTCCTATACGTGTAACGTAACGTGTTCAAATACAGTTTCATTTATGTTCATTTCATATATTTTGTTATCTATTTAAACGATCTAAGGAGTACGCGAAACGTCAGTTCTGTCATACAGACGCAAATTGTTACCCGACCCTTGCAAAATAAACGACGATCTTTATTCCAAATATTTCGAAAGCCGTTTTAAGGGTCCATAATGGTTTCTCGGAAGAAGCGTAGATACATATCCATGAAATTCCGTGTTCGTCGACCATGTCGTTATTTCCTCCTTTCGCACCTAACGAAAAGACGATGCACGGCATTTCGTTTCATGTAACCGGTACTCAATATTTGTTCTCGTCACTTGCACGCTTAAATTGCTCAAGTATGCTCGTAAACGATACGTAGAAATTACGATATTCTTTATGAATTCGTAACTGTATTTTTGTATTCAATCATTTGAAAACCGTTGTACTCTCGTCATTAATTGCACTCTGAAATTTTTTGTAACGAACGTATCAATACTCCGTCGCTTTTGGTTTAAAAAATTAAAAGTAAATGTAATTAGTTTCAAAAGAAATTACTTTCTTTATTCTTCTCGTAATACGTATTAATAAAATATTTCTTAAGAAGAATATGTTTTTTTATGCAAATGTAACTAAAATTAAAATTGATGATGTACTTAACTTATTTAAAATGGCTTCTTGGCAGTTTCAGTGTAGATCTTGATAGATATGTAAGGACAAACATTGAAATCAGATTGATGTTGATCAGAAATTAATAGCGTCGCTTTCCCTAAAAAAAAAATTTTCGCTCAACATTTTCGACCTGTAAAGGAAAACAGCTCGTTATGGTTCGATAAAATGTATCGGTAAAATGGGGAGCCGTGAATCTCAAATTTTTTTTACAACTTAATTCGTAATTAATTGTTATTTTGACAATCTCTGATAAAATGTATTATTTCTACACAGATACATGTAATTCGACATCGACTTAAAACGATATCATTTTGAATTGCGACACTGTAAATTTTCCGTTATGCTGGAAGCAATGACGGAAACATGGGTTTTTCTAAACTAAATCGATAAAATTAGAAATTTCATAAATAAGCTATGAAAAAATAAAAGTAAATAAGAAGGCATTTCATTTTTTTTTTTTTTTCATCCTTTCATTTCAGTACAATTTATTCTCGGTTTTATTAACTCTTTTTTAAGTTTGACTAGGTTTATTAGTTTATTAGGTTTTATATGTAGATACTTAAATTTATTTATTATTTTACTATTTGAGATATTGATAAAATACTTAAACCTGTGCTAGTGAGAACCACTGTGAGGAGTTTAGTAAACGCGTGAAGAAGTGTTTTGCGGTACTTTTTCACGTCGCTCTCTGTATGGCAGAAGCGTTTATCCATTGCCAGAGTGTATATGGAATAGAGAAGGAACCATTAGTTTGCTGACATAAAGCCCTGAAATAGAGGGGTCGAAGAAGGCGGACGTTACGGAAGAGCATGCGCCTCTAAGAGCCAATCGGTGCTTCGCTTTCTGATCCCTGATAAACTCTTTTTCGGTAGATGAAGTTTGCTACTGCGCATATCATCCTATTAAACTATAATATATAATATCTCCGAGATATTTCTAAGATAGCATACGATAAAGATAACAATGACAATAATAATAACATCAGATATAAAATGGAAATTCACATTTGATCGTGCTTCATTTTCGGATTGAACGTCGCAAGATGAAATTAACATTTCAAAGGAAAATTGAAACTGAAGGTATGGAAAACTGAGGAAAGTCTATTTACTGAAAACTATCGGATATAGACTTATAGCAGGCAAAGCCTAAATATTTGAAATTTAAATAAAAGAAAGACAGTCCCATAATCTTTAAAATATCTATAGCTATAGTGATGATCTTTTGCGACATTTACAAACTTTATCTCTTACTTTATCTTTTCGATGTGATCTTTCGATATGATTTTAAACTCAAATAGTGTTTGAGACTGGCAAATATTCACGTGTTATGTATCCATCGAAAAAAGAAACGATCACTTCCCTTAGTTTGATCTTTTCATGATTACAGAAGAATGTATATATGACATATAAAACGTTGAAAGATAAATCGCGAAGGAGAGAAAGTCCGAAAAATGTTTAGCAGCGGGATGATGGGTATTCTATCGATTTATCGCGTATGATAGTAAAGCAACGTTAAACCAGTGTGAATAAGCTTTTGACCCCTACTCCGATCAGGTAACAGAAACGAGTGGGGGTTCCTGGCGCGAGATGTTAGTCCAGTATCGCGGGATGACCTTCCCTCAGGAACAGATAGTGGGGATGCTGGGAGGTTCTTCTGGACCACAGGCACGTGCCACCTGTCATACATTTCGAAGTACTTGCTTTCGAAAGGTTGAGAAGGAGATTAACTGTAGATCGATCTTAAATGTGGCGGACATAAAGATTAGTCGAAGATAAGTTTAACGAATATCGTGTTTTGAAGTAACAATGTATCGAATCGCAATCATTTAACGAACGACACGATAGAACATTGTTGTTACGTTAAGAGGTGTTAAATTATGAACGAATTAGTGTTAAAACAAAGATTTTAAACAAAGAGTTACTGTGTAATTGTCATGAAAAATGCATATAATGTAAAACAGTTTTGAGGAATAGTCGTGAAATGCAATTTGTAAATCAAGCTTAATAAATTTCCAAGCGTTTTAGATGCGCGTATAAATCGGGTGAAACATGAAATAAAAAGTTCAATGACATTACTGACAATGGAGCTTTATCAAAATTATAATAAAGTGAGCGAGGAGATGATCTATGACTTCCGACGGTCCTCCGTGCAACAAGATATCAAAAAAATTCACATTGTCGACAATGTTTACGAACAAACGAGGAGTGATCGCGAAAGATTCGTGAAATCCCCAAACAGTCAAGATACAATGGAATGTGCATCCGATTCGAGCAGTGAAAGTTACAAAGAGATTCATCGGAAACAGATAGAAAGAAAAAATTCATCGCCGGTCGCTGCGTGTAGTGCCTTTACAATTGATAACATTCTTGGAAGATGCGAGAAAAAAGATATCGAAATATCGTCTGGTTTAAATTATTCCCAAGATAGAGAAGAAGATCAAGAGGAAAGAGACGAAAAAATGGAAGAAAATCAATTTATCAGACCAACAGCTGTATCTGCTACGTATTCCGGTAAAAGAATTGTAATAAAATGTTCGCTGTATCTTTTGTAACGCTGTGATTATTACGATTATTACGATTATATCGTATAATCGTAATAATCTTATATTGTTATATGTCACAGTCAAAAGAAAGTAATAGATAATATATTTTTTTACATTACGTAAACAAATTTGTTCGTTCATGTTGGCTCAATCTTTTTATTGTTCTAAACTTTCCAAAGTTTTGAAAGAATTCTAAAATACCTACTTATCAATCTTTCTATGTAATCACTTACTACATTTTACAATCGTTCATAAAATCAAATGTGACACTTTCTTATTAAAAAATGAAAGTTCGCGAGAAAGAAATTCCTATTCCTGTGGAAGATCGAGTAAATATCTATCTAGTTTATGATACAGTAAAATCTCGTTTATATTAGTATTGACGAATTAGATAATGCTATATAAAATCGTGAAAGATCAATTTCTTATCTACTATTTCTTATAAAAACTAAGATATGAAGAAAGTTATTACCCGAATTTATCGGTTATCCGAAAACGGCCTTGTCTCCCGACAAACGATGTGTGTTCGGACAAACGATGTTTTACTGTACTCAAATATGTAAGTATTAATGTTCACTTATCATAATACTCAGAGAAAATTATTTGCTTTTGCAAATGTGAATACAGGATTATACACATCAGCAGGATTATCGTGTTCCGAAGTCACACTAGCAGATCCTTCTGCTTATTCGGCAACGTCCCTTGCTTCAGCATCTATTTTATATAACAATTGGTTTGCTCAATCGAAACCTGGTCAGTTGTTCGGTCTACAAGGTAAGTTCATTCAATCTGTTATATCAACCGTTGCAATGCACGTATACATATGTATATATATGTTAATTGTATTTCTACTACGGTATTCAAAAATTCTAACTTACCCAATTTTTTTTTTTTTTTTTTTTTTATATATATACATACGAGAAGTTTAGAAGCAATTTCATCTTCTTATGATAAAAGACTCTAATTATCTGTTCGTAATAACTTATCGACGTAATTCCATTTTCGCGAACAATGCCGAGAAGATTCTTTCTTGGTTCAAAGAGAATATTGGAGATTACTCAAGGCGTCTATAGTAACAGCTTTTCGACACGCGAACGTCACATTAACAGCTAGGGTGTTGTATCCGCTTAATTTCGGTGTGTTACTGGTCAGGTGTAAAATATTTAATGTCGAACTTTTGTAATTTTGTGTATTAGATACACAACCTTATTCTTTTTTAACATTTTAAAACTAATCTGTGCAATAAATTTGCTTGCTAGTCGATACAAAGTATGCATTTTGAAGAATCTTGTGCTAGAAAAATTAGACAAATATACCTACAAAAAAAAAGTTTCCAAATTTTTCAATAACATGTCTGATTGGATGATAATTATCAATTATACGTAAATGAACTGCTAATAATTTAATACACAAGTACGTTCTCTATTTTCTGACTCTCTGTACGTCTTTGATTTATTTTTATTGAAAAATAAGTTTAAGAATAATATTTGTCACAGACTTCAATCCGCCATCGTTGTTTCTCTTCTTTCGCTACAATCCGCCATGCTGTTAGAAGCCCATTTATCAGCGACGTTACTCTAACTACCTTCCGCAGAAGTGCTAAATGTCTCCGTACACTCGTAAATCTTTATTCCGTCAGTCAGTTTTCTTTTTTCGTTGCTACGTTCCCTTTTTGGCCAATAGTTTCTAGACTTCTAGGAAATGCGATTAATTCACACAAAAAACCGAAATGAACAAAATGAAATGGAATTGTAGGGAGATCAATTAATTAGTGCGAGCGTAGTGACTCAAACATAAGTTTTGATTCAAAAGAAACATAATCGTAAATATAATATGTTAACTAATGCTAACTAAAAGAAATAAAGTTAAATTTCTGTCATCCTCTATTTTTTGTTTTGACGTAAATCTTATTTCCCTATTTTCTTTGCTTTTCTATTTGTAACGTCATTTGTATTTAATTCCATTCGTTCGGAGAATGATATTTCTGTGTTCATGGAGATGAAAATAATGAAAATGTTATACTTAGACACAGCAAGAAAGGAAATTGTAGGTATGTAGGTAAACAGAAGCAAAGCATTCTCATTTGTAGTAGTCTCCAATACAACGAAAGATTTACAAGAAAACACAAAAGGTCTTGTGCAAACATGCGACATCTATTTGTTGGTTTAGAATGTAAGGGCCGTGTAGCTAATTGAACATTAAACAAGAGAAAACAGAAAAAGTTTCTATTTCTGCATAAAGTGATCGGAATTTTCAGAATTCCAGGATAAACATTTTACGAGAAACCTTCGCAATCATTTCACGATTCCACTAAATATCATTAAACCATATCATTAAATTTTAAAATATCCGTTACAGTTTCTATTTGACATCTATTTTCACCTTCATAAAGTGAAAAGCTTTTTGTTATATTACGCTTGTAAACAAATTCTTCCAAGCAATAAAATTTTATCAAAAAACACAAACAGAAAATATAATATCAATATAATATATCAATATTTATATTTGATAAAATAGTGAGTTTTTATTAACGCTACATCTATATATTTTTATATTTTTAAAGTTTTTAAATTATTTATTTTCATTATTAATTAGTAAGTTTACAAAGTTTGATTTTTGATTGTTACTATAGCTACTTATCCTATCTATATACGAATGATTATATTTAAAATAATAACCGTTAAAATTGCAGAATTATAATTAATTAATTAAACGTTCTCTTTGTATTTTTTTTTTTTTTTTTTTCGTCAGATATATCGCAGTGTCATATTATCTAAATGCGGCTAACAACGGTATAATATCTCATATAACCCCTTGAACGGAAATGTGTGGAACTTCTTTGCACTATACTGATAATCACATCGAAATGTTCCTCGGTATAAACTGTTTATTCAGCTCTTTGCCACATTCTGCCTCATATTGACAGTAAGATGTCACACGTTCCCCAAACAATCCCACATGTTTTAGACACGCTTAGTAACTCTAGTCACGATCCAATGAACAGACCGAACTAAAGAAAGTGGTAATTGAATACAAGTTGACGAAGTTAGTGGAACAATTAAGAAACATGATTGTAATGTTAAATTTTTATTACCATAGTTATAAATCTTTAGACAGATTTATCATGATCAACTGTCATCTCAGACGTTGCTCAATTATTGACTAATAATAATTTCATTGAAATTTTCATGATTACAATCAGATGAATCTATTCTTATGCTATTGTGAAATATTTATCGTAGCGCCTAAACCAAGTGGAAGACGATCCAGGAAGCCGGGAATCGACAGAAAACCACGTCAAGCATACAGTGCAAAACAATTGGAAAGACTTGAAGCTGAATTTAAGGTATATTTTGCAATCTATTCTTTCGTAGTATTAAAAAAATTTCGTAATTTTATTTTTTGTCACACACCTGTACAAACGATTCTATTAATTTCACCGTTATCAAAACGTTAAAAATATATTTTGAACAGAGTCAGTTTTTGGATTATCCAATTGGATTTAATACTAAAATATGAATCATGTGTATTTTGTTTTGGAATCGAGTTGAAAATAAAATAATTAAACTCGATTATTACCTGTGTGTCCGTTATACGTAATTATAAAAATATTTATTAGCAAGTTAATATTATTCTCCTCAACATAGTGTCCTTAGGCACGGTTTGCGACAAATCGAAAAATTTTCCGTCGCGATAATTTATTGCCAAATTTACTCATCCAACTTTTTCTTACGAATGATTTGCGTTAATTGATCGTCGAATTTTGCGTTCACTTTCATATCTAAAAAGCATTGTATCCAAATTACTAGAAACAGTTCGTCCAAATTACTGGAACAGTTCTAAAAACAAATCTATGTAAAATAATGAATAACGTATTGCTTCACCGCCATGCGGCAGTTATTTCTCTTCGTTCACAGTTATGTAGTACTTACGTGCGTTCGTTTTGGACGCAACCTTGTCGCCTTGTTACCGTTAAAATTTACGTCCCGTGTGAATTGTTCCATATAAATTAAAGTTTTTACAAAACGTAGCAGTAGCTTGCCGTCGCGGCAAATTTGCCCCAAATCGCTTGTCTGCACCAAGACTTAGAGAACTTCATTTTTAGTATTAACTTTTTAAGTACTATCATGTAACAATTCTTATTTTTGAAATAAAAAAATAGTATCAATTCGTGTCAGAGCAATAAAGAAATTATCGAAGTATACTTTTATGAGATTTGATCACCGAAAATATAATACAGTAGAAAACGTTATCATTTTAAAGTTAATTTTGCACAAGTTATAATTATTAACAGAAAATTTTTTCGTTTCTATCTATTATACGTTACGAGTAAAGCAGATTTATATTATACAGATATTTTAGGAATCTAGAAAGTAAAATATATTGTATCAAATGCAAATTTATGTGATATAAGATTTATCAGCAAAGAAACAATTGATAGATGATTAAATAGATCAACAAAGACAAACCTATAAATTTTTCTTTCTCTATTTAACATTCATAATTCCAAGAAAATAATATGATCACACTTCATCATTATCTAGAGAACAATGTTCATCATGTAAATTAATAAACCAATTGACATATATATAGTTTTACATACGTGCTAAAAACTTGTCTCATACTAAATACTTTTCGAAACATCACTTTTTTAACGACCACCATTTTGTTACGTTATTTGTCTCGCTGAGAAACATGATTTAATTCACAAATATTAATATTAATAATTGTATACTTTGAATATTTATATTTTTTATTTATTTTTTGAATTCATTGAAATACCGATAAAAATATATGGAGACCATAATATATATACAGGAAAAAGAAGGAACGTCAAGTTTTAGCATTTTAAGTTTTAGCAAACGAAAATTTATTTTTCAATATATATAATGTTACAACTTCATAGTTCCTCGTCAATCGAAATAAATATAAAATTCATAAAAATTTAATTCGCAACGTATGTGTGCACGACATTGCCAGTGATAAGAACTTGTAGAAGCATGCGAAAAAATGTTGAATTCAAAATGTTAAAATTAAAATCTTCTTTTCTATGGACCTTTCATATTATATACTATATACTATCTCAAGAATGTAGGTTTATTTTATAGATAGAAAATAAATGATAATTGAAAACTATAACTTGAAAATATAATCAAATTTTACGATTGTTTTTATGATTTTACAAATATTTTCCAGCAACAGAATTTAAATATTGCAATTCAAGTTACTTATATACTCTCCTGCTAAAGGAAAATTTATAAAAATTCTGTTTTGTGTGAACAAAAAATAAAATTAATTTAGACATTAGAAGTGCTAGCGTTGAAATTTATAATGGATACATTTGTTTTGTAGATCGACAAATATTTGAGTGTGAGCAAACGAATGGAACTATCGAAATCCCTAAATTTGACAGAAGTACAAATAAAAACATGGTTTCAAAATCGTCGTACCAAGTGGAAGAAACAACTTACTTCCAGATTAAAGATTGCTCAAAGACAAGGGCTTTTCCCGCCCCCTTACTTCCCAACAGCTCAATATTCTTTATTACCATACTATACTACGCCACTTGTGTTTGGAACTCCAGCGTCAGATGACGCCAATATTAATGCAATGGCAATACCATCACGACCTGTGGCATCATCGCCAGATACAGTTTGAGGAAATATCGATTCGAACTACTTAGCCGACATGAGAGAAGAGTCGAGTCGAGTACAATGTACCTCTCATCTATGATGTGATCGAGACTCATTGTCAGTTTCTCAATTCAACATTTATTGTTAGATGATTTCACACAAAGGCATGCTTGACATCTAAAATATATATTTTTCTTTCTAATAATTCTATTAGCTGATTAAACAACTGTAAAATACAAATTTACGTTACCAGAAATACATCATACAAAAGTTTGTGTACATAAATTATAACTACAGTAAATAAAAATCAAAAAGAATCTTTGCTTTCCACAAAGTGTAATGTGTCATCTATCAAATATTCAATAAAACAAAATTACAAATAGAAAGAAAAAGAAAAATTAAATTACTGAACATAAAAAAATTGCTTGGAAATCAAAGTTTATTTATATTATAAAAAGTATAGAAAGACTTATTTTATAATAATAATCAAATGCAAAGTAGATTCTTAAATTTTAGATAATTGCTCCAGCTTATGCAATAAATATTCTCGATTAATTTAAATTTTTTGAATAGATTTTTGTCGAATAACACGTACAAGCCGGCACAGAATGATTCCTTATGAAACAATGAGAAAAAGTAGAATAAATTTTTTTATTTGAACTTTTGTTTTTAAAAAAGCCAAGTTTAAAAATTTAACAAAACATATTCAAAGTTTATGTTTTTGAAAATAAAACTGTAAATGAAAAATTCCATACTTTTTACTTATTTTTACATATAGAATAACTTTTTGTTAATTATTGCTTTCTGTTACGTCTAGGGTTAGCTAAATTCAAGCATAGTCGATAAATTTTTAATTCTTGAGGCAAAGTCTCAAATAAAAAAATTTTATTTTACATCTTTTTTATTTTTTCATAAAAAATTATCCTGTGACCATCCAGTGTGTGCTTATACATGTTATTCGACTTGACCCTGTAATAAACAGATATAAATATATAATTTTTAAAAAATGTTCAAACTTTGAATAAAAAATCCACGATTATTTTTTTTTATATAACTTTTTATGTTGCATAGTTTTTATAATATACAGAGCGTTTCCTGTATGCAGTAATATCTCACAATGTATTGGATCTATCAAAAAAATGTTTTTACAAAAGAGTACAAAGAAATATATCGTGTGATGTAAATTATTTCTGTGTAGGTGATCAGTGAGCTGTGGAGCCAACTTCAATTTTAAGATAAAATTATATAATTTTAAATATATTAATCGATTGTAATCTGAGCATTCTCTGTAAAAAGGCATTACCCTAAAAACTATTGCTTTAGGAGATATTTTAGCTATAATTTTGCAAAGCCTATTATATAAAAGACAAGAACACAAAAATATTATTCATATCTATCTTTGTCTTTTACATATGTGTTACATATATACACATAATATATTTATAATTATATACATATAAATATTTATTATATATACCATCAAAAATTCTATAAAAGAAAATAGATGAAGATCTTTGATTCAAAGTTTGAAAATTTTTTTAAGGATGTGCTTTATATGTATCTACAAATTTAAATTTAACAAATTGATGTATTACATAAAATTAGTCTTATAAATTTAACGCGATAAATTGTTGACATAATGAAAATGCTGTTAAATAAGTATATCGAGAATCATTTAAATAATTTAACAATTTATAAAAAATATTTTTGTCGCACAGTTTTCATTCTTATTCAAATGTTAAATTTCTTTCAAATAATAAAGCGTTATCACTTAATACACGAATGTATTGTAATAGTAAAAGTAATAGTAAAAAGTAATAGTAATAGTAAAATTGTAAATAGTGCCATCTTACTTACGTAGGTTCCCGTTAAATCATGATTTTTCTTAGATTGACTTTTTGAGGTAAACTTAAATCTTTTGTAAATATTTTCATTCACACGGTATAAAATTGATTATTCTTTTTGAATTTTTAGTCGTTTGTAAGTTAAGAAAATAATGTTTTTATCATTTTACGTTGTATTAACATTGGTTACACAGTCGGCCCCACGCCTTGCCCTACATTGTGGTATATTATTATGTCTCATCGATTTATCTGTTTCGCAAGCAACAGTTCGCACTTTTGGATACACGGGAAATTTTAGTTTTGGAATTATATTGAACTTTTTAAGTTTCAATTTTGGCCTTAGTCTTTTACCCTTTTCTTTATAAGGTAGAGTGCCCATGTCGCGCGTTCTCACCTTAACAGACGACTGTACAGTTCTAACTTGCATGGTTGGAGTGCAACTTTTGTCAAAGGTTAATATTTCTTTAGTAGAAGCTTGTATAGACACATGAAATTTTCCCACTTTGGATATCGCTGCCGCAATTGCCATCGCATTTTGAGCACATAGGTAACAACAGGTTTTTGTGAAATCTATACCTACATCAGGAGCACGATCTTTGACTAATTCCTCTTTCTGATACGATAGAAATGCTGGGAAAGACGATTCTGGAACATCCTCTTTTTCTTTTTTCTTCTTTTTCTTTTTCTTCTCTTTAGCTTTCTTTTTATCTGTCATGTCAAATATTTCATCTTCCTCTTCTTCGAATTCTCTTTCGAAGATCGGAGTTTCTCGTCTCAAAATTTCTCCAACTTCGCTTTCATGTTGTACCGGTGAAACACTACGTTCTTCACGAAAAGTAGGTTTTTCCTTTTTTTTCTTACGGTCTTTACATTTTTCTTTCAGATGCTTAAAGAAATCTGACGTGGATTTGTGTACTTTGGTTAACTTAGCTTTTTTCTTTCCGCAACATTGAGCGCACCATTGATAAATTCTCTTTGCTACATTATCAAGGCGTTTTTTGAGCGTATAATTTCGATTGGAGTTGGTAGCTTGGATTTTTTTATTTTCTCTTTTCCCTCTTCTTTCTGTTTCTCGAATTCTTTGAGAATTCGAGTCTCTTTTAGATGTTGGCTGTACTGTTACGAAACGAAATTAGTAAATAGAACAGAATTATATTTTATGCAATAAATTTACTTGAATTGTATTCCGATGAATTTTTAAGGCTCTGTGTATTTTTAAAGTCATTTCTTTTTTCGTTATTCCGTCTGTTATATTTAGGATATTGATTTATATTTGCAAATCTATTCTCTGACATCGCTATCGTTGAATTGTATAAAGTATATACTTTTTCATATATTCAATTAATCTTACCACGTTACATTTTAATTTATGATATCATGGATCAACGATTTATATTTAATATTAGTTGCAGACATGTATTATCAATAAAAAATTGTGTATTTTCTTCTAAATATAAGAATCTGCACATTTTTACAGTTTCTGAAAAGATAATTTTATCAATGATGAAAGGTTAGTTTTTTGATTTACACTATTATATTTGCAGCCATAAGATTATATACAAGTGTCATTAATAATAAAATTACTTACCACAATTTTATGCAAATAAACAATAAATTTCACAACACGATGAATGATGATATTAAAATTTGGTCCATATTGGGATTTTAAAACTCCCGGGTACTTGGGTACTCGAAGAATGGCCAACCATGCAAATGTAAAAGTTTCTAATTCCACATAAATTTGTATATATTTTTATTTTTTGTACTTAAAAAATATTTCCATTAAATTATAGGCTAATTATTAATTATTATTTTATAAAATAACAAGATAATTTGTTATTTGCATTTATTTATATCCATTCTTTTTTAATATGGTACATTTTTGACAGCAGTACAAACATCGAATGGTAACTCTGAAATTGAAACTGATATTAACGATAAGATTTAAATAAAAATTTGTAAAACGCAGACATATTTTACTTCCTTATTTTCGCGTAAATATATTTTGCAAAATCGTCCCGTAATATCGTGAAAAATATATTTCACAGAATAGAACACGGTCTCAAACGAAATAAATACATCAATTTATTTACTTCGTCCAATAAAGTAATACAAGCAACGGCAATTTCAGCGTGCTTCTATTTAAAATGAATACGTAACATGGCTAAATCACGTCATGCGTGGTAATAGCACGCAAGATGGTAATTTCGCCGCAGCGTGATAACTATTGCACTCTAGCAGCGTAAAGACGAACTAACGCGTAATGAACGGGATAGGGACGTGAGAATTGCGGCGGTGGTAGGACTGTCAGTGGCAACGGTGGCGACTGGCCGATGTCGTGTGTGTGTTTTGTTGCTGATGCGATGCGTCAGCTAAATCTGAAATCATCTGGTAAAAGAGTGTGAGATAAAGAGCGGTCAGCTGTTACGACGGTTGCGAGACAGCGCGGCCAAACGAACGGGAAGGGGAGTACATCAGCGGTGAGAGATAGGAGAAACGAAGGGACCGTACACCGTGGAACGGGGAAAAAAGGTTACAAAGGGCGGATCGCCAGTGGCAAAGGATCGCCCGCGTGCAAGTGATAAAACATTGGTGGTAAACGATGGCGTAAGCTGATCAACTACAAGCCGAGGCCGTGCCGTGTGGTTCTGTGTACGGTGGGCTATCCGTCATATTCTTCGTTTTCCAACAACGCGAGTAACGCTCGGCTGCTCCCTAAAGTCGCGCGCGCCAATAACAGAACGCGTTCCTAATGTAACGTAACGTAAACGTCAGTGAAAATCTCGTTGGATGTGTGCTGTGTGCTGTACCCTAGTTGCTACGCAGGCTGAGTGGTGAATATACTTGGGAGAATTGGCTGGCCCTCGATCACGGTGCAAGATCCCTCGAAGTGTAGACGGCGGCAACGTTCTCTCGGTTTACATCGCGTTTTCCTGTGTCGTCTCGTCGCGATTCTTGCCGACTACCATTCGAGATCGCTTCTCGCTTCCTCGCGTTGTCGCGCTGTCGCGTTGTTGTTTTGTTTGTTGTTGCACGCGTGTATTCGCGAGGTGGTGTCGATATCTAGCCAAGGGCTCCTTACTGTGGAAGAGAACATGGTTACGATGATCAGTGATACGTGTGGATATGTTCTCTTTCTCCTGTTGCTGTTACTGGTTCCTTATATCGAAAGTGGTAAGCGTAATGAAATTTACATATTGTTCGCTCGAGCCTTTGTAAACGTAAAATGACGATTCCGTGCGTCCACGTTTCATCGTAACGATCGGCTTTCGTCAAAATTGAGATGCACATCCCTGCGCTGCTTAATGTCTGACCCGACGTCATATGCATACGCGCCTATCTCCGCTCGCACATCTGCATACACGTATATATATGTGTGTGTGTGCGTGCGTGCGTGCGTGCGTGCGATCGTCTACATCTCTCGTGAATCATCCTTTCGCGAACAGCGTGTCTCGCACATTTCTTTCGGATTCTGCGAAAATCCTTTTTTTTTCTTTTTTCGGAAACTTATTTTTTAAATTGAAGCGAAATTGCCAGCCTTGCGAGATCGTATTCGTACACTCCCGCTCAAACATCTTAGGCTTTTATTTTTAATATTCGATATTTATCGTAGATTATCGTATACATATTTTATAATATAATACGATACATGTATAATATGTAAAAATGCAATGTATTAACATATTAATAGTTTTTATTATATTTATTGTAAATATAATATAATAACTTGTATATTGCACATTATGTATGTAATTTATATTGTAAATATTTATTGTGTATAATTTATAATTTATATTTATTGTACAAATTAGCTGTGTATTCTAGGATTTCTGAGCAGGCGTGTATGTATATAATATATAATTCGTGTCAGTATTATATGAATGCCATTTCATATATTAAAATTATATCGCTGTTTATGGAGGTACAATTTTTTACAACCTATGATCATTAAATACGGATTCTCGAATTTGTTAGGCTTATGTTTTTGTCTTTGATAAAGCATCTTTTTTTTTGTTTAACTTGAAGCGTGATTTCCGCTCCATTTCTAAGAATGAAAAGACACAGTAAACGGGTGAATTTCCTGACTCATGAATTCACCACGATTGTAGATAACGTTTCTCCGAATATTTATATAATATAATAGATGGTAATAAATATGGTTCGCATTTTAATTTTCCAGTTTGCATCGCGTATCCCAGAATCGTTGATTGTTCGCAAACTTTTATTCATGGACTTTTCGACCTATATTGATGGGGAAAATGTTCTGTGTTCGGCAAAGTAAGAGAGAACCTCTCCTCCGGAGTGTAAATCGTAAAATTACCCCTGTCGGAAGTCCCAATTAAGGACCGCAGGCTGATGTAGGTGATAGTTACATACATACTCGCGAGTGCGTCAGTACGTTAACTATCTGAAACTAAAAGTCAACTAGAAAAAAGACCACAACACTTGGAAATTGTTATTAGAGAATCTCAATTTTAATCTTTTGATTAACTCGTACGTTATGCTGGAGGTGACAATACAAGTTGTAATGTAAATTTATATAAATTGTTTTAAAAATTACCAAAAAATAAATTATATTATTGTAACAATAATAAATAGATGAATAAATAAAAAACATTGAATTTTACGTGCGTTGTACATTAATTTATTTCGAAGCAAGTACAAGTGGACAACGTGCAACAACGTTCTTGCAAAACAAATCGAATTCAAAGGATTAAAATTATCTGATTCTTATAACGAAAATCTTATTCATTTTAAAGCGTTATCATTGAAACCGTTTAATCCCTTGCCTTGGATTTTAAGTAACCATTAATTATTATAATTGTGACATCATATTAGATGCAAAGTATTGAAACATTATGTGTGATTTGTAATTTTCTAAGTTTTTAATTTTCGAATTGGAGAAAAATTTAAATGTAAAATTCGAATTGAAGTTGCACGGCACTGTTATCTTCTTCTTTCATAATTCGAGTGTGACTCGATATTTTAAATTGTTAATAATGTTATTATTTCGAATTTGATATCACTTTGATCTTTTACGATATTTAAAAATACGCTTTGTACATACTCTTAAACATTTAGTAATTTGAAATTTTTAGTATATTAAACTGCGGTAAGAATAGTGACAGCTATCGATAAAACAGGTAACCAGTATTTATTAACAAGTAAAATTAAACGTATGCATGACAGGTACTCGATTGAACAATCGTAGAATTTTTTCGAAAACTATTCTTACATTGTAAGCTCCGATGAAAAACAGGTAAAATAAATGTTCTTAAAAATAAAAATTTCAGTTATAATAATAATTTTTCTGTCGGAGGAATAGATAATTTGTTCATCAATATTAAAAAAGTTCTCAATGTTTGTAGCAAATACTGACATCGATTACTATTTAATGAACTAGTAGTACTCGAATATAAAAATGAACTTTTAATTATTATTATTTCTATCAAGTATGATTTTTAAAATAACTCGTTTCCATGAAACTTTTATTATACAGATTCTGAAATATCTGTCTCATGAGAACACTATTCGAAAGTGTTCCCAAGTGTAACAACACTTCTTTCTATAAAAAATTTCGCAAGAACAGATATTTCTTAATACGAAATACAGTGACAAACAAAAGTATTCGTTGAGTGAGAAAATAAAATATCTTGTTACCGAATGATTTGATTTTAATATATATTATATAATATTTACACTGTTTAAATGTTTAAAAGAGATAAATACGTAGGTGAAGTTTTTTGAAAACGAAGAAAACCTGTTAATTTCTATTAATCTCTGACATATGATTTAAGAAAACTGCAACAGATACATATACTTTAAAGTGAATAACTGAAACATCTTCGAAGAATCAAACGCACGTTTGATACATCTATTATCGGTTCCTCATATTGAAGATAATATTCTAAAAGATTTATAATACGTGCGAGATCTCTAATTGTTTTGACGTGTTACGTGCAAAATATTTGTTATTGTTTTCAATTTTCTAGACTATTCCATTTAAAAATCAGCAGTTTCTGTTTAATTAATGTATAAAACAATTTGTATTACTGTATAGATACCATTACATTATTATATAGTGTGTGAAACGATATATATATATATATAAGATGGCAATGTTATATCGAACTCGCTTTCGATATTTATGCTTCGATTCGATGTTCGTTTTCGTACAAAGCACTTTACGATTATTATGTTAATTATTACCTATTGCAAAAATCTTATAACTTTCTTTTCTTTTTTCCTTTCTTATAAATTGAAGTAATCAAATATCAAGTTGGATAAGAATTTGGGAATGAAGTTAATATGTAAGTAAATAAGAAATTGGCCAAAATCACGAGAACATCTCGTTTGCTTGGAATATTCTTTATTAATAACGTATAAAATCGTCATTGGTCTTCAACCAAGCTCGAATTCTTCTTGGAATGGATTCATACAAATCTTGAATGATATTTAAAGAGATATTCTTCATATAATTCTTAATATAATTTTCATGTTCTTCAAACGAAGATTTCACAGTCGCGGCTGTATTGTCCGGAGCATTGTCTTTTTGAAAAATTTCTTTTCTTATTGGACTTGATTGCCCAAAATGTTCAAACAGTTGTCTTGGATCCAAGACAAAACGTAATCTCAATGCGAGCAAGTTCAAGGCGAACAATCGCAACGATGCAGTACACATTTTATTTACTAGGTGTTTCCATTGTTTTGTCTCGACCCCAGTGTATACATTCATTCTTGAGTCGAAATAGAGTTTTTTAAAGTAACCTCCAGCGAGCAAGCGGAAGTGAGCGTTATCGCTATCGCGGAGTATTTTTCTGGAAATTCTGATTAGCGGAGAGAACGGAGAAGTCTGTGACGCGAGCAAAAAGCCGCTGCAAGGTTCGTGCAATGCAGCTAGAATATAAAGACGCGGTTAGGTTGTTCGGTGTTCCGTCAGTCTCGAGGCGTCGATCTCTCAAGGACAAAAGATTGATTTTTCTTTCACCAAGTTTTCAATTCTCGAACAAATCTCTCTTACGATGCCCATAAAGGTTTTAGCAACTTTGAGAAATCTTTAAAGAAGCGCGGCACGTTGCAGCCATTTTCATACATTTCGTTCGGGAAACTGCGTTGGCCTCTGGAAAATGCACGACCAAGGGTTGCTGAATAACATAATATCTCGATTTGAAAATTTCACGTAACCCTTCTTTGCGTAATTGTTTCATCCGTGACCAAGCATATATGTAGGGATCCTCCACTAGGGATCTAGAAGTTTTTTGTGCTGTTTCATTGTTCGAAATATCGAACGCGATATCATTTGGACGATGATAAATCGTCCCCTTCATCTCGACCTCCTCGACCTATTCTTTCGAAGCAGTTTATAAATCACGGGTGACGGTTGTATGTTATGTTGAATGAAATAAAATCTCATTTTATCGTAATAATCGTATTGTTATTTAAAGTGATCGTGGATATTACGCGCAGTGGCAAAGATTTAGCCGAATTACGTTTAATTTAAGTTAGAAAATGTATATACAGGGTGTTGCATAATTGGTAGTACACCAACAGGCTAGTGGATAATTTTACACGTAAAATTAAGAAAGCTCTTTTTTCGAGAAAATCGAGTTTAAAAATTTCAAATGTAAAACGTCTAGTTGAGAGTTTTCAAGTATGTATGTAAGTGTTCTGAAAAAATTTTTAAACTTAATTTTCTGAGGAACGTAACTTTTTCTTACGAAAAAGCTTATTTTTACAGATAAAATAACTTCCTGTCAATTATTCATTCGAGTTCTGTCACAGAATCAATCGAATCCACATACATGTGATAAACTTTCAAATTTGATTTTTTTGAAAACTTAAAGTATTATTTTTTTTTCGATAATCTTATTTTTTCACACATAATTATCTTCTTTTTGGTATCAAAAGTGATTTTAGATTTCTTTATCTGATAATTCGATTCGTTTATTGGAAAATTGGTTGTAGCAAGTAAATAGGTGATAGATGAATTTGAGATTCGTATTAGGGTTGTTGATTAAGCAAGTTTACCGTATAAGATCGATAGCGGATTCAATTAGTTAGTCAGGTTCGAGTACTGATTTCTAACATAATTAACTCGGTATTAAATGTCTTGATTACCTTATTCACAACAAATTTAAGATTGACAATGTTGTTAACGTACAGTCAGAGACAAAAAGATAGGGTGATACTCTATTAATTTGTTAATTTTTATTTAATTATGTATGTAACACAAATGAAATTTCTTATACCTAAATATATATACATACATATATACACCTACATCGTTATTTACAGTTGGTTCACTTGGTCAAACTTTATCCAAAAAAATACAGATTTTCACGAAAATTAGTAGAGAGCAACATGTGTTTAAAAAATGGAATATACAGAATGAATTTGCTAGTTTCGTTTGACATTTAATATTTTGTTGTTAACCTGTTTTATCTTTTATTACAGAAATCATTCGCTTGGACAGAGATTTGTATAATTTTTTATTTTTTTCTGGCTTAATTTGTGCCATTCATATTGAATAGATTTTTTTTTAATTCATTGATAGATAAAAATTGTTGGCATATGTTGGTCTTGTGAGGTCTCTCTAGATATCGTTATTTTGTTCGCTATTTTAGAATTTTAATTTTTTCTTTTGAAAAACAAAAAAAAACATTTAAACTATTTTGACTGTGTGAATGATGGAATTGTCACGTTGAAATGTAAAATCAGTACCAGTAATTCGTATAGCATATTTATTTGTTCATTCCTCGGTAATATTTAAATATTTTTGATTGTTTATTTTGTTACTAATAAATATAATATCAGTCTTTCATGGTAGCCGTTCTAAATTATAGCGCCATCCATCCATTTGATAATGGCTTAATAGTAAAGTTTCTCTCCGCAAATCAATAATAATTGAAACCGTTTGGCCCATCCATGTTGAATTTTTGTTCATCGGTAAATATTATTTTATACTACTTTTTCTTCAATCAAAATATGTTTCTTTGCAAATAACAATCGAACATGTTTGTGTTCTTTTGTTAATACAGGTTTTTTTTGCAATTTTTTCCGTTTTTTGCACTTTTGTAAAGTTTGTCGTACATTTTTTATACGTGTCTTAATCTCTTGAGTAATTTATTTTCGAATTCGATTGATGATTCGCCTTATGATTGTATGCTTTTGAGGATATATTAACACATTTGTGTTAATCTACTACGGTAGACCCGTGGGACCACCGGCGCTTGTCTTTTCATTTGGGCCATGATGGTCAGCAGCGACCAAACATGAGTAAAAATCATTCATTTCAAGGCAAATACCGTCGAGTAAAAATTAGTGAATTATGCAAATGTGAATTATCTAACTAACCTCATAAATCAAAAAGTGCACTACCCAATAATAACAAATTGTTGCCGAGCGTTCTTTTTTTAGCTAAAAGCAAAGTAACGCTTTTATGAGCAAGGAATTTTTTTTTTTTATTTACATAGTTTTCGTTACGTAAATATTATTACAAATTATTTTATCTATACAAATTTAAATTTCAGTAAAGTTCATGTTTACAAAAAATTATATTGTTTTTCGATAGATTGCATTGAATAGGGCAAACAATAGTGAGGCTGTCTTTACAATACGTCGTTACTTTTTTTGTACAATTTTTGTCCCGTAAACATCTATCATTTTTTTAATAACATATTTTGCAAAATTTCATGACGTAACTTCCTGCGGAAATTAATATTCGGTAAAGTTCGAATCTCCTGATTTTCTTCGAGACAATGTGTTAAAACAGAATTATTCTTTATATCGTAAATATCCGAGTTTACTAATCGGATTTCTACTTCGATTTACGATTTTAGCAATTTTTGTGATAGAAAATTTTTCTTGAAACAATTGTGGAGCGATTTGCATTTGTGCACAATTTTTTTTCCACGGCCTATTTTTCGAACTGAATTATTTATGTTATGTATACTATGTACTGGAAACTTCGCACGACGTGTAATGTTCACGCTTTTTATGCAGATTAAAACTGAAAAGCGAAAATATGACGAATGTTCTATCATTTTGTTCCATTTCGACACAACAATGTTTTCTTCATATTTGTTAAAAATGGAAACTACGCATGATCTTTTGAATACTTACAGTTATATGTACAATGTGGCTAACCTACTAAAATGCACATTTTCTTCTGATATTATATCGAAACACGAGGAAATTTGACTTTTTGTCCGTGATTGTGTATCATTTTTATTTACATACATATATGTTATTTTAAATATTCAAGGATTTGTGTTTTAAGGTGTATAGAAAAATTGATGCCAATTTTCAAGATTTACTTGTATTTGTTATCTCGGATATTTATATTTTTCTCAGTGTAAATAATTTCCCATAGACGTTAACAAATCGCTATTTTTCATTATTGAAAAGTGATTTATGACACTTTTAAAATAAATGACTCATATATATCACGATATCACAATTTGGTATCATGAAAATTCTGTATATAGATATATTTTTCATTGAGGATAGCGCTGGAATAATTTATAATTTATACGTGATATTGTGCAAGTTTTCAAATGAGCGAAGCAAGTATTTTCATATTTCAAATGAAGAAATGTTTGCGCTCTGTTCGAAGAAAAAATGAAAAACGGGAAAGGAAAAGGGAAGAAAAGAAAATGGTTTGTCAATTTATTGTTTATCTGTCTTTTAATGATTTCGTTCACTACGCGCGAAATGTAGAGTAGCTAGACTCTCGTCTAAATTAGATAGCTGCGCAAACACTGTAAATGGAATTTTTCTTCTTCAGTTCTCCGGTCATTTGTCAATTAATGTTGCTAATCAAAATAGAAATCGAAATAGAAAAATATTGTTGAAAAGTATGATCTCGTAGGATCCGGTTTCGGTAAGGTCAATGCTTTCGTGCGGGTTCTAGATGCGATAGACACGGCCGTGAACACACTATTCCCTCGACAGTGAAGCTGTCGGATTCGCGACGGAAACGTGACGAAACAGTTGTTATCCAGTTGTTGCATCACTTTTACCTCGTTGGACTTGTTCCTTGCGGACCGCGTACCTACTGCTTCATCATCTAGGACATGTATATGTGTGTGTGTGTGTGTGTGTGTGTGTGTGTGTGTGTGTGTGTGTGTGTGTGTGTGTGTGTGTGTGTATCTGTGTGAAGAAATGAAAGTCCAATAGCGATACCTCGTGTTCCTTTGTAAATCTTGTGACATTTATATGTTTAGCGATAGATTTTTTTTTTTGCACTAGAAAATATTTAACACTAGAACTACCGAAATCATCAAAATGACCATTTGAATATTTTAAATGTTAAATATATTTTATCGATGTAAAATAGTATATTTTTGGAGACTCGAATGATCCTTCATAAAATACATAAATAAAAAGCTTGTGTACCTGTACTATAAAGATTTTCTGTTTCTTTTATTTTAACGTCTCTGATGGAAACTGTATGTTTTTTATGTCATTGGTAATTCTGGCGTTGAATTCGAAAGGAAAGCTTAAAAGTTTAATATAAAAAGCTCAAAAATTTACTACAGAAATAGATTTCTTTTGAAAAACAAATTAATTCTAAATTGCTTGAAAGAGGAAAGTAACATGTATCTAATTTCCGATGATTAACATAAATATCATTTTTAGCATATCCCTCTGTTGTTGAAATATTCTTTCCTCGTTTAGTCTCCGCTTTGTTTGTACTAAGCCTTTAGGTACTGAGAATCTAAAATGGAGAAAAGGATAGAACTTCGTTACGAATACCGTTGTAACATTTTTTTTTTTTTTTTTTTTTTTTTTTTTTTTTTCTTTGAGTCAATTGTTTGACAATTTTGTGCACTGGTATGCATATGTGATCGTAAATCCATAAATGGATTCTCTACTTTCCAAACAGATGGTTCACGCCTCATTTTTTTCCGGTTCTTTCTTCCAACAATAAGAGTGGCTACTGTCACTCATTCTTTACACAGAATGTACAGGGTGTTCCGATAAAATAAAATTTGTTTTTCATTCTTTGTTTTCGTAAAAATCGAATTTGAAAATTTGTACTTGAAAGCGTACTTGAATTTAATTAATTCCGTATTGGACATGGCACGAATGTGAAAAATAAGTGAAAAGAGTAGAATAAAATTCTTTTTTCGCTTAAAGTGTCATTTTCATGAAAGTAGACTGTGTTTCGTTAAAAATTACCTTGGTACATGTGGAAATTACGTGATAAATTTTCAAACTCGACTTTCTCGATAACGAAGGCGTTAATGAAAAAATTTTATTCCACTTGCTGCCGGATTGTACCATTACTTATGGGACACCTTGTATAATACAGTATGTACATGCATACAGCCACATGTTTCCTCAAAATTAAACAGATGTTCTCATATATAGGTAGATACACAAGTATTTACCTACATGTGTATAAAATAGCGTGACCCGATAGACTTGATAGACACAACAAAATTTCGTACAAATTGCATCTCTGTGATTTCTTTGATACACGATGGATTGAAAAATCAAAAAATTTGAATTTAATCGTATATTTTAACTCGTAAAATTATCATCCGTTTAGTTAAATGGTCGCCTATTTTTCATGCTTTTTTTCGGTATAATATTTTCTCGTTTCCACCACTTTAACAAAAATATACCGAATTTGTCAAAATATTTTTAATAAATGAGAAACAATATTTCATGCAAAATAGCAGTTAATTAATTCGTACTATTAAAATTGAAAAGGAGTAAAAGGAGTAAAAGGAGTAAAAAAGTTTCGTTTATGTACAATGAAGAGCATAACTGTATCAATGACAATGAAAAATTGTCGATTAATTTAAACTGATTTTTTTAATCACTTACCAGTTTAAATCATTTCAATAAAATTTTCAAAAAACACTACAGTATTGAACGCTGAATATTAGGGTTACAAACAACAAAAATTTCAGAAATCCTAATATTTCATCATTCAATAGTGTTCAAAATTTAACAAAGTAGTGAAGAAAAAAATCATACAACGTGTTCTAAGTGATTGTTGCAAAGAGAAAATTGTTTAATGTTTTTTTAATAACTTTTCAATTTTCAAGAAAAAAGTATCCTGACTTTCCCACATCGCTGCATGATGTAAGCAAAAACGAGAACTCGCTACTTTTAAAGTAAAAGCTTCGTGTTTTAAAATGAAACCAAGCGGATCGCTATATGATCTTCTTTATAACGAAGTTATACGATCCTTTCAGTTTAAAGTATCGATATAATTTTTCACTGGTACAGTTATCTTCTTAACTGTATTTCTTGTACAGCAGTGCTATATTTTGCAAATGGTAATCTGCCGAAAATTAGTATAGCAATTAGTACAGCGACTCAAAGAGACCGATACAATCGTCTTTGTCCAGATTGTTTAGGAAGATGAACTTTAGGAGGAATTTCGAGGGGGTGAAGGGGTGCAGAAGGATTCTCGAGAATTCAGAATTCCCGAATCAAGGGGATCTTATCTCTAAGGCATTCCGTGTTCAGGAATATAGGTGGGTCGCCCTGAAACTTTCTACTCGGCATTCCTGGCACAACCGCGCTATTCGGTTTGGTTCAAGAAGCTATAGGGCTTACCCAAGGATATGCAAACGCGCGCGATAGTTCACCACTGTGCCAGGTCGTGTGCTCTTTTCGAAGGAGATTTCAGCCCCTTTGCGTCGTATACTTAATTCGATTATGGGGAAGAAGAAAGGATTGTAAATATTACATATATCGTTTGACGCGGTGTCTCTCTTTGCCATGTTCGATCTGGTATAAAGCACAATGTACAGATTGCAGATCAAATTAGTCTTATTGCAAGTCAAATTCTATCACTTATTAAGTGATACACTTTATTATTTCTACCGCCATGCTCTCCAGTGAGTCAAGTTTTTTCAAAAATTAAATTCTGCGCAAAAAATACTTTGGTTGAACTTTCGAACTATGAACGTTTTACGAATGTTATGAATCGTTCTTTTGCAACTGTCACTTCTACAGATTATCGTAATTATTATATGAACATAATATTGCAGCGTTGTAACTGAATCTGTCACGTGTGCATACGAATATTTTTAGTGTCAAACAAGCATTTTCTGTTAACTTCACATCATTTTATCTTACTCTTTGTTCAAGTATCGTTAAAATTTACACTCGATAAAATTTTTATTTTTATTTCGGAGTAATAACTTTACGTAGGATTTAATTTCTGTCACGATGGCTTAAGAAAGCAAATTTCTGAAAGAAAATCTTGATTTGCAAAAGGGTGAATTCATGGTGCAAGAAATTGAATATGATCTGCGAAATGGTTTAGGTTAGGTTAATTTATAGTGCAAAAATAGTGCGAAAGGGTTAATTCCGGGTGCAAAATCTGCAAAAAGTCGGACGGACAAGATGCAAGAACAATGACCTGGAAGAAAAGATCGCGAGTCGCGTTTCCGCGCCGTAAAATTGACGCCGTTATCTCGCGCGTCGATGGAGGGAACGATCGTCGAACGGGAAAAGTTTGGGGAAGAGGGAGAAGACGATTGGGGAAGCTTTTGGAGACCGTCCAGATTTTTGATTCAGGCAAGTTCGACGACGGGTTACAACGGTGGCCAAGTTATCGGTGGCTCGTTAATCAACATCTGATTTATCGTCTGCTGGTGGACTCGGCGTTCCAAGTTTCTAGGAAAACACGTAGTTCACGGTGTACCGTTTTGAGGAAAGATCGGAAAGACCTAGGTGCGAGAAGAAAAAAAATCTGGAACCTGGAACCTTTTTACCATCGAATTATTTTCGAAGCGAGGAAATCGCTTCTCTCTCATTAGGTGCTCATTACGTTCGCTATTTAAAGATATTTGCCGATTTAAGCCTCCACTCGTTCTTCTTCAGTTCGTTCCCGGATAAAAGTTGTACAGCAAAGTGGGGAGAAGTTTCCTCGTTTTGATATAATTTATACCGGACCTTGCCATTAGTCGCAATATTATTATCTGCCGTGCAAAATCTTTAAAATAAAGCGTGTAAGAAAGTTTGAAAGAAAGACACGCTTCCGTGAACTTTCTCCAACTAAACCTCCCTGCATTGGTATAGATAAATAACTGTGAGCTCCTCAGAATTTTCACGATCGAACGGAGAATATCTTTCGAAAAAGTTAGTTTGGCGCTGGCGAGGAGTTTATGAGATATGAGAAGACGCGACGTAGCGTGTATTTCGTTCGAAAACTGCAAAATCTCGTAACTGTAACGTATCGATGGAAATTTCGAACGAGCGAAAACCGATAATATCGGTGAGAAATGATTCTGTCCTTCGAGGCTGAATGCCTCGATGTATTTTGCGTGAGAGAGCACGTATAACCACGCATGCGGATCGACGCCTCCTTCTGCGATTACTCTCGCTAGGTGTCGATCTAATTGCACGCATACTTGTATACCGTGTATTCAAAGGGCGTCGCAAAGTGTCCGTGCGAGAAATGAAAAGTCTCGCGATAGCTTTCGTCGTTCTACTCGCTGACATTCTGCTTGCGTACATTCGTACCAGAAATATCGCCACATTCGTGAATAAAACTACGTGTGATCGATATTTTTAATCACGACGATTATGCATATCATAATCGTCGTCATTGTATGCCTTTCATTAAATAATTGCTAATTCGTTATGCTCCATAGACGAAAATTTATCCCGTTCGTGGTATATTACAGTGATGACGATAGTACAAAACTGAACACACATATGGATTTTTAACGTTAACAATGTATTATCGAATAGAGTTTGCGTATAGAGTACAAAAGAAAGCAAAGTATGTACTTTTTTGTAGGAAATAAAAATTCGATGACCTTGTCATCGTCGCTATTCTAAATTCGTCGCAAATATAAATTGTTTTAAATGAAAAAATTTTAAAAATCAATACTTTAAATTGTTGTAACTTTATTGAAAATAATCACACAACAATCTGCTTTTAGTATCATTTTAAAACGGAAGGCCTCTGTTTCCACTGTCCTGAATTCGTTCTTTCCCTCAAGATATTTGAACTCCACGTAGCAAATGGAACTTTTTTTTCTTCAAAACAAATTGTAAAAATTCATACTTGTATAAAAATACTAAAGAATTTTAATTACGACTAAATCTATCGTGATCTTGAAAATTAAAGTTTCCTATTTACAACAACCCCTTGAAACTTGCTGTACGATTTTTTTTTCATTATTTTATTTTATTGAATATTGAACATTACGAATCAAACGACAAAAATTCAAAAAATTCCATTTCGTCGTCTAATCTTAACGTTTAAAGTTCAATAAAATTATAAAAAAAAATCATACAGCAAGTTTTCAGCAAGGGATCGATGTAAAGAGAAAATTTCAATTTGCAAAAATTCAACCAAGTTGCGAAAAAAATTTTTTAACGTTTTCACAGATGTTTGAATTTTTGAAAATAAAAATACTCTTACTTTCTCACCTGCTACATGATGTAAAAATATCTTTGGAAAAAACAAACCTGGAACAGTCAAAGCAGAAACTTTGTTTTAAAATGGGCCAAGTAGATTCTTATATGATTTTCTTTTACAAAGTTAGACGCTATATATAATAGATTTTGATATAGAGTAAAGAACAAGAACCAGTACAGACGATATGATGGCTGTTTGATTCGGTTAATTTTGCAAAATATGTTTAAAAGTAGCGTTCGTCGAAAATCCAATTCTTACGCATGCGCTTACTTTATTTGTTTATTTATTCTGCTATTTGCAGTCTCATAACAAAATAGTCAGACGAATACGTTCGTCACTATGTTTTGCTATTGCCTTCGTCATAAAAAAAGGATGGTACAATGGTACATACAGTGGCTATAAATATCGAAACTGTTATAATTTTGTAACAAAGAAATCGTACAACCACAAACTTTGAGCTGTACTTTCAAAGCATCGTACAAGATGTTTTTATATCATATAGTGGGTAAGTGGGTAAATAAAGATACTATTTTTTCTTTTTCTTGAAAATGCTATAAATTGTCATAGAATGTAAAAACGTCGGAAAATTTTTTTCATGACACAATCTACAATGAATTTCAAGATTGAACCGTTCTCTTTACAAAAATTTGATGTCTGCCATTTTATTGAACTTTGAATATTATATAGATGATGAAAATTGAAAAAAAAAAAAAAAAAAATTCGTAACACATTTTCTTCATTATATTCGTTTTCGTCTGATATTCGATGTTATTCATAGCGAAAAAAAATCGTACAGCAAGTTTTCAGCGATCCTTGTAAAGGGGAGACTTTGATCCATCGTAGGTTCATCGAAATATTTTTTCAATATTTTTACATACTGTAATAGTTTATAGCATTTTCGAAAAAGATCGAGTGTCTTCACTTTGCCATATTTCGCATAGTGTAAAAACATTTTATTCAGTCAGAATGAACGATGCATTTTAAAAGTAGAGAGCTTCAAGCTTTAAAATGAGCACAAGTTAATTGTTGTAGGATTCCTTTTTTTGCAAAATTATAACTGTTTGTTGAAATATTCAAACATTAATAGAAGTCATTGTAGTTAAAATATTTAGTCATATTTAATTTAAATATTCAAATATTAATAGGAAAAAAGGTGGAACTGAAGGACTCTCCTTCGCAAGTAAATGCATATGTACATTTTGTGCATTTTATAGACTACAGGTTGCCAGTCGAGCAACGTTTTGTTTTTGTTTGTTCCTCGATATTTTCGACGTGAAATTTTCTCTCCTTTAACGTTACAATAGTCAGCCCGTAGGTTTAATGGTCCGGGGATAATGCTCGAAAGTTCCTCGCCCATTCGTGGACTATCAGGGCGATGTAAATCCTGTCTATCTCGTAATCGAAATCCATGCCGGCGGCACTCTTCCTCCTCTAGAAGAGATCCTTTGTTCCCGACTTAAATCCTTGAGTGTAACCGAGGAGGAGGAGGAGGAGGAGGAGGAGGAGGACGAGGAGGAGGAACACCTCCCATCCCCCTCCAGTCTCCCTAGCTTCTATAGTTCTTACGAGGACGAGACCCAAGAGAGACGTTAGCTCACTGCTTTGCGTATTTCGGATGCAACGATATTCTCCATTTGCAATGATTCTCCAGAATCATTAGAAAATTAAGTCTTATCGATTAAACTCGCTAATCGCCGAAACACGTATTTGGATATTCGTTCTTTATAATTATTTTTAGCATGTAAATCGATTGTGGAGGAACATCTCACGTCTAGTTATTCACAATGTTATTCGACACTCAATTATTATCGACTATACTTAACTATGTTCTTTTGATGCGCAGGGCTGTAATTAGAAAATTAATTATTATTAGGTAATAATATACAAGAAAAATATATAAGAAAAAAATATACGTACACTGGTTGTACGTATACGAAAATATTTGAAACATGATATACGTATAATGGAATAGGGACATAGAATCTCCATAGGGTAATAGACATTTTTTAATTTTTACATGTATGACACATAAGGTATATGTGAGGGTTATGTGTATTAACTTCATTAAAATCGACCAACATGCATCTAAGGGAATATGATTTTATTATAACTACAAAATTACGAGTCACAAAAATATTGAAAATCTATGTGAATCCTTTGTACTAACTACGATTCGAATGAATCGATACGGAGAACATAATCAAAGATTTCTTACACACACTTCATACGCAATTAGTCAAATGTTGTAAAGTATAACAGTATTTGTGTTGTAATTCCTCTGAAATCAAGTGCTCATAAAATGAGTCGTAGAAAAAGAAAAGAAAATGTTAGGAAACGGAAAAAGCAAAAAGAGAATTAATAATAAAATACAAGCTACAAGGAAATCTCGAAACTAATAAACAGAAGCATATGTATAATTTATTACATCCTCAGAAGGTATAAAAATGAAGGAAATATTGCAATTAAACCTCTCGTACTGGACGACCAAAGAAATTAATGGAGAGAGAAGAAAAGTAGCAACGCGGATTAACAAAGAAGTATATCCAGAATTATGTCATAGATTACTGAGAAAACACGGTTTAAATACACAAAGTCCAAAGAAAAAAACCATTCATTAGTAAAACAAAGAAAAAAAATAAGGTTTTACGTTTAAAGTATGCCAAAGAATTTACAAAGATAATTCTTTCGGGTATTGTTCTATGAATGTGAGTGATAACGTGATGAAAGTGAATTTGTTGTTTTTGATAGCGATGATGGGGTATGGTCGTGAAACTGTATGGAAGGCAAAAAATCCAGAATTAAATCCAAAAAATTTTACAGTGAAATACAATGGAAGATTGATAAGGTGAAATATTTGAAAGAAAGCGTCAATAAACTAGATTTGCTAGAAAATTATTATTTACTTTCAACAAGACAGCGATCCGAAGCATTCGGCTAAAATTGTCGAAAAAATGATTACTATGCAACATTCCACGTACATTATCGCGTCTACTACAAAGCATTTATGGAACGAGGTGAACAGAAGATTAACAATTACGTCAAAAGACAAAATAAAGCAAAAAATTCGTGAAGCATGGTAATCCATTAGTATAAATATTATTTCAAAGTTAGTATTTTCCATCGAAAATCATCTTCGGTGAGTGATAAAAGCGAAAGATGGATCGACTTTTTACTGAAAATCCCAAAATTGTGGATACTTTTGTTACGTGGATGATTTTGTATTAATTGTAATAAAATCATACTCCTTCAGTACGTACTATACATATAGAAATTTAAAAATATCTATTATCCTGGTGGTTTTGTGTCCATTTCCGTTGTAAGTGTGTCATATTAACACCAGAGCTACCAAAGTGGTCAAAATGACCAATTTATAATTTTTGTTAGATATTTTACAGACGTAAGGCATTATCTTTAAAGACTCAAGTAAATTTTCGTAAAATCTACAAATAAAAATAAATTGTAATAGTTCATCATATCATAAAATTTTCCTTTATATTTTTTTGCACTTCAATGTCTCTGATGGAAATTTTATGCTTCGATCGTCGGTAGTTCTAGCGTTAAGGCGCAAAGGATCGCGAGGATACGTGAAACGCGAGGAAACACGCTTGTCGAAGAAGCTGATCGAAACGAGTTAATTTTCCACGTCCACGTTGTGATTGGCGTACGTGTTGCATATAAGAGATATCTAGACGTCGTAGACGCAGTCAAAGGTGTTGTGTGGATGTCGTGTGGATGTCGTGTACATAGCCACCGTAAATTTCCGGTCATTGTAAATTTCCGGTACGTGCCGCATAGGTGGAACGAGCCTCGTTTCCCGTTTCTCTTTGTTTTCTCTTGTAAAAGACACGCACCGCTCGATCGAAATAATATCGGTGAATTTAACTTCCCGAACGCATTGTACCACGCGCCCAATTTTTATCCCCCCAACCTCTTTTTGACTCTTTCCTCATCCTCGGTTTGCTGCCTTTCCTTTTTACTCTTTATTCTTGACTCTTTCTTTTCATTTCCTCTCTTTCTCTATACCTCGGTCCGTTCTTCCTATTATTCACTCACATTCTCATCCTGTTTCTTTTCGCGGTTCAGAGCCGCGATAAATTGGCCCGCTCTTACTTTTCCTTTCGCTCCGCTTAAGTCGTTCGCCGGAAACAAAATCATATCGCTCTTATTGCGGGAGCTTGTTGTAACTGGTATTTTCATCGATCACGTTCCTGACGAAAGGGGCAATTACGCGAGAGCTGACAGAAGTCGAGGAACAATTTTGAAGCGTCGAAATTAATGGAAACAATTTTTACGTGCGTGATGAACGTGCAGTCTCTCGGAAGAATCATGACACGAAAGAATGTATGACTGGTTAAGATAAACATTGAGTATAGTTGTCGCTGCGAGATGATACTGCAAATTATTAAAAAAAATTTCAGGTTGCTTTAGCAAGTCCAATGAGTACCCTCGTTTAAATAACTTTACGGTCATACTGATGATGCGAATAATTCGAATACGTTCGAATTTATTATTCGATTGTTACACTCGTCTCGTACAAAATAAATATGAATTTTATTGATCGTTACTTTTCTTTGAGTAGTTCTTTATTGAGAATATTCTGAATTTAATAGATTGTCCATTAATAACGGGGAAATGAATTTTTTGCTTCAAAAGAGGAGTACAATATTTTACTTACGGATTTGTTAAATGAAATTAATGAGCAAGCGAATTTTCGAAATAGAAATTGTGCTTGGAAATCGAGCATTCGTAGATGTAGCCTCAGTTATAATTGATCGAATGAAAAATCTAACGATTTGAGAAATACGAACGAATACAAACGATCAGTATATTTACAATATAACCATTTTCATTCGTTTTAAGGTTTTTGATTATCTCAATTCTCGATTACGTATTGAGTATAGTATCGAAGATATAATGTGAATACACTTCGAGTATAATTATACATACCCAACAGACATGATGAATACATAACACATCTTAAATTAACGTCTATCAAAAAGACCCTATAAAAAAGAAAAAAGTAATAAAGATAATACGATTTTATTTTTAAAAATTTGAAAATTATTTGATATATTAGAACTACATATATACGTACGTATGTACGTATATTCGCTGTTGTGTTTTATGTAAGAAATATTATTTAACCTAACGTCATATAAAATATTTTTCTATCTCATGTTTTAACAGGTTCCATAGCTTTATTCTATAACATATCACGTATAGCATAGATTTTTAGCAACTATCTGCCACAAAAGATTGATCGATCTTATTTTTAACATTTTCCCGGCAAGATGTTTAAAGTGACAGTTGCGTGTGAAAAATATTATTTATAGAAGTTTTTATGAATTATTGTACAATTTTGTTATTGTACAATTTTAATTAACTATTGTAATTTTATTAATACTGTAACAATCGAACCCTTTAATATAACTGATTTCTTGTAAAACTTGCTTAAAAGATACAGGTATTCTTCAGGTCAAAATTTTAATAACTTAAATATTAATTTCTCTTTGAACGGAAACAATTGTACAAATGTATTTATTTTAATTATAATTATACTGATTAAATTACTAATAAATTATATTGATTTATAGAACATTTTGATATAGTTGTTCTATTGTTGTAATAGATGTTTCCATTTATTTATTTATATTAATATTTTTAGGTGATAAAAATCATATACGTGTGACGCATATTAAGTTCAATATTTATTTAGATAAGTTATATGATGAAATATAATAATTGAAAGTGGATGGTATTTACTTATACATTGCTGTATTACAATTTCCATCCACTTTAGGTTCTTTTCTTTTTCGATTCGATATATACACGGTATAGAACCTCCGTTATATGAACTAATTGGGAGACAAAAGTGTTCAGACAAGAGAATTTTCACATAAGAGAACGACAAGCGATTAGGATTGAATTTGAATTTTATTACTCAAGACACAATGAAATAAAATTGATACCACTTGTTTCTAAATATCTTTTGACTTTTTAGACTACACGATTTAGATTGCACAAATAAAAAGACATTACTATTCAGTTGTTTTAGTCCACTAAAGTCTTTCGACTGTTGAAATATTTGCCGTTTGCATTTGCTCTAAATAGTTTTTAATAATATGTTTCCGGTTTTTTATATTGGTAATGCTCGATCTTGCAACATTATACTTTTGTGCTAAATTTGTTACACATTCTCCATGTTCAAGTTTTTTAATTATGTCAGTTTTTTCTCAATTGTTACGTTTTCGTTTTAGCCATATTATAATGTAAGTTGTTACATCGCATAACTTCGTCAGTGATTACGTCAATTTCAAAGTGAAACATTGTGAATTTTTTCCATCCACGAGAACTGTGTAGAAACATTTACACGCATATAAACGTTATTTTATTACAATATGTATGATTTGTAGTGGGAAATGTACAGTTCATACAATAGAAGTTCAAATAACGGAAAATGATGAATATAATAGACAATGATGGAAATTAACGAGATCCGTATAAAATCTACATTCTTTTTTTTTTTTTTTTTTTTTTTTTTTTTTAATAGTAATTTGTTACTATTGGCATGAAAAAGGATTGTAAAAATTCGTGGAACGTTTTATTCGAATATGTACATATTATAAGTAAACATGCGCAGCGTTATTTTCAGTGATATCGCTAAGCATGGTGTATGGTGAGGCAAAAATTACGATTCACGTTGCAGGGGAAGGGAGTGACCAAGAACCATAAAATTTCGGCTTACCTACTATCCCGCGTTCGTTTTTTGCCTATCTACGCAACGACTGCGGGAGATAAAGCCAGAAAATATGCTTGGATTTAGGGGATGCGTTTCGCGTACACCGATATAATGCAATTTTCGACGTTATCTTTATCTAAATAAACAAATACAGCAATGGATTAACATTACGGATTAAGGTATAACAATTGAATTTGTTAACCGCTGATATAAAACACGTTACTGTTATTTTGGTCAACTTTTTTTTGAGTCGATCGCCATGCGGTATTTTATTGAGGTACTTTCTAAGTAAGCAACGTAAAATATAACGTTATTAATGAATATGAAATAAATTTTATTGGATCATGGCACGTGAGGTCTGTTCAATTTTTTTTGTAATTTTTTAAACCTTTGATTTTTTTCTACATAGTGCTGGAAAAAAATATGAGAAAAACCAATTTACTTATGTGAAATTGATAGTCTGATATTTCAAGAATAAGTACAGTTAAAAACTTACTACTAACAAAACGATTTCTTCAAGGTCACGTTAAACAAATACAAAGAAGATTAAACAACACATTTGAAAAAGTATTGATACTCTTACAATTAAAGTAATGTAATAATAATTAATTACAAGTAATTTAATATTAATAATTAATATTAATTAAATTAAATATTAGTTAATATTTAGTATATCCTTTGTTTTTTATGAATCTCTCTTAAACGTTTTGCCATCAAATCGACTAATTTTTTAGTGAATTTCAATTTAGACTTCAATTGATTTTTTTGGCAGTGCTTTCTTGATTCAAGCTCAGTCCACAAGTGTTTGATGAAGTATAGGCGATCCACGTGCGAACGATACGTGTTACATGTTCAGGGTTATTGTCACTTTAGAAGTAAAAATCACGCTTTAGAATTTTTCGGCGCTTTTTTATCGCTTTTTTATTATAATTTAAGTTATCTTTGAAAATGTTTGAAATAAACACTTTATCCATTTTGTTTATAAATATAAGCTCGCCAATACCTGTAGATGCTAGTACACAACTATCCTTTGAACGTTTTTAATATTGAATTTAGTATTCACCTTTTTCCGCATACTCTGATGCAATTATCGTTTTTGAATAAATTAAACTTGCTTTCGTCAGATACATTTCGACTACGGATAAATTTACGGAAAAATTTAAATCTTTGTTCAGACGATCATGTGCGAATTGTTTTCTTTTCCTCTAATTAGCGTTACTAATTTCTTGTTGCAATTCTGGATGCGTAATCTGTTCCTTTCAAGGAATTCCCGAACAAGTGACAAACTTACATCTATGTTTTCTTATTCTTTTAATTGTGCGGATATCTCTGATGACGTCAATTTTTGATTATTTTTGATTGATTGAATAATTTTTCTCTTGTACCTTGTTGTCACTTCTACAATGTTTTCCCAAGTTTTGATATCTTTTAATTATACTTCTTATAGGTAAATTTACTTTCGTTAAACATTTTTGCGATTTCCGAGTAAGATTTATTTCGACTGTAATGATTCAATATTAACTTTCTTTCTTCTGTTGTTGTTTCTCAACTTTGGTCCATTTTTAATATTATTCAAATATTAAACCTTTATTAATACGAGATAAGTAAACTCGTAACAGACTGAGTATTCCCCTACTTATGTTTAACTAAGGAATGGAAACCTCTAAATGTGTATGTACATGTACTTGGAAAATTACTGTAAGAGATGTAGATGTAGTTTTCACACATGTTATTGAATCTTTTCTACATTTGTTTAACATAATCTCGAATAAATCTTCTGTTTTCTTCTGTAACTGTACTTATTCTTGAAATGTCAAACTATCAATTCCACATAAGTAAATTGCTTTTCCTACTTATTTTTCAATGCAAAAACAGTATTATCTTCGTCTGAGTGCCAATACACTTTTTCTATAAAATTTTCTCTCTCGTGCTTAACCTCTTGCGCTGGAATGACGTGGTACGCACAATTTTTTGTCCCAAAATTGCAATATTTTCTCAGTTTTAAGTATATTTAAGTATAATCCAGGCAAAACAAATAATAAATTTATTACTTCTCAATAATTTCTTCCCAGTGATATCGTACCGACGAGGTCAAAAAGAATGCGACGAATTATTGTGTACGGTTTGGTCACTCGTTATGGTCCGCAATAAATTGCCAGCGCAAATGGTTAAATGATTGTAATTTCTCAACGTCTTGTATGTTAAGAATATAAAGGTATCTTCTGATCGTGTAATGAGAATCTACTATCTTCTAATCTAAAATCGGTAGAAACTAATCTACGTAGATCGATGACACAATTTTTTTAGAATGAAAGTACGTTTCTTAATCAACGTGACAATTGTTATTAGTTATCGGTTGATGGGTTTTTCTCGTTCGGACGATTGTTGGTCGGATTTCCAATTATTATCCAATTTCAGATATTTGCACTGATCGGGCTTAAGTGTCTCGCTTTGAATCGCCAGCCGCGAATGCTCGAAGTCGGCGAAGGTCCGATAACACGATTTACCGACAAAGGATACGTGTCGCCTTTGTCCAGGTAATTGAGGTCGGTCTCATCTTTCCTCTGTTATCTCCCTGCCGAAGATGTTCTGCGTTTGTTTGCAACCTGCAAACGTTTCTCCTTTCCTGTCCAAGCCTAGATCTTTTATGTCTATCTTCTTTAGTAGTTTTCTTTTTTAGCACACTCCTGCCCCATAAGTCTTGGGACACTTGCTATATTTGTATAAAAATCTAGAAAAAAATAAATAAATAAAAATAAAATTATCATCTCGTTTCTCGAAAGAATGTTGCATAAATTTTGGAAATGCTACCAAAAAATAAAAAAAATGTTTACATTTTCTTCTTTCATCCGCCGTGTTTCTTTATTACGGTTACTATTCTTGACCATTCGTGCGGTCAACTTTTTGAAAGTTTCCACTGATATGTTATTCCATTCTCGCTGCAGAATGTTCCATAAACCTGTTTTTGAAGTAGAACAACATTTTCGTACTTGCCTATCTAGTTTGTCCCAAAGTTTCATCTCCAATTTCCAATGGGATTCAAATTAGAAGATTGGGGTGGTCGTTTCATAATTTTCACTTTGAATTATCACTTTGAATTTGGTTTAAATAATTTGTGCATATATTTGATGTACGTTTAGGATGCGTGTTGGCGCGTAGCAAATGTAAAATTTGGTCCAATTCACGCAAAATGTTTAAATATTCCTCTTTGTTTAAAATTTAATACTATTTATTCGAACTAAATCGCTTCTTTGTCTCGAAAGAAAGCAACTCGTGTCCCTATGTCTCACTAGTTCACTATGTTTCAGAATCGAATATAATTTGCGAACATAAACACGAACACCGCGAAATTCGATTCATCAGTTCGGAGAATCTTTTCATGTTTCTTTGTCCATTGCAACCTCTTTATTTCGTTTTGCTCCCTTGATAAAAGTTTGTTAACAGCTACACATCCTTCTGAAAGTCGTCGCTTCACAGTTGCGACTCTTACAAACTCTGATTGTGAGTATTCTAAGACTTACAAGCGAGAGTATACGTACTATAATCATATTAAAATAGTTTATTGCTTAATTCGTGTCATGTCTGAATCCACGACAAATGCCCGATAAACCTCGTTGTTCTGTTCAGATTAGTTCTGAATATGGTTTTTCAGAGTTTCTGAAATACGCTGCAATACGATGCAAACTGTCGGGTGACCTAAATAAATGAGTGATTCGATTTCAGTGCACAGAGATTGGGTCGACTACAATTCGGATTAATTAAATTTTCCTCTTGTTTCCTCAATTCGTCTTTTCCTCTTTTTTCATTTTTCTCTCTCTTTCATTCTTTTTCCCTTTCTTCTTTTGCCTTGTGACAGATATATGTACACCGTTGAGAAAGAATTCGAGTGTACCTTTTATTGATCGTATTAACGTTCTTCGTTTTTTAACGAAAAGTTCTTTGTTCCTATTTTTTTTTTTTTTTTTCTTTTTTACAAAGTACTTTTCTTTACAAAATATTTCAGCTCTTTCTTTTTTTTATCCTCTTTTTGATTTCAATATTGTCATTTCAAATTCGAAATTGTGTTTCGGAAATTTCGCTGATTGCATGCTAAGGGTAGTTCGAGCGAACAAAATTTAAAAATGGAGAGATTTGATGCTGGAAAAAATATTTTTAAAGTGGAGCTTTTGGAAAGACAGAGGCACAGCTTTCCGTGTCTTAAATGAAAATTTAATCAAAACACGTTTAATTGTTTTATTTGTTTACGCATATTTTTAATGTTTACACAAATTTCTTTCACTTCTATCTAAGGAATCTGTACCTGCATCGCAAACTTTCTAAAGTTTGGAATAATTAATGTACAAAAAAAACTTTCGATTTCAGTCCAGATAAGGAGGATAGCACTTCTTTCGGGAAGTACGATCGATTTAAACGATAAATTCATTTACGGCAATTTGTCACACGGCGGGAATTTTTTCTATCCCGATCGATACTGCCAGAAACATTCGTCGATCGTTGATTAAAGAACGCAGCGTCGTAATTGAAGTTAATGTCATGGCAATCGATATCGTCCCGTATTGCGAACCATCGAAACAGTTTGTGATTGCGTGCCGTTTGAAAACGCGAGTCAGGCCCGGTGAGTGTGGAAAACCGCACGCGCCTACAGAAAATCAATAACGCAGCCTCCGCGTGCCTGGCAGGAGAAGAGTTTCCCTCCTCTTCGTGGAATATCATTGACAATGCGTATTATTTTTTTTCGCGATAACAAATAGCACGTTCCTACATCGAGATACAAGGTAGAGAGATTAAATTCGTAATACAAACGAGGCGTTGTTACTTTTTCAAGACTGCTTTCAAAAGAAAAAGTTTTTTTTTATTTCTTTCGTTATAGAAAGAAAAGAATCTACAATTTTTATTTAATTGAAAGTGTCAGTTAGACATTTGAAGTTTTCCATTTCTCTCGTACAGCGACTTGTACGAGATTGTAAGGAAATCAGATGTTTGGAAAATTTAACAGATATTTGGAGTTGGTTTTAGCGTTGCAGAAAGAAAATTAATAACTATTTTTCAGATTTATTTTATTTCGTTATTTCTTTTCTCATTCTAATTTTCTGTTAAATTTGTAAAATTGCTGCGTTAGCTCGATTAATCGGTAGTAATTCGCGTTCGACACGCGTGCTATCGTCGTTGACGAGCTGTGGATTGAAATGGTTGATAAAGCTCCACGGGCAACTCTTAATAAATACACGGGCGATTTTCATAGTCTTTTGTTCACAAAGAAAATCCAGTATAAATGTCAACAGGAGAAAAATATAACGCAATAGCCGGGCTTTTATTCCTGAGCGTATCTGGCTTCTGTGAAGCTGCTGCGCTATACTTTTAACATCGATAGACCGGGGGGTCTGGTCGCGCGTGTGTAAAACGCGAAACGATGGTTAACCGGATTTCTCTATCATCCGTGAAATTGTGTTACCACAATGTGCGCATTTTCCATGATTTACGAAAAAGCAAGAGAGCAGCGCGGATGTGTCGGTTCTGGTGGCTGAAAACAACGGAAAAGAAATCGATATCGAAGCGAGGAGGCGATATCGAGGGAAACGAAAATGAAACAAACGGGCCGAGAACTAAGAAGATGGAGGAGGGAGGGGACGGGGAACTGAATAAATTTACAACGAACAGGCAAATAGAAGAGTTCACTGATCCTTTTTTTTTTTTTTTTTTTTTTTTTTGGACAGGAATTGGATTAAGCAAGAGCTGAAGCAGAGAATCGGAAGTAAGAAGGAAGCAGAGGTAGAAGTCATACTAAATTAAATCACGTTGAATAGACGGGAACATTCGTCTCTGTTAATCGACTTCTCTGCCTACGGCAACTTCTCGTTGCAATTAGAGCAGGCCGATTTCTTATTATTTTACGTCTCGCAATCAGTGGTTTCCTCTGTCTCGTGTGTCGGATCACGTTGTAAATTTTCCTTTATATTGTTATCGTTTCCTCAAGTTGCATCGTACGACACAATGATTTCAATTCCTTGGCGACACGGAACTTGAATATGAGCCGTTTATTTTGAAAGTGGCACAATTCACTTTTCAATAACGAAAAATGGCGATTCATTAACGCCTGAACGCGAAATTATTTATACGGAACAAAATATAAACGTCCGAGATAATAAGTGCAAACCTTCTCGAAAGTTAGCATCAATTTTTCTAGACACGTTGAAACGCTGAAATCCTTAAATATCTCGATTTAAAAACAAACTGACCATGACTAGGCTCATATACTGTTCTAATGTAATGAATTTTTTAACTTTTTGTTTGTCGAATAAAATTGAAAATGTCATTCCTAAGATTCCTATTTTTTTTTCTTTTTTTGTAATATACCTAGGAAATTTGATTTGTGGTGATTTGTGGCCTTTGATTCTCAAAGATTAGAAACTACCTGTTTCACCATGAGAAATATTTAAACTGTGATATGTAATATATAATACTATATATTACATATATAATACTATATATTATTTATTTAATTATGTGTAAATATAATTAAAGAACAAATTATAGAATACTTAAACTATACATAACTAAATATAAATAAAAAATATATAACTCTGTACCTTATATCGGAGTCATCTTACATTATGAGTCACCTAAGATTCAAACGCTGAAATATTTTCTAAACGATCAATTACTTCCAAAGATAAATTGAATGGCAAAAATTGAATGGTTTCGAGACAAGTATTATTTCAAATAATTATCATTTTTTACAATGACACATATTTTTTTGCACATTTTTGAAAGTGAAATCGTATATTTTTGACACACTAATCAATTCAACTCGTCATTCTCTATAAAAAGAGTATTAAATTTATACCGAAAAATCATTGGTTCAGGAAATATTTTAATTAAAATAATTCGGAGCAATATTCGTACAGTATCGAATTTAAAAAAGAAAAACAGACCTTCCAACGCCTTCTATGCATCAACATTAAAAAATGATAATTATTGCTCTTCTCGAAACTTTTGTCTAAAACATTTTTTGATGTAATTAATCGTTTCGAAAATATTCCAGCTTTTTATCTTAGATAACTCAGTCACTATAATAGACAAATACGAAAAATAAAAATTTCTTTTACCACAACAAATGATTCATTTCTAACATTTTGTAAGAGATTGATACATGTTGAAGTAGAAATAGGTATATAAATATAATATAAATATATGTATAATAAATACATATAAATATAAATATAAGGACCAATATAATATGTAATATTTATAAAAATTAATACAAACGATAGGTAGATAATATTCTTTCAATTAAAAATATTTTAGTTTTTTGAAGTCTTCTTAGCTCAAATGATGTTCAAACGTCTATTTAAACGTTAACTTAAATGCTACAGCATCTCAGTTGTTAAATTCTGCAATTCTTTGGAATTTTTGGAAAATTTACAGCTCCTTTTTCTGAGTTGTCTAACACTAAGATTACGTTTACGTTGGAGCTGCGATAAATCATGAGAATAGCGACGATAAAACAACGATAAAAGCATCGAATAACCGACATTTTTATTTCTTCGATATTATCGCCGCTCTCATAATAATTGAAGAATGGAGAGATAAATAAATGAAGTTTTTATCAGATCACCTTCATAGAATTAAAAGAACATGAATCACTAGGTTTATTTTAGATAGATTATGGAACGAAATAACATTGAATATAACATGTAACCATAAATATTTTATAATAATATTAGAATACTCTACAATATTTTATATTCTATATTTTTTATAATACTTTATAATTTTAATTATGATAGATTTTAAACAGTACAGTTAGAATAGGATTGTAATAATAAATACTTCCAATGAATCACGTATATTTTGAGTATCAGCAGTATATTTTGGATTGGTATTTAATTCTTTTGAAAATTCTTGTAAATTTGCTAAATGATGCTCGATACCTTCTCTATCAACGATTATGATGTAAATAGCTTCAACAATATCATCCGCTACATTTTACGGAATTTTTTATAACTTTGTTTAAAATTCTCCATTTAGAAAAAATAATTCCGGAGATACATTCAACGATCCTTCGTGCTTTTGATAATCTAGCATTGAAATATTTTTTGTTTGCGTTTAATCATTGTCCAAGGTTTCAGTAAATTCTTAAGAAGTGGATAAATTTCATCCCCTATGAATTGTAATTTCGGAGTTTGGCAAAGCAGTGTCATTTGGAATTTCAAGACGTTTGATAAATATAAAAACCTGCTGTTACAAATTTTTGTATTGTTTATACATGGATTAAAAATGCTTGCAACGGAATTAAGTGTCATAATAAATATTTATAATTCAAAATAAATGATATATTTACTTTCAGTTTGAATTTTGAATTTTTACCATTGGGATACTACGTTTACAAAATTAATACCTCTGAAAATAATACCTCTGAGTTTCAAATTTTTAAAGAGTTATCATTTTACAGAAAAAAGATTTTTAAATCTCACAGTTGGAAAATTGATTTTTGGTTGAAAAGAGCCGCTTTTTAGCAAGCGTAGTGCTTCGTTAGATGCTTAAGTTAACGTCAAAAATCTCAACTAACGTTATGTAACGAAATATTTTTCGAACGTATCTGTCAGCAATAACTTTTATTTCCAAATTCATCTGTTGTACATAGCGCATCTGGTCGGAGAAATTACTTAGTCGTGGAAGGATCGCTTGAATCGTAGATTTATGTAGCCAAACAACTGTAGTTTCTTAAAAAGAGAAAGATTAATTTCTTTTTCGTATCCTACTTTTTCATTAAAAGTTAAGATTAGCATTGTCGTATTTTTGCGATTTATTTAAAAACAAATGTCAATCATTATTTTTAGATATCATTCTTATCTACACGTTTTAAGTTCGTAATTAACAATCTTTGAATTACAATAAATACGTAATACTTACTGCAAACAAAGAATATGAATTTATTTTTAAATATTAATCTCTAATAATTTAGCTTAAAGTGGATGTTTGTACTTGTAAACTATAATAGATGTGGAATATTTCAAAAATTATATGCTGTGGAAACATAAATTATTTTAAATCCAAATTATTGTCAAAAATAGTGATTATTGCAATTTTTGCATTTTTTTTTTCTTTAAGGTCAATAAAGTTTACTTTATTTTTATTATTTATTTGTAGTACGTATACTTTTTTTTAGCAATAAATTCATTCTCCGCCCACCCGACTATTTTACACGATTTGTATACTTGTAATCATTATTTTCGCAATGGGATGTGTTCCCCAATTATATAACGCACCAATCGAATTTGACGCATTAATTTTATGATTGTCGATCAACGAAAATTTCTATCTTTAACGTCAGCCATGACTGTTCATCAATTATTAGTTAAACTGCGGTTAGACTAAATTTGAAAACTTGAGGGCATCAACATGCCATCTGTTGGTAGTTAAAATAGAAGGGTAGGCAGCAGTGTTACGACGAAATTGAATCAATAAATTCGCTCTCTCCGAATGTCCCTATTTCATCCAGCTCTTCAATTGCCGCTCCAATCATGTACTAATCCAATCTTCCAATCTACCGGTACACATTCGATGAAACTTTTTATCTATTTGTATTCTTGCATTCGTTCGTTATATATACAGAACAATACATACGCGTATAGTCTGTACGAATGTTTATTTCTTAACTATCGATTCTACAAATGCAAAAATACATGTAACTTAAATCATTGTTTGAAAAAAGAAAAAAAGAAAAAAAAGAAAAGTTACGAAAAAACATACCAACTTTCTTCGTAAAAATGTCTAGTTTGGCCTTTATATTTGAATAAGAAACATTTTATTATTACGGCATTATTATTACGTGTATTACTGAACAGCTTATTGAAATAATTTTAATTAATGGCAGAAGCTCTATAGAAAGGAGCGACAGAGTTTGACCTGATACGTAACAACACACAGGTACTGTGAAGATTCGTGTTCGTGCTTCGCTGTGAAAATATACAATATCACGGTTTTTTTCCTTTTTTTGCTTGTAAAACTGAAAACTATGGTTTCAGGGTTTAATGAAAGAAAAAAAAAAAAAAAAGAAATTTACAGTTTAATTGCATTTTTGCTTCTCTGCTGCAACACGGAGCACGAGAAATGCACGAAGTGATGAAAAGAATAGGTTTCTTTTTAGTTTTGTTGTATTATTGTTGTATTATTTTGTGGGTCAACGATAGAGTTTTTTCACTGCCGACACATCATGGTTAAAAGCTAACACCTATTTCGTAGAACACATCATGAAAGTTTGTATCATCTTTTATGAATATTTCACAATAGTAGGGCATAGGTATAAAAATACAATTTTTCGAAAGAATCATCAACGTTTGCGACGTTTGAAAATTAATTAGTTGGTATAGAGAGAAAGTTAAATGACGTTCTAACAAACTATAATCTCAAGAAACGCGGATATCTATATAATTAAGAAATTGGAATGAGATAATGAAGAAAGAAGTAAAAAAGTAACGGGGCAGAGAAGGGATATTTCTGTTCTTTTTTTTTTTTCTTTTATAATTGATAGGCAGTGATCGCCCGTATATATTTTTTAATATGCTTTTATTAATATGTTTTATACTTTCTATTTGTTTGTTCCGCGGTACTACTATAAATTATTTAAATTAATACGTTAGTAAGTAGATTAGTAAGTAATTATAATAACAATAAATTATTTGGATAAACTTGTTCGATTTGTTTTATATTTTAATTCTTGGCTGTTTATATAAACGTTGCAGTATAGTTTAAAGCGGTAATACGACGTAGCGCAAAAAAGAACGCATTAAATCATGAAGGCTATATTTGATATACGAGATTTATTGAAAAGTAGAGAGCTCGGATCGAAATTTTTGAAGATAAACCAGTTAATCAGTTATTATTATAAAATATATATCTGATATTAGTGTCAATTAACTCTGTCATATATTTATTGGAAAAACTGATATGATTTATAACATAGTGTAGTAAAAGACGCGTTGCAGACTGGGTGATAAAAAGCTAGTCTAAAACATTAATGACGGTGGAAATAGTAATGGAAATAATAATAAAACGATGAATCTCCAGATATCTGACGAGACCATTTTCGCACTGTTCTTTATATAAAGGCAAAAGTGCTATAATTACAAGCCCAGCGACAGAAGTTTAAAATCGGTATGATTTTGGTGCTTCAATTAAACGAAGCTATGTATATCGAAACCGATATGTACTTAGATTTTTCTATTGTAGATATGTTTTTATCTTAAAAGTTTTTCTTTCTTAATTGATGATTAAAATCATGACCATAACATGACAATTTGTAATTTTCACTGGATATTTTACAAATAACAAACAGTGTATTTTTATTTTTAGAGATTTAAATGATTTTTCGTAAAATGTACAAATAAAAGTTTGTGTACTTCATTGTATTATAAAGTTTTCTATTTTTTTTTTTTTTTTTTTACTTTAACATCTCTGATGGAAATTTTATGTTTTAATTGCCGGTAGTTCTAGTGTTGAAACATATCGATTTGTTACGTAATAAATTATACTAGAAATATTCATGAACAATATTTGCATTTTGTTGACCCATTTCGACTCATTTTTCACCTGATAATTTCTCCTAATTTAAGAATACATAAATAATTATAACGTATTACTAAACCATCAGAGTATGAATATTTATTGATAAACTAAAAGTGCGAATGTACGAATTCAATACTATGCATATACAAATAAATTAATAAATTTCGAAATACTGTCATTGTGATTGAAAATGTTCATTTATTTGTATTCCACGTCAACTTTATCGCTAAGCCATAGCGTAGTCATAAAAAAGAATTATTTATAATATTTCGATCGTTGAAGCAGTGGCGGTACATACGATTGACGTCACAACACTTGACATTTGGCGTTTCGACCATTGTACCATTATATCTTTTCCATCCGCGAATGTATTATACATAGTACATATTACCAGAAAAATGCCCTAGTTTCGATATTACAGAAATTTCAGTACTATGTATATGGGTCTCGACATAACTTTGCTAACATTATTTACTTATACATTTATTACGTACGAGGTATGGATAAAAGTTTGTAGAATGATTTTTTTCCCCCTCTTAGATTATCAACGTTGTAGTCAGTCGTTCATGAAAATTCGAACAGTGGAGATAATCGCATAAAAAAAAAAAAATTTCTCATTGTTCTTATTTATTTATTGATATTTTTCTTTCATATTAATGATACAAATATTTAGTGTAGCAAAATATTGGTCTCTTGCAGCATCACAAGTATCGCGTCTAACACTGACCGCTCCAATTGTTTTAAGACATTGATCTTGTTACTTGCTGCACTGCATCCACGATACGATTTTTTAGTCGCTTTTTTGAGTTTATTGGCACTGAATAAACTTTCTCTTTCAAAGTTCTCCTCACAAAAAATATTATTGGAGTCACATCTCGTGATCGGGGTAGCTAGGATACTATTCTTCCACGTCCAATCTATCCATCATTCTGGATAGTTTATGTTCAGCCAGAGTAAAGTAGCTCTGCTACAATGAGCTAGACTTCCGCTGTTGCATTTATTATATATAACATAATATTATAATTTATTTATAATATTATAATTATATTATTATTATAATTTTTAAAAACCATTCTTTAAAGAATGTGTGGATCTGATTCGATTTACTCTTTCAGGCAACTAGAAATCTGTTCTAAATTTCAAGCCAAACATTCGCAAGAAATTCATATTAATAGTTGTACATGTACTGTAATAGCTCTGGGATTTTCACGAGCTGAGATATGGTCATTTCTTTGATTAATGGTATTTCCTATTGTGAAAAATGCTACATCTGTCCGCATTATTTTTAATGGAAATAAATTGTCATTGCGGAATATTTCAACGAACCAATCAGTAGAGTTCAAATTGCTTGGTATAGTCTTCAAGTAATAAATTCTGTACTTTTTGAAACTGCCCTCATTTCAGTATTATTATTAATTCTTTCGTTCCGGCGTGCGCGTATGTTTTCCTTGTCGTGATTGCTGTGAATGCAGTTCGGATTTGTTTGGAACAATTGGGATGTATACTTGGTCTTATAAAATAAATTTCTGAATGTTAATGAGAATCAGACTTAAGATAAAAATAATTGCTCGTTTAACAATATTTCATGATACATTTATATATATTTATAAAAAATGTAGTAATAGTAATTCTTATAATACTATAAGATAATATATAATATAATATATATATATATATATATATATATATATATTGTTTTACGGATAACGCATAAGTTTACATTGCAGTGTTCACATTGGCATCTAATATTACGCCTATTCTTTTTTTTTTTTTTTCTCTAATGATCTATAAATTGTAGGTAATTGCTTTTGTGTCGGTCGTACAGTTCATTATTGCCTATTCTGGTATTATTACGTATTATATTCATTTCACTACATTTTTTTCAAACAACTTTACATAGATATGGATTGTAGTCGAGATTAGGACCAAAGAGATTAAAATAACGTTTGAAAACAGAATTTCTTGTTCCTAACGCTGCACACTGTTCGATATACACAAGAGAATGGCGAAAAAATAATAACGCCTCTCTAAATGAAAATTTGTATAAAAAGATTTATTATTTGTTTATATTAATGAGTCTTCTTTATATAATTTTATAAAGTAAAAATATAATTTTATAATTGTTTATAATAATAAATATTTTTAATAAAAATAATAATTCTATATTTCACTGCGACTCTGATTTTGATAAACTTGTTTCTGAAGATTCTTTATGAATGTTAAGAGATAATTCTTTATTTGAATCATCTATTATTACGTACTCTTGATTATAATTCCATTATAATCAGACCTCTTTATTTCAGTCGACTTTCGTCGGTATATTGCAACCTTAAAGAACTTGAAAGAAAAAAATTAAAACCATGTTTGCATTTTTTCTCAACATTCTGATATAAATGACTCCTTGATTAGCGTGTTTTTGTGTGTGTGTGTTTTTAAAATTTCTTCCGAAAGCTTCCCTATCAGATTTGGACATAACGATTTCGGTCATTTTGGGCAAACAAATTTGCCTTTCATGTAAAATTCAACGTATCCAGAATTAGTATAGAAAAAATCGTACTATTTTTAAAACTCATTTCGAAATTGATAAAAATTATATATAAATAATTTACAAAATTCGTTACTATTATATTAAACTTTTTCAAGTGTTATAACGAACACTTTATCTTGTAGAAATAAAATTAAAGAAACAAATATTACTCCTGTGACATAGGTGTTTGAAAAAAAAATACATATAATTTTTATATTTAATTTCATGCTTCAATTTTAACAATAAATTGATATATTTTATAAAAGTAAAGCAATATTACAAACTAGTATTTATAATATTTCATAACGTAAGATTTTTCAAATCTTGTACTTTTCTGCATTGAATCAGACACTGTACATTGCCTAAAATTATTTACCTTCGTAATGAAGTGAAACTGTGAAGTAAACTATCTCGTAGTTTCTCGTAGTTTACTGATAGTTAACGAAAATACTCGTTGATCCAGTACACTTTCCTAATATTTGGAAAAATTGGCGTCCATACGCTTCGCCTTTAATGCGTTATCGTACAGAAGTCATGTTAGTGACATTTTGTAGTAGATGTAATTCCAAGCAAAGTATCCAAGTAATTGACTAATTCGTGGAAGGTAGCAAGAATGTAAAGAACAAATATTTAACATTTGCGTAAAGCCTTGTTGAAGCAACAAAGTTTTTCCGATGGTAATGGACTCGAGAAACAAAAAATAGGAGAGTAAATCGTAGCTATATACGAATCATTCATTTCACGATATAAATCACTTTGTACTTAACTCGAAATATTCAAGGTACCAAAAATTGATGCTAACTTTCGAGAAAATTTACTTATATTTATCTCGGATGTTTATATTTTCCTCGGTATAAATAATTTCGCACAGACGTTAACGAATCATCAATTTTTCATTACCGTAAACCGACTTGTGTTACTGTTTGGTCTCGCCGAAGAAGGCGAGGGCCAGACAGTCATGCGGTTGCTTTCTGATCGTATTTTCGCGCCACTGCCGTGCTATGCGCGCGTGCATGGGCAAATGGCACGCATTCGGTCAAGCCGAGGGCTCGAATGTGATTGGACCATTGTTTCGGCATCGCGCGGTTGCATGATTGGCTGCTTGTCGATCACGTGATTTTTTTTTGTTTTCTTCTTCGCTTTTTTCGGTGCCTCGTGATGTCGCATTAATTAAGACGATGCACGTGGTCGTGACGACGGGTTAAGTTGTGCGACGATGGTAAAACGAATTCAAAGGGTGATCAAATCTTACTGACTCTAACATTAAAACAAACTTTAAATTGAATCAGTTGACTTTCATTAGCGTTGAAAGCAGCAAGCTACCGAGATACTTGCGTTTATTACGCAAATTCGGATCGACACGCGACAGTTACTTTCGAAATAAACAGTTTGTAAGAATTACTAACTTGTGTTAATTTTGTCCGATATGTTTGATAAGACAGTAACAAAAGTATTAATATTAATTATATAAATAAATTACGATTGGTATTTATATAAAGATTTATCCAAGAACTTTTTCATTGTAATTAATCTTTATAAAATGTATAAATAATAAAATTGATTAAGTATAAGTAATTTATACAATTTATACAAAATTTCATACAAAAGCTTATTCTCTAATCATCGTCGTTAATTCTTTATCTCATTTTGTTTCATATTTTTAAAATAACTGTAATTTAAAATAAATTGGAGGTATATAAGGAAGCAAATCCGCCATATTTTTATGTTTTGCTGTAGTAACAGAGCATCCGCGTATAAAGGATCGATTTCTATTTATCAATAATATCTCGATCTTCCTCTTTTTGATGACAAATTTCGAAGTCAGAAATTCTGCTTTTTCATCCAAAGTTAATTTGTATAACATTGTGTAAGGAATGATAAAATCTTATCCACTGAGTTTCTAACCAATTAACGTTAACGAATCGCCGTTTTTTATTACTGCAAAGTGACGTGTGCCATTTTCAAAATAAACATTTTTATCATTCCGTTAATTACCTAGCAACTTTTCTCGATGAAATCTCACTAGTTTTCTTAACATACTGACTGCAAATTGTTTTAAAATGAAGAGATCACGTAAAATTGTATCTAACTGCTAACTTGATTTTTTTTTTTAAATGCTATTTCCAAAATAGTAACCTATATAATGCTACAGATAGCATCAAAGCAGTGTCTAGTTGCAATTAAAGCGGTCAATGTTTGATAAAATGCTCGTGTTGTTACAAATAACGCGCAGTTGCAACAATAAATAACATGAATGAATAAATGAGAAAATGAGAAATTTTGTTTTCTTTTTTTCTTTGCAATTATCTCCAAAGAATGTTCTTCCTTAATTTATGGGTCTCCTACACGCTCCCGAACTTTTGACATTTAAATTTGAAACACCCTGTATATACGGACTGTTAATTTTAAGTCGAACATCGGAATTATTTCAATTACCTCATGCTATTGAGGTTAAGAAAAAGTGACTATATAGAATTTAAATGGCTTCAAGGCGTGCATCTGATGTTCTTAAAAAAAAATATCCTGTGAAGCTTATTTCAACACTTGCAATTAGCCAATCGAATGGGGAGATCTCCCACTCTTCAACGCGTAGCCTTCATTTTCTTTTTCAATCAGGCCTGGAGTGGTTTGCAATTTATCGAATACTTTTTCTGCTTCTATATAAAATAAGATTTCAAAAAACATAAACTTGTTCCGATTGTAACGGGTGGCAAAAGAAAAAATATCCTCACCGGAAATGTAGAGTATGCTCCGCTATCAAAAAAAGTGATTATACGCGATATATTTATCAGTATTGTAATGTATCACTACATAAATTTATCTGTTTCGAACGTTATCGTATTATAAAAAAGTATTAAAAAAATATTATTATTAATTTTTAATTTTTATTTTCAAGTTTAAATTATGTTATTTATCTTTAATTTCACGTTTTACATACACTACAAAAAATTGCTAGATGCAATACAGGATCGTCATCATCAAATTTAATTTATCCATTAAGATCAGTTTTATATGTCTTTCAACTAGTGAATATAGTCAGCGTGTAGTTAGATATGGCGCGGTGATTAGTTAAGTATTGAGCGAGTTTTTTCAATGTCATCGTACTTTCTTGACATATTGACACTCATTTTTTATAATGTGCGTTGTAGTCGATATCGAGACGAATTAGGCGTCTATGAAGATAAGATAAAGCAAATAACGTTGAAATGTAACAAGTGAAGGATGATTTGCTGTTGGATACAATTATGCATACAATTCACTTGCTCATAAACCAACGTCACACTTTTTACATTGGTATATACTTAAGAATCTAACAGTTTCCGACAGCCAGTTGCTCAGCAACACCCAATTAGATCAGTTTAGTGACACAGTATAGTAGTAAAAAATTTAGACAACGTCTTTATACGTCTTTCGTATATATTGATTGACCTGTGGTAGTGTATATGTTGATGGATCTTTGAGAACGTACATATATATACACTCCTTTCGTAGTCAAAGGGTTAATGAGGCTGTATTACGAAAGAAGCGTGGTCGCGCTTTTCAACATGAAACGAAAGAAACGCGATCGCGCCACTTGGCATTCTTCAATCAGATTTTTTTCAAAAGTTCTTCTTACCGCGTTCCACACTTGTTCTTTTTTTTCTTCGTGTCTCTGACGTTCCCTATTTCCTACGATGTCCATTTTTCTCCGATATCAATTGCATCGATAATACTATTGAACTAGCGCACAATATAGTATCTGGTTCGAAAAGCCTGAAAAAATTATGTTAACGTTACTTATACACTCGAGATTATAATAATATACACCTAATGGATAGTTGCTGAATTCGTCATTCGACATTATAAAGTCAAAAGTACATTTCACATCAAGTTTATGAATATTTCTTTTATACCCATTTCTACGAGTGCCTGTCAAATTGATGAATAAAAGAAAATGTATTTATTCAATTTAAATATAACTTAAATATATATAACATTAAGCTACACGTTTAAATAAATTATTAATAAGTAAAATTTCTTTTACCAGAAATTATCATCAAATGGTAACATTAATATTAACATTATACGATATTTATTTTGGCGCATTTGCAAACATATTCAATTCTGTTTGTACATATATTTTTCGTAGACGATCTTTTTATATTTCATACAAAAGTTGTTACTTTTATTTTTTTTACAATAGCCCACTTGACAACTCTTGCATGGAGTTTTCCTTGTCTTCTCTGGCTAGTTCTTCTGCCAAACAAAATATGAAATCTTTTCTGGTTACCTTTAGTCCGGCGCATTCTTTTTGTGGCATCCACACATTTATTAATAATAAATTATTACTGTCGAATCTAAAAAATCTTTATTTAAAAAAAAAGGTCACTCTCTGTTTGCACACTATATCTGCCATTTAGTCAACTACATTTAATTTGATGTAGCTAAACTTCATTTTATTGTAATATGTAATAGTTTCTAAGATATCTTTGTCATTATTGTCTAATCTCACAAATGTATATTTGGTGCTTTTAGTAGGAGGATTTTTACTTTACTAGCTTACTTTGGTAGTAAGGATACAGTTCTTTGATTTATACAGCTGTAAGGAAAACAAGGTCATCTTTGTTTTCTTTTGCTAGTTTGAGAATTATCTTCCGTTCGAATCAAAGTTGTTTTTTTCTTTTTGCAAGCAATTTTTTGACAAATGGAATGCTGATAAAGAAATTATCTGTACTTACATTTCTATCTCGTTGTAAGTACGGTTGGCCTAATTTCAAAAGTGCGAATTCACTCAACACTCGAAAGTGTTGAGGATCGAGTTTCGTCTTTTCTCAAATAAGGGAAATCATTTTAAATATATTTTATTTTTATATCGACCGCCAACCAAAACTTTATGCCAAATTTGTCTAGTTTATTTGGTATATCAAATATCAAGGCAATCTTGAGTTTTTATAGAAAAGAAATTTTCTTTTGAAATTTTATATATTAAGGTTTGTAGATGCCTTATAATACTGATTAACTTTTGCTGGAAACATTTTCTTTTCTGATAATCGGAAACTCTTGAAAAATCGCTACGGCTCTTGAATAATTGTACCGAAAAGCTGGAAAAAATGATTTTTGTATGTAAATTGTGTCGAAATAATTTTAATTATTACTTTAATACAAATGTGTAGATTTTGATTTTTCTGATGACAAAATATATACTTTAATAACATTTTTCTATCGTTACAGTCAGTTTTCATCTGAATTATAAAAATTACATCTAAATACTGTAAAATATATAAATTATATCTAAATGCTATAAAATATCAATCCGTATAAATCTGGAACGAAATTTGGGTTATAATCAAAAATATCTACTAAACACGAGACCAAAAAGAAGATCGGGTCTCGCACAAAAATATAACAAAATCGTTAATGAAGTTATGTAATCGTAAAAATTACTAAATTATTGATTAGTTACAAATATTGATAACAATATAAATAAGTGTGATGAAAAAATAAAAGCTATCAAGAAATATAAATAGTATGTACATGCTTATCTATCAAAAGTATTACAGTAATTAAACAAGAAATTACACAATCTTTTTGAAAAATATGAAAGTTGCTAATGAATGCACGATTTAGCGTGATATGAAGGGCAATATATATCATAAAATCTCGTGACTTTCGATTAACTTTAACGATTTATGAATACATAAAAACAAAAAAAAAGTTTCCTTATTCGTCAGACATTCGACAACTGTGAATACTATAAAAACTTTTAGCTCGTATAAAATTTTTGAAATTGACTTCTTTCTGCCTTGTCGGGTCAAATAATCCAAATAACTGTGTGGCTCGGCTCGCGAACTCCTCTTCAAGAGACCAAGGGGAACAATCCCCTCCATATTTTTCTCCTCTATTTCTTTTCCTTCTGGGCGACGCACGAGCCTCACTACATCACACTGTCACACTTCAATTTGATTGTCGTACATCGCTTTTGCAGTCACACTTCGTATGTGTTAGTTATACGAAGATTATACGTGTAGCTAATCTGAACGTGGTGCCATACTCGCTTAAATAAAAATGAGGCTTGTGCAGCGCTTTGATAAAAAAAAGTAGAGGGGAAATCTCGGCACATGAGTTTTTAGGTTCATGTTACTGCGGAGGGAAAGAAGTTTGATAGGACTTTAGGTACGAGTAGACAGAATACGAAAGTATACAAATGACAGTGAAAAATTGTCGATAATTTAAACAACTTACAACTTTATCTACTGCGTCTCATTTTAAAGTGTGAAGCTTTCGCCAAAAATCTTTTAACATCGTGTAGCAGTTGGGAAAGTAAAGATACTCTTTTCTCAAAAATTGTAAAAATTTGCATGTAAAAATATTTAAAACACTTTGTCATTGCTAAAGCTACCATAGTTTTGAAGATTGAAATTTTCTCTTTACGAGTCCTTAAAACTTGCTATACAATTTTTTTTCTTTTTTTTTTTTTTTTTACTATTTTATCAAACTTGAAACGTTATAATTTTTTGAATGTTGGTCGTTTAACGCTCAATAAAATGTTAAACAAAAATTGCACAACAGGTTTTAAGGAATCGTTATAAAGATTTCAATTTTCAAAATAATGGTAGATGAAGTTATAAAAGAAATTTTTAATATTTTTATTCACGTTTGAATTTTTACAATTTTCAATAAAAATATTCTCACTTTCTCACCCGTTACTTGACATAAAAATCATCTTAAAGGGAAAAAATAAACTCACGACTATCGAAGTAAAAGCTTCACGTTTTAAAATGAGACCAAGTGGATCGTTGTACAATATTTTTTTAAATTATATCGATGTATATTATCGACAATTTTTTGTTACCATTGGTACAGTTATGCTCTTCAGAATCTCGCGAAAGTGGTACATTTTCTTCGTAACTTTGAATTTCCAAGGCATTGCTTTTCGAATAGGTAGAAAGTTGTCCCTTGTGTTGTAAACGTAAACGAAATATGCCATATGTTTGGCATAGCGTTGCGTATCATTGCGATCGTGCCGTGTCAAATCTTTGGTGCGAAGAGAATTTTCATCGTAATGAACGATAATGGAAGATACGAACGAGAGACTCAGCAATTACGTAATCTAGTCTCGAACATTGACGTCCACGGAGTAGAGCGCTCCATGGAAACTCACCCTCGCAGATTCACGTCGTTAGGGAACATTCTATAATCGGGCGTAAGCACCCCCCAGGTCGCGTTTCTAATTGTCATTACCGATTATTAATTATACGATGATAACCCGCAGCATGTTCCTACTTTGATAATTATCTAATGTTCACGATTTATTAATCGATCGCAACTATACGATTAGTTATATTAACTTCATTCGAAGAACAGTAGGGACAGAAAATATTTTATCATTACGTTTCTCTTTGAATTTGTTTGTTTCTGCCTCTGAATGTGACACAAGTATAATAATGAAAGTTCGTCTACGAAATGATAGGTTTCTATGATTTGTGCTTTTAAAAATATTCCTTTATGTTTATGAAAATGTATCTTACAAGATACATGTTCGAAGGAATTTGGAAAAAGGAAACGTCCAATAAAGTTATATTTTCTAATATGGATTCTTTCTTCTGTATTGAGAATTATTCGAAGCAAAATTGCTGAAATATTAGAATAATAAAAGATGTGGGCGGTTTTTCTCAATTTTGATATTTTTAAATTAATTTGGACTAAGTTTTGATGGTACACACATGTCTAATATGCAATTATTAAAACTGCTTTGAAAAATAACAAAAAAAATTAAAATGTTGTAACAATTTCATAGTTTCATTTATAAAAAAAAAGATAAACAGAAAATCTTTCATTTTTTTAATATACATATGTACAAACAGTGTATCATCAGAACTGTACAAACAACTATTTATAATTAATATATTCTGTGTAAGAAAGTTAACTTTAAATTAAAATAAAATCAACATTTTAACATTCATTATGATGTAACATAAAATTATTTAAAATGAAAATATTTCACTCAAAAGAAGCAAAAGAATACATATGGACAAATATTATAATAAAAAAAGAAATAATTTGAAAAAGTATACTTTCCTGTTACAAATTTATATGCTATCCAACATAACATATATACGTATATCTGCCCAATTACTATATTAAAACAAGAGAGATGTACAATATAGATGTACAATATACATCAAAAACTGTTCAAGAATCATTGGAATTTATATTAAACGTTTTCATTAAGAATTTTAAATCTATTAACAAACTTTTACAATACTTGTAATATTTTTGCAATATTTCGCTATCGTTTCTTTAATAAAGATTTTATTAGTAAAACAAGAAATCAATCAGGAGAGAAAAATTGAAAAAGTTACATAGCTCTTGTTACTTAAACAAAAAACATCATATTAAAAAAAAATTTTAAGCCTGCGAAATAGCCAAAATTGGGAAAAGCTCCAGTTATGACTTTATGACCAGTCTTAAATACAGAAGAAAAATTCTTTAAAAATTCTCGACTAACAAATTTACTTGAAAAGTGTAATATATTTTATCAACTGAATACTCGACACTGCATTGTGATCAGACAATCCTTGTTTGCCTGGGTTTGCCAAGGTTTCATTCAATTTCGTGAAAGATGCTTAACAAAATGCAATCGTTGCAGTGTGATTCATCACATTCTTCAGAATTAACTATTTGTCCAGCAATTATCAGTCGATTTAAAAGTAAAAAACATTCGATTGCAATTATTTTGTTTATTGATTGCATACACCTCGGACGTCTTATTCAAGATGATTAATTTTTAATTTCAAGTTCAACTTACAAAACTCATTAATAGTCAAATAGTTGCTAACAATAATTACCATGATATTAAGGAATTGGCGATTATAAAGGAAGGGGGAAAAGGCGTTGATGTTAATCCAAGAAAACTAAACTAAATAGTTGCTAAATAAAATAATTCTCCTTGAATGATCAATTTAATTAAAAAGTAATAAATCGGACTTAATTGCTATTTATGCATTAATTAAAATACTATACATCCTGTATATGTACAGCAGGACTCCCCATAACGCGGACTAAAAGTTATAAAAATATTTAATGTTAGAAATAAGAAATAATATTTTTCAGCCACGACCTCCAAAGATCTCCAGTAAAGAATGAGTAAGAAGATTTATATCATTGGAAGAAAAATTAGAAAGAAATTTAACAGAAATGAATCAACAAAGATTCGCTCAATTAGAAAGAATGAAAGTAAAATAAGAGCTAGAGCTTCTGCTGGAGCATCATCAAGTTTAAAGAAATCCTCCCGTACGAAAGATCTTTTATTAACAAAAGCAGAAAATTATTTAATTATAGAGGATTGCAATAGGAAGAATATTTCTTCGAATACTCATTTAATAAGACAGAAAGCACAAAATATTTTTTGTCATTTTGTCAAAAAAAGATTATTTATTTAGTTATAGCTTTTTGCGCTCTTGGATTCGTTTCATTACGTATTCGATCGATAAATTTTATTATCAAATTCCTGATCCGCGAATCAATAGAAATTTAAAATCAATAGATCTTAACTCTTTTAGTACCTTACAAGTTTTCTGAACGTCGCTAATATGCGATTTTGGAGATATTCATAAAAATTGCCATATTTTCTTTAAAAATGAAAATATTTCCTTTTTTTTATTTTACGTAAAACGTATCTAATTTTACACGCGGGAAAGAAAAGGATCGTTCTCCTAAATGAAAACTCGTGATCAATTTCGAAAGAAGATCTGAAATATCGACTCTCGAGGTATTCTTCGGGAAATCCGCGAAACCGATACGGTCGACACCGAGGTATTAAATATTTTTTTTAAGATCAAAGACCAATAGAAACTTAATCGAGTAAAGAAGTGGACGAGTTGAAGAAGTTTCTTTCGAGATGTATCGTCTTCCGATATTCCTAGAGCAAAGTTGACAATTGGGTAGCGGTATTAGATGAAAGTATGCAACGGAGAGAGAAGTTCGGTGAGGGGCAGGTTCCCAAGAGGCGATTTCGTTGGCATTCAATCTGTGTGCAAGCCTGGCTGTCGCTTCCTTCGCGTCTCATCGAGCCAACCCCCTCGAGCTCCGTTCGGAAACTCAATTTGCTGGATAGCAGTCGGCTGTTGCAGACATACGATTCCAGACAAATCTAATCGCTCGTCATTGCAAATATAGGCCAGTAATAAAACGCAGGCCACGTTACTTCTATCGCGCGATCATTCCCCATGGTTCTTCACCCACGATTTGGGCTACATGACTGTCGCAAAGACAAAACGATTATCCCTTTAAAATTCTAAGAATTCTACCGTGACTTTGATTCTTAAAGTGTTCATAGTTTGATAGTTCGTTAAGACAGTTTTCAGTGAATTATCCCAAAATTATCAGAAAATGGTACATGATGTGCAGTTTAAGAAATAACTAAAAATTACATATTTCTTAGCATTTCGAGAGCTTGAAATTTATTTATTATTAAAAATTTTCATATTAAAAATATATAAATAATTAATTTAATTAATTTTCATAAATAATTAACTTTTATAACTTTTATATTAGAAATATATAAATAATTTATTCATTACTATGATAAATGTTGAAAATACACTATAAGTAGAGAAAATACACTAAAAAAAAAATAACTTCCATATTAGAAATATATAGAAATAAGGAACAAATTAAAACATAAAACAAAAGCCATGAAAAAGAATACAGAGAATATATACTCTCGCCCTATCCAAGTGTTTTATCAACTGTAAGGGAATATCTTATTTCGTTATAAACACAAACTTGTATGAAATGAATATTTATATATCTGAAACGAATTACGTTCTGAAGTAAAGGTCACCAAGCGTCGATTTTCTACCTTATCGACCTCTAACGCACGTTCATACAATTTCGACATCAATGTACACACGAACTTAAATTTACATAGAATCTTTTCTATTCGTGGAATATCTAAATTGCGCAATGAACAATCGATTATTACGTCAGGCGTACCATTTTTTGGTACTCGACTTAAAAGTGCAGCAAACATTGTTTCTTTGCACGTAATAGTGATACCATCGTTTTATCTGTTAACGACAAAAACTTCATTCAGTGTGCAAATAAAGTTCACTGTTTGGTACACGCAGCACTCAAAGTGTTGCTCAATTGCCGACATAATTTTCCACCTACGATCAATTATTAGACTGGTCAAGTTTGTGATTTCCTCTTTCGACTCTTAGTATCTCTTTTTCCTCTATCCACTGTTATTTTTTAAGTCGATCGATATCAGTAAAAAAATAATGAAGAATTTGGAAAATTGATGATATTTGTTCGATAAATATTCCACGGTGCATTTCTGGAATTCCAAATCTTTATGGAAATTTTATATAATTATATATATTCAATTATTGAATATTATGTATACTATCACTGAAAGTGATTTTAGCGGGGGTAACCCAGAAAATCGGGCCTCTTCAGGTTTAGCAACGCTAATGCAACGAAAATTAGCGATTGGTTGATTTGGGTCACGTGATTCGTGAGGAGGTATGAGGTAGACCTCGAGTAGGAGTGGCGTTGTCTGATACTGAGCGATCGCGCCTGTAATTTGTTTTCTATCGATTCAAATGTTTGCATATCGATAAAATTTTATGGCAAAAAGTCTTCATTTCCTAGTCAGAACAGTTGCTTCTGGGCCTTTCAGTGAGACGAATAGTACTGGGGTACAAGTCGTGCAGTTTTTCAAATGTGCTATATTTGTTATATCAATTTGTGAAATTTAAACAAAGTACTGAATAAAAGGACGTATAATAAAGTAATCTTGCATAAATGCAATCAATAAAATTAATAATATTTAAAAAATTACAAGACATGTAATTTTATAACATTAAATTATTATGTAAAGTGTAGAGGGGGGAAAAAAGAGAGGGTCGTAATGTGTAAATTGCATAATTTATTTTCTTTCAAATGAAACGTAATTACTATATTATGCACATCAGCGATAAATTGACTGTAAATGTTACAATATTAACAATATTGGCGAATAATCGTTCGTAATGATGCAGGTATGAATCGTTCGTACGAAAATAAACATGTAACGACGATATGCAGAGAATAATTTAATATATAATAGAGAGTAAACTCATAATTACGCGAAATGAAATAAAATTCTGTCTTGAAAATTGAATCGACATTTCCATCGTCGATTTTTTTACATTAATTGTTTCTTGTGTGTACTAGGTGTCCTTTCTAGGGTGTCCTTATTTTTTCCAGGATAACTTTGCCAGAAACTGAGTAGATTTAATGAACGAAAATAAAAAACAGAATGTCATATAAACAAATACTCGAAAATTTTTCATTACGGAACTGTAACGAAAATTTGAAACAGAACTCGGGAATAATTGTGAATTTATGAATAATGCGAGCGCGGCATATTTCAAAGGGTGAGAATATGAAACGATTCATGATGAAAATCGCAATCGAGCAATTTTTAGAGCTTTTAATATCAGTCGCAGAGAAAATATTCGGCGAGTTTCTCGTTTTCAATTAAGAATATCCAGAACTACCATTTTCTATAAAATGAGTTGGAGCTAGAGATTTTAGGAGATATGCTATTGTTATTGGAGATATGTATTATCGACGAAATTAATTAGATGTTCTACAACTTTGCAATGCAACAATGACCAAGTCAGCGTTGTTCACAAAGATGGATAGGTCGAGGAGGAGCAGCGTTGTTCACAAAGATGGATAGGTCGACCAATTCCTTGACCTCCACCGAAGGTCACCAAACTTTACATCATTAAATTTTTACTTTTACGGAGTATTAAAACAAAAGGTTCGCTACACAAAAGTTACGCGTGAAGAATTAATGCAAAAAATTTGTAGTGCGTTTAATCAAACGAAAGCAAATCAACTGGAAATTCGAAATGTAATAAACATAATTTTTAATAGATGTCAAGCCTGTATTTATAAAAATGGACAACACTTTGAAACGAAACGGACGTATGCAAATATCGTCAATTCTTATTTCGAATTTTCGTTATAATTTTTTAACAAGAAATTTTTGCGAGCACATGACATTTTTTTCTTATTTTCATCCATAGAATCTACTAATCTGGGGCAAAGTTATGTCGTAAAAAGACACCTTGTACATATATAAGAATATTTCTACACATGTTCTGCATGTACACAGTACATGTTGCTAGATAATGAAAGAAACGATTATACGTCAGAGAAATTGTTACGTTACAAAGTTATGAAACAAACGTACATTATATAATTGTTCTCTTCCTGGATATCAATTTTTTCTGTAAATTCTCCTTATTATGGTACACTCTTTAATAAACCGTCTCTATTGGCCGGTAACTTCATTTGAAAACTGAATTCATATATCTGATGCCGCGAAAAATCTGTCGTTTTGCATAACAGATTAACTATTCTATAGATCATATTCACCTTTTTAAAAATCAAATTCACACTTCTGCGAGTCAAGTCAACAAATTTGTTTTCTTGAGCCATCATAACAAAAATCGAATCCGACGTGAACAAAAATTTTATTTCACATACGTAATAATACTTTAATACTATTTAAATAATTTTATGTATGTAACAACATTTAAACAAAGAAAACACTGAAACATAAAATGATATGATATTAAATTAACGAAATGAAATCAAAATTCTTGCTTAATAATAAAAATATTTAGTTACACATATGTACTCATCTATAGCGCTGCACGGGGTAATTTTGTATACACATTCATATAATAATTATGACAACCTGTAGGAATGATAAATAACATGCGTTAAATATTGACATGGCTTGAAAGTTCGACCAAAATATTTCTTGCACAGAATTTAATTTTTGAAAAAATACTTCTTCAATGAGATTGAAAAGATAGAAATGATAAAGAGTGCCTTGTTTGACAAACGAGATCATGCACTTTCTGAGTTTTGTGGAAGCTTGCATTGTCCAAAACTAACCACACTTCTTCTTGATTATTTTCATTCAATTTTTGCAGTAATTTCCAAAGAAATTCGTGAAAAATATTTGAAATGATCGAGCGTGCAATTACTTCGTGCCACGTTATTCTCTTAATATTTATTTATTGCAACAATTAGAGAAACATCTCGTCCTACAACTGTTGGCACGGCCACACGTGCTGGTGTTAACTCTTAATCGCACCTTTGTTTTTCGACGATGTTAACTAAATCTCGTTTCATCAACGAATATTATTTTTAGTCTGTCAGGGTGTTTCGAGAAAGATTTAAACTCGTTAATTGTTTTTTTTTTCAGAGTTTCGACGTTCAGCCTGTAACGAGGCACATTTTATTGTGAGCCGTAACTTGTTTGATCCACTTTTAGCGTTAAATAAGTATTTTACGTTAATTTCATGTCATTTTATGTTATTCTCTGTTTAAACATTGTTACATACATGCAATAAAACTTTCATTTCGAAATAATAACTTTATATCGGATTTTATTTTTATTACAATGGCCTATTAAGGAATCCAATTTATATAAAAACTGATTTATAAAAGGATGAATTTGATTTACAAATAGGATCTGCAAAAGAGTTAATTTATGGTTTAAGAAGGTGAAATATGATCCGCAATAGGGTTAATTTGGAGTGCAAAACCTGTATTGCTGAAAGAAAGGTTCTTCGCGTTGTGATGCAAAGTTATTTGGACAAGTTCCTTTTCCTTCGGAGCACGTGTATTAAAGGAAGTCTAATCAAAAAGTGTTCTTTCGTCGATCGATGACTGACTGACTTTTGGTTTGAAACGAATTGTGGACTGACTTTCCATCACCCTTTCAATGTGCCAAAATGTTCCAACATATGTTCCTCTTAGAGGAGTGATACTTGTAAAGGACATTCGGAGGTTCAACACGATTTTTCTCAACGCACGAGCTTATATCTTCTATTTGAACGTTGTACAGCGACAAAATCATTGCCAAAAGACCGATCGACAAACACGACAAAAAACAAACGAGATAAATTCTACGATCCACATTGATAACGCAATTGATGCTATGGCAACGTCGTGTATATTTGTTTATTTTTTTGTTGTACAAGTCGCGCGAAATGAGTAATTTCGCGAAATTATTAATTTGTGAAATAGAAAAACAGTTTGTTCTCGGTTGACATTGCCAAAAATATTTTTAAAATCTTTTAAAAATTAATCGTTTTCGATCATTGTTGATTGATTCGATATTGATTGTTGTCCGACCGATCAATGTCAGTTGATAGTACGATGATGATTTTTGTACTTAACTGACTCTAACTTTTATTAGAACGTAGCCTGAGACACCTTGGTCTTTAGGCTGTTTATGACAGAAAAATTGTTATTGGGGCGAAAATTTTAACCCTTTGCGGACGAGAGGCGAGTGAGAGGCGACAGTCGGCGTTTATGTTAGATTTCGTTACCTCCAACCGATAGGAACGCACTATTGGTTCTTGGAAAGGTTCCTTAGCTGTTGGTGTTCTTTCATACGAAGTGTGAAATGACACATCATAACAGAGATAAGATCAAATTAATGAAAGATTCTTCTAAGACTGTGACATTAGTTGAGACTTGGCGTTCTATAATTTGTATAGAGTGATTTTGTTTGAACCCCGACAAAAATGGATTTCACAAGTGAACTCAGCTCTAGTGAGGACGAATTTTGTTTTGATACGGTCCATACGAAATACAACGTATTCATAAAGAAATTAGTGGGATAGAAAGTGAAAGAAGCGATGAAGATGATGACATAGTAGTGGGTGTAAGAACTCGAAAAATCAGAGTAATAGATAGCGAATCCGAAAGTGATGCCCCATAAACCTCTGATAAATCAGAATGAACAGCTTGTGACGAGTCCAGGGAAATACCACCCAGAATAAAATTCACACCGGGCGAAAGATCTGCAGGGCCACAGGTATCCTCCAATGTGAAAGAACCTTTGCATTTTTTCAAGATGTTCTTTACCGACGAGCTAGTCGATCAAATAATAATAGATACAAACAACTATGCTGCAAAAAAGTTAGAGGGAAGGACGCTATCATCACGGTCGCTCTGGCAAACACGGTACAATGTCACGAAGGAAGAATTTTGGGTGTTTATTGCAGTGATTGTAAATATGGGGATAATACCACTGGCCAATATGAAAGAATATTGGTCAACAGACCCAATAACCCACATTCCATTTTTTGCCAACACCTTTACAAGAGATCGATTTGCCCAAATTTTTTGGATGTTACATGTACAAATGTAGTATCGGCACGAGGTAGCAACACTACAACGCGTTTACAGCTCATAACTGGTTACCTTGATTATATAAACTCAAGACTTCTGAATTATTTTACACCCAGCCAAGAAATTTGTGTCGACGAATCTGTCGTAAAATTCAAAAGTCGAATTTTATTTATTACATATAACCCACAGAAACCGACTAAATGGGGCATTCGAATTTATACACTGGCAGATTTCAATACCGGTTATATTTGTATACGGGGAATTTTACCTTACTATGGCAGCCTTACAACAGAAACATTGATAAGACCGGACCTTCCAGTATCGACAAGAATCCCCTTATACTTATATACAATGATACTGAATAAAATTCCAGGTGCGCAGGGGCACCATATGTTTACTGAACGATATTACACTAGTTACATTTTAGCTAATGAATTACATAAACTGAAGTGTCATTTGACTGGGACAATACTAATTAATAAAAAAGAATTGCCAGATTCAATAAAAAAAACGACAACTTCCAAAAGGAAAATCCATGGTAGCGTATCGTAGAAATAATAATGTGATTTTGGCGTGGAAAGATAAGAGGATCGTCACGCTATTGACAAATTATCACAATGCAGAAATGAGTACCGTTGAACGAATACTCCGGCATGGTGTTCAAACTGTGGTTAGAAAACCCAATGCTGTCATAAATTATACCAAATTCATGGGCGGCGTTGATCTGGCAGATCAGTATTATCCGACATACTGCTTTATGAGTAAGTCCCTGAAGTGGTGGCGCAAATTATTTTTTTGGGGATTGGAAATTTGTTTGATTAATTCGTACATTCTCTACAAACAAGTAAAAAGGCAGAGAAACGAACAGCCACTTACACATTTGCACTTTCGAAAAATTTTGGTAGACAAATTGAGAGGAGATTTTCGACAACCACGAGATCGAGCTTGAAGATCGACCTCCAATTCTGACGAAATTCGTTTACCTAACGGAAAGCTTCATATAATTCTTACTGGCAAAGAAGGATTGCAAAGTTTGTTCTAGTTCGAAACAAACCAAGTGGAAGACATGAGACGACCTATTATTGTGATACACGTCCAGATAAGCCAAGAATGCATCTTGGTCAATGTTTTATAAATTATCATACGAAAGGAAACCACAGATCATAATTTTTGTAAAGTTATATTCTTAACCCTTTGCGGACGACTTTTTCGGCCGGGTCAGGTAGCAGGACGAGGCGATTTTTGCAAATATATCGAGTGTCTTACATGATACAATAAAATGATCTTACATATAAATTATCTTACAAAAATGTTATATTTCGATAGTTTATCTATATTTACATCTTTAAGAATATAACGTCTCATATTTTCCACCTGGTTTGTTTCGACTAGAACAAACTTTGCAATTCTTCTTTGTGCCAGTAAGAATTACACGAAGCTTTCCGTTTAGACGAATTTCGTCAGAATTAGAGGTCGATCTTCAAGCTCGATCTCGTGATTGTCAAAAATCTCCTCTCACCAAAATTTTTCGAAAGTGCAAATGTGTAAGTGGCTGTTCGTTTCTCTGCCTTTTTACTTGTTTGTAGAGAATGTACGAATTAATCAAACAAATTTCCAATCCCCAAAAAAATAATTTGCGCCACCACTTCAGGGACTTCCTCATAAAGCAGTACGTTGAATTTCGTCTTGGACCGTATCAAAACAAAATTCGTCTTCACTAGAGCTGAATTCACTTGTGAAATCCATTTTTGTCGGGGTTCAAACAAAATCAGTCTATACAAATTCTTCTGATGCTTTCGCCACGATCGCCAAGTCTCAACTAATGTCGGAGCCATTGTCAGAGCCACAGTCTTAGAAGAATCTTTCATTAATTTTATCTTATCTCTGTTATGATGTGTCATTTCACACTTTGTATGAAAGAACACCAACAGCTAAGGAACCTTTCCAAGAACCAATAGTGCGTTCCTATTCGGTTGGAGGTAACAAAATTTAACATAAACACCGACTGTCGCCTCTCACTCGCCACTCGTCCTGCCGCGCGAAACGCCATGGCGACCGAGAATCGCCTCTCGTCCGCAAAAGGTTAAAGGTATAAATATAGATAAACTATCAAAATATAACGTTTAAGATAATATAACATATAAGATAATTTATATGTAAGATCATTTTATCGTACCATGTAAGACACTCGACATATTTGCAAAAATCGCCTCATCCTGCTACCTGATCCGGCCGAAAAAGTCGTCGCCCGAAAAAGGTTAAATTTATTTTACATTGCAATTTGTCAGTATTACTACTGGCAAAACTGTGTAAATCTTTCACACATTAAAAATTGCGTTTTCTTCATAATCCTGTCATAAATGCACCATTGATATTCTCACATTATTACAGAACGAATTAACAGAATGAATAGTTCATGTATATTTCATCCGTTGATAAAATCTTTTCATTCCGTTCAATGTTTTATTAATGAAGTTTTTTCCCCCGATACTATCTGTTGAACTCGATAATAACCAAGGAGAAAATTGAAAACAAATCTATAAATCAAGAAAATCTGAATTTCTAGTCTATAAATCAGGAATATTATTTAAAAAACAATTATAATCTGTTGCAACTTGAATTTATGATAGAAACGCAAGAAATGACGTTTTTTCTCTCAAGCGGTGAGAACTAATGCATTATTTCTTAATATTTAAAATCTCAGCATCTAAGGTTAATAATTTTATAATTAAGGTTAATATAATTTATTTTTCTTGTTTTATAATATTGATATTTAAAATATTTAAAATCTCAGCATCTAAGGTTTATATAATTTATTTTTCTTGTTTTATTTTTATTTTTTATTTTATTGTTTATTCTTGTTTATATATATTGTGTTTATTTTCGTGTTTTGAAATAGCGATTTTAACCTGCCTTCTAACTTCCTCCAAGGATATTTGGGACATTTGCCACGTAGTAGTTTTCTCTTTGTGTTTGCAAACACTGTGAAGCAAGGAATGAAAATGAAAATGAAAAAATAATCAGCAGGAGAACGTGTCCTTTATGTTAGATGTTTTATATTTTAGATAGTACCACGAGTTACATGAGAATTATTTAAAAAATAAGAAAATTTTATGCATTATTCTTGCATGAAGAAATTATTTGACACTGCATTAAAAACTTTTTTATGGTTTTTATAGTTTTGTAAATAAAATATTATTGAAACGTATAAAAAACAATTATAACCTTTTTTTTCCACTTTTTCTCTAATCAAATAAATAAAATTTAGCAATTTGACAGTATACGTATATATTGGCTCTTATTTTGTTTTTATCAACCTTATAAAACTTTTAAAGTAATTATGCCATGAAATTTTACTGTATTATCTATTAGGGTGATATGTTAATTCTATTATATTGAATTTGTGATACACTGACCTGTTTGAATTTCAATTGGATAGATCCTATTAATAATTTAATAAAATTTTGGAATTTAACTGATCGATTTTCGGACTATGTAATTACAGGAATATTCATATTGGTAACAAAAAATAGTGATACCACGTGTGGGGTAGGCCGTTATTGTTTCTTTGGTTTGGCTCTTCTCTCTCTCCTTAAATTTCTGCTATCCATATCGTATTGCTCGGGCAAGTTAGTTTCCTTCTTTTGGTGGACAGATGGCTCACGTTGCGACACTACAATTGCGAACAAAGTTGTAGTGTCGATCAAATTGCGAATACGCTTGTAATTGAAACTTCTCAAAACGCTGTCTTAATTTGCGAAAATAATATTTTTCCTCTATCGTTTGTTGTTATGATTACAACTTGCTGTGCAGTACGTGTATATATATTATTTCATACATTGTTCTAATTTTTTCATTGCATAATACGTTTGTTAAATACGAGCATAAACATTTTTAAAGTAATAATGAAACACAAAAGAAATTTTTACGTTACAGGGTGTTCCAAATTTATACTGATTTAAACTGAGAAAAAAGATCCTCTAAAGATTTGCATATTTTTGCTTTATTTCAAATAAAATCGTGGAAAAAGAAAGAAACAAGTTTTCATTTTCGCATTGATACAATTCCAATAAATTCGGGAGAGCAACTGAAAGACCAAACCGTAGCTTGATGTATCAAACATCATTAGAACAATATCTAGGAATGGTTAATGTTCGATTTAATGCTTGCATTGCTGTGAAAGGCTAACATTTTGAACAATATCTTCATTAAATAAATGACATAGATGACAATAGATCATATAAAATGATAATAGGGATAATAAAATAGACAACAATGAGTAAACAAGTGGAAAAATGGAAGCTTTTTCGTATTTTTTTTCGTGACTTTCTTCAAAATAGAGTAATTCAAAACGAGCAAATCCCTAAGAAACTTTTTATTACTGAAAGTGATTTTAGCGGGGGTAACCCAGAAAATCGGGCCTCTTTAGATGCAACGCTAATGCAACGAAAATTAGCGATTGGTTGATTTGGGTCACGTGATTCGTGAGGAGGTATGAGGTAGACCTCGAGTAAGAGTGGCGTTTGTGAGTGGTACTGAGCGATCGCGCCTGTAATTTGTTTTCTATCGATTCAAATGTTTGCATATCAATAAAATTTTATAGCAAAAACAGTCGTCTTCATTTCCTCAGAAATTGTCAGAACAGTTGCTCGTCAGTGAGACGAATCGTACTGGAGTACAAGTCGTGCAGTTTTTTTCTTATTGTTAGTTCATTAGTCTCCTATATGCTCCCGAAGTTTTGACATTTAAATTTCAATCACTTTGTATATTTTATGCTATTATTGTTCTAATTTTCATTACATAATTTTACAATACATTTGCTAAATATGAGCACGAACGTATATTCTTTAAATATCGTTAGAACTATGCAAATGCAACCTAAGAGTAACAAGAGTAACAAGTGTTGTTATACATACTAATGTGTTTAGTGAAACTCAAAAGGAATTTTTACAACGTTATGTTACGTAAAAAGCGCGTGTTTCTCGTAAGTTTGGTTCTCGCAAGAGTCGGTTCTATTTTACATAAAAATATGTGAGCAATTGTACTGACAAAGAGGGATTTCTGCAACTAGCAATTTTATATAAAGACGGGAGTGTATACCGGGTGAGTCACCTAAAATTGGAAGCTAAAATATTTTCGGAACGATTAATTATATCCAAAAATGTTTTAGACAAAGTGGTTTCGAGAGGAGCATTAATTGATATAACTATTATTTTTTAATGTTGATTTACAAAAGGTCAAGTTTTTTTTTTTTTTTTTTTTTTGTGAGCGAAGTGAAATCGTTTAATACATTATTCGATTCAGCTTGTCATTCTGTACAGAAAACAAAAAAATATATCATTTATACCGAATAACTATTAGTTCAGGAGATATTTTTTTAATTAAAATAAATTGTGTGCCACTGGTAGAGTATCGAATTTATCTATAATAACAGAAGGCAATATCGTTTATTGATTATCTATTAAGATTAGAACAAACTAAATATCTATTTCATTATTGCATAATAATTATTACGAGATGTACTGAAAATGATGATCATTGACATCTAAACACTTTTGTTGTCTAATTTTTAAAGAATGTTTCACATTACTTGACATCAGTGCAGTGATATTACACTCTTCGACAATTCGTTGACACCTGTCTTTACCAGTTATTAGTGCGTATATGAGCGTAGATTTTTTTAAAATCTGGTCAACCTCGTCCAATTCATCGAGGAAGAAAATGTCGGTCCAATGCTTCTTTGAATATTACAAGACGATTAGAATGTCACTTCTTTCAATAACTGAATCAGACATGATAAAAACATAATGCAAACACAATACAATATTGTTAGCAAATGAAGGAAGAATCATTGTTAAATATTTCGAAAGAAAATCTGAGGAACAAAACATCTGACACGTCTAAAGAGTAATGAAATTAAGTAAAGAAATTCGAATTTGAACAAGTATGATACTGCAATATTTTAATTAAAATATCTCCTAAACTAATAGGTTTTTGGTATAAATGATTTAAAATCTTTTTATAGGGAACGACAAGCTGAATCGACTAGTGTATTAAAAGAAACATAAGATTTCATTGAAAAAAAACAAACTTGACTTTCAAATGCATTTATTTTCAATTATATCGAAAGATGATAACTGTATCGATTAACTACTCGCCAACTTCTCGAAACCATTCAACTTTTGTCTGAAACATTCTTTGATTAATCGTTTCGGAAATATTTCAGCTTCAAATCTTAGGTGACTCGCTCGATGCATCTACGTACAAGAGATATGTATATGCAATGTGTAAATTACACTTTGCAGAGTGTATAATGCAAATAATGTGTGGTAATGTATATAGACTAAAATGGCGGATAAAGCCTGATGCAACATTAGAAGGCACACGCCAACAAATGAATAACGAATATCGCGGTTCATTTTTTTTATAAAGAAAATAAAAATAAAAATAAACAAACAATTGAAAGTTAATAGCGAACCTAACATTTTACCGGTAACTGTGTAATTTATAAAAATGTACAATATCAAAGTATAACTGTATGATATAAATTGTAATATAATAACATGAACTTACACTGTAACTAAGTAAATGACACTGGAATAAATGAAATTACAACTAAATTAGAACGAATCCGAACTAAATATTTCCACAAGAATCTTTATTTATATATATATATTTATATTTCATAAGTGACTTCATTGTAAACTATACGCATATAATAAGTATCTAAAGAATGAGAGATGAGAATGCTTGAACCTGGAGATAACTGACCTAGTTTACACGATATGACTTGTAATTGCCGATCATTTGAACAAATTTAAATCGCGGTAACAATTTATTTATTATTTATTTATGATATTTAATGTGTTTAATCATGCTCGTCTTCGTCAATTTGTATTTAAAATTTTTAGGATAAAATATACAGGTTTTAGATTGCGATGTAGATGATTGTTCAGCTGATTGAACAGATTTAGAGCAAGTTTAGATTTTACTGATTCAACCGACTGAGAAAACAAAGCGCATTAAAACGAATGCGATATCACACGGACAAACAGCTGACTGATCAGCTCGCTATGCAAATTCTATCCCGATTTAACTTGCTGATCAGCTGAATTAGGCCCGGTGCACGCCGAGCGTGCAACTTGGCGCTGCGTTTCGTAATAACGTTAATTTATATAAAGTGATTCACAGGAAATGCAACTTTTAGCGGCTGGTTTGTAATCCAACCAAAATGAATGCGCATATGAAACGCTTGGCGGCAAAGCAATATGGATTATTATTTTATACGGATCAATTTGGACGAACAGTTTACGATAATATTTGGACGCTTTTTATGTATGAAAGCGAAATTCGGCAATAAATTAATCCGCTCGTGTAAATTGCAAAAAAGATTGGACGCGCGAACTCGGCGCAAATTACCAATCATTTGCATCGAGCCTTAGTCAACCATGTAACGATTTAAATCTGCTCACTATTAGGCAACATTCTTCAACCTTCATCTGTCTCTCGTGTCAATGTGACATTTTTTCATCTAAAATGTCGCTCACTAGACACCAAACTCGATTAACTCCGTTTTTCGAACATTTTTAAATTTTAGTGTCAAAGCACTTGATTGATTAATTAGGTTTAACACCAATGAATGATTGTTTTTCGACTTGTGAATTATAAATAATTTAATATTTCAGAAAAAAAGTTTGAGTAACTCCGTACTGTAATACAAATCGTTGCAACAATGCAATTGAAACATTCGTAAGAATTTAGATAGTTGAGTAATTTTTTAATACAATGGTATATGTAATAAAAAAAAATGTGAATGGTTAGTGACAGAATGGAACAGTGATTTTTTTATGAAGTAAAGTTTAGTTTTGTGTAAAATAGTGTGATGCTCAACTGAATTAAACAATAGAATTTTTATTAATTAACAATATAAAAAAATATAAGCAATTACTACTACATAAACGTAGATCATAACAATGGACGAAAATAGAAAAGTCACGATATGATATTAACTTTCACGTGACTTACACGTGAGAGTAGGATTTGTGTGAATTTTACACACAGTGGAATATAGAAATTTAGTTTGGTTTATTTATTTATAATCAATAAAAGAATTTGCAAATTTAACTATTTATTTTTGTAAATATTAATTTATTGCCATCGTGTCAAATCTGTCTTTCAAAGTTTGCAATAGAACACACAAATTTGCTTTCTATTTATCAGTGCTCGCGGTTTTTTCCGTAATTTTTCCCAAGCTTTTCTCATCGATGAACCAATTTACAAAATCGTATTTCCTGAAATATTCTTAACGCATCGCGAAAATAAACACGTATTGACGTACGTCAATAATCGGTTAACGAATAAAAATTTTGAATCATTACACTCGTCAGGAAGAGCGAGGTATTTAATTCGAGATTTAATCTGGATTACATAGAACATCCTAGAGCTGAGTGAAGTCTGGAAATGTGATCCATCGATTGTCATACCTGATTACATTGGTTTATTCCATCTCGACGGACAGATTTTTCGTCGAGGAATCTAGATTAACGAGACTAGATAAGACAGATGACATTCGACGTGGAGAATTCAATTGCGCCATTTGCACAGGTAATTTTGTTGAAAAAGCAGGATGATCTAGGCATTCAGGAAAAAATAACGAGAGAATGGAACGCTGCGAATGAGCCGAGGACTTCAGAGGATGATTTCCAAAGGCAAAGGAATCTAAGAAAAGAATGGCAAAAGCAATTTTCAAGATTCGCATCTCATTCAATCTTCAGCCAAACTTCGTTTTAACACACCATTTTTTTTTTTCTTTTTTTTAAATTTCTTTTTCTTTTTGCATATTCTGATAATACTCGATGAATATCTTGTGCGTTGTTAACCTTTTGCGATCAGCAAATTCATTTTTCTGGTGGCACTACCAACTGGGCAAAGCAGTTTACATTTTTAAAGTTATTCTTGCATAGGCGATGTGTAACTAAATATGTATGGATATTAAAAAGTACAAATTATTTTGAAGCAAATATATTTTGTTAAATATCACTTGCAGTGCATAAAAATAAAAACGCTTGGTTTTTGCGTCCATTTTAAGTCCATTTATTCATACATTAAGATATTTAAGGGTTTGCGTTTGAATTAACTAAAAAGCATTATAAACGTGGTAAATTTTATTGCGTAATAATAATTAATGAAATTATTGAGAGAGATAACAAGTTTTTTTTTTAGCTATAAATGGACTTGCACCAATAATTTCAATAATAACAAATTTTAAAAAATATGAACAATACCAATTTTAGATTTACATTTTAATTGAAGTAGGCTTTTCTGTGTTTTTAATATAAAAAAAATAATAATTGAGATAAAGATATGTAAGTAAAACGTAAGTTGACTTTATTGACGAATATTTTCAGTTAATGATAAAAAAATTTATGATAAAACAACTATAAAAAGTAAAACAATAATACCAGTTATATTTACTTACTTATTGTTACAAGTCTTAAAGTTGTGTACAATGGTGACAAAGTTATTTTGCTAACATTTTTTTGTTTCCATAAATATTTTGTAAAAAGTTTTGTAACCTTCGTCCCTTCAAACTTTATTTAGCATATTGTAATTCCAGATAATGTATAATTTCTCTGTCCGTATTTCTTTTTCTCTTTGATAATGTCTCTTCTAGGGACTTCGTCTAGGGACTTCTAGGGACTTTTTCTCTTCGATAATGTCTCTTCTTGGGGCAGAAGCTTTTCGTTTCATTTCATGTAAAAGGAAGTTATTTGTTTTCCGACAATTCTTTGTTACGTTATAACAGTCCTGAGCTTCGATTAATTAACATGATTAGAAAGTTGTTTTAATTACTGATTATTACAAATGAACTTATCTCGCTTAAAAAAAAAACAATTCTTGCAATAACATTTAACAGTTAAGCTTCTTTTGACGAATTTATGAGTATACTGTATAGCATTGATTTTGTTATTACAAATATGGAAAAAAGATGGTTAATCCATGGTTAATCTGACTAAAACTAGCATTATCTCGTTATTTTTCAAAATTACGTACACTATCAGTCAGACTGTAAACTTTTCACGTTTTTACACGTGTAAGAACTGCGACTGTTTACATTGCGTAAATAGACGAGAATTACGTCTATTTACAAATGTGAAAAACGGATGCATCAAAAAGATAGGACAGGTATGGAAATTTATTATTTTATGCTCATCTGATAATGTCTCCATCTCTTTCCTCCCTTTCCTTACTTTCCATTTATAACCTCTAGCCATTCATAACATCTGGAAAATGATTTGTATAAAGATTTTATAAATTTTCTTGTTGAAATTTTCCATTCTTGCTGCTTTAAGCTCATGTATAAGAAAATTATGGTTTTCGTCTGGGTTTGTATATCGTAATAAACTACGCGCGAACAGTGATCGAATCTCAAACGGCGGGAAACTTAGTGCCCAGATCTAGCACTCTCGGCCAAAATTGAAGAGGATCTCGAGGAACATTCATTTCAAGTTGGATGATGAAGTTGAGGCAGCGGTGAGCTCCTTGATCAAAAGCAGAGGAGCAGATTTCATTCGTTGACGGAATGAAAAAACTTGTCGGCAACGTGACGGCAAAAATGTATCAAAGTTTCATTTCCTTTCTTTTTTTTTTTTTTTTTCATTTTAAGAGCTCCTTTCGTTCTCAAGATACAGGTTGCTTGAATCTCTCAGACATTGCGTCCACAGGCAACCTCGCTCCAAACAATATTGTTCGTGATTACATTATGCAAAGTAATTCGACATTTGGCATATTTATAGAGGAAAGATGTAGCTTTAAAATAAATGCCCACACAGAGCTGTAACTCTTCTCGTTTCTCAGATACGCACGAGTATAGATGATTATTTTTCAATCTTATTATAACAACACCTTTTTTTAGTTGTTTAAAAATATATTTTTTCGTTAAAATAATTATACATTGTTATTAAAATTTATCTGTTTGTAATAAATGTTAAAAATTATAAATATAATTTAAGCACCTTTTGACAGAAAATGAAAGAAAGAATTATATTAAACAAAGTAATATCTAACAGAAGCAAACTATGAAAATAAATAGAAATTAAAAAGATTTTTTTGACAAGAAAGTAATTCAATATTATATGTTTGATCTTTTGAAACAAAGAATATTACTTTCTAGTCTTTATTTTTGTCAAAACTTTTTAATCTTCCTTTTTATCAAAATGAATTTCAACGAAAGAAGATGAAGGAAACTGACAAATTGTTTTACATGTATAATTGCTTCGGTATCCTATATGTGACTTTATTCTTAAACGCTTACAAACAAATCGTTTTTTGATATTTTTTTAAAAATCTCAATTTTCTGTGCTTCTATTTATGAAAAAGAAATATTATAATTTGAAATATACTTATGTATATGAAAAGTCGGTGATACAAAAAGAAATTTTCGCTTGTTTTTCTGTTGATTCGTAGTGAGTCGGTGATTATCGGATTGGATATTAATTTATTTTTCATCGACTTTAATTCAGCCAGTTTGTCAAATACAAACTTTTAGGGACGATTCATCGGGATAATTTGATTTCAATACGATCTACTACCGTAAACATTTATGTATGACGTTGCACCTCTGTCACTGAAAAAAACAGTGAATATTCAACAGCTTTCGTGGTTAAAATGCATCTACTATCACAAATGACTTTGGCAAATTTGTTCCTTGGTGTTTATCACGTCGCTAGCCGATCTCTTTGATCGCTAGTCGAGAATTCAACAAAAAAAAAAAAGAACATGAACGATCGAATATTATGTACGAATAGCAATTAATCCTTTTAGTACCCAAGAGGCAATATATCGGTCTTACGATTTTTTTCATTTTATTTTCAATTCTTTGAACATTTTAATACCTCAGCTTTTTCTTTTACCTACCAACGTTTTATTCGTATAAAATTTTTCTACTGAAAAGTAGCATAGGATGTAACTCTGAGTCAGACTGTTATTCAGTTGTTATTGAAGATGGATAAAAATTGTGAGAGAAAAGTTTTGCATGGTTTAACAAGCCCTATTATTGTGTGCAACTTTTTGCAGAAGTGCATCAATGCAGTTGCGATATTCAATTGCATCGTTTTTTGAATGCAACTCTATGATTTTTTTTTTTTTTTTTTTTTTTTTTTGTATGAATCGATTTCCCGTGCCACTCTGAATTAAAAAAGACGAGAAAGTTAATACCTTTCGAAAATATCTCTTTTTCAACATCTACAATAATTGTTTAAATATTTCACCATTATATTTTAAATATTTTCAGACACTGAACAGGTATTTTTTTAAAATTCGCATTACACGGTTTACTGCACGAAATTCTATTAGAGATGCAAAACAATTTAAAATATTACCAACAAAACGATAGTGACACGTGCGTCATAAAAAACTATCTGACATCAATTTACGGAGACAAATGGTTTGGAATACACAGTCTCACCTGACTTAAACCTCCTTGATTACTTTTCTTAACAAACAGAGGGTATTTACAATCTTTTATTTCAATTGATGACATTAAAGAACGAATTCGGAGAAACTTTTCAAATGTGAGTACTGAATAGCTGAACAACGTGATGAAGTGTAAAACAGTTTAAAATGCAATTGTAGAACATTTATTTATTTATTATATGTTACATGTATTTATATATCATATTTAAATATTTATTTATTTATTTATTAGGAAGGAAAAAGGTAAATATCTCGAAAAATATTGAGTTTTCCACGATTGTATTGATTTTATTCAGAATAACAGAAGGAATCGATTCGTGCAAAAAAAAAATCACATAATTGTATTCGAAAAAAACGAGTGCAATTGCACTTACAAAGTACGTAAAAAAAGAAAATGTTTAAAATGCAATTATAGAACATTTGAATATTTGTTGTAAGTGTTGAGAAAAAAGGTAAATATCTCGAAAAATAATTAAGTTTCTCACAATTGTACAAGTTACATTTGAAAAACGAGCGCATTTTGAAATCGCACCGATGCACTTAACATCGCACGATGACAGAGCTCTTTAAGCTCTTTAATGCAAAACTTTTCTACACAATTTTTCTCTATCTTCAATAGCAACCAAGTTATAGCCTAAATATAATACACCCAGTGTATTATGTGTGTATTATATGTGTTTTACTCAGAGTTTTGCACATTTTGTTTTTACAATAATGTTTCACAGTTCTAAATAATATATAGAGAAATTGAAAGGTAGTAAGAAACGTAAGAACCTTTTTTTATAGTATTGAAATGAAATACTTTTTAATTATCTTATTTATCTTCTCTAAGTAATCTCTCGATCTCACAACAAAGTAATATGAAGTAGTTTACAAATCAATTAATAGTAATGCAATTCAGTATTCAATCACGTTTTATTTGTTTATGTAATACGGAAAATTATGTTTTTCAAAAAACGATATTAGTAGATCATGTTGATTTAAACTTTTTATTCTAGACTTGGGCTATTATGTATATATCAATTCGAGGAAAATGCAACTAAAACAAACTGTTTATTACCTGTTGTAAAAATTTTGGTAATAATTTATGTCGTAGAAATCGATCAGTACAATTTTTTTCTTTGCACGTCGATCTCTTTCACTATTTGTGATATTTGCGAAAAACTGTCTGAATCACTACAATTCTATCTATATGGATGTAATAAACTAATTCACATTTAATTCTTATCTTTTGTTTTATATATATAAATTAAATAGATTATATAATTATATAATGGGTGTTCGTGTTATTTTTGTAAAATAACAACAAAAAAAAAATGGCAGAAAACAAATATGTACGGTTTACTGTGACCAACACAGCGTGTATAATAATTTTTTATATTTGCAATATTTTTCACGAAATTTAGATGACCTTCAATTTTTTATACAAAATGCTACTTTTATTTGTTTTATTTGTTTGTCATATGAAATTGGCTGTCAAGACGAATTCAAAAATATAGTAAACGATGTAGTGTAGAGTTATGAAAGGTCAGAAATTGGACGTTTTTGACAAACACTTTCGGCTTGTACATTTTCTTTTTACGAATCCTCAATTTTCAACAAGACGTTCAGTATATGTATAAGCCAGAATTAGGCAAGCTTAGACGTACGACACAATTAATAACGAATATCATCCATGTATTGGATTTGCATTAGTTTTCTTGATTATACTGGGTGACCACTGAAACACTGAAGAATTTGAAAAAGTCATAAATTGTGATTAAATAATTTTTTATCACAACTTGCTCATTCGAGGGATGTTGTTTTTCACACATAATACTGAAAAAAGTCCATTAATTATATTTCCAAATAAAATAATACAAAATTTAAAAAACGTGTTTGTAAAAGTTATTTTTGCGTTTATGTCATTCAGTCTTTCAGTGACCACCCTGTAGAAAGCTACTTCCTTCCGATTTCGATAATACGTTGTGTGAATATCGACATTTTGAGACATTCACAAGAAATTCTCCGACTGCCGGCACCGCTACAATGAATTTTGCTTATATGTATGTTAGTATTGGTTGCCAGTCCAGTCGTCTTGGAATGAACGAATGTAACTTCAATTAGCGATGAATCATCGATATATTGCATTTAGATTTCGATTAAATTTTCAATTCGGTCGCCGTGTCACGAGACTGACGACACTTGCGTGAATCTTCTGAATATACTCGGTAGTAGATATTTCCTTTGTCTCAAATTATAGTTGTCACATTAATATATATATATTTTTCATTATATTTCCAATTATTATATTATATTCCAGTTTATTTTATTTGATGTTTAAATATTTGACAAAGGCAGTAGTTTATTAATTTAATTTTTAAAAAATTATTCAATTGTCCGTTCATTTATTTATTACAGCCAGTGTCAAAATAACAATAATTTGACATTTTCAAAAGTAGAGCAGTCATTTTGAAAGTGTATGCATCGTTGAAACGATGGATGATAATTTGAAAGTTAAAGTCAGACAAAATCTGAAATGAACAACACGGCGTGCATAGTGCTGTTCTGCAATTTTTGCTATAGGGTTGTAAAAATGATAAACTGGAGTGCGGTGCTATACTCGTTGCATCGGAAGAATTTAATGTGCATCGTCCAACTATATTATCCCGTTTATGGAAGCTTTCAAAAGTATCTGACAGTTCAATTTTAACTCTAACAAAATTGATAAATATGCGTGGAAAAGAAAAGATTTTTCTCAAAACTTGGAGAAAATTAAAGATATCAAAGAGAGTCGCAAAACGTGTGCCGTGAATGTACCTGAATTAATCTTACGTAAAATCTTCTACAGAGAGAAAAGGGAATAAAATGTTAGATTTTCTAACACTCGAAACTTGTAGGGAAAACATAATGAGATGTCATCTGGAAGTAGTGCTCATAGTGCTTCGTTCTCACATAGTACGTATATGCAAGCCTAAAGCTGTAATTAATGCTAAAAACTGTTCAAATATTATTTAAGATTGTTAAAATTATTGTTCGTTTAAGTGAAAAAGTTTTCCATTTTCCACCAAATTTTATTTATATTTTATTTTTTTACATATTTACCAAATGTCACAACTAATTTGGGACGGAGAAAGTATCATTTTCTATTTTGTAACGTACAAACATCGCAAACGAATGACATGTAAAGTTTTGTAGAAGTCATTTGTTTAAATTCGCAACATCTCAGACAAAGATAACGAGAGTGATGGCTATGCTTACGAGTTTGCTATGCGCACGTATAGGCAGGATTGTGAAGGCAGATTTTTGCAAATATCTCGGAAACTAAGACAGTTTGGCAAAGAAAGCTACGTGCAAAGAAAAATGTTGATTAACATACTTAAGAATCATCAAAATCGGTGACGACCGACCTGTCTTCCAAATAATTACCAAAATTTATACAAAATTTGATGGCAATGGAGTAATTAATCATAACGGAACGATAGATTCTTCACATTTGAGATAAGCAGAGCAGCAAAGTTTATTCTTGTCAAAATTAGCAAAATGACAAAATCTTCAAATCGAAAGAATTCGTGAATAAAATTAAATTGTTGAGTAATTACGTGTATCTACAACATGTACTTTACTAATGTCGAGTGACTTGATTGTTTCAAACGCACGGCACGATTAAATCGCACGTCGTATATTTCTCATTGTACTCTGAGCGAGGTAAAATTTAATTAAATTCTACGCGAACCGAAATATAATGGATGAATTTCAGTTGGAATTTCAGTTTCGTCGAAGCATCGACGAACAACATTAATCGATTGAAAAAACTGACAACACACCGAAGACAACGTATCGAATTCATTAATTCGATTGCATCTTTACGAGACGGTTGATTCAAGTTTTTATCGTCGATTGATTATGCGAACACACCGAGTGTTGAAATTACCAGAATCGTATGAAACCGATAATTCGTTTGCTTCTAGTGCTTTTGCTTTTATTGTGCGAGAGAGGAGGGAGGATAAATATGCTGTTTGTTGCCTACCGTGATATATCGTATTTTTCATTTTCTCCTCTCCTCCGAGAGATATTTTATACGCGTTTCGATTAGCTGCATTATTATGGGACAGCGTTCGCGTATCGATATGTACCGAACTGGACGATGGAATTGGGTAGTCGCGCACTGTATTTGGTACAACGCTCTTGCACATAGTCGAGAACGATGTGTACAGTAGTGTACGAGAACCGATTACATATTTACGCACACTGTGCAAATTGATTCTAGGTGCAAGTATCGTGCTGTTTACTTCCATGAATCGAGCCAATTGCGCACAAAAAAAAAATCACGCTGCATCTATTTGCATTTCCTGTTCCCTCCAGCCCTGCAATCATTCAATATACCGTAAACAGGCAGACGCACCACTCCCGTTTATAAATCTCAGACCACTTACTATACAGGGTGGTCACTGAAAGACTGAAATAACAATAACTTTTACAAACGCGTGTTCTTTTAGTTTTTATTCATCATTTTATTTATCATTTTATTTGGAAATATAATTAATGGATTTTTTTTTCAGTATTATGTGAGAATGAAAATGAACAAGTTATGACTTTTTCAAACCCTTCACTTTTTCAATGGCCACCCTGTATATTTGTATTGAAGTCAAAAAAAAAAAAAAAAAAAAATAAAATCGTTGAAATTGTGAACGAATTTTTTTTCGTTTAAAGGAAGAATACTGCATGAATTTCGGAAATCTTATCAAAAAATAAAATAACGTTTGTATTTTCTTCTCGTCCGCCGTGTTTCTTCATTACAGTTACTATTCTTTGCCATTTTCTTTTCCTGCTGTTGTTCCTTTCTTGCTGTAAAATGTTTTCTTACATTACTTGCCTATCTATTGGGTTGGCAACTAAGTCATTGCCGCTTTTGTCGATAGATTCACTCTACACTTTCTTTTGTTTTGTTAACGTGGTCAGAGCATCTAACCTATATTTTTTTCTTACTGTGTGGACTTCTACTTTTAATTAGTAAAAAAATTATATCGATTAGTTCTTTAGCTTTGTTTTTATCCCAATTTAAAAATGGAAAAACAGGACGTGCACTTCCGACACATTTTTTTATTGTATTACTTCCGAAAAGGCAAGAACGCATCGCAAGCACAAAAGAAGTTATGTGCCGTATATGGAGATGATGAAGCCTTAAAAGAAAGGCAGTGTCGAAATTGGTTTGAAAGATTTCGTTCTGGTGATTTTTCACTGAAAAATGCACAACGATCTGGCCGCCCAGTCGAAGTGGATGAAACCCATATCAAGGCCATTATCGATTCAGATCGTCACAGCACAACACGAGACATTGCAGAGAAGCTCAATGTATCGCATACATGCATTGAAAAAAAATTAAAATTAACCCTTGGTTATGTCCAAGAAACTTGATTTATGGATCCCTCTTATTTGAAATCGGCAATGACTTAGTTGCCAACCCAATAGTTCGTTCCCAAGTTTTTCTCTATGGGATTCAGATTGAAAGACTTGGGGTGGTCATTTCATAATTTTCAGCGAGTTGTTACTTTCAAATTGGTTTAAATAATTTGTGCATATTTTCAGTGCGTGTGTGTAGGGTCGTGATCGTGCATAAATGTAAAATTTAGTCCAATTAAACGTCGTTTGGACGAAATAGCGTTATCTATGTAAAATGTTTGTTGTAGAAGCTCACTGGATGGATTGCCGTCATGTTTCAGTTTAACACTAAACAGTCAGAATCGAACATAAATCGTCTGTGAACATAAACACGTCGTTCGTGATCGAACACTTTTCCTTCTCCCTCCCCCGTCCTCTCGGATCGCTTCTGCAGATAATTTTCATTTTATAAATATTTAGCACGTGATTTTCTTTTACCAAAAGTATTGTACCGTGTACCAATAATTTTCTTCCCTCTGTCTTTCAATGTTTCGAGCTCAACAGTTCAAATTTCTGAATGGCACATCTATTCAGATCAAAAGTGAACAGTCACATTTACGTACATCCGGTCGATTTTCCACTTTGACATGTTGTTTTGTCACTTTTAATCTCGTCTCCAGTCAGATAATCGACCGATACAATTGGAGAATTGATATCGGTATTGAGAATTGTCGAATGCCAACCAGGAGTACATCTAGGCTAAACCAATACTATTCTCAATTAAAAAAGTTATTGATGGGACTGAAATGTCACTTATCGAAGTGTATACTATCGAATGTGTGGTTGCAAATTGTAAAATCACTGAGATCAGTCAAGTTTACCTGTTGACAATCAAAAGAAATATTTTTATAAATATCTTAAAAATTAAAGTCGAATAATATATACGTACGTATATAAGTAAAAGTTGTTCAGAATGATGAGCTTGACAATGCGTTGCAAGGTCATCAAAATTAACGAGGAAATAATTTAATAATATTTAATAATATACAATTCAATAATACAATATTTTATAATACACACTTCAAATAAAATGAATAGAAACAAAAAATGAACACATTCTTATTACATAAAAACTGTCTTTCCATTGTAGGAAATATATCATCTCTCCATAATACGTACATAAAATTCATTTCATGCCAAAGATTTTGAAAGAACCACAGCAACAGAAGCTTATGAAATTATAACCTTACAAAATATAATTCATAAAATACGGTTATATAATTATTTATGATATATTACTATCTGACCAATTCTCCTCCAAGCGTCATAGTTACGGATTTTAAATCGGTATGATTTTAATACCGATAAATACCGATATAAACGCATACCAATATTTTTTCGGTTTTTCTATTGTAGATAAAATTAACTTAAGGTTAAATACATTTTTCTTTTTTAATAATGTGCAAGAACAACTAATTTATAAATTTACGTTTTTGTTAATCCCAAATATAATAATGAAATAGAAATACAGTAAAAAGTGTGATATGTTATATGCGTATTTAATAAAAATTATTGAGGTATCAATTTTCATCCCATTTTCCATTCATCTTCTGTACATCCAGTTAAACTATAGGATCATTGATTCATACTCTTTCTCTTTTCATCCACCATAGAATTATTCCCTCTTTTTAACTCGTTCTTTTTTTTTTATTCCTTGCGACGTTAATAAATTTTTAAATTTTAAATTTATTTTTTATTATCAAAAAAATTTCCGAGTAAATTTCATTTTAATTCATTTTTATATGATAATATTTTATATTTAAATATTATCATATTTTTAATATTAAACAGATATAAAAATGATTTAAAATAAAATAGAAGTATGTCGTTGCGAAGGTTTTCTGCATATTGAGCAAAAGATATAGTAAAATTATTCACATATGATGTAAATATAATTTAAAAAAATTCACATCTAAATTGAGATTTGATCCTTTTGTATTCCATCCTGTATTCGATTGTAAAATCTGGAGAAACGATATACAAAGTATAATAGAATCTTCAATTTTATTATTCGAATAAAATATTTACTAGTAACGGATGCTTTCTCTTGTACTAAATTATTTTGTGTAATTATTACTGACATGATTAATATGTTTTTCATAATTGCAAAAGAACTTATGAAAATAAGAGATACAACATTTTATTAAAAAACATGGAATATAATATGAATATTATCTTTAATTTCGCGATAAATCAATGTTTCGTTTATGAATATCGAACATTGCATAGTATTTTAAATATAATTTTCCCACATTCTGAAACAGTATTTAAACGAAAATGATGAGAACGTATTTTATACTAGAAAAAGGACGTTGATAATGCGAAGCATAAAAACGTGAATTAATGGGAGAAAAACAATATAATAATATAAGTATAATTTAAAGCCAAGTTAATTCAACAGCCAAAAAGTAAAAATATGTAGCATTCTTGAAATAAATTGAAAATATTCGTGATCTCCTTTCAAATAAGGGGGCTGTTTAACGACAAAAGAATTCTATTATCAAAAAATTCCATTAATCAAATACTTTTGTCTTCATATTAATTTGAATATTGTATATTTCAATTGGATAGAGAAGCGCTTTCCCAAAAAATGATGATTACTTTACTTCCTTATATTGAACAACGTAGCACAGATTTCCAAACTTTTGCGGTGAAAAAAATATGTGGAGGAATATTGTCAAGGACACTCTCCTCACACTCAAAGAGTTCCAGCCGTCGCTTGTTATTCCTTAAAAAATTATTAAAAATAGTTAAAATTTTGACCTATTTATATCTATCGAATAACAAAATAAAGTGACGAATAAATTTATTAACTATATAAATACTAACCCAAACTAACTTAATTAAAAAAATTTAACTTAAAGTATAACTCATTTTAGATCAGTTAGATTAAACATGATTATTTAGGGGTGGAAGTGCAATTTTATATGTTGCTTTTGTATAAATTTTGAATAAATTCTTCACTTGATAATCATTAATAACGTTACACGTAGTAATTATACGAAAAAGGCGAGCCATCTCCGTTTTTAATGACCTTGAAATATTCTAAACAACTTTTTTCTATATATACGTATATTACACATATATATATATGTAATATATATAATATAATATATAATTTTATACACATATACATAATAGTTAGTAGTTTATAGTTTTAAGATAATTTTTTTTTTTTTTTACGAATACCTGAAAAATTGAAAAAGACCGCCAAGTATTCGTAAAAAAAGAAAATTATCTTAAACCCAGATAATACTGACAGATAAACTTTTACTACTTTGCAACTAGATAAACTTTTCGATAGTATTTGCGTTTCATAGAGTGCATTTAGTCACAGTTAGTTATACATATAAATATTTCGTATAGTTTCATGCAAGAATATATAATATCCCGCGTAATATTTATGAACATATACATGTTGTGAAATAAGAGTATGGGCGGGAGAGGGGCGGAGCCAACTCAAGCCCAAAATATATATAATAATTTATCTAAAAGTGAGGTTAGATTTCTTATGAGGCGGAGCTCCCTCTATCGCCTACACTTTTACTTCACTATAAATATATGCACAAAGATCATATATTGCGCGGGAAATCACGTATTTTTGTATAAATTTTGATCAAAAGTAACTGCTGTATTTTGCGAATACCTTTTTTTAATAATTTTTTAATAAAAAGCGAGAGATGGCTAAAACTTCTTAAGAATTACGCAGAAGAGTGTCCTTGACAATACAGTGAAGAGCGTAACTGTACCGATAATAATGAAAAATTGTCGATAATTTAAACTGATATTACTTCATAAGAAAAGATCGTCTAACGGCCCACTTGGTCTCATTTTAAAATCATTTTAAAATGTCTTCACTTCGATAGTCAGTTTGTTTTTTTTTTAAAGATGATTTTACGTCAAGTAGCGGGTGGGACAGTGAGAATACTTTTTTTTATCGAAAATTGTAAAAATTCAGACATTAACAATTTTTTTGCAATTAGACCTATCATTATTTTGAAGACTGAAGTTTCCTCTGTATAACGACTCTTTGAAATTTGTTGTATACTCTTTATTTATCATATTTTTTATTGAACGTTGAAAATTTAAGAAATTCTAACATTTCGTCGTCTAATTCTAATGTTTTAAGTTTAATAAAAAAAATTATGTTACAAGTTTTAAGGGACTTTATTGTAGAGGCTAATTTCATTCGTCAAGACTATGGTAAATTTGGCAATAAAAAAAATTATTATAGTGCTTTTATACGCGTTTTTGCAATTTGCGAGAAAAAAGTATCCTCACTTTCTCATTTGTTACAGGATGTAAAAACATTTTTGGAAAAAGAAAACAAACTCAGGATTGTCGAAGTAGAAACTTTATGCTTTGAAATGAGATCAAATATTTTTTTTTTTTAAGTTATGTTAGTTTAAATTATCGAAAATTTTTCACTGTCATTGCTACAGTTATGCTCCTCACTTATGTCATCGAAGCTGTCTCTCTTAAACGTAAGTTTTACCAAATATATTTACCTGTATATATACCTGCCAAAAAAGAGTAAAACAAAAAAAGAAAGTAAAAATTTGATTCTTTGTGGACCATTTGTCTTTTTCTCGAAAGTAATATATAGTACATAAGTAGTGTACTATGTAATAGTACATAGTAATAGCAATAGTGCATTAGAAAAAAATATTTGACATTATAAATTTGTGAAATGAATAATAATTTCTTTAACATTCACATTTAACATTTCATGACGTTCGACGAGCTGATTTTTATATTCTAATGATGAAATTTCTTGTCTAATGATGATAATTCAATTACTTCGCTAAACTCATTTTTATCTTTCGGCTTCTTGATATATTAATTTTTTTCATTGCCTATAAATTTTCCATAGAACTTAGATTCGAGATATTCATTTACTTGATTTAATTCCACTTTGATTTAATTCCACTGTGAAAGTAATCCTACACTTTTTGTGATGAAAACTTACATTGCCGTGTTAAAAATCAAGGAATCATTCAAACTTTTTGAAACTAATTTTCTATACCTACTTAATATCAAGGAAATATATATTTATATACAATCGTGTGTAAAAATGTCTGGCCAGATATGTTTTTCAATTTATCTCTGAAGAGTAACAACTGAAAAAAAGTTCAACTAACATTGGTTATAAATATAACGCACAATAAATATAATGAAGTTAGATCATGAATCAGCCGTTTTTGTTATCCTTTTTTTTATAGATATTTATAAAATTGTTAATATTACGCGTGGAAAAGTTTCCGGTCACTTGTCGGTTTCTTAATTTAGTCCAAGTCATTTTGTACTGTATTATCGTCAAGTTGACAATATAAGAGTAGTTTTTTTTAACCACTTGCGCTGGCAACTGATTGCGGACCATAACGAATGACCAAACCGTATACAATAATTCGTCGCTTTCTTTTTGAACTCGTCGGTATATCACTGGGTAGAAATTATTGAGAAGTAATAAATTTTTTGTTTGTTTTGCCTGGATTATACTTAAATATACTCAAAACTGAGAAGATATTGCAATTTTGGGACAAAAATTTCTTGACGTGCGTGGCACGTCATTCCAGCGCAAAAGGTTAATTTATCCAAAGTTGGAAAATCTTCCCGCAAGATCGCTGCGTTAGCAACTGAAAAATCTACGGTTATTATTAAAAAAAAAAAATATCGTACCGTAATATACCATAATCGTATTATAATATCTTAGAAGACCGACCCAGAAGCGAGAGACCATGAAAAATAACTGAAAAGATGAATCGCGTAATAAGACGGAAGTCTGAAACGGATGTAAAGAAAATTACTCGAGGAATCGCTCTACAAAGCGGGACTTTTTGGTGAATCAGGGACAAAGAAATCTTTAATTAGTAAAAATGAAATCAAAGAGCATAAAATCTGCGAAAGAGTATTTGCATTGGACCCTCGGAGATTGGAAAAAGGTGGTATTTCCTGAATAGAAATTTAATTTATTCGGAAGCAACGGGAAACAATATGTGAGACATGTCCTGTCGGGAAAAGGTATAATGTAAGATATCAAATACCGACGACGAAGCATGATGGAGGAAATCTCATGGTGTGGAACATATTTTCTACTCGAGATATGTCGGTCTGCTCGTCGAAATTAAAGGCATTATAAACAATATAATGTATAGTGATATTCTAAATACACATTTATTGAACTATGCAAAATTGCAATCATCTAAAAACCAATCATCTAAAAACATAAGGATTTCGGACTGATCGTCATAGTCGCAGGACCTGAACCTGATTGAACATTTCTGGGGAGAATCAAAACGACACATAATAAAAGATACAAACAAAACATGATTATATTATATAAAAATTTAAAGATAGAATGAAATAAAATTTCTCTGGAATATAATTTAATTTTAATCAAATCCATGCTTCATCGCTGTGCTGCAATCATCAAGGCAAATGGCACGGTTACAGAATATTAAAAATGTTATTAATTTATGCTAAGATAAAATACGAATTTAGTGTACCTACTGAAACAAAGATAATGTTGGTATAAGTGTAAGGCAAGTACAATATAAATATAAATGAAAGCAAGTATATATAGATCCCGCGAATACCAAAGAAATATCTTCCTCTTTCTTATTAACCTATGAGACTTATCGAATCTTCACTTCCGCTGACAGCGTTCACTGCTTTCTTTATAATCAAGAAGCTTATTTAGCTAAAGATGGCCGGCAAAATCAGGAATCAAACATAACGTAAATCGACAAATTCAAACAAAAATTCAATTTCTTCCATCAACGCAATCCTCTGAATTGCTGGTAAAGACGATACCCTCCATTATCGAGACAAATGAAGAAACATGTAACATCGATGAATTCCCGAACACCAACATCTGAAGTATGGAAAAAAATCCAAAAATTTGTGAATAGTTTCCAATCTCCCAGCATTCATTTCTTTGAAACTGATGATGGCAAGCTCGTAACGCAAGACATTATCAATATCTTTGTTGAAAAATTCAAGAAAAATTCCAACAACAGAAATATAACAGCTCGTCGTATCCCACACACGAGCCAATGAACTTACATATAAGACTCCGAGATCAGACCGACAACGGTAGCAACTCATCGCTAAACTCATCAATAAACCTCGTGGTTTGTCTAATTTGGAAAAAATTGTTTTCTCATGTACTCTCTCAAACAATTCAGTAATGAAGCATGGTGCATATCTATCCGGTACTGTTTGTGCATTTAGTTTTATAAAATCCTGTTTTTCTTTTTAATTAAACGAATTGAACTGGCGCAAGGACTGCTCGATGAACGAATGATTTCTTGTTCTAGAAGAAAGTCTATTTCCTCTTTCGTTGCTTTCAATTTTTCGCGTGAAAGACTTCCGTGAGCGCTCGGCTATTGGTTGACTTGTAGCAATAATGTAATGGTTCACCGTGCGTTCATTTGTGGTTGAATTTTGAGTCTCATTATTTCCGTGAGTCTCATTTAAGACACCGTTAAAATCAACTTGGGAATTCATCGTGGAAATTCTTAATGTATCTGCTCGTTTCAATTTGCCTCGAGCTAATAAAGTTGTACATAGCAACGTCGACGGCTACAAATGAATATTTAAATTCTCGCCGAAGTTCCAATTCTAGATGTAAAATTTTATTTCCTTATGTTTCAGTAATTAAATTATTTGCTGCAGATAATTTAAAATCAAAATTTTTTCTTCTACCCAGGGGACTGAAACCTAACCTAAACCAGTGAATTAATATCTATTAAAAATTTTACTTTTCACAAATATTGTATACGATAGCGACTAGTTTGATTTTTCTGGTTTTCTCTGAAAATGTGTCAAATTTTTTTGCGATAGAAACACACATTGGGGATTGACACTCTTGGAGTTTTTAAACTGAATCGTGAACGACAATTGCATTTTAAAGATTTTTGTATATTTTCGATAACTGCTTTTGTTTCATTCATAAAAAATAATAATGTTTTTGCTATGTGGTTCAATTTTTCTTCAATTTGATTAACTCGTGACGCAGATCTAACTTTTGTTGCCACAACATATCCGTTTATTGTGTTTACATATCGATATTCTTCGAAATGGTTTATTGGCGTCGAATGTATTACTCCTTTTTCATTCTTGCTCGATATTCTCGTACTATATGATCTGTTCCAATTTATATACATATCGTATCATATCGGGGTCACCAATTTATATGGAGATTTACTCCTTTTTAATTAATAATATTAGTATTATTAAAAGAATTAATAAAATAAATGTTATTTACTTAATTTATACATACATACATACATACATATATATATATATATATATATATATATATATATTAATGTTTTGCCGAGCGCTTGCTTTTCTTATTGATTTCAAATTCAAATTCTGACATATTTGTTTTCTTCTGTATTTTCTTTTTATCGACATCACCTATACATTTTAAGATATATATCCATTTATTAGAAAGAAACGTAATTACTTTTTGGCCAACCAAAATTTATGAAAGTCAAACAAGCTCGACAGTAAGTCCGAAAGGAAAAAACATACAAGGACAATAAGAGTTGAAGGACGAGAGTCAAGTCGTTCTCCTATGTATAAAGTCATTACTATCATTAAATCATTTTTAAACCAATTCACGTTAGTTCTCAAAATCTCAAAATTAACAACATGGAATGTGTCAGCGCAACGGTGATGTGTAGGAATGCCTGCCCGCTTCGCTGAGGTCAGAGTTGGATATATTTTATACGAATAACGAATAAATCTGTCGAATTTATTCGTTATTTACGAATAACGATTTTATTTGAGGAAAAATTATTCGTTATTTACGAATAACGATTTTATTCGAACAAAGCTTATTCGAACACACAGTGAGGCATTATTCGAATAAAATTTTATTCGTATAATATTTGGAATAAATTCTTCAAATACAATTTTATTCGAAATATTTACTGAGATAATGTAAAGAAAAAGAGCCAGAAGTCCTTTTTTCACAATTTTGGTTTATTTAATAAATTTGCTTTTAGTACAATTTAAAAAAAACATTTTTGAAATATAGCACCCTTTGCCATCTTCTGCTCCAGCAGAGCGTTTGTTTTCATTTGCAACGATAACAAACTCGCCTAAAGCAAACAGAATAACCGACAAAATGTTCGAACAAAAACTTGACGTTATAAGAGAGAATGATGCTACGTGACTGTTTGACTGTGGCTACGAAATACCGTTGCTATGTCACTTTTTGGTTCCAGCCAAGGATTCTTTTCTCTAGGCTTGGCTTTGTATCTATCTACCCTTACCGAGCCTTTCTACATCCTGTTTCTGCCTCTGAGGCAAAAGAAAGTGCCCTTAGGTGGGAGAATGCCAGGACATCTGGAAATTCTCGGCAGGGTAGAGTTTTCTTAGAAACTGACCTGACTGCCCGTCTCAGGGTGTTCTGTCCTGCTCCAGAACATGGAATGTTATTATTAACTCTCCGCATACTGTGCCGAAGTCACAGTTTCGATCACTCGAATGCAATAACGCACACAATGATGGGAGCTGCTTGTGTTAGCGATCGCACTAATACACGAACGTCATGTGGCTAACACATGTTGGTCAAATTGCCGAAGTGACGAAGACTGAAGACGAAAAAAGACAGTTTCTGGTAAGGTTCTGAGGAAGAAATACGTGTGCAGCAAATCGCTTTCAAAGTTTATTTTATATTTTAGTGTTTTTATTATTGTTTTGATATTTGTCGTTTCCATTTGTTGACGCAATGTCTTCAACGAGCAATCTTTCTTTGTCTTCTTTCGCTCAATTTGCATGGGACGTTTCTGACAGTGAACAATCAGACAGCGGAAGTGCATCAAATAGTGACGCTGAACCCGAAATGCAAGAAGACGATATATCAGGAACCGTGGATAATGTAGTTTCAAAAAACCAGGAATCTGGACGCAATTGGCAACGTATTGGACCTAGCAAGGATACGGCGATTGTCTCTCGTCAGTGTTCACTGACAACAAAAAGTGAACATATTCAGACAATAGATGAATTTTTCCATTTGTTCATTGATGACGAAGTCATAAGTTGTATCATTTTATACACAAACATGAAGGCAAAGGGGTGCATGCCGTCCAAAAAACAGTGGAAACCGGTGGATCGTATGGAAATCGACGCCTTCTTGGGTCTTCTACTTCTCATTGGAAGATACAGAGAATCAAGAGAGTGTAAACGTGATCTGTGGAAAGTAGACAATGCTTTGTCTCGACAAATTTATTCGGCAACAATGTCGCGGGACCGTTTTGTAGATATACTGAGATATATTCGTTTTGACGATCCTCGTACACGTGAAGAAAGAAAAGCCGACGATAAACTGGCACCACTGAGAGACGTTACAAATATTTTTGTGAAAAACTGCAAAGACTGTTACAACGCGACAGAAACGGGTTGCGTCGATGAACAATTAGTTACATTTCGCGGCCGTTGCTCCTTCAAGGTATACATGCCAAGCAAACCGGGGAAGTATGGAATAAAGATATGGACTCTTTGCGATTTCAGAACATTCTATTGTTGCAACATGGATGTGTACCTTGGGAAACGTGGAAATGCTCCAGAAAAACAACAGAGGCAACGAATCGTGAAACAATTAACTAATTTCTGGAAAAATTCGAATCGTAGTATAACTATTGACAATTCTTTCACAGATCTATCAGCAACAGAAAAATTTAAACCTGATACAATTGATTGTTATAATGCTACTAAAAGTGGCGTAGATATTTTAGATAAGATTGTAAGAGAGTATTCGTGTAGACGGTGTACCCGTCGTTGGCCGTTATGTTTATTTATGCATTTCGTAGATGTCGCTGCGTATAATGCATTCATTTTATGGCAAATAAAGTATCCTACGTGGGAAACTAAAAATACGTTAAAAACGCGAAGAAAAATATTTTTAGAACAGTTGGGGAAAAAATTATGCGAAGAAAATATAGATAGGCGAGCCACACAATTTGAAAACCAGCAAATAGCATTGCATAAAAATGTTGTAAGTGCGATACAAGCGACGGGGAGAAACATTGTAAAAAAGAAAAATGTAGCAGGGCAAAAGCGAGCTCGGTGTTGCTTTTGCGTAGGTAACAACAATAAATACGGAACTATTTGCGATAATTGTGATCGGTACGTTTGCGGTGCCCATTCGACACAACACCGGCAAATTTTATGTAATGCCTGCGAAAATACATAAATCTATAATAAATATGTAGCGGCCTAGGATTCCTCAACTACGAGTTTCGAATACTGACTAGCACAAGCCGCAGGTGGCTGCGCGCCTAGCGTCGAAGTCCTACCGATCTCCGACGTTAAGCAAGCAGTGTGCGGAACCCTGCTAGGGGGGGGGAGGGTGTCGGGCCAGCCTTAGCCCCGGGTAGTTACAACAACAAGCGTTCTGGGATAAGGAGTCGCCTGCCATCAGCCCTACTGGATGGATGAGTCTTAGGCAGCGACTCCGAGACGAAACGCATAAACGCCAAACCTTCGCTCACTCTCTCTTTCTCACAACTCCAAATCCATTCTTCTCCAACTACCTGAAAATCCTTCCACGCATCCTTCACATCTACGTTCCTAAAAATATCACTTTATTATTCATGTAATTATTATTTGTTCCTATATGCTCCAAATGTTCCTGTTGAGTCGGGTATTTATCACTGTGTTGGTGATAAATACAATATCGATGAGGACCTCGGTCTCGAGCAAAACTATCACTCTGTGTTAGTGCAGTATCGGTGTGCCTCTCGGACAACCCTAAATATGGATTAGTGGAATATCCGTGTGAGTCAGAAACCAGAGTGAGACCCTGGCACAGGACTGCGAGCTTCAGTAGTCGGAGGATTAAGATATTAACGTTACGATGTGCGTTTAAGAGTTACGGATATAAATCAGGTGGTAAAGACAAATTTTTTACATTTGCAAATAAAGGAATTCTTGTCACATGATTTAAACATACGGAATACATGGGAATACATAGCGCTTATTGTTAGGTATATCTGCATCCATGTAACTCTGATATCACAGATCATACATTAAACGTATCGCAACGATCATGCATTCGCATCTAATTACGTTGCACTAAATGCGAATAAGTAGGATAACAGTCGGATAAGAGTAAAACTCCAGCTGTTTAAGAGACTCAAATATCGCTCTGTGTTCGTTAAAAATAAACTTTAATTAAAATTGAATTAATCTTTATTTTATTACATACTTTATGGCTTGTAGAATGTAAATGTATGGTGAAGATATAAAACCATATGTTCCCTTTTGATTTTACATCTTATTGTGACTCTAGTGAATTCCTCATCTTTTTGAATTTTTAAATTTGAAACTTCTGGTCGCTTTGTAAAATTTCGTGTGTTATTGTTATTCATAGCTCGGTGAACTTACGGCAAGGTGAACCTTGTGTCGTGCTACATTATTCCTGCGTTGACGCGAAACAAACTGTTCTCTCTCTCTTTTTTCATTTCTTTTTTTGTTTTTTTTTTTTTAACAGTTTAATATTTCAGGCTCGTTTTTTTCACAACTATCCAGCTTTTCTGTTTAAAAATTTTACATGTTCTCGCGTGTAAAAACGTATTGAATTATTTCGCGAAAAAAAAAAAAAAAAACGTTCCTAAACGTTTTGATAGAAAACAATTTCACACGAACGCGTCCCGTTTGTATTCAAGTTGTGCGTCTAGAATGTATCGCCTAAAATAATAGTTTCTAAAACATTCTACAACTGTAGATAATGTGGAATTGATATAATGAAAACTGACGAGAGAGGCAAAAAGAAGGAAATATATATTTTGAGTAATTGGAATATATGGAATGCATGTTCGTCTCGTATTCTGTACTGTCCATCGCGTACATTCTCTTATTTTTCATTCGTGCCATTGCATGTGCGTATATCTCATAATACGAAGCACAATACAGCGTTTTTACTACTACAATAATAAATTCTCGGAATATAAAATGATTGAACTATTTATAAAAGAAAATCAGTTTATGTGTATATCTATGCAGAATGAATCCGCATAGTTGAGCCTTATTATAACTCTGTTTCTATTGAAGATAGAAGATAGAGGGAAATTGTTGCACATTGTCTGATAAGCTCTATTGTCGTATAATGTGATTTTTTTAACAAAAATGCAGTTGTTGCATGGAACTTAACGATTTTTTTTCCATAAATTGATTCGTCGCGTCGTGCTGAATAAAAAAGTATTAAGACACAATGTTGCCAAAATTAATGTTTCTTGAGACGCTTCAAATCTTATACTTATATTAAAATAAGGCATTTAAATACCTACCTCATTTTTGCATCCAGCGGTGATGGAAAGAATTCTTGCAACATTTGAAGGTCATTAATGACTTTCTAAATGGAACCCCATGTTTTTTTTTTTTTTTATATTATTATAGAACACAAAAAGCAAAATTCAACAATCTTAATAAACGTTCTGTTTCGATCATTTAATCTGATGAAATTTATATCAATATTCCTTAACTTTATCAAACAATTACTGGCTCGTAGGTTTATATTAAATCATACTATATGATATTTGTTTGGAGTTTTTTTATTCTCACAGAGCTCGCAAACTGCCCTCGAATTATTTGCGAACTCGCGAGCAGTTCTGCTCGGTGTCGACCCAGCATAACAATTTGCTATATTTCACCATATCCATCACTGTTCGTTCGTGGATCAATCGTACTCCGATCACATTTGATAGCCTCCGATATTTTTTGTTTCCGGGCATGAACACGGATACGTCAGCAACTACAGCACGGAACTGTGTAAATATCCGTGCATTATATTAACATTATAATAACAAAGATTAATTGATGCGACATGATTTTTTTTCTTTTTGTTACGTCAATATTAGTATATAAAATATACTAGTAATATACTAGTAATAGTTTTATATTTATATAAAGTATATCAATATAAAACTATCATTAATAAAAAAAGTGATGATTTCTTAGTAATATTCAAATTAAAATATAAATATAAATAATAATATTTTATTAAATTAATATTGTTAAATTAATATTTTATTATTTAATAATAATAAATCAAAATATACACGAGTTATTATCTTAATAAAGAATGTCGAGCTGCATCGATCAAATACACGATTCCATTTTAAAAAATCAGAGAATCGAGAGATAATAGGAACACCATTATTCTTGCGTTCATATTGTCTTTCATGCAAAATTGAAGTTAAAATGTCTACTAAATTAACGGGGAACGTCGAGTTGTGTTAATTAATACCTTTATGTCTTTAAATATTACATTGGTATGTGTAAATTTATTTGTACAAGAACTATTCTACTTATATAGGGGTGGTCACTGAAAGACAGGGTGGTCACTAAAAGACTGAATGATATAAAACAAAAATAACTTTTAAAAACACATGTTTTTTAAATTTTTTATTATTTTATTTAGAAATAATTGACGGATTTTTCGGTATTTTTTTCTATGACCTACAAAAAAAAAAAGAAAAAATTGAAAATGAACAAGTTATGACTTTTTCAAACCCCTTCAGTTTTCAGTGGCCACCCTATACTATGTTAGTACAATAAACTCCCATATGATACGTACGTTCCCTTAAGGTAAATGTGTCCATTTAAGAGTTACTCTTCTCAAGCGTTGTGTCCATTTGAGAGCAGCTTTGAGAATTTTCACTCTCCGAGAAAAACCGAATACTATCCGATAGAACTCTCAAAACCGTGTCCATTTGAGAGTTCATTGTCCCTGGTCTTGCTCACCTTGCTGCTGTGTGGTGTAGTTTAGTTCGAAACACGAGTGTGAGCAGTGACATCGCTATCATGGAGATGCAAAAAATGTGTGCCCTCATAATATTCCAAGAAAAAAGAAAAATCAACATAAAAAGAAAGTTGTATAATATTTATATTTATATATAATGTTTAAATTATTATATGAGCGTGGTCAGTTTACAATTTCCAATAATCCTAGGATGCGTCCTTCGCAATGTGTTTTTTATTTGTTCATGTCGAGAACAATGAAATAGAAAGAAACGGAAAACATGAAAGTACTATCAAGGGGAATCCCTGCTTTGGAGAAAATAATAAATTTGAAAATTTTTATTCTTGGCTCGATATTTTTCGCATCACAATTTGGCTCTCGCTGTGTTCGACGAGACTAAACAATTTCTGCTCGCACGAGAGTACTCTCAGAACTTCGAATTCTGAGAGCAACTCTCCGAGAGTAGTATAATATTGTATCCATTTGCGAGCAGGCACGTCGACTCTCAGACAATTGAGCGATGCTCTCGGACAATAATTCTTAGAACAGTATCCATTTGCGAGAAATACTCTCGAGAGTAACTAGCGACAGTTTTACTCTCCAGTGGACATCTAGCATAATATTGTAGTTGAACATTCTGACACGAAATATGAGAGTTTTATTAAAAACTGTGAGTGTTCTAAGACAATTTTTTATGAGTACATTTGTTCTTAGTGTGAAATTAGTTGCATCTCATAGTTCATTAATTCATTAGACAACGTATCCCATGTACAATTGTCGTCTCGATTTTTGAGGTATTTCCAGTAATCTGATGAAAAAATTTTATTTGACGAATAAAAATTAATCGGTATTAAATAAAAACTGTAATTTCCAAAAATTCAAAAATTTTTTCGATTTGAAAAATCACAGTGACCTTGGATTTCTTAAATTGCACTATATATTTTTGAGTTGATGTCGAAACAAATTTAACGATCTGCTGTTTTAACTAAACCAAAAGGTTTCAGAAAAAAAAAATTTGATTCTAATTTTCAAATGATTTTTCACGATAGCGTTTTGCTCGATTAAGTTTAAGTTTCAAAACTTAAGTGATCTGGAGATCATGAAATAGTATAAAAATAGGTCGTTGACTCGACATTAGCTCTTCAAATTCAACTTGACATCAGTTACAAGAATGTCAACTGAAAAATATAAAGTGCAATTTAAAAAAAACAGGATGATTTTAAGAAAAGGTGATTTTTCATCGAAAAAAATGTTTTGAATTTTTTATATTGCTGTTTGTAGTCTATTTAATATTGATTAATCACTGATGTGATTAATTTTCATTCGAAATATTTTCATTGGAAATTCCTCAAAAATTGTAGCAATAATTATGTATATCTTACATCTTTTTCAAATTATATCAGCAATAACACTTCCTCCAACCTTATCACGTGCATTTTATAATAATTTAGAATCGCCTCCAAGGCCTCCGAAATTGCTGATAATTTTGCCTCGTTCTTGGTATTACTCAAACATTTAGAACAAAGATATCGTTGCATGAATATGCAAATATAATTTTGAAATTTAATATTATCGTACATTTAATATTTTAATTAAAAAACGAGCATGTTCTACTGTACTTGGGTTATCAACCTTCCAACGAGATTTTTTTCGCGAAGCTATATTTCCGTAAAACAAGGATTAACGCAAACAATGTAATGATAACATTTATATCTGGTGGTGCTTTGCATTATGTAATTACGTTAGGATAAACTTTGAATAAATTAAAGTTTTGAAATTGAAAGAATGAATAAATTGAAGTTTGTTCCAGTATAAAAAATTTGAAAAACGACAATAGCATAACGGTGGTGCAGCTCTCTTCGACTGAGAAACAAATGTGCCATTGTAGTGGCGTACCGCTCAAAAAGATGACATATGCGAAAGCCACTATAATGGTGTACCGTTCAAAAAAATGATATAAGGCGAAAGCCACTACAGTGGCGTTCAATAACTAACAATAAAAGTTTAAACGACACGGCACAAATGCATTACTGAGATTCGTTTGGTCTCCTATTGATCTGATATTAACAACAGAGTATATTATACCGAATATAATACCGACAATTAGTAAAAAAGAATCTATCATTGTAATAAAACTGTAGCATGTTATAAATAAAATAATACATGCACCTATACATACGTAAATTTCGTTTTTATCACTGAAAGTGATTTTAGCGGGGGTAACCCAGAAAATCGGGCCTCTTCAGGTGCAACGCTAATGCAACGAAAATTAGCGATTGGTTGATTTGGGTCACGTGATTCGTGAGGGGGCGTGGAGTAGACCTCGAGTAGGAGTGGCGTTGTCTGGTACTGAGCGATCGTGCCTGTAATTTGTTTTGTATCGATTCAAATGTTTGCATATCGAAAAAATTTTATGGCAAAAAAAGTCGTCTTCATTTCCTAGTTAGAACAGTTGCTTCTGGGCCTTTCAGTGAGACGAATCGTACTGTGGTACAAGTCGTGCACCTTTTTGTTTTTCTCTGATTAATCGCAAAAGCAACATATAGTGAAAAGCATAACTGTACCAATGACAGTAAAAAATTATCGATAATTTAAACTGATATATCTTCATAACGATCCAACTGATTTTAAACTGATTTATTTTAAAATATGAAGTCTCTATTTTATCAATCCATTTTATTCGTTTCTTTTCTTAAAGACGACTTTACATCATGTAACAAGTAGAAAAGTGAAAATTTTTATGACTAAATCCACCATCGTCTCGAAGATTGATATTTTCTCTTTACAATGATTCTTTAAACTTTCTAATACCCAAGAATCAATATATCAGCTCCGCGATTTTGTCTTCTTTCCATACTTTGAACATTTGAATACTTTGGCTTTTCTTACTGATCCGTTATTTTTACAAAATGTTTGTATTTCTGTTTTACCGAAATTTTTATACCGTCTGTTTCTACGACAATACTTTATAGTGTTGGACAATATATAAAAAGAAAGTGTAAGATACTGAGAGGGTTAAAACTCACTGTACAATTTTTCTCACCATTTCATTGAATTTAGTACATTAGATGACAAAATATTAGCATTTCTTAAATTTTTGTCATTTAATCCCAATATTCAACGTTCAATAAAATGTAAAGGGAACCTTCAAAATGATAAGGGATCTTTCGTTACAAAAGAAATTATTACACACGTTTAAATTTTTACAATTTTCGAAAAAAGTATTTCCTCCGTTATATGATGTGAAGTCATCTGTGAAAAAGACGAACTCAAGATTCTCAAAGTGAATGCTTCACACTTTAAAATACGATCAAGTAGATCGTTATATGATCTCTCTTTACAAAATTATACTCTCTTTCAAATTATTACATCAGTTTAAATTACATTTTTCATTGTCATTGGTACAGTTATTTATATCTGTACGTGTGAATAAGATAATACATATTTAATATTGTTTAAACACGGGAATAAAGTTTCAAATCGCAATTCATTTATAAACTACGAATTAAAATTCGAATTCAATTGAGTCTGAAAAAAAATATTTGTGCGTGTTTTATGTTCACAATTAACTTCAAATTATACAGTCACGACATTAATGCAACGCGAATAAATCTCTTTAACGAAGCTGAGCTTAATTGTTTGATATAAAAATTTTATTTAATGAAAAATACGTACTCCTGCTTTCTGGTTTCTCGAACGCGCCATGTGAAGTTACAACATATAACGATTGCATATAACGATCGCGATGCATCGAATTAACATATCACCAACGTTCGTTCGTTTGTTCGTACTCAGTTAGCGTGGTGAAATGGCATTGCTATTGCTTTAATGAATAAACATCGAGTCAGTTGAAATCTGTTGCAAATATCTCACTGCCACGTCGCATCAGTGCATGGCGAATGAAAGAATATCTGCGCATGCTTGTTTCGTAAAACTGTATCTCGGTTGTTATCATGGTAATTATTCTTCGCGATGAATATCGTTCCATCTCGTTCCGAAATGGGTCCATTTCTTGCGATGAAATCTTTTTTATTGACAGACTGTATTTGTGACTGTACAACGTGACATAAATGCGCCGATGCTTTTCTTTCTTTTTCTTCATACATATCACTGTAATCGTGCATACAGTGAGTTCAAACGATCAATATTTTTTCACAATACTAATTTTGAAACACTTATATATGTGTGTGTGAAGTAGAAGAACGTACAGCGAGTCTCACCAATATTCAAACATTAAATATTTGGACTGTTATAATTTCGCAAAAAGAAATCGTACAATGATAAACTAGAGGTTTCTATTTTTAAAATTCCATTTTTTTCATTTTAAGATATTTTCACATTACATATTATTACATTACAGCAAAAGGTACTTTTCTTCTTGAAAATGTTATAAATTATCACAACATGTGAAAACATTGAAAAATTTTTTTTCATGACTGAATCTACAATGGATTTGAAGATTGAAGTGTCATCTCTTTACAATGATTCCTTGAAACTTGATGTACGATTTTTTTTTTTTTGCTAATTTATTGAACTTTGAATATCAGTAACGAAAATGTTACAATTTCTTAAACTTTCGTCATTTAAGCTCAATACAATGTAATTATAATATAATAGAATTCTGTTTAAAGTTGGTTAAACTTTCTTCCACTTTTACTGGTTCAAAGTCCTCCTGGTCTTTCTTTCTTCTCAGAACCTTTTGCATCCATTTTAGACCCGTTCCGCTATTCTCCTATATATATGTGTGTGTGTGTGTGTGTATGTATATACATGTAAGCTCTTGCTATAGTTGGCTGTCGATATATAAGTGTGCACATAGTGTGTAATTAATTTTCGAAATGTGTCAAATAAAAGTCACCTTATCGTGTTATAGAAGTGTTGTATTATATGATTCCATAATTTCTGTCAAGCAAAACTGTATCGTAGAAAGGTTACCTGTATATTTCTCTCTCGTTCAGATCATTAGATCATGAATGAAAATTGGATTATCTCATCGACAATCATTTCGTCAACAAACATTTCACGACACGATTTCATCGATACTACATTTCGCCGACAGTATTTATTCACCGACGATCGTTTCACTGACAATGTTTTAATCGACACCCAATTTTGTTGATATTCATTGTTACTTTGATTCAATTACTATATATATAAGTACATATACAGTTGTCGCTACACATTATCGCCGACGATCATTATCATCATATTCATTTTCTTGTATAAAAAAAATAGCGATGAAAATAATACAGCTATAAATTATTGTTAAGTTTCGCTTTATTTAGTATTGACAACACATTGTAATAATATAAATTGTAAATTACATAACATAAATTGTATAAATTAATACCACTTTGATTTTTACTTTAATTTAGTACGTATATAAATTAAACTGTACAGAACTTGAATAAAAACGTAAACGTGAATAATTATCTTAATTATATATTATTATTATACATGGTGAAATCGCGACACAACCGGCCAGGGTGATTCTACATTTAAAAATAAGTTTAAAAATAAAAGAATAAAATTTTTCCATATGATGCTTCTTTTTCGAGAAAATCTGATTTGAAAATTTTATCAGGTAGCTAATTCCAGACGCGACAGAAACGAATGATTAATAGAAGATTATTCTACGTCCGAAAATAAATAAGAAATGTAGAATAAAATTTTTTTGTAACGTACTTCATTTTCGAGAAAATCGAGGTTGAAAATTTATCAAGTATGCGTGTACCAAGATAACTTCTCACGGAACATATTCAGTCTATTTTCTTAAAAATGAAACTTGAAAGAAGAAAAAACTTTGTTCTATATTTCTCACTAATTTTCAAATATAGAATACTCTCCTATTAATTATTCTTTTCTGTCACGTCTAGAATTAGTTAAATTCAAGTATTTAGCATAGAATTAACATAGAATTTTCAAATCCAATTTTCTCGAAGGCCTTAAATTTGAAAAATTTTTTACTTGTTTTTTCATGTTAGAATCACCTTAGATAATCCCGAAAACATCCTGTATATTCAAGTTGCATGCTAACGCTTTCACAAAATCTATTTCTATGTACGTTTCCCAATTTTCTAAAATCCTTTGTACTTTTCCTTTCTTCGTTATATACACATTATACACAAAACCATTAATGCAAATTTTTGACTTTCCCCGGATAGAAATAATTTCAACTTTTTCATCCACAGTATTTCCACAGTATACACACTGCTCACAAAAATTAGGGGATCTTTCAAAATGAATATAAAGTGATAGAAAAAGAAGCATTTAATTTTTTTTATCAAATAAAAACATCAGAAAATATTACGTCGTTTGCTGTTCTGATGTTCTCGTTTAATAAAAAAACATCAAATGCTCCTTTTTTTCACTTATTTTTTTTTTTCAATGCTTCAGCAGTATATATGCAAAACACTAATGTAGAAATAGAGAATATAATGATATAACGGGTACTAATTATTATACGCGGTAGAAGTCGGCCACGCGACGCGAATGTTGACATTATCGATGAAACTCGGCGTAGATGAAAATTCATTGTCAGTGAAACGATTGGCGGTGAGTAAATTCTATCAGCGAAATTCGGTATCGATGAAATCGCGTTGCTCAAATGTTTGTCGACGAAATGATTGTCAGTGAGACAAGGGTAACCATGAAAATTTCACTCTTTTTAATTATTATGATCTTTCATTGTCCTATATATATAGTCTTTGCTTTCACTATGTCCGATCTTTTCTTCAGTTTATCTTGCTTTTACGGTGTTAACCTGTTAACTCTTTCTGAAGCATCTTTCCCGATGCTTTCGCTAATGAATCCGTCTGTAAAACTTCCCATTTCTTGATAATTATATTACCCGTTTCCGTTTTCTTCCCTCTTCTTAACTTTTCCAGTTCTTCCCAGTCTTTTTTTACATTTTTCGCGAATATCTCGCCGTTTTCTTGCTTCCCAGTTTTTAAGGTTGTTATTCTCTTAACCAATTCTGACTTTTCTTTCTTCATTTCTCCTAGTTCTTCTCTTAACATACTGTTCTTTTTTTTTTTTTTTTTTTTTGTCTCGTCTGTGCAAGTTTTTCTTCAATTTCTTTCATAAAATTGTACCATTAGCCACTTGTCTTCTCTCCCCTTTTTGTTCTAACTCTTTGTTTGATTGCTGTTTTTCAAGCTGTTGTGCACTTGTATTCTTCTTCTTTTCTGTCCTCTTCTCTTCTATCTTTATCTTTTTCTACCTTGTTTCATTTCCTTTGCTTCTTTGTCAGTAATTTAGATGTCCTTATCAATCAACTAGTCAACGCTCTTATCATTAGTACCGATTTTCATCATTGTATAGTGTTCTTTTATCGATCGAATGATCATGCTATCTACATATTATTACATTACACGTGAGCTATTTTTTACGTGCCTCGGCCTACAGCCTATGTAGCTTGGGCTATTATTGGCGATATGACACCTTTCAGTTCGAAAGAGCCGCTTAATTACTGTGAACATTTATTTTTTTCTTTTTTAGTTTCTTGTATTTAAAAAATAATTTTATAAAATACTATTTTATTCTGGTTAACAAAAAAAAAAAAAAAAAAAAAAAAAAAAAAAAAAAAAAAATTATTAGCAACGTAAAACATTAATTTTAAGCAATATATCCATATCTTGCGAAAATTTGGGTAAGTCTAATTTTTTCTAATGGTGCTCTTATTTTATTTTATAATAGAATTTCACAATTTTCAACATTATTGCAATAGTTGTCCATATAAAGATGATACCACAATTACGTATATATGGGAACACAATAGCTTATATTGTTTCGATTAATTTTAACTCCCTGAACATATATAATAAATTTCAAAATTACATATACGGCCTGTATCACTTTCATATAGCACTCGCACTAGATTTCCAATGCATTATAGACTAAGAAACAATGTTTCTTTCCAAGGTATACCCTCGTCTAAGTTATTTCTTGGTTAGGATTGCAAACATTTATAAATTTTAAATAAAAAATAAGTAGTCTATAATCTATAAGGTAAAAAAATAGTCTACTATTCAGTTTTGGAATATTTTCTTTGAAGTAAGTGAGAAAATGACTATCCAAACACCAACCTCATCAAATATAAGTACCTGGCAAGAATTATGCCACGAAATGTCAAAGAAGGAAGGATATAAGATTTTAATTCATGGAGAAGGAATTATTCAAAATGCAACAGTCCCATTTGGCAATTGTCAGAGAAGATCCAGGAACTCTAAAATAAAGAATTCAGAAAATTCCTGAAACATGAATCAAGAAAATTGCAGTGGGAAATCTACAAATGAGGATATTTTGCATAATTTACTTGTAATCTTACTAATTGATCCGTTGATTTCGACTCTCCGACCAAAATTAATTAAAACAGGATGAAACAGAACAGTAACTTCACTTCCCGAGAGACAGTAAAAATCTCTTAGATTTAACAGATGACGAAAATGACGAAGAAGAAGAGATTCTGACGAATATTGTAATTACGTAAAGAATAATTAATAAATAATAAAAATATATAATAATACAATAATACAAAAATAATTTTAATAGACATGTAATTAATTTTATATTTATATGTTCTTTGTCTTTATGCTTTTTCGTGTTTACAAATTCAATCAGCTGTATTAAAATTATAAATTTATATTTAGTAATATTTAATATTTAGTGTTTAATTTAATAACATTTAATTATATTAATAATTTATTGATGTATTAAAATAATATTATTTTATAAATAAATTTATATTCGATTCAAGATTATTTTTTCTATGAATCATCCTACGCAGTATAAATAAATATTTATATTCTTTTTTCTTATTTACAATAAAAATCTAAACCATTGAAAAATAATTACCGTGTGCGGTTTTTTTACTCATTCGTTCCGTTATGTGTTTTCGCTATGTATTTGAAAACATACCACAAAATGACATTCTTATTACTTCTTATTGAAATTTGAAGTTTTTATAATAAATGGTAATTTTTTATTTCACACGACAAGTATACGCACGTCAAACGCACCAAAACAAAGTTTTTGGATTGACGTGTGTATATACACGTGTATCGCACTATTTTAACTGGTTACAATAGCTCTTGTATAGCAATTCTTCAATAATTCTGTAATCATCCTGTGTGACTCTCAAGTCCACGAGTAAAACAAACCTTAGAAATCTTTACAATTATTACGTATGTGTTTATGCTTTATAAATATTATTCCAACATTGTATCCAAAGTTACTTTCCTAAGTTATCCTACGTTGTTGAATAATGTTATACTAATATTATACTAATATTATAGTAATACTATAATAATAATGATAATATTAGTAACAGTAATAATAATAAACAACGTTTACTTTAATAAATCAGAATAAGGCGAATAAGTTTGCATAATTAACATCTAAATTTTCTTTCTTTTCTTTTTATTGTTCCAGGTAAGTGTTAAATCGTTGTGCCCAGAATCGGTGTCGAAAGGTTTCAACAATGTAAGTAAAACGAAAAGAGTTTCTTCTTAGAGTCTGAGCGTGAGTCATCAAGATTTATTTAGGAAAACTAGAATACGCGTAGGGTATTTTCTGAATGTCTGCCCACGATTGCACGAAAAATTGTCGGAATGCCCTATTGTCCCAGTTGCAACGTTATTGGGTCTCGTAATTCACGACGCAGTTACGGGAAAAGGGTTTTAACACGTAGTATGTCTGTCTCGGATATCTCTAAAAGCATAAATAAAAACGGGAAAAAACGTGTGGAATAAGAGTTATAGGGTTATCAACACTAGGTTTACGGGCATTTCTTGTATACCTATTTCTACAAACAAGGTCAATTTGACGTGCGAATGAAAACACGCATATTCCTCAGAAAATCGATCTGACCATTTCAGAAACAACTTAATTATTAATTAACTTATAAATAACAACTATCAACGTATAAATTTAGTTATGTGATATTATGTAGTTATGAAATGTTTATTAGCAGCACAAAATGCAGTGAACGCTTTTGACAAAGTAAAAAAATAAACACTGAGGCATGTACAATTTTGGAGTACATCGTCACGCGTATTTGAGATATCAGATTTTGTTTCGAAACAGGAAAAATATCTCGTCATATCGCAATTTCTACATTTTTACATTACTTTTACTTTTGTTACAGAGTCAGAATTTGTTGGGATTATTTGTGAAATTAATCGAAATTTGTCAATTTGATGGGTGGTGTATGAATGATGTAGAAATAGGTGTGTATATCGCATAAAAAACTTCGGAATTAGAGGTTTGAGAAAATAATAACATACTCTATCAACAAAAGTCAGCAAAAATTGCCAGGAGAAAGATCGTAAAATTTTTTTGATTTTGCTCGTAAGATCAGAAATCCGTCGAATCAACGAATACCAAAAACCTAGTGTCAATAGTTTGAGTCCCACGCGCTGTTCAGATTTCGTATCGAAGAGACTATGTATATTTGGCAACTCGTCGATGCGTTTGGATTCTACAAAGTCCATTTTGTCGCATCGTTACTTCTTTTTTTTTTCATGCAAACCTAACCTAAACCGTGTAATTTTGCCATTATTTGTTCAATAATAATTAAAAATATTTAAAGACTAATCATCGCGTTTCTCAACAAGATTCTTTCAACGAGGATTGAAGGTTACATGTTATGATATCATTTGTTTCACCTTGAGATGACTTTGGACCATCTTGCAATAGTTGTATCAAAATTTTTAAATAGAACCTTATAATTTTTGTCACATATCTTTATATCTGATTCGGAAGTTTATCAAACTCTACAAACTTGTTATTTTTTTTTTTATAAACCGTTATCGAGATAATGGTAGTCTAAATTTGACGTGCGGCAATGTAATTTGCGAGATGCTCATATGTCGATAAAGATTTGTGTAAATAAATAGTTTGCAGTTTCGAAAACGTTTGAACATCATGTTACAAGGACATCTAATGAAACAACGAAAATTCGAAGTCTTGGAATTTGTTGAATTTTTGCTTAATATTGAAAAGTGATTTCAGGATTGTAAAGGTAGAAATTTGCAGTGTGTGTAATAATTTGTTAATAAACGAAAAATTATTAAAAAATAACTGTTTAGACATAATCGATAATTTTTTAAAATGACGGAATTAAGGGCTTAATTGCAACTTTATGTTTCTCTACTAACAGTATTATGCACGTGAATACACATGTTTATCACACAGAGAAAGTTATGTCGTTTTTTTTTTTTTTTTTTTTTTTTTTTAACGCGAAGAGTAACATGATGTACCCTTTGTACAAAATTCATCTGGAAAGTTGAATTTGTATTCAGAATGTGGCGTAAATTTTCTCCATAGAGAGAACATTTAAACGCGCATTATACGCTATGCAACGCCATCCTTTCTATTGTTTCGTAACTCACAATACCATCTAAAAATCAGACATATTAATTTTTAAAAATTTCATTTCATTTTTAAGTTGGCGGTCGTCGTTTATGAAGAAATTATGGTGAAAAAATATTTACTCAGAGATGTATATTTTTCTAAACAATGTGTTATGTTACATATGTGTTATAGACATGTTTATGATCAAGTAAAAAAATAAGGGGAGGCAACTCCGATGACCTTGATTCTTCACACACATGTGAAGAACAGTCTCCTGAGTAACTTTCAGAAGATTTTAGTCGTCGTTCGTTTTTTTATTATAAATAAAATTATTAATAAAAAATATTTGCAAGATATAGTAGTTGCAACGAAGTCGATGTGTGTTGTAATGTTTGTTTATTACTGAATGAAAATTTTTTTTTTGTGGAACCTCAAAATGTAGCGGGGAAGAAGCTCCTCCGTCTTTCCATCATCACCCCGAATTAAACTAACCCAAAGCTCGCCTAACTTGTCCTATAACCAGTTCAGAGTGGAATAGTTTGAATGATCTCGGAGATAAATTAGATTAGGTTTAGTTCTATTATTTGCAAGGGAGGGGGCGAAACTACGTTTCGAAGTTTCACAAAAAAAATTTCCTTCGGTAATAACCAAATGTTACAAGTATCAACCTCATTATTATTGTAAAATCAATCAATCTTCTTTTGTTTATTATTTTTTAATAATTAATAACTTTTTTTAAAAATAACGGGAAACTATTGAAATCTCTTGGCGATTCTCGGGAGATTGTCTTTAATGACATTTGTAAAAAAAATCTATCCAAATCAAATTCACTTATGGTTAAATTACAATTAAATTTAAGTTATTTCCTGATTATCTATATTTGTGCGATAATATTTGATTATACTAAAATTAACTTTTCTTCCACTCATGCTTTTATATGCTCATAATACATGTACATATGTGCTATCAAAATAGGAAGATCATATTTAATCCTGTATCGAGCATCATCATTACAATAAAAAGGATGATCTGTCAGGAGAGAATACAACTGCAGTAGATGCATTTATTTGGATCATTTTTATAAGAGAATGTGTCAGTCTGGTATATGCAATTGAAAGTCTGATTAACATAACTTAAACAAGGTGTTTTTCAGAATTATTTAAAAATTGTTTCTAATCGGAAAGTTCAATATATTTCGGAAAGCAATTTGTAATAAAACTCGATGAGATTCAGCCAATTACGCTTTTAGAAATTGTAAATTGCATTTACTTATCCATTATTTCAGCTACGTGACATGATGACCAACGATAATATTCGGAAAATAAGTTAGAAAAATAAGGTTGATAAACACTCAAGGGACTCAGTACATATGAAATCAAGGAAAATATTTGTTTTATATATAGTTAGTGATTAAATAATTCTTCTGGTTATGTGTTTATATACAATAGTATACTCGTTGTACACATTGTGAATTACGAACTCCATTATGAAAAATTTCTTTTTTTTTAAATGGTATGGATAATACTTCTTTCTCAAAAATTATATCCATTAAAGCTATAGATTTATTCAATACCTGCAGCAGCAAAAATTGTATTTTTGCTTTTTCCTTCTGTCTGGAATTCTTCTATTCTATATATCCTTCTTTCGTTGTGTCTACTTTCGATCGATCAACGCCTTCGAAACATAGAATAATATCACACTAATGGGAAGCGGAGGGTTGGATATCGAATAAAGGGTAGTTCCTGATTCGATGAAGATCTGTACTGGGGCCGCTTAGCGACAATCGGGTAAGATGAACCCTGTGGTAATTCCCAATTTCTGTCGGCGTTTCGGATAGTGCTACAATCTGATTGGAAGTTCCCAGTTCCCCATCTTCACGTTTCTATTCGAATAGATGAATTCGTTTTAACTTTATTTTGTAGCCGTTACGAATGGCTGATCGCAATGAAACTTCTCCGTCACTTTAATTCAAACTGCTGCTTCGCGTTCAGTAATTTTTTTATACATGTAAAAAAAATATAAAACACCCGTAAAACTCAAAAACGCGTACGAAAAGTCCTCGTTAGCCTCTAAAATGAAAGCTAAAAAAACAAAAAGTTGTTTTACGAAGAGAATTAGAACATTTCACATAGCGAATTAAATCCATGGTTAAAATTGTCGTTAATTGGAGAAAAATTTTATACACAAGAGAGAGTTACGTTGCAAAATTTTAATTCAAAACTATGAGAAATCTCAAAATTCTAAAATTCTCTCTTCAAAACTATGAGAAATCCCAACGTTGCGTTGGAGAAAGCTGATTCGTATGCTACAAGGTAGTTTGATTTATAAAAAGCCATTAATTTCCTTAATGCGGGTGCAGCAACATCTAATCGTAACATCTGATTCGCGTTGTTGATTACGCTTAATACGTGTATATTACCAGCAATATACTGTTACGAATGATTGATCCACAACAGTAATTGTTGCTAATGTTATACACTTTGTCAGAGTGCAGAGACATTAATACCAACTCGGATATAATCACGAGCGAGGCGTCTATCAGCGACTGAATGTACAGGGTGTCTCGTTTTAATTCCACGCATTTATTTTTGCAACTATTCGTTATTCGAAGAAAACTTTGTTCTGTTTCAAGGGGGACATCTTTAAATGACAGATTTGTTTAGTTCCGAGATCTCAAGGTCGCGTCTATTTTTTTAAACGAAATAATATATCTTTTTATGCATTGTCGATATTATCTGCAAAAGAGTGTTAATCTATGTACGTCGAAAAACTATTAATTTGGGAGATATTTTAACTTTAATTTTGTGAAATCTGTGGCACTATGTATTCTTGTATTCATGCATCGAGATCTTGAAAACGCCTTTACCTAGACAAATTCGATGGTCATCGTAAAGTATCGAAACAAAACAAATTTCATTTCGAGCGATTTTTTGAATACTCGTGAAGGTAATTGCGTGGACGAATTAAAATGAAACGCTACATATATACCCGAGGAGGTTCTTACAAGCTGAACGAATCATCTTGCGAAAGTAATAACGCGACAATCGATGCTGTACGCATCGTATACAAGATCGTGAACTGGTCGAACATCGAGTTGTCTAATATCGTACTACCAAATATGACGTCTAAAGTCATATCATAACGCTGCATTTCCGAGATTAAAGGGTCAACTAGACCCCGATGACTGGTCACATCAAAGTATCTTTCAAGTACGTACCGTTAACTATCAGTCTAAGATTTCCCCTGTGTTCAGAGAACACTTGTGCGATAGTAATACTCGTATCAGTAATTATACTAAATACAGTAATATTTATAGTAATTAGAGAAAATTTCTTCGAATATATTTCATTTATTAGCACCGACAAATTTTCCCATTCTACACAAAATTGTTCCAATTAAAAGTTTCTTCCTTTCCTTTCACTTATGTCGTTCGCCGTTTCAACAAATTGGAAATTAATCAATTAATTGCACTTGCAACGTACATACAAAAAGTGAAGAGAGCGTTAGTAAATAACGGTGGAACGCGAAATTTTGAATAGACGTAAACAATGAATGATGCACAGAGAGTGAATCCATCCATGGTTCGCATTAGAGTATGGCGAGCCAACACAAGGAAGATTTATTGTGTTTTTATGAAACCAGAGTCTCCGTATTCTTACACTATACGACAAGGATGTCGCCTTTCTTGTACGCTTCAGTGGAAACTACTCCTTTTATAGCCCACACAGACTCTTTCTTTTCCTTTCTTTTTCTTCCTCTTTTTTTTCTTATCTTACTCTACCTTTCCTTTCCTTTCCTTTCCTTTCGTGGATTCATCATCTTCTTCCTATTCGGGTTCTCTTCGATCTTTCTCCAAAATTCCCTCGTGACCTCTGTGATACATCGTGGATGGAATGAAGTCGTGGCGGGTTTATTAGAGAGCAAATAGCGGAACAAGATAAAGCGAGTTCGGATGCTATAACAAAAAAAAGGCTAGTTGCGCGTTATGCTGTTTATCCAAGTCTTTACCAGTCCATTAACCCCTTGCGCTGGCAACTGGTTCGCGGACCATAACGAGTGTCCGAACCGTCGCTTTTTTTTTCTTTTGAACTCGTCGATATAATATCACTGGATAGAGAAATTATTAAGAACTAATAAACTTATCATTTGTTTTGCCTGAGTTACATTTAAATATACTTAAAACTGAAAAAATGTTGCAATTTTGGACAAAAAATTCTCGATGTGCGTGGCACGTCATTCCAGCGCAAAAGGTTATAAACACGCTTTCCGATGGTGGAGGAGGTCGAAAATTAACTTAGGTAAATTCGCATTGTCGATACTGATAATGAATTCTAAGCTGTTATTCTAACTAATTGATATTAATCAAGCTATTATTCTGCACAAATTGCTACATAGACAAAATGTAAATCATCCATTTTTGTATTTGTAGTGCTTTTTTTCTGTAACAATTTTCTCCTCTATATCTTGGAGATATCTACTGTCGTTCATATAAGTAAGAAGACTATACGAATCGAGTTCTAGTTAACTACATGTACGTCCAACAAACTTTCCAAGTTACTGTTCTCGAAAACAAAGTCTTACATTTGCAGAAATGTCGTTCCACTTTCGACTTACTTTTATCAACAGTCGATAACGAATTCTCTATACGAAGAATTATCTTTCTTTCTGTAAAACGCTCCTGAATGCAAACAAAGATGCACAGAAAGTGTTTCACGTTTACGTTTTAGATCAGAATCAATGCTTGCCGATTGTCAGTTATCAGAACTGGATAAGTCGTTCATGGTTTAACGTGGCTTACGATATTATATGTTGCTATTAATTCGAAACAAGCATCGCGTGTAACACGTGCCTCAAAGGTAACATGAATATGTATGGTGCAACGTAACCACAGCGCGCAACAACCCTCTGTTCGGTAGCAAATCGTGAGTAGCTGTCCTTCCAAACGCAGTATTAGGATCAACTAGCTGAATTACAGACATTGGTCGGATTCATCAGTGAACAGCACGCTTGAAATGACGAACTCTCTGTCTCTGCAGATATTAATCACGTCAGTAACAAGCCTGTTCTCCCTTCGCTTATCCGTCCTGGAGAGCCCAAGACTTTGAACACCCCGTGATCGTCCCTAATGCCTTTGGTTACTCCGACGTAATGTTAACGCAAGTTAACGGCGCTATCATGGTTGTCATTTAACACTAGAACTACCGACTAAAATATGATATTCGTAGCAAAGAAATTAAAGTGCAAGATACAGGAAAAAGTTAATAATAAAAAAAGCTTCTATTGATATATTTTATTAAAAATCATTCGAGTATCTAAAAACACACCGTCATGAATATATTATATATATAAAATTTTCATAGAAAATTGAAGAAATAAATTGGTCATTTTTACCACTTTGGTAGTTTTAGTGTTGACGTAATTCGTATCTTTCTGATAATTTGTTTCAATCTTTCTTAATATGGTTAATATTTTGAATCGCATTATCATTGAACAAATCGATGCTTATGGCATTCGTTTCCCGACTTGTATTTATTTTCTAAATTAATTGCAAAGATATACTTTTTTAAATATTTTGTTTATACAAGGTAAATCGCAGATATATTTAAATTCCGTGCTCCTTGTTATTAGAAAACTTTTTATTGAATATATTGACTCTTTGGGTGCCGATTTATTTGAAACAATTCTTGCATATGGAAGTGATTTAATTTGTTCACCGAAATGATGGAATTGTTTAAATGAACAAGAATGTACATGTTAAATATTGTCTCAATTCGAACGACGACTTAGATTCGTCTTGCACTTACAAAGGCAAAACAAGTGTCAGCCGTCGAACGTACCCAAGGGGTTAATCGTACATCTGTTTCCAGTTATTCACTAAACTCATTAAACAGTTATGATCTTACATAATACCAGCAATAAGTCGAAAAACATTGAATTATACAGGGCTTAACAAGTTTTGTTTTGAATGCGATTAGACATTTTTGCTCAGAATATTTAATTCTTGCAGCGAATAGAAACCATGAGTGATGAAACAACTTAACGATAAAATTTCGTGATAAAAATAATCTTAGCTACATCTATCAGGCCATTGCGAAAAGCAACGATTTTTTTTTTGGTATCTTTTGAAACCAGGACGTTTCTCATCAGAAAATATTTTGAAATATGCTACACGCATATATAATACATATGTACATGATGAGGCAGTATAAAATATAATTTTTATATAAAATCGAACAGAAAGGAACAATAAATTTTCTTTATTATTCATAAACTTGCATTACATTATTTATAAACTATTATTAGTGTTCGTAAAAATTAATTGCCTACACAGAAATCAAATACAACGACAAGGAAATTATTTTTCGTAACATATTATGTAACAAAGAATCTATTTTTATACATCGAAAATAGATCGGACATGGAATAATTAATGTCTTAATGGCGATAGTCATAATGTTTCCTGCTACTGTGAACAACCCTCCGAATGTACGATGACTTTAATTCCACGCGTTATCTCCATAAGTCATTCTATTTCGTCTAATTGTACCAATGGATTCTTAGGTATATCTACCCTCCTTATGATTGCATAATTTAGGATCGATTTACTGTCGTGAAATGGCAGGCATTAGCCGCGCACATAATTCACAGACACGCCCCCATCTAGGATCACTTACAGCTAGGATTCTACGTTTGGATTCGAGTACACGTTGATAGCCCTATACCGTCCATAAGTCCATTTAAGATCATTGTCTTGGCTTAGTTTAGGCAACATGGCGTTGCACATACAGTTGACGGTAAACTGTAATTATTTATAGCTGATATTATCACTTGATATTCCAATATTGAGTTACAGTTTTTATTAAATTCACAATTGTACCAAATATAAGTACCCAGAATAATTCCCTCGTAATTTCCACCCTACTAAAATAAGGAATTATTATCAACGGCTCACGGTTATAGAATATTGCGCGCACAACTATGTATTCAAACGATGGAGATTTCATACTTTGATTTTTTTTTCCTACAAATGTTGAGTAATTTACATTATCTTTAGTACGAATAACTGTTCATTGGAACGCGTATGTATTTTGTAGGAAATATACTCCCGCTCAAAAGTCCTAGGACACTTTTACTTCTAATATTCAGTGTTTGTTGCATATTTTATAATGCAGTATAACACAATAATAATATACAATATATTGATATATTAACAGAATCTTTCTTGTACAAAGTATGTTTCATATTTATTGTATTTTGTTATATTATATGTATTTATTGTAAATTTATTGCAAATAATAATTTATATTGTATATTGCATATTGCGTATATAATTTATACTTTTATGTTGTGTAATTTACGTTGTAAATATATTTATGATATATATTTATTTATATAATTTATTATATTATTATATACATTATTATATTAAATATGTATAATTTATGATTTATATAGTACTCTTTTTATTGTATAAACACAGTAATTGTTCTAACAAGATTTCTGAGTGGAGATATACATCTCTTATCGACATATGAAGATCGTTTTACAAAGATTCATTTGTATCTAGACATTTACATACTTTGTAAGAAACGTCTAAAGTATAATGATATAGTACATGTTAACAATTTATAACATTAATTGCACTTTCATTTTCAAATTTTATATAATATTGTACTTTACGCTTGGATGAAGCCGCAAGTTTTACATACTTGCAAGGGTGTTTTAATAGGTTTAAACTCCGTCGAAAATATTTAGTCTCCAGTGGTTAACGCTTGGCACGAATTCAAGACACGAATTCTTTCATTATTACCTCGAATATTTCCAGAGTTGTAATGCATAAATGGTATGTATATTCGAATTTAGTAAAACAAGACTGCTACTGCCTTTCTTTTCAGTAAATCAATAAATATTTTTGTTGAAAGTGGAATAGGAAGAAAGCATTTCACGACATGAAATAGATAAAAAAGCAAGCGATGCGACCATAAAGTTTCTGAAAATCTCGTTAGGGATATTTCTTAATTTTACAAGTATTACTAATTTTTTTCTGGATTCATATTCAGCTTATTTATAAAACAACAGAGTTGTGTTGGGGACAAATTATCTTCATCACAGATGTCTCACAATTTAGATAAAATTAGAAATTTTAAATTAAAATTAAAGCTTTATCGTTTCATTAATATTATCTAATGTATTCAAACGATGGAGGTAATTACGTAACGTCTATTATCTTCAAAGTATGTCTATTATCTTCAAATCTGTTACGTTAAATATCATATTTTATCGAATAATACTTTTCAGTGTACTGATCTACATAAATCCAATTAGCGTGATAAACAAACTTGAAACCTTACGAGCAAAGCGCTCTCATAAGTTAACATAAGTATTAAAACTGCATCAATTTCGTTAAATTCTATGATATCGTATTTGCATTTATTAACTTCGTTATTACGGTTTTGTAAATTTGAACCGCCTAATCGATCTTTCGCTGCGTTAATTATCGATATGAGGGCACATGATAATCGAATCTCGAAAATTCATTGAATTCGTTTATTGAAACGATAATCAATTACGAAGAAGCAATGTTGGGAGTGCGTCACATGGCGATAATGTCACTTGACTCGTTAAATTGACCCGGTTAAATTTATCGAAATTTTCAGGAATTTCTTGAAATTCTCGAGGAATAGTCTTTCTGTATCTAATTCCCTTTCATTGAAGCGCAATCGTTGTTTTTTTATTATATCTTGTTGGAAAGATAAGACTGAGAATTGCTTTGTAACGAAGGATTTAAGAGGATCGACGAACATAAAATGATGAAAAATTATCGATACTTTAATCTGTTACAACTTCGTAAAAGAAAATTATGTAAGAATCTACTCTCTAATTTTAAAGCGTAAAGCTTCTACTTTGACTATCTTAAGTCCGTTTTTTCGGTAAAAAAAAAAATAAGAGTACTTTTATTCTCAAAAATTGTAAACATTCAAACATCTGTAAAAGTATTTAAAAAATTTTCTCGCAACTGGATTCGCCATAGTTTTGAAAATTGAAATTTTCTCTTTATAACGATTCCTTAAAACTTGTTGTACGATCCTTTGAACATTAAGGGTAATTGACGAAATATTAAAATTCTTCAAATTTTTTAACTTTATATATATACTTTAACGCTCAAAGTTTAACGATGAAAAAAAGTCGTATTTAAGAAGTTGCGAATGAAAAACTTTAATCTTCAAAATCGTGATGGATTTGGTCGTAAATAAAATTTTTTAATGTTTTTACATACGTGTAAGTTTTTACAGTTTTTTTTTTTTTTTTTTTAAGAAAAGGACACTTTTCTATTTGCTATGTGACGTTGAAATATCTTGGGGAAAAAACAAACTCAGGATAGCGAATACAAAAGCTCTACGTTTTAAAAGAACGTTTTAAGAAACCAAGTGGATTGTTATATGATCTTTCATATAAGTTGGATGTTACATCAGTTTAACGTATTTTTTAAAGATAATTTTTCACTTAAATTAATTGTAGTGTAAAGCTCACTCCACGAAAACAATTTATATTTGCCAGAATAGCGGCAGTAACAAGGTCATACATAAAATTTTTTTGAAAAGCCAAAATGTTTTTCAAAACGGTACATGTTTTGCTTTTTTTGTACAAACACCCGATAAAATATCAACGTTAAAAATCCATATGTGTGTTCAGTTTTGCTCATCACTGTGTACGTACGTATCCAAGGAATTTGGCGCCTCTAACGCACGCAGAAATTTCCGCTTTGCTGTTTCCCAGTGCGTAGATTGAAGGGGAATTCGCCAGCTCATTCCTAGCTTTCGATGGTAGCTCATTCTTCGCGCCCTCCTCCCCTCTTTCTCTCTTTCCTTCTTTCCCTCTTTCCCTTTCCCTTTCCCTTTCCCTTTCCCTTTCCCTTTACGCGGTACAAGCATTACGTCTCTCAAAGCATTCTCGGTAGTTCTCTGTCTTTGTTCCACGCGGTGTTCTCGAGATTCGTCCAACACACTTCCCTCGGGAGTCTTCAAAGCGGCGAGAATGCTTTAGCTTGAGCTGGTTCCTCCCTCACGCTGCTCGCTTTCCCAGTAACACTACCTTTCTTTCCATCCCTGTACACCTGGCGATGGTCTGTTGGTCTGTTAAACGATTTTTCTCTTCTGTCCGTGACACAGCGCGCTCGCCGCATAATATATTCGATCGGTGGAGGCAAGAGCGTCGGAATGGGGTTTCGGTTTGCCTTGATCTTTCTCGATGTTACGCAGCTATGAGGGATCACCTAGCTCTGTGGCTTTCGAACCATCGCATTGGCAGCACGCCAGCACCGTCTACACTCCATCCCGCATGCTTCGCTGCTTCCAAATGAGAAAAGGAAACAGCGTTATCGATGAAAGAGATGTTTTTAAGCGGCCACCGCAAACGTTGTCACGCGGACAGTCCATACCGCGCCGCTCTGCGTCGGAAATCGTGTCGTGTTTCGGTGATTCTACCCTCTTCCGCGTCAACCATCTCGCGATACTTTCACCCGAGTTATGGTAAAACTCGGGTTCGAACCGAATCCATTTACCTTTGTTCCACTGGCGGCGTCGCGTCGCCCCAATTTCCCGACATGCGCGAAATTCCCTTGCACCGAGACTGGAGCGCGCAGCCGCCATGTTGACCCGAATTCGTTTTCATCTTTAGGCCGAGCAGCAGCGCTTCAAAATCTCTCTCTCTCTCTCTCTCTCTCTCTCTCTCTTCTTTTTTTCTTACTTTTTCCCCTGTTTGTTCCTTTTTCTCGCGTCACACGTATTTTCCGAAGGAAAACAGCGTCGCTGGAGCAACTGAAATTTGTCCGATGAATGAGGAGGAATTGCACGGAATTGACACGGTCGTACGTCCTTTCGCCTAGAAATTTATTAATGGGAAGTTTGTAACCGCGCTATGCTAACTAACGAATAACATGAAACATCGGCAACTTGGTGTCAGTCTTTCGCAAAAGGCGAATGGCAAAATTTTGGGAGCTGTTTACACGTAAAAATATTTCTACGAGTCATTGTTTCGCTGTACGTACTTTTAACGTGATATTTAACACTGAAACTACCACATCGATCAAAATGACTGCTTTTACAATTTTATTTTAAAATTTTTACTTTACGTTACATTTTTTATCCGCAATGATGTAATGACTTTTGCAGCGATAACTAAAGGTATAATATAATGAATTTTATTATTACTTTTTTTTTATTTATTAAAAATCAAACTAATTTTGTAGCATGGCTACTTATACCAATACCAGTCAAAATGACTGGTACTAGTCAAAGCGCAAAAGATCCGATAAACTGCTTAACGCAACCTAATAATTTACTTTATACTGTAAGAACAATTTAACTTTGAAATGGAAATTTTTTAAATATTTTTGTTACCAAAGCATATATTCTTTATTATACTTATCGTCGTTATTGATGTATAAGTGATAAAATGTGCCAACTCTCATTTAGGGATTATGGTCCCAATAATACCAAATTAATTAATACCAAAAATGCACTACATAACATGGAATTCCTTTTGTAAGAAAGTAATAAATCAATAAATATAAAAATATTCTATTACGTATTTTTAAAGACCAGTCATTTTGACTAGTTTTGGTAGAAATAGCTCCGTCTTAACTGTCGATAGCTCCAGTGTTAAAATACATCGTATTTGTTTTTATCACTGAAAGTGATTTTAGCGGGGGTAACCCAGAAAATAGGGCTTCTTCAGGTGCAACGCTAATGTAACGAAAATTAGCGATTGGTTGATTTGGGTCACGTGATTCGTGAGGGGGCGTGGGGTAGACCTCGAGTAGGAATGGCGTTGTCTGGCACTGAGCGATTGCGCCTGTAATTTGTTTGTATCGATTCAAATGTTTGCATATCGATAAAATTTTATGGCAAAAAAAGTCGTCTTCATTTCCTAATCAGAACAATTGCTTCTCAGTGAGACGAATCGTACTGGGGTACGAGTCGTGCAGTTTTATGTCTTGTCGCATGCTTCAACCACGATGTAAGCGAGTTCGCCGTATTTACAACTAAAAAGAATCACAAATTACGAATCTTCCAAATACTGAATCAAACCTTATTCGATGCGTTTTGCCATTGTTCGGAATGAGATTAATCGAAAGATACGCAAATCACCATGATAAATATAGTAATAGCAGTTTCGGCAAATCTAAAATCCGTGGGAAGTAAACAGGCTAAGAAAATGTATGTAAAAATATGAATTACACGATAAATCGAGAAAATTAGGATTTGTCAAACGACGTATATCGAGGAATATACAAAGTAGAATTTGTGTTTCTAAGCTTATAGATGATATGCGTGACTGATTAGTTAGGTTAATCCTCCATATGCGATTGCTTCAGGCCTGTGTCATAATGGTCGTCCTGTACTGAAACGGAATATAATCTAATTGAGTAATTGAGAAATGCAACGCGCTAGAAACGGAAACTCGTATAATCATGTCATTAAAAACAGAAAGCAGATCGTATGCATAAGTACGTGCATGTGTACATTAGATCATTCCATAAGTTTGTTCCGCTTTTTATTATATTTATTTGTGGTAAAATTTGAAATATGCTCGTAAATTATGATAATACGTAATTACTCTCTCGTTCTACAACTTCGTATTTTTATCCAGAACAGCACGAGAAATCGATTTGTGCAACAAAAAAAAAAAGAAAAATCAGAGTGGGATTTGTATGCGATATTCGACTGTATTCAGTAATTCGCGATATTTATTTATAGAATCGAGCATTTTCTTGCGACTGCATTTTCGTGGTTCATAAAATTTTACATTGATACGTAATAACGAATTAAATTTGACAATAATGAAATTACCATATAACGATGAATACAGCGAATAAAAATTAAAATGTAGAAATATTATTGAAACGTTCGATGTTTCATAATTTTCATTCGACAAATTTGCATCTTGGCACTATATTCCGAATACAGTACAAGCTCAGTAAATTTTGTATATAATTACGTTTTAATCGTTTTAATCGTTGCTGCTTCCTTCGATGAAACATCATTCGTCACGTTTAATTTCTTTTCTCGATATTACGATGAGGTAAGATCACTCCAGCATTCAAAAAACGAGAGCAATTGCACCGATGCATTTTTGCAAAAAGTCGCATCACACGATGATACAGTTTGTTAAACCGTACGAAACTTTCCTCTGTACCTTTTTCTATCTTCAAGAAAAGATACTAGATACCTGTATGTACCTCTGACTGTATATTTACGTGAGATTCGTTAGAATAGAAAAGTTAATTAAATCATTTATGCAACTAAGACAGACGTGAAAGAATTTATACTACGAAAGACGTGTCCCATTATTTGCAAAAATAATTTTCTACGTACATAGTTGCTCTTCGTCTCAAGATTGTCTCGTAGAGATAAGAGTTGAACATCGTTTAAAGAGACATCGAATTAACTTAGGAAGCTAACATGTTCAGAGTTCAGAAATAATATTTCATCGGGCCGGTGAAAACTAGGAAATGGAATGGAACGCCGCGATCGCGTCAATGTTCGTTGTTACTTATTCTGTTGGGAACGTGCGTTTCCTCATTCTGTGTGATTGCATTTAATATCGCGGCTTTGAAAGCTCACGAATTTCCAAGGTGTTTGAGGAACACCGGAACGTTAACTGCGCGGTGCCTCGCAATTTACGAAGGAGCGGTACGTGCTTCAAACGCGTACCTTGGAGCAGAGCGTCGCGTCATGTTCGTCTTGTATCTTTGCTTACGAATCTCCACGTGTAACGCAAACGTGAGATCGAAGACCTCGTGGGCTGAACAGCGCCCAGTCATCCTTAGCCAGTGTTCTAGCTGACAATTCCGTTTAATTTTCTGAATTAACGACTGGCACAATCAATCGAGAGATCGTGATTGCATCTTAACCCTTTGACTATTGTTGGCGCCTAAAGGCGCTTAAAAAATTGCTCTTATGATGCTATAAGCGCTTAACCTACTTTATCCACTGGCACGCCTACAGGCGCCCAGAAAATTTTGTCGACCATAATTCCAGCAAATCTCATTTGAACCAGACGTAAGTGAATGCTAATTCAACAATTACATATTCCGTTAATCGTATATTATTTAAATATGTTTATTTTACAATTTTTTTTTATATTCTTAAAATGAAAAATTGAGATAATAAAATAGGTCAGAAAAAGTACATGCAAACATGACACAACAAATGATTCATGTTGTGTATATTCATATTTTGTAGATACGACGTAATTGTTTGATAACTTGGTACAATCACTGTACTACAAAGAGAAAGAATAAGTACGTTTATTTTTAGAACGTATATTAAATAACATGTATGCAACAAAATATATATTCTTATACAACGTAAATTACAACGTAAATTACAACGAATTAACTTAACTAATCTTTATGCTCAAACTCTCCTTTTCAATTACTTGAAAACGACTGTGTGTTTATCTCCTTAGTGACTGTTATATATATTCCTAACGATTATTTATAAATCTCCTTGACGATTGTTATAAAAAGCTTAATGTTAATGTTAAATTTTTAGTATGTGCACTAACAATTCAATGCAGAATACGAATAAATAAATAATATTGGTTTAATGTAGTGGAATTCAGTGTTTTGATTATTTCAATATACTTTCTCAGAAATGCACGCCGAAAAATTTCGCCGTTCTCGGTGTAAGTTGCGACTGAATTCCTACCGTATAGTACGGCTGGTACGTCTCAAAGTCTGCCGTAGTCAAATAGTTAATATACCTTGCCGGGGTATTATTGCCCTCGGACAAGAAAATTCAGTCGCCTATTTTCAAAATTGACACTCGTTGATATGACTCATGCTAGCGGGAAGGTTAAATAGTGTGCGGAGATGCGCGAGTATCGCAAAATTCAACAATTTCGGAACTCTCAAGAATTCTCGAGATTGTTGAGAAAGTCGAGATTCTCAAGATTTTTGGAATTCTTGAGAAAATTATAAAAGATAGAGTAAATGTATCTTTCAGATCTCTTCTTCTCCTTGTTATTTCAGGTTTCCATTGAATTATTATACGCAACTAGGAGTGTCTACGTACAATCAAATTAATTACCTCAGTAGTTAGAGTTGTGCATATATGTTATAGCACAATAATGTTAAATAGCATAACTGTACTAATAGATAGCATATGTTAAACGAAAACATGTATTCGTATCTTGAAAATTTAAGAAATAACCATGTTCCTTGTACTTTATTAACCCCTTGCGCTGGCAATTAATTCGCGGACCATAACGAGTGACCGAACCGTATGCAATAATTCGTCGCTTTCTTTTTCTTTTGAACTCGTCGGTATCACTGGATAGAAATTATTGAGAAGTAATAAACTTATCATTTGTTTTGCCTGGGTTTCATTTAAATATACTTAAAACTGAGAAAATGTTGCAATTTGGGACAAAAAGTTCTCGACGTGCGTGGCACGTCATTCCAGCGCAAGAGGTTAACGCGATAAGCGATAACGCTGTGTTACAACTATGTGAAACTTGAAAACACGTTAGCAGATCCTTGCTGGCTGACGAATAGGATCTTGCCATGCCGCGTTGTAATAGTCCTGGTTGGCTCCTAGCCAATTTTAACCAAGGTAAGGGAACTAGGTTTTGCGTCAGTCATGACCTTAGCAGTTTTCTCTTTGCGTCGTCTGCACGTTTCTTTGTCCACTCTTTGTCCTATACTGTGTCAAAGCTGTTTTATTTTTTGTTCGTTTAAACAGAGATTTACATATTTACGCGGTTCGAATATCGAGGACAAAAAAGTTTCGCACGCTTGATAAGAAACTATCGATATTTTAAACCTGTTTAAACTTCGTACGACAGTCTGATTGACTGTCACTTTAAATCGTGAAACCTCTACTTTGCCAAGTTTGAGTTGTTTTGTTTCCAAAGATATTCTTACAGCGTGCAGCAAGTGGAAAAATTATAAAAATTTAATCTATAAAACTTAAAAATTTTAAAAACTACAAAAATTTAAATGAAAAATAATGATCATTGAAAATATTTTTTCGTGACTAGATCTATCACAATTTCGAAGATCGAAGTCTTCCCTTCACCCCTTAAATCTTGCTGTAGGATCTTTTTTTTTTTTTTTTTTTTTTTTTTTTTTTTTTTTTTTTTTTTTTTTTTTGCCCTTTTATTGGACTTTGACAAAGTTAAGTGACAAAAATCAAAGAAATCCTAACATTTTGCTATTTAATCCTAATATTCAAAGTTGAATCAAATATATCGTGCAGCAAGTTTTAAGGAAAGACTTTCAAAATCATGATAGATTTAGTTGTGAGGAAAATTTTTTAAAGTTTTCAGAAATATTTGAATTTTCGAAATTTTAAAAGAGCGAAAAATTTTATCTGACGTAAAAGTATCTTCGAAAAAAAACTAACGTAGAGTTGTCAATGGATTGTTGTACGACTTATTTTATGAAATTCTAACAGTTTAAAATACAGACAATTTTCCATCAGTGTGCGAATGTTTTTTCGTCCATCTCTGTAGATTTTGTCACAACTATTTAGTCATTGTTGATAATCTGACAAAAGGGCAAAAAAAAGAAAAAGAGAAGAAAAAACTGCTGAAACGTTTTCTTTCTTAAAAATTATTTTTTTCACAAACTTTTTACACTTGCTTCCTTAAATTAGCAATATGTTTCTTTTCTATTCTATATCGTAGATATTTTCTCAAATAACTTGTTTAGAGATGTTTTTAAATAACTTTTTTTTGTCACATTCAAAATGTGCACCGTTTGTCTCAATTTCCTTTTTTTATAGAATACAAAGATAAAATTGAAATATATATTATTGTAATCTGTATAATATAACGATATTAAATTAACCTAAGATATAGATTCAATTTTACTATTGTATCTTCTGCTTTATTTTACAATTATGTTACAGAAATAAAAACAATATTAACAGTTACATATCTCGTTTATTATTGTGTCTTATAAAATGAAATCATTTTCCGTAAAAAGTCAAATTTTGCAATTTATTGCTCAAACTAATGTACGGAAATTTTAACGGATGTATATATTAAAATAATAAAGAATAATATAAGCGGTATATCTATTGTAATTTCACTATTATACTATTTGCTCGTATAAAGTTTAGTTATCTAACTTTAATTTCCTACCTTCAACTTATCATAAACCTATTAAAGGTTTCGTTATACAGGGTGAGACATTTAAATTGGAACAGCTAAATATCTTCGTTGCTTTTAGAGAATGGATAAAGTTTGTTAATAAAAGTTATTAGAGAAAGAGCCATAATGTGGCAGTAATGATTTTCCTGCAGGTGGAAGGATTTCAGAAATTTCAAAGTCTACATTTTTAAATAGAATGACATAATCGATTTTATCAAGATGCAGACATTTTCTGTGAAAAAAGTATTAATTTATATTTGTCGAAAAATGATTAGTTTATAAAATCTATGTATAAAAGATGGAAAGTCTCTGTCTTTCCTCGTTTGTCATATGATTTTACAGAATAATTTTTATAAAAAATTTATCATCTATTTTAAAAAGTGGAAGTGAGATTTTGAAATTTCCGAAACCCCTCTATCTACAGAAAAATCATTGGTGCTCTAACATAGTTTCTTCTGTATTAAATATCTTTTATGTTAACAAAGTTTATATATTTAACAATAACAAAGATATTTAAATGTTCCCATTTAAATATTCTATGTAAATGATCTTTCTCTCTAGATCGATAAAATAAAATAAAATACAACGTAAAATGTTATTCGTTTGAATATCTGAGAAGAACATCTGTTTCAAAATTATATGTGAAAATATTTTGTAATTTCGTTTAATAATTAACAATACACATGTACATCTAATTTCATAACGAAACAAAGAAAAAATGAGAAACATGAATCTTTATTAACTCAAATAATTCAAACGAATAACATAAACGATGAATATATAAGATAACTATCTTTTAAAATAGAAATTAATTTTAAAAGTAATATTGAAACTTCTTTCTTGATACGTTTGTAAAGTATTTTACATTTTATTCATTGCTTCTGTGCTGGAATTAATGAATGAATGTTTTGTAATTATTTCAACACAAATTTCATACGCATTTACCTTTTACTTTTTAAATTAAATTTGATTGAATTAAATTAGCTAGAAAATAAATTTCACAAACGATCAAAGAACATACCGACTTAATTGTTCTAAATATTTTTTAAAAGTAGTATTGAAACTTCTTTCTTGATACGTTTGTAAAGTATTTTATGTTTTATTCATTACTTCTGTGCTGGAATTAATGACTGAATTTTTTGTAATTATTTCAACGCAAAATTTCATATGTATTTACTTTGTGCTTTTTGAATACCATTTATTTTACTACAAATTGATCTATGATTATGACATGTTCTGAATAGAGTTGAAATGAAAGAGATGATTGAACAAACGTGCTAGTCCATCGTTCTTGAATAGAGAATAATTAAACGAGTGATTCGTATTGTCGTTATCTTGATGTTACTCTACAACCTATATATTACACTTTTTCCACATTTTATGATGTAATTCCAGCTACCTAACAATCATGTTACTAGGAAAAGTCTTTTAGCAATGACCTAGCAGTTATTCTAGTAATTCTTTTCAACGTCATTAAGATATTGAATTTTATCTCTTATCTATCATTTAGGTGAAAATAATTGGATTTTTCCGATACTGATCTTGCAATTAAAAGTTAAAAATTTGCGATAAGTGTGTATGATCGATGAACCTTCAATGGCTTTTGATCGATTACTTCTTTTAATCATAATTTAGACGATCTTGATACAATTTTGCCAAAGTAGATTCTATATTTTTGATAATACTTCTTGTTACATTGACTGTAGCATTAAATGCTTATGCATCAGTATTGATCGATCTTCGTTTGATCCTTATCTGTTTCTTATTTTTCCAATTTGTCTCTTGATGTCCGATTGGAATGCAAATTATAATCTATACTGGTAAGAAATTAATACCTACATTGAAAAGATAAATAGTTAAATTTATAAATTCTTTCATTAACAATAAATAAACTGTTAAATATCTATTCAATTGCAAGTGATCTACTCTCAAGTATAGATGTTTCATTTTATATCGTGATTTTACAAGAAAAATATATCAGAGCGACGCAGGAGATGAATGAGGGTTAACATGACTCTATGGCAGGGTCATATGAGCGCTGAAACGACGTAATTCGTACGTACAACGTATGTACGTACATAGATGAACATAAACATATCACAAAATAGCAACATACCTAGATCATAGTAGAATGATTACATTTTAAACTTGCGAGTGAGATTTTGAACATAAGATCTGCAAAGGCGTAGTAAATATTTAATTGCTGTCAGCTGACAACAAAAAAAAACTAATCTACAACAACATTGTTATGATATTTAATACAATATTAATTGTAGGTAATTTTATGCAAAATTTTTCTTTTACTCTTATGGCTCTAAAAATATTGTGCTGATAAAAAGATCTAAAGAGTAATTCTAACGAATCTATAAGATTAAAGTTATAATATCTTCTAAATTGTAAATATAACTAATAATTTTTCAACGTACATGGATTAATATTTTTTTAGAAAGCATGTCAAGTAGTGAATTAAGAATTATACGATTCCATTTAAGAAATCATATTTCACCGTCATATCATTTCTACGCGTCCATTCTCGAAATCATTCACGTCTTATCTGAAAACCATTTTTTTTTTTTTTTATATAATGAATAGTTTTAGAGTAATTTAATTTAGATCAAAGTTGGGTATATATTATAATGCATATTTGTATCTTTTTGACATATTACAAACAGTGGACAAAAATCATATTTTTATGCGTTAACGTCAATTTTTTTTTATTAATAATTAATAATTTCTTAATAATAATTCTCTGTTTACTTTTATGAACATATATTTCCTTCATTTGGCATAATATTGTTATGCATAATACTGTTTTTCTTTCTTCTCATGTGTTCATCACTTATATATGTGTGTGTAATAGAGTACTAATATGTATGTATCATAGAATATAAACATATAGAATATTATTGATAATTTATAATAAAATATAAAATAAAAATATAAAATAAATATAATATAATATAAAAATATAATAATAAATATAATAAAAATAGAAAATAAGGTGAAGTTCTAGATCTTATTTAACTACTCCCTTACTGATTTCAATAATTATGGAAACCGACATTTTGCGAAAAACAGTACTATCACTGGTACATTTGAATTCTAATCTTATCATATGTTGTTCCATGTGCTATAGTTCCGAAAAACATCAGTTCATAAAACATAAAATTTTGAGAGGATGAAAGGAATGAGGGAAGGTCCCAAATATAAAATTTTGGTTTCGAGATTCTGCTGGTTTCCGAGATATTGATAAAAAATTTTCGATACAACGCATTGAATTCTGCTTATGCAAGCATGACTAACATAACAGCCAACGCTATAATAATCATCATCGATGAACGCCAGGGAATTGTTTACGTAACATAATAACAGCGATATCGGCCTCAATGTTTATAGAATATTTCATGTAAATTCGGTTGTTCACAATATCGTTCTTAAAAGGACTACTTTTCCAGAAAACAACTTCAATTCCTATTCCTTTCTTTTGAGCAAGTAATGTGAAAAATTTTAAAAAGAAACGTTAACGAAACGGAAATGAAATTCAATCATATTGATTGCAGATGGGACACTGATATTGAGGCCGATATCGCTATTATGTCATCGATTAGTCGACACCTGACGACGATATCTGCTGCAATAAAAATAGTTGATGCAGCAACATTTGTATAATCAGAATTCAATGTATTGTACCGAAAGTTTTTTTTATTAATAATTTTTTTATTAATCTCAGAAGTGAAGACCTAATTGTTAAAATAACTGCCAAAAAAATTTATATTCGGCCATTTATTCAAAATTTCGTTTCATTCCGATGAATAAATTTCGCTACAGCCGAAAATTGTTCAAAATATCGATTTCTACAACATATTTAAAAATCGTTGGAAACTATGAGGGAGTGATTAATCCTTAAAATACCTTATTACCATAATTTTATCATATGGTATATAATCCATAAAAATACCTTAAAGTAGATTAGGGGTAGGTAATAGTAGTAGGGATTAGTAGTAGGTAATATACGTTATTACCATAATTAAATAGGTAGTATAGATTAAATACTCTAACACTTTTACATCACGCATATATACTTGACTTGATATACTTGATGAACAAAAATATTAATATAAATAAAATATCTATTAATGCTAGAACAACCGTATCAAAATATTCCACATGTAATTCATCATAATCTAAACGATAATTAAACAATTATGTTTCTGTTCAAATAGAAATTCATACTCGACAAGAATATCGTTCGTTTCTTTTAAGTAAGAATATTTTTTCGTATCTTTCAACCACTTGTAAAAGACGAAAATCTGAAATCTGTCATATTGACTGATATTGTTTAATTGTTATAGTGTTAAAGTAATAAAATTATACAATTATTTATAAAACTTCTGTAACGATAGTTCTAATAAATAATATATATTTCTTACAGGCAACTATCATTTCAAATATCGCGTCGGGAAAGTATCAGTGTATTTTAAAATATCTTTTAAAGCACTTTATTTTTAAAATAAAGATAATAGATTAACGTTTGTTTCATTATTTCAAAAATTGTTATTTTTTTTTTTTTAATCTTTATTTCAAATGAAATTTTCTGCAATCCTGCGTTAAAGTCAATCGGCTACTCTAAATGCTCTTTTCATAAATAATTCCTAAATTCCTTCCAGAAGAAAGTCTGGGAAACAAAATATTCGAAGTGAAAAGAAATACAACTGAAGTGTTTATATTTGATTCCTAAACGTGTATTGAAAGCTGTCTTGTTTCTCTTTTTTTAATAATATCTCAACATGTTTCAATGTGTGTACGTATGGACTGATGAGTGTTTAAAAATAATTGCACGAGTTGTACCATTGCACGAAGAGAGAGCAGGTAGAATCAAGAACTGAAGAATGCATGCATAGTTCTCTTCTTGGAAGAAAACTCTTTTCCCAAGAGTATGAGAACTTCAAGCTTGTATTTAGAAAAATAATTTTCAAGGGAATTCTATTGGAAAAATAACGTTCTTCTAAGTATCCTATCGTTATAACAAGTTTTGTACGCCGCTGTGATTATTAAGTTACTTTCGTTAACACTAGAACTACCAAGAACTAAAGCATAGAATTTTCATTAGAAATATTAACACTAGAACTACCAACGACCAAAGTATAATATTTGTGGCAAAGAAATGAAAGTGCAAGATACAAGAAGAAATTAATAATACGATAAAGAACACAAACTTCTGTTCTTTTGTTAATATATTTTATTAAAAATCACTCGAGTATCTAAAAATACGCTGTTATAAATGTATAAAATTTTCATAGAAAATTATAAACTGGTCATTTTGATCACTCTAGTAATTCTAGTGTTAAAGTGAAAAAAATAGAAATACAATAGAATATACAAACTTTTATTCATATATTTTATAAAATAAATCATTTAAACTTCTAAAAATACACTGTTTTGCATCTATAATATATCTAAAAAAAATTATGAATTAGTCATTTTGACTACTTCGGTAGTTCCAGTGTTAATCTCTTGCGCTGAAATGACGTGCCACGCACGTCGAGAACTTTTTTGTCCCGAATTGCAACATTTTCTCAGATTTAAATATATTTAAATGTAACTCAGGCAAAACAAATGATAAATTTATTTTTAATAATTTCTATCCAGTGATATCATACCGACGAGTTCAAAAGAAAAAGAAAGCGACGAATTATTGTATACGGTTCGGTCACTCGTTATGGTCCGCGAACCAGTTACCAGCGCAAGGGGTTAACAGAGCGAGTCCATTATAGAATTCATCAGTGCCCTGATGAATGGTGCCCCAGGAATTCCCTAGTTTCCAGCGTGACTATGAGCGCGACGCGTGTCCTCGCACTTACTGACCCTAATTAAACTAAAGAAAAGCGCGTTCGTGATGCAAGACAAGGGAGAAAAGAATGAAAGAGATACGTAGACGCAGTTTTTGAAACCTTAGTTCAGGTCAACTTAGTTTCCATGTCTGATTGAAACACGGCGCGGGCAAACGCGTTGTTGGGGAAGCACACGGTGGCTTGAATACCAGATAAATTGAACTCGAGACCCGTCGAATATTCCTGAAAACGTTTCGAGCCTTTTTGCACTCGTTATCGCATCCCGGTGAATCTCAGTCTCTGGCAGCGGTCTCTGCAATTACGTTGATTCGTTGTACGCCACGCTGCCAGAGGCCTCGCCACGGTTTTCTTTTATTTTTTCTCTTTTCTTGTTTTTTTCCAGATGCGCATCCCGCGTAGAGATGCAATTTTTTTCCCCTCTGTACTGCCACGTTCCCTTAGGCGTGAAAATTTCCATACGAACCGCCATACGATTCGCCCGCAGTTATTCAGTATTTAACATTTCGATTCCCGCGCAGGATGTTGACAGTTAGGAAACGAGTAAAATTCTTTACTCACTTTTAATTTAAACTTAATTATTCCGATACAGAACAGAACAGATTCCTTTGATACGTTTTATTACGTAAAATACATTCTAGCGTCACAATTAGACAGCGGATTGTCATGCAAATGCGTATTTTTATAGAAAACAGATAAAACAGCGGGACTTGGTCAGAAATGTATTTTACAATTTCAGGATTCTAGAATTCTCTGTTTTATTTTCACATTTATCCTTAAAAGCACATGTAACAACATATTGCGTATTGCGTTTGCAACATGCGTATGTGGAATATCTGTTTTTCAAATTAATTTCAACAAATTAGTCTAACAGTAATTAAACAGCAATAGTGTTGATCCATAACACGTAGCCAATGGTAATTATAGGTCACGTGGAGTCATGTTTTTGTAATTGAGCGTTAGATGTGACAGTTTGTGTTTGCAATTTATACAATTCGGTGTTTGATTATCGCAGCTAACAGAATTTGTGAAAGAATGAATAGTATAATTAAATGTGTTTAATTATACTATTAAATATAATATAAGGTGCAATAGCATAATTAAATATTTTTCAATTTTTTTCCAAAAGTTCGAAATTAAAAAAGCATTAGTCCAAAATTGAATCGGAAATGATCCTAATTTTGTTATTAATATAAACGATAACAGAAAAATTTATCGCCACATTAAACCCAAGTTTAAATACGCATCGATTATATCGTGCGACGTAGAATAAACATTTCCCGCATATAAATTAATTTTGACAGACAAATGTCGTCAATGAACTACGTTTAAATTTAGAACTAATGCTTCTAATTTATTGCAATGTGAATTGTAATGTACAAGAGTAATTTAAAAATATTATTAAATATGTCGTTTCATTCTCTATGCTGTATATATGTAAGATCATATTCGCATATCTTTAGTACGTATTTGTATATTTTTCGTGCATAAATATCCATTGTCTGATTCTAAGTATAGCTATTCTGTTTTTGCACTCCTCTAATTGTAAAACGAACAAGTACAAAAGAGAAATTTAATTTCCAATTGCATTCGATTTAAAATCCTCTTATAATTAATTTGAAGAAATAATTACTTATGTTAATAACGTACGTAATGCACATTATATCCATTCAGTGGCAAAAAATAATTCGTATAAATTGTAACGCTTTGTGTGTCCGATTGCTTCGTGTCAATGAAATATTGAATAATTGAGTTGTTTAATGAAATCGTGTAAAATGATTGAATTTGCTACGTTTCGATATTTCATTAGAGTTAAACGGAAATACATGGTAAAATACGGGAGAAATTTCATCGTCATTTGCAACATCATTTGTCAATTTAATTAAAAATTAATTTCTTAGTAAAATATCGCTTTTTGAAGCACCATACACTAAAAGTAAAAGACAATCGATCAGCTGTCAGTTGATGCATATATTTTTGTACATAAATTTCAAAACGGAATTACAATACTTAGTATTGATCATAATCGTGAGTAGAAAATTGAAATTACAAACGCATTCGGAGAAAAGATTGATGAGAAAATTTTATAATACTCGGTATTCTATAGGAAGAAGATTCTTATTTTTCGATTCAAAATAGAACGCTTAGAAATTCTGTAATACACATAGATGGTATTCATAATGGAGTCAAATATAATCCTATGGCCGTGGAATAGCTACTTATCTTTTGAATCGTTTTTAGCTTAAAGCGATCTCCTTCGATGATCTTCCATACAATTCGTATCTTTAAACGGGAATGAGACTTCCATCCTCCTGTATAAAAGATGCAGCAGTGACCAGAACGGAAATAGAATTTTTATCATAGAGATACGAATAAAGATGATTTCGATATGGTCCATGTGCAATGGCCATCGTATTTCCTCAAAATAAAATTTTGATTTCCGGGAAATAATATCGCTCTTTAAATATTACATTGGTATGTGTAAATTTATTTGTACAAGAACTATTCTACTTATATAGGGGTGGTCACTGAAAGACTGAATGATATAAAACAAAAATAACTTTTAAAAACACATGTTTTTTAAATTTTTTATTATTTTATTTAGAAATAATTGACGGATTTTTCGGTATTTTTTTCTATGACCTACAAAAAAAAAAAGAAAAAATTGAAAATGAACAAGTTATGACTTTTTCAAACCCCTTCAGTTTTCAGTGGCCACCCTATACTATGTTAGTACAATAAACTCCCATATGATACGTACGTTCCCTTAAGGTAAATGTGTCCATTTAAGAGTTACTCTTCTCAAGCGTTGTGTCCATTTGAGAGCAGCTTTGAGAATTTTCACTCTCCGAGAAAAACCGAATACTATCCGATAGAACTCTCAAAACCGTGTCCATTTGAGAGTTCATTGTCCCTGGTCTTGCTCACCTTGCTGCTGTGTGGTGTAGTTTAGTTCGAAACACGAGTGTGAGCAGTGACATCGCTATCATGGAGATGCAAAAAATGTGTGCCCTCATAATATTCCAAGAAAAAAGAAAAATCAACATAAAAAGAAAGTTGTATAATATTTATATTTATATATAATGTTTAAATTATTATATGAGCGTGGTCAGTTTACAATTTCCAATAATCCTAGGATGCGTCCTTCGCAATGTGTTTTTTATTTGTTCATGTCGAGAACAATGAGATAGAAAGAAACGGAAAACATGAAAGTACTATCAAGGGGAATCCCTGCTTTGGAGAAAATAATAAATTTGAAAATTTTTATTCTTGGCTCGATATTTTTCGCATCACAATTTGGCTCTCGCTGTGTTCGACGAGACTAAACAATTTCTGCTCGCACGAACTTCGAATTCTGAGAGCAACTCTCCGAGAGTAGTATAATATTGTATCCATTTGCGAGCAGGCACGTCGACTCTCAGACAATTGAACGATGCTCTCGGACAATAACTCTTAGAACAGTATCCATTTACGAGAAATACTCTCGAGAGCAACTCGCGACAATTTTACTCTCCAGTGGACACCTAGCTTTATAACGTGAATTCGTATAACGCGACGAAAAAATTGCAACTAGTTCTCACACAACGCGATAAATAGTCTTTCATTTACAAACTTATAACAGTTTAAAACATAGATTGAATATAAAATTTTTATAAAATAAAAATTAAATGATAAAATGCAGAATTCTTCGATCGAATGTGCAAATATTTTCGTCGCTCTCTGTAGCTCGTATTTTATTTTCATAAATTCGTATGATAAATGTATGCTTCGTATAACGTGATTTCCTGTAACGCGGAACGTACAACATCCTCCGCACGATGGCAATCAACACTCCCAGAAAAAATGTCTTGGGACATTTTTTTATTTTTAACATTCAATATTTATTGCAGTTAATATGCATAAAATTTTTAAATTCTATGCGTATTTTATTGTAAAATTGTTAATTTATTACTTTCTTGTATCACTTTCCAGTTTTGTAAGAGATATATTATTTATCCTAAGATAACGGAGTCCTCTTTACCCCACACATTTTTGCCATCATCGAGTATCAAGATGTCATTCTCCTTTCCCTGCCTCCTGAGATATAGAAATTTCTTGCATTCCAAATCCAAAGTCAAAAGATTTTTCATTTTGCCACTTTATATTAAATAAAAATTCAGTAGTACATTTTATATACAACTAATTCTTTTTAAATGCATTTGATTCTAACGATGATCGCAGTTGATAAGAAATCTACGATTTGCTTTTCTTGTACGTGGACTGCTGCAAAAGTTTCGCGAATCGGTCACTTTTTCTGCTACAACTCGATTGTTAGTACAATTTTCGTAAAGATGGCAATTTTTAGGTTAGGAACTATTAACAAACTGTTAATTGATGATGTTAATTTCGTCGTGATGGTTTTTCGGAATTAAAAGGAAACAAATGAAGAAAGAATTTTCGTACGACGATTTTTAATCTATTTAGTAATTTAACGCGATAACGATGTATTGAGCGACTTATTGTTGCGGTTTTCGGTGTGATAAAATACTATCAGAAACTATAATTTCAAGAACTTAAAAGTGAACGCAGAAGTTTCAGCGATGGTTTTTGTGAAGATTGTCCTTTAACAGTTTCTAAAAAACGTCGATGCTCTGCACGAAATGAGAAAAGATCGGCTTGATGTAACGTATCAGTTATGAGATTCAGTTATCTTTAATACACACATATGATCTTATATGATCATTTAAATACGAAAAAAGTTTCGTGCTCGATGAATTCTCGACCGAATTTGATCGAAACTCAAAAACGAGAAAATGTTCAAAAAATTTAATAGTGGATCGTCAAACTTGATCTACAACGTCGTCACAAAACGTGTGTTTACTCGTACGAGCGAGAGACTAAAACTAAAGATCAGCTGTTTGGATCTTCCAAAACCAACTAAAGTTGTCAATGAAGTAAATCAGTCGACAGAATTGGGAAGGAAGGAATCTCGATCGATTTGTAAATTTCTCATCTGAAATATTTTCGATATGAATATCCTTTTTTCTTCCCTATCAACGTAACGTAGCGCAAAGTTATCGTCCAGGTGGATATTTCGAGAGTAAACTCGAGTCCTAATATCCTCCGCAATCAAGTCCGATGTATTTATTGCGGCGTTGAAAACTTTCAAGCTGTAATAAACTATTCAACGTACTGGAGAAACTAAACGTTCAAAGGAAGGAAGGAAGTTCTGAATGATCGATCGCGGAAGACTCGCGAGTGACTTACGAGGATATGAGGAGGATCGGTGTGCATAGGAACAGGTTGATAGGAACTTAAATATTGAAGTAGCATAGAAATGCGACCTGTTTCCAAGGTACGTTTGACATAGTTCCATTATTAACCCACGCCGTTGGCTTTATGCGAATTTCATAGCGCGATCACATGGCAGCCAAAGTTGCGGTTAGCGCGGCAGCTCGAAGAAATAAGTTAGGCTATCTGTTAACAGAACTTGAAAGCTCATATCGAGACACGTACCGCAGAGTTCATACTCGCGACGTTAAACATTACTGAAGCATTAATCCCTTGTCATACCGATTTTCTCCTCAGTCTCTTCAGTAAACATTGGTTATTACAGGGTGGCCGTTGAAAAACTGAAGGATTTGAAAAAGTCATAACTTGTTCATTTTCATTTTCCCGTGTTTCTCGTGAACAGAAAAATGAGGGATGGTCATTTGAGGGATGTTGTTTTTCATACACAATACTTAAGAAAAATCCATTAATTATATTTGCAAATAAAATAATTAAAAAACACGTGTTTGTAAAAGTTTTATATCATTCAGTCTTTCAGTGACCAGATCTTCATGTTACATCTTCTAGTCTAAAGAATTAAAATTGAAAATTGAAAATTTTTCGTATTCCTACACAATTTGCTTTTTCTTTCGAAATCGAAACTATTATATAATTTCTGCCACAAATATGACTCGATATTATAACTCAAAGTGTTTAAAGCTGATGGAAGATGGTCTACAAATCTCGTCCCAATTCTTACAACTTTTCCATGTTAGTTAGATGTAACTAAATGTGTGGATTCTACACCTTCAGATTGGTTTATTGAAGAAAGTTCCCGCAAAATTGATCTTGACGTTGAATTTGAAAGTCAAATTCTGCTCATCGTTGTATTCTGCTCATCGCAAGGATAAAAAAAGTCGCGACCATTTTGTTAGAAATTGAAGAATTTCTGCGGGATGTTTGAAAGCGACAGTTGCGTGTGAAAAATATGTATTGTTTATTAGAACTATAATTGCAAAAGTTTTATAAATAATTGTACAATTTTATTATTTTATTATTTTAACAATCGTCAGTATGACTAATTTTCTATTTCTGTTTTTTATAAGTGCTTAAAAGATACGGATATTCCTGTCGAAATTAATATTAATTTCTGTTTGAACAGAAACGTAATTGTTTAATTATCATTAATAAATTATAACGACTTATATGTACAATACATATTTTGATACGATTGTTCTAATGTAAAACATAGAATAGATACTTCGTCATTTCTTCATTTATGTTAATATTTTTGTTAATCAAGTATATCAAAGTCAAGTATAATGTGCTAATAGACGCATAGTCGTAGCCCTTGCCTACGTCCAATGTGAGTGAGTGAGTGAACTAATTTTCTTGGCGAGGGAACCGGCAAACTGACAGGAATAGCTCGCAGCGGGGAAGTTGGCCGCCCCTGGGCTAAAGTATGCAGCTATTAGGTACAAGAAAATTCATGATAATCACTCTTCAATTTCTATCGGAACGGTTGAGTTGCGACCTATGGTTCTTTTGGCACTTTTTATCCTTGCGACGAGTAGAATAAGATGGGACAATAAAGAAATTCGAGCTTGAAAATCAACGTCAAGATCAATTTTGCGAGAACAAATCTCCACCGATCCGAAGGTGTAGAATCCATTTCTGACCGCCACGACAAAACATTTTTTTTATACAAAGTCACTTTAAGCTATTGTAATACTTAACGGGCGCGTAGATTTACGTTTTTGCACATATTTTAATACCGCTACATTTTTTCATTTTCATACGCGTGGGGTTTTTTGTCCTCGCTTAAAATCAATTTGCATCATGACTTAGACTCTCATGACTTCAATTGCGCGTGTCTACGCGCATTATAATTTATCGAAGCTCGATTTAAATATATACCCCTCTCTATTAATACTAATTACAATGAAATATATCTATTACAATGAAATATACTAATTACAATGAAATACGAGACAAGGTACGTGATATTATATGGAGAGATTGTAATCTAATTAGTGTGAGTTACGTTTGATTAAGAATAATTTGTGCTATGAAAAATATACTTCTTTCTTAACAAAACCATCAGTCAGCAGAATAGTTTAGTAAAAAGAAGATAGAGCGCATAAAGCGTGTGATTCTTCTCGCAACATTTTATTACAGTCGATAATATTCAGACGATACGACGGTTGTTTGACCGATTCGGTAATTTTCCCGAATCACTTTGTCCCTTAGGGGCATGCAATTTTAAAGAAGAAAAAAAAAAACTCTACCTGCACTACCGGAATTTTTTTTTAATATAAAAAAAGGAAAGAAACGTTTATTTCAATTATTAAACATAAAATATTTCTTGAAATGAAAAAAAAATAGTATTTAAATAAATTCTTTATTAGAGAGTGAGGCATAAATAATCCCACCATGCAACTAACGTTTTAAATGAAATTCATTGAAACACATTGTTAGGTGGGTTAGAAAATATCCCGCCGTGCATTAATCGTCAAAAAAAGTGTGGGGCAATTTTAAACTCACCTAACGCCAAAAAGTTTATGTGAATATTTTGAGAACTATGCCAAAAGAAAGATCTGGATCTAAGCGACACGCATAGGCTTGTATATTTTGTCATAAATACCAGAGTCATCCACATTTGAACATTGACGAAGGATGTGGATTGTGCTTGGTTAAATCATACCGTTTTTGCAGTTTTTCTGCACTAACACAGTGTGAGAGGAACGAAGGGATTGTTGATTCGTAAAGCAAAAGAGAAAGTTCCCACAGTCGTTTGAGCATTTAGTTATTTTCGTGCGTTTGTGCGTGTTTGCAATTTAGCTTCACCAAAATCGATCATTCCGAATATACATACATGGATACCATCATGCATCGAGGTACATAGTCAGGTACATTTGGAAAGTTCACGACAAAGGTCGTGAACCTTCGCACTTCCCTCTTAATGTGACTAAAGAACAAGACCCATTACCGGCAACCGTGACGTCGTTGAGCGTCTGTGGAAGTCGTAATGGAATGAAACCGGGTGTTAACGATGAGCAAAAGAACAAAGAGAGAATGAGCGAAGGCCGAGGAAGAGAAAAGAAAAACAGCGACGAGAGTGCGATGGAAATAGAGGGAAGTAGAGGGAGGCTGGACTGGAAGGGAGAAACGCGAATATAGAAAGAGGAAAAGAAAAAAATGGGAAACGCGTGATTATCGAACGGGAAGGTCGTTGTTACGAATTAATTAAGGGATACCGTGGTTCTTGAAAATTCCTAATTACTCGTAGACAACGGAGCTATATTTCCCAATTAACCTCTTGCGCTGGAATGACGTGCCGTCGAGAATCTTTTATCCCAGAATTTTGCAATATTTTCTCAGTTTTAAGTATATTTAAATATAACTCAGGCAAAACAAATAATAAATTTATTGTTAGCAATTTCTATCCAGCCATACTGTCATACCGACGAGTTCGAAAGAAAAAGAAAGCGACGAATTGTCATATACGGTTTGGTCACTCGTTATGGTCCGCGAACCAGTCGCCAGCGCAAGGCGTTAACAGCGTAGAAAGACGGCTCTCCGGAAAGAATTCGAGAGCAAATCGTTCCTCTTGGTCGCTGATCGTTGCAAGTCGTATTTAAAATAACGCGATCGAACGAAAGAAATTCATCGGTGGATCGCGAAACAAATCGATCGTCCGTAGAAGCGTCTCGAATTTTGCTCGGAGCAAAATCGGACGATCGGTATATGTATTTCTTCGGCGGATTTGAAACTTTTCACTTCGAATGAAATGAAATCGGCGAATCGCGGGAGTATCGGTATCGATTGGTCTCGGTGGAACGGGCTAAAGTCTGAAGATAATAAAAAAAATACTCGAGATCGTATAATGGCAGTTTACGAGGGCCACCTTTCTAATTAAAACTTTCTGCATCGGAAAGGTGATGGACCTGTCGTATCGGAACTCACGAGTTTTATATAAAATATAAAATATTGTGTGTAGCAACGCGAATACGTATAAACATAGTGATTCCCATTAATACTCGGCCATTTAAATATTTGAACTGTTGTAATTTTATAAAAACAAACAAAAAAAAATCGTGTAATAATGAACTTGAGCTCATTTTAAAGCCTGAAGCCTCTATTTTCAAAACGCGTCGTTTATTTCATTTTAAAATGTTTTTATATCGCGTGAAGATACATTTGTCGAAAATACATATAAATTGTCATACGTACCATGTAAAAACATTGAAAAATATTTTTCATAACTGAATCTATAATTGATTTGAAAATTTTTCAATAATGTCTGAAAAATTTAACGTACGATGTTTTTCCGCTATTTTATTGAACTTTGAATATTGAGACGACGAAAATAGTAGAAAGAAACGTTGACGTTGTTGTCATCTGACATTCAAAGTTCGATAAATTGGTAAAAATAAATCGCACAAGTTTTGTAGAGTGAGATTTCATTGTAGATTCAGTCATCGAAAAATTTTTTCAATGTTTTTACATACTTTCTACAATGTATGATGTTATCTACATTTTCGAGAAGAAAAGTGTCTTCACTTTTGCGACATGGTGTAAAAGCATCTTGGAATGAAATGAACAATGTATTTTAAAGTAGAGTACTATTTTAAACATCAATTGAAGTCGGTGTAATTTAACGATTCTAAACGGTCGCTCCGGTAACATTTTTTTTTTTTTTTTCAAAATTAATAAACGCTCGTGTTGCGTTCGATTCGAAAGAGCGATAGAGTGAAAATAACGTCCAGCAGGTCGGATACACGGAAAGTGTTGTGGCTTCTGTTGCGTATGCACGTACATATGCGTACGAATAAGTCGTAGAACTTCGTGCGCTGTTTTCATCTTCGTGTCCAAATACTATATCGAAGAAATTCCGAGGAAACAAACGTTCGCTCGTGTACACGATGCCGCGAGCGATGGATTTGAAAATGTAACGTTGAAGTCGCGGTAATTTTCTTGCGTTTCCTGCGGTTGCCTCAGCGTGTCGTGCGAGTTTTTAATTACCGGCGAAAGTTTACGGTTCTGCTAATTAAACGTCGCTTTTTTTCCTGATTCCGTTTGCGTTCGTTTCGTTGTTAACTCACGCGACGTAAAATTGAGAAGTCGTTCGAAAGAAGTCGTTCGCATCTACCGAAGTCGTGTTTCGATATATTCGGAGCTGAAACTTTCTTTCGTTGATGGAATCACGATGTTGACGTACAGCCCGTAAAATTGATAAAATTGGTGCAAACTTTGTTTTTAATATGAAATAAACTTACACCGAGAAGAGAAATTATTTCAGTTGTAGCAAAAAATGACGCGGATTGAAGAAAATGATTTTGTCCTTTTTCTGAATAACGGATTACGTTACATATTAAAAGTGACTATATATACATGAGCGAATAAAGCAATAAAAAACAGTTTTATGCCTTTCTTTTTTAAATATTTATTGAATAAAAAACAAGCAGAAGAAAAATATTACACAGCTTAAATATTGATGCTAAATGATAATAATTATGAACAAGTAAAAACTCAATTTTGTATATTCAAACTTTTAATAATTTGTTGTAGCTTTGTAGCATTATTAGTTACCTGAAATGGCAATAAACTTTTAGTATCTTTATAATTTTCAGTATTAATTTTTTAACATAACTGTAGGACAAAATTCTAATGAGAATTTTGCTGACCACATTTTTTTTATTCTCTACTTCACACGAAAGACATTCGTTGAATTCCCTGTAGTTTTTTGAAGTATACGAAAAACCATTAGGTTTATACATAATCATTTTGTACGATTGAACTCTGAATTTGTTGATTGATCTTGTTGATTTTGATGTACTTTTCAATGTATTTTTTCAAATTGGAAATGCGTCATTAATTTTGAACGTGAATTTGGTATGTATCGTATATCACATATCTAGAAATTATTACAAGTACAAAAAATATAGTTAACGTTAAAATTCCTTAAATGATGTCTTTCCTCCGGTTTGAAAAGTATTAAATCGAAAAAGGACGTTTCTTGGGACATGCCCTCTTTTTCTTCAACTTTTTGACATCCAAGTGAAATATTACAAAATTATTGGCAATTTGGAGGCTTAATAAGATCTTGGTGATGAGGTTAAATTGTTATGTAAAAATGCAATAATCAGGAAAGGGAAGTGTCTCGAGAAACGTCCTTCTTCCCAATAATTCCTCAATCAAGCACTCAAAGATTTCTGGTCGTTTTGAGTAGAATCCAAAGAGTGTGCCACGCCATTACTTTCTAATTACATTCGGTTAGATGAGATTAGATCGTTCAAAAGTCACGATCATTCCAAAACTCGATATCTATCCGAACAACTCGCATTAAGATATTAAAATATTATCAGCGTTCAAACTTCGTACGAAGCTGATAATTCGTAAAATCTATCTTTCCTGTTCCTCCCGACGTCGGACGAGGAATAAATTAAAGTAAATCTCAAGCTCGAACTTCCAACGCTAGAACTACCGGCGATTAAAACGTAAAATTTCTGTCAGAGATGTTAAAATAAAAGAAAAAAAATAGGAAACTTTATAATACACAAGCTTCTATCTACGAAAAACCATTTAAATCTCCAAAAATACACTGTTTTACATCTGTAAAACATATCCAACAAAAATTACAAATTAGTCAGTTTGACCATTTTGTTGGTTCTGGTATTAAAATATAACAGCTGAAATCGATTTACTCTTAGAATTTGATTGGAATAAAAAATAATTCGCGTGTTTAACGTCTTGTTGGAAAATTATTCGTGGAAAATTATGCCGTCAGGAGCCGTTGATTTCATGAAAAGTTTGTGCAAACCGAGGGATTTCTAACGCGCATTAAAACGAAAAAAGTTTTGATACTCTTGCATGAAATGAACGTTTGACCAAGCGTGTTCACAGGTTCGTTCATGAACCTCTTCTTTTTTCCACGGTACGCTTGAAATAGTATCTCGCTAAAGAACGTTGCTTACAAAGCACGAAATTATGTTAATTTTTGAACATTTTGACCGACACGCTGGCCGATTCTAAGGACACTATTCTCTCAGAAGTCACCACTGCGTCTTTAAAAACTTCCGACTCGAAAATGTACCTTTATCGATCAAGGATTTAATCACAATCATATATATTGTGTGTATTTATTTCTTTATTAGGATTATTTTATTTAATTAATTTAATTTATTATCAAACTAATAGACGATTAATTTTTATTAATAAAGGTTTAATTAATTTTATACCTTCATTAATAATATTATGATTTATAATATGTTTTTGTAATGTTGGTTCTCCATTTTCTTTAAATTTAGTTAGGGAAATTTTGTTATTAATAAGTTTTGTTTATTATCATTTATTTATTCTATATATTTATTTAGATTTGTTGAACATGGAAAAATTTTTATAAATTTTAAAATTTATAATTGTAAAATAATAAATTTTTTAAGATTAATTATACATTTATTTCCAATTAATTTAATATTTTTTAATTTAATAATTTATTTAAATAGTTTAATTATAAAATATTGAATTGTGATTTCAAAGATATAGAATTATTTTAAATTATTATTAAAATATTAGTTTTTAGAATTATTTTATTTATTTTAAGTTTTTTTATGTTATTATTAAGTTTATATTTTATGTTATTTGATTGTGAAATAATTTTTGAGTGAAATCTTCATTATTTTCCACTCTCTCTCTCTCTCTCTCTCTCTCTCTCTCTCTCTCTCTCTCTCTCTCTCTCTCTCTCTCTCTCTCTCTCTCTCTCTCTCTCTCTCTCTCTCTTCGTTTGAGGCTTCGTTTAAAAAAAAAGAAATCGCGCTTGAAAAACCATCAAGTACGCTCGAACATGGCTAATTTTGGACTCGATAGGAGCGAAGGTCGAAGATTATTCTATTTGCGAAAATGGGAAACGTAGAATAAAATTTTTCCGTTCAGAAGCTTGTTTTCGTGAAAATAGACTTTGAACGTGTCAAGGGCAATTGGCTCGGCATTTAAAATTGAAATTTCGCGAGAAATGAAGGTTATTACGAAAAAATTATATTCTACAGTTTTGACTAAAATTTTCGGAGGGAAATAGGCTCCTGTTCTTTATTCGTTTCTGACACCAGTCTAGAATTAGTTATACATTTATATATATCTGATAAATTTTCAAACTTGATTCTCTCGAAAACGGAACCTTAAGTGAAAAAATTTTATTTTTTTTTATATAGAATTTTACTCATATTTTTCATTTATTTATATTTATATTATATAATATTTATTTATAGAATTTTATTTTTTTTTTTATGTAGAATCTTTGTTCCTTTAGATCGGAAACGCACTAACAAATGTATATTTCCATCTCGGCAAAAGCTTGAAAATTTAATTTAATCCAAGTTGGAACGTATTTATCGATAAACCAACGATAATTATCACATCACACACCGAAGCACGAAATTATATTAATTCCTGTACATTTTGACCCACATGCTCCAAGGACAGGATTATTCTCTGAAAGTCGCTGCGGATAAGAACTTCCGACTCGAAAATGTATACTTTTATCGGTTAAGAATCTAGTCGCAACTGAGCATATTGCGTGACCTTAAACAATCCTTATTACATTGCACTTCATTACTTCCCATTGCGACTTCTCGTGTTTTACGGTTTTAACCCCCACGGTGGTAAACGATAGGAAAAGAAACGAAACCGGAGGAAGAAACAAAGCAACGACCTAGGCTTTCCGTTTAATCTCGAATCTGGATTGTTCGCGCGTTTCCTCGCACGGTTAAACTACCGTTGCCTCGTTCGGTGTGTAGGTACAATTCAACGCTACGACATCGTAATGCGTCATTATCGCGAGGTATATCGTTAACGGAAAGTAACGCGGCATTCCATTGAAGTAATTTCGAAATGCTTCTTCGTTGGAAGTTCATTGTCCACGAATAAACGTGGTCTCGACTGTTGAGAACGCGAGTTGATGAAAACTTCGCTTCGTTTCAGTCCATGCATCGCGTTTAGTAAAAAGAAGAAGATGGAACGAATAAAGCGTCGTGTAATTCTTCCCATGAGATTTTATCACGGTCGATAATATTCAGACGATACGACGGTTGTTTGGCCGATTCGGTAATTTTCCCGAATCACTTTGTCCCTTAAATTTTAAAGAAGCGATTTTAAAGAAGAAAAAAAAACTCTACCTGCGCGGAATTATTAAACATAAAATATTTCTTAAACTGAAAAAAAGTAATATTTAAATAAATTCTTTATTAGGGCATAAATAATTCCACCGTGTAACTAACGTTTCAAATGAAATTCATTGAAACACATTATTGGGTGGGTTAAAAAATATCCCGCCGTGCATTAATCGTCAAAAAAAGTGTGGGGCAATTTTAAACCTTAAACAATCTAAATCCTTAAACATCCCAATTCCTCTCTCAATCCTTAAACCTAACCTAACCTAAACCTAACCCACCTATCTCAATAAAAAGTTATACATCGACAAAACCGAATGTTAAAAGCAACCGTATCGATAATTTCAGTTGAAGTATGTTCGAAATTGACTGTATCAAGAAATGTTTAGACCAAAGTTGAATGATTAATTGATATAATTATTATTTTTCAATGTTGATGTATAGAAGCCACTTAAAGGTCAAATTCGTTTTTTTTTTTTTTTTTTAAGAAATTTTATATTTTTTAATACACTAATTGATTCAGCTCGTCATTCCTTATAAAAAGGTATCAAACCATTTATATCCAAAATCCATTAGTTTAGGAGAGTTTAATTAAAATATTGCAACTTTATCGAAACTCGAATTTCTCTGCTTTTAACTTCATGCTCTTTAGCTGTCAGATGGTGTTTTGTTTTTCAGATTATCTTTTATTTTGAAACGTTTAACAATGACTTTTCCTTCTTTCGTTAAATATTGCGTTGTGTTTTCATCATCTCTTGTTCAATTGCTGAAAGAAGTGATATTGTATTATCCAAAGAAAAATTGGATCTAAACCTATTAAATTTTTTTGTGGCCAACTCCAAAGAACAGTCTACGTTCAAGTATTGTCAATCGTTGAAGACATGCATCAGTGAATTATCGAAGAATCTAGAAATATCGCTATATCGATGTTAAATAACGTGAAACTAAATTCTTTAAGAATTAGATTACAAAAGTTACCTTAGACGTCAATGGTCGCGTCACTTTGAGCACATTTTGTAACAACTGTTATGTAACAGTGAAATAAATGTTTATTTTATTCCAATTATAATAAATAATTAATAATCAATAAACGTTACACAATCTCCTGTTATTACCAATGCTGCTATTGCGGATAAATTCGATACTCCGTAAGCATTAATTATTTTAATTAAAACATGAACTAATGTTTATTCAGAATAATGTGAATGATTTAATATTTTTTTACGGAGAATGATTAATAATCTGTCAAAAAATATACGATTTCACTTGGAAAAAACAAACTTGACCTTCCAACACCTTCTGCGCATTAACATTAAAAAAATAATTATTATATCAATTTTCCTTTCGAAATTGTTCAATTTTGATTTGAAATATTTTTGGATATAATTGATCGAATTGATCGATATTTCAACTTCCAGTCTTGTGTAGGTCACCTCAAGTATTTTGCTACACAAACAAACAATTGAACAAGAAAAACAACAATTTGTCATAGTGTAAATAAGTTATTATAGTAACCGATTCGATAATTTTTCGTAATTTACGTTCACCCGATTCCGTATCTTCACCAAAATCTTATTGATATTCTCGTTTCGTTTGTTCGTTTGTTCGTTTGTTCGTTTGTTTGTTTGTCCATTTTGCTATTTGCAGTTTGACGAAACAGACACGAATTGATCGTTATGTTTTGATATTGTTGTTGTCATAAAATCAGGATCAACGGAACGTGCAGTGAAAATATGTGAAAATACGCTATTTTCCTTTCTTACGCGAATCGATCGGGGAATCGTTTGAACAGGGTATTAAGAGAATTATTCAATTAATATTTTTTTGGGTGAAGTATCTTCGCGACGATTGGTAACGTGCCCGTGTGTAATTTTATTTTAGCCAGACCGTTTCGCCTCCTTTATTAAAAAGTATTCTGAAATTAAAATTTCACGTTCGTCCCGGCAGAACGTGGCCAAACGAAACTCTGCGCTTTGTCGACTTGTTTTCATAACTTGACTGCTCTTTCTTGAGCTTGACGGTTCTTTGAAATTTTAATTACGCAGTTCTATGTAATCCTTGTGACCCTTGATTCCTTTTATTTAACGTAAACTTTGAAGTTTCCACTGGTTAGAAACACGTGTCTAACGTTCGCACGGCTGGTGAAAGTAAATATATAATACACGAATTTCCTAACGACGAAAACGATCGATCGATCCTTAATTCCCCGAAGCAGGGAAAGTGATGCGCGAGAATCCGAAAATATCAGGTCGGATATTTTTCTCGGATTCGAAAGAGTCCGGGATTTCGTCGTGATATAGTTACAGAAATCAAAACAAAATTACTGTCGCGAATAGTTATGACAAGGCTTAAAACAGGACACTGCAAAGTATCACACATGAGTAAATTATTAAAAAGAACAGAAGCCCCAATGTGTGTAACCAATGCAACCAAACAATATCAACCCATCATCATCTACTAATTGAATGTATCAAGTACCATGCCGAAAGGCAAAAATATAAAATAACATCATCAACAACACTGACATCACAGAAACGTCCTCATAGAAAATGTCCTGAACTACCTAAAGGAAACAAACATCTACCATAAGATATAATCGTTTAGAAAGGAAAGAAGCAGCACCAAGCCAATCGCTAATGACCAGAAGGTAGGTGCGACGTTAACCACAAATTAAGAAAAAAAAAAGAGATTACTGGCAACTATTTGAAGTAAAATATTAAATCTAAGCAATTTTAGGCAAAAATTAATCAAAATAGCGAATAAATTTAATCTGTTTATTATTTACGAACGATGAATAAATTAATTAACATTATTCGCGAATAACAAATAAATTGAATCTATTCGTTATGTTCAATTTTCTAATAATAAACGAGTGATTCATGTATTATATTTCACATTCATATATTTCATGTATTATATTTTATAATAATATAAAATATTATATATAAAATGAAATATTATATTGTAATTAAAATATTTAAAATATTAATTTTAATAATAATTTTTAAAATATTTAGAATAATATTTAAAAATTATTATAAAGCTATACCACGTACATTTGTTTACCTCGACTGGTTGAACGAACTGGCATTGCTTTTACTAATTTTCACTTCACATTTTATCTTTTATAATTTCAGGATTCTCGGCAATCTCGAAACTTTCGGGAATTTCTGCCGGGTATCGATCATCGGGTTTTCACACAGCTCGAAAAATTGATAACATTGTCTCGCGATGTACCCTGTAAACGACGCTTTGCGTTTAAACGAGTTGAAAATTTACTTTGCGCTCTGGTCACGGTCGCTGACGAGCTAGTTGCACGCCGATTTCACGATACCGTGACGAAATGTCGTGAGAAATTCCCGATATCGCCGCTCCGTTGCGGTTTGTCGAACGCGCGCAGGCTCGTTCTAAAACTCGACGGTAAATTGCAAACGTGACTGCACGGTGATTCGGGCTCACGCGCAACGTCTTCTGCACGTGCACGGTTATTTACTTGTCGTTCGACAATACACGAAATTGTTAAACGCAGATCGTCGGTACGTGCGTGAAACTTGAACTTAGACGCGTGACACGTTCTACGTGAATTAATAGCGGGCGAGGCACCGAATTCTCTGCGTGGCGATTATATGACACATTTAACACGTTGAGTGTCGAGCAGAGTTTCGAATGAACTGAAATCCCAGAAATGACACGCGATGTAGAATTTGGGAAATATGTAAAAATTATTACAAATATCGATTAATTGATATAAATATGTTAACGTTTTGAGAGCTTGACTACATTTATTTATTATTGCAATAAATGTGGAAACCAGTACACCGTATGACAAGAAAATAACTTCGTACTACAAAAAAATTAACATTAAAAATATACAAAAATAACGAAAAAGTTGAAGGATAAAGCAGAATTCATAAAAAGAGCACGAAAATATATACTCCTGTTCTATCGATGCAGAGTCATTTTATCAACTATAAGGAAATATATCTCAATTTGTTATAAGCAGGATTATTTGAAATATTCATGTGTGAATGAAGCAAAAGCCAAACGCCGAATTTCTATCTTATTTCCACCTCTAACGTATGGAATTGAGCAATGAACAACTGATCACCACCACGTTGCATGTACCATTTTTTGGTACACTATTTAAAAATGAAGCAAACATCTTGTTTTTCCTTTTTTTCGCATAGCAATGATACCAATGATTGATCGCTTGTGTTTTATTCATTAATCTTTTAATTACGACGAGCTTTGTCGCGAAGTTATGCTAGGCTTGACACAAACCGTGTAAAAAAGTATAATGATGAAATTTATATTCAGCGGTGGTTTACATTACGTAATTACGTTAGAATAAACTTTGAATAAATTACAGATTTGAAATTGGAAGGATGAATAAATTAAAGTTTTTTCCGTATAACGAATTTGAAAAACTATAACAGCTGTCTGATTGAGACTCAAGCAACTATAATGGCCGTTTAACCCTTAGGGACACGCAATTTTAACGAAAAAAAAACTATCTGTACAGAATTTTTTTTAATATAAAAAAGAAAAGAAACGTTTCAATTATTAAACACAAAATATTTCTTAAACTGAAAAAAAAGTAATATTTAAATAAATTTTTTATTACAAAGTAGGGCACAAATAATCCTACCATGCAACTAGCGTTTTAAATGAAATTCATTGAAACACATTATTAGATAGGTTAAAAAATATTCCACCGTGCATTAATTGTCAAAAAAAATGTGGGACAATTTTAAACCCACCTAACTCCAAAGAGTTATACATTGAATGACAAAAAGTTGAACGATTAATTGATGTAATTATTTTTTAATGTTGATATAAAAGCTATTTGAAGGTCAAACTCGTCTTTTTTTTTTTTTTTTTTTTTTTTTTAAGAAATTTTATATTTTTTAATACACTAATTGATTCAGCACGAATTTCTCTGCTCAATTTCATGCTCTTTAGCTGTTAGATGGTGTTTTGTTTTATCACTGAAAATGATTTTAGCCGGAATAACCCAGAAAATCGGGCCTCTTCAGGTGCAACGCTAATGCAACGAAAATTAGCGATTGGTTGATTTGGGTCACGTGATTCGTGAGGGGGCGTGGGATAGACCTCGAGTAGGAGTGGCGTTGTCTGGTACTGAGCGATCGTAATTTGTTTTCTATCGATTCAAATGTTTGCATATCGATAAAATTTTATGGCAAAAAGTCGTCTTCATTTCCTAGTCAGAACAGTTGCTTCTGGGCCTTTCAGTGAGACGAATAGTACTGGGGTACAAGTCGTGCAGTTTTTTCAGATTATCTTTTATCTTGAAACATTTAACAATGATTCTTCCTCCGTTTAGTATTGCGTTGTGCCTGCATTGTGTTTTCATCATCTCTTATTCAATTACTGAAAGAAGTGATATTGCAATATTCAAAGAAACATTGGACCAACATTTTCCTTTTGTTGTTTGTTAAAAATGCGAAAAACACTATAGAAACGTTCAGTAACTAAGAGGTTAATGACAAAAACTTGAACCGTGTACCAAATTTGGTATACGCGGCGCTCAAAGTTAGGCTAAATGATAAGCTGATCATTGGTAAAATAAACGCTCGTGAAATGTTACGAACGCGTCCTCTGATTCCTCTATTAACCCCTTGCGCTGGCAACTGGTTCGCGGACCATAACGAGTAACCGAACCGTATAATAATTCGTCGCTTTCTTTTTCTTTTGATCTCGTCGGTATGATATCACTAGATCGAAATTATTAAGAAGTAATATACTTATCATTTGTTTTGCTGAGTTACATTTAAATATACTTAAAACTGAGAAAATGTTGCAATTTAAGACAAAAAATTCTTGTCGTGCGTGGCACGTCATTCCAGCGCAAAAGGTTAAAATCTCGCGAACGAGCGAGTCGAATAAACAGGCTTTATTGAAATACTTCTCATTGCTTAGCCAAGAGAAAAGAAGAGAAGTTCAAAGTGGGGTACAAAGTATTTTAATAAATACGCTCGAAACTTCACGCAGAGCGCTTGTTTAATCAACAGACAACGGAATCACGCTTCAAATGAAACGTACACACATCTTCGGCTCGCATTTCCAATTATTTATCGTTATTACGTGCGAAGCAGGCATATCAATTACCGACTCTAATAAGCTTGGTAGATGGTGCGGCGTTTTAAGATGCTCGAGTCGTTCCGATGAAATATCGACATTCTAATCTCGGGTGAAGGCACGCCCGGGAGTTTCTTTGCAAACGTAAGCCGATTGCCGGTGAATCGTCAAGGACCCCTGGCATCGTCTGCCAATCAGCTTACGCGGGAGCAACGTGTACCGCCTGGAATGGAGTTCCTATTCACGAACAAGCCCCTCGTCTTTTGCATTTCGCGCAAGAGACGGCTTAGGAAATCGACGAGCGATATTTGTAGCGCCTATCGCCGCCGCTTGTAGATATTGGCCAAGTTCGTTCGGGTCAACTTGATAAGCCAATAAACCGGGAACTCGACGAATGAAAGTTTAACCGGATGTGGCTAGAGAGTGGATGAAAAAGCCAGAAGGGAGGAGAAACAACAACAAAAAAAATCGTTGGAAAAAGTTTTATCGGGACGAATGGAAGTCATTGGTAACGTTGGCAAATGAAGCATGTTGCTTGGAAATGGAACGTAACCCATGCTATCTCACCTTGGAAGAATCTTTCTTCAAGTTTGCCGAGTACAATGTCCGCTTTATTCGTATTTAAATAATAGCATTGTTGTTGCTTTCCCGATAAATCGTTCGTCCGTTCGTTCGAGCATGTTCTTCTTTTACGGAAAAAAAGAGAGAGAAGAACCAAGATTTGAACAACTCTCTTATAATTCATATAAATAACTAATCCTGTTTATAAATGATCGAATAAAAAATGTGTAGAACGTCAAATTTCAATGAGATAAAATTTAATATTTAAAATCAATATGTACGGTGTATGATAACGTATAATTCTCAAGTATTTTATCGTAATTGGTTTATCCAATTATAATCGATCGCGATTATTTCATCTATTTCGTAATGTCGTTCTTTCGTTTGAGATAATATAGGATAATTCCAGGTGGCCATGCAAGTGAGATGGCTCGATCTCATCGTAAGTTATCAAATGTCAATTTTCAGGTTTTTTTAGTGGTATATTGTATTATTTTAGTATCACATCATACTACGGGATTGGGAATTCCGGGATGGGGCCCGAGGCTTTCTCTAGTGCCCAGCAGTCGTCGCCTGCTTGTCATCTGTTAGCAGATGATAGCAAGAGTTGGGCCTGGGACCTGGGACTGTTTATTCTGGCTTTCCAGGTCCTGGCACTTAAAATATTTTAGGCTGTGACTGCGTTGGTATGCATATGTATGTGAACGATAAATGTTTCGTGTGAACGAGCAAGAGAAGAATCAGATAGAGAGTAGTGAGCGATCGCGAGAAGATAGAGAGTAGCGAGCCGCGAGAGCGGAAACATAGAGAGCAGTGAGCCTCGAGTGAGTAGAAAGATAGCGAGTTCAGCGTGTTCAGCATAAAACATATTTTAGACTATATAGCTTTAATTTTAATTCTTGTTCTCAATAAACTCTTACTTTCAATAAACTATATCACATTGTTTTTCAATAAAAATTCCTGCAAAATGGGATCTCAACCGAGATTCCTACAATACTATATTATATTACACATGCTTCTTGTTCGTTTTCATTTGAAAAATAAGATAAATTATGTGTCATGTGTATAATTGAATAGTCAGAAATTTTTTGCTTATTTTTTAAACTATAATTTACCAATATTTTTCCAAAAAGTAATGACTTTTTCGGAATACAGTGTGTTTGGAGGTTATGGTTACATTTTTATGAGATATTGTCATACCATTGTAAAAAAAACAAGTGAGCCATTATTCTCAAATTATCAAATGGTCTTTTTTTTTTTAGAGCCTTTTAAGGGAGAATTGACCCATCATGAAATTATATACAATAATTAGTAAATATTATTTCAGAGAATCATGCCAACTGATTATAAAAGAAAATATGATTATTTTCTATTTGTAACATTATAAATTTATATGTATCTACTTTCATAAATAAATATATATATATATATATATATATATATATATATATATATATATTTTAGATAATTATTATAATTAAAATGTAATAAAAAACTGGGCTATTACTTCCCGATTTACCTTACAAGATGTTTCCAATCTCAAGTAGAAAAGAGATGCATGAAAAAATAAATCGAAAAGAAAGAAGAAAATCTTTTGATTTAATGTTTCGTTTTGAAAAAAAATCGAACTTGAAAATTTATCAAGTATTAGATAAGGCCAATTTTGGACTACATAAGAATAAAGATAAGAGATTGTTCTATCAACGAAAGTAAGTGAAAAATACAGAATAAAATTTTTCCGTTTAAAAGCTTGTTTTCGAGAAAATAGATTTTGAATATATTTAGTTAAGAACTGGTCTAGCACCTGAAATTGAAATTTCTCAAAAATGAAAGTTATTACGAAAATGTTCTGTACTTTTGACTAAACTCTTCCCAAAAAAATAACTTGCTATTCGCTGTTCATTTCTGACCAGTCCAGAGATAAATTTATGTATACGTGATAAATTTTAAAACTTGATTTTCTCAAAAACGTAGCTTTAAATGAAAAAATTTTATTCTTTATTTCCGACTTGTTTTTTTTGTATAAAATCACTTTCGCCTCTAGTTCGGATTCCAACTTCCACTTGTTCTTGTTCCAATTTCTAACTCGGCAATTTGCTGCAAAAATTTGATTCAATCGAAATCGAAACGTGTTTCCAATGAACTAATGATAATTGTTCATAATATTTTATGAGCCACGTCTCGCATTATATTCAAACGCAGCAAAACCAGAAGCGGTGAATTTGCAAAGTACCTGGAGGAACATTGGTTATGACATATTTAAATACATAAATATATAGATTTGCGGGCACATATTTGAACGAGGAAAACGAGGGTTCTATGCACAAGTGTGCGGTTCGTGTGCAGGTTCTTATCATCTGAGCCTTCCGCGTGCTTCGAACTCCGGGGATGTAATTACGGAGTTGGAGAGACACAACCAGAGGGAAATAAACAGAATCTACTTCACCGATAGTCCGAACTTCCTGCTGCGCGCCGCGGTTTTGCAGACGGCCATCGTTGCTTTCAGCAAAACGTTCCAACCGCGTTCCTTCGTTCCCGATCTTTCTCCTCTCGTTAAGAAAAAAGTAGCATCCTCGAAAAATAAACGAAAAAGTACGTGCACACATTGCTGCAGAGAAAAAGGAAAAGAGATCCTCTTTAAATCGGATATTCAAGAGTCGATTCATTTTTCCCCATAGCCCTCCGAAACGAGGTACTATTTAAATGTAAGAGTTTTATAGACGAAAAAGAAGAAAATTAATTGAAAGTAAGGGCGAGTGGTGATATTTGTTTCGCTGAAAGCAGCACTTTTCGTTCGTTCAACTATCGTGCTTTGTCGCTCCATTTAACTTTTGATTCACTTCGTGCGCCATCGTCTTTGAGAAACGCGAATCATATTTCTCTTAAAGGTTTGGTACTTAACGCTAGGAGGCGGCAGCCGCCCAGGCCACGTTAATAAAAGATTTATGTACTCAGCCTCCCTTGTTCCGTTTTACTTCTACGACTGCCTCTGGCTAGTTTCAATGAAAATCAGCTTTACTTCGAAACCGATAGCTGGCACCACGAGAAGAATGCAACGGACCGCGATCGGTAATCCTTTCGAGATATCTTTCGTGCCTTCGAGGATCAAATTCAAGATTTTTTCAAACTCAAGCGGACCTTGCGCATTTTATTCAATGCCTACAGGGGAACACGAGTACTCTTTAACCTCTTGCGCTGTACTGACGTGCCACGCACGTCAAGAATTTTTTGTCCCAAAATTGCAATATTCTCTCAGTTTTAAATATATTTAAGTATAATCCAGACAAAACAAATAATAAATTTATTACTAACTTAATAATTTCTATCCAGTGATATCATACCGACGAGTTCAAAAGAGAAAGAAAGCAACGAATTGTCGTATACAGTTTGGTCACTCGTTATGGTCCGCAATCAGTTGCCAGCGCAAGTAGTTAAATTTGCCCCCGGATGATTCCCAACTAACTTTTTTTTTTCTCTGGCGACAAATGATTTGAAGGGTGAAAGCGCGGAGCTGGAATGCGATCGTGCCGGAAGATATCGGCGCGCGTTCGCGGCCATTTTCATCGATCGGAATCGCCGTGTAATCTGGAGTGGCGCGCAAGGTTGTTAAGTCGTTTGCATAATGCTCGGTGTCTGGGCGATGGTAACGCGCACCAGCTTAGAACACAATCGTTAGAGCCACTCTCACTTCGTCTAAGAAGCAGTTGCTGCTTCGACTCTCTTGCTTCACCCTTTCCTGATAACATCTCTCATTTATCAGGGCGACGGTGCAACATCGTGCAACGACCGCGTCTTAACGCTCTCCGACCTCCTCGAGCACCGAGCATCGTTTCCGACTTAGCTGGTGGCTGGGTGTCGTCGTGCCGCCCCCACAGCTACCACATCATCCCCTCTATCTTTGCCTCCGTCACATCCTACAACTTTCTGGAACGCACCAAGCGAAACAAATTTTCACGGCGATCAGCGGCAAATTTTCCAGACGAACTCCGACCAAGTTTTTATCAGTCTTGACTACGCACTTTTGATTAACAGGCGTGTCGACACACGCAGAAATTATAACATTTTCGCGCGATTTTAATTTATTTGCCTTTAATGAACGTTTTATCGACTTTGAAACAAGGGCGACCTATATACATGTTTGTTAACTTAAATAACATATACGCGATATTTGCGGATTTGAAAGGAGAATTATCGAAGCTACCTCGATACGATGTTTCATCGTATAAATTGCGAAATTCATTCCGAACGATAAATTTATTCAATTTAATCTGTTTTCAAGAGTAAAATAATTTATCGAAAGCTTTTCCACGAGGTAATGTAAAAAACTAATCCCTTTCGGAATATTGGAAATCAGAAAAGCGGCTTTCGTGACACATTAATTTAATTTAATTATAAGTAATTATTATAACTTGGGAAGCACGGAATGGAAATTACGTAACGTTAAATTATGATCAACTACATAGGTTGATCAAAGCGTGTGTCAAAATTGTACCCGATTTGTGAAGATTTATTTCGATATACGTGACGTTGTCTATTTTAATTGTTCCATAATATACATATTTTGTTTTGAATTATCTGTTTGAAAGTTTCGTCAATTTAACCCTTTAAACTCGATTTGTTTTTAATACCAATGCGCGTTGATTTGTATTTATTTTAATATAAATTACGTAAATTAATTAAAATTCAACATTTTTTATTTATTTATTATTATTAGTATATATAAGTTATTTTTTATAATTTTTTAAAGTGTACTGACTTTTAAAATAATTTCCAACGTTACAGAGAAGCATGTCTTTCGCATGCTTTTCACAAAAGCAAACTTGTCTTCCTTTTTGCTCTTAGTTTTCCTTGCACTCAAATGTGTAGTCTTCCATCAAATCGAGCCTTCAAATCTGATATTGTCTGCCGCGTTTTTTTGTTCTCTTCTACTAAAAGTAAAAAATCACTAATTTACGTATAAAACGTAGATGGATTATTAGTCACACTCCATTTCTATTACATAAAATGCACAAACTTATCAACAGATCTTTAACAAACTGAACAGGTCGTCCAAATATATTACCGTAAAAAAGATTGAAATCATCGTTGTTAAATTTTTTAAATCAACGCTGACATTTTCTGATATACAAGGAACCAGGATAAACAGTATTAATGGCATTTGGTACAATTGGCATCGTTATGCTTCCCAAACTCGCAAAGCATCAAATGTCTAATATGGAATTTATCCACACTTTGCTCTTCCATTATCCTTATAGGGTTCACTCAAATTTTTTCAAAATTTAACAATAGGCACACTAAATGCCAATATATTTACCTAGAATATAGGTTTTGTTATAATAAGTTAAATAATTGTCACCTGGTGGCAATGTTTATTAATCTCTTGCGCTAGTAACTCGTTCACGGACCATAACGAGTGACCAAATTGTGTACAATAATCACTGGATAGAAAATATTAATGAGTAATAAATTTATTATTTATTTCGCCTGGGTTATACTTTAAATATATTTAAAATTGAGAAAATATTGCAATTTTGGGCCAAATATTCGACGTGCGTGGCAAAAAAAAACGACATTATATTGATTGTGAGTATCTCTAATACATTCGGGAGGGGAGTACATTGGAGGTGACATTGTAAATTTAGATGAATAATTACGTAAGTAATTTTTATAAATAAATTCCGCGAACTTATTGGGCATACCACGTGTATATGTTTTCTATAATAGAATGGTTCGCAATCCTTTCGTTAACTCGCTAATTTAATTCGGATTACGCGATGAATTTTAGCCACGTGATGTATGCAGGTTGCTGCTAGCTGAATGACCGGCACATGGAAACGCTTGTATTCGGACCGGCCATCAGAAGCACGACATCGGCGAACATCGAAAATCGAGTTATCGAAAAACGTGGCGTATATACCGTAGTACACGGTACGCTGCGCGGCTTATAGACTACATTGCCGTAACAGCTATGGCCAGGCCAATAAAAGTATATTGAACTTGTACGTGGGTGCACGGAACCGACCGAAAAGGTGCTCGAAGAAGGAGAATTTCCAAGAAGAACAAGTCGCTGCACGAATCCGAAACGAACAGAGAACAGGAAAGGCTGAAAGCTCTGCTTGGCAAAATAAAATCCTCGAAAAACAGTTTCGAGTGCCTACTTATTGGATTCGAACTCGTAAATTTGCCACTCGTTCACGCAAATCCACCAAATCTGATGATCCGAGATGATCCCAGAGGTTCTGGGATAATGAGATCAAAGAAAGGAAAGAATAATAAGATTGTTAGGCGTGTTACGTCGGCTGGAACCACGGCGAACTTGTCCCGCACTTGTGAAACTTATTTCTACAAACTTCGTTGTTCGTTCTCGCAAAGAGAACAGCAAAAGGAATATGGAAATGGCAACGACGAGTCGAAACGACTCTATCCTGCGCAATTGCATTGATGTTAGCCGTAACGAGAGCAGGCGAAAATGATATTCGACGAGACCAGTGGATGAGAGAAAGACGCGGACTGTTAAGTATTACGATACGTACTTACTGCAAAACGAGTTTTCGACTGTACCAATCCTATAAGCGCATAAGTGTCCTGTTTTAATACAACTACATTGACGCGAATCGTTTACTTTCCAGCTTACAGACAGTTGTTTCGTTGCTACTTGATCAGTTTTTGCTTTTTCACCTCTCTATTCTTCTATCTCGGTATCTTCTTTTTTCCCCCGCCTTTTCTTTCTTCTTTCTCTTTTTGTAGTTGAAAAATCGAACTTGTCCCTGCACGTGACGTACATTCGAAGCTACAATAAATTCCTTTACGAGCCTCCCGAACCGCCTGGTGCCACGAACTTCCTCGTCTACCTCGCGATTACGTCGACATTCCACGCGGATAAAAATCCCGTTGTATTGGGCCGAGAATGCGTTTCATCTTTTTTTTTTTTTTTTTTTTGCTAATGCGGGGAAATTAAATGAAATTCTTTCGAACGCGACACAAAGAAAATTTATTTAGGATAATTGTCGTCTGTTCTACGTTCCAAATTAAAAGTTACTTTCGGTATGCTTAAATACAGCGATATTTATACTGTTTCCAAAATCAACTGACACAACCGACCAATTCTACACGTAAAAATAAATTGGAAGGAAAAAATGAAATCTTTGTTTGAAGAAAATCGAGTTTGAAGATTTATATCGAGTATATTTGAATTTAGCTAATTGTAGACACGATAGAAAAGAGTAATTAACAGAAATGCAGATTTGTTTCGTTTTTTGCTTCGTTCTTATCGAGTTTGAAAATTTGTCAGGCCAATTTTTAACGAAATACAATAGTAGACGCAAAGTTCTTAAAAATGAAGCTTTGAATGAAAAAATTTTATTTTATATTTTGTTACTTATTTTTTCAAACAGAATTAGCTAAATTCAGGTACACTTGATAAATTTTCAAACTTTTTTTGTTCGACTTATTTTTACATGTAGAATATCGTACGATGATTTCAGAAACATCCTACGTAGCATATACAGAGTCTCAAGAAGAAATCGAATAATTTTATCACCGTATTTGATAGGTCATTTTGAATAAAAACTTCACTCGTTTTGTATTTATTTCAAAAAATAGATTTTACATTTATGTAATTGGAATAGAGAAGTAATGTTTTATTTTTTGTATATTTTACATCTTTCATCATTCGTATAGATCAAAGAGGAAATATTGAAAGTGACAGGGATTCCTCCTGCAAACATAAATCTGTTCGAGAAGATTTCATGATTGTTGGAATTCCATTCTATTAATTTCGTTTCGTCAGTGGCATTCCACACTGTTTATATTAATTTCTCACATATTTCTGAATTACTGCTGCTATACAGGTAAAAACATATGAAAAATAAAAAATTCCAATTGCAAAAATATGAAGAAAGTGTATTTTTTACAAGTGAATCAGAATCCATAGTGCGTATGAACGAACCTTTTTATTTAGAATAAACTAGCAAATACATTGGTAAATTTAGCTTACCTACCTGGAATCTCTCGTGTACATAGAATTTTCGGTAAAATATTCAACTTTGAGATTTCAACCTCGGAGATTTGCCTAAAGAAATTCATTACGGGATAGAAATATCTTCCAGAGAAGATCTTTTATAAACTTCGCTTTCAGAACGATCTGATACTAAATGATTTGCGACTTGTGGAGCAGTAACGCGTCTTTAATTAGCGAAAGTAATTTAATCGGTATGTACATTGTGCGCCAAAAAGGAGCAAATGACGTACGTTCTTCTGGTACCAGAGGGATTCCAATACGCGCCAGGAAGGACGTGCGTCATCCGGTGGACGTTGCATCCCAACGTTCCAGGAACGTTTTCAGTGGTCGAACGATGGTATCGATTGGCACAGATTAATCCCTAATCAAAACGAGATAGCTGCCGTTGGATCAGCTATTGATTTCCCCGGTCAGTTGAAATTCGAAGCAATTCCCTTTCTGAGACGTGATCGCAGAGCATCCCTGTCTAGCTGACTATCGATCAATGCATCGAGAATCCTTTAATTCGCGAAGCATCCGATTAGCTCCTCCTAAGTTACCAATTGCCTAAACAGAGGTTATTGCGCAAATTGTGCATGGGCATAGCCATGGGTTTAGTCATACATGCATATCATTCGATATTAACGTATATACATATACAGTGCCCAAAAGGTACTTACACACGATGAAAAATTTTCTCTCTTCGATAATTTTCTTGTTCGGCCGAGTACTTTTACACTTCGTAAAAATTGTCGACACTTTGAACTTATTATTGCAAGTCGTTACGAGTCGTGAATTGATATATGTATATTGATTCGGCAGATTGTTTATTTATATATTTATTATAACATAAAATGCGTATTTTAATACGTAACATGTTATAACATAAAATGCATAGTATAAATGCAGTTTAGCAGTTAAGAAGGAAGCCAGAAAGTCTTATCTTAAAGAATCAAACGAGTAATTATCTAATAGAGACTTACAATTAGATGGGAATCGTGTTATGTCGCGCCAATTTCAACAAAACTGCTACAACTTCTTTAAAAAAAATCGTAAATCGATTTTTAAAGCGTGAAGCTTTCACTGCGTTGATTTTCTTTTTCAAGAAGTTTTTTCCGTCATTTTGAAAGAGATTAAGCAAAGATACTTTTTGCAAATTTCGCAAATGTCTTTAGATACTAAAAAAATTTTTTCATAATTAAATTTACTGCAGTTTCAAGATTGAAGTCTACCCTCTACAACAATCTTTTAAAATTTGTTGTACGATTTCTTTTTCACGGAGTTGATAAGAGTTTAAAATATCCATCATTTTTCATCTTGTCTACGGAAACTTTTTGAAGTTGACACGAACGCTTGTAAAATGTGCATGATTGAACGTGCGGTTAACATATGCTAGCAGCGGAAGTGTCACGGACAATATCGTACAATTAAATGTTTCTATGACATTTCCAATGGTATCGAAGAATCCAAAGAATCTTTAAATAAAAAATTCTGTTGTTTAACTTTCTTGTGTCTTTAAGAGTATGTGCAATAACGAAAACGGTAATGTACAAATAGATACGCATCTTTCATTGTAATTTAATATCACGACGTTTATTTTTATAAATCAATTTAGTTTACATCCTTGATATTTTAATATGCAATAGTAATATACAATTGACAAATGTATCGGTTTGAATATCAATTCTTTATTCTAGATCAAATCAGTCTAAACGAAGTTGAGAAGTTTAACATATTAATCGTTTGCTATTAATTTTTATTGTTCGTCATGCGGCATTAACACGTCGTAAGTTTGATGTTTGTTAGCGCGGATAATTTGTCCAGAAACTTTGAGAACCAGCGAAAATTGCACGGAACTTAGTGAAAATTTGAATCGAATGTTGCCCGATATATCCATTTAACGAGTAAACTAGAGGAACTAGCGTGCAGCGTTAAACCATTTTGTCCGTTAAACTTTACTCGGTTATTCCCCTGGTGTACGACGGCGTCACGACTCGCAACGCCTACTATTTCAAACGTTTACGCTCTACCTGATCGGCCAGGACACTTTTAATCGCGTCGTTTGTTTTGCGCCGTGTCTCTGTTGGCAAAACTGTTTTCCATCGACTATTTTGCTTCCAAAGTTTTCTTCAAACAGAGTAATCTGCACGACGATTTTGCGTGTTTGTGCGTGCATGCGTATGTCCACACGAGGAGGAAACCTGATGAATCAGGTGAACATGTGGAATTACAAGAAGAGAAAAACAATTTTCCGATTGTGGAAGAAATAAATTTATTTCTCGAGTCTTTGCGAGTAGCTCGAATTTCGAAGATATTTAGATTATTCTGTAAATATATAAGGTGTAAAAAAAAAGAAAGGAGGTGAAAAAAATGTTTAATCAACATAGGCAATTGTTTCGATAAAAAATCAATTTTTATTGTTCATTATTTTATATATTTTGTATTTTGATTCAAATTCGTATTATTATTTTAAAACGAATTATATAATTCATTAACAATTTTACTATTCATCAATTTTTTTATTATTCTCATAATAAATTAAATCTCTTTGCAACAAATACTAAATGTTTAATCACAGGAGGAAGGACACAGAGGAATTCAAATTCAAAATATTAATTCAAGATTATAAACGTAAGATATATTGCCAATATCAACAGAGATGATATGATTTCTTTCTTTTTTTTTTTTTTTTGCAGTTTTGTTAAACTTTAAACATTAAGGTTAGATGATGAAATATTGGAATTTTTTGAATTGTTTAACTCTAATATTCAAAGTTCAAAGTTCAATAAAATGCTAAAAAATAGATTGTACAGCAAGTTTGAAGGAGTTATTGTAAATGGGAAATTTTAATCTTCAAGATGCATTTAGTCATAAATAAAATTTTTCATTGTTTTTAAAAAAGAGTGCAGTTCTGTTTGTTTCTTGGTGTTAAACTATCTTGGGAAAAAACACATAGTGAAAGCAGAAGCTTTACATTTTTAAATGAGACTAAATAGATTGTTATTATATGATTATTACATGGTTATGGCTTTTTAACGAAGTCATAACAATTGACAATTGGAAATTAACTGTGGTACAAAAATGACTCCACAAAAACAATTTGTATTTGCCAAAATAGTGACGGTAACAAGGACAGTAAAAATTTTTATTGGAAAGCCAAAACATATTTTGCTTTTTTATATTTTATGTACTAACACTGTATGAAATGTTATTAATATTAAAAATCCAGTTCAGTTTTTGCTCATCACTATATTGTATAAAAATGGAAGAAAGACATAAAACATTTATTCTAATTATTAAAGTATTGCAAAGTACGCTGTTGACATTAAATAAATAGTAAAAGTTGATTTTTCATTGAAATTGCTCTCGAGACTCGTGTTGATCAATCATTTTTTACACTTCTCAGTGAGTTCTATACGTCCTTCAAGTATCAAATCTTTTTTTTTCTTTTTAATCCAGTATTAATATTTGGCAGTTGAACACTATACTCCTTGTATACCGACTACGTCTCTTTATCGAGCTTTTACGGCGTCGTACGTTCCTTGCACGGAAATGCTGAAGTGCAGGTTTTTATCGGATAGTGTGCGTATGAGAGAAATGCAGCTGCATAAATGAGGCTAGATGTTATATGTACGCACCGAGAATCGTTTCATGGCGAACGTGCTTTAACGCCGCGACGCTGACACGTCCGCAAGTTTACCTCGGCGTTATATCTTGCATCATGGGATTTCCGTACGCTTTTCATCCTCTCCGTTACATCGTAAACTCTCGCCCTCTGTCCTCTCCAACGTCGACCTTTTCAGTGAATATCTCATCGCGTTTTCTCCAGGTTCGGCTTCTCTTTCGCTTCAATGCATGCTTCCGCAGGTTTTTGCAAATATATAAATGACTTACCTCGTGATTATTCTCTATTTTTTTCTTCTCTTTTTTTTCCCAAGGAACTTTTTCTCTCCTTTTTTTTTTTTGGTGGTATAAATATCTTTTAAGAGAATCAAGTGTTTTATGTGAAAATTTTCTTCCTCCTGCGGAAGAAAAGCAGAAAGATAATTAAAGGTAAAGATTGGTAGGAAGTCAAACATCATTTGAGAAAGCCGGTTTAAGAAAACGATCTTGCTTATGAAGTCTCCCTCTCTCTCCCTCAACTGCTTAATAGTTTTCTCTTTCTAAAGTAGTTTAAGTTTAAACGAATCTAGTGTATTTTTGTATGTAATTGTAAAAGGAGAAAATGCGAAAGATACGCTATGCTATAATTAGTATAATTGACATAATTAGCTATAATTAGTTGGAAAATCGATTATACACGATTCTTATTGTGTCACTATATTGCACATGTACATCACACAATCTATGCTCATTGTATTACAAATCCAACGAAATTCTACTTGCATCATTTAATATTGATAGAATTTATTGATTTTATTTTAGAATGATGTGCAGTTACAATAGAAAAAATTCCATAAAATGGCAAATTGTATTCAAAGGTTACCAGATTATCACTCATTACAATATTCATCACTCACAGGATAAACGATAAACTCAATTGGAACGATATTACAAATTTCACTTTTATTTTTATCTTATATTTTTTTTTATCTTTCTTTTTTATCGTATCTAAATATAACAGAAGAAATTTTAAATATTATTTGCTTCATCGATTTCATCCATTTAAAAACAATTCGTTCAGAAAAGCAAAAAACAGTTCAAGCGAAACCTATTCGAGCAGTGCTTAAAAACAAAGTTGAAATAATCGATAAATTGTATCAAATACAAAAAAAAGCGAAAATATCGTTGCAAGTTGCTAAAAAACAAAAATTAATGAAGATGATAAAATCTGGTATTATATATATGTATGTACAAGATAAAATATAACGAAAAACTGCACGACTTGTACCCCAGTACTATTCATCTCACTGAAAGGCCCAGAAGCAACTGTTCTGACTAAGAAATGAAGACGACTTTTTTGCCATAAAATTTTATTAATATGCAAACATTTGAATCGATACAAAACAAATTACAGGCGCGATCGCTCAGTACCAGACAACGCCACTCCTACTCGAAGTCTATCCCACGTTCGCTCGCGAATCACGTGACCCAAATAAACCAATCGCTAATTTTCGTTGCATTAGCGTTGCACCTGAAGAGGCCCGATTTTCTGGGTTACCCCCGCTAAAATCACTTTCAATGATAAAACAAAAACTGAACATATAATGATGAACAATTGTCGATACTTCAAATTGTTACAACTTCGTAAAAGAAAATCATACAATAATCTAGTTGATCTTGTTTTAAAGTACAAAGCTTCTACTTTAACTAACCTATTTATTATTTTTAAGATGTTTTTACATCATGTGGCGAGTGAGATTATTTTTATTCTCGAAAACTGTGGAAATTCGACCATTTCTAAAAGCATTTAAAAAATTTTTTTCATGACTTGATTCATCATGATTTTAAAAATCAAATTTTTTCTTCGTGACGATAATCCTTAAATCTTGCTATATGATTTTTTTTTTATTCAACTCTGAACATTAAGGTTAAATAATGAAATATTAGGATTTCTTGAATCTTTATTGTTTAACCGTAATGTTTAAAGTTCAGTAAAATGACGAAGAAAAATACCGCAGAGGAAACTTCTAACTTTTATCGTTGTAGAGGAAACTTCAATCTTCAAAATCGTGATGAATTTTGTCATAAATAAAAATTTTCAGTGTTTTTACTTACGTGTGAATTTTTACAATTCTTTTTTTGAAAAAGAACACATTTCCATTTGCTATACAGTGTTGTAAATCTGATATCTTGAAAAAAAAACTAATTCAGAGTAAACAAAATAAAAGCTTTATATGATGTTTTATATATAATAAAAGCTTTATGATATAAATAGATTACTATTCGGTTTTTTACGAAGTTATAACAATTTCAATTATCGATAATTCATTCATTGCGGCGCAAAACTGACTCTATGAAAACAGTGTGTCAGAATACTGATGATAACATTGATGGTAAAATATTTCGGGGGAAGCCAAAATATCCTACAAAACTTGCTTTTTTTGTATCGTACATACAAACATTCTATAAAATATTATTTATGCTAAAATTGATGTTTGTTCATTTTTGCTTGTCATTGATTGAATTCTACAAATTGTCAATTAAAGTTGAAATTTTAAGTCGAAAAAAATGTTACTGAAGTACTGATGATATAAAGTATATACTGATGAAAATAATGTACACAGAGATTGCACAATTGAAATAACCATTTTTTTGGTTTGTATAGATTTTCAACTTAACCGACATGTGCACTAGCAATATAAATTAGTGTATGCACGCTATTTTCCAACTGTCAATAATGTTGGCCGACTAATTGATGATCATAATTTATCATGAATATCCTAAACGTCACAACGAAATAGAATAGAAGTAGAAATCCAAAGAAACTTGTCCAAAAATTTAATTTCTTGAGATTCAAGAAGAAAGAAGATTTATCAGTGGAGCAATTATGAACTTTTAAATACTTAGTCTTCATTGTGCGGTGATAATATATGTACAAGATGCTTTGGAAGTAAACAGTAAATGTTCAAAACTGTTTGAGGATTGTTTTTGTGTAATAATTTGTTCGTTATGCGAGAAATGTGTTTTGATTCGCTCGGTTAGACAGTTAGAAGGATTATTCCAAAAAATTAGTTTTAAAATGTTTCTCATCGCAGTTGAAATGTTTGAACTTTTGGTGTGATCGATCGCGTCAGATTGCCTACGTATTTCAAATTATTCTTCAACGTGTTATATGTAGGCGACGCTTATTAAAAAGTTTGACACGTATAACGTTTATCATCGATTTGCTTCGACCCAACGATCTGACGCTCGCTCTCTTCTTTTTTCCCCCCTCTCTTTCTATGTCGAGTGGGATTGCATACTCTCCTTTCGCACTCCAATTTCAAATCCGCGTTCCAGCTTTAATAATCGAAACCCATGCACGTTTCGCGTTTGCGCGAAATTTTCATTTCTGCAGAATCACGACGGACGCGGATGCAATTTAATTTCGCGGTACAATATGTCATTTGTTGATAATTATTAACAATGCTCGTCGACATGTTCGTTTAAGGCGCTTCATTTCGAGATATCCAAAGTTTGATTTTCCGAGATATCAACGGGACGCGCGCGATGGCACGATACACGAATTTTCAATTTAATCTGACACGTTTCTAAAATATAACGAATTAATTTCTTTTATAACTAAATTTGTTTATTTGTTATTGATAATCGTCAACGACGATTCACGATACGTCGTCGAAATATTTGGTTTCAATCTATTTTGAAAGTATCGCCTTGAAATTCTGAATTTCGCTGACAATTTCGCGCATTTCAAAGAATATATGCGCGAGAACTTTTGTGTAAACCGATAAACGTTTAAATATTTGTGAGAATTATTGGAGCCATAGGTGACAACCGATTAGTTTGAATCATCGAGAATATTAATGATATTGGAACCTCTCTATCACGGAACCACGATAAACTAGCTTACGCTAATTCGGCGGATATCGATACCATTACCCTGCAAATACGAATACTGTCTATGATTCGAAATTATGAATAACACACTTTTTACCGCGTATTTCTGTATTTACATGTTTTCACTTTTGAGATATTATTCAATGTTCGTCACACCAGTTCTTCTTATTGGATTTCAGTTAAATTGTACTATTTTTTTTAAACCTACAAAATTAAACATACATTTTTTTTATCGTAAATACGTAAATTCTATATTCTAATATTCAATTAATCAATATCCCGATTTATAAAAACAGCTTGTAAAACTATGCAGGAAAATATGTCTGTAACACGTTGGAAAGTTCATTAAAATGAAAGATTTATAGATCAAATTTTTGTTAATAAATTTGTTTAAGTACTTTTAGCATTATAGACATTCGGTAACGATCTGATAACAATGTCGACCAAATAAATATTTCATTGATAATTTTAATATAAACGCGAAATTTAACATCTTTATTCGATTCGATTCAATTAGAAAGCAATTGTGTACTATCGATAAATGAATTATTCAAAGCTCGGTTAAGTAACGTATGATGGCTTTGCCATCTCGATCGCATAAAATCATGAAATATAGAGTTTACCAAGTAAGCGAGTGCTTTGAATATTCAACGGACCGAACCCATCGAAGCAAGACCAATATAACATATAATATAATATAACATATAACATATGTATTAATATAATATAATATATATTATGTATAATAATATATAATAATATTATATAATATCTTAAAATTTTGTGTTTGTCATTTTATGTGTGTAAAATTTTCTGCCAAGCTGTTTGAACTGCTGTCGCCATGAATCTTTTTTTTTACGGATGAATGAATGATGCTATAATAAATTTTAGTGGTGGTGCGTAAACGTGGTGTATTCCGCCGTAAGAAACCACCAAGAAAAGTAATTGTGTTTTGCTTCCATGCAATCATCTCATCCAAATTGATTTCTTCATTCTCTTATTACCGTTTGCATATTTTTAATTCTGTAACTTCTCTCTCTCTCTCTCTCTCTCTCTCTCTCTCTCTCTCTCTCTCTCTCTCTCTCTCTCTCTCTCTCTCTCTCTCTCTCTCTCTCTCTCTCTCTCTCTCTCTCTCTCTCTCTCTCTCTCTCTCCATATTTGTCTTTATAATTTTACATCACATTCTCGTTCACAACTTTACATTTAACGCAAGTATATGACCAGTACTTTTAACCCCTTGCGCTAGCAACTGGTTCGCGGACCATAACGAATGACCGAACCGTACACAACAATTCGTCGCTTTCTTTTTTTTTTGAACTCGTCGGTATGATATCACTGGATAGAAACTATTAAAAAGCAATCAACTTATCATTTGTTTTGCCTATACATAAAATAAAATATACATGAAACTGAGAAAATGTTGCAATTGGGACAAAAAATTTCTGACATGCGTGGCACGTCATTCCAGCGCAAGAGATTAAATTATCATCACGCATGTTTACAGTGTGGCTCCTCGTCTTGTTTTTCGCTTCAAATATATCGTCACCTCTGTCTTTGTCGTGCTTCTTCTCTACTTACTTGGAACCCCGTCGTCGACCGAGCTTCCCTTTCGCCTTCTGGCCCTTCTCTCATGACGTGGCGCCAGGGGATGAGATTGCAGCGCAAATCTGATTCTGTTCAAGCGATATTCAGGGATGGTAAATAAGAAACCCTGCTTTCGCTCGGGTTACAATTTATGGGTCTGAAATTCGAACGTCATTCAGCACGCAATAAATGCCTAGCCACTCGAGGTGATATTTCATCGGTTACCAGCCTGTCTGTGTAAACGTTACACGTTGTTGCTTTATTTTAATACTAGATGAAACGTGAATTGTCACGCGATGAATCGCGATGGTGCAAGATCATTTGTTAATTAAGAATCCTGCCAATCATGTTTTTTATTCACGACCAGCCCATTGTCAGTCTGATACAGACGAACCGACTAATTTTTTGATGTTGACATTGTTTTTGGAATACCAACTTTGTTATTAGCAAAAAAAATTATCTGCCTACATAAAAAGATCATAATTTACACTCTTAATCATTTAACAATTCTTCAACAAAAGTGTGGTATTAAGTGTCATGAAACTAAATTATGTCCAATACAATCCGTTGTATTGATCGAATTGAAGAAACATGTAGCTTAACCTAAACCTAACCTAAACCTAATCTGTAAAACCAACAAGTGTATCAAAATTTCCAATTAACATAAGAACCGTACGCGATTATCTTAATTTTCTTTGAAAAACATGATCGACGGATCTATTGAAGAAATAATAATGATGTAGAAATATAATAATCAGTTATCCGAACTAGTGCTATATTGCTATAAGAATGTCACTATCTCCCTAATCGCTAAAGTATCAAGTGATGTACATATTGTTACTGCAAAACAATTTAATCTTTTCTAAGAAAATTAATTTTGTGTAATATACACTTTAACAGTAAACTCTTGCATTCTAATTTTAGATCTAATTTCTATAATTATAAAATGGGGGTAAGTAACAGTCTAGGCCCAATTGATGCTCTATTGTAATTAATAAAAAATCTTAGGAATAATATATTTTTTTTTTAAAAGATAAAATAACTTATACTTATTTATCAGTCAATCAATTAATAAATTTCGTATTGATCGTTACGAGATTTTCCATCAATTCTACGCTGACTCGATATTTTTGCGATATTTGATGTATCGTCGTTTATTAGATCGAATGATGCATAGAGTAAATTCAAGTTGAAATTAAAATTTACCCCTAAATCTGGCAGTGACGCACAACTTGTTTATTTGTTCACATTTTCTCGTGCTCCAATTTTTGTCTCCTTTTCTCCTCTTCCTTTTCTTTGTTTCATCCTCCTTTTGTACTTTCGTTTCTATTCCGTTTCATTTATATCCGCTGCACCGATCTTCCTTATCAATCTGATAACATTCATATCTCTTGTTTGTTCCCTTTCATATCTTCTTTCTTTTCTTTTACTTTTTCATGTGCTCTGCCAATTTCCCATGCGCTTATACATTGTGTCGTTTTTCCCTTGTTTCAGTCACAGTCTTTGTTGCATTAGACTCTCTTAAAGTCGAATACGGAAATGTAATAATAGGGAGGTTGTCTGGAAGTAGCCATGAAAGACCACCTTTAGGTTTTAATGAGAAAAAGGTGATCGTTCATTCTTTCATTTATTCCCCATTGTCTCCCTACGTTCGCCCCGACTATCTGTCGGAGACAATTAAAGACGATATAGAACGCTCTCCTCAGGCATTTTTCAATTTGTCATCAAACGATACGGACAGAAATGAACCGTGTCTGTTCAAAATGTCGTGGTATGTAATAATACCCTCTGTATATGGTCTTTTTCAGCTTTCGTGTAAACGATACGTGCAAGTGACCGAAAAAATAAATGAATACTTTGCTTTACTGACACAAATAAGCATGAAAGTAAATATTCACTATTCAGTTTTATAGATACTTACACTTTTATAGTAGATAAGAGTCATTAATATTGTCGATAATATTGTAATATTAATATTGGTTAGTATATTGGATAGTACAATATAATTAATTAATTCATCAAATTCGTTTCGTTAACGTTGAATTAGATGTCCCAAAAAACGAAATCTTTCCGCTCTGAAACTTGGAAAATAGGTATCGGCTTTTCTGCGAGCTGCTTCGCAAAACTTGACTTTGGCAGAGCTTAAGGAACTCCAACTAACAGCAAATTCCCTCTTGACGTCTTTTACATGGGTGGTGACTACACCTCGTACATTCCAATACTGCTTGAAATAAATTGTACCGGCATGGAATAAACATCAAGATGTTTCTTATTGTTCAGTTGATTTTGCAGAATATTTCGAGAAGATTTCTGCTTAAAAGCGAGAGATTTTTAGTATTTTCTTTCTTGATTCATTAATATTCTCGAATAATCTCGAGGTACACGAAACTTGGAGAAAACTCAAACGATATTATCTTTGACGTTTACTCTATATGTAGTTTCGATAACTTGTTTGTAATACCACATTGAAAATTCCAGGAAGTTTAGCTACGTGTCTATCTCTAAGGAATGTTGTCCAGTTTCACGACTCAGCTCCGAAGAATGCAGTTTCTTTGAGTTTAACAAAGCTAGTTTTATTTATTCTTCGAATAATTTTGAACGATCGTTATTTTTGTTAATATATAACATACAGTGACTCCTATTAATGTTAATAAGACACAATATAATTTTATAAAAGGAAATAATAATTTATACTATTATAACAAATAATAATACTATTAAATAATTTCTACCATTATAATTATACTATAGTACTATTACCGAAATAATACTAAACAATAATCATTTTAAAGCTTGAAACTCTACACTTAAAATGAATCGTTCATTTTACTCCAAAATCTTTGCAGCTGTGTGGCAATAGCAAAGTGAAAACACTTTTCTTCTTGATACTATAAATTGTCACAGTATATGAAAACATTGAAAAATTTGTTTCTGAATCTACTACTACAACTCTGATTCTACAACTGAATCTACAATGGATTTGAAGATTGAAGTCCCCCCTTTACAAGGACTCTTAAAAGCTTGCGATATACGATTTTTTTTTTGTCAATTTATTTTAATTTTGAATGTCAGGCGAAAACATTACAACGATTTCTTGAATTTTTGTCATCGAAGCCTACATCAAGTTTCCAATTTTTCAGCTTATCATTTTATTGTTTTTTATAAAATTATAAAAAAATTAACAGTTTAAATATTTAATGTCCGAATATCATTGAGAGTCACGATACATATGGTAGAAAAGCTATTTTTTTCTGATTTTGAACATGTTGGATATGTTGTAAATTGTAAGAAATCGATATTTCGAATAACTCTTTCCTTTGCATATAAGCGGAAGTCGGGCTTAGTTTTCGAGATACATATTCGCAAAAGATTGCCAATACTAGCTCATTGAATTCTGCCCATATGTCTGCATCTGTGACACACTCATAAGTATAATCAGCACGTCAGCCATCGTTCTCTTTATCCTTGCGTTATACCGTACGACTCTAAACAAGTGACTTCTACGAAAACTTTGTTCACAGCTGCATGTGTCGTTCGTTTGCGTTCGTTACGTTTATGCAGAATTATAAGACAGAAAATGATATTTTTCATTGATTGTAAATTTATTTGAAAAATAACTATTTTATGCAAGTGTTGTCGGCTGCCTTACGGTACCGGATTAAATAGATTAATTCAAACTCAAACCGAATATATTGATGATGTTTATTGTTAACACTAGAACTACCGACGACCGAAGTTTAATATTTCTGGCAAAGAAATTAAAATGCAAGATACAAGAAGAAATTAATAATACGATAAAGAACACAAACTTCTGTCAATATATTTTATTAAAAATCACTCGAGTATCTAAAAATACGCTATTATAAATGTATAAAATTTCCATAGAAAATTATAAATTGGTCATTTTGGCCACTCTGATCTTTCACATATTTAACTTTCTGTTAATTCAAACACCATCGGGTTGTAAAGCCGATTATACAACGTGATAATGTAGAACAGATATGTATCGAGTATTGAAATTATTGAACCGTAACTGATTTTGCATTTAGAACAAGGTTTATTAAGTATCTACGTGTAGAATTGGAATGCAAGGACATTTGACTAATTGGTTGGTCTAGTAAATAAATAACGATCTTAAGAGACAACGTACGCTATTGTTAAATTTTTTTATAAATTATTTCAATTTATAGTCCTACTTACAATTTCTGATTATTATTTGCCATTAATTTTTTCATTACGATAACATTCATATGAATGACGTAACTACAAATCCATCAAAGTATCCGAACATGTAATTTTAAGCAGTAGCGTATGTTTTAATTTATTTGAAAAATTGAATCCTATAAAATTTTTTATTAAAGATATTACGCATGAAATAGGTCATTCCTTCAATTAATACGTTAAAACGTACGAGTCGTTCGTTCGCCAAATCGATCAGTTCCGCAAACGAAAAGTTAATAAACGGATAAAATACTGTACATACATCCTGCTTCGATATTCCTTTTAAAATTTAAACTCGAATAAATGTTACTCCTGCGGAGTAATCGCATTGGCTTCTGAAATAGATTATTTATTATTATTCCACTGTTTATGCCATTTAATACTATTAAGGAAATTTATTTCAAACAAACGGATGTAAGCATCGATCAAGTGCTTTGGCTAGAAAATTTAAAAACGATTCAAAAAAGCTTAGTTAGATCACTTTAGCTTCCGAAACTGAACGATTCGTACTTGAAATTAATCTTACGGTGGCCGCCTGTAATTTGATTTCCTTTGTTTACATGGTATATTTGGTCGATCGGTCAACGGTTTCTCAAATTAAACGTTAAGTTCTCAAGTTAATTGAAAGTGTACAATTGGATAGATTGAATTGCTTTGAACGTTTGGAAATTTCATCGGTATATATATTTATCATTGCCGTGCGAAACGGAAATAGCATTGGCTGCGAACGCGAGCTCTGCTGCACGAACTGAAAGCGCCCTCGTCCGCCCTCGTGCGCGCGCGCACGCGCGATATTTATCGATGACGAAGTAGAGCGGAAAAACGAAGAAAGACGTAGAAAATTTGTTGTTTGCCCGTTCTCTCCCGATGCTCCCGGTTTCACATCGCTGGATGAAATGTTACCGCCACTGCTTCCTCGACCTTTCCTCGCTCTTTAGCTTTGCTCTTTATCGTATTTCAACCAAGTTATCGCTCGAAGGCTCGCCGTACGTCTGTTCGTGCCGTACATACACGCAAGAAGCAGTTTATTTACGGATGTCGTGTCATATTCTTTGACACATCTCGGGAATCAATCGACCACGATGCGACGTATTGCGCGACGGAAATAAACCCGCGGACGTCTAAACGTATTCGTTGGTAAATGCTCCGATAACCAAAATGGAATTTTGCTCGACGATCTGCAAGCGAAATCATTTTCGTTGATTACATGGTAATGTTACTTATTCTAACAACATTGATGCATTTGAATAGTTGACACTCAAATAATATCGACAAGTGACTCTGTATCTAGATTATTACAGTCAAGAATATTCAGTTTCATCTTAAATGTTATATTATATTCTTTCTGATTAGACGTATATTATATTCTTTCTGATTAGTTGTACAATTCAATTAATCTCTTGCGCCGTAATGACGCACGTCGAGAATTTTTTGCCCTAAAATTGCAATATTTTCTCAATTTCAAGTATATTTAAATGTTACCCAGGCAAAACAAGTAATAAAGTTATTACTTCTTAATAATTTCTATCTGTATATCATACGGACGAGTTCAAAAGAAAAAGAAAACGACGAATTGTTGTATTCGGTCACTCGTTATGGTCCGCGAACCAGTTGCCAGCGCAAGGGATTAAATTGAAAGTTTTGAAATAACTTGACTCTTAGTTGATACTTATCAATCAAGGTAATTGTATTGACTGTTGATAGAGTCATCATCGTTTTTAGAATGGTATTGGATCGGAAGTCAAACGTATTGCACAATAATAAGAGCAAGATCAAAGGACAGTGTAAATATCATTAATATAAGATGTATTTGCAAAGTTTGTTCAGGTCTACTTTATTATTTCAGTAAGATTGTAAAACCTGTTAATTACTGCTATTTTTTTCTTTTTTGGACGCGATGTTTTTCATCGTTAGAATTTTTTTTGTAATTATTTTGTAATTTTTGTAATATATTTTTTAACTATAATCTCGTTTAATCTAAATTAACGCTAATTCGAGTAATGTGATTTTTTTTTCCAAAATTCTAAAAAGGCTTTAAATATTCCGTGTATCGATATACTTTCTTTGCCAGCCAGATTCAAAATTGCCCAATTTCTAGCGTTATTCTTTTCATTATATTCGGAAAATTGTTTATATTTAAACTGTCATAATTTCATAGAAAAGTTCTACTTGAAAAAGATCTATCTTTGCAGAAAAATCTACATTTCAAAGTTTGAAGCTTCTGTTTTCAAAATGTATCATTCACTTTATTTGAAGATATCTTTACACCTTAATATAGGAAAGTAAAGTGTCATCGAACGTAAAAATATTGGAAAATTTCTTTCATTTACAATGATCCCCTAAATTGATCGTATTATGATGCTTTCCTCATTGAAATTTTTCTTTATTTTTTCCGAATTTAATACTTGTTCAATTATACTCATAATTTTATTGAACTTTGAATATTCAGGAAATCGCAATAGTTTCGTTGTTATATTCATTTTTGCCTGATATTCAAAGTTCAACAAATTGGCGAAAAAAAATCAAGTACAGCAAGTTTTGAGGAGTCTTTGTAAAGAGGAGGCTTCAATTTTCAAATTCATAATGAATTCAGTTTTAAAGTTTGAAGCTTTAAAACGAGCTGAGATTGATTACTATACACTTTCTCTTTACAAAGTTGTACCAATTGAAATATCAAGAATTTTTCGAACATCGGAAATTTACTGTTCAAACATTTTTATGACTATATATGTATCTACTTCACTTCCTTAATATTCAACGCAATGAAATCTATACCTTTTCTACCATGTATTAAAACATTGTTGTAAATGACGAGACAAAAAATGTTAAAACATACAATTTGACAACATTTCAAAAATTACGTATCTAAAAGAACGTTGCGAAATAAAATTACAAGACAATTTGTTCTGTTTTACTGTATAGCGTAGATTTTCTATAATTATCTTTTTACAATCTGCCGAGTTATATTTAGACGCGAATTTCGAAGAATATTTACCAGTTCACCGAGAAGGTAGAAGAATTTAATTTTTGAACGTGAGTGGTCATTCCGTTAGGCTTTTCAATTACTGTCGTAGAGAGGGGCCGTGCCGTAAAAGTTTTAAGTACTTTTTCTACGAGGCACGCTAAAGCTGTATTCATAAGGCGTAGGAACTCTGAAGTGCAGGAAGGAAGCCGTTGGTACTTACGAGTAGAAGAGGACGAGCCGAAGGGAAGGGGAGTCTCCGCGAATTTTCTCGCAATCGGGAAACTTTCCTGAACGTTGGACTTTAATTAATTTAATTGACAGGATAGTCAGTGTGTTTACTAGAAAACACCAGTCACAGGAAACAGCCTTGGCTTCTACATAAATAGCGTATCAGTTCTATGTATGATTAAAAGCCCGTGATAAAACAGTTAATTAGCTTTGTCTTTTAGAAACGTGAATTTGTCGCTTGCTACATACGCGTGACAGAAACTAACGTGAAACAAATAGAAAATTTTGAAATGCATGTTTTTAATGTCGCAACGAGTTTAAATCTAAAGCGTCACTGTAGAAGCCTGTTTGTCGGATCAAAGTCATCGCTTGGTTCGATTAGCAAAACTACCGGCGATACTCCGACGTTGGAAATGCGGTGTTGTGACAGTTTCTGTCAGGCAGCGGCCATGTCTCTTTAGTAATACCCTTTAGGAATTCTCTAGCGTTTCTGTTGCGAACCATTCGAGAGATCTCTCTGCGCTCCGACCCATCGACACTCGCACATACTGCGAACGAAACCCGTGCGATTATCCGTGTTATGCGTTCTTTCGGATTACGCAGCCTTTCCAAGATGTATAACGTTAAACCCGATGCGTGGGAAAAGAATATTCAACTTGAAACGATACCTACCACGATACTTCCACCTTCATTGAAATTTTTCCTTCTTCTAAATTTAATATTTGTTCAGTTATACTCGAGTGAAAATTACAAAATTTTGCTCTCAAAATTTCAAGTTATTCAATATTTTTGACTCAATCGCGGATATCTTTGTTACGTTGAAAAGAGAGTGCAACGAATGCAGTAGTTGTGTAAACGGCACACTGTCCTAAATGATATGGCGGGACTTCTCAATTGCTTTAACCAGACAATTGGTCTTTGGGATCAATTACGAGACTGTCTCTATTCCATCCTGCTTCTGCAAATTCCACTCCATTTTTCTCTGATACTTACATATGTATGCCATACGAAAGTGCTCTCGAAATTAGCAATAAGAAATGCTATTAAAGATTCGCAGAACGATTGAAATATCTTTGTGTAAATGTGAAATTAAAGTTTAAGTCGTATAACTTTTCACATGACATATTTGACATATTTTCATATAGCGTATTGAAATTAAGGGAGCTACATGATACGAACTTAGAAATTAGAGTGCGAAAAGAATAGGAAAAAATTTATAATACAAAGGACACAAACTTTTATTCGTGTATTTTATAAAAATTATTCAAATCACTAAAAATATAACGTTGCAAATCTGCAGAATTATATTCTGAAAAGTTATAAATTGGTCATTGACCACTCTGGTAATATGTTAGAAAAATGATAAACAAATTCCTGTTAGAGAAAATCTATTTGAGAAATAAAACGACTACATATCAATAGAAATAACGTTCATTGGATTATTGTTTCTGATGCGGATTGTATTATTTGCGATGCCAAAGATGTTTCTTTTTGCTTTCTTTTAAAATCAGGTGACTTTTACTCGATACACACAGCTTTTGTTCCCTTGTTTCAATTGTTTTTAAAGGATTTATATTTATGTAGAACGTAGCCTTGCATTAATCCTATATTTCGCTACACTAAGCAAGTATATTTCATAAATTTGACGCTTTCATTGTTTTTAAGTAATAAATTTACTTTTTATTTTTAGAAAATCATTATGTTGTTTATTACCATGTTAAGTTAAAATTCGACTAGAGAAACGGTCGTTACAAAATTAAAATTGGCATGTTTATTTTTTGCTGATTTTTAATTTCAAATATATACGTATTTTTCTTTTTTCGACGTTTCAAATACTTTACTACATTTCCATATATCTTTTTATATTTTCCATATTTTCCCGCATAGAAAATATAATATATGTCAATATATGCGAGTCTTCGCTCGCATTTTCACTCTTATCATCTAGTGCATGGCAAGCTACTCTAAATCTCGTTACATCTTATAAATTCTCTTAAACCTTCGACGCCTTTGCCACGACGCGATTAGAGCGAAAGAGATCGGAGGATCTTCAGGTAATGCTTCTGCTCCAACCATATGATTAACAGCTTGAACGTTCGAAATGGTTACAGCGAACGAGTAAATCTTGTCAGGAACTTCGAGATTCGCAGTTTTTATAGAAGCGTGTAAAGATGCTTCAGACGACCAGGTATTTTTTCACTTTATATTATAAAATGACCTTTTTTCTACAAAATTATTATAAAATTAATTTTTCCGTATGCGTTCCAAGCAGTGAAATAATACCAAACGTCGATAATATATGCATTGACATTCAACTTTTGTCATTAATCATGGTTAAGTAATTATATTTTCAATTTCAATTACATGTAATATTTCCATCAGTCGCTTTCTTTTAAATAAATTAAATTTTTATGTCTTTTAGATAAATTAACATTTTGAGCTATTTACATTTATATTTAATAACTAGGAATTGAGGAAACAAACATATTAGAAATCATTTCAATTTAATTGATACCGTCATTTATATAGACGAGAAATTGTAAACAATTTAAAGATCGATTCAGTTAGTCAGATTCGACCTAATATAAACATAGCTTTAAGAATGGGATATTTCGTGGGTGGCAGATGATCCGTCGTCTTATTCTTGAAAGAGATATTGTTTAAGAAAGTAAAGGATTCTGGTGAGAAGATTATGACAGACCTTAGAACCGTTGAATTGGAAAAGAATAAATGACTGGAGAGTTACTTAAATCAAAAAAAAATTTCTAACACGTACAACAATAAAATATTTTTCGCTGGATTAAACGAAAAACCACAGACTCCCAACAGACAATGATGGTATCGACATTTACAAGTGATATTAAAATTGTCTATTAATTTGTATGGATTGAGGGGAACATAAGGAGGAACTGTGCGTCATTAACCATTTGCGCTGGCAACTGATTGCGGACCATAACGAGCGACTAAACCGTATACAATAATTCGTTGCTTTCTTCTTGAACTCGTCGGTACTGGATAGAAATTATTGAAAAGTAATAAAAAAATTTATTATTTGTTTTGCCTGAATTATACTTAAATATACTTAAAACTGAGAAAATATTGCAATTTTGGGACAACAAATTTTCGACGTGCGTAGTACGTCATTCCAGCGCAAGAGGTTAAAGAACGTCGTTGGGGGAGTTTTAAATGCAGCTCACATTATTCACCTTTCCTATCACATACGTTGTAACCGCATTATAAACGATCTTTCACGATTTTTAATCAAGATCTAACTGAAAAGAAGATAAATGTAAATAATTTTATCATAATAATATTAGATTGTTCCAAAAATGAACAGTATTGTACAGTATCTATGCATAGTATCATGTCGTATTATTGAATTATGATCTATCATCTTTCTCCGTCTCTTCGGATGCCTCATGCTATTTCCAAAATTTCTAGAATTTGCTGACGATGTATTGTTGGAGACGATGTTAAGTCGCATTCTATATTGAGACGTATCTCAATAGTTAATTCACACTATCAATGTTACAACTTAATATAACGCGTTGAAATAGGTTAAATCTAGTTGAGAGTTAGACTGAAGCGTGATCTAAAGTTCTGAAGTACGAGGAATGTCCGAGGATTCCTGTAGACTGATTCGACGAGAAGTGAATGCTGTCCAAGGATTCTCGAAGAGTGAGTGTCGAAGAGTAGCTCTGTCATCCCTTTATAGTAATATCGGAAGCTATATTGCTGTGGCCATCAGATTCGTCTTGTTTCCAAATTGTTCAGAACCAACTAACGATGATACCTACACGTTATTGTACAGATGGTTTCATGACGGCACAATGATGCTTGGCGATCGTTGAAATAAGCGAGGCTTTAACAGATGGATTTTTATATCACTTATTGAGCCACGGAGGGAATTTTTCAATGAAAAGGACAGATAATAATCAGATGGGGATGTTCTATCTCATCCTTCACGTTTCCCGGATATTATCCCGTCTAAGTACTATATATTCCTTTCATTTAAAAAATGAAATCTCAATAAATGCTAAATGCTAACTGCTAGCAAATCCCTCGGTGGAAGTCTTAGAAAGATGATACTGAAACTTTTGAAGCCTCCGTATTATCTACGGATGAAAATAATAAATCAGAATAGATCGTAATAATAACACGAGGTAAAACATAAAATATTGTGTCTATATTATTCGTTAAAAACGAAACGAACTTTCAAGACAGCCTAATAATGATTACTTATAAATTTTATAAATACGATAAAAATTATTTAGCAAATAATTAGTAGAATATGAACGATGTCAACAAAAATTTGAACGCAGTCGTGTTGTTGCATATCACATAAGCTCGTACACGCGCATCTGTCACTCGATAAATTTGTAAATTATTTCCGTCGTATGGAAACCATGTTGAACGTTGGTTACTTACGCATTTTCATTCGGGTTTATGTGATTAATTTCACATAAGTCAGTGCCCGCGATACATCATCGCGAACGAGCATAATTGGGATTTACGATTCCGCGAATGAACGAATTGCAATATACAGGACGCGACGTATTTGTTCTTTTTTAATTGGTACGTATTGCGTTAATCTTCTCTCATAGAAATGCCACAGAGCTTCGAAATTGGGGAATCGATAATGATCGATCGAATATTGGGTGGATTATTGGCCATTTCCGTGCAAACGAACTTGAAGTTCCTCCACTTGTTATTGGAATTTTATCAGGACATACAAATGATTAAATAACAAAATAAACAACTATTTTTATTATTTAACAGTTTGAAAAAATAACGTTTAAAGAATTTATACATACTTAAAAAGTTAATTCTTAAATTTTTTAATTCTCCTGAAACTTAATACTAAATATAAAATGTTATAAAATAAAGATGTAAAAATAATATAGAAAGTTTGATATAAAGTTAATTTTCGAATTTACAGGTTTCTTTTTAATTTAAAAATGCATTTTTTTTTTTGCTTTCTTTCTCTCTAATTCATCGATTTAAATCTTTTTAAATCTAAACTTCCATTTAATCTATTTTCGATAAAAAGAAATCTTAGGTCTCTTAATCTCTCTAATGTTAATTTTGAAACACAATCATATTTCATTATGGATACTTATTATAAATTATTCTAAAGAAAGATATTTCACTGCTATATTGTTAGTTTCTGTTTTTGTTAAAATCATTGTTTAACAAAACAGTTAGTTTCTATTTAGAAAGTAGAAACAGATTCACAGAATTCTAAAATGGAGTCCTTTTCTAACATTGATTTTTCTTACGGTCGTATATTAGGATTGCTAACCGCGATAAGTCATCGGCAAATTTTGAAGCGACGATTCATTTGACCACCATCTTGTATGCACGAACGTATAAAATTTATAATATTTTACAATATTCAAATATTATGAAAGTAAATTGCTAAATTATTTTATAAATTATTAAATTAAATACTATAGTATTTAAATTTAATTTAAAAATAGAAGTTGGAAAAGAAAGAGCCAGTCATGTTTGTAACGAAGAAGCGATGATGCATCAATAAAACGTGCATAAGTAAAACGTTCCGATCTCGCAACAGATTGCTCGTTGATCTCACCCGAGAATAACAATGTCTTTGTATTTACGAAGGCAAATACTCGTGTGGCTAATTAACGAGTTCGTTAGAAATTACCACTGACAATTAATAAGTGATACAATCCTTGTGTGTTAACAGTGGCTCGTAAGTTCTAAGCTTCTTGTTACAATGTTCACTCTTACGGCGATTAATTACGCAAAAAAGGTAATTTCTGAAAGTCAGTTGGCTACAACATTAATTAGCTAATTAATGTTAATTCGGTGCTTCTACACTAATTTAATTAAAGCCTCCCACTGCATTCCATACTTCGCGACTAACAGTATGCCTTCATCTGCGTCAAATTTAACTTGCTTGCACCCTAAATACTTCTACTAAGACGATAAAGGCATCCACTTTCTTTTTTTATGTCATTGTTTTCACTCAAACTTTTCATACATGATTATGATTGAAAAGTTCATGCCAAAAAGTGACCTTCGTTAATTTTATTCTTTCATAGGAAACAAAAAAAAAAAAAGAAGTGGCAGAAATTTGATTAGAAATCTCTCTTTACATGAAGGCATTCAGGCGAACGTAATTTGCAAATGGTCGCCTAAATAGTTAAATTAGATGGTGGTTGTTCAATAAGCAGGATTGGAACTGGGTCAATTGATTCCTCTTTTATCGTTATTATCGCCCAACTGACGTTGTTTACTGGATCGATAATAATAATTTGCTGCCAGCGACAGCATTTAAAAAAAAAATCTCTCTCGACAACGCGAACAACGTGAACTGGCGTAAAAAGTGCATTTAACGATACAGTTTTTCTAGCTAAATGCATACTGTTTAGTACGCGTATGCGCCGGGATCGGTTGTAATATTTTCTCCGAAACGTCTTCCTAACACGCGTAACACGGGTGTTTTCCGCGTCTGTGCGTTTATGTACATCGTACGGATTGTTCACAAGCTTCTGGCTTTTATCCCAAACCTTTTTATCCAGTAATACGCGAGCCAAGTTCTCGACGACGCCAATTTCGCGAGAAAAACGAACGTCTTCCATTTTGTTTAGCCAAAATCCTCGAACGGCACGGATCACCACGTAGATCAGAAACAACGGGAGTATATAGAATGGAAAGACATTAGAAACGCTTCCACAAGACCGATCGAACGTGTACCGAGTCAACCCTATTTTCACCCTCGAGTCACAGTAGTAAATCCTTCACTTCCTCTGGCTGGACTTTAGCAAACAACCGCGTTAATTTCGTGCGAAACGGGGAAGAGAGAAAAATATGACGTATTAGACGATAAGTGAGAAAAATAGTAAGTTTAAAAAGTAAACCACCCTCGCTGAATTAACGGATGTCCTATATAAAATTTTGGAACGTCAAACGAGGAAAACATTTCTTTAAGCAACGATAATAAAGTTCGTAAAACTTTTTCTTGCATCGACGTCGTTTAATAAATGAATATAGCAGCGTGTAGAGTTTAGAAAAGTCGAGTGTTTGCAAGAGCAGCGAATGTTTCAGTATTAACATTCATCATATATTCATCCGCGATGTCTTTGTTCGTTGCAGCAACATTTATGATTTCAAGATATTTAATAATAAAAGTTAAATATCGGAATTTTAACGTGTATCGTCCGTGGTTATACCGAATTTCTAAACTTTTTAAAATATTGGATGTTTATCGGATATTTTAGAGAACGGCGAAATGTGTGTATAAATAATTTTTTAATTATTTTTTTTGCGCTGTATGCTGTTGATCAAATTTTTTTTAATAGCAAGATGATACGTATACCATATCCCTCACATAAAACAGGAAATATATTGCGAATATCGTGTGTCACTCTACTTTGGTGAAAAATATTATACTAAAAATACTACAAAAATATTATACTAAGGCAAATTAGTACAAGAAATTCTTGCTTCTAGATAATAAATGTCGTAATATTCCCTCGTAATAGATGCAGTATAAAATTTTGTCTTTTCGATAATTCGCTTCATTTCTTCATGATCTTCTCTCTTCTTTCTACTTTCTTCTCTGCCTTTCTGCTCCCATCTTTTTCACGCTTCCTATTTTCTTTCTTGCATTTTTTTTTTTTTTTTTTTTTTTTTTTTATTTCTATACATATAACGCGCATGCGTGCAGATAAGATTGATCGCGAACGCACTATGTGTCCATCGTGTATGCTCATAAACCATAGAACGAGAAATCCACCGGTCCGTGACGAGCTACGCTCCTCCTAACCACGATGTTTCCTGTGGGTAAAACTAGCTACCGGAAACCGGTTCCTCTCGGAACAGAAGGAAAGGGAGCATAAGCCCGAGTCAATAGATCGATGCCAGATGCAATTTGACTACTACTGTTAGTATGACTATACAACTACTGCTACTATTACCGATACTACCACTATTACTATAGGTGGTCACTGAAGGGTTTGAAAGAGCCCGTATTTGTGAACAAGAAAATGGTAGTCATTTGAGGGATGTTGTTTTTCACAAATAATACTGAAAATAATCCATTAATTATATTAAAAAACATGTGTTTGTAAAAGTTATTTTCGTTTTATATCATTCAGTCTTTCAGTGACTACCCTATATTATTAAAAGTAATTACGTTTTTTTTTCTAACAGATGGACATATATGTATATGTAACCAACTTCATTTTAAATCGCACATTCATTGTGTACTTGATACTTGATTATTCTAGCTTGTTTCACGAAAAGAAAGGCACGATCTCGTTAACAATTATTTATTCGGCGTTGATTTCAAAGTGGAAAATCAAAAAGGAATATAATCGTCGTATTTTGCTATAGCTTCTGAAAAGGAAAAAAACACTGGGCAAGCTCAAGAAAAATTATCCGATTTGTACGGTGAAGAAGCGACAATGTTAGAATTGGTTTGCTAAATTTCACTGCTGATGTCTAATCGTTTTTGGGACTTTTTTTTGTCGAAAATATAATATAATTATAATTTTTAATGCTTGGAAGATGGCAAAATAATATAAAATGGTCAATATATTAATAAAGTCTTTTGTTTTTCATGAAAAATTTTCCTTTCATTTGCATACAAAAGAACCCAATCACTTTTTGTCCAACTTAATATCATTCTCATTATTAAAAATATTACTGCTATTATTACTATTACGAAATATAGCTGGATACAGCTATGTGTAGCTGGAACTCGTTGAATTTCATTTGATACTCGCTGAATTCGATATTCGAGAACGAAGACATGTTTTGTTTGTATCTCCGCTGAATTTGTTCGAGAATCTCCGTGCAATTATTAACCTCTTGCGCTGGAATGACGTGTCACGCACGTCGAGAATTTTTTGTTCCAAATTGCAACATTTTCTCAGTTTTAAGTATATTTAAATGTAACCAAAATAAAACAAATGATAAGTTGATTACTTCTTAATAATTTCTATCCAGTGATATCACACGGACGAATTCAAAAGAAAAAGAAAGCGACGAATTGTTGTATACGGTTTAGGTTAGGTTAGGTTAAGACATTAGGTTAAGGTGTTAACACGATTCAAAAATGTTTTCGATGAAAATTACTTACACTCGATAATAATCAAACAGCGAATGTTCATGCAGATTTACATTTTTCATAAACTGAAATAAATACTTTTCCGGAAATCGAAATGGAACTTCTGCGTTTTTTTAGTTAAGAAGATTTACTGCCAAATATCGTCCTACGAAATATAGTTTCTATTCGAAAATGCGATCCACATAATCATTCTAATACGCTTTAATAATGTTTCTTTCGTTTGGAAGATTACAGGCGGGGATGAATATTCGAATAAATACGAGTTGGAAGAAGCCGATGTTTTCGAGAGCGAGAGGGATTCGCTGATAGGAAATCGGGAAAGCAATTCCGCATCGAAATTTCCGAAATCGCCGATACCTCTCTCGCCGGAGGATATTTCTATTCTCGAAAGTGGAATTCTTACGATCTCTGGAAACGAAATCCGTGCTGAAGCTTCGGATCAAACTGATCTGTGGCTAGCTGAGAGAGCTTTTCGCGGTGTTCTACAAGAAGGATTCGGGTGGAAATACAGAAATACAATCTTTCATCCAACTAACATTTAAATGGCCTGGAAATTTGATAGAACGCACGTACGTATCGTGGCAAAGTTACTGTCGAGCTTGCAACTCATTTGCAATTTACTGCAGTGTCTCACTATGATTCTTTCTCTCTTTAGACTTAGTGGGAAAAACAGAAAAATAGAATCATGCAATTTCTAGTAATTTTTAACAACAATTTGGAATGAATGATATTTAACATTTGTTATTAAAAATAAATAAGGTTTCGTGCTGTTTTTTTTTTTTAATGAATTTGTTTAAATTAAATTGTTATTTGCTTGAACTTGAATTTATTTAGTTAAATGTAAGTTAATTTATTGTAAGTTGGTTGTAAGTTAATAATTGCTTGTATATTCAAGCAAGATGCAAGAATTAATACTCCTGATTTTATTTATAAAGTCCTATGTTTCAAATTTTCATGGATATATATATGAAAATACTACCGAATGAAACAAAATCTATTGTAAACTAAATTTCAACATTATTTTAAATATTTAAGCTGTACGTCAAAGTAATGGGGACTGTACGTTACACCGGAATTATGGCAAAACGAAATTTCCCCGTTCGGATTACACGATCACGCTAATTTAAAGCTGCTGTCGCATCGGTCCAATTACACCCACGATGCACATCGGGTACAATGCCGTACGTGCTGACCTACTTACCTCGATTCTTTCATCACCTTGAGCGTCAAACCCATTTCGTAATTGAGATAAACGTAGTTTTATATTATTTTACCGGGGATAAAAAAAAATATATGTACTTGGCAGATACATTTGGCAGAATATTTGAGCAAAGGAGAATGATAAAAATTGGCTAATTTTTGGACCTGGTTGCCAATAAAAGTATTTTACAGAACATTATCTTACACGTTTTGAGGAATCCAAAATGCATAATTATTTATCCTGAAGATAATGGAAAAGTTACAGAAAATAGGCGTGAACTTGGGAATATTCCTCGGATAATGATGAAATAATGATTCAGAAAACAATCCAGTTCTGTGGATTGGTGTTTATCCTACCCAGAAAACCATAAAATTGTTGCAACGCAGGAAAACAACAACTGACAATCTATTGATGCTTCTATATTGTACGATCTCCTTTAAACACATCCAGTGAATCTCAGTAATATTCAGACACTAAGTACTGAATCTGTTTTGAATAATCTCGAACTCATTTTAAAACTTAAAGCTTCTGCCTTTCGAAATACGTTATTTATTTTATAGCATAACGGATACGTGAAGACAATTTTCTCTTCGAAAATGTTATAAATTGTCATAATATATAAAAACATAGAAAATTAAATTTACTATGGATAGATTTGCATTCTTTTACAACAATCCCGACAACTTGATGTATAATTCTTTTCCGTTGTTTTATTGAATTTTTGCATTATGCACTTTGGATTCCTTAAAATATGTAGAATAATATCCTATAGAAAATTTTTATTGACACCAGGTTCAAAATTTTTACTATTATCTTTGCAATTTAATCTCTTGCGCTGGAATGCGCACGTCGAATTTTTTGCCCTAAAATTGCAATATTTTCTCAATTTCAAGTATATTTAAATATTACCCAGGCAAAACAAGTAATAAATTTATTACTTCTTAAAAATTTCTATCTGTAGTGATATCATACCAACAAATTCAAAAAGAAAACGACGAATTATTGTATCATATACGGTTTGGTCACTCGTTATGGTCCGCGAATCAATTGCCAGCGCAAGGGCTTAGCTCCCATACTATTTCACGGAAATGTTGCCTCAGGACAAAATTGAATTTCGTAAATTTCTCATTACATAATTTAACGATGTTCGTTCCATGAAATTCAGTAATAAATATCAAAATAATATTGATTAATTAAAAATTAATCGGTCGATCGAATGAAAATTTTTTTGACATGCATGTTTTAGAACGTGCACAAGATATGACACATATTTTTGTAATTCGAGCAACTTATATTCTAGTAGATATATCTTTTTAACAATTATATTTTTTATAAAAGCACGAATTATGAATCTTCGACGTCATTACGGTTTTTTGGGATCGAGCTGCTGTTCTCGCGGAAAAAGTGTTCGCCGGAAAATTGAAAGTCGCGACGACCATTTCACGTTTCTCAATCCCATCGTTCTACGTTTTCTCTGTGCTTTCAGCATATTGCTCCTGCCTTTTTTCCCCTCTGTTGTCATAGTCATACACGTTGCGCGTCACACGACGCACTCCCTCTGTCATTCGGATTAAAGTTAAATCCAGTGCCCGCAGCGAACCATTACGAGATTTATACGATTTAATGAAATATGTTAGCTCCTTTTCATATTAGCGAGTATCCAAGTTTCCGCAGAAAGGCGTAGCTGTAAACATTATTTTCCGTGAAATTCGGAATAAAGTCGGTTGCCCAGAGTTCTTAACGCAAATTTCACGTTAACACGCCCGTGAAAAGAGAATTCTCGCGTGTTGTGCCCAACTTTATCGAATCCTCGATTTCGAAACGATGATTGGTTATCGGACTTGGACCGTTTTCTTCTCGACTTCTCGTCTTACGTGAGTGTACACATTGTGGGACGCAAGTAACTCGAAGAAAACGATGATAAACGAAAATGACGTTATGTTCTCGTGACTTACGCTGACTTTCCAACCTTTTTGGATTAATCCTGAGATATTTTCTTTTCTCTACCCTCTTTTGTCTTGTTCTGGAGAAAAGCAACATACATTCTCGTCCACAAGTCACCGGACATCGCTCATTTTTGAACAAAATGATTAGATTTTAAAATATTAATACAATTTCTAATTTGCGACGATAATATACGTATATACATATGTAAGATGACTGGTTTTAATCGTAAACTATAATATGTGTCAAAAATGTGTAAAAAAATAGTTCACGTAAGAAATGGATGATTTCGGAGAAATTACAATCTAATGTAAGTAGTTTTCTTATAGATCAACGCTTAGAAGTTATGCAAAGATCACTTTCATTTTTTTAACTGTTTAAGTGCTTTCTGCATTTTCAGTATAACAGACAAACGCGATCGCAATCGTCAACATTCAAACGATTAAATGGATCGATATATTTTTTGATTCATTAATCGATGCAGCTTAATATTGACAGTGATCTATAAAAAGGTATTAATTTAAATATGTCGAAAAATTATTAGTTTAGGAGATATTTTAACCTTCATTCTTTGTATGAAAGACGAAAAAAAACAAGGACAGGATTCTTAGGACGTCCTTGTACAGATTTTAAAACTAAAGTTAAAATTGAGGTTAAAATGTCTCCTAAACTAATAGTTTTTTGAAATACATAGATGTTAACATTTCTTTTATACGGAATGTCGGGTGCATCGATTAATGGATCAAGAATATAATTTAAAAAATTATTTTTACGTTTAAAAAAATTAAAGGTGACTTTTGTTATGATCTCTCTATGCGTTCATCTACTATTTACATCAGATTAAATTAAACCCCTCTCCCCAAATTATTCATCTCTTATCTGAATTAGTTTACGAGTAATTTGCATTTATAGATCAAAACTGATTATTCTGTATGTAATTTAAATAAATGTTATGGATTAACATACTTGTAGTATGATAGTACGGCTTTGTTATTACCAGACCAGAAACCAGTTTTTGAAAAATTGTGGAAGAAATTGGAGAGTAGCATAAGAAAATCCAAAGAAAGAATATCGAAAATCAAGGATAGACTTGTGAAATTAGAAGAAACTTGAAGAGCGATATCCTGAATTATTATACGCATATATACATACACGTATGTATAAATATTTTTCGTTTTTGAGAAAATTCAATTTCAGATACACGTCTACTAAACTAATTTTTAACTAAATAAAGTCTGCTTTCTTTAAAACGAGATATTAATAAATTTTATTCACATACATTTATTTTTTCAGATGGAATAATCTTCTAGCGATTATTCACTCTTGTCTAATTTAGAATTAGCCAAGTATATTTAATAAATTTTCAAACTCGATTTTCTCGAAAACGAAGGTTTAAGTGAAAAAATTTTATTCTTTCTTCTCGGTTTATTTTTTTTTTTTTTTATGTGGAATAACTTTTTTTTCAATTGTATCACAGGATCGGAGACATCAGAGATAGATATGTTTGTTGAACGTGTTTAACGATATTATTGTATTTTTGTTATTATTGCTACATCTTGTCTAAAAATATGTCATATGTCTTGAAAGATGGAATACTATGGCAGTAATAGCGGCGAGTATTAGCGATTCAAAATTGTCAAGCATCGATAAGAAGCAAGTTACATACACGCGGGTCCCCTTGGGCACATAAATCGGAAGAACGATGCATAAATGGCGGATCTGAAGTCCCGCCGCTTCCTTTCGTCGCGTCGTACATGGCCGCACCGGAACCTCACAAAGAAAACCTATCTAACATAAATTCATCCTTGAAAATTACGAGCCATGTCAAACTGAAGAAAGACTATTGCCAACCACTGTGGGACACTTTGTCTCGTTAACGGTTAACGAAACCATGGATCCGCGAAATAACTTTAACAAAAATTCCCAAGGCGGTTTGACGTGGCATTTTTCACTCGCCTCTGCGAATATGTTTGTCTCGTTCCATCTCGCAACGCGTATATTGCTTTCATTTTCATTTACGAAGTTGGTGAGAAAATAAAAAGTGCGAATTTGGAGGAAAATTGCGCACTGTTCAGGAGTGCGAACTGATTGGGAGAAAATAAATCATTTTTCTCAAACGGCATGTTGATATACTAACAAATTTAAATCCTTATATAACGAAGAAAATTTAAAATGGAAATAAAATTTATGACGAATTCTATTTAATATAATTTCCCCCCACAATAGTAAAAACACTCTCGAAACGTATCGTTAGAGATCGATCTAATAAAGCATTGTCTGTTCACTTTTCTGTTACAGCTCGTCGATTGAACGAATATATTCGCCACTACGAACCTCTCTCTTACCCAACTGAAGAGGTCCACCGAGGTCACTTGAGGGCCAAGAGGTCGGTTACCCGCGACAATTCTGTGACTCTGAAGTTTCGTTCGCATGGAAGGGACTTCCACATCCGACTGAAGCGAGATCTGGCTACCTTTAGCAATAACTTAATTATCGAGGGCCCTTCCGGTCAAACGGAGGACCTCGATACCTCACATATTTACCAGGGCCACTTAGTTGGTAAGTTCTACCTTTGATCGTTCTTCTTTCACTTACTTGCTTCTACGATCTGATTTACATCGAATCGGCGCTAATTTTCGAAAATCTCTTTAGCAACAGAGACGAGAGAGAAAAAAAATTATAAATAGAAAATGAAATTTCTTTTCTCCGTTTCATATTTATCTTCTTCGTGGAATCGTTTTTATCGATATTACAACCTGAATTAAAAATATCTTCCTCCGGCATTCAACTAGTTTGTAACTCGACCTTTTGAAAATTTCATAAATATGGGGAATTCTCGAACAGCGTTATCCTCTTTCGATAGTTTACTCGCAAGCACTCTAAGATGGAATATTTTATATGTTTTATGCTCTTTTTATTTCTAATGTATCGATGTTGGAACAGAGAAAGTAGTTTTCTGATCGTGAAATTTACAAAGACGTGTCTTTGAGATCAAAAGGTGCAAGTGTTAGATATTTAACATTATATAGTGCATATGAAAGAAAAAAAAAAAACAGTCAGTGAGCAATTGTAAACTACGATGCGACGTGAAAAGTAATTTAATCAATCATGATCTCCGTACAGTATAAATTACGAGCTGCTTTCTTCTTACGTCTGCGTTATCCTGAACGTTTTATGCAACATAGTCCGCGCTCTTAAGCCAGTCGTGATACCAGGTGTGGCACGCAAAAGTGCGTGTACGTACTGGGTGAAACCTTTATTTCCAGTCTAATAATTTACGGGAGTTGGCACAAAGGGGGACATTTTAAATTATGGATTGGTTCGCTTGTTGGAATGGTTTATCTTTCATTTTCGTGCTTGCGATCCAAGCCACCTGGTTACCTCTACATATTTATCGCGAACTGGAAAAAAGAAATATATATATATGTACATATCGCTCCCTTGCGACAAAAACGACAGAATTTGAAAAAGTATGTTTTTCAGGAGAAGCAGTAATCTAATTTTGAAGAAAATTAAATATTATTTTGTTAATTGAAGGAACAATCCAATTCAAAGTAATTAATTACTTGCTTTATCAATATGTATTTGTTCACAATAATAGTTAAGATAGAATTCATAATAAGCAGCAGCACAGCGTCAAATGAATCAGAAAGTAACATAATTTCTATTTATGGGCCAAATCAGCAGTGAAAAATATTAAAAAATCTTGTTATACCTTATTAAAGAATGAATTTATTTTAGTAAATGTTATGTAACATTAACAAATGAATCTTAGAATAAATCCTTTTATTATTCCCTTGTTGTTCGAATAATTTTGTCTACCATATATGTATCTACTCTTTTATTTTGATTCTTGTGCCAGGGAAGAAAAAACTATTTTAAATTTGCTGGAATTCAACGATCAATCAGTCACGTAATGTCAGTGATTGTCAAGTAATATTTTTCCTGGAAATATTTATTCTATATGATGAAAAAAACGAACAATAATCTCGTACAACCTCAGTTGTACCATCAGGACGTTTTGTATATACATTTAAAAATGTTTAATCAATAACTAAAGTATAATTGGTATCTCGATTTTATACAGATTTTTCCGAATATTTTTCAATTTATTTCAAAATATGTTCTACTTGGGAAAACATCAAGATAGAACAGAAGAGCAATTTAGTTTTCATTTTCAATATACTGCAACATACTGCAACAAAATGCGTTAATGACCGTTAATAATAGCGCTGATTTCATCATAAAATATATTGCATTGAACAACATATGGTAAATCGAAAAATAAATCAAACTATCGATTCGGTTCTCAGTCTCGATGTAATAAAAAACTTGCAAGAATACTTGTTAGACTACGGTCGAATCGAAATTGAAACGTTACCAACCGAGTTGGGTAAAAAATAAATGACCGATTAACGATGAAATTTTTCCAATAATCTTTAATTGCAATTAATGATTACATTTCAACTTCAGTTGTTGATCATAAATAACGATTGAATTCCTACTTTAGTTGCGATGAACGATTAAATATTTCCTACAATTGAGTTCCTTTCAATTGCGATTATCAGATATGGGTACTTTATTAACAATTAACTACTTAAATTCTTTTTGTAGTGAAATTAGTTTTTATGTGTCTTTTTGCTCGCGGCTGAGGTCGTGACACTTTGAAATGTTATATAAAAAAAATAATAAAGCCTCCGTAAGTTCGTGAAAAGTGAAATAATATAGAAATTAAGTTTTATTATTGCTTGTTTATTTAATAAGTGTTGAAGAAATTTTAAATAAGTTACTTTAATTAGTTTTACAGCTTGGCATACGTCGTTTTATACCTCTCGATGATATAATATAAATTAAGAATATGTTTTATTTTTATTAAATAGCTTAAAGTGATGATGATGGTTTATTATAGTTTTGAAGTATACCTTCAATTTAGAATTGAGATTATAATTATGATTAATTATATATTCAATGTAATAAATAACAATTGATAATTGATAAATAACGCTATTGATCAATTAAATCAATCATCGATTTTTCAACGATTAATTTTATTAGTATCATAAACATCAATCAGTTAATTAAGCTAAAAAATTTAATCGATTAATGCCCAACTCTGATTACCGATGACGTGGCTACATGCATTATAAACAATTGAATAATATTTGATCGAACCGAGAGCGGAGTGTGAGCGGATCCATAGTGTGAATCGAATTTCGTCGTTCCATAATGTATGTGAATACATACATCTAAATAATTAACTAATTTCATTGAACTAAAGAGCAGAGCGTCAACGGACCGATAGCGTGCAATGAGGAATAAAAATGAAAACATTTTTTATCGCTGTTACTGCTCAAAAAAAAGAAAGAAGAAAGAAAAAAGAAAAATGAACTGTGGAACTTCAGCGTGAAAAAAGAAAAAAGAAAAATGAACTGTAGAACTTCAGCGTGTTATATTTGTCGAAAATTTGTCTGAAATATTTCTAGTCGGCGATCATCATTAAATAGAGCCATTGTTATTTTTAGGTGAACCTGGCAGTCACGTATTTGGAAGCATCAGCGATGGTGTTTTCCACGGAAAAATCATTTCGCCTCGCGGTGGCGCGTGGTACGTGGAGAAGGCGCACTATTACTTCCCGCCGCACGAGATAAATGACACGTTACATTCGGTCATCTATCATGAGAATAACGTCGGTGACCCGTACGCCCATCTTCGAAAAGGTACGTCGAACTTTTTTTAATTCATGTTCTCTGTTAAATAACAATATCACAAAAACCTCACTTGGTCGAGAGAAATGTTAAATTAAATACGTACCGGTGATTATGAAAGTGGCCTAAGTCGTACATTCTTTGTTTCGAGATACTTTGCATTTACATGTATAAAAAAATATAAAAATATTTGTTAGTGTAATAATACAATATATGAAAAAATATAAAAATATAAAATATATCGGTACTAATAATGTTACAATAACACGTAATAAAGTATATAATTATATATTTGCTCCCATAATGTAAATATTTCCTTTGATTGTAAAATTTTATTTGTATCTTATAAGTAATTGTTTTTTTTAAACATTGAATGACTTAAACTACTTTTAATATTAATTGAATGATCAAGAAATGACTTATAATTATTTGCATTTTATAATTGTAATTTTGATTAATTCAAATAGAATTTTCAATGCTGAGTACTTTAATATATTCTTGATAAATTGGTGGAATGTAGGACAGTAAATCTATCATGTCATCATATCTTTTCTTTGTTGCTGGCCTGAATAGCATATAGTAATCGAATATTTTGATATATTCTTAGCCTTGCTTATTAGAGGGAAAAATTGAAAACTTTGGATGTAACATCATTATTAGATTAGATATTAGATAGATCTGTCTTATAAAACATTTTATATACAGCTTTATACGGGGTATATTATTTTTTTAAAAATCTCATCCACTGTATTTGTAACTAATGAACAAATTTTCCTTTGGTACAGTTTATTCTATTTATTGTTGATCCCCTCAATAGTTGATGGAAAGAAATCTTTCTGCACCATTCATTCTATAGAAAATGGTTTCCTTTTACGAAACTGTTCTATTTTATAGTAATGTTTGGATATGTATAAGTAATCCGTTTCCTTTATATTCATTTCTATCAAACCAAAATTAGTCATTTGGTAAAAAGGAATAGTCGGACGCCAAAAATTTATAGTCTATTGTTTCAATACTGCTCTTCAGACTGAACAATTTTCCAATGCAGTCCATATCAGTGCTACTTTAATATTACGATTCTGGTTAGAACAAGTATCACTGTGCCAAAAATGTTTTTCAAAAACTGTACAAAGAACACTACTTTATCCAGAAGATAAAGATATCCACTCTTACAGTTCTGTCAAAAGATTCAACTTCTCCCTGATGTGATGTATGCAACGTTGCAATAGAATATTTATTCTTACACTGCATTTTACATAATAAATACAAATTGGAATTATCACTTAAGATAATTTAAATGTCAAGAATTCAAGACCTATTAGATTCCAAATTAATGAGATTAATTTACCACCTTTCTCATCAAGTTGCCGCTAATAATCTAGCAGTTGATACGAAAAACTTACTGTTACTTTAAACTCAAGCTTAAAAAAAGAAAATAAAAAAAAACGTCACTGTGAGCCATTATATATTTTTGTTATATTACTTTAGTGTGCTTTTTCAAACTTATGCTATTTCTTGAATACCTCGTGATGCTAAAATTTCATCCCAGACATACATACTAACATCATTATTATGAAAAGTAATTACTTCAAAAATCAAATCAAATTTGTTTTGTTTTGTTTACTGATCCGATAATTGAATTTTGTATTATTTTTCTAAACTAACTTCACAATATAATGATTTGAATACATTCAACAGAAAATATCTACAAATAAATTCATTTTTTCACATTTCTGATTTGGACTACTTTTATAATTATCGGCATATATCTATCAAATACAAAACAAAACAAAACAAAAAATGATTGAGGAAACGATAAAACTTTCCTAATTCGACACTATAAATATATTACGTTATTACGTTATTAATACACTTGAAATCATGCAGTGAATTATTCGCGATAATTAATTTTAATTATACATCTGCGCGTTTCCATAGTAGATTGAAACAACAGTTTCACGTACTATATGTGATAAAATGCAAATCCCGTTCGTCATTATTAAAAATCCGTTTACATGTTCACAAAACATAATGAAATTGGTCGAGTGACAAATTTGTTTACGGAAATGTGCGAACAATATCAAAATAAAATCTGAAAAGAGCGACTGTAGCATTGATAATATGTTTGCATTGCATTGATAATAACATTCACTCTGTATATAGGTATTATATAATTCGGTGTTGCAAAAAATTAAAGCCAGTCACAATTTTCAACATCTTTCACATCTTAATAAATTTTAAAAAATTTAATTACGCGGGATTAATAATTTAATTAGTAGTTTTGTCAATTATTATTGTATTTCACACATATGTACGTATTAATAATACATTATTTTTTACTATTGAGTGGTTACTGTGGTTCTACATGATACAATTGCTGTTCCTAACGAGCAGTTGAGGGCCGAATGAATATTTATGCTATTAGAGTGTATATTCTCGTTCAAAAATTTTAGGACACCTTTTATTTTTAACACTCCAAATTGGGTTAACTTGTACAGTGAAATTTCACTTGTAAATTTTCTAAAAGAAATTTTTAAATGTTTGATTTACCTTTAAAGGAATAAATCTTAAAGGTTTGATTTAAAAACTGATTTTATAATGTAGAGAAAGCTTCGTTAAGTAATCCAAAAGTTTTACATTTCTTGGAAGTTTAAAAAAATAAAGAAATTAGTTTACTATGTTTCAATATGTATTATAAATGAATATTGTACTTGTACCTACGTTAATTCCAAACTAATAACATTCGAAAATTATATTCTTGCTCAAAAATCTTAGAACACATTTTATAATTAATAAATAATGAAATTCTTTAACTGCATGATACAATTGTTAATATATTAACACTTGGCAGAATCTTTCTTGTATAAAGGAATATCTAATTTAATAGTACTGGTAAATGATATAATTTCTCAATTCTTTCAATTTCGAAATAAATGTAGTATTTGTTCTAAGATTTTTAAATGGGAGTGTAAGTCACAAGTGATTATCGTAATTTCGTAAATACATCGTTTAGACTTACAGTGACTTTCATTAATATTCGAATACTAAATACTAAAACTGTCATAATTTTATAAAAAAGAAATCGTATAATGATAAACTTATTTTAAAGCTAGAAATTTCTGCTTTCAAAACGCACCGTTTATTTTCGAAGATGTTTACACACTACGTAACAGATGGCAAAGTGAAAACACTTTTCTTCTTCAAAACGTTATAAATTGTCTTAGTATGTGAAAACATTGAAAAATTCTTTTCGCGACTGAATCTACAATGGATTTGAAGATTGGAACAATTCCTTTGTAACAACCTCTCAAAATTTACCGTACGACACTTTTCGCCAGTTTATTGAATTTTGAATATCAGACGAAAACGAAAATAGCGATGAAAATATTACGATTTCTTGAATTTTTATTATATAAACGTAATATTCAATCTCAATGAAATGGCAAGAAAAAATCACACGTCAAATTTTCGAGAGTCGTTGTAAAGGGAAAGTTCCATGAAAGAATTTTTTTTGACGTTTTAACATACTATGAGAATTTATAGCATTTTCAAGAAGAAAAATAACTTCGCTTATTCACTTGATATAAAACCATTTTAAAATAAAATAAACGATGCACTTTAAATATAGAAGCTGCAAACTTTAAAATGACCCCAGGTTTATTATTATATAATTTTTTTTTTTACAAAATTATAACAGTTTCAATATTTAGTGTCCGAATATTAGTGGAAGTCACTGTAGATCATCCAAAAATAAAGGACGACAGAACAGTGCTTGTGGAATATGCTGGGAAAACAGAAATTATAGATTATTGAAATGAATATTTTTGTGTATGTAATATGTTTGAATATATATTAATATACATGTAATATATATCCGAATTATATATATGTATAATTCTATATAAATATTCTATATATAATTCATTCATACAATAATTTTTATTTTATTAATTCATAAAAATTATTATGGAATTACATTCAGATCTTCAAATTTTATTAGAGACACAAAGGACGTTGAAAATTATAAATGGTTTTAAATTTTCGGCCAGGGACTATAAAGTAATTGTGCAAAATAATTCAGATACGATATTACTTAAAGAATGTTTGAAAAGCAGTCACTCTGTTCTGTCATATCCCAACTTAATGAAATTTTTTGCTACGTAATGTACAGGTACACATTTTTTTGGAATAATGAACTACAAAAAGTAATTAAAGTTTGGACGTGCAGTGGCTAGGGATTAGCTTTTTAACGCGTGATGCGCGAACGAAACTAACCACGTTGTCCCTCCTCGTATTTGGAAAATAAAGTTTATCTCTCTAATATATTTCAACTCCTATTTTACACTCTAAAGTCAATCGAATTAACCAAACAAAATTTTCAAGCTAAATCATTATTTACTTTAAATTTCCAAACATCGTGCTGCAACGTAATTAATTAAAATAGAGTGCATTTTGTGATACATTATATTATATCGTTGAATAGATTTGTTTTGTGATGGGTTCATACTCTCTATGTTGTTTTGCGAATGTAAAGTTGAAGCGATCAAAATGAGTGAGTAAATTTGCACGATCGTGATTTAGTTTTTGATTATTAATCACACGTGAATTTTATAAAGAAAATACATTAACAACAAAAGCATGTGTATAAATAAATTTTCATTGTATATTTATTTGTGTAGCATTCTTATCCCATCAACGTTGCACAGATTACACGAATAAAAATTATACAGTGCGATAATAAATAATAATGAAGCTTAAGAGAGCAATAAATTAGTAACAAATGATTTATTGAATGATTAATTGCACTTAAATTGAAATAAGCATGAGATCATTAAACAATATTAATCTTTCGTACGATATATATTTAATTTTAATTTATTATTTTCTGAAAATATATAAATACTACATACATTCATATGATTGCAATTCAACTTATGCCTATTGTATGTTATAACAACTCGATCATAACGTAAATTGATTCGTAACACCATAAAATTTTCATCAATATAGTATCTACGATATTGATATGGCAATGCATTCGCGATTAATTAAAAAAAAAATAATTATCATAAAATCATTGTAAAAAATTGTCCATCCCTTATTTTTTCTAACTTGATTTATTCCTTGGTGTCAAATTGACACAATGAAAAAAAATAAATAGTTCAATTTGTAAATTTTTTTATTAACAATAAATAAACTGTTCTCTCTATTTCTTCTATGTTCTATGTTCAATTTCCATATTGTAATTTTATCTTCTTTAATTTTGTCTAACGTTACGATCATTTATTTTCGATTTTCATTTGTTATAATTATATTCAAGAGTATACGCATCTTCGAAGAGACGGTAGATTTAATGTATAATAACGCCTGATATTTAGTAAGAAATGTTTTGCCTGTCAAGAGACTTGAGAACGAATATTATTTCCCATTTTCAAATTTTTTCCACAGTTGAATTATCCATTTAAATACATGTTACAACGCAACTTTGTTCCGAAGTTGAGTTGACTTTTAATATTGGTACTCGGAAACACGAAGACAAATGTTATCTTCTGAAATAGAATTTCCAGTTATTCACGTACCATTTTTAGAATACTAAATGTCAATATCGTGTTAAGTTACACTTTCGTAAGTGTAACGTCTAAACGAGACCTTAATGCCTATCGGTTCGTCCGATCGATTTTATTCATCCACGTACATATATCGATACAAAGATAGTCACAGGAACATCCATCCTTATTGGAAACGCTCATTGGAAAGTTATCAATCTGATAATTACGTCTTGTGGAAATTTCCTTTTAAAAAGATGATGACGAGTTGCGATAATAGATAAAAGTCGACTAACCGCAGCTAGAAATGTGGACGAAAGAGGCTCGTCGGTGGAAAAGCATGATTCTGAGCGCACCGTCTGTAGATCCAACGGACAGGTCGCGTCGACGTAATATTTGCAACCGGCGCCACACGACCCTGCGTTTACACACTTGGACGGACACCACCCCTTTGCCACGCGATGTACACGGTTTCTCCCTTCCTCGAGTCGACGGACGACAGTTTAGTTGGCGTTTACAAGCCATCCTTAAAGGAGCATCCAGCCGTGTACATACAGTTTTTAAGCGAATCGCCTTAACGATATAACGCCGGTCTGCGTAACCGGCTCTGAACTCCGCCGGTTGCTGAATAGAGGTGCACGCAACACGCCCATAGTTAACAATTTCACATATATACTTGACTTTGGTTGGTTGATAAAAATATTAATATAAATAAATTAATTAATTAAAATATAATATTAATATAATAAAATATAATAAAATATTGATATAAATATAATTAATAATCATAATAATGTTATAAAGTTTTACAGTACTTTTACAGTAATAAACATAATGAAAATATTAATATAAATAAATATCCATTAACGCTGGAACAACCGTATCAAAATATTCTAAATTATAAATCATTACAATCAAGAGTATCTGTATCTTTGAAGTGCTTGTAAAAGACGCAAGTCTGAAATCAGTCACATCGATTGTTGTAGTGTTGAAATAATAAAATTGTACAATTATTTTTTAAAACTTCTATAATGATAGTTCTAATAGACAATACACGCAAGTGTCATTTCAAGCATCCTGCCGAGAAAATGTTAAGTACGTGTAGATATACCCTTGGAGAGCCAAATTGAAATAAGTAGCTAGAAGGCTGAACTTCTAGAATATATCTAGTAGTTAAAGTAAGCAACGACGTGTGTACAGTTTGATTTGAAGCTGAACAACAGACATTACATTTTTCCAGACCATTTGCTCCCGGAAGAGATGCATCAACGACATTGCACGAGTACTTACACGCCTCGGTCATTCCTTTTTAAACTCGTTTCTGCCAACCTATTGTTTCGTTTTCATCTCGTCGCTCTTTCTCGCCATCTCGTCTTATTTCGTTGACGTTCTTTACGCTGCTCGATGAGAGTCACGCACCAATGTCGAGGTTGCTGCTCGATTCTTTCAAAACGTTCGAAATATATGAAAGAATTTAACTCTTCATCGGACGTCTTGCTCCTCTAACTGATTAGCTGTTTGAACCTAGGCGAACTAGCCTATTTCAGTTTGAGACAATTCCGCAGCCATGCAGAGAGATTGCATTTTCCATTTAAAAGTACACTTGCTATTCGTGATATCGTCGTCATTACACAAGGAGGTAAGTAGTCTATTTTCCAAACGAGAGAAATATAAGCAATAACCGGATAGAAAGTGTTGGCCAAGTTCGAATTAGACATCGTACTATGGATACGCAAACGGATTTCACCCAAGTCCGACAACTTCCACCGTGTTTACAGCATTTGTGCAAATAACTGTCAAACAAACACTTGCCGTATCGCGTATAATATTTATCGTGCTTCTCGTCCATATTGCGTTTCACGGACAAACTTCCGCCGTCATCTTGCCTGTTTACGTGTTGGATATACGCGCGCCGTTATGAATCTACAAAATTAATGTCTCCAATGAATTCCCTCGGACTGATTACGAAACCTGTCTACAAATATATTTCTTCCATTTTCCCTTTACAACCATCAATTGTAAAATATTGCTGCGAAAATGTGTAATAAAGAAAAAAGGAATAGATTTTCGTTTGAAAATTTTAGTATGGCTTTCACAAAGACTTTTTCGGGATCGTTGCAAGGTTAAATACATATCGGCACGAACTTTTGTATGAATCATTTTTCAATCGTTTTTGATTGTTGTTAATTAATTAAACTGTCCGTGGTTTTCGTGTTATCTTCCGTTTATTTCTGTTACAAAGTTAATTACGTCTGTGTCCTCGTAATGATGTAATCCTATATACTATCCCAATAAACTATAATATCGTTCAGTCATTACTTGTACCGATCTATCATTACAGTAAATCTGATTAATATTAAATATTTAAACACTAAACATTAAAACTGATAATTTTGTAAACACAAAAATCATACAATAATAAACTTGAGCTTATTTTAAAGCTCTTTAAAATCCTCTACTTTCAAAATTTGTCACACAAGGGGTGGATAAGTGTTTTTCTTCTCGAAAATATTACAACTTACCATAGAATGTAAAAAATCCATTGTAAATTCATGAAAGAAATTTTCCAATGTTTTATAACTTGTAATTTTCTAGAAAAAGAAGTGTCTTTACTTTGCCATTTGTTACAGAAAGAAGCATTTTAAAACTCTTCGAACTTCGAAAAATAAAACGAACAATGAATTTTGAAAGGTTTCAAGTTTTGAAATGAGCGAAGAACATGATTTACTATCATATGATCTACTTTCACAAAATTATAGCAGTTCAAATTTAAACATTTAGTGCAACTTAATCTGTCAAGTTTCTTTCGGTAATCCTTCTCCCACGAAAAATAAAAGTTCCTCCTATTGACAGCTGAAGAACGTTTGTATATTTGCTAGCTCGTACAACGTTTATCCGAATGAACGCTATCGCGTAGGTAGTATCGACAAACTTGGCAAATATCGTGACATCGAAGCACCAAGTCATTAAAACCCGTGGTTCACGGTTAACCCGCCAATAAAACCAGCAACGACCACTGCAATTATCTTGGATACGAAGATCAACGATACCGCGGCACTTCCACTGTACGATTCAATTGCAAAAAACACAAAGAGAATTTAGGCGAAGGAGTGTAACAACGATCTTAATCGGCTACAGTATGGGAGGAACAGTTATAAATATTGCAAATCGAACTCGTGTGTGTCGCGGTTTCTCATCCCCCTGGCCACGAATATCAGCTCTCTCGTTAGCAATAGGATTAACACAAGATTGTCGACACCGGGACACTTCAATTTGCTTATAAAGATTGTTATAATCGACGTTCAATTTTCAATTTTCACGCTACATATGTAGTACAACCAATAGAGTAAAAATGATCGGTAATTGTTTATATTAGCGACTCCTCATCAATTTCATTAGGGTTGAAATGTATTGCCGGTAGCACGATTTTGATTAATTTTTATCTTTATCGCTGCTCGACTTTAGTTTTTAAGATGTTTATAAAAATTTGTTTTATGATTTTTAATGAACAGACTTAATTAATTTAAATAAATAAGTTTTAGACTTGTACCCATAATAGGATCTCCCATAATGCGAGAAATATTTCGAGTTATGTGAAATCAAAAGAGTAAAAAGTTAAAACTAAATAGTCTTTTTTTAATAAAACAGAAAATAATATTCATGAATGATATAAGTGATATAAATCTTCTGCTCAACTTATCTTTTCTGAAGATCTTCGATCTTTTCATAGCTGAAAAATATTATTTTTTATTTTTGACATTAAAAATAGCAAGAAAGATTGCCTTATGTATATAAATATATATTTCAATTACAACTAATTGACTCATTTATATATATGTAAATAATATATATATAAAAACAATTGATGGGAATCAATTGTTTGTGATTGACGTAAGTTCCTTTTTGAAATGACACAACTAATTCTATATACTGTCCCATAGTGCACATTTTAATCAAGACGTTTTATGTCACACAAGAAGTTATTTAATACTTATTAATATTAATTAATAATATAATTATATTATCATATTATATATTAATATAATAATAATGATATAATTAATAGTTATTTAATACTTATTTAATGCTAAACTGTTTTTTAAGTCGACAGAAAAACGCATGCGTTTTCATGTCACAAATGTGTCTTTTTCAGTAATTTTTTATTCGCGTTATATGGGGGTAGTAGTGCAGCTTTTAATTCGCATTATACATAGAAATATGTACTGCGTTATGTAAATATGTACTGTGTAACTCCCATTCAACAATATACTCTTCAATAAGTGATATTTGAGTCCAACGAATCTTTTTCTTCATTATGAATTGGCATTTACTTTTATTAGAAAAGTTTCCGGCCGGCAATATTTTATCATGTCCATGTAACTTTTTTGTGGTGTGTATTTAGTTTGTGACAAAGTAATAATATTGCAAGTGTTAAATTGAATATCACTCGACACTATGATTATAAACAGCCATAACAAGATATTTCACGAGTCTGTTCTCTATTTACAGAAATTCTACTTTCATTCCAGGCTTCACCATCTATTAAATTGTTAATGTTATATATAAAGTGTCCCATTTGTAATTCTCTCCTAAACTATTATTATCACAATAGAAAGATATGTTTCTAATATTAGATTGTGTATTTCTAATATTCTAATATTCTAATATTATTCTAATTATTTCTAATATTAGAATAATATTTAGAATAATATTAGATATCTAATATTCTAAATATTTTCTATTATTCTAAATATTTTTAATGTTTTTCTATCATAATAGAAAAATATGTTTCTAATATGGAAATGTTCGCGTAGTAGCAAATATCTTCTGTTTGTAAAAAGAAGTAACGAGAATTCACTTTGAGTCATGCTCGACGAATTACTCCAAAGTCTTACTAAGAAATCTTAATATGTTCAAAATAACTTTTGAATTTGGCAGTAAGTATAACCCTAACTTTGGGATACCACATTTAAGTCGATAAATTAGTCATAGAATAGGCTACACGATAAAATATATAGTTCTATTTAAAAACACGAAGGTCACTCTGAAATCAGAGGTACATACATCCATCTAGGCAAGATTTGTGGCTATCATAGGATGTTATTCCTCTCGAAACAAAGTAAATTTTACTTTAAACATTTTTTTCTAACAGTTTAAGAGATAATTATGTGGATTACTTTATGAGACACTCTGTACAAAATTGTTTTCTTATTATAAACTATCTAAAATGAAATTATATAAATTTTTAAATATATGTAACAATTATAATAAATTAATGAACTTTTTTCCACGAAAAATAATGATGCTATAAACTACACAAAATGTGGGAACGAAATGAAGTTTGATTGAGAAAATTTAATATTTTTGTGCCGTACAACATCTTATATTAAAAATTGAAATAAAAAACATGTTAAAATACGCTACCCTATCCAAAATATTTGCTACTTTATTGGATATTACTTTTTTACTGAGATAACAAATTTTTCTACGAAATGAATTAAATATTCCAACTGACCGAAAATTGTGTTTTATGGATAGAGAAAAATTCAAAATTGAATTGGACGTGACAACTTGTTAGTTGAAATTGTCGAGGCAAAGAATTTAAATTTTAATAAAGAACATCTATGTACTGGATTTTCGGTAGCATCGAACAGATGACTAAACGTTCGAGTCAATTTCGAACAGATTATCTAAAACTTTATTCCATTTAAGAAAACGTTATTCAAAAATATCTGACGTTGTTGACAAGAGCCGTTAACATTATGTGACAGCAACATTATGCATTGAATTTTTATTTCGATGAAAATATGTCTTCAAAGAATAGTTGCATTTTTTGACATAACGATAGACATTCTTCCAATTTTCATTAATAATAACTGAAACTAAAGTTTAATATTATATATTTTTATACTAAATTTAATCCAAACTTGACTTAAATTTATTTTAAAACTGAAACATAAAATTATTGAGAAAAATATTTTTGCTTATAACTAGAGCCGGAAATTACAGCGGCGCGGCTATAAACTATAATATATAGGCAAAAGTCTTTCAGAATCATATTACCAGTTCACGAAAATCCCTGAGGAATTGCTATAAATATAAATAATAAATAAATAATAATAAACAATAAATAAATAATAGTAATAAATAATAAATATAAATATAAATAATTATTTACATGTATTCGACTGTTAAAAAACGTTAAATTTATTTGTTAAGAATAAAATAATTTTTCAGCCACGATTTTATTGTCTACAATTTCACGCGTAGCTTAGTAAAAATTCTCACATGTTGAAATTAAACGACAAATATTGGACAGTGAAAGAATCGTTAAAGCATGGATTTTTGTCGAAAATTTTTGTAAAATATTGATATTAGTATTTTCTTAAAAATATTTTTTGTGTTATACTTTTTAGTTTGATTTGGATCATATTTTGGGTATTTCGCTTTTTATGGCTTCGTTTCATTTACAAAACGAGAAATTAATTGAGAAACATCGAAAAAGTAAAATTGACGGTTTTTGTTTTTATTTATTTAGTTTTTGGTTTTCTATTTCATTTTTGTTATTTTTTAAGAAGAGAAACGTGAAATTGAGATATTTTTTTATTTCGTAAAAAAACAAACGAAAACATGATATTTCTTTAGTTAATACGTAAATATTGCCTCCGGGAAAGTTCCAAATCTAAATGCACAAGCACGGAAGAGCTCTGCTCCCTCATCCCATAAAATATAATATAACATAACCTATTTATTTTACTAATGTGGTATGTAGAATAGTTAAGCTTTGCGGAGTAGATTTGTTAGGATACCTAAATTAGATTAGGTTAGGTTATATTTTATGAGATTCATATATTCCTTAAATATTTAGCATAATTAAGCATAATCTGAAGGATTTTTGAAATACGTAAGGCTCTAGTTTCATTCTTTTTTTTTTTTATTTAATAAATAACAAAAATTATATTTTTATTATATTATATTATATTAATTATATTTAACTTGTTATATCTATATTATATTTTATATTATTATATATTATTATTATTATATTATATTTATATTATTTTATATTATATTAATTATATTTATTTTGTTAAATTTGTTATTTATTTATTTAAAAATAAAAAAATTATATGATTCTCTTCGATTGAATTCTTTTTTTAGCAATAAAATAATTTCTAGAAAAACAGCTTTTTAAAAAAAAATTGTAACGAAGTGGCAAAAAATTATAATGTAATGAAAATTAGGACAAGTTATTAAACTGTTTATTTATCAAATAATTTTATGGATATTTCGAAAACTGAAACCTAACGGCAATTACGTGAATTATAAGAAAAAAATTCTTAGAATGTCCTTTGTAATAATATATTCAATGGTATGGTGTGCTTTCTTCCACATATACAGGGTGTTCCAAGAGGAAACCGAATAATCCAAATTACCAATGTATTTGGTAACTCATACAGAATAAAAATGGTCATATCCACTATGGGATATACTATATACTTTTGATTCATTTGCTTTCTATTTATTTCAAAAAAATAGATTTTATATATGTAATTGAAATAGAGAAATAATTTTTTATTTTTCCTATATTTCATATCTTTTTTCTTATTTGAGTAAATTAAAAGTGTGTTCAAGGAGGCATTCAAAATAATAATCTTCCTCTCGTGTGACAGCAACAATAATTCAGAAACACACGAAGACAAGCAATATGCAATGCCATTGAGGACATTAGAAATGAAATTAATAGAATGGATTGGTTTGATAACAATCATTAAAATTTTGAATAGATCTATATTTATAGAAGGAAATCATTTTAAATATTTTTTTCAATTTATACGAATAAGAAAAGGTATAAAATGTATGAAAAGTCAAAAATTATTTCTCTCTTTCAATTAAAAAATCTATTTTCTAAAATAAATAAAAAATGAGTGAATCAAAATCCATATTAAATACGTATGTTATTCTGAATGGAAAAGATCACGTAATATAAAAGATTATCATATATGGTAAAATTATTCGATTAATTAAAGTTATTACCTTATAAACTGAAATACGAAAATAGGTGTATGATATAAGTATAAATGATATCAATTATAAGACAAGTAAATATATTTGTTTGTATATTTGTTTCGTAATAATGGTAAACATATTTATCGTTAATTCTTTTAATTTTTTTATTTTATTATAATCTTCAAAAAGTTATAGCTAAAACTTAGTAAATCACTGTATATTAAATACTAAACCAGAAAAAATATTAAACTTCTGGATCAATATACCGCATACATATGTAATATATAAATATATTTTCAAAAGAATACCAATTGTCGGAACATCGATTTCATACATCAAGCGTTGCATCATTAATCGATATAGTCTTTGTTTTGACGATTTTTGTCTATTTATTTTGTCTTACAACCACACTGTAGCTTGACGATAAAGTCAAATACGGAACAAAAAGAAATGAAGATTTGCTTTCGAAATCAATGATCGTGATCAAAGAATGTGATGTCGTCGATGTAATGATCAAAAATTATAAAATTATATAATTTATTTGATAATATTTTTGATTATACATTAATTGATTATTCTTCAATATATTGTTTTTAGTTATTGAAAAAGAAAAATACGTCTCAATCTTAAAGTACCATATCTACAGTAGTAAATTTCAGTATTACATTGATTTCAATATATACGTGTCTACATAAATTTGTTGACGTAATACTGATTTCAAAGTCGTACCAATTTTAAGCTAAAGCAGTAATTGAAAAATAATCTCGTTTAGTGGTACGCTAAAGAGAAAAACGAATTTGATAAACGAAATCTCGGTTCGTAAAAAATGATAGAGTGTCGTTGGTCTGATAAGTTTGCTCGTTCGCTCGTCTGGTTAATACACCGTGTCGTTCGTCACCGTGGATAGTGAAAGAGGAAGTATGATTTCACACCCATATGTAGGTGGGTGACCACGTCCTCAAAATAATAGCATCGTCGTTACGGATGATACGACACCCAAGGGGAAGCGGTTGGAGTTTGTCATTACGTAGCGCATTATGTCCGTACATCCGCTTTATAGACACAGCTCTCCCTGCATTTCAAAATTACACGAATAATTAAACTGCGCATCGGCACTTTCGCTGCAATGCGTTATAAACTTCCCTTGCGCGTGAAAACACCGAGACACATGCTCGAACCCAATTCCAACTTCTATTCACTTCTTGAATAAACTTCCATTTCTTACGTCAGAGTTTTTAAGAACAGTCCTATACTTTCACGAATCCGATTTTTCCTCATGCTACTTACTTTCTATTCGAAGATTTGAAAATTTGAAACCCATAGACATTTCGAGTTTCCAATTGTAATTGACTTGACTTGATATTTGGCAACAATTCTAGATTCAAAATCAAGTCTGACCGAAATTTTAATGATTTCAAGTCGTTTCTTGGCGCATATCGTCGTAATTTTGTAGAATGTTTAATTCGTTAGATTTCCAACGATTGCACCACGCTAAACTTTGAAAAACTCGCACAAAATTTTTTTTTTTCTGAACTATTCGTGTGTACTGAATGCACTGAAGTAATGAACATACATGCATAATAATCATAATCATATCATCTCATTCTCGAGGTAAATTATCGTAAAATATCTCCTTAATTATTAGGTTTAGGACTAATGTGGGGTTATTTAGAATTTAATATTCTTTCGATTTATGATGAAAAAATATATATAGTTTAATTTAAAAAAATAGACCTTGAAAATTTCGAAACCCCTCAACACAAAAAATCGATGCGCCATTTGGCCTCCTTAAAATCATAAAATCATATAACTTTTGTATCAAACAATTTTTCAGTAGACGCGTAATTAAAGTTATTTCTGGTGTGCAAGTTACGTGAATCATCCTATATATGATATCTATAGTATATCCGTTTTAAAAGATAGTTGAATATTTTTACTGTCTAAAAATAACTTAGAAAATAGATTTGAAAGAAACTTTTTTAAATATTATAAGCTCAATGAATATCGTCCTAAGCTGATCTGCCTAAGTTTATTTATTTATACGTTACATACCAAATATTATTAACGTTTTACTATCCTTCGTAGGTGAATCTGGTGGTTGTGGAATCACCGATGACGTGATGGAATGGATGGATAGAGTTCAAAATTCTGCCGAACCGGACGTTTCTCGTCCGGTAACCGCAAATGAGAAGAAATTCAAGCCGCAGGTGAAACCGTGGAACGGCGATCAAGAATCACCAGGTCACAAATATTCAAGAGAAGCTAACGAACCTAATCATCGAAGAACGCGGAGAGCAACCAGACCGAAAGAGGATAATAAAAACACTTGTTCCCTTTTTATTCAAACCGATCCACTTATATGGAGACATATATCGGAACAAGTAAGTTTAGAACATGTGTATATGAAAGCATTATCTTTATTTCAACGAGTTAACTTTGAAACGTATTTAAAATTTGTTTTAACATTAAGTTCATTCTAATTTTGAGAGAAAATAATCTAAAATGGAAACCCCGTTTCTTTTTATTCAAGGCAATAATAATCGGCCTATATATAATCACATAACTCATTGCATAATCGTCAAATGCTCCAGACACCTACCATTCTCCTATTGTACTTATATATATTCACAAGACTATTTCTTCGTATTTTATATCCTTAGCCCCCGGACATTCTTTTCCGTGCCGTTGTAAAGATCTCTTTATACAGAAGCTATTGGTCGGCAGGTAGCGTTAGCAAATGTCGAATAGTTGATTTTTTGACTGCTCTTTCAGTTGCATCACGATGCGGAGAAGACCAGAGAGGAGATACTGTCTTTGATCGCACACCACGTTACCGCTGTGAATTACATCTATAGAGACACTAGGTTCGATGGTAGAATCAAGCACAGAAATATTAAATTCGAGGTGCAACGGATAAAGGTGATTGAATTACTGGATAATTTTTGCGCGCCATGGATACACGATCTGTCCGTTGCGCTAAATACGAATATTATTCTGTTATCAATAGATCGATGACGACACAGCGTGTACACCTCAACAAACGTACGGTGAACCAAATCCGTTCTGCATGGAGAACATCGATGTTAGCAACTTTTTAAATTTGCATTCGCTCGGTAACCACGAAGATTTTTGCCTCGCTTATGTGTTCACTTATAGGTACGAGAAGAGCGAACCGTTTTAAAATATACATATCGAGTGCTACGGTATGAATACAGATTCACTGGTTTGTATTATTAACAGAGATTTTACTGGCGGTACACTCGGTCTTGCTTGGGTAGCTTCCGCATCAGGCGCATCCGGTGGCATTTGCGAAAGATACAAAACCTACACAGAAACTGTGGGAGGAATGTATCAATCCACCAAGAGATCTTTAAATACCGGAATCATTACTTTTGTTAATTACAATAGCAGAGTACCACCGAAAGTGTCACAGCTGACGTTGGCCCATGAAATAGGACATAATTTTGGATCACCTGTAAGAATTTGTCGTTTAAAAAGAGCTAATCATTTGTTTTTACAATATTCCATTTTACTTTAATCGCACGTCTTTTTCTTTTTTTTTTTTTTTTTCAGCACGATTTTCCACCGGAATGTAGACCCGGTGGATTGCACGGAAATTACATTATGTTTGCGTCAGCGACGAGCGGAGATCGACCGAATAACAGTAAATTTTCGAAATGCAGCATTGGCAATATCAGCAACGTCCTAGATGCTATAGAAGACAACAAGAAAAGAAATTGTTTTACCGGTATATATGATGTTAATGGAGATAAAATATGCTTGTATGCTTGTATTGATAGAAGTGTAAATTTTAATTTATTTTTGTGTAGCTTCTGCTGGTGCATTCTGCGGCAACAAGATCGTCGAAGCTGGAGAAGAATGCGACTGTGGATATGACGACGATGAGTGCGTGGATAAGTGTTGCTATCCGAGGCAGGTATCGGAGTTGGACAAGATCAAGAATGAGACAGCGAAAGGTTGTACCAGAAAGTCCGGTACACAATGCAGGTATATGTTTTGATACAGTGCTAGAAATCTATCTATGATGCCCACTTTGCGTAACTAGTTCTTACGAGACCTTTTCTTACAGTCCTAGTCAAGGGCCTTGTTGCTCCAGCGAATCGTGTCAATTCGTTCCTCTCTCTAAAAATGTTCAATGTAAGGCTGAATCGGATTGTAGTTACAATTCAACTTGTAACGGACGGTCCTCTGAGTGTCCTCCACCGTTGCCAAGGGCTAACAAAACTAGATGTAACGAAGGAACTCAGGTAAAGAAAAACAGCTTTGAAACTTGTGTCTAGATATTTAGAACAGATATTTTGGAAATTATATTTATTTCGCAATTTTGTTCGTAGTTGTGTATCAATGGCGAGTGTACGGGATCGATTTGCCTCGAATGGAATCTAACTGAGTGCTTTTTGACTAGCAACGTAATTCCAAATATCGATAAACGTAAATTGTGTGAATTAGCTTGCCAAAATGGAACTGATCCATCGACCTGCCGTAGTACCAGCGAATTTGCACACGTTGTTGGTCTGCCTGAAGGTGGCATTAGCCTTCGACCTGGATCACCTTGTGATAACTTTCAAGTAATAACCTAATTATATATGTTATATCTCTATAAATTTATTATTTGTATATGTATAATTAATAGCAATCGTTCGCTTGTTTTAGGGATATTGTGATGTATTTTTGAAGTGTCGAGCAGTTGACGCGGAAGGACCATTAGCCAGATTAAAAAATCTTTTATTCAATAAGGACACATTGCGTACAGTAGCACAATGGATAACTGTAAATACAAATTTCATCTATTATAATATCTATTGATCTTCACGTCACAGGATTATACATGTTATATTACTTTAGGAATTCTGGTGGGCAGTATTGTTAATGGGAATAGCCTTTATTATTTTCATGGGCTTATTCATCAAGTGCTGTGCCGTTCATACTCCTTCGAGTAATCCTAAGAAACCACCAGCGAGACGTATTAGCGATACTTTAAGAAGACCGATGAATACTCTAAGAAGAATGGTATAATGAAACAAAATAAAAAAAAGAAATAGAATGATAAAGTACAAGTCATTTTTGTCTAGTTTAAAACGAAAACTGGCGTAATTATATCTTATAGCGACATCCACATGGTGGAGGTGGGGCCGGCGGTCCCAGAAGTATACCTCCCAGACAAAGTCAAGGAGGCCATGGTGCTACTCGCGGTCCCTCTCATGGTTACGGAGAGGGTAGAGGTGCTCAGTATTATCCAAAAGGTAAATCTATATGATAATTTCGATCGCTTTTCAATGCAGCTATCGTTGCTCGAGTTTGATCCTGATAAGTGTTGCTCATTAAAATACATACCATATGTTTGTATATTAGTTGGTAAAATATGGATTAAACTCAAGCTAAGAAGCTTGCTGTTATGTATTTGTCCCTGTGTGATCTGCAACTACATCAATGTTTTTTCCTGTTTGCATTTTCCTCGCATTGATTGACGCGCATCACTACCTGATACTATCGTTCTATGACCTACAGAGGTGAGCTGGGGCCTATACTCTATATCCTTGACAGGAGCAAATTCACGAATAGAAACTTGATAAGAGAAACATATTCTACAGATAAATGTCGGATGAGAACGATTGCTGATTATTCTCAATCGCTGTACATTCTTGTATTTGCTCCTAATCTTCTTTCATAACCATTCGATAAAAGCCATTGTTAAACTTTCATTCGATCGTTCACGTCGAATTATTTAGTATTTTATTTCGCTTTCGCATCATTCGCATTAATTTCGATGATATTTCTGAGAAATATGGCTTTTGTGTGATTAGTGGATCTTGGTAGAAGTATCTTGGTAGTAGGATTGGAAAAGAAAAGCGCATGATAAATGTAGTTGTCATAAATTTTGCCATTTTTCCAATTGACAAGTTGGATGTAGCAATAGTAACTGATTTCTTACCCTGGTTACAATCGTTGTTTCGTTTGCTTCGATATTTCTTTTTCACGATCGAATACTTTTCTAAACCTTAAGCAGGCTATCGCTCGGTTCCCACAGCTAGTGCGCCACCCAGTAGCAGCGCAGCACCCAACTACGGCCGGTCCAACCACCCAGAACTGTACGCCGGCGCCTATTCGGGCTCCGGGGGAGGCGGGCGGTCCTCAGCCTACGAGATGAGGCATCACAACAAGGTGTGACGATCTTAGAGAATTACCACGGACGAGGAATAATCTCGACGTTGCACCGTAAATTGTTCTCTTGTTTAATGCCAAACTGTGAGATGAGCCGATCCAGCCAGCATGATATCTCTTGTAATCTTGAGATCGACGAGATCAATGGAAGAATGCGAAAGCGTAATCGAGTGCATTTGAAAGTACCAACAATCGCCGATCTACGTTTTTATTTGGGTTCGAATAATTCGTGCAAGGGAACTGGTTCGGAATTGTAAATTGACAAAGTGTATTATATAATCAATGGTGATATATTGAGACTTCTCGTTTGACGTTGAGTTTTTGTCAAGCTGATTTTTATCGGCAAGCGTACGAGGACATCAACATTGCAGAAACGAAATGAACGATAGCGTTCGGACGTGATAGATCGTGAAACTGAGAAATCGTTAAAAGACTAATATTATACGATTTTCTGTAATTCATCTTTTAAATGTTTCCTGCTGATTCCTCCGTGTTGCCATGAAATATTTTTCGCGTCTCGATCGAAATTACAAGGCTTTTTAACAATTCTCTCTGTCCGCAAAAATTCATTGATATAAATGTCCCGATCGAACCTGTGGAAATTTATTTCTGTGGACAATGCTGGACTTAAACAACAAATATCGCAGTAAATACTGAACGCAACATATTTTTGTCGTTCGACATAAGAGAACATTTATGGCCAAGGTTGCATAGTAGCATTTATGCCTCGATTTCTTGATGAAGTCGAATTCTCGCGTGCTTTTCGCTTCGGAAAGCGTATTTTTATACATATATGGAGACTGCTGGTTAGAAGAGGAAGGGAAGTTCAAAGGGAGAACGGAGATGACAATATATATTTGGAATAAATGTTAGGATGATAACCCGTAATTTTTGAGAAGCTCCCATTGAACGTACCTTGTGCCTTTTAACTTATACGCGATTGTTACATACGTTATTCTATTATAGCACGATTTTAAAAGACAAACATTTTTTTAATTTTAATGTTCTTCCAAATGGATGTTTTTTATTCAAAGCTTTTAATTATTAGCGTTTTATACAAATATAGGTAAAGATAACTAATAAGTAATGCCAAAATGTTTAATATGATTTCTCTTTGACGCATTTATACATAAGTTATTAGTCTGTAAGATTATTTAATTTAAATCTAAAAATATCTTTGTGATTGTACTATCGCTTTCCGCAGCGAACAAGCGCGTTTACCATTACCAAACTACTGCAGGTCATTCACTTGATCTCTACCATTGTAGTATAATAATTAATAATATGTAATATTCTTATACTAATTTTTATTAGCCAATTGAAACGAGCAAAGTTATAAGAGATGAATTATGAACATGAAAGAAAAGTATCAACAAAAAAAAGTTTTATAGCTATATTTCATTAATAATTATTCCAATGAAAATGATATCAAACAATATCTTTTATAATTACACTAATTATTAATGATATTATTATGATATTATTCATGATTTATATAATTATTATAATTATAATTATAATTATAATTATTATTATTATTATTATGGCTATTACTATTATTAATTAGTTATCTATTGCAAATGATAATTTATCTCCGCTATCGCGAATGTTATAAGTTATATTTAAATATGATTTTTAATTTACAATTGTCGGGGGCTGTACCGTAAACGCGCTTTAATAATGCGCATACGGGACCAAAGACGAGCCCTCCTTTTGAAATATAAACGTGTTTTAACATACATGGGCTCAAGCAGCATATTCATACACTGCTGCATACTCGTATACCACAGAAAAAAAATTCGCCCGTGCCCAACGGCGAATCGTATTAAATCGTACACGATACATACACTTCCTTTTCTCGAAACGCCAAAATGTTATACGTGAACGACTGAATTTTTTTACTCGTCCCTTGTCGAACCTTCTTGCGCAAATATTGTCTAGATTTTCCATGAATTTCTATTCGAGGCAATAATCGAGCGTGCAAATATTTATCATCATTATCACTAGCGATATAATAATTGTTACTAACATCCCGATTTAGTATTTTTTCTTTTATCTAATATTTTTGATAATATCTAGGCTTAGCAATATTTTCAGAATTAAACGTGTTCGCTATTTCTTCTCGTTCTGTATATTATAAGAAATGTCATTATATACCATTCAACGTTATGGCAGCTAGTTTACACGATACAAAAAAGACATAGATTTTATTTAGACGATGAGTCAAAAATTTAATATATAGCTATGCAAGACAGAAGGAACATTAACAGGGATGAAGATTAAAAAGAAGGAGGTGTCTGTCAAATATCGCAAAAAATACGAGTTTGCGGATCGTGTGGAAATGTACAATAGTCGCAATGTGATTATAAAAAAAAAAGTGGATAATACGAAAGTTGGATGCAATGTACGTGAGAAAGAGGAAAGAAACAAGAATGCGAAGACAAGACATGGAAAGAGAATGGGCGCGAAAAAATAAAAGAGAGAGTGTTAAATTGTGTACATATATTGATATTTTATATATATATATATAATTATATATTTATTATATATATATTATATATATATATATATATATATATGTATACACACACACACATATATATAGACACACACGCGCGTGCACACACGTACACACATACACACATACACGTTCACAAACGATAATTATGTAACCGGATGATAAAGCGAATACAAAAAAAAAATACTTGTTTTTATATCAAATCTGTATTATAGCGAAATATTATCCTGTATTTTGTAATCGGGACGGAAGCTATAAGGAATGAGGAACGAATGCCTGTACGTGCGTCTAATCGAGCCCTTAGATTTTTAAGGTGATGACTTTTAACGACGATCCAGCGTGGACCGGGATGGATCGTTTGACATAAATTATTTAAGAAGTTTCGAAGTTTCTTACATATAGATGCAACGGGATTCCGTTTGGCCCCATTCGTAATCGCTCGTCCGATCATTGTAAAAGTTAGTTTTTTTATTTTCTATATGGTTCGATAATAATAATTCATGGCAATCCATGAATTTGTGATTTACTGCCATTTCTAGTAATGCGTAGCAAAAGAGATCGAGTGAGTTTTCAAGGTATGAACGATAATATTATAAATTTATTCGAAAACGAAAAAAAGCATTGGGATCACTAATGTGATGTTAATATCATTTCGATCGTATCTATTATGATATTATTAGATTTTTCGAAAATATCAAATATCGACTGCCATTTAATCAACAACCACGGTGCGTAGAAAACAGATTTTACTCCATAAACAAATTGATCGATGTTTCAAATATCGTTCATTATTATTCTTGCTTCCATTTCACTGCCATAAAAACGGTTCAAATGACTGAATATAAGATCAAAATAAAAAAGAAAAAAAAAAGGAAGAAAAAAGAAAATAGTGGCATTGTTTAGGAAAGAAAAGCCTAAGACGAGCGTAGAATGGGACCAAGTATTTTAGTATCTAGTTAACGAAAACGTTGCTTGCTTATCGAGAGAAGTATAAAAATTAAAAAGCAAAAGTACGTTTTCATTCATCATTTGTCTTCGAGAAGTCTCTACTACATTATGCTTTAAGCTCATTCGTTTCTGCGCTGTCTGGATTAAGATTGCGTTCTATTATTATCGTTGCTGATAATTGTGCATCTCGCGACACATTTCACGAAATATATTACAGAAACAGTTTCTGTGGGGCACGAGCAAAAACTCTGATTAAAAGAAAATTCGAATGTTTTGCAAAAATTAACATCCTCAAAGTACCTATCTTAATCCAGGCGTACGTCATTGTGACGCAATGCACACTACTTTATCACTTGTACATAATATTAGTAAGGAAGAAACAAAAAGAAATCGAAGATTATATTTTTTCTATTGATCTAAAAATGTGGTGACCTATCAACATCGTGCATCCAAAATTAGTTTCATCTATGTTAGTTTCATATCCGTTCTGATATGATTTTAGCTAATATAATATGTATGTACATACATATGTTGTCTTGTTTCACCAAGAATCAGTACGTTCTATGTAAAGAAAGTATTGCTTGGATATCACAAAATCACCAAGTTGCCTTTGTGTTTTATGTGCCGTAGTGTTTTATTTCATCTTTTAGTTCATACAGACAATTGTAAGCTCTATGTTTGAATTGATATTTTGATATAAGTTCCATTAAGCATGATACTGACCAATCGCCTGAACGTTGCTTCAGACCACCACTCTCTCTTTTCCCCAATGTCTAGAACGTGGCGAGTGTTTTAAGAATATTATAAATAAAAGGAATCTGATTGTGAATCTTTTGTGTTATGTTAATGTGATTATAAAAAAAGAAAAGAACAAAAACATTGTAAAAAACTAAATAAAGCATACATTTTACATTTATACAATGGTATTTTCCACCTTATTATATTTATTAACATAATTAAGAATAATATCATAACTTCAGAAAAACGAATTTTCATATTATTATTTTCAGTACATATACATAATATTATTCTTTACAAACAAACAATTATTACTTAATAATATTTATTTCAGTTAAAAAATTGGTAAAGAAATTGGAAATTTTGATAAAAAATGAAAAAAATAATATTGGAGAGTAAGAAAAAAAATTAAACGTATATTCTTAATTTTTAAAACTGATTAACATGTAAGATTTCATAAATTAATATAATATTTTTAAAAAAATATTCAATTTCTTTTCTATCTATTATCTCTTATACCATTTGAAAAGAAAAGGGTTTTATAGTACATATAAGTACAATTTATAGATACTTCTATTTATTTTATAAACTATTAAAAGTTACAATTGTACATTAGAAAATGTAAATTGAATGATACCTATTTTACGATACGATATAATATTTATTTCGATTCATAGATAGATAGCATTTTACAATTCACCTGTAATACAAAATGTTCCTTAGATACGAATGACACATAATAGAATACTGAAAAAATGTAGTTTGTCATCGAATATTCTAAGCCAAGTATCAAATATGAAATGGATGATATTGTTCTATACAAAATGCATTGTTTTTACCCTGCTGTTCTCCACAAGTCTATAGGACACAAAATGGATATTTCAGTATACATTATTATAATAAATTATTATAATAAATATAGAGCATTTTTACATATTTGGTTTTAATATTCAATACGATACAATATTATGTCCTTTTGTTAGTAGTTAATACTTTTTATAAATGAAGTATTGCGAAAAAAGATATTAAGCAAAAATAAATGTGATAAAAAAGCAAAGAAAACAGCAAGGGTAAAAAAGTTAACGGACATTTTTAATATGAAACAGACTTATCAAATTTAATATTGTTGGAGAATTTGAGTCGAGCAATATAATATATATATTCTGTATATAAATGCTTATAGTATATATATATGTATATAGAATACAGAATATTTTGCCACGTTTATCATTTTCTTTTTTTGTTCTTAAACAATCAATGAAAATACTTTTAATTCCATGTTTAATGTAATGGACGTAAAAAAAATTACCCTGAGTGGCAAGTTGAAAACATTCTTTATCTTTATATTTTCTTAATTTATGGCTGCGAATGCTCGAGCTTGTATACATCGTGATATGCATTACGTATTAGAGCATATGGGAAACAGCTTTCTAACAGATCCATCGTTAAAAATGGAGATTCTTGAACTATTTGATCCAACAAAAGATATACGGATTCTCTATTTTTAATCGCCTCTTTGTCTGCTTCTTGACCTAGTCTGAGTAAACTGGATGATGCCAATGCAAGGAATTCTTTCATTCGATCTTCTATATCATTTTGTCCGCAGATAGTAAATAATGCACCAAAAATATTATTTATTGCAGTTGCCATACAATGTATGTTATTAGAATGACCTTCTAGGGATGCTCGATAAAAAGAATTTTCATTTCGGGCTAATTTCGGAATAGAAACGGCCACGAAAACCATTAACAAACATACGAGTAAATGTTCATCTTCATCTACTTCAGATTTTTGGCTTCTTAATGCTGCTGTTAATGTTGGATCAACTTTGCAAGTTAAACCCGCAGCTGATGTCATTTCAGAAACAACACGCATGGGATCACCAGATGGTAAATGATGTCGAAAATCTAAAATTGAACTTAAAAGGAACGGTATACGTTCTTCCAGGACATCAACCAATGCAGATTGCGCTAATTGTCTGAAACTTAATATTACACCTATAATCGTAACTCGTTGCAGCACATTATCTACTTGCTGTAATCTTTTGAATTGTTCTTTCATTACTTCTGGTTTATCAAAATTCGTTCGCAATGCAATAAGAACATCTTTGTTACCAGCAACTAATTTTTTTAGCTGTTGTACTTGACTTGCTATGTGCCACATTAAATTTTCATTCAACATTTTCATACCATATGGTCCGATTAATTCAGCTAATGCTCTCAATTCATTAATATCAGAAAATTCCTCTGCATTAAAAGGTATTGCTCCCTCTACAGATAAACTAACAAATGCTCTTTGATTACTAGAATAACAAATATTTCCAGCACTAACTCGCCTTAATAAAACATCTGAATACCATTGTGTATATAAAGCAGCAATAGTTTTATCACCATGGCTATCTAATTCTTGAGTTTGTTGAAGAAGTGCATTATTAAATACACGTGTAATATCTATATGCACATAGTTTTCAACTGTCTGAAGTACATTCATGTAAGATCTAACGCTAACAAATAATTCTGATGGTTTAGCTATTTCACTGGTATCTGAATTGTACATGACCATACCAACAAGTGCTCTGGCAAATCTTGATTCTAAATGTTGATGCAAATATTCTCTTGGTGCAAATGTATATTCCCATACATTAATAGTAGGACAATAATTAATAGCATAACATAACTCTGTTAATGCCATATGAAGTTTATCCATTGTAGTAAGTTCCTCTCTAGTTTTTCTGTAACTTTCTATACCAGGTTTATGAATTTCATACATGTTCTTCTTATTTTTATCTTTTTTCTTTCGATTCACAACTTGAGAGATTAATAACGCACAATGTTTCGGTAATAATTTATCACTCATATTACACTGCTCATCACAAATAGTAGTAATAATATTTTTAGCTTCTTTGGCCATTTCATCTAAAAACATATTAACGACTGATAAACTTCTTTCTCGAATATGATGACGTTCCTCTGGACACAATTCGTGTGTACAACTTTGAAAATGGCTACATATTAAAGGAAATGCAACGATGTATCTATTTTGAGCAGGAAATTCTAAACACATGTGAAATTGATCTTCAAACACTTTACTGTAGAAACAAAAGATAGACAAATCAGATGTTTCAACTAACATCTCATCCAAATTATCCACCATTTTGGTATGAAACACTACAGTATCCATAAAAGATGCTAATTCTCTATTATCAGCTAAATTCATATTACATTTTGCAATAGACATATATGCTTGCAATCTAAACCAATCCAATCGAAATGCTCGGAAATCAAACAATTCATTATCCTCCACTTGTTTCACTGTTAGACCGGCTATCTTTGAACACATATCACTAAGAATCGCTCCTTCATCCTCTGGACAAATTGGAAGATTTTGTATCATTTGATCTAACGCAGGGGCATCGAATCCGGATAAAAACTGCACATAATATCTTTGAAGTACTTGAGAATATTTTTTCACTAATGCCCTTAATTCTTCACAGTGAAACAGTAATTCTGGCAATTGGCGATCCACTAAATCTTCACCTCCCCTTCCTTTACCTTTTCCTTGTGTGGGAGGATTAACACCGTGTCGCAAAAGCCATAAAACTTCATCTCTTGCATGAGACAGTCCCATTAAAACTAAGAGTGCTTTTGGTCCCAAGAGACCAGGTTGGTCAGTCAAAATTAAACCCAATTCTTTCAATGCCGTCCTTAAGAATTTTCTTCTTTCCCTATGTCTATAACCAGCCTTTTGCACTGCTTGATTATAACATTCTTTCACTTCAGATACTCTTTTACTGTATCCTTTTATACTTTCAAAAAATGTTTGTATATACTGATGTATGTAAATAACTTCATCTCTAAACAAAGCAAGTACCCAGCCAGATTCTAATGCTGTGGTCCATAATTTACTTGGTTGTTCCTGATTTAAAAAAGAGTGACACAACGTGAAGCCTAAAATAACCCATCTTTCTATTCTATCCAAACTCAAAGTTTCACAAGACATAGTATCAGTTGCTGCTGCCTTAAGTATTTGTCCAGGACTTCCAACAAGGCTTAGTTTTTGATCTGCTCTCCATGTATCTGCAGACAAATTTCTTTCAGGATAAATAGGCCACAATGAGGTAAGAGCAGTCTTCAATAATTTAGAATGAGGAACAAATTCTTCTGAGAGCTTTTTTAATGGAGCATCATAATCCATTATCATTTGCCCCAAACGAGGAAAGCTTGGATCAGATTGACTGTGCACCATTTCATGGGCTGCATTAAATAATCCTAAAACTGCTTTACGATCTTCTACTTGCGATAAAAGAATCATTAAACTGACATATGTAACAACAAGATCCAGATAACCTTTTGTTAAGTCGAAATTTATCGTTATGTCCATATGAACACCGCAAGCATCCATTGTAGTCAAAAGCTCACAAACATTGTCTTTAAAATCAAGTAGATCAACAAAAGTATAATAATATAGAGATAAAGATTTAATTATCTCATTACGAAGATTTGTAATAGTTTGAAGACCTTTTACATCAATATTAGGAAATTTTCTAACAATCATTTTGATAGAAGACTCTAAACTTTTATCTGAAAGGAATCCGGGCTTTGATTTCGCATCACCACATGCCTTCTTTATGTTATAAATGCGAGTTAACATTCCAATACCTCTGTCATTTAAAATAGTTAGCTTTTCTGCTAACTTCTGTTGACTAGGTACAATAGGTCGTGCCATGATTATATTATATTATTTTTTCACAAGGTCAACATAATTCATTCACCTCTTTGGCATTAAATGACAGGAGACCCCACCCCTGGAGACAATTTACCGGATACGTTTAAAATAGAGACTTCGTTCTCCTATAAAAACATTTGTATATGTTTGTCATGTTCGTTTAAAAGCAAAAGTAATGTTCAACATTTTGAAAGGTACGCCTTACCTTTCTTACTGTTACATGTTTAATATGAATCGATGACACCATAGAACGAAATTTCTGTGTACGTTGCGTATTACGTGAAGTATTACTCTATTAATAAACAGTGTAGCCAATAGATGTTATGTTACTAGTATTTCAAACAGAACAAATGTTATGAATGAATTTTCATACAAAAAAGCAAGTGCTCTTAAACAATAAAAAGTTAATTAAAAAGATAATCTATTTTGTTTATTGATACGAATATTAAATATGATATTTATATAGAATACATTGTAATTATGTTATAATTATATTATGTATATTATTGTTATATTGTAACAAGGAATCAATTAACAAGTATTAGTATACATTATAGTATAAGAAATAAATATGGTATAAGAAATAAATCGATGATAAGATAAATAGATAATACATTAATATATTTTACATATAATTATTTATAAAAATATATAATCGACATAACATATTCATTTGTGGTATTTTCAATTATTTTGTCTACTACTTCCGTTAAAGTATTAAGATCTGATTTTTCTGAAACTGACAACAATTCTCTTAGATTAACGAGTGTTCTATTTAACCATAAAGATCTTAAAAAGTAGTCTTCTATTTCGGTATTTCTTGAAACTATTGCTTGAGGTGAACGTATTATTCCTCTTTTTTCCTTAATTGATTTATGAATATTTTTTATCTGCACCAATTATTATATCGTAATATTGAATCTTATTAAATCACTTACTTATTAAATAAATACATTACGAGATATAACAAGAAACTATAACAATAACTATTTATTAATATTAATGTACAACAAGATTTTATAACGACCGTTTACTTTGATTGATTAGTGACAATTTAGAATATAATATAATTTTTGCTATCTTATTTTTTCTTTCTTCATTTCTCCATTTCCGCTGTTAAACTCGCTTTTTTGAATACATGCGCCGCCAAAACCCCGTAAAAGGCAAATTTTCATTCGCAAAAAAAAATTAATTTAGAGAATTGAATTACAAACTTTAGTAATTGCATCTTGTTAATTAGATCGCCAGCTCTCTTTCTATACCTCATTTGCGCTATAAAGTACAAAAATAAAATTTTTTAAAAATAATTAGTACCACTGGCTTAGCGACAGGTGGCGCCACCATATCCAAATCTGTAGATACTATGATGATAATTACTTCAATCATAGTACTACAAATAATTTACTCCGTTTTATTTTAATAAAATAATATATTTAATATTAAATGATAAAGTAATTTATAACAAAATATTTGATAACCAAAAATTGAAGAATGAATGAATGAAGTACTAAAGAAGAAAGAAGAAAATAGAATGAGTTAATATGTTTGATGTTAGCTATATATATAATGGTATAAACATCTCTATGGCGATAAATAAATAAAATATCAATTTACAGATTGTCTATTGTTTGTAAGTTTTAACAAAGTTGGCATTGGTTTATCGGAAACGAATTTCTCAGCGGAACGATTGAGGAAACGTAGATGGCGTTGATTTTTAATTTTGCTGAGATAACGCTACAAATCTGTAGCGACTGTCATCTCATCAAGAGAGAAGTCAGCGCCATCTGCGTTCGTTCGGTCGTTCCGTAGAGAGGTGCGATTTAGAGACATTGAGCAGCGCCAACTCATAAACTAGCAAAAATTTGTAAATTAATAGTTCAATTATTTAGTTGTCATAGTTATTAAAAATGTTTATACCGTTGTATATATAATCATAAGGAAACAATTGTAAAGCATTCTTTTGCCAACTTTCATTAAGAGAACTACGTTATTCATCTTTGTAATTTATCAAATATTAAATATATTTTGTTGTTATTCGTTCAAAGTTAATTACAATTATTATCTTTATCATTATTATTATTATTATTATTATCGTTATAATTCTTTGTAGTACTGTAATTGAAATAATTATCATAACAGTACCTACAAAATTGGTGACCCCGACGTGATTAAAAAAAAGAAAAACACCGACGTGATTAAAAAGAAAAACAAGATACAAGAAAGCATGGCCACGCCACGTTCGCCAATTCGAGGTAAAATTATACCGCCAATTGAAGAAGCACATATCCCGCAAGACTTAGAAGCTTCAGCAATCAACGCAGTTATAACACAGTACTTTCCACCTTTCGATAAGGAAAATCCCAAACTCTGGTTCCATCAGGCAGAAGCAGCCTTGAGAACAAGCAGAATAACCAACGACTCCTTGAGGTTTGATTATATAATTCAACACTTACCAACCGATGTATCGCGTTTATTAGAAAACATCTTAGAAACACCTCCCGTTTCAAATAAATGCGAAACATTAAAAAATAAACTCTTGGAATTATTCAGAAAATCAGAAGAAACAAGAGTTCGTCAACTGTTCAGAACTTGTAGGATGGGTGACGAAAAACCGTCACACTTCTTACAACGAATGAGAAGTTTAGTAGACAAAAATGTTCCAGAAACAATTCTAAAAACCATTTTTTTAGAACAAGTTCCACAATCTCTTCATAATATTTTGATAATAAATCAAGACGCAGATTTATCAAAATTAGCATTAATTGCAGATCAAATAATAGAATTTAGTTTACCTCAAATTTCAAACATAGATAAAACCAACATGGCTTCCCAAAATCAATATAAAACTGATCATAGTCATCTGGAAAGCATCATGGCAGATAATCAACAATTAAAAGGCAACTTGGCGGCCATTCAACACCAACTGGCCCAATTAACATATAAGATTGCAACAATTGAAACTAATTTTTCTCGCCAAAGATCATTCCAAAGAAGACTTCGATCCCGTGACCGACGATCAATATCCCACGGCCGACGATCTCCAGCTCGACCATATACACCAACAGAAGGACTATGTTATTATCACTTTAATTTCGTAGCACGAGCTTATAAATGTCAAAAACCATGTAACTGGTCACCTACTACTACTGAAACAACTCAATAAAAGGAAAACTAGGAGCACGTCCCACAGTTCAGACAACGCTAGGAGACGTACAAAGTAGTCGTCTAATCATTTTCAACCGTAAAAATAAATTATCTTTTTTAATTGACACAGGGGCTGACATCTCCGTATTGCCACTGAGTATAGCAAAAGGAAATGTCACCCCTTCCGATTTTAAGGTTTATTCTGTAGATGGTACACCGATATCGACCTACGGTGTCAGAATGTTAACTCTGGACCTCGGTTTACGGCGTCCATATACCTGGAAGTTCACCGTCGCATAAGTACGACAACCAATTATTGGTGCAGATTTTCTAAAACATCACGGTCTTCTGGTCGATCTTAAAAACAGACGAATTATAGACGACTACACTAAATTATAGAAACTGGCACAGATATCTACAAATAACTTTCATTCAATTACTACAATAGGAAAAGAAAACGATGACAAATACATTAAATTATTAAAACAATACATAGACGTCACGAGACCTACGCAAGGACTTGAACCTCCAAAACATAAGATACATCACCATATCATCTGTTCAGGAAGACCATGTGCAGAAAGACCTCGAAGATTAGCACCTGACAAGTTTAAAGCAGCCAAAGAGGAATTCCAACTGTTAATACAACAAGGTTTGTCAATCCTCTTCTAGTGAATGGGCTAGTCCACTGCTCATGGTCCCTAAGAAAAACGGTACCTGGAGATTGTGCGGTGACTACCGCAAACTAAATTCACAGACAGTACCAGACAAATACCCAATACCTCATATATACGACTTCACTCACGCATTAGACGGAAAGACAGTCTTTACTACTCTAGACCTGGATCGCGCATATCACCAGATTCTGATAGCGCCTGATGATCGCGAAAAAATAGCGGTAATTACACCATTCGGTCTTTTCGAATGTAACGTAATGCCCTTTAGTTTGAAGAATGCGGCCCAGATATTCCAACGCTTCATGGACGTAGTAATCAGGGGACTCGACTTCGCATTCTGCTACATCGACGATCTGTTAATCGCTTCCACCAATGAGTCTCAACACTTAGATCATTTACAACAGGTTCTAGAAAGATTAAGGCAATATGACATTTCTATTAATACAGCAAAATCTGTCTTTGGAGCACAAACGGTACAGTACCTGGGGTACCAAATTAGTCAAAAGGGAGCCAAGCCTGTACCTGAAAAAGTAAAAGCAATAATAGATTATCTAAAACCCAAGACTATTGTCGAACTAAGACGCTTTATCGGGATGATCAATTTTTACCGTAAATTCGTTAAGAACGCCGCGACCATTCAAGTTCCATTAAACTCCTTTCTTCACGGTACTAATAAAAACGACAAAAGAAGTATAGTCTGGACAGAGGAAGCTGAAACAGCATTCCAAAGATGTAAAGACTCGTTGGTAGATGCAACACTATTAACACATCCAAAAAGCGATAGTCTATTACTACTAATTACCGACGCTTCAAACTTAGCTTGCGGAGCTGCACTTCAGCAAAAAGAAAATGATATATGGAAACCGGTAGCCTTCTTCTCTAAAAAATTCTCACCCCAAGAAGTAAAATATAGTACCTATGACAGAGAACTCACCGCGGTCTATAAAGCAATAAAGCATTTCAAACACCTTCTAGAAGGACGAGACTTTACGATACAGACGGACCACAAACCACTGACCTACGCATTTCATCAGAAATCGGAAAAGGCATCACCGAGACAGCTACGACAACCAGACTACATCGGACAATTCACGACAAAAATTACCTACATTTCAGGATATAATAACGAAGTAGCAGACACCCTATCTCGACTGGACGTTATTAGTATGCCAATCGTGATTAGCACTGCAGAACTCGCAGATGAACAAGCCAGAGATTCAGAACTGACACAAGTTCTACAAAGTACGGTCCTACAACTAAAAAAGCTAAGAATAGACAATTCCGATAGCACAATATACTGCGACATCTCAACCGAAACAATTAAACCATACATTCCGGTAGTATTATGTTCGGGAGAGTTTCTATGCTACAATACCTACGGTCTGGATACAGGCACGTACGGGAAAATTTATTGCCTTTTGAGTACCCTTAGCAGGCCGTGTCACCCGAAACACTGGCCACATGGCTGGACTTCTTCTAAGAAGACAAGACACTCGATCGTGGATTGAAGCATGGGACCAACTTTCCCGAACACGTGAGAAACACGGGCCAGCGAGATCACTCACGACGGCAACAGGTATCTGGCCCTTCGTGCCCCACCCTGGACCCGCGATTTTCTAAAGCCGAAGAAAGGGGAACCGAGAAGACGTTCGGGCTTTCCTTCGGCTTGCAATTCAGAATCAAGTCGACTTTTAAGCAATAAAGTTCACTCTCTAGCGACATAGTGTTATCAGGAGAGGACCCTAATATTCAGCGCGCGTTCATACAGTCCAAAGTCTTTACTGAACACGATCTCGTCTAGCTAGACACGCGCGCGAACATATTACGTAAAAAGATCTTTGATAGTGTACACAATTTCGCACATCCCAGCGGCAGAGCCACAAAACATTTAATCACAAAAAAGTTCATATGGCCTGGGATGAACAAAGACATTGGCGTGATATATCCCCCCCCCCCCCATCCTAGCGGGGTTCCGTAACACTGCTTGCTCAACATTAGAGATCGGTAGGACCTCGACACTTGCGGCTTGTGCCAATCAGTGTTCGAAACTCGTAGTCGAGGAATCATAGGCCGCTACAAATCTGTAAGTACGATGATGATAATTCAATCAACGTACTACAAATAATTTACTCCGTATTATTTTTATAAAATAATATATTTAATAACAAATGATAAAATAACTGATAACAAAATTTCTGATAACCAAAGAATGAAGAATGAATGAAGAAAGAAGAAAGAAAAAAAGAAGAATGAATTAATATATTTGATGTCAGCTATATATACGTTTATCAAACATCTCTATGGTGATAAATAAATAAAATATCAATTTATAAATTCTCCATTATTTATGAGCTCTAACAAAGTTGGCGCTGTCAATATCTCGGAAACGCACCCCTCGGCGAAACGATTGAACGAACGCAGGTGGCGCTGATTTCACGCCAGTTGAGGTAACGGTTGCTACATTACCCCCCCCCCCCCCCCCCCCCCAAGTAGCTCGATCCATAAGAGAGCAAAGGATATAGGTGTCTTGCCATATGTTCGGTATGTTGTACTTCATGTAATTCTACATATGCCGGTTCGTCGAAATGGTGGTTTCTTTACCCTTATAATCAATAAGAAATAGATTATCTGATCTATGCCTTAACACACGATATGGATCTTCATAAGGCTATTCCAGAGGCTGTTTAATGTGATTGATTCGTACAAAAACATGAGTCGTGTCAAAAAGATTATTAACCCTTTGCGCTCGACGACTTTTTCGGCCGGGGAGGTAGCAGGACGAGGCGATTTTTCCTAATATGTGGAGTGTCTTACATGGTACAATAAAATGATCTTACATATAAATTATGTTACAAAAACGTTATATTTCGATAGTTTATCTATATTTACACCTTTAAGAATATAACTTTACAAAAATTATAATCTGTAGTTTTGTTTCGTATGATAATTTATAAAACATTGACCAAGATGCATTCTTGGCTTATCTGGACATGTACCACAATAATAGGTCGTCTCATGTCTTCCACCTGGTTTGTTTCGACTAGAACAAACTTTGCAATCCTTCTTTGCGCCAGTAAGAATTACACGAAGCTTTCCGTTTAGACGAATTTCGTCAGAATTGGAGGTTGATCTTCAAGCTCGATCTTGTGGTTGTCAAAAATCTCCTCTCACCAAAATTTTTCGAAAGTGCAAATGTGTAAGTGGCTGTTCGTTTCTCTGCCTTTTTACTTGTTTGTAGAGAATGTACGAATTAATCAAACAAATTTCCAATCCCCAAAAAAATAATTTGCGCCACCACTTCAGGGACTTCCTCATAAAGCAGTGCGTTGGATTTCGTCTTGGACCGTATCAAAATAAAATTCGTCTTCACTAGAGCTGAGTGCACTTGTGAAATCCATTTTTGTCGGGGTTCAAACAAAATCACTCTATACAAATTCTTCTGATGCTTTCGCCACGATTGCCATTGTCAGAGTCACAGTCTTAGAAGAATCTTTCATTAATTTTATCTTATTTCTGTTATGATGTGTCATTTCACACTTCGTATGAAAGAACACCAATAGCTAAGGAACCTTTCCAAAAACCAATATTGCGTTTCTATCGGTTGGAAGTAACGAAATCTTATAAACACCGACTGTCGCCTCTCACTCGCCACTCGTCCTGCCGCGCGAAACGCCGTGGCGACCGAGAGTCGCCTCTCGTCCGCAAAGGGTTAAATATGAAATATGATCTTTTGGAGTGATGTCTCGTCGGTCTTGAGCGTATAGTTTGCATGAATTCTCTTTACTAGTGCTGAAGTTTGTATCTATATCATTGTCAACGAAAAATTCTCCAAGTAGTGTAAGTGTGTAACCATATAACATTTCAGCCGCGATTGCTTGTATATCTTCCTTATAACTATTCTTCAAACCAAGCATAACTGCTGGGAGTACTTCTAATCAATTCTTATTTTCGTGACATCGAATTGCTGCCTTCAGATCTATCCCATTATTCTATCATGCTATTGGATGCAGGAGACGCACGCTGTGGTGCGGATATACTTGCATCCAATAAGTTTTGTCAACGCGCTAAAAAGCTGAGTCTCGAATTGTGCGCCGCGATTTGTAATTGTTGACGGAGCACCGAATTTCGCGATCCAAATGGTATTGAACCCTCTTGCGACGATGTCCGTGTTTATATCCTTTAATGAAACCTCAAGCCATCTAGAGAATCGATCATGGTCAAACAGTATTCATTACAGTACCTGTAATTATTGATCGTCGGTAACGGTCCTATGATGTTAAAGGAGACTTATCTACCCCAACAACCGATTGACAAGATAAGGACAACTCACCACCGAAGATGCAACCTTTGCACCTTCCCCCACTACCTCTAACATAAATGTATAAAAGACGAAAAACTTTTCAATAAAAGAGATCAGAGTTGAACGCCATATATTTCATATCGTTACTTCTCCTTCCGAACACCACAGTCTTCAGAATAAGATTCAAAGATCAACCAGTACCATTTATTTAAGCTTTACGTCTAACAGAAGCTAGGCGCAACCGGAACTTAATTTATACTTTCTACGTTGTGTAATTCGTCGCGTGACAATGTCGATGTGAATGTGCTAAAAGCGCTCTAGAACAGAGATATGTTTCGATGGATTTTTGATGTGTCTGCTTATCTTGTTTCTTTGACAGTTCACACAACTTCTTGCCCAGTGTAATATATCTTCACTCGTCCAAGGCCATACAAATTTTTTTGTTATTAAATGTTTAGCAAATGTTTACCACTGGGATGAGCGAAGTTGTGCACACTATCAAAGATTTTCCTGCGCAACACGATTGAAATATATGGCCTAATCGTTTTAATTGAAATATCATAATATATTATATTATTGGAATTATCTACTTTTAACTTCTTTAGCTGTAGGACTGTACTTTGTAAGACCTGCGTTAGTTCTGGGTTTTTTGGTCGGCAAGTTCTGATGTGCTAACTACAGCTGGCATACTGATAACGTCCAGCCATGATAAAGCGTCTGCAACTTCATTATCAGGTCAAGGAATGTGGGTAATTTTTGTTAAAAATTGTCCTATATAGTCCAGCTGTCGTAGTTGTCCTATATTGTCCAGCTGATGAGCCTTGTCTGATTTTTGAAGAAATGCATACTAAGTCAGTGGTTTGTGATCTGTCTGTATTGTAAAATCTCGTCTTTCTAATTTTGCCAGAACGTGATGGTAGTGTTTCTGAATCCATTTAAAATAGATAAATTTTTCTATCTTTATAGCGCAATCTATTGGAAATTTTGGTCGACCATGTGTATTATCTAATTGTTGCATCGTCTAAATTCTGTGGACGATCTGTCTTTGATTATAACTTAAATGGTTCTTTGTGTAATGTATTATCAAATTATGCTTGTTGATTAGTCTGTGAAGATTTTATTTCAAACTCATCAGTTATGGAAAGTTTTTTTTTAAATAAGGGAAGTTAGATTTGTTTAGAGTAACTCCAAAGACATTGTTTTTCTTTAGGATTCGTTTCCTTTCACTGGGTTTTTGAAACCTATTAATTTGTAATTTATGATTTCCCAAAAATCTTTACTTTCACAGACAATTATTTCGTGGATTTGTTTGTTGTAAAGATAATGCTCATACTCTTGAGAAAACGTATATGATGGTATTTTACACTTATGTTCTTTAGTTATCTAACATCATAGTCAGCACACAATGTGACAGCAATGTGTGATGCTTCTGCTTTTGATGGTATTAGCCATATCTATAGCAGTTTCTGCATGTTTTAACAGGATTGATATGAACATGAACCTTTATGATATAAAGACCAAAGATTTTAAAATATTCTGGTGAGTGTTATCTATGAGTGTTTCCTTCAAGAGTATAATTTCGCTACGGACCCACCCCCTCTTTATTACCTTCAGCAATTTGAATCTTTTTATTCATTCTACTGGCATTTAAAATTTTACATGAAAAGATTAGATTCATTAATTCCTATCACATCTATGTCAATTCTGTCTTCTCTAGTTTGTATCTAGATATGAAGGCTTCCAGATCTCGTTTGTTTAATTCTAAGTTGACAAACACGTTTGCAGGGTCTTTATTTGGGAATGTGATTTTTGCTAAGCTAAAGGACCTGCATTTCATGTCTGTAGCTCCAATTTTGAGTGAACTTATCATTTTTGCTATCAACATTAGATTTCGTTTTGTGCTTGTTTTTTATTTTGACTTCTATTGTTGAAATAAAAAAAGTGAAAGGAGAAAAACAATCTAGATCACATAATCTCAAAAACAGATATTGCCCAAAATTATAACATAACAATTAGATGACACATATGGACAGATCATTTTCATACAGCATAAACTGCTCTAGAGATAGAAAAATATATCTATCATAAAAAATCGAACAAATTCTCTTCTATCAAAACTAGATGAAAAGGATACAAAGATAAAATTGGACTTTCTTTATAACACATATTTCATCAGCTATGAATTCAATATTTTCTCACTAGTATGCAAATTCAATAATTTATACGCAATAGATTAATTTCGTGAAAGTAACTATAATAAGTAAGAAACTATAACAGAAAAAAAGACCAACAAAAATAATTCCGTATGATGGTGAGATGATGAATGGTATTAGACAGTGAGGAAAATTAGACTTTTCTTAAAAAATGGCTTCTTACTCTACACATGGAAGATTGGACTCAATATACGACAGACAGCTACAAGAAAAAAACTTCTAAAAAAAATAAGAAGTAAGCAGAGAGCTAACAAGCAATCTAAACAGCAGAACAGACCCAGCCCACTTGTGGAATACACTAAAAAGTTTCAAATCAAAATGGGCAAAAGCAAAATGCGAATTTAGCAATGGCTTTTTTCTTGAAGAAAGCTAGCAGAAAACAGTGAAAAATTTGCTCACCGTGAGTTACAGATGCATCACCGATAAACTCCTCAATAGATTATTTATTTCTAGATCAATTCTTTAACTATATTGAATTTTTTACAGCTTTGAAGAAATGTAAATCATCCTCAGTTCCAGGACCAGACAATATAGAATAAAATGATATATAAAATATGATAGATTTTGTTTGTAGAACTTTTTTTGAAGCACATAATGCTCCATTATTAATAATATGTTTTATCATTTTTTATTCTTTTTTAGAAAAATATAAATTTTTTAATAAATTTAGTGTATAAAATGAATACAAAATGTATAAATATTTATATCTCATATGCTATAGTTAAAAATATCACATATCGTGTTCTTCTAGAAACTGTTTTAAAAGTCCATTATTTAATGGAATGATAAGATGTTCAACGCTATCAATATTGCGCTTTATTTTAACTAGCTTATGATCTATAAACTCAGTCAGTTGTGCTCTTAATGCTAAATCTGAACTTACAAGAAATCCTTCACGGGCAGCTCGATACAGATCTTTAAATGCCATTCCTATTAATAAAAATTTTTATATAATTTAAGTCTAAAACTATATAATTCTATACATATGATTGTTTTAATAAATTTGAAATTACCAGTAAAATTAACATTATTATTGTTGTTCAACTGATTTTTTGCAAGCAATATGTAGATTGATTTAGCATTTGAAGTTAGAGAAAGGAAAACATTATGAAGAGATGATAAAGCAATAGCATCAGTTTGTTGAACCAAGAGTGAGCTTTCATAAGATGTTTCTTCTTGATAAGATAAAAATGTTGTTGTGTCCCACCAAAAAAAATTGAATTTGGAATGTTTTGTGTGATCCCACACTATAAATGTGAAATCATATAAAAGTTATTAGAAATATAATAAAGTAATATCATAAAAATATAATATGAAATTGATCATACATAGTGGGGCATTAATATGATCAATTGATGCTAAAACACAAACATTCGGTATATTTGCAAGACAAGATAATAAATCCTGAGCTTTACTTGAACGTAACATTATGCCATCTATATTATGTATTAACAAATATAATCTGTCTTTCGGGTTTTTCCTTAAAGCCTTTTCAATAACATCTATACATTCAGTTGCATTGCTAGGACAATTCAACTCCAATAAATCAATAATTATACCATCCAATATCTAAAAAACGTTATACTATTTTTAACCATTATATTATTTGAATATTTAACTTCATTCATATAACTTACATCTTTTGTAGTTAAACTAGGGAAAAATCCATTTATTACTAGTGATGGATGATAAGATATACTTTTATGAAAATTATTGATCAAACATCTTTTTGAGCCCAAACCATAAAGCAATACAGTATAACCTTGTCTAAAATACAATAAAGCAATACGTATTACTAAATTTTTTTAAAAGCTATATATATTTCTTAAAGCTTAAAGCTATATGTTTTTAGTATTCCTTAAAAGTTCTATAGATTTCAATATCTTATTCTTAGTACTTACTCCATAATAAAGTACCACATGGGAAATAGCATAGAATAGTTCTTAGTTAATGAATAAATATTCTTTTTATGTTGTGATGACACATGATTTTGATTTGCTAACAATGTTTCCAATTTTTCCTTCGTTAAACGAGAATTACGCAGATGTTCTAACGTTCGATCAGATGTAATTACTTTTTCTGATTGTGTCACAAAGTATTCATCAGTTTCCATATGCTTTAAAAATATAGAACAATAGTAATCTATTATATAATTCGTTTACCAACATTCTATTGAAATTCATTATATTATACTTACAAAATCCTTATGAATAATTGAAGGTTTATTTTTCTTATTTATTTTTTTTGGTGTACTCAATAAGTTTGATTGTGATACAAATTTTTGTTTTTGGTTCTTTGTTTTTATTTCATCTTTTTCATCATAACTAGACTCTATATCGTCGTTATCAGTTGTTTCATCTTCAGTATCCTCACTCGGGTGATAATCACTGGGTTCAGATATACTTTCACTTTCGCTTGAAGTTAATCCAGATTCATATTTTCGTGAAACAATAGGAACTGGATATTTGAAAATAAAAACTATTATTGTAGTATTATATTATTGTTAGATTGACTATTGAAAGAATGTTGTATTATTTTAGAAATTTTTGTACCTTTTGAGATCTTTTGATCTTTTTGGGATGTTTTTGATAGTTCTTTGTTATTTATATTTATCTTTTCAATAACAACTTTAGCTGTAGGTAATTTAAGAGCATTAGGTGTACAACACAAATATGCCTTCTTTGTCATGGCATTTTTTTTTGCAGGTGTCTGTAATTTGTATAATGCTTCTCCACTTACATCATCATTTGAAAATAATTCTAATAAAATAATATATATCTTAATTTTGAAAAAAAAAAAACAAAAAAACCAATACTAAACATGTTACTGAAAAATTACCAACTGGCTTTTGTACATTTTCCTCTACGTCTTTAAGTTCATTTTCTGCTGTATTTACTTCTATTGTATCATCTAAATTTTCATCCGAACTGGACGATATATATCTTTTAGGTCTTCTTACTGAAATAAAAATAAGTTATTTAACAAAAAATCGCAAATAAATATATTTTCGAAGATTAATATTATCCATTTTTACATGTATATGCTACCTTTTAATCGAGAAGAGCGTCGTAAATTTTCGACTGTAGACATTTTGCGCGTATTATAATTATTTCAAGAAATAAATGCACGATAAAGTTATAACAATGTTTAAAAAATATTTCAACGTCCGTAAAATAGGCGTTTTTAATCAAAATTGATCAGTGGTATCAACAAACCTAAAATAACCGCTGTTTTAACTATATCAAAATATTACATTTGCTACGCCATCATACGGAAAATTGTATTTTAATTGAACAAATAATATTAGTAACAATTTAGTTATTATTGTGATAAATTAATTTATACATTGAAATATTTATTATACAATTTATTGTAAGAATTATATAATTTTAAATGAATAAATAATGAATAAAAATATGCGTGAAATACAATCAATGTGAACTGTGCTTTAATTTTCTATAGTTTGCATTGAAGAATATCCTTAAAGCATTAAATTAACAGTTAAAGCATTAAGTAAATTGCAAAAGTTGAAGTGATATATGGAGCACATGATATAATAAATTCCAACTTATGAATTAATTGTTTCGTTTTTACGTTTGTTGTGACGATATTATTGTACGTTGAACTTGCCATTGAAAAAACGTTACACTTGTGTGTTTATACATGTTTAAATTAATTATATTGAACATCGTGTATATTTATATGACAATCTAATTTTCTACCGGATTTATGTAAATAGTGTTGGATAATAGTTCTTTGAAATACAATAAAGAATTATATTTCGTATGTACATATAAATAGCTTAACAAATTTCATGTGAAAGGTTTATAAATTACAAGAAATTTTACAATATATGTAACTAAACGCTATATTACTTTTATTGAAAAATAATTTGTTTATTTTATTAAATATGACTGATTTTGATATGGAAGATTCTTTAACTAAGTTAAATACTCAGTTGAACAAAAGCATGGTCCTGATGGACACCATAGAAATTGAAACATCTCAACGGAGAAGTAATAAATCTATAAAAATCAATACAAAAATTCAACGTGCCAGCCTGCCTAATTTACCTACATCTAGGAAAAGCATTTTGAAAAGACCTGAGAAAAGAAATGTAGTAGAAGCAGAAAATAATGAGGAAACTTTAAGTGAAACAAATGACAGTAGACTTTCATTGAATGTGTCTACCATAAGACCACATAATGTGAATAAAATTTGATCTATACTTATACTATGTCTCTTTGGTGGATAAGCAAAAGAGTATAAGTCAAACTATAATCAAATTAATACAAGTCACTTTATATTGTATTTAAAATTTAAATATTTCTAATGTTTTGCAGAAGTAACAACTTTTTGACTCATACCCCTTTGCAATTAGAAATGTATATATTTCAGTTGATCTCTACTGTTGTCTCTCAAATTTTTTGTACATATTAGATATTATTCTGCTGGTATTGATGTACTAAAGACAGCATCATAGAAAGGAAAATATATAAAAGAGATTAGCCTCAGATCATTTGTTAATAATTTTGATTCTTGATTATTTATTATCTTAACTGAAAACAAATATAACATTTGTATTAAAATGTACGTTAAAACAAATAGAATAATGTATAATATGTGCTACAAATTTGAAGAGGCAACGGTAAAGCTTTATCTATATTTCTTTACCATAAATTTTTGTATGAAATTATTTTATAAATTTTATTTTAGATCAATGATTTAGTACAACAAGAAGATTTAATTGCAGAAACCACAGATACAACATTTGACTTGGATGATTTATCTGATAGTGAAGATATATGGATTATGGATATTCCTAGAACAGTGAGTCAAGGATCGAATAAGAAAATATTACATTAATATTATAAATATTGTACAATTTGCAGGTAAATCCACAAGAACTTAAAGGTCAAACTTTAGTATTTGGAGAAAAATCTAAATTTAAAATTAACGAGGAGAAATACTGTGCAGTGAATCATGAAGTTAAATGTAATGTTACATGTGTTTTCCATGTTGGCAAAATGAAATCACGATATAAAACTGGTAATATATGAATTTATATGAAAATATGATCAGTGACTTTTTCAAACATTTTATATATTTTTTTAATGTAGTTAATATGAAGCCAGTGGGCACAATTACTGTCAGACGAAAACTTTCAAACGTTTCAAAAATTAAACCAATGCAGATAGAAAATTGCAGTGTACCGTTTCCAAAAAATTTGAGAACACGACATCCATTATTTGGTGTAGATTATAAAGATAACATTGGCATCGTTCAATAAAGTAATTAATCTAGAGGCAAAAAATGGTAATGGAAAAATGCAATATTATATATCATACTTTGCTTAAGCACTGTATACATTATTGATAAATTGTGTAATACATTAACCATAAAAAATTTTTGCATCCTCGTTTATTTATAAGAAGTTAAATTAATAGACAAAAATAAATAGAAATAATTTTACCCAGACAAGGCAAACTGTAAAATTAGGTTTTTGTATTTTATAATAAAACGTAATACTTGATTATCATATCAAAATATTATATCCTATATCAATGATATGAATTTCACATTTAATTGATTTAAATAACTTTGAAAGTACATATAAAATTCGTCCAATGAGAATACCCTATTATATCCAATGCTAGGGACATTTACTTTTATCCGTTGGCGTTATTATCAACCTGATTATTTCCGAATGCGCGGTAAATATGAAATGGAAGAAATTGTGAGCATCGAAATTAGTAGGATAAGTAATGTTTGTTATCTATCTTATATCAACGTGAGTAAGAGATTTATCAAACTGAATGAAAGAAAAAGAAAAATTTGGACGAGCATAACAGTGCAATCGAAGTGGCTCTGACATGCGCTTTCAGAATTCTTTACCTATGCGCCTCTCTTTAAATATGTACCAATGTATGTAATGTCCGTTTCTGCGCAGTCGCAGTGCGCCTGCGACCAGATCTAGAAGACTGTACAAAAATTTCCCAGTACAGAAAAGAGATTTGTTAGTGGAAAAGTTGTAACGTAAGTAAACAAGAGCCAAAAAATTTGGGCTGACGAATGCGTGAAGATAACTCTAGAATCGACGACGAGAACAGTGGTACGCGGTTTACCTGCTATCGAAAACTGTTGAAAAGTTTCCCTGTTATAACGAAGTTAAGGTTAAACGAGTCAGGTATACCCTGTAACCAGTCCAGGGTATTTAGCAACCCCTCTGACGACAAATCATTCAATCCTTTGTGACGTTCACTGCGAGCCATACAATCGTGCTGTGTCGCAGTTTTGTCTTCCGTAAACTGAGATATTCGAGTTAGGGCTTTTACTTTGGTTGCATTCAAATTAGGATCACGGGTCTTTTTCCTGATTAATTCTTTTTTATTTTTTCTTTTTTTTAGAGTAGGTACAACAGATATGAGAGATCAGTGAGAGTCTTTTCCTTTCACGCGCAAGATCAAGACGACTATTAGCTAAAAAAGGACAAAACGAATGATGGCATCGTTGTTCTGTCTTTTTTTTTTGCACGTCCGTCTCTTTCTCTCCCGTTCTGTCTCTAGCCTCCTCTCTGTCGTTCTTTCTCCTCCTCTCTCCCTCCGTCCCCCTTCTCCTCTTTCTCTCCGCCACTCCTTTTCGTTACTTCCATTTCTCATTCTCTCGCTCGCCTTTTTCCCCTCTTGAAAATCGTATCGCGATACATAGAGCCATCGTTCTTGCGTATGTGGATAGTTGTATTCAAAGCTCTGGGGGATTTACGTGTCATGCCCCACCACACCGATTTTTCCACGGATTTTCACGTAGGTTTCTGCTATGGCGTAGTACCCTCTCACTCACTCTTTGACGTTTCTTCACTTCTCTCGACGCCACCAACAGCTGTTTCGTCCGATCGTCGCCCTCTCGTATAGTTCGTGTCTCGTCGTAAGAGCGACGGAGAAGGAGAGAGAAAGTGAGTGGGAGAGTATAGACGGTGGGCCCTACCGCAAGTTTTTCGTCGTCGTCGTCGTCGTTCTCTCAACCTTACGTGCAAGCTTGTCTCTTTTATGTCCACCGTAGGGCACACGAGATTAATTCTGACACCCTGAAATCCAAAGCGTTGTTTGTTCGTTCAACATTCGTCTGACAGCTCCTGTCAGACGGGACACAGGACAGCCCTTTCTTTCCAACTGTTCGTTAAATCTGTCAGCCAAACAGACTCGCTGTTTTCCTATCCTATTTTTCACGAGATAGAAATATTCGGTTATAATATTTCGATCCGTTCCAACACCTCCCTGGTGAAATACTTCTCGGAAAAAAAGAGAGAGAGAAAAAAAGAGATTTCGTTACGACGTACGTTGCGAAGCCACTTCTTGTGAATTGACGTGGAATTATACGAAAACGGCTGCTAATACTTGATGACATTTGAATCATAACATTCTTGCTGTACGTTTTAATATCCCATTACTTGTTTCAGATTGTGCAAGGATATTAGTGTGTAAGAAGTTGCTGGTATAGTCAATTACATAGTGTCAGAGCATTGTGGAGAATTCGCACGTATGTACACTAAATTTACATTGATAATGATGTTGCTTCTGAATTGAAATGCACATTCCGTGCATTTCTAGTGTTACAATATACATTTTGTTTGTAATATCATCGCCATAGTCGAGAAATCTGAATTATAATTATTCACTTTTTTATGTTGAATATTTTGTGTGAAGTACTTTTTACTTGTATGCAGGATTTACGGATAAAGGAAATCTTAGACATACTGTACTGTGTGATATAAAAGCTAGAAAGAAAAATGTCAGTATTGAATCAAAGTGGAGAAGATGCAGTGGAATGTCCTTTGTGTATGGAGCCGTTGGAAGTGGATGATTTAAATTTCTTTCCATGCACTTGTGGATATCAAATATGTCGATTTTGCTGGCACAGAATACGTACAGATGAAAATGGTTTATGTCCTGCCTGTCGGAAGGCCTACTCTGAAAATCCTGCCGATTTTAAACCTCTTAGTATGGAAGAAATTGCAAGGTATGTAATGCTTGTCCTATAATATTTCCCGTATCTGTATGAATCATAAATAAATAAATACTTATTGTATTTATTTTTATTATTAGATTAAAAGCTGAAAAGAGATTAAAAGATCAGCAACGTAAGCAAAGGGTTACAGAAAACCGTAAACATCTAGCAAATGTGAGAGTAGTACAAAAAAATCTAGTATTTGTAGTAGGATTACCATTGAGACTTGCAGATGCTGATGTAGGTGGTTAAATTAAGTAAATTGATTTTGGCAAAAATTTTTAATATCTTTATAATAATTAATTTTTAGATATTAAAGCGGCACGAATATTTTGGAAAATTTGGCAAAATTCACAAAGTTGTAATAAATCAAAGCACTTCCTATGCAGGGTCTCAAGGTCCTAGTGCTTCAGCTTACGTTACTTATCAAGTAAGTTCTATATACTTTTATATTGAAAACTACTTTTATTTAAACATATACTGTATATTTTAAAATTATTATTAGCGTCAAGAAGATGCATTACGTGCTATAGAGGCTGTGAATAATGTTGTTATGGATGGACGGACTATTAAAACGTCACTAGGAACAACAAAGTATTGTTCACATTTTATGCGCAATCAGCCTTGTCCGAAACCGGATTGTATGTATTTACACGATCTTGGGGACCAGGAAGCATCGTTTACAAAGGAAGAGATGCATCAAGGCAAACATCAAGAATATGAGCGTAAACTTGTGCAATCATTACATGCGTCACATGCATCTGCACAACGGTAATTTTCTTTAGATTAGAAATTATTGAGTTATATTTTGAAGAAAAGATAACGCAACTTAAACAATTATTTTGTTCAGGAAACCAACACCATCACCGTCAGTGACAGGCAGTATTGTTAGAGAAAATGGAACTTCAAATTCTCAAGCTAAAGAAGCTTGGCCATCGTTACAAACCGGACAGACAAATAGTAAGTTTTCCTTTCACGCAAATAAATATATTTAAAAGCAACGCAGATATATGTAGATTATCAATTATTGTAATTTTATATTTATAGGTTCACAAACAAATTGTAAAGAATTATCTCCGCCATCACAAACAACATCACAGCAAAACAACATGACAAACGGAAGTAGTACAATAAATCAGCAGAGTCATGTGTTGTCTGGTGGTTCTACGCAACAGCAGAACAATAATAATAAAGGTGAAAATATGAATATACGGAGAGGAAAAAGTAATAGTGAAAGTAAAGCTCAAGCAGCACGGAATAAACACAAAAATTGTCAAAATAAAGAAAAACACAGTACACGGACAACTTCCCGATCGGAATCTAGCTCTATTGGTACACAAAATAATGTACAATCACAAATTAATGGACAAAAAGATATTAGAAATTTTTCATCCGAATCGAATAGTGATGTATTACAAAAATTGGGTAATAAGTGTAAATCGGAACAACAATCGCAATCACAACAGCAGCAACAGCCACAGCAACCACCATCTCAACAACAATCACAGCAACAAAGTAACAAAAGATCTAAATTAGTTCAACAACAACAGCAATACCAACAATCTCAAGAACTTAAAGTAAACGGAATAGTACAGAACGGAGAACGCCGGCATTCGGATAGTGAAACGGATCAACAACGTGAAGGTAGTACACCAGCTAGTACAATTTCAAGTACGGAAGATTCAAATGTGAATCATCAAGTGGAACATTTAGCAGAATCAAGTGAGGAGAACAGTGGTGCTGCTATTTTGGGTGAGTTCCTTATATTCGTGATCATTTCTATATGTATTGATTTTTTGCTTCTAAAATAAATAATATAAAAGATATTTAAAAATAGACAAATTCAGTATATAAATATATGAATATTGACGAATAAATATATTCAATATATGAATAAAATGAAACAGAATGATACAAGTTTTTGTTATAATTATTATTAAAAATATATATTAAGAGTTTATAATGAAATTTAGTTTATAATGAAGACTAAATTGAGCTTATTTGTTTTATGATAATTTGCACATACAAATTTGTAACATATTAAACTGTATAAGTTTTTTGTATTATTTTTTGAAAATGTTTCCAAATACTATAAATATACATTTGCAAAAAAAAAAAAAAATGGAAGAAAGTTTATACTTTTGAATAATTTAAAGTATGACATGTAAAATATTTGTAAAAAATCATAAATCATTCTGAATGTGTGCCTATTTCTTATAACACTGTATGTTGTAAACAATAACTTTTGAGCAATGTATAGTATATTGACATGCAAATCTTATGGCTGTCTTATAACTGTAGAATAGAATTTAAATAGTTATAGATATATGCCAAAATAAAGAGAATTCTTTGAAAAAAAAATAGTAATTGTTTTTTGTGTTTTTGTACACACTTGACTTTATCCTTCTTGCAAATTGCATCATTTAGGTATTTATTATATATACATATATATTACATATATTATATTATAATTTTTATTTAATATTATAAATAAATAAATATATATATATATATGTGAAATGTCTGAAAAATTACTTATTGTTTTTACTTTTATATACAATAGATATTTTATATATGTATAGAACTAAATTCATCTTTTTTCCTTTCTTTGTAATCTTTTATTTAAATATGAGGAAATTTTTTGAACACATATTTTTACATTTTTGAGATTTATTAATGGTGGTAGAGAAGAATAGTATTTGAAGCTGTTTATTCTGGCATTTTACACTATTAAAATAATTTAATTGCATCACATGGTGTAGAGATTTGTACATATCATCTTTAGGCTCCTCCCCAGCTAGCACAAATTCATCACAAGGTGCCAATCAACAGCCACCACCAGGACTACATAATGGGTCCCAAATACAATTCAATCATCGGTCAATCTTTCAGACAGACAATAATAGTTTCTTCAGTTCAAACACTTTCCAGAAAATCTCTACCACCACTTCAGTGCCACCTACTTCTTTGACAGGCATGTACACAGTATTTCTTTTTCTTTTTTTTTTTACTATTGCAGTTTCCGCAAAAATTAATTTTTACTTTAATAATAAAATTTGAGTTATTAAAAAAAACTTATTACGTTTTTATAATTGTTTTCCTTTTATGTTCTTTTATATTTTATATAAAATCAAATATGAACAAATGTTAAAATTAATTTTTTTGGACATGTAGCAAACCTAAATTGGACAACTACAGGCTTAGCTTCTATTCCTGACTCATTACCAATGGTTCAATCCAGTGAAGATTGGCAAGCAGCTTTTGGTTTTCAACCTGAAACTTCACAAACAAATCACGTTGTACAAAAATCCAGCCCTTCTAGTTCACCAGGAGTGACATTCAATTCTGAGGGTTTTGTAGATGAAGAAGTTTACACCAATCTACAATATACTACTCTATCAGAACCATCTAGTACTTTTACATCAAGTTTGCTTGTTAATTCTCCTGCATCTAAATTCATGGCAGATTTTCAACAAAACTCACTGCAACAAAGGCTTGCTCTGCAGGTAAATAACTTATGAAATTGTAAATAATTTTGTAAATTATTTGAAATACTAAAATATTTCAAATATTATTGAAGTATTAAATTGTTATAATTTTTTTGCATGTTACGTATTGATGTGATATAAAATTACATATAAAATTAGATGTTTGATCACAATAATTTAATAACAAAATTATTGATCAAATATAAATTGTTTTCATATTACTAAATATAATTAATAACAAAACTAACTATTATTTTTTCAGGCACAACAAAATCAAGAAAACTGTGAATACATAAAACAAAATGGTCATGCTACTTTGGAAGAAGTTAGAAATCATAAAGAATCTGGTTCGGATTTAAAGGCTGACGATGATTTAGGTTTTGATCCCTTTCATGAAACACAGAAAGCTTTGGCCGAACTTATGGAAAATGAAATGCAAATTCAGCAACAGAGGTTTCAGCAACAACAACAGCAACAAAGAGAACGAGAAGAGCAAAATAGGGTACAACATCAACAAAATATTGCAAATCTTGGTCAACAACATTTTCCACAGGTAGATTATTTATTTTCCTTAAAATTTAATAATAACTTATTAGTTAAGAAAAAGTTAATAATAACTTATTAACACTATTAATTTTTTAAAATAAACGTTTTATTATTTGTTTTTTATTATTATGTAGGTTGCCCATATAGCACATTTACAACAACAGGCTCAACATCTGCAGAATCTACAAGTTATTCAACAGTCTCATTCCTTGCTGTCTCGTCTTCCACAAAATTTATTACAAAGTGGTACCCAAAGTTCTGCTCAGAGTACTGTGGCTACTGCCAGTTTGGGACAACGTAGTCGCCTTCCACCACCAGGTTTCCCTGGTTCTACACCAAATCACATGAATTCTTTTGGTCTTGGTATACCGCGACCAGCTCCCACGAACAATGCTCTTTCGGGTTAGTATTTTCGTAATTTCATCAGTAATCTATGATGATTGTAAACATATTTTATGTTTATTCTGTTCAGTTATACAAAATACACATAACAAACTTTTTGTAACTCTTTAAAAAACTGATGTTTTCTATTATATAAATTGGAAATAATGAATTAGTGTCAAATATGTACTTGTGGCGAGCAATAGTGTTATCCAAGTATAAAAGTGAATTCTTGTGACTTTACAAAAAATCTATATAATATTATACATGAGTCATTCGTCTAGTGTGCTGTTTACAGGAGCACAACCACCACAACAAAATACCTATCTTCCAAATGGAATTTTGAATTCCCAAGGTATATTGCAATAATGGTCATTATTTGAATATCTTGTATCATTTTTGACTAATGCGTGAAATTTAATTAATACTTAAAACAGGTATTAGTAAATGCGCGGGAGATGCAGTGTATACGCTTAAAGATTGGTGTGATATTAATAGTCAACAACAACAACAACAACAATTTCATCATCAAGCATTACATCAAAAAGGCGGATGGAACAATTTTGGACCTATTGCAGACTGGACTTCAATTGATCCAGCCATTGTTAGTTCTTCTAGGCCTCTTCCATTCCAAACTACTAGTACATGGCAATTTCCACATGTTCATCCTCCACACACTGTATCACACAATGCGCAACAGGTATCAAACACTTTTCTGATATCTCTTTTATTATACATTATTTTCAAAAATGCAAACCAAATTAAAAAATATATTGCATCTTTTCTATGTAAGGAACAACAGAACGCACCAACTCAACATTGGGCAATGCAACCACCTCCAGGTTTTGCTGCACCAGCGACTACAGGACAATTGAGTAATCAACAACCAAGCACAACTGCACAGCCGCACACTAAACTTATCTCAGCAGGATCGGAAATCGAAAGTAAGTTTCGCCAGTGAATTCTTTTTATTGAATAAAATAATGAAACGCATTAAATGTCTATATTACAGATCTATAAATAAATACGAATATACGAAGTGTACAACTGACGTGATAAAACATCCATGTTGAAAAGTCAGCAATGATACAAAAACCCGACAGTCTGTTACGTACGTTTTCCTGACCCGTATCTATATCTTTGAATTAATTTTATTCTGATATTTTATCCTCATTGGATAAACGAATATTTACCATTAAAAACAAGTATTAAAAAATATAATTTTTATGGATACTTTCGAATATATGCGACGAATATACTCCTATATACGTTTTCAACAATATTCTCATATTTAATCTATAGTAAATTCAAACTATTTACAAGTCTGGCAATTTTACGATGGTTAAGTTCATGTAGATCAAGATGATACAGATATCAAAGGCAATGATCATGATTTAATAACTAACACATTAAATAAAATACTTACGATAATAATTATACTAAATTAAAATTTTTGTCTATAAATATCACTGGGATCCGTGTAAACAATATTCAAGCGAACATAAGAAATGCTTTTTGTGTAAATAATATTTTCAGATGGACATACACTAAGCTGAAATTTCACATAATGAAAATCCATAAACCATTATTTTTTTCTGTATTAATATATTTTTTGTTTAAATTTAAAATAGGATATTATGTTACAAAAGAAAAAAAAACAAATGATACTTAACACCTCTTTTTATTTAAAATATAATGCATACTACATTTATATTATAAAATGCTTATATACTGGCAACATTAGAACAACTTTTTTAACAGAATATTGTCTGTTTGTCTCTTGGACAAAGGATTTCTGTTATATATGTATTATAAATATGTATTATTATTGTGAAAATACGCAAATAGATACATGCTAATAAAAAAATTAAAATGTAAAAACTCATAAGGAAATTAATTGTTATTATTGTTTTTTTCTCTTTTTTTTTATCAAAAATAATCTTAAATCTGAAATCGTAATCAAAAGTCATTAATTCCTGCAACTTGAATCATGATTATCATCTTGAAATTCACATTCAATATACATTTTTTTTATCTTTCAGTTTTTTACGTCGAATTGACATTATCATATAGTGTTGACGTCAATGTGTCTGATAAATATCGTACAATTTCTTATTTTCCTCTAATTTTGAAATATGAAAACTTAAAAATCTATTTGTTTCATGTAACTTATTGAATATATAACGTCAAAATAGACTATGAAGAATATACAGAGGATGAACTATGATAGTTGTGCTTCAAAAAAATAAAATGTAAGAAAATATTTTGATGTGTTTTGAAAATACATACATACATCAAAGTTTATGCCAGACGAATATATAATTTACAGCAAATATTTGGTCGCATTTGTATAATCAGCTAACAACGTATTAAAGATGTTCAAATTGAATTATTTTATAATAATCAGGCATATATAGGATTCAGGAAACGACGAGCAACTGTCAAAATAATGAATATAAACGAGTCAGCGTATCCGAATCTCGAATACAAACAAAATGATTATGATATACGTATAACGAAATATGTCTGAATGATAGTACTATAATACAAAATGTTATCGTCGAATGATTAAATTTTCGTGGCAGATAAACATATCTGCTAACTCAACATGATTAAGGAAAACACGATACATATACAAGAGAATGATTGAGATAAAGATATAATTATAACAAATTTAACTGAATTAAGATAATCGAGAAATATACGACATGCGCAAGAAATTAATGAACAAACGCAATTTAATTCATGATACCCTTCCTTTCAAATATCACTTAGTTTTTCTACTTTCCTACATACTTACCTTCAATTTCATCTTTGTATTTTTAAATGTATTCAAAATATTTTTTTCTAAATAATAAAAGAACATACAGTTTGTAAATGATTACGTTTCACGTTAAATTCACATTTATTAAATTCTGATGTACAAATAACAAAATATCATATCCCAATAACATGTATTATATCTTTGTTTATAACTTGTATATAATTGTTGAAGTTCAGTATAATAATGAAAGGTGACATGATGTTAAACTTATTTTACAACTGTAAATATTAAAACATGTAAATATTACAATCAATACTATTTCAACTTCTGCCACAGGTTTATCGCTATTAATCGTGTTAAGTGAGAACATTAAATCGTAAAAAATTTGTATCTAGTTACTATTTGCGAATTTCTTAGGCAAGGTATATTGACAAATTCTTATCATATTGATATTAATATTGAAGATGGATGTATATGTCTCATAATGACTAGTTACATAAAAAATTTAAATCGAAAATTATATCTTACCCAGATACTCATAAAAAAACAAACAAAGCAGAATAAACTGCTTTTGAAAAATAAAAGTTTTTTTTTATGATTTAATCCATTTAATTTACATTTTGAAATTATATAACAATATAAATTTGAAATAAATATAGTTTTTTTTATCAATCTCGTTTCTCATACAGCTTTAAAATTAAATTCTATATACATATAAATATTGAAGTTTTTTTTATACCATATTTCAGTCGACAATCAAAAGTTCACAGTGAATAATTATTTCAATATGTTGTATTCATATTGGAAAAATTAATATTATCACTACCGAAAGCTTACAATAGCATAAACAATTGTACATAGTTGTATAATGCTAAACACAAAGGCAATACAAACAATTGTATATAGTTATATATATAACACTAAAAAAAACTATTGGAAATATGCGCCGGGTTTTTAAACTAATCACCGAATCTTTCGGTCTAATATGTTCATTAAATTTTTGGTTTGCTCATTTTTCTTTACTTTTCAAACTCTTACGTATCAAGCCCCAGAATGCCTTAGGTTTTAAATTATTTTGAACTGCTGTAAACTTCCATCCCATATGATCACCGCAATATTTACACGTTGCGACAGTCCAGGCGTATCTGTCACGAAATAAGTCCATATACAAAGTAATTTAAAATAGAAAAATATAATAAAAAATATATTGTTATATATATAAAATTACCCTGGAAACCACGTATAATTTATTGATGGTGGATTATCACTCAGTGCAAGGCCTTGTGCATGATACAAGGTTACGGTTTCATGTATAATCCCAGAAGGGTTGCAATAGGTACCTTGCGGACCTTCTTTACTCATTGGAAACATATGTGATTGTCTTCCAATATAAGAATCGCAATTGCAACAAACAAATATTTTATCCTATGAAAGAAAGATACGATCTATTAATTACAAAAGTTTAAAATAAATATACTTAAAAAAATTTTTAACAAGATTTGTCAATTTTACATACTTCTACTAGATATCTAATTTCTCTTTGCAACCTTGAAATTGCGCAATCGTAATTTAACAAAACGATTCGTTCATTATCATCTAATAACAAATTTTGGGCGACCCAGAATGATAAATCTGCAGGATCCTCTGGTATACTACTTCCCTCTATAATTAATCAAGCAATATTAATTTAAAAGGTGCAATAGTTTTATATGAGAATCCTCTACTAATACATACTGCTTTCGATAAATTGCAAACGTTGTCGTATTTTTAATGAAAGTCTTAAAGGATCATATTGTCGGTACACCCAAGCTGGCCAAGGTGTTACTACAGCATCTAAATTTTCTACTTTTTCTTGCTTCTTAAAATCCTCCTCATTTTTTGGATGTATTCGTATATGATCCAATGAAGCTAAACGTTCATCCAAGAATGGTGGTCCAAGCGTTATTTCTGGTAAGACTTGTACATGAGCTGATATTTTATCATAACCCTAAATATAGAAACAAATATGTTAATTATTTACTTCAAAAATACATGACTTTACAACCAAATACCCTTGCAACAAGAATCATAACTATATAAAAATAAAAAGAAATTTATTTAAAAAAGAATATTGCTTCGATAAAAAAGAAAATTTTTCATTTTTGTATTTGCAATTTCATTGACTTGTACATTATCAGTTATTACATTGTATACACATATTGAGATTTGTATTAATACCTACTTGAATTATAACTCGGAGAATTTTAAATCTTTGTCTGCCCTTAGCTTTCAAGCGAAAACCTTGATTAGGATCATACATAAACTCATAAATTTCTGCAGTTGTACCTATTGGTACCATTTTATCGTAACCCAAACATACAACACCCAATGTTCGATCATTTTCAATGCAAGTTCTTATCATATCAATAGTTTGTGCATCAAACACTGTCATTGGCAATGTCTGTCCAGGAAATAACATGACAGACTGTTTCACTAGCAGTGGCAAATTCACGTAAAGTCCATCATCTAATATTGTCCTTCCTCTAAGTTCTTCTAAATTATGTCCTAAATACTAATAAAATACAATCTCATATTATAAAATAACATTTTTCTCTCTGGATTACAAATAAAACTAAACACAAACATCATGTTTATAAATATATCTATGAACATGTATTAAAAATTTACAGAATGCGTCGCTGGTAATGTCAAGTCAAAAGTGCTTTCGGTAGAGACAGATGTTTCGTCTGTATTTTCTTCTGAATAATCGTCCTCGGCATTGTTTTGTCTATTTTCCGGATATTCTGCAAAATAGATATTTTATTCCTCGCTTTCGTTCTTTTAGCTAAAAAGGCATTCGTGCATACAAAGAGTTTATATGCAATGATTTAACGTAATGATAATAATATTATACGTATCAGATGTATAAAAATATCTAAGCCACTCTACATTTGGAGAAACAATATGTGGAAAACTCGATACATAACCTGCAATTTTTTAAAGATTCCAATTCAATATATTTAAATACACACTGTATTAAGAAATATACCTAATTCGTTGTATGTTCCGTCATCGTCTATGTTGGCGTCCATTGTCACATCTATCTATTCTTACGAACTTTTAAGATCTCGAAGAAATTGTAAACAACCAGTTCTTTCACAAACGTCAAACACGATAAGCCCCCTATCTACAATTTACATATTTACGTAAACGTAAAATGCACTTTACAGTTTTCATGAATCAAGCTCCATTTAGAACGTATATCTACATGTTATTTTCTTGTCACTTTAGTCATCATCAAATACCCTTCGATTTATTTTAATTACTTTATCAGCAAAATAATTTATCGAAGAAATGAAATCATTTTATTTTGTTAAAGATACGTCAAACTCGTTTTACGCATAAAATTTAAAGTACTGGATACATGATGATAAAATTATCATATATTTTTTGCATAGTAACATATTTACAATTAGTAATTTATATATAAATATATTTAAATAAACATACTTATACATTGTAAAGTGTTATTACATTGAAAAAATAAGTCTCTAAAAAGTTATACCATAAATGAGGTATGTAAATAGACCTCGCATACAATCATAGACTAAGAATAGGATAGACTGGACATAAAATAGGGCTTCGTGTCTCAGGGACAGACGAGGAATATGAATAGACATTGCATCTTACGGACTTCCGTGACCTGAAATACCGACATAGTAAAAAATCACTGGTTTTTTAGCACACTCTACATTTAAACAACGGTGAATTGAGGAATTACATCAAGTAGAACGATCGAGGTTGGTCAAGTTGAATGCGCCAGGAATATGATTTTTGAAACCCATTACAATGTTGTCAAACTTTCAATACCAAAATGTAAAGCTAGTAACTATCTCATTTTCATACATATATGTCAGAAAGAACACTATCCATGTTTTACGGATTTATCACGACTTTTAAATATGTAGTAAATAAAAATTTTTAAATTATTAATACATGGTTTTAGGTGTGGTTATAGAAATATCATACAAGTAATATTACAATATAAATACTATGTGTATATAATATATTTTAAATAATTGTCGTATATTACTTTGTATATACTTTGTATAATCATTTCTGAGTTATTTGTTGAGTAATCCATGAAATATAATTATATACATTGACATATACACCAGGAACATTACTAGTTGCACAACCAATACCCCATGCAACCATTCCAACCACTTGCCATTGATTACCAGACTGACATACCAATGGTGAACCACCATCACCCTAAAAGAATTTTAATCAAAACAAGTGCTAATAAAATATAAGTAAAAGAAATTTATAAAATCATATATCATTATCTAAATAATATGAACAATAACTAAAAATCAAATTTTAACGTCATAACACTTACTGTACATGCATCTTTTCCTTGTTCTCCTCCTGCACATATGAAACTGTTTTTATTCAGCACAAAGGATTGGCCAAGTCTAGTTTTTCGGAGATCACTTTCGCAGGTTGACTGATCAATAATTGGTACATCTACTTCTTTCATTATACTTTGATATTTGCCATTTGTGCCAAATGCATCCTTTCCCCAGCCTGATACCCAACACCTTAAAGAATATACAAAGAAATATATAAAGTTATGATGATTGAATAAAACTCACACACAATGTTCAATGTAAATTTTCTGTCTACCTTGTAGAAGCTGCGGGTAATCTTGCTGGAAAACACACAGTGTTTATATTGAGACTGCTTGCAACTGGAACAGTACCACTCAAAACTATTATTGCTATATCATTTTGAAGATTGGCAGAATTATATCCAGAGTGTATAGATATTTTTTTAATTGAATAGTCTTGCACTGCATAAGTCTCAGTAGTAGATTGTACATCCCATTCCCCCAGTCTCACTTTAAGTCCGCCATTTCTACAAAAGACATATTATTTTTCACTTAATTGATCTTATTAAAAAGAAATAAAGAGGGATAAATAATATCCATATTTTGGGAATTAAAGTAAAATATAAATTTAAATTATTTACGTGTAAGATGCTACTTTGTGAGCGACCGTTAACACATGATTAGGAGTAATAAGTACGCCTGAACCAACATAAACGTCGTTAGATGTTAAAAGTAAAGCTTGCCAAGGATATGCACCATAACTGGCTTGACCTTGAGGATGTGCAGACTCTGGAATTTTTCTGATACCGCAACTATAGTCGATCTGATGTTCTTTACAGCAGTCTACTTGTCCAGCGGAACAATTCGAAACCTCAAATAATTAGAAATGAAGCAATGTATTTTTTGAAAAAATTACTAAAGTGTTAAGTAAATTATTTATACATACATTATTAACAATTCGAATATCGAGTCCCGTATTTCCGGATGGACAGTTACCCTTTGGATAACAACACGAATTGCTGTTAGTCATAGCGCCGTTTTGACCTTAAAAATAAAATTTTTAAAAGATTGTAATAAAATACCCAACTTAAACAGATTCTTTCCAAAAGTAATTTTTCAAAAAATTTCGAAATTAAATTCACGTTTATGTCAAAATTAAATTCGGAAACTATCGGAAATACATTTCAGTGATATTCTATCGTATTTTATTTTTGGCAAGTATCACACTATAAATTTTATATTAAAAAATATCTTCAATATATATACATACATTCCTTCGTTTAAAAAGAAAATTACAGAATAATAATAAAATCAGAAGTAAAGAAATTTAAATTATTTACGGTAAGATCAAACGGTAATTGAAATATTTTTTTTATCACGGGAAGGGTTAAAAATGATTTAAATTTCTCAATTTTTTCAAAAATTTTTTACATACTTGATGACGTAGCTGTGTCACTGCCAAAAGATATCGCACTTCGTACAGGGTTTCTTAAAGTGTTCGCGATGAAAAAGACTGCAAATAGTATACGTGACATGATTGAATATCAGAAAATAATTTTCTCTGTGCTATTCAATGAAAACGTGCGAAGTTGAAAAAGACTAAAAGATTTTGAGCCGACAAGTCTCCGTTGATTTATATACAACGAGGATGCTTTGCAACGTGTTTTACAAAAGCACATTAGCTCGTACATTCTTTTGGAACGAAAATAATGTGCGACCTTTCACAGATAGAGGAGCAATAGTCTTTTGTAAACGTAAATTGCGAAATAATTTGCCGTAAATTGCTTCCGATCATAATCATGCCTTCATTTACGTATGACATGGAATGTCGCAGCGTTACTCATTTTTTACAATAAAATGTTCAAAGTGGAACAAGAGGCAAAGTTAGATATTCTCCGAGATGAAGAAGGTCAACAATAATTACTGGTTCCCGGTAGTTCTATGATTCATATCATAATTGCATTGGTTTTTCCCTTTAGTTTTCTTTTTTATATTCTGGTTCTAACAATGTTTTGAATGTAATAAAAATTTTTATAGCAAACTTACAAATGTGTGAATTACGACTTACAACTATATTTCTTCTTCTATATTAGCGTAGAAATTAAATTATTTCGTAATGACACCCTTTCTGAAGATTAAAATATTTTAATAAATTGAAAATGTCTTTGCGTTTAATTCATGATTAACTAAATCGCTAGTTAATTGGACCGAGACAACGCTGGAAATGACCCAGAAACGATAAAATATTCGAATTGTTTTAAAAATCAATGAACTACTTTCATAACACAAGAGTAATATTAGAATAAGACATAATCAAATAAGAGATATTAATTATAATAATTAAAGAAAATGAGAAATATTTTTATGAATGATGGTAAAACCATGACAAATAACAAGTCTGCATCATTCGCTTTATTTATACATCAAATTGCTACATTCCTCCAATTTGAAAGTATTCTCACAATTTATCGTCGGTCTCTCTCTCTCTCGCATATACACACACACATACATTCTTTCTCTTTGCTTTTCACGCTTTCTTGTCTTTCTCTCTCTCTCTCTCTCTCTCTCTTTCTTTTTCTCTTTCTCAAAAGCGTAGAACACTTAAAATGTTATTGCTCGCCTAGTCATCAATTCAGCGAGATACTAAGCACGTCTGAACTAACACGAGGACGTAAATATACGAAGATTGATCGATATTGCGAAAACTAAACACATAAATTTTGAAAAATTCACAGTGAAAATCACTTCTGGAATTTCAGTCCATAAATTACATATTATTAGAGAAGAAGATTACTTTTTCAATGTAAATTCGTAGAAACTACCTAATGTGGTCGCGGTAAAGAGTGGTGCACAAGTGGTGCGATACTTGTATGCAAAAAATTCTCTCGTAAAACGAATTTATCCAGAACTTTTTTTGCACCGTCTGATCCTCTCATTACGTTTACAAAATGCAGTAAAAACACTGCCCTTTTCTGCTGTAGAAACAGAAATTCAAGTTTTGTGGGACAAGATCAAGACCAGATAAGATCACGACTTAAACTTTAAACATATTTAAAAATTCATATAAAATCAGAATTAATAGCTTCCTAACTAAGTTGGTACTTGACGGACAATGCCTAAGAGGTAGTATCAATTTTTTCTCGTTATATTTGTACTGATTACAGCACAATCAGTTTTTCCGACCTCCGCGTCTCTTCATAGAAGATGTACATTGAGGACAGTACCACTTTCCTTTCGGAGGTGCAGTGATACCAACACATGGATAATGAAACCATTCAAACGGACACTGTAAAAAATCAGTAGCAAGAGAAAAATATTTAATAAGTATAAATATGACTTGACTTCATTTCATATGGAAAAATAAGGAAGAAAAATTTAGCTTACATCTGAATTGTCACACGCAACCATATCACCATAAGATACTTGGTTACATATGCAATATCTTGGTTCATTTGGATCATAAGTCCAATCTGGATTATCTGAATCTACGACTTGTGTATTTGTAGTTATAACTGGAGGTGATACAGGTTGTTGAACAGAGGCAGTAACTACACTCGAACTTGGGACAGCAGTTGTTACTTTCCTAAAATGAGCAATAACGGTCATTCGAAGCGAAAAGGTGAAAATTTTCATGAATATTGCAGAGGTTTCCACTAAATGCATACTTTTTATGCTTTTTAGTTGTTTCCTGTTGTATAGCTGCAATAGCAGTCTGGGCAGCGCCAGCTAATTCTCTACTAAATTCGGCTGCGTGTACACCACCAGTGTTGATGGCTTCGTAACTAGCTTTTAAACTAGCAGTACGTCTGCCTTGCTGCATTTGCTGCGTCGCAGCAATTGCTTGCGATGCTGCAGCTGCTATAGCATTTCCACCAGCTCCTATGTGACCGAGATTGTAACTCACAGAACCAACGGAATTTGCAATTGCTGTAGGAGTAGATGGCACGCTAGTCGCGGCGATAATTGGTCCTGAATTTGCAGAAGCCGGTCGCGATTCAGGAAGACTTGGAGAAATTTTTTCTATAGCTAAGCGTTTCTCTATTGATGTCGACGACGCGTTTGAATCTCTTCTTTTTTCTGTTCGAGCTACGCAAATTTTTATTACGATTTTTTTAATTTATTAGAAATTCTTACTATTTTTCGCATTGAATAAAATGTAATTAAGGCAAGGAGATACGTACAATGACTATGATTGTCTCGTGACCTACTGGATGTTGTAAAGCTATACCGATTCTCTTTTTGACTACTATTCGTAGGTGGTTGATCTAGTTCCAATGATCTTTTTTCCAGTATTTCGGTAATACCTTTATTATCTGCTTCTAGTTCCATTTTAAATTTGTGCAATTCCTGGTCTAATCTTCTCAAATATCTATCTACTAAATCATACATCTGATTAGCTAAATGCACTTTCTCATCGGCATCTTCTAGAGTTTTGTAATACTCTCTTCTAATGGCTTCATATTCTGCTTCCTTTTCACTAGGTTTCATCTTCTTTGCATTTGCAAAGAAAATCTTTACTTTTTTTTCTAAACTGTCCATTGAATCTGTAACAATTGGAGCATCTATTAATACAATTCATAAATAACAAACATATATATTGTGTGATAGACTGTACATACTCTGTACACCTAAGTCCATTTCTCTCATTTCTGTAAATCGGTCTCTTAATTCTTGTGGTAGATGCTCGATCACTGAAAACCATAAAAGGAAAAGGTTAACATAACCAAACAAGACCAAAATGAAAGGGATCAAATATTGGAGAATAAACAGCATTTATCTAATTAACATCATAATTACAATGTTCGCATTTTATTCACAACTATTATAAGCAATGGTTTAACTTTAAAAATGTAATGGATAGAGTAAGGAAGCTATATACTATTCAGAAAACATGTAACTAACCTCAAATTTACAGAGAACAGTATGTCAAGTAATTGCTCCTATTATAAGATATTTCGTTCGAATAGTGAAATAAAAGGCAACATTTAAACGATTATACATAATAACGCAGTATCTATTGAGATATTTGCTTTGAGAAACATTTCTGATGTTTGTGCAAGAGAGTATATTCGGAAAAGTTAGTAACTTTCTTGAGAAGCTGGGTAAGCAGAGCGTGCCTCGTTTTTACGTACTTTCGACATAATCTTCCAAGTAAAGCATCCTTTCGTGCTGGCGCTTCGTTGCCTGGTGCTTAATTTATAATTATTTACAATTTATTAAAGATGAGTGCTTGCCGCCGTGGCAAAATTAACGAAAATTGTAGCACTCGATCGGAAGCGTGTTTACGGCGGCCAAATCGCTTGTTGTACCCACATTTTCATGTTAGTAGTGTAAATGATGCGAATCTATGAACGATTCGTATGAAATGTCGTAGGAAAAATATCATTTTCACGAATATAAATGGCCCAATAATCAATGCATTCTTAAAAGTGTTATTTATTTCAGTATTACTGGCCAGTTATCTATTCCTCGTAATCCGCCATCTTAACATAACGTTCAGAGGTGTGTTTATGTGATTCTGTGCCCCGTGTACAATATACATTTCACATTCTTGTTTTTCAATGAAAACATTTCTTCCGATTTACATTTTAAATTATTCCTTTTTATTAAGCCAGTTTTACGATTATATTAATTTTGTTTTTTAAATTTTATTTCATTTTTAGCAATAATTGCTCAATAAATTTAAATTTATTCTGTATGTATTGTACATATAACGCGTGACATATAAAATAACTTGTTATTTTTTAAATTCATCTAACAGAAAACTTTAATTAATCTTATAAGTGTAACGTTAAAAGATGTTCTCAAATCTATCAAAATTTGAAATAGTTCTGATACCATTCCAAACTGGAGGAATTAAAAAATGTATAATAATATTTGAAAATTTATATTTGAAACATTATTTCATAAATACATCGAAGACAATTATATAGTATTAAGAATTGAAGAAAATAGAATTTCATTCGCTTAGCTTTTATTTATTAACGATAATTCTGCATACATCGATCTACGTGCGATAGGATAGGACTTTTTTTATTAAAAGAAAATGCATTGAACTTTTTTTTAGTAAAATGATACGACGCAGTCCGACGAGACTCGATTTACGACTAGACGATCTGGAAGAATATGAGGCAATGAGAAAGGCTCTTGAAGCTAAAAAAGAATCAGAAAGACCACCAACAACATTCAGCCCTCCTACATGGGGTGGTAAAGTGCCGCAAAATGAAATTCAAGAACGCATTGGTTATATGCCGCAACAAACTCAACCCACGCATTCACGGCCAAATATATAGCTTTTTACATATGTATATATATATATATATATATATATATCGAATTACACTATTTTTTTTTTTATATTCACTGTATTAGGTTTACTGCTATTATGTAATCGATTATAATCTATGATCAGAATAAGACAAATTCATTGAAATTCAGTTTCCAAGTTTATTGTAATATTACTAAAATATACATGGCAGCTTTTTTTTGTTAACAGTTCAAGGAGGTGGTAACAATTAATAACATCGATATGATTTTAAAATCTAAAATCAGAGATTTAACAATACATGATATTAAAACATGGTATAAATTATTGCAGAGTGTTAAAATGATCGATATATATTGTCAATATTTCGGAGTTCTCAACATTGATCAGATGATCAATATATGTTAATTGTTCTCTACATATAATAATATTGAGAATCTTGAAATATTGATAATATATATTGATCATCTAAACGCTCCTTAAAGAAATATTGTTTATCTAATTTAATTAAAATAAAACGATTGAGCTCAGTAAAAACAAATTATTATCGTTCGAAATATTTTGCATGCAAAAAGGTAGTTATTCATGTTTTTACTAATGTTATTCCTATTACAAGAGGAATCATCATTGATCCTAATCATTATTGATGAAAGTACATAATGAATAATAAAATACATCGACATAGCACTTAGATACATAATAAATCTTACAAACAAAATGTATTGCTATATAGGATAAGAGTAATTTGTAATATAATATTGTCGTATTTCTTGTCCTCCTTAGAACAAGCTTTCTTCAGCCTCTGGACCAGCAGAAAACTACAAATATTCCTGATGACTTATTGTATGCGAAAATTTGTTCAATTTAGTTATTAATCAATTTATTATCTTATGCAGGACGATGAAGAAGAGCACCCTTGATGATCTTTTATCACGACTACAGCCTTCATTAATTATAAACCTTTGTTAAAGTATAAGTATGTGGGTATTTTCTTGATTTCGCAGTTCTTCTTTAAGAGTTCGTAATTCTCAGGTTCCCAGCGTTCCAAAATATTAGATTTAATTGAGCTATAAAATATATACAAAATATACATATGAACTATGTGAATCCTTGTCTGTATATTATATCAATTATTATTAATTCATGTTAATTTTTACGTTAGCAAAATATATAAAAATTCACCAGTTTTGTGGGAATAATGCACACGCCGTAGGAACCATGAACGTCAGACTGAAATATTGAATATTTTTTTTTATTTAAATTATTATAATATTACTACTTGTAAGATGTAAGAATGATGCATTTAAAGAATACTTACAAACAACCAACTAACATAACTTGTATAGGTGCGTGCAAAAATTTGATCTTCTGCATCCAAGCGTATTTTTCTAGTCTTTCCATAACGGGTGGGAGGATCACTAAATCGTGTAAATTTGTGTATTTCATTACCTTACATACTACATTTTATTTAATGTCTACTTACACATGCCAGGTGCGCACATAACGATCCTGGAGATGACTACCTGGCTAATGCCTTTAACTGCTGCGAGCTAAAACGGTTCATGCATTTATTTCTCTTCAGTGATATGATTTTATTCCGCAACGAATACTGAATACAACCTACTTTTGACTTGGTCAACTTATTGCCGTTCTCATCACTGATGTCAATTCCATTGGTGATTTCGTTCTGTCGCATTAGGGGAATGTTCACACAATTTGCAGCCGCCACGGCAGCAAATGGCACATAACGCTATTAAATAATTAAACTTTACGTTAAATATTTCAAATATTCTACCTAATTAAATAATTGAAAGAACGATTATGTCTACGAGACAGAATCCCAACTCGCTATGGGAGTATTAATGTCAGTTTTAGTTTAGTTGTCCAGAATTTAAAACGTGACTTTACCGCCATAAGAGGGCTCGCCCGTTTTGCCCAAAAGGATTTGCATCCTATAGCCGTTATCATAGCCGCTGAAGTAGCACTGAAGTATGCTATCCCTAATTGAGACACGGTTGTAGGACTGTTGGCATTTCTGTTCGTGTAGTTAACCAACGCATTGAACGACTGGTTCATCCATTGCCAAAAAACCACAGCTGTAGTCGTTCTGCAACAATTGTTCCGAATAAACATTTTCATCTCTTTTATACAAAATTTTGTTTTTAAGTAAAATAAACTCTACGAAGTCGACAGTATGTACGTTTTAATAGAAAACTGCGAACGCATCTGCTGCTTGTTACAAAGAAATAAATTAATATTTTTATACAACTAATCGTTAGTTTTACGTCAATATAATAATCTCCCCAACCTTACTTCTAATGAAAACAAACCCTCGTCGAACGAACTTTTGAATTTCTTGACGTCTCAAGGAATTATCATTTTTTTTACAATGGCGTAGTTTAAGGTGGAAAATATACAAAAAGACAATTCACTTGTAAAACTGAAGCATGGCACCGGTAATAAGCATTCCACCTGGCACTTGGAAGGACATTCTACCGAAGACATTTTGCAGATCACCGGTGTCGGGATGAAAAGCCGACTCGTAAAGCTTCTTAGCATAGACAACTTGTTCCTGGGTTGTACCAGCTGGCTCTTTCCCAAGTCTAAGGGATAAACAGATTATTGATCTTTCGTAGACGTAAAAAAAAAAAAAAATATCGAGTAACAAGGGTGCGTTTATAAATTCTGAAATTTACGAATTCCAACGTTGTCAAATATATTTCAAAAAAATTATAACAATTAGATAGAACGTAATTATAAGGATAATTCACAGTAAGACAAGGAACAAAATCCAAGCTACTCTCATTTTTTTTTTCTACAAATTTGCTTTATTCTGTCTGACTATTTTGGTCAATTTTTAAATCATACAACTGATCAATTGACACTGTTTATTCGTTAAAAAGGAAAAAGAAAGAAAGATATCATTAAAAATATTTGCAACGTCTATAGTGAATCGCAGATTTTTATTTTCTTTCTTTCTGCGATATGATATGTAAATCGCTCGATGACCTATTACGAAGTTAAAATTTCATTCATGATTACTTGCATAAGTTGCACGTACGATTAGTTACCTATATCGTAATGTTTCATTTGAAGAGCTAAGTAAAACGTGCAAGAATAGATACTTCAAATGGAAAATATGTTTTATTCCTTATATAATACTTTTATACGAAATTATTATATATGTATACATATATACCAGGAACATAACGGAGAAAATTTATGTAACTGAATTAGATTACGAAATAAAATACATACTTATTTATAGGGTTGAAAAAAATTATTAGAATTCCGTGGAAAGAAAGCGAAATACGAAGACGAAGAATTTTCAAGATTAGCCTTTATAAATAGAACGCTATATTTACGGAGTGACAACTGTTTTCGAGATCATTTCGATATTTAAAATCATAAAATTACAATTTAAATAAATGAAAATTTAATGGATCATTTGTAATGGCTGTTCTGTAACTTTTTCTTGTTATTTGATTTAGTTTTTTTATGAATATATTCTTGAATTGATTAACCTATAAATTAAAATGACTCCCAATGTCTTTTTATAAGTACACGCATTATCACAATTTAAAATGAATATGTTTTAAATATAATATTTGATAAAATATTTTTGTTTATAATAATTTTGTTTGTTAGATGATTGTTATTTATGAATAACGATTTTGTTATAATACAATTATACCGTTTTATCCTTGAAACACTTAACAACGTAAATTATATTTATCGATAATGTTCGTTATGCAACGGTGTTTCTTCGAATATGATAAGGATATTAAGAAAAGATGTTCTTAAATTACATAGGACTTGAAATCATATTCTGTTAATCTCGGCACAATTAATGATGCCGAAAAAAATATTTTGTAAGAAATTACCATGTAATATTGAAAATTTTAATATGTTCTTCAAAAATAACGACGATGGTAAATCTATACTTTCCTGATAAGTTTAATTTGAATTTATTTACATACATTAATGTGACAAACATGCTCGATTGACTAATACAATATTTATAAGTTTAATATTACTATACTACTTACACATACTATACTTCTCAATTATGAAAAAAAGACAAATGATCTTGAAATGACAATTTTCTTCGAAATACTTACTTTATCATTCATAATATGTTAAAATTTCTGATATATAAATTTATATTAATATATACAAATCTTTCATTTCCACGCATAACAGATCATTTAATTTTGATTATTTTTATGTTTACGTAATAATTCAGTAAATTATCTTGTGGCTAAGTAAAATTAATTTATACTCACTTATAGTTCTCGAGTAGTTTCTTTGCCTCTAGCAACTCGGAATTACTGACAGTACAAGTGCGAAAATCAGTTTGCCAGGCGAAATGCTTCCATCTGCCTGCGAAAGTGCTAAGATCCCATAAAGGTTGATCGATATCCAGTCTCTCCTCCCTCATTTTCGAGGGATATACTGTAGTTTCAATCTTTAACAATGAACATGAAATAAAATCGATTAAACTGATATTTAAAACACACATTAACAATATTAACAATATCAAAAGGAAAGAGAATCGTAGATACAAAGAAGTTGATGAGATTCCAAACTCCTAACTTGTATCATTGGGTCATCACTATAACAATTTTAACGTTAGATTACTTAACGTTAGAATTTTTAATTTAATTTAATTTTATTATAAATCTCTATAAAGCACAAGATCAAACACATCTAACATAAATTATTATAGCCATAACGAACCAGTAGAGTTAATATATTTATAAACACAGATGTGAGTTAGTAGGGGTCGAAATAACCATAATATTGTATAATAAATAAAAATACTGTCTCGTAATATCGTTCACGATGGAGCCTATAATTATCGTTTAACGAGTGTTGTATGAAAATTGACTATTTCGTGACTGTATTTCCTTTAATAAAACTTATTTTAGAATTTCAAACGTTGATTTTAAATTTTAGATAATTTATTTATAATACAAATAATTTCGATGTATAAGTACATAAGTCAAATTGGAGAAAATATCAATAGAATAATATTAAATACGATATATTACAAATGCAACAAAAATGTAAGATACAATATTCTACACGCTGTAGCCAATACATTAATAAGATCATTTTATTTACTCTTTATAAGTACAGCTCTTATCTACGAAGTTATATTTAATAAAACAAAAAAACAGTAGAAGAAATTGCGCAAAAATCACTGAAAACAAATAAAATATCGTGATTGCTGGTCAAACTCGGAATATTTTATATCTTAACGCGGTGTATGATATAAAACGTTCGAATTGAGACGTTCGAATGTGCGTATCGATTATTTGACACTATGACATCGAATGTTTGACGCTCGAACGAGACTTTAAAAGGCATACGCAGTCCCCATGAATTATAATAGAAAATTAACAGACAATGCCGAATTCGATCCATCAATCAATTATTATTATTAAACACATAGGCCAATGGTTTCGGTTCGTAAGATCCGATAGCCGATCCTGCATGTGCGTATCCTTATTTTCGCGGGCCCCGCGGTGTCCACGAAAACGCGGTATAACCTAATCTATTACTGTACTGTATGTACAATGCGCATCGATTACATGTAGTTTCGTGTACCTACGAGAGTACGAACGTGCCCGTTTCATTTCGCGTATTCTGGTTATCTTTTATCAACTCTTGTTCACGTGACGTCACGGCGAGATGCTTTTGTGTTCGTGTTTTTGAGTGACTTTGAACTGGCGTTTCTCGATTTTGGGTAATTATCGACTAGTCTCGACGAAAGAGAATAGTTGGTGACGAGCATCCCATTTTCTGTTTGAATACAGACACATTTTCATTCAAGAATGATGTCGTAAAATAGGTGGCAGTCGAACGTTTCTCTACCTCCAGCCGCATTATGTCAAATTGCACGTGCACGAGAACGAACACTATGTAAAGCACGTCACAAACGGTAAGAATAATTTTTTTTGGTTCGCTTACCCGTGAAGACTTGTGTCACTTTTAGGGAGCTTGTCCTGTTCTACTGTTCTGCTGTCTACCGTAACACCGCGCATACCAGCTGATTGGTACCCTACGCGAGCGCCAGCTATCTTGCTACGACCCTGCGCTTCTCCCTTCTCGACAACCGTTTTCTTTATTATTGTTATTATCATCGTACTATGCAGTTCGTTTCAGTGATCCTTCTCTTTCTCGTGGGATTCTCGTCTGTCCATCTTCGTTAAATACTTGAAGAATCGATAATTTCTAACAATTCTCCTTTTTTTCGGTTTTTGTTGTTTGCTTCAATATAGAGTGCATTATTTCGGTACAGATCCGTAGAATTAAATTTTTACGTGAGATTCAGTAAGTCGATCTTTTGCATAGATCGTGTTCAAATTGTTTCAACTTGAATACAGTAAATAAAATATAAATAATAATATCTATATATATATATATATATATATATACACATAATATTAAATAATTTAGTTTCTACAAAATGACGAAATAATTTTATATTAATAAAAAGAAATAGGATGCTGAATATAGGATGCTGAAGATGACAATTATTTGTTAATTTGGTTAAGACTATTTGTTCAAAATATTATTTTGTTACAAAATAATAAAATTACAGTTTATTTTTTTGAGTCGTTTTAAATGCAATATGCATTCAGTGTAATTTAATTTCTCTTGACATACTATATAAAGAAATACGTTTCACAAATACGTATTATAATATATGCAATCATTTTTTATGTACATATAATTAAAATGTTGTGGCATTTTATAATTTATATTGCATATATTTCAATTTATAATTTCGTTCGTGTATTAAGTTCGAGTATAAATTATATTGAAATAAATTTCGTGAATTTGCTTTTTACGTGCATATTGAAAGTGTAAAAGTTATATCACACACTATGATAGATTTCATATTACAGCTTTATACAATACTATGTTTTTACATTTGCTATGTTGAATATCTATATTAATTGCGAATATATAACTAATTATAATTAAGTTAAGTTTAACTTCTTAATGTTATTTGACCAATTATATATTTATTTTGTATTATTTACAGTGGGTATAAAAATTATTTTATTATTTTGCTAAACAATTTGTTTTCTTAGCTGATAATAAGTAATGACATCAAAGTTTTAAGATTAATATAAGATCATAAATGTAGCTGACATGTTTCTTGTAGGCGTAATCAAATTTTGAAGTATACCAGATGTGAAGGAGATTTCTAGAACGCATTGCCCGAAATAGTGTCATCTGTACGACGTTGCCTATGAATAGTTCAATTAACACAAACTTACAATTACGATGACATTTAAAAATTCAGAACATCGAGAGCTTCCAAAAAGTGCTATTCGAAGCTGTATGACTGTTACTTGCTTCTACCAACTTGTCCTTCGTATCTTTGTACCGCAAGACGTAATGATCGCTGTTTTTACAAGAGCGAATAAAGGTGTAACATTTCTCAATTTCATATCAGTTTGAAGAACGCCCTAAACGCTCAATATGGAGCGCTCTGAGTTGCGCAATAATATTGACAGTAGTAGTGAGCTAATATCGAAGATGTAGACGTGTGGTCTGCTCGAATGGACTTCGTTTACCTATTATGTCGCGATTCGAATTATTTACTACATATGCTCGATGAAGTATTGCCCGTTGCAAATAAAACTCATTAAATCACATTATTGAACTTTCGAATTATGTCTCGTTCCCCAATTTTCACCGAACCAACTTTTTCGAGCCGTTCTGCTCTTGTATTAGATTGCAGAATTCTTTTGTTAAAGTTACAGGAGTTGAGACTATAGACCAAGGAAAGTTTAAACAACGCGGGGGTCGGTGAACAAAATCAAGTTCACGGCCGCTCCTGTCAAATTCCTGAAATGTTCGTGGCATGATTTTCTTTCTCCGGCAAGTTAGCATTCGCTTCCGATCTTTGTTTCTTTTCTTTCTTTCTCTGTCTCGTTTGCTTCGGTTCTCTTTGTTGCGTACATACTAGTCGGTTTTTGTTATTTTCATGCCACTGCACGGCACGAAAACTCAGTGCACTAGGCCGACTAAGCTGTATACTTCCGTGCTCGTGAAAAGTAGAGCTCGACCTCGTTTGTAATGCGGCATTATATTGTAGCTAAAATTGTTACGAATTATTGTTTCGTACTATTCGTGATATAATTTTGACTTCTAGTTGTTCTGGGCTCTCGCTTTCCTTTCCCTGTCTTCCCCTCTCATCAGCTACCATTCAGTATTATAAGTTCTGCGATTAATGGAATTTTATTCGTCGTATTTGTATCATTTATTTTGTCTTCAACGATAAAATTATCAAAGGAATCCACAGATTAATATCCCAGTCGATGCAAAACCAATTTATTTTGTAATATATCTGTAGTTTACTAAACTACTATTATATGAAAAATAAAAATTGTATTTTATTCTAATTTTACTATAAAAATATATACTATAGAATATAAAAGTTTTTTAATATATTCCTTATTATCATTGTGATCTAACTATAAGTCAAATTCTTTTATTCAAGCTTCATCAAGTATTTATCAAAGAAATCAGAAAAGTAAGGATCATTTTAGGAAAATATTTCTCTGTTGTCATCTTGTAGCAATTGATTATCAGTAATATTTTTTTCAACTTTTCATATTTTTAGGTATATATGTACGTATATTACAAATACATGTACGTGTGTATACATATATAATGTACTGAATATTAAAAAGAATTACATATACATATGACATAGCTTAAACAGCAGAACAAGGTTAATATTACTTTTAAAAGCATATTGATCAAATTCAATTTGAGCAATACATTCCTCAACTATCATCTCTTGCTTACGTTAGAGTAATCGCATTTATCAAATTTATTCCAATCAATACGCATAATTGACCCTTGAAACATGGAAAATGTTTCTATGGGGAGTAATGGTTAGTAGTTGATTTTTCCAAGCTATCCCCACTGTATTATGGAAAAAGAATGCATACGAAAAGTATGTGTGTGTAGTGGTATGTGGCATGTAGAAGATAATTCAGCGCAAAGTTCAGTTAGCTAAAGTTTCGTTAACTGGACGGGATGAGTCACATGGGGAGACACATGTTTCATTAAATGAAAAAAATGAGACTTTCGGAAGAAAAAATTGTATTTCTTAACACACACCATGCTCTCTATGGGGTTTGCTCGTCGTAGGAGAAGGGCACCATGAACACTTTTTACTGTCCTGAAGAAAATAGTACAGGGCCGTATGACAATGTTATAGCAACATCGTTCGTTTTCAAATTCATTTCCAACGTTTGAAAGAATTATATTATACTTGCTGAAGAAACATATTTGTATTGTTTATTTCTTAGATATTTGTGCGTAACTTCTTAAAAAATTACAAAATTGAAAAAAATTGGAATCTTCGTTATAATTTTACCGTTATTATATTGATTATATTACAACTTTAGTAAATCATCAAACTTCCAATACCGTCATTTTCATTTCCTTCGTGGTAAATTAATCATTTTCGTTCAAAAATACAAAATAATAATATATTGCACAAATTAATAAAAATTTAATATAATGGTATCTGACTAATGTATCTAACGTGCTTCATTAAATCATCAAGGACAATTATTAATATTTCAGATTTTCTAAATATCGACTTTTTAAATAACATTATTTCCAATAAATAAATTTCTAATAAAAGAAAGCGATGTTTCTAATTTGAATCAGAGAATCGTGGTTCCACGGTGCGGCGGTACAACATTGCGAGCGCTCGCCAATAGTGGAGGGAGAGGCGAGCGGCGCATGCGCAGTGAGGGCACGAGTGCCCAGCTGTGCACGAACGTGAAATGTGGTGCGGCTGGCGGTGGTGGCTGCTAGGAAAGCAAGCGAGCGAACGAGCGAGCAAGCGAGCAAGCAAGCAGGTCGAGACTGCCCTCTTGTCTCCCCCACCCCAAGCATGCCTCGCAGAGCCCATGGCCTCCGTGTACACGGAGGAGAGTGAGGCAGCCCCAGCCGCTCCTCACGTCATCCGCTGAGAGAGAGACGACGGGTCTCGACACGGCGAGGAGCAATAATTCTAACGAGCCAAGATGGCGGCGGACACGGTGGCCCTGTCCGCGCTCACACTCGCCAGGGGCGACAAGATCCTCGTGACCGTCGAGTCCGCGCTACCGGACATCATCGTCGTGTCCTTCGTTCACGGTGCCAAGTGCTTCCAGGGCGCGTTACTCGACGCCACCAAGAGGTAAGCGTGCCTGCTACCGAGAGCTCTCTTCTCATCGTGCTTCCAGAGCACACACTCTTTCTTCCTTTCTCTATTTCTTTCTTTCTCTCTCTCGTTTGTTTTCCCTGTCTCTCTCTCTTCCTGCGCTTTTACCCTGTATGTACGATGTTGTTTTCGTTTGCCCGAATCTACGTACAGGCCGGGAATTGGCCAGCGTTTTGTTGGCCGTTCGCACAAGGGCGCACGATCTTTGGTTACGGTGCGCCCGTTTTGTTTTGACCGTCGGTCGAAGGAAGTTACTAATAAGCATGTCATGCTGTCGCTGCTCTCGACCAACGTCTCGGCATCGTGATATTGTTTGTTATGTGTGTATATATATGTATATATGTCGCAGTTTATTGTGGATCTACATGACATCGTGTTTGTGTGTACATGTGTGTTGCCATACGTGCGCGTGCATATCGGTGTACGCATGGTAAAAACATTTGCGATATGTAAGAATGGATAAGTTAATGATTATGGAATGTGGTTCCAATCGATGAAATTTACGTTGAAAACTACGGCGAGCGACGGACAGCGTTGAGATTTTCTCGCTATCCCGTCGCTGTTGCACGACAATTGCTTGCCACTACGGTATTCACGTGCAATGGAAACGTTGTTTCCGTTGCCTCGTGTAATTTCGAATAGTACCTGCGACGTGGATTGAACCACCAGCTAAGCCATACTCGCTCGGAAAGTTTAATTTTAATTGCAGACTCTAAAACTGATTCATTGAATGTGTATACATATGTATATTCGCACGTGAGCTGCTCAGGGGCTACACTGATCTACTCCGTAAATCGAATAGCAGAGGAGAAACTGATGGTTAAACGGAATTATTTGCAACTATATTGTCTTCTTGGATAGTAGATTTCGAAGTCTTGTTTGTTCTTCAAGAAGTTTTGAGCACCAATCGTGTACCTGCGTGACGAGATTTAATGTGTAGAAGATTGAAGTACGTATTATTTTGGTTCTTGAGACTTTCGTTTCGAAATCATCGAAGAAACGAATGTTTGACGTGAGAATGTACCGCTTTGTCCCTTATCAGGCGTTTATATCTTATTACCGATATCACGCGTTTTCTATTCGAAAGACTCTATTTAACCTCTTACGCTAGTAACTGGTTCACGGACCATAACGAGTGACCAAACCGTATACAATAATTCGTCTTCTTTTTGAATTCATCGGTATATCACTGGATAGAAATTAATGCAGTAATAAATTTATTATTTGTATTATTTAAAACTGAGAAAATATTGTAATTTTGGTCCAAATATTCTCGACGTGCGCGTCATTCCAGCACAAGAGATTAACAACGCCTGGTATTCTGTCTTCCAATGTAGTTTTATATGTTGAGGACGAACCACATTTGAAATTTCGTCTGGCGAAATGTACGGCTATTTCCGGTCGAGGCGGATTTTTCCGCGCAGAAACGCGATTACTTTGGTCACGAGGTGGAAAAAGTAAATTTTCACGATCTCGAAGAGACGCTTCTCGGCCGTGAAACAGGGGATGGTATTGGTTACGTGCTTCGCATATCGTAAGTCTTCTCGCAAAGCGGCTTTTATTTCGTAAACGGAAGTTGTTCCACTGATGATTCGTGTCTCGTGACTTACACCCTCCGCGAACTGGTCGCCAGCGGCGGCAAGAGTTTCACTATTACGATGGCAACGTCGTTTCATTGAAATTTTATTTATTACACTGAGACAAGTGATGTTAGTTTCAGCGTTGATGGGATTACAATTAAATTGTATAGGGAAGTGTGGCGCTGAGAGAATTGTTTAAATTGACTCCATTATGATACTCTGATATTTATACGCTGCTTTAAACGTAGCCACAGATGTGATATAATATTATTTATAACTATTGAAATTTATTTTGCGCGGGGAATTTGTTTTGTAGGTGTTTTATTGTTAATATTATGATAATATCTCTTACTTTAAAATTTTTTTTTCCATAATTTTTATCTTTTAAAATTTGTCAGTATAGGCACAGATGGTGTAATATAATAGTATTATGTGATTTAGAGAATTTATTAAACTGGTTCTATTACGATATAATGATGTTTGTACATTATTTTAGATATAAGCAATGTAATACAATATTCTTTAATTCTTTATTGAAGTTTATTTTGTATAGGAAATTTGCCAAATATAGCAATATTATAATAATGCCTGTTATTGTTAATGTTGTAGTAATGTCTATTATTTTTTTATTTTTTATTAAAATTTTTATTATTAATAAAAAATTTAAGTATAGAGAACGTATAACATACAAGATCGTGTTTTTATAGGGAATTATAACAGTAGAGAATGTACTATAGTAGTTTTTATAGTAGTAGAACATACTATACAAGCATCTTTTGCGTTCATTAACAAGAAGATAATAATTGTACTATTTGTAGGTATACAATATATCTATACAGTGAAATAGAAACTGCTTTTGTTGATTTTAAAATTTTTATTGCAGAATAGAAATAAAAGCTTGTTTTCAAATTTTATGCGAGTTCGTTTTTTACTATGTTTCGCAAACTTTCATCATGAATTATGAAGTTTTTGCTTCTTTTTACTTGGGTTTCTTTGGTGTGATGCAAACTGCTTATTAAAGTGGGATAGCACTAGGTGTGGAGTAACAATATTGCATTGTTGTATTTGACCATAAAAGTTTTATAATTTAAATCCTCTATCGGATTATTCTTTATAAGCATGAAAAGACTCTTATCTTTATTTGCAATTTAAGAAATTATGATAAAATTATAACCTCGTATAACGTTCGCATGGTTGAATTTGGTGAATGACAGTGATTATAATTGTATAATTATTTAATGATTATAATTATATAATGATGTAATAATATTTATCTATTACGTATTATTACGTATTTTTCGAAATCAAATGGATTTCGATAAGAAAATCATACTCAAAAAATTTTTACTAATTACTTAGGTACTCGAGATATGAAACGATATCTACATTTTTTTTCTTTCATTACTTAGGCATTAATAACAATGCTTGTAATGTTATTTACTTTTAGCATAAAAATTTTTTTATGCACGTTCCACAAATGTAGGACATTGAAAATTGCTGTTCTCTGTTTCCTCAAAGGGGTAAGAAAATTCATAAGCACTGATTATAGTCATTACGTTATATTTGACAACTTTCTCGAACGATCGTTTCCTGTCGTCGCATTAAACTGCTTTATTTCGTCCGGGAGGCTGATATTATTTAAAAAGGCTTCGAAATCGTGACTCATACTCGGCGAACGCTACCTTGTAAGTACAGTCATTGCTGATTTCACTTTATCGCAGTGAAAATTCAGCTTGACACGAAAACGATTTTAACTGCTCGATGTTCTACGATCGACACTAAATATATCATTAATGTCGTTAATTATTAATTTATTATACGAAATCACTCGTTTAATTCGACTTGAACTTACATGTTAATTAATAAATAATTTAAGAAATTATGTGACAAATTGCGTGCAACAATTTTCAACATTGTTTGAAATAAGAAAAAGAATTTAGTTTCAAAGATGCTGTATTAATTATCATTGATGATAAATGATAATTTCATTTTATGATTAAATTTCTTGTTAATCTACAAGAAAATGGGAGAATTGCCTGATTTTGAGATTCTCGCTTTTAAATTTCAATGTATCAAAGTTTCTCTTTTGAGTTTAGAAAATTTGCGGAGGCGAGAGTGTCGGATCAAGTTGCATTAGCAAGCTGTTAAAAAAAAATTTTTTTCATTATTGCATTAGTAGCAGAAAGAAAAATTTTTCTCGTTACAAATTATTTCAACATATCCAATTTGAACATATCGTCATACCGAAGAACAAAATATTTCTTCGTTTCGTCGATACATACGTCGGTTATTATTATTATTTCTAAGACATTAAGACATTAATTTTCAAAACATCGAAGTGAGAAACGAACGACCGAGATGAGATGAATATCGATACAATTTTCAGTCAATCCGAAACGACATTTTCTTCAACTTCTGGACTCGTTCAATCTTGGTATTTTTCACTCGAACTTTTTTCGCGTCTTTCGAAGAAGCTCCTGGCCGCGGTCGAACGAATTTACATTTTTCTGGCAAAAATTTTTTCGCGCGCGCGTGATCGATGACCGTGCGTATATATGTGCATTAGCCTGAGCACGAGGCATAATAAAAAGGAACCACGCTGTTCGCGTTTCGGTGCTTTTTCCATTACGTAAGTGTATCATCGCGACGCTAATAACACGTTTTCGTCTCGGTCGATGGATCCTGTCACGAAATTCGAGATATCGTACGCACGTCTCTGCCCGGAAATCTACATCGACGAGATTTTTCATAGAACGGGTTGTATTTAATGCGATCATATTGGTGATAATATTTTAATATTGGATACTTTTTTTTACAAAAGATGTTTAATATTTTCAGTATCTCTTCACAGTTTCTTCTTTTGTTTCAATATACATACTATGTTTAGTGCAGTTCAATTTCGTAAAAGCAATTGATGACGCAGAGTTGCAATGAAGCTTCGCTTTTCAGTCATTTGCGTCATTTATTTAAAACTAATAAAAATTTAAATTCACGGTAAATATCGATCGTATAATAAACTTTTGCAATTTTGAATACGAAATTTATATCTTTCTTTCTCGGTCAATAAATTATTGTATTATGTTATATTATGTTAATATTTGGATTGTCCTTATTATTACGCAAAGTCTTCAATTTGTCTTTGAAATTCTGGTTGAAATTAGCTTCAGTAAGAGGAGTGAGTAATAATATTGCAAGTTCTTCATATTCTTTGGGATTCACATCAGAAAAAAATCACTTTTATGATTTGATTGTTTGATGTAACGATAGCCTTGTTATTTTTATTACCTAGAGTTCCATTTACAAGAAAAATACGAAATGTTGCAGATTTGCATATTTCTCTATATACTTATGATCAGAAGAATGATGTAAAGATATTATTCAAATATGTAGATTTTTCTTATATAAGGAGTGGTAGAACGTTGGAGATGTCTTCTAATTTTTTGTAGTATGTAAAGAACGTTTAGTAACTTGAAAAAATTCATTAGCAAAATATGACGATGTAAAAGTATTATTCAAGACGTAGATTCTCTTCAGATTATGATTAACTTGAAACACGTTTTAAGCTTACATCTTATATAGAAACGTTTTAAGAAAAATGAAACTTGAAATTGAGACTAAAATGTCGAAGAAAATTTTTTATAATATAAAGTACTTTATAGAAATTGATATATTTGTTATAATTTCAACTTTTGATATACCTTCGTTAGAAATTAGACGTCTGTGATATTTTAATGTTAATATTCGCAATAAATTTAGTAAATTTGAGTGTTTGTGATATTTTAAAACGTAGTAATATAGAGAGTGTCAAACGGAGTAACTTTTTACGATAAAATATTTCCCATTCATCGAGTTCTTGTTATATAAAAGCCTTTGCCTTTCGTGAAATCTAAAGTTATTGTTCGTTGTAAGCTACAATAAATCATTCCAATTGTCGTTGATAAATTCAGCCGATTGATATTTAGACACAAAAATAGAATTTGTTGTCAAAAAAGAAATAAATTAATAAATATATATATGTATATAATACACAAGGTGTACGCGTTAAGTTTTGTCACCAGTTTTTAGGCATTTCCCGTAGTGCAATTAAAAAATATTTCAAACAAAATTTTTTTTTAGTATTTGGTAGGCTACATCTTCTCATAGTCTGTCAAGTCTCAAAAATGCTTTTTACGTAAAAAAGTCAAGATCACCTTATCTTTTTTAAATAGCACCATATATTTTTGATATCATAGGATTGTTACTGATGTCGAGACGAATTCAAGTGTATTATACTGTGACTTTGAAATGACCTTAAACTATGATACAGAGTTCCTTGTATTAGACTTTTCGTTGCCGCTGTAATTACGCCGTCTATGTTTATTTTCGTCGCTTCCCATATTATGTATCTATTTATCTTTCCAGAGTCATCAGTCATCGGTCTAATCAGCTTATTGGTAGTATTGCTTTGGTCGTAGCTTAGCGTATTACGATTTGATCTTTCAGAATGAGTAAGTTTTCAAATACAAAAAGATGTGATATGCTATCTGTGGTATCAGCTTTTCAATGAATGTGGAAAAGGTGCACACAAGGCAGTAAGATTATACAAAGAACGATTTCGATACAAGTCACGACATCAGCAACAATCCTATGATATCAAAAACATATGGTGCCACTTAAAAAAAAGTCAAGATGACCATTTGCGTAAACAGCATTTTTTGAGATTTAAGAATATGGGAATATGTAGCCCATCAAATACTAAAAAAATTAATAAAAAAATTTTGTCTGAAACATTTTTTAATTGCACTACCGGAAATGCCTAAAAACTGGTGATAAAACTTAACGCGTACACCCTTTATATAAAGCAAAAAAACAAAAGTTGAAAATGAAGATCGTATCGAGACGTTAAAAGCGAAATAATTTTCGAATAAATAAAGAAAAAGAGCTTTTACGCCAATTACTTGCTTTAAGCTTTAAGTCAGATGTTTCGGATTTATATATTTTTTTTTATTTATCTTTTCTTGTATTTATATCTCGACGTGGACACGAGCAAGACTTTAATTAACGCGAAAAATTTTGAGAATATAGCATATTGTCTAGGATTACAAAATTAATTTTGCGGCGATGAGGATGTTGTGCAATGCAATTTTCTCCTTGCTTCGATCATGTTGCATTTATTTATGAAAATACGTAGATTGATGCTTTCTAGATTTCTGACAGATGTTTCCAAATGTTACATCTTCTGAGAGGTAGTAAAAAAAAATTTTTCGACTTTCGGAGAGTTTAGAAAGGAATTTTTTTAATAGCGGAACTTTTGTTTTTCTTCGCCCTCACAGTGATCATTTTATTTTTCAATAATTATTTTTCAATCACGAATGTGATTTTATTAATTTTTGGTCAGGCACAAATTTGTAACTTCTCGAAAACATACGTTTCCTCGCAGTTATGTATATTTCAATGAAATAAGTTGTATCATAAGTATTCTGTTGTTCATCGCCAAGTGTTTGCAACTCTTCAGAAACACACTTTCTTTGCAGTTGTATATTTGATATTTCACTGCGTCGTGACTTCGCTTCTAAGAAAGCTAAATATTAGTGACGTAAGAAAACAAATGATGTTAGTTTAGCACGTGATATTTATTAGATTCTGTTGTGGAGTGGAGAGAATAAATTTGCCTTGAATTTATTGCCTGAAAAATAATATTGCAACATCGTTTCAGATACGATACTTTTTTGCCGATCGAATAAGAGACGGACGTAATGTGCGAATAAACGAGTTATTGTTATCATTTTTTGTTCTTTTACAGTATAAAGTTCGTATTGTTTATTAGAGATTAATAATTCGCTTGACGATTTTAGCTCTCCCCTTCGATCGTTGTTTGTTCCTTTAGTTCTCGATTCCAAGATCCGGCAAACTCGCTATTGTAACGCTATCGCCGGATCTTATCATCTCACGCTCATTATCTGTTATTCAGTCAAAATAATGATTTACAATAATCGTTCGTGCAATGATAATAATTAGTTGAAGAGTACCAGATCGCGTCTACTATCTCTCGGTCGATCTTAAACGACGAATATCTTTAATTGTATTTCCTTCCAATATTCATGACGTAAATGTTACAGTTCAAACTGTTTCATTATTAAAACGCTCGTGCGATTTTCTTTTCTCTTTTTTTTCTTTTTCTTCCTCTTTTTTTCTTTCACTCTAGGTCGTAACGAACTCGTCAAACATTTATTTCGCTCTACAGCTCATTTATTTTTCTTTTTATTTCCTCCTCCTCCTTTTTTTTTTTTTTTTTTTTTTTTTTAAATTTTAATACTACTCAGCTTTTAATAGAACGAAATGCAAGATTAAACGGCTCGATTAAAAAGCGACTCCATTTCTGCAAATTAAAATTACCTCGTTTCGCGAAAAGCCGAAAATCTTCTCCCGCACCTAGAAATTGGAAAAGCATTTCTGTTTTTTCTTCTTTCTCTTTTTTTTTTCGTAATGCTGGCGATTTTTTTCTCCCGCAACTCGCGTTATTTCGTTGTTCTTAAACATTTACACTTCTGCTTATTTTAGATGAAGTTTAACAATGTTGTTTTTGCATTGTTGTATCGCTTTGATGTTTTCTTCGCTTCTACATATTTTTATCGATATGATGCGAAGATGACGATTAATTATGAATAAATTGTGAATAAATCTGTATTAATTATTGTATCGCGATAGAACAGATTTATAAATTATACAAATCTAATTACGTAAAATTCATTCGTAGAACAGATTAAAAATTCACAGTGTTACTAATAAATCAAGTAGATAATACGGTATTGAATTTTATTTTTAATTACATTCGTAATTTATTTCGCATTTTTTATTCTGAATACGTTACTCTCTATCCCATTTACATGCTTTGAATGTTGAACCGATTATGATTAGATTGTCTTTAATAGAGTTACGAACATAATTAGAATATCTTTTTTATTTAGAAAATATTGGAATAATTGGAAAAGTTGTTAATGCTTTTATTCAATGTTATATTCGATACTTAATGTCACTTTCGTGCAAAATTAATGATGAATTTGCAATATCCTGCATAACTTTAAGAGGCAGAAAATTATGGAATTTCAAGCGAATCAAGTGTTCTTGAAGGTTTTCAAATCTCTATCGGAGTTACAATTTCCCGGATTACATTCAAGTTAGCCGAATGTTGCAACAGCGGTTGTTCTACTATATGGAATTATCGTTCAGCAGGGTCGTTCGCGTTGTCGATCGTTGGAATAAAATCGTTCGCCGCGTCAGACTACGGCCATTAACATTTAACACCCGCATCGCATCGAATCGTCGCTAGATACGAGCCGGCTGTAAATTCGCCGGCTCGATCGATATGCGTCGCGCTGATGTGCTCGAGGGGAAGCTCCGAAATCATCTCCCTCCGTGGTCCCTCCGTGGTTCGGTGTTCTCTGATTTCGTTGTTTCGCCGCGAATAACGCGCCGGAATGGCCATTCTTCATCAACGGTGAAAACTTCGTTGCTCCGTCGAAAAACCGAATGATCCGATCGTTCGAAAATCGAATAACTCGATCTGTAATCTGTCGCTCGTTTGCTATTAATCTTCGAATCCAATATCGACGAACGAAAACATTGTTTTCTGCAAATCGTTTAACCAGAGAAGCAATTTTATTCGAGCGTTAAATATACAGGCCTTCGTCAAAATGAGTTCGTTTCTGCTTACTGTCACGGACGCAAAACACGAAACGGGGAATTTTATTTCCGGAGATGAATTTCTCTAGTTTAGTATCAAACGACTTCGCTCGCTGCCATGTTCCAAGTGTGTTAAGCACATCTTCTTTGTCGTCGTGATTTTACATTGAATTTTTTTTCGCTTTCTTGGCTTTAAGAACTTGAATCGTTAACACGGTGTCGGTTTCGAAGCGTTAACGCGAGTGTTTCTGTTTTTAGACACTCTTCGTTTCTTTTTTTCTTCTTCCTTTGCTTCGTTTCTTTTTTATCGAAATTATCATGGTACGCTGATAGCGTTGCTCGTTGAAATAAGATTATTCGTAATTTCGTAATAAGTTAGATTACTTTAATTATTCGGTTGTTAACTGTCAAGTATCTGTTGATGGTTGGGGAAGATGGATCGAGAAATTTGCAGAGGGAAAATGACGATTCTGGAAAACGACACGATGGAAGGATGATTTATTAAAATTCCAGTTGTGCGACCGTTAATCATTCGTCTCTGGTTCTTTTTTTTTTTGCAATTTTTCGCACGTATGTAACTGAGGTTCTAATTTGCTTGAATATTTATTGTAGTTTATTTTTATAACCGATGTTTGATGTTATCAATTGGATAATTTATAACATATTCGATAAATAAGTACATGTAGCAAGGCTATTAACATACTCACGTAATAGACTGGGCCAAAAATCGCTTTCTGGTAAAATAAATCCGTAATTTTTTTATTATGTATCTTTCTTGATTTTCAATACATATTTTGAATATTTGAAAGAAATAATTTTTAAAACATAATGAAAAAATCATGTTTGAACTTAAATTTAATTTAAAATTAACGAAATTAGTTTTTTCTTATATTTCGATGTTTTATTTAAAAAAAGAAAAAGATAGATGGGAAGAAACTTTTGGCTCACCCTATATATATATTTGTGTATTGAAATTAAGATTGATAGTATTTTTATTATAATTCGAGAATTTTTATCGGAAATTTAAGGATGGAAAAGTACAGAGAATCTAAGCAGCATAAATTGGAAACTACAATACCAAAGTACTTTAATAATGGAAATCTATTCTAATTTCTATCTATGCTTCCGCTTATTTATTTATCACGTAAATAGAGACACTAATCTAGATAGGAAGTTTTTAGCGGAAAATTTCATAGAGACACTAATCTAGATAGGAAGTTTTTAGCGAAAAATTTCTATTTTAATCTAATGCGAGGCAAACAATGCTAGATGCGAATGGTAAATGAGGAACAAATCACAATCGAACCTTATAAATTTTCATGATAATTTCCGTTTCCATTACCGTAACGGTAATGTCGTGACTACCCTGTTGCTATTAAAATATTTGGAATCTTTAAAAGGATAAAAAGAATGGGAGTTTTGTACTGTTTTCTTTTTTCTTTTTTTTTTTTTTTTTTTTTTTTTTTTGTAAGCTGATTTTCTATTTTTTTGCAGAGACAAAGAAATATGTTTAGGATATTACATATGTACTTTCCCTCTCTTTTTGACAAGAATTTTTGTTTTATTACTTTTATTGGAAACAAAGAAGGGTTGGAAATTAATTAACAGTATCTTTCAATCTCTAAATTTTTTTTGATAACATTTCATTTTCTTTGCCAGCATCGCAACTTCAATTATATCTGTGGTTTGAAGTGAAACTGAATTGAATTCTTCCCGACGAGATCTGGTCGTTAGTACGAAGTTCAAACTCTGCTTCAAAGATTCTACAATTTTTCTCCACGTATCTGGGGTCGTAACGAGAAATGCAATATTTCAGACGACCATTTTCTAGATACGTACAGTTAGAATCTTATTTATTCATATAAACGTCACGTTACATGGATCAGGTAATATCGAATCTCGGATGTATTAATTTATAGTTGGTCGATTTTTATTGTTCTACTATCTTTTACTCTTATCCAGACAAATAAAAATGGGATATAGAGAAAGTGAACCTTTTAATTCACTATTAATCATTATCTGAATGTCCTTGTCCTCTGACGTGTTCGCATAAACGAGGTTGTAATATCGATATAAATTTATACTTTCCTTCTCATAATATTGTTTCTTTTTTATTTCACATGTGTATCAATTACCTACACGCGTGATATTTCTGGTAAAATAAAAATATACGTAGAATATAATTTTGATCGTTACATTCTGCGCGATACAAGTTATAGCATTAATAGAAATAGAGAATGAAAAAGAATCACGAACGAAAGATACAAATAATCTCTTTTTGTGGACTCGCATTACGTGTACTTCGATGTACGAATGAAATTGAACCGCCTCTTCTATCTTTTTTTTTTTTTTCTTTTTGAACCTATAAAATTTGCCCGGTACATATTTTTTATGATGAACATTCTACAATTTAATTGACGCGTAAATTTAAACCTTTCGAGAGCGTAACATTCTGCGTTTTTTTTTTTTTTTTATAACCGCTGGCACTCTTTTCTCTGAAGAATTCCACTCACATTTCTCATCGATATTATGACATACAATAACTGAAGAAAATTCCACTTTCATTTTTAACACTGTAATTCATGTTTAACACTAGGTTTACGGGACCCGTCAATTTGACGGGTTTCGAACTTTGAAATGAAACACGCAGAAAAACCATAGCATTAATCTTAACTAATTTGTATCGTAAATTTATAATTTCATTAAAAGAAGTTATATACACAATTATTATTTTCTTAAGCTTTCTAAATTTTGAAATTTTTATGTGGTATACCTATCTCTACGAAACCCGTCAAATTGACGGGCTAGCAGATTACATAAACAATGCTTATATATTTGCTTCATTTGTAACATTATACCTCCAATAGTAAATATAAGAGTGAACGAAAAGTCTGAGATGCCTCAAACTCATTGTATCTCAATAGCGGCTCGATAATATGACATAAAGTAAAATGTTTGAAATGGTGCCCTTCAACGAAATCGCTTACCAGAGAGATCCCCGCGTCATTCGAAACTCAAAGCAAGTGGCAGACCAAATGTCGTGCCGAAAAGATATTTGGTTCATGTTTGGTTCAATATAACAACACACAAGCAATTTTCAAAGCCGGCGATAGCCGGCGATAGCCGACGTTAGGCTGCGGTATGGTTTGAGTTTCGTATGCTGTGAGTATTGGTTTTCAACGATATACGAAAGATATCTCGAAGGCACGAGCTGGTCTTCAGTATAGTTGTTGCAGTGACAGTGGTAAGAACATTTTTCGAAGATAGTGTGCAAAAGTTCCGGTTACTGTAGTCTCCGCTTATCGTAAGTATTTACAATAGGGTAATTGAATTTGGACACAGTATTTTTTACTTTCGCCGATCACCCTTTTCTAGCAATCATGAGTAGAAACAGGAGATATAATAAGAAATTGACCAAAATTACCAACATCAATGAGGATTGTTCTGAGGGTAGCTCCGAAGAAGATCAATATGAATTAGGTGAAAGTGAAGATTCTAGTGAATATTCTGAATCCACTGAAACTGGAGAAATGGAAGGATCTTCGGATAGTGAAGAGGAAAACTTCGTCAATATGCGCCGTAAGAAGAAAAGGGCGCGAATTATTTCTAGTTCTAACACCGAGGATGAAAGGACGAGTATTCCAAATACATCCCGAGATGTAATGGAAGATATTGAAATTGCAGCTGACGGGACACAGTGGGTGAAAGCACTGCAAGCAGGAAAATCTGCGGGTAGGCCGCCTGTTCATATGATATTCAAGGATATCGCAGGGCCTACTGGTTACGCAAAAAGAAATATTATGTCGGGTTGTGTAACTAGTGCTTTTGAATTGATAATTGACACTCACATTATGAAACATATAAAAGAATGCACCGAAACCGAGGCACGTCGAGTTTTGAAAAACGACTGGACAATCACAGTCTCCGAATTACGTAGTTTTCTGGCAGTACTATTTGCCCGGGGAGCGTACGGAACAAGAGCATTGAAAGTATCTTACCTATGGTCAAAAAAATGGGGACCTTCTTTTTTCCGAGACACAATGCCCAGAGATAGGTTTATAGAAATTCTGAGGTTTATACGTTTTGACAAAAGAAGCGAACGATCCGAAAGGTTACAAACCGATAAATTTGCACTGATATCTGAAACATGGAACATGGAAAATGTGTTCCAGAAACTATTACTTTTTATAATAAAACAAAGTTTGGTGTCGACGTCGCAGACCAGATGGCACGCAAATATAGCGTGAAAGCGGGGTGTTTCCGATGGCCCCTTCAAGTTTTTTATAATATTTTAGATTTGGCAGTGATAAACGCATGGATATTGTATAAAGAATGTACCGGATCGAAAATATCGAGAAAAAAGTTCATATTTTGCTTAGCCGAGGAATTAGCTGGAGAAAACAAGGAGAACCATCGTCAAAGTTCAGACGTTTCAGTTCTGTCACCGTCAACATCAGGAGTCCGAAAAAGTTGTCAAGTGGGCTACTGTAATAAAAATAAAAGCAGTAATTGCTGTATGTATTGCAAGAAGATCGTATGCGGAAAATGCACAAAAGAAATTCAAATCATATGTAAAAAATGTGCTCAATAAAAATGATTACCGTGTAGTGTTAATATTATTATTGTTATTATTTCCGTGATATCTTAAAAAAAAATTTTGACTTATTTATATTTTATTTTTACGTGAAACCTTATATTGTTCAACTCAGACTTAGTTTGAATAAATTGATTTTTTAAAGTAAATACGTATTTTCACATACCCGTCAATTTGACGGGTGCTCGTAGAGATAGGTATATAAGAAACGCCCGTAAACCTAGTGTTAATTACATGTGAATTGTAATATCATATCAGGTTTAATTGCGTAGCAGCTCGAGACATGAATGAAAAGTCCTCGACAATTCCTTTTACGCGACACTGATTGCAAAAACGGGTCACAGTAGACTAATTGATGCAACAGAGAATTCCGATTATACGACGACGCCGAATTGCAGGATATATAATTCGAACATATAATTCGTCGAGGGGAAAAGAAGAAAAAAAAAAAAAAAGAAAAAAGAAAAAAAAGAAAAAGTGGCACGAGAACAGCGATGCTCTTAATTAGCCACGCTTTTGTGCTGCTTTTATCCTGGTTCGCGAAGTTGCTGTAACAGGGTTCGAACTTGCACGGTGAAAGTGAAGCGGCGCTTAATTACATTATAACGAGGCAAGTACACGGCACGGATTCTTTCACTTTGTCTTCGAGCTGTCAAGCTTAATGGAGCATTTTCGTGTCTTTTCCGATGATAATCCATTCTTACTGCCTCATCGATTTCGATGAAATTCCGCGACCGTTCTTTTTTAATTTTTTGGCACAGATTGTGGGGTGGTGATGCCACGAAGCTTCACCGTTTTATCTTTTTTAGCGAAGTTAGCGAGTAAGGTTTCACTGTATTTTTATCGCTTGACTGACGTTTTTGGGGTGTAAGTCAGTTAATTTCCACAATTTTGATTGGACTACTTAATTCCGGAATATTCAAGTTTGTTTTGTGTTATATGTTTCGGGAAGTAAGGATCATTACAAAATTGTAAAATTATAAAAGAAGGGGAAAGAAAAAAAAATGTATTTTCATTTAAGACATTGTTTCCAAGGAAGTCGAGTTTGAAAATTTGTCAAGTACATCTGAACAATCGACAGATAGTGTATAATAAATAAACGACATTATTGTTGTTGTTTATGTTATGCATAAATAAACGATAAATGCAGAATTATATGTTTAAAAATAATATTTTCTTTTATTCTCAAGAAAATGAAAATATATTTTGAATATATTTAGTTAAGAATTAGTTTGGTATGCTTGAAAATTTACAAATTTTCAAATTTAATTTTCTCAGAGGGGACGAAACGTTTTATAAAAATATTTTATTTCACGTTTTTCAATTTATTACTTACCTTTGCGATAGAAAAACTTCTTGTTAATCGTTCACTTTCTGCCCAGTTTATCAAATTTTAATATACTCATTTTCAAATTTTCAAACTCATTTTTCTCATAAACGAAGTTTATGAAGTTTTAAATGACTAACTACGTCGCAAAATAAAATTTTTAATTTTACAAACATTTTTTAAAATGTTTTAGAAGTCCGCGAATAAAATTACTCGTCAAGATTTTCAACTCTCAGCCAGTGTGATTATAGTGTTACTTAATTTCAGAATATTTAGTTTTAATTTAATTTTGCATTTAATATTGCATTTTATTTTAATTTTGTCACGTGACGGGATTAAACGAACATTCATGACTCGTCAAGACGTCAAGACTCGACGTTACAGTAGCAAAATATAAAAGAAGAAAATATCTATCGGTGTGTCTTCATTGAATTTCCGATTGCGTAAAATTTTTGCTATAAAATCGCCTCTCGATGGCGAACAATAGAGAGGAACATAGTCTTCTATCGGTTGATGTACAGTTTTATCAATCGCGCATTACAGTTTTGTGCTTTGAAACCTGAAGAATAATAAAGATTTTAATGATGTAATAATAATAAAAAGTACAGCTAATTTTTACAATATTTATATTTTTATAATACATTTCTATAATATTTATATTTTAATTATTAAATATTTATATTTTTATAATTTTTATAATATTAATATTTTTATAATTATTGTAATATTTTCTTTTTCTGCAACGATATGATATGTGTTTAGCGTAACCAGTGTTAGTAGACTCGTATAACGCGTTAATAATACTTTATTTTGTCGTTTATTCTACCCATTTACATAATAATTAGCTTCCCTCGTCGCAGTCCCATAATAAATTCATAAATTAAGTTAGAATCCCGCGGACGGAATGGATGCGATAAACAACGAAAGCCGTGTATATTTTGTTCCGTAGCGAAATATTTTGTTCCGCAACGTTTATTTCTTCTTTACTTCTCAATATCAAATCTAATTTTTAAGAAAAAGGAGAAAAAGACAGGAATGGCTTGAAAAAAAGTCATGCGAACCGGAACGAAGTTATATCCAATTATAGCCAATTTTTTTAAATGACTCGTTCTATTTCTTAGAAATATATTAGGTTTAGATTAGGTTTATTTCTTAATCAAAATTTCTTTTCAAGTTTCTGTAAAAAATTATATGTAATTGTTACATATATGTATAATTTTTACACTATAATTTTACACTAATATTTAATTACACAATTACATATAATTTTTTACGGAAACTCGAAAAGAAATTTTAAGTAAGAAATAAACCTAACCTAGTATACATATATTTTTACAGAATTTTTTCCCTCAAACCTTACCTTAACTATTGCATATATGCACATCAATTTAAATTTTCGTTTAGGTACAACTTTTTCTAAAAGGTTTGAGAAAAAATAAAAGAAAAAATTTAATTAAACAATAAACTCGTTGTCGTTGATTTAGAATTTAATTTTTCTGTTTTCTTCTCTGTTTGACGATCTATAATCGAGTGCTATATTTTCCTTGATGTAGATATTGTTATATTTAATGCTCATATTTATAGGGTATTTCGACACGTATCTAGAAAAGTGGTTGCTTATGTTTCTTCTGGGAAAAATTGCAACTGCCTACGAATTGGACGCGCGTAATAGATACACGAAGTGGTTCAAGCATATTAGATGATGATCAGCCGTAAATTTAAGAAAATTGAGTTCGGGGAATTGAATAGAATGAGAACGTTGTAGAACTCTGCTGGTCGTGAGAAATGAACTTCGAGATTCGCTTGAACTTGAGTAACGTGTACGGAATATGCGAGGCAAGTTTTCAGCCTTTGCCAACTATGAGTTATGTCTAAAGAAGCGAATGTTGACACGATCCATTTCGCGTAGCTTAAAATTTCATTTGGATGTGAAAAATGTATGCACAGAATTCACAGAGCAGTCTGGAAAATTATAAACTAACAAAGACTTCTTTTGACTTTTTCCTTCGACGAAATTTGCAAATTCATTCGAACCTACGGGTAATTTTTGTCGCTGAGAAATTAGAAAAATTTTTATTTTTGAGAGAATGGAAGAAATTTTTCGCTAGAAAATGTGTGTTAGAAAATTTAAAAAACTAATTTAAAAATGGTACAAGCTCTATGAACACAACGAGAAGATAAAAATTATCTTTTTTTACACTTCAAAGACGAAGTGAGGACTAGTTCATTCGTTTTTGAATGAATCGGCCACTTTTATAAACGGAATAACTGCCTTTTTAGATGGAAATAATTCCAAACTCACTTGAGAACTGTTTTACGTGTTTTGAAGTAAAAACTATTTCGTTAAGTGGAATGGTTACTTTTTAAAGTATAAATCGCTTTATACTTTGTCAAGTATCCTCAATAAAAAGTTCTGCAGCGGAGGGGAAGTTATTAAATTTTTCTGCACCGTTCTTTAAATCGAAAAAAACTACTTTTTTTCTAAAACTCCTTTTTTTTTTAGACATAAAAGCGGCAAAAACGGCAAAGTAAATTCACTTCGCGTTATCACTTTTTTCTTTTTTTTTTTTTTTTTTTTTTTTTTTGTTAAATTTTTAGTTTACCTGCTTTGTCCAATTTTATCCATTTCGCTAAACTTTCGGTTTCTTTTCGTTTTGTTCCGGCCTCTATCTTACATATTGTTGAAAGCTGAGATTTGGAAAAGTTGCTAAACTACAGATTTATCGCTCTTTTTTTTCACCGAAATAATTTATAACTTAATAATGAAATATTTATAAATTAATTTAATTATTAATTAATTTTTCACTGAAATTTATAACTTAGTAATGAAATATTTATAAATTAATAACGATTAATTTGTTTCACGCAGAAACGTGATTTTTTTCTGACTTTGATCATGCCTGCGTTCAGTAAACGGAGATGAGTTTGTATTGTCACAAGCGACATTCGTGCGGATCGTAGTAACCATTTTGGTGCTTGATTGATGACCGTCCTAATGACTTCTCTTGCAAATCGTCGTGGAAATCGTCCATCCTAGCGACTCGTCGGGGAAAAGCAATATACAGTATTGTCACTGGCAGCCGGACGTGGCTTGTGTGCCACACGGCTCTATCCTGTATATACCGGGTGTGCAAATTAGACATTTTCATGTGATTTCAAAGAATAGCCGTGATTAACGCGTTTACTTGATGAAAAATAAAATTTCGTTTGATAATACGACAATCTTACAATCAACAATAAAAGCGGGCACAACATGACTCTTTATGGAGAAATAAAAAAGAATTGTAAAATAAAATTTGTTGATTTGAGAATTTATCTTTAATTCGTGTAAAGTATAGTTGAATTTAGCTAATTCTACACGCGACAGAGAAGGATAATTAACAGAAGGTTATCCCATGTGCGAAAATAAGTAGAAAATGTTGGATAAAATTTTTTCGTTTGAAGCTTCGTTTTCAAGAAAATGGACTTTGGAAATGGAATATGTCTCGTTATTTTTTAATGCTACGGCTATGAATTAATATTTAATTAATAGAATCAATAGAATTAATCTAACAATAAATATTTAATAATTTTTATTATAGAAATTTAAAGGAATTGAACTATTTATAATATTGCCATAAATTATTACTTAGTTTTTAACGGATTAACAAGTCTTGTCAAACTTTCACCAATATATCTCTCCTCAAATGGTTTTAGTATTGAATTTTCTGAGATTCCTACGGAGACGTCTAGCCTAAAAGGGATCTTCTTTTATTTGAGATCTGAGCTGGGATTGGATAAATGGAAGGGTCGAAGTGGCTGGAAATAATTCCCGGGTTGAATTGATACGAATGAAATTTAAACAAAGGACAAAATTGACCGTGATCGATCGCGCTTGTCCGAAGCCGAGCGTGAAAAAGATCCAAGTTCGCTTTCTCGTGGTATTATATTTAAACAGCTCCGGCTCAAACGGTGGCCTGATTTAATTTGGATCCTATAAATACTATTTCTTTGTATCTCCCATCGTTGTCTAAGTCACTCCTTATATTTAACCAAAACCAATTAAAGTTTTCTCGAAAGGATTCAGTAGTACTCTTGTATAGATTGTATAGATGAAGGCTATCCTATTTTTATTACACAACACTCGTTTTGTGGCTGACGTGTACAGATGTATGCAAATGAAGAAGAAAGAAAGTGGAAATTTTCAGAGTTTCGTACGAGTTCCGTGAGTTTTGTGAATGATTTAGAAAATTGTACCGAATAAGGAAGGCTCAGTGAAAAAATCGAAAATTCTGGAATAGTATCGGAGTAAATTTTATTTCAACTTGTTTATTATACAATTATATTTAACAAATATTCATTTACGATTTTGATTTTGATTCTTGTTAATTGGGTATTTATACAAATTTGTATTTTTATGAACATTACTACGGAAATAGAATGTAAATGGCGATTTATTTTATGAACATTTACTGTGAATATTTTACGCGTTTTTATATATATATTTTTTATCACACTGGGAAAGATAATTATTATAGTTTCGTCGATTATCGTTTTTTTTTTTTTAATTGAAAGTCGGACCATCTGACGCGTTGAGAGATGCCGCGTCGTGAATTAACGAAGCCATGAATTTTTATAGCGTACGAAATAGTTCGAGCGCTTTTGTGGTTTCGTTGAAAGTTGTCAATGGACGTTGTGGCAAATGGATGAAATAAATTTCGCGGCCCGTAGTAACCGTATGGGCTAGAAACGCATGTTGCCAAGGCACTGTTGAAATGTTTTAACGCCTAAGGCGGTCCACGTACACGGTGTCACGTGAAGTATAGGATCAGTGCTAATTGTTACGCACTTTTAACTGTGACAAAACAACATGTACAAAAATGTTAGTTTTATCTAGATTTATGCAAATATCCTGTATTATACAGGATGGGTTAACAATTTTGAATATTTCTGTTGTGTTATTTTGCACAGAGAAGGCAGTAATGATTTTATTGACGGTAATGTTTCGAAGATTTTAAAGTCATCTCTACTTTTTTTGAATGGAATCGTATATTCTTTGTACCATTGATCGATGTAGTTCGACATTCGAAATCGAAAATTATCGAGCATCATGTATGTTGAGCAACAACTCGTGTATGTAGTGTGAAGTTTTTGTAGTTTGAAAGATAACCTAAAATTTGTCGTACGAAACATGAGAAAAGACAAGAGATTCTAGAATTCATATCGTCCTTGCCTTTCAGGTTTTATAAAAGTTAAAGCATCTACTGTCTAATAATTTTTCTAGATATAAATTTTTTTTTATACAAAATATTGAATTGCCTCAATCAAAAATTGTATGATTCCATAAAAAAAAAAAAAAAAAAAATGGACAAAGGAATATTGAATAATTTATCTTAACAAACTTTCTTCATAGCTCGAAAAATAACAGAAATATTCACGATGAACAAAGTCATTGAATCATTATGTAAAGTTTAAATACTACCCTGTTACAATTATGTATTACAATTATATATTACGTGTAAAATTTTTTAAAAATTCACGTAACAAAAAACCGTATCGATTCAGTTTATCGTGTTATATATATAATATAATCATTTTTAACGCGAGCGAATATCGAAAAGAGAAAGAGAAATAAAGGGTAGATCTTATCTACGCAATTGTCATTATATATGCAATAACTTGTTTATGCAACATTCGGTTGTGAAATCACGCTCGATTGCGAGTCACAACGGTGCCAACGCGATTCGCAGGAGGAAAGTTTAGCTGATCCACAACTTTCGAGTTACAGTATATACGGACGATTGTGTTACACGTGCACACAAGGTGTAAATAACACAATAACGTACGGTGCGAAACGAGTTTAAAATATTGCCACGATGGTAAAAAGAAATTCCCAACCGTGGGAAACAATTGCGACTTCTCTGCGATCCTTTTTTGTTACATATATACATACGTTGAACTTGCAAATTGGAATATCGCGCCATCGTTCCGAGCTTTGCAGATATATTTACCGATATATATCCGTGCGCGTGATATCGAGTGAAAAATAATATCGTGAGCCGTGTTGCGTTCAATTTAATTGTCGATTATACGGCGCGCCGATACGCTTTTATTAATATCGCTCGTTGGATTTTGATATTTACTGGTGTCATGGTTTTATTTGCTCGAAAACAGGGAAATACATTTCATATTCCGTATTTCTTAAATATTTTTCATTTCCATGTCTACGCGCGTTAATAAAAATGTCAAGAATGACAGAAAATTGGGATGTTATATTGAAACGGAATATCGATGAATTAAAAATATAGAATGTATTTTTATTTATTTATAACTATATTGTTATTTATAGTTTATTTGTACTATTTATAGTTCATATGTACTATTTATACATATAAAATAATACATATATAAATATACATGTATAATAGTATGTATATGTATATATATACAAGTACACTATTTTATATGTGTAAATAATATATATATGTAGATTATAAATATTACTAATAAATGTATACAATAAAATATGTAGTGTAGATAATATGTCATGGTAAAGATTTACCTTTATATGTAACGGATGCCATATAAAAGTCACAAAAGTTTTACAGGAGGGTAATTTTGAAAGCCACTGTGTTGTTATCACAATTGATTTCGTATTTGATTTCAAAGTTGAAACAGGCGTCATTTCATTCTCCGTATAATTTTAAACATAATACATCTGTCATAATATGGAAAATATCAGAGATCCTAAAATGCTGCTTATTTGAATTCTTCCGTTTTTTACAAGCTACTTTTAAGTGCTTTACAAGCTACTTTACAAGCCACGTGTTTTAACCTAATGAATTATTTTCATTTTCAACTTCGTCGTATAAACGTAAAGCAACATTAAAATCCGAAAAAATTAACGAGAAAGCTATTACGTCTTTCTCGTGTGATCGTACCTCTTTTATTATATTTAAAATTTTCTTCCCGGTCTGGCCATGCAACGATCAACTAACACAATTACAAGGTTCCAGCAAAAATTATTCATCCGTTTCGGGCCGCAAAGACTTCGTTATCATCATACACGCCAATTTGTGCGACGTTTAACATACAATACGTTCTTTTATATCTGCGCCGCATACTCGTGTTATTAACACGCTTCATTTCTTTGCTTGTTTCCTTACTCTATTTTATTCGAGAGAGAGAGAGAGAGAGAGAAGGAGAGAGAGAGAGATCTCTCGCTCTCTTCTCTAGGAGAGAGAAGGAGAGCTCTCTCTCTCTCTCTCTCTCTTCTCTCTCTCTCTCTCTCTCTCTTCGCTCTCTCTCTCTCTCTCTCTCTCTCTCTCTCTCTCTCTCTCTCTCTCTCTCTCTCTCTCTCTCTCTCTCTCTCTCTCTCTCTCTCGCTCGCTCGCTCGCTCGCTCGCTCGCTCGCTCTCGCCTCCCCACTTTTGCATATAAGAAAACGGAGGCTTAACACTAGAACTACCAAAATGGTAAAAATGACTAATTTCTAACTTTCTATGGAAATTTTACACATTTACAGCAGTATATTTTATACTCGAGTGACTTTTAATAAAATATATTAATAAAAGCTTGTATCCTTTGTTGCATTATTAACTCCTTGCGCTGGCAACTGGTTCGCGGACCATAACGAGTGACCGAACCGTATACAATAATTCGTCGCTTTCTTTTTCTTTTGAACTCGTCGGTATAATATCACTGGATAGAAATTATTAAGAAGTAATAAATTTATCATTTGTTTTGCCTCGGTTACATTTAAATATACTTAAAACTGAGAAAATGTTGCAATTTGGGACAAAAAATTCTCGACGTGCGTGGCACGTCATTCCAGCGCAAGAGGTTAACGTTTCTCTTGTACCTTGCGCTTGAATTTCTTTGCTATAAATATTATACTTTCTCGTCGGTAGTTCTAGTGTTAATACCCCGACAATTCGTGTATTGAACCAACTTGCGGGCGAAGAAAATGTTTGGACAGAGTGTATCTTGATCGAGACGTTTTACTCTATTGTTGAAACTTCTTCGCCTTGGTAGAGAGTAAGTTCCAGTCTCGATCGTGGAAAAGTTTTCCTCGCAACTTCGCGCACTATGGCCGGTGTTTTTTCCGCTCTCCAATAACCGTCGCATGACGCGGACGGTGGCTAACGTTCGCGAAGTTGAAAAAGCGAGAAATTGCGATCGTGGCGAGTCAGTCCGTTGATATTGATTAAATTTATCGTTGTTGCACGGTCGAAAATTCTTCAAGACAGCAGGGGATAGGGGAAGAGACTAAAACTTGAGAGTTTATGAAATGTGAAAGTTATCAAGTAAATTTAACCATCTCCGCCTTTGGTGAAATTTCTGGCGATTTTTTTTTTAAGTTGACTTATTTTACTACGTTCGTGAATTATTTATTAGTTGCGAGATTTTTTTACGATTCTTTTTTTACCGACTTGAATGATTTTGAATTATTATCCACGCTTGTGTACAAATCCATGTTTTATTCGGAATAAAATAGGAAATGACAATTTGAAATAATGAGTTATTTCGAAAACCAATTTGTTATTGTCGTTTTAAAAATAACGGAAAAAGCAAGCACACTTCATTTAGCGTGAATTGATTCGATCATATTCAAATAAAACAATAAATGATCCGACATAAAATCGTCTGAAAGTTGACAAAAATTGACGTACAAGAATCAGAAAGTGTACAAGAAATTACTTGAATAAAAAGTTTTATTCGAGTACAAAGTAAAAAATAGCGACGAATAATAGTGTAGAGAAAAATTATAACCTGATATTCATATTTCAAATGACGTCTATCTAAATAAGGTAACACGTTGATGAATCCATTATTTTCGAAATAATTCGACGTATGTTTATCGCGTGTAACAACGTATTTCGTGATGGAAAGACGTAATTTTTCATAAAAAGGCCTATTCCATTGTGACAGCACAGCTCGTGTCGGAATTGAAAAAGGAAAAAAAATTTGGTTGGTGCGAAATAACGTTATTCAAAGGTCTCTGGGAACGTTTATGGGAGCTTGGAACGGTCGGTGAGAATCCTTTTTTTTTAAAATAAGTCGAGACTGGAACGTTCTCGGCCGAAATATGCGGATAACCGACGCGAATAATTTCAACAAAGAAAGAGAGGGTAATTTTAACGCCATTAGAGAAATTTTAAATACATTTATTGGAGACTTTCGTGTATATCTTTTTTAATTGTCTCGAGCATCGCCGATGGGAACGTTTTTTAATTTTGATTTTTAACACGTTAACTGCTATACGAAACTTACACAAAATATTTGATATTTCTATAATAATATAATATTAAATAAAATATTATATTGCAGTAAAGTAAAACAAAAACGCATTTTCCGTTTTATAATATTATTTAATTATTCGTGTTATTTAAAATTTTTCGTTAACGATATTTATCTCATTTTGAGTAGTCTAAAACATTTATAGAGATAGAAACGACGGTCATTAACAATCATCGTAGCAGTCAACCTGTTAATGAAAATAAAGAAAAATATAAGAATTAATATAATATTTTTCTCAGATTTACTTTTCGGAATTAATTCTACAAATTAAATAAATTTGAATAGAGAAGGAGAAAAGAGATACGTCATTTAGCATATGTTGGTGCAAGTTTTTTTTGAATGTGAAATTTCTAGTGAAAAAAAAATCTGAAGGCTCGGCGTAGGAAATTCACAAGAATCAAGTCATTTCTAAATCTTTCATGTTTGAGCCTTTCTTCTCGAGATGATTTCATAATTTTTATATAAGTCCGAAACGATTCGTATTCGACAACGAAGAAACAGAAAAGTAATTCAATATTGATATGCAATTAAAGCATAAAATTCGTGCCGGAAAAATTAAAATACAAGAAACAAGAAAACGTCTACGATACAATAGAGAACGCAAACTTACTTCTGTATTTTACGACAAACTACTTCAAATCTCCAAAAATTCATTGTTCTATAATCTATAAAATTTCTATAAAAAATTAAGAACAAGTTTGATAATTCTATTGTTAAGCTAGCAATATTAAATTATATTGTTTATGATTAATATTAATTACTAATTATTAATATTAATATTAATATTAAATTATATTGCTTACTATATGTAATATTATATTGTTACAATATATTATACTGTTTATTATTTATTAATCTATTAAGTAGTATTAAATTCCTCGAAAATGGAGTTGTTATATTCTTTATGCATATTCTTCGCTCTTTCCACTTTCGTCCGACGCAAAGTATAAGGAAAATAGTTGTTCGTAGAACACCGTTATTTCCGAGTCTTGGAGCAGCTGTTTTCTGTATTTCCACCACATCTCCGTGAAGCAATAGCAAAAGCAAGATGGCCAACTATTCGCTATATGTCCACGGCATAAACGATCGGTGTCCATGGAGAGAGTATCGTCGATGTCTGTGAGAACGACACCAATTGCCAGGTAGAACGGCGAGCAGAGAGGTATTCCAGACGAACTATAAGGTAGATGGCCACGTAAGCGTCGCCATGGATCGTTAAACTGAAATCTGTTAGAGTAGAGCAACCCCGTGCGACGCGCTCGGTTCAACGAACCAGTTTTATTTTCTTCGAGCTTTCTTCTTCTCTCCCCTTTCTCCCTCTCTCTACTTCTCTTTCTGTTCCATCAATTGATCTATCTTGATTCGAGCCTGAATTTTGGCGAAAAATTTTGAGAAAGAAGGACGAATTTGAACCCGTTTAACGTAGAAGAAGTATAAAAATTCGAGAGTCAAAAAAATACGTATTGACACACGTAGTGTGTAATTCCGGCGCCAGATCTGCAAATGGCGGAATGTTAGGAAAATTGCGAAATATTCTTTCGTGTATTTACACCCGATTAATATTCGGACACTAAACATTGAAATTGTTATAATTTTGTACAAAGAAATCGCGCAACAATGAACTTGGGATCATTTCAAAACTTGAAGTTTACTATCGAAACGCGTCATTCATTTTATTCTAAGATGTTTTTACACTGTGCAGCAGATGACAAAATGAAGATACTCTTCTTCTTTTAAGTGGAATTTAAAACAAAATTCCGGCATAAATACTGGAATGTTATCGAATGATATCGCGTCAATACTTGTCTTTAGACAAATACACGGTAGAGCTGCAGGGAAAAGAATCCTACTTAAATAACTCTTGTTAATTTAATTGAATTATATTTTGATAATTTATTAAGAGGTTTTTCTTTAACAAAGATAACTCGAGGGGTTAATTGAATTCAATTGTCTCGAGGTTTCGTTGTGGTTGGAATCTGTTTGTCTTGATTCAGTGTGGAACTTCGCGTGAATTGTTAAAGAATTCGAAGAGCATAAATCTATTTAGACTCATTTTTAGATTTTTCTGAAATTTAATCCTTTAATTTAATTTAATCTTTACGTGTTTCTCCAGTTGAAATTTATCTATTGTTGATTATATTTCGGATTTGGTATATTGGTAGAGTCTCATTGATTCAGGTTGGCTTTTAAGTTTTCGTGAATTTTTAACAGCATTTAATTCCCTTCAATTTATATTTTCTACCGAAAATTATTGGTCTCGGGAAATCTTGAATTTAAATCAATTCGGGCTCGTCCCTTTTTCGTTAATTTGCAAAATACTTTATAGAATTATATATTAGATTATATATAATTTATATAATTATAATGTAGTAATTATATATTATTTTACATTATTTTACATTATATAAACGTAACGTTTTTTACTTAATGCTTTTGTTCAACGAAGTAAAGTAAAGTCTTCTGTGAGGATTAATTGAATTTGCTTTTCCCCGGACTTTCTTTTCTCTTGAAATTCATTTCTATCTTGATTAAATTGATTTGATGTGAAATCTTGAATTTAACTTTGCGTATTCCTTTTTCTGCAAAATTTATTTTTACTCTCTCGTATCGTAGACTTTTCAATATGAAATATTGAAACTGTTTGAACGTACTTTTTCATTATTTTTGAAACTTTTAACTTTTGTTTCTGCGAAAGGAATATTCGTATTGAAGTTATCTCAAGATTAAGATATCTTTTAACTCTGCAATTACTATATTGAAATTGTTGCACGTCAGCCAATAGTTTTATATAACAATTTACTGGCGAAGCGTGCAACCACAAAGCAGGCAGATTTACGAGTAAAAGTATGGACGACACGTCACCAACTATGGCGTTGAAACCGGTTAACTTATTATGACTACTTTCAAAAAAGACGAACAGTTCTTTTTTTTTTAAATGTCGTACCACGTTAAAATTACCACAAAAAGGCGAAAAATTTTCATACTACAATTTTTTTTTATTAAAAGGACTGCAGAATTGTGTAAATTGGAAAATATTTTTCTATAAAGAGGAATATTTAAAAGAGCAATAAAAATCGTTCTGTATGTCTAACTTAAAATGTTTGCAAGAAATGCAAAAGTCGTATTTTTATAATTGAAGTCTGAAGTAGAAAGAATTGACAGAAACTGCCATTTTAATATAATTACTTGCAATTATGTGCAATTATCGTTATATGTAACTAATTATGTACAATCAGTTCCAAAAATTATCGTACACTACGTTAAGTACTAACGTAACTTCTTTTTTTATCTCATATTTGTTACATTATTTTTCTTTTTAATTTAATCGTTCACAGATATTTTTCTCTTTACTAATAATAAATTTTACGTTTCTGAATATTATTACATAAATATCATTTATTTACTATTCTTTTAAATTTTGAAGTAACGTACAGATTTTTTAAATTACTTTTGGATTAACTGTATTATTCTATGTATATTATGTATAACCGTTGAAGATGATTAAAATAGTAGCAACTCGTCAAAGGAAAAACTTTGGTATTTATTTCTAATGTTCAAATCTCAAGCCGAATTAATTTTTTTGAATCAGTAAGATCTTCTAATTTAATATTTGTAGCGTAACATTGAGAGTTAGATTTATTAAATATACACGTATATGCTCGCGTAAGAGATTAGTAATATAATTACATCATTCTATGAATTCCGATATTTATATCTTTATATACCGATGCATTAATATTAGATATTGATTATGTATTATAATATTCGTGTTGTTAAATTTCTTTTGATTTCTTATATAAATAAAATTTTTATCAGCGACTTTATAAATCAAAGAAGGAAGAATATTCTTGTCAAAATAATTTATATAGGCTGTTCTAAACTTCGTGAAAAAGTTGCGATAAAATTAAAAACTGTCGAGAGTAAGCATGATAAGTCTGTTCTTGTTAATTTTCTAATTTTGGTATCATTTAGACACATGACATAATTGAACAAGAGAATCTCTTTTATACGTATGTTATCACTGGTATATTATACGTATATTATCGTCTTACAATTGGTAACATCATCCAGGTCAATCATTTTGTTGAGTATTATTTTTAAATAATTCTGCTTACATTCTTTACTAACTTTTACATCTTTATTGAATTATTTTATTAAAACAATTTATTTAAACAATTTGAAAATATAGAAATATAGAAATACTTATATATTTTCAAATACTATTAATAAATGAAATAAATAGAAAAATTAAATCCAAATGTTTCATTCGAATAATTTAGAAATTATTTTATTTGCACAACTTTGTTTAGGTGGTTGTATTCATCGCCAGTCTTGAAAATAACAAATATGTTGTCGAAGTAATGCCCAACCTTCTTCGTGTTGAACTCATAGCCATCGCTTGGCATTATTATCCACGATCATTCCCAAGGATTTTCACGCATGATTTATCAGAGCGTGGAGAACGGGACGAGATCGCGAAAGATTGACGCTAGTTGCACCCTACACGTCCCAATTTCCTCCACAGATGGATCACCTATATTTCACCGGTGCAATATAAATCATATTACTACCGGGATCCGTTCGCATTATTCACCGGTTAGAACGCGTTTGCAGCCTGAATGCGCCCAAGTTTCTGAAGTTTTTTTTCCCCCGGTTTCGCGGAAAGCTCGTTCATCACGCGAGATTTCACGACTGGATCGAACAACGAATGTAGATTTGCGCTCGCTGACGGAATCCTCCCGGAACGTTTTTCCAACGTTTTTTATTTAGCTTTATCCGAAGAACGCGGCCCGTTTTCGGTTGTATATTTCAATTTAATACAAATCTAGCAGCTCACCGTGACAGATATTCCTGAATTACGTTTCACATTTTACATTTCACGGGACTTTTCCTTACGCTTTTGTGATCGCTATTAAGCATTCGTGAACGCTTGCGAAGGGGAATGAATTAAAAAATTTTGAAATAGAACAGTTTCTGTGAATGTAGACTTTTGAAAATATCACTTTTTTTGTTAGAGAAATCTGAATATTTTCCATATTAAAGAATATTTCCGAATATATCTATTTATATATATAAACTAATTATACATATAATAAATTGACAACTTGAAAACAATAAATATATATAAACAAGAAACAATTGGCATAAAAATTTAATGCTGAAGATCACAGCAACATTTATTCAACAATCTATATATTTAAACAAACTTAAAACTTAATCTATGTATGAAAACAAATTTAAATACTATATATATATATATATATATACATATATATATATATAAACAAAAAACAATTAGCATAAAAATTCGAAATTACTCTCATATTGGAGATATGCATTCGTTAAAGTAATTCTCCAAATACTTAAACGTTAGGCGTCTTATTGAAATATTCCTTGAAAGGTAATAAACAAAAGTTAAAGAAAATTTCCGTGCATTAATCCCGCTGGCATTCCCGCGGCGGCGGGTGTTCTTGGTTGAGATGTACCTACCTGTGTCATCCGTCGGCTGAAACTCATTACTCATTTCGGCTAGTACGTCTCTAATTGCCACTACCTTAATTACTCACGGAGTCGTGAAATGTTGGAAGTCCTGGGAAACGGGAATGTAGTCACAGTCATAAGATATTCACGCGTGTGTATAAACAATAAACGAATGGCGCGAAGCTCGTTTGGCACGAGTGGAATGGCTTTTCGTCTCAATGAAAAAAACTGTACGGAACGGCGGTTTCTTGTCCCTGAAAGAACGGATTTTCGAATCGAGGCTAGAAAATGATTCGCCAGCGATTTTTAAATTCTCATGAAAGCGAGAGAAGAAAATCTAGGATTGTAGTTGGTGAAAACGATGAAAGACGAAAGGCTTTTCTTTCTTTTCTCTTTTTATTGTTACATTTACAGTATACGTGTACACTTTTTTCCTTTTTTCTTCGTACGTGCGTGGTACGTCGTATATTTAAAAAAAAAAAAAAAAAAATGCAATATTCTTTCTATAATACTTTCACGGTAAAAAATCGTACAGTTGTTCATAAAACTTTCGCAATAATTTCCAGCGAAAGTGTTGAAGAAAACTCCACTGACCAAAAAACGCTCATCCGCCGGTTTTCAAAATTAAAAGCACCCGGAGCAGCCGAATATTTCCCGCGACAAAAGGGGAAAATAATAAACCTTTTGCCGAGGAAAAATAATCCCCGTGAGATAGCGCACACCAGCAATCTCAAAATGAACTGCATGCACGCGCGCGCGCGTTTATACACATACTTCGTGCTTTACCTTCGCTCGAAAAACAAAACCAAAAAAAGAAACCAAGAAAGAAAAGGAAAGGAAAGAGGGAAAAATAATAGGAGAAGTACCAGGAAAGAAAATGAAGAAATCGGGGAGAATACTCGTTCCTCATTTTCCTCCTCGTCCCGTGGCCTTTTCATCCTTCTCTATCCCTTTGCTACTACCGGGTGGTTTTCATCTGGAACGCTCATTTGCCAGCGTCCGCGAATTTTCGACAGTCTCTCGATATCGAAAAGCCGGAAAATATTAATGGATACATAACACACCATCGGGCTGTCGCTCATTGTTCGCCTCTCTCGAATCAATACTCGCTCTGGCTGCGTTCTGTGTTGTTTCCGTGGCGTCACGAAACAGCCGGGGCCTCCTACCTAGCCGATGGCTGGCTGGTTGCTATACGTTCCGTGAACTGTTGCCCAATAATCTTTCGACCAGGCCTCTGACCCTGGCTTTCCGTGGCCATCGCGCAGATGATTCTCGACGTTATGAAACCGCGCGCGGCCGCGGTCAGCTAGAGTCTTTACCGTTTTTACTCCTTCGGATCTAACCTGACCTGCGTTAGCTCCGCTCTCTTGCTATCGCGATCCTGGAAAACTCGTCTTGGGGGATTAGGGCGACCGGTGGAAGTCGTTTCATTCGGCGAATGGATCGATGGATGGATGGTTTTGGGTCGACGTGTAATTTTATGAGGAAAATTGCTAAAATATCGAAATTTAGGAAAAATTGGCTTCTTGTTCTTATTTGCTGTGGTAATAGAATATAACAGAATATCGAAGGATTTTTTTCATTATTACTAGAATGGGTCAGATGGATGAAGACGATGGCAGGATACTAGAGGAATTTATTCGTCATTGAGTCGGGATTTTCAAAGATGGAATGGACGTTGACGATGTCGGATTATTAAGTTTTTGTGGGATTGGTATTTTTGGAGGGAAATTGAGTTTTGAAGTCTTTTTGAAACTCACATTGTACTCTTAACCTCTTGCGCTGGAATGACGTTCCACGCACGTCGAGAATTTTTTGTTCCAAAATTGCAATATTTTCTCAGTTTTAAGTATATTTAAATATAACCCAGGCAAAACAGATAATAAATTTATTACTTCTCAATAATTTCTATCCAGTGATATCATACCGACGAGTTCAAAAAGAAAGCAACGAATTATTGTACACGGTTTGGTCACTCGTTATGGTACGCAATCAATTGCCAGCACAAGTACTTAAGATTGATGGATGAAGTGACCTGGTAAATGAAATGAAATTAGCGTCTATTAGACATTGCTGGTTTTTATGCAAATTCATATTTTTGAAAATCGCGATGCAAAAAGAATTAGCAAAAAGAATCGTTTTACATGGAAAATGTCACACGAAGGACTGACGTTTTATATATTTTTTCACGTTACACTCTCGCATTGTAAAATTAACGCACAGTGCAGAAATGCATAAAAATCCGCTGTTAACTTTGGCTATCTTTGTGTCATTTAAAAAGAAAAGATCCTCAGACCCTAGAAAAATAAAAAGAATATAGATTACTCAATTGTAACTCTGCATCTTGCATTTTTTGTGTTTAGTTCAATTTATTTGCAATGTAACAAAAATTCGATAGAATACTGTTACTGTAACAAGCTGGATTTTCGAATTCCACAATAATGAGTCAGATTCTATTAATCGTGAAATTGTTAGAACCTCGTGACATCACGATTCATAGAATAGATAACATCTTTAGTTGTTACTACTCGATAACAGCATGAAATTATTCGATCGAAACGATTTGAGGAATTAAACAGCATGTTAAGGGTACAAGAGATACTAAAAACATCCGTGGATTTTTTAATCCGATGTTTTTAGTATGTAAAAGTTAATATTTAAATTACTCTTCGAGTAGACAAACAGGAACAAGAAAAGACACACGAGCGTCTTATATAATCAATTTTCCTGTAATTTCAGCTGAACAAAGATCATCTTTCTTTCCCTGTGATCAGTTAGCAAGAAATAGAATAGGAAAGGTGAACAAAGGGAACAAAAATTTCTCTATTTCGTTCCGACTAATTTTTCCCAGAGTTCGGTCAGTTTCAGTCACGAAACGGTAATCCCGACACAATAGACCGAGAAACTAAAAGAACAAGGAAATACCGCTTAATTTCTAAGAAACGTTATCTACGATTTTAATTTGTTTAACCATTAACTTTTGAATTGTAACGCAATTGGTAACGTTTCAATTTTTCATTTCAAACGATATCAATTGTAATGTCACTTTGGTATCAAGAAAGAAACGAAATAGACAAGGATTAACGAATCAAAGAAAAAAAAGAGATAATACATCTTTTTTAATTAAGAAAGTAAAAACAAAGAAACGAGAAATTGTAGCATTCGTATCATAAGTAACAGGTCAAATTACGAAACAGAAGAGCATTTTCGTTTCGTGGAACAGCTTCTCGAAAAACCCGTAACGCGCGTGAAATATCCAACGATTCCGGTTCACCATTTACCACGTCGCTTAAGATTCCATTTTAGCCTCGTTTTATTTATTTTCTAGCAAGTCTCTCTCCGCGAAGCTTAGCGAGAGAGCCCACGGTCACGAAATCGCAATCGAGGCGCACAATGACTTCACTGTGCCCCGCGGTGTGTTGGTTAGCTGCTTACGTGTTTCATCGCTGGCGATGTAGTCTCTCGGAAGGCTATTATGATAATAGTACTTTCATTACGAAAGGTCTTCATTATCTTACCGCGATTCGATCTGCTCGGATCAATATCATTTCCCTCTTACATTTCATTAAGCGCGTGTACCGCGCACTCGCGATTTCAACAATCCCTTCCCCTCTCCTGATTTCCCTCCTTCGCTGTAATTTCACCGTAATTTTCACGAGATACGTCATGGGATCTCTAATTTTTTTCATCCGAAATATATACACGAATGTATGTAATTGCGATATTTAAAACACTTTCTATCTCCCGATTCGACGACGGTCTGTCGTTTTGCGGTCATTGTGTTCTTGACTGTATTACACGCTTGATTTTACCTGATACTTTATGAGCCTTTTAATTTTTTTGTTTTAGTTTTAAATTTGAAATATAGAAATATAAAATATAATATGATATAATATAATATAATTTAGAAATATAAAATATAATTTATATTTATATTTTTTATATAATTATATTTAAATATAGAAATATAATATAAATATAATGTTTATTTAATAACAATAACGATAATAAGACAACAAATAATTAAACAAGATAAATTAACGACTCGAATAAACTCTTTAAACAACACAATTTATTCTTTTAGACAACACAATCGACTCTTTTAAACAGCTCTCTCTCTTAACGCTTTCTCACGACTCTCATCGATTCCGTTTTGCAACTCGCTCGATTCTCCTTTCAAAAAGAAAAGCGCTCCACGCCTACGTTGTGCTTCTCGCATCACATTCATATTTTCTCGTATTTCTATGATCAACAAACAGGCCACCTGTTATAATTAAACATAACTAAAAATATAACTGCAGATTATAATAACCGATATTACACTCGTATTAGTACGTATAGAGAATAATATATACTGTATAACATGTATACAGAGAATAAATATGAATTGCGAAATGTAATAGAATATTAATTATGTAAGCTTTATTTTCATGAATTTATTTTATCAAGAATTTTCGGAAATTGCGTTTAACACATTGATCACAATGTGAAAATACCCGCTTTGCTTGCGGGATGGAATATTGAATCTTTATGAAACGTATGTCAATATTTTGAATTTTACAATATTATCTACTTTATTCAAGTTTTGCCTGTGGGACGGGATATTGTTCATAAAACATTATACTACAACAAAAATACAATAAAAATGTATTATGTAATTATTCGTGTTATTTAAAATATTTTTCTTAATGATATTTGTCTTATTTTAATTATTCTACAATACTTGTAACAATAAATGATTATCGAGTTTGTCAGCGTGTTAAATAGATGAAAGAATTTTTCATCTAAATATCGTTTAATTTCGAACAGTCATGCAGTAGAGGAATTGAAGGTATGCGTGAATATATGCTTCAACAGTTGCTCGGTCGCAGTTGTGTTCTTCTTGTTTCATCACGCACTGACGAATATCATAATGATTCACATTCCGTCGAGAGAGAGAGAGAGAGAGAGAGAAAATAAGATACTACTGTGAGTTCTGAGGGAAACGTTATAAAGAGAAGTTGAAACATACTGTTAAAATTAAATTAATGCTGCTTTAAATTACTACTATCACGTAGCAGTAGTGTTGTAAGACATCTTGGAAAGACAGCTTATAATAAAGCTTCAGTATTTTCGTGTCTCCATTAATCGTTTGGTTCTCTTTCTTCCATCGGTTCATTAGGATATTTAAAAATGGCAGACTTGTTCAGGCACTGGAATTACGATGGAGGAATTTGTGGTCTATTTGAGCGGATCAATACGTGGAACAGCTGTTCAACAAATAAAAAGTTAATTCTACTTAGAAATGATTAACAGCAAGATAAGCTTCTTTTTTCATTTGTTTCTTTTATTACTTTGAATCAGCGATATAATATCGTAAAAGTAATATATTTTCAAAATATAATATTTGTAAATATAATATTTATATTCAAAATATATAATATATCTTATATAATATTATAATATAAAATTTATTATTTGTTATAATATAACAATATTATATTGTATTATGTAGTAATATACAATATTTTTAAAATACATTATATTACATTTTCAAAAATAAACTCCTTCAAACTTTCAAATTTTTAATTTGCAGAAGTAAAACGCTTCGTTCATTGATTGTATAATAGTTTCATATATTTTTGAATTTTGTTAAAATTCTGCTCTTAATGATATTCTCGTTAACCGTAGCTATTTTTGAATATTGTTACATCCGTACAGTTGTTAAAGTAGATTATTCTAGTTTGTTGTTTGTTTGTTTATAACATTAGAAGTATCAATCAAAATATGATCAAAATTAAAATAGTGCGAGGAACATAGATTGGCACATGTAATCACTCTTCCATTTTGATAAAGTCAAACACAAAGTATAATTCATAATAAATTGTTTTTAACAATTCACAACAAATTGTGAAAGATGAATTAGATAATTCCTGAAATTAGATAAATTAAATAATTCACGTGAATTAAGATTAATTAGAATAGATGAATTAGATAATTCGCATAAATTGTGATGAATTAGGTAAATTCCTGAATTTATATCACTTTTAGAACATTAAAATTAAAACAGTCGAAATTGATCGAAATTTCTTCTACCTTTTTAGAATTTGCAAAAACAGAATGTAGTCTTAAGTACGTATTTCATCTTTCAATTTCTCGCCTAAATTTTGGTTACTCTTCTTCTTAAAAAATTATCGGTTTATCAATCTGGCATAAACAACTCGACACATTAAACCGCGAAGCCCCCGAATTATTTTATCTTTCAATTTCTCGCGCAATTTTTAATTAATTCTTTATTTGTAAAAAATTATCGGCCTGTGCTAGGTTTATCAATCTAGCATAAACAACACGATACATTAAACTGTGAAGCTCAGAAGGAAACAGTCTGTCAATGACCCAGATATCCAACAATGTGGCGTTCGAATTCCCAGTCCACCGACTCGCCCAATCGATTCCTCTTCTTCCACCAGGTACTGAATCCTGGTAATAAAAGATTCAAGGAATAAAAGGAAATCGTAATCTTGGAAAAAGAAGTAGAACGTTAAGAATAAAATTTGTAGCTATGTGGGCAATTTTGATTGTTTTGAGAACTCGACATTTTCCGATATTCATATATTATTCATAACGAATAACTAATGTATATATGACGTTAAATAAATATACATACACTGATTGACAGGTGACATGAAACGTCTTATGAAACTTGGTCTTTTCATAATCAAATATTAAGAGAAAAGATGCGTTTTAATATTAATTCTAGTGATGATATAATAGAATTATTATTATTCTAACGAGTATTTTAATAATAATTCAATATTATAATACATAATAATAATTTAATATTATTTTAATAATAATACAAAATATTGTTGTAATAATAGAGATGGTATAGAAGAATCAAAGTATTCGGTTGCATCAAAATGTCAGAAAAATTTATTTCAATATTCAAAAATATTATATTTTCTTGGCTATTAAGTTATTTAACTTTTTTTCAGTATAAGTAAATAGATTCCTTTTGTGTTTCAAATTATCGAAGTCATTCTATGTTTTGAATTTTTGTAAGATGTATTCTGTTTCATTCTGTGGATAAATAAATAAATTATATCTACAACATATTTGTTAGTTAGAAACGAAATTGATTCTTATAATATGAATTATAATCTCTACTTTTTGATAAAAGTAAGTGCTTTGTTAATAGTAAGTGCTTTTTGCGAAGAATATGTACGAGGTGTGTGCATATAACGAATGCAAAATGATTCACGTAATTTGCATACTTGAAATTATGCGTCTAATAAAAAATTGTTTAATACAAAAGTTGTTTTAAAGGAAAATATGTATGAATGCGTATGAATTTTTTGTATGTATGTTGAGGGGTTTCGAAATTTCCAAGTTCGTTTTCATTTTTTTTAATTGGACCATGTATTTTTTTCATCATATATCGAAAGAATATGAAATTCTAAAGTAAAATATTGCTTTTAAACCTAATGATTAAGGAAATATTTTACGATAATTTAAATTTTACTGCACTTATTTATATATACTAATTTTATTATACTGTTCTTGCCATACTAGATTCATTGTAGCACAATTAGTTTTATTTTACCGTTAATAACTTTCTACTACCAATTCTCTAATGATACCACATGCAAGTTCTTTGCGAAATAGGTTCTCTGAATGTTCATTTTTGTTTCAAATACGTGCTTACACCAACACGTTACATATTTAATCCAGCTAATCTCCTAATTGTAGCATAATCCTTTAATGGCAGAGGAAACTGACGCGTAAATACCATTAGTATTTACCGTGATTGCGCGTGTTACCGTGTATGCACAAATTTCCAACAATAATCATTTTACGCGTCTATGTACCATACATATGCACATGTGTTGTTCATAAAATAAGTTCATGCATGTAATCCTGCAACGTGTATAAATCTCTGCAATTACTCGATATTCAAACCGAGTTCGGATAACACTCGACCGATGATTAACAAATCATTCTTATTTTCAGAGGCCTCCCGTGCGGCGTACAACCCCCGGAACCTGTGCCGGACCCCGATGGCGACAAATTGGCGACGATCGCGGCCCGATTCAGCTATTTCCAAGAGAGAAAGAACACGCTGACCACCGCAAAAGTCGATCTACGTAGGAACATCAATCCGCCGGCCAGGTACAAGAATGCGAGGCCAACGGTCAGGCTCAGGCCACGTCAGGTCCTCTGCAGCAAGTGTAGATCGATCTGTAACGAGAACAGCGAGAACGTGGACGTCAGCAGAAAACGGAAGCACGATGAGATTCAGCAGGAACAGCAGCAGCCGCAGCAACAGCAGGTAATACGTACCGCCATTCTTTCTTTTCTTTCCCTCCTTTTTCTTTTCGTCCGCTTTCTTTCTTCATGAAGGCAAGACTGATGAGAATAGTTTCTAATTTTTTATTTGTTAAGGACACGGATGACCGATCATTGTTCGTGTATCTTTGTTTGTGTTACTTGCCGTGCCGAAAGACCACCCATTGATTTCTCACTGAGAAATGACTCTTACTTGAATTAATACTATTACGTCTTTGTTACACAATAAGAAAAGTGACTTGTACTCGATTCAGACAGCTTCAGGAGTCTGTCTGAATGATTAAAGTTCGAAGGACTCATTTAGCCGAAATTTAATCGCTAGGATAATTTAGGATTTAAATTTTTATTTTTTGTTTTCTTTTTTTTTTCACGGTCAACGAAGATTCATCGATGATCGAGAAAATAAAAGCGTGTGAAAATCGAAAATTTTCGATTCGTTGAAAATATTAACAACAGTAAAAATGATAGTATCTGATTATATATTAAGTTATATTACATATATTAGGTTACATATGTTAGTTTACAATTTAACTTTTTAGGTTAGGTTTTACAATATTCTCGCGTTTAGTATTTTTATGTGAAATCGAAATAATCGGGTCAGAGACGCAGTGTATATTCAGTTAACTAGGAGTAGAACGAAATCAGATACAGAATTGTGATTGTTTAACAGCAGTTAGAATGTATTTGCCCGATGTCTTTCAAATGGAAGATTTGTTTACTTTTTAAATTGACTGACTGTTTGGACAAGTAGTTTCAGCTTTCATAAAGAAATATTCGAGAGAATGTATTAACATTTACTTGGGTGAACTACTAAAAAATTGTGACAAATACGCTTTTTTAAATATTTTAAATATTTTTCGCAAAATGGTATACAGTATTAAATTTGTCGTTAAAAAAACACAAATTTCATCAGTTTACACGGAAACTATCTTCAGCAATTTCCGAGATATTTGACGAAATAAATTCCGCAGCGTCAACTTTGAGGGTAGTTTACACCCTTTCAACTTAGCCGATTACCGATAAAAAAGAATACGTGTCAAATATTTTTCTCGAAAGCTACATTTAAGCCAAAAGCAAGAATTATTAGAATCAAAAGCGTAACATTTATTTTTTCGATTAAAATGTTTCTAGTGACCAAACATTTTTTAATAACTATTAACTATTGATGAGGGACATTTATTGCGCTTACTCATATTCGATTGTTCTTCGAACTTTCATAATTAGGCATTGTTTTTTCAATCGATTTATCTGTCATTGAGTATTACGAATGAATTATCTCTCGATGTTATAAATCAGTCTTATACATATATATAGAGCAGCCAAATTCTTGTACTTTGCGGTTACTATATGAGCCGTTTATTTTGAATGTAGCGCAAGTTACTTTGTTTTTATATCGTCTAGAAAATATTAACTTTGATTTTTTTGAAAGTTGATGCTAACTGTCATCTCGGATGCTTATATTTTTCTCAGTACATATTAATAATTTCATACGCGCACATAACGAATCGTCATTTTTTATTGCTCTAAAGTCTTGTATCATTTTCAAAATAAACGACTTTTATTATTAATATTACTCTTTAATAAGGTCAGTATTAGAGTTTGGCGCGATAATTTGGACTCGTTATTTTAACATTCACACAACTGCTCTTGAAATAGTGCAACGTAGCTAGATTTTTACGTCTTGTCGTGAAACATTTAGGAGAGCCTATCATCTTGGCCTCACTTTGAAACATAGAAGAAAAATATATTCAATGTTTTATTTATTCACAAAATATTCATAATAATCTAACAGATTGTCCCGATATCATAAAAAAATTAATATTCTTGTACTAAAATATTTAAATACATTTTAATATTTTATGTACATATATATATTATAATATTAAAATTAATTATCATATTAAAATATTTAAATATATCTTAATATTTTATATATTTTTATAATATTAATTTATATATATATAAGATTAATATTCCTGTCAAAAGTCCGTGACTCGTTGATTCTTTTTCTCCGTTATTTGTAACCAAATCGAAATTTTTGAAACCATATCCTTTTTTTTGAAAAATTCTCTTTATATTTTGCGATTAACATTCTGAATTGTATGTTACTGATTTTTTTGTCATAAAAATTCTTGAAGCAACTTTGATCCATTACATCGTTTGGAAAAGCGTTCCTCTCTTCGCTCTCGACTATTTCGTCCAATATAACAAAGAAGACGCGAGTCGAATTTACAATTTCGTTCACGTCCACCGAGTTCCTTAACAAACTTTATTGTTGTAACACCACGGCGGTAAAAACCGTCAAATATGACGGAGGTTGTGGAAACTTTTGGGGCGTCGGCGAGGGAAACTCGTAAGAGTGGAGGCGAGAGGAAGGAACAAATTGGGTTGTAAGAAACTTCGGTCGAATGAGCACGCCAGGCAACTGTGAGAAAGAAAGTCATGCGATTTTGAACTTGAAGCAGCTTAACGCGTTGTCTTCTAAAGAGGCGCGCTCGCACCGCGCGCGATAGCTGTTTGATTCTGGCATGTAACTTCCTTCTCGAGTGCGTCTCGAACGCAAAGTGCTCTGATCGTACATTTAATGCTGACACGCTGACACTCAGTACACGTGTTTAGTCTTACGGCAGTTTATTTCGCTGGCTCTGCGTCAGATAGTGAGGATTTTATCAAAGTGCTCTTTGTGATTTGAGCAATACTTGCGCGATTTATGTATGGAATTTTATTGGCGGTTTTCAAATTTTTGGACAAAGTTTGTGAGATACATTTTAATTATATCTTAACAGTATTTATTTTATAATAATTCATATAATTTAGATGAATTTGAAATACTTTGCTCTATATGGAATCGTGTAAAAATGATTGAAAAAGTCATTTGGATTGTGTATTGTAATGATTATTATATATTTTCATTTTAATTAATTTCATTTAATTTATGTACAGTGGATCAAAGTTGGTATACCATTTTTGGAAATATTTTTACAAGAATATTGATGTATCAATATCAAGTATTTATGTCTTTTATTTTATTTATAATGCTTTTTTTTGACATTTATTATGTATTCTTTCAGAATTAAAACACTCAGTGGTGTAAAAAAAGTTGTGAAAGAAAAATGAAAATTTTACAATCAAAAGGATATTTGACGCATTTTTATTTGGTAATTTGATTATAATTTTATTTTGGTAATTTGGTTATAAAATACATCATACACGATACATCATTTTATTAGTTATTACTGCATTTATTTACTACATTTATTTATATACAAAAGAAATATTTATTATACTATATTTTTGTACACACATTTGACAGTAATTTTGAAATATCTGGAAAATTGTTTGACTATTTTTCTAATAATATTTTCTTTTCAAATCATTTCTATTGATTATTGCTCTTTCAATTTTTATATCTAATAATGCCTCAAATATTCAATTGGATTTATGTTTGATGATTGTGATGGTGTAAAAAATTACACTGTGAAGTATCTATCCTCTTGTTTTTTTCTGTATGCGTAAAATCATGATTTTGTCATATCTCGCAACACATCTGTGAATATCCCGAGTATTCATTGCTATATATTTATATATTAATAAATGTACGATTTTTTCCGATTGTAATCGACACTTCTAAATCATAAGAAAAAATCCACCACTTTTTTTTATTGTTAGTCGAAAATTCTCAGAATCCAATCGAAAGAGCTGCTGCCAAGAACATTAATTGTTAAGGAAGCAGCTTTAATTGTTTTTTTTTTTTTTTGTAAATTTACCAAGAAACAATTAAATGATATCAGCTATATAAATTTGAGATAGTCTGTTTATACTTACACGTCACATTTTTTTAATGAAGTAAAAAATATATAAAAAAATGGAGCTACTTCCTTTTTGCTGAAAATTTTTTAATTCGATTACCAAAAATATCAAATTTGTTCTCATCGAAGAATGGTATAACTTCAAGGAAAGCGGGTATACCGATGGTTTTTTTTGACTCATTGTATATTCAGTCTTGACTATATTTTATATTAAACGATTCTTGTGGTAAATATTTATCGCAAAATCAGAATACGAGGACGTTTGACTTATTGATAGAAATGTATAATTTTTCTTTTTATCCGATTAGGTTACGGGTCATGGTGCCACTCGAAGGAGCGATCGACGTTGCGGCCAGCAGCCGCAAAAATCCTCGAGAATACTGTTCTCCGAATGTCAGTCGGAGAACATCACGATGTCATCTCATCAAACAGCCAAGTCGTCGTCGTCCACAACACTCACTCCCGACTCGTCGAAGCTTGGACCGTCTCTCATCCCAAAAATCTCAAGACTTCAACCGAATGAAATCAACAATGCCATGCAAGCGAGTGGTAAATATTTTTCATTAGAAATAAAACCTTCTTTTATTTTTTCGTCTTAATCCTTGGGACAATAAAAAAAAAAAAAGAAAATCGATGAAAAATTTATTTCCTTTGGATTCTAATATGATTTTTTTGATTACGTGTTTGTTAGAGCACGTAATAGATATTTCAGAAATTGTTTGCTAAATTTTAATAGTTTTGGGTCAAGATATATTATGCAGGTTAATAAAGTATTAACCTATTTTTGTCGAAAAACCATTGGTTTAGGATTTAGATTTAATTTTGTAAAGTCTATCGTGTGAAACATAAGGACAAGAATATTGCTTATATTGTTACATGATTTCACAAAAAAATTGAAGCTAAAATATTTCATAAATCAGTAGTTTTAACTAAACCAGTAGACACAAATAGATTAATAATAAACTTTTCTACAGGAATAGTAATAAATTTTTCTATTGAATCAGATGAATCGATTAATGCATTCAGAATCATATAGTTCCATTTAAGAAAATCAAGTTGATTTTGAAATTTCCCTCTTGATTTCATCTACAAAAAAGTAATTTGCACAACATATAATAACGCGCCACTTCATACCAAACAACTTTCGTAAAAATATGTTCTTGATAAATTCAGTAAATTTCGATAAAAAAAAGCACTCTGTACAGAGATAAAAATGATAAGAACTATTGCAATAAAGAATAAAATAATGCATTAATTTATATAATACGGACTAATATAACGAGCGATAAATATACTTGCCAGCAATTTGTTAAAAGTTAAAATAATTTTAAATTATGAAGCAACACTGATTGTGGAATTCTACAATTTCTTTTCTCACATAAAGATTTTGTTATCAATTTTTCCTTTTTGTACGAAGTGCTTCGTAACGTGTAGTTTTAATCTTTTAGTAGAAGCTTATTCTCGAAGAAAGTGCTTAAAATAACTATTTCTGGCTCCGATAGTAGAATTATATAAGATCCACTTGCAGATAATAAGCTTGTCCGTGAAATATATGCACAATTCCAATAGATTGTTAATTACGATGAGACGAATGTGCAAGAATGATCATTGGAACAAACAAAAAATTTGTCTGCTTCAAAAGTCAAATAAAATATTTTATTGTTAACAGCTGAACAATCAAATGAGATTATTTCTAATAAACTTCAAATGTAATTACTTAATTATATTATTTTAATCATGATTAGTTATGTTCGATATACGCAATGTGATATATATTCATTATGATACATACTCATAGACGTGACTATTGATGTAGAATTGTTATTTTGTAAGCTTCAATCAGTTATGCTTAACATAAGATTATGTTTTTTTGCGTTTACGAGAAGTAGTCTGAATATGCATATTTAAAATGGTTTAAATCTACATGACGAGTGAATGACTTGGAAAAATGTAGAATTATCCGTAGAAGAAGAAACTACAATTTACAAAACTATATAGATAATATGATATTTTATATGATTTTCCTTTAATCACATGTTTAATAAACATAAATAAAATTTTTTTATTTCTAACGTTTACAAAATTTCATTTGCAAGTTTTACCGAAATATAATAGAGCCAGATCTGAATACTTTAGTTATCGGAATATTCTGTTGTAGAATATTGCAATAGAATATTTATAATAATAATATTTTTAATATCATGTATGTAATAATAATATTTTTCATAATAGGATATTTAGTAATAGATTTGTTGTAGTAAATTATTTTATATGTATTATTATTTTGGATGTGTTTTTCATATTTGTGGAAAAAATTTATTAAAATATGAGATACTGTAACAATAATGGAGGAGTGTAATTATTTTAATAGGAAGATGAAAAAGATTTAAACTCGATGGTTTAAAATACAGAAAGAATGTAACTTTGTATATATTCTTAAATAGTGAAACAAACTGACAGTTTTCTTAATTTCTGTTTGGAAATTACATGGAGTATAATATTAAAAAAATTGTTCTATTATCTGAAAATTCTATTAATTAAATGTTTTGTTCTTTTATTAGTAGCTACCCTATTTTTTACTGCAAACTAAGAATAACTATAAATACCCCAAGCCGAAAACAATTTGAAAAAAGCAGCGAAAGAAATATGTCGCTCTTAAATAGCAAAACAACTTGATAATTTTTAAAATTTTAATTTGAATACAATTTAATATTAAAAAAGTTGTTCCAATATCTGAAAATTCTATTAACCGAACATTTTTGTTCTCAAATATGAGAGGTTCTATACATATTTTTTAATTCCAAACAAATTGAGAATAGTTAAAAAAAAAATTAATTAAAAATTTTAAAATATAATTTTAAAATATTAGCCATGTAAATTCTCATAGTATTTCTTCTTTTTTTTATTAAATATAAATTCTCATATTATCTCTTCTTTTTTTTTCCATTCTAGCAGAAAAGGTGAAGATTGATCCGTCGTATTGGAATAACCGAGCCGAGGAAGGCGACTCGTCGGCGAACGCGATGGAACCAACGGAGGAACGCATGGAATCAACGGATTGTGACAGCAATCCGTCAATGGCGTATTGTGCCACGCCCAGAAGGCTTAGCAGCTCCTCTGTGGAGAGTGCGAAAATACCTGAGGAAGAGGAGAAGAAAACGCTCGCGGCCGCGGACTCGACAATGAGACCAAGAACAGGCCGCGTGCCGCGAAAGAAACGATCCGTCGGATCTATGGAGGATTTATGGGACGAAACTGTGTTCGAAGATCCAACGAGAACAACCAGAACTACACCGGTGATTAAAATATCGTTCGGTGCTCAGGGTGAAGGGACTGTGTTGAAAATACCCTCCAAGATCCAAGATCCAGAGTACGAACAGGAAACCGACGATGCCGAGGATGCGCAGACTGAGACGGAGAGGGACCCGCTGGAATTGCCAAAAAATTTTGATAACGATTACGATTATCGCGAGGATGGAGAGGAGGACGGACAGGAGCAGGTGGATCCTCAAAAGCAAGGTGTGAAGGATGCCAGTGCTAAGGCTGCGAAACGTGCATTGAAGAAAGCTAAGAAAGAGGCCAGGAGGAAAATGCTTGGTGGAGTTTCGCCTGCAAGATCTCCTTGCAATGGATCTCCGCGGTAAAATAGTTGTCTTAAGACATTGGTTATCGATAGGCTACGAATTTTTGTGCAAATTCATGTTTCTGAGAATATGATTCAAAAAAATAACTGTAGCAAATATTAGCAAATATGAGATAAGCACTATGGTTATGCATTCGTGTTGTATGTATCTCCTACAATTTCGCAGTTTTAAATTTCCTATAAATCCGCAGTTTAGTTATTAGCAATTCTATACAATGGTTATAAAATAAGGATATTCGTATTTGCACATAATTCTTATTTTCCAGTACTGTGTTTTTTTTAAATCAGCTTCTTTATCTTTCACTTTCATAGTTTTATATTTTTGTAGGCATATAAAAATAAGATTTAAATTTAAATTTGGACATATTAGTTGACATCAACAATAGCGTAATAAGTTCTAAATTTACGATACTGATACAGTGTATAATACTAATTATTTTTCTTATAGTTACAATCCAACGTATGATACATTATCATATCACCGTCGTAAACATAAAGTGAAGCATAAAAAGAAGCACAAGGAAGACCGTAAACATAAGAGTCAGCAATCGCAGCATCAGCAGCCTTGCTTGGAATCCGGAAGTACCGAAAATCAACAGAATTGGAACGTTCTTCCGGGTAGCGAGTCGTACACAGCCATAAAGGAGCAGTGCCTGAAGCAAAAACTATCCATATCTCTCAAGAGGTTGAATACAAACGCTTATGCTAGATGTGATTATCCTGTGAGTAACTCTTCATCGGGTTGCAAGACTCCTGGCGCGAGCAGTGATGAACTGAGTGAACAGGAACCTGAAGTCGATGCCGGTGAAACAGCCCCAGACTTTCCGCCGCAATCTCATCCTCTGATGATGCGTCTTGCTGCGACACCTGTCGAACATTGCCTGACTGCTAACGGTAGAAGAATGGACGTTGGTGACGTGGTGTGGGGAAAGATTCATGGATTCCCTTGGTGGCCTGGAAAAGTATGCATTGTTAAATATTTATTTATTGGATGTTTTGGATATTCTTTCAGTTTGCATACTTTATAGCAATAGTTAAAATTATCTTTTGTTTTTAAGAAAATTCTGTTGGAACTATGTTTCATTTAAGAAAATATCTGTTGCTGTGAAATTTTTATAAAACAGTGTTACTCTTAGGAGTTTCTCTAAAAAGTGAAGTTTCATAGTGAAAAAGTATTTCCACAGATATTTTTGGATCTGTGTATAATAAAAGTTTCATGGAAACAAGTTATCTTGGAACGTTTATTAAAAAAGAGTACCACCAGATAAATAAATTATTTTGTTTGACAATGTAATACATTATTGAACCATATAGTAATATAATAACAGACTCTTAATTTATGATGATAATCAAAATACAGATATTACATTATTGAGAACTTTGATAAATTATTTGTTCTTGTTCTATTTTCATGTTGTACAAGTTTTATTCAATTTGAAACTAGAATTTTTCTTTATTTGTTCTCTATTTCGAAACTTATAGTATATTTTTAAAAAGTTCTATAGCTCATGAATTTTATTTCCAAGTTTAAATTTCCATAAATGTAATATAATCATGAAAATGTACATAATGATATTGAAGTTGATATTATACTATAGCTTAGTATAATCATGTATATTTTCATCTATATCATATTTATTTAACTTAAATATTATTCTAAAATGTCTTCATCTCTTCAGGTTCTTAGTATTACAGTTTCTTGTAAGGAAGATGGTACATCGTCTGGACCACAGGCCCACGTTGCTTGGTATGGTTCTTCTACAAGTTCTCTAATGTCGTGCGACCAATTGAGTCCATTTTTAGAAACATTCAAGGTAAATATGTCTGATTTATCTGTTCATAATTTGAAGAAAGTATTCATTTAATTTTAAAAGAAGAATTACTTAATCTGACGTCATTGCTTATTGTTTGATTTTAATTTTTTTTTTTTTTTTTTTTGAGTAGTAAATTAGCAGAGTAGTGATTGCGAATATCGATTATTGTGTGTTTCAGACGCGATACAATAAAAAGAAAAGAGGCCCGTACAAGGAGGCGATACGACAGGCACAGAACGAGGCCCGAAGTCAGATCACGCCTAACTCGACGAGTAGCGTGTTAAATGTGTGTAGTTCACCTCGCGAGGTCAACGTTCTCTCCTAAGGGAAGGTGCACGGCGCTCGACACCATTCCTTCAACTGCCGGGTATCTGCCGGCGAATATTAATTCTAACGGCGGATCAAAATCGTCATGTAATATATGAAACAAATTTTTGTACATAATTGATCTTAGCATTAATGGAATAGAATTCTTGATCGATGTTTTAATTCAATTGAGCCGCGCTTGTTGTCGTCGTTCGCGTTAAATATCATTAAACCAACGATGACACTAACACTGAATGAAGTTTACTGCCATCACTAGCGCGTTTTTTTATCCTCAGCTTTTTATCCTCAGTGAACATTTAGTGCGTAAAGGATATTTAGATAGGGTTTAATCTCTAGAGATGACATGTCAGCTCTCGAGGTATAATTTCATACTAAAAGAAAAAAAAAAGAAAAAAATTAAAAAATATATGACTTCAATAATTAGGTAATCACGCGTTCACATTAAAAACACAAGGGATAATTTAGCGATGCTCGTTTACTTAAATTCTTTATATATATACACACAAACGCATTTGTATTAACGATTTCATTGTGATTATTGTGTCGAAAACAAGTGTACTATCACTATTATCCAGTGTGGGCGTAGTCTGCAGGCGTTTCTGAAATCGTTTACGATTCGCCTCTCCTTTATACTTGACATATTTAAAAAAAATATGGACACTTTGGAGACATCGTGAATTCATTTGTGATAGTTTAATTACTTGTCAGTGTGGAGAATCGCTGAATCTTTATGTAGCTATAACCAAGGATACTATAACATTTAAATTCTAAAATGAACAGCTTTATATTTTTCTTGTTAGAAAAATAATTGATATATGAAATTTTTTAAAACGAACATGCATTCTTTACTATCTAAAAAAGTAATATCGAATGCGTAACAATGAAATATAAATACAGAAACAGGACAGTTAAAAATTAGGGATGAAAAAGACAGTTGTAGCATAATTCAATTAAGTGAAATTTGGCCAATTATTTAACAGTAATGTATATTGATTATCTCGCAGTTGAGATTTTCAAATATTATTATATTACTATATTAGAATTATAATATAATTATAATATTATTATATAATTCTATTATTTAAATTTAAATCAATCGATTCGCAATCAAGTATATAAGCCAATCAATATAAAATATTGTATTACATATGTATAATCGCGTTTCGAGACTTGTATTTCAATCGTGCGTTTAGCTTTCTGTGCGAGTTTCCTTTATGATTTATACCAACACTGCCAAGGTTTAACTTTTGTTCGACTCTTCTTTCATCGACGATCGTTCTTATCGAGTTGACAGTTTTAAATTCCAAATATCCAATGCTTCCCAATCAATCATCTAAATCTTCAATTATGTCAATATTGCGGATAAAAAATAGATGAAGAAGGTTCGTTATACACATTTCTTTATCTTTTTTTTTTTTTCTTGGAAAAGAAAATGTCTTTCTTATTTCTTAAACACGTTCTATCACGCAACATCTCATTTATAAAAATATAAATTTTTTCGCGTTTAAAATTAATGGATAAATTTCATATTTCCAGATAAATCGATTTTTTCATATTTGAAATTTCTACATTAATTTTTCCCACGAAGTCAAGTTCTCATACGGTGAAATATATTTTAGAAAATTGGAGAAAGTAGCATAAAAAAAATGAAACATTGAATTTCTTTCTATGCCTGACCGTATGGAAACGCAAAAATGAAAATAAGAGAAACTATTCGATCGATTTCGTTCTAAAGTATTTCCCTAGAGAACGTGTAAAAATAAAATAACGGAGAAACGAGAATCATCATACGACGAGGTCGTCAATATCACGATATTAAATCTTTATTTCGATATCACGAATGAGGTGTGAGCTTCAACTCGATGTTTACTCTTTTCTTCGAGAGATTTTCATCAAATCTCGAGGCTGATGCTACTCGGACGGTAGATATTTCTCATTTCCATTCCCTCTTCTTTATTTTCGTTCGAACATCTCTTCCTTTTTAGCCGTCATTCGATTTTTACGAGTGTCAAGATAAGTGTTCTCGAAAACTGTTTAACAAATTCTTGACTTTATTTTTCTTATTGAATCTAAATATCCTCCTCTTTGTAGCAACTCTAATAATTATTCAAAGACGTTGTCTCAGGAGAAGTGAACTTTTTCTAGATGTTTATTTTTTGCTCTTTCCCCAGAAATTCTCAATTTTCATCGTCGATGGCAAAGACGTTTGAATAAACATTGCGTTTCATTGTAAACATTTGTGAAGTATGAATTCAGTGAAATTTTCAGTGCAAGTGTCAATCGTAGTTTTTTAGATTTTGTAAAAGCGATATCGTGTGCTTGGAAAAATTTGTTAAAAAAAAAAAAAAAAAAGAAAAGAAATACTAAAAGTAATTGAAGAAGAGAAGGTTCACGATTTTCAGCTAATGATTTTGAACGTAAAAGAGAATTTTTGGAGAAACGATAGGCTTTTAATATGCCTTAGTGTTACCATTGACTGACTGCCGTTTTTTTCTTTTTTTTTTTTTTTTAAAGCGAGATATAATTTGACTTTTGCCAGAATTAATAATTTTATTGTCATTTTTGAAATAGTGATGTGCTCTCCATGGCATTTAACATGTTAAAGAAATTTTTTTGTATTTTCGTACGTAGTATAGTCAGATATTTTTCATGACAAGTTGTAGGAGAATGATCAGCGTTACTAATGACCGACGTTGCGAAGCAACGTAAAAATACAGTTACAACAAAAAAAGAAACATCTTATTTTAAAAGATTAAATTAATCGATTTAAAAAAAAAAAATCATTGGATTATAGCATATGAGACTTTTTCCAATTAATGTTAGGATATTTCATTTATTTAAATGACTTTAGCGAGCAAAGTATTCGTTAAAGTAAAAACATCGTTCGAGCAAAAGAATTATTTATGAGTAATTACGATGTTTTGTGTTCAATTTATGAAGCTCTTTACGAAAGTTGTTTATTCTTGTTTTTATTTAAGAATTGTTTAACAGTTTATCACAAGATTAAATACACTGCTCACAAAAATTAGGATATATTTCAAAATGAATATGAAGCGATAGGAAAAAAGAAGCATTTGATTTTTTTTTTTTATTAAACAAGAACTTTCGTTGACTTGTCGTCAGCTTTTCTGATGTTCTTGTTATATAAAAAAAAATAAAAATAAAAAAAAACCAAATGCTTCATATTCATTTTGAAATATATTCTAATTTTTATGAGCGGTATAGTCTTAGATTGTACGAGTCTTATACTTTCTCTAGATCTATTTGTCTTTCAATGGAAAAAGTAGTATCTATGAAAAGATTGTTTAAACGAAAGACGGAAAGACAGGACTAAAATACTTAATTGCTTAAGTAACTGCCGTATATTGTTAATTTCTTTTAGTTATAAATTCCAATTAAAGTTCAATTTTATTGTTTATTATTCCATGTCTAATACAATGTCGTTCCTTAGTAAATTAATATACGTGTAAGTAGCAAATTAATTCTTTAATTCTTAATAGTTTGACTATTATCTTCTAAATAAACATTTCATATGTTACAATCCAATTAAAAAAAAAGGAGAAAAAAACTAAATAAGAGAAAAGAGAGTATGATAATTTTCTATTGATACGAGCATCGACTAATTTCCTGGTCGCTGATATTGAAGGAAATATTATTACGAATGTAACACGCAGGAAGGAGTATTTCAGTTTAAATAACGTTCAAAAGGAATCCGTACAGGCATAAACATCTCTCGAACGTTGCGATATTAACCTTTTAACCCTCTATAACTGAATCTATTTTTGCTTTATCTGGTTAATTACACGCTTCTGTTCGAATGACAACCACGAGAAAGAAGAATCGAAGATCTTAATGTCTTGCATTCACCAAGTGACACAGAAACCAGAAAATTGATATATTTTATGCTGTATAGTCAAAGACAAAGTATAAGATTTACAATATATATTGTATATTATATATTATACATATATGTTATCTGGTATTATAGAGGGTTAATTTACCACAAAAGATCATTTCTATCGATAAGAGAAACAGCGGGGGCAAAGAACGTGAATATGTAATACATTTGTGAAATATACCCCTTGGACCGTTCGTTGCGCTTGTTAGCAATGTTTCAACGAGATACTTACGTGCGCGTTGACGGAGAAGAGGGACGACGAAGAACTAAAGAGTGTAACAAAATAGCGATCGATCGAGTGAAAGCCGAATAGATAGATAAATAATTAGACGATTATAAAAGTACGAGTATGAGTGACTAAGCGCGAATGTAATGACAGAGAGTAGGGGAGAGACAAAACGAGAAACTAAGCGATATGTTTAAGTAACTGTGATTTTTTCAAATATATATTATACATAAATACGATGAATTAATTTCTACGCATATTATGATACAAACGACGAATGATGTATCGATGTGTCGCTTGTGTTCGTATGAATGTCGTGGAAAACGTTATTTCGACTAACATACACATATCGGGTAGAGAAGCGTTTAGCGGCGAGATAAATTACCACTATTATTAATTATTCATCATCATCGATTCATCGTTGTTCGATTTGTAATTAATTAATTAATCGATCATTGTCATTATCAAGCATAGGTATGTGCGAGTGGCGGTGCGTTGCCTAAAGAACTTTCACGTACGTACACATAACATATACATGTACACTGACACACGTTCGTACACTTACATAGAGTTCAATTGTTAATTGCTTGTATAATTGTATAAGAGAGCCACGTGTCATCTATATAATATTGTATTCAGTAATACACATGTACACGTACACACAAATACCAGACAGATACTACATACATACACACACGTAGATTTATTGTATACTTTTCGCCTCGAAAGGATCGCTGTTCGCCATTTTGTAAATTTCCCTTCTATTCTTTTCTGCCCTTTCTCTTCGTTTCTTTTCCTTTTTCTTACGATCAACCCTTCGCGAACTGTTCCTAAAGAAAACGCCACTGTACCACGCTGAGCCTGTCGTTGAGCAGAAAATAAACTGCGTATAAATAAGCATGTATGCAAAGCGAAAAAAGGAGCGAATCGTCAAGATTCGTTCACGACAATGATTTTTCCCTTTCGATTTTTGGAGCTAAGCGATGGCTGTTGTTCCCGCGATCATCGCGGTCTTAGCTCCGGATTAGGTACTTAAATAATCGACAATAGGAGGTAATGTTCGTCGCCGTTCAATCCTCGGTGCACGAAAATAAAATCTTTCTCTGTTTATTTTTATTTTTTCATGTTTTTAATTGAAAGTTTTTACGATTCGATACCAACTATTGAGATACATACAAAAGCCTTCTATAACGCCATAGAATTTCTCTATTAATATCTCTAAAATCATAGTCGGATTTCACGTGCAAAAATAAAAATAACATTCGAGAAAACTTAGTAGACTTGAAGTACATTTGAATTTGGCTAATTTTGGATAAGACAGAAATAATTTGTATGGAAATTTTCTAAATATTTACAATTTTTCCGCTTAAAATTTCGTTTTCAAGAGAATAGACTTTGAACACGTTTAGTTAAAAAATTGATTTTATGCTCGTGAACTTGATAAATTTTTAAATTTAATTCCTTTGAAAATGAAGTGTCTTCGAATTAACTAAATTTAATTATAATTGTTAATTTTCAAAATTGATTTTCTCAACTCAGAATACAATACAACTCTGAAATGAAAAAATATTTTTGCACGTAGAATTATCCGTCAGCCATTTGTACTATGACTTTCGAAATCTCATTTTATTTGGTTATGATTATGCTGATTGTTTCTTATTTATAAAGAATGTGCATAACGCCATAAGATATATAAAACACTCAAGGTATTCGTGTAAAATAAATTTCTTTAGTTTGAGACAGTTGCAACCAAAATTCCAAAAATTTCCGATTATAGAAGGTAAATTGGATGAAAGAACCTAAAATATATATTCTGAAACTTAGAAAGAAACCATTTTCTAAATTACAATAGTCTCTCAAAAATTCTAAAATCTTTCGTAAATTTTCGTAACCTTAGAAAAAAAGAATTTCCGGTTCTAAAAGGTATGTAAAGATTTCCAAGAATATTCAGAGCTGCGAGGATTGGACGACGAACAAGGGACAATTGTACTAATTGTCGCTATTGTTTTAAATAGCGCCAGCTTAATTTGCATATAGCCTATAGTTGACTGTACAGCGAATCGATTACTGTCCCGATCTTATGTTTTTCTCACGATTTTTCGCTGCTCGACGAAGGTGCAGTCCTGTCCTGAGAAAAAGAAGTGTTCATTTTTCGACGACAATCCACTATGTGGAGAAACGAACCGCGTACGCGTACAAGCGTATCTTTTGAAAACGCGTGCGCGCGCAGAGGCGAATGATGAATTCTCGGGGTCCACGAGAGAGAGAGAGAGAGAGAGAGAGAGAGAGAGAGAAAGAGAGAGAGAGCAAGAGAGAGCGAGAGAGAGAAAATGTTTCCAAACGATCTTACATACGATTAACCGGGGAAAATAGATCCGTACAAGTACAAATGAACGAGCCTGAATGAATATTTTGATAGAGGGCAATCCTATTTTTCCTTTTTATATAACAAACGAGGGAAATACATTTATATAAGTAGTTTTTTCAAATAAAACACGGTTAATATAAATAAATATTCTATCGAAGAAAAAAAAAATGTTCTTAAAACGATCTTCCATTGATACGGTTATATCGTGAAATTTTTCATCACATACAATTTATTTTTATCGACGAGTTTGCACGGTTATAAAAATGGAACAGAAACAAGAATCGAATTTCCTCTGTTTGAATAGAAATTTAGCTTTGGCTGATAATTGTATTCAAAGTGTCAGATTTAAGTGATATTTTTTTTATCTCGATAATGTGCACACGAGACAAGAAATGTAATAACCGGAAGGTTAATTCATTTCGAGATCATTTTTGAGATACGCAGTGTGCATATCTTCATTAATGTGACGTTACAACGCATGAAAATGAAATTTTTGTGCGATGTTCTCGATACCATTGTGTAAAATTTAGGAATTTTAGCAGAGTATGTGCCGTTTACATTGCATTTTACTCGAACGCGTTGCAGTGCAATAAGTGAAAAAAAAAAAAAAACGAAAATAAACCAGGAAATGAATTTAGATTAGCGTGCGTTTCTGTCACACGCATTTTCAAACATGATTACTTTTCCGTGAGTATCGTGTCGTAAGTAAAATTGGGTTGAAATATTTTGACTCTATCCTTATTATACGAATCAAATGTGAAAACAAATGTTTAATAAAAGTTTTGCTACGTAAAACCATAGAATACTTCTCCCGTTCCAAAAAAATTCGATTCCTTTCTACGTGTATAAATTGTCCCGAATACTGAAGAAGAATAAACTTCTAAAAAAATTTCTGTTGAAATCCTCAAACTTGATCCACGTACGTGACACTGTGAAACTCGAAATGTGGCAAATGTCCATTTTGAAAGTTCTGGAAACCTAATAATTCGCCTAAAAGTCGACCCGTGGATACGCATTCGCCGCTGCCGATCCTAGAACTACCGGCCCATGGCATTAGGCAATGGCCGAACCGAGACGAATCGCTATATCGCGGTACTGAACCTGTATTTTTTTAAATAAAAACCAGAAAAACGATCGTCTTGCGATTTTGCCGAACAACCGACCATATTTAACAAGCATAGTCGATAATAAAGAAAAAAAAAACAAAGAGATAAAAGTAAAAAAACGAGAGCGAAATGAGAGTGAGAGAGTGTACGCGTGTGTTTGTTAGAATGAAAGAGTGAAAGAACGAATAAAAGGGTAAGAGAGAGACGACTGATGATCATTTCAACGGAAACTAGTTCTCGTTGCTCCTGCTTTGTACCGATTTGTAAAAAAAAAAAAAAAAAAAAGAAAAGAAAAGAAAAGAATGCACATCCGTATGTAGTATTCATGCTGTACAGATATGTAAGAACACCTAGTACGTCTATACGTGATTATACGTATGTACGTACGTCTTCAGTTCCATTCGAGAGCACGATAACGATCGATGGTCAAGTCCGTTGCAGTCGCTGGAGAAGACACATGATTGCAGCATCACATTTGCGAGAGAAGAAAGTGAGAAAACGGGAGAAGGACACGAAGAAGTCGACACAGCGTTTTGTACGTATTATTATTTTTTTGCTACCGAAGAGCAAGCATTTCAACTGCGATCGTTCTCGAAATGAGCGCGCGACTTCATTCAATGGAACAAAGAGAAACATTGTTCCGCTTCCTTCTTTTTCTCACCACCTCTTTCTTTCTTTAGTTTCTTTTTTTTTCTTTTTTATTTTTCCCTCCTCGTTTCGTTTTCTGTTTTCCTTTTCTCTTAGCTGTTCTTTCCTTCTCGCTTTCATTCCCCACGAAATCTTTTTAATCCTCCCCCGGGCTTCGATCTAGCGTTCCACCCTGTTCAATTCCCGCGAACGGACGCGAGAACCGACGCAGAATGTGGTGTTCCTCGGTAGATCGGGCACACGATTACGTCTCGAAAAACCTTCGCCTCGCTTTTTGATTTTATGAGAATTTTATGAGATTTCATGGCAGGAAATAAAGAAACGAAAGAAAAGAGAGAGAAAGAGAAAGTCGTAACGGGCGAGACGGAATGTTCTGATGGTGGAAGTTGTTTCTTCTCGCCAGTGATAACATCGATATTTTTTAAGAACGAAAATAAAGCATTGATTAGCAAGAAAAGTCGATTTTCTCAGTTTGTGCGTTTTTATAAGAACTTTCTTTTTTTTTCTTGCTAAGAAACAAATGGCTCGGTTTCAAGGATACGGGAATTAATCTTTCCAAGCTATCAATTTTGTTAATTTTTAATGCGAGGTTTTATCCAAAAGATGAACAAGTATTGTTTCGAATTTATAAAATATCATTCTTTTATTAAATTTATTACTAATTCTGTTATTATTATTATTAATCTTAATCTTTTCAGAATTAACGTCTTACCGCCTTATTTTGATCCTATCGATATACGATGCTTTCATAGATTTTGACGAATTAAGAAAAGAAAAAAAAAATTAACCAATGATTTAAAAAAAAATAAAATCCATTATACGGCGTGGTCGTCCTCTTTGAAATTTGGGTCTAATTTTTTGTTTTGACAGATTCAATACAATGATGCTTGTATCACATGTAAAATCATAAATTTAAAAAATGCAATAAAGCGTGATAGTAAGTGCTTTCTTGCTTTTGTGAAGCTACGTATATTATCTATCGTTGATTAGAACAGTTTCTATAGAGAATTTTAATAGATTGGATATACTGTGAACAATCTTATGGGTAATATTATATGGTTGAATTAGGCTCAGAACTATATCGAATACTCTGGAAAATACATATTGTTAAGGCCAGAGGCTAGGAATGCGTCCCTTGAATTTGGCCCTATAGCCAAGGTCAGCAAACATATAAATGTAATGTAAAAGTGACGCATCCCGAGGCAATATCGCCAGGCCTAAAGTAATTACAAATATTGCTTTATGGGACTAACCTGCCCGACACTATCTCTTGGTCTTGACATGTCACTTTCCCGATTATATGATCGGGAAGGAGACAATGAAGACAATAGTATAAAAAGGGCCAACGGTTGGAACAGGGTTCTTTTCGGCAAGAACGTCAAGAACGTCAGTACAAAGTGTGTTTCCCGTGCCATCATCTTGTGAGTGCAGTTGCCTTATTACAAATTCACTATTCAATCAATTTTCCACAACAGTGGGTGGTCCTTAAAGTCAAGTATATATACGCAGAGGAACAGGATCGACAACAGTCGAGACACATATATTTTGACACGCATTGTATTTTGTGACTCAGTTCCAAGTAGGTATATTAAAACAATAATTCATATCAGACAACACTAATCATTTCTTTCGCTTTCTAAATGTTCTAAATGTTTTTTCAAAAATCATTGGAGTTTTTTCAGTTACGTATATATGTCAATACGAGATAATTTAGAAAAAGTTTCGTCAAAATCCACGATGGCGTCGCACCAACTAGGTTCACTCAATTTCGTTTTGTTTTGTATTCAGATTGCTAAAATGTTTATCGAGCTGAGTTTGAAATTTTTAAAATCTTCGTAGAAAATCCGCAGAAAAGCGAATTCTTCTTGCACAGTGGTTTCGCATAGGCACGGTTGCAACATACAACGTCAACAAACCAGAAGCAATAATAAATTCGCGGGGCAGATAAGGCTGTTCAAATAGAAGACACCTTTTCTGAAGCAATATCTCACTTTTGCAGAATAGGAATCGATCGTGTCCTCCACGTGTGTAAGGCAACCGACGTAATCGCTATCATCAGTGTCATCGTCGCGTTATCTCTGACAGTGCAGCCTGTTTCTTGCATTATCTTGTGCGCGCACTCGCCATCATCCTCTCGAACGTAGGTAAAAGGTAAAAACGACGTTTAATTTCTTTCGAGACGAGAGAAAAAAAAAAAAAGAAAAGGAACGGAAAAAAGTAGATAGTCTTTCATTATTTAAATGGTCTCATTTCCTTGAGTGTGCTAAAATGTTCAACTTAAGAACCGATCCTTTGCTCTTGTTTCTTTCCCCGACAGAGAATGACGAAAGATTAAAATTAATATATCGCTTTCGTAAAATCTTTGGGAATTGGAAAAGTCAATTTTACGATTGATTTCTCAATCACGAAATGTTTAAGGTCAAGCAATGAAAAATGGTCGCCGTCATTAATTTTATGAATTTTATTGTTTGTTTGTCTCACGGTTTCTTGTTGGGAAATAATTTGTGCGACGACGTGTTTTTTAAGATCGATCACATATCGTGTTACGTAACTAAACATTACTTTGTGCACGTACAGAGAAATTTATGCACACGATTCACGTATAATCTCATTAAATATCACTGATATTCGTATCAGTTCCTACGTAAAGGATTATTAGACAATTTCGAGCATTGCTTCTCAAATACGCGTGTGTATACAAACGTCTACTGAAAATGAGAATCTAGAAGTGCAAATTTAGAAACGCACGATAATTGAATAGAAATAACGACGATTAAACAGAAAAGGAAACAGCATTCTCCCATGTATTCTTCTTCGTATTTCAAAATAATATATGTATAAGTATTTGGATGCTTATATAAATATTGCAATATAAAATACAATTTTAATCTAATCTATCGATAAAAGGAATAAATATAATAATTAGATAGCTGACGACTCTGTGCAATGACTTTAAACGTTGTTGAAATTTCCAAACGATTGAAATACGTTGTTTCTGATGACATTGAAAAGTTTATATGTATTTTATGAAGTACCATTTGTAAAAAATGTACATGAAGTTTGGAAATGCAAAAAATTAACAGCAGAAAAATAGTTCATCCTATCAAAAATATCAATCTTTTTTGAATTGCACTGAATGTCCAATTATTTATGTAATTGATAGTCTAAATGTTTTTCATTGTTGTTGAAAGCAAAGATAAATGCAATAAAATAAGTTTCTGTGGCTTAGAGAAATTCGAAAGGTCTCATTCTCAATTTTTCATTCTAAAGGTCATTACAAAATTACTAGCAATTTACTGTGTGTCGATGTACGTTTGACATTTACATTGCCTAATTTAATTTGACACAGGTCAAATCCCGTGTGACGTTATGCCCAATTTTGAACAAAAATATTGGGTTCCAGTCGAAATAATGTGAAAATAATGTCACAGAAGGGAAGCAGTATCTCAATTGAAGAGCTCTTTGCATTGAGAGGATTTCTGGGAAAATACTCTTCTTCGATATCTAAATGAATTATTGCAGTACAATTATCGACAATGTAAAAAGAAGAAAAAAGAAAGGGAGATCTCGAGAAAAGATATCGTCCATAATCTGGAGAGCTTCTCAATTTTGGCAGATATGTCTTTGTTTCAAATAACTCTTATATTTATTTCATTAGACTTAGTTCAAAGAGTTTGAGCAGAAAAAATGAGACTACACTTTGCATATTTTACGATACATACTGTGTGCACTTTTAAATTTCCCACAAATGCATAAATCGATTATAATCATAAATGATTATTCAGAATTGTAATGTCAAGAGTGACCTCTTCAATTTTATTTAACTTGATAACTTATATTCTAGTATACTATCATACTAACTCATAAACTTACATTAAGCTGTCGTTAAGATAATTTAGTTTCTACTATCATTACAGTTCAACCAATATAAACGCCAATATAATTTCATTCACCTCGAAACATTTCACTGTTTATTCAATTAAAACATTTTAATTAATTTTGGCATCGCCAGATAACCCCGTCGACAATTATTTTCCACGATAATTCTTTTCGTACAAAGAAATAAAAGACTTTTATCACGTTCGTTTGCCGGTGAAACGAGCAACGAACGTGTTATTCGCGAAAATTCGCGAGCAGAGAAACGGTTGGTTCCTCGTCTGAAAAACGAAACATACGCGATAGTTTGTCACTATCGGCGTGTTACGCGATTTTCGGGAGCCAGAGACGCGGAATATTAATGAGTGGAGCACGTGCGAGGTATAATCAGTCTGAAGAAACGCGATCGATGGCCGAGACGCGTACGCGCGGGTTTCGATTCGACGGTTTCGCGATGATTTCTTATCGCTGCGTGTTCGTGGTATATTTACGCGCGCGTGTTCGTAGCACGTTTTCACAATCAGTGGCATTGAGAGTGGCCTACTAACAGGACGCAAGACAATCACATCGCGGCTGATTCAAAGAAGAATGTATTCTCGATACGTGTACAATTTAATTGGACACCGAAAAAGAGGAATACACTCTTTAAAATCTTAGACGGTGCAGTCTGATTTTAAAATACAATTAACATTAAGTTGAAAGTGGAAAAATGTTATCCGATGGACAGTCTGTATTTCGTGATGTTTAATTTAACGAAACAAACGAGAGAAAATGGAAATTTGCAAAGAATAATTTACACATTGATTGGTACATTTAGTGTGAAAGATTTTTTTTTTTGACAACATTGTGAAAACAGAAGATTAAATTTGAGTGGGAAAACCGATCGATTTGGAGGCTTTGATGATATTTAAAAAGTAAGTTATCGCTATTATCTATCGATGATCCATCACGAATACATTGTGACAGATTAGTTGTTATTTGTATCTTTTTATTCCCGAAGATAAAATTTTTTATTATTCTTCCAATTTTATACGCATGTATATTATATTATATCTATGTTGAATATAATGATTATTTTAGTAATATTAGACATTTGTATGTATTTGAGAACTATTAAGATTGCAATAATCCATTTTACGAAGAATTTGTACGACGCCTTTTACGACAATTTGATTTAGCAGTTTCTAAAAGAAATTTCCACAATCGATGTTTCGTTATCTTACGTATTGTTGTATTAATATTATTAACTTTGCGACAATTTTTCAACTCATTTCCTAGTTTCATAGTTTATAGATAAGTTCTAGATAAGTTCGACGGACAATTATAATTTAAATTTTAAATGCATTATTCCATTTATTCTCTCATAAAAATGAAGGATATTATATTATATATAATATATGCGTATTTGTACAACTATATATAACAATATAATTATATAATTGTATATTATATAACAATTAACACAAATTATATATTTATATAATTATATAGTTATTATATTGTTCGTCATATTTATATAACCATTTATAATAATATGACAAACAATATATGAAATTACATACAATATATAAAATTTAAATTTCATTTAAAAAATTAATAAAAATTATTTTTTATTCGATATGTATTCAGACATTTTTTAAATTTCTCAAAAAAAAAATAATTTGCACCGTATGACGTACCCTTTCTAACCAAACAACGTTTGTTAAACATTTTTTTGATAAGTTTAATTTTTCGTGAAGATATTCTACCCAGAGTTAAACGAAATATACTATATAAATTATACTGTTATGTATGTTATTAATTTTGTACATCGTTATTGTTCAATTGTTCAATTCCACTTAGATATACAATGTTATTCTTAATATTTTTCAAAGCATACATACAAATTCTCAAGCTTGCCAGTGATCGAACCGTTATTAATTATGCGATCGAGTAATTTATTCAATTTATGCGCATACATTTCATACCGTTCACGCAATGTTAACTAGATTTTGAACTAATCTGGAGAAAAGTGGCCACACGAAACTGATATTAAAGAGTGTTCACTTTGAAACGGTCTTCTTATTAGAAGGATCTCCTTTATCGGTTATAGTAAGGTGCAATTAAAGTGATCTATTAAAACGATACGTGCACGTGTTATAAGATAGTAATTATGTTTATCCGTGGATCAAAATTTGATAGTTATGCTAATTGGAAAAAAGAGAAAATCGAATTTTTCTGAAAGCACTCAAGTTCCAGCTTGAACGAACGCTGTGTATGTGCACTATCAATTTCAATCGAATTACATCGAATAAAAAATAAATGTTCAGACATTTTTAAGAATTTATTGAAATTAATTCGACTGAAATTAATAGTGTACATGCGTAGCATTTGTTACAGTGAAATTTGAGTGGTTTCAAAAAAATTGGTTCAGAAAATTCGAGGCCTGATTTTTTGAATTTTTAAAAATTTCAATGATAATTTCTTTAGTTAGACTTGACGTCACTAAATGGCAAAAATTTGCTTGTCCGTGGAATAACAAATAATTTATAATAAATAATAATAGTAAATTTATAATAATTTATTTCAGAAGCCAATGATATTAGAAAATTTGCTTATCCAAGGAATAATGAATAATTTATCTCAAAAGTCAATTATTTATTTCATTATCTGCCTTATTATACTTGCGATTATTCCAAGAATACGTTGTTTTATGCATTTCGTATGTATCATTAAATAAAACTTACGTAAAGAATTATTTTTAGCTTTAAAAAAACCGTTTTATCAAATTTTCCTTCGATTTTTTCACTTTCGATGTATTCAAGACAGGTTTTAATTGATTTTCCAGCCTCACGACCTAGAGAAATGCTTTTTTTTTCTTTTTTTTTTACGTTTTTGGTGCACTACCGTGCATAAATAATTGGATATTTAGTGCAATTTCAGTAGAAATTTGATATTTTTTTATAATTTTCATATTCATTTTTGATAAATAGTTGATGCTTCACAAAATCCATATCCATGTCTTCTTTCATATTTCATATTTCATATTTCAGTCGTTTCAAAATTTCAACAATAAACAGATATGTATACTTAAGTCACTCTGCAGAATCTTCAGTCACCTAACTATTACATTTATTTGCCTTTTTTATCAACTTTTTATTTCATTAACTGTACGTGTTTATACGATTATTAAATTAAAGAGAAAATTCACTTGAACTGTACACGTAACATTGCAACAATTCAGAAGCATCCAAATACTCACGCACGTATAGTATACTTATCGTCGTGAATTCCCAAATTTACGTGTCATTACAAGTTTCAGAGCACGTCCAATAACAAGAAAAAAGTTACTTTACCGCGTCTTCGAGATGTATTGTACATTAATTCCCAATTCTGTCTTGAATACATCATAAATACCAAAGTCAACACCAAAGATATCAACATCCTGCCTTACGTGCGCAAAATTTTCAGCTACACCCTATACGACGAAACGATCCAGACCCCAAACCTAATTCCCCGGTCTCTTTCATTTCCTTCCAGAGAACCAAGGAAGACCACACATTCTTCAAAAAAACTCCACTCTCTTTTCCTCTGAACTCCCTTCAAGCCTGCAAAGTCTTCGGCGGCACTGGTTGCGAGCAGGAGACGCGAGAGAGCAGGAAGAAAAGCAGTAGGAGGGTGGTTCGGTGGTGCAAGTGCGCGTGTCCAGGGGCGGCGTCGCCACCCGCGTTAGGAAACGGCGGCGGCGTCGGGACGTGGTGCTAGTCGCAACACGGATGCGACCCAGTGCTCGTGTTTACGGCGTGGAGGATCGGTGCCGGGAGGAAGATGAGCCTGGAGCGCCGGGAAGTAAGTACCAATGGGTGGTTAGAGGGAGAGGGGGGAGGAAGAGAGAGGATGCGTGGCCACGCGTATAACGTCCCCGATTCAACGTCCCGTGGGCGTTGGACGACGATCGATCCGCCATCCGCCGCCGACACTGGGATGCTCCCCTTTGGTGGAAAAACACCAAACGACGTCGAAACTGATCGCGTGTCGACAGCTTCTCGTCGATGAGATCCCTGGGAGTCGCGCGCGTGTCTGTCCTGGGTCCAACGAGCTTTCGGAATTTCGATCGAACGTTTGATCGAAAGTTCAGGACGGTGGCGGAGAGACACGAGAATCTATGGGTGACGTTTTGTAAACGTGGATAAGTTCTCGCGAGAGATTGGCGAATATGGATGATGTATGAGTAAGTTTACGAACGACTGCGAGAGAATGGTGTCGCGTAACTGATGGTGGTAGGGTTTGGAAACTCTAGTAGTGACACGGAGGGAGATATTTTTTTAAGTCTGATCGACATATCTCTGACTGAGATTCAAGTTTGTCAATTTAAGATGACGAAGTTGAAAAATAATTGCCGTAATGGTGGCGAGGTTTGGCAACTTTTGAGCGAAAATGGTGACCGAGGAGGGTGAATGTGTGCAAGAAATGAGAAAGTCATCTTATAGATAGCTGAGATAACTGATTCTGTACTTAGATTTGGATACTTCATCGAGAACAATGATTCTGAATATGTTTGCAAGTATGTGTGAATATATATCACACGTATGAAAGGCTTTGTAAGAAAATACGAACGTCTGACAAAAGATAGGTGATTGATGGAAAATGGTTGTGTATCTGACGATGATGGAGTTTAGGAAATGTAGATCAAAAAGATAAAAAGAGAAGAGATCCGAATAGGTGCTTTCTGTAATTTGAGGCTTTGGATGTTATTTCGTCGACGTAGAGTTACAGAGAAATATCTGTTTACGTTTTTGATGCACTTTACCTACTTCTGTTTAACATTTCTTTTCACTTTCCCCTCTCATTTTTCTCTGATCCCTCTGTTTTCATTGTTTCGGCCACACGGTCGTCACGGTTGCGACCCGATACTACGACTAAACACGAAGTCTATTAAAGCCAGCCACCCCTTCGAGCAAACTTCAATCTCCATTGACCAAACAAAATTTTTCATTCTTTCACCAGCGTGTAGTAACTTTCTAGGAAATGAGGGATATGTGGGTCACGAAGCAGAGACAGATCGAAAGGGAAGTAAAGCAGCCTCGGAAGAGGTCTTGCTAGGGCCACTTTCAACCTCTTCAACGCTCAAGCCCGTGTCTCTCGCGCGGCCAACCTTGCACAATGATTCTGTACACTCTCGCCAGAGATTTAAAGCAAACAACATTCAAAGAGCGAAGATCTATAGTTTTGTTCTAGCGAAGATCCACATTTTACGTGCAACGGAGAATCGGCCGTTTTTGAATTAATTTCAACGGTGTGTTAATAATCGACGAAAGAAGAAAGTTTATTTAGAGTTTGGAACAAAGGAAGTAAGAGAAACATGTTTGAAGCTTTAGTGAAAGATTGTAACAAAAATGAGAGAACGGTAGCTTACAAGATTAATTTCATGTTGCTAGAAAAATTTTTAAGGAGGAGATATATATATATCAATAGATTTATATAGTAATTTATAGTACAAAAGTATACAGCAGTTATATAGATAAAAGATTGATGATTAATTCATTGAAACAAGATTCGAGACCTCGTACGACAATAAATTCAACGTTTCACCTTCAGCCAGTCTTCCGTCATCTATTAATATCAATATTACTAGCTTTTTTCGTATTTTAACTTTGTACAACTTTCAACAAACTTTCGACCAACTTCTTTTACTCGCGAGAAAGTCCAGTCAAGAGAGAAAAGCTGAATAATCGGGAAAAAATTGGAAGAAGGGAAGAATTGATCGTCGCTGGACGGTTGGTCGAAAGGAAAAGGGGAAAGATGCGAAACGTGTTAAGGGGGTAAAACACATCGCGGTGGCCTCGCCGCGCTACTGTGGTGTTTTTCGTCGTCGCTTCTTATACCGTCGCACTACGCACGCCCCGGCCCCTAATCACTCACCCTCCGGTCTCTCGTTTTCCAGCCACTTGCAGCTGCGCAAAATCCTACGAGGAGCCGCGGAGCACACCCTCCTGTAGCTGCAGTTGGCAATGCGATCGCGACCCATCGTAAACGCTTTTCCGATCTCTCCTCCGTCAACGAGTTCCCGCACCATCCAGCCATCAATAACACGAGCTTTGTGTTTCCTCCTCGTCTCGCCGAATAAATCACACGGCGAGCGACTCGATCCGAACGGGCCGCCGTTTGACACATATCGCTCGAAGCGATCGGACTTGTTTTGACAAAGAGTCGGAGACCGCGAGGAGGTCGAAAGTTGAATCGTCGATTCCGGCGAGAGAACAGTGCACAGGCATCGCTCGTTATTCGCGACAATGAACGTCCGTCCCGTGGTAGCAGCGAGCAAGGAGTGGCCGCGACATTCGCCGAGTGGAAATTCGCTGGATCTTTGATTCTCGATGACCGATCGGCCCCGCTCTTTTCTTTCGTTCTTTCGCGGTGATACGACACGTTCGCGTTGTCGCGGTCGTTGACAGTAGGCGAATGTGGAAATGAAGTGAAGATTAAAAAAATGGCACACGCGACGGACACTTCAACTTACTTTGGCGATTCGATTTCTAATTTGGTTCATCGTACCTTCGGATAGAAATCGTGTGGGTTACGATAGAATGAATCTTGAACGTAGAAACAACGGGGTTTTCTTTTCTCTTTTCGCGCGAGGAAAAATTAAATTTCAATTTGCGTTGGAAGAAGAATAAAAATAAGCTTCCTTTCTTTCTTAAATATGTATAAAAATGTTGTTCCTTTTTATCGTATGCGTTTCAGTATTAAATTCTATTAAACTACAACCTTTAATTTTAAATCGGATGTTAGATAGTCGAATGTTTCTCCGAACGATTTTTCTTTTCTTTTTCTTTTCCTTATCTTTTTCACAGGGTTGAGTTGTTTCTTTGCTTACAGAATTGTTTGTTGACACGGAGATCCAAATATAGCGTGGTTTTCTTTTGTTTATGCACGTTCTTTGTAAATCTCGATAGTATTAATCGTGTGCATTTTTTTTTGTCATTTTCCAGGCGAATTATGATACACGTGTCGTCGGAGAACACTCAACGATACGATCGTGTAAAGCGCAAGGGCGCAGCGTTTCTGTCGAACATTTTTAAGTCGAAAAAGCTGACGTTAGGTATGAAGATCAACGAAGACGAAGAGATGGAACGTGCTCCGAAAGTCGAAACACCTGGTAAGTTGAAAAAAAAAAACATAGTCTTTCGTTTAGAGAATTAGGAATTCAGACAAGAGATTTTGAAATTCAGTCGTTTGTAGAATTTGAGACGAAGATGAAATTCTTCTGTGTTGTATCTTGTATTTTATACGAAATATAACGTTCGATCCCATTGAAGATACATATCTGGAAAAATACATTTTTACAGATTTTTTATTTCATACTTGTCTAATACTTGTTCAACAACTTTTCAAAGTAATTTAAAATGTCCCTTCAGTTTTGTAATTTTCTGATTAATACCTCCAAACGCATGTCTTAAAATATTTTAAAATTTCTTCTTAAAGTTTCTTTAACATTCTTTTAACTAAATTAATTAAAATAGTAACATTTATATTTTTATATAAATATTCTTATATTTTTATATCACAAATAGTGATATTAATATTAATTAATCAATAAATTGGAAAAAGAGACTGCAGGACGTATGTACGTGTCCAAAAGGACGACTAAAAATATTGCACACTCCAAAAAGCGGAAAATTTTCGGTAGAAACCGGAGAAATCAAAAGGCCGAATCCAAAATGCACAAATATAAATTTTGCTCAATTGCTTTCTCTTGAATTCACTCGAAAAGCACTTTTTCACATGGAGACACGCGCGCGATGAAAAACTTTTGCACACAATATGCCCTTTGCTCGTACACACATACACACGTACACGTGAACGTCGACTTAAAATAGGAACGAGGCGAAAAAACATTTTCTTTTAATGAACTATCCAGCAATTAATCGAGTAATTTCTTCAGAGAAGGTAGACTCTACCAACGAATAAAACAGCCTACGTACGTTTATTTTTAACGATGTTAAAAATGAAAAGTAAAACGTGTTATTATATAATAATCTATCATATAATAATAATACGTGCAAGATTGTAGACATATTTGATTGAAAGGTCAAAGCGGTGCTCTGTGCAAGAACGCAATTCTCTTTATCCTTATCTTCCTTTTCTTTTCTTTTTATTTTTTCAACAACTATAGTCACGAAGAGGCTCGTGATGAAATTTTTCAAAAAAGAAGAAATCCATCGCTGAACGATTCAACGTGTCGCACTGTAGAAGGTACAAATTAATTTTAATATACGAGGTAATTTTCCTCTTGAATAGAGATATATTTCAGCTTTCGAATAATAATAAATGATTACTCGTTTGAGTGCAGTGGATAGGTCCAAACATTTTTCAGCGCGTGTATAAATCGAGTGATATGTTGCTATCAATCGAACAATCACGTTTTATTTCTCGTATCTTTGTTGTGCAATGACTGGACTGTCGATTTTTATGGATACAAGATTTAAGGATGCAAAAATGCAGAGAGAGCAAAAATATATATACATACAGGGTGTCTCCGAGAGCGCGATACTAACAAAAAAAGGGTGACTTTATATGAAAAAATGAACAATAAAATTTTTTCATTTAAGGATTCGTTTTCGAGGATATCGAGTTTAAAGGTCTATTAAATATACTCGAATTTCGCTAATTTTAGATTTGAAAGGGAAAAATTAATTAATAAGATTAATTCTAAACAAGTCGAAAATGTGGAATAAAATTTTTTTGTAGGATTTTGAAAAAATGGAGTCTGAGAAATTATTACCGAGATTTTACAATAAAACACATTCAAAGTTTATTTTGTTTGCATGTCTGAATTGTTTTTGCATGCAGAAAAATCTTCGGTTGATTATGTAACTCAGAATCAGCTAAATTCAAGTATACTAGATAATTTTACTCAAACTTGATTTTCTTGAAAACGAAGCTTTCAGTGGAAAAATTTTATTCTTTTTTTTTTGACTTATTTTTTTTTAATGTAAAATCACGATTTTGGAAACACACTGTATATGAAATATGCAAAATAGCAAATTAATTGTTTTATCCCTTCATTAAAAATGAAGATCGTTCATTAGATGCTATGAACGAGATATCTCGTCCATAACAGCGAAGAGGTTAAGATTGCTTATCCCTTTTATATTAATGAACGAGTCTTTATAGTCTACGAATTGATTTTTATTCAAATCACATGCAAGATGTATCAAGTTCTTACAGTCAAACAACATGTGAATTATTTTATTCATAGTTTCACACATCACACGTCACAAACGATATTGCTTGACGATATATTTCGTCTATAAGAGCGAAGGGACGAAATAATTAATTCGATGTTTTATATATTTTATATACAGAGTATTATCAAAATTGTGGTACAATCGAGAAATTTGGGGTGATTCTACATTAAAAAAAAAAAAGGGAGAGTGATTCTACATTAAAAGAAAGAATTATATTTCTCATCTCAAGCTTCGTTTTCAAGAAAATCAAGTTTGAAAATTATACTTGAATTTAGCTGATTTTGAGTTGCATTTACTACTAACATTTACTACTTGCAAAACTAAATTAGAAATTAGTAGAAGAAAAAATATATCTTGTCAGAATACAAGAAATTGTACAAAATTCCGCTGTCTAACAATAATGTGTGCAAATTTTTTGCTCTTAGGCTTTTAAACGAGCTCATGCAGACTTCGGGGAATTGAATTGTGTGAATAGAAAAAAAAAAACGTAACGATGTTAAAAATAGATTGTGTAATATGGACATGGTTTGCAGCTTTCAATTGATAACAAATAACAAGTGCACGATAACAGGAATCGATACACGTGTTCCAATTAACGATTATCTAATAAATTCTACGTAGGTTTTCTCTTATTTTATATCGATTCATTAAAATGATTGAAAGATATTGTTCCTTTCAAGCAACAATACAATGGCAACGAAATTAATTTTATTACATGTAGAAAAATTGTATCAATAAATTCTATGTCGATTTTCTTCCATTTTATATTGATTCACTAAAATAATCGAAAGATACTCACTATTCGTTTCAAGGAATAATATTTAATAGTGGCGATGAAATTAATTTGACTACAAAGTAGAAAATTGCGAAATTAATAATTAGGCACAGTGGTAACAAAAATGGAGAAAACAAGACGGTAGAATGCAATGTTCGTGGATATTACATCACCTCCGCTATCGATTATCCTGAAAGCGGTGCCTCAGGTGAAAAAAAGCATTTCATTTTTGCAGCTTACCTTGTTAGGAACCACACCCCTCAATATCCTACCGATCAGTTTTAGTGATCTCCCCGCCAGATTTTCGATCTTGCAATTTATCAAGATCGCCTATGAAACGCATTTAATCTTTCAATTAAGATAATTAAGCAGATTGCGGATCTTTATGAATTTAATAGGAAATTCAAAGAACTGCACAAATGCGCGATACGCAATATATAAAATATCCGACGTAAAGTATTTGTTGTAATATTTAATGTGAGGTAAATTTCCATTTAAATTCCATTTCTATGGTTGTGTTTATAAAAATATAAAAATGCATAAAATTTCGCAGCCCAATAATTAATAGTTCGATCGATAGGACGTTTTAAGAAATGTTTCGTGTATATTATTATCTTGTGTTAATTGCATTGTGAAATGTGTATTTTGAATGATGAGTACACTTAGAATAATAATTGTTATATTAACTCTTATAAAAACTATCGTGAAATATTGTAGCGGATTTTCAAGAATCCAAGTCAGTATGCTTTTTTTAATTTTAGGAATCAATCAAATTACACAAACGTAATTAAATTAAATGTCTATTATTAATGGTAGGTGAGAAGCAACGTAGTTATTTTATAATTTCATTTATGATAATTGGATTGCGAATTTTCAAGCAAAGTCATATTTTTAGAAATATAATTTGAAAACTAGAAATTCAATAGAAAATTATTTTGAGTACCATTTTTAGATGTCACAGAAAATGGTGAACTTTGAATAATATGTTCATAAATATATATTATAAAATATATTAAAAATTAAAATATGTTCCATATGCATGTTGTATTATGCAGGATGATTCACGCAATTTGCACATCTGAAATAACTTTTAAATTATGCGTTTAATGAAAAATTGTTTAATACAAAAGTTGTATGGTTTTAAGGGAGGCAAAATATGGCGTATCATTTTTTGTGTGTGTCGTTTTTACTCTTTTTTAATTGAACCATATATATTTTTCATCATGAATCGGAAGAATATGAAATTTTAAAGTAAAAAAGTATTAAGACACATTGGTTCGTCACTTTTTTACTTGGAATTTAATATTCTTTCGAATTATGACGAAAAGATGTACAATCCAATAAAAAAAAATAAAAATGACCTTGGAAATTTCAAAACCCACAAAAAATTGATTCGTTATTCCTTAAAACCATACAACTTTTGTGTTAAACAATTTTTTATTAGACGCATAAAAGTTATTTCAGGTGTGCATCATCCTGTTGTTGTGTGAATCATCCTGTATTTATATTATGTACATTACTAAATACACGTTGTTATGTGCAATTTTGCATTTTAAAATTTCCTATGAATGCATAAAAATTTACAAACTAACAATGGAGATGAAACTACTTTTTTATCTGAATGCTACAAATTCAAATTCATTTCTAAAATTATTAAAAATTTCTTTTTATGACTGAAATTATTATGGATTGGTGACCTTCTTTATACAATACAGCCTTTTAAAACTTGACGATTTTGTACGATTTTTTGTCACGATTAGGCGAAAATTCAAGAACACCGAATTCAAGATTTCAAACAACTTTCCGTTTTTAAAAATATTTGAATTCACAGCATTTTTGAGAAAAGTAATACCTTCATTTCTCCACTTGCTACATTTTTTCTTTTTCAAAAAACATCTTTGAGAAGAATGAATCCAGGATAGTAAAAGCGAAAGCTTTACACTTCAAAACGAGTCCGAGTGAATTGTCGCGCGATTCTTTTTCTCATAACGCACGACAACAGCTCGAATATTAGCAATTTTTGCAAAAATCGAAAATTTAGCGTTCGAGTATCTATCTGAAAAAAAATGTTATTATTTAATTGCATTCGTGCAATTTGGCAATTTGAAATTTCTCACGCGTCAAGCGATCAAAGATTCACAGTCTGACGACAACATATTTAAGGGTCAAAGCATTTTCAGAAACGTACCGTGCAATCACTACGAGACTGCTTATCCGGCAAACTTCTGTTTCAGCAGTCATAACTAATGCCTGCAGGCGCAGTGGCAGCGAAAACGACAACCAGGTATCGAGGATTCCGTCGACCTTGAGCGTGGCAGCCGTCGATGTTGTCGTTGCCTGTCAGCCGTCACCGTCGCATTCCATTTTAACCTTGACACCTGGTAGAACTCGAAACATCGATCAGGATATGGAGGCGCTTAGGCTAAGTCGACAGGATAATCCTTTCCTACAGGTTCGAATCGATAAGCCTTCTTGTTACTCGTTTACAAAGCGAAGATGGCGGATGATTTCAGAGTGATTGAGCCGCTTTCTACCTTCCGAGATAAGAAATAGAATGGAAGAGAGACTTCGAAAGATTCAAATATCAGCGTTTGAAAGTTGCGAGAAATTGAATTGTTTTATGGGAGTAGAGTTTGATAGATCGATGATAACATTCGGTTCTGGTAGTTTCGTTGAAAGTTGGACAATTATTATTGAAAGTTTAAAAAAGGAAAGATTTTGTGATTGAAAATTAATAATAATTGGAAATATTTAATTAGTTAATAAGAATTGGAATAATTGGAAATTTTTTTCCTTTAATCAAGGTTTGACTTTTGATGATTGAAATTGAAATTGTCGCAGAATTTTTATATAATTGTGGTTGGAAATAGGTTCGGCGGTTTCATCGACAAATTGAATAATTAATATTGGAAATTTTAAGGAAACTCATTATTTTCTTTCTCTATTCTTTTATGGTTTAACTGAAATTGAAATCATCGTGGAATTTTTTCTTAATTATGATGGAAAATCGATTCATTAAATAATTAGTATCGAAAATTTAAAAAGAAAATCTGTGATTGAAAATGATTAGATGTTAAAAAATTTTTTTTTTATGATTCAACTAAAATTAAAATGATCGTAGAATTCTTCTTTTTTTTCTATAATTATAGTTGAAAATTTGTTTGGTATCATCGAAAGTTGAATAATTAGTATTGAAAACTTTGAGGAAATTTATGATTAGAGAATTTTTTACTTTGTTCTTTCATGGTTTAACTAAAATTAAAATGGTCGTAAAACATTTTTATAATTTATATTTTACAATATAAAAAATTTACTTGGTGGTTTCACTGAAAGTTGAACAATCAATATTGGAAATATTAAGATGATTTATTAATGATTGAAAGCGAACCATTTTTTTTGTCTTTTCTTGATTTAATAAAAATTGAAATGGTCGTATCATTTTTTTACAATTGTAGTTAAAAATAGTTAACACGATGGTATCGCAACTACGACAATTCTCATTAAAGAAAAGAAAACAAAAGGAAATAATGGACAGTGATATTCCACGAATCAGTAGACTCGTACGGTCATTCACGATTTGAAATGCGCCTTCGTTATTTCATTAAGCGGCCTGCACGCCACCAACATAATTCATTCCTTCCATACTTACCGCGCATAGTGACTCACAATTTCGTTTAAACAAAACTCATACATTCATTCATCTAGGGTTTGTTCCGCATGCTAAGAACGTAAATAACTCGGATGATGACGAGTTTGCTGACGATTTATAAATATTTACAATTATTCACTATTTAAAAAGTATTGTTCGTTAGTGAATATGACTATGACTGGTTCCCTTACGAAGTAGTAGATTTTCAGTTAAAAATTTAAAATTAAATCTACATCTCAATTCTTACTTTTAACATTTAATTTCCAAAATTTAATTGCTTGTATCAATCTGAAATTAATTTTACCTCGACTTGAAATTAATTTTAATGTTACACACATAGAACAGTGAGAGGTATGTTCTGTAAAAGCAATTCATCCAGAGATAAAGCTCATTAACCCATTCAATCATTACGTACCACTTTCTTTCTCTATTTATATCCAAAGAAGAGAAAAAAAAAAACCTATACCCTCTGTCCCAGTTTTCTGCACCATTCCACATTCAACAATATTATTAGTATATACACATATTTCGAACGCAATGATTCTAACAATCGGACTGCACTCGCGATTCTACCAATAGAAGATTCAAAGAATACGCACACGTATGCATGGTAGATAGTGTATAAATAAATTCTCCGCACGAACAATAACGTTTGTCCTCGTCCATGCAATATTATAACAGAGAGATTAATTCAGTTGAAGTATGGAGATGTATTACTTCCTGCCTGTTCTTTGAATTTCTTCTTATCATTGTATTTTTAGATACGTACATATTTAGACAATTTTCCTCAGACAGAGGAGTTTTAATACGAAAAGTAGGTATTTATTCGTCCATTAAAAAAATCTTTATTTATTTCTTTGTTTATTACGACGTTTATTGGTATGGAAGGTATTATATCGATATAAAAATTGAAAAATTGATTGACTCTAGGCGAGGCTCCGGGAAAAGGTTTCAGATTTTAAACCTTGAAACTTTTACCTGGTCACTTTTTCCATTTTTAGTGTTTCCTTTTTAATATCACTTTCACGATATCGTATTTCATTATTAACCATATTTTATATGTTCTTTTATATGTTTTACAACAATATAAATATTGGGTTTACAAAAAATTTTAAATCTCTCTTCTTCTATCATGTTCTAAGATATATTGAGGATGAAAAGAAATTAAATTTGCTTTTGCATTTAATATGATTACTACGATGATTATCGAAACGACCGAATTTTTCCTGCAAATGAAAAAATTTTTCTATACATAAAAAAAATGTTAAATAAGATAAATAACTAGAGAATATACATGTAAAATAAAAATTATGCTTTCGTTGTAGCACGATATTTTATAAAAATTAAATATTCATTCACATAGGCAAAATGACAATTAATACTAATAGGGCTCATAGTTTTGAAAAACTGTCATCAAGCAAAGCTTGAGCTTTTTTCAAACAGCTTCTTTCATTTTTTTACTCTACATTTTTATTATAGCTTTTTTTTATTTTATTATTCTCCAAATATTTATAAATTTATATAAAATATTATTTTTTTGCAATCTTATCTTAAGCGATTAACGATACAACCCCATATAATTTCATATCTTCTATTCTAATTACACATTTTAATATTAGAAATTCAATTTTCAAATCCATAATAAATTCAATCATTGACAAAAAAATTTGTCAATGTTTTGACATACTGTGACAATTTGTAGCGTTTTCGAGAAGAGAAGTGTCTTTATTTTCTCACCTACTACATGATGTAAAATTCTCCTGAGAATAAGAATGAATGATGCATTTTAAAAATAGAGACTTCAGGCTTTAAAAGCCCAGGTTGATCGTTGTAAGATTTCTTTTTACGAAATTGTAACTGTTCAATTAACTATTAAATAAATATATTATAGCAGTTTAAATATCAACAATTTTTCGAACAGTTTCACGAACGACTGTATCTATTTATTGTGCAACGATCGAGCAAAATTTTTTATCTACGTTCGTAGATAAAAAAGAAAACACGATTTTGGTGAGTTTTCTTCTGCTCATAATTAGTCGTAATTACTCAAATTTATTTACATGTAAAATAATTTACATGTAAATAAATTGATAAATACGTTTATAAATAAATTTACAACACGTTCGTTTCCTATGCTTTTCGAAGTTCGTTTTTCTCCACGAGCAATGATATTTTTTATTCCATCTATTCCAACTTGTGTCGTTTTCTCGAATGTCTTCGAAATTCCTCTCCATCTACGAGCAACGATATTATTGTATCTTATCCGACGTAGGTCAACGATGAATTCTCGTTTTCGCAGGTACTGGCGAGCCGTGAGAGTCTGGTCGAGTCCCTGGAAGAGTCCGAGTCCGATGACGCCATCCTGATGTCTCAGGTGAGCGAGTTTTTTTCGTTCGTTCGCCTTTGTCTTCATCCGTAGAAGCGTAAAAGGAGGATCGATCGGTTGGCCAGGTTACATTATTAATGGTAGCGTGAACTTGATAGCAACGGCGAGCGATAGGAGAGAAAAAGGTACCCCAACTAAGGACGATACGTCTTTTCTGGCGCGGAATGATCTTCTAGAATAGGTCGTTATCATTTTAGGATATGTCACGGATGGACAAAGGACACAGGTTATTCGGGAAATATTTTTAGTTATCATCTGTCTGTCGTTTAGATATCTCAATGTCACTGTTCGATTTTTAGACGGTTCTTGTTCTATTTGGGCTATGGTTTACTAACGAGTGGACTGCAAGCATTGATGCCATTTCAGAAATAGCAACTGAATGCAGATTCGTTGCGCCTACTAAATATTGTAACAAGTAGTTTATTCAGGATATTTTATATACTTTGTATATCTTATATATTTTATATAACTTGTAGATGAATGTAATAACCGTGTCGTAGTCGCAGAATAAGAAACAGTAAATATAAACCTTGAGAAGTCAGTCATTTCTATCAAAATCAAACAACAAATAAAGATCCTGGCTAGTAGTAAATATTTTGTTTCGATGAAATAGCAAGCAAATCATTGAATTGGAAATAAATTAATTTAACTTTCATATGAAATACTTAATAATATAATTTCGTTATTTTACAAATAGATTATTTCTTTGTAGTAACTTTGAAAAGTGATTTGAAAATATTTCAAAACACCTAGATCTGATGCCAACCGTTTTTAAAAGATTAACAATAAGCACTAATAATAAGAGCCGTTGACCTTGTCAATTTAAAAACAGGACAATAAATTTCTTCACGCGGAAAAAAATCGTTCTTCTTCAAAAAAATTTTGGAAGAAATTGCGTAATGTAAATTTCGAATTGCGACTGTCTCGCGATGTGTTAAAAAATCGCCCGAACAATACTGTTCTTTCTTTAGGGCTCAACTTTACTGTTTCGAATCACCTCCATCGGTTATTCACAAATCTCTGCATTTTTGGGTATTCTGTAAAATTCGGTGCATTTAAATGTTGCGTTGTAGATTTGCAGTCTAATGACGAAATTTTCGATAAGGCGGAGAATTCTTTGGATTCTTTACACTTGCCACAAAATTGACGTGACTTTTTTTAATTAGCTCAATTAACTATATTAATCGAATCAACGTAATTGACTTTAGGATCGTAAAAAACAAAAAAGATTCCAGATCCCACTTTACTGACATCAGTTTTTTTTATTTCGTATCATTAAATTTAATTTGATTTAGTTGATTTTGAGAAAATAATATATCGTTGTGTTACGTTTGAAGATAGTTGTTTATAGTTTTCGAAGAATTAAAATTTTTTAGTGGTCGTACTTGAATAATTTTAAAAATCAATATTAAAAGAACAGAGTACCTTTCTCTCTAGTGACGTAAGAGATTCTTTCACATTTAATACAGCGAGTTTTGTACGCTAAAGACGAACAGTAAAAGCAAGATAAGAACAAAGTCTAACTATTGCACAAATTTTTGAAATTTTTGTACGTAGTTGATATCGTATCAAAAAGACAACAAGTGCCTTTTTTTTAAAAGCAGATGGATCATACTGGGAAGCCTGACGTGGTATTAGCTTGCATGAGTTTCTGAAGCACTATGATTGTTTGGTGATAGTACATCCACAGATTAATCGTAAAAGTTTGCGAATACTTGTAACATGTCACTCGACTCAATTATCAGTAATATTATAGCGAATATTTGACAAGAAATATTTTAAAATATTTTTATAAAAAATATTTCAAAAAATTATTTTAAATACTGATTCAGAGTACAGCTAATTATTTCAGAATGGTTTTTGAATATAAACGTATTACTTCAAAAGAAAAACGACAGCTTTACAATAATTTATTGCTAAACAGTAAAAACGATTGTTTATTATTTTTAATGAATTAAAACAAGAAATATCAATTGTAATTTAATATAAATACTGATTACTTTTTTAATAAATATAATTATTTATTGTTATCGATTATTATTTAAAAAATAATATTATGAGTACTTATGAAATATTTCTTTAGAGTGATTTCTGGATATAAACATTATTTCGAGAAATTGCGTTATTTCAGTAAAATTATTGCTAATTTACAATTATTACAATTCTTGCTAATCGCTACACAAACAATTATTTGTTATTTTAAATAATAAATCAAAATAAAAATTTTTTAAAAAATAAATTTAATAACTTTTTAAATAATTATAGTTATTTATTGCTATATATTAATTATTTTATAAAAAAATGATATTATAAATGTAATTTGCGCATATTACTTCAAAAGAAATGGTAAAATTTATTATAGAAATAAATTTCATCATAAATTATTGCCAATCACTGAAAGAAATGAATATTGTATATCTACAGCTTCAGATACCAAACTCAACATATAGTTTCAAATGTCGTTACAATTAAACACTACCGGGGATCAAAGTGGTAGCAAACTATTGGCTATCCGAGTACAATTCATGTAATTTCAATATTGCTTGCACGATTTATTCCGAAGGTGGTATTCTTAGAATACAACAAGCCGGTAGAATCAGTCGGTAATTATCGATCATTCATAACAGTTGTCCATTGTAAGGGATAGTACATTCATTCCATTAACCCTGAACTGACAAGCCACGATTACAATAAGCCTTGCCGTAGTAGCTTTCTACACGAGACTCTAATGCACCTCGCCTAGATTCTGTTGTTGAACTTTCGGTGAATTCCTGTAACTTCGATCATTAAAAGCGGTAAACTTATAAAAGAAGGTGAATCGATTACTCGACGGTGTTAAACTTTTCCATTTGCAGATACTCAAATATCGTCATTGTTATTGCTTTCGTGTTATTTAATTGCACCGTGTCGTTGTTTATCTCCGATCAAATAAATACAGTAAATACTTCGTAAAGATCAAATCGAAAGCAACTGCGACGTATACTGACGTATCAAATGATTAATTTTAACATTCGACGAAAATTCTGAATCTCAAAAATTAAGTGGAAAGTGAAGGCAATTAAGACCTTAAGAGATAGATGATGTAAAGATATCAATTATACATTGCTCGCGTTATTTAGTTATCTCGAGACAGTGTAATTCGTATCGAAGTCATATCGATATTTAATGAGAAATAAAAGATGTCTCGTCGATTGATAATCTCGTACGTGTTTAATTGAAATTTCAAATTTAGTAGAGATTTCGTTTAACGATATTAAGACACGGAATGCAAGATATACGTATTAGGTAAAATTTGATGGAACAAATTTAAGTTTATGGGCAAAGTTCATTTAACAGAAAGTCGATAACAATAAAATGTCAAACTACAAATAGGTCACTTAGTAACTAGCAGGATAGGATGCTTATCAATAAAATTTATTGTAGTGATAATACTAGCGAGCAAGTTTCCCTGAAACTGTGAAACTTTGCTTGATAAATTATATGAGAAGGTAAAGCAAAACCTAGAAAAAAGTTATTACTCTGTGCTAGTAATAGGAAATGGATCTAGGAAGTTTGTTGAGTCACGTCCGCTTACGGTTAGGACTGACTCAAACGTGTTGTTTGCGCTCAAACTTAATTTCGTGCAGATGTGGGACGTTTCTCATAATTGATGATCGAAATTAGAAGTGGATTTGTATTTCTGTGTACTGACCATTGTCTCGACTATCTATTTTTGCACATAACTTTCGTATATCTACGTATTCCTTTGGCTAGCGAATTACCAATCAATTGAAGTATGGTCCATTTGATTGTTCGGATCTAAGTAGCGTTAATTTGAAAATTGTATTCGCTTCTGGAAACTCTAAACAAAACAGGCCGATTGACCGTGAATGACAACAAAGTTATTAACCGTGATCGGCTGTTAGGGCGAAAAAGCGGGCGAACCGTTTTAGCTTCAGTCATAATATTTTGGATTTACCGAGTAACTTCTTCATACTAATAAAAAAGTCTAACGTCTTAAATTGGCAGATTTTTGTGTATTTAATTACGATTGTTATAATCGTCTCGCGATTCGATGGAGAAGGCTTCGACCACGGTTTTTCGTTTTTTGAACCTATCTTCAACAAAGTTTTTAGGAAAAACAGTCAAACTAACAAATGTAGTTTGATATAGAAAGTACTACTATTCGATTTCTATTTTTAATTTATGTATTTCTTCATAAAATCTCCTTTTCTCCAGTTGTTGTGATTATTAGTAGATATTTTTGCACTTATACGAAATGTTATAATGTTACACATACGTATATTATAATAATTAATATCGATATTAAATTAATATTATAATATTGTATGTATACAATCATTATGATACATAAATTACACATATGCAAAAATATTCAAAATTGTTTAGATAATAATAATTTATTATAATAATGAGAAGTTCATTATAATAATCAGACTCACATCGTGGAACTGATGTTACAAAAACTTTTCGAGTGAAAAAACATTTAATTAACTGGTTGTACAAAAATGTCTGCGATATAATTAGTTCTATTTTACAATAAAATTTGTTGAAATTTAATTTCAAAAATATAATTTCAATGAAATTAGTTTTATCTCAGTTTTAATTAAAATGATTGAAATATATTGCACAGAAATTAAAGACGCTAATGTTCCCTGTTTATAAGCTCGTCAATTTCCACTTAGGTGCCATTTCGTTAATTACCTCCGTAAAAGTATAAATTTCCATAAGCAGCCTAATTATTAGACTGCGGACTTTCGTGCGTTAACAGGAAGTTTTGAAATACAAAATTACGCGGAATGCATAATATGAGAAAATAGATAAAACATCTGTGTAGTATTTTCCACTTACATTTAATACGATGATATAAAATAATTTTCTACAAAATATTCTAACTTTCTATAAAAGTTTTAATTACGCTTTTTTTTAATTACGTTCACGAAAACATGAATTTGCACAAAGATCCGCGGTTTATTAGATCAAACAATGATCTAAATTCGAGAAAATTGATCATTCAACGTGCAAAAGTAAGTCCAATATGTAGAATAAAGTTTTTTATTTGAAATTAGTTATATATTAATTATGTTTATTTTCAAGGAAATAGATTTTAAACAGATATGTCTTGTTGCAAAAGTTGACTTTTCAAACTCAATTTTCTCGAAAACGAAGCGCCTTATTACATTCTTTACTTATTGACACACGTAAAATAACTTCCTCTTAATTATTCTTTTTCATCATGTCTATAATCAACTATATTCAAGTAATATAAATTTTCTCGATAAATTTTCAAACTCAATTTTCTCGAAAACAAAGTATCTTGTTACATTCTTTACTTATTCATACACGTAGAACAACTTCCTGTTAATTATTCTTTTGCGTCACGTCTGTAATCAACAGTATTCAAGTAATATACTCGATAAATTTTCAAACTCGATTTTCTCGTAAACCAAGCCTCGGATCAAAAGATCTTATTCTAAGTATCTTTTTTTATTTTTTATTTTTTTTTTACAAAAAAAATTATATCGTGCCTGTTTTTATATCTTCAATTGCTTCAATTTACTAACTCTTCATTTCCAAAATTCTTCTTCTTATAATCAATTAAAATCTCGTTGTTAAATGGAACGACAAGTCAATCAATGTTTGAAAATCCGAAGAAAATGAACTTGCAACGTCCAATTACTAAAATAAGATGTATCTTTGTCCTTAGGAACTGGGCGACACCGACCCCTTAACCTTAGCCCAAGTGCACGAGCACCTGGTACGAAGTCCACCGCCCGCATCGTGGCCCCACACCACGACCTTCCATTTCCCTCATCAAAACCAGAGCTCGTCCGGGAAGAGCGACGTGCTGGCTCACTATAAAAGTCCGTCGAAGGCGACTTCGTGTCGTGGCAACGATCACGAACTGTCCAGAAGCGAACCATCCACGGATATCAGAGGTGCGAGTCCAAAAGACTAGACAATTGTATTTCTCCCATTTTATCGAAACGACGTTTTCTTCGTGCACACGTATCATCACGTACATGCGCGAGTTTATGCATTATGTATCGTACGTACTGGATATGTCCAGCTGACAGCTCTTTCTCTGTCTCTCCTTTCTCTCTCTCTTTTCTTTTTTCTTTTTTACTAGGCATTGTTTGCGTGTTTCACGTACATAAGTTATGGTAACGTAAGCTTGATGCTTGTCATTATTGTTGGAGGTCCGTACTTGGGGCTTTAATGAATATTTGTTTCTTATTTATCATTCGTTCTTGTCGTTATTCGCCGTTCGCGATATCAGCGAAGATCGAGCGAATTGATTTCCTTTTTCTTTTATTTTCGACCAGTTAGGGAAACGGAACGAGCAGTTATCTATCTATTATTTGTTAGAAAAATTCTGCTTGAATCTGTATGCTTCATCGGAAAAAATGTTCCCGTGCAGATTTTTGGGAAAGAATAAAATTTTTTCATTTAACCTTTGAGTGTGTAGATAATTTAAAGTGATTAGCCCTTTATACTCTGACGATACTGAAAATTTATATCATTCTAATGTTAATAGCAATTCCTCGTGGTACTCAAAAAGACATAAATTTGTGAATAACTGATAGAGCGCGAAAGTGTTTAAACATTCTTATTTTGTATATCTTATCACTTCAGACGTAATCCAGAATAATCTCCCTTATACGAATCTGTATTTTTCGAATATTATATTAGCAGAACAAAATGTCTGTTAGCAACTAGAAACTCGTTTGCTACTAACAGACATTCTATTCTGGTAATATAACATTCGAATAATAAAATATTCGAGAGGGGAGGTTTCACTGTACATGAAATTATTAAAAAATTTATTTTTCTTTCTCCTATATTTACAATATGTCAAACGTCATCTAATGATGTAAAAGATTGATAAAAATGTCATAGTTAAGTTAATATCGGGCATAAAGGGTTAAAATAATTTATTTACTTATATATCAGAGGTTCAAAGAGGGTAACATTAAAAAATATGGAGTAAATGTATTGAAAAGTATATATTCAAAGATGGATTCTCAATTTGTTACGTGCTCCTCTATGTCCATTATTAAATAATTATTGTACATTATTAAATAACGGATGTGATATATGGATATACTATTTGTATCGATATGATTTATTAAATAAATCATAGTCATGATCCTCGATTATAATTAATCGATTATGAATTAATATCAATCGTGATTAGTAATGAAATGTTGATAATCACATACAATTTATAGATAAAATTAATATCATTTATATCCATTGTTAAATAAATTATAATCACAACCCTCAATTATAATTTAATTAATTATTAATTGTGTCTGCTCAAGGGATGGAAGTTCTGTTTTCAAGAAAACCAAGTTACAGATTTTGTTAACCACTCTAGAATTTAACCAATTCTGGACTAATCGGGTACAAATAATGAACAGAAGATTATTCAATCTGTGAAAATAAGTTCTTTCATAAGACGTTAGAAATTTATCATTACACCTTTATTAAACCAATTCTTAATTAAACATTTCCAAACTCTACATTCTTGAAAATAAGACTTTAAGAATGAAAACATGTCATTCTACATTTTTACAGACAGAGTAATCTCCTGTGCATTGTTAAATCTTGTCCAGTACAGAATTAGTCAAGTTCAGGTGCATCCGACAAATTTTTAAACTTGAGCTTTCCGGAAAACGGGGCCTCGAAATAAAAAAAAAATTTTATTCTTTCTTTCCTATTCTCCATAGAACGTGGAACACCCTGTACATGTAATTTGAGATAAAAATTCTAGAAATATAGAAACAAATAGTATATACATATATTATGAACACACGTGATACAGAAATTCTAAATTCCAATTTATTCATAAGTGGTCACTTGCCGCTTAAAAAGCATCATTCAACGTGCTTCTATAACGATGCAAGGTACAGTTACATCAATCTTGACATAACCTTACTATAGCGTTCCCAGGGGCTATATGCGTAATTACATCGCCGTTTCATACAGATCCTTCGGCCCGTGAATAAATTAGAATAAATAACTAGACAATTACCGATACGATCGGCCAACAATTCCGAATCCACACGGAACGGGTGTAAATCCTTGAGAACACGCGGTCTGAGATCGCAACACATCGTCGGGCGAAATACGGAAACCACGGAACACAGGCACCTTTCTCTTCAGGCCATTAGCGAATTCATATATTCGTGGTTGGACACTTATCTCGCAACCTTGGTGCTCGCAACGTACAGACACGATCGATTTCACCTTATTTTTAACCAGCATAAATTAATGGTTCGTAACATGGTGGGCGTGCCGTGACTTTCGATCGACTCTTCACCGACTTTCCACCAGTGGAAAACATTCCCGCATCTGTGGCGCATTTCCCCCTCGAGTATAACACCCTCATGTCTGAACCGTTCCACCTTTAGGGATGCGTTTCTCAATATCTTCTTTTCGTGATCTGCATTTCGTTCGCAGAGTTCGCGACCTAAGTCTGTATAAGTTTTCCCAACAGTGTTGGCTGTGTTTCGTACACGCCTCCGCTCAACCCTTTTAAGTACCTCAGCGTTGAGGTACTTACCAGTTTCACGGATTTTTCGAGCCTTTCTTTCACAATTGATTATGAGTTTTAGTATATAAATATTTATAGACAATTTTTTTTTATAAAAGATAAGGCATTTTATCTTCCTGGAATCATTTAAATACTGTTTGAAACATTTCTCGTATTACTACCCCCAAAAAGTTTTTGATCCAATGCAAACACTTGAACATATTTAAAAATATTGAAATCTTTAACTTAAATTTATAAAATGTTGTTACACTTATTTGAAATATATGGAAAACCTTAATTGGTAATAACAATTGAATTCTTATACGAGAGATTTCGTTTTCAAATAGTATTCGCGTTTGATTGAAAACTTTTTGCCAGAGGCAGTATTAGAAATAAAGAAGACAATAAGGTGTTCGTACACTGTCTCATTGCTAAATACCAAAGTGTTATGTCAGGATTTAATAATAAGGCAGCAGACACAGAATATAGAGGGAAATTTCGAGACAAGATAAAAATTGACGGACTTCCTGACAGTGCAGCAGCGCGTGACGCACGATCGTCGTTATAATACTTTCAGTTATTTCCTTTCTTGTTGAGTTACTGCTATTGGTGAAAAACGCGCGTGACTGATCGTAATCAGCCCAAACTTGTCGCATTGCTGTCGTGTATTTTTTTATATCGTCGTTTCGTGGCTCGTATGCACGCAAGTGAAACATCGCATTTTTTTTTGTTTTATCTAGGCCAGTAACCCCGGCTCGCTTGCTACACTTTAATGTTTTAGAACATGTTCACGCAAGCAACAGAATTAATTCGCAAAGAGGGAACAAATCAACAAACACACTTTTTTTCAATTTAATTTCTCAAGTTCTGCATTTTTTAAGTTAAGCTAAATTGATCGGTTTAGGTTAAAATGATTTAATAATGTTGAGATTTAATGATTTATTGTAAGAAATTATTAAGAATTATTACTAAAATTATTAACGTACAGTGTGTTACTGTATTATATTACAGTAATTTGTTTTTACGTAACATGGACATTTATAAATTCGCCGATCACGTAAAAGCAAGAATATTGCTTCAAAAGTTTCTGATACACGAAAAGTACACCTGCAATTATGCAGCTTGCGATGCATCGTTGCATGTGCATGCAAAACGTATGCGCCTGCACGTATGCAACTGTCTGTGTAACATGCATTCAGCTACGCTTATCATATTATGTTGAAATTCGATTCGTTTAACACATAGTTTTTACAACGTACAATTCTGAAATCATTTGATGCTATAACTACAGCTGAAATAAAATTTACACCAGCGAAGTTGAAGTGAAGAAGAGAAAATCACGAATTATGGGATTTTGACTATTCCGATAGTTCTAAAGTGTTTAACAAAATAAAATTTCGAATTAAAGTTACTTCTAAAAGATACTTTTTACAGAGAATGACCTGTTGCATCGACTGACATAAAAAAAGTTATATTTCAAAAATAGTAGTTTAATAATAGTTCCTAAGGGCTGCCTTACCAAATTACTGCCTTCTGATGCATGAAACAGAAAAAAATGCATTTGAGACACTTTTCTAAATGAATAAATAAATAATTTTGGAGATGCATTTATAGATTAAAAAAACACCCTGTACATGAATGAAGACTAAAGCTCAATTTTTAGAATCAGGTCTCAATCGGGGAACTTTAAAACCTCCAACAAGAATCTCCTTCTTTCCTCTTTTCTATGGAATTCCGAACGAATCGTAGAAACGTAGAGGAACAAACATATTGAATGACACATTCGCGTTGACGAAGACAACATTGGAATTTCTGTTGGAATTTTTTCAGATCGCCACTCGCACACATTCTCGTTGTTGCACCCAACGCCGATTCGTTCACTGTCGGATGTTCGACGGCTTCACAGATCGGCGGACGACAGCGTGCAACTGATGTCGAGCGAATAAAACGCGAACGTGCTCCGATCCGCGACCGGATCGAGATGGCTTCTCGCATTCAGAACACGAAACGTGCTTTGTCGATGATAAAACGTCTGCTGAGAGTTTCCGGATTTATTCGGAGGAGCGTGTCCACCAGATTGAGAGGACACTCGGATGCTCCTCTACGGCGAGTTCACGCACGATCGAGATACACAGGAAAACGATTCCTGGAATCGCAAGTCTCGAGATGGAGTAATTCTCCGATCACTTTAAATATTGTCACACAGATTTTGGTTTGGCAACGACGCGGAAGTTTCGCTTCGACGTCAAACTTTTCGAGGAACGAATTTTGAACTTTTTTTGTGTTTCGAGAGTCGTAAGAGGACACACTCGGTTGTGTTTGACGGAAGATGTATTTGTAGTTGTGTACTCTGTCTCGGAGGAAACAGAAATATCCTCGTTGCGAAATTGACAACGCCAAGGTGAGAAATCGTGGTGAAAGTATTTAACATTGTTTTATTCGTTTTGATATATTGGGCGAGAACTGACGATCGAATTGAACATGCGCTGTGATAAACGCATAGGGGCGTTTGACATGCAATCAGTGCACCACAGTTTTAAACAGTCCGCACGCAACATGCTTGCGTTTAACATTAAAACGGTTAGATGATACAACGTTTAAAAAAAACGAAAAAAAGAAAGCGACGTCTGTTTTCACGTGAAAGTTTCAAAGGTACAGCATCTATTTTTTAAGACAATTAAACGATAATATTTATTCGAATCCTTCACGAGCCGAGGGTCTCGCTTTTTTCTGCAAGTTTATCCACACGTTCCAAGGAATCGCGAAGTGAAGTTCTTTGTTACACTCGCTCGTCGATGTAGATACCTGTGAAACTGGTATTAGGGAGCTTTATTAATAATTATTAAGGGAGCGTCGTAGTAAAAAAAAAAAAAAATCAGGGAAATTATACGCTGCCAAAAAATTTAGAAACATTCTTACTCGATACTCAAAATTGTAAGTATTTTTAAAAGTCAATTTGGAAGGGGATATATATATATAGAGAGAACTTCTCAATTTTCAGATTTTTCGTTTTTTCTAAAAAATTTACTTTGAGCGTTGTAATGTATTTGCAATGTCGAAGAGTGAGTGTAATTGAGAAAATTCATGAGAGAATCGAGTTCTATATTAATTGCAAGTTATTCCGACGCATTTACTTATCGAGCCTAGCGTGTTTGAACGATCGCGCAATTCAACAATCGATTTTAATGTAACGACACAAATAAAAAGGCCTATGGTTTGATCAAAGACGATTATCTTTATTATCACTCGAGTCGAACAATTATAACGGCGTTTGGTTTTCGCTGCGCGCGTGTTTCAAGTCAATTCGTACAAATACGTGTGCCCGTTTCTAATGTGTTTCAATCACGCAGCCTGTATTCTAACAGGAATACAGTGACGTTTTAATTGTTCCAATAATTGCAATAGATCACGATTAGTGTTCAATTCATTTGACTAATAACAGAAAAAAATTATATTTATATTTGGGAATTTTCCATCAACAGTGCAAAAAAAGGTTTATATAGATCTGGGCGAACTTTATTCTGAAATGAAATAAGAAATAAGTTATTCGAAATATTATTTCGATTGATATTATTTTATACATGGTATTATTGCTACTTGAAACTAAAATACAAGTAATAAGAACTTAGTTTGGAGTATTGGTTATTTCAAATAAGAAAAAAAAAAAAATTTCTTTATTTCAACTATCGCAGAAAAATGTAATTTTTTAAATAATATAAGTAACCAAATCGGACATCAAATTGTATTGTCAGCAAGAGTGATCACAATGAGATATGCAAATTATTTTATTATTTCAAACTCGATTATTTCATTACCTCAAATTTTATATTTCAAGTAAACTACTACGTTCCCCAACATATAAGCGAGGTTCCATTGTATTATTTAATTCTAACTTAAGTTTTCACTGTGGATGATACTTCGTATGATCGCTCGAATTTAAGAACAGCATATTTCTGCTCGAAATATCATTTCGCGGAGATCAGTATATATTGTTATTATGTATAATTGAACAGCTTCTTTTACAACTGCTTTAATTGCATCGAGAAAAGTTACCGAGCTTACATTGTTGCTGTTATTGTTAATTAGTCTATGCATTAATCTGCACAAATTATTTTTTACTAATAGCGCGTATATTTTCGATGTTAGCGAGAAATGAAGAAAGCAGCATGTGAACTTCTTTTAGCGAATATGTATACTTATTAACAGATACGTACGCGAAAAGAATGCAGATCGTTCCCACGTAAAAAGTAACACCTATTGTATTTTGCGCTAATGACGCGCCAAATGTGTAGGCCTGATCGTAAAAATAACAAACCTAGCGCGTAATCATAGATTCAAAACCTTTTTTTACGCAAATGTAAGAATAGAGGACGCGCCATCGACGTTTCGAACGATTAACGTGTGTCGTCTAATGATAATATACCCTTTAAAGTTGAGAAGTATTTTTTTAAAGTTGCTGTATCATTTCACACGAGCACAAATGCCAACGCGAGTAATAGATAATTGTTAGAAACTACTTTCGACTTTTAACGCACATAACTTATACGTTTCTCCGTATGTTTGTTTTGAAGTTGGAACGACAGTCTGAGAATTTCGACGAGCAATCCTATTTTATACGTTTAACAGATAGCATCGTATGTTGTAAATAAAATGAGTTTCGCTCGATAACTACTGTTGGTTGCGAAAAATTTCAACTAGAATCGCAAACGGCCAGTGAACAATTTAATTCTGCTACGTCCTTCGGGTCATTTCTGACTCGATCGATTTTTCTATTAAAGAAGAAAAAAAAAAGAAAAAAAAAAGAAAAGAAAAATATTTTAAGTTCGCGAGAGGAAGACGAAGGAATCGTTGTTTTTTTGTTCGTTGAAACGAGAACGAAATTGGAATGTATAATTCAGCGTGTACGATAAGGTTACAGTCGTAGCGAGTGAAGTTTTAGCAGGGTTTTTATGAAAACTTTCAAAACGGTAGCATGTAAGAATGAAGAAAATGATCTAGAAAGTTATTGCGATTATATTATTGTAACTATAGTGTCCAATTGACTTGGCCATTGAGAATTGAGATTATTTCTATTAATATATGCGATATTAGATACACTGTACACATGTGTATTAGTGGTGTCGGGCAATTTTGTCTTCGCCCGGGCCAAAACGTGAAAAAAATATGAAAAATGAAAAAAAAAACCAGTAGAGAGACTTATATGATATAATCTAGTCGAATAAACGTATATACCGAGGACCGTGTTGTCACTTTTAAGCGAATATTAAATGAATAATTGTTTGGATAATTATTCAAGTGTTGAATAATCCAGTCGTGGAGAGATTAAGGTGCGAATTACTATATCAACTAAGCGAGCTGAGGTTACTTTTATCGGGAAGCGATGTTGAATGTTGCAATAAATCCTCGATTTCAACGGATCCTTTCTATCCAAATTGACTTTCAACGAATTGTAACTTTATTATCATTTTTTATATCTCCGACAGTGACTTCGTGTTTTTTCAATTCTTAGATATGTTTAATGATCGTTACTCGAATTAGTCCTCAAAATCAAGGGTTTACTGTATTTGTATACAGGATGAAACTTTACGTACGTTCGCTTTGTTGTTTTTAAATTTTTTAATTTAATGAACACTATTCGCCAGAGATACGCTACAAGTTGTACTTCTGCATCTTTCGATTGCGTTTTTGTGTGCGAGTTGAAAGCTATAAGGCACGGTTTTCATAAGACGTACAGATAATCAACTTTAAATTATGAGGAAAAAATCTAAATATATGTTACTCGTTGATGAAAAAAAAAAGAAGACAAAAGATGATAACTTTATTTTAATATGATTGTAAAGTATTTATTTAAATCTTCTGCCGCTGTTGTCATTTGTTAATCGATTTGTCAAATTTTATGCTATTCGGGTAATTATTAGAGTGAATCTTTGTTCGTTTGAATTTTTATCGAAATAAAAGTTTGATTCTTTATAATTCTGCATTCATACGTAATTTACCTAAACTTACTGAAATACATATACATCCCCAAATGTTTATTTTATCGGATGTGTGTGATATATCGACTACTAATTAGTGATAATATATTGGGCTCAAGTTGTAAAAAATTTATTTTTTATATGTAAATAAAATTCTAATTCGTAAATAGAAAATAATTTTAAAGATTAAAAAAGATTATATTTAAAAATCACAATTTTTTACAACAGGATTCATGTTTCTTAATTCTTAATGGGTGGAATTTTCTATTGCATTTCTTACACGCAATAAGTTGAGCTTGATATTTTTCCCAATCCACTTGAAGATGATCGAATTCTAAAACAAAAGAAGAATGTTTATTTCTATATACATTATATCTAATATTAATAATAAATTTAATTATCAATATTTCAAGAATATTGCAACATACCTGCAGGAATTTCTTCTTTTGTAGGAGCAACAGACATGATCGATGAATTATCAGATGTAATTAGGGATTTTTCAGAAATATTACCTGATATTATTTTACTATTGTTACAAACTGGTGACCTAGGTATTTCATGTGTAGGTTGCATAGGATTAAAATTATTATCAGAATTCTAAAAAAATTAAAAAACCATGTTTAATAATATAATCTTAATAATATATCTTAATTGAGTATAACACTGTTTATAATTTATCTTTATCCATTTTATAGCAATCTATCTTTTTATGTTCAAATGATTTTATGATTTTGTTGTTTTATTTGATTTAATCAAATTTATTATATAACGTAATATAATTTAATATATTTATTATATAATTTAATACCCAATTCTATAGATCAATTAAAAAGAAAGAATAAAAAATATTACTTACTTGATTAAGGCAAATATTTGTATCACATTTGCAGCTCTGTCCACATGGAATATTTCTTTTTACACATTTACACCTTTTCGTAGAACATTTTGTTTTACAAGAACAATATGGTATTATGTTTATATCTTTCTTTTGTACACTTTGAGTTTGTGAACTGTTTAGTACTGTCTCATTACACTTTTCAATATCATTAGGATGTGGTAGACTTGTTTTCATAAACTTTTGATCTTCTAAATATCTCCTTAAATGTTTATTTTCAATTGTAAGCAATTTTACTTCTTCCTCTAAGCGTGCTATTTCCACCACAGTATCAATTTCAATATCAGTTTGAGTTCCAGCATTCTTCCTTTTTCTAGAAAAGAAACAATTCTTCTCAGTCAAATTTTACAAGAGAAAGAAAAAATAAAAGAAATCCTGACATTTGCTTCAACAATCTAGCATGCCTTACATTTATTCTTTATGTATAGATAAAAAAAAACTGTTAAGTATTGAAAGTTATATATAAAATACTTCAGTTTCAATCAAAATTAACAAATATTGTAAACATATAAAGGTTAAATCAAATTGAAATATAAATTTGGAATATTCCAAGGAAAATGAAGATGAGGAATTACTTACATTTTGTGAAACACGCCTGACATTTTAAAAAATTCAAAATATTGGAGTTATTCAAACATATATTTATTCTCACAACTCGCGCTTGACATACTGATAAACAGTTTAAATTTGAACATGAACGTACTGTGCAGAAACGATAAGAAAGAACTAGAAATCGCGGTTCTGATTGGTTGTTAGATTCAAACAATGTTAAATATAAGGATTTGACTCCAAATGTCATATAAACAAACTTGTGCGTAGTACTATACCCGTATGAATATACCTCCTCTGTCTATAAATATAAAAAGTAATCTGTGTATAAATTTAAATATAAAAAGTATTCTCAATCAATGCTAGTTAATACTACTACAGACGAGGTACTACCATTGACTAATCAATGATAGATCAAACTACTTGTTCAACTAGTGTTCAATTTCTCGTAAACTACAATAAATATTGGAATCTTGCTTGTGAACGTAATCGATAGCATCATTTTTGAAATATATACCTAATAAATGCAAATTATTGATACAAAACATTAAAATTAATTATTTATTTTAATATGAATAAAACGCTTTATTCTTCCATTTTGCGGTGCTAGTGTTTCTGATCCCATAAAGCAGTCGAATTTTTATTTGCAAAAAAAGTATTTTAGGAAATTGAATTGTAAACTTTTATAATTGGATCTTCGTAATTAAATCCCCATTTTTCTTCTCATACTCCATTTGAACCGAAATGCAGAAATAAATATTTTTAAACTTAATTAGTACCGCTAACATACCAACAGATGGCGCAACTATGTCAAACCCAAGAAAATTTGCATTAACTGCAAAAAAAAATAATGTATCCAAAGTATGAACTTTCTAACTTTTGTCTTAATATTGCATCCAATTCCACGAATTTCCTTAATTCTTTTTATAATATGCATGTTTTTTTCAGTTAACGTTTATGAAATTACATATAATACAGACAGTTGCACAGGTATGTTCATATATGTACTTCGTCTGTGACGCCATACGCAGCATAGGATCCAGTTGGTGTAGTGGGGATTAGAAATCAAGTATTGTGTTGGCAACTAAGTGATTGCGGATTTCGTCAATAGATGGTCTAGCACATTCTTTTGTTTTGTTAACGTGTTCAAAGCATCTAACCTATATTATTTTCTTGTTATTTGGACTTCCGCCTTTAATTTAGTAAAAAAATTGTATCGATTAGTTATTTAGTTTCGTTTTTATCCCAATTTAAACATGGAAGAACAAGACGCGCATTTCAGACATATTTTATTGTATTATTTCCGAAAAGGCAAGAACGCATCGCAAGCACACAAGAAGTTATGTGCCGTATATGGGAATAAAGCCTTGAAAAAAAGGCAGTGTCAAAATTGGTTTGCCAAATTTCGTTCTGGTGATTTTTCACTGAAAAATGCGCAACGATCTGGCCGTCCAGTTGAAATTGATGAGACCCATATCAAAGCCATTATCGATTCAGATCGTCATAGCACAACACGTGAGATTGCAGAGAAGCTCAATGTATCGCATACATGCATTCAAAAAAAATTAAAACAGCTTGGCTATGTCAAGAAACTCGATTTATGGGTCCCTGATCAGCAAGGAAATTCATTTGAAGCAACGCATTAGCATCTGCAATTTGCTTCTGAAACGCAACAAAATTGATTCATTTTTGAAACGACTGATAATTGGCGACGAAAAGTGGATAGTTTATAATAACAATCGGAAAAGATCGTGGGTGATGCAAGATGAACCAGCCCAGACGACACCAAAAGCTGAAATTCACCAAAAAAAGATTATGCTGTTAGTTTGGTGGGATTATAAAGGAATTCTGCACTTTGAACTTTTACCAAGAAACCAAACAATTAATTCAAACGTGTACATTCAACAACTCACCAAACTGAGCGATGCAGTTCAAGAAAAGCGGCCAGAATTGGCAATTCGTAAAGGTGTTGTTTTCCAACATGATAGTTCAAAGTCCCACACATCTTTAGTCACTCGTCAAAAATTATTGGAACTAGGTTGGGATGTGTTGTCACATCCACCATATTGCTCTGACCTTGCGCCTTCAGATTATCATTTATTTTGTTCCATACAGAACTCCTTAAATGGTAAAATTTTTAATGACGCTGATGATGTAAAATCACATTTCAGTTTTTTGCTGGCAAAAATCAGAAGTTTTATGAACATGGAATTATGACACTGCCTGAAAGATAGCAAAAGGTCATCGACAAAAACGGACAATACCTGATTGAATAAAATTATATTTTTAAGCAAAAATTTTGAATTTTCCTTCTTTAAAATCCTGAATCACTTAGTTGCCAACAAAATAGTTCGCTGGCCATCAGTCATCAATTGACTCTGTCTGTGAAAAGTAGTAGTTATTTTGTGAGTGCTATCTTGTTGATAGTTTGCAATTTGTGTGATACTATATATATATATATATGGTACAAGGAAATTGTTTATATTTTAAGATAAATATAGCAATATTAAAATATAAAAATTTTTTTTATAAAATGGCTATGTTTGAAGTATTACAATAAGGATACAACGTAAGTAATTAATAATTTTGAAGTTATGTAGTGTATTTAATCTGCCAGTTTTACTCATATTTCAATCTTCTTTTTTAGGATTATTTGCATCAGTGTTTCAACAGTGTTTCAGCGTCAGATGTAAAAACATTTCAAAAGAAATGTGCTGATAATGATAGAAAAGCTGCAATTGATCAGGCACTAAGAGATACTCTTGTACTCTTATCTGAAAATGCATCGAGTAATATACATCTACTTGAGATTTACATGATAGAATGATACTTGATAGAAGTGAGCAATTGTTTATTTTTGTTGAGAACAGTGTGAAAGGAAGATTTATTCTTTAATGCTTGTAAGAGCAATTTATTAAGGATGTGCAATGACTTACTTAAAAGATTATCTAGATCACAACAAACTGTATTTTCTGGAAGAATTCTATTATTTTTGGCCAAGTTTTTTCCTTTCTCTGAGAGGTCTGTTCTTAATATTGTTAGTGAATTCAATTTGAAAAATCAGAATTTGGCTCTGACAAATTAGAAGGAGATGATTTGGAGCAAATAACTAAGGATAATAAATCAGAGGCTAAAGTGCCAATCTTATAATTTGTACTGAAAATTTTGGGCACTTCAAGATTTTTTTAGAAATTCCAATCAGTTATACCCGAAAGTGCACTGAAAAGTATTTTCAACAGTAAGTATAAATTATTGTATTCTTTCTGTTATACTTGCATTTATATATTTTTTTTATCGTAAATTAATTTCATATTTTTTTGTTTGTTTAGCATGCTTCAAGTGTTATCAGTATATATCATCTTTTAAATTGGAAGAATAACGTAATTATCCTTCAACATGTGTTAAAATTGATTCTTTTATGGAATGATCTCATAAGGAAACTCCTTACTTTGTAAAATATTTGACGAATCAAAAATTATTGGAGTTACAATTATATGACTCAAATTTCAGAAGATATGTATTGGTGCAGTTCCTCATTCTTTTCCAGTATCTTAATAGCACTGTTAAATTTAAAACGTAAGTATCTATAATTTATATACATCTTTACATATGTTTGTATTTTATTACAATCAAATTCACAATTCTGCTTGATAGAATTGCACATTTTTAATGAATTTTAATGAATTATTAGTAAAGATTTTAAAAGCTATAAATACTTGTTTTCCAAAGTTTCCTGGCCATGAGACAAGATCTACTTTTCTTAAATAGTGTTTTAGGCTATTTATATTCCAGAGTCTCAATAATTTTTGTATTTTCTAGTGAAATTAACACATGAAACCTGATCAAGTAAACTGGGTAAAAGCAACCATAGAGCAAGTATGCCTTACTGACAGAAACTCCTCCTGATGGTCCAACATTTACTGAAATTGTTAAAAATATATTGAAACGCAATGGGCACTGAAACATTTGGAAAAATAAAGAATGTCCACCATTTAAAAGACCAACTCCAGATTCTAGCGCTGACATAAAAGAATTATTAAGGAAACCAAAGAGACCAAGGCATAGAATTGGAGATGTTATTAGAGATGCTCAAACAGTAGGAAAATATCACATGGGAAAGTAAGTAATTATGAAAAAGTTGTATTTATTTTTGTTGTTTTAATCATATTTATTTATTTTATTATTACACAATTGAATTCAATTGATTTACAGTTCGAAATTCACGAAGTTATGGAACTTGTGTCCCAATAACCTTGAAGCATCCAAGGAAAGAGACTTCCATCTTTAAAAACATACTTTGATGCAACTAGATCCAAATGTAATGGTAGAAGATGAATATAAGTAAATATCTTTTTTATGTATTTGTGCTTTGTTTTTAAATTCAATAATTAAATTACATTATTTCTGCTTATTTTTTTATAGAGAAGTAAATGATGGAAATTTCGGCTGGCGAGCATTAAGATTATTAGCTAGATGTAGTCTTCATTTTTTATTCGCGGAAATTATCTTATTACTTCCTGAATATCTTGAAACTACGATTAAAAAAATTTCTAAGAATCGTCCAGTGAGCCTAATACTTTTATTTTAGTAATCTATGTTAAATTTTTAAATTTAAAAAATTTAAATTTAAAAATGAATTATCTTTGTTTCTTAAAGCAGATACAGTCGGATATAAAATTAGAAACGGAAGAGACTCCAGAAGTGAACGATCAAGAATTTAACAAAGATGTTATGAAACAAGAAAGTGAAGTCGAAAATACGGATACAAAAGGACGAAAATTAACGAAAGTGACACCTGGTGGCGAAATTATCAGAAATTCTGAAAAACGTTTAGTGTTTTAAAGGCCTTTATTTTACACTAACAAAGATATATACACGAGTAACAAGAATAACAATAATAATAATAATAATGATAATCACAATAATACCGTGATTGCGTCTAAATACAAGACGGTGTACGAAAGTAATTATTACTGTTTAACGCGAGAGTTATGTAGGAGACACTGCTAGACTGCACACTCACCAGACGTGGACTATCGAATACTAAACTTGCGGATAACTGATCTTTTAACGCATCGGAGTCAGTTCTTTTATACTGTGATTCTTACTATGTCCTTACTATGTCCTTTCCCCTTTTATAAAGGTTTTATCGCCACGTTCGATTACCCTGAAGGGGCCGTCGTACGGGGGTTGTAGAGAACTCTTGACGGTATTGTGTCATAGAAATACCCACGGTGTTATGTTTAATTCTTTGTAAACAAATGGTTTACGTGACCCGTGTCGAGTTCCCGGTATTAGTTTAATTTTGTTAATATTACCACGTAGCCTCTTCGTAAAATCCGAATGGGCTGGTTTACAGTTACTAGTAAAAAATTCACCGGGTAAGCGAATTCCTCTGCGGCAGAGGTCTTCAAATTTTCTTTCATCGCGGTGCGGATACCGAGTAGAATGAGAGGTAACATCTCTACCCAGTTCTCCGTCTCGTGGCATTTAATTGCTGCTTTCAACTGACGATGAAATCTTTCGACCATACCGTTCGCCTGTGGATGGTACGCGGTTGTTCTAAGATGGGAAGCGCCGATCAATCGTGTTAATTCGTTAAAAAGTTGCGATTCGAATTGGCGACCTTGATCTGTCGTAACTCGGAGAGGTACTGCGTAACGCGCGATTCACGTTGACACAAACGTTGTTGCGATAGTTTCCGCATCGATTTCTTTAATAGGGACTGCCTCGGCCCAGCGCGAGTAGCGGTCAGCGCAGGTCAAACAATACTTATATCCTTTTGAAACTGGTAAGGGTCCGACCAGGTCTATGTGGACATGGTCGAATCTCGCTGCTTCGCCGAATTCTTCCAACGGTACCGTTCCATGCCTCGTTATTTTCGCACGTTGACATGGAACGGAGTGCTTCACCCATTGGCGACAGTCTTTATTTATTTATTGACCATACGTACCGGTGAGTGAGTAATTTCTGCGTTGCACGTACTCCTAGATGAAAGAGGCCGTGCAACGAATTAAAAATTGTGCGACGTAAGCTCTTCGGGACATATGGCCGTATAATGTCGTTGCTTGTATCGCAATATAAATATACTTCAGGAAAATGGACTTTCCTGAGTTGCAACGCACATGACTGAGATTTCAGGAGTTTTTCCAGCTCCTGGTCCTGTGCCTTCTCTAAAGCAGAATGATCGGACGCGATATTACTTCCACCCGTGACAAGGCATCTGCTACCTTGTTCTCTTCACCCTGTATGTGCCTGATATCTACGGTATACTGACTAATAAGATCTAGATGACGAAATTGTCGCGGTGAGCATTTTTCTAGCTTTTGTTTAAGTGCAAATGTAAGCGGTTTATGGTCAGTATACAGTGTGAAGTTCGGTCCTTCGATGAAGTGACGGAAGTGTTTTATGGCACAATATGCAGCCAGTAGTTCTCGGTCATACGCGCTGTATTTACGTTGTGCGGTGGAAAGGGTCTTCGTATAAAAGGCAAGGGGCTGGCAGGTATCTTTTAGATACCTGTTGTAGAACTGCGCCGATTGCGTAATCTGATGCATCGACTGTTATGTTCACCGGGACGCCCGGCTTGGGATGCGCCAACAACGTCGCGTTTGCAAGCCCTTCCTTTATTTTTCGAAAGCCCTTTCCGCCGTTTCAACCCATTTCACGGGTGTGTTGCTTTTGTTCGAGCCTTTGAGCAGTTCGTTCAGCGGCATCATAATCTTTGCGGCGTGTGGGATAAATCGCCGGTAAAAATTAACCATACCGAGGAATTTCCTAAGCTCCCGTATGACAGTAGGCTTAGGGAATTTCCGAATGGCTTCAACGCGATCCGCGAGAGGTTTAACTCTTTGCACTCCGAACCATTCTGGACGTTGGTGTTCAGCTACTCAGCGCCACTTTGCGGCAGAAACGGGCATTTACAGACCCTCGTATTATTTAGTATAGTTTTGGAACTAAGTAACTTATTATAATGATATTGGACTTATATGAATTGATTGAAATCGAGAAATGTATATTTGCAAAAAAATCAATATTTTATTTTTTACAATTTTGTACAGTATGGTAAATTTTAAAACACTCCTTAATATGCATTGCAGGCTGATTAGTGCACGTTTGGCAATAATAAGTTGTTTGACGCCTGCCATTAATGTCCCATGAGAGGGGACATCCGAGTGATGTGCTAGAATTACGATGTCCCATGAGAGGGGCTAGCGGAGTGCAAAGGGTTAATTCCGTCTTTATTGACGGTGTATCCTAAAAAGGTAATTTCGGGGACGCCGAAAACGCATTTTCGATGCCGATTGATTACGATGCCGAATTGGTTCAAACGCTCGAACAGTAGCTTCAGATGCTCCTTATGCTCGGCCTCGGGTAGTCGCCGCAGGGTCGAACTTTCCCGTCTGTCTTTGGCACCAGATGTAGAAGCGACGCCCATGGATTCTTCGACAGATGGATGATGCCTTGTTATAGCGTAAACTCTCTCGTCCTTCGCTGCTTTGTAACGGTCCGGCGCCAGTCTTCTGGTTTTGCAGCATACGGGTGGTCCTGGTGTCGTCTCAATATGATGTTCGACTTGGTACTTCGGCGTTTCTTTTCCAAATACGGCTGACCTTGTAATAGCTGGGTATTGTGACAGTAATTTATGGAACGGAGTATCGTCCACGATAGTGCGAATGGACACGATGACTCCGTTCACGACTTGTCCCTTAGCTGACATGTGTGTTACGGCGTCGAGCAGGCGTCGATTTCGCGGGTTCACTAGCAGGTTATAATAGGATAAGAAGTCTATCCCGATGACGGGACCTTCGACGTCTGCTATTACAAAACGCCACACAAATTCTCGGCGAAGTTGTAAGTCCAGCTTCATCATGATAGTGCCGTATCGATAGTATGGTGAATGATTTGGACTTAGCTCTGTATGTTTTAATGAGCATCTGTAATACGGTCGTATTTACCATTATGCCATCAGTTTTCGCGAACCCTCTCTGCATATGGTTAAAGGAAACTGTGTTCTTCAACCTTGCAACGAATATCTTATTCAGCAAACACAATATTTTGCTTGAGATGATAATTGGTCTCCACTGCTTGGAATCCGACAGATCTTCATTCTTTGGCAGTAGTAATGTCCTGTTCCTTCTTAGTAACGGAGATAACACTTTTATGCCCCACATGATGTTAAGTAAGCCAAATCATGTCATAGCATTCTCCGAAAGTCTTCGCGGTTGATCTTATCAATACCAGCCGCAGATTCACTTAATTTAATTAGTTGTTCGTGTACTTCGATACTTATTATGCCGATGTCTGTTTTGTGTTTCCATTTCAAGTGTCTAGCTACGAAGAATTTACTATAGAACTTAACAAATTTATTCATGCTAGGTTGCTCCGTGACATTCAAATCTTTATTGGATAATATATGCTCAGCCACTTGGCATGGATTCTTCTTGTATATTTCTGGATTCGCGCGAACTTACTGGACTTCTTTTTCGCACCTAATATAAGACGGTCATTAATGAATTCCCTTTTACTATTGATTTTGTTGGCATTGTATCTATCATTTTTATTGTACATATTGGTGCTCTTTTTATTGTTTGCGTTGTTGTTATAATTATTGTTACTATTAATATCATTATTTTTACTATTATTGTTGTGTAATAGCTATTATAATTATTGCTGCTCGCACTATATCGTTCGTATTAGTATATTTCGGAATATTACCAATATATTCATCTAAAGGAGACATGATGTTCGTGTTTGAATGATTTTATTCAGCACTGCATTGACTTCTGCGAGACATTTCAGTAGTTGTTTCTTTTTGATTGTCGCGCAAACAACGATTTTATCAGATGATATAGTTGAGGACGCTGCGTTATGCGATGCTTACTAGGCATCCTTACTCGAAGCCACGTAGCCTTGCTTAAGGACTGGACGTGGAGGTCAGCCTTGGGAAGGGTTTCCAGACGAAGACGAGGCAGGATGTTGGTTTGTCTCGCTCTCTGAACCCTGGATCCCCCGTTCGGCGGATGTGCTTCGGAAATCTCCGGACGCCTAGCTGTGTCAAATTGCGACCACACATATCTAGGAGATAACTCTATCTCTCGAATACAAGCCTAGTCCGAAAACTAGTCCGATAGCTCAAACGAGAAGAATCATAGTTACTCCTGCCATTTACCGCGTTCCTTTGAATTTCTTCACATTCACATTCAGAGCACTGCGTAAATATCACATTGCGTTAACAGCTTTGGGGACCATAGCAATGCTTCGTTTTAATTAGACAGTCGGATACTCCTAGTCCGTGCCAGTTAATGGCGATCGAAGAGACAGTCCACAAAAACACAGCCGCCAGGGAACCCTCGCAGCAAGGAAGATGGCACCGATCGACCTTGGATCCGGGATGCGCGACAAACATCGCCTTCCTCTTCAGATAGTCCAAGCCAGGCACGTCAGCCAAACCCGTTTCCCGACCATGCCCGACGCGCTCTGCTTCTCGAACCAATCCTTATCCCGAAATTACGTATCCAATATGCCGACTTCCCTTACTTACATTAGACTATAGATTAGAGGCTTTTTACTTTGAAGACCTACTGCGGATATGGTTACAACCCGGCGCAATAATTCCACGTGGTTCTGTCCTGGATTTTCAAGGTCCGAAGGGAAGATCCGGATACCGCCGCAACTGCGGTGCCCTTCGCATTCCAAACCCTATCTCCCTACTAGAGGTTTTGGTTCAGGGAACTCGAACGCTTATACAGAAAAGAAAATTCTTTCCGAATCTCCCGTCTCCAGGTCATTTTGGGTTACTCCGATAAATACTCTTACAAGGGCTCGAATGGTACGCGGTTCCGCTGCCGGATTCCGGAATAAAAATCAGATTTCCTTTCGTCTAATAGGTATGTTTTAGTATCTTCAATCATGATATTTAGACACATCATCTGCACAGGATTCCTCTTAGGGCTTAAGATCGACTGATTTGCGTGCAACAATCACACGAAATCTTTCTCCGCGTCAGTCCTCCAGGGCCTCGCTGGAGTATTTGCTCCGACTCAGATCTGCACCGACGGCGGCTTCAGAGAGGCTCATGCCTAACCTCTTCTTCACCGCGACCCTCCTTCACGTCAGGGCTTGATAAAACCGGTCACCCTCGAGCGAAGGCCGACTTTCACTTTCATTTTGCCTTTAGGTTTATGCATCCCACAGACTCGCGTACATGTTAGATTCTTTGGTCCGTGTTTCAAGGCGGGTCTTAAGAGTACCCGAAGCAATAGCGTCACCAACCGGTAATCTGAGGTTTGCCCAATCCGAGAACACCGCCGCCTGCTAACAGGTCCAGGGACGGCACCAAGTCCGTAAAACCCTCCGGATAAGAAATGACCGAGTTTGCGGCAGGATGGATGCATACACATTCGAGAATGGACTGAATGAAATGGATTGGTTGCGGCCCGATACCGTCGTGTAGCCGGACGGGCGAGCGAGAGTCTGCCGCATGTGCCGAAGTACAAAACTACAACGCCGGAACGTTCGATCCTAAGATAGTGTTGCCCCCGCTAAAGGAACCACAGAGGCACATCCGGATCACCGCACACCAATGGTAGCCAGCGCCGACGACAATGAATCTCCTCATTCCATCTTTTCGGTTTCTCAGGTTTATTCTTGTGAACGGTTTTACGTACTCTTGAACTCTTTTTTCAAAGTACTTTTCAACTTTCCCTGGTGCTTGTTCGCTATCGGTCTCGTGGTCTTATTTAGCCTTAAATAGAATTTACCACTCACTTGGGGCTACACTCTCAAGCAACCCAACTCTAAGGAGAGATCCTCCCGAAATGCATATCGATCGCTACGGACCTGGCATACTCTGAGTATAAATGGTCCTACGGACTTTCTGCCGCGGTTCTACACCATGGGATTTCTCGAAAATCGCGTGGAATTGCGGAGTTTGCTATTCAGAATACATAACAGAGGATGGACGTTAATATCCGATAGTTGCGTGCGTCTCGACTCAAACATAGTACGACATAGGAAAGGTTTTTTTTTTTCTTCTCAGAGAGGAAGAAGAGGCACTTTGACGCAGTGCAGAAAACGCTATGCGAATTCTTCCATTCTTTCTTGCGTTTTCTACCTTCATCGTTTACATTTCGAAGGAAACTAAAGAGAGAGAGAGAGAGAGAGAGCACATTCGTCTGCTTGTTGAGACTTTGCGTCGGATGGTGCGGATCGTGCGTCGGATGTTGAAAGTTCATGCTCGATGGGGATGATACAGTATCCTCCCGCTGAGCAAATCCCGATAGTCCGTAGGTGCAATAATTCTCACGCTCCACCTGCCCAAACAAATCGAACTCGAATAAACTTAAAAGACGAGCCTCTCTCGTTCGATGAAAGAAAAACAGTGATAATGGAGAAAGATGGGAATCGAATAGGATTCTCCTTCTATTCGATTACTTTTTTTTTCATCTTCACTCGGGCTGGATCACCACGATTCTCGCAATAATGCCACGAATGTATCTTTGTGTTGTACGTAACACGACCTCAGAGCAGCCGAGAATACCCGCTGAATTTAAGCATATTACTAAGCGGAAGAAAAGGAACTAACAAGGATTTCCTTAGTACCGGCAAGGAATGAGCGTGGCACCGAACCGCTGGGAAATGTAGTGTTCGGGAGGACCCGAAAAAGGGAAACTCACGCAAGGGAGTGCAAACGGGCCCTGGACGTTAGGGAACTGGACGATGATCGGCTTAGGATGCGCGGTCTAGCGATAGACAACGGAAAGAGAAGGCATTGGGTGACCGAGATTTGCGATCCTCGGAAGTTGCCATAATAATCGAACCTTGCCAAAGAAAATCATAGTCATCTTCTTCTACGCTCTCTCTCTGTGAACTGTTTATCGTTCAATCTCCGGATGTTTTTATGGACGCACGTGCGTTCAAAAGCGTGGGTGCATAAAACGTTGCCAGATCATCAGACAGTCGGACACGCGCTAGTTCACACACGCTTTGCTGTAGTTCGGCAACGAACGTAGATTCGGATCGGACGAGCAGGTAAGGTGACACATAGAGGGGGGTAAAATAGTTCATCCTGGCAGCAATATACGTTTTACTCGGATCTCCGCACAGCGTTCACGATCATCAGCATTCGAAGACTTCACGTGAGCGTTCCCGGATCGACGAACTGTCTAGGCATAGTAGACCGTTTCGACCCATCGATGTGACGGTCCGGCGCGGAGTACTAATACTCGTTGGAAGAGAAGGAATAGGTATTCCGTTCTCTGAGGCTGTAATTGACAAACATTGCACACCAAGGACGGCGATTATCTTCTTCTCCTTCTCTCTGTCTCGCAAAATAGTCAAAAGTTCGTTTCAGACAACGTCGGAAACGCGGTTTGAAATTCGTGCATGAAATTGATAATTTCAGCGTGACCGTGTACTACTCCGATTAGCGTCAACAGTTGCTCGTACGTCGCATATCGCATCCGAGTTAGAAATGTTCTTCATGAATGAACGGCGAGAATTTCATGAAGTGTGATCGAGACAGTTGAAAGACAACGAAACGAAAACGCAAATAGTATTTACATTACGTAAACAATCCTCAGCCAGGCAATGTATCCGTGAACCGCAATGTGCGTTCGAAATTTCGATGTTTACATGTCCTGCAGTTCACATGTTGACACGCAATTAGCTGCATTCTTCATCGCCTAACGAATCAAGTAATCATTCAGAGTATTCGTATATCTATTATTATTTGTATAAATTCCTAGGTACAAAAATACTCGGTTCAAAAGAAACCGAGACCCGATACGTTCGACCAACGGGAAAAAAATGCGAGGAAACGGGAAAACGATGCAAACGTCACCATATACACACCGCAGATGCGGTTGCGATTGATGACAATGAGTTCGAGACGAAATACAGCGTAAAGTTCATTTTAAATAAAATCGAGAATCGCGAAACGTATGGAAACGACAAGTAGTGTTTTATCCGATACTAAATACAGTTATCGAAAGAGCAAGAGAAGTGTACCTTTTTTTCGTATTTCAATAGCTAGAGGATACTCTTCTCTCCATTTGCCAACAGAAAAGAGGACGGAATTCTCGGACCTCCGTCCAAGCCGTCAGTTGCGTGGTCTTTGACTGTTCGATATGTTCCGCTTATTTAACAATCCCCCTTTTGTTGATGGTTTTCCGGTGCGTATACAACATGGTCCGCACTCAACTTATAGTAATAAGGAATAGCCATTGCGAGTGTCGCAAATCCTAGGTTTCCCAAGGGCCGCACGCAGGTCGAATGGTCTGTGTAACAACACGTGAGAGTGATAAAATGAGATCCGGAAGAAACCCCGCTACGTCGCCAATTTTGCGGTGCTAGTGTTTCTGATCCCATAAAGCAGTCGAATTTTTATTTGCAAAAAAAGTATTTTAGGAAATTGAATTGTAAACTTTTATAATTGGATCTTCGTAATTAAATCCCCATTTTTCTTCTCATACTCCATTTGAACCGAAATGCAGAAATAAATATTTTTAAACTTAATTAGTACCGCTAACATACCAACAGATGGCGCAACTATGTCAAACCCAAGAAAATTTGCATTAACTGCAAAAAAAAATAATGTATCCAAAGTATGAACTTTCTAACTTTTGTCTTAATATTGCATCCAATTCCACGAATTTCCTTAATTCTTTTTATAATATGCATGTTTTTTTCAGTTAACGTTTATGAAATTACATATAATACAGACAGTTGCACAGGTATGTTCATATATGTACTTCGTCTGTGACGCCATACGCAGCATAGGATCCAGTTGGTGTAGTGGGGATTAGAAATCAAGTATTGTGTTGGCAACTAAGTGATTGCGGATTTCGTCAATAGATGGTCTAGCACATTCTTTTGTTTTGTTAACGTGTTCAAAGCATCTAACCTATATTATTTTCTTGTTATTTGGACTTCCGCCTTTAATTTAGTAAAAAAATTGTATCGATTAGTTATTTAATTTCGTTTTTATCCCAATTTAAACATGGAAGAACAAGACGCGCATTTCAGACATATTTTATTGTATTATTTCCGAAAAGGCAAGAACGCATCGCAAGCACACAAGAAGTTATGTGCCGTATATGGGAATAAAGCCTTGAAAAAAAGGCAGTGTCAAAATTGGTTTGCCAAATTTCGTTCTGGTGATTTTTCACTGAAAAATGCGCAACGATCTGGCCGTCCAGTTGAAATTGATGAGACCCATATCAAAGCCATTATCGATTCAGATCGTCATAGCACAACACGTGAGATTGCAGAGAAGCTCAATGTATCGCATACATGCATTCAAAAAAAATTAAAACAGCTTGGCTGTGTCAAGAAACTCGATTTATGGGTCCCTGATCAGCAAGGAAATTCATTTGAAGCAACGCATTAGCATCTGCAATTTGCTTCTGAAACGCAACAAAATTGATTCATTTTTGAAACGACTGATAATTGGCGACGAAAAGTGGATAGTTTATAATAACAATCGGAAAAGATCGTGGGTGATGCAAGATGAACCAGCCCAGACGACACCAAAAGCTGAAATTCACCAAAAAAAGATTATGCTGTTAGTTTGGTGGGATTATAAAGGAATTCTGCACTTTGAACTTTTACCAAGAAACCAAACAATTAATTCAAACGTGTACATTCAACAACTCACCAAACTGAGCGATGCAGTTCAAGAAAAGCGGCCAGAATTGGCAATTCGTAAAGGTGTTGTTTTCCAACATGATAGTTCAAAGCCCCACACATCTTTAGTCACTCGTCAAAAATTATTGGAACTAGGTTGGGATGTGTTGTCACATCCACCATATTGCTCTGACCTTGTGCCTTCAGATTATCATTTATTTTGTTCCATACAGAACTCCTTAAATGGTAAAATTTTTAATGACGCTGATGATGTAAAATCACATTTCAGTTTTTTGCTGGCAAAAATCAGAAGTTTTATGAACATGGAATTATGACACTGCCTGAAAGATGGCAAAAGGTCATCGACAAAAACGGACAATACCTGATTGAATAAAATTATATTTTTAAGCAAAAATTTTGAATTTTCCTTCTTTAAAATCCTGAATCACTTAGTTGCCAACAAAATAGTTCGCTGGCCATCAGTCATCAATTGACTCTGTCTGTGAAAAGTAGTAGTTATTTTGTGAGTGCTATCTTGTTGATAGTTTGCAATTTGTGTGATACTATATATATATATATATATGGTACAAGGAAATTGTTTATATTTTAAGATAAATATAGCAATATTAAAATATAAAAATTTTTTTTATAAAATGGCTATGTTTGAAGTATTACAATAAGGATACAACGTAAGTAATTAATAATTTTGAAGTTATGTAGTGTATTTAATCTGCCAGTTTTACTCATATTTCAATCTTCTTTTTTAGGATTATTTGCATCAGTGTTTCAACAGTGTTTCAGCGTCAGATGTAAAAACATTTCAAAAGAAATGTGCTGATAATGATAGAAAAGCTGCAATTGATCAGGCACTAAGAGATACTCTTGTACTCTTATCTGAAAATGCATCGAGTAATATACATCTACTTGAGATTTACATGATAGAATGATACTTGATAGAAGTGAGCAATTGTTTATTTTTGTTGAGAACAGTGTGAAAGGAAGATTTATTCTTTAATGCTTGTAAGAGCAATTTATTAAGGATGTGCAATGACTTACTTAAAAGATTATTTAGATCACAACAAACTGTATTTTCTGGAAGAATTCTATTATTTTTGGCCAAGTTTTTTCCTTTCTCTGAGAGGTCTGTTCTTAATATTGTTAGTGAATTCAATTTGAAAAATCAGAATTTGGCTCTGACAAATTAGAAGGAGATGATTTGGAGCAAATAACTAAGGATAATAAATCAGAGGCTAAAGTGCCAATCTTATAATTTGTACTGAAAATTTTGGGCACTTCAAGATTTTTTTAGAAATTCCAATCAGTTATACCCGAAAGTGCACTGAAAAGTATTTTCAACAGTAAGTATAAATTATTGTATTCTTTCTGTTATACTTGCATTTATATATTTTTTTTATCGTAAATTAATTTCATATTTTTTTGTTTGTTTAGCATGCTTCAAGTGTTATCAGTATATATCATCTTTTAAATTGGAAGAATAACGTAATTATCCTTCAACATGTGTTAAAATTGATTCTTTTATGGAATGATCTCATAAGGAAACTCCTTACTTTGTAAAATATTTGACGAATCAAAAATTATTGGAGTTACAATTATATGACTCAAATTTCAGAAGATATGTATTGGTGCAGTTCCTCATTCTTTTCCAGTATCTTAATAGCACTGTTAAATTTAAAACGTAAGTATCTATAATTTATATACATCTTTACATATGTTTGTATTTTATTACAATCAAATTCACAATTCTGCTTGATAGAATTGCACATTTTTAATGAATTTTAATGAATTATTAGTAAAGATTTTAAAAGCTATAAATACTTGTTTTCCAAAGTTTCCTGGCCATGAGACAAGATCTACTTTTCTTAAATAGTGTTTTAGGCTATTTATATTCCAGAGTCTCAATAATTTTTGTATTTTCTAGTGAAATTAACACATGAAACCTGATCAAGTAAACTGGGTAAAAGCAACCATAGAGCAAGTATGCCTTACTGACAGAAACTCCTCCTGATGGTCCAACATTTACTGAAATTGTTAAAAATATATTGAAACGCAATGGGCACTGAAACATTTGGAAAAATAAAGAATGTCCACCATTTAAAAGACCAACTCCAGATTCTAGCGCTGACATAAAAGAATTATTAAGGAAACCAAAGAGACCAAGGCATAGAATTGGAGATGTTATTAGAGATACTCAAACAGTAGGAAAATATCACATGGGAAAGTAAGTAATTATGAAAAAGTTGTATTTATTTTTGTTGTTTTAATCATATTTATTTATTTATTATTACACAATTGAATTCAATTGATTTACAGTTCGAAATTCACGAAGTTATGGAACTTGTGTCCCAATAACCTTGAAGCATCCAAGGAAAGAGACTTCCATCTTTAAAAACATACTTTGATGCAACTAGATCCAAATGTAATGGTAGAAGATGAATATAAGTAAATATCTTTTTTATGTATTTGTGCTTTGTTTTTAAATTCAATAATTAAATTACATTATTTCTGCTTATTTTTTTATAGAGAAGTAAATGATGGAAATTTCGGCTGGCGAGCATTAAGATTATTAGCTAGATGTAGTCTTCATTTTTTATTCGCGGAAATTATCTTATTACTTCCTGAATATCTTGAAACTACGATTAAAAAAATTTCTAAGAATCGTCCAGTGAGCCTAATACTTTTATTTTAGTAATCTATGTTAAATTTTTAAATTTAAAAAATTTAAATTTAAAAATGAATTATCTTTGTTTCTTAAAGCAGATACAGTCGGATATAAAATTAGAAACGGAAGAGACTCCAGAAGTGAACGATCAAGAATTTAACAAAGATGTTATGAAACAAGAAAGTGAAGTCGAAAATACGGATACAAAAGGACGAAAATTAACGAAAGTGACACCTGGTGGCGAAATTATCAGAAATTCTGAAAAACGTTTAGTGTTTTTAAAGGCCTTTATTTTACACTAACAAAGATATATACACGAGTAACAAGAATAACAATAATAATAATAATAATGATAATCACAATAATACCGTGATTGCGTCTAAATACAAGACGGTGTACGAAAGTAATTATTACTGTTTAACGCGAGAGTTATGTAGGAGACACTGCTAGACTGCACACTCACCAGACGTGGACTATCGAATACTAAACTTGCGGATAACTGATCTTTTAACGCATCGGAGTCAGTTCTTTTATACTGTGATTCTTACTATGTCCTTACTATGTCCTTTCCCCTTTTATAAAGGTTTTATCGCCACGTTCGATTACCCTGAAGGGGCCGTCGTACGGGGGTTGTAGAGAACTCTTGACGGTATTGTGTCATAGAAATACCCACGGTGTTATGTTTAATTCTTTGTAAACAAATGGTTTACGTGACCCGTGTCGAGTTCCCGGTATTAGTTTAATTTTGTTAATATTACCACGTAGCCTCTTCGTAAAATCCGAATGGGCTGGTTTACAGTTACTAGTAAAAAATTCACCGGGTAAGCGAATTCCTCTGCGGCAGAGGTCTTCAAATTTTCTTTCATCGCGGTGCGGATACCGAGTAGAATGAGAGGTAACATCTCTACCCAGTTCTCCGTCTCGTGGCATTTAATTGCTGCTTTCAACTGACGATGAAATCTTTCGACCATACCGTTCGCCTGTGGATGGTACGCGGTTGTTCTAAGATGGGAAGCGCCGATCAATCGTGTTAATTCGTTAAAAAGTTGCGATTCGAATTGGCGACCTTGATCTGTCGTAACTCGGAGAGGTACTGCGTAACGCGCGATTCACGTTGACACAAACGTTGTTGCGATAGTTTCCGCATCGATTTCTTTAATAGGGACTGCCTCGGCCCAGCGCGAGTAGCGGTCAGCGCAGGTCAAACAATACTTATATCCTTTTGAAACTGGTAAGGGTCCGACCAGGTCTATGTGGACATGGTCGAATCTCGCTGCTTCGCCGAATTCTTCCAACGGTACCGTTCCATGCCTCGTTATTTTCGCACGTTGACATGGAACGCAGTGCTTCACCCATTGGCGACAGTCTTTATTTATTTATTGACCATACGTACCGTTGAGTGAGTAATTTCTGCGTTGCACGTACTCCTAGATGAAAGAGGCCGTGCAACGAATTAAAAATTGTGCGACGTAAGCTCTTCGGGACATATGGCCGTATAATGTCGTTGCTTGTATCGCAATATAAATATACTTCAGGAAAATGGACTTTCCTGAGTTGCAACGCACATGACTGAGATTTCAGGAGTTTTTCCAGCTCCTGGTCCTGTGCCTTCTCTAAAGCAGAATGATCGGACGCGATATTACTTCCACCCGTGACAAGGCATCTGCTACCTTGTTCTCTTCACCCTGTATGTGCCTGATATCTACGGTATACTGACTAATAAGATCTAGATGACGAAATTGTCGCGGTGAGCATTTTTCTAGCTTTTGTTTAAGTGCAAATGTAAGCGGTTTATGGTCAGTATACAGTGTGAAGTTCGGTCCTTCGATGAAGTGACGGAAGTGTTTTATGGCACAATATGCAGCCAGTAGTTCTCGGTCATACGCGCTGTATTTACGTTGTGCGGTGGAAAGGGTCTTCGTATAAAAGGCAAGGGGCTGGCAGGTATCTTTTAGATACCTGTTGTAGAACTGCGCCGATTGCGTAATCTGATGCATCGACTGTTATGTTCACCGGGACGCCCGGCTTGGGATGCGCCAACAACGTCGCGTTTGCAAGCCCTTCCTTTATTTCTTCGAAAGCCCTTTCCGCCGTTTCAACCCATTTCACGGGTGTGTTGCTTTTGTTCGAGCCTTTGAGCAGTTCGTTCAGCGGCATCATAATCTTTGCGGCGTGTGGGATAAATCGCCGGTAAAAATTAACCATACCGAGGAATTTCCTAAGCTCCCGTATGACAGTAGGCTTAGGGAATTTCCGAATGGCTTCAACGCGATCCGCGAGAGGTTTAACTCTTTGCACTCCGAACCATTCTGGACGTTGGTGTTCAGCTACTCAGCGCCACTTTGCGGCAGAAACGGGCATTTACAGACCCTCGTATTATTTAGTATAGTTTTGGAACTAAGTAACTTATTATAATGATATTGGACTTATATGAATTGATTGAAATCGAGAAATGTATATTTGCAAAAAAATCAATATTTTATTTTTTACAATTTTGTACAGTATGGTAAATTTTAAAACACTCCTTAATATGCATTGCAGGCTGATTAGTGCACGTTTGGCAATAATAAGTTGTTTGACGCCTGCCATTAATGTCCCATGAGAGGGGACATCCGAGTGATGTGCTAGAATTACGATGTCCCATGAGAGGGGCTAGCGGAGTGCAAAGGGTTAATTCCGTCTTTATTGACGGTGTATCCTAAAAAGGTAATTTCGGGGACGCCGAAAACGCATTTTCGATGCCGATTGATTACGATGCCGAATTGGTTCAAACGCTCGAACAGTAGCTTCAGATGCTCCTTATGCTCGGCCTCGGGTAGTCGCCGCAGGGTCGAACTTTCCCGTCTGTCTTTGGCACCAGATGTAGAAGCGACGCCCATGGATTCTTCGACAGATGGATGATGCCTTGTTATAGCGTAAACTCTCTCGTCCTTCGCTGCTTTGTAACGGTCCGGCGCCAGTCTTCTGGTTTTGCAGCATACGGGTGGTCCTGGTGTCGTCTCAATATGATGTTCGACTTGGTACTTCGGCGTTTCTTTTCCAAATACGGCTGACCTTGTAATAGCTGGGTATTGTGACAGTAATTTATGGAACGGAGTATCGTCCACGATAGTGCGAATGGACACGATGACTCCGTTCACGACTTGTCCCTTAGCTGACATGTGTGTTACGGCGTCGAGCAGGCGTCGATTTCGCGGGTTCACTAGCAGGTTATAATAGGATAAGAAGTCTATCCCGATGACGGGACCTTCGACGTCTGCTATTACAAAACGCCACACAAATTCTCGGCGAAGTTGTAAGTCCAGCTTCATCATGATAGTGCCGTATCGATAGTATGGTGAATGATTTGGACTTAGCTCTGTATGTTTTAATGAGCATCTGTAATACGGTCGTATTTACCATTATGCCATCAGTTTTCGCGAACCCTCTCTGCATATGGTTAAAGGAAACTGTGTTCTTCAACCTTGCAACGAATATCTTATTCAGCAAACACAATATTTTGCTTGAGATGATAATTGGTCTCCACTGCTTGGAATCCGACAGATCTTCATTCTTTGGCAGTAGTAATGTCCTGTTCCTTCTTAGTAACGGAGATAACACTTTTATGCCCCACATGATGTTAAGTAAGCCAAATCATGTCCTAGCATTCTCCGAAAGTCTTCGCGGTTGATCTTATCAATACCAGCCGCAGATTCACTTAATTTAATTAGTTGTTCGTGTACTTCGATACTTATTATGCCGATGTCTGTTTTGTGTTTCCATTTCAAGTGTCTAGCTACGAAGAATTTACTATAGAACTTAACAAATTTATTCATGCTAGGTTGCTCCGTGACATTCAAATCTTTATTGGATAATATATGCTCAGCCACTTGGCATGGATTCTTCTTGTATATTTCTGGATTCGCGCGAACTTACTGGACTTCTTTTTCGCACCTAATATATAGACGGTCATTAATGAATTCCCTTTTACTATTGATTTTGTTGGCATTGTATCTATCATTTTTATTGTACATATTGGTGCTCTTTTTATTGTTTGCGTTGTTGTTATAATTATTGTTACTACTAATATCATTATTTTTACTATTATTGTTGTGTAATAGCTATTATAATTATTGCTGCTCGCACTATATCGTTCGTATTAGTATATTTCGGAATATTACCAATATATTCATCTAAAGGAGACATGATGTTCGTGTTTGAATGATTTTATTCAGCACTGCATTGACTTCTGCGAGACATTTCAGTAGTTGTTTCTTTTTGATTGTCGCGCAAACAACGATTTTATCAGATGATATAGTTGAGGACGCTGCGTTATGCGATGCTTACTAGGCATCCTTACTCGAAGCCACGTAGCCTTGCTTAAGGACTGGACGTGGAGGTCAGCCTTGGGAAGGGTTTCCAGACGAAGACGAGGCAGGATGTTGGTTTGTCTCGCTCTCTGAACCCTGGATCCCCCGTTCGGCGGATGTGCTTCGGAAATCTCCGGACGCCTAGCTGTGTCAAATTGCGACCACACATATCTAGGAGATAACTCTATCTCTCGAATACAAGCCTAGTCCGAAAACTAGTCCGATAGCTCAAACGAGAAGAATCATAGTTACTCCTGCCATTTACCGCGTTCCTTTGAATTTCTTCACATTCACATTCAGAGCACTGCGTAAATATCACATTGCGTTAACAGCTTTGGGGACCATAGCAATGCTTCGTTTTAATTAGACAGTCGGATACTCCTAGTCCGTGCCAGTTAATGGCGATCGAAGAGACAGTCCACAAAAACACAGCCGCCAGGGAACCCTCGCAGCAAGGAAGATGGCACCGATCGACCTTGGATCCGGGATGCGCGACAAACATCGCCTTCCTCTTCACATAGTCCAAGCCAGGCACGTCAGCCAAACCCGTTTCCCGACCATGCCCGACGCGCTCTGCTTCTCGAACCAATCCTTATCCCGAAATTACGTATCCAATATGCCGACTTCCCTTACTTACATTAGACTATAGATTAGAGGCTTTTTACTTTGAAGACCTACTGCGGATATGGTTACAACCCGGCGCAATAATTCCACGTGGTTCTGTCCTGGATTTTCAAGGTCCGAAGGGAAGATCCGGATACCGCCGCAATTGCGGTGCCCTTCGCATTCCAAACCCTATCTCCCTACTAGAGGTTTTGGTTCAGGGAACTCGAACGCTTATACAGAAAAGAAAATTCTTTCCGAATCTCCCGTCTCCAGGTCATTTTGGGTTACTCCGATAAATACTCTTACAAGGGCTCGAACGGTACGCGGTTCCGCTGCCGGATTCCGGAATAAAAATCAGATTTCCTTTCGTCTAATAGGTATGTTTTAGTATCTTCAATCATGATATTTAGACACATCATCTGCACAGGATTCCTCTTAGGGCTTAAGATCGACTGATTTGCGTGCAACAATCACACGAAATCTTTCTCCGCGTCAGTCCTCCAGGGCCTCGCTGGAGTATTTGCTCCGACTCAGATCTGCACCGACGGCGGCTTCAGAGAGGCTCATGCCTAACCTCTTCTTCACCGCGACCCTCCTTCACGTCAGGGCTTGATAAAACCGGTCACCCTCGAGCGAAGGCCGACTTTCACTTTCATTTTGCCTTTAGGTTTATGCATCCCACAGACTCGCGTACATGTTAGATTCTTTGGTCCGTGTTTCAAGGCGGGTCTTAAGAGTACCCGAAGCAATAGCGTCACCAACCGGTAATCTGAGGTTTGCCCAGTCCGAGAACACCGCCGCCTGCTAACAGGTCCAGGGACGGCACCAAGTCCGTAAAACCCTCCGGATAAGAAATGACCGAGTTTGCGGCAGGATGGATGCATACACATTCGAGAATGGACTGAATGAAATGGATTGGTTGCGGCCCGATACCGTCGTGTAGCCGGACGGGCGAGCGAGAGTCTGCCGCATGTGCCGAAGTACAAAACTACAACGCCGGAACGTTCGATCCTAAGATAGTGTTGCCCCCGCTAAAGGAACCACAGAGGCACATCCGGATCACCGCACACCAATGGTAGCCAGCGCCGACGACAATGAATCTCCTCATTCCATCTTTTCGGTTTCTCAGGTTTATTCTTGTGAACGGTTTTACGTACTCTTGAACTCTTTTTTCAAAGTACTTTTCAACTTTCCCTGGTGCTTGTTCGCTATCGGTCTCGTGGTCTTATTTAGCCTTAAATAGAATTTACCACTCACTTGGGGCTACACTCTCAAGCAACCCAACTCTAAGGAGAGATCCTCCCGAAATGCATATCGATCGCTACGGACCTGGCATACTCTGAGTATAAATGGTCCTACGGACTTTCTGCCGCGGTTCTACACCATGGGATTTCTCGAAAATCGCGTGGAATTGCGGAGTTTGCTATTCAGAATACATAACAGAGGATGGACGTTAATATCCGATAGTTGCGTGCGTCTCGACTCAAACATAGTACGACATAGGAAAGGTTTTTTTTTTTCTTCTCAGAGAGGAAGAAGAGGCACTTTGACGCAGTGCAGAAAACGCTATGCGAATTCTTCCATTCTTTCTTGCGTTTTCTACCTTCATCGTTTACATTTCGAAGGAAACTAAAGAGAGAGAGAGAGAGAGAGAGCACATTCGTCTGCTTGTTGAGACTTTGCGTCGGATGGTGCGGATCGTGCGTCGGATGTTGAAAGTTCATGCTCGATGGGGATGATACAGTATCCTCCCGCTGAGCAAATCCCGATAGTCCGTAGGTGCAATAATTCTCACGCTCCACCTGCCCAAACAAATCGAACTCGAATAAACTTAAAAGACGAGCCTCTCTCGTTCGATGAAAGAAAAACAGTGATAATGGAGAAAGATGGGAATCGAATAGGATTCTCCTTCTATTCGATTACTTTTTTTTTCATCTTCACTCGGGCTGGATCACCACGATTCTCGCAATAATGCCACGAATGTATCTTTGTGTTGTACGTAACACGACCTCAGAGCAGCCGAGAATACCCGCTGAATTTAAGCATATTACTAAGCGGAAGAAAAGGAACTAACAAGGATTTCCTTAGTACCGGCAAGGAATGAGCGTGGCACCGAACCGCTGGGAAATGTAGTGTTCGGGAGGACCCGAAAAAGGGAAACTCACGCAAGGGAGTGCAAACGGGCCCTGGACGTTAGGGAACTGGACGATGATCGGCTTAGGATGCGCGGTCTAGCGATAGACAACGGAAAGAGAAGGCATTGGGTGACCGAGATTTGCGATCCTCGGAAGTTGCCATAATAATCGAACCTTGCCAAAGAAAATCATAGTCATCTTCTTCTACGCTCTCTCTCTGTGAACTGTTTATCGTTCAATCTCCGGATGTTTTTATGGACGCACGTGCGTTCAAAAGCGTGGGTGCATAAAACGTTGCCAGATCATCAGACAGTCGGACACGCGCTAGTTCACACACGCTTTGCTGTAGTTCGGCAACGAACGTAGATTCGGATCGGACGAGCAGGTAAGGTGACACATAGAGGGGGGTAAAATAGTTCATCCTGGCAGCAATATACGTTTTACTCGGATCTCCGCACAGCGTTCACGATCATCAGCATTCGAAGACTTCACGTGAGCGTTCCCGGATCGACGAACTGTCTAGGCATAGTAGACCGTTTCGACCCATCGATGTGACGGTCCGGCGCGGAGTACTAATACTCGTTGGAAGAGAAGGAATAGGTATTCCGTTCTCTGAGGCTGTAATTGACAAACATTGCACACCAAGGACGGCGATTATCTTCTTCTCCTTCTCTCTGTCTCGCAAAATAGTCAAAAGTTCGTTTCAGACAACGTCGGAAACGCGGTTTGAAATTCGTGCATGAAATTGATAATTTCAGCGTGACCGTGTACTACTCCGATTAGCGTCAACAGTTGCTCGTACGTCGCATATCGCATCCGAGTTAGAAATGTTCTTCATGAATGAACGGCGAGAATTTCATGAAGTGTGATCGAGACAGTTGAAAGACAACGAAACGAAAACGCAAATAGTATTTACATTACGTAAACAATCCTCAGCCAGGCAATGTATCCGTGAACCGCAATGTGCGTTCGAAATTTCGATGTTTACATGTCCTGCAGTTCACATGTTGACACGCAATTAGCTGCATTCTTCATCGCCTAACGAATCAAGTAATCATTCAGAGTATTCGTATATCTATTATTATTTGTATAAATTCCTAGGTACAAAAATACTCGGTTCAAAAGAAACCGAGACCCGATACGTTCGACCAACGGGAAAAAAATGCGAGGAAACGGGAAAACGATGCAAACGTCACCATATACACACCGCAGATGCGGTTGCGATTGATGACAATGAGTTCGAGACGAAATACAACGTAAAGTTCATTTTAAATAAAATCGAGAAACGCGAAACGTATGGAAACGACAAGTAGTGTTTTATCCGATACTAAATACAGTTATCGAAAGAGCAAGAGAAGTGTACTTTTTTTTCGTACTTCAATAGCTAGAGGATACTCTTCTCTCCATTTGCCAACAGAAAAGAGGACGGAATTCTCGGACCTCCGTCCAAGCCGTCAGTTCCGTGGTCTTTGACTGTTCGATATGTTCCGCTTATTTAACAATCCCCCTTTTGTTGATGGTTTTCCGGTGCGTATACAACATGGTCCGCACTCAACTTATAGTAATAAGGAATAGCCATTGCGAGTGTCGCAAATCCTAGGTTTCCCAAGGGCCGCACGCAGGTCGAATGGTCTGTGTAACAACACGTGAGAGTGATAAAATGAGATCCGGAAGAAACCCCGCTACGTCGCCAATAATTAAGAAGATCGACTCCGACGAAGTTGCAGCCAATCTCTTGAGAAAGTGCGTTACGAGCGCGAGGAGTAGGCGGTGAAATTTCAGGTGCAACCTAATTGAGTAAAGTCTAGAAGTGACTCGGCCAATTTGAGATGTCAAAAAACCGAGGTTTCATTGAATCCACAAAGAAAAGCGAAAGAATTTCCTAATTCCTAGTCCGGAATCAACCTCGAGTTTAAGACCAGAAGTCAGCTCGGAGTTCCAGAACAGAGTTCGCGAGCCGAACGAGACTCGAACAAGTATATCGAAATACAATAAAGAGAGATCCTCAGCCGGAAAGTACGAGTTATTCCTCGACACGCTGAATCCGACACATCAGCTTTAGAGTCACTTATTTTAAAACCTGTATACCAATAACATTGCCAAACATTAAATGATCTTCTTTCAAATTTTGGTACTAATTGCTTTTTTTAATTGCCTGTAACAGATTATATAAAATTAAACTTATTAATAAATAAATTTCAGTGTTCAGTATGTAACTTATACATACATCTATAGCTCTTTTTTTAGTAAACTCATATTGACGCTATTTTCTTGACCTTCTATAAGTTGATAAAACACTATTTTGTTACTGGACTAAAAGATGCAAAAGTACCGACATCGGAGAAAAAAAATAGATACTTCAATTTTGCGATTTTTCAACTGCGAAATCTAACGGTTCTTACTACCAACAAAGGAAAGTTTATAAGACGGTTTCGCTAATTCAGTAGTTAGGAGAACAGAAGTGAACTAATTAAATGTCCGTCCCTTCTGATAGATCTTTCACTTTCGTGAAGCATTTCAAATTTGATAATGCATGTAGCAATTGCTACTGCCGTCTTCAGTTCATTCGCAGAAGTCGAATCATGATCGAATCATGATCGAATCATTCATCGAAACTAACAATTGCATGCGATATACTGGAGTAACAGTTGAAACTTGAGTTTCGCAAACATAGTTCGACTCTATCCGTCTCTTCTGATAGATCTTTCACTTTCGTGAAGCATTTCAAGTTTGATAATGCATGTGTAGCAATTGCTACTGCCGTCTTCAGTTCATTCGCCGAAGTCGAATCATGATCGAATCATGATCGCAACATTCGTCGAAACTTACAATTACATGCGGTATACTGAAGTAATAGTCAATACTTGAGTTTCGCATCCTTAGATCGACAATTTGCGACTTTTCTAATCGATTTCGCAATTTCGTTGAAATATTTCGTGTTTGTGAATGTATTTGACAATTAGTCATGCCGAAGTCAGCTAAATCGTAGATTTCCATCATAATCGCAACATTCATCGATATTTGAAATTACATGCAATATAGTAGAAGTAAAAATTAAAACTTGAGTTCCGCAAACTTAAATCGATGACTTTTGACATTTTCCTAATATACCTTGCAAATTCGACGAATTTTTAATGTTCACGTATGTATAGCAATTACACGTTCAAACGTCAGCTAAATCGCCGATTTAAAATCGTATTCGCAATATTCCTCGAAACTAATATCGGCATACGAAATAGTGAAATACTAGTTAAAACTTGTTTTTCGGAACCTTAGATCGCGAATTTTCTAGTTTTCTAAAATATTTTTTAATGTTTGTGAAATATTTGTCAGATAAATCGCAGACTTTGCAATCATATTCGCAATATTCCATGAAACTACCATCGACATGCGACATACTGAAGTAAAAGAGAAAACTTGCGTTTCTCATATTAGGGTACGATATACGAAATACGTTTTTCGTTATACACTACGTTATACGTTATATGCTATACGTTATACATTATACGTTATACGATATTCAATATACGGTTTATGCTATACATTATACGATATACGTTATACGTTTTATGTTATGCGATATAAACACCACGTTATACGCTATACGTAATACGTTTGAAGTTATATGTTATCCGACATACGTTATGCGTTATACGTCATACGTTATACGATTTGCGTTAATCGCTATGCGTTATACGTTATACGATATAGGTTATACGTTATGCGTAATGCGACATACGTTGTACATTACACGTTATACGTTATACATTATACGGTATACGATAAACGTTACAAGTTATACGTTATACGTTATACTGCATACGTTATATATTGTATACGATATGAACTATAATACGCTGCACGATATACACAATGCTTATAAATGCATATCGTATAACGTATAACATATAACGCATAACGCAAAACGTATAACGTATAACGTATGACTTATAACGTATAATGTATAACGTTAAATGTACAACGCAAATGTTCGAAGTATATTGCGATTATGATTGGAAATTGACGATTTAGCTGACGTTGGCAGGAGTAATTGCTATCCATTCGCAAACTCGTAATATTTCGCAAAAATTGCAAGGTACATTAGAAACGTGTCAAAAATTGTCGATCTAATGAGGCGAAAAGCACGTTTTCACTATGACTTCAGGATATCGCATATAAATGTTGGTTTCGATAAATGTTGCGATTATGATTGGAAATCGGCGAGTTAGGTGTCGTCGACAGGAGTAATGGTTATATATATTGATAAACACGAAATATTTCTCCGAAATTGCTAGATCTATTAGATAGCTGAAAATGGTCAATCTAAGGTTGCGAAAAGCAAGTTTTAACTATTGCTTCAATATATCGAATGTCGATGTTAGTTTCGAGCAACATTTTGAATATAATTGAGAATCGGCGATTTAGTTGTCGTTAGCAGGAGTAATTGCTATACATTCGTAAACTCGTAATATTTCCGCGAAATTGCCCGATATATTTGAAAAATCGAAAATTATCCAACTAAGAATGCGAAACGCAAATTTTCAATATTTCTTCATTATACCGCAAGTCGTGGTACTTTCGAGAAATAATGCGAATATGATTGAACATGGGGAATTACGCTGTCGTTGGCAGGTGTAACGTTAAACGTGAAACGTGTAAAGTGTAACGTGTAACGTGTAACGTGTAACGTGTAACGTTTTCCGTGTCACGTGTAACGTGTCTTCTGTCACGTAACGGATCAAATATTCGTGCTACGGCTGATGGTAAAGTAAAATGTCAGTTGGTAACCACAATAAATCTAAGGTTTTTGGTTCTCTGCCTGACATTTCCACGCCCCGCTCGGCGATCAACTTTTTTAATTGTGGATGCATTGTTTAAACAATTACGCAGATAGATTAGGAAAGTCTACTTCATAGGAGATCAGCGCTATGCGATATGGATGCTGCCTCATTGTGCCTTCCGCAGACTCGATTGATTCCATGATATTAGACTCTAATGTCCTCTGGTTGCCACTCTGTAGCGTTACTTCCCGATTTCATCCAGGTATTTCCTTTGTTCAATCCGTAGATCGAAAGATGGGTGCGTTACCTCTTGTACGATGATCCGTATTGAATCACTGAACTCACTGCTGTTCCAAGTGCTTCGAATGATGAAAAAACATAATTAATAATTGGTGTCAGCCGCGTGCTGCTTCGAGACATCTTGTTTCGCGAATCCATATCGAAGGACCAAACATTGAGAAAAGTCTCGACTGTAGTCGATCCCTCGTCTGCGTATTTGCTTTGTGCTCAGGAGAATTTTCATCCTACAACACCTACAGTCTGGATGCAAGCGTGTCGGGGAAATTATTACTTTATGAGTATTTAAGTGTCTCCAACAAGCTTGTGTAGCCATAAAACCCTGACAGTCTGGATGAGCTTTGTTCTACAGCAGACAAGCCCCTCAACCGTGGACTGAAACATGGAATCAACTTTCTTAAACATGTGCAAAACACGCTCCCTCAAGGTCACACAAAACGGCAATGGGCATCCACTCATATTTCCCGAAGCCGAAGGAAAAGGAACCGAGAAAGCTTCCGTGCTTTCCTTTGTACTAAGTTTAGAATTCGTTCGACTTCCAAGCAACACAGGTCATCTCTCGCTACATTAGAATTATCACCGAGGAGAAAATCCCTTGATCTCATGCGTGCGAAAATAAATACAGTCCACTAATAACAAAGATCACGCCTCGCTATACACGTGCGCGAACATTGGCCCTTCGAGCAGGATCGGCGAACCGAATCGAATGCTACGAGATGCAACAGATTAGCGATCAGTGCTATAGAAGCAGTCATCGGGTTCAATAGCAGCCGTTACTAGCGGACGAAGTTAGCCACGAGGAGACGATCGCGGACAGGCCACGATAAAACGTCGCAGAGAACTATTGCCAGGGCAGCCACTCCAGGAAGAACTATTGCTCAACCAAGACTTGGAATCGAAGATTCTCCGCTGGTTACAAACCACGGAGTACAAGGGCAAGCGTTCCCGTCACCTAATTCTACCTTCCTACGATGAATCGAGTTTCATTCATTGTTTGACTTGCGCGGGAAAGGAAAAATGGAACGGACTCAGTCATACCCGTAGCTGAGAAGAATCGCTCCATCATCGCATTCGCACACTCTTTCCACGTTACACGTTCCACACCGTTCACTCTTAAACTCAAGCATTCTCTTACATGCTTACCTCTACACATTCTGTACACAACGCCACATGGATCCAGGTTAGAATATACACTCACAAACTGTCTCCAGTTTTCCTCTTTCGTTTTCCTCAGGCAATATTTGTATTCATTTATAATATTTTTGTACTCTCTCAGTCGCACATCAACATCCTCTCTTCTATTCTTTCTCGCTTTCTGCCATACTCTTCTACTCTTTCGCACTTTGGACTTGAGGCTATTTAGCTCTCTCGCCCATCATACGTTCCTTCGTACACTCTGAAGCACTCGCTCTTTCATGAATCTCGCATTCACCTCCTGGATCCATCCAGTCACTTCTTCAACCATCTTGTCCACATTCGTTTTACTGAACACGCTAAAACCTTTCATACGGGCCACTTCACACAATTCACTATCATAGTCTTCACAGCTAACATCCTTACACTCCCATCTCTTCCATACACTCAACGTTCGACTCTCATTCGCTCCATCATCTGTATAAGGATCGCATTGTGATCACTTATACACTACTCACTCTTGCCCTCCCATTTAAAGAGGCACCCCGCCCAGTTTCCAATCATCAACGTTACATCCACATCACTCTCTCCTCTCACACCCGAGAAAGTATAAAACTCACTCGGCTCATTCAACACATTCTCTCACTCTGTCCATGTACGCCAGGTATGGCTCGATGTCATAACCATACCGACAATGGACACGACAAACATTTCCCCGAAATCCCTTTTCAGCCACACACACACACCATACTCATCCGTACACTCATTCACACACACTGCTTCCACGCTCTCGTCACACGACTACCGCAACCTTGGCAGGCACACGCGCACAAACGTATACCCGCCAAGAACTGGACACTCCACTCACTCGGTCATTCACACCATACAACTCTTGCAGCAGTGCAACATTCTAACTTTCATTCATCAAAACACCACTCAAATCATTCAACACAGCATACGAGCGTTGGCAATTCAACTGTAGGATTCTGAGAGCCATCTCAGTCCTCACTTACCCTTGCCTTCTCGCGCTCCATCATTTTTACAACGGACACTCAACGGACAGAACCGAGTGATCAGATTTCCTGCCTTTCAACTTGCAGTTCCTGCACACACACTCTTTCTTACACTTTTCTTTAAGGTGACCACCTTCACCACATCTCTCATACAGTCTGTCATTCACACTGCATTCCTCATCATATGCCCGAAGGCAAAACACTTGTGACAACGCAACACATTCACATACACGCACGCTACTTAACATATACACGCCCCTCACGCAACAATACATCACTCATCCTCTTAGACACTTCCATCACATTTCCAACATTCATACCTTTCCTGTTGGTTCTATTGGGTTGGCAACTAAGTCATTGCCGATTTCAAATAAGATGAAAATTTAGAATTTTTGTTTCTTGACATAACCAAGGGTTTTTAATTTTTTTTCAATGCATGTATGCGATACATTGAGCTTCTCTGTAATGTCTCGTGTTGTGCTGTGACGATCTGAATCGATAATGGCCTTGATATGGGTTTCATCCACTTCGACTGGGCGGCCAGATCGTTATGCATTTTTCAGTGAAAAATCACCAGAACGAAATCTTTCAAACCAATTTCGACATTGCCTTTCTTTTAAGGCTTCATCTCCATATACGGCACATAACTTCTTTTGTGCTTGCGATACGTTCTTGCCTTTTCGGAAGTAATACAATAAAATGTGTCGGAAGTGCACGTTTTTCCATTTTTAAATTGGGATAAAAACAAAACTAAAGAACTAATCGATATAATTTTTTTACTAACTAATAGTAGAAGTCCACACAGTAAGAAAAAAATATAGGTTAGATGCTCTGACCACGTTCACAAAACAAAAGAAAGTATAGAATGAATCTATCGACAAAAGCGGCAATGACTTAGTTGCTAACCCAATATTTACAATTCTCACTCTTTTCTTAAATTCCGACTCATTCTCACCAGCATTCTTTAAGTTTTTAGCATAAATCTCATTCATAAACAGATCATTCGTCATCTCATTTTCCACATCAAACACTATTACCTTAGGACCGATCTTCTTTGGTGCCTCCACTTTGAGGCCCAAATCAGCAAACTGTTTTGTTTTCCTCACCGCTTTCACACGAATATTCAAATCACCACTCACATTCTTCATAACTTTTTCCTTTACCTCATCACTCGTCATCTTTACACTCTCATCCTTTGATTTCACCACAACAGCATACGATTTCTCATTCACACGCTCAGCCACTCTCGCCTGCTTCGATCCAGCCGAACCACTCGTTACACTCTTACCAGCTACACTCGCATACGATACACTCTTACAAATCACATCCTTCTGGGCTAGCAGCTTCTCACATTCCTCAATCCTTCCTTTCAGCCTTTCGTTCTTTCCAATCATTCTCATCATTTGCTCTTCATACTCACTCACACATCGCAATAGAAATTCACCCGAAGCTTTCGTACTTATCAGAAAATATGAATTCCTGACTTATTACCAATAGCACGCATTACATTCAGATTATCAACATTCATACTCACATCAGACAACGCATCACTCGCACATCTCTTAGCTCTCTTCATCGGACTCACACTACGCGAAGCACCGGAAACACTTCGACCCTTTGGGGCCTCACGCATTTCGACCTCCTGCGTATTATCATCGACATCACTATCATCGTTATTCCCCCCCAAGATATCGCCAAGTTTAATATTTCTGACAATATCCACGCGTCGCCCCCCCGGGTGACGCCCATTTCGGGGAGAAGGCTTCTGAGGTCGCCAGGTTCCTGAGGTGGACTGATGCACCCACTAACTCACCCCCCAGTGCCATTGACTGGGGAGTGCCTAATAGCCGCGGTACTTCAGCGTTCGGTTAGGGATTTTTTATAGAGGTTATCTCACCCTCGCGGAACCAGCTGATTAAAGCAAGTCCCCCGTTCCTGCGAAACATGACCGCAGGGTTACGGTATGCAAGGAGCTCGGGTACCCCAGGATCGCTAATCCCGTACTGCAACCGACTGTGTTTCAGCACAGACGACCGCAGCCCCTGGGGGGACAACCAAAGAATAGTGGGGAAGACGCATTTCCGAGTCAGACAGTAGGAAGACGCCAGTCAACCAAGCCAAGTCACCCCTGCGACTTCCAGCAGATTCATTGCGCAACGGCAGCATAAGCCCACCGCTGCACTACACGTAAACTTTACTCCGACAACCATCTATTGCCACGGTACAAGACCTTCAAGAAGCTGGCAATAGATTGCTGTCGCGAAAAGGTGAGGGCGCGTGTGTGCTTCAACTGTCAACTCGAACTATCTTCGATCGGCACATGGCGTTAAGACTTGCACGCGCGGCGCATGCCAGGTGTGTCAAACAAGGCAATTCACTCTGCTGCATCCGAGAGGGACCACGGGATCGACAAGCCGATCGACGATTCCAACCCGCCCCAGAGCTTGACGTCTACCGCGACTTCACCTGTGAGTACGTGCTGCTGTCTACAGCAATAGTCAAAATCACCGATTAACGGGGGGGTAGTATCCAGGAAGACAGGCCCTCGCAATCTTACAAGAGAATTCGGAAGCGACGGTTCCTATCGCGCCAGATGCCGGAACGGATCCCCGAACTCTCGGACTGCTGTGGGCCCCTGCCTTCAATACCCTGAAATTCCCCGCGAACACCTCTAACACGAAACAAACGATCCTGTCCCAGCTGGTGAGAATATTTGACCCTCTCGGCTTAGTAGCCTCCGTCAACGTAACCGCGAAACTCTTGATACAAGCGATGTGGTGATTGAAATTGTCATGGGACGAATCGATGTCACAGCACGTCTTCACGGGTTCCACAATTTCCAATCTGATATTTCGTCGCTGGATCAACTATCAATTTCTCGTTGGGTATCAACACGAGCGTCCGCGGAAGTAGAAATCGATGCGTCCGAAAAGGCATACAGCGCCTACGTGTACCTGCGCAAGACCGGCCCATCAGGAGAAACCGAGGTCCGATTTTTGTGCTCCAAATCGCGCGTCGCGCTCCTTAAAAGGAGCAGCTTACCCCGACTAGAACTGTGCGGGGCACTGCTCTTAAGTCAACTAGTAAACAAGGTGCGAAGTGCTTCGGGACTCCCAATCGTCAAGGACACATACTGGACAGACTTCACGATAGTGTTGGCGTGGGTGAAGGATTCCCCCGACCGTTGGAAGACCTTCGTGGCAAATCACATGACCAATTTTGTCTCTTTCGCGAGGCGACTGGAATCATGTCATGTCGGCAGAAAACCCGAGGCATCTCTGCATCTAGTTTGCAAGTCTCGAATTTTTGGAGAGTACTCTTATAGCTAGGCTAACCACTCGACCACTTCTCGCGGAGATACCTGAAGAGCGAGTTGTAATCTGCGTGAAAACAAAGGACGAGCCGGAACTCGAAATACTCGCGATTGATCCGCGTCACCACGTACTGCCTTAAATTTCACCGTACGTTGAGATAACGCATCAAGCACAAGGGCAGAGTCTAACGACGCAAGAGTTGAACTCAGACGAAGTCGTCGTCGTTAGAATCGTCCAGAGGCAAGTCTTCTCAACTGGAGGGAGGCAAAGATAACCGCGCGAATTCACTACGCCCCCCTTTCTTGGACGACAAGGGATTACTCCGCGTGGGTGGCAGACTCGCATTCGCGGATAATCGACTGATAATCCAGCGAGAACATGAGTGCATGCTGCATGCAGGTCCCGAGTCGGTGCTATCGGCGATTCGGAGAAAGTACTGGCCCCTTTCGACCAGGGACCTGATAAGGGAACTATTCAGGAAATGCGTGCGCTGTAATCGAGTAAGTCCTAGAAACGCCAGCTACCTAATGGGACAATTGCCATGTGCAAGGGTGAATATCCAGAGTCCCTTCTTTTCCACGAGGGTCGACTATGCCGGGCCATTCTACGTAAAGAATAGAATCCGTTGCAAAACGGCCACTAAGGCATATTTGTGTTTGTTCGTGTGCCTGGCTACAAAGGCCGTCCACTTGGAATTGGCCACGGACCTCACCACCGAAGCGTTTTTAAAATTTCTGCAACGATTCTTAGCGCGAAGAGGACATGTGCAAGGACAACATTCTTTAAATATTCTTCAACAACTCCTTTAACTACGTCATTCAAATATCCTTCATTTTATTCGTGCGTGCGTGTGTGCGTGTGTCTGCGTGTGTGTGCGTGTGTGTGCGTACATATATATATACAAGATTCGGAAAACATTCAATGATCATTTATTTTGTATACATGTGTAAGCAGTTAAATTGTGCTGATGTACTATTTTGATGCCGATGAAAATGCCAGTTTTACTTAACATTTAATATACTTCGAGATGGATTAGACCTTCTTTCACACCTTCACGTGAATTCTATTATTTCATTCATTATCACTGCTATTGTTTCTATTACTTTATTCACTATCGCTGCGTTGTGAAACAATAGAACCAAGATGAAAGAAAAGCATGTAAATATAACATAATATCATTTCTCTATTCTGTTTATTAAAATTTGTTCACATCTCATGATATTAGAATAATATAATTATAGTGATAGTGATAGTGATATCTTTATTTGCTTTCCTTATGGATTACAAAGGCTCCGCCCCTACTCATTCACTATACAAAATCTCCATACAAAATCTAAATTATACACATACATGACACTACTTAAAATTATTATCACAGTCTTTTACTTTACTCCAACATCCTTGGCTCTCTGCACCATATTTACCTTCATTCCCTTCTTGCAATGTTTGTTTCTATCCTGCTTCGTACCCCCCTCCATACTCCCCTCCAAATATTCCTCCTTTCCTCTTCTTCAGTTTCTTAGTTCTCTCCTCACTTCCTTCTTCTTTCCCTACATTCCACGTTCCACCATTCTTCTTCCTTCTCCCTTCCTGCTCCCCCTCTTCTAATGTCTTTCTCAACTTTCTTATATCATGTTTCATCATTTCCTCTATACTCTTTCCATTTTTCCCTATTGTCCTTATTTCCTAATCCTGCATATTTCCTTTGTTTCACACTTGTCACCCCTACGTCCACTATTTTTCCCTTTCCTTCTTATCTTGCCTCCCTCGCACTCTTTTAATTCCTCTCCAGGTCTTCAACACTTTTCCTCCTTTTCATCCCACCTCCACCATACATCATTTATCTGAATCGTACCGTATTTAAACTCCTCTTTTCTTTTTTCCGTTCGATTACTGTGATTTTTCTTAGTTCTCTCTCTCTCTCTCTCTCTCTCTCTCTCTCTCTCTCTCTCTCTACATCTACCCTCCTTTTGCACAATTTTTCTAAATCTATTTCGCTGCTCCCTGCCTTTCCCTTCCTCACTTTCGCCGATTTCATCACTCTTTTGCCCACCTTCTTTTCTCCTAAGCACTTCAACCTCCTCCTTCCTATTTCCACTTCCTAAAACCACCCTTTTCCTCCTGAACTACGCAAAACTCACTTCGCCTTCACTCTTACCGTCATCGGCCTTTCGCCACGCGAAAGCGGAACCTCTGAATAATATAGTTATTGGGTTGTCCGGAAAATTCGTGCCGATTTTGAAGGAAAATTGGAACGCAGAAAATTTAGATTTTAATATACATTTATTAAGTTATATAGATGCCATTCTGTTCTACAATCTTTCTTCATCTTTCAGGCAACTTGAAAATTCCGTCATTCCAGAATCTCTCAGATTTTTCAGCGAAAAACTTTTCTATGTGATTTTTTATCTCGACCAAAGAGTTGAAGCTTTTTCCATTAAGGGAATTTTGTAATGATCGAAATAGGTGGAAATCAGAGGATGCGAGGTCTGGTGAATATGGTGGATGGGGTAGAACATCCCAACCGAACTCCAACAACTTTTGTCGAGTTATCAAAGATACATAAGACTGCGCATTGTCCAGATAACACACGACGCCCTTCCGATTCGCTATTTCTGGACGTTTTTGTTCAATTGCTGTCTTTAATTCGTCTAATTGGGAACAATACTTCTCAGAATTTATCGTCTTACTGTTTGGTAAAAGCTCATAATACAGGATCCCTTTCCAATCCCATCAGACACAGAGCATGACCTTCTTCGGATGAAGACCGGCTTTTGGGGTGGCTAAAGGTGGTTCATTCCGCTTTCCCCAAGAACTTTTTCGCTTAACATTATTATAAATGATCCATTTTTCATCCTCCATCACTACTTGCTTCAAAAATGGTGTCTCCTCGTTGCGTTTATAGAGCGAGTCGCAAATGGAAATGCGATCCATCAGATTTTTCTCCGTTAAATCGTGGGGAACCCATACATCAAACGGTTTATGTAGCCAAGCTTCACAAAATACTCGTGGATGGTGGATTTTGACATATTTAACATTTTTGCTAATTTACGTGTCGTATAGCGTGGGTTATTTTCGATTAGTGTTTTAATCTGATCTTCACCTTTGGTGGAGGGCCTACCCGGGCGTCCTTGATCTTTAAGATTGAAATCACCAGCTTTAAACCTAGCAAACTACTTCCGCACAGTTCTTTCAGCTACAGCACCTTCGCCATAAACAGCGCATATCCTGTTTGCTGCTTGTGTAGCATTTTTGCCTTTCCAGTAAAAGAAAAGTATTAAATGCCTAAAATGCACTTTGTTTTCTTCCATATTCAAAGGCGTATAAAACTGACAAAAATTAACGTATCGTAACCAAATTTTTTTCCAAATATGCCTGAAGTACCGTCTTTTACAATATGTACGAGTGTCATTTGTTTTCAATCAATTTTTATTAATATAGTTTTATTTGTTTTCAATCAGTTTTATTAATATAGTTTTTAAATAATTCATTAAAATTTTACTTTATCTATATTGTATATTGTTTTATAAAAAATAAATAGATGTACATTTCAAGAAATAAGAAGTTTTGTTAAAAATAATAATGAAATAATTGAAAATTAAAAATAGTTATTTACTAAAAATCCTGCTCCTAATCATAAATTTAAAACATTATGTTTTTTATATTTTCGCTTTCTGACAAATAGAACAGTACTAGAAATAACAGAATTCTCTTAAAATGCACTTCAGCAAATATGTTTTGAATGAGAAATCTGAAACCTATTTCTCTTTAATTACTTTATTAGCATTCAACGCTATGTGTCGTCTTAAAATTGTAATTTGGTGATTTTTATGACTAAAACACAAATCAGGAAAAGATATATAAGCGCGACGAAAAAAGTCTAAAGATAACACTTTTACATCAAGAAGCTACCGAGTGGAAAATCTTATCTTGTTGGAATAAAATTTTTTCAGACTGTAAAGTATAAGTTCTTAATTATATCCTTACAACGTGACAACGTTTTCATTTGTCATTTTGGGGAATTTCAATTTCAAAAAATCGGATTTCAGTTTAATATGTGTCATTCAAATATTGTAGCCGTCAAACTCAATTCAGATTTAGATTTAGTAAACTAATTTATAACGTCACATGCACATTAATATATAAAGCAATTCCAGATATGTTTCAACAATAATTGATATCATTCTTAACAACTGCCATGAAAAGAAATATAAAATATAAAATTTCATTTCATTTGAAATTTACTCCATCACTTGAAAAACTCCATCACATATAATGTATTTTTTTTGTACCAAATTAATAAGCGTAATTTTTAATTAATGAATTACAGAATTTATATTATTTGTCATAACCAATGCATTACAGTGCATAATTATAATAAAATTGTTAAAAATTTAATATAAATTTGATAATCTAATATTAATAATAATTCAAAATAGTTGAAAATTTAGTTAGTTAAAAATTGTTTTTAAGAATATTTAATAAAATATAAGTCATTTATATCTAAAATCATGTATTAATAATTTAAAAATTTTAATTTACTACATATTTAAGAGTCATGACAAATCCGTAAAACATCCGTAAATGGAGCTCTTTCTGACATATATGTAGTAAAATGATTCCGGTTAGTTACTAATTTCACATTTTGGTATTGAAAGTTTAACAATGCTGCAATAGGTTTCAAAAATCATATTCCTTACTTGATGTAATTCCCCAATTCACCGTTCTTTAAACGTTGTGCGCTAAAAAACCAGTGTGTGACCAGGCCGCTTATCTACAAATATCCGGTTCAAACCAGTTAAAGCATCACGCCACACCAAAGGAATCCAAAACAATGAGCAATCCACCTAAGAACAATAGCCACACGAAATTATAAAAGACATCCAAGAGACCTCAATAAAAGATTAATAGTTCAGACGTCAAAGAGTAAATCAATTTATTTCAAAGCTCCGTTATATTTCTCTCCTTCCTCCGTAGTTGAAATTTAGCGCGTAAAGTTTAATTTAAATTATTAAGAAGTGTTAAGAACATTAAGATTAATATTCGGACAGTGATTTTATTAATATTTAAATTTAGAATAAATCATCGTTTCGCGTCGGAACGCCTCATTTTGTAAAATATTACTTTTCGGGTTCCTCGCGCAAGTTTAAGTGATTTTAAGACGTTATAATATTTTGTGCGTTAGCTTCAATTACGAGACTTTGTCACGCAGTTCACGTGCGGTTCAAAACGCGTTTAAATCCGTTGCGTAATATTAAATTTTGTCCGTTTCCTGCGGGAAACGTTGGCTGACGATCACAGGACCACACGGACATTTATCCTCGTTTAAATTTGGCGCGTGAACGCTTAAAATCGATCGAAGAGTGTCAAAAGAAGAGCCTTCGATCGAGGGAGACATAGAAGGCACACCGGGCGGTATTTTTATTTTTTTCGGTGACGCAACTCCCGGCGTGACAAGTGATTTATTACTATGTCGGTATTTCAGATACCCGGCCATGAAACCCCGTAAGATGCTAGGTCTATTATATGTACGTCGTCAGTGCTGTTAGTCAATAATTATTTCTAATATTTTTTGTAAATATTGTTATATTCATACTTATTCTGTGTAAAAATTTGAGAATTTATATTAACATTAGATTTAGTAGTTGTTTGGTAAAAGTTGGAATTTTATGTATTTATTAATTTTATTATAAAAGTTATATATATTATTATTAATTTAACCCTTATAGTTAGTTAATTTATGTATTTATATTATAATTTATTTTTTAGAAGACTAAGAAAAATTTGTAATACGAATGTGCAGTTTTCGTGTAATATATATAGTGATATAATATGATATATTCAAATGTTTTGTTTAAAATATATTTTTATATATTACTGTTATAATGTTATACATACTATGATTTTGACTTTAGCCTTAAGTTTCTTAATTTTTCATTCAAGTAATTTTAACTTCTATGAACAATAGACTTGTACCTTTGTCTTTTCATTGGACTTATGCCTAGGTTGTAATCATTTGGATTATATTAGCCATTATTGCAAATTGTTAATTTTTAAATTATTATTAGATTTGTTTTATATTTGATGTAATATTATGTATTGGTTTTTATATCTCTAGATTATTCATATTATTATAGAAGGTTGCATGTTACGGTCAAATATGAAATAGGACATATTAATTTCACGATGATTACATCATTGTTTAATACAATTCAAATATTTTTTATACTCAACTATAGTTGACTAATTAACTAGTCTATTATGATATAATTATTTAATACATTTGTATAAATACAGAAACAATTTTTATCAAATGTATATTGTGTTTGTATTAATGAGATAGTAATTGAAGTATTGACTATTGGATTTGGATATTACAAGTTAAAAATTAAATAATAAATATCAAATATTTAGGATAACATTGAACATTAGGTATTAACTGTTGAGTACAGAATATCGAATATTGAATCTTGAATACTGAATATTAAACTTAAATATTTATATTTATAAGTGTGTAATATGAATGTATAAATGACTTATACTAGAAACATAGAATGTATTACATTATTGAATAAGAGAATTTCAGCATATTTACATAAATTCTGTATTATATCTTATTACGTATACAGGGTGTTCCAGGAATAAATCCCCAAACTTTAGATATGAATTTAGGACCCTAAACCAAACAAATTTTTTCCTCTAGAAATATGCTCGCAAATGCTTCTTTCAAGAAATATTTACTACTAAAATTGTAGGACTTAGTAATGTATGCCATCAAAATAATTCAGGTTTATTACGTATATTATTAAAAAAGATTGTTGTATTTATTACTAAAATAATTGTAATTATTATGTTTATAATTATTGTAATTAATATGTCGTTTAAAATGATTACCATCAGCTTAGAGACAAGCATTACCACCTATCAATAACAGAAGTGACTGATTGACACTGTATGCCTATTATTTCGTTACACGCTTGCATTATTTTCAATTTTAATGTTTCAATGTTATTAATAGGTTACTCATACACTTTTTGCTTTACTGCAAAAACTTAATATTCATTTTCCCGGAAGATGGATCAGTCGTGCTGGAGCTGTGAATTGGCCTCCGTGTTCACCGGACCTAACTTCGATGAATTTTTTCGTGTGGGAAGCAGTGAAAAGAAATGAATAGATACAAATAAAAATAAATGTAAATGCATTAATTATACTAAGTAATTAATTATATTAAATTGTTATTAATTGTTATTAATATAAAAAATTATTCATATACTTAACAAAATTAAAATTCCATATTTATATACATTATATGTATATATGTGTGACACATTTAATATTCTTTGTTCATATTAATGTTCCAAAAAATGAATTATAGAAATTGTTACTAATGTTATTTTAAATCATTATAATTATATTACAATAAATAATAAACTACATTATAATAATTACAATGAAAAATTGAATTATGAAAAAATTATTTGTGTAAAATAATAAACTAAACTTCAAATAACAAACTAAAAAATAACAAATAAAATAAAATTGTTTTACTGTAATAAACTAGAAAAGAATAGAAGTAAAAAAAGAATAGTGTAAAATAGAAGTAAAAAGAATAGAGTATTCTAATTATAATACTTATTTTACATTTTTATAAAATATTTAAAAAGACTGTTTTACTGTAACAAAACTGAAAAAAAAATAGAAATAAAAAAGAATAGTATAGAATAGAAGTAAAAAGAAATTCTAATTATGATATTTATTTTACAATTTTATTCTAACTAATTTTTATAAAACATTTAAAAGTAAAAAGATAAAGACATAAAATTAAAAGAAAATATAAATTTAAAAAAAACATTTAAGGACATGTAGAAAATATAAAAAATATCATTGAACAGTTTGTAAACAAATATGTTTTATTACAAATAAATAATGAGATCAGGAAATTTTTTTCTATATAAATATTTATTCATTCTTCTTTTCACAATGAAAAGAAAATAATATTATATGATAAATTAACAATATATGTACCTGACAGTAGAAGATATTGCTACAATATACATATGCAAATTAAATATTAAAATTTTTCAGTATAATTAACGTTATTTTAATTTTATTAGATTAGAAAATTTTATTAATTTCCATTTTCTTATTTTCTTAGCTAGTAATTTTCTTTTATTTGTAATTAATATTAGTCATATATATTAAATATGTAAATGATGTTAATTTTGAATAAATAAATAAGATATAATTAATTAAAAATAATATAAAAGAATGGCTTGGCATTAATTAAGAATCTTTTTAAAAATAAAAATAATTAATAAAAATAAATTTGATTAAAATCTAAAACTATTAAGTTTTAAGATTGGATTTTTAGCATTAAATTATGTACATAGTGCAACTGGGAAATAAAGAGAAAAGAAAATTACTTTCAGTGATAAAATTTGATCAAAAAATAAAGCTTCCTTTATCTATAATCTAAACCAAACTTCTGAATATAATTATATCTAACTTCTGCTATATATACATTATATAAATCAATTTTAAAAAACAACGTACACTGGAATAACCATTTATGAGAAGATAGAAAGTAGACATCTTGCGGCAACTGTTGAACTACCGTCATTCGTTAAGTCTATACACGTTGAGAGACATAGTTCTACATAAAATACCAATATGAAACTATCGTGTCAGTGTATAAGATACCAATATTTCCAGTAGTGTCCAATAATCTATTTTCAGATATTTCCAGACAAAAATCAATCTTTATTAAATTTAATACTTGACATATTGTAGAAGTCAATATACTGATTAATATGAAACGCATTTAATGTGTATACTTCTTTTTTGGTGAGTAATGCATGTGCATTTGCATGTGCATTGTATAATACGTAATTCGATGAAAGATTTATTTATGGTGAGTGCTGTTTTATTATAAAATAAAAAGTTTGATTACTGCAATTAAATAATTACTATGTAATTGATAAATAATGATGTAAAAAATGTATATATCTATTATATACATAGATATTTATATGCGTTCTTAGATGTACATTTTTATAGCTTTTATTTAATGATTATATGAAAAATATATTTCCACGAAAATAATCAATTGTATTCATATTTTGTGTATGTGACAGTTTTGTTGTAATTGAAGTTAGAATTACAATTATTAATTCTTATAAAATAAAGTATAAATATAAGTGATAAATCTATATATAATTAAAAATGTCGTAGTCAATTTTTAAAAATTTATGATGTAATCAGACTAAGTAACAGTTTCAAGAAGTAAGTATAGTAAAATTAACTGTATTTGTAAAATTATTCTTTAATTATTTATTTAATTGTTTATAATTTATGTTATTTTGATATGTATACTATATTTTAATCTGAATTTCATATAATATAAGTTATGAAATTATTATTATAATAATCATTTAGAGATATTATCTATAAATAATACAAATATAAAAATATATTTTATCAAAAAAAAATATAAATTTACATATCTATAAATCAATTTTTTATGTATAGATTCTGACTGGAGCATGCACCAGATTTTATGGACTACATTTGCAGCGTTTCTATTTATAAATGCTGAAAGATGCCTCCAAAACAGAGGAAAATAGCTATTATGGGTTACAGATCTGTAGGTAATGAAAAATTATTGTTGTAAATGAAATATTTTAATATAAAACTTATGTATAACATAATTAATAATACTTATTATCAATTAATTATTTATCATATTTAAATCATATTTGGACTCTGAAATTTTTTAGACTTAGGTTTATTTTTACTAATTAATATTTTTCAAAATAGTTATTTCTCTAATTATATTTAATATATATGTAAAACATATTTATATTATTTATACAATAATATTAATATAATAAACTATACATATTTATATACATAATATTTTACATGTAAAAATTTATGCCTTTAGCACTTATTTTTTTCTTTAATTAATTAGGCAAGTCATCACTGAGCATACAGTTCGTCGAGGGACAGTTCGTGGATTCATATGACCCTACTATAGAAAATAGTAAGAAGTACCTGTATCGTCTTACACGCTACTTCAAAGATTTCTAACGACATTGTTAGTAGTATTTTCTGCACATTCTGTTAGTAATTCATGCTGTAAACGAGCAATAGATTCATGAAAACTTATTATTGAATGAATAAATGTTTTATTGGAAATATTTTATTGGACCAAATTGAACAAACTAAAAATTTCTAAAATACAAATAAAGGTCTGTAATATGTTTACATTATACTTGATTATCAACTTTTAAGTTTAATGTTTCCAATTATGGTTATTTGTAATTGTATTTGAAAAGTTGATCTATAATTATGTGAAGATATTAAAACTGTTTTATTCTTATTTAACAGGAATCTTATTCTTAAAAGATAAGGAAATTATTTAAAACAAAGAGATGACTCTTAAAAGAGTGTTATAATATTTATAAATATAGTTTACATTTCAAATTTAAATACAAATTCTAACGAAATTTATTAATCTATTTATTAATATATTTGTTTTTTAAACATAATATTATATTTTATAAATTTATTCAAAATATTGTGTTTTTAGCATAATCATTAAAAATTGGTATATTAATTAACAGACCAACATATTCTGTTAATTTTTGTTGCGTTGTATTTTTTGTATAATTTTAAATAATTTTACATTTAGAGTTCACTAAAATATAAACGTTCCTCTTCATTATAAAGTATAAAATATATTTCAAAATATCAACACTTCTAGGTTTAGTTTATGTGTCTTTTAGAAAAACTTATGATTTCTAACTTAGGGATACAAAATACATCCAATTTTTCATAAAAGTATTTTGACATTTACAAGGAAATTTTATGAATATATTATGTGTTATATAAAATAATAATAACTGACTATCGTAACTATATTGATTTAGTCTGAAATAAATGTAAAAATAAATATAGAAAGTATAAAATATTTAAAGTACATATTTTACGATCTCTATAAAATATAGATCATAAAATTATTTAAACAGCTATTATACCAATATTTAATAAGACTATGACATTTGATAAGATGATGGCGTATCATGCTATATATTTTTTATCAAATAATGTTTGCAAGAAATATTTTGTGACTCCTATATACATTTTTAAATTGGTTTGTATTTCACCAATATAATTACAGCCCTTTTTTTACAATGTTAATCAAATTTAAAATAACACATAATATATGTATGAAAGTTTTTGCAGGACAAGTATCTGAATACTATTCTGAGATACTACATGTTAAAAGAAAAATATTTACAGAATGTTATGCTTAATTGAAAATGATAGAATATCTCACAAGAGATAAATATTTTAATTTTATTCTTGTGAAATCTATATATCATATGAAAAATATGGAAAGATATGAACAGTACTTTTGAGTTTATATTATCCTTCTTTATTGTAAGACTTCACAAAATTAAAACTAAATTTTTTTTTTTCGATATAGCTTAATATTTCTTTTTAGGGAATGCCTAAGTAAATTGATTAATGAATCTTAATGAAAATCATATGGTTCCATTTAGAAAAATAAAGTTGATTTCAAAATTTCTTCTATCGACCTGCAAAAAAATAATTTGCATTGACTAAATAATATTTGTTAAAACATCTTTTTACTAATTTTAATTTCTTGTGAGAATACGGCATATAAATTTTATTTCTTTCTTCTTACAAGAAGAGATCATATCTATGGATTTTTCTGATGTATCTAAAGTAAAAATGACCTATATCTGATCATTTCTGTCAACATCTATTTTTTATAAAGATATTTAACGTACAATTTCCTGATTCACATATTTATTATTAGCAATTTTCTTAACTGTAATGAAATATTACTTATTTAATAATATTTAATAATATTTAAATGTTATTTGCAAATTTAATCTTTAATTATTTTTACAGCTTATGTGATTATATTCAGATAATATTTTAATACTATATTTAAATGATACTTTAGTACTGTATACATTCATACATTCATAAAATATTAAAATGTGTGTGGGGAGGGGGATTTTTATGATATATGAACATGTTAAGTCATTTATATATTTTAATAACTAAAGTATTAATCTAGTTTTATACATAACATTTAATATTATTTACATTACATGTTATGGAATTTTATAATATGATTATTATTTTAAATGTAAGTAAATTTAATGTTCATTTAATAATATTATTTGAATTTTATAATCAAAACTTCAGAATTTTGTAATGGTTAATTAAAAAAATATATTATTATTTATTCTTATAATACTCTAATAGAACCGCATTATTAAAAATTTGACTCATTATTAAAAATTATATTTAAAAAAATTAATTAATGCATAAGCTGGATCTAATTTTTCATTGTAATATCACATGTCTTCCATATATAAAAATTTTTACTTCTATTTTTCTTTTTATGGTATTGTTAGCTTTTTATGGTAAAATGCAAATATATTGTAAAATTACTATAAAATAATTATACATTTTTCAAATTTGACATATAATATAATACAATAGTATAGATTATTATTTATATGTGAAATAAATGAAAATAAAACAGTTAACATAGTATTACAAAAAAGAAAAAATTATAAACTTATCATTTAATACAATGGTAATTATTTAATGATTACATAATTTAAAATAAATAAATCATAAATTCATAACAAAATTTTAAAATCTTTAAAACTTGTTTTAGTTTTCATGAAATAACATTTAATTTTTTTCATAAATTACTTTTATAAATAACGTTCAAAATATAAAAAAATTTGTATCGTCTGAATTAGTTTACATTATGTGCGGTTTGTATCTTATGAATTACATTACATTAACATTAGATAAACTAGTTCTGTTACAGCATGATGTATTGTTAGCAATATGCATGAATTCATCAGTATTTTCTTATCTCATACAAAATTTAAATATTTTACAATTTTTCTTTATTGTAATTGAATCTATTGAATGCAATAGCACCTTACATCTTGTCATCAAATTTATGTTTTGCTTCTTTAATTAAAATTTGTAAAAGGAAAAGAAAAACATATTTATATTTTTTATAATTAAACATCAATCATATTTGACACAAAAATTTAAAAGATGTAGATTCTACCATTCTATTTTGATATATTTTTTATACAATATATTTATATGTTTTCCAGCGTTTACAAAAAGTACTCGAGTAAATAGTCAAGATTATGAGGTAAAATTAGTAGACACAGCAGGTCAAGATGAATATAGTATATTTCCTACACAGTATTCTATGGATATACATGGTTATGTCTTGGTATATAGCATAACAAGTGCTAAAAGTTTTGAAGTTGTACAAATTATTTATGACAAATTATTGGATATAACAGGAAAAGTCCAGTATGTTACACATTCACTTTATTAATTTATATACATGGCATATAAATAGTGTGATAGCATTTTTAATACAATTAATAAAATATATTTTTATAATTTTCAGTGTCCCAATTGTATTAGTAGGAAATAAAACCGATTTATATGTAGACCGAATGATAACAACAGAACAAGGCAAGCGATTAGCAGATTCTTGGCACGCCGCTTTCTTAGAAACAAGTGCAAAACAAAATGAGGTAAATTTATTTTTTAAAAATTACATTTACATGATTATAACGTAATTTTGTTTTGTTTTAGTCTGTTGCAGATATTTTTCATACATTATTGATTGAGATTGAGAAAGCAGATGGAAATGTACAAGAAAAGTCAAATTGCATTATTTCCTGAGCTATATTAGCTGGAAATCTAATACGATGTAAATGTATAAAACCAAGTGACAAAATTGGCATTATATTACATACACGTCCGAAAACAAATTAAGTATAATAATATTAAAAACATAAAATAGCAAATATAAAACAATTGTGTCTCTTCTTGCTGTATAAGTCAAAAATATTATAAATATTGTCTATTTGAGAATATACATCATCATAAGTATGTTTATTATTTACTATTACAATTACTGTTTAACAAAAAAAGAATTAAGTTGTCTATACTTATTTTTTATTCTGCAAAAATATGTATAATAAAATTTAACACTTTAGATATAATTTTTCAGTATGAGAAGATGGAATAACTGTTAACCTGGATTTATGTAATTAATATTCCAAATGTTTATATTTTTTCAAATATGCTGGAATAAATCATTATAAAATGTACAATAAAAATATTTATTCCTACACATTAATCCTCTAATCCTCTAAATTAGTACTCTATTAAAGTGTCCAAATATTTATATACAGACTATAGAGAATAAAAAATAAATATCATGCAAAATTAAGTTTGAGCCTAAAATTTAAGATTAAATTTTTTTTATGTTCCTATTGTATTTTACTCATCACAACTTTTATTAAACCAACTCAATTGTTCATTTGAAAGATGATTTGAAACTTGATATTATAAACTTCATGGATTGATATTATTTACAATATTATATACATTTCACAATCAGATAGAAATAGTGTGTTATTAACAATGAAATAAGAAATCTTTACCATATAAATTGCTCTGCCTTGAGTAGAATGAAATATGTACTTAACATTAAGATAACTTTATAACTTCAAATTACTTATATAAGAAAATATTTCAAGCAAAAGTTGGATAATATGAAGGAAGACATGATTTGATATTATTTCTGATCTTTATTTGATAGTATTTTTCTGCAAATAGGCATGTAAAGGTTTAAGAATATAGAGATCAATTATGTTTTTTTTTTTTAAATAAAACCATAGCTCCTTGTTCTATAGAAAGATATTAATATTTAATTTACACTAAATAAATATCACTAGTTTCATAGATACTGAACAATTGATATTATGAGTAAACTACAAATTCATATTTTTGTGAACATAAAAAAACTGAGATTATTTCATCTACTAAATATTATAACATAATGTACTTTGTATAGTGTATATATTTTTATACGCATTATTAAATTACTAAATTTCGCATAAATACATAAAAATCCGAAGTTATATTGAATATCTCTTTAATACTTTCGGAATAAACTGTTTGTGTTGTTTACATGTTTTATAACAACAAGCTAATAAAATTATGAATAACATCGTCTACATTGTAATGAAATTCAAAATTCATGTTTAAAAAAAAATGTTTAGAGAAAAAAAGCAATGATTGCAACTCTAATTCTTCGAGAAAAATTTTTCTTCTATTATATAGTCCAACAATGATAATTAAAAAAAAAATATACAAAATATCTTGTTTCTCGTGACTTTTGAAAGTATGATTAAAAATAAAAATGGCAGAGTCATATATATATTGATGGAATTATAAAATGGCAGTAGGAATTATGGTATATTAAACATTGTACTATACAATGAGGATTCATATTTTACACTATACACACTATAAACTGTAGACTAATTCTATATATTGTACAAATATCTCCTTAACCATTACATTTAGAACCAATGTGACTTAATAATACTTTTTTACTTGGAATTTAATATTCTTCTGATTTATGATAAAAAAAATATATGGTCCAATTAAAAAAAAATAAAGATGACCTTAAAAATTTCTAAATCCACAAAAAATTGATACATCATATTTTAAAAACATACAACTTTTGTATTAAATAATTTTTCATTAGATGTAATAAATTAAATTTAAGAGTTATTTCAAGTCTGCAAGTTACGTGAATCACCCTACAATCGAAAATTACAAAATTACCATAAAAGGTAATAAAATAAAACTCACGTAAAATATCAATAATTTAATTATTCACTACATGAAAATCTTCCACTAAACATCGAAACTAAATATTGAAATTAGATACATACAAAAGTATTCAACATAAAATTCAATTCTTTTTTCCAGAATGAATTATTCGAAATGTTGAAATCTCGAAATTCCTCAAAACCCATAAAAGTTTCGAGTTTCATGGACTCGAAACTCAAAGAAGAAAGAGTATAAAAATTAATGAATAAAGAATAATTTGCAGTACGAATAAAGAATATTTCATTCATCGTATGTTCGGTATAAGATGCTTCGCAAACGTTCAGTGATGAAATGCTTGAAATTTTCTTGGGTTTCGACATTTCGAGTAATTTATCTCTAGTGATCGCGGATGTGCGATCGATTGTAATTCTGGAATAATATAAAATATCTAAATCTAAATAAATAATCAAAAAAATATCTTATTACACCACCATCAATGAAATATACTCTGAAAGATTTTTCAATACACACATCTGTCATTGCAATCGACAACAAAAAGAAAAAGTTTGAATATTAGCTTTCTAAATAAGAATCTGGATTAAACATTTTAATATCTTACTATGTTTATATTGTTTATATTCTGTTTAATTGTGGCCAATAGGAGTTTATATAAGTATTAAGTCTATTCTTAAAACAAGAATTTGTCTTACAAAATCTTACAAAGTTTTAGATTCAAGTTTCAAGAATTAAAAATTAGTTTCCAGCTCGTCCTTAGTGTACATATATCTTTCTTCAACGCAATATTTTCATTTACTGGACCGAATTTCGAATGTAGTTTTCCATTTGCCAGGTAATTTCTTTGATTATTGAATTGTCTTAATTGAAGAGAGATGACTTCCTGAAAGTTATAATATATATATTTCTTTTTTTAATTCATAAAAAAACGATAAAGATGCATTACTTTTTCAACCTCTCCTAATTGATTTCTCTGGTTTTAGTGATATAATAAAGCATTTAATGAAAAAATTTGGGAAAATCAATAAAATTACTTGATTTTTTTTGGTATCTAGTATATGTAGGAATCGAGGAAAATTGAGGAAAAAACATCTGACATCTAACACATAAGATCGAATTTGTTACTTCTGACTAGAAAGTTGGAATTTCATCACTACTAATGGTACGTTTACACCAAGTAAACGAATGCCCGTTTGCCTCTCATTCTGACAAATTGACATTGATTTATTACATTAAATTGGCATTCATTTATTGTTCGTTTAATGAATACCAATATATTGTATATATTGCATTGTATATATAGGTATAAATTTGAGCATTCGTTCGTTTGATGTAAACGCATAGTAAGGCTTTCTTTATTTTTTGATTTTATTATTCTTATTTATTTTAATAAATAGGACCTGAATCTATACACACACACACACACACACACGCGCGCGCGCACATATATATATATAATTACAATGATATTTGATGCACTCAATTTCAATCATCTTTTCAAATTTTTAACAAGCAATTTTCTTATCTAGATATCACGTAACAGTTACATGCGCAGTGATCATAAGTGTTGAATGTGTTTTACTAACCTATGCTTTACTATCTATGTATGTGTTATATGTCTTTTCATTGGTGTATAGAAAGATCCAAGTATTATTGAACTATTAAAAATTAATTTACAGTGGTAAAAATGTTACGACATCTGTTACAACCACTTGTCCGAAATACACGAAATGGTAAATTAATAATATTTCATTCCATTAGATTTGGAAATAATGTATTAAAAAATCTTACATAATACTAATCATTCGATATTGCTTAGATATATTTAGTAACAATTATGAAATTTAATTTATATATACATATATTTTTTCAAATTTTTATATTATTTGTAATTTTTTCATTGTGATTAATTCTTTTAGTATTTTTAATTAAGATCTATACTTTATAAAAAAGAATTTTTCTATTTTTTATAAGATTACTTAAAATCTTATAATCTTATTCTCTACAAGAGAAAGATTATTATAACCATGATTTTTTGTATTGAATTTATTATAATATATATTATATTGAAGGTATCCGATCCTATCATGTACCTAATGAACTTCGACCACCAACTATGGACGAAGTGCTTGTGCCACAGGGCTCGTGGCAAGAAGCACATGCCAAAGCTCAAAGAAAGTATAATTTACAGTTAGCAGCTGGTATCATTATACTTGGTGCTACTATAGCATTTGTATGTATATATTAGCATAAATTAATATTTTCACTAAATTACTTTTACTTACATTATTTTAATTTTTAGGGTAGAATAACTGGAATACTTTGGCTTAATTATCGCCCACCAAAACCAGAAGATAGGCCTCAAAATACTAAATAAGATAAATTTTAATTGTAGCAGATAAATATAATAAATATAATTGTATAATTACTTTCTAGTAAAAAGTAATAAAATATTTATAACATATATAATTTCCATATTATTTTTATCAATTTACTACTTTTATCAGTTTATATACAAAAAGAGAAAGAAAATATTTATTAACTTAATATTTACCTTAAAAGATGTATTGTTCTATTGTTATCCCTATTATGTTCTTTTAGTCACATTTCTCAAAAATTAAAAAATATGTTTAAACAAAATCTAAAAAAATTTTTATTTATGATTTTTCGATTAAATTTTATGTTAACATCTTAAAATATTATAAATCCTTTTTGTTTGCCGCGTGCAAAATTAAAATATAAAAATTCAAGGATTGCTGCAGGGTTAAGATTTTCACATTTAAAAATTTTAATTTGCACTTTTAAAAATTATTATAAAATTATTAAGAATTAAAATATATAAAATAGTACAAAATATATAGATTGGAGTTTATTAAAGTTCATTTTATTTATGTTACTTCACACAAATGTTTAGACTGAACAAAAATTTAAATACTATTTATGAAAGAAATATTTACATTTTCAACAAAAAATTACATTATTTTCTTACTGTTATTTCAATTTAAATATTAATATGTATCATAGATCTTTTATTTTACAATTTTTTTAGTGAGATCGAGCTATTTCTGAGAAAAATTCTAAAATATCTTGTATAGTAAATTCAAGAGTTACCATACTATCTGGATAACATCTCTGAATTAGTTCTTCTATGTATATATATTGTGCAATAAATTCACCTTGCATTTCACGCCAAACAACCTATATAAAAAGATATACAATATATAATATACTGCAGAAAAGAAGGAAATATTAATAAATTATTTCATTTACTTGTAATAAATTTTCTTCTTCGCATAAATGTTTTTCAACTTTTCTGTACAAATTTTCTAAACCTTTTTTAACTTCTCGAGCGGGATATTCTTTTACTACACGTCTAAGTTCTTGTTTACTAAAAGCCATTTGATAACTAACTTCGGATTCTTTAACCCCAGCACCAACTTTTGCTTGCACGCCTTCAAAAAATAACTGTAAATATATTGTACATTAAACGTACAATAACTGTAAATATATTGTACATTAAACGTACAATAACTGTAAATATATTGTATATTATAATATTAAAAGAAATACTATATAAAAAGTAGAAAAAAATTTAAGATACAAACGTTTAATTTCTCTAAAGGTCTTCCAAAATATTGTGTAACATATGCACGTAAAGCATCCTGATATTTTTGTTTAGCTTCCTTTCGTTCATGATCAAATACAGGTATTTTTAATTGTGATAGAAGATCATATAGATGGTGAAAGTTTTCTAAAATACAAAGCAATTATTGTTTGTTCAGTACTTTACAATTTTTTTTATCTTACCCATTTTAATAACTTCTTGTGGAGTTTTATGATGTTCTCTGCTATGGATAATAATGGCTTCAAACATTGTACTTACTAATTTACTATACCACTTCTCAAGATCAACTTTTCTATCTGAATTTTTAAATATTTTTTCTGTCGTTTTTGCAAATGGTCCAAAATTTTCTACATATGGCAATATACCACATTTATTTCTGCGATTAACTTTAGTATCACAGAGAATTGATTGTAATTGTGTTTGCATAAATTTGTCAAATGCTCTTTTAACTTGAATTAGAGCAGAAGCAAATGTCATAGATAAAAATGAACCAGTATCTTGAGCTGACATAACATGTTGTGATAAACGTACCAAAACATACATACACCAACTGAAATTTATTTTCCATTAATCAGGTAAATTAAAAAAAAATTGAAATAAAATGTTATAAATTACTTACAAACTATCGATTTTATCCAAAAAAGCAATAAAATTATTTAATTCAGTTTCTAATGATGGAAATATTGCTGACATTGTACCACGCACTTCTTCATTTACTTGTCTTTCTAACTTTTTACTTGCTGTAGAAGTCACTGATCCAGGACTTGCAGCTCCATTGCTAACATTATCTGTTTCTTCCATTTCACTACTCTAATACATTTATAATACTCTGTATATTACTCTATTTATAATACTCTAATACATTAATAGTTTTTAAATATTGTAATAAAACTGTATTAATATTTTACATACTTTTGATGGAGAAAGAACAGAATCTAATTGTAGAAACGAAATGCAAAATGCCTGTTCTGCGAGACAGACTGGTTGCATTTGAGAAAGCATGCAATCAAGAACTGAATCCAAAAGATTTCCTTCTCCTACAGGTGCCCATGTTTCACCACTTAGTAAACAAATAGGTGCAGGATTTAATAAATCTTCTGCTTTTTGACTACTAGACTTTGATATGTTTGCTTAAAAACATGCGTTTTCGTTAAAAATAAAGATTTATCATTATTAATAATAAAAAAGAAAAAAACTTATATACCTTGAAGACGTTTACAAATAAGTTTATTTCTTGCTTCCTCAAAAAATCGTTTCAAATCCCTTTTGTATAATTTACTCATTGTATCTGTATATACCTTTGTCAATTGTGTAAAAGCCTTATTATCTAAAGCTCTTAATAATTGCATTAACTCTGTATATGGTTCAAGTTCATGATGAACTGCTTGATGTGTTGGAAGAACTAAATCTGTCATTGACATAGACGTATCTCCAACATCATTACCCTATAACAATATTATATTTTAATATCAATTAATTTTATTACTCTTATGGATATACATACCAAATGAATAAAAAGATTATTTAGATGTCTAGCTACAATTATAGAAAATTTTACTCTAAGTTTATCAAGTCGCCTTTTTTGTTCTATTACTGCATTTAATTTATCAAGTCCTGGTGGTAAAGGAGCTATAATTGCTTTTAAAAGAGCAGCACCTGCATGGCTAAGTTCTTCTTTTTCTCCTGGAAGCTCAGCTTCACTCAAAATATGTTGGTGAGTTGGAGAAATATCTAATTGCGACTTACAAAATTAAAATTTTTTCGATTAAAGAATTAGGATTATATAAAATTATTATGAAATAAAAATTTTATATAACTAAAGTTTATAAAACTTATAAAATACATATAGTGAAATAAAAATTACTTACAATTACTGTATTCAATTGATCTAACAAAAGTCGTGCATTATTATTAGCTGTATGGATAGCTTGATTTTTTTGACCTACACGTGCCATAACTTCTCTAATTCTACCAAGTGCCTCATCATAGGCTGCAAGACGGGCTTCAACAATAGAAGCTTCAGTTATTGCTGCTTCTATACTATTCATTAATTGAGTTACACAGGCTTCCGATGCCAAAACTGATTGCACATTTTCCTGTATTGATAAAAAGTAAATTTTGAATTAAGATTTTTTAATAAGAATTATAATTTGCTAAATTTATAATTTTACCCCATCAAGATTTGAAAGATTTCTAGAAAGGGTTTCCATGAAAAGTTCAGCATTAGAAACTGCATATTCACAATCTTCCATCATTTGTTTTAAATCAGTAACTTCTTTTTCAGTAATTGGTTGATAATCAGATGAAATAGGAGATGTTAATAATTCTACAAATAATGTTATAATACTGACATTATATTAAAAGTTGATATTGTCTAAGACACAAATAAATAATAAACTAATTTAAAAACAAAAACTATAATATTCACCTGGTGTGAAAGTAATACTATCACTTTCTTTTAATGAACTCGGATCTATAAGCAATTCTTTAGGAATATTTTTAAACTGTGGTCTTTGAGCTAAATTACACGAATAAGTGTATAAATTGCTTATGAATGTTCTTCGTTCTTGTATTGTTGTCACTGACCACTTATATATTTTATCAATATGTAATTCTATATCCACAGAATCATTTTTAATACCATCCACAATTTGAATATCGCTTAAAGGCCATGATTGTTTTTTCTTAAATACATTTTTATCATTTTTTTTTACTTGATACAAAACTAAAGATGAAGGTAAATCTGTGGTTGTAGTTAAACACAAAAAACTCATTTTTTTTTTTTTATATGCTTTACTAACATAACATACACTTAATAATTTCTCATCACTAGGTGTAAACACTTCTCTTTGTAATGTATGTCTTATTGCTGCCATAATTGCAGTTAATGTTTTAAGTTATGTATAATATATAAATAATGTTACTTTAAAATAGATAAATCTTTAAAATATAATAAACCTAAATTCATTAATCTAGAATATCTATAAAAACAAACTGTAAATATTGTACAAAATTTTAATATAACTTTAGTATTTTTGAAATATTGTTATAGAATTAATACCATATTTTAATTTTAGACACATATCTATTCATTTACTATTCGTTATAAATTTATAATAGAATATAATTTTACTTCAAGTCAAAATTAATCACTTGAAGTATTGCTTGATTTATCTATAATCACGTCAAATAAAATATTGTTTGTCAGATTTCTAGTTTACTGATAGACTGACAACATATACGTATATTCATATGTGTATACATATATATACAGAGAGTACAAGAAAATCTTACACGTAATCGTCTCTTTATTACATATTAGCCAATAGCAAAATTGTTGTATAATTGTATTACATATATTATTACGTATATTTAATTAGAAGTAAATAAATAGATAAGTAATAAATAGTTATCACATAATTATAAATTTGTATGTATATCTATATAATATAGTATTTATTACAAATTTTTTATGTTGCGTAATGTAATTTTTCGGCATTATAAATAACTTTGAAACTTTACTATAATTATAAACAATACATGATTATAAAATTAAAATAAAATAAATAAAATTCTTATTTGCTTAAGAGCCTTTTTAAATATAAATTTACTTTCAACATAAAATGAATAATTGTAAGAAAGATAAATAATAAAAAAAATATATAGATATATTAATTTTATCATAAAAATTTATTTAATCATATTTAAATATATATATGTAGTACAGATATAAATATATAAATATATGCATAATTATTATCAATCATTTTATGGTATTATTAGTAATTAATTTTATAATTTTTTATATTTAATAAAATAATTCACATAAATGCACATAATCCATAAATTTAAAATTTATAAGAATTGTGAAAATACGTATCTTTCTTACAACATTAAGTCATGGCATTTGAATTGTCACAGCCTTGCAACTTTTCGTAATGTTAATTTTAAAATATAATTAGTATTTATAATTATTTTAATCACTAATCCATATTTATTTTTAAATTGCCATAAAAATCAGTCATAAGCATAAAACGCTTGCATTAAGGATACATTAGACACCAATTAGATTTATCTTAATTAACCATTAATGGCTTTCCTATTTAAATATTAAATAAAATAGTACCTTGTTAGGCTTTATTAAACGAAAAATTAATGTTTTTTTAAATAATTTAGCAGATTTCAATGAATCTGAAATCAAAAATATGTTTTAACCATAGACAAGATATAAAATAGATGTAACATCCACTGCATTTTTGTGTAACACGCTCAGGGAGTTTTAGAATTCTCTTACTATTTTCTTGTTACATTTTACCATACGTATTTATACAGATTTTGCATATGTTACTAATAGGAATTAGAATAAAAAAATATAGATATATAATATTGCTAAAATTATTTATCGAATTGAACACTTCATCAAAAAATACAATGACATAAAACAACGATAAATAGAAATTCAGATGAAAAATTTATTATATATTTCATTATGTACATCTATTTAAAATTAGTTGAATTATATTTTTATTAAAACCATAATTCTAGCATGTATAACTCATGATCCACGCGCCACAAGCAGACGTTTCTCCTCTTTTCTTGCTTCGTTGAGCGGCCTCCTCCATACTTACTAGATTTTATGATTGCAATCGAATTCTTCTTCTGTAATTATCACTACATTCATATATATTTATATGAATGATGCCGATCGATTGCGGTATGTGATGCGATCGCTTGTACAGAAGGAGAAATTCGGTTGTGATCAATCTATATATAATAAGGGGTGAGGGGGGTTACTCAGCGAAGCAGGAAAGGAGAAGCGTCTGCTTGTGACTCGCGGGCTACGAGTTCCGCATATACGTAGTTACATCATAATTGCAAGGATCGAAAGAATAGAAATACTTATATTCTAAATTGTGAATTTTTTATATTGTTCAAAGAAAAAAGGTAAATTGTTTACTTATTCTGCATATTTATAAATCAAAACATGTAATTTATAAATTTTAGAAATGTTTCATATAAAAATATTGTTTAAGACAAGTTAATGGTAATGTGTTATAATTCTTTACATATAACCGTTACATAAAGAAAAATCTATATAAAGAATATCAAAACTGATTTTAAAAATTAAAATTATTGTTTTTCATTTTTGAAACAATTAAATAAAGATACATGATTAGATTAAATCATCTGAAACTTTTTATATTCTTATAGTAACCTTAATCTTACAATAAAATACTCCAAATAAAATACAATAAAATAGCCATAAATACTCTGTATTTTATAATAATTTTTATATTTTTTCATTAGTTTAAAATAACTATTGATATAATGTTACTATTATAAAATAATAATATAATTTAATTTTTAATTTTGTTATGTGAACAATAAGTGACAATATTTACAATTGTTATAATATTGAATGACATTCAGGTTATATTTGAAAACCAATGAAAAGAGGAATATTACAAAAAATCGGATTATAAGAATTGAAAAACAAAACACATATTACATATTACAAATATTATAGTAATAAAAGATTTTGTAACAAAAATAAGTAAAATCTCAGCATAAAATTAATCAAATACATACAAAATTTATTATCATTGTTAATTACAAGTTATTAATGTTTGTTTTTTATTTATATCTTTATTCAGTATATAAAATAAAATATTTAATTTTATTTTGTATATGCATGTTTATTTTGTTAATATGCATATATGCGTATGTATATTTAATAAAATTTCTTTTTAAATTTAATTTATTTTAATTTATCTTCAAAATTTATTTTTAAATGTTTCTAATGGAAAAATTATATAGTACTTACAGTATATAACATTTTCAATACAATGTACATTCTTGCATACACAATATGTATATATTAAATTTTTAACTTTAAAGATTTTTTCATAAATATATATATACCATATCATTCCATTAAAAAAAAGTTGACCTTCATATCTCCTTGACGCCACCACCTATAAAAAAATTAGTAACATCAAATTATGAGTCTCTCGATACCAAATAAGTTTGCTCTAATGTATTTTCTTCTATCTCCGAAAACAAGCGACTTATTCAGGTGTCCTTTTTTTAAGTGCCCCACCCTGTATATATATGCACATACATATAATATACTATATTATAATACAATTATAAAATTTAAAAATATTGTAGATTTGGCAAAATATTTCTATATTATTTCATATAAATGCTAAAGATTTTACAATATTTTTAATAGTTATATTTTTTATACAGGATATACATGTAAATATGGTAAATTTTTTTTTATTAAATATATGTATATAACATGTACAGGTGAACAATGAATGATAATACTTGGAAAATTACTGAAAACATTGAGATTCCAGAAGAGGCTGTTGAAATGATAATGTTAGAAAATGAAAAATCACTAACAGATAGGATTTATTCAGTTGTAAAACGATCACCATTTGGTATAGCTGGTATGCTTTTAGAAACAAATATTTTTTATTAGTTGACTATATCATTCTAAATTGGAATGAATGAATATTATAGAATTATAATAATTATTTATTTTGTATTATAATTTTTTGTAATAATTGTGTATTTATTTTATAGGTTTAGTTGGTTTTTCTACTATTTGTGGAATAGGTATGTATAAATGGAAAACACGAACAGTATCACCTTCTATATTTCTTACGCAGTTAAGAGTTATAGCTCAGGGTACAGCAGTTGGAATTATTAGTCTAGGAATGTTATATGGCATGTATAATGATTATATAAAGAAAAAGAAGAAGGAATAACATTTGTTGAAATGACAAACAATTTCAAAGAATAAATATATTTATTTTTAGCAAAAGTTTAAAAACTATTTATAATTATTGAATTTAAATGCTTTATCTGTATCAAATCTGTATCAAATTCAACTATAAGTAATTATATGTAATAATAGTTTGATATGTTTTAAATATTGTGCTAAAGATATTATTTATTGTATAAGTTATTGATTCGTAAGTAAAGTATCTCACTGTAAATAATGTTTCAACATAGAAGTACTGTAATAATTATACAATAAAATGTAATAATTGTAAAATGTAAAGTACTATAGTAATTAATACAATAAAATGTAATGAAATAAACATTCAATTAAAGAATTAGAATTTATTTCAAATCTGTTTATTTAAATAAATTGTAACTTATATGTTATATAATGTAATTATATGTCTTGTATGTAATTAAATATAAAATATAAATATATAAATATCAGGTAATTTTGAAAAAAAAATAAATATTAAACGGCAAATACTTAATTAAATTAATATATTATTAAATATTATTAATAAATATACATAATGTAGGTTTTTTGCTCAAGAGTGAGTAATTTATTTATATTGATAAAACAATAATATGAAAAAAACAAAATTATGATTAATAATATCTCAAATTGTTATATTTAATAGTTAATAAATAAAGTATATTAATGTTTGATCTGTATTTTCATATAATTAAATTTAATTAATAATAGTAAATAAATACATAACATTAGTTCCGGAAGACCTTCGAGTTATCAAGATACGCAAAGATGGCTGAAGAAAGTGACAGGAGTCAATTGCCAGCCGGTTGGGAATGCAGATATGACATTCGAAGTGGTCGTCCGTATGTAAATTTTTTATAAAATCTTCGATTATTTTACTATCTAGTAGTAGAAAATTTGAATTTGAGTAGAAATATTTATTTATTATCAAAAGCTAATATTGCGCAATCACAATTTATTTCATTTGATTTTATATATATAAACTAGTAAAGAAAGTATTAAAGAGCATAATTATTCTTTACTAAAGAATCTTTTTCGTTTGCTTGCAAAAGTATGATACATCAATCATTATATAATTGAATCTATTATTTATCAAATGTATGATAAATAACAATATATTAAATAGTTATTATACAAATTACTTTTTTAGATATTTTATAAATCATTTTAACCGTACTACAACATGGGAAGATCCAAGAGTAAGATATTGGCAGTATTCTCAGTATATACAATCACAAAATTCAATGGCACTGAGTTCTGCTACAACTATCACTTCCCAAGATATGCCTTTGCAGGTCAGTAAGTAATTCCTGTTGTATGCTAAAATTGTTAAGTTCATCAATATTTATGAAAATTTGTATTTTTATAAACATAACAATAATGATGTACAATATAAATAATTAATTTCATATATTATTACAATTATTTTATATATTTTTGCATATTTTGTGTATTATGTATATTCTCATATTTTTAAATTTTTGATAAACTGCAGTCTGATTATATTAATTAATAAATGTATTCATTCTTATATTTAGAAGAGTTGAGTGTCTTAAAATACCACTTATGCATGTATTAAAATAATCAATTGCACTTCCAATATATGTATGTATTCTTGTCATATGCACATGCTGCATTTGGATAAAACATAACATGTACAACAAAATAATAGACTGGAGGAAATGGAGTTGGTGCACATATAGGTTATGCAGGAGCTCATAGAGCTCCACAAATCTATCCAACACTGTCCCCTTATCATAATCCACAACTTGCATTTTTAGCTCCTTGTTTACAGGTAGGTAATGTATAACTATACATGCATTGTATATTATTTGATTTTAAAATATTTGATTATTTGATTTAATCAATTTTCTTTGAAAAGTGCATAGATTAATCATAAATAACATTATTTTATACCAAATTTCTATGTTAAATGATTTTATTATGTATCTGGTTTATTATTATTAAATAAATTATTATTAAATTTTTTTAATATTAAATATCAAACAAGTAATCCAGTAATATCTAAAAAAAATAATTCATATAGGATCTGAAAACTCCATTATCATTGAAATCAGTTAGTGCAATGACAAACAGACTTGGGGATATGACATTAGGATCTCCAACTCCAATAAAGAATATGGAAACATGCCTAACACAGAATTCTGATTCTGAATTGCAAGTTGCCAAAATCAATGCTATGTTCCCAACAGTTTCTGATACTCATATTCGACTTCTTTTGAAAAAGTAAGTTTTAGAATTTGCATGTATAATGCATATGCATATATTTAGATTTTTATTTATATTATTTATATTATTAATAAAAACTTTAATTAATGTTTTACTTTTATTTATGTAAATAAATATTTACATAAATTACAGTGTAAATTTTTGTCTTTAAATCTAAACTTAGATTTTTAAACTAAGTATATATATACATATAAATATATATGTATATATATAAAATTATGCTTCCTTGCATACTTAATTATATTTTTGCTAACTACATATCTTTCTTTTAAGTGAGTTTTGTTAGCACTGTATCAATTATAGTGCTAAGATGGTAGCTGATATCTTTCAGATACCATAACAGAGCAGCTTTGGTTGTCAGCGCTTTACAAGTGGAAAAGAATCCTCTTTGTGCACCAGGACCATGCACACCTGTGGGAGTGCATTCGAATTATGCAATACCAAGATGGCGATTACCATCACATGCTATACATGCAGCTCTAACATTGAGTCCACCTCGTGGGGCTCGGCCAGCCCCTAACTCCCCAAAAATAAAACTTAGGTTTTTTCCATACTTATAATTTAAATTTCAGATATATTAATATTGTATCTTGATAGATGTTGATATTGTATGATATATTGTGATAGTTGCAAAAAATATATCAGCGATATATATATATTTATTTATTTATTTATTTATTTATTTTAAGTATCTGATATATTTTATGTATATGATCATATAATGGTGTGTAGTAATAGCATGTATTAGTATATTTTACAGACTATTCGTATAATCAACTCAATTTTTATTTGTATGTAAAACTATATTTTTATGCATTTCATTATAATTATGCATTTTTTTATGTGCAAATTTATCATACTTTTATGATTCATAATCAGTAGAATGAATAATGTTGCAAGAATTTATATCTTGTGTTGTAAATAAATTTGTATTAAGTAGTTTCCAAAGAATGCTATTAAAAGACTAATAATTTTTTTTCGTTTTTAATCATTTTGTTTCCGTGTATCATCTTTTATTTTTATAATTTGTATTAATTTTTTTATACATAGTATTGTATTCATTTCTCATTTCAGTTCATTTTTCATTTCAGTTTCTTCCTGGTTTACAGTATACCACATGTTGGATAGTGTAAAATTTACACAAATCATAGATAGGTTGGTTTCAGTTCTATATCATTAGTGTATTTTTTGTTTAGTTTTTAGTAACAATCATAAAGTTTTGCTTATTTTTTGTCTGTAATAATAATCCTTATAATGATGTTAAATAAGTTTCTTAAGTATATTTCAATGTTACATATAATCAAACAATATTAAAGAAAGAAAAGAGTACCAATATATTATGCATGCAATAAGAAATTCATTTATTCAAGGAAAATGTGATTTAAGCATGCTAGTATATGCATGTGTATTATTATTTTTATTCTCTATATTTAAAATGTCTTTGTGCAATTTTTAATTTTATCAATTATTTTATTACACATTATAATATTATAGCATTATATACTCATAATATATATTATGTATAATACTTAAATTATCACATGTACATACCACATAAATTATTACAATTAATGTTTTATATAAATTTTAGTTAGTAATCACTAAAAATAATGTCATTTTAATATTTAATTTATTTTATTAATTATTTGCATTATATTCTTGTCTGATTTATAAATCAATTGTCCAATTGCACAATTCAATCCTGTACTGTAGATTGTGTTTGTTTATATACTATGGATTATGAAACAATCATATTAAATATTACATATTAAAATATATATACAGGTACCTGAAAAATGTATTTCCAAAAGTAGAGGAAACTATGTTGCTTGATATTTTGGAACAAAGTGATAACAATGTTCAAAAAGCTTCTGAAAAATTAATCGATTTGGGTTATGAAAAAAGAAATCCTACAGCTCCTAAATCATTAAGAAAAAAAGAAGAGGAACAAGTAATATATAATATTTATTTATATCATATATGAATATCAATATTTCAAAAATTATTTTATATTTTATTTTTGTAGATAAACAATGAACAAATTGTACCTACCCCGCCTCCGCGTATGAAAAGTATAGAAGAGAAAAATAAAAGTAGGTATACGTTATACGTTATTAATAATGCATTTTAAAATGTTAATATCAATATTTAAATTTTTAAAATATAATTTATTAGTGAAAATACGATTAATGGAAAAGTATAAATCAGTGCCAGAAAGAGTAATAATGCTTGCTATGGATAGTGTTGACTATGATGAAGAAAAAGCAATACACATATTAGATATCATGGTTACAGAAGAAGCTACAAGACCTTTGTGTACATCAAGTAGTCAAAGGTAAGATACATTTAAGTAAAAGAAATTTATATTTTTTGAATATCAAAAATAGTTTTATGGAATTTATTATAAACAAATATAGTTTAATTGTTTAAAAATATCTTATTAAATATATGTAACATTTGCAGCAGTAGAAGCGATGAAAGAAAAGACAGTCCACCTGTAACTGAAGCTGTAAAATTAACTTCTTCGCCAATTAAAAAAGTAGTTAAGAATACAGATTCTGAAAAATCTAAACGGTCAAAAACTAAAATAGAAATTCCAAAGTAAGATAAAATTTTATTATGTCTTTTTATATTTATATATATTTTTTATATTTTCATATTTAAAAAAGAAAAAAATAATATTCAATATTTCTAGAGTTTCTCGAGGAACCAGTACTACAGAAGACAATGAATACAAGTCTCCATATTTAACAAAACCAGTTGGACCAAACCCTGATTTACCAAAAGGAGCTAGTAATGACTTACTTTTGTAAGTTAAAAATTTTCTTATAATTTAATGATAAAATTTTCTGTATGATTGAAATTTGAAATAAGTGGATTATTATTATAAATTTTTTTAGGCCTGATTATGCACCATGGTCAGGTCCAGATCCAAATTTATTAACTAAAGAGATGTATAACAAAACAATAGCTAATGGACATGATGCAAGTTTGCTTTTTGGAAATCGTTATGTTGCCAAAGGGCCTAATCCAGAATTAAGGAAAGGTCCATTGAGAGAATTAACTCAAGGTTCTATATATTCTCAAAGAAATGTTTCGAATACGGAAAGTCGCGGCAAATGAAATATGTGTAATTGTTTTTTTATTAATTTTTATGTTTGTTAAATTAAGAATACACGTTTGTTTTATTTGAATAGTTTTTTTAATTTAATATCTTTATATAAATTATAGAAATTCATAATTATAATTTAAACGTTAATTATTTGTAGTATTAACTTCTTAATTTTTTTATATGCAATAAAATTACTTCCAACAATAATATAATTCAAATAAACAAATTATTGTTATATGTTATTAAATCAAAATTTTTGCGTTGTATGTTTGAATTAAAACTTATAATATAGATATTGGTTTATTTTGTTTAATTGAAATTTTATTTTTTATGTTCACTATTAATTGTATACTGAGAGTAAATAGTAAATTGTCTATAAGATAGTAAAGAAGATGTATTTACGAAAGAATGTGTAATGGAGTGTTCAAATTGACTTAGGCATATATATTTTAAATGATTTAAAAAATACATCATCTTAATATTCTAGCATGCATTATCAATTTAAAGAAAAATCACAATGCTTCCATTTATGACATATCTTAACACATATATTTATTTATAAGTGTTATACATACTTAAATGTTACTTTAATTTATCCGTATATTATCTCCGCAACTATTTATTATTTCAAAAAAATGTTGGAAATAAAAATTGTTCTGTTTCGAGATCTTGTGATCACCAGATTTAATTAGATGAAAAGATTTCGAAAATATCGAAGTCACATCCATTTTTAATGTAGATTTTTAAAAATAGAATCATATATTTTTTATGGAATAATCGATGTAGCTCGATATTCTCCGTAAAAAATATAAGTATAAGTATAATATTATAATATTATAAGTATAAGTATTATTAATCTATATGTCAAAAATTAGTTCAAGAAATAATTTAACTTTAATTCCGTAAAACCTATCACATGAAAAATGAGGAAAGAATACCTTGTATTCATACTGTCATTTCATGCATAGATTTTATAAAATTAAAGTTAAAATATTTTTTGAACTAATAATTTTTTTATGTATATAGATTAATATTTTTTTATAGAGAATATCGAGCTGTATCTGTATGTATATGTATTTTGTTTATACAAATTATTAATTAATGCATACAAAAATATAATATCCCATTTAGAAAAGTAAATATAATCTCGAGATTTCGATAATATCTCAATTTTACTTCCATAGACAAATCTAGTGATCACCATAAGATATATCCCTCAAACAGAACAAATTTTATTTTCAACATTTTTTTTGGAATAATAAATAGTTGCAGAGATAATTGTGTGGATAAATTAAATGAAAAACTCTTATATACATATATATATACAAAATGTCACACAATAAATAAAAAAATTTAGGGACAGTTTTAACACATCTAAAAAGCAAAAAAAGTTTATATACAAAATATATATCCTATTTGATTTTATTTCCAAATTATTTACGATTTGTATCGCAATACATATTTTTTTCAGTGTATCACTGTATGTTGTATTCTTTTTAATTGTTTATAAATAGAATTTAACAGAACTCCATATAACATTGTACAATATTCGTAAATACTATCTTTTATAGGGGAATCTCGATACATGCCTGATACATGTCGACTTTGATGAAATTTTATATAAATGTTCATTTGAACTATCTAAGCATTTAACTGTAATTTGTTTTCTACTTCAAAAAAAAGATCAATTTTATCCGAGTCAGATCTATTACATAAATATTTATAAATCGTAAACGATAGAAAAGTGATTGAAGTAAAAGTTATGTCGTTTCTTGAGATCTACAAATCTCAAAAAATTTTTTGAAAAAATCTTTTCTATAAAAATTAAATTAATCTCTTTTTTTTAGAAATTTTAATTTTTTTCTAATTACAATATATTATAATAACGGTCGAAAAAATTTTATTCGGCACAGTTATTACGAAAATGATATTTCTCAAACAGATGCTTGAAATATGTATAATTATTTTTCACATTAAGCATAATGAAGTACAATTAATTCCCAACAAGTTTTTTCTCGATGCTACAATAATTTCAATTACACAATGTGGTATACTATTGATTTATAAAAAAAATAGATGTCTTTATTAGAAAAAAATTGAAATTTCTCAAAAAGAGGAGAAGATATAATTTAATTTTCATAAAAAAATGATTCTTTCAAAAAATTTTTGCATAGCTTCGTAAGTTTCAAAAAAGAGTATATCTTTTATTTCAAGATCTTATACCATTTTTGTCTTCTTCGAAGATTCTTCTTCTTCGAAATTTACGATTTATCACTTGTATAGAAGCACCTTGAATAAAATAGTTGATTTCTCCCTTAAAATAAAAATCTGGCACAAATAAATTACGGCTAAATTCTTAGGTATATTTAATAAACATTTATCTATTTATGCAAAGTTTCATTAAAATCAGCTCCTTTATATCCTTTAAATTCTGTGACGATTTTTACGTGGCATTATTTGAAATTCATTGAATTGAATAAAGTTTACAGTAAATCTAAATAACATCTAAACATAGAGAGAATAAAACAGACCAAGATTTTATTGGTGAGATGTTTGTAGATTTATATTTAAGTGCAAAATCATTTTAAACATTCCTTAGGAAAATAAATAGACAGGTTTAGTTGAAAAATCTATTATAACTTGAAAATAAAGGATGTTTATATGTTGATATGTTTATATGAACTTTTTTTATTATTTAGATGTGTTGCAGTCACTTCTATTGTTTATTTATTCTGGCACACTATATACATACACACACACACATTATATATATATAAATGTTTCTGAATGTTCATAAAATAATTTTAAAATTTTTGAATATTTATTAAGTTATTTAAACATTTGAAAGAACTTACTGAAATCAATTTTTTTGCAAATATGAACAAAGTTCATAATTTTAGCTTAGTGCAACATATTAAATTAATATTTATAATAGTGATAGTAATTAATTTTATGATTAAATATTTATTTGAAATATCTATGGCAGAGTATGTTTGATGTAAATTTGATTTTAAATGACTCTTAATTTAAAATAATGAAATGTTAGAATATTTAAAAATCAAATATAAATTCAAAAATATTTTGTAATATAGTTTATATACTGATAGTTTTTCTTTATAATAAGTTAGCTTAAAAATATTTTAAACTATTTGAAAACAATTTTAATTATCATTACTATAATACTATATCATCGTTGTAATATAAATTACAGATTGTTTCAATTAAAGAAAGCCATTTTATTTTGAATGTCATGAAAAATATTTTTAACAATTTAAATAGTTTTCAAAAAGGAATATTTTGGAAGAAAAAATTTTTCGTCTTATTTTTTCAGTTTTTTTTAGATGAAAAAAATATATTTTAATATACCTGAATCATGTTTACATAATCTTGATTACTAAATATGTAATGAAATTTTTCATGATATTAAAAATAACAATAATTTTAAATGACCTTCTTCGATTGGGACATCCTGTATAATGATAAAAGAAATGATTAAATTTCTTCAAACATCCAAACATAAACTATAATTAAAAAACCTATAATTTATATTTCAGTATTAAAATATCTAAGATCATATAATTTTTACAGCAAGAATTTGATTGAATTGAAAGAATGAAAATTATAAATTTACACGCAACACATTCAGTATTATAAAATATTTGAAATAAATGTAAGATGTAAAAAATTTAATTATGTAAAAAATATTTGCAAAGTTATTAGTTTTGTATATTATGTACTGCAGCACAGTTTTAAATTGTACTGCAGCATGTGATCGATATGAAATATAAATTGCATATCCATGATGCAAATTCAAGGTAATTACTACATATATGATATATCAAAATGGAATTTCTAACAATTAATAAATTAAATAAGAAAAAAGCTTTGTATATGCTATAGTTAAATGAATGTAGAAAAGTATTTTCATAGTTTAATTGAAAATAATCCTGCCTTTGACAAAATCTATGTGAATAAAAATTAATAACAGATGGGCTGTGGCTGAAACATTAGTTGAGAGCTATTTTTATAGCTTTTTGACTTGAAAAGTGAAAAACTAGAAGGGATAAAATAATCTATTTTGACTATATTTTAATTATTGTCACACATGCAGACAAGTAATGTTAACTGGGAGAAATGAATTTTTCAATAATCTAATTACTCTATTCAAGATTTCAATATGAAACATTCTTTCAAATACAGCTAGGTATTGTATTCTATATAAGATGTAGTATAGTGATTTGAAGATGTGTATTACTGTGGAGAAACTATTAGTCAATAATGTAAAATGCCAAATTTATTTCAATTAATTCTTCCATCCAAAAAATTCATTTTGCAAAATATTACTTTATAAAATAAAATGTGAAGTATATAGTTTTTTTTGTTCATTTTATGTCAAATAAATACGAATAAAGACGTCATAAAGAGTTGTGTGTAATAAGTTATGCTAACATTCTTATATGATAAGTGTATTTTATCATACGAGATTTATTAATTGAATAAGTTTCTGTTATATCAACAACATAAAATTCACTATATATGCAAATAATAATTATATATTAATGAAGTTATATATTAATGAAGTTGCCCTATTTTATGATTAAGATTTCAAGTTCCACAATTTTTCTCGTATATTTTATTTGCAGAAACAAAACTATTTTTAATAGATTTCATAAAATGTGAATACATAGAAAAACTATATATTTAGAGATACTTAGATTTATTTTGTGTTTAATACATTCATTATAATAATGTCAAGAATCATATTTAGCTTTAAGATTTCATCCTAAATATTTTAGAATAAGTGATTAAACACTCGAAAAATGATTTAAAAAACAATCCATAATTAGCAATATAAACATCATACTACATGCGGATGTAATATATTAAGTATTACAATTATGCAAAGTTGTATTTCATTGTATTTATATATCTGTATAATAAAAATATCTATAATCAATCTTCTTATGTAATCATTTATTTAATAAACAAGAGAAAAAAATTTTATAAGTTCATAACATTCAATAATAATTTAAATTAATGATGACTTATATATATCTTATCATATAAAATATCAAATAAAAAAAAAATAATTAGTTTTACATATTTATTTAGGTTTATTATAATTTTTATATAGTTATTATAATATTATAATATTATATTACATTATCTTGTAATAATGTTTTGTAATACATTATTTTGTATTAATTATAATAAAGATATCAAATCAAATTATTACAAAGTTAATAAAACATTTTATATACAACATATGAATTCTACTGTTTATAAAAAAAATACAATTAGCATCTAATTTGATTACCGCAATATCAACTATTAAACTTCATCTTCATTTAAGAGCATATTTGGTATTCCATCATTAATAGGAAATTTTCTGCCAGATTCTGGACATAATAAATCTCCATTAATGACTTCAACTTCCAATAATACATGATGAACCTTTTTTAAAAATTCCTCATTTGTTTCAAAGTCTTGAATTAATGTTTGTGGTAATTCTCCAACATGACCTATCTGTGTTAATGATCATAATTAATAAAAATTATAAAAATTCTATCTTTATTACATAAAAAGAATAATAAGAATACTTTAAAAAAATTAAATAAAAAATTAGTAGTTATTATTTTAATGAATAAATTGATAACCTTCTAATATATTAAAAATTTTAATTATAAGATTATGCTATTGAAAATTATGCTATTGAAAACAAGATTATTTTTATATTATTTTACATATAATAGCTTTTATTTGAAATTTAATACACTATATTATTTTATATATTAAAGTAGTTATTTTAGCAATACTATTTAAGAAAAATAATAACTTACACTTTCTGCAGCTTTCCAAAGAGTAGCCCAATCAAGTTTTGGAATTATCCTTGCAATAAATTCTGAATTGAAATCTACTTCTGATACCTTAATATCCTTTGCCTGTAAGTTCATATAAAAATTTTTCTCAAGAATGAATAAATTAGAAATATTTAACATGCGAAATGTTTTTATAAAATGTAGTTGATGCTTATTTGAATTAACCTTAAAATTATACACAGATCTAAAACTTACAACAATTCCAAGAGGATATCCAACAGTTACACCTTTCAAGCATTTTGAAGTTAACATATTATGTGTTAAAAGTTTCATTTTTTTATTAATATTACCCAATTGCCTTATTAATTAAAATAATTCGAAAAAATTATAATTTTATTGTTAAAATATCATCTTACAAATTCATTACACATTAGTATCGATGCCGGCTTTTACCAACTTATACACACTCCAATTTCAAGATGCAATTCAATGCGATTGTATTATATTACGAATTGTTTTCACATTTGAATTATAATATCTAAGACAAAAAAATGTGAATAGATTGAAAATTATTCGATTAATTTGTCATTTTGTAAAAATAAATTATAAAAATTTACATTTAAGATTTGTTACAATAAATTGTCTGACAGTCACGTGATTTCAATGGTACTTTCCGTTGTGAGGTTAGTTTTTCAGAAAAAATGCTATGCCTTGTTTATAAATAATCTATTAGATTATTTTATTTTGTTAGATCTTCTCAAAATACAACTAGCAGAATAATTATTTCAAATTAATACTAAAAATATTTTACTCCACATAAACTATGACAAATTATGAAACATATGGTGTGTAACCTACACGTATATATCATAGTTCGAGGTGGAAAATCGTTTGAACAGCAAACTGACAGTAGCCACATCATCTGGCCTTGATAAAAATACGCAATCAGCTGTTATTACTTATTTTTTTTTTTTTGTATCGTATTTAAATATATATATTTTTACTAGAATCTGCCAGTCATATTTTGACACATCACCAACTTCAAAAATAATCAAGAACTTCTATAACCTAATATAAGTACTATACATTTAATTTAACTTTTCAGTTCCTAAGTCTTCTATATATGTATTAAAAACTACATGATAAATGTCAATAATTTAATATTGCAAATTGCATTTTATTAGTAATAATATGTATTTTTATTAAATTCATAGTGCTTGTGTAATAATTTCCAAAAAAATGCTACAGATAGATAGATAAGATATCAGTAACAAACGTGTTAGATTAGTGTATTTAATTTGCACTGTAGTATATTATTTTCATCATGCAATAATGATATTTTAACAAAACAAATCACAAATTATATAAAAAAACAATGTGTGCTATTACAAGTAAAAGATCTTGACACCAAAAGGAATATATTTTCTAATGCAAAATGGCTTGTGAATTATTTATTTGGGGATTACTAATGTTAAGCATACAAGCATTGTTAGTTGCATCTGAAGATGACCCACTGGAATATATGAGCAAAGAAGAACGGGAAGCATTAAAGTTTGTATTAATATATAAAAATAAGTATATATATAAGAAAATAACATTTTTTATATTTATTTATAGGGAAGAAGCAAGAGATATGTTTTGTCATGCATATAATGCTTATATGGTAAAGTTTATATAAAAAATTTGCTTTAAATAAAATTTTATAATTCCTTTTAAAAATTTAATAAAATATATAAAATGTAAATATAAAGTTGGTAAAATAACAAATATAGAATCTGTGATACTTTTATATATGTAATTGTTTAATTTTTGTAAATTAGAGGTATAAGTTATAATTTAAAAAATCAACATAATTTGTATTTTATAATTTATCTATTTCTAAATATGTGTTTAAGGATAATGCGTATCCTGCTGATGAATTAATGCCACTAAGTTGTAAAGGAAGGTACAGAGGATCAGAACCAAATAGAGGTGACATAGATTCTACATTGGGAAAGTAAGAAAAATTTATTGCATATTTAATGTAAACTTTAAATTTAAAAGTTTATTTTATAAAATTATATTTTAAATAAAACAATTTATTTATATTCAACAAGTTTTTACTATTTATTATTTATATTTAAATAATAGTATACTAATATACTAAGGAAACTATATATCTATTTTTGTATATTATTTTCAGTTTTTCACTTACATTGGTTGATACCTTAGATACGTTGGTGGTAAGAGCATAAAATATTTATACATGTCATTTCACTTACATATCTAACAAAATGTAATTTAAATTAATTTTTATCTATTAAACATGTATTAGGTATTAGGAGATTTAGAGGAATTTGAACATGCAGTTAAACTTGTTGTCAGAGATGTTAGCTTTGACACTGACGTTATAGTTTCTCTATTTGAAACTAATATTAGAATGCTTGGGTAAGATGCTTAATTGTTTATGTTATTACAGCTAATGTAGTTATTTATCTGAAATAATTTATTTAATAGAGGTCTTCTAAGTGGTCACATACTAGCAGAATATTTACAACAAAGAGCTGATATAATGCCTTGGTATAGAGGCGAACTTCTAAATTTAGCCAAAGATTTAGGATATAGATTTTTACCTGCATTTAACACAACTACAGGAATACCATATGGCAGAGTAGTAACACTTTAATTTATCATAGTGTAATTAAATATATAAAAAGTTTAAGATTATTAATATAATTTTTTCAGATAAATTTAAAATATGGTATGAAAACTGTACCTTTGGAAATATCACGAGAAACATGTACTGCTTGTGCAGGAAGTATGATTTTAGAAATGGCAGCATTATCAAGATTAACAGGAGAACCAATATTTGAAGTATGATATTTTGTAATATTTAATAATGACAAAAATAATCAGTAAATTTTATCTTTAAAAACAATATCATATGAAATATGATGTAGGAGAAAGCACAAAAAGCAATGGACGTTCTGTGGAGAATGCGTCATCGTGGTACTGATTTAATGGGATCTGTGTTAAATGTACATTCTGGTGATTGGGTAAGAAGAGATTCTGGTGTTGGAGCAGGTATAGATTCCTACTATGAATATTGTCTTAAAGCATACATTTTATTGGGTAATTATTGTTATATTGTTTGTAGTTCTATATTTATTATATAATTTATTACAATATAATTAAATTTTTTGTCATGTCATAGGTGATGAAAAGTATCTTGGACGCTTTAATAAACATTATCAAGCAGTAATGAAATATGTAAGCCAAGGACCAATGTTATTGGATGTACATATGCACAGACCAAATACGAACTCAAAAAATTTTATGGATGCTCTATTGGCCTTTTGGCCTGGTTTGCAGGTAGACTTTAATTTATTTGATTTTAATGTTTACATGTTTATTTAACGTTTATTTTATCTTTTTAGGTATTAAAAGGTGATATTAAACCAGCTGTAGAAACGCATGAAATGCTATATCAAGTTATGCAGAGACATAATTTTATACCAGAAGCATTTACTACTGACTTTCAGGTTATTAATATATATATTTTTATGAATAAATAGATTGTAATTTAGTATTGACATATATATTTTTAAATTTATATTTAGGTACACTGGGGACATCATCCATTAAGGCCAGAATTTTTAGAATCAACTTACTTCCTCTATCGTGCTACTGGTGATCATTATTATTTAGGAGTTGGCCGTAAGGTACTCAAAAGTCTGCAAACTTATGCCAGAGTACCATGTGGTTATGCTGCTGTATCAGATGTTAGAACTAATAAGCATGATGATACAATGGATAGCTTTGTATTATCCGAAACTTTTAAATACTTATTTCTGTTATTCGCGGAGCCAGGTGAACTACTTTTAGATTTGGATGAATTTATTTTTACAACCGAAGGACATCTATTGCCTTTAACACTTGCTTCTATAAGGATTAATGTTTCTTCGGTAATAAATTTTGAATATAAATTGCAAAACATTAAAATTATACAATATAAAAAAGACTAAAATGCGATCGTCTAATGTTTATAATTTTTAAAATGAAGCAAGATTTTGAACGAGATATTGTTCATGTGGATGAAATGGACCGTACTTGTCCTAACAGTTTACATTTATTTCCTGCATCAGTAAGACAACCTTTGAGAAACATGGTTGAAGACGTGTATCCAAGACGTGTATTAAAAAGAAGATTAAGTGCTGCACAATTTCAAGTAAAGGAATATTTGTACCAAGCTGAAATATTAAATATACACTAAAAATCTATTATTTTTATTATAGGCAAATAATTTGGAGCATTTAAAATTGTTAAGTGATATGGGAATAACGACTTTAACTTTGGCAGATGGACGTGTTCAACTGTTACATACGTTTTCTAATGTAAAGCAAAATTTCTTTATACTTATTAATATATTTACACATTTTATTCACTATAAGTATATTAATTTATGAAACAGAAATATTTATACTTATAATATTATTTTATAGGCCAAAACACCGCAAGATTCAGAAGAAGGTTTATTATTTATGCAAGAAATGGTTGAAATAAGTAAAATGCAATCCCAACAAACTGAAGCTAAACCACAAGCTGTCACGTTTGTAAAACCAAATATAAATCCACCTCAAATAGTTACGCTATTAGCTGGACCAGCTCAATTTGGATTAGAATTGCAAGGATTAAATAAAATAACTGGAAAAGTTGTCTTTACATTTCCATCTACCGCATGTACCGATCTTCATAATGCAGATAAACTTATAGGCAAGATAGCAATAATGGGTCGGGGTAACTGTATGTTTATAGAGAAGGTAAATATTTTCTATTTATTCCATATTGAGTAATGCATTTTGAAAGAATTTTTTCGTAATTATTTTGTAATTAATAGGCAAGACGAATTCAAAAAGCAGGTGCTGTTGCTGGAATAGTGTTGGATAATGTAGATGGTTCTAGTGCTGCAACTTCGCCTATATTTGCAATGTCAGGAGATGGAAAAGAAGTAGATGACGTAACTATTCCAGTTGTATTTTTGTTTAGTATGGAGGCTTCTGAATTATTAAAAGCAATTGCAGTAGCAAATGGTGATCTTACAGTTACACTTGGTAAGATATTTCTTATCTTCTGTTGTGTATACTTGCTATTACTATTATTTCAAATATTTGTTCTATTTTTTTTAGGAAATTTCTTTTCAAAAGAAGATACACAACTAAAAGCACCTACTGATTTATCAATGTTTGAACGATTAAAGGGATCATTAAAATCTTTTCTTACACAACAAATGACACCACAGGTTTGTATCCCTTGGTGTTTTGCAGTAATTTTTATTGAATATATTCTCCTTTGGATTTTTATTTATATGAAGCAATATTAAAGCTTATATTTTTATATCATTATAGCTCATATTTTTATAATGATTATTTTATTATGGAAAAGGTTTCCTATTTGTTTTACAAATACATTACATTATCTATATACATAGATATAAGATATAGATATAAGATGATATAATGTTGAATATTATATTTCTAAATTAGTTATAAAAATTCATATTTGGAAAAATATTTTATAATATAAATTATTGTTTCAATTTACTTTCTAAGATATATTTAATTGTTGATTTTTGCATTTATTGTATATATTATATTTTTATAATATATACAATAAATGCAAAAATCAAATTCTTATTTCCTTTTTGTAATTTATTATGCATTATTTTAAGAGTACATTTGCAGCAATTATATTTCAGATCATTAGTAAATATATGATTTTCTATAATTTTCATTTATTTTACAAAATTGTAAAATGAAACTAAATATCGATTAATATTTTTTTATAACAGACATCTCCAAGCAGTGGGACGAATTTGGATATAGTTCCTGAAATTAAATATGAAGAAGACGAAAAATACATAATCTTTTTTTACGATCTACGTGCTGAAATTATCAATGATCCACTTGGCGGGGAAATAAGGATTACATCGTCATACATATCTGTTCCACTTACGACAGAATCAGAGGAAAATACATTGATAGAAAAACAATGGCGACAATTAAAAGAAGTTTTTATTAATCATATATATTTGGATGTCAAACAGAAAGCAGGTTTACAAATCAGAAGTTTTATATTAGAAAGTTATTATAATTGGATAGTAAAATCACGAGGCGCGAATACTGATATATTAGAAGTATCATTGCAAGATAAAGTGGCGTGGTTCTTAAAGGAATTAGCTGTAGTTGTACCAAATCCGTCCATTATGAAAATGGACCAGTTAATGGATTTTAATAAACAAAAATTGTTGAAACAGTATTTGTTAACAAAAATGGATATTATGGTTTTGAATATGAAAACAGTTACAACAATGCTACAAACAATGCGATCTGGAAGTCTAAATACTGAACAGTTAGTCAAAATTTTCGAACTTAATGTTGTTCAAGCTGGTAACTATAAGTTTTTGAGACAATTGTTACCAGGTATTTTTGACATGGAAGACGAAATTATCAGAGAACATCTTGCTTTATTAGATCGTATTAATAAAGCTGTTTACAAGAAATATCGTGAAATATTAGCTGATGGAACACAAGAAAATTTAGAGAAACCGGTAATAGATAAAAATTTTTATTATGATACAATAATTGATAATTGGCAAAAAGATTTGAAAAATTTTGACAAATTAGATGTATTAAAGAAAACTAATGGACAAAATTCTATGATCACAGAATTTATGACAGATAGTAATGAAAATAGTAAAAGAGAAATTACATCTAAAGATATTTCTAAAGGGAAGGAAGATGTTAAAGCAGGGAAATTTGAAGATTTTGAATATTTTATATTAACAGAAATAGAAAAAGCTGTGAAAGATTCAGAACAAGACAGTATTAGAAAATTCTCAGAACATATTGATATTTCGAGAGACATGGCAGATAACGCAAGTAAAGAAGCTATTAATTCAAATAAAGTAGTTTTGAATGTTTCTTCTCAAAATCAAAGTAAAACTGATATGTTAAAAAATAGAATAAAATATCAAATTGAATTTATAAAAAATAAGATTGAAGATTTTACAAAAAATATAGATTCTTTAACAGATTTTACTAAAATCACAAATTCTTTAGAAAATGTACAATCAAATAATATTGATTTTCAAGAAACAATTACTAATAATAATAGTGCTGACAAACAAGCACATAAAGAATCTTTGTTAACTAACAATGATTTCCAATTAACAGATGGAGAGACAAATTCTCCAAATATTAAAACGATAGAAAAAAATAAAAATGAGATATTACAAAATATTGGAAAAGAAATAATTGAGGTACAATATCGGAAAAATAATCCGAATATTGAACATTCTGTTCATTTAAATACAAATAACTATAAAACTTTTCCTTCTAAACTGCCTAAAGAACATAAAAACCAAATATTGACACCCAAAGAAAAAGAGAATAAAAAGTCTATTAATATTCAACAAGAATCTTCCAATTCAAATTATAATTCTGTAGATGAAAATAAACTGCAACATGGTCAAAATATAAATGAAATTAAAAGTAAGACAGTCGATGTACAGAAACACAAGGGAAAACATATCGAAGATGAATTATAATGAAAGATTTTATGTTTCAAGATCATATATAACTATTAGAAAAGATATTGTGAATAAATTTCAACAATTCTGATAATTCTTTTCATAATGCATTTGCTATTTTTACACAAAATTCGAATGCATATGTAATGAGCTTCAATGGTTTTATATACATGAATTCTTACTCTAAGAAGGAATTAATTGTCTAGTGAAAAAGTGGTATGAATGATGTCAAAGTCTGTTAAACTGGTGCTTATAAAAAAATCTAATTTCATCTTTCATTTGAAATAAATTAGTGCAATTACAAACAGAAATAAAATTGTATAATATATACGAATAGCTTATGCATAATGTGTATCCTAGTAAGGTTGTGATGAAATATTCTGTTAAGGTATTCCAATGGATGTAAATTTTATATGTACCATTTAAACATAACATATTTTTTGTGCACACTACAGTACAATAACGGTATATTGTTTTTTTCTTAAGTTAAAAATTATAGTTTTAATTATTATAATTGCATCATTACAGTTTTGTTTTTTTATGCTTTTATGCTTCAATGTGCCATGAATAAATGAATAATTTGGCAAATAATGTACTATGTAATGTAATTACACTAATTGTTAGCAGTGTAATTTTAATTTAAATTCTAAACAAAAATAAAGTAGTGATAGATAACAAATAATTTTAATAATAATTACAAATAACATAAAAATGAATTTTTTTGTGTTAAATACAATAGTAAAGGAGGATGTTATGATATTTACTATATTTTGATAAGTACATGAATGTAAAACTTATTGATATAATTACCTAGAACTATTTTGTTTTATAACAATATTTGAACAATCGCTATATAAAAGTTTTATTTAGATAAATCTATTTATTAATCTATGCCTTACATGTACATAAAATTGTACAAATAATGTATATACGTATTATATGATACAGAGCAAATAATAATGGAAATGATAATAGATTAAATAGTGCTTAGAAATTCATAGCATTAGTTTCCTTATAACTATATATGTATGTATGTTATTCTGTTTTCTATTTGTACGTGTTTATAAATTATATTACATATTCTGTAAAATAATTTTAAATTTACAATTTAAGAATTTAGGTTTATTATATACCATATAAAATGTACAAGAAATATATACTTTAAATCAATTTAACTTAGGAGATATATACACACACATATATATGTGCGCGCCAACATATATATACATGTATTTGCGCGAGCACGTGCTGTGTGTATGTATATGCCTAAATTACATGCATATTGAGTCAATCTTGTAGAACGTGACTTTAATTGCAAATGTAAATATCATATAAATAAGTATATAATAAGTATTTGTGTTTTGCAATTAATATATAAAATTTGTATGATGAATGCCAAAATGGATATTACAAAATTTATTGTATATTAAACTAATTACTATTTTGCATAGATTGATTATGTCTGTGTGTGTGTGTATATATATATATATTTATATTTATATTTATATACACATATACATGATTTGTTTGTTGTTTATCATACAGAGATGAGAAAAGACAAATGTATGTATATGATATAAATGTGTTAAAAGTTTTTGGTACAGAATATTAAAAAAATGAAATAGAACATGATATTAAAAAATGCGAATAAAATTACTGTTACAAAGAACTTTTCTTGAACAACTGAGTATTAAAAATGCACATTTCTTAAATTAAATAATTAATTTCTTTCGTTCAGTACTTTAATTCACAATATTTTTTCTTATAAATATGATTTTATGAAAACAAGAATATATAGAGATTTTTGTATTATCAATGAATTATAATTTTAATTTAAGAGCAATTATTATATGTTTAAAGATTAATCATTAATATTTTAACAATGATAGTATATATATTTACGATAAATTGTACAAAGATTTTTTTGATTTTTTTACCATATTGTTACAAATAGATATTACGATTATTAAAAGAATAGAAATGAAAGAAACAATATCAATATATATATATGAGAACAGAATAAGAATATTAGTAAAATTTCTAATTTATTATTAATAAAAATATATATAAAGAATATTTTATGATTACAGTTAAGAATATAAAAAAAAATATAAACAAAAATTGTTGTGAATTTTGTTATCAAAGTTATAATTATTTTAGTTAAAATCGCTTTTCATTGGAGTTTGCGCTTTCGACTACGACAACCTGTCGTCATATGTTGGCCTTACGTCAATGGTAAGAAAGTTATTTTAATTTCGAATTTTGGATGACCCTGATGTACTTATTAAGTGTATGATATACATTAGTATTTCATTTCGACAATTTAAAAACGAAAAATAATGTCGAAGGTAAGAAACTATTGTCATAAACAAAGTGAGTAATATATATACCATGTGTTACTAACCATGTAATTCATTAAATTGGTAATACATTTATATGAAATATATTCTCATTTTAAATTAATGTTTGAAGAGAATTCAATTAAACTTTCTCATTTGCAGTGATAATTTTATATATTAAAAAAATAAAATTTTGGTATTTGTTTTAGAGTAATGAACCATTAAAATATTATGGAAAAAGAAGGAGCATTGTTCGTAGAATTGGTTCAATGTTACCTTTAAAACCGCCACCAAAAATATATGTTAGCGTTACACCTTTACATTCAATGACAAGTTCAATGATTAACGAAGAAACTAGTAATAATTATGTAGATATAAATGGATATGGACCTGCAAGGTTTCTACATATATAAATATATTGATTTTTTTTTTCATTGAGTCAATAAATTATTAATTTGATAATATTTCAATATTAGGATGTCTAATGTGAGGCCAGATTTATTAGAGCCTATTAGTTTTGGATCTGAAGTTCGATTACTTGCTTTAGAACAAGAACTTCAAGAACTTAGGGAACAAGTTTCAGCAATAGTTAAAAGTAATAAACAATCTAGGTGTATGTATATGTATATATGAAATTTGTTTCATTATTTATGTTTCAAACTTATTTTAACTTGAGCTTTGTCTAGATACATCTGCTGTTTCTTTAACAAATGGTATGGATAGTGAAAATATCATAGAATCACAACAACCACCTCCTCCTCCACCACCGCCACTACCGCCACCGACTCCTCATATTGCAAGAAGAGCAAGTTTACAGGATCACAAAGTTGAAGATCGCAAAAGAGGTCCATTTGCTTCTCAAATATCTATGACGGATGTATTGAAAGATATTGACAATGTTAAATTAAAGCCAATTGCAAGGTAAATTATTTTTTATATTTATAATTATTTGTCAATTATATGTATCAATTTATATTGTATGTTTGATCACCTGGAGGACATATTATAAGTTTGTTCATATCTTTTTAGATCACCTGGAGGGCGTCCTCTTCATATAAAACGTGATAACAGTCCATGTAATGATTTACAAGAAATACTTCGAAGACGTTATATTGCAATGAATTCAGCTGATAGAAATTCTTCAGCTAATTTAACAATGAATGATTCTTTTTCAAGTGATGCGTGAAGCTAGACTGAATGTTTTTCAATGTGTACTGTGTACAATGAAAGTGTCATATAACATTTTGGATGATAACATAAAATATTTGATTAATCATTTTGTTTGTATCATCAGAATAGTGCAATATTCTCAATTTGTAGTTACAGAATTATGTAAGCAACAAAACAAATATGTCATCTTTAAATTTACAAAAATATTAGTTTCACAAATTAATTTTTAAAAACTATTTTTTTAAAGAGTACTATTATAGTTAAAACGTATACATGTAAGATAATATATTATTGGCAGTGATAAAAATATTGAGTTGTAAACTGATAAAAATACCTAAATAAGAAATAAGATATGTTTAAATTTTGATGAAACAAAGATCTAATTACTTCTTTAAACATAGATTTGTAATATTTTTATTAGATTAAAATGTAAGATTTACTTTACCAATTAAATGTAAGATTTTTTTTACTAATTTCAACAGTTGTGAACTAAAAACAAATGTAAATAAGTAAACTAGATCTGAACTTAGAATTAAATCTTCACTTAGTTGTACTTCTATTTTTAAGAAGCTGTGGTCAATTACTTGCTACTCTATTTTCATGCCTTTATGTTTATATAACTATGAAATTTATTTATCATAATTTATTTAAAATTTTTTTTATTTTATAAAATATAAAATACAGAAGTACAAATAATATTTATTTAACTTGTTTTGACAATACTTAAAAATTTTTAAAATAATTAAACATGCAAATTTAAGTATATTCAGTATATTATTTATAACTAATAAGCATACATAAGTAATTTTAATTTATAAAATTATTTAGTAAAGAAAAAATTGCACAATTTTTGTTGTATAAATAGAAATATTTAAGAAATGCAATTTTTAAACTATAAATTATAAATTAAGTTCAAATAGGTCATACAAATATAATAATAATTTTATATCTAAAATGAAATTTGTAAAAAATTGATAAATTATATCAATTAAAATATAGATACAGTTTACAATTCAATATTATATATATTTAAGATTTGATTTTCATTTGTTGAGATAAAATCATATTTAAGCTTTTCTCTAGGAGAAAAAAAAATAGATTTTAATTCTAATTGAACATGCAGTTGCTTAAGTTGCATGAACATGCAGTTATATTATTTGGTTCTAGATTTATTCAAGATTATTTAATTTTGTAGATGAGATTATTGTGATATTAAAATCGTTCAATGACTTTATACTTTAGATTGTGCCATAGGCAACTGTACGAATACTCTTAATAGGTAAAAATACTAGTACAGGATAATTATTAATACAATGGATAGAACAATTAATAACATAATTCTTTTTATGAAACACGTTTTCATAATTGTAAAAAACAAAAATGAATATTCAGTAGTATGTGGACGCATAATGAAGATTACGAATTTTGTCTTTTGATATCATATTCTTAAAGTATCACTGTGTGATAAAATTTAGGTTTATTTAACAATTATTCTCATAAAGAATTTAAGGTCTGCTTCATTGTACGAAGATTATAATTATTTCTAATTGATTCAAATTGAAAATATTTTTAATCTCTTGATATTCTTTATAAAAGTGATATAAAATTTATGTTTCTGACTATTTTATAACACGAATGTGTGTAAAGAATGTAACTACCGGTTGGAAAGAACATCATAGCAAATTTTGGAGACTGAGTGTACTTTAAAGATATTATAATCACATAGAAGATCTGTTTTATACATGAAGCTTTTATTAATCATTGAAAAATAAATGTTATTGTTAAAGAATAAACAAAGTATTATTTCCTTACCTATTTTATATAAGAACACAAATCATTAAATTAATACATATATAATTTCGTTCTCATAAGTTGTATTTTATAAATATTTGATTATATTTATTCATGAAAAAGTGACAGTATATGTGGTTATAAATGTATAATGAATAATAATGTATGAATAATATTTGTATATCTAATTTATTATTAAAATCAATTCTATATATAAAAGAATAGTAATTTATTCCAACGTAATATTTTAATCAGATAAAAAATTATATTAACTGTAAAAATTATATTAAATGTAAGTTGAAGTAAGAAAATGATATTAACATTAAATTTTAAGTATTGAATTTTAAGTAATATTAAAACTTTTATTTCATTCTCAAAACAAATATATTTGTAATAACATTTTTAATAAAAGAATGTTTCTCTTGTAAAATCAATGACTTTTTTATTGGATATTCGATATAATAAATACAATGTTTGTTAAATCTAATGGATAGTTCTATCTGATTAAAATGTAAAAGATAAAAATTTTTTCGACACTTCTAAAAAATTGATGAAATCGAATTTCAAAAAGGTATTCTTTTTATTGTTTGAAAATAAAATTTTTTATACGTGATCGGTTGTTCAATATTATATCCTATATATTAAATCATCATTTTGATGATCCCCTATAAACTTCTGGCATCTCAATGAAAATTTACTATACAATTTCTTATGGTTTACTGAGTTCACTACAATAGTACCTAACAATAATTAGTGCCTTTGTTGGTTTTATTACTAGTTACGATGCGTATATCAAACTTTTGATATTGCATAAGAGTATAAAAGGGGTTGAGAGAAGGGGTCTTTTAATGAGTTTTATGAACGAAGGGTATGAGAGAATTTCCTTATATAAAGTCGCTTCGAAGGATCATGGCTAGCAGTATTTTGTATTTGCAATATTGAACTCTTCGTAGTATTTGCAGTTTTTGCGAACCGTTCCAACGTTGCAGAGCTTTTAAGGTAATATAAATGTTATCATTTCTATTACGAATATGTATATTTAAATATATAAAATTTAATTCTAATTTCCTTTTTATAAAACGTTATTTATTTATTCCAATGTTTTATATAAATTTTTATATTGAATTATTATATAAAAAAAAAATAAAATGTTCTAAAGTTTTATTTTCTTTTGGCATAACGATATTACAAATTTTTATAAACAATTGAATTTTCTACATAATATTTTATTCTTAGTATGATGATATTATAAATTATTGTATTATTTTATTTTAGAAATAACTAAATTTTTTATATGATACATATTTTTTCTTAGCATTATATTTTGTATTATTAATTGAAATAGATTTTCATTTTGTATAAATTAACTATGATTAAAAACAATTTTAATCAAAACTTAATATATTTAATTTTTGTTTATTTTTTCTTTTTTAATTGATTGGAAATACAATTTCTTCTTGAGATAATTTTCAAAAAGTAACCAAAATTATTAAATAAAACACAAACTTTCAAGATAATTTCTGTATTTTATTTTATAAAATATAAAATATAGAAGTACAAACAAGAATTTATTGCTTGGCAATAAATTTGCTTTAACAATACTTAACAATTTTATAATTATAAGCATACATACATATGTAATTTTAATTTATAAAATAAAGAAAAATTTATTCGTTGGTTAAATAGAAATGTTAAAAAATTTTTTAAGTGCAATTTTTAAATTATTACTTGTAAATTAATTTCAAATAAGTCACATAAATATTTAATAATAGTTTTATATTTATACCGGATAAGTTACTTAAGACTAAAAGCTGAAATATTTTTTAAATAATTAAAATTATATCAAAAAATGTTTTAGACAAAACTTGAATAGTTTCAAGAGGGGTATTGATTGATATAATTGTCATTTTTTAATCTAAATGCACAGAAGATGTTTGAAGATTGAGTTTATTTTTTTCAAGTAAAATTGTATATTTTTAAATACACTAATTGATTCAGCTCGTTATTTTCTATAAAAAATATTAAACTATTTATACCGAAAAGTCATTAATATAGCTGTAATCTGTATTTCTGAAAATGTTATAATTTATCAATTTTTATATAAATATACAGGGTGGTCCAACTTGTGCACCTTTATAACTTCCAAACTATGCGTTGCATAAAAAAATGTTGTATACAAAGTTGCATGGTTTAAAAGGGCACACTATGTAGTGCATTTATGTTTTCTATAGGTGAAGGTGTTTCGGAGATTTGAAGATCAACTTTGTTTTTTTAAATGGAATATTATACTTTTTATATCAAAATATGGAAGAATATCGAATTCTGAGTAAAAAAGTATTGACCTTTATTAGCCCTAAACCTAATAGCTAACGAGTAATTTCATTTTATTTCTTGAAAATTTTCTTCACGTAATATCAAATTGGAAATTCAACCTTGTCAGATTTCCGCAGGACAGCGATGCTTATATGACAACGTGAAGAATTGTTATATGATCTTGTTTTTTTACAAAGTCATATCAGTTTAAATTATAGACAATTTTTCATTATTATTTCAACTTTAAGGTATAGTTATGCTCCTCACGTACATACATATATTATATAATATTTTATAAAAGAAATCACTTCCATACAATACGATTAGGATGCGGAACTTGGTGCTCGCTGCCATCGTCAGAGTCTAATAGATATGAAAGAAGTCGCTCAGCGAAGCAGGAAAAAAGTCTTGTGACCGCGGGCCACGAGTCCCGCATCCTAACAATAGATATAATAAGATCTCTGTAATAACGTCTTTTTTATAATGTGAAGTATTTACATAAAATCTAAATTGCGATTATACTAATTATAAGTGTTACATTGTAATATCGCAAAATAAATGAAAAAATCTGATATTTAACAATCTGTTCAAGTCTTCGTTTTTGGGATAATTTAATTATGTAATTTAATTATTATGTAAAGTAATCTTTTAATCTCTTAATTTCCAATAATAGAATTATTTTAAACACCGAAATCATTTTATTACTCGTGTTAATTATATCTTTATTTATCTCTTATCTCTAACAAAAATAAAGGATTGCTTGCAGAAAATTTTAATGGAATATAATTTGAAAGTGTTTTATTTATTTAACTAGAATTATTTGAAATTAAATATTGTCAAATAAATATTTTAACTTCTCAATTTTGATTTTGCGAATAAAATTGAATTTGAAATGATATAAAATTATTTAATAATTAATAAATTATATAAAAATTATATAAAACATATAAAATAAAATAAAATAAGATAAAGTAAAATTGTAAAAAATAAAAATCCTATATAAAATTAATGTTAGTTAAAACAATATTTCATTTAAATAACTAAGCAGGAAAGAGCAAGGGAGAATGTAATCAAAAAAATTACAGTGTTTATTGTAAACTAAATAATTTAAGGAATCGCGTGCAGATAACGCAAGTGTAATGAGATGTAATTTCCAACTAAGCCAAAGAAAATAAGAATTCGATTATTGAAATAATCAGAAAAAAATAAAAACATTTCTATAGAACAAAAAAAAAATTATTTATGAAGAAGAATTAGAATTTATTTATTTTCTAAGATATTTATCATAAACGATTATTAAATTGAATTTTCTAAATTAAATTAACTCTTAATTAGTCATAATTTTATTAGATTCTGACTATAATAATTTAGATTTATAAAATAGTTTTATATAGTATTATTTTCATACAGATGTATAAATAATGTTATTCTGTAAGATTAAAATATATGAATGATGAAACTAATGATTATTTATAAAACTATTAATAATATTTTGTTAAATTCCATTAAAATCCGGATTTATTCGTTTATTTATTTATCTATCTAAATAAACATTTTGATATTAATTGTTACAAATTGTTACAATTGTTATATTTTCTACTAATTGTGACAAATTATTAATTTAATAATCTTGGAGAATTATAATTAGCGCATTTCTGTGTGCTAAATTGTGAAATTAATAGGTATTAAATAAACTTATATAGAATATAGTCGAGACATAAACAATAATTTATAATTTACTTAATTCAAATAATAATTTTTTTCAGCTCCACAACATCGAGTTCAACCTTTTATTACATTATATAATTTAAAATTAGTTAAAAACAATATGTATCTGTATTCTCATTTTATTCTTAAAATTTTATTTTATTTACATTCAAATTTTATTTTATATACAATCTCTCTTTTCAATTTTTTATATAGAGCAATTTTAAATTTTCAAATTAAAACAAGGACCTATATTGTTTTTTTCTGTAAGATTATTTAATACTTCCGAATTTCTACTACTATTAGATACTGGATTATTGGATTTATGGAAAACTTAAATGTACAAATATGAGTAGAATATACATAATATGATAAATTATAGAATATTTTAAATAAGATATTCGTGCTATTTAGAGTAAATCTCATCCTCATAGTTTTAGAAATATGAATTTGTATAAAATAACTTAACTATATCAATTCAAGTAATATAGAGAATCTAATAAATGTGATTGTTACATTTTGTATTGTATAATTACTTCATTCTCAAATAACTTATGTATAATAGTTGCCTCGAATTTTCATAAGAAAATCAATAATAAAAATCCATTTAGAGATCCAATTCAGATTATTTATAAATACAACTAAAGAATATATTGTACAATAGAACTACATTAATTCTCTGCTCTCATTATTTTTTGTTTGTAGATAACAGAAATTAATTAAGATTTTATTTCAATAAATATTTTAATGTTTGCTATCATTGTCGCAGATTGAATAATGCAAGATATAGGGAATTAGTGTTTTATGTCTTCTCGATGACGCTCGAAAATGTCTCGACTCCGTGTGACAGGTATACTGGTCACGTTTTTTATCCATGGGACACTTAGTAGCACTTACTCTTATCTTAATGACCGGGTACGCGCGTAAGGTTAATGGTTCCTTTAAAATTAGCAGTGGAAATGTGCGACGATACTCTAAAATTTTTCGAAAAAATTTGTGATGTCGTACGCGCTGTTAGTGGACGAAAAGATAAATGACTGGTTTTTCTTTGTTTCTTCATCGAGTCGCATCATCTGGAGTGTTTGAAACGAGTAGCTATCAAAACAGTTTCGATTGAGATGCGTGAATTTTAAGTAAATACATTTTAACACTCGTGAAACATCCAAGAATAATCTTTTTTTTTTTATTACTTCTTGCAAGCTTAATGACCAAGGATCAATCAAGGAATCTACCGGTTAATTTGAAATTAGCTTGATTTACAAGATGAGACTCTTTAAAATGTGATCTAAATATTTCGATCGTTATTGGTGATAGAAAAAAAATGCATCAAACTGCGTAGAAAGATTAATTTCGTTTTTATGTTTTTTTACATGGGATCATATATTTTTTAATGCAGTGATGCACGATTTTTACATATAAAGGACTGCATGCAATATTATGCATTTGTCACGGACTGCAACAACGAATCTCTCTGCTTTCCTCCTATCCCTTTGTTGTATAAACAATTGTTATGCAGAAAAGAAATAGTAAAAAGAGAAATATAGACACTTATTAAAATAGTTTTCACATTTTATTAAGTTAAATTTATCATGCAAATAATATAATTAGAGTATAATCTAAAAAAGTTTTGTAAATAAAAAAAAATTCAAGGTATTTATGGATAAATTTTTTAAATGGACTACGTGTAAATCATGTATCCGTTTTAATTCAGTAAGTCCATCTCTGCATTTCTTACAAAAAATATTAATTTATTTATGTTAAAAAGTTATTACTTTAACTTTAATTTTGTAAAATCTATCTTATGAAAGATAAGGGCAACATAAGCACAAGAATATCAATCGTGTCTATTATTTTTTCATGTCTATGTTAGATTTTAAACTTAAAAAAACTTAAAGTATGTAATAATACATACGTTTGGAATACGTAATATAGTAATTCCTAAGTTTTATTTCATTGTACCATAAGAAGTTTAAAATAAAATTAGTGATAAAAAGTAAGCATTGATTAGTATAGTTTACTAAATTAAAGTTTAAAAAAAAAAAATTTCAAAATTCAAAGAGATAAATTGTACGTTATGTGAATATTTGATATATTGTGCAGAATATTGTGATTGTAAAAGTAATTAATAATATGTGAAAAAGAAAAAATATACAATTAGAAAAATTTACTCCTCCTGACTGTGAAACACAGAGGCTGTTTTATTATGGTGTCAGAATAGGTACATATCAAAGGTGAATAGAATCAGAAATTTTTTAGTGATGGAATTTTAAATAAATATATTACAACATTTTAAAACAAAATTTAAAGAAAGTATAAATAGGTTGGGCTTGTCGGAAGATTTGTTTGAAGAATAACGATTTCTAAAAAACATTTTGTTTGGATTATTCAGAAGTGCTTGCTTTATGTTTTATCTCTACATTTCTCTACAAAGCTTTGGCTCTACGAGTCAAAATAGGAGGAAGAGTTAAAAATTATGAAATAACATCAAAAGAAATGTTGATAATAAAAAAAACATATTAGAAACGTTTATATGTACATAGCGTAGAATATTGGTTATGGCAAATAATTACATAATGCCAAAGAAGATATCATTAACTATTAGCATAAATTAATATAAAAATAATTCATATATTCTAACAATAAAATTTTTTTGACTTTCATAAGCGGTACGTATATCTATACTTTTTGTCCCGTCAATTTTTATTTTATATCTATATTACCGGATTTTTTTTCAACCTTATTCACGCATTTTAAGATTTGAACTTTCCATTTGTTGCTGTATTACTAATAGTCCAAATATGTCCAACATATGTACGAATTTCATTTCTAAATAAATATGGACGTAACAGTAAAGGAGACAATCAGAAAATAGAATTTCAAATAAAAAATTTATAATTTACATTTTATATTTTCATCCTTATTTTACCAAATAATCTTCATAATTGAGACTTACAATAAAATGGATTGATACAAGTTAAAATTAAGAAAAATAGTAACATTTTGTGTTATTACCTATAAAAATAAAAATCTTCATATAGCATCATGTCTAAAAATAAATGTTGAAAACTGTCTATTAAATGAATAAATTGGAATATTAAAATAACTAAATATATTAATATAATTAAAACAACTAAATATAACTAAAAGTAACTAAACTAAAAGTACATATACATATACATACAAGTACATATATACACACATATAAATACAATATACACATATACACACATATACATACAAGTACATATATACACACATATAAATACAATATACACATATACACACATATACATACAAGTACATATATACAATAGATACATACATAAATATATATATATATACACACATACATATTAAGCAGTACGAAGGTTGTTCCGTTCCATCGAAATGAACCTGTATGAAACTGCGGTCGTATTGTCCAGCCTTTTCTTGTGAGTCCAGGAATCTTGTAAATGATGTTAATATTCCAAGGATTCTATCGCATTGTAATGCACTAAGTTCGGGAGTCGATGACATTTATGATTGATTTTCTGGACTCAGTGGAATTTTATTAGGCATTGTGTATAAACTGATTTATGATTTTATGCGATGAAATGAAATGCATGCTGTGGCAGATATCCCGTATGCGAATCCGAAGATCGAAGTTCTCTGATTTGATATCTCTATAATTGACGATGCACTGTTCTTGGTGATGGAGGCTACACTTCACTGAATCACTGAATATTTAACACTAGGCTGAAATTCGGTTCGAAGAACCATTATATGTTATGACTGACGCGGACTGCGCGAATTTGATGTTCATTTCCGTTCTGTCCGCTTTCCTTACGAGGGTAAGGATAGCTAGGGTTGAATTTCGTCGAAGTTTTTCCAATTGAGTGATATATTTTGATGATGGTGACGACGATTGATTGAAAAAAAACTGGTGACGACGATTGATTGTTTGTGAAATTGCACAAAAAATAAGATATGCTAAGTTTGTTCCTTTTTCTAGCAGGAACCCAGGTGATTTTTGTGTTAAGAATGACTCCCAAATATTTGACGGTTGAGGACTGGGAAATATGCAATTTTGATTGCTTTCATTTGCAATTTTAACAGGATTTAGTGTCAAATTTTTTTTGTGATGAATGTAATGCTTGAATTTTTGCAGGGTTTATTTTCAGTTTCCAGTCTTTGAAATATTTTTAGTAAATCTAGGTTTAGTAAATCTAAGTTTTTAGTAAATCTAGTTTTGAACGTACTTGATAGCTTTCTCGGAATTCCACCAGGAAGCGTATATTGCAGTGTTGTCGACGAATATGGCTGTGTGTTTTAGGAAGATCAATGAAGAGAAGGGGGCCTTGAATCAATCCTTAAGAAACTCCAGTAACTTTTTTGATTGTTGATTTAGTACCTGTTTTAGAGATAGCTAATTATTGTTAATGAATGAAGAGAGAATTTTTATTGCGTATAGTTTGGTTATTAAAGCGTTATGCCAAACGGAATCAAGTGCTTTGTTTGATAAAATAAGTTGAGTTATTCTTTTCTTGTTTCTTTCCATGATGATGTGCTCGGTGACGCGCTATAACTGTTGTATGAATGAATGATTTTGTCGACAGTCAAATTGCTGGGAGATTATGTTGGATTTGTTAATGTTTGTAAGGAGGTGATGATGAATGATTTTTTCTAGCATTACGCATAGAATATTTAAGAAACTAATCGGTCTGTAGTTCGATATGTTTGTTATTTCCCTGGTTTCGGTATTGGAATAATCTTGAAATATTGGAATAATCTTGGCCATTTTCCAAGCCTTTGGAAAATAGATAAATTTTAAGCAGGCTTTATAGATGTAGTAAAGCTGTACTATTGGTTTAGTTAATAGGTTTTTGAGTGTAATGGCAGTTATCTTATCGGGTCCTGGTGTTTTATTGTTTGGAAGATTTTTAATTATGTTTTTAACCGTTTTCGGAGTGCAGAATGAGAAATTATTTGGGGTTGATTGGATGAGGGTTAGTTCGTGTTTAATGTTCTGTTCTATGGGAGAGTTTAATTGATTTGAGAGTTTGATTGATTATAAGCATACATTTTCAAAATTTTGAACTAAGCCTTTTGACATATCTTTGTCCGTATAAAGAATGGAATTATATGTTGTATCTTGTAGAACGGGTATTTTAGTTTTGGAACCATCGCTAATTTTGCATGTTTGCCATAAAGTATGACCAGTGTTTCTTATGTTAGCTAATTTTTGCTGCCATGTATTATTTTTTGTGTAGATTATTCTTTTCTGAATTTTGTTTGTGAAGATGATTCTTTGCAATTTGAAGATCGAATTATCAGTCTTTTGATATTTTCGCATTCTATTTCTGTTTTTTATGATATCGGAGAAAAGCGGATCGGTGATAGTTATGTTATGGGTCGAGACTGTTTGTTTCGGTATGCCTTCTGTATGTGATGATTAAGGATTTTAATTCCTGTATCTATGTGTGTTCCGTTACTTAGGTCTGGGTTTATATTCATTTTATTGCAGAATTTAGCATATGCCTTTCAGTCAGTATGTTCTATCGTTTTTGTTTTTCTATTGTCTTGTAGTTTATTTAAGTGGTTGTGTTAATTATATGAAGTTCTGTGTTTTATTTACCCGAATCTTTATCTATGATGAGGCATTCAGCAAAACTTCTGTATCTGTTTTTTAATTGGATATCCAGGTTGATAGAATCCATATCTTCAGTTCTGTTTATTTTGGTGACTGGTGGTGAGTCCGATAGGGACGTTGACCATCTTCTGGAGGTGACAATTTTGAATTTTGAATCCTCATTGTGTTTACGCTTTGTCGCCGTTGCCCATGAGGAAGTTCTTCCTGCGATTGCGCAGACTTGGTAGGTCGCTGTTTTTACCGTGCTTAGGTTTCCCTGGTCTGGGTGGTCCTTACAGAGTGAGACTTCCAGTTGTCAGATATTTGGGGAGTATAAAGACACTGACTTTTTAAAGTTTAGAGTTCGCGTGAGTGACTTGCGGGAATACCGAATGTTTCGGTTTTCTAACTATGTCTCTCTAACGAATTTTTATATCTCAACTCGATTCTAATTATTACTGAACTGCTCGAATGCTGAATCAATCCTGTCGAATCGTATGATCTTGAATATACTGACTGTCCTGTGAATGCTCTGTACTGTAAGGAATCTTGAGATACATCGATTTGTTACTTATATACTTCGCAGGGTGCTTGGTGTAATAGTTGAAGCTCGCTGATTGGCAATTGGGTAACAATGAATTGTATCAATGATTTTCTTCCATTTTTTCGGTCATTTTTAGACCTAGGTACATCAGTATGACCTACGCAAACCCTCCGAGGGATTCTTGATCCTTAACTGTAATAGTAACAAAACTTATGAAGTACGGTATTATTTATGACGGATGTTAAGTATTGATATTGTTTCTGTTTGAGATGCCTTGTATACAAAAAAAACCCCATAAATTTTAATTTTTTAATTTTTAGTGAGGATTATCCCTTCGAGGACTTCATAAGTTGGTTACCATTACGGTTCAGAACTTCTTAGAAATGTAGAACTCTAATAAAAATTGGGAAAAAGGTCCCTGAAAAGATTAAGAAATTCTGTTTTATTACACGCGCGGACCTTTCTCAAGTTTCCTTACAACGGAATATTTTAACCGAATAACCTTCGTATTGCGTAATAACGTACATAAGTATATCTATATATGCTACTATATTATGCACACATATATATCTATACAGGGTGTTCATATTATCAATATACACTTCCGATAATGTAATCAAAAAATGTTTCAGGAAAAAGTTAATCAGTTTTACATCAACATACACAACATACAATTTTACACAACTACATGTTGCAAGAGTAAAAATGAGCAAAAATCCTTCTTTTGATAAAAAGTTAAGGTCATCTTAATTTTTTTAATGGTATTATATATTTTTGATTGAATATTGTTGTAGCTAATGCTGAGACAAGTTCAACGATCTAAATATTGTGACCTTTGAATGATCTTAAGGATAAAATTTGGATTTGATTCAGAAATATTCATATGACAAATTAAGTTTATTACGAGATAAGTACGCGTTGATGTTTGTCTTACGCGTTAACGAGAAAATTTTCTATGTTTCAAATTAATTTTCCTAGTAAGATATTTCGATGCTATCTTCAATACGTAATAAAATAATTATGAATAAATGTAAAACATAAATTTTTTATTAATTTTTATTTTGTTAAATAAAAAGTATTTTAGTAATTTTAACGTTATACGTTATTATAATAGTAAAGCAGTAAATACACTATTCTCAAACATATCTAATATTAATATATATTAATGTATATATGTTATCCAAATTATTATTATTGTTATCTATAACATCTAATATATTATTTATATTATCTAAAGATGTTCTAAATCTGTATTATATATCTATATTATCTAAATCTGTAAGTGTACACAAGGTGTTTCATTTTATTCTACTCATGCAATTATTTCTACAACTAATCATTGTTGGAAAAAAATGTTCAAAATGAAATTTGTTCTGGTTTGACAGACATCTTATGATAATCTGTCAGTAGATTCGTCTAATTGTAAAGGTGTTTCTGAGATCTCAAACTCATATTCACCTTTTTTAAATAGAATTATATATTTTTTTATGCACTAATGGATGCAGCTCGATATTCTCTATAAAAGAACATAGCCGTTTATTTTGAAAGTGGCCCAAGTCCATTTATCATTAAATCAAGATATTTAACGGTTTGCGTTTTGAAAAATTTAGAAATATTGGTAATTGATAACATGGTAGTATAATGTTTTTGTGTTTCTAAGGGTGTATAATTTACCAATCCAATTAATATAATAAACATTGTTTAGAAAATAACACGTTTTTGATGGCTATAAATGGACTTAAGCCACTTTCAAAATTAATGAAATAACTTTTTCAATTTTTAAAAAGGCATAATTTTCTTGAAAAAAATAAAACTCCCTTAAAATAAAAAAAAATATTACAATTTTGTGTTATAAAATTAAAAAATATCTAACTTTTATGCACTATTAAAAAATCTCACATTCAAATAATATTTCGTAATTTATAATTCATTCTTCCCCAATTGTTTTAAAAATAATTATGGTGTACAGATTAGTATATAGTGTAATAAGTCCATTGTATTGTTGTATTTTAGTGTTGCGATTGGTCTTACATTTTTGTACAGTGGTGTCAACTCAATATTATTATTATTGTTTCTTGGTCTCATCCGGCGCGGTAGTAAATCTAAAGTTTTGAATGTGTATCTTCATTCATTGATGTTTTATAGAACATTTCATATGGTTCTGTTCTCAAAAATCGTATCCAATATATTTTGAACCAATTTATCCTTTCTCCATTAGTATTTTTTAATCTTCTAAAAACCGTGTCCTTTAAAAGTTTAGTTGAAATGAAATCCTCTATATTTAATGGAATTATTATTATTTAAAAAATCACTATCTGAGCTAATCGAACACTACTATTTTAATAATAAAAAAATATAGCTTTTATTTCATAAAATTTTACTGCATAAAATTGAAAAATATATATCATAATATGCTTCATATTAGTTTGAAACTTTTAAAATTAGACTTAAGCCACTTTCAAAATAAAAATCTTTATCATTCTAGTATTACCATATTACCTCTGTGTACAAAATCTTAGTGATTTTAAATATATTAGTTACAATTTATTTAAAAATGAAAAGCTAATATAGAAATGTAAATATTAAAACAGCTAGCTTGATTTTTTTTAGAAAATGAACTTAGGCCATTTTCAAAATAAACGGTTCATATTAACGTATATACTATGTCAAAAATTACTAGTTTGGAAGATCTTAATTTTAATTTTGTAAAATTTATCATACGATGAGAAAGAATAAGAGTAGAATGTATTCTTGTACTTATATTGTCCTTATCTTTCATGCATTTATATTTTATAAAATTGAAATTGAAATATTTCCTAAACTAATAATTTTTGGATATATGTTAATACTTTTTTCACGGAGAATGTCGAGTTGTATCAATTAATGCATAAAAAAATATGTGATTTCATTTAAAAAACTGAATGTGATCTCGAGATTTTGAAAACATCTTCATCTAAATAGTCATTATAAGATGTCTCTCTCGAAACAAAACAAATTTTATTTTAAATATTTTTTTTTCGGATAATAAATAGAAGTAATTGCGTGGATGGAATAAAATATCCTGTATTGTTATATTATATAAGATATCCTATATTAGTATTATTATATTATATTATATATATGTAAATTTACATAAATATATAAATTCAATAAAAAATTAATATAAACTTATAAATTTAATATATAAATGTATATGTATAATGTACATGCTCATATTTTATATAAGATGAAAATGTTGTAATTCAATATCTGGATTTCGTATTAAATTTTCATTAAGTATGAGTTTAAGTCAAGCCCTGCATTATATTTCATGGTTCGGCATTTCATTATCGAATCCACTAGAATTATATCAACGATAAATTGCACAATCATATATTGTTTCAGTTAATTTGGCATTGCATCATGTAAAATACATGTTACAATGTTACTTAAAAAGTCGACATCTTTCTTCTACATTTTTTTGATAGTGTAAAAATTGTAAAACAGTAATATTGTAAAGCAAGGTATTGTAAAATAATATTAACAGAACTTTTGTGAAAAAAGGATAGAAAATTACAGAAAAAAGTTACATTGATTTATCAGTAGAAAACTAATTAAATTTTTCGATGCAATTGTTTTTATTGACACATATTAAAAGTATTTTATAAATGTTTCTTTTCTTTTTTTTTAAATATTTCATCGTAATGATAAACAAATTTTAATTGGAAACTAATTTTTTTTGTCTCGTGTAATGAGATAGATACGTTGCACCTATTGCGTTACTAAAATAAAGTAAAATAAGTGAAACATCGAACAATTTTATTTATGGATATCATAAATTGTTGAATATGGAACGGATCATTGAGCCAATAGATCATCTCTGACATTTGAACTGTCCATTTTTTTACGTTCGTATCAGGAGAAAAAGTTTGCCTTTTTCATTTTTGATCGCAGAAAAAAAAACGGATTCAAAGTTGTCAAACGAACTCAAACTAAGTTTGACCAGAATCATCAATATATTTTTGTTTCGATTTACAAAATAGAATATTTGGTTTGCGCGATTTAAATTTCCATGATTCGAATTAATTCTACATTCTATAATGATTTTAAACTTTTATTATATTTATTGTACTTTTTAAACTTATATTTAATAACTTATATTTTAGAATTTTTTAGGAAATTAATCGTTTATTACAATCATATTTAATATCTATAAATTATAATACAATAGTATTTTGTATACGCGGTACGAATTTTTATAACTTGAATACAATTCATAATGATTATTTAAAGAGGCTTAATTTACCTGTTTTGTAGATTCAAATTATTAATTGCTTAATAGATATAGTTTATAAATTTTAATATATAGAGACAAATGAACTAATAAGATACATACAAAATTAGTGCAACAGATTTTGAGTCTGGAGCTCTAATTTTTTATATAAACATTTTATGTAAGTGTTTTTAAAAAAATATTACATCATTTTATTAAAATTATAAAATCAGTAAATATTCTTATTATTTTAACATTATATATCCGAATATCCTATTGGAGGTAATAAGTTTATCAATTTTTCCTTTGTGACTAGCAAAAATTACAAAAGAGTAATTTTAATATCTTAATATCTTAATATTTTTTATGTTTTTATCTATTTAACTTTTTTTCTTACAACAAGGTGCTGAAAATGAAGTTAACGAAAGTTTTAAACACAAGTTTATCACACAGATCAAAAACATATTTGTTGGTAAAGAAATATTATTCTGAGAAAAGAAAGGTCATTCGTAACTTTAAACAAAATATTCTGTTTGTTAAGTTGACAATGTAATTTGCGTTTTCACATATAGCACTTCACAAGTATACACAGATAACGATGAGTGAATGATTGAAAAGTTTGGAAAATTAGCGATTGTAATATACAGAGAAAGCAAGCAAATTTTTGTTTCCAAAATTAAAATGTCCTTCATTTAATATTTACTATATATGAGGTGTTGTAAAATGATTTTTCTTTAAAATAGAACTTTTATCTTAAGAAATAAACAGGTGGAATATTCGTCCTATCGTAAGATGTTTAAAATAAAAAAAAAGTTTAAACTAAAATAAAAAATAATGTTTCTTGTTTTCATTAAGAATGAAAAATAGTTTTTTATTATCCCATTCTTTCCCATAAAAATTAAATAATTTTTTTTATTTTTTATTTGCTTTATTATGAATTGTCTACTATATTGTAATGTTCAAAAATTCAACAGTTTTCTCCTATATCTTTTTATCCTGTATTATTTAGTTTATTGGTTTGAATTAAATTTTCTTTTTTCAATATTTGTTTAAGTAAAACGTATCTAATCTAGGTATTAAAATTTTATGTGTATAAATGAATATTATATTAAATATAATTATAGTATTTTATTAAAGTAGAAATTAACGAATCGAATATCAAGCATCGAAATGTAAATAATTTCAGAATATATATGTTAAAATATAGTAAAAGTTACTTACATATTATTATTATAAAATTTTTCATTTATAAATTGTAAAATTTTTTTTTATCTTTAATGAGCGTATTTTTTTAATTTTTACAGATGGATAACACTCATATTCTAATGCTGTTCATCTTGTCATTGACAATAACTGCAACTATATGTCAGACATTTCACTATAGTAATGGCTGGACAAATGGAAAGAGATCCACGTCGTCTATGCTGGAAGAAGTCGTAAATTCTGCCAGTAAAAATGCAGGTCAATCAGATAATGTCCTTGTTAATTGCGAGCTACAGAAGTTGAAATTATTGCTTCAAGGAAATATTAACAATCCAGTAAGTAATGTTAAAAATTAAAAAAGCGAACATTATTTTACAACAAATATTATTTTACATATGAAATGTTAAATTGAGCATTTTGATTGTGAAACTTATACATAATTAATACGTCTGAAAAAATTGACTATTTTTTACATTTTGATAAATTTTTTATAATTAAATTTTTTTACAATTCTCATTATAGTTTAAACTATTCTATTATTAGTGCGTCAATCAAAAATTTTTTTGTAATAGATAACATGATTTAAAGAGATCTTTTCTTAACATATATAACAAATTTTTTGAAATTCTTTTTTTTTTAAATTCAAGTTGCCTCCAATTTTTTTATACATAAGCCTATAATTTTTCTAAAATTTTTCTCCGCTGAAAATTTTTAATGAATATTGAGACGAATTCGATGAGTATCATAATAAATATTTTTAACTGAAGAATTACTAAAGAAATATTATCTAACAACTTCAATAGACGTAAATGATTGTTTAGCTTTTTCTAGGATATCTGCATAATAGATAAGTATGCATTTAAAATTTTATGCCTCATATCTTCCATAATTGATAGAAGTTCTTTATCAATTTTATTTCAATCTATCCCATAAAAAGAAATCTAACAAAATAAGATCAGGAAGAACAAACTAATCGAATCCTTATGAATGATCCAACGTTCATGCCAAGTATATTTACCTACCTATCTATATTATCGTAATATATATTATAATAATGCGACGTACTGTTATAACAATATGTCGGGCATTCATGAAGTTGATTATGCTACATCGTCAACAAATGTTTTTATGTATTCTGCGATAGAACAAATCAGTAACGGCTGTGTAACAGTCTAATGTGCGATATTCCTTGTTAATGAAATCATATACAATTCTTTATTGTTTTTTTTTTATTTAGATGGAAAAAATGGAAAAGAAAATATGAAGAGCTTATCGAATTTATCTTAGTAATCGTTAAGAAATAGATGTAAAGGTTTGCCTATAAGAAACTGAAGGTGACATTGAAAGCTTGGAAAAGAGAATGGATAAAAGATTTATTATAATTAACTCAAAATTTTTAATCTATCAAACAAAAAAAATTCAGTCAAATTATTAACAGAATAATTTAAATTTATCATATTGCGTCTTATATATTTTTTAATGAAGTTTTAAATGAAAAAAAATATTCTGATTTTTTACAGCTATCTCGGTTACCTTGTGAATTGCTTAGTTCAACAAAAGGAAGCTTCCCTGAAAATATGATCAATAATCATTTCCATAGACAGCCTACTCTTGCAGATAATAATTATTAACAATATTATTGACATTGCAGAAGTTTTAATTAATTGTGAATTATATATTATCAAATAAAGTAACTTTAATTGAAATTTCGTAATCTTTTTCCTAATCTTCTAATTTTTCTTATTTCAAGAAACGTAAGCGCGATCCATATAATTTTATAATTTCTGCAAAATTATTTTATAATTTTCGAAGTTAAGAATAAATAAGAATAATAATTTCAAATAATTTGTTTATTAAATTTAGTGCTATAAGTTAAATAAATAAATATCAGTAAAAAATTTATGAATATAAAATGTCATTTTGACGTTTATAAGTATCCTGCACATATACACATGCACATATAATAATATGTATACATATATTATAAATACATATTAAATACATATATAATTCAGTAACATTAAAAGAATACTGTATTTTTAGAACTAAAATAAAATTTTTTCTTGCCACTTTTTTTGTAAATATATGTATAGTAATAAATAGAAAAAATATAATAATATAATAAAAATAAATAATAGTTACAAATGACGGATATTGTTTGAAATTTGTTTAAAATTTATTGCTCAGTGTGACATCGGTACAATTAAGAATTCGAAATGAAAACCAATTATCAGTAATATGTCGTTTCTATTCATACTGCATTTTTAAAATACCTTAAAATACCTCCATTCCATTTTACTTTGCTAAATTCTAAATTTAACTCAGTATCGCTTCGCAGTGCGAGAAAAACGACGAGAATGTTAAAATATTAAATGTCACTGAACTTTCTGTGATGCGTTTTCTTTCACTTCTTCTTCGTTGTTACTTTAGTAGAACTTGTCTTTCACTGATTTTCACTCGTATCTATTTCTGTTGGCTCAATTACTGCTGGTTTCTATCGACGATCAATTATTCAATCCTGTGTATAGTTCGGCTCCGCACTGTTATACGCTTCGATTTAAAGCGTAATCGTTCATCAATCATGGTTAACGGGCAAATTGTTTTTATTGGATCGCCAGCATATCTGGATTTGTATTAATTATCGAGTTCTCCTCACGGGCATCCGCGGGGCATTCAGTTTTCATCGGGTCCATCCGAACAGTTAATTAAGTTTTCGCTGTCCTAATTGGACAGACGGTCAATAGGATAGATCGCGGTGGCCTCGTACTGCACGCCGTAGGGGATTTTGTCTGTCAACGGAAGATGGAGTGAAACCCTGGTGAATAGAGACACCTGCTGAGTCCATGGATTATCCCTATGGACAACTTATCTCGTACTGCAATTTGCTGCCTGAATTTGGAGACTTCCTATTTTCGCTATGTATTTGAAGATAGGCATCGCCAGGAATGGAAAAATCATAAATCTTAATAGAGTTACAATATTCATCAAAAAGTCAGATTCTGCTTTATAATTAAAAGGACTAGCAGAGGAGTCAAACAAATGTATTTTTTTTCAAAAACAGAAGTATAAAAAAAAAAGAAAAGAAGAAAAAGAAAATTCATATCTATCTAAAAAACTTTTAAATAAATTTCTAGCTTTGTCTATGATACGTAATATATATATATATATATAATCATTTAAAAGCAGAGATTAGATTTTTCTATTAAAACTTAATTTCACTCAGAATTTTTTCAAATTAAAGATTTTATCATTATACTATTTTTTCTTTGAATTCTTTAAGTGTTAAAAATATATAGGTATTTAGTAAGGAATGTTAACTTTTATTAAGACATAAATATAATTATGTGTCTACTTTATATAATTATGTGTCTTTTCCATTATATAGTAATCTTTCTACTGCAAAGGAGGTTTTATTTTTAAAGTACTCATAATTAAAATATTTTCTTATATTACTAATTGTAAGCATTTTTATAACGCAAGATTAAAAATTTTTACTTTTAATATACATGATGTAGGTTAAAAAATTAACTAATAGTATTTTGCGGTAACTATCAATTATTATATATGCATACGTATACACCTTGTAACGGAAATGGGTTAATATCTCGAATTTGGAAGAATGTAGAAAAAAAAGTTGAATGATATGATATCTATTTTCCTATGATATCATTTTTTACATAAGTGATATTTTAATTTTAATTTTATAGAATTTGTTATGTATAAAAGAACACAAGAATATTCTTTTATTTGAATTAAAATATTTTTTAAACAAATCAATGCTTATTTCCACTAGGAAATAATGTTCCTAATAATGCATACCTGCAGCATTTCACTTGTAAAAAAATTTAAACTTTTAAAGATGTAATCCTTCTTAATCATCTATTTATTTTTTTTTTTAATAAAATTAATTAGAAAAGAGATATTATTTGTCCCAATTATGTGACTTATCATATAAGTAGGAATATATGTAATTATTGAAAAGTGGTTTAAATTTTAAATTATTAAAATTTAATAATAAGCTAAGTAAAAAATATTTCTTAGTATCTATAAAACCTTACATAGAGTATTATAGTCTTTTTAGAGTAAATAGCAATACTTTATTTCTTGATTATATTATAGGTACTTTTTATGTAGTGATCTGTTATAATTAAGTCAATAATTCTATTAAATCTTAAAAAATTAAAAAATTTATAAATTTTCGTTACAAGTATTAATATAGATTAATTAATATAAATATTAATGTATTTGTATAATCTTATTAATTTATAAGAAATTGGTTTGTATGCACATATACATCTTTATACAAATTATATAAATTATTCTAAACTGGAATATTTAGATATAGGATTTATGAAATTTATGAAATCAATTTTATGAAATATATCTATTGAAATTAAATAATAGGATATAAAGTATTTAGAAACCAAACTATTTATTGATATCATAGATTGTAAATTAATTTGAATTATATAAAAGATTGAAGTCATTTACAGGAAACTTAAAATCCGAAAATCAAAATCAATATCTTATAAAAAATTTCACAATCACTAATCTCTCTCTTTTTTATCATAGAATAAACGATGAATATAACTGTTTGAAAGCTGATGAATTGTCGAAAGAAAGAAATAATCGATGACTCTCTTTCTATTATTTATTTGATTAGTATTTACCGTTAATTTCAGACGAATGTGAACCAGCGATACAGTTAATAAAATACAGGTTTAATTATAAATGCAAATAATAATGGCGGTTCATGTGCAAACGTTCACATTACAGACAGGAGAGCACTCACGGTTATTAGTTGATAGCGTCAGGACGCGTATAACTATCATGCACGGGCAATGCACTTAAAACTTGGCTGTTAATCAGAAACCAATTACGGGAGGCGGATCGAAATGAGTTTAATCGCATTAAATATTAAAGTGTCGTCACCGTGCTACAGGACTGAGTGTACCAGCAACCATAGGTGATTCTCTTCCTCCAGCAACATGGAACAACTACACACCGGCACGTGCCCATGCGAAACGCTTTACTCTCTTAATACCTTCGGGAATAGCCGAACCCTACCCATTGTCTTTTATAGGGTGGTGCTTGGTGTGTCTGGAATACACATGCATGATCACTGTATTTCTTGATAATGTTTTTTATACAATTACACCTATAGGTTAATATTAAAGTACACCAAAAATATACGCGACAGAAACATTTTGTACAATTCACGTTAATTTAAACAATTTTTTAATATTGTATATACTTTTTATTTACGTAAAATAAAAAATATTCGATGATGCAATTGTTTCCTGTTTTATAGAATAAGATATTGGTTCATTGCACCAAATGAATAATATGGTAAATCAGTATATATAAAAAGATATTTTACGAAACAATTAATTAGTAATACAATTAATTGAAAACACTATTGAAAATATGCTGTCTATGCTGAAAATATGACATTGGGATTTATATAGTGTATTATACGATTGGGATTTATATAGTGTAAAAAGCATGTAAAATTAGCTTAGAATATAATAATTTGTTGCACTAGTATAACCAACACAGAGTATCGATCTCTATTCTATTTAGAATCTATGGAGTCTGTGGAGTCTGCAATACGAAAAGTATGACTTATGAATGTCTGTCGATATTGATTTTGGAATTTCTAAAGAGAATTGAAGAACAGAATGAAATTCATTTGGATTATTATCGAAATTTATGAAAATACAATAAAGACATATTAAAAATTGTTAAAAGATCATAAATATTAATAAGTTATTAAAGTTAAAAAATTGTATTATGAAAGATATTATGTAAAACTGAATTAATATACATAGCTTTTTTCTATAAACGTTATTGTTTGACTTTAGTTTTCGAGATATTTATAAAAATATGTTTTATTGAATTATTATAGATATATCAGTAAATGACATATTTTCTTTCTTCGATCCCGCAGATATGCGATTATTGTTTATTAAGAATCATTTAATTTTTTGAATTATTTCCAAATAACAACAGTGTTTCCATCCGATTTTTGGCAGCCATTTATTTAATCCAATCAATTTATTTTATCAATATTTATTTAACCAATGCTTCTCTTTAAAAAGAGCTAATTATTTTTTAAGATGACTGTTTCAGTTACAATATATTATATAAACTACATTGATAGGATATAAATATACAGTTGCTCACGAAAGTTATTATATTATTGTGTTTATAATTGTTAAGAAATAAAATTTGTATAATGGATTCACATTTGCAAAATAATATTGCAACAGATAAAAGATTCAAATCTTAAGAATGCGTGTTAGAATAAAGTTACATAGAAGAAAATACGATAACATAAGCGGGATTGATAGAACAAGAAGTAAATACATATATACAGTAGTCTTCACGTAACTGGCCACACCTCGTAACTGACCAGCGCTTATTCCTCAATTCTTGGAATATTGGGACTATCCCCATTCTACGCAACCTTAGAGGTGCGGCTGCGTGAAACATAACACTCGCACACAAGCAATATATATGATACCGATATTGGTGAATGGTTTGATGAAACAGTTAAGCGTTAGAAACAGCTCACCCCCATTCTTTTTTTCGATGCCAATTTTTGGAATACACCTCGCTGCTTAACTGACCAGTTTCAATCCAGACTGTTAATCAGTTACGTGGGGACTATTGTACTTGCATACCGCTGATGAGGATCACAAAATTCCTAGAATTTCCTAAAATTCATAGAATGACGCGATATAGATTCAGTATCCAATATGTAAAATTGTAAAATACCTAAAATTCATAGAATGACGTGATATAGATTCGATATCTAATAATCATTATATTTCAATTCATGTAAGATATAAGTATTTCATTTCTTAAATATGTCTACAACCAAGTACTAAAATCAATAATAGTGAGCATGAATTGATAACTAAATTATACAACAAAGAATAATCTTGCAAGGAAATCGCGGAATTTATAAATAGAAGCAAGTCATCTATACAATAGCTGGAACTCGAGGTCCACGAGCCACAAGCAGATACTTCTTGCTTCGCTGATCAGCCCCTTCCAAATCTACTAGATTCTAATGATCACAACCTCTAATGAAGTTCTTCTCTAGTTACCATCACATATATTAGTTGACCAGTTTTTGAACAAGAAATCGTCTAATTTCTATTATGACACATAACTAAATTCCACTAACATATGTTTTCTTCAAAACTTGTTATAGTTGAGATAATTGTTAGTAGTTTCAGAAAGGATGTACACGTCGAATTATGTCACAAGATTATGCGGAAGAACGGTTATTATAGAAGAGTATGGTGGAAAAAATTATACATCAGCAAAGAAAATATAAAGAAAAAATCACATTCTATAAAAAATTACATTGAGAAAGACAAAGTCACCTACTCAGATGAAAGTAAATTCAATCTTTTTGGCCCAGATGGACAACATTATATATGAAGAAAGAAAAATGTATACTTAGAAAAATAAAATTCATTCTCGACTGTAAAATACGGAAGCGATTACCTATTATCTATATGGTGACAAATGGAACCGAAAATCTTGTTTTCATCGGTGGAATTTTGAACAAATACAATATAAATATTTAAATATTTTAAAACAAAATATATTAATAATATATTAATAATAATATAATATAATAATAGTAAAAATATATTAATAATATAAATGTTTTAAAAGAGAGTGACTAAATTGGGTTTGTTGAAAGATTTTTATTTTTAGGATGATAATAATTCAAAATATTCTGTTTGAATCGTTCAGCTGTATGTACAACACGCCTTATTCATTAAAAATATCTTTACAAAAACCAGACATCAATCTTATAGAGTATTACAGGCTGAAACAAAAAGAAGATTTCAAAAGTACGAAATAACAAAGAAATATTAAAAACTAAAAAATATTAAAAAACATTAAAAATAAGGAATTCTAGAATAAAAAACATTAGAAACTTTTGTATATGTTGTAACATCATCGGCTGTAATAAATACCAAAAATGGCTGTACTAAATATTAACATTAATTAATATAGATATAATTTCATAAGTAAATTCTAAGAATTTTGTGATCGCCATAAGTGATACATGTATATTTCTTATTCTGTCAATTTTATTTACTTTGCCGGATTTTCTTTTAACTTTACTCACATTCTCAAAATTGAATTTTTTGTCTGTTGCAGTATTGTTTTGTAAATGTGAATTCATCGTGTGAATTTTATTTTTTAATAATCATGAATGCAATAGTTTGAAGATCTGCGTGCGCAACTGTACGTAAAAGCATTTTCAGTATTAGATATTGTATTTTATAGATTGTGTTTTAAACCGACTGTTGGATCGCTTCCAAACCGGTGTCCTATTTGATCTATTCTACATAAGTGTCTCATTTTTATTTCCAAATTTTTTCTCAAAATTTTGTGTCTTAACTCTCGAGTTGTCAAAAATTTTTGTTAGCCATATCCAAGATAACATGGTTTTGGATATTTTGCCGCTTATCTATTTTTTGCTTACCTATTTTACCGCTTGTCTATTTTTTGCTTATCTCAGAAAGTAAAGTCAAGCGGCAATAATATAGAAAAGAATTGTTCAAAATGATGGCCTTGACAACATATTTCAAGATTATTGAAATCGATAAAGAATCTCTTTTTCTAGATAATTATCAAAAATTGTTTATATTAGCTCTAATTATTCAAAATATTTAATTTCTTTCTTGAACCTTCCATTGTTATGAACAAAATATCTTGTGTCACAATTTCATTAAAATGAGTTGCTATGGACGAGATATAGTTGGCCTTAACAAATAGTTTTGTTTGATATATTTTAACAATATTGTAACAATATTTTAATAATATTATAACAATACAAACCTAATCAAAACGTAAAAATATTCATATTGAACGTGAACTATAAACATTTTGATATGAAGCACCGATAAATACATCAATACGCAATATCCGAACTATTTCTTTCGTTTCTGAGCTTGTATAAGTATGAAGGTCACTGAATGGTATATCGTTGAATTCATCTTTATATTCGCTTTCACATAATTTAAAAAAAATATAGTGTTCAGAAGACTCTATTATATTAAGAAAAACTGATCTACGTGTATGTATATACATACGTATAGATACAGTGAAGAGCATAACTGTTTCAATGAAAAATTGTTGACAATTTAAACTAACATAACTTTGTAAAAAAAGATCATATAATGATCCACTTGGTCTATTTTAAAGCATGAAGCTTGTATTTGACAGGCGTGAATTTGTTCTTTTCGAAAACAATTTTACATCACGAGCAAAATGCGAAACAGAGAACACATTTTTCTCGAAAATTGTAAAAATTCAAACACGTGTAAAAACATCAAAAAATTTTTCTTGCAACTAAATCTATGGTCTTGAGAATTGAAATTTTTTCTTTACAACGACTTCTTAAAATTTGTACGATTCTTTTTCACTATTTTATTAAACTTGGAATATTAAGATTAGATGACAAAATGTTGCGATTTTTGAATATTTGTCGTTTAATTCTAACATTCAACATTCAATAAAACAATAAAGAAAAAATTGTAGAACAAGTTTTAGGGAATCATTGATAAGGGAAAAAATTTTCGAGAAAAATGTGTCCTCAGTTTCCTACTCATTACATGATGTAAAATCATCTTCGAAAGAAATGAATTCACGACTATCAAAATAGAAGTTCCGCTCTTTAAAATGAGATCAAATAGATTGCTATACGATCTTTTTTTTACAAAGTTATATCAGTTTAAAGTATTCATTATTTTTCACTGTTATTGGTACAATTATGCTTTTCATTGTATATAATATGTATACGTAACTACGTAATAACTTAGTAGCATAAATAAATGTTTCTCATTTCATTGTTATTCATTGAATATACATATATAATATATACATATAAATATTGTAGTATCGTAGTTATTATAACCTGTAGTTATTATATTTTAGTTATGTTTAATTATGACAGATAGCCTGTAATGTGAAGAAATGCGTGAAAAAGGAAAAGTATAAATGTGGTCTGAAGCGCAACGTTGGCGTGGAGCGATTTTCTTTTTGAAAAAGAGAGAAATGAGTGAGTTGGAAAACGGAGTCGATTGGAGTCGTGAAAAAGCGTCGAGAGAAAGTTGTTAAAAAGAATCGATTGTGTTGTTTAAAAAGTGTTAATTGTGTTGTTTGTGTTTCTTTATCTGAGTCGTCAATCTGTGTTTTTTGTCTTGTCTAATTATTTGTTGTTTAATCGCCATTATTTAATAAACATCATTTATATTATATCTTTACAATATGTAGATATGTATAAATCATATACAGAGTAAGTCTTCTAATATGATTTGAAATAATTCGTATGTTATTTGTACAGAAAGATGTTTCAAACAAAATTACATGATTTCCAGAGGGGTATATAATACTGTAATCATTTTGTTGTTTTTTTTGCTTTTTATCGAAATATGAATGTCATCTTTAGTTTTTTAAATGGAATGATAGATTTTTGTTATTTGTTAATCAATGCAGTTTAACATTCTCTATAGAAGAAAGAGAGAGAAAGAGAGCGCAATAGCATTTCTAATGCATTTCTAACTTCATTTCATAATTTCTAGTAGTAAATAGATAAATTAAAATCACAGAATTGTTAAATCTACGTAAATAAGTCCTCTGATAATATTTGCATCCAGATTTCTGTCCCATGTCGCTTGGATATTTGAGAGCAGCTTATTTCGTGAATAGTGCTCAGGAAATCCGGGATAATATTTCACCGGACCGGAACCGCGTCATGTTACGAATTTTAAACTCATACTTAGCCCACGCCGCGAAAACGAATATCAACTATAGATATCGCTCTTATAACAGTGTGCGTTTGAATACATAAAATCGGGCAATCATTCTAAATGGAGGCGCCTTCTAGCACGTAGAATGTCGTTTTTTTGGAGCTGTCGTCTGTCGGCTCGTCGGCTGTCGTTTTTGTTGCACGACAAGGAAACCTTTGCGGTACCAAACACGAAAAAGTGCGAAACAACGAGGAAAATCGTTTGAGGAGCTCAATTCTGTCTACATTATGCTTGTTTGTTATTTTTGTTTGTCTTTATTATTTTTTATATTGGATAGGTAGTTTTTCTTGGTTTTCAGACAGTTGGAAATAAACTCTTTGGAGAAATTAATTTTTTGTTTTTTCGATGATTGACAGATCAATCTATCATTCCATTTCTGTACTATTGTTATACAGTGTTTCTAGTATTTTAGATGGATATACATATCATTTAATATAAATGAAATAGAAAAAGTTTTCATGAAATGACTAACTTTTGAAAAATACTAATTTTTGAAAAATAGATCAAATATTCTCAAAGTATTTGTGTGATTATTTTATGTGAATTTTATTGAAATTTATTATTAATGGAAAATGCACTGAAAAATTCTTGGAAATTTAATTTCATTAATTAATTAATTTGCGTAAGATTGTACAGATTATAGAAAGATACAATTTGTTTGTGAATTTTAAGACTGATGATTTTTCATTAGAAAACAGATTAAGGGAAAGATGGTAAAATTATAGTAAAATTTTATTGAGGATAATGTTTTAAGAAATACATATTATAGAAAATAGTAAATAATAGCACTTCAATTAAAAGTAAATTATTTTATCTTTATATCTCTAGTCAAATAAGAAAAATGAAGAAAATAAGGAAAATATATTCTGCGGTAATTAAAATATAGATATATGATATTATATATAATTATTATAAATCTATTCATTATATTATTATATTATTATATATTATATTACATATAATATAATAACATAATATAAATATAAAAAACCTCAGATGAAACTACTTGATTAATAAATAATATAGAATATTAAAGAAAAGTCAAAAAGATGGTAAAAATAAATGGAGTCCATTTTCAAGACATAATTTATCGTCACATATTTATCATATGATAATTGAAGATTTAGAACAATGGTATGATGAAAATAAATATACAAAACCAATTACTTTATTCAAAACAATAGTGACATATTCAAAAGAATAGTGACAGAAGAAATAGTGAAGAGATATTGAGCAGTAATTATTAGTACTTAGGATTTATTCCACACAATGAAAAATTACAAATGTGCATGTATATTAATTGTAAAATTATTAGTATATAATTGACATAATGCGAATTGATTCTGTTGCATGATAACATAAAACCTGATGTATTTTAATATAAAACTTGGTATAGAACTGTTAAAAAGTTGGATCTGATTATATAAACATATTATAATTATAATTATAAGAATTAGATTATGAAATTTTGCTAATTGTCTTTATTCTCATGAATTATGATCTTTTTAAATATTTATACAATTTTAGAAGGAATAAATTGTCTTGAAACGAAAAGATTGTAAAAATAACATTTGAAAAATTCTTAAATTGAACTAATAAAATTACTTAATCGTTAAAATATTAAATATTTTATTAAATTTCTTTCGGAATATCAGTAACAAATGTTATAAACTGAGATATATCTTTTACTCATTGTTCGGTCTCACCGAACACAGCGAGGGCCAGTGATGCGAAAAACAAATTCATCAATTCATAAAAACTTTCAAATTTATTATTTTTTCCACGGCAGGGATTTCCTTTGACCGTACTTTCACATATTCCGTTATTTTCTACTTCATTGTTGTAGTTATGCCTGACTCCCAATTCCAAAGCTCGGTAAATTTCTTTATCGCAACTGTTCTCGCCATAAACCACATCTGGACTCAATTAACTGCCTGCCTAATCCCGTGCCCGGGAAAACATATTGGAACTACCACAAAGCAGTTCAAATTCAGTTTTTTTTACAATCATCCAGCAGAGTAGCTTTCAGAGCTCACGCGAGTGTATACATCCAATATCTCACCGCGAGTAGTCTTCTCACAGCACTTCTACGTGCATCAACTTACCCTCACAATTTCACTTACTATCTTATACATTCCTTACTCATATAATTCATGTTCGTCAGATTATCAAACCATTCATTCAAATCTCCTCTGACGAATGAATTAAAATCCAACCAAAACTAACAAAATCAAACCTAACTTGAAATAGCTGCCTTTCATTAACGTTGAAAGCAGCAAACTACCGATCTAATCAACGTTCCTAATACGTGGATTATAGCATGCTACATTCATAACAGAGTTATGTGTTTCAACTTTATTTTTTGAAAATTTGTTATTTTTTTAATTCTTTAACGGCGAGTGTTAATTGGTTATCGAAAAATTAGAAAATTTTTAAAATTCTACGATGAGTTTATTCGTGATCTACGATTAGAAGGTTAAAGTCATTATTAATTAAATTTGCCAATGATAAGATAAAATTTATTCTTGATTAGGATTTTTTATAAAAATCAATAAATTTCTTATCAAACTACTTCAATGTAGTTTTTACGTTGATTGAATATTTTGAATCTCACCTTTCATACTTTCATTATCTTTTTAATATTCTTTCTTTGGACATATTTCTTTTTCTATAATCTAATTGAAAACTTTCTCTTTGAGATTAACAAATGGTAAGAATAAATTTTTTTTATTGTTGCTATTGTTTAAAGGTAGAAGAAGAGAAAAGAACATGATTGTTCTCGATTTTTTAATACATTTCCTTATTCGCTTGGCCTATAATGTTGACCACAAACGATGGAAAATCGACAGAGCGCGAAGTTAGTCATTTTTTATAGGCAGAAAACGTTATTTAGGCACAGTGTTTTAGGAAATGTGTGGAATAGTTAATGATTATGAAAATTGATCGGACCTGGTATTTCATAATAGGAAAAAATGACTTCCTTTCTTTCATTTTCTTTTGACATATATATACTAAAATATAAGCATAGAATAGTAAAACTAATTAAATTTTTTACCAAAGAGGGAAACTATATTACACATATTCATATTATATTACGCATATATTATTGTTACGCATACATTACATTGTTACAGTATTATATCATTATATTATGCACATTATATTATATTTTCAACATTTTCCTTATAAATGGTAAATTTGTGAAAGAAGTATTTATTTTTTATACATTGAGGCAGTGTTCCGTATTTTTTTTATTATATAAAAGTTTTTATTGAAAAAAATTTAATAATTAACAATATAGTAGAGTTTAAGATCACTGAAATATGAAAAACATTTTGGAAATCGTATAACATTCATTGAATATACGATTATGAAATTCTATTATTTTAAATTTTACTAAGCTTGCAGGAAACTCTTTTATGCATATATATATATATATATTCTTAACATATATTCGTATAAAGCTGGTGTCAACATTTATCACTCGCGATTTACAATTAGAATTGAGACAAAACAGAGCTGTGCGGAAAATTGCGATGACTAAGATTGAGACTGGGACTGAGACTGAGAATAAGAATAAGATTACGACTGAATTGAACTGCGCGGAAAACTCCTACGGAACTGAACTCTATTAATTTTTATTCTCCTTTATATTATTGGTTATCGATGGCGTGTTATAATTTTGCATCCGGAGTGTTCACTATCGCTTGGGAACGGAATGTCGAAGATAGTGTTTATTAAATATCATATCGAAGTTCATTTTCGCCGTTTGATCTGCAAAGAATTACTTGGAGCCAATTGCTCCAGAACAAAGACCGATCAAAAATTCCATACCTCATAATCGATTCACTTTCACGCAGATTCATTTTCTCTTTGCTTACATTTTCGGTACGGAACATCATATCACCATATCAAACACGTCAAACGTCGCGATAACTCTGGGGACTAAACAAACGTCGATGGTCCGACGTCGCAATATTATAATTTATATTATAATCATTATTATTATTTGTATATATATATATTATAAACTATAGTGTTCTTATTTATTCATGGTGGCATCTAAATCTCGCGTGCAGTGTCATTAGAGGCCTTGATCACCCTCATTCGGATTATTACCTCAGACTTCTCACAGTACCAATATTCGGATATCTCTGATTTCAACAACAAAAACACCGCAGATCCCGGTTAGAACCGGACGTACATGCCGGTTGGACTAGAAGGTTGTTCAACGACACGCAACTTCAGCTATCATTTCTCTCGCAGCCGGAACTACATTATATTAATTAGTATATAATGTATTATATGTATAATTTTCAATATACCATATGTGTATGTACGTACATATGTATGTAATATGTACTTACCTAAATATACAGATATGTATACTTACAGAATGAAAGACCTTAAATTATATGTTATGACCATTATAACGAGATTGTACATTTCTGAATCGATAGAAACTTATCAAAAAAGATTTGTCAAAATCTTTTTTGTCAAGATTTGTCACATCTTGATCATAATGTTTGAAATAAAATTTTTTTATCATTGTGTCGTATTCCACTTATTAAGGTATACTAATGTATATATACAATATATACAGATTAAGTCAATTGGAAACTTCTAAAATAATTCATTATAAAGAAATGAAATTATGTAGCATTAAATGAAATGCATCAGATGGATTTTTTATATACTGTATTTTTTAAGATTTCAAGATGACCTCAATTTTTAATTCTGCATTATAGCAGACAAAAAGATAAATTCAATGTTTTATAATAAGTTGATCTACGGCTAACTTTGAATCTCAAAATGAGGAAAAATATCCAGTGTAAATTGTATTATATGCTTTTAATTAATATTTAATTATATGCTTTGTTCATTAATAACATAATAATTTTAATTAGTAATAATTTAATTTTATAATAACAACAATAATTTTTAGCAGAGGTTTTTCCTTTTGTATTCATGCTGTATTTATAATCTCATACAAAAATCAACTAATTTTTGATTTTATCAGATATAGATGATGAAAATAGTTGCAGTATCCCATATAATTATCAACCATTTATTATTTTATAGTATGATAAACTTATGCAACAATGGTACTCAGTTTGTTTGTTTTATGCAATAAAATATTTTGTGCGTATTTTGTGCACAAATTTGTTTGAAAATGTGCAGAAGCAAATTGTAGCAATTTTAATTGTTAAGAGGTTATTTTTTATTTATAATATTAAAAATGTTATTTATTACTTATTTTTGCAGCTAAAATTAAGTCTGAGGAAAATCTTTACAATTTCTAAATTAAATATGATACCGTAAAATTATTACAAAATTATTAAAATAAAGTAAGTGTAAAATAATACGCGTAAGTTTTTTGTATAACAACATTCTATTACAAATAAATAATTATTAAATTATGAATATTATTTTTTAATTATTCTTATTATTTTTATATAAATTCATATCATATAATTAAAAAAATAGATATAATAAATACTATAGATATTTTATATCTATAAGCAGATATTTTATACAATCAAAATATGTATTTCTACATGCAGCTTTTGCATTTTCGTTTTTGTTACAAATATATATAACAATCCGCAGTCTATTTATTTTTTAGAAAATGACTTTTTTTAATTTTATAATGTCACTCCTCGCTGCTTATATGTATGTATGAATTATTACGTTTTAATACTAAAACTTTGTATGACATTATTTTGACTATTTTTACTTTTTTCTTTGTTATTTTAGTATTTTCGCATTAGTTTTAAAACTTTGACTGAATACAATAATTTTTTAAATTAAGATTAGAATATTATGTATTATATATTTTCGTATATTTTTAAAGAGATTATAATATAATTCTGCATAAATCCTAACAAATATTAAATAATATTAATATTAATATTAACACTAAATTATTTCCGATGTAGGGAGAATTTCCGGAGAATAAATTTCGTTTATATTTCAATTTATTTATTACAGGTATAGTATGCTATCAAATTCTTTGCACACATTTTGTTTATGTTATTATGTATTATTATACAGTCATTTTCTAAACTCGATTAGTATTCACTCATAATGCAATTTTATATGTTAAAATCTTTTTTCTTTAATAAAGTTTCGATATTCGGTAATTACAAAATATGAGTATTTTTTATTTCTAACTTTATTATTTTTTTGTTACGATACTACACACACATAATTACAAAATCGTTGATCATAAAGAATTAAATAATTTTAGTATAATTATTTAGAAAAAAAGATTCTTCACCGATTTTAAAATGCCTTTGAAATATCTTGTCAAGGTTATTCAAAACAACTTTTCCTTATACAATGTGTTATTGCTGCTCGATCTTAGTTTCTGAATATATGCAAAAAATTTTCGATAAAATTTCTAAAAACATGTCACCTCTAGATTTGGCTGAAATTTTGAAATAATTTCATTTTACATAAAAATAATGTTTTTATTAGAACAGGGACAACTCCACTGGTTTGAGTTAACGGCCGCTGTACGGCGCCCAATTTGAGAGATTAACTCAAACACAATCTATAAAATATAATATGTACTTTTACGTATATTTATACTCTACGTATATTTATATCTATTGTGAATTGCTAGCCGATTGTTACGTTAGTTAACTGTTTTATATATTTTAACTAAAACACTCATTTTTAAAATTAACTCTTTCTAAAGAGGAACATCAATATTAGTCTGATGTAAATATGTATATTAGTATGGCTGAAAACACTTCTATTATTTATAAACAATTGGCAAAAATGAATAATTTTTAACATTAGAACTGCCAAAGTGATCAAAATGTTCAATTTATAATTTTCCATAGAAATTTTATATATTGATAACAGTATTTTTAGAGATTTGAATCATTTTTATTAAAATACATAAATGAAAGTTTGTGTTCTTTATTACATTTCTATTATAAATTTTTTCCTGTTTCTGTTCTTCTAATTTCTCTGCTATAAACTTTATACTCTTTAGTCGTGGGTAGTGTTAATAGTTTTAGTGTTAATGAATAAGTTATTTTTTACTAAAATATATACTCTCGAATATTCTATTACAAATTCTGGAATAATTGAAATCGATGAAGTTCGCTCTTTAAAAAATGCAAAACATATTTTTAAACAAATCTTGTAACCTCTATCTACCGAGTGGTGGTAACATGTACAGAGAAAAATTATTCAGAATGATGATCTTGGTAACATATTTTGAAGTCATTCAATTGGCAAGGAGTTATCCTTTAAGATAATTACTAATTTTAGTAGTAATATTAGAAAATTTTTCATTGTTTATTCAAAATTTACTGTTATTATAATATTATAATATATAATTAATAATAATATTAATATTATTCTAATAATAATATCATACTATTTTTTTCTTAAATATATTTCTAAATTTTATATATTTTAATCTAAATAATTTATACAAGTATAAAAAAGATAAACGTAACTTTAAATCGTTTGCTGTAAATATTACTGATCGCATTTTATAGACGAATAATCTTCGCAACTGCTCTCTTCGGCAAACCATCTATATATGTGTGAATATGTGTATGCTATTTTGTGTGTGTGTGTGTGTGTGTGTGTGTGTACATATAGGTAGAGTAGTAAAGGTGGTTTTCCAGAATGTGTGGAAACAGTAGGGGAAATAATTGTTGAGCATCGTATCGCCTGGCCAGGCCGAAGCTAATATTGGATTAGTTTTTAATTCGAGTTGCCTCCCAATTTCATCCGTAAAATACACACGAAATAACACATACGTTAAATTGTATATACATATACGTTGTATACATTGCTCATTACGGAGTATTCTATATTTTTAATTTCATTTTGAAAACAAAATTGTTTTTTCATTTTATCAATAAAGGAATAATTCTAATGTAAAATGGATGGATTGTTTTAGGGATTTAATTAATTTTAAATTTTAGAAACTCGAATTCAAAACTTGAAACTTGTTGATTTTATTTTGTAAAACGAATTTCTTTTTTTAAGAACTGAAATTAATATTTTTATATAGATTTTTATTGGTCACAGTTTCATTTTTTTGGTTAATAAAAAATATCTGTTCAAATGAAATTTCAGTTTCAACAAAAAATACATTAAAAAATACAAGCAAAACTATAACAATATACAAAAATAACTAATTCTTGTTTAAGAACACATCTGAACTCTTTCTGTATTTATTAAATTTACTTCTTTTCTTGACTATATAGATAGTGCCGGATGTATTGTAAAGTCTTCCAAAGCAGAATTAATTACTATTGGACTATTTTTCTCAAACACTGCTCTCTTTTACCATAAGTGAATATTGATCTTTTCCTACATTAAGTATTCCATTATTAATTTGCTGACAAATTTGGATACACTGATTAGAATTTCAAGTTACTAAAAGAGATTATTGACGATGTAATAAATAATAAACATTTTTATTTATATTTATTACAAGGCTCTCGATTGTCGTGTCTTGGCCAAGAGAACGTATTTTTTTACTAGCTCCACGATACAATAAAAAAATATAATTATATGACCTATCATAAAAAAACATCAATGACTTTGAAAAGTCCTTGAAAAAAAATGAAGAAAAGTTATTGACCTTTTAGACAAATTTTAACTAATATTAGATACCATTCGTGATAGGCAAAAAATATTTTTTGCCTCATCATAATTCGAAAAGATATTTAGATAGCCTCACTTAAATGGATCACTTTGTATCTAATATTAGTTAAAATTTGTTTAGATAGCGATTTCAAAATATAAAATACATCTATTTATTCAGAAATTTCTGTACATTACTTAACATCAATTATTGTAGCTAAACATTCATTTAAACATTCATTAAAAAAAGAAAAAACTACATATTTTACATGTATAAATGTATAAATATAATATAATATAAATATAATATAATATAAATAATAATAAATTTTATTCTGTACGTTATCATTTTACCATTTATAGACAATCAAGACAGTTTATTCTAGTTCTGTAAAATATTTTGTATAGATTACATATGTATAAATAAAATGAAAAATATTTTTGTGTAACATAAAATTTGATAAAATTCGTACGGTTTTTGCAATGTTTTTTCATAATAATGTCGATTTAGTTCTCATGTAATTTTAATAACAATCGAAGTTTTTGGTTGTCAAAAGATCTTGTGGAATCGTGTAATTGGACACCAGTGACTACGTTAAAAACTAGAAAAACCACAGGAATATCTTTGTGGACAAGATTACAGGGCGCTTTATTGTAAGAGTTTCGGAACACAGAGTCAATGATGGCCGACCGGAAACGATTCACTTTCAATTTTCTTTGTCAAGGTGAAATAAGATAGTCGTTACACTTATACAGTTAGATAGATAGAATCGCTCAAAATGGATCTTCTTCAGAAATATATCTATATCTTGATTTATTGGACACTTTGTATATTTTATATTGTTTTGTATTGAATAAATTTTATGACTAGTTTTTCTATTAAATATTTTGTATCAGCTTATAATTTTTTTGATATTAATTTTAATATTTTAAATGGTTTTATTTCTTTTAAAAAAATTGTTTACTCGTACATTTTACATTTATAATTAAATAAGAATTTATTCGAATCAAATAAATTTAATTGTTTCATATTTTTGTAGTACATGTATGAAGTAACATCGTTCTTTCAATTTCGAAAATTTAATATAATAACTGAAATTTGTAAAATAAACTTTTTTAAGGATATGATTAAAAAAATAAATGTATACGAATAAAAGTAACATTGTATATGATATTCTAAATTTCGTAATTCTCATACATTAATTTTTTAAAATTTCGTTAAATATTTTCTTGTCAGTTCAATAATTAAATATAAATGTGTAATATCTCCCATAGCTAAACAGGAAGATGAAAATGTTTGTATAATCAAATTTTTACATAATAGAATAATCATTTTTTTGATAAAAAATTTCACTTATTGAAATAAAAGTTTAAAAATTATTATTAGTTTGTTTAAAGAATTTCATCTGTTTTAACTGCTAAATTACATAGACTTTTTAATACATCTAAAGTTATATTGATTTTGTGTTTTAAATTCTTTTGAATTCCTTTGAATGATTTGAAAAGACATATCTTTATTATTTGCGTTTACTATTTCAGTTTATATAAAACTTATATATATTATATTTTTGCTATTATTATCGCATTAATGCAGTGTAATAACAATTATTTAAATTTAATTATTTAATTATTTCATTAATTATATCATCATATTTTGATCTGTTATAATTAAACGCATATAAATATTTTTGAAGTAAATTCTTTCTGTGTAGTCATTTGAAGCACTCATAATCAATAATTTCTTGATCTTGTGTATATAGAAGAAACGATAATGGAAAAGACATAATTTTTGAAAATTCATTTTTTCTATTAAGAATGTCATATATAGAATATGATCTAATTTTGTCTATCTATAAAAGAATGTTTAGAATGTTAAGAGAATGTTTTTGTTTGATATTCTCTGGAAACATAGAAATGCATTTATCGTTAACATTATTTATCATATCTAATAATAGTATTTATATTAGGAAGAATAGTTAGTAAGAATTTTTTTCAAATAATGTGGAATGCTTGAATATTATTCAGATTTGAGGTATTTGAAGTATTATTCGAATTATTATATTTTCGATGGCGATGAAACGATTTTTATTGAAGAGATATTTCTTATTTCACTTTATATTCCTTAAGAGATTATCATCTCCAAAAATCTACTTTACATATACTTATATATATCTGGAAATACTCATATATATATATATGGAAATTAAAATACCTTTGAAATAGACTAAAAAAATAAACGAACAGACGAACAGGAAGTAAAACGTACCGGCGTTTATTTTTCATCATAAATAATTTTCTGAAGATCCAGCGAGAGATGTCCTTAGCCTGGCGAATAATTTGAAAGCTTCTTTTTTGGCGGACATTTGTCCCCAAATAATTGGGTAGAATAACCGCATCTTCTCTACAATTATAGGCAGTAAACGTGGCCACATCCGGTATAAGCAGTTCTCCTAGCTGAAGTGGGATAATTCGCTGCGGAAAGACAACGATTAGGATGATCAGAGAGGAAGAGTAAAAGAAGAAAAAAAGAGATAAAGATAGAAAGGAGCAACTCTATTTAGCTATAGAATGACGAAATGAAGATTGAAAAAAAAAGAAAAAATTAAAGAAACTGAGTAAAGATATTTAATATAAGAATTTATTTGATAGAGTTGTTAAGTAAGGTTCGTCGTATAATGGCGAATGTTATACAATAGTGATCAGTAATATTTATAATTACTAATGATTAATATATTCAAACTGAAATATTTTTATTATCGATCACACATGATTTATGATTAAATTTATATCTAATAATTTATTTTTTCGAATGATACACGTGGTTGATTGAAATGAAATTGAGTAGATATGATGAGATAACTTCTGGTAATCACAAAGAATGAATGTGCGTCCCAGGGTATTCCAGCATCGGATGTCGAGGAAAGAATGATTCTACATTTTTCTATTTTCATTTTACTTCCATTCAACCATTTTAGCTTTCGTTTTTGAGAAAATCAAGTTTGGAAATTTATTATTATTATTAAATATACTTGAATTTAGTTAATTTTAGACGTGACAAAAGAAAAAAACAATTCATAAGAAATTATTCTACGTATGAAAATAAGTCAAAAATACAGAATAATATTTTTTAATAAAATGCTTCGTTTTCGAAGAAATCGAAATTGAAAAATCAAATACATGTATACCAGACAATTTTTAACAAAATATATTCAAAATCTATTTTCTTCAAAATAAAGCTTTAAGCGAAAAAAGTTTTATTCTGCATTTTTTACTTATTTTTACATATGTTATAAGTACGTGATACTAGAATGTGAATAGATCTTTCATTATAGACTACACATCAGACATTATAAAATTAAAAAAAAACTTTAATAATAATAAATATTAGAAAGTTATAAATATAAAAAAAAATACACTAGATTTTACTATTATTATAAATACCGTAAAAAGCATCTTCAATGTATGAAAGCTTCATCTCTTGTTGAAAATTGATATATGAATAGTGCATCACACATGTGTAACAAATGTGCTAATACATGGAGTGTGCGAATAATAATGTGATAAAAGCCATTTATATCATCTATTAAGCACCTTTTAGTAATATGTATACATAAAAACATATGTGATGTTATATTACGAAAATTTAATACTATGGACTATGAAAAGTTATTTTTTCATAAAACGTTCAAAGAACATAAAGAAACGACCAGCTTCTTTTAAAGAAGAAGATCTAATCATACCACTTATGCCACTCTTCATATATATATATGATCATATCTGCTTAGTTTTTTGTTCATATATAACATATTTATAATTTAATCTTAAATCCAAAACTTGAAAACGTCAATAGATGAGAAGAGACAGTTGCATATTAAAAAATACCATAATATAAAATTTGTGTTGATCTGATGATAATGTTTCTGAATTTATTTAATCTAATTCAATATCAATAATCCTCTTTAAAAGGAGGTGATTTGTTTGAGCTTAATACTTTATCTTACAATATTGAGTCACGCTCGTGATACGAATTAATAATTTCAATTTGTAAGAGAAAACAAATTGTAGTCCTATAAAATTTGAATTTGAATTTTAAATTTAAATTAATAAATATAAATTATAGATTAATAAGTATAAATATATTGTTTCAATACTTTACATAATGTTGCAATTATAATAACTAATGCTTTAGTTATTATAATTAATAAAATTAAAAAGAAAATCATAAGGCAAGGATAATATATAAATAGATGTATTTATTTCTCAATCATATACCATAGTTATATTCATATTGTTATACACATACACTTGCAAAATAGTGTATCAGTGAAAATTTATTAAAAAGATTTAGAAGATTTAGTAAAAAGATGTTTATTTAAAAAAGTTACGAAAGTATTCGCGAATTGATATTCATTCAATTCAATCTCGATCGGCCACCAACGTTTTTTACAAGTCACAATCAATGATTGATAAGTAATTAATGATTATTTTTTATATTCTGTTAACGACTTATTGATTATATTGTTGTTATTAACGAAATTAATTACGATTTTTAATGATCAAACAATCACATACTAATATTAGTATTTAGCTTTATAGCAAAATATTTGAGTAATATATTCCTCTTGTTTTGAGGAATCATAAAATAATATGAAAATTGCTTATTGTTGTTAGAAATCAATATTATATGCAAATAAAACATTTGCTATTAAAAAATATTCTGTATTGGAAAAATAAAATTTTTCAAATGTTTGTATTTAGAATTTTACACAATATTTCACAGTATTTAGAATTTCATATAATCTCAAACAATCAGAAATTTTACGAATGTATATTAATTATAATTATTACATATCGAAAATGATGAATAATTTTTCAAATTTGACATAGAAATGTATTTGGTAAATATTTTTATTTGTTTATTTATTGTTTCTTGTTTCAGTTTTATTTCACTCGATTCTTTTCCTCTATCATATTGTTTATAAAATTTTTAAAAATTCTTCTCCAATAATATCGAAAATAATAAGAAGAAAATATTATTATATATGAAAAATAAAATAATAGATGTAATAGTATTTTGGTAATAAAGTTATACAAATACAGAACAAAAATAAAAAAATATTGTATTTTTAATTAGTTCTATGCATTTTTATATTATTTTATAATTTAATTAAATAAGGTTAACGCTGATTTAGTGAATAGTTAAAAAAATATTTAATTTGTGTAGTATAGTATTTATATGTATACTGAAACAAAAATCAGCCGTAAGAGATTTTTTTTACAAAATTGTAAATGTTAATTGTTTAATTAATATTTTCTAATTCAATTAATTATTATTCAATCAATTAATAATTAATCCAATTAATGTCTCATTGGCCAAATGTAAATAATATTTAAAAATCAGGCAATCAATGAATAGTATCTAGAGATCACAAAATCAATGAATAGTATCTAGAGATCACAAAATCAATGAATAGTATCTAGAGATATGCTGTTATTAAAGGATAATATTGTTAGTTATGAAAGAATTAATTTAATTAATTAGTTTTTAATTTAATTTTTAATTAATTTAAATAAAAATTTTATGTTTTTTTAAGCAAATAATGAAACCGAATTCTAACTTACTTATTTTTAATTTTACATGTTAAAAGATTCAACAGACTTTTACTATAGATAGTAGAGAATGTTTCACACGAAGAACCAACTTCAGAAATAACTCCAATTTCCATGTAAGTGACAGTTTGAGCTCTATAGAAAACGAATTTCACAGAATCGTTTTCTAGTAGATTTTCAACGAGTGTTGCTATTCTATCATTTAGTGCTGTCTCCCTTCTTTCTTCCTTCCCTCCCTTCATCTCGCTCATTCTCTCTCTTGCTCATGGTCGATTTACAATTACACCATTTTACCACTCATAGGGTAAGAAGTGTTACAATGTGAAAGCAATTCGTCGTAACACACAAAACATCGATTTTAGCGTGATCGTGATTGAGACCTTTTCTTCTCATGGGTTTCATGTGAAAAATAATCCAGAAAACTATTCGTTCGTTCACGTTGGATCATATAAATTTATTCTGTGCAATACAATTGAAAAAATATATACAATATACCTTATAAAATGTATCAAGAGTTGAAAGAAATCATAAGTGTATCGTGAGTCAGATGAAGTTTAAGCGGAGAAATTTAAAGAAATCAAATATCATGGATAAAAATGATTAATTTTTACGATATGATTTATTCGGATCATTCGAGATTATTTCGCTAATTATTTTGTTTTATTTTACATTAATAAGCTGTAACCTACAAAAATGCAACATGTGTATTAGCATCAGCATTGAACAATTTAATAAAATTAAATGTTAATATTATCAACAAACGTAAATTAGAAATCATTTGTTTAACAAATAAATTACTAGGTCAAGGAAATTCGTAATATTCTATTATGTGTTCGCCTATTATGATTTCGTACAGCCAACGTATACAGATACCAGTTAAATCATTTTATGTATTATATATATGCATTATTTCTATTTGTCAGTTATATACAACGTTACACATACTTACATAACATCACATCATTCCCTATAATTCATAATTCTAAGATTGCTCTTAACGTAAATATGTATCTAATTAGAGCTTACACTTTCTACTTCGATGATGATGACAAACCTTAATATATTTATAGTAGTAATATATTTATAATTCATAATATTTTTTCGCAGTAATATATCCTTAATCACTCATGAAAATCACAACAGAAGAATATGATAAATCTATCTTTGTTGATTTTCTGACTTTCATACTATTTCGTGGCTAAAAGAAAAGATATTTTGAAGATATGTGACAAATTCAAGTAAGGTAAAAAAGTAACAACATAGGCGATTTTCCTACATAATCCTACATAATTCCTACATGCCAATTTATTTTAGATGTAAGAAAGAATTTTTTGCTCTCAATCCTACAAACAATTTTGTAGGATTATCTTAAATTAAGATACTTTAACGTTCTTTAACATAATTTAATCTTTATAAAATAGTATATTGTTCATAAATTAATATGAATCATAATATTACATATAACTCAGAGATTAATTGAAAAATAATAAAAGAAAGAAAGAACGTTCATATTCATGATCTATAATGAATTTTGTTGGGAATAAATAAAGCTACATACTATTACAGCTATTCATATTTTCTGTCACGTTTCTTTAGTGTTGGTTTACAACATTAAAAATTTATATTCTCGATAAAACTTCTTTGTAGTATTTTTTGCATTTACTTCTATTCTTTCAATTATGAATATTATGACAACAAACAAATTACATAATCAATGATATATTCTTGTTACATTCTTGCTCAATATCAATAAAACTGTTGAATTAATTTCCTTCACGCTTAATAATAATGTATCAATAAGCAATAAAAAAAATTTTCTAAAATAAAGATTATAAAAGTTTGAAGTCAAAAATTACTGGACAAAAACGTACAAAAAATAATATTAATGTTGATATTAATAGGAAGTTAAAAAAGAACTATGTCTTATAAGAATACTGAATTTTTTCTTACATGTAATATCTTTCTATAATGCATACATGTGTGCATGTTCAATATTTGGAACAAAACGCTATTGTTTACCAAATCGATTGCAGAATGGATTAATATCGTACATATGTCATAATATTTTTAATTATAAACTATTATGCTAAGTATATACACAGATATGTATTGATTTTTAAACTATTTGAGAGATGTACCAAGGAAGAGGCTCTGAATTAATAGTATTATACGTTATACATATATAATTTGTATTTTGTGATGTTTAAATTATTGCTTTATTAAAATATTAATAAGACAAAATTCTTTGATAGTTAATTATTTAGATAACGAGATCTTTTGGTTTCTCTTTAATATGCAAAATATCTAATTTAATTGAAAACGGTAAGTTATAAAAAAATATTGCAAAAATTGTTTAATATTATTTTTTTACACGTGGGAATAGTAGGACAAATATATGTACATATATGCAATAAAAAAGTTTAAAATAAAAATTAAGTTTATAAAAGAATACCTAGTACATAATAGGTAAAACATAATATTCTACTTCTATAATATTTGCAATTTTCGAATTTTTAAAAAATATAGTACGAAATAAAAATTTATAATTAATATTATATCAATGATTTTATCTGTTATGTTTGACAACTGTATTCTTTTTATAAAAGATGAAAATGATTTAATAGGTAACATGTGTGTACTACTAAAAACAAAAATAGCAAATGAAATATCTAAATTCAAAAAATCAGCATTACTGATAATTTTAAAATTTATCATTAAAATTGTTTTCTTGAAAAAAAGTTTTAATAATCAATAATCATCAGGATGTATAATCAATAATCCGTGTAAAAATGTGTCTTCAACCCATTAAGTACCAATGCAATATTTTATTTACAATTCTTTTTTTTGGTCAATTTATGTTATTGAAGTTTGATTTTTGAAATTATGGAAAGGAATTTCAAGGATTTGTTTAATATTTTGTTCGTTATAGTACTTTCTTTTTCTAATAGCATTATAACAAGCTATAGATATTATTTTAAATGATAGAAATTGTTTTTATCATCCTAATATATGTTTTGTGTCTTAATAAAAAAATATACATTATGCTTAATTATGCTTAACACATATATACATTATTTTAATTATATTTTCAAAATAATATTGTATTTGCATAAATTTTACGTGTTGTTTTAATGCTTGATCCTTAATGGGTTAAAAATGCTAATTCAAAAAATGTTAAGAAGGGCCAGCATACTCCGCAAGATCCACATCACGCCGTCGTCGATAGGGTTAATTCAATCGAAAAATTTTACAAACTTCAAAGCTGTCCAGATTTCATGCTTCGCCTTTCTTTCTTTCCTTTTTATGTTTTTACTTTTTTTTCGGTGTCCCTATGTCCCTACGTATCGTGTCTGTTTGACGAGGGTAAATTTCTTCGAAGTGAGCTTACGGTGGTGGTGGTAGCAAAAACCGAGAGCAATCCGTAATTATTTAAGTTTCTTTTTTAGCTCCCTATCAGTCCTCTCAGTTCGTCGAATTAAGTACGTCGATAAAATTGGCCGTCATGACGGTAAGACGTTGATATTACCTAGAAATAGCGCAATTAAGATGACTGCTGGCCTCTGATGCTTTTTTTTGTTCGATCTTTGTCGTTCGTTTTCTCTGTCAATAATGTCACGTCAAATTACGGTGCGGCAATTAGTTGTGGTTTTGGAAAATTTTCTAAATTTCTGTTACATGAGTGTATATACATGCATGTTTATATGACTAATGGATTTATAATAGGAAGAAACTGTGTTAGATCTGAGGTCGATAAATTGATAATTGTCTTGTCATTTTGTTATTCATATTTGATAAAAATAATATAAATAAAGTGAGACCATTTTCGAAGATTTTAGAGATTTCAAATGATTCTTTGATCAAGTTTTTTCTAATTTCTTGTAAATTCCTTTTTAATTAAGATGTTGGATTTTATTACGGTGTTTCAAAAAATATTGTATATTTTAAAATTTTAGAAAAATTAACAATGAATTAAAAACTGATCAAAAAATATTGTATTTATTATATATGTTTCATTGTGTTTATTATAAAACTTTAATTCAATAAATAATTTAAAATAATTATAAAGTAACATAATATTTTCTGAAACACAGTAAAAATTATAAGATTTTCTCACATAAAATTTGATACATTTTAATATAAATATTTACATAAATTTTTATAGCGATTACTATATTACGTAATTTTGAAAATTAAACAACTGTTCAAGTGATATTGAATATTTTAAACCTTTCGATACGGTGCAACGGCCCTACTCGCAGATATGCTTGCATCATAATGTCGTGAATACATATTTTGTTGTATCAAAATAAATTAATTTAATTGTTGCATAAAAAACAAATTATTTATTTTTTATTCAAACATAATTTTAACTCTTAAAAGCTATCATAAAAAAATTACATTAACGCTATTATGGATTTATATTGCTTAATTTTGAAATTTTTAATTTGGTTCAATATTATTACTAATTTTTATCAAGGATAATATAAAATACAAAAGAAAATTAAATATCTTAAATTTTTGTAATATAATATAAATTCTTATAGTGACTCCATGATATCACTTACCCAAGGGTTAATCGTCCAATAGGTGATTAAAGTCATCGTTAGTACACAGTAGATACTCGATGATAAGTGACTATAGTTACTGTTAATATCGAAAGGGTAAATCTATTAACTTTTTAAAAAATAAGAAAATAGAAACGTTTTTATATATAAAATGATAATATTTAGTATATTAAAAAAATATAAATTAAATTATGATTGATTGACACACATAGTTTTAAAGATACCTAATATAAATCGTGATTTTTCTTGAATTGGCTAACTGAAAACATATTGTCTAAAAAAAAAAAATATTAAGAAACATGTAAAGACAGAGATCTAACGAAAAAACGCAAATAATCCAACAATATTCATAATATATATATAATTTCGTAGTTTCAGCTACAATTTCAAGTTTCCTTCTGTTCTTTATACTAAGTGTTATTATCTAATAAATCTAATAATAAATCGTCTGAAATTAAATAAAAGTGACTTACTCAATCAAAATGCAAAAATACAGTTAATCCAATTTAATAGCAAATCTCACTACAAATTTCAAACATTTAAAAAAAAAGGAAGAAGATCAAAATAAAAGTACAGGTTAAATAAAGTATTTTAAATCTTTCTCTATCGACAATTTTGAATGTAGGACTGTTATTTTCGCAGCAAAAAAACGATATTTTGTCGCCCGAATGTATACAATTAGTACGTAACAGGTATCATTCGGTAATAGTCTTTGAATCCACATCAATTGCTGAGGTTCAACAAATTGGTTCAGCTAAAGGTTGTGGTGGACCGTATGGCGAAGCCCATTGACCCACAGGATGGGCTAGAGCAGTGGCTGCTTGTTGTCTGTCTAAACTGGGAACGGTGGTTCCCGCTGCATGATTCGGCACCGTTGTTGGATAAGCCACTTTTCCAAGCGCTTCGGCTTGAAGGGATAGCATCAACCGATTCGCTGCCTGTCTTTCGGCCTCTCTCTCTTCCGCTGTTTGTCTCCTGAAACAGGTGGAGAAACTGAAGATGTAGATGTGAAGATTCTTCGTAGAGAGAACAAAATTAAATCGGTAAATTTGGGAGCAATAGATATATATTCAACATTTTGAGGTATTTGAAATAATCGTCTTAGTTTTTGTGTATTGTCAACATTTTTTTTTCAATTTGTTGTCACCGGTTTTATATAGGCACGATCTGCTAGTGTTCAAATTGTAAATGGTTAGGGCTACTCTTCATCTCAACGTATAATTTCAAAGTTCAATTTTACATTTGTAGCAAATTTGGATTGCTTATAGTAATTTAATATGGAATATTTTTCAATATATATCTGATCTGATGAATAACAAGAATTGCTAGTTTTTATTATTACATTTACTTTTACTATTTACTTTTCACTTCATTATTCATTTCATTTTAGACAAAATAATAATGAAATATACATTAAATAAATTTTTAAATGAAAGATAAAATTAATATTAATATAATTATTGAATTTACAAAATTTTTTAAACTATAAAGATTCAAATTTTTAAATCTCTGTGACCTTTAGCTTTCGAATATTCAAATTTTTCAAATTTTTCTTAAATTTTCCAAATTTTAATATTTGAAATTTTTCAATATTCATAATTGAATTTTCAAATTTTCCGATATTAAATTCTTCAAATTTTCATATTCTTAAATACAATGAAAAAAAAGATTAAAGAAAGCTCTAAAATTAAAGTTACATAGGTCTATATATTAAAGTATATCTGAAAAATCTAGTCAGTTGAATGATAGGTGGTTGTTCGAAGAAAACAGAAAACGAAACTGGAGAAATTGAGCGAGCTAAACTCAGGGGAATTAAAAAAGACTGGTGATTGTTGGGGGAAGCAAACAGAAGACAAACATAATAAAGTTAATTCGATTCGTTGGTAGCAGAGCGTTAATTCGCGAGGGGTGAGTCGTAAATGTCTGTTTTCTAGCACTAAGTTTATTAAGATACCACAAAATGGCCGACTTGTTGGCAATGTCGATAGATTTATTTAGATAGAAGCTTTTATGAAAATCTTTCATTTTTTAGAAAATTCTTCTATAATTATCGATTAGTATGTAATAAATTTGCTTAAATATAAGAATAAACAAAAAGACAAGAAGAGATTCTTAAAAGCAAACTGATTTTGTTTTGTATTTAATTAATGTTACTACAAGCGATTTAGAAATTTATAATATTTAACTTTCAATATTTTTATTTCATTACATATCATCTGAAATGTTTGTTTTCCTTTAAATTCCTACTTATATTCTTCTTATATTCTTCTTATCTTCCTATTATGTCTATATATAATTTATAAATAAATGTCCCGTATGTAAAGCTATTTTTTCTTAAACGCTATAGAAAAAAATGTTTCAAATAAAACTTACATTATTTTGAGGAGGATATCTTATGATGGCCATAAATCTTATCTAGATAGTCAAGCTTCTGAGATTTCAAGATAACCCTTATTTTTTTAAATAGAATTGTATAAACTTTGAGTTTACAGTCTTGTAGTTGACATTAAGGCAAATCTAGATAATTAACCTAGATAATTAACGTCATGCAAGAGAATAAATCAGTTTATTGACGCCCAAATTCACCACTTTGCACATCATAAAAAACAATCTTTAGATATTCAATGAAGGTAAGCTTTGAGCAGCCTTCACCTTGAATGATCTTGGAATATCAACGGTATCTAGGTCGCTGAATTCATTTTGACATCTGTTATAAGATTGTGAACTCAAAAATATACAATTCTACTTAAAAAAACAAAGATCACCTTGAAATCTCGGAAGCGTGATCACATTTCCAAGATTTGTGATCTCCATAAGATGTTTTCCTCATATAACACAAGTTTTTTTTAAATAGTTTAAGAGAAAATTGTGTGGATAGTTTCATATGGGACAGCCTGTATAATTTCTCATTGCACATATTAATAATAATCTTATAAATAAAATATATTATAAAATTTACATATTAAATTGTCAATATAAAATTCTTATGTTAATGTGTAATGTAATAAATATGAATAATATATATAATATTTAAATAATATAAAGGCTATTCGCAGTGCAATGGACCAGCATTTTTCTCGTGAAAGGTAAGATTTTGAAAAAAGTGAAAAAGCAGAAAGTTATAATATTTTTTATGGCCAACATAATGGCGTAGTTGAATGTTTTATATTATTTTAATTTCAATTTTACAAAGTATATGCACGAAAAACAAGGATAGTATGATCAAAAATAGTGCCTCTGTCTTTCCTCATCTTTCATATGATATATTTTATAGAATTAAGATTAAATCATCTTCTAACCTAATACTTTTTCAACATACATAGGTTTACTTTTTTATAGAGAATATTGAGCTGTATAGATTAATGGATTATAAAATATATCATTTCAACAAAAAAACTGAAGTTACTTTCGTTTCTTGAACAACATTTCAAATATAAAAAATTAGAGTACGTCATTAAGTTGGCTATAAAAAACAACTTTTTCTTCTTTCACATTTTTCAAGAATTTATTTATGAGAAAAGCGCTGGTTGCAATTATATCGCAAACACTCTATATGTTATTTATATATTATCTATATTGTTTATAATATATTACATTCTCCACTTAATATAATAAGAATTTAATATTAACAACTTAATATATAAATTTTATAATATATTTTTTTCTTTTTATATATATATTATATATATATATATATATAAAAAGAAAAAAAAAATATATATATATGCATATGTGTACATAAATGAGTAACTTTTTTCATTTCCTAAAATGTTTATATTTATATGTTTATTGTTTATACTTCCAAAAAATATTTATTTTAAATTAATAGTGAAAATTCAAATTTCCAATTTTCTCAAAATTTTAATCATCAATAATTTATAAGTATCTGAAACATTACAGTAATTACTTACATACCTAGTTTGTACATGTAAAGAGTGTTCATGTAAAAGATTATTCTATTGGCTTGTTTTAAGAAAATCAACTTTTTTGTAAGCCTGAATTTCGGACTGAATAGGAGTGAATAATCGATAAAAAATTATACTTTTTGCGAAAATAAATAAAAAATATGGAATAAAATTTTTTATAAGACGTTTTGTTTTTAAAGAATTAAATCAAATGCTTACACATGCCAATGTTCTTTTATTTTTATCATATTTTTAGAATCTATAGACTTGACTTTATATGTCAAATATATGTCAATAAATTATTATTATTATTGTTGTAACTTTATATTGCAATAATTGGATAGAAAATAACAAAAGATTTCATTTTATTCATTTTATTTCTACAGAAACGCTCTTTTAATTGCTCAAAAAATATAATTCTACAAATCATTGCAAATCGTTACAATATCGATCTCAAAATTAAAGAAAAAGATTTAAAAATTTAAAATTTAATCAAATAAAATGTGTATATGCATCACAGAAATACAATAAAGCTTATGAATTTTTTGTGTTTGGCAGTTTTGTTTGTAGAACTCCCTTTGTTACACTGCTTAAAAGAGTCAAAATGTACGCCTTTTAGGATATACATAAAAATGTCATAAATTTGCGAAAAATTATTGAAAATAGTTAGACATTGTTAAAATGTACGTAAAAACATAAATGTATGTAATTATAAAAATTTATTTATAAATTTAAAATGAAACTGCATTTAGTTAATACGTATTTTTGTAAAAATAAAGTTGACAAAATTTTTTCTATCTTTTTATAACGACGTGTAAGTTTTTAAATGTATCTACATCTTCTTTCAATATTTTCTGTCAAGAAGAAACTCGATTTTTATGCCATTTTTTATTCAGAGTAAAATTGATATTACAGTTTTATTAATGAAACAAATCAAATGTCTCAAAACACAATTTTAATAGAAACGTTCTTATTCCTTAGAATCTTTCAAATATATTTAAAATTGGTTTCATTAAAATAAAACCTTAAACAAAAAGATTTTATTCTATATTTTTGCGCATGGAATGTTCAATTAGTTAATTAGTTCAATCCAAATATACTTGACAAATTTTCAAACTTGATTTTTTCAAAAATAAAGTCTTAAACGAAAAACTGTTATTCTTATTTTTGTATTTAGAACGAAATCTTTTCCTTGGTTGTATGTATAATGAAAACTGGGACATCTTGTACATCAACTTTTATCTAAACCTTACACGATCATTGCACTAGATACATACTATCTATCAAAGCTCCAAATAATCAAGAATAGCAATACTTGAATCACAATCTAATTTTTGTAATTGCTTATTTGTCTGTCGTTATTTCTTTAAATCTAACGACAGCTTTTACGAATTAAAACAATTTATTGACAATAAATTCTTTTGGCGTCAAAGAGACTAAAAGTTTAAGATTTGTTTGGTAACGACATCTGACAGAAAAATTTCTCAGCTAAGAGGCGCCAGGCTGAATAACGTGGCCACTTAAAGTGCTGCTTCCATACGAGCCACGAAACACCGTCATTCCATTAGACTTAATCTCCGGTCTTCGGTAATTAAACGGTTTCGTTGTATCTCCACATGGAATGGTTTCAGCTTCTTCTTGTTCTCCCTCCGTCTTTCCATGGATAGAGAACAGAAAACTCTTCGGTAGCCTGTGTATCACTGAACGAGTCGGTTCAATTGGGATATAGCTTGATCGGTTGTTAGACGATTAACGACCAGCACAGCCAATGATGTTGAGCAGAGATTTCAGATAACAACACTTTTCAGTCGCAATTAACATTCATTTGAGTTTGTTTATTTCTCTCTTTCTTGTTACTATCCGTTCGATAATTGCTAGGAAACATTTGCACCAACGTGCATGGTACATTATCTTTCTGCGTTCAGCCAGCTTTCCAAACTATTTAAAATGTCACTTTTCTGATCGAAAGTTATTAAATATCTTAAATCACAATATCGACAAAAAAATGTACGAGAAAGAAACTCTGCGATAAACTTCAATATTTATTTGTGGCTTGATTATTTGTTGCATAGTGTTAGGCGCCACGCGCGCCGGTCCTTACGTGCTGATTGTGAAACTAAACATTTCGTGAACATTTTGTTCAATTAAAGTTTTCAGGAAAGGAATATGATATTTTAACAATAATTAATGTAGTTTATTAAAACAATATAAAGAAAGTTTCGGCAAAATTAAATCGCTTGATGCATCACTTTCTGATTCTGATTTTCAGAGCAATAAAAAACTTTAAATTTATGTCTAACAACAAATTTGGTAGATCTATTTTAGTGAAAGAAACTGAACTATGTCTTGTGTGTAAATGAAGATTCGCTAATCATCCCTGCATCGTTTTTCAATCTCTTTCCTTTTGTAAATATCTGACGCACCACACGCGGCCATCTCCACTTGACGGCAGAATAGGCTTCGCGCTTAACGTGTTAAGAATAGTATTATATATTAGAATATTATTTTATCTTTTTGATAGATTTACTATATGTCCGAGATAGAAAACGGAAAATTTTGAATCATGTACATTGATAATAATTCAAATAAATAAAAAAAGTAGAATTGTTAAAAAATTACTAACATATATTTTGTATATTATAGGTACATAGAATGAAATTATCTTTTGAGGAAGTGAAAATTATTTCATAAGAATTGAATGAATTTTATTAAATTTTTCTTCATTAATTAATGTTAATTTTTTAATAATAACGATATTTTGGTACACGTATTTCAAATTAGTCAGAATTTTAAATTAGTATTTATATATTTCCTAATTGAAAAGCATATGCATGATATTTATTCCAACCTGGTTATTGAAATATTATTCTAAATGCAAATAAATGAGGTTTAGGTTAATTGCAATCGAGTTCGGCATAGTTTAAAATCTGGGTTTTAATGTAATCGAAATTATAACTGATTCGAAATTATAACTCATTCAGTATGTACTTTCAGTATTTTTTTAACTACGACAATTAATGGTTAAAAAATGTTATTTAACATATCTAAGCTCCTTATATCGTATAAATCTAGAAATATCTAGCTATTTCTATTTTATTAGTATAGTAGTTTATAATCAAAAACTAGTTTTCAATTGCTTCAAAATCTGTAAATTACAATATTGTATGTATATCTTGGTAAATTTTATTTCGATATAAATTTTATAATATTAAAATTTTAATACGTTTTTTATTTTAATATTACATAAAATCTATATAAAATTTGTTAATTATTATAATCGGCTAATATAGATTAGTATCTATATATCTATATAATCTCTAATATCTATGGATAATCGGATAATATAGATTAGTATCTACATTTGTCAAATATTTGTTAAATATTAATTTAAATATTAAAAAAAATTGATATATAACATTCTGGAATGATTAAAATTTTTTTTTTAAGGTAGACTATAATTTCTTAAAACTGGTTTCTGGTATTTACATAATCAATGTAGACTTCTAAAGTCCAGTGGCACCTAAGTTCTCTAATTATAACTGTTAATTATATTGTAATTTGACCTATCAAAGTGTGAGAAATATTTGGTAAGTTTGATCTTTTTATTTTGTTTTTTACTGGATCTCAATTTCTGATTTCATCGTTATCTTTGTTTCATGAAAATTTATAAGATACAAGAACCGAAATAAATTATCTAAAATATTTGTCTATTACAAATTCGCTTAAAAAATGTTTTTAGAGAATTCCATATAGACAATTCTAGACATTTTTTTAATAGACAATTTTTCAAGCGATATTGATGATAATTGAAGTTATAATGAAGGCAGATTTTGAGGCAGAAAAGTTGAGAGATTTTAGAAATAAAAAGTAAAACAGAAATACATAATAAAAAGTAAAACATAAATATAATATTTACATAATTAAACTTTTCGCATAATAATTATTTTTATTTATTAAAAACTAGTATAAGTGAAATCATAATTATTATTTTGGTATGTAATATATCAATTCTCTATAATGCAGTATAATTCGGAAATATTGACTCTTTATTTTTTAAGTTCTTTTTTATTTATTTACACTGTTATCAGTTTTATTTATCGTAATCATAATTTTTTAATTTTCATACAAAATATAAAAAATTAAAGTCAATTATAATATTTTTATTTTAGAATTTCAGGTGATGCGAACGGATTGAATTACATTTAATTCGTTCCCATTGGGAAATCTACGCCGCGTGGCTACGCCGTTGTTCCAGTGACAGCCGTGCCTACACCCGTGCAAGTAATTAACGCGGTTAACAATTAATAATTAAGGGCGCCGTGCCGATTACATTTAGCAGCCCCGACACAGCCTCGCCCCGTTCGCCGCGGTTGGCATAACCTCTTTCGCAACCTGGGACATATTACTCTTATCGTTATCTCCCTATCGTCAACTATAACTTTTGGTTAACACTTCATGAACACGTATTCTAAACTTGATTTTATCGTTCATCGTAAATACACTTCGATATGATTAGTTTTATTTACGTAATGTTTTTTTCTGAATTTCATTAAGATTACATAGTTTCAGATAGTGTAATTAATTTCTTTAATTATTTATCAAAGAAGTCAATTTTAGAAGAAAAATATTTTTTAATTTTCTTAGAGAAAATTCTTCAAATTTGATTGAATGTCTCACTATTAACTACATAAGTTATTCAATTGTAAAGAAAAAATACATTTTGATAATTTTGATATATAGCAAATGGATTATATAGCAAATAGATACACAGATTCACGTAGATATCAGTTCTTATCAGATACAAATTTAAACGGAAATTTAGATGGAAATTTAACTACATGATACACGATATGTTATTTTCACAAAAATAAGAATTTGTATAAAAATTTGCAATCTAATTGTCACATTTACTAGATTAATATTTTTTTCGAAAGCAAAACCTTGTGTAACAAAATTTCGATATACATTTTTTGCTTATTTTTTCATGCAGAACTAGTACTTTAGTTATTGTTTAGTTATCACATACTATGGTCCATTATTTAATTGTATGAAATTATGTAATCATAAATATTTCATTCATAGTGTCATAAAGGCTTAGTTAATTTAAAAAGTTCTTCATGTTTTTTTTTAATGTTAAGGAATTACATATTTGTGAATGTGAATCATAAATATATACTAAATTTGTTGTATTAAATTATTCTTTTTGCTTTTTTAAACAATTTCATATAAATCATATACATAACACACATAATGTACATAAATATACCTATACATAAGTAAATTTTGTTTTTTGATAGACTTTACCATTTTAATTTAGTTACTTTCATGTTTCATATAATAGAAATGAAAGAATTGATTTTTATATATCATAAAACTCAAAAGACTGCGATATTAACTCTAAAAATAAACTCTCAATTGATATTTTTGGATAACAATTTAAAATAAATTATCTAGATTTAGAATTTTTGATTTAATTAAACTTTATAATTCTACCATGGAAAATGAAAAATAAAAAATAAAATAAAATATCCAAAATCTTAGTAATCTAATATATTTAACAATTATATACATCGTCTATGATTCGACGATACTATTTAAAGATAAATATGTCTATGAAAGACAACAGAACTCTTTGATTTAATTCATAAAAATAATTCGCAAAACATATATAAAAACAGAAGCAAGAAACTTCGTTTGTTTCACGGAGGATTTTCATCTGGAAAAGGAAACGAGTTGTTTGCAATGGCGCCGGTATTCGTGTTTGATTGGTTACAGGCGTGATCCAACACAGGGAATGATGAATGTTTAATAAGCTGAATCGCGGTGGGGTCGAATGCGGCGCGGCGGATCGAAACGATTCAAATCGCGGATTCGAGGGTTTGACACTTTAAAAGCCGTTGCAAGAAGTCCGAGGAAGAGTCTGTGACCGGACTGGTTCAGTGTGAGACGACGAAGGGGTGTGATCCACCAGGAGATGGGGAAGAGAGTTGGCAGTCAAAGCAGGGGTGGATGAGGGAGCATGATGGGGAGGATAGACTGCATTATGTACGGGACAGGGCTAAGCTGTTAGGTATCTGAATTATTGAGACCAAGTTATCTCATCTCTGCCTACAGTCATCTTGTTACTTTAAACGCAGCTGCTCACTGGACCACTGCTCGCGGATGATCCAAGAGTGAAAAAAAGAACGTAAATTTTTTTATTTTTATGCATTCTTCCTTCTTTTTTAAAATTATTTGTAACTGGAACATTGTGGACTTAATACATGTCTTTACACGAACATCTATCTATAAATGAAACCGAGTGTTACTTAGTGAATATTCTTTTAAGGGGAAAAAAATTTGGGATGACTTTGTGCTTCAAAAATATCTTATTAAATATCAATATTTTTTAATATCATACCAATCTAAATAATTAATTTCATTCATTTAAGGTTTGTTTCTTATTAGAATAAAGAAAATTTAATTCAAGAATCAGTCATCCACAAAAGCTAATTGCAAGTATTCGAGCTTCAGTAAACAAATTAATAGTTCTGTGGAATTGCGTAATGTAAATTTCAACAAGATATAATGATTCCTTTATAATAAATGTATTAATTACGATGGTATCAATAATTTCTTTTTATTTGAAACGAAATTTTATTCCAACGCTATTAACTTGCTAACATACATACATATTAATATGGATGATTGATAAAAGATACGGGAATTAATGATTGAATTGTGATTATTTAGGAAACATGAAATATTTTCAAAAATGTGAAGACAGAAAATTAGATTTAATTAAATAAGTTTTAATAAAATAAGTTTTAATAAAAAAATCTTTTTTAAAAATTCGGAAAATTATGAAACTTTGGAGATAAATAAAGCACGTATTATTTAATTTTTTTTTCCTATTTACTCTAAAGAGATAAAATTGACTCTTAAAAATTGATTTTGATTTTACATTATAATTCGTAAATTAGAAAAGATCGAAAAAAATTTTGAAATAAAGTTACTACTTTTAATTATTACTATTGGTCATATAGTAAAGATTTATCGTCGATATATTCATTTTATGATAAAAAAGTTTCTTTAAAATAAAATTGTTTATGTAAATAGAAAAAAATATAAACAAAAATATTACAAACTTTTTCTAAAATGGTAATTAATATTTTGAATAATTATGAAATAGCATGATATTATTTTTAAATGTAAGTTTTGTTATGTTAAGTTATGTTAAGTTAAGTTACGCATTGTATGATGAACAACGTTTGTTACTTATAGAAGCATCATTTGCAGAAATAAAATAATTTATATTATGTTTTTGTTTTTATCTTTTATTAATTTATATTAATTTCAGTAATTTCGTCCTTCATTACACAGTAAGAAAATAGAAATAAGGGAATAGAAGGAATAGATAGAAATAAAGGAAGAGAAGAGATGCGATTTTTTGTTTGTTTTTTTATAGAATTTTTTATTTTTATTTTTAATATAATCTTCGAATTTTCCTTTTATATTCTCAAAAGTGAGACTTTTTATGTGTTCAAAATTTGATAACTTTCTAAATTTTTAGATTGGAAAATAAACATTGATAAATAAACATTGATTTACAAAAAGGTAATTTAGTAAGCAATAGTATAAATGTTGAAGATAATTATCGAACATCATGAATAATTAAAATATTGCAGATATTAAAAATGCGTTAAGTTATATTAAAATCTTATGTCACATCTTGATATGTAAAATAAATCGTAAAGGTATGTTATGAATAAATATTTTAAAAAGATATTTCAAAAGAAATACAAAAATTATATCATTATCTTTCATTATTTCTTAAACTACTATTATTTACTATTATCTATCTTTTACTCTTATTTACTATTACTATTATTATTATTCATTATTTACTATCTTTTAAATATTTTAAGATGTTTTAAAAATATCTGAAAAAAATAATTTGACATATTTTTATTATGTTTCTACATTAAAAATATTGCCATGAATACGAAAGGGAAATGTAATCCAATTATAAGATAAACATAGAATTCCTAAATTTTTTTTTATATCCTAAAAATTTTGTTAAAAGATATAGATAGATATAAACATATAAATGAAACATTCTCTTCTTTATAATATTATATAATATATAATATAATTATACCTACATATAATATACTATACAATAATTATATCTAATATATAGATAATATCAACAATAAAACAATATTACTTGTTTGCTTAATCAGTGTCTTTTATGTTTTAAACACGAAATCACAAATGTTTATGATTTTAAAACTACCTTTTTTTCAGCAAAATTTATTCTGAGCCACATCTTTCTTTTTTTTCCCAATTTATTCAATGAGTGTCTCATTATATAATTCTACGTTCAAGATTAATTATGATTCACTTGTCGTTCGGATATAAATTTAATTTGATGAGACATCTAGATGAATGTATCTGTCACTGCGTTAGCATTTCTGAACACATTGAGACAGATAACACACATCGTCACCATACAAATCGAATTTCATGCTCGTTTCTCAAACGATGACATTGAGTAATAAAAAGACTTGTAAAATTTCAATTCGCTTTCATATCTTTTAGAACGATTTGTAAAACTAAATCAAAATGATTGATAATTGATTCATTTATCAAGTATAGAAATCATACAATAAGAAATTATTAATTACTCAATTATAACAATAAATTTATACATAAATGTACATAAAAATGAATTTATTAAATATACAGAGTGTTCCAGTAAGATACAATCGAGAAGAAAGTGATTTTACGCGAAAAAATATATCAGAAATAAAGAATAAAATTTTTTTCTATTAAATCGCCAGTTTTAAATCAAATTTGAAAATTTATCAGAATTTCGCTAATTCTGAACTACTTAAGAGTGACTAATTAATCAATAGAAAGTTATTCTGTCTATGAAAATAAGTGAAAAATGTAAAATAAAATTCTTCCATTTGAAGCTTCATTTTGAAAAAAATAATTTAAATATATTTAGTTGAAAATTAGCTTAGTAACCGTAAATCTATTTAATAAAGTTTTAAATTACTTAAATTGTTGTTAAAAAATTAATAGTTAATGTTCTGGAGCAGAACATAACACCTCGAAACGGGCACTCAGGCTAGGTTCCAAGAATACTTTACCCTGCCGAGAAGTTCCAGATGCTATGGCATTCTCCCATCTAAGGGGCCTTTATCTTCCCCTGAGAGGCAGAATCAGCATGTGGAAAATCTTTTTAAGGGTATAAACAAAGTCTGTAAATAAACGGATTCTTGGCTGGCACCAAGAAGTTACGTAGGCACATTCGCTCCTATAGAGGACAGTTTCTTAGCACGAGAGGGGATATTCTATCCTGTATCATCAGTCAGTCAGTTCGAGTCTAGACGCGGAGACACCTCGTACACATCTCCCAGACTCGCATCACAGCTGTGTACACTCTATTTAAATATACTTATTTAAAAATTCACAATCTCCATTTATTAACTTTTCGACGGCTGTAAAAGGCAAAACGGGAGAACCTCAGCAAAGCGGGCAGCATTTTCTAAAATCACCGTTGCGCTGAGACAGTTAAGTAAAAGCATCTCGTGAAAAAATTGTATTCTACATTTTTAACTTATTTTTTTTTAAGAATAGAATCTAATTTTCTAAGATAGAATAATTACCTGCTCATTATTGATTTTTAACTAGTCCAAAATTAACTAAATACAGATACAGTTGATACATTTTCAAACTTGATCTTTTTGAAAAAGGAGTCTTAAATGAAAAAAATTTATTCTTTTATCATCCCTTTCTTAGTTGTACCTTCGTCTTGTATTTCTAAACACAGAAAATATTGTGTAATTTTAATTATTGGTACATTAATAAATATTGTCTATGTTAATATTGTTCATTTTATAGTTAGTAAATATAATAAAAAATTGAATTCGATATGTAATAGCAAGAAAAGAAATATGTTGTAAATATTGGCAATAGCAAGAAAAGAAAATGTTGTAAATATTAGTGTCATAAGAAATTAAATAAAGTGAAGAAAAATTTGTATTAGATTGTCGATATATTTATTTTATGATAAAAAAGTTTCTTTATAGACATTTTCATATTACTTTGTAGAACAATTCATGTAATTAAGATAAGGTCATATTTTTTCGTTGGTTGCAATTAGAAAAAGTACATATAAACATGAACATGATTGCCATCTTTTTTTTGTAAGTATAATGGAAAAAGTAAAAGATACTTAATAAATATAAAAATTATTCAATTAGTTACAAAAAGAAACACTGGATAAAATACATTATTATTTTTATAATGCTTTTAAATATTTTATAGTATTACTTATAATATAATATTAATATTATTTATCTTTTTATTATATTATAATATCATAAACTATTATAATTATAATTATAATAATATAAAAACATTAAATTTTACATAAATATGTATATTTTTTTTTATTTTAGTACGAATTTACTTTATATATTTTTAAGCTTTTTTTAAATGTATTTTAAGATAACCTTTCTATTATACAGAATTTTTATTTATTCTTGATTCCTTTTTTTATAAAATCGTCTGACTTCGAATGACGTTTTGTATATTCTTCCAAGAATTTATATATAATTTATATATAACGCATGAAAAATTATTACAAATCTATGTGAATTTAAATTCATCCATCAATTTAACTTCAATATTTGTTGTCCCTATTCTTCTATTTCTTTTCTTTTTGTTATAAGAAGATATATTGGAATTCACCATTTGATGATACTCGCGTTTTAGTAAGAAAAAATTACCATTCCCAGATTTCCAAGTAAAAAGCATAATTTTCATGTTTGCACGCTTTATGATAAATATAATATCGCAGTTAAGAATAAGAAATTATGATACTGATGTAACGGCATCGAACCGTTTTTGCTGCGAGTTCTGTTATCGATCGCTTATTAGATCGTTATGAACCTTTTAAAGCTGTTCTTTTCTACTTTTTATTGGTCGTATTTTACATTCCTCGTTTTTATTTATTTGCCCCTTTATTGCTCTATGGCTTTTGGAACAATGCGAAAAGTAACGGCATGCTACGTCGATTTTAAAATACTTCCTCGATTGTTATCCATAAAATGTCGAATAAAACTCGATTAAAAACATTCAGTAGTTATACTCAATATTTTTGAAAATAAAGAATTTTATTGAGTTTAATATAGAAAACATGTGAAGTGTTCAAAAGTTTCATAGTTTAACAAATTATTTGGACATTACACATAGCATTAGCAAAGAAATTCGAATAAAATATTTTAATAAAGGAATATTTTATAATTTTTATAAGTATAGAATAATAAATAAATGAAAAATAAATATTCTTTTATAAGAATATTTTATAAGTTTGTTTATATATAAACTGAATTTTTCAAAAAAATTGTTTTCTGTGTAAAAAAATTGAAGATTCAGAATGAATATTTATATCATTTATTTATATTACCTATTTATTTACTTATTAAATAATTTTTAATAAAGATTCTGCTTCATTCTAAAATCATTTTTTTGAATCTTTTAGATATCATACAACAGTGTAGCAAAGTATATATTTTTCTTAGATTTATATTTTTTCTTATACTTACATTGCTTTACAATTTCTCATTATGTATAATATATTAAAAGTGAAATATGTTAAGAAATGTAGTTATTACGACTCTGAAAAGTCATGAAATTTGTGTTTTAAAATTATTTGATATTGAAAATAAATTTTATGTTTTAATGATAATACATGTGTAAATAGTTTTATTCAATATTTTATCTATCTTTATAAAATTTTAGTTCATTATATCAGATGTAATTTTTCATTCATATAAGTATGAGAAATTATTTAATATATGTGTATCTATTACACACACACACACACACACACACACACACATATAGTATTTCAGAATTACATTTTCGAAGTTGTATTCATTTAATTGTTTTGTAAATAAAATAAATAGTTACTTGTTGAAATAGATATATTTTTCGAAAGCTTTTAGAATAAAAATATAATTTATATCTTCTTTATAATATATAAAATTGAGAAGAAAATATTATTTTCTTTTCTCTTAAGTTGGATTATTTTGTAATACAAAATAATAAAATAAATTATATTCCACATATTATATTTTATATTATATTTAATCCTGTTCATTGAATGTTGAATTCAATGTTGAATGAAATTTGCAAGTTGTAAATTATAATTTAATAAATAAAAATATTTCGATTTTATTTTTTTATTTTGACAAATATACTTGAATTTCGTCTTTAATTTTGTGTAGAATACTATCAGAATTACACACGATTAGAGAGTAAATATTTAATGATTTATAGATAGAAGTGTGTACGATTTATTTACTTATTCTATTCTTTATTAAATATTGGAACGATCTATTTTTTTCTTATGTCAATCTATTTTTTATAAGTTTGGTTTTAAAACATCAATATTTCAAATCAATATTTCATGTGATAATTATTATCAATTGTTTGACACTGGCAATCGTAAATAAATTTCATAAATATTCAATTTTCATAGTTTATTATGTATATATTTTTTTAGCAGAGAAATATCGCGCGAATAGATATGAAACAGAAGTAGGTACCTACTAAGAAAGAAAGTCAATATAATTTTTGTATAAATAATTTTTGTATTTTTATACAAACATTTAATTTACAATAAAATATTCTATAAAAATATTTAATTTACATATTTTTATAAAAGAATAAAAATTTAAAATTTAAAATAAAATTTAGAAATAAAAATTTTAAAGTTTTTGTCAATTTTTTGTTTTCATTAATTTAAAATTATACTTATAGTCTAAAATAGTCAACCTAAATTAAAGAAAATTAGAATGATCTTGTAATTAGTACAATTCAGTAAGACTTTGCGTCTTATTGACAAATAAGATAAATTCAATAAAGATTATAGAAAAATATATTTTCTGATTAGGGAAAATTGATATAAAAAAACATATAAAAAATCTGTGTAAATGGAGGAATTATTTATCTTACATATAAAATGCACTATAGATCGAGGAATAACCATATATCTAATTCTATCTATCAATAGGAATCTTTAAAATAATTTTAAGATTGTGTCATTTGACAATTTTTAAATTAATTATGAGCATAAATGATTCTACACGTCCTAAAAAATTTTCCTTTATCAATTGTCTCATTCGATGACATATCATTCACATCAATTGAAAAGCACTACTAATCTTCATTGCTTGTTGGTTTGTTTGAAAAATACGCAGGCAAAGACACCGTCGCATCGTGCCTAAACCTAAATCTAAACTATTCTTAAAGTATAGTCATCTATTTTAATACTTCCCGGAATGAGCCAACGACACACGGGAGTATGCTTTTAGAAATCCTACGAAAAGAAGAAACTATTAGGAAGAAAAGAATGAGTCGTATCGTCGGACAAATGCCTCTGGGCTCGTCTCGCCGCTTAGACGCCCCTGATATCGGAGAACCCGCGCCACGAATGGATCCCCTTTTATCTAAATGACGTGTTTTCGTTCCCCGTTATCTTGAAGAGACTCCAATACACTCGACTTTCGATGCGTCCTCATCGATACGCGACCGCAGAACGCTGCTAACTCCACTATTAACATTCCGATCGAACTTTCCACCTCGTGTTTTCACTTTTGATTCTTCTTAAAATGTTTTTGACTCTTTTCTCGCTCCTCTCAATTTAATAAATTGCAACGGATACTAAGATTCTTGATGTTAGAAAACAGAAGCCATATTTATTGATATTAGCTGCTATTTATAATGTGTTTATTAAAATAGTTTTGTGTCAGACGATAATTCGATAGATTTGTTCAATGTTTGGTACTAGGAAGAATTGAAGGGTTAATAACTGAAAAATTGTTGTCAAATTTTTTAGGCTATGATGAAGACATAGTAGAGCCTTCCATGTCGGAACTTTAATATCCAAACATTCTCTTATTCGAATAGAATGATTATCTGCTAATAATATGCAGATGCATTTTATATATTTTATAGTAAATTATTTTATAGGTATTGTTATACGTTTAACGTGTTTTGCAGAGAGAATCTATTAAAAATTAAAATGTAAGACATATGATTTTATCGTTATAATATTGATGAAACATATAACTGATAAACTGATGTTTCATTTATGACTGACAAAAATATTATACACGTAATTTTTTCATAGAAACAGTAAATAAAAATAATAAAACAGAACTTTAATGGTTTCAAGCATAAATTCTACAGAATTACTTACGTTGAATAATTCAGCAGCAAAAAAAAATATATATATAATATATATGTGTGTGTTTTCTCTTTTTCTTACTGCTGAATTATTCGACTTTTCTAGTAAGAAATTCTGTAGAATATATATATACAATACAGTGAAATAAACTGATAATTTATTAGATGCATGCAACTTAATATTTCAAAAATGATTGTTCTATTATCTAATAAAATTTTATTGATGAAATTCTATTAACACTTTTGTTTCTCTGATGGGTTCTACTGTATTGTAAAAAATGATGTACATTTTGTCTTACGAAAATTAACTAATTTTATAAAAATATTGTAAATTCTACTTCATAATAAATATGTATTCATAACAATTACGTAATATAGTGAATCTTTGGTTAACAAAGATTGAAATGATTGAAAATGCATTTTAGGAATAGAAATAAAAGTCTTACAACATCAGTCAGTGAATAATTTCCGTATTAAATTTTAACTTATATTTTAATGTGAAAATATTTAAAAAAAATTATTTTCAAACAAAACTTATATAATTACACAGTTTAACTGTTTCTTCAAACATCATTTTTTTATTACACTGCGTTCTAATTTTATTATGTTTTCAATATTAAATGTTTATAGTAATGCCTAATTTTTAATTTTTTCGTTCGAATAAAAAAGTAGTGATTAATCGTAATTTTTACTATTGATATAACTATATCATTATAATCATTATAAAATATAACTATCCTAATTATAATTTTTTTCTGTTCTAAATAAAAAAATATATTTACTGCAAGTAAAATAATACAACCAGAAAAATTTTATACAAGTGTATTAAAAGTGCCAAAAACTTACCTCCATTTTGTTCGTCTGTTCTGAAACCAAGTTTTCACTTGAGCATCTGTCATTTTTAAGGTTTTGGCCAAAGCTGCTCGTTCGGCCGATGCTAGATATTTCTGTTTGTGAAAACGTTTCTCCAATTCGGCAATTTGCAACCTGGTAAAGCTTGTCCTTGGCTTCTTTCTTTTTGGTGGCGTCCTGTTTTGATAAGGATGGCCGATCCTTCTTGGGAATGCACCAGCTACTGTTAAAAAAAAACATTGGTACAATTCAATTACAATTCCTGATATTTGTTTTTTTTTTATCACATTTCAGTTTGATTTTTTACTAATATTTAAATATTTACTTAAATCGCCTCATCGATTTCGATAATTTTTAAATATATGATTTTCAAATATTTGATTTTTAAATATCATTTTTAAAATTTAACTTTTTAAATAACTTTTATATGTTTCTTTTACATGTAAAAGAAACCTCTGGAGTCTAGTTCTCGAGATATTCGCAAAAAAAAAAAACAAAACGAAAGTTCTGTACACAACTGCATTAGCGAAGCTATAAGAAATCAGACTTGACCAACAATGTTGTCGATCGGGAATTAATTTGATCCAAACCAATACTGAAAAGAAGAGTATCGGTATTAGTTTGGGAGCAAAAGTTGATTGGTGGACATTGTGGGTAAAGTCTCATTTCTTGTAGCTTCTCATATACAGTTGTATTTTATCGAAGTTATGTATTTAGATCCACAAAATGTGATATAAAGATAAAGAACGCGAATTTGTCGAAGTAGAAAATTAAAAGAATCTTAAGTTGTTTAAAATGTTAAGTGTAATGTTACCCTTGCGAAGCTTAAAACTAATAGTCATCGGGACGCATGTCATCAATATTTCATTCTGGGATTCATGAGCTGAAGTCAATAATAATTAATTTTACAAAACTTTTATTGCAAAATTTTGTATACTGTACATAGTTGTAATATAAGGAATATAATAGAAAGTATATAATTATTAAATGTAAGAATGTAAATGAGTATTGACTTTTTGTATATGCAAATGTTTTGTTATTTTGTCATAGAATAACAATCAGTTGTGTCATTTCCAGTTGACATAATAATTAAAACGTTCAATTGTTTCTCGAGTGTAGTTTTTCTATATTTATTTTTTGTTATTGATATTTTGGAGAAAAATTTCCTTGTTTCGCAAGTAGTAATCGATGTTGTTAAAAATATCGATTCGACAAACTAAAAGCTAGGACGACAAACTTTGCCAAGTTAAAATTTCTGATTTTTTGTATTAACAAGTGTATCTTATGTAATTCCAACAATCCATTTTTTTCACAAATAGTGACGTCCTGTTTCGAAATCTGACGCTTTTAATCCTTTTGCAAAAATGTTTCTATTGTAAAATCGAATGCATAGTTTGTCGCTTAGGTTTGGATTAAGTTTATCTATGAGCATGATTATATTAGAAGCTCGTAACGCAATGAGTCTATGTGTTATGTTTGTGTATATTTTTAAATAAAAGAGAAAAATTGATGATCAATCAACTGCTTTATTATCGATTTATATTATCCGTTCAAACACGGAAGCCACTAATAATTAAAAGGGTCAGGCGATCGGCTAACATTGTATTTGAATTTAAGTTTAGTAGGTAAATCTAATTCAAATTTAAGCGTCAAGTGTTCATATCAAAGTACAAATATCAAAAGTTTTTTCATGAATATTTCGAAAACTAAAATTAATTGGAGATTACATGTATAGGGAAAACATTAGAAATCATTGAAATCAGTAAGATGAACCTTTATCTATATTTTAGTCTATACTTTATATACATTACCATTATTATCATTATTTTTTTTAACTAGATGTTATTTGATGCGTTAGTTCATTTAAACATGAAAATGATTTTTCTTTATCATACGAAATTTTACCAATAGAAGGATATTTATATGATACAAGTTGTTTTTAATAAATGTCTTACTGATTGATTTCTGAATTCTCCACATGATAAAAAGACGAAAATCTTTTTGGTTCTTTTTAGACGATTTTCTTCGAAACAAAAAGGAATACATCTCTAAGGATTTCTTTTTCTTAGTTAATTGTTTATATGCTTCCGAAGTTTTAGCATTTAAATTTGGGACATCCCGTATACCAAATTTGTTAAAAGAATGTATGGTTCTTGTTTCAATTTTACGGAATACTAGTGCTATTTTATTATGTATTTATGATATTTATGATATTTATGATATTTATGCATTTTTGTACTTATTTTATTTATTTAGCACTTGAATTACTGATGTGTAAAACTTGTATGAGAGATATTAAAGTCTACAAAATAGAAATTGATAAAGAACATAAGTTTCTACTTATATATCTGACGAAAAATCATTAAAATTTCTGTAAATTCAGCGTTGTTAATCTATAAAATTTTTAACTCTTTATATATATCTATTGCAAACAAATACGTAGAATTTATCTATATAAATTCTATAATTGGTATAAAATAGTAAAAAGAAGTAAAGTAAAAATATGAGCAAAAATATAAATAATAATGTAAGTCGAAATAGAGGTAGTTCCATTTTAGTAATGTATTCTTTCTAAAAAGGAAGATTTTTAAAAATCTTTTTTTTTTCGAATTTTTTGTGTATATTTTCAATTGCGCCCTAAAAGGACATTCGGTAAATTATTCTAAAAGGTTAAGAAGGCGTAGATAGGCGCTTTCTAAGCAGAAAATATTTGTACAAGAATTTTAATATAGAGTTTTATTGGGGAAGAAGGTCTTCAGGATGTTTTCTGTGTAGATTTCAGTCTTCTGGGTAGGTTAATTGTGTACATATGTATAGTTTCTTATTGAAATTATTAGAATGATTAACTATTCTAGTTAACTTCTATTCTTATACTTGCCATTCAAACATATTATTTTTTCTGTTATTGACACAATTTTTAAATCTTTACTAAATTCATCGTTTTGCATCTGATATGTTTATTGTAATTCTAAATAATATAAATCGCAGTGGTTTGAGTTCTGCAATACTATGACATTCTGCAATTATATCTTACAACTCTTATTATTATCAATATTCAAATAAATAATATAATAAAACATTAATATTGATTTATAAATAAAATAGAATTATTGCAAGGACTTGGTGTAATGTAGACCCTAATCTAATAAATTTAGTGAAAAAGTATTTATTTCATTTATGCACCTGCGGTAACCAAATAAACGGTGTGTATATTGTATGCCATGACGATGAGAAATAGAAGAACGCAAGAATGAGATAAATACAAAACAATAAGGTGTTTTTTAATGTATCAGATATTATATTAATCAAATTTATCTTATTTACTATTTCGTCCATTTTTGCATTCTGATACCACACATGTATGAACGAGCCATGCCAACAATGACACCATAAAAGCTAAGCATTTTTATTAAAACATCCTTCCTCGAAGATGTTTTGTTAAAATTTATGGTATTGGTCGACTTAGAGAAACTGGATCTTTTTCATTTAATATAATTAGCCTTAGGAACAATAAAAAAGAAATTGAAATATGGAAAATCCACTTTTTTTTATTTTTGATATAATGATGTTTCAAAAATTTCTTTACATTTTTCGATTATGTATTAGAGCATAATAAGTATTTACTAAAAATCGTTTACTGAATTTTAATGGTTACAATAATCTTTGATACAAATGCATATCACATATTGTGTTTAGGTAAAAATAATAACGATCATAATATGTTTTTGTATAATATATATTGTAATATAGACCAAATAGTAAATATACATGCTAGCAACCTATAAATAATTAATCAATGACGAAATAGATATGTTTGAATCTTTGGAGCATAGCAAATATTTAAAATTATCAATACCAAAGGAAATCCAAAATTCAATATATAGTAGATAGATTTAGCAGATAGATTATAAAACATCCCTTGTTGAACAAAAATTTTATGAGAAAATTATTTACACAAAACTTGTGCTTATCATACGAAAACTTAATATTCGTATATCAAATTTTAAAGTATTTATATTTATCACAAATGAAATTAAAGTAGGATTGTAAATTTTCGCAATCAATTGTGTAGTAATCAATTGTGATATCAATATCAATTTTCTTGCAAGGGCTAAAATTGTTGGAAATTTCCGTATTATCTACTTTTATTACCTTTCATTTACGTCTTTAATGGAAGAACCTTACAAAGAGAAGAAAGATACAGTATTTAGAAAATGGATTTCCTATTACCAGAGATAATGTAGGAAAAACTGAGGCTGAATTAATAGTGAAATTATCTATGTCTTGTGGACATGTATTTACATTTTATATACATAGTTCAATTAATATGAGATATATGAAATTTATTCTTTAACTGTTTATTATGATAGAGTGTATTTATATCTATGTGCACTGATTCGTCATTTAATCTTATGAAGAAAAAATAAATATTCATGTTGATTTCTCAATTCGTCTGAAGATACTATGTAAAACTTTATATTCTGGATCAGTTTGGAATACGGTAATATTGATTTTTAATTTGAGATATATTTTGATACATTTTGAAACAAACATTTTCTAACTTACTTTGTATATTTTCTTCTTGAATTTTCATTTACGCTATATAGGATGTTCCGAATTTAAATTTCGGGAGCGTATAAAGGATCGGTAAACTATGGAAACCAAGAAAAAAGATCCTTTAAAGATTTGCTTGTTTTTGTTCCATTTTAAGGAAAATCGCAAAAAAAACAAAAAAGTTTAAATTTTCTCGCTTATTTAGTAAATTTATCTGTTTCAATCAACTTAAAAGAATAACTGAAAAACCAAACCATAGTTACAATGTATTAAATGTCACCAAAACAATATCTAACTATAGAGTGGTCAATGTTCGCTATTCTTTCGCGAGTCTCCTACATGCTGTTGAAGTTTTAATATTTAAATTTGAGACGTTCTGTAAGTAGAGTCAAAGTATATTTTAGCATATGTTTTAATTACTTCAAACCAAAATTGTAAAAATTTAAGGAACTTTACTACTAATTCACTTTACCATTAATTTGCTCGGGGCTCTTTCACTATTGGCGATAGTGAAATAAGTATTTGATTTTGAATATATTCAATATATTTATGCACAATACAATTATGCACAATTCCCTGTTTAGTAAAATTATTCAAAATTACTTTAATAACTACATTATTTACCACATTAAAACACCTATTTATTTTCAAAATTACTTTAATAACTACATTATTTACCATATTAAAACACCTATTTATTTTATTTGGCAAATTTTAAAGATTATAACAAACCTTACTTAATATTTTACACCTTAAGATACATGTAATGCGAATTAAATAATAAATTTATATAAATTTATATAAAAAATAATATTAGAAGTATATAATAATATTAGAAAAACATTTAATTCAAAATAAAAAAAAAAGTCAGTTTTAAAACAGTGAATGTGAAACATCAACAAAGTTTAGTTTGTGAAAATAATGCTATTAATAACTCAGAAATACTCAGATTATTATCGCATGTGAATAAATTCACAATACATCAAAAATTTTTGAATATTTTTGACAATCTTTAAAACTTTGATGTGACATACGCATTGTTGCAGAAAAAAATCATTCCCAGTAACAATTATAAAAAGAATGCATTTATATCTCAGAAATGAAGAGCTGCTACTTGTTACACTTGTTATATTTAAAAACTTTTTTCATATTAAGCAAGAATAGAACATACCAAATATATCTATTTCAATCTAAAGAAACAGAATAGAAAAAAATAACCAATAATTTTTAAATACGAAGAGCTATTAGTCCGGGTAATTAAATTTCTACAGAATTAGTGAGTGAATAATCAATATTCAATAATCAATAATTGACGTTTTATCACAATTCAATATTTAATATAATTTTATATTTTGGAGAATGAGCACGTGGTAAATGTGACACTTTAAAACTGCAACGTTTAGTTTTTAATAATTGCTTTATAAATTTAGCTTTGTCTTAATAAATTATGAACGACTGAGGTCAATAAATCCGAGTAAAAAAGTTAATGATTGTATAATAATTCATAATAATCGCGTTGCAGTTATAAATAATAACTAAGGTAGAGAGGAAAATATCATCATGAAGCATTAATAAATGTGTCTTATTGATTGATGTCCCTGCGTAATTTCATATTACAGACCAGAGACATTTCGAAAATAGAATCAATTGAGATCGATTATTTTATATTGATGTAGAGAACAAAGTGGGATAAATTCAATTATATGTATATTTGAAATATAAAAGAATAAAATAAGAAACGTCAAAAGCTATTATATAATAAAAATCAAATTTTTATATCATATTATTACATAATAAATATTGTTTATTGAAGAGATTTTATTTTAATTATTTTAAAATCTTATTATTTTTCGTTCCGAGAGGTTCAACCCATTGTATCTTTCTTCTTGATTGATTTAACAACATTTCGAAGTGGTTATGCATAGTTTCAATTTTTCTTAAATGTAATTCGTATAGACATGATTTTGGGATTAGCTTTTTTTAATAGTGTTAAGTTAAATTATATTTATTATCTGGGAAACAACATTTATAGTACTTTAAATTACCAATGAAATTATATCGTTGATAGTATGAAATCTAAGCTGTGTATTATATTGAAGAATATATAATTTATGTCAAAGAAAAAAAAAGCAAATTTCATAAATACTTCAGAATGATTAAAATAATTTTAAATAAATAAATAAATGATATATAATATAATGAAATGAAAAATGAACTTTCATTGTATTTATATTGTACGTTAAAATTAAATACGGCGTCTACATGCAGAACATAAATTTCTAACAGTGAAAAAATTGTATGTATGTAAATAAAATATTTTAATATTAAGTATTCCAAAAATTAGTTGTTGTGATATTAGCAAATTTAAATAGTGGGTATACTTAATTGTCAAAAAATTAAAAATATTGATCGTTATTTTAATCTAATTTATCGATCGTTATTTTATCTAATTTAAATTACATTTCTCGATAAATATATATTGTGAAATTAAATTTATTATCGATATCTTATTATCTATTATTATTTATTTTCTTGTAAAATAAATTTTTATTACGCTAGTTGAAAGGATTTGTGTATATTTGAGTTGTAAATAGAGATGGTCCCTTATTTTTATTATCTATTGAATTTATCCGAAAATAATATTAGATTCTTAAGCCCGGTGTAAACGAGCGTTTTCGAACAAAAAGAAAAATAAAGTTCTTTTGCTTCACAGAAAAAAAGATAAAAGAACTTCATATTTCTGTTCTAAAAGAATCGTTGCAATGATATTATGTTCAACATTCTTTGATATTACGTTCTCAATTACTTCCGCTTGCAATAAAACAGTTCTCTTCGCTGTATTTTCTAATAAATTTTGTATTGCAATTTTTTCTATTATATGATATGCATTTTTTTCGGACTTCAATTACAGAATCATACTTAGAATATACATATGTTCATTCAATTTCTAACTTTGTTTTTTCATCTAATATTATATATTGATTTTTATTGAGGTTATTGTCATGTAAAAAAGCCACAGGGGAAAAAGAAAGTGACTCTTATTTGGAAATAATAATTTGTTTGACTTGATTGTTTCATTTATTCTCTATTTCCCTATTGCGTGCTGTCACGATATTACAATGTAGCATGAACTATTGAATTTAATCATATTGAACTATTAAACTTAATTATTCATACTTGCAAAAAGAATTGATGTTTCTTGTCTTTGCAATCGATTTGATTTTTTTTTTTGTAGGATAAACATGGACGTCCTACAGGTGTTCAAGGATTGGAATTTATAACATTTGTGTATTTTTTAATAGTCAATTGAATTGATTTTCAACCATTTCAATGAATTTTTGTATTGCATGGTTACAACTAGAACAAAATTTTCAAATTTTTTCTTGTACTAATTTTTGTGTTTTGTTCCAAAATAGTATCCTTGTATTGTATTGAAAATTAAAGAAGAAACAGCAATTTTCTCTTACATTATTTTGCTTACATCATTTTCACAATACAAAACATTGAAGAATAAGCACACATAATTTGTGCTTGTAAATGAGTACTATTCATTATTTGAAAATAATATTTATTAAAAAAAATAAGAATATTTAACAGTTTATGGAGAAAATCATTTGATATATGAAAGAAATGAAACATACTTGAGATTCTCCCCGACATTATTACATAAAATCTTAAAAATAAATATAGTAAATTGAAACTGTACTAGTTTACTATGCACTACAAACTAGAATGGACTAGAAACTACGCTTTATATGCTACACTATACTTTAATATAATATGATAAATATTATATTAAATATAATATTAAATATTAATTATTAATATTAATATTAATATTAATATTAAATATTAAATATTAATATTAATATTAAATATTAAATATTAAACTATAATTGTTCACGCGCGGTTTAGGCAGTACGAAATTTATGGAAATTAATTGTTGTGGACTGTATGATTCTCGCACGCTTGAATTATTGACGGTTTTTCCCTTCGATGTTAAGGTAAATTGCGAGAGAGAAACTATGTTGTTTGGCAGCCAAACATATTCTGATTTGCAAATCGATGGAAAGCAGGGAAAGCTTTCTTGTTTCTCTTTCGGAAAATTTCTTGGCTCTAAGATGGGGCAAATGGCTTACAGATATTAATTGTCGCTTGAATTCAACTTTGTTTAACCATTTTGTCTATGCTCGGGAAAGCGAATGCCTTAATTTATGGCACGGTCGAGGACTACGGTAAGTTTTTTGAATAAAGATTGGCCAGACGACTAACGATTTGTTGGCGACTTGAAACTAGAGGTCACTTTAGAAGACCGTAAATTCTCTATAGCGAACATGCGATCTCTATAGCGTTATTACGCGCCATAGACCATGTGGCATTCTTGCATAGAAAATTTCTATTCAATTTCTTTTTCATAAGTAACTATTGTATGTATTAGATATATACTAAATTTTCATATACCGTAATTACCCTTTTTTCATTAGAGAAATATTCCTCTTCGCACACTGACTGAAAGGTTGATGTGATGAAATTGAGGAATCTTTTTAGAGAATTTCTATCTAATGTTTATGAAAATTCATACTAACAAGAGTTACTGCAATGAAAACATTGTAGTTATTAAGGTGCGTACATTTATGACATAGATGTGTTTCAGAATTAATTTGTTATTAGAAATTTTTACACATTCCTCATATCCTTTACGTTTAGATACTTTAGATAATTTATAACTGAATCTCTCATAAATTTTTGTTAGTTTCGAACACAACAAATTTATGTGTAATGGTAATTGTGATGTCATAAATCAAATGCGTTAGGATAGTTTCTAGGTGATAGGTTCATTTTCCGATTTGTTAAAATTTTTATAAAGATGAAAGTTAGGGATGGAAAAATCTTTCTTCCTCTATATGAATGTATTAATCCGATTCTACATGTAATTCGATAATTGCAAGGGCTTTATTATCTTTGGCTTCATACGCTTTTTTCTCAGCGTCTGTAGTTTCTCTTTTAATTCCTCGGTCTCTAGACACATTCTAACAGATCTTTGGCTTTAAGCAAATATTTCATTTCACTTTTCCACGTCTTATTTCTATCTGATAATTTTTTAATTTTGAATTCGCCTATATTATTCATTTTGTTAAGTTGGGGTGCCTACGCTATATCGAAATGGTGCTATACGCTATATCTCGTGCGACCACGTCGTATCTGATACGAATACGCTTTTAGCTGTGTGATTTTAATTTTTATCTGACTTTATCGCACAATGTCATTTTTTTTTTCAAGATCATTTTTTTTGGAGTTTTTAAGGTTATTGATGTTTTTTCTCATATATATATTTTTTATTGTATCGTATAGTTTTACTTATCATATTGTATTGTGGTTATTGTATTGTATAGTTGAAAAATACGTACAGATATGTGAAGATCATGAAAATTTAAATTTTACGTATAAATTTACTTCTATCGTGATTACAGAGCATTTTTGTACACTTGAACTGCTTCTTTCAAAATCTGAGCATTTTTATCATAAATGAATACTCTTGTGTTAAGTATTCCGTTATGAATTACTAACAAATTTTGATACATTGATTTCAAGCTGTTAGAAAAGGTTATCATTAATGATATAATAAATAATAAATATGTTTACATTTATTATTCAGCTCTCGATTGTTGCGTCTTGGTCAAGCACTATAGTCATGATACATATAAATTTATATGTAAAATTTAAATTTTTAAGGTCATGTTTTTTACATATCTGAACGTATTTGTTGCTAACTACACAATACAATAAAAAAAATATATAGTTATGTGAAAAAAATATCAAGGATCTTGAAAACTCTGAAAAAAATAACCTTGGAAAAAATATTCTTACCACTTAATTACTAAGCCTTTCGCTACCATTCATATTAGGCAAAAAATATTTTTTACATCATCATAATTTAAAAAGATGATAACTTTACTTAAATCCTGTATCTCTGGTAATATTGAAAAGAAGAACACTGGAATATATGTAAGGACGATAGTATTAATTTGTTTTTCCACCAATAATACAGATAATTAACGGTAAAAATAAAGAACTTTGTCCAATACTGCACGCTGTCTGGTACTATATCATGTTGACTGGAACCTTTTATTTCAAAACTTATTAATATGTTTATTAATATTCGGATACTACGTTATTCATTATTTTCTATACATTTGTTTATAATAATCTTATTGTAATATATATTACAACAATTATTTTAATTAAAAGAAACAAATTTTATAGGCGAAATTTAAGATCGTAAAAATATTCAAAAAATAAACAAGTTTTATTATTATTATTTTATATTATATAATATAAATATATATGTATATAATATATAATATATATTATATATATGCGTATCTAAAAAACGTATCTAAAATATATAAAACTAATATAATTTGAATTCTTTGGCAACTTCAAACTTCATCATTATTTAGTTTACGGTTTTTCTCATGAAAAAAATTATGTGCAAAAACTAAATAAAATTTATGTTTTTATTAATCACACTCAGTGCTTCATCATATTATAAAACAATTAATTCGATAATATAATTATAATTAATATTTTCAATGCAACTTTATAATTTCTAAAAAGATGGGTTTTGGAAAATGTTTTTAAACACTAACGCAAATTCACAATATAGACGATTGGAAAGAATTGGTTCTCAACAAACGACATAAAGTGGAACGGAGATCGTTCCAAGTAAGCAAAACAAGCCTTGAAATTCCAGGATAAAATGGGAACATGGACTTATTCTTAGTGGCTCTGCGTGAATTACTTACGATAGCGTGCGTGTGAATGTTGGGTGCAAAAGCAGTGGCTCTTGCTTGCTTTAGGAAACGATTACAAAATCATAAAAAGTATGGCTTATGAGTTACACGAAACGATTTGCCGACCGGTGCAAATTGTAACGCGATCTCTGTAGTCGGCCGTAGCAGCAGGTGTATTGCAATTCAGTGGAAGGGTATTAATAAAATTACTGTTAGACCGATAGTATCGCGCCGCTTCCATTACTGGACCCGTGCAAACGCACGAAGGTGAAATCAAAATGAAGCTTTATCGTCCACTTATCGTACGAAACTAACCGCGTAAATCGTGGCTGAAACTCGCACCCGAGATTCCTCCCTATCGGAACGCCATTCATTTCGTTTAATTATTGTATGCATTGGTTGCATCGGAATCAATCTGTAGTAATACCAGTTTCCAGTTCGAAAAATAAATACAGGATGATCACAAAATCTCGGTACATTTTGAAGAAATAACAAATAACAAAACAAATATTTTTCAAATGGATAGGATGTATACAGAAGTTCTGTTAGTTTTCATATTATCTGTCGTTAGCATTGATTTTTCAAAATTATAAATACAATAGTCTTAAATAAAAATTGGTTCTTCATATTATAACAATACACGATTATAGCCTATTTCAATAATACATAAAATTTGTTTATTTTATCCTAGTAATCGAAACGAGAACATATTCATGATTGAAGTTTATGTTGTATATATATTGAATAAAAATAAGAAAAACATTTTGAAAGTTTTAATTTCGAGAATATTACAATAAATCGCTAAACATGTACAAGTAAAAAACAAGTCAAACGAGCTGTCGCTGATTTCATAGATTCTAATATAGGCAAATAAAAGGTATTTATGATTTCATTGAAATATATGTAATTATCAGAAATTCTGGGAGATTTACATCTTGACGATTCATCTTCACTAATTTACTATCATTTTATCGCAAGGAATTGAGAATTTTATAAATTTGAAGAAACTGTTTTAAAATTTGTGTAGAATTTTCTTGTTGGAAAAAAATTTTATGCAATACTTTTTTTTTCGATATGATACATTCATACTTTATTTTCTCTACTATTTTTTATTTTTATTTTTATTTTTAACACTTTAAAAAATAATTTAAAAGTCATATATACATCTGTATTCCTTAAATTTTATATTATCCATTAAATCATGATTATAAAATCTTTCTATTATAAATATTTGTAGAAATTATTTTTGCAGTATATCAAGTTATAACACAATCTGTACCAATATTGTATCAATATTATAACTTTTTTTATTATAATCAAATAAAATTATAGTAGAAACTATTCCACTCCTTAGCACGCAAAATCATTTTTCAATTAATTTCTCGTAAAATTCCATTTGTTCAATTACTATAGTCATTCTTAATGCAAAAGTTTATTCTTATCTCCAATAGATATAACTTACACAATTTGAACAAGTTAAAATCAATGAGATGATTTTTCATAAATAAATGCTTTAAATCTCAAAGATAACCAAAGATATAATATCCAAAATATAATTTATTATATTCATAAAACAATTTATTATATATCTGTACTTATAAGAAAAAAGTTAATAAATGTTTCGGTTTACTGTCTATTTTAGCGTTTATATAAATTTTTATAAAAGAAAAAACTAAAACCAGAAATAAGTCAATAAATCGTATATACACATTTCATGAAATTAATCAAATTATCATCATTCATCGGGTTGTCAGATATAAACTAGTTCGATTAAGTTAGATTCAATAATAATTTATATTGAATGGTTATATTCTGGTTTAGCGCGCCGTTAAATCATTCAAACGTAGCAAAAGCGTTTCGCTTTTGTAAGTTCGCTTTATATCGTTTATTGTTTGTATAACTGATTTTTATATTAATTATGTATTGTATATGAATTACACTTCACGTTGAAAATATGGCATACTTATACATTTATGTTTTCGTCATTTAAATGTAACTGTGAACAGTTGAAATAAAAATTATTAAAACGTAGAAACGTAAAAAAATCGGCTTAATAAAATGATGGCAGATAATTCAAAGTCTCTTTTCTCTCTTCTGAAAAATTGTCAACATAATGTTTAAAAATTATTTACTTTTTGATATATTTTAAATGTATTTTTGATTATTTTTCTTGAATAGAGAATTTGAAATAGCCTTTTAAAACCTTTCTTAAACGTCTTTTGCTAAATATATTCATCAACTTTCAATTGCATCCAAAAAATTTTGCTTATTAATTAATACTTTTAGTTAAATAGTTTCCTTTTAGTTTTGCTTATTAATTAATACTTTAGTTAAATAGTATTCTTTTGCACATTTCGCACAATTTATTCTCAGTACATCAGTTTGTATAATTTTATTGAAATATAAAATTTAAATTATTTAAAATTAAATTATTTTCAACCAAAATATACAATTTTCAGACGAATGCCCGTCGATAATAAAGGCATAGCAAATACATGAAATAATAATTGCAGAATGCAAGAATACTCGATCTGAACAATTAGTTTTAACTACAGAAAGAAAATTTCGAAATTATTCTGTTATTTTGTTGAATTTATAATCCCTATTGTTTCTATAAATTTAAAGCTTAAATGTTTGATGAATTGTGTTAATTGAAATAATCTTAAAATTCCTTCAAAATAAATACATTAATTGTAGTTAAAGAAAGTTAATTAGTTCTATTACTTATATAAGTTCTATTACTTATGTAAGAACTAATGATATTTAAAAATGTATTATTTTTTTCGTCTAATTAGTCACGTGTAGGATTGTATTTTTTACAAAATTACCGGAACTATTATTGAATAACTAGATTGGAAACAAATATTATTTGAATAATATACACATGAAATATAAAGATTTATAACAATTTTTGCAAAAATTAAAATAAGAGTATAGACATCTTATAATTTTCTGAAATGCAATACAGTAATCGAATGAAATGATAACGTTTTTTTAATTTTGTATGATGATTCATTTAAATACAAAAAAGTTGTAAGATGTATATAAGAATCTGCCTTAATTACTTTGATAAAAAATTGTATTACAAAAATTTTTCGTATTTATATATATATATTTATATTCATATATATCTATTATATATATTTGTATTTGAAACTTATGAAATAAAAAGTACTTATTATTGTGTATTTATTAAAATTAATTTGAATTTATAGATATATGCTAAACTTGGTTCCATCATATTATTACAAGTTATAAATTATTAGTTATAAATTTATAAATTATAAATTATAAGTTAAGTTATATTTATTATATAAATTATAAATTAAGTTATAAATTATTTATAATATATTAATACTATAAATTACTTATAATATAACTAATGTTATCAATTATGTTATAAATTACTTATAATATACTAATACTATAAATTACTTATAATATAGTTAATGTTACAAATTACATTAGTTACAAATTATTATAATATACATATATACGTATATATATTATATTTTATTGCCGTTGATGAAACATATGTTTTTTTTCATTCTTATTTTTCTTTATTAGATAATTTGTTCTCATTAGTAAAACTTGAATATACGCACAGGAACATTGTATAGTTTCCAGTAATTTATTCTCTTTGAAGCGTGACTATCAACATCATTAAACATTTATCTGTCGTAGTAATAGCGCATGAATAACAGAAAGTGCATTTAATGCGATATGCATACCGGTAGATTTAATACTTGAAACATGATACGCGATATGTAGTAATGAGAATGAAGAATGTGATAAATACATTATAGGATTCCAAATGGAAATTTTGTTTCTCATTTTGTTCAAGCATTTCTTTTCGGTTGTGAATTGGAGATACTTTTCTTTTTATTTTTCATATGTTCAATTTTTACCGTATGTTAATAACGTAGAGGATGTGATGAGGTATAATTTGAGGAGTATCAATTAATCTGTTAGTTAAAATTAAATCATTTCTAAAATATTAACAACGAAAATTTTATGAAAATTTACATAAAATTATTACATTCGTAATTTTATTTTTATCATGTAACTCGCAATCTTTTATTCAAATTTTTTATTTACTTTTTTCAATAAACAAATAATTTTAATTAATAAATAAACTACTATCTATAAAATGTTTGAAATTCATATTTCTTTTTAAACATTTGAAATTTTCAGATATATGTGAACTTTAGGCTTTTGATCGATTGTAACTAATGATCTGTAATTCGTTTATTTAAAAAAAAATACCCGATTTTCGTTCAATAGTTTACACAATGTTTCTTACAACAATATATGCAAAAGTTAACTTCATTGTTATTTCTTTCTTTTCAAATTATTTTGTTAAAAGAATTAAATGATAATTTATGGACAGTAAAATTTTGGTCTCGCATATACATGTGTCTCAAAATATACATATTTACAAACATAATCTTATAAACAAATATGAAAATGAACGATAACAGTTTACAGAGAACAATTTTTTAAATGCAATCGATTCTAAAATTCTATATTTTAAATTTTTACATTCTATATGCAAAAATAAGTCGAAAAGAAAGAATAATATTTTTTTCAATTAAGGCTTCGTTTTTAAGAAAATCGGATTTGAAAATTTATCAAATATAGTTGAATATAATTAATTTCAAAGTGGATAAGAGTGGTTATTTTATATGCGAAAATAAATAAAAAATGTAGAATAACATTTTTTCATAAGATTCTTTGTTTCTCAAACATTTAAATTTGAGAATTCATCAAGTAGATACATATGTACCAAGTCAATTTTTAATTAATTATATTGAAACTCTATACAGCTGAAAACAAGACGTTAAAATTTTATTTTATAGAATCACTCTTTGATCGATTGCATCGATCGATTGTATACGATTGCAGAGATATCTTATATAATGTAATTAGAAATCTCTTATTCACGTATTTTTTCATAACCTGTAATAATTATATATATTTATATGTAATCAAAATATTTTTTGAAAATAGTCGAAAATAAAATTACATCTCAAACATATTTGATTCAATCTGATATAGCATATTTATGTATTTTTCAACAAATTTCAATTATGTTACTTTAATGTAAATAGGAAATACTTGTCAATTATTTGCCATTGTTTTGAATTATTGTTATAGAACAAACATAATATACGTAAATATGATATATGATGTACAGATTTCTTTTATTCTCTGTATCGTAATTTATGTGTATATTTGTGGGTATTGATTAAGTATCAACAGAAATAGAGGGTGTTATGAGATATAAATATCAATTTATTCGTGAAAAAGTTATTAATACTTCAGATTGTTATAATTTTGTAAAAGAAAATCTTATCTTATTTTTTATCTTGTTTTTTTTTTATTTTGACAGTGAGTGACTGAGTTAATTTTTTTTATTTGTTACATCATGTAATGAATGGAAAGTAAAGATATTTTTTTTCAATTGTAAAAATTCAAATATCTCTAAAAATATTGAAAATTTTTTTCATAATTTTCGAAAGAAAAGTATCTTTACTTTTTCACCTACATGAAAGCATATGTAAAATCATCTTTGAAAAAAACGAATTCATGACTGAAAAAGTAGAGTTTTAAAATAAAACCAAGTAGATTGTTATATGTTTTTTTGCAAAGTTGTAACAATTTAAATTATTGTCAATTTTTCATCGTTATTGGTTATGTTTTTTATTGTATGTAAAGAGGAAATTTTTTATATCCCTCATATATTCACTGCCGACTGAGTCGTACATGATAAATGTTTTGTAGTTAGCTCTGTTCAGAAATTATCTCAATACTGTAAAGTAACTGGGCAAAGATACATCTTTAAAACTGTTAGAAATAGAAAAAAATGTCAGAGGACAAAAATTAATAGTATTATACGTTTTATATTTCTGTACCACTTTTTTATGTATTGATTTTTATGAATTTTTATGTATTGATGCATTTGTAAAGTGCAACTACAATTTTTTAAAAATAAAAGTATATAATTTTCTTGTATAAATCGATTGTTTAGATCATTCTGCTTGATCACTTACTGAATTAATATACACACTTGTCATTTGCTTCGAGTTTTTTATACATATTATATGCGTTAAACATTTTTAACAGTTTTTTTTCAAATATATACAAATATTTCTGAAATTATTCATAAATTTTACATTGGAAATATCTATAGATACTGAAAGAAATTATGTAATACTGAATATATAATATAACACTGAAATGCTAATATTTCCTTTTAATGATATATTAATATTATATAATAATTCATTATAATTATTTGTTATACGTTAATTAAGAAATTTTCTTTAAATCAATACCTTTATTAAAAATCATTCACTAGTATATAATACAATATTATATATACAAATTTCACTATAATTTGCTATCCTGTATTGTGCATAAGCTTCAGATTTTATTTACATACATATAAAATATTTCGATGTTACATAAAGTTAATTAAATAAATGTTTATGGATACACGACAAAAATGTGTTAGCAAGATTCAAAAAATTTTTATTTTATAAATATCTATAATTGTCAATTTTTTAAAAAATAAAATACAAACTTTCAATCGTTTATATGTTGTCCTTTTTATTCAGATTTCAAAAATATGTCCAAAATAAACTTATAGAATTAATTTGGTAAACATTTATATAAACATAATTTAAATGCATTTATTGAATGTTATGTATATTAAGTATTTCAGTAATTTTCAGAAATTTGTAAATTAATGAGAATATTTTTGAAATCATAGGTAATTAAATACGTATTTCTTTTTAAATCTTCAGTCCTTTTTAATTTAATCAAGTAGTCAATTAAATTTATATTTGAAATAACCATAGTTACTAAAACATTATAAGGCTATAATGCTTACGATTATTCACATTTAATTTTTTTAAAGTCAAATTTAGTATACTTTTAATATATAGTATAATGAAATGTGTTCTATTTAAATCGAATATCTAAATTATTTTCAATATTATTAAAGGTACTTGAAGAAAATAATTAATAAGGAAATTTGTGATAAAAAAGTTTATTCTAAGATCATTTTTAATGTCATTGTTATTTTTTTAAATCTGTTTTTTTTTATTAAGCGATCCATTATGTGTAAGTTAGTAATATAATTTAGTATGATAAAATAAATAGTGTAATAGAAAGTTTAACGAAGTCATGATTTGATATGTAACTTACAAGGATTTGATATTATAAATAAAGCGAATAGAAGAATTAATTTTGGCATTTATACAAATACAAAAAGAATATAGTAGTTTAAAAAAAATTTGATGTTTTAATTTTATTTTGATATTATTTATTCCTATAACTTGAAGTAAAATAAAGTAAAATGATGCATTTCATGAAATAATTCATTTAACATAACGTAATATTTAATGTTACATTACATTTAATGCAATTTTACAACGACATGAAGTTACATAAAAAATTAAGCAGATGAATTTGATCACAAAATGCTTACAATACATCTGTTTCAATACATAACACATGAGCAACATTATGTTAATAAAGGTACAATATCTTAAATGCTTAGGCATGACTCTAAATATCGAAAGTTGTCATTGTTTTAAATCAATTGAACTATTTTGCCCTAGTATGTCCATTTTAGCTAATAGTAAAGATAAGGTAGATAATTTACTTACAAATAAGTTTTTAATTATAAACTAATTTTTTCTTGTATACATATTTTTTCTCCTAAAACATATAAGATTAGTTCGCTAAAATATTATCTTTTTTGTATAAGAAGTAAAAAAGACATTTTTTTAGTATGGCTTTTTACCGCGATACGCTTCACAGCAAATCAAATAATTTGCTGCATCAATAATTTTTCATAACAATTTATTCTTCTGTATAAAGTAAGCAAAAATGGTCTCCAATTATCCCCCCATAATCAGTTTTTCTCTAAACTCAACAACAATCGTGTCAAATCTTTCATTTTTAGCAAGTATTTGTGAAAACTAAGAAAAGACGAATCCAATATTCGCAATATGATTAAAATAAGCGTTATTTTATCGATTCGATGAAAGAATCGCGTATCTAAATAATCTTATCTGTGCAGAATCATTGCGTTTTAACACGTTGCTTCAAACGATTCCCACACCTGTTTTTGTCGTAAAAGGTGTAACACGAAATACCGAATACGTTTATTAAAAGAAGTGATAAACTTGCAGTTACAGAAGATATATGGGTGAGTAAGCTTTTCGTAAAATTATTTGGTATAATTTATAAACACATAGGGTATTTTAAAAATGCAAATCACTTATGCAGAGAATCGTAGAAAATAATGCAATTAATATTTACTGAAATAAATAAATATATGTATATATAATATATTAAATATTAGGATTGAACGATAAAAATTCAAGGAATTTTAAGATTGTTAAACTTTCGTTTTCATGTATATTCGAAGTTCAATAACCTAGCAAAAAAAAATTTTTGAAAGTCGTTGTAAAGGAAAAGTTTTAATTTTCAAATCCATAGGTAAATTCAATCATGAAAAATATTTTTCATTGTTTTGAGAGATATTTGAATTTATAACATTTATAACATTTTCGAAGAAAAACATTTTTACTTTCCCATTTACTATGTATGTAAAAATATGTAATGGTATGTAAAAATATTTTCGTAAAAAATGAATTCAGGATTGTGTAAACATGTTAACTGTGTTGCCAATATAGATTTCAAATAATCTTATGTCAAATTGTTATTGTATTTGAATAAATGAATTAATTCAAACAAGAAGTTATTTACAAATGATTTATTTGAATCTCATTTTTTTTATCTGCCTAAAAAATCGTTACTTTAAATTGTTACTTTTTATTTTTTTCCAAATAAAATGTCCTCCTGATTTTCATAAGTTTGTATTGTGTTAAACAATAAACTATATTTATTGTATTTTTTGTCATAATTAAATTTCAATAAGTGAATATATTATTATACAGTACCTATTGGGTTGGCAACTAAGTCATTGCCGATTTCAAATAAGAAGGAAAATTCAGAATTTTTGTTAAAAAATATAACTTTATTCAATTAGATATTGCCCGTTCTTGTCGATGACCTTTTTCCATCGTTCTGGCAGTGTAAAAATTCCCCGTTCGTAAAATGTCTGGTCTTTGCTATTAAAAAACTGAATTAGGTGTGATCTGACATCATCCGCGTTATTAAAAATTTTACCATTTAAAGAGTTTTGCATGGAACGAAACAAATGGTAATCCGAAGGCACAAGATCAGGGCTATATGGTGGGTGTGACAAAACATCCCAACCCAGTTCCAATAATTTTTGCCGAGTGACCAAAGATGTGTGGGGCCTTGCGTTATCATGATGGAAAACAACACCCTTCCGATTTGACAATACCGGCCGCTTTTCTTCAATTGCATCGTTCAGTTTATCGAGTTGTTCAACATACACATTTGAATTGATTGTTTGGTTCTGTGGCATGAGTTCAAAATACAAAATTCCTTTGTAATCCCACCAGACTGACAGCATAATCTTTTTTTGGTGAATCTCTGCTTTTGATGTTGTTTGGGCTGGTTGATCTTGCTTCACCCACGATCTCTTGCGAGTAACATTTTTATAAACTATCCACTTTTCGTCGCCAGTAACTAGGTTTTTCAGAAATGGATCATTTTCATTGCGTTTCAGAAGCGAATCACAGATGCTAATCCGTTGCGTCAAATGAATTTCCTTTAGCTGGTGAGGGATCCATAAATCAAGTTTCTTGACATAACCAAGGGTTTTTAATTTTTTTTCAATGCATGTATGCGATACATTGAGCTTCTCTGCAATGTCTCGTGTTGTGCTGTGACGATCTGAATCGATAATGGCCTTGATATGGGTTTCATCCACTTCGACTGGGCGGCCAGATCGTTGTGCATTTTTCAGTGAAAAATCACCAGAACGAAATCTTTCAAACCAATTTCGACACTGCCTTTCTTTTAAGGCTTCATCTCCATATACGGCACATAACTTCTTTTGTGCTTGCGATGCGTTCTTGCCTTTTCGGAAGTAATACAATAAAATGTGTCGGAAGTGCACGTCCTGTTTTTCCATTTTTAAATTGGGATAAAAACAAAACTAAAGAACTAATCGATATAATTTTTTTACTAATTAAAAGTAGAAGTCCACAGAGTAAGAAAAAAATATAGGTTAGATGCTCTGACCACGTTAACAAAACAAAAGAAAGTGTAGAGTGAATCTATCGACAAAAGCGGCAATGACTTAGTTGCCAACCCAATATTTTATAATATATAAATATATATAGTATCTATTGTATAATATATAAATATATTAATTATACTATTATAATATACTACTAATTATTATAATTTAATCATTTAGACAGTGAGTTTCACGGATTTCACTTCTTTAGTTGTATTTTAAAAAATGTAAATCTGCATAAACGTTTGTTATCTATAAATAAGATCAATACACTAAAATATTAAAATATTAATTTAAATTAACATCCAAAGTGTTAAATATTGAATTAGCTTTTCTACTTTATAGATGTATTTAATACTGTATTTACATAGTATACATTATCATTTGCTTGATTGACGTGTAATTCCGAAACCTCATCTATACATAGTATATAAAGAGGATGTTACATGTATGTACAACAATATAGTCTAGATATTGCTAAAATATGGAAAAAATTACGCATTTTTACTATTAATATTGCAAAAAGTGTTCTTGACAACGGGTTTCTGTCATAGATACGCAATAAAAATAGTGGCCGATTAAAGAGATTGATAGCCTCGATTAAGTTGTTCACTCTGATGTAATAAAAGGCAATTAATAATTGAAGGCTGAAAGTTGTGGCTTGCTGTTTCCCGGAATTTATTCTCTGTTCGTTTTTAACCGATTAACATGTATAAAGTGTAGCGAAAATTCCGATGAATTCGCTTATATGTATGTATATAATTTTATATTTTTGTTTTTATAACAATTAACATTCTACAATCAGAATTTTATTTATTAATAAAAAAAAGATTTACTTCAGTCTTTCATTTTGATTTAGGAAGAAGAAATTTACAATTGTTATAAAGTTATATAGTTAGTGGTTATATAAAGTTTAATAACAAAATAATGCTAAATTCATATATTCAAACAACTTATTTTCATACAGTGTTTTTGTAATGTAGTATTTGATTTCCTGGAATATTTAGCTTGAAAATATTTTATTTGAGTAACAAGTAGTAATCTAGTAAATAGTAAGCCAGTATATTAGCATTCCGTTTTCTTTAGTACCTTTCTGTTAGAAGAAACGTCCTGATGAAATCGTTCATTATGTTGATCGCTTATAACCACGCACCATAGCACCCTGATTTTCTAGGAAAATATTCTAATGAGAGTTCAAAAAATAGTTTTTTAATAACAGATTATCTATTTGAGTCTTATATGTACCTTTATCTTAAATCTGAGTTTGTAGTAAAATTGTGTTTAAATATCTTTAGATTTAATGTAAGCATCTTTAGATAAATGTAATGTACTACTTACTGGATATTTCTTTAAATTTCTTCGAATACTAAATTTTCGATTTTTAGGGAATTTTTAATATTTAATTTGCCGATATCATCGTGTTTGTGATATTTAATCTCGCGATAACATCGTGAAAAAGTTGCATAAAAAACATTTATTTAAAGTAACAAGTTTCTACTTTCATAATTTTAGATTTATTTTTTCAAAGATATTTTTCATCATGTAGAAAGAAGATTTTTGAATGAATTTTTTTCTCAAAAATGCTATATAAATTTAAACAACACCAAAAACATTAAAAAAATTTTTTCATGATTAAATTTAGCATAGTCTTAAAAATTTAAGTCTTTCCTTTACAAAATTCTTTTAATAAGTATTTGATATACAATTTTTTGTCGTTGTTTTATCAAACTTTGACTATTATAGACTTAAAACAAAATGTTGGGTTTTCTTAAATTTTTGTTATGAAAATTGTTCAGTCGATTTTCCATAATTTTAGTTATTAGAATTATGTGCACGAAAGACGTTAGGCTCCTTGTCCATATAAAATAATATTCATATAAATAATATTCCATATAAAATAATATTCTATTCTATTCTATTTTATTCTATTTAAGATAAGGACAACGACTCATCCGTTTTTTATGCTGGCAAGAAATCCTAATATCTACCACGCTCTATCGCGGCTGTTGTAACGCGATAGTTTATTGTCTTTCCTGGTCGCTGACCCGCGTGCCTGTTATGTTTGGTGTCCTCTAAAAACGCTTGGCATCAATATTCCTATCGATGTTTAATAATTTCATCGTTTGAGGAATTACGTTAGGGCAATCAAACGGCTCATGATTCAAAGTGATTGGTTCGCACTCGCCATTATTTTTCTATAAAACAGGCCTGTCATCAGCGAAGAAATCAGTGCGTTAGTGAAATACTCAACAAACAGTGCGATATATAATAGTGCGTCAAAGTTAATGCGACAAAGTTAGTGCAATATGATAATACTCAACAGATAGTTCGTTAAACAAGTAGTTGCAATACTCAGTGCGTCAACAATGCGTTATCATCACAATTCGGGCTATAGCTAATTATAATCAGTCTTTCTGCTGTATCGCCCTATTTCGGCTGTCACTACTATTTTGCTATACTACGTGAAATAGTCATTAAGAATTAATCAGTTAGTAAATTATAATTCCGTGTGACATTTGTTCTACGAATCTATCACTCATAAAACATACAGTTCACTCATAGCTATCTCCGATCATTTATCGGAATCGTAATATTCTTTGCATAATACTTTAACATACGGTTACTATCCGCCTCAAATACAAGCAAATCGAAATCATACTGCTTAACACATCGTGCCGCAACAAAAACATTGATATTAAAATATTCGAAATATAATAAAACGGCGACAAGAAACAAGTTTTAAAAGATTATTATAATGAGAAAACTTCTGCTTCCAATTCATAGTAATTTCATTTGCAAAATTTGCAAAAATTGTTTGCTTGGATTTGTAGCATTTAAATTTTTTCATTTCTTCACTGGCTATTTTAAAGATGTAAAAACATTAAAAAAAGATAAATTCCAGTTTGCAAAAATGAAAGCTTCGTGTTTTAGAAACGAATTGTTATACGATTTCTTTTCACAATGTTATAACAATTTAAATATTAACAATTTTTCAAAAATAGAAAATTTAGTTTTCGAATATTTATGGGAGTAATTGTATAATGAAACGGTTCACATGGGACACGATTTTTAATGACAACTAGGCGGTAAGCAGAGGTTATAATCGATCAAAATTTTTTGACTGATAGATCGTCTGTAATAAATTTGGAATCGTCGATAAATCGGTGATTAATTTAATCGGTTAATGAATTTAACCGTTGTAAATTGTTGACTGAAAAATATTAATAATTGATCAATTATTGGATTTTAAATCCATTTGATTAAGATTTCAGGTAAATCAAAATTCTATTTAAAATTATTTTTACTGTATTCAACATTTTCTTAAATTGTACAATTTATGACAGAGAGGAAGAAAGAGAAAGAGAGAGAAAAACAGACAGAGAGAAAGAAACAGCAAAAATATTTCTTAATTATTATTTATTGTTATTTTAGTTGTTTATTACATTATTTTATTATTCAATATTTAATATTTCAAAATTAACATTATATTCATTCATATACATATGGTACATTCATATATATATGATCACTATTTACAGTGAAAACATTAATTGAATCAATAACAATCGAAAATTATCGATACTTTAAATTTTTACCAAAAAGTCATACAATAATCTTGATTTCATTGTAAAACGTAAAGTATCTATTTTGCAATCTTAAATTTGTGTTTCAAAGACAATTTTACATCATGTAAAAGTAACTTTTTCTCAAAAATTATAAAAATGCACATGTTGTAAAACTGTAAACTTTTTTATAACTAGATTTTCCATAATTTTGAAAGTTGAAATTCTCTTCTTACAATCGCTTGAAATTTATTGTAAATTTTTTTTAACCATTTTATTGAATTACATAAACATTTACAAAAACGAAAATTCAAGAAATCCTTGATAAACATTTAATTTTAATATTTAAAATTCAATAGAATGATAGAAAAAGTTTGTAGAAGAAGTTTTACTGGATAATTGTAAAGGAAATCGTCCAGATCATGACGGATTTAGTTATAAAAAAATATTTCAATGTTTTAAAAAACGTTTGAATTTTTAAAATTCTGAAAATAAATACCTTCATTTTTTCATTCATTCAGCGAACTCAGGACTGTGAAAATGAAGGCTTCCTGTTTTGAAATTAAGTGGATTGTTACATGATTTTTTGTTATGAAATTATAATAATTTATATATGTTATGTTCTTCACTATATATGTATACATTATACTTTTTAGTATTATATTAGTATTTTAAAATTAAACTCCGATAATTTAATGAATTCATCATCATAGCAAGAAAAGAAGGAATCCTCTCTAGTTTCAACGGAAGAAATGTCATAGGTACTCAGCGTTGATCAGAACTCAATCAGCGATTAACGATTAAGTGCTTATTTCAGTGGTATGATTAGTGATTTCTGAAATAGAAATTTAATCGGTATTAAATTCGATATTAAATTGTATTATCGACTAAAGTAGAAATTTAGTTGTTAATTGTTGATTAAAGTTTTGCCGAACTCTAGCGGTACGTTTGTGTTTACCAAATAGGTATTTCTTAATAAGCGAAACATTACTATTAATAGTATACATTGTTATATATGAAATCAAGTGGATATCTGAAGATGGCGGGTACAAGAAAGCATGAGGTAATTATATGTAAAAATAAATTTAAAAAAAAGAATTATATTTTTTCGGTTAACATTTAACGGTTAACGAAAAAATCGAGTTTGAAATTTGATCAAGTTAGTAAAAGTTTACTGGTACGTGTACTAACTCCTGCCCGAATGCAGTTGTTACTTTCGCAAGTGCAAATATTTATATCCATTTATCAAATTCAGTATGGCATATATAACAATGGAAAATGTTATGTTTCTTCGTTATACTTTTTATTAATTCAACCACTAATTTCGAAATCAAATAAATACCGAAAGTATTATTTATCAAAAGCTAATGGCATGTCGATATTTGCATATAAGAAACTAACAATAAAAGTCTTTGATATTCGTATTAAACGCGTTCGGAGAAGAGTTACTCGGAAAGACGTGCACTTGATCGAATTTTAAACTCGATTTTCTCGAAAACGTTAACCGGAAAAATATTAATTTTTTTTTTCCACTTATTTTTGTATATAGTATTAGTCTATTATATAGTATAGCAGCCATTGAACATCAGTCCTGAAAGTTCTTTGAAATTAATGATTAGTACGATAATAATCCCAGTGGTAGTCTTACGACACGGTAGCGGAGAGGCAGAAAATGGTGGGAAATTTCCCTTGAAATTCAATTTGACACGTAACTGCTCTCTCGCAGTTTGCTCCAAACCGAGGAATCATCGTTAAAGGGTAAACGGCCATCAGATGGATATTATTGCATTATCTATCCCTCTTTCTCCGCCACTTTAAAGCCCTGTTCTTTCACTGACTCTCCATCCTTGTCCAAAAATACAATCTGCTACGCAGAAATTCCGGACGAAACATGAAATAATCTCATCGATAATGGTTGTTCAATTAAAATATAAATACACACATCGAAAAGTCATAATTCAGACACAGATTGCCTCGCATCTTGACAGATATGATAAACTGATTTTTATAGGAGAGGAATTTATTGCAGATATTTAAAGCACAGTTCGATCACTGAAATTTCTTTCATATAGATGTATTAATATTGGATATTGATTGGAATTATTGGAATTTAATTACAGTTTGTTACAAAAGTATTCTACTGTTTGAGTATTTCATAATAAACAATTTTAAGAAATTTTTATCAAAGTATATTGCCTTCATTATTGTACTGCAAATTCAATTTTATACTTTTTTGAATTAAACTATAGAAAAATGATTTTAAATAGAAATTTGTTCTAAGTTTGCTCTACAAATTATTAAATATTATAATATTATAATAAAATCATTTATAAATATTATAAATATTATAAATATATTATAAATGCTCTACTTTTATTTTATATATTTATATATATATAATAACATATTTATGCATTTTGTAATGCATTCTTAAATTTCTAAAAATCCATCCGCAGAATAATGACGAATCGTGAATCTTAATAAAAATCAATATTAATTTTATGAAAAACATGTACATGTTTTTAGTAACTGTGAATAATAATCTGAGATTGATTATATTTGCAGGTTTGATAATTTTGAGTTGTTAACAAAATTTCGCTATTTAGATGTATATTTCATTTTATTTTTAATAACACTATCATTATACAAATTTCTCTACTATAAGTATGCTTGTAAGCTTTCTTCAAGAGATATTTACTACTAAAGTTATAGGAATTAGTAATATATGCCATCGAAATAATTCAGGTTTATTACGTATATTACTAAAGAAAATTGTTGTATTTATTACTAAAAATAATTATAATTATTACATATGTTGCTCAAAATGATTACCTTCAGTTGGAGACAAGCATTAATCTCGGAAACATTGTTCCTAACTCTTAATACCTTTAGAAGTAAATATCTCTTGAAGGAAGCATTTGCGAGCATACTTTCAGAGGGAAAATTTGTTTGTTTTAGGGTCCTAAATTCATATCTAAAGTTTGGCGATTTAACCCTGTAGAATGAAGAAATGAAATTTGTGAGTTATTTTTTTGTTTATTAATATATAACTTTGATTCAGTACTCTTTTTTTTATGTATAATTGTTAAAATAATTATTATATTTCTGTAATTATATAATTTATTTGTTGTAAAATTAAATTATTTATTTTAATTTTTGCGTTCGTATATATTTCTTTATTTATACATTACAACGTTCTCCTTTTGTTTATTTTTATTATTTCATTAATATTATTATAATAGAATCAGATATAAGGCAATTTTGATGTCATATACAAATTAAAATTATGTGTAAATAATCTAAATATTTCTAATTCACAGTGTCTATTTTTGCTACCGGTCTCATTTTCACGTTTCTGTATTTGAATACCAGCCAACATTATATGGAATTCTGTATTGGAATTTTGTAACTGGTCGTCGCAATCTTCTGGAATTAAGGCAAGAATAAATATTATAAAATTTGGTTGAAATATCGTGCTTATAATATATCGTAATTCATTTTGAAGGAAATAATATTACACAGAACTGTTAAATATAACAATAATCAAAAAAATGTAGTACTAAAAATATTAATATAATATAATCAATTATAATATCTATATATTGGAAATAGATTACTGAAAAATGAAATCTTTTTAAATAGAATTTTACCTCGGAGATTAAAATATAAAACTTTTGGAAGATACATGTATGAGAAATAAGAAGAATAAATAAGAAATGGTAAAACTTTGTAGGGGATGCCTACAGCCAGAATTATTAAATTATATTAATGTGAGGGACGCATACCCGGGACGCAGTACTGTTAAGCCTATAAAGTAATTGCCAAAATTATGTTATAAAATTATATTATATATTATATATTATATATTATATATTATATATTATATATTATATTAAAATTATATTAATTTTACTAGGTGACGAAGGGATCACATGATGTTGATTCAACTACAGTCCACACTGTGACTCCAGTGTCTTACCAATGGCCAATCAAACGACCATGTAATACCATGGGCTAATTATGGGATGGAAACAAGTCGAAAGAATCTAATTTTTTCCACGACGAAGCTTCGATTTCCCTGCAAAGCAACGTCCACCGTCTGCACGCTCCACTAGCAGCAGTACCTTCGCGAAATTACAAAATGGAGTGGCTACGAAGACATCTCGTACAATAAGTAGTAGCCTGACTTCGTCTCGCTCGGACAAATCATCACACTTGTTGCGTGCCTCCTTCATCCTGTCTATCGGCGAACCCGACTAGTCTTTATCACACGGCCAATGTGAGTCACATTCCTTCGTCATACTTGTCATTTGAAAGATGACACGCATCATCACAGACACAGCAGCAGCTTTTCGGCAACCAGTTCAAATCACGTAACAACTGTCTCTTTTGCACCCTTTCTTTCGCCGATGAGCCCGATACATCCGTCCTTCTGCACCAAGCACCATTTTCCGCACTAGCAGCAGACACGGCTCGAGATCGCGCAACGGGAACGCTTTCCCAATCTTCCATTTTCTGTGGACTACTCGAAATTATTTATTTCTATCGAGTATGAAGATAACCTCCACAAGAAGGAATAATAGTAGTGACGGTCCACAGAGTTCTACATCGAAACGATCACCGGTTAATATCAAGCCCAATTGACTTGCTTCTGATCGCCACAAGACAACGAAAGCTGTGTCCGACTCTTGCTACATCAAAGTATCATCCGCCTTTCGAACAATCCGTGGGCATCGTTTCTCCATCTGAGAGACAATAAGGAAGAAAAACTGCAATTATGCGATCTACTGCGATTAACGTGTTTTAAACGCGCATACCGATATAAATTTTTCAATATATCTTCGCGTACTACTTTGTAACGTTAGCACTGGTAAGGGAATGATGTAGGGGACACGTTCCTCTGCTCTTGATTCTATAGCCAGGATCATTAAATGTAATCCTCGTAATGAAGGACGCATACCCGGGACGCAGTACCATTAGGCACATAAAGTAGTTGCAAAAATTACTTTATGAGATTAACCTTGCTAATAGTCATAAAACGCCTTACCTTTCCGATCACGTGATCAGGAAAGACACAAAAGGAGTCTATATAAGGGCCGACTCCAACGCGCTAAAGGGTCAGTAAAACGGTATACAACAATCGTACACAGCGGCCAGGAAAATAGTCAGTAAGTATAACACCTAACCAAGATCCTCATCGTAGATTTTCAAAAATTTTATATTTTAATTCTTTATATTTTAATTTAAAACTTTATTTAAATATACTTATACTATAAGTGTGTGTGTGTGTATAAGCGATACATATATAATATAGTATATTAGTGCTATATTATATTACATAAATATTATATATTAAATATATAAGCGTAATATAATGTCACATTGTTCTAAAGTATCCAATCTTCTTTATAATATAAAAATGATTAAAACTAATTAATTATCACCGGAATAATGTAGTAAATATTGACATATTTTAATCAGCCATTTGCTTCCTATTAATTTAATAATATTTTACTTATTGGTAATCATTACCTCAATATCACAATAAATGTTTCATCTCGTTATCTAAATACAGGAGAGAATCATTCTGGGCAGTCTGAATTTTTTTAGCCTAATTTAGCCAATTCTTGATAAAAATCAAACTTTAAGGAAATAAATTTGTAGAAGAGTCTCTATTTAGCCGTACCATACGGATGTTCGATATAATATCTCTCACATGTATCTATTCACACAAAGATAGTGATAGTATAAGTGTAAGTGTTAGTGATAAGAGAACGTATCCCAACACACGGATTGAAGCACAGAACTATGGATACAGCGATTAACCAACGTCAATCTTCCAAGACCTCTGAGTACAGAAGTTCCTCAAATTCAAACCTAACTAAAAATAACGGAAACAATTCCACAAAATCTTACTCCCACGAAACTCTACTCTTCACTTAGCAAAGTTCAAGCCATTATCATTCACGCAATTGACGATATCAGCCTCTAAGACTACGTTCTCGCAATAGAAAAATCAATTGGTTCCAAAGCAATAAGACACATTTCAAAAACCTGAAATAACCTAATATGTGTATATTTGGACAAAAAAGAAATAGTGACACACCTAACTATCTCACATAAATCAATTATCATCAACAATAAATCAGTAAATATAAGATTAATGTTAATCCCAGTTCAAAGGATAATACTCTCCAATATCTCTCCGGTCATACCAAACTCCGAATTCGAAAATATCTTCAAAAAGAATAATGTCAAATTATGCTTCAAAATATTAACACTCAAAACAGGAATGACTGATCCAGAATACGCCCACATACTTAGCTTTAGAAGGCAAATATATATAGATTCTTATGATGTCAAAAAAATTCGATCCTTCTTCTTATTAACCTACCGAATTTTCACCTGCACCGACAGCGTCTACATTACTTCCTCCGTAAAGAAAGGTCACCTAGCAAAAGATTGCCCATCAAAAACCAAACACGCTAACCTGATAAATTCAATGATCCAACCACGCATCAACGCAATTTTCCAAATTGCCAGCAAAGAAGATATCCATTATTACCGAGAAGAAAGTAGATAAACTCAAGACAACTATAGAGAAATTACCTACATATCAACCACCAAACTCTTTCAGTATCAAAAGGCCTTCATTACAAAGCTGACAATTATCAGCCGACAAGAAATCCGATTATGTAAGTTCAAATGACATCGACTTTTTGCCTCCACCAACCAACCCATCTAAAAAAATAGCTCCAACCAAGCCTAAACTAACACGCTGCCAGTCTCCAACATCCGACTATTCTTAACTTAAGGAAATGCTGGCCTAACCAAAGAAATAATCAATAATATGAATTCCAAACATTTACAGCTATTACTCACAGCTTAAAACTCTCTTATAAGACACCTTCGAATCAGCTCACTTAATAGAAACAGCTAGGATCTACGGTAATATCCCGGCCCTCATACAAACGCTTAAAGAAATCTATCCTCACCTGAAAAAGAGAAGCATAAAAAATAGAATACACCGACTCTGTAGAAAGCATACTAAGTCTGCCAAAATATCAGAAAGAGATTCATCAATCGGCTGTTCATCTGAATCCATGGGCAATAAATTCCAATAACAAAATCTAAAATATGAAATCAATGATTCAATGGAACATAAATGGCTTCTAACCACTACGAACAATTTCAAATTCTTTTAAAACAACTCAGTTCTAACATCATTTATCTCTAAGAAACTAACTTTAAAAAAATGTGATCTCCTATCACATTATGTTAAAACCTGGATAAATGAAAACCATGCTGGCGAAGGAGTGATCATTACAATATCGAATAACTACGACTTCAATGAAATTCCGTTGAACTCCAACTTAGGAGCTGTTGTACTATCCTAAATAGCTTTCCCTTTGCAAGACTTTGAAGACTTGCTAGCATAAATTCCAGCTCCACTGATGTCTGGAGACTTCAATAGCCACTACGCTCTCTGGAGATCACGATCGATAATAAAGACAAGTTAATTGAAAAATTACTTATTCCAGGATCTAATTTTGCTAAATACAGATTCTTCAGTACTGAAATAGAGAAATTGTAAAACAAGTGCAATCGATCTAATCTCTTCCAATCCATAGTTAGCCCAACACCTAGAATGGGAAACTCTAGAGGACTTATACGACAATGACCATTTCCCCAAAAATCTCCTATGAAAGCAATATCACCTCATCTCAACTTCATTTGTTAAGTCTATTGCGATCAATCGGTCTCGCGCTAGTCTTGAATATCGCATTCGTGTATGAATCCAACCCGAATTGAATCCCTGAACTTGATCCACTGCGACCGATTCGCGAATGAAAGCGAATACCTTATATACTCGAAAGACCATTCACGATAATGTGGGACCGAATTGCCGAAGTCAACGTATTCTACGACGCGAACAATACCTGAACCGCAGCTAAAAGCACACATCTACATAAATGTATTTACTACAAACATCAAACAACAGAAAAAAAGGAATTACATTCGCCTAAGGATTAGATATACTGACATACAAATACCGTTCGTCTGCAACCTTTGCAACAATAATCCGTTGACGGTTGCCCAAATTATCTATGAGTGTCACATCACAGAAGCCCAAAGACAGACATACGGAATAAATTCGGACATCAACTTGACCTTCCAGGACAACATCCAGAAAGTTTTAAAATATCTCAAAGATACTTATACATCTAAAATTACTTAATCCCACCGTTGTCGCTAATGATCTCGTAATCAGTGCGACGCTAAACATTATAGAAAAAAAAATTTGTAGTAAAGATAACGCTTAATAAGAGAGTACAAACTATTTCCTTGAAATTTTATTATAAGTATAATATGATATAATAATTCGCATAAATAAAAAGATCATAATTAAAAATCATAATCAATAATAATCAAAAATTATCGTCTAGCACTTACTTAAATAGTAAATTTTAAGGTCTATATAATTGATAATATTAATAAAAAGACATTTAAATGGAACAAAACTTTTATTCAAATGCTTAGATGTAAACTAGTTTACAAATATCACAAGCAGAATAATCGATTTTCTTTTTTTTGAAACGTGGAAAGTTTCAGAAGCTTGCCTTTCAGTCTTTTTTCGAGCAACATTTTCGAAATCGCTTATATGTTGTCCTGCATTTATTTTCCTTTTTTCTCTTTAACCTCAGACATTTTTCTATATAAAAACGAAAAAGAAAAAATTTAAAAACTTTAATCATAAAAAATATTTTTTAAACTTATTCAGTATTGGATAAGATGTAGTAACTATAAGATGTCCAATATTGTATAACAGTCACGTAGAAAAAGGCTTAGGTTTGAATTAAGTTAGAATTTTTATCGAAACTCTCATAATTTGATTATTCTAAAATTTGAACGTTCTATAATACTATCCGAATAAAATATTTATCTACTTATGAGATGCCGTTTTTCATATTAAACTATTTATACATATTTTATATATATATATATATATATATATATTGTTACTTTTATAATTGCAAAAAGTATATTATATTTTCAAATATAAAATACAAGATTTCATTTTGATTTCGTTAAGAAAAATATGTTATGTTTAATTGCGTAGTTGAGAGTAAATCAACATTTTGTCTATAAGTAACAAAGATGTCATAGACATAATTTTTTTTACAAATTGAAACAATAAATGAAAATGATTCATTTAGAATAGATGTACGAAGCACAAAAAAACATACACACTTATGCTGAAAAATCAATAAATTCAATATTTTAAAGAAATATAGCTATAACTTTTAAATATTAAAGTAAACTGACAATTTTCTTCATTTCCATTTGGATACATATAATTTAATATATGAAAAAAAAAAAATAATTGCTCTATTATCTAAAAATTCCATACTAAACATTTTTGTCTCCCTATTTGATTGGATATAAGAAACTCTACTATATTTATCTCCTATAATAACTATCATATTAATTCTAGAAATCTCTTTCGAAATCTTTTCTTTTTTCCCCATTTTTTAAATCTGTACGAGACATAGAAAATATAAAAAAACTACTGTCTGTATTATTTATTATTAACTTTTTTTATTTATTATTAACTTTTTTATTTGATTTTACATATTCAATCAAATTCATCCTAATTAAAATTATTTTTGGTTTTTTGGATGAACAGAATGACAGGAATTATAGAATTCTGCATAGTGAGTTTATTTGCAAAATGATGTTAAGTTAAAAAAAAAAATTAATAAGCATTGAATCATAACTGAAGTTTATTTTTAAAATTTTTTAATTGTAAGAATCAAATGACAACAAAACTCTATTCAATACATATATATCTGATAATTTTTTTAAAAACACTTTTATTTCTTACTATAATGACCAACCTAATTTTAGTAATTCATAATTTCATTACAAAAGTACATACATATGTATATTTATGTTTTGGTTATCTTCACGTACATGTCTCTAGAGACAAGCAAAATCAACGAAATTTCCCTCGTTTCAAACATACAGTCGTTATTTAACGTGCTCGGTTTTATGATTGTTTCATGAATTACTTTCCTTAGATACAATCCAATTTGGCAGACAGTTGGATATCAACAAAAAATTTATGAAATAACCAGGCAGAAGGACAATATTACATGTTTGAAAAACAAGTTATCAAGGCTACAGCACCCGGCTGCTAATCGAGACGGTTGGAGAACGTAGATCTCTGAGCATTACACATAATAGACGAGGGATAATAACAAACTTCTCAAGTTCATTTCAGGAAGCCTAATTTCAAGTATATATGGGAAACCGAGGGGAACTTTTGCCAGTGGTAGAAGAACAAGATTATTCTTCGCGCCTTATCCCGTGTTTCGTCTTCTCCTTCGAAAGGTTTTGCTCAATCGTCTAATTCCTGTAACCGCTCATTGACCTCTCACGTTCTTATTCAATGAGCAAAAGATAGAGAAAGGGAGAAAAATGGAGACTGTCTTGCGTCAGTCTGGCTTATTAGGACGATAATCGCATACCGGTCATTATACTCTCCGTTACATTATCATGCTGTATACTGGTACGGTTTGCTGTCTCTCTTGTAATTCATTCGTAATTACTTTCGTAGAATAGCCGGACGCACGCACGCCACCGACAATCGTTACGCCTTCCACGATAGGGAACTTCAAATTTACGAATTGGAAAGCCAGATCGAGCCAGAACAACTTGTTATGATAAATCCGGAGACCTAATGAGACACTGGAAATTATCGGGGTCGAGAAAACGATTTTTGTTGCTTGTTAATAAATACGGGTTCGAGAGGTTTTTCGATAAGAAATGACTTATTCATATTGTGAGTTTCTCATCTTGACCATTTTTTTATGCAAATGTTATCGATACTCTGTCCTATAATCGATTTTATTTGGTTACATTTCGTCGCTCAACATTTTATTGTCGTTTAATCCTTTTACGATCCTTATATATTTCAACTTCTCAATAACTCATCATTCTCATTTTAAAAACAAAAAAATAGTTTCAAAAAAACTTTAAACATAAAAATGAAAAGAGAAATCATGCATACTGATAAAATCTCTTTTATATGTATTTTGTTCAAATAGAAAATATTTTTTATTGTTAAAATAATATTACTGAGTAGAAAATAATCAAAAAAGTGTATTATAGCGAAACTTACTTATGATTCTCAAATTACATCTCAGTCTTTCATTTTTATTATAAAAAAAGTTTTTTAGTAAGATTTTAAAAAAATTTTTAAATTCAAGAATTAGAAAACAATTAAAATTATTTCAAAAACAAAAAAATTCTTAAAATCAAAAGCTCAAACGTTGAAACGATGTATCAGACTATTTCGTATATTTCATATATTTATTATATATTTCATATATTTTATATATTTAATTATTTCATATATTTTTTTAGATTTAAGAAATTTATTAATAACGAAACAGATACGATTAGGAATATAGATAACGTGGATAACGAAAAAATGAAATTAATGTAAATGAATCTTATTAAAATTTAAAAAGAATCAAGTAATAATGTAAATAATATATAAATTAATATAAAAATTAATAATTGATTTAAAAATTTTCCTTCAAAAAACAAAATATTTAAATTATTGTGTAGAATGCTTGCATATGTAGATATTGTACAGAAAATATATTTGTAGAATATTATTATACAAACTGTTTCAGCTCGCATGATACAATCGAAAAGAGAATGATTTTCCATGAAAAAATATGCTGAAAATATAGAATTAAAGCTTTTTATATAATGATTCATTTCCGAGAAAATTGAATTTGAAAATTTGTCAAGTACATTTGAATTTAAATACTTCCGGACTGGACAGGACAAAAGATTTATCTTATGAGCGAAAATAAATAAAAAATAATTTTTGAAGTAAAATTTGAATACAATTTTGTACGAAACATAAAATGAATAAAACAATTTTTAACGAAATATTCAGTCTGTTGTTTAAAAAATAGAGCATTAATACATTGACTGCCATGAGACAAAAATTTACTTTTTGTTTGTGGAACGGAATATTTAATTTTTATAAAATATAATGTTACAATAAAAATGCAATGAAACGCATTTTTCATTTTATGGTATCATTTTATAGCATTTTTATATATGTTATTTTAGGTGTTTAAAATTTTTTTATCGATATTTATTGTATTTTAAACATTTTAAAATATTTATGATTATAATGCATATTTTATTAAACGAAAAATTTTTGTCCTATATTGTTTTTCTATTAATCTATTATTTGTTAATATAGAATATCTTTGTGTCAATTGTTCACTTTTGTCTAATACAAAATTAAAGAAATTTAATACTTACTTGATAAATTCTTAAATTCAATTTTTTCAAAAACAAAATCTTCAATGAAGAAATGTTATCTTTCTTTTTCGACTTATTGTTAATTTTACATGTAGAATCGTCCTTTTCGTAGATGTATCATGAAAACTGGATCAACCTGTAAATAAAAATACTGAACAATATAATTTTGCAACTAAATCGATTGCTTCAAAAACGAAAAAATATCTTCAAAGATAATCAAGATCCTCCTACAAAGAATTCAATGCGGAATCAGCACATGTTCAATTTGAAAATCCAAAAGTTAAAAGAAAGACAAGAAAGGAAAAAGATTGTTCGTATGTATCAACAATATCAGGCCAGTGTTTTTATCTTTTTCGTGACTCTCTCGAAGTATCACATCCTGTCGACCGAACCTCGTCGTTAGCGTGTCTAATGACAGTCTGGCTACTAAAACTTGTCCAATAGCTATAGCTGACTTCACCTTGGGAAACCTGTTACCGCGCAATTTTGGTTAAAATATCACGGCAACTTTGCGGTTGAAGTATTTATCCTGACGATGTAAGCGCTTATGACAACGCTAAGCCGTAACGTAGTAACGTTTCAATGTCTCTAAAAAGGAATAATTTTGAACGAAGATAAGAGACTACTATCAGAAATAATATAAAGAACAACCGAGGAAAGGAAGGAGAAAAAGAAAAACGTAGGAGAAAGGAAAAAGGAAATTCGTGCACGTTAAAATAAAAATATGGAAAGATGCACGCGATACGGAGAGTTGAAAGAGAGGAGGGGAGAACTGACTGTAAGTTTAAACGTAAAGTTGACGGTTTATGGACGTGCGTAAAATATATGTAAAAGACAGTCTCTAAGACGAGATAAATTAGAGTTAATTCCTGGCTGAATTCTTTATACTTTATGATTATTGTTAATGAGCCTTCGATTTTTTTATGAGCTGAACAGGATAAGTTTGAGATGGTGATTGAAATCTGTGAAATTGACGGCAAATTTATGAAAAGCAGTTTTTGATCGAATGTTGAACTTTTTTCTAATAAGTTTTTACTATTTTCGTAAAATAATTTGTGTTAGCAAACATGTACTTACGTTATAGATACTTTGGCAAGATCATATTCGAAAATAAAAATATAAGCGTACCTATATATTGCTTTTAGAAAAGAAGGTAATTGAGCTGATAGATACAACAAGAGAGTGAAGTCATTTAAGGTTCTTTTTCAAGAATAAATATGTTGTTTTCTATGTAGAAAAAAAGTATAGACAGATTTATGTTATATCTATATTTGAAATTCTGAAGAAATTGAAGCATTTTAAAATGTAGATAAATTAATAAAGATATTTATTAGTATTATTGTTGTTACTATTATAAATGTTATTGATTAGAAGAATTTTTTGTTATACTTTTGTTAAAACATTTTATATTTTTATTATTATTATACTAAATATATTATTATCAATTTATTATGATTATTGTCATTATTAAATATGTTCCTATCTTTTCCCATGATAAAAGTAGATGATTATATTATGACCATATTGTGAAAAAATTAATAATATCATCTACAATAATATCTCAATCTTGTAATACCATTATAAATATTTCACACATGTAACTATTAAATAAGATGTACAATATATTCTTTTACTCGTAAAAATTTCATAAACCATATTTTTCTTAAATATTTAAATAATATCTTTTATTTTTTAAACTCGGCTTTACACAATTAGCTTTCTGTACTCTTCCACATTAAGTACTATGCACTTAATCAATTATTTCATAAGAATTGTATGATGTGGTTTTAGATTCTAAAAAAATAAAAACTTGATAAATATATAATGATAATTTTCAATTATCATTTCTCTCTTTTTTCCTTCGAAATGCATTTATTATTATAAATTAAAATTTAATGCATATACAAGTCTCGATTATATAATTACGCTCTAAATAATCATATAAATAATTGGAACACCTTCTATTAATGCAAGTACAATGTTTTGTATTCTTTGAAATGCACTCTGACAGAAACTGTTAATTAGAACATGTAGTTCGTAACTTGTGTTTAGATCACACTTAATATGAGTATACCGTGCGATAACATCTCAATTTCAAAGTTTAATAGCTACATGCATATAAAACGCCATAATTCTTGTTGCACACGCGACGTGTTCCCTCACGCGCATTATTTGCAATATTTACAACAGTCGTAAATGCTGTTTGATAAAAATTTCAATTTCAAGCATTATAATTTAACTTTAACACAAACGTAGGTATGTCAATTTGAAAGAAATAGAATACTTCGAATTTCCATAAAATGAAATTTAAATGAGACACTTGCCAATAATACCTTAATTTTTTCGAACTATTGTACGAATAAGAAACATTTTAATTTTAAATTTTAAATTAAATATTTCATTTTTTAATATACTATTTATTTTATGTGAAGATTACCTATAATATGGAAACTTAATAAAGTTAAAGTATTTTATTTATCTTTGAAAATGTAAATTTTTGAAATACCGTAAATTTTAATTTTTTTAATTGTCTCATTATCAGTTCTAAGAAACTGTTACTAATAATAAGTGTAATATATTCTATATTTTAGTTCATTACAAATATGTATTATTAGTACAAAAATGTAACATTAGAATTGTTAGAAAACATTTAGATTAACACTATTTAGCAAATTAAAAACAATGTATTAAAATGATATAAAACAATTTATTATACAAAAAAAGTTTTCATGATATAAGAAATAGTTTCAGGAAATCCAAAATTCCAAAAATCTAGAAAATGTATGTGATAAAAAAATATAAATTATTTAAAGTAGATCACTTTACGATATTTAATAAATGAGATAAATTGTTATTTAAATCCTATTTCTTTCCTTATATTCATAAAAATGTAAAATTGTATAAACATCCGTAGTTCAGCAATACCTATTTAATAGTAGCATTCAAAAAAAGAAAAATTTATATTAAACAAATTCTTGCAATTCCCTTTTATAATCACTATGTTAAAAATTACAATATCAAAACTCGTATTTCCTTGAAAATTTTTTTAAAAGAATAAAAAGAAAAAAATTTACAAAACTGCTTGAAATACGAAAAGCCATAAGTAGGACGTAGAGCAACAGAGGGTAAACTTCAATTTAAGAGTAAATGGATCGTACTTCGTAGGGAAGCAAGAATGTCTTTAAAATGTAATCAGGACAGATCGACGTGAATAAAACAAAAAGAAGCGCTCGTTTTCATTCTATTTCACTACTACGAAGAATTTCTTCCTGGAACCGTAATGGAAGACAGGAAGGTGAATGTGAATTCGCAGCTCCTTCCAGCTGGTCCGATGAACAACGACAAAGACCAAAATGAGTTTCGAAGATAAAATGCCAAGGGATTTGTATCTGCATGCGAATAGAACGAGGGTTGGATGACATTGCCCGAGGGGTGGCCGTAAAAACAAGATGGCCACCCGTCATGCCGCAAAATGGCCGGCATAAATAAAAAGCAGCATTGCGCGCGCGCGCGATATTCCCTTAAAAGAAACGCCTTGATATCAAGCCGAAGTTTTGTTCATATAAGAAAGGTAGATATATATTTCTACCCTACTTCTATCCTTGCAACAACCACTTTATTCAGTCTTCCAATGTATTGCTGGTTGAAATGTGTATAATATGAATACTTTTAGATTACTTTGTTTGCTGCATTTTATCGATAAATGACAAGAGCGATTAATGACAAATAAATAAAATTCAAAGCGATGATAATTTTTTTTCTTTATATAGTAACGGATTTCTATGTAATTATAATTTTTCTTGGTTAATGGAATTCTATTCTGTAAAAAATGTTTATGACTCATCTTGTAATAAATATCTACATTTGTGTACTCACGTTCGTTTTATATTCGAATCAAGAATATATTTATAATATAATATATTTATAATACGCATATACAGGTCCAAATGCTGAATTAAAATTAGAAGTCACTAAGCTTAAACAAATTTAAAAGAACATTTTTCATTTTTAGTATATAGTATTTATTATAATAATAAAAAGAGATAATAAATTTTTTTATTAAAACTATACAAATTCTTCATCGTATGAACTATTATTTAATTTTTCTATTTTTTAAATATTAATATAATTCTTCTCGTAAGATTTTTGAGTGAGGGTTTAAAAATTCAATTAATGATTCAATAACGATACCATCTACTTAGATTAATCCCAAAAACTTATATCTTAACACTAACACGTCGAACTTAACAAATACAAATAAAGTAGTGTTTAATAAACGATAAAGGTAAAAGTAGCATAACTTGATTTCATACTCGATGACCTACTGAGCTTGAGACATAACCTTTGCTCGTGCACCGTCAGCCGAGAATGACTCAAGTTAAAGTCATTTGATGATGCAACAGCGAGCTGTGACACCGGGTAGAGAAAGTCATTACTTTACCGAGCACGTTCAGCTCGGTAATAGAGTTTGCGGCCTTCAAAATAAATTGTTTTCTGCGCACCGTGGATTCCTTGCAGCGATATTGGTCGCCGCCGTCGCTACGAACAAGTCAAAAGAATTTGAATTTTGAATTTGAATTTTTCTAATAAGATTTTTATAATTAATAATTAAGGAGAAATTGCGAGAAAACATTTGTTTGTGAAGAAACTACGACGAGACAAAATTGGAAGCGAAAGTTGAAAAACTCTTACTACTGTGAAAACAAAATTATACAGTTAAATTCTATTCTACATGTCCTGTTATATATTTGTGTATAATTTTTTTATAAGTAACAAATAATTTTTTTTAATAATGAGAGCGAGTTGATCGTTAAAATAATAGATTCTGTCCTTCTACTTTTCTCTTATAAATATATGATTTGTTAATATACGTCTTCATTCAACTTATATTTAATTTAATTTTATATTTAAATTATCTACGTTAGTCAATATTATAGAATCATTAAAGAAATATATATATATATATTCAGGTCCATCCTCTATATGTATCAAAGTGAGTCATTTTTTCAGAAATTATGGCAGACATCGAACAATTTTTTTTACATTTTAGTAGAATGAAAAGGCTAAATATTTAGGAAATAAAAAATTTTTTTTTCTGATACAAGAAATTAGAAGACAAAGAGGGCTTCTCTCATTTTCTAAAAAATAAAACACTACATTAGTTTTTGCTCATTTAAATATCTCTTATAAAATTGAATAATATTTATTATTATTCATTTAAATTGAATTAAGTTTTTATTCAGTTATTTTGCATAGTTAAAGTGTTATGATGAAACTAAATTCATGTTCTACCGATATTATATTTGAATGGTGTAAACTTATAATTGATTCTGAATATTTTGAAACTTGTAGTGTTGTTATTTCATATTTCTTATCACGTAATATAAACTAAATGTTCTATGAACTTTTTTTGATGTTAGAAATAATATATAATAATTTTATTTTATAACAAAATTATAATTGCAAGTCTTTTTAATACTTCAAAAAAGTATTGCTCAAATAAAGTGCTATTAAGATAAAAGGTGAAAATATAATATAAAATTTTTCCAAAATATTAGAACCAAAAGACTTAAAATGTCCTTTGATCAATTTTTTTAAAAACTAATTTACGAAGTTTTAGTGATAATATAGTTCCAGATTATATTTTATTAAACTATTTATTTCTTCTGTCGCATTTTATATTTAAAATTGTATAACATTCAATATCTTTATTATTTCCATTTTCTATCTTTACGAACTCTTTAATTCTTCAATTATTTTTATTATCTATCTTGTTTTGCGTAAATTATTTTTATCAAAGATTACGTAGATATAGATAAAAATTCTTCTATTTCTTTTTCTAAATAATCTTGACAACATTTACCATTTTTATGCTTGGTATTTACATTTTAGAGATTTATTATTTTACATTTACTATCAAAAACACAAAAAAATTGATCAATAACGTCGATTCGATTGGAAGGCTATCGAAAAAGAATTATCATTTACACCACCTGAATATTCTTATTGCATCAAATTGCACGGAACTCTTAAGACTGGCAGCGAAGAAAATTGAAACGAATTCGTCGAATTCGATTCACATCAGTTATCAGGACAAAAATACATAAGAAGCCTGTCGGAACAATGACTTCGCGTATATCCACGTGCTACCTTGGGAATCCATTTTAGACGTGCAATTTCAGGCGCAATACTATCCGCGGTATGAATCTTTACGAAGCAGCATGCATTACAAAAGGTTATCATATTCCCGGCTCGACCTAGTCCCACTAGCTATGTATTTAAAAAGCAGTCGGTGCCGATATAACATAGTATATCTAAATACCTATGTACGAGTAACGTAATTGAACTAACATAACAGACAACTAAACGGTTTTAAACGGATTCTAGGAAAAGATCAAAAATTTTCAAACGATTTTCATTGATTCAGTTTTAAAGTTCACGCATCAATTAATTAATAATTATATATCAAATCAATATTTACAAAAGATCAATTAAATCAGCAATTATCATCATTCATGAACAATTATTAAAAAATAGATTTTTAATAATTCAATATCAATATTAATATCAATAAGTTTTTCATTGACTGCCGAAGGAAATTAAAGATTAACGGGAATTAAGTTAAAAACTTTTGAATACTGTTGGTCAGGTTCGACTGAAGGATAAAAGAAAGGATAGCAGACTCCGATGCGGCGATCATTTCTCAAACTCCTATAACTTGATATAAGCCACCCTTCGACCTACGTACGAACCACTTGGGGTAAAAGGGACGGAGCGAGTGAAACAGCAGTGCCTTGCATTATCGATATTACGAGGCGTCGATAAAAAATCGCATAAAATTAAGCAAGCCCCCACGTGCTCACGATAAAACTCACTGCCTTTAGCTTACGAGTTTTCGCGTTACGAGAGCCCTTATGGTAATTTTCATCGACTGAACAACCTTTTAATCCGGAAGTGCTTCTCCACTAGCCACTAAACGCTGTACGATATAATCGTAATAACAACTATTGCATTAGAAATTATTAAATATTGTATTTTATGATCTTAATAATAATTTTAACGAATTTCATATGTAAATACAATAGTTTTTATGCTTGGACTCTCTGACATTAGGCAAATAGTTGAATGAAATATTAAATCTATTATGTACTTTTCAAAATATATTGAGTTTTTGACATAAAAAGTGTAATAGCATCTAATAAAAATAGAAAAAGAACTGACAATTTTCTTACTAAGGTTTGATCTGAAAAATACAATGAGCAAATGAATTGCAGAATAATTTTTCATTTTCTTAATCATTGAATTTTGATGAATAATATTTTTTAATAGTATAATGCTCTCGATCGGGAGAGGAGTGATTCTGCATGAAAAACTAAGAGAAAATAAAGAAAAATTGTTTTTATTTAAGGCTTCGATTCTGAGAAAATCGAATTTGAAAGTATCTATCAAGTACATTTGAATTTTTTTAATCCTAGACTCAAAAGAATAACAAGAACTTTAGGTTAATTTTAAGTACAAAAACAAAAAATTTTTTATATTATATAATTCTTATTAATAAAAATATACAATACTTATTCAGAATATACTGTTTACATTTTTCGATGATATTCTTAGGTATATTGAGTCTAATTATTGCACCATATGTTTCTATTATAAATAAGTATAGTAATATATTTATAAATCAATTTGAAGATAATCAATTTTAATATAGAAAATTATTGCAAGTATGATGATGTTTGACTGTTATGTGTAAATGGGCACGAATTGATTCTTCATAAAATGATAAAAAAATAATATTTTTCTTTATTACATTCTTTATTAAGAATAAAATTTTTTCGTTTATGACTTATTTTTCGAAAAAATTAGATCCATCAATCATACTTTATTCTAAAATTTATGAATCACATCACTTTGTACTAAAATTTATCAATCACACTTAAATTTGATTAACTCTAGAATGAATAAGACAGACTTTTTTACAGAGTACGACGTTTCCAAGAAAATTAAATTGAATATCTATCAAGAATAAACATAATCAGTTCTTAATTAAACATATTCAATATTTTCTTGAAAATGAGACCTTAAACAAACAGAATTTATTCTAGAATTTTGATTATTCACATATAGAATAATTTCCTTGTAAATACACATATGTAAATACTAAACAAATTTTTAAATTCGATTTTCTCAGAAACCAAGTTTCGAAGGAAAGGTTTTGATCTATATTTTTCCTTATAAAGAATCAATTTATGCCAATTTGCACATAACATTTGGATATTTGAATTATTAAATATAAAAATATTTTAATAATCAATGTCTGAATTATTTTAAATTTATTTCTTCTTAAAATAAATATCATTAAAAAATAATTAGTATTATTTAAATAACTTTTAAAATATCAGAATGTTTTAGTGGCTCTTTCATAACTTTTACTGAAAATAATATTCCATGAAAATAATTCAAGTGCTTTCAGTATTCGTGTTTCTCTTATGCTCATTTCACTTTATTCACTTTAAATATAAGCGAAAACCGTTGTATTATTCAAAGTTACCTCCAAGATGTTCTGCCGTATATATTCTAAATGTATCGTAACCGTGCCGCTTATATGTTACTTTGCGTTTATTTATATCCGAGAACGAGTTTGGCTGTATTTTCACATTTAATATTAGTTCACTACTCGAACGTAAATTTATATCCTCTTTATGAGACACTATTCAATCAATTTACAAAATTCTCTTTGATAATCCACATAATTCATGTAGATGTAAGTACACATATTAAATGTGTATAAATAAAGAAATAAATATATGAGGTGATCATTTCTTGATATTCATGAAAAATATTGTTTATAGATAGCTTAAATTAAAAATTAAACATTTTAAATTTCAGCGATAAGTTCCTAAAACAAAATTATGGAATTTTCGTTACTTTTAATATTTTCCTGATTAAAATTTTAAAATCAAAAATTATAATTATAATTATATTAAATTTTTACGATTAAAGTACTAATTTACATTTATGAAAAGGATTAACAATAGTACCTAATTGCATATAACCTCGTTATGCATATTAAAAGAATTATAAATATAAATTATAAACTAAAATATAAATTTATAGATTATTTATAGAATTATATAAATTAAATAATTTTCTTATAAAAGCATATAACTTCTAAGTTTTACAAATTCCATAATTGTATAATTGTTATATATAACAGCAAATAAAATAATGTAAGACAGAATTATTAAATCTAAAATTTGACATCATTCCAAATTTTTACACAAATTTCCTTATAAAACACATAAACTTTTTAGAAATAGGGATCTTTGAATGTTAATATCCATATATCTCAATGGTATGAACCCTAAATTCCGACCATCAAGCCTCTACCGCACCAAATCAGCAAATAATTCCCAGCCCCGCTGCGATTTCACTCGGAAATTGGTTCCGACATACGCCACTATCCATACATACCAAAAAAATTGCAAGTTAAAATGATGAACCGCTCCTCCGGGGATTGTTAAGAGTGTGAGAAGGAAAGGCGAATCGGATCTGTGTACATCATTGATCGATCTAGCACGAATAATCTGTACGTTATGATGGGCTCGGTTGCAGGATGGCGCGATCGGGGTCTAGCACAAAATTTACTCTGACATTCGTGAAGACCTGCCGGTAAATCCCGCGATTTCTCCAGGGACGTCGAAATATCGCGAATGATATGCCAGAAACCACGCGTTGCCGATGCCTGGCGAACGCTAAAATATCGTCATGGTTGGAATTGCCATTTTTCCAACAAATTTCATAAATTGTTATATTCTTCTTTTTTTTATTCTTTTCTTTTTATTGGATATCTCCGAAGATTTAATTGGAAAATTCGCGAGAAAAGATCTAAAGATCTTCTTGCGGAATCTGAAACTAATAATCATTTTGGGACTCTTGAGCTAACGTAAGTAACAATTAATTTTATAAAATCCTTAATTGAAAAATTTTGCACATTGCACATACATATAATATAAGACAATGTTATCATTAATTATATGAACGTAGATAAATATTGTTTTATAATATATTTATTTTTCTGACTTTTGAATATGCACAAAACGTATAATGTTTATCATACATAATATACATACATTATATATTATATTATATAATGTTATATTGTTTTCAATTGAAACAATGTTTTAAAAGTTCAATCGTTTCTCAAACATAGTTATTTTATGTTTATTTTTTATTATCAACAACTTGGAAAAAATTCTTTCTATTTTGCAAATACCTATTATTAATGGGTATAGCAATTGATTTTTAACTAGAAAATTTATATCCCGATCTTTATATACTAACAACTTTTGTAATTCTAATAATCGTTCATGAATTTTTTTGACAAATATTTTTGATTCCATATTTCCAATTTCCGACGCTTACAATTAGAAGCCTAAAATTCTTGGTAGATCTCGAGTTTGGAAAGTTCTTGATTGTTTCAAAAATCTTGAAAATTCTGTCGTTTTTAATAAGAACTATAATATGATGTAATAGCCTGATGAGTATAAAGTATCTTACAAAGTAATATAAAATTATAAAATTTAAATATAAAAAAAATTAGTAAACGAGTATATTCATCATGCTATTAAACTTTATCAAAACTCTTGTAACTTCAAGATATCCAAAACCAATTAAGATTTTCAAAGCTTTCAAAACATTCAAGACCTACCACGATTTCCAAGAATTTTAAGCTTCAAATCATATTTGAAAAAATTCGAATTTATCAGTATATTAGATATATTAGGTCGAATTAATCACTATATCATACAGAGTAGCAGCATGTAAGATTTTTCAAATCCTATCGTTATTTATAGTGTCATTAGTGTCAACGTAAATCTGTCCTTGAATATGAGGTCTTTCATTATAATTTTTGATATATTTCATAATCAAAAAATAAATTTTTCTTGTTATTCTATATTCTCAAGTAGCTATTCTTGATTGATTCTTCATTTATTGTAACAAAAAATTCTTTAATGGTATGTTGCTTGTATTGCACAAGTAACATGCCATTATAAGTTAAATTGTTTTGAATTTTAATCAAGATGAATCACTCTCTATTGTCTGTCTAATAAATAAAATTTATTTGAACATGTTTCACCACTGTAATTGTTACAAGTATATATTATATAAACTTATGTATTGAATAATTTCATGTTATAATCTTACATTTCAATTATCTTTTTTTTTATATCTTATTATTAATATAACAAAACAATTAAGTTACTAGTAGTCGTAATAAATAATTATAATTACAACCGCAATTATATATCTCAAAATTTAATCATTAAGAATACACCTATACACATATCATCACACGAATTATCCACTATAAAATTATCTTGAATGTCTTTTGAATTATAAACATTGATCGAGTATTAATTGATTAAAATTTTAAAAATAATAGAGAGATTTTCAATTAATACTCGGGAATAGATAAAGAAAGGAACACTACCAAAAAATATCTACATAGAACAGCAAAAACGTTTTAATATCAATCAGGAAACAGTAAAATTTTTAATATGGACTAAATATAAAAAATATCAAAGTATTAAAAAGTTATTGTACATCAAATTATCAAGTTATCGATTATCATGAATGATAATTTCGCTCAAAACAAAAACGAATATTTCATCGGACATACAGCGTATCAGAAAATGTTTGTGAATGAACAGAAATAGATGCTACGCACCAATACTGCCGCGATGTACGAAACACTAACAAATATCACCAAAGGAGATAAGAGAATACGATTCCAAGCAAAATCATCTTGAGACTTTAACCAAGGTGAATGGCTCGTCGCGCTAATTGTCTGCAGCAAAATTAAACTGAAGTCACGTTAATTATGTAACGACTCCAGTCTCCAAGCCGGGCTACGTACGGTTCGTTCTGGTGGAAACAGGGTGATGATGGACGAGCATAGCCGACCTTCCGGGGGGTTGCCAAACTCGTGCAGCGAAATCCCTAACTCAACGCTAACTCGATCAGTCAACGCCCATCGTGGCGTTGCCCGGCACTAATCTGCCTCCAGATTAATTACTATGTAATACCGGTTTGAATAATTATCATTTCTAGGGCAAGCCAGACCTGGCTCTCTATGGGCACACCTGACGTCCTTATTCTATTGCTACTTTAGCGACTTCACAGCAGATCCGGATTGCTTCCCATGTTTTCAGAGAATCAAGAGGAATATTAATTTCTTGCAAAAATGATCTTCATTTCAACATATTTAATACGAAATGACATCATAATAATTAGAGTGAGGCACACAAGCGTGATAATTAAATATTTTCAAACATATTCAAACTCAAACTATAATATATGTACCTTGTTCTACATTTTAAGTTTTAATTTTGTAATAAGTTTTTTATATGAATACATAGGTATTATCATACTATTTTTCAAAAAAAATTCAGTGCGATATATTCTTCAGACATTGTTTTAGTCTACTTTGAAAATTATTTCATCCGCAATCGCTACGACTTCATCTCGCAATCTTGAATATTGGTAGAATAGGTTAAAGAATATATAGTTTTTGAAGTAAATCTACAGTCACTAATCACACTAAGTTAAATAGAATGAACGAGATATAATGAGCAATATCGCGTATAACTAATAATGAGGAATATCGAATACTATCATGAAACCAAATGTCGAAACATTTCATCACTGTTTTCCTTACTGTTAATGTTATTGTTAAATTTCATTGTTATTGAAATTGCATGAAATATCAAGTCTTAAATTCCTAAGCGTCAGCTGAAATAATTGACGATGTTCGACATTAAGAAATCAAATTTCTATTCCCCCGTCAAAGTTCTATACCTATCTTGTAGATAAATGACAAAGGCAAAAAACATGAGTCAATAGAGATTAAAGATAATATTATTAGATGCAAAAAGGGCTTCAGTGACAAAAATCGCTTTATTTATATGTAATATAAATTACATGTAGTAAATATTTTTGTAGTAAATATAGTATATATTTTAAAGTAAAATTATTAACTGATTGTTTGTAATATTAAAGAATTAAATATTTTTACTTAATAGTTAATATATTTTACTTAATCATTAACAGAATTTGAATTACATATTTTTTAGTATATTTAAAATATTAATATTTTATTTAAAAAAAGCCTAAGCGCTTTGGGGCACTTTTTATATCCAATAGTATAAATATAAATTAATTATCATAATGGTTCACTTGTTAATTCAGTGTATAATTGAATGATGTAGACTAGTAACTTCTGTCATTACGATTTCACACCGATACAAGCATCATACGTTGCATTGCATCTGATCATGATTTCACACTGGTTAACAAACGTGGTTATGTTTACAAATAGAGGCGTCAATAAAGAAACAATTATATTGTAAATGTAGTACAGGCTGGATGTACTTACGTACTAAGTGCACATTATAGACAATATTTAGATAGATGCACTACTTATAATGCCTAGATAGATATCCAGGAATTATAAAGCAAAATTGAGCAATGTAATTTCTCTTAATGCAGCATATTGATAAATATAAAAATTTGTCCAAGCAAATGATTGCAGTATTCATATTGATCAGCCAATGTAATTGCAATAAATCAATGATATTTATTGATTTATTACATCGTTCATAACATTGCATAAAATAACAAAAAAATCTGTGTGATTATTATATAAATATGAATATTATATAAATATTTTGAAGAAAAAAATGGCAATATTGTGACATCATTTGTCAATTGTCTTCATGCACTCCTACAATGGCCAATAATAGAATTTTAAAGAAAAATCAAAATTCTGACATCTAATACTTCAATATCAAATTTGATTTGCAAAGTGTAAAATTAGTAATGTTTATAAAATTAGTAAATTTTAAAATTTTATGAAATTTTTAAAATTATTCTGTTTCCGTGTTTTTTGATTCATTTATGTTGATTTGCAAGTCATTGATGAGTGTGTGAATTAATTTTTCTTTCCCATCTCTATATATTATAAATTCCAGAAATATCGTTATTAAATTTTTTAAAATAATTTTTTGATATCTGAAATTAAGAGCATCCGAGATAAGTAGCTATCATACATAGAGAGTGAAACAAAAGCAAAACTACACCAATTCGTCACAAAAAAAATCACATTTCTTAAATAATTACAAAAACTGTTAAAGATCTAGGATATTTTATGCCAATTTTTTCACAAGTTAATCTAAACTTAATTTTAATTGAAATTTAAATTATAAAAATATACATACATCGAAGAGTAGGTATTTTCTATTATTTTCTTACAAATGTGCATATTTGATAACACTGTAAAACACTAATAACGAACTGTGATAGATACAGAACGAACACCAAAAATTGACTGTGCACAAAAATATTTTTCGCGGTTTATTTGTTTCACAATTTAATAATCTTCGATATTGTCATATAAATATCTGAATTTTTTTATTTTTGTTTGCCTATGCTACACTGTGCATCGTAGCGAAATCGTAGTTTATGTATATTATGTAAGTAAAAATATAAAGCAATCAAATTATATAGCACAACATTGCCTATGCAAAATTGCAAAGACAAAAGTTAATTAAGTTTAGAGCATAATCACAAACGAAATTAGAGATTAACAAGAAATATTTTAAAAATATAACTCGTTGATTAAAAAAAAAAATAACTACGTAATTTTTTGTCTACAAACATCAAATTAAAAGGAACCAACAATTGGCTTTCGTCTTTCTTAAATTAAATAACATATTTTTGAAATATAAAAATAGTAAATGAATTTTTCGAATAAACAGATAAAAGTATCTTAGTAACAATTAATATATTAATATTTGATTGAAATACCAATCTAAAAAAATTTACGAATTTTTTTCTTAATTAAAAACATTTATTTTTGTTAACTGTTATTCAAAATAAATCCAATAATAATGATTGATCTTCGTATGATTCGTGGTTCATAATGCTATCTTAAAAATGTGTGTTGTAAATTCTGATTCTACACAAATCAGGAAAAAATATTTTAACTAATAAAAATAAAATAATAATACAATTTATAGAAATTAAATTACTAAAATTTTTTAAAAAATGTTTATATTACACTAGATATATATAGTGTACTATAGTATAGTATATAATATGTATATACTATAGTATATAATATATATATATATGTATGTATGTATGTATGTATGTATGTGCATGATAAAATTTAACAAAATAATTCGAAATTGTGGAAATTGTGGCTTTAATATCTTTTCCGAAACTTGTTCCCTGCACCCAAAAATAATTGACTAGCATTAAAATATGTATTAAAAAATTCCTATTTAATAGAGAACAGATGAATATCAAGAGAGAAGCACTTTCGGTAAATGGTTCGTGCGTGCGATCTAGCGGAAACGAATTTCATTTGTAATTATGATATTCGTATTCGAATTCGTATCGATCTCGTATTCAAGCAAATAAAGCACGTGAAAGTCTGGCATGTTTATATTCTTAAAGGTGACAATGAGTTTCGAGAACCCGAGCGAATTGCGCTCGAAAAATCAGTTAATTAAGTTTTGACATTTAATTAAGTTTTACATGATAAAAGAAGGAAAGATATGGATATAAATAATATATTTAAAAAAAAATGAATTGAATAATATATATTTTAATATTTTATATACTCGGTTGTTATTTGAAATAACTAAGCATTTATTTGTTTATTTGAACATGAAAATGATTTTTCTTTAGATTGTTTCATCATTTTATTCTCAAACAAAGTAATTTTTTATTTTATTTTTTATTTTATTATAATAAATTTTTTTTCAAATAATGTCTCAAATATTTTCCAATCCTTATATGTCAATATTATTAATAGACAGGTAATCTTATCATAATCTCTTATATCAAATTATTATTTCTTTTCTAACAAATTAATGAAAATAATAAATATTACTTGATTCTAAGATTAATTTTCCTATGTTATTTCTAATTGTTATTTTTTATTTTATTATTTTATTTTATCTAAATGAAATGTGCTAAAACTTGATTATTTATTATAAAGTCGATTTTGTAAAATAATGATGTCATTAAGATAGATATTAAAATATTAAATACTAGAGCTAATAGTAATATGTATTAGCGATAATATTTTATATTTGCTATAGTACTATAAAATAGCAAGTATGATATACAGTGAAATATTCAGTTATAAAAAAAAGCTAATTTAGAATCAGTGCTTTTGGCGCTGATATTTAAACACTATATTTTTAAAAAAGAAAAATTTCAACCAAGAAATAAATAAACTACAGATTTTTAAAATACTAAGTATCTATTACGTTGAATAGAATTGTGACTGCGGTGAATTAATGATGGTATGACACGCTTTATTTGCCATTTTTTTTATTTTTATTAATATCTTTTTAATTATAAAAAATTCTAATGCAGCTTTAGATTATTGTAAATAATGTGTAAATAATATTTATTTATTTTAGATCAAGTATTATAATACTGGTCAATAGCTTTTCTTGTTAAATAAAACTTAAGAAATAAAATGCTTCTCTAATAACACCAAAACAATGAGATTGCTGAAGTAGAATTACTGGGAAGTAGCGAGTACTGGGAAACATCTTTCCGGTCCATGACCAATGTTATGAAGAATTCTAGCGGTACTGACGCAAAAAATATACCGTACCTGATTTTGTCAGAAAAAATTCAACTGCTGTAAACTACAACATTATTTCCTCTTTATAAGTTTAAAATTCTGTTATTATATTGAGACTTTCCAGCTTAGTTAACAGTTTATTTTAACTAATTAGAAAATTGGTATTTCATATCAATCACTTGAAAATTCATTTATAATATATATATATACGTATATAATATATATATAATAAACAGTACGTAATAAATATATAATAAATAATACGTAATAAATATATAAAAATGTATTTACTATAATCTTTCTCGATTTTTAAATTTATTTCAGTTATTATATTATTCGATTATAATTTTAATTTCAGTTTAAGAATAAAATATTGAATACTCTCTTTTCTTGTTCCTATTGAGTGCTTTTACAATTAAAGAAATTTTTAATTGAAACACAACAATTTTTATAGTACTAAAATTAATTTCGTAGAATTAAATACTCTTATCTTTTTAAGCATTTCTATCTAACATTTTTCTATTTAGTTATTGTTTATCTTTTTTTAGAAAATTAATTACACTAGACTACGGATGTATGTACAAATTTTAACTTGGTATTGAACACTGCTGTCAGCATATAGGATATAGATTCATAAAAAAGATGCTACATTATGTGCGTATACGTCAATATCTTTAGAGTGAAAGTAATAAATAGATTACATTATTGATGTGAGTTTTTATGCCAAATTTTATAGAAAATTACGTTAAAATTTATAGAAAATTTTAAAATAAAAAATTGCATAGAATGGGTAATATGAAAAAATATGTAAAATATTCAAAGCTTTTTATAAAACTTGATACATAAAATAATTTTCTAATAAAATTCTATTTTTTAAATTATATTTTCAAATACGAATTTGTATAAAAATTCGCGATTTATTGATGATATTTGTTCAGTTGTTACATTTTCTCATTGCTAATTATATACCTATTGTTACTGTCAGATGTTGTCAATGAGTTTGTCAATTTCAAAGATCTTTTAGTTTCTTGAGATAAATACATCCATAATTATGATTATATTTCATTTTTATTACATTTTCTATGATTATATTTTGAATTAATTACATTTTATATATTTAATTAATCCATAATTAAATATAATCAATTATATTTTGTTTTTATTTCATAGTTTTTCATATTCTGGTTTTTATTATACAAGAGAAATATGTGGAATTTTCCTCTATCAAAATAAATGACTTTTGTTATTGTAATATTTGCAATGTAATATTAAATAATATATTTAATGTTTGAAATACAAAAAACTAATTTTTAAATAAATAAATTTACAATCTAAATTAAATCTATCATCTAAAATAAATTTTATGTTAGCCTAGATCAGTAACATATATACTTTTGTATTCAATAAATTCAATTTGAAAGTATAATTATAATTATGATTAATTATTATTCCGGCAAAACAGTCACTTTAATTGTTATGAAATCATTTAATTGTATCCAAGTTTCTACCATATAGCCTTGTAGATACACTATATAAATCAAGATTATATAATTATCATTAATAATTATATATATATATTGCTATGTTAACAATTATCATTATTATCAATACCAAAAGTTGTTGTTGTTGTAACAAACTTTAAGAGTATATACTCATCAAACAAATAAAAATCTTAATAAATATGGATCCAAAAACTATTATTTTCAGAGTTATGAGATTTTTTTTAATAAGACATTATAACATGCGTTATATCTCTCTCATATATTTCTATGTTTCAACTCACATTTCAACATATTTTTTTCATAAAATCACGCACTCGTTGAAAAATCCCTGGTATTTCTCTTATTTGATGACAGCAATTTTTCAATTCATTGTGTCAATTCATTTATTAAAATAATCAATTCACTTTTTAAATAAGCCTATATTTTTAGATAAAAATCTAATTTAATTGAGTGAATATAGTCATTTTACATATTCAATATACCTTTCAGGAACCTTGTTTTTAAATATCGCTCGACTTAAATATTGATTTATTTCAGAAAACATTTCATAATTCCGAAACTTGGATCCATATTCATTAAGATTGTTTTGGAAGATTTGGCGAGTATATGCTCCTAAAGTTTATCCCCTAATTCTTTTGTACATCTTTGAGCTAAAGAGAAACATAAATAAGAGAATACAAATATTGTATAAAATACATACTATAGAATAGGAACATTAATTTAAATAATTAAAAACATTAATTAACTTTGATTTAAATTTCTTGATAAGTAACATTATTCTTCCAATCCTCAGCTCCATTCGTACTCTATTCGCTGTTTTGTTAATTCTTTGTAACAGTCACTTCAAATTATAGTCTGTGTTTTTTAGCCTGTGTATTATCATGTTATTATCGTTTTTCTTTCGTATTTTTCTATTTTTTATATTATATAGACATTATATGTATTTTTCAAATTTTATATTATTAATAAATATAATAAATTTTTTATGTTGTATCTGTAATTCTTCTTTTAATACAAAATTTAACTTCTATTATGAACGGACCTTACATTCGGCGATCGCATTAATCAACACAATATTAAATAGTTAATTAAATGACTGTACTATTTTGTTACGTATTTATCGCTAATTGTTACATAGTTATTCTTTATTCCTGATCTTTCCAACAATATGTCCCTTAGTATCAAATTTACATAATAGTAAAAAATTAATATATTGATCAGATAAATAATTGAATTTGCAAATTGTTTTAATAACAATAAATAAACTGAATTTCTATTCAATCACATGTAAAATTCGCTTTCATTTTCATGTAAGATAAAGTAAAATATAATTTTACTTCCATATAGGTGTTCAATTTCATGTGGAATTGCTATTCCAGTTTTATTTAATGTAACGATCACTCGTTACATCTTCTTCTTCTCGATCTTGAACACATGTTTAAAGCTATAAATGCTTATATGTACCTTCGAAAAAATGGTAAGTACGCTAAATATAAAGTGATAATTATACGATATATATTATATATTATATATATTATATTCTTTGTCAAAAGTCTTAATAATATGTGAGAGATATAAGCAGATAATTTTGTTTATTTATCAATAATTAATTGACACATAGAGTTTCTGATAACAAATATTATTCATAGTTCTGGTAATACGTATCAAAAATGTCAAAAATATATGCGATGTATGAGAAAAATAAATGTCACTGAACCGCGGATAAATGTACTTACATTCTGCAAAATAAAATAATTTTTTGTGAGAAAATTAACATAAACTTAACATGAAACTAACATCAAATTAACATAAGAATGAATAAAAGTTAAACAATTTCTCCGATACAAGTTGGAAAAGTAGTTTTAGTAGTTTTAGTACTTTATCGGTAGCCGCACGGATAAAAGACCATGAAGAGGACGTTCCGTGGCAAAGAGTGATCGAAAGCGGAGAAAATGTGAGATCATTGGTAGTAGAAGGTCGCGAAGAAAGGACACCAAGCTAAAAGAGAATAAAATGAACGACGTGGAGATTGCCCGCAGCAGAAGATAACCGAGTACCGGGAACAGAGAAAAAAAACATTGCGTGACCGAAACCTGAAAACCAGAATCTCGCTGCCGTTAAAGCCGGCACGAACTCCTGGACCCCATACTTCGATGAAATCAAAATCGAGTCACGAATATGTACGAATTCTATCGTATACATGTGTGTATACATGTCGTGATGGTATATCATTTTTAATTTTCAGCCGAACTTTATCGGTAGCCGCACGGATATTCAGCTACCGAATTGAAACTCCCACAGTAAAGATCAAGAGAGAAGAAAAAAACGAGTCAAATCATTTTCTTCGATCTTTTTCTCTTTTCTTATTTTTTGTTTTTGGTGATGTTTGATTTCTCTTCAATGTGGAAAGTAATGATAACTAAAAAAAGACATTCTTTTTTCTTTGAAGTTTCTTTGAAATTAATGCTTTAACTCTTGATTGATATTATTGGCTTATTGAAAATTATGAAAATTTAGAATTAGATTACTTAGTTCTATATAATTTAATTTTATTATTAATCTCTATTACAGAAAATATAAAATACAAAATAGAATTAAATATCCTAAATTTTTAAACATAAATTACTATAATTATCTAGAACCCAAAGATATTACCTATTTATAATTGGGACGAAGAAAACTCTTTTGAAATAGTCAGTTGAAAAATTACATGATTTACTTAAGGAACATTTAAAACTTTAAAACTGTATAACATTAAAATTTGATGGAAACAATTAAGGTACATTAATTTTATTATAATAAAACACTTTAATAATGAGAATATAAGCATATGTTATTTTAGCAAAATATGGAGAAATTAAATTTGTTTTAGATTTAATTTTTGAATTATGTATATTTGTGAAGAAATTTTCATTATACCTGAGGAAATTATATAATTTAATTAAAGAAAATCATATTTATTGAAAGTTAATAAATATAAAATTTAATTGAAATGAGACTACAAATAAATTTTATTGAAATTGGAAACAATTTTTTATTTTGTTATAATATACATCTAATTTTAAATCATTTTTTATTTTATTTTGTTTGTATAAAGGCTATTGTATATTTATCAAATATTTCTCAAATAACAAATCATAGTATTTAAGTCTTCTAAAGACTTATAGTTAAAGAATATTATAGTATTTAAATCTTCTAAAACATTAGGAACAGAAAATTTCATGAAAAAACCATGGAAAACTATACATATATATATTAATTCATAAATCCATCGTCTTCTATCATTATTTTGAAAAATGTAAAACTACAATTTTGCTACTATCTGATTATAATTAGCAAATATTTACCACGTTTTGTATCGTCATTTTACAAGAATACAAAATTTTGACCGATTACGTTATTTTGATAATTTGAGTCAATTATCATATTTTATATAAAATAAATAAATATCTTGATATTTATAGATATATAATTTCTAAATTATCTGCAAAATTTGCCTTTATTAATTTTTCATTCCGTATTTCATTCTAATTTCATTCCGATTGAAAAATGACTCACGATTAAAAGATTAAATACTATAAATATTAACAATACTGTACTTATATCAAAAAACACATTTGGATGTCACGGATTCTTTTAAACGGAAAATAAAATGAATACTTAACTTGTTCGTGAATATATCGTTTTAATAAATTATCGGAATTATCTCGTGTTTTATATTCAATCGCTATTAATGAATTCCAAGAATGGAGAAATTTACACTGAACTGTCGTCTAGATGAAAAGCTATAGTCTAATGGTAATTGTAGATTCTATCGTTGATTCTATATACGAAGGATGCATGAAACAAGGAAATTATAGTGTTATCGTCACAATTCAAATTGAGTGACAATTGAACGTTAGTAATCAGACAAATGCGACAGGGCAACAAAATAAAAGGTTTATTTAAATCTGTATGTGTTATTATTTTCATAACAGATACTTACATATATGCATGTACATATACTGCTGTTCAAAAGAATTATTTCTAGATAATATTCAATATTTATCGTAAATAATGAAATTCTTCGTGTGTGTATTTTATAATGTTAATACATTAATCTTTTACAATTAGAATTCCGTTTATTTATAATAATTTATTAATCACAGCTATAATTATTTTATTCCGATTGGAAATCTGACAACTAATAATTTTTACAAATAACTCATTCCATAATAAATTATTTGTAGTTATGTTTGCAAATATGTTTTGAACAATAGGCATTTTCAAAATGTGAACACGTATTATAAGAAAATTAACACTTTACAAATTTTTAGTTATGTAAAAAATTATTTTGAACTAAATATATACTTATCCTAAAATTTTTGAACAGGTATGTGTATGTGTACATCTCCATAGAAAAATACATAGACTTTGTTGTGATAATATTTGTATCGGATAATACTATTCTTAATATTGCAAATAAATTTATTTTCAGAAACAGATTCGACACTTTCCAATAAGAAAATTTTCAAATTCTCTCCTGTTAACTTCATGTACTATGAATTCCACACACAAATGTATACAAACAAACAAAAAAAGAGAAAAAATTACATATTGAATAAAAATTAATAAGTGTATCTTACTATTGTATGAATAGTAATTTATTTTTATTTTTCCTTTTTGAAAATTTAATCTATGTTTATACACATGTTTATACACATAATATATTATAAATTACATAATTAATAATAATAATAATAATAATAATAATAACAACAACAACAACAACAACAATAATAACAGCAGCAGCAACAACAATAATAATAATATCAATATTGTCTAATTATCAATAATAAGAGTGTAATTTACTAACATATTCATTTAAGTTATTTGAAAATAAATAAGCTATTTACTTGTATCAATATAAATATTTAATTTTATATTAGCTTTAATAAAAAATAATTTCAAATGAAAAATGATAAGTGAGTTATAAATATTATGCTATCGAGTAGTTACATTATATTTAATCAATTCAATTAGTGTAAACTTTTTATTCAATCACAAAAAATAAATTTGTGTATATCCAAAAATTAAAATTTCTAATCCTATTTTTGTCGTGACTAAATTTTACAATAAAAACTTAAATCTATGCTTTTGCAACAATATCAATTTATGATCAAATTAATATAAAATCATACGTTAATTGTAATTACAGCTTTTACAGGTATATAATTTATAACGTTGTAATTAATTTAAAAAAAAATTATATCAAGTAGAAATTTTTTAACTATTTATCTTTCAATTAAACAAATTTATTATTTTACAATTATTTCAGATCATACTTATACATATCTTACTGTTATCGAAAAGCCATGAGTATAATCTGAAATTACGGTTGCGTGTTACAAGAGGAAATCAAAACACATGATATTTATGTAACATAACGATGATACAATGAATACAGCAAACCCAAGAAATCACACAAGACAAACTGGTTGTGCAACATTTGTAAACTTGTATTTAAATATATTTAAGTTGCTTTCTATCAGTTTTTTATCAACTTCACCGGGGAATTACACTATTATCGAATTTGCCATAATTTTACGAAGTTTTATTTTTGAAATTTGATACACTTTTCTGAAACCGAGATTCTATCACATTATCTACGTATTTTTTCAATGCAAAGTAAGAGCTATTTTTTAAATAAAATCATTTGATCTATACTGAGTAAGTTACCTAAGACTACAAGTTAAAATATTTTCGAAACTGTTAATTATATAAAAAAATGTTTCAAAGGAAATTTGTTTTATTCCGAGAGTGTAGTAATTCATTATAATCTATAAATTTGTAAAGATCAATACGAAGAAGAAAGGCCAATTTTATCTATTTAAATAGAATAACATATTTTCATATCAGAATAACATATATCCATCAGTATTCTCTATAAAAAAAGTATTAATCTATTAATATTACAAAATAATTCTGTAGATATTTTAATTTTAATTTTGTAAAACTTAACATAGTACCTAAGTAACAAGACAAAGAACATATTTAACTTGTAAGACAAGGAATGACGCGAAGCGGAAGAATGTAGACAAAATATAAACATAATAGCTTTGTAATTTTCCTTGTCGAATTTTATAGAGTTGGACAAATTTTATTTGAAATAAAAATAGAAAATAACAATTAGAATTGACGAATTATTCTCACTAATTTATTTTCAGAAACAGATATAAAATATAAAATGAAATAAAAAATTATTTTATTTGATAGCCAAATAAAATATTTATAAATATTATTATAAAATAACTTAAAAAAATATTATTAATAAAATATGTTATAAAATAAATTAGAAAAAATAAACTAACCTAATTTAATTAAAAAGAACAACTAATAATTAAGTTAAAAAGTCCAAGTAAACTAACGTAAAATTATTTTCAACATAATATCGTGTCAAATAAGATGATATGTTATTGAAATTTTTCAAATGTAAATTAAAATATAACAATTAACTAATAGTTTTTCGATACACGTAGGTTAACAGTTTTTTATAAGGACTGCTAAGATAGATCAAATTATTCATCAAATTTCATATGATTATATTTGAAGAAACACGTGTGACCATATAACACGTTTATAAATATGCTAATTATATTGCCCCTAAAATATTTTTTCTTAATATTCAAACTTTCAGACTTAAATAAATTTCTGTAAATATATACTCTGTAAAGAGAATATGTAATATGTATATTTTCAACATAATAAATAGAAAAGCAACTGCTTGTAAATTGTAATGAAAGCCAAATCGTTGTGAATTTACACTGATTTAAAACTATTTTGTTATTATTAAAATCATCATCAAACTTACATTTGTTAAAAAATTAAAGTGAAAAACAAGAAAAAAATGTGGGGAAACATTTGATTAATTTCCGAAAAATCTGATAGATAAATGTACTTGTTTGAGACAATATATTTTTGGATTCACGCAGCTGGAAATGTTTCCACCTTACTATACTCAGGTTTGATTTTTTGCCTGGGAGAACAAAATTGTTGCGCCTTTTATGGTCACGAGTCAACCAAAGATGCAGTCGCACCTGACAGTTTAAAACATTCATTTTGAAGACTCGCTGGTAACATGCAACTTATCTTATTTTATATAACGTTTATTTTATGTACGCAAATATTTTCATCTTCTAAATTTCTTGAAATATATTAATATAAATATTTTAATTATTTGTCGATATTTTAATTACACTTTCTCTTGAACAGGAAAATTCTAAATTTAATAAAAACGTAAACAATTAACAAACTTTTCCTTTTTTTAATTTAGTAAAAATACTGTCAGTAATTGCTAATTAAGTTTTATTTTTATATGGATCGTCTATTTCAAAAGTATAGATCCATTTTTTAAAAAAATTGAAAAAAATGAAGAATGCTATATATGTGTAAACAATTTATAACTTAAATCTTAAAATACTCATTTATTTTGATCAATCGAAATTTCGTTGCCTGTATAATCGCACAAATGCAAAGACTTAAATATCTCAAAATAAATAGTTCAATGTAGCAAATTTTAACAATTTCTTTTCTCCGAAAAAAAACCGTCTCAAAAAATATTCCTTCATTTACTGTTTATTTTTAAAAATTTCTAATCCATTTGTATTTCACGGTTCTTTCTAAAATAAATTATACAATTTTTTTATTTCTTCATTTATACGTGTCTATTATAAATTAATTTGAAAATGGAATTCGCATGTATGTTGGGAATTCCTTAAATGTATAATGAATCCAAAGATTCCCTTATCTTAGTGAAGTTAAGAATAGATGCTTCCTATATTACATTGATGCTTTAAGAACGCTAATTTTCTTGAACTTAAATTTGCCATTTCAAATTCTTAATTTTCATCGCAAAAATAATTCTTTTTTAATATAGGTGACTGTAATTATATTTTACAATTTCTTCATGACAGAAATTAATAATAAAATAGAATTAAATTAAAAATTTCAAGTCATGGTTTTTAATAATAACAGCTCAATAATAATAGTTAAGAGTTAAAAAAGATTTTAACTATTATATTATACTTATGTATAAGTCATCAATTATTATATTATACTTATATATAAGTCATCAATTATTATATTATATTTTATATATAGTCATAAATTTTTAATTACTATATTATACTTATATATACACTCTATATACACTCTCGTTCAAAAATTTTAAGTTAACTTTTTATTTTTAATATTCAATATTTATTTCATAGATAATAAAATATTTCAATATTTTATAGTATAATCGCTAATGCATGAACATAAATTCTTATATAAAGTGTTATTTCATTTTTCCAATTTTGAAACAAATATAGTATATTTACCTTGTGGCTTTTGGCGGTACATATATAAATATATTTAATTATTCTAATTAGCCATGAAGTTATTACTTATTCGTTACTAGACTACGGATAGTTAGATATGCGAATTCATATTTTTATAAATTAAAAAATGAAAATATTGTAATGAGTACCTTACTTTTAGATATTTTTCATATTATTTACAAATTTTTGCCTCTTACATTTACTATAAATTGCGTAAACATTCACAATTTACTTATTCCTATTTCGATATTCTATTGTTAAATATTTCAGCGCCTAAATAGATATCTACTATATTATGTTACATATATTATAATCATATTCTAATCAATTACATATTATAATGATCCTAGTGAAAATTATTATCTTTGAATCTCTCAAATTATACGAGACAACATTTACAGAATCAAGACATTGCTAGAAATTACTAGAAGTTATAAGGAATATTGTAGAGATAATTGCATTCAGTTGAAAGATAATGAAATTTAAAACTGATATGTTTTTCGTTTAAAACTATGGAACAAATACGATAATACCATACGTGTTGGTCGCACTTTGAATAGGGAAATTTAATGAATTGTCATCAAAATCATTCCATTAAAGTTAATATCCTATTTGCCATTTTTATGAAAAATCAATCACATATGTCAATATCATAAATGTAAAATTTTTATATATTTTTCATTAAAATGTAATTAGGAAAATAAAAATAAAGATATACTAATTGAAAATTCTATTATTTTTCATCAATTATCTAATTGTACTTACTTTTAAATATTCATGATTCTAGAATTGTCCCAAATAAAGTACCAGTTTGAATTATAAAATATCAAAGTAAGAAAATTTAATGAATTATCTTAACGCCATTTTAAGTTAATCCTTGCTGTCATTTTTATGAAGGATCACTAGTGTATTCTTAATATATTTTAGTCGAAAGAATAACCAATAAGATGAGACAAATATATAAACATTTATATAATAAAACAATAGAAAGTAAATTTTTAATTACTTTAATTACTTTTATTTATTCATGTGCATATATTGTTTTATTATTTATTTAATTGTATTTGTTTCGATTTATTAGATTTATTCTTACAAAATATGAAATACTATACTATACGTTGAAATTGCCCCAAGCAGTATACCAGTTTCAACCATGAAATTTCTGTAAAAAGAAACTCTCATCGCCTGATGAGACCGAATGAGTAACCGAAATTCTAAGTAAAAAAGTGCCGAAAGACAAAGGATCGACGAGATAAAATGAAATTCCATCCCGATATATAAATTGTATTTATACAATCCTGTTTCTACACACTAACGCTCTCAAAACGTTTAATTGTACATTCCCATTGCCCGCAGGGTCACATAGCTTTGAGTTACAATTAGAGAAACCATCCTGTCAAATCAGCAAGATTGTTTCTCTGAACGTAAATTACCTTGTGCAGCTGCTAACCACCGAATAGTTTGCTTGGCTCTGTATAATCTCGACAAAATTTTATAGAACAATTTTTACGATAATTACTCCGAAAACATTCTGAACGACAGAAATTTTCTGTAATCGTTAAGATATAGAAGAAGGTGAGTTACATTTTTTGGGGAACATATCTTCGACTGATAGTTTTTTTTGTAAGCGTTTTATAAAAGAAGTTAATTGTAATAAACGAACAGTGGATTAACTCGATTAATAAGCGATGAAATGATGTATAAAATACATGCAATCGCATAAATACATTATGAAAAAAATAAATAATTTACATATATTGTTTTATATAAAATAAATATTTTTAAATGTTTTATGGAAACTTACTACAAAATAAATATTTTACATGATTCACTATACTAAATAGAGAAAGAAATAATAACGACAAAACTATTAAGTGAATCAATTTGAAAAATAGTATTTATGCTAAGAGCAAAATGTTTAAAATGGCTAATCCACAATTTTTTAAGATAAATTTTACAGTTTTGCAACAATTCATTTTTAGAAATTTGAATAATTTTTCATAAAATATATGTTTCTATTTTTTATAGTATTATGAATTTTTTTCTATTCCTTGTATTCTTATTTTAAATTTCTCTGAGATAAATTTTATACTTTAATTAAAAAAAAAAAAATTAACAATAAAACGTTACATATTATAAAGACATTAAAAACTAAAACGAATACCGAAAATGGTAAGTTCAAGTATTCAAATATACTATATAAAATTTCCGATAAATTTTCAAACTGGATTTCCACAAATTATCTCAAATATCTATAACAAAGTCTTATCCTTTTTTTCTCGATTTATTTTTGCATGTAGAATTTTCCAGTAAATTATTCACGGTTTACAGGATTTTTCTATTTAGGTATTTGTTTTTCTATTATTCATTGATACTAACTAAAATTATTTCAATTTTTTAAAAATCATATTTTATTAATAAAAGCATTTATTCATAAAATCTTTCTCTATATACAACATATGCGATACATGACTAACTTAAATGTTCAAAAATATCACAAATGTTCCATTTCAATTTAATTGCTAATAACGAATCACGATAAAGTATACAAGTTTACCTATTGCTTTCCCGCCTGTGTAATTATACTATTAAATTGCACAATGTTATGTTAATACCTTTAGATTCTAACGACGACAGTTTACAATCTCACGCAAATTAAAAGAATAACTTCTTCCCATGTTTAAACAGAAAAATCGATGATTGTCAAGATTAGTTTATTCTTTTCTTTATATTTTAAGCCACACGTTCAATTAAACTAAAATTGTTGAAATTTAATTGTTATTTTATAACTAGGCTGCAGATCTTTATGTATTTATGGAAAATTTGAAAGTATAAAAATGCACACAATGCATATAACGCGCAAAAGTATGTAAAATATCCAAAATAAAGTATTTATTATAATATTTAGTAGAAGAAACAAATTTCTATTTAGATCCTATTTTTTTAATTATATCCGAATGTTGATTGAAAAATTCACAAAATTCTATTTATAACATTTTTTCCACTGAGCTCAAAGAATACGAGAAAATTATTATTAAGGAAATATTAAAATATTATTTCTAATCTATATCAAAAATTTGATTTCTTATTCGTTATTTTAATCAATTTCAATAAGAAGTCATGAAACCGAAATAAGGCACAGTCATATCAGTAATTGCTATAAATAAATTTCTCAGAAGATAAACTGATCAATTCCACTTTTTGCTAATTTCTTAATTTCATTACATAAATACAAAATTAATGTTCAATTTTCCAAAAGCAAATCGTTTATCATGATAAGTTCATTTATCTCAAGAAGATGAATATAAATAGTAACAAATCCTAATAAATTTAAGAAATATTACTTACAACGTCATCATCTTGTTTTTTAATATGTGTTTAAACGGTTCATATACATGATGCGTGCAAATAATCATTAATAATAAAAGTCACGTTCTTCTGTATACATATCCGCATCTACTGTAAAAATGTAATTGAGAAAATTTTGAAAAGTTCAATAAAAGCTAGTTTTGTCAATTCCATAAAAAAAAAAATATTTTCTTAAAATACCAATGATTTTGAAAATAAAGGTAACTAAACAAGTGACTAATGTCCCAACATCGGACGTATGTATTATACAATCAGGAAGGGGATGAGTCTCTATATGAAAGAATAAGTCAAAACAAAATTGTTTCATTTAAAATTTTTGAGAAAACCAAGTTTGAAAATTTATCAAGTATACATGTACTAAAGCAATTTTCGAAGTCTATTTTCTTGAAAATGAAACTTTAAATGAAAAAAATCTTAAATTTTTATTCTATACTTTTTATTTATTTTTTTACATAGCATAACTTTCTATTAATTATTTTCTTCTATTTCTAATATCTAGAAATAGCTAAATTCAATGTAATATAATATACTTGATGAATTTTCAAAATCGATCTTCTCGAAAACGAAACCTTAAATAAAAAAATATTATTCCATGCCTGTTTCTTATTTCTTCATAAAGATTTACGTCATGCTTGCTTTTATATATTATTCGGCCGAATCCTGTGCACGAAAGTAAGTCGAAAATGTACAATAAAACTTTGTTCTGCTTTAATTCTTTTAAATTTAACTCTTTTAATCGAAATTAAATATCTATGATTTTCTTATTAAATTTTTGTATTATTCAACATAAATAGAGAAAAAAATAAATTTTATAATAATTTAATACATTACATTTAATATGGCATTTATAAAGATTGCAACTGGGACCAGAAAAAAAGAATAAAATGTACACTAATTTACTAAAATATTCGAATACTTACCATAAAACGAATTATATATGTGTGTGTGTATGTGTGTGTGTTATATAAATATTTTGAAATGTTTTAAATTATATAATAGAAGATGTAATAATACTATTATAGTGATAAAATTTAAAACCAATCTGGAAATATATGAATTCACAAAATATAGCCTATATAGCAAACAAACAAAAATTTACAGCATATAGCCATCTAAAGTATATAAATATTGAGACTTATTATATAAATGGATGTATAAGTGGATCAAAACTGTTTCACTATTCGTTATCTTCACGAAATCATATACCTGTATTAAATATCTTATTTTCAATTTCTATATTTATTTTTAGATTCGTTTCAAATTTGTTCAATATACAAATCATGATTGTCGAATCTAATTAGATTATGATAATTAGATAGTTTACGAATGTCAAAATGTTTTGTATAACATACCTACATAATATGTATATACATATGTATATATCTGTTTTTTATAATCCTAATAAACCTTTAAAAAAAAAAATTGCTATGAACAGTGCATGTGTACAGTTATTGGGTTGGCAACTAAGTCATTGCCGCTTTTGTCGATAGATTCACTCTACACTTTCTTTTGTTTTGTTAACGTGGTCAGAGCATCTAACCTATATTTTTGTCTTACTCTGTGGACTTCTACTTTTAATTAGTAAAAAAATTATATCGATTAGTTCTTTAGTTTTGTTTTTATCCCAATTTAAAAATGGAAAAACAGGACGTGCACTTCCGACACATTTTATTGTATTACTTCCGAAAAGGCAAGAACGCATCGCAAGCACAAAAGAAGTTATGTGCCGTATATGGAGATGAAGCCTTAAAAGAAAGGCAGTGTCGAAATTGGTTTGAAAGATTTCGTTCTGGTGATTTTTCACTGAAAAATGCACAACGATCTGGCCGCCCAGTCGAAGTGGATGAAACCCATATCAAGGCCATTATCGATTCAGATCGTCACAGCACAACACGAGACATTGCAGAGAAGCTCAATGTATCGCATACATGCATTGAAAAAAAATTAAAAACCCTTGGTTATGTCAAGAAACTTGATTTATGGATCCCTCACCAGCTAAAGGAAATTCATTTGACGCAACGGATTAGCATCTGTGATTCGCTTCTGAAACGCAATGAAAATGATCCATTTCTGAAAAACCTAGTTACTGGCGACGAAAAGTGGATAGTTTATAAAAATGTTACTCGCAAGAGATCGTGGGTGAAGCAAGATCAACCAGCCCAAACAACATCAAAAGCAGAGATTCACCAAAAAAAGATTATGCTGTCAGTCTGGTGGGATTACAAAGGAATTTTGTATTTTGAACTCATGCCACAGAACCAAACAATCAATTCAAATGTGTATGTTGAACAACTCGATAAACTGAACGATGCAATTGAAGAAAAGCGGCCGGTATTGTCAAATCGGAAGGGTGTTGTTTTCCATCATGATAACGCAAGGCCCCACACATCTTTGGTCACTCGGCAAAAATTATTGGAACTGGGTTGGGATGTTTTGTCACACCCACCATATAGCCCTGATCTTGTGCCTTCGGATTACCATTTGTTTCGTTCCATGCAAAACTCTTTAAATGGTAAAATTTTTAATAACGCGGATGATGTCAGATCACACCTAATTCAGTTTTTTAATAGCAAAGACCAGACATTTTACGAACGGGGAATTTTTACACTGCCAGAACGATGGAAAAAGGTCATCGACAAGAACGGGCAATATCTAATTGAATAAAGTTATATTTTTTAACAAAAATTCTGAATAATATATACAGAACAACATTCCATAGTCAAATATTATTAGCAGTTTAATATAAGTACAAATTTTAATTAAATCTTTATTAAAAAGTTAAAATACAAATGTATGAAATACGAAGAAAATAATATTTTAACTCCTAGTATTTTCCAAATATATGAAAAAAAATAATACAAAGATTATACAATATATTACATAATTATATAGTATTTCATGTAATTATGTAATATATTCTTCACTGATTATTACAACAACGTCTCAGAGTATTATAGAGAATTTATAGTAAAAACAAAGTAAGAATTTAAAAATTTCGAAAGAAATTCGAAATATCGTACTTTGTATAATTTATTATCAATAATTGGAGTAAATATCAAAAATTTTTCTTTCGTTAATTGCTTTTGTCTGACTATAATTTTATTGAACATATGATATTACAACCGTAAATGTATCAACAAAATTTGTATATATATTTGTACAATATATATTTAATAAAAGAATTTTATACATGTGATGCACTGATACAAAGAGTCAATAATAATTAATTTATTAAGATGAGATAAAATTAAAATAAATTTTGTAGAGTAATAAATTCAACTTTTTATCGTTATCAATAATGGTAGTATTATCAATAATGGTCAAATTAGTATTTAAAAACACGGCATTAAAAATTATGTAGTGATAAATATTAAAAATATTTCTAATAAAGTTATAGACAATATAATGTTTATAATTTTTAATTTTTCATATCAAAATAGGATAAATAAACAATGAATAACCAGTATAGATATACCTTAAAGAAAAATATTAAAAGCATATCACTTTAGTATAAAATAAAAAATATCCAATAAACATTGAAACTTTCTATCTGAAATGTTTCTTTTATTTTATACATTTTAACATATTCATTATTTTTCTCAATATAAAAATATATGTCACGAATATGTTTTATTTGGTTTAATATGACAGATATTATGATTTATGATTATTTCCATCTAAAATTATTTTTTTAAATTTCCAAAATTATTGAAAACGTTTTTAATAGAAATACATACTTTTGATGTACATTTTTCATTTTCTACAAAATTATATTATTTCTAAAATTTTTTAAAAAATAAAAAAATTTTTTAAATTATTTTAAAAAAGAATATTAAATTATAAATTTAAAAAATTTCTTATCATTTATAAATAAGTTCAAGATATCGTGTATACATACAAATATAGTAATATTTATATTACAAAAAATAAAAATAATATTATATATTAAATTATATTGTATTAATTAAATATTATAAAAATTTAATATTATATTAAATTACCGATAAGATTTATAAACATTTAATTATATAAATAATAAGATTTATAAACATTTAATTATATAAATTTATATCCTACATATGCAATAAGTAATTAAATTGAATTTAAATAAATAGTGATTGGGTTTATATAATTTATATAATTTAAGTTCAACTTAATTACTCATTGCATATATATATATATATATATATATATATCCTTGCTCAAAAGTCTTAGGATTTCTTAGGACAAAGTATTTTAAAAGCAGAAAAAATAGGTGATTTTATACAACAAAGAATCTATACAGTTTTTATAATATTTAAAATAAATATTTTATATTACAATAGTATTATATCGTATCGTATATGTAATTTAAAAATTTTTTGTTCTACAATAAATACTGCATATTAAAAATAAAAGGTATTCAATTTTTGTACAAGAATTTTTTACTTTTAACTTTTAGATACTTTAAATATTAAATATAGGCTTTCATTTTTAGTAACGATACTGTACACAGTTGCGAACGAAGCCTAATGATAGGTTTCTTATTATGCGCACGAAAAAGTCAATATCGTAAAACCAAAACTTAATTAACTATATTTTGTACACATATCTACGTTTCAATATTCATTTCGCACAATTTTTACATACAATTATTGCAATTATTACAAGTAATAAGCATTCGTGCATCTGCGCATCGTCACGTCGTTGTTACATTCCTCTTTCCAGTGATCAACAAAATTGAAATTGTTAAAATAAATGGCACGTGGAGTATTCCAATAAATGCAAATTGTTATTGAATTACCATTATTTCTATCCAAAACTGAAGATTTACAATTGTGTTGTTCGATACAAAAGCCTCGATGGCAAAAGTTAATTTCATTTCTAAACATTTAAAACATTTAGAAGTACTGAAATTGTTGCAATATTCTCTGTAGTGTTAACAAATTTATTTTAATATTTCATTTTTACAGCATCTATGTGTAATATTAATGAATGAAATGAATTTTAATTATAATCCTTTTTATTAGATAAAATTATTACATAAAAACAGTTTCTTTGTTTCTTATCATTATTTTATATTATTTGTTCAATGTTTACGCAATTTCAACAAAATATATAGTGTTAAAATATAGTATTAAGAAAACTAGTTCTCTTCGTTGACTCATTTGAGTATATATATATACTATTATATTACTATTGAGTATATATACTATTTATTGTTTTAATTTTTCTGATTATGATAAGTCTGGGTACAAAAGTGAGAAAGCAATTGTCTTTGATATTTAACTGAGGTACAATTAACCATAAAACATTGAATATTTTATATATGTATGTAAATCATAGTTCAAATTAATTAATATTTGACTAGGACGTATCTTTAAAATATTATAGTTACTTACTGAATAAATGAAAAAATGAAAATTTTTTTGTTTGTTTTTTTACAATTTTCTTCAAGATGGAACGAAAATGAGCAAATCTCTAAAAAATATTTTTTTTTATTCTAATCAGTTCCTCACACATTCTCGAAGCATTGACATTTAAATTTAGAACATTCTCTAAATAGTCGAATGGGATCTGTGATAATGTAGTCTTTCTTTCGTTTGTTACTTTTTATGAGTTTAATGTCGCGTGAACTATTGAAATTATTATTAGCGATAAAGATAAGATTATGATATTGTGGTACTGTAAGTGAGAGTAATAATTAGATCTATCATTTTAGGTATATAATATTAGGTGGATTTCGAACCACCACCAATCATAAGTAGCATAGATATGTGACTCCCGTTAATATTAAAACACGAAATATTAAAAATGTTATAATTTCGTAAAATAAAATCGAACAATAATAAACTTGAACCTATTTTAAAGCTTGAAGCCTTTGTTTTCAAAACACATCATTCATTTTATTCTAAAGATATTCTTACATCATATAGCAGATGAGAATAAGATAGTTTTTTTTATTGAAAATACTACATATAAATTGTCATAGTAAATATGTCATAGTAAAGACATTGAAAAATTTTTTTATGATCCACTGAATCTACAATGTATTTGAAGATTAAAGCCTCCTCTTTACAAAAACTCCCGAAAACTTTATGTACGATTATATACGATTCGCTATTTTATTAAGTTTCAAATACATATTAGACTTAGACAAAACTTCAAAAATAAATTGGTAAAAAAAAAGTCGATCAAATTCAGAAATCATTATAAAGGGAAGGCTTCAATCTTCAAATACATGCTAAATTCAATCATAAAAGTTTTTTCAATATTTTCATATTATGACAATTTATAATACTTTCAAGAAGAAAAGTTCATTCTTATCTCATGTAATGTAAAAACCTTTTAGAATAAAATAAATGGTGCGTTTTGAAAGTAGAGACTGTTGTTCAATTTTATTTTACAAAATTATAACAGTTTAGATATTTCGTATCCAAATATTTAAGTGTTAAATGTATAATGAATCACTTACATATATTACATATATTACTTATATTATATTGCATATCACATGATAAGTTTGAACACTTTACATATTTGCCAGTCTTGATCTGACCCCTTATAATTAATTACCCTCTGTACATCACCAGTTTTCCATTTACACTCATTTATTTTAGATTATTAAGAAAATTTATGAAATAAAAGTAGAAGATGTTGAATTAAAAAAAGAACAAATATTGGATTGTTCAAACAGTTCATAAAGAAATTTAATAAAAATAATTTTATTTTAGATCGCCCCATAAAAAAAATAATTTGTTAAAGAAAGTTGAATTTAATATAGTGGAAGTCATGGTTTACTAAAATGATAAATAGGAAGTTTATTAAAAAGATTGTAAAAATTGTAAAAATAAAAAAAATATATAATTAATTAATTACTTAATCAAGGTTTTCTCTTAATTAAAAGAAATAAGGGTTTAAAGTTTAAAAATTCATGCTTTTATAATATAAGTAATTCATAATCAATGAAAGAAGTAAAAAATTTAAAATTTAAAGATTTAAAATTATCTGAATATGTTAAAATTTATTAATTTCGATGTTATTTCTTTTGGAGTTTCTATAGTTATAGTTCATTTGGAGTATAATTAATTAACATTTATTAACTCTTATTTAATATTCTTTAATGATTTACAAATTTATTTATTTATCTCTCTTTTGAGAATTCAACAAAGAAATATTTCTTTTTAGGAAAAAATCAAATTTCTGCCTATTTTCCACTTTATTATAAAAAATGTTCATGAAGGGATGCATTTTTATAAATATGTCTCGAGCAATATATGGAAGACTACACCTTCTTCTATTATTAACAACTCTGTGTTACACTGTCAATCAACCTCCTGTCAATAAAATTATCTTTTTATGTAGTTTCGGAGCTAAACATATTTTTCTTTATTCTCTTCAAAATTTTCAAAAATATATAAAATGATATAAAAATAATATAAAATATTAAAATATTTTTAAAATATCTATTTACGTTTTTGAAGTTTCATTCTTTTCAATTTTTAATTGTCGTAGTAAAATCCTTCAATTGTAAAATTCTTTGTTTGATTATAAAGTAACATTAAAATAAGAAAATCAACAATATAATTATAAAAATATAATTATATAATTACAAAATATAATTATGTCCTTTTTTTATGAAGTTGGTAATTTATTATGAGGTCCTTAGTTGTAATCAAACGTGCTTTAAAATTTATATTATATTTTTACTACAAAATTTCATCAAAAATCACTCATTTATATATTTTGTATATAAAATTGAATATTAAATGTTAAATATATATTATATATAAATATTATAATAGATATTATAATATTTAATATATATTTATATATTTTTGATAACAACGATAATTTTTTGCTTTCCATTTTTTATATATTTAATGAAAAAAAAAAATTTTTTTGTGCAATTGAAAAAAATATTATTACTTACTTTGTTTTATGATAAGACTAGTTTCATAAATAACATTCTTGTAAAAGCAAATTTAGCAACTTGTAGATATAATAAAACGGTAGATTTTAACTTTATAATATTTTAATTTATAAACTAAATTGTAAAGTTATATGCATATATGTTTTGTAATAAACATATTTTTTAAAGTAATCACAGATTTTTTAAAGTAATCGTAGAAATAAAAATGATATGCGATTTTGTCATTTTATAAAACATATCTCCCCAGATCTTAATTTATCATTATTTATATTTAGGTACATATTTTAATATTATTAATATTTTTATGTGTAGATGCATAAATGACTTGTGAAGATCAACTTCAATTTTTTAAATGGAACTACGTAGTTATGCTTTTTAATGGGTTGGTCGATGTAATTTGACATTCTCCATGAAAAAGTATTAATTTATATATATTAACTTTTGTTGACTTGAATAATCCATCCACACTATATAGACAAATAATAGAGACAAATAATAGACTCGAAATACAATGTAACTATATAATAACAAATGTAATTGTTGATATAATAATACATAACAATACATAGTAAATGAAATTATTCTATTATGATTCTATTCAAACTTGAATTTGTAATTCTATTAAACTTAACGAATATATTTAAAATTGAATAACTTTAACTCGTTCAAATAATACTCTGAAATTGAAGTAGTCCATTTTACTCGTAATAGTAAAAATACCACTACAAATTATTTATTTAATTATTTTGTAAAATAATATATAAATATAACATGTAATATATATTTATATATTTATATATTAATAATAAAGAAATATAATAATATATAATATATAAAATATATGCCATGCCATTTATAAATATATTGTCATAGTACGTAACTAATTAGTGACTTTAAAATATTTCACATTAAGACATTTTCAATAATACGATGCATCCCACTACGTATTATCTACCGTGTCTATTTACAACTTTCATCATGTTGGTAACAGATATTTATGATGTGCATATATATTTGCAAACTTCTATGGATAGGTGTTTGCAAATTTATAGATTATTTATAGAATATTTATTCATTATAGAATATTAGAATATTTATTTATTAATATCCCATTTCTTTAATTCTGTTCATAAAAATATGAGTTTACATAAATATCTCTTTCTATTCATGTTATAGATAAACTAAACATATTATTATTTAACTCCCAAATTATGTAATATTATAAGTAGTTAATAATCCAAGTATCTAAGATACTTTCCTCTTCCACTTCATTTTAGCGATATCAAAATTGTTGGCAAAAGAAACAGCACTCTGTCGAAAATATCCATCAAGATCGATGTCTCGCTATCGTCTGAACCGAGCGTTCAAATTAACTAACGTGTCTCGTTATCGCTAGATAAAAGGCAATGGTTCGTTGCTCGGCGACTGGTTTCCGTAGCGCGTTACCTTTTAGCGAAGTTACAGAAATGATGGCCCGCGCGAAAAAACGAGAAAAAAACCACAAGGGTTTATCGAGCGAGTACGAAAAAACGTGAAGACTTCAGCTCGTCAACTTCAGCACGCTATTGAAATGTCATAGCGGTGACCACGCGTAATATAATACTTTTATACGCTTACATATATAAACACATATCTTCATGTGTCCTATATATATCTACATGTATGTATATACACATATATCTTTTCAACGATTCGATTACGAGTGATCGTGATGACAGAACAATTGAATAATTTCCATACTACGATTCATAATTGATATCGACTATACGAGGATTATACGAACAATCGTCGTCGTCGCGAATTATCGTTCTAACGATGCGATATTGAACCACCCACACATACAATCAGCTGGTGGTCTAAAGATACACGAGGCCAATTAGAGAAACTCATATCATAATTGGTGACGCTGATTCCCAGAATCTACATAAATTGCTTGCATTTCGACACTTCATTCGCAGCTTTCCTGAAACTTCTACGAGAACTGAAATAATAACTCAGGATTTTCCTAAGTACATGTACGAGTCCTATAAGCATAGAACTTATTTATTAATGACCAGAGGAAAACCATATCGGATAAAACGGAAAGTTTTTACATTTTCAATGATCATCCAGTATTTCAATAGTATTTCACTATCGTTTATCGTAAATATTTGAACGCTTCTAAATTATCGTGATATAAAACATAATTTAAATGAATCTTTTTAATTTAATCTTAACATATAAATACAGTTAATGGATATTAATAAAAAAAAATAGCTAATATTACAATAATTAGATAACTGAAGCATTTGCTAAAGCTGAAGAGTGATTTTAAGTACCTATGTTGAAATTTTAAAACTATTGAAATTTATGTCTCTAGCCACAAAAGGTTTATACAGAATTTATGAAGCATCGGCTATTCATTAAAAATGAATATGAAACTTGAAAATGCAGAAAATTAACAGTAGCGAAACGTTAATTGTCTAAATGTAACAAAAATTCCAACTTTTAATGGAATTGTATCAAGTATCCAATTATTTATGCAAAGTAATGTGCAATTGCAAGTATATTTTAAAAAGTTGATTTTAATAAAAACGAAATCCACTGGAATTCGAGTGCATATAAATTTTACAACTAGAAAAAAGAATTAATATCAAAGTCAATGTTGAAAAGAATATAAGAATAGTAACAGAATTATACTTGATTATTACTATTTATTTAGATTGATTGCAGAATTGCAGAATCTGAACAAATGCGAAATTGAAAGCTCGCGAAAAAGTAAACAAAATTATTCAATGTCCAAGCATCAAAGTATAAAATAGTTTGCAAAGAAATAAAATATAGAATTATACGTGCATTTATTCTAACTCAACATAATAGTTATATCTAACATAATAGAAAGATAACAATTTTCTGTTCAACCTGAATATGATAAATTGAATATCTATTGGATCGTTGCAAATGAAATGATCGAATTTCTTGCAAAAATTCTAGTTTCAGTTAATTTATGTCTTTCTTATGAAAATAATATTAATCAAATTATGCCTCATTATGTTCGATATATTTTGACTATTCACAAGGATAATTATTACAATTAAAATCTTTAATTAAGCATTGCTGATAGATATTCCCCTAAACTTCTTCATATCAGTGACAGCTTTTTGAAATTCAGTATTAATATTACGATCAGCTTTCACTTATTAGAGCAATGTTTAAAGTTTTCTAAAAAAACTGTAATTGAATTCATTGTTTGCCCATAGATCTCTCTGATGCATAATTTGTCATTTTGTAATAATCCATAAAACATTAATTTTTAGTTTAGTTGGTTTCTAAGCTTTATTATTGGTCACTAATGAATATTATTTATTTTTAATAAATATTACTTGTAATCACTAAATTCTAGATAATTTTATAATTTAAGGGTCTAGTAAAATTGTGTTTTGAATTGTAATTATTTTCAATAATTTTACAACATTTTTTACATTTTAACGAAATCTAATTATTTTCAATAATTTTTCGTATATTTATGGTACTCTTTTTTATCCAAATATTTGAAAAGATTTTCAATGTCTTTTATCTTAGCTCTCTTAAACAGAACAGTATAACAATACGTTTTAGTAGAAAGCAGACAAGCCAAAAACAAAAAATTCATAAACCTTATTGCATTTCTGTAATACAGGTAACTTATTGGACGTATATTTTAACATATGAATTGAATTTAACATTTAACATTCTTTACTGTACTACATATTTACGCAATAATTAGTACACATTGAAAGCATATATTAATAATATTGAAAGTAAGAAAACATTTCTTAAAAAATGTTCTTTTCATATTTAACAAACCATAAATAAAATAAAAAAAAGACGTTTCTATATAAATATCCATTTTCCATTTAATTTGTCATTTTTTTATCCAATTATTATATTATAATATAAAACTGGTAATTTATTAGTATACAAAGTTAAGTCTCTAGATCTTAAAAACTCAATAAAAGGAAACAGGGGATTTTTCAAAAAACGTCCATATGTAATATTCGTATGTAATGATGTAATGTAGGTAATGAATATGATGAAAGAGATAAGATTTAATGTATCCCAATCCTTTCAGTGATTCTCTTAATAACTTCTAAAATAAATATGAATAATAAATCAATGTCTGCTTTTAATATCAATGATTTATTATAAGGACGAAAAGCAAAATATTAGTTTTATGATACATATATGGAATTTAAAATAGTTTAAATTTTTTCATGAAAAATTAAAATAAATTCAGCTTTTTTATTGCTCAAAATAAGTAATTCACCATTTTTTAATCAATATGAATATAGTTAGCCTTTGAATTAGAATAAATAAATAACATAGGGTGATATTCAACATATTTACAATCTTCAAAATTCTATTTTAGTTTGAATTTCTCAACTTCTGCAAATGTTAAATTAATTTTAATTTTTATGGAGAAATGTTTATTTTAAATATCTATAGGTATTATTAGGAAAATTTAAGAAGTGTAAAAAGTATAAAGCCAAGAATACGCAAAAAATATGAGATGTTGAAAATGAAATAGTAAATAATTTGTTATAACATCTAGTAGCGGAAACGAATTTCTACTTTATTTTTAATTATGTTCATAAAAATTTAAAATTATATAAAGTTTAGCAGTTTAATTATAATAATATTTATTATTAATATTGTAATAATATCTTTCATATTGCTGCAATTTTTATAGTTTTTTAATTGTAATTTTTTTATAATTCAATTTTACTTTTTCAATGTTAACAATTTCATAATATAACAATTTCACTTTCATATTTTAAGAACCATTTTCTATGGTCTCAAATTGTATAATGTTGCAAAAATTGAATAAGTTTCTAATTTTACTGAATTTTTCCTATTCTTTAAAGTCTAAGATACGTCCTTAATGCGATGTAAAATACCTTTCGTGCTTCCTGTCACAGCGATCGGCGATCAGTGAGGCGTGTAATTCGTGCGAGTAGTTTGTTTTACGCGGAGAAGCTGGAAACGAAGATAGTAACGAGATAACACAGATAAATAGCTGCTATTCTAGTTATTTTTAACTAAATAACGTGTAGGTAATTAAAGAATTTTATACTTATTTTTATGTATTGCATTTTTCCATCGTTATGCCTTAGTTGTTCAAAAAAAGATTTGGTAAGATTCTAAATAAATTCAAGATTCAGAATTGAGTATAAAATACTTGAGTCATCTGGAAAGGAAGATTATTCTTAAATAAACATTGTAAAATTAAAAACAGAGATATTGAATTATGTAGAGAAGAATATCCGTTTTTATTTTTAAGGAAATATCGAAATAGAAAATAAATCAGTTGGAAATATACGTATGTGTATATTTAGAGCAATTAAAGATATTATTTAAATATCCATCTCGTCATTTAAATATTTATATAATATCTTAAAAATTTTATGATTTTGTTACTCGGGATATATGTAGGTACATATATATGTTGGTTAATTAATTAAAAGAAGTTATTAATCTTAATAAAAATAAAATAATAAAATAAAATTTATAATAAATGACATAGGGTAATAACATATTTAGAATTTTCAAAATTCTATTTATCCATAATCTCTTATGTATAATAATCAGAGAGACGGAGAATTATCTATAAAATTTCTTCGTGAAACATTTTTGTAGTTAAGTTGTAAATTTCATAAATACTGTTTCATAAATACTGTACCAAATATATGACCATGATTGGAAGGGGAAATACAAAAATATCATAAATATAAATATATGATACATTGAAAAATGATTAGGTAATTTAGATTTATTCTTACGGTTATAGAATTTATAGAATTGAGGTAAATAAAATAACAAACAAAATATATCTAATAATAAATAAAATAAGACATAAATAAAACAATAACAATAAAATAAGATATCAAATATTTGTAGATATCTTGAAAATAAAAATTTTCTTGTACTAACAGATAGACTATGAATATTGCAGAAATTACAAATCCATAATTATAAAACAAAACATAACTGAAAAAGTTATGAAATCACGTAAAATTCAAATAATTCATCATATTAAGAAATTACACTTTTCCAATTCTAGAATCACCAAAAAATATAGTCTAAATTAGTGTTAAAATGAACAATATGCGCATGTTCTTTCTGCAATGGCGTAGAATCGTCATTGCATGCATTGACATCTCCATTATCTTCCATCCTCGATCACCGTAGAGAAACCACAATTCATTACGAATGAAATCATTTCTCTTTTACATTAAAGTATGAACGGATTGAGTAACTAAAGAATAATAATGTGATTTTTACAATCAGAAAATGCGGTTGATGAAGAAGAATCAAGATTCACAACAGCGGAGATAAAGGAATTAACATTTGCATTGAAAATGACATTCTTTGTCGTTTACTCAATTTGTAGCCTACAATTTTATATCTATCCTAACGTCGAAATTTAATAATAACTATTAACATTATAAGGATATTAATCAATTAACGTACATTTTCACAACACTGTTTTTAAACGGTATTATCTTGTAAAAATATATTCCTGAACTAATTCAAAATAATTCTGAAAGAATTCAAAATATTAAATACAAAATCATTATCGAAAATATGTACGTGCATGTAGTTTATTTTAGCAAAAACATGCATGATAGCAATAGCCATCATTTGCATCAATGTTTTAATGTATGTGCATTACCCATTTACTACATGTTATGTTAAGAGAAAGGAAAAAGAAAATAACGTTACAAAAATAAGTTTCGAATTGAAAATTGATACTAGAATGCGGAAAACAGGAACAGATTTATCTTGACACTGATGCTATAAGTGTCGAACTCGGAATGTTTTGTCCCTCTCTTCCCTCTTCACTCAAGTGTTTGTCAACAAATTAACACATGATTATTAGAATTAAGTATATAAAACACATTTGTTAATGTGCAAAAAACAGGATTTTAAATTTTAAAAAATCTGTTACTAGTTACTAGTTACGGTTTTTAACTATACCCGTTACTAGTTACAAAGCAGAGAGAACCTTCCTCAAATTGTTAATTTTAAAAGATAACTATAGAACTATACTCAAGATACAGTTGAACTTTTTAATCAATCTGTCAATTAAAAATCATATAGATCGTTATTACACGATAAGACAATAAAACAATTTGTATATACGAAAGTCAAAAGGAAAAATATACCTATTGCGAAACAATCTTTATAATTATAAATTCCGTCATTTTCTGTTATCTACGTTGGTTATATTGTATTATATGTATTATATGTATTATATGTAAAGGATACATGCATTTATTTCTATTTCTTATATTTATTTCTATATTAAAAATCATTCAAATCTCTCAAAATACCTGTTATAAATTAATAAAATTTTTGTAAAAAATTACGAATTGATCATTCAGGTAACTCTCGTACTAAACGAATATCATTTTAAAGCGTTAAATGTGCGGCGTTCGTGACATTTTCATCCGTATTTCCACTTTAGAGTATTTGAATGGAAATAAATTTTACAATTGCAATATTGTAAAACATTAATATTTATATGAAGTAGAATTTAATTGAAGCATTTGTAATTTTAAATGGTTCTCATTTCATGGAACCATTATCGCCTGTCATATTTGTTTCGAACGTGACAGGAAGATTAAATGATATGAACTGATAATATAATACTCTACCAGCGTCAAAAAGGAAAAAAATAAAATTAATTGGTTTGTAAAACGTCTACACAAACGTCTACAGACACAAATATTATGTAGTAGAAAATATTTTTATTTCTTTTTTTAGGGAAATATATATATATATGTATATAAATATTTTTAATATGAATGAGTTGAAATTTTTATAACTTGTTTCAATTTCAATTAATAGTTCTATTAAAATGGAAATTAGAATTCAAAATATTATTAAAACTATTTTATATTTAAAAATACTTCTAAGAATTAGATATAATTGCCACTTTCAATTTAGAAAATGATGTGTACCTATATAAAATTTCATTAATTTTAAACATTAGATATTGTCGAATATGAGTTACCTAATTTTCATTAGACTTTAGTATTAACATTTTTTACACAGAACAATATTATCCATTTTCAAAAACACAAACTTTTAACTAATCTTTGACAAAAAAAATAATCGAAAAAAATATTCATCTCAAAATATTCAAGAAAAAACAAAAACTAAGTATCTAAATTCTCTGTAAAAAATAAACAACAAGCGTTCGACTTCTGTAAATATGTAATTTTCCAATGTTCGAGATAAATTCAATTAAAAAGCGAAATCACAATTCTACGGAATATTGTATCGTTGCCACTGTATCATTTAACCGATCGAATGATTTAACACGACATGTCGATTAATCCCTGAAATCCCATTGGGAATCCTAAATTTCTGACATCGAACGTGCTGAGCAACTCCGTGCCGCAGTCGCCTTACCTGCGAGTCTATCCTTGAGGTGTGGGTGTCCCTGGAGCGGATGTGCAGCGAGGTTTGCCAACAAGCTTGCTCTGTGAAGACCGGCCGCCGCCGCTTGTTGTTGACTGTGCTGAAGGGCTTGTAAACTCCAAGGTGGTATCAACGCCTGTGTCGGCAAAGCACCCGTTGCTGTCCCATTAGCACCATGTGGTCGATGGGCAGGAACTCTTATTACGCCTCCGCCGGTGTATATCAGACCGGATCCGGTTGGGAAAAGTCTGAACGGCGCCAACAGATCTGTCGCGCTCGTACAATGCACCGACGAAGTTGAATTTATCTGTGCCTCCGGCGTGCTACCGGTATCATCGTCGTCCTTTTCCGATAATTTTTCTTCAATCTCATGACCCCAGGATCTTCTACCATCGTCCAAAATCATCGAGGAGCCTCCGTTATTATTACCTTCCTCCCAAGACCATTTTCTCTCCTTGTCGCTATCTAGATCTTCCAACGAAGGACTTTTTGGATTTTGTGGCCGATTTTCACCTAAAAGACGACTTATACTGAATGGGTGGCTCCTGGGTGATTCGTTTTGCAACGTTCTCGAGCTGGTTTGACTCGGAGGTGGAGAATTTGAACATTCGGAATGCTCGAGCCGACGGTTGTCGGTCACATAATTACGTGGACTGCAACTTCCGGAATCGGAGTCGTCCACGTTTATCTCCTCCGTCGCGTCAATGTCACTGTCGCCGTGAACCGACATGATCTCTTCAGTTGTATCGATGATAATCCTCAATTAGATCGTTCAGAACTTTTAAAACCAATCGTTTACCGGAAGTCGCTTGGAATATTCATCCTGCACCTCCGTCGGTTATTTATATTCGGGTATTAAGTTGCTACTTTAGATATAAAGTTTCTAATATAACTCGATATTTGTCGTCTTGCACTTGAATCATTAAATGAAAATTTATATTAAAGTTTTCACTTGTACAATTTAAACTTATAAAACTAATAACTTTGATGCACTTTCATCCAACATTCGGACTAACGTATATTCCAATTTGCTTAACGGCCATGTTGTTTCAATGAGAAACTTAAATGAGCCGAATCGCTAATTATTACTTATAAACCTCATTCGTAGGACACTATCAATATCTAACTGTTTTATTCACGGTTAGTTAGCTGGACACGAGATCACATCGATAGCTAATCTGTAACACTTCTCGCTATTGCTCGTTTCACTGGCTGTTCACCTCGGTAGTAAAACCAAATATACATATACGACAATTTATGTCGACTGTTTATAAAAGCAAAAGCGAATGAGCAAAAAATCATGGGATTGATCCCACTGAGATAAATATTCTCACAATAACCCGAATCTTCGATTTTTTTGGTTCCCTTCGTCCATCAGAAATCACGCGGTAGACAGATTACAGAACGAGAAAGGACAAGAGACGGATCGATTGTTAGATTTAACGGAAAAAAATGAACAGAACACAAAAGTACACTCGGACGGAAGCAGAAATATGAAGAGCAGCTCACGTGGTGCTCGAATGGGCTGTGTTTTCCGTACACGGAACTCGGCCCGGTGAGTTGGGTCGTGAATCCAGGTCGCTCGCGACGAGAGAGACGGGACGTTGTGAAGGAACCAGAGAAACCAGATGATTCATCCCTACCACCGTTCTGCGACGACTCGAGCCACGACTCCGCATCCCGACCTGCGGTATCGCCTACCATGACGCCGTGGTCCAATCGTCTTCCACTTGGCCCCGCCTATCTGTTCGCCGATTGGACAACGTTAAATTGATACCTATTTAACATTTGAGCAGAATGTTGCAGGCGATCGCCTTTTTCTCCTATATTATTTATTGCTCGATCGTCGTGCTTCCTTTTTTCTCTTCTATCCCCGATTCCTCCTCGTTTCTTCCTCCCTCTTCGACATAGGGCTCCGATGCACGTTTCTTCTCCTTCGTTCTTCTTGCTCTTTCCTTCACTTTTTCGCCTTTCTTCCAACGTGCACCACCACACCACCGCGTTTCTCGTCTCGCTGCTGCGAAAACGTGCCGCACAATGTTCAAAAAGCTGAGGGACTTAATTACGATGAATATCCTTTTGTTCCCCTCCATATTTTCCCCTCGCCGCCTCTTTCACTCATTCTTTCTTCTTTTCCTTTTTCTCTTCGTTCCTCCTTCTTTCTCTTCCGTATTCTCTTCGTTGTTCTACCGAACGATCCCTTCTTGTCCTCGCTTCTCGTACTCTTGCAATCTTTCTCCTTCATCTTCTCCTCGCGCCCACGGGTTTTATCGCGTTATTGCGATGAAGTTTGCCCCGTGTTGCGTAGCTAGATACGGGCAGCTCGCTGAATGTAGCCTAAAGCATTAGAGCAAAAGGCCAGTCAGCCAATTCTCCCCTCTGCCTTCTGCATAGAATAGCGAGCAAACAACCGATGCTGAGACTTGGTTTGAACTTATTTTCGCCTGTCTTTTTCTTCAATCAGAAAAAGTACTGGCTATTTACACGTTCTCCGATTTATTCAACGATCTGTTCGATGACAGTCAATGACGTTGAGGATTTGCACTTAAATAATCCGTCTGTAAATGTACTAAGATTCATAAACATTTCATTGCATGATCAAATAGATAAAAGAAAATTTTAAAAAGAATCATGATGTTGTGTGTGTGTGTGTGTGTGTAGAGAGACTAAAGATGAAAATGATATTACATACTATACTATGAAAATACTTCTTAAAAGATATTTTAATTCATATTCGTACTTATACACAGTGTTTTCTTATTTGTTCTGTAAGTATATAATTGCTATTATATTTCAGTTGCTATTTAATAGAATAGAAATAATCAATAAAGTTAAACAAAATGACACTTTTAGAATCTGTTTTATACGACCAATGTAACAAAGAATCTTTATTATTCGTTTTGACCAATTTAAATTTAAGAAAATTTTTGTACACCACGAACAATTTATATGAGATATAAAACAGTCAAATGATAAAGATGAAATTACCCTAGTACTGAATAGAAAATCAAATAGGAAAAGAATAAGATATAAGATATAATAAAAAAGAAACAATGATTAATATGTAAATCAAAATGAAAGTGTTTTTCTATAATAATAATAAAAATTACATAAAATAAACTTAAATAGAAAAAATTTAATTGTTTGGACAATCAAATTTTATTTAAATATTATTCTAAATAATTTTTTTTTTAACATTATTTTTTAAAAAACCGGTGGGTTACAAGTAAAAAAGAACTTTATTCGTTAATTTCTACAATTTGACGAGTGTAGGTATTGGTATCTTTTGTAGTTGTACAACGTACAGTCACCACCTTGTAATATACGAGCCAATTTAAAATGGTAACTGTCTACAAATTTGCCCTGCTATTTTCCTTGCTTTATCGAACAACTTTATCACTTTGTAAGTTAAAACGTGGCTTTTGTTTGTAGTATGTACTTTGATTGCATCTTTAATAAACGCAAGGAAAATTGAAAACCTAATGAAATAATACAACAAGGCCATCTAAGAAATCAATAAATAATAAAAAAAATTTCAAATATGAAAAACTTTAGATGTACAAATAATTCTGTTATATTAAATGCAATTTCATTTTAAAAATTTAATTGATACAATACGTAGACGTTCTTGATACACATACCTACATATTTTATAAATTTTATTATATTATATTTATTTAAGTACTACTTAGATAAACATTTAATCTGAGAACAATAAAAGAATAAAAAATTTGGCAAAAAACCACGACCATTATATTATTGTTTTTTCTTTACTAAAATAATAATATATAGGTATACAAGTAGGTAGGTACTTACTATATGAAATATTAAATATTAGCTATATGTTGTCTTATTAATATTAATACTATTTAAATTTTATCTAGTATTAGTATAGTACTACTGATTATTACCTATATATAAATAGAAATAGAAACAAAAATACCAGAATAATTTGACATTAAATAATATATACTATAGAAATAGAAATAAAAATAGCAGAATAATATGACATTAAATCATATGTAAAAACAATTTAAAATCACAAAATCATGTTTCAGATGTAGTAAATTTAAAAAAATATATACTTACTTACATACGTGGGTAATAAGTATATTAATTTGACATATAAAATCAAGCGAACTCTTATTTATTTATATCATTATCTTTTCACTGAAATTCCAAGAAACTTATATTAAAAAATAATATTTTTAAAAAACATGTAAAAGTTTCATAATTATAAAAATAAATGAAGGAGATTTATTTTATTTTAATGATCAAATAATATACTTCCACATTGAATCAACGCATCAATAGTCAAATGATTATAGCGCATGAAGCGAATGTATCCATCGTTTCGTAAGAATATTTCGATCGGCAATTCATTGGAGGATAATTCACATCAAGTGTGCCGTTACGTAATAAACATTGCGGTATTGGCAGTAATAACAACAAAATAATTTGCTGTACATAATGATGAAACATCAACTTAGGTCTTACCTTCTCGCCTTTTACATTACCGTCCTCTTTTTTATGATCGTGGTAAAGTTAGGTAGTTACATAGAAATAGTTTTGTTACTTAATTCTAATATAGGCATACATGACTTAAGAATTAAAACTTTTATGTTGCATCTTGAATTAAAGTTATTTTTATTTCGTTATTAGTACTACCCATAAATTCCTATGTTTCGAAATAAAACTTATAACATAAATATCTAGTATTTAATAAATATATCTGGTATTTAATAAATATAATTTTTTCGTATTCTTACATATCTTCTATTCTTTTATTATAAAATTTTTTTCTTGACTATTAACTGTTGCGTTTAAATATTTAGAAAACCATTTATTTTCATTTTATTTATATATGTACCTATATGGCTATATTATAAGCTACATATGTAAATATATGGCTATATTTATTTATATATGTATCTATATGGCTATATAATAACCGCATTATATTATTGTATCATGGATTTTACACTATAAGTACTTTCCACAATTGTCCTTTTCAAATACTTAATCAATTATGTAAAATTTTTCTCACAGTCAAAGAGAATGAAACTTTAACAAAAATGTGTATTGTTTTTAGGTTCTTTTCTGAAATGCGAATGTTTTATTTCTTATAGGTATTGATAATATTATGATAATAAATATTACGTTTATAATATTATAATAATAAAATATTTTATCAATATTTTATTATCAATTGTATAATTTCATAAATTTATTTTTAAAATTTCAAAAATTATTTGATATTATTACAATTATTGTTCAGTCTGATTTTACAAAATAGCGTTCTGTGAAATGAACGACTCAATCAATTCAGAAATGGCTTTCAAATAATAATATTCTGTTCCAATAAATATTCGTTGTTTATTCAAAATGATATTTTATACTATTTCGACCAATCAGAAGTGAATATAAACGAATAACAGTAACAGTAAGGATAAACACGTCATTTCGATATCAATATAAGAATCGACAAACTATAATACTTTATCCTTTGCAAAATCGATATTACCATTAATATAAGCATTAAAAATATCCAGAAGCAATAATTCAACCACAACATAAACGTATCAAAATAACATCTTCGTAAGTCATGAGTACTACGGTCGATCAACAAAGCAATTTAATTTCTTTAATACAATTTGTGCAATGAATTTAATAAACTCAATTAAAAATTTTAATTTAAATTATATATTTGAAGAGAGAAAAATAAAATATTCTTGAGCTACTTTGTTCACAATATAAATTTAATTAAATTACAAAAGTAGATATTTATTTTACTTTTGTCTTTGATAATAAAGAATAATAAAGATTATTTTTTAAATAACCGAATTCTTAATTTATGCAAAATAAGTATGGAAATCTTATTTTAAACATAGATATTTTTGACATATTTTTGTTTAAATTATTTATTGAATTTATTAGTAATTATTTATTAAATTTATAAGTAATTTAAATTTTTTACATACAACAAATATTTACAACAAATTATTATAAATCAGATAAAATAAATATAAATTTAATATAAATTTTATATTTACTGAACACAAATACAAAATACATAATTGTTTGAAGTATTTTATGATATTTATATTCAATTCATATACATAAAATAGTGATTTGAATATTAATATTATACATATAATAAACTTATACATATAATAATAATCTAGTCTACTAATTGTAAATCTAATCTAAACTTGTAACTAAATCTATAATTTACATATAATATTATTTCAAAATAAAAATAATTAATGATATTTTATTGTAACACGATGTAAAAATTCTATCAGTACCATCAAAAGTGATACTATTTTAATAATATGTCGATCTTTTTATCTCGTGAACAGAAGGTTGCACAAAAGAGAAACAGATTCAATACAAATGTAGCTAAAACAGGCAAGCGCCGCTAATTCAACTTCGTCGATTGTTTTATTAGCCTTCATATCGACGATCGTAAAAAAGAGAGAGAGAAAGATATAGAGACAGAGAAGACAGAGAAAGACAGAGAGAAAATTATAGACAAACAAGCAGTTCGATTTACATTGATTCGTGCGTTCAGAGATTAATGGGATTCCATGGGCGGTTGCGAATTATGCAAGAAAACCAGCTTACTCGCACCGATCTCTTCTCTGTGAAATCCAACGTTTGTTCCCTCCGGACAAAGCTCATCCTCCACTCGATCCGTTTCGATCGAGGGTCAATTTGGATGTCAGACGTCCACGTGTCACTTAGGCGTTTTCACCGACGCCCGAATAATTCATTCCACCCTTTTGGAAACGCTTACAAATCCTGCGATAGCGACAGAGACAACAGGGGGTGACGAAAAGCTTACGCGTGAAAGATAGAGGGACAAAGAGGAAAATCAAGGGGTTTGACCGGCCTTGTCCTGTTGCAGGATGAAAGACGCGACGACGTGGAAAACCAGCTGTATGCGTGCCCTCCCGAAAAGGGTTATTTTTTATTCAGAACACTCGGAGTTTTAAACCCAGAAACATAGGAATGATTCGCGAAATAATCGGTATACTTCTCATGCTGTAGTAGAGTACGATGAAAGAATTTCGAGTACAGCGGGAAAAAGGGATATTTTGCAATATATTTTACGAAAGGATTCGGTATACCTATAAATAATAGAAATTATTTATAATTTATAGTTGTGGTAGTAATGAAGATTAAATCGAATTGGAAAATTTTTGGAAGGACGTTTTACATTACTTTTATTTTAAGAACATTAGATAGGTATATAAATATTAAATTACAAAATGTCCCAGTTAAGTCAAACGATCAAATTATTTTCAGTGCTATTGAAGGTAAAAAAAAAAATAACTAGTAGAGACATAAAAATAATTGCTAAGTAAAAGGAAAATATATAACAATATACGTATATGATTTCAGGACCTATATGACTACATGCAGCTAGTAAGATAAAAAATTCATTCTAAGGTTATTTTGAATATCATTTTTAGGTCATTCTTATCTTCTTATATATCAACATTTGCTTTTTATTACGCAATCTATTAAGTAGTCAACATCAAGACAACTTCAACGATCTATGATACAAAGATTCCACGTTGTATTCGCGTGCTGTACAAGAATTTTCATGTACATTAATTATATAAAATAACATCTTTGTAACATTATTGTGATGTCAGTTTTTATTTTCTGTTTTATCAAATAAAACAATTTTTTAAAAATAAATAACATATATATTGTGATAAAACAGAACACATAAACTATTGTGATAAAGAAAAGACAACATATTATTAATGTATATAATAAAAATTGTTTTTTATATCACAGAAATTTAATAAAAGAAATTTATTATGTAATTATATTTAGTTAAATAATATAATGCTCAACTAATTTTTAAATGCAGAGAATTCTTGCATTTTATTACATATCGCGTTTTACGAGAAATCGCATTGTATGTAAACAACAGTAATCGCAATATTCGCGTTATTATAAAATAAACTTTAATAAAATGTGATTTATTCCTCAAACACAATTGATTTATGTCCACGGTATTTTATATAACCTTCAGTTTTCAACAGCAAGTAAAAATGAGATCACATATCATTTAACATACATACATATTCATCTAATTTGATGTTAATTTTTGACGTACACTATTCGTAACATAAAAAAAAGATTATCCATTAATCAATTTTCAAAGTCTATAATGATTTCATCTTATAAATTCATTGTTATTCGAAAGGAAAAAGTTAATTGTAAAAAAATTTTTTAAAATCTATCTTCATTAATACATATTGATTCCTTGTGTCTCAAAAGCATCTGTTACACATTTCTGTAATCGTCTGCTATTCTTATATACATACATACAAATTTCTCCCCATTTTCCTTTGATTAAAGTTCACATTACGCAGAGAGAATATTTATCTCTATCAGAATACTGGCAACAATAAATAATTGATCAAATTGAAGGAGGGTGCACATTGGCGCGCCTAGTCGCTGCATCAATGGGAACTGTCCAGCGACAAAGGGGAAAACCACCGACAACTGGTGCATCAATGAGAAACTGTTAGGTTCTTGCTTCAATGACCCTCACACGTTATTTTAATAAGATCATTCCGATAAGAATTAAATTTAAAATGAAACATAATTTCGCTTGTAATATAGTATAGTATAGTATAATATAGTATTTGTGTGTGTGTGTGTGTGTGTGCGCGCGCGTGTGTGTGTGCTCGCGCGCGCGTGTGTGCGTGCGTGCGTGCGTGCGTGCGTGTGTGTGTGTGTGTGTGTGTGTGTGTGTGTGTGTGTGTGTGTGTGTGTGTGTGTGTGTGTGTGTGTAATATCAAATACTACTTTCAATATATATATTGAAAGTAATATTTGATATTATGTTCATTCACTTTTCATATTCAATATTATTGTTTAATAGATCGTTTTTAAAAGTCACATTTTTGGAAATTAAATATGAAAATTACGTTATTAATAACTTCTAATTAATAAGTATATCAAAAGTAATTTAATTGTAGATATGTTATTAATTAAAAATTAATTTTTTATGTAATGTTCATGTTATTATTTCTCGTTTCTCAAAATGTCATTAATAATATAAAGCAAATAAAATATTTCAAATATTATCTAAATAAAATCTGTAAAAAATGTTATTAACAATAACAGTAATTTTTAAAAAAGAATGAAAATATAAATATTTTATCCTATAATTTTATTATTTATATTTTTCTTATTTTTTACTTTATCTATAATGTATATAATATAATTCTATTTATCTTATCTTATGTATAGTCTTAACGAAAAGAATGTTTGGAAACTATCATATTAAAAATTTATTTTTTCTAAAAACAAAACATATTCAGGCGTTTGTCAAAATCAATTATAATTCTCAATCCTATTTAATCATTATTATCATTATTATTTATTACTTTATTATTTAATAAAAAAATGGTTTAGTAAAAAAAGTAAAACTCAAAGTAAAAACTCAATATTTATTTCACATTTCGATTATACTAAAATACTGAAGATATTTAGAGAAGGAATCAATAGTTTATCGTTTAGAGCACGAAAAGACTGTAACTCTACTTCATGTGCCTAATTAAAAAATTAAAAAGTTGTATTATTCAGCAAAGAAGAAATATATTTCTAAAGTTCTAAAGTATCGAAATTTATTTTTACGTTCATTTTTAAATATCAAAAGCGGACAATTTTCTTGATCACTATTTAGTAGGATACATATAGGTAGTAATTTAATGTCAGAAAAATTCTATTAACTGAACATTTTTGTTTCTCTGAGAGAGGGGTTCAGATGTGAAAAGCTCATTTTAAATATGTAATAAGTCTTAATCATAGCTTTATTGAATATTGAGACCTTTTGATATAATGAATCGTAACTGTTTAAATATTTTTGTAATATCTCTGTAAACGATATACTTGTACCAAATCTTGTAATTTCTACACATATATATTTCTAGGTTTGTCTAATACTTAATCAATACAACCATGATAGTTGAGTTCATAACACATATAATATCATATATTCATAAAAAGTCCCTATAAATGTTTGAATAATCTAACACTTTATTCAATCGAACAATAAAAATGTATAAATTACATCTCGAACAAAGACATTCATGAACAACGTCCAATGCACTTCAATTGCATTATTACTCAAAAGCTGCGACACCTCTCTTTCTATTTCAAGGATCTCGACCAGCCCCAGCATCAAGGGCATAATCAGCGAACGTCGCAGTCCCCTTTCCTGAAAGGGAGCGGTCACACCCGAAACGTGATACGGAACAGAGACATCAATTTCGTTACAGCGCACCCATGTGAGAACTGTGACTGCACGACACCTACGCGAAAATGTTATGATTCCCGGTCGTCGATCCCTGGGGAGCTCAGAGGGGATGGTTGCAGTAAAAGGGAGAGTAGGAGCTTTGTTACTCTCGCAAGGTTCGTCGACCGAACAACCACTTGACGAGTGGCGTGTGGTCGACTCAAACGATTGGCTTGTTGTGAAATTATATATCGTCGAGGGGCTATGATGAATCTATCGGTAGCACAAGTGTTACACGCTCGTTACTGGAACACTCTTCATGTAAATTCGATTGCCACGGGTCTCAGTTACAGGTTGCAGTCCATGCCGGGTTTAAGAATAAAAGGAACTATCGATACAACTGCTGTGAATTTTGGGAGAATGAGAATGTCGAAGAAGAGATGATTAATTCGATGTAAAAGGGATGAAAAGATATTATGCTACATGAATTGATATTGGATGATGTGAAATACGTAGCATTGAAGCGTATATGAATTGAGCACTTTGAAAAATTTGCTTTGAGAAAGTTTGGGATTGTATATGTTGAAAAATAAGACAATTATATGATGGTGTAAAAGAATAATGTTATCTCCATACTTCTGACTCGAAGAAAAGAGAATGTTAAAATAAAGTAAAAAAGAAACAATTTGAACTAATAAAATAATATTCACGTACAAGAGCTGCATAAACCTAACTTGAACAAATCATTTTGGCAAATATAAATAAAATAATTTACTTATTGTGTTATTTTGTCGAGTTTTAAATGTTTTTAGAATTGAAATTCATTGTAATATATGTATCTATAAATTAGAGACGTAAAACAAAATTCTAGAATGTAAAAGCAAGATATTATAATGCTATTAATTATAAAATTCAATAAAGAAACGGTAAAAATATATTGACAAACCTAATCTTTGGAATTTTTTTTCATAGTTCTAACGTCAGAAAACAAATTTTAATAATGTAAATTAAAAGAATAATTGAAAAATCATAGATAACATTGAAAATTAAATTGTAAGATAACATTGACTTCTCATTAAGGGATATTTATGTATTAGATATTCCATTTAAGAAAATTAATGTAACTTCCAAATTTTCTAAACAATACAAATATGAAAAAATCCATACTCCACTTGTATCACGCAATATCAAGTAAAATGATGATACAAATTACGCAATATCAAGTAAATGATTCAAATCACACCAATTTCTATTTTTCATATTTTCTTGTATAAGTATTCTTAACCTTTTCAATTTTTTCCATGTTGTAATTGTGTAATTATAAATAAAGAAAGATAATAAGAAAAAGTTTCTTAATTTACATAAACTTTTAAATTGAATCATAACTTTCATTTATATAAATTAACTTATGTGACATCTCTTTTTAACATAAGGTCATTTGTTGCTTAATAATAGCATGGAAATAAAAGACTGTAAAAAAATTAATAACTTCAGAGTAATGATTTTTTTGTTATGGCGCCAAATGATATAATTTTGTCTCCAATTTATTTAAATTGTAACTTTTGACTAGTAAGTAAATTTTAAATTCTTAATGTAATTTTTAAAGACGTTTTAAAGATTTTTATTTATTACATCTAAATTGAATCAGTTTCTTAAATTCGGTTTTGTAGAATTTTTAAGTCGACTAATTATTTTGCCAAATCATATTTAGATTTTCTTAATATACTGCAATAAATTTATTTGCTACTGTTTCAAACAAAACTATATATATATATATATATAATTGTAGACATATAATTATAGATTTGGAATTTTCAGTCTTAACAGACACTTGATTTACGAATAATTATTTTTCGAAACAGAGTTTACAAGTTTTACGGTTGGGCCGTAATTCCTCAGAAACCCTTCCAAAAATCATTTTCTTAAGCGATAAGCAATTTTGCAAAGTTATTCAGTTTAAACAATTTTCACAATCCACGATTTTTTAATGTCGAAAACGCTTTATGGAAGGCTGGTGAACGAAAAGAATGCATAAATAGAAAATAGTTCACAGTATTGTATTAGAATTTTATAGCACAGAGCACTGAGCATTGAGCACCACGTGTTTCCAAGTCACTGAAAATACTACTAGCGTGATTCACTCGAAATATATATTATTGATATATAATAGTATAAATATGTATAAATAATCAAGAAGGATGGAGTGAAGTGGAATTTGAATTATCTGTATAATACTTATATTTAAATTTTGATAGATTTTTGTGTTTATATAAACATGTTAGTAAGTGAATCACAATTATCCAGTGATAAATATTTTTTTGAATTTAATATTGTACAATAAAGATAATGATAAAATTATTTTGATTCATATTGTAAATAAATAGAATTTTTGACTATGTACAATTATGTTAGATTTTGACTATGTCACCAGTTATTGTCACAAAAAATTAACAATAAAACTTTGTTAAAAATTTCTTTTATTTATATACTATTGTTTATTTTGCAATTTATTTTGCAAATTAGACAATAATAATTTAGTTATTATTTTATTGTACGTATCATATTATCTCACAAAATTCAATATTATTACATACATAAATATAGAATATGTCTGAAACAAAGTGGTTTTTCACAAAAATATATAATAAAATTTTCTAATTTAAAGTTTATTTCTTAGAAATATTAAATTTGAAAGTCTACATATGAATATGAATAATTTGGATAAATTTTGGATAAACGATAGAATACGAGCAAACAATGAGCAAGAAGTTAATCTGAAAATAAGTAAAATAAATATAAAATAAATTCTTTCCTTTTAAAGATTCGTTTTGAAAATAAGATTTGAATATGTTTAGTTAAAAATAACACGTGCATTTATATTTACACGTCTAATAAGCCTAGTAAACCTATTATCCACTTGTATTTAAATTTAATTTTCTTAAAAACAAGTATTTTACGAGAAAGTATGAAAAATTATTTATATCTAAATAATTAAATAATCAGTTCAGGCAACACCTACTTGATAAATATTCAAACTTGGTTTTCTTCAAAACTAAACAAACGAACAAATTTTATTCTCTTATTTATTCGCTTGCAAGTACAAAATTTTTGAACATATCTTTAAGAGTAAATGTATATATACTAAATAATAAATGTGCACTTTTGTAAATATTATGTTTTTCATTTGTAGGTGTGTCAAAATTTTTGAACACACGATTGGAGTGAATGTATGTATTCTATTAATAATAAATATACTTCTGTAAATGTTATTAACTGATTCAAAGCAATTATTAAATGATATAGGAAATCTTTAACGAACATATCAGAAGTGGAATTAGATCGAAATAAACGTGATTTGAAGAAGGAAAAATTTAATTTCAAAACTATTTTGCGAATTAGTGAACAGTTAAAAATTAAAGCCCTTAAGATCCCAATAGATCCGAATGTTACTGAATAAATTTAGATAAATCTAATAATACATTATATGAAAGAATTATAAATTAATTTTAAATACCATAATCTGTCGCAATTGTAATTATAGTTACAACTTTCTTTTTAAAATAATAAAAATTTCATTATTATAAACTTTCAATATAAGAACTTACGTATTATATATATCACTATTTTTACGTATCTATAGATAGGATGTAGAATGTTTCACCTGATTTTGACATCTTGATTGCATCACTGTTATTATTCGTAGAAACTTTTAAATTTTAAAAAACTTTTACATTAATTCACAGATTAATTTACAGATAATAAATGGTATCAAGAGAGGCATATTACACTGTTATTAGTTTTTTTTACGAACTAACGCGTAAAGATCGTATAATGGTCAACACTATTTTTTTAAAACGGAACCGGGAAAATATTTTTTTATACACCAATTAATGCAGCTTTTTATTCCCTATAAAAATGTATTGATCTGTTTAATAGTTTAGGAAATATCTTAACTTTAATTTTATAAAATCGATGCGTAAAAGACAACAACGAAAATATTGTCCCTGTCACTCCTCATCTTTCATACAATAGATTTTACAGAATTAAGATTAAAATATCTCTCCTAAACTAATAATTTTTCCACGTAGATCAGTAGATCAATACTTTTTTGTAGAAAATAGAAAGCTACATCGATTGGTGTTTAAAAAAATACAAATTTAAAAAATTTTTAAAATAGAATTGACTTTCATATGATCTTTCGCGTCCTACGCATCCACCCTTAAAAAACTAATAACGCCTCTTGACAATATATGCCCTTCGATATCGCTGAAAAATTCCTATACAAAAAATTTTCGCTACGCAATCAAGGTGAAATCAAAATCAGGTAAAATATTTTGTATAAATATGTGCACTTATTTCTGTGCATGGTCATACATTATCTTTTCGTATTCCATACATGTTATTAAAACTATAGTCTAACAATAAAATGATATTTGAAAAATTTTTTTCTTATCGCCACAGCTCTTATATCAAAGATTTGGTAATATTTTTTGATTCATCTACTATACAATAAATGAAAGTTGTACTGTAAATTTTCAAAATCTTTCATACTCTCATCATCTTGTCGGCATAATTCTATTTACACGATTTCGGTTTAATCACATGATAAAGTTAAAACGAAAAAGAGTTAATTTCTCTCTTGGAAACATTGATGGACAACGGCGCGCAATGGGAAAGCTCTTTTGGCACGGTTTTATATCCTCTAAAATATTCAACTGTAACAGAGCCACGTACGCTATGGTGGAATGGAAAATCGACGTATCTCTGAATTATCCTGCGCAGACTATACGACAAATGGAAGGAAGTTTTCTTTTCCCCGCGGATTTCCGATCCAGATTTCCAGATCGGACGCGAAACTTTAAAGTTCTTTGGCAAACCGAGGATCGCCCTGAAGGGGCTCCTACAAGATCCTACGAGTTTGTGACGGTCGGCGAATATGTTCGTAAAACATTCAAAGAAAAAGTTTTGTATTGAGAAGACGGGAATCTCATATACAGGAAAAGATATCGCGTTTGAGGTTACTGGTTGATCAATTGCGATATATTATTATATTATTTTTGTAAAAACGGACAAAATTTTCATGATAAAAATTGAAAAATCCTTATTTTTTTATGCAAAATCTTCGGAGTTTATCAAATCTATGAAGGATCATAATACGAAGAAAGATGATTGTTCTGAACAATTAAACTCTCGAATATAATGTTACAAATTCAAAACTCATTGAAATCTGTGTAATTTAAGAAGTATGAAACATATTTTATAAATATCTCAGAAACTAAGACCGAGCGACGATAACATGTGTAGGGAAAAGTTGCTTAAAATCATGCCTCCGATAACATATTTCAAGCTCACTGAAATCGGTGAGGTTGCCTCCGTTTCGAATAATTATCAAAGTAAATTTCGTCATTTGTAAAATTACAAAAAAAAATCAATTGATAAATCAGTAACAGAAAATTTAAGAAAGTGGTAATAATAATTTTAAATAGTCAATAGATTCCACAGATTGAAATATTTAGATAAAATTTTTTAAGAATAATCAACAAAAATTTATTCTAAAAAGAATACCGAATGAAAATGCATCTTGTCTGTTTTTAGACTGACAGTAGAATAAAATTTGTCATTTACAACAAAAATGCACCAATTTATTTCAATATCACCAATGTTAGCCAGAATACCTCTTAAAAATGAAGCACATATAATTATCTTTTCTCTTCTATTGATAACATTCACTAGAATTAAATTAGACTTAGATCTAAAATTATTATAAGTATTTAAATATATGATCGTAAGTAATTACTGTTGATTATAAGTTGAAAATGCGTGATAGCATCATAACTCGTAATTTTCAATAAACAAGCAAAACCGGAGTAAATAATCATTCAAGAAATCGAATAATAAGTTCTTCTACTGAACTTTTTTCCGGACACAAAACAACAAGCTCGTTCTTTTTACGAATAGTACGTATATCCTAGCATTGTTCCTGCAACCATATGAAACCGATGAGATTGTACTTTTCACAGGACCTGCCGTGGAAAGTATATAAGCAGGGTGCAGCATCGGTGGCGCAACACCGCATACAAATATACAGAGGCCAGGCCGGCCAGAGTAAAACATTTATTTAGTGCCAAGGGATTTTCCAAATGGAGAAGAAGTGGGGGCAAGAACACAGTGGGGGCTACGATAACTTGGTTAGCCGGTAGACTTTCGATCTGTATTCTGTCTACCGAGGAGTTTATCACCGACCGCATTCCCTTCCACCCCCAAACGGCTGTTGTTATCGTTCGCGATGCTGTTCCGGGACGTTCAAGCTGCTCTCGCATGCTCCGCGTCGATTTCTTTTCGCGATTTATCCACCGATCGGATTACTGCTTGTTCAATAGCGAACAGTGATCTTTATACGTGTAAGGGCAATCGGAGTAACAAAGGTGTTTCATTATAAAAATGAATTCTTCCTACTACACCTATTATTGGATAAAAAAAAGGTTTTCAGTAACAAAAATCAATTACATTTAAAAATTAAATGTGTTTTTTGTGTAACGTAGTTATTGCAGGACTATTCACAATATTAAAAAATTTAATATTTTTTCTTAATTCTTTCATTAATATAATACGAGTTATATATTTTTTAATATAAAATATTAATATGCGTTTTATTCGAAAAAAGCATGAACATTCTCAACTTATTTTTGCATCCAGATAATTTATTGCTAATAGGTAATAGTAATAAATAAAATTTGCAGTTTTATTAATTAATAAAATATCATAATTGATAAATCGATTGTTTGGAAAAAAATAGTAATTTTGGTAATAAAATGATTTGAGATATTAATTTTTATGATTTAAAAAATTTTTTTTTTTCGTGTAACATAAGAATGTTGAATAGAAGAACATATTTCATATTATAACAACATCAAACTATAATAAAAATAGAGAAAATACACGTATTTCAAATAGTTAAACATATTAAGTACACACACACACATGTATACACATATATATATTTAATAAATGCATTTTTACAAAACGAAAGAAAAATGAATTACAATTTTGTTTTTGTGTTTTTAGCTCTGTAACACTAACTATCTAAGATCTATTAATCTTAAATTATCTATTTTATCTTTATTATAACAAAATAAAATACCTCACTATACTTATAAGTACTTTAACAAAAATCTGTTATACTGAAATCACAATCTCTTTATTCAAAATTTCTCGAAATTGTCGAAAATTTCTCGCGAAAATAATCTAATTTCATTATCATTGTTGCATAGCAAATATAAAGATGCAAATATATTATTATAGATGAATACAAAAGAATTGGCGACCAAAAAATCATATCGTTAGGAACCCATCAATTGATTTATCAGAAATTAAAAATTCTTACGCTAAATTACTGAGATAAAAATTTTGTAATCAACGAAATATCAATGCGAAATTGCATCAGGAGGTACTGTAATAAATTATTATATTAGCGGCTCCCGTGCGTACATGCTACCATATGTGTAATTTACAGTAATTAGCTGCAATATAATTAAATGAAACAGTAACTATCTCAGTCATTCATCACGGAATATTTCTATTGTATTCATAATTTTGATACAAAAGTAGATAAGAATCGAAAAATTACATTAATCAATGAATAATATGAACAAGGTAAAGCTGTTATTTCTTCCGTCCTTGTAAGTACATATAATATAGCTATATATTTCTTCTATATATTTCTATCTACAAATTTTAAATATCAATTTAAATAAATTTATTTAAATATAGGTATATGTACTTATTAACAGATATAATATTCTTCATTTTTATACTTTATATTTTTAAAAAAATTGTTTTTCTAAATAATGTTGTCATTTCAAAAAGTTTAATTAAAAATGATAGACAAGTTTCTTTTATAAATTGATATATTTAGTAAAAGATACTTAGTAATGTAACATACAAATAAATAATAATACAAAATAATATGAAACAAATAAATAATAATAAAAAATAATATGAAATTGAAATTAAATTGTAATAGAAAAAACAAGGATTAAAAGTTTAATTTTTTCTTACAAAAATCAAATTAAAAACTTACATAATATCGTACAAATCGAAATCGAAATAAAAAAAATGTTCATAATGTTCGCATCATACGTCGCTTTGTGACTTATACGTATAATTTTTTGATTGATTAAGAGCAAGTTCAAGCTGAGACGCGTAAAAAGACGCTGTAAGAAGATAAAAGAATGCTTAATTCCCGCCGGCAAGCTGTCCGTGCAGGAACGACTTATTCCCCTCCTTAATCATTATACCATGGTCGTTTATCCGAGCAAGATAATTACATTACTTCTGATCAAATTTAATTTTCCTGTACACCATTTTTAATTAAAATTTCCATTCAACGAGAAATATTGTTTTTTTTTTCTTTTTTTAAGATTGTTGTAACTACTATTTTCATTTTGTATAAAGAAAAACATATAAGTATATGAATATTTCGATATACCGATACTTTTGACGACGTTACTCAGAAATACGTTTGTAAAATTATATCAATAATGAATAAATGTTCGAAATAACTTATCAATTACATATTACAATGCAGCACATATAAGTAACGTTGGTACAAATATATATATTAGTATAAATACGGTGGCGTTCTGAAAATACGATAGAATTAATCTGTTATGGTGAATTTATAACGCGGCACCCCTTTCTACGAAGCACTTCGTTCTCCTAAATCACCGACAAAAACTCTAATTCAGCCACCCGTTCGTCAAATTGTGTTCTAATTAATTAAAACCTTAACTCGATGAAGTATTATAATTCTTCAAATAATAAAATACGTTTTAAGAAACTATAAAAACTGATACAATACCGTAACAGATTTTTTTATTTTATAAATACCAAATTAATAGGATAAATTTCAGAAATAAATTTTTCGTGTATCATAACTACCAGATTTGTCATAAAAAGAAATTATCAAATTTATAATTATTATCAAATATGTTATAATCTTTTATTTCATTACACATTTTATATCTTATTTTAAAATATCTAAAACTATTTTTTGAATTATTTCTCAATATAATCTCCAAATCTTATGAAAATAATAATTGCAAATTTTCAAATCCTTTATTTTCCCAATTAAATATTTTTGTAATTATATTTTTAAACCTTCCGTTATTCCAATTTAAACTCTCTATTATACTTTATCGTAAATTTTTATTTTATCGAAAATATTTATTTTTATTTATATTTCTTGAAATAAGTTCTGAATTTGGTTTTAATTGCCAACTTCTCTAAATATATTCGATAAAAATGATAAGATGAGTGAAAATGTTCACAAAAAAAGAAATTGGGAAAAGTTTGTACAAGAACAATCAACAATATTCAGAGCAGAAAATAGAATATCAAAAAATATGATAGCGATAGCAAGCAAATGTGCGGAATGAAAAAATGAGCCAAGGACTTAATAGAAATACAATAGAACCTATTCAAAGGGTGGCTACCCTCCCTAGGCGGCAGTTTGCCTCGGAAAATAAATCAAACTCCAATACGCTAAGTGGTTACGGGTGACGTAAACCAGACTTCTGCCGAGACTAGAATACAGCTATGTTCTGAGATTAAATTCTATTTAATTTCGAGCTCCATGAAATTCACTTGAGGACGTGCCAGCGTACTTCTCTTTTATAGGAAATCGGATTAATGGCCAGTTTGAGTATAGACTGCGGAAATTACTATTATATCTTGCAATACTATTGTCGCTTAATTCTATTTATAGATACTCATTCTTTACTCACGAAATATATCTACTTTCAAAAATGTTTGGACTTGTTAAAGTCCAAATATAACATAATTAATTTTTTATTAAAAGAGATGCAATAAATTGCATTATTGTAATAAGGATAATTTTTAATAAGTTTAATTTCTTCATATACTTCATATACATCACTTGATAATAAAAATATAAAAATAAACAAACATGTTTATAACTACTAATTATTTTCATTTGTAATGTCAATGTATAGGTATTCGAAATACTCAAGATAATATAAGTAATCGAGATTGTATGAAATTAATGAAGTTAATTTTAAATTATAATCCTTTTAATAATTTTAATAGTTTAATGCATATTTTAAATAATACACCATTATTTTTATTATATTTGCAATTTTTTTGAACATATTTGCTTCTATTAGTTAATGACACGAATAATTTGAAACAATTTTTCAATAGATCATATATTCCGTTGGAAATAGATAAATTTATCAAAGCTGTTTCTTTTCTTTTCTTTTCTTTATTGCATATTGAAATATAAAATTATTGCCTTCTTATTTCGATCCATCGTGGGACAGCAATAGTCCAGGGACTCACTACTACGGAAGAGACAAGCGTTTTTTAGTGAACGTAAAAATGGGTATGGTTGATTAAATAATCGATGAACAAAAGTTGGAGGACGTGATTTCCTCCTTGAAAGTCGGTCCTTTTATTACTAGAGATAAGAACAATGTATAATATATGTTAATACTAAATTATATTTTATATCCCATCATATATCCTATCAATATATTATTTATTTTTAGAAATTAATTTCTAATTATACTTCTAATTATATTATATTATATTTTATTTCATATAATATAATTTGAACAAGTGAAATATTCATTAACTATCTATTCAATCTCTTTGAATTACTTTAATTACTTTCATATTTATTATAAACTAATTATATTAATCATAAAAACTTAAATGTAACTAAAAATAATTAAAATATTCAATTCAAACAATTAATTTAAAAGTTCATTGTATAAATTTTTAAATAGTTTTTTAAACATGCCTGCAAAAATATTCAACATGCAAACAGGAAATTTCTTTTTAAACACAATGAAATTAGGATGCAAATCTATTATCTATTAAACAATATTTATCAATATTGTTTAACCAGTCTCGAAATTGTTTCCTCTCGAACAGTATTTTACGAGTTTCACTCGACCTCTCTTCAAAGCAGTGCCATCGGGGATTTCCAGGTGGCGGCCATGTTTTCATTATACCGCACAATGTCCGGTACTCGATCACACTGCCTTCCGTTTCTCTCTCTCTGTTCGTTTCGTCTCACCCCCCTCTATTTTCCGACCAGCCGGGTAGTTGTTCCATCTTTTGCAAAAGCAGTGATATTTCAACGGGTATGTGTTTCACGTTCAACCTCGCCCCAGTCAGCAAGAACTCTAATTTCATTATTGCGGGTCTCTCGGGTCAGGGACAGTGCCGTAGCATTATGGGTCTACGAATGTAATAACAACGCCGACACTCACTTTCTGCCACCCTACACATTATGATTTTTGATCCGTCTAGTCGCCGTGATGTATGCTTGTGTATGATAAGTTTATCTAGATGAATATGAATTGTTATTTATTAAATTATGCAGTATGATCGAGTACCGGACATTTTATTATTAAAATTAATATTATTAAACATTATTAAAATTTATTATTATTAAACACAAACACTGAAAAAGAACACATTTTATTCGGAATAAAATAAAAAATAACAGTTTGAAATAATGAATTTAGATATTAATCAACTAATTTAGATATTATTGTAAAACAGTACCTATGACTTTATTTAATGTAAAATCTAAATAAATTAAATTTAAATAATTTTTAATTTCAATTAATTCGAGTATTCAAATAAAATAACAAATAATCTGACATGAGATTATTTAAAATCTGTATCTATGATGCAGTTGGCAAGGATTAAGAACGTATTTGAGAAATTAATTATTATAAAAATTTATTTAAATATAAAATGAAAAATAAAACAAGAAGTTATTTCGTTCGATTTCGCCAAATACCGAAATAGATAATCTAAAGAAAAGATTTTCGCATAAATTTAACGCATAGTTATTTCAAATAAAATGAAGAAATATATAAATTCAACATTATTAAAGAACTAAAATATAGTAACTAGTTATTAAAACTATCTTAAAAATATATAAATCAAATACCTACATAAAAACAATTGCGTAGAATAGATGTAATAACATTTTCAAAAAATTTTTTCCTGCTATTATAATTAATAATTAATTATTCTTTACGAAAATCTGAAAGCATAAATAATTTTTACAAAAATGAAATAATTATTTTTAACATTAAATGTGAAACAAAAAGATATAAAATGAAGAAGAAGAAATAGATACTTAGGTATCCACGTCGATACTGAAATACGCGCGTCAATCTTCTGTAGTTGGTCGGTTACCTATATGACTGACGCACGTGTTCATACCATTTCTGTCAATGGCATCCAAGAACTTTATTGAACATTGATACTGTCAATTATTTTAAGAGATATTGGAACTTCTTACTCAATTTCAACGTTAGCATTCTTTCATTCATTTAGTGAGATATTTCTTCAGCAGATCAAATATCTGTTTATTATTTTCGATATACTCGATATTCTTTATATTTATTCAAATTGATAATAAATGTTCATTGCATTGGATATAAGTATATAAATTGAGTTATTCCAATAAATTATATTGTTTTAAGCTGGACCAATAATATACCTATTATTACATTTATCTCTCAAATTATGCCGAACTTGTGTTGTTTGAATCTTAAATGCACAAGTATTAAAATTAATTAAAATAATCAATATAATCGTCAATACAGTATAATGTAGTTCTTTTTCAGTAAGAAAATTCTTTTCTCATATTCACTATATGTGGCCAAACAATATTTATAGATCGTAATTGGATTGCAAATTTTTATACATTCGTGTGAAATTTAAAAATCCAAAAATGCAAAGAATGCGAGTAATATACAAAAATATTTAAAATATGATATTTATTATAACATTTAATCTTTAAACAATTTTCTATCATTTTTTCATCATTTTCATAAATTTGAACAGAAAAATTAATTTTTTGAATGATTCTTAATAATGAAAGTATAAACTTACACCTAAAACATAATAACATACTATTACATACAATTTTTTTTATTATTTATGAATCTTAAATGCTAAATTAAAATTAAATGTATAATATTACATTTATGTTACATTTCTAGACAACATAACAAGCAAGCACCAGATAATGCTGAATATTAATTTTAGAGTTTTTAAATTTGAGCAATTTAAATAAAATAAAATTAGAAATTAAATAGAGTCAGAATTTTATGCTTTTTTTAAAATAAATATAAGTAATATGATATTCATTATATAATATTAGAAGCTATAAAAAGATGTCTAAATATTTTCATAATTAATATAAAATAACAAAAATGAAATTCAAAAGTTCACATCTCGTTTGATTTTATCTTACCTACTATCTATTTATATGCCATATAGATACATTATCTGATTTGTTCCTAATCTAAAATAACATTTAGATTTAATTGTAACACCTGTATGTTTGTCAATCATCCAACAATTGTACTTACAATTAGATATACATTGATTTTATTTCGTACACTGACGAAGTCAATGCAACTGATGTACTTGCTTGATGATGATCAAACACTATAGTGCATTCTTGAAATACATACATCGAAAATAAGAATAAAACATTCCAAAGTCAAATAAATTTACTGTTCACTGACACATATCTATGTACTTCAATATATGTCGAAAAAAAATTGCTAAATAAATGACTATTATGTAAAACTATTATACAAATACATAATGCAAACGACGATCAATTTTATCAAAATCTAAGCATTTTGATCCGAGAAATAAAACGAACTCTTCGAATATCAATCTTTTACTAAATATCAGTTCAATTTCTAAGACATTGTCTATATTCGTCTCATTGATTCTTATATAGATATGTTCGAAATATATATAGATATGTTTATTAAATCTTTATTTATTCTACTTATCACCTTCATACTATCTCGTTCTCATTCTTTTGAATCATATTTATAGGTATTTATTCAATATTTGCAGCGATTGCTTAGATTCAAATTAAGAAAAAATATTATTGCAAATGTATTCAATTAATAATTGAATAACATTCTGGTTATCAACGATTAATTCAACCTCCATTCTCTGTCATCAGTAGATATGTACATAACATCACAACACACACTTTGAAATCAACTCTGAAACAGCCGCCATGTATTACATTTCTGTTGGTGGAATGAAACATCGATACGCATGATCGTAACATTTCAACCAATATACGCCCGAGGATTCTTATTGGGCAGTAAAACTGCCAATTGTCTCAAAAGCTCAGACTCAGTCCCGATAATGAGGGATTAAATATTAAGGCAAGTATTCTAGCCGCGCGCACGCTCAATGTTCCTTTGTTTTACGGTGATACGTGACCAGAAAGCAAGATGGTGAGCCGAACATCTAACACGATTAGACCCCAGCCTTTTTTTTTCTTCAGCAGAGCAAACTTTGGGATGGTTACGCTCCTCTAAGATTGGATACAATACTATAGAAAATGAAGGACTTTTTGGAAGATTTCGCGGTTAAAGAAATCAACGGAAACATCCATTTCTATGTGATTTCAAATAGAGTAAGATTCGATCAAGATTAACTCGAAATTAAGATTTATTAACAAATTGACAAAGTTATTATTTTCACTAATAAAAATATACCTAATTTTTGGATTTAAAACATATATACGAACGTGTTCTCGTAACTATTTAAAATAGTAATCGTTTAACATCTACTTCTATAATATTACTAGATTATTGGACATTTATGGAAAATTTATAAAAATATGCATTTATACATAAAATGTAATAATATATTAGTACAGTGAAATAATACATTAAAAATGGATAGAATATATATAATACAGTAAAATATATTATCTAAAATACAGCCTACCTGTATCTGCTAAAATATGTAATAAGTGAAACGAAATTCTCCCTAGATTCTACTTCTTGAATTATTTTACAAAAATGTGAATTGACATAAAACTTCGATATTACGTGGATACCTGAATTTTGCTATATTTAATCTTATAAATACTAAATAATTATTATAAATACAGAAATGAATTGACACTAAAACTACGAACGACTGAAGCATACAATTTTCATCAGAAACATTAAAATAAAAAGAATAGAAAAACTTTATAATATGATAGAGTATACAAATATCTATTCCTATATTTTATAAAAATACTATTTTATATCTACAACTTTATAACAAAAATTACAAATTAATCACTTTTATCATTTTGATAGTTCTAGCGTTAAATACATTATTGGATGTATTCGCATTGGATAAATAAATTAAGCAAATTTAATAAATTTTTACGGAATTATAAATGCATTTGAAAATTTTTAACGTTGTTGGACTATAAGATCATAGAATAGAGCAAAGTTATAAATCTACAATCATTATCATCTTACAATATATCGAATTGTAAAAAAAAATATCATATAAAATAATTTCCATTTTAAAAAAAAATGTTTTTATTTGATTATTTTAAGCTAAATGTAGGATAAATTTTCGTCTACAATTCTTACTGTAAAAAACCCAGCCATATTTCAAGCGATTTTTGAGCAAATTACAATATCAGTTTTTCATTAATATAAAGTCTCGCTGCAAGATAGATCAATAAATGTTCGTCTCGTTTAGTCACAAAAGCCAGGCGCCATGACTATCGCGAAAAGACGGGAAGAAATAAAAAGATAGAAAAAGAAAAAGAAGAAGAAGAAGTCAACGAAACAACAGAGTAGAAAGAAGAAGAAGAAAGAGAAAATGTCGAGTGTTTCTCACGTCCGTTTTAGCTGGAGCGCACAATGCGATTCTCATGAAGAATGCAGAGTCGACAAGGATAGCGGCTCATTCGTATTAGGCCAACAACGGGCCGTGTGGCAACGAGCATTCTTAAATAATTCACGAATTCCTCGTGTCGACATCGATTTTCAGAAGTCGTAAAAGAGAGCAACGAGCATGAAACGCGAGAACGCGTGTAAAACAACCGGGACGGAAATTAAGAAAGAAGGAAGTGAGTAAGAACGCGCGAAACTACCAAACAAAAGATAGTACATGTTAATCCATGTTTCAATAAAAATCCTGACCAAAATGATCCTTTCTTCTTTCTTTCTTTCCTCCCTTCCTTCCTTTCTTTTTTCCTTTCTTCCACCCTCCTTCCATCTTTCCTTTCTTCTTTTCTTTCTTTCTTTCATTCTTCGTTCAATTTTCTCTGTATGCCATTTGAAGACTGGCACGCCTCCTTTATACCCCGACTCGGCTATCTTTCGAAGAGAAGCTGAAATAGCAGGTTGAATGAAAAAGCAACGAAACGCAGACAGGTTTAATAGCAATGGACGACTAAAGTTGTATCCGATTATACGCACGACTGCATATCAAGCAACTTTAATGTCGGGTAAAGTAGGTACCTAAATGCTCGCATCGATTTATATTGAGATGGCCAAAGTAATGTCGGGAAGTAATATTGAATTCTTATGTATGAAATGGCCGTTTTCTTATTTTAGATCTGAAAAAACATTATTCAAAGATCTCTTGATCGACAATCTTTCGCTGCATTTTGACAGAGCATGATTCCATCCTTCAGGAATTTACCATCTTTTCCTGTAAAAAGCTCGAAAAATCAGACCGCCATATATTTCTAGCATTTTAAAATATCTGACTGTGGTTGTGTACAATATACCTTTCTTGCATTATATTATTCATTTTTCGTCTCTCATAACAATTCGCTGTAATAAAAAGTAATTCATTTTTGTAATACATGGAACTATGCAAAACTCAAACGTCATATCTATTTTTATTATCTACCATTTCAAGTTAATGTAAATAATTTTCAATGCTAGATTTTGATATCTGCAATACCATGATATAAATTACTTTGTATCAAGCTTAATATCTGGTCACTAATAATCTTTATGTCTAGTCATTCTAAAATATTTATCATCAATAAAATCAATTTCTGTCATCATGAAAATTCCTAAACTATTTTTGAATCGTAAATTCGCTGTCTGCACCATCACTGTGTAGTGATATCGTTATACATAGTGCTTACTATATATTACATCTTTAATAATTTAATATTACTTATAGGCTTTATAATATCTTTTTGCTGCTTAAACTTAGAAAAAATGAAACGTTCAAAATAGACTATGTATTGCCAATCATATCTTTTTCGCAAATGCAATGATGTATGTACGTTTGTAGTTAAAATTTTTTTAAACAGAAATATACCTTCTTTTATATACATCGAATATTTTCGTCATTTTACATAAAAAAGATATTAGGATAATATGGTCAAATATTGATGAATTTAAAAGATATTTTAACTTTTATTTACTACCTAATACAAAAAGGGCAAGAAAAACAAAGAAAGACAAGGAAAACAAACTCGGAAGTCGAACGTTATTTCTTTATCCTTAGAAATTACATAATTATAGAAATTACAAAATTAAGATTGAGATATCTTTTAAGCTAGTCATTTTTCAGCCATAATATCTCGTACTATTTTTCGTAAAACATCGAAAGGGCTCGATGTATGCAAAAAAAGATTATATTTTTACTTAAGAAAAAATAGTGTAACTGCAAAGTGCACGTACAATATTGTATTTACAAAAAAAAATATGATCATCAGATATAGTCCATCTTGTACTTTTCATCTTATTCCTCTAACACTTTTTTCTGACTTAAACTAAATAGAAGATTTGTTACAGGCTTGTTACAATTACGTGAATCATCTTGCGTATTGCTTATATGTACATATATATGTACAATAACAATGTTAACAAAATATTTTAAGTATAGGTATGTAAGATATTTGCAATATTATACTAGTATGTTAGAAATGATGTTTATTATTAAGAAACAAAATAGCATCATTTACAATTGGAATCTGATATTATCTTTTAGCCAATTGCACGTGGACAACCCCCTTTCAATCTGAAACCACGGTCACGAGACAAAGTGATTTCGTCTGATCATAAGTTAGAATAATTAACCTCGTGTTACCGACGAATTATTCGCAAGGGCCGAAGAACCGTACAAAAGCGATGAGATACGGTGATCGCGGTGGAGAGATCTTTAAATATTCAACGGTTGCAATAAGCGGCGCTGACATAAAGTTCCGGTGAAATGAAATTTAATCGAAAAACCGATTGCCCCGAGCGGATTGCTTTTCGCTCGTTTTTGCCTCATATGCATTATTCAGCATCGATTTTAAATCAACGATAGTATATTCGGGACGAGGCAATAAGTGCGAAAACGACGAAATAAAATATTATCGTGTTTGATGTTACACGAGTCCTTTTTGTTGATTAAATATGCGCGCGTATTCTTGCAGTACGATACGAGCATATATATAATAATATTAGTGGCTTAATAAGTAACAAATGTAGATATAAACTTACATAAACAGTTTTTATAATTTTATCTACTATTCTCTATTAAAAAGAATACTTAGCTCAATTTGAAACATTTATAAAACTTTGTTATTTTACTACTAAATTTTTTTCTATTATATATTTATATCTAAGAAAATTCGTCGATAGTATAGAATATTATGGAATAATAGAAATTGGTTTTAACAAATAATAATAACAATAATGATGATAACAACACAATAAGAATTGTAGTGAAAAGACATGGGAGTGAGGGGAAAGAGAAATTAATAGTTTTTACAAGAAACTTGATTGATTGATCATTTTTTAAATCGAAATTAGTTAGATAAAAAAACAATGGTTAGGTAAATTTGTATGTTAATTCTCTATTTAAAAAATAAATTAGATATAAATTTATATAACAACAGATTATTTGAGTTCGATAAAATAAGTACGTGAATATAAAAAGTTTATCAAAGTATTTTTTGTACGTTGCTTTTTATATTCATAGAAGTTGCATGGTATTTACTTGTGATTTTCTACGAACCTATTATCATCGATTATCGTTCTAATGTTTTACTATTGTTTTTTTAACAATAACCAACACCAAGTAATTGAGCGAAAACATCTAGAGAAGAAAGATATATTATTGCGAAAAATGATCACAATGATAAATGAATAAGTGGGTACCCACATAGGGAATATTTTTATGAGATATCTCATAAAAATATTTCTCAGATTACTGCACTTTTATCAATAGATTGCAAACGTATATGTTGACATATACATATATTGGAATGAAAATTCCGCATTATTTGTTTCATTACACTTTATTCTATGTAATAAAATTGAAAAATGCCTCGGAAAAAATCGATACTTAGGCAGAACCACAGCTTTAAAACAACGCGTAGATGTACTTAGGTAATGTACCTATGTAATACGTAAATACGTATATCTATTTTCAATTTTTTTATTGCATTGAAACGTAATAATGATTCTTATTATCTCTCTTTTTTTACCTATGACTTGAAATATGCATTTATTTAATTTATAGACTCACTTCTACATAATGATCAAACTTCTTCGAACATTAAGTAATTATGAAATGAAAATATAAGTATGGATAATATAAAACTTACATAAAACAATGAAACATGTTTATAGATACAACTTCATACAACTTCACTTATATGTTGACATAAATTACATCAAATTTCATGTTTAAATAATTAATATTGTCATTGTTTCACTCACTTGAAACAGCAATGAGAATTGAAAATTTCACCCATAACGAAATGCGATCTGCCATACGTTTTTTGAATGTTGATAATGTTAATATAAAAGAAATCTTTTGTAAAATCCAGAGAAATTTGGAAGGACGACATGTCACGAAAGATGATAATTTAAAGAAGTAATAGTGAGTACCTATGAGAGGTCGTGAAAACTAGGTATAAAAAAATAATTAAGTACTTGCACCTATATGTAAAAATTGCAAAGGAAGAAAACTTTTTGAAATAGATTTATATTGTTATTATTTCTAAACGGGCAGGTATTACTTTCTACATGGTTTTCATTCAATAGATAGAGTAAGTAGAATTATCTTATATAAATATCTATCTATAAAATATAGAACATCTACATTATATTCCATTAAAATGATTCAACTAGAATCACTAATTATCTAGAAAATTATCTACAATTATCTCTGTATAAAATCTACAACTATTATATAATAACAAAAGATCTCCATAAATAAAAAATACACTCAAAAAGATATTTCACAAAACGCAGATCTCTTCTTAAATATCATCGTCGAAACCTACAAAAGTTTATAGCCATTAGAAAATACCCACGATCCCAACCATATCGACAATCACAGTAGAACAACCTCTTCCATATAACGAAGCAAATTTATCTACCAAGGTATTCCAGTCGCTAATGAATGCCGTTCACGATCTCACGATGAGAATAGTCTGTGGAACATCGAATGCTCTTAACCGTAATTCGAAAATTATTCGAAGAAGAATGCATAAGGAGTTTGTGCAGCGGCAACGAACGAGGAGCGGAGAAAACGGCACCTTTCGGGCGGAGACAAAGGGGAGACGACGAATGAAGAAAGACGACATACATATTCACATGCGAAATGGCCGGTGTATGCGTATAAACAGGTATGCATACTTGCATTCATAAAGATGACGCGTGTAAGAAACAGCAAGTCAGAGCAAGAAACAAACGATGGACAAAAGAAGATAGAGTGAGGAGGGATGGTGGAAAGCGAGAGAGCAAACAAGAGGAACGAAACAGGACAGTACTAAGCTAGAAACTCATTACGGTTGCTCCGCCCATGCTGTTCGACGAACCGCCGACCAATCGGATACTGGCGTATCGTAATCGCGCCTGCACAGTTTAATCTCAGCATCGTCCAAGTATACCCGTGTATAGTCCAAGTAGTCCTACTGCTACAGCCTGGGTACGTTATTACGGCTTATTTGTGCAAATGTCTGCGTATGAAATTCGAAATAGTACTTACTGTATATAAAACTCATTACGTACAGAAGGGCATCGTGCGAATCACAGACACGTTTTCAAATAACTAAAATCATTTGCAACAAATTCTTGGCTTTGGTTTCTTTACTTTGGATTCTTACAATTTAACTATCGTCCAGTATCATAACATAAAATTATTAAATGTATACACACACACAATATAAATGGGTTGCTCTAATTTGGAATACTTTTTTATACATACAAAGTTTTTATTTTGTTTTTATTTTGCATTTTTGTTTTATTTTATTTCATTAAAAATTCATGTCATAAATATTTCAAATGTTCCAATTTCCATGCAATTCTGTTAAAATTGCTTTAGCAAATTAATTTCATTCCATCTTTATTAACATAAGTAATTATTTACATTAAATTATAAAAATATTAAAATTGAAACTTATTTGTTGTATCTTGAAATTGAAAAACATTAATAAAAAAACATGCTGTTTGCAATGAAACATTTTTTTATTTTAACTAGTTTGCAGAAAAATCCTACCTAAAAATAGTACCTGGTGAAAAATCAAATGATAAGTGTTTTGTTCCTAATGAAATGATCAGATATGTTGATATCTAAGTAAACGTTTAACTTAAATATTTAACTTTTATAATATTAAAGTAACTTTCACGAAAAACGTGTTTCTATAATTCGTTTCTATAATTTGTAAAAATACAGTTTTACACGATCAAATCAATTTCACAATAACTATGGATACAATTAAATAAAAAATACGATATAATATTTAGATTCTGCATTATAGTACAAATTGAATTAAATCTGTTATTAATACTTTAACAATAATTATTATTATATTTATGCTATATCTCTTGATCATATTACTTCTCATATCTTTTTAATTTTTAAATTCATATTTTTTAATTAAATTCCTTTTAAATATTTACTCAAAGAATTTATAAGTAGATATTTCTCGTGCTTTATAACATTTTTTATTCGCACATTTCATTAAATCCACTCGATTCAATTACGAAAGAGATACAAAAATAGATTTGTTTTCCACGTCGTTTGCAATAAATGTAGACGGTCAGTATGGGCTAAATATCTCTCTCATGATTCAATTCCATCATGAAAAAACTTGGAGTACTAGCGGCTTAATCGGCAAATATGTTTTCGATTATGCGTTTATGCGTCTGCAAAGACCCCATACAATTCCAGAGGGTTCTCGGCTGTATTCTACATAACGGGATTACGTATCGTTGATCGAACCTAATAACCTGTTGCGGCTTTATTGTATCATTGATATCGTTCTATCAATATTGCAGTTTGACACTCATAATTTCGAATTATCTCGTAGCATACATTCACGATGAAATCGAATCATATTGGAATCATATGAAAAATACATAATCCAAAATGCATTAATTTTTGTCCATACTTGGAATAATGACAGAATTAAAAAGGAGCAATATAACTTTGCTGCGTTTTTTATGTACGATATAACCGACTAAAAGCTTTTTCATAATTAAAAATAGTAATGAAATTTTTATCATAATTTGGTGATACAAAGTGATACGCATTATTTACTCTTTTAAATTTGTAAAGTTTAATGTAGAAATTAATAAAATTAAACCATTACTAATGATATTTGAAAATCAATATCTTTTTAAATACATAGAACTCAATAGAAAGCTTTATACTTATATTTCTCCCTATGCTTTTATAATAATTATTAGTTTAATATTTTTCTATTATTTTAATGTAATATTTAAACTTTTAAATTCTAATTATTATATGAATTATTTTTTACAATAGATATAATAGATATGTTTTAGTTTATAATTTAAATTTTATTTATGGATGAAATATATCGAATCTATCTACGAAATCGAAATTTAATTAGATAATATCATATTATTTTCAAGAAACGATAGATAAACATCAAAATTTATATGAACCTGCAATAACCGTTTCATCTAAAATAACCTAATACTTATAATATTTGACACATATACACCTACTGATTTACCTACTTTTGTAAGACGACATTAAGCTAATATAAAAATTAAAACAATTTCGTAAACATTCAAACTTTCGTGAGATAATAAATATATTAAAACTTCGATCAGACTTATATGAACTCCTTATAAAAGATAGCGAATAATAAAAAGTTTCCGGAAATTTCCACAACTTTTTTCATTTTCCCGACAATAAAGCATACTACAAAACTTTTTAGTAGATGTTTGACTTTTGAAAGAAAAAACTTGCACAACATTTAAGCGGTAGTTAATAACGCACTTAAATATTCCATCTTGAAGTGTAAAAGAAATTGGGGTTCTTTAAGTTTTTTGGACGACTTTCATGTTTCTTCACTGCGCAATTACCTCGTAATAAAAAGAATAACTTTGCACAATCAAATTAATTAGGAAAATTCTTCAAAGCCCCTGACTATTCGTAGCACTACTTACCTAAAATAGATATCGATTAATTGTAAGTTTAAGTAAATATCGCTATATTTTTTGCTATTATATATATATACTTAACTTATAAATAAAAACTTTTAAAGATCAAATTATTAATCATTTTTATCTTAACTTGAGTCAAACAAGAACATGGAAAAAATATTTTCCATGTTATTAAAAGTGTTAAATATTAAGACATTAGATATTAAAAGTGTTAAATATTAAAACAATAAGTGATATAAACCATGCAATAATAACTTTTTTAATAATAACTAATAATGAAATTTTAACAATTATTTACTAGAAAGACATAACTTATGGCTAAAATTTTTTTTTTATATCAATTGATTTCAATATATCTACATTTTCATGTATTTAGATACTTCCAAATTAGGCTACATTATTACAATATAAAGTGAGTAAATACAATTCAAATACATGCCCTTAATTTAATCTTAACATATAAATACAGTTTATAGTTAATAGATATTGATAAAAAGAATAGCTAAAATATTGATAAAAGAATTGCTATAGTACAGTTAATCGATATTGATAAAAAGAATTGCTAATATTACAATAATTAAACGACTGAAGACTCTGCACAGTGATTATAAATAAATATGTCTGTTCATTATTGCAATTTTAGAATGATAATTTAAAACATATGTTTTTAACCATACTAAAAAAGTTTATAAGTTTTGCGTTACCTATTTATTAGAAATGAATATAAAACTAGAAAATGAAATTATAATTAAAAATTAACATAAAAGCATAAAATTAATAATAAAAAAAACATTCATCAATTACAGTTGTCGAAACATACAAAAACATCAAGCTTATAATGGAATTGCATTAAATATCTAATTATTTATGGATGATAGTATACCTACTTATTACAACACCTATTACATAGAGAAGAAATAGAAAAAGTTTATCAACGATAATAATGTTATGAAATTTTAAGAGTTCGAGTAAGCAATAATAAAACATCGTTGTTTTCACATAAAGTTTTAGTTGCTTTCACTAGTGCTGTTTATCATTGCGATACCTACATATAACATTGTCGAAAACGTGTAGCAAAACAAAAATCGGAAAACATGTCCTCGCGAGAGAGAAATAAAAAAAAAGCTGAAAAACGAGACGTTAATTGCATTTAAAGCTTTCGTGTGTAAAATATTCGTCAGACCGAACACGTACGTTTGTCTCGTACAATTCGAGTGCCAGTCCTCGTTTTTCGAAAGTTACCAAATGAAACAAACGAACTGACAAGGAGAAAAATTCAACCATTACTCACTGACCTGCCGATATTCAGTAGATTACTTGAAAAATTAACGACAATCAATAGTTTTAAATTTTGAGAAACAAATAGCATTCATGCAATTTAGTTCATTTTTAAGAAATGTCGATAAAAAAATAAACTATTTTGTATAGGATTATTACGCTTATGTTAATGACAATCTTTAAAATAATTAATGTTAATAGTTTTTAACAGTTTAAAAAACTTTCAAATTTATTTTTGTAATCTCTTTTAACAATAAAAAATAAAAGATAGATAAAGATTAATAAATCTAATAAATAAGTAACAAAATTAAAATAATAAATATTGAATAAATATAAATGTAAAATAATATGATAAATAAATAAATGAGACATTATACTTCTTTATTTTTATTTCACATTATATGAATTATATACCATAAAATCATAATAATAACGTTTGTGAAAATTATCACAATTAATTAATTAAATGATTAAGCTGATTATTGATAAAATAAACAACTAAAATTTTACAAAATTAAATAATTACTCAGTTAATTATAATAAAGAAACGATTATTTTAATTTATATTAAGTCCTTTTGTTTAACTCCGTCATAATAAATCATATCTAAAATATTTTTTTCAAGAAATTAAAGAAAAGATTAAATATTTTCTGTATACTTCTTTGAAATAGATCGCTAATCGCTAAATGTTTTCAGTCAAAAAAATTAGCAAATGAGCAATTTCCTAAATAATATTTAATTGATAAAATTGAACACTCTTCATATATTTCTAGAAATCAAACAAGTAGGTAATAATTTAATTTTTGAAACAAATTTTAATTTTTTAAGTATACGAAAATCGTGTAATTATTTTTTCCACAGAATAATTAGATAACATTTTCAAAAATATTAGATAAGATATTAGATAATTAGATAGTTGGATAAGATATTAGATATTAGATAAGATAAGTGATAGATAACATAACTATTAGACAAATAATTAAATAACATTTTCAAAGTACGTAAGTATCTGTTTCTAAAAAATTACGAAATAAAATGTAGGTGGATGGATTAATAGTTTAATTGGTCAATTATTTTCGTATCATAAATATTTCTGATCTAAAATAAGAACTTTGTACGCATATAAACTCTGAAATTTCTATTTAACCAAAGATTAAAATCCTATAGATGTAATTACATACCAAATAAGTTACGCACCTATGTTTATTTAAATTAATGCAATTCTGAAGCACATAATAAAATTCTTTATTAGTATCAATTAATTTTCATTTGAATACCTATCAAAACATAAATCATTTTTTATAACATTGATTCCAGTGTATTGTGAGTCTTATTTCTCCATTAGAGTGCACTATTATTCAAAATTTCCTACAATTAGTTTTCATCCAAGCATATATAACTTTTAATTTCCTATAATAACTTTTCATCCAAGCATACATATTAGAGTTATGAAATTTGACAAAACAAAATATTGAGTTTGTTTAAATATCATGTAAATAAGTAAATAATTTCCAAACTTTATCTCCTATACATACTTACTTATAATGTAGAGAATTTATAAGATAAATTTAATTTTAGAATTCATAAAACTTCAATTCATTGTAAAAAGAAACTTATACTGTAAATCAACAGAAAAATACCATTAAGTACATCAATATAGAATATTTAAAAACATGTAAGAAAACCAACGAAAAAACTACCTAATGAAATATTAATTCCATTTAGATACTTCAAAAGATATAAGTAAATAAATATTAATTTTTAATAAATGTTCATACATATATATTTGTCACAAATGCATGCACAAATACATGATTTTGGTCAATAGTGATAGATTATGTATAAAAATATATGTATTATCTACTTAAGTTAAAATTATTTAATTTCAAAGTATAATAAATAATGTTTCATAAAAAAGAATCAACTTTATTACTTTATAAATAAATGATTGTTTCCATATAGATAGTCAAATTTCATTACTGTCCATTCTTATAATTAAAAGTAAGTAAATAAATAATTACTTTTAATAAGGTAAGTATGTATCTAAATATTTACATATATATCTCTTAATCAAATATCAAGGGATATTTATTGGATTTATAAGGAGAAACAAACAAGGAAAATGAGAACGAAATAACAATAAAATGAAAAAACAAATAAAAGTCTTTGCGGATTAGGGTGATTTAAACTATTAAACTCTTAGAATTGAAGGCCGGATCCGTTTTTGACGAACTACTGGCTTATTTCTACGACGAACGATGCCATGGCATGGGGGGGGGGTTGCTAAGAGGAGCGCGTGGAGGTGGTTACCGCGCCTTCAGAGAGGGGCAAGACCAAAGAAAAAAAAAAGGAAACAGAAAGAACGATACGCCGCGTCGGCGAGGAAAGAACGGGAGAGGAAGAGGGACCACTCGTACGCGCTGAAATTGCTCAGCCATTAACGATACTACGTTATTACGTTCGTTCTTTTTTGCACCGCAGTCTCCACTCGCTCGCGCGCACAAACTGGCGGCCATCTTGAAATATGGAATTGAGAAGGAACACGGAGACGCAGCGATAACGACGATTTCATGCTGTCTCTGTCCCGTTCCGGAGAGAACAATGAATCAATTCAATTAATGCGAATCAATCGTCCGTATAACCAGACTATCTAAGTCAAATATCAATGTAGTTGTAGAAATATGAAATGAATATAACAAATTAAAACTAAATTAATATCATCAATTAACTTTAACTAAAATTTTAACAAGTTTTGGTCTCACAGATTATTTACATTTGACTTTGACAGTATTTTGTATAAATGCATATACAACGATAAATAGTACTCATTTATTGTAATATTTTCTTTTATATATGTTCTTAAATTTAAAATTAACAACAATTTTTGCAATAGCTGATTATGAAAAAAAACAAATATAATCTGTTGATATTTATTAATTGTTAAATATTTTTGGTAGCTCTTGCTTTGCATGTGATATAAAATATTCAACCAAAAATAAAGAAATATTTCCTTTATATTAGATATAATATTTCCATCAACACAATGAATTTTAGATTTTTCATTTTTGTTATTAAGAAAGTTGAAGGTACATATGTATCCCATCCAAAAAATTACGTATTACTGATTTTTATTAAAATGAAAATACTGTTTTATATATAATTATATATATAATTATTTTTATATTTATTTTCGTTGACTACATCACTTTAATTATTATATATATAATATATAAATATTAATATAATAAGTAAATATCTATTTTGATAAACATATTACAGATTGATCATTTTAATGTTAACAAAACTAATATTAAAAAATGAAGTCATTAAATACGTAAAAATTTAAACAATCTAAAATTAATAAAAAAGTAAAAAGAATCAATATCAATATTTCGAGAAAATCTTAGACATAATTTTATATTTATTGATCTTATGTCTAAAAAGCATATTACGTAAATTTAATAGAAAACTGACAATAAAATAATTTTAAATGATTTTTAAAAAATAGTAAGAACACCCCTTTGGATTAGACAGTACCTATTTATTGCTCATATGTTACATCGAAGTTAACATTCTATACAAAAATTTTACTAAATTTTTTACTTATTCTCACACTTAGAATATTCCTATGCTTGTTTCAGTTCAAATTTAAATATCCTTGACAAATTTTTAAACTCCATTTTCTTGAAAACAAAACCTCATATGAAAAAATTCTATTCTTTTTTTCGATTTATTTTTCCATGTAAAATCAAATCATAGCCGATTTCGGAAATGCTTTTTACCCAGATATTAACTATTAGATAATTACCTAAATCGCCAATATTTATTTTTTATGTAATAATTTCATCTACTCAAAAATTTGTTATATACGTTATTATATTCCTTCTATAAAAACTAAATTCAAGCAAACTAAACTAATATATAATTAATCCTTATGAACTTTTAGTCAAATTATCTAAAGTTCCTGATTAAAAAATAATCTATTTAACAATTGTGTGTCGTAAATTTTGTATCGTAAAACATAGAATAAATCAAATGAGAAAAATTCACATAATTCATATTTGCCAGAACCATATAATAAAATGTTTTTATCATAACATTTTTTATCCTTTTTTGTGTTAAATACTTTTACATACATATAATGAATACAATTAAAAAAATGAATGGTTTTGTTAAGAAATCTTTATCAAATAATCCTTAATTTTATACTAAAATTATACATGATATAGAATCATAATTCCTTATTGTATAAATATGCAAAGAAAAAGTCCTACTTAATTGTAAGTTGCATTTAAATTAAATCTGAATTATTTTCCTTGTTATATAGATTTTTTATAAATATAAGTATTTTTTTTTTTTAGTCTATTTAAATTATCAGTTAAAATTACTGATGAATAGAGCTGAACAAATACACTTTGAAATGCATTCTTGAATTAATCTTAGCCTTGATCAATTTTAATTTCCCATTTTATATATATGTATATATATAATATATTCTCAAAAAATTACTAGCTTCATAGAATGTTACAATACATTCTAATCTAACTACTTCAATTTTAAATATCAATTATCTATTATCTTCAATAAAATATTCCAATCTAACTACACAAATGCCTCAACAGTAATTCATACAACTTCAATTCTATCTGTTAGCGTCGTTTGTATTTTAATATTATAGAAACTTAAATGAAGTAAAAAAACCTTCGACTTCAATTCAATTAATAGTAAAATCATTAAAAACCTACAAAAATAAACAAAATTGTCATCTTATAGACTAACTTCATTGATTACTTGCTGCATTGATTATAATTATTATTAATAATTATTAGAGAGAATAATTCAAGTTAGAATAAAAAAAATAAATTAGGATAAAATCCAACGCAATCTTACATGCAAAATTAAAAGAAACTTTACAATGTCATAGTATGATTTTTCAAATTATATCTACTTTGAAAATAGAACATTCTTCATCAAAATTCAAGATTTCAGACATTTGTGATATTGAAGTAAGAATTCATATACTATAACCTATATTTTCACAAGATAAATCGACGTGACAACGATGACACAGTTATTTCAGCAAATCATGAGAATTCCAAGACTGTATTCTGGTATAACATATTGTAAAATTATAAAAGTGATTCAGTCAAGGGAAAATAAAAATAAATGCTGATAAATATAAACACAGGTAGGTAAGTAAAAGGTACTATTAGAATAACTCAAATTAAAAGAATTAAGAATACATATAGATTTACAGGTAACATGAAATTATATACACACAAATTATATTTATAATTATGTCATAATTGATTAACCCATTCAAGACCGATAATGCAATCGTAGTGGAAGATGCAACATCTGTGTCATTGACTGACAATGAGATTAATGTTATCCGTGCAGATTCTATTCCGAGAAAAAGTCATTCTATTGGTAAAGTCAGCTTCACCAATAATCTTTAAAGTTTTTGAAGTTTTATATAAATTTTGGTTTTTTCGTCATCACATTTTTTACATCATAATGACTATACTGCTAGTCGGTCTTTAATATATCAAATAATTGTTGTCTAAACAGAAAAATAATTTAGTCAAAAGAAAAAGACATATTATGCTAATGGAAAAACAAGACACAAATTACATTTGTAATATTAATAAGAGAAAATTGACCTTATATAATATAGATAAATATTTAAGTATCATAAAAATTTGAAATGATATTTATTACGGTTTCTATGACTGTAATAATTATGATTATTGTACTTTTACAATAAATATCATCATCTTCATTAACTATATTATTGTCTATTTTATGAAGTATTAATAAAATTGCTATTCTACTTATGTGATGCATACTTATAAGTATTAATCAGCTATGTTGTAAAAAAATTTCACATAGCCAATGACACACATGTATATCATGAAAATGATATAATAATATTTTTCACTGTAAATGGAGACGATCTTTTCAAAATTCATCGATCACAAATGTGTTAAATCCGAGAAAAAAAAATAAAGAAAAAACATTTACTGATTCACCAGGAAAGATTTTAAATTAAATTTAAATAACAACTTCTTAATTTATAATTATTATAATCTCTGAGATAGAATAATTAAAAATCATATTGCAAAATTAAAGTGTTAGAATGAAAAAATGGAGCTTCAATAATATTAAAAACTAAAATTTAAAATACATAATCTAGTATTATTTATGTAATAGCATCAAAATAGTAAAATTCAATGTATCAATGATGCAATAGCTACAAATATCAAAATAATAAAAAATGTCAAAAGATTCTTTTTCAAAAAAGCAGTCAAAATTAAAGTTTCAATTAGTATTAACCATAAGAATCTGAATCGTAAAAACTTTAAGATTACTGATGCTATAATATCTGTATTAATGAATTCTCAAAATCCCAAGGCAATTACAATATTTGAAAAAAATTTCTTTTAAAAGAATATGATGCAGGTAAGTATATGTACATTTGAAAATTTTGAACAATTCCTGAAATAGGAATTTAACCTATGAAAATTTTAAAACTGTCAGTGACATCAATGTGCTTACATGTCGATATTATCAACCTTGTTAATTTTTAATAAAAGTAATTATAACATAAGTAGATATTTAAAATCCAGAACTTACTATTGTATACTTACTATTTAATATACATAACAATTAAAAATGTAAAAATTTTTAAAAATCTCGAAATTTTACTATTACTTATTTTTTTTGTTAATAATTAAATTATAATGTACCTAATTAAATTAAGATAAATAACAAAATAAAATAAAATGCTTCATTAAAAAGATAAAATATAACTATTTATTGTTTTCTTTTTTAAATGACAAATCTTTTTCAAATAATAAATTAATATAACAATTGTTGAACAAGATTACAATTCATAGAATGATATTTTCATTTAACATCGTGTTAAGATGTTAAGATATGCCCAATTAATATAGTTATATAAAACTAATAAAAACTTTGAACACATATAAATACATTTTTACATTGGTTATAAGCGAAGAAAATGAGAAAAATAATGAAAATGGCAAACACTAATCGATTCGATTCGAATAGTAAGTAACAAATTGTATATAAATCGGTATTTTATGCAAAATCGTGTGAGATCGACATCGATGGAAATACACGAGGAGCGATTGAATTAGCAAAACGTAGATATCTATATCTAGTCTTTATTCCACGATCAAATTCTATTCGAAAAGAGTCTTGTACTATAACTAAAATACACAATTCATATTACAATATAAAATAAAAAGAATATGTAACTCTGCACAAATATGCAATTCATGTTTAATAATTTGTAATTTGTACATAAATATATGTATGTAAATATGTAAATACAAAATGAATTATATGAAAATAATGATATAAAAATAATATGGAAATTACTAATTTTCTCAATTGATTTAAAGTATTAAATGTAATAATAATAAATTTAAAGAAAATGACAAAATATTAATTATTAATAGATAGAAGTATCTATAGGTAAGTAATAACTATAATAGTAACTAATAAATTAGTAAAATATGTAGTAACTATAATATTAAAAAACTATGATAAAATTCAAATATATTTAAATTTTGTTCTAAAGAATACAATACATACTTTTTTTTCTCTTGACTTCGAAAATATGCAGGATATTTCAATAATTATATAAGAAGTAACATCTTATGTAAAACTAAGATAGACTAATGAAGTTTCATTCTCGGGGAAAGTGATTTTCAAAATCCAACTAACTATTTTATGTTAATACCTGTTTTTGCTTGTGTTTGTATTTACAAACATAAATAATATCATTCTTTATTATATTATTTATAATATAATATGCACAAATGAATAAATCAATATTTTTATAATAACGAAAATTAATTCTGTCCCAGATTTTTGATTTCCAAAAATAACGAATATAAAAACCTTCATAATAACAAAAAGAATAAATGTAAATAGATAATAATATTATAATATCAGTATAACACAGAACCGATATAATTAAAAATTATTTAATTACGATACATAGAGAGTGATGAATTTTAATTGATTTTAGGAGAATTGCACAAAAGTCAGTTTCGAGAAAATACCAATTATAAGGAGAGCGCTTATCAGCCGTAAATTAGTGATTGTTAGAATTTGTATGTCGGTCAGAAGAAAGCGTTCTCGCATATTTCGCCCTTTTGAAGAACGGTTCCAACGGAGATTGGAGGTATATTATTAGTCATTACCTATAATCTCCAGTTGGTCGCTCCCATCTCGTATCGATAGTCATTTCGTACCGACTTATGATCCGAGTCAAGGCTATAATCGAACGTAAATCGTGTCCAGCTCTTTTTATGGAACATTTAAAGACCAAATGGAACCGCACCAATTGCCGTATATTTCTCGGCATTGTATTTGTCTCTCTTTTCATCGTCTCACTATCCACGTTGCAGTGCTAATCTTCCCAAGACCTCCATTTGCAGTCATTAAATTGTTTCCGACTTCCCTCTCGTTCATGTCTTGACTCTTGACCTCTGATCTCTGCATATAATAGAACCGTGTAACACATATACTGTTTTAACTGTGTTAAAGACGAGTAGAGAAAGATGTTTCGTCAGATTTAGTCAAGAAATCGATGGTCTAATGAAGAATCTTAGAAAGGGAAGAACACTCAAAGAGTACGAAAAAACATGAGAGAAAGAGAGAGGCAAGATGAGAACGTTAAGACTGCTTTACAATTTTATATTCATTGATCTTGTATTTTAAAAAAATATTACATGCAGGTTATCTAACCTAAACCTAACCTAACCTGTTTATTGAAATATGTCAAAATAAATTTACGGAACTTAATGATAAACTTACAAAAAAATAATTTAAAAATAGTAAGAATATCCCGTCTTGTACCGTATACGGGAGAAGATGGAACGATCAATTTATTATCATCTATTTATTGTTAAAATGTTGGAATTAATTGAATAATAACATTTTTATTTGTTCATAAGCGGATAAATAAATACCTTTAAAAATTGTATAACTAATAATATTCAAGAGATAATGTGATTGGAAGTATTTATTTGTTAATGTTCAAAATGTAAGATCGTGATCGTGAGAATCAGAAACATAGTCAATAAACGCATAAAAAATGCAATAAATCGATTGTAATTATTAGTAACGAATTGTATAATGCATAATTCAAATAGTTTTTTTCTTTTTGTCTTTAATAATATAGAAACTTTGCAAATACGAAATAAATAATTGTCCAGTTATACCCTACATTCTTATGCTGTCCTTTCTTTTTGTAGATATAGTATTGTAAAATTAACTCCTTAACTCGAACTAGGATAATTTGCATTAAATACATTTCATCTTTTTTTCAGAATATTTAATAAAAATTTGACGGTTAAAATAATGAAATCTAGTATTACTCTTAGAAAATACAGAATATATATTTTACAATAATGGTAAAATAATTGCAATTGATAGCTAAGAATTGAATAAGAAAGATATGTTATATAATAAAAATTGAATAAGTAAAATAAAATTTTTAAAAATTGTGCACTCAAATATTGTTATTTAAGTCTAAATTATAAATACAGAAAATGTGAGAACATTATGTTTTATAGTTTTTTACAGAGTATATACTTAAAATATCTTTCCTACTCTTCTGTTCTACTAGCAATTTGAGTAGATATATATCTCTCTTTTTTTATATAAAAATCTTTTGTTTTTCATTGGTTTTCATCAAAATAAATGATAATCAGAAAGAAGCAGGATTGAGTTACAGTAGCTACATATAAATAACTTAAATCTCATCGATATTATAATAACATAAATAACTTAAATGTCATCGAGAGTACCACAAGAGTTTCCATCCAGTGACAATAAATAGCATTATTTTCCTTTCGATATTGACACATTTATTCTTCATGTTTAAAGTTTCAATGATAATATTTATTTTTATTACTTTCACTTTTCGACGTAAAGTAACAAAAATTTTTAATTCAATATAAACATATTTCGTAATGATAAGGATTGTAATAAATAAATATAGCTTGACAGCAAATAACAGTATCAATATAATATAATATTTTAAACTAGTTTAAACAAAAATATATGTAATTATTTATATAAATATATATACAATTATTTATAAATTGAACTATAATGCATAAGCATTCATTTAGAACATTTTAAGATAAAGAACATTTTAAATATTTTTCATAATATTTTTAAATATTTAATAAGCATTAAATATTTATTAAATTACTACTTAGTATAATTATTAAAGTGACTTTGCCAAAAATTCTTTTTAGAATATTATTCACTTCTAGTTTATGTTTAAATACATATTTATTCAAATGGTTAAACTTTAAATGATTAATTTACATGCTAACCGTTATTATTTTTAATTAATATCTTAAAATCTTCTCGAAGAATCACTTTGTTGAAGAGTTAGTAGCTAATTCATAGCATTACAAATATGTAGGATAAAAATGTAAATGGACTCATTACGTTTCTCGTGTCTTTCATGAGTAATTTATATCAATCTACTCAATAGTAGTCATGAATATATTACAAAATCCCAAACTATAAGTTTTCGACTTATTAAATCCTATCAATTTCTCAAATATGTATTTTTATTACCATAGTGATAAAATGATGAATAAAGGCATAAAACATATGAGACATTAAAACATGAGACATTAAAACATGTTATAATTTATTAAGAAACATAAATATCAAATATTTTTTAATATTTATACCTACATATTATTACATAAAATTTTTATAGTATTTCACTTCATTATTATTATTAATAAAAACAGAAGTTTAGTAAATATTATAATGAGAATTCATATTATAAAAAGTGATAATGATATAATCTAATTGGATAAATAAATCGTTATCTTTTTGAAACCTTAATAATTATTTCTTTATTTAATCCATAAATTTCGTATATTACAAAATATCACGTATTTATTTCTTATATAATGATTATATCATTAAAAGCACCGATAATATAAGACAATCTTACATTAATAAATGACATCATACCTTATCTCGTCAACATATAATTATATAATACTTATTTTCTTGCAATTAAAATATCTAATAAGAATTAATATCTCTCTATTTTTCAAGATTCTCACAAAATAAACTTTGATAACATCAATTTAATAAAATCATACAACTTTTGTTAAAATAACTTATCTTATTCACATTAAATAGGCCACAATCCAAAAACTTTATTTATATGTTATATTATAAACGTAATTATAATAATTGCAATAACATGTTCTAGAAAAAAGAATTCGTTACATAAAGGGGCAAAAATATCTTTAAAATATCTTTAAAAATGAGTTTATCTCTTTCATATATTCATTTGTAAATTTCTCTTCGACTAATAAACCATCAAAATTTCCATATTAAACACGACTGATCGGTTAAATTTCATGTTCTTTCAAAGCTGGAAAACCAGCGCTAAAACATCTTTTAGCCGAGATTCTTCGACGTACAATGGAACATTTAAATTTTCGTACGATGAACGGTCGATATCTGTCCGGTGTTCGATTTAAATTTTCAATCAGTCGATGAACATTCCTTGTACAGGAGTCTCCCATGAGTCAAGAGGCTCAAGGAACCGATAAGATTTATGCATAAAAAACGGATCTGGTTTACGAGAATGCTCGTCGTCTAGAACACGATTATTAAAACGTGCCGCCAGCTTGTAGAACCCAATAAAGGAAACGCAGTTCCTGGCCTTCTTGGAACTTTAAATTAAAACCGCTCTCGTTGTTTTGCGATCGGAAAAGGATCCCCATCGGTGCCGAGGACTTGAGAGCGTTCCGGTGTCGTTCGCAATCGGAGGCATAAAGTGTCTGCATAAAGCAAAGTCCAGCGTAGACAGCGAACCACCAGGTAAGAACATGCTCGAAAAAGTGCCCCACGTTCTCTGACCATTCGGGGAAATCCGTCGTTCTAGAAAAATCCGATTTTTCAACACAAACTAACATTCTCTAGAAGTTAAAGAGGATGCAAAGAGGATACGATTAAAGAAGCATTCTATATAACAAAAAATATGTATAATAAATAATGGAAGCATAGTCAAACTTATACTGAAACTATCAGTAACGACAGTTGCAGAGATTTATCATTGTAAATAGGATTTCTATATAGAATAAGAAATTCGAGCGAAATTTTATTAGAATTAAGCATTAATTTATAAACTAATTAGGAGAAATTTAATATAATAAGACATAAGTATATGACTAAGTATAAGTGTATTCAATAGTGGTGGATACAAAATTTTCCTAAGTTTTAATTTTGTCCTATTATCATAAGAAATGTCGTAAAACTTACACATCACAATTTTAAAAATATAAAAGAAAAGATTATGAAAAGTATAAAAAATTCAAGAGAAATTTTTTTCAAAGTGAATTATAAATAAATTGAAATAATGATAATTTAATCCATAAAAGTTAAAACTATTTTTTTACTTTTTCAATTTTGCTATTTAACTTACTCTTAATAAAAACGTTATATTAATTGTCCATGTTTTAATTGTCTGTGTTCTTTTTATTTTTTTATATTTTTATATAATTTTTGTATTAGAAATAAATAATAATAAATAAATATTTCTTAAAGGATATTTTTATGCTTCAATAGTTTACTCTTTTATAAATTAAGTATATAAGTACGAAGTAAAATTAATCTTGCTATGCTCCAAATTTTTTTTTTTTGTATATATTTCTTTTTCTTTTAACTATATGCGTGTTCTTGTTGAAAATCAATCGTTAATGATATTTTCTATATTTGTTTGACTTTAAATGCAACTTGATCCAACTTCTTATTTGAACAACTTATGCAATTTCAATGTTAGTCGTCTACAGAACACTGTAAACGCGTATCTCTGACAAACCCACTAAGTGATAACATATTTACGAATACAATCGTAATTCATTACATACTAATACTAATGAAAACACAAAACATCATTGAGATTGATCTCTCAAAAAAATAATAATATTAATCTTAAATTTTCATTAAATTATCGTTAAGACGATGCTAATGATGATGATGAATAATTTTGAAATATTAAAACATGAATATGTTCTTATAATTTTGAGAAATCTTTTAATAATGTTAATTTTTTCAATATAAATTAATATGTTATAACAATTAATATATAAACAGTATATATAAAATTATATTATATATTGTATTAAATTTTATATACTTGATAATTGATAATTCAATATAACTTTTCTGGAAAATAATTTTTCAAGTTTTTTTTTATTAGAAAATTAATTCAATAATTTTTTACTAATCTAAAAAATTTGAGTATATATACCTAATATTTTTGAAGTTTGGTTTCAAAACAAGTATGAAAAGTATAGGTGACCGTTCTTGTCACGACGAAAAATCTTATCAACTAGACAGACGACATGCGGCCCTGTAGGATTTTAATTCGAATAAATCCAAGTTGACGAGGACGCAGCCTTTTAAAATTCCAATGATAACAGACCGGATCTTTGAACCTCGTCAACGCCGTAACATCTATCGTATTATCTTTCTCTATTCTTTATTTTCTAACTTACACCTATATCTGTGTGAAACATTAGTCTCACTTAAATATAGAAGAATACGTACCTATTACAATTTTAGACACAATAAGAAAACTATTTTTTATCGATCTTAATCTTAGATTATTTTAGAAATTTTTTAAAAAGAATTTTCAAATTATCTTTAGTAAACAATGTAATTAGTTGTGTTGAATTATATTAACATTTAATATTGTAATGTCTTTAAAAATGATTCATTACAATTACAAAATGACAGGATACTTCTGCATTTTTCGTGTTTCTTAAAACTAATGATATGTACAAAGATTTTTTGCATACATTTATGAAAGATATCGTTTCCTCAATAACATACGACAAAATCATTATTATTTAAGTTTTCTTAAAATTATAAGCATTTGCCATAAAATAATAGGATATACATACCTATATATAAATCATCATTAATCATATAATTAACACGAAATAAGAAATATATAAGTACTTATATTGTGTAATGCGTCTTTGAATTCAACTCAAGAATTATTGAATTAAATTCTGCGCTATATAACGCTATATTTACAGAAAAACTATGTATATAGGGTAATTTCCTTTAACTAAGTACAATCAAATATCTTGACTGTTTTTACAAAAAAATGTTTAATTCAAAAGTTGTTCAGTAACAGAAAATGTAAGAGTAGATATCTATTAATAAGAGAAATATCAAAGTGAAAATACCTAGAAGAGAAACATCAAAAATATCTTTTTACTGAGGCTTCCATTACATCCATTTTTTGTTCGCAATATCTTAAAATGAATTTAACAACCTATCACTTGATATAGGTAATATGATGTTATAAATTATATCTAAAAGTGTCAAATCATGTTTCTTGTCAATTTCTATATGATTGTGTCATTTACGAAAACGATTCTTCCTCTTGTAATTAAATATTCCCTAAAATGATGATGTGAAAATGATGCCAGTGTTGCTAATTCGTAAATGAATTTTAATGTTTTATCTACCACTATTTAACTTGTAGTAACAAATTAATTTATAGCATTATGCATAAATTAAGGAAATATATCATATTGTGAACAAAAAAATATAAAGTTCTATTAATAAAAAAAATTTATTTCACTTTGATATCTTCCTTATTAATATTTACCCATATTTATAGAAAAATTATTTGTTCCATCTAATATCCTTCTAAATACCGAATAACTTTTGTAAGAACATTTTTTAACATTTTTTTATCTTCTTATGAGATATTTGATTATTTCCAATTAATTCTTCGTGATCGTGGACACACGATTTACCTTATTCACGTTCTATAACTTTAATATAAATTTAATTATTTTATCTCACTGTGCCATATGAGATCGCCGACATGATGAAAAGTGAGACCGTACGACATATTGAAAATGACGCTGCGTTAAGGATCAAAGGAAACACTCCGAATATATTAGGTATATAATATTTTCATATCTTCAAATATTTAACCATTTTAAATTAATCCATCGTCAGAAATGCAGTATATAGAGTGCTTGTAATATCGGACCAGCATTTTTCTCATAAATAATAAATTTTCAGAAAAACTAAACGAGGAAAAATTGTAACGTTTCCTATAGGCAACATGACGACATACTCCAATTTTTATATTTGCATTGTCCAAGAAACGAAAGTAACCTTCAGTTTTCTTATATAGAATGATATATTTTTTGATTTATTAATCTATATAATTCAACATTTTCTAAAAAAAAGTATTAACTTTTATATGTGAGAATAATTACATGAGAATTTTGTTACATTATTTATTTGAACTACTAGAAAAATATTTTTACTTTCTTTTCATTGTTTGCTTTTAGATGTGTTGATTTATAATTGATATGAACGTTTCAATATTATTGACATTGATAATACATTTTTAACATAACATTATGCAATATTTAAAATATAACGTAGATGTAATATCATTGACATTAAAAATATTTACAATATAATATGTAAAACATTTTAATATTATTTATAATACTTATCTATTTAATATTAAAAAAAGAATAGTTTATAAAAACATTTAACATATTTTACTTTTTTTATCTTTTTACAACAGCTATACATTGTTACTTGTGATCACATTTTGAAAATTTTATTCTATTTATTTATTATTTCACTATTTGATCGATACAATATTTAAAAAATACCAAATAAATTATTTTTATTAATAATAGTTATTAGTTTCCAGATTTTAAATTAAAGAATTAATAGTTACCTTTCTTATTTGTAAATAAATGAAATTCTGATTCTAAAAATTTAAACTTGAATGATCTGTTTCTCATAATATTCAATTTATAATAAAATAACTTATACCTATACAAAAACCACCTCTTGTAATATTATTATCTAAATAATATTTGAACGGATATTTTAAAAAAAGATGCTGGTACAATATTAATGAAGAAATAAATAAACAAAATGATTGTAGACACCTACTGTAGATTATTATATAAACAATTAAAATTTTTGTTAAGAGATGATTAAAACAGTTAGTTGATTTAAAATAGAGTTGATTAAAATTGTTAAGAGAAAATACTTCATTTTTTGCAAAGATAACCTATTCGGAATATTGAACAAATTTACAATATATTATTTATATTTAACCAAACCGATAAATTCCTGTTAAAACTTTCTATGACATGATACTGAGATATTTGGAACTAAAGAACATAAATCAAAGTTATAAAAATTAATATTTATATCATATACATATCCAAAATGTATTATAATAATTTGTAATATACTTATAACAAACTTAATTATTTTTTATATAAAATATATGTATATGTTTAATCTTACAAAAAAGTTTAAGATAAGTATTATTATTATGTTTATTATATAATTTTATAGAAATAAATCATTCAATTTTGATAACACTGACTTACTTAAAAATTTAGAAAATGAATAAATATTATCGGTAATGCAGAGATTATCTCTTCCATTAGAGGTCGCTAACGTATGAACAAAGAAAGCGTGTACAGGTTTCTACTTCACCGAGATTGTTTTCTTTTCATGTTTTTATATTTAATCACTAGACGAGTTATATGAATAGACATTGCATCTTATGGACTTTTGTGGTCCGTGACCTGAAATACCGACAAACTAAAAAATCACTTGTGAGCAGGCCGCTTATCACCACATATCCGGTTTGAATCAGTTAAAGCATCACGCCACACCAAAAGAATCCAAAACAATGAGCAATCCACCTAAGAACAATAGCCACACGAAATTATAAAAGACACCCAAGAGCCCTCAATAAAAGATTAATAGTTCAGACGTCAAAGAGTAAAGATCATTTTTATTTCAAAGTTACGTTATATTCCTCTCCTTCCTCCGTAGTTGAAGTTTAGCGCGTAAAGTTTAATTTAAATTATTAAGAAGTGTTAAGAACATTAAGATTAATATTCGGACAGTGATTTAATTAATATTTAAATTTAGAGTAAATCATCGTTGCGCGTCGGAACGCCTCATTTCGTAGAATACGAGTTTTCGGGTTCCTCGCGCTAGTTTAAGTGATTATAAGACATTTATAATATTCGTGCGTTAGCTTCAATTACGGGACTTTGTCACGCAGTTCACGTGCAGTTTCGAAGCGCGTTTAAATCCGTTGCATAATATTTAATTTGTCCGTTCCCCACGGGAAACGTCGACTGGCGATCTCAGGACCATAAATATAAAGACATTTCAATTTAAAAGACATTTTAATTATAATACATTTTGTTCCTCGTTTGAATTTGGCGCGTGATCGCTGAAACACGGCAAAAAGTACGAGAAGAAGAGCCTTCAACCAAGGAAGACATAGAAGGCGCACCGGGCTGTATTTTTATTTTTTTCGGTGACGCAACTCCCGGCGTGACACACTGGTTTTTCAACGCACTCTACGTTTAAACAACAGTCACTTGGGAATTTGTGAATGAATAACCAGCAATATGATGTTTGAGAGCCATTAGAGTGTTGTCAACTTACAATACTGAAATGTGAAGCGAGTAACCATAGACGAAGTAACCGAAATCATTCAACTTTATATCAGAAAGAACTCTATCCATGTTTCACGGATTAATCAACTTTTTCACTATATAACAAATTAAAATTTTAAAATTATTAATACCTGGTTTTATGTATACATTTTTAACTAACAAAATTTTCAATTTTCAAATTTTAAATTATTATTAATATTAACGTATTAAAATCATTATATGAAAAGTATTAAAATTATTATATCCTCATTTACATATTCCTTATATTTTGCCTTTGTTTCAGAGTCTTACAAAGTATTCACTTCAATTCGATCAAAATTATCCGATCCGAGAGTAATTTGAACAAATTATTAAAATAATTAAAAATACAAGTCGTATAAAATTGTGGAAAAAATCATGTAATACTTTACTTGAATTCATTTTAAAATATAAAACTTTTGCTTTGATTTGTTTTTTTTAAAGATATTTTTACGTTATGTAGCAAGTGAGAAATTAAAAAAATTTCTATTCTCGAAAATTGTAAAATTCAAACATCTTTAAAAATATTGAGAATTTTTTTCGTAACTGGATCCACTATGGTCTAGAAAATTCAAATTTTGTCTTTTTTCAATATCTTAAACGTTACTGTTCGGTATAGAAATTCGGTATAGAATCCTTCTATATTCTATTCGGTAATACAAGAAGCTTAACATTAACATAAATGTCGAGGACCACTAGAAAAGATAAGACTACATTCTTATGACGATGATCGGCAGGGGAGATTGAACGAACAATTCAATGCGAGCTTTCAAACGATTCAAATGAACCACAACTCTTTTGAATTTTACGATTTTATAATTATTTCTTATAATTATTTTGTACAATTTTTTTCGCCATTCTATTAAACTTTAATCATTGTCTAATCATTAGAATTAGACGATGAAATGTCTAATTTTAATGATTTCTACTTAGGATTTCTCGAAATTTTACCATTACATTAGTCTACACATTTACATAATATACATTAGTAATGTTTATATACGTAAAATTTAATATATTTTTTAATTCTCGAATATCTCAAAAACTAGCCGAAGCTAAAATTTTATATTTGAGGTCCTGGCCGCTTCTCTATAATCTTCTTAAATATCACGCGTCTCCAGGATGGAATTACAATCCAATTAACTGAATCTCAGTACAAAATAAAGCTTTATTCCAATTGACCTCTCTTCTCCTCTGAGATGTTTGCTGAATTCGAGAATTTGACTGTTTGGAAGGATAATTTTACGATACTTAAGTATAAAAGACAACGAAAGACAAAAAGTATTATAAAAATTAGATAAGAATTACACGGTATATTGTCTGGAGATGGATGTTTATACGTATATATGAATATACTTGTGATTATTGAGAGTCGCATTTGTGTGTGTTTTTGTTTACTCTAGACGCTCGAATTAGATCTGGTGCAGTGACGAGGGGTCTGAGGGCGGCGAAACAGAGACGCAAAGTTCTCTGTTTCATAAAAAGAAGGATAAGAGAATGTTATATCTCTGTTTTTTCAAAAGAATTGTTATTGTGATGATTTGCCGCAAATCAGTTATCTGCAGCGGGCCTAACGTTAGCGACAAATTGCTTGTTCTTATTTTATATAATACATATATTATTAATTTTATATAATATATTTCGAAAAATTGAAGCATCTACCTTCCAAACAAAGAATTCTTGAAGCCAAGATTTTATATCTTTGGAGTTTCACATCTCACACCCTTCAAATTTTATCTCGATCGATGGCCATTTAAAACTAAATAAATATGTATATCGAAATCAATCACCAATTGCCAATCAAAATAATTTTACAAAGTAATTTAGTTAGCTAAAAATTATTTTTAAAAACAATGAAATGTGTATTAATATTAAAATATGGATACAGCTCTTTATGATATATACATAGATACATAATATAAAACGGAATAGTTTTAAATACTGATTTCTTGTATCAAAATCTGGAGGCACAGACGAAGTACAATATGTATGTACATATGTATTTACAGTGTTGTCAAATTTTCAATACTGAAATGTGAAGCTAATAAAAATGTGAATCGTTCTACTATTCACAATCGTTCTACTCAGAAAGAGCTCGATCCATATTTTACGGATTTATCACAATTTTTTCAAATACATAAAATTTAAATTATTAAAATTATTAATTAAAACTTTTAAATTATTAATATAATGAGTTTATGTATAAATGATTTATGTTGTATTAAACATTCTTAAAAACAATTTTTAATTACCTAAATTTTCAACCATTTTAAATTATTATTAATATTAAAATATTAAAATTATTATGTCATTTACATATTCCCTATATTACATATTAAAATTTACGTTAAATTTTTAACAATTTTATTATAACTATGCAGTGCATTAGTTGTGACAAATAACATAAATTCTATAGAGATATAATATGAAGAATGTTTATTTAATAAAAGTAATGATAATAGACAAATAATTAAACAAGGCAAATAACATTCAAACAACACGAATTAACTCAAATAAACTTTTAACAACACAATTGACACTTTTAACAGCTCTCTCTCTCTCAACGCTCTCTCACGACTCTCATGACTCGATTTTTCAACTTCGTTCGACTCTGCTCTTTTCAAAAAGAAAAGCGCTCCATGCCTACGTTATGCTTCTCGCATCACATTCATATTTTATCGTATTTTTATGATCAATAAACAGACCATCTGTTATATTTAAACATAATTAAAATTATAACTACAGATTAATTATAATAACCGATACTACAATTCTATAATTCATCAGTTAAAAATTACGCTTATTAGTCAAAATATTATTCGAAATTTTTTTATAAACTACTCTGCCTATCAATATTATGATAATAACAAAACTTTGTTATTTATTTAATATAAATCTTTAATAATTCATAAAGATTTAATGAAAAATATAAACATATCTACGGAATATATCTTTATATATCTCGCAAAATCGACCAATGTTGAATGTGTTTACAAATTTGGTACAAAGGGGCATATGTGGTGCAAATTATATTTTTGTAGATCAAGAAATGGGGGAAACTTATATTTTACAATTTCATAGAGCTTCATTAGAACAAGACAGATTTTTTATAAGGTAGCTTCTTGACATAAAAATATGTACGTATGTCTTTCTCTGATTTGTACCTTGGTTCTTGAACTAATGATGGCTCCGAATCTAAAGATGGCTCATAGCGTGACGAATTTCTAACAAAGTATTTAAAGGGACATAAGTTTCGGATTTGCTATTCAAAGCATACGTCAGGAAACGAAAATATAAAAAACATAATATTTCAAATTTAAAATCAGGAAAAGGATTTTTAATAAACAATTATTTTTGATTCTTTTTAATTATTTTTATTATTATTTTTAACAAAACTTCTTATTCCTTGAAATATATATTTTAAAGAACATTTATATTTTTTAAAGAACAACATACATAAGAAATAAATAAATAATACAAATTTTCTTATTTTGAAAATTTGTTCTGTTTTATTTTGATTGTTTATCAAATATTTGAAGACAAATCAACTTTTATTAATTAAAGAATAACTCACTTTCCGCTGTATTGATAAAGCCAATTTCATGAAACTCATTTCATTATCGTGAAACTCGAACGAATTTTAACAAAAGAAATAGAAAAAATGATACTATGTCATATTTATACGCAGCATGCCTTTCTTTCATCTTAGTTTTCCTATTATTAGGAAATTCCATAACGCAGCGGTAATGAATGAAAGAATAAAAATGGAAGCATTGACAATGAATGAAATAATAGAGTAACACATCCATGTCAATAATACGTTCCATTGGCTTTAATATTTATTATTGTACTTTTGTAACTGTTTTTAAATGAAATATTTATATTTCTATCACGAAGATTTGTCGAAAAGAGAATTAACATTCAACAAATTATATTTATGAAAAGCGACGATATTATTTGCATGAATTGATCATTTGATTTTTTCTTATTCAATATAACGGATATGAAAATTTAAAAAAATTATTTTTGTTTTTTCATATTTAATTCAAATATGAAATAAGTATTTTCTCGAAAATCAAAAATATGGATTAAGTTATTTTTGATTTAAATGATTTTATTTAATTCTATTTAAACTTTATTTAAACAAAAATTATACTTTTAATTATTACTTATTATTTAAGTAAAAATTTGCCCAAATGATTCGATAGCGGATAGTCGATACTTCGGATCGAATCGGATAATTTTCGTTGAGCTCGGGCGGATTCGGAAACATAAGAAAAATTCTCAAACTCGTCTGTTTAACTATTTCATCGAGTCGACGGACAGAACAGTAACAGAAATGTGGCAATCATGTAATACTTCTAGATTTTGGCAAGTGACTTTCGCCTGGAAATCCGAAACTTGTCTCTTTAATTCGTTTTTCTTTTGTCATTATTCGTTTTTCTTTTGTCACAATGCCGAAGGCAATTAGGTGTGTAGAATGTGTAGATTGACTACTCTCGATTTCGACGATTTTTGAATGTATTGTGCAGATATTTTGTAGTTTTTTCTTGTAACGCGTATGTTGGACTTTGTTAGAGGAAAGGGTCGTTCAGGGTATCGATTTCTAAATGATATTTAGGGATCGTCGAAATTAGTGAAGGAGTGGTTAATCTACAAATTCACCGGCAATTAGATGAGAAATGTTTTAAACTCATAAAATATTAATACTAACATATATATCATTAAGTCACTCATACTGTAGCGTGACGATCTGAATCTACGAGACTATTAGATCGATAACTTGCTGCATTCAATATTAATGAAAAGCAGCTGGTTCAAGTTAAAGTTTGATTGATGTTAGGTTTGGTAGGATTTTAATTCATTCGTCAGAAGTAAGATTTGATTGGATGATTTGATAATCTGACGAACATGAACTATATGAGTAAGGAATGTGTAAGATATGCACGTAAGAGTGTGTGAGAAGACTATCGCGTTAAGATGCTAGATTTACATATGTAGACACTCGCGTGAGCTCCTGAAAACTACTGACTACTCTGCTGGATTGTTGTAAACTGCCCTGGTTTGTCTAGTGGGTCTTATATAGTAGGTCCCATTGTGTTTTTCCTGATTGTGAGATGAGGCAGGCAACTAATTGAGTCCAGATGTGTTCATAGCGAGGACAGTTGCGATAAAGAAACTTACCGAGCCTTGGAATTGGGAGTCAAGTATGACTACAACAATGAAATAGAAAGTAAGGATACATGAAAGCACGGGAAAATCCCTACCGCGGAGAAGATAATCGATAATTTGGAAGTTTTTATCCCTGGCTCGACAAATTTTTCGCATCACTGTTTGGCCCTCGCTGTGTTCGATGAGATCGAACACATACTTTGTATCATTTTTATTAACAATTTATAATCATCGTACTATAAAAAAGAAAGTATGCGTATGGTATCGTTTAAAAAAATGAATTTTATTTCGAAATTTCAAAACGGATGATTTACAAGAAATAATTTACAACATACAATATGCTTCTTTATTCCAAACAATATTTATAGAATTATTTTTTTGATAAGTCCAAATCTTTCATAAAATCGAGTTTGCGGGATAAAGGTAATTTATTCAGGCTGTAAATTTACATATTTGTAAATAAAATAATATTATATCTAATTATATTATTCATAAAAATATCATATTTCAATCAATTTTTTTTAATACTTTTAAACAGATGTTAATAGTCAAATATATACTAAATTTTTTATTTAAATTTTCATCAATCTCTGTTTGAAATCGTTATATTCCTTCATTGATGAAGTACCACCACATTCAATTCAATGAATAATTCTCGAAATAAATTGGCAACACTGTTTATATTTCTTAATTTTAATTCTCACCATTAGTAGTGCTGCAGTGCAAATCCTGTTTAAATCGGTACGATAGGATGTGACACAAAAATGGAAATTCTGGTACAAAAAAATACATTGTATGTTAGGTCTATTCATATACCTCGTTTATGGTCTGAACAAAAACATGGAGGTTTTAATACTTCCTGAAATTCAAATGTTTAGCCTAAAGTTTTATATAAAATATGTATGTATATTTTAAATATAAAGATTAAATAATATTGTTGCTTTCATGTAATACATTCTCGAGTAGTGTAATAAACAAATAAAATTACATATCTTAATTTGTCTCGTGTGTATTTTTATTTATGATTAAGTTTGGTATTCTTATATATTCCCTTTATGTCATGTATGGAAGTGAACGTCTCTTCTTTTTTAATATTTAAATTTCGTTTAAATTGTTTTTTAACTAGTGAATTAATAATTAAACAATATAAAAATTTATATTGACGTTGGAAATAAATTTACTGTACATCTATTATTAAGAGCAATAACATAGTTCTATATGTATGTGAATGCAGTACTGTTTGCAGGTTATGTTTATCTTACAGTTTTTGATATATGTGTTTATATATTATTTATCTTTTTTTTTAAAGAATGGAATCTCGGACAGAGTTTAAAATAAAGTCTCCTCCAACTGACGCGGTTTCGGCAGTGGAATTTGGACCCAATTCAACACAGTTTCTCCTTGTTTCTTCTTGGGATAGTACAGTGCGGTTGTATGACATTCATGCAAATACTATGAGATTAAAATATAATCATGATTTGCCAGTTTTAGATGTTGCATTTCAGGTAATTGCAAACTCATTAGATGTTCTTTTGTTTTATAAATTTTTATAATTATAATTTTGGATAAATATATTTATAAGAAGTCGAGTTGTAAAATATACGAATATATTACAATGTTTGAAATAAAAAGATGAAATCAGATAAAATATATTATTTAAAATACAAGTAAACAATTGAAAGTGTTTATATAAGAAAAATGAAAATAGAAATGAGGAAGAAAAACTCTATACATTTTAATATATCATATATTATTATATTCTATATTGATATATTTTCTTTTTACATTTCTAATTCTTAAAAACTTATTTAACGTATTTAATGAAAACTTTAATTTTTAAGATCTGTACAATAAAAATTTTATTTTAATAGGATGCCGTTCATGCTTATAGTGGTGGTTTAGGAAACACATTAAAGATGTATGACATCAATAGTAATAGTGGTATTAACATTTTTCTATTTTTATTTTTATTCATGTTCATTATAATGTAAAAAAATCATGACAAAAATTCTTATAGAATCAATCATGGGAACACATGATAAACCAATCAGAAAAATTGAATATTGTGCTGCAGTAAATGCAATATTAACTGGTGGATGGGATGCAGCAGTGAAATTGTGGGATCCTAGAACACCCACTTGTGTAGGTAGTTATTTACAACCTGATGTTGTTCTTGCTTTATCTGTATGTGGAGATAAGTTTGTAGTAGGTACCGCTAAACGCAAAGTTTGTATTTGGGATTTGAGAAATATGGCTGGCATGTTTCAAAGACGAGAAAGCAGTTTGAAATATCAAACGCGCTGTATTAAAGGTTTTCCTAATGAACAGGTAGGTTTGATATTTTAAAAATTAAATAAATTAAAGGATTATATAAACAATGTTTTGATTTAATTTAACATTAATGTTAAATTTTATTTATTTTTAAATCTTAATAACTTTTAGGGATATGTTCTTAGTAGTATAGAGGGCCGTGTTGCTGTTGAATATTTGGATACAACGCCAGAAGCACAGAAAAAGAAATATGCTTTCAAATGCCATAGGATAAAGGAAAATAATGTGGAACATATATATCCAGTGAATGCTATTAGTTTTCATTCAACTTATAATACATTTGCAACTGGTGGTTCAGATGGTTATGTGAATATTTGGGATGGTTTTAACAAAAAACGTTTATGCCAGTTTCATAGATATAATGCTGGTGTTGCTGCACTTAGTTTTAGCCATGATGGTTCTGTACTTGCTATAGGAGTATCATATTTGAACGAAGCTGAAATCCCACCAGGTGGAAATGATGAGAGAGAAATTTATATAAGATATGTGAATGATCAAGAAACTAAACCAAAATAATATCGTGTTACTGTACAAAGTTTTTTACAGAAAAAATAGATTAAACATTTTTTTAATTATATCCTGCTTTATTAAAGCAGTACAAACTAAATGATAAAGCCTTTTCACAAAAATTAATAACCATTTGTATATAATAACAGTGTTCTATTTTACATTTTTATATCTTAAATAATTGACTGATAATTATAAACAATTTTTACAAATGAGATAGTATCTGTTCGGAATTATTAGACTAGTCAATTTTAATAAAATATTTTTTGTAGAGTCTATTTTTTTTATTTGAAATAATAATGGACTTATTCAAGTATTTTGTATATTAAATATTTGTGAATTTTGTTCTATTATGATTATTCTTCATTTTATTTTTTTTTTAATTAATTATTATAAAATTAGAAAAATATGTCTGCTTTTTATTTTATTTTTAAATAAGTGTATATTCAATCCTGTCGCTATCGTGGACGAGATATCTTACAACTATGTCAATTGTGTAATACTATCGACGAGATATCTCGCTTTATAATATCGCTTCTATAATTCCACTTCGTTAGTGGTATTGCAAAACCGAGTTAGCGGAATATCTCGTCCACGGTATCGGAAGGATTAATACTACGAACATAATTTATGTAATACGTCTATTAAATATTTGAATAAAAATTATTATATATTGTAGTAATTGATATAGTTATATATTACGAAAATATAAAGTAAATACATTTATTTAGAAATAACAAACAATTTAATAACAATCTGCTTAAAGAAAAACATTAAGTTAAAATTAAACAATGATCTTTTATAATATACAACATACTTCAAATTTAATATATATAGTATTAAAATAAATTGGAATATTATTAATAATAGAATTTCATATAATTATGGAATAATTGTAAATTATATTATAAAAAAAATTAGGTACAAATAATTTTTGTAACAATTTGCTTCTTTATAAATAATTGTGCTATTTATTTATATTTTACATTATATTTATGAAGTTATTGTCAAAACTCAGTTGCTGTCAAAAGAATGTTAGTAATACAATATAAGAAGTGTAGTAGTTAATTAATAATAGAAAACAATTACTATTTCTTTACTATTATAGTAATAATTAGAGGTATTATACATATTTGTAACATTTATAATGTGAAAAAATGTAGATCTGTGTTGTGTTATTTGTTAATTAAAATTATTTGTATAATTATTGAAAGTGAAAAAAAATATAGATTAAAGAACAGAAACTTCTTAGAGAAATTGCATACATAATTATATATATTATATAAAATACTCACATTGCTAATAAACTAAACGTTAATATTTGCACAATGTATGTTTTCATTTTTTTTGAGATTTCTGATATATGTCTATATGACATGCAGTAGTTGAATAGTTTTTATAATACTTCAGTTAACAATATGTACATTAACAATTTGTACTAGCATTTTTTGTTTTCTGAAATATGTTAAATGATGTAATTCTCTTCAATCATAAACTTTATATATGTTCATACAGGATATTTGACAGATTTCTATACAAACTTTGCTACTATATAATTGTTATCAACAATAGAACTATGATAAAGTTTGAGCGCAAGTCTACTACATATCTTTATTTCAAAAATTGTTAGCAGATAAAAATATATTTACTTGTTTTTCTAACATAGATACTCTATGTTATGCATAATTAGCTATTTTTGTTAATCTTTCTAATTATTTTTTTTATGTTTCTGATTTTGACAAACTATGAGTTTCCTTAACGTATCGCGGATTGTATCATGTGTTGCGAAACTAATTCCTACCGCAATTGGGCCTTTCACCCAATTCATGCTCAATCCTTTATAAAAGGCCATTATACCTTCTTCTCTGAAAATGATAAAAAAATCATATCAAAATGATAAAACAATCTTGTTTGCAGTGCAATCAAATTTTAGCGCAAATTCAATTATTTATATTATAATTTTTATTATTTCATACATGTATGGTTTCGTATTTTATAATCTTTATGAAATTATATTAGAATTATGTTAAATTTGATTTAATTAATATTTTATTTAAATAAAACAATAGATGAACGATATGATTTTAAACTCACTTGTATATTTTCGTGATAGTTGAGCTAATTGTGTGATAGTGCTGGCTGTTGATTGGGCCATGGATTGCTGAGGTCTGCATTCTTCTCCGGACGATGTCCAACGGGTAACTGCTAGTCTGAGCAACCGCTCCGGCAACGGCGCCGAATATCAATGATGTCGAGAAGCCAGGAATAGTCACCGTGTACACTGTTCATCGACACGTAGCCATCATCGAACATGAAGCACGTACTTGAAAAACACCGCCATCGGACTTGTCTCGACAAGCGTTGCTATTAAAGTAAGTACTGCCCCAACATCGGGAAACAGCCCCGATGTGCCCCACGGGTACCCTGCTTTACGATCATACACGAACCACTCTCGTTCGTATAAATCACGATTTTTTTTCCTGCGTGTAAGCACCGTCACGGCGTAGAATAAATCTGAAAGAAAAAACTCACCAGCCAATAAGTTCCTGAGTAGATCATAGGTGAAGAAACTGCAACCAGCATAAGGAATAACACCAAGCATAGTTGCACTAAATCCACGGTAATAGGCCAATATTCCTTCTTCCACATAAATGCGTACAAAAGTTTGTCGTAGAGTTTTATATTCAGTCTTTTGTGTCACAGCCATTCTTGCTCTCATCAAATCTAAGGGGTAAGTTATACCTTGTGATGTTATACCAGCTAATGAACCAGCAAGAAAGTTCAGTCCAGGTTTTTCTCTACAAAAATATAAAAATTTTTTTGTAAATGATTACAATGCCATTGCAAATATATATCTAATAAAATTTAACATAGTAAAATTTACAAGAGATTTAAAGATTAGTTTAAAATATTAATCTAATTTGTTTATGAAGGTATACTTATATGTTTGAAAGTATAACATTAAGTACTATATAATTATAATTTTGCTATGTTTTACTTTTCCAATCCATTTAGTCCCAGAATCCCTTTCCATTGCTCATGAGCTGTGAACTGAACAGCAGAATATGGAACTATTCTGACCATAGTTGCACTGTTCCCACGCCATAAGCTTAATAAACCTTCTGTTTTAAGGGTTTTTATTAAAAATTTAATTGCCGCATTTGCAGAAAACGGTTGATTTGAAATTTGGAAGTTTATTTTCGTGCGATCTAAAGGTGCAATTGTTGTTTTTGCTAATGCTCCTGCAATAGCACCTGATATCAAGCTTGTCCATACTTTTTGTGTATTTGATATGCCATCGCTCTCGACTTTTTTTTCTTGTTTCTTCTGAAATACACAATTTAATGTTGTGTATGATATAGTTGAATATCAGATTTTCCACTGACTGAAATCAGATATGTAATGAAATTCAAATTTATAAAACATAATTGAATTGGAATATAATTAAATATATTTATTTGATTTTAGTTGAAACTTTGAGCACAATATACAAAAATTTTACATTTTATGATTTTTAATTAATGTCTATATAACAGAGTAAATAAAATCTTAAATAATTTTATATCTAACAAAAAACTACGTATAATATATTATACAGAAATGCTAAGACCTATTTTATTACTTACTGTAATATCTACATTTTGTTTTTCCATTGAAAAAGATGATGCACTTTGTAACACTTGCTCTGTTGAGTTTGACAAGATAGACATTTAATCCTTTAATAATTGTTTGACTAAAGTTAATAGAACAAATTCTTCGTACACATTTTTTTATAGTATGAATGATTTTAATTAAATTTTCTTACTGTGAAAGACTTTTGTAGAATCTTCTGTAAAAAAACAAAATGAAATCTCTTATAAAAATTATATAATTGTATACAAATATTAAGAATAAAGGAATAAACAATATAGCTTATTAATGTAAATAAAAATAATAATGTAAATAATGTAAATAAAAGTCTACTTTTATCATTGTTATTAAAAAAATTTAATTGAATTAATTAATTCTTTTGACACTGTAACTATATTGTAATTATATTTTATTATAATACATTATTATAATTGAATCAACTATTAAAATTAATCAAATTGATTGTTTAACGACTAAAATTGGTGCCACTATTTATAATAATTATGTAATTGCCTTTATTATTAGATTGATTAAGTTTACATATTAGATAATTTTGCATTTAAATATCTAAAAAAATTACATATATATGTAATATATGTTTTACTTGATTATACATTTTATAAATAGATTGCATTCTATTTACACAATTATCTCCTTGTTGAATGCATGAGGACTTGATAAGAGAAAACCTTGGATTAATATCTCACAAACTTTACATAACAGATGTGTCTCATAAAAGTATTCTATAAACAAATGTATTACATCAATATATAACTAATTGTCTTTATAAAAATCGTAATTCATTAGTGTATATAAAGTATGTAATAAAAATATTTTGATATTTTTACATTGATTTTCAAATATTTATATTTAATATTATAAGTAACATATAAAATGATTAATATTTTTCTTAGTCTCAACAATTAGTAAATTATATGTACACACATAAAAATATCTTTTATAGATAAATAGAAACTTGTAAATTAACAAATTTACAAATTGATCTTAAATATACATTTCTTATTTAATTATATGCACAATAGTTTTTAAATGTTATGAAAATATTAATAAATAAATTCTGACGCAGATAAAAAACACTGCTGTTTCTCTATATTATTTAAATACATATTTATGTATAATTTAATAGAAGACTGTAATTTGTGCAAGACTGTAAAAAGTGCAATTTGTATTTGTATTGTTGTAATTCTTATTTTTTTATTATATTTTGATATTATTGATAATATGTATTCTACTTATTAATTAAATATTATAATTTTAACTTTGCATAAAATATTTTTACGTGAATAGCAAAAATCATTACATAGATATATTAAATCATTATAGGAACTATACTATATCATACTATTATTGTACCCTCGATGGTTAATGAACACTTATTCATACTTATAAACACATATATCAAAGAAACTAGTAACTTACGTAACTTACATATTGTTAGTATATTGTTACTATATATTTTTAAATAAACAGTTAATTATAACAATTAATTATAAAAAGATAAACATTTTTTAATACAGTATGTACGTGTATTGATAGAATGTGATGTCATGACGGCACGCAAGAATTAATCCATATGACATAGCCGACATTTAATTGACTGTGCAAATAATAGGTACATGTTATTTCCCAAGTTCTATATCTATCTATCTCTACGAATTTGAATTCTTTCGATTCTCAACCGTAATTGATATTACGTTATTTCATAAATGTATGAAACATAAAATAAATATTTTAAAAACTGTGATATATATAAAGTAAGAATATAAACAATAAAAGTTCTGTACCTTTGTCAGTTGTATATAAATAGTTGAATAGACCCGATCAAATTCTATTTTTTGAAAAAAAAAATGGATACGAATTAGAGCAATCAACATTCGATTAAAGAAAGTACTTCACACCATTACACAGATACAAAAGTTTAATATGTCATTACGTCAAATTATACTTCAACGGTTTTATATGCGCAACTGACATCGGACTGTCGAAATATCATAAATATAAGTTTATCAAATACATACGTACATGACACATCGCATATGCACTAATCTTATCGAGTTCTTCACTGAGTCGAACGATATTTTTATATGTGACCTTCCAGTATATTCGGTTATACTTTCTAGATGGCGGTATCAATCAATGTGAATATTTAAATTTTCATAATTCGTACAACAAAGTATATAGCTTTTTATTAGTTTAGTCCCTGTAGAATTATTAGCAAAAGATTAGTAGCACTTGTAGTACAACTTACAATCAAAAACTATGTTAACTGTTATTTTTTCATGACTATGTGACCAGTTCTATGTTACTGAAGTATTCAATTAAAAACAGTTAATTCGTAGTTCTGTGTGTGGGTTGTAGATTATAGACCATAGGTTATTATACAATTGTTATTATGAATTCTTCATTTTTTTTTTATATAAAATTGTTAAATAAAAGTTTACAAAAAAAAGGATAGATGGCCCGTTTCTTACGATCCAGTTTGTTTTTCTTTTAAGAATACAGCGTAAACAAAAAAATTGTATAGAACATAGTATAATTTTTTAATATTATTTTATTCAAGGGTGAAGGGATGAAGCATTGAAACTTATTTTGTTATAAATGAAACTGACATATTTTATTTATTGCTCTGCTATTTAATTATTAGTTTTAGACATATGAGCGTTATTTATAACACATTTCCGTTGTTTGTTCTTCAAAACTACCTTTCTAATGGCGGGAAAGACGTAATTTTATATAACATCCAAATCTATTTCACATATTGTACTAATAATAAATTGACTAACTCGTGTTCTCGTACACAAACGTTCAAAAATTGCTGGTCAACGCAATGGCCATGTTAAAATGATGACAACGTACACAAATTGCATTTAATATTTATTCTCATATGTATGTCTTTTCATATTCATCATTATTTATGTCATTCATATTATTATTTCTAAAGAGTATTACGTATTATCATCGACTAGATTAGTGTAGATTGGACCATTGACTAAGAATAATAGATCAGATATTAAATGGGACTTTGTGTCTTAGGTTCTGAAATACCGACCAAGAAATGGAGCCACCACAGACGAGGTATATTAATAGACCCAGCACCTTACGGGGTTTCGTGGCCAGGGTTCTGAAATACTGACATAGTAAAAAATCACTGGCTTTTTAGCGCATTTTACGTTTAAAGAACGGTGAATTAGGGAATTACATCAAGTAAAACGATCGAGATTGGTCAAGTAATGAATGCGTAAGAATATTTTTTAAACTCATTACAGTGTTAAACTTTCAATATCGAAATGTGAAGTTAGTAACTAACTGAAATCATTTTACTACATATATGTCAGAAAAAGCTCTATCCATGTTTTACGGATTTATCACGACTATATAGACCTAGCATACAATGTACTTTTTTGTCCGATTTCGAGGTCAGCTGACTGTCACGCCGGGACTCGTCACCAAAAAAAAATATAAAACTCGTCGGTGCACTATCTAGTTGTCCCGTAATCGAAGCCTCGCTGCAGAGGATTCCCCGATATATATATATATATATATACGTCTATACGCGTATGTCGACGTGATTTTGAACGAGAACGAATAATTAATGGTTGGTCCTGGATCGCCTGTCGATGTTTTCCACAGAAAACAGACAAATTTATAAATAAAAGTTTAGTTATACGCAACGGTAATAAAACGCCTAATCCTCACGTCGAAGAGAGTGACACTTTACTTATTATATTAAATACAACTGATTTTGAATTAATATCACTTTAGACAGTAATTGAGAATTTAATAAAGTATTTTACTATAGAAAGTAATGCACTCGGTTGAGAATTGAATAGTAACTTTTTTATATAGGAGGAGGAAATCGGTGCATCTTCGTTGAGAGTTGAATACTGACTTTTTTTATTACGGGCTCTGTTCGGTCTTTTATACAATCGGTTTCTTTGTCTGGAGAGTAGTTTATTGTTTACATTCTTTTAGGGTTAGTCGGATCTTATCTTATTGCTATGCAGATGTGCGTGATAATTGGCCTGGTCACATGACCTCGTTACCATTTTCGTATCACAACCTGTCGTACCGATTCAGGCAAGTTTTGTACCGCCAAAATCAAAAAATATGAACAGTGTTGCCAATTTATTTCGAGAATTATTCATTGAATTGAATGTGGTGGTACTTCATCAATGAAGGAATATAACGATTTCAAACAGAGATTGATGAAAATTTAAATAAAAAATTTAGTATATATTTGACTATTAACATCTGTTTAAAAGTATTAAAAAAAATTGATTGAAATATGATATTTTTATGAATAATATAATTAGATATAATATTATTTTATTTACAAATATGTAAATTTACAGCCTGAATAAATTACCTTTATCCCGCAAACTCGATTTTATGAAAGATTTGGACTTATCAAAAAAATAATTCTATAAATATTGTTTGGAATAAAGAAGCATATTGTATGTTGTAAATTATTTCTTGTAAATCATCCGTTTTGAAATTTCGAAATAAAATTCATTTTTTTAAACGATACCATACGCATACTTTCTTTTTTATAGTACGATGATTATAAATTGTTAATAAAAATGATACAAAGTATGTGTTCGATCTCATCGAACACAGCGAGGGCCAAACAGTGATGCGAAAAATTTGTCGAGCCAGGGATAAAAACTTCCAAATTATCGATTATCTTCTCCGCGGTAGGGATTTTCCCTGACCGTGCTTTCATGTATCCTTACTTTCTATTTCATTGTTGTAGTCATACTTGACTCCCAATTCCAAGGCTCGGTAAGTTTCTTTATCGCAACTGTCCTCGCTATGAACACATCTGGACTCAATTAGTTGCCTGCCTCATCTCACAATCAGGAAAAACACAATGGGACCTACTATATAAGACCCACTAGACAAACCAGGGCAGTTTACAACAATCCAGCAGAGTAGTCAGTAGTTTTCAGGAGCTCACGCGAGTGTCTACATATGTAAATCTAGCATCTTAACGCGATAGTCTTCTCACACACTCTTACGTGCATATCTTACACATTCCTTACTCATATAGTTCATGTTCGTCAGATTATCAAATCATCCAATCAAATCTTACTTCTGACGAATGAATTAAAATCCTACCAAACCTAACATCAATCAAACTTTAACTTGAACCAGCTGCTTTTCATTAATATTGAATGCAGCAAGTTATCGATCTAATAGTCTCGTAGATTCAGATCGTCACGCTACAGTATGAGTGACTTAATGATATATATGTTAGTATTAATATTTTATGAGTTTAAAACATTTCTCATCTAATTGCCGGTGAATTTGTAGATTAACCACTCCTTCACTAATTTCGACGATCCCTAAATATCATTTAGAAATCGATACCCTGAACGACCCTTTCCTCTAACAAAGTCCAACATACGCGTTACAAGAAAAAACTACAAAATATCTGCACAATACATTCAAAAATCGTCGAAATCGAGAGTAGTCAATCTACACATTCTACACACCTAATTGCCTTCGGCATTGTGACAAAAGAAAAACGAATAATGACAAAAGAAAAACGAATTAAAGAGACAAGTTTCGGATTTCCAGGCGAAAGTCACTTGCCAAAATCTAGAAGTATTACATGATTGCCACATTTCTGTTACTGTTCTGTCCGTCGACTCGATGAAATAGTTAAACAGACGAGTTTGAGAATTTTTCTTATGTTTCCGAATCCGCCCGAGCTCAACGAAAATTATCCGATTCGATCCGAAGTATCGACTATCCGCTATCGAATCATTTGGGCAAATTTTTACTTAAATAATAAGTAATAATTAAAAGTATAATTTTTGTTTAAATAAAGTTTAAATAGAATTAAATAAAATCATTTAAATCAAAAATAACTTAATCCATATTTTTGATTTTCGAGAAAATACTTATTTCATATTTGAATTAAATATGAAAAAACAAAAATAATTTTTTTAAATTTTCATATCCGTTATATTGAATAAGAAAAAATCAAATGATCAATTCATGCAAATAATATCGTCGCTTTTCATAAATATAATTTGTTGAATGTTAATTCTCTTTTCGACAAATCTTCGTGATAGAAATATAAATATTTCATTTAAAAACAGTTACAAAAGTACAATAATAAATATTAAAGCCAATGGAACGTATTATTGACATGGATGTGTTACTCTATTATTTCATTCATTGTCAATGCTTCCATTTTTATTCTTTCATTCATTACCGCTGCGTTATGGAATTTCCTAATAATAGGAAAACTAAGATGAAAGAAAGGCATGCTGCGTATAAATATGACATAGTATCATTTTTTCTATTTCTTTTGTTAAAATTCGTTCGAGTTTCACGATAATGAAATGAGTTTCATGAAATTGGCTTTATCAATACAGCGGAAAGTGAGTTATTCTTTAATTAATAAAAGTTGATTTGTCTTCAAATATTTGATAAACAATCAAAATAAAACAGAACAAATTTTCAAAATAAGAAAATTTGTATTATTTATTTATTTCTTATGTATGTTGTTCTTTAAAAAATATAAATGTTCTTTAAAATATATATTTCAAGGAATAAGAAGTTTTGTTAAAAATAATAATAAAAATAATTAAAAAGAATCAAAAATAATTGTTTATTAAAAATCCTTTTCCTGATTTTAAATTTGAAATATTATGTTTTTTATATTTTCGTTTCCTGACGTATGCTTTGAATAGCAAATCCGAAACTTATGTCCCTTTAAATACTTTGTTAGAAATTCGTCACGCTATGAGCCATCTTTAGATTCGGAGCCATCATTAGTTCAAGAACCAAGGTACAAATCAGAGAAAGACATACGTACATATTTTTATGTCAAGAAGCTACCTTATAAAAAATCTGTCTTGTTCTAATGAAGCTCTATGAAATTGTAAAATATAAGTTTCCCCCATTTCTTGATCTACAAAAATATAATTTGCACCACATATGCCCCTTTGTACCAAATTTGTAAACACATTCAACATTGGTCGATTTTGCGAGATATATAAAGATATATTCCGTAGATATGTTTATATTTTTCATTAAATCTTTATGAATTATTAAAGATTTATATTAAATAAATAACAAAGTTTTGTTATTATCATAATATTGATAGGCAGAGTAGTTTATAAAAAAATTTCGAATAATATTTTGACTAATAAGCGTAATTTTTAACTGATGAATTATAGAATTGTAGTATCGGTTATTATAATTAATCTGTAGTTATAATTTTAATTATGTTTAAATATAACAGATGGTCTGTTTATTGATCATAAAAATACGATAAAATATGAATGTGATGCGAGAAGCATAACGTAGGCATGGAGCGCTTTTCTTTTTGAAAAGAGCAGAGTCGAACGAAGTTGAAAAATCGAGTCATGAGAGTCGTGAGAGAGCGTTGAGAGAGAGAGAGCTGTTAAAAGTGTCAATTGTGTTGTTAAAAGTTTATTTGAGTTAATTCGTGTTGTTTGAATGTTATTTGCCTTGTTTAATTATTTGTCTATTATCATTACTTTTATTAAATAAACATTCTTCATATTATATCTCTATAGAATTTATGTTATTTGTCACAACTAATGCACTGCATAGTTATAATAAAATTGTTAAAAATTTAACGTAAATTTTAATATGTAATATAGGGAATATGTAAATGACATAATAATTTTAATATTTTAATATTAATAATAATTTAAAATGGTTGAAAATTTAGGTAATTAAAAATTGTTTTTAAGAATGTTTAATACAACATAAATCATTTATACATAAACTCATTATATTAATAATTTAAAAGTTTTAATTAATAATTTTAATAATTTAAATTTTATGTATTTGAAAAAATTGTGATAAATCCGTAAAATATGGATCGAGCTCTTTCTGAGTAGAACGATTGTGAATAGTAGAACGATTCACATTTTTATTAGCTTCACATTTCAGTATTGAAAATTTGACAACACTGTAAATACATATGTACATACATATTGTACTTCGTCTGTGCCTCCAGATTTTGATACAAGAAATCAGTATTTAAAACTATTCCGTTTTATATTATGTATCTATGTATATATCATAAAGAGCTGTATCCATATTTTAATATTAATACACATTTCATTGTTTTTAAAAATAATTTTTAGCTAACTAAATTACTTTGTAAAATTATTTTGATTGGCAATTGGTGATTGATTTCGATATACATATTTATTTAGTTTTAAATGGCCATCGATCGAGATAAAATTTGAAGGGTGTGAGATGTGAAACTCCAAAGATATAAAATCTTGGCTTCAAGAATTCTTTGTTTGGAAGGTAGATGCTTCAATTTTTCGAAATATATTATATAAAATTAATAATATATGTATTATATAAAATAAGAACAAGCAATTTGTCGCTAACGTTAGGCCCGCTGCAGATAACTGATTTGCGGCAAATCATCACAATAACAATTCTTTTGAAAAAACAGAGATATAACATTCTCTTATCCTTCTTTTTATGAAACAGAGAACTTTGCGTCTCTGTTTCGCCGCCCTCAGACCCCTCGTCACTGCACCAGATCTAATTCGAGCGTCTAGAGTAAACAAAAACACACACAAATGCGACTCTCAATAATCACAAGTATATTCATATATACGTATAAACACTCCATCTCCAGACAATATACCGTGTAATTCTTATCTAATTTTTATAATACTTTTTGTCTTTCGTTGTCTTTTATACTTAAGTATCGTAAAATTATCCTTCCAAACAGTCAAATTCTCGAATTCAGCAAACATCTCAGAGGAGAAGAGAGGTCAATTGGAATAAAGCTTTATTTTGTACTGAGATTCAGTTAATTGGATTGTAATTCCATCCTGGAGACGCGTGATATTTAAGAAGATTATAGAGAAGCGGCCAGGACCTCAAATATAAAATTTTAGCTTCGGCTAGTTTTTGAGATATTCGAGAATTAAAAAATATATTAAATTTTACGTATATAAACATTACTAATGTATATTATGTAAATGTGTAGACTAATGTAATGGTAAAATTTCGAGAAATCCTAAGTAGAAATCATTAAAATTAGACATTTCATCGTCTAATTCTAATGATTAGACAATGATTAAAGTTTAATAGAATGGCGAAAAAAATTGTACAAAATAATTATAAGAAATAATTATAAAATCGTAAAATTCAAAAGAGTTGTGGTTCATTTGAATCGTTTGAAAGCTCGCATTGAATTGTTCGTTCAATCTCCCCTGCCGATCATCGTCATAAGAATGTAGTCTTATCTTTTCTAGTGGTCCTCGACATTTATGTTAATGTTAAGCTTCTTGTATTACCGAATAGAATATAGAAGGATTCTATACCGAATTTCTATACCGAACAGTAACGTTTAAGATATTGAAAAAAGACAAAATTTGAATTTTCTAGACCATAGTGGATCCAGTTACGAAAAAAATTCTCAATATTTTTAAAGATGTTTGAATTTTACAATTTTCGAGAATAGAAATTTTTTTAATTTCTCACTTGCTACATAACGTAAAAATATCTTTAAAAAAAACAAATCAAAGCAAAAGTTTTATATTTTAAAATGAATTCAAGTAAAGTATTACATGATTTTTTCCACAATTTTATACGACTTGTATTTTTAATTATTTTAATAATTTGTTCAAATTACTCTCGGATCGGATAATTTTGATCGAATTGAAGTGAATACTTTGTAAGACTCTGAAACAAAGATCGTGCAGCCTATTTTACTAGTCATTCCATGGACAGAATCCATCTGTGAAACAATGTGGCAACCATGTCAAATTTTCAGATTGGCAACCATGTTTTCGTCAGGAAATCTTAAACTGTTCCTTTAACTTGCTTTTCATTTGTCATTCTGCATGATAACAATCGCAATGATGACAATCGGAAAGAGAATGAGAATAAGTAGTACTTAATGAGAATATGTCATTTTTATTTCATATAAAATTTTAATAAAGTATGCTAAAATATGTCATTAAATTTTTGACAAAATTGTAAAGAAATTCTGTAATGTACTCCAGAATCCATGTGGTAGAGAGGCATAAACACGGAATGTAAAGAAGTACGGTTCCTAGAAGAAATAAGGCTGCCTTAAGTCAAACAAAACAATGATCAGCAGGAGAGACTTAAAAGGCAATTCAGTGCGAGTTCTCGAACGATTTAGACGAACTGCAACTCCTTCAAATATACATACGTCAATTATATAATTTATTTTACAAATCCATATTTTATATTAATTCTTGCATGTTGAATGCCAGATTATTATGTTCTCTTAATTGCAATAGATATCCCTACTGTTTTAACGTGAAATTCAACCTCTTTAATAAACGTTTCGTTTCGAAAAAGTTTTTTCTGAATTAAATGATTAAAATGAAATTCATTTGTGATTAAACTTTAATTTTTATGCTCCATAAGAATATCGATAAAAATATTAGAGTTCCATCACTTTAACTTTGAAATGTTATAAAAATGATTTGAAAAAAGTTCTTTCCACTTTTAATGAATGTGCTTCTTAAAATAATGGAACTTTATCTTGAACTGAATTTTCTTTTTAAAAATAAAAATACAGCAGATATGTTTCGTTTAAAAGACGCATCCCGTATAAAATTTGAAGCATTTCAAGAAATATTAATTTCTTTTCAATATTATGCACTAATTATTTTTTATTCAGAATAGCATGTAGAAAAAATTCAATCGAAAAAGAAATCGTAGAGATCTATTAAAAAACAATGTACTTTTGTGAAAAATCACATTATACGATGATAGAGCTTCATAAAAAATGTCTACTAAATTCGCATTTATTTATTACGATTATTATACGTACATACATGTGTATGTTTTTCTCGTAACCGGATTCAATTTAAGAAATAATCTTCGATAAGGAAACGGCAAAATACAACGTCTACATTTTTTGATTTTAATTTCTATTGTCAACAGCGCTGTAGTGCAATACTTGCCTAAGTCGATATGACAGAATATAACACGAAAATAGTAAGAGAGTCAGGTGACCCCCAAAACTCAGGACATAAAAAAGTATTGGATGTCCGGTCTATTCTATTAGTCAATCGTATTATGGAAATTTACTCCTTTTAATAAAAATGTTACGAGAATTAATAAAAAACCACAACAATAACTATGTATTTTAATTTATGTATAATAAGATCTTTATGATGACTGCTTATTTTGCTTGATTCTTAACAACTAAGATTACAATATATTTTCCGCTATTTTACTTTTTTCTTTCTTCTTTTGTAATCAATGCCACTATTAAGTTCGTTTTACGCGCGCCGCCACAGTTTTACTATGTCGGTATTTCAGAGCATGGAACACGAAATCCTATAAAATGCTTGATCTATTCATATATCTCGTCTGTAATTCACACTATATCCGGAACACATGGTCGTTTTCTAACCCTGTTAGTAGTAACGTGTTGAGCTTGTTAAATGCAAGTTGTTTAGGATTAGTGAATGGAACATAAATTGAGGAAATCATGGTAGGTTAATATTTTAATTATATCTTTAAATTAATTTTATTTAATACGACGAGATTCCCAAATTATTTATATTTGTGCATTTTATGAAACAATACTTTAACTTTGGTGTAGTAAGTACAACAATTGCATTTAAAGTATTTTAATGAAATTAAAGTATGTTAATAAAATCCAAGTAAATTTTATATTATATATCACTATTAAAATTATGACTCAAAAAATAATAAATTTAAGTAAATATTTGATATAAATATAATTAAAAAAATATATATTTAAAAGAATAAAAATATACGTAAAAATGCTTGAAGATTTCTCAATGAATTGTGTTTTTGTTTTTTACATCATAGCAATATATTCACAGCATAACGTAAACTGCCAAACTTGTCATTTTTGTACTTCTATGTGAAAAGATGTATAGTTCAATCCAATTCTTTCTTAATATATTTATTATAAAATATTTAAATAATGAAATGTAAAATATTATTCGTATACGTATATAATCTTTGTAATTTATTGTAATTGTAAGTATATATAAAATATTTTTGTTTCAGTCAAAGCTTTTTGTTTTATTTGAGCATGCTGCTGGTTATGCCATTTTTTCTGTCAAAGAATTCGAAGAGGTAGGAATGTTACTTCCTCAAGTTGAAGCATCTGTCACAAATTTATCTCGTTTTAATTCAGTTGTGAAATTAGTTGGATTTTCACCCTTTAAAACTGCTTTAGCAGCTTTGGAAAATATAAATAGTGTTTCTGAAGGAATTGTCCCGAAAGATTTACAGTTGTTTTTAGATTCATGTATACCAAAATCTGGAAAAAAAGACAAAGTTGTGCTTGGAGTAGTAGATCCAAAACTTGGTGCTAATATTACTGAAGCGTTAGATATAAAATGTGATCACACTGGTGCCATTCCAGAAATTGTTAGAGGAATAAGATTTCATTTCCATAATTTAATAAAAGATTTCACTGCTAAAAGTTCTGGAATTGCACAACTTGGACTTGGTCATAGTTATTCTAGAGCTAAAGTTAAATTTAATGTCAATCGTGTGGATAATATGATCATACAAAGCATAGCTCTATTAGATCAATTGGACAAAGATATTAATATATTTAGTATGCGAATAAGGTAATTATTAAAATAAATATATATATATAATCCATAAATATAAGGTATTCAGTTTATTAATTATATGTGTATTAATTACAGAGAATGGTACAGTTATCATTTTCCAGAGCTTGTAAAAATAATTCCTGAGAATTATATGTATGCTAAAGTTGCAAAATTAATAAAAAACAGAAAAGAATTTACAGATGAAAAATTAGACGCTTTAGAAGAAATTGTTATGGACACTGCGAAAGCTCAAGCAATTATTGATGCATCCAAATCATCTATGGGAATGGATATCAGTTCTATTGATCTTCTTAATATTGAAATGTTTGCAACTCGTGTTATTTCTTTGGCTGATTACAGGAAACAATTAGCAGAATATTTAAGATCTAAAATGACAGGAGTTGCGCCAAATTTAGCTACATTAATAGGTGACCAAGTAGGAGCCAGATTAATAGCACATGCTGGATCTCTTACAAATTTAGCGAAATATCCTGCTTCTACTGTACAAATATTAGGTGCAGAAAAAGCCTTATTTAGAGCCTTGAAAACTAGAGGTAACACTCCAAAATATGGATTACTGTTCCATTCAACATTTATTGCTCGCGCAGGTACAAAAAATAAGGGTAGAATTTCAAGATATCTTGCGAATAAATGTTCTATAGCATCAAGAATTGACTGTTTTACTGATATACCAACTAATATATTTGGTGAAAAATTACGACAACAAGTAGAAGATAGATTAAAATTTTATGAAACTGGAGAAGTACCTAAAAAAAATATTGATGTAATGAAAGAAGCTTTAGAAGAAACTGCGCAAGTAACAGCAAGTGTGGAACAAGAATCATCAAAAAAGAAAAAGAAAAAAGATAAAAAAAGGAAAAGAGAAATTTTAGAAAATGGAAACAAAAATGGATTTGTTGAGAATGGAATACAAGAAGCTGAAGAGCTAATAAAGAAGAAAAAGAAGAAGAAATCAAAAAATATAAATGAAAATGAATAAAAAATTTATATATTGTCTTTATATAATTATAGCGATTCATAATGATTGTAATCAGATTTTCTTATTTATATCAGTAAAAAGTCATAGTCTAATTATCAAAATTTAATAATTCCTATTATGAAATTAAATTCATAATTGACTTGATTTAATTTAAAGATACATCTTTTATATGTTGCATATATTGAGTCTTAAATTTTCTTTAACCGTTTGACTACAAACAACGCCTATAAGCGCTATTATTTTATGAAAAAACAATTGTAAAAGTATAATCTTTTATTAATATTTTTTATTAATATTTTGCTTATTTATATATAGATATATATAATGTGTATTATTTTTCCATTATATTTTTTTTCTATTTCTTTTTATTTCAGGATATATAGTATAGGAATAATATACATACATTCCTAATATTATATATACAAAAATAAAAAGAAATGTATAACTATAGATATAAGTATAAATATAATCGATATAATAGAAAAAATATACATATGTATAGATTTATAATTCATAATTATACTTGTAATATATCTAAACTTTTCTTAAATAAAATTGAACAATAAACTAATTAAATCTTAAAAATCTACACTTTAATAGTTTATATTTTTGAATTATTTTTCAAATGAACTTCAAGAGTCAATTTTTTATAATTAATGTACTTATATATTTTTAATATAATGTTAAATTTAACTCATTATTTTCCAATTAATTGAAATTATACATTAAGTATACAGTATTAAATTTTAAATATCAAATTTTTATCTTTTATTGCTTATTATAATTAAAATTAAAATTAATAATAATCAGTCATCTTATTGTTGTGTATGTTAAATAAGTTATTTTTTTTTTCATGTCAAATCATTTTCTAATTTATATTTTACGAAATATGTATCTTCGAATTTTTTTCAAAATAAACAAGGAAGTCATTCAACTTGAATTATATTTTAAGAATATAATTTTTAATTATATTACTTCTATATTATTCTTTTAGTAAAGTTTAGTAAAAAAATAAAGATATATATTCGTAAATTAATTATGAAAATGCATGACATATGATTAAATAAAATTGAATTTTATATCAATGTTTCAAATATAATCAAAAATAAATAAAATTATAATTTAGAGTTAATTAAATGTTAAATTAGATAGGATGATAAATTGGGCAATTCAAATGTGAGGGAAGGGTATATCGTGTTAAGAATTAAAAAATAAAAAAAAATAGTTAACAATTCATATTAACACCAGCACCAATGAGCATTTAATAACGATAAAACTGTGATGTAAATATAAATACCGAAATCAACAATTACAATTACCGTGACTATTGTAAACAATATTCAGTCAAAAATCGACGAATTAACTGTTACTGGTTATCATTCGCACATATATACCGATAAACATAATAACTACACTTCATCAGAGGAACAACAATTTTCCAAGTCTGTAATATCTTTACATAAAATTGTAAGGCATATATAAATAGCCGTGTAGTTTAAATGCGCGATTAATATTGATATGTACCCGTACATGTACTTACATATTGCTTAATAATTTTAATTTATTACTTCTTATTTTGAAAGATCTTTTCGTAATAAATGCAACTTTATAGATATACATGTGTGTATAATATCTAACAATACAAATTTTTTTTTTAAGTTAGTTTAGAATAACCGATAATTGTAATTCATTTCATACACATGTACAGTAGAACATTACAAATTTTGTACAATTTGTAATGAACAATGTAATTAATTGTAACGACGTTATTAAGTTATATTCATAAAGCGTACAATATCATCGTGCGAAAGTACCATAAAAATATAATACGTACTTAAATAGGAATTAATAACGTGTATTTTAATAAAATGATTTACTTTCTATTTTTTTCAAACTAATTTAAATTTAAAAAATCAATAAAACTTTTTGAATATACAACTATTTTCCAATATTTTATATAAAAATTTATAAAACTTATTTACTAACAAAAAAAAATTCATTTAATTTCCATAATCTTCATTATTTTCATCTTGACGTTTGACTTTACAAAGGCCTCTGTAATTCTAGATTGTAATCATGCCTCTCACACAGTTCAACTGATGATGAAACCGTTTTTATTTATATTGACTATACTTGTTTATATTTGTATAATAATACATACATATATGTATATACCAACATATACATATGTATATATATCTTAATACTTTAAAAATATATACTCATCTACATCAAATAGTACGCTTTATAAAATACTCAAATAATGGAAAATGTAAAGGATCATTTTTCCCTTACAAGATTCAGTCTCTGATACTCGCATAGAAGCCTGTTAATTCCACATCAACTTTATGAGATGATTCAAACAAAATTTAATAACACAATGATAAAATTCTAATACAGACATAACACTACTTTCAACCTCATAGAATAAGTTTAGGGCACTTGTTCTATGGATATTAATATATAGAATATTATATAAGCAATAGATTATCTAAATCATTCATCCAAGAAAATGTGTAAATATAAATTTCAACTTTGCTGCAAATTCTGAAATATTTTATGAATTTAATTTCTATTATTCAATAAATAACGGATGATTATATTTATTAAAGTATAACTGTGGAATAAAAATTTTGTTAAATCACATATATGTAATAGTAAATAAAACTAACAAATATAGCATGCAAACAATTTTTTCAACATTTTCTCACGAATAAATATTTCAGTATCTAAACATTCTATAGCAAATTATTCTAAGATATATTTCAGTATCATGCAGCAAAGGTATATCATATCACTGAGAATAAACAGTACACATAAAATTAAACAGGACTTAATAATATATTAATTAATGTCTAATTATTAATAATTTTTTTTCTTAAGAATCCCATAAACAATTATCTTAAAAGATATGCATTTCTTCATTGTTAGTAACAAAGAACTAAGGAAATGCTATTTCATTTTTCCTTCTGTCATCTATTTTACAAAAATTGTAGAATATCATTATTCAATCACAAAGATGATTAAATTTTTTATAACTATATAATTACGTAACTACGAAATTCTTAAATATTTTACAATAAATCATAAATATGTATCATTATTAAATCACCATGCTGAGTGAAGCGTTTGAAACGCCAAAAATGTCCCATTGCTGATTTGTGCTTCTGTGCTTGTTGATAATAAAATCTCGTATCCTGCATTACATACTTTTTTATTTTAATACTAATTTTATATCATTTTTTCTCTAGTGCAAAACTAATGTAGTAGGGAAGCACTTATTATTAGTATTATTATTGCATCTTTCTGTTTTTTATAGACGAATAACATCAATTATCAAATAATCATAGTTATAATAGAAAAGTGAAACCATTCTTACATTTTTAATCGTTAATGTAAATGCAGTTTCCTAAAGTCTGCAGTAGTTCTATTCCCTACATTCAACCCTTGTAAAAACATTCTTCATTTTTTTTGAGAATTTGAATAATGTTAAACAAAATGCCTTATATCAAATAGTAAATAAAAGTATACTACATTTTTTTTCCCCGAGTATCTATAACTCACTTTCATGCATATATTACTTATGATACATTATACATGTAAGGCATAATCTTGATTCGTTCAACTTACATTATGTATAAAAGATTTAAGACAAATTTACCTGATTTGTTCCCACATGATTTGCAAATAACATAAATATTCATCAGAAAAATTATAACATTCGTATTATAGAATATTACTTGGGAACGCATTTTATCTAGAATTATTAGTTTAACAAATATATCTATGCAGCTGCTCAGAATGTTAAATTAATCAAGTACTTTACTCAGCACTCATTATGATTATATGCAACTTAGTTTTTAATAAATTGCAATTTTTATTACATTTTTAAATAAAATAATTGTAACAAAATTCATATCATAAAATATCAGCAAATTATTCAATTTAAAATATATAAAATCCAAAAATTGAAAATATTTTAACTGTTTGTGAACACATGATTATGCAATGTATATTTCATTTTTTTGTGACATTTATAATAGTAATTGTTTACAGTTGCACCCTGTATAATTAGACAGCATTATCCAGAAAATAGAAAATTTATCTCCATTTTTATTAAATAAATAGATTGTTTACAACAAGCCTTGGTTGTTCTTAATTCCAAGTTATTTCGTTTATGTCTTCTATTTTTGCTAATATTAGCTTTTATTTATTAAAAATGTTTCATTGAAATGCAGGAAAAAATGCTGGATTTAAATGTTGCTGTTGCTGTTGTTGTGGTTGAATCATTGATGATGTATATCCCATTGGTGTTGCTAAAATAATTAAATTATCTGATAAAATGTTTACTTTTATGAATCATTTTTAAGATGATTTTAAAAATTATTATTATTATACATGTAATATAATATTTATACAAGGTGTTCACGGATTTACTATCCAATGTTTTTTTTCGTAAACGATAGTTGCTGTACAAAAATAAAAGAGAATGAAGTTGTGCTGTTTTTTATACACAATATAATGGTAAAATTAAAAATTTTTTCTAATCATACTGTTTTTTGAGAACTGAAGGTGACCTTCAATTTTTTAAATGGAATCTTACTTTTTTTTTACATTATATGAAGGTTATTATATTTTTTTACGAATATGAAGATGAATTCAACGATATATTATTCGATGACTTTCAAACAAAGTTACGAACGAAGGAAATAATGTTCGAATATTGCATATTACGTACCAGTGTTTCATATCAAAACTTACAGATGATGTTTAATGACTTCCTCCCGCTAGAATACATTTTTATGTTCTATGCAATATATTTTTAGCGATTTCTGCTATTTGTATTTATGATATCGATACATTAATTGTTATCGAGGCATTTGTCATTTTTTGTTCCAAATCGTTTAGACTTGCAGGCAGTGTATCGTAAACGATTCGCATGCTGCGCATACATATATTTATGACATGGCAATTGCTATTGTGCGGAAAAAATTCGAAACTAATTTAGATTTATCGAAGGCCTGATTGTAGATTCTCTAAATCTTTTTTATATTTGAGACATGCAAAAAATGTCTAAAAATCTTAACACACAGTCTAGAGCACGTCCATATCATACATAGTACGTTGGCCTCAACAAATAGTTTTGTATGTTTTGTATACTTTAATAGTAGATAACAATACAAATCTAATCACAGCATAAAACTACTAAAAATGTAGAATATGAAATATTCATATTGAACATGAACTGTATACACATCTCAATATGAAACATTAGTAGGTACATCAATATGCAATATCCGAAATATTTCTTTCGTTTCTGACCTTTTGTAAGTGTGAAGATATTAAATGATACATCGTTGAATTCGTCTTCATATTCACTTTCATATAATGTAAAAAAATTCCATTTAAGCATTCCATTTAAAGAATTGAGTCACTTTCAGTTCTCAAAAAACAGTATGACTAGAAAATTTTTATACACCATTATATTACGTATAAAAAACAGTACAACTTTGTTCTTTTTCATTTTTCTATCTATCGTTTGCGAGAAAAGACGCTGGACAATAAATCCGTAAACGTCTTATATGTCTATTAATTGATTATTAATTAATAATTATTATTAATAAAAATTACTAATTAATAAATATAATAATTGAAAATATATATAATACTTGCAGTTATAAAAATGTTTTATAATATTGAAATTGAAAAAGAATAAAAAATATCAGTATTATTATATATTTAATAAAAAATATTGATAGTATAATACTATATAATACTGTTTATTATAAAATGATTAGTTTTATTGTATTTTATAATTGCAAGTAGGAAGACTTATTAACAATAAATAAATAAAGTCAACAAAAAAATAAATTTCATTTATGAGATACTTACTCATGAGTTTGACTTGATGTTGTGGACTACTACTTGCTAATTGATTCATTGTTGGTGCAGGTCCTGTATGTTTAATTTTACTTCCCATTATATTATCAAGATCTATATTTAATCCTGAACCAGCCCACGTAGAACCAACTTGTATATTTGTATTACTGGGTGTTTGATTTTTGGAATTAGTAGATGTAGGAGCAAGAAGATTTGTAACTGGTGATAATCCAATTGTTCCTGAATATAGCAATTGTTTTAGTTTTAATAATATTACACCTTATTACTTAACTTGATACTTATATAACTTATTAGATAATGAAATAGATTAAAATCGTCAAAAACTTTAATAACAGATAAAAATATTTGTTTCTTATTTATTTAATGTATAATATTAAATTATTACAATATTGTTGGAAAGATAAATTATATATAAAAAATATTATGAAATATATAGTGTAATATATATTACATTTCTTAAATAATACTCATTCATATATAATGTATAAAAGATTAAAAAAGTATTCTTTTAATTTTATATATTATATTCATAATGACATACAACATTTAAAAATAAACTTAATGTGTGCGAAATATTTTGTGAATACTCTCATATTGTTTAAAAGAATGTTTTTATAAATATAATTTAAATCTTATTAATTATGTATTAAATGTTAAACTTATAATAGAATCGATCAGAGACACTACTTTAGCACCTAAACTTCTACATTCTTTGTCATGATCACCATTGATTACATTCTGAGATAAATCTAAAAGCCATAGTCTTATTTCCATAATAGTTTCAAATAGTTCATTTACAATTGTATGCTTTGGTATCCCAATAACCACAGCTGCAATATTTTCTATCATTGCTATTCTAACTTTTGCTTCATCATGGTATCTCAAAATCCACGATAATTCTAAAATTTCTTTTCCCATTTTAGGAGCTAGTAAACAATTCTGTGCTGCTATCATTATTGTAGATAAAGTTTTCAAAAACCGAATTAATAAAATATTTTCTTGATCTGTGAAAATTTGTAATCCACTATTCAAACAAGTATCTTGTTTGCCAAAACCATAAAGCAATGGATAGAAAAACGAAGATACGACATTTCCAAATTTATTTTTAAATGTTTTAGGTGCTTTTGCGCTATGTGCGTATCTTCTTGTATTTAATTCAATTCTTTTATCAACAATTTTTTGCCAATTGTCTATTTTATCTTCCGACTTTTCAAATTCATCAAAATCATCACTGTATAGTATTTTATATTGTTGGCTTTTCTCAGTATTAATAAGAAGCGATATTTTATTTGAAGTTTCTCTTGTTCTTCGTTTTATTTTAGGTTCGTTAATTGTATCTTCCTTATTTTCGTGAATTGGAATAGTCGATAATCTTCTTGCTGATTCTGCTAATATATCAAGAAACAATAATCGTTGACTTACAGAATATTTATCTACTTCCAAGTAAAACTGTCTGCATAAAAATTCAGCACATTCTTTGGGATAGACAGTTACTATAGCTACACAAGCTTTAAATGTTAATACTTCAAAATTTTCTACATAATAGGATTCTTTAAGTGTAATAAGGAGTTCTAGTAATTCAATTGCAAAAGATATGTCATCACCTGGTAATTGCGACAATATCAATCTTTCACAAATTTCTAAAGATTCTAAAATAATATTTGGATCTGAAGAATTTTTTTCATTTACTAAATTATCACGTAGATCCCGTAGATACGCTGGTCGTAGTTTTTCACTGACTTTTGTATCGTGAGACATATCATATGACAGTAAATCATCGTCACTATCTAATTCCGAATCACTTTTGGTGTTATTCTTGTCTATATTATCTTCTAAAATTTCTTTATCCAACATAGTCGAATCCTTTGAATTTGCTACAACTACGTTTTGTTCGTCTTTATTATCATCTTTTACTTTTACATTTATCTTAGATAAAAGATTACATTCAACACCTAATTCATACAATTTTTTGTCACCCAATGTATTAAATTCAATATCTTTAAAAATTAGTTCGTTCCTTTTAATATCTTCTTTCTTTTCTTTTAAGATATTTGTTTTTAAACCTAAGTTTTTTAAAGATTGTACTAAATCCATTACTTCACTAGACATAATATTATATTCAAAAGAAAGCTTTGGTACAGATTCTGATTCAGATAATTCATCAATGAAAATTTCACCAACAGACATTCCTATTGCTCTTAAAATAGCATGTGTAGATTCGAGATGGATAGATATACCAGAAAATAGTAATCTCTGAATAGTATCTTTTTCATTCCTGTTTAAATAATTTTTAGATTTTCTTAGGCAAATAATAATTAATTTTGTAATATATTTGTGTTGTTCTACGGAGGTATGATTTAAAGCACTTTTATTACTCCACACATCTAAAAGTTTTATGAATAATTCAATCAAAATACAATTTTCATCTAAAAATTGTGCTAAATATGAAATCAAATTTATTACTAAACTATCATCATTATAATAACACATTAAAGGTATTTTCGTTGTTAATGTATATTTCCAATTTGAATTTAACAACACTTTACCAAAAATTTCATAAACTCCAAGATTTACATCACAATGTTTCAAAAATAATACAGCTAGTGGCTCTATGCTTCGTGTATCTAGGATTTCTAATATATTCTGAATTAAATTTCGTTCACTATTTTTATTTTCAAAACACCACTCTGCTAAAATATTAATAAACGATAACAAATTTTCTGATTTTGTAGTGATCATCAATTTACTAATTAAAATTGAAAGCAATTTTAGTTCTACTTTAATACCGTAATGTAATCCAATATTTATAAAAGATATGGCACGAGCAAGATGGAAACTAATAATTTTAAGATACCTTTGAGGAAGAAAACAATTAAATATTTTATCTTTTAATTTATTAGCTACGCGATTAGGTAACGAGATTAAAATTTGCACTGTTTTTTGCCATGTTTCATTAAATTCTTCTTCTTCCATTACATTTTGAAATTGACATTTGCATGCATTTACTATTGCAGAAAACAAAGAATCACTTTCCACTAACTGTTCTAAAATTATCGAAATAGTAAAAATATTTCTCTCATTTTCTGTTTCTCTCAAAGCAAAAACTAAAACAGTTAAAGATTCAGCTAATATTGATAATGTAGCACCATCAATAATCATCAATTGCTGAAGTATTGGATCTAAAGTATTTCCTTGTAATGGCCAATTATGATCGAATTTTTTGATAATTTCTTCTAAAATTTTTCCATGTAACATAGAATCAATTTCTAAATTAAAATCAAGATTACAGTAGTTTTGTGGGCTAAGTGGACCTGGTAAAAATTTAACGTATTCAGAAATATATGATTTCAGTTTTTCCAAGCTATTATAACTTTTGATAGGACCCATGGAACATAATTCTTCCAAAAGTCGAATTGCAGCATATTTTGAAAGATTTTCAGCTGAAGTGATGCTTTTTTCCACCTTGGTTGCTGCAAGGAAAGACTTTCTTGGGAACATTACATTATCTTCAAATATATCTTCAATATTAAAACATGTACAAAATTTTATAAAAAAAATTTTTATTTTTTTCAAATTAGAAAAAAAATAATTTGCAGATTTAAAAAAAATGAAAAAAATATAGTTTTCTAAATAAAAAAGTTTAAAACTTCGATTTTATGATACGTAATACTAGAATGTTTATTAACAAAATTTGATATATACATTTAAATATTTTTTTTGTCAATGATTAAGTATTGTTTAATGGTTAATATCAAATAGCGATTAGTATTACTAAATCATAAAATCATAGTTACATTTATATTAGTAATATTTAAATAACATATATTTACCTCCATGACTAGTTGTGGCAGATGAACTCACATTCAAAAACAGATTAGTATTATTGGTATTGTTTACTCGCCTATCCATAGATCCAGTACTTAAAGAATTTAAGCTATCTAAATCTGACAAAAGATCTGTATTTGAAGTTGCTATAAAAAAATTATTTAAAATAATAATATATAATAATAAAAATAATAATATATAATAATTAAAAATTAATGAATAATAGTGTATAATGTACCTGTATTATTGTTCAATGATTGCTGATCATTGAGTGGTTGTAAAGTATCAAATAGATTACTACTCATATTAGGATTTCGAGAAAGTGTATTTGTAGGAGGCATTGTTGTAAAAGAAGACGTACTTAATGATTGGGCATTGATAAACATCGGATTATTTACATTATCTGTTATTGAATTAACATTTAGTATTGTTGTGCCTACTAGATTAACTTGTGTCTGTGGCAGTTGTGGCTGCATTGAGGGATTAGATATTATAACAGAAGAGTTAAAAGCTGATGTAAAATCTGCAAATTCATCATTGCTATCTTTCGTTTTCATTGTAGGACTGTCAAATGCACTAGTAAAATCTCCAAAATCTGCATTTGCATTCTGAGTTTGTACATTAGGTTGAGTATTTGCTCTTGGATTAAAATCATCACCATCATCATCATCATCATCAACAACAACAATCGATTTGGAATTGTTCTCATTTTGAGAATCAAAAATATCATTTAAAATATCATTTTTATTCTTGTGTTTAGTAGGTACAGAATTATTTTTTGATCCAGATATACCATTCTGTAAATTGGAATTTTCAGCTTAAATTATTAATTAAAATTAATAATCTCTTTCATGTAATGTTTCTTTACTTACATTAGATTGTTCTCTTCCATAATTTGCTGCAGCCCCTAAATCTACTTTTTTAATAGTTCTTGTTACTCTTGCTGGTGAAGCATTTGTTGAAGTTATAGATGTTATAGCAGTTTTATTAATGCGATCTATGCTATCCATTGTGTCTCTGTATTCTCTTCCTCCTCTTTTTGGGCTGGGATGAACATCATTATCGGAATCTTCTCTCTCGCCATCATCACTATTACATAAAGATGAAAATAAACAATATTAAGGATATTTGATTATTATTAACGAAAACTTAATATTTACCTATTATTTGTATCCTCAAAACCTTTTCCTCTACTGTCGCGATCCCAATCATTATAAGTATCTGTATTAGTTTTATCCCATTTTAATCTATCTGTCCACCTATCCCCTCCGCCAAATCTTACACCCATTGCTTCGCTTGATAAACCTACATATTTATCTTTATTTTTCTTAGCTTTTTTCCTCTCTTCTCTTAATTTATCATCATCCTGAATGAAATCAATCAATTCTCTGACTTTGTGCCTAATATTTATCCCTTGATCTTTTCCAAATTCATCAATACAAGTATAATTTTCCAAAGACCTAAGATCATAAATATGTTCTCTAGATGATGTGACCACTCGTTCTGATCCATTACGAACTAAATAATTCAACAACAGCAGAGACTAAAAACAAGAAAATACATATTATTATTTAAATAAAAATATTAGTAAAAATTTTATAAAAATAAAAAATATATTGATATAACATATCGTTGAATATAAATATATTATTAATTTTTATCTTTTATTTTTGTTTAAATTTATAATGTAATTTTCACAAAAAATTTTACAAATATCTTAAGGAAATTTTGTCATTAAAATATTTATTTATTTACTCAGTAATGTGAATTAAATATATATAATATAAAAAGATTTACCTTGTACGTCCGACGCCAATTTCGTTTATTTTCTTGTAACATCCTTTTCCACAGCATGGACATTACTTCAGGAAATTGCTCGTATGTGAATGTAGCTTGAGCCAGTTCTTGCATCATTGCCCCTTAGGTAATATATACAATACAATTAATTCGCCATATGTCAGACATCAATAAACGTTAAAAATTAGCATAAAATTATAATACATTTGAAAAACTTTTATACAAGAAAATACGTAAAATGATGTATTATCAATATATTATGTATGTAATACATACATATACATTAGCGAATAACTAATAAAATAATTAATAGTATTAATTAATATTAATATTATTATTAATATTATTTATTATATAATGAAATGTATAAATGATCAAATAGAGAAGTTTATAAAACTTTTATTAAAAATGTTTTGTAAAAGTAAAATTCTAATATATATAAATTAAATAATATAACAAATTAGAATTAATATGAATTGTTAAGAGCGAAATTGAAATTATCAATATAAAAATTAACTTTTTATTCAATTATTAATGATTAAAAGTTATATAATATTATTATTAATAATTACAACTTACAATTATACAAAAATTATGTAGAAATAAAATTTAAAAAACCTATTTTTTTCATTTTAAAAATAATGATTTATGTATATTTTATAGAGCTCCTTCTGTGTAAAAATACTATACTACCAGTAAATATAAAACTAAAAAAAAATCAATAATTATTTTACCTTTATAACATGTTTTACTTTTATAACATTAAACCTTACTATCATAATTATAATTAATCATTTAATTTGATCATTTACAAATATTCTGTGTGCTACTGTGCATCATAAAGTTCACTGTAATTATAACTAAATTAAATTAAATTAAATTAAATTAATTTACCTTAGAACAGATATAAAACAAATATAATTTAAACATTTATAACTTAATAACTGTTTAAATATTTATTTAAACATTTATACCTGTTGGACCCCAAGCATCATCATTTGTTGCCTCCCGTACTTTGGCTTCCGTTTCTGTGTAGTTCATAACTACATTGGTCCTGTGAGATTATGTTTTATTTGCATTAACGTGTATGAACATATAATAATGGCATATATATATTTTGTGATGTATTAATTTCCAAATAGATTGTATGAAATATTATATACATGACTATGAAATGAATATTATCATTTTTAAAGTAAAATTACTTTACTTTCACACTAGATAGTGTGAATACCTGTAACTGCGCAATATTTTTACGCCTCTGCACACAATACTTTTCTGTTTTCAACTTTCAATTGATTCATTGTACGGAATTCTGATATTATTATTATAAGAAAAGATTATTTTCATAAAATGCACTTCATTATTGCAAGTGAAATTAATATTAAGACAATATAATTAATAGAAAGACAAAATTGATCATCGAACCAAGATACACACACACATTCTTTTTTACGAAATAATCTTTACGCTATTGAAATGCACGATACATACATGTTTCAATATAATCTTTAATTTTTCAATCGTTATAGATGTACACAATTAGCATTAAAAATTTCATTTTATTATCATTTATCTACTTCTGAATTTTTTCTGAATGAAAGACAGTGGTGCAGCTTAAATTTCTCAGATTCATTTTGAAATCAAAAGTACCATTGAAAGTCGATCTTATCACGGTTTTGTTGAATACATAGTATGTATGAATTATACATAATTGTATTAATTTAATATATTTTTTGTTTTTATCGATTTATTCAACAGAAATAAAAGATAAATTAATACAAATGTTCGATTATGTAATAACTTTGTTCAACTTATAAAATATCTATATATAATTATTCGAGAAAAAAATTTAGATATAAAAATATAACATTTCACTTCATATGATAAAATGTGATATATTTATAAACGTATACAATTAACAAATGATAAAAGTGAAGAAAGGACACAAACGTAAAATAATAATTTGGAAACTACTATGACGATTAGTTTTTAGCAATTCATTTATTGTTATTAAACGTTTATAAAAGTATTTAACATAATAATCTGGCAAAAAGTTAACAGAATAATCAACATATTTCTCTCTATGATAAATCTTTATCTCCTATAAATTTAATAATTAAACTCATCAATATTTCTTGGTTAATAAGAAAAAAAAAAGATAAAAAACATGAATCACCTAGTATTTTAAAAATCATGAGTACATGTACATATGTCATTTAAATAACAATCATGCTTAAAAACGACATCTTTGTGTGTGTGTGTGTGTGTGTGTGTGTGTGTGTGTGTGTGTGTGTGTGTGTTGTGTGTGTGTGTGTGTGTGTGTGTGTGTGTGTGTGTGTGTGTGTGCGTGTGTGTGTGTGTGTGTGTGTGTGTGTGTGTGTGTGTGTGTGTGTGTGTGTGTGTGTGTGTGTGTGTAGTCATATACAGTTACAGTTTACATTTGTATTCAGAAAGAGTTGTTAGAGATAATAGTGTCCTTCCGCTTCTCAATTTTCATAGATCATAAAGAAATCTCATGTTTTCGATCATATCATAAGTTATCACCTCAAGCAAATAATATACGTAAACGATAATAACGTATAGAAACTATTTTCCGACGTCGCAGGAAAAGCAACAAAAGCGGAGAATCAGAGGTGGTATAACATGAAAACGGATAAGTGTTTGAGAACCACTATATATTCGATTCAACTATGCTCGTATACGTATATAGAATACAATCAGAACCGATGTAATAACGATAACTTACACTTCATAATTACGCAGGAAAAAGAGAAGAAAAAGAAATATAACATTTTGATAACGATGTAAATTTTTTTTGAATATTTTACACGCGCATTGAATAAAGCAAATCCTAGATAGTATGAAAATATAGCATGTAGAATCTGACATCGAATAGAACAAGGTAGAAAAATGATGAATTAATAAACGACAATTTATAAACTAGATACCATAACATTTTTTCTATCAATATTCAGTAACAATTTTTATGTAATTCTATACAACAGATAATTATTAATGCGATGTGCCCCTACTGTTACGTAAAATGATTTTACGAAATAATTTTACAAAATTATATAACTCCATTGTAATATATTATGATATAAATATATTATATTATAATAATCATAATATATTAATTTTCTTTTTTCAAATATGCAAAACTTTCTCAATGGATAGTCTTACTTATCAAGCAGAGTAACTTGCTCCTGAGATTAAGAATAACTTATCCTTTAATTCTCTGTTGTAGTAAAACATTGTCTTTTTTCTTGTACTTTTTTTGTTAAGTAAAAAAAAGGAACACTTTTAATGACATTAAAGATTGATCTGTTTAAAATATAAAAATACAGAAGTAAAAAACGAAAAAAAAAATATTTAGCTTGAATCATAATTGCAAACGATACATTCACATAAAACTATTTTTATTCGTTAACAAATAATATAAAAATATGTATAGCAGACACGTTATGTAATGAGAGATATATCATTAATGCGCTTTATTGTAATCTTTCCTAAAAAATTTTTTTTCTTTCCTTTCCTCAAAAGAAATTTATATCCAAAAATATATACAATGACAAAATATATAAATAAACTGATATCACAAAAAATACAAAAATAGTAATAACAATAAAAAAATATCAGATAAATATTAAATTACTCGTATTGTGAATGAAACGAGAGAAAAACGTTTATTTTATCTTTTTATAAATACGTACATTATTTTTTCGCCATTCTACATAATTTGTCATTGCGCAATTAAAGTTTACATCCGATTAAATAAATAAATATGTTCTGCAATCTACGTGCGTGACAAAACATATTTGTCTATTATTTGAAAATATTGTTAGGGAAAAGAATTCGGCAGAAGATCTTTTATTTATTTTCCATAAATACTCGAGAGAAGAAAGTTTAATAAATATGACGCATATTCGCGATGATAGACGAACCATGCGTTAAACAATGTAGTGACTATCAGCGAACGTGAAATTGTAGATGAACGGAAAATCGTGCAGCATATCGAAAGAAGTAGAGTGGAATGCGTTGAAAAAAATAAAAGCAAGGTTAGATCGCATGTAACTGATTTAATTGTACTTACGCCTTGTCCATTAACTCCCGCACTTTCCACATGTTCATCATCGTACTTTATATTCTTCGTTGGATACAATATGGGTTTTTTCACGTGAAAACTTACACCGATAAATGTTTACCAGCTGTTTTTGGAAGCATTTGATATAGCGACGGCGACGACGAACGAACGTCACCAGGCGGTGGCCATGTTATCCCTTCCACATTCCATTGAACTAACAATCGTCACAGGTGTTTTACGTTTGCCAACCTCATTTTTTATTATCACGAGTCCTGTGTAATATTTTTATTCTTCCCGCAATATTATGCGGCCATTGATAATCAAAGAAATCCTCGAACCATGAATCATTTGAATGATCGAAAAGGGCTAATCTATATCGGCCCTATCAGGCTATTTATATCTAATGGATCTAATACATGTTTACCTTGACAAATTATGGGACATCGATTAATGTTATTTGGCTAATTGTCGACTATAATTTGTTTAATGATTGTATCTAATTATTTAAAATAGGATTGTTATTCTTCATGCTCTGATGCACTTCTATTTAAATATAAAATTTCTTTTGAACTATTGCCAACCGATTTAAAAACTGTCAATAATTAACGATACAGATAACACTTACATATATGTAACAATTAATATATCATTAAATTGAAAGAAATATAAAAACGATTAACATTTACTATCGCAAACATTTTGTAAAATGTTTAGAAATAAGTGTTTTCTTGACGTAATGAATAAAAACTAAATATTGTAATTACATTTTCTATTGACATTAAATTTTTAACATTTGCATATTTTTATTTTATGCATAACCAAAAAAAGACTTTTGCAAATCTTTCTTATTAAGATATACATATATTACAAATGATATCTTTTTAATACAATTTGGCACAATATATTGAGATTTAATATAAATATAAATCAATTAATTGAAAATAACAGCTTTCAAATATAAATATGTTATAAGACAATTTTTCGTTTTCGTATTTGACGTTTAATCAAGATAATCTTTTAGTATTTTTGGAAATATCAAAATTTGAACACAAAATCATCTTTATTATGCAACATTAAATACTGTTTATATCATTAATAAAAAATGCATTTAATTAAATTATTCATCTCCTATTATTGTTTATTTTTACAAAGTGAAATTTATAATATAATGATAATATGTAAGTGAGTTCTATTTCTTGTGTATAATACCAGATGGAGCTAAGGAATAGATCTAGTTTTTCTTACTACTTTCTTACTATAAGCATCTATAAGACTATTACTACTTTGTGATAAACATACTAGTTGGATTGGCTGGAAGAATACATAGAATACGAATGAAGAAAGACATTATTGCGTTATGATTTATCTTTTATGTTGCAATTTTATTACTTTAATTACATTGTAATAAATGATTTGTAAATGCGCGTACACGAACATGTCACTTGTTATAAAACAGGAATCTTTTAGTCAAAATGAAAGTAACTGCCGTTAACGAAACGATAACGAGCATATGTATAAAATTTAAAGATGTCAGAACGTGTTTAAATTGTCGTTATCGCGGAATTGACAATGGAAGATTTTAACGATGGTGTGGATGGTAAATTGGCTTTTAGAATGCGAAAAGTCAATCCAGAGCAATTTCACACTCTTGTCAAAATGCATCTATCATTTGAATTAGACCTTAATACCGAAGAGTAAGATAATAATGTTATTTCAAATTTGAATTTGAAAGTTGATTTTACAATTTGACTTATTATTTGCTAAAGTAAACTTTATAAATCTTAAAATTGTTAGCAGCAATGATTGCATCAATGAGAAGACGAAACTGAAAAAGTGGAGTCTTTTAAGTTTTTCAAAGAAACCTAAGTCAACAATTAATTTACAAAAAGGGGTTGAGGGGGCTAGCTTATCCGAAGATGGGATAAATCAAGTGAAACAGTTAATAGAATACTTGTCTAAAGAACAAAGTAAGTAAAAATGTAATTATTATACAAACTTGCATTATTCGAAAAATATTTAAATAATATTTCTATGTCCAAAAAATTTGCAGACATTATACAAGAAGGAATATTTCGACGTACTGGTAAATTAACAAGACAACAAGATTTAAAAAATGCATTATATCAAGGCATTCCATTGAATCTTAATGATGGCCGATATAGTGTACACGATTGTGCATCAGTACTAAAAGGATTTTTGGCAGATTTACAAGAACCATTGTTATCGGATTTGCATTACCCTACACATTGTCAAATTGCTGGTAAAAAAATTAACTATGTTATATTTGATTTCTTTATTATTTTTTTTTTTATTTGAAAGTGCATTTTTTATTAATTATAGAGTTATGTAGTTCTGATGTAAATGGGAACGATGCAAGATTATTAAGATCTCTGCAATTGATTTTATTACTTTTACCATCCATAAATAGAGTTTTACTTAAGTATGTTTTGAATCTTTTAAATAAGACAGCTAGTTTTGAATCTAATAATAAAATGAATTGTGATACCCTTGCTACACTTTTTACACCTCACTTAATGTGCCCAAGAAAACTTTCACCAGAAGCTCTACATATCAATTCTCAAAATTTATCATGTTTAGTTGCTTTAATGATTAAAAAAGAAAAAGAACTATTTGAAATTCCCCCAAAACTAGCTACAGATATCAGAGCATATTGGGTGGAACAAGAAAGAAAATTACTGAGTCCTAAAAATGTAGATGTAAGTTTTTCTTTTTTTTTTCAAAACTGTTAAATGTTTATTAACTATTATTAATTTAAGTATTTACTTGTTATTGCAGTTAAATGAATCTATACCAGATACAACAGGTACAGCACACACAGTATTCAGTTTTGTAGATCATAAATTAACAGCAAAGGCAAATTCTACGCAAGATACTCAGGCAGCATTAGCACAACTTTATGCTCATATACAAGCTATGCCAGAATCAGCTAAAAAACGCAGACTTGTAAAACAATTTAATAAAGAAAATGGTCAAGGCACACCTAGACAAGTTAAGCATTTTCGAACTAAAAGTCTTGGAGATTCAATTAAAAAGCACATATTCCAGAGAAAGATTTTGGGACATAAAAAATTTGATATTAATATAGGTTGCAATATCACTAGATCAAGTAGTGAAGAAAATATATTATCATCGGTAGGATATATGCAATACAATATTTTCTATAGTTAATATTTTTCAAGTTCATAACAGCATGTTAATTCTATAACATGTAATTATATTTATAATAGCACACTATAATTAATATATTTTATTTGCATGTTTTTAATTACACAGAATCTAGAAAAATCATTACTTCAAACAAAAGTATTACTTAGCAAATCAGACGATGAGCTTAGCATAGAAAACTATGATACAAATAATGATAATCTTCTTCATACTAAACATATTAGTAATAGTACTGGTAGTCTTAATACTTCTAAATTAAGAAGTTATAGAGATAAGAGAAAGACTATATTGATGAAATTTGTAAATATAAAAGAAGAACAAATGGACGACATATATCATGATTGGGATATAAATAAATCAGATGAAGGATCATATATAGATGAATCTATAAATTCGATGTCAAGTAACATATCTCTGCAAGATTTTAATAAAGAATTAGAAAGAGATAATAATATTGCAATTAATACTGTTAGATTATCTAGAGAATTCAGTGAACTACCACATATATATTCTTCTCAAACTACTTCGAATGAAATCAGCCAAAATGAATTATTTAAACAAAGTTCAGAACCTACAGTATCAGGAGCAACTGGAGAAAATGCATCTATAGTTAAGTGTAGCAATGACAAGAAAACGGAATATTCAAAAGTGGAATCATACACTGATGATGCATGTGTTCATATATCTCCTATTGTAAAAAATCGATTTTGGAATGTATATGTTACCCATACATCAACGCCATCAAATTTATTACGCAAAAGCTTAGTTACTAATGATTATGTGCTAACTCCTATTACTAACAATGATAAAAGCATGAGTCCAATTACACAAAGTGCTACTAAAATGACAAAAGCTATGCAGGTATGCATTATGATATTATTTCCAATATTAGTATTATTTTATTTGTTTCTTTTTATAATTGTTTATAAACTGTTTATATTTAGATATATATTTTTTATATTGTTTATATTTATATATATGTATATATTTGTATTTACATATAAATTTGTAGTAACTTAATAATATTTTACATTTATTATTTTTTTATTATAGGAAACAATGATGACCCCACGATCTAGAAAACCAGTAATGATGGTTTCTGGATCAAATCTATGTACTCTCGCTTCTGTTAATGATAATTGGAATCAACAAAGTATATCTAATGACATACGTGAATCAAATTTTGATATTATTGGTCCAATGAATTGTACTTTAATTCCAGAAGAATCTCAAAAACCTAATAGTACAAACAGTGAAATTGTATATAATGAAATTATTGATTTTGAAGACAAAGAAAATTTAGACAAAAATGTAATGGAAAAAGGAATATTCGTTACATCACTTGCAGATGACTGTTATGTAATTAAACAACAAAGTACTATGTCTATAACAAGCACATTTAGAGAATATTTATTGTCAAGAAGTGTATTAACTGCTAGTCCTGTTGATCTCAGTTTTTCGTCGCGTACTGGAGATTTCGAACAATCAGAATCCGATTTAAATATCTTAAATGAGAATGGCTTTTCTGAAAGCTTACTTTGTTGTTTAAATGGAAATCAACCAGAATCTGATACTTCTGGTATTGCATCTGGTAGTACTAATAGTGTGAATTCGTTGGAAAAAAATGAAGAAGTAACGAGTTCACCAAGAAAACGAGCAACTAGTTTACAGCGTAATGATTCTAAAAGATCAATAAAAGAATCTAGAACATTAAGTAATATACGAGGACAAGGTTTCAAGAATAAACAATTAAGCGAATCAACATTAAATTCTGCGAAAATAAAAGACACATTTCAAGAAACTTCATTTTAATATATTTATAATTGCCAAAATCGATATGTTTAAATATATTGTAGTTAAATGACACATTAACTTCTTTATTTTTGTGTAAACTTTTTCTCTTTAATAATACTTTTACTTTGAAAAAACAAATTAATATAAAAACCTATTATATCAATAGGTTTATTTGTCAATGGTATAAAACAAAATTCAAAAATTTAGTTTTATTATCTAACTTTTTATTTTAAAACTTTCATTACTTCTGTATTTTTATAATGAAAAAAAAACTGGTACATATATATGTGATACCTCTAAATTAATAATATTTATATGATGGACAATTTTGTATTAAAGTATAATTCATTTAATTTATATGCTGTCCTAAAGTTTATACACTATATATTTTGTTAAATTATTCATATATATATATATATATATATATATATGAATAAACTTTGTGTGCAAAAAGAACAAATGAAAGTTTTTTTATACATTTACATTTGCTATAGATATATTTCAAAATAATGATTGATAAATTCATGTTTGAAAAATATATAAAATGATACTTTACTATATTATTTACTTACTACTATATATTAGTTTATATACTTTACTATATTATTTACTTACTACTTTACTATATTCCTTTTACTATATTGTTATATATTAAATGTATTATTATATAATATATATATTTAACATACAGTTTAATGTTTATTAACATACAATTTAAAGTTTCATATTTATGATTAGTTTTATCATTATATCACATTTTAATTATTACATATATCTTTATATGGTGCAACAGACAATTACGTATCACCTATTCAACATTTATGTAACACTGATTTAACAGTGATATTAATCTGTTTAAAAAAATTGCCTCAAAATTGGCTTTCACATTGAAATTCCAAATCAAACTTTTTTATCGCACTTTGCTAATTGTGAGAGTTAAACTTGTTAAAAATATCATCTATAATCATATACACAATCACATAGTACATGAAATATTGCAGTCAATCTTAAAATAACTATACAATCTTAGATTAGTTTCCAATTGTTTATTTTAAAATTACTTATCTAATTGCTTTCTATGTGGCAAAATATTTTAAATGATGTCGAAGAACATGTGATTTGATGACACATATTAAAAAATAAAATACGATTCCATTTTGAAGAAAAAAAATTAAAGAAAGAAAATTCTCTTAAATTGAAGAAAAGAAATTAACACAATGTCAGATTATATTTTTTTTTATATGTAGCATTCTTTTAGAAGTTTTGTTTCATTGTTAATAGTATGTTATTTACTTTTTATCTGATTATGAAATTTATGAATTTCATATTGTGAATCAATTTACATATGATGAATTATATCAATTTAAGAACTAACAGAATTAATATATACGTTGATTGTGATCCAACGAACTTGAAGCTTTTCATGAAACGAGCGATAACATTCGCATTTTCTTTGAAGTTTTTTATACAAAGAATTGATCTTGACATCGACATACATTGAATTTCAAGAAAAAGGCAAATTTAGCGGCAATATTTTTTTAATAAATCATCAATTCAAATATGGACTACTCTGATATATAATTTTCTGACATCTGTACAGTACAATTTTTTAGTTATTTATATGTGAATTTCATCAATTTTTATAATTTTTAAAGTTAGTACACTAACATAATAAATATTAATTTATTTTGATAAAATCTTTCATAGATAATAAAAAGAAGAATACAATAACTTAAAAATCATTGCATTTATATATGTAACACATTTTTTGATATATAAAAATACAATATAATATATATTGTACAGATTTAAATAAATTCATTTCATGTCATTAATACTCAAAATTGTGCAGTATTTTGATAAATTAAAAAGCAAAAATACATTAAAATCCACTAATTTGTCTTTAATTCGTTGAACTAAGTTACGTTTGCAGCAACGAGGATGACATTTCCAATAGTACTTGTAATGCAATAAAAAATGAATAATTTGCAAAAACCGGTTGTGTCATTTTATTTTTATTATAGCTTCTGCTTAATTTTCAATAGACAGAAAGAACCAAGGACAGAATAGTACAATAGACAATTTTACTGTTATACAAATATAGATTTTCTCAAAAATAAAGCTTCAGATGAAAAAATATACCAAATTTTTTGTTTATTTTTTCAAATAGAATCACCACTATTCTAGTTGTACTACTATTCACAACCCATACTAAATTTTTTAAATAAAATTTTTGAATCATGAAATGGATTTATACACTTATCAAAATATATTTTGTAAATTTATTGAACATCTAATAATATTTTACACATGATTTCATCAAATCAAGTCTTTCTTTCTACTGTGTGTGTATTCGTCTTTATTTTTAGTTTGAAATACAAGAAAATTATTGAAACAAGAATTCTTTATACAAAACAAGATATATAAAACTGATTGTAGAAAAATATACAATTGCTAGAAATCTGTAAATGTAATCAATATGTTCATTTATGTATATATTATATATTATGTACTATAATTGGTAAAATACTATGTATCAGTTACAATAGATTTCTATTTAAATATAATATTTGTATACAATAGAAATTTGAAGATCTTTAAAAGTATGATACAATTATAATGCATACATTTTCCACATTAAATACAAGATTAATGTAATAAAACTAAAACTATATAAATTCTCATATTATTGACATCTCACATATCATCTCACTATTATATCATAGTTTTATAAAGAAATTACAGGATATAAGTAATAATTAATTATTATTTCTATCTTTGCAATTAGATATACTCACATTTCACAAGTTGTCATTATTATCAAAAAGAAAATGATGTATAACATGTATCATATACCTCAGAATTATGTGAAGATGTAGATGATAAAGTATTAGTAGTCAAGGATGTGGATATAGGTCAGAACATATCATCATGACCCATATCTGGTATGTATGATAAGCCTCGTTCTTTCAGAGTTTTATTTATTAATCGTTTCTGATCTTGTTTTAATTCTTGTTCTCGCCTTTGTGCATCTAAGATATCATCAACAGATACTTCAGTCAATGGTAAATCTTTTTCTTTATCTCTGTCCTATAATAGAAAATTGTTTGAGAAAATTAATACAAACAATAAATTAAATAAAAATATTTAAATAACATAATTTTTGTCACAAAGATATTACAATTTCTCCCAAAAGGACAACATTTTCTCCTCTAACAATAAAAATGCCTCTTGGGATGTCTCCATATTCTTTGCCAACATGAATTCTTTCAATTGTACGATGAAGCACAATATTAGCAAATTGATCAACACTTCTAAGATATCCAATTAAAGTTCTGCCATCTCTTAGTAAAACCATGAGTTTTTCTAAACCAGAATTATATATAATATATTATAATAATGAAAATAACTTTTACCAAAGTAAAAAGTAAGATAAATAAATTTTATCAAAATTTTAATCATTTACATTTGAAAAAAATAAATATCATACATTTAATAGAATTTTCAATAATAAGGAATAATAATAGTAATAATAATAATACAATTCTCTATAATAAGGAAAATATGATATTGTATAAGAATTTATTTTTTATATATATATAATGTTTATAAAAATTATTCAAAATTAATTAATTATTAAAAATGTGATGACACGCCAATATAACCTAACGGACGTACAATTATAAATACGTACTGTCAAGTTCTTCTAGAAGAGACGCTGTTCCTGGCAAAATATTCATTTTGCAATTTCTTTTATTTTCTGACGTAAATAATTTTCAAATTAAAACAAAAATCTTATGCACCAACTTAACCTATAGTAAAATGTAAAACTAAAATCATTTCGTTTATTCGTCAACAATCGTTTGGATTATTTTAACTTGTTTTTTTTAACTAATAATTGTTACTATCGAATTAATAATATCGGAAAATTTATTTAATTACAAGACTAAAATAACGTAACGTAAAATAACGCAATCATTACTTTCATATTTATTTAAAAGATCCACACAAGTTGATATACACACATATTTTGAAGATTTTTATTATATGTGTACATACATGTAATCGTAATCAGGTAAAATTTGTTGTTAATTTGAACTATTTAAACTAAAAAAACAACATATCAATATACCATGTTTAAGAATATTATAATATTATTTTTAACCTTCTACAATGTCTACATTATACATAAATAAATGATTGTAATATAAGAATGATCAAAATAATGTAAAATAATTGTATACAGTTTTACTGTAAATATGATAATGGTTAATCTACATTTTGTTTATAAAGTTCATTTAAAATAACAGATCTGTAAAAAATAGTGTTAAACTACATATATATACATATATAAATGTAATTTAAACGAAATTTCATTATGAAATTTTTATTTTTTAAACTACATTTTATATATTCTTTAAAATTACTATATATAATTTAATATATATGTTTGTAATAATTGTAATATTTAACTTTATTTAATAATTTTATTTATGATATTACAAATAATGAAATTCAAATTTTCTAAAATTATTATACATAAAACGAATAAAAATTTAATTACAAAAAGTACATTTATAAATTTAAATATAATGTTTTTATATATTATGTGTTTAGTAATTTTAATTATATATGTTTAATTATTGTTTGAATAACAATTAACCAGCTAACCGGAGGAAAAAAAGAGTAACTCATCATCCAGTTTAATAATGTGCTGAATGTTATTTTTTATTTTGGGATCTCTTATTTTTTTACATATCGTCAAGATAAATTATGTTACGTTCACATTTAAAAAGACTAAAATCGACTTTGTTGATTTGTTTTCATTAAATTTGTAGAAACTTTTAGTAGAGAAACTATTTGAATAATAGGTTAATATGATTTGATATGATTACTTAAAAACATTTCTAAATTTTACAATTAATATTAACAATCATATAAGTATATATTTTGGATTGTAGACTTGTATTGAAAAAATTATCGTTTGATACTGTATAATTTTGATTAATAATATTTTAGTAACTTTAATATTGTTTAATAGCAATATAATATGTATAATTTCTAGAATTACCGGGTACCGATATATTTATCTACATAACCTTAGAAATGAAGAGATTTTTTAAAGGAAGATTTGTTCAGCAATTTTTACCATTTATAATGGTTGTTATAGGAGGTTCATTTGTTATTCGGGAATTTATAGGCCTAAAGTATGTATTTCAATGTTGCATTAAAATTAAAACTTATTAAAGCTTACATTAAAAAAATTAAAACTTATTCATTTAATTATTTTTATCTTTTTAGATATAAATATCCAAAAATTACGTCACATGATTTAGATGTAGAAATTAAGAAACAAGGTATTGAAATGAAAAAACCTCGTACTCTCGAAGAGGAATATAAGCTAATAAAAGTAAGTAAACTTCGATTAAAGAACATTTATTAAATATATGAAAAATATTATTTTTTCTATGGTGAGAAAATTGAATTATTTCAACCTGAAATTGTGTTATAAATTCATTTTATTAATGTTTGGAGTTGACTACAGCAGTTGCTACTTTATTTGGCTTTAATCTACATTCTTATAAATTCGCCTCGAGTATCAAATGTTGTGCCTTTAAAATGGGGTTCGAATGGATCTAATTACTACCGTCTAATATTAATGTTATCATTTGAACTGAAATTTCTTCATATCTTTGAATATTAATTTTTATCAATCATCATTAGGAAAAATATAAAATTTGAACTATTCTTTTAACAAATTATATTTATTAATAAACTATATCATTATGTATATTTAAGAAATTTATAATTTTTGTCAAGTTACATATTTATAACTTCTGTCAAATTTTGTTAATTATATAAATACAATTGTGTGTCTGTTAAAATTAGAAACAAGAGCATGCTATTTTTATATTTATTATTAATTGCTATTATATTTATATGTTCATTCAACGAAAAATGCAAATAAAGTTAATATTTATATTAATGTGGTTAACACATAATACTTATATATAAAGCACATCATGAATTATGTTACTGTTATTAAAAAAATATTATGGTTATATTAACATATTAAATAATCATAGAAAATGTGCTTTATATTGATACATATATTTACAAGTCTGCTTGATATAGTCATAATAATAGTTAACTTCATGTTTATAGACTTTGGATATTGATAATTGGGAAAATATTCGTATATCACGACCATGGGATGAATCAAATGTAAATAATTGAGATTCTACTTAGAAGAAATTTTCACTTTAAGAAGAAAAAGAACATATGTACATGTCTATATGTATATAGTATTTATAAAAAATTATTGTAGGGTACTATAGTTGTAATAAAGACTGTATTAAAATCTTTTGAGTTTCCTTCATACATATATGTTTGTAATAATTAATAATTCATAAATTGTTACTACAGAAAGTTGTAGCATATGATTTATATCAGTACATATGATTCATATCAGTAATTATCCTGTGTTACAGATTGTAATTCTATAAATAAATAGTATAATTAATTAAATTAAGAAAAGTTTCAAAATTTTAACATATTAAACTTACTTTTTTTTTCAAATCCATAAGTACTTAATAAACTTTGTTGTCTTTGTACTGAATACAATTGTTGGCTTCGACGGGTACTATTTATCATATTTATTTTACTATTTGTAGACTGAAAAAACGTGTATATATATATATATATATATATATAGTGTATGTATACTAAAAATAAATTAATTAAAACAACTACTAAAATATTTTTGATTACATTTTAAAATTATTTTTTTTAACTTTAATAAATCTGATATTATTTTTGATAATCTGATATTATGCAAATTATCGCTTATAAAGAATAATACTTACCATACGAGAATTTTTATTTTTATTTTTATTTTTTTTTGTTCTATTACTTGATTGTACAAGTACTTTTGTATCAGACCATAATCTACTATTTGAAATATTTATATCTCCTTGTTGAACTAAGAAGTTGGAATCTATGTTAAATTCCAATGATGTTAATGAAGTATTTATATTGTTTAATTCATTTGTATTACTATTTTTTATATTTTCATCCATTGAAATATCTAAATGTGATTTTCCTGAATCACAATTAAAAGTGTTTGAAGTTTCAATATTTTTGCATTCATTTAATATAAACAAAGTATTATGTTCTTCATCAATATCGATACATGAATCCTTTTCCAATTCATTACTTTCCATTAAATGTTGTAAATTAATATTGTTTGTCTGATTATTTTTATCTGTTTTAATTTCTTTTTCTCCTACTAAAACTTCATTTGAATTCATAACTGAACATATTTTATTATCATTTATTGGAATATTATTTCTTTGACTAATATCCTTAGCAAAAAATTTACTCTCTGTAACAGTTCCTTCATCTATAATTGTTCGCCTAATATGCATTATATTTCTCCTCTTCGTTCTATTTTTACTTGTATACAAAAGACTTGGAGAAGTTTTGGTAGTAGATGAGTATTTTGAAAATTGATTTTTTCTCGTAATTAAAACAGGAGATACTTCATCTTCACTAGGAGTAAGATTATTTATATCTGGGTTATTTTCAACATCCATTGTATTTGTAGATTTATATATATCTAATATTTCTTTTTGATTTAATTGTTCACATTCTATAATATTTATGCAATTTATATATATATATATATATATATATACTCAATATATATTTAATTATTATTATTAATAAATATATATTTAAATACACTTAATTATTTAGATATAATAGTTATTATTATATTATATTATCATTTATAATAATATTGCAAAATAAAATAAATTTCATACCTGAATTATCTGGTTGTCTCATAAAAATACATTTTTTTAAACGATTTGTTTGAAGAACTGCTTCTGAATTAACAGTACACCAATCCATGAGATTCTTTTTTTGAGGAGATCTTTGCAAATGATTTTGCATTAATTTATATTCTTTGGACCAAATACTAATATGTCGAGAGACTTCTGTTTTTTGTGCCCATGTATTGCATTTATTAATTTCATTCTATAAAATTCCATATTTGATAATATTCAATGTTTAATATCTACTATGTGTATTTATATATTTATTATCTACTTCGCATTAAAAAAGAATAGGTTTCTTTTATATAATATTTTATTAATATTCTTATATCTTTAAACAATATTTACCCTTATTTGATCAGGATCAAAATTATGAAGCATTTTTAGAGTAAAAGGATCACAGTTTCCAAGAGCAAGCTGTAATGCTGTGTCTGGATCTATTTCTGTACCAGCATAATATAATTGTTCTTTTGTTATATCAGATGTAGGTGAATTTAAACGAGTTTGTTTTCTTGTTAAAGGACAAAATATTAACTGATACTTAAAAGTAATAACTGCCAATATAAATGAATCTCTATATTCTTTTGTAACAACTAAAGATTTCATATTTAAATAAGATCCTAGTCGAGTTAAAGCCTATGAAAATAAATACATATTTATATCTAAATGTTTTATAAAAAAAATAATTTATAAAAACATATGCAAAAATATTTACTCTATGTATATCACAGTCTGTATTTATTTTTATAAACTTCCGTGCTTTATTCAATCCAATACCAGGAAGAGATGGTAAGTAATCACATCCTGACAGAATACACATATAGAGGAAATCATCCATACTAAAATGTTCAGAAGGTATTCCCATTGCAAGATGCAACTGTTGCTGATCAACTAAAAGTCCATTACCATTTAAATCCATTTTAAACAATACCTGCAAAATAAAATATATAAAATAAATATTTTGGAGATTTAAAATATTATATAAAATCATTTACATATATATTTTTATATTTGAATCAATGGTAAATATGTAAAAACAATTCTATAAAATTTTTAAAAATATTAAAATCATACTGGAAAACATAGAAACCTTTTTACAACCAAATAGTGTTAAATCACTATCTTCAGTAATAACAACATCAGCAATTCCACTGATATTAAGATATGCTAACTGTGCATCTGCTTCATATGGTGCTACAATACAATCAACATTTAGTTTTTGACATTGTTTAATTAACTCTAGAGCCATTTCATGTGTAACATCTATAGATCTTCTTAATAAATTTCTTGCTTCTGCATGTTGTCCCATTCGCATTAGCTCAATACCTTTGCGGCGATTTATCTGTCTTGATCTATAAATACATGAATATATTATATTTAATAAACAAATTGGATTTATCTGAAAATGTGTAAATATCTTGTGAAATAATCAAAAAAATATTTGAAATGATTGTTGTAGGATATTATTTTTTAATCCTATAATGACTTTTAAAATCTTTGTGAATAAATACATATGTGTGTGTGTGTGTGTATGTATATATATATGTATTCTTATAATTGATTGTGAAACATTTCCAAAATACTGTTTGCATGTATATTGGCACAAGCCAATTTTAAGATATGTGTTCAAAGTTGATGTGTTATTATCAACATTATTTAATGTACGTCATGAAAAAGTTGCATAATTAGACTTTGTGCATCATAATTATCCAAAATATTCAACAGGATAAAAAAAATAAATATCAAAAAATATTGCTTTAGATAATGTAAATTGAATTTTTCAGGAAAGATAAAAAATTATCTAGTGATCAATGATAATAAAAAATATAGCATTTAAAAAAACAATTGCGATTAAATATTATTTTTGTAATTTTTCGCTCTTAACTTTCAAAATCCTCTGATTTTGATGTTTTTTCAATACGGTTATTATTTTAAGATATTACTTTCAAAATGTATGTACAACATGTGCTTAATATTTTTTTTTAACATTTTTGGAACATATCTTCCATACTTCCAGGTGTATTTTATCAAGTTAATTATTAATTCAAATCAATTCGACTTTTTAATATATTCAATTGCGATTTTTAATTATTAAGTATTACTCTAAAAATTATCTTAATTTTATAGAATATTTGAACCAACTTTCTTTTTCAAAGAAAGCTGAATTATACATACTCTCGTCGTTTCAGTTCAGTTTGTGCCTTGGCAGGCAAATGTCTTCCATCAAATACAAGTATTGGTTTTATTTTATGAGACAATAACATATTTATAAACTTCATACAATAATGAACGTATCTGGAATAAAATAACGATTAAACAATGATTTGTGTCGATAAACAATGTAGTTAAACAACATGAATTTCTTACGCATCTGTTGGTTGTCCCATTGACAATTTTTCAGCACAAGAGAACACACCTTTATGCAACCAACAATAAGAATCGATAGCAATGGTACTACTGGAAAATTGACTAACATTCGTTCTTTTCGAGGCTTTTTCTAAAAATGGAAGTAAACCAGTGATGCCCATTTTTCTCTTTAAATGCAGTAACAATCAACAGTCACATAGAACTAATTGTGAGTTCGTTAACGTTACCGTTAGGTATTCGCATTCCCGCCAAAGCAAGATCGATGACTACAATGATATTAGATACGTAACTCACCAATTGGACATACATCCTGCGATTCGTGGTCAACTGATTGGAAGGTGATTCTATATATAAAAATGTATCGAAAAAAAAAGAATAACATTTTTCTATTAAAATTTAAAATTTAAAATTGTACTTGAATTTGATTAATTTCATACTGGAAATAAGTAAAAAAATATAGAATAAAACTTTTTCATTTAAGGTGATCTTTTTTCAATAAACTTTGAGTATGTTTTATTAAAAATTACTTTGAATACACGTGCAATTGATAAATTTTCACACTTTCGATTTTCTTCAAAACATAGAACATATTATAGGAAAATAATTTTATTTTACGTTTTTTACTTATTTTCACTTGTAGAATAACTTCATATCAATTATGTATTCCTTTCTGTCTAGAATTAGCTAAATTCAAATATATTCAATAAATTTTTAAACTCGATTTTTTTAAAAACGGAAACTTCAATGAAAAAATTTTATTCTTTCTTTTCGATGCATTTTTACATATAGATTTCCAATTAGCTGACCTCGAGTTGAGAGACAAGAAAATAGGGATACATTTAATTTTGCTCTTTATAAAGAGAAAAGGTATAATTAAATACAAAAATTAAATTTTAAGTATATTTTATATGTAACGTAAAAAGTAATTTATGGTAACGCAAAAGTAATTTATCCTTATTTTTAGTAAAATTTGTTAATTTCAAAATTAAATTTTGAATTTTATACTCTTTAATATTATTTTAATAATCAGACCCATGTTGCTCTAATTTTTAAAAATATGAAGTATATTTTTGAAAATCAAACAAATATTTCATGTTACATGCATTTACTTCTACGTAGTGATTTTGAATTACATATATTGTGAAATTACATTTAAATCATACTGCTTTATGATAGTATTATATATTTTACAATAATTTATAAACGTTAAATAAGTAATTTATATGAACTAATTTTAAAAGTAAAAGCTTTATTAATAAGCTCAATAATATTTATTCACTTTTACGTATTTATCATAAAATAAATAATAAATTATATAATTATTAATATTTTTTTAATACTATATTATTCAAATTCATTAAATAAATGGTAAATAATAACTTATAAATACATTTATGTTTATAAATATGTATATATCAATACGATATATTGCCATCTATCATTCATTATTGTATTTAATATATTTAAATTGCTTCTTTTTTTTTTTCTTAATAATACGACATGTTTTTAAAACTTTTGAAACTGTCAAATTAAATTTAACAGTTAAAAAAAGGAACAATATGAATATGGAATATATATATATATTCACGTATATACATATATATATGATAAATAAAGATATATATATGCAGGTAATTTGTATAATTAGCTCTACGATGGAATTTAATTTATTCTAACGAACATTATTTATTGTAACGAAATTGTATTTAATGCTCGATTAAATGAACTCCAGCCCATTTGAATGCGAATTTCTATTGTATGAACGAAAAGTTGTAGTGGGGAGAAACAGTAAACTCCTATTACATGAACTTCAGTTATATGAACTATTTGTGCGATGGGTTCAGATAGACGAAGTTTCATCGTGTAATTTAATGGTAGGTTATAATCATTTTCATAATTTAAACGTTTAATTTTCTATTCAGAAAAATATTCAGAATAAAAAGTTCCATTACTTTCGAAATTTCGACTCCTTTGTTTTGAATAGGACTACTTTTTCATTTATACGCCGTTATTGCTTTGTTGTGAGAACAATTGATCTCGCAACATATTTATTATGCAATTTGATAGTAACGAAAGCTTAATATTACATTTGTTAATGATTTATTCCTTGTGTGAGTCGTTAATATGTGTATAATAAGTTTATATGCTTAATTTGTCGTACACATTGCAAACTATTAATCTCAAACACACCTTTTAGGTTATATACATATTTATAATATTCGATTAAATATATTTTAATCATTTAAAATGTTTTCTTATTTTTCTAGTATTAACGAATTTCAACTGAAATTAATTTAAATTGATTTAAACTAACTAATTTAATACTTCAAATAATGTTTTGATTATTATAATTTTTTTACAATATTATCAATTATTATTCATCAGTTCTTAAGTTTGTAGTATTTTATGTATTAATTTACAATAATGAAGTATTACTTTTAATATTATAAATATAGCATAATTTTGAAAATCTAAAGATTTATTTTGACAAGTTTAATAAAACCATATTTTGAAATATATTATCTCATTTATCATTTATATTTTAAAATATTTTATAATACAAACTATTAAATCATTTTTCATAATAAAAGAAAGTTTTCATTAATAAAAAGATGATTAAATTGATAATATTAATTTGGAAATATTTATAAACCTATTTTATTTTTCTTTTATTTACTAACTACAGAAAAGATAATATAATTTTATTTAGCAGTCAAAATATTATCTTAAAGATTTAAAACTGTTTAAAATTGTTTAAAAGTTATTAAGTTTAATTTGTCTAAATAATATTCATTATGTCATCTTCATTACGATTAATAAAGTGATATATTTTCAAATATTACTATATGATTTCTAAAATGCATACAAGATCTGAATTATATTGCTACTTATTTTTTTTTAAATCTTAAAGATTTTAATTAATATTTATATTGATATTATATTTAATATAATTCTAGATCTATTATATCCTATAATATATATATAAAAAAAAGAAATTTCAATATGCCATGGATGAACACAACAATGATCCTTATGAACAACAGCTTTATGCTGTGTTTCAAAGTTGTTTAACAAAAGGAGAAACTGAACTACATGAGGATAATTGGGTCAGTTTGTGTCATAAATTACATCTGACGGAGCAGAGTGAAGAATTAAGATCATGCATACAACAATATAAACAAGAAAAACAATCCATATCATTCCAGGAATTTAGAGCTGCTTTATTAACTTTATTAGACAAAACTCAAGATTCAATTACACAGGCAACAAAAGATAATATAATAGAATCACAAAATGATACAAATCCACATATTATAGATAATAAAAAATGTAATTCTTTAATACCTAATAATTCTAGTTCTAATGTCGATTTTTTAAATAGAAAAACAGGTAATATTATTTGTCATCTATTCCTATATTTTTTACATTTTAAGAGATGTATCTTTACTTAACAATACATGTTACTAATTTTTAGGTGTGGCATTGGATGAAAATAGATTGAAATGTTTATGGGAAAAAATAAATAGCTGCTTAAAAGAAAATGTAGACTCTGCAACAATTTTTTTTGTATCTAATTGTTTAGGAATTCCAACTCTTCCGAAACAAGTAATTGCATGATATTATTTATTATCTGTTAGTGGATTGAAATATCTATTAAAGGGGTAGGGGTAAGATTTGAAATATCTATTAAAAGGGTAGGGGTAGGATTTAAAATATCTATTAAAAGAATATGCGTACTTATTCACATGTGTATTTATACTTTCTGTTTTTTTTTTAATCTTGTCTACGTTAATATCTTTGTTAGTTTCATTGATGCAAAAACATTTGTTAGGATAATATTATTTAATTTAGAATGATACATATTATGATTTATGATTTTTTTCTCTCAAGATAATTTAGTCAAATAAAGATAATTTTAGATTTAGTCAACTAGTAAATAATTTTCAAATATTAGATACATTTTTCTAAATAGGATTAGGTATTTTTCTGTTTCAGTTAGCATACTATTTTATTCTTTGTAAAAAAGTATTGAGGTAATTGTATTTAAAAATGATTAATTTGAAAAATAAGAAAAATATGAATGTAGAACTGTTTTCTATCTTTCTTTATTTGTTATAAATAAATTTAACAAAATTGAAATTAAAATATTTTTCAAACTAATCATTTTTATACGTTTTTTTTTTTTTTTTGAAAGAATTAAAAAGCACACTGATTGATGCATAAAAAAGTATGTACTTCCTCCGTAATGAAATGTCTTAGAAACTCGAAAAAATAATCTTAAGAAAAAAATTATGAATCATTATTTGTTATTCTGAGCTAAATGACTTTCTTTTTTTACTTTATATTGATGAAGATATTAAAGTGAATAAGATAAATAAAATATTGTATATATGTAACATATAAAAATATCTAGTACTTACTTTTATAATAAATAGTTAATTAAAATATATTAATTATCTATTATAATAGATAATATAATTAAAATTTTTACATTGATTTCTCTAAATAGCATATAAACTAATCTTAGAAAATTTACATACAAAGTATTATTTTGCACAGATCTCACAATGTATTTTTGAGAAACTTGATCAGAATTGTGATGGTTTAATTAGCTTGGATGAATTTCTTGTTATATTTCAAAATAAGGCAATGGAAGATCAATTAACGTTAGAGAAGAATAATCAATCTACAAATGAATTAACTAAATTAGATTTTAGAAAACGAAATTTCGACATTCATCCTTCTCGCAAAACTAGGTACTATATTGTAATTGTTAACTGTAATATCACTGTTATGATTTTTTTTATTACAGTTTTATTATTTTGCGTAATTTTTATTTAATATTTTATTCCTATTTATAATAGTTTTACAAGGAATAATGCTTTTTTGGATACGTGGAAACTTTCAAATACAGATGGGAATTTTAAAACATCTGAAATTTCTTTAACTGATTTAACAACTACTTTATGTGATGAATTAAAAAATTTTAATGACTCATTAGGTCATTCTGCAATTCGATCTCATATAATGTTGTTGCGAGATGTTCTTATACTATATCAAGAAGAACTGCATAATTTAAAGTAAGTATTAAAACCTATATAAATAAATTAATAACAATTAAATTAATTAATAATTTAAAGTAAGTAAGTACTACAATAAAAGAAATTTAATTAATTAATTAAATATTCTTATACTTTTAGTCTTGTAATAGAAAATGTAAATGGTGAAAAAGAAAAGTTACGTACTGATATTATAGAAGCTAATGAGCGTGCAAACATTCTTGCTCAAGAGATTGACGAACAACATGTCCGACAAGAAGAAATTGTTCAAAATTTACGAAAACAGATTGAACAACGACATGCTGAAACTATTCAAGATCTTTCAAATCAACTTACTTCCGAACGAGAAATGAGTGCTAGTATTCTGAAATTAAAGGAAGATCAAATACAAATATTGCAAAAAGAAAACTACGAGATTAGAAATAAATTTGTAAATACCTTACAAGAAAATCAAGTTTTAGAAAATGAGAATGAGAATCTTCGTAATCAAATTGAAAAACTTAAACAATCAAACAATGAGTTTTTAATTCAAATAAAAATGTTGGCGGCAGAGCACGATGAGGTATACAAATGATTTTTTATAAATGAAACAAATAATGTAATTGTTTTATATATTATATATTTCATATATTACGAATAATTTTAGTCGCAAAATATAGAAATAAAACATCAACAAGAAGTTATATACTTGGTAGAACGTATCAAACAGTTGCAGTCAGAAGCAGTTCTTTTACAAGATCAAAATGATGAACTTACAGCAGAATTAGAAAGTTTAAAATTGCATGATCATCATACTACAAATACAAGGTAATACATACAATGAAAAATCATTAGAAAAAATTTCAACAAATAATAATACAAATGAAGATAAAATTTAACTTTTTTTAATTGTTGCAGACAAAATAATTTTTCTGATACTCATACAGCAAAAAATACACAATCCAATGAAGCTGAAAGTAATAAAAATAATTTCATATATTTAAGTTTTATTTTTATTTTTTAGTATAATAAAATTAATGTATAATATATTTTCAGATAAGGAAACATTTATAATCGAAGAAGATGACTTAGATGTTGTTTTTAAACATTCCATATCTGTAAGTAATAATAATTCATATCGTTTAATCATAATTCATATCAATAGTCCATTTATATATATTCTATTTTATCTATACAGCCATCTTGTAATTCCAATGAAAATGATAATGCGCAAAATTGTAAAAAGATAGATTTAAAACAATTTAAAGATATAGTTATAAAACAGTTAAAAAATATTTTAGTTAATAATAACAAGTGTACATTAGAAAATTGTGCATTTAAAGATGAAATATCAGGAATGATTATGAGATTACAATCCAATTTAAATACTCAAGTTTTCAAAGAGCCTGAATTGATCAAAAGTATTGCATCTGAAATGGAAACAGAATGTGAAGAAAAAACGAGCGATTTTATTATTTCTAGACATAAGAATTCCGTTTTTCTTAATTCTAAACGAATAGTAACATACAATAGTAATGATAATTGTGATGTTGATTATTTTAGCAATCAGGATATGAAATGTTCATCACAAAATAAAATTTCAAGTCTTAGAGATTATCCTCCTCGTAAAGAAGAACATATAAATGCAGATCATTTAAAATCAAATAAGGAAAAAGATATTTTAAACAATTGTGCAAAAATTACTAATGAAGTTGGTACAAGAACTAATTCAAGTTTAATAAAAAATGAATTGTCTGAAAATGTTTCCTTAAATTTAAAGTTAAAAGAGATTGAAACAACTCATGCTGCGGAAAAAAAACAATTGATTGAACAATGTGCAGAATTGGAAAGAAGTCTTGATATGTTAAAGGCAGAATATGAAGAGTGTGAAGATTACTGGACTGCTAAATTAGAAGAAGAAAGACAACTTTTTGAACAGGAACAAAAAATTAGTGATGAAAAATTTTCAGAACTTATAGCTAAGATGGCAGAATATGAAGAACTAATTAGTCCAATAGACAAAGTAAAAAATGGTGGGCGTTTATCTCCAATTGAAGAAAAGTTTAATTTAGAACAACAAGTAAGATACATTTTTTCTCTTTTTTCTTTTTTTTTTTTTATTATATATATAAATCATTTTATTTTGTTAATTACTGCAATTTTTTTTAACTTAGTAAAAATTTTTATTTTTCAAACTTATTGTTAAATAATTATAATTTATTAAATCATAATTATAGTTTTTTCTTATATATTATTTTATTTGTACAGTATTTAGACCTTGAGGAGGAATTTGAAAAATGGAAAAGACAAATGGAAGAAGAAATTTCTCAAAAAGACAAGGAAATTAAAGATTTATACGAGAAAACAAAGTCCTTAGAACGACCTATGATGATTGACATATCTATACAAGTTACAGATGAATTCATTTTTCCGTCTTTATTAACACGGTCACATTACGTACATAGTGATTCATTCAATAGTCAGCAGGCCAGTGAATCGGTTTCAAAGTTAGTTCAATGTACTGATAATATTCGCAATTTGCCTGAAGAATTTAAATTTAATAGAATTCTAGAATCTACGACCTCATCAAATGATTTCTCTCCACGATTATCGAAAGATGATATAAATGGTGACAATTGTGATTTACACCAGATATATACCCATTATCATCACAATGCGGAATACTATTTTGTATATGGACAGAATACGTTGAAGTTACAAAATTTAAGAGTTCCAAATTGTCAGTGCATGCGAAATGATGCACAAGTAATTTGTATAAATGTTAATGTATTGCACAATTTAAGTATGAAGCTTCAGGCACAAGAGCGTAAAAAACAGCAGTTGCAGGAATGTTTTAAGCAACAACAATACCACACTGAACGTATATTACAACGTAAGTTTTACAATTTTATTTAAATAATTGTATGTTCAAATATTAAATCGCTTTTATTTCAGATATTATGTCTCAACATCAAACAGAAATATCTCAATTACAATCTCTTCTTCGTAATACTCAAGAAAGACTCCAAAAAGAATTTCAAACAAACGTAGAACAGGTACATAATTGTTATAATTTCTTTAAAGATTTGGGATTCTTGTATATAATTTTGAACTAGCGTCTCCTTTTATTTTATGAATATCTTAATATCGAATCATAATAAAATGTCTACTAGCAAATAATACTTATACTAGTTATTAACAGACAATATTAGATATGTAATATACAATATACAAATTAGATAATATAGTATTTGAATATTACATATTAATTAACATATTTGAAAAATAATGGTTTAAATAAAGGAGATTCTATTGTAATACCGTTTGAGTTCAATATAAAATTTATGATTAAATATGTTTTTAATTTTTTTTAATCATTTTTTACAGACTGAACAATTGACACGAAATGATGTACTAGTAGAACACTTATATACTGAAAATGCCTGCTTAACAGCGAATTTAAAACGTTTACAGCAACATTATAAAATGTTAACAGGATTAAATGCTGATTTAACTCCAATATGATATTACAATCAATTATTATTAATATATAAAAGGCAGAGTTTTATTAATAAAATATTAGTAATAATGTTAATATTTTAATTTCGGAGTGTAAGTCAGGGATAGATATTCTATCTCAATTATTAATTGTGATACATGCTATTTTTTTTAATTACAGTATTAGAACAAGAATAAATTTTTTATGATACTGCTGATGTTAAATTATAAGGTAGTCAAAGTTATTTTTTTTTATTTGTACCGTATTTTCATTTAGTATTTTGAGATATATACAGATATATTAGTATCGATAATGTCGTAATGATTATATATACATATATTGTTTTGGCTGTAGAGAGAAATTATATGGATATACATCATAATATCGACGACACAATTTATTATATATCATAATATAGTAATATCACGTAATGTGATAAGCAAAAAATGTTGTTTTGTCTTGAAAAAAATGTATTATAAAAGAAAATGTATGAAATTATCAATGATAAAAAAAGTTGAAGTAATTCGAAATTTATATTTGCGTTTAAAATTAACAGTATCTATTATTAAGTTTAAATTGTTTCTGATATAAACAGAATTTGAAAAATCAGTACGTCCATTATTGAAACACTTTATAACGTTGATAATTATCGATAGAAATATATAATCTGCCTTATAATTTGTAAGTTACAGTATAGTATAAGGATATCTTCCTAATAAGGAAATCCTATTAAATTTACATTTTTAGAAGTATCATTTATACAAAATTAAAAGAAACAAACAGCTTAATCATAATAGAAAAGATCCAAAGTAATTAACATAAAAAATTCATTGTTCTTTGTTATTTATCATTATTATTATTGTTAGATAATTCCAAATAATTTGCTTAGATTCTTTAGCCTGAACCAAAGATGGGAAATTCCGACTTATTAAGTATAAATAATTCTTAAATATATTTCTTATTTGTTACGTACAATTATTTTCTTGAAAGTTTTCAAAGTAAAGTAAAAGTAAAATTCTTTTGTTTTTTTTCTATGATATGTATCCTTTACACATAGAATAAAGGTTATACGAAACAAATATATTACATAGTAATGTTATCATTTATAATAAAATGGTTAGGAAGAAAACCAAATTGTAATATTGATTATCTATAAATTATCTATAGATTATAGATTATTTGTTTTATTTGAATCTATTGAATTTATTAGCAAGATTTTTTGGTATAAATTATTTTATTTAAACTTTCGAAACTTTCAGTAATTAATATGGTTTTTATTCAGTACTATAAATTCAGAATTTTATTATGTATAATCAAGATTAATGCTGTTATGATCAATAGTTTGGGTTCAATATATTAATTATAATTCAATAATCACATGAGAATATTTACGTTTATACAAATTAATGTGTATTGAATATTATATTTAATTTTATTCAATATGTTAATAATAATAAATACTATGTACATACTATGCATATACGACTTAGTTTGTATAATAGCTACTCTAATTCAGATTTATGTAATTTCGATCATATTGCTGCCATTAAAAAACATTTTGTACATGATATTTATATGTTTGTATATTACCATGCTGCAGCAAACTAAGTTTCTTCATATTTGCCTTATAATCTACATTAAGACTTTTACACAATCTTTATTACTATACATATATGTACATTTTCTTTTATATATTGTATTCCTCTATTATATTATTGTTAAATTATCTCGTCTTCAAGTATTCTATAGTTTCTATAGTATAATGGAATTGTTAAACGGCAATAATTACATTGGTAATATTGTAAGCAAATTATACGACTTTAATACAATAATTATAAATTTAAGAAGTATAATTTGTTTTATTATTACAAAAATTACGTTTCTTATTGTATTTACACTGCATGTTAAAGTGTACAAAATGTATCAATAATTAAAGAGCATAAAGGAGAAAAAAGCTTCAAATCAAATTCAAATTTCTTATGATTATACCGTAATATTTACCTTTATTTATTTATTCATTTATATTATTTACATTGCACTTCTATCACGATTTGAAATTGTATTTAATAAATATTGGTAAAAATTTAACTTTTATTCGTAATCATATTTAAAAATTTAATTTTCAATTTTTCAAATTTATTTTACGTACTTCACGTTATTTGTCAATAGATTCTTTATTCAATGTACATGGTGTGTCCCGAATTTAGATGTCAAAACTTTAGGACTGATAAATTAAGAAAAAAATTCTTTAAAGGTTTGTTAGTTTCTGATCTACTAATTTTCTGCTAGAAAATCGTAAAAAAATTTATTTTCTTATTCAATAAGTTTATTCGATGGTAATCAAATCGAGAGACCAAATCGTAATTGCAGTGCATCAGATATCACCAGAACTAATATCTTACTGCAGAATAGTCAATGTAATGCTTTCATTGCTGCAAATTACATAGTATCTTTATTAAATAAATAATATAAATATGGATGATAATAGATGATATATTGTACGATATACACTTTTTATATTATAATTATACACTTGCACAATTCGACAAGCGCTGCAGTTTGTCCAACTCGTTTGATAGCTCACGTAGAATTGACTCTCAATTAACCCCCGTCTTTACTTCCGAGTCTCATTTATAATCAGGTAACATCCTTATTCCTTCTAGGGATCTTGTAATTCATGCATAGATTTTATAAAATTAAAGTAAAATATGTCCTAAACTAATAACTTTTCCAAATAAATAGATTAATATTTTTTTACAAAGAATGACAGTGTATCGATTGGTGGATCAAAAAATATATTATTTCATTTAAAAAACCGACTTCAAAAAATTGAAGGTTATTTTCGTTTCTTGAACAACATTGCAAATATAAAAATTCATGTTGGCAATAGAAAATGTTAAATTAACTTTTCTTTTTTCACTTTTTTTAAAAACATTATTTGCGAGAAAAATGCTAATCGATAATACCGCCTTGTGCTAATACTTTCTGCACCTATGTAAATTTGAAAAAATATATAATTTAAATTTTAAATTATTATATAATTCTTATTTCTGCTTTGCATTCAAAAAGTTTTAAAGATAATGCAAATTAATAAAATAAGAGAAAAAGAATTTAATTACATATTATTCATACAGGACTCCATAAAATTAATTACTAAATCTTAACCGAAAAATTGTCGATCATCAAATTCTTGTAACTTTATAACTTAGTAATAAAAAGTCGTACATTTTCTTTAAAAAGAAAAAAAAAGCTCAATTTAAAGAATGAAGCTACTGCTTTCAAAATCCATCGGTAATTTTTTGTTTGCAATATTTTTACATCATGTAACGGGTGAAAAACTGTATATATCTCTTCTTTTCGAAATTTTTACAAATTCAAAATAACGTCTTCAGGGACGTTAAAAATTTTTTTTCAGAACTAAATTTACTGTATATTTTTTAAAATCGGAATCTCTCTAGAGGGTCTTTACAACCACTCTCCAAAATTTGAGGTATGATTTTCCTTCGTCGATTTTATATAGTTTCGAACGAAAAATGTGCTATATCGCCGATATTGGAATAATCCAAGGTACACCACGAGAAGGTTGCATGATTGGACTTCTAGTGACTCCCATTAATATCCGGGCACTAATTGTGTTATAATTTTATAAAAAAAAATCGTACAACAATAAATCTTGGCTTATTTTACAGTTCGATTCATTTTTGATTTATTCAAAGTCAAATAAATCGACAAAGAAAAATTTTTCACTGATCGAAGACAATTTTTCAGTTACGATTTAATGTTGTGGAACGCAATGTAGATAAATTATATTTCAACAAATTTTTAATTACTTTTATCATATAATATGATATAATATTTATTACATACCTTTTTCATTAATCACTTATTTCGAAGGAGAATTAAAGGACTACAGGTACGTGAACACGAAAGATATTATTTATTTATAATTTATGAGGACAAACAAGTAAATTTACATAGGAAGGACACTTTCAGTAAAACACATTTTGCTAAACCGTTGTCATGCTTAACATAAAAAAGGAAACTAATCGAAGTCTAATCACCAGCCTTGCTGATATAGTCTTTCACCAAACGGCGTTACATTTGATAACGCCATAAAACAATCTAAGTAGAATTACGAAATATTTTCAAAGCGAAAGCACAATAATTATACGCATTCTTTGTTCCTAATCATATTAACACTAATTTCTCGTCGCTTCGTAGCGAAAAATAAAGAACTTACAACGTGATCTTCGAATGGACACTAAACACCCCTATCTCTTTATCTGTTTTCTTTTCGTTCTTTCACTCGCTCGTTCGCTCGTTTGCTCTTTCTCTCTCGCGCGCTCTCTTCTTACTTATTCGACCGCTTTTTTTTTTCTTTCACTTTCAATTCCTCTATACGTAAATCTATAATAGCGTCATAGTAAACTAGTAAGGTACAAACAGGAGTTTTATACACGGTTTCACGAGAGAATACATTAAGCTCAGGTCTTATCTCTACTTTTATGAAAACGTGGTCCTGTGTGTCTAACTTTGCGAGACAAATATTTTATTTGAAAGAGTGAGCGGAAATCGACAAAAATTGGCGCGAGTTTAAGAATGCAATTTTAGACACGCACGCAAGACAAACTTCGCGAGATTTATTCGAAAATACTGACACGAAACAAATACGTAAAATAAAAACCATATTGAACGTGACTTTGATGATAGATGTCGACCGGATAATCACGGTTCGTTTAATTATCGATAACGAAAATCCGTTGCTCGTGTCTCGGATATACTATTATACACATGTTAACTCATAGTTATGTACATACATACCTACATGTATATATTCGATTCGATTCGATCTCGCGAAAATGGTCGACCTTATTTTGCATTGGGAATTTAACTTAGAATTAATATCAATATATAATTCGTGACATCGAAATTAATATTTTATTTATTGAGCAAGGGTCTAAAACATTCTTTCTTCTCTTCAACTAGCGAAACTAAGACTATGACATTCATATAAACGATTATTCGTGCACGCTGCTTCGAAGATTCGTATGTAATTCTGTATTTGCGATGAGAAGTTATTTGGAAAGGGATTTACCAATTGTGGATGTTTACCTTCGTGTTTTTCCAAAGATCAAAAATAACGCAAGAAAAAAAGAAGATTGAGACAGTTACGTTTTTAAAACTAATCAAGAAATAAAAATAACGAAAGACTTTGAAAATAAATGTCGTTACTTATATCACAATTTGCTCAAATCTATCAATAGTAAATCTATCAAATATAACAAAACAATTAATTGCCCGATTGTCTATTGGCATGAAGTCGTCGAAAGCATTTTTTTTTTCAATATTAAAACGGTGCAGCCATTGTTGAAATCTTACTAAATACAATATTTTATACTAATCGACACTAATATTCTCTAAATTTAATATGCACTATTCTAAATATTAAAATTGCATCGAGATGTTGTGTATTATTATATTGCAACGTTCTAAACGGACGACGTTCGAACTGCTCTCATTAGAAATATCTATATTTTGTAGTTAAACTAATACCAAAGAAAAGGAATTTAAATTCAAGGGAAAGGGAAAGAAATAAAAGAGAGAAAAGGGGAGAAAACAATTGGCATGGTAACATTTTTCAGTAAGTAGAAAAAAAAAAAAAAAAAAAAAATTAGAAAAAAAATAAAAAAATAAGTACCTAGTGTTCTGCATTTGTATACTCGTTTCGAAGAATTCTAGGCGTTTTTCTTCGAAGCAGGTACATCACAATTATACAGTTTTTTTGTAGCGACTGGGTTTTCTATCTGATCGTAGTTATGCCTTACAATCTAATATCATAATTTGCCCGTGTTCACGGGTACAGTAGGTACAATATTATTGACAATCATTAAGACGGATCCTACTATTTAAGTATAATTAGGTACATTTTGTGCAAGGTAATCGTTGTGTGACAGAATATAGGACAAGTGGCTACGCACTCAAACGACTGAAGCGTCTTTGTAAAATGATGCTATCTTTTTCTTTCTCTTTTTTATGTGTACATATACGCCTTGCCCTCTATCTATTTTCTCCGATCATCTTATTCATTTCGTTCTTGTTTCTTCTTTCGCGTTCTCTCCACTATAATCGATAATTGTCCATTTCTCTCAAAAGACAAACGAAACAAGAGGATCCGACTCGGTGTATAAAGTATATGTATAAAGATTTCTACCACAGCCCATTTAACGATATATCATTATATGTGTGTGTGTGTGTGTCTGTGTGTGTGTGTTATATTCATATATATATATGTTATATATATATATATATATATATATATATATATATATATGTATGTATATAATATATATTATTGTTATATTATCATTAATACAATTCGTAGTGTACATTGAAACGTAACATATGTAATATATATGTATATAAAAAACACTAAGAACGACAGAGTCAATTTTCTTTTCTTTCATCTCAAATCCGAGTTTACGCATCTGTCACATTATTTTTACTTGTTTGTTTTCTTTTGGTTTATATTTCGCATCGTTTTTTTTCTTCGAGAAATTTTTTTGTGGCTATATATACACACATATAATTATGTATATATATAATATTATTACGTTTTCCCGAGAAAACTATACTATCGCGGTAAACGTCATATTCACTGGCGCTTAAATTAAAGGATGCCAAAGAATTCTCTTGTCTAAATGTCGAAGAAAGGGCTAATAAGAAAATGTCGTTTTTAAAGTCCTTAAAATTTCTCAGTAATTTATTTGGATTGTCGATTCAGTGTTTTTTTTCTTTTTTTTTTCTTTTTTTTTTACTTGAGAATAAATAGAGCGATTTTTTGGGTTATCAGCGTTGTAAAATCACAGCCCAAAAGCATCGAAGACATTGAACAAACGAACAAGTTAGAGTTGATCAGATACGACACAATCTGCTAGTTATTGCCGTTGTCTTATCTTCGATTCAAGCAAGCCTTTGTTTTTCGTTCGTTAACATACGAATGAATAATAAAAAAAAAAAGCAAGTTCAAATAACGAATCAAATCGATGCGAGAGCAAAAAGCAGACATTTGTATTAAAAATTAGTCGAATTACTTTTTCTTTTTTCTCTCCTTTTAATATTTAGAAGCTATTTTATGTTTGTTTCGTTGAAGGTTTAAATCATACATTTAAAACTGATTTTGTATATGTAATAAAAAAAAGAAAGAATTAAATGCATATAAATAATACTAAAAAAGTTGTTAAAAAATTTTTTCCGAGTAACGTGAATATATTTGAATCTCTAGGCAATGCTAAAAAATAATATTAACCAAAAACGCTTCAGTTGAGATTTAATTGAATATCTGAAAAATTTTAGGAACTCAAATAAAAAGTTTGTAATGGAATTCTAGTAAAAACCATTTTTTATTGTACCATTGTTCTATTTCGTCCCATACAACGCTCGCGTTTCAAGCAAAGAAACGCGAGTCAAGCATCATCAATTGGTCTAAAACATGACGACGATGTACATTATCTTGGTTAACGATTCCCCGGCAGTATGTAGTGTATTTTATCGCGGTTAATCTTCTGACACGAATTTTCCCTCTCTTAAAAGCAGTCGTAGAGTAACACAATGTTAATACGAGTTAAGCGTAACGAATATAAAACTTCTTCGAGTATAGGCGCTTATAGAAAAAACGATGATGAAAGTAAATATATCTTTTCTTTTGCCCCTCCCCCATTTTTTTCATATTTTGCGACTCACTGTCACAAATAACAACACATTTACACAAATATAATGTGCATCCATAAAAAATTATTTTGTGCAATTTACAGAAAGTGCGAGTTGCCGTCGTTTTTCTTTTTTTTTTTCCTAAGAATTTCTACAGTCTTTAGTGAATGTATGTATGTGTGTATAAATGTGTATAAGTGTTCTGCAATGTTCTGCACGCATGACTTGTTAAAAAGATGTACGCCAAGACGCATAGCCATTTAAGATTTGAGCATTGTTTTTTCTATTTTTTTTTTCTTTTACCATCTCTTTGTTCAACCACTCATATATTTTTCCATCACATATCTCTCTTTACTTTGTTTAATTTCTTCCACGATATTATCTACATGTTGTGATATAGCTTTTGTTCGGCTTAAAATTTGATACACATGGACGCAATGGTTAATGTTCAGTCAAATTTTAAGCACCACGCGAAACAGGAGAATTCGCTATTTAAGTGTAATGCTCCAACATAATCCTAATCTCGCTCAAGAATCGTATATCGAAACATAGATTTGTGTTTCACGATGGAACGTCGTGACAAAATATTTTATTTTGTTTCTACGCATGATATATGTATATTCGTGAAAATCACACGAAACGTTCGAAATTCGACGAGATTCTTCCGGATCAAATTGTTCGACTTGTAAACGCTTGTCACGTGTATTACGCGCGTGAGCAAATAATTAGATCCGAGACTTTCTGCACCTGATACGTATATACGTATATACGTATTTTCTTCGTGGCAAGTAATACAAGACTATGCGATGCCGTATGAGCAAAGTGCAACCTTAATAGCACGAAAATTCCGAGAATTTTTGTGATATGTTTGAAATACAATAATTATATTTTGGTTTATGAAAGCTACACAAACGGCGATAGACTAGCAATCGGACGAAATTTCTCATATTTAACGAAAATTATTGACATTTTTATACGAAAAATAATTATTTTTCTATTTTTCAAGAAAGTTGGACAAAAATTATAAATCTTTTCTACAAGTTCTATATGTTAAAATAGGGAAACAAGTTGACAAAATACGTATTTTTATCAAAATAATTAAATTAAATTTCATTATTAAAATAAAATATCGAGTTGAAACGTGCGAAAATGTAGCGAAAAATAAATAAAATAGTAATACTAATAATAAATAAAATAAATAAAAGAATAAGGTAAAAATATTTGTATTAATTTCGATTTTTTTTAAATCATTAAGTGAGCTTAAAAATCTTAATGGTAACTAACAGTGCATATATTATACATATTATGTTATATATATCTGTGATTGTATGGAAAAGCGCCGTATGTCACATGCTTTCACCTTCGAAATATTGCCATTTAAAGTTTATAATATCAGTTCTTCTTATTGGTCTTTGATTAAATTGTATTATTTTTTTTCTTTTTGATTTTATAAATTTTATTTTCACGCATTTTTTCATAAATTCTATACTTCACAATTCAATTGACATAAACACAGATTTTTTGAAATCTCGACATGCGGCATTTTTTCTTATAGCCACAGATATAAATTCTTCCTCTTATTTTGATAGGAATAGAGGTTACACTCTAAAATTTTTATCCAAACTTTCTGAAATATCCTGTTACTGAACCATGCAACTATGTCTAAAAGTAAAATACCTAAATTCTTCTTTAGGAGTATCGATATCTGATTTGAGATCCTTTAGAAATAGTCGGAAGTACTACTTGTTGAAATTGTGTATAAGCAGCAGTGAAAAGTGGAATCCTTTTTTGTTTAGATTCGAACAGGAGGAAAACAAAAGAAATGAAAACTGAATTGACCGCGATCGTGAAACTTTTATAATGCGCAGCAACGAAAAAGTTTTTCTTAATTTCTCAAGGTTGCATACCTGCATATTTAGGATAAAGTCATACGACGAAAGTTTTCTAAGACTAAACTCGCATTTTCTCTCTTTCTTTTTCTTTGTTCGTTTGATCACTACTGCCAAACAAGACTGAAAAAACCTAATAGAAACTTTAGTTGACCAACTAGAAAAACACGCACGAATTATAAGTAATTTCTTATAAATGACGCCCTCAATCAAATTTACTAACCGACGACCGCAAAAATGATAAAGAAATCTTGTGTTTGGATCTCGATCACGCTTCCTTTATTTCCACTATCCCCTCCCCCTCCACTTATGTTAAATAACTATTGTAACGCGATCGTTGTATAGTATTTGGTATTTAATGGTCCGCGAACCAAGCAGTATTCCCTTCGCGATGTCGATGTTTATTTAAACTTTTTCTTTATTATTTGTTTATTTATTAATCTTCCTTTTCCTTTTTATTTGTTCAACTTTTCGATCCGTTACCCTGAAGTTTGGAAAATCTTTTTTTCTTTTTTATTCTCTGAAGTAAAACGATTGTCTTTGTACGAACGAAATTTATGCGTATATACGATGGATTATGGGATCTCGTTTCTTTTTTTCGTTCGATGAGGCGAAACATTGGATTTCGAAGGATCTCGACAATCTTCCTTGAAAATTGCATCGTCAAAAACAGAATGTTACCGTTAATCATTTTCATTCTATGTAGTTTTAATCGTCGTTGCGCAATTATTAAAAAATATTACAAAGTACAAAATGTTTCTCTATCATGTAAACTATCTGAAAGATAAAAAAGTAGAAAAGAGCAGCAGAGACAAAGAACAGGGCAATGACGTAGTGAACATTAGAACCACGAATATCAGCTTTCTTTCATTGATATTAGTTTATTCCTCGTCGAACGTTTTATTTTGGTATCCTGTTACCGAAGTTATCAAAGTGAAAAAAAGCTAAGAATACGAAGAACGTTCCAAGAACGATCCAAGGTTCAATCATATGGAATTGTTTTTTTTTTTTTTTTTCAAACGAAAAAATTTATGGTCAATCATACAAACTTCAGTAGTAGCAGTCTTTGTTACATTTTACTCGAGTTTACAAATCATCGAGATCCTTCGCTAGCACCGGGAAAGAATATATCATTGAGGGCAAGCAATTCTACGTTCACGGTTATACTCTCTTTCGGTTGCATTTCCCTGAGAACTTTCGATCTGCGATCTAAATTATTCGCTAGACATTCTAAACATCGGCGAATAACGCTGTTTTTAATATAGAAAATGTGTTTCCCTTTCTTTCTTTCGTTTTCGAAAATTTTTTCCCCCTATTTTTCGCTTCCTATTTCTTTTTTTCTTTTTTTTTTCTTGGACACCGAAGCGTACCGGCGGTTGCGATATTCGATTGCTGAATTTGATTGAGGATACACAGCAACGATTTATAGTTTGTTAACGGCGAAAGCGACAATTCTGCACTGTTTTCCCTACTTATGCAATTATGAATTGCAACGTCTGTATCCACTTTTCTTCCATTTACACGCACACGCGCGCGTGTATACGTGTGTATACACATATGCGTTATGCAAAGCCAATATTATCTCGCGATAGTAGCTCAAAAGTGAAGAGGAAACGTGAAATTGAAAAATTCGTTTCTTCGAATAATAACGTTGAACGTGTTGAAACAAGATATTATTGTTAGTTATGCGAAGGCATTATTAATACTAGAGAATTTTCTAAAGTTACTAGGCGATTAATATTCTTTTGCAATACATTCAACGGAAGAAAGAAACGAATTTTCTGAATCGTCTTTCATTTATCGTTTAGCCCAGACCCCATAGACAAGAAGATATATATAAAATTATCTATTTGCATTAAATCTATTAATAATAATGATATCTTCCTTTAACGACAATGATCTTTAACGATTACATTTTAATCGTTTCTTCTTTTTTCTTTTTTTTTTTTTTTAACGAGAAACAAGTGGAATAGCGTTGATCATAAACCTACTGGCAAGACGATGTTGACACTCATCATTAATTATCGATATGTAACACTGCATGAACAACATTAAAATAATTGTAGTATAATCGAAAGAAAAATAAATAATTTTTTTATTGTAATTACCTATTGATTAAATATAGTAAATTAATTGGAACAATTAACAGAAAAGAAAGTAGGGATTAAACTTTGGCAATATACATTTCAAACATCAAAAAGATGGAGAAACATTCTTTTCTTTTTGTTCATTGTTTTTAAGCAATACAAAACGAGAACTAAATATTTTCGTATTTTAATTTTAACTTTAATATTTCTTTTAATTTTAACATTAATGATCAATAGCAATGCAATATACATACTATCAACGAATCAATCTATAAATTACTGTAAATATTAAATCTTTAGTCTAAATCGATACAAAAGAGGAAAGAAGAAAAAACAATAAAAGAGAAAACAAAAAATGTGTACAGGCAATGAAATCAAAAAGAAAAAAGGAAAAAAACGAAACTAAAAATCACTAGCAATACGCGTATAGTTGTCGCGTAATTTCATTTTTTAGATGTTCTCTCGATGAGAGGAAAATCACTCATAATATTTACAATTAAATATATCAACTTCTATCGACGCGTGTTGCGTGAGTAAAAAAGTTATAATATACGCGTCTAGAATCAGGAGAGAATTGTGCTAAGAATTTGAACTAACTCGTTGTTTCTCATGAGCAATCGATGATCTCTAAAGAATTCTGGATGAAGTGCATTGACAAGCTAACAACGATTCGAGTATTAGTGACAAAATAATGAATCTCGCCAGAGGTTTAACGTCGAATATTAAAGAATATCTAAAATTTCCCTACCAGCAAAATTTTTCTAGACGCTACGACGCCGCTCATCGACATTTTCGAATCCTACAGGTCACTTCCTTGTACCCGCATACAAATACTCTATAATGTCTAATTAATTGTCTAGTCGTTTGTTTCCAACGATTTACTAGTTACTAATTATGTATATGTCCACATATATATATATACGTGTAATACGTATTTATTTATTGTTACTAACCATTACTATCAATTATTATCTATGGATTTTTCGTTTTCTTGTTCACAACTCTATTCGTCTATTATTTCTTTTTGCATTACGTATTTGCAAACTACGGCTAATATCGACATAGTTAAACTTTGTTCTAATCAGGAATTACAGATTCTCTCTCTCGGTATCTTTACGATTACATATTACCTACGATTTTTGGTTTCTTTTTCTATCAGAAATACTCATATAATTTTGTTATTAACAGCGTTTATTTCTCAAGTCTACCTGCTTTGCAAATTGATAACGTGACGTTTGATATTAATATTTTACAAATCGAGCAATTCCACGATCATAGATTGTCGTACACGAGTTCTAAGAGCTCATCGATATCTTCTGGCAGAACGATTTACGATCGTTATTTCGAGAAGTACGAAATTACTATTATCATGGACTTATCAGTTTTCGAATTGAATTTTCTTTATCGAGCTTTAAAAGAAGACAATATATATATATACTTCAATTATTATACTATAATTGTTATTCATTCGATGAATATGTGAGACATCTATTGCAGATCTCGGGAGTTTGATATGGTTGAATGTAAGTTCCAAACGGAATCAATCGTATAAATATTTGATAAACACGTTTTAAATCTTATTATTATTAAATTATTATATATATAATAATTACTGAGTAAAAATAGGAAGCGAAAGCATAAACACACTACACATTTTTAAGTGTATGTTAAGTATAGATTGACTGACTATTGAAAAATTTTTATCATATATATATATATATATTTGAACATCAACAGATTTCTTAGATAATACATTGAAATTATAGTATTTTAGATTGTAGAGTTCATATACTATATTTTTACAAAGTAAAAATAAAACATATGTATAGACGTCTAAATCTAAAAAAGTTTTGATGAAGGAATCTTGCTTTATTTTATACTCAAACAAAAGATATTCCTAATTCATTTCTATGAAAATGTCAAATTTCTATTGAAATGGCAAGAAAAAGGTATATAACAAAATGTTCTTTTAATTATATAATTTTGAGAATGCAATTTCTTACATATTTTAAAAAATTATGAAACGATTAAGAGATATAGATATTTTAATAATATCGAAGTAACATATATTTTGGGAAATATTGTCTTACATTGTCAATCTGTACTAACAGTTCTGAAACATGTCTGTTACTAAATGTAACAATAAAACCTACAAAGTATTGCAAAGAAAGGAACACATCGTTCTCCTAGTCTCTCAAACAATGATGTTGAGAGCAAAAAAAACAAAAACGCGTGTGTGAATAATACATTTTAAGAACAAACTTTCGACGAACATTACATAAAAACGCAATTGACTTCTTATCTCCAAAATGTATTAATTCGATGACATTTTAGAGAATCCCGAAGGCTAAGTGAAACGCAGTTCAACAACACAATAGTTTCTTTACAACACTATCTATTTAATCAAAATTTTATACATGTTCTTTTAGTTTTAGAATTAAAAAATTCTTGGAATAAAATTATTACGGGTTATTTCTGAATAATTTGCGTATCAAAAAATTATTTGAATGAGAAAGAAGAGGTTTTCAACGTGTTCAAAAAAATAAATTTGTGTCTACAGCAGTATTTCTTCATAGAAAAAAAAATAAACGAATATTGTGATTAGTTATAATGGCTAATAATAAGATTTCAATTACATGTAAATTTTCTTGACATTGAATATAACGTGGTTTATAACAAATTCCCTGTTTTTTAATGTGATTGTTAATAGACGATAAAATAAAATTTAATAAATGATATTGGTTTGTCTATATCATGGACAACATTTCAAATGCATCAACTTTTGTTTTTTGTTTAAAATCTGAGACTCCAATAGAGGTAACCTTGAATAAATTTTAAATCTTGAAGATCCTGAAAAGATTTAATCTAATTTTATTAGCTTTCACTCGCACGAAACATTGTTAATAGATTTTACATATTATATAGCTTTATTAGTATTATTTTGGCAATGTTAAAAGCTTTTTAGATATTTCAGAGTCGCAAGACCTCTGAACCCATTAAAGCCAAGATTTTCAAGAATATTCGAAAATTTCAGCATTTTAAATCTATTCAAACAAGTTCTTAGAAAATTTTTAAACGAATAAAAATTAAATAGCTATCTGTATATAATTTGCCACATCTAATATTTAAAATTTTTAGAACTATAGGATAGAATTTTTTTTTTTTATTAAATATCAAAGAAAAATGAAGTTATACCGATATTGATAGAGAAGCTTCGACAGAGCTGGTCATTTTAGCAAACATTCTAACAAACATTACATCTTTGAATACTATGCTACCTATCTACAGTTTTTCCCCTCTATTCGTATTTTTTTCTTCAATGTAGAGTTATTGCATAGTGAACTTGTTATTATATTTGTCATTATCTTTCCTTTGTTTCGAGATTTTAAAGATTTCAAACTTAATCTTTGATTGATGGAATCATTGACATACAGGAGATTTACAACGGTTTGGATTAAGTTAGTTAATTTCTGAATATTATTTTATTTTAATCTATGAAATCTGAATTTGAATCTATGGTCAATTTCAATCATGAAGATTTATCGCTCGATCTATGTTTTCAGAAAATCTACAAACTATCCAAATGGCGAATGTTCTTGAATTAATTTACAAAAATAATGATTTAAACTTTCACATTGTTAATAACAGAGGATCAATTTAGAAGAACAATTTGAAAGAGAAAAGACTATAAAATCTACCAAAAAAGAGAATAACAATATTACACGAAAAAATATAAATTGAAGGATCTGTTCTTTGTCGGTTTTAGAAACAATCGAAATTATTATATTTAGAAATTATTGAAAAAGACGAAACTACCAAATTCGATCAGACAAATTCGTAAATCAAAATCATATCTGACTTTGAAGGACCAATCTTTATATTGCACAATATAATATACAAAAAATAACCGTGTCTACAATTTCAAACATCTACCGTTGTACTTAAGTGAAATGAAAAATAATGTCATTTATAAATAACGCGACGAATTTAAAAAAATTAGGAAAAAAATGGATCTGAATTGTAAAATTAGAAACTTACTCATTTCTTTCAGATGATAAAAGAATGCGAACCAATATTAGAGACCCGATCGAAATTTTCATTTTTCTTCTTTTATGAATCCCTTGGATACAATAATCAAATGAATTCTGGATCAAGTATGTAGAGAATCATAAAAATAACGGATTATATTGAGGGGAGATCTGGTTTTCAGCAGTTCATACAATTTCTCGTCGCTCCTTTAACTCATATTTTTCAATAAAAATGGATTGAAAGCACTTATGTATACAAAGAAGATAGTTCTCAACATACGTTAATCTTTATGAATACAATTAAAATAACCACTAATTACATGACTTAAAGAGTTAAAGACTTATTTTTTTACGTTCGTTATTAAATCGTTTGATAAAAAAAATATGTTATATAATTTTTAAAAATACTAATTGAAGATCAAAATGTGACCACTTGATCACAAATATTAGACAAACGATAACGTTTGGTGGCAAAATTTTGATATTTTAGGTATTTTTTAATATTAACTTTTAACAGACTCAATAGTTTTTCGATATATTTTAATAACTATTAATAACTTATTAAACGTACGTAAATAGTTTCATTAGGTAAATTGTAAATAAGTAATTCTATTCTTATTTAAACTATTAAAACGAAAAAAAAACATGAATAAAAATTGATAAAAATAAGAAATTATGTAAAATAAAATCGAATGTAGCATACACGTTATCCGCCATAGGGAGAGAAAATTCAGATTATGTTTTAAATTGTACACGACCAGTAAATGTATACATTGTCAAAAATTGAGAAATGAAATTCGTAGTAGTTGTTACATACGATTCTTTGCACCATCGTTAAAGTTTCTTTGAAGCCGTACTGGGCGTTCGAAGGTACGCGATAAAAATTGTTAACTATCATACAAATACCATCAATATCATTCCGTCTATATGACGACCGAGAATCTATCGTTCCAAGAAAAAATATTGCCTTTCCATTGGACAAATATGCATAATTTATGCACGTTATGAAAGGGTGTATATCTTAGGCATACGTGTTCGCTTCACAGGAATGGGTAGTTTTGAACATATAGCGTTACATTAGTGCCACACAGTTAAACATTTCCCATGACGAAATTGCTATATTGGTCGATTACTATCGTATTAATCCATTGCGTGAATTGCTCAGCGATTAATCACTTCAATACCTTTATTGACTATGTATCGAACTATTTTAATCGGATTATCAACTTAATTCAATTTTACTATGGAACTGAATACCGTAATATCCATAAAATAAATGTGAATATGAGTTAACATTCTGACAATTTGTTCGTTGATGAATGATACAACGAATCAAGAGCGAGATAAAAACTGACGAGTGCAAAGTAATTGACACTCATCAGTTGAACTAATTTGAACCGACTCCTCACTCTGGTCATGAAAATAAAAATACAGACAACATTTAGTTTCAGACAGTATTTAATATCGTTTGTAATATTTATTAAATTTTCTTCATTATTTTCCAAAAAAAAAAAATAGCTAGAAAAGTCCTTATAAAATTATTTCTAATAATGTTCTACATATGTAGATATTAATAAGATAATTGGATATTTATTTTATAGTCAAATAATGACAAACAAATGAGCATCGTAAACTACATAAATATCAAATATTAAATTGATAAGTTTGCTATTAATATAAGAAATGCAAACAGGGTATACGCACAACATAGCATGTATTAAATTTAAGAAAACAACAGATAATCTGAGATGAAGTTGGTTAATGTATGTTATATCAGTCGAAAGTTTAAAAAAAAACATTTTTTTTTAAGTGTTTTAGATTTTGAAAATAAATTATTATGATAGAAAATCGAAATAATTTTGGATCAAAATAAGCATAACTTACAAATATTTCTAAAAATAAAGAAATCAAAATAAATTTCAGCAATGAAAAATTTCAAATTCAAAGAAAAAATAGCTGGTTTCTCAATTTTCATTTTTTTTTATTTTTAATGTTACTATTCAAGGTTAAAGTAAGTGCATGAAAAAGAGTTTGAGAAAAAGGAAAATCATTCTATTAAATTTTCCATTGAAAATGTATCTTTACAGTTCAATAAATAAATATGCTGAAAATCGAAAGTAATAACGACATTTAATATCTGAAATTCTGTTTTAAAGTCAAACGAAGTATATTACAATTAAAAAAATTGTATTACACAGTTTGTTGTAGACTAATATGTCTAAAGAAATCACGTCAAATTATGAAATAATAATATACTATGTTGTATTAAAATTTAATTGAATATAATTTAATTCAACAAATTTACGTGAAAGAAAAAAGGGAAAAAAATGAGCATAAAAACGATTAATATTGAAATCAGAACACGAAATATTAGAATAATTTTTTATCAAGAAATTGTGATGAACGAAATTAAATACTGTCTAGTCTCGTATACGAAGTTAATTCATATAGTAATTACTTAATACAATTACAAATTAATTATCCAAACCCTGCACCGATCTTAGTTACCATTGGGAATTTTTGAAATTATCCAACACAAGCGAAACCATTTCACTATTAATATCCTATGCATCTATCGACAATGAAACCGTTGAGTCTTACAGGTACCCACTAACGTCTTGAGAGTTTCGTGAATTAAACATTGGTCAGTTTCTTGTCTATTTTTCTTCGTTATTACTTTGCTTTATATACATTTGTGTATGGACGATTAAGACTTTTTCTACGTAACTTCGTCACTCTGTGAGCGTTCGCAAAATTAATTATATACTTACGTAGACGAGCATGTGGACGCACATGTGTGGAATGTACAGGATGTTTCGCTAATTTTTATTACTTGAAACCTAATTTTTAGCTTTTACGATACGTAAAATTGTTTGATAATTAATATGAATATTAAATAAATATACAGGTAAGTATATACAAAACTGCAAAATATAGCAGCGCAAGAAGACTGGCTTGCAAGGAGAAATGGATAATGTATTGTCAAACATACTTATATTAATATGCAACTAATTCGATAGCTGCTTTTTCGTGCGATCTGTCATTTGCTCATAAGGCAATCCTTCAAATAAAAAATGATCCAAATTTATAAAATTTGGATTATTATTTTTATAATACGAATTATACAGTTAATATGTTAAATTTAAGTGATTGTTTTAATTAAAAGTTAAGTTTGTTTTGTTTCTTCGCGATACTATATAATACTTCAGAAATTTAATAAAACAAAAATTCAATATTGTTAGTTAGTAATATCAGTGAAACAACCTGTACGAGTACATACACGCGTGGATACATACATATACATATTTAGCTATTAGGTAGCATATCACATGCCATTTAAATAGGATTGTCAAACACGTATCTGTATAGACAGTGTTCCTATTCTTAATGATGCTGCATATGGTAAATATAATACGAGGTAATCACTGAATATGTGCACATGCACATGTAACTTCACGCGAGAAAGCTTTATTCATGCCCTTTTTCAACTGGAAGAAGAAAAAAGAAATTGCACGCGCATAGAAGGAATTGGACGAATGAAAATGGCGTTACTTTTTGCTATGTAATCTCTCCTAGTTTCCGTTTTCTAAACAGATCCAGTGATTAGATTCCGATAATCGGAAATGTGCATTTATTTCTCAATATCACATTCCAAGTTATGTAGTAGAATAGTGGTAAAAGCGGTTGGCTGAAACGAAAATGCCAAAAGAAGAATGAAATAACGACAATAAAGAAGGAAACACTAAACGATTTGGCTGCGTTCACTTTTTGGTTTTGCAGTGATTTGTAACAATTCGCATTGTTAGTTCTTCAGCGTTAAGTTATGTATAAATTGGCATTATATATATCACAGTTACAATATAAACATGTTGAGAAATGCGGAAGGAAATTCTGCAAAGCATTGCTTACTTTCTTCTTCAGCATAAACCACAATGTACAGAACTGTGAAAACTTTCCCATTTTCACATTCTTAAATGTACATAACATAAGCAAAAGTAATCTTTCTCTTCGCCCTATGAACTTCTTTTTAACGAACGATTCAATAATCTATCTTATACTAACAAACACATGTATTTTTCGTTTTTTTTTTCTTTTTTCTTTCTTACGTTTTTCGTTGAATTCTTACTAAGACTATGCTTTGGACATTTCCGGACGCATGTTTAATCATTTGTTTTGTTTTATTCTTGAAATGAAAATAAAGAAGAGCTAAACATCGTTAAAAACCACACGCGCCTCTCTTCCAGTGCTCAGTTATCTTCAACGCTTTCAGAAGAGCGAAGAAATGGCATGAGACAAAGAGGAACGTCAACAAAAGAAAATACTAACGTAAAAATAATCAGGTTAAATCCACATATTGCTTATCTCTGAGATTAGATGGAACAAAAATTAAAAAAAAAGAGAGAAAAAAGAGAAAAGAAAAGAAAATGAAAAGAGAAAGAAGAAACAAAAAACAAAAAGAAGGATAAACAATGGAGTTGCAAAGAAATGCAAATGTTCCTTTATATTAACGAAGAATGAAATCAGATATACTGATATACATGGAGATGACATGGTCCTCAATGATTATGTAAGCACTACGTAAAAGCAAGTTAACAGTCTGTATGTATGCCTTATTATATTTTTTGCAAGATTGAATAGTATCGGACCCTTCTCCGTTAAAGATTGTCTTTGCAACCGAGCATTTCCTACTGTTTCGGTACAGTAAATTCGAAGACGCGATATTTTGTAGATAAGTTTTTTTATTAATCAACGATGTAATTTTGTCATTCAAAATTCGAGACGTACAAAGTTAACAATTTTTATTTTGCACGAAAACGCGTACGTCCAAGCGATAAAACGATTCAGAAATTTAATTTAAAGTTACTTAATCCATCTATAGAATTCACATTTTCTTCATTGGAACTAAAATTTTCGTGCTTTAATTTAAAAAAATAAATGGATATACATAATTGATAAAATTATCAGTTAATGTGCGAATGGTTCCAAATAAGAAAGAAATAAGATACCGACGAAAAAATTCTTTGTGAAGCTTCGACAACTTTGTAAAACGTATAAATATAGAGAAACAATGTAGAAATTTGAGAAACGTTGGTTTATTAGTAATGATCAGCAGCAAAGACAGCCAGAAAACTGTATTCGTAATAAGTATTGCTAGAATTAAATCAAATACTTCACTACTAATGTTTCTCGCCTAAGATTGATACGGAAGTACAGAAGGAATTAAACCGACACACCGTTTGTCCCCATCTTATTATTGGGTACTACATACACAATGCAGCTTAGATAGCAGTTGACGGATATATATGCAAAGATGATTATATTAAAGCTCCACCAACATTCAACAACCAATTTTACGAATATTTCTAATCATAATACAGGCCGATCGATTCAGCTTAGATATTAAGAAAATTAGACCTCGAGACAGTAAAATTGTTGTGTCTAACAATAAGTTTTATCATTTTGTCATCTCTATATGTTGGACAGTGTATGAATTTGCATTTTCTTTTTTTTTTTTCCTTTCTTTCTAATACGAAATATTCTCGTTTGTCGTTGTGCGAATACCTGTTTTATAGTTTCGTAAGAATACGGAAATAATCGTTATTCAAGTCTTTCAAGAACGCAGAACGAATCGTTCAATGATTTCGTAGAACTCGAACTTGCGCGATCACATCTAAATTATAATAAAACAAAATCGTACAAAGTTGTATATATGCATATTGGAACGTTAAAATATCTTGAGCCTAGCAATAGTTATCAATGTGAAAGAGATTACTCAATACAGAGTAGAGGAAATGCTGAACTTTGCAGGTCGGCTGTCATAAAACTAATTAACTTGTCTAGAACGTATATGTACTAAGTATGTAGGAATAGTTTTGTGTGTTTCACGTATGCACGTTAAAAATTCTCCATATATTTTATACAAGTTGTACGTACTTGCACATAAATCTACATGTACATATGTACACGTATTCACATGACATGTACATGTCCATGTATATGTATATGTATGTACACATATAATGTTTCATGTATATGCGTGTAATTATATACACGAATATTTAATATTTTGTTTTATAGTTAAACGTAATTGCGACTATGCACTGTGCGTAAATATTACGCCAGAGCATTTTTGTGGATCCGTGTAGCGAGTATGCGTTAGAAAAGTCCTCTCTTTTAACTTTTCTTTTAAGATTTATCTGTAGTGGACATCATTTGCGTTATATGTATATCTATTATGTATATTTATATATATATCTATATATCGAGTCAGATCAAAGGCTACACACATTTCACAGATTGAGAAAAGCTCACCCGATCTGAGATTTAAGTTGCTGTATCGCATTTTCAATTTTTCGAAATTTCAATTTTTCGAATATTCGAAGTTTTCGAAATGTATTTTGACTATCTGATATACATCTTGGGTCACACATTTAAGGAAGGCCACATTGAACTAGTCTAAAAAATTACTGCCTAGCACTCTGAACAAATATATCGATGATGAAATTTAACCTATTATCTAATCATATGACACATACTTAAATGAGTAATAGTTGGAAATTCTTGCGAACGTTCCTTTCTCCTCTATTTTTTTCTTTTTCTCTTTTTTTTTTTTTTTGCTTCTTTTCGGTACATCTGAGCAATTTTTTTCTTTCTCCTTTTTTCCTTTTTACGAGCATCGGATCCTCAATGAAATGAATCATTTGAAATGATTATCTTTGGCATTATCAAATATGCAAGACAGCATACCCAAAGATAAAAATATCGACGTTCGTAAGTTTTCTTTTTGTTAGTATATTAGTAAAGAACAAGCAAACTCACTTGAAAAGTGCGACATACGATAGACAATTGGATCACAAGTATTGGATACTGAGAACTGACACTCCCAAGACTGTATTATAGGGATAAAAATATGTACAGTAGAAAACTATGGAGTTACTATAATATTAATTTGTAAAAAGTAGATACGCATACGATTTTCCTATTCCGACGCGAGTACGCATGTTTCTTCGTATGATGTTTTGAAAATTTCGCAATTAATGGGCGGCATTTTTTGTCTCAGCGATAAAATTATGATAAACGCCAGCAAAAGCTTTTCATTAACGTAATGCGGAATACGTAAGTAAAAAGCTGCTGGACTCAATCTATGTTTTGTCATACGAAATGGAGAAGCGGTTTTCAAAATCTTGCTAGGTACAGTTTGAATAATCGCCAACGTCACTTGCAATCTGACTTTCATTACGTTTTATCACGAGAACTGGATCTTTAGAAGTTTCAACGACCTTTTTTTCTATTTCCAGATCATACAATAGTGTGGCTTGTAATGCATTATACATACCAGTTCTAGCATATCGAGATGCCTTCGTCAATTCGTAGACACTGGCTGCCAACGTTAATATATCTGTAAATAAATAAAACAATAATTTAAAGAATAAATGAATTTCTTTATTATTATTTAATAATAAAATATTCAATGTTTGTAAAGATTTCAAGAAAGATTAAAAAATTAACTATTGCAACTATTTCAACTAAATATAAATATAATAAAAAATTTTTATTTGTAATTTATATCTGTAATTAAATATGCGGTTGAATATCCTATGAACGTACCATTATCATTGTATACAAGAATACACGGTGGATTCTCTTTCTGGCGTTTAGTAGCATTTGCAATTTCCCGTTTACGACATTCTTGAACAAATTTTATTGCTTCTAACCAATACTCCATAGCTTTATGTACACGTTGATTCATCGTGGTCCCTCGCAAACGTTCCATCTATATTTATAAGAGATATCTTACTGTTATTTAATATATTTTTATCAACAAGAGAAAATGGTATTATACTACCTTCGCGATCAAAGTTATAACGCGTGCATGCTCTCTCAAGTAGTCAATGATTAAACGGTCGACACGTGATGGATTTCCTTGAAGGCGAGGAATAGGTATATTATTTGCACTTGTTACTCTTTTGCCAGGGAAATGAGCAGCTAACCCAGCCTCACATTTCTTACGTTCTTTTTCTAATTGTTTAAACTGTTCGTAAGTTTGCTCTAGTCTGAAGTGCAATATACTTGAAGGTGCTGTACGTCTAGCTGCTCCGCTTCCATTTCTAAGGTTCAAACCTCCACCATAAAGTACAGAAAATAGACGTGGGATCGGAAGTGGTACAGGAACTGGCATTACTGGTGGGAATACTCCAGATCTTACTGTACCAGGATTTGGTACTATTCCCGAATTAAAAAGTACATCAGCAGATGGAATACCAGCACTATTTTGTATTCTTGGCATGTGATGTCGTTGTTTCATAAGATAATTAAAAGTGTCTTTGTTCATTGAAGACCCTGCGATTTGATTTGTCAAATGATTTACTGAAGGAAAAGCTATTTCTTTGGTAAGGTCAAATCCTTCCACCTTATACGTATTAGTACTATTAGGCTGCTTCAAGTCCTGATAAGATGTGGAACTTCGTGGTAACATTTTTAAAGTCTCGCCGCTATTGGCAGTGTAATGTTGATAATTATGATATCCATATTTTGCAATTGACTGATGAGCGTTGCGTGAACTTAAATTTTTTGGAAATCCAATTGGTGAATATGTCTTAGATTCGATAGTCTTTGATTTTGGACTGATAATTTTCAGTAAATTATTATCAATTCTATAATCATTATTTGTAAGACAATTTTCGTTTGTATCTAAACTATTGATCGATGATGTGGTAAAGATGTGGTCGCTTACACTTGGATAATAATCGATTAGTTGCTTATATTCTTGGTCCACAGCTTGATTTAATTTGTAGCTACGAGCTTGTTGTTGCAAAAATTGGAGTTGCTCATTTGGTAGGGAGATATTTGCCACGCTTAATCTACTTGAATCATGTAAATCTTTATAATCATTAGCATTACTGCGTTGTATATTATTCCCAAAATTGTGCAAATTCGTATCAGCTGGAGAAAAATGTTGTAATGGAGAGTTCGAAAGAAAGCCAGAATCAATACTCAAATCAGTCATTGCTGAACTTGGTCTGTAACTTTGATTATTGGCAGTCATGCTATATAATTCATGCATAGAAGGTGTCAGATTATTATATGTATTAGCAGTTCCATTTTGTCTAATATTATTGTGATACTCTAATTCATTCAGAGTAATTGGGTCAGGTGAATCTAGAGCTAATGTTAGAGCCATATTGAAATTAAGATCTGGGTTTGTACAATTTTGTATTCGTTGATAATTTCCAAATAGATCTGATGTGCAACCTGGTGTTGACAAATTCTCTGTCCAGTTAGACTGTTTACTCACATTTGTCTCATTTGTAGTTGTTAATAAATCATTGCACAAAGGCATAGTATTTCCGCTAACACAATAATTTTCACTACTTGGACGTAATGCATATGATTGTGAATCAGATGGATACGTATTTGGATATGCACCAACCCCGTTGTTATATAAATTTGCTTGATCTGGTACTTGTTCTACACATGTATTGAGGCTCAATGTTTTGAGTTCTCCACAGAGATTGTTATAATTACACTCGAATTTAACATTATTGGAAATGTTATTCTGTAATTTATTAAATGTTGAATGCATATTGAAGCGATCCATAGTAAAATTAGGATCTGTATTATTTTCCATTTTGTTTTCCATGTTACAGGGCTGAGTATCTGAATAATATTGAATATTGCCATTATAACTAATATTGTGAGCACTGTCACCAACAATTGAATCATCATCAAGAATTTTTGATACTAGATCATTGACCATAGGATTATTTAAATCCTGACTATCTTCATCTTCTACATTCATCTATATAAATAAATAATTAAAAAAGAATTAGTACCATAATGTAGTTCTTCTTCTTTGTTATTTTTAAAAAACCTCTGAATCATATTCAAAGATCATATTAAAATATATATTATATAAAGTACTTTATTCTGAATTAGAACTTTCTATTTTCATAGCCATAAAATATCAAAGTAAGAATAAATAAATATATTTCATAGATTTCCTAATGTAATTCTTATATTTAATTAATAAAATTTAGTTAAGTTGTTTTGTGAAATATGTCATATTCGAAAAAATGAAAATACCTAATTCAAAAAATAAACATCCTTAATCTTTTTACAAAAATAATTATTTTAAAATATTATTTAAGCATATAAGTCAGTATTTAAAAAATATATTATGCATTGTAGATTGATATGATGTAAGTATTTAAAACAAAGTATCATAGTTATATATATATTATATACACATATAATATTTTACAATATCTTAAATGTGATATTAGTTACATGTTTATTTCCTTTAATTTAATATATAAAACAATTTTTTGATAGAACTGTATTAAATAACAAAGTCTTTAATAGTCTTGTTATCTTTAAGTTTCTTACATTTTTTGGTGTATTACATTCCACTAAGTCATAGTTCCAATAATTATATTCTGTATTACATCTATCAGCTGGATAATTGTTTTGTGGTTCCAACATGTTGATGTTATGGTCAACCACGTTATTCTATAAAAAAAAGTAGTTAATTTTGCATCTGACTTAAAACTATTTTAATTCTTTATTATGTTACAATAACATGATACCAATAGTACATGAAACTTTATTCCTTTATTAACTTCCTATAATTCAATAACTATTGAACATTGCACTATATATTAATATGTTAAAAGACAATTATCAAAGTATGTTAAGTAGATTCTATATGCAATTATTAAAATTAACTATAAATTTGTCAGAATAAATTTATCTTTTTCACTTATGACTTCATTTTAAAAGCAACAATTTTGAATTTAAATTTATTATGAGCCTAATTATCAGTATACGCATCGTATACATCGACAACGCATTAAAGGCGAATTATTTCTGTCAAATAAATTACTAAATAACTGTAATCGAAATCATGATCTTCGCATCGTATATTAAACATTTCTTTCTCTCGTTAACTAAATACGGTATTTTAAACACAAAAACGATGCCTTTTATTGCACGTTATGATGGAATTATTGCTTTGTACTTTACAGTGGAGGAAAATGAACGTCACTTTTTCAGAAATGAAGTCGGAAGCCACGTTTGCTTACCTTGCTAACAGAGAAACCATTGTTGCTGATGATTGTAGCCAAATTGTGCACTTCGGACAGAGCCATTTGTTAAAGATCACTGAGAATCACCTTCACTCCTTGCCATCACCCTTTCTCTTGTGCGGCTGCCTTCCAGCAGTATGCACACCCACACCAACCTATGGTTTCTTTAAACGTAGCTAGCTAGCATCTCACAATGCACATTAACGATACTACTATGAGAGAACAGAATATAGATGGAACTATGGTTATTACACTATATACATATGCCATGTATGCATATACGCTACATGTGACTTTATAATCGAGTACGTTAAATAAGAGTGTTAAATATCGTGGAAAAATTTTCAGTACAACTTTCTTAAGTTTTTACATCTCTTAGTCAATGAAATGCAAGTTCTGAAATGTTCCAGAAATATAGCAAACGAAAGATATCTTTCCCCTAGAAAAGTGTATCTGTTATTACTAAACTTCCTGCGCGCGTGCGCAAACGAAGGAGTATTCGAATATATACCACAAATTGTAAAACGCAAACATATTTTTTAATAACGAAGAAAAAGAAACCTAAATAAAAGGCTAAAACTTTATATCATTTTATTTCAATATATTAAATAAAACTATATTCGGTGTAAAATTCATTACGATTCAATAGAAACAAATTATACTTTATACGTGCATTTTATTGCATATAATTAATACAATTGTTCTAACATTAATTATATTATAAAACATGAAATAAATAATACGAAATTTAATAAGAAAGAAATATAAATTGTATATAAAAGAAATATAAATTGTAAATTTCTTTTAATATGCTACTGGATCAGTTTGTACAGTTTTACTTTCTACTTCAGTTTCTTTATTTAAGATGCAATATTTATTCGCAATATTGACTATTTCTCGTAACGTAGTATTTTCTTCTTTTAAACTGCTATATACCTCTTTTTCTTTCATCTCATTTTCTTCGTCCAAAGCAACGGCAGTTTTCATTACTGCTGCCATTTCATTAATCTTTTCTGCTTGATTAGTAATTATCTGTAGCGATTATTTCATAAAATACAATAGAATTAGTAATTATTTCATAAATGTACCATTCTTAATTATTAATAAGCAATTATTAACAAATGATAAAATTTCAAGAGAATTATTGAATTTAAATTTCATATATATAGCTTCTGATATAATAAATTTTAATTATAGCATTAAAATGTAACTTATCATGTATATAGGACGAAATACTTAATTAAATGGGAACATCTAAATATCTCTAAAGATGTAGTTATTTCTAAAGATATAGATAAACTTTGTTAATATAAAATAAAACTTGTTCAATACTGAGATGGCCATAATATGGTAGTAATAATTTTTCTGTAGGTGGGTTTCGAAGATTTCAAAGTCATCTCCACTTTTTTTAAGTGGAATTTTCTTTTATTTATGAATCTATTAACTCGACATTGTCTATAAAAAAGTATTAACGTGGTACGTTATAGCTATATACGTCAAAAAACTAGGAAATATTTTAATCCTGTAAAATCTATTGCATGAAAAATAAAGAAAGGACACATATTCCTATGTCCACTGTCTTTGTCTTTCATGCATAGATTTTATAAATATTTATAAAGTTAAATATCTCTAACTAACAGTTTTTTTAACATATATAAGTTAATACTTTTTTTTATAGAGAATATTAGTGCATCAAAAAATATATTATTGTATTTAAAAAAATGGACGTGATCCTGAAATTTTGAAAAGCCCTTCACCTACAGAGAAATCATTACTATTACATTTATGCCTCTTTTATATCAATAATTTTTATTAACAAAGTTTATCCATATCTCTAAAAACTACTAGAGATATTTAAGTATTCCTATATAAGTGGTCCACTCTGTATAGTAAAAACCATTCGTTTTAGTAAAATAATGTAACATTTAATTGTATGTATATAAAAATGTTTATGCTTACATTAGCATATTTTGCATTATGTAATGAAGAAAGATCTGTTTTACAAAGACGTAACAAAGATGCTGTTTGTTGTCTGTATTTAGACATAATTAATTCAAGAGCATGATGATGATCTTCCAGTGCCTTTTTTAATTCCTTATTTTCAGCTTGTAATTCTTGCAAGTGTTTGATTTCTCTTTGTATTCCTGAGATTAATTGTACATGTGGTCTTTGTTTTGCTTCAGTATTTAAAATTTCTACTTCTTCCTGATACTATAAATGAATAATAAAAATTATTATAAATGAACTTCAAGTAGTTTTGTAACAAAGAACTGTATTAACAATCTAAAAAGGTTTGTTTTCACCTCATTATATTTTTGTTCCTTTTATATTATATACATAAATATATATTATATATTATATATATTTCTTTTCATTAAACAATATTATACTATACTATACTATATAAACAAATTGTTTACCTGCTTCATATTAGCAATTTGACTACAAACTGATTCTATTTCGCTTATTAAATTATCTGCTGTATTTTCGTGATCTGATATTCTAATCACTAATTTTTTAGCATCCAGTATAATTTGTTGAAAAGTTAATGACATCTGTAAATGTATGTAAGTATACATAAATAAAAGCTTTTAATAAATTAATTATCAAAAAATTATTTTGTTTTGTTAAATACATATATATTTATTAAATATTATTTTGTTATTATAATATTATATATATAATGTTGTAATGTATATAGATGTATTATATATATATATAATATACATATATATCTTCTCTTTCTACATTATATTGTTACAAAAATATGTTAATTAAAATTTATATGAATATAACGGCTCTATTACCATGTTATAGATTATTATCAATTACTGCAAATTATTTATAGAAAGGATCATGTATTAATATTTTATGTAAATGTAATGCTAAAATAATTTAAATAAAAAGGTACATAAAATAATTTTCATTAAAAATTAACATACAAATAACTGAACTTAAGCTTGCACATAACCTATATATGATGATTTAGTTATATAACTTTAATATCATACGTAACGTTATTATTTTAGAAACATATTTATAAAAAATTTTGCTTATAAACTGTTAAAAATTGTTATTAAATAGGTTATACTTACATTCAAGCTATCAAACATACATATATTTTATAATAATTACAAAAAATATACATATTTTTTCACTCACCTCTTAACGATGAAAGACTTTATCCTATAAATTTGAGCAAATTTTTTATTTATTAATTCATCCAGCTTTCTGTAATGAAAAAATAAGATCAATGCCACATGAAAATATCTTGTTCCTTAGTTGTTTGTAGGTTTGTTTATTTTCAATCACTTCCGTAAGATCATTGGTCTACTAATTGCCAACTGATTATAAAAATTCTTACGTGTTATAATTTCTTCCATTTAGAATTAACTACATAACTTAAGTTTTTTTTATCATCATAACTCTTTTCTAACTTTTTTTATCGATCACTTTTTAATGAGACATAAATATATATGTATTAAAAAAATATTTTTTATTAAAAGTTTATTGTTTAAAAGAATGAGAAAGATATTTTACAATTCTTAGTTTTTATCCGTTTTTATGTAACTATTGTAAATAATTCTATATTATTTCGATTATAGTTGTATATATGTTATATTATATATAATATATTCTTTATTTTACATTCTTTCTTTAAATATTAATGTTCATTGTTAATAGTTATTTGTTATTTCCTTAAGTTCAGTTATTTTTTTAATTTATATATAATAAGTTGTACACATTAAATTTCTAAGTTACTTAATTATTCTGATACAACCTTTTTATTTAAATATTACAAATATAAAGATATATTATACTTAAATATACATTTATATTTTTATTGGTATTAAAAATATTTTTCATGTAGAAAATCGATTCATAATAATTATTAATAACAATAAATATTGTTAATAACAAAAGAAAGTTTGTAAAGTCTATTAAACTAATGAAATATTTTGAAAAGAAATACTGATAAGTATAACATTTTTTATATTTTGTTAACTTTCAAAATTTTGAAAATGATAATATTTTTGGACTGTACTAGTACTGTTTTATTTTTTTTTCAGTATATGATGTTTATAAAAAAAATATACAACAAAAATATAAAATATCTTAAAAAAATCTATTCTAATGGGAAAAAAATTAAAAAATGCTTTCTTATGTATTATGTATTATAGTTAGTATAAATACTATTATTTTAAATAATACATAAAAATATTATGTGAAATTGTTTCCATTTATCAAGCACTGTTTTAACATATATTTAAATACTGTTTTATTCATATATTAACATAAAATTCAATAAAAATAGTCACAACTACTTTAGATTTAAATTAAACATTAATTATATATTATAAATATGTAATTGTCAGTAAATTTAGTTTTATTTCACATTATAAATTATCTATTTCCATTGCTGGATTATCATAAGATCTTTTTGATTCCTCGTTATTTTCTTCAGCCCAACTTTGTTTTTCACCAGATGCATATAAACCATATACTATAGCTCCAATCAAATAAACTGCACCAGCAATAATGAAAACTATCCTCCATTCTGCGGCATTCTATAAAATACATTCCAACTTCATTAAATTTAATTTTTAAATATTCATGAATTATTAATTATTAATTAATATCTAAACTTGTAGTTAAATATAATTTAACATAATGTTATAGAATTTTTAAATATCAATACTATAATTACATTTCATTGAAAATATATATGTCATAATTTAAACTTACTTTGTTCTGGACAATATATCCAGTAATAATAGGACTTATAACTCCAGGTAAAGTAGCTACAGTATTTCCTATTCCCATAAGCACACTTGCATGCTTAGGAGCAATATCCAAATGATTTACTCTATATAAAAAATACTTATGTAATATCATAATATATTTATAAAGTTAAATATATAATTAATAAATTTAAAAGAAATATTTAATATTAATGAATTTTTAAAGAAAAATTATAATATATAATATATAATTATAATATATTTATGTTATGAATAAATAAATGTGCAATTTTCTTGGAAAATTAGTTAGAAGATACAATATACATATTTAACGTCGTCCAGTAATTTGTTAATAAAAATTAATTAAAAATTTAAAAATTTTACATTTTGAAATTATATATATATATATATATATATATATATATATATACACATTTAATATTAATATAAAAAAATTATTAATTTTTTAAATAATTAAATTATAATATTTTTTAATTCTGTATTTATATTTTCCTTCCATTTTTTTGTATTTTTATATTTGAAATTCGAAAAAAATTACCCAAATCCAGACCAAGCAAAGCCACCAAGGCCAACTGCTAGAGTTATACAAATAACTACCCCTGCCGGTGTTAAGATGAAACCTGTACACGTCATGAATATCGCTTGACATATAAAAGCTCCGCAATTAAATAATTTACGCACCTGCAACAAAATAAGTATTATAGTTGCGAAATTGTTGCATCTTATACTTGTATTATACATCATATATAATTTTAAATAGCACTTGAAAAGAATGTACTAAAATTACTAAAATATAAATAGAATGTTATTTTATTTTGAAAATATTTTATTTTCAAATGCTCTTAATGGGAATCTACAAAAAAAAGAAGAAAAGTGTTTTTAGAGTAAAGACAATTTATAAATATTTAATGACAGACCTGCGTAGTCGTTAAAATTTTCTTTTCTCTTAAATAATCTGCTAAATGTCCAGAAAATTGGACAACGAGAGTCATAACTAGATATGGTAATGCAGATAAATATCCAGTCTTATCCAATTTGAAATCGAGTACATCTAAAAATGGATTACTTAAGTATAATTTATATAATTTATCATATGTTTATTAAATAAATGTTTAATTGAACGCACCACCCATAAATGTTGGTAGCTGAGTAAGCATCGTATAAAACCCCCAATTTTCGCTAAAATGAGCTGCAACAATTGCCCACACTGGTGGAGAAGTAAGCATAGCTTTCCATGGATGTGTAATTTTCTATATAAAACAAAATAATCAAAAGAATTCTGTAAATAAAAAGTGAAAATGTAACATTATACATATGTTAGTTATAAAAAGACAAAAGTTGAATAGTAAAATAAATTAATTAAAAAAAAGTTTTTAAATAAAGAAAATTATATATATACATATACATACATGTTTCTAAGAATAAATTAATAAAAAAATTTTTTTGAACTATTATATTATTGACAATTATTTACTTTAGAAATTATTCTTCACCAATTTCAATGACCTTGAAATATATTATCAAAGTCATTATTCTAGACAACTTTTCTTTATATATATATAAAGTAATATTTACAGGGAAAAGTTCAGAATGATGTTCTTGTCAGTAAAAAGTGCCCTAAAATAAGTAATTACTATATTATTTTTTTAGAAAAAACTTACTTTTTCTTTGCTTGAATCTCCAAGACTACTTTTAATATATTCGAGTTCAGCTTTGGAAATAGATGTATCATCCTCTGGTTTATCCTTCACGACTATCCACCAGTAAAAAAACCAAATAACACCAGCTGCTCCAAAAACATAAAAAACGGAAGACCAACCAAGGTATTCAGCCATCAAACCGGCAACTGGCATCGCAAATACAGTTCCAAAGAAACTTCCGGAAAATGCAAGTGTTGCTAATTTCGATCTTTCCAATGGAGGTGCCCATTGTGCCCATATTGCATGTATACAAGGATACGTTACACCCTAAATTTAAATGAATAGAAATTATTTTAGCAATAAAAAACTATAAAATTATATTGTCATTTTATTATATTATTCCTTTTTGTCAAAATGAAAAAAGAAAATATAATATAAATGAACGATACGTTAATGTATTTTATATATGTATATCTCTGATAGCGAATGCATAATATTATATGTAAAAGCAATTATTTTACATACAAGGTGAATCATAAGAAACCGGATTCTTATACTGGTTGATTGTATTAAAGAATCTTCTGGGGCAAAGTTAAATATAGATATAAAAATATTTCTTAAGATATGTAGGATACATAAAATAGAAAAAATAATTAAGTTGTCAAAAATAATTAACAGAACGATTCGAACAGTTTAATGTTTTCGTTAATTGAACGAATAACCAAGTTTAAAAGTTGATAAATTCATCCTTATATCAATCACAATGCAGTGAATTAAAAATACTTATATACATCGTGCTATTTCAAAAACATCAATGATTTAAATCTCGTAAAAAATAACTTTGGGAAAAATCTATTCCTATTATTATAATGTAATTTTTCAAGAAATACAAAAAGTTAAAGTTGTTAAAATGTTGAAATATTTGAGAATTGTTAGTTTTTCAATACAGAAACAAATAACGGTGTATATACATATAAGAATATTATTTTTTGTAACTCATTCTGTATATTGAGTGCGTTTTATTTGCTATTTTATATGCACCTTTTTTTTCATTTTTTATCTTCGGCAAAAAATTATTAGGGGCATAAAAAAGAATAGAAAATATACTATAAAAGATGTCAAACGGATTATGTGACATTTTTATAAGCTCATATATATATTTCCAACATTCTAGTGTTACTTACTTTTTAAAATAAATGAAATGAAGAGGACATCTGATACAGAATTAAGAAACTATTATTTTAATAATAGGACTTAAGATGAAATTATTTTTAAGAACCAATTCTTTTGATCATTATTTTTCAGAATTAATACTTACTAAGTTGAAGTTTAAACAATAATTTAAGAAATGAATATCACAATAATTTTAAGAAATCATAAGAAATTAATATCATCATAATTTTATAATATTGTAATTTTATAATTTTACTTCACCTCACAAATTCCTTCCACTATTCGCAAAGCAAGCAGAATGTAAACGTTTATTCTGACCAAGGGTGGTGTGATAATCGTAAGAAAAGCTGTAACTGCTATCCCAAGACCAATAACTCTTTTTCCACCAATACGCGCACCAAGCCATCCTCCTAATAATTGGGTACTTATATACCCATAGAAAAAGGAACTTAACACCAATCCTTGTGTTTTCGAATCCCAATCGAATTCTTGTTCCTGTAAAAAGCATCCTGAATACATTTAAAAATGATCAAAGTTAACAAGATTTATTTATCTTATATGTGGTCATGTTTAATTTATTTTTAACTAAGAAAAAATAAATAGAAATTTAATAATAGATCAAAATAAATCAAAATAAATATATATATTGATGTAACTTTAAATGAAAATCCTAAATAAACGATTTTTTTGTTATTATATAAAAAAGTAATCAATTACATGTTTACAAAGTAATGTAAATGATAGTGTAAATGATAATCTAAATGATGTAACTGATAAAATATCATATATTATGATAAGAATATGTTTCTGTATAATTATATTACATTTGATAAGAACTACTCTTCAATTTAATCTTACGCATTAATACATTATTGTCATACCGTTGATCTATTAATTATAACTTATCTCAAGAATTATCTCGTTTGAATTGTGTGATAAAATTTTATGGGCATTTATCTTTATTTTTGCAATGTAATACAGATATATGCTAAAAATTTTTGAATGAGTGAAATTTAAAAAGTTTATTATAAATATTTAAATCATTTAACTTACTATAAGTAACTTATAAATAATTTATAGATTATTTAACTTATAAATATTTAAATTTGTAGTTCACTTTACTTACAAAATATTCCTTTCCATTTTCATCGGTTTTGCGAATCTTTGCGGTCATTGCAACAATGGCTACGCTTAAATTTACACGAAGAATATATGACGTAAAAAATCCAAAAAACGCCAATACTCCAACTACGTATCTTCTTTTTTTCCAAAATTTCCAAGATGATATGTGTTCATCTTTAAATTTGACACTAAAAAATCACCAGTATTATAAATTCTAGCATTTCACATTTCGAAAATACAATTTCTATGATTTCTTAAGTAATTAAGAATTTTTGAACAATAATATACTCCAAGCTGATTGTATTATTCAAAAAGGTAATGGAATTGTACGTTAATGTGTTCAAATCCTGTATTATATCTGTAGTAAAAGAAGATGATTTTATAAAATTGTTAATAATCTCACGAGAAATGAATAAATGTAATGTTCAACCATAATATTATGATGCAATGAAGCAATTGCAAAAGAGCAATACTCACGTTCCGTATTCGGTATCCTTGGCAGAATCGATCGAGGATTTCTCTCTCTCCATCGTTTTTTAAAAGATTTCAAACGAAACTTAGTTCACGAAGCTATAAAACGTATATTCGTTTACAATGTTTACAACAAGATGGTTAATTAAAGTCTTATCGGAAATTTATTATATATTTTTCAATTAAATAAATCAACACTTTAATAAAATTTTTAAATTCTTTATTAAAAAATTTTCGATATATTTATTTATTGCTTTTTATTATTACTCCTTCCAAAGTATAAATATCATTAAAAATTTAAATTAATTATTCAAAATACTAAAATATGTAAAATAAAAACAAGAGTACTTAAATATTTATTGGATAGATTACAATAGTTTAATATTTATAAGATCATAAGGCTAAAAGTAAGATTAAAAAATTTTAATCACGAATCAGTTTTATAAGTTAATATTATTTAATCTTTTATTTAATAAGACGTAAATTTTTCAACAAAATGTCTATTCGTACGGAATTTAATTTAAAAGAAATTTAATTAATTTTTAGCATGTTAATAGCTAATATTACGATTTATGCAAAAAAAATGACTTCTATGTGCTACTTGATTACTAAACAATATACATAATAAAATATCAATATCGAAGAAGGATTTTACACATATGTAACTAATAGCAGTGACCTAATAATATTTCGAAAGTAGAAAGTTCCGTACTTTAGCAGACAATGTACACATGTGCAATATGTGTATATATATATTGTTAAGAATCATCTTATACTGTCTTATACTGTAAAATAAGTATTACAACTATTTCATTTACAAATTAATAGAAATTATTACTATAAAATTAATCAATAAATTTAAAGTTACTTTTCCTTTTCATTACACAGAGGGCAACATAGACTACTTTGTAGAGTTCCAGGGTTGTGCATGTCGTGATTAAAAACATTTTCCATTATTTTACGCAATTCAACGAATTATGTTTTTGATACCTCGTCTGAATATGAAATTAATTTTTCAAGTACATTAGTACCCGTACATATTTTTTTGACACATTCACAAGTATTTTTACCGTAAATAACACGACAACCTGTTACACAGAGCAACAGTTGTGACACACGTGTATTTCGCGCATGTTTAATGGTTTTAGTACGATGTTTAACACTTTTAATCATATTGACGATAAAACTATGTTTAGAAATATGTGTTTTTTTTATTACAAACCTGTTCATAAATTGTATAACTGAAGCACTTAAAAAAAAATATTTTTGATTCTTTTTCCTCGTTTGAAACTTCATCAGATGAGAATCAATCTTGATCAATTCACAATTTAATTGAGATATGTTTTATTTTACTATTCAATAAAAAAATATTTATCGTAATCCGTTGAAAAACGGAAAAAAGAATTTATGACTTGTTGCAGATGAGAATTATAATAACTATATTCGCCACAATTCACGATTTTTTAAATAATTTAGAGATAATTAATAGAATTCATTTTTTTATTATTTATAGAATTAACTATATATACAACAATATACTTTAATATTACTATAATTTTAATATTTTGATTAAAATTCGTTATTTTAGTTTATTAACTTTTAACTATATTCAAATATATTTCACGAACAATAGATATTTTAGTGTGTACAAGTTATGTAAAGGGTTTTAAACTTAGCGGTGTCACTGAGGTGTGCTCGCAATCATGTCTGAAATGATTATGATGTGAACGTGAACGTGGACTACGCTTCCAACTGAGCGTTCGGAGATTATTGATCGCACACTATATCACTTTCATTTTGTACCTTCTACTTCAAAATCTTATGGATAAAGAAGGAACTATTAAATGTGTACATAACAAATTAATTTACTATTCAAAAATTTCATTGTCTACAAATAATTCCCATTTTATTCGTAAGTATATTTATTATATTGCAGTAAATAAATAATAAAAAGTACGTAACAAATTTTTAAAAAAATTTAACGATATATGTTTGCAAAATCAAAATTATTTATTAAATGACATCTATCTTTTTATTGAGGATGTATTACAATTTTGTGATTGTTCGGAAAATTTTCTTTTTCCTGCAATGATTTCTTTAAATTTTATTTTCTATGAACATAAATACATACTTAGTTTTGAAATACTTTTTTTATTTTAGAATGGACTATTATTTATATTTTAATTACTAAATATTTATATTTTAAAATATTTAGTCTATGTCAACTCTTCATAAGTTTATTGATATACTAGATCCATTGATTTAAATCTTTAAGATATTTATTAAGACATGCAGTATAGCCACTTATTGTTAATATTTCTTTTTTCTATTATTTTATTTTTCTTTTTATCTTTATATCCATTTATTGCTTTTTACTATTTGTATGATGGATGATGCTATCTTCGATGAATGGAACGAATTTAATCGAATATTTTGTTCTACTATTATTAGCTATGTTATTTATTTGTGGAAATTGTTATAATGACATATGTTTACTATTTAAATCATATTACATAATTCTATTTATATATAACATTTAGAATTTAAATTATCGTCTACAATGATTAACACAAAATATATTAACATATATAATGACTGATATATATAAAACTAAAAATAAATGAATATTATCTATTTATATAAATAGAAGTTTTCTATTCAATAGATTTGGAGAACAAGTAGAATAAATGATAAAATTTTTAATTTTATTCTAACAGGGAAATCTGTATGTTTTTAAACCTTATTACCAAAATTTTCTAGATAAATATATGCATACGTGTTTCTTGTATTTAATGCGTTGGAAAAAATGTATTTGTATTATCTTCCCACTAAATCCCTTAATATGGCTATAGTTAATTTATATTATAAATATAATATTAGTATTATTAGCTCTTCGACCGTATCGAGACAAAATTAAACATATTATCGAGATAAATTTTGATTGGACAGAGATAGACAGGAATTTATTGGAATAAATTTGTCTGCGTTTATTAATTTTGAAATAAAGCATTTATAATTATAATTCAAATATTATTATTATTTATATCATATTATTATTATTTACATCATATTATATATTTACATTTTCTACTAATATTATAATCTCTATTGAAATGAAAGTGATACAAATTCGTGTTTATTAACTTCTGGATTAACCAGCGAAGGTCAGCATCTGTAAATTTAAAAATTGTGGATTATAGCTGTATATTGGATTACACATACCGGATCGGAGGTTCGATTTGCAGGATATTATTCTCGCGTAATTGGAACTAATTATAAGTAGTCAAACCTATTGAGAACACCTGCTTTTACATTTAATCTCTTTTATGTCTTCTATACTTTCTGCTACACATTAAATTTGCTTGCTCTACTTTGGTTGATTGTTAAATTAGACGTTATAAAGTTTAACTATCAATAAAAAATTAAATTTTTGCTTGATACGTATTTTAAATTAGACATATATAATACAACTTATAAATTTAATGAAACATAATTGAAATTGCGGAAAATTCAATTTATTACTTGACAATGCGTATCTTTATAGCCAATTTATTTCATTAATTTGATTAATTTGATTTTGCATTAAATTCAAATTATTTCGCTATACTACGAAAGACAGATGAAAACTATATTAATGTTGTAAAAAGTTATATAACAAAAAGTATATGTATATAAATGTACATTTGATAAAAAGAAATCACTTGTATTGTATTATATGAGACTTTCATTTATTAAAGTTCATTAAACGATAATTATTGTAATTACATATTACATAATTGTATGTTTTCTGAGCAATATAACACATAATCTTTTTAGCATTGCGAAAAATAGAAGAATGCAAAACTTTATGACTTATGAACAATAGTGAATCATATCGCGTATATTTTTAAGCTTTCAAATACCATAGTTGACAAATGATTATGCGTTGTGGTATATATTTGATAATTAATTCCTATTAGATTACTCAATGACAAATGCAAAATTATAAATAATAAAAATAAAATCTTTTTAAGAGCTGTAAAGAAAAATAATATATATGTATATAATATAAGATAAAGATAAATAAAGTAATAGAAATTTTTGGAACATATTGTGACATAATGATCAAATTTAATTAAATTAAATTGATAATAATTTTAAATAAATAATAAATTAGTAATTTTAAATTGATAATTTTAATACAGTAGTGTTTTTTATTGTTTAAATTTATTAATAATTATAATAATAATAATAATAATTTATTAATAATTTAAGTATTTTCTATTGTATAAAATAAATAGATTAATTTATATTTTGCAAAAATAACAATCATTTAATAATAAATAATTGTTAATACGAAGATTTCCAGATACAGGCATTTATATATGGTATTATAATCCGTAGAAAGTCTCAAGGAAATCCAGTTTATAAAAGGGAACGACACTACAAGAGATTTTATTAAAAAAATCGTTGCAGTAGGTGTGTATTTGACCAAAGGTATTTAATCTGGTATTCGATCTAACATCGTATATGTCAATGTTAAGCAAACATTTTTCATGAAACATAATTTAGTAGTTATACTAAAACATTTATTTGTATTTAATCATGGTATTACCGTCATCGATTAATTTATTTTATAATATATCATCGATTTATATATTTTATAATATATTAATTTTAATCTTGTAATAGTATAATAAATAAATAATTTTCTACAATACTTATTCATTGTATGTTAATTATTATTTAAACATAAATTTATACTAATCCTGTAACTGATATGTTAATCTTGCATTTAAAGATAAATTTATGTTAGTCCATTGCATTAATCATTTTACTAATAAATTAGTTTGATTCATTCCTTTCTATTGAAAAATTGTGAATAACAATTGTTATTTGTTAATAAATTTTAATTTCTAATTTACAGAATGTTGTATTTAATATGTATTTTAAAAATTATGTATAAATTATTTTAACAAGTGTGTAAATTATTTTCTTCGTTACAAATTTATTTCTGAATTACAATTATTTTATAATAATAATATTAAAAATTCATTATCTTATATTCTATTTTTATCATTTACTTACAACTTTTTCTTGGAAACAAATTCATAAATGTCACAAAAATTTAAATTATCATATATTCACAAGTTTACAACGAAAAAATCAAAAAACTAAATTTCTGTTTAATTATATTATTACGAAAAATCTACAAAATATGTTTATCACATAACTCAAAAATCAGTAGAAAATTCTGCAAAATGTTACACGTTAAAAGATGATAACTGATCGAAATAAATAGACATACACGACAAATGAATAAGTAGTCAACTGTACAGATAGAAATTGAACATACAGGAAACTGAAAATTTGTTCTGTCATGCACCAATCAGAGTATTCTATCACACTTGTGATTGTACGAATATTATGCAATATAACAATTCGTAAATATTTCCTTATTTTCGTTAGATCCATTGACATTTTACATTTTATACATTTTCTAACTGAAATATTTTGTTTAGTTTCATAATAATTATTCCAGCGCAATATATATATATATTAATAATGCAACTACTAAAAATAAATTTATTTTTTTTTTAGTATAAAAAATTTATAAATATTTTTATCGTTAAATGTCATGAAATACACACACACACACACACACACACAATGTAATATTAGAATATTAAGCGACGATTAGTGTCGAAATAAATAAAAAATTTTTCAAATGCATGTGCAAATTCCATACGGAATATATATTATAGTTACAAATGCTAGAATAATTTATTTTAACTTTTAGCTATCGTAAAATAGAGATACAATCATAAGATTACAATCTACATTGTAATTGAAAAAGATGAATTATACTACATAATGAATTTAACTAATTCAACAAAATTTTTTACCTAAAACTTTGCCTTTAAATTTATAAGAATTGCTAAAATTTAAGAAAATTAATTTGGAAATAAAAAATTTGTTACTTTTTGTTCTTGTTGAATATTTTTATTTTTATCAATTGAATTATTTAATTATTTGATTCAAAACAGTAAAAAAATCTTTATGCCTGACCTGTACATATGTAGTACTTGTATATATTTAGATAAAGAATAACGGTATATAAATACTGTATGTAAGAAAGTAAATAAATACTGAGCACAAGTACTTCCAATTACTTTGTATGAGAATGTATGCCATCTAGCGTAAAGAAAGAATATTTGAAACATACATGCAGTATTTCATATTTATAATATGTGAATTCTATGATGTAAGAAACAGTTTTCCTTATTAAATCAAAACAAATATGTTACAATGAATGCGAGAAATAAAGAAAATATCGCATTTGTATAATCTCTTATAAACTTATACATGCATGTATATTACACATAATGTATAAAATTTGAATGTAACAAATTAAAATTATAATACATATATTTGTATATTTGTATATTTACATATTTTACATATTAAAAATATATACGTACGCATATATGTATACATATACGAACGAATACTATACGAGCAAAATTCTAGAGCGAATGTCCCATTGTAGCTTGCAAAGTGAAATGAAAAACTATCAAATTACTATGTACGTGTTCAAATATAAAGAATATATTTATTAGTTTTAGAACAAAAATTTTTTGAATTTAAATAATATTATACATTTTATGTATATCGTTTTTACAATATATATAATACATTATACAATTCATGTTATTTTAAAACGTTATCTTCGAGATATCTGTTAATCAGCTGTGTTGCTGATATCATGACGTTATTGACATTCTTTTAAGTCAAATAGCATTATTATGATATTCTTTTCTTTTTGCGAAAATAAAATTTTCGCTCAATGAACAATGACGAATACTGTTTTAAGCTAAAGGTGGTTGTATTATATATATATACATACATATATATATATATATATATATATATATATATATATATATATGGAATATCATTCTTTGACAAATACTTAACCTCATTTTAACTATTCCTTTTTTTTTTTAGAAGAAAGCTGTATTTCCTTTTTTGTATAATTATAGAATAACAAAACATTTTATCCATGATACATTGAAGAGTTTTAAGTTACGTAGATAATATTTACGAATACTGTGAAAATGGATAGTCTTTTCACACAAAATATTTCAGAAGAACCAGAGGATATACCACAAACAGATGAACCAGTTTGGATTCTTGGAAAAAAATATAATGCTATAAGAGGTCTAATAGTTAATTATAACAAGGGGATCTGTAATAAATTAGATATGTAAGATCTTAAATTTCAGAACTGGACGCAATTCGTAGGGATATAAAATCCAAATTATGGTTTACTTATCGAAAAAATTTTGTGCCTATTGGTGGTTACAATTCTACATTTACATCTGATAAAGGTTGGGGTTGCATGTTAAGATGTGGTCAAATGGTTCTTGGTCAAGCTTTAATTATATTACATTTAGGTAACTTTTAATTTAAATTTATTAATTTTATCACTTGATACTTCCATAATTATTTTATACACTTAATTCTTATCAATCAAATTTGTTTTTTGATTAAACAATTTTATAACATAAACAAAATTTTATATAAATTAATTATAAACATTTAATTTTTAAATATTAAAAAATGAAAAATAGGTAGAGATTGGCAATGGACACCGGAAACCAGAAATAGTACGTACCTGAAAATTTTAGAACGTTTTGAAGATAAAAGAACTGCCGCTTTTTCTATTCACCAAATTGCATTAATGGGAGCATCAGAAGGAAAAGAAGTTGGACAATGGTTTGGGCCCAATACAATAGCACAAGTATTAAAGTACATATTTATCATATTTTAAATATTTTTATATATAAGATTTGATATTTTATCAAATTTTAATTTCTAGAAAATTAGTTGTGTTTGATGAATGGAGTTCAATTACAATACATGTTGCTCTAGATAATACATTAATAGTTAATGACATTTGTAAGTAATCAAACTCTTTATTTCAATATGTGTATTTTTAATTGATTTTTTAACATTATTATATTTGTAGTAAAGCAATGTAGAATAGAAGGAGGTACAACAGTGGAAGCTGATGATAATATACCATTGAAAGCACCTAGCCAATGGAAACCTTTATTACTTTTAATACCTCTTCGTCTTGGATTAAATGAGATTAATCCAATTTACATTAATGGTCTTAAAGTAATAAAGAAATAAATGTTCTTGCATGAATTACTAAAATTGACATGAAATATGAATGAAGTTATGAATAATTATTCATACCTATAATTTTTCAGACTTCATTTAAAATTCCACAATCTCTAGGAGTAATAGGCGGAAAACCCAATCTTGCACTATATTTCATAGGATGTGTTGGTATGTATGTACATATATTTTCGTAACTTAAAAATTAAATTATTAAGTTAAAAAAAATATATACATATCATGAATGAAAATGTGTACAAATTACAATGTTATTTGCAGGAAATGAAGTAATTTATTTGGATCCTCATACAACACAAAGATCAGGTAGTGTTGGTAAAAAACTAGAAGAGGAAGAGATTGAAATGGATATTACTTATCATTGTAAATCTTCTACTCGTATTCTCATTACAGGAATAGATCCTTCTATAGCACTTGTTAGTATATAATTTTATGTTTAAGACTTACTTAAGCAATTACTGTTTAGGAATTAGTTAGACAGTTAAACAATTTATGAAAAATAAGATATATTTTTTTGAAATAAAAAAATAACGTTTTATTTCAGTGTTTCTTTTGTGCAAGTGAAAAAGACTTTAGATCTTTATGCAAATCTATTCAAGAAGAATTAATAGCACCAGAAAAACAACCTTTGCTTGAATTATGCGCAGAGAGATTAGCACAATGGTCACCAACTGAAGATGTAGCTTTAGAAGCAATAGCAGCTTCAAGTTGTGAGTATTTCAAAATTGATGAGGTTAACAAAAAAAAAAAAATTTTTATTAAATAATTTGAAATTTATTTGTTACAGTTAATTTTAATAATTTTTTTTTATAGTTGTAGATTTTGAACATATAGATCCACAATGTGATACATCTGATGAAGATTTTGAATTACTTGGTTGACATTTAATTAATAATTAACAAACATTACGATATGAATAATGTATATATAACATCAAAGATAGTTCATTCATACATAAAATACAACCATTCATTTAATATGTATTGACTTAAATTAGTACTATTTTAGTACTGAAATAATTTATATCAAATAGTTAAAATATTGTATATATTTCTTATATCTAAATTTTTTGGACATGAGTGATCTATTTATATTGTTAATATAATATAACATAACATAATATAATATAATAGAGTATAATTTTTCTATAAAAGAGATATTCAAACCATAAATTATATAAAAATGTTCAATTTTATAAATAAAACAGAATGTACTTACTTTTTATATTATACCTATAGTTAAAGCAATATATGCATCTCGTAAATAGTTGATAAATAGTTATATTAATAATTATGTTAAAAAGTAATTCAAGTATGAAAACATATGTCTGAAATGAATTAATGAAGTATACTATATGTAATATTTCTTTACTTATTTTCAAATTGTACAATGTAAAAAATTACTTATAAATTAGCTAAATTTGAATTTAAAAAAAAAATAAAAAATTTAGAACACTCATGTCCTTAAAATATTTTTGCCTTTAACAAATAATGCGTGTGATCTTAATATATAGTGATATGCTTGCAATGGCATGCAAAAGTTTTCAGTCAGATAAATTTTTTAGTTTATTTTAAAAGCAATATCTAAAAAATTATAATTAATATTAAGAATTGGGTAGAGTATTGTTATTTTTTATTTATTTATTTATTTACAAAATTACTATAGAAAAGTATAGTAAATTTAGTACTGCAAATACTAAAAATTATAAAATACTATTCAAAAGTTTCAGTTATTTTGTTCTACAAAAATGTTTTATTCTAAAATGTAATAGTTGTAGTATGAATAACTTATGTTTTGCAATACTGTTATTAGAAAAAATATAATTATAAAATATTAGTAATAATTTACAACATAAATATAAGAATTATTATAAAATGAAATGATTAGAAACTTTTAATACAAAATAACAAATTTTTTATTTGTTGCATTTAATAAAATGTATACTTATAATATCCATGTATCTGATATTAATTAAAAAATTTTTAAATATTATTTTTGATATACATACTAAAAAATTTACTTCACTGGAAATTTTTGAATAGCATTGTATATTATAAATTTAAGAAAATCAAATTAAATATTTAAATTTTAAAAATTAGTTATAATCTTACATGTTATATGTTTTAAAAATGTGTTGATAATTCATAAAAATAACTAGGAATGTAAAATATCTTTGATTAATATAAGTATATATCAAAAAAATGTAATGATTTTTATATTGATTTATATTATGTAAAATTGCATTAGTTTGTTAATAATACAAATTTATTAAATTAAATGTTATATAAGGTGCATAGAAACAGTAGATAAAATTTTATTAAAAAGATTTAATGATATTTTATAATTCAAGATTTTATAAAATTAAAAATTTTACTCTTCCTACATATGTTTAAATAGATTATTTTAATGTTCTATTATGTTATTACATGTGGCTAATAGTTCAATTTGTATTCAAATTATAATGAGGATTACATTTCCAGCCAATATAAATATATATACATTTTTATAAAATTTATTAAAAAGTTGGAAAAATAATTATGTCAAAAATACAAAAATTAATTATCTTATGATATCTAAATAAATACACAATTTCAAATGTGGAATTAATTTTTAATGAATCAATATTTTGTAGTATAATATTTAAGATCAATTTTAACTCCACTTTACAAATATCAAAATGTATTTATTGAATACCATAAAATTTTCTGTATTTCAAATTTTATATAATAAAATAAAGTATACAATTTAGAAATATTTTTATTATTAATTTTTGGTACGAATAAAAGAAATTTTGATAATATATAATATCATTGACTAAGATATAAATTATAATTATTATTAAGTTCTCGATAAATATTTTTTATTCATATGCTAAAAACGTTACTTAAACTAATTAAATTTAATTCACATATTATATATCTAGGTCTCGTTTTATATGGTAAATCTGTACCATGTAAAATGAAATGAAAAATGAAATGGAAAAATGAAATGTAAAAAAACTTGATGATGAGAAGAATCAAAAGAATCAAAAAAATTAATATTTTTTTTAAGAAATCCGAATTTCATAAGTTACTTTATATAATATAATAAATTTTCTTTTTACTGAAATAACTATTGTCGCTCAAAATGTCTTTTACTGTTTCGTGCCGTCACTTTTATTTTTTTTTAATTCTTTATAATAAGTCATATAATTTTTTAAATTACTTTGAAATCATGCAAACATTAATTATTTGCAATGAAGTGATCTTCATTCTAACTTACTTATATTTGTACAGAATAAAATATCTTCATCAACATTATTTAATTAATTTTCAATTGTATCATTTTTATCGTGTAACAAAATGTGTAAAAGAAACCGTATAGTTGTGAATAAGAAATAACTATATTATATCATGTAATTATAAATAAAACTATGAATAAAAAATCCATGTAAAACGAGACCAAAGTATACTTTTATTACTTATTACTTTCAATGTACAGAATTTTTTACATTCAAACGATCGTTAATTATTTAAATGTAAAATATTACATTAAATATTAATAGTTATTTTATATAATATATTCAAACGTGATTTTTCGAATTGTTCATTTACGAAATTCATTCATTCAAATTTATAAATATAAATATTGCATGTTCTCGTTTGTACATCAAAATTTTCATTCTGATACATATTACATATGTTACATGCATATACATATAAATTATTACAATAACAATATACATGAATATACATAAATATACATGAATTATGCATTCATATTTTGGATCATACTATGATATAGAAAAATGAATATTTCACAGAATAAATTTAATAATACAGTACACAATACATTTGATTTCAAAAACATATATAACAAAACAAATATAACTTTTTTAAATTCAATTCTTTCAAATTTTATTAATGAAAAGAGTATGTTATAAACATTGTAAGATATAAATAAAAATAGTTATGGACAGTAGAACTAAAATTGACTCTATAAAAAAATAAAAACTTCAATAAAGACATAAACAAGAATACATTCATTTTTTTCCAAATTTACACTTACTAGTTATTAACAAGTAATTAATGACTAGAATTGCTTTGGAAAAAACATAAATTCATTGTGTAATTAAATAATTATTAATTCTTTTTAATCTCTGATATGCTGTATTTACGATTCTTCAAATTAATTACAACTACAGTAATATTGTCAGCGGAACCCCTATATGTTAAAAAAAATAAATACACAATCAAAAACTGACTCAAATTGATATTTGAAAAAAATCGTAAAGTCGGTTTGTATTACCTGTAATAACTTTGTAATGTGATACTTTTTGCACCAAAATGTGGTTCATTTATACGTTCCTTAATAAACGCAACAGCCTCTTCGTTGGTGAAAGTATCCCATAAACCATCTGACGCTAGGACGATAAACATTGGATTATGATCACTGAGATCGAAAGTTAAAATATCGGGATCAGCAATCACTAATTTTTTATCTTTTAATGGATAATCTCCTAAAGCTCGAGAAGTTGCTAATATACCAGCAACTCTCCATACACCATTAAATGTTACCAAACCACCAGCTTTGTTTATTCTCCGCCTTTCTCTTTCCTAAAAATTATTTTCATAAATGAAAAAATATATTTCATTATGAAATACACACACACACACACACAAAGGTACATACTTGTTGAGGTTTGTGATCAAAGGATAAAGGTATAGCATTTCCTTTTCCATCACACATTACACCTCTTGAATCTCCAACATTAGCCACAATTAATTTATTGTCTTCTAAGAGAGCAATTAAAGCAGTTGTACCTACATTATAAATTTTAGAAAATTATTCTTAAATTTAAATAAAGAAAATAACTATAAAAAGGAGATGATTACCAGCTACGTCCATATTTTTTTTAGCAGCCTCAACTAATAATCTATCCACTGCCAGTACTTCATCAGTTAATAATCTACCATAGTTTATTTTATTCCCATCCAGGTAATTCATAATATCTACTTTTGGTAGTCTTTCCGTTGTTCTACATGGTCTCACCTTATAATTAAAATAAAAAATGTTTACATATTTACTATTTTAACATTTAACCGTCTGGCTTAAGTAAGAGAATTTTCATTGACGGCCAGCAATATTTTATAAGTTTGCAGAAAGAGGAAATAAATTATGAATTCTGTTATAACATTCGCATTTATCAACATTTTTTTGTGAAATTTTATATGATTACTTTTCACAGTCCCTGATTGAAGATATTTTACTTAATTCGAATATTTATGTATATTTATACTATTTAAAATAGCACAAAGTATAAATTTCAGGACAATAAAATAAATTATGACCAAAAATTCGTTTTTTATTTATTTGTTTATTATTTATTATTACTAAAAACGAAAAACTCTAAAACTAGGTATTTAATATTTTTTTAATGAACATCAGCGCTCAAAACAGCCTTTATGCAAAGAGATACTGCAAAATTTGCATATGAAGCTGTAGCTTTTCTTTTTTGATGCAGCGCATACTTTGCACTGTCTTTGAGGAGATTTTTTCTTTCCTCCTGTAATTATTTTTATAATCTCGTGTTTCTTGAAGCCTCCTGATAATCTTCCAATAGAATCATATTTTGGAATCCTTGTGGAATGTTAAATGGCCTTGGTCGTATGTCTTCAGCTGGATAATTTTCTAAAACATCATTATGTATCCATTGAATTGCAACGCTGTGTTGAGGAATTTTTTGTGACATTTTTTGTCCATTTAATGTAACTTATACTTTGAAAGCATTGAAAAGGGCACAATTTAAAAAAAACATAGCAACTCTCTTGGTCCATTTTTTTGTTTTGTGAAAAATTTTACAATACGATAGGTATTGGACAGTCCTATCTACGCCTTTCATATATTTGTTATATTATAAAATACATTCCTGGTTTTAAATAAAATTACCAGATAGGCGATTTCCACGATGAGTCTTTCATGACTGTATGTATTATAGGTATCATGTACACGTTAGTTTTTTTAGAACTCCATATTTGTACACGTAAGTATATCATTCTTCCTCAAAAATGATGTCTCACCTATAGCTAATTTTATATTTTTTAAAAAGTCTCGTATACCTCAATTTTTTCGAATTGTACCACAAATACCACAAAGTTCAAATTTAATAGAGTTGTATAGCAATTTGCACACTATTATAATAAATTATCTAATTATCTAAATAAATGTGATGCTACAGATAATTGTATGGTTCCAAAACTGACAGTATTGTTTCTTCGAGCTTTTGTTCACTTCCACAGTACACCAAAGTTACACATAACCGGATCTGACTTCACAAACCACACGCACGAGAATTCCATATTTGGTTAACTTTGCAGGATTGTAAGTTAACTTAGCTTTCTACGCCAAGGGATAGTGGCTTCGTCGAGAGATAGTTCTTTTTCGGAAGAGTATACATTATTAAATTTTTCTTGAAAATAGGAGAATATTGAACTTTTTGAAGTCTACCTGAACCATTTTATAAATTTTCATTATTATTGTCATGACTGCTAGATTTTCCTACAAATCCCGTTGTTTTCTCATTATTTTTGAAAAAAAAAGGAATTTTAAGGAATAGTTCAGTAAACTAGTAATCACAAATGACGTCTTTACGTACTTGTCCTATTAAAATTATAAGTCCACAAAACTTTTTCATTTCTGACAGTGTAATAGATTTCCACTTTAAGGTTTTGTTAGATTTTATATTTTTACGATTTTGATCGTAATAACGATTTGACTTTTCAACTGTATAAGTAAAAAAATCATCACCTATAAATAAGTTTACAATGTCAATAATATTATCTGATGAATTTGGCATAACTTTCACTCCCAAATAACCACTGAAGGATTCTATGTTAGGTACAGCTGATGAAATATTGATATTTGACTATTTGAAGATTGGACATTAATTGCATCTTCATTATCACTCTCTGATTCGCAGGAAAGTTGCATAACTCATGGATGATTTCTTTGTTGAGCAAAACACAATTCATCACTATCACTAAAATTTGAATTGTAGCTTTTAATATCACTCACTGATAAGTCCAATAAATTATCTGTGTATATTTCTTCGATATTTTCTTCATTTCTGTCTAGGTTTGACACTTTTTAGGATAAATATTACTTATTTAAAATTTTTTATGTAAAACTTACACGATAGAATGACTTCCAGAATAGTACTGCTTCGAGAACTAAACAAACATATTAAACAAACAGATTGATTATAGTTCACTGCATGCCTTTTGTTCCATTTACCGAATAAGTTAAAAATAGCTTCAATCTACAATAAAGTCTAAATGGGTATTAATACATGGATATTAATACCTGGCTGTCTACATAAGTTTTTTAAACGGATATTAATACTCAACCAGCCAGTTAAGTATTAAAGGATATTAGATTTAACATTAATTAACATACTTCTCTTGTTATTGGCCTTGGCAAACTATCCAATTTATCAAGTAGTTCTGGATCAGTTACACCAACATTTTTCTTTATGCAATCATCTGTCAATGATGTGCTCACAGTTTTACGAAAAGATTTTTTGCGCTCAAGATGTCCTGTATCACTTTTTTCCTCTTTCTTTTCTGTTTCTTCATTCTTGTTTGTGTTTTCTGATATATGTGGTGCTTTACCAGCTATCATATCTTTTAATTCAATTACTTTTTTATTAATGTTTGGAATAAGTTTGTCACGTGCATAATTTGCTGCAAACTATTGAAATATAAAAGCATTTGTTAGTGTCTTATATTTATAAGTAATAAATATGTTTAGAATATTACCATGTCATTAGTATACTATTATTAAAATATTTCTTGATACTATTTAAAACACAACTGACAATAATAATATAAACATATTAAAATATATTTTAATAATCTGCTCTGTTATAAATAAAAATAATAATAGTGAATTACAATAATAGTGATTTTTAATTTAACTATTATTTAGATATTGTCAAATCATTTTCCAAAGATATTGATATATAAAGAATACAATTTTATTATTTTTTTATTGCATGCACTGTTGTGGTAATACTTAAAATTTTTCTATATGAACTAAGCAATCATATAAATAATGACAAAAATATAATGATATTTTATATTAATCTATAATGACATTCTAAGTAACTAATACATAGTGAACTTATGAAATATAGGAATAAATAAACACAATACAATATTAGTGAAATCTATTTTCATATTTCACATTATATAATTTAATCTTTGCTATTATATTATTAATTCTGTATAATTTTACCATTATAAGGAATTTTTACCTCATTCCTGTGTTTTTAATCTGCAATTTTGGAAGACAATAATCATATAATGTCATAAATTTAGAAATTTGGAAATTACAATGTTATATGAAAAACAATGTTAAATAATTAAATTATTAATATGAAGTCCCTATTATATTTAGATGTAAATGTATATGTTAGACATTTCTGAACTTACTTCTCCACCATGTCCATCAAATATTGCAAATAAAGATACACCTGTATTATTCATATCTTCATTTACAACAAAGCGATCTTCCATACTTGCTCTATGACCTTGAACAGCATATGCAGCAATGTATCCTTGCTTTAATTCCCAACTAAGCTTCACCCCATTATTTACAGAATTATCAACTAAAAATTGTAACTTGGATACCTTAAAAAAAAAAGTATGATATAGTACCAATTCTTAATTTTTGTTGTACATAACAGATAATTAAACGACAAGTAAATGAAGCAATTAAGTAATTTTTTACAATACTTAAATATTTACAATATTTACAATACTTAAATTTATGTTTATTATAATAAATTATTATATAACTTATTTTTCAATTTATTTACTTTTGATGTAGTACGACCAAGTGTATATTGGATTTTTCCTAATAATGATCGGCTCCATACATCAACAGCTTGCATATAAAATACAATTACTGCCAAAATTGCACCACAAACTAATACTTCTGGTTTCAATGCATAAACCCTCATGATCCTCCAAAAATAGCCCAAAGGAGTATTTATGCCAGCATTTAATCCTGTGGGAATACCCACTGCAAACTTTGATACTAGCTTCATGTATGATACATATGTCTGTTATTAATAATAAAAATGCAAAATTAATGATAACGATTACAACAACAAAAAAACGGAAATTTCAAGTGATAACAAATATTACAAAGAAAATGGTAATTTTAAATAGTAAACATATGATAATCTATATCACACATCTCTCTTATTAATTAATAAAAGATAAATTTATTTTACTTTTTATTTAAATTTATTTAAGAAGAATTAAGTAAATTAAGTAAATTATATTGTTAAGGTCTGAAAGCAATCGAACAAAACTATTTTTGAATGCGAATCACGCGAGACGATCATAGATCGAACATATAATACGGTGTTAGACACTTCTCTTTCCGAAAGAAGAAAAAACAATTATATTTAATTATTTTTATGTTACCTGATATAGAATCTTGTCTTCCAGTTCGTCATCCATAATATAATGCAAGGAACACCTTGAATCAAGCCAGTTTTCTTTTGAACCTAAATGTCTCAATGAATATATTCGACAATTATTTACAGCATAGCACAAATGCGACAAGTGCACCGAATATGCATGAAAATTTGCGTGATCGTTCGATCACACTCGATTTGTTCAATGAATGTTCAGAAGTTCGGAAAAAGTAATAATTAATTTGCACATTTGGCATCTGCAGCAGACGATACCAAATTATGCAAACGTTGCTGTAGGTAGACGTTTGACCTCACGCCGTAATTTAAGCACGCGGCACTGTGGCTATTCCGCATTGTGTGTTCACGCAATTAAGGGATCATTTTATATGTATGTAAAAGTGTAAGTATGTTGACTTACATAATTAGCAAAAATTTCTTAAATTAAATTTTAGTATTAATTACGCGAGGCATAACACGATAAAAAAAGAAAGTAATTTATTAAGATATGTCTAAATGCAAAAATGTTTCAATGCATAATTGCATAACTTTTATTTATTTTATTAAATTCTCGAAAAAGAAAGCAGTGTAGTTTTCTGATACACACATGCACACACATACACAAACACACATATTTACATGCGTATGACTTTTGACATATAATATATATTTACGTTAGATATGCGTGTACATTTAGAATTCGCAAAAAAAATTATCATACAATTAACAAGGTAAATTTACGTATACAATTACGTATTTAGCATATACAAAATACGTAGAAACTTTTCATAAATGTCTAGTTATTTACCTTTGTTCGAGCAATAAATACATTACAAAATTACGATTATGCTATATGTACCTAGTAGTAGAACATTATTTAGGCTAGAGCGTGATTAAATAGTATTTTATATCTAAGCATATATACCGGATATAGTTGCAGCGATGTACTATCACGTAAACTGTATAGGGAGGACTGTCATGCGTTGCTATGATGTAAGCTTAGGAGCCGCGTAAATATGGCTGCAACAATAGCGAGTGGTTAGTATTGTCCAGTGTAATGAGTATACATGATGATCGTGATTGTTTTCGTTGACGTTCGGTGATGAGATCCATGTGTCATCGGCGAGGATGAGCGAAAGAAAGTTTACCCGTGGCCTGGGTAAACCGGGCATGGCCGCTCAATTACGAGAGACCGTCTCACAGGTAGTACGCGAGAGCACCGTACAGGTAGGTATCTTTGGCACGATACATTTTGCCGCTTGATTTTCTCTGGATATTTTTTTTTATCATCTCTCGAACAGTAGATACGCAACAAGTAATATCAATGAAGATATATTTTCCCGGTCATTTATCAGGATCTTCATAATATCATATTTAATTCATCATTCGTGATAATTGTCCTTGATTAAATGCAGGACTAATTATAAATATTTCGAGCCGAAAAAGAGTTGGATTTTTTTTTTATTAATGTTTCTTAAATGACATCTGTTATTTTATTTTTCTTTGCAAGTCTCAGGACGTTAAGTTTTAAAGGTTATTTTAAAGCTGATGTTATTCACTACATTGGAACTCTTATATGCCCATTTATAGTATCTTGCAATATCTTGATTCATTATCCATTATTTTCTTGAATTAAGAAAAACTTGTATTATTCTTAAAAGAAATTTATTATTACTGTCAGCAAGTATTAAGAAATTAATATTTATTTTTGAAAATTTATATTACAAGTTTTAATGTATATAGATTACATTAATTTTTATTTACTTCAATTTATTATTATTTATATTAAAAAAAATGCTTTTATTTCAGAACAAACCACATTTGGTAGAACCCATAGATTTTGAAAATTTTGTACTAAAGAATAAAACTTTATTACAAAATGATCCTCAAAGAGAACTTGTATTATATCCTCAGGATGATGTTTCAGTGAGTTTTAACTTATTTTTTGTCTATTTGGAAACACATGTGTTGCATGGATAGATAAATCATCAAATAGATTCATGCATAGAATGTTTGTAATATTACATAACTTTTAAAATCTATTTTTAAATTAATATTTAATGTAGAATTCTTATGTTCTCAAAATTTATCATTTAAAAAAATTCAGTACTTAATTTAGTGTCTATATATATAATATATAATAATTTATGCATATTAATATATAATTTAAGAAAACAATAATATATATTTTTAATTTTAATACTGAAAGAGTTATTAAAAAATAAAATTAATAATTTTTTATTTTTTCAATTAAATTCTATTTTATATTAAAAATTAATTATTTTTATAATTGTTTTGGTATATTTTTCCTTAATATAGCAAGTGGTATTACCTAGAAGATATCGCACTTTAGTACCGACTATGTCACAAACTTCAAATAATGAGGAAGGAGGAGAGAATCTACTTACAAAAGAATGTTTAAAAAGTTATACATCTAATTGGAATCTCATACATTATAAATATTCAGCATACAGTGGAACTTATCTTGAATTACCTAAGTATGTTTTTATGTCTGTATTTGTAATGATGTTTCTACATATGATCATATTTCATATATTTTACATTATTATCAGATATCCTATTATTTGATAAAATTTTATTTGATAATAAATAAAATATATTATAGTAGCTTACATATATTTTCTTACTTTTTAGAATAGCAAAGACAGATGATCTAAAAGATGAAGTATATGAAATTGATACAGAAGTAGATCAGGTTGATGAGGTAAGATAGTTTGCTTCTAACATAAATCTTATAAATGAATTATAATTATTGTTGAATTATAATTGGTGTTTTTCATTCACTTGCATTTATATTTGGTTAAATAAGATTTAGATATTAAATACATTATCTTTTGTATAATAATCATTTGTATAAATTGTATCTTGTATAAATCATTTTATATAATATTATATTTATAATATATATTTTATATTATATTGTATCAGGTGAGTCAATAAGAATATCTATTTGAAATAATTCGTTTTCTAATGATTATAAAAAAATGTTTGAAATGAAATTTATTGCATTCAAGAACTAATCAAACGGATATGTTTTGACTTTTTATATTTTACATTTTCAAAAATATTAAAGACCTTTTTAAATAACACCACATATTTTTTTTACAATATTATGCTGAAAAGAATTTAACAACCTATAATATGATGACTTTTAGTTGACTTTAAGATAAAACATAAAAATTTGTAGATTATTCATACATTACTTATCTTCAATGTTTTGTTCAGAATAGATGGCAGTCTATTTCTCGATATTTTTATAAACTTTATCAAAATGATGTACTTGCAATATACTGAACGTAATTTCTCAAAATCTCATTATTCGCAATCGCATATTCTTTGGCGTTATTGCATTCCGATAGATTCTTTTATTGTTGCTCAAAAAAAATTCAATGGGATCAAGTTAGTCAAGGGAACGCGGGAGCCAGGGAATGGGCTACCTCGCCCAATCTAGCGATTTGGAAATAACTCATTAATTGTTTTTCTCGACATTCACGCATAGTATATGAGACCAACTTCTTGAAATAAGATAAATATAATATTATTAATTTATAAAGATAAAAATAATATAATAATATTAATATATATTAGAATAATTTCTTTTTTAAAAAATTAACGCATTTGTTAGCAGTTAGGATTTCACCGATTTCAAAAGGGACCAATTATGGGGTCATCTACAATTCCACATTATTGACATTCCATTGTTAGCGGATTTCTTAATATTGCAATAATGCATATTCCATCTATTTACATTGGCAAATTTACTACAGATTTTTGTGTCATTTTGTACCTCAAGATATAACAATTGTCAATCATCATATTAGATTGTTGAATTCGTCTTTTCAGCGGCTATAATACCATACCAAAAAAATATATGGTTACTATACATTTAAAAACTTCAAGATTACCTTGATATCTTTAAAAATGTAAAATATCAAAAAATCAAAACATATTCATATTCATTAGCCCCTTTGAACGCAATAAATTTCATTTCAAAGATTTTTTTATTTCACTAGAAAACAAGTTATTTCAGGTGAATATTCTTATTGATCATATATTATATTTTATATACAAGAAGTTCAATGAAAATCAATTTTTCATATAAAACTGTCGAAAAGAAAAAGTAGAATTTTTTCATTAAAGCTTTTGATTTTGAGGAAATCGAGTTTGAAAATTTCGGATCAAACTCTTGCTGGGTCTGAAGCTAACATGTAATTATTGAGCTAAAGAAAATAATAATTAATTTTACAAAAAAAATGTGAGTTTCGGGATCTGAAAACGATATTCACTTATAGTGTCATTAGCATCAAGGTAGCATACTTGTAGCATACTTGAATTTGATTAATTTCGTATTGGACAGGAGCAAATGATTTACACAAAGATACTCTATGTGCAACAATAAGTAAAAAATGTAGAAGAAAATGTTTTTTTTTAAACTTTATTTAAAAAAAAATGGATTTTGAATATTTTTTGTTAAAAATTTTTGTTACACGTGCACTTAATAAATTTTCAAACTGAATTTGAATTTGAATAAAATATTTTATAAAAAAAATTGTATTCTACATTTTTCATTTATTTTTTCAGGTAGAATAATCTGCTTATTCACTTGTGTCTAGTTGAAAAATTAATGTAATTCAAGCATATTTTATAAATATTCAATGTCGACTTTTTTGAAAATAAGGGTTTGAATGAAAAAATGTTATTTTTTTTTTACTCATTTTTAAATATAGAATTATTTGGTTGTTCATGAGTTACGGGATATTCTGTACAAATTTTTGTAAAGATATTTTAATATTAGTTTTTTTCATATAATTTTGCTGAAAAATAATTTTAGGTATCGCTTTTATAATGTTTATCAAATCTATCTATTATTGTTCTAATTATTATTCGAGACATACGAAAAATTAAATTAATGAATTTATAAGAGAAAAATAAGAAGTTAAAATAGTTTGTTCAATTTTATTAGGAATTAACAAAAAATAATGGAATAACAAAAGAGGGCTACTTAATGAAAGGTCCAGAAATTGGTAGTAGTGATCGTATGTTTGCAAATATTGGTTCAAAATCATTCAAGAGAAGATTTTGTCATCTTCGGCAAGAAGTTGACGGCACATACATTCTTGAGCTTTTTAAGGATGAAAAGAAGGGTGAAGCTAAACTGACGATAGTAATGGATTTTTGCACTGAAGTTGTTAGGAATCCAAAACGTGGAAGATACTGTTTTGAATTAAGAATGAGTGGGACCCACAAATCATATACTTTAGCAGCAGACAATGAGACAGATATGCAGGATTGGTTATTAAAATTAAGTTCAGTATTACAACATTATAAACAACAAGAAGAAAAACGTGCTGCTTCATTAGAAAGAGCATGCAATACACCTCCTCCTTCTCCTCAACCTATGCAGGTAAAGATAAGTATTATTTGAATTTGTTTGAATGTTTGAATTAATTTTTTCATATTTTTTGTAGGTTTATGGAACACTCAAAGGCTTGGAGCAAAGTATGAATCCACAATTGATAAAATATTCTAGGGAAACAGATACCAGTATAGCATTAGCGAGGCGAGAAAGTCGTAAACAATTGTTTAATATTTACCCTCATATTCCACATAATAAACAACAACCAGGCAATTATAATGAACAAAATATTGATCCATATAAAGAACAATTTGGACAGAGAATTTTTGTAAAATGTGAGAGTCTTAAATTTAGATTACAAGCACCAATAGATGAAAAGGAATCATTATGTCAAGTGGAACCATATCAAACTACATTAAGTCTTTATGACGCAAGAAATGGCAGAAAATTAACTGAGAATTTTCATTTTGACATTAATCACGAAGTTGTTCAAGAAATGGTAAAAGAATTAAGTCCTGTAGGAATTGTAACAGAATCTACAGAAAATATTAAATTACCAGATGATTTGAAAAATATACCATTAGATTGGATTAAATATCCAAAACAGGTTTGTTCTTTTCTTTTTTCACATTTTTGATAATAATATTAATATTATTGTGTAATTTACTAATATATACTTTTTCAGGCCATATTTAGTATTAGCAATCCTCACCCTGACATATTCTTGGTTGTAAGAATAGATAAAATATTACAAGGGAATATATGCCAAACTTCTGAACCATATTTAAGAGCTACAAAAGATCCACGATTAGGTTTAAAAGTACATAAACAAGTTAGAGCATGTTGCCAAAGGTAAATTTTGTATGTGATTATATACCCTGTATTTTTCTACACATTGAGAAGTTTTAATTAAAAAGTTATAAATTTCATAGATTGGGAAATTATAGAATGCCGTTTGCTTGGGCTGCTAGACCATTATTTAGATTATACAGTAATGAATTGGATATATCATCAGACTTTCCTGCAATATATAGGCAGGAGGGAAATAAAATAAAAGATGAAGAATTACTCAAACTTCTTTCAGAATATAGAAAGTATGCATTACAAAAACATGTAGTAAGTTATATATGATATATATTTTGATATTTTCTATTATAGGCCTGAAAAACTTAGTAAATTGACTGTGATACCTGGTTGGTTGAAAATAAAAATTGAGTCAATTACAGATTTACCTGACAGTATGTATCTAAAAAATAACATCTTTTATAACATATATAGATCTAAATAACAAACCTAATTTTTTTTTTCTTTATAGATGCATTGTCTACATCTTTAGCAGCTTTAAAACCATTTCCATTACCACCAATATCTGAAGCAACTCTTGAGATTGCAGAATTTGAAAGTACTTCAGAGAAAGATGTTCATCCATACACAACTTATATTAATCATCTTTATGTGTATCCGCAAACTCTCTGCTTTGATACTCAAAAAATATTCACTAGAGCTAGAAACATTGCATGTATTGTTGAATTACGAGACGATGATTGCGAAAATGCTACACCCTTAAGAGTATGTAAAATATAAATTATTTCATAGAGTATTAAACTGTCGGTAATATTAATTTTTTCCTAATAGTGTATATATGGAAGACCTGGTTCTCCACTTTTATGCTTACGAGCATCTTGCGCAGTTTTACATCACAATGCAGTTCCTTCTTGGTATGAAGAAATTAAAATACGACTTCCATCGAAACTTCATTCTAAACATCACTTACTGTTTTCTTTTTACCACATAAGTTGTGATATGAATAAGAAAAAAGAAAATGGTATTGAAAGTTGTGTTGGTTATGCTTGGTCTCCATTATTGCATAAAGGAAGGTATGATAAATTTAAAAATTATTACTAATATAATATTAATATATAATTGTAATTGTATAGTATATTAATTACTACGTTATTTTGTGTGTGCGTGCGCGCGCGTGTGTGTATTTATATATTTATATGTAGTAATTTTGTATACTTTAAATAGATTAAATGTGGATATGGATATGAATATACAAGTATTACCTGTAGCAACACATTTACCACCAGGATATCTTTCAATACAACCTCTTGGACTAGGGAAAGGGGTAAAAATAAAATGAAACATTTATATTTTATTATTTTTGTAAAATAATATAATTATTTATAATTTTTTGGTTCTAGAATGCTGGACCAGAAATTGTATGGGTTGATTCTCAACGACCAGTATTTACAGTAGCGTTTCAATTGATTTCAACTGTTTTTACACGTGATGTACACTTGCATAATTTATTTTCTCACATGGAACGCATCCTAGATACAAAACTAGGAGTAGTACCAGCAGATTCGGAAACATGCAAAATATTAAAAGCTGCTCATGCAGTACAATTAGTTACAGTTATTACATTTCTTCCTACTATATTGAATCAGCTATTTACATTATTAACTTGTACTACAAATGAAGAAGTTGGATTGTATATCATAAGAGTTTTAATACATTTCATAAATATGGTGCATGAAGCTGGTAGAAAAGAAATACTTCAAGCTTATATTAAGGTAAATATTACTAATAAAATTGACTAATTTTATTAGTAAATATTATATTATTATATTTTACAGTTTGTTTTCGTGCCACCCTCTCAAGGAAACGGTATTGTAACAGTTCATGAACAACTAGGAAAACATCTTCCTACATTATTGCAGCCAAGTAATACTGACTTTCTAGTAGTAAATAAGTTTATGCATCATTCTAGTTTCTTTTTTGAAATAATGATTAAAAGTATGGCGCAGCATTTGCTTTCGACTGGAAGGATAAAAGTATGTTTATAATAATAATATAAATAACATATAAAATATAATTTGTGAACAAATATAAGTCAATATTTTTTACAGATGCATAGAAATGAAAGATTTTCAAAGGAATACCATGAAAAAATTCGAAGTTTAGTGGATGTTATTATGCCTTATCTCATGAACAAATATAAAGAAATGCCGGTTGAAACACATGAATTAAATAAAAGTCTTGCACAATTCTTAAAAGTAAGTAAATGTGTATATTAAATTTAAATTTTATAAAATTAAAAAGTATGTTAAATTTTTTTTGTAAACAAAGACAATAAGAATATAATGAGATAATTAACAAGTTTCATCTTATATTATAATTACTAATAATAGTATTTCATTATATATGTTAATTTTTAAAATATTCTTTATTAATTTTTTATATTTCAAAATAGCGATGTCTTACATTTATGGATCGAGGATTTGTTTTCTGTTTAATAAATTTATACATGGACAACTTCTCTCCTGGAGATCAACGTACACTACATGACTTCAAATTTACATTTTTGCAAATAATTTGTTCACATGAACATTATATATCTTTCAATTTACCAATGATGCACTCTCGAATTACTTCAAGAGGTAAAATTAAATAGTTATATTTAATATTTAAATTTATACTTAATATTTAAAATTTTGTAAATATAATAATTTTATGCTTTATTTAGAAGATACAGAGAGTGATCCAGAATGTGATGGTATGTTAAGTCATACACTCCCATTTTTATTATGATTTATTATTGTAGTCATAGTGAATGGGAGTTGTATACTATTTATTGTTAATTATTATCAATCAGTAGATGTTTAGAAAATGGTATTCTTGTTTGTTGCTATGCAAGCCTGTTTCATTAAAATGCACTGAAAATTACTAAATGGAATTTAAACAGTTTTGCAGGATGGGCACATTACAAAATATAATAGCAAAATAAATAGTAATAAAATCGAGATAGAGATAATTTTATATGAACAAAAAATTTGTCATACAGTTTTTTCGTCCGAAATTTCATTTTCAAGAAAATTGAATTTGAAAATTCATGAAATATGATTAAATGCAGTTTGACTATCGTATTTTGTCCTCGGTTATTTCTGAAAATATAATTAAAATGACACGACAAGTGTTTGTAAAATATACATTTTTTATTGCATTACTAAAAATCATGTCATTCTCGTTGCTACATACGTACATAATTCTACTCGACGAATTAAGGACAAATTAACGAATTTAATGTATTTTCGTTTTTTAATTTATCAAATTGTTGCATTATCTTTTAATTGCATAATACTATTAACATTTAGATTGAATAAATGATATCGTGAATTTTCAAATCCGATTTTCTCGGAAACGAGACTGCAGATGAAAAAATTTTATATTTATTTTAATTTATTATTTATTTTTTTATGTAGAAACATCTTCAATGCAGTACTATTGTACTATTTTTTTATGACCCACCCTGTATAGGAGATTCACATATATTCACATTTTTATGTTATATTTTTATATGAAATCTTATATTTTTATCTTAATACTTATCACTTAATATTTTATCTTAATATTTTAATGCAAAAGAATTGCATGAATTTGCAAACATCTCATGAAGTTAAAATTATAGTTAATAATATTAATCGATAGGTAATTTTAAATAAAAGATAGTTTTTTATTTAAATGTTAAATGCCTATAAAATAATCAACAATTTATAACAAACTAGTGAAAAGACTTCTTCATTTAAGCTATATTAATTTCGTTCAAACTTTTGTTTAGGTGATATTTTTATGTGCATATTTTTCTATTTTAAAATTATGAAAAGTGAAATAAATTCATTAATTTGAAATATTCATTACAGATTTAATAAATGAATATTGTTTGTCAGAAGATTTTTGCAAACATCATTTCTTAGTTGGACTATTAATGCAAGAAGTTAAAACTTCCTTAAATGAAATTGTACAAATTCGTAAAGTAGCAATAGCTACATTGAGAGATTTAATGGCAAAGCATGAACTTGATGATAGATATCAGAACAAGGTACACTTTTTCTGTATTTTTAATGTAATATAATATTATATTAAATATTGTTTTAATACAAGCAATATTTCTTAAGTAAATACAAATATTTAGATAAATTTAATTTTAAAGTAATATAATTTTATTATTATAGGGTCAGTTAAGTAGAATAGCATCCATTTATATACCATGGTTGAGTATTGTATTAGAAAATCTGCATCGATTGCAATCAATACATGATAACAATAAAACAGAAATTAAACAAAATGGTATCAACAGAATATCAACTAGCAGTTCATTTCTGTCAAATAAAGATACTGTCAGTACTACTGCGACCACTGGAACTCCAAAATCAATACATAGGTAAACGTAAAACAAATTATAAAATATCATAAAACATTAAAAACAAATAAAGAAAATAAGAGAAACAATTTACATAAAATATATGCAGGCTTACATTACATTTGGAGACTCAATCTCCAATAAGGGCATCTATGCATTTACGAGATTCTACGTACTTCGCAGCCATAGCAGGCCAGGGATTAGTTAATGGATATTCCTGTACTAGTATAGAATCAGATACTTCAACAATATCTGGTGTTTCTCAATCGAATATATCACAAGAAACTACTATTATTCGTGAACCTATTGAAAATGGTACTGGAGAAAAAAAAAGACATTCTCGTTCTTTAAGTGTTACACAGTCATCACCTAGATGTGATAAATTACAATCATCGGAAGTTAAAGATATTTTACTTTGTTTTTTGTTTGTAATAAAATATTTAGGTGATCATCAAGTTATTGCTTGGTGGCAACAATGCAGTGATTGTGAAATTTTAAGTTTCTTTACAGTAATAGAGTAAGTTGATATCGAATTAAAGTTATTTTTAATGTAGAATAGTTGTTATTACGTTTATCTCTTATTTCAGAATGAGTCTTCATCATTTTAAATATGTTGGAAAGAGACAAATAGCTACAAATATGACAAATAATTCTGGAAAGCCTCGAACAGTGAAAGCAATGACGCTACCAGCCAGAATGGCACCTCCTGATTTTTCTAGTGAAGGACCCGTTACTAGTACTTTGCAACCACATAATACTACTGTACGAGAAAATCTTGTTGAAAGCGATAGTGGGAAAGTGCATCAAGCTTTGTTAGAAGCGAATATGGCAACAGAAGTTGGTTTGATTGCATTGGATTGTTTAGGATTATTTTGTATTCATTTTAAGGTACACAAAAAATTTTGCTAAAAGGAAATATACATTGTATTTAATTTTTCTTTTTTGCATAGGATGTGCTCTTAACTACAGATGGTGATAATCTCATAATGCAGAAAGTATTTAGTATATACTTATCATTTTTGCAAGTTGGACAATCTGAAACTTTGTTACGGCATGTTTTTGCCAGTTTCAGAGCTTTTCTAAATAATTATTCTATAATTTTGTTTCAAGGTAAAAATTAATAATTGTATGTGATTTTTTTTGATAGAGATAAGAAAAGAGTTAAATATTTGAGCTATATTTAAGTTATATTGTAGTTATATATTGTAAATTATAATTGGATATTGTAATTATTTTAATTGGATATTGTAAATTTCAATTGGATATTACTATTTTTATAGGAAATGCCGTTTTATGTGGACGTTTATGTTACGAATTATTACGTTGTTGTAATAGTAAGTTAAGTTCTATTAGACAGGAATCTTGTGCTTTACTTTATCTTCTTATGAGGAGCAATTTTGAATTTACTAGTAGGAAGGGTTTAACTAGGGTTCATTTACAAGTAAGTATCTTAAGAAAATATTAATTTAAAATAATAATTATATTTCAAACGTGAATATTTTATATTTACAAAAATAGGTAATAATATCTGTTTCGCAAATGCTTGGAAACGTTATTGGATTAAATAATTCAAGATTTCAAGAATCGTTATCATTAATAAATAGCTATGCTTCTTCTGATAAAGTAATGAAAGGTACTGGTTTTCCAGTAGAAGTTAAAGATCTTAATAAAAGAATTAGGACCGTTTTGATGGCCACAGCTCAAATGAGAGAACATAATAATGATCCCGAAATGTTGGTAGATTTACAACATAGTTTAGCTAATTCTTACGCTAGTACACCTGAATTGAGACATACATGGTTAGAAACTATGGCTAGAAATCACGCAAGAGATGGGAATTTTTCAGAGGTATATATTTTCAAATTTTTTAAAATAATTCATTTACTTTATGTTATAATACTATATTTTTTAGGCTGCTTGTTGTCAATTACATATTGCTGCATTGATAGCAGAATATTTAAAATTGAGAAAAGTTCATACATGGGGAGCAGAAGCCTTTGATAAGATTTCTGAAAACATTTCTAGGGATGAATGCAATCTTAAACTTGATGCTGGTGAGATTTGTATGTTTTGCACATGTTTGCATTATGTATTACGTTTTTATTATTTTTAATTTTTTTTTTACTTTTCATCTATTTCTTTAATTACTTACTTCTTTACATGATAAATAATATATAATTATATTTATTGAAATTTATAAAAATTGTAACATTTTTATTTTTAATGAATTTTTTAATTTAAGCTTCAATTTAGACTAAAGTTTTCTAATGTTGATGAATTACTTGAAAATGAATTACTTTTTTTTTAGATATAAAAGTTTATATCTATAACAATAATATTATTTTAGGTGTGCAAGATATTCATTACAATGAGTATATACTTCTTGAACAATTAGAACTTTGTGCTGAAATGTTAGAAAAAGCCGAACGATTTGAACTTCTTGGACATTTGTACAGATTAATAGTTCCTATACATGAAGTGAACAGAAATTATGAAGCTTTAGCAAATTGTTATTCCCATTTGGCACAAGCCTGTAATAAAATTGTTGAAGTTACAAAGTCTGGAAAAAGACTTCTTGGAAGATTTTATAGAATTGCATTTTTTGGTTTGGTAAACATTGTTAATATACAAACAATATTGTTTTATTACATTTTGTATATATACTATAATAATAATGTAGTATAATATAGTGTATAATATAATAATTATGCTTTTAGGCATATTTTGAGGATGAAAATGGACAAGAATATATTTATAAAGAACCAAAAGTTACATCTTTGTCTGAAATTTCAGAACGTCTTCATCATCTATACTCTGAAAAATTTGGCTCAGAAAATGTTAAAATGATAATGGATTCTATACCTATTGATATAACTGAACTAGATCCAAAAATAGCATATATTCAAGTAACACATGTTACACCTTATTTTGAAAAATATGACTTAGAAACTCGACAAACAGAGTTTGAACAAAATCATAATGTATCATGTTTTATGTTTGAAACTCCATTTACTAAAGAAGGGAAAGCAAGAGGTATTCCAGAAGAACAGTGGAAACGTAGAACAATACTTACAAGTAAATTTACTTCATCGTTATATATCGTATTATTTGCAAATATATACTTGATTACATATATTATATTGCATATGTTATATTTCAGCACAATATTCTTTCCCTTATATTAAAAAACGTATTCTGGTAGTTGAAAAACGAATAATGGAACTGAGTCCAATTGAAGTCGCTTTAGATGAAATGCGACAGCGTGTTCAAGAATTAGAAGATGTAGCTCTTATAGGTCCAACAGATGTAAAAAAATTGCAATTAAGATTACAAGGAAGTATATGCGTTACAGTAAATGCTGGACCACTTGCATATGCTTCTGCATTTTTAGATCCTGCACTTTCTCCACAATATCCAGATGATAAAGTTGAAGAATTAAAAGATGTTTTCCGGTATGTTTCTTAAAATATATTTTACATATTATGGGAATTATTGTTTCAACTTGTTTTTTTCAAGTTTTTTCAGTTTAGTATATATTGAATATATCATATTAATTTCTTACTTAAAATTTATTAATTGAAATTGTCTGATTTTCAGAGAATTTGTTAAAATATGTTACACAGCTTTGCAAATAAATAGCAAATTAATTACATCGGATCAATACGAATATCAAGAAGTATTACGAGAAAATTATCAAAAACTTTGTCAAAATTTATCATCACTACTTGGAGAACCTATTTGGTCTGATGAACAAATTGGAAATTTTAAACGTAATAGTGCTGCTTTATTTAGTGCTATCAGTGGTGCTAGTAATCATACAAGTACAGCTTAAAATAGGAGAAATCATTTACAATTGAAGTAGCTTTATTTTTAATATACTTTTTCTTATAAATGAATGATTGATGACAAATTGAGTTATAGTATCCCATGATTAATCTACATATATATGCTCAAAAATACTTTCATTATAAATGATGAATTAATGAATATTGCCATTATAATTGTAAGCAAGACTACGTACTACATCTACTTAAATTTTTTAATTGTTATAATCAAATTTATTTCTTTTTATAGACTATGAATATATTATGTATCATTAATTTTTTTTATCATTTATTGATAAACAACTAAGCTTTTTTTGCTTTAATTTAAGATTGGATCTATATTATATAACAAAAAATATTGTATAACAACTTATCAGTATAGCTCTATACTAAATAACAAAACACTATGTAACAAATACATAGGAAAAATGTTATATCTTGCTGTAATTGTATTTTTGATTTTCTAACAAGTTATATAACTTTACTATCTAACATATTTTGTTGTATAGTGTGGATCCGGTTTAATGAAATGGAAGAAATGCAAAAGTATTTCATTTGATAGATAAACGATCGGTGTAAAAGTATTATCTTGAGGCCTAATTATAAAAGATTTTTAATATCTAACCACTGCCATATTTATTACATTTAGCACATTTAATACATGTTTTGTTTTTTTATTCATATTTTATCGAGAGAATAGAAAGCAAAAATACTATTTATACATTTTATTTCCATGAGAGATTTACTACATTTTCCAAGTTGCAAGATTTATAATCATCTACATTAAAATATACAATTTTTATATATTAAAAAAAAGATATATTTACATTTAATTAATTGTAGTATATTTTGGTGTCAAGCACCTAAAGGGGCATTTATATGTACGTATATATTTTGTAAGAATTCAACGATTTGTATGTATTTAGTATATGTTAAATGTGTAAGAGTTAATTTGTACATAATTGTATAATTTATTCTACGTATATATATATTCTGTAAACATATGTAGTTAGCGATCATTCTATATTTATGCAAATGTTATGCACATTTATATAAATATTATCAATCAAAAGGAGGAGAATATTATATGATGTAATGTTTTAAGAAATTTAAACATATAAACTTTAATATATTTTTTTTACGCTTTTTGTATAGTAACAACTAATAAAAAATTATGTTGGAATAATATGATATTTGATATCATGATACATACTACTAGTATCTTCCATATGAAATTTTTATATCTCCTCATTTTGATTAATAATATGATAAAATTTTATGGACGATGTACTTAACGAAATTTTTCCTAATAGAAGAATATCTCAAGAAGATTTTATTTTATATGACGTGTATGTTTTCTTCGTGTAACTTTCTTGTGATAAATTTTTGACAAAAAATAACACTATCATAACTTTTAGCAAAATTAGTATACATAAAAACAAGTACTTAAAATTTTTACAATATAAAGTTATATTCATTAAATAATTCGAAACGATAAAGTATCATTAAATAAACAATAAAAAAATTTTGTTTTATATATATGTGTTATTGATTAAATTGTGATGAAATTTTGTTAATTATTATATGTATAAAGAAAGACAGATGTTATAAATTTCAATGCAAAGAAGTTTTGGAAAATTTATGTGAAAAATATGCAGTATAATTAATATGCATAAAATATTGTTTTGATAATTATTTATTTCTATGAATATATATTACACAGTATTTTATTTTAAAATTCTTTTATTGAATATATTTTTTGTCAATTTTATTGTATACTTTTATTAATTATATTTGCAAGTTTGATAGTACAAAAATTGCTTATATGACATTTGTGCAAGCAAACAATAGAGTTTATAATAAAATTATTCACTGAAAATTGTATTTAAAATTATTCATTTTAAAGTTTAGCGATATTGTAAGTGTTACAAAAAATGAATTTTATTAAAAGTATTTATTTTATAAAAATAGATAATTATGCATTAATAATTTTAAGAATTTATTCATTAATTTGGATATTATATATAAAGTTTATTATTATTATTTTTATTACAATAACTATTTTACTTTCAAAATTGTAATTGATTTTAAAAATGAATGTACAAACTATATACTGAAAGAAAATGGCTGAAAAACTATGCATTTCAATATATAAATTGAAACTATTAGGTTTATATGCTAGTAGAGTTTAGTTATGAAGTGGATGAACTACGAAACCACAGTAATATTTGATTGGAATATTGTAAAATTTATGTGCCATGACATTATTTCTTCTATTCAGACTGCACTAGTAGTGTAGTTATAGTCTAAATCAGCATTGCACAATGTCTGAATATTTGGAAATATGTGTTGATATTTGTCTCAAATAATATATCAATAATATATTTAACAAATAATACTATTAGAAATAGCCAGAGTTATGCTTACATAAATTATTTATTCAAAGAATAATTTTAAGTTAATTTAAGTTAGTAACTTTAAGTTAATAATTTTATTGTTTATTCAAAGAATAAGTTTAAGAAATAACTCCATAATTTCATTCGTATTGATGTTTTCATAAATTAAGTTAGATTAGGGTTATTGAATTTTATGAAATTGAATTATTGTTTTTCTAAATACAAATTTATGAAAAATAAGGTTTTCACAAATAAGTGGGGCAATAATTATGATTTGTTTCAAATTAATAAACATTTTAATTCAAATGTATATATATGACAAATTAAGATCATTTAGTTAGTTGGACAACACAAAAATTATGTCATAAATATTTATTAAAACTGAATTGAATATAAAATACAATTAATAAATTATTGCATCATTTTATGTATTATATGTACGTAGATTTGATTTTCGACTACGGAAATAGAATAAGAAAAAAGTTTTCGATGTTGCGAATTTATTAAATAAAATTTTGAAAATTATGTTCTAAGATACAGTGCCTCTTTAGTTGCAAAAATTTTAATAATGAAAGTGAAAATACTGTCCAATAATATGTTAAAGGCGATGACTTAAATATAAATCTGACCATGATATATAATATATTGCACAAAATGTGACTACAATAATTTACATTTTTTGTAAACTTTTATAATATAGAAAAATTTTGAATATAATAACGGGATATAAGTGCTTAAGTTCATAATAAAATGGCGCATGAAAATAAATGTTACGACTATGCGAATAATATTATTATAATCATAATTTTAATGAGTAGATAATTGAATGGAAAACTACAGTGAATATAGAATTTCCTTTAAGAATTTAATTCTTATTTATTTATATTATGAATTTATAAAACATGACTGTCTCAGCGCTACGGTGATCTTGACGAATGCTGCCCGCTTGGCTGAGGTTCTCTCGTTTGGCCTTTTACAGCCGTCGGAAAGATATTATGAATGCAGATTGTAGGGTTTTAAAACGTATATTTGATTAGCTGTGTATACAACTGTTGCTGTGTGGTGTCTCGTATGAACTGCGTGACTCGAATGAATGTGATAGACTTGAGTCTGGGAGAAGATGTCTCCGCGTCTAGACTCATGGAATGACTGAATGGTTCTCCTCAACTGTTCTCGCGCGTTATATGACGGAACCCTTATTGCGTGTCGAATTGTGCTTGGCGCCAGCCAAGACGTCCTTTGTTTATTCTTTAAGAGACGTTCTTGGAATACTCTAACCCTGCCTCTCAGGGTAAGATAAATGTCCCATCGATAGACATGTGCCAGGGTATCCGGTACTTCTCCGCAGGATAGAGTATTCTAAGAACCTAAACTATCCTGTTCTGATCCAGAACATGCCGGCCCCCCTTGACCGGTCATGGTCAACAATGCTTGTTCGCGACCGTGTATTTGTGTAAAGGAGTGAGTGATGTGTGTTGTATGTTATTTCTATATACAGTAATATCTTGACTAATTGATTTCCACTGAGTGTGACCGTTGCGTTATGCTGATTCTACGGGTAGTGGTGCTAGATGTCGGATGCAGCGTTTGTACTCGCCGCTCGTGGTTTTTACCGTGGCCACCCTTACTATTTGGTCGTCCCCCGGATGTAAGGCGGTGATTCTTCCTAGAGGCCAAAGGAATGGTGGTACGTGGTCCTCCTTGACGATGACTAGAGTTCCGATCCGCAGTTCGGTTGGCTCCCTTGTGTGCCACTTGCTGCGGACCACCAGCTGGTTGAGGTAGTCTTTGTGCCAGCGGTTCCAGAAATGCTGCCGCAATCGTTTTATGTGTTGCCACATGCTTATACTATTGGTTGTTGTATTGGTAACGTCTTTCTCAGCTATGCTGGTCAGTACGTCCCCGATTAGGAAATGGCTGGGTAAAAGTCGGATCATTTGAATGATATGATAGGGGATTGATAGGATTCCCATGGCTTCGACTTCAACGAGATACGTGTTCGTAACTCTAACGATGTACGTAAGTGCTTTCTGATAATTTTTAATAAGATGTTTCTTTATCGGTGTGACGGCGGCTTTCCAAATCCGCCCGACTTGTGGTGCGCGTGGCGGTATACAGGGTCTCGTTATCTGATCCCGTGTTTGATAATCATAACTGCTAGCCCTTGTCTTGTTCGTTACTTGTAAATGTGATTCTCGCAGGTTGTGAATTGTATCTACGAAAGGTTTTACTTTGTCTGAATACGTATAAATTGTTTTCAATGAAATGTTCGCGGGCCCAATCCTCCCCCCACACGAAGAAGACCTAGTTCCTTCATGAGAGGGTCTAATGCGCGTGATCCACCCTTATACCTGGTATTTCGAATAATGATGTTGAGGATTGAGGTGTCGGTGTTTGATACCGGGTCAGGTACTAACCCTTGATGATTGAAGGACCATTGCCGTGGTCCGAAATCTTTGTTGCTCGCGAAGTGCGTGTGTTCATGTCTAAATGTCTGTTCGTTTTCGTACGTATCCGCGCCCGTTGTCAAATTGTCCAGGTGAGGGTCCAACTTGAACGTAGTTGCGGTTCTACTATACCTTACCTCTTCGCCGAATGTGAGTTTGTGTAATATCTTGGTCGTGAGGTAAGGTGGTGAAGTTGTTCCGTATGTCTGTATAGTTTTCGTCGGATCATCCCACCAGAGTATGTTTTGGTAATGTCGGTCTGACGGATCTATTTGTTTCTGTCGGTACATTGTTGTAAATTTAACTGTAAACACGAAGCTGAGGTTCCGCAATTTTGTGAGTATTGTTAATAGTTCGAACTGTATTGTCGGTCCGGTCCTCAACGTGTCATTGAATGGGAGTCTGGTTAATGTCCTTACTGCTGCGTCGGAAGCTACGCGTAGCCTGGTTGTCAGGCTATTTTTCTTTAGCCCAGCATGGGGCGGCCGGTAGTAGCCTTCGGTGTTTGTACCTTTTCTGACCCTTGTAACATAAGCTAGAGTTTCATACTTTTGTATGAACGCCCGATAATGATTGCGTAGAATTGGATCGCGAGCTAATGAATGTCGTAGTGAATTAAAGTGCCCGAATGATAATGTGTGGGAGTCATCTAGCTCGCGGATCTTCGACTTAACCGATACTTGAACTGTGATTGAATTGTATCTCCCATCTTGGGGATCGCGTCGCGTGTTTTGTGTATGCTGAATCTCAAGTAGGTTCTCCTCCTCCGAGAGTGAATGAGTCTGCGGACCTTCCTCGACCTCCCAGAGTCTCGTTGACTGCTCGAGATCTGTTTTCAGGAAAGTCATGTTGACCTGCGGTGAAATTCGATAATCCGTAGTCGAGCCCGAATGCAGCAGGATGTTATGTCTCTGTTGACACACTCGACACGCACTTGACTTGCACTCGGATACATAGTGTCCCTTGCGTAGGCAATTTAAGCATAAGCGATGTTCCTTTACTAATTTGATTCTATCTGGTATGGTAGATCTTATGAGCTTCTCACAGGTATGAACGGCGTGATTCTGATGGCATAGATAGCACTGAGTCGCGTACACGCGTGAGGTTGTAAGAAATCTATTTACGTGATAAGATTCGGAATTTCGCGGGATAAACTGCTGCTCGATACGCGGTGATCTCGTTATTGATGTGGATGGCTCTAAGTGATTGCAGCGATCGCTCACAGGTGAATTGTTATGATTTGTTGTTTTAAATTGATCCGCGAATCCCGGCCAATTCTCGTTGCACCCATTGAATCGCGTTGTATGTAATGGTATGATTGGCAAGCTCATGTTGTCAAGCCTCCTGTTTTCGGCGTGGTTCGTGAATTGCGACGAGTGATTTGTTCTACCTTGATTAGGACTCGCGGTTGCCTTGGTGGCCGCTATGATGCGCGTCGATTTTAACAGGGAAAGTGCTTGGGCACGGCACCGCATATAATCTACTTTTATTTCTATACGTTCGCGTAAATATTCCCCGTCTTCGTCTGCGATATCTAATTCTGGTTGTATCTCTTTGAACGTGTAGTACTCGGATTCTAACGCCTCGAGAGGCACTTGAAGATGTTCGGGTGACTGAGTGTGTGGATCGTACGTTTTTAATATCTTTTTAAATGCTTGTAACTCTAATTTAAACCCTTGGCGTTTTAGTTTTAACGTTCTGATTTTATCCTCAAGTGAGGGAGCCATGCTTTTTCGTGGAGTTATTAGGAATGTAAGGAATCAAGCGACGTTAACCCAGCAAGTGAGTTGTACGTTACCGCTTATTGTTGATCTGGATGATGCGATGGCCACGATGTTGAAGCACGACACAGGGGGACTGGTTCCGCTTCTGCTGTATCGGCACTACGATTGATGTTGATGTGGATGATGCGATGGCCACGATGTAGAAGAACGACACAGGGGGACTGTTTCCGCTGCTCTGTATCGTCGCCTCGGTGAACGTTGCCTGATGAACGTTGAATGATGTGGTAGTCACGATGTTGAAGTACGACACAGGGGGACTGGTTCCGCTGCTCTGTATCGTCGCCTCGATGAACGTTGCCTGATGAACGTTGAATGATGTGATAGTCACGATGTTGAAGTACGACACAGGGTGAAAATGGCTTCACTGCTGCTGTGTCGTCACTCTGAACTGTACGCTGATATGGATTAAGCTTGTCTGAGCTTGAATCCGTGCTCGAAGGACCAAAATGTCTCAGCGCTACGGTGATCTTGACGAATGCTGCCCGCTTGGCTGAGGTTCTCTCGTTTGGCCTTTTACAGCCGTCGGAGAGATATTATGAATGCAGATTGTAGGGTTTTAAAACGTATATTTGATTAGATGTGTATACAACTGTTGCTGTGTGGTGTCTCGTATGAACTGCGTGACTCGAATGAATGTGATAGACTTGAGTCTGGGAGAAGATGTCTCCGCGTCTAGACTCATGGAATGACTGAATGGTTCTCCTCGACTGTTCTCGCGCGTTATATGACGGAACCCTTATTGCGTGTCGAATTGTGCTTGGCGCCAGCCAAGACGTCCTTTGTTTATTCTTTAAGAGACGTTCTTGGAATACTCTAACCCTGCCTCTCAGGGTAAGATAAATGTCCCATCGATAGACATGTGCCAGGGTATCCGGTACTTCTCCGCAGGATAGAGTATTCTAAGAACCTAAACTATCCTGTTCTGATCCAGAACAATGACATTTCTTAATCATGATGATTAAAATCATTATTGTCGAATAATTTCAAACATTTTGTTCAATTTTAATATTGTACAAACAATAAAATAATTTTGTTGAATTGAATAAATTGCAACGCGATTATAAATTTAAATTGTACTTGCTCTGACTTGTATCATATATAAATTATTTTAACAAAATGATATTTCAATATATCGTAAATATAAAAACATTTTGTTTATTAATTCTTTCATCAATAAAAATAATAAAATGACAAATAATATACAAAACAACAATATTACAATGCATAATTTTTCTTGGTTTTAAATCATAAAACTGAGATTTTTTAAAGTTAATCACTAGTATTCACAGATCAATAATTAAATACTTCGTATATAATTTTGTTAGAATATTATAAATATATATAAAATAAATATAGAATATAGAATATAATATAGAATATTATATATATTATATATAATATTATATATGTATATATATAAAATAATATATATATAAAAATATTCACAACGACATTTTAAATTCGGTTGATTTTTAGTATTGCTTGTGATTCTCTAATTATATGGAATCGAATGATATATCGATCGGTTTGTAGAGTTAAAAGAATGATTTATGAAAGGATTGACTCCGTAGATACTTTACTCTGAGAGATAATATATTACATACGTGTACGCGGCTAACAAAACTTTTTCCTGACGTGATACGATTACTATAAGATTTTAGGATGAGACGGTTCCACTGTTTAGTTCGTTCTGTGATACGGAGGAAAACTCTTCTTCCCGCGTTTTTCTCTTATCGCGCTCTGAAAAAGATAGCGCTGTCTGTATTCGGAAAACGCACTTTGCCGCGGAACGATTGAGCGGATGTAGATGTCGTTGTGTTTCGTTGAGCGGAAATAGATGTCACTGTGTTTTGTTGAGTAGATGTAGCTGTCGCCATGGGTTCCCTACAGCGTAGTATCGCTTCAGATTCGTACAGTGTAGTATCGTTCTCAGGAGCTCTAGTGGGAGCTTACAATTATTACGTACGTGAAGAGTAGCGTGGTTTGGTTTTGTGTCGAACAATCAGCTGTGTGAAAACGTGTTTGAAACGTATTAAGAAAAAACTATTGCTTTTGTGCAAACTATTGAAAAATACTGAGAGAAATGACTACAGCCGCGAGACCTACATTTGAACCTGCTAGAGGAGGACAAGGACGTGGTGAAAAAGATTTAAGTGCAATATCAAAACAATATAGCAGCAGAGATTTACCATCTCATACAAAATTAAAATACAGGTATTATATTTTATTTAATAATATTTGTTTTATTTACTTTTATTCAAGATATCTTGTATGCAACTTTTTTGATTAACCCTTCGCCTACAATAAAATCGTGTCAGACTCGTAGTACGTCGATTTTGTCAAACGTAAAAATCACGTGTCATGTTCGTGGTATGTCGAAAGGGCTAAACTTAACAGTCATGTGTTAGGCTCGTGTATGTCAATTGGGCCAAACGTGAATTAAATGTCATTGATCCATTATTTATTTCAATATAATATATCTTTCTAGTTTACTTATGTATCATTCGTAATTAATTTATCAAACATCTTACAAAATTGAACCAGTTGTACCTTCAAATATCATAAAACTTGTGCGTTTGGCATAATTTCGACTGCTCAGCCGAACCGTAAAATAGCTCGAAGTGTGACCGACTTTTAGGTTGGGTTTAGTCCGCGCCATCGGAACTTAAATCGTAGGTCAAGGGATTGAGTAAACACCATAACCTCACTTTTTTGCATTTGAAAAATTAATGAATTAATAAATTTCATTTGCAGAGAGCATGGACAAGGAACGATAGAGGAATTGCGAAACCGTGATTTTCGCAAAGAATTAGAAGAACGTGAACGCGAAAGGGAAAAGGATAAAAGTTCTAATCGTCGTATGATAGAGCCACCTCGAGAGACTTCTGCAACAAGCATTGCTAAAAGGCAAAAAATTGATCAAGTACCTACGGCAAGTTTAGATGCAGATGATCCTCTTGATGATGATGATTCAGAGTCAGAAAGTGATGAAGATGATACTGCTGCCCTTTTAGCTGAATTACAACGTATTAAAAAGGAAAGAGCCGCAGAACAAGCTAAAAAGGTAAAATTTCTGCATATACTATGTATTTTATACATAAATTTAATCTTATGTTTTTTTAAAGCTTTTATAATGTTCTATTTTTTTCATGTTCTAGGAAATGGAGAAAAGACAGGAAGAGGAAAGAATAAGAATGGAAAACATTCTTTCTGGAAATCCTTTATTAAGTTATTCCTCTCAAAGTGGAAGAACAGATATGAAAGTCAGACGACGATGGGATGATGATGTCGTATTCAAGAACTGTGCTCGTTCTGAACCAAAAAAGAAGCATGATGTGTTTATAAATGACTCATTACGAAGTGAATTTCATCGCAAATTTATGGAAAAATATGTTAAGTGAACAAATCCATAAGAAATATGCGATATCTGTAAATAGCTTTAAGTTTTAGTTAGCTTTAAGTTAATGTTATCATACTATTTATAAACATTTCGTACTGCAATAAATGATGTCAAAAATTATTCTTGCAAAATTTTACAAACAATTAATTTCATAAATATATGTTATTAAATTGTACATTTGGGTTTTTATAAGAATATATGTTTATACACATTTATGAATATTTTATTTCACGAAATCCATTGAATTAAAATACAAAAAATACTAAAAGCAACCGGATCTAAAAATAGAAGCTTGCGATGTTTTCTGTCAATTTCAAAATTTAGTTAAATCTCGTTGCTCGATTTATTTCTAAAAGTCACTTTGATAACTTCGCGAAAAAATCGTCAAAATTCTTCACATGTAAAAATAAGCATACAAATATTTGGAATAGAAGACGAAAAGAATTGGATGAAACGAATTGAGCTAGCTTGTATCGGTCTTACGGAGATCGTTAATCGTGTAAGAGCAAAAACCAGGAGAGAGAGAGAGAGAGAGAGAGAGAGAGAGAGAGAGAGAGAGAGAGAGAGAGAGAGAGAGAACAAACTAGCCGAGTGTGGTGGAGTTTATTCAGGCAATGTAGGTATGTGTTTCGGTAGCGGTGTGATCCGGCCTCGGTGGTGGTAGTACTGACGGCGGCAAGCGCGTGTAAACCGCTGGGTCAAGTATAACCGGTCCCAGGGTCCTCGGAGCAGCCGGAGGCAGCAGGCAGTCTACCGGTACGACGCGCAGCTGGTTATCGCTGGTAGACTCCCTGGCACCGACCTGGCCAACTAACTAACGCAACAGGGACACACGCGAGGCCGGCCTGGCTTGACGGAGAGACGAAGAAAGGAAGATGACCGTTTACTAGTAGATCGCTTCGACATGATTTTTGGGAAAAGATTTCTATCGTACGACCGATCTCTTCTCTGTGTGGCTTGGCTGAATTCGTCATCGTCGATTCCATCCTTTTTGCCTTCCTCTCGAATCTTCAAATTAGTTACGACTTGGCACCCGATGCCATCTAAATACCATTGTTCAGATTTATTCCTGATTCTTGTAATGTTTACATCTTTCGCTGTGTTAATTGGCCATAACTGATATTTCGTGCAAAAGTTTTCCTCGGTGAGTGCGTATTGTTTGTTTGCAATAGTGTTAGAAAGGACTTAAAGAGGTATTTTGATTATTTTATCATAAATAGATTGTCAGTGTTATATCCGGTGTTTTTTCCGGCTTCTTCTCTAAAAAAGAAAATATGAAATTATTGTAGAATGACCAATTTTGTTGATAAAAATTAATGAAATAAATAACTAAATGAAATTATAATAATTGTTATTATTCACGTTATCTATTACATTTGCTACATTATACAACAATAATAACATAAACATTAAATTCGAGAATGAAACTGTCTCTCACATTTCTATATACAAACATCGATTAACCGAAACATGGAAATTGCAACTTAATCTCGTTTATTTTCTGCTATTTTTACAAGTCTAATTCATCATTAGTTTTCCCTGATGTAGATCTAGATTTTTTAAAAATGAAACGAAGAAAAAAAGGAGTGCGTTCAACAAAATGCAATAGTAAATAAGGAGATAGTTGGTCGAACATGGCACGTTAAAAATGCAGAGTCGTCGAGTTTTCTTCAAGAGGATAATCTTCGAGGAAGGGATTTCCCCGGTGAACGCACCTCTGGATTCTGCAGCGGCCGATGCTCGACGGGAATTCGCCCTGAGGGCACTCTCCTTCCTCTCCCTCTCCCTTTCTCTCTTCTTTCCTCTTCTTCTTTCCCTTTAACTCTCTTTTTCTCTTTACCTCCTTCTCTTCTTCCCGTCCCTCATTCCTCTCACACACTCCTCTCTCTTCTGCTGCTATATTTTTTATTTACCTCCTATATTCCTCTATTTATTTTATTTATTCCGTTGCTGTTGGTTAGTCGAGAAAGAGAACGTATCGAACGAGAGAAAAAAATTGGGATGAGAGAAGCAGAGGGAAGCACAGAGAGAGAGAGAGAGAGAGAGAGACAGAGTGAGAGAGAGAGAGAGAGAGAGAGACAGACAGAATCGCAGCATCTCTTGCTTTTCTTGAAGAGTTTCATCCACGAACGTGCAGAATGACGATCCAGGTCTGTAAGCTACCAACGTTTTATTGGGTGAGCCGGTATGTATCGATAATGGTATCTCCTCACCTCACCTTCGGAGATGCTTTCAGGATTATCTCCGTGGAATTAAGATCCGAACATTGCGGAATAAACGGGTGGTATGTATGTATCCGACACCTGTAAGAAGAAGGTTGGTATGTGCTTAATGTTTCTCGTATACAACCGGTTAAGTTGTTTGCGTGACCAAGTAGAGCTTTAGTATCGGTATAAAAATGATGTTGTTAGACATGTATGTAATGCAGTCTTCGTTGTTAATTCTTTACTAGAGAATCTTTCATAGATCTAATTCATATTATCGATTTTACTAGATAATGTGTTATTGAAAGAGTAAAATTCTTTCGCAATCTGCTATTACAAACATGCGTATATAGGTACATATGTAAACATATATTTAATTCAAGCATAATTTTAAATAATATAAAATTATAGTAGCTAAATTGTGTATATGTATATGTGATTGAATTAAAAAAAAAAAATTATATTTTTCTTTTTATGAAATGTTTATAATGAATATAAAAATAAATAGAAATGTGTATTAATGAATTGATTAAATTATTTTTTGAACATAAATCAATAAGACTGAAATAATACTTAGTTTATTTCATTAAAAGTTTCGAAAGAGCCAAATGAATTACAATTATTTGTTTATAAAATTACTTCTTAATGCATACATACTCACGAAAAAAAATCTTATATTGAAAATTTAGTGCATTGAAACTACAATTTAGAAACAAATGTTTTACGAACATATAAAAATTATTAAAACTGTGTGAAAGACTCATTTACTAGCTATATTTACTAACTCATTTACCTTAAAGTAATAGTAGTAGCGCAAAGCCGTATCCAGATAGAAAAAAACTGGTGATTTCAAAGTAAACAAGTAAAATCTCTTGATATCACGTTTAAAAATATCTGATAAATTTCTATTTGCTCGCGCTTTATTGATCAGTGAGAAAATCCATTTAGAAAAATAACACGACAATATTATAAACAGTTGGTGGTTTATAATTACATACTTGAAAGCCGAACCAGAGAGATTATTAAGTTGAACCTTCTTTTCTCTTATTTTTTAAATTTTGTTTTGTCAATCTGCAAATGTCTACCAACGAAGAAATTGTGTCGAGTAAACAAATATCTCTTACAACAAACTGGATATTATAAGCGTTGCGCTGGCTTTATTGGCAGATTAATGATACTACCGTCTCCGATTCGCTTTCACCGTCGTCCGCCCACCCCGACCCCTTCTACGTTTATGGTCGGTTGCATATAAATGACACACGACTTATTTTTTCTTGTATGTATGTATATACTTCTATGAAAAATTCTCATATAAAACACGAATTCGTGACATCGATTTTTCGGTCGTTTGAACCTGTCTGTCTTTCCATTCAAAAATTGCAAATCTTTTCTTTTTCAATTTATGAACTGCAACTCTTAACGTTTAGTTATTATAATTACGAGTTATTAGAACGTACATGAACATATGACGACTTATGATGGTCGTATAATTTGATATGATAAAGTTATATTTATTTGTTATATGTATAGAAACATATATGTAATAGATTTCATATGTGACGTTACAAATAATTTATGACGCAGAACAAATGATTTAACAACGTCAAAAATAATTATTACCTATGTTTATATTATGTGAATATATCTTATGTTTAGATGCGTATTCAAATAATTGTTAATTAATGAAAGGAATATAAAATAAAATACATCCTCGAAAATTTTTTGTTTAATTGTTTCATACAATTTCGATTGTAAACAAAATTACAATATTTACTAAGAAATAATGTTTTAAAAAAGAGTCTTTCGTAACGTAATATATTTTTCATTGTTACATGTCATTCATCTTTGATCTTCATAAAGAAATTTTTATATTTTATATGATAAGATAATTTTTAAAATAATCGAAAGCAATAGCAATTCTCATAGAGTATGAAACACAATAGGTATTAGTAAGCAATCTTGTTAAATTAATAAATCATCGTCTAATCAAATTTCTTTCCTCACGATATCTAAATCGTTATCGAGGAATGCGAGAAATAAAATTCCAAAAATAAATATTTCTAAAGATCGTATGCCATGGAGGTGCGCGTTTTCAAAAGGAATCTAGCGTACGGTCAACTTTCGTTAACTGCTGCATACCATCCCGCTGCGTTACCTATAACAGTCTGTTTAACACAAATTCTTCGCTGTGGCCGTGCACTATCCGAGGTAAGTTCCATTTTTCTAGCTCAATCCATCACGTCTATAGACTTTCGAATGGATTTTTCACGCGCGCGTCCCCGTATTCCTCGGGCCAGAAATGGTGGACAGTTTCCTTCAGATGAAAAGTATCGACAACAGTTATGGTATAGCGGCAGTTATGGTTATCGGGCAGAAATTGCACGCAACTGGTCTGTGAGCTGATGGCGAGCTGATAAAGATCCAAGGGGTTGAAAAAGTGGAAGAATGTTCAGGTTCGGTCGGCCGCCATCGCATACCATTTCTTCGCTAACCCTGATCTCGGGTACCACGTTAGAGTGCCGAGTAATACCAACGATCAGGGCTGGTGAACACCGCCTACTTCTTCGGCAGGGGCGGTCCTATCTCTATGACCCAGGGACGTGCAAATGTCTTCGAAAATTCAGTGGATCGGCTCGGAAGAAAATTTCTTTACGAATCTATATCAATCGTTTTTTCTTTCTTGCATTATCGATTAGTTGTTGCAATATTGTTCGTTTTATAAATGTTTCTCTTTATTCCTTTTTTAGATTTTTAATTTTTTATTGTTTCTTTTTTTCTGTATATGTGGAATATTTTCTTTGGCTGTTTCGTGATTATATGACGATCGTAAAAGCGAACGAGGAGAAGTGGATGTAATTCGAGGAGTAAACACAAGCGTTGCTGTTCTCTTTCCCTATATAAATCTGTTCGAACAGTTCGAATGAAGAATCTTATTTTTTTAACGTTATACTTCCGAAAGTTGGGTGTCTGTTCGAGAAGAAGTGAAAGCAATGAATTTTTTTTTTTTTGGGCGTTAAACGTCGGTGTATAATATCATTAAACAAGAGACATTTCAGTTTGTAATTGTAATTGTTATTTCGTAAAACTTATTTTGCTTAACAGACGAAGAAAACGACTTCTGGATTTTAGGAATTCAATCAATAAACAATGTAATAAATAAACAAATATGTTACAGATTTATTTTATAGATGTATATATTGTATATTATGTGATTATTATTGTAAAGAAGAATTTTTTCTTAAAAATTTTATTAAAAATGAAGTAGGCGAGAAAATATTTACAAACAATAATGTATAACTGCAAACTTAAAAATAATGAAGAAAAAATCAGTTAATAATATAAGTATATTCAAATTAAAATTGTAAATGAAAAAGACTGGAATAATATACAAATATTATCGATACTTATCTCATAAATGTGAAAAGAACGTAAATTATTTTCTCCTGTCAAGTATCAAATAAATTTATTCATGCCTATCAGATACTCAACTTTTATAATTTTTTGAAAAATGAACTTAATATACCTATGTTTCTCTCAAAATTGATATTTTTCTTTTAATAGTTACATATCTGTGCATTTGTTGTCTTTTATAATTTTATTTTATTTATTTATTACCGCACTCTATAATTCTTTGTCTTTTTCTTTATTCTTTATTAACAAAATATTTATAAACAATGATCGTTTATTTGATGATGACAGCAAAAGAAATCTTTTGCGAATTATAATTTTTTATTCTTGAACAAACAAAATTTTTGTTATAGAAAATTAAGCAATTCAAGAAAGTTTGCCTAATCATAGACCCACTTTTAAACAAAACAGGTATTCTATACCTGCTGATACTTGTCGAAATTTCTTCTTATTTACATTTGAAGTCTATCACCGTGTTCCATTACCGCATTTTTCCTCGTATTTGTTATTTTTAACGATCGAGTCACGTGCAAACAGATCACAAACGATCCCCAGTGAAAATAAATCAAATTTGCAATCGTCGCAGAGTCGTGCCGAGGCAAATGGTTGCAGAAATTTTGCGCAGTACGAACGCACGTAAGTAACGTACTTAGATTGAATTCTGAGTTCTCTGCCGTTCCTCGTGCTCGAACGACATCAGCCTTTCATTACGCAATCGCGAACCTCTTCGAAATCTTGCAAACATCTGATATTACATGCAACATTCCACGAATGCCGCGTTAGGCGTAGTGTTGACAAGTGTTATACGCAACAGTAAGTACACTCGAACAATCTAATCGTGAGCAGGACATTTTCACGTTACTACTAGTTATCCTTCATTTTCGCGGCTCTCTTTATCACTACCATCTCCGTTATGGCAATACGTTCTCTCTGTCTCTCTCTGTCTCTCTCTGTCTGTCTGTCTGTCTGTCTGTCTCTGTCTCTGTCTCTGTCTCTGTCTCTCTCTCTCTCTCCCTCGTCGGATATCGAACATTATCCCGACATGTCGTTTGCAGAACGATCGAATATTCGAATACTTTCCCCTTTTCTTATTTAACGTGTTACATGTATACGAGTTTGATCAAACCTCGTCCTGTTACTTGTGTTTGTGGATTATTCGTCATGCGAGAAGGAATACATTATCAAAATTTCTTATGAAAACTAAAAAAATAATTTGCAAATCTATGACACGTTAGGATATTTTGAGGCCACAATGAAATAAAAAGAATTTATTTGAAAAGACTGCATACGGTGAATTGTTAATAGCTGCAGTGTGTAAAACTGTCGTTTTCCGAAATTTATTTTGAAACAGAATTTTTACAATTTTTGGAATGTTTATTTAGTTCGGTAATATTTTCTTTGTTGTTAGAATAAAAACAAATTTCTAAGTTAGCATTTCTGTTTCATTTTCATAATTTATCATTTCAGGTATTGTATTTTGCTTATTACTTCTTCAATATCGTTATAACACAATTTAATTTTATGGTATATTTTTTAAATCTGCTATTAATTCGACGAATGTATTTTTTAATTTCTGTCATTCCTCAATTTTAGTTAAAAGATTAATAGTTGTTGAATTTTTGAGTTCATTAAGTATGTATTTATTCGGACATCCCGAATATTTGACAATTGAATTCCGGATTTCAAAGATAAGAATTGTAAGAAAGCATTTGAAAAACACTTTCTTGTTTCCAATCACTGAAGATTTATATCTCAAACACTTTATTTATTGTTAACATTGTAGGAATTAAAATTTCATTTCAAAATGGTATCTTGTATAATGTACTGTAACAATAGATATATGTAATTTTCTTCGAATAAATAAGTACAATAAGAACGTTTATAAGAACTTAATTTATTTGAACTAAAATTTTAATCAATACTCGATTGAATAAACTTTTATCTATTCAATTTGAACCCGAATTCTTTGAATGAATTATTTGAATGGAAAACTAAATTAGTAGAGAGAAGGATCAGTGAACTTCTGTTACATGAATTCCAATTATATAATAATAAAACTGCGACACGTTCGTATAAATGGAGTTCTACTGTACACTTATAACTTATAACTTATGTGAAAGATATAATTGCAGCGCATATATATGCATATAATGGATTACACAATACATTTAATTAATGTAGATATTAGATTCGAGTATACACTGATACAAGTGTCTTTTGAAAGAAAAATGAAAGATTCAAATAATTTTGGTGTGTTATATAAAAACAAAATTGATTGAAACATGGAAAATTAAATGATATAATGGAATAAGAGTAAAAGAAATACGCGTAAAGAATGATTTGCGTATAAGAACTTAATACATATAACGTAATATTCAATTTGCAATAACGTAAATTGTTAAATTCAATTTACTATTACAAATTACCTTATATTTGTTCTAAAGATTAGTAAAGTAGATTGTATTTTATATGTTATTTGTATTCTGTATAAATATTTTTATTTTTAAATATTTCTAAATTCCTATTTAAGGCAGAATACAAGTATGTAAAGTAATTTACATTAATTATATTTACTAATCTTTAAAATAAATACAGGTAAGTACTTGTGGTAGTAAACTGAATTTAATTACAATCATATTATGTATTGACAGTTCTTACATGTAGAGATATATATTTTTTATATTGGAATTTTGGCATAAATTTTATCAGACAATTTTTAATAATTCTCATATAACGTTGCACCAACTGTGATCGCAACATTCAGTAAATAAATTTCATTTTCTCGTACTTATCGTTTCAAAACATCTCGCTTCATGATACTTTAGAGAATGAAACATTAGATATTTCACGAGACCTTTTAGTTATAAAGTTGCGATTTCAACTTCGCCAAATCGCATCATGAAATAACTCGATTAAGAAAGAAAAAAAGGAAAATCTGTAGTATTTCTTACATGAAATAAAGAGAAGAGGACATTACATAAAGCAGATGTCAGGAAGGGAAACGTTACACAATTTACTAATAATATTAGCGAATTGATAAGTGACAAGTGGCATTTATATATTCCACAATTTTATAATTTTATATTTGAGAATAATCAGCTAATTCGTGATTCATTTACATAAGACAAACACATTTACATTTTACATTCGTGATACGCTATGTTTGTTTTACTGATAATTTGAAGCTCACGATTTGCGAAGTTTCGCTAATGCTAGAATTATCGACGATTGGGATATGGAATATTGGGATAATGGGAATGCAACAAAGAATACAAGCTTATAGTTTACACATTTCACTTGAGGAATCACTAAAATTGCTAAAAATGTCACCACCGTGAATCTGAATAACGAAGTTTATGTGAAAAATTATTGATCATCTTGCTAATTTCTGGTATTAATGATGTTAGTCGAACGATAGAAGAGGATTTAGAGAGAAAAGAAATGTGAATATAAATAAGATGAGAAGAGAGAAATGGACAGGACAGCGGTGAAAGAGGAAAGGATCAGTATGTACGCGTGGCTACCGGTGTGGCAAGGCAAAAACAGTGCGAGGTGAGTCGGAACGAGGCGAAGCGAGTCGTGGGGCGAGTGGCAGCGTGGCGCGGCGAGGCGAAGCGAGGTGAACCGAGGAGGCACAGTGAGGCGAAGCGAAGCGAGCGAGCCAGAGGCAAAGGCAAAGAGGAAGGTAAAGCGAGGCGTGGCTCTGTCCGAGGAGCGGTACGGCCCTGGGAGGCGGTGGTGAGGCCTCGCGGAGGAGCAGCGACGACAAGGAGGTGCACGGCACGGGCCAGACAAACAGACTGGCACTGGCATCGCGGGAGTCGGCGGCAGTGGTCATCGCTGGTCACCGAGAGTCGGTCTCGAGAATCACAGCCGTGTGCGCGTTTCGCGAACATGCGCCCCATGTATCCTTTAAATTGCTTCGCGGACCAAGTGCGCGCTGTTACATACCTTTTTGCCGATCCTCGATCGCAGTAGTGAGGGGGAATCAAGAACGAACGATCGGATAAGCTTCGAGCGGATCGTGTTCGATCGATTGACACTACGCTCGGCAGTACTCTCTGTGTGGATACTTTGAAGCAGCGAGGAACAAAAAGTCGATCGGTGTCGAGACCGGGAAATATCGCGGAGCGACGAACTAACAAACGGACGAATGAATATGTCGTTTATATTGTTGCGTTAATAAATTTATCGGAGTACATTAGGTACAAGTGGTCGAAAAGGAAAAAGAAGAAAATACTCGTACTAAGTAACGGTATACGGGAAGAAGTAAAAAAAAGATAAGTAAAAAAGTTTGAAAGGTACTCGGTAAGTTGGAAGTTCGCATAGTCACTCGTTAAGACGATATAAGAGAGTGTCTTGGCGTGGTGTCATCGCATAGCGATTCCGGAGCGGACGACCAAGATTGATCGATTCTGCGGCATCTGGATCGTGACTCGCGATCGCCTCGGCGATCCCGCTCGGCGTCCACGTTGGTGGCTTGATAGGAACGACGACGACGACGACGACGTCGTCGTCGTGCGAACGTCGACGTAGGAGGAGGGGGAGGCGGTGGCGTAGGGGAAGGTGGTGCTGGTGGAGGTGGTGGTGGAAGCGACGGGAGGTAGAATGGTGCTTTCCGGCCCGTGTCGGTCTCGAGCGGAAAGACGCGCTGAGATGTCGCCGCGCCGTCTCGCGCCCCTGCTGATCCTTGGCACGATCCTCACCGGGCTGACGAGCACCGCCGCCGCGGACAGGATGAGCGGTCTCTATGTCGACAACGGTTTCGACCAAACGATCGTCCACAGAGTGGTCAGCCAACGCGAGAAACGCGAGGTCGAGCACGAGATATTGAATCTTCTTGGATTGCCGGATCGGCCGAAAAACACGGCCGGCAGGCCGCCGCAGGTCAAGAGGTCGGCGCCCAAGTTCCTCTTGGACATATACAAGAACGCTCTCGGCGAGGACGAAGACGAGAAGCCGATCGGCGAGCAGCAACGTAGGGCCGGCGAATTCGACCTTACCGGTCAGGATTTCAGGGCCATCGACCAGAGCGACGTCATCATGACCTTTGCCGCGCACAGTAAGTCATTATTCTGTCTTTTCTCCTCTCTTTCACTCTACACACGTTCATACGTATGTATACATTACCGTTTCCTCTGTGGCGTACGCGCGCGTGCATTCATCGTCAATTCTCCTGTATCTTCTCGTTCGTGTCATCGCGTTTACGCTGCTCGATCGTCATTATTACTCGTATTCGTCGTGTACGTAAGTAACCGTGTACAACTACGGCGTGTATACGTAGACGTAGAAAGAGTTGGTTCTGAGGAACGCTGATACTCATCATCAATGACAACGCCGTTATTCTTATGTACGAGATAATTTTGATGACATCTTTTTTCACTTCTCATGCATTTTTGAGCATCGTCGAAATCTATTGGAATTGGTCAGAATGAATTCTCTTCTCTCTGATGTTAACAGTATTTTCCGATGGTTATCCTCTCGTTTACGCGCCACGCAGGCTACCGTTGAACCATCCAATTTTCATTAGCGATTAATTCTTGTTTGTACTGATACGTTTCTAACTTTATTATCGTTTGTTGTATTGATGTATCTAATCCTTTATAATATTAGAAAATTACATACCTCTATGTATCTATAGCCTGTAAATTTTATTTTTATCGACATCTTAAAATAATTGCGTCGAATAATTTATTTGTAGCAATTATAAATTATAATACTATTCGCAATTCCCAGTCGTAATATGGATCGACGATTAATTTTAAATTTGTCACAGAAATAAATGGAAATTTAGTTGCAACTATATCTGAGATTTACATTTGAAAATTTCAAATTGAAATAACATGAAATTTCTTAATTTATAAATTAATAGTTCGTAAATGTAATATTTATATAATTAAATGTACAAAGTACGGCAATCTGAGTAATTTACTTTTATATATTTTGAAATGGATGTGAGATATTTAAAAAATATTTGGAAATTCAATATCGTGGAAAATTAATAAAAAGTATGAATGAAAAGAATGCACAGAACGATGTTCATCTACTATTGAGTTATTATCTAATAGTAGATTATATAAGTAATTAGTTTTTTGTGTACTAAAGATCATATTGTATTATCATATTCATTATTGAATGGACTAAATTAATTAATTATTTTTTAAAATAAAGTTAATTATTTAATTACAATTAAATATTTTATTTATTTTTAATTCCATGCATAAAAGGAGTTTTTGATTGAATGATATCACTTTAGTTCATAATTTTCGTTCGTTTTACAATTAGTTGTTTATATTGCGAAGAATAAGTCAACCTTCACAGATTAATTTACTAATTTGGAGAACCAGAATTAGTTTGGTTGTCTTAAATATAACTTTTTCTTATATCTTAAAACTAATCACCAATAAATAATGATTGAATCTTTTTAAAGTAAAAAAATTGTAAACACTGATAGTTATCACTTTTGCTAATTTTTTAATGGACGATTTTGACGTATTCTTTGGTATATCTAAGAACATTTTTTTATATTATTCAATATAATATAATAATTTAAGATGAATTAATTCTCTTTACTTGTAGTAGGTATGTCGTGTAAATATAATGGTAAAAATTTTCTAAAAAAACATTTTCCAAGAAAGAAAAAAAAAGGTTTTCGTATAATATGTAGATTAAACGATTAATCCTAAAACCTAAAAGACTCCTCGAACTTATAGATCTGATAACGTTAAATTAAAACTATTTTCCTTTTGCAAAACATTCTCAAAAACTTTATTTATTATACACATGTTTAAATTTAGTATTCACTCCTCGTTATTGCTTATGAGAAACAAGTATACGTAAGAAAACGTAGTATGTCTCGTGATTTAGAAATTTACGTAACAGCTCAGGAGGTTCTATATCTTTTCTTCAAATTAAGCTTTAAGTAGAACTTCAGAATTAAAAATCTGTTTCACCTTGACAAATTGTTTTGATCTTAGCGAGTTTTTAATTTCAGTCAACGTTTCGATATTCTATCCTGCGTAATTTTATGTCACAAAAACTAAGTTTGAAGAACGGGTTACGATTTATCATGAAATTTGGCTGAACGTGGAATGTATCGAAAAAATAACGACAGAGGGCTGTCCCGTCGAGACGAAAAAGCGAAAAGGGAGAAAAATAAAAGATGAATCGAGCGACGAAAAAGAGAGAAATGATGGAATTGGTGCGAAAACTGGTTTTTTAATCGGTGGATTTGAATTCACAGATACTTTGAAAATGTTTTCAGCACCGATAGATATAATTAACACACTGTATGAGTTTACTTCGGGATTATAAATCGCTTTACCAACTGGATTCTACCGGTTTAAAAGCAGTTCTCGTAGGTGTGAGCATTCTGCGGCAAGGAATGCTCGTCTAGCGTTTCTTCGGTGACTTTGGCAGATCCTCTGCTGGTTCTCGAATATCGTCCAGCAAACAATTGCTGATCGCGATTATCGAAAGACTCGTTTGGTTTTTCAACATGTTCGTTTCGGTTGATATTCAGTGAAAAACACTAGGATTCTGATTATTTTTCAATGTGTTATATGCTATTGGAAAGAAAGAGATACGTTGTGCGACGCGAAACAAAAACGCGAGACAGCTTATTATTGAAACAGTGAATGGACTAAAACTCCTTGATTCGTTAAAACATTGACCTGATATCGATTTCACCTGATTTCATTCTGCATTGTGTTCTTAATTATAGATCAGTCAATCAATTCCTATATCAATCCCTTTCTATATTATTTTACTATATATTATACATATTATATTACTTTCCTATATTATTTACTATATATATAATACATACTTTGCTATTATTATAGTTAAAATCTTTTGTTAAATGAAACAAGAAGAATTAATTTTAATTGTTACTTGGCATGTTATATCATACCTACACGGATCTTCTATAGCAATTGTGTAAACTAATTGCAAGAATTCTATAGTTATATAGAAAAGTATATTTCTCGATTTATGGAAGATATATTTGCCGTCCTTTATGGTCAGAATACAAAATGAATGTTAATTATTACGAATGTTTATATAAATGTATATAAAATATTGTTTTGTTTTTGAAAGATTTTAATGATATATTGATTATTTTAAACTTTACATGTTTTTTCTAGCAATTGTTCAGAAGTATATTACAGTATGTTTCACGTATTTTTCTCACATTTATTTTGTAAAGTTTGATATTATTTATCGAATATTTAAAGAAATTTAGAGAGAGTAAGAACAAATAAAGATATTCTACACCCACTCTATGACATTATTAATGATATTAATCGTTGTTAATGATATTCTACACGATTATTCAATGATATCGAAAAAAGTCTAATAAGTAGGATGTGCATTCTCTGACAGGAAATATGAAAGAAAGAATTATGGAATACAATGTGGAATGTAATGTTGAAGAGAAATTCCAAAACTGGATGACAAGGCGATGATATATTGAGATGCTAATAAAAATTTAAAAATATGCCTCCATTATATTAATTAATAAAATAATAATTATTATTATATTATAATAGATTAATATTAATAAATATTATATTATAATAGATTTTCAATATGTATTTATTGCATTTTTTTTTTGACGTAATTCTGTTACGTTCATACCTAAATTATATTTTCATATACTTTGTCATATACTTTATTCGTATACTGTAGGACATGTACTTAATGCACAAATACATGTAATATGTTGATTAGTCAATTAGATAAATTTTATAAAAACGTCGATCTCTTAAAACATAGCAGATATTTCTTAATTAAATAAATAAAGATAATGTGGAAAATTATGACAATAGCAAGTGATGTGATAGTTATGATAGTAGCAAGAAATTGAAATGGCGATTAAATTTCCTAGATTGTCTAAAACGAGCATTTATATAGAGAAGAGAAGAATAATTAGAAATTAATAAAAATGATTTACAATTTTACAGATTTACAGAGTTGAAGAAATTAAATTTATTTTCCGTTCGCTGTGAAATGCAAAATTTGACGAAGACAATATAAGAGAAATTATAGCGATTATTATTAGTATCTTGTAAGATTACGGTATATGTATCATGAGTAGATCCTGCTAGTTTAAAAGTAGAACAACCGATTTTTGTGGTTATTCTGCGGGTTCTTGTCCCATAATATCCGACAACGAATAGTATAATACATTGGCCATGCTATATATTCGAAAATTCAAAAATACGTGTGATTTTTAGGGTGGCAAATTTAATTACTGTTAAAAAATATTTTCACTTGTGTATTTTGTTACTAATCATTATAGTATATTATACATATAAAAGATTTTAATTAATATAATCAGCTTCAACTCTTTTTTCCTTTCTGCGGATAACTAATGTAATTTATTAATTACAATATTGCGGCAATTTTTAAGATTTAATTGTTTCTTAATATTTCAATGTTTATTCTAATTTAAAAATTGTACATTAACGTCTGAACGCATAATAATGCATTTGAAATTCAAATACAAATTTTCATTTTCCGGAAATAATAAAATTTTTAGGCAACGATATGTCTGATATGTTGCCTAAAAATAAACATTAAAAGTAGTTTGATACTTTTTAAATGCTGGTCATTTGTGTTAACTGAAATCAGGAGAGAAAGACGAAGAAAAGAAAAGAAACGAATTTCCATTGGTCGAATTTCAATTGACGTTCTCCCTGTTGTTGAATTTGAGAAACGCGAACCTGTTTCGCGCGAATCTGTGCTTCCGCATGCATATTCATCGAGAGTTGAAACATAATAAAATTTTAAGGCATATCGATTTCTACGAAATCGTGACGTCATGCGAAAAACAATATAATTTCGCAGCTCTGCGAGTTAAGAAAACATGTTCGGCGTCAGGAATTTTATTAAAACATTACAGGATTCTTCCGAGATAAATTGACATATTTATGTACATACAGCCGATTAATGAAAAGATTCGAAAATTGATGCCATTTGATTTTAGTTTGAATAACACGCGTCGAGTTAAGAAATATGGCAAATGCCAGATGAATATCAAATTGCGAAGAATTAAAAGGAGAATTAATAGTTCCGAAGAATCTTAAGTTGGAATCAAACTTCTCTTATAAAAACATAACGAAAAGTTCAGTTGTTAGATATAAAATATTAAACAAATTTTGAATCAAATCAAATTTCCAATCAAATTTGAATAAACTATATTTGGATAAACTTGATTCTCTTGAAACGAAGTTTCAAATGAAAACGGTTTATTCTTTTTTTTCGATTCATTTTTTCATGAAGAATAGAATTATTACCTTTTACTCAGTTGTATCTCCAAACACGAGACGCTCTGTATTTATATTTATATATATATTATATTTAATATAATTATTGCATAATACAATGTAATATAAATAATGTAATATAAAATAATTAGAAAATTATCGATTCACAAATTTAATTTTCCAAAAAGAATTTTAGATTTTATTTTCTATTGAAGTTTGAAATGACTTGCTATTAAATTTGGAAGTGTAATTATATAATAAAATACTGAAACTATTACTTAGTACGATTACTCAAAACTATTAAAAAATTGGATTCATTGGTATTAAATAATGTAATTGTATAATAAAATACTAAAACTATTACTTACTACGATTACTCAAAACTATTAAAAAATTGGATTCATTGTTCTTAGATAATAAATTATTTCCATTTAGCATCTTGTCAATTGCTCAAATTATGGATATTCGTCTAAATATTCTGAAAACATAGTTCACAATAATTTTTTATAAGAATATATACAATATATTATATAGAATAACATAATGAAAACGATCACAAAGTTTCTATTTCAATAAAGCATATTTTATTGTTTATTATTGTTTATTAAGTTTATTATTAAAATGAATTTATTTTAGGAATGATAAAAATATTGATAATTGAATATGGAATGTTTAGATCAGAGAACTATAAGTATATAATATGATATAAACCAACATAATCCAGCAATTTATGAAAGATTAATTTTAATTTACTCTATATTTTAGGTGATATGAATTGCGGACACGATTTGTGATTTTTGTCACATAAAATGCACAATACAAATTCAAAGTATTTTAAAATTAAATTTTTAATTAATTTAAAATTTTAAGGTTTAGGTTAGGTTTAAACTCGTCCGAACTCGCCTGCTGAATTGAAATTTTTTTTTATTGATAATGTTAAAGGATAGCGATTAATAGGATGTGGACTCGTATTTTTTAGAATATGATTAATGAAATCAAATCTCAGTAGAAAGTTACTTCAAGTACTAAATGTTATAAAAAGCATTGTACTTTCAATATTTTATACATCTTCTCATATGATCTGTATTCTGTGCAATTTTGCACTTTCAAATTTTCCACAAATGTCCGCAAGTCTAGTAATTTAGTGAAAATCTAGTAATCCAGTAAAAATGTGCAGTCTAGTAGTTAATAACGAAATATCACCGATAAACTATCGAAATCTTTAGATTTCAAAGATTACGGAAAGCCGGAATGGTTGGCTGGAACTTTCTATTTGACAAGATATTTCTCGTAAGGTTTTAGCAGCTAATCGTTCGCGCGGGCCGGCCATCGTGAATTCTTCGACGGACATAATTCTTCGGTTATGTCACACGCATCGCAGGTGATCGAAATCGGTGTGGAGATTTTCGAGAATAGTGGCGGGAGAACAGTCAGTTAGTTTCCACTTTCGTTGCTATCGACTTATGCAAATACGCCTCATCATAGAACTTTCTACTCAGCCGGAATCTCTTTTCGTCGTTTCTTTTGGCTTCTCCTCTCCCTGTCCCTCTCTCTCTCTCCCCCCCCCCCCCCCTTTACTCCTTCCCTTTCCCCTTCCTCTCTCCTTCTATCGTTACCAGTACCGTGAATTCTTCTAGAAAGTTCGAGGAAGATAAATTACAAGGACACCGCGAACACGTTCTCGATGTGTGAAATCAGATGGGGGGACGTCAGGCCGGTTATAGCAGATTCGTGATCACGAAAACGATCCGAGTCAATCGAGGCTAACGCGTGAAATTGCCACGTTTCTGGTTTGCTTTTATTAGGGGATTAGGTTATTCTCTGTCCGATTAAAAAATTGAATTTTCATACACGATACCCATGAACGTCATTCGAACGTTGTTCCAAATATTTTTCGATTCACTTCGCCAACGTTGATCAAACGGATTAGGTGGTGAAAGAATTCAATGTTTCATCTTGAAACTATGAAAATTACTTTTTGCTCAGGAAATTTTTATTTCAGAGTATAGATAAATTTTGTTTATTATGACATTAATGTTATGTAGTAATAATTATATCTAAATCAACACATTTATAGTATTATAACTTTCAATTGTTTAAAAAAATCTTGCAATCGAGGTTTGCATTGAAACTTATCAATAATTATTCGAATAATAACAATTGTGTAATAAAAATATTTGTAATGACTATAGTTAAATAAAAACTCATATACTTTAACTTTACTGCAATTATTAAGATCAATAATTGGAAATCTTAGTTTAGAAATCGTTGCGTTAACTCGACATAGTGTCCCGTCTTTCCTTTTCGCGTTGGCAGTAAATTATTCATATAGGATAAATTTCGCACATATTCGGACATATTCAGTTCAATGAACTTGCAAAGGGGAATTCCCTGGAAGGAGAGCTCCTTTCCCGAAAGATGGCATAGTGGCATCGTAAATTGTTCCGCATTCGACGATCGTGACGCGAGTGGAACACGGAGAATGGTAATTTGACGAGTGAATGAACGAAGGACAGGTATTTCTCGGAATTCAGTCTTTCTTCGATGCAATTTCGTTCTCTTTCCGTGAAATTTAAGAACACGCATCGCGGAAATCACCTGGCGGACACGCGAGTACGAAGCGAACGCAAAAAATGGGTGACTTTAACTGTGTCAATTCTGGACGATTCGATCTGACAGGTCAAAAGGAGTTAATCTACAATGTATTTTGAAATTAGACTAGATTAGATTAATCTTATTAAAATGCATCTCCACATATGTATGAATTATGTGAGTTAGGGAGACTTTTTAGCCTAGAAAGTACTCAGTTCAATAGCTTAGGACTATAAAAAAATTGTCAGAGTCGTTTTGCATTCAAAGATATTTTAAAGTTTTTGGAAAATTTGTAATTTTGATTTTTCAATGTCTGCAATTTGGAAAAAGTATCGAAGTACTTGCAATTAATAGTAAGTATGATACTAATATGAAAAATATCTTTAAAATACTAACATCAAACTCGTGTTTTCGAAACTACAAAGGTTGAAAACTTTAAGTGCGTTTTATTCAAGATAATTTATACTTTTGTGATAGGTACATTTATTATTTGTTATTTATATATATAAATAATAAAACTAATATTAAGCTGTCATCCAAATTAAAATGAAGTTAATATTTGTAATATTTTATAATCTGGAAAACTGTTGTCAAAATTAGATCTTACGTTTTTAAAGACAACTAAAATAATACATAAAGACAACTAAACTTAAATTTTGTCAAATATTATTTTATGCGGATTCTTATGCATTATAAGAAATTTTAATTACAAAAGTGCACCTATTATAAAAAAATATCAAATAAAATATGAAATAAAAAATGTCGCCCTTGCGAAAAGTGGCAGAGCCCAAGAAATGCGACTTTCGAGTTATTTATCACTGTAAAAATATTACAGAAATAGTTCTTGATCGATTATGAAAATCTTATTTATTGATCTTCAGAATTTGGCCGATAAAGAGGAATTATGTTGTTCTTTTTGATTTATGTGACACATTGTGCTGAATTTTATAAATTATTATGAATGTTATTATTCGACTATCATTACGAATAAATGCATATTGATAAGATGAGAAGTGTATTATTTGCGTCGTTTCTTTGCTTAATAAAATAATATCTAATTCTGTTGAAAACTAGTTTGCTTCTTCTGAAAGACTTTTTTACGTTAAGTCATTTTCTTTTTTCGCAAGGGTGCGATATATAAAATATATAAAGCATTGTATTTAGTTTAGGACAAAGGTACGTAGGAACGTAAAACAATTTTCTGTCATGGTTCTATTTCTTAAATTATGTTTTCAAAAATATGAGTTTGTATAAAAATTGTCTATTTACTATATTGTCTATTTACTATATTATCACACATAGCTAGCTTGTAAAATAAAAAAAAAACCATGGCGATGAATATAATCTATATTTTACATAATATGTGCAGTAACTGTATATAATCTTTTTATAATTATTTAGTGAATTCTAATTATTTACTGAATTATTTATCTATTTTTTCTACGTAAAATAGTTTGAAATAAACTAATATAGAACCACATAGATTAAAATATTGTTTTAGATTTCTAAAACTATATTTTATAATGTGATTTTATTATTATTTTAAATAACACTTTTTTTCAAGTTATCATGTTTAACTATTTCAAATAAAACACTACTGTGTCAGATCCGTTTTAATAACGGTGGATTGAAGTATTTACGAAATATGTAAAATAAGATACATGCAAAAGTAACTGTAAATGAAGCGCATTTATTATATAAATTAATGCTCGAAGTTAATTCTGCTGCCTTCCGTAGATTTACTTGATAGGAAAGATGTTAACTTATTTATAAATTTAAAATATACTGAATACGAAGAAACTGTTACGTGTCAACGTGACTTAACTCCTTCTCGCAGCCCGTTTATAAAGAGATTTCTTTAGCTACTTTGCATATTCTATAATATGTAATACAAAATACTGAAATAATATTATATTAATTACTTTTAAAATTATTAAGAATTAAACGTAAAAATTTCTATTAATTTAAATAATTTTTATTGTGCATTCACATCATTGTACTACTTTGCATCACTGTATCATTGCTTCATTATTGCGTCAATTTATTTGTAGCAGTGATAAGTATTTTCATTAAAACCACAAGACTTATAAAAATATCTTCTTTCTTTATAAAAATATTTAAAATAATATTAAATGATATTTATTTAAAATAATGTTTAATTCCGGTAACTTAGAACGTGACTTGTCGGTAATATATACTTCCGAATTTAATTTAGTTTAGTTCATGTTTAGTTCATAATAACTTGTATTATTCATAAAATAAATAATAATTATTGCTTTTTTATTCCTTCAAACATAAGTCACGCTTTATAGAAAATTCCAAAAGAATTATCTTTGCATAATAATTGTTATCGTTAATTTAATTTACATTACATATTTATGATCGTTGAAAAGAATTATTATATTAATTGAAAATACGATTGTATATAAATACCATGAAAATAATCTTTTACACGATATTCTGAATAATTATTTTACTAACAGAAAAAAGAATAAGACCAAAAAGTAACAGGTATAAATGAATTATGATTATTCGTATTTAATACAGATTTAATTGCATTTCTTATAATGTTTCTTTAATATTTGAGATGATCGCCTGTTAATTTCGAAATTTTTGTGATATGCAGACTCGTGTTATGGAAGAATTTTTCAATTCAAATAAATACTAAAATTCGTCAATTTTTAACATTTTCTTTCATTATAACAATTTTATTGTAGAATGGATATTTTTTTCATAACCGAATCATTCCGTTTTACATTTCATTTCAATCATTTCCAAACGTGAATTTAGGAGCGATTCTCCATGGTTCTGTCTAAACGGAAGGTTAAGGAATATATAGTTTAGAAAAGGCAATATTTTATAGCTTATCGCAGAGAAGATCTCCGAAAAGATAAGATTTTACCTGATGTATAATCTACCAGAACTCGTTAATCGTGTTTGTGAACTGAAAATATCAATAGGGGAGCCGTTGTTCATAATAGGAAAGAAATATGGAAATTATCGCTTCAGTTATCGCGATTAATTTTATTATTCCTGTGATTGTAAGAAAAAATATATTATGTCATACGTGTGTGTCATAGTGTCGAAAAATTTGAATTTTTATGCATTAATTGACTTATCGTATATACAATGTATACAAAAAAATGTTTGAAAACAAATTTTATAGGTTCAAGAAAAGACAGTAGAACTTCGTTTACATGGATAAATCTTATTTGAATTAAATTTTAATCGATATGACTAAATGAGCTTCTATTAATTAAATACACTTATTTAAACGTGAATTTCTATTATATAAACGAAAAATTAGTATCAGAAAAGAAAATCTAGAGTTCTACTGTTGACTATACAGTTGACTAGGAGTTTGATATTCCATATTTAAACACGTTACGCACAGACAATACAACGCATATCCATAAAATTTGAAGAATACGACGATTATTTACGATCTCTCTTTTATGATTTCTTTTTATTTCCTATTTTTATTAATCTGTTTATATTACAATTTATTTATATATAAAATAAAAAGATTAAAATTATGTTCTAGATTTTTTTTTTAAATTAGAAATAGTACACTATTACAAAAGACTATTACAATATTATGCAAAGTGAAGGAAATATATATATTTATATCATTGAATATTGCTAATAAAAAGAATTAACGTTAATATTTGGAAAATGAAAGCATCTGGTGTTTTTCTCTATAATTACAGATTTATTCGGTTTTGTAATTGAATATATGTGGCTATATTATTCGATCGATTTCTCGAAATAAAGAATACACTGAGTGAGAGGTTCTTTCTTGACGAATTAATAAAAATTTGAAATGATAATAATTACTTGCAAGAGACATTTAGTAATTAATATGTTAAAAAAGTGATTGTGTTGAATTAGAAAAATGATCGAGATGTTGGTATGCATCTTGTCTTTCTTTTTTTAAATTGTTATGTGTAAGTAGTCACAAGATTTTTAATGTTTGAAAATTTATTTAATTATCCAAAAGAGGGTGCTTGTTATATTTTTAATTATATGTATATATTTTATCATTGGTAAATATTAAAATAAATAATGAAATACATCGCTACATCATCAGAAAATACACACATTAAACTATTTATTATAGAAAAGAATGTTTTAAGTAAAACCTACTTTGTGTCGAAGGAGACATGATAGCCATGTAGCCACAAAAATTATCTAAGTAGATTTCAAGGTTCGTTTTTTTAAATAGAACTATTTTTATTCAGATGGACGTGTAGCAAATTCCATAACGAATTCATCGATCTAAATATATTGGAATCACGTTTATAACCAAATCGACGAAATATTCTCAAGAACGAAATCTTGATTCGTTCAATGAAAATAAATTTTGAACAGCAATAAATGATCTTAAATGACCTTGGAACACTAATTTATTTTATGGAATGGGTTACACGTTCATCTGAATAAAAATATATACTTTCATTTAAGAAAATGAAGATCACCCTGAAATTTAGACACGTTCGTCTAGGTAAGATTTATGGTCATCATAAGATATTCCTCTCTCGAAACAAAGTGAATTTTACTTGAAATTTTCTTTTATAACAAATAGTTTAAGGAATAGGGGATAATTACGAGGATCACTTCAAATAGGACATTTTCTATATGATGCAAATGGAGACAGGTTTCTCATAATTTTCTCATTTTCGAGAAAATCAAATTTGGAAATTTATGAAATATATCTAATAAATTGATAATTTTGGACTGGACAGGAATGAATAATCAATAGAAGATTATTCTATTTACAAAAATAAGTCAAAAGTGCAGAATACAATTTTTTTATAAGATGCTTTATTTTCGAGAAAATTTAATAAATTCAATTCAAATTCTATTTTATTCTACATTTTATTCTACACATTTTTGACACATTATTTTACAGTTTTTTAAATTATATTTGCATTATATATTTTTTTTATATTTTTATAAGTAGAATAATTTCTTATCGATTATTCATACATATCCGGCCTAGAATTTGCCAATTTCAATTATACTTGAGAAATTTCCGAAGTCGATGTTTTCGAAACAAAGGCTTAAATGAAAAAAATTTTGTTCCGTTTTTTCGACTTATTTTTTCAAATAAAAAAATATCTGCCAAATATCTGCATTCTTCTAATTTTAATTTTTCTAATTAAAAGTACATAGATAAAAGTTAATAGGCAATAGTTATTCGAGAATGATTTAAAAGTACAGAGAGAGAGAGAGAGAGAGAGAGAGAGAGAGAGAAATATTAATTTATTAATTTATTAATTTATGAAAAAAATAAAGAAATTTAAAATATATGAGAAATATAGATCAGATTCTGTTTTAGATTTGATGATTTATAACTCATTAAAATTTATCTTTAATGTCTAACTTTATTAATGTGGAACTCAAATCTTCTATCCTTTATTTATTAGAATCTTCTAATTCCATTTTTATATTTTCAGTTGTCTAAAGAAATTGTCCCATCAAATATTTACTATTTCAAATATTTTCTTACATAAATGAAATTTAAAAAAATTTGAGAAGGGTCCATTCAAACATTAATAAAATGTTTAGTCTATAAAATTACTTAGACTTAGATAAATATGTATGTATTATTACAAAATTTGAAGGATTGATATATTTGATTGTTCATTCAGATATTAATAAAACAACTTTAAGTTTATTTAGTAGATGTGTATGTATTAATAATTGATGAGTACTTGTAGAAAGCATTAAATTTCGCCAAACATTAAATTTTTATTATTTGTATTTAAATTATTTACAAAATTTCATTTTGTTTTTCTTTTTAAATATGACTAAAAATATAATAACCTGAAAGAATGCATCATAAAATTTTATATTTTTTGCATTAATTCCCAAATTTAGAAAAGAGAAATTGTATTTGTACAAAAAACTCAATCTGCTATTCATTTAAATTTACATAACACTTACATAAACATTGTAAATGCGAATCTGGTTTACTTTTTGATCATTTTTAATATATTCTGTTTCTTTCAAATAGGATGTATTACAAAAATATATCAATTGGGAGATTTCTCCAAAAATTTGAGTTTTAATTGGCATTTACAGTTTTTTTTGAAGAAACGATGTTGGATTTATCAATGATATTATTTTTTTAGTACTGATGTTATTATTTATAAAAGCAAATTGTACATATATTCCAAAATACAATCTCTCCATCGGCATGTAGAACACTTTCTGACAAGAAAATAAAATTTATTAATTTTAACACTTGTAGTACCTATTTTCTATGACTAATTAATTATTAATTAGTTTTATTTTCCATGTATTTTTTAAAATCTCTAAACATTTCCATAAGTAGAATTTCAACATATAATTTATTTGCTAATCTATTTTTATTTATTATAATATTTTAAAAAATTCATGCAGTTATTAATCAAATACCATCACTATCGATTATAATAAACTTCAAATCTGATGACAAATCTGAAGAAAAGACTGCGTAAGAAACAAAATAACACTTAAATAGAATAACACGTATATAAATCACAAACATCAGTATCTTGATCTATCTCTTTCTCCCAAGATAATGTAACATCGCATATACAAAAACATAACGTTTTATTTCTATTTCTTTTTTGTCTTGTTCTTGAAATTTCGATTAAATATCAAACAAACATTTCATAATTCAATAATGTAGATACTTACTGATGGATCATTGTTACACGTATCTCACAAAAGTATCGTTGGAACGAAAGATCCTATATCTTTGATAAGGACCAGAACAATTTTAAATTAAATAACAATAGAAAGGGGTCTAAATTTAAGTCTAAATTTAGCTTTAATTGCCAATAAAAAAACGAAGAAAAGAATTTTAATTTTTAATGTAATGGTGAATTTAGTAACAAAAGGATAAGGAAAAAAGAAATTACCTTTTGGCACGTATAGTACGGTAATTGAACATAAATTATAAAAAAGTCGCGCGTTTGATTTGATGCACGAGTAATTCGCAAAAGTGAACGCGTGTTGTTATTTCTTCGATTAGACACCGATTAGACGAGCCAGCGAGCTGGCCGTGTTAATTGACGCACGCAGGAAGCGACACATTCGCGTGCGGGACGTATCGGTTTTGCAAGTTTCCCGATCGTGCAAATTTATGCGGACAGTTCCCGGAGGCCATGTGATTCGAAGAAGAGTCTTTTTTTAAGACAACCACGGAGTTCGTAGAATAAACGCATAAAACGCGAAAGTGACGAAATTGTAGCCTGAACGGGGAGAGGTGGGATCCGATGATCATCGCCGTTGTTGGATCTTCGTTATCTGACCTTCCCCCTGCAGGCCTGGTGCACGTCAAGATGCAAATACGAACGAGTTTACATGCGAACGTTCGCCAGAGTTCGAGGTCGTATGAATAAAGCGACGAGATAAACGCGGAAGGCTGGAAAATTGATAGGTTTGCATACCTAGTATCCACATGAAAATTCCGTAGATATTGTTTTGTCGTACACAGCAAATACATCACGCGATCGTGATAGTACGTAGGTACTATCTAACGATAGGTAGATACTGATCAATCAAACGGCATTCTTGGCGCTTGTCCATGTGAAATTCAACTTGGAGAATTATACACGAAGGACATTTTAGGAATCGTAAAGAGATCGTTGTAGTTTTAATTGATGTTCTCATTCTGATATTAGAAAGAAAAATTTGTTCGTTTGAAACTCTTTTTATAATTTATATGAATTATCATCGCATTTAAATCTTATATACTGACACATGTGTATAGTAATCTTATATACTATACACGTATATCATAAAATTATGACTCAAATTCAAGATATATTTAACATTTTACACAATCAGAAACATTTCCATAGAAAATTATTAATTAAATTATTAATTATTAATAAGATAATATCTGCATTTTAAATAGACCGGTTTTGTATAATATATATGTATTAAATACAAAATATCTTTGACTAAATAAATAAAGTTCAAAATCCTTGTATAATACGATCAAAAAATCAAGGAATAATAGTAGGACTAAAACGCTTCTTAAGAAAATAATTTAAAAAAAGACATATGCAAATAAAAAACAAAAGTTCGGAAATTAAAAAAATGCGATTGACAGTACTACAAAAGTGAAATATAAAAAGTGACGTTTCACTTTAAGTGATAGAATTTAATTTTAAACTATTCTGAGAACGATTAGATTAATTCTTTAAGAGAGACTTTATACATATGTAACAAAGAAAATTTCAAGTTTCTATTTTCTGAAATTTTATACATTATATTTGTTATGTTAAAAAAACTTTTTATTTCTAATTTTTATTCTAATTTTTTGTGCTTTGAGTATGAATACGAAATTCATATAACGCCGAACATATTTCTCGTATTAGAAAGCTTCTGTTGTTGTCATAATTTTTGTGAGTAACAATTAATATCAATTAATAGGATAAGATTAGAATGGTATATTTTACTAAATTTTAAGAAATAAATATTTGTATTTTTTTATTAATTATTGTATAAATAGTCTTGTACATTAGAATTATTAAATTCTAATGCTATTAAATAGCAGCAATTTATATTTATATTTACTAAATTTTAATAATAAATTTTTGATGATATTTATAGAAAAAATATTTTTCTATATTTTTTGTAAGAAACATAAAAAATTTATTAATATACAAAATATTTTTTTTATCTTGTCTATTTAAGCAAGTGAATTTAAGATAGAAAATGTCAGGATAAAATTGTTTAATTCAGAACGACAAATATTGTAATTCATGATTTCTTGTTCTTAAGGAAATTTCAAGATCACTGACATTTCTGCAAATGACATATTGTTTTCGGTATGTAACAAACACAAACAAACAAATACAAATAAGTATTAACTAAGTACTAATGTTTGAAAATTATTTTGTTTAAAATATTTTAACTTTAATTTTATTATAAAAGTAATATTTTTTCGTAGAAAAAAATAGAAGTCCAAAATATCTTTTGAACTAATAATTTTTAACGACAAGTATCTTAGTAATTATTTTTACAGAATAGAAATATACCACAATTGATGCATTGTAAACCCACTTAAAAAGATGTCAGATATCTTGAAAACTCGACAAAAATGATTTTAAGTTATGAATTACAATATTTGTTGATGTGAGCTAAACAATTTTGTCTTAATAAAATAAGGAAGGTATCCAAGAAACATCTTGCTTTTAATTTTAATTCTTATATTAAAGTTTCCATTATTTAAACAATATTATTTTATATTTTAACATATCCATATTTTTAAAAAACAGCAGTTTTGAAAAATTATAATATTTCATCAACAATTGTTGCAAAATTTTGTTAAACCACGAAAATAAAAATATATCAAAATAGTAGAAATAAAAAGAAAATATTTAATATGGTAGTACGAAATACTTGAAAAATAAATGTTCAAAGAAGAGAAGTCTGACAAGAAAATTAGAATTCTTAGCAAGTGCAATTCATCAAATTGTGATAATAGAATAAATTGAAGAGGGGGAAGAACAATGTTGTCCCTCACTGGCGGAGACGCGAAGATAATCCATAATTCTAACATGTCTCAGGAAGTACAGCGAGAAGTCCATTCACCGCGAATAAATGAATTCCTAAGAACTAACTGCAACAACGAACAAGAAATCTTTGATTTTCATTTGTTAATAAGAATAATTAGGTTTGAAGGACTGCAACTTCGTGATCAAATTTTACAATTAAAATTTTTATGCTAATTCATATTTTTCAAAATATATCTATTAAGAAAATAGAACTTTCATAGAAATTTGTTTCATTTCGTTGCTAGGTATTGTATTTTGAATATTTTATATGTCTTTTAATATTCTGTGCTATTTTACGCTTTTAATACTTCCTATTCAATAAATTCATAAAAATTCATAATCTGTTTATTACAATAGATAAATAAAGTATTTACTAAGAACTTAAAATGATTGCTTTAAAAAAATGATTTGATTTTTTAAGGTTAATTAATTGTCTGTAATTGTTTAATAAAATTTAATAATTTCAAAAAATAGCATAGAGTTTTTTGAGATATTTTTAAAGACAAGTATCTTAATAAACAAGTATTTGAAAAAATAATTTTTCTTTTCTTAATCGTTTTCAAACAGTGATCGTTGAAATATGTGAGAGGTAACATTTACAATTCCAATATATTTCAGAGAATATGGTAGAAACTTGAATCGCAAATAAACGAATTCTTGAGAAACGTTACGATCAGAGAATATGTACTTCTTCTAAATCTAAGAACTAATATAGTTGCCGTTCATTAAATAAAAGTACATCAAAAAAAAGATAAAAATATGTTTTGTTTACGACATGTTTACAGAAATAATGAATTTTCCTAAGAACAAATCTTACAAAAATTCTAAACATTTTCTGAGTTTATTCAGCCATATACATACACACTTCATTGAAATCAACAAAAAATTGGTACTCTCTAGTTTGTATTCTTTGAACAAGAGAACATATAGTGAGATAATTAAATAAATAGTGACGTTTAAAATGGCATCATACTTTGAATATAATTCTTGCATATCATTTTTTCTAAAAACAATTTTTGCAAGAAATATATTTTGAATAATCAAAATATTTCTAAAACTTATGGAGTAATAATATTTAAATATTCGTTTGGAACATTAAAGTTTGAAATGATATCACATGTACGTATATAAAACTTTTAGATATTAAATTTCTGAAAGTTGATTCCTTTCAAAAACCCCAAATAATTTAAAAGCTCACATATTTCATTGAAACCAAGAAGCATTCAAACAAATAAAGTTCAAACTGGGGATGTTATAATACAATTTATAAAAATAAAATATTAGTTATCAATGAAATATAAATATAAGTATAAATATAAATACATATAAATTACATATTAAATTAACAAATAATTCAATAAATTAATAAAAATTAATAATTAATATCTTAATTGATATATTAATCATTAACTATTATTTATTGACAAAAATAAGAAAAAATACCTAATCTCTTGTTTATACAAGATACAGTCACAACAAAGTAAAATCAAACTGTTCCTCAACACAACATGCAATAGTTTTTCAAATAAAGTGATATTCAAAGACAATCTAGCGTATAAGTCGCATTAAAAATTTCTATGTTGGAAATATCAATATTGATTCGAGAATACTTATCCAAAGGACAAGGTGTTCAAATTTCTGTGACTTCAAAGCTAAAATCTCAAAGGTTTTAGATCTGTTTCGTGCTTCTACGGAGTCGCGTCCGTTCGCGAGGGTGGCAGAAGAAGCACGGTCAGACAATTCTCAGAAAGCTGTTGGTCCCTCTTTCTCTCCCACATTTATCTGTCTCTCCTGCTTTATCTCCGAGACGTCTCATGCCATAGCTCGCGCTGAGAAACGTCCTAGGCTCGTCGACGCGATATGCGGCATGCATATAAATTGATACCCATAACCATAACTTATTCGACATATGTACCCAATCTAGTACTGGGAACTCCGGGCGTCCGATAAAAACCGATGCCCGGCGAGTCTTTAATTGATTGCCATTGTTAGTCTCTTTACCCCCTTGTAGAATCTCTTTCCGTCGTATGCTGGTTTATTTTACTTTATGCTTGTTCTTATGTTGTTTGTTATATGTACGTACGTTACTATAAGATAATCAAATGGGAATCGGATGTAATTTGTTACTGTATTTGTCTGTTGCTCTTAGCTATGAACACTTTCGCATGAAAGAATCGTCCAAAATTCACTTTTTGAGCTTTAATTACTATAAATATTGAAATTTAACTGTTATATTACATTGTTTCACAGACCGTTAATATTTATTACGTTATTATTAAATTGTGAAAAATTGTTTTCGTTTTATATATTAATAACAATTAAATTTAATAATAATAATTTTTAAATCATTGTTACTTAATTAAATTAAATTTGAATAATAATAATTCTAAACACAATTAAATAATAATTAAATAATAGCAGATATATTAAAAAATGTAGAATAAGAATGTAAAATAATGCAGAAAGAAAAATAGGAATGAGTGAATAGTTTCATATAGTGGTTTATTGCATTTGTATTTAAGAGTTAAAACACAATTAAATCAATCATATAATAAATTATGTAATAAATATAAAAAATATGTTGTAGATATTGTTCTCTTGTATTAATTCTAGATATTGACCCATCAACGATGCGAACAATTTGAAAATATTTATGAAATTTCTTTTTTATTTTCAACGAAAGAATTTGCACAGATTTATATTATTGATTTTTTTTTTATCACTGTATTACTCTGATAATAAAAAGTAAGGAAATAAAGAATTATGTTGAAAAATTGACAGACAAGTGTTAGAAGAAATTTTTGAAATAAATGTTGTTTACTTTTATCCGAATTGGTATCCAGATAAGAAGGAATCGACAAGAGAAGAATGAAAAAAAAGAATTTATATTGTCATTGATCCGGTTAAATTTTTGAATAACTGACGTATATAAAGTGTGTGATGCGACAGTTAATTTATTTTGCAAGGATCAATAAATGGAAAAGATTTTTTTTCATACTTCTATTACAAATAGAACAATGTAAAATTGATTAACTAAACAGAAATTGGATAAGGTTTAACGAAAAATTATGGTTTTTTAATTTGAAATAGTTTGCTATTTACACAGGATTAAATCTTATATTTTAATCAGAGTTAGAAAATATTATTTTAATTACTTTATAAAATACAAAATTACTTTACTTTAATGATGTATTGATGAAATAGTAAAGCAATAAGTATTACTTTACTTTATAAAATACAAAATGATATATTTATTAAAATTTTTTTCTAATACTGATATAATCATGAATTTATTTTCTCATAAAACTATACATGTTATCTAAATTTCCTTTTAAAGGTTTAATCCTTTAACAATCTTATTGAAGCATTCTAATATCTGCAACGATAGAGATTATACATATATACATTATATATGTATACTATATGTATATAATATGTATATTATTATATTATATGTATTATATGTATATTATATATATTACATATTATATACATATTATATACATATACATATATTATACATATATACATTATATTCGTACATATATATTTTCTACTAAATATATAATATATAACATTTTAGCTGTATACATATATTATAGGTATGTGTAATATATATTTTATATATATTTTTCACTTAAAAGACCTATATATTAAATAATAATAATAAGAAACGATATGAAATATCTACCTATATTTTCTAAATTCTATTTTTAATTTTCTACATATAATTAGAATTCCGTTTATTTATAGAAAGAAAAGATTAATTGTAGCTATTTGCTCCTAACTGAAATCTAAAAATAGTAAATAAGCATTTACTATTTTCCTAATGATGTATTGATGAAATAGTAAAGCAATAAGTATTTAATAAAATAGTTTTAAAATATGAATATAAATGTATTCTAGTAACTTTCAAGTTACATAGCTTTAGAAAAAATATTAATCTTCTGATTAAGGATTAATATAGTCATTATGGATTTGTCTTTTTTTTATTTTAGACCATTCAAATAAAATACATATTTTTATATTAGGAATTTTTTGATACATGATTTGCATGGATTCGTTTGAAACTTTTTTCAAACTTTACTAATTTTAATCCTTAAACTACGTCAATAAACGTCAAAGCAAAATTTTTGAAATCGTTCATTGACATTATCTATGCGCAAAATATGGATATGTTTTAAACATTTTAATGTTTTAGACATCTTGTGCATAGAAACATGTATCTAAAATTAAGTTAATTTACCGAAGTTTTAGTTTTGTTATTCGATTTGTTTTTCGATGTTTTGCAGATATTCTCGCAGATTTCTCAAAATATACTTATAATTAAAGGATTAATGTTCTGCATATTGTGAAACTATTTATTAGATCGGAAATTAACACTTTGGTGGAATGTTTCATTATCGATAAGTTTGCAATTTTAGAGACAGCAATTGTCTTTAAGAAACATTATTTATGTAGAAATTGTTAGAACTATCATTATAGAAATCTTATAAATGTTGTGCGATTTTCTTATTTTGATATATATTTTTATTTATATCAATATTTTTAAGAATTAAAATCACATATGCGAGATTATTCTGAATATATAATCATAATAACTAGATTTTGTAAAAATAAAATATAAACTAATATATAGAAAATATTCAAAGTATATTATTATTTATCATATATAGTTATATAGTTATAATAGTTATATAGTTTCATTTCTTTAAATATATTTATAAAAAGATAAATTTGTATAAATATTCGCAGTCTAACTATAATATTAATTATATATAGATACTTTGATTGATATCAATAAATGAATTTAATGAGTTGATTTTTCTTGAAAAAAAATTTATATATATATTTGAATTTTCATTCTTCAGGATTTCAGAATAAATTTATAATTTCCACGATAGTAAAGTCATCGATATTTAGAGAAAGATATTTTGTCATCATTTTTTAGAAGCTGTTTGTTCTTGACCTTTTTATACGGCAATCTATGAAATGCTAATTTATCGACAGACGACCAAACTAGAAACATTATTACATTTAGTATCTCATGTGGAAAGAATAAATAATTTCATAAATTTCTCTTTATACATTTTTATGCCACGCTTAATTAATTTATCTGAAAAAAAAATTTACGTAGTCTATATAGTTTGATAATTTTTTATCATAAACTGGCGTAAATGTTACAGTGAATCAAGTATTAAAGTATTGAATTACATAATTCAGATATGTAAAAGATTTGTTTATTACACAGATTATTTGTTAAATAAAATTCTTCATGTTCAATATTTTATTTTACAAATACATTTATGGAATATTTGTGGAATATTGTTAAGTTTTGTTAATATTGAATATTATTAATATTTGTGGAATATTGTTAAGTTTCTTATGTTTTCTAAAGTTAAGTCTTTTCGTGTTTATTGTCTCGAGAAAATTGCCAATAAATGGTATATATTGCACTATAATCATTTGTAGGAAAAATTATCGTATATATAAGAGATTCTTCTATTAGAGAAATTATACACAGAAGTGTATTCATCATTTAATTATAACACCAATTATTGTAATATAAAAGATTAAACTTCGTAAGAATATACATGTATTAACTCTTTAAGTGTTTAGTTCATATTAGAATATTGTATAGATAATCTTATAATCAATAATAAAATAATTGTTTAATTATTAGAGATTCAAAGGTGCATTGCAATGTAGTAAATAAATATATCAAAAAATGTGTTTAAAGATGAATACATTCTTAATTCATAATACGTTAGTTATTCAGTAAACTTAAACTTTTGGACTTCTGCCAGTTTTAAATATTCAAAAAAGTAAATTTGAACTAATTTTTTAAATTACTTTTACTAGAAGAACAACAAATAGATATTCACAATATCAATGACAAATTAATATATAGATGTTAATAATCCTATGTATTACATTTTCAAATAGTCAGGCAAATTTTAAAAATAATGAGATTTTTCATAAAAAAATTATAAAAACTAAAGTTTTGGAAATTTAAAAAATTTACGATGCACTCGTCAATTGGAAACTAATAATTTTTTACATTTATTTCATAAACTGATCAAATTTTCAAGTGAAGCGTCCAGTAAAAGATAAATTAACAGATATAAATTGAACGTTCATTTAGTAGAGGATTAAGTAAAGATAACGAAAGCATAGAAAAGAATTAAACGTATCCCACGAGAATTAAATTATTTAAATTAAATTATAATTAATACAAGGTTTGAAGTATCAGAGTGTTATATTCATTATTGAATTATTACATAAAAATATTGATTACTATTAATATCGATATATTACAAAACATATAAATTCAATCATAAACAAATATTAAGATAGTTACTATGTTTGCATTACTGTAAATGTATAAAAAAGCCAAAGAGTTACAGTTAGAATTGTGAACATACAAGAAAACCAAATTGATATAAAAGAATTCGTGAAAATTCGTTTGATAGACTCGTTCGATAGATTGTTCAATTTGATCACTGTTTATAAGACGTTTATAAGATATGATGAAATATTAATTGCTTGCATAATTAGTCCTCATGATCTTTCCATTTGTCAGAGAGAGGGAATCACGTACTTCCCTAAAAAGTATCGTCAATTTATGGGCCGTTCCTCCGGGCCAATACTTTCGGATACCTGCATCTGGACGAATTTTGCAGGCGTGTGCTCGACACGTATATATGTGCGGAGTCGCGGCGCAGCCCATATATTATACAAAGTTTCCCCATCTGCCGTCTCTGTTCTGCCAAATCGTGTGGATAGCTGAACTGAAACGGGGAAGACGAGTCAATATCTCTCCCCACGTGAAGCCGCGGGCAGGTAAAAATGTCTCAACTTGGGTGCCCTGGCTCGTCCTGGCTGCTTCCTTTTGCTCCTTTCTTCCCAGGACCTCTTTCTCTCCCTATCTATCTATCTTCCGCCGAAGGCGGCTCTTTGAATAGGCCGGACAAGAAGAAGGAAAGTCTAGTCTAGACTAAAACGGAGAAGAAGTAGAAGTAAGAGAAGAAGGAAAAAAGAGAAAGGAAAAGAAGGAGAACGGGAAACGCACGAGAATGAGATGGATGAATCGTCCGTTCTTTCTACTTACTGTGTAAAAGTGGTAAATGCCGCGAGCACCGATCCCTCTGTTCGTAGTTAGACTAATGATTAGGTCCGACGTACGACGGCTGAGTTTCGGTTTCCTCTCGGTGCTTCTATTCGTTCGTACACACGTACTGCTTGCTCTTCTGCGCGCGGCTCTTTATTTTCTTTCGCAATCGGTGAAACTTGTCCGATATTTCATTTAGTGCATTTAGTGTTCACTAGTAGATTCTAGATTATAGGGTTTACGATACACTGCAGATTTTTATTTTTTAAATAGTATTATCGGTAAAAGAAAAACTTATAACAGTTCGAAAATAAATTACTTCGTTTTAGAATTTTTAATTTAATTAAACTTTATTACCAATCTCCAATCAAATTTTAGTAATGTAATGTAAAATAAATTATTACAGTTATCTATAACCCAACGATGCTATTTGAGAACTTAAATTTTATTATCTTCGACTCCATTATCTATATTTTTTTCGCCAAAAAAATTTTCAAATTTTAAAAATTATACAAAAATAGTGTTGTACTAAGGATTTATACTTTAAAAAATTAAAGAGTATTTTTTGTAAAAAACAGAAGCAAGATTATTTGTAATTGCACTGATCGCTTATTAATTGATACAATAACGAAAAGAGAAAGCTTTGTTACATTCTTATATAAAGCTTTTACTTTTGATAAAATTTTTCTGATTTAGTTATACCTATGAGATTTACATACAATGAGCATGCAAATTTATATTTTTGAGAATATAATTTAAAAATAGGATATAGGATTGGTATATGATAAATATTATAGAAACTACTAATATTTTAAGTATTTTTTGCAGTTTCAGTGCAAGTTTGCATTTGAAAATTTCTTAATACATAAAAATCCACAATCTAATAATATCTTTACATAATTCACAAGTTTTTATAAGAATTTTATCATATCATACTTTTCTATGTATTTGGAATTAATGTTGGAATTATTAATTTTAATTTGGTTCGCCAAAAATTTCTTTACACTTCTTTTAAAAAAGTTTGCTAAATTCAAGATGACTTAAAATTTCTAGATGTTTTATTGTTAGTAATTAATTATAATATGGTTCTATTTACTAAACAAAAAAAACAGCACGTGATAATATTTTAACAACTAATAAGGGATATTTAATCTTATCTATGAATCATTCACTCATCAATTATGCGGAAAGCTTTAGCGGTTCCCCGAAGATAATATGGGATTAAACAGGTTAAAGATAATTGACGGATTCAACGGAAAAATAATATAAATGCATCTTTTTAAAAAAAAAATAAATACATACAAGAAACAACTTATATAATTCTTATAGTGAATCCTATGGTGGGTTTCTGAATCTAGATATATATGGTATATATGTTTTAATGTTTGAAAGCATACAGATTTTTTTATTAAAATTTAATTAACTTTGATTTTTCTCCTATATTCTATATTCTTCAACAATCTTTTATATAACCATCATTACATTTCGTTATAGACCATTCGCAAAAAAGTAAAATTTTTAGTATTTGATAAATAAACTTTACAAATTTACCGTAATATATATTTATATGTATTTATCGTGATATATATATACATATATTACTTATATATATATATATATATATATATATATATATATATTATCGATCAATAACTTCTATAATAAATTTCTGAATCTTTTTAGGAGGTACATCCTTGAATTCAAGATTCTTTGACCCTTATAACATTTTCGAATGTGCTCAGTTTTGAATAGATTATGATCGTTTTTCTCCTGGATTCTTAAAATTTGTTTAAATACATCCCTTTGAGTGCTCATTAGAATTACCAAAAGTCTAAAATTTAAATTCTGAATGAAGAACATACGAAGAAAAAATCAAAATATCTTTATTTTCAAACATATATGTCTTTTGATATATTTACTTAATATTGTAACTTTTGAAATTCTAATAAATAAACTAGTTATTTTAAGCATTATTTCTATGATATTTTTACTATGCTGTAGTATAAAGCATTCAAATGGTTAAGAGTTAATTGAGAGAAAAAACAATGAATATCACTTAGCATTTTAAATTTCTTGTATTTTAGGTTTTACGAGTTTAATTGTAATGTTTATTTACAATTATTTTAATTAAACATTGGGGAAAGAATGACCTATTTTGTTGAATCAGTTAAAAAAAAAAAGTGCTGTATATTACATAAAATTAAAAACACATAACATTCTTCTTGCTCTCCGATTGATATTTTCATATTTTATACATTTCATTAATCCACTGAAATTCTGGAAAGCAATTAACTATAAGTATTATGTGTAACTTGTCTGTAAAACTGTTTCTAATTTCTACTCATTTCTATTTTCCTTTCTGCAGTTATATATTCTTATTTTTTGTATTTTTCAATTCATTTCCATTTATACTTCTTTATTATTCACATATATAAAATAAAAATGATTAAAGTTGACTTTTACTTGCTACTAATAATGCAATAAATATTACAAATCCGTGAAACTTTCAATAGTATGATCGTTGTGTAAGCTTCAATTTGTAAGCTATAAGTCTTAAGGATTAAAATTCTATAAAAATTTCAAAGAAGGTGACATTAATATTTAAGTTGTTAAAATTAATCTCCTTTAAAATAAGCGTATTTAACGCTTAATTATGTAATATAGAGGTATAATATAAATGCCGTTCATTAAATAACATATAATAATAACATATAATGGTGATTAAATAACATATAATTAGACAAGACAAAGAACACAGATTAACGACTTAAATAAACTCCTTAAATAACACAATTAACTCTTTTTAAACAACACAATCGATTCCTTTTTAACAACTCTCTTTCGACGCTTTCTCACGACTCCAATCGACTTTATTTTCCAACTCGCTCGATTCTCTCTTTTTCGAAAAGAAAATTGCTTCACGCCAACGTTGCACCACATTCATAGTTTTTCTCTTTCACGCATTTCTTTATACTACAGGCCATATTTGTTATAGTTAAACGCAACTGAAATATAATAACAACGATACTACAATATATACCACAACAGTCTAGAATCTTTCATTTAATTGAATTTTATTACTAATCCTTATCACGGGGAACGCGAAATAAAATCAAATACCTTAAGTTTTTATAATTCATCTACAATATTCTTCGACCCAACAATATCCTTCGATGGTTAAATTTTACAAAAATTTTATGTGAAACGAAAACGTAGTCACTATTGTTTTTTTCTTCCTTCCAATTAAATATACCTCGTGATTTCTATCCCCGGCGGCATCGATCGATCGATCGAAGCACAATTATGCAAACTATGCGCAAGCTACTAAACGGATTGGCGGTACACGGCGCACAGAGAAAGAGATCGTATTCCCACGGTCGATGTGTTCGAATGATCCGAAAGGAGCATCCGGTCACTTCGAACTAATAATCCAGCCGGACTCGCGGTCGAAAGTTGTCGAACGGATGATGAAACAGATGGATCGACTCGTCGTTGATCGGGGCCGCGAAACAGCGTGGATCTCCGAGAAACGGCCGATGAATATTTCTAGGAAAATATCGAAAGAACGAACGGCGAGCGTTTCTATGAGAAAAGAGGGGCTCGAAGTTTATTCTCTCTTTCTCTCTCCGAGTTCTCGCGTGCACGCGCGAAGAGAAAACGAGAGGGCAAGATGCGAAAAAGGGAGAAACGAGAAAAAGAGTCTTCTCGAGAGAGTGATTAGGAGCCGGGAGAAGAAGAGAGGAGAGGACGAACAGGAAAGGACGAGGAGAGTATTTGTAGGTGTACAAGAGGGGACTCTTCGGCCCGGAGAAGGAGGACCGAAGACGTAAAGAAAGAGGAGGGGTAAAAAACAAAAGTCCAGTCGGTCGTGAAGCGGTCCAGGATGGTCCCAAGCTATTCGGGACCACCCCGAGAGCCGAGGGGCCCAGCTCGGCTCGCGGCAATCAGGTGCCGTTGGAATGCGACCGTCTGAAGAGAAAAACAAAACAAATTTTTATGCCTTCCTCCCCCCTCTTCCCAGCTGCTCCGACCGTTCGGTCCTCCCTTCTTTTCGGCGTTCTCGTTCGCTTCTGCTCCTCGTTCTAGTCTCTCCTCCCCACTTCCGTGGCGAGTCGGCCTCCTCGGGAGAAACATTAGGCATTACTTAAGGGCCACGGTCCTCCGACCGTAGCGGAGAAAGGGTACCCACTGTTGGCTTCCCTTTTACTCTCTGTGTTCGAGGCGCTCGCTTTGGCGGTAGAAAAAAGGACGATTTCACGCTGCGAATTGTCCACGGCTCGTTCTCGGGGGCCTCTCATTTACGAAGGTAACGATTCCCTTATCGATCTCGTGCCGGAACGGGGATAGCCGGTTATCGGTGTCGGCTATAAGCTGCCTGTTGCCTGCTGCTAGAGGGCTATCCGCCCTCTTCTTCTTCTTCTTCTTCTTCATCGTCGTCGTCCGACTATCCGACGATCTGCCGATCCTCGCTTCGAATCTCGGACCCAGCCTGCTCGCCGGACTACGGACGATCCATTCGGAAGATTAAGATGTGACTGGAACGAGTTCGGTTCGTTGTTTCGGGGAAAATTGATTTGCAGTCAGTTTAGCGTGAATGATGGAATTACCGTTGGCTGCTAGAACCTGGTTGATCGATGTTTGCTGAAAGTCGGATCGCTACTTTTTTTTCTCTACCGATTAATTGGAACCTTGCTATGAACGATATCTGACTCTGCATTCTTCCTCTTGTCTTTTTTATTCTCTTTCTTTTCTTTTCTCTTCATAATCTGACGGATTACACGCTTGAACAAAGTCTTAAATTTATCTATTGTGTTCGCGAAAATTTGTGTTGTCTGACAACTGCGAGAAGCTAGAATGGTAAATGACGTATGTATCAAAAGTAAAGATTTTTAACCTCCAAGTATCACTAGATTTAGATAAACTTACGATTAGATTATTGAAATTTCCGGTATTTAACTTCAGCTTCTGTTTTTTCATTCTCCATAATAGAGATTAATATGATAATTTAAACTGTATTGTTTAAGTCTCCAATGTTGAATGACACTAGTTGATATAAAAATATAAATAATACATTAATTTTAATACTGATATTCATCGGTTTGAATGTCATAGATTTTTAGAATTTGTCATAAATAAAAATAAGTGAATATTAATAAACGGCAAACTACATACTAGCATTTTCACCTTTGTCATAAGGAAATTCAATTTTATCTACCTTTTGACATCCTAAAAACTAAAATGAATTATTTACTTACAACGTTCATTATCTCATATAATATATTTATAATACATTTATACATACTTTAACACTAAAAAGATAGTTTTTTTTTTTACTTTTTGGCATGTTTAGAACATCTATATGTTCTAAAATTTGTGTAACGACAAATAGAAATTTGATATGTTGAAAATGAAAGTTATATTAATCTCAAATTATGTCCCGATCACACAAAATAAGAAGATCGCAGAAGATTCATATTGGAATAGCAATTTTTTTTTTACATAATCTGAATGTAATAATACAAATTTTGAAAAATAAAAATAAATAAAAGTTAAAGGATTGACGAAGTTTATATCAAGTTATCTTTTGATTTTCGGATTTACATTTGTTGCGTAGATATCTAGAGGCCTCAGAAATCAGTCAGTGTAAATCGCTTCTCATTGGCCAACAATTTATACCATGTAAACTATTTGTTCCATTTGTTCCATTAAAATTATCAATTAGAGAAATAAATTAATATATCGTAATAATTATATTAGTATATCGTTATATTGTACAATTATGTAGTCTAGTTACTATAGAAATCAGTTACTATAGTAATTATATTATAATGACTAAACTGTTCTGTAAAATTCGAATCGTTTGTTAAAAAAGGGGTATTTTCATGGCACAAATCGTTTTTAATAAAAAATGACTTACACTTATTACCTTTTGAATACTTCATATATCAAAGAAAATTAAAATTTAATTTAATTTAATTTATTTCTATAAGATAAAAGTCTTTTTAATATAAGGTACACTATACGGAACAAATAGTAATAAGATAAAGAAATATAGTCAATTAACACACATAAGGTGATACATCCGGTGAATGAACATCCTCCACAAAAATTTTTCTTCTTATCTATTATATAAATTGTACGGTGTTACATTTCCTTTATTCTTATGACATCCCACATGAGTTCAAAATAAGTTTTGTTATTTGCTATTTACAATTTGTATTTTGAAGTGCGTTTGATAATATTATGATAAATTTGTATTTATAATTGCATTATTTAGATGTTCCTTGAAAAAAAAAGAATATCGTATTATATAAATGTATAACGAATTTTTAAGAATTTGTCAACTTTGTGAGAGTTAATGCTCATGCATTTGGTGAAAGATAACAGTAAATAAATGAGGAACAATCGTTTTGATTTTATTATTAATCAAAAAATTCAAAGTTTTCAATTATGATATTATTAAAAAGAAACCATGCCATTAAAGAATAGAAATAAAAAAAATCTGTAAAAATGAAACAAGTCGGGATCCTTTAAATTGATTGGTCCCCATTCTATGAATAGTAGTAGCAAGAACGGTATTTTTTCACTAACAGATGTTTTTCTCTTTGTGTCGTCATATTCATGTACATTTGTCACATTTCAAAAATTCGAACTTGTCTTCGAGAAATAAAAGATAATACACGTGTGCAATCATTTCCTCCGGAAATTTATGTTAAATCATTCAATAATCTTAATTATAGTAGAAGAATGTGCTCCATTGTTTGTACATATTACAGAGTTTTTCATACATACATACATAGTAATTTGTAGTTACTCTTCAATTTCGTTAATAATCAAATTCTGAAATTATATGAGAAAATGCGTAGAAGCATGTACAGAAATAAATGACTATGAATGTTCATATCTAACATATAAAAGGGTAATCTCGAAGTAAAGATAAAATGCTGTACAAGTTTTGTCTTACTAAAGTAAAGATAAATGTACAAGTTTTGTCTTACTAAAGTAAAGATAAATGTACAAGTTTTGTCTTACTAAAGTAAAGATAAATGTACAAGTTTTGTTTTACTAATAGAACTCCAAAATTTTCATAACTTTAAAATTAAATTGTTTTTAGAGTAATTGTTTATTAAGATCTTTTTGCTTATTTTGATGAGCGTATTACACGCTCTTGAACTTTTCAATTTTTAGAAACACTTTGTATTATTATGATTCTTTCATAAATTTTAATAATGTAATAATTTTATTATATTCTATCACGAATCGTGTACAAGAAGAGCAATATATTTTCAAAAGTGAATTAAAAATTATAACATTTTGGAAATGAAATGGTTGTAGAGGAATTTAGATAATATTTAGCAGAATAATTATAGAAGGAAAATTTGAATCGTTGCATTTGAAATTTATCGCAATTAAACATTTTACTTTTTTGACTGTTTTCTTTTCTGAAATCATTTTTTTATGGTTGAATAGAAAAATAAAGAGCGGCGGTGATCTACCCCAAAATAAACAGATAATTATTTTTATCAGTTGCAGAAAAGGAAAATGACAAAATACATCTTTAATTTTTAAAAATACTTAAAAAGACGAATTGGATATTACGAATATAATATTCTATCAAACAAGACAAAAGGTAGATTATAGAATTGTTAATTTATAAATGTAAATATTTGTAAAAGTCATTTTTGTAGTTAAAAAATAAATAAGCATTTTCAAGAAATTCAGACGTTGCTATTTACTAGTAAAATAACCGGCTAATATTTATCAAAATGTTCCAGATATAAATCATTGTATTTAAATGATAATAATTAAAATAAATGGATTTATACAATTACGTCTAGATAAAAATCAATATTAATTTTGACAAAATATCGGTATCTTTTAAGCGATTGTAAAGGTGTGATTATTTTAGTATTAAAGTTTGATAATTGTAACAATTTTGACAATTGAATGAGAAATAATATGCGAAGTTTTTTGTTTATTCTTTTGTTTTTTTAATGAATTTTGTTATATTTTTTATTATTATAATATTTTATTTGAAAAATTTTTAATTTTGAGCTGAACGTGAAGATATTGTCTCACTTTGTTAGTAAAAACTCTTTACTTGAAAATATTTTTATTTGTTCAAACGAAATCGAGATTGAGATATACATGCACCTAAATTTAACGATGAAAATTATTTTGGGCTTTATGTAAGTATGAGCGGTAAATTTTTTACCACATCGAACACGAAATTTGGTGTTATATGAATTTTTAAATAATTTTAATCTAGACTTTAACTTTCGTAATTATCCGGATCCGATTTTAAATATTCCTGGAGAGCGAGCTCTAGTGAAATCTGTACTTATATTTTATTTATTCTATCTATTTGCTAAAACATAGAAAGAATGTTGCAATATAAAACGCACTGGTTTGAAAACAATATGACATTTTTTTTATTTTTATTTTTTTTAATAAACCTATATCTACTATATCTACTTCTTACATAGAATACTTGTAAATCCTTTTTATTTTCAATATTCAGATAATAAAATGTTTAAATTGCACGTTAAGTTTATAATGCAATTGTTCATATATTAATGTTTTATAGATTTTTGATTGTATGAATCATTATTTCATTTTCCAGTTTTGAATCAAATGCAATTTTTTCTTATGCTGAGACTTTTGAGCGGATATTTATACGTATATGTAAAATGTTAGAGTAATACAAACATCTAAATCTTTCTTTATTTTTTAGGATATTTAAAACATATTCGTTGAGTTTCTTCAAAGAAGAAAAATATCATAAAATAATATTTTTTTCTGAGGAAATTTTAAGAGAATGGAAATCAAATATTTAACTTTACTTTACAAAAGTTTATCTGTATAGAAATTGCTATAAACATATAGATAAGTCCAACTCAATCTCTATTATTTTCTATAAAAGAATACCTGTCATTTACATGACTTATATCTATTGTAAAATTATATTTCCTTAGAACAATTTTAGTAGTGTAATAAATTAGTATAATGGATAATTTCAACAATATTTCAGATTTTAGTTTTAAGCGGTCTGTACGTATAAAATTACATTACATACTCTTTATGATTAAAATTCCTTTTAGTAATAATTTCATAAACATTATTAGCGACGATACCAAAGTATTAATTTAATAAATAACGACTAATTAATCAACATTATTATTTTCTAAAAGTACTGTGTAAGCAAAGCTCGAAACAAATTTACGTACATATATGTATCTTTCTCAGTGTGTGAAACACATTACAAGCAAATCAACAAGAATATTACTAATTTTCAATTTTCTTGTTTGGAGTATTACTTACTTTAGAACATATATTTTATTGTGTTAGTAAATAAAGAAACCTGTCATTGTATGTATAGTAAAGTATAGTAAAGTATAGTAAGAATATGTTAATATTGACATATAGCGAAATACTAAAGTAAATGAAATACGAACGCAATATCCAAACTTTTGGTAATGTACATTCTCCAATCCAATATCATAAATGATTAATCAGACGAGCATTCTTTTACTTGAATTTACATTCTGTACACCGGCCTTTATTCCCCGCTTTCTAGCCACTTTCAGGCTATTCACCATTGTGTAACCGGGATAAGTAACCATGCACTTCAGTTATTTTCTTTTTACTACTCTCATTGACGGTTCCCATTATATCTATACGATGTATTATGTCTTCGTGTTATCGTTTGCTGACATCGTGGAACGGTAGAAAAAATCTCTTTCGTCTTAAAATCCAGCGACGCTTTTACGAAGGTGGTCGTCGAAGGGACATTTACGAATGTTGTTCCAGGTATCGGTATCCGGTCGAAGGATAATGAGTAAAAACGATTTATCCCGGGTGAACGGGCTAATTGCCACTCGACAATCCTGTCATAAATCTACGTTTACATTCCGTTTCGCCTAAATCGCTTTAGGTTATTGCCGGTTAATGAGACGCTTCTTTTTTTTCGACTTACAGATCATCATGTTCCCGGAGTGAGGCATGAGCGCGGCAAAAGGCTATGGTTTGACGTTTCCGAGGTACCACCCGGGGAACACATAATCAGCGCGGAGCTTAGGCTCTATCGCAGCATGGATGTGAAAAATCGGAGAAATCGTGGATCGTACATGATTACGGCCTATCGTGTCTTGAAAACCGAGGATGGGTGAGTCTTTGTAAAAGAGGCTTGTTTGCATGTGAGATGATTTACTAGTGTTGACAGGGATTATCCGCTTTCTGCGAGAATTACACAGGGTATCTCTTAAGAAAATAGTCTTTTTTAACTCTTTAAGAGTTTAAGCGTGGCCATGATTTTTCAGACATTTTTGACGATATGAGTAAAAATTGCACAGAGTTCAATTATTAAAAATTGTTAGAAGATCTTTTCTTCATTAAGAGATTGATTGAATCACTTTTGGCTTTCGTAAATGTATCGTAATGCAAGTTTTTATCTGAATAAACGACAGACATGTTTTGAAGAAAAAGTTGTGTGAGAATTGTAAGAAAAATTTGAATATTAGAATTACTAGAGTGATTTGTAATTTTTTACTTTATATTTACTTATACTTTTACATATGCTTTATATATATTTTATATTTATATTCATAATAATTTTTTTCTGTTTTTTGCACTTTTATTTCTGTGACACAAGTTTTATAGTCTAGTTCGTGGCAATTTTAGTGTTGTACTCTAAAGAAACAAATTATTTATATTGAAAATTTTAACTTATCAAAATAAAAATATTGTTAGTATAATTTCATAGAGTTGAACAGAGTTGGGTAGTAATCGATTATTAAATGTAATCATAGTAATTGTAATCATTAATCAATTAATCATTATTAAAATAAATCTCGATTAATTTTTGTAATTTGTAGTCAGTAATTTTGAAATCATTAAGTGATTAATTTATATTTTATTATGATTTAAGACGTGTTACTTTCAAACTCTAATATATTTTTGGATAAGAACGAATACGTATCGTAACGAAGAATCCCAAAGTTTTGATTCAGCAATTTTATCCAGTCCATTTTTAAAGTTTATCTTTGTCATGTCATATGAAAAATTAATAACAAGTCAAAAATTACATACATCAAACTTTCAATTATAGTTGATGAAAAATTTTTTGAATATTTGCAACAAATCTTGATAAAATTGAAGAATTGTACACATTGCAAAACAATGCAAATAATAAATATGTAATTTCCACAGAATATACACAGTGCTATTGATAAGAAATAAACTACATATTGATACAATTATAATAAAAAATATAATCATTTTATGATTAATGGTTATTAAATTAATCATGACCTTTGATTTTGATTATTCATTGATTAATGATTATTAATTATTTGATAATTAGTAATCATGATTAATATCGTGATTAATCATAATTGTTAATTATTATTCAGATTACGTTTAACTCTGATTTCATAATAATTTGATTCTTAGAGATAATTTTGATTTTTAGAGATACTTTTTTTCGAACAATGTTTAGAGATAAAATTTTTGTGCAATCAAGTAATGCAAATAAATATTAAATATAACACGTAATATTCGCAAAAATATGTTTCGCGAATTTTTTTGCACTATTGGTATTTACTACTGTACACAATTGAAATCCGTCAGTACAAAACTTTTTTCATTATCATGCATAAATAATTGGATATACATATAATGTAATTCCATCAAAAGGTTGATATTTTTATTTTGTTGTAATGTATTAATTCCTCTACTATTCCTTTAATTTTTTACATTTTACTATAACTGAATAGTTCACTAAATTTATTTTGAAACAAAAAATATATCTGTATATGTATATGTCGTTCTATATTCGTTTTTAATAAGTAGTTAATACTTATAAAATTTATATAAATTTTTGATTATGATTAAAGACCAAAAACACATTTTCATTCTTTTAATATTTTAATATTGAACAAATATATTCTGTCACATAATTGAGATGTTTCTACAAAATTAATTTTCAGCTGCGTTTTTATTTATCCTAATTGATCTTATATTAATTGCTATTTTACTAGTTGTACTACATTTTAGATTATGTTTTAAATTTTATATTATTTTGTAAAGTTGTAAATTTTAAATGATAAATTTACACATTAAAAAATATCATGTGAATCTGCGTGAGAAGCATACTTGATGATGAAAAATTATCGATAATTTACATTGTAATAACTTTATAAAAAAAAAATTATACAACAATCAACTTAGTTTATTTTAAAGCTTTATTTTGACAATCGTGAATTTGTTTGCTTCAAAGATGATGCTTTTTTTCGAAAATTGTAAAAATTCAAACATATATATATGTATATATATATATATATAATACAAAATGTCTTTTTATTGCCATTGTAATTACAATTTTATTTGCTTTATTGGTAACACGTGGTAATTGATTTTTCGTGATGAATGAACTGACCATAAATAACCGAAATTACGTTTTCTGTTACGCTTTACCTCCACAGGAAGCACCACTGGAGAGATGTTTTCGAAAAGTGTGACTAATCTTTTCCTGCTTCCCACTATCCCTTTACCTGAAGTGAACATATTTGATGGTGGCGATTACGTATTTTTTCTCGCAAGTTTCTAATGAAATTTTCCTTCCCTGAATGTCATTGTCGTGTCGACAATTATAGGAGGTCCGCTTTACGGAAAAATGTTTCAGGTATTGCTTCTACCTGCAGCTAGTTCCACTGGCTGCTATTTTAGGGTGAGTAAGAGTGGTTGATAGTTCCGAGATGATCTTTAACCGGTGAACAAGGAGAGTAGAAGAACAGGGAAAGGTTCCGTCGTGGAAAAACGGTATTCTTTCTCTTCTGCGTTCTTTCGTTGTTGCTGAGGCAGATCTCACCATCTGGGTGGGTGGCTAGACCAATTTCGTGTTCCTTCGGGCAGAGTCCGTGGTTTTTGACATCGTCATCGTGCCTCTAATTAGGCCGTCCTTAAGTCGCTGAAAAAATCTAAGGTATTTGTTCTACCTGTGAGAGTTTCGGAGACCAGCCCACTCGTCTCCTTTTGATTCTACCTCTCATTCATGTCCAGGATTGTCTACCGATGAACATCGACCGATTCCTTTCTAGAATCATTCTTAAAATCCGTCAATAATCAATTATTTTAAATTATCGTATGAAGAAATAAACATAAATGGAAATAAAACGGTAAAATTTGCTTTTAGATCTTAAATATCGTGGATAGCTGTAATAACTTGTTGATACAGGCTTGAGTTAACTTAACGATAAGTTAATTTACTTTTAATATGCATTCTATGTTTTACGTCATAAGTAACATTCGCTACTTGTTCCTTTCATGTAAAATATGAAACGTAAAGCTAAAATAAGTATTCTAACAACCTAAGTAACAAACTAAGTAACTTGATTCAAACTATGTTCCTTATTTATGTTTTTATTTCGAATTCAATTATATGTATCTCTTTATTATGTAGTATTTCCTGAACTTATTTGAAGCGATTATTACGAATAAGTAAAAGATACGATTATTATTTAGTAAGTAAAATTATTGTTAAATTATGAATTTCATTTTTATTTAGTACAATATAGAAATATAGAATTAAGAAGTTTCTATGCAAGTTATATTTTAAATATTTTGGAGTTATTTGGAGCTATTAAAACCATTTGAGTTTCATTTTTACTTGGTTAAGCTATTTAATATTTCAATTAAATTAGATCTTATATCTTAAAGTTGACGATATCAATTTTTTGGTCAACTTCTTATTTATATCTCATATCTTCCTTCAAGTATCTTTACAATTAGATGACCATGATTTCGTCCATTCCGTTTGTACGTGCGTATCAATTAGATTTCGCGAAAGAACAAGTGGAAGACTGGACGGTTCCAGCAAGCGTTGTAAACTGCTCCGTCTCGAGCATGTACGTCCCGTCCACGTGTTCGCTTCTTAAACGAAGAGAGATCACATACCGGATGGCGACAGCTGGTCTAGAGCCATCCCTGTCTGATACCTCCGTAGACTTTGGTACTGTGACCTGACCGATATACAGGCCCCGACAGGAAATGCTATTCCGTAAATTGAAGTAAATTAGTCGTGGAGACGGGCTCCAAGCGAGGAGTTAAGAGCACGAGTTACTTGGTGTGCCTACGCAGTTACACGCACACAGCCACCTCGCTACCTCCTCCTACCTTTTTTTTCTTCGGCTTCTTCCGTCAAACTCGGTGCGTGACGCATCCTCCTCCACCTCTTTATCCTCCTCCACCTTCTGGGTCCAGCCGAGACTAGCTGGCGACTCTGGTTTCTCACGTGTGCGCACCAGGTTTCCATAAGAGATCCACTCGTGGTAGGGATACCAGAGCGGCGTCAGCTGTCTCTGGACTACGATAGGGAAGACTCATCTGACGAAAGTCAGACAGTAACACTTGCCCGTAACGAGCTTCAGGGTCTCGTGCTTCTAGTCTCAATTAGGAATTCATGAATTTTTCTCGCTTGCCAGTATTTCTTGAATGGGCTGTTCTTGGTTCGTTTTGTTGGTTCACGGAGTTCAAAAGAAAGCTTCAGTTATTAATCGGCGAATTAACTTATTACTGGAATTACAATCTTTCGAATCGATAATTTTTTTTTATTTATAAGTCAATTATTTCTTTAAGATGCTATGTCATTTTCATTCAGAACAAAATTCATAATTTCATAATTTCATCCATGAAAACTAAGACTGACCAGAGTACAATCGATTGTTAATACTTTAATTTTAGAAACTTTTGATCAAAAAATATTCTGACTAGAAAATTGAAGAGTAAAATGGAAAAATTATGATAATTTATAAAATTATAATTGGCAAGGTAAATAATTGTATTATATGTGTAATTAAATAGATGAATATTTAATACAGAGAAAATGTTTAATAAAAATTTTATTTGTACATATATAAGATATCAATTTTTTCGTCCGTTATTGTACATTTGATTGATCGAGAAGTTCTGTAATTCCCATTTTTTCAATTAAAGACATATTGAAATCACAAATTAATTTTATATAAAATTCATATTTTCTTTAAAATAAAAATTCTTGTTTCCTTTTTTTCAAAAACTATTTGATACAGTATCTTTCTATAAATTAGATGAGATACATCTTAAAAACCTTGTTCAACTTTGTTATATTATTTATTATTTATATATTATTTCTGACTTTGTGACTTCAGTTCATGTCTTATTTTAAATATAAGAGATATAATGAGAATTTGTGTAAAAAGTGCACTATCATGTACATAAGTTTGAATAAATATTCATATTACTTGAAGTTTATTTCGAATAAATAAAGCGGAAGTATTCAATCAATATCAAAAAACTGTTCTCAATATTGATATAAAATTAAAACTTTTATTTAGCGTAAATATTAATATGTAAAAGACGTACGCAATCAAATCAAATTATTTTTAATGATGTTATTCCAGTTATAATTCTTTGCTGATATATCGCTGAATTTATTTATTTAGAATTTTCTGTAATTTTTCCATTTGGAATTGTATACAATTTTTGGCAATTAAAATTTATTAAAGTTAAGATATTAACTTGTTAAAGTTAAGGTAATTGCTTACAGGTAGATCAATTTTTTGAAATTTCATTACATTACAGAATCTAATATAAAAGTAAAGTATAGTGAGGAAAAGAATATTAAGCGTTTTTTAGAGTTTCATAACCAAAATATTATACGGAAAATTAATAATAATTTAGATGACTAAAAAAATGTAAATGAAATGCATTAACGCAATTAACAATAGATCTAATATGGTCAGTATGATCAATTTATAATTTTTCATGGAAATTTTGTAGATTCACAGGAGTGAAATATTATTATTCAAGTATTTGAATAATTTTTTATAAAATGCATGTGGTAATAATAACTTGTGTTCTTTGTCGTATTAAAAGCTTTCCCTATTCCTTGCATTTGAATTTCTTTGACATAAGTTTCATAGTTCAATCAGTATTATTTAATTAACATTAATCATAGTTTAATCAAATATTTAATAATTACTACGCAGTAATAAATTTAATTATTAACAATAGGAATAATTTTATGACTGCATGTATACATCTTGGAAAGGAACCCAAGAGGAATAATATTGACTCAAAAACTTTTGTTACACGCTTTAATATGTACATTGATAAAAGTTAAAAAATAATATGCTCTTCGAAAAACTATTATTTATTCTTTAATTTCAAATTGGAAATTAGATAAATTAGAAATAAAAGTAATAAAAAAAAGGCAATGTATAGAATGTAAATATTTTTTGGAATTTACTTTTAAAGTCACAATTAGTATTGAAACAAAACAAAAAAATTAGTCAAAATCCTTATGACAAAAATTAAGAAGTACATATATCATAAATTTAATATTCGTAAAAATACGTACGACTTATGAGGACAATTTAGTTTTAATAAAAATAATAGTGTATAATTATTTGTAATTTTTTAATGCAAGATTGGAAAAGCTTTAAATTTTCGTAAATCGATAGACATTGCGAGGCATTGATTCAATTAATCAAGTACTCAGTCGGTATATCAGATTATATTTTTATAATTTTTTCTATTAATTCTACTTTACTGATAAACTAATGAACTCTTAATTAACGTTTGATACAATTTCATATATTCCATTGGATTTAAACCTGGAGACTGATTTGGCCCCCTAATTACATTAATATTTTATGCCATGAGAAATGTTTACTTTGGAATAACCATTCCATTAACATTCTTTTTTGAATAAATGGTCTATGATTTTTCAAGATATTACAATACACAAAATGTTTTTTACAGCTTCTTTGTATTGTATTAACGAATAAGAATCGATTTAGAATTCTATTTACTGTTATAAATATCAATAATTTGTCATTGCAAATATCTGGTCGAAAAATTCGTAATGAATGGAACAAGCACTTCAACACATACAATGATTACTCATATTTGTATAATAAAGTTTTTATTCATAAAAGCTATTTCTTAACTTTTATCGGTAAGTATATGTACATGAAATAAATTAGTAATTACTAAAGTTGTTCAAACTGAAATAACTAAATAAACTAAAATATTTCAAATTGAATAATGCATCGAGTTATTTTAAATGGTTAATAATAATTATTTATTAATTTATTTGTTAAAGAATATTATCTATTGTTTTGATAATGTTACTATTGAATTTTTTTATCGCCGCTGCGCTAGCAGTTATATTTTATTTTGTTGTATGTATAAGTACATGCATATTAAATTTCTAGAATAATTGAAATTCTATAATTTAAATATTCCTATTTTATTTTAACTTGAAATTATTTATATTAACCTATTATTTACATAACTTTATGTTACATATCTAGTTAATGAATTATTTTAGCACATATGATGTAAATAATTTCTGCTATAAATTTATTTATAGCTACTATAGCTATTATTTACTCATTTATAGCATATGTGCTGCAAGTTATTCATAATTTAGAATTATAAGTTAAAATAAAGTAAAAATATCAAATTGCAGAATTTGAATTATTGTAAAGTTTAAATTATGTTCAATGTGCAGATGCACTTGTACAATAATAATTTTCATATTTAATATACATATACACGGTTCTTGCATTCAACCTTTGCCAGTATGTTTGAACAAAAATATGAAATATGACAAACACTTTTTTATATGATAGATTTTATAAAATTAAAACTAAAATATACTAAAATATAAATAGGTTAATGTTTTTTTTTATAGAAAACGTCTAGATTAATTATAATTAGAAATGATATGGTTCTATTTAAAAAAATTAAGTTGAAATGAAATCTCAGAACTCCACCTACAAAACCATTAATAACAAGAATAAGAGACATATGTCTCTTTATATCAAACAACATTTAGAAGAACGTTTTTCTTGTAATTTCAATTCCTTGTGAAATATTACACCGTATTCACTTAAAAAATACTTAAAGAACACACTATATATACATTTGTATTATTTTTCTATCAATTGTTTTCCTATTCACATTTTGCATTCAACAAATTGTTAAGATTCCATCCGTATGTGTCATTGAATAATGGTATTCAATTTGCCATGGAAATAATGTCCTGTTTATCACGTTATAACAGCTGCACTTTGAAATTCAAATACACATCTCAGGAAAGCTAAAAATTGATTGATAACTACGTGGCTCTTCGTCAGTTGCATAGCTACGAGGCTAAATAGCTAAAATATATTCAATTCAATGCTTTGCTATTCAAGAATTCATTCTCAACCGAAGAAAAACAATTTAACAGCCGCATCTGTTAGAACATATTAAGAGAATTAATTTCAATAAATATTTTGTGTTACATGAATGTGAAACATTGTATATTATTTAAATTATTTCTGGGAAAATGAATAAATTTTACATTCGGGGAATTCATAAACTGTGGAAACTACTAGGGATAAATTAAATTGTTTCGTTAAATCTTTTTTTCACAAAAATGTTTTTAAATAAGTAGAGATGATTAAATTGCTATTAAGTTATAATTGATAATAAGATATAGAAAAACATACACGTATTAAATATTTGTCCAAAGATAAAAATATATTTAAATCAATGAATATTAAATATACGAAGGAAATTCTAGAAATTCAAAGGATTATAAAAATTCAAAGATAAATATCGATCTAATATAATATGATTAGATTGCCTAATTAGAAATTTCATTGCTATTCCTGTTAAATATTGTAATAAGTATTCTACTACGGATATTTTCTATATGTTTGCGTATTCTATACGGTGTATATTTTTTACGTCTTTAAATTTCCTATAAATGCATAAAAATTTACATTTTAATGCTATGTAATATTTTAGAATTTTTATTAGAATTTTATTAGAATTTTTATCTGTAAAAGAAAATAAATATAATAAATTTCATATATTGTAAATTTATAATGCTTATCAATTTATTAAACACGAATTTATGAATTATTAATTAAATCTATTACATAAAGACACTTCTAAATCAGACAAGATTAACTAAAAAAAGAGAATCCCAATAATTCAAAAAATTAGTAAATATTAATGTAAAATAATATTATAATATTTTAACGTGATAAAAACTCATTACTTTATTAAAAATTCTACAAAACTAAAATAGCTCTTTAAAACTAAACTAAAATTCTTTAAAAATATTTCCAAAGATAAAAAAATAAAAAGAAACAAAAATACAAGAAGAATTTCTGTATTTATAGGAAAATAATCCTTACGATCAAAAATCCTCTCCGATGAAAAATATATGTGTATGTATGTATGCAGGAACGAGCCAAGTATTCGTCCTGCGTCTGTGTACATTTTTAGCGTTCCCAATTATCCAATTATGGGAATGAGATAAATGCGTTTCTCGGGAAAAAGATAAATACGTCGTTTAAGAAATGTCTTTGACCGTGGAGATCGGAGATGAGCCCGTTCGCTCAATGAACAATGATTATGTGTGTTTCACTGAAATCTTATTGACACGAGCCACGTGCAAGATGGATTTGCAAGAATCGTCAAGTCACCATCGAGAAGGAATCACGGCGAATGGTCGGTGTGTATCTCAGTTACGTAAGAATCAGTGGTTTCTTACTGATCGATTTTATCGATGAATTGCGCGATTTGAAGCTGTGCAACGATTCCTATTAGAGAAACAATATACGTCTTTGACCATACGTTCGTTCCTGGTTTTTGCTGATTAACATTCTTGATGCTTATTTGTTAATTGTCCAAATATATATATTGTACTTAAAAATGAATGATTAGATAAAAATATTTTCTGTCGCGTCTAATAGAATATGCTTTTTTATCTTAACATATTTTGTCTTAATATACTATGTCTCTTATTTACAAAATTTAATTTTTATTATAAATTGTTAATAATTATAAATGTAATTATAAATAATTAAGATAAAAAGTAAATAGTTAACCTTAATTCTAAGAAAAATTTGTATATTTTGACCTAAATTAAATTAATTAATCTCAGATAAATTATTGCAATGACGGAATTAGTATTTTAATAAAAAATTTTGGTGTAAAATATCTTTTATATTTTCAATGATAACTTCAACATTCTTAGACATGAATATATATATATTAAGGCTAGAAACAAATAACTATTTCTTATTCCTCGGTCTTATTTATTGCACGTGTATTTTTAGATACTAATAGAAATAAAATATATTTTAAAATGTCCGAAAAAAATAACCTTTATGACTACTCTACCTTTGCCTCTTATAATAGAATATGCTTTTATTTATATGAAATAAAAATATATTTACATAAAATAAAAAAAACTAAAAATCTACATACATGTCAATACCTCTCAAGAGATTAAATGAACTAAAACAAAATATAAATTTTTAATTCATTATCTAAACATTTTACAATTACAAAATGATCATATAACTAATTATAACAAGAAATTTTATTTAGTGTAGATATTTTGTTACTGAAGTGAAGACTGAAAACATTTACAGAAATATGTTATCTAAAAGAAATGCATCTATATTTAAAGGGACTATATTTAAACTAATTGTATTAATATATAAAAGTAGATATGTTACAATATTATTATTTTAATATAAATTTTTAATTCTTTGATTAATGATAGATGATATTACTATCTTAACATAAATTTGTTGTTTCTACATATTTTAATTACGCGTGTTAAATTTTTAAAGACTAATAATGATATAATTTAATAATGAAGTTAATAGTTTCACAAGTGTTAATCATTATAAAATTGTTTCATTATTTGAAAATTTATTTATCATTATTTTTTATGTTCAAGTTTCTGATATAATTTCAAGTAGTGATATTTGTATCTAGTAATTGTATCAGCGAATTGGATATTTCAAATATAACTTAGATTTCTAATTTACAGGTTTTACAGGCAAATGGCAAATAATAGATTATAAACATTATTTTAACTAATTTTCGCATTTTATAATTAAGATGTTCAGATATTTACGCACGAATAGTATCTAATATGGACAATAGTTAATAATGCTGTTAATAATACTTATTAACAATTCATAATTTTGCATAGAATAAGAAAATATTTGAAGTTTCATTTGAGGAATTATAAAAATTTATGGAATTATTGAAAGGGAGAGAGAGAAAGTGAGAGAGAGAAAAAGAGAGAGAGAGAGAGAGAGAGAGAGAGAGATGTTTGTTTTGATCAGCGAATTAATTTTCTTGTAACTCGTGTATTTTCTGTTCACTATCCACACAATTGCGTGTTAACGTAATGAGTAACGTAAGTTTTCCTTGATGTATGCGAGGAAAATTGCAGAGATATTAGTGACACTAACATTTAAGCATTTAGCACTTAATGCGTTGCAACGCTTAAAGCTTATTGTTAGTCATGAAGTAACATTAGCACTAAAACAGAATATTTGATACATTTTGTTTTCAAAATTGGCTCTATTTTGCACATTATTTTGCTTGGCTATATGTATATATATATATATAATTTATTATAAATATATTAAAATTTTAATTATTATATGTTTATTATTATATGTTTTAATTTGAATTAAAATTAATATATAAAATACAGTTAAGTTTTCAACACTGTGTTAAATATCTATTATCATAAATTTAATCATATTATAAATTCCAAATTTTTAATAAAAAATGGGAATAGAGTTGGATATGCAAGAAGTAAAATAGAGAATAGAATAGAATAGAGTAGAGAATAGTTAGAATATTAAATGAATTTAAGTTAAATCAATTTTTCTAATATAATAAAATTTTTTCTTTTATATAGATATGTAACGTTATATTTTAAAATTAAAATTTTCATAATTGTATTAATTTTCACATTAATTTTCACATATGATTGTATTTTTTCACATTGTAGGACAAGAGAGTTACAATACGTAGACGCAGTTAATACGACGACAGGAAAAGAAGGGTGGTTGACATTAAACGTTAGTGAGCCTCTCGATCATTGGGTGAATAATCCTGATGGAAACAAGGGATTGTATCTGTCAATACATCCTGCAGATCGATCTGGTAAGTAAAAATTCATCTTGCAATTGCTTTTCACTTCTCTGCTTTACAAGATTTTATGATCTTTTGTCTATCTTTAGATCAAAGACTCAATCAAAACTGCAATCAAACTCTAAGTTTGGATCAAATAGATAGATATATTGCATTATATAAATTATATTAAGAATAAAATGCGAAGAAAATCTTTATCATGAGAAAGTAATACGGAAACTAATTTAATATTTCACATTAATATCAATATATATATATATATAAACATATAATTATTGTATATATATACATATAGATATAATTATTGTCAATCTAATTTTAATTACAACAGTTTGTTAAACTATGTTTATTTAAATAAAAGAAATTTTTTATGAATTCATAAATTTATACTTACATAAAGTTTTATACTTTATAAAGTAATTGAAAAGATAAACCATTTTCAACATAGCGTAGGAAGTTAATTTTAAAATGTTCTGCCTGTGATTTATTTTTCGATAGTCTACGAAATATCGTAGAAGCAAGTACATCCTGTCTATTTACTAAATTTTAGTGCTCAGTAGTTGAAGCAGTATATATGTAATATATTATAGTAAGCATTTATAATTGTATTCAATTTTAAATTTTCATTTTTTTGAAAGGAGATACTTTGATAAAAATTAACTTTGTTCTAACATTTTAAAACTGCTTTTTTTCATTCGTTATGAAATTTTATATCGAATGAAATTTTACATTAGTGAATATATAATATATATACATTCTAATATACAATCACATTCTATATATACAATCACAAAATAGTTCATATACTCGATGAAAAATTGTCGATGTTTTAAACTAATAATTTCGTGAAAAAAATTATCCAGTTAGCTTTTATTTTGACATTCTTAAGTTCGATTTTTTTTTTCAAAGATATTCTTATGCCTGTGCCGTAGATGAAATGTAAAGATACTTTCGTTTCTGAAAATTGTAAAAATTTAAACATTTCTAAAGTCATTAAAAAAATTTTTTTCATGGATCCACCATGATTTTGAAAATTAAAGTTTTCTCTTTTTTATTTTATTGAATATTAGGATTAAATGATGAAATATTAAGTGATGAAATATTCTCTAGAATATTAAAATTGTTGTCTTTTAATTAATATTCAAAGTAATATTCAAAGTTCAATAAAATGAAGAAAAAAATAATTTATATATAGAAGGTTTTAAGAGCTTGTTGTAAGAGATGTCAATTTTGAAGATTATGGTTAATGCACGGCGACTCACATTAATATTCGGACACTAAATATTGAAACTATTATAATTTTGTAAAAAGAAATTATACAACATTAAATTTGGATTCATTTTAAAGTTTAAAGCTTTCAGATTGTATTATTCATTTTATTCTAATATATTTCTAGATCATGGATACAAAATAAAGATACTTTTCTTTTCAAAAATGCTATAAATTATCATAATATGTAAAAATATTGAAAAAATTTTTTCATAACTGGTTCTACAATAGATTGAAGCCTTTTCTTTATAATGATCTCCACATTTTGATATACGACTTTTTTCGCCAATTTTTGAGAACTTTGAATATCAGATGAAAATGAATATAATGATAAAAATGTTAAAATTTCTTGAGTTTTCGTCGTTTAAGCTCAATAAGTTCAAAGTTTTCAGCCTAACCTTTAGCTCGATTCAGTCATGAAAAAAATCTTTCAATGTTTTTATATAGACACTTACTATAATAATTTACTATAATAATTTTTAAGAAGAAAAGTGAGTTTCCCACTCGTTATATATTATAGAAACACTTTAAAATAAAATGAATGATACATTTTGAAAATAGAAATTTCAGACTTTGAAATGAATCCAAGTTTAATGTTGTAGGATTTTTTTTTTATGGAATTATAACAATTTCAATATTTAGTATATGAATATTAATGTAATCACTGTAGACATGAAAAAATTCCTTTTGTTATTTTAGAGACATTTGAATTTTTACCATTATTCCAAAAATTATTTTATTATTCTCCTGTTTGCTGGATGAAAATATCTTTAAAAAAAAACTCAAAGCAAATTGTTAAATTGTTAAAAACTTCATGTTTTAAAATGAGGTCAAATGGATTTTAATGCAATTTTATTTCATGAAATTATGACAATTTAAAATATTGAAATTACAACAATCTAAAATATTTTTAATCGAGTATACGAAAAATTTTGTGAGTAACTAAAAATATTTGTGTTTCATTATTTTATCACGAACGTGTACTTAAATATTTAAAAATAACATTACAATTTACAATAACAATTTTATGAAAGAATCTCAAAACTAATTGAATGTTTTACATCGACTCATAATTTACATAATTGATTAAATGATGCACTGAATTTAATTGTCAGTATATTGTACATACATACGTGTCTGCTTTGTTTGACCATAAATTTCAAACTGTCGCGAATCAACGATGCAATGTTTCTAAAAAATATCAACAGTTACACAAATGGAAGCATAGTGTGATGATTTTAGCAATATTTAGAACATTTGATCAAGTTACTGTATGACTTGAATTTTTCAATATTCTTTAATACAATTTTTACGATTCTTAAATTTAAATACATTTTTTTTTATTCTATAATCTCTGACTCTGTTCTGTTTCATTTCTGAAAGATTTAAATCTTCGTTTATAAGAATAAACTTCGTTTATATGAATTTGTTGGATGAAAAACAATAATTTTTATAAGAATCTACTGATTACTGATCCTCCACTATTACTGATTTTCTACTACTACTGATTTTTTTTTCACACAATAGAAATTCATGATCAAGTGAGTAGATCTAACGAGTAAAAGTTAACGTTTAATTGGAAATTTGATAAATGGAATTCCTATGATTGTTTTATCTGTTATAAATAAAAGCTCAATTGTTGATCGAAACAAAAGTTTCATACGTTATAATTTCATTAATATTCATAAAAATGAATCATGAAACCAATTATGAGTTTCGATAAAACAATTTCCATAAATAAATAGCACATCTTTAATATATATTTTGAAAAATATAATAAAAAAAAAGAAATAAAAGCTTGGTAAAAAATTACTTACATACTGAATATTACAAAAAGCACAATACTTTCTATATTTTCACATTAAATATAATTATTCTTTTCATAGTAAGTATTTTTAACTTATATTATAAAAATTATATACATTTATAATCTTAATATTTTGTTTGTAATAAAAAAAATATTTTTATTCAAATTTAATTGATTTAATTGAAGAATAATTATAAGAAACATTAGTTTAAATTCAAATGTATTAATTTTATTAATATTTTGAATTTTTTAGAAATTAATTGTATTGAATATTGAAATTTGAATATTGAAAATAAATTTAAATTTAATATCATATATAAATTTTTTAATAATAAATTTGAACCAGGATTATTAACACTAAACGTAAATATATTGTATACTTATCCGTACCGTAAGTTAAATGACTGATTATAAAATAAAAGTCTTTTTACCAAAAAGAATATAGTATATAACTGTCAATTTAATATAGGGAACAATACGCAAAATAACTTTTGAATAATAAGAAAAAAAATTAAATATTTTCATTTTTTTAAACAAGAGTTAAATGAATAAAAGAAATAATAAGTGTAGAATTTTCAATTAAACTTTTAAACCGGTCGTTTGATCGACATTGGTACGTTGTAGTGTTAATAATAATTTTTTATATAATTATAATTATATAAAAAAAAGTGAGGATATAGAGAATTTCGATTTAATGCTGCTTTTTATTTAATATTTTATACTGTAGTATTTTCGTTACCTATATTATATTTATCACTTAAATTATTAAATTTATATTTAAGATCAAATTTTTATATTTCAAAAATATTAAATGTGGATGTAAACAATTTTGCATTTCAAAATTTCCTCATAAAATTGAAAAACGCGAAAGAACGTTGTGTTATAGAATACGTATGGAATAGAACAGTGTTCGATTAACGAGTAACAAGACGCGGCGCACGCTTCGTATTGAGCAACAGATCGTGGCTAATAAACGCTTCGGGGTCAGAAGTTCGACGTAATGAATTCCGAGCGTTTCTTGAACACCTGGCACAGCAGAGAAGGCAGCAACCTCCGTGGATGCATATACAGGTATATGCTTTCTCGAATGTACACCTGTTCCACACTCTCACTCCCATGCTGAAAAGCGTTCCTTGTTCTCTACACACCGTGTCTTCGTGCCTGTGTACGACTGATCAGCTAGCGATGGCTTCGTATTAGACCTCCGCTGCCTTTTCACCTTTCCAGTCCATTTCTCTTTCTCGGCATGCTCGCTCGTGCACGTGCAAAATGATGGCGAGAGCATCTGTTTATCTCGTTTAACCGATTTTCTGGACGTTTTTCATAATTAAAATGAAATGAAAGAAAAAAACTGAATTGAAACGATATATCAATTGTAATATATCAATTATAATCGTCATTAACAAAGCGCACAATAAACTCATAGTTGTATTGGTAGTTATCTATTATAAGAGTTGTGTAGGTTATTGCATTACCAACTATGCAGAGAAATATTCGTTAGTGTTAAAGAAATATAAAATAGTAAAGAAATTAAAACAATACAAAAATAAAGTATCAGGGAAAAGCCTTTAAAAATTCAATTTAACATCAATTCTACTTTCTTGTATACGAATCTTTTCCTTTAAGCCCTTTTGATATTAAAACTATAACATTTTTTGAATAAACATCTGATATCTGAAAGCTATTATAAGTACAATAAATCTTCGAAGAAACTAATTGTGAGACGACGAAATGTTCAAAAAGACGAATATAGAATCTAGATCTTGTTCTCGAAGGCAGCGAACGTCGCGTTATAATGAAATGTGATGAGAGACAAAACACGGCGCGGCGAGAAAGGAGGGAGTCTTCGATCGTTCACGAATCGAGGACGTAAATCTAATCTTGCTCGCTTCTTGCGAGTTTTCGTGCGTCACTCGAAGTCCTTCCTACTGCTGGCCAGCACGAATACATCATCGACGAGAGGCCAAGCGATGGCGTCGTCTTGTCTTCCTATACTGGCGAGATGTGCGTGCGTGGGATTTAACCGAAAGAACAAAGCCTAACTGCAAGACTACACGGGAGTAACGAAGAGCGAGAGATACGAACGAAGCGAAGACCCAGATGGTGAGATAAGGACGCCCCTGAATTCAATTCTGCCACCGAATCTTACAGATGAGAATCGTCACGACGCGTACGAGGGACGATTATCTCGATTCGATTCTTCAGATAAACTACACCTGTCGGTTAGCCCACGAACCGATGAGCTTTAGATCATTGATGATTTTCCTTTCCCAAACGTCGCCTCCCTTTCCAAGATCTTTTCACCGATCTGGGAACCGTGCCTTCTATGATTAAATCTCATCGGGATAACGTATGAAAAACAACCAGTTACAAAGCCTTCAGACTAATATTCTTGCTGAACATGTGTTTTTTTCAACGCATCCGAGTGCCAGAGAAGAGATCCATCTTTTTATCAGACTTTGATGTTTAAGGATACTGTCTATTGAAATGAACAGGTTTCCAGAGGCTTCGCGAGGATTTATTAAAGTCTTTTCAACTATATTTCGATTGTTTCAGTGTCTATATTATTATTCTATTATTATTCGTTGTATATAATTTATTAGTAATTTTCTTTATCAAGTATACTAGTATACTTTTCTTTATCAAGTATACTCCTTCCAGACTTACAGATTTTAATGCTCTTAGCGACGTGTACAGTTATTAATAAATTTTTCAAGTGCTATAATTCTCATTTACATGTTATGGGAAAAATGTATTTCTTAATGCTTAATTTTTTGTGTTTGATATTTCATGTAGTTTTCCAAATTTTGAAATTCTTCGGACTGTCATTGTTTTATAAAAATTTAATATTTTTAAAATCTGCTATAACAAAAACCACGTTTATTTATTTGTTTTAACAAATTAATTGGATTGTGTTATAAAATTCTAAATTCTAAGACTTATGTAAATTGTATTCGTATAATTTAAAACTGGGTGGTTGTTTTTATTTCCGCCGTTAAAATTATACTTATTTACACTAACGTTATAACAACCAACTAATTTCAAGAATATATACATATAAAAGAAGTAAAAGTATGTATGATATAGGTATTTGCTGTATATAAAGGAACAATAATTATAAATCTATAAAGAGTAAGAAAATAAAAGTATCAAATATATAAATAAATGAATATAAAAGAATAGATATATTTAAACTTTTAGCTAGCCGATCACTAGCCGCTGAGTCACATGATATCAGAGTAGCAACACTAGTAGTCACTAGCACTATAGTAATATTACCGGTTGTTGTTATAGTATTGAAAAGGTATATCCAAGTTATTCGGTACATCAAATATCGAATCATTTCACACAATTCATTCCTCGACAGAGTATTATTTGTTATAATCGATTGTATCGGACGAAGATTGGGTACGTTCTTTCGTAGAATAAGAAACGATTAAAATAGGGCACTTTGAATTATTGACATTAAGATGATAATTCACGATTGTTAAATAATTAAATGATAAATAGAATGCTTTATACGACGTCACGCCTCATTCTCTTCCGAAACTCCTGTCTAGCGAAAATACTCATTACAACGTCAAATTAAATTATCGTTTCAGGTTTGAAATAATTATACAGACTCTTGTATAATTGTCAGTTATCTTTTAATAGTCTTTTAACAAATTATTGATAATTATCTTTTCTCTTCATAGAAATTGAATTTGCATTACAGAGGAAATGGCAACAAAATAATTGATCTAATAACGATACAGTGATTTTTATAAAATTCTTCAATATTTTTGTCTTTGCTTTCAATGTTTTCTTTATATTCTTTATATCTTTATTATAAAATATTTTATTTATAAAAAGCGTAAAATATACAAAAGGTTATATTGGATATTAAAATCAGATATTTAGAAAATATCCATATTTTAATAATACCTCTTGAAATATAATATCCATCTTGAATCGTATAAATCCGAGTACAACAGTAAAAAGTTGACTTTCTATCGAATAACTTTCTATGGTTAAAAAATTTCGCATAATAAAAAAGTCAGTTCCTCCTTATTGGATTTCGATGATGAGATTTATGCATACAAAGATATTACAAACATCAAATACTCGAGGCCTAAATCTACTTTGCGTATCCCATGGTTGAAAAGAACTAACAGGGGCGTTAAATACTTTATTGGAACCAACATCTTTTCTTAAACACTACTCAAAAACCACAATTCATCCCGTTCTTAAGGTTTGACTCTTCTACGAAAGGAAGCTCACAAAAAAAAAAGAAGAAAAAGAAAGGAAATAAGAATCAGACGGTGGTAACAAACTAACAAGTATCAGAGAAACGTCCAGACCAATTTGTTTCATGTCTTAGTTTAGATCCTTTATTGAAAGAATTGAATTTCAACATCTTTTTCATCGTCGCACAATCTTTGTTGTAGACAAGAATAATTGAAAGACATCTAAATAAAAGAATTGCGGGTTTATAGTTGACAATCGCTGAAGTGAATGTTCATCAATATCACGAAATGTTTGTGAATGTTTACTGACATCTGCTAATGTGAATTTACTTTCATGGAAACACAAAGATAAAAACAATTATAAACAATTCGAACATTTGCAGCAATGTATTAATGATAGCAACCGACGCTATTTTGGTCTCATAATTTTCATCGCTAATGATCCGCTGACGCTATTCTGGCATCATACGATTTCAGCGATTAATGATTGTTGAAAAATTTATTATAATGAGGTTAATAATAACATATGGTTAAATATTGTTTATATTCATTTATTACACGTATGTTTCTTTATATATAGCAAAATCTATTTTATTAATTCTTAATAGAATCTACTTTGTTTAGTCTTTGTTTAGTCATTACAGTGTTAGTTATAATAAAATATATATATCTATGATCCAATGGATTATGAATGAATAATATAAATTCTGGCATCCAAGTCAAATTCAATATTCATTCATAGAATTGGATTCAATATTCGTTCATGAAATAACGAATTTCATTTCCTGTATTTTCAAAAAATTTGATGTACAGTAGAATTCTGTTTGTATGAATTCTATTTATTTGAATTAAATTTTAGTTAATACTCGATTGAATGAACTTTTGCTGGTTCATTTATTTAATCTAAATTCCTACTATTTGAATGAAAAATCACTAGAGAATCAATGGTTTTCTATTATATGAATTCCAATTATATAAACTATTAGTCTTGCGATAACTTTATATAAACAAAGTCCTATTGTACACAAATTACTTTCGAACTTCACAGTGAATATCAGTGAAGTTCGAAAAATGAAAGGCCATATTATAAATATTACCTATATATTTAAATATACATATGTAAATATATCAATTTCGTTAAAGTTAAATTTTCGAATAAAAAGATATTGCTATATATAGTTTCTGGTTATATGGTACTCTCAATAAATTGACTTGATACAGGCTCGATTATATTTAAAACTATGGTTTATATCTACATTATTTCTACGTTATATCTCTATTTTCTTCCATTATAGACACTATCTTTTTTCTTCCGAAATATTTATAAATGCACTTACAAAACTTCCTACTTATATTGAGTTGAATTTATTTGCAATGCACTTGATCTTATCTCTGCAAATATGTTTTTGCTCGTTTACCTCGCGGTGATACTTGGTAAATGTTTCAATACAAATAATCGCAAACATGGGCGAACATTTATTAGAAATGTTCGTTTAGTGGATAACAGACTAAAGAATCGATATTACTGGTGATAATCGGCGGAAGAATGGCGCGTGTCTAACTTCTAATCGTTGTATCTTTGGCGCGATACACGCAGGTAACACTTGAGAACCCTGCCATAACGATATCATGGATATTAAACGAGCACACGTTTCAATCCGAGGATTGGAACGATTATGTATGTGTGTGAGCTTGAAATGTTTATGTCTCTGCGTACATACAGTTTGTTGTTTGCCGCGCCTAGATCATTTCGTTGTTTGCCTTTCTCACTTCCTTCTCCTCCAACACCACCACCACCACCACCTCCACCTCCACCTCCACCTTCACTATCACCACCACCATCACTATCACTATCATCACCACCACCACCATCATCATCACCATCACCACCACCACCACCACCACCATCATCATCACCATCACCATCATCACCATCATCACCATCATCACCATCACCATCACCATTATCATTACCATCTCCACCACCTCACCTGTTTCTTTCACTCCCCACGTTGCTTCTTTTCTTATCCTCTCGCACCTGTATATTTTCTTTCTTTCTCGCTCCTTTCCTCTTCTCTGCTCCTCTCTTTTGCGAGCACAACCGGTTTATCTTTGATCATTCAATATAAAACATAAGATCGCAGACGCACCTCTGCGTGCGCGCGCGCGTTCACGTATCCACAGGTATTCCTTGCATACATCGAGAGCCACGATTCCGTTCCTCAATAATTCTTCTCTTTCACTGTTTCTTTTTCTCTTATTCTCTGCACCGTGTCTCTCTCTCTTTTCCTCTTTCCTTCGTCTTGACCATTTGTCCATTTCCTTCAAATCCCTCTTCTCTTCCTCTGTTTTATTCTCTGGAAGACACGTCTCTCTTGCGACACGCACGTTCACACACATATTCTCGGTTATCCTTTATCTGTCTCTCTACACTCCTCCTACTTTTTCTTCTTCTCTTTCCTCCTCTTTTTCTTCTTCTCTTTCTTCTTCTTTTTCTTCTTCTCTTTCCTCCTCTTTTTCTTTATCTTCTCTTCTTGGTGTTCTTCATCTTCCTCCCCTTCTTCTTCTTCTTCTTCTCGTTTGGTTAAGAGCCCCTCGGTTTGTTTGCACTGGTTCGGCGTGACGCGGACGCGCAAGCGGCTTCTCACCGTCCGCCCCCTACCAAAGGAAGTTTCCTCCGGTTGCAGAAAACCAGATGCTTTCGAAAGTATAACCGCGGCTATCTTTCTGCTTCTAAAGACCGGCTACACACCTCCGCGTGATACGCCTACGCGTATGCGTCTAACTGCGTGCTCGCTGGCTCGTTTGCTTGCTTGCTTGCTTGCTTGCTTGCTTGTTCACTTTTGAAAGACTTACGACGCCTCGCTATCACTACGAACGAAAACCAACCTTTGTCAAATGCTTTCGACTTTATCTACACGGTTTTTGCCGCGTTGAAATTTCAATAGAGAAACTGCTGATCATCGATTTTGAAGAGTTTATGGATCTTTTTGTGGGACTTTGTAATCTTATTAGAATATATATCATTTGTGAAGAGATTTTTCGAATTTTGACATCAAAGTGCGTAAATAAAATATATGATTTTGCAATTGAAACTGTAGGATATTATTTAATAGTCGGTAATGAAATTTAGAAAATATTGGTGTGTTATAAATAAAAATAAATTATTATAATGCAACTGTTATACCAAAAGTATGTGAATGCGAGCTACTATGGTTAATAATTATAACATTTGACAACGACGATGTTAGTTTATCAACATAATGAAGTCATTTTTTATAATTTTGCTACCAAAACATAATTGCGTATTCTTTTCGCGATTATAGTTATGTGCCTACGTATTTGTTTAAATAACGATACTATATGTACATTATAAGCGCATTTTCAATTAACCTTGGTTCGATCATTAGTGACAATAATTTACAATAATTTATATGGAATTATCAAAATTCGAAATATTTGATTCTTGGAGTCGAAATTATTAAGAATAAATTTCAATTAAATTAAAAATTACAAAACTAAGTAATTTAACTTGTTATAATTCCTAACGGATTTATATATGCATTCTTTTCACGATTATATATGGTTATTTGTCTAAATAGCAGTTATAATATCATTTGATTACCTTTGATTGGTTTATCAACAGTTTCCAAAAAAAACTCGTTCGCACGAGTGTTTGAAATGATGTTCATGGGTTTAAATAAATGTTTAAAGATCGCCGTATTTTTCGGGGGATGGGCAAGTGCCGAGGCTGCGGTTAGCTAAGATTCAAGAATACCATGTTCAGGCTTCTCTCTTCTTCCGGTGATCTTTTCCTCGGGCTCCGAGAGAAGCAGATTTTATACGCGCCGTTTGAGAGAAATGTCCACGATCGTCGTTTTATTGGACAATCAAGATATTGAGCGGGAAAAAGAGAGAAGACTGTGTCTATGACTGAGAGACCTCTAGAGAACTCTACCTAAGAATGGACGATCGTAACGATAGCGTTAATGCCGTATGTTTTACTCGTGCTTATTGCGATGCTAATTCAGCAGTTATAGAGTCACTATATCGACTAATTAATAAAGCAGCGACAGAGGTATTTGACTTGTGCGCGGAATGTGTGCCAACTGTGCTGATGTTACGTGCTTCACACTTTTTCTCCTGTTCTCTCGTGACCATCTTCTTGATAAATTCCGTTGTTTTTCACAGTTTACTGTTACGAATTTGTTGGACACAAGCTTGACTAAATCTTATTTGAAATAAAAATGAAAAATAACGGATCACTTCGATTATTTCATTATTTTTATTTCAGAAACGATGTAAAAGATTAAATTAACTCTTTCACATAAAATATCAAATAATTCGGATTTTAACATCGATATGAATATTAAGTATTTCATTTTGTACATTTTTGAACAATAATATATGTTGAGTTATTTAACAATTTTTTTTCTTTTTTTTTTTTAATTTTCTTTTAAAATGGTTTACATTCAACAACGATGTCGTAATAGTTCGATGCCAGTAATAATGTTGTGTGTGTACATAACTGAATACTATGATAGATTTACACTCTTACTTTCTTTGACATCTTGTATAATTTTATAATAAATAACAAAAAATATCATTTTCACTCATCGAATTTTCTTCACATTTCATTGCACTCTAGTTTAATTAATAATTACCTTAAGAATAAAAATATTTGCAAAGAATTACTTACGAAAAATTTCTTTTTCAGTTATCGAATTTTCTTCATGTTTCATTATATTCTAATTGAACTAACTCGGTGTAATAAAAATTAAAATAAAATGGAAAGCTAGAATTAAAATTAAATACAAATTCTGTATAATAAAAACTAAATGCGATTGTTCTAAAATAAAAACTAAGAATTGAAAATAAAAAATTGAAAACTAAGATATATAATATTATATTATTATTAAGATATATAATATATAATTTATATAAATTCAAATTTAATGTAGTTGATAATTAGAATAAATGGAAGCTTAAATGGATATACGTTTCTATTTGCCTACGTTGAATATTGGGACACGTTTTCAGAACACATAAACCGTCCTCGAGAGTTGATAATTTTTAGTTGAAATGAATCGTGAGATGAGCAATGTTACCGGTTCCACGTCCTTGACTGTTGGAAGTATTGTGAAAGCGTTCCCGGTTGATCTAGGACTGCCCCTTTGTACTAAATCGTTTTGTCCTTGAACCTCCGGCACGAAGAGGACATGCCAAGAAATTTGCTTTTTATTACTCTTAATATATGAAAACTGGATCAGAAGGATCCAGTGGATCTGTGAAACACATGTAATCAGAAACGCTTTACTGGCCTGGAATTACAGTACCACGAATTTCACATTTTCTGCGTATCATTATCTTCGTTCTCATCATCGTTTAAACACAAATTTATTTGCGTATTTCACAGTTTCAACCTGTCTCTTAGGGTTGAATAAATTGTTGCATTATTCATAATTTATGAATTTGAAATTGTAGTCTTTGTTAAAAAATGTGAGTTATAAAATAAGAAGATTTTTTGATAAAAAGTAAGATTAGTAGATTTCTATAAATAAAAGATTTCAATGAAGATTATGTTTAAATATAAAAAAGAGCATCAAAACATTTTTCTTTCTTATATTAGTAAAAGTAATTTCTCTTTCCATTTTCTTATTTTATTAGTATTTTATTATAATTCCTTTTCTCGATTATTCTACGTGCAATGTAAGCACCAACGATCTATTATATTTAAAATTGTTAATTGCAAATTCATATATTTTTATTTTTAAAACAACTTTTCCTTCGCATGACAGAATTCATAAATTGTTTCATAATTTTTTTAAATTCATGTTTCTTTCACAAATCATTAGCGTTATTTTTAGAAACAATCTTATAATTAATGGAAATTGCTTTTATTAATTAGAAAAATTAGATTATTCCAAGAAGTGTGACGAAGTTATCAAATGCGGATAATACATGCTTTCAATTCCAGAAACTGTATAGAAACGAAATTCACATTTTTGCAATTCCAGGAATAATAATAATCCCGAATTACGCATTCTTCTATTAAAAATACAGAAATGTTGACATTCAAATTTTTAAAGTTTGCTTCTTAAACTTCGTGTAGATCAATATACTTAAAAAAAAAAAAAATATCGTTGACTCGTTACTCAAAATCGTCATTTTCCTTCTCTACTATTAATCAATTTCATCATTCGCGATCATGCAGTCGGGCATCCATTTAGCTGAACTTTTTGGTTCATTTTACTCTGTTTATGCGCTTTCACATATGAAGTATGTAATTTTGCTAGTGCTTTTCTTGGTAACTTGAATTTCTTTTGTGTTTTAATCCATGATTTCATGAAAAAAACGCATACGTACTACTTCCGAAAATTATTGCTCCATTTATTTTATCTTTCATCTATATATTTTTCTACTTGTACTTTGAATTATATTTTACAAAAAATAAATAAGTAAAAGAAAGTAAAAGTAAATAAATAAGTAAAGCAGAAAAAGTTGGAAGTTATGCATAGTGATTCTATATTTGAGAAATTAAACTGTTAATATTACTTACATAGTTAATGTAAATAACAAAAAATAAAATTGTAATTATAATTTTGTAATTATATTTCTTCATATACACAATATTTTTCAACCAATATATTTGACAAACAATAATTTCAAGAATTTGATAAACATAAATGAATTTTTAAGAAATTGAATTTTGATTAAAAATTTTTAATCTTTCAACCTAATGTATAAACGTGGGACACAAAGAAATTTTGTATCTTTCGTTTGAAATTAGTTAAATATAAAAATATCAATTAACCTCTAATAAAGGATGAACTAAAATTTCCTAAGAATAAGATATATTAAATGTAAAATATTGTTCTATATAACCTATATATTGTTCTGCTACTAAATGCTCTACACTTTCTCACGTATGTAATTCATACATCATTTTGGTGAATGATAAAATATGAGATTTGTATACATGAAATATCGCTTTTTAAATTTGATTTTAGTATAGCAACATCATTTAATTTTATTTAATTATAATTATATTAAAGAAACATTTTACATATTCAATGTTAAACAAAATTTACAAACTATGGAATTTTATTACATTAACTTACAATTAAAATATTCATGTGATTCTTTTATGCGAATTTAAATTTAGAAAAAGTGTTTTAAGCATAAAAAATGTTTTCATGAACATGAAGTTGATATTTAAGGAGGATTAAAAACATTTTTTATTTTACCTATTTTACCTACGAAATTTTTTAATTCGTAAATCATTTTAAAGAAATTTATGTTCTATATGACTTGTAAAATTGTAAAATTGACAGTTCTTACAAATGTAAAACACAAACCGAAACAAAATAGTTACTGAAAAAATATATGAATGATATGGATATTAGTTTGATCAAATCTAGTTTGGAGAAGTATGTAACTGAAGCTGATTTGTAAAGTATTGATCAGTCGTATCTATTTATATAATATTTAGATTTATAAATACCTAGGTATACCTAAAATTAAAAAATTAGAAGGTTTTTCTGTTTGTTTACTTTTGAATTATTTTTTATGTTATCCCTTATATCTATTTCTTATATCAATTCTTTAATATATGTATAATTAATCTCTAATTCTTAAATTAGACTAGATTAATATTTATTAAAATCATCAAGATAAATGTTTATTCAAATCTATTATTAATTTTAACTATGTTTAGTTAACTATGTTAACTATTATTATAAACAATAAGTTAACATTAAAAAATAATATTAAAATTAGATTTATGAAAGTAGAGACTTCATACTTTAAAACGATGTGAATATATATGATTTTTTTTGACAATGTTATAGCAGATTTACATTACTTAATTTTGAAATTTTTAATTTGATTTAATTATTTCCTTTAATCATTTTCTGTCTCGTCTTCAAAATACAAAATTCAATTGTGTATCTTTGAGTGCGGAGCATTTAATGTTCAAAAGTCTTGTAAAATACAAAGAAAATTTTTCAAAAAACTATACGATTAAAAAATTAAACATTTTGATTACAAATAACCAAATAAATTATAAACGACCGAAAGTTTTTTTTTATCGATAACTGTTACTAATGAAACGAATTTTATTTGTTTACAATAATTATAAGCAAATGTAATAATTATAAGGAGAACTTTATTTTTATTTCGGTCGTTCGCAGTGTAAAGTTGTAAATTGTATTATTTTGTATTTGACTGAAATACTTTTTCGCAACTATATGAAGACATTTTAAAAACTTTTTAGACATTTTAAAAAATTTTTAGAGTTATTTTTTGATGTAAATTTCGCGGAAATTAACGAAAAAAGAGAACCGAAACAAATTTTCCTCACTGATAACTCCTATGAGCAAAAAAAATAAATTTCTCTATGATTGATAGTTATCAGCAACGAAAAAAAGCATGAAAAAACTATTCTGACATTTATAATCGTTATTTTTAATTAAAACATTTTAATCAAATATATAATTATTATTCTATGACTTTTTTCCAGGGATCGAAAACATTAAGAAATTTTTAAATAGATTTTGTTTGAAACATGAATCGTAGAATTTCTTTAAAAAATGTTTTCTTATTACATAAGTCCTGATGACAACAGATAAATGTTCTTCAAAATAAAAGTTTCAAACAACAGAACTTATAAAATACAAAAATAAAAATAAATTTTATCGGAGGAACAGATAATTTGTTTATCAATATTAAAAAACTTCTCAGCATTTGTAGCTAATACTGAATATTATTCGATGAATAGCACTTGACTATAAAACTGGACTTATTTTAATTAAATAACTTTCGAAATAACATTTTAAAATGTATAACTTAAAAAATTTTCGTGGAACTTTTATCATAGAGATTCTCTCTCTCTTTCTCTCCTCTCTTAAAATATCTATTTCGTGAGAACACTTGTCAAGAACGTTTTTTTAGAATAATACTTCTTTTTATAAAAGTTCCACAAAAACAAACATTTTTTTATCCGAAATAAGTTCGAATAGGATTTTTTTAAAAACGAGAAAAACTTGTGAATTTCGATCTCTGCTTTTTTCGTTTTGGTTATAAAAATCTAATCGCCAGTTCGTATCTCTTCTTGATAAATAAAGTAGTCATTTAACGAAACGAAACTGACGTTCTCTCAGAAAGATATGGCACAATTCAATCGAATTCGTCACGTGCATTCGGCTAGCAAATGTTTGTCGACAAGCTGGTAGCCAGTCGATTCTGTAATGGCGCGCTAAGTGCAGCAGCAGGTGCCCGCTGCAATCACGGCGAATGCGCATTCCTGCGAGCCAATTTACTAGCTTTCTCGAACTCGGTGCGGCTGTGTTCGTAAGAAGGATCATTTGCATACGCGGCAATGCTGCCCCGCGGAAACGAACCACAGCGCGCGGCCACAGGCTTCCACAATGAGACCGTTTGAATCATTCGCACGTATGTATACGCGTGTCCTTTCGTTCGAATTTCGATATCGCGCGAAAATTGCGCGAGCCGCATGCGAAACGACACCACCGTAACGAAGAATCATTCTCTTCTGTGGTGGATTGCATCGCGTCGCAACAAATCGATTCTACGCCTCGGCAATTCTTCGTTTCTCCTTTTTCCTCCTTTTTGCATTTCTGCCTCGTTGTTTTTCGCGCGTCATTGTTTCACCGATCGAAGCCATCGGGAATGCGTTTTCTGTTTTATTGCCGATGAAACGATGCAATTTGTATGGCACGCGTGTAGATCGTGGATAAGGATGGGAACTGTGTAGTCGAATCATTCGAATGTTTAAACGATTGATTGGGTATTACTTCTAAACATATTACTTCATTAACGTTTTAGTATTGCGTTTTTTTCTTTTAATTAATAATATTAGAGAATTGCTATTATAATACAGTTAGAAAATTACTAATATATAGAGTGTTCGCGTTATTTTTGTCCAATGGAAATTCTTGGAAATGGTAAACAAGAGGATAAAATTGTACGGTTTATTTTTAAACAGTAAAATATATGTAGAAATTAATAATTTAAAAATTTTAATCTTAAGACCACAGCCAAAACAATATGTTCTTAGTTCACAAGTGAATTAATTCCTTTTTTTAAACGTTGTAAAAATTGGGTTTCGTTTAATACCTTATAACAGTATTAACGGTAATGTGGTTTTACCATAAGAAAATAAAGTCAAAGAAAAATAAATATTTAAAGAAAGAACTACTTTAATAACAAACTAATAATGAGGTAACGAATAATCAAATGCCGTTATTTATTTGTGATGTAAAGATTGATTCCTATTTTTTATTAACATAACACAAAATATACATAAGTTGGTAAATGAAATAAATTTTTATAATAAACTCATTTTTGTTAATTATAAGCCCTTAATTATACCACTCGCTAATTAAGGGGCTTATATATAATTCAAAACGTTGGTTATTTTATTGAGATATTGAGATAAATTAATAAAAAACCATAAGATTTTTACATTTAGACGAAGATAAAGAAGAGTTCATTTTTAAACTTTATCTTCTTTTAAATATAAGAAACTCACAGTTTTCTTTACTTTAAAGTTTCTTACTTTAAAGTTTCGATAAAATAATATTCTTTTAGATTATATTCTATTGGTTGTAGAATTAAGATCAATATTAACTTGCATATTAAAATATAAGACATTTAAATGGTTAAGTCACTTTGCTCAAATAGATCCTTGACTAGATTATGAAAGATATTAGTTGTAAGTAACATGGAAAATATAATTTATATTAAATTATATTAAAAGAAATATGATGTCCCACGTAAGAATTGTTTAGATTAGAAAAAAGATACAATGATATTAAGAAAAATACATGTGTAATTAATAATTCGAAGGTAACTCTTTCTTTTTTAATATCGACCTCAGTCTATCCAAAAATAGTATTTAAATATATATACATATGCTGTTTTGTTATCAAAATTAAATTGTTTTTATAGTTACTCAGAATATCAAAACTATAAAAACTTTTTATGTATATATTGCGTGTATTATACATATAAAATATTTTAGAATTTCATTGTTACTTGTAGTGAGATTTGATAATTATAATTATACTAGCAAAGTTTAAAACAAATTTGAAAATGTAATACAAAAATTACAAGATATTTAAGTATTATATCATAGGTATGACGAAAATATTTGAACAAATAATTGTCGACTGTATGAGTCATAATATTTAATGAGATATAATACTTTATTATACAAAATATCCGGGTTTTCATACAATGGAAAGAGGTAAAAAGGCAAACCGATAATATAAAATAAAATTTTTTTATAAGACGCTTCATTTTCCAGAAAATCGACTTTGAATATTTTTTCAGTATATTTGAATTAGATGAATACTTATTAAATATTTGAATTAGATTAATACTTATTAGATACTTGAATTAAATTAATTTCATAAAATGCTTTTTTTATTTAATTAATTTGAAGTATTCATCAAGAACACATATACTAGATCAACTTTGTTGAAACGTATTCAAAGTTCATTTTTTTAAAAATGACGTCTCAAATGAAAAACTTTTATTTTACATTTTCGATTTATTTTCACACATAGAATATATCTTTCTATTGATTATTCATTCCTATCCAATTCAGAATTAGCCAAATACAAGTATGATTGACAAATTTTCAATTGATTTTTTCAAAAACCAAATTTTAAATGAAACTTTCTTTTCCACGTGCATATTATATTTATTTTTACATATAGAATCATATCCTTCCCTGATATAGCATAAAATCTAGGACATGTAATAAATGTCTATTTATTGTATGTTAATATCATCATGTATATTAATTTTTTTTACTAAATACATGTTAGAATAAAAATTTTACAATAATGTATATTTACAGATTGGTAAATTTTTATTAATATAATCAAAATAATCGTGCTATGCAAAAATATATAAAAGTTCGTTTGATTTCTTTTATAAGTCATTATATGTACGTTAGAATAAACATATATTCGTTTACTATTTTATGGAAATACATATTAAATTTTTATTTTTTTCCACGTAATTTACCTACATATTATATTACGTGCATATTATATTTTTGCAAAACAATATTTGTGTCACTTTTCCTTTAAAGTTGTTGTATTCGTTTTTTATTGCTTTATAATTGAAATGACGCTCACACAGCGATTTTTAGCAAAGTGAACTGTCGACGCTCTCTATTGAACTATTTCTATTTAAATGGAGGACAAACAGGTATATGTAATTTGTACAAGGCGTGTGAATTATGATAATGTGATGCTTCACTCAACCGAGCCAACATGATACGGCAAAGGATCAGGCAAAGTTCATATTGTAAATTAAATAAACTCAATTTCATTTGTGAAAATTTCTTTTTAAATAGGTTATAACAAAATTTATTAATTTTATTTTATTTGCTGATTTGGTTAGATAAATATCTGTGAAGATATATATGAATACAGTGAGATTTAGTTTTAAATTTAAATAAGAAAGATCGTACAATAGTAAATTTAATTAGAAAAGTTTATTACTATACTCATTTATTTTTGTCTCACTTTAATAGCTATTATTTTTATCACAACAAAATTGTCTTTGAAATATATAATATTATTTAATTGTTTGTGCCATTCAATCGATAGAAAATCTTACATTCAAAGTAAATATGGAGAGATTTATAATAAAATTATGTTTGATTTTTTTTATATTTATAGTTTACTACACGCACACGCACACACACACACATATATATATTAAAATTATCTTTGTATACGAAAACTTTTGGATTTTTAAATAAATATAGGTCTTATGTATCATTTTATGTATTTTATTTTTACTTCGTTTTTTGAGAAAAATTACATTTCAATTGTGTTTCCATTATGTAAATTTCTCAAATATGTTAACTTCAATCGAAGGGTACAAAATAGGTACATATATCTAGAAAGTTCAAACATACAAGGAGTTTAAGGAGTTAACATACTGTAATTATTGATATATGTAACTAGGATTGATTCTGTATGAAAAAATAAATCAGAGATATGAAATAAATTTTTTTATCAGAAAGTTGTATCGTTGAAAAAATTAAATATTTAATTTTGCTTGATTTTTTTATTCGTAGATTCGCATTATATCATTCACGTATTTTGAAAAACTTAATTAAAATTAAATATTAAAGAGTTTAATAAGTATCATAATACGCTAAAAATTCCCAAGAATTTTCATTAATTAATTGGAAAAATGGAATAATATTTAATAAATGGAGAGTGTTTTCAATAATTTCTAAAGTAATAAATATTATTCTTCATAAACATCCTATATAAAATAAGAATAAAATAAAATGAAATAAAATAAAATAAAATAAAATAAAATAAAATAAAATAAAAATAAAATAAAAATTCTATATAAAATAAATACACATTTAAGTAAATATATTAATCTATAGTAAAATCCATTAATTGAAATATGATAAAAAGGACGATATTTAGTTCATATGTTTTTTATAATACGTTGAATCTTTCAGTGGCGAACAAAGATAGGAAGATAAAATATTATATAGGCATTTTACTAAAAAAATATATTTCTTTTATTGTTATCATTGCATTTCTATAAGTTTGTGAAAATAGTGAGAAATTTAAAATTATAAAAATTCTGCATGTATATGCGTAATAAATATCATAAAATTATATGAAAAAATTCTGAAAGTTATATTTTTCAGTTCTTTAAAACTAGATAAATTCATCAGATAATGACAAAACATGAAGTTGAATCTTGTACATTTTTTTTTTTGAAATATCATAATATTACTAAACCTGCATTCCTTTATTTCTTTCAATGTTTGGATCCAAAAACATAGCTAAGTGAGATTTAAATGCGCACTTAATAACAAACGTTTAATATACATTTTTTTCCAGAAAAAAAGTTTTAGTCTGTTTCCCTTTTAATTTTTCACGTAGAAATATTCACTTCTCAATGATACTATCAGTTACGAAACGTTCTGTATATTCTTTCATTTAGCTGAAGAGTAGAAAAAATCTATTAGACACAAAAGTAACAAAATTTCAAGAAAAAGTAACATCTTGGATTCAATTAGCACTTCGATAGATCATTAATCTTAATCGTAGAGATACTAGTTCGACTTTGACTGCGTAACTGCAAACATGTTTTTTCGGATTTTTCTGAGGTAGCATTGATCGCGATCACGCGAATATCTTAATTTAGAATATAAGTGCAGGATGAAAAATATGAGCCACAGGTATCGAGTACACACCGTACTATTTATAGATTACGATCACCATTCTGTTTCAGGCAATCCTTATTAAATAAATCACTGGCCGGAATGAACGTCTCGTTTGTAATGCAGCTTGTCTAATAAAAGTCTGATGAATAGCTTTGTAAAAACGTATCGATGTTTATCGACAGCTGTCTGCTACCTATTAATCATTGTTGTCTAATTAGTGTTTTCATTGTGTGAAATTAATAAACATTATAATATATTTATTTCCATTTATTATTTATTTTCCATTTTTGTAGAATATAATTTTATCAGAATGTAAGAACTTTGTATCTAAACAACTTTAATTTTAACTAAGTCTAAAAAATTGATTTCCCAACAATTATATATTTTCTTATTGCGATTCTTTGAAAATACTCTTGAATACTTTATAAAATAATTAACTTAGATTTTTTGTCATCATTTAATAACAGATAAATAAAATTTTAAAAAGCATTTTCCTCGAAATGAAATTTTCAAAAATGGCGTCAGAAATATTTGTAATATTTTAAAAATTATTATTATTTGATATTTGACGAAGCGAAATTTTGATTTGTGCATCTTTTTGCACAATTAAAACAAGAGGATTTGAAAATTACTAATTCAGATAACTGTCATTTTTTTAAAAATTGATATTTTAAAAATCAGCAAGTACTAGTTTCTCTTATACAATTTAACATAAAATTTAAAAAATTTACAATTTTAACTTGCAAAAATTAACCATCTTCTGTTCTTCTACTTTAGTATATTTAATCCCAATTTTTAGTAATTACTAATTGAACAGATATACATATTATTTTTGTTGGTAGTTTTGTTAGATATCAATCAATTATTTTTAGGAAACGCATGCTTCTGTCTTTTCACATTAGTACGTCTCATTATCCCAACAATCTCTCTTCCTCAATTATTTTGATCGGTTGCTCTCCTTCGCTTGTCATTTACTTATCATCAAAAATGTTTTGCAACTTTTAAATTTGAACAAACTTAAATGTTTCGTCAAAATATCAGCGTTTATAATGAATTTCGTTTATAATGAATTATTCGTTTATAATGAATTTTAATTTTCCCTTCCTTTTCTACATTTGACGATAACTAAAGCATAAGAAGTTTTTCTTGAAAAATTGTTGAATTGTTCGATTTTATCATTGAATATTATAATTTATAACCTAATTTATAACCTAAGAGAGTCATAATTAGGATCCAAATTTTATGCATTTGTGGAAAACTGAAAGTTGCAGAAATATGTACTCAATGTATATAATATACAAAAATATATATATAACATATTCAACACAGAACATATTATAATATATAGGATGTCCTTGATTTAAATAAAAAAAAAACTTCGGGAATGTGTAAGGAACTGATAGACTAGAGAAAAAGTCCTGTAGAGATTTGCTCATTTGAACGGAAAAAATAATAAAAATGTTTTCATTTTTTCACTTTGACATTTAAATTTGAGACATTCTATGTAGTAGATGAAACAAATTTCTTTTAGATTCTACGTCTTTAATGATGTTGATAAAAAAATTTTAAAATGCATAAAATCCGCATCTAGTTATAAAAAACTATTATGAACTATTAACAAACTAAAAAAAATTATTACTTTGTTCGTTTCTTCTAATCTAAAATTGTTTCTTTTGAAATCTCTTCTCTACGATTAAGCAAGCTCACAGAGTTAATCAATTTTTATGAAAAATTATTTTCGTAATGTAAATTTGAAAACTGATATTCTTCCTTTAGCAGCATTTTAGAAAATGATGTACATTGTTATTATTATGTTGAAACAGTTTACACAATGCGATGGATTACTAATGTAGCTGAATAAAAATCGAATGAGCGATTTTATTGCATATATGCTTGTAATTATATTACATTTTAATAATAATCACTAAATTATAATACATATTCATATTTTTGGAAATGATGATGAAAAAAATAAAATCTCGATAGAAAATTATTTCACATACTAATAAAATATCACTAAAATTTCAATAAAATTTCATATTATATGTATATGTTCTGAAGAATTTTCAATTTATAAATTTTCTATATAAAAATCCACAGTGTAATCTTTAAGCAATCTTTGATTTAATATAATTAAATATAATGTCATTAAGTGTAACAGTGAGAAAGAAAAAGAATAAAATAATAAAAAATTATGATAAGAATGAAAAACAACAAGATAAAACTTAGAATACCAATAAAAATACTATATAAAGAAATATTATTGTACGCTTTTTTCATTCAAATGATGGTCAACAAAATAATTTTTATTCAGTAATTACACTGTGCGTCACTTCGATAATTAGAATAGATTTTTCTCTATAGATAAATTCTATTATTAAAAGAAATATTTATAACAATTTTGCTCCAAAATGCTTATTCGACGAGACATTGGAATCTTAATTTTTAAATAATTCAGAGTTCGATATTTAAAAATCTTAATAAATGATGTTTGAATTTTGAATTTTATTAAGTATTATAATTCGTGTTTTTAAAATCTTAACTAAATCTTGAAGATTTTGGAAGTTTTGATAAATCTGAATTTTTGAAGATTTACGTCTTTTATAAGATATTAAAAATAAATATCAATTATCTTAAATATAATATGTTAAAAATAACACATAATATATTATATGTATATAGATATATTGCATTTTAAGATTACAGAGTTTAATAACTCAATTTTTTTTCTATATGTTTGTATTTATTCTAATGAATAATACAAAATAAAAATATATGATAAATTTTGTTACATTAGATATTGTTAAAACTATATTTCATTTCATTGAAAAAATAATTCTGATATTGGTATTAAAATGAACATTTTCTAGTATATTTTCTTTTATCAAAATGTGAAAATAATCCTTCCCTTTAATTGCTAAATTCTTATGATTTCTTGTACGTGTACAATTAATTCAATATAATATTGTAAATAAAGATCAAATTGAACAGATATATTTAAAATGACTTTTATCGAAGACAAACTCTCGTAAAGAAGAATCATCCGCTAGTAAAGTCTCGTTTCTCGTAAAAGTATGGATCGTGTTTTCAATCGAGAAATTTGCATCTTGGAGCAAAGTTTTCAAGATTTAATCAAAGCTTTAAAAACGTAATTTACATATAATATAACTCATGTACAACTGTATGTATGTACATACGTGTGTAACATATGTGTATGTATATGTGTATCATATTGATTCGAAAGTACCTTATCGAAACCAGATTTCCTCAGGGTCCTTTAACACATATCATTTCCGAGTGATAAGAGAAATTGATATCGATTCAACATGTTTTAAATTAATACGATAACAACCGTGCTGTGTATGCTGTTATTTATTATTCAAGGTGCAAATTTCTCGATTGAAAATACGATCCATACTTTCACGACGGTTCCATTCCAATCTAGTGTCACCATCAGCAGCATAGAAATAATATTCTTGACATTAATGTCACTAATGTACAGAGCCAGAGGTTGCGACAGTTCATGCTAATTCATGTAAAATGCCTCTATTTTTGTCACACCACGAACTGTTAAGAGAGAAGTGTAATTATTATTGCATGAATAATTAAAACAACTTCAATAATTATGATAAACAAGTGTCATAACTTCTTCTAAGTTCCGATTATATTACGAAACAGTGTTCACGATCACGTTGAATTCCACGCGTTTTCATCACGGATATACTACATATATAAGTATATGTATATACACCCAGAAATTTCTGTGCGTGACCGCTTCTCCTTGTTTCATGCATGTCGTGCCAACATAATTAAGAATAATCGATCGATCAATGCGTGCCAGCTGACGGAACGATCAATTAATCGAATGCGCAAATGGTGCAGCGGCGACTTAATTGCAGGGCCAACGTGTTGGGAAACCATGAACTGTCGCCTATATCGGCCAAGTGAACGGCTCCCTCGATCATACTCTATCGAGAGAGAGTCAGCTGACACCGACTCGAGATTCTTAAATAGTTAATATTCCTGAAGGTTGCCTATTAATAATTCCAACTGGCAGGCCATTCTAACAAACATGTGAGCGAATCGTAATCGTTCACGCGTGCATTCCACTTATTGAATCAAACAGGATAATTAGGTGTCACCGAATTAAAATGTTCTCTCTAGATTATTATACGTATGAATTGTTGTTTGTTATATGTAATTTGTTATTTATTTGCAGAGTACTTTTGAAGTCAAATGCAAAGGAAATGCAGTATCTGATATTATGCTCTATTGTGTTTTTGAATTTATGTGCCGTACGATATTCATTTATTTTGTATTTCATTATTTGAAACATTGACACAAAGAACGCAGCAAGAAAGACATTTGAACTCGAAATGAAATTACTATTGATTAATCGAATTAATTTTTACACATAATACATTACTGACTCGTCTAAAAGCGATCGTGTAAAACTTGTAACATTGTAGAAATTAAATTGCGTTTAAATATTTTTTTATTCAAATATCAATATTTTTAATCTCAAAAACAAAATAGTTTTCAAATTTTATTAAGTATCGTAAAATACGAAATATGAATTTTTCAGATTTATTGAAATTAGTAGAATTTAATAATAAGTAGTGACTTGAGATTAAAGTTTTATTTTAATTAAACTTAAAACTTTTACTAATACGAATCTGTTTTATATTTCGTGTAATAGTGTTCATTCCTTTTTCATCTTACACATCCATTTAGATAGATCCTTGTTATCTAAATTTGTAATTTGTAATGTAACCAATGTAAAATTATTTTATCAATTGTAAGTCAGTTTAAAAACTAGCAATAAGCATGAAACATTACTGTATAATAATGTTACTGTATGGAAACGATATAACATGATTGTAAATTAAGCCGTATGAAGGTTAAACAAAGTTTCAGATCTCTATGACTTTTTGTTATTTTAGAAACATAAATTTTAGCTACTGACAATATTTTAAGACTCCGCTATATTGTGTTCATCTAAGTTATCTAGCAACTATTATTCCTTTCAAATCAAAGTTGAAAAAATCTTAACTTCATTTTTGAAGGATATTTCAAGTGACACAAAAGTAACGGATTCATAATAATAAAATGGCACTTGAAGACAAGAGACTTGGCTAATGAAAACGAACGTAGAAGCTTGAAAGTATATTTCAAGTAAAATAAAGTGATTTTAAATTGATTAAGTTCAAATCTGTCGAATCTTGATTAATCAATTGATTACTTTTTGTTGCGAATGAAATATTGATCAATTCAATAGGAGAATTTTTGCGGACTAAAAATTTTTATATTTGAACAAAAAATTTACCATAATTTAAGTCTTGTAACATTGTAAATTTCCAATCAGATTTTCTTTCAAAAATTTACCATTTTCAAGCTGTTTGAAAATTCTTACAAAAAGGTATTCTTCTGCATAAAACGCAGGCAAATTATACTTCTGTTATAATGACTGAATAATACCGAATTATACTGAATAAAGAGAAAGATGTGTTGTATTTAATTATCAAACCAAACATCATTTTGCTTTTAGTACACGAAGTGAGACCAGAAGACGTTGGGATTGTCGGGTTCAGGGGTGATCCTGACAAGCAGCCCTTCATGGTGGGTTACTTTAAGAGTTCTGGCATCAGAGAGTCGAAAGTACGACAGAAACGAGATGCCAGGAGAAGAAAGAAGAGCGAGTCATCGAGTTTGGATTATCGAAATAATCCGTACACCGGTAAGTCCGGAAGGTAACGTCCGATGAATCGATAAATCTATCATTTCCATATCTACCTTTTATATTCTGGGTCAAGACATCGAAATTAGTCGATATTACAAAAAAGTAATTGATTAATATTATGTTTAAAGTTGTTGTTGTACAATTTAGCTATACAATCAATTACATCAAATTAAATAAATAATATAATAATATAACATATAATAAATAAATATAATAATATAATATTATTAACTTGTAAATATATGATATATAGAGTGATTTAAGTAAGCCATATTATTTTTTTAGTTAGAAAAAAAAGTTACAAAAAGAAGATGAAGATTAAAATCTTGTACTACGTACTAATGATTATATGTTTCTTGCAAATAATATTCATCATATCAATAATTCATAGGTATTTTACAGTTATATTATTTTCTTTTAATGGAAATATTTACTTTTTTTTTTACATATCTTGTATCCTTTCGTCATTCTATATAAAGAATTACTAGAATAACATAGTCGAAAAATGATTAGTTTAAAAGATATTTCAACTTGAATTTTGTAAAACATATTTTAAAGACAATGACAAGGATGTAACATACGATCCTTGAATTTATTTTCCTTGTCTTTCATACGACAAGATCCATAAAATTATTTTATAATTTTATTTTTAAAGTATTTTATAAATTCATTTCTTTTGTTAGTCATAATCCGACCAATTCATTACTTTTCAATTATACATATGCTTTCTTTGATACTTTCTTATGTAACGTAAAAGAAAAAAAGATTTCCATTTCAAAAAATAATACAAGTGTAAAATATGCATGCATTGTAATATTTGTATAAGAAATAATATAATTATAAATATGTAGTCCACCTAGAATCACTCATCTTTTTCTTGAAACGTCTTTTTTTTAATTTAAACCAGCAAAAAGATATTGCTTGTTTACAATTGTGTGAATCACTTTGTATATTATAGAATAAAATGTTATAATATTATTGAATATTATAAAAATGTAATTGAAAAACTAACTACTAAATTATAAATGAAAAGATTCTCAGAAATAAGAGAGATCCGTTCTAATTTTATTTTATCTTGATTGCGTGTTAAAATCGTTTTGTTTCAATAATTCTTGTTTTAAATTGAGCTAACGTAATTTATTCTAGTTGAATATTTAACATAAACGTTTAGTACTTTGTGCATACAGTTTGTTTAATAGTCTTGTCGACCTCCTTGTGGAGACCTTCATAATTTTTAGCTCCATAGTTCTCTTACAAGAACACAATACAATAAAAGTTTCTAATAAAATCATGCACAAAAATAAATGAACGATTTATTAATTTTAATAAATTAATATCGAGAGGAATATATATATATATATATATATATGTGTGTGTGTGTGTGTGTGTCTAATGTGTTCCTCCGTTCGATAATAACAAATGTATAAACTTTGAAATAAATCAAATATGTATATAAGAAAATAAAAACAAAAAAACGAGGAATTATTCCTCCTTATTAATTTTTTAAGAATATAGGTATTTTAAATATAATCCTAGAATATAAACATTGCTCAATACTCTTATAATATAAATGTTTGTCTTTATGTTTGTCAAAATATTTAATTTATTATTATTTATAATGTAACTTTGTATATTTTACCATCGATTAATAATTCAATTATTTGACATTTGTAATAAATATAAAATAAGTTATTTTCTGAATGTATTTCATTTTTTTCATTATTTATTTAATCAATAATTTTTATATATCTAATATAGTGTATTGAATTTTTTTCTTTTTTATTATTTCTAATTCTGTTTTTTAAGATATATCTTGTATATCTTATAATAATATATTTTATTATTATAATGTGCAATATATAAATATACATCTAAGATATATTTCAAAAAAACAAATAAATACAACTGATTTAAATCTATTTGCGACCTATTACTTTGATGCATTTAATAATTTTAATATTAACGACATGTTCGCATCGGATGATTCATATTTGAGCCATTGATTTTTTTTATCAAATTTTTGATAATTATAATTGATATAATAATAATGAATATAAATATAGCATTACGCATATATAGTGAAGAACATAACTGAACCAACAACAATGAAAAATTGTTGATAATTGAAATTGTTATAGTTTTATAAAGAAAACTATATAACAATCTATTTGATCTCATTTTAAAGGATAGAATTTCTACTTTAACAATGCTGAATTTGTTTTCATTAAAGATGATAGATATCACGTAATGAATGTGCAAGTAAGTATACTTTTTTTTGAAAATTGTAAAAGTTCAAACATCTCTAAAAACATTGAAAATTTTTTTCGTGACTAGAATCATCATTATTTTGAAAAATGAAGTCTCTCTTTTACAACAAATCGTTAGAACATGCTATACGATTTTTTTCAGTATTTTTGACATTAACAACTTTGAATATTAGGATTAGACAAAAATTCAAGAACATTTTGTCATTTAGTCCCAACGTTTAAAGTTTAATAAAATGGTGAAAAAAAATCATACAACAAATTTCAAGATAATGATGGATCTAGTCATGAAAAAAATATTTTTTAGAGATGTTTCAATTTTTAGTTTCTAAGAAAAGAATCTTTAATTTCCCATCCACTACATGTATGTAAAATCATCTTTGGAAAAAACGAACTCAAGATTGTGAAAATAGAGGTCTTAAGTGCTTTAAAATAAAACTAAGTGTATTGTGTAATTTTTTTTACGAAATTGTAACAATTTAAATTATCAATAATTTTTCATTGTTATCTTCACTGTATAAGTGACTATATTTTTCAGATACTTTTGAAAACAAATTGATGAAAGTTGGAATTTTATTTTATTATAAAACAAAATTAATATATATATATATATATATATATATATATATGATTTATTATATGCATTTCCAATATGTGAAACTTTGTGACTTTCTCCAAATCTTTTTATGAAATACCTATTAGTTAAGGAATTATAGTATTTTCCTTTGAAAAATTCGTAAATTTGCTCATAAATTACGTAATATTCGACTCCAACCGACGTGAATATATTGATATCTAATACATATTCTTTAGATCGTATTAAATTCGCATACGTCTTTGAAGCGTACTATAGAACCATTTGTTACTATTTTTCAGATCCAGGCGTGCAATACAACTCGAGGACTTGCAAAATTCAAACATTGTACGTGAGCTTCAGGGATCTGAAGTGGCAGGTAAGTTACGCGAGGAAGCGTAATAATACATGGATTTGATGCAATCGTGTACGACGATCGTCAGGTCTTTTAGCTTGCCGCGTACCGATCGGTAATCGATGAATATTTATTTTCTAGGACTGGATCATAGCACCGGACGGATACGACGCATATTATTGCAGCGGTGAATGTAATTTTCCTTTGAACGCTCATATGAACGCGACGAATCATGCGATCGTCCAAACACTGGTGCATCTGGTCAGCCCTGGTAAGGTACCAAAGCCTTGCTGTGCACCCACCAAGCTCTCGCCGATCTCCGTGCTGTATTTCCTCGACGAAAGCAATGTTATACTGAAGAAGTACAAAAACATGGTCGTCAAGAGCTGCGGTTGCCATTGATCGTCTAGGATTAGCAAGATGTGTACAATGTGTACGGACAGCGCGTTCGAACTGACGATGAATCGAACGCAAATCAGATTACATAGCTGAATATTTGCGAGTAAAATCGATTGACAATCGTTAATTCGATCGATGGAAAGATCGAGTCGAGTACCTAATGTTGTGGGATCATTTTTATTTTTTTCCTTACTTCTCTATTTGTTCGTTTGTGCCATCGAACAATTTTTATTTTATTAGAAAATTCTCAGAATTTACGATTACTAGAATATGGATGAAAATTGTTCGTTATAATATTATATCTTATATTATTGTATTATTATAATTTACATATCTGTGCATTTCGGACTTTCAAATTTCCCATAAATACATAAAAATTCGCAGTCCATTAATAAGTATTTATTTGGTTTTAAAGTGTACACAGACTTACAAATATTGTAATACGAAATACAACAATCTACACAATATAATATCGATGTGTGCGGATTACTCGAATGTATTGTTTGTAAGTCTATGTATAGATACCTATATTTTATTTTTTATTAACGAACGCTTGAAAATAGACTTTAGGCATTTCTTTGAAGATTTTGTAAAGTTCTAAGTAAGAAATTGCATATTGCATAAAACTGTAAAATTTACATTATTAATCATAATCATACTTGTAGATATTTTTAATAATTTTGATATCTATTTTAAGGTATAAATTGAAATACTTTTAGTAAGAGAAAGATGTATACAGATTAATGACTCATTTCAATTATTTCTTTTTAAACTATTGTGAATAATGTTATTTTTATATTTTTCCCTACATTTATAAAATGTTACCTTTATTAGATATTGCATTTAAGTATAAAAACAAAGTAGCACGATCGTTATATTGAATCTCTTATTCTTGATATGCAATCTCTTATTTGAGCTTTTATAGAAACCAAACGAATATGGCTATGATAAATTGTTCATTGACAGATAATTAAAAATTTACATTTTTAAAATTTTATTGCTAAAAATAAAACATATTATATAAGTGTATGTTTAAAATAAAATCTTTCATTTATGCCATAATCTGTTTGATCGATCTCTAACTTAAAAATTGATATGAATTTTAAGTTCGTGAAGTAATCAGTTGGTCAAAGTGTAATTTGATATTCGAATTAAACTATTGTTATTGAACTCAATTCGGCTCGATTCTCAGTTCGATAGGATAAAATAGATTCCAATGTCTGTTCGCTTGTGTTTAACATGAACTATAAATGCTTGATCGATGGCGGATTTCAAGCGTCACAGAAAATCATCGGTCGTCTGGTGCCAAATTTCGACTAGTAGATAGTGTAATTTCTCGAAACAAATGCTTCTGTACTAATGATCGTAATAATTTTCATCGCTGGCAGAAGTAAAAGTGAATAACTGAATGGAGACAATCGATCGACGAATACGTGCAATTCCGACACGTGATTTTTATCCGATTTTAGTGGATACATTGTAATATATATATATGTACGTAACAAATCGGGGTTATTTATCGATACTCCGAACCGTTTCTTTCTATCTATCCATCTTTCTTTCCTCTTTCTTTCCTTTTATATTTTTCTTTTTCTTATTCAACTCAAACATTTTATCTAACGTTCAAACGTACGGTCGGTTAATAGATCATTTAGTGATATTAATTTGATGACTCAAAAAATTTTCGATGTTATAGTCTGAGAAAAAATAATAAAAGAACAACATCATTATTGAAGAGTTTCATATACATTTGATCTGTCGTTGTATTCGAGATTTTTGCGCTCGTCGAAAGTATCTATTATACGTAAGCCGGCACAAAAAAGAAAAAGATATCCTTTTTTTTTTCTTGTAATTAGACTTATTTATGTTTGTAAGTAATGTGTCTGACCGAGAGAACAAGAGCACCGTGTGTAATACTTGTAGCGAATTCGTATTTGTACAGGTTGTTTCATAAGATAGTATGAATCCAGCAAATGACAGATTTCTCGCGTAAAAGTAAATTAATTCTTCAAATTCAGTCTTCAAATTAAGTCTGTTGATTGTTGGCTTTCTAATCGAGCAACAGTTGCGCTAAACTATCAAGAATTAATGACTTCTAACCGAGAATCTCTCATTTACGAAGTATCGCTTACCGTATGAAACATTTTACAGAGTAGTCGGGTAATTGTCACCTTAATGCTTTTGAAAATTACGGAGAATAGAAAAGTATTTATGTAACAAAGATTGCATGATATAAAAAGATGCATCAAGTATTATAGTAGGATATAACTCTATAATACATACATACTTTATGATACCAAGAATTTATTTGTTATTTATTAGAAAGATTTTTTAAAGATTGGAAAATTAATTTTGATTATTTGTAAATTTAAATATTTAAGAATTTGAATGACTGTATTGAAGAAACGAGGAATTTTACTCTCAACCATAGCTTCATTCTAATTAACAATTAACATGTCAAGTTACTTAATTTGAAAGTATTTTCTTCTAATTTGTATTCAGCATTTTATGTGATAAAAATCACCAGCAGTATTTCTTACGTAAGATATAGGATGCAAATTAAAATTAAATACTTCAAAATTAAGTAACCCAATTCAAATCTAATTTAAACTATTGTGATCACCTACGACTCAACAATACCCATTGAAAATTAATATAACATTAAATTTTTGTAAGACAATTGTTTAATTAAATTAATAATACTTATATAGAAAGAGCAGAATAAGGATTATATGATTAAATCTTTTCTATTATATAATTAAATATTTTTCTCTAGTTTCCTCATTCTGGGGAATATTAATCCTCTATAACAAGAATTTTATTCGTTTATTACAAGTGGAAAAACTCATCATCGATTGGAATTTTTTAATTGTTATTACAAGTTTAAATTTTTACATGCAACGATATAAATAAATATATAAAATGATATATTCAAAGGATTCAAATTCAGATTTCCAAATTAAATTTCGTTATAGAGGATTAAGATAGCGACAGTTACCGAACCACCCTGTACATACACACCTTAATAACTCAACTTTCTATGTACATGTATGTAGAATGTAAATTTATTTATATATGTGTATGTAGAAAGTGAAAAATTCTTTAGTATGATTTTGTAATGTCGTAATGATCATAGAGAGATAATAGAGAATGATAATAAGAATCAGATTTGTCGAACAAAATAAATATCATAAGCGCATCTTTTTCAATTGGAATGAAACGTCATGCGCAATAAAATAATAATTTACTGCTTAATACGTTTACTATTGATCAGATTTGAATTACTAATGCGGCAATAAATTATTTTTATACAAAATATGTTTCTGTATCAATATAGCAAGCGAACAAAATGACAAGTCATATTTCCACTTTTTAGATAAGAGAAATATTTAAAAATTCATTTTTACTAAAATTGAATGTTACGAAAACAAAATTTTTATTATTATTGTTTTATTATCTTACATGGCATCCTCTTAAACGTGCCAAAGTTATCAATTGTCAGAACATTAAACATTAATTACTTATTTCTAAAAGATTTTTAAAAATCTTTAACACTAAACAGTCGTTTCTTTCTTAACAATATTATATTAAAATAATCTTTTTATTCATTAAGTGATTCAGAAATTTGATTCAGAATATTGACAAGAATTGATTTATCATCTTTTCCCGTTTTTATAATACATAATTAAAATTTCTATCAATTTCTACCAATTTCTAGATATACGTTACTAGTAATTTATCTATTTATTATGTTCTTTTTTAAAAAGTACTTGATAATTATCTAGAAAAGGTTACTCCTAACCGATTTCAATGAATTTCAAATATGTCGTCAAGGTCAACATTCTGAACAACTTTTTCTTATATACAGGGTGAATTAATAAGAATGTCTATCTGAAACAACTCGTTTCCTAGTTTCCTGGTTTTATAAAAAAAAAATGTTTGAAATAAAATTTATGTTCGAAGAGGTTAATCAGATCAGATGTTTAATTTTTGAATATCTTACATTTTCGAAGATATTAAAGTAACTTCGAATTCTTTAAATAAAATAATATATTTTTTGATTCATCAATTGTAGTAGCTTGATATTCTCTATAAAAAAAAGCACTAATCTATGTACGTTGAAACTTAATAGTTTAGGAGATATTTTCACTTTAATTTTATGAAATCTATGCATGAAAGATAAAGACAATATGAACATCAGAATGTTACTCTTGTCTTTTCTCGTCTTTCATACGATAGATTTTACAAAATTAAAATTAAAATATTTTCTAATTTTTTAACATATATAGGTTAGTACTTTTTTTTGTAGAGAACTGCACCGATTAATAGATGTATAAATCTATTAAATATCTTTAAAAAATTTAAGATCGCCTTGATATCTTCGAAAATATAAGATATCCAAAAATCAAAGTATATTCACCTAATATAATAGTCCTTTCGAACATCGTAAATATCATTTCACACATTTTTTAATAAAATTACTAGGAAACAAGTTATTTCAGATTTTTATTGATTCATTTTACATGTTACTTTCGATTTTAGTTTTCGAAATACACGTAAAAAAAGGCGCATTTTTCAAAAATGTGCCACTTCCAGTTTGGCTAAAATTTTGAAAATAACTTCATTTTATATAAAAAGTTAAGAGCTACAATTTTGCGAAAAAATTTGGAAATGAAAATAAAGTACTTATTTGAAATAGATCGAGTAGGGACTACTCGACAGGTTTGATTTTACATTAGCCGATCATTTTATAAAAAATGATTAGCTTTTTTTAAAGAGGAATATCGGTATTAGTTCGAGTTAAATAATGGTTGGAAACATTGCTATTATTCGCCAACAATTTATAAAAATTAATGATTCTTAATAAATCAATTATTTACGGAATCCAAGAAAAAAAATATATTTTTTACTCAAAAATTATTGAAATGTTTGTCCTTTAAAGAATTTTTATAATTGTCTCAGATATTTTTATAATCTTTTATAAATTTAATAATTTATAAAAATTATAATTTAATTATAAGTTTACTTTTTAAATAATTTTTATAAATATCTAAGATCAAACTGCGGTTGTACTGATCGACTTAAAAAATTGTTCAGGACGATGACAACATATTTTAAGGTCAAAGTATTCCAAATCAGTAAGAAATTTCTTTTTCCAGACAATAATTATCAAATAATTGCCATAGATGATAACCAGAAATTACTAAATTGGATGTCTAAAACGCGGTATCTATTTATGTAAGCCTTTTACGTCAATAATATTGTCATTTTTGAGTTGCACAATGATTTGTCATCTGATAATATTAGTTAATTGATAAATGCAAACAGTTTTTACAATTTCGGGATGTTATATCAAATGGGAAAAATTCAATTGACTTGTAAATTATAAAATTTTCTTGTAAAACATTATTTATTTTATTATTGTACATGTTACTATTATACAAAAGAATTTAACAACATTTACTATAATTAAATAATTGAATAATTATGCAAGAGAGTTATAATATTTGATAAACCAATGAATAACATTTATACGCAAATTATTTTTATTCTTCAGATAATGAAAATTAGATGAATTGAAAATAAAGATTTTAAATAATTTTATATGCTATGATAAATTCGAAAAAACTTTCGAATGAACTTTCACACGTGACAAAATGTTGCGTGTTTATTTTATGTGAACTATTACGAAAGTATTTTTCAAAATTTTATATCTTGCATCTCACAAAAATAATTCGCGTCTCACACGTTTGTTCGCTGTTTCATTTACACGTTAAAAAATTACGATTTTTGATTTGTGATTTTGAAAAATTATATGCTGATGCGCAATGAACGTGTTAATTATTTAATCAATCGTACAATGTTTTCTTTTTTTTGTATTTTTTCCTCCCATTTTTTTTATACAGATTTCCATTTTTTACGAATTCTAAAAAAAAGTACATGAGTTACGTTATAGTCACTTAATTGATGCGTGAGATTAAAAGTTTTAAATTATTCCGACGCAAGACTCGAATGTGCTATCGCCGTTGCTTGAGATGTGTATCAACATTGTTTAATGGCGTTTGATGAACGTTTAACGGTGTGAATGGGAATGAAACATAGTCTATTTTAGCTCATGGGTGCTTGAATGCATTCGTGAATGCCATCGTAAATCAATCGATCGATATATAGTCTGTAGTATCATTAACACAACTTTTGTAATGACAATTGTAAATATATCGTTGTAAATACGTTCTATAATACATACTATATAATATGTACAATGTACTTGCATAAGTTTCTTTATTACCATGCTCTTATTACATAAAATTAGTAATAACGTAGTGGTAACAGTACCTTTCAATCAAGATGATGATTGAATTCGACATCGAGAAAAATATTTTAGAGATTTTTAATGGAATAGATATAAATTAGGAGATGTATGATAGAAACACGACAATGATATAAGATTCTACCATTGACTAATTAGGCTAGACCAGACATCCAATGTTTTTTCGTGTCCCATGTTTTGGGCATCACCTGACTTCCGTACCATTTCCATGTCACATTCTACCATATCGATTTAGACAGGTTTTGCACCGCAGCGCTACTAGTAATAGGAATTAAAATTAGAAAATATCAATAATGTTACATCTACACCGAAAATTATTTATTGAACATGATCGTTTTTTCATTTGCATAACTATTCTTAAGAGACGACTACTTAATTCTTGACTATAATATAATTACATTCTAGATAAATTATATGTCACAGACTTATAAAATTTAGTATATGTCAATATAAGTTAAAAACTAACAGTGCAAATATAATTTCAATTTATAAAAACTGTGGAGATTATTGTTGGTATTTATTGTTGCCGTAAACTAATAGGGGTTATAAAACAACAAAAATCTGAAAATACTCAAATTAGTTGCTGTAATAGACAAGTTTATTTCGAAGTATTAAAGATTTTGAAGTGTTAATTGTTTCATATTCTTGACAAGCAAAAAATTAGGTTGATTTTGATTGGTATCGAAACAAATAATCACAGTACTAATTGAATCTTCATCGCATATATACCTACTAAACATTAGAACTGAATTTTTAAATTAAACTCTTAAATAATATTTCTGAATATTCTAATTGTTTAAACATTATCTAATATTTCTAATAATTTATTTATGATAATTAAACAATTAATTCTCTTCATTAATGTTTCTAAATGTTATTTAAAATTTTTAACTAATAATTTATAACAATCGAATCATTAATGTATTTTTTATGATATTTTTGTATATTATTTAACAATTTTACCTATTTACTTATAACAGTTGAATCAGTAATTTAATTCTTTTATATTTCCAAACATTATTTCATAGTTTCAATAAATCATTTATAACAATTAAATTATTTCTAAATATTCGACAGTTATTTAGCTTATTTGTAACAATTAATCAAGTTTAATTTCTTGTCTACATTCCCATAATAAAGTTAATTTTGTTTTTTATTTGTTAAAAATATTTATTTCAACATTTTAAATTAATTATTTGATTGTTCGAACATTTATACTTTATTCTTCAGATACCGTTCTCTTTTTTTAACAAAGTGTTCAAATTCACTATCAGTGTAAATCGTAACTCGTGAAACAACATTAATTTACGATACATTATAATAGGAGCCGAATGTAGTTACCTACTCTTGGTGGGTCCCCGTAATTGGTATTGCTTTCCAAATATTAATATCTCGAAATATTAGTATGTATTTGAAAAGCGATTCAAATCTTAATTTTCCCGAATATGTGTACTTGGAAAATGATACCAAGCAAAGAACTACGTAATTTGCAGGATTATGCAAAATTTTCTTTGCAATCTTTTCGTTATCTGGACTGAACTGTTCTTAGATAATAAAAGTAGATTATTAGAACCTTTTCGTGTTCTACAGGAAACACCGAAGGACGCTGTAAGATTTCGTAAGGACATCATGAGATGCGTGTGTTTTAATATTAATTTGCGTGACTCTAGTTATAATCTAATCATAAAATAGTAATGTCTGTAAATTCACTGTGAGCACATTCTGTACAGTGCCTCGTTTATTTAACTTGGGACAAAATTACTCTTCTCTTCTTTTCCCTTTCCGTTGTTACTATTTTTACTTATTGTTGCTATCTATCTTATTACGTTGTTATTCATAATATTCGGATTGCATATGTGTTTTGACAACTGTCTAGTTATTTATTAAATCTTGTCTACTTTTTGAGAAAATAAATTAAAAATTTGTAATTATGTTAAAAATAAAAAGTTCTAATAAAGATAAGTTACATCTTAATTTTTTTCTTCTTTTTCATCTGGCATATTTACTTACTGTCCAATAAAAGACAAAATTGTAAATTACTTTACTTTTGTAAAAATTTGAAAATTTTTCAGTCAATGGTATAATGGAATGCAGAAGTTCTTCGATTATTAAAACATACAATTCATTAACTATATTCAACAAAATTTGTATAAAAATAAATATGCTATTTCATATTTATTTAAACTATTCAAAATTTTGCAAAAAATTATTAATATTTTTATTTATAACTTCTTTTTAGTTATATAAACGATTGAAAAATCTTTTACCATGAAACAATTCTAATTAAAAAAGATAATTTTTGTTTCAAATTTTTTTGTATTACTTATAATTCGCAAGTTACAATAAAAAATCGAAAAATTATCAAATTTTATTGATTCAATTCTGCTATGTTAAGTCAAAAGTATGTGTAACTTTCTTTTAAACATTATTTAACAATAAATCATTAATGTCAAGTAGCACAAAAATAATTTATTTGTTACAGATATTGTAAAAGAATCTGAATTAAAACCGGAGGTATAACAGTTTATATTTTGAATAATTTAATATTTCATAGATATTGATGAAATCGATGCTTTTATATTTTTATTGATATATTGATAATGTTTATTGATATACTGATAAATATTGATATGTTGATAATGAATTTTTTTTCTAAATCATTCAAAAGCTCAAATTACTTTTACTTAAATATTTAAATTAACACAACAGAATTTTAAAAGTGAATTTTGGTAAGAAAAAAAAGCATAATGCATACTTTTATATGTTCTGTTTATAACTTTTATAACGCAAAGTTTTATAACATTCTGAATTTTCGGGATAGGAATTATTCCTTGTTAAATACCAGTTTTATTCCTTGTTAAATATCAGTTTTTTGTTTAAGAGTTAGTTAATTTTATCTGAGACAATCAACAAATGTTAAACCATTATTTGTATAGAGAAGATTACATAGTCACAGATATTTTGTATATTTTTTCAAGTAGCACTATTATGAACAAATCAAATCTATTGTTGGTCAAAGTTGCCATGAAACAAAGTTAAAATAGTTCCGGTTGGATCATCCGCTTTGTTCAAGAGAAAAGCTGGAATTACAAGTATTATATTTATTAGCCATAATATGGAACAACAAAGCTATTTAAAAAATAAAAATGAAAATAAGGCACATCTTAATGATAATATCAAAGAAAACATTTGCAAATAAAGAACATCAAATTCTCAAATTCAATTGAAATGACTGTACCCACAAAATAATTAATGATATCAATGGAACAATTTTAAACAAAATTTTAAGCAATTTAAACTTTAAGTGATTAGATTTTATTATCATTATTATGTCTTTAAGGTTATATATCTAAGATTATTAGCGACCACAAGAATATTCAGTGCAGGCATATTTGTAATAGTATAGATATATTTTTCTCTTAATAAAAAATTAAGAGAAAGCTAATATAGATTTGTGATTAAAGTGTAAAATTCTATTGTAAAGATTGTGAGAAAGCTACAAAATGTCCACGCGAGTATATATATGAGATAAGAAGAATCAAACTTGGCATTTTTATTGGAAATAGTTTAACTATCAAAACTCATATGATGAGGTAATTTTTCAAAACTTAATCTTATAAAAAATATAATACATTAATAAATAAAAAATATAATACTTTTAAAATTTTTTAAATTTAATATTTAAAAAATTTAATCTGAATTAGAAATGAACTAGAATCGGATTTCTAATACATTTTTCTTGACAGTAAAAAATCGAAATGTAAAGAAAATTTCAACAACATTTCTTATAAAATTATTTAACTCACAGGAAAATAAAATTTTTTGAAGGTATCTAAAAACTCGGTTTTTTGCCCATGAATACAAGTGCTCGGTTTTTTGCCCATGAATACACTCAGATACTTATTCAAACAATATCTATAATTCTATATAATTATAAAATCTTTCTTTTTATTGTATTTCACAACTAATTCTGTTACCAGATCTTTAACTAATTTCAACAAATATCAACTTATCAATTCACTTTATTATGAACTCATATTATAGATAGATATATTTAAAATATATTTTTTATCTTTTTATTTTATTTTACTTCATAGATTTCCTCTGGTTGAAGATAGAAAAAAATTGAATGATCATTTTAGAAAAAAAAATTTGACATAGTCTACCTATTGATGATTATACTTTTTTTACAAGTCCAATATTGCGTCTGTGTATATAGTTGCATCATTTTTTATAGATGGAAACCTACTTTTTGTTTTGGATATATCAAATCTTTGCGTCATTCTATATAAAAAAATATTAGAATAACATGATCATAAAATGATTATATTAGATGATATTAAATGATTGTAAGTTTATGAAATATTTTGAAAAAAATGTTTTTATTTAAGAAGATGTTCAAATACTTTTCCATTCTAAACATTTTATAGAACATTTTTTAATCATTTTCATAACTGTATTGAGTTGATTTTTTGTTATTGCTTCACGATTACGTTTGTACATTTTTACATTTTTCGTTTCATTCATATTATAGGAATTCATGTTCAAATAAGTGGATTCGATCAGCAGAAATTAATCGGACATTGACTGAAATTTAGTTACTAAAATATTAAAAATATTACGTCTATAACGGAGTTTTACTAAAAAATAATGATAATTTTATTGATCATGTGTAGCTGATTTTAAAGGAGAAATTGAATATTAATGAAAATTTAGATATTTTAAAGTTCATGCGTCAATATAAAAGTGGTAAGGACATTATTGATTGATATTGGTTGAATCGAATTGACAATACTGTTGTTAAACTGTACTGACAATAATATTGTCAATATTATCGATGTATGGATTCGTTTATACCTATACTCTGTTTCGTTTTAAAGATTTCTCAATGATGTGTCGTAATATTCGTTACTCTATTTGCTTTCCAAATTTATCATAAAGTTAGTAATAAACGTTAAAAGAAACAGAAAAGTAAAATGTATAACTGATTAAAATATATTTTAATAATCCATTTGTAACAGAATGCAAAATAATTTTTGCTTAATTTTTGTTGTTGTTAACTACTAATTGGAATAATAAAGAATGTTTATCGCAACCCAATATCCAAGTTCTTTGAGGCAATGTTATGAATACTGATTTAGAATATTGAATTTCCATGAAATATGAAATATTTCAATATTCGTCAATCTTCAATTTAAATTTCAATATCAATTCTTCCTTTCAATAACAATTGCATTATATGATTAATAAGATTATCAATATTAACAATATTATTGATTTTATTCGAGTATTGTACATCTTGTCTATGGTTTATTAGTAACAATTTTATATTAATTAATTACACTGATGATTTATATTGAAAGTTTTCAAATATAAATTTTCATAGATGTTATGTAGAAACAAATAAGATAAATTTGGAATTAAAAGTTTTCATGAAAATATAATGAAACTAAAAAATATTTCGTCTAAAAAAATGAGGAATAAAACATTTTTTAAAAATAAACAATACTTGTTACCAAATACAATTTTTTTGTGTTAAATATTTAACATAAAATTATCTATTCATAAAATTGAAATTGCAAATGTTGCTTATAACATTATTACAATTTTTTTATCTTAATATTTCATATATTAATAATCATATTAAATGTAAATAGTACATACATTTGCACTTCCGCACCTTGGAAGTTAGTCCGCCTGATGATAGATGGCATTGGTATATACGTAGCAGGATGATATTACACAGAAATAGTACAACTTTAAATGAAATTTTAGATACATTATATATTATGAATTTTGAGTATTATATAGAACTTATTACATAATATAAATTATTTTACACATAATCTACTAAATATTTATTCTATACTTTATTTTAATTTATAATAGTATTGTAAAAATACTTGTATATTTAACGTGCAAAACATATCGATCAAAAGAAAAAACAGTTATATCGTTGTATTTTAAAAAATTTATAACAAAACCGTCAATTGCTCTTCTCTCGATTGGATCTAAAGAAAGTCAGTTATTACTATGACGTTCATCATTCGACTAGATAGATAGACACGTGATTTTTCCAACTGCATTTGAACCAATCAAATTCGATTACACTTGGTTACAATTTATTTAAAACTTGCTCGTTGAGATGGACCATCGATAGAACATTTGCAAATCTCTCAATTTTCATTAAAATGTATGTTAACCGTCAATTATGCATAAAAGTGAGTATCCCTCGTATATTTTAGATTACAATTCTTAGAAGATATCGTTGTCACGAATTAATTCGACTGGTAAGAATATGGCGACTACTCTCGAATATATTTCGATATATCGCCGAGCGATATTCTCGCTTCAAATCGATGATCGTTTTCACGATGGACGGCGAACGTGCCGTGGACTTGATGTTCGTACGAAATGACGGATTTTCGTGCTGACAGTGTTTCTTATTTAAAAATTTAACCGCATCGGCATATGCAGTTGTGATTTTCGAGTGTTTCGCGTGGTAGAAGCAGACAGAAACGATTGTGTAAGACCAACGAATTGTTGGTGGTGCTCTAGTATGAGATCTGTGCTGTGTACGACAGTAGTCCTCTCGTGTGCTTTCGTGCCGCTGTCAACGAAAATCTGAATATCCCAACCGTAGATCGATCATGTAGAGAAAGTTTACGAAATAGCCAAGAAGCATATCGTGAATTCGAATTCAAGGAAGGGAAGCATTCGTTATTTATTCGAAGGGAATAAACTTGTGCAAGGTACGCCCCGTTGCCAGGTGCCAATAACAAATTTTTGCAACACCCATCGAGAAAATCGGCTACCGGAGACACACTTTTTGAAGAAGTTGAATTTCAAGATGTTCCACGATGTGATATAATCTCGTAATTTGAAATTTAACGTTTATTTGCTTGCTCTCTTCGCTGTTTCGCGCAAAATCGATACAGAAACTCGCACATTACCCGTGGAGTGCGGAACGCGCGACGAGAGTTGCTGACAAAAATAGCAGGCACCTCGGTCGACACAATAGAAGAATGGTCCTTAGTTGTTTTCTTGTCCTTTTTGCAGTGTTTTTATCGTAATTCGGCATTATCTCGACTACAATTCTTAACTGTGCTTCTTAGAACGCTGGTTGTCCGAGGGGACAACGCTCTGTTCCAAATTTCAAAACATCGTATATATCGCAGCCTTGCGTGTGTTCGGGTACGAGCTATAAAGTAGCCTGTAATCGTTTTAATACTCTGGTTACTGATCTTGCTGTTAATGTTAAGTAAATCGATGATTGGCAAGTGAACGAACGAGACTGAATCGACCCGAGATATCGAAACGCAGTATCGTTTCGACGCGGTTGGCCTATTCGTACGTGATATTATCGTCGTCGAAGCGCACAATCTAACCTTACTTCGAGGAAAATTCAACGATATTCGTGCAACCTAACCTCCGCGTTCTTCAAACGCGAGGCGTTCGGATTGTTCGAGGCAAACTTGCTCAACGTATCTAATGATCCTGTGACGAAAGGAAAATATTAATACGCACGATATTGAAGAGTGCGAAATATTTAACAAACGCATTGTCTCGCCGGCTATGACGAGAACAAGAACCTGTTTGAACGAATCATCGCTACAACCGTCGCGCATGCTGTGAGTTCATTGAATGTGGAGTGCGATCACGCGCCTCTTCGTTAAGGGCAAAACAGAAGAACCTGCCCCGAGTACGAGGGATCGGACGTGTGACGGTGTGCCTGATACGGTCGTCCATGTTTTCGACGAAATGGATCGTAACGCGGGTGACGATCGACGTAAAGGCCCTGCCGGCGAGCAACATCACGACGGAGCTGAAACCGAACATTTCTCCGACGCCTACGATTCCCGTCAGGTATACATATACGTTCCACTTTTACTTTTCAACTTCGTTATTACATACCGTTTATTGCATGCCAATGAAAGCCACCTGAATATTTATGAAAGTTATCATTTTGCAGATTAGAAGCTTGATAAAAATAATTGACATGACATCGAGTTATAAAGAAAGTAAATGGTAATGATAGATAATATTAAAATACATTTCATATAAGCAATATATTATAAGTTGACAAAAATGTAATTATCTACAGTATAATATTGATTATATTCGGTTTGCAAAATGATAACTGAATTGATATGTTTAAATTTATCTCCAAATTCAATAACAAATTAGGTTCTATTTGATAAAGAAATAGTCAATATAATGTTAATACATATTATATTTTTAATTTTAATAACTGAATGTATATTATTAATGTATTAATGTTATACAGATATAAGGTTTTACATATTATTTGTTCACATATTTTCTCTATATCTAAATGTTCGTACATTTTTATATAAGCTATTATTGTAGAGTGTAGATAAATTTTTAAAAATTACATTTCTGATAGATAGATCTTTGATACTAGATTTTTACCAAAACAATTACGTCTAAAATTCATTTCAGAATAAATAAAGTAGAATAGATAGAATAGAATTTGTTATTTAATTTTCTGTATTGTTACATGTTCTTCAAAGTATTTAATATATTATTTGAAAAGTTAAATAGTCTTGGAAAATTATTCACTTTTATCATACTATTTTTTAATTATATACGCAACAGTTCCTATTTTATATTTATACATGTATATATTCTTGTTGGAAGAATATTTTCATCAAGTGATTATTTATTATTTTAATCATTATCTTTAATTTAATTGCATTAACAAAATAAAATAAGCAAATCGTAATTATTTCTTCCTTATTTAATTTAAAGTAGATATTCATAATATATATATATCACAAAATTTCTAAGTTTGAATACAGCGCAATCTTAAAACTGTACTTTCAATTACAGAAACTCATTTTAAGTTAAATTTTAGGAACTATATATTTTTATAAAACATTGAATTTTAAAAATCATATATTTTTATTAATTTCTAAAACATTTCAGCATAAATTTAATTCATAATGTTGCTAATAGATTTGATAGTTTTGTGATGCACAACGTCACAGATATGAAACTGTAGTTCAAAACTATATTGTTATACTTCAAAATTTCAACCATATTTTTACCATATGTACACCATAGCATGAAATTTACTATTTTTAATTAAAAACTGTGATTAGTTAATCTTCAATGCACAGAATAACATGTCATAAAAACATTTGAAAAAATGCCTGGCATGAAGAATTTGCTTTTGTATTATAATAAGTTATAATATATTTTTGATATAATGAAGATTACATTTTTATCGACTAAGAAAGAAAAGAATGACTTTGAATGATCCCAAATGATTTCAATGATCCAAAATAATTAGAAAAAAGTTCTATTTTTATAATAGGTTTATTTTCCAGAATTATTTGACTTCAAATTAATGATTTAAATCAATCATGCTACACGATTATTTAATTTATCGTTATAAAAATATTGATTTTATGTATTTATTGCTGTATTATTTCTTTTCTTCAAATTAAACAAAACATAAATTTCAAATAAAATAAAATTTAATTCAATTCGCATATATTGTATTTTTAATACCGATATTTATGCTGCATTTTTCAGCACTGATTTTGTATATTCGTTATATATTTTATATATAAATTGTATATCGGAAACTTATAAGATTGAAAAAGAAAAACATACTTATATATACAGAACTATATAGGATATTTTTTGCATGGTTCATACATTTTGTTATATTATTTAAAAATATCATAAATGTAAAAACAATATTTTTTGTAAATATATAGTTATTTTAAGTATATGATGCAAATTTTTATAACATTTCTTTTATATTATTATATTGCAAAGTATGAATATAAAAATTACTATAAAAAATAATGAATGTGGGAAATAATAAAATTTTTTTTTATAAGTTACATATAAGTTACACTAGTTTTTGAAATTTATAATAATCTTTGAATAACAAAAACGGAAAATGTAATTCTGTGATTAGATTATTTCTTAGCATTTTTTATTGATAATGTGGGATATTGAAATTATTTCTTTATTTACTATGCTGGTATAAGCTTAAAAATTATTGTATTTTATCTAAAAAAAAGAAGAAAAAAGACTTACTATTCAAGTGATTAATAATTATTTTTATTAGTCAACTTACAATGGATTTAAAAAGTCATGATCATAATTTGCAAAAATATGTTTTTTTCTAATTATGAGAAATGTATTTTTTTAATTTTTAAAAGTTACTGATATTTTTAATTATAAGATAATTATATTTAATTATTATATTTAAAAATAGTTTTGTATTTTTTAAATGCAGACGCTTTTAAATTGTTTCTCAAAGGATTTATATATTTAAGGGTATTTTATAAAAATTAGTGATTTTCTCTCTTTTTTTTTTATATTCTTTACTTATTGATGCAAAAATATTGATCAGTATTAATTTGAACATCCTGTAAAAATAATATTTTATTTGAGGACATGTATTTTGTGACGGACCTACTTCTCATCATTTATATCGCATAATTACTGTATAAACTGCAAATTTTTCAAATGTACAAAAATATATGTACAGAATGCACGTCCAGACAATAAACACAGCAATAAACAGAAATGTCTAAAATATGTCCAAAATAAAATACTTGCTAAAATACTCAGAAGATGAAACAAATTTTTCTTTAGGTTTCCTCATAAAAATATGAATTTACATAAATGTCATAATTAACGTAAAATTTAAAAATGTAAACTTAAAATTAACATAAATTTAAAAAACCTAACTAATGATATTAATTACCAAAATTTTCCGCGAATATTTCACGGTACAAGAATGATCTCAGAAACTGTTGTTACAAATACAATATGTAATTCGAATGTAGAAGAAAGCATCGTGTTCGATCAATGAAGATTTCTGTACGCAATGCCTCGCATCCTTATTCTTATATCATATTCCAATTACTTGTAATTGATGGAGTCTGAATCCACATGTGAAAATCTCTGCGTGCAAGGATTACGAGTAATTTTCTCACTGAATTTTAGTTTACTGATATTCAATTGAATGTTCAATTAATATCCAATTTAACTCGATTGAATTTCCATCAACTATAGCTAACAGAATTTCTGAATTGTTGAAATGCATGTTGCATACATTAGATCGTATTTATAAGAAATTTTAAAGTGCAAAATTATACAGAATGTATACAATATCCAAAGCGCAGTATTTCTTATAATATTTAGTATATAAAACAATTTTTGACTAAAATTTTATTTTTTAAATTATATTTTTAAAATTATGAATTTACATGGGGTCTGTACTCTATACATTCATTATGAACTATTATAAAAGTCTTTTCAACGTTTGATTTTCAATATCATAAAATTATTAGTAGTAGAACATAATTGTGCAAAACTAAATTGTGTTTAATAAGAACAATATACACCGAAATATATGACTGTTATTAATAGCACTGTGGAAAAATATATTTTTAATATTTATACCAGTAGACAAGTATTTTAAATTTTCATTTTATTAATTTTAAACGTTCTCTATTTATTTTTGTTTTTTAAATTAAAAATTATTAAAATTTGAAACTCGCATAATTCTTTAATAAAGATAAATTTTGTACAAAAGTTAATTATTAATTAATAATACTGTATATTTGTATTTTCAAATATACAGTATTATTAATTAATAATTAAACAAAATTTATTTTTATTGAAGAACTATACGAGCTTCAAATTTTAATATTTTAATTTTTGCTATTAACTTCATACTTATCCAAGTACTTAAAAATCTGAAAACATTAATGAGTTGAATATTGCCTTAAATTAAGCTTTAAATATTGTCTTGTCCAAAATATACACACTTTATTGTTTATCTTAGTATATCGAGTTATATTAATAGTATAAATTGTTATGAAATTGCGACTAGCGGAAGTTGTATTTGTAATAAAATTCTGATACCATGATAATTTTGAAGAAAAATACGTAATGTATAGGCTTGTAGAATGCAGAATCATAAAACATAAAATGTTATTTTATTTGTGTTCTATTTCTGACAGTCATAAAACTTTAGAAAAAAATAGGGTTAAGAATTACGTATTAAAAAGAACAAAAATATTTATAATATTTGATTATTTTTATTTTTTAAATATTAATTGTAAAAACTGAAAATAAACAAAATTAGGAGTTTTTTCTTAATTAAAAATTTTCCTAAGTATCTAATAGAACAATTTGAATTAGTCAAGATTTAATTAACCAAACACTAGTTTGTTTAGATCATCATTGCAATCTTAGTTGATTTACTAGGAGAAGCTGTTCATAGAAATTGTTATTTTTATCATTGGAATACATATTTATGGGGGAAATGCTTCGTGATACATTTAGCAAATGAATAATTATTACATTTAATGCATTTGATGTAGGATCAACAATGATTCATGCTATTTGGCGTAATATGCCTATGTTAGTACATTTTCCTTTGCCATTGATATTTCATTCTGTTTTATTATTTCTTGAAAAAAAAAAAAAAAACGTTAATATTATCAGTAACAAGATGGAAATAAAAAGATAAAATATTTATTTTTAGTACAGTACATATTATCTCTCGTGGGTGGGCAAAGGAGTAGATATAAACTAGAATTATTAATTTTGCAAGAAAATATACATATATTTAAAAATTTATATAAAATTGAAAATATATATGATATTTAAATTTAAAATAATATAAAATCAAGTATAACGTTTTGTTTCATTGTATTTATAAAATACATTTTTTTTTTTAATATGATGATTTATATTATTTTGGTTATTTGATTTGTATTCTTTTTTGTGTCAGAGATATGTTATCATTTTTAATAAAATTCAGTGGAAAAAATGATTATTCTTTTACGATTATTTCACATACATGATTTATGTCAGATTACATTTTTCTTGAGTGTCAAATATATCTGCGATAATAAAATTTAAATATCATATTCATGTTATAATTATCATATTTTCAGTACTATCGATAATTTCTATCTATTCTGAGTATTACCGATAATTTCTATCATTAAAATCATGTGAAATCAATGTTGTAAAGACATGCTAATAATCGATAGTTTAAGTAAGTAATATCCAAAGGTACCAATAATGGGATTGCTTAATAATTTACTACAGTTATACATACGGATCTAAAATATGTAATTTAATTAGCTCATATGATTTATTCTATAATAAAATTAAGAACGTGTGAATATACATATTACTTACTGAAAGATATTTCAGACACGATACTTTCTAGTAAATATATAATACAACCTTATAAAACAATATTATATCTCTGTAAATTAAATTTTTTTCCTCTATAATTTCTTTGTCACTTTTATTATATATATTTGTTTTGTTTGCTTATATTGATTTTGTTTAATCCACTTAAGATTTTTTTTCAGTTAATATCATTGAATTCTATCTTTTAAAATTATAATATTTGAAATTATGAAAATTAATCCCAAGTGTTCGTTTAATATCTTCTTCGATATTGTTTCTACAACTGTATGATATTAAATAATTTAAAAAAATTGAAGTAATTGAATGATTTTATAAAACAGCTTGTTTCTTGATGAATTAACGTCTAAATTTAACCAAAATTTCTGGTATATATCTAAAATTCTGCAAGTAACTCATTATATTTCAATAGAATTTTTATTACCCTACTCAAAATCTCTTAGAAAAAATTTTTCACAAGAGAATATTCAGTATACCTGTTAGATCCGAAAATTAGATATGGAAAATTTGCTAAGTTTCTATAATAAAAATCAATTAAAAGAGTCTATATATATGTGTATCTATATATATGTGTATCAATTCATCTTATTAACATATGTCATTACTCGTTTTAACTTTATTTATTAAAATAAATGAAAATATTTGTTAAAATGAAAACGACATCGGGACATGAAAATTGGTGGAAGGCTATGGAAGAATTAAAAATTATATTTTTACTTTACGGATACAATTTCATATTCTCTATTTTACGTATTATTAATATAATTTAAAAGGATTGTGTTAATTTTACGATTACGTATTGTATCATTAGAAGGTGATGTTAAATATATTATGAATATATTAATATATAATATATTAAAAAGCCTGTGAAAGTTTGGAATCTTTAGTTTGCTCAAAGATTCTTGTACACCGATGGTTCATGTGCACGTTCACGACCAGTCATGCAGACTGTCGTAGGAAAGCTATTCCCGAGCTGTGACGCTATGACGAATATGGCGTCGTTTCCTGTGTACAACGTTATTTATTGCATTGTAAAACGAGCCTGTACCTGCACGGCGAACCACCTCTTCGCCACAGGAGACTTTTTTTGGCACAGCGTGTAGGATCTCCAAGAATCGCGACGCACGGTCATAATTATCCGTTTAATTACGCCACTGTTGCTGACTTCAAATGAAGTGGCACGAGAAACTCGTCCTTGGAAGCGCATTCGGAAACGTCATGTTCCTTGAAACCTGACCTCCTCGTTCGAAGTCATCGTGAACGATGAGTTATTTCAAATGGAATTTGCTATATCTCAGAGTTATTTAATTCTCTACCCAGGAAAATATTGTAACGAATTCGAATATCCTACCATAATAGGTTATTGAATTTTATTCAGATAGAGAAATGACCTGTTTTTTGTGTTAATCTACAATTGGTATGACAATCGCTTCGTCATGTAGATAGTATTTATGTGGAGTAAATCCCTAGAAATATACGTGTATTTAAAAATTTGTAAATAATTAACAAAATGAAGGATAGTGATTAAAAACTAATTATACATATACATATACTTATTAATTAACGCATCACGGAGGCTATTATTAAAGACAATGATACGTACTAATTTATGATATAAACGTGCTTTAGAGCTAGATTTTTTGATCTTTCGTCAAAACCAGATAATTTATAACTGGGTTTCTCTATAAATTTCAGTCAGTTTTCGAGTTTTTTTCACACAATAGCAATTGTTACGTTATAAAACAAATGCGTGCCAGATGATGGAAAATGATGTATCGTGCAGATGATGGAAAATGATGGACTTATTCATCATACCTGTTATTCATTGTGAATCAGTCTCGTGAACTGGTAATAAGAAATTCCGGAAACCGCTTTCATATTTCCTGATTGGTTTTAACATGTCCCCCGCTCTTCGACTTAGCTCTTTTCAGATTCTTCTAAAAGGAAAGAATCTTCTTGAAAAAAGCTCCGAGGTGCACAATCAGAGTGAAATGAGTATTAGAGTTAGTTAAAAATAAGAGAGTCAAATGAGCGTTGGATTCATTCATCAGAATCAGTTAGAAATTAAATCAGTTTCAGAATCAATTTATTCATCTTAAAAATCAGAAGCGATTAAGCTTCTCATATACATATATCGATAAATAAACCAGTCAATCGAATATCAGATTCAATTATTTTGCATACCAGTGGCTGGTCCTTTGTTTAAGCAAATCAGTTGTTATAATCCAGCTCTCAAAGAACACTGTTAAATTAGATTTTGATTATTAGGAAAACTTTCGTTTTACTATTTACTGATTAATGATTTACACATTATTGATCATTTGTAAATTTGTCTCGATAAGTTTTCCAATACGATGAATAAAGATGTAAATGACATAAAAATTTATATATACTATACACTATACATGTATGATAGATTATATGTAAGATTCATATTCAAATTCATATTTTTGAAAGTATAATCAAAAGAATAGATTCTCGGTAGAATATTGTTCTAAATATTAAAAGATTGTTCTAACTGAAAGCATTATAATTTTTAATATTTTCATATTACATGTTATTTTGCATGTTAAAGTTTCTTAGAAGTGCATAAAACACCCTTGGTCTGGTAATGTATAACAAATAAACTGCTGATGTTTGTGCAAAAATTAAGTGTACAAAAATATAGAGAACATGTATGGTAGACAAAAATATCTAAATACATATCTAAAGCAGAATATTCATTATAATATTTAGTAAATAAAACAAATTTCTACTTAGTTTTTAATATTTTTAATTATACTCATAACAACACAAAATTGCATAGTCATTCGCAATATGTAGTAGTTATTCACAAGAATAAATTCCTTTTACAATTTTTCATGTTTGTTATTTTATAAAGCTTAATTTTTCTGTAAAAGAAAAAAGTTAGTTTGTAAAGCTTAATTTTTCTGCAAAAAAAAAAAATGAAATTTGTTCACGAGAGTGTAAAAGCGAGATGGTTATGCAGAAAGGAATAAAATTTAACTCAAAATAAAACTCAAGACAGATCGATTAAATAAATAATTCTTTCTAATAATGATTCTTCATTTCTCCGAAATCAGTTTTTTTTTTACAAATATTATAAATATTTTCTATTATATTTCTAATTTATAAATATTTTCTTCCAGTTTTGTATTTTTTCCAGCGAAAAGTTTATTGAGATATTTGCATACACCCCATAATTTGTCGTATAATAATAGTTTGTCGTATTGCCTTTTATGCGTGCACGTATACTCGAGAATACTGGGTTACTCGGTTACGCAGACACGTCAAATTGATTAGAATTGTGTTTCATAGTGATATATGCATGGTGATAGCCAATGAGAAATTACGAAATTTTAAAAGAATCTTGTGAATTTTAAAAGCCTTACACAAATTTATATTAAATGACAAATAAGATCGATAAATGGAAACTTTACTTTGAAATATACGAAGATTCGATATACTTTACGTAACATTTCTTTCGCAATATAATTTTCTCTCTTTCGTCAGAATAATTTAGAAGATAAATTTTTGTCGCTTTCAACAAGAAATCGATGATTGCTCTTCGACTAAAGTCGAAAAATAAAATTAATATACGAAGTGAAACACGTGTATTTCTTTAATATATGTAATTTTTTCGCAAGATTCTTTTTAATCCTTTTACAATAGACCCAAGTAATAAAAAAAATTGAAGTCAATTTTGCAATTACGTCATTTATTATTATTTATTTTATTCAATCCTGTTTGACTAAAATAAAAATGAAATTAGTATGAAGTTATTGGTATTAATAGTACGCGTAAAATTGACACGTATACATTTCATAATATTTAATTTATTTATCAAATATTTAATTCTGTTCTAATCTTTTTGTAATAAAACTAAATGACATTAATAAAAAGAAAAACAAAATCAATATTATTATTTATTTGTTTTGTTTGATCCTATTTGATACTTCAGAAAAATGTTTAATTACATGTAAAAATACTTAGTATACTTAAATATAATTCAAATGAAGAATCACGTAACGACAAAACTTTATGAAATTAAACGTTACTGTTCGCGCATTAAATTATCATAATACATGAAATAGGCATAATAAATATTCCAAACGCGAAACCCCCGGTATATATCTCCGTGAGCTACATTCCGTTCAAGTATTTAACTGTCCGTTCTGTTTGAGAGTTGAACTTCCTATTGTCTTGCGCGGTTCGTGGTTTCGTTTGCACCGTTAATCTTGGCATACGGCTTGCGCAAACCCGTAGAAATAAACAATCAATATGTAGGCATCATAGTGACCTCGTTATCGATGGTCAAGCTTGGCCTGTGCCCAAACGAACAACCGTGTCCTTTTGGTTCCTTTTTAAAAAAAGGCGTCAGAAATCTAATTGGCTGCCGCGAATGATAGACTATTGCCAAGTGATTATCCTTTCCTCGAAATCATGTTTAAACGTTGACTAATTAGATTTTAGTCACGCGAACTTTTGGAGAATTATCTTGGCAATTGAAACGAAATGAGTTGAAAAAAAGAATGTGAATCGACTGTTGAATCGAATGTGTGATTTCCGCGAAAAGAGATAGCAAAGATCAGAACTGGATGTGTTCGCGCGCGTGATTAGCGAGACGAGATCGAGTGTAGAAAATAAATGTGGACTGTATGTTTGCACGCTGAGTATTAGGGGCTTGTGCCCTCGTAGTAACTTTATCGCCAGAGAGTAACTTTATTGGTCGGAAGTCGAAATGATTCTGCTTTGGAAGCCGAAGGAAAGCCCGAACGTCTTTTCGGTTCCCCTTCCTTCGGCTTTGGAAAATCGCGGGTCCAGGGTGGGGCACGAAGGGCCAGATAGTAGTTACCGTCGTGGGTGATCTCGCTGGCCCGTATTTCTCACGTGTTCGGGAAAGTTGGCGCCATGCTTCAATCCACGGTCGAGTGTCTCGTCTTCTTAGAAGAAGTCCAGCCTTGTGGCCAGGATTTTCCGGCGACACAGGCCTGCTAAGTGCACTAAAAAACCAATAAATTTTCCCTGTACGTGCCTGCACCTAGACCGTGGGTATTGTAGCATGGAAACTCTCCCGAACATACCGCCCACCTTGAACGCCTCGTGTTCGAAACTAAATACAAGAGTTCACTACGGATAAGTTACAGGTAATTATTACATATCGATGACGCAAGGACGCGTCGCGCGGCATATACAAAAATGTAATTTTAACATGCACGCGCTTGACATGAGTTAAGAGTCCATTAGTTCTCTTCGGGTCCTCCTCCTTCGTCCACCGGTAGGATGCACTCTCCAGCCGTTGGACGTTTTACCAATCAGGACTCGGGCGATGTCATCCTTCTCTAGGTGAGGAGCCGTGATACGGCTGAGTTTCCATTGCAATGGTGGCAATTTTTCGCCCTTCAGCAGCATCATGGCCTACGCCAAAGAGCTCCGAAGTAGACGACCTCCATTTGGGCCGTTGCTGCAGTTGAAGTAGATAGTCGCTTGTCACCGCTTCCAGGAATGCTGCTGCAAGCAATTGAAAGTGACACAAGAAATTAGCTCTGACGGCAGTGGCGTCAGGAAATGGGAAAGCGAGGAGCAGGGAATGTCTAGGAGCGAAAGGATTCAACTTGGAAGGATAGGCTAAGGTTAGGTGCAGTGGCCGAGAGTTCCTGCACAATTCAACCCGCGTTGGGAGAGTATAGAATGCGTCAAACAACAGCCGCGTTTCTCCGCGCACGCACAGCAGATGTTGCTTCGTGGATATAACGGAGTGTTCGCATAGTCCTCCGAAGGGAGGAGGTTGAGGAGAAATAAAGTGCGAAATGACACTTTCTACGATCGCGTGCTTGGATACCATCGGATTGTTTGCCTTGCGAAATGTTATTTTTTCGATTTCGTTCCGCGCACCGACGAGATTAGTACCGTTATCGCAGTAAGTGTAGTCGTCCTTGTTGCGCGCATGCAGGTTACTATCCGCGATCGGTTTGCTCGTTGCGTCGGTGTTGGCGCTCAGATTGAAGTCCATCGACTCCTTAATGTGCCTGTGGTCGAGCACGTTCGAAACCTTGTCAAGTTCATCTTCATCGTTACAAGTTTCGGTTTCATCGTCGTGCTTGTAAAATGCGTAGGAGAGATTCTTGACTGGGATCGTGGTAATGTCGTCAATAGCGTCTACGTCAGTCTCAGGACCTAAGTCGGAATAATCATAATCAATATCGCCGTTCTCGCGCTTGCTGTTGCTGGCAGCAAGGATACCGCCAGCGTCGTCGCGTTCGCGCGCTTCCTGAGAGATCATCGTCCGTTTGATGCTGTCCGAGTCGATCGCCGTGTGCGCGTCGTCAATGACCGAGAGGAGCGGTTCGCCCTTTGAGTTCATATTCTCACGAATTACTACGTGTACGTTTTCCGGTACGTTATCCTGGATCGAGACCCGGTCAGTGGGTCGAGGTTGCGGAACGAGCTGTTGTAAAGGCTGCTCCGATTCTCGTCGTGGTCTAAGATCTTGAGGAGAGCGAGGTCGCGCGGCGCGTCCGGCACCGTGGTCAGTTCGTTCCCGTTCAGATGCAGCTCCTTCACGTTGGAGCAGTCGCGAAACGCGAGAGGGTCGAGGTTCGCGATCGCGTTCCCCGAGAGCGTCAACCGATTCAGCATGAACGAACAGTCCGTTAAACCGTTGCGCTTCCAGCTTGTGAAGCCGTTTCTCCGACGGCTCGAGCGTGTGCGTTCGTGATAAGGTTGCAAGCGAGCGTCTGGGACTCACTATCCGCGTGAATGTGACCTCCAAGTACCCATCCTAGTCGCGTTTTCGAAAGCACGGGCAATTTCGCGCCCAACCGGTGTTGTCCTACACACATCAAGTCGCCGAGGTAACCGTTGCCGATGATGAAATCGTCCCGCGAAACGTAATATTGCGGGTCGGCGAGGACCAGATGTGATGGAATGGGGAGTGTGGTGGAGGCGAGCTTGAAATTTCGAATTTCCGTGGTCAATTTACGCATGACATGGCACGGCAGATCACACTTGTAGTTAGTGCAGCGTGAGGCTATCTGCACTTGCACCTTGCCTTTGATTCGGTCCCTTGACGTTGTCGCGCCCACTCCGGAGATCATCGTTCGTGTCGCATCCCATTTCAGTTCGAGGCGCTTCGCGAACTCTTCCTTTACGATGTTCACCTGAGAGCCCTGAACGAGGAGTGCCCTGCCTTCGTGGATTTTACCCCGGTTATCGGTGACCTTGACCATCGCCGTAGACAGCAGCACACACTCAGGTGGAGTCGCGCTAGTGGCCGTGGACATCAGGCTTTGGGGCGGGTTGAAGCCGTCGCTCCGCCTTACTTCCGTGTCCTCCGGTGTTCTGTTCGTGCCCGATCCCGAGGTCGTTCCTGGATGCAGCAGGGTATGGTGCCTTGCTCGACACACCTGGCATGCGCTGTTCGTGCAATTTTTGACGCCATGTCCGGAACGAAGGCAGTTGAAGCACACGCGCAGCTCCTTCACCCTTTCGCGGTGGCGTTCTATTGTCAGCTTCTTGAATCTCTCGCACCGCGACAATAAATGGTTGTCGGAGCAAAGCGGGCACTCGACTTCGTTCGCGTTTAGCACGGCGGCAGGCTTACGCTCCCGTTGCGCGATGAATCTGCGGGAAGTCGATGGGGTGATTTCGCGCGATTGACTGTCTATGGTAAGGAACTTGTGCTGTTGCTCGAGAAAAACGATTAGATCGGAGAGCGTTTTCGCTCGGTCTGTCTCGGAAACGCGTCTTTTCCACTCTCGTTTGGTCTGCGCATCTAATTTTCGGACCATGAGGCGTATTAGCCAGGAGCTAATCCTTAACTCGGTTGGCGATTCCTGACGGATAATTTTGAAATCGAATAGCGCATCTAAGTGGTAGTCGAGCTCGTTGGTGTCCTCGTAGCGCTTGCATAGCAATTCCCTGGCAGCTTCGTAATTGCTGTCGGATACTGGGAGCTTTTGAGAGCGCGAGCGGGCTCGCCCTTTATCGCTGATAATAGGTAACAGTAACGCTCAAGATTGTTTAAGGAAGCGTTCCGAATTATCAGGGACTTGAAGCTGTCGCGAAAGCAACCCCATTCCCCTCGGCGACCGTGAAATTGGGGTAAAGGCGTTTCGGAGGTGGCTGATGACGCGAGCGCTATTTGTGGGCGTCGCGCGTCGCTCGAAGTCGCTGAAGCTTGCGAGCTGTCTATTCGGTCCTGAATCGCGGCAAACACGCGATGGTACGTGTCTTCGAACTCATCCCTACAACGTTCATGAGCTTCTACATCAGCGGAATTCGCGACGGCGGCGATTATGCAATCGTGGCCTGTCCGCGATCGTATCCTCGTGGCTGACCTCGTCCGCCAGAAACGGCTGCTACGGGACCCGTGGTTTGCTTCTGTGGCACTAATCACTGACGAGGGTGCGCTACGTAGCATCCAAACCGATTCGCGTATCCGGTTCGAAGGACCAATGTTTAAGCGCGTGTGTAGCGAGACGAGATCGTGTTTAGTAAAGAGTCGACTGTATGTTCGTGCGCTGAATATCAGGGGCTTGTCCCCTCGTGGTAACCTTATGTCGCGAGAGAGTGAACTTTATCGCTCGAAAGTCGAAGTGATTCTGAATTGCAAGCCGAAGGAAAGCCCGAACGCTTTCTCGGTTCCCCTTCCTTCGGCTTCGGAAAATCGCGGATCTAAGGTGGGACACGAAGGGTCGGATACCCGTTGCCGTCTTGGGTGATCTCGCTGGCCCGTGTTTCTCACGTGTTCGGGAAAGTTGGTGCCATGCTTCAATCCACGGTCGAGGGCCTTATCTGCGTAGAACAAAGGCCTGACGAGTGGCCAGGGTTTCTGGCGACATAGACCTGCTAAAGACACTTAAAAACCAATAAATTTTCCCGGACGTGCCTGCACTCAGACCGTGGGTATTGTAGCATGGAAACTCTCCCGAACAAGCGTGCCGAATTGTTTTACATTATTTCGTTTAATTATGCTAGAGTGAAAACTGTGGGAGAACATGTAGAAAAATAGTACGTACATCGATCGACTATGGCCTGACACGCGTGCACTTCAATCTAAATAAAGTGAAATTAGTGAAAGAAAGTGATTTTCACAGCGCACTTGTTTCGAATCTAGAGACTGCCCACTCTAACGAGCTATTATTCAAAATTCAGGATTTAACCACGTGAACCATTGCATTATAATTTCAATGAACATTAAAAAATATTAAACTAGTGCCCTATCCTTAATATAGATATTAGATAATATACGACATATACAGCTTAAAAAATAACATTCATTTATTTGATATTTATTATTAATTTTGAAATATTTTATAAAAAGTATTTATATATGTGCTACAAATATTTCGATATAAAATAGCAATAATAATAATAAATAAATAATAAATGAAGTATCGATAAATAAATTAATAAAATAATTTAATGCATTCTTTTCCATGTTAGTTAATGCATAGTTTAATTTTTTGTTAATCGACAAAATTTTATTGGAATTCATGTTGAAATTTCTTGACTATTGTGAAAGAAATACACATTAACTATTGCCCTATATCAATTATTTAGTTTGTTGTTAAAAAAATTAATTTTTTGCTATTTTAGAAAGTCATTAGAAATATTTATGTATTTTCAAAAATATAATATTAATACATACCTTACATGTAAAAATGTATAAGATGCTATAGATTATAGACGATACTATCCAGAAGGATTTTAAGTCTTAAATTGTTTCCGCTGATTAATGTTGCGGAAACAAAGTACCTAATCTAAGGTGTGTCGCATAATTCTATATGGGAGAAAATATTCTAACAACATCATGAAGTGTAGCAACCGTTATTAGTTCCATTGAAATAAAGAATATTATTAATATTCTACATGAATAGCATTACAACAATAAAACCAAAAATAGAATTTGTTATTTTAGAAAAGAAGATAAAAAAGGTTATAGATATATGGTACAAAATATAATTCATGATTAATACATTACGTAGGGTGATTTAGAAATCTGTTGCTAATTTGAAATCCTGATAATTGGAACATTCGAAAAAAATATTTCACATAAAGATAATAAAAGCTAATTTGAAATTCTAATACTTTGAGAAAAATATTTCAAATAAAGATAAAAAAAGTTCTGAAAACTGTTTATGTAGTTGTGCAGTATATATTTTTTTTTCTTATGATCTTTTTCTATAAAAAAAAAAAAAAAAAAAACCAGCAATATAAGAGGACGTATAATATATATCATGTACAGTGAATTATGAACGCGTATATCTATTTTTAAAATAATTGGATCAGTATTTGAAGTACAGTTAATGAAAAAATGTAGTAAGATTTGCTATATAAGAGTTAAGCTCTATATTATTTATATTTGTGAGACATTAATTATAAATTTAATAATGGAAAACAAGTTTTTATTGCAACGATGACAATCCGTAAATTTAATGATAATTATGAATAATTAGCGGATTTGGAGTACAACTAAAAGAACAGTATAACATAGTACTATTTCTAATTTTTAATTCTATTCCGACTTTATTACTTCTATAATAAATAATAATAAAATAAATAATATTATAATATTAAATAAATAATGAAAATGTGATACTAACTTTTTTAATGAGAAGATTATTTTGTTCTGAGTTGTTTATGACAATATAAATAATTTTCAAGAATTTTTGTAACTGTGTATTTTACTACAATTTTACAAAATTGTTTACTATTTAAAATATCGGAAGAATTTTATTTGAAGTTATATTTCTCAATCACCTCAGTAAAATTGAAGCCTGGACCAAAGACAATAAAATAAAAATGTATAGTACACGTCACTTTCACATTCAAAAGGAAACCAAACCTCCTAAAATCAGCTTCCGAAGAGTAGAAATTACACAAGCAGAATCCGTTATAAATATGTTGGTTTCCATCTGAATAGCAAACTGAATTGGAAAAGGATATAAACGAAAAAATTAAGTAAATAGAGATGGTTAGAAAATAAATGTACTGGCTCACAACGAGAAAATCTAAATATAAGTAACAAACTATTAATGTATAAAGCTATTATTAAACCAATATGGGCTGTAAATCTGGAGCATAAGTGTAAACTCAAACATGAAAAAAATAGAAAATCTACAATCGATAATTTTTAGAACTATCTTAAACTCGCCATGATTTGTAAGAAATGACGACATTAGGAAAATTCTAGGAATCCGTACAATATCCAATGAAATTAAAAAATCTTCAATAGCACACTAAGATTGGACGATCACACAAATCCACTTGTTGCAAATTGTATGGACAGCCTACCAAGAAGGCTCAAAAGAAAGCATCCATCGGATTTACGCAACCAATTTAAATCCGGGCTTAATATAGACCCATTCCATATTCTTATTTATTCAAACTTCAGGATTGTCGATAATTATATTGAAATTCCCAAAATTGACCACTATTATTCTATACTCTAATTTTTACACTTGCCAAAAAAATGTGAATTTTTGTACGTACAAAATCGATATATTCTTGAAGGAGAACAAAAAAAAAAAAAAAAAGAATCGAAAAATCTTTAAGCAATTAAAAAATTTTATTTTACGTTTTTTATTTGTTTATTAATTTTACACGAAATTCTTTTCTTGTTGGTTGTACAATAACGTACTATTCTGGACCGTTAAGCTTATAATATTTTTTCTTGACACACATTGAAATCAAAAAATGAGGTATCTTATTGAGTACTTCCAAAAATTGCTCGAAAACCGACAAAGTACTCAACGTTAATAAGTCAAATTTGAAGAAGAAATATATTTTTTTCCAATTTTTTGATAGAAATATTTTTAAAAATTTTGCTTGTTAAAACGAAAACGAAATTCACGGACTGCAGCCATACCAATAAATTAGAATTACCAATGACTAAAATATATATAAAACTTGAGAAATTAATAATAGAATGCAAAGAATAGGAAAAATATAATAAATATATAAATCAATTTCGATACTGGAACATTCGTCCATGTAGATATTTACACATACAGCGATTCCCATTAATATTCGAACATTAAATATTTGGACTATTATAATTTTATGAAAGAAAAATCTCTAGGCTCATCTCTAGGCTCAAGCCTAAAGCCTCTATTTTCCAAATGCTTGGTTTATTTTATTCTAAAATGTTTTTACATCACGCAGTTGGCGAGTAAATGAAAATACTTTTCTTTTCGAAAATGCTTTAAATTGTATACGAAAGTATTGAAAATTGTGCGTGAAGTCTTAGAAAACCGTCTTAGAATAAAATAAATGAAGAAGTTTCAAACTTTAAAATGAACCCATTTTAAGTTTATTATTGTACGATCTCTTTTTAAAAAATTGTAGCAGTTTTGGTATTTGGTGTCCGAATATTAATGGGTTATCACCGAAATAGAAATATATTTTCTCCTCGTGAAACGATGCGTTCATAAATTGAAAATGGATATATTTATAAATGTACTTATACTCCCGCTCAAAAGTCTCGGAACATTTTTATTTTTAATATTCAGTACTTATCGTGGATTATCGTGTATACATATTTTATAATACAATATATAATAATGTAATAATACAATATATTAATATATTGGCATTAATATATATCCTTATTGTATAAAGTATGTTTTATATTTATTGTATTTAATTATATTGAAAATATTGTATTTATTGTATATAATTTATAATTTATATTTAGAAAAGTACTATTTTTATTATATAAATATAGTACTTTTCTAAAATTTCTGATCGGAGATGTATATAGTTACAAGTGTAACATTGTACTTAATGGAAGAGAAAAAGCTCGAATATAAAGTTCGGTTAACCTAGTTCTTCAAGTTGCAATATCTTGTGAACGATACAGCTGAGTGTGTAGCTATGTATGTATATATATGTACGATAATGTACGGTTGTCGGATTTGTGGGGATCTCTCGTACAGCTTTCGAGAAACTGGGAAAAATATAGTTGCATTTTACAGTGAAAATAATGATGATATTTTGTAAAAATCACTGCAGTCGAATGCTATTTGACTTACGCTTCGTGGAATTTTCGACGAGTTCTTAATGTGATTCATTATTTTAACATTTTTTTTACGTCTACGCTTCTTTTCAAAATATCAAAATACATTTTCGGCAAGACGTAACTTAATTATAAAATTAAGATGGTATTGCTATAACTTTATTCTCAATGATTGTTACATATTGCTATCAGCAAAAAAAAAACCGAAGTATTTAAATGTTTAAAAAATATTCAAAATATTAATTCTTTGAACTCGATTTGTTTTCAGTATTGTTGTGCATCCATTTATATCTATTTTAATGTGAATTAGGTAAATTAGTGTATAACGATAAAACTCGAGATTTTTTTATTTATTTATTTATTTGTTATTATTATTATATAATTTATTAAAGAGCGATAATTTTTTAAAAATTTCATGATTTTTAAAACGAGTTTTATAGCAAACTTGTCACTTCCAGCGTGACATACAAGTTCAAAGGATTAAATTTGTTCAAAATTCGATGGATCGATATGTAAAATTGTACTGTTGGATAGAAGTTAGATATGCAGGAAATAAAAAGTTCTCCAGTAAAACACATATTAGTATTCTATTCTAAAATATGTAAATTAATTAAAGTATTTATGAAGAGATGTTAAATTTTTTTAATATTGTAAACAGTTTTACCATTACGTAGTTTATTACGTACAAGAAATATTTATAAATGTAATTTGATTTTTATCACTGAGTTCCTTCTTATATTCAATATAATTATTCTAGATACAATATATCTTCAAATAAAATTAAGAAACAATCATTTTCATGATTCTATATTTAACTTCTTAATTGACATTCTTCTCTGGAAAGATTTAATATTCTGTAATTAATATTTTATATTCTATTTAATATTCTAGACAAATATTTCATAATTTGTAATTTCTAATCTCCTCGGCAAAGAAGTTGTTGTCTGTAATTATTTAAAGAATCATTTAGTCAGGAGTGAGTCAGGAAACAGTCTTTCCTTAGTTATTGAACATTAATAGAACAAACGTTCTGGAATGATCATTTTTTTCCCAAAAAGATTGAGGTGATTTTCAAGGCAAGTCATTCGAAATCGTTCGGTTTCGTCTCACTAGACATCATCATCGTTTCACATGGTCGAACGATTTCATTCAGAGTTTTATTCATCCTTCGTTTCCTATAAATAGCCTTCGTCATTTACTTTCTGAACATTTTTTCACTCTCTCTCTTTGGTAACGAATAAATAACTAAATAGCGCGTGTAGCGTCTGCGGTCAAATACATAAGCTCGTTTACACACATTCAATGCATAAGCCAAGCCATAAGCTGTACCAGATTCTCTGGAACGTGACCAAGATAAGATTAAGGGGGGATATATCACTTCGATACTCTGTTTCTTCGTTCGAATCTATGTAAAGCTGTTTAACTTAAGTTCAAAAATTATACATTGTAAGTCAAACGAAGATTGAGTGAGTACTTGATGCAGTTTTACGCGAATAAAATTTTGATGGAAAATTTGAACTCCCTTTACGGGACCATTTAAAGAATGGTCCATGTCTCAAAGGAAAGATTTTATGAAACGAGTCGAAAAAAAGAGAATAAAATTTTTTCGTTTGATGAACACAAAATGATAACACAATAAAGCATTAAAACACATTGTATAATATTCGTAGGAACTTGACAAAAAAAACACAATTGTGTGTTGAACATGATGGGGCGAAACATTTTCAACAATTTTTAAGGTAAATAAGGTACATATTTATTGTAATAATATTTTATATTTTTTATATTTTATTTTAATTTATATATTTATATTATATTTTAATTTTATTTTAATAATTTGTATTGTTTATTTTAATAAAAATTCCAACGCATTAGAATTTATAAACACAAGCATTGACAACAGTATTAGTTTACTACGAAACAAGATTCGTATAGTGCTAAATAAAAGTTTAGAAATTTTCTTGAAAATGAAGCATCGGACGAAAAAAAAATTTGTTTTTTCGACTTATTTCTTTTTGTAGAATCACCCTATACCCGATTGTATCATCAGTTACGAGTCACTCTATATATTCAGTTAGGTATACAATACCAATCAAAAGTTTGAATACACTTTTACTGCATTTCTATTTCATATTTATAGTTTAATGTTGTTTCTGATTATATTAGTTCTTGCATGTTTTTTATATTATATTATATTTAAATTAAAGTACTTTTAATTCTTTTAATATTCAAGAGCCGATATCTCGCGATTTTTGTCTTGTTTTAATACTTTGAACATTTGAATATTTCTCATTAATGCTTTATTTTTATAAAATATTTCTATTGAGAAACAGCACCGAGATTTTTATACATTCTGTTTCAATAACAATGTTTTGTACTCTTTGTAAAAAGAATTGCATGATATTAAAAGTATTTTGTTTTACTATTTATCATATTGTAGTATATAACAACAGACATATTCATTTCTTATACACAATATATTAAAATACTTCCTTGGTAAGAAAATCACTATTGATATTAAAAGCACATTGTTAAGCCTAACTCGACCGTCTCGGATTAGACTCGAATATCACACTCGTGTGTGCTCGAATTGAATCCCCAGACTTGAATTCACTGGGACCGATTCGCGAATGAACTCCTTATGCTCGAAGTACCACCCATGATAATGTGAGACCGAATTGCCGAAATCAACGTGTTCTACGACGCGGAGGAACGTCTTGAGGAACGTCTTGAGGAACGTCTCGAGTTCTCCGATGTGCTCGAAATGCGTGTCTTTTCGAGTCTTGTTCGTATCCGTTCCGAGTCTTTTTCTGCTCTTGATGAACGCCTTTTTGAATCTCTTCCGACGAGAGAATCTTTCCGTGTCTGTTCCATATTTGTTTAAAAAGTCCTTTCCGGTGAAGACTTGTGTATTTTCCCTTCTAGGGATACTGAGATCCGAGAACCGACCGTGTGCGGCGAAAGGAAATTTTGGTAGAAAATGAAACTTTCATTTTCCCAAAGAGTCATATGAATCCTGTTCATCTTCAGGATCATCGACCATAATTTGTTACAGGGCCGTTCGTTGGTACTGTTGGGATGCAGACCCAGTGTCAATATGTCAAGAAATATAAAATTTCTAGAAATTGCTACGAATTACGGTCGTTGCTGCTTTTAACACACATGGTGATGTTTTTCATGTATTTAAACTTTTGGACAATAATATACAGGGTGTTTCAGATCTGAACCGTCGGACTTTGCCAACGTGTTTGGAGAATCATTTTGAGTAAAAAAATGTTATATACACTATGAATTGATTCATCTTCGTTTCAGATAGATATAGACAGAACTATTGATAGTTATCGAGTTAGAATATTGTTCATTCAGTATTCATTAAAATGTATATAATTTTTTTTGCATAAAGTTACGTGAAATGTATTTAAGTACAAAAAGCTAGTAAGCAGAAATCAGAAAGGCTGCTCTTACTATCAACAACAATCTTGCTAATATTTAGTGCATACTTATTTATGTGAATTTCTATGCAAGAGATGATCATTTTGAACAATTTGTGCAAACCAATCTGAACTAGTATAAATCAGTGTAAAAAAATAACTTAATGTAAATGGTCATCATTAAAAGTAACTTGAATGTGTTTCATTATTTGTGGTTACACTAATTTTTTTTTTATGATATCGAAAACCAAGATGAATCGCCTTATGTCGTATATGTAAAAATTTGCGGTCAAAGTGATCTTCCAAAAATCTGACGGTTGAGATTTAGAACACTTTGTATATATACTGAAGTTAATTCAACATTATGTTTGATTGATGTAAAGCCGATCTAATTCAAAAAATCAAATATCGAAATTAGAAATGACCGGATAGATTTATCAACCGCTGTTCCTTTCAAGTCAAAGAATATTTAAAAAGTACCGTAATTTCGTATGAAACTTGAAGAGAAAATTGAAGTGAAACATTTCAAATTAAGTAAAATACTAAGTTTACATTGGTAAAAAAGGATCACGAACTATTTGAATTCAAACAGTTTGAAGTTAAGTAATTGAACCGATGAGGACAAGCATAATAGTGTCTTGAATGAATATCCCAAGACAAATAGTTTTCTCAAGTTCTCAGTTTGTTAAGTAAATTTTAATCCATACGTAGTTGTATGTTCCATCGAACATTGTACGTTTAATCAAACTAATTTTCATACGATTCTATGCATTCTATCGAATGATTAAACAATTCCGTTGTTTAAAAATCGTCAGTTTTAGAGCCTAGAAATTTTTCGAGTACTTGGAACCGAAAAATAATTTCCTCGTTGAACGATTTAGAATATTCGAACTCGTGGAAATCGGAAGAATTTTTTAAGTATATTACATTTTTGAAATTTCTGCTCATTTTCGATATATAAGGTTTCATCATGCAGCGGAATTCATTTACATTTGTTCACCAATCCAAGTTGCTTCTGCATTAAGTCTATATACATTTCGTTCATTTACTTGTAACACGTTTTTTTTTATTGTAATTATGTTTTCAAGTTATACAAGATAGTAGCTGGGTATTACGTAAACATAATAAATGATCGTTGAACAGTCATTATGAATTCCTGCATTTTGTAATTATCATATACGTACAGTGTTCTGTCATAAATGTATTATATTTTTTCCCACTGAGATAACAACATTCTTATTTTTATTCAAAAGACAAAACTTCATCTCCATGTTACTTTCAAAGTACTTTGAATCTATTTTTAAGAAATGTTAATGTTTATCTTTTTTCATCAAAGCGAGAAACTAATAAGCAATAAAATGTTTGTTCTAGATCACTGGCTATTTAAGTCTTCTCATCTTTCTCTTTCTCTATATCATCTTTTATTTTTGAGGAAAATAAAGACATTAAATTTATCAGTCTTTGTTTGAATTTTTTTTTTTTAAGTAACATCACGTAAAAAAGAATAAAATCTAGTAAATTTTGGGTATACGTAATAAATTGTTCACAGTTTGTAATTCAAAGAGAAAATTCTTGTTTTGAAATTTCGCTTTGTATGAACACTTTAATGAATTACGAGTTGTTATTACGGAGAACTATTAGAAACTAAAGTACCTAAGCAATGTTGATAAATGAAACAAATATTTCTTCTAATGTTTAGAGACAGATATAAAATAAGAATCTATTTCTATGAATACTTCCATTTTCATCACAATGAAAATTAATAAACAATAAAATTTTCCCTTATCTTAAAAATCTTCTATTTTAGAATATTAGTACCTTGCATAAATTTACTTTATTAAATAAAAATTCAATTTTAATATAGTATATTTTAATATAGTATTTCATATAGTATAACTAAGTTATTTGCATGCGTTCAATTCTAACAAAGATCACAGTTAATGTGGAACCTATGATTTTCCTTCTATATGTACATACATCTATATTTCAATCGAATAGTAACAAGTATAGTATACACAATCTCGTGATCCTCCTTTTAAAACTTTCCGCCTTGGAATTTCATAATTGGAATCCCTATAGACTATTGAGTGAAAGCCTCATTTATTACGAAAACAATCGTTGTTTATTGTTATATTATTTTTTTTTATTATAAATCAAGATGAAAAATCATATTGAGTTTTCTTTTTTTTTAAACGATGTTAGATAAAAAAAAATAAAATCGAGTAGATTTAGCTTTTGATCAGATAATGTTACCGAATGTTAAAATCCGACTATAGCGGGTTAATAGCGACTGAGTTGGTGTCATTGTACTCGCTGGTCTAAATAAAGCTGTGCTTGCTCCAATGATCTTGACAAATCGATCGCATTTGGTTACGATTAGTACTCTTTCTAGGTTAGAACTACTTACGATTGAGGCTTTTCCGGGACGTTTTACATTAACATCGCCTACACGGTTAACTCTGACTAGTTATTTTTCCAAGGGGAAAATCGCCGCGGCACACCTTGACGATACCTTGTACGGTAATCGAAACCGTTCATGATGTATGTCTCGGATATGTACCTATGTCTGACTCGCTTCTCACACACGTTACACGATGCTGCGATTTGAATTGCGTGGTTTCATCTTTGCCAGACGCTTGAATTTTTATTTGTATTATATAAGATAATGTTGAATGTTGGATTGGATATTGGTGTTCTCTTTTTTGAATGATTTTCATGGATGTTTTTTTTTTTTTGATACTTAATAACTTCATTTGAGAGTTTCGATATGATATATGAAATTATATATAAATTAAAATTAAAATTATAATGATCGCATGGTAAATTGTTGTAAAAAAATCAGTATATTTTTTGAAATTATAAAAAACATGTGGTAGTTCATTATCGTGGTATCGATTTTTGAAAGATGAATTCTGATTCTTAAAATCTTGACTTAACCGATCGTATAAATTCACCTTAGGAAAGAAATATTGTCTTGAGATTCTCATTGTTAATGATGTTCAGTTTTGTTTTGAATGTCTAGTGTTACAGTACATTGTTATACTTTAGAATACACAGAGACAGTGATAAACTTGAAGAAGTTCTAGAACACTAACTGCGTGCATTGAATTATGTATTTACAGATGGTATGAATAATAAATATCGGTAATAAAAAAAGTTACTCCTGATCGTGAGTTGCGTAACGATTATATTGAATTGACTATACATGTTGACTACATATGCCTGCATAAATAATAATATCACAGAAATATAATTTTTGAAATTTTATATATGTATGCATATAAAATTAGAAAATTTGATATTTTAATTATGATTCTTTTACATTCAAGTGCAATTTTATTCATTTATTTTATTTGAAATATTATCAATTCTCTTATTTAAAATAAATATATTAATAATGAAGAGAATATAAATAATATATATAAAGATTATTAATAGAATTACATTTTATAGTTTTCTTACTTACTCATCGACATACTTGCTATTTATTCGTACATCATATGTCCAGGAAAATCACAAGAACTTTAAAAATCGATTATTTTCGATTAAAATTACCAGGCTTAGCCTACGAAACATGCCTTTCTTTTCAATTTCGAAATCCAGTAAACTGTGACGAAAAAAAACTACGGTGAAGCTGGCGTGGGTAGCGAAGGCGAAAGCGAGATACCAGCGTTATAGAGAACTTGTAAATGATGGAGGCGTCGGGATATGGGATAGGTTGTTGTTACGTTGCATCTGTGCATTTGCAACGTTTGAAACATCCTCTGCTGGACAGCAGGGCTTCGGGGTACGAAGACAAATCGTCAGATTGGTGCAAAGATCACCAACAAAGAGGAAACCATTTCGTACGATTCGTTCAATTAAGAATTGAAGAAACTCCTATCTACATGATAAATGATATCTTGCATCAACAAGAGAAACAATAATATTTTCATATGCTGGCTGATCATCTAGTTTAAATATTACTTTTATTAGAATTTTTTATTTTAATTTAACTTCTTATTTTCAATTTCGATCTTGAAAATAATTATACTTGTGCAAAACATCACTGAAAATTAAAACCAGAATTTTTTATTTTAATAACACAGTTTATTCACATTTCACACGTACATATATAATTATATGTGCATAAATATAGAAACGTAGAATTCGTTAACTGTTGATAAAATGATAAAGTACAACAAGGGCAGTGATAAATAAAGAAAATATAAATTTAAATTGGATAAAGCCTAAATTATCGTTATAGGGGATTAATATTTCGATATCGATAATAGAAGAAGATACTAATTTCAACATATTTGTAAATTAATAAAAGCGTAGTGTAATAATTTTTTTTTTCAATGGAAACAATAAACGGTAACAGTTTACATAATAATATAACAATATTCTTGATTTAGCTTTTCTTATGCTAGGTGTTCACTGGAGAGTAAAACTGTCACGAGTTGCTCTTGAGAGTACTTCCCGCAAATTGATATTGTTCCGAGAGTTACTGTTCGAGAGTATCGCTCAACTGTCTGAGAGTCGACGTGTCGCGAGCTACTCGCAAACACAGTATTATACTGCTCTCGGAGAGTTGCTTTCAGAATTCGAAGTTTTTGAGAGTACTCGCCGAATACGAGGATTAAACTGCGATGCGAAAAATATCGAGCCAAGAATAAAAACTTTCAAATTTATTATTTTCTCCACAGCAGGGATTTCCCTTGACCGTACTTTCATGTTTTCCGTTTCTTTCTATTTCATTGTTCTCGACATGAACAAATAAAAAACATATTGCGAGGGACGCATCCTAGGACCATTGAAAATTATAAAGGAATCTCGTATAATAATTTAAATATTATATATAAATATAAATATAAATATAAATATTATATAATAATTTTAATTATTGAACTCTTCTTTTTATGTTGATTTTTCTTTTTTCTTAAAATATGGGCAATTATGAGGGCATACATTTTTTGCACCTCCGTGATAGCGATGTCACTGTTCACACTCGTGTTTCAAACTAAACTACACTACAGTGAGTAGGACCAGAGAACTCAAATGGACACGGTTTTGAGAGTTCTATCGGATAGTAAGCTCTCGGAGAGAGAGAGCTGCTCTTAAATGGACACAACGCTTGAGAATACTCTCAAGAGAACTCTCGCGAGAAACTCTCAAATGGATACCTAGCATTACAAAGACTACTTGGTAACGTAATACAATTTATTCACCTGCATTAGATAATATACAGATAAAATCACAATATATGTGAGTATTTATTTTTCAAGTTATAATGCGTTACAGATGCGTTACTATGTAAAATTATTAATGATTCAACATAGAGTTGATTGTACATTGTAGTAACTTAGAATTATATGTTATAACATAGAGTTGATTATATATTATAACTTATAACTTATATATTATAACTATTATTATATTATATATTATAACTTTGATGTTTTACAAATTTTTTTTTTTGTCTGATTTTTATTGTTTACTGCACAATGCATAGAGAATTTTAGAATTGATACAATATACGTACTTAGGTGATCAAATAAATGAAAGAAATTGACATCAATTCGTAACCAAAAATACTTTATTTATGAGTTACAAAAAATTAAATCTTCGATTTCATAAATGTAGTTACCAATCGGAAAGTGAATGATTTTCATATTCAGTTATAATCATAACTATATATGTATAGCTTTAAAACGTAAGATATGTTCAAAAGTATTTTCTTATAATATAATTTTTTTAAATACTAAAATATTAATAAATCTTTCTATAATGTGTTACAAATTATTATGAATGTATTTTCAGTATGTTCATTTTCAGTATTTATTTTTATTTATACCAATTATTTTATATTACATAGTGCTAAATATAAAAATTTGCGGTTTGTGGTAATTTAAAAGAGTAAGCAAATGAAACTCATAATAATTCGGTTCCTTCTTTGTTAATTAATTCTTCGTAGTATTGATAATTTTTTGACTACATATATTTATTTATTAAAAATATTTTAAATATTTATATTTATTTATAAACTTGCTATTCTATACTTGTACACACACAGGCACACACACGCGCGCGCGCGCACACGCACACGCACACAATATATATATCGTTCAAAAATATTATTTGCTTCTTCTGTTCGATTGGATATATATAAATATAATTAGAGGTTTATGAAGAGAAAGATTTACAAATATTTTGTTTCTTGTGATATGAATAAAACGATTCAGATTTTTATGCATTTATAAGAAATTTGAAGATGCAAAAATGCATAACATAATATGGAAACATATATAAGATGTTTAAATTACAGTGCTTTCTATGTTCTACATAAAACAATTTTTTAATTTTATTAAAATTAAATTTTCATAAAAATCCACTTACGCTTGTACTTATCCAACTACATAAGAAAATGATTGCTATTGTTTTCAGTTATTAATCAGCTATTAATTTGAAAATTTGAAAAGATATTAATATATTATTATTGTAATTCTCTCTAAAAATCTACTTATGCTTATACTTACCCAACTACATAAAAAGATGATAACTATTGTTTTCAATTATTAATCTGCCATTAATTTGAAAATGTGAAAAGATATTAATATATTATTATCGTAATTCTCTCCATTAAAATCCATTAAAATTTTTCCTATTGAAAAATTAAGGTTTGCTTCTTGTCCAATAAACAATTCCAAACGTTTTTGAACAGAAGTATAGGTAGATAACTACTTACGAGCAGTGATATATGTTACAAATGATGAATGGTATTGCCAGTGATGTGCTAAAATCCTGATTCAAAAATAATAACCTCTTTTCCTGGAGAACACGTTATAAAATTCTCACGTATTTTATTCTGTTAGATGGGATAAATTTACGATACAGTTATATTTACTGTGTTTGTGTTTTACAATGTTTTTAGTTGAAAAATGCAATGTTAGAGCATCGTCTTATCTTAATTATTAAATTATGAAAATTGACAATAGAATTGTTCCATCAATAAATTGAAAAATAATACAAGCCCAATATTATTTTGTTTGAATTATTTAAATCATTGTCATTAATTATGTCTTAAATCATAAATTATTAAATGAAAACATTTAAATTGCGTTACCGAACGTAAATGAACGTTTATTTGAGTTAGCATAACTGTGTTTTAATCGGAATAGCACTATAAAATCAATACACAAAAATTGAAGTTATTTTACAGAATATCTGAAAATATAATTTTTGGATTTATACTGTGTTCCTCGGTTCATCAATTCGATCACTAATAATAGCAATCATGCATTAGCAAAATATGAACGAAATATTAACTATAATATCCCAAATAAATTTTTGGACTTTTTCTCCATTCACCAGTAATAATATCAATCATAAGTTGCAGTACTGCTAATAATTAAATAATAAGCAAGCATAATATCGTGAAGTTTATTGTTAGTGAACAATTTTTTTACTTGTATAAATTCTTCTAATTTATAACCACGGACCTCTTTCTTAGTTTTTTTCATAGTAACCTCTCTTTCGTTGAACGAGTGTTTGGTTGAAGAAAAATTATATTATATGCATTAAGAGCAAATTAATAGAATCTTGTGACAATATTTGAGAATTAATTCAATATATAAATTATTAATTTACTTAAATATCTATTTTATCTAGCTATTTTGTTAATCATTGAATTTTTAATATTGTTAAATAATTGCGAAATAGATAAAAAGAAACATGATTTGTATATGTATTAAACTTTATTTCTGTTTGGAATAATGCCGAAAAGTAATAATTAGTTTCACATAACGAATGCTCTTGTAGTATTTCTTATAACAATAATCATTCTATAGATTTAGGACCTATATACATATGCGTATATTGAGTTGTAGATCGGGAAATGATGAGCTTAGTCCTCTAGCTCCTAGTATCATTTTTAATGATTATGATTCATTCAATCCCGTGATTGTGAAATAATTTTTGGAATATTACAGAATACAGAATAATAAAATTTTTTTTCGCAAATCTTTAAAAATTTGCATCGCTTATGTTCGCCATTTGTGAATCATGGCTAAAAAGCATAAAATCATCCGACAATGTTATAGAAACAGTAGTTATAATATTAATTTAAATGTCATTTCTTGTCAGTCAGAAATTTATTGTTTCCATTTATTTTAAAGTACGTATCTTTTTAGCAAATTACAGTGTAATCTAAAACTTTTTCAATAATAATTTAATTACATTTAACCCACGAACCACCGACCAAAATTTTGCCGATTCGAGTCATTTCTGATGCATGTTAGAATTGTAGATACTAAATATCATTTAAACAAAACTTAAAAGAAAAAAAATAAAAATTTTATGAAGTTGTGATTAGCACAATTAATACACAAAACAATGTTCTACGTGGATCAAAACTCCATCTGATGGTTCTAGGCTTAAATTAGATCCAAATTCGTAAATAGTGATTTAAAAGATAACATAATAACAGAATTGTAAATAAATAAATATATGTATTTATTTTAGTTAATAATTAGTTTGTTGATTAATTATTCGTATTTATCATATTTAATTATCTTACTATATAATATTAATAACATTATTTGATGTTAAGTTTTTTTAATCGCTCACGCTAGGATAATGGCTAGGACAATGAACAATCGTCATCACGAGCATTACATAATGCAATTGTCAAGGATGGGAACGATTGTTAACAATAACTCGCCGTTTTACCTACTTATCCAATCGTTTGAGTCGTATCCGTTATATTTTTAATAGTCTCTCATTTACTAGTTAGGCTTCCTTTAACTTTCATTTCGTATTCTTAATTAAGTTCATCGCGTGTTGAACAAAATTGAAAAAAACCGTGATAAACTCTATTATGTTTTGTAGTGTTCTCATCCATTTAGAGTACTATTTAAATTTTACCTGCACGTAACAAATTGTTCGCAGTTCGTGATTCAGGAAAAAACTTCTCGTCTTAGAAGAGCTTCATAAGAGCATTTCAGGTGTAATTACGTATCGTTATTATGGATAGAAATTAAAATACCTTCTAAGCAATTTATTATTTACTTGTTTTGTTGATTGTCGATATATAATCCCTAAAAATTAAGTCTTGGATTTTTTGATCATCTTCATTTGTATCTTTTTAGATTTTTGATCTTTTTAAATGTAGACCAAAATTATTTTTAATAACAATCTAAACGCACTCTTCGTCTCTCATATTTGAATTTTATTGCAATTTAAATTCACAAGACGATAGATATATAATTTGTACAGTGGAAATGAAGATTACATTATTTTATTTTACAGATAAATAATTTATTGATGAAGTTTATTAAATTACTGATTTTATTTGTAATATTTTAAAGTCTTGGTCATAATACATTTCATAATATAGCTCATAGTGTAGTTATATCCGCATAAATTATAAACAAAATTATTATTTATAGTTCGATCATAGAAATGTAAAATCGATTTTTAGAATTCTACTTTTAGTAATAAAGATCATCTCTAACGAAAATGTACATTTAAAAATATTCATCACAATTTTACGTAATGTAGATTTATCAAATTATATATACTAGATCCGTAGTGAGAATTAATTAAATATTAATAATGCGGTATAACCCAAGTTTTATGTTTGAGACGAAATCTATAATCATCACAAAATATGGATCGAATGATTCGTGATCCCAATTACAGTTTTCATTGTCACTTAGCTTGCCAATTGTCGTATTTGTTGCGTTACGTATGGCTGCATTAAAAGCTCGGTTAATTCTCTTTTCAAACGATCTTGAAGTCTAAAATCTTCGATTGTGTTTTGATAACCCACGAAACAAAATAATTATTTTAAAAAGTAAATTTTATTAATATATTATTTCATATTAGAAATAGATATTATTAATCACATTACATTATTTAATTTATTAATTACATTTTTATGTATATACGTATATAATATTTTTAAATATTTATTTACTTAGGTACAAAGAAGCTAAACAATGATAGATGAATTTAATAGTGATACCTTTACTATTTTATACTTATAAATTATCATGTAATGTACTTTACAGTTATAAGAAATTATTTATAAATATTTAGTAAAATTTGTGTTAGTAAATGTAATTTTCATTGGACCAACATTTGTATATTTTCTTCGTGAATGTGAACGATTTCATTTGTAATATCAGTATGCTATTTACTTATGTCATGTACAAATAAATGTTATAAAGTGATTCAAAATGGAAGGAAAAAAAAACAAAATACGTTGTTTCGATGCAATATAAAATCTGATAGAAAATTTAATGCTGTATCTTGTTCTGCCTTATTATTTTTTCGATTAATGTTATGCTAAAGGATTAATGAACAGTAAGTATATATGTACACTGCTGCTCAAAAATTAAGTATTGTACTTAAAAAATTAAACAATACTTTAAACAATGGAGACCTTTAAAGTATTAATATATAAATGATTTTGTTATAAATCATGTCAACATGTCATTTAAAAATATTATTACGTACAACAAACACTGAAGATATTTAAAAAAGTCTTTTAAGAATTTTGAGCAAAAATCTCTATATATGAGAAAGATATTTTATATTCTTTTAACATTTAAAATATTTTCACATCATGTAACTATGATGAAACTAAAATGAAATGTAAAAAAATTTCAAGCGAAAGGGAGCATTTGTAATAAATTTTCTGCAATTACGAATGAAATGAATTAAATATAACTTGTGAATTAAATCATTATTATTATATTTGTGAAGTATTTCCTTGGGATATTAAAAATAAGATTATTCGCTCATTGGTATAAATTGGTATAACTTAATCGCGATTCAAGAGATAGCGACGTGTGTATTTCAAACCCTCAACAGTATTTCATGATAGTAAATCATCAGAACGGGCTCCCAAGCTATGGAGAAGCGTGATGGGATTAGATACGGCATTGCACTCAAGAGGGAGGGAACCGATGCACGCAACTCTGTAATACGTTTTGTAGTGAACTTTTCAAAAAAAGATTATGATGCTTTTTCATACTTGTTTTTTAACTGGCACAAGTTTGTAAAGAACTATAGATTTGTAAACCACACATTATTATATCACCTAAATTAAAATTTATCGCTGAAGCATGTAATGCTGTTTATAAATTGCAATGAATTTTATTTTATTATTATATAAATACTGATTGATATGTTATAGTATTTTACAAGATTCGAAAAAGAATTACGTTTACTACGTATAATTTGAGAATGTTTTGATTAATTTATTAATGTAAAAAAGATAATATAGCAGAAAATATCAGTGGTCTTTGTAGACAATATAGAGCAAGATAAGAAAATTATGCATTAATATAAGTTAAATTTTGTTTGACTAATATATTTTATATTGATATTAAAGAGGTAGATACGTCTGTAAGAACACACAAATGTAGTGAAATGTATTATATTGAATTTATATAAAACAATTCGTTAATTAATTAATATATTTCTTAATTTAATGTATGCGTACAAAACACCATTTTTCTGTTCTCCGTTTATAGTCTATTAAAAGATACATATTTGTTTTTTTATTTCATACTTATGACATTCTAATAATATTTAAATTAAACATTTTATATATTAAACATTTTTTAATTATAATATTTTTAAATTAGAAATATATTTTTATAGAATATGTCTATAAAACGTTGACACATAAAATCTAAATTTTACAAAGTAACATTTTTTCTTATTTTTCTTATTTCAAATCGAAATAGTGTTATAAATTTGTAAAAAATTTCTTGAATATTACAATAACAAAATAAACGGGATAACAATTATAGATTTTCTCATCTTCAGTTTGCTATTGCTCGAATCATATTAAATTCACATACAGTATTATAAAGGCGTATTATAAAAGCTTTCATATACATATACACAGGAAAATTGCCGGTGACAGAGGTATTGTCTACAAAGCTTCCTGGATTTTGTCAGTGAAATACTTAGTTACAATAAATTAAAAATTTCTTAGTAACAGAATAACTAATTATAGTGCATACAAAGTTCCCTGGTAGCCCTAGATATAATCGCAGCAAGCAACACTTATTTTCTACTAACTTTGATTCCCGCTGGAAAGTATATTTCTATCGACTATTCAGGGAACGATGAATTCGCGAAGGGGGGAATAACAGATGTATTTCTATTAACTGAAAGCCATACAAGCTTATGCTCGTTTATATCACGCGCTATTAAAGAAAGAATGTTCGTTTCACGTTGAAGGAAAAATCTTCCGATGATGGAATTTCTTTAGAGATTAGTTGTAGAAGCTTCAATGTTAGTCCATTTTTTTTTTTTTTTTTTTTTTTTTTTTTTTTTTTTTTTTTTTTTTTTTTTTTTTTTTTTTTTTTTTTTTTGAAATTACATATTTCTATTATAAGAACATGGAAAAATATATAATAATATATTTCGTGATGAAACAGATTAATATTTATTTTATTAATAAAATTATTTCCTTTATTCAATTATTTTGAATTTATTGCGCTGTTAAAAAATTTTTATGGACATAAAAACATTGGCGAAGTTTATAAACAAGTGTGTAAGTTTTATTTAAATTGATAGAATTTTTGTTCAAAATTTGGTTCTTTAATTCGATCTATTAATTGTTATCTAACTTAGATTATCTGTTATATAAATCAGTTTATATATCTGTTCCTAAATTGCATATTTTATATGTTTTTATAAGATTTGTGAATAAAATAAGACTTGTGTAGAAATTTTGGAAAATAATATATTGTACATCACATACACGTTCATTACGCTTACTTTATTTATAGGACTTGAAAAAATTGTAAGAATTGAGAATAAACGCAAACATCGTGCATGTCATCGATAATACATACATCGATATCATTGACTCGGCACAATTATCGACATTCATCGAAGCAATCAAGTGAACATTCAAGAATAATAATAGTCGATGAAATTTTAAAAAATATTATCAAGAAATTAACAAGAATTAATATTATTGGAATAACTTCAAATATGCATCCAATATATTGTGTTATTTAGTTTTTAACTAAAAGTCAAATTTATTACAATTTAAATTTTAATTATGTCCAAACATAATGATGAACATTCTGTTATTATCACATATGTATATTCATTAATGAATTCACATGTAATTCATTAATATGTTTATTATCGCAAACATTTCCAATTTATTCATTTAGTATAACTCGATATATTTCTGCTTGTAATATTTTATTTGCATATTTTGTCTTACAATAACGTGCCACACTCGTGATATAAATTATTTCAATGATTTTCGAAAAAGCAAATTACAATTCTGTGAAATTTAAATTCAAAGTTCAAATTTAATTTCTTTAAATTAAACATTAACAGGCATGAATTGTAAATAATATTTCAATGTTTTATATCTGAAGCAATGTTATAATTACAATAAGTAATGCTCATCTAACATTATTGTAACAGGTTAAAATATATAAAAATCTGCAACCCCGACAATTATACTGCGTATTTCTCTACGATATAACTTGAAAAATAAATTACACTTCGAATCAATATTATCATTCTATTTGCTCTCACAATCTTACATCAATAAAACCAAACAATAAGTTAAAATTCATGAATCTTTGACATTATACGATCAAACAAAGAATCTCTCATCTATCCAGCATAGACGTAGTGGTCTTCCTTGAACTACCGCGGTTGATTACGGTCTCTCAATTAAAAACGATTTTTTCGTTTCCTGACGTATTTCTATACTCTGGTGCATCACCAGTATGGAAGGAAGAGCATCTCGCCCAGTCATGTCCCTTTGTGAAAAGACGCGTTCTTCTGCAGTCCACTGCCAGTAGACTTACTATGTATATGGATCACAATGATTCGCGTCCCCTTCCCCTCCGGGCTCCAGCGTCGAGGGTCCTAACGATCCGATTTTGTGCGAGCGCACGAGGCCTGGAGGAGCATGCCAGCTGACTCACGGCAGCCACCACCATGGAGTCCTCTCCACACATTTCTAAACGCACATACACGAGGTCTCTTTCGCTCCGCTCCTGCCTGGGCGCACACTGAGAAAGAGAATGAAGCCACGTTTCGCCTCTAGTCTCGTTCCAAACTCGGAACACTTCTGTCTGGCATTCGTGGTCAGTTCCGTCCTCTGCCGATTCGGTGTGCCACGCTGATTAACGTTACAAGTTAATTTCTCCGCGGACGTTCAAACGAAATCATATTCAGGGGAAATGGATATGGATCTGAATTCTGAATCGCGGCTGTGGCACTGAAAATAATCGCGATGTTGGAGGACCATAATAGATATCTAATTGGTGTTTGCCCCGAGAAGAGTTTAATGTGTCATGTTTAATGTTTTAAGTTCATGTCTTCATATAGTTTTTTATGATGCTGAGGATCGGTCAAATTGTGTGGTCGATAAAGAAGAATTTTGTATAATCGGAGAACGTATTCGGAGAAATAATTTATGGATTGAAAGTGACTTCGTATTTGTGTCTGTGACCGGCTTCTATTTGCATTCTACTTCCACTATTGACCGTTGAAAATCTTTTGAATGCCGAAGATGTGCGATACCGTGCAGTCGATGAAGAAAAATTTTGTGTAGTTGAAGCAGAAAGAGGACACATTTGGATCGAAAGTGACTTTGTATTTGTATCTATGTTGGTTCTCGTGGTGCTCGTTTTCGACTGTATTTTGTAATGTAAGTCGCGGAGAGAAGCGGTGACAGATACACGCGGGAGAGAATGACAATTTACCGAGTAGCGGTTCTTCTATCTGATGTCACGGTTGAATCAGTTTTGCAACGACGGCTGCGTTAAAATCAGTCTCTGGCTTCTTGCCACGTGAAATTTGATTCACTCCGAGATTATATCGCTGTGGCAGGAGTGCACTCGACTTTGTTACCACGAGAATTATGAGTACGAATCTTTCTTTGAATCGATATTTTATGTAAATTCTTTGTATGCTGTCGTATTCACTCCCCGATGATCTTCGTATATGAATTTCTTTATTATACTGTAAATTAAATAGTCACAATGTGAAAAAGTACCGCGTAATATTATTTTATCGTTTTATATTCACTAAATTTAAAACGATATAAAAGAAGTATTGCTAAGTATAAAATTGATTAAAGAAATATGATGTGTTATTTGAATATTTATTATCATCGATGAATATTTATTAACGATTTTGCGGCGTGTCACATATTTATTTGACTTTGGCTGGTTAACAAAGATATTAATATAAATAAGTAAATGAAAATATCTATTAACACTAGAATAATTTATTACCGCATCATAAGAATTACAAATCATTCAAACGAATAGATTTATAAATTATGTTTCTGTCCAAACAGAAATTGATAATAATTCTAACGAGAATGTCCATATCTCCATAAACATTTGTAAAAAAACAAAAGTCTGAAATCAGTCATAGTGACTTCGGTTCAGTTGTTACAGTGTTAAGATAATAAAACTTCTACAAGATTCTAAAACTTCTGCTTCAAAAATCTACAATTCTGGTAAATAATAACATATTTTTTACATTTTTTGCATTTTCAAACATCTCGCCGCGAAAGTGTTAATATCCATAATATAAAATTTATTAACACGTACGCTAGCAGCGTCACATATCTGTGACGCATCGAGTTTCATTGGGAGTTCAATTTTTTTGTTTTCTCTAAATAAAAAAATGAATAAAACCGAACGAAAATTAAATATCTACACGGCCCACTGTCACATACTTGTGGCACATTGAAAAACTAGATTTACACACTCATTTATTAAATTTAATAAAAATCTGCAGTACATTTTGCAAAAACTTGAAAAATAAGTAATGGGCTGTGGTTGGATGTGTTAAAAATGTTATCTGTGTTAAAAAGCGACACTTTTGAACGGAGATTTTTCATGAAAAAGTCAATAGTTGATCCGGCAGCATCAACATTTCGTACGTGTGTTTATTAATACTTTAGCTACGTAAGAAAAGGAAGACTCACTATGGGACAGTAGCGTTAAGAGAATTCGAGGTTGGAATTTAGTAGTTTCGCAAGGAAAGTTTGTAAATCATTCGCTGCGGTTCGATGAGTTTTTGGAAAGTGTCGATGTTGTATTGTGCACAGTGGTATTTCTCGTGACCGTTTTCCTACGAGAGAAATAGCAGTTTATATAGGATGGCTAGTGAAGTGATGTTGGCGCCCGCCGCGACGCCTGGAACGTCCAGACGAGAAATAGACGACGTCAGAGATATGGTTAGAAATGCGACCGTCACTACTGTTTACGTAAGTCACGAGATTCTCTATTCTATACTCTACATAGAAGTAACGAATTTTTTCACTGCCGCGAATCGTGCGAGGTGCTCACTCAGCCTCTCGATTCCCCTACCATGGAAATTAGTTTCCATTCTGTGTATTCTTACTCTTGTACTTGCCGCAGCTGTTCTGATCCTCCTTTAATTTAGCTAACAATAATCCAAAACTAAATTGGAGAGATCGATGCAATGGAAAGAATAACTTTACCGATCAAAAATGTTGGGGTAAGGGTCATTGCCTGCTTGTGAGCCATCAGTTTGACATTTCTATTTTCGCGTTAAATATAATATAATATATTATAATATGATATAATATAATATAATGTGGGCCACTTAATTACACAGTATTTTAATGTTCATTTGTCTGCGTTAGTATTCCTTTGTCGATTTTGGAAAATTATATCTATCATCTTTGTTTTTCATCAACGGAAAGTTTCAGCAAGATACCTATTGAGATTGAAGTTTTCGATAGTGAACGCTGAAAGTTAGAAAACGTACGTTAGAAAAATGAAAACAGACTAGATGTTATAACTTTTATTTTCATTAGTTATTGATAAATATCAAACTTTTTTATTTTTAATAAATATAAATATTTTTTTAGTGGTTTAATAAACTATATTAGATAACTTGCTTGAATAAAGAATTAAATCCAATTATGATAATATATTCATAGAATTTAAAGACAGATTTAATAATAATTCATTTTAAAATTGCTCAACATTTCTTAATGTAGTTATATAAAAACTTGAATTTTTTAGAGTATCAATGATATACATAATAATAGATAGAGATAATCGAATAAAATATAAAAACAAAATATAAACACATGATAATATTTGATAATATTTGATATTTTAAAATAAATATCTGGAATATTGTTTGACTGACAAAAAATATATATAAATATATAAAAAAATACATTTTCATTAATTGATGTATTGCTTTGCTTTCTTTTCTTAAAATACAGAAGAATATCTTTTATCCGAACCATTATTTTTGAAATATTATCTTAATATTGTTGTTGTCTGCTAGTGACTAGAAAATCATCACTTAAGTAGCAGATATTTTATTACAAAATAAAAATTTGGAAGGCTTTATAAATTAAATCTTTTTGAATAGTTGAATATTATTTTGAATTTATGACAATCAATAAAAATCTTCATTTAAAATTTTTAATTTTTCAATAGGACAAAATATATTTATCAGCTTATATAGGAAGTAGTTTTAATTTTTAATATTATATTACTTCATACACCGAGATTTCTATAATAGACAGAGCTTTGAAGTATTCATACACCACGTTCATCTGGAAATTGATTTTGACTTTTCGCCAGTATCGCAGCTATCTTCGTCACGTAGGTGGAAGTCTAAGAATATCTTTTATACATTTGCTTCCTTTTCGCTAAAATTATTATCTTTTATACATTTGCTTCCTTTTCGCTAAAATTATTCTGTCCTGTAAAGTGTTAAGCTTTATGTCACGTTAGAAACAAAGATATTATAATATTTATCTATTTATAATATTGTAAAGATATTGTTAAAATTTATCCTAAAAAATCAGTACGTAAATATCAAGCATTTAATATTAAAATAAACAAAAAATGTTATTTTAATTAACACGCAGGAACTTTCTTTTGTTCTTGTTACATCAATAACATTACACGAGTAATATAAATAATTTTATAATTTTTAATACATGTATGTACTAGATCTTGGATATTTATTTGGAATAACGAATCTTCAGGTTTATTGAAATCATCTGTATATTTAAACAAAATTTATTTATATCAATTCATAAATATTGAAATAGAAATCATACGTATTAAACAGAAATATCGTTTTGATGAACATTTATACGTCAATTTTAGAAGAAATAAATCAGATTAGATTTGTTTTAATTTTTTATTAAACGCTTAATACGTTCATACTTTTTCATATTTTTCAAACAATAACGTGTACAAAAATTTTGTGTGTGAAGACTACTTTTTTTTAATAATATATGAAAAAATAACTATTATTGAGGTATATACGAAGTTTTTATCATTTATCTAATAAATTAGCGTTTTTTATATTTAATTCTAATAATTAAATTTGAAAATAAAGATTTTAATTATGCATATATGTATTTTCCTTTTTTTCTACGACTTTTAATAGTTTTTTATATAGACTTTTTGACAAATTTTTTACGAATTTTTTTAGAAATGGATTTCTATCTTCTTTAATAATGATTTCTATTGGTTTAAGTTGTTTTCCACTGTGATACACTATTGTATATTATATTTTCGCATTGAAATGCAAAAAAAACTTAAAAAGAAGAAACTTATATTCGTTATAAAAATAATTTATGGCTTTATCGTACAAATAACAGATATTTTCGCAAGCCTATGTTTCTCGTTTTCACAACACAAAATTCTTGCAACTAGATTAGATGATTAATATATTAGAATGATAATAAATTTGATATCTATCTGAGCTTAATAAATATATATCAAGATAAGTATAACAATTTGTAAATACCTTTTATATCTGGTGTTCGGTAATCTTTTTTAATGGACTTTAATGGTAGAAATCTTTTTACTTATTTTAATGAATTATAGTTATTATAATGTAAGATACTTTAGAATAAGCGTAAATAGAATTGTAACAGTTTCGTTTTTACCACTTTCTCAGTGTCACATGTTTAATATAAAGCGAATAAGAAAATTTCTTAAAAAATATCTTGCATAAAAAGATTAAATAATCATGACAGAGTTTTTAATTTTTAAAATACGAATGTTTTTAACAGTTACTACATAAGAAAATGCGTATTTTTATTGCGAAAATATACACAATAAAAAATTAGTATATATTAGTATATGTGTTGGAATTCCTAAACGACTACACTTAATATGTTATAAATTAAATTCAAAATATTTATAAATAAATAGTATTTTAAATTCTTCTATCAAATATTTGTTACTCAAAGCTACTCATTTCCTACTGGAAATTACTCAGCTATAGAGAAAAGTCACTAATTGTACAAAGTATAAAACGATTTCTGAATAGTTATGTACATTTTTAATTCAGTGCAAAGAAGTAATAAAATATAAATAAATAATTACTGTTTTCAAACTGAATTTGATTACAAATTGTTAGATTGATTGTTTAATATTAGAATCACCATAGTGATCAAAATAACAAATTTATAATTTTTTAGGATAATTTTGCAGATCCATAATGTTTTTTAGAGACTTGAATGATTTTTGTTAAATACATGAATAAAAGTTTGTGTCCTTTATAGTATTATACACTTTTTCGTATTCTTTGCATTCTTATTTCTTATTATCTAATACAATTTACTTTTTTAATCTTAAAAAATACTATTCCATAGTTTGACAGAAAGATCATCGCATATTAAACTCTTGTTGAATATTCATTTTCTTACTTCGTGAGGAAATTCATACGATATATATTTTTTCAAAGATTTTTCCATTCGTTTCGAAGTATTTTGTATACTAATTCAACAAAATAATTCAAGCCTTCCTTTCAGACCACTCTCATATATTGTATAAAACAACATATTTCTTAAGTGTCATGTTTGTACAATATCACTTGTAGATTAAACTAAATAGATTAAACTCAAACCATGTCCAAAAACAGATTTCATATAATAAACACAGCTTGAATTACCATTATAATTTATAAGATTGTTAATTAAAATAATAGGATAGTCAGTGCGTTATTTATGTACTTTGACCGGTGTTAGCTGCTCACAGTTACGAGGAAAGTAAGTCGTGTAGAGAATTAATAACGATAGTGATATATAATAGTTACGAAGGAAATTTATCAGTTGCATCTGTTAGTTGTATGTTGAACAACGTACTAATTTCGGTTGCACAGAGTATCGACTAAATGCAGTCGATATTTGTCGCTAATCGATGAGAAAAACTTGGAACTACAACAGTGGTGCGCGATTCATTATCATTATTCGTCGAGAGGTGCAATATTTTATACGTGGGAAAAAAGGTCAGACATCATGATTGTAAAAATAAGTTTACGCTTCTGTGCTTTTCGTTCAGTATGGAATTGAGCATTAAAATAATATGTTGATGAGAATAAAAGCGTATTTTCTTCTTTGAAAAGCGCAATGAGTAGAATTTGTTAATTTTTTATGATACCATGATCTAGAAATGATGAACACATTAATGTAGATATGTATATTGTTCAATATTATTAATTATTTCACCCATTCGTCGTAGTGACATTGTATTTTACCATCGTTAAATAGTATCTGCCACGTTTTCAGATTTTATTATTTAATAGATGTATTTCTTGTTTATTGCAATGATATTTTTTTATCTGATGATACTTGTTATGTTTCTACATATTTTTGTATCTTCACGATTTGTTTCTCCTTTATTTTAAATAAAAATATTTGTATAAATTGTGTCTTTTTTTAATGTAAAATTACACTTCTCGAAGTCAAACACATTGTATCAAGTGCATAAAAATTTTCGAAGAATTAACTGGAGAGGAAAATTTATATTTTTCAATATTTTATTCTTAATGTATTTTTTAATATGTCTTTAACATTGTTAAACGTTAATTCAATTTATAATTTTCAAATATTCAATTTATTTAATTTTATATAAATTAATTGTGATTTAAAAACCAATAAACCTACATAACAACTAACAATTAATTCTTCTAATATTATACTATTTATTATATATTTTCATAAAATACATAATAAATGATAATAAATAATAATTAAATAATAAATACTAACAGAAGATTCGTGACATTAGTCAAAAAATGGTTGGCATTATAGCAATTCCTAGATTAAAACAAGAAATTAACTATAATCATTTACAATTGTTAAAAATAAATCTATAGTATTTTTTAACTCTTTCTTTGATTTCTTTATATTTATTTTGGTTTTGAATATTTTTTGAAAGTAGAGAGTAAACAACTGTGTTTCTCTTGATTGACAGAAGCATCGATTCAAATTAAATTAATAGACGATCTATCATCACGAAATTGTTTGAGAGCATTAAGTGAAATAGAAATATTGATAGAAATAGTAATAAACTTCATCATTCATTCATCAGTCGTAAAATATTTCTCAAGCAAGCATGCGCGAATACTTTTCTGAGATTTTTTAAGAAAGTGAAAATAAAATTTTTGTACAAAAATTATACCTGAATAAATAAATAAATTATTATTACGGTAATTATTTTGAACTTTTCAGGCAAACTTTTTGTGTAAATTGTTAAAAGAAATATTTTATGGAAATCTATTATGTTAAAAATGTTAAAAATTATAATCTTAAAAATTTATGAAAGAACTCATAATGTTGAAATTTATATAAAAATAGTTCAATTGCAAAGAGCAAAATCACAGAAAATTTCATAATTACATATGTAGGTACTCTATCTCTAATATTAAATTTTCTTATTTTAATTTTTGTGGTACTTGAAATAAATATTTAGTACAAACAAAGTTCTTTTAAAGAATTGATTGCGAAAGCTGAGTCATTGAAAGAACAGAATGAAATAAAATGAAATAAAATAAATAAAACAGAATAAAAATCAATCGTTGTATCCTAGAAAGAGCTTTTATTTTAGTGTACTTTCCAAGTCATAAATTAGATTTATGAGCAGTTCGATTGCAAACGCATGTTAGTATGTGACAATAAATTCATAGTTTAAATCAAGAAACATATTCAGATGCACATATTCACACATGCATATGTATTGAGAGGTAGTTGATACTTAAAATAAAATATATATAGATGTTCCTATTTTTCTGGTATACTTTTGCCAATAGATTCTATAAGTGAAAAAAAGAAAAAAAATATGTCTTATAAACATTATAAACATATGCTCAAAAATTCGTCGTCGAAAGGAACTATAACAAAAATTCAAAATAAGAGTTGACGATATTTATCTACGTTTCATTTCAAAGTGTTTAGAGTGTTATTATAAATTTCATTTTTATAAATGACATTTGTCAAAAATTGAATTTATAACATTTAGAATTTCTAGTTGATTTGCTTTCATTTCGTGAAACGCATTATAAATTCGTTCCACTGATAACTTTTGTGTCGTAAGTCTTTTTTAAAAGAGGTTTATAGTCGCATCGACTACGAGGTCTTTAGCGACACGTTGGAATTTTCTCTTTAAATATGGTTTAGTAGTTGGGTCTCCTTTAGGTAGCTTTCTGCATTCATGTAGCAGGTGTTGGGTGGTAATTTGTTGGTTGCAAGTGTTACAGAATGGTGGTTCTTTTGGCTAGAAGGTATTCGTGTGTGATCTTGGAATGACCGATTCGAAGTCTAGTCATAGCTATCCTTTCGTTTCTGCTTATATTGTAATTTGGTATTTTTTGGTAGAAATGATGTGCTATGTCATGTATTTTGATTTTGTTTGTTGTAGTCCATATTCTGTTCCATTCTTCTCTTTCTGTTTTGGTCGTTGAAGATAGAAGGTCTTGGTGTGGAATTGGGAAGTTGGTTTCGTTTGTTCGATCTGTTGTTGCTTCTTTGGCTAAGGTGTCGGCTTTCTCGTTTCTTTCTATTTCTTGGTGTGAAGGGATCCAGGTGATTATTATTTGTTTGTGGTAGTTGATAAGTTCGGTGTATGTTTCCTGAATAATTTGTGTGACTTCGTGTTTCTTAGAGCTATTGGTGTTTGTTATCGCGTTTATCGAGGACAAGAAATCTGTGTAGATTACCGCTGATTGTTAGTTGTTTTCTTGGATGTACCGTAGCGCTTCTAGTATAGCATAGGTTTCAACAGTCAGGATGGATGCGTGATTGGAGAGCCGTTGTTTTTTAGTAATATTTTCTGTAATGATTGCTAATCCTATTCCATGTTTGGTTTTGGAAGCATCTGTGTAGATCTTGTGGTAGTTCTTATAGGTGTTGTTTAATTTCAGGAATTCTTTTTTGTGTTCTATGTTACTTTTTTCATTCTTTTTGTGGTTGACTAAGTCAGTATTTGTTTTTGTGTTTTTATGTCAGTGTTGAAGTAATTTTTAATATATTGGGATGTTCTTTTAATCTGATGTAGAATGGTGCCTGGAGTCTTGGTTTTCTGTTGTGTTGGTTAGTTATGTGAGTGTATTGGCTTTATGTGTATGAATGCGAATGTAGTCTGTGGTGTAGATATATGATATGTATATGTGTGTCGTGTCTGGTGTGTTGTGTTTAGTTTCTGGACTGTGCCGGGAAGAGTTATTCGTCGAAAAGGAATCGTGATGTGAGGATCTAAGAGAAAAGAATAGCGAGTTCAGACTAGTGAAGAGAGTGAGTGATTGAGAGAGTGAGGAATCTAAAGCTTTACTGTTTTGTATCTAATTGTGTTTGTTCAGTATATACTTTTAATATTACTTCGTCCCTTATTACATTCACAAGTTAGTCTGTCTGTGAATGTATTGTTGTATGCTGGGTTATTTAGTGTCGATGCTATTTTTATTGCATATCTTAGGCTAAATAATTTTCTTCTCTGTTCGAAAGACATTTCTTTAGCTTCAAATAGTATACCGGCTATTGGGCTAGTGCGGTAGCTTCTTGTGGCTAGTCTGAGTACCGCGTTCTGGATGGGTTCAATTAGTTTGATTGTGTAAGGTTTGTCTGAATTGTATACTATTGATCCGTAATCCAATTTACTTCTTATTAGTGCTTGGTAGGTCTTTATTAGAATTTCTTGATCCGCTCCCCAACTGTGGTGAGCTATGGCTTTTATGATGTTAATTCTTCGGGAACATGCTTGTTTGAGTGATTTTAAGTGGAGGAGCCATGTAAGTTTTTAATCAAAAGTCAGTCCGAGTAGTTTTATGTTGTTGACTCTGTTTTCAATCTCTACATTTTCCATATATAACTTCAGTATGTTTTGGAGCAATTTTCGTTTTTTGGTAAAGACTATAAATTTAGTTTTGTGGAGGGAAAATCTGAGTCTTGAATTTCTTGACCATGTTAGTAGTTCATTCAGGCTTGTTTATACTAGCTCAATTGTTGTGCTTATGTTTTTTACACTGCATGTGAAGGTAAGGTCATCTGCGAATAAGTTTCCTTGGACCGGAGGTTATACATTTTTGATTATGTCATTGATGCCTATTAAAAACATGATACTGATTGCCGACCCTTATAGAACTCCGTTGTGTATTATGGTTAGGTTGGGTTGGAGAGCTATCCGTTGATTCTAATGATATACCTGGATGTATCTGTTTTTAAGGAAGTTTTTTACGAAGGCGAGCATGTGTCTTTTATTCCTAGCGAGATCAGGGTGTTTATGATTTTAGTTCTTTGTATCGTATCATATGCTTTTTCGATGTCTAAACATACTTTAATAAGGAGTATTTAGGAACACTTCGCGTATGCTTGTTTCTATATTTATTAAGACGTTTGTGGTTGATCAATATTGTCTAAACCCATACTGATTGAGTGTAAGCATGTTATTGGATTGCAGATCTTAATCGTTTGTTGATGGTTTTCTCCAGGATTTTGCATAGCAGTTGGTTAGAGTTATTGGTCTGTAGTTTTCCGAATCTGGGAATACTTGTTGGGGTCCATATGCAGTTGTATATTTTTTTTGAGGTATTCAATTCCAGCACCGGGAAATTGTTTTATAAGTACGTTGAGGATGTTGTCTGGTCCTGGGAATCAGTTTTTTGTTAAATGTAGAATGGACATGAGTTTTTTTTAAGGATATTGTTGAGTTTATGGTGGGTTCAGTGGTGGTATGTTGATCTATTTATATGTTATTGTTAGGAATTGTTGCAGTATGTAGGGTATTTGTGGAGGATGGTGAGTCGTGGATGGTGTTAGAATTTTTTTGGAAGGCCTTTGCGAGTTCTTCTGCTATATCTTCCAGTTCGATTGTATGTTTGTTGTCGCCCAGGTCGAGGAATTGAATTGATGCATTGTATGTTTTATCGTTAATGTTCTTGATTTTTTTTCCATACTTCTTCAGTTGGGGTTTGGTTAGTTATGGTAGAGGTGTATGTATTCCAAGATAGTCTTTTGCTGTGTTTAATTAGTTTTCGGAATTTGGCGCGTAGTTTCTTGAATTTGGCGTTTGGAGTTTTCTATCGTGGGGTGTTTTTTGACTTTATTAAAAGCCTAGTGGCTTTCTTTTTGAACTGCTTGACATTTTTCATTCCACTAAGGGGTGAAAAGTTTTTTTTTGTTGTCGTTGTTGTTTTTCCTTGAAGGGGATGCTTTTTGCGCTGCTGTATTGATGCTTGACTCAAGTGTTTCTATTGCGCTATTTAGGTTGGTTAGGTCGATATCGTGTGGTGAAGGATTTTGGAGGAGATCACTTATTTTTTTTTTTTTTTTGTATTTAGTCGATTTTTTTAAGATTCCATTTGGTCGTTGGTTGGGTTTGAGTTGGGGAGAGTAGTCATAGTTTATTACTATTGGGAAGTGGCCCAACTTCCGTGTAGAACATCAACTGTCGTGTAAGTCATCTAAGGTATTCCATTCCAAATACTGTGCTATTCTGCTACTGCATATTGACAAGTCTATTGCACTGAATGTTCCAGAACTTACTATGAAGTGGGTCTGATTCCTTCTATTGAGAAGGATGAGGTTCGAATTCTCTAGTAGTTTCTTTATTGTTTTTCCACGGGCGTAAAACCCCAAAGAAAATTGTGGCAGTTGAAATCGCCTGCTATCAATATTGGTGGTGATATTTGGTTGATAAGATGTTTTAGGTCATATAGGTTTAGAAGTAGATATATTTGGGAGGTATATATTACATATATTTATTGGGTTTGGAAGAGATACGGCCACATTTGCTTCGGAAGTAATTGCTTCTAGATTAGTGGTTAATGGAATTTCAGTAGCTTTTAATGTTTCTGTGATCGTTATGGTTGTTCCTCCGCTGACGTGATTTGTGTTTTTTCTATTTTTTGTAAAGGTGAAGTACCCTTTAAGGATTGGCAGGTGCTCGTTTTTGAAATTAGTTTCTTGAAGGCATAGTATCGTTGGGTTATGTTGTCTGAGGATAATTTGTAGTTGCTCGTAGTGTCTATAATATCCATTTATGTTCCATTGGATTATCTTTTTCGTGGTATGACTGATAGCTGGTTACTAAGTTAATTTATAGAAATAAAATACCGAAAGAAAAATAGATGTTACGTAATGGGTGATAAAAGGCGATTTCTTAGCTTGATTTAGCTCGATAGTTCGCTGTTGGCCTCTGATGATCAATTGAGTGTAGATGGATCTGCTAGATCTTGTGTCATTTTTTTGTATAGTTTCCGTAATCTGATTTTTATTGACCGCTCTTTTAGTAAGGGGTGAATTCTTATTAGCAGTTTGACTAAGGCTGGTGTATTTGTGGTGTATTGTTTGGAGATTTCGTTTGGGTTGGGTGTTCCAATTGCATTTTCTATAAAGCTTTTCAATTGGAAGTAATCCAGTATTTGGTTATTCTTTTTTGTCGTTAATGTATTTAATCGCAGGTTCTAGCATGTCGTCAATTCTATCTAGCGTAAAAGCAGGCGACTCTAGCATTTCTTGAAGGTTGGTTCGAGACTCTTGTATTTTCTTAATCTTTGTGGACTTGGCCCTTTAGGATCTAAGTCGATGTCATTTGGTTTTACCGGGTTTTTATTGCTTTCTTCAGACGCTGTGGATAGTGCTTTTTTGTTTTCTGTCTTATTTGATTGTTATTTCTTTTCTTTCTTCTTTCTTAAGTTCTGGTATATCAAGCGAGTCTATCGTTGGTGGTTCGGTTTCGTTGTTAGTGTTTGTATCGGTTTGCCTTTCTGTTTCTGGTATATGGTCGGTGGCTGTGGACTGTGTAGGTGAGGTTGAATTTGTGTGTGTGAGGGCTAGCGGGCTGGATTTGTTTTTTTCGGTATTTGGGCTTTAGTTTGCAATGTGACCTTCTTGTTGACATGTGAAACATGTGTCTGTTTCTCTGCAGTGGTGAATATTCTGTATGAGTTGTTTTCGATTGTAATTGTAAAAGAGTTTGGAATGCGTTTGGCGTCTTCTGGGTCTAGGTAGACTCGTTTTCTAAAACTTAACCCTTTGCGCTCGACGACTTTTTCGGCCGGGGAGGTAGCAGGACGAGGCGATTTTTCCTAATATGTCGAGTGTCTTACATGGTATAATAAAATGATCTTACATATAAATTATCTTACAAAAACGTTATATTTCGATAGTTTATCTATATTTACACCTTTAAGAATATAACTTTACAAAAATTATGATCTGTAGTTTTGTTTCGTATGATAATTTATAAAACATTGACCAAGATGCATTCTTGGCTTATCTGGACACAATAATAGGTCATCTCATGTCTTCCACCTGGTTTGTTTCGACTAGAACAAACTTTGCAATCCTTCTTTGTGCCAGTAAGAATTACACGAAGCTTTCCGTTTAGACGAATTTCGTCAGAATTGGAGGTCGATCTTCAAGCTCGATCTCGTGGTTGTCAAAAATCTCCTCTCACCAAAATTTTTCGAAAGTGCAAATGTGTAAGTGGCTGTTCGTTTCTCTGCCTTTTTACTTGTTTGTAGAGAATGTACGAATTAATTAAACAAATTTCCAATCCCCAAAAAAATAATTTGCGCCACCACTTCAGGGACTTCCTCATAAAGCAGTGCGTTGGATTTCGTCTTGGACCGTATCAAAATAAAATTCGTCTTCACTAGAGCTGAGTGCACTTGTGAAATCCATTTTTGTCGGGGTTCAAACAAAATCACTCTATACAAATTCTTCTGATGCTTTCGCCACGATCTCCAAGTCTCAACTAATGTCGGAGCCATTGTCAGAGTCACAGTCTTAGAAGAATCTTTCATTAATTTTATCTTATTTCTGTTATGATGTGTCATTTCACACTTCGTATGAAAGAACACCAATAGCTAAGGAACTTTTCCAAAAACCAATATTGCGTTTCTATCGGTTGGAGGTAACGAAATCTTATAAACACCGACTGTCGCCTCTTACTCGCCACTCGTCCTGCCGCGCGAAACGCCGTGGCGACCGAGAGTCGCCTCTCGTCCGCAAAGGGTTAATATGTAGGACAGGTCTGGATACCTGCTTTTAGGGAAGTGATGTTTGATAGTGGTTTGATATTGTTTATTTTAAACATATTTCGATTTAACTATTAGGAATTATCGGTGAGACGTTAGATAGTATAATCCGTTCGGCTGATAGGACTGTCGGTCTGATTTCTATGTTCAAATTCTTTATGGTTACTCAGTTATGTTTCAGTGTTAAGTTTGCAACTGTATATTTACTATCTAGGTACATGCATATTCGACCATTTGATATTCTTGAGAGTAATTTGATTGCTTTGGGTCCTATTATGTTTCCGATCGCTTGAGCATATCCTTTGGTTGTGATATCGTCAGTTGACTGTAGGATTATAGCTTGGTCCTGGGTTGGGGTGTATATCCTTGTTTTGTAGCGTTATGTTTTTGTTAGCGTATGTGATTGTAGGTTTAGTGGGATTAGCAATCCATCGTTTTGTTCGGTTTTATTTGACGTCATGGTGGTGTACACACACTCACCCACAATACAACCGCACTGTGCACGTGTATCCAATTTGTGGGTACCCCCTGCTTGGGGTCGCCAACACTGCTTAACGTTGTCTTTTTAGCACTTCTCATTCTATAGTGGTGGTATTCGTCTTTGGTGCGAATGTTAGCTGGTGCGTCCGATCGCGTCGGCTGCCGGCACGAGACTGTGGTAAGTCTTTTATTTTAATTCTTTCCACGGTAAAAAGTAAAAATCCAATGCCGTGAAATCTGGCTGATGACCTTAGAGATCAAGGAATTAGTTCATCTTTGTGAATAACGCTGAGTTAGTTGTTGCCGCATTTGTACTGCATAATGTGCAATTTTGTAGAAAACTCAAAAAAGAACAATCTCAACTATCAAGCATAGCTCGTGTAAACAGATTAGATAAATATGGTCGATCCGTCCTTACATTATAAGAAAGATCAGGACCAAGCGAAAACTATTATTGTTATTTCGAATTTTCGTTAAAGTTCCTTAACGAAGAATTTTTGAGCTTATTTTTATATGACATTTTTTTATTTTCACTCATACCTACTGGCAAAGTTGTGCTGGAAAAAGTAGGGACATCCTGTATATATTTCGTTATTATCAATTGTAAGTAAATTTGCTTGTCGTTTGACTACAGTAACGAAGGACAATAGTGTCAAGGACAAGATTTCACTTTCAAACCATGAAACGGTCACGGTGTCTGAGCGGTAATGATTGCGGATGGTCATTTTTCGCAGTGCAACATTGGCGGTTTTGCGCTCTACTACCAATGTTAGGACAAATGAGATTTTTTGCTTCTTCAGAGTTGGTTTCAATTGGTTGCTGGTAATGAAGGATCTTCATTCTTTTCTGAGAATAAGAAATGTTTTCCAAGAAAGAAGAAAGGCAATTTGCCGTTGTAACTTTGATAAATCTGTGCAGATTGATGATCCGGAAGCTGCGAAAAATAAATTAGCAAGAATCTTCTTTGTAAATAACACTTTACTGGGAATTTATAGATGATTTGAATGAATAACAATTCTTTTGTTATTCATTTTACAATAATATTTAATCAGGCTGATAGTAATAAGAATTCTTTGTAAATGACGCTTTATTCAAAATTTATAGAAATGATTTTTGTATCTTGAAGTATTTGAATTTATGAATTTTTTGTTATCGTCATGCTAATATTCAATTGAAAGGGTTGATAGTAGTTGTATAATTGTATGGATAATTAGCAACAAATATTTAAGAAATAATAAAATATTTGTGTAGATTTTTTCTTAATTTTTTTAGATTTCCCTCTTAATTTGATACGAGTTTTCTTAAATTTCTTAATATGCTAAATTATAAATTTCTTATAATTTAGATGGAATTAAACAGAATATACAATGAAGGCAAAAGTAATCATGAAAAATGTAAAGATATTTTCAAAAGAGGCTAATAATATATAAATTAGAAAATGCAAAAGCAAAACGCGATGAAAGTTAAGTGTAAGTTGAAATCTTATTAAATTCCGAAAATAATATTAATATTAATATTAATTATTTTGTAAAAATAATTAAATAAAAAAGAATATTCTATTCATGATAAATATTTTCAAATATCTGGATCAAGAATTAATAAACAATTAATTTTGTCAGAATGATAATTTTAATCGCAATTTCGCATATTTTAATAGAAAATTAATAAAAATAAAAGAAATGAAAATATAGCATTAAACAAAATAACGTAATTCTGCTTTTCTTGGTCCTTTTTAACTGGAAAGTATCATAAAACAATGAAGCGATTGCAAGAGCCAATATGAGAAGATCAATTTTTTCATATCCTATAAAATTATATAAATACTGCGAAACTTTGAAAAATTTGAATTTCATACGTTGTTTCCAACACTCATTATGGTATGAAAATAAAACTGTATGTGCTGATCATATTAACACAGTATGACATAAAACTTTTAGCATGTCAGTAGAAAACGATATTACAATTTGGAAAATTATACATAAAAATTTTAAAGAAAAGTTGAATTTAGTTGGACGTAAGCCACAAACTTTTTCTCTGAGTATTCTCAAATGTCTTTGATATTCTCTTGTTCCACTTAACAATGGTAACTAAATATTTCTTTTAATTTAGAAATATAATTTTATTAAATTTAATAATATATATATAAAAATGATGTAAAATTTAATTTAAATCATTAAACGCTATTAAAATTAAATCATAAAAAGTTATTATAAAAAATATTAAAATTATGTTTAACCACCATATATTTTTACTTCTTGCAATCTGAATGCTTGTGTCTGTATATATTAAGTAATATTAAAACTATATTTAACCTCCATATATTTTTATTTTTTGCAATCTGAATGTTTATGTCTATATTGATTTTTGATATACATATAAAAGAACAATTAAGATACTGTTACTTTGTAAATTTCAATTTTTTTGTATGTTGATATTAAACAGTTTATTTGTTGATATTAAATAATTACTTTAAAAGAAATTTATTTTTACTCTCTAGATCAAAATGGCCTGATCATGTTTTTCCCTTATAACAAACTTCTTTTTTATAAATTACAAATTATAAATTATAAATGATTTTGCTTTGTTTTTCACATATAGGATGTCTCGGGAGGAAACCAAATAACTTTATTAGTGTGTTTGATCATTTTGAATGAAGAAACGTTATATACATTATAAATTTTGAATTACATGTTTTTTTATTTATTTCAAAAAATAACATTTATAAATAATTTTTTATTTTTCATATACATATTTTTAAGCATATAAATTAAAAAACAATTGTTTCTCTATTTCAATTTTATGTATAAATAAAAAACTATTTTTGAAATAAATAAAAAACATGTGTATAAAACACCATAGCATATGACTTTACATATGAGTTTTTATTCGGAATAATCTACCAAACATATTGTACAATTAAAATTATTCCATCTGGGACACCCTGCATAATAGGTGCGGTTATCGTTGTTTGAATTGAAATAAATAACGTAAAATTTTTATTTCGTAAAGTGATGGCTTTTAAAAATGGAAAATTTAATTTTAGTCTTAATTTGTAGACATTTTAAAATGTTAAATAAAAATACCTGTTACAAATATTAATTTAATTATAAATCGGGCGATATTCCAATGTTTATTTATTTCTTAAGAAACTGTATCATCAACTGAAAAAATCATCAACTAAAACAACGACTTTCTTAATTTTTGAAATTTATCATTTTATATGTATAATTAGTTATAATTATACCATATAATTTTATATGGTGTAATTAGTTGAGAAATTTAATTACTTTACAGTTAATATTTTAGAAACATTACTTAAAATCCGATTATAAAAAAACATAAAATCAACCCTTTAAATTCTTTACTTTTTTCTTTTAATTATAAGCTTATTCATTACAATTAATTTTTATTTAATAGATTTCAATTTCTGTTAACAAGGTATTTAACAATCATATTTCAACGAATTAATATATTTATAAATTTCATCATGAAATTATGAACTTCATGACCAATTATAAATTTGATTTCAAAGCAAAATATTTCCAAATTTGTTGATATAGTGAATAAAAACATCGATATTCTTCCTCATTTGATGAGGAGATTGATTTGGTGTGTGGCAAGGTATCCTAATCTAACTAGCACTATCCACAGAACGTCACTTCATAGAAGTCTAAGTCTATTAGGTGATGATATGTCTACATCCGTGTTCTGTTCAGAGAGTGTACAGTAAGATACATTTTGTCTTATTATTAATGTTGAGCGAGGAAAAAGACGTTTTTATTTTTTGTTTTAAGCTTTAACGTATCTCTCGCTATTAAAAGTGCCATTTGAATATAGAAAGAGAATAATTGTATAATTATATAAAATAAATACGCGATAATGTTTTTTATTATAAAAGTATATAATAACAATAATTCTAAATATTTTTTCTTTTCAATTATTACATAACAGAATAAAATAAAAGGCTGAAATATTCAAAAGGAAATTTAATAAAAAAATTTGTTAAAAAAAAAGAAGAAATATACCTATGTCACACTGGACCTAAAATATGATCCCATACTTGCGAATATAAAATTATCCAGTGGTCGAACGTTCCCAGTAATAAATAATTGCGATGAAGATTATTTTACCGAACCAATAAATTGGGACATAGATCTTTTTTTTTATCATTTCTACCATGTTATCGTTTCTGAATACTTCTCCATTGTGTATTTTCAAGAGAACAACTGTAAACAAGCTCACGCTTTCAGTCTTGCCATAAATCGCTGTGGTGTAATTTTCTATACGCTTCGGTAGATTTTCAATGTTCTGGGTGTTGTCGACTCGTTGCACAACTAATTAACAGGGTGATCACGTATTCAATGTATAAGAGAGCTAGTTGTACGCGTTGCGTGTCTGCATGGACCTCGGACTTCCTTTCGGTTTTGTGTGAACGCACATATATTCGGTATATGTATACAAGAAAAACGCGAAAAATGATAATTTCTCTCTGAATGAAAATTTCCGTAAAAAAATTTATTTGTTTACATGGATCTTTTTTATATTAGAAAATATAATTTTATAATTGTTTATAATAGTAAATATTTTTCATAAAAAATAGTAATTCTCCGATTCTGATTTTGATAGAAGATTTGTTTTTGAAGATTCTTCATAAATGTTAAGAGGTGATTCTTCATTTGAATCATCCATTAGTACTTGCATATATACTCCTGAATTCCATGTTAATCAGACATTTTATCTTCGTATACTGCAGCTGTGGAATTGAAACTTAAGATAAAAATCAAGTTCTTGATTATATTTTTTCTCGATGATTTTCTTTACATCAATCGGTATTATATTCTTTAATGTATTTAGCATATTTCTTTGTATGTTTGACTTTTAAAATTTCCTTCGAAAGCTTTCCTATCAGCATTTTGTGTTTGGACACAACGATTTCGGCTATTTTTTCATTTTGGGTAAAGTTGAGCAAACAAATTTGATTTTAATATAAAATCGGTAGCATGTAGAAACGATAGTACTTTTTGATACTTTTTTTAAAACTCATCTCGGATTCGATAAAAATTATATATAAATAATTTAAAAAAATTGTTATTATTATATTAAAATTTTTCAATAATTTGAAAGGTATTATAATACTAAACTCATCTTATAAATTAAAACAAATAAATATTATTTCTATGATAGGTGTTTGAAAAAACGCATCAATTTTAATTCATTTAATTTCATGCTTTAATTTTAACAATAAATTGATATATTTTATAAAAGTTATAAGTAATGTTACCTTAATATTTTAATATGTCACTAATATTTTTTTCTGATATAAGATGTTTCCAAACCTTACACTTCGAATATTCCACTTTTCTGCATTGAATCGAACACCGTGCGACGTGATGAATGCGTAGATTCAGAAATGACGTTCGGGTGCCTATACGTTACTTCTGTAAAGAAAGTAATACAAGTACAAGTAATTGCAATTATTTGAGAAATAAAATTCTCTAAGCCTAACATCGCGTCATAACTAGCTGCGTCATCGCCAATAAATGTAGATTTCTCGTCTCTTGTTATTTCAACGATCATTCATCACGTTTAATACATGTGGGTGGCGATCTATTGATGCAATTAATTTCCTATTAATAAATTTTCAATCAAGCGATCGATGGATTGGCTGTCGCGTTCTCTGGTTTTAATTGCACGATTGTTAGATTATTGATGAATTGTGAAATAAAATTGTTCGAGTTCTGGGTATAACAACCACGATCGAGAGGAAATAGGAATTAAATAGGAGGTGAAATAAAATTGATATTGAAATTGAATAATTTTTCTTTTCAATGATCGTTATTTTTCATTATTTTATTATGAACTTTCATTAAAATTACTAAAAGTTCAGAAATTGAATTGAACTTTCGATGCATTTATTCAGTATATACAACATCTGACTGAAAGTGGGTACGACATGATTCTTTATGAATTTTTTGAATTTATTTAATTCCAGACGTGACAGAAAAAAATAATGAACAGGGAGTTATTCTACGTACAAAAATAAGTAAAAAATGTAGAAAAATTTTGTTTTATTTGAAAAAACAAAAATATTTTCAAGAAAATATATTTTATTAAATATGTTTTGTTAAAAACTGCCTACATGTGTACACATATTTGATAAATTTTCGAATTCGATTTTTTCAAAAACGAAATATCTTACCAAAAAATTTTATGCTATATCTTTTTTTTATTTTTCCATAAGGAATCATGTCGTGTTTGCTTTTACATATTATTCAGCCGGACTTTGTATATTATAATCTTCTTTGAACTATTGATTAACAAAGGAAAGAGTACTGAAATTTAGCGATTGTAATTTCTAAAATTATATAGTTTTTGCTATATTGAGGAAAATGTAAAAACATAGCTTTTGTAAACTGTAATCTGTAAAAATGAGAATTTTTCTCTGTATTAAAATGTAGAACAAAAATATTAAAATTTAATAAAATGCTAAAACAGTACAAGTTTTAATAAAGATACGTTATTGCAAGTTAGTAATTTTGATTTCTAGAAATTTTTCAATATATTAAAGTAGAATAATCGTGGAAAATTAATTTATTTTCTCTATAGAATTATATAGAATTCAAATTTGTATAAATTAGAAATTTTTCTCTTTTAATATGTCAAAAAAAAAAAGATTAATTTCGTATAACAGAAAATTATAATGAAATTAAAATTTGGTTAAACTAAAAATTTTCTTCTTTATTGTTATGTTTTCCTTCTTATTTTTTCTGAGATAATACATGTCATAAAAAAAGAAATATCCAGAATTGATTAAATTCCGATTTCCTCCATAACAATGAATTTGATTAAAGTTGAGCAATGTTTCAAACTTAATAAATTTTAAAATTAAATAAAATAAAATAAAATTTGCTTGTACTGAATTCGTTTAATATCGTCTAATCTTAAAAAAGAGTGATGAAATTCTACAATTTTTTTCGCAAAAATAGTTTACTTTTCTATATGTTTTATAATATATAAGGAAGAAATGTTTTCAGAGAAAAGAAACGTGGAAACGTGTGGAAACATTGATATTCACATAATAATTACGAGGAATTTAAATGAATATCTTGTAGGATTAATTAGAATGTTGAACAACGAATGCAAAAATAAATGATGATAGGATGCATTCTTAGAATACTTTTTAGTATTTCAATTCTTTTTTTTTTCTTCATGAAGTTAACCCTCACTTAATTAAATGCACCGTCTTTCTTCATTGTTAAAAAATATCAAGATCATATGGTGGAATTATATACATTCATGGACTTTTCTGACCTTCAACGTGTCTTCATTTTCTATTGCTCATTCAGCTTCCGTTTTCACTCTTTCTTTTGTCTGTTACATACACAGAGTGTCCCACGATTCGTGAACTATACGACTGGTGGGTCACTTGTAAAAATGAATAAAAAAAGGAAGAATAAAATTTTTTCCTCCGAGACTTTAATTTCGAAAAAATTGACTTTGAATATTTCTTGAATATACTTGAATTAAATTAATTTTTGATTGGACAAAAGTGAACAATCAGCAGAAATTATTCTATGTGAAGAAATAAATGAAAAATATAAAATATAATTTTTTCAAAAGATGTTTCGTTTTATATTTATAAAGTACACAATTTAATAAAATTTATTTAAAAAAATTTCTTTTTTAAACTTTAAACAAAAAAAATTTATTCTACATCTTTTGCATCTTGTCGATTATTTGTCCACTGCGAAATTAGTGTATTTGACAAATTTTCAAATTTAATTTTTTCAAAAACGAAGGTTTTAATGAAAAAATTTTATTTGTTTTTTTCAACTTATTTTTATATGTTATAGATATATAGTTATCGTGGGATATCCTATATAATGCTTTGTAAATTCGTTTTTAAGAAGTGGACAAATAAATAAGTCTATAAATAAAAAATGACATCATTACATGAATAAACTACATCTGAAAATATTAGAAAAGTCACACATATGTACTGCGTGTTTGTAATGTAATATTTCATTACTTCTAATGAATTTTACATTGCCATATATTTTTCTTTCATGTCACTTTTTATTGAAATAAAATAGTAAATTTTTTAATAATGATTGTGCGAAATTGTAACTTGCAAGTAGCGATTGTATAAAAATTATAAAATTTCATATTGATAACGATAAAAACAATAAGTATTATTGAAATAGTAAAATATTGTACATGAATAATACAAATACTTCATATCTCTTCATTGGTTGATCGATTCTAAATGTCATCTATGAAAAATATTGATATATGACATAAAATGCGATGATATATGTGATTGATGAATGATATATATTAAAAACAATTAGATCACTTCTATATTGAAGGCAACGATTGACATTGAATTGACGTTTATTCAAATAATGGAGTCGATGGAGCGTGTCAATTGCAGCATACTTTACGCATAACGGAAATACTTGTTTTCTAAAGTAATATGGAATTGCCAAGTATTTAGCTCTTATCTCTCTACATGAATGTATCTAAAAATATAAGAGACTACATTCATACACTGAATGAACTAAATACAGTATCTGTACTAAAAATACCATTATATGTCATGAGACATTGCAGATGTTTCTGCAGAAGTTTAAGAATAAATATAGATGCACTTATATTACAATAAATTCTTTGTTGAGGACGTTAAAGATTTCAAACGATTATTATATAATTAATACTATATAGTAAATATTACTATATTAAATAAATACTATATAATAATATTATATAATAAACATAGTTACTATATTAAATAGTTACAAATTAGTCAGTTGATCAGTTGTCAATTTGTGGTTATTTACAAATAATTTACAAATAATCTATTCTTAACGGATTTTTAATTTGTCCAAGTAAATTAATTATGTTTTTTATGTCATTTAAAATTTGCTTAAAATATTAATTATTACAGACATGATGTTTAAAATAATTGCTTAACCGATTATTATTTATTGTTCAATAAAATACTTGATAATTAATTAAGCATCATGTTAAATATTGATCTAGACAAAACTCATTATATATAAAGAACTATATTCATCTCGAATATTATGTTCATTTCTTTAAAATTTCAATTATATGTAATTTCTCTAACCCAATACACTATTATGTATAAGTTATCGCTAGAATTACATGTATGTATATGTATTTCTTTATGCTTCTTGATAGTGGAAAAGAAAATAAAAATATGTTGCAATAAAAAAAAAGATGTAGACTAACTAAAATTGTTAAATTATTTTAACAAATTTCCACATTATATTTGGAAACTTGTATTCTTAAAAATGAACGAGTTTATTCGATCAGCAGGTGTTTCCGTTTCTAAGTTTGTTTGCGATAGATCTACCATCTTTGCGAGAAAAAATAAACAGAGGAAATAGAGACAAGGTATTTTTTTTTTTTTTTTTTTAACGAAAAAAATCATCGTTTTACGAGGTTAAAAGAATTGAACGTTCAAGAATTCTTGTTCACTCTCACCGTGTCACCGTGAGACCTTTGTGATCCTTGTAGGCGGATCGAAATGTGAGAACCAACCGTTTCCTTGTTTGGTAACGCTGATCAACGCTTTCCAACGCTTTTTATTCATCCATGACAACATATCTGATATCCTTACGGATAATTTACCGTAAAGTTTCACTAGCTTCTTTTTTTCTTTTTTTCGTTTTTGGCAGCGTTTTATTAGGATTTTACGTGAAATTTTACCGTGAAATTTATTCAGATTAGAATTTACAGAAATCGAAATTACGTATTATGTAAAAGTTTTTGTTTACATAATAATAAATTATTTTATTTATTAGAATGAGGATTTTATGAACTGTAAAGAAATTGTATGGAACTTGTAAATTTATTGAAATTATGAAATCTAGAAAAGAGTTACGCTTAGTTTTGAAAGAATTTTCATATTTCTTTCGTGTATTAATATACATACTATCTCCATTTCTATCATACGCATAATTAACACCAACTATAATTAATTAATTAGTGTATTTTATTACCTATGATGGATGGTAGTGCGGTGAATTGCTTTGAATCTTAATAATTCTTTATTAAAATTTTACGTTTCTATACGTATTTTTCTTCTTCAATAGCTGAATTTCAGTGTTGGAAGTAAAAAGATTATCTAAGAAACATTATTTGTTTTTTTCACTTTGCAATTATGATTGCAATAAGAAGGAAATTACGTCGTTTATGTAAATATTTTACGTGTTTTAAACGTATTTCCTTAATAACATTATTTTTGTTGTTTTTCGAATCAAGTATCAAGTAACGTATCAAGTAAACATGAGGTGATTTTTTGTGAAAAATAAGAAAAAGAAATATAGAATAAAATTGTTTCGTTTGAGACTTAATTTTTGAGAAAATCGGGGTTAGGAATGAATAATCAATAGATATTTTACATGCGAGAATAAGTAAAATAAAATTTTTTTGTTTAAAGCCTCGTTTTCAAGAAAATCGGCTTTAAACATATTTAGTTAAAAATTGTTTAATTTTCTCGGAAACGAAATATTTAATTAAAACATTTTATTTTATGTTTCTGACTTTTCTTCGCACGTAGAATAATTTCCTGTCGGTCGTTTACTCCTGTCTGGTCCATTAACCAAGTAGTACAAGTGTGCTCTCGATTTTCTCGAAAACTGAGTTGCAGAAAAAATTTTATTCTCTATTTTCTTTTTATTTTTCTACAAGAAATCATAATATCTGCTTAAATATTATCGATCATATCCTGTATCTAAAAGTCCTATCTTATCTGCGACAGTTTTTTTTTTTCACGATTAAGAATAAGAAAAATGTCATTTGTACGCTTTATTAAAAAATTGTAATAGAGATTCGAAACAGTAATAATTAAAAGAATATTATTTTCAATAATGGATAGATTGTTATTAACAATAATATATTAAAATTAAAATTAAAACATGATTTATTAAAAAATTCTAGCTAATAAAGATTCGAAGTAGTTACTTGAGGCGTAATAGTTAAATGAGTATTACCTTCAATAATAAATAGACTGAGAAAAACCTAAGTGTTCTTGGCCTCTAAGATCACCAGTTATTATATCAGTAGACCAATGGAAGAACATGTTATAAGAAAGATTCTTGTAACAAAAATGACTATGGATTAGACTAGGTTAAGTATTTACAAACATTAAAAGAAATCAGCAAAAAATTCGCAATATAATGAATAAATTGTTTCGTATTTTTAGTATTTCTTAAGAAAACTTTCTATAAAGTTTCCTACGTACATTCCCGTTTGAAAGTTTTGGAATATGTTTCAAAAGAAATAATGACTGTTTCAAGTAAATAAATATTTTACTTAAATACTCTGTCAACTTAATATTATTACTTAAATATTATTATTTATTAATTAATAAATAATATCATTATTATTTAAATATTATTATTTTAAAATATTGAATTGATTGTATGTATGTACTTAGAATTGAAACTTGTAATTATAATATTGTACAAAAATATTTATTTCATCTAACAATAAGAAGCAACGCTATCGTAAACCTCTGAGCAAATGTGTACATGATATTTATTCACGATATGTCATTCTTATTTTTGTTCATAGAACAAAATATGCTACTTAGTATCATTTTGCTGAATAAAATGAAAAGAATTTTTTTTCACTTTAGAAAAAGGTTAATTTTTTATAACGTGATGTAGTTTGTATTTATAAGTGACGTTTCATTAGAAACGATCATGTATCTTTCTTACTTTATTTTATTCATCTTACGTATGTCACTGTATTATTGTACTGACAAATACTTTGTAATTATTGTGAAGTTTAAAAGATAAAATAACTATGTCTAAAAAAATAATAATTTCTTAATAGAAAATAATGTAGATTCTATTGAATGTTATGATAAATTTAAATTATAAAATAAATTCACTTTAACAGTGTTATAAAACGTCTACAACGGATTAATATTAATATTATTATATATAATATACTATATAATATATTACATATCATATATATAATATTATAATATGATATATATTATATACAATATGATATATTAATAAATAACGTATTTTTTAATAGTTATATTTATATTAAATATTTTTTGGTATTTTTTAATTTATATTAAAAATCTTTTTGGCATTTTATTGGTTCTGAATACACACTTCTACAATATAGTAATACAGTCAACTATGATTCTTTATTTTATAAAAAAAATTCCAATTGTGAAACATTACAAAATTCAAAATTTGTTTTAAATTAAATTATTATCTCACAAATTTTCATTTTTGCATAGAAATAGTAAAATGTCCTATTTACAAAATAATTTTTTAATGGAAAATAATAGAAAGATTTCCATACATCTACATCCACAATCATACATTACCAATAATAAAAATTCTTTTACACCGATTTTACTTCTTTCCTTAAATTCTATTCAATTAACATATTTCGGCGTCAAAGAAAGCACGGACTTCTTAACGAAGCGTAAAGTAAAATATAAATTAAAATATCCTATTTTTGCGTAAAAATGATAAAATATCCTATTTATGAAATAATTATCAATCGTATATTAACAAAATAAAAATTCTTTTTCCAACATTTCCAACTTTTAATTCCACACCGATTAACATACTTCAGTTGGCATCAAATATTGAAGCCTGGACTTCTTAACGAAGTAAACATTCGATAAGCCAAAAGATTAGTATATAAAAGCGATGTAGGTAAATCCGTATGATCGTAGAATTTCGAATTGGCCCTTCGGTGCTTTTGAGCGTGTAATAATCTTTAGCTACGCCCGAAACGGCTGCTTAACAATCTCGCTGAAATATCAGAGTGGTGAGTACTTTGAAATAAATTCTGAAAAGTGGTATCATAATGCGTCAGTCTGTTGAAGAGTTTCTTTTTCTGGTACAACAGCGCACTTTTCAGCAGCCTCGCCTATGCTCGAATTTCTTCGAATCGTCATTCCTCGTACACAAATGGCGAACATTTATAGGATCTGTGAAAACAAATTGATACGAATATTTCTCAAATATTCTCTCTCTCTCTACCATTCCGAACCTTACAAAGAAGTTTGTTTCTTTTATTTTATTTTATTTTATTTTTAGCTTTTATCTTCATTTGTAGTTATATTTCATTTATGTTAATACAACTTACACATTTTAGACGCATTCATCTTACTTATTTTTGCTACTTTTACACTTTCTCACATTTTATGTAATTTATTCATTTTGATATTTTTATTTATACGATATTCAATTACGTCGTATGTAAACTATGAGTAGATTGTAATAAGACTGAAGTTTATAGATTGTTCGTACTATTTTTACATTATACGATCGTTATATAACTAAGTAAAGTGATTATTCTTATTTTGAAATTTTAGTATTGCTGAAATATGATTAATTTTTATAATCGATGTATCGCTTGCGATATTGTATGCAATAATATTGTATGCAAAATGGATATCATTTGCATTGTGGTATTGACACTAATTACAAAAACAAAAAAATTGATTTCAGCAATCTCAGTATATCTCTATTGTTAGTTTCTTTGCTGCTATTGTATACACAATACTTGTCTAAGAGGAAAGAGTGTTCAGGATGAGACAAATTTTTAAACAAAAGTCGATTTTTTGTGTTGTACTTCTTCTATACTAAAACATTGCGCTTACAAATTATTTGTGTGTATACAAGTATATTATATTTTAAACACAGAAAATTTTTTAATTTAGAAGAATTTATTTGCCGAGTGGTTAAACTAAATAATTACATTGTAATTAAATGTAATTATTGAAATACTCTAAAGTTCTCAATACTCTAATCGGCTATCTTGGCGAATTAAATTTATAAAAAATGAAAATTAAATTAAATATCAGTTACATATTCATTTATATACTTTATATCTATATATACTTATTTTATTATTTATTTTTTACATCTATTTTACATTTATTTTATTCTACATATATAGTTTGTTATACAAATTGCATTATCGTTGTAGTCGTTTTTAAAATCATTTTCTTCGTTTTTATCATGGATAAAATGGCACTGCTTCTAAGTATGCCGGATAATTGTCAGAATTCTACTATAGTCATTACTTGTTTATTACTTATTTTATAATGCAATATAATTTTTGAAACTTTTTTTCTTGAAATAACTTGAAATCTTTCCACTCCTTATTTTGCATCTCTTTTAGGATTTACATTTATAAAGATACATTATGAATAAAAAGCCCAAAAATAACCCAAGTAATTTTAGTGAGACAAAAATAAGATTATTTGCTTAAATGGTAAAAAAAAAAATGTATTGTTATTATTTAGACATTGTATCTTTAAATCATTGCCAATTTTTCAATTATCATATCTTTGCAATGCTTATTTATCAAATCATCAAATTAATGTAAACTGGTTGACATTTTTATGTCATTCAAATAATTATTGATATATTGGAAGTTGCAACAATGCGTGTCATGTGCAAAAATATATATAAAATATCCAAAACGGAGTATTTATTATAATATATATTATAATAATATATTAGAATTTAATTATATTATTTCTTTAATTAAATTTTATTTCTTTAATTGGCTGATTTCTAAAATCAGCAGTTGTTAATAATTTACTGCATCACATGCAACTATTACAACAGTAAAATATAAAGATAACATCAATAAAAATAATCCAATTTAGAGACTAAGTAATTTCTCAGTCTGAAACTTATTTTTACATTTGTCTTTTCACAATAAGATGGAATCACCAGATGAAACTAAATCTTTCTTCTTTCCTATATAATTTTAATCCTTCAGAGAACATTCAGATTTCAGTTCGATCTTATAATCATGACTTCATTCTCTAGTTCTTTGCAGTTTCTTCTTTGTCACGAAGATTTGTCGCGTGCTCTTCCCTTGAGGATAATTTGCACAAATTGTTACAAAGTGACGATCACATCCACATGAAAGTGCTACTACGACACAAGATTACCTACCTATCTTCAACTTTCGAGGTTACTCGTATCTTGTGCAAATAACCGCGTGGGTGCCCGTAGTAGGTGTACAAACACTGCGACTCTCCCTCGCTTTTGTTATATATACTATATAATTGATTACTTTGCTCGTGACAATGTGTTTTTTGGTTACATGATCATATTCCGGTGTTTCGTAAATCAATTTCACTTCTTAGGCATGTATCGAAACGTTTATGATCCACGAGGTTGTTTTAATTCTTTCAGTTGCAGTGGGTTATACACTCGTTTCAACGAAAAAGAGAAATAATTATTAAACTAAATTGAGAAATAAATATTAATAAATATTGTTCTTATCTTGAATTTACAATTCACCTGTAATAGGTCACTTAGCGAATGTGATGGTGTGCGAGAAATATACTATTCGTGAATAGTCCCTCAGGAATAAACTTGTAATTTACTCAGTTATTAATTACTTTATTTTAAATCGATACATTTTCTTTTTGTGTTATGTTTCACAGTGTGTCGTTGATTAAATTGTGTGCTAATACAATGCGGTGCTTTTCTAATTTGTCTTTGTGCACTGATTTCACTTGTTTTTGGATGAAGCCTCGTATTTGTAAATATTCAATTTTTATGTAATCGATGTTGCCTATCAAAAATTTCTTTAAAAAGTGTATGGACGATATAATTTAGTGTACGAGCTTTCATTTTGAAATTTCTGAAATCTGTATTTTTTATGATTTCATCAAAATTTCATTTGATTTAATCAAAAACCAAAAAGTAGAATCAGAAAAAATATAAAAAGCAATTTTTGTTCAAATGTTTTCTGTAATTAAAATGCTGAAAATTTCAAAATTAAATTTCAATGCATTTCTTGGAGAATAACTTTACAATTTTTATATATTTATGTTAAAATAAATTAAAATTCGACTTACATTTTGATGTTGTAAAACAGTTTTATTTTTAATACGACAAGAAGCAGAAACATTAAGTTGAATTGCAGATGTAAAGTTCTATTACTATCTTGTGCTATTTTTTAAATTATTCATTTCAGTTTTATAGGATTTGTAATGAGTCGACTCTAAAGAGTCGACGTTTCATTCGAAAGTATTTTTCATTTAGTAAATGTAAAAAGTAAAAAATGGTCTTTTATATGTTGGCGAGTATTCTGAAATTTACTTTATCAAAATAAAAAATCAGATGAAAATCCAAACGTAAATAAATATCAGGCACAAAACATGAGAGATTTATATCGAAGATGAACCAACAACGATGAAGGATTATTAATAATTTAAACTGTTAACTTATATAACTATTACAACATTAAAAGAAAATGATATAATAATCTCATTCTAAAATGTGAGGCCTCTACTTGAGTTCGTTTTTTTCCATTCTTAATATTGCGAGTGAGAAGATAAAGATACTTTTTTCATAAAAATTGTAAAAATTCAAATGTTTTTGGAAACAATAAGAAATTTTTTTCATAACTAGAGCCACTATAATCTTGAAGATTGAAATTTTTTCTTTATAACGATCTCTTAAAACCTGCTGTACGATTTTACCATTTTACTCAATTTTGAATATTAGGATTAAATGTTAGGATTTCTTGAATTTTTAGTTCATTTAGTCCTAATATTCGGAGTTCAATGAAGTGTTGAAAAAAATTGTATATCTAAGATCTTATTGTAAAATCATTTTTTAAAAGGACGAGCACAAAGTTGTGAAAGTAAAGATCTTGAGCTTTAAAATTGGACCAAGTGGGTTGTTGTATGATTTTCTTTTGCGAAGTTATAATAGTTTAAATTGTCAATTATTGGTTCAATTATGCTTTTCACTGTAATTTAAGAAAGTTTTAGAAATGTTTAGAAATATAACAATATTCAGATATTATTTCTGAAAAATGAGATGCTTAAGGTACGCTTAAGAATGTTTACAATATTCTGAAAATACGTTGATTGGAAAGTTAGCATTTTAAATAATAGTGAATCAATTAGCACGTGTCTTCTGAGCAATCAAGGCGTCACATTCGTGTTTTCACGCAATTACGAAAAAATGTCAGTTAATTAATCGCTTCGTCTATGATAGAAAGAGGCAAGTCGATATGTTTTACCAGTCGATTTTAAATTTTGCGAGTTTTTATTCAAATTAACTACTTCACTTCAAATATATTAACATGTAATTTAGTTTCTTTTTTTATATTGCATTAACATATATTGTAGTTTTTATTTTTAATTCTTCTTCATATCTTATAAATAAAAATTTACTATTAATTTGTTAAAAAAAAGTTTTTTAACTTAATTTATCGTAATTTAACTTAAATATTATAAAGCAGTTTGTAAAAGTGGTTCGTAGTTTTTAAAATATTCATACAAAGCACATTCAATTTTTGCGCATTCTTATTTCCGCCTCTGTGTTATCTTATATTTTTATTTTATATTATCACGTAACACATTACAAACGTCTTTGTATTGTCATTTACATTCTAACTCTTATTGTTCAATTATGCTTGGAATTTCTTATTATTAATAATAAAATTTATTATTTGATTTGATTAAAGTGAATCATTTAAAGTGAATTGAATGCTACTACAATTCTCGTGTGAATGGCACAATTTGTTTCAATGTTTTGTTCGCCAATTTCACATGAGAAGTGTCACCAGCGACAAAGGTTCTCAGATACACAAAATCAATATCGCGACAACTGTATCTCACGGAAATGGTCGTGTGAGTGCATTCATTGATGCAAATGTATTTATATTCAGTATTTGCCATACGTATATCGTGATAGGTGGAACTGGTCTTAACCAATGTATCCTTGAATTTTGTCAAATCCAGTGTATGCAAAATAAAGAAAGACGCGAAGCGATAACATTGTTATTCTTGTTTCCATTTAATGTTTTTCTTCGTCTTGCATGTGAGATGTTTTACAAAATTAAAATTAAAATATCTATCAACTAACAATATAATTGTTACTATATATTAACAGATTAATAGATTAATTATTAAAATATTCAAAAATATATGATTTTATTTCAAAAATCATATATCCTCTAAGCATTCACCTATGAAATGATTAATTACATTAACTACCGACGAGTAAAGTTTAAGATTTCCATCAGAGACATTAAAGTAAAAAAGTAGAAAAACAAACTTTGTAATACAATAAAATAAATTATATCAGCTTTTATTTATATATTTTACTTTTATTTTAAAATCATTTACATTCTAACTCTTATTGTTCAATTATGCTTGGAATTTCTTATTATTAATAAAATTTATTATTTGATTTGATTAAAGTGAATCATTTAAAGTGAATTGAATGCTACTACAATTCTCTAAAAATATACTGTTGTATATCCATAAAATTTCTAACAAAATTAAATAAATTATAAATTAGTTGTTTGACCACTTTGCTACTATTAAATTATTTTCTCCTTTCTGGAACCATTTTTGATACAATTAACAATTTCAAAAATATATTAACTTAAGTGACTCGCAATAAATATAAAGCAAGAACAATTGAACTTGATTTTTATTTGGCTTTTATGGTAACATTGATGCAATAAAGTACGATACTACAATAAATATGGTTTATGAAATCTTCTCTATTATAAGTCTCAGCGTCGATAGTATTTAAAGATTAACAATCCTGTTTTCTTCTATGGATTGGATGTGAACAAATCGAATATAATCAATGGTCGATGTGTCGGAACTTCCATATCAAGCCAGTTCATTGCTCATCCTATCAAACCAGTTACCGCAAAATTAATTTAGTGAGTAACGTTTGTTTGGCAGGATCGTGGATCATCAGAGCTTAGCTTAGGCCTAGCTGTCTCAAGTAGAAAATAAATTTAAGCAATTTATTTCACGGATAACATATCGTTTAGGAGAGACTATAACTTTCGTCATTATGAATTGAAGTCTGTATAAATTGTTTAATACGAAAGTGGTGTAAGCCTACTTTTTGCCCATTTCATTTAATGCCACATTTCTACTTTATGTAAAATGAAGTACAACTTCGCAGTGGTTTGTATAAAAAAGATGTAAGTAATATTCTTTGATACCATTACATTTTACAGAATTTTTATATTATCCAAAAATTAACTTTTTTGACTACGCATTTTTGCATTATACGGCTCGCATATGAAGATTGATCAATTTTCAGATGTTACTCTGGATATATCAATATTAATTATCCGAAATTCTATTTTTTTATTACTTTATTGCGTTTCTCTCTATTTCTCAATTAATATTTAAACTAATTATAAAATTGATAGATGCAATAATACGATGTAATAAAATAGTTCGAAATAATAAATAATAAGAAATAATAGAAAATATGATAGAATGTAAATACTATTTTATTTTATCCCATTATTAGAAGCTTTTTTAGTATAAAACAATTTCTCTCTTCTCAGTTATATTGTAGTAATATTTATATATATAGTTATTGAGACGTTAATAAATGTAGAAATTCGGAAACTTGGTCTAATAGAATTATGAATATAGAAATGAAGGAATTTGATATAATAAAATTATAAAAATTTCTTAGATATAGAATACGTATTAAAATTTTTCACGTGAAAGAAATATGTAAAAGAATTTCTTATTTTCTACACGGAGCAATGAATGTTGATAGTTTTCCAGATAGTTTTCCCTATCTTATCTCTGTAGATAGCATTAAGAAAAACCACATGATTGGTAGCACAATGTTTACATAAGCTTATCCTTATGATTTTGCTGTTCATGTTTTCGTAGCAAAAGAGAATGACTTGTACTTATGCCAAGTGGTTTATTTATCCTTCCTTCTACAACATCATATTAAATACTGAATTATTTAAATATCTAATCTGAAATAATTTGTAAGGAGCGATTGATGTCCTTTTATTAAGGACTTGACTCGATTTATTATTCGAGAAGCCTGATTGTTTCTGCTTGATCCAGACGGCCAATTTTATCTGAATAACCAAGCTGACGATGGCTGAGTCGCTTAGCTGAAATGCTAGCTGATTGAGAATGACTGATTGACTAACTGATTTGACCGAGTAATCATTTGATTGACTATTGATCCCTGACTGCACTGACTGTTTATTAACTGAGTTGACTGACTGAACTTATGAATGATTTCTGACTGATTCAATTGAATGACTACTTGAACTTGGTCATTGAACTAAACTCTTAATCACTAAATTGCTAGTCACTGAACTAGAACCTTTTTAAAATTTTCTTGTATAAGGAGATCTTCGAATATTACTTATATCTCTTTCAAAGGACTGTGAAGAGTTGTGGAGCAAGGAACATGTCAAGATCAATCAGGAAGTATAGGGGAGGTTTCCAGAATTTCTTATTATCATCCCATGAAATTGATTCGCGTGGAGTGGCAGCTATGGGATTCCATCATCTTTTGGAAATCATTCCTGTACAATACTTCTGGTACGCATGTGGTTTATTACATGGAAAAAATTTCCCCTCGATATGGAGGATCTAGTTGTAAATTCTCTAAATTGTCTACACGTGAGGGATGCGAAAGATGTGTAAAAATCTTTAATTTGACGTTCTAACTTTGAAACTATGCCATAAAATACGGTCCGTTGGCTTTAACAACATATTTTGATCGCTATTCGTAGATTAAAATGTCAGGTCATTTCATTATAGTACTTATTTGTAGTAAAATTTGAAATATACATAACTGTAAGTGCTATGAAAATATATCATTCTATATTATAATCATTCTCTCGTTCTGTAGCTTTTTAATAAAGACATAATTACGTCACTGTAAAATTTCGTTAGTTTTTCGTTAAAATATTTTTCGAGATCTCTTTTTATAGCATCAATATTGTCACATTTTTTTGTCAGCTAAAAAATGTTGCAACGATCGAAACAGGTGATAATTTGGAGAATACGGTGAGTGCGATAAAATTTCCTGGATGACTTAATATATTATCAAAGAAGAAAAAAAAAGAGGATTTAATAACTAAATAATATTCTGAAATGGAAAACTACGCTTTCATAATATTTTTATCGTAACATAATATTCTGTCTTATGGGAAAAACGTATAAATTTCATGTTAATACTGATTAAAATAATAATTTCATATATGCATCTACTGTGAAATTGACGGGTATTTTTTTGGTATTTTCTTCTGTGATATTTACAAAAAATGAAATTATATTTACAGTATTATATCCTTTGTTATTTTATTACAGGTGCAGAAATACATACAGTTATCTTTTTTCCTTGGCGTTATTAGTGATATAATTTTACATTGGCGTTTAAGCGTATTTCCTTTTTTATATTTTAATTGCATTTTGGAAATGAGTTTTCTATTTATTTTAACGATTAATTAACTTAATTCTGTAATTAAATACGCAAAATGGTTGATCAGATTATGTGATAAATATCATCAAAAAAATATCGTTGAAAGACGAAATATTGAAATAGCTTTATATTTTTTCTTCGTTTCGTCTCCCTTTTTTTTATACAACAGAGACAATCTGGTTTAAAAATAAAAGAAAATAATATAAAAATAATATAAATAAGTAAAATTTCCTTCCGAAATAAAATAAAAGAAAACAACAAACTAAAAAATCTCAAAGTGACTCGATAGCAATCAATTTTTTATTGCGTATTTCGTATCTTTTCATCTTGTTTACGGTAACTAAAGCGTTTCACAGAGCTACAGTGCCAACAACGATTCGACTTTCTCCTCGTTCGTTGGTTCGACTTTTTCCGCGAATTAAAACATTTCTGCTGGTGAGACTTTCGTCTTGTTTGAAACACGTCGCTCTAAAAGCTCTGTCTTCTTGCCGCTGCAAGCTCGTGACTCATCGTATTCACTGCTTTTTGTGCGTACGCTGTGTTACGCCAGCTGACTTTTCAGACAGCACTTGACGTAAGGGGAGAGATAAACTCTCGGTTTCTATTCGCGATGGAACCAAAGCAAAACGGAGCCAAAACCATGTCCCCTTTTTACTTAACCTCTTGCGCTGGAATGACATGCCACGCACGTTGGGAATATTTGACCCAATTGCAATATTTTCTCAGTTTTAAGTATATTGAAATATAGCCCAGGCAAAACAAATAATAAATTTATTACTTTTTAGTAATTTTTATCCAGATATACCGATGAATTCAAAAGAAAAGACGAGTTATTGCATATTTGTACAGTGCATTTTAATCTGTGTGGTTTTATCCAAACTGAAATTTTTTAAATTTCACGTTAAGTTGTACAAGTGGAAGTAGTACTTATAGAAGCTGATTCTTGAAATATCAGTTTTTTAAAAAATGACAGTCTAAACTTTGAACATGTAAATTTCATCGTAAATTTTCAACTTCGTTAATAAAAAAAGGAAAAAGAAAAATGCATGAATCAAAATTTTGTTTTGTCAGGTACTAGATAACTTGAGAATATTAGCATAAATTTTTATCCAAATTGATTTGGTAGTCTTTCAGACACTTCTCGTACCGATTTTGAAAATTTTATTTTCAAGAAAAATGCTCTTTAAAGTTTCAGTTATTTGTTACCATTGCATGCCAATGAAAACTCTAAGTTAATTATTTTTTAGAATATTCTGGAATACTCGAGAAAAATAGGAATCGTAATAAACAAATCTTTTTTTTTTTAACTTTAGCGAAGTATATAATCCCTTACGGAACAAATTAAAATGAATTTGGAAAAATGAGGAACAGACGAAGGTTAATTGTCACCGAATTTAATATTTTATTCTTTAATCCTTTTTAGTATTCCAGTATCGATATATCAGTGTCGCGGATTTCTTGAAAAATATATATCTTGATCTTGTATTTCGGCTTTTTTCACATAATTTATGGAAGATAATCTTTTTCTTTTCTATATGTAAAACTACATTCATTTTACAAAATAAAAAAAGCGAGATGTTTTCATTTTTAAGAGTATGACAACTTTTATTTCAATGACAAATATTTTCAAAATGGTATATTTTTCAAAATAATAGTATGACATATTCTGCTGTAACAATGCATTTAGAAAATTATACTGAATCATGTTTTCGATGAACTAGGAAGATCAAGTGAAGAGAAATATATAATGCCTGATGCGTTACAGATAACATGAAAGTTAATCCGGATACCGATTCTGTCTTATTGAGATAAAACGTGAGGGTCGAATAGAATAATATGAGAAAGGTACTTGAAAGATAGGCAAAAGTACTTTTTCAATGAGCTTCTTACTTCATACTATTATTTTTTAAATATATCTATACTTAAGTATCTTAAGTCAATTAATTTCAAAAATCTTGACTTCTAATTTTTATAGTCAAATTGAAAAAAAATTTGTTTAGATTTTATTACATCTATAGGACATTATAAAACAATATTATATTTTATTATATTATGCATATATATTATAATACAATAATACAATACAAAACAATATTACATTATATTATATTATTTTTATTATATGAAATATCAGAAATCATGTAGAGAACAAAAATTTTTATGTTAGAAATATCTTAATACAATAGCAGACAAAAAAATTTTTAATTGTATTTTGATATTTTTGCCAGACATTTTCTTATCAATATTCTATTTTGAAATCTGTGTTACATACTTATTCATTACTTTTGTTAAGTATAATTTTTACTTTTAAAGATAACTGACAAATGTGGATAAAAATTTTTTCGTAAGATTCTTTCTTCCTAAGAAAATTAAATTTAAAAATTTCATTACAATGCGTATCGTATTAATCAATAATTACTTGTTTTTAAATCGTTATTAATTTGAATTAAGTTTTTTTCTTAATTCTCAATTCAATAAAAATGTCTATTTTAAATTTTGTTATAAACAAGATAACTGTACTGTTTTAATACGACGACAGTATTTTAATCTACCTCCTCTGAAATGATAACACTGGTTTAAATGAGAGCCATGGTATAACGTTGTATTGTATAATGTGAAACAGCATATATTGAATATTCTGGTTCTAAATGTAACTTCAAAAATACATGGAATTATTGCAGGAAATTTCTGTTTATATGAAAATATGCTTCGTCAAATGAATTGTTCATATACTATATTTCCCACCAGTACTCTTTAGTTTTATATACAAACAACAGACTCATAAATTTTCGCATTTCAAGATTCACAAGAATCGAGATCTCTTTGTTTAATTAATTACGTAATAATTACATATTATGTAATTGATTAATGTAATATTTATTATATAATTAATTAATGTAAGAAAAGGTATTTTTAGTTCTTGAGGAAAATAAAAATAAAATTCTTTATTTTCTCAATTCTTTTTTAAAGTAAGAGTAGCATCATATGATAGATGTTGAAGAATAACATTTCAAGAAAGGTTGTAATGTGGAGAATTGTGTATATAATTGTTCCTAAACAGGTATTACTGATATTTCCGATATTTGAATCCTTTGAATTTTGATACCAACTTTCTGGAATACTTTCATATTCGTTTAAATAAAAAATTCTATTCCGTTATATCTACTAATTATTAGCAAGCTGCAGATTTTTATGCATTTTACAATTTTTATAAACATATATTACATGTACAGCCAATCTACACAGGTAATACATCTACTACTATATACAGGGTGGACAACTTAAATGGAATCATCGTAAATAATTGCATTGTTTTTAGAGGCATGGATAAAGTTTGTTAATAAAAATCATTCAATACAATATGGCAGTAATGATGGAGAGATTTTGAAGATTTCGAGGTAATCTTCATTTTTTTAAACGTAATGATATTTTTTAATCCACTAATCTGTGCATCTCGACAAAAACAAAATAAAAACTTCTGTATATCGAAAAACTAGGAGATATTTTAATTTCAATCCTGAAAAATCTACGCATAAAAGACAAGAACAGTATGAATACAAGAATACTGTTCCTTGCGTTCTGGATAAAAAGCGACTTTCGAAACTTCTTCACCTCTTTTTTATTAACGGAGCCATAATATGGTAGTAACAGCTTTTTGAAGGAGAAGAGTACTAATGCTATTATTTTAATTTATTATTAAAGTATATTTTGTTTTCTTGTGTAAACGACAAATTTCATATATCATAAATTAATTTATACACATGATATAATAAATAGACACACTTTGGATATTTTATATATTTTTGTATTACATGCAAGTTCCAATTTCTCGTAGTCTAATTATTGAATACAAAGCAAATTGTGAGCAGATATCACGTTTCCGAAAACGAGAGCGAAGTTCCATTCTGCGATCTGGTCGGTCAAGGGCTATTCCAGGTATAAATATTATTCCGGCTATTCCGGAATCAACGAGCTTCCGCCAGCGAGTGAACGGCTTACTTTTCTTCCGGCTTCGATCCGTAGTCGTTTAACATAAGATAATCGCGGGATAGGCTTAGTGGCTCGATAGTCTTCGATATCTCGCGTCGAATCTTCACGCCATATTCACCGTTTTCATTAATTATGGCACCCAGATGGTCGGCGGTTTTCTTCTGCCCGTTGATCGTCGCTCGTTCTAGCTCTTGTACAGAACACACTGCTGACTAATTTATGCATATCTACTAACAAAGGAAGTTATCCCATCCCAGCATGACCGATCCGTATACGTATACATAAATGCACGATATGCATATTATAATGCGTGTCGCGTGCAGGCGCGCGCGCATCCACCAGCCTCGAAGGAGTGTTTTGCGTTCACGGCCAACCGTAAGTGCAATTGTACACGGGCCATATGCAGTTGCATTATTGCAATGATGCAATTCAGGTCATTGACTGGTCGGCTATAAAAAAATAGAGAAAATCGTTTCTACACTTGAATGGATTTGGTGCTTCGACCAATGGGGTAAGAAATGGTGCAGAGAATGATGCGACATTGAGATTTCATGTCGTATGATCGTCGTTGCACGCAACGTGTGGTCTCGTTACTGGAAGTTCGAAGCTGTTAAATCACAAGTCAACGATGCAAGATTTCAACGTCAATGCATCAAACTAATTTATAGCGTATTTTATCTAGGTCTTCGTTAATAAACTTTTACATTTCTTTAAATGCCTAAATTTTATATTCCTATGACTCTTGAGCAATATATGTTCGAAAGCCTTCGATATTGTGGCAAAGTAAGCTGCTCATAATAAGAAAATAATAGTGATGTGAGGCGTCACGTGGCATGCATGCTCATCAAGGGAACAGAGGCTCAGAAAAGTGGAATCCTTTAACACGTTGAGTGCCGTGTGTATCAAATTTGGTATACGGTGAATCTCAATTGCGCGTCGAACGAAGTTTTTACTTCAAGCTTGAACTTTTTCGTTATTTTTGTAATTTTCAATATGAATGAAGTTATTTTTTTGTTATATAGTGTATTTTCTGCTTTCAACATTTATTATAATAACAAATAAATTTTAAACTTTTAAAAAGCTAAAAAATGTATAATTTTACATATTTTATATATTCTCCAAACTCTACACCGTGTACCATTTCTGACACTTAACTTGTTCAGAACAATCCGCAGATTCAAGCTCCGTTTGGAACTTGGTAAATAGGACATTTTAGAGAAGACAATCGCTTCGGCAAAAACTTTTAAAACATCTTGGGCTTGGGATTAATTTCTTCTAAAGATAAAAGATCTTTAAAAAGATCGTTTAAATTTTTTCTATAATAACTCATTTCATATTCCAATTGTTTGTATAATTGGAGTTCATATAGTAAGAGTTTACTCATTCTTCTTATGAGAATAGTTAGTAACCTATGATTTTTTATTTACATAATAAGAGTTCACTTTCATGTAAATTAACATGCTCGTGAAAAAATAATGCGTGAAATTCTAGTTTTCGATTCTTAGTTAGATAGACACTTCTTACTAAAGTAAATTCGTAATTTTTTTATTATCTCTGACGGTCAACATTTAGAAGAAATAATTTTTAAAATATAATGAAAAAATTATGTCTGAACTAAAATTTAATTAAATTAAAGTAATAGAATTAGTTTCTTATATTTTAATGTTTTATTAAAAAAAAATAGGTGGCCCACCCTACATTTAGTCTCGTTTTCATAAATGATAAAGCAACTTTTTTATATTTCGTATACGTAAAAAAGAAGTTGGTATTTCGAAGGAAGATAATGGATTAATGTTTAATTAATGAGTCCACAGTAACTGGATTGTCTTTTGCGTTTCAACTGTTTGTTCAGTATTCTTCAAATGCTTGGTAAATGACATGCCATTTTTGATGATCTGTTTCTATTACAAGACTTTCATTTCATGTTGAATAATAAAATATTAATGAATTAAACTTATACCATATATTAAAACTTTTCCTGTTTATTCAGGACAATTTCAACATCGTAGAATTGAACTGGTAAAATATGCAGTATTAATCTCTTAATTACTCCTTTTCAAGAAAAATTTACGTCCAGAAGAACAGCGAAAATAAAATTGTAATTTAATTAAACTAAAATTAAAAAATTAAACTAAACTTAATAGAATTTTATATAGAAGTTAATACAATTTGCGAGCCCTATTTTCACAAATCGTTCTCTCCACTTCAATATTAATATATTAAAGTATATTAAAATTTTGTATATTCTTTTATACATAATAGTAGAATTTTTAAAAACTAAATTTTATGTAAATGACGAGATTTGAAAATATATTAAAATTTTGTATATTATTTTATACATAATAATAGAATTTTTAGAAATTAAATTTTATGTAAATGACGAGATTTGAAAGTATATTAAAATTTTGTATATTATTTTGTACATAATAATAGAATTTTTTAAAAATAAATTTTATGTAATTATTTATACTGGAGTAAATGAGTGTTACATAATGATTTATAATAAGTGGGTCATATTTATCGGAGTGTTTCTTAGATTTTCGTAATGATTTTAGCAACTGGATGCTACATTTTACAAATTTTTGTAAAAACTTTCCCATTATAGTCCGAATGAAATAACGAATATCTACATTTTAAGGCATCCAGAAGACATACTTGCTTGCCGTGGAGTATGAAGTCGTCGGTCGTTAACCCATTGTAATTAACGAAGAGCTAGCCATGGTCAGACGGTCCTGGCTTGAAACGATCATTGCATCGAACGAAGAAGGAAAACGAGAATCATAGATACGATCAGTTAGAATTTCCGGCCACTTGTTTGGAATCTCTCTTTCCTTTTTTTGACTCTTTTACTTCGGTTTTCAGCTTGCTTTTGGATTTTGTAATTTTGAATAAATCGTTTTCAAAAATTAACGAACGAATGATAGTTTTGAAAAAATTTATGAATTTTTAAGCTTGTCCTATGTCTATTGAGAGCATGTTTCTAAGTATTAGAGACTATATTGTATTAAATATTGAATTTTATTTTTATAGCTTCATTTAAAATTGATTTTGAAATTTTACTGAGTATACATATATTTAATTACAATTTAATTTTAATAAGCAATTTAAAGTATTTAATTTCCGTGAACATTTTTAACAGAAAAATTGTTGAAATCGTTAATTGCAATATAAGTCTGTTCGTTGTTAGATTTAACAAATATATCTGTGATATTCAAAATTTATTTACAATACTTTGTGACTCACTGTATGTTAACCCTTTGTTCTCGGAAACTATTTTTGTATCATTTGTCAGTAATTTATTTACGAAATAGCGACTGAAGTATCACTTCAAATAAAACGATATAGTATTGGAAATAATCATCCTGTTCAAATGGTATTTAGCATGAAATTGTGTTGATATTTTTCTAACATATGGCATCATTTAAATTTAAAGCAATCATCAATGTGTATTACAGGTTTGCTAGACCAAATATAGTATATAGGAGTTAATATTTTCAATCTTCTGAAATAATTTCTTTTGTCATTTTATAAACTTCAGTAAGAAACAATAAGCGGTTTAATTTATGTGAATTACTCCGAATAATTCGAATTATTTCAATGAGTGTAAATTAACTCACGACTATCTCTGTTCTCGGGAATTTTTTTTATTCTTCTTGTTGTTACAACGTTGTTATTATAGCTTTCACTCCAGGCATCTGTTCAGATATTATACTATTATATATTATATCATGTTATACAAACTTATTTTTACATTTTTTTACATTTCAAATTCGATTTTCTCGAAAACGAAGCCTCGGATAAAAAAATTGTATACCACATTTTTTCCTTATTCTTTTTTTTACGTGGAATTGCCCCCTGGCCGGTTATACTACGATTTTTCACCCACACTGTATATATCTATTCCCTATACCTCTTCCTACTGTAACCGATCAAATGATTGGTTATGAATTGAAGGTCCTTTTACGAAAGGAATAAGAAGTAATTTAATGTAAGAAATTATAATGCAGAAAATAACTTTTAGATGAGAAGAAAAAAAGATAATATATTTTCATCTTGTTTAGCGAGAGTTAAACGAACGAAAGAAATAACAATGAACGCAGAATTTAGAAATCAAATTTCTAAATTTATAAAATTTGTCTGACCAGGTGATTTGATACGTTTAGTGTTAAAGAAATCAATCATCGAAGATCGGATATTCCAAAACGAATATTATAAAACAATATTGTCCCGATAAGTCGCCTTCGCGATTCAGTTTCGAGTACGGTGAAAATCGATATTTATCTTTTGTTCAACACCGATCGTATAATCACTGAAAGCCTAAATCACTGAAAGCACTTTCGTTGCAAATTCGGTTACTGGTTTGCTCGCGACCGGTTCGGCGAAAAGTGGTGCTACCAACCACCCGTCGATGTTGTTCCGGTAATCCGATAAGAGGAAAGTAGAAAGTCGACGGCCGGAGTTTACAGGTTTTATGCGTTAATCGGACGTGAAACGCATCGGCACACGCGATTCTCTCTCTTGGAGAACACCGATACTCACGGCTCACGTTGCAAGTTATGCGTCTGTTGGTACGATTCTCAACATTTACACGCCTTGTTCGCCAATCATCGTTTCGTATCTCATGCGATTTATCTCGCATGGGATAACGGTATTATTCCGATTGCAACGATTCAATGATTTTTATATTCTCTTATATTGTACCATTTTCTTTGGAACGATTCAACTTATCTGGAGAAAAATACAATATTCATGGTTATCGAGACGTTATCGAGTCATTTATTGCCGGTAAAAGATGTTTCTTTGATTTAAATGTCTTTTTTTTATTACTGAGAGTATACGTAATTTTCAGTTTCAGAAGTCAATTGTTTTTATTGGGTTACGTTATATTCCTATTTTGTATCATTTTGTATGTTTCTTTTTAGATTTAGATATTGTTTTTTCATTGGTGAAAATATACATAGTTCCAAATTTCAGACTATATTATTTTTACTAGCTCGTTTTGCATTATTTAATTTATATAATTCTTTTTTTTTTCATTTATTTCATTGGTGAGAATATACATAGTTCCAAATTTCAGACTATATTATTTTTACTAGCTGCATTATTTAATTTATATAATTCTTTTTTTTCATTTATTTTATTTTTTATTCATTGGTGAGAATATACATAGTTCTAAATTTCAGACTATGTTATTTTTACTAGCTTTTTTTAAATTATTTAATTTATATAAATCTTTTTTTTCATTTATTTGGTTAAAAGTACTTTGCTATTATATATATGATTAAATAGACATTGGTTTATTTATTATTCGTGAAGGATATGCTTTTTTATTGTTATTATTATTTTACTATGCCATTGAAAAATGGCGTCTATTTTGGATTTTCTTTTTATAATACATATTATACTTTTTGAAATTAAATAGTAATAATCGTTTCTCTTGTTTCTAATTTGTTGTGAATATTTTTTTCATAATTTCGAAATGAATCTTACAATTCCAAAAGTTGTGATCTTCTGAGATTTTGAGAGTTCGGTAATTCACGAAAGAATCTCATGTATTTTAAATTAAGGATTGATAAAAATAAGAAATAATCGATTATTTATTAATAAAAGTTAATAAAATAGAAACATTTTTATATTTTACTTTATATTTTCAACTGTACCAAAAAGATATGGTGGTCTTGAAAAAAATTGTCAAAATAACCTTTACAGGATTTTTTTTCTTAATAACATTAAACGCACGTCTTGAAACCATTTAAATTTTATTTAGTTTCTTAATATTAATAGCAGCCAAAATAATTTAGATGTTTAGAACGATTTAAAATTAACACCATGTATATTATAGTCCATTTTGAATCATTCACATTCTTTTTTTGATATTTTAACTTCGATAAAAAAAAAAAGAATATGGCTTGTTACAATTGCGCGAATCACGTATCGATAAATGTATTTTATCTATTATACATATATCTATCAAATTTTGAGAAATATTTTCTGTCTGAGATTTTTCTGCCTCAATTTTAAAGTTACTGAATTACAATTTTCAATGACATTCCTGTTGTATTTCGTTAAATTATCCTATTTTTTCTGCTTCATCAGGTTCTTTGTTTTAATAGTTTTTTCGTCTTAAAAATACGTGTTTGAGTTTATCTTGTCGTTTCAAGAGTCTCGAGATTATGCAAGTACGTACTTTTTCGCTATCAGAGTCCACCATTTTAAGCACTGGAATGCGATGAAACAGAATTTTAAGCACTCTGACTAAGACATCTACGTTATCTTTGATTAAGACATCTAGTTTATAACATTTACGTGATTCAACTGTTTTTTTTTCAGATTAAAAATTTGTTTGTTCATATAACATTTTAGTTGCAAAATGAATTGCATTTTTATTAATTTTGCAGAATATGCTTATTAGTGTTTTAGGATTTCAGTGAAATTAAGAATTCTTAAAAATATTTTAAAAATATTATTTTTTGTATGCTTGCAAAAATAATTAACATAAGTTTGAATAATCTGTAAATAATGTTTGAATAAATGTAAAAAATAATGTTCACATTTTCATCTATTTTTTTTGAAAAAGATATAATGTTTAAGATTAAGATATTAATTTGGAAAAGATCAATTTGTCATTCAGTGTACATATTTAATATAAATTTTAATAAATATTTACATGTTTATTTAGATTATACAATTATATTATGTTCTTGTCCATGTTGTTATCCAAAAAAATTTCAATTAAGAAAATTCAATCCATTGTTTTTTAACCTGATTTCAATTATTTGAAACATTTAATTATCAAATTAATCTTATTTTGTACAAAATTGATTTTTTTAAAAGAAAATTTCCTTTTTATAATCAGAATAAATAGAATTTTAATATAAAAATGTATTTCAAAAATATTTAATTTTTTAAGTTCATTCAATTATTTCTCATTACGTTATCGACGATGTAATTTATTAATTCTAATTTCGAACACTGAATACTGATCGCCAATTTGTTGAAGAAATTCACAGCATGCTTAAGAGATTATTAAATTGAAACAATGTTTGATTAGAATTTCATAGAAAAGGTGTATATCCCTAATCTCATTACGAAGTTAAAACAACCTTGGCTACTCGGTCGATACGTCTTCTGCGAATAATTTTCATCCAATTTTCATGCTCGTGTTACTGTTTCGCTTTAATCTCGGCATGCAGCATGTTATGTCAGATTGAAATTCTAAATATTTTTCAATTATCGAATCTGTAAAACATTACGATGCAATTTGCCATTTTTTGTAGTACCAATGTATTTTTATATAATTTTTGGTTTGGTTAGAGATAAAATCTTATACAAAATGTCTCGTTTAAGTGTGACCTCCAAATATCGTTTTTAATTATAAAAAAATTTTATATCTAATTGTATCGAATGGTATCGAGTAACCAATATCAGTAAGTTTATTCAATACCAATAAATTCGGAAGAGCAACTGAGAAGTCAAACCGTAGTTTAACATCATTAGAACAATATCTAGCTATAATCAGAATGGTCAGTATTCGATTTAAAGCTAACATTTTGAACAGTATCTTCATTAAATAGATGATATTATAAGATAATACAGGTGATAATATAGATAATATGAATAAGTGTAAATAAATAAATGGAAAAAACGAAAACCTTTTTGTTTCGATTTTCTCTAAAATGGAGCAGAAATGAGCAAAAGTTTAAAGGACTCTTTTTTCTTAGTTTATCAGTCACATCAGACATGAGTCAGTAAGTCACCTAAGCTTTGACGTTTGAATTTGGAACATTCTGTATGTAAGGGAAAAATTATTCAGGATCATGCCCCTGATAACATATTCAAAGATTAAAAGATATTGAAATCATTTTACGTTGGTATATCGGAAATTAGCAGCTAGGAATATCGCTAGCAGTACATACCAGATCAATAACTAAATGTTTTTAAACGTAGTATAGTAGACTCCCCCGTATAACGCGAGTTTTTACAACACGATTCCTCTTACAACGTACAGGAGTTCCTCGCGTTTAAAAATTAAATCTGCTTTTAGATAATTACACTGTTTCTTTCATCGTTACCCACTTCTTCTGTTTTATAATTGTTTTATTTTTTGACATGGCCACTTTTAACATAATGATATGGTGGATACGTTAATAATAGGTCATAGAAAACATACGAAATAATAGTTGGCGTGGTAATAATTATTCCCAATATGTTACTTTAAATTATTCGTGTTTTCCGAAAAAAATTCTATTTCCTATAACGCGAATTTATACGACACGTAATGTATTAATCGCGTTACTACTCTATATAGATTTTATATTTATTAATTTATTAATTTCTTCGAGAGAAGTATTGATAACAAAAATGTATTGACTATTGAAATGAAGTTCGATTCATTTAACACGCCGAGTACCAAATTTGGTACACGGTGAACCATTCAATTGCATGTCTAATGAAGTTTCTGTTTTATGCTTGAACTTAATTATTTTTGTATATTTTCAGTATGAATGAAGTTTATATAGTATACAACAAAAGTATACATAATTAGTATATAGTATAATATAGTATATAATATTAGTATATAGTATTCTGTAGTTTTAACATTTATTGTAATAACAAATAAATTCCAAACTTTCAAAAGCTAAAAAATGTATAATTTCACATATTTTACATATTTCCCAAACTCTGTACCATATACCATTTCATAATTCACTCAAGCGTGTTAATGATGGATTTACTAATTATTCATAATTTTTGTGCTTTCTGATTAGTGTTGTATGTTTATATTCCTTTTTTTTAACGAATTTTATAAATTTTATCCATATTTAACATTATTTTGTACCATTATGTTTTGAAAATGTATCATGTGTTTACAACATATTCTTTATAGTTTTGGATTATTACAATCATTACTAGAGGAAAATTTGCACAATCAACAGTCTTAAGGAACTTAATTTGATTATTTACACTCATGCTCTGGCATCTCAAAGTTCTGTTGTACGATCTTAAGCTTAAACGATCTTAAAATATTTTGGCTCACAGAACCATAAAATTGATTAAACAATTCATAAATTAAGAACGAATTAAATTTTTATGATTTTTATCATAAAAAACTTCATAGTATACAAATTAAAAGAAGAAAGATCTAGTTACTTTATCCATTGTAAAATTTGTTCAACATGTACACTTTCTATATTCTTAGGACATTTTTTTATTTTTAACATTCATTATTTATCGTAGATGATAAAATTTTTCAAAATTGAATGTATACTTTATAATTGTTACAATTATTGTTATAATTAAGATATTATAATCACATTATAGGTTCTTTGTTGTACAAAGTATTACTCAATTTATCCAATTTTGAAACGAATATACCCTAAGTCTTCCAACGGGACAGCATAAACGAAGATCAATAAAAATTCTCAGTTAACTTTGTTCTGTTGCCCTGGAATGACGTGCCACGCACGTCAAGAATATTTGGTTCAGAATTGCAATATTTTCTCAGTTTTAAGTATATTGAAATATAATAACCCAGGTAAAACAAATAATAAATTTATTTACTTCTTAATAATTTCTATCCAGTGATATACCGATGAATTCAAAAAGAAGACGAATTATTTTATACGGTTTGGTCACTCGTTATGGTCCGTGAACCAGTTACTAGCGCAAGAGGTTAAATTCACACGTACTTACCGATTCCTCCCAATCGATTGCGAGAAAAATCTTTCAAACAGAAAAACTTCATTGAATATTCTCCTTTTACTCTTGCACGACAAATCACTTGGCGACTGGTTGTACTCATAGTCACGACACCACAACTGCACCCTCGCGGTATTTCCACGCCGTAAGGTATTTCTCACTCGTAGAAACGACGTAGTCGTTGCTCGCGCTCACCTAGTCCTAGTGACGTAGTCTTTCGTTGCCCGATCCTCGTTGTGTAATGCGCTTAACAACTAGACGTTAAATTGTTAACGTGGTCATCGGTGCGTGGTCATCGCGATCCACATACGAAACAGTGCGAAGTTTCTTTCGTTGGCTCGTTCATAGAACTCGAGTTAAGTCAGTCTTTCTCCAGTCTTTCCTCCGGCTGTCAGTCTTCTCGCGTGCCTCCAGTTCCTCCAGTTTCATCGCTCACTTCGTTTTCGATCTTCGATCCATCTCGTCTTGCTTGTCGTTCGTGTAACCGATCGATAAACGCGTGACGCAGAAGATGCACGCATTTCCGGGAAAGTAATGAGCCGGTTCTGTCCAGGACAGCGGAGACTTTTACGCGCAACAAACTTTTCGCTTGGATGATTTGGATACTCAGGCTCGTTTTGGTAAGAACGTTGAACCCCGGGAAAGTTCCCCGTTCGAGAGATCATTTGAGATAAGATTTCCTATAAGCATCGGTTACGTTTTTCGACTGAACGAAACTGGTCTGCAGCTGTATCAGGTGGCCTCAAACAGTTTTATTTTTACATTCCTTAAGAATACGTTGTACCGTAGTTTGACTTTGATGTACTATTTTTAGAATTTCCGAAATATTGCAAGGTTTTGTTACAAGATTATAATAAAATATTGTAATCAAGTTTTCGTTCTCCTATTATTGTTTGTTTCTTTTTTTTTTCATTTCCTGTTTTACTAAAATCGTTTCAAATATTTTGTACTACAACTTAATCTGACAATTAATAAACGGCAGGCAATAAACTGAATCAGAAAATCTTCAATCTCCAAATCTTGTGCTCTATAAATATGCTTTATAAATATTTATTGATTGGTCGAAGCTTGTCCCTATTTTTCCATACGCGATTTTCAAACTCGTATTGACCCGTCGTTTGATGCGAATGAGAACATTGAACATTTGAAGATTGCCTGTAGGAAAACCAAGGATACGCTTCTCCGTGTTGTATCGATATAAATGCGTCTGACAGTTATAGGAAATCAGATCTTTACAGTTTCGGAAATCGATCGGTTGCGCAACCTTCTGTTTCTTTTTCTTCTTTATTCTTTGCCATTCGCGCGTCGATCGATCGGTACAACGATTCATGATCAATCCAGTTTTTCAGTTTTATCGCGGTAATTCGCTAGAGGCCGTTTGAATCTCTTTCTTTCTCTCTTTCCCTCTCTCTCGCGCGCGCGCGCGTGTGTGTGTGTGTTAAGCGGGGAACACCGTGGTAATGGAGGTCCTGGAATGGCTTGGAGCGTTTTCACGTCGAGTCGCGTATCGCGTGCTCGATCTGATTTTGCGATTCGCTCGCTTCGGAATGGGCGAAGAATCGGCCGAAGAACCAAGTTTCCGGCGCAATTGCGGTTTTAAGGAAGGTAATTGTTGGTAGATGGGCCGATTAACCCTTTTGCGGTCTGAGCAGCATTCGACATTTTGTTTCAGTTGGTCCGTTCTCGATATACTATACTTGCAAATGTAGTTTTCAATTTTTCATTTTGTTCATACTTTTGTAACCAGTGTTTACATTGATTCTAGCAACTTTTACTTTTGAAAATTTCGGTTTCGCGTTATTTACGTTAGCAGATTATTAAAATAGGCCATTATGATAAATAAAAAAAATATATATATGCATGTTTACAAGTGCATATTTTTAACATCTTATTAAATGTCATTATTATTTAGATATACATATATAGTGCATAAGATATTTATGTTACGATTTATGATTTACTGAATCGAAGATGAAATAAAATGGCGAATCCTGTTTGACATAAGACCACAAGGGGTTGACCTTTTGACCAGCGAGAATGAAACAATTTATCAAGGAAATTAGTTATTTGTTTATTGTTAAATATTTGAAATATGAAATTACGTGTGTTAAAAATAGAAAATATAATAAAAAACGAAAGTGTTGATTTTTCCACTTTAAAAGAGAATAATACGCTGGTTAATAGGTTAAACACACTCAAATGCAGAAAAAAAAGTAGAATATTAAATAGCAAGATGGTTTAGTATTTCTTGAATTCTAAATTTTTGAATTTTCACAGATCCAAAAAAAAAATATCGTTAAACGTAATTAGACTGCAGATTTTTATGCGAATTGCCATTTTTGAGAATATACATAATTAAAAAATTGAAATCTTGGTGAAAAATTGTTTTTCGTACCAGTTATAAAAGACTCTATACCAAAAATTCCTAACTAGAAAAGAGAATTTTATGATTTTAAGTGGAAAATCGTGATGATTTCTGATTAACATTAGAATCAAATACTTTTAAATAAATTAATTGTATATAAAATCCTATTGAATTTTTATTTAATAAAATAAATTTATATGAAGTATACTAGTATTCTAAACTAGAAGATTTTTTATTTTTTTTAAATTTGTACACCTTAAAGAGGGGGGATCCTCCTATATGAGAATGCATGTTTGTACTTGAGAATACTGCTCTATACTTTACATATTTTATCGTACGTATTTCGCTTTATATTTTGTGTATTCTGTGTAATATTTTTTTATCTTTAAACATAAATACATAAAAATCCGCAGACAAGTAATAATATTTTTTGGTATTTAGTATTTTGTTCAAATCAAATAATTCTAAAGCAAGCTATCTAAACAACTAATTACTGTTTCGCATAAAATTTAAAGAACGTGTTCTACTTTCGCGCACTTGAGTGTAGTTTTACGCTTCTTTTTTTGGGAGCCATTAAGCTTTAAATGGATTTGAAGTCTCCATGCTTGATATTTTTTCTTTCACAAAAAATGTACTGAATGTTCTACTTTCTATGCACTTTTGTATAGTTTTGTAATCTTCAAACTTCAGATAGATTTTAAACTTTTAATGTCACGTCAGAGATGATTACCTTAAGATTTACGGATTGTTTCATTTTTATCAATACAGATTTGTAGTACATTAAAATATAATCAAGCTTTATATATTTGCTTTATAAATGGCAAAAGAAAAATCCAAATATTATTATACAAGAGATAAAATTGTTGATATTTGTTGTTTCAAAATATATGAAGAGCTCAGAAGACAGTTACTTCTCATCAACTCTCATGAACTTTCATTTTCAGTTTAGTAGCTGGAATTTATGTTAATTTATATCGAATTATAAAAAAGAAATAAATTTTTCTTTACAGAACTTAGGAACATAATGAAACAATAGAGGATAACATATATCAGCACATAGTAAATTATTAATTTAATGCAACAGTTCCAGTTAATTTAATTCAATTATTAATTTAAACAATTGATTTAACGCTCCACTTAAGGATTGAAAACGATTTGTGCCATGCAATCTTTTTGTTGTTAAAACCATGACAGAACAGTTAGTCATTGTAATATGATTATTATAATACAGAATATCCCACGATCCGAACAACCGACTGATTTTACATTCCGGAATGTGTCGAAAAGAAAAATAAAATTTTCGAAGAAAATCGAATTCAGAAATTTGTCCAGAACTTTATTTAAAAAAGAAATTGGACTTTGAACATGTTTCATTAAGAGTTGCCTTCGTATTTGATACATGTGTATTTGATAAACATTTCAAATTGGATTTTCTCAGAAGCGAAACATCTTGTGAAATAATTGTATTTTATTATATATTTTCACGTAGAATAATTTTCTGCCGATTATGTATTCACTTCCAGTTCAGAAATTAATTTAATTTAAATAAATATTTTACAGAATGAATCAGATAAAGCTATTTTCTTGAGAACCGTAGCTATCGACAAATATTTTTTCAAATCCAGTGATAAAAACCCGATTATTTGGAAAACAAGCGGTGTTTCTCAGATAATCGATATTCTGGATTAATTTCTCTTTATTTAAATAGCTGATATGAAACTAACAATGAGTAACGTTTACTTAAAGTATTTTCTCTTCAGATATTTTTTGATGTTCTTAAAAAATTACTCTTAAAAAAGGAAACGCCGAAATATTATAGGATAATAAAAATTGACATATTTTGTTTAAATTTACTTTATTAAATGTTCAAAATTGTGACCATTCATTTTCAGACATTTGTTTAATCTTTAAGTCATATTATTTCGCACATCCATAACACCAAAAATATTGTCGGATGTGACTTTTCGACTTGTTTTTACATACACAAAAGTGAACAAAATTCATTCGATGAAAAATTATTTAAACTGTTTGAAATTTGTAAAACAAAATCGTAAAAAAAATCATGTTTATTTTAAAACATAAACTTTCTACTATGCTTGAGTTCTTTTTTTCCAAAAATCATGCAGCAGGTGGAAAAGCAAGAATATTTTTGTTGTCGAAAACTATAAAAATTTAAACTCTTCTAAAATCACTGAAGAAATTTTTTTGCGATTAGATCTACTATAATCTTGAAGATTGAAGACTTTTTCTTTATATAATTTCCTTTAAAACTTGCTGTACGATTTTTTTCTCCATTTTATTAAATCTCGAACATTGGAGATAAACGATAAAAATTGAAGAAATCCTAACATTTTGCCATTTAATTCTATAATATTCCAAGGTCAATAAATGGCAATCTCCTTACAGCAAAGAAGAGATTTTAATCTTCAAAATCATGGTAGATTTAGTTACGAAAATAATTTTTTAGTCTAAGTCAGAGGCTTTTGAATTTTTACAATTTTCGAGAACAAAAGAAAATTACTCCTTTTTTATTTGCTGCATAATGTATATCGAAAAATCTTTGAAAAGCAAGTATAACCAAGGCCAAAATCTTTCGTACTTTAAAATGGGACCAACTCATTTTGTTATATGACTCGGATTATTGTACGACTTTTCTTTGTGAAATTATAACGTGCAATTGCTTCGTAAAATCACTTTCCAGTCAGTTGTCTATGAATCTTTAGAGAACACTCTGTATAAATACAATTCAGGGACCAAAAATAACAATTATCTGAAAAACTTTTATGAAAAAATGAAACTTGTTTATCATTCAAGTTGAGGATATTAATCTCAAAATATAAAGAAAACTTTTCAAAGAACTTTGTTTAGAAAAAATATTGAAAAATTAAATATTCGGTTACAAACAACAGTTATAAGTGATCGAAAATTTTTTTTTTGTTAACCATTATTGATGAAACGAATTCTATTCGTTTATAATAATTATCGATGAGGAAAATTTATTCTGATTATTTATAATATGTTATAAATGAAGAAAACTCTCTTATTTCGTAATATTGTAAAGCATAAAGTATTGTTTTACATTTGATTGAAACGCAATTGCATTAAGACATTTTACAAACCATAGAGTTAAATTCTGATATCTATCTCACAAAAATTAACAAAGAAAGAGAACTAAAATAAATTTCTCTAATAATAATATGTTTAACTATTATGAGCAATTGAAATAAATTTCTCTCATCAATAATGGTTATCGATAACGGAAAAATTTTTCAGTCACTTATAGTCATTGTTTGTAACCAAAAACATTTTAATCAAATATATAATTATTATTCTGACTTTTTTCATTTTGGTTTATAACAGTCCCTGTAATTACTCTGATATTATGTAATTAAACTGATCCGTTATTTCAATATTTTGACAAGAAAAGTACATTTTTACGGCACAGGTAGTTTTTAATAGAAAATGACTTACACTGATTGACTTTTGAGCCGTTCGTATGTAGGATGATCGGTACAATTGGAGCGAACTGTGTTTCGTGGTTGGATGAAGACGTCGCGTGACAAGCGCTTTACGAACCGTTTCTCTTCTTCATTATATATAGTTTATGTTTTGAATAGGTCGAGCATGAAAAAATCCAGAAATATCTATTACTCTGGCAGTGAAAATATTTTTCATCAAGCTATATTATTAATAATTTGTTATATATTAATTTTATTAATAATAATATATCAATCAATTGATTTCATTAATTAAATTACATATAAACCTTTATTTATTAAAATGTGATTGTGTATTTTAAATTTATTATCTCGCGAAATTGTAATTATATATGATATTGTACACGCGGGAGGAAATATAACAAACAGAGTTTATAAATTCGGTGTATTATTGTTTTGACTTAAATTTAATTAATAGAAGGTACGACTTCTTCAATCATATTACTTTATCGTGAAAAATCGTATTATATATATGTATGTATGTGAATACACATACAGTGTATGTCGTAGAAAAATAATAATAAAATAGATTGCAACAAGTTTCGCAAGTTAAAAGCCGATAAATTACTCTGATTAATTATTTTTTAATAATGTTTTTTAACAAAATACGTGTGAATTTACACAAATTAGAGTCGAAACAGTAGTATTCTCCAAATTTATAACTTAATTAAAGAAAGTTTTGATGAAAAATTATTATTTTAATGAAATTTTACTATTTCGTTTGATGTTCATTTTAAAGATATTTTTAATTAAATCAGACGACAACGCGTACACATATGATTGTAAAAAATTTCTAGATTAGTAACTCGCGTTTCTAACGAACAGCTAATGCTTATTTTTATCAATTTAATTGTAATTTATTTATGTTTTTCAATTCCTTCCCTATCATTCATTTTAAATATTTTGCATATACAGTGCAGAGTATCTAATGAAGGAAGTATTATGTAAAAATATTTGCTATAAATATGATCAGCACACTGTAGATGCTCGTGCAAATTTAAATTTTTATGTATGTCATTTAAGAACCAGAACCTAAATAGGGACTACTTTCATTCTTTAAACATTGTAACAAGTACTGTATACTTTAGATTTATTTATCATAAATGACACGTGCAGATTTATTTATCATAAATGACACGTGCAGTTCTATTAAAAGTTTGATATTTTTGTTTCGTTTCACTAGTTAATTTTCAACCATTTTATTGCTTACTGAAATTGCTTTGCTAAATTTAATCTAGAATATATCTGTACAAGGAATATACCTGTATCACTCAAGTTTTACATTCATTTCTAATGAATAGCTAAACACTTCATAAAATTTATATAAACTTTTTGAACGTAACTGAGAAAATTTATTTCAATATCTTCTAATATTTAAATAGTGAATATACATACTTAAAGACATTTAATTAAGTTCCAACAAAATTGTTAACTTTCAGTTATTCATTCTTTATTTATAGTAATATAAATGTTAGCTATTTTATTAATTATATATGTTATAATTAAATTAAAAAGACTTATTCGAGTTGTATTTTATACATTGTTGTAATAATTTATAAATGTCCGAATACTACGAATAGTATAATGGAATAAAACTATTTTTATATATACAACTTAATTGACAAGCGAATTAAATCTTTTTTCTTAATATCGTAAAAATTAGATTTTTGTGTGCTTTACAACAAATTAAGTATTTTAGAACTTTATCGTATTTAATAAATTAAAAATACAACTTTATCGTAGAAAAAAAGAATAATAATTATCATAATATGTGTATATGTGTATATGTGTATATGTAATATAACTAAAGAAATCTGCATTAATAGTAAATTAACGATGAGGTAATGAATAATTATCTCAAATAATGATACTATCATTATTTACCTACATGGACTTAAATGAACCAAAATAAATTGTTAAATGAATTAGAAACTAAGTTTGTAAAAGCTAACCCAAATAAAAATTAAAAATTGGAGCCTATATTTTGCTACATTTTAGCTTATATTTTGCTGTAAGAAGAAAACTACGATATATCGAAAAATGTTTATCTATTATTTATACTCACAATTTTTTGTGAGCGATAATAATAAATAGCGATCCCTGAGTGAAACTTACACGGTACTGCTGAGGCTGATGACCTTGAAATATATATCAACGTTATTACAATCGAAGAGTGGTAGTTTTTTGTAAAGATTTACAAAAGTATTCTTAGTACTTACTATTTGTATAATAAACTCATTTTTTTAATTTTGGACTTAGGCCCCTCGAGTTTATGTATTTTCTATTATATCATATACATGTATTGTATTATAAAGATGAGGCTGCAATTTTTGAAATCCATCGTAAATTGAGTTGTGAAAAAAATTTTTCAATGTTTTCACATACTATGACAATTTCAAGATGGCATTTTCGAGAAGAAAAACATCTTCACTTGTCCACCTGTTACGTGATGTAAAAATATTTTACAATAAAATAAACGATACACTTTGAAAATACAGGCTCCAGGTTTTGGAAATAAACTCAAGTTATATTATACGATTTTATAACTGTTTATTAAATATTTAGTGTCCGTGTATTTAAGTATCTGAATATTAATGTGAGTAACTGTACACCTGAAATTTCCAATAAATGCATAAATTAGTTATCACTATCTTAAATTATCATTATGAAATCACTATCTTTTACACAATACTGGATAACAAATATGATCTTCATGTAGTCTCTTTTCTATTAATTAAATTGAACTTAATCCTTGATCATCTCTAAGATGCAATTGCATGCAATGGAATGTCATTTTTTTGAACGGTGTCAACTTTTATAGCGATGGTGACTTGTCGTTCGAATGAAATTGTTTAATATTCAGCGGCTGTCTAGCTGCCCACACGGTTGTCTTTTTTTCTTCTGAATAACATTGTGTACCGATACATAAAAGGAGTGCGATGCCTGGTAACGTCAGGGACTTCGTGTCCTTTGATTCTGTCGGTCGGTTTTGCCATCGATTTTGGCAACGCGACAGGTATGCAAATTGCAAAGTCCCATTTACTCTATATTTGCATGCGTTCAGTTTTTTCCTTTCCATTTTACCTCTGCCCTTCCTTTGAACGAGGAAAAAAATTCGACAAGGGAAAACCGGACGAAATCTTGCATTTAACATTCGCTTTTATTTCGAGAAAAATATTTTACGTTATTACGAATCAACGTTTCATATTCAACGACGTTATATTTTCTGTTTTTATTTGTTACTTTAATATAATCACAAAGTGTTATATAAATATAACCATAAACCGGTAATAATTAATATATTATAATAATTAATAAATTATAATTTGAATAAAAGTCACTAGAAATTAAATTTAATTAAATTAATTAATCTCTGTACAAAGATTATTTCAATTTGCTCTTAATCTCTTTATCTTCTATCAAACTCTTGATATGAATAATATTGCATTCAGTGCACAATTTTTCTTAAAAATTTATGCTTTTAATATTATATGTTGTATCTGCCTACAAAAATACCTTTAATAGCGTTTTCGAGAAAACTTATTAAGTATGCACATTTTTATATTTAATTTTATTTTCTTGAAAATGAGATTTTAAACGATAAAATTTTCTATATTTTTCATTTATTTTCACAGATAAAATAGGTCTTTGCCAATTATTCATTCTTAAAATTATCTCTTTCCGACTCGTTTCTGTACGATTGAATACTTGTAAATCATTAATTAATTAAGTAATCTTTTCGCAATTTATATTTAAAATGTATGTTTATATTCAAAAAAGGTCTTTTTCAAAAAATCCGAAGAATTCTGAAATGCTCATTTATGTTTTTACTATAATACAATACATTTGAAGACAAATGTTTGAAAATTTTGTTTACTTTAAAATATTCTTTAAGAAAAAATAACAACTTTTTTAGAAGAAAATAAAATAATAATAACAATTATTATATATATATGTGTATATATGTATGTATGTATAAAATGTAATATTAATATAAAATAATAATTCTTTTAGAAGAAATTATACAATGAAATTTCGCAATTTACTTACAAATTAATGTCACATGTAAACATATATTAAATTATATATTAAAAATATATAATTTCAATATTAATCTTCTTTGTTGGTATTCGGTTTTTTACAATAACGTGTCATTTTTATAAAATAAGTAAAAAACGATTCTACCGAGAAGCAATGTGTACGTTTTACCGAAATTTTTAAACGTTCCGTTCCTGCAACAATGCTTTGCATTTAGTAGAAGATACATAGTAGTAGATGGTACACAGAAAAACTGTGAACATATAAATTACCCGTTATTCGCTTTCGCTCAACAATTCATCACAATCAATAATTTTTTCGTATCTACTTCAAAAAAATTCAATTTTTCTCGTTTCTTTGAAGTGTCTCTTCACCAATTTCTTCATTAATCGATTCTTCAAGCTCGAGTCTTTTCGATGATTTCATTGATTCCTTATTGAATTACGCTTCATTAGTATTTTCGCCTCTTTTTCTTCTCATACAGTCGTTCGTGGTTCATATCTGAAGAGTCTACGAGGAAAAAAGGAAGTGTCAATCTTAATGTTAAAGAATTTTAATTTTAATTTTGACTTTGGTTGGTTAACAAAAATATTAATATAAATAAACAAATAAAAATATCTTAACGCTAGAACAACCGTATCAAAATATATTTTACATATTATCATTTGAATGACAATTTTAAAAAAACAGATTTCTACAATTTCTACAATTATGTCTGTCTAAACAAAAATTAACATTAATTTTGATAAGAATTTTTTAAACACTTGTAGGAAATGAAAGTCTGATTGTTATAATGTTAAAATAATAAAGTTGCACAATTTATAAAACTTCTATGATGATAGTTCTGATAAATAATACATATTTTCTTACAGATAACTATCATTTCAAATATCCTGCCGGGAAAGTGTTAAGATCTTATTGTCCACAAAGAAAGTATAAAACGTAGATCTGATAAGTTGTTACATATAATGTTTTGTTTATTGAGCCGTAAACAGCGCCGATATCGATCTTGCGACTAATTCTTCCGATCGATCGGTTACGGTGGCCCGCGAATCTGCGGATGCATGCAGTAAGGTAGGCACGTAATTACTGCCATTGAAAAAAGAACTCTCGTTACCGTTAACCACAAACCGATTACCAGTTCGTAAGCGAGTTCAGCAAATTCTTCCGGTTTTGCCAGGATTCTCAACAGCATTCTCTGGTCCGACGATTTTTCCATCGTTTCCGTTTCTTTCATCATTTCAGATTCTTTGATGAAATGAAACTACAAAGGACGTATTGTTGAGAATAAGCGTCATCTGTTAAATGAAAAATATAATGAGTAAACGGCGGATTTTTATGCGAAATCATATTTTTAGAAATATAATGCAAAATATCGAATCTAGGTAGAAAATATAAAAAACACTATGCTTTGAATATTTTTATATTTTTTCATATTATATTTGTATTTTTAAATTTATATTACCTAAATGCGTAAAAATTCGCGGTGTCTTGATGAGAAATTAAGTTTTTTTCAATTGCTTTATAGTGATTGCATTTTTGCAGACATCCGTGATTTTTGTGAATGTAATTAAAAAGATGTAAGTAGAGGCTAAATATTACGACGTGCAGTTTATTTCGAATATTTTATACATTTTACATTATTACTTGCATTTTTCAAATTTTTACACTTTGAAATTTTCCATAGATGCATAAATATCTGCAAGGAATCTAGTTATTACACACATAATGAATAAAGATCAAATTCAATTGTATTATATTGTTCGGGAGAGTTTCCATCCTGCAATACCCACGGTCTGGGTGCAGGCGCGTCGGGGAAAGTTTATGTATTTTAAGTGACCTGAGCCTCCAGCCATGTGGCCTGTGTCGCCACAAAACCTCAGCCGTCTGGCTGAGCTTTGTTCTACAGCAGACAAGGTCCTCGATCGTGGATTGAAGCATAGAATCAACTTTCCCGAACACGTGCGAAACACGGACCCGCAAGATCACTCAAAACGGCAACGGGCATCCCTTCGTGCCCCACCCTGGGCTCGCGATTTCCCGAAGCTGAAGGAAAGGGAACCGTGCTTTTCTTCGGCTTGCAAGTTAGAATTGGATCGACTTCCAAGCAACACAGGTCATCCCTCGCGCTATTAGAATTACCACCGAGGGGAAAACCCCTGATACCACACGCGCGTGAAAATACATACAGTCCACTAATAACAAGAAAGATCTCGTATCGCTACACACGCGCGCGAACATATACATTAACAATAATAAAGGATTCCAGGAGTAATTGAACAATAACAGATGTATTGGAGAATATAAAATAATGCAGGATAGAAAATTGTGTCGTGAGTTGAATTTTCATCTTTCGTAAACGTATATATGTTTTGATGTGGTTGTTACAACAATTCTTAAAAGTAATTTATCAATCCTTCATTTTTTATTTAAGGAGAAGTTTAAGAAATATTTTATTGTATTTTCTGAAGTTTCGCATCTATCTACGAATCATGTAGTTTTCTTCATTAGTCGATTAATCGATACTTTCTGTTCATGAAACTATTAATAAGAGTTATTAATAAAAACGAACTTTTATTAGAAATATAGAATATACAGTATTTAATTATAATATAATATATACATTTATAATGTAATATGTACATTTATATAATTATAATATAAAATTTATATATTTTAATATACAACTATTAGAGAGCGTGATAACAAAAAATGTGGTACTTGAATGCAGAAAAGAAAGTGAGTAAAAGCGAAAACGATGTTTGAAAAGGAACGAAGAAACTCAATTAAGATTCCGTACGATTTCGAATTGCATGTATCAATATAAAACTTAATAGTTTTTCAATAATTTGTGCCAAAATTTATGCAGTAATTTCTAAACAAAATTTTATTTGCTATTTTCGAATAATTTTTAACGGAATTTACAAAATTTTTTAGTTTACAAGTGCACATTATAGAAGCAAAATTCACACACACACACACACACACACACACACAACAGAAATTTTATTCTAATATCATATTTATTTTCTAAAAATCGATGATCTTGGAAATTTTGTCATTGTTTATGAAAATAATCCTTGTTTGAGTCCGTTTGTAGTGTTTCAAAAAGACAAAAAATTGATCTACCGATTCTAATTTTTTATTCAATATAAACTGTTCCAAACTCAAATGTCAAACAGGAGCATGTAACTGATAAATTAAGCAAAAATGAGCAAACCTCTGAAGGATTCTTTTTCTTAGCTTATCGATTTTCTACGCACTGCCAAAGTTTTAACATTTAAATTCGGAACACCCTGTATTTTATATTTCTTTTCAACATCATTATTCATGATATTATACATTTAGTATAAATATATTTATAATTTTATCGCTGGAAAACTATTATAAAATCCAAACAAGGGTCTGTTTTGTTTTAACGATTTTTATTCGACAATAGATCAAGCTAGATAATCAATGTAGATTACTGTTGAACATGCTGATCTTTATTTATAAACTGATACTATGCAAATTATAGTTATGATTAAAACGACATATACATATCTGTTTATTTTTTGAATACGAAATTGATGAATGCTCCAAAGTCTGGACGATGATACAGATCATTTTTCATAATATCGATTTCATATTGTGAGTCTGCTGGCTACGATGTTACATTGTGTTATTATTCAAAATGTTGAAAAATTTGACAAGACTCAAATTTATGTATATCGATATTATAATTTCAATATATCAACCATTTTTTTTTTTTTTACGAAGGTAGATATGTAACCCTATGCAATTTTCCCCAAAACTTTCTAATTCAATTCGAGCAATTTTTGTTCTATAGCGAGTTAAAATTGAAATAAAAATCCTATGAGATTAGATAGAAAAAATAAAGAAATAAGAGATAATATAGATACGTTTTCTAATACTTTGTAGAAAGAATTTCAAATTAATGTAAACCTACAAAATGGCCCTGGCGTAGCATTATATCAAGTAATTCATTTTCTACAATATATGGGAAGTGAGTTGTCATTGTGCTAACCAAATAGTCAAAATAGGTCTGATTATAAATAAAATTGAAATATATCTACATAATTTGTAAATTTTTGCTATGAAATTATATCTTTGAAAAACATGTTTATACGTAAAGTAATCAAATACTGTTTTACTATAATCTAATAAAAAATACGTAGCATGTATTGTTTGCAACACAGATTTCTCTATGGTTCACAAATTAGAGGTACGTTATCTTGTAACAGAGGTATTTGTACAGATACCTACTTACCAAGATTATTTGATTTTACAAAATTAATTTATTTCTTCCTGAATAATTTATAATTATATATATATATATATAATTATATAATTTATAAGAATTAAAAAATTGACGATGGTCGAAATAATTTTTGTCTAATTAGATTGGTAATCCATCATATTATACGTAAGTTCTTTAATAGGACGTCTCAGACAGAATATCTGATTTTCTACAATTCTTAAGCAGTCATTCTAAGTTGTCGAATTTCAGTTGCCAAAAACATTACGTCAATGTTTCATCTATTTTTAAACGCATGCCACGTTGTTGCAAGAAACTAGGAGCTACACGCTTCTCGTTTCCCTGTAACGTCAGCGTTACACGAACGATGGTGAACGTTGTTCGTAGCGAAGTAGTAAGGGAACTCATTTTTCCGGTATACGATGTACATAATTTTAATCTTCGCGGTTACGAGGGAAGCCTCGGATTACGAAGCTGCGTGTGTTAGCTAAACGTCCAATGAGAAACAGGTAACTGACCTACGGCAACGGCGCGGCATGAAAGTTGCGCGCGCTCGCGTGCTCGGTCAACGTACTCGGAATTTCTAGCCGAGGCTTGAATCTCGGTTTCGTGCTCCGATTTGCTCTTCTACGGCCGAGTTTTTCTCCTGTAGAAGAACTAGCGATCCTAGCGAAGGACTAGATCCCAGTGGATCTTTTCCGTTGATCTTCCCTTACAAATGCTACGAGTCAATCGCTTGATAATGAATGTGTAGTTAGAAAATTTATAGAATGATCAACACTTTGAGTGCCACGTGTACCAAATTTGGTACATGAATCTCGTTTGTACAACAAATGAAGTTTTTGCTTTATGCTTGAACTTTTTTTTTGTTTTTGTATATTTTTAATTCGAGTAAAATTACTTTTTTATGTTATAATTGTATAATTATTATTTTATAAATATATTTATAATTATATAATTTAAATTTGTAATCATTTAAATTATATAATTTGTAAATGTAAATTATAATTTTAAGTTATATAGTTTATAATTATATATCTGATTTCAACATTTATGGTAATAGTAAATAAATTTCAAGCTCTCAAGATAAATAAAGAAATTATAATTTTTACATATTTTACATATTGCCCAAACTTTGCATCGTGCATAATTTTCCGTACACGTACTATTTTGGAATAGTTCACTCAAAATCGTTTCGGCATTCAACGTGTTAATCCTTGATAAGTAATTATTTGCAAAAATAACGAACGAAATATTTTAGTTATGTGAAGAATAATTTGCACCTGACTTTTTCTAATCCATTAAAATAATGCATTGCAGGATTAGGGAGAAATACATTTTTGAAACAGATAAATGGAAATAAATATTTTTATTTTCTCGGGTGATTTAGAATTTAGTAAATATGTAATAGTATTTACGTAATAAATAGTAAGTAAAATAAATAGTATTTATGTAAAGAAAATAATATTTTAAATATATATTTTGATATTAACTTATACAAATGTTATTGTGAAATTAATATTTCATTGACAAATGTAAGATAATAATATATTTCAAATAATAATATTGCAAGTAAGCAATTTAAAAATTTTACATTGTAATAGATTTTTATCAAATTGTAAGATTTTATTTTATTTTATTTTATAAATAGAATTACCACTTTGATAGTTCTAGTGTTAAATTTAGTTAATTTTGGAATGAACCAGGAATAAATAATGGACATAAGATTATTTTACCTGTGAAAATAAGTCAAAAACGTAAAATACAATTTTTTAACAAGACGCTCCGTTTTCGAGAAAACTAAATTCGAAAATTTATCAAATACACTTTTTACTGTAAGTATATTCAAATTTTATTTTTTGAAAATAAGGCCTATAAAGTGGAAAAATTTTATTTTACATTTTTCATTTATTTTCATAGGGAAAATAAACTTCCACTGATTCTTCAGATTTATTCAAATTCAAGTATAGTTGATAAATTTTCAAAATGTTATTCTTTCCTTAATGAAAATTAAATGAATAACATATTCTGTGTTATTCATAAAAGATGTTATTCTGTATTGTCGATTTGTTTTTGCATATACAATTACTGTCTGATCGTTCATACTATAATTTCAGAAACACCTTCTAGGTGCTAATGGTCATAAAAACAACGAAATTTACTTAGTTTATAACAACGTAACTTTGTTTGCAATATACATAAGTTAATTTTACTTTAAAAGTTTTTTTTACATTTTTATTTATCATCATTATTGACATGCAGATATCTTTATTTCATTTTGTAATGGATATAAGTCTTTCAAAAGTGTAACAAGTACAGACTAGTAACAGTTAGTAGTAATTAATCTATAAAGTGTAACAAGTGTTTTAATTAGCGAATTTAATATCAAATGTGACTTTTAATTTCATTTATCCTGTTTCTCCATAAAATAGGATATTCATGTTGTTAAATAGAAAGAATTTAATTATTTATTTATTTAATTAGTTGTAATTGTCATCGTTATTCTCACAAATGCTTGTAATAATGTTATACTATTGCTAATACAGTTTAGTTATTTCTGTTGATATACAAAAATTGATTTTATTAACGCTACATTTCCCATGTTAAATTCAACTTTAGCTGTTGTGATGAAATTAAAGTGCTGTTTAATTAAAGTTTGTAATAAGTTCTGAGAAATCTCAAGAAATCTTAAGAAGATAGATTGTCTTTAATAAACATGAGTGTTTGTTATTGATAATTATTTACTATATGAGTTTATATAAAAAAATTTATGTAAAAAATAGCGATTATCTTTTTATTACAAATGGTAGCTTATTTAATCATTGAACGTCAAATACACATTTCATTTTTTATTTTAGTTACAATCAATGGTAGAATGAATATTGACTTTATTCATCATCTGATCACGCATATTTAAAAATATATTTACTATCAATTTTATTCGTGACAGTTTATTAATGTGTATACTTAAATACATGTAATACATATACTTTCGATTTTTTTGCAACTGGAATTAAGTTCAATTGTTGTCATAAATAGTCAGATTCGAGAGTGTTTGGAAAACTCCTTTGGAAAACGTTCACGGTGCAACTTAATGTTGCATAATAGGGCATTGCAAGATTCTCGAGTTACAATTACGATATGTAAAGATCGTAATTTGATGAGAATCCATTTGCTATGCATATAAGAACCACTGTAGAATATCTTTAGTCGAAATAACGCTATTTGAACAACATTAAACATTTCAATAAACCAAATTGTTATCTTTTGAAGTTGAGAAATGTTAAAAATTTAGAACTATTGAATTCATTAAATGTAGAAATATAAATAGATAATGTTAGCAGATATTTTGAGATTCGAGTATTTTTCAGCGATTTCCAGGTCTAATATTTTTCAATGATTAAGCTCTCATTTAGAATTTAAAACTATATTACCATTATTTCAGAATGTTTTTTGATAATTGATAATCATTGTAAAAAAAGAGAAATAAAAAAGGAGAGTTTTATTATCTTTTATATATAATATAATAGTTTGAGAAAGAGTTGTTAGTATTATGAGACCATAAATATTTTTAAATATTTTTAATAAATTCAACATGATAGAATATTATTAAAAAAAACTGTTCTTTTAATTTATATATAAATTATTTACTCAGATCACTTTTATGTCATTCTTTACTTTTTCTCAAAAATCCATTGTTTACAAAAATAACATTGGAGGTAAATAGAACTAAAAATTCGTTATTCTTTTTTATGACGCTAGTGATTTTTTAATTTTAGAATTGCGAGGAAAGATATGAACAATTTTCAATTCGAATTCTGTATTACCGTTTTATTATACAAAAACATATTATAATAGAATTTTAATAGAGTAAAATCATTATTTTATGTAAAAATTTTACTTTAAAAAAATTACGTCTTACTAAGCTTAAATTGGCTTATCATGTTATTCAATTATTGTTTTGAAATTTTTTATCTTTCCACTCTTTTTTAAATACGAAAGAATCTCTTGTGGTAATATTTTATTTCACATGACAAATTGGAATTCTTGTATCTTTAACTTCTCTCATTTAATCTTATTGCGGTTATCAACCTTTGGTTTATTCTTATATTTAGTCTTTTTCATTACTACTTAGTTTCTTCTGTTGATTTTGTTAGGCAAAGATAAGACAAAGATAAGGTTTATTTAATGTCGGGTTAGTTAAATTTTCTTTTGTAAAGAGTGCAATCAGTATGATAGGAACGCGTAGAATCTTTACAATCGCATTCGCGATAATCGCTATTCACCGAATGTAAATCTCCAAGAGATTACATGTAATTTTCAAACTTGGTTGTTCCTTTGTTATTTCTCCTGTAAGCTTCAATTTCACATTTTCTTCTTCTTTACATCGGAAACGTCTAACAATAGGTATCAGTTTCTGCGATACTGCATCTCTGCTAAGTGTATATTCTATTGTTTATGATGATAGTAAAGTATAATGCAGACAGACACTTCTATTTATGCATTGACTTAAAAATAAAATAGACTACCAAGATGTATACATTTATGTATGTACATATAAATTTAATATAACGGATAAATAACAATTTAAACATTTTTTCTAGGATTTTTTTAGGTAAATTTCTAGTTTAATGCTTTTTCCCAATTTTGGCTATTTCACTACCGTTTCATTAATAAGAGATTCATTTTGTCGCTAAAACAAGAAATCAGTTTGGGGAGGGGTTGAAAAATGTTATATAGTTTTTGTTACCCCTTTAAGAAGAAACGTCATATTAAAATATCACATTAAAAAATTTGCAAGTCAACAAAATAGCCAAAATTGGAAAAAGCCGCTAAATTACCTTTCTTTGTACGATATTTTATAATAGTACTATAATAATGCTCGTTTCTTTGCTACTTAAATATAATACGTGGAATTTGTAAAGTATACTATGCAAACATAAGAATTATAAACATATAAGTAACAATTATTATAAAATTATAAAAAGTTGAAGTTATTTATTTATTATTTATTATTGACTACTTTTAAAATTGAATTAATTAATAAATTATTAATAATAAATTAATTAGTAAATATTATAAAGATAATTGATAACAATTATAAAAATAAATTTTAAGATACGTTGTTCACACAAGAGAATTGTAAATACGTAAGAAATTATATTATGCAAATTATAATATGAAAGTCATGAAAGATCAAATAAATTCCATTTGTATGTGTATAATGCTTTTTGGTAATAGTGACTGAGAAAATTATTGAATTTTAAAAGGTCACAGAACAAGAATATATATATGAGATAACATTGAAAATTAGTTAAGCAGAGAATATTATCCAGTGAAACAAAAACACTGGAATATTTAGGATTTCTGCTTCCACTATTTCTAATTAATGTAAGTTTGAATTATGTTGGCAGAAGTACATATACGACAAATAAGTAAGATTTAAGTATTACTAAAATAGATGTGCAACTCTTGTCTTGATATTAATAGACATTTTTAAATTTCACATTTATGTTCAATTTAACGAAGGAATTAAAATAATATAAAACCATTGTTATTCATTTCTTTAGATTGTTGATAAATGAAATAAATGAGAGAGGGCCTCAAAATTTTTGCCTTCGCTTAAATAAAAAATAAACGGGAAGATATATCTTTATGAAACAAAAGTATTTAAAATTATAAAATTTTTATTCTTCATTTTTATTTTTTTCAAAAGTTCATACTTATTTTTCCACATAATTATATGCAGTCACCTGCAATATACTACTAAATATACTACAATATGTTTCCGTTAACGCTGCATTAATTTAAAATTAAAGAATAAAAATTTATTTTTATTGTTGTTTCATAAAGATATGTCTTTTCATTCATTGTTTATTTAAATGAAGGCCTAATTCTATTTCTTTTTCTTCATCTTCGAATAAAGTTGTGACTTATAAGTTAGAACAAATGAATTACAAATTTAATTTGCAAGTCTGATAATTTTGTTCAATATTTTTAGTAAAAAAAATTTTTTAATTTCCTTACTTTTATTTTTTTTAACGAATCTAGAAAATCTTAAATTGTCGTAATTAATAAAATATATAAATTAAATAACAATAAATAAATAAATTAATTAATTAAATAATGAAAAAACTTAAGGGAATGCTTCAAATTGAAGGAATAAATTAATATTAATCCAATTTAGTTTAGCAATTTATTTCGTTAATTAATTTTAATGCAAAGGGCAGGATATAATTACAAGTATGGGGATACGTACCTTATAATTATAATAAATTATTTATTTTTTTGTAACTTAGTTTTATTTATTTAGTTATTTAATATTTTAGTTATATTTTAGTTATTTAATATAATTGTATATTATTGTTCTTAGTTAATGAACTAAGAACAATAATATACAATTTTTTCTTATGGAAAATGATAATTTTAATGTATCTTTATTATTAAGGATACGATGTATCATCAATAAATGTAAGTCATAAAATCACGTGATAATTTATATTATTTATCATGTTATTAAAATACCTCATTTTAATCGTCTGTTTAGTTTTTAAAAGTTGATCATTTATTATCTTGGCTAATTATGAATAAAATTAGCACGATAACCTGTTACACTTGACTTTTGAACTTGAATAATGATCATAGTTACCGTTGATAAAGTATGTTATGATTTAACTGACACTGACATGACACTTATATTATTCCAATTTAATAAATATTAATAACAATCTTTACTTTTTTTTCTTTTAATAATTAAAATATTTTCGTCGAACGTATGCACATTTTGCATAAGTTAAAATTTATTTGACAGATTTATTAATGACTCCAGAGAGATAAAATTCAAAAGTGGCTACTGTATTCTTTAATATAAATCCAATTTGAATGTCTGAATTTGAATTTAAATGTCTGAGTTTAAATTAAATGCCTGTTTAAATTCAGGTTATATTTAAATTGAAAGTTTAATTTAATTAGTAATCCTTCTTTAATTAGTATCAAACAATGTTATTTGGAACGAAAGGAAGAAGTCAAGACAGAAATACTTATTACGATGGACAATGCCAACGATTGCTTGAAATGTAGTCATCTTTGAATGACCTTGAATCTTGAAAATGGAGCTTAAACTTCAAATTCATATTTTTTGTAGCATAAAAAGAACATCATGAACATTATAACTTGATCATAAAATTTGGAAAGCATTTATCACTTACTTTCATTTAATGTTTCATTTTTCAAAATATAATGTTTCATGATGATTAAAATATAATGTTTCATATCGTCTAAAATGAACCATAATTTATCGCAATCCGATAATGACCATGTGACAAGCAAGAGCTTGTGAATATAAACGGCATTCTTCTCAGGTGGTTAAATTCTAAGTTTAACCATTTATGTTCTGGGATTGAGTTAACTATGATGTTTTTATTAAATTTTTGTATCATTGGATTACTTTTGTTGTATTGTTTTTATGAGCTATGCTGTGCAATAGAAAAAAGTATAAAATACTCTTAATAATATAAGATAACTTTTGAAAAAAAAACGCCTGCAGACTATTGGCCATTTAATACCATTCAAATTATACATAAAATATTTTTTGCGTCTTCACAATTGAAAAAAATATTTGAGCGTCCTTTAAATAAGACGTTATGTACATTCATTATCTCAAAATATTGCACAACACATGTACGTCCTTATAAAATTTTATTTCATCATGTTCACTAGCGAATGTCTTCCATTTCGCCGTAAAATCCTCCTCGAATATCATTTGTAAGAATTATTTAGATGCAATTCTCAGTCACTTGCACGTGTTTGCAATGCCATAAAATTCTTAGTGCTCGTTTGGTCGCCTTTCTTCGCGCATGGTTTTACCAGCTTTTTTTCTCGCAGCTTAGCCTTGGAAACCGTAGCAAAACTAACGTTGGCGAGACTTGCACTTCCAACCTACACAATCTTGTCCAGAGCTTGCCCACGCAACAGAAGCTTTGCAAAATCACGAAACGATCCTACGATCCTGACACTCTGGTTATATCGCAAAATTTCGAGCCTTGTTCAGCAATGAACAGAGAATACAGTACAATTTGAGCTTGTTCTTATGAGGATCTTATTTATTATTATTATGTTTATTTAATTTCGTAGCTGTGAAATGGACTTAGTTATAAATTCAGTTAACTCATGCACTTCTGCTCTGTTAATGATCAAAATTGATCTTGACAAATAAATTACGGATGTTTATGCATTTTGAAAAATTCAAGAGTGAAAAAATTCATAGTATACATAATGTACGAAATAGAGTAATACTTATTATAACACTCATTTGATGTATGATACAAATTTTTATTTAGCTTTTATTTTTAGAGAATATGAAAATGCATAAACATCTACAACATGTATTAATAACAGCAATTTTTGAACTTTTCATAAAGTAAGAGAATAAATTTATAAATTAAGAAACTATAATTTTAAAAAGATAGAACTAAAATCATAAAACAATAAAAATAAAACTGAAACAAAGAATTAAAACTAACAAATGAAAATAAAACAGAAATAGACAAAAACAACCGCTAATATGTAATATTTTTTATTATCTTGATTCGTTAAATATCTCAACTAGTCGTTCACTTTGTTACCAGATCTCTTCTGTGATTTTCCATTTGTCTAGCTTTTCACAATTTTTTGTTTTAACGTATCTAGCTAGTACTCCTTTGCATAGGTCGTATTTTTGTACTCGAATGATGAAAATTCCACTAAGCTACTCACTTATATAGAAAAGCTTAAAATGGTCTTAAATCAAATCTACGGATTTCGTCCGGACTTCGAATAGTGCCATTGCAATAGATCATATACGGGGGATTATAGTAATGTAAAATACAGTTACAGCTGAAAAGAAAACAAGAGACAAAAAAGCTTCATTTATATATTAATTTTATATTAATGTATAATTATGAATATATTATATATTACAAATATATATATATATATATATATATATATAATTAATATTAATATAAAACATTAATTTCCAAGTAAATTGTATAATGCTTGGTAAAATTTTTCTGACACTCGTTTACTGCAACCGATGCCAAAGCTAAATCTGTTACCACTGCTGTCTTGCAACAGCAGTTTCACTCAAGAAAATGTTTTATACACTTTCTTTCGAGCAATAATTAAACGATTATTTCGCAAAATCGTTTGTTACTAATTGTTGAAGATATTTTACAAATTTCCTGTTGACGAGTTGAATCGATTTCTCACCGTATAATTTAATCATATACGAAAACTCAAATCTTAATTCAGTGCCTTGTAAAATTAATTACAAGTTATTAATTCTACACACGTGTAAACTTTTTTTTTCGGCATGTTATTTTGTCACAATTCAGAGGGAGGAGAACAAATGAATTTTTATTACCGATGACATATTATTTTACAATTACTACAGTTTTGTAACAAACTTTTTATTAATTTATCCTTTATTCAATAATAGATTTCTAAGATCGGACGTAAGATTTTAAAAAATTAGAATTGTACTTTTTATAACAAATACTTATTATATTATTATAATTAGACTGTAGATTTTTACGCACTTATGGGAATTTTGAAGATGGAAAAATTCATGCATAAACATCTTGCATTCATGTATAATATGATAGAATATTTGTTGTAATACTTAGTAAATGGAACAAACGTTTCTTTATATTTTATTTTTTAAATTCATTAAGATATGAAAATGCATAAAAATCCACAATCTAATTATAATATGAGGTAAATTCTAAGAAAGTCTTCCTCATTTCAAAAGATTTAAATGCTTTGAAAGTATAGAAAAATTTAAGTGAATATACACTAGGGAACAAATAAACATTTTAACTCATTAACTGAGACATTCATTAACTGGAAACACTTTTACGTAGAGAATGAATTTTAATTAAATCAATTTTAATTTACAAATAAATATATCTTTCCTATACTTTTTAAACTTTGATTATAAAATAATTTTTTTCTTAATACGATGAATTGATTGATTTTTTCATTTCCTTTTATTTCATATTCAAATTATTTTAATTACATAAAAGATATCCTTTTAATTCTGTTAGTTAACGCTACAAACTAATTCTGCTTTAAACAACCTACAAATGAATTTTAATTTATCCACGTATTAAAAATTCTTTTGTCTCGTATTCATGTTGTAAATCTCATTGCTACATTGAATTGTAAATCTCAAACATTTAAATAACTATTTTTTTGGTATTGCATCAGTACAATTATTTTTACAAAAATTTTATTTTATTTCTAACAACGCTGGATTTTTAGACGATCTGTGTTTTATTTATGAGTCGAGAGATCAGCATAATTAAATTCTAGAATGAAAAGCTTATTCTGGTACAAGAATTATAGATTGTAATTATAAATTGTGATAAATGAAAAGTACTAACGGAAATCAACGTTTTTTGTAATCTTATATAAATTTATAAAACTCACGATTTTTTGTTTAATTTTTTTTGTTAAATGCATATATCTTTTGAATTCTTTGATTTGAGGAATTCGAGACCGAATTATTTATATTAAATCATGTTAAAATTTTCAAAACTAATTTCTCTATCAAAATTATATTTTATTATATCACAAATGGATTATTAAATTATATTAGGACACATAATCATTGTTTATAACAGAGCGATAAGACTTTTGAAAGAAGAAATAGAATGTATAAAGCTCCGTTCATATTTATATTTTGTTATCTTGCTCTGTTATCGTTATCCAATATGTTAATAAGAAATAGACATAACATGGTGTTCATATCGTGATTCATTATTTTTCAACTGGAATGCGGTGAACTAAGATTAAAGAATTATGTGTGTAGATCACTACATTATTAATAATAATCAAATGCAATAATATCATAATTATATGCATATATCGTATATAATATAAAATATTTTGTTTTTATATTTATCTACTTATATATTATATCGTGTTATTATTTTATCATTATATTGTATGTCATACTTTTATATTTATTATATTTATTTGTATTTAGGCGTTTTACATGTCGCATGTAGCATGTCGCATTTTCTCCGCTTAAAATATTGGATAACCGTTTTACAGGCGTTTTACATGCTGCATGAAAAATGTATTCAGAAAGAATCAGTTCAATATTTCTCAAGGTCGTACATATTAAATGACGTAGAGTAGCGTCTACTTAAGCGTCCATCACTATCCCCACCAATTCTTAGAATTGGGTCAGCTCCCCACTTAAGCGTCCGCTTTCAGTCCCGTCTGTGTTCACTTAACCTCTTGCGCTGGAATGACATACCACGTATGTCGAGAATTTTTTGTCCCAAAATTGCAATATTTTCCCAGTTTTAAGTATATTTAAGTATAACCCAGGCAAAACAAATAATAAATTTATTACTTCTCAATAATTTCGATTCAGTGACATCATACCGACGAATTCAAAAAGAAAGCAACGAATTATTGTATACGATTTGGTCATTCGTTACGGTCCGCAATCAGTTGCCAGCGCAAATGATTAAATGGGCACTACTGTATTATATTGCTAGTGTGTTTATCGTGTACACGACAAATATGTACGACATCCTAAATCTGATCTATAACAATAATTTTGTAATATAATATTATTCATTATACAGTAATTTTGTAATATAATATAATATATAGTACGACATATAATTGTTATGTTTCGGACAATCAAAGAGTCATGATTGAAAAATATTAAAAGAGAATCAGATTTTTATGTAGTATAGTAACTTGAACATCGTATAGGTACAATCGATCATAATAAAAGTTTTTGTTTAAAATTTCAATGACGCATCATTAATAGTGATTTTTCAAATTCGTCTTTATCTGGAGAGCTATTTCATAGAACGTAATAATTACAATATAAAGTAACTGCCTCCTCTACTTAATAACTAAGTAAATTCTTAATATGGAAGAGAAACGAATTAGAGAAATAATGTCTAATAATTCGTTTTGAAATCAATTTACAATTTTTGAAAACAAGCTGAACTTAATTTCGATTCGAAAATATCATACAGCTTTTGAAACTTGAAAATTTTAATATAAATGATATATATATTTGAAAATTTCTTTATTAATCGCCCTAAAATTATGCAAATATTTCAGAAGAAATAAATTATCCTCCATTTTTTATAGAAGGAAAGCTTTAAAATTCATTCCACTGTTAATTAATTTTTATTTATTTAAGAATTCAACATATTTTTTATTTTTATCACTTTTGAATATTTTGAAAGTATTAATCGCCATGGCATTAGGTATGCTCTTAGTCTTTTTTTTTTACAAAATTTTATGTAACTATTCTTTTGTTGATGAAGCCTACAAATTTCATTAATGCAAGTTAAAATAAAATTGGTACAATTGCTCTTCTATTTTGTGATATTTATAAGAGTAAAGTAAATAAGTAAGAAAGAATTATCAGAAATATTTTGTATTTACGTAAAAATTAACTGGCAGCTCACCTTCGGATATTTTGTTTCAAATAAAGTACATATTTCAGTGTTAGAGGATTAATAAAATATTTATTAGTTTCCATTTATATAACACTTGAATATTTATATAACGTTTAAATATTTATTTTAATCGTAAAGTTAGCCCGAATAATCGGAATACCCCGAATATTCTATACTGCAATAAAGAAATATATATCTTATTTTTTGTATTTTGTATTTCCAAAATAAATATTTTTACTAAATATTTCATATCATATAAATATAACAGAAATCTGATTAAAATTTCCATGAGGGAAATTAGCATTGGTTTACATTTTAGTTAAAATTTCATTTTACGGTTGAAATTTGTTGGCGACCAATTTTCTTTGTCTTATCTAAAAATTACGGTAATATGCAATAATATGTGTGCGTGTCTCTTATTGAACGTTATCCAATACAATCGGTAATATATTCGTCACCATTGTCAGCTGTTAGAGATTCTGTGCACGCTTAATCTTCAATCTGATCACGAATTATTCGTAAGATACATGTTCTAACATATATATAAAGATACGTGCACTATATGCTATTTTCATATAATTATTATTATAATATTTCAGTTTGTAGCTGGAAAAACTAGTTTCTAAATGGCGCTGCTATCTTTGCAAGATACTAAAATAACTTTTATATTTCTATGCTGAGTCGATTACAGTGTAGTTATTTCAACGTATCATGATTCTTGAAAGTATTTAAACATTTATTTTCAAAAACTTTTATGTATATATTGCGTATATTATATAGAGTTTAACAGTACTTCTTTGTTGGTCAAAATTAAAAAAAAAAACATTAAGAAAGAAAACGATAAATGGATAAGTTGGATTGTATAATCATATTTTTTATATAAATACCATAATGCATGTATATTTTATAAACTATTTTTGCAAATGAAAATTGTTCTTTTGTCTTGCATGTATGGACGTTTTCGTCATTCTATGTAAAAGAATGTTAGAATAACACGATCGATAATTGATGAATTTAAAAAACATTGTAACTTTAGTTTTATGGAATTATGAAACGCAATAATTTTTATTTAAAGCTATAGTTCCATTTTAATCTTATTTACTTTCTATTCATTTTCTTATTTCTTATTTCTTATTTCTTATTTACTTTTATACATACTATTATAATCTATACTCTACTATTTATATTCCATATCAAATAAGTCATTAAAAAATATTATAAAACAAAAGCAAGAAATAAAATTCGGCCAACAGAAATGAAGCTTTTTTTTTTTCTTAAATAAAAATTTTCAAACTAGATGTACTCCATTTTAGATTATTGAAAGTTGGTAGCTTTTTGCATAATTTCGTCCAGTTGAATACAGAATAAAATTTTTTTTATTTATAACTTCGTTTTCGAGAAAATCGTTAGAAAATTTGTCATGTGCGTGTACTTGAATTTAGATGACTCTGAGTTGAACTAATTTTATTTGTCTCTCTGAAGTAGTTTAGAAAGTTCATACTTTCACACATATTTGCTTATCTGAATAATAAAAAATTGCTTAATCCAATACGCATACATTGTTTTCGAAGTATGCAGTTTCGAAGTATGCAGTTTCTGTATTAATTAGAGAATAATTAGAATATGTTACAATGCAAGAATGATCATGACTTCTAAATTGATTCATGACTTTCGAAAAAATTAGCAAGAAAAATACTGGTCTACATGTTATGTAGTTGTTAAAATAATCCTATGTAAACTTTCACTGAAAAATTTTGTATTTATTGTAAAAATTTTTTATTAAAATATTTTGAGTATGAAATTATTATTGACCATCTATAACAACATTTTATTATATTTACAATTTTGAATAACAATTGTTTTAAATAACAACATTTATTTTTTTGTATTTATCTATCAATAAGCTATTTTTAATATAATTTTTTAATACTTTTAATATACTTTTAATATGTCTTTAGAAATTGTTCTTGAATTTCATATTATATATATCTCTAATGTATAATAATTTGTTTTTTTTTCTAATCAAACAAAATTTTAGTTATAGACGATTGATTAAATATTACACTATTTTTAAAAGGAAAAAAAGAAGATTATTACTTTAAAAGCTGAATATCATCATTTTTGCAGAACGATATTTTATGTCCCTTTCATTTTCTACCAGAACAATATTCTACATCATTTTCATTTTCTTGTAGAAGAATACTCACATCCTTTTCTGTTGTAAATATCTTGGAATTTAGAGATGCGCATAAAAGTCAATATCGCGTGTCTTCATCTCGCGTTATTCTACTAAAAAGAAAAATTTTTTTATTACAGTAACATTTCGTTGTATCTTGAGTCATTATTTCTCCGAATGTTACTTTCATATTTAAAAATTTTCGAAGGATGTAATTTTTAACTCACTAAGTTATCAGCATTTTCTATAAATCCTAATATTTTATATAATAATATTTACAATTTTATCTTTTTATATTGTTGAAATAATAAATCTCTATTATTTCACTTTTGCGAATACATATCAATTTAAAATTTTGTATTTAATAATCAATTTATACAACTAATTATAGTTTTGTTGAATAATTACAAAATATTGTTGATAAGCTTTCTAAGATACAGAAATTCTCATTTATAATATGCAATTACAAATTAAATTTATAATTTGATGAACAGATAATAAACGTATTTTTCAGTCATTAATTTGTACACTCTGATAAATATCATATGTATTTTCGCAATCGAATGTCCTTGATAATTGACATAATTAAAAAATATTGATAAAAAAACATACACACAAAGATTCTATCTTTTTGAACGTAATAACATTATTTTCTCGCTCAAGTTTGTCAGTAAGAAAAAATAATGTTTATAAAGAATGTTTATGTATTTGTGGAAAATTTTGGAGTGTAAAACTACAGAATGTATGTTTATATAACATGTGAAGTTGAATATTTATTACAGTATTTAATAAATGTCACAAATATCTATTTAGGTTTCATTTTTAATTATCAAATAACTTTCTTAAATTCCTTAAGCAAGTATAATCATCAGTAAAAATCTACATAATTTTTTTTTTTTAAGTATAACAACTTTTTAGAAACGTCTGTAAGTGTTTTTAAACGAATTATCGAATTGATAAAACAAAGTACATACTTTCTTATTCTAATGTCTTTTATTCTTTTGCACTGTGATCCACCTTCAGAAACTCATTTTATAGATATGTCTAAACTTATCTGAGGTTGAAGAAACAGAATTTCAATCCCCGAAAGTGTATTCTTAGTGGTTACGAGTTCGATCGGATGTTATGTTTTTGCTTAGAATTCGAAAACGTTCATTCTCGACGAACATGCGCGAAATTTCGGGACAAAGGACGACGGAATTGCGACGACAGGAAGTCGAACGTTTGTTTGATTTTTAGCGTCCTGGCTAAAAAGCTCTTTCCGTCAACCCTTCTCATCCATGTCTTTTTTCTTCACTTTCTTGTTTCTTCTTCTCTTTCCTGTTTCCGCTGAATTGGCTAACAGAGGGGGAGAGGGCACTCGTATAAACAACATGACAGAGCTCTCCAGCTTTTTCTTTTTAAGGGATAAATATTTCTTAACGTCGAATTTTTGGGAAAATTCTGGAATTCTGAGGATGAAATTTGTAAGGTTTAAGTAGTAAATATAAAAGCATTGAAAATTGTGTTATATTTTGTTATTTCAAATAATAAATTATTAATAATTTTGGATGCAATGATAAAATAATTAGTAACGTAATACAATGAGGCTTCCTTTATCCAAACTTTCATTTTACGAATATATTAATATTTAATCATGTTACTGCAACAATATGTCAATAAGTGACGATTTTCTTGTTGTTAACAAATAATTTTGAGTATTACAACATTCGAATGTTAAAATATTCGACAAATTTTATTCACTGATGTATGTTATGTATATGTAAAGGAATTTCATTTATTAGTTATCACAGTAGTGCAATAGAAAGTTTTCAAATAGTTTCTATGAGTTTATATAAAAATTATTTTTAAATATTTGATTTCTTATCCCTCAGAATTTGACATAAGAAATCTTTTGTATAACATGTAAGGTTTATTGATAAAATTTAAAAATTTATTGATAAAAAAAATAAAATTATGTATCATTCATTAACTAGAGAAAATATTTCATGTAAAACTTAATCTGTTTTGATAAGTACATTGCAAATGCTCGTAAATGACTCTAAATAACAAAATTTTATTTAAATTATTTAATATAGTTCAAACTAAATTAATTTTGATTTAAACTTGATTAAATTAAACTCAAAAATTTAATTTCAATAATCTTAATTGAAATGTAAAAATTATAGTTTGTATTATTGTAATATTAATTGTATCAATTATTTTATAATATAATAGGCTAGTATAATATATGTAGTATATATTATAATATATAATTATAATGTTGAGGTACAGCTCAAATGGAAATAAGACACAGAATAAATTTAAATATCAACGAACTCTGTTCGGGAGAGTTTCCACGCTTCAATACCTACGGTCTGGGTACAGGCACGTACCCAGAAAATTTATTGCTTTGCGAGTACCCTTAGCAGGCCGTGTCGCCCAAAACACTGGCCACATGGCTGGACTTCTTCTAGGAAGACGAGACACTCGACCGTGGATTGAAGCATGGCGCCAACTTTCCCGAACACGTGAGAAATACGGGCCAGCGAGATCACCCACGACGGTGGCTGAATCTGGCCCTTCGTGCCCCACCCTGGATCCTGGACCGCGATTTCCCGCAGCCGAAGGAAGGGGAACCGAGAAGACGTTCGGGCCTTCCTTCGGCTTCCTAATCAGAATCACTTCGACTTCCGATAGATAAAGTACATTCTCTTGCGACAAAGTTACCACGAGGGGACAAGCCCCTAATACTCAGTGTGCGAATTATACAGTCCACATCTACTTTCTACACTCGATCTCGTCTCGCTAATCATGCGCGCGAACAAACTCTGTAGTAAATATATCAAAATAATAATTGAAAGAAAACGAATGAAAAATATCTGGAAAAAGTATATTTATGTTCATCATGAGACATTTCTCTTTGAAGCAAAGTTCTGTCTAAACAATTTTTACAAATAACAAATAGTTTAAAAAATAATAATTGTGAAAAATTATAGTACGTTTCTCCATTATAAATTAAATATATATAGTAAATATATAAATATATATAACAAATTAAATACAAAAAAATTTGCATCCTTTCAATGTTTTTTTTTTTTTAAATCTATATTACATAATATATGATTAAATTTACTACAATTATATCATTATACGAAACTACAATATGGACAGATGAATTTGTAATATAATAATCTAAGCTATAATTTTAATTTATTATAATTGTCGGTATAATAATTATTTTAAGAATTATTTAAATTAATTTATAAAATTTTAATAGTATAAAATATAAATGATTCGTCATATAACAAATAGTCTATATATTCAATCATTATTTTGGAATTATACATATGCATATGTATTATATATTAAGAATTACTTTGTCATTTCTCTTGTTTTCATAAAACGATAATAGAAGATTTCAAAATTGTATGACGGATAAGGAAATTGAGAAATTTCTATTAATTCTTCATATAAAATTATCTAAGAATGCTTAATTTATGTTTTTTTTTTTTATTTTCATATACTAAATTTGATAAAATTGAAATTGAAACGTCTTTGAACATTCTCTAATCAGTGCCTTTTCTATAAAAAATTAAAAAATCCCATCAGTTGATCTATTTAAAAACAAATTAATTAATTGGAAATTTAATTTAAAAATGTACACATTTCTAAATACAAGTGCCTTAGCAGTTTTCTATATAGAATTACAAATTAATATCAGTTGATGACTAGAAAAATACAGGTTTCCATTAAAAAATATAGTAACGGCCTTGAGAAAAATTCTCTCTACACATGTCCTTTGAAATTTATCATAAGAAGTTTTCTTACATAACAATAGAGCAAATATTTAACTGAAACACTCTGTATCAACGAATTCAAATAAAAAACTGTTTAAAAATTCAAATGAAAAATAAAATTATAAAATATTTAAATAAAAGTTATTTAGTATCAACGTCGCAATGTATTACTTTATGTAATCAATTTAAATTTTTGATTATTTTTGTACCTTTGTCACTAGTTGTACAACAAAATTACATTAGATCATTAACTATACGTCAAATGTTGCATCATCACTATTCTCGTCAATTCTTAGAAATGATATTTCGCAGTGCAACATACACTACATTTTAAATTACAGCAGTAACTCTTGCATTTCATATATGCATATCATAGGCTTAATTCTCTAATTTAGGATATTTGGATAGAAATACTACTTAAGAATATCGTAACTTATTTATTAATAAGATATTAGAAGCAATATAAAAGATCATGGTAATTAAAACAAATGTTCACTTGCCATGGTCGGTTTTCTGCGAGTCTTCTAAATTTGCCTATTATTAACAAACACATCGCACCATTTCCTCTTTTATAAACTGTGCAGGTTTATGTATTATTCGAACAATTCGATTTTCCGAACGATCTTGGCTCCAATTAGTTTGTATTTCTACTGTATTTCTACCATAGACAGTAGATTTTTCAATATTTTTCAATATCTTTATCGTATCGTTAATCACAGATTTAAACATGGATGCAATCTGCATTAAAGCAGGCACCTTTTATGATTTTCGTGATGTCTTTTGCAGATTAAATCGTACTTTCGAATTACTTTTTTTAGAAATTATTAAAATGGATGTTGGCACTCTCGTCACAGCTCTCTTGAATGTGTGTCTATGCGTCTCTTCGGTGTACCATCATCACTGAATGTTCAGAGTACATCTTGACACGAATCTGTATGAAAGAGCCAGCAAGTTAAAGCTTCTGCTCTAAAGAACAGAATTTTCTCAGTTTCGAAATTATTGAAGCAGATATCCGCTTTTATTTTATTTGCAGCACATTTACCATTTTTCTTTCTTTTTTTAATGTTCAAATTTTCTTTCTTTGGTTGAAATATCTAAGAAACAAGACGCTCCGATTTTTTTTTAAATAAGTCCTCCTAATATCTTTAACTAATATCTTTTTATAGTAAATATGAAGTGTAATTTTTATTTGCGTACTTGATATCAAATAACATATGAAATGTACAAATAATAATAACGGTAACAAATGTACTCTTTGAAATATTTGAAAAATCAGAACTTAAGATTTTTTTAATAAATTCTCGTTTAATTATATGAAATACAGTTCTTATTTGCACATGGTATTATATTATTATCATATCATCCATTATTATTATTATTTATATTTAAATATAATAAAACTAAATAATATAAATAAATTAATAGTAAATAATAATAATAACGATATATCACGCTTGATATGAGCTCTTAGAAATGTACAATTATAAAATTTATATGAAAATAAATAAATAAAGTATATAATTCATTGATCAATATAAAAATAAGAGTTAAAAAGGCTTTTAATAAATTATTATTTAATTACGAAATTTGAAACTAGTTTGAAATTATTTAATTACGTAATTTAAAAAGATTCACTTAAAAATTGTAAAAAATAATAAATAAAAATGTTTACACAGTTGTGAAATTATTTTTTACATTTGTGAAATTATTTTTATTTATTTTAAAGCAGATTCTTCTGCCGCAGCATCAAATCATACAATTCTGTTTATATTTGCCCTCAGAAATATATTTATTCTATTATACTTTTCATTTTTATTATAACGTTTTTTTTCAAATAAAACTTTATTTACACGGAATTCAGTGTTAATATGATACATGATAATATTTAAAGAGTATAGAAAGTGTAAACTTTAAATACTCTCTACAAATGTAGTACAAAATAATAAACCTCATTCTCTTCTGTTTAAGTAACACTTTTATTTTTTTACATTTAAAGATTGATGTACAGTGGGTCATAGTACATCTCTTTTGTTAGTATGTTGAATAAGTGTATGATAAATAATATAGTACATATTAAAACTTCACTTAATTATAAATAAATTTAAAAATGTGATAATAAATGTGTAATATCCGACAAAAATATTTTATTACTCTTTTGGTCAAATATATGAAGAGTTTAGAAGAGCTAATCAATATAAGTTATTTCTCGTTAAAAACAGTTTGTGAAAATATCCGTTAATTGTCTTCGGTTGGTGAAAGAGTTTAGTCATTATAATGTAATCATGACAATATTACAACTAAACTGTTTCATTGAATGATGATTTTGATAACAGAAAAATGTTCATACTGCTACTGAATTTTTCATATGTAATTATTTCATCTAATATACATAACTATTTTTGCAGTCTTAATAACGTTTGAATTATCTAATGTATCCTAGAGAAAATGTGAGTTTTCAGATTTTTAACTCATAATTAGATATATCGTATCATTACGAAAAAAAGTGACACAACTCAAAAAACGCGATTTTCGAGTTATTATAAAAAAAAATGTAGGTATAAACAATTTTTGATCAATTATAAGAATTTGACCGATAAAAAAGAATTATGTTGCTCTTCCTGACTCATATGACACTTTATAAATACATTAATTATGAATTTTGTCTTGACTATCATCAACAAATGTATGTTAATAAGATGAGAAGTGTATTATTTTAAACTGCATTATTTATTTAGTTAATAAAACAATATCTAATTCTGTCCAAAGTTTTTCGTTTCTTTTGAAAAACATACTTTTTCGAGTTGTCATTTTCTTTGTGATATGTAAATAATATTTCAGTAATCTCAAAAGATTATTTAATTTTAACTTTTAAGATTATTTTAATTTTAACATTGAATATTACACAATTATTATAGAAGATTAATAGTGAAAAATTCCAAACATAATTAAACGATAGCAAATGTATAAAAAAATGTGAAATAATTGATAAAGACAAATATCGAATGTAAATTGGGAGGAAATTAAAATTAAAATAAAACTGAACTTAAGGATTAAAGAAGCAATATATTGTGAAATCCTAAATAAAAAAATTAACAAAGGTAAAAATAATTTAAATTGTTCTAAAGCTTCGTAAATTAATTTTAAAAAGAATCTAAAATTATTTTAAAAGATTGTTAACAGTGATATCTAAAAAAACAATAAAAGAAATATAAGTAAATGTAAGTAACTAAATATAAGTAAATCTAAGTAAATGTTGGAAAATATTGTAACACAGTTTTAAAAAAATATTTGAGAAATATCCCGGAAAAAATAATAAAATTCCTTTCAAAAAATTTCAAACTATTATTTAAAAACTCAAACTTATTACAAACAAAATTTTAAAGCAAAAAGAGAAGAAAGAATAAAAAAATAGTGCAATAGCTACCCTTCGTTTACCCCAAGACACCCTACATAACGATCTCTCGCCAGAAACATCTTTAACTTGAGAAACGTTCTCCAATGGTCCCAAAGTTCGAGTCCAATAGAGGTTAACCCCTTGCTCTGGTTTTGCGGACCATAAGGAGTGACCGAACTGTATACAATAATTCGTTGCTTTCTTTTTCTTTTGAACTCATCGGTATGATATCATTGGATAGAAATTATTAAGAAGTAATAAATTATCATTTGTTTTGCCTGGGTTATATTTAAATATATTTAAAACTGAGAAAATGTTGCAATGGGACAAAAAATTTTTGACGTGTGTAGCACGTCATTCCAGCGCAAGAGGTTAACAATGTGACGCGACATATTTTTGCCGTGATCTTTTCATCGTAGAGATCATCGAACCGAAACCAGCGTCTCGTTTTGATCGAGCCTAATTGATCAAGCCTAATTCTCTCTCTCTCTTTCTCTATTGCATGTGCAATGCCATGCTCGATGTCTTATGATAACTAGTTGTTAACGATGACATGGCTTCTTTTTATAGATGGGCGTAAACGTCGCGCGCACGCACGCACGCGTGCCCAGTTTCTCCGCGTGTTTCTATACGACACACGTGCGCAAGTGCATTCGTGACTAGGGATGGGATCAAGTCCAATATGTGCTTACGAATCCGAGTAAATTCATCGGGTTTCGAATACTATTCGAAAGTAAAAATATTTCGACGAGTGTATTTGTATTCACTTTATACGAGCTGATTCCGAAGTCTAGTATTGAAACTTACTTAGATTTGTAAGATTCGAAACCTATTCAAAGTATTTAGTATTCAAATCTTGAAAATTACAAATCTACAAAGCGAAGATCAAATCAGAATTTGGCAAAACGTAATCTGATTTATGATTACGATTAATCTGGAATCAGGATATTAATTATGAATATCAATTATCAAATAATCAGTAATCACTGATTAATAAATAAGGGAAGCAATCAAAATCATTGTACTCGAAGGTTATAATTAATTTAACAATCAACTTCTGTAATGTTATGTTCATTTAGAGAAAATGCATTTATTTTTCAGATTTCTTCTGACAAGATGACTTTAATCTGTTAATTGTATTTGACAAGTATACTCAAGAATTTTATTTTTTACTAATTCAAATTCAACTTTATCTTGATATTTTTTTTAAATATGAAAACCATGAAATATTCGTAAAACGATTTAGAATATTTTAAAATTGTAACATAAATTCATTTGAAGAAACCTTTTGAAAAGGCGTGTAAAATCTTTTTGCAATTTGTTTTGAAAGAGAACTTTCGGAATATCTATCGATAATATTTTTTGACAATTCTTTTTGTTGAAAGGATCAAAAACAGGAACAGATTAAATTTCTAATTGATCGTTTCTTTCTCATTTATTTTATACATCTTATTCTTTTTTTTTTTAAATAAAGACAATAATATCAATGAATCTGAGCAATAAAATCAGTGCCATATCTTTATAATTTAATTGACAAGTATGCCCGTTCTCTCGTAATTTTATATTTATCTCGTAAGTAAATGAATTAAAGGAAATTTTTATTTCGTTCAAAAAAGTGAATTATTTTTAACAGTTATATAAACATTATTAAAAATTAAAATGAAATATAATTTTTATTCGAAAAATTATTTCATAGGATTTTATTGTATCATAGTGGAAATGAGATGGCTGACTGAGTTTTAAAATAGATATTTTATACGTATTTTTAACGACAACTTTTTCCTGAAGTACACTTATGTTGCGTATGAAAGAAGTTAAGACGGATATAAAAGGATTAGATAAATACTTGTATGATTTAATGTAGAATAACTTTTTAAAGTGTAAAGGATTAATTAATTAATCCTTTAACTATTTAGTTCGTACTAGAATATTGATAATTTTATAATTAATAATAACATAATTGGTTTATTTATTAGAGAACCAAAAAAATAATGTCACAATATATTAAGTAAATATATCAAAAGATGAATGCATTTTTAATTTGTTACAGTTTTGGTAATTTTAAGCACTCAAAAGTTAGTCATTTATTTGAGCACTTAGACTTAAAATACTATAATCTCGTTATATTTTAAGCAATTTTTGAAATATTATAGTCTCTAATTTTTCAATTTAGTATAATCTACGTAATCTAATAACTAATCTTTATCAATACTTTATCAATGCGTATTTTATAAAAACATATAACATGAATATGTAGTAGTTGCTAACTTCTATCTTTAATGAGAAGAGACCATAATAACTAATTATGCATAATCATGGCTATTTATGCATTTATAAAAAATTTAAAAATGCAAAAATCCCTAAAAATACAAAAATTCTATAATATTACAAAGTTTGATAGCTGAAATAAATTTTTGCTTAGTGTTCGGTCTCACCGAACACAGAATTTCGGCCACAAAATCTCGGCCGTCTGGCTGAGCTTTGTTTTACAGCAGACAAGGCCTTCGATCGTGGATTGAAGCATGGAACTAACTTTCTCGGTCACATGCGAAACACGGGCCCGCAAAATCACTTAAAACGGGCATCCCTTCGTGGCCCACCCTGGGCCCGCGATTTCCCGAAGCTGAAGGAAAGGGAACCGAGAGAGCGTCCGTGCTTTTCTTCGGCTTGCAAGTTAGAATTGGATCGACTTCCAAGCAACACAGGTCATCTCTCACAACATTAGAATTACCACCGAGAGGAAAAACCCCTGATATCACACGCGCGCGAACACTAGTTGTAGTCAAACCTGACTCCCAGTTCCAAGGCTCGGTAAGTTTCTTTATCACAATTGTCGTCGCCATAAACACATCTGGACTCAGTTAGCTTACCTGTAACCAAAGAAAACACAATAGACTCCATATATTATATAAGATCACCCACCAGACAAACTAGTCAATTAGTCTTCAACAATCCAGCGGAGTAGTCAGTAGTTCTCAGGAGCCACGCGAGTGTATACATCCAACATCTCATCGCGAATAACTTTCTCACACCATTCCTACGTGCACCAATTTACTCTTCTACTCATACAATCTCATTTATTTGACTTTACATTCCTTACTAATATAATTCATGTTCGTCAGATTATCAAACCATTCAATCTCTCTTCTGAGAGAGATGAGTGAATTTAAATCCTACCAGTCTAACAAAATCAAACCGAACTTGAAAGCTGCCTTTCATTAACGTTGAAAGCAGCAAGCCACCAGATCGGTCTAGATAGTCAACGTCCCTAATACGTGGATTCAGATCGCCACGCTACACTTAGTTATAGATATTTTCTTGATTGTTACTATATAAGTTAATATAAGCATAAAAATATAAATTTGCATAAACATCTAAAATCTAACTACTACATTTAACTTTACTTATTTATTTGTATTATTAACTACTACACTCTTATTGATTTGTCATGTAATAACATTGTATAGGTATTTGTATTTAGCATTTTATGAATTCTAACTACAGTTCAACGCAAAAAATATTAATGTAAGAGTTAATTTTTGGAAAATACGTGTTTGTTTAAAACAATTGATTTCTGAGGTTTGAAATATTATAGAATAGAAAATGTTTATAGATTTTTAAGAGAATTTCTTTTTATTGAAATTTTATTTCTTTCAAGCACTGACTCAATCTTTCTGATTCTTGAATAGTTAAATTTAAAAAATAAATACATGTATGTTCGACTCATTCAATTCTCTAGGAATATCGAACTGTTTGCTCAGGAAAGTTGATTTTAAAATTTTTACGAAGTCATGATCTATAAATTCTTTTTTCTGTATTTGTTATTTACATTTAAAAATGTCTTTTTCCCGTATTTGTTATTTACATTTAAGAAATTTATAATACATATAATAGAAGTAATGAAAAATTGAGTTATTATTAATTAATAATGCAATTGCATACGTATGTTCTAAGAAAGCTTTCATTTAGCTGCGATAAATTAATTAATTTTCGTATCAGAAAGTCTGATTATATATTTCATCTTCATCCTCAAAATAAGGTTAATACAAACATTGAGATCACATATCTGCATATGTGTGTATTTGATTTATGAAAATATGTATATTGAACTTTCTGACCACATTTTACAATTTTCGTAGTCTCTATATAAATTGTGAAAATTATTGTAAATATAATATACTCATAACTATAAAACGATATAGTTATGATAAATATTAGCTTAAAATGAAAAAATAAAAATGTTATATTCTTAATTTTGTTATTTATATTGAAGTCTATAATTCTTTTTCTTGTTTTATTTTTAAATTTTTTATGAACACGTGTATTTATTATGCATTCTTTAAATTAAAAATATGAATTATGAATGTGACAATTATGAAAAAAACGAAAACGAATTATGAAAGAAACATAACTGTAGATTTTCATTTACTTAATGCTAATTTTCTGAAAATTGCAAGATAGATCCAGTTAAGCTAAAGTTATCATATTATCTGAATTTTACAATCTGCAGCAGTAAGAAGTGTATCTCGCTTTTACTTAAATTGTACGAGTAATTAAAATGTGTATAATATGACGAAAAGTTATTCGATTCTAAAACTAATTTCATAGAAATGCAAGACAAACTCAGGGGACTAAATAGATTAACAACATTGAGAACAATAATACACAGATCTCAAACTTTTATCGCGTATTTTAATTTATGCTAACTGCAGGCAAAGGCAAAAGGAGGTTTCAATGGAAAATTTCCTCTTTTCGTTTTTAAATAAAATACCAAGCTTTTGTGATATTGGAAAACTACTTATATTAACAATGATACAGAATATAAAGGGAATTTTGTTTTGAACATTAATTTGCATATTAGATATTTACAATTGAAAAGGTATTACTTGCTTTTCAAATTTAATGATAAAAAATTAATTAGAATTAAATTAAAAAATTACATTAGAATTCCATTTATATTCTTTTCAGGGAATAAATAGTTTATATAATATAATATAATATAATATAATTGAAGTTCATGTAATAAGAATCCACTGATTCTCTGCTCATGTAATAGCAATTCAAGTTCGAACATGTTTATTTATAATAATTCAAGTTAACAAGAGTTCATTTAATCGAGTATTAACTAAAATTTGATTCAAATAATGGAATTTGTATGAATGGAGTTCTAGTGTATATAGAAGGTATTTGATGAAATATTTAACAAAATAAAAAATTAATGACTTTTTGGAAGCTGTGTTGCATTTTAAATTAAGTTGTTTTTTAGAGGAAGTAGTTAATTAATTAAAAATAACTACGCATTGAAAAATAAGTTTGTATATTTTATACAAATTTATTAAAAAATTAATCAAATTAAATTTAATTTTTATCTGAAACTAATCTATCGTTACCAAAGATTCCCTGCTAAATGAATAATGTTATTAATAAACCATTTCTTATAATTAGAGGTGTGCGGGTACCCGAAATTTCGGGTCGGGTCAGGTTAGGTCCTGAAAGTTCGCAAAATTCGGGTATTCGTAAAATCGTGTAATAAAATATAAAATAAAGAAAGTCAAATTATTACAAAAAAAGTGGAAGAATTGTATTTTCTACATTCCAATTTGAAAATCGTTACTTGACCGTCGAGTTACTTGACTTTTTTATTTTATATTTCATTATAATAGATATAGAATACAATGACCTTGTAAATTGGAAAATTTATATGGAAGATTCAGTTGCAAAATCATTCAGAAACATCACATTTATTGTCGTTGAAAAGTCTGTACGATACTGTCCAAACCGTCTTTATTAAATTCGGATACATAAATATTATAATTTTTCAGGATATGAGTATACCCGCACACCCTTGCTTATAATATATCATGACACTTTACAATCTAGACTGCGAATTTTTGTGTATTTATAGGAAAAAATACGTAAAATATCCAAAAAAAAACAGCACTTTCTGTAATATTTAGTACGTAAAACAATTTTCAACTGCTTTTTTAATTATATTCTCAAAAATATGGATTTACATAAAAATACGTATTTATGATATTTTATAACATGCTACGACATATGTATTTACATATAATTGCATATATGTTATTATAATTTTTGCAGTGCTATAATAATTTATGTTTTTCCTGGAAAAAATTCTGTAAAACTTTTTTTTTCCACTCATCAACGAGAATAGTCTCTTCATGAAATTTTGTTTATGTAGAGACGAATTTATTTTGACGCTAATGGAAGTATAAGCGTCGGATCTTGAAAGGCTATGGGATCTTCAAAAGAGCTCCTTAAGAAACTTAATAAATGATTATCAGAATAACACAAAATATTTATTAACATGCAAAGATCAAGACAAAAAATTAATAAAAGATGTATTTGTCAAAAAATGAACTAACAATTATCAGAAGGAAATATTGTCTTCTCAATTATATAAAATATGCAGACCGAGATAAAGATTTTAATCTGGCATATTGTTGAATCAATTCATTTTTAACATTAGAAGTATCGATGACCAAAGTATAAAGATGTGTCGGAGAAATTAAATTGCGTAAAATAAGAAAATATTTTTAATAAAAAACATCCAGTTTCTATCTAAATATTAGATGAGAAATTATTCAAATCTATAAAAATGCATCATTGTGAATTTATAAAATTTCTATAAAAATTACTAATTAGTTTTGACTATTTTGATAGTTCCAGTGTTAATATAGTAAAGTAGAAAGAACCTTCTCAAAATGACAATAAAAAATAAATTATGCTCAAGAAATAATTGACCTAAAAATAATATTATAATGACTAAAACATTATCACAATGAAATAATAAAAACAATTTGCATACGAAAGTCAGAAGGAAAAATTTATTGTAAAGTAAAAAGTATTTATTTATGTTTTTACAATTATAATTTACAATTATAGTGATTACATATTATTATATTCGTTATATTACACATACATTTACTTAATAAAATTAAAGTTTAGTTGTGAAGACCATATTATAAACATTTCTGATATTATTATTTTCTGAATTTTTTAAAACAATTTTTTCAAAGTTATTATTCTGCATAAGGTACAAGGTTTTGTCTTATTAGTTTTTCACCACACGATGCTTTTTAAAAATATCCAATTTTCATTGAATGATTTGAATGATCCCATATTTTATAATTGCCACAATACAATACAATAAGATATATATTTTTCACTTGATTCTTTCTGCATATAAAATAAATATTCCGCATCAAATACTTCAAATTTCAATTTGTTATTGGTCGATAATATTTATTGAAATGACACATATTATTTACTCCTATTATGCTGTAATTTGTATATGTAAATATAAAAAAATTATTTCTATTATATTGCAACATAATATAATAGATATAATATAAAAAATATAATAAAATATTAATATAATAAGATTGAACATGTAACAAAATCATACAAGAAAATTGTATTAATGTAATCTAATAATCATTTTGTTCAAAGTGCGTTTATATTCGGTGATTTGTCGATATGAATATGTAATTTGTAAAATTTTGCAATGAAAGTTTCGTAAAATTAATTGGTATTTGCTTTAGTTCAGAAGTTTTATCAGCTGCAAGTATCTTAAAGAACTACTGTCCGCTACTTTTTTCTTGTGCATACGATCAATCTATAAGTTGCGAAGTTTTTTTAAATTACGAGACTGTCGATCAAAGACCAAGCAGATTACGCGATCACGATCGATGGATCCGTTTGATGACGACCCGTGATGCGAATATTTATTCGAGCTTATTATGCCGATCGTTATTCCACTCGACAACCGTGCCTATAGATGAAGTGATTGTATAATGAAACTACTAAAGCTCTTGTTTAAAGAACGCGTTGGCCAACTCAAGGATTTCTTTTTGTTCCTCTCCCCGTGTTTCTCGCTTCATAGGCTCTATCTCGCCAAGATTCAAGGATCGTTCGTTTGCTTTTTGTCCTGTTGCATTTTTCATTCGCGCGCAAAATTACGCTGTCAATTTTTGCACTGGGATTCGACATTAAAGATTCAAACGAACGAGACGAAAATATCCTTGAACGGAAGAGCTGGTGAAACGAACCTGAATTTGGTCGGAAATACCTACGTACATGGTTTTATAAATCTTGAATTGCTATTGTTTAGCAGGATTGGACGAATTCGAACTAAAGAGAAGAAATGACAATTTGAAATCATTTCCTATTGATTTATTATTTTTATTCGAGAAATAACATCGCGAAAAATAATTTTATCTTGTCCCTAACTTTTTATGAGTTAATTCATTGAAATAAAATAACTAGCCAATATAAGTTTATATAATTTTATATCTTTATCAACATAATTCTATATAGGTATTTTATTTCCAATACATATATAATACAGTTACGTATAGCTATACACGTATACTGTATTATACAAGGTATTCTAAATTATTCTAAATAAGCAAACTGTGAGAATTTAATTTACAGGCAAAAAAATATGTTTTATATTTTAATAAAGTTATAAACAAATATTATATGCATAGCATAGGTAGACAATAGAAGTGATTTTACATGAATTAGTGCAAAGAACGACAGTTTTATTGAAAGTTGAAACTCAGTAAAACTTGTAGTTTCAATATTTACAATTCTATTATTCACCGATCAAGCTTAAGGACAACACAAGTTTGGCGATTTTTTCACCATTTATTTAATATTGAATATTATATTATCAACGTTTCAAGTTCAATAAAATGGTAAAAAAAAATCTGATGGCAAATTTTTAAAGACTAGTTTAAAGGACTAGTTTTAAAGATAAAATTTCAATCTTCAAGACTATAGTGGATTTAGTTGTGAAAAAAACTTTTTGACATCTTTACACGCGTTTGAATTTTCGAAAAAAACATATCTGTACTTTCCCAAGAGATATATAAAATAAAATAAACTATATAAAGTAAAATCAAAATAAATCTTCGAAAAGAACGTAAAAATATTCGAAAAAAACAAACTAATCTTGTTTGGAAAGTCTATATAGTGAAATATAAAACAAAAACGTTGCTTTGCAATATTGCTATTCTGAAAATAAGTCACAGAATCAAGTTATAAGTGAGAACTTCAAAATCGAGTTTATATTTGCAAAACTTAGATGATTTTAAAAGAATAGTAAAATAATTATTTTGCTTCATACATTACTTATAATTTGTTATATAAAAATGTTTTGCTTCATAGAAAATCTATTATGATTAATTAAAATAATTACATTTTGAAATAACAAGTATATTAATGAATTGCATATTTTATTTTTATTGTTTAACTTTTTAATAAGTAATATTTAATATTTAATTTTAATGTCTAATTTTTATTACTAGGTATATTCTTTATCAAATAAATTTAAAACAAGTTTTTTAACTTTGTAATATATTAATATCGTAAAGAGATAATAAATACATATTATTAACACTAAAACTATCAAAGTGGATAAAATTCATAATTTTTGTTAAAAATTTTAGAGATTTATATGATTTTTCGTAAAATGTATGAATACAAGATTTTGCTCCATTGTATTCTAAAGTTTTTTTTTTTTTTATTTTAACACCTCTGATGGAAATTTTATGTTTTAATTGATGGTAGTTCTAGTGTAAAAATCATTAATTTATATATTTTAAAAATATTTCTGAGTTACTACAAATTAAACAAATATCCAGATATTCGTGAGCAGTAACGCACTTTTTATTCAACTTATATAACAAGTTACGTTTCTTGAATACTAATTATTAAATACAAATATAGAGAAGACTGTGGCAACACAATTTCTGTAAAATTGTGAAACATTTAACCTTGTTTCCAAGAAATAAAAGAGAAGTTTTTTTCATACCACAAGCGTGCAAAAATATCCAACCACCGATTCCTCTACATTTATTGCACATATTACCTTTTGCAATTTCACATCATCACTTCTTAGTAATCGAAATTTTTGCTACCTCGCGATAGGAATCTTCTGCGAATTTCTGTGAAATTTTACGCTCGGTGATGTACACTTTCACGGTTTATTTAGTAGATTTCTCATTCCGGATTAAATTGATAATCCCTCGAAGATTACTCACGTCGTATTAGATTGCACCACACCTTTCTCATTTATACTCATTTCGCATTGAAAATAATGCCTATCGTAGACTGATAAATTATATTGTTGGTTATAAATACATATTGCACACTTGTGACGAAAGTGACATTACTCAGAAAATGCAATTTTCGAATTATTATTGTGAAAATGTTACAGAGATACTCCTTGATCAATTATAGAAATTTTATTTGGTTGTCTTCATAACTAGAAACAGTAATTATGTTTACTTCTGATTCATGTATTGTATCTTTTAAATATTTTTTTTAATATGAATTTTATCTTAACCATCACTATAGACGATTATCTGTGAAAATTGTATTACTTTGAATCGTGTGTCGTTCCTTGATTAACAAAATAGTGTCTAATTATTTACTTATTTATTTATTCATTTCGTTCACAGAATAAACCACTTTTGTTACGTAGTACTATGATAATAAAAGATATGAACAAAAAAATACGAATAGAATTAACAACAAAAATGCAACAGAAAAATAAAATAATTAAACTAAAACAAAACAAAAAGAATATGAAAAAAAAGAATAACAGTAATATAAATATATAGCATAGTATCAGTATTAATAATAATTATGATGAACAATAGTATATTAATTCTATACCGAAAGAAAACGAATAGCCATACTTCTAATTATTTCACTGATAGAGACTTAGTGAATTAACATCAAAACTCTAGGATGGTAATTAAAACATAATCAAAATTTTTCTTTTTCCTGGAAAACATACTTTGTCGAGGTGTTACTTTCGTTACAAGTGTGCAATGTATCTTGTTGATTTTGATGCGAGAATACTGCAAAAGACGTTCAGATTAGATATGATAAAATATAATATAATATATGAATAAATTAATTTATCAAAATTTATCAAAAGAGATTTTTAAATTTGAAATTAGTCTAACAATTTTTATAATAAATACATATATTATAATAATATAAAATTACTTTCTCATATTGTTTTTTTTTTACTTAACATCTTATGTGAAAAAACAAGTTACGTTTACTCAATGTTATACAAACATTATAAACATTATAAACATGGTTTACATAATACATAATATGACGCGAAGCAAATTGTATTATATACGATTTAATGTATCATTTATAGATTTACTAACTATTTCAAATTTTTACATTCAACACACTTTTAATACAAATGTTAAAATTAGATTCAAAATAAAGATATATTTTTAAATTATTTTTACGATTCATATATCTACAGCTGTAAGGAAAACGTCACATTAACAATTTCAAAAATTTACGTTTTTGCATTCATTGAGTAAAATACAGGATATATACATTTATAATGAAGAAATGATAACAAATATAGATTTATGCCATTCAAAGAAAACAAGATATTACTAATGAAAAGAATTTTAAATGTATATCTCAGAAGTGAAAGCATGTGACATATGGCGTTTTTCAGTACAGAGATATATAAATCAGTTCTTTATTTTGGAATTCTATGCATATATTTAATATTTTATAAGATTTAGAAGATTAAAAGATCAAAGCAATCAATTTATTGTTTTTATCGGGCAATGTTGTCAATTTAAATTATATAAATTTAAAAATAAAAGATTTTTCATTACATTTCTCAATTATTTATTATCTAAAAGTTTGTTAGTCTTCTCTTTGAAAGAGGAATGAAAAAATTTGTCAGATCAGAGATTTCGATATTAATTCAACTTATTAAGATTTAATTTGCATACAGAGTATTAATATTGAATCGAGCATCTAAATTATTTCGGCTGCTACTAATATTAAGAGAAAATGTTTCTTTTGTATTATTATGTTACATTAATGAAATCCATTTTTTAGTTTTCAAACGCACTTCAAGGTCGATATTTAGGTCGCTGAATTCGTTTTGACGTCGATTACAACATTGCATTATAAGAAATGATGTTAATATGCCAAGAAAAGTTCAATGTCCTTGAAAAGAATTGTCAAAATGATCCTCACAGGATTTTTTTCAGTAACGTTAAATGCACGTCTTGAAACCATTTAAATCCTATTTAGTTATTTATTTCTTAACATTAATAGCAGCCGAAATTTAGATGTTCGATTTGAAATCAACACCCCGTATATAGATTTTTTTTTTCTTTTGAACAAGATTGCTTTGTCCATTATCCTTTCGTCATTAATTACCGAAAAAATTAAGTTAATTGACTATTACCAGGACGTGTGTAAAAAATACCTCGGCGTTCGTGTTCGAAGTGCATTTAATCAAGCGTAATGCAATATTGTGTCAGTGAAATGATTATCACAAAATAAAACGATGCTCTGTGTAATTAATTGTGTCACCTCTGTGTTATTTCACGAAGTACAGAAATGAATAATGGATCGATACTTTTTAAAACGAACCGTAATAAGATTCGAAGTGCTTTAACTTATCGGCTAACTTAACGGCTAATGTTACGTTGACGTGAAGTTTCATTCATAGTTTTTGCATAATCGATTTACTTTATTTAATATTGCAATTATGTAAGAGATATTAAAGCTTATTCAATACTTTTTTTGTACAGCTTACAAGAATGAGGACATTTGTTACTACTATTTGTTATCGTAAAATTTTTGGCTTTTATAAATTGTCTATTATTTTTTGTTTGTATATAATACGTATATCATTTGATTTAAGATGCATTTAAGATTTCATTACACAATAACGTTGTAAATATGAAATAGAATCAATATTTCGCGAATTGGAAAATTAAAAATTTAATTGTATTATTTTATTATTAATTTTATTGTTAATTTTAGTATATTGCTAGTTATCTGTAACTAATTATAATATTTCAAATTTTTAAACTATTATTCCTAGTTTTATTTAAAATAAAGTGTTTGTTATTCAAAAATAAAATAATTTCTCTATACAATATAAACATAAAATTGTTTTTTCATTTTTTTATATTATTAGTAAATTGAAATAGATATATATAAATAGAATATTTACATATCTTTAGGAAATTGATATATATAAATAGAATATTTATATATCTTTAGGAAATTTAGGAATGTAAATTTACAGAATGCGTATAATGTATAAATATATATATATAAAATGTTCAGTATACAGTATTTATTACGAACAAATTTCTATGTGGATTGCGTTTCTTTGGTTATATTTGTAAAATATAGAAACGTATGCGGTCTAATTTACTCTTCGTTATGTAAAATGCAAAACGTGTATTGAACGCGTAATAAAACGATACTTTCATGATTCCGTGACAACAAAAGGGATATTGTGCTAGCAATTTATGGTCATCGATAGTTGCTAATGATTACGACGATATCGTTTTTGCAAAAAGGAGCACAAGTGGAACCTCTTCGTTCCACATTGCATTTACGTAGCAAAGACGCCACTACTACTTCGCACGGCCACTCCTAACTCTTGCAGGCCTCCGAGTTTTTGCATTCCCCGTTCTCCCTTGAAATTACTGGCAAAGTTAATCGAGTGTGCCAGAAATATCGTCTACCGACGATTATCTGGCAGACAGTAAACGGAGACTCGTCATCGTTATGCAGCAGGAATTCTATCTTGAAATTATTGCGTGATTTCGTACGAGCTGATAAAGACCTATTGCATTTTTTCCTAGTTTTTTTTGGAATCATTTTTTGCAGCTAGAATACAATATTTTTTCACCTAAAACTTTATTTGAGAATAAAAAAGTGATATTTGGTATTCAAGTAATTAATTTTGTCTTTGACCCTTTGCCTTAATGACTTGTTCGAGATATCATGTGTTTCGAGTACCAAACTTAATCTTTAGGTCTTAGAAACGTCATGCGATTTTTGAAGCTGTTCTTCACATTTTCTTTTCTTTTTGCATAAATTTTTTTCTACTTATGATATTTTCCTGCTTTATTTATATGCTTTCTCTAAACAAATAAAGAATGATAGCCGAGTTAAAAAAACAAAAAAATGATAGAAATAAAAAATGAAATTGAATGAAAAAACTATCAATGAATTGTTGGCAATGCAAACAGTGTCAGATATTCTATTTCAATTCTATTTCATTCTATTCCGAATGTTTTGAAAGTATCCGAACCTCTATTATCCAAATACTCTAATATACATAATAGAAGCGTTTTACATATCATAATAGAACTGTAATAAACTATTTTACATGTATTATTATATAGTTTGATTTATGATTTTCATAATTGTAAAAAGAATTTACTAAAGGAAGAGTATTGAGAAAACATGCATACAAAAAATTATTTTTAATTTTATTTTTGGTACGAAACGAAAATAGCGAGAATGTGTTTATTTAGATAGAAAGAAAAGAAAATCAAATTTCGATAATTTTTGATGAAATACAAAAGAAATATAAATCTACAGAACAAATTCTGCAGCCAAAATTCTTAAATATATTGATAATTTTTTAATTTTTTAATCTACTTAAATATATGCAATTTAATATCTATTTATTTAATTTTGTTTAATTTATAATTAAATTCTTGGATATATAGAAGAGCTTGGATATAAGAGACTTTATGGTATCATGTGTAGCAAAACTATTAAAATAAAATTCCGTATTTTATATTTTTTGTTATTTAAATAAAAACATCTAAATATCTTTATTATTCATAGTTTTACGAAAAAAGTTCTTAGAACAAAGTTGCATCATTTCATGAATACTTTTCTAAATTTAATTTAGAAATTATATGTATGTTTATATTAAATTAATATTTTATTAATAATGTTTTGCTAGATTAATGTACATTAAATCTAATATATTATTCTGAATTTAATATTGGGATAAAGTTACGTTTTCTGTAAAATCTTAGATTATTAATTCTTGATATAATAATGGTATAGTATATATTTTTTTTATATATCAATCAATATTTTTTTTTTTATTCTGAACACAAAAGTATTACGGTATTTGTATCTGAAAATAGAATAATACTAAGAAAACATTATGATATTTGTATCTTGTAAAACAAGAAGTCAATTTAATTTATAAAGCATTTTCAAGAATATTCTAAAAACAATTTGATTTTGTATTTATTTTCCACATTTTTTTATATCTTCTAATTCTTAATTTTTTAATAATTTGAAGACAAAAGATCTTTATATATGTATTTTTATTATTCTCTAGGAATGTTATACGCTTTAAGCGTACAAAAATAATTATAAATGTTTTCTCGATTATGTTCTTCTGGAGTGAGAATATTTCATGATGTTTGCCTTCACCGCCTCAAATTTGTCCCGAGAGACGACAATATATTGAATATTGTAGTTGTATAAATGATTTGGCAGGTCCTCTTCAATGTACATATTTTAACATCTTTCTAAAACTTTTATACAGCGGTTCGATTGTCTAACCTGTTTTTACTACCTTTCATGTAGTTCATGTAGGTTAAAATTAAAACATCTCTTTGCAATTATCAGCTGCGCCATTCATCATATTCATCCTTTTATTTGAAGATTTAATTCATTTAGTTTGACAAATCTACTACTGATCATTGCGCTTAATTAAAACGAACTGGAACGTAGTATGATTTCACTAGTTATAAAATTAATTATACTTAATTTTGTTTTATCCTGATTGCTGACCGTTTTATGAATGTATTTGATGATACCACATATTTAATAAAAACGAATAAAGAAAAAATAATAATTTAATATATCCAATGGATTAATAATCTAAATGATGAATTTGTATTTTAATTATTCTAAATATTTTCAGATATTATAATAGTACAAGTACATATACATAAAAATATTTATACGTATGTATAACTCATCTAACTAGAGGTATTTCTAAAGGAAACAAACTTATTTTTGCACATGGAGTCATCAATTACATGAACACTGCATATAATAAATGAACTGCGGATGTTTATGTAAATTCATATCTTCACGAATATAATTATTACCAGTGGATCTTAGGTACAAACTTTATTAAATATTGCATACATTTTTGTATGTCATATGCAGTACTGGCTACATTTGAAATAAAAAAATATTTGAAATAATTGAAATGCTCTTACTGAAATAAAATACTATTTGAAAATTTATTTTATTTGAGCACATGCAACTTATAAACTCAAATAAATCAGCATATGATACTTATGAACTCAAATAATATTTAAATCATAAAAATAAATAATCATCTCAAACTGATAATAATGTGTGTGGAAAATAATCTCTATAAATTTTCCATAAATGCATAAAATACTGCAGTCTAATAATAAATATAAATAAAATAAAAATAAATATCTTCAACTTATAATTAGTAATGTGTCAGGAGCCAGAAATCTAAATAGTGAAAAGTCAATTTTCTTCGAACCATCTTCTCCCATTACTTTTCGAATAAAAACAACGATTTTACCTCTGTTTTGGGATTTTCATAAAAGACTCGAAGCAAAAAATGTTCTGTGTATACAATACACGAAATGGGGCATAAGGCGCCATTTAGGGTCGTCTATTACGAAAGATCACTACTGTATAACTAACAATACCTGTGCTGGTCGATAACAATGATTGGCCGGACTTCGTTGACCTTCTTGTTCACATTCCAGGACCTCGCCCAATGTTATAAATCGACGCTCTTCCTCACCCAAAATACTTGTATAGTTGGTGATGACGCATCGTCGACCCTGTTATCATAATTAAACCCGACATTGCAAATGGACATTCAATTAAATAGTTTATCTTCTTGCTATTTTCTCAAGTCTTTTTAAATAAATTAAGATGTTTTGAAATTACAATTTAAAAATTACTCAATAATTTGCGAAACTTCTAGGTATTTCAATTTTGGTATAACATTGAAAATTTAAATATTTTAATATTTTATGTAGTTTTCTGTATAGCATAATTGGATATAATGCATAGTTTAATATCATAAATTTTCGGAATATTTATATCTTGATAAAGTTGATTTCTTTGATATTTATTAATATTAAAACTACCAACAATTAAAATGTAAACATTCATTTGAAAAATTAAAATACAATAAACGGGGAAAAGTTTGTAATGCAATAAAGAATAAAAACTTTATAAAAAATCAAATTCGAATTTTGTTAACACTTTGAGTCCCGCGTTGGTCCCTGGGGACCAACACTGAACTTTCCGTTTGGCCCGCGTCGGTCCCTGCGGACCGACAATGGATTTTTCGTTTGGAGAGCGTCGGTCACTGGGACCAACAGTAACAAAGTTAGAAAATAAATGTAGCAATTTCAATAAAATTTATTGAAACATTCTAAACAAAAATACGACGACTTTTTAAATCAAATTTCTGGCTATCTTGCGTCCGTATATCGTTGAATTATTATTGTAACATCCCGAACAATATCTTCGGATTTTGTGAACATCTTTTTTGTAATTGGTGAACCTTTCTTTTTTCAATAGGCACAGAAATTTCCTTGTCTTTTTTTTACCTGATCGCCTTTTGGACGTCTTTTAAACGCTTTTGGACTTGGAACGTGTTTCACGTTCATATCTCTCTGTATATTTTAGACGTCTCAAATATCGCCCAAGCGATCGGTCGCTCCGGGTAGAACGGAAAGCGCAGCAAAATCGGCGCGGGACTCAGTGTTCGCGCGCGTGATAGCGAGACGAGATCGCGTTTATCTAAGACTTGTGGACTGTATAATTCGCACGCTAAGTATTAGGGGCTTGTCCCCTCGTAGTAACTCTATCGCAGGAGAATATCTTTATTTGTCGGAAATCGAATTGATTCTGAATCTGGAAGCCGAAGGAAAGCCCGAACGTCTCCTCGGTTCCCCTTCCTTCGGCTTCGGGAAAGCGCGGTTCGGGGTCCAGGGTGGGGCACGAAGGGCCAGATAGCCGTTGCCGTCCTGGGTGATCTCGCTGGGCCGTGTTTTCTCACGTGTTTGGGCAAATTGGCGCCATGCCTCAATTCACGGTCGAGGGTCTTGTCTGCCTAGAACAAAGTCCAGCCTTGTGGCCAAGGGTTTCTGGCAACGCAGGCCTGCTAAGGGTACTTAAAAACCAATAAATTTTCCAGTACGTGCCTGCCCTCAGACTGTGGGTATTGTAGCATGGCACCTCTCCCGAACACAAAGTGTTAATAAACTTTTCAAAAACAATGAAGATGTTCAAATGTTAATTCTTATTGGACCATCTTTTAATGTTTTTAATAGAGTTTTATTTACACTAATAATATATATACAGAAATGCAAGGATATGTATGAAAAGCAATGTTCAACCGATAATTATTTTTATTCCATTGTCACGAGAGCGAAATAGGAGATGCGCACAGGCTGCACACGCGGAAAGACTTTACACGACGTGGACCTCCTAAATAGAAAACTTAGGGTTACTGGCGCCTTGATGCGTTGGAATCGGCCCTTATATACTCCGACTCTCATTGTGTCCTTTCCAGTCAAGGAATCGAAAAGTGTGTTTTTCCTGCAGTCTGTACGGTCAGGCCCATGAGAGGTTTTTTGACAATTACCTCATGGCCCTGACGATACTGCATCCTGGGTTCACGTCGTGAGAATTATATTTACGATGCTGCCTGGGTCTTGTCCCCTACAAATCCTGTATGAATTATTTGTGACACGTTCATAAAAACGAAGTTCTATTGTATATAAATATAAACTGTCCGTAATAATTAGTAATATGAAATCAATTATTGTATAAAAATATCTTAATTTCTATTGTGAAGGAAAAATCAATAGTAGAAAAGAGAATGAGTGAGTTATAATTAAAACTATCTGTTCCTCAGTGTCGCGTGCCGATCCGAATGTGCGTAATAAACGAAAATTTAATCGGTAGCTTGCTGTTTTCAACGTTAATGAAAGTCAGCTAGTTCAGTTTAAAGTTTGTTTTAATGTTAGAGTCAGTAAGATTTGATCACCCTTTGAATCCTTTATCTCGTTTTACTATCGTCGCACAACTTAACGCGTCGTCACGACGTGCATTGTCCTAATTAATGCGACACCACGAGGCACCAAAAAAAGCGAAGAAGAAAAAAAAATCACGCGATCGACAAACAGCCAATCATGTACCCGCGCGATGCCGAAATAATGGTCCAATCACATTCGAGCCCTCCGCTCGACCGAATGCGTGTCATTTGCCCTTGCATGCGCGCATAGCACGGCAGCGGCGCGAAAATACGATCAGAAAGGAACCGCATGACTGTCTGGCCCTCGCCTTATTCGGCGAGACCGAATACTTAGGTTGTAAATATGTCCACTGAATTGTCCACTGTAAATATTGAAAAATTCAGCCTCGTTCACAAAATATGAAAGCAAATTTCTAAATAATTTTCCCACTTTTACAATTTTAAACCCACGCTGATTCACTTTGCGTATCACAATTATAAGTTTAAATTTTCTATACTCTTTTTCGTTCAATTTGACTAAAATTATGCATGGAAATTATGCAACCTCGTTCTACGTTCTGGAAGCAGTGCTATCAATTGCATGTCATAGCGAATATATCGCTCCTTGAAATAAATCGACGAATTATGCGACATCCGCGATTGTTGTTTGGTTGCAAGAGATTGAAAATATCGCTCTTCATTAAAAGTTATTTGTTTGTCGAGCTAGAGACGTTAGAACAGTCTCCGATTTTAGGAAAGGGTGTGATGCTTGAATATTTTACTATACAATAAGGAGTGAAGAAGCGTCTCGAGTGGCTGGTAAAGTGCCTTATCTTATTGTTAAGAGGTGCGAAGGTAAAAAAAATGCGATGAAAGCCCACTTCCTACTAGATAGTCATTGAATTTTAGATATTCATCATAAAGGAAGATATTTAGAACATTATGTGAATATACATTCTTAGTCATATTAAGTTCCAATATAAGAATATAATGTGTCAAATTTAATGTAATAACACTAATGTAATAATGTATAGTATAATTATTGTAAATGTTTCTATATATATTTATTCTATATACATTTCTATAAATATTTATTCGTAATTTTTAAATCTTTTAAATCTTTTTTATTTATTTAATTAATTGATAATTATATATTTATAGCACTAAGTTTAATTAAATTTTAATTAATTATTTACTTAGTTTAACAATCAAACTTATGATGCACATATATGATTTTTTTATTCAGAATGATCTATCGAACACACTAGTATTCGGTTTTCCTCACAAATAACTAAAAAAGAATAGGTACATATTCTTTTTTCAATATTAAAACAAAATCGTCTTTTCGATTAAAAAAGAGGACAAAGCAGTAGGATTTCCATGTTCCAACATTCATTTAAATTCACGGGACGTTATTTTTCATTGAGAAACATCCAGAAACTCAAAAGTTGTGTAATGGTGTAGTACAGAAAAGAATTCTAAGTGTTTTTACTGCTGTGAATGCGGATTGTGGTTTTCTTTTATTACAGTTTTTCGTAAAGGATAGCGCTATGCAAACAGTACCGGAATTAATTTCACAAATATCAAAGAGATTTCAATTAACAGAGCCAATTCCACACCATATTTGAACTTGTCTTGAGACACTGTTTTAAGTTATTCACTTTGAAAGAAGATGACTCTATTGAGTCTTTAACAATTTTATTTATTATTTGGGACGATTTTTACTAATATATTATAGGTGCTTCAATTTTCGATGATTAGAGTTTAAAATAAAGAAAGAAACTATTAGAAATTGTTTTTCAACATTCTCTTGTTTTATAAATCTTTTCTTTTTTTTTTAATTCATTAGAGATCAGGAGGATAAAATAAAACTTATAAATGTGATTTTCGGATTCGATTTTTACAATTCTTACACTCAGTCCCTGAGATATGCTAATGAAAAAATAAAATTAACTAATTGTCATTTTGAACAAAAAAAGAATTGTAATATATAAATTGGTATATCTAATTATATTTCTATAATACTAATATACTAAATACTACTTCTATAATGTTAAAAATATGTGGTGTTAAAAGTCAAGAAGAATATAAAAAAACTGCAATAAAGATATAACATACACAGTGATAAGTCTATGTAATTTTATATGTATAACAAACTAGTTTGTAATTGTAATAAAATCGTAATAAAAGAAGGAGATATTAAATAATAATAACGAAATATATTGGATTAAGTATTTGTAGTTATGTTGATCATTTTTAAAAAATCATTTAAGATAGTAACGTATGTGATGATGATGCAACAAAGTGATAAACATCTTGCTTATTCAGTCGGACACTTTATTGCTATGTTTATTTGTTATTTAATAAAAATAGTGATACTTTGATTTTCGTTTACAAAGTCTTTCTTCACATTTTTTATTTTTATTATAATATTTATTTATATAATATTTTTTATTTATATAATATTTTCCGTCCTATTGATACTCATAAAACATTTTGTCAATGTTTCTATAGAAATCCGTGAAATATCCAAAAATATACAGTGGACAAAAACCTCTTACACTATTGACAGAGATCAAAAATAAATCGTAGCATATTAAAGTAATATATTTGAGATATATATTTTTACATTGAACTTCGTACTTATAACTTACAATCAGTAGATTCAAATCAATTTACTAGATACGAAATTTTATAAAATGTTACATTAACAAAATTTTTGACTTGAATTTCAATTCTTATTAATAATATTTTTATTCTTTTACGAAAAGTCGTTCTATCAATTCGTTGTGTTTGTACAAAAGATATTTTTAAAATTCCAATTTTATCTAATATTTGATATATTGTATTTAATCTTTCTGCAAAATTTTTATACTATTAGTTTTTATTTTATTTTATTATTTAATTTTTATGTATCTTTTACAACAATACAATTATAATACAATAAGAGCGTTAATAAATTTATGAACGTTCCTGTTGTTATTGTTGCAGGCCAAACAACGTGCCTCCGTAAAATGGCTCTTATCGAAGGCATACAATAACCGAGTGCCAGAAAACCTTCGTGAGCCGTATTATGTCGATAATGAGGTATGTACCTATTTCCGATATTTTTATATGTACCACAATCAATATTATTCGAAATTCTTATTAATGTTAATTTGAATTTTGACAAGAAAAAATCGAATAATTTGTTGCGTCGAATGAAGCGTAAATTAAATTGTTTTTGCTTTATATATTAATAACAAACATTTTTATATAAATTCATATTTTTCAGAAAATATAATTTGAAAGAATAAAAACTTTGTTGATAATTGTTTTATCTACCAAATATTATAAAAAGCACTAGACTTACTATTCATATTATGTATGTTCTGGGCAACTTTGCAATTTTAAATCTTCTATAAATGCATAAAAATCTGGCAGTTTAATAATTCCAAGTATATATTTATAAGTATATATTTGAACAATAAATGGAAGCGATAACATAAATAATACGAGAAGGGAAATAGAAATGAGTGAAAATTAGAAACGATCTCATAATGCTCTACTTAAGAATCAACAAAAATGAATAATTCTACAATAGTGAAATAATAAATTCTTAAATTTGTAAAGTCGAAAAGTAGTAACGAATAATAAATGAATTATATTGAAGATTAATTATCAAGAATTTCAGATATAACTTCTCAAATTAGTCTAAAGTTAGAATTCTCAATCAACTAACGTAGATTGCGGATTTTTATGAATTTATCAGAAATTTAAAAAATACAAAAACGTACATAGTACATGAAAACATTTAAAATATCGAAAATATAGGTGATACAGAAAGGAAGTAAGTCTACGTGAAAGAGCAAGTCGAAAAGAAACAAGTAGAATTTCTTCATTGAAAGCTTCATTTTTGAGAAACTCGAGTTTAAAAATTTATTAAGTGTACTTGAACTTGACTAATTCTAGACTAGACGAGAGTAATTGATAAGAGGTTACTCTATCTGCAAAAGTAAATAAAAAATGTAGAATAAAATGTTTCCATTTAAGACCTCATTTTAAAGAAAACAAACTTTAAACAACTTTAATTAAAAATTGATTTGGTAGATATGTATTTGAAATTGAATTTTCTCAAAGACAAAGGGTATTATGAAAAAATTTCGTTTTATATTCTTGACTTATTTTCGTAGGTAGAATAACTTTCTGTTAATTACTCATTTCTGACCAATCCAGAATTAACTGAATTTAAATATATTTTTTCAAACTCAAACATAAATTTTTTGAATACGAAGTTTTGAACGAAAATATTTTATTCTTTCTTTTCGACTTATTTTTTCATGTAAAATCGCCTCCTTTCTGGTTGTATAATATCTATTATAATATTTTATATATAAAATAAATTTCAGCCTAGATTCTATTTTTTAAATCATTTTCACAAAAATATGAATTTGCATAAAAATCTGCTGTCTAAGCATAATAAATGATGATTCCTCGCTTAGAAGAATACAAACTAGAACTTCCACCGAAAGTTTCTTTCCAATTTTACTACAGACAGCTTAAACTCGCTTCGTTCGAGTTTCATTACGTTTACAAGAATTCTCGACAAGAAGCATTCAATTAAACAGTAATATTGTGAATGCAGCATTAAAGTACCAATCGTATGCACTAACAGTGGTATCAATTGTTCAAGAAGTCTGTTCGGTTACTTGGTTCTTAAAGTGCTCTCAATTAAATTCTAATTTCTTTAAAAGTGCAGCGTTTTCTTTCACATTTGAAAACTTTCCAATGTCTAGGTTTTCGGTTTCTTCTCTATTTAACGTGTCTTGAAAACAAGACTTCTGTAGCACTATTTCGTAACGAGGGAAACCGTGCTCACATCGTGAAGGGTATGCACAAAATTATCAAGTTTACTCGGGAGACGCTAATAAAATTTCGTGAAAATTATTCTATTATCAAACTTCGATAATGAGCGCGGAAATCTCGGGAAACTTTCTTTTATCGAAATATTTCTTTTCGCTATTTTTTTTTTTTTCATCTGACTCCTATAATTTTAATCAAATTTGAAGAAACTGAAATATTTACGATATAACGATATATATCGGTTTTTTCCAAATTGTAGAATATAAAACGAGACGTCATATGAGAAAATTTTCGTCTTATTGAAATACATGGAATTACTCCTTACCCTTATATTATGAAAATTAGGCATTCTCTACCTAGATTACGAAAAATTAAAATCTAAATTACAACAAATTCCTAAGTTTAGTATTAATCTTTGGAACTGCAGAGTAGTGAGATTATTTTAAACTCCATTAAAACTGTACAAATATCTATATATTAAGGAGAATTAGCATTTTTTATTTATTTGATATTTATTATATTATTATAAATATAATTTATATAATTTTTTACATAATTTTATTGCAATAACTCGAGCCCCTGTAATTCAAAAATTTCTATAAGACGAGAATTTTCTTCAGATTTCTTTCATTTATAAAAATAAAATAAATAAAAATAAACCACTACCCAAAATATAAACTTTCATTAATTCGAATTATTTGTCGTATATACATATATGGAACTCGAATACAAAAAAGTCTGTTGTTTGCAAGTGGAAGTTTATCTCTATACATGAAAGAATTGATTCAATACGTCATTCACTGTTTTGGATACAAGCACAATCGCAGTAAAAGGTTGAAGGAACAACATAAAGAAGAATTCTTTCGTTTTTCACTCTCTTCTCCGTATTATAAATTTTAATAATCCTATAAATTTTGTAAATATTATTGAATAAAATAAATCGTGGTTTAAATTTTCGTTTATTAAATCCTTATATAAGTTGAAACTTCCATATTAACTTTTAATAAGTTTTCTTTCCTTTCTTGGAAAAGAAAATAATAATAAACTTTTTTTCCTTTCCATTCGCAAAAAAATACTTTTTATGTATTTAATTTCTAGTTATAATGATTTGAAGAACATTTTAAGGATAAGTATTCAAATAATTCTTTTTAATTAATTGCTAGTTTTGGCAACAACAAATTTTATGAATAAATATATTCTACGTTTCTTTTTATATATTTTTATATCATTTTTATATTCAATTCTTTAGAGCAGTTAATCAGTATTATATCACATGTTTATTTTATTCTGCTATGACACAGTATAATTTTTAATTTTCTAATTTAAAATATTATTTTCTAATTTATATAAAATATTATATACGTGTAATCATATAAAAAAAGTGTCCAAATTTCGACCTTCTAAACAATTTTTAACATTTATTTAAAACTGAATCATTTTTTGCATCTGAAAAAATTGATATAATTACTCTGAAAAGCAATAATCTTCGTTAACACCGAAGATCTTTAATTAATATTTCATAAAAGTTCGTTCAAAGAAAAAAAACGTAAAAAGATGCTTTTTAAGTTATTAAAAAAAGTGTTCCTAATTTCCTTAGTTATAGCGGGAAAAGATTGAAAAACATCATATTATTCTCTTTTTTCATATATCTGAAAAATATTGTAGTGGCCAAAAAACAATATATATAAAATTAGCAATGTTTCTATTGTAAATTACAATTATTACTGATAAATTGCACTTAATGATATAGATGAAACGAGAAAACAATGAAGCGGGGACGAAATTCCCCTAAAGAATATTACTCTAGTATGATATATAATTTTATTACATTACAAATAAATTTGCAATTGTAAATAAATCGACACGTATCTTTTATGATCTGATCATTGAAAGGCGAGGTTTAATCTACATAATTACATTATTATTTCATAGAAAATAAAAAAAATTCAAAATAATTACTTCTTGCGTTATAAAAATAAGCAAACCCATATCAATTGTTATACTATTATCTTGCAACCACGTCTTACGTTTCACGTGCAACCAGTGCGTGAAAGCCTCGGTTGTCGTGGTTGATCCATTTAAGCCAATCGAATTACTTTGCTATCGTCCACACTCGACCTCTTTCTCCGCATCCAGTTAATCATGAAACTACCGTGACGAATGTTCGCATATCTTTCTTTCATACCGTGTCAATCCGAGGATGCATTTAATCAAGGACTATCGCCATTTCACAAAGCGGAATCAATTGGCTAACCATCGACGTTCAAAATTTACGACTGAAAAAAGGTTGTTCAAAGTGTATCGATGCTGTCAGGTGAGACCCTTGAAAGAAAAAAGGACTAGAATGTCTAAAAAAAAACTATGGTAAATTTCTGGTTTTCCAATTTTGGCTATTTTATTATCGTTTCTTTAATAAGAGGTTTATTTTATCATTCAAAACAAAATATTAATCAGAGGAAGCAGAAAAAAGTGTTTGTTACTTTTTTTCCTAAAAAGAAATATCATATTAAAAAATTTATAATAAGCAAAAACTGAACTATACTGCTAAACTAGAAATTTACCACAACTGTAAATAACTGTTATACAAAAGCTTCGATTGAAACAATTTTAATCGCAAAAAATTAAATAATAATGATTAATTAAATAATGACATATTATTGCTAACCATTCCTGAAAATAAGGAAATCAATTAAACACATAAATACAACTAAATTTTTCTTATTTAACAAAAAAAATTTTGTCTTATGAAGAAAAAGAATAAATGAAATAAAAAACTACATTTTAATACTAAATTGTAAAAGCTAATTGTATCATTATTGTAAAAGCTCTGATTCAAACAGCTTCAACACTAAAACAATCTTTGAGTAATATTATTACTTAATATTCGCAAAAATAACGAAGTGAAAACATAAATACAGTTGAATTCTTTTTCTTAATAAGAAATATTTTGTCTTGTTAAAGAAATAGATTAAATGAAACTGAAAGTTGCGGTTAATATTGAACTTGTTAATTAAAATATTAATTACTTTATATTATCAAGGCGTTACACATATTGCAAACTTATTTGATCGTTTTGTACAAAATGAAATAAAAATATTTTCATGTAAATAATAAATTAAAAATACATAAAATTAAACTAAAAATTATTTATTTTGCAAGAAAGAGTTACGTTGTTTTATTGTTTTGATGTCGATTACTATATAATAGCTATAAAATTAGAACATTTCTTATCGCGATGACAACTTTTAACAGATTAGGAAAAAGTAAGAGCAGAATTTTTCGCAGCGTAATTCAATATGAATTGAATATAATAATTAAATATTGAATGAAATATTTTATTTATAATTTTTACGAATGTTTAGTTAACGCTTAAATTTTATAAATCGTTTGTGAGTTCGCTCTAAATTTTTATTTATTTTTATTTTACTCCCTGCGTTATTTTATATTGGATATTTGCATTTGTTACTGCTCAATTACACTTAGATTTGTTTACTATTACTATGTAACGCAAGAATAATTATCTTTATTCGGAACTTATATATAAGCAATAATGTAATAAATATTAGCGATTTGTGAAATCTTCTCTACATATTAAGTGTGTAAGATTCCAGCTTATGTTGTTTTCCAATTCCAATTCTAATTGTGTTTGTTCCTTTTTTATATATCAGTTATACAATCAGTCTACACATATATCTGTTAAATTTTAAATATTTCAAAAGATATATGTATTTGGTATATTTTGTAGACATTAGTTTATTTATCAGTCATTGTTATACAAATCTTGAAGAAATAGCGAAATTTCTTATATTTATTTACTGGAAAATAAAAATAAATTGCAACAAAAAAAATCACGAAGTCTAATATATAATTGTCACGAATATATAGTGTGGGAAATTATTATATATTATTATATTATATTACATTATATTATATTATATTATATATTATTATAATTGTAATCAAAGTAAGTTTTATTCATCTTGCTGTATATATCTTTTAAACAAACATGAGAAATATTTATAGTACTTTAAAATTTGTTTAATTTAACTAATTAATTAGAGTCAACAAAGTCTAAGACATTTATTTTTTCGTTTTAAATATTTTTAATTAATGTAGCCTTTCTCGAAAATATAGTAGAAAAAATGTTCGATGAAAGGAAGGAGACTTAAGGAAAACCTCCATGCTTGAAAGTTCAGTTATGAACATTGCAAACTATTCTTTGTAAGTTAGTTTAACTTTCTTGGAAAGCTATAAGTTTCAGCATTATAAAAAAATATAAAATATAATGGATAGGAAAAGCCATTCAATGATATATGATTTGGACAAAGTATTAAAAAGTTTATAATTTTATTTGCAATATGCTGAGATCAATGAAGAATTTTTTTAAAAATGCATTGGAAGTTCGAAGTTTCGAAAGATTAAAAGTATTTAGAAATGATTGGATCGATTATAGTTAAACATTTTAGAGTAGAAAATAAAAATATTTAAAGAAGATAACAATACAAATTATATAAATTTATCTTTATTTAAAATTGAGGAATGAAAAACTAATAGATAAGGGTACATATTAAGAAGTATTAGTGTAGGTTGCGTAATTTTACAAGTCTTATACATATATATATAGGTAATAGGAAGTCCTATTATGCTAATTTTTGGCTTATGTATTTAATTTTGAATTTAAAAAATCTAAATATTTTAAGAGTTTAATTTCTAAATCTGATCTTTAAACATTTTAAAATTGTACTGTTAGATGCAAGAACTTCAAGGCATTGAAACCTTTTCTTAGTAAAAAAGCATATTAGAAATATTAAATTTTTTAATATTATAAACAGTCTATTAACATTATTCTATACAAAAATATTATAACTTTTAAATGTTATTGACTTCGCACTAAGATCAGGCTTGTATCTAACAGTATAATTAATGCAGTTTGTAAAAGAAACTCTTTTCCCCACTTGTGTTCTTAGTATGTTCTTAGTACGAGAACTTATTTTTGACTTTAATGAACGTCGATTACTGCTTCTCATAATCCAATATGTGATCCACTATCTAGATCATGACGAAACTGCTTTTCAGTTTCAGCAGAACAATCTGCACGATTTTCTAATTGTCTGTGCTTACACAACAGAAAAATATTGTTAATGAAAGTTCATCTGCATCGAATGAATATCATAAAGTAACAACAAATATTTTGTATATAATTTTCTTTCAAATACTATGGAAGCAAGTAATATATCCTGTGCAATCTATGATGTATAGCAAAAACATACAGGAATACATTGAAGAAAAACTATATATCTGGAAGAAATTATATATAAAAATTTAGTTGCAAAAAATATCTAATAAAAGCAAATGTATATATACTATACTATAATTATATAAATGTATATATACTATATTTATATATGTATATATACTATAATTGTTTAAATGTATATATACTATGCTAAAATTAAAATTAAAATTTCTTCCTCTACTGTAGCGATTCTCAATTAGTTATTATCAGTTATCAGTGAGAAGCAGTTAGATAATATTTATTTACATGCATAATTTATGTTACATGTTACATATATACTATAGAAATTTTACCATCCAAATATTTTTTTTCAATATTAATGTAAATATATAGTTGCCTTGATTTAAAATAATTATATTGAGGATCGGTCAAATGTGTAAATCTAATTAAGTATGTAGCTTCGAATTCCTGTACATTTTTCATTTGCAATTGCTCACGGAATTATATGAGAATTTATAGAAATATTTTATGAACGTAATTATGTGTTATGTAAAACATTTTGAAATTTCATTATGAAAGATAAATGAGGGTTAATACAAATGCATATTTCGCAAATGTCATCATTATTTACTCATCCATTGTATCAAAAAGTTTAAATGTTCTGTAAAATTATACTTAAAACATACTATTTGTTTAATATGATTGTTCACGCATATAATATGCATTTATATACATATATTTACATATGTATATAAAAATTCCTTTATTTAAGTCATAAGTTATTATAAAATGAATTAGAGAAAAAGTTAAAATTAGATTAAATTAAAAATACAGAATACATATTAAGTACTAGATTAAATTAAGAAATACAGAATTCAGATAAATAATTAACGATAGAATACAAAATGAAATCTATAGAAGTATAATATATTTTGGAAGAATTCATACATTCATATTTGATGATATATGAAACATTAGGTTTTACAATTTCAATTGTGTATTCTACTAATTACGTAAATTCGTGCAGAGTTGCTTCAACAGCATAATCAATCGATGAAACAGAATGCTGTAAACTTTCTGATTCTCCTGTAGATCTTCGTTCAGATATTATCGGTATATTTTACAAAGGAAAATAGCATCAAAATAAATTGCGGATATTTATACGATTTTGAAGTTTTATGAATATAATTAAAGAAATGATATCGGAATAGAAATTCGTTTCATCTACTCAATATTATAAGATTTGTACTTCGTATATTTTATATATTTTGCATATTACAAGCATTCTGTAGATTTTCGGAATCTTAAATTTTCAGAAATGCATAAAATTCCGTAGTCATAAAGAGTTTATTCGAGAGAGTTTCCATACTACAATACCCACGGTCTGGGTGCAGGCACGTTCGGGAAAATTTATTGGTTTTTTAGTGTCCTTAGCAGTCCTGTGTCGCCAGAAAACCCTGGCCACATGGCTGGACTTTGTTCTAAGCAGACAAGGCCCTCGACTATGGATTGAAGCATGGCACCAACTTTCCCGAACACGTGAGAAACACGGGACAGCGAGATCACCCAAGACGGCAACGGGTATCTGGCCCTTCGTGCCCCACCCTGAACCCGCGATTTTCCGAAGTCGAAGGAAGGGGAACCGAGAAAGCGTTCGTGCTTCCCTTCGGCTTGCAATTCAGAATCAATTCGACTTTCGAGTAGCAAAGTTCACTTTCTCGCGACACAAGGTTACCACGAGGGGACAACCCCCTGATATTCAGCGCGCGAAAAGTAATGCAGTCCACTCTTTACTAAACACGATCTCGTCTCGCTACGCGCGCGAATATTGGTCCTTCGAGCCGGATACGCGAATCGGTTCGAATGCTACGAAGTGCACCCTATTAGTGATTAGTGCCACAGAAGCAAACCACGGGTTCCGTAGCAGCCGTTACTAGAGGACGAGGTCAGCCACGAAGATACGATCGCGGACAGGCCACAATCGAACGTCGCAGAGAGCCATCTCCAGGACAGCCACTCCAGGAAGGACGACTGCTCAATCAAGGCTAGGAATCGAAGATTCTCCGCTGGTCACAACAGAGTACAGGCCAGCGTCTCTGTCACCCATTGCTACCTTCCTACGGTGAGTCGAGTTTCATTCATTGTTTGACTTGCGCGGGAGAGGAAGAATGGAACGGACCGGTAGTTCCGATCTCCAACAGCTAATAGGAGAACGCGGCCGCGTCAAGGCGGCCCTAACGCGTCTTGAAGCCTTCTATGACGCGCGAGGAGAAACCGAACCGATTACCTCCCTTCAGCTGAGGCTCGACCATAACCGGGCCCTGCTAGAACGATTCGAAGCGATTCAGGAACGCATAATCGCGATCGTTGAGGGCACCGCAGACGAAGAAGCCCATGAGCGGTGCTTGCGCGAATTTGAAAACGCCTATCACCGGGTGACAGGCGCGATTCGGTGTCGTATACGGAACTCGCAAGCTTCATCGAATTCGAATAACGCGCGACCCCAACAAGCAACATCTGCGTCCCCGACCACTTCCGATACACTTACTCCAAGCAGGCTACCCGCTATTGTGCTACCCGAATTTCACGGTGCCTTGGGGGAATGGGTATGCTTTCGTGACAGCTTCGACTCCATGATAAATCGAAACGAGTCCCTAAGCAACATAGATCGCTTCCATTACCTACGATCAGCGCTAAAGGGCGAGCCCGCTCGTGCTCTCAAGACGCTCCCAGTGTCCGACAGCAATTACGATGCTGCCTGGGAATTGCTACGCAAGCGCTACGAGGACACCAACGAACTCGTTGACTACCATTTAGATGCGCTATTCGATTTCAAAATTATCCGTCAGGAATCGCCAACCGAGTTGAGGAAATTACTCGACGATCTTAACAATCACACTCGCGCCTTGATGTCACTAGGCCAAGCGGTAGACAAGTCGGACGCCTGGCTAATACGCCTCATAGTCCGAAAATTAGATGCGCAGACCAAACGAGAGTGGAGAAGACGCGTTTCCGAGACAGACCGAGCGAAAACGCTCTCCGATCTAATCGTTTTTCTCGAGCAACAGCACAAGTTCCTTACCATAGACAGTCAATCGCGCAAAATCACCCCATCGACTTCCCGCAGATTCATCGCGCAACGGGAGCGTAAGCCTGCCGCCGTGCTAAACGCGAACGAAGTCAAGTGCCCGCTTTGCTCCGACAACCATTTATTGTCGCGGTGCGAGAGATTCAAGAAGCTGACAATAGAATGCCGCCGCGAAAGGGTGAAGGAGCTGCGCGTGTGCTTCAACTGCCTTCGTTCCGGACATGGCGTCAAAAATTGCACGAGCAGCGCGTGCCAGGTGTGTCGAGCAAGGCACCACACCCTGCTACATCCAGGAACGACCTCGGGATCGGGCACGAACAGAACACCGGAGGACACGGAAGTAAGGCGGAGCGACGGCTCCAACCCGCCCCAAAGCCTGATGTCCACGGCCACTAGCGCGACTCCACCTGAGTGCGTGCTGCTGTCTACGGCGCTGGTCAAGGTCACTGATAACCGTAAAATCCACGAAAGCAGGGCGCTCCTCGTTCAGAGCTCTCAGGTGAACATCGTAAAGGAAGAATTCGCGAAGCGCCTCGGACTGAAGTGAGACGCGACACGAACGATGATCTCCGGAGTGGCCGCGACAACGTCAAGGAACCGCATCAAGGGCAAGGTGCAAGTGCAGATAGCCTCACGCTACACTAACTACAAGTGTGATCTGCCGTGCCTTGTCATGCGTAAATTGACCACGTAAATTCCAAATTTCAAACTCGCCTCCACCATACTCCCCATTCCATCACATCTGGTCCTCGCCGACTTGCAATATTACGTTTCGCGGGACGTTGATCTTATCATCGGCAACGGTTACCTTTGCGACTTGATGCGTGTAGGACAGCACCGGTTGGGCGCGAAATTGCCCGTGCTTTCGAAAACTAGGATGGGTACTTGGAGGTCGCATTCACGCGGATAGTGGATCCTAGGCGCTCGCCTCCAACCTTATCACGAACGCACACGCTCGAGCTGTCGGAGAAACGGCTTCACAAGCTGGGAGCGCAATGGTTCAACGGACTGTTCGTTCATACTGACTCGGTTGACGCTCTCGGGGAACGTGATCGCGAGCTTCGACCCTCTCGCGTTTCGCGACTGCTCCAACGTGAAGGAGCTGCATCTGAGCGGGAACGAGCTGACTACGGTGCCGGACGCGCCGCGCGATCTCGCTCTCTTCAAGATCTTGGACCACGGCGAGAATCGGAGCAACCTTTACAACAGCTCGTTCCGCAACCTCGACCCACTGACCGGATCCCGATCCAGGGTAACGTACCGAAAAACGTGCACGTGGTAATTCGTGAGAATATGAACTCAAAGGGCGAACCGCTCCCACCGGACATCGACGACGCGCATAACGCGATCGACTCGAACATCATCAAACGGACGATGATCTCTCAGGAAGCGCGCGAACGCGACGACGCTGGCGGTATCCTCGCTGCCAGCAACAGCAAGCGCGAGAACGGCGATATTGATTATGATTATTCCGACTTAGGTCCTGAGACTGGCGTAGACGCTATTGGCGACATTACCACGATCCCGGTCAAGAATCTTTCCTACATATTCTACAAAGACGATGAGGAAACTGATGCTTTCAACAATGAAGATCAACAACTTGACAAGATTTCGAACGTGCTCGACCACAGGCACATCAAAAAGTCGATGGACTTCAATCTGAGCGCCAACACCGACGCAACGAGCAAACCGATCGCGGATAGTAACCTGCATGCGCGCAACAAGGACGACTACACTTACTACGATAACGGTACTAATCTCGTCGGTGCGCGGAACGAAATCGAAAAAATAACATTTCGCAAGGCAAACAATCCGATGGTATCCAAGCACGCGATCGTAGAAAGTGTCATTTCGCACTTCATTTCTCCTCAACCCCCTCCCTTCGGAGGGCTATGCGAACACTCCGTTATATCCACGAAGCAACATCTGTTGTTCGTGCGCGGAGAAACGCGGCTGATGTTTGACACATTCTATACTCTCCCAACGCGGGTTGAACTGTGCATGAACTCTCGGCCACTGCACCTAACATTAGCCTATCCTCACAAGTTGAATCCTTTCGCTCCTAGGCATTCCCTGATCGGATTCCTGCTTATCGCTCTCCCATTTCCTGACGCCATTGCCGTCAGAGCTAATTACTTGCGTCACTTTCAATTGCTTCAAGCCTTGCAAGCAACATTTCTGGAAGCGGTGGCAGGCGACTATCTACCTCAACTACAGCAGCGGCACAAATGGAGCTCATCTACTTCGAAGCACTTTGCCGCAGGCACCATGTTGGTGCTAAAGGACGAAAAGCTGCCAACATTGCGATGGAAATTCGACCGTATCGCGGCTCCTAGGGAAGGATAGCATCGCCGGAGCCCTGTCCGTCGGAGCAGCCGATGGATTGGTAAAGCGTTCAACGGCCGGAGAGTCCAACGGCATCCTACCGGTGGACGAAGGAGGAGGACCTGAAGATAACTAGTGGACTCATAACTCATGTCAAGCGCGTGCATGTTAAAATTACATTTTGTATATGCCGCGCGACGCGTACTTGCGTCATCGATATGTAATAACTACCTGTAATCTATCCGTAGGACAATCTTGTATTTAGTTTCGAACGCGAGGCGTTCAAGATGGGCGGTATGTTCAGGAGAGTTTCCATGCTACAATACCCACGGTGTGGGTGCAGGCACGTTCGGGAAAATTTATTGGTTTTTTAGTGTCCTTAGCAGTCCTGTGTCGCCAGAAAACCCTGGCCACATGGCTGGACTTTGTTCTAAGCAGACAAGGCCCTCGACCATGGATTGAAGCATGACACCAACTTTCCCGAATACGTGAGAAACACGGGACAGCGAGATCACCCAAGACGGCAACGGGTATCTGGCCCTTCGTGCCCCACCCTGGACCCGCGATTTTCCGAAGCCGAAGGAAGGGGAACCGAGAAAGCGTTCGTGCTTCCCTTCGGCTTGCAATTCAGAATCAATTCGACTTTCGAGTAGCAAAGTTCACTCTCTCGCGATACAAGGTTACCACGAGGTGACAACCCCCTGATATTCAGCGTGCGAAAAGTAATACGGTCCACTTAGTAAACACGATCTCGTCTCGCTACACACGCGCGCGGACAATAACTTATAAGAACATATTATAATTTTCAATTTTTTTTTTTTTTATACAAAATTATATTACTTTTTCAACTTCTCCCTGATTTCTCGTTGTAGTGATATAATAGTGTACAAAAAATTATATCTAAATATAAGTCACTAAAATACATATTTATTATTTTCCTTTATTAGTGCATGATATTATTTAATCTCTTTCTATATTATTTACATTTTATTATAGTTTTCAATAAATTATATTCTTATAAATTACAATGGTAAACGAGATGATGTGCGCCGCGTAATAATAGCTTTTGGACCTATTAATGGATCAGACACGTCGGATTGAACGTGTTAATAAGACATGAAAATAATTTAGTAAGTTATTAACATTTAATAGATCCCGTTTGTTCTAATATTTATCTAAAATGTTATTTAACTAGATCATTAAAATGAATTCACTTCTAGTATATAATTTAATCATTAATCAAATATTCTATAAATGACAGTAACTAATGTAAATTATATTTGATCCATATGTATACATGCTTTTTGGCTTGTATACATATGTTTGTATCATTTATTAGAAATTAATTAGATGAGAATAAAAAAAGAAGATATTATGAATTTTATTCAAAGATTTTATTTATTTATTACCATGGTTGAATGTTTATTATGGAGCTGTAAAAATGATATGATGCTATGAAAATTGCAGTGAAAGTTATGATTCATGTAACAAAAATGATAGAGCTACTGATCGAGCAATGGAAGTTATAAAATTTAATGTTATTAACACATTAATTGCCAATTGAATTTTATATTATTGTTGCTTACTGTTAGTTCAACATGTGTTGATAAGTTATAAGAACATATTTATTTATTGTTTGAAGTTGTTTAAAAGATTTTATTATTGTTAAGTAAAGCTTTCAAGTAAAGTTACGGAGCCTTTAATTACTTGATTCGAAATGAACATCAGTTGCTACTGCAAATTCTATTTCTAGTTTCATATTTACTGATATTATTTTCTTAAGACAAGTTAATTTTATTTGAATTTCATGTCATAGATTTCGTGTGAATTCAGTTTATTACTAGAAAGAAATTATAAATAAAATATTACAATAACCCAACGTTGATTTTTGATATGTTAATTAATTGTATAAAATAATCGTATTAACTCCGTTTTCTGATTTTTCCTCGTCACCCTTAATCTTTCTTGTGTTTCCTTTGTTCCCGTTACTGCTTGCGTGCCTCTGTTTCCTTCGTACGCTTTGGTTTTTCATCTGGCCTGCTTCGAATTTATCGACTCAACGCCGCCGCCACGACGCAACGTCAGCTATTCACAAGACCATATTTGTTTTTCCGATTTTCTAGCAACGCCAGATGCAACGTTGACGGCTTACGAAGCTCAGAAACGTTTTCCTGTCTCTAAATCACGTGTTTGAACGAAATTCCCGGTTTATAGATTGATCTACCCTGGTACTGGTTCTGCAGAAATTTACAGCGTCCTTGGTCAATGTTTATGAAGCGTTTATGAACCAACTGATTTCTTCTTGGCTTCTTCATTTTTATTCATCAGACCTCTTTGCTTGAGAAGTCATGATTTTAAATTGATTTCGAATGATTTTAAACAGTGGAGATTAATTAAAGAACGATTATAAATATATGTCAATGTGTTTATTTACTATGTAAATGTATTTATGCGATAATTTATGCAATGCCCAAAAGAAGATGTTTTAGCTATAGCTATGTTGGATAAAAATGATAAAAAAATTAAATATTGGTTGGAGAATGTACTGTTCAGAGTAACTTTAAATTTAGTAATATGTGTTTTTTGTGGTCATGAAATTGTATTTCTTTCTTTATAAGCCGTTATCTTAGTATTTTAATTACGTTCTCTTTTTTTTTTACATTTTTTTACTCTACGTTTTTAATCTTCACGTGAATTTTATTTTATTAGAGGGCAATGTTTTTATCCTTGTAAGAAGGCAATATTTTAAAAGATGATTTAGATAATGTCTTTATTTAATTTTATTTTAATTTATTAATAGTATTTAAGATTTCTTAAAAAATAGTATATTGCATATCACCAAGATTAATATTTTTAAAGTTGAATCTTCTCGTAAAACAACTTATCCAATTATTCTTTTCTTCTCTTCTTCTATCATAGGTCTTTATGTAGATATACTGTCGTTTATAAATTCGATCGATCTATGGTAAGAATAAGTGAATTTTTTCAAAGTGTACAAATTAATGGTTAATTAATGATTAATTAATGGTTAACTAATGAAAGTAATACTTGATAATTTATCATAAAATCACCAATCCATAAATATATATATGTAATATCACTATAAATCTATAAATTTATATTTAAATATCACTGCTTGTATAATTAATATTCGAAATGTTTCTAGCGATTTAAAAGATATTTGATTTTTAATGGAGAAATTAACGAGTCTAAAAATAAAAAGTTCATAAAATAATGAAATAATTCTATAAAGTTTTATATGATTATTAATACCAATTTTATTATTGCATATTCGCTTGAATTTAATCGCGTGATAATATTCCATTGTACATACGTAGATACAATGATTATAAAGAATAAAATCATTGTAGTAGTCAATATCCTTAATGTTAAAAATATACTTACCTATTATAAATTCTTCGAAACGTAGTCTATTCACTATTCTATGTCATACATTTGAATAAATATATAGAATCAATTTTTTCGAAATGTCGCAAATCGAATACTATTTATATAAAGAAATTGCACAATTTCCAATAATTGACAAAATAGTATAATATACTATATAACATTGACATAATAGTATAATATACAAAATAGTATCCTACGTAATATTTTCTACTTATTTTAGATCAATGATTTCCTCTCATCCGTTTTCACAGATTTTAATCGATTTTTCGAGCCACTTTTTTATGAATTAAGAGCGGATTTAATTGGCCGTTTTATATGCAGCCAGTAGACTATTTAAGTGACTACGTAAGGAATTAATGTAGCGTAAATTATAGCGGTAATTATTTTTTTGATAAATAATATTGTTCTTTTCTTTTCTCAATGCAGAGTTTCGCAAAAGAAATTGAAAAATAATGAATATTTCATACTTGGATATATTTTACAAGTTATTCATTATTTATTTATTATTTGATGTTATCTCTTATTCAAATTTTCAATATTGTAATACTAATAAAACTATTAGTAGAATAAATAGATTTAAAAATTACATAATCTTCTTTTATAGTAATTATTTATATAATCTATCTATATTATAAATCTAAAATTGAGCAGGAATAAAAATATGTTAAATACTAATAAGTTTGAGGTATTGATATCAATATAGTGATAAGTAATATATCTTTGTACTTTTGTGTAAGTAATATATAAAACTATACTATTATATATATATATATACTATTATATTTGTGCTACTTCTTAATAAATTATTTATTTAGCGCTTAATGAAGAAAACACTTATTAAAGAGAAAAGACATAATGAAAGACATAATGCTACAGATGTATAATAATTAAACAATAATTATATTATTATATTATAGTAATAATTAAATATATTAGATACTATATTTTCCAATTTATGAAAATTCGATCAAACAATACACTTATTTCTATATTTCATGTTACATGTTATTTTACATGTTAGGAATGTGGCACTTTGATGAAACTGTAAGAATTAGGTTTGTGTTGTAAAGTTACTTCCACAGTAATTTTAATAACCAACAAAACATCAACTCCGTTCTAATTTCATTTTTTTAAAGGTAAAATCGTAAAGAGGAAAACGGGTGTTCGCAATGATTTGGACCTGCTATTAATTGACAATTTAAATAGTCTAGATGGGAGATCTAGTTTCCGGGAATTTTGAAATCTAGAAAAATTGAATCTATCCTGGAATTCTAGTTATAACAAATATTCATAATGACATTGCTAATTATTTAATTAAAAATAAAATTTACGTTGTGCATTTAAAATTGTCAAATATAATATTAAAATGTCTGTAAATTGAAGAATATCTGTAATATCGATACGATTTCAAATTAATACCGGTTTTCGAATTTTTATATCAATTTCATTTTTTGTTTTACAAACAGATTTTCTGAGAAAGATTTTAATATAAAATTGAAAGAGGGAATTACATATTACTCAGGAAATAAATATTGCACATCTTTCAGCCTAATAATCATTTATTCCAACTATAAGTAAATTTATTATATTTTATTCTACTTATATCTATTTATTGTGTTATTCACATATATTTTTGTGTTTTTTTTATTTTTTTATAGTTCTATCACCATTAAATTTCTGTATTTTCAATACTACCGTGTCGAAATTACATAAAATTGAATTAAATTCTTTTTAAATGTAGACGTTAACGATAGAGAAATGAAATTGAGTTCAACGCAAAGCTAATATGAAGATTTTGAGAAATTTAAAGGTTTAAATCTTAATAGATAATTGATATTGCAGGATCGTAAATGAATCATAATGAACTCAAAACCTTGGTATAAATTATTGAATTCTAAAATATTTTATTGTATTAATCAATATTAAAAATGGCATGGTATTGTAATTAGTACGTATGGGTTAAAATCTTAAGATGGTGGAAATGGAGATGATTATGAATAAAAAAAATAAAAATTTGTGAATTATACAGAAAATTACTATTCGTAAGTTAGATATTGAAAGACTTAATCCAGATTTTATGGCCTATGTTTTTACGTTGAAAATTCATAAACGACTTAAGTTTCCGTAATAGTATCGCTTTTTAACGAACTTCCAGAAAATTGATTGATATTTTCAATAATTTGATTATCACTAATTAATGTATCATTTTTAAGAATAATGGATAAAATGTAAATTGGAATTTTCTATTCTTCTTTAAACTTTTTACTTTTTTTATTTATTTAAACTATTTACCACTTTTTTATTGCATTATACCGTAATATAAGTATATTTAATTAATAAATTAAGTATGGTAATAATTTTGAATTGCTATTCTATTATAAAGGTTACGATGGCTTATAAAATGATACAACAAATTATTCATATTCCTTTTACTTGCGTCCTCGATGCTTTTTATGCGCGATACTTGATCAGTTCGACGCATATTTCGCGATCATTCGACAATAGCCGCGACCAGTGTATTTCCGTTACTACGATACATCGTCTCGAGTTCTTCGCGGTTCCGCGCACCACACCGGAAATTACAGAATACTAATATTTGCTCGTCGCGTCGTGTTGTCTGCCGGATATTCTTATGCGGTTGTGGCCAACCTGTGTACTAAAGAATATTGTGTTTCAAACTACCACTATAGCTATGGCCAGATGTATTTTGACACAAATCTGATTTCCCCGGAGCCATTATTCTTTTCTCCGTCTCTGCTTCTTTTTTTTATTCAAGACATTGCTATCTTTTTAGAAATATCTTTTAATATTTTTGTATTAAATATAATATTATATTAAAAATATTTTTTAATCAATGAGTTTTTTGGAAGAATAATGTGTAAGATGAAATAATGGATTGTGTTAAAAGTTTTAGTTTCAGTATTTTAATATTAACCATGTTTGAACTGTTAATTATTACGTAACGTAACTGAGGATTTTTTTTTATTAAAAATTATAACAAATATTATTTTATTTTTATTTATTATTACATATATTTCTTTATATTCTATGTGATTTATACTCTTTATATTCTCGCGAAATTTAAATTTTAAAATTTTGCACATGTGTACACACAAAAATCTACATCGTATAATTACAATGACGCTTAAAAAATTGTTCTCTTTACATTTGCGAAATAAATTGCAATTTCATAATAACTTTTTTGATTTATCTAGAAAATACATTCGACATCTATATATATATATATATATATACTATATGTCTCACTAAAAACTAATAACATTAAAATATGTACCTTTCGTAACAATTCAATTTCCATCCAAATATCTCTCTGCGAATAGTAATAATGATAAAAATCAAAGTGTAATTTCAGGTGAGACATTCTGAGTGTTTCCTTAGTTATAAATAACGAGTACGTATTTCATAATTCCGTTAGTATTCAAAGTTAATAAAATATTCTGCATTATATGAATTTTAATCTTTGTATAAGCTATTTTATGTAATTTAATGAGATTACTTTTAAGATAAAACAAAATTAACAAAAAAAAGTTAAATAGATTTAAATGATATATACCATAAATCTTTTTTATGAATAGTTATATTTAAATTTATATTATAATTTACAATTAACTTTTTTTCAATAGATGTTCTTATTTATTAATATTAATAGATTAATTTTCTATATACTAATTTAATTTATTTTATTTTATTTCTAATTTTTAAAATACGTTTATTTTCGAAATATTACTATACTGCTGTACCAGAGTTACTGCAGGAATATTGGAACTATAATTAGAAACTTTGTACAGTTTCTGAAATACATATATATTATATATTATTTCTACAAGCTCGTTACATATAAAACACAGTATGAAAATTTTGTGCTTGTCCTTAATTAAGAGCACAATTTACTTAATTTTAATTTCATTATTATTTTCTAAAAGAAGAAGAAACAAAATTGTGATATTTAATTTAATTAGTATTTAAAATTTGTATAAAAAAGGCTCATTTTATTATTATTATAATTATTCATTATGTATAAGTATCTTGTAGAATTTTATTTATTATTAATCTTTTGTTTCAGAATCAAGAACACTTGAAGCCGCAGATCGTCCACGCACTTTCTAATGCAGAACTTTACTGTTTGGCGTTGGCAAACATCTATTCGGATCCAAATTATCACAATCAGAATCATTGCGGTATTCTTCAAGCCCTTGCCAGAAAAGGTGTTTACCTCGCAGAGCCAAACAATACTCAACTCACTGAAACGATCCTCATTCAAAATTCACCACTCAAGATGGTAAGATAAAAAGAGCAATAGTTTTAGAAATTTTTGAGAATATATTTTAAAGATAAAAACAATAAAAATATTAATAGGAAAAATAAATTATGAATAATAATGTAAAACAGAAGTATTATTTAAAAATGTATTACAAAAGATATTAAAAAATTGTAAGATAATATTTGAAAAGAAAAATTATGTTTAGTCATAGAAGAAAAAATGCCTAATACATGCATTTAATTTTGTAAAAAAAAATCTTTTAAGTATTGTTATTGCTAAATCTATTAATATCTCGAAAATTAAATATATATGTAATAACTGCATAGATATTTTATAAATGTTTTCAGATTTCAATTAAATAATTAATATTTAAAAATTTAGATTGCTCCTTACGCCTTACATATAATATATATAAAACTTTTATTAATATAAATAAAATTCTAATTAATTTATTTCTATTAAAATTTTACTAGTTTTCTATCAGATCATATAATGAATTATATATAAGATACATACATATACAATTATCTAGTGCAAAACATATTTATTTCATATAATATAAATGATTTATTTTTCTATATATATCTTAGATTAAAATAACCTAATTTTTTTAAAGATATGTCAGATATTATATGATAGTCGATAAGACGGTTACATTAGTAACATCTGTATAAATATGATTCAGTGTATTGTAAAAAACTTGAAGCTACAATTTTCAGGATCTTCCTTCTTTCCCTCATTTCTCAAAATTCAGTTTGATGATTATACTGTTTATTTCAATTTCAATTTTAATTACTGTAAATTTCAATTATAAAGAATGGAAAAAATGAGATTTCATCCCATACATGTAGGTACTAAATTAATTCATCAAGATAGCATTCAAGGCATGCTAATTTAGCAGAGTAAAACTTGTTGCTTCTTTTTTAAACAAAATTCAATTGTATAAAGTCACAAACAGCGTGTAACATTTCTTTCCTCCTTTTCCTTTTTTCTTGCTTCAGCTTTTTATTTTTTTATGAAATTTCCTATAAAGAGAAGGGGATAATATTCTTGAAAATATTATTTCCCAAATAATTCTTTTAATTATAATTTTATTTCAACGTTTATTTCAGTTCAGTTCACTTTTGAATTTCAAGCTTTCTTATGCGTTTATTTTTTTTATTTTATTTTTTATTCTATTTTTTCTTATGCATAGTATATCTTGCATATAGCAACGAGGACTTTCAATTATCAAATTTAAACATATATATATATATATACAATAATAAATAGAATTTTAAAAATTTTTTTGTTAAAGAAAATTAATTTTAATTTAAGGTTATTGAACTTACAGGTTTAAGGGGAGTCTCCTTTCCTAATTCTAGGGTTAACTTTAGAAAATTAAATCTTAAACTGTTATGTAAAAAAGGAAGGGATATTTGGAATCAACTTTGGTTTATTATATTTTCGGAAGATATTTTTTAGATACAGATATTTTGAAGATATTGGTATTTTATATCACGAAATATTAAATTTGTACGTATTAAAGCATAAGCAATAATAAATAATTTTATGAAATCTTTTAAAATAGAAAAAAATAATAAGAGTATTAAAAAGAGTATTAAAAAAAAATTAAATTTTGATTTTCTAAAATAAAGTTCAGTTAAATAATGTATATAGTAAATATTGGATAAATGTTCAGTGATCTACCTTGTCGTAAGTATTCGGTAGCCATTTCTACTAGTGGTTCTTTTAATTTTGACACATTATAATTATATATGTTAATAAAACAATACTAAGTCAATGATGAAATGAACCTTTCTATTTTCGACTTTTTTAAAATTATACTTTTTCTAACGTACTTATGAGGTTTTTCTGATTAAAATAAGAAAAACACGATAAAATTGCTATAAATGTATTTTTTTTTTATTAAACTTTTATCAATGTGTTTGTGAAATAAAGGAAATGAGCAAATATGCTTTAAATTTTATCATGTTTAAATCATTGTTTTAATTAGAGAATTCACGGTAATATTAGTAAAAGTTTTGTTAAATAAAAATAAAAAACAAAAAAATTTTATTATTGAACTAGTGTTGTTTCAGTGATATGTTTCTTTTCATCGTTCCGATTCTCTCTCTTTCATTTGCTTTATTCTTTTCTATGTTCGAATAAGATTCGGGCCATATCTGCATTTAGAATCTTTACACTTCTCTGGATAATCTTTGGATATCGACTTTCGGATAAACATTGAAATAAAATTATAATTAAAAGAATTATTTGGAAAATAATATTTTCAAGAATTATCCTCTTCTCCTTATGGGAAATATTACGGGAAAATGCATAAAAAATAAAAATCTGAAGCAAAAAATGTAAAAAAAGAAAAAGAGGAAAGAAATGTTTATTGTATTTCTCATCCCCCTGTCTTCTTTTCGTTTCATCAATCTGTTTGCAATTATATCCGTGTTTGCAGTCTGCGCATATGGCTGTGATAGAGGGCCTGATGGTCTTATACGCGAAGGAAGTAGTGACTGGAGATCGGGTGGTCTCGGCGATCCGACGATTCGATCCTCAGGCGGAGGTGGACGTACCAGCGGATCACGAGAAGGGTCTTCTTCTGTGGATCAGTCACGCGTCACACGCGTTGATCGCCAAAATCCAGACAGAGGAGGATGCTGCTGATAAAACGCGGCTACTAGAACTGCCAGCTGCCAAAGACTTCCAATCGTTGTGCGATGGTGTGGGTCTTGCCGCTGTTGTGGCGTTCTACTGCCCCGGCGAGCTCAATTGGATGGACATCAGGGTGTCGAAAAGACCCTCGGTCGCAGACGCGCTGCACAATTTGTCGCTGGTCCAAGCATTTTGTAACAGATGCTTACCCTATTCCATTTTTCACATGCAACCCGAGGACGTGACGTACATGAGAGGGTAAGAATGATACATTACACATTTGAACTTATACATAGAAACATCTGTATATATATTTTCAAATATTAAGAAATATTACTATGCATATGTACAATAAGTGGAAAGATAAAGCGAGATAATAGCGAGATTATGAATCGCTAATAAAATTTACTTATTTCAAGGCCTGAAATAGCAATTTAAAGCATTTATCCCTTTCAGAAGTAAATTGTAAAAAATAAAATAAATGTCAATGACGAGTTATGAAATTATTCATAAATTTAATTTTTTCGTATATTATTTATATATTATAGTAAAATATATCTTTAATAAACAAATTATTAAATATCTTAACTAAAGTATAAAATAATTATGTTGAATAATAATAATATTTGTTTATAATAAATATCATTTGATAAGATAAGATATAAATAAAGAGGAAGATACATATATTCAAAACCAGACAATAAAATATGTAATTTTTGGTTAGTTTTAAAGAAAAATAGCCCAAAAAATATTTAGCTGATCAGAAAAAGAACTGTCATGTTTACAAATTTGATCGATATAATTATTTGCAGTAAAAATATATTTTCTACGAATTGTAAATTAGGCTTCGTAAGTTCGAGAATGTCAGATCAGTCGACGATTATTTATAACTTTGAAGATATAAAATACTAGGTTGGATACAAGTCCGCGCTACATACAGTGTGTAGTTGTGTTCTAGTCTGAATGAGATTAAGAGTTCGATGATATTATGTCTTTTCGGAATAGACTTATCGATTTTATGAGAAACAAAGCATAAAAATCTATGTTGAATTTTTTCTATGGATTTAGTAATGAGGATTCAAAATAGGAGAACAGTATGGAAGTATGGAAGTCTAAAGTAAAGCAAAAGAATTTTTGAGTTTGAATATTATCAATATAATATTCTCATGAGCTAACGATTTTGAAGGATTATTTGTAAAAAATAGATAATTATAAAAATGAAAGTAGAAGTATAAAAAATAGAATGAATACAATTCTGAGATTTCACACAATCATTGATTTTGTAATAGGTATTACTTTTGAAAATATTTTAAGTTTATATAATTAAAGATATACCATCACTTGGATGTAAGGAGAAATCACATTATATTTCATAATATTTAAAGTTATTTAAAGTTATTTGTGAAATTCGTTATCTCACTGCAGTATAGACTAATTATTTAGAAAAGATTTCATCTTATGAAATATCTTAAAATCATAGGTGTAAAGTAGCAATCGACTGTATTTAATGAATATCAAATAAAAATGTAAGCGAAATAGTCTGCAAGATTGAAATTGTTTTTAATTTATGTGATGAATGTATATAAGATTAACAATGTTAATCTTTAATATTATAATATTATAATCTTTTTATTTCACTTAGAATATTTCAGTCTATATTTTATTGTAAAAATGACATTTCTACTTGAACAATTTTTTTGTATAAACGAAAAAGTTATGAATTACACGTGTAATTAATGTTACGTAGATTATTAGAGATGTTATATTCATGATAAATATTCAGTATTACAGTAAGCTATTTGTAGCAGCAATATGGAAAAACATAATGTGAAAAAGAAAAAAAATTATAGATAAAATTTTATAAGAGGAATATTTTCGAATTAAAAATGAAAAATGAGAAAATATTTGATGCTTGGTGGAAAAAAAAAACAGTTCCAGTGTGTAAAAAAGTATTACGTCTGTTGCAATAGAGATATTAATAGAATTAACATTAGAAGAAAGGAGTCATATTAAGCAAATATGACGATAAGAATGAAAAAAGAAATTAAAAATACCATTTGTGTTTTCATGTGGTATACGGTAGGTTACAATTTTTAATTTTAATTTTGTATATTAGAATACGATGACGTTAGACATTTCATTGTTTCGTAGTAGTCTTCATAAAGACACGTATCATAAGCAGCAAATAAGTAAATAGTGCAGAAAATATACATATTATTAAAACAAAGATCTATTAAATATCGATTGATTTGCTGAAAAATTCATTACAAAAGTGAAAGAACTCATATTAGTATTTTTAGGTAAGTGAAAGATATTATAGTCTCTAACAATAAGTATACAATTCATGCTAATAATAACGTCATCAAATCAGTTTTCAATTAAAATTATAATATAGTGACAAATATAGTACATATCTTGATAGGATGTGTTTCAGATTTTACAGTTCTTAGATCGCGAAGATTCCAAAAGGATGCTATGTTAGTTTTTTTAATTATTACATATATGATTATATAATAATTGTATGATTAAAAATAAAAATATTTTACACTTTTGCACAGGGATGTATATGTAAAGAAATAAAAAAGTTGTTAGTTTTATACAGAATTATATAATGTCAATGTAGGATTACAAAAATTTATAGTTCTTTCATAAAAATTTATGTAAAAATTTATAACAAATTTCTTTAAATCAAATTAAATAAACCTCATAAAATGCATATCTTGGAATTCATAATCATATGTGTGAAAATAAGAATCTTGTGAAGAATTTCAGAAATAGTAAGGATAATTCATTTGGCTTATCAAAGGCTCGAATATGAGTCTTTGTTTCTTGCATTTATTTTTATTTTATTTAGTTTTTGAAAAGAATGTGCATTTATGTTGCTTTTTACTGACAATGAATGATCTCTTAGCTGAATTGATAGTCATATTTGCTAACTATATTAATTATGGTTAGATATGTTTTATCTTAAGTCACGAATTTTAATAGAAATGACTAATTTTAAATAAATACATTTTTACTTTTCTCTTGATACGAACCATATTTATTTTGAATAAATAAATATAATTGTAATTTAATTTTATGTTATGTAAAGATTAATAATGTAAAATTTATCATATTTATTTAATAATATTTTGGGAAAGAATTTATTATAAAAGTAAATTTACTACATATTTATTTACATTATCTATCTTTTCATTTAATCTCTTTGTTTTTCTATTATTTTTATATCTTATTTTTGATTTATCAATTCAAATTTGTAAAGGTTTTCTATCAAAAATATATATAAATGAATAAATTTTCTTTTTATAAATTTATTCACAAATTATAACAGTGTAAATTATAGCAATTATATGATAAAGAAAGTAATTTTGTAGTCTTTTAGAGTTAGAATCTTTTCTACGACTGTACAAGTTGTGAGATAAAATCATCTTTCTTCAAACAAAGAAAATAAATACAACGTCATCTACTTGTAACAAAATTTTTAATTTTCACGTAACTTTTATTATTTTTAACTTTTGAATTTCTCAAATTCAACACGCAGATTAAATGATCGAAAAATAAGTTTCTCGATAGTAACCCACTCTGCTAATTAGATTAGTATAAAAGTTTTCTAAAAGAAAATTAATTTTTCAATTCAACCAATTTTGTATATTTGTTAATTTTAATTTTGTATATTTTAACTTTTGTAATTTATATTATGCTTAAATAAAATTTATACAATATAATAATTATATAATACATTATATAATTTATATAAAATTAAAGAATAATGATAAAATTAAATGAAAAATTGAATTAAACTTGATTTTATTATTATTCTTTTCTAATTCAATTTTCTTATAGAAAATTATAAAAACATTAATTTTAATGAACATCGTGAAATACGATTTGTTTCAATCATGAACGTTATCTATTAAATAATCGTTCGTATTTAAATAATTCATTTCTTCTTTTTTTTTTATACTAGATCTATGAAGCAAAATTTAGTCGTTTTCCTGGCCGATATGTACAACGTATTGGAAATTCATCCAGCGAAGTGTGTACGTTATCCAGGCGAGGAAAGGGCAATGCAGTTCTTAGATGGTACGTAAAGTATTAAAAACCAGAATGACGGTTCCCAATTAAAAAGCATTGGACAGACTTGTTCGACACTATGAACGCATCCTTTGATCAGGAAGGGCTAATGAATTTTGGTATCGGATTAATGTGATTGGTGAAGGCTGCGTACATTCTGTATTGGACTTACCCGTTCTATAATTTATTTTATTATACTTTTTTTCCATGGAATTCCGCTTCTGTTGCGAGCAATCTCTACTTCTGTGTTTGTACAAAATTTGTTAAATGTTACAAGGCAAAAAAAAAAATATTTAAAAAATTTGGTCTGTTAGCTATGCTTCTTCAAAGCATTTAAACTTCTTCTTATTTCATCCGTTGGTACTGGCAAAAAGTTTAAATAGAAAGATAGACTAAAAGAAATAAATCATCTATCTTTGATTGTAATGGTAGATGATGATTTATGCTTCGTTCTACATATGTAATTAAAATGATGAATAATATGAATTTTGATCATTTTTTACTTTTGACAGTATTAATAACTGAATTTGTGAAGGGATAAAACCTTCAGATTGGATACAAGAGCGAAGAAAAAAATATTTGCAGAATAAAATATATTTATGGAATTGTTTTTAAGAAGAACTAAATATACAATAATTAAAATCAAATATACTACAAATATGTACATCTATAGCAAATACATTTTCGTGTGATTATTTAAAATCTTTCATTCAAAGAATTTCAATAATTTTTTACGACAGTGGAATAAATTTATAAAATAATATTTTTTTATTATTCAATATTATTTCATTTATCATCAATTTATATCATAATACATACTAGTAATGTTCATAAAAGTTCAAAAACCTTTTCTCACTCTTTTTTAGTTATTGTGACATATTCTTTATCCGTATATAATATAATTATATATATGTAATATATAATTAATATATATGATATAATTATATAAATAATATGTTACAATAACTAAAAAAAAGTGAGAAAATTATATTATATATAATCCATATATAATCTTTTTAAATGAAAAAATTATTTAAAATTCTGAAAGTATAAGATCACTTATGATTATATAGTAGAAAATCAACCTATTCTTTTCTAAAAAATTTTATTTTTTAAAATAATTGAATAATTTGTAACATATAAATTGCAATATATCACGTTACTGTATATTCTATCTTCAAAAATAATGTGCGACAGAATTTTTCGAATATCTTACATACTATGTGTACACAATTTCTCACTACTATCTTACGAAATAGAACATTGCTTGCAGTTGGAACGGTATCACGCTTTTTATCAGTGTCAGTACACACACTCGTTCCCAGTCTCGAGATCCAGGTTCCTAGCAGCGACTAATAAATCCATCTGTATGTTTTTTATACGGATATGTATACAGACAAAAATTAAGTCGAACTATATCTGTATTGTTTCGCAATTAATAATAGAATTTACTTTAGAGAAAGGGGAAACAGTTGCAAGAAAAAAGAAAGAAAGAACAAAACAACAGCGACAATCCTCCACATAATTATATCACTTAATGTAAAACTGTAATATTTCCATATATTTCTATGGCGTAACCTTCTTGATGCTTGACAACAACGCTATCCTCGCCTTCTTCTTTCGTCAACTTCCGGTTGCCAATGAACGAATATGGTGCGGTGACGGGTGCAGCCTGCCCGCGCAATAGTCATGGCGTAGCTCATAAAAGAAGTCTGCCACAGTCTATAGCTCCGATACCTGATCTGAGAAGCAACCTCTCCGTATCCGCGCCAGGCTTCACAGGTACCCACACGTTACCAAACAACCAAAAATCATGAAACTAAGTGGTCCTCTCTGAATCGTGTTTCCGCCGACTGGCGCGTCGATTTGAACGAAAAAAAGATCGTAAAGAACATGAAAGAGTATGAAAACGTTTAGGTCTTCCAAGAAATCAACAAGCTCTCCAGTTTGTCGTTTGTTCCTTGATGTTTTTTTTTACTTTTTTCTTCTTTTTTTACTTTTAATTGTATTTTAATACTTAATTGTATTTTAGTTTGACTTTTTCAAATTTCTTGTCTTTTCTTTTTATTTTTTGTCTTCTTTAGATTTACTACATTTTAAATGCAACGCATTTTCTTTTTCCTGAATGAGGCGAAGATGTACCCTAAATACATGCGCGAATTTGAAAGTGAAATGTGGAATTATTACATGGAGTGCCCCAGTTTTTTCCGTTAAATTATCATATTCTATTAGTAAGAATATTTTATAAATAAGAATAATATACAACAATAAGAATATTATTAACTTGAAAACTAATCGGTTACTATTTTATATTGTTATATTTATACTGTAGATTTTTACATATTTATGTGAAATTTATAAATGCAAAAATACGTACAATGTATGTATTATATATTTGTACATGAAATATACAAAGTAGAGTATTGATCATAATCTTTAATAGATGAAACAAATTTCTATCCTATTTTATTCTATTCTATTCTATTTCTTCATATATTCAGAGAAATATAAAAATGCATACAACTGTGTAATCTAATTATAATTATTGAATTAATTATCTATGAAGCTACGTTTATATGATATTTTCTTAAAAAACACTCTCTGTATCAAAAGCAAGTATTCTTGCATAAAGAAAGAATATTATTATTAAAATAAGAATTTAAAATATTTAATTAATAAATATTTAATAATAGAGTTAATTCAAACAATTATAATATTGAGTTGTTCGAAAAATTTGTAGCATGTTTACAAATAGAAGGAAGAAATTTACCGGAGGTACTGAAAGAAAAAAGTATTATTGGAGCGAGTATTTTTTCTTAAATCTTTAATTTTCTTTTAAATAATTTTCTTAAGTCTCAATACTTAATGAAATTCAATGTTATTTTATTGATTAACAATCACTTCTCTATTGATCAATCCAAAATAAATTTTCTACTGATCATTTTCTTTAATTACTATATTTAATGCACTAGAAATGACATTTATTCCAATTCAACAAAAGTTTAAATCGAACTCCTGTAAGAAACACAGTAGAATTTAATATCGATTGTTAAAAACGCTACAAACTTTCCGAGCAATATAATAAATTCAATTCAGTTCATTCATTAATGATTAAATCACATAAAAAATTGTATTTCAATGTTCGCGCAGGTATATACGGCAAAGTTATTCTTTAGATATACTAATTTTCCATATAGTAGATATATAGATATGTAGTATATATTCTAATATAATAATTTCGACTACAATGAAATAATATTCTTAGTCTTTTTACGTATGTAATTTATTTTCGAAGATCGCATAACATCAGTTTTTGTTCTATAAATTCATCACAGTTGTAGTAACAATATATTCTATAATATATATAAGAAGCAGGATTTTAACTAAAATATACTGAAAGTATATACACAAACTCAGGAACAACCGTACAAATGATTAAAAAAGTATTATATTATATTATGTTTTATCTTCCGTAGAAAGATAATATTAACAAAGAAAGACAAAGAAAAAACAGAAAAACAAAACAAATATAAAATGCGTTCTGCATTTAAAACGTGGCCAGATGTTTTAGACTTAGCTGTGTAACAAAGCGCAGATACTACTAGGCGCACTGCTTCTTACTAACCATATTATTTGCGTATTATTTTATGCCATGATGAAGTAGCGATCTTCTTCAGTCATTAGGATTGCATGAAAAATGTGTGTTTACGCATTTTTGTGACAAGAAATGAAAACTAAGAAACGTTCATTCACCGTTTTGTTGCTGCTTGTGTTAACGTTAGCTTTCCGTTCTTTTCATTTTGCATGATGCCTCCTCTTTGTCTTAATGTCATATTGACTGATACAGGGAGAAATCTCAACAATTCATTAATATATCCACTCCATATTAAGTTAGTATATTTGTTTTGCAACGTACATTGTCTACGTTATTGCGTGTTTTGTATTTTCTGTGTTGGTTCGATAATTCTGAATACCTTATTTCATTTTTCTCCTCTATTTCATTCGTTCTGAATGGGTTGTTAAATTTTTTTTTCTGTGTGACACATTACCACGGCTAGAGATTAGTTTGTATAGCTCCAATTAACTTTTATCCATCGAGTGTATTTTTTCAATGTATGATAACATTACTTTTTATTCGATAGATATATTGATTTTTGAGATTCGTGTGTTTCGAAATTTCTATGGTCTAGAGACGAATTGATCGTAATATATTTTTGTAGCGATAAAATGTAGTTTATTTGCCAATGTAGACATTTTTTTTTTTTTGTAACAGTATATAGAAATTTCGCACATGAATTATCTTATTCGGTGCATCATAATGCAATTTAATGTTTTCACACCGATTGAAGGATCCTTCTGAACTTCTGTTGTTCCACGCGTCAGAAGTGATTATTAATTTAGATATTGACACCATTTTATAAGATACATAAATAAAATATCGCTATAGCATTGAATTATTTTCTAGTTGCAAAAGCACCGTCATCTTCTTCCGTCAAGAAATCACAATCACTGCAACAAACTGCCGAAAATTATTCTCACGACGACAGGTACGTCTTCACGTTTTTCATATTTTTCATATTTATTTTTGAACAGATTTTAGTAATTTGAAATGATTTATTTTTCATATAATTCAAAATGGAAATTTTCTGAGTTCAATAAAAACTTTGTAATTTCTGATTTTCTTTGATTAGAGAAGAATTCAAGACAATTTGGAAAAAAAGGAATAAGGAAGAAATTAGTATAATATTACAAAGATTAATAAAAATATTAATCTTAAAATTATAAATTGTAAATCTTAAATATTATAAAAAGTGATACTATTGCTTTCAAAATAAATAATTTCAAAATAAATAATTAATTATTAATCTCTGGTTTGTAATATCGATTGACTTGCAAATATAGATTTTAATTGAATAAAAGCAAACTGCATTCGTAACAGAGTTTAATTTGAACACTAATTTTAGTTTCATTTTATTATTAAACTTAGAGATACATAATCATTTAAACATAATTTACATTAATTGAACGAGTATTTTATTGAGATTTGTTTTTAAAATCTTTTGCACATTTTTTATGAAAAACATTTAAAAACTCATAAAGTGAAACATTCATAAAGTGAAACGACTAAATAGACAATAATGTTCAAGGAAAAAAACCATTTCCAATTATTCATATGAAATAAAAAGTTTTAAAAATATTTATTTGATTAGGATTCGTATTTCGTTGTAACAGAATAACTTAAAGAATAATAGCGAGTTGAATTGATTTTTTTATATCTTATATGAAACAAAAAGAAAAGATTTTAAATTTTATTAACTAAATTAGTAGTAAAGTTGTAGAAAAGCTACTTCCTCTTTGATCTCGATGATTTTTGAATATATCAATATTTCAAATAACTATTTTTCTTATGTATGTATTCTATTTTAATCTATAAATGCAATTATCTCCGAAACTATTCAAAAAATGTTTTAAATGCATTTTTTTTTTGTTTTAAGAGGGCAATAATTTGGTACACTTAGTTTGTCTCTAGATAGACGTGTGTAGGAAATATAAAGATCACTATTATTTTTTGAAGTATAATTGTGTAATTTTTTTTTTTTTTGCGTCAAATACAGCAGATCATTCTCTATGAAAAAAATATCTATCTACGTCTAAAACCCATTAGTTTAGGAGATATTTTGATTTCAATCTTGCGAATACGTACATTGTTGTATTTTTTTTTTTAAGTTATTCGACTTCAAATAATGCTCATGGTGTGTGTTGATTATGATAAATACGTTTTCCCCTATTCTGATTGCACTATTAATTATTGGAGATATCAGTTTCACAATTGTGGGCTGTTCAGCAAATGATCTGTTTCTATTGTGTTAGTGTATTAGAAATACTTTTCTATAGAGAACAACGACGATTATTGCAAAAAAATTACGTAATTATACTTGAAAAAATAATATTGACCTTCATATTTCCTACACACGTCGATCTAGAGATGTCTAAGTGTACCAAATTACTGCGCTCTCAAAATAAAAAGAAAAAAATGCATTTGAGACATTTTTTAAATAACGAATAGTTTCAAAGATAATTGCATTTATAGATTAGAATGAGGCACCTTGTATAATCTGTCAGCCTAGAGATATTCGCAAATTCCATACTGTACTACAATTTTGTAATTTTCTATAATAATGTGTTTGTAGCAGTGTATGTATTAATATTAATTGTTGATTTTTTACGACGCGGTGCAGAGGCATAATAAACTAATTTAAATTAATTTTTATCTCTTGTTTATAATATATACAGACTTCACCTAAAATATTACAAGCCATTTTCTTGGAAACCGTAGTAGATATCGATTAATTTTTTTTTTTAATTCGGTACGATTATTTGAGAAATAGAAAACTTTTCTAAGGTGATCGTTTGGATATGAAAGAGAACTTTTTTTTTTTATAGTATACTATATTCTTTTCTTTTCTTTTAAATAGCTTTATAAAATTGCATAACATTTATTCGAAGCATTTTTCGTTATTCTATTATTTATTAAAATAAACATGTTCTGAGCATTCATTTTATTAAATGTTCGAAATGTTGACCGTTAATTTCTAAAGAATTATTTAATCTTTACATCATATTATTTCTTACATCTAATAACATTATTGAATGCATTTTGTATTCTATTCTGTTTCTGTGCAAAAGAAAAAATTGTTCAAAATGTTAATACAGTATATCCAAAAATTACCGAAATCGTACGGGAAGTAACTTTTCTACAACTTCAACAAATTCTTCGCTGACTGTATGACAACATTGAAACTGTACATTGAAATTTAAAAACAACTAACGAAAAGAAATAGATATAATATTTCACAATATGTATATAGTTTTTAAAAAAATATGTTTAAACATGCTACAAATTTTCATATTTTTGAAATAGTTATAAACAATAGAACAACTTTTATAAGTTGTGTAGATTGTTACATTCTTACATTTAATAGATCATGTAGATTACTATTTTTTCATATGTCGTCTTCTATGCATGGTATGGATTTAAATTTTTTCTTATATTATATTTTAAGATCAAGATTTACTTTTGTTTATGAATTGTCTGACTTGTAAATATATAATACATATAATACATCGACACAATATGGTAAAAGTATTTTATTTATTTTATTTTTTTATTTGCTAATTCTGTTGACATTACAATTACACAAAATCGGTCAACTTATCTTGAAACAGTAGATTTGTTTATTTCTGACACAACATCCTTCATGTTTATATGTTTATTAGTATTAGTAAAAAAAGAAATAAGATAAAAAGAAATTTAAGTCCATACAATCTATAAATAACAATGGAATGTGAAGAAACGACAATAGATGATGATGGAACAATAATAGACAATGACGAAGTGTGAAGAAGTAAATAACAGTTTATACGACATATGGAGGTTATCGCTTAATTTTGAAGATTTACACATAGTTATTTACATCTATATATGTATGTATACAGAGTAATTCTCGTAATTGTTATCCTTAAGAATTATGGATTTGTTGAGCAAATCAAATCAGTAGAAGTAAACAAATTTGCCAACCTGGTAATAGGTGCAAACGATTTCAGCTGTAACAAATAGTACAGTCAGGAGCGGATTTTGAGAATTCAAGAAAAGTAGCTAGAGTAATTTAAAGATTGTGCCCTAACTGTGTGTTTTTCTTTTACCAATTCGACTCGTTGGACTCGTATGTAATATTTCTGATATATTTTAAAAAGAATGTAGAATTTCTCAAAAATATACAGTAGAATAATCCCTTAAGTAGTATCTAAAACAATTATTCTTCTTTTGTGTCTTCTCAAAAAGACATACAATAGATTTATTCATGTAAATCTACCAAGAAACAGATTGAAAATTGATTCATATAATAAAATTTCACTGATTTTCCTCACTGTCTACAATTTCTTATTCACGTTCGATCGAGAGCAGTTCGATTAACCAAGGAATTAACCAATTCATAGAATTAACCAGTTCATAGAAAGCCAGTTCTATATTTTTGTTACGCTTTTTTAGTTTTTCTATTATTTCTCGTCACATGTCTGATTTGTAATTATTTCGCAGACGAGCAGGAAGCGAAGAAAGTTTCGTAGTCCATCGTGGCAAAGGTATCCCTACGTTAAGTTCTGTAGCAGATGAAAAATCTGCAACTAGAGCGGACGCCGCTGGTCGACCGAGCAACTGGGAAGAACAGAGAAGAAGCTCGTACGCTGGCCGACGATCTAGGCGTAACAGCGTTTCGGACGATTCTCAGTTGACCATCGAGAACTTTGGTGGATCTCAAGTGAGTGATCACAGCTAATATCAATTACTTAAACAGAAAATAAGTAAAAGAGAATGATCGAGTGACGACATTTCCTGTACAGGATAATTTACACAACTTCGGCAGAAATCCGGATAAAGAAGTTGGAGCACATATTGGTAAACGAAGCACCACAGAACCAACGCTACCGGCGAGATCTAGCGTTCAAGATGTGTATGGCAGCGGAGTACAACACATTTTGTCCGATAACGGATACGATAAGGAAGGACCGCCAAGATTGAGAAGACAAACTTCGAATTCCAGTTTGGACAACGTCACGCTCAAGCAAGTTTTACATTCCAGTGAGAACGTTAATTCGGATGGGGATACATCTAAGTTAGCTAGTTTTGCGAACCTAAGCAGGCAAAGCTCTGAGAAAGGGATCAATCTGACCTATACGGAACAAGAACGTGACGATAGTAAATCGAATTTGTCAAATAAGAAACTTGGCCAAAGCAATGGGAATAGGAATGGTGAGAAGAAAACAACGTTTGCTACGTTACCGAATACAACAACATGGCAGCAACAGAGTAATCAGCAATCTCAACAGGTGGAACAACATTCTGTCGGTATGTATTTGTTATTTGAAAAAAAATGTAATATTGACGGATTCTTCTGACATTTATGAAAATAAATGATATGATCATGCTGACAGACGAAAATGGAGGTAACACAATTATGGCTTCCCAACTGAATAATATTAGATTAAAGCTGGAGGAGAAACGTCGTCATATAGAAAATGAGAAGAGGAGGATGGAAGTTGTGATGTCGAAACAGCGGCAGAAAGTGGGCAAAGCCGCGTTCCTACAAGCTGTCACGAAGGTAATATATGTGATTACACTCGAAAAAATGACCGTAAACTTCACGTTTTTGATTTTCTAAAATTTCATAAACGAGTTTCAGCCAGATCACTTTCATGGCCTCTTTAATGATTTGTTTCCTTCATCGAAAAATGCATCATTAACAAAATATGAGAATAAATATTTTTAGAAGATACATGCATATATAATTCTTTTTCTCATTTTTAAATATAACGAAACATTTTGTTCTCGTACAAAAATAGGGAAAAAACTTAAATTAAAATGAAACAGAACATTGAATATAGCCATGAGGTATTTGAAATTTAGCCACGGGTGTTTAGTATAGAGCAATGCATAATTATATTGTATTGAACGTCGAACAGTTTCTTTTTCTTCTGCAGAATGAAATATTTTTAAATTCTCAAGCAATTTGATATTTGTTGCTTATATTGTTTCATTTTATTTTATATCTAGATGTATTATATTCAATTATTGTGAAGTAGCATTGCAAGTGAGTTTGCATAATAATTTTCTATTTCAGGTAAATGCCGCATATTTTTCGATATTTGTTAATTTCTTTTCGTGACATTTATGTTTCTATTATACAGGATGGACCAAAAATCACTTCCTATTAAAATAAATTCGTAATTTTTTTTATTAATTTATAAACGCTTTGGCGATTAACATTTGAAAGAAATAATTTTTAAAACATAATGAAAAAATTATGTTTGAACTTAAATTTAATTTAAAATTAAAATTAAATTAGTTTTCTCTTACATTTTGATGTTTTATTAAAAAAAAAGAAACTTTTGGGCCATCCTATATTATTAGCTTTTGGAGTAATGAATCTTGTGTGTAGTTGCAAATGTGACATAATTTTGATGCCTATCATGGTTAATGCAGATAATCTTTATTGCCAGCTATACTATTGTAATACGTTTTTCTTTCTTATCTTTCAGCTGTACTTGGTGGTAAGTGCATGCTGACATGATAAAGTTTTATTGTTACAGAATTATAAGATTAAACATAGACCATATATCTTGTATAATAAAATAGATCATCAATTTCTTAGATGCAATTCTTGTTTTTCCGCTTTATATGTCTTTATATAAAAATATTTCTAAGTAATGTAAAAAATAATACTAAAGAACAATTAACAATTTGAATTAATCTGGTGATGGTATGCATGTTTCACATTAGCGATTATAACTGAGAAAGTTATATTCAAGTTGATTTCTTTTTTATTGATAATAAATATAGAACTAAAAAATTAAATGACTTAAATTTAGATGAAACATAAAATCATAATAACTATAGCTTCTAGTAAAAGATGATTTATATTCAGGATTACAAGAGATAATAGTAAAAATGTTATATTTCCTTTCCAAGTTTTTCAAATAATGAAATAGACTTCCATTTTAGTTAAAAAATTAGTTGTGTACTATGAACGTTCTATCGTATTTCTTTGAAAAAAAATCGTGCAATAGTGAAAAAAGCCATTGGCAATAAAGTATTTGCAAGTCTTTGAACTGGCTTTGGCATTTAGTGCTTGAATGTAACGTATACTTGGCTGTGGAGAAGTCCGACCATGGTGTGGTGGTTGACATATTGGACTCGGCATATACGGACTCCAAGTACTTAACAAGGCACGGTGCTTGGGCTGGTTGCAGGGTAAGGTTAAATCTCCCTCTTCATCAACGTCTGGGGGGGACAGTCCGGCTGAAATCGGTCCCCCCACTCCTGTAACCTCCGGATCTTCGGGGGAGACCCCGACAAGTGTTTCCGAGACGACCCCTGTAACCCAACAACCCTCTCAAGAAAAACCACAGAGACCCTTCTCGCTCAAGGTACGATATAATAATGTTCTTGTAGATGAACATTTCAAAAAAAAGAAAATATATATTTGCTGATTTGTCTAGCAATTTACATACATGGCTTATGTATGGCTTCTAGACATTCGTTAATTTCTTTTGTACCTTTGCTTTTGAGAATATCATTAAAAATATTTTGATCATTTATTTTTATAATTCTTAATATATGAAATACGTAACAATAATAATTGCCTTAGTATGCTGCAAGTAAGATTGAAAATGTGCTTTCTACAATTTTTTTTATCGAAAAATAATTTCAATTCAGTATTTTTTTAACAATAAATGATTATTCTGCTTCTTATTGCTTACATTTAGTCATAGAGGAAAACGAAACAGCCCCAATGCATTCTGTGGTCTTTGATCAAGTTTGCTACTCTGTTCCCATGTTCCAATGCAATCTTGTAAAATATCGCTCTCGGAACGCATGGTACAGTACTAAACACTCCCTGGATAAGAATCTATAGAGATGTGTTTGGAATTTGATTTAAAATTATTGTTTGTGGTGGTGGTTTTTTACATTTGTGTTCTAAATCTATTCACAGCACAAAAACATTAACAAAATCAACTTATATTGAAATACATATGTAATGTATGTATGAATACTGAACTGATTTGATATGTATAATCTTTATCTGCGTAGTTAATTGTAGACATTCTGATATGTGTTTATTATAATTTTATCTACTTAAGGAAAAATTGAAAGGCAATTTCAACTTAAAATTGTTATAGAAAATTAAAATTTATAAATTGACGCTAAGCTTTAGGTCGTTAATGATCTTCAACTTAAATGATCATTAATAATATTATATTATTTTTCACACATATTAAATTCCCATTTACTTATGCACCTGTAGGTACATTATTTATTTTTAATTTAAGTAATGAATTGAAAATTTGATTTACAATATTCTATTTTGATAAAAAAAGCTATCTTATTCATTCAGTTTAATCACTTTTTTTCTCTCATTCATAATTCTATCTTTCTATTTTATTTATTACTTTGTTGTTCTAATCTATTTTATTCTGTTCTTTCTATTTTACTCTATTCTACTTATGGTTCTGTTATCTTTTTTTTCTCAAGTCAAATTTTTGTATTCGCTGTATTTTTTTCTCCCGATTACCATATTTTCCAATCTGATATTCTTTTTTATTTTTTTATATTTCTTTGTACTTGAAATTTTCAAACCTATCTCTGCACAAATCATATCACTTATCTTTTTCTTTCTTCCATTACTTATTTCTTGGTTCTAAATTTTTGCATCTTGCCTGGATAATCAGCTTTTGGCTCCCACTTTTATCTTCCTTATTTAGGCATTCTGATAACTCTATTGATTTAATGTACTGTATTTGAATTTTTCTATTTTTGTGTCTTTCTTGTTGTACTTCTTTTTTATCCTTTCTTTTTATATATTTTGTTATCACCTTTCCTTCTTTTTTCCATTTCTATTTAACTCAATCTACTTCTTCTCTGCACTTCTCTTTTTGTTTCCTTTTCCTTCAAGCATTCTCTAGCTATCTTTTCTCCTATAGCGTTTTTTAATTCTTTAAATTTCTATGCTTTTATTCCTATTATATCTGTTTATTTCATTTAACACCACCTCTAACAGGTAATCCGGAATACATATGTTTAATTCAGTGATCATTTCTTGTATCTTAATTGCACTCTTTCCACGTTGGTTCTTTCTTTGAATCTTTACAACTCTGATCCATATGACAATATCAATGAGGCTAACTGAAACATTCTTATTTTGAAGTCTGCTTTAAATTTTTTCTCACCTATTGATTTAACGTTTATTGAGTTACGTTTATTCCTTTTATCCTTTTATCCTGTTTTCTGTCTCTTGCTATACTCATTCTTTTGGAATCTCACTTCTAAGTATATGAATTTTGTTCACCTTTTCTGCTGTTTTTCTTCTTCGTTCCCATTCTCTTCTTTTTTTCCTCTTTTCTTAAAAATCATTATCATGATTTTATCTACATTCAATATCAATTTTTGATATGTAGAAATATTTATACATATGTCAAAAGATATGATCTTACTTTACTATTACATTTTGAATCAAATATAAAATAACTAATGTACCTAGGTATGCAATATTAATATCAGAGAATAATTATTATATGAAGATATTATAAAGTAATTTCTTTACATCTTTCAAATAATTATCCGATATTTATATCAATAACAATAGGAAATTAGTGAAGATGTTCGGGATGTTGAACACAAGTGGTTGGAGCATGATGGTAATGCACCATTTATTGAAACAAGACGCACTCCAGACATTGAGAATATGGATCTTGAACAATATCATCAATCTATATCACAGTCAGTATTCATTTTTTTCTGTCTATAATATACATTTAATTTTCTGAAATTCATTGAAAAAAAAATATATACATCTTTCCACAGAATGAATACAAGTCTTAGTGAAATACAAGCTGATATACAACGTTTAGCTAATCAGCAAAATCAAATACAGCAGCAGCATCTAATGACACAACATCAACAACAAATGCAACAACAACTTCAGCAGTTACAAAGTCTTAGTCAACAACATATGCAAGTATGTACTATTTTTCAGTTTTTATTATATTAATTTATTTGTTTTATAGTAATGTATTTTTTTTTTGTTTAGAATTTTGGAATGGCACCTATGAATCCATTGACATCGAAATTACAAGATACTCAACAATCACAGTTCTATTTACATGATCAACCCCAACTGCAAAGACGAATGTGGGGTCAGCCACCTCCAACACAAAGCTTAGCGAATGAAATGGCTGCTGTGAGCTATCAACAATCAATAGATCCACGATATAGTACTCAATCAACACGTATGTGTATTATAATAGAATATAATTGACTGATGTTGTAATTTATAACATATAACAAAAATCTTTAAAACTTCGTGTAGCTTATCAACAACAAGATATGCGTTTATATCAAGATACACGGAATTGGGGAACACATCCACCTCAACAAAAAGGATTTGTTTTACATGATACTCCACAAGAACCGAGATACCTCAATGGAGATCATAGTCTTTGTAATAATCAAATGAGTCATCCTGGTCCTACATATCCATCATCTACATCTATCTTTAATCAAACACCACCATCTTCTGCTAGTCCACAACATCGTAATGCTGTAAGTATAATGATCTTCAGCTATTTTATTTGATTTTTTTGTTTAATAATAATTAATAAGCAAAAATTTGTACATTCATTTTTATTTATTACTTGAATTACTTCTATTTTATCTGTAGAATATTAACCCCTTAACCTACACGCTGCGTTCCAACAGTCTGGGCCCAAAACGTAAACAGGATCGCGCAGCCTTCGGGCCACTTGACGCCTCGGCAAGTCGGTCCTAAGTTGCACTAAACGCGCACGACTTACGGAACGTACAGTAGCTCTCGAAAGTATTCGAACGCTTCCAATCTATTGGGTTGGCAACTAAGTCATTGCCGCTTTTGTCGATAGATTCACTCTACACTTTCTTTTGTTTTGTTAACGTGGTCAGAGCATCTAACCTATATTTTTTTCTTACTGTGTGGACTTCTACTTTTAATTAGTAAAAAAATTATATCGATTAGTTCTTTAGTTTTGTTTTTATCCCAATTTAAAAATGGAAAAACAGGACGTGCACTTCCGACACATTTTATTGTATTACTTCCGAAAAGGCAAGAACGCATCGCAAGCACAAAAGAAGTTATGTGCTGTATATGGAGATGAAGCCTTAAAAGAAAGGCAAAAATTATTGGAACTGGGTTGGGATGTTTTGTCACACCCACCATATAGCCCTGATCTTGCGCCTTCGGATTACCATTTGTTTCGTTCCATGCAAAACTCTTCAAATGGTAAAATTTTTAATAACGCGGATAATGTCAGATCACACCTAATTCAGTTTTTTAATAGCAAAGACCAGACATTTTACGAACGGGGAATTTTTACACTGCCAGAACGATGGAAAAAGGTCATCGACAAGAACGGGCAATATCTAATTGAATAAAGTTATATATTTTAACAAAAATTCTGAATTTTCCTTCTTATTTGAAATCGGCAATGACTTAGTTGCCAACCCAATACATCGTTAACAAATAAAATACATACGTTAAGTTTAAGTTTTCAAAATAAAATTGTACGTAAAGTCACATAGAAGTCTCGAGAATGTATAATTAAAATTACAAAAAAATCTGACCACATATACAGGATTACAAGGCATTCTCGAGACTCCTATGTGACTTTACGTACAATCTTATTTTGAAAACTTAAATTTAAGGTGTGCGTTTTATTTATTAACGATGTAGATTGGAAGCGCTCGAATACTTTCGAGCTACTGTAAATACATGTGTAAGATACAACTGGTTTAATTTTGTAGAATATTTGATAAATAATTACAACCTGATATGTAATAATTGTGGTAGATATACCACAAAAGGTTTATTATCAATCACTAAAATATAACATAAATCAATAACATTTATCTGCAATTCTTGAATAAATTAGCAGTTCACGTAATTAGCATAAAAAAATCAATAACAAAAAATTAATAATCTTCTATGGTATGATATCGTTCAAAATATACTGGTACATGTATAATGGAACTTTGCACCTCTTGCACTCCCACGTTGTTTCACTACGATTTTTATTTTTCGTGCAAACTTTACAAGGTCTTGATGGCCTTAATTTTGATGCTGTTGGGTCAATATGTTTAGGAAAATGAGCCCAATGTTTCACGTGCAGTCTCTCTGGTATATCTCCGTACGAAAATTTTTATGCCAGGAATCATCGTATCGTTCCAGATTTTTGGACTATTTCTTATTTCTTTCCAAATCCAGGGCTCTGGTAGTTGATCTTCGTCAGAAATATCACCAATAACTAATCGCTTGCATTTTTTTCGCACAGAACGTATAATGTCACTATTGTCACTTTCGGTAGCAAAAGTATCAACTCTCACTGTTCTCATCACAAAATCTTCTTTTTGAAAACATCTTGTGGGGATATTTCTCTAATATTTAAGAAAATATATTTCAACGTGCGAACGTGACCAAGAATAACATGTAACTGATTATGATACAAAGAGATAATAAGAATCTATCACGAGCCGCGACCGTCGCACGACGGGCCATGCCCGTGATATTTACATTTGGCCCGATCATTGGACGAGGGGCCATGCCCGTAATATTTATATTTGGCCCAAACGATGTACTACGGGCTAGGCCCGTATTAATACGTTTTGGCCCGAATACAAGACTACGAGTCTCACACGTATCCATAGGTTAAGGGGTTAAAACATATCTTAAATTTTTACCAAGCTTTGTTTTAATTTATATATTATAAATATAATTTATATTTTATAATTTATATTTTAAGCACATAAAAAATAAAAATAAGAAACTGTTATATATATTTTCATAATATTAATTTAAAATATCATATTTTATTTTTAAGATAGTATATTCATTAATTTTTTAGTCAATTATATAGCAAATAAGTTGCTTATACATACATACATACATATATATACATATATGTATAAGCAAGCACCTGTTATGGAACCAGTTAGTGATGTAATGCACATTTATAGACACTCTCTTCACATTTAGTATAGCAGTCGCTTGAATTGAAGTTTCAACGTTTGAGAGCTGTTGCTCTTTCTTTGAATTATCTGTTTTTTTCAAAAATTTATAAAAAATGCAGTTCTTTCTTTCATCTCGTTTTACTAACTCGTATAGTTACCATTATGAGGTCTGTTTATTTATATCAGTTTGATAGTATAATTTATATTGTGCTATGATTATTTATGACATTTGTCATATATTAATATTATTATTATCAAATTTTTCATTCTTAATTTTGTAATAGGTTCATCGAATAAGTCAGTTAATGAGTGAAAGTCCCGAACCAAAAAGGCCAACTGTTCATCATATACCAATTAAGTGTGAAAGCCCTACCGAAAAAAGACAAATTACTGCATTGCATGCACCTGTTCCAGCACCACCTGTTGATGACATGAAGCCGCAGAATATATCATTTATTGGTAAGTGTCTTTCCTTTCTATCCATCTAAAAACGTGTCATACATAATATTTTCAAGGAATTCGTTACACTTATGTTTTTGTTTTCATCTTCTTTTCGTTCACTCATTCATATATTTTAAAGGAAATGATGATGAACTTACTCAAGGTATAAGAGGTTTAAACATCACGTCCGGCAGCCGTACATATAGAATTCCATCACCAACTAGACCTTCAATTTCACGTAATTCATTTCAACCCCATCCATCACTAAGAGAAGCCACACCATCTCCATCAGGTACACCAGAGGTAACACCTCTAGATCCAATGGATGCTGGTGAAAAAGGATTCTATATTTGTTTTGATAATGACGCACCAAAGAAACCAAAACCAACTCTAAGAGTAAAAAGAACATCTCCTAAAAAGGTGAATATATAATATATTTCTAAAATTTGAAAATCCGTATACAAAACATATACATATACATATACATATACATACATAGCGTATAATGAATTGCGAACATATTAGAAATAAATTTTTTTAGGAAAGAGGTGTATCGTCGTATATTGAAAATGAAGATTTTACGATGCGTCCTGACTCTCCTTCTGCTACCATTATGGATAGACAAAAGCTGGAAATTCAACGAGAGTCTGATCGAGAAAAACAGCGTCAAATAGATGAGAGAGACTTCCAACGGCAGGAAATTAGAAATAAAGAAGTACAAAGAGAAGGGGAAAGAGAAAAACAACGACACGAGATAAGTGGAGAAAGCCGACAATCTGGAGTTGGTTTAATAATTGGAAATCAATTAACAAATCCTGATCCAGTAAGTTATGCGATAAATATCGTATGAATTTTATCGCTGCACAATTTTTTTTTTTTTACTCTACTTCATTAAAGTATTGTTGTAGAGTTCTCTTGATGAAATGGAACGAAAGAAAGAACGTATAATGCTTTTATCGCTGCAAAGAAGACAGCAACAAGAAGAGATGAAAGAAAGAAAAGAGGCAGAGGCACAAGCTCGTCGAGAACAAGAAAAATTAAAAGCAGAAGAAAGAGCTCGTAAAAAAGAAGAAGAAAGGCAACGAAGAGCAGTTATTTTAGAACAACATAAAGTGAAGAAAGCGATAGAAGAGGCAGAAAGAGAAGTGAGTGCTTTTTGTAAATGTTTTATTATAGTAGAATCTCAACTATCGGAATTAATTGCGATACAAATATGGATAATAGAATTTTCAGATAATAGAAGGCTTTCTCTATATTAAATTTCATACATTTTAGACATAAAATATTGAAGATCCCATAATTTTTTAGCCGCTTGTTTCTGTTACGTAAGTAATTGCTTGAAGTTATTTTTCTGTGTTTCTCATCGTTAAAATGCAAATGCTTCAGAATAAAAAGACACATCCTTGTTGTCGTCGTTGTCATTATATAGATAATTTTCAATTGATTATTCTTTATTTTTTATACCATTGATTCTAATGGCCTATTTTTGGATTATTGCACACTATTTTTCAACTTCTTAATTAATAACTCTATCCGTTCTATGCTAATAACATTAAATTATTACGAAGAAATAATCTTGTTTTAATCAAGTAAATTTGATTTAAGTAAATACGTACTATGAATTATATACATAAAAAATACAAAATGTTGGGATATTAGAATATTCCGATGATAGAATGTGGGTGTACCGATAATCGAAGTTCTATTGTATTAACAGTATTTTAATTGAATTGATCGCTAAAAATTATTATTATTTAGGGTAAGGTTATCGATAAAGAACTTCTCAATGCAATAAAACCAACAAAATTGCGTAACAAGACTGCAACCCGGCCACGACCCAAAACAATTCACGTGGATGCTGGTACGGAACTGGATTCTGGAGCTCTTACGCCAAGTCGCGGAAAGAAGGGTTCTTCTTCTAATCTAAGTACAGGTATGATGACAATGCAGTTACTGTGATTTGGTAATGATACAATTATTGCAATGATCATTGCAATGATCAGTGTTTCTTGGAGAGAAAGTTAAATAGTTATATACATAGTTAAAATGATGATCATTTATCATCTCCAATATATTTTGATGTATTGTACATATTACGTATGAAATCATCTCCAAGATAACAATTACCACTGCTATTGTAACAAGTATATTCCTTTATTATAATCTTCTAATAGTGACAGTTTCTCAGTGTTGTAATGTAATTGCATTTATTTTCTGCATGGCGAAAATTTAAGTCAGAAAAGTTTAATTTTTTCTTTAGTAACGCCATTTTTTCCATACTGATTTTTTTGTTGTTGTTGTTCTCTTTTATTTTATAAGATCTCACTCAGTCACAATTCCATAAGCTCTAAATTTCCTCGGCTATACTAGTTTATCAGTTAATCATTCAAGACGAAAGCATTGTACAGTAAATTGATTTCATACATTTCCTAGATTCCTATTTGAAAAAATTAGAATAGTAAGGAAAATTCGAGCTGATTGTTTTGCACTAACACACTTACTGTAGCGTCGCTGACTTCCCCGACGATGAGGCGAGACTACTACCGAGGCTCGCAGGACAGTCTCACTGCTGCTCATTTCGATGAACGACGTTCCGGCCCTCTTTATCGGGGCGGCAGTCTCAGGGGTATGCACAACACACAATCTCTGACTCATATATATATATATAGATATATATATATAGATATATATATATCAGAACATCATATATATGTATTTGTTAGTTTTGCATACGAAAAGCTAAACGAATAATAAATTATTACAATATTAAATATCTTTTATTATTAACATGCTGATTGGAGTGTTTTGCTTATACTTGCTGCTTCTAATATTTAATGGTAAAATTTATGGAAATGTTTCTAAATTAATCGGTTATAACATATATACACTTGCCTCGTATATAACACAAGAAACGTGCAATATATTATACCAAATGTCTACTATATAAACCAGATTGAGAAATACTTGACGATACATTATACTTGATATATTTTTTTTAAATTATTCGTTTTTAACGTGCGAATGATATATATTATAGCACTTTTCTTTTTATATAATTTTGCATGTTTTAAATTTATTTGAAATATCTGTTTATTAGTGTAAATGTTGTAGTAAAATTCATTAAAACATATATAGTATCTAGTATCGTCCTGAGAGGAATTAACTGATTGTAATAGAGGTACCCTATTTTAGTATCTTCCGTAGATTCACCTGACGACGGTAGAGGTTCCTCCCCTTGTCGAAGTATGAATCAACTTGGTCGACGTGGTTCCTACAAAACATCTAGAGGTGGGTTAAATATTATTTATACAAAGAATGCCTTAAATCATATTCCTTTAAACATTTGGCTTGATGAAAGTAGATTCGTTGCAGGATGTATCACTGGTATGGGCAGCTACGTATGAATCTTACAATGTTGAATATTTCATTAGCGTTTGATTATTCCCCAAATTATCTAAGTAAGGTTACTTAAGGGTATGACTTTATTTTTAAGTAGCGCCTTATAGTAGATATCTTTCAGTTGGAACGCAACGTTGTTCTGCACCAACCTGCACTGGCTACCTTGAGTTTTTGATGTTCCTAGTGGACATGGCTCGTAGTTAGACTCTGCCCCTGATGCAATGACGTACGATTGAAGCATCCCCTACTATTAATCTTTGATCGTACATAGCGTTTGGAATGTAACAAGGTAAACATTGCATTATTGCAGATGTGCAGGAGCCTCAGCAACAGGTTAGAGGCAGGCCTAAATACCCGAGTTACCAAAACTTTAAGGGGAGAAAGTCTAATTCCTTGATGAATTTGTGTGGTAAGAAGCACCAGTGACTTGGAATACGTTTAATCCCCTTTTATCGTGAACAGTATATATTTTACGTGTCCCGTACACTGTTCCAATTTTTTGTAGGCTATATAGCATACACGTAGTCGCATGGTGGCAGATTGGAGCACAGGTGGCAGTGATATATGTACACGCATACACCAACAGCACATTGTTTGTATGTGTTAAAAATTCTATCTGCTAAATGTATATTTGGCAATACTTGAGAAATAAATGACACATGAATGTTGTTTCAATTTTTTTTTTAAATTGTTTTTATTTCTTATCTTTCTGGAGAAATATTTCTCTATGAGCAGATAGAATTTTGATTCTCATTCATAGGATAACTCATTTGCTGCAGTAGATAAAATTAAGTTGACGCTTGTTGGGCTTGTTCTTGTACAGCACTGGTTACGGATACCGATATTTTCAATGTTTTTCAGATTATATTGTTGGTGGTTCCAGATTCCACTTAACAACCTTTCACTCTGACTCACATTTAGGTTCTGTATCATATGGTTATCCTATCACTTATGTTAAATACATGTATATTTGTTCTGTTATTCCTCTCTATTTTTATTTCCAGGTATTATGGTAATACAGCATAGTAAATTCATCTTAGCGATGAGCATCATATTTTTTAATAGAACTCATAAATGCTGCATGAGTTAATACATTTACCAATGCGTTTAGTGGGTTATACTATCGTTAGATGAATTTGTTATGCTTCATTTGTCGGCCTAAAATCATAAAATTACCAGTAGCAATCATATTTCACTACGAGTGAATTTGTCCACTGTTTTGTCGCGTATTACAAACTATTAGATATAACAGTACCTTAGATAAATTGTCAGAGTCATCATTTTTATCGAAATTCCTGATAAATAGTTCCTTAGATTATTTTAGAATGAGAACTTTTTTACGTGAACAAATTATATACATATATAGATACACAGAATTAAAAAAAAAACAGTTTCTTGATGTGATATATACAATATATCAATACTTCTTAAAGTTTCTATATTGGACGCAAGCTATGAAGATGGATATTCTTAAAGGTCCTTCGTAAGTCTAACAAGTGACTAATATCTCACGGTCTATATCAGGAACTAACTATATAGTAATTAATAAAATTAACTTCGTTCAAATTTCTCTTGCTTGGATGGGTACATACATTTTATATATTGGACTGACTGTTGAAAAGCCATATCTCTTGTCCTTAATTTCATGGACGGACACATTCGTTCGAGTTCTTTTTTTTTCTTAATTTCTATCTTCATATACTGAGCTTGCGTTCGCAGGTTCGAGTAGTGATCAAGACGGTATGATGTGTCGATACACAGATACGGACAGCGGACTGGGCAGAGCTACACCTCCAAGGAGGGCACCAAGTCCGGGTATGGGAAGCATGAGGCATCTTCCGTCGCCATCTGGACCCGGTTCCTTACCTCCCGGTTTGATGACCAAGAGACGAGTGTTCGATGATGGCAGCAGTGATATCAGTAGTACACCAAGTTCAATGATGGATTATAATGGTGAGGAAATTTAGTTATACAATTTCATTTATTTGTTCACTGTTCAGGTATTAATGCAAGATAAGTTAAAATTTTGTGAAGAAATGGCATATTAGAAAATATATAATTCCATTAATCGATTGTATATGTAAAATATCTTAAAATTAAATTAGCATGCAAGTTACATTGTATATTGCATGAAATTAATGAATTCAGTTGTTTCTTACTCGTATTAATGCAAAACTTATTTTTTAATAGCTTATGTTTAACGTACTTATAAAAAAATTAAAATTTATTGTTATCTTATAAAGAAATGATTACTTTTCCAGTTAGTAGCTGTGTCAGCTCCATGTGAAATTTTTTTAGAAATTAACTTATTCTTTGATGAAGTACATCGCATGAATTTTATAGATTACTTTCTTTTTGTTAATAGGTCCAAGATTGTATAAACAACCAACCACCAAGTCAAATCGCGGTATTATGCTAAACGCTGTAGAATATTGTGTATTTCCTGGTACGGTAAATAAAGAAGCGAAGAGAAGAGTTCTGGATGAAATTGCAAGGTCGGAAAGCAAACATTTTCTTATTTTATTTCGAGATGCTGGTTGCCAATTTCGGGCTCTTTACTCATACTGCCCAGATAGAGAAGAAGTTTCAAAGTTATATGGTACTGGACCGAAACAAGTCATTGATAAAATGTTCGACAAATTTTTCAAGTAAGTTTATCATCGCAGATTTGTTCTTATTATTGATGTACTTCTATGATCTACTAATATTATATTATTAAGCAAGAACATATGATAATGAATATATGAAAAATATGTATAACAAGGAAATTGTTTTTCTAACGTAAATTACATTATTAATTATTAAATATGAATTATTTTAATGCGTTTTAATAAATAATAAAGTCTAGAATTATAGTTTTTGACTATAATAATTTTATGACAATTCAATATTAATTTATTTTATAGCGTATAAATTTGATAATTTTTCTATATTTATAAGAAACATAGTTTTATGTATGAATAATTAATAAGATAATTTTAAATTATTATATATGACTGCAAATATTGATAAGGATTTGAAAAAGAATAATACAGTTTGAAACAGTTCTATATACAGTAATAAACATTAATGTCAATAAATCCTTAATCGATACAAATTTTTTTTTATATTATTATGAGTTGAAAAATTTTTAAAAGTTATACATACGTTCTAAATAAACATATATAACAGCAATCAACAAATTAATACATTTTAGCTAGATGCAAAAAATATTTTTACATATTTTGTACTATATTTTGATACAGAATCATTCTATTCTTATTTATACTATACTTGCATATATATTTATTAGATTATGAGATGATATTTATTAGATATAATTTTAATTTTGTGAGTACGAAATAATATAGGTATACATATAATATGTTTATAATTCTTTGTTTCTAGATACAATTCAGGAGCAAAATGTTTTTCTCAAGTACACACAAAGCATCTGACTGTGACCATAGATGCCTTTACGATACACAACAGCCTTTGGCAAGGTAAAAAGGTGAATTTACCGAATAAGAAAGACATGCCTCTCGTCATATAGTTTTACACAAGTGTCACGTTTTATGCTACTATGCCCTCTGTTGTTCATAGTTACTATTTTAATACAGGCCCATATTAAATTAATGCAAACGTTGCGTTTTTAGTCAATTTTATAAAAACAAGTAATTGATGCTGACTCATAGATATGGATGTGCAATTATTTTCAACGTTTTTTACGATTGCATATCCATTGAATGGAGTAATGTTACCACGTATGTTTCTTTTTTTCTTGTAATTTGTTGTATCTCTTCTTTTTGTATTTTTCTTCCGTTTTGTTTTGTTTTGTTTTTAAGACAATGTTGGCATCAATTACTATGTTGTAAGTATCAATATCTAATTAATAGGAATGGTTTGTTGTCAGTATCTAATATCTTTGCGGACTAATTTTCGATGTGTAACGCCTTGTAATCATATAAGATGCTATGTTGTAAATGAAAGTCATGACTGATTGTAAAAGGTAAATTAATTTTTCTTATAAAATCGCGTCTTTTTTCTTTTTTTGCTAAAAAAGAGGCAGGGCTTTCATAAATATCACAAAATGAACGTTTCATCTTTATATTTCATAAAGTAATTCGCACATATTTCCTCGTTACGCGTAAATTAAAACTACTCTTTATTATAATTATTATTATTATTATTATATTATTATTGTAGTATCATTAACTTCTATGGATTATTAAATGCGAATAGAGGATCAATTTGAATATGTTTTTTACAGAATCTATAAAATGATTCGTATTCTGTAGTGTGATTTTTGTATTTGATTAATTTCTATTTAACAAAACCAAAAGAAAATATTAAAGAAAAGAATCATAAAATGTTTTTGTTTTGCGTGAGAATTTCATTTATAGAATAGTCAATATTTTATGAAGTGATTTTGAAGTTCAGCATTGTTTCGTATGATCCGTTGTAATTGTCTTAAAACTTTTTTGTTTATCGTGTACATCATTGTCAAAAGCGAATTGACGATTCTTTGACCATGAAATTTTGCAGCTGTTGACGGTTGCAACAGCGTACGGAAATAATGTAATTCGTTCGTTGAAAAGTGTTGAAAAAAAACCAGCTCACGGACAAACGAAAAAAGTAAAAAATAATAATAATGTGGATTTGTAAATATATAAGTTGGTTCTGATTAGTGAAAGAAAATACCAAATCAGCCTTAAGATCGATCTGGATGTAATTGATGTGCGAGGATGTTTTTCCTTTACAGTGTAGGTACCATCGAATATAATTTATATAATGCCTCGTTGATTTGAATATCTTGAAGCGAGTCTTGTGAAGTGTGTATCAGTGTAAGATTAAAAACTTTTAAAAATTTGAGAAGAGAGAGAGAATGAGACCGTACCAAACAGTACCAAAAGTAAAAGTTTGTTTCCTGAGTGAACAGTATGATTTTGGTAACTGATATGAAGTGTCTGGATATTAAAAATGGCCACGAATTGGTAAAATTTTTGATTGAATTTTTCTTTCCTGCGCGCAATACATACTTATTCTTCATAATATATCGAACAGTTTAAAATCGTATAATTGTTTCGAACATTGTAAGAGGAAAGCAGAAAATGATTTGGAACGTGGAAGAACTAAAACAACAAAAGTTCTCAACTGTATTTGAAGTTGCTTTTACTTTAGTTGAATAACTTATTTTGAATGTATTTTAGGCCTAATTTATTCTAATCTAATAGTCTATAGTCTGCATTCCTCGTAATCAAGAAAAGAGACCCTGGAAAGAGTGTTAACTTATTTATAAATGTTTTAGTATATTGTTGCAAATTTTAACGAAGCGGACTAATGTTTAACCCGTTTATAAGTTGGATAATTCATTTTTGAATTTTGTAAACAGTATATGGATCCTTTTTCTTCGGATGATAATCGTTCTCTTTCTTTTTTTTATTTTTCTTTCTTTTTTAGTATGGTTCTCATTTCCTAATGGAATACGTCAGTCCGATTTCAAACGAAACGAAATGCGGTTCTTGTATTGTACGTGAAAAACAATTAGCATAATAATGTAATAATGAAAGAACTATTTATTGTGCCATAAATTATAACTATCCGCCATTCGTGTGGGACTGGCACTGACGATTCTATCTTGACGATTTAATTTTCTGAACATATATACAATCTTTTTTCATAAATACGCCGATAGGACGAGCTAGAAGTAAACTTAAAAGTAACTAAAAACTAGATAGAAGTAAAATATAATTTTTGTACAGAAATATGGAGGGTCTATTTGTTATGAATTTTATTTTCGAATTTTTTTTTATTTAAGTTTAGCACATATATTGTTTACAAATTTTCTTGTTTGTTAAATATATGTAAAATGTATTTTTTAACTTGGACATGTGCATAGAATTTAGAGCGATAACATTACGAGAAAGAAGAACAAAAAAAAAAGGGGAAAAAAACGTGTAGATTGGTTGACTGTAACAATAGACCCCCCTATATTCTGCAATGGCATAGCAGAACATGACCGTATTAATTATTTTTAAGTAATTATGCAACATATCGAATTTCATGTTCTTCACGATTATAATCGCGAAAAATATATTTTTAATTCGCAATGATACAATACTTGGTTCAATTGTCCTGAGATTATTTTATTCATCTTCTTGTTTGAGGTGAATGACACGTAATGGAGGGACTTGGAAAAAAAATTTCACATTAAATGAGAAAAAAATCCGTCAATCGTAGTATCCAGAGAAGTTCATTATATTCTATTCTCGTCTATTGTAAATCTATTGCGTGTATTGCCGTAAAAAAATGATGAATAGTGAAATTTTTGTGAGCTTCAGACTCCGAAAATAGTCCGACCTGACAATATTGAATACGAAAATAGGTAAACGCCGTAAGATGATGAATTATAAAGTTTGAAGGCATAAGCCACGTTAAAAAGTTTACGATAACAATGTGAACGAACAGTGAATAAAGATTTACGAATAACAATATAATAGTCACTAATCTTAAGAATTAATGGAAAAACATCGGTTTGTGAAAAAGAGATTGAAAATAGTAAAAAAAAAAAAAAAAAAAAAAAAAAAACTACAAATAGACAACGTTCGAAAAAAGGATGTGTAACTGCAGAAAGGAAGGGTGATGATTGCTTGTGCTTGATATTTATATTTTTCGAAGCAGAGTAATATTATTAGTGAGCTGTTGGTAACTGACGCGTGATAAACAATGAAACGAAAAAACACAGAGATAGGAAAAAATGGAATATAAATAATCGCGCTTACTAATAATAAACGATTATCTTTATGTAATAATCCTTCATTTTTATTGTCATAAATGGAAGAAACTGAAAACTTTGTCAAATCATACTTGTTCAATTTATCCATGTCTGTAAATATTATGTTTTTTTATATGCATAAATGAAATTACTACTCAATGATATATATTTATTGAGCACGTCAAGTCAAAATTTGGGTCATATTTTACTGTTAGCACCTTGCAGCGAATGTCATCAATAAAATTTAATAACCACTTTGCAATAGACTTTTATTCTTCTGCGAATGATATATATATATAAATGGAACTAAGTGTGTCTTCTTTATCTTAATTAATTGTGTAATGTAAATGTATATATAACCTTTGGAGTACAGAAGAGGATGAATTAGATGACCATACTTTCTCATTGTTATATATTTTATACACAATAGCGAAGGCGTCATTGTTAATTTTTCTGCATATGTATAATATATTACAATTCAACGAATAAGAAAAATACTAGACATAAATATTAAAATATTCTTGTGAAAAACATTTCTCCCTATATATATATATATATATATATATACCATACTAATTCATTAAGGACACTTTATTACAGGGCGCTAAATATGATGTTTTTCTCATTTTTAATCATTTTAAATATTTGATACGGTATTACCGCTATAATAGTACAAAATAATTTTATTTTTTCGTCCTTGTTCTTTGCTTTTTAAAAAATATACGGTTTCGATCGAGCGCCATTTCATACACTATACCATATTCTCGATCGAAATCGCTATGTACTCTTATATTAACGATAATAAATAGCTTTAAATACTGATGTACAATTGTTTTGTGACTTACAAATGAATTACAATTAAACTATATGGCAGTGATCTTACTACTTACATGTATGTTGTGATATTTTGTGTATCAAATTTATTATACAATTTGACGCGAATTCGTGCCATAATTTGTTAATGTTAATTAAAAATCGTTTCTCAAACTATGTTTTCCATTATTGTTCATATTAATTCTAAAAAACATTTTAATGACGGACAATCGTTTGAATTTTATACTATATATATTGATCTTCTGATAGTTTAACGTTAAATTATAAATTGAAATTTTTCATTTTTAGAATTCACTTAATTTTAATTTATTTTGTAAAATATAATTTTTTTGTCAATTTAATTTTTCATAATCTTTTTTATTCAATTTAGATTTTCATGGATTGTTATATTTGTCAGTAGAACACATGTAGAAATATGAAATATTTTTCAATTGTATCTTCAAGATGTTATAAATTTTATTATTAAAATATTTATTAAAATAGGAATATAAATGTAATAAATTGTTTCTACCTTACATTGTCATTTTATAATAGTTATATTGTAATATTTTGAAATATTTTATAAATATAATGTTGGTGTTGAATAAGTAATTTAAAAAATTCTCTTTTGCAAATAAAAATTTATTTAAAAATATTTTGGCTGAATTAAATGTAAAATTTGTTATGTGCAAATTATAAATATTAGCTTTTTCTTTTTTGATTATGTTCATTGTGTATCATTTTTTTTAAACATATTTTTTATATAAATATAAACAGCTTTTTTATATAATCAGGAAGAAATACATACATATATATAAATATATAAAGTAGTTCGATTGATATTTATAAGTATTTGTTATCGTAAGATTTTAAAAGAGTTAAACAAGTTTGAGAAACATCAATGTAAACTTTATGCGTTTGAATGCTAGCATCTCTTGGCTTCATTTATCTTATGTCTTAATGATTAAAGAATTTTCGATCATGATATGGCACTTGATCCCAGTGTGAAATTGCATTGAATACAGTTCACAGAAACCTTTCGAGGATTGTGCATTCTTTAAACAGTCTTTGGAACTAAACTGAATGACTCGGAGGAGTTCACACATTGTACTGATTATCATTGTACTGGGCAGGAGCTCAAGTGAATATTATGCAATTCGTCCATGTCTGTCCAATCTCGTCTTTCTCCCCCTATCATTACATTTCTTATACATCCATTGAAATGATCCCTTGTTAATAATGTTCCTTTTGGAGCAGAAGCTGCAAAATCATTATTAATTTACACTTAGAGATATAATAGTAAATTATTTTCACTTTATTTTTATTTATTTTATAATAATTTTAAAATTATTAATTTTAATAACAATTTAAATAATTTAGTTCTTCGCTAATATTAAAGATATTATAATTTATTTATTATAATGGTTTTTGCTATAATTTTTAGTGGAACACAATTAAATAAAAGATTTACCTGGTAAGCCACCAATGTATAGAGGGACAGAGACTGAAGAATCCATTATATGATAATTAACATTAGCTGGAAGGCCATACTTCTGATCCATCTCATCGACTTTCAGTGCCAATTCTTCGTCATTAAAAACTGCTTGTATTCTATGCCATCGATTGTCACAGATCGTGTATGGACTAGTGAAACGTTGTTCTACATATAACGGATTGTTATCTCCTAAATCGCCAGACATTATCACTTTGCCATTATTCAATTCCAATGATACTGAAGGCGAATTGCCAGGTGCTGTTATAGAAAGCAAAACACCCGATAATTCTGATGTTCTAAATTCTAATTGAAGTTCTAGCACGGCACCTAATTCAAAGTTTTTTTCTGTAAAATAGAATTTCGTTTATTAATATAATAAAGTTTTATTTTATTTTTGTATGGTATTTATTTATAAATTAATATTTCTATGTTAATTTTTAATATATTATCCTTTATTTATATGTGTATATATAAGGTAATAGAAATAAAAAATTAATATTATGTATAATAACAATTATTGAACTATTCAATCTCATTCAATACTTTTGATCTCATCAAATACTGTTTACTAGCTTTTACAAATCATTATAGTTTAAATAATTTAAATAAATAATTATTTTATTCAAATAAAAATAAAATTATGATAGCTTACTATATATAGCATATGCTTCATCCTGGAAATAAGCTCCACTTTCAACATTTGGGAAACATTGTCCTACTTGATAAGCTCTACTTGTAGAACCAACCATATCATACACATTTCCATTGATCCTCAATCCTCTAATACATCCTTTTAGGGTCTCAAGTTTAACTACCACTTGTTCAGGTATTGGTGTTCCACTTTCAGGCAAGCCTCCAATATACATCATGGAGGCCAGTCCAATTTTCCTTGGCACTTTAATCGTACGTGGTGTTTGGGAATCTACGAGCAATGTCAACTTTCGTTCGTCATGGCTGATAATTATATGATGCCAATTACCATCATTAAACGGTGTTTTAAACAATATCTCTTTTTTCTGCTTATTTTTCACTAAGAGTAAAAGCTGTCCATCTCGTATTACGACCATGAGATAGTGCTTTGGTCTATGGCCCTATAAAGTAACGAAAATATATTAATCAGAAATATATTAAATAATAAAAGATATATTGGTTAAAAATATTTTACACGAACAAAATTATAATATAGATTAAGATTTTGCCTTTGATCTCTAATTACTTATGCAATTTTTAGAACTTAAATTTTTACATACTGGAGTAATAAACAGCAGTCCGTTTGGATAATATGTCCTGAAATCAAACTCTATTGCATATTTCTTCTCCCAAAATTTTTTAAAATTTAAATAAAGCTGCGTGTGGCTGTTTGGTTTATCTCCAAATTTGAGAGCACCAGCTTCCAAAGAGTAATACGGCACTTTTTGGCATCCTTCTGGTTGAGTAGACATTCCTCTCGATAGCGATGCTGATGGTGTATAAGTAGGAGGATCCTTTCCCATACTCGGCCCAGGCCGACCAATTAATGCATGCTCGAAACTAACAGCTTCGTCAAACCGAACAATTCTATAAAAAGAAATAATTTAATGAATATTCTTTATTCAGTTTATTGAATATAATAAAATTTTTGAACTATTGTTTTTCAATATCTTTTTTAAATAGATGTTTGCAAATATATTGTAAAATTTTATTTAATTATTTAACTTACTCGTCATTAAATATCACGTCTTTAATGGCCCCATACAAAGGTGTGATGGTAGAAATTATATTGGTATTGTTAATAAGTATTGGTAAACCTCCGAAAAATAATCCTCCGCTTTCTTCAGGGGCTCTAATAGCAGCACTAGTGGGTAATTTACCAGCATTTTGATAAGCATCATCTATTCGCAATTCTACATCTTTTCGTCTTTTAATTACTGTTACTGAGTGATATCTGCCATCATTAAAAGTGTCATTCGACTGTAAAACAATTTCTCCTCTTCCAGCATTTAAACGAACTTGCACTTGTCCATTGATAATGCATACAGAATAGTAACTTTTCTTCTGAATTATAAATGAAATTGTAAGTTAAAAACATGGATCGTTATCGTAACATTTATTTGAGTAAATTTTGATAACTTTCGTTTTTTGAAGATTATATGTAAAATATACTATTGAAATATACTATTGAATATATAATATGAAAAACTTAAAATAAAATTTGCTATGGAACATCAGTGAAAATAATATTACATATTACCATTTTTGGTTCAAAATGCTTCAAATAATTAAAAAAAGAAGAAATAGGATTTAGAAAATTTTTAATATTAATGAAAACAAATATTAAATAATTTAAAATTATTAAAAAATTGAGTCCAGTTGTAATGTATATCTTGCATTATATTTTTTCATTTTATTTCGATGTAAAAGGATAACAATACTATTGATGATTCTATTATACTTACAATCGAGTCATCATTCACATGTCGTATAAAAGGCATACGTTCTTCTTGTCCTTCGAATGTAGAAAGAAGAAGTACAGCCTCCTCCTGCATTGTTCTAAAAGAAAAACTCAGTGTGGAGTTTATTTTACGCAATGTATATGCTGCATGTTGTAAATAACCATCTCCGTAAAATCCTATTATCCTTAACGGCTGTAAAAATAAAAATTTATTATTATTTTTTATGAAATTTATTCTTTATTCGTGTACAAAATTTTCTACTTAAAGATAAATTGTTTTTTCAACATTAAAAAAAGAAATAAAATTTGATATACTTTTATAAAAATTATTTCAAGTTTCTTAACTATTCAAATAACATTTTAATTAAATATCATAATAAAAAATATGTACATCATATTTATCACTTATTTTAAAAACAGAAGAATTTAATATTATTTTTAATATCTAAGTAGAAATTTTATAATTATTTTTTTATAATTAATTTATTTACCTTATTAATTTAAAATTTATCTTATTAATATTTAGGTAGAAATTTCATAATTATATTTTTACAATTAATTTATTTACCTTATTTGCACAAGTAGGCTCGACACCATAATACTGTTCAGCCATTGGATCATAGCCTACTTCAACAATAATATTAGACATACAACCAAGGAATGAAACCTGCGATGGTAACATTAACTTTTCTGCGCGAAAACTTGGTGGAATACCACCGATGTAATATTTAGCTTGAACGAAGTCAGGAATGTCTTCTTTTTTGGGTTGAGGTGCAGGTGCACCAATTCTCTTATCGCTTTCTCCTTCTACACTTAAACTACATTTTTCAATGTTTTTACGTAAGTGATAATGTCTAAATGCATCCACCTTTGTCCAGTTTCCAGTATTGTATTTAAAGTTTGAAGACATTTCCATACTAACATTACCGCCGTAACCAATGTGCAGGATCACTTTTCCTTCGCGCAAGAATATCATAATGTGTTGGTTCTGTTGTGAATAAAAATAAGATATAATTATATTTTATTAAAATGGAAGGTCAAAGCTTATTTTATACCAGAAAGTTTATTTTCTTTATATCAGAATGATTAATAATTATCGGCAATACTTCTTGTTATTGACATTAGATGTTTAATTGACATTAACTTTAGATATTTATGCATATCATAAACTAGCTACCAATATAACTGGATCATTTTACGTTTGCTTTAAAGAAGAACAGTATGCTATTATTTTGTCTTATGATTTGAAGCTGAATATTATATATATAAGATTATTAGCACAAAATGTTCTATGTACAAGTACATATGTAATATGTACAAGCAAATTCATAAATTTAAAAATAGTTGCGTAATGAGATCAAGAATTGAAAAAAACCAAATTAAACCACATGCATTGTCGAACTAATATTGAAAAATAATGTTGCAAAGAACTCTATTGTTATCCTAATAAATTTTATAGTTATTCAATAATTATTCAACCATTAAATTTATTACACTAATAGATTCCTAAGAATAAACAAATATAATAGTCAAATTTAATGACGAATTAAAAAATATGACGTATTTATAAAATTAAATAGAATACATCTTTAATTTCAATTTTGTTAATTTTCAATTGAGTAATAATTAACAAGAAAAATTAATAACTTTTACTTTCTAGGGTATAAATAACAAACTATTTTTTAGAAAAATAAAAATAAATAATATGTAAATATTATGTACATTATCTGGATTAATTGCCAAAAATAGCAAGGCATTCTCGTCGAAAGTTCGGAAGCTAATTGATATTCCAAATGAATATTTATTATATGGTCCTGAAGAAACCCTATTTCTGACTGCATATCCTTCTCCATTGAAGCTGTAAGCTATATCATCCCTGACATCTTCGACTCTATAACATTAAAATAAAACATGAAAAATAAATAGTAATTTTTGTATATCAAACAATGAAACAAATTTATAGCTTTTTATTGATTACCCTTCCACACATGCTTCACATGCCATATCCGGTGCAGTTGTAATGAAATTCCAAAGACCTATAGGTTTTCCATCTAGAATAACTTGATGTACACATGCTGGAAGTCCATTAGATGCAAGAAGCTCTGTTCTTCTACGCTCTGTTCTAGGAATTTTTCCTATCCAAACACGATCTGAAGTAGTAATATCAAAGCGGGCATATTCAGAGTCTGTTGAATTCCTTACAGGAGGATGTTCTCTCATTGTCAATGCTTGTTTTCGCACATATAATTTGCCTAAATGACGTACCCTGAAAATCATTTTCAATATTTCAATTTTCTACACATAAAATAGATAATGGATAATAATCAGTTAATATATAGATGAAAGTTGTATAGATATAATAAAATTCTATTTATATAAATTGTCATGGGATAAATAATTTATATAAATCATATAATAATCATAAATTCATATAATAATTCTTCATTCCATTAGTGATATTTTCTTCATACAATAGAAATAATAAGTGATTCAATCAACAAAAGTTCATTTGATTGGGCATTAAGTAAAAATATTTTTTTTGAGTAAATGAAATCCTTATAAATTTTATTATATTGGCGAGTAAAGACATTATTTATTATATAAAATAGATTAAAAAAGTATTACATCTAAGTGTTAGCAATGAAATGTGCTATTCTAATTCATTTGATTTTGAAATTCTATTGAATTATTTTTTTAAACGTATGTAATTCTAAGAACAATTTTATTTTTTAAAGTATTTGAAGGAATTAATTATAACTTCCTAATATAATTCTTTATATAAAATACTTATATTCAAAATTTACACTAAAATTACCAGAATAGTCAAAATAACTAATTTGTAATTTTTTATACAGTTTATAGATTCACACTGATACATTTCCTGGAGATTTCTTCAAAGATATATAAATAAAAAATTTTTTCAATAATAACTGATTTTTCTTTATTCTATTATAAGTTCTGATATAAGTTTCACTTTAGGCATTGATAGTTCTAGTATTAATATATTAATAGTATATTAGTATTTCAAATAATATACCTTTCAGCTTCTACACGATACCAGATTGTATCATCTTGAAGATCGCCACTTTGTAACGTTTCAGGATGTGTAAGAATTCCTGTTCCTCCTCCAACATTCCATACAAATCTCACTCTCCTGTCAACGATCTCTAAAGCAAGGAAATCATCCTGCAAGTGAAACAAAAATGTAACATAGCATATTTCTCATTTCGTATTTTAAAATACTGTATTCAACTCGAGTAACATATTTACATTTATGCTACTTGGCAAATAAAATAGAGAGCCTTCTTTCTTCCCTTTTGGAAGTGCAAAAGTCATTACAATTGTGTTTGTCGATGTTGGTTGTAATATGGATGGTCTGTAGGATCGACTGCATTCTTTCCCTTCTGCTGATTTCAAAGAAACACGAATCTAAAAAAAATATTTCATTAAATATTTATTCAACAAATGTATCAACAAAATAAAATGTTTCAAAAAATATATTATAATTACTCCATCAGCGGTATTTCTAGCTTCAGCAATTTTATCTTTGAGATTCTGTAATTTTATAGCTAATGTATCATTCCATTTGTCAAATTCCATTTTCCTTTTTATGGCGGCATTTGATAAACTTATTAATTTTGCATCTGCTTTTTTTGTATTACTAAGTGCTTCTGTTACTGTAAAATTTTTTTAAATGAATGTATAATGAGGAGTATAGCATGAAAAAAATGTATAATACACCTTACATTTTTCACTGGCTAAACTAATTTCTGAATCGCCTTCTCGTTTCAAATCGTACAATTTCGGTTTCAATCTGTTAGTAATCCCTTCTTTGTAATCTCCAATAAGTTTCTGCGAGTTTTTAATACTTTCTAATACCTTTTCGTTCTCATTTAATATATTTTTAACATTTTCATGTACTATAAAATAACATAAATATTTCAATAGGAACTAATTATTAAAATATCTTATTGTAAATTTTATGAAGATTTTATTTTAAGACAAGATTAATTAAAAACTCTTAATCGTTAGACTGCAGATTTTTATGCATTTTTAAATTTTTATAAACTGAAGGAACAAAAATAAAAATTTGTTTTATTTACTGAATTGTAACAGATACTCTACTTTAAATATTTTATATATTTTTGCATAGGTATTTTCACAACTTTCAATTTTCCATAAATATGTAAAAATCTACAGTCTATTAATTACAATTCAAAAATAAATAATTCATTCTAAAAGATATTATAATAAAAATTCTAAAATTTTATGGTCACAATAATCAGCAGGAAACCTCAAACGTTTAGCTATGTATATTTATGTTATATATTAATAAATTTATAATAATTACAATATGATCTTACGTTTCTTACTGTCATCTTGCAATTTTTGCAATTTCACATTGACTTGATTGTCTTTTATTCCAGTGCTGTTTAGAGTATTTTTTAAAATATTCACAGCTTCTTTTTGTAATGCCAATGCTTCATTCGCGCTTTGTACTAATTTTCCATGTTTATTTGCACTATTCTCCTGTCTAGAGGATGCTACTAATATTTCTTTGGCGTTGTCCAAGAGTGATTTTAATTTGGGGTCATCAGGAAATGCCTGATAATACCAATAATATAAACATGAATGTTATTACAAATTGTTAAATTATCGCGGAATATTGTATATTATTCGGATTGGACTTTTTGATCTGGATGTTATTTCGAAGGTATTTTAAACTAAACCCAAAAATGAAGATCATGTTTCACCTTGGAAATGAATGATTTTAAAAATTCGGCCTTATAAAAAACGACACATTTCGCCGTTTGATTGCGTTTACGAAATTTTATTATTTATTTCAACAATGTTCAATACCAAAATCACAGCCAAATTCGTATATATTAAATAAACTGTTGAAAATTAATTTAAAAATTAGGCTCTTTTCTAACTATAATAATTCTCTTGATAATTTAATAATTTCATACAGACAATAAAGATAGTAAAATCTGTAATTTAAAAACAGTTAGTTGTTTTTTTCGCTCTTAATCAATAAAATAAAATTCAATAATTATTTAACATATTACATCAAAGATTTACTTTTCATAGTTTTTACCTATCTGTTAAGTAGTAAGGATTTAGTAAGGATAAAAGAGTATCAAAATTCGTGATTTTTCGCTTAAAATATGTCATTATTAATAGACATTATATTGAGCATTTATAACAAAAGTAAAAATTCACACACTTCATTTCAAAATTTGATTATTTTTTCAATATTCAAGGTTACCTCAAAGTCATATATTAGACATATTTGATGTATCTATGCAAGCTATATGATGGAATAGAAAAAGTAATATGCTAGCAAAAAATATTATAGATGTAAAATAATTTCTATAAAAGTTCGATATACGATACTCCATTCCTGAAACCACTCAATCACTGTTTAAAACATTTCTTATATTATAAAATAAAGATATTCAAGTGTTCGATCTCAGGAGGATTCATTATATGCATCACAAATGATGAAAAATTGTCGATATTTTAAATTATTACAGTAAAAAAAAAGCATACGACGATTCATTTGATCTCATCTTAAAACAAAGTCTCTGTGTTTTAAGAGTTCCGAATTTCCTTTTTTGCAAAGATGTCTATATTATTTAGCAGGTGGGAAAGTAAAAACAATTTTATCTTTAAAAATTGCAAAAATTTAACTATAAATATTTCAAGAAACTTTTTCATGACTTTTTCACCATAATCTTAAAGATTGAAGTTTTTTTCTTTCAATTTGCTGTATGATTGTTTTTTTTTTATTTTTATTTAAAACTTAAGATTAGACGACGAAATATAGGATTTCTTGAATTTTTGTTATTCAATTTTAATGTTCAAAATTCAATAAAATCAAAAAAAATCATACAGTCGTTAAGGGAAGACTTCATGATGGATCTAGTCATAAAACAGATTTTTCAATGTTTTTAAAAACGTTTGAATTTTTATAATTTTCGAGAATAAAAATATTCTTATTTTGAAAAAATCTCAAAGTAGGCTCTCAAAATAGAGATTTTATTATACACAAAAGTAAGATTAAATGGATTATCTATATGATCTTTTTACGAAATTAAAATAGATTAAAATATCAATAATTTTCATAAGTACTACTGTATATGGACATATTTTTCAGTCATGTACCAAATTCATGCATACTGTATGATATGTATAAGTACAGGGATACTTCTGAAAACTCTATATTCACAAAAAAGACTTTCATTTTTGGTTTCAGAAACCTTAAAATACCTTTAGAAAGTCTCATTCTAATCAAATATTTTGCCATCTGTCACTCTCACCCTTATCGTGATTACATTTCCTTACCTTAGAGTACGTATCTTCAGAAATATCTTTAGCTGCCATTGTTGTTATATTTGCAGTTCTTATGTTATCGACGATATTCTTGTATGCTTGACTGGCCTTCAGCGGGCTAGCTGCGATGTTCTTTGTCTCGGAAAACAGACTGCTCGGCAGAAACGCCAAGTTGCACTTTATCAAGTTATCGATCATCAATTACATAAAATAATAACGTAATACTAAATAACGATTATTAATTCGCAACTGGAACTGTTACACGATTTCACATGATTTAATTTTCTTTTGTTTTCAAACTTATATCTCAAGTATTCCAGAACTTTTATTCAAGCTTAAAGATATTGATTTTATAATAATTAGAGTTATGTATCTTTTAAATACAGGACCAGTGCGAAAAAATTTTAGAATGTTATTTTAAATAGTCAAGTATTTTAATAAATAAATGTCAAGTAAAAAAATTTATAATAATAAATTTTATTTATAAATTTGAATAATAAATTTAAATATACAAGTATAAATTTAAAACAAATTATTATTTTCTCTTCAATAATTTTAATATTTTTTATTAATAATAATTTTTAATTTTTTTACTAATAAACATATATAAATATTAAATAAAATTATTATATTACATTTTTATCTCGTTCTGTTTTTTTGATTTAATGTATAGCAATATTTGCTTAACTATCTAAATATTAATTAATGTTACAATCGAAGTATGAACTAAAAATATAGGGATAAAAGTAAATAATTTTCTTTTACCTGACATACTGATTAACGTAATTCGATGTATTCTTCACGTGTATAATCGCAGGTATCACGTAAGTGTCATTATAATCGTAATTTAATCTGTATAGTAGTTCTTCCTTCATACTCAATTTATCAAACCAGTACGTTAATTTGTTTCGTAGTTCCGGAAGATCCTGTAATGTAATATATCTCTCTTTGAAATATTTCTTGATATATCGATATCATTATTTTTAGTTGTAACTGATATTAGTAACTAAGATAACATATTTTTCTGTATATACAAGGGCCACGAAATAAAATAAAAATATATCATAACAGGTAAGATATGTTATGAAATGTATAAGATATACTATAAAAAGTTCTTTATTCTATTTCAACTATTGTAATTTTATTATAATTTAAATTATATAATTTTCAGGAAAGATCTAAACAAATTTATAAGATTGATAAATAAATTTGATTTATATATTTTCATTAAAAAAATTAAAAAAAATTAAAAAAAATTTTTGATAAGTTAATTTATTACAAATCTAAGTATTCAGTAACATACTTGAACATTATTTTGAAAATCAATGATGAAACCATGCGTTTCATTTGTCAATTTTTCCCCTTCAGTAACGGATGCGTTAATTAAGGTCCATAACGTGTTAATCTCATTACAGTGATTTTTAGCTTCTAAAAATGTTTGATTGATATTGTTGTATAAACCATCGTAGGTAAACAGCATTTCCATTGTGTTTTCTATGATGTTTCTCATATCAGTTAGTTTTATAGAATATTCTTCACCATCGTCTTGAGCAATTGTTAATGGTTCCGTGCCATCATATAAAGAATTCAACCAATCAGTGTATTCTGCGACATCCCTGTTATTTTTTAAAAATTTAACATAATTGTAATGTAGTATGATTTTATTAAAATGATAATATTTATTATGAATAGAATTAAATTGCAGTAATTAACATAATACTTCTCGAAAAAGATTATACTAACTCGAGAAAACTTTCTATTTCCATTGTCTTCTTTGTTAAATTTACTTCTTTTAAACCGTTTAAAATCATTTTTGCCATTTTTAATGCTTTTTTGATTTCTATCCTTTTGTTATCATTTGTATATTGATCTAACAATAAGATTATATCTACAAAAATAAAAAAATTTCGTTAAATTTAAGTTAAGATTTATATAAAATGAAAAATTTAATGAAGTATTAAAAATTTAATTTTAAATTTAACTTATTTTTAATAAAAATTTAATTTAATTTTAAATTTAACAGAAATACCTTCTATATATTTTCGTAAATTGTCCATCTCAATTCTTGCACTAAATATGTTATTCTCTAAATCACTGGTTTTAGAGTTCAGAGTATCTCCTCGTTTGGCTTGTTCATTCGTCTGAAATGCCAAAATATTGTTAATATTCATATAAAAAAAATTACAATTTTTTGTTTAAGAATACATAATATTTAAGCTTTCAAAATAAATAATATTTCAAGAAAATTTCAAGAATGTAATATAAGTAATTAGATTAAATACATACAGTTCTAAGTAATGTTTCAAAGTGTTTTATAAGACCTCTATACTCGTGCCAGGGTATATTTTTCATTTCTTGTTTTAGTTTATTCTGAAGATTTATTTCCTCTAGAAATGTTGTTATGTTCGAGTTAATGTAAGATAAATTTTCCCACGGAGGAGGAATATAACCATTGGCTATATGAGTGGTGCCTTCTGCTAATTTTTGTGAAAGCGCAGCCACAGTGTCGAGCAATATACCGGTACAGTTGTCGTTACATGCTGGTAAAAAAAAATTTAGAAATTAACAAACATTTAAAAATTAATTTTAAAACGCTAAAACTTTTATTCGAACACTAATTGTTTTCTAGAATTTCTATAAATATTACCAGACAATTTTAACGCATGATATTGAGTAAATTATACAATAATTTTTAAAATTCATTTTTAGCAAGAGCAATTTAGAATATTAAAGCTTTAATTTATAATTTTTAATTATTTATGAAATCGTGTTAATGAAATAAAAGATTTTGTATAAAAATATATCTATTTTAAGCGAGTAAAATATTCTTCACTTACATGTGCAAACGTTATTTATATAAACGTGACGATATGCAGTACATTTAGAGCAATCACGACCCGTAGAACCAGCTCTACATCTGCATTGTCCTGTTTCCGTGTCGCATTCATCGTTCAAACTTCCAGCAGGATTGCAATCACATGGAATACATTTGCCACCAAGAACATGCGGAGATCCATAATATCCAGAAGAGCACCGTTCGCATTTTCTACCAGTATAACCTATGTACATGAAGAATGCAAAATAAATTTTTTTTCATAAATTTCGTCCTTTCAAAAATTAATTTATTAAGAACAAAAGTTTATCATAACTAAACTATGATAATATATTAATGCATTTTTAGGAAATTTAAGATTCCACAGGAAGCAAATAATGCAAAAATACACATAAAAATAAAACACTTATTATGATATTTAATAGACGAAATCAATTTCTATTTTGATTTCATTTTTTTAATTACCTATGTTTATAAAAATATAATATTTCATAAACATCCATAGTCTAATAATAACGTCTAATCATAATGTCTAATCATCACGAATATCTTTATGTACAAATAATTTATAAATTAAAAAATAATTATAATTAAATAATATATTATAACTATAAGTGTATTATTATAAATTTATATTAAATTATAATTGTAGAATTCGAGTGGAAGAAATAACGACGGAAAAAGTATTACATAAATTCTTTCATAACTATAATTAAAAAACAAAGTTTGATAGTGTAAATCAATTAAATAAAATTGTAAATGAAACATTGCAATAGATTTAGCAAATATTTTTCATTCTAAAAATACATCTATTTTAATATAATATGTACTTTTTACATATTTTATAGTGACAAAAATTATATTTTGATATTTATCGATTGACTTATCTTTTAATAAATGTTATTTATAATTAATATATTAAGAAAGATTTTTATTATATAACGAAGATTTTTATTATATACATACCAGGTTTACAAACGCAAGTTGGTTCCGCATTGGCAAGAACCGTACATGTGTTTGAAAATCTTTTATCTGCTTGTGGACAGGGACAAGGTTTACAACTAAAGTCTGGGTGTCCATAGAAACTGTCTGCGCAAACATCACATCTTGATCCTGCGGTATTTCCTTGGCAATTCTAGAACAAGAATATTAACTTTATTTATTATATTATAGCAATATTGGTATATACATTATATAGAAGTTTAAAGCAATATTGGTATATATTATTATTAATAACATTATAAGGACTGATTACTTTTGGGAATCACTTTTACTAGAAGCCAATAAATTCTGTTAAGAATTTACTACTGAAAACTAGACATTATAGTAACATCACTAATCACAAATAGTTGAGAATTATATGGCACCGTCAGTTCTTAAAGTATTAATATTGAGTTAGCAACTAAGTCATTGCCGATTTCAAATAAGAAGGAAAATTCAGAATTTTTGTTTCTTGACATAACCAAGGGTTTTTAATTTTTTTTCAATGCATGTATGCGATACATTGAGCTTCTCTGCAATGTCTCGTGTTGTGCTGTGACGATCTGAATCGATAATGGCCTTGATATGGGTTTCATCCACTTCGACTGGGCGGCCAGATCGTTGTGCATTTTTCAGTGAAAAATCACCAGAACGAAATCTTTCAAACCAATTTCGACACTGCCTTTCTTTTAAGGCTTCATCTTCATATACGGCACATAACTTCTTTTGTGCTTGCGATGCGTTCTTGCCTTTTCGGAAGTAATACAATAAAATGTGTCGGAAGTGCACGTCCTGTTTTTCCATTTTTAAATTGGGATAAAAACAAAACTAAAGAACTAATCGATATCATTTTTTTACTAATTAAAAGTAGAAATCCACACAGTAAGAAAAAAATATAGGTTAGATGCTCTGACCACGTTAACAAAACAAAAGAAAGTGTAGAGTGAATCTATCGACAAAAGCGGCAATGACTTAGTTGCCAACCCAATATATAACACATAAATTTCTTTCATGAAACTTTTTGATGTGAAAAGACAAAAAAAATTAATTTGTAAGCTTACAAATTTGAAATTTTCACAATTCTTTAAAAAAATTACATATATTTATAAAAATCTTTTTAAATTAATGTCCTTTATAAAAAAAAATTTTAATACAATTCCAAGGAGTAAATTAATATTAGAACACGTATCTGATCCTAGACACTCTACTTTTGACATAATACTCTTACATTCAATTAAGTACTATTAGATTTTATTTTATCTTTGAATATCTTTGTTATTTTAAACAATGTCTTTATAATTCTATTTAATTCTTTTATTTTAGAAAATTTCTCAAATACAAGTATCTATAAGTCATAGAAAAAAATTTAACATTCTTTGTAACATAAAGTGCATTTAGCAAAATTTAATTTAGCCATCTTACCAGACAATGTCCTGTTTCTATATGGCAAATATTAGATCTTCCATTACACTGGCAGGGTTTTGCTTCTCCGACAAGATCAATAACAATAGTCGATGTGATAGTTATATTATTATACCATCGATAGTATCCGATACTTGGATCTTGGCAGGATGTGCTGTTATATTGAAGAGGACACTGGCAAATTTCGATACCAATTGCAAGTTGAGGTATATGCGTGGGAGTTAAAACTGCAACGTCTATAGAAGCTTCTAATAAACTAAAATTTAATAAATGTAATAATATATTAATAATGCAATACTGTAATATATTTGACACATGTTATATAGTAAAAAATTTTATAATTAAACAACAGAAATTAAATAATGGAAAAATACAGTGTGAAGGAATTTCATATGTGACAGAATAGTTAGTTTTGCAAGTTTCTGAAGAAATTATTGTATAAATAATAGGTTCTAATTTTTAATTGATACCATTGGACCATTACCAACTATAATAATTTAGAATTAAATCACTTAATTTTGGAATTTTTAATTTAACCTAATTACTAATTCTATTTATTAATTCTATTAATTTTCTAAATTTGAATACTGTAATATATGTATATATGTATACAAAATTAATAGAATTAATAAATAGAATTAGTAATTAGGTTAAATTAAAAATTATCTAATGATTAGTTATATATATATATATTTATATATAATTATAATTAAATATTACAATATAATTATAATTATAATTAATATAATATATATAATAATTATATAATATGCATATAATTATAATTAAATATTATAATATAAATTACTGTAATTCAACGATACTATACTTTGACGGTTAAACAAAAAGATTCTTTCTACATTATGTTGTTTTTATTAGTTATAAGTAAAATTTTTTATATTCTGAAAATTCGATTTCAAATATTTTACATTATGAAAGAAAACATGAAAAAGTAACTTAATTAATTAGGTGATCAAATAACAAATTTTACATACGTTGTTTTCGTAAATTCAGCATTATCGGAGGCTTTTACTAAAATATATTGCAAATTTTGCAAAGCAACCATAAGAACTTCTCTCGTAACTTTGTAGTCAGGCCTATTTTGTAATTGCCATAAAGATTCGTGAAATCTAAAATGAAGAAACAAGATAAAACAAGACATTAATTTATTATTAGAGTTTAAAATTAAGAATTCTAATCTATTAGTTAAAATTGAACATTACCTAACTTCGTAATGATTAGTATCCGTAGATACGGGTAAAAAGTATTCTAAGACGATTTTATTATTTCCTTGCAATTGCACGATTGGATATTGAAAATTTAATCTCAAAGGTATTCCACCCTCAGTTGAAGTTGTAAATTTTAAAAATCCTCCATAGGATACAACCTTAAATTATAAATGATATTAATGAATTGTGTTCTCTTCTAATTGTGTAAGCATTCTTTTATTATATACTGTATTATATACATTTTTTATTTTCAATATTTAATTTTACTTTGAATATATTGTAGACAAATTTTTCAATTGTGCATGCGTATTTTATAATACAATTGTTAATTAATATTTTGTAAATTTTTTGTTGTATAAAATATTTAATTTTTGCAATTTTGAAACAAATGTTACACGTGTTCTAAGAATAGGCGTATATAATACAGTTATGTATTTAAGACTTTATCGATTCATTTCAAATAACCAGTATTCTATTTTTTCAGTTTAAAATTACATTTTGTACATGATGTTTAATTTCTGATTAATCAAAAAATAAAAGACATTTGCTTTTCACAAAACTACAAATTAATTTAAACAAGTAGTTTGTCTGAAAATTTCACGATATAAAAACAATAAAGCAAATGTTGAAGAAGATGCATCAATAAACTAATCAAAAAATTGATTATATAATTGATAAATATAATTGAAAAATACGAAAACTACAGCTAAGAAAATCTATGTTCTAGTGATTTGTTACAATCATTTTGTATACACTTTTTTATTGTATAGTGTAAAATTTAGTTCAGCAAGATTTTTCGAGATATCTGAAATTACCTTGTCACCAAGAAAAGATTCTGGTAGCATCCAATAGAGTGGGTAATTATAATACAAATGTGATGGTACCGTGACATCACCTTCAACGTCAGGAATCGTTGAAAGTCCATTGGTCATATTTAAACCGCCGTTAATAGGAGATAAAAATATTCGTGATCTAAATTTAGAAACCTGTAGAAATGAGAAAATATCGTTCAATATTTTTCTTTCATCTTACAATATTCATAATAATAGCAATAATAAATTTTTTGTAATGTAATTATATCCTATTCATAGATTGGTAAAATTCTATATTTATTTTAGACATATTGCTAATCTACATCTTAAAAAAAGATTAATAAAATAAAATTAATTCAATTCTAGCAAATATTTCTTTGAACATTATATATTAATATTTAGATTTGAATTATACCGGTATAATGTACAAATTTTATTCTTATAATATTGAATTATAAAGATTTATTTAAATCAAAATTCATATAGAAATTTATTATTTTGTGTGATAGTTGCAATACTTACTATTATATCGTTGATGGTATCATTGATACAAAGAGTTCGTGGACGTGTTAATCTTCGTTGCCCCCAACTAAGATCAGCTTGCTGACATGAAGTTGTTCTTCCAAAACAGAAGCATTCAGTACAACCTTTTGGATTATTCAATGCTAAACCGAACGTACCTTCTTTACACTGATTACACTGTCTTCCAACCACATATTCCTGAATAAAAAATTTACAAAAGTAGAACGCAAAACATTAGTAAATGTGTATATATATATTCTTTTTATGAAAAATTTCCATTTACAATAATCCACAGCACTTAATTAGGATGCTGTAAAATTGTAAAGTATTTAAACCTTACTATACCTATTTATAGAAAAAATTTTTAATATTTACTTATTTACTATAGAAAACCAGAAAAACTTTTATATGTATACCTACTTTTATTAACACTAAATGCACCACGCCCAGTCAAATGATCAGTTTAAAAATTCGATTTAAAATTCTGCATTCATTGTTATTTCTTTCGTTTATTTAACTCTCGTTAAAAAGAAATAAAAATACACGAATATAAAATATAAAAAGAAATAAAAATATACAAATTGAGTAAAAAAACAAAATATATAAAAAATATACAATTTTTTTTCTTATTAACTAAACGTTATTTTGTGATTTGTTTCTTACATTAAATTGACAATTACCTGTATTTCTTTCGTAAAAATACGAAATTTATTACACAATCATTTGATTGATTACAGTAAAACCGGTACGTTTAGCCCTTTGCGGACAAGAGGCGACTTTCGGTCGCCACGACGTTTCGCGCGGCAGGACGAATGGCGAATGAGAGGCGACAGTCGGTGTTTATGTTAGATTATCGTTACCTCCAAACGATAGGAACACCCTATTGGTTCTTGGAAAGGTTCCTTAGCTGTTGGTGTTCTTTCATACGAAGTGTGAAATGACACATCATAACAGAGATAAGATAAAATTAATGAAAGATTCTTCTAAGACTGTGGCTCTGACAATTGCTTCGACATTAGTTGAGACTTGGTGATCGTGGCAAAAGCATGAGAAGAATTTGTATAGAATGATTTTGTTTGAACCCCGACAAAAATGGATTTCACAAGTGAACTCAGCTCTAGTGAAGACGAATTTTGTTTTGATACGGTCCAAAACGAAATCCAACGTTGATCTGGCAGATCAGTATTGTTCGACGTACTGCTTTATGAGGAAGTCCCTGAAGTGGTGGCGCAAATTATTGTTTCGGGGATTGGAAATTTGTTTAATTAATTCGTACATTCTTTACAAACAAGTAAAAAGGCAAAAAAACGAACAGCCACTTACACATTTGCACTTTCGAAAAATTTTGGTAGACAAACTGAAAGAAGATTTTCGACAACCACGAGATTGAGCTTCAAGATCGACCTCCAATTCTGACGAAATTCGTCTAAACGGAAAGCTTCATGTAATTCTTACTGGCACAAAGAAGGATTGCAAAGTTTGTTCTAGTCGAAACAAACCAGGTGGAAGACATGAGACGACCTATTATTGTGATACATGTCCAGATAAGCCAAGAATGCATCTTGGTCAATGTTTCATAAATTATCATACGAAACGAAACTACAGATCATAATTTTTGTAAAGTTATATTCTTAAAGGTGTAAATATAGATAAACTATCGAAATATAACGTTTTTAAGATAATTTATCTAAGATCATTTTATTGTACCATGTAAGACACTCGACATATTTGCAAAAATCGCCTCGTCCTGCTACCTGACCCAGCCGAAAAAGTCGTCGTCCGCAAAGGGTTAGTATTAAATATTTTTATATACGCAGATTCACACTTGACTAATACAATCATAATAGTTAAATATCACTATAATATTAATGAAATTTTAAAATGTTTTATATAATACATATAATATATTCATAAAAAATTGTTGTGAGCGTTCGAACTTTTTATAAGAAATTATACTTAAAACGAGTAATGATTAATGATTAATGTATATACCTTACAAGGGCACTGTCCTTCATCATTGCAATCGCAAGTTCCATTGTCACATTGCAAAGTACCCGCCACGCTGCAACTGCAAGGTCGACATCTAGGATAACCATAATAACCTTTCGCGCATTTTTCACATCTAAGTCCACTGTAGCCTATTCTGCAGGGACATTGTCCTTGATGGTCGCACTGAAGTTTCATAGAGCCAAGGGTACATGCACAAGGTTTGCAACCAACTTCTGGAACCAAATCCCAGGAACCTGGTCTGCATCTGTCGCAATGTTCACCGAAGGTCAGGGTGGGACATACGCAGCGACCTGTATCAGGATCACAAATGTGACCTGGCCGCACACAGGCGTCACAAACTGAAAATTAAAAATTGCAAATATTATCGCAAGATATATTATACAGGGTGGGTGAAAAATCGTAATACAACCGGACAGGGGATAATTCTACGTAAAAAAATAAGGAAAAATTAAAATTAACATGTTTACCTATTTTACCTATTTTTTATTGTATCGCTCACTTGCGAAGAAAGTCGCGCACGTTTAAAAACACGAATTTTTAGTTACTACAAAAGTATCAAAACATTTTGATATCAGTTATGAAAATTTTATTCATTTATTTTTATAATTTGACGGGTAGAAGACAAATGCATATGTCGTTCTTTCTAATTCATGTGACATTGTGCTGTATTCTATAAATAGTTTAAAAATAGCTTATTAATAGTTTATTATGCTTAAATAGTTTTATACTGAACATCATTGATCAACAATTACACGTGTTTATACAGAAGAAAGTGTCTCGTATTATCTTGAATAATATCTCTTTGATTAACAAAATAATGTTTCATTATATTAAAAAATAATTTCTTGCTTCTATTAAACAACATACTTTTTCAAGTTGTCTCTCTTGTGCAAATGAGCGACACAATAAAGAAGAAACCAAAGCAAATTGATATTGTAAAAATATAAAATTATAGACTATAAGTAATACATATATGAAGTTTAATTAGTGCAATGTATGACATTAGTGCATGCATGTATGACATTTATTGTTTATTATGATAGAATGTTGATGTTAACATTAGTTTATCTTTTATGTCCAAATTTAAGTTATCTACCATATTTTTATTAAATTTCTGTGTCATTAGAGAATTTCTGATTGTAAATTGTAAATATAGGAAAAAGGAAAAACACGAAACTAATACATGATGGAAATCCAAAAAGACATTAACATATTTTAAGTAATATTAGTATAATAGAATTTCGTTTATCCGGACCTTGTTTATAACCGGTTAATGTTAGCCTCAGAATATGGGAACTCATATTGATCAATTTCAATTATCCTTATCCACTTTTTTTCATGTAAACAAATAAGAATAGAATATAGAGAAAGCTAGTGAGTCTCTATTACTTGAATGGTTTTGTCTCCTGTCGTGAAATATTCGAATAAACGAAATTCTAGTACAAGCACATAAAAATATTTTATATCTTGCCGCAGTAAGATAAATTGACATATTTTGATTTCATCAAACAAATATTTTGTAATTTATTGTATGTTTTTTTTTGAACTTACAGTATATGAAAAAAAGGGATCACATATTTTATCACATTTCTTATCACTAACTTAAACAAAAATGATAAAAATTAAAAACTAAAAATCTCTCCTATTATACATATATCAGCATACTTATTTAATAGGTAGTTATTAACATACATATATTATAACATATCTATTATATATATAATTTTTTCATAAAATGTAATTAAAATGTAATAAAATACTTTATATTGCAAAGATCAAATGTCATCTTCAGTTAACTTTTAAATTAGCAGTATTATGCAGAAGTGAAACAAGACATATTATTGCTGTAAATACATATTTTCATATAATATTTTAACTTATATAAGCTAATATGTAAATACTTGCAATTTTTAACAATAAAATCTATAATTAAAGAATTCTTTAAATAAAAATTACTCGATACCATTTACGTGGTATAACTTTTATAAATGTATTCTTTTATTACATGTTCATTTTCAAAAATAAATTATCGCTTTTTCAATTCGATTTTTATTTATAATTATTGAAATATTTGAAACTGTACCTTGACATCCGTTGGATGAGAATCCATAATATCCAGGTAAACAGACGTCGCAACGTGTACCACTCACTCCTGGTTTGCAGTGACATTGCCCTATACTATCGTGACAAGAAGAATTGAATGCTCCTATAGGATCACATCCACAAGGAGCACAGTCTGCTCCCGTTGGCAAACGCCAGAAACCAACCTTAACAAGATTGAAAAAATAGCTTATTACAAATAATCAATTTCATTATATTAAACAAGGTGTTATCAATAATTATATTATTCGAATATATTAATACATTATCAAAATATTTAAAATAATCTTGTGATAGTTCTGACATAAAATTCCAGAAACTAATTATACATATTTTGTTTAATTTTAATTTAAATAATTTTCCAATTAATTTAATAATAATAAGTTTATAAACGGTGATTTAAATCGTTTATTATCATATTCGCAGAATATTAAATTTTATATTTTCACTTACCTTTAAAAAATGGAATGAGGTTTATAAATTTCAATTTAAGTTTATTATTATATATTCTACTCACCATACATTGATCGCATTGTCTACCAGTGACATGAGGTTTACACTGACATTGTCCTGTTATGATATCGCAGGCAGTGGTTATTGATCCAATAGGATTACATCGACATCCTGAAAATGTTTAAGAAGATTATCATTCGTATAATATTTTAATTTTTTCAATTTATATATTCTACTTTATATATTCTAATTTACGATTAACCTTTGCCTTATATGTATAATATAAAATATTATAAGTTTTAAAAGTTATAAAAATATATATTTTTATAAAGAAATAAGGAAATTTAAAAGAATCAAATAAGTTTTATTTGTTCTTAGTATTGCTATCCAAAAGAATCAATCAAAATTGACATATAGTAAATTCAATAAAGACTACAAAAAATTACATTTTTTGGCTACATAAATTGATACTGTGTTTGGGTAAATAGAACTATTATTTAACGTGTATAAAAGATATTGGGTAAATCGAAGTTCATTATATATAGTCTAATGGCGTAAGTAAACATTGTTTAATTATCTGTGAATAATTTTGCAATGATTTGAAAAATATCTTTGCATGTGTAAGGAAAAGTGCGTGTACATGTGTATAAAGAAAAATGCAAAATAAAATGCTAATATGATAACTAATTACTGACATTCAGATGGTATATTTCTGAAACTAATATTCCAGAAAATCAACAAACATCGTACTTTAGACAATGTTCTACAATTTCCAGTTTTACGATTTATCATAATCCAGTTATACGATTTATAAAATAGTTTTTGGTAATATTATAGGTGTCTTGATCAGAATAAACATGAAACTTGATTGAAAATTAAATACTATAAGAAGCAAAAAGGAGAGCTCAAAAAATCATTTGTGTAAGTCATTTTTTATTGAAAGTGACTTCTGTAGTACAAAATTTCTTATCAAGAATAGTCTAGGTATAATATTATAATAATTATATTATAATAATTAAGCTACTTCATCGACTGACAATTTTTATAATAAACGAATATTTGCACAGCATAAATAATATGGAGAGGTGATTGATTGGGCTATGAGTTCTCTAGATAAATATTTATCAGTTATCTATCACAGAGTGACAATTCCATGTTTTAGACGTTTCACCCAAAAGATGCTGATCAAAAATATACGAAAATATCCACCTAGTTCCAATACACCATTAGAACAATAACAGAAGAAAAATATAAAGATATTAAGGATATATTACTCTACATCCCACCAATTTACCAGAAATATTTAAAATCACTTAAGACTCAAAATCTCATTTCCGAAGGATGAGAAGAAAATCAGAACTGATAAAAATTAATTACTTAGAAACATAATTATAAAATGTGAATTAATAGATTTGAATCAAATTCTTTTTTATAATAAAATTTGTTGTCTTTTATTGTCATAAGTCAGTTTTAAAACATTCAGTTAATTTTGAAAATTTCAAGTTCAAGTCAAATCAAGCTTTAAAAATCATACTTCTTTATAAGCAACACACAAAATTTCAAAGTCATAATAAATTTTTATCTTACAAAACCAAATATATCCTGAAATATTTTGTTTTACATTACAAAAATATTTTTTAATTTATTCAAACGCAAACGTTTAAATATCTCGAAACGAGAAATAGATGACTTAGGCTACCTTCATGACCACGGGCACATATTAAAATAGAAAATAAAATAATATCCCTTCCATTAACTCTGTTTCATGTTGATAATTCATTTCATTTTCGAGCCATGAAATCACGCAGAAGGAAATATGTCTTCCATTCATTTCTAGGTAACAATGTATAAATCTACATCTATTCAGTTTGAATCCTAGTCATGCATGACTAGTGTTTGTTGATGCGCGATCGACCGCATTTCGCAATTAGCAATGCTACCGCAACGCATTGTATTCAAACGACCATAAGTCCCGGTTAGCACTTTCACGGCCCTTGTTTCGTGACGAAAAAAAAAAGAAAGAGTATTCGGCAAGGAATTTTTATGGCGTAGCCATAAATTGTGAACAGGTACTGCAGATTTAAATTCAATTTGATCAACGATATAAAACGGTGAAATAATATTTGTAATCGTTTCGGTTGAAAACGAGATAGTGGATGGAACAACTGCAGTAATGTTAAATACGAGTGGTGTGTGAGAACCCGAAAATATCGGGAATCCGATGCTCGAAATAATAATATTTAGATAACAAAAATTATGTATTTCATTCCAGGAATTTAAAAATCCTGGAACTTTCTCTTTGCGTCCTGAATTACAAATATTCGAAATATTTCGTAATAATTTTAATAATTTTGCAGTAATTTTAATTTTGAAATTAAAATCAAAATTCTGGATTGAATATAAATTAATATTAATACTGGTTTTGAGTTTTGAAATTGTATAAAAATCTTAAAAGAATGCAATTCATTTTATGAGATATTTACAGTAATATTTATTTGAGTTATAAATACCTATATAATTGATTATATACATTATTAATGATATATACCGTATATACAAAACAAATGAGGTATTTTAAAATTAAGTAATGTAATTTTGATTTCTAAGTCCAAATCGTTATTGAATTAACCCAAATAGTTTAATTAAGACTTGATGATATCACTTAAAAGTTAAAAATGAAGTAAATTGTACTAATTAGCCTAATTCGAATTAATTCGTGAAATTGGTTTATAAAGAAAAGAGATTAAAACATTTCCACTATTCTTTTTTTTGCCATGTCTTTATGTCAAATGTGAATTAAAATTTTTAGAAATTTTTTAGAAATTATTGTAAAAATCAATATAAAACGAAAAATTTATTTTGTAGGAAATGCTTTCACATACTATTGGACAGTATAATTTATCTCAAAGATTCTGCGAAAAGATATTCTAATTTTAATTTTAAAAAATTAGTGAATGTGTACCTAATACAATTATGCAATTTAAAGGAATTTTCGACAAAATAAATTGTAGCGAAAAATAAATTATAAGAATAAATTTAAATGATCACAATTATAAGAAATAAAATTATCAATAAAATATCATTCTAATTAAACAAAGTATTATTATTTATTAATTTAAGAAGCAACATTATGAGTATACGTTACTAATCTTTTCTGTGAGATACTTAATTTATGCAACATATAATTAAAAGCATTAAGTTAAGTATTGTGAATGATCCACTTTAATTTTGTAATCCAGTTGTTGCTTTGTATAAATATGACTTAAGATATCATATATCTCAAATATTATAATCATTATGTTTCCACATACGATTTGCGAATTTTATAAAATATTTGAATACTTTAAGCATATATAAGTAGATTGCAAATATGCATATTATAAATTTTTAAGGATTTTATAAAGATTCCTAAGATAAAATTAAAATAAAATATTTTCTTTATATTAATCCTTGTAGAACATTTATGCTCAATAATTTTTCCATACATCGAAATATCTTCAACAATTTAGGCAGCCAAAAACCAAATGCAGAATTTTTACAGATACAGTTTATGTAAATCCTAAATTTTTATATTTATATGTATAAATATTTATTTACCGTAATTAGAAAAATTTAATAATTTTTTAAAGCAGAAGACACCTAACTAATTTTGATGAAATATTTTTTGAAATATATTTTTAAAATCGGCATTTGAATACTTTTTGCTTGTATTGCTCTACTGTTTTAATTTTCAGGTTATATACATATTTTTAATACTTTGTAATTCAATTTTTCGAAAAAATAATACCTTGTAACTCGGTTTTGGAAAAAAAATAATAGATTTGAAATTAACAATAAGAAAAAAAAATTATAAATTATATATGTATGGCAAATTTTATTGTTGGATTTGTGTTACTTGTAACTGAAAATGTTTTTGCTATTATATCAAAAAATTCCACTATATCAATCATAACAATAACTACATAGCTTTGTTATTGAATTTTTTTATTTAATTTTATTAATTCATCTGTTAATATTTGGAACACGATTCTAAATTTTTCATTTAATTTTTAATTTTTCATAAACGTTTTTATATCCTTCGACAAATATGCAATATCAAAACTATTTTTAATAATCTATTTTTTCTTTACTATTAACGCAAAAATAAAAAAAGTATAGCTATTCTTAAATCATATGTAATTCTATTTTTATTTATAACGTTCTTTCGCAACTTCATCTATCGACCAATAAAAAAATACACTTCTAAAAAAGTCTTAATGATCTTTTCGCAAAAAAAAAAAAAAAGAAAAAAAACAGGAGAAATAAAAACAAAGTTGTTGGGTATACCAGCAAACAAATGACACGATTATTAATTCAAGTAGCCACAGTCAAGTTCAAGCTACGCTTCAGAGCCACGTAACCGTAGCTAAAGCATAAATAATGATCTCGTGTCTCTAATCTTATGTAGTATTCAGCCTGGTTATAGGTAAATAAATAACTGTTCTCGTTGAGCTGAAGCATTAGAGCTGACTGTGACGCTCGCCTTAATTGTAACTGATAATATCGATCATTCTTTAAATCTACAATATAATTTCACCTATGCCTGGTTTCTTTATTAGCTCCAACTAATGACTAGATCGATACTGAATCAATACTATCATCAATACTAGCTTACAAATGATACTATATCGAATAATACTTAATCCTTTTCCATATCTAAGTGCCGATATATCGCTTTTCTTGCTGATGCTTTATTTTTATGAAATTTTTCTTAAAAACAGTACAGTTACTCACATTAATATTGATTGAATACTTTTCTTACCTTATTTTTACAAAATTATTTTTATTAAAAAACTTTTTATTAAAAAATTTTTATTATTTTTATTAAAAAACTTTTTATTAAAAAATTTTTATTATTTTTATTAAAAAACTTTTTATTAAAAATTTTTTATTATTTTTATTAAAAAACTTTTTATTAAAAAATTTTTATTATTTTTATTAAAAAACTTTTTATTAAAAAACTTTTTATTAAAAAATTTTTATTATTTTTATTAAAAAACTTTTTATTAAAAAATTTTATTATTTTTATTAAAAAACTTTTTATTAAAAAATTTTTATTATTTTTATTAAAAAACTTTTTATTAAAAAATTTTTATTATTTTCATTAAAAAACAGTAGTTACATTAATATTCAGAATTATTTTACTACATTTTATCAAATAAGCAAAACAGATATCAATACCTTTATGTGGTGTCGAACAAATATCGATAATTTTATATAAGTAATATTTATAGAAAGATAATTTTATAGAAATAATCATAAATAACGTACAGGGATGGACAAAAGTATTTGTATACTTAATAAAAAATTATCAACATTAACTGTTAAAATTTCATAAAACAAAATTGTACAACAATCCAGTTGGGTTCATTTAACATTTTTGCCAACCTTGATTTTCTTTTTCCAATGACGTTTTTATGTTATGCAGTACAAGGAAGAGATGGAATGAAAATTGCGTTGAATCTGTCAGTACAATTTTCATTTTCATATTTAAACATGGATTTTTTTTTTTTTTTTTGTGTTATTGAACGTTTGTTAAACATTTCTGGGTTAAAATTACAGTATAAAGTATAAATCTAAACAGTGCGGTAAAAACGTTGCTTACTTACTGTATATTGAATAATATACATAGAAAGTAGAAGCTTTAATCACTTGCGCTGGCAATTGATTGCGGACCATAAACGAGTGACCAGACCATATACAATAATTCATCGCTTTCTTTTTGAACTCGTCGGTATCACTAGATAGAAATTATTGAGAAGTAATAAATTTATTATTTGTTTTGCCTATTTTGTTTTACTTAAATATACTTAAAACTGAGAAAATGTTATAATTTTGGGACAAAAAATTCTCGACGTGCGTGGCACGTCATTCCAGCGCAAGAGGTTAAGCTCCGAAATAAGCTCAGGTTTATTATTGTACGATTGTTTGTATGTTTAATGTTCGAATATTAATCTAAGTAACTGTATATCATTATTGAAAATTTCAATAAGGCAATAACTTTCCACCGAGTATTCTGGTATCGAATTGACTGAATATCATCGGTACCGATACGATTATCAGTTCAATCGTGATTCTCTTTTGTTTGCTTCACTAATGAAAACTATCGACGATCCATTGAGATAAAAGGATTCGACGAACGTGTAGAGCGTAGATGAAAGTGGATTGATCACTCGCGGTTGATTTATCGAAATATTCAATAAATCTTTGGGTGGAATTGTAATTTGACTATGGCAAAAATGGGATGTACAAGGGAATAGAACCAGCGGGTCGAGACTGTGTAGTTTTCGTAGAGAATTGCCGGTTGCGAGATAGAATCTTGACCGCTGCATACATTAGACTCCTCCGGTATGTAATCTCCAGTCAATACACTGTTAGGCTGATAAGTTCTGTGGTAGCTATTTTGCAAAGCACCATTAATCACTGCGATCACTTCCTATTTCAAGATTTGAATTTATGTAAAGTCTGATTTATTGACTGAATAAGTATTTACTTTCGACTTACCGAGCACTTTGATATATGTAAATTGCTGTTGGAACTGTGGTTGGTTTTATTGTTGATTGAATGTGTTAATGATATTTACTTTAACTACTAATATCTGAGAAGAAATACTGTAAGAAGGAATTTTGAAAATATTTATGTGTTAATTTCTTGTTTCCCAAAGTCATGGTGTAATATTGAACCATATTAAATTCATTTGCAAATTTCAATAATGACTACAAAACTTTGTTATAAAAAAAAAATTCAGAGTGCGATTCATTGCGAACAATAAAAACAGCATTAAATATTTGAAATAAAAATTGATCAATTAATAAAAAATAAACGTCGATTGAAAAGACCATTATATTATTTTGTTTATAATTTACGTATAATTTTCATAAATATAATTTAAATTATTTTAATTCCAGGTTACTGACTTTTCAAAGTAACCTTTTTTGGGTTTTTTTATACTATAAAAAAATGGCAGAAAAATTTAAATACTGATTTAAATTCTATTAAAAATGAATTATTTATTTAAATAGTTCTAAATAAATCAGATTGCATTTTATGGGACATATTAGATGGATATAGTTTGTTTTTATATTTTTTGAAATATCAGCAGGTTGTATTTCTTAAGGTTAATATTTCTCTTTTTAATGTTATCTTGTAGCCAATAAAATAAGAAAATTTGATTGAGCTTTAAAATATGACTATATTGGCGATTTGGACTATAAGTGAGACAAATATTGCTAATGTTTGCAATTTATTAGCCATTGGTACGAATCTGTGGAATGTCATTAAACGAATCGAAGAAATATTGAAACATCTTCAATCTGAGTTTCATATTCCTCGTTATCACGTAGTCGCTGCGTTAATATGACAGAAACCAATAGTATTAGACTTTGTAAAGATAAGTGTGTAACTATAAACAAGAATTTACATATATTGGAGATTATTCACATCGATGTGAATGGTTGAATGTTATTGGACTTAAATAACGTTTAATCGTGTTCCAATAAAAAATAAAAAAAATAATCAAATGTTATTGGGTTTTATAGCATTTTAGATTTAAACTTAATACATTCAAAATTAGCAGAGTTTGCCTCAATAGCCAACAATATTTTTTCACTTTTAACTAGAATTATTTAATAGTAATTAACATAGCGCGAATTTTATGCAATTTCATATTTCTATGAAAACAATTAAAAAAACTGAAGAAATGAATAACATAATTAAACAATCAAAGAAAACTGTTTCAGAAATTATTTGTAGAAAGAAATATAAAATACAAAATGAAATAAAAAATAAATAAATGAAATAAAAAATTATTTTATTTGATACCTAAATAATCAAATAATTTAGAGAAAAATCATTTGCTTGCAAATATAAATTAACGTAAGATTATTTCAAGATAACATCAAATCAAATAAGATGATATGTTATTTAAATGATCATTTTTCAAATATTTTATTTAGATAATGCCTGAGCCTAATGTGAAGTATAAATTATTTAACTTAGTAATCGCTAAGAGAGACGTACAAACTTACGTAGCTTAAATATACATGTGATTTAATTGAAGAAATGAAATCAAATGAAATTTTAATAGTCGTATGCAGACCTTTATAATCACTCTGATCGATCTCGCGTAAGTATAAATGTTCGTATAACGACAGAAATGAGAAAAGATTTAACTAGCAATCGAGTATTATAGAAACAAAATGAAATCACGCCTGAATATCTCTGGATGTTATTAATTAATACTGTCGCTGAGATTGCACACAGAAATAATGGGAATGCGATGAGTTACGAGCGTACTCGGTGTCACAATACTGTTGCGATCTCACGATAAAAATTAATCGGCGATGAAGATAGTGTGCCTTTTTGCGCAACAGATACCTCGCGTGATATACAACCCGAACGATGAAGTGAATGTCTGTCCGTAAGTTATTTTGATCGCTCTACTCAGTTCGAGTGAGTTTGAAAAGTTACATCAGTGCGCGCTTAATACGTTTCGGTAATTTTCTTTAATCGGTGAAAGTTTCTTTTGAAGGCTGAGTCGTTTGATTGAGATTAGAGATGATGGATAGTGTTGGAAGAAGCAGTGTCAACGGATGTAAGATTGTAAACAAACTTTTTTGAATCGAGAACAGTTTTTTTTAGAGGATCAGATTAGTCAAAATTTGTAATTTCTCATAGATTTACAATGGTATATTTTTAGAGATTTGAATAATTTTTCTTAAGATATAAGTATAAATAAAAACTTGTGTTCTTTATTGAATTAGAAACTTTTTTCTACTCCTTGTATTTCAATTTCTCTAACACAAATTTTTAGTCATTGATGTGTAATTGAAAGTTTTCAAAATAAAATTTTTCAAAAATTGTTTAAAATAAATTGCTTAACAAATACTGTATATATGTATATGTCTCACATTTGCTTTTTCAAAGAAAGTTTAAATATAAATATTCTATAAATTTTGAAACACAACATTCAACTTTCGTACAAATCAGTTTATAAGTTAAATTCACAAGGCAAAGTAGCAAATGCTTGCTACTTAAAATATCTCGATCGACAATTATTAATGCGTTCATAAATACAGGTTATCGTTACGTGAAAGCAATTCACACGAGAATGACACATTGATCAAATTGTGACTAAACTGGCTGTTAAAATAACCAATGAAATGAAACTTGTAAAACATAGAATGAATCTTATATTTCGAAATGCAGGAGACTATCAATTATTCTAACAATGATTGCTACGAACGAATGCAATCGAATTCGATTTTACGAACACATTGTTATTATTTTTATCTTAGAATATAAAAACACCGTAGAAGTAAGTTTTAACAAGCAGTTTTCAATATTATGAAAATACAAATAATTTGGTAAACTATTTATGATTAGATTGTAGATTTTAATACATTTATGGGACATTTGAAGATACAAAAATACATTTTATTTTATTGTATCGTAATAAATAAACATATTTACTATTCATTATATCGTCAATGACAATCTCCTCTAACAGCTTGAAATCTCGATCAATATATTGAAATTTGTCATTAATTCATAATGGAATATTCAATGCAAGACAAAATCGATATGATACTCATTTATGGTAAAAGTGACTAGTGTTTGAGAGAAGCAGTCCGAGTGTATAATACAAAGATTTCCTGATTATAGTTATCTATCACGACATACATACGTAAAGATAATCAAAAATTTTCGTCAAACTAGCGAACTATTCAGAAAACTATTAGTAACGAAAGAAAATAAAGGAATTATTGTAGCTAAAGTTAACGGAAATCCATACGTGAGTCTAAGACAATTTTAGTGCATATGGGAGAAAAATTTCACCCGTATCATTTATCTTTACATCGAAATCTTTACGGAACAGATTTTGTAAATCGTATGTACTTTTTTCATTGTCAGTGGGCAAAATATTTTTTTCATCATCACAATTCGAAAAGATATTTAGGTGGCCTCACTTAAATGGACCATCCTGAATATATAGAAATTAATCAATTTTATTGAATCGTTTATTAAATCACTTGAATTCTGAAAAAGAAAACAATGATTATAATTGATATAAAAATTAAAACATTTTGTAAAATGGAAGTAAAACAGTTTTATTTAATATTTCGTATTGAATTATTAATTCTTTCCGGGAATTGTTTTCACATTTCCTCGCAACAGCTCACAACAAAATTATAAATATAATTTATTAAATTACATTCAGGATTATTTTTTTATTATTAATTTTATCTTTTTTGAATGAATTTATTTATGCGTATTTATATTTTATAATATTCGATAGTATACAATCATACCATCATATCATTTGAAAAACTAATACATATGATACGTTGTAATCAAAGTCATTTATTTTATTGATTATTATATATTAGATGTATTAATATTTATTTCAACATGATTGAGAATTTGTGTTGTTAGAGAAAATGTTTAAGTACAATGAATGTAGCGTGCCAGCAGAATTAGCATTCTGAGTACATACAATCCTAAATTAATGCTATAAATGTCAATAACAATATTATTTTCGATAAAATTGTATTTTCTAAAATAACAAAATTATAAACTGATTTTAATTATTAATTTTATTTTTAAGCTAAATTCAAACTTTTGGCCAATACTGCATGATGAAAATAAAATAACAGATTTATAGTACAATGAAATGCATCTAATTTGCATATTAGATAGTATTTTGTCCAAGGAAATTAGTCTATAAAAATGGAGAAATTAAAATATAAAGTTAAAATTAATATCATAAATAAAATATAAAATTAATACCGAAAATTTCTTTATACTAATTGGAATAGGAATGTTAATATTACATGCTATAATAAAATATTTCTGTGACTCAATAATCATTTCATCATTTAAACTAATTGAAATAAAAACGGTAATATACGCATTGTATACTATAGAAAAATATTTCTAGTTTCTGTGACTCAATAAGCAGTAAAATCATCGCTGTATATGTTTCTTGGAACTTGCCTAACTACGTTTATTTATCAGAGTCGTTTCTACTTGATCCAAATCCTATCAAGTTTCTTTTAATACCTCCTTCAGAGATGGAATATTTTTCCTCGCAAATCTATGCCTGTTTATTTATTACAGCCATAAATTAACTTCTTGAAATTACAAAAATATCTTTTTAAAATTTTCGATAAAAAAAAAACGTTCCAAGAGTCTGTATTGTTATATCACAAAATGTTCAATGAATATATACTCACTTAATATACTTTTATTACTTTTGAACAATAATTTTAATATCGATAATTTATGTGTTTAAAAAACACAGAGAATTTATTTTTCCAAACAGTACTGGTAGAGTCGATTCAGATGAAATGTTTTAGGTATTATGAAAGAAAGTCAAAAGAAATAACTATAATGTTTCGAAGTATAAAATATTAATTTTGATAATTCATAAGTTAATGAATTCAAAAAATTAATTATTTTCTTGTTGAATGAAAGATTAATAATTATTTTTCTAGATATGTTTCCTTGTCACGTTATTAAATGTATAATAATAATTATATTAACATGAATTATAAAATTTCTTGTCTTATTAACAATTTCCATACGATACAGAGTAAATAAGAAAATATATAAGGCAGTAGCTAAGTTTTTATATAGGCTAAATTTTACAAAGTTAAAATTAAAAAAATTTATTTATACAAAACAAATAAAAAAGAAAATAGAAATAACTTACAATGCTTCAAAACATGTATCTCCAATTCCAATTCATTTAATAATGCATAATACTAATCTATTTCATTACTTATTGAGTTTACTTATTAACTTCTCTTATCATTTCAAAGATATGCTTTGCTTCAGTTATCTTATATGTTTCGTCTGTGATCGAATTTCGATAGTTCTTCTCGAAAACATTTTATTCCATATTTTTTCTCTATCCTTTTATAAGCAATTTTTGGATCGTACCGTGTATAATATAACAATATTACATTTATTATCTTAAAAACAAATGGATTTTTTAAATTTAAATTTACGTAATTAATTAACGAATATTTCCGATTCCAAAAATCTTAGGACTTTTTATTTTTAATAATTACTATTTATCGAAGATAATAAAATTTTTAAATTTTATATATGTTTTATAATACAATTGTTAATGTATTAATATTTCTATACTAAACTTTTATGCGCGATAATATAAAAATATGTGAATCAAAATCAAACACTATGCTTCACAAACAAACCTCAAGAAAACTATCGCGTATAACTGGTAAAGCTTAATATTACCCAAATTATCATAAAAAGTTACAAAAAATAATATATTTGCGTAGTAGTATACACAAGTTATTTATAACGTGCATTTTACTTGAAACTCTATTTCCTGACTTTCTTTTATTTAAATCTGTTCGATTTTATGATTCCATATAGAAGCTAAATGTGAAAAAGATATATATTACAATAATTGTTTCTTTTCACTGATCAAACGTTACAGCTATAAAATAACACGAATCAAAAACAAGCAGACGTACACAATTGCTCGATTGCGATAATGAGTTGCAGTCTCTTTGGGGAGTATCGGCTCGTAAAACGCCGCCACAGTTAACTAGAAAATAATTCCACGGTAATTTTAACGTGTACTCCTATTCTTCTTTCTCACCCATCCACTAATCAATCGCTTTTATCTTGCTCGATCGTATCTCTGCGCCATTTTCTCCATATCTTATACTCGCTGCAATGTAAACCATTGTACTTGAATCTTTTATTCAAGGAAATATCATAAATTCGAAGTTAGGTGTTCACAAATTGTATTCTGCGGCACAATCTAGAAATGATTTTATTACATTCAATACAAATTCATTGCTTTTACTATATCTGTTATATGGAATCAAATATATGAGGATCTTCGTAGCTCGATTTATAACTTGCTTGCATAGAAACGGCTGTTTTCGAAAAGAAATACTTTTAAATGAAATGAAATTTAAATTTAAATTAAATATTTTTCTAAATGTTGCCGGCAATAATCTTTCATTTGAATAAACTTAGGAATTTCATTTTCTTGGTCGATCATCTTCAATGGCCGATCATGTCATAAACCTGGAATTTCCGAAAGAACGTGACAAGACACGTAACAATACTTTACGCATGTATCATCTAGAGCAGAGATATGTGTAAAATGACTAATTCATAATTTTTTTAGATATATTTTTTTAGATATTATATATACATTACAGATGCAAAATAGTGTATTTTTAGAGGTTTAAATGATTTTTTATAAAACACATGAATAAAAGTTTGTGTATTCTATTGTATTTCTATTTTGTTCACTTTAATATCTCTGATGAAAATTCTATACTTTAATCTTTGTTAGTTCTAGTGTTAGAATCCTCTCCACTTGCTTAGAGGGAAATTAACAGACTGAGAGAGTGAGGCTCATGCACGGTGAGGAAATTTCAATGTAGTGGAGAGATTGATGTGTGAAGAAAGTAGAGGGGATAGCGCTAACGATCAAGAAAATAGGCAAGGACTCGCGGGCCACTAGTTGCATATCTTTGCTAGAGGAAATTTTCCCAGACTTCGAAATATTACTATACCCCTATTTTTTGGAAAGACAGACTTTCAAAGGGCGAGCACACCAAAGAGGCAAGCTGATTGTAAAATAATTTCGTGCAAATCGATTAGCATGTCTATTTAAGGAAAAAATTTATCAATGCGAAGACAGACGCCATTTGTCAAGATAGATGCCAATTATTCGTCGATACATTCGCTAATTACACTTCTATTTGCTAGTCAGATTTAGATACTATAGTGTACTAAGTAGATTCAATCATAGTCGAATTCATTGTGCAAGGTTAATTTGGCGAATTACTGTGGATAAACGTTCATTTCGTTACGTTTGTAATTATGAATAGTGATGTTTTTCGCATTATTCGACATTCGCATTGTAAAACTCGTAAAACTAGTTAATTTATTGAACGATAAGTGTGGGAATTTTACAAGAATAGTTTTGTACATAGTTTTGTTTGTTGTGTATAATGAATAAAAATTTTTTATATGTAAAATAATTAAGTATAAAGTAAATTGATTTAGATGAAAATTTTTAGTAAAAACTAAAACATATTTATAAATTTCGGATATTTTAGAATATTTTGACAAAAACAAAAAATAAAATAATACAAATATTTACCTGGAAAGAAATAAGTTGTTAATACTGCAGTGTGTAAAATCGTAATTCACAGAAACTGACTATATTTATTATATTTAGAATGATAATTTACCCTGGCTATGTTCTCTCAACCATTTTCGAACCGTTTACATTTTGTTAATGTCTCAAATTTGAACAAACTATGAGAAAATTCTTATTATCATAAATAATTTCTCGATTAAATTCTATGTTAAACATCTACTTAAGACATTATAAATTAATTTTATTTCCTAAAACGAAAGTAAAGATGAAATATAAAAATTAAAGACTAGTAGCATTAATTGCGTAATAGTTAAATAATTTATTCGATTATATATTTTTTAATATAATTTCTTTTGTTGTAGAACAACATTTTAATCTGTAAAATTAATCGATTCAATGCTATGAAGATGTATTTTAATTTTTAAAAATAAGGGTTATGTTATGAAATATTAATTTTTTAAAAATAAAATTTTTTTTAAATATCTGTATAAGACGAAATAATAAAATAAAGTTTTTAAAATATTTGTTTTTACATTTAATGTAAAGTATTTTTCCAAATTTCGTCTTAAATTGTTTAGTATCATATGTTTCTTCTTTGCAAATACTACACATAATGTCAATTTCATATTGTATTATACATATTATCAAATAAAAAAATTTTCACTTAGAAATAAATCATATTTACAGTGATACGAAAAATACGAATAATACAAAAAAATATTTTAGATAAAAGTTGTATGATATCTTCAGAGAAATCTTCATCATCTAGTGATTTTTATTCATTTGACTTCAACTTTGAAACATCCTCTAACTGTCATAAAGATTTTTAAATCATCTTCACTTTTTATTATTCACCTTTTATTATATATAATATTGAGATATTTTCAAAACACTGCAAATTTATGTCTTTTGTACCATCTGCTATCAAAATATGAACCTTGAAATTTATTACATAGAAAAATATTTTTGAAAATATTATTTAAAAAAAATAATATTATTAAACGTTATATTAAATATATATAAATATATAAATATATATTTAATATATTATATATAAATAAATAATATATATATATATATTAAATATAATATTATTTATATTATTAAATATTATTTAAAAATTAAAAAAATAATATTTTTAAAAATGATATTATTAGTTAAAGGAATAAGTTTACAAGATTTATAAACTTAAAATATAATAATTCAATTAGCTTCTGTACGTTTAAAAAAAAAAAATTAATAAGAAAACTTATTTTAACTCATGATATACTTTAACAACAATATTATATTAGAAAATAAGCGAATAATTATTCTAACGGACACACTGTAACTACAAAAGATATAATATTATTTTTCGAAATATAAGAAAACGTATAGACATATATACAATCCATTTCGTGCTTATAATCGCAATGTTACATATATAATCGCAACTATATTACTGTTCAGTTGATTGCATATAATTATATTGTTACGTTTACTCGATCAACCACGATATATACATCTTATTCGCGTTTTTTTCCTGATAGATCTCGAACGAACAGACACAAGAATCGATTGATTCGTTCATCAATCATTATTATCACCTGTTAGCGATCATTACTCTTTGGCTTAGCGTTAACGAACGCAAGAAATTCTACCCTGCTTTCAAACCGCTTTCTCGTTAATGTTGTCGAACTGGCAAAGCCGTGTTGCTGAAATTTATTGCGGTTATTAATTGCCCATTAAGCTGTCAAAACGTTGCTTGCTTCTAGTATGTAATTTTCACGTGTTTTCCTTTTGCGAAGAAAAATTTTTTTTACTGCCACTGTATTCCAAGACGAATTGACTTTTGTTTTAGAGAAAGTAAATCCGTTTATGAATTTTATTTATTTCAACTGAACCTTAATTTGTAATCAAGTTAACGAACTTTTACTTGTTGAACTCGTTTGTTTTCACATTCGAAACCCCATTAACCAAATATTCCAATATTGGAACATTCTGTTATCCGAATTTTAGAATAATAATAGATGCCTTGTAGTATTAGAATATTAGATACTATTGATAGAATATTAGAGTAATAATAGATGCTTTCTTTTATATTTATTAATAAAATAATAAATAATAATTAATGAAATAATAAATTATTTTATATAATTGCGATATGTTTTATGTATTTATAGTTGCAAAATGAGCTTTTTAAAATACATTGAATTCCGCGTGAAGGAATAATACTTTATAATTTCTGAGACTTATTCAATTGGTACTTAACAGTCGTACAGGATGACTGCTATACACGAACTATCATAGAAAATCTGCCTGATGTCGTTGCAAAGCATCTTTTTATGTTTTGATTTATCGCAGAAAAAAGATAAGGAAAAGGAATGTAGATAACTAAGTGAATTTTAATTTTTATGAATAAAAATTCATAAGTCACTTTGAAGAGAACAGCAATTATTGCACTGAGTTAATAATAAGAATGGTTGATCATCCAACAAATATGATTTTGCTACAAAGAAAAAACAATATTGATAAAATATAATGCAAGAGAATATGTTTAATTTCGCGATAAATCAACATTTTGTTTATGAGTGACGAAGATATTTTATTGTTAGATACAACTTTTTTATAATATTTGTATTTCTATAATATTAACTCTATGAACTCAATTTATTTTCAATGCTATTGTGCGACAATTTATATTACTTATTTTGTTATTATTAAAATTAAATGAAAAACTCAGTTTATTAAAAGAATTATTGGAAGAGTCTATCTCAGAAACAATTTACTTAAGGCACATATTTATATGAACTTTTTTTTCTTACTTTAGTAGGCTAAATCTATCAATGAATTTATGCCCACACTCTGTATAATATTTTTAAATATCGAGATAAACTAACAATTTTCTTGACCTTCACTTACAGATATAGATAATTTAATATCTCAAAAATAATTGTTATATTATTCCAAAATCTCATTAATCAAAGACTTTTGTCTCTATTAATTTGTAATGGAATCTATATCTAAATATGAACGAAAAATCATCATTAGTAGAAACAATTAATGGATTACTCTTGTATTATATGAATTTCAATTATCTATCGACAAGCTTACATAAATAAAATTTTATTGCAAATCAGTTTTAGCTGCTAAATAAACACAAAGAAAATTAAAAAATGATATACTTTTTAATACAAATAAATGATATATTATTTTTTTTAATCATAATACTTAATATTTATTGTATCTTTTCTAAAAACATGATAATTTTTATTTTATAATGAATTTTGAAATTTTTACACATAGTGATGTATTTTAATACTTGAAGGTCTATAAATTTTTCTAAATTATATTTATTAATTTAGCTTATTCTTTCAGTGAAAGATTTTTTATTTATAAGTTTGCAGGATAAAATATATTTTTTATCTATTATTTATCAATGTTTAAATACAATTACTGTTATTTTTATTTCATCATTTTTGAAATATTATTTAAAAAAAAAAGGTGATTATTTATATTACTTATTCTATTTTCATGTTATGGTATTCTTATACATTATTTATATTACTTATTCTATTTAATTGTAGAAATTCCGTGAAATCGATTTTTTGCCTACTGTAAACTAGAACAAGAGGCAATTATTATTTATTTTATTCCATCTTAAAAATTCTATAAAATTATTTCTGTTTACTTATTATTTATCGGTTTCTCTATTAATTTTTTATGTAAAAATAATTAATAATTATTTGCAAAATGCTATTTCTTTTTAATATTTTCTTATTCGTTTAATAATTAATAGTAATTGAATGCTATTCCTTTTTAATATTTTTTATTCGTTTCATAACTGAGCAATTTTTCATTTGAAACTGCAATCTAAAGTAGAGAGTCCCTAAAGTTACTTTAAATATCTATATTTTGAATTTATTTTTAGAACATTCTCTCTGTCATTTCAGACTACATTGAATTTATTATTCTTTTATAGCATAGTATGGTTAGATAAATAATAATAGTAAGTACAAAAGTTTTGTTTGAAGTTGGATGCCAGGTACTAAGACGTTATAAGCTTCTTGAAATACCTAAAAATTGCTTTAATGTGGTATTATTATATTAATATGGTATACTATATATATTAATATGGTATATTTAATATATATATATATATATATGAAAATTGAACACTATGATTGAATATTACTGTTTCAACACGACAAATTGAAAATTAAAAAAAATAAATAAAAAAAATAAATTAAATTCTTTTTCAGTATTGCAAATTTTAGACTTGTATACATGTTCAAGGTCGACATTTTGGACACTTGTATTAGCAGTGAGTTTGTAAATAACATGTTCGAAGAGTGCTTGGAGATAATATGTTTTCTCTTGCAGTTGACTTTGATTGACCTTGAATGATCTTAATTATATGTCATTGTATTCGCCTTGGAATTCTCCATCAGAATGTAAGTAAAAAACTATATCATTCCATTTAAAAAAACAGAGTTGACCTTCATATTTCCTTGATGCCACCACCTATAAAAAAATTAGTAACATCAGATTGTGAGCTTCTCGATACCAAATAAGTTTACTCTAATGTATTTTCTTCTATCTCCGAAAACAAGCCAGTTATTCAGGTGTCCTGTTTTAAGTGCCTCACCCTGTGTATATATAGATATATATCTATGTGTGTATATATATATATAAATACACACATAGAAAATAATAATAGAATAAAATACATATTATACACATAATAATAATAGAAAAAAATACACATTTCCTACATAAAAAATGTCAATGACCTTGAAAAAAACAGTAACAAATAATATTTTTTAAAAAATAATTCTTCCATTCGATTCATCTCTTCAATCAATTTAAGTTACGCCAGGTACAATTTTCGTACTACTACTAATAGAGAAGATATTCAAGTGACCTGGTTTTCATGAAACACCTTGTGTATCTGGGAATTAGACTCGGAACTAATAATCTTTAGAAATAAATCATTTAATTCATAACACACGTATAATAAGTGATAAGAAAATAAAATTAGATATAAAATATACAACGCGTATTTGTATAATTTTTAAATCATATATTTATAACGGTAAATTTTAAAAATTAATGTCATTAAAATTTACTAATTTATAATATTCTTTTCGCATAAATGATAGTTATTTGATAGTTTTTATGAAAAACAAAATTTCTTGATATTTGCTCCATATATAGATAAATCATAACATTTTTTTATAATAAGTAGGTAATTATTCAGATAAGATTCTTCTCTTTACAATAAATTACAAAAGTATATCTAAGTTTAAAATATTTTAAGAAAACCAAATTATTTTCTACCATGTTAATTTAAATGTTATTCTAAATTAATGATATCATCGAATAATATAAAATATTATATAATATTAAGTCAATCAGTAAATTTATGTGGTATTTGGAACTTCATGTTTCTATTTATACTGACACGTGGATTTAGTGAAATCTTCTTTAAATTAAAAATTTGTTTTTGTGTCATCACTGAGGAACGATTCAATTTCGAGAATCCAAATGAAGCTAAACAGAATAGCTTGAGGTTGAGAAAAAGAGAAATTTATTGATAGAACGAATTGATCAAGTAAACTAATATACATTGAATCTCGACTGTTCAAATTTAGTTAACGTTGTCATTCATTTAAAATAAAAACTGATATTTAAGATTTACTTTGTCTTAATGTTATATAATTCAGAATTTATATGAATTTTTTTTTTATTTTTTTTACGTGAACAGTAAAACTTTTATATAAAGTGCCCTAACTAATTGAATGTCTTTCTTTATAACGAAAGTTATTCAATTATTCAGAGAGGCCCATAATATAATTAATTTTTTGTAGATGGAAAGATTTTGGAAATTTCTATTCTAAGCATATGTTCGCGCGCGTGTGTAGCGAGACGAAATCGTGTTTAGTAAAGAGTGGACTGTATGTTCGCGCGCTGAATATCAGGGGGTTGTCCCCTCGTGGTAACCTTGTGTCGCGAGAGAGTGAACTTTGGTACCCGAAAGTCAAAATGATTCTGAATTGCAAGCCGAAGAAAGCCCGAACGCTTTCTCGGTTCCTCTTCCTTCGGCTTCGGAAAATTGCGGGTCCAGGGTGGGGCACGAAGGGCCAGATACCCGTTGCCGTCTTGGGTGATCTCGCTGGCCCGTGTTTCTCACGTGTTCGGGAAAGTTGGTGCCATGCTTCAATCCACGGTCTTGTCTGCTTAGCACAAAGTTCAGCCATGTAGCCAGGGTTTTTTGGCGACACAGGCCTGCTAAGGGCACTAAAAAACCAATAAATTTTCCCGGACGTGTCTGTATCCAGACCGTAGGCATTGTAGCATGGAAACTCTCCCAAACAGTATACTTTCTATTTTTTAAAATGCAATCTTATATTTTTTTTATCTATTAATCGATGTACTTTGATATTCTCTGTAAAAAAATATTAACTTTTGTTTATCAAAAAATGTACATCGAAAAATTATTAGTTCTATAGATATTTTAACTTTAATTTTGTAAAACTTGTTGTCTAACGAAACGGTGTGTACACTAATTTATGATAGGGACTTTATGCTTTAGTAATAGTTTGTTAGATTAGAGATTTTTATACGTTTATATTTTTATCTCGTTTACGTGATCTGGTCTTTCATAAATTTCAGTTAGTTTCAAGTACGACGAGTTTTTTTCCATGTCAGAGTAGTATCAAACAATAGAATGGTCTTAAAAAGGTGATGAACTTGTATCCCCATACCTACTATTCCATGCAAGTCAGTCTCGTGGAATGATAACGAGAAATTCTTATACTTTTTTGAATAGTCTTAACTCTTTCGCTACCATAGACGAAATATCTTGCCACTATGTCGGTTGTGTAATATTGACAAAGTATCTCGCTTCATAACATTGCTTCTAATAGAATTCTACTGACGTATTATCTCACTTCATAATTTCGCTCTTGCGATACCACTATACTCAATCTGTTTTTTGTGCGGTCCTTTTGCACGATTTTTTTTTTATGCGGTATATAAAAAAAATGTCCATCAAAATGCATAATATGAATAAAAAAAAAAATAAAAAGTATTTCATCATCACATTACATGCATATGTACATATTGCATCAGCCAATTTCATTACATATGTATTGCACCATCTAATCACATTAGTTGATTACTGATTACGTCGTATCAGAAAAAAAGTCAACTCTTTTGCAGTGAAAGGTGAACGAGGTAGCATCTTCAAGTGACGAAAGTGATTTTGAACCAGTTCACCACAAGAAAATCCGCGTTCTTGACCAAGAATAATTTTCATATGTACATTTTGGAAATTTTCGTATGTGTAATATATAATGTATAAATAAATAAAATATTTAAAAATTTTCCCATGTGTAAATTAATTTTTTTATCTTGTTTGGAAAAGCAATTTCTAGTTACATCGTGAGGTTTTGAGTGAGACTTTTTTTACGCGGTTCCCTACCTACCGCATAAAAAAATTTTTTTTTTAATGTGTTGCGAATAATATTTTTTATAACTACTTATAAAGTTTCGGAATATTTTTTTTCTGTGTTTTCTTTTTCTTTTATGCGGCCCCTACCCCCCGCACAAAAACAAGTTTGAATCTATGTCGTACTGCAATAATGTTTCTGCCGCTCAATGGAGAGGCACAGTACCAACACTATGCATGGCAATAACAATATCCATCAATATTTTCAATTGATTCTAATAAAAGATACACAACCTCGTCAATGGCATCGCAAGAACGAAATTATGAAACGAGATATGTCAGTGGTATTGTAGAAGCAAGCGCTATTATGAAGGGAGATGCCTTGTCGGTGATGTTGCATAACCGATATACTTGTGGCGAAATATCTCGTCTATGGTAGTAAAAGGGTTAACATGTCTCCCGTCCTACGATTTAACTCTCTTCAGACTCTTTTGGAAAGGTTTTTTAGAAGAAAGTTATAATAAAGAGAATCAGTTGTCAGGTTTTAATTAGTCACCTAAACAGAATTAATCCGCTTCTAGCTTAATTCATTCAGACAAAATTAGTTATCACTTCTAAAGATCAGAGAGAATCAGGCTTCTCAAGTACAGAAATTTAGTATAATCATTAAAATTTAAAATCGAATTATTAGTGGATGGTCTTTCGGCAACAAGGCAGATTAAAGCAATTAACACTAATCCAGCTCACGAGAAGATGAACTGGGAAACAAATTGACATTAAATCGATATTTACCAAATTTTATGACCTTTTAGCCATATTCTAATAATTAAAAGCAAGACTTTTGCAATGTAGTGGAATGAATATTATAAAAAATTATCTACATTTTGATCTATTAATAAAAATTATGTTAATATCGTAATAGATATTAAACGGTTTTACGAAGATCACGTAAATCACAAGTCGTCATAATTTTGTTTCATAATTTAAATAGATGTAATTCTGCAATGTAATTACAGGTATATTCAATTTATAACATGTCAAATACTTTATTTAAAAAATGTAGATATATTAAAGAAACCTAAATAATAATTCACTATCCATTTCTTTTTAAAAAAAAAATACAATCATGACAAGAGGAATTTTTCAATCAAAAACCACATTTTAAAATATGGAGTCATCTTTTTGAAATATGAATATAGAGATTCTCCAGCACCAATAGTATATGATTCTACATGAAAAAAAGTCAAAAATAAAAAATAAGTCAAAAATAAAAAATTTTGTAAAAATTTTATTTTATAAAAATTTAGAATACAATTTTTTTTATAATGTTTCGTTTTAAAAAAAAATCGAATTTGAAAATTTTTCGAACATATTCTAATTTGTATCAGAAAAGAATAATTAACAGGAAATCTATGTAAAAATAAGTAAAAAATGTAGAATAAAATTCAAGAAAGTAGATTTTAAATACCTTTCGTTAAAAATTTCCTTGGTACACATGTACTCGATAAATTTTCAAACTCGATTTTCTCAAAAACGAAGCTGTTTATAAAAAAATTTTAATTCTAGATTTTTGACTTATTTTTTCACATGGAATCATATTCCATCCTGGCTGTACTACTGATACGTCCTATATTTGTACAATTTACACAAAGTACAGAAAAACATAATTATAAATCTCAATGTTTTAAAAACCGATCAATCCTTTAAACACTTTGCATTGGATATTTTCCGTGACCACAAAAAATAACCACGTTTCAAGCCGTGCAAAGAACTCTTATCGAATCGATCGCCGCGTAGGAGAATCGACATGATCTGTGCTACCGTAGCGACAGCATTAACGTGATCTATGGGCACTATGGATCAAGCCGCAGCTCGAATCCATCATTTTACGTTACTTGATCGTGTGTGAAACGGAAGGTATGTTATATTTAATCGGATCCATAGATCTCCGAAATTATTTTGAACATAACTACGAAATAAAATGAAGATAAAAGTTCGATTTACATTAAATTTTCTCGGTTGAAAATACCGTTTTATTAGCACGATTTATGATTGAGTGTTATTTGTTTTTTGATATTTCTTTTGTTATTTGGTATTTTTTAACCAGCTTTTTATTCTGTTTCAAAAATTACTGTATGTTATTGATTCATATATAAATATGGTTTATAATTATATTAGAAAATGTAATTAATTGCATACATTAATTAAATACATATATTATGTATATTAAGAAATATAATTAATATATAAATTAATATGCATATATTAAATAAAATTCGTGTGTTTAAAATTTTAGAAATGTTTATATTTACTTTTATATTTTATTTGTATTAATTTACGTTTTTTTATAGGATTTGTAATAAAATAATAAAATTGTAAATGTAATTCTAACAGTACGTTTCAAAATTCAATTAATTCTTTAATAATTATAATAAGTAAGTTGTTATTATGAATAATTTTTGCTTGTACCATTAAAATGTTTGTAAGGATTAATATTTGTATAAGAATGCCGATGTTGCAAGAAATGTTTGTAATATTACATGTGTGTAAAAGTATAGATGTTTTTGAGAAAGTAGCATTTTATCTTAAGTTATAATCTATTGGTGCTAAATTCACAAGTTGAGAATCATTCCGTAGAAAAACTTCTTGTACAACTATATAAAATATTTTAACTTTCTAAAGAAAATACTTTTATAGAATTTGTTGATTTATTATTGCATTCAGCACAAGTTCAATATAATTCGATAATATTCGATATAAATAGTCGATTTAAAAATATTTTATTATCTATCTTCTCTGTTTAAATAATGAGCAAAATATTTATTTTATTTAGATATTTATTTTAAATATTATTAAATTAAATGTACAATAATTGATTCACATTAGAAGAAAAAAGGATTATTACTGTTGAATGATTTGAACTTGAATATACAGTAGATATACTTGACATATAATGAAAAGTATAACTTGATAGTTTAAACTGACAAACGATCCATACGGTCTCATTTTAAAGCATGAAATCTTTATTTTGACAAAGTAAAAGTCAAGAATTCGTTTTCCTCAAAGATAATTTTTGTAAATAATAATAATTTATCATTCAATAATTTTTTGTAAAAAAGTTTGCACAGAGATTATTAGAGTTTATAATTCGAAAAAGAAAATAAAAAGATAATTGATTTTCAAAATATCTTTTAATCTTCGGAGAGAATTAATTTTAAATAATTAATAAAGAAAAAATTTTACAACTAATTATCCTTGTGATAAAAATATATGCACTATTAATAAAATATAAACAATTGATGAGCATAGAATTAGTGATTTTATTGAGTCGATTGACTTATATTACCATGTATATATAAATATTTCTACATTAATAATGTATACATAAATATTTCTAAATCATTCCAAATATATAAAATAGAATTTAAATGATTCTTTTTAATTGTAATATATATATGTAATAAAATAGCAAATATCAATTAGTATAAATGAAAAAGCAATAATTGAAGGAAGACAATGTATTTTTTGACACCCTAATTACTTATTTTATGTCTATTCAATATTAAAATTCGTGTTTTTTGTTGCATTTAGAAAGTTTATATGGATTTATTAGAAATAAATATGGAATTTGAGTAATACAGATATATTCTTTGTTTCAAATTAAATTTAACAGAGTATCTCATCTTAATTATAGCAAGATGAATCTCGAGTAATGAATTTTATTACGACAAATGAATGAATATTATAGTAAGATTCATCTCAATTAAAGACAGAAAAATGTTTCCATTGTAACTATGCAAAAGAAATAAAAATATCAATCTTCTAATGGAATTACGAAGTTCCAATTATTTATGCACAATAGTAAGCTTCAGCTTGCAAAATTCAGATTTCTGAATTTAGATTGTAAAGATTTAAGAAATAACTCGAGTTAATGAAAGTTCATAATTCGAATATATTCGGATTTTATAGTAGAGCAGAGGGAAATAAAGAAAATTTTAGTTTTATGAATATTTTTAAATTATTGTGGTTCAACTGTATTTGCAAATTTTATCACCATATTCAATATTAAATTTACATCTTTTTCTACTGCAATAGGTTTATTTTATTTAAAATATTCATCTTATTTATACTATTTTATTATTTCAATTCTTCAATTCTTATGTCAGAATTATCACATCAACTCTATGCATAAAACTCTTTCTTCTTCGGAGCTCATTGTGAGACATACAAATATGTATCTTTATCTTTTTAGCAGATGATTGACGGTTGATTGTAGATTGATTCTACATTGCAGATTGTAGAGGAAGACTTCTTTCTAACGCCCATACGAGACATCTACGCTCCTACACTGAGTCGTCAAAAATTATGGCGAATCGTTCGTTTCATTCCAAAAAATGTCCAACTATTTTCCACCGTTTGAATGTATGAAATCCAAGTCAAATAAAGGGATATCGAGATAGAAATACTAAAAAGAATGAAGAAAAATCGCAATTCCTAGTGATGGGAGATTTCTGTTTCGCCTACACACGTAGTATGAGTCATAACCACGCTACAGAAGATTTTAATCGGAATGCGATAAGCATGTCGATAATCCGTAGCGATCCATTCGTGGATAAGAAATCAAATCTACAGTTAGGTATAATATTAATTAGTCTTCAACTTAATGTTATTAGTTCTTTTTCGCACGTAATTGAGTTTAAGTATTTGTGTTTACTTTTGTGTTATCGAAGTTCGTTTTGCATCATTTTCTGATGAAGAGAGATTTTTTTTTATCGACTGTCCGATGAATCTATTAGAATAAATTTTTATAATCTTTAATCTTTAATCTTAATTCTCCTATCTTGATTCAATCATACGATTGTTGCACATTGTACACAACAAATATCTTGTATGTCGATTTTGAAAAAAAAAAAATTCATTTATCAAAATAAAAATGACACTATTATTTTGCAGAATTATACTTTCTTTCATTTTATAACATCGTTATTTATAAGATATATCCTATAATAAGCACCTTGCAAATATAATTCATGATATTAAATATTTCTGTATTCGATATCTAATTAAAGGAAAGTGAGGTAAATCCAAATTAAATATACCGTAATTTCAAGAAAAGTTTTGCACCGTAATTCAATTGTGTAATTTAATTATACTGTATTTCAATAACATTATAATTCAAACTTTATAATTAATCTAATTGTTAATTACTGTAGCTATAAGTGTAATTTAATTGTAGCATATTTGAATTATAATGTAATTGAAACGCAATATCTTAGAATTATTTAGAATTTCGAAATATGAATTGATATCACTCTGAGTACCTTAATATTTTAGGGATCATTATTTCAAAATAGTGATTTATGGTTTGAAATACTGCTGCAACTTGAAATATACAAATTGTAAATGTACTGGATTGTTATTATTTTTTTATACAAAATAAGAGAATTTGTATAGGATTGTTGATGATAAAATTAAATAATATTAGAAGCAAATATAAATAAATTAATAAATATATTTATATATTGAGGAAAATTTAGGATGTTGCAATTCTGCAATGCCTATTATGCACGGGTCGCCACAGGATCTATCCAAGATATACTTCTATTTGATAGATGTCCACTAATTTAAAAAAATTTCATTAAATACACCGTTCCCTTCTTCGACAGTTGTAGAGAGTTCTTTTGTGCAATGATGACCGAACATCCCGAAATCAAACAACCTCATGAAATGTTTGAAAGAATAGTATTTATTAAAAACAATTTGATAACTGAAATAACTGAATAAAATAATTGATAATTATTATTAAATTGATGGTTCAATCAATGGAATCAATCAATTATTCTATAAGTAACTAGTAAAAAGCTAACATTATTTTTTCTAGCTTTTTTTCTGTCAGATAATGCTCTATTTTATTTTTGTATTAACTTTCTCAAATTTTATTATTTTTCAAGTACAACTTCATTCAATTTTTCGTATTAATTTTTTAAAAAATAATATTTGGTAATAGCCGTTATTTCTTCCTTTGATATTGTAAGCTGGATATCTATTTTTCTTTTTACGTTTATTGCTTAAGACGAATATAATAAAAAAAGTTTATTTTTAAATAAACGCATAATATGAATTTATGAATAACAGTATGTTCATCATTGATATTAATTCTCTTCAAAAATTTTATTTCGTCATTTTCCAAATTTTATCTCATTTTTTCATATTTTCTTACCTTTTAACCGTTTTAGTGCCAGGGGTTTTTAAAAATCCGTGTTTGATTGTGCCATGCAACGCGATAGCGCTTTGTTCATTTATTTGCGAGCAATGCCGATCGACGCGATCGCGCTGTTTTTTTTTCGTCCAGATATGCCGCTTGGTGCGCTCGCGCTTCATTCCATCAGTCATATCAGACACATTATATTAATATTATAAATATTCGTGTTTTACGTTTTGTTTATGTGATAACATTCTATAAAATAGGTTTTGATTTTCCAATTCAAGATGTAATTTATACGTTGCGAATTAATGACCAAACATCGCGGCTCATTTCACCACAGCGCGATCGCGCTGCGTGGCGCTAAAACGGTTAAATGTACTATTCAAATATAATATATTGCATTTCGTCATTGTAATCTAATTATAAAAAACGAATTAAATTGTGATTTAATTGAATGACAGACTTGAATTATGAATTATATTGTGATTTAATTAAATGAAAAAAAAAAATGGAATTATGAATTATTATACAATATAATGAAATACAACGTAATTGAATTGTTTTATAATTATAATTCATGAAGTAGTTCAATTATAATTCTGATTATAATTTTATAACTATAATTGTAAGAAAAATACTATAAGTTAGAAAATCATAAAATAAGTAGAAAAGTTCTTTTATTCCTTTTGAATCAGATAGATACAGAAACAGTTATTAAATGATATGAATTGTAGAAAGAAAGAAATTTCGTGGAATCACTAATTTTAACTAAAATTCATAATTTGGTAAAATGATTGAAATATATACAGGGTATCCCTGCGTTGGTAGTACAAGTGAAGAGAAAGTGATTTTACACGAAAATAAAGAATAAAATTTTTTCATTTGAGGCTTCGTTTTCAAGTAAATCGGTTTTGAATATTCTTCGAGTACACATGCGTATTCCATATTAGACATTACAAAAAGTTCATAATTGACTAAAATAAAATTTCAATCAGTAATTAATTTGTATAATGCATAAGATTGGTATCACCGGAAAGTTTAATCTATATACATATATGAAAACAGTTTAAATGATTTGAAAGCAATCATTAAATGATGAGTTACATTCGGGATTTCTATATTATCACAAATAAAGAACTGTGTGAATGTATGTTCAAATCTATGAAAAGGATGTGTAAATGTTCGATATAATGAGGAGGGTTCATTCATTCGATTTTTATAAAATATGGATACCATGTCCATTTGATAGAGGAAAAGTTTGTTCTAAAAACACGTACGAATATTCATACTGCCGGTTTGTTAGAAGAGCAATCTGTAAAACTATCTTCAAATTATTTTATTAGGATATCAGTATTATATTATCATTTGTAGATTACATTATATATGAAATATTTTATTATTTTATTTAATAAAATTGTACTATTTCAAGAAGAATGAAAAAAAATGCAATTTAAAAGCTGCTTTAATCCTTTTTTAATATTAATAATATTATGAACAATGATAATATTTTATATGTATATATATATATATAAATAATAACATAAGGAGCATATTTTATCATAAAATCTAAAAATCTAAAAAGTTCATTATTCAAACTGGTAAAAAAAAAGAAATTGTTGTCAGAAATAAACGGATATTTAAATATTTATAACTATTAATAAATTTTTTACTTTTTATTCCATATTGATTCGCTGAAAAATTTACTTTCTCTATTTCCAATAGACTGATGTTATGAAATGTAATTATAATAATTTTTATCGTTTGATTATTCGAGAAATTTGATTACTGAACCAGTCTACGATCTTACTGTATTATTATATCTAATTCTATTTTAAATTAATTCAAATAATTATCGAAGTGTCAAAGCGGCAAGGCGATTCTCTTCGCCACGCAAGTCCCTCGACGTTCCCACGAGGCACGCATTTTTCCAGATTACCCGAGTCCCTAATACGAGATCTCGCTCATTCTTCATGACATTCTCAAACATCGTTCTCCGTATCGGAACGAGCGCGCAAAGGCCGTATGAAGATACGAACCTCTGTAAAAGCGTAAATCTGCCGGGTCTCGAGGTTTCTCATTCCCCTTTGACTGATGCGTCGGCGACGGGATGCTTTAAATTGCAGCTGAAACCTTTCTGAATACTGTTTGTTCGTCCGCAAACGAGAAAACACGATGCACGCGATTTTATAATGATAATAAGCCTAGTTGAGACCATATGTATGTATGTATGTGTCCATGCATACAGTTCTCTGTATACTATCTTGTGTTAGAATAACTGCTAATGTCATGTAGAATGTGATAATTGATTCAGACGATCAAAAAAACGAATAATGTATTTATGCAAACACATCGAATCAGCAATTCACACTGGAATCACTAGTTTATTTCTTCGTTCATTGGTCATACGCCCTTCTCCGTCATTTTAATATTTATTCTTATAAAAAATTTCAAAAATAAATAACTTGGAAAAGTTGAATATTGAATCTAAAGTATGATTTGTAAATATTCTTTTGAACAAAAACATAGCACATGTGTATTATTATCAGATTCTTACAAATAAAGTTAAAAACCTCAAAATTTGGCAAATGTATATAAAATAAGCAAAATAGAATTTTTCAGGCCGATTTTCAAATTTATTAACAAAATATGTCAAATCAGATCGACAAAATAATAGCACGTTAAATCTTTCCTTAACACTTCTTAGTAACTTTTTGTATTCTGAGTTATGCAAACGTCGCAATTCCAAATTATCATTTGGGATATTGCAAAATAACTGTTACAAAAATAAGAGGAAAGAAATAGAAAGAAATTACAGAAGGAGAAATTAAAACAGTTTCAGAATTAAAAAAACAAAATCTTCCAATTTTCAAAATTATAAAGCCTACTAGCAAGAATCAATCTGATGGTAGCATACATGTTTTAAAAAGTTTCATTAAAATCGAAAACCTAAAGTTGGTAATTTTTTGTTAGTTTTAAAATTTAAATGTTCAGTAAGTTTTCATCATCATTTTTGTTGAAATAATATATACAATAAGAACTTCCCGTAACGATTGTACATGAATTTATATAGAGGCAAAATTGATTAATAATTTCCCAATAATTGAATGATTACTTTTTTGATACTGAATTGCATGTACTCAAACAAAAATTAAGAAAATAGTCAGTTTATTTTGAGATCTGAGAATACTATACTTTTCTTTCTTTAATTGCTGAATTACTTAATTTTTTTAGCACATACAAGTGTACCACTTAACGATTTTTTATATCAACATTTTTTAGCTTGCCGAGAGTAATCACTTTGAAACTTAAATTTTCTAAGGTCATTTGGAGGTCATCATAAAGAAATTGCAAGTCATTAAACTTATTTTGACATAAGCTATAACTTCACGAAATCAAAAATACATAATGTTAAAAAAATTAAATTGACCTTGATTTATATTTGACAATTTTCTTTGTTGCAAATTGTAACTGATGTAAAACCGACTAACTTTTGTCTGAAACATTTTTCGATTATATTGTCGGAAGTGCTTGAAAAATCGTATATATTATTTCGATGAATGCCTTGTATAGTAATTAGGTATAAATATCAATTCTTAATTTAAAAATTTTTAATTGTAAATTACGGAAATTTCGCTTACATAAATATTACAAAATTATATACTATATTTATGTATGTTACTTCATTATATCATAGTAAATATTATACTATACTATAAAAATTAATAATTGCACTATGCTACTATTGCATTATACTACTTATTTATTTATATAAATAAATAAATTCAGTTATTATTAGTCATTATTATTATTATTATTCTAGTCATTATTATTTATAATTTCCCAAATTTAAAAAAAAGGGAATCACGAAACACAAAGCTCAATTTTTGAGGTATAATAAGTACCTTCATATGCAGGAAGTACAGTATGTTTCATCTTAATATTCTTCGATTTTCTCTCGAAGAACCGCATGAAACGATCAAAAAGATAAGCAACTGCGCCAGCTGCTCGAGGCAGCAGAAAAAAGTGTGGAATTTTATTGAGTTCGACTAAAAATGCACGATTTCTGCATCCCGTGCGCAGATCTGCTTCATGCGTATAAATAGATGCGTGCGTGTTTAAGGTGCGACACGCACCGAGGTATCAAAGTGACTGTTTGTGTGTTCCACGAATTTATATCTGCTGACAGATCATTACCCGATAACAATAGACAGCCCCGAGAAAGAAGCAATTACGAAATTCACGCAGATGTCGCGGAATGCCATTTCAATTGTCTGCTCGTTCCGCCTTTAATTGCCTTTCTTCCGCTTCCTTTGGTAATATTTTTACTTTTTTCTATACAGACGCTTTAATATTTATTGTGACGTATGATAATTTCTTCTTGTTAGAATGCAAAATCTTAATATTAATAAATTCTCTAGTCCTGTTATGTTATATAATAATTTTGTTATTATTATTCCGAATTTGTAGCATTGTGATTAATTTTAAATTTTATATAATTTATAAAAATTGCAGAAACATATAAAAAATCCAAAATGATTATGTAAATATGTAATAGATAAAACAAAATCTTCATTTAAATTTCATTTTTTTAGTTCTAGTAAAATCTATTTAGTTATTACAGGATAAAAAGTTAAATCATAAGAAAATAATGGATTTTTCCAATTTATTTTTCTAATTTAGTTTCAACAGAATTTTAAATATATTTTATCTTCAATAGTTTTCAAGTAACACGTCAGTATTTTTGTTTGAAGAAATTTTTTTTATAAAAAAGAATTTATTTATAATTAATTAATTAATTTATTTATTTATAATTTTATTTACAATTAATGTTATGTTTCATTATTGTAATATATACGACGAATAATATACACACGCTATATGTATAATACTTAAAATATTAGATATTAATTTTGAGAGTTTGAAAAAAATCAATATAAAATTATTTCAATTAAGGATTATTTAAAATTTATTGTAAAGAATTTAATTGATTTAAAATAAATAATTAAAATAAAATTAAAGTTATAATATTCGAATATTACAAACAAATTAATTTAAAATTCCATTTTGTATTTCATTTTTTTATTTCTTAAATATAAAATATGCTGTAGTTGATTTATTGACATCTTGATATGAATTTTTCAACTTCGTTGAAATAATTTTCGCGTGCAGTGTGTAAATTTCTACTTCTGTTATCGATACTTCCTTTTCCGGTCACGTAATTCTCTAGTCACGTCCATATGCGAATATCAAATAAGAGAAACAACTACATACGTAGTTAACTTATCTAGCCAGTATCATTCATAGAAAATGAATGAAAAAAAATTATCAGAAATAATTATCCTTATCAAGGACTTTTCAACGTTCTAAAAATAACATTTGATAAATGAGTGATTTATTTTAACAATAATTAATTCTTGCAAAGCAAATGCTTGAAAATAATTTTGAAATAAATTAAAAAATAAAATAATCGCAATTATAGTTTAAAAAAATTAAAAAATAGAATAATTAGAATTATATTTGTAATTTAAATTTATACTATGAATATAATTAAATATTTTAACATTTTATATTAGAAATGTGGTTATGTGTGTTATATAATGAAATAAAAATATGGGTACATTTCTTTGATTGCTTAATAATTTATGTAACCAGCTGCAATAAGTGTATTTTGTAAGAAAATCTATAAAAATGTACAATATGCTAAATATTGCTGGTTATAGTGCAATATACAAAATTCAATTGTATATCTATCGATACAATTCTATTTGTTGATTTTATAATTTCACTAAAAGTTTGTATCTTTTATCATATATTACTTCCAGATTAAAATCATAATTTAAAATATATAAATGTACATAATATATAATATAATAATATTATATATAAACATGTATGTACATATTATATTATATAATTATACATATATCATTACTGCTGTATTAAACAATTTAATAAAATTTTTTTCATATTTCCAAAAAATAATAGATATTTGAAGTGGTCATAATTACTGGTCCATTCTGTATCACTTGAACAATACTGAAGCCTGACCTGTAATAAACCAATAATAAACTCGCAAAAATCTACGAATAGAAAAAATTACGAAAGCATCATTTTAAAATCATTGAAATGATTTCAAAGTCAAATTCACTGGACGCATCGCGTGATTTACATGCTCGAGAATTCTCCGTGTTCTGCCTTCGTTTTACCCTTTCCCCCTCGTGCTTCCCTTACAAACACTTCTTTGCTTTTTATTGACCCCGCTTCTTCCTCTGCCCACGTAGCCGCACCGGTCCATATATAAGTGCCAAACGTTCGACGTGATACACCCGTTCGTGGTGCTCCTTTATTACCACGTGTACACTGTTGTGCGAGCAGTTTGCACGTGTGCGATGCTCGTTTTTCATTTATCCTTGCACCGAATGGCAGAAACTCGCAGGTGGTCCGCCGTTCTTCCGTACTGTGCCACGTCGGTTCGCTCGATGAATAATTTCGCTTTACAACCAATACTAATCGACCGTTCCGATAGATTTTCTTTTACGTAAAGTGGAAGGGGGAGAAGTCATTAGGTATTTGCAAATAGAATAGAGAATTCCAGGTTGGTGACCTGGGCGAATTTTGTTTAAAACTGAAATATAATATTTGAACTTGTATTATTTTATAATTATTTATAAAATAATTATTTTATACTATTATATTATTTATTATAAAATATTTTCCTATGTTATTTCAAATTATCATAAATTCATTTTCGTATAGCTATTTTAAATTAGTACTTCGTATAATACATATTATTTGAAAATATACACTCACAGACTCATATTTGTGGGCTCCTTTTATGAATATATACTAAAAAATAAGACAATTACTTTTTATATTTACAATAAAAATTGTAAATATTTTAAAGTCGTATAACTTAAAAAAAAAGATTACATAACAATCTATTTAATCTCACATAATCTGCGCTGTAGCCGGATTGTGTGCACGCTATTACGCAAATAACTTTGCACTTATAAGAAATTTAATAGTGTTCCAATAAAATAATGCATAACGTAGATTTTTAAAAATGGAAAATTCCGTTTCCTGCAAATAACATATAAACTAAAAAAAAACCCAGAATTTTCCGTGATTCGATGATGAAGTGTTAAAGCGTAAAACCTCTACTTTGATTGTTCCGAGTTTGCTTTTTTTTCATATCATATAGCGAATGAAAAAGTAAGGACAGATACATTTATTTTCAAAAATTGTAAAAATTCAAATTTTTCAATGACTCTAGAAACATTGAAACTGCGCGTTTTAAAAAGATTTCAAATTTCAAACTTTAAGACCATGATATATCAAATTTTTTCGATATTTTTAGAGAAATTTATACGACGTGTTAAATATAAAAGTATTCTTACCTACCATTTTTATTTTTATATTTTCTCCCCCTTCTAAAATTTGTTGCATTTTATATCATTGAAATTTTCTGCATTACAAACAGAAAATAAAAAAAAGACGTTAGTACTTCATATACATAATAAGACGATTTTATCTGATATTTTTATATCGTTTGGATATAAATATTTCTTTCTGTTTTTTTATTTCTGTTTATATTTACAAAATTCATAATCAATCTACCTGACATTAATGTGCTTTTATTAAATTTTTATTTCACAATTATAAAAGTTTTCGATCAAAGGATATTTATAGACTAATATTATAGCGATTATAAAATAATTTATATATCAAAGAAATTAAAATAAATAATGTATATAGAAGAATCTATCTACATATAATGTAAAAACAAAAATATCTTTATCCACATAAATACAAAATCATTTATATTTTAAGAAATACATTGTAAGTTATCTATAAATAGGAAATTTGTATTTCAAATTGATTATTTCGACTTTTCTAATTTATTTTATTGTTAGAAATGCTTCTAGGAAATGTTTTCGCAATTGAATAAAAAAACAAAATAATTACTAATTTTCTATTTTCAGAATAAATAATTATTTCTTTAAATAAATAAAATATAAAATTTCTCAATGCTTAAGCTAATTAAATATAAAATTTCAAAACAGAAAATTGACAAGTTGATTGAATCGAAAATTTTGAAATTTCAAACTTTTCTAGTACTATGTGTTTCACACGTGAAACTTTGAATAGCGTGAAACAAAAGTAAAACATGTGGGTTTTAATGCTCAATGAAATTGATTGCCACTACTTGCATAACACTCACGGTTAGATCACATTGTCGTGGCCCCTAGTGAAAGCGAAGGTGTCATTTTAATTAAATGCGTACACGGTAGAACCGGATGTTGCGCGCGGAAACGCTGTTTGACAGTCGCAACGCTGACAGCGAACAATAAGGTGCGTTGTAGAAAGCGTGTTAGTCGCATCTTGCTCCTATAGAACGAACGTGGGTAGACATAGAGGGGTATAAAGAAAATGTTTATAACTTTTTCGTTTCACTCGCGTGTGGAAAGAAGAAAAGTTGATCGTGTCGTTTAACGATTCATATCAAATTTCGATTCATACTATTCACCATCAATTTTACTAATTCATACATTTATCTTATTAATAGATTTATTTTCACTTGAATTTTGTCAAAGTATCTGCTGCATACAAGCATTGAATATATCAATAAGAAGACTGAGATAAAATTTTACTTTTGACACTCATATGAAAAGTTTTTTAAACGAATTCATTGCGTTTATCTTTCACTTTAGTGAAAATTAATTTTCTATTTTCAAATAGGCTTTAATTCTATTTTACTGTAAATTAATTTTCTATTTTAAAAAAAGCGTATATTCTGAATTAAATCTTCGATAGTAAATTGGGTTATGTATGATTCAAATCTTTCAATTTTATTTCTTCGAATGGTTATAAAGAAAAATTTGGAACGGTTGTATAATATAATAAAGATATTACTAAATGCAAAGGTGAGAAAAAATAAATGGAAAAATATCTTTATAAAATAATGTAAAAATAAATTTTTATTTTTTAAAATAATTATACATATAATATAAAAATAAAATAATTTATATTTATACTGCTGCACTAGTTTTCGTAATTCGTTCATAAGAAAATCAACATCTTTTCCTTGATCTTTCAAATGTTTCTTTATTTTTAAAAATAAATAAAATCACTAGATACAATACAAGAAATGATTGAAGATGTTGATTTTCTTATGAACGAATTACAAATATTAATAAAACGAAATGTACAGTACGTAATGCAATTATCTAAACAAATCACTACATATGTAATTTTAAAAATAAAGAATAAAAATCTGTTTTTACTATTATTTCATGAATATATGTCGTCTTAGTTATTTTTTATTTAAATGAAGGTGAAACTTTTTAGCATTCTTTCAAATAATTTGAGAATCTAGAACAATGAAAGGTAGGTGTGAGTATAAACGTCCCAGTTTGGGATATGGAAATATTTAACACTAGAACTACCGACGATAAAAACAAAACTTCTATCAGAAACATTAAAACAAAAAAAAAGAAAAAAAAAAGAAAAAATTATAATACAGAGTACGAAGAGTACGAAGCTTTCATTTACATATTTTACAAAAATCATTTAAATCTCTAAAAACAGTGTTGTACATTTATAAAATATCAAAAAAAAAAAAATTACAAATTGATCATTTTGACATTTCGATAATTTATTGAAATATGATACAAAAAATATTAACGGGCAAGATTATGTTAATCTAGAATTACATTGACGTTTTAATTTATTTCTTTTTCAATGCTTAATTTGTCCACTTATTTTTATTTATTTCACTAATTAATTTAATATTTTATCTAATTAAAGATATAAAAAGTGATTAATTATCCTAAATAAATTTTTTATTTATTTTGTTTATATTCTAATTATTAATTAGAATATCTAATTGTTAACTAACTTAATTGTTATCCTGGGAGATTGAACATTGATAACTTTATACAATCACTTCGGATTTAATAAGAATAACACGTTATTGCATTGCAACAAGTTAAGTTTTCTTTTATGTTTCTTAAAACATCAAAAACATAAGAAATGTAAAAAAATAAACATATAGTTCAATAGAAATACATTGTTATATTAATTATTGTTTACAATCTTTTTGTTACAATGGTTCTTCGTGTTATTTCTTGAACTCGTTCTTTATCTTTTTTTAGATATACCACTTTTTTCTTTGTCTTTAAATGTCTTGTGAAAAACCTAAAAATTTCTAAAAACGTACGAACCATACCTGCGTTAACCAACGTTATCTGCTATAATAATTTTAGCAGTTTATAACCTAGTTACATATCTACAAAGAATTATATCCCCTGTTATTAATTTTACCAATTTACAATACAGTCATTTACATAGAGTTATATGATGTTATGAATTAATTAAAAATAAGTCATAAAGATTGTTAAGTTGATAAAATGGAAAAATTGATTGGAATTCTAAATGTTATAAGACATGAATATTATACAAAGAAATTAATTTCTATCGTCATTATATTATTAATTAGAAATCATACGAGGAATTATATTTAAAAAATAAAATCTCATTTTTGAGCAAGATGTTGTGCGGCCAATTGAAAGGAGTATAAATGAAGAAAAATTAAAATCAATCGAAATATGCAGAATTATTAAATAAACGTCGATTCTAGTGAATTAGCTCATTTGACTAACTGAATAATTTCAATATGAAATGACTCTCTATTTAGCTATTTCCTTTCGTTAAAAACTAGAAATGTAACTTTCTTCTTATGTTGCACAAGAACTATACAAATATAACCCTGTTTTATGTAACGCACATGCCCACATTAGAAAAACGTACACACAAACTCACACTATATAATATAATACAAATGTCTGTTTTCGTTTTTAACAAAAAGGAAATGAACAAGTGACGCAATGAAGCGTAAAGAAATTATGATTGGCAAGTAGATGTGGAAAATTTGTATCGATTAAGATGAAACGATTAGAATCATCATCAGCCATTGATCCCTATCACAAAGACAACTGTGTCTACATGGGCTGGCTAGCGTTTCGATTAAGTTACCATCGATTGCCGTGTTACGGACTCGTTTTGCTGGAAGTAATTATATTTTAATCAATTTTTCATTAGTCCCATAATATCATTACCGAAGATTACGCGTATTCCATTAATAAAAAGATATATTAATAAGAATCTCATAAAAGAAAAGAGAAATAAAGAACATTCAGGATTATTACTTTAGTATCAATAATAATAACCTCTATTATCTTCTATTTTTGGCAATAGTGGATTTTTTCTACTATTTTGATGAAAATAATTTATTATAAATTGTCTTTTAATCCTCCATCTAATACTGTATGTGTTACATATATTAGTGTTCATGTGAACACTTCAGCGAATTTTTGTATTATATTAGATTATGTACAATTAATAATGAATTAATAAATAAAAATACCACTTACTATCTTTATGAGATTAGCATATATTAAAAAACACAGCAATATAAATTGTAGCGGTCGACGTACACTAAAATTTCAATGTTCGAAGAATTGAAGATATTTGTAATGTTATAATTTTGTAACAAGAAATCATACAACTTACTTTAAAGCGCAAATTTTTTTATTTTTATAATCTAAAATTTACTTTTCATAAAAATGTTTTCGTGTGGTAAATATGAAAATAAAGATGCTATAAATTCAAACGTCTCTCGAAAAAGTTTTCAGTTTTTCATAACTGAATCCACTATGAATTTGAAAATTGAACTCTCCTACAACAACGCTTTAAAACTTGCTGTACAATTTTTTCCATCATTTTTATTGGATTTTAAATATTAGAGTTGAACTGTAAAAATTCAAAAAGTTCAAAGATATATGAATTTTTGTCATTTTCGGATATATTCAAAATTTAATACTTATAAACTTGGCGAAAAGAAATTGTACAGTAAGTTTTAGAGGAACATTGTAAAAAGAAAGCCTCAGTCTTCAAAGTCATGATGGATTCAGATTGTAAAAAATTTTTCAATGTTTGAGTTTATAACATTTTTAATCATTTTTCCTCTCATAGAAGAAAATCTTACTGAAAAACATTTTTGAGGAAAGAGAATCTTGAATTGTGAAGGTGGAAGTTTTACGCTTCAAAATGAGTCCAGATTCGCGACTCCATAGAGTTTGCTATGCGACTTCCTGTTACAAAATTATAACAATTTAAATATCGATAATTTTTTGAACATAAAGAATTTAACGTAAGTAAGTAATTTTGTGGCCGCCACTGTATTTTGCTGTTTATTTCGTTTCTTATTTAAATAATATTACTTATATTTAAGTATTTCTGTCAATTTAAAAGAATAAATTTGTTAATATTATGTATTATTTAAAAAAAAAACTTTTTAAGCTTATTTCTTATAAAATAATTTTACAAGATTAGATAGTTATAATCACCAGTTTTATTATTATTATCGATCTTCAAAATTCAATTGAATTGCGTAATCTAAAATGTAGCTATAATTTTAAAAAATAAAATCATTGTGTAATAAAAATATAGTTTGTAAAAAATACATCTAGATACTTCTAAACGGTAATGTACCGTATACAAAAATTACAACATTCATGTGTCTATATTTCATAAAATTTATTTAACTAGTTTAAATTATTATTTAAGTATCAATTTTTCAAGATAGGTTTCAAAATTTAGAAAAGAATTTTACACACCATATTTAACCAAATTGAGATTAAAATTCGTTTTATCGCGAATGGAAATCATTTTTTCATACTCAAAGTGGCTATAAATATTAAAATACAAAAAAAGCGATATTTCAAAGATCAAGTAAAAGCGTGGTAACGATCATGGTAATTTTTTTCGACACAGGCTTCTTCGATTTCTATTCTTTTGTTTTCCCTTATTCTTACATTTCGCTCGCCATACTGCAAGCGAGATAATAACTCGTAAATGGTACATGAATGCGAGCCAGCGTCGAGAAATTATATGCTCGTAATTCGAGTTTGCTGGAGCCATGAGAGGAACAACACCTCTCGAACTCGTTCGCATTCAAGATTGCTTTTGCCACGACATAGTGCTTTATCCAATCAAAAAATGCAAAATTTAAACGAAGGTTGTAATCTCTGTTCATTTGAGACGAAATTTTGTCTATTTGAAGTACTAAAATAAAATAACGATTTTTTAATTTTTGATTAATGATGACTTTAAGATTATGAGAATAATGAATGAATTAATGAATACTGTGAATTCAGTTAGGCTTAGAATGATACGTAATGATATTTGCATTACAATTAATATACAATTATTATTGCATATTTTTGCGCTACTAGATTAATAAATTATAATGTATAATATTTGAATGTTAACATAACAATAATAATATTATATATAATAATAATAATAATATCATAAATAAATAATATAAATTTATTTTTATTTAATTACATATTATAATTAAACAACATTTATAATTTATACTTTAAATTCATTTTAATTCATACAATTTCATCAATAAATAATTTAATTTTCTAAAAAAGTTTATGTTGAAGCTTTTAACAAAATAATTATTAATATTTCTAGTTTCAAAAGTTTCGGAATATCAATTTTGAAATTTGAAATTTTGAATTCAAGTTTCACGAATCTAAACATCTAATCTGGACCTATTTTTAATTTATACAATTCTTCTTCTAAATAGAAACGAATTCATTATTTTTATATTTACGTTCATTATTCTTTACACATTTATTGTTTTAAACATGAAAATAATTACGTGAAAAAAATTGCACAGTAAATTTTACCAATACTACAGTGTATAATTTATTTTAAAATATAATGTTTCAACAGATTAAATGTCCAATTTTTATTTATTAATTACAATTAAATTTTATTTTATTCCTTATTTTAATTTTCTATTTGAATGTTTAAGTTTTATTAATAATATCAATGAATTTGATGAATAAAATTATTGATTTTTCAAGAAAACTAACTGCTGTAATGTAGTGAATTTTAAAGCAGATACATGTTTGACAAATATATCTATCATCTCTTAATTGAAACTAAAAATGATTTATAATCTAATAATTTATTCCAATTTGGGAAAATTCTATACCAAATAAATTACCAAACCTCTTTTATTTATTCTATCTCTTATAATTGCTCCAAAATTCTAATTGCATTAAATAAATCAAGTACAAGATACAAGATGTGAAACAGGTTTTGCTAAAACATCGATCGTGTGACAGTTTCGAAGAAACACAAAACCAATTTGTCGCGGTTACTTGCGTTAACATAAAAGCCGCTCGAAGCTCGATGACACGGAGATCGTTTTCAAACAAAATGGCACGTTGTTTCAGGGCAACTTTTCCTTTATACCGCGTCGAACATGACAGCCATGCCGACTGAAACATGCGCGCACACCCGTTCCCATTTTACACCGTGATCAATAAGAAAATATAATATATAATATAATAGGTTGTTTTGAATCTCCGATTTCACAAATGTGTAAAATTATTTAGACTTTAGTGATTAAAAATAATATTTATTAGTAGTAAATTTGGAGCCAAAGGTATATCGTGATTGGTATTTTGTCAATTATGTCAATTACTTAGGCAGATAAATTAATACTGATTATGCATCAGAACGATCCATGGATCAATATTAAACTCGAACTCTTTAGAAAATTTTAAATGTTATTCTAATTTATTATTACTCATTACTCTAACCTTATTTTAATGCACTAAAAATCGTAACATTAATACTAAATTTCAAAAAGCTATTTTAAGAAAAAATATAATCTGTCATTAATATGAAAAAGTTTTCACTTAAAACATATCAATAATGACCAATTAAAGATTTTAATTGTATTACAACTTCGTTTCATAATAGTCAAAATTTACTGAATGTAATTATAATAATAATTTAATATAATATAATATAATATCATCATAATTTAATTAACGTGTTCAACCCGGCATAAAAAATTTTTGTATAAAAATTAATATCTCAAAGAAATATACAGATTTTTTTTTTTTAGACAACTTTCTAAATTTTATTAATTGCGCAAGTGTGAATAGATATTTTGATCAAAACAGAATTTTTTTAATTAAACTACTCTACTATCTTTTTGGACTGGGGAAAATTTGAATTAGTATGAGAATAAATACTGAAGATTAAAATATGTCCATAAGAAAATATTATTTCATTTAATACTTAAATCAGTAAATACTGTTGCAATTCGGATGCAAATACAGAAGAAGATAGAAAAATAGAAGAATAGAAGATCAAAAATAAGAATTTAAGAAATAAGAAAAAGATATAATAAGAAGAATATAAGAAAAATAGAAGATCAAAAATAAGAATTTTGGAACAAAACAAATCTCAATACTTTCTTAAAATCATGTTTATATACGCAAGTAAGTATTTCTTGTAAATTGTATTTTTGAATAAAAAATTGTTTAAAAGATAATAAAAAAAAACATGTTCTATTTAAAAATAAAATGAGTTAAAAATATGTAAAAATTACTTTCTTTAAAAATTTCGGAACCATTTATTTGTAACAATATTATTTAAAATAAAAATTAATGAAAATATTATCTGAAATACTATTATACTTATTTCAATGAAATATTTATTTCATAATAAATAATAGTATTTGTATGAGTTAGTATTAAAATATATATTTGAAATACCATTTCTTTATGTAAATACTATTTCAAAAAAGTATATTATTTGTCAAATTCTGTATCACTCAAAAAAATAAGAATATTTACTTTTATTTACCTAAAAAATTTATTTTTTTCTCCAGCCCTGCAATCTTTCCTATCGTTTTCTACCTTATGTTAAATCATACAAATTTTATGCAAAATCAACATACACTTATGCAACAGAATAAAAGGTAGAAACGATTTCGATCAAGGAATTCTGCGGCTCAAAGTTTAACCTAAAGCATTTATATTATATGTATACGTGCGAGCGCGCGCGCGATCGTTTTGAATTTCAAATGAAACTAAACGCTGACTCACAGTTTCCTTGTGTAACTCGTCTGTCGTTGTCAGCGAATTGACATGTGATTAATCAACGATCTTGTCGCGTTCATTCCATGGCCAGAAAGCAGAACGTTCCGCTGATATTTTTAAGCGTTAATGAGCCTCACACGTCGCTTTCTGTGTTGAATCTAATGCTGGCTGACATTACTAGCGTCGTCGATTCCTCCTTGCACTTTTTTCTTTTTTCGTTCTGTGAAATCTAATGAGCCTGCTAGTCGTTCATAAAATATGGTCTTTACTTCTATTTCGAAGGTAGTTAATTAAGTAGAATATTATTTTCTATTAAGTAGATTTGAAAATACTTCATATTATTAAACTGAAAATTTATCAGATTATTTTCACAAATAATGTTTTCCGGTTTATATTTTACAAATTTAATCAAATGAAGAATAGAATTGAAAACTTGTTACGGGAATACATATCGCATCTTCGCGACGAAAGTGTCAACTCAGAAAAAATATTTTTCAACAGAAGTTGGTTTTAAACGAACTTAGATATAATATTGTTAATTAATCATTTAGGTTAAAATTCAATCTCTTGTCTGAAGTGACGTTATTACAATCTAACAATAAGAAAGAAAATTAAAGAAACAATGCAATTTAACATATAAATATTGAGCATATTCATCTCGAAAACGATTAGTCAGTTTAGCTAATTCTTCGTGTCGCTCCGTATAAAACAAAATAAAACTGTCTTTCAATGTGAAAGAAAAGATGATAGTTCTCTTACAGTGGATCAATAAAGTATTGGCAGACTTAGTTTTCTTGCAATATTTTTGTGAAAACAAATGGTACATTAACAAAAACTGTTTTCATAAATAGTTTACTATATACAAAAATAACGTGCACAATAGCAATACAATAATAATAAGTTGTATAGTAATATAAAAATTCGAGAATCAAAAAGGTATTGAGGAGTTTCTTTTTGCAGTTCTACCATGTATTTGAACATAATATATTTTCGATAGTTTAAAGACAAATAACTCTTCTGAGGTTGACGCGATATCACTCGATAACATTCAGATTTTACTAATATATTCGTTTTCATAAAAATATTGCCAAAAAACTAATCGTATTAATACTTTTTGACTCATATGTGACTATGGATATTTGTATTATTTTGTTGATTTTTATCAATATTCTCTACGTACAATGAACATATCGAATCCTTGCGAGGAAAGTGATAGAATTTAGGAGAAGCGAAAAAACAGGTTTGAATGGAATTGGATATTATTATTTTGTTAATTAAAGAGACGAAACAATTTAAAGTAATCCACTTTTCATCTTATCAATATGCATTTGTTCACAATGATAATCAAGACAAAATTCTTAATATGAAGTACTTATAAAAAACAGCACAGTGTCACATGTATCAGAAAAAGCAAGACTTCAATTCTTTTCTACTGACCAAATAATGAAGATCAATGAATAAGATTTTCGTAGTTGATCAAAAATTGTCCAATAATAATGTTATAGTGACAAATTGAAAATCACATTTATTAAGTTGTGATACTTTTGTCGCAAGTATGTGTAACATTAATCTTCATCCATTAATCTTTGTATGTCAATTTAAGACATTTTTTTTTACAAAATGCGTATAAAATGTATAAGATCACGATATAAAATTAAATATTTGTACCAGAGCATATGTTATGTGCAACTGAATAGAAAAATCTATTGACTGTTAATAAAAGAATTTAACTATGACTGTTTACTGTTAATTGTAAATTTAACTATTTATTTTTTCATCGTAGTATTAATTTTTTATCATTACATCAATCATGAAGGGACAAATTAAGTTGGAAAAATTAAGAACGTTATGAGTATTAATATTATTATTTATAATTTCTCGTGGTACTCATTATTAATGAATCTCATTATTAATTAATCTAATTGTTCCTTTCATTATTATTTTTTAAAACTGTCTATCTTCTTCGCCATTTTTTTCTCTATTTTTGAGTATTTTATAAGAAGTGTAAAACTCTCCAAAAATGAACAAAATTGTATGATTCTTCGAAACTAATTAAAAAAGTAAAATATTTACCATTAACTAGATTCAAAAATATTTTATATTTTAAATTAAAAATTCATCCTGATTAATTAATTTTTCTAATTCTAAGGAATGTCTTTTTATTTATATTTACAATTTTTTAAGAACAAATATAGATAATTAGAAATTATTTAGGCAGAATTATTTCAGAAACATTTATTCAAATAAAAACTAAAACTGAAAATTATTTTACTTGATAGCTAAATAACCAAGAAATTTAGTATCTTTTTGTCAGCTTTAATACTTTAAATAACAATAAAAAAATATTCAGAATGTCATTCAATACTTTCGAAATGCTTTCATTTAATCGAGAACTTCTGGCAGGGATAGTATATTGTTTCTTGAGATTTATTTGTAAATACCTAAAAAATACTTAAAGATCTTTTTCATACCTGAACGTCGTAGGCTTAATAATGTTTTTTTATGATTAAATAATCTTCTTTTTATAAAATAATTAATAATCTTGGGGAAAATTAATAATATTAGTTTATGAAAGAAAATATTTAAAAAAAAGGATTCGCTTTAAGTTAAATTTTTTTTACTGAATATTTATTATTGTCATTTATTGTTAATCGAGATCGTGTTCGCGAATTGATTAACTAAATTGATTTTTCTTTTAAAAGACGATCATTAAATTAAACGTAGAAACTAAGTTGTATCCGACAACGTTCGCACTCACGCCAACGCAAGTTTCGCATCGATATTTTCACTATCATTTTTCAACCATGTCACTAACGACATTAAAACGATCGATGCATCCAGTCAAATGAACATAACTCTTTCAAACGACCAGGCAGATTGATTCATATGAGAATCGACAGCGTTGCGCAAATTATCTTTTTAAGAAAAGCATCGATGAATTATTAATTTACACGGACGCGACATGTTGAGCTTTAGTAATTTGCGTGTTAACAATTAGCGAGTTAGACACGTCAATATACAGTGTGTCTTAGCATCGGTAGCACAATGATTCCACATGAAAAAGATAACTTGAAAAAAGAACAAAATGTTTTTATATAAAGTTTCGTTTTGAAAAAATCAAATTAGGAAGTATACTTGAGTTCTAAATTCGACAAAAGAGAATAATTAATAGGAAATTATTCTACGTGTGAAAATGTAAAATAAATTTTTTTTAAAATAAAGCTTTAAATGAAAAAATTTTAAATGTTTTCTACATTTTTGACTTATTTTTGCACGTAGACTAATCTCCTTGATTATTCTTTTCGGTTATGTTTAGAATTAGTCAAATTCCAGTATTTTCAAACTTGATTTTCTTAAAAAGAAAATTTCTTTTTTCATCTTTTAAAAAAAATTTTATTTTCGACTTATTTTTTCATATAAACTCGTCCCCTTCAAGGTTAGTATAGCTTGTATATGTTTAGAAAGTTGTGTTAGTTACTATACAGGGTAATGGTCAAATGACATAAACAAGTGAGTATAAGGTAATTTCTTGTGAAGAAATAAGAAAAAAATTAGAATAAAATCTTTAGAGATAATTATTTATTAATGATTCCACTGACAAAAATGATTTCTATAAAAATCAAAAAGAATTTAAGAAGAAATCAAAGAAACCTAATACGATTTCTTTATTTAGTATTTCTTTATTTCTTTTTACTTCTTTTTATTTCTTTATTTCTTTATTTCACCTTTTTATTTCTTTTTATTTCTTTATTTCACCTTTGAAACAAAAGCTTTCAGGCTAACAATCCTGTATTTGTCATTTTGTATTTTTTAAATAATTTTTTACTCAAAAAAATCCAACATAAAAATTAAAAAAAAAAATTAAATTAACATAACTAATCAATTAATTAATATATAATTATAATAATTAATTAATTTAACTATGATTTATTAATTAAGAATAAGAATTTTATTATATTATAAAAATAAAACAATTATAAACGCATTAATTGAGTTTGCATGTTTTTAAGTGTATATTTTTGAATGTATATCTTATAGTTAATATAGTTTTTTTGTAATTGCTATCAATTTACGAAACATTTTTGACGAGTTTATTTTTGTATATTTAACTTTAATTTGATAAACTATCAGTAGTTCACATGTAGCCGAGGGACATTCTAACTTTTAGTAAAATTGAATATAGGTCGTTTTATGATCTCCCTAAAATCTGTCGTAATTAATCGGCATCGTAACCTCAAAATCCATTTACTTTTCCATCACGTTTTCAAATTTTTCCAAACGCAACGCCAAAGGATCGCTTCACGAAAGCACATCTACTCAATGAATACGTTTGCCACGAATGTGACCGCACATACATCATCCCACGGTGTTCCGTCGATGTGTCAATCCATAAACTGTTTCACGTGATAGTAAAATATGAAACGACGTACAAAAATTCACGGATTCTCTGCAGAGTATAGCTTGCTATCAGACCGGTCCAGCACCCCCTCGCGGTGCACCATGCGGTCCTGCAGCTTCTTTTCTTGCAATTCCTGGTAATTCGATACCTGGAAACGATTTTCCGTGTCACATTACACGTTTACACGAGTAGTCATTTTCTAGCAGCTTGTCAGTCGACATGTATTTATGTATGTTTGTACGTGGGTGTGGAAGTGTTGCAGAGAGCGTAATAATGGTGACCACCTGTTGAGCACATGATCGTACCTTACGCATATTCTTTTTTGTGGTCCGCCTCCTTTTACTCTCACGTGGTACCTCATTCGGGTTAAAAGCGACGAGCTCGTGATGCAAGCCGAAATTTTGCTAGCGAACACTAACATTTTAATTATGAAAGGAATTGCCGTTAAATAAGATTTTCTCATAAAGAACATTCATGTTTTTTTTTTTGGCGTTGAGTTTGAATCTGTTAGTCGTACGTACACAGCAAATGCATATTCTTAAAGAAAGCGATGGAATCTGGCCAGAAATATGTTTTATAATTTCAGAAGTATATTTTTTATTATGTATTTTTTTCATAATGCATATGTTGTACTAGTGTTTTATTTTTTAATAATAATAATTATTGAAAGTTATAAGGATAATTGAATAATTATTCACAATGTTATATAGCATTAAAAGCTTTGTCGATCTTGTAAAAAGATTTGTAAGAATTGTATAACTATTTTAGTAAATATTTCAATTCCATTATGGATAATTATTGACTCACTCTCATATTTTATCAAAAACATAAATATAAGCCAGATTAAATTTGTGAGTATGACTTGCTTAGTATATTTAAAAAAATAAAATCCTAACAGTGAAAAATATTATTACGCACCATGTATCACAATATCAATAGCAATAATTATAAGGATATAAATTCATTAAAAATATTTTTTATATAGAGGAATTATTTTTTGCAACATGCAGTATTAGCTTATTTTGTATAATTTAACGCAAAACTAAAAAAATTTGATTTAAATAAAATCATACGGAAATATATGTAGTACCATAGACGATATTTCGATGAAACCGACATGACTGCAATGTATTATTCTTCATATATTTATTCAAATTTTTAGTAATTACTAATTGAACAACATACAATAAAATATACATATTGTTTTTTTAATGAAATGTAATTTTATCTCCAAAAAATTCTTTAATTTTCTTTATTTATATAATATAATAATTATGTAATACTCTATTATATATATATATATATTTAATTTTCTTTAATATACAATGCTAAATAAGAAAAATCAAAGAATTTTATTGTGTATTCTATTATATATATTATATATATAATTTTTTATTATATACAGGATGCACGAAAACTAGGCCACCTGAATATCTTCTTTATTAATGATAGTACGAAAATCGTTTTTGATGTAATTTAAACTGATTAAAGAAACCAAGAAACGAATCGGATGGTAGAATTATTTTTTTTTAAATATAATTTTTTAATGTCATTGACATTTTTTGTCTAAGAAACGTGTATTCTTTTCTATTCTATCACGTAACTCATGAAAAAATATATTCAGATATGTTTATGATATGACCTTCAAATGACCTTGGACTTCAAAATTTTTAAATTAATATGAAACTTTCACAGTTCATATAAAAATTTTGAAATCCAAAGTTATTTAAAAGTCATATCATGAATATATTTTTTTCATTTTTCATCGAAATACCTTGTATGGTAATTATATATATAAAACTTATATACATTATATATATAATAAATTTATATATATATATATATATCATTCAAAGGTATGTATATGCATTAATACGAAGTTAAACCCATTCGAAAGAAGAGGCGTTATACAATTTTTGAATATTTTATCATATCAGTAAAAACATATTGGTAATTGCTTTTTGAGCATAAAATTATTAAAATTATTTATTTTCTCTATAAAAGTTAAACGAACGTAGTATATTAAAATCACAGATACTATACAAATAATATAATAAGTGACAAAAAAAAAACCTTTGGAAAATCCATGGTTCCATGTTACAAAATAAATCGTGACTAAAGAGAAAATATATAAAGACAGCTATTATGCCTAATACAATTGGTTCTTTGCTTCTTACTTTGAGTTGTATATACAAGCAAAGCGATTCGCTTTGAAAGTACCTAGTTTGCCATTGCGCACTTTTATCCCGTCTTCGATCTCAATTAATTTCAGTTGCCTATTAGTCGACTTACGAAATGACCTCGTATGTGTTATGGCAGTACACCCAATAGTGGAATACGATGAATCAGCTATTCGATTTTTACGAATAAAAAGATATTCCGGTGGTTCTGTTTTACTGGAATAAGAAAATATAGAAAACGATTATAATGAAACATTCATCAAATCGTTCACAAGTGTTTATTCCTCAACAATCAAAATTAATTTTAATAATTTTTATAATATTTACTATTTTATAATTTTTAATAATTCTAATTAGATATTATCTAATAATAATTATATATTATAAATATCATAATCAAATAATAATTTAATAATTTTAATTAAGAAATAAGAATTAAGAATAATTTCATTTCGTTTTATATATTTTATATACTCATTTAATTTTATATAGCACTTGTTTAATTTTATTTGTGTTTGTTTATATGCTTTGAATGTTAAATAATTTTAATAATTTGAAATATGAATATATAATTTGAATTCATTCGTCTTTTTTTTTTTTAATGTTGAGAGATGTATTTGTATTTCAATTAAAATTAGATCCAAATTCCAGATTTTACATCTTACAATAAGTAAAAATGATAGAATAAGTTTCACAAGAAATCAAAAAGTAATGTTTCGGTATCATTATTTTTTGTTTATGGTATTTATATTTTTTCATTCATTGAAAGAATTTTCTGATTACGTTAATTTTAGACAAAAAGTTTATTTTGTAGATAGTGCCCTTCCAAGTTCTTTTAATAAATAAAATTGCTGAATATTTCAATAAGTAAAAATGATATTATAAAATGAATATTATAAAATGATATTAATGACATAGAACAGAAATAAAGTGTGTTAAATCCAAATATCAAATCGTAAAGATTTAAAATCAATAAACTGTACTACTAAACAGCTTCTAATTGAAAATTAGAGAAAAACATTTTCTAATATAAAAATAATTTTATTTGTAAACTTATTTTTATCAAACAACAGTAATCTTGTATCGAAGCTCCAGAAACTTCAATTTGTTAATTACCTAGTCATAAAAAAACCAGGCATTTGTCTAAAAAAAATTAATATTTTTTATTTTCATGTTTACTTTTCATGCTTTACAGAAATGTTGCTAACTACGAATGTAATTTCTCTATTTAATTTAAAACGTTACACCCAATAGTACGAAACGAAGATGTATCAATTATCATTCAAATTAAATTGATTGTTTCATGTCAAGTATAATTGATATTGTTACTTGACCCAATTGCACGATTCAATGAGAAATATCTTCCTTATTGACCTTATGACTAACACATTGCATTTCGCGCGAATTATTTGCCATCTTCTCGATTATGATATCCGCTTTGAACAATAGATTAATATTAAAGTACAATAGCGCCACGTCAGTGTGAAAAATTGTCTTTCTGCAATAAACTTTGACTTATGTCAGCATAAATTGAATATGTTTGTAGTAATACGAGCAAACATATTATAGATGGATAAGGGAACATGTAGGTTCTTTTGTAGATCGAACAAATAAAATTCTTTTCAAACAATTTAATGAAATAATCTTGCTTTGCTTTTTGTACATATTTTATTTAGTTTTTTGCTCTTATTTTGATCTTTGATTATAAAATTTATTTTTCTATCATCATTTTCATATATGTTATTTTACTTTCGTAATTATATTTTTTATTAAAAGAATTATAACAATAGTTTTTAGGAAATGTAAAACTGATCATGTTATCAACAATAAGAAGAACATTCGTAAAAGAAAAAATGATATGAAAACAAATGTGTTTAAAGCAATATAAAGATTATTTATTTTAATATTTCCAAATGTATGTTGGAAAACTTATATTAACTTATTTTATATTGAAAAAGAAATTTTCATGATATTAATCTAGAAAATTATGTTTTTTTTTGTTTTTATTCGAAATTATGAAAAATAAATTGTGCAGTACATTTTGGCAATAATTAATTTACAATTTTCTAACTTGTTTTTCGAAACAAAAAAATGTAGAAACAATGAAATTTCTATATTTTTTATATTATGAGATGAATTATTATATTTTTTGATTGATAAATGAATAACTCCAATATCTTCAATTTTTCAAATTTTATATAAATAGAAGATATATTTAACTTGTTAATTGTGTAGCTAAAACAGATAAGTGACAAAGTTAAAGTGAATTAAATTATAACTAGATTGTGGATTCTTATGCAAATTTATATTTTTAATAAATATATTTGAAAAAATAGAACCTCGGTAGAAAATTGTTCTACATATCGAATGTTATAAAAGAATATTTTTCTTGTTATGTGCATTTTATGCAATTTCGCGCATTAATATTTCTCACAAGTGCATAAAAATCTGCAGTTTAATTATAACAATATAGCATTAACTGAAAAATTAATACCTTCGTTGCCTAAATTCATTGATAGTATTAATAAAATTTAATATTTAATGGAGTCAATAAGAATTTTCATTTTATTCTTCAAAAAAACTTCATAATTTCTTACTAATAATTCCCTCATAATTCCTTATATAAGAAAAAACAAGAAAGAAAAAATTCAAATACCAAATTTAATCTGTTTTTTTAATTTAATAAATATTTTAAATATTAAAATATAAAATAAATATCAGAGAATTATGTACACTACACTATTGGCAATTTACTATGTACTATGTTTTTCAAGCGAATTTCTTTATTTCCTTTTGTACTTTTTATTTCATTACGATTTCAAAATGTCTTAAATTTACAAATATTCTTCAATTTATTTAAATAACAAAAGATGATGTCTTTTTTACGCATGATTCATATATCTTTATTTATTTTCATTTTCATTATTTCGTTTTAACAAAATTTTTTTTTTTATGTCGTTTCAAAATATTCTAATACCTGCAATTTTAATTTAAGTAATAAAAAGTATAATATTTTCTTTCACGTGACTAGATATACTCATTAAACACGGTTTCTAAGTTAAATCATCGTCAAGTGTCCATATTCTCGTGATCCATTTGTTATTATTATTCGAATAACGACCGCATTAAATTGCTAAATCTATCGATAATAGTCAGTTCAATTGATCAGTAGCCGCGAATAGTTTACAGTCCCGATAATAGATAACTTAATTTCTTCCTCTTCATGTGCTATCACTTCGCGGAACATTGCAATTTAGATTGTTGCATGTTGCGCGGCCTCTATCTAAATACCCTAAGTGCCTCGTTAAATTGATGTTCTCTGTTGAACGGATGCTTTACACGGATCGATCGTTATACGCTTTTCTTAACGGTAACGACATTTAACACTTGCTATGACTATTTGCGTCTAGGCTATGCAACGTTTGTGTAAATGCAGATTTTGCAAATATGTAGATAATAGATTGCTACGCACTTTGGACCTGCCTTTTTATATCTTAACATGTGATATAAATGCTAATTTTCGGCGGCAAGCCAAATATTATTAAGTTTAACCTATGCCATGGATTCTGTATTCATCAAGTATAATATACAAACGGGTTTAATTAAATTTTTATCAATTATGCAAATAAATAGAAATAATAGTTTATGAAGTGCTAAATAATCGAAATAAAGTAAAGTTACTAATTTTTAAAGGCGAACAAATTTTATTATTAATCTTAGTGCATAGATCTTCTGTTTATCACTAATACAAACAAACCTAATTTAATTTTTATCAATTATGAATTAAAGTAAGAGTATTATATATAATCATCACATAATAGATGAAATATTAAATAATCGAAACAGATGAATTTATTTCGCCTGAAATATTCGATCATTTTCTCTTTGTTACATGATGGAAAAAGTTGTAAGTACACTTTTACGAGAAAAATTCAATATTATCCGTAACAAATACGTATTTTTAATTATATTATATTAAATATTTGTGCATTAGTATTTGTTAATTTTCATTTATCAAGGCATATATGTATATAGATTTGATCAAGTTAGGCTAGGTTTCTTATTTATTTATAATACAATGGACATTAACAATGGCCAAACCATTTCACATTTGCATTAAAAAAGAGCAGTGTGCTATTTTTGTAGCTTGAAAATGAAAGGCTGAAATCTATAAAAGATATTTAGTACAGTACTAAGGATATTTATTTTGAAGCTAGCGACACTATAAGCATCGAATTCCGAAACATGAAGAAAAATTTTTGCCAAAAAAATTAATAAACGATCATTAGAACTAATACATTTTTTAGTATACAAACATTAGAATAAAAATTTTAACTTCTAAAGCTAAATTCAATCAATTTTTAACAATATTTATTATTTGCAAAATAGAGGGAATTTTCTCCAAATTGTCAATAATAAAAAATAAATATAGAACATATACTCGAGAAACAACTGAGCTATTCTGTCAATTAAAAATAATATAACTAATATATAATGAAATAACAAAACAATTTGTGTATACGGACGTCAGAAGGAAAAATATTAAAATATAACTTAAATATGTAATACTTTAAATTATATTTAAACATAATATATTTAAATTATGTTTGTTATATTATAGATATGCACAAATATTATTTATTAATATTAATTGATTATTATTTTCTTTAGCTCAGGAGTCCCCAAAGAGTTAAATCCGCGAATATGTATATGGATTGATAAATTTAAAACTGATCGCAAAGGATTAAACGAAACAATGTATAGATGGCCTTGTTTCTTACAATTGATAGAAAAAACTTTTTTCTAAAAGTATAAAAAAACTTGTACAAAGGCAAAGAAACCATATTGAAAAAGTAGCAAATTGTGTGTATAAGCTTTTAAGAAAAAGCTCTATAGTTATTGTAATAAATTTTATAATTAAATTGTGAATGATTATTAACGGATAATAATGATAATTATTACCAAAAGGTAAATAAATTTTATAACGTTTTGCGTTCGATTTCTGTTCGGAAAGAAAGTTGCTCTCATTAATTTCTTCGTGTTAAAACGATAAAAGTTAAAGTAGAGATGGGGAATGATTAATGTTTTAATTTTAATTTTTAATTTTAATTCAATGTTATAATGATTTTGAATTTTGATAAAAAAATTTTAATTGTAATTATCATTACGTTTACTAAAACGTAATTAACTTTAATGCTAACGACTTACTGGAACATATATTTATGAAATGGGTAGGGACATTGTGTTTCCTGTTAACAATTTACGAAATAAAATTAAACTTGGTTTAATAAACGTTATAATATAATGACTGATAATTATAAAATAATCTCTGACATACGATTCGTATTTTATGATTAACAATAACTATGAATGTTATTATATGTTTATCTCTGGTTTATGTATGTTTTTCGATGTGCAAGCAAAATATTTTTCTTTTCTACATATGTTAATAAATTGAGAAGATGTATAATTAAACATGCAATTTATTAAAAGAAATATAAATAAAGTACTGATTTTAGATAGAATGTAATAAAAATAAGAATCTGGTATACAAGCTGACTTAATTTCTAACTTTTATTTAACAAGAAGTAAAAATTCTTCAAAAGTTATAAAATTGTTAATTGCAATCTTACAATTAAAAATTGATCATACAATTATACAATTTGAATTCTTTTTATTTATTATTCATAACTGGACAGAGGAATTTTATGGAAAATTTGGAAATGTAATAATTCCAAATTTACAATACACAAAGATATATACAGAGTATGTTATAATTTTTAGCAGGTAAAACAATTTTCTGTTTTTCTAGTTGCGTTTATAAAAATAAAATTTTGCACAAACTTCTATTTATAATTATTGATAAAATTATCATTATTAACTACTACTTATAAATTATTATAATTAATAATGATACGTGTACGAATATAATTGAATAATAATAGTAACAATAAGAAATTATTATTCATCATGTAATTATTCATAAAATTAAATTAAAAGTGAATAATTAATCGGGTGTCTTACAATCTTAAAAAATTAGAAACGAATCGTTCAAGCGTAGTTTCAAATTTCGTTTAAGCAAACATTCCAGAAATAATCTTAAAACAAACATGAGAAATGAAAAAGAAAACATACTGGTTATCTTTATCAAACATCCAACTCGAGCTGCATCTTAAACATTCCAACCTGCTAAACAGAACACGCGACGGTCAACAGTTTGCTTATATACATACGTGATTTCTCAATTATTTCAGCCAACATGCTATTCTTCCTGTCAAAAGCGTTTTAACCTAACAAGTTTCTCTTTTTCATTATCCATTTACTCGATTCGATCTTTTCGCCGTCAAAAACATCGCATGGTAAGATAAAAAGCAGAATACAGAAATACCTTCCGAAAGAAACTTTCACACATTCGATTTATTCTTTTCTCTTTCTTTTTTCTTTTTCGTTCATTAATAAATGAATAATAACCTCGAAGGATGGTAAATATTATTATTATTAAAATATTATTTTAATATAGTAAAGATAAATAGTAAATAATCAATTTTATTTTAATTTACGTACATAATGGTGAAAATGAAATATTGCATTTTTTACAATGCTTCAATGTTAATTTAAAAATGATTGTTTTTAATAATTAATTTTCGAAGTTCGAAGGATGCTGAAAATTTATTTTACTTATTTCAGATATCACTGTTGGAAATAATGTTAAAACTATGATTAAGAATCATGTATATGTAATGAAAAAACTGAAAGAGATATAATATAATATTTACTATGTCGTCAATATGTTAGAATAGGAAATTCTAAGATTATTTGTGAAATCAGACGTATTATTCCTAACATAGAATAGTTAGTCATTGAAATTCAATTAACAATTAAAATTATTCTATAATTTATATTTACGTTACTATAAATTATATGAATAAATTAATCATAATAATGATAGCAATAAAAATATAAATATTAATCTATAATAAAATATTTTATTCAAATTCAAATAAAATATCTTTTTTAATAATTATTGAAAGACAGAAATAATCTTTTAAATCTTAATATATTATGACTCTTTTGAACTTATGTATAATTTAAAATTATTAATATCAATACAATTGTATAATATTCAAAATTATAAAAATTATTATTTATTATAGTTATATATAATTACTTTCAAATTTTTAATTTATAATACTAATAATTTAAATTATTATATTATATTTTAATAAATAATTTATAAATTATAGTCTTTTCGTACAAATAATTTTATTTTATTTATAGATAAAAAATTCTGTAGATATTTCGATTTTCGTCATGTTAATATAATCGTTATGATACAACAACCTACATGCAATATTTAAATTAAAAAATCTCATTAATTGACAAATGTCAACAGTATAAATTCCATTGATCTCAGATGTTTCGACGATTTATTTTTGTAACAGTAAGAAATATTTCAAATAGATGTTAAAAATATAAGATTGAAAGTCTGTATTTCAGATTATTAAAATAAAACATATTTTATTTTTAAATTTAATTTAATAGTTCTATTTCAAGAAGTTCTCGAAGTTCTATTTCACTGTTTCATTAAAATCGAACATCTGATATTTTAAATAGTATTTAAAATATTTTTTATCCAAATTTTTCCTCGCTCGCGCTCTGATTATTTCTTTTTCTTTGTTTTTCTCTTCCTTTTTTTTTATGTTTCAAAAGCTCGATGAGCTAATAAGCCTTCAAGAAGCATTTGTACCGGCATGGTCCCTCATAGCATACATTATTATGTAGCATGTAATACGTGCGTGCATCGCGAAACCGGGCCGCCTGTAATTTCGGATTATGGGAACCGGACGGGTGAATCGCGGTTAACCACGAGCAACGGACGGAGAAAAAATGAGCACGGGCCACCACGGCAATCTCGGAAGAAGGAAACGTGAGACGATTTTGATTAAAAATTGCCGAGAAACAAAAATCTGATAGCTCGAGATTAGCGCCTGTTTCGGCGCAATGCGAATTCAACCGACCGTGATTTTTCGAGAAATGGTGAGAATCGTATACAGGATAGTTAGCGCGGAATAATTAACTTTCATTTTCACTTCATATTTTAATAGCCTGAAGCTTGAAGAAAAGTATTTTCGATTTGATAAAGTTATTGAGTCGATATACATACACGTATATTTTACGTATAAAGAATATCGTTTGAATTATATAATTTTTGAAATTAATCATGATAATTTTTATATGATTTTACATGTTTACGTGTTTACAATTTTTGTAATGATTCATTAATTTTATTATTCCAGATTTGTACGGATTATTAGATTTGATATTTGTTAAAAAATTGCCTAATTGTCAATTTTCAAGTTTATATAACTTTTATAATACGTAATTATTATTGTTGTATATTTGCGTTTATTGTATATGTATACTTCCGTTCAAAAGTTAGAACTTGTTTTAAAGAAAATTAATTATTAAACTAAATCATTTACTTTCTTGACTAAAAACAAATCTATTTCATTTATAATGTATAATATAATTAATTATATTCAAAAATGAAAATTGTAATTGTAGTATTTTTATTTCCTAGAAAAAGGTATGAATAGGTTTTCTTTATTTCAAAAGGCAAACGAAGCTTCAAGATTTTAAGGAGAATATAATCATACTGATACGTGCAAGATAAATATTTATTCCGATTAAATTCAGAAATGAGGTAAATAATAGAAATTCATAAAATAAGAAATGTTTTTTAAAATGAAATTTGCAAACATATTTGAACTGTTTAAAATATTATAATATATTTAATTGCAATAATTTCCATATATTTTTATTCATACCAACAATATTGATTAATTGTCATATCATATTATTATTGTTATATATAATATTATTATTACCTATATTATATAGCATTAGTACTCGCATTAATGGTAAAATAATTTTATTATTTTACGTAGTAATTTTTCTTTCATGTTTCTTTGTTTTGAAGCGAAGTGAAGAATTGTCCAACAATAAATGTTCGAAAAAGAAATAGTAATCCATAAATGTAAAATCGGGATAATAAGGTGTAATAGTTCTTTTTCTCTTATAGTCCTTTTAAATAATTCGTTAGAAACCTTTAATTAATTCGTTAGAATCTTAGATTTAATCTCTTTAATCTAAGATTTAATAAGATTCAATATTCTTTGTTGAACAAACTTTCTATTAATTTGTTGCATCATATTTTTAATGAATTTTATTATGATTGTTATAGAGTTCTGATTTCTTTTTTTAATAACATCTTTGTTGTAAAGCATTGCAGAATGCAATTTCGTATGTACATCGTAAATTGGAACTTTTCGCGATTTTGTCCGATAATTACAATATTTACTTAATATTGAAGTGGAAATATTTAATCAAATGATTTTGAAAAACATTAAAAAATAAATGAGATCTTTTTAAGAAAAATCTTAGACTATAAACTACTGAAAACACACTTTTTAAGAAAAATCTTAGACTATAAACTACTGAAAACACAAATTAAAGTTCCTTTATCATATTTACGACTTACAAAGTTTTCATATAAAAAAATATTTATTTTCTGCAAAGAACGTTTATTTTATATCCGTGAAAAAGCACATTTTTATCATATTTACAATATAACAAAATATCTGTAAGAAACTCAAGAAATTCAAAATTTAATTTCTATTATAAGATACGTATAAATTTAAACCTTTTATATACAAAAAAAAATTCTATATTTTCTATTTTAAATTATATTTCACTTACTTCATTATCTCTTACACAAAATCACATAAATAGTAAATACTGAAATAAATATCTACAATTTTTATTTTTTATAGCACAATTATTTTGGAAATGTGCAATTTTTGTAAAATGAAAGTCTCCTATATGTAATCCAAAATTAGTTAAATTTAAATATTGTTGATAAATTTTCAAACATAATTTTCTCAAAAATGGAGCCTTTAATGACAAAATTTTATTTCTTTTTTTCAACTTAAAAAAAAAAAAAAAGAAATAAGTAACATTTGTATGTCCGAATCTGAAACATTTTGTATATATATATAAAGTGTCTCTTTCTATTGTTTGGCCTCTTTGTATTATCAGTCATCAATGTTAAGAGTATCTTGTAGATGATATAATACTAGAGATATTCGTAAAACATGCGATCGATAAATTCCTAATGACCATCTGATAAAAATAATAACATCGAATAAAGATTAATCACTGTATGTCATTTAATTAATAAGATGCAAATTTGGACAGGTCGACTTCTATATCTTTATCAGAAATTGATGTTTTTTAGATTCTTTATCAGAATCGAATTTTGAATGAAGAACACAAAATTATTGTCCCTTTATCGAATCCTTAATTACATACTCCAGTTTTAATTGGATAATTGTGTTGGTCATATATTTTTTCTCATTTTTGAGAAGAGTTTATAGAAATGCTACTAACTATCATGAGAATAACTTTAGAATTGGGTAATAAATAATTTTGGGTATATTTTAATAAAAAATGTTTTAATACCTATAGCAAATTTAGCTAAAAGTAGATTTTATTTAAAAGTTTATTTAACTTATTTTAATTTTTATCTAACTCATTATGCGTCATTCGAAATTTTATTTACAACCAAGAATAGAACATCAACGCTAGTTTGACATTAATATCAATTTTAAAATTTAAATATTGTAATCTACAACTAAATATATAAAAATATTTAATTACGTTAATTACGTTCATCTTTAGTCTTTAATCCACGTCAATTTTATTTATGATCTTATAATATTGAACTGAATGGAAGTTAAATAAATTGAAAATAGGAATGTTAAACAGCTGTTTATAAAGTGTAATGAGTAATTTGAATATATTTAGAAGATTATTAAAGATTAAGTGGAATAGAAGTTGTGTTATTGGAGTACTAAAGGAAATTTGTGTAACTCTTTCATCCCTTTTTGTGCTTGTCACAGTATACGATTATTAAATAAATTTATGGGAATTTTAAATCTACGTGCTTCAGGCAAATTGCAGGCAGACAATATATGATTAATTTATGAACATGATTTTTAATTATTCTTGATGAGGTATAATAAGTAAGAATGTTTCTGTAAATTTCTGAAGCAATTGACACTAGCAAATTTTACACTAATGTCAATTTTAATCTTTCGACGCAATTTTCATTACAATATTTCGATTCGTTGAAGAAATTACTTCATATTCTAAAATATTAATTACAAGAAGTACAAATATGATAACTTTTTTTTTTTTTTAAATTAAATATTAATCATTAAAATTTGTAATATAAAAAGAAAACTTTTGAAAGAAAGATTTTTAATATTGTGCAATTTATACCCTTGCAATTTTCTTCTCTTAAGTTTTTTTTTTTTTTTTTGATAAATTTCTATTAGATTAACTTGAAATAATATTTAAAAATATTACAATATTTGCAGAATTAAACAATTAAATTATATTAAATTATTAATTATTAATTATATTAAATTCTATTAATATTGTTGAAAAAAATCTTGTAACTCACTCAAATTTTGGAGTTCCTTTTTGTAGTCATTAAAAATACTGATAAAGGAGGCGCTGTTGTATTTCAAAATAATAAATAAATTAATAAATTAATATATCACAAATTTCAGAAAAAATGTTCAATGTTCAAATTTTTGAATTAAATAGAGATTATATCTGTTATAATATTTTAAGTTTATTTGTCACTATTTATGTCTATAGTAGTAACTTATCTCTAATACTATTATGAAATCATCCTAACATCAAAGAAATTTAAGTCTAATAATCGCTTGCAGTATTCACTTCTTCTGATCGCTTGCAACTACTCCGATAAAATGCATGAAATGTTAAAAATGTTTACGTATCTCTCCTCGGAGATAACGTAACGTATAATTATCTCATAATTCAGAGAGTGAATGGGCTGATAAGAAAATTATATCACGCTAAGTTAAATCGTTTTCGTTGGCTAGTGGTTTATTCCCTATTCTTAGAGCGACACTAGTATTTTTCTTTTATTTCGCAATGGGATTTCTTTATTGATCCTTGCATTATGGAAGGTCAAGATTCGTCTCCATGCCCGAGATACATTTATGGTTGAATGCAAGATGATGATCAATGTTTAGTTTGACTAAAATAATACCTATATTTTGTTTAGTACTCGTGTAAAAAATATGCCATTATTTATCTTATTAAATACAGATTAAGTAAAACTAAGTATGAATAAATAAGTATGAACAAATTTTTAGAACAGAGATGTTTTGCAATTCGAAATTTTAACAATAAATATAATAATAAAAACTAAACTTTCTATGGATAATTAAAATATATTACAGCTTTTAGTCATCTTTCTGTAGTTAATAATTATTAAAGATATTTAGAAATCTCTTTTAGTTATCTTTCTTTTATATATATATATATATATATAATATAGTTATAGTAAATGAATACTAAAATTTGTATGGACAATTAAGCATATAGAAATGAATAAGAAATTATGAATTTTCTTTTGTAGTTAATAACTGACCTGGATGTTTATATATTTATAGCAAATTTAAATATTGTATAAAATATAAAAAATGTAATAAAATGTAAATAATGTAATAAATATAATATACATAATGTGCAAAGATGGATAAAATATTAGTATTTATTATAATTAAATTGCGGATTTTTATGCATTTATATTTTTATGAAATTTATTTTATCTACCAAATACTCTACTTTGGACTATAATTTTATTTATTTTTGTGTATTGTAAGTATTTTTGCATTTTTAAATATTGCATAAATGTATAAAAATTCGCTTAATCATAATATATAGAAGAAGAAAGATATCTCTAAATTTTTAGGTTTTCTTAGCTTAATGATCCTATGAAATGATAACAAATAGTAATGCATAGTAAGACTAAATAATGGCAGAAAAATTACAAAAGAATAATTTTAATTTTTTGCTAATAAATATCAATATTTAAAAATTAAATTTTTTGCTTTAATTATGAAAGATTTATTTAGTTTGAATGAATACTTCCATAAAAAAAAAAGATACTTCCAGAAACAATTATATCAAAATAATTAATGTAATTTGGATTTCTTTTCTAAAAAAAATTATTTAATAATGTTTTTTTATAAACCAGTATAGTATAAATGTATAATATATTGTTTTACTCACGTAAAGAATAATCATATGTTGTTTTGACTTACCTGAAACAAAAATAAGAATATTAATTATAAATACAGAATAAAATGTACAATTAAAACTTATAAATAATAAACGAAATATTATTTTTCTAATTTATTTGGTGAAATATTTATCTAAATATAAAAGAAAGAAATTACTAAATATCAAAGAAATAAAAAAAGAAGAAAGCACTTGTTCGGAAGAGTTTCTATCCTACAATACTCACGGTCCAGTACTCTTAACACATTGCGCGCCGGCCCCGCAATAATGCGGGTTTCTGAGTCTATCGTTTGAGCGCCGGCCCCGTGAAAACGCGGGTTTCTGAGTCGATCGCTTGACCGTCAATCCCGCGATGTTGCGGAATTTTTTTGCTTGTATGGATGTATTGCACATCGATTTGCATTCACTTGTCTTGGTTACGTCGATCTGCATTTGCTATACTCATTGTTCAGAAACTCGCGAATGAGACCAGCGTTTGGGCCGACGTTTGGGCTTTAAGTGGCCGATATGTTGCCGGCGCTTAGCCTTCAAATGTCTCATATACCGCCGGTGAGTGACCTGAGCTTCCAGCAGCCTGTGTCGCCACAAAACTTTGGCCGTCTGGCTGAGCTTTGTTCTACTACAAGGTCCTCGACCATGGACTGAAGCATGGAATCAACTTTCGCGAACATGTGCGAAACACGGGCCCGCAGCATCACTCAAAACCGCCCTTTGTGTCCTATCTTGGGAAATTCCCCGCAATTTCCCGAAGCCGATGGAAAGGGAAGTGAGAGAACTTCCGTGCTTTCCTTCGGCTTGTAAGTTAGAATTGGATCAACATCCAAGCAACACAGGTCTCTCGCGATACTAGACTTACCACCGAGGGGACACCCCTGATATCACAAGTACGCGACAAACATACATAACGAATAAAAAGATCTCGCATCGCTAATCACGCGCGCAAACAGCGCTCAATTTAAAACGACATAATACATAAAAGAAATAAAATGTTTTTATTTCAATATCTGTATACCATTTCCAAATTCTTATTATTGTAGATAATAATCTAAAATTTCTATTTTTAAAAACATAAAATTCAGAATCCAATTTTAAAAACATAAAATTCAGAATAACAATATATTAGACAACAAGTTTAAGAAATCTGAGGATTACTTTTGTAGGGATGTGAATGTTTGTGATTTGATGATAGTGTGGATATTCACAATCTATATTGATATATTTGATTATAGAATAGATTGATAGAGTAAATCGAAATTTTTTAATGATTACCAGAAAATGCTCAAACTGAGTTTAGATCATTACTTGACTTTATATAAATAAATTTATATATCTGTGAATCTTTATATAATTCATATATCTGAAAATATAATTTAAAAAGTATGATATTCGCAGGAAATTATTTTTTATGCTTAATCTTATAAAAAGTATTATCCTTTGGACATTTTATATCGTTTTCCATATTACGTGCATTTTGTACAATTTTACACTTTAAAACTTTCTACAAATGCATAAAAATCTACAGTTTTCTTACAATAAATAACTAAATATGTAAAATATACATATGATCAAAAAATCTAAACAATGGAATAATATTTGGTTGAACGTATATTTTATGAAAAAATAAGATGGAAATGCGGCACATCGTTTAATTGCTCGTACTTAATTACGCTTACTGGTTGTGGTTCTTCGATACTATAGAATATACACGTAGAATTATTTATAGGACGCGTATTGACTGGTATTTTTATTTCTCGTTTTGTTTCGACAGAGAGGACATCGAAAAGCTGGAAAGCAGTTGAGCGTTTGTGAATAATGGCAAGAGACCGGGAACGTGTGACGGACATGAAGAAATGTGGAAAATATTACACCATAACTTTTGTATCGATACAACAACTGTGGAATATTGAAAGAGATGAGTAAATACCTACATATGTATGTATATACGCACATATAGTACAGTGAGATAATCGATGCTGTTTTGACAAAATATAAAATTTATTTAAAATAATGGAAATATTACTTGTATACCTGTAGAAAGTTAGATATTTATTCTGTTAATTATATTGAAAATACCTGTATTATACATGTATTATATTCAGAACATGTACCATGTTTTTAATTTATTATTTTAATTTCACAGTGTTTTAATTAAAAAAAATATAAATGTACAGAACATGTACAATGTTAATAAATGTTAATAATAACATTGTTTGAAATTAACAAAGTTTGAAAATTTAAACTATTTAGTTTTTAAACTTTAAATTGAATAATACTTTTATGTAAAATATTGGGTTGGCAACTAAGTCATTGCCGCTTTTGTCGATAGATTTACTCTACACTTTCTTTTGTTTTGTTAACGTAGTCAGAGCATCTAACTTATATTTTTTTCTTACTGTGTGGACTTCTACTTTTAATTAGTAAAAAAATTATATCGATTAGTTCTTGTTTCGATTAGGTCTAGTTTTGTTTTTATCCCAATTTAAAAATGGAAAATCAGGACGTGCACTTCCGACACATTTTATTGTATTACTTCCGAAAAGGCAAGAACGCATCGCAAGCACAAAAGAAGTTATGTGCCGTATATGGAGATGAAGCCTTAAAAGAAAGGCAGTGTCGAAATTGGTTTGAAAGATTTCGTTCTGGTGATTTTTCACTGAAAAATGCACAACGATCTGGCCGCCCAGTCGAAGTGGATGAAACCCATATCAAGGCCATTATCGATTCAGATCGTCACAGCACAACACGAGACATTGCAGAGAAGCTCAATGTATCGCATACATGCATTGAAAAAAAATTAAAAACCCTTGGTTATCTCAAGAAACAAAAATTCTGAATTTTCCTTCTTATTTGAAATCGTCAATGACTTAGTTGCCAACCCAATATAATAACAAATATGTCAGAGAAGGAGTTTGAAAAATTGTAGAGTAAAACATTTTTAACCAATTGAGGTAATCATAATATGATTAAGAACGGATATTACTAAAGCATTAGTTCTTAATTTACATGCGCGAATATACACTTTTGTTTGGAATCAGTGAATATTTTATACAATGAAAATAATATGAATATTTCATAAATTAAAATGAAAATAAATTTATGTTATACTAGATTAATGATATTCGTGTTGTATTACATGCCATTTATTATTAGAATTTACACACTGTTTTCTGCTACCTCGTATAATATATAACTTATATTTTCATTACAATATGATTTATATATTCCATTTACAACAGCAAAAATATTGTCATTTTTTAAAAAAATAATTAATAAATAATAATAAATTTAAAAATTAATATATTAAATTGAAAAATTAAATTGAATAAAAAAAATTGAAAAAATTTTTAAATGAATCAATTTTTGCATTTGCTGTAAAATATTTATGCTCCAAAACAATATTCCAATAACTAATACCTGTAATATATATATATATATATATAGATAGATTATTTTTGCTACACAAAAAAATTTTTATTCGTACATAAAAAATATTTACAAATATTTTTACACAAATTTTTATGTTATAGTTCACGAAATATTTAAAAAATTATCTATAATCCAAAATTTTCGAAGTTTAAAATTTTGAAAAAAATAAAACAAATAATAAACATACAATAAACTTAAAAAAAAAAATTAAATATCAGAATTATTACATCTGCCCATGATAAGATGCCTATATTATTCAAATCACAGATATAACGCATTGCATTTTCATATTTTTTAATTATCTTTCGATTTGCTCTGTAGGACATTAGATTTGCATAACACTGTAGAATTCGAGTCCGATACTCATTCCACAAAAGTGTCGTGAACCACAATTTTCTCCTATTTTGTGATCACATTTCCTGTTTTACATTACTTTTTCCCTTATTTTTCTTTCTTTATATTGATTTGCCTCTATATACCTTATATTTGCTGCCTCTAGATATCTTTGACTTCTTGTTCCATATATTTTAGATTTCATTTCATCTTCAGAACAATCTTATGTGTGTTTTACTTAGATTACGCAATCTATAATTCAATGCTAACTTAAAATAGTACAAAAACCTGGAAAGAAGAATTTTCACAGATTTTATATTATAACGATATTTTAAAAAATTAATTATATCTAATTATATTATTTGATTATTTTAAGTACTTATTGATATCAATTGCTTTAATCAACAATTTAATTATATTTAACGTCACATAAAAATCTATATTAATCATTTTTGGTTTTTCTACTACTTTCCAATATTTTCTCTTCTTTTTGTTTTCCATTTTATTTTTTTTTATCACAGTAAATTTCTTTTTGTTATTTATATACAGTAGATCCTCGAACTCCAAATAAAATCAGTCTAAGAAGACTGTTCGCGAGCGTTCCACGTTTTTTGCCACCGACCCACTACCTAGGTCACGGTTTGAAAAGAACCTTCGTGAACTATCATTACGTCTTAAACAAAGAGCCAGCTTAGCGGTTTTTGCGGCTCGAAACAAAAACAGGGAACCAGGCGTAACGACTTTCGTAGTTCGAAAACAATAACAAGGGCTAAACGTGCCTGGATACATGACCATATTTGGACATATCACGCGACGTTAACGCGAGCCTTTGTTTAAATTTCGAGCCACGTGACCGCCCTGGGATAGTGGGAGCCGAGGGGATTTATAGGCCTTCCTCGGCCTCAGAACAAAGTGAAGAGTCCGAACTTTCAAACAGTAAACTCGTATCAGTCTTATCAATACGCGGATCACATATAGTAAGAATTCTTGTAAAGCGATCATCTGTAAAAGTAAAAGCGAGGGCTAACGCCCCATCCATATTGGCGTGCCAAATAAAAATTATACAGTCCACTTATTATTCAAGAAAAAGATCTCGTCAAGCATCCGAGCGCGCTAACATTTGGTCCTACGAGTCGGATTCGCTATCAGTTTGGTTGCTAGTAAGTGTAACTCTGCTCGCAATCGCTACCATAGAGGCACTTTTCGGATCCGTAACAGCCGTCATTGGTAGACCCAGATTTCGCCGCACGAAACACGTACGCGAACGGTAGTCCATTACCTGGTCACGCAAATCAATTCGGACAAGACCGAGTGCACATCATCAGCGATCGAAAAAGGACACGGGTTCCATAGCAGCCTACCAGCAGACGAGATCATCAACGAGAAGATCGCGAACAGGCCGCAATCAAAAATCACAGAGGATCGTCAAAAGGGCAGCTTCATCAGGAAGAAGACCGCCCAACCAACGCTTGCAGCGAAGAATCATCACTAATCAACGACCGCTACGTACAAAACCGAGCGATCCCGCTTTCCATTGTCACTATCCTACGGTAAGTCGAGATTCATTTATTGTTAGACTTGCGCGAGGGACAAAAAATGGAAAGAACCAGTAATTTCGATCTCCAACAGCTATTAGAAGAACGCGACCGCATTAAAGCAGCTCTTGCGCGGCTAAAGGTCTTCTATGACACGCTAGGAGAATCCGAACCCGTCGACTCCCTTCAGGAGCGACTAAATCACAACTCTACCCTCCTGGAACGCTTCGAGGCAGTCAGAATCGCATAATCGCGATCGTTGCGGGCACTGCCAACGAAGAGGCGCACGAACGATGTAGGGACGAGTTTGAAAATACGTATTATCGGTTAATAGGCGCGATTTGTCACAGAATACGAATTTCGCAAAGTTCAAATACCTCGGACAACGCGCAGTACCTACGACCAACCACCGCATCTCCGGTCAACACTGAAACACCTCCCGTAGCCAGGTTACCAGTCATTGCATTACCGCAATTTCACGGTGCTTTGGGGGAATGGGTTTGTTTCCGCGACAGTTTCGAAAATATGATACATCGAAACGAATTACTCACAAATATCGATCGCTTTCCTTACCAGATATCAGCGGTAAAGGGCGAAGCGGCTCGAGCCCTCAAAACTCTCCCAGTGTCGAAGAGCAATTACGAAGCTGCCTGGGATTTATTGCGAAAACGCTACGAGGATGCGAACGAGCTCATCGACTACCACGTAGGCTCTCTATTTTCTCTTAAGGTTATCCGCAAGGAATCTTTGATCGAACTTAGACAGTTACTCGACGATTATATTAATCACACGCGATCCTTAAGATCACTAGGCGAGCCGGTAGATAAGTGGGATACATTATTGATGCATATCATTCTCGAAAAGGTAGACGCGCGAACTAAGGAAGATTGGCAAAAACGCACTGCCGAATCAGATAAGAGGAAGACACTCTCCGATTTGATAATTTTTCTGGAACAACGGTATAAGTTCCTCGCCAAGACCGGTAGAACGAACCCGGTCGCCCCGCCGACTCTCGGCAAATACCCCGCACAACAACAGCGCAAGCCCGCTGCTATACTTCATGCGAACAAACTCACCTCCGTTTTGCTTCAATAATCACTCGTTATCACGTGATGTGGGCAACTTAGGAAGCTATCAATACAATCCCGCTCAGACAAAGTCAAGGAGCTGCGGGTATGCTCCAAATGCCTTAGCTCGGGACACAGCAAGGAGTCTTGCTCGCAAAGAGCATGCCGCATGTGTAAGGCGGATCACCACGCTCTGCTTCATCCGCGAGCAGTCTTTCCAACGGGAAAAAGTAAAACGACAAAGGATTCACAAATAGGGACTAACGACGACCCTTATCCTCCCCAAAGTTTAATGTCCGCTACCGCTGACGCCACTCCGCATGAGTATGTGTTGCTATCAACGGCCATAGTCAAGGTCACTAATAACCGCGGTCAGACCCATAAGGCCAGAGCATTACTTGATCAGGGTTCCCAGGTGAACGTTATCAAGGAAGATTTCGCCAGGCGCCTCGGTCTGAAGTGGGACGCGACGCGAATAACGATATCCAGAATAGGCGCCACCGATCTTAGGGGCACCATAAAGGGCAGAATGCAGGTGCGGATAGCTTCGCGATGTACTAATTATAAATGCGAGTTACCGAGCCTAGTCATGCGCAAACTAACCGTGGACATTCCGGGCTTCGAGCTTTCCTACACTGCGCTTTCCATTCTCCACGCTTAACCCTTGCCGATCCGCAATATCGAGACGTAGACATAATTATAGGCAACGGTTATCATTGTGACTTAATGTGCGTGGGACAGTATCGGGTGGGCGCGGGACTACCCGTATTAACAAAAACGCGGCTAGGATGGGTCCTCATATCCGGGCACATAGTCAAGCGCAGGTCTCTTCATGTAACACCGTTACAAATGAAAGCCTCGACCGGCAACTGGCGCGATTTTGGGAAATTGAATCGGTACCGACCAGTAATGACGCCGCCGAGCATCCTTGCGAGGCAATCTTTAAGCGAACGGCCGTTCCCTCCAGCCGATTCACCGTTGCTATTCCATTCAATGATAAACTTCCGGAGCTTGGTGAATCCAAAACCACTGCTCTAAGGCGATTCTTCAATTTAGAGAAGAAACTATTACGATTGCTCCAGCTACGTCGCGAATATATCGAGTTTATGCGCGATTACGAAAGGCTTGGCGATATGTCCAAGATAGCGCCCGACATTATTCGCGACCACTCGTATTACCTACCGCATCACGTCGTGGTAAAAGAGACTAGTACCACTACGAAAATTCGCGTTGTATTTGATAGTCCGCCAAAACTACTTGTTCGCGCGCGAAGTAGCGAACCGAGATCGTGTTTATTGGAAGTGGACTGTATATCTTCTCGCACGCGTTGATGGTTGGGGGCTTGTCCCCTCGTAGTAACTTAGGCGCCGGAGAGCCGACTTGATGGCACGGAGGTTGTCTTGATTCTGAAATAGGAAGCCGAAGGAAAGCACGAAAGCTCTCTCGCTCTCTCGCGGGTCCAGGGTGGGCCAGGTATTCGTCGCCGACTTCGGTGACCTTCCTGGCACATGTTTTTCACGTGTTCGGGAAAGTTAATACCGTGCTTTAATCCACGGTCGAGGGCTTTGTCCGGTAGAGACAAAGACCCAACATCTGGCCATAGTTTTATGGCGATGTAGGCCTGCTAAAGGTCCTCAGACCAATAAATCTGCCCGGACGGGCCCGCACCAAGACCGTAGGCATTGTATCACGGAAACTCTCCCGAACACTACCAGTGGCATTTCTCTTAACGAAGCCCAACTAGTTGGCCCGGTCGTGCAAAATGACTTGTTCTCAATACTAATAAGGTTCCGGCAATATCCCGTAGTATTAAGCGCGGAAAAAGCATCGAAAAAATGTACAGACAAGTTCTAATCGCATCCAAGCAGCGCCCACTTCAACGCATCGTTTGGCGGGAACACCCTTCCTTACCGCTAGAGACGTTCGAGCTCAACACGATAACATACGGCATGGCCGCCTCTTCTTTCTTGGCCACCAGCACATTAAAGCAAGTTGGTATTGAAACGAGTCACGATTTTCTAACCGCGAGTTGCGTCATCGAAAATGATTTCTACGTAGATGATCTCCTAACCGGTGCGGAAAATATTGCCGACGCTTTATAGATCAAGCGAGACCTAGAAAGAATTCTCCTCGGAGCAGGCTTTCCTCTCAGAAAGTAGGCCTCCAACGAAATCACGATTTTACAAGCGGACGCGGAATTGACAGTCCCCATTGCTCCAAATACGGAAACGGGTCCTCGAACTCTCGGGCTATTGTGGGCTCCTGCCGACGACATTTTGAAATTCCCTTCGGACACTTCCGATGTAAAACGCGTGACGAAACGCACGATTCTATCACAACTCGCGAAGGTATTTGATCCTATCGGATTAATAGCACTCATCGTCGTGAACGCGAAGCTCCTAATGCAAGTTCTGTGGCAACTAGAGTCATCGTGGGATGAATCGGTGCCACAACACGTGTATACGGAATTTCATAATTTCCAAGCTGATATTTCAGCGTTAAATCAAATTTCAATACCACGCTGGGTATTAACGCGAGCCATCGCGCATTTGGAAATTCACGGGTTCTGCGATACTTCCGAAAAGGCATACGGCGTCTGCGTATATTTACGTACTTTCAACCGTGCCGGAGTAAATCAAGTCCGACTTCTCTGCTCCAAATCTCGCGTCGCGCCTCTCAAACGGATCAGTCTACCCCGTCACGAATTATGTGGGGCACTACTCATGATCCAGCTAATAGACAAGGTACGAAAGGCATCGCCTTTCGATTGCCAAGATTGCCAAGGACCGATGAAACATTGGACAGACTCCACGATAGTATTGGCGTGGTTGAAAGGCCCACCCGATAAATGGAAGACTTTCGTCGTGAACCGCGTGACAGAAATCGTATCTCTTTCCCGCGGCGAATGGAGGCACATTGCCTCCACGGAAAACTCCGCGGATATACTATCGCGAGGTTCTTCCGTAGCTGATCTGATAAATTCAAGGCTCTGGTGGACAGGAGCCTCCTGGCTTAGCCAACCTGGCGACTGCTGCCAATCGAAATTCCGTAGCAGCAGCGATCGGTAAGCTGCACCTCCGCGGAGAGGAGTAACGAAGCGGAGCTCGACATGCTCCAAAAATATTCGGACTACTCCCGATTAATCCGCGTGACCGCATATTGCCTCAAATTTATGAGAGCATTGCAACGCATCAAACCTACGAACGCAAATCGGACAGGGATCCCCGAGACAATATCGACCAATACAGGCCAAAGCCTAACGACACATGATTTAAACACTGCCGAGGTCACCATGCTCCGGATCGTTCAATATTATGCGTTCAAACGTGACATCGCGGAACCTAGGGCAGACAAGCTCGGCCGCACAAGCTCCCTGCTTCCACTACATCCTCTCCTCGACGATGAAGGATTAATCAGAGTGAGCGGCAGACTCGCGTTCGCGGATCTGACTTACGAGCATCGGCACCCTATCATACTTCTTAAGAATAGTCACGTCACCCAACTAATCATAAGTAGAGAGCACATTCGCATGTTACATGCAGGGCCCGAGGCGGTATTATCCGCCATCCGCAGGATACTGGCCGCTCTCAACTAGGAATCTAATAAGGGGTGTCAGTCGGAAATACATGCGTTGCAATCGAGTGAATCCTACGGGTATCAATCAATTAATTGGGCAACTACCGAGGACAAGGGTGACCGCTCAAAGTCCCTTCTTTTCCGCCGGGGTCGATTACGCAGGACCGTTCTACATCAAAGATAGGTTACGCTCGAAAACCGCGACAAAGGTGTATCTCTGCTTGTTCGTGTCCCTTACCACCAAAGCAGTGTAGCTTTAGAGCTAGCCGCGGATCTCACTACCGAAGCATTTCTGAAGTGTTTTCAGCGTTTGCTAACGCGTAGGGGAGTATGCAAGCAAATAAACTCTGATAACGGTACCAACTTCGGCGGTGCTCGAAACAAGATGAAAAAATTCACAGCGTTCCTTAGGGCGAGTCGCCGGACGATATCTCGACAAGCGGTTATAGAAGGAGTCGATTGGCATTTCATTCCTCCTCATGCTCCTCATTTCGGAGGCTTGTGGGAACGTTCAATTAAATCCGCAAAGTAACACTTGCTGCGAGTAGTCGGGGAAATGCGATTGACCTACGATGAATTTAGCACCGTCCTCGCGCAGATCGAGGCATTCATGAATTCTCGCCCACTCCATCCAATGTCACCCGATCCCTCCGACCTCATCCCTCTTACTCCTGGACACTTCCTCATCGGTCGCCCCTTTACTGCTCTCCCGTTTCCTGACGTCACTGACGTCAGCACTAATCGCCTGGGCCGTTTTCAACTGCTTTAAGCCATTCAACAACGCTTTTGGAAACGATGGCAGGCCGACTACCTCCACCAGCTCCCAGCAACGGCACAAGTGGAAAACTCCCACTTCGGAGCATCTTGGCATAGGCACCATGGTGGTGCTTAAGGACGACAACCTACCACCACTACGCTGGAAACTCGGCCGCATCACGGCCCTACACCCGGGCAAGGACGGTTTCTCCAGAGTCTTATCCGTCAAAACCGCTGACGGAGTGGTGAAGCGCCCAATCACCAAGGTCTGCATCCTGCCGGTGGACGACGGAGGATCTACGCCCTCCCCAAAGGGTATTTAGTTTCGAACGCCAGCCGTTCAAGATGGGCGGTATGTTCGCGAGGGTTCCACGTTTCTTGCCACCGACCCACTACCTAGGTCACGGTTTGAAAAGAACCTTCGTGAACTATCATTACGTCTTAAACAAAGAGCCAGCTTAGCGGTTTTTGCGGCTCGAAACAAAAACAGGGAACCAGGCGTAACGACTTTCGTAGTTCGAAAACAATAACAAGGGCTAAACGTGCCTGGATACATGACCATATTTGGACATATCACGCGACGTTAACGCGAGCCTTTGTTTAAATTTCGAGCCACGTGACCGCCCTGGGATAGTGGGAGCCGAGGGGATTTATAGGCCTTCCTCGGCCTCAGAACAAAGTGAAGAGTCCGAACTTTCAAACAGTAAACTCGTATCAGTCTTATCAATACGCGGATCACATATAGTAAGAATTCTTGTAAAGCGATCATCTGTAAAAGTAAAAGCGAGGGCTAACGCCCCATCCATATTGGCGTGCCAAATAAAAATTATACAGTCCACTTATTATCCAAGAAAAAGATCTCGTCAAGCATCCGAGCGCGCTAACAAAGACTTTGATTTTCGAGTTAAATTTCTCTATAAATGTAAATAACGTAAATGGAATTAAGAATTCTGTTCTAGAATCTCAAAATTTACCTATATAAAACATTTTAGGTATATGAAGATTACATTTGATATAATAATAAAATATTTAAATTAAGAAAAAACAGCAATTGAATAATGAATAAAATTTCATTCGTTACTTGCCAATTTCTATTATTATTAATTTCTTTGTTCAATTTTCGAGTTTTCGTTCGCATTTCAGAGTCGGATTTGCTGAAATTCGAATTTCAAAGCTGTTTAAATATTAAACCGTTCAAAGATGGAGAGTTCATTGTATACTTAACTTATATCGAAAAGTTTGAAGCACTCTGTTAATTTTGGATAAAACTGTATTTCTTCAGTTATCCAGGATTATGCTATGATGAAAATAATTATGTATCTATTTATTTTTCGAATATGAAATTAATGAGTAGTCCAAACTTTTCAACAGTAGCATATAGATATTTCTTTTCATGTATTTTCTCACTTATACTTGTATAACTTTGTAATTTCCTTTTAATATTTTCATAAATCATTTTTTGCTTAATTTTTTTACAGTATCGAAAGAAAATCTTTCACATTTCATATATGTAATCATAAAATAAGATATAAAATGAGATGTTTACTTATAATGTTTATGGTGATTGAATGTATAATACTACCTGATCAATAACATTAAAACATAAATGTGTTTAAACAGTAACATTAAAACATAAATGTGTTTTTTAATTTGAGATATTTTAAGAATTGTTTTTGCTATTGTTTTGCTAAGGCTTAATATTGTTTTGCCTTAGCAAAATTACCTTTAGCAAATTTACTTTTGAACATTGAATAATCTTTGTTATAAAAAATGTTTTATAAAAAATTGATCTTCAATCCTAAATCAATTGTTATAAAGATTAAATTTACTCATTTAATTTAAAAATGAAAATTTGCAATTAGTGTCATGAAATACATATGTTAGATAATATATGAATCTTATATAAAAGGTTGCTTCAGATCTTACATTACTGCATCTAAGATATAAATACACTCTAATAATTAATAATAAATTTATTAAACAAGAAACAACTGTATCGATTGAATTTGTAAACATGCCAATTTTTTCAACCAACTAGAGTTTTTTTGCAGTTTACTATTTTACTTTAAAAATCAAGCGTAAATTATAATGTAGCTTTATTTAATGTTGATCTCATTACAATTGTTATATTATGGTTGTATTGAATATGGTATATACTGCAATTGTTATATTACTTTGAATATTGTATATATATTTATTTGTGTCTTACTTTCTTTAAACATATTACATATTAAAAATCATATTTGCTAAAATATTTTACAAAATTCTATTTTAACTGACACACATTAAAAAAAACTTATGATAATAAAAGATAAAATACAGTGATAAACAGATTGAAAATATTCAAACATTTTTCCTTTTTTCATTTTTTTTTTACTACTCACAAAATTAATCAGAGTGGATCAAAAAATCAAACTAAACAAAACAAAAACAAAATTAAAATTTGAATAATTAAACATTCCAAGTAGACCTTCCATTATATTATTTATTTTTATTTAAATTAAATTCCACTTTTGAAAATTATATTCATAAAAGCATAGAATTACATAAACATTCGTGGTCCATTAATAAAAGAATACTTTTCTTAAGAAAAATTTGAGAAAAAGGCAACAGTGCCTTATAAAAATTATTAAGTGTTATAACTTTTCAGTGCTTTAGTTAGGACATCGTGTATGCATACACTATACAACACACAAAGTATAAACTGCTAGTACGCTCACGTATGCAAATAATACCATGACCGTGGTATCCGGTGGTGCATCTATATTTTGTTTGCCTCGCACGCAGCTGGATTAGAGGCTCATAGTGCTGGCTGGCATTACACCTGTTATTGAATAATAACACGTGTAGTCAGATCTGATGTGAGAGTCCGCGTGGACGTGTTCGGGGCCGTGATTGTTACGAACAAGGATAGCAGACGAACACGAAATCTCTGGATCGCTTGTGAAAAGAAGAAAATGGATTTCCGTATAGTCAGATAGGCTCACGTCGATTCGCCGGTTGTTTGCTGCGAAACGACGTAATGCTTTTCCCTGATCTTTGCTCCTTCTGAGATCACGAATCACGTGAAAATGCTGCACACCATTCGCTTCAACGATCTGAACCGAATAGTGCATATATTGGAAGTTACAGAAATCTAAACGAGATATTTCGAGAAGTTTTTATCAAAATCGTTGCAATGAAAAGCATTTTAGGATTGTTATTGAGGAGTTTCATTACATTTGTAGGATTAGAAAGTTATTAGAATAATAATTTTTTAATTTTTCTATTTTTTCTGAATAACATTTTTGTTATTAATCTCATTAATTAATACAATTTTATTTTACAGTCAGATGACGTAGTTATTTCTATTTATTTTTTCGTCTATTACTTCCTTAAATTTAGATATTAGTTTTATCATTATTTAAGCATCTAAAATTTTAAAACTTAAATAATAAGCATCTACAGAATAACATTTTCTATTTAATAAGCACCTTTAGAATAATATTTTCTATATTTTTAGAATGTTTATTGATAGCTTATAATAATTTATTTTTATAAGATTCATTGGTATAGAACAACGAAATATGACTCATAATTTAATTTATGAATAATAGAAAAGACACATCGTTTAAAAGAATTAAAAAAACTGTAGAAAATATCAACTGTGTTACGAAAACAGTTGCGTGAAGGTTTAATGAATTGTAATGATTATTTTTCATATACAATTTAAATGAAAATTTAAACTTTAAAGTTTAAATGATTCAAAGTTTAAGGAATGACTTATGTTTGAAAAATTAATAACAGACTCGTTGCAGTTGAAATCTTATAGATATATTACAATAATTATAGTTTAAACTTTAAATTTATTTTAATTAATTTTAGATCAAACTTTGAGAAAATTCAAGTAAGAATTGAATGTGAGCTTAATGTGATATAATGCGAAAATTTTAATGAAAATGCACATATATATGCAGAATAGCATACTAAAAAAATTACGATTTTCAAAAATATAAACGTATTATCTCCATGTATTTTCTTACTTTTTATCTGATCACTTTGCTAAATTAAAATAATGATAAAACTAATATCTAAATTTGAGGAAGCAATACACGAAAAAATAAACAAAATAACGTAATTTGACTGTAAAATAAAAATGTATTAATTAATGAGATCAATAACAAAAATTTATTCATATCGAAAAAAATTGCATGCTGTTTTGTAACAAATATAAAAAAGAATCTCTTTTAAATTTTTATTTATTTATATTAATATCTGGGCAACGTAAAAAGAATCTCTCTTTATGTTACCTAAATATTACTATAAAAAAATATTTATTAAAATAATAAAAAAGTACGGCTATTATATCAGAATATAATTCTAATAGTTTTTATATAAATAATGTTACACATAATATCTTGCCGTGAAATGTTAATTGAACAATTGAATTGAAATTGATTGTACGAAATCAATCTAAATGTTTCAGCAAAAATATAATATTAACGAATATTTGTAAATGTTGTATATAATATAATTCTTAGAGTGTACTTAAATTTCACAATTCTTAAACTCTAAGTTTCGAAATTTAAATTATAATAACAATAACCTGTTTATAATAACAAATAAAAGAGATGTTAAATGAATATAATGTTATGTGAATAATTTATGGCACATACATAATTTTATTTAACATGTTTGCTGCATATTGTTTTTACTTTATCTTATTTTATTTTATTTTAATCGTTTATTTCATATTTTATTTCAACTGTTTATTTTATATTGTTTTATCAATGAGGTATTGTAATGGTGAAAAATGAACATGATGCATGAAGTACGTTTTACTGATATAAAATTATTTTAGAGTTAAAGAAACTGAATTTTTGATTAAGAAGTATTTGAGAAGCTATTTCATGCGTGACAGAAAACTTAACTCATAATTTACAAAAAAAGTCCTTAATTTTCACATTTAAAAACCAGATGAAATCAACGACAAAATGAATAGAACAACTTCAAAGTTCAAATAAAATATTATTTATACTTTTCAAGTACTCACTACTTGTGAGTACACAAAGTACTCACAAAACTTGACAGACATTTTCAAAAAACCCAAGGAACTTAGTGCTACATCGCGACAAAAGATTGTAACATCAATGAAACCCGACACAAAGGGATTGAGCGAAAAGTACAACAGCTCTATGTCTCCGAGGTATAACTCAACCATAATTTGATATCGAACAAAGAGTACAACTTTGAATAGACGCGCGACGATAAAGTATCAGCCCTTTGCAATAGCAGAAAGAAAGGTAGGATCCGTGAGACACGCGGATACCGTTAACCTTCTAGTTCTAGTTCCTTGCTCTCTCCTGCCTTGGATCACGACTATTGTGTATCGCGTGGCCATTGTCCTAGAACTACAGAAGAATAAACAAACCGATTAAGATATACGTGACGATGGTAGGAAAAAGGAAAAATTCGCGTGGTCCCGGGGAATTTCAATAACATTATTAGCGGCGAAATTTACAGCGTGATCCTGATTCCAGATTACGAAATAACACGCGTGCCTCTATTCATTCTTTCGCGGCTGGAAAAAGAACGCGGTATACCGGGGGCCAGACGGAGAAAGATAAAAGAAGAGACACGAACGAAGGAAAACACAAACTCTCTGGATTTAATCGAAGCTGATTTACATAATTATAAATGCCGGTGCTATAAGTACGATTCCAAGAATACCTCGTGTCGTACGGGACAAAGATTGCGTCTACATAACGCAAGAGAAACGGAGTCACTGTAAATTATTAAGAAAGATGTTTTCAATCTTGTTTTTATGCCTTTTAGGTTAGTCAAGAATAGATATGTTTTTGGGGCAAATCACTAATTGTAAGATTAAATCATACGCTAGAACGAGAATTGTAAGTTTATGTCGTGTATTTGTTATGTGCTGAAAATATATGGAAGGAAAGATATCTTTTTCTTTTTCTTTTTTTTTTTTTTTTTTTTTCTAATTTGAAATGCTTTGTTTCAATGCATCGTTTATATGAAAAAGTGTAAATTATACGTTGTATGGAATTATGAGATGTATAAGAGGAATTAAAAAGAAGATATTTGTAGTTAAGATAGTTCAAAAAAGAAAAATGACATTTTTTTACTGTGCTATAATCAATACAAATTATATACTTGATATAAATGTTAATTCTTAGAGATCTATGAGACCATAGGATTCGATATGGGAAAAATTCGTTTGATACTATCTCATTTGATGCTATCATAATTTAAATATGTTTGTTTAAAACTTGTAGGTTTACACAGGATGGTTCATTTAAGCAAAGTCACCTAAATACGAATTATGATGATGCAAAAAATATTTTTTGCCTAATATAAATGGTATTGAAAGACCAATAATTGGTAAGAATATTTTTTCCAGGGTAATTTTTTTTTGAAGGTCATTTATGTTTTTTTTTCATACAACTATGTATTTTTTTTATTGAATTATGTAACTCGTAAAACAAATACATTATACAGACATACAGATCATTTACCATGATTTTAAAATGACATTTTTTGCATCATCACAATTGAAATATATTTAGACTCTACTTAAATACCATCCTGTATAGTTTAAAATAACGAAATAGCTGTTGAGGATTTTTATTTAAACAAATAAAATTTTCTTTTGATATCTATAATATATAATCTAGAATCTAATCTAATCTAACATTTATGAAAAAAAAAAAACAGTTAATGCATTAAAAAGTCCATTCATTTTTAACACAATAGTCATTTTATATCTGATAGCTGTAAATGATCTTCTCTTTTCTCTTTCCTCTTTTCTGTCTATATTTTTCAATAAACATCTTTTTTAATAAAATTTGTAAAACTTTTCTTTAATTACAAAATTTTTTTCATAAATAGATTTATTATGGTCTTGAAAATTAAATTTTTCTCTTTGTAACGACCTACGATTTTTCTTCATCATTTTATCAAACTTTGAATATTATGGTTAAACAACGAACATTTAGGAGAATCTAATATTCTGTCGTTTAACTTCGACATTTCAAATTCAGTAAAATAGAAAAAAATCGTATGATAAGTTTTGAGAGATCGTTGAAAAGAGAAAATTTTAATTTTCAAGACTATGAAGGATCTAGTCATGAAAAAAATTTTGCAATATTTTTAAAGACATTTATATAGTGTATTTATATAGTGTATCCACAGTCTCCGAGCAATATAAAAGTATTTTTATTTTCCCATCCACTACATGATGTAAAAACATGAACTTAGGACTGTTAGTGGTTGTATCTTTTAAAATGAAATCAAGTGAATTGTTATATTTATAAAGTTATGATATTTTAATCTTTATGTTTGACATTGAGTTAACTATGACATTTTTATTAAATTTTTGTGTCATTAAACTACTTTTGATGTATTGTAAATATAGAGAAGATAATAAATTTTCTAACTAAATTTTCCAAATAAATAAAAATAAATTTCACACATAGAGGAACCTCTTTTATTTGAAGCACTATTTTTCAAATATTTTATTATCCTATAAGTATAAACTTCATTATATAAACTCATTTTTTTTACAATAGATTCAAAATTTATAATACTTACACTTTCGTAATTCATGGCACATGTATAAGCGTTTATGTAAAACAATATTTTCAAGGATATAAAGGATCAAAGTTAACCATTTTTTGTTTAGCAACTTTTTCCAATTCTAACTCTTGATTCTGACTCAAAGCTTAATAAGTCTTCTTATCACTAAAACAAAAAAATCAATCCGAAGAAGTCGGAAAAGTTACATAGTTTTCTAGTTTTTAAAAAAAAAGTTATTTTAAAAAAATTATAAGCTAGTGAAATAACCAAAATTGGGTAAAGCCGCTAAACTAGAAATTTATCTTTGTTGAATATATGAATAATTTTATGACAAACTGTAAATATATATATATATATATATATAAATTCCGCGATTTGTCAATAATCTTTACAGATTCAAATTAAGATATTTTAGATCTCAAATACTTTCGTTTGTTAATTTTTTTTATTACAAAAAGATTTCTTGTGAGTGAAGCAAAGATAAATTTACCCATTATCAAATAATTTCGTTATCAAACAATAAAAATCTCGAGTTACCAAAAAGAAGGAACGAAACTTCAACCGCGCTGCGCTGGAAGGAAATTCGACTTCTCGTGTTTGGCCGGACGCGACTGAGATACCACGGGACATACTATACATATACTTACAAGCTGCAAGAACAGTTCAAAGCGACCGCGAGTTGCGTTGCACTGCCTTGGGCGTGTTGCATCTTTGCAACGGATTGCATTGTATCGCATGAGAGAAGGAAACAAGCGCAGCCTTTGAACAGTCTCCGAGCAATCTTTCTCGTCTTCCCTCTCTGGTTTCAAACTTTCGTCGCGTATATGTCGACCAAGAATTATTTTCCCATAAAATAAATTTCATCGTTGCCATGTTTAATCTAGTACTTATTCGCTTCTATTTTATTTGTATAGACTTTCAAATAGATAAAGACCGAAAATCGAAGTTATCATTCACAAATAAATGTTTTACATTTCAGATTTCATTATTTATGAGTATACAATGTACAAGCAGTTTAAAATAAACGTAATAACTAATTACAACGTCAAATTACTTTTGACCATTCTGTATTTGTTATTTTTAAACTTCCGAAAACAAATGCGTTTTGTATTTGGAAACCGATCGTTAATTGAATTACTAATAGTGCTTATTATTCTATTAATATTATTTGCACGAGGCTATAATTCTAATACTAGATACGTATTAGAACGACTAATTCAGTCGAATAAATCAAATGCCTTAAAATAAATGTAAGTGATTACATCTGTCCGTTCCACGTGGATTCATTTTACACGAATAAAAATCGCGTAAATAGAGTCTGTCAGTACAATTTTCATTTTCACATCCAAAGATATAGATTTTTTTTTTCTTCGTATTATTGAACGTTTGTTAAACATTTCTGGGCTAAAATAACAATATAAAGTATAAATCTAAATAGTGTGATAAAAACATTGCTTACTTACTGTGTATTGAATAATATACTGTTGCTAAGACCAACTGTTTAAAACTGATTCTAATGTCTGTATGTTTAAATCAAATATTGTCTTATCAATATTTTTTATACGTATAAAAAATACCACGTAGTGTTACAATTTACTGAAAAGAGTGCCGTATAAATGAAGAGACGCGTGTATACAGGGTATCTCAGTTTTCATCAGCTTGTACTATTAGTATTTAAAGAAAAAAAAGTTAGGTAAACATAGATCTGCAAACACTTTGTAAAAGTCATAGAAATATGGAAACTAATTTATGTACGTATACATTCGCCATAAACAAAAATGATATCAGTGTATTCTTCGTTCGAAAAGAATAAATGTATTACGCAGCTCGACATTCAGAAATGATACTAACTCGCTTTCTGATCGAAAGTGTCACAGTATATTCCATATGAACAATGCTACTAATGTTTTATAATGGATCTAGCCATCAAAAATTTGTTCAATATTTTAGAGACGTTTGAATTTTTACCATTTTCGAGAGCAAAAGCACTGTATGACGTAAAAACATTTTTAAAAAAGATGAACTCAAGATTATATCAAAGTAGAGGCTTCTCGAAGGCTTCACAATCCAGGTGGAATTTTTCACGAATTTATAATTATTGAAAAATACATAATATTAAAATACATATCTTTCATCTAGTAGGAATATGAACAATTTTGCGCATGACTATAATTAATTTTTCTTTACTACTATCATAAACTTATTTTCGAATATCTAGAAATTTACCACTAGTAACAATTTTATGCAAAAAATCTCAGAAATAGTTGAACTCATAATTCATCACGATTGATCAGTGATGCATTGAACGAACAGTATACGTTTTCTTTACTCGACTACAAATTTCAAACTGCCACGAATCAACAACATAATATTTAAAGTTTCTAAGAAAATATCAAAAGTAACGAACAGAATATAAGTGGAAGTGTAATGTTTCTAGCAACATTCGGAAATGTGAACTTTATCAATTGTGTTTATCACTATATATTAATCGTCCAATATCGTGCGAGTCTGTATACACAAGTCATCATAAATCAGTTTAATTTTTCATGCAATTACTCTACGAACAGATTTCAACAAAACACATCTGCAATTCTGAAAATTTTATTGCAAATTAAATGTTCTTTTAATTCCATTTAGGAAAAATATTTTAGTATAAAATATAATATTTGACACTTTTCTCTTTTAAAACAAAATTAAAAAAAAATTTGTTCCTTTGTTTTAAATGTTTCTTTTTATTAATTAAATTCTTAATAAAAGATTGTCCAAATTTGTTTTGTATAATATATATATATCATCACAGAAACGAGATTATCAAAATATATAGCCAATATGTATTATAATAGATTTTATTTAATTACAGAAATTTATAAATTTCGTTCAATGTTTAATCGTAATAATTTCTATACTTATTGTTACTTATGTACTGTTATTATGTATTATTATGTATTATTACTTATTACTAATTAGGTAATGAAAAGTTTTGTCGATTGACATAATTTATAATTTTCGTCTATCTGAACTTGAATTTATCGACAAATATAATAGTTCATACAAATTTAATAATTTTCTCCTATTTATGATTTTTCTTTTATGAATTATTTTTTTATTCTGTTATGTGTAATAAAAATTTATATTTAGACAAATATACTGAAATAGTAGAAAATTTCGTTCTAATAAATAAACTTCAGATAAATGGAGTTCTAATTGCAGAAAATTTTCTTAATTTATATCTTAAATTTATATATATATTATACTTCTTTTATATATATATCTATAAATATAAATATAATACATTTAAAAAGATATATATAATAATATAATTATATTATTAATATATTATTATATATATCTTTTTAAATTTATTATATTTATATTTATACAATTATAAGAATTCTTTACAGATGTATTTGAAAATTCATTATAGAAAAATGTTTTTATAGATGCTTAATTTTTCATTCCTTCTGAATTAAGATGATAATCAGTCTATATCTTGAAACAACTTTCTCGATCTTACTTTTTTCTAATTACTTTTCTACAGATCGCCTAATTATTTTCTACCTTAGTAACTTGTTCTGTATAGTTGTCGCATCATCGTAGTTGTTTTGATACTTTTTACATTGCAACCATTCTTGCATAAATAGCACGACGAAGCTATTTTCGCTACGTCCGTTGATCGATTTGTCGACAGAATTCGCTTGATGCCTCGTTAGGGAAGGGAATATAATTGGATTTGTTTAGATCGTATACTAAATGAACTGATTGAGAATGTTAACGATTGCAGAAGACAGATTTGCGAGCTTTTAAGAGATTTGGCGAAGAAATTTATAAACTGAAACTTGTATTTTCCTGAATAGACTGATTCAAGTCTGTATATTTAGTTTCTGTAAAACTAAAATTGTTTAAAGTGAAAGCAGTAACATTAACTTAAAATAGCAAACGAATGACAAGGCAAATGTTTATATACTTTTAATTCTATTATTTTAGTAACTAATTTCAACATAAATTCAAAATTCTGGTGTTTCCCGAATTATGTAATGTTCCTGTAAAAAATATTCGTGTGTAAAATTCGTGCTTGTCTTTATGTATTAGAGTTTCATACATACGAGATATACATATATACTAAATTTAATAATTATGTTAAATTATTTTTTTCGTTTTATTTTTTTAAGAAAACAAGATTAATTCGCTTTTCTAAAGATTAATTCACTTTATAAATTACTTTTTACTTAAAAAATATTATAAATACGAATTTCAAAACAGACATTATTTCAAGCATTTATTATAGTGAAAGATATGTTTTCTGCTTTTTTATTTATGATTGAAAGATCTACAAAATAACAGAAATAAAAAATCTTTAAGCAAGCGAGCAATTTAAAAAAGTGGAAATTGCCACCTCTTCTGTATTGAAAAACTTTCATTGACGAAATTTTTTAATATCTCTAAAAATAACAAAGATATTAACCAATATTGGAATACATAAACTGATTGTAAAATGATTTAAAACAGACATATTAAACTTTTTGAAACGATTGAATGAAAAAGTACATACATCATCGATCAAATAGGTAAATAGGTTCATTGTAAAAATAACATTCTTTTAATGAAATCAAAGTCTTTTTAAACATTCTAAATTTAAACATTTTATTAAAGAAATACAAATAAACTTATAAATGTAACTAAACAGATTAATTAATCCTACTTAATAACTATTCATCAGAATATATATAAAATTGACTGATAAAAAATATTGTTCTTTACAACAAATGTATTAAAACAATATTCAATTTATTTTATTCAATCAAACATTACTCTCAACAAACATTGTATTATCTAAAACAATCATTATAATACAAGTTTCACTTGATTTACTATAATTTATTTCTACAAATGAATAGTTTCCAATTAGACATTAAACAATAGTTTCTTAACAATTTCTCATTAATAACAAGTAGTTCCATTTTTACATAGTAGTTATTTGTTTGGAAATATTGGTCTTTTCTGTTTTATGTTTCTGCTGTATGAAAGTGACTAGCAAGGCAGATACAACTTCATCATATAAGTTTCGAAGACATTATTTCACAGGTAAAACAAATAACAGCTGTCATCGTGTTGAAATGATACACGTGCAAGCGGAATCGATTCGATTGAATTGCTAATGCGCCATGTATCTTCGATTCAATATTTTAGCGAAGCATGATAAATGGCATTTTCTCCGGGTTAATCATGCACCTGTGACGTCTCCCGACGTTTTGGACTAGTTTCTACGTCACTGCAGATCTTCGCGTTCAAATCTCCCTATCTCTATTCAATTCAATTTTCAAACTTTCCTTTCGACCGGCAACCAAGATGAGATAGCCTCATCTCGTTCTAACTCCGTAAAGTCTCTATTTTTCGTGAGCCATTCGTCGTTAAGAGTTTCTATTTCCCGTATTTCTTGTTCAATAAGCATTATTTCTGTTCTATAAGTAGTATTTTGTGTCCAATAAGTATTTTTCTGTTCTGATACTTTGTAACCACCATTGTGGAATATATTGTCATATTTATGCGTGTTTCACTTCCTACAAAGTCAAACCAACTGCTTGTGCGAAATACTGCGAACGCGTCGTGACGGAATAATGATGGTTCGCGCGCAACCAACGATCCTATCCTGCGCTCCAGTCTGCAGACCAACGCGGATTCCGACCAGAATCGGACGTACGTGCTGATTGGGTAGGAGGCCCAATTCTATTGCATTCTGTCTACGCACCTCGGCTGAACTATAATGCTCGTTATCGTTGTACCGTCGTCCGGCGAGCCGGGACGTAACACACCAACGGTAATACCTAATCATCTAGCATGTGAAGCTCTAACGAAAACAGCTGTTACTGTCAGTCACATGATTGGTCAATTCAACATTATATTTTTGACATTTCACAAGATTGTTTTATTATATTTTGAATTGATATATTGTATTTTGTTATATTGTATACTGTTCGGGAGAGTTTCCATGCTACAATACCCACTGTCTGGGTGCAGGCGCGTCGGGGAAAGTTTATGAATTTTTAAGTGCCCTGAGCAAGCCTGTGTCTCCAGAAAACCCTGGCCATCTGGCTGAGTTTTGTTCTGAGCAGACAGGGCCTTTGACTGTGGATTGAAGCATGGAACCAACCTTCCTGAACACGTGCGAAACACGGGCCCGCAAGATCACCCAAGACGACAACGTACATCCGCTCTTCGTGCCCCACCTTGGGCCTGCGATTTTTCGAAGCCGAAGGAGAGGGAATCGAGAGAGCGTCCGTGCTTTCCTTCGGCTTGCAAGTTAGAATTAGTTTGACTTCCGAGCAATAAGGTTCGCTCTCTCGCGACACAATACTACCACGAGGGGAAAACTTCCTGATATTTCAGCGCGCGAACATTGGTTCTTCGAGCCGGATTCGCAAATCGATTCGGATGCTACGAAGTGCACCCTATTAGTGATTAGTGCTACAGAAGCAGACCACGGGTTCCGTAGCAGCCGGAAGAGGTCAGACACGAGAATACGATCGCGAACAGGCCACGATCGAACGTCGCAGAGAACCATCTCCAGGACAGCCATTCCGGGAAGGACGACTGCTCAATCAAGGCTCGGAATCGAAGATTCTCCGCTGGTCACAATCTACACAGTACAAGGCCAGCATCCTCGTCACCCATTGCTACCTTCCTACGGTGAGTCGAGTTTCTTTCATTGTTTGACTTGCGCGGGATAGGAAGAACGGAATGGACCGGTAGTTCCGATCTCCAACAGCTCATAAGAGAACGAGGCCGCGTCAAGGCGGCCCGAACGCGTCTTGAAACCTTCTATAACACGCGAGGAGAAACCGGATCGATCGACTCTCTTCAGGAGAGACTCGACGACTGCCGTGCCCTACCACAATGATTCGAAGCGATTCAGAGCCGCATAGTTGCGATCGTTGAGGGCACCGCTTGATGCACCGCACGAGTTTGAACACACGTATTACCGGTTGATAGGCACGCTTCGGCATCGAATACGGATGTTGCAAGGACCAGCAACGTCGAGCGACGCGCGATACCCACAATTGACGTCTACGTCTCCGGCCACTCCCGAAACACATCCCTTAACCAGGTTACCTACTATTGCGCTACCCCAATTTTACGGTTCCTTGGGGGAATGGGTCTACTTTCGCGACAGCTTCGAGTCTCTAATAAATCGGAACGAGTCTTTAAGCAACATTGATCGCTTCCATTACCTAAAATCAGCGGTAAAGGGGGAGCCCGCTCGTGCTCTCAAGATACTTCCAGTGTCCGACAGCAACTACGATGCTGCCTGGAAATTGCTATGCAAGCGCTACGAGGACACCAACGAGCTCATTGACTATCAGTTAGATGCGCTATTCGATCTCAAAAATTATCCGTCAGGAATCGCCGATCGAGTTGAGGAAATTAATCGACGATGTCAACAATCACACTCGATCCTTGATACCACTAGGCCAAACGGTAGATAAGTGGGACACTCTGCTGATTCGCCTCATAGTCCGAAATTTAGATGTGCAGACCAAACGAAAGTGGAGAAAACGCGTTTCCGAGGCAGACCGAACGAAGACACTCTCCGATCTAATGGCCTTTCTGAAGCAACGGCATAAGTTCCTCACCAAAGACAATCAATCGAGCCAAGTCACCCCACCGAGTTCCTGCAAATTCATCGCGCAACGGAAGCGTAAGCCCGCCGCTGTGCTACATGCAAACGAAGTCAAGTGCCCGCTTTGCTCCGACAACCATTTATTGTCGTGGTGTGACAGCTTCAAGAAACTGGCAATAGAATGCCGTCGCGAAGGGTGAAGGAGCTGCGCGTGTGCTTCAACTACCTTCGCTCGGAATATGGCGTCAAGACTTGCACGCGCAGCGCATGCCAGGTGTGTCGAGTAAGGCACCACACTCTGCTGCATCTTGGGATCGGGAACGAACAGAACAGCAGAGGACACGGAAGAAAAGCCGAGTGACGACCCGCCCCAGAGCCTGATGTCCACGGCCGCTAGCGCGACTCCACCTGAGTACGTGCTGCTGTCTACAGCGATAGTCAAAGTCACCGATAACCGCGATAGAATCCTCGAAGGCAAGACGCCTCGATCCTCGATCAGGGCTCATCCAGGTGAACATCGTAAAGAAAGAGTTCGCGAGACGCCTCGAGCTGAAGTGGGACGCGACGCGAACGATAATCTCCGGAGTGGGTGCGACAACTCCAAAGGATCGCATCAAGGGCAAGGTGCAAGTGCAGATAGTCTCACGCTGAAGCAACTACAAATGTGATTTGCCGTGCCTTGTCATGCGTAAATTGACCACGGAAATCCCAAATTTCAAGCTCGCCTCCACCACATTCCCCATTCCATCACATCTGGTCCTCACCGACCCGCAATACTACGTTTCGCGTGATGTTGATCTGATCATCGGCAACGGTTACCTTTGCGACTTGATGTGTGTGGGACAGCACCGGCTGGGGACAAAATTGCCTGTACTTTCGAAAACGCGACTGGGATTGGTACTTAGAGGTCGTATCTGCGCAGATAGTGGGTTCCAGGCGCTTGTCTGCAACATTATTACGAAAGAATGTCTCGACCATCAATTGACGCAATTCTGAGACATTGAAGTCCCGGTCAATGGTGACCCGACCAATCACCCCTGCAAAGACCTCTTCACTGAGGTCTGTGGCTGCACGGAATGCCTCCGGCCGATATAGCGTCACCATCCTGTTTAACGACAAACTCTCAGAGCTTGGCGACTCCAGATCCATGGCTAAAAGGCGATTCTTTAATTTAGGAAAAAAGTTGTTACGGTCGCCCAACCTGCGTCATGAGTATATCGGATTTATGCGCGAATACGAAAACCTCGGACATCTGACCAAGATATCGCTCGACACTAGTCTGAAGAACTCCTACTATTTACCGCATCATGCCGTGGTAAAGGAAAGTAGCACCACGACTAAGATTCGCGTCGTCTTCGATGGGTCTACCAAGTCGACTAGTGGAGTCTCCATCAACGATGCCCAACTGGTCGGCCCAGTTGTAAAGGACGATCTACTGTCCATATTAATAAGATTTAGACAGTACCCCGCAGTGATAAATGCGAATATTGAGAAAATATATAGGCAGATTCTTATCTCTCCCGATCAGCGGCCATTCCAGCGCATTGTTTGGAACATCCTTTCCTCCCCCTAGCGAGATTTGAGCTGAACACCGTCACTTACGGCATGGCGGCGGCGTCATACTTAGCCACTCACACTTCGAGGCAAGTTGGCATTGAAGCCCGCCGATAGTCGCGTAATCAAGAACGACTTCTACGTGGATGATCTCTTGACCGGCGTGGAAACCTCCACAGAGGCGCGACAGATCAAACGGGACGTGGAAAAGATTTTACGCGAAGCAGGATTCGTTCTATGAAAGTGGACCTCGAACGAGACCGCGATCTTACATGAGAATTCGGAAGCGACGGTTCCCATCGCGCCAGATGCTGAAACGGGTCCCCGAATTCTCGGGCTGCTATGAGCTCCCGTCCTCGACACTCTGAAATTCCCGACGAATACCTCTGACACAAGGCGCGTGACGAAACGAACGATCCTGTCCCAATTGGGAAAAATATTTGACCCTCTAGGCTTAATAGCTCCCGTAGTCGTAACCGCGAAGCTGTTAATACAAGCGCTGTGGCGATTGGAATTGTCATGGGACGAATTGGTGCCGCAGCACATCTTCACGGAATTTCACAATTTCCAATCTGACATTTCGCTGCTCAGTCAACTATCAATTCCTCGTTGGGTATCAACACGAGCGTCCGCGGAAGTAGAAATCCAAGAGTTTTGCGATGCGACCGAAACCAACCAACAAAGGGCGAGCCGGAACTCGAGATGCTTCGGAAATACTCGAACTACTCGCGATTGATCCGTGTCACCGCGTACTGCCTCAAATTTCACCGTGCGTTGAGACAACGCATTAACCGCAAGAGCGCAGGCGGAAGCCAACTCCTTGAAGCAATCCCGAATAGTACAGGGCAGACTCTAACGACACAAGAGTTGAATTCAGCCGAGGTTGTCATCGTCAGGATCGTCCAGAGGCAGGCCTTCGAACACGACATAAAGGAATTCAAGGGAGACAAGGACAGTCGCTCGAATTCACTACGCCTCCTGGGCCCTCTCTTAGACGACAAGGGATTACTCCGCGTGGGTGGTAGGCTCGCATTCGCGGATTTAAGCTACGAACAGCGACATCCTGTGCTTCTTCCCAAGGACAGTCACATAACCCGACTGATAATCCAGCGGGAACATGAGCGCATGCTACATGTAGGGCCCGAGTCGGTACTATCGGCGATTCGGAGGAAATACTGGCCCCTTTCAGCCAGGAGCCTGATAAGAGGAATAATCACGCTGCAATCAAGTAAGTCCCAGAAGCGCCAGCCTCCTAATGGGGCAGTTACCACGGGCAAGAGTAAATGTCCAGAGTCCCTTCTTTTCCACGGGTGTTGACTGTGCCGGGCCGTTCTACGTAAGGGACGTTCCAAAACTGTCACAAAGGCATATCTGTGCTTGTTTGTATGCTTGGCTACGAAGGCCGTCCACCTGGAATTAGCCGCGGATCTCACCACCGAAGCGTTCTTAAATTGCTTTCAGCGATTCTTAGTGCGAAAAGGAGTGTGCAAAGACATTTACTCCAATAACGGTACTAATTTCGTCGGTGCGCAGAACGAAATGAAAAAAATAACGGTATTCCTCAAGGCAAACCACCAGGTAATATCGAAACACGCGATCATAGAAGATGTCGACTGGCATTTTCCCACTCATGCCCCTCACTGTGGAGGGCTATGGGAACGCTCTCTCGCGACACAAAACTACCACGAGCGGAAAACCCCCTGATATTTCAGCGCGCGAATACACATATAGTCCTCTTATCAAACACGATTTTGTTATATTGTATATTGTTTTTTAGGTACCTGACCTTTTTTGAACAAGAACTGACATTTGTTATATTATTTTTTTTAACAAAACTGTATTGAACTTAACTAACAGCTTTTAAAACATGGTAATATTAATACGGAGTAGTTATAACATTGTTCTTATAATATTTAATTTTACAAATTGAAAGTATTTCTTCCCCAATATTTACTTCAAGACTATGAACTTAATACTTTTTAAAATATTACTTATTTACAGAAATATGATTAAATTAAAAAATAATCATGTATCATTTTAAATAAAAGGACTAGAATTGAAATGCTGCAATTGATAACTAACTATTTGAAATATAATTTGTACCTGAAGTTTTTGAAATTCTTTCCTTATATCTGACTGTTTTACGAGTAAATATATTATGTCCCAGTTTCACGATCACTCCTTGTAATCCGTATTACGCAATACTTCATTCAGGTTTGCAGACTTGGGTAAGTAAGATTAAACGTAAAATAATTTAATATTTGTCATATCTATCATTGTTATATATTACTACATATATTACTACTTAGAATCATAAGCTCTATTTTTACTGTGAAACAACAAATAAAAAATAATCTATTAAAGAATTTTTATTTCGTATAAAAATATTTCTTTAGTGAAGAAATTTCTCTTCTATTCTACGTAATTAAAGAAATGAAATTTGTTCTATTTGCTAAATATTAGAATAAGTGCTTTAATTTAGATATTTCATATATTTTTGTGTATCAAATGTATTATATGCATTCTTTCACTTTCAAATTTCCCACAAATATATAAGAATCCACAGTATAGTAATCAGTAACAAACTTTCTCCTAATCTAAATCTAAAAATCGTACATGGGAATTTCACGTTTCGTTTACAAGAAAAATCAAATTGAAATAAATACGATATAATTACTTAATATATACCAACTTTTAAACATCTTAAAAACTCTTAAATATCTCAAAAAAGAAGACCTTTAGTATTTTTCACATTTAATATATACCAGGGATCGAAATTAACAGGTTCTTTACGTTTTTAAAAAAATTCAGTTCCAATTTATATATTTCGTTTAAAAAAAATGCTTTTTGTGGAATTTTTATAGAAAGAAATGTTACATTTAGGAACACTTTTCAATAGCGTTTTCATGAAATAGATATTTTAGAATCTGTATAATAAAAGTTCCATCGGAATAAGTTATTTCATTACAACATTTTATTAAAAATCCATTTTTATATTCAAGCATTATTTGTTGAATAGTATTTCGTGTCATTATTTACTATAAATATTGAGAACTTTTTTGATATTGATGAACTATCTAAATTAACTATTACAAAAAAGTTTTTATTTTATAAGTTATATTCTATCTGAAACTTTTAAGAAGATTTATTTATCTATTCTCATCGGGACTTGTAATATAAGAACATCTTTCGAGAAAGTTCTACGTTATCCATATTTCAAATAGAATCTATTTAAAAGTTCCTCAACTTTTTCGATCTCTGATATGTACTTTTGTTAATTTACACTCAATGTCATTTTAAAAGTGATTTTCTTACTTTGCCTTCCTTTTGTTAATCTTTCAGTATTAATGACGGTCTAGGTTCACACACGCGCGGAGAGAAAGCACGAGCGCGGCTCGACTGGTTAATCAAGCCGTAAATCACATTTTCACGAGTTTCGTTGTACCTGTTGTATACGGGCTGGACTTACTCTCGTTGAAAAGGTTATGACAGGAAGCGATGAAATACCGTAAGTGAACATCTCGAGCGCATTTATTGGACAGGAAATAAGAAGAGAGAGAAGAAAAAACTAAACCTATGATATTCGCGCATGTGCGCATGCGTTTGAGCGAAATAAGGAACTACGGTGAGAAATAAAAATAAATACCGAGAATACAATTACAAAAGCGTTGTACGATTAGAGTGTATTGTAATGGCGTTGTAAATTATACTTATCGTCATTGCTTTTGTGCTTTAACAATCTGACGGATGTTAGAAGAAATGTTGTGGACTGTATGAAAATCAAATGGTAAGTGTCTTTCTTACTTATAGATAAAGAGATAAAGGTTAGCGATGAGTGAACTATGCAAATCGATTAACTTCACAAAACAGAAGTGGGAAAAAGTGACAAGGTAATATGCATTGTTTTTTTAAAATTCCTTTTAAAATATAAATTCGAATAAATATTGTGTTATTACAGGCTTAGATTTTATTTAACGACATAAGATAGTATATTGTTAGAGTAATTGTTATTGTTAGAATAATTTTCGCACGATTAAGCAAGTGAAAATAAAAAGAAAATAAAAATTGGAAAAAAAATTTTTAAAAAATTCTTTATTAGAAAAAATTTATGATAACAGTTTCTATTATTATAATTATTATTGTTAGTGTAGTTAAATTGAACCATCATCAACATAAAGAAGAATGTTTTCTTTATCACATACATTTGAAATCCCATCATATCGATTTCTTGTTAATAAATGGATTGACAGGAATGAATTTCAATAGATCTATTGTATCTTTTTTCTTTTCTTTTCTTTTATCACTGTTCTATCCTTAGGATATAACAGAGGCTGGTTTACATTTTTCAAAATGTAGATGTAGAGGCTGGTCTACCTTGTACAGTCTTTTTAGTATTAATGGCATCAAATTCTACATTTTCATTAAAATCATATTGGAATTGTATGACGTATAGTTTCGATTTTCTTTATTAATTAAAATAATAAGATTTTAAAATAATAATAAAATGTTTTGTGTTTTTTGCAGAAGCATATGTTTTGTATTAGACTTTTAGAAAATAGATATATGTTATTTTAAATACATAGGAGAAACTGAGCTAAAACTGAATACATGGAGTTTATTATTGATTTTTTTAAATAATTTAAAATTTTCCAGCTATATACTGTTCTATTATTAGGATTAATACAAAAGCAAAAGATGATAACAATGCATGTATTCCTTCCTAGATTATAATACTTTCTGTGTTTGTCAATGCTATGATCTAATTTTCAAACATTTCAATTATAAAGATTATAATCATTAATATTATCCAAGCAAGTACTTTTTGCTATGAAATATTCTATTTGTTATGTGTCAAAGTATAAATATTTGGTTTTTTCAAATACAAATGGCTTTTTTCAATTCGTCATGGTAGTTTTAAACATTCATATTAATTATAAAATATTTATAAAATTATGTACTGGGGCAAAATAGAATGGAGTAAAATCGGATATCCGATTTTTATAAGATTTGGATAAGATGAATAATTCCACGATACAAATAGATTAAGGAAATATCTCGAATATGATTATTTTCTTCTGTTTGATTATTTTCTTATTTGGTATTGAAACCGATAATAATAAAGGCAAGAAAAAAGTTATGGTGATCCAGATTGAATAAAAGTTGAGTATAATATATATGTACATAACTTTTGCACTGGATGGGCCCTTGGTTGGGTATATGAAGATTTGATCATTCCGATCCGATATATTAAATACTATATCCAGTTTTTATCCCAGCTATAGACTAAAATTGTAAATACACATCTCTATGTATTATCATAATTTTTAAGATTCTCTTCTTTTTGTAAAATGTTTTTTTTATAAATATTTAATATAAACCATAGAAGAATTGCTTTAAAACTATACTTTTAATTTTTATTTGAATATATTCATTTCGAAGTTATATCATTTTATGCTTAAGTGTCTCGTTTTACCCCAGTTTCTTGTAAGTGTGGATAGTAAAAATTAATTCTATAAATTAATTTATTATTTTCTTGAATTTAATATAGTTATATCAAACATTATCATATATATATCAAATAATAATCAAATATAGCTATATAATGTATTATTAGTTATATAGTATAATATAAAGTTATTATAATATTTAGTTTTATACTCTTCCTTCTGTTTTTTGTTATATTAATAAATTCAAACAAGCTTAAAAATCAGAAACCGTTAGTTGAAATAGACAAGGCGAAGACATTCTCCGATCTAATCGGTTTCCTCGAGCAACAGTACAAGTTCCGTACCATAGACAGTCAATCGCGCGAAATCCCCCCTTCGACTTCCCGCAGATTCGTCGCGCAATGGGAGCGTAAACCTGCCGCCGTGCTACACGCGAACGAAGTCAAGTGCCCGCTTTGCTCCGACAATCACTTATTGTCGCGATGCGAGAGATTCAAGAAGCTGACAATAGAACGCCGCCGCGAAAGCGTGAAGGAGCTGCGCGTATGCTTCAATTGCCTTCGGCCCGGACATGGCGTCAAAAGGTGCACGGGCAGCGCGTGCCGGGTATGTCAAGTAAAGCACCACACCCTGCTCCATCAGCGAACGACCTCGGGATCGGACACGAGCAGAACACCGGAGGACAAGGAAGCAGGACGGAGCGACGGCTCCAACCCGCCCCAGAGCCAGACGTGCACGGCCGCTACCGCGACTCCGATTGAATACGTGCTGCTTTCTACGGCAATGGTCAAGGTTACCGACGGCCGGGGCAGAATCCATGAAGGCAGGGCCCTTCTCGATCCAGGCTGACAAGTGAACATCGTGAAGGAAGAGTTCGCGAGGCGCCTTGGGTTGAAGTGGGACGCGACGTGAACGACAATCTCCGGAGTGGGCGCGACCACGTCAAGGGATCGCGTCAAAGGCAAGGTACGATTGCAGATGGCTTCGCGCTGCAGTGACTACAAGGGTGATTTGCCGTTCCTGGTCATGCGTAACTTGACCTCGGAAATTCCAAATTTCAAGCTCGCCTCCACCACACTCCCCATTCCATCACATCTAGTCCTCGCCGATCCGCAGTACTACGTTTCGCGGGATGTTGATCTGATCATCGGCAACGGTTACCTGGGCGAATTGAGGTGTGCAGGACATCTCCGGTTGGGCGCGGAATTGCCCTGGCTTTCGGAGACGCGACTAGGATAGGTACTTGGAGGTCGCATCCGCGCGGATAGTGGATTCCAGGCGCTCGCCTACAATCTTATCAAGAACGAACATTTCGACCGGCAATTAACGCGATTCTGGGATATTGAAGCAATCCCGGTCGACGGTGTTCCGATCAATCACCCCTGCGAGGAAATCTTCACGCGAAAGGAGGTGCTTCACGATGACAACGAGCACCACCACAACCGCGATGATAATAACGTTAACGTTTCGCGCCGCCATTCGAAGACTGGATCGGTCGCGCGTCGAAATAACACGTTTCTAGGGAAACGGTCCACCGCTAGGGCTTCGACAGCTGCGGGAGCCGCACCTGCAGCGAAACGCATTCGTGCAAACAGCCGGCGAAGTACTCCGATAGCTGACCGCGCTGCACATGTTCAAGGCCAGTCACAATTTGTTAGACTCGTCGCCGGAGTGACTGTTCGCGAGTATCAAGGAATTGCGAGAAATGCACCTCGCGTACAGCCGGCTCCGCGATCTTCACAAGGGTACATTCACTCGGCTGTACCAACTGCTGGTGTTGAACCGAGCCAGGAATCGACTGGGCATCAACTACTTCGACGAGACGACGTTCCTCGCCCTGATCCTACTGATCGCCCGCGATCTATCGTACAACGCGCCCACGCGCATCGACGCGCGTACGGGACGTGTTCTTCCCGCGAACCCTCGACCTCCGGAACAACACAGTCGATCGAATCGAGAGCAACCTGCACACGCTCGAGCCGTCGGAGAAACGGCTTCACAAGCTGGGCGCAACGATTCAACAGGCTGCTCGTGCTGAATCGGTTGACGCTCTCGGGGAACGCGATCGCGAGCCTCGACTCTTTCGCGTTTCGCGACTGCTCCAACCTGAAGGAGCTGCATCTGAGCGGGAACGAGCTGACCCCGGCACCGGACGCGCCGCGCGACCTCGCTCTCCTCAAGACCTTAGACCACGGCGAGAATCGGAGCAGCCTTTACAGCAGCTCGTTCCGTAACCTCGATCCACTGACCGGGTCTTGATCCAGGATAACGTACCGGAAAACGTGCACGTGGTAATTTGTGAGAATCCGAACTCAAAGGGCGAATCGCTCTTCTCGGTCATCGACGACGCGCATCCCGCGATCGACTCGAACAGCATCAAACGGACGATGATCTCTCAGAAAGCGCGCGAACGCGACGATGCTGGCGGTATCCTCGCTACCAGCAACAGCAAGCGCGAGAACGGCGACGTGAATTATGATTATTCTGATTTGGCTCCTGAGACTGACGTAAACGCTATTGACGACGTTACCACGATCCCGGTCAAGAATCTCTCCTACGCATTTTACAAGAACGACGATGAAACCGAAGCTTGTAACGACGAAGATGAACTTGACAAATTTTCGAACGTGCTCAACCACGGGCACATCAAGGAGCCGACGGACTCCAATCTGAGCGGCACCGACGCGACGGGCCACCCAATCGCGGATAGTAATTTGCGTGCGCGCAACGAAGAAAGTGACCCTTACTCCGATAACGGCACTAGCGCCGTTGGGGCACGGAATGAAATCGAAAAAATAACATTTGGCAGGGCAAACAATCCGATAGTATCCGGACACGCGATCATAGAAAGTGTCATTTCGCACTTTATTTCCTCTCAACCCCCTCCCTTCGGAGGACTATGCGAACGCTCTGTTATATCCTCGAAGCAACATCTGCTGTGCAGGCGCGGAGAAACGCGGCTGATGTTTGACGTATTCTATACTCTCCCAACGCGGGTTGAATTGTGCATGAACTCTCGGTCACTGCACCTAACCTTAGCCTATCTTTCCAAGTTGAATCATTTCGCTCCTAAGCATTCCCTGATCGGCCTCCTGCTCATCGATCTCCCATTTCCTGACGCCACTGCTGTCAGAGCTAATTTCTTGTGTCACTTTCAATTGTTTCGAGCCTTGCAACAGCATTCTTGGAAGCGGCGGCAGGCCGATCATCTACCTCAACTGCAGCAACACAAACGGAGACCATCTACTTCGAAGCACATTGGCGTAGGCACCATGGTGGTGCCGAAGAGCGAACGGTTGCCATCATTGCGATGGAAACTCGGCCGTATCACGGCTCCTCACCCAGGAAAGGATGGCATCGCCCGATTCCTGTCTGTCGGAGCAATCGATGGATTGGTGAAGCGTCCAACGGCCGGAGAGTGCATCCTACCGGTGGACGAAGGAGGAGGACCCGCAGACAACTAATAGACTCATGAACTCATGTCAAGCGCGTGCATGTGAAAACTACGTTTTTGTATATGCCGCGCGACATTTCCTAGCGTCATCGATGCAATAATTATTTGTAATCTATAAATAGGGCAATCTTGTATTTAGTTTCGAACGCGAGGCGTTCAAGGTGGGCGGTATGTTCGGGAGAGTTTCCATGCTACAATACCTACAGTCTGGGTACAGGCACGGAAAATTTATTGCCTTTGAGTACCCTTAGCAGGCTGTGTCGCCCAAAACACTGGCTACATGGCTGGACTTCTTCTAAGAAGACGAGACACTCGACCGTGGATTGAAGCATGGCGCCAACTTTCCCGAACACGTGAGAAACACGGGCCAGCGAGATCACCCAGGACAGCAACGGGTATCGGGCCCTTCGTGCCCCACCCTGGACCCTGTACCGCGATTTCCCGAAGCCGAAGGAGGGGGAACCGAGAAGACGTTCGGGCTTTCCTTCGGCTTCCAAATCAGAATCACTTCGACTTCCGATAGATAAAGTACATTCTCTTGCGACAAAGTTACCACGAGGGGACAAGCCCCTAATACTCAGCGTGCGAAATATACAGTCCATAGTCTTTGCTAAACTCGATCTCGTCTCGCTAATCACGCGCGCGAACATTTTGTTTTTTAACACTTCTTTGGACGTTATGTCATAATTTCTGAGTTTTCTTCCAATTTCGGTCCATAAATGTTCTATGGGAATTATGTCAGGGCTCTGCGGCGGAGTTTGTAGCGTATGCGGAGTATTACATACAATCCATTTTTTTACAATTTCAGCTGTATGTTTAGGATCATTGTCCTGTTGAAAATAAAAATCGTCTAATAGGTTCAATTTAATTGCACTTTGTTTCAAATTTTCTTTTAAAATATTCAGATATTTGTATTTATTCAAAATTCCGTCAATAAAAACAAGATTTCCCGTTCCATTCGCCGCCATACACCCCCATACCGCCGAGCCACCTCCGTGTTTCACAGTTGGAATCATATTCTGGATTTGCAATGCTGTGTTGCACTTTGTCCACACATAATGCTGTCCATCCGAACCAAAAATATTAAACTTACTTTCATCCGAGAAAATAACTTCATTCCAAAATGAAATATCTTTGTCAATGTACATTTTTGCAAACGTTAGTCTTTTCTTTCTATTAATTTTACTGATACATGGCTTTTTCCGTGGTATTCTTCCATGGAAATCATTACTCCACAGAACCTTCCGACATAATTCGGGATGTACATCTTTCCCAAAACTATTTGCAACAATCGCTGCAACTTTCGGTGCAGATGTACTTGGATTTTTCTTAATTTCACGTATAATCATTTTCTCCTCTCTTGGCGTTAACTTCTTTGGATGTCCTGTACGCTTCTTGTTAGTAACATTTCCTTCAGTTTTTGACTTTTCTATTATATAATGTATCGTAGATTTACTTCGACTTAATAATTTGGCAATTTCAAGATAAGATTTACTTTCATTGTGTAACTTCAATATTAATTCACGTTCACATTTACTGGTTTCTGACTTTTTCGTGCCCATGATTAGAATAATTATGAAAAATTATACTCTACGAAATCTGTACGAACCACACAATGTCTCAGAATCTACTAAAATGTAATGTTTACATTTTGTTCACTAGAAATACGGTTCTTGTCTACGCATTCGAATACTTTTGAGACGTCCGAAATCGGTATGTTTACACTCAATGCCCTGTAAATCCAGTATGTATTGTCAGATTTTTTTGTAATTTTACTTATACATTCTCGAGCCTCCTATGTGACTTTACGTACAATCTTATTTTGAAAACTTAAATTTAAGGTGTGTGTTTTATTTATTAACGATGTAGATTGGAAGCGCTCGAATACTTTCGAGAGCTACTGTATGTATGTCGTGTATGGCATGGGAAGTGTTGTTATTGTTTCCGGATTGTTTCTGGAAGTGTTATTATTGTTCCGGCCGTTAAGAGTCGAGTCGTAGAGGAGAAACCGCGGTCTAAGGAACTGAGAGAAAAGAATAGCGAGTTAAGACTAGTGATCGAGAGAGTGAGAAATCTAAAGCTTTACTGTTTTGTATCTAATTGTGTTTGTTATACATTTTTAATATTATTTTGTCCCTTATTCCATTCACATTATTTTCTTCTTTGTCTTTTAAATTCTTTACTTTTTTCTTTTTATTCTTTGAATTCTTTATTTTTTTCCATTTTGCGCAATGTTCTGTACATTCTTTATTTCCTATTGTCTATTCTATAGATTATTTATTTTTCTATTTCTTTACCGAATATAAAATATTAAATTGAAAATGAAAATCTTGTCACAAAAGATAATATTAAATATCTCAATATTAACTTGGACAGAAGACTAACATGGAAAAATTGCATACAAATGAAAAAAAAGCAGCTAGATATAGAAATGAAAAAATTATATTCGATATTGGGGTATATAATCTCCACTATCATTACAAAACAAAATATATAACTACTCTACGAAGTTGTAATAATCCCAATATGAACTTCAACTGTGGGACTGTGGCAAGAAAAGTAACATTATTTAGAAATTGCAAAATAAGGTTTTAAGGATAATAGTTACCGCTTTATAGTATATTAGCGGTGAGATTCATTATAAAGATCTTTATAGAAGATCATTATAAAAATAAAATATGTAAAACAGCAAATATAAGAAATCGCAATAGTATACAATAATAAAATAGAAAATAATCTTAATGAATTAGCTAAAAATTTAACTCCCGTATAACAAAAAACTGGGAAGAGCAAAGTTTCGTATGTGCAAACAATAAATAATAAATCACTGAAGACGTTACTGATTATGAATATTATTTATTTGCACGCGATATCTACATACATCAAATTTGCTGATTGTAAATATAATTTTAATAATATTTCTTTATTCTTTGTTTTTCATTAATATTTTTTAGATTTTTTATTAAGTTGCTTTATTAAGTTTGTTGTTTAGAAATGGAAATTACATAATGATTTTTAATGATAATTATTGGCGATATTCGTAAAAAATATAAAAAACTATATATTATTGTATATGAATCACTATGCTTCAAAGTAACAAATCTTCATTTGTTGGATGTTGTACATAGTTTATTATTTATCTACTTTTTGAAATATAACGGCTTCTCATTTCCTGAGATTTTTCTTTTTCATTTAAAATTAAATTTTCATCATTTTCTTTTTCCAAATTTGACTTGGCATTTTTTGCTCTAGCCTATTTTATTTTTGCTGATACTAAACGAATCAATAAACATAAAATACAAAATTAAATTATAAGAATAAAGAATGAAATTATATATAAGATCAGTCAATTCACAACTTTTCCACTCAACTATTATTATCCAAGGAAATCTTAGTTTTTTCATTCAGAATGTTAAATCAATTTATTGTTAGTCATTAATAGACTACGGATTTTTATGCAATACTTCTTCGTAATAGTAATTTAAGAAGTAATCTAGACATAGGTCCGTTTCAATTTTTAAATATTTTAATAGATACTGTATTTTGAATATTTCTATTATTGTATTATGTACATTCTGTACATATCTATAAATTTAAATGTTTTTAATAATAAAATTGGTCTAGCTCTTTGATTATTTTGTTAAATTATAGTACAATTTATAATACAAATCAGAATTCTCAAAAATTTGATTGTATTTTTCTTAGATGTAAAGATCTTGTGTATCTAATTTTATGCGCGGTTCTTCGTCTTTCACTAAAACAGAATCAACATTTCACCGCATATTTTGCGACAACCAATCATTAACGATCAACTATTTACTATACAAATATAGGAAATTTAAACAACAAGACATTATTGGTCCAGATGTTCGAAAACAAAGTTTCCTAAAAATAATTTAAACTAACAATAAATATTGACGTAGTAGCAGATAGTTATACAAAGCGACAGTACTCAACGATTCACCTCTCGTCGCCATTAATAACCAAGAGGCATAAGACTCTGCACTCGATCCAATCATCAGTGCATCCTTGTATCGACAAGTTACATCGTCGCCGATCGGAATGTTAATAAAGGTATGCAAGCAGTTCGCTAATAAAGAGCGCGTTACGAAGCCTTTTTCGAAGGCCAATGCACACGTGGATGACCAGGTACTCTCCCAGCCTCGTAGCCATCCTCTTGCCCTATTATCCAACTGAGACAACATTAACAATATGCTGAGCGCCATTTTTTGTTGATTACATTCATTCGTCGAAAACGTAAATATCTAAGAAAGAATATGCGCAATATTGCTAAAAATGATGTAGAAAATAAATAAGACAGCGGAAACAATTCGAATATTTTCCAAATAATGTAATTTTTAAAAACTTATAATGAAGGCTAATTTATTGCAATAGAACTATTATTAATTTAAATATTGATTCGGATAATTGTATTTCTAATTCCAAAAAACTGTAAAAAAGTAATTCACATTAAATTTCCTTTATTTCTAATAATTTTTAGTGCGCGAGATGTGTCTAAAAGAGGTTTTTTTAAAAGCTCTCGTTTAATAATATTACTAAAGTAGTTTCAAAGTAACAACTAATTTGGCTAATTTCAGACTGAATAGGAATGAATAATCGAAAAATAACTCTCGAAATATGCAATCAAATTTCTTCATAGAATGCGCTGTTTCCTAGAAAATTAATTATTAGTGTCATAATTTTTTTAGTTTCTATTGTATGTTCATACTTCAAAAAAAAAGCAAAAGATTCCTTATATAACAATTTTTTAGATAAAAAATATACAAATATAACATTAAATATATTAATGCTTTATTATGTTAGATGGATAGATTATTATTTAGAGATTATTATCTATTCTAGAATTATACACTAATAGAACTATATATATTAGATAGTTTCCCCTTTTTCGTATTAGTTTTTATTTACATTTTTAGACTTACTCAAATTTCAATGTTAAATTCCTGCCTTAGTTTATACTTTTTTTTATTTTATTTGAAAAAATCATTTTATTTTTTCCTTTTCTGCATTAGTTTACGTTTTCTTACATTTTTAGGACTACTCAGAAATTTCTACGTTCTCAATTCTTTCCTTAGTTTATAGATTTCTTTTATTTTATTTGAAAGAATCATTTCACTTGCTCTTTTTAGTAAGATCGTTTATTTTTAATAAAACTGTTTTTTGCAACTTTTTTAAATAATTTAATAATTAAACAATTTATAACCTTCCATATTTTCTTTATAGAAACAAGATTGTTAATCAATTAAAGAAAACATACAGGAAGAGGCAATACGTCACTTGAGGTATCACCTTGATCACCTTGAATATCCGTTTTGTTTTTTGAAATATAAATAAATTTTGTCAACAAAAATTATTCAAAACGGAGGGAAACCTTCACTTTTTTAAATGAAATTATACATCTGTTTTTATATATTAATCGATATAGCTCGACATTCCTTTAAAAGAAAGTATTAATCTATGTTGAAAAATTATTAATTAACGATAATGGTAAATATTTAACTTTAATTTTGTAAAATCTTATCGTATGAAATACAAGAAAAAATAAAAACGGTATTCACGTGTAGTTAATAAAGTTATTAAAGTATCAATTAAACTTAATTACATTTTAATTAATTAAAAATTAAGGATTAAATAATTAAATTTAGATAAAAAAATTAAAAATTATTAATTAAATTTCGTTCAAATGTTCCTATTTTAAAAGCATGTAAAACATTGAAATTTGTGATTGATTCTAATTCAATAGATATAGAATAGTTATAAAAATAATTAATTAAAGTATCTTATAACAAATATGATTATCTTGTCACAAAACAATAAGAGACGAAAATCGATTCAACAAATGATACTATAAAATTTTGATTCTCTCTTGTTATTTTTAACTAAAACGGAATATTCTATCTAATAATTGTATAGACGATAACGGAACATTACGATGACTACATATCTATCGTTAACTTTTACACTTCAACGCTTAATAATTCATTAAATTGAAACAGATTTCTAATAATATATCATCTACTAACTTTATAATTAAAATATGAGATCTTACCATCGATGATAACCGGTCACTAATTGTGGTTACAAGTAATTGCTCGTTCGGAGTTTCATCTTTCGAAAATATGTGTGCAACTGAGACGGGGTATTTTTCAAATTTTAATCAAAGCAACCATGATGAGTTTAATTGCAAATATCCATCCAATACCCATTCAGTGCTCTTTTGTATCATATTGTACAAATGACATGTCAATTTCAATATCTATTAACAGATAACATCTCAAAATTGTGTACAGTCGAATGAAGAAGATTGGAAACCATGCTTCATATTGGATAAATAGCAGCATCGATTGCAATATCTCTCATAAGATAATATCGTAAAAATATGTAAGCAAGGATCGTTGTCTGTCGTATCAACGTGGGTGATATTGCATCGATTTTTAAGATATAAGAAAAAAATTTTGAAAGTTTGTTAAGAAGATGGATGTATGTTAAGCAATGTATTAAATAAAGTAAAAAGGTTTGTAATGACTTCAGATCCATTTAAGTGTAAAATTATATTAATAATTTTATAACAATAATAATAAAAAATATTGTATAATTTTTTGAACATAATAATCCTAACTTTGTTGTGTAAAAATATAACATTACAAGTAAAATTATTTGAAGATTTTATAAAATGTAATAAAACCTAATTATTAACTAGTGATTAATTATTAGTGAGTATTCATAAACAAATATATTTCAAAACAATCATATTAAGATGTATCATAATATTTATTTTGAATTTTAGAATGTTTCATAAATATGAATACAAAATCAATCAAAAATTTTCATTGCCCATTATGTATATATAAATCAATTATAAGGAATAGTATTAAAATTTTTTTTAGACAATAAGTGTCTATTACATTGTTGATAATAGTTATAGAAAATTTTTTTTAATACTTACAGAAAATTATACCTTTTAAAAAATCTAATTAATTTATGTTTCTAACATTGACTTAATAAACTTTTGCACTAATAAATAAATTGTGTATCTGAAAAATTTCAAAATCATTATATATACTGTGTTACAATAATGTTATTATAATGTTAATAAATTAAAAACCAGTTATTATAAAATATTTGAAACGAATTTAGAAACCTAACATTTATATTATCTACATAGAAACTAGTGGAAAACTTGTTTCATGGTAATTGATGGTATATTATATGTATGAAATAACAAAATTCAATTAATATTAACTGATGGGAATGGCGTTAATTAAAAGACGGGGACCAAGATCACCGAGGCCACCAGGAACGAGCATTTCTACGCACGATCACAGAGAATCGTGTTCAATTCGATTATGTTGTACGTTCTTGTGATTGATACCGGTCATTAACCGCATTCGTGACGTAATTAATGGGAATCCGTGCGCCGGAGTTCGTGCTATGCAAGCAAAAAACTGGTCGTATAGTGTGGTAGCGTGAAAGTATTTTAAATAACAATAATGATGATTCATGAAAAAACGAGATAATTGGAAAAAATTGAAAAATCTTCTGACGGATTTTATCTTTATATTATCTTTATCTTATATTTTTTATCTTAAATAGTAATGGTATTATTATTTATCGTAGATGTCGAAAAAATATATGTAGAAATAATAAAAAAAGTTTCAAAGTTATATTTATTTGATATTTAGAAGTATTGAAAAAAAAAATATATGTGTGTGTGTATATATATATAAAATCGTTTTAAGTTGCGTTAATATCGCTAATAATGTAGGAATTTGCAATTTAAACGATTAAGTATTTTCGAATTCGTGAAAATAATAAAGTTATAGAATTTTAAACAAAATGATATACAATTTTTAGAACTCAGAATGATACGCAAACTTTAAATGCATTTTTCAACAGTTTATATCTGAAGTTCCAATTATTTAATAGATATGTTATTATAGCATGAGTCAATATTATAAAAAAAATTATTTTTTAGTTTATGAAATAAAAAAAAGTCGAAAAAATTTGATATTTTCAAGCTCCAAAGTATCGCACTTCTTAAATATTCAGTATTTTTTTCTCACTTCAATTTATATTATAAAATCATATTAATTAAATAAAATAAATATGTCTGAAGTTCCAATTAATTTACAATAAACATATTTTAAATGTAAAAAATCCTATGCAATAAAATTTAATACTAGTACCTGTTACTTCGTTTTCATAAGTACTCTAATTAATGTACCAAATATTTGAGAATGCTTAAAATAAACTGAATATTAATTTAAAATAACATCAAAATTGCAGGAGATTCAATGATTTCAAAGCACGATTAAGTGGTAATGAATACATAACAATTACGTACATACATAAAATCGTTATGCTATAGATACCATTTCGTTCATGCAAACTCTGATTCGCATCGTTTGAAAATATTGCGTTCGTTTTCTGAGTAGAGTGAGCATTCTGAAATATTGATTCATCGTTCATTCATAGTGATGGAGTCAAGTTCATCACAAATGATTGAATAAATTCATTGCTTACATGTTATATATCATATTCTGTTAAATAATACAGTCTAAGTTTGTATTTTAAGTTAAAAATACGAACATTTGTACAAATTAAAAATTACAAACATTTTTTTTTGTAGATCACTATAAAATATGATACTTAAATTGTTTAGACGATCAACGGATTTTAATTAAAGAAAATTTAAAATATTGAATACTCTTTTAATTTTTTAAAATTATTAATTATATTCATCTATTCATTATACTCGTATATATAAATTGTTATTTCATACTATATCTACTATATATTACTATAAATAAATTAATTAAATAATTTAGATTTCTAATACAATACATACAAAGAACTTCATATCAAACGACCTATTTTTTATCAAATTCATAACAATTGAAAACAGATAACGCAATAGAGTTCTAGGAAATTAACAATATATTACACACATATAGTATAGAAATCTTTCAAAAAGAAAGACAGTTCTTTTTTTAATCAGAACAATGTGTAACAATATAGTGTAATATAAATTAATGATACTTGATATGTTATTATCTGAAAAACAATTATAGAGAAAATGAAACATTCTAATTTTTTAGAACACGTTATATAAAAAAATATTTTATCTCAATTATTTAATGCTTCAATTAATAATACTTCTTTTATTCTTAATTTTTTCCCTCGATACATATTACTAGTAAAAAATTGTATACCTTTTCTGAAAACATACTTTGAATTCTATTTAAATAATAATATTAATAAAAAAATTATAATAATACTATTTCCATTTAAATTATTTTATTTTTTTCTTTCGATACCAGTAAGAAGTTTTATATTTCTTTTTTAAACATTAGATAAAGTATTTCGAATATAGATCACAACATACTTTGAATTTTATTTAAAAGTAGTAGAATTAGTTTCAGAATTATTCAGATAATGAATTTTACTGAATATTGTTAGCACTCGCGATTCTCTCGATTCCATCCCTACTCGAACACACTTTTGCTCAGACATCACGCACTTTTCTACGTGCAAATGCACGCGTACATCTGCCGGCACGTTGATATGTCGATATTTTTAGTTTCTCCGCCGTTCCTCAATGGTACGTGCCTACGCAAATACCTTGCATGGAACTTTTCTTTCCACTTGCGTTTCTCTCGTCTTATTCGTTCCCTTTACTCCATGGTATAATCGTTACCATACTTCTTCGCGGTATTGAAATGCCACCGATAAGAACCGATAAACAAGTCTTGCTTCGAGAATATAACTTTTAGATTTTTCAACAGACAAATTTATAATTTAAGATTGTGTGTATTAAAGATACATTAGATGTATTATTTAAAAAATATTATAGATGTACTAAATACAAATATATCCTATACAAATATATTAAAAGCTCATTCTCGTTAGTTTTTATTTATATTAGCGATAGAAAGTTTGTCAAAATTCTAGTTTTAATTATAGAAATTACAGCAACAATTTTTTAAATCTTCAAATCGCAAATTCCAAAATTTGAAAATTCCTTAAAATCCTAAATATTAAATAATTAAGCATAATGAGAATAATTTTTAATAATTTAAAGATTAAATTTTACAATTAATTTTTTAGATTTTTATTAAAAATTATCTAAGGGTTATTAATTTCAAAAATTATTAATCAAGGAAAATATAATAAATTCAATTTTTGATAGATGTATGCATGCATTTATAACTAACACTTTTGAAATGAAACTAACGTAAGTATAAATATCGTCAGCTCTTATTTCGAATTTTCGTTGTAATTCCTTAACGAAGAAATTTTTAACATATGTTTATATGACATTTTTTTTCTTATTTTCACTCATAGAATCTACTGGGAAAGTTATACTGGAAAAAGTAGGGACTCTGTTATTTTATTAAGAATTGAAAATCATAAGAGAATTAATTCAGCATTGACTGAAATTGGTTCAAATAATGTCAGCCAAAAACTATACCAACTGCAAAAGATTAAACGTTACGAAACGAACCGCATTTTATGGCCCTAGGACGATAGACGAGAAAACGGAAGTCGAACGAAGCACGGCACCTCGTGTTAGGTCGATCGAAGGTTCGACCTTCGACCCCCGCGGCGAACTTGAGGAGCCTCGAACGCGGCTCATTAACCGAAGCAATGTTTCGTCGACACGGTTTTTCTAGAAATAGACACTGCGGCAATAAATTGCAATCAACGCCAAGGGATATACTTTAATAAATATTTTATACATTCAGTGAATTTTGCGACTGCCGTGAACGTAGGAAAAAGCGTAATTAAGCACAGTTCTTTTCGTGCAAAGTCACAAAGGTTTTCTTCTAGTTTCTTTCTTCGAAATTTTAGGAACTCGAGATTTTAAGAGACGATTAGTCTGATATATAATTTAATATAATGTGCCATTTTGTTAAATCGTCAGTGTCGAAATAGCAATTTCATAAATTAGATAATTATAATTGTAAGTTTCTACATCTTCGATTGAACTGTAATTTTGGTTAGTGAATCGTATAATTTTTCTATTTATATGTTTCGCGCGTTTAATTAAAGCGTGAAATACGGAATTAAACGCGCGAAATTGTTGCTTTTATGTTAATTGCAAGTATTACATATGTAAAGTTATTGGTTCAATTACTTTTCTAAAACTGTAATTAATCAATTTTTCTCTCATTTTAATAAAAAAAAATTCTCATCTTAAAAAATTCTCATCTTTTAACATAAAATTGAAACAAGATATCGAAAGATTTCTTTTATATTTAACATTTACAAATAATTTTTATATTTATTTTAATTATATTTCTTTTTTGTTCTATTGACAATTAAAGCGAATTAAATGAATTAAGAAACTGAAGGCTAAGAAATTAAAATAATAGAGTAAATAAATTACGAGAAAATTACATGCTTGTATAAAATGTCACTACTTTTTCTTTATCGTATTTATACTTATAATTATTTACACTAACTACTTATAATTAAGTTGCCTGATAAAAGCAATTGTAATTAAAATTAATAATAGTTGTTCTTAGCATGATTGTTTTATTTGTAACATTTCAATTCTACTACAGCAAGATATTCACATTTATACATATATATTTTAAAAATTTCGTAAAAGTATAAATAAATATAAATATAAATATAATAATGTATATTCATTATATATATTTATCCGAGTGTATGTAACATATTATAAATTGGCTGAAAATGTACTACAAAATAACAATTCGTCATTTATCGTTTTGTTACTCACCGTATTTAAGTCCGCGCCATTTTGAAGCCGATTCCTGATACTTATACGTCGGAAGAACATTAAATTGCGATTGTCTAGGAGACGAAGCACAAGGATTATAAACAACCATGCACTTTACACACTTCCGGTTTGAAGGTGGTACCGCTGGTACCGGATACGCCGGTTGGATGTGCACGTATGCCATAGGGGTGACGGATTGTGGCGAATAGTAATTTGTATATCTCTTTCGACGAATACCCGATTGTTTCTCACGATCAACATCAGCCTTTCGAAAGAATGACAAAAATAAGTCCTGGTCTTTCGATTTGTTTAGAAATCTATTACGCAAATTTAGTTTTTTAGACCTATCTTTCAAATTTCGCATCATAAGCGAAGAATCAGGTAATTTTACACTTTGCAGTTTTATTTTGAAGTTTTGATACATTTCATCGTTCCCAAATTTTCTTCTTTTCAAGAAATTATGCGATCTCTCATTCCCCGAATCTACTTTGGACCAAAATTTTCGAACATTCCAAAACTCATCGCGTGAATTCAATTTTTTGTTCACTTTTCTATTTTTAAACGTTTGCGCTTCACTTACAAACACAGACAATTTCAGAATATTCTTATTTGTTTCTTGGTTTTCCAATTGTTGCACGTTATTCGTGTCGAGCAATATCTCACCTCTCAGTTCCAATTTCCTTCTATCCTTTCGAATATCTGCAAACCTATCGTATAAATTCAATTCATCGAAGGTATTCTTCGATTTTTGTATCTCGTTCAACTCATCGATCATCGTAGGGACCACTTTCGTTATCTCTTCATCAAACAATTTCTCATTTTCACGAAGCAAAGAAGAAGCAGAATCGGTTTCGCGAGCACTCGTATCGAGTCGATTTCGGGAATCCGTTATTTCAAATCCACCGAACGTCTCGACGTGACCTTGCACAGTGTCGATCTTACGAAAATCAACGGAGGGATCGATGGTCCGAGGCGATCGATCGCGAGATCTCGTTCTTCTTTCAAGGATGTTTCTGCGATCCGTTGCCCGACCTTTGCCGCTTCTGAACTGCTCGAACGTCTTTGCGGAAGATCGAATCGGTCCGTGATCCTTGCGAAAAAAAAGCATTCCGACAAAAACGGGCTGCGTTCCCGAGATCAATTCCTCATCTCGTTTATATTTTTCTACTTCCTCGAAGTCGGATAGCTGATCAGAATTATGGAAATCATCGAAAATCTTCTTCAAGGATTCGACGTTTACCTTCCCTTCGATTCTCCGATCGAATTCAGGTTCCATCGAGACTGATCCATCATTTCGGTGACGAAGATCTCTGTTATTTATACTTTTAAAAAGAATTTCATTCTTGTCGTTCGACAACAAATTGTACGAAAGAAGTTGTCGTTTTGTCAAGTTTTCGACGTCAGACTTAACGCGACTCAACTCGTTCTCTGAGAAGCGTGAATATTGCGAGAAGGTAGCGATTTTCATTTTCGCCGGTTCCTCGGTTTCATCATCGTTTTCACCGCGTTGTTCGCGCAAGGTTAGCGAAAGGCTGTTGCTCGTATCCGAGTTGTAACTTCGCCCCAAACTCTTCCTGACTTCATTCATCGATTGCCCATTCACTCGGTGCGACAAATTCGCTTCAACGTCGCTCCTTTCACCAACCGCCGAGCCATTCAACGCATTGCCGGTCTCCGAGTCATCCTTCGAAAATCGAGTTTCATCCTGCTCACCTGCGCTCCCAACTGCCTCGCTTCTAAACGCCGTATAATTCGCCTCATCATCGTCATTCGGTCGTCTCTTTGGATCTTTCAACGATGTGAAATCGCTCTTCTTTGTAATTGGATCCTTCCTCGATCCGCGGTTATTTTCTACAAGCTCCGTTTTCCCAGCAAAAGGGGGGTCCGACAGCTGAAGCGGGTTTTCCATCCGATAATTCTCGTTTTTCTTCGTAATTGAATTCCCTGTCGACTCGTGCTTATTTTTTCCGAGACCGACCTTCCTTGAATTTAATGAAGAAAGTACATTTTCCTGAGAGTAATCTGTCGATCTATGATCGTTGATCGAACGATCGCTTTTCTCGTGACTCGACAAAGATTTTTTTGTCGAGTGATCAACTGAATTTTGATTACTTTTCAAATTTGACAATGAAAACCAGCTTTTCGACGAATCCCTAGGAGATCTGCGATTATTTTGATTTTTTATAGAATTTTCTACCAAATACATAAATCCAGTTTTCTTGTTCTCATTTTTCGTATTTCCTTCCACATCTTGAAACGAAAGTAATTTATCTATAGAATAATTTGTTAAAGCGCCATTATTCTCGATGTGATCGCGTCTTTCAAACTCCAATCGCGGAAATGACTTTTCCATTGCGTAACTTGCCGAACCACCGTCGTGTTCATTTTTTATTGCGTATTTTTTTTCGAGATTCTTTTCAACGTCCCATAACGGAACCGAACTTGACACCGAATCAAGGCTTACTGGCTTTTGATCATCGTTCCTCTGGTCGTTTCTCACGAAATTCCACGACAGACGCGACCTTGCGACCGAATAACTTCTCGATCTGTCGTTTTTACCATCGTTCCTTTCCAGATTCCACGAAGGAAACGAACTTTTTGCGAGATCATCTATCGATACGTGATTAGCTTCATTTTCTGCAAGATCATTTTCATCGAAGTTTAACGACAGAAGTGGCTTTTCATCCTCTGTGTTCTTTCCCGGTTCCGCCATATAACTCTTGGATCCAGTATCGGTTCTATCGCCGTTTTTCTCAACAATCCACAATGGAAAGGAACCTTCTGTCGAGTAGCTTACACGTTCTTTATTATTTTCAAAGTTTCCTACAGACGGAAGCGACTCATCAATCGAATAATGCACTTCAGCTTCTGTAGTTTTTTTCAGCCCCATCATGCGATTCTTAGATCCAATTTCGTCAGTTTTATCGTCGTTTTTTCCGGCATCCCACAAAAGATTTGTCGATCCATCGTCGATCCCCTCGAAATTCCACAATTCGATCGAACTCTTCGATTCTACGTCGTTTTTTTCGCGACCTCTTGTCGGAAGCAGCGTTTCACGCGAATAACTCCTGGAGCGTTCGTTTCTTTGAGGATCCGACGACGGAAGCGAAATTTCCACCAAATAACCGGCCTCGTGCGCCCCGTCCAGTTTAGCATTCCTCGGGGTCCGTGTTTCTTCTTCGGCCGCTGAATAATCCCGGCTGAAAGCCTGTCGATCTTCCTCCTCGGTCCCGAGCCTGTAGCTCAGCCGTTCTTCTTTTTTCCCGTGGCCGTTGTGCCGACTGTTCGATCGGGACGACGCGACAGCCACGCTGAAATAGTTGCTGTCCGAATCGATCGGCGTGGAAGCAGACAACGCGTCGCCGGCCGTGTCGATTCGCCATCCCAATAGAAACAAGGCCCCTACTCCGAGGGCCAGGACGCCCCGGGTCCACGCTGACCTTCCGGGGTACATTTCTACCCCATGCTCACAGGAAGCATCGGCACGTTCCTCCGCGCTTCTATCATCACGTTGTCATCTCCGAGAAATGATCGGCCTCGAGAATATCGACGTTGGTAAACGGCGTTGCACTTCTCTTTTAGCACAGTCTTCTAGATTAGTTTACGCTTCCTTCTCCTAATATTGCTTTTTCGATTATTGGTATCGTAGCACTTTGATTCTGAAGTGTTTATAGCAAACTTTGCTGATTCTTGAATGTAAAAAAATTTATAATGCTGGTTTGAATAATTTTTTAATTTCGTAACTTATTTTTTAATTTTTGCAACTTGGATTTGCTTGTGATAGAGTTTGTTGATTTTTGAACGTGATAGAATTTTTAATTTTATAATTAATATTTGGGTTTACTGACTTTGCTAATTTAATCAATTAATAAAAAATTTGAATTTTTTATTTCATAGCTAATTTTCCAAAATACTATTTAAGTTCATTCATCAAATAATTGTGAAGAAAAATAGAAAAATAGTTTTTGTTTATAAAATTATTTGATACAAAACTTACGAAGAAGATTCAAAGAATGTTCATTATTTATTAGTTCATATTTCGATCGTGATTGAACTTGATTTGTTACTAGATAAATTTCAAAGTTGTAAAGATGATCTATAACTTTGTGATCGCTGTGTGAATCTTACAAAACTAACATTATTCATAATTATTCGCGACACTTTTTAATAAATTAAAAGAAATTGTAAAGACGATTTAAATTTAAGAAACGAATAGAATTTCGCTGTCACTGTGCGAGTCCATTTCACGATTTCTTACAAAGAAAAACACCGTTGAGACATGTATCTTCGATGATGCTAATTCCTTTCACGAACGAGTTTGTTTTTTTAATTATGTTCATGAGGATGATTTCAAAGCTAAATATATATCTTTCCAATCAGTGTTTGGATTCGATTATTGGCTTAATTGCAAAGCATAACACTGCTCAAACGTAAATCTTCGATAATGATAACAGACAAACTTGTTTTATAATTGTACTGGTGACGGTGACCTGAAAGATAAATATAATAGCTTCGCGACTGTTATTATTCTCCTTCAACAAGTAGCTTTGTTTTTAAAACAGTTTAACAATTATTAACTTCAACTTATGATCACTCTTTGAGTTCCTTTACTGATTTATTGCAAAGACGAATATTATTAACACATTGGATTTTCATGACGATGATTCATCACGTTCTTCTTCAACAGACACAATCGCTATTCATACATTTGTACAAATGAAGTAACTCGCTTTGATTTTTATCACTTTGATCACATATTTACGTTAATTCACTGGCTGTACATTAGGCACAAGAGTCTTTAGTTAAATATAATTTTTCCGAGAAATATTTACGTTTGTTAAATAACTTTTAGTTAGTTAAATAAAACACTAAAGTAAAATAATTACTAAATCGTTGCAAAAATGTAAGTTTCTAATTAAACTGAAACGAATTTTTCATAATCACTTTTATCCAGACTCTTCGCCGAGTTCGTCGTTCGTTGGAACACAGTTTAAACAGCGCGTAGTTCAAATGGTAACGATCGATCTCCAGATTCGATCGGAGGGACAAGCGGCGAGCGATGCGATTCGTAAATCGTGCAATTTTTTTTTCTTATAGCAGCGTAGATCTACGAAATCTTGTTCCAGGCGGTGACCGTTTCTTGCGCGCATCCCCCCCTCCCCCTCCCGCGGGTCGTACGATTTCCAGCGACGATCGCGAAAACACGCTCTGGTTACGCGTAAAAATCGACGACAATCAACGTTCGGAAGATCGTCCGACACCTTCGATCATAGATTTACGAAGGAATGACGAGAAGTCAGAGGAGGATCCAAGAAGAGGATCCAACGAGGAGAGATCGTGAAAAGAGAGAGCTTGCTGATCGGGAAAGAAAAAGAGCTGCTCGATCGAAGAACTCGTCCTCGATCGATCGACGAGCTAACCGATTCCTCTCCTCGAGAGACGAACCAAGCTTCCAAGAGGGGACCACGATCGATCGAGATCCCTTTGAGATATCGCGAAACCCGAACTCGCGAGGAAAAAGCGATGGAGAGGCACACGTGGACGACGACGAGGTGAATATGTACCAGCTTCGACGGCGGCTCGAGAGACACTGGCTTGCTACCATTACCATTAGCCGCCTTTGCTCTCTCTCCTCTCTTCCTCTTCTTCTTCGTTGGCGGCTCGCGTCCTCCTCCTTCCCGCGGGAAACCCGAATCTCCTCTCCGTACCTCCGTCGATCGGAGCACGTGGGTGGATACGCGACTGGCTCCGGACCGGAGAGGGTCTGTCGCGGGATCTAGTGCTCCCGTTTTTCCTTGTCCCTTTTTGCTTCAGGGCCTGCGTGATTCTTAAGATTACATCACACGCGCGTGTAAACAATACACTTGCCCTGCTCCAAGCACCGCAAGATTTTTTCAATCGTTCTGACGAACAGAACGCGAAGATGAACATGTTTTGGATTTGATGAATTTTTCCGATTGCCGGAAAGAATTGTAAAGAGAGAAATGTAAAAGATAAGAATTTTTTTTCATTGTGTTATAGAAAAAGTGGATGAAACAGTCGCGAAAATTTTTATGAAAGAGATGAAGAAAAATGATAGAGTAAGTTTAAGTTTATTATTGAAAAGATTATTTAACAGAGACTAAATGATATTTTTGAAATATTAAATTCTATTTGAAATTTTCATTGAGAGAGAAACTGGTGTCAGTTAGACGTAATACACTTGATTGTCAACAAATATATTTTTCTATTTTCTCCGATTTCTAATGACTTTTAAAGTAGAAACTAAATTTTTTTTGGTAATTTTATATCATTTTTGGTGATGTCAAACTTATATAATTTAAAATTAGAAACATATATGAATTCACAATATTTTCTACTACTCTTTATTATTAGTTTAATTAGAGAATAATTTTACGGTTGAATTTATTTTAAATATATGTAGATTCTAATAATACGACTCGAAGAAACACATATTTAATATATTTAATTATTATGTGAATTAATTATTTTAGAACATTAAGATTTATCATTTATCATTAAATTTATTCAATAAAAGGAATCGTATGTTTAATGATAACAAAATTTAGACTTTGTAGACTATGATATCTAGTTTGTCTTTATAAATATTATACATATCTACGGAGTAACCAACAAAACGTGTAGATATTCTTTTTCGAAAGATTTTAGTTGATTGAATAAATTGATTTTGATCAATTGAAAGATTTTAATAAGATAATTAAACATTGTTTTTAAAAATTCATGTATTTTTTCTAAATACGTGGCATTAAAAGAAAAGTTTTACAAAAGTTTTACAAAGAAATTCTTTGCACCATTTTGTTTGTAAAATTTATTACAAAAATTTTCTTTCATACTTTTTGTTTTAATACATTATACAAAAAAAGGTTTGCATTCTAATTTTATAAATCGTGATGTATCACATTTTTTACATATCCAGTTCATTAATATTAAAATTTTATCTTAAAACTTTTTCAAAATTACAAGATTTACATTAAAATTTTATAAAATAAATTGTAAAATATCATATTTTTTACACATTCAATTGATTAAAATTACGATATACAAATAATTTAAGATTGTAAACATTTTTTTCAAATTATCTACCAAAAACGAATTGCGTAAGTTCTATTATTGTAAGAGACAGACACGTATTGAGTAAGCTTCCCATTTAAGTTTAAAACATTCGATGTTGACATTAGTAAAGTAGGTCGAACCGAGTATTGCAATGGTTTGTTATCGATTGTTTAACTGTTAGATAAGAAGATGATGTATTTCGCACGAGTGCAAAGATAAATACGTGCTCCAATGTTTATAAGGATTGTTACTGCAAACTAACTAGAATCGCTTATTAGAAACTTTTTTTTATTATAACAAGAATTCTAATAGAAAAATATTATGATAAGATTAAATTTATAACAGGCCTGATATTATTACGTGCCAATGATATTATGATAATAAAAAAATTATAACATATAATTATATAGTTTTTAGTAAGTAGTAAATTAAATCTGTAATAACTAATGTGTCAATGTTACTCTTTAAATATTCTTTACATGTTTCTTGTTAATTTCCGAAATATTGACGATATTCAAAACATATTCAAATAATTACCATGTTCATTTTCAATCATTACGACTCTATTATATTTTACGTCCATTGTAATTTTCGAATTCTTATGTATAAACAGAAATATCTTGTAATCCTGTAATTAATTACAACTAAAATAGAAAATAGAAAATGTTGAGAAACGTGTAATAAATATTTAAAATATACTTATAATGGTTGGATATTTAAGTGTTTAGATTTTTGAGAAAATGAAATCTTTAAAAGTTTTTAGTTTTTAACGACTTAGAATTATGGTTTTCATTTGCGCTTATACAAATAAAGTAGTACGGTTCTATTTGAGAAAAGAAATATTTTGCAAACAATTGATGCATTTGCGACAAAAGCCACGTCATATAGACTATGGTGATAAAGATTACCACGAAGTCTTTTCCTACGATTTCTTTTTTTTTAACTTTACTTGGAATAAAGATAAGGTAATCGCACGTAATAAGAAATTCTTAAAATCCTAATGAAGATATAGAAATATTTCTTCCTCAATAAATTCAATATTGAAAGAAAAAAAACTAATAAATATTTTTATATTTAATATTTATTATTTATTTTTATATTTTTATTTTATATTTATATATCTAAATATACGAAAGTTGAAATGATTTAATATTATGTCGTAAAATTTAATATCGGATATTCAATATTTTTGAAAAAATTTTTTAAAATACGCTAGAATACATTCCATTTGAATGAAGTAAAAGTAAAAAGGTAAAAATAAATTTGTAATATATTTTAATTTTTTATGTTATCTTTGTTAGTATGTGAATGATATAAAGAATATTCGTATTCTCAATGGAAATGCATGCATTAAATTCACTTTATTTCATATTGGTGTCACTTATGCAGTTCAATCTAATTCTCAGAATTATTCTGTGTACCATTAGAATGTTAAGTACATGTAAGTAAAGATTAGAGGAATATATAATACTTTTCCATAAATATGCAGAGTGTGATTTAAGGTTTCATTTCCGAAGAAATCAAGTTTCACAAGTTCATATACTTAAATTTGTCTAATTCTAGACTGTGAAGAAGTGAATAATCAACAAGAATGTTCTATGTGTGAAAATAAATAAAAAATGTGAAATAAAATGTTTTCGCTTAGGACTTCGTCTTTAAGAAAATAAAGAGAATTAAATATACTATATGTAATTTTTAAATCTAATTTTCTAAAAAATAGAGCGTTTGATGAAAAAATTTTGTTCTATATTTTTTAATTACTTTCTGTTGATTAGTTATTTCTCTCTTGTCCGGAATTAGTCATATTCACCAAATATACGTGATAAATTTCCAATTTCTATTTTTTTGAAAATGAAATACTGAAATGTTTGTCTTTTCTTTCATTCTTTTTTTTAATGTAAAATTATGTAAAAACACTTTTCAGTTGTACTATTGGGCTGTTTATATTTAATTTGCAATAACATTTCAATGAAAATGGTACTGTAAAATCTCTTTAAAATATAAAGAGTTAATTACTATAATTTTAACAACTCTCTGTTATACTTCTCTCGTAATAAAACCCTCCATTTTGCTAAATGAATATTACGTCTACTTATTATTATGTATCTATTTATTAAAATCATATCAACTTTATGATTATCAATTGGATACATCATGTTACGTAAGCATTACTCAGCTTGAATTAGGTTATATCATAATGATAATATAAAGAAAAAAATAATTTATAATATGTTTAGTGATCGTGGAATATTTATATAGTAATTTATATTTGATAAATATAAATTTTTAACTTATAATGCAATTTTAACATATAATGCAACATATAATTACTGTTATACTTCTTATACTTATATGTTCAGTTTTGTTTTGCGAAGGTAAAATATTCCAAGATTTATTTAAAATTATGCTAGTTCTATTAACAGAAATTTTTTTTGTTTTTCAAAGAAAATTTTTCATAAATAAATAAAATAATGAACTAAAACAGCAAAGTGGCAATGGTTGCATGCTTCAAATTTATTCTTGGTTACTAAAAATAAATATGAGTTATACTGAAATTCTCATGTAAAAATCATTTTCGATTAAAAGAAAGTACTGAGTTTTTAGAGTAAAGTTTATTCGTACTGTATGGAATTAAATAATGATTTATTTTTCTAAATTTTCTCTGCAATTTTTAATTTTTGTCTAAGATATATTTTTGGAGATGTTTATAGAGCTCTTCAGATTATTTAATAAACTGTTATTGAGTTTATTAAACCTCATTCAGTCCTTGTGTCAATTTGACACATTTTTCTTATAAAATGTTATATTATGTTGCAGCACGCAATTATATTTTCCTAACGTATATTTTTTTAGCATATATTTCTGATATAAAATTTGTTGATGCAAATATGCCGCCAGAGTTGCAAATAATTTTAGTTTATGTATTTAATGCGGCACCTTCTCGAAAAGCATACAGGCATTTATAGTTTTGGAACAAGTGAAAATCCAAAACAAATGATCATAATGTTAGATGAAATTAGAGAAAATAAAATCACGACATGAAATTTGGATTCATGTGAATTTTATTATGCAATTGAATAGTCTATTTATTATATCATGTATCTAAATAATGTAACTTATTCAACTTCTTAAATATTCGTCGTACTAACGGGGAACACTACGTTTATTTTACTGAATCCAATCACTGAAACTTACCCGCCCTCCCCTAAATAATACTACTTCCGATTCAATTGCCGAACGTAACCGCGTGTCGCATAAATATTGATCGTCGTTTTTTTCTTCACTCAGGTGTGTACATCTATTGCATATTTATAAACTGGCTTTAATGCTTAGTACATTACGAATGCAGCTGACGAGATCTCGTTTCGTAAGACTCGGCTGTTTTCGTTTCTTTTCGTTTCTGTATAGGATCCTGCAACGACTAGCCGCGGATCCGATGGCGGTCGTCCGAGAGGTCGCGAAGATATCGACTGCCGGACTTAGGTATATCCTCTTGCCGTGAGGAACTCCCGTTAATTGCGCGTTCGTCGGCATGCCGCTCGGATTTCGCTTCCGGCATCTAGACTGCCGAGAATTTCAGCTGAGGAACCGGCTGGAATGCGACACGGCTGCGCAACAGATCCTCCAGCCGCTTAGGATCGACGAAAAAATACAGACGAGTGCTTCGCGATAAAATTTTATCGAATCTTAATTGCACGTCATACCAGCCATTTATTTCAGCTTCCTTTTATTGTGCAGAAAAAGGGACTTTTAAAAAGGGATCCTTTTAAAGAATCTGTAAGCAGTATTGAAGTATGGAAATATCGAAATACAGTTTAGATATGTATGTCGGTAAATTGTAAGACCAGAAGCTGAATTTACAATTTTCTAAATTTTCATTAATTATATCCGTGAATGTTTGAACGATTTTGAGGCGGACATTAATTGATCTGATTATCATTTTTGTGGATGCATAGAAGACGTTTGAAGTTGGTTTTTCTTTAAGCGAAATCGTATATTTTTTAATGCATTGATCGATTCAACTCGTCATTCTCTATAAAAAAAAGTATTAAATCATTATATCGAAAAATCATTAATTCAGGAGATATTTTATTTAAAATATTGCAATGTGATACTTGTTCAAAGTTGAATTTCTTTGCTCGTTAAATATCAGATTGTATTCTGTTTTTCAAATTATCTTTTGTTTTGAAATAATGATTTTTCCTTCATTTTGTAATAGTATTTTGCATTATGTTTTCATCGTGTGTTATTATATAATAGTTATATAATAATTATCATTGATAATAATTAAATCAATTAATCCCCCTCTCGAAACCGTTCAACTTTTTGATGTAAGTAATCGTTTCGAAAATATTTCATCTTCTGCAATAGTTTTAACTAATTCATCCGACATAAGCTACTGTCTATAAATATTTGATTATTCTCAAATTATTGCAAATTGCATGTTATTTTATCTTACGATCATATCGCTCTCTTGCGAATAAAAATATTTTTATTTTCGAGTTGTAGCATAATGTTAGCATAAAGTCTATTTATATATGTACTACAAGCATTCTTCGTATGACAAATATTCGACGTTTGTTATGTTGTATCGAACACGCGGAATCGGCTTAACGGAAGAAATAAAAGGCAACGTGGAGAGTAAAAAAGGATAATATGCACCGACGCATATCACCTCTATATTCCTCCGTTGTTAACATTGAATCAATTTCATGAATGGATACATTCGTAATTGTACCGTATGTGAGTTACGATTGAAATTAGCATAGCTAGGCGGTACTCGAAACCATACTGTACGAGAGAAAAATACACCCGTACCGTTATGTATGTTCGCATTTTTTTTTTCACAGTAAGAATAAATTATATCTGGCTGAGCAATGATTAACTGACGTTATGATAGCAGGATATAAAATATGTCACGGATATGAAGAATGGTTTAATTCACTGTACCTTGCCGAACCGTTCCCTATCGTATTCAAATCGGCCGATTTGTTGTCGATCCATTCTACCGACAATGGATTTACCTTCTTTGAATTTGTGTCCACGATCATTACGTAAGGCTCCTTTTAAAAAAGAATTCTCTCGAGTGTGACTATTCAAGTAAAATGGAACGCTGAATTTTTATTATAAAATGCAAAAAAATATTATATTCAAATATTTTGGAATATGAAAATTTGTTATTTCTATACTTCTTAAGTATAAATCGTGTATAAACGTAAAATTATCTAAATTATATTGTTTATACTGAAATTATAATATTAATAGAAACGAATAATTAATTTATAATAATCCTATATTGATCATCATGTAGAAAAGAATACACTTTATTATTGACTCTACTTTGATACATGTATATAATACGAATATTTATATATTAATATTCATTATGTTAATAATCTTATTACATTACACTAATATTCATTATAAACATAATATTAATATTTATATCCTATTAATATTTAAACACTTTTATAATTTTAATTTTGTAAAATAAAATCGAACAATAATAAATCTGGGGTTATTTTAAAACTTGCAAGTTCAGAACGCACTGTTTCTTTTATTCTAGAATATTTCTACATTGTGTAATGGGTGGGAAAGTGAAGACATTTTTTTTCTTGAAAATGTTATAAATTACAATATGTAAAAACATTGAAAAATTCTTTTCAAAGGTTACAATTGAAGCCTTTTTTTTTACAAAATGACCCTCTAAAATTTTTTAAAGTTTAGACGATGAAAATTCAAGAGATTATTACGTTTTCATCATTATATTCATTTCTATTTGATACTTAAAGTAACCAAGTAGTACATATATCGAATATATATTACTTGAAGCGTTTGTTCGCGAGAGTTTCACCTTTCCTCCACCGACACCCTCTACCTGGGTCATGGCGTAAGGAACTTTCCCGAACATAGCGTTGCGTCTTAGACAAAGAACCAGGCGTAACGACTTCCGTGGCTCGAAATAAAAACAAAGGTGAGCATAACTAGCTTCATGCCCATATATGGACACGTCGTACGATATTCACGCCAGCTTTTGTCCAATTTCGAGCCACGTGACTATCCTAGGGTAGGGAGGCCGAGATGATTTATAGGCGTTCCTCGACCCCAGATCAAAAAGAAGCGTCTGAACTTTCGAAGAGCTAACAAATGTCAAAGCCTTATCAATACGTGAGTCTAAATCCAGCGAGGATTCCAAGCAAGCACGATTATCTCTATAAAGCTAATAGCGAGGGCTAACGCCCCACCCATACTAGCGTGCAAACCAACAAAATTACAGTCCACTACATCAGCTAACAAAATCTCGCCACGCCACCGCGCGCGCTAATATTTGGTGCTTCGAGCCGGATGCGCTATCAGTTTGATTGTTACCAGGTGTAACCCAGCTCGCGATCACTACCATACAAGCACTCTTCGGTTCTGTAACAGCCGTCACTGGTAGACCCAGATTTCGCCACGCTAAGCATGCACGCGAACGTCGGCCCATCACCCGGTCACAAGAATCAATTTGGACAATACCAAGTGCACAACATCAGTGATCAGCACGACAGAAGCAGAACACGGGTTACGTAGCAGCCTACCAGCGTACGAAATCATCCATGTGACGATCACCGACAGGCCGCGATCAAACATCGTCAAGGGGCAACTTCACCAGGAAGAAAGATCGCTCAACCAACGCTTGGAACGAAGATTCTTCGCTGGTCACCGACCGCGACGTACAAGGCCAAGCGATCCCGCCTTCTATTATCACTCTCCAGCGGTGAATCGAGATTCATTTATTGTTAGACTTGCGCGAGAAACAAAATGGAACGAACCTTCGATCTCCAACAGCTAATAGGAGAGCGTGGCCGCATCAAAGCTGCTCTCACGCGGCTAAAAACCTTCTATGACACGCTAGGAGAATCCGAACCTGTCAACTCCCTTCAGGAGCGACTAAATCATAAGTCTACCCTGCTGGAACGCTTCGAAGCAGTACAGGACCGCATAATCGCGATCGTTCCGGGCACCGCCGACGAAGAAGCACACGAGCAATGCAGGGACGAGTTCGAAAATACGTATTATCGGCTAATAGGCGTGATTCGCCGCAGAATACGGATTTTGCAAGGTTCAACTACCTCGGACACCGCGCAGTACCTACAGCCAATCTCCGCGTCTCCGGTAAACACCGAAACACCTCCCTTAGCTAGATTACTCGTCATTGCATTACCGCAATTCCACGATTCCTTTGGGGAATGGGTTTATTTCCGCGATAGCTTCGAAAACATGATACATCGAAACGAGTCCCTCAGTAATATCGATCGCTTTCATTACCTAAGATCTGCGGTAAAGGGCGAAGCGGTTCGAGCCCTCAAGACACTCCCAATGCCCGACAGCAACTACGAAGCTGCGTGGGAGTTGTTGCGAAAACGCTACGAGGACTCTAACGAGCTCATCGACTACCACGTAGGCTCTCTATTTTCTCTTAAGGCTATCCGCAAGGAATTTTCGATCGAGCTTAGACAGTTACTTGACGATTATACTAATCACACGCGATCCTTAAGATCATTAGGCGAGCCGGTAGATAAATGGGACACCCTAATGATGTATATCATTGTCGAAAAGGTAGGCGCGCGAACTAGGGAAGATTGGGAAAAACGCATTGCCGAGACAGATAAGAGGAAGACGCTTTCCGACTTGCTAATCTTCCTAGAGCAACGGTATAAGTTCCTCGCCAAGACCGGTAGAACGAGCCCAGTCAACCCGTTGACTTCCGGCAGATACATCGCGCCACAACAGCGCAAACCTGCTGCTGTACTTCATGCGAACGAACTGACGTGTCCGTTTTGTTTCGCCAATCATTCGTTACCACGATGCGCTCAATTCAGGAAGCTAGCAATACAATCCCGCTGCGACAAAGTCAAGAAGCTACGGGTATGCCTTAGCTCGAGACATGACGCGGAGACTTGCTCGCAGAGAGCATGCCGAGTGTGTAAAGCAAACCACCACTGCTTCATCCGCGAGCGGTCTCTCGAACGGGAACAAGCAAAACGTTAAAGGATTCGCAAATAGGGACTAACGATGACGCTCACCCGCTCCAAAGCTTAATATTCACTACCGCTGAAGCCACTCCGCATGAGTACGTGCTGCTCTCAACGGCCATAGTCAAGGTAACTGACAACCGCGGCCAGACCCATAAGGTCAGAGCGTTCCTTGATCAGGGTTCCCAGGTGAACATTATCAAGGAGGATTTCGCTAGACGCCTCTAAGATGTGACGCTATGCGAACGATGATATCCGGAATAGGCGCTACGGATCCTAGGGACACCATTAAGGGCAGGGTGCAGGTGCGGATAGCTTTGCGATGTACTAATTATAAGTGCGAATTGCCGTGTCTAGTCATGCGCAAGCTGACCGCTGACATCCCGAGCTTCAAGCTCCCCTCCACCGCGCTTCCCATTCCATCACGCCTACAAACAATACTACGTTCCGCGAGACGTAATTATAGGCAACGGTTATCTTTGCGACTTAACGTGTGTGGGCCAGCATTGACTGGGCGCGAGAATGCGCATATTAATAAAGACGAGGTTGGGATGGGTTCTCGGAGGTCGTATCCGTGTACACAGTGCAGCGCAGGTTTTTTCCTGCAACACCGTCACGAACGAAAGCCTCGATTGACAACTAGCGCGTATCTGGGAGATTGAATCGGTACCGGTTAGTAATGACGCGACCGATCATTCGTGCAAGGATCTCTTTAAGCAAACGGCCGTTCGGACTCCCTCCGGCCGATACAGCGTTCCCATCCCGTTCAATGACAAACTTTCGGAGCTCGGTGACTCCAAAACTGTAGCTGTTCGGTCTCACTGAACAGGCGAGGGCCAGAAAGCCGGGCGGTTCCTTTGTTTAGATTTTGCACATAGTCAAACGGCACGCATTCGGTTAAGCGGAAGGCTCCAATTGCAATTGAGCTATTGTTTCGTCATCGCGCGGTTGTATGATTGGCTGTGTGTCGATGGCGTGATTCTTTTTTGCTTGTTTGCGTCTTCTTCTTCACCTTCTCAAATCTTCGAAATCGAATCGGTTCGACGAGCCACGTGGAAAGAACGTACAGTTCTATGGGAGTTCTCTTACAGTTCTATTCGAATTCTATTGCATTTTTTGTGGTGCGACGATACGAGTTCAAGTGGTGCGACGATATAATTCTAATTCAAGCAATCCAAATCCTACTGATTCCAATCCCACTAAATCCAAAACCTACTGATTTCACCTCCTTCTGATCCTAAATCCTACTGAATATAAATCCTACTGATTCTAAAATAAACCCAAACTTTAAATTGAACCAGCTGGCTTTCATTAACGTTGAAAGCAGCAAGCCACCGATCAAATTTGCGGCCATTGCGTAAATTCGGATCGGCACGCGACAGTAGCTCTAAGACGATTCTTCAACTTAGAGAAGAAACTCTTACGATCGCGTAATCTACGTCGCGAATACATCGAGTTTATGCGCGATTACGAAGAGCTTGACCATATGACCAAGATATCGCACGACATTATTCGTGACCGCTCATATTACCTACCGCATCACGCCGTGGTAAAAGAGAGTAATACCACGACGAAAATTCGCGTTGTATTCGATGGGTCCGCCAAAACTACCAGTGGCATCTCTCTTACCGACGCCCAACTGGTTGGCCCGGTTGTGCAAAACGACTTGTTCTCAGTACTAATAAGATTCCGACAATATCCCCTCGTATTAAGCGCGAACATCGAGAAAATGTACAGACGGGTTTTAATCGCACCCGAGCAGCGCCCGCTTCAACGCATCGTCTGGCGGGAGCACCCTTCCTTACCGCTAGAGACGTTCGAGCTCAATACGATCACCTACGGCATGGCCGCCTCTTCTTTCTTAGCCATCCGCACACTAAAGCAAGTCGGCATTGAAGCAAGTCATGATTTCCCAACCGCGAGTCGCGTCATCGAGAATAACTTTTACGTAGACGATTTCCTAACCGGCGCGAAAAATATTACCGACGCATTGCAGATCAAGCAAGACGTAGAAAAAATTCTTCCCGGAGCAGGCTTCTCTCTCAGAAAGTGGGCCTCCAATGAACCCGCGATTCTATAAGCGAACACGGAAATGACAGTGCCCATTGCTCCAAATACGGAAATGGGTCCTCGAACTCTCGGGCTATTGTGGGTTCCTGCGACCGACACTTTGAAATTCCCTTCGGACACTTCCAATACTAAGCGCGTGACAAATCGCACGATTCTATCATAACTCGCGAAAATATTCGATCCTATCGGATTAATAGCACCCATCGTCGTGAACACGAAGCTCCTAATGCAAGCTCTGTGGCGACTAGGGTTATGATGGGATGAATCGGTGCCACAACACGTACACACGGAATTTCATAATTTCCAAGCTGACATTTCAGCGTTAAATCAAATATCAATACCTCGCTGGGTATTAACGCGAGCCGTCGCGAAAGTAGAAATTCACGGGTTTTGCGATGCTTCCGAAAAGGCATACGGCGCCTGCGTATACCTACCTACTTCACACCGTTTTGGAGTAACCAAAGTCCGACTCCTCTGCTCCAAATCGCGCGTCGCGCCTCTCAAACGGATCAGTCTACCCCGTTTTGAACTATGCGGAGCACTCCTTTTGATCCAGTTGGTAGACAAGGTACGAAGAGCCTTAAGATTACCGAACATCGACGATACGTATTGGACGGACTCCACGATAGTGTTGGCGTGGTTGAAAGGTTCCCCCGACCGATGAAAGACTTTCGTCGCGAACCGCGTAACAGAAATCACATCTCTTTCGCGCAGCGAATGGAGGCACATTGCCTTCGCGGAAAACCCTGCGGACGTACTATCGCGAGGTTCCTCCGCAGCCAGTCTACAAAATTCAAAACTCTGGTGGAGAGGACCATCTTGGCTTAACCAACCTCGCGACAACTGGCCAGCCGCTCGACCGCTGCCAGTCGAAATTCCGGAGCAGTGATTGGTAAGCTGCGCCTCCGCGGAAACGAGCAACGAATCGGAGCTCGACATGCTCCAAAAATATTCGGACTATTCTCGATTAATCCGCGTGACCGCCTATTGTCTCAAATTTATAAGAGCGTTGAGGCAGCGCATCAACCGCACAAACGCAAACCGAACCCAGATCCTCGAGACAATACCGACCGGTACAGGCCACAGTCTGACGACACGGGACTTAAACTCGGCTGAGGTCGCCATCGTCAGGATCGTTCAGAAAGATGCGTTCAAGCGAGACATCGAAGAACTAAGAGCAGGCAAGCTCGGCCGCACCAGCTCACTGCTCCCGCTGCATCCTCTTCTTGACGATGAGGGATTACTCCGAGTGGGTGGCAGGCTCGCGTTCGCGGATCTGAGTTATGATCAATAACACCCTGTCATTCTTCCAAAAAATAGTTACGTGACACAACTAATTATAAAACGAGAGCACATTCGCATGTTACATGCAGGGCCCGAGGCAGTATTATCCGCCATCCGCAGGAAGTACTGGGCGTTCTCAGCCAGGAACCTAATAAGAGGTGTCATTCGGAAATGCATGCGTTGCAATCGAGTGAATCCAAAGGGTTTAAGGACCAATTAATGGGGAAACTACCAAGGACAAGGGTGACCGCTCAAAGTCCCTTCTTTTCCGCCGGGGTCGATTACGCAGGACCGTTCTACGTCAAAGATAGACTACGCTCAAAAACCGCGACAAAGGCGTATCTGTGCTTGTTCGTGTGTCTTACCACCTAGAGCTAGCCGCGGATCTTATTACCGGAGCATTTCTGAAATGTTTCCAGCGTTTTCTAGCGCGTAGAGGAGTAAACAAATCTACTCCGATAACGGTACCAATTTTGTCGGTGCGCGGAACGAAATGAAAAAATTTACAGCGTTCCTCAAAGCGAATCACCGGACAATAACAAACCAAGCGGTCATAGAAGGCGTCGATTGGCATTTTATTTCCCCTCGTGTTCCTTATTTTGGAGGATTGTGGGAACGCTCCATTAGATCCGCAAAGCAACATCTATTGCGGGTAGTCGGAGAAATGCGATTGACGTTTGATGAATTTTACACCGTCCTTGCGCATGTATGAACTCTCACCCACTGTACCCGATGTCACACGATCCTTCTGACCTCAACCCTCTTACTCCTGGGCACTTCCTTTTTGGACGCCCTCTTACTGCTCTCTCATATCCTGACATCATTGACGTCAGCACTAATCGCCTGGACCGTTTTCAACTGCTTCAAGCTATTCAACAACGCTTTTGGAAACGATGGCAGGCCGACTACCTCCACCAGCTTCAGCAACGGCACAAGTGAAACACTTCGGAGCACCTTGGCATAGGCACCATGGTGGTGTTTAAGGACGAGAACTTACCACCGCTCCGTTGGAAACTCGGCCGAATTACGGCCTTACACCCGGGCAAGGACGGCATCGCCAGGGTCTTGTCCGTCAAAACAGCTGACGGAGTGGTGAAGCGCCCAACTACCAAGGTCTGCATCCTGCCGGTGGACGACGGAGGATCTACACCCCTACTTAAAGACATTTAGTTTCGAACGCCAGGCGTTCAAGGTGGGCGGTATGTTCGCGAGAGTTCCATCTTTCCTCCACCGACCCCCTCTACCTGGGTCATGACGTAAGGAACTTTCCCGAACATAGCGTTGCGTCTTAGACAAAGAACCAGGCGTAACGACTTCCGTGGCTCGAAATAAAAACAAAGGTGAGCATAACTAGCTTCATGCCCATATATGGACACGTCGTACGATATTCACGCCAGCCTTTGTCCAATTTCGAGCCACGTGACTATCCTAGGATAGGGAGGCCGAGATGATTTATAGGCGTTCCTCGACCCTAGATCAAAAAGAAGCGTCTGAACTTTCGAAGAGCTAACAAATGTCAAAGCCTTATCAATACGTGAGTCTAAATCCAGCGAGGATTCCAAGCAAGCACGATTATCTCTATAAAGCTAATAGCGAGGGCTAACGCCCCACCCATACTAGCGTGCAAACCAACAAAATTACAGTCCACTACATCAGCTAACAAAATCTCGCCACCGTGCGCGCTAACAGCGTTATTATCAAAAATATCGATATTTAGTTGATATATTTCTATGAAAATATTGATATCTGTTTGACATCTATGTAATGATATCGTTTGATACATCACTTTATTTAATTGATAAAAAGTAATATTTACATCTTAAATAACATCTGAACAATATATTTTAATTTCGATATAAATATCGATTTATTTTAAATCATTATTTATTTTTCTTTCTTTCTGTACTGCGATCGCTATGTTCATAATTATATTTACACTTATATGGTATATATATATTTACTTATTTATTTATTATATATATATATACTTACTTATTTATTATTATATATATATATTTACTTATTTATTGAAATTTTATACATTATATCAAGTATCTGTTATCTTATCATGTGCGTACAAAAGAAAAAGGATAAATAACGACTTAAAATATATATATTTTTTTTATTTATATATATATATATAAACATCTATTTTTTAAATCTAATTTTAAATCTAAACATCTAAATATAAACATCTATAATTTTAAAAGTTTAATATTAAAAGTTTAATATTAATATTGATGCATTTATAGGTTTGTTGAAATATCGATAACACATCATTCAATAAGTCTCCGAGCTAAGAAAAACAAATTTTTTTTTTAGAAATTCGACTTTATTTATACAACATACTCTCCTTCAAGAGTGATGCATTCATTCCAACGCTCCTCTAACTTTTCGATGCCTTTTTTGTAGAACGATTTGTCTTTGTTCTCAAAATAGGCCTCAGTTTTGGCAATCACTTCTTCATTTGAGCCAAATTTCTTTCTCTGGAGCATCTTTTTGATGTCTGCAAAATGCCAGTAGTCGATGGGGACCAGATCTGGAGAGTACGGTTCATGGGGAAGCAATTCGAAGCGTAATTCATTCAATTTAACCATCGTTTTCATCGACTTGTGTGACACAGGGCATTGTTTTGGTGAAACAGCACTTTTTTCTTTTGCACGTGAGGCCGTTTTTTCTTGATTTCTACACTCAATCAATCCAATAATACCATGTAATATTCGCTATTGATAGTTTTATCTTTCTGAAGAAAGTCGATGAACAAAATATCATGCGCGTCCCAAAATACGAATGCCATAACCTTGCCAGCTGACTTTTGAGTTTTTGGTCGCTTTGGACAACTTTCATCGGCTGCTGTCCACTTAGCTGACGACCTTTTTGATTCAGGTGTGTAGTAGTGGATCCATGTTTCATCCATTGTCACATATCGACGCAAGAAATCCTTTTTATCTCGCTTGAGCAGCTCCAAACAGCGCTCTGAATCGTCGACGCGTTGTTGTTTTTGGTGCGGTGTGAGCAAACGCGGCTCCCACTTCGAAAGCAACTTATGCATGCTCAAATTTTCGTGTAAAATTGTAAACACACTACCTTCTGATATCTTTAAGGTGTCAGCTATCTCACGCAACTTCACTTTACGGTCTTTCAAAACTATTTTGTGGACCTTTTTTATGTTTCCGAACAACTGCCGATTTTGGGCGACTAGAGCGTTCAGCATCATCGGTGTTTGTATGACCGCATTTAAATTCAGCATACCAGTCAATGATAGTTGATTTCCCTGGTGCAGAGTCTCCATGACGCTTATCAAGCCATTGTTTGGCTTCAACAGTATTTTTCCCCATCAAAAAACAATGTTTAATCAACACACGAAATTCTTTTCTATCCATTGCTTTGAAAATTACAAAACTGGGGTCACTGAAACCACTGTAACCTGTAAACTAATTATCAGAATGTCATGACATGTATCGTTTGAAGGATGCTACTATCCAGAAATCATATGGGTCAACAGTGTTGCCATATATGTGTCAGACCGGAGACTTATTGAATGATGTGTTATATCGGCAGAAGTATCAAACCAGTATTGATATTTTCATGAGGTATCAATAAGTTGATTTAGTGTAAGTACTTTTCGATTTGACATCGATTCAATATCAAAAATTGTTACCAAACAGATACTTAAAATTTCAATATATATTGATACTTTCTATTGAGTTTTTTTTTTTAATTGAATATCATTATTAGTATTGGTATCGATTCAATTAGTTTGAGATAAACTGCATTTTATAAGAACATTGATTTATATGAAGCAATTCATATGAGACGCGATTTTTAGTAACAACTATGCAGCAAGTTTGCGTTCATGAAAAATGAACATACCATGGAACGTTAATTATTTAAATTAATTCGAACTAAAATGATTCAGAAAATCAATTTGTTCGGATAGTCAAATAGTTTGGACAATTAGCACTAGAACAACCGACTTTTAATACGTGTCAAAATATTCTACATAATATTTAAATTAAATATTTTACGTAATATTTGAACTAAACAATTTAAACTAATTTGATGTATTTTATTTTTATGTAATATATAAACTAAATAATTTAAAATAATGATAATATTTAAACTAAACAGATTTATACAATTTATACAATTACATTTCTGTCTAAACAGAAATCAATATTAATTCTGACAAAATACCTGTATCTTTTAAGCAATTGTAAAAAAGACAAATCTAAAATCCTTCATATTGACAAGTTTAATTATTCCAATATTAAATGTATATGAATTTATTTAATTTATAATTTATAATTTAATTTATATATTTGTAGGGGACACAACCCAGACTGCAGTATAAACATTCTCACGACATGGACCCAGTTGACAGTATCGGCATAGCCATGAGGCAATCGTCAAAAAACCTCTCATGGGCCTGACCATAAACACCATCAGATAACACCCGCTTTCCGACCCCCTGAGGGGTAAGGACATAATGAGAGTCAGGGTATAAAAGAACTGACTCCAACGCGTTAAGGGACCAGTTATCCGCAGTGTAGTACTAGGTGGTCCACGTCTAGTGAGTCCTTCCATGTGTGCAGTCTAACTGTGTCGCCTACTTAGCTCTCGCATCAAACAGACAATAAAAATAATTACCTTTCGTACACTGTCCTTATATATTCACGCAATCTCTGTATTATTATTATTGTTGTTGTTATTATTACATATATATATATATCTTTATTAGTGTAAAATAAAGGCTTCTAAAATACTAAAATATTAATATATATTCAGCATGAAATTAGTTGATTGTAATAAAAAGCACTTACTGCTCTAATTTGAAATGTAATATATATTACACAAATGTTAATTAATTTTTTAATAAATGCTTTGTAATAAGAATATGCATATATCGTTCAATACTTTGTCTCATTCAACAGGCTCGAAGATCACTTCGATTGTTCGCGCGCGTGTGTAGCGAGACGAGATCGTGGTTACTAAATGGACTGTATTTATGTTCGTGCGCTGAATATCAGGGGGTTTTCCCCTCGTGGTAATTTTGTGTCGCGAGAGATTGAACTTTATTACTCGAAAGTCGAAGTGATTCTGACTTGCAAGCTGAAGGAAAGCCCGAACGCCTTCTCGGTTCCCCTTCCTTTGGCTTCGAAAATCGCGGGTCCAGGGTGGGACACGAAGGGCCAAATACCCGTTGCCGTCTTGGGTGATCTCGCTGGCCCGTGTTTCTCACGTGGTCGGGAAAGTTGGTGCCATGCTTCAATCCACGATCGAAGGTCTTGTCTGCTTAGAACAAAGTTCAGCCATGTGGTCAGGGTTTTCTGGCGACAAAGGCCTGCTAAGGACACTTAAAAACCAATAAATTTTCCCCGACGTGCCTGCATTCAGACCGTGGGTATTGTAGCATGGAAACTATCTCGAACATACCGCCCACCTTGAACGCCTCGCGTTCGAAACTAAATACAAGAGTGCACTACGGATAGATTACAGACAGTTATTACATATCGATGACGCAAGGACGAGTTGCGCGGCATACACAAAATATAATTTTCACATGCACGCGCTTGACATGAGTTATGAGTCCATCAATTCCCTGCGGGTCCTCCTCCTTCGTCCACCGGTAGGATGCATACTCTGGCTGTTGGACGTTTCACCTCTCGGTCGGCTGTTCGGATGGATACGATCCTGGCGATGCCATCCTTCCCGGGGTGTAAGGCCGTGAACCGGCCGAGTTTCCATCGCAATGGTGGCAAGTTTTCGACCTTCAGCACCACCATGGTGCCTACCCCAAAACGTTCCGAAGTAAACGACCTCCATTTATGCCGCTGCTGCAGTTGATGGAGATAATCGGCCTGCCACCGCTTCCAAAAATGCTGCTGCATAGCTTGAAGCACTTGAAAATGACTCAAGCGATTAGTTTTGACGTCGGTGACGTCAGGATATGGGAGCGCGGTGAGCGGGCGTCCGATCAGGAAATGCCCAGGAGTCAAGGGATTCAAATCGGCAGGATCGGACGACAGGGGATGCAATGGCCGAGAGTTCATACATGATTCAACTTGCGTCAGGACGGTGTAAAGTTCGTCGAAGATTAATCGTGTTTCTCCGACCAGCCGCAGCAAGTGTTGCTTCGCGGATCTGACGGAGCGTTCCCACAGCCCTCCAAAGTGAGGAGCATGAGGGGGAATAAAATGCCAATCGACACCTTCTATGACCGCGTATCTCGATATTACCTGGTGGTTTGCCCTGAGGAACGCCGTTATTTTTTTCATTTCGTTCCGCGCACCGACGAAATTAGTACCATTATCGGAGTAAATATCCTTGCACACTCCTTTTCGCACTAAGAATCGCTGAAAGCAATTTAAGAACGCTTCGGTGGTGAGATCCGTGGCTAATTCCAAGTGGACGGCCTTCGTGGCCAAGCATACAAACAAGCACAGGTATGCTTTCGTGGCAGTTTTGGAGCGTATCCTATCCTTTACGTAGGAAGGCCCGGCATAGTCGACACCCGTAGAGTGGAAGGAACTCTGAACATTTACCCTTGCCCGTGGTAATTGCCCCATTAGGAGGTTGGCGCTTCTGGGACTTACCCGATTGCAGCGTACGTACTTCCTGATTACCCCTCTTATCAGGCTCCTGGCCGAAAGGGGCCAGTACTTCCTCCGAATCGCCGATAGCACCGACTCGGATCCTGCATGCAGCATGCGCTCATGTTCTCGCTGGATTATCAATCTGGTTATGTGACTGTCCTTGGGGAGAATCACTGGGTGTCGCTGCTCGTAACTTAAGTCCGTGAATGCGAGTCTACCACCCACGCGGAGTAATCCCTTGTCGTCCAAGAGGGGGCTTAGGGGGTGTAACGAATTCGAGCGGCTGTCCTTGACTCTCTTGAATTTCTTTATGTCACGTTCGAAGGCCTGCCTCCGGACGATCCTGACGATGACAACCTCGGCTGAATTCAACTCTTGTGTGGTTAGAGTCTGTCCTGTGCTATCCGGCATAGGGGGCTGGCTTCCACCTGCGCTCCTGCGGTTGATGCGTGACGTGATTCTAATCGCCGCGCGAAAGATACAAAATTTCGGTCACGCGATTTGCTACGAAGGTCTTCCAGCGGTCGGGGCAGCCCTTCAGCCACGCCAACACTATTGTAGAATACGTCCAATATTTGTCCTCGACGCTTGGTAGTCTCAAAGCGCTTCGCACCTTGTCTATCAGTTGGATCAAGAGGAGTGCCCCGCACAGCTCGAGCCGAGGTAGGCTGATCCGTTTGAGAGGACGCACGATTTGGAAAACAGGAGTCGGACTTCGGTTGCTCTAAAAGAGTCGGACGTTTGCAAGCATACGTAGGCGCCGTATGCCTCTTCGGAAGCGTCGCAAAACCCGTGAATTTCTGCTTTCGCGGAAGCTCGCGTTAATACCCAACGAGGTATTGATAACTGGCTTAGTGCTGAGATGTCAGCTTGGAAGTTATGAAACTCTGTCAAGAGGTGCTGTGGCATCGATTTGTTCCACGATAACCCTAATCGCCACAGAGCTTGGATCAGGAGCTTCGCGGTTACGACGATGGGAGCTAACAAGCCGAGGGGATCAAATATTTTCGCGAGCTGGGACAGGTGGGTTTTATCACGCGCTTCGTGTCGGAAGTGCTAGCGGGGAATTTCAGCGTGTCAGAGGCAGGAGCCCATGCTAACCCGAGAGTTCGAGCACCCGTTTCTGTATCTGGCACGATGGGAACCGCCGCTTCCGAATTCTCTTATAAGAGCGCGGTCTCGTTCGAGGCCCACTTTCGTAGAACGAATCCTGCCTCGCGTAAAATCCTTTCCACGTCCCGTTTGATTCGTCGCGCCTCTGCGGAGGTTTCTACGCTGGTCAAGAGATCATCCACGTAGAAGTCGTTCTTGCTTACGCGACTCGCGGTGGGGAAATCATGGCGGGCTTCGATACCGACTTGTCTCAAAGTGCGAGTAGTAAGTAAGTTGCCGCCGCCATGCCGTAGGTTACAGTGCTCAGTTCAAACATCGCTAGAGGGAGGGAAGGGTGTTCCCGCCAAACAATGCACTGGAATGGCCGCTGATCGGGGGAGATGAGAATCTGCCTATACATTTTCTCAATGTCCGCACTTATCACGACCGGATACTGTCTAAATCTTATCAGTGTAGTATACTGTCTTGTCAGACAGTAGATCGTCCTGCACAACCGGGCCGACCAGTTGGGCATCGTTGATGGAGATTCCACTGGTCGACTTGGCAGACCCATCAAAGACGACGCGAATCTTAGTCGTGGTGCTATTTTTCTTTAATGCGGCGTGATGCGGTAAATAGGAGTTCCTCGTACTAGCGTCGCGTGATATCTTGATCATGTGACCGAGGGTTTCGTATTCGAGCATGAATCTGATATATTCGCGACGCAGGTTGGGTAACCGTAACAACTTCTTTTCCAAATTAAAGAATCGCCTTTTAGCCATGGATCTGGAGTCGCCAAGCTCCGAGAGTTTGTCGTTAAACGGAATGGTGACGCTATATCGGCCAGAGGCATTCCGTGCAGCCGTTCGCGTGAAGAGATCCTCGCAGGGGTGATTGATCGGGCAACCGTCAACCTGACCGCTTCAACGTCCCAGAATCGCGTCAATTGACGGTCGAGGTGCTCGTTCGTGTCGAGTTTGCAGACGTGCGCCTGGGACCCACTATCCGCGCGACTGCGACCTCCAAGTAACCATCACAGTTGTGTTTTCGAAAGTACAGGCAATTTCGCGCCCAACCGGTGTTGTCATACACACATCAGGTCGCAAATGTAACCGTTGCCGATGATGAGATCAACGTCCTGCAAAACGTAATATTGCGGGTCGGCGAGGACCAGATGTAATGGGATGGGAAGGCGAGCTTGAAATTTGGAACTTCCGTGGTCAATTTACGCATGATAAGGCACGGCAAATCACACTTATAGTAGTTAGTGCAGCGTGAGGCAATCTGCATTTGCACCTTGCCCTTGATGCGGTCCTTTGACGTTGTCGCGCTCACTCCGGAGATCATCGTTCGGGTCGCGTCCCACTTCAGTCCGAGGCGCCTCGCGAACTCTTCCTTTACGATGTTCACCTGTGAGCCCTGATCGAGAAGCGCCCTCCCTTCATGGATTCTACCCCGGTTATCGGTGATCTTGAGTAGAGAGCAGCACGTGCTCAAGCGGAGGCGCGCTAACGGCCGTGGACGTCAAGCTCTGGGGCGAGTTGGAGCCGTCGCTCCGCTTTACTTCCGTGTCCGCACAATAAATGGTTGTCGGAGCAAAGCGGGCACTTGACTTCATTTGCGTTTAGCACGGCGGCGGGCTTACGCTCCCGTTGCGCGATAAATCTGCGGGAAGTCGGTGGGGTAATTTTGCGCGATTAGCGGTCTATGGTGAGAAACTTGTGCTGTTGCTCGAGATCGGAGAGTGTCTTCGCTCGGTCTGCCTCAGAAACGCGTCTTTTCGTTTAGTCTGCGCATCTAATTTTCGGACTATGAGGCGTATCAGCCAAGCGTCCCACTTGTCTACCGTTTGACCTAGTGATATCAAGGATCGCGTGTGATTGTTGACATCGTCGAGTAATTTCCTCAACTCACTCGGCGATTCCGGGCGGATAATTTTGAGATCGAATAGCGCATCTAAATGGTAATCGACGTGCTCGTTGGTGTGCTCGTAGCGCTTGCGTAGCAATTCCCGGCAGCATCGTAATTGCTGTCGGACACTGGGAGCGTCTTGAGAGCACGAGCGGGCTCGCCATTTACCGCTGATCGTAGGTAATGGAAGCGATCTATGTTGCTTAGGGATTCGTTTCGATTTACCAGGGACTCGAAGCTGTCACGAAAGCAGACCCATTCCCCCAAGGAACCGTGAAATTCGGGTAGCGCAATAGCGGGTAACCTGGTTGGGGGAAGTATATCAGAAGTGGCCGGGGACGCGGACGTTACTTGTTGGGGTCGCGCGTTGCTCGAAGTTGCTGAAACTTGCAAGCTCTCTATTCGGTTTCGAATCGCGCCTATTAACTGGTAAAATGTGTCATCAAACTCGTCACCCCACCGTTCGTGAAATGCTTGGTCAGCGGTGCCCGCAACGATTTCGATTATGCGGTCGTGAATCTCCGCGAATCGTTGTGGCAGGGCACAAATGTTGTCGAGTCGCTCCTGAAGGGAGTGAATTGATTCGTTTTCTCCTCGCTTATCATAGTAGGATATGAATCGCGTTAGAGCCGCTTTGACGCGGCCGCGCTCTACTATTAGCTGTTAGAGATCAGAACTACCGGTCCGTTCCATTCTTCCTATCCCACGCAAGTCAAACAATGAATGAAACTCGACTCACCGTAAGAAGGTAGCAATGGGTGACGGGGACGCTGGCCTTGTACTCTGTGGTTATGACCTTGATGAACAGTCGTCCTTCCTGGAGTAGCTGCCCTGGAGATGGCTCTCTGCGACGTTCGATCGTGGCCTGTCTGCGATCGTATCCTCGTGGCTGACCTCACCCGCTAGTAACGGCTGCTACGGGACCCGTGATTTGCTTCTGTAGCACTAATCACTAATAGGGTGCACTTCGTAGCATCCGAACCGATTCACGTATCCGGCTCGAAGGACCAATGTTCGCGCGCGTGTGTAGCGAGACGAGATCGTGGTTACTAAATGGACTGTATTTATGTTCGTGCGCTGAATATCAGGGGGTTTTCCCCTTGTGGTAATTTTGTGTCGCGAGAGAGTGAACTTTATTACTCGAAAGTCGAAGTGATTCTGACTTGCAAGCTGAAGGAAAGCCCGAACGCCTTCTCGGTTCCCCTTCCTTTGGCTTCGGAAAATCGCGGGTCCAGGGTGGGGCACGAAGGGCCAAATACCCGTTGCCGTCTTGGGTGATCTCGCTGGCCCGTGTTTCTCACGTGGTCGGGAAAGTTGGTGCCATGCTTCAATCCACGATCGAGGGTCTTGTCTGCTTAGAACAAAGTTCAGCCATGTGGTCAGGGTTTTCTGGCGACAAAGGCCTGTTAAGGACACTTAAAAACCAATAAATTTTCCCCGACCCAATGCCTGCACCCAGACCGTGGGTATTGTAGCATGGAAACTCTCCTGAACATCGATTTTATTTCTTAGAATTGATAACAACAGCGACGCAGCATTGCACTGGTTTGAACAATTGACGCTCTACTGTACTCATGTACATATTGCTTGACTAAAATTGAAACGTTAGTGTTTCTTAGTAAAGCGGCACATTATTTTATATAGATCAATTCAGACCAGCAGTTTGCGATCATTTGGATGCACACTTTTTTAGACACGAAAGCAAATGCAAAACGCGACAGTATATTAATGAAAACCACTACTGTAGATTGCAAGAAAAATAATTGGATGTGTAAACTCGGTGATAAATTAGGTACTCGTTTGCTTCGGACTTTAAGAGCGAAAAAAGTGAACGTTAAAAGTTTAGAATAGTTTTTTTAATGCCCGTCGATTTTATTTGGCCAGAAATAATAATATCTTTTAAACTTTGAGTTAGATTTATTGAGATTAAATAAATAATAAATAATTATAATTTATGTGGAATTTTGCAGTACATTATAATAAGTATCAACTGGAAAAATTTTAGCCGTAATATTAAAACATGTTTGTCACATCAAGTTATGTTATAGTTGCATTTGTTGACATAAAAATATATGTAAAATTTTATATCGATTAATAAAAAAAATTGTGCTATAGAATTCTATAATAAATTGTAATCTTTTCCTTATTATCTAATTGAAAATCACAGACAAATCTGAATTTAAAAATCGGATACAGAATATCAAAATTTTTTTATGTATATACATCGAAATCTAACACAACTGAAGCAGTGACATATTTTACCATTATATTATGTGATATTATCAAATATTGTAATGTTGCTTTATTGTTTTTCTTTAAAGCGAGTTAAATTTGAAGAAAGATTTTTTTAAAGCTTAAAGTAACTTTTATTATATAATTTATCACATTTCTATCTGCAGTGTTAGTTTTGCAATAAATCCAATTATCATAAAATTATATAAATAGTTTCGTCCAGTACAATTATATAATTTTATATAATTACTTCGTTATTACATCGATGCAATAAAATTAGCTGATTAATTATTTCACTCTCAAAGTATCCATCATTGCCATATATCCAATCTTTCACATTTTTATATCTTAAATTCATAAAATATTGTGCAATAACCTAATGGATGACAAAATTTTACGTAAACGTAAACATTTTTTAAAAATTTCTTAAAAATTAATTTTGTCATATTGCAATATTTATATTATATTAATATCTTTAATATGAATAATATAATGAAAAAAAAGAAATATCGTAAATTCTTTTATTTCTATTGTAAATTCTATTAAATTTTTTTTTTAATTATGTTTTAGTTAACAATTTACTTATAGTAAAGCATCATAAATGGTTATAATTTTTCCGTATAATTTTTGCACATTTTTATTAATTAATTAATTTTAATTAAGTTTAGTTTAGTTAATTGATGCCGAAATGAAACGTTCTGAATGAATACAGCGAGAGGGGGGGGGGGGAGATAATGGATACCTATTTTTATTTGCATATTATTTTTTGCATATATATTATATTTTTATAATATTAATAAGTTTTTATAATATCAAATGTTGTGGTATTATACATAACATGATTGCAGAATTTTATTTGAAATAAAAAGTTTAAAATTATTTTAAAAACAATTTAAAATAACGAATTATTTCTACTAATTTATTATTTTTATTAGAAAAATAACTTTCGCTTGAGTCCAAATCAATTAAATTATTTGAAAATAATTTTTTATTTGTGTTAAGTCATTAAAATTAAATAATACCAATAGAAAGTGAAGTTTATACAACAGAATATTTGTAGAAACAGTTAAAAAATATGAAACGAAATAAAAAATTATTTCATTTGATAGTCAAATAATCAAATAATTTATCATCACGAAAAATCATTTTCTTGTTTAAATAAACTAACATAACATTATTTCAAGATAATGTCGAATTAAATAAGATGATGTATTATTGAAATAATTTTTCATCATTCGAATAAAATATTTGAAATCATTTTTCAAATATTTTATTCAATATTTTATTCAATATTTTATTCAAATATTTTATTCAATTTATTTGACATTATTTGAATATGATATTCAAATAAAATTGAATATTTTATTCACGCTTACTTGGTTGTACCTATTCCGAGTTGTGACTATATATATACATAACCATCTATAATATGAAGAATGGTTTAAATAAAAAATGAATAGTCTGAAAGATTACAATTCTGTTGCACAATTAATTTTTCTGTATCTAAACATGAACGTGTAAAAGTCATATGAAAGTGACATACGTTTTTTAAAATAGAATTTTACAATTTCTAACATACCGATCAGTACAGAACATTATTTTCTACAAAACTGTATTTAGCTATTTATTTTGAAAAATCATTATTTTAGGAAATATTTTAACTTTAATTTTAGAAAATTAATCATATGAGAAACGAGGAAAGTGGTGTTTTTGTATTCACATTGTCCTGAATAGTTTACCAGTAATTCTCATTTTTAAATTAAAAATTTAAATATATAACATATACGTGAGTATATCATAGCTTTCCCATAAATATCAGCAATCTGATTATAACTATCCTATTACGAACTCAATAACGTCACGCTGCAAGAATTCTAATTTATCCAAAAGTACAAGAAGTACTTTGCGTCGGACTTTGCGTCTAAAGAAAGCTCAATTCGATGGAAGGTGCCTCTAACTTTTCAAATGCAGCGCGTAGGTACCTTCCGAGGGCCTTTTGTACATAGTAATCGAGTTAATACTACAGGGAGAGCATCCAGTTCTCACAAGTAAAGTGGCTATTACGCTTGTCAACGATGCACTCATAATGAACCAATAAACATGCTCCTTCCAGGAATGAAGCGCGCACGGTTCGTTAATTATCCAATCAAGTTGCGTTCTCTTCCCGTTTTCTTTCAACCGATGCACAGTCAATTATTTTGCAGTTTCCCTGACCAAGTCACGAATCACCGATGAATTCATACAGTCTTCATAATGAAATGCTCACCATAGATTGGACGCAACGTGCAGTCAGGATCACTGTATTCAATTAACAAGAAGACCGCTTTATATCACACCGAAGAAATGACTATAACTTAGCTATACATATCGAACAGGTGATCTTATTCTGTGAAACATACACTTTAATTCGTAAATCACTGCATACTTAAACAAAATGTTTAAAAACGGGAAGTTTATAAGGAGATTTTAGAGATGTACTATAATGACGTAATATAATTTTCTTTTCAATATAACTATAGATTTCACGTAAATCGCTGTTTATTATTAATATTAAGATGCATAAAAGAACATTAAACTAATGTACAATTAATATTATTATTACAATTATATATACTACGATTTAAGCAGTTTTTCAAAATTGTGAATATTTTTTACAAACTGAGGTTATAATATTGTTAGTTAGTTAATATTAGTTTATTAGAATATTCGAGTAGGTCGAATAGAGTTTATTAATTAGAGTTTATTATAGAGTAATTAATTAAGTACATTTAAAAATATGCCGTTTCCTGAAAATTTCCACATGATCGGAATCCTAAGCACATAGCGAAAAGAATGCAAAATTAACTCAAAACGCCGTGTAAACGAATCTCAATTCCATTAAGTCAGGTCTGTCGAACGTCTTCTTTTTCGTGAGCCACACGATAAGTTTGGCTTTCGATAAGCCGATTTCTCCCTTTTTTTTTTTCCTTTATACATTTGATTTAAGTTTTTAACTTTTTCAATTTATGAAAAAATATTTTCCTACAATCCCCTCTTTTCGTACAATATTTGCGTTCTGTAGCATATGGGAAGCAGAACAAGGGATGCTTCTACATGTAAAACTGAATCGAAAAGGAAGAATAAAATTTTTTCGTTGAAACCTTCGTTTTCGAGAAAATCGAGCTTGAAAATTTATCAATTTTCTTCATTTGAATTCAGCTAATTCCATACTGGACGCGAAGAATCGAAGATATTCTACATGCGAAAATACGTAAAAAATCTAGAATGAAATTTATTTTCATTCAAAACGACCTTTTTGAAGAAAATAGACTTTGAATATGTTTCTTTAAAAATTGCCTTGGTATACATGTACCTAATAAATTTTCAAAAAGCATCTTACAGAAAAATTTTATTCTACATTTTTTATTTACTTTCGCACATAGAACAACCTTTTGTTAATTATTCTTTTCTGTCACGTCTAGCATTAACTAAAGTATCAAATGATAAATTTTTTAATTTCCTCAAAAAAAGAAACGTTATATGGAAAATTTCTTTTTTCGATTTATTTCTACATGTAGAATTATACTCTGATTGATAACATTTCGATTTCGACAACACCCTATATGTATATTAAATAGCACAGATATATTCATTCAAATATTTAATTCACAAATCCCAAAGAATTATTTACTAACAATAAGATATTGATGAAAGCAATGGATAATAATGATTGATTGATATAAGTAAATGAAAAATAATTAAAAGTGAATACAAATTTATCTATATATCTATTTATCTATTTTATTGTAGAGATGTCTAAGTATGTATTATATTAGGACTTTAGAATGATTGAAATATGTTTTTATATTTTAAAAGTTTCTACAAATTTTATAAAGTATCAAATAACAAACATAAAATTTGAACAATTGCAGGTATATTCCTTGTTTTAGATCCAATTTAGCAGATTATTTAGGTTTAGGATCAGTTATCGCAAAAAGTAAAACATTAACATGGAGAAACAGTCTTTTACTACATAAGTTGAAAATGTAACAAAAATATTAATATTCTAACTTATACTTATGGACAATAATATGTGTATGTATAGTACAATTTATAGTACACCACAATTTAATAGTACACAATAATATACAATAGTACAAGCTTGTTGGAATATATGGTCTCAATATGTGTTCGGGAGAGTTTCCGTGATACAATGCCTACGGTCTAGCTGCGGGCCCGTCCGGGCAGATTTATTGATTTAAAGACCTTTAGCAGGCCTACATCGCCATAAAACTATGGCCAGATGTTGGGTCTTTGTTCCAACCAGACAAAGCCCTCGACCGTAGATTGAAGCACGATATTAACTTTCCCGAACACGTGAAAAACATGTGCCAGCAAGGTCACCGAGGTCGGCGACAAATACCTGGCCATTCGTGCCCCACCCTGGACCCGCGATTGTCCGAAGCCGAAGGAAGGGGAAGCGAGAGAGCTTTCGTGCTTTCCTTCGGCTTACAAGTTAGAATCAAGACGACTTCCGAGCAATCAAGTAGCCTCTCCTGCGACTAAGTTACTACGAAGGGACAAGCCCCCAACCATCAACGCGTGCGAAAAGTCATACAGTCCACTTTCACTAATCACGATCTCGGTTCGCTACTTCGCGCGCGAACATTGGTCCTTCGAGCCGGATGTACGGATCGGTTTGGATGTTGCGAAGTACACTCCACTCGTGATAATACCGCAGAAGCAAACCACGGGTTTCGTAGCATCCGTTACTAGCGGACGAGATCAGCCAAGAGGATACGATCGCGGACAGACCACCATCGCGGACAGGCCACGATCGAACGTCGCAAAGAGCAATCTCCAGGGCAGCCACTCCAGGAAGGACAACTGCACATTCAAGGCTCGGAATTGAAGATTCTCCGCTGGTCACGCGGATCACAAGACCAGCGTACCCATTGCTAACTTCCCACGGTGAGTCGGGTCTCATTCATTGTTTGACTTGCGCGGGAGCAGAAGAATGGAACGGACCGGTAGTTCTGAGCTCCAGCAGCTGATAAAGGAGCACGGCCTCGTCAAGGAGGATTTAACGCGACTACAGACATACTATGACACGCGAGGAGAAACCGAGTCGATTATTGCCCTTCAGGTGAGGCTCGACCGGAACCGTGACCTACTGTTACGATATAAGGCGATTCATCACAGCATAATCGACGCCCTCGCAGATCCCGATGACGCAGAGGCTCATGAACGTGATAGGGATGAATTCGAAGACACGTACGACCGCGTGATTGGCGCGCTTCAAGAGCGAATAAAGAGTTTACAAGCTACAGCGACCTCGAGCAAAGCGCGACCCCTGCAAATCATGCTCGCGTCATCAGCCACCTCCGAAACGCCTGTAGCCCAATTTCACGGTCACCGAGGGGAATGGGGCCGCTTTCGCGACCGCTTCGAGTCCCTGGTAACTCGGAATGCGTCCTTAAGCGACCTTTATCGTTATCTTTACCTAAAGCAAGCGGTAAAGGGCGAAGCCGCTCGCGCTATCAAGTACTTCCCAGTCGTCGACAGCAGTTTCGAGGCTGCCTGGGAAGTACTACGCGAGCGCTACGAAGACGATTACGCATACAACAAGCTGAACAACCGACAACGGCAACAGCAACGGCAACGCGGTGCTGTCCATCCAACCGACGAGGTTCCACCAGCAAAGCGTAACCTCCTGTCGCCCACGCTCGATGGCGATGACGGTTCAAACGGTGTTAAACTCGACCTGCTTACTGACCAACCTACCAATCCAAGCGACGGCGAGCTGCTGACCGACAACGACGCTCACAAGACTATCCGAGATGTTGAAGAAAGGGAGGAAGAAGTCGAGAGCAAGGACGAGACTGTGAACTCCGGCGTTGAGGTAACACACGGCGTCCAAGACACCATCACGTCCATCGACACAACCGCTTTCCTCCGTGGTGGTTACACTAGAGATCCGGACAACCTCGACGACAGTGACGATCAACGAAACGCGTCCAGTTCGTCGCACGGTACCGCTCACACCGGTTTCGTTGGCGGTAGTACACCGCCAATATTGGAGCTCGGCGTAGCGCAGAAACTATCCGAGTTTAGTACCCTCCGAGACGACCCGTCCACGCCTTTCGCCTCCAAGACCACGATGATCTCTCAGGAAGCAAGCGACCACTACGACGCTGGTGGCTTCCTCGCTGCCAACTACGGCAAGCAGCAGCAGCAGGATAAGTACATCACGTCTGACTTCGAGATACTCGGTAGCTCTGACAGCATCGAAATCCCTCAGACGCAGTACCTGCTGAACCAAACCTCGCACGAGGACAACGTGACCACCGAGACGGCTCACGTTCAGAACTCATTGCCTGACTTCAACTCGAAGAGACTGAAATTCGAGGTTGACAAAACACCGTCGGGCCTGCTACTCGACGGTGAGCTCCGGAATGTGACCTCCGAACAGAACGACTCAGGGATCCGCGCGGTGACCTCGTCGGAGAGCGCGAGTCTGTGCGATGTGAGCCCCGAGGAAAAGGGGACGTTCGCGACCGAGAACCAACAGGAAGGGCACTGTCTGGACGACGCAGATGCGCTGGAGAACGCGAATTGCTCGTCCTCCAATTTGAACTCGCCGAAGAAGAAGAATTTGACGATATCGGACAGCTCGCACGTCTGCAGCCTGACTGAGGACAGTCGCATCATTGGATCACTCGATCGGGGTGCACGACCTGCACGCAAAAAACGAAGCGAACGTGACGAAACTCATTCCGCGGACATCGTCAAATTTTAACGGCACGAACGAGAAGTTCGTCGGCGCCACGTACGGCAACGGGCAGATCTCTGTTTGCGACTCAAAGCAGTCCGGCTTCCAGCTTAACTGCACGCGGAACTGGAAGAGTATGAGCTCAAGCATCGACGGCTCCATCTCAAGGAAGGTTTTTGGGAGCGATCTCTTATGCATGAACTCTCGGCCACTGCGTCTAACCGTAGCCCCTCCGTCCAAGTTGAACCCTTCCGCTCCCAGGCATTCCCTGATCGGACACCTGCCCACCGCTTTCCCATTTCCTGACGCCACTGCCGTCAGAGCTAATTTCGTGTGTCACGCTCAACTGTTTCGAGCCTTGCAGCAGCATTCCTGGAGGCGATGGCAGGTCGACCATCTACCTCAACTGCAGCAGTCGCACAAACGGAGGTCATCTACTTCTAAACAATTTGGCGTAGGGACCATGATGGTGCCGAAGAGCGAACGGCTGCCACCATTGCGATGGAAACTCGGCCGCAACGCGGCTCCTCACCAAGGGGAGGATGGCATCGCCCGGATCCTGTCCGTCGGAGCAGCCGATGGACTGGTGAAGCGTCCAACGGCCGGAGAGTGCATCTTACCGGTGGACGAAGGAGGAGGACCCGCAGAGAGGAAGCTCGGCTGCACCGCGGCTCCTCACCAAGGGAAGGATGGCATCGCCCGGGTCCTGTCCGTCGGAGCAGCCGATGGATTGGTGAAGCGTCCAACGGCCGGAGAGTGCGTCCTACCGGTGGACGAAGGAGGAGGACACGCAGAAAACTAATGAACTCATGCTAAGCGTGTGCATATTAGAATTACGTTTGCTTATGCCGCGCGACTCGTCCTTGCGTCATCTATTTGTAACAATCAATTGTAATCTGTAAATAATGCACTTTTGTATTTAGTTTCGAACGCGAGGCGTTCAAGGTGGGCGGTATGTTCGGGAGAGTTTCCGTGATACAATGCCTACGGTCTAGGTGCGGGCCCGTCCGGGCAGATTTATTGGTTTAAGGACCTTTAGCAGGCCTACATCGCCATAAAACTATGGCCAGATGTTGGGTCTTTGTTCCAACCGGACAAAGCCCTCGACCGTGGATTGAAGCACGATATTAACTTTCCCGAACACGTGAAAAACATGTGCCAGCAAAGTCATCGAAGTCAGCGACGAATACCTGGCCATTCGTGCCCCACCCTGGACCCGCGATTGTCCGAAGCCGAAGGAAGGGGAAGCGAGAGAGCTTTCGTGCTTTCCTTCGGCTTACAAGTTAGAATCAAGACGACTTCCGAGCAATCAAGTAGCCTCTCCTGCGACTAAATTACCACGAGGGGACAAGGCCCCAACTATCAACGCGTGCGAAAAGTCATACAGTCCACTTTCACTAATCACGATCTCGGTTCGCTACTTCGCGCGCGAACAATATGAAAGATTAATGGGATTGGATATATATACCCCCCATTTCCAAAAATATTTTAAATATATATAATTTTTTTCACAGATGAATATGTTACAGTAGGAATTGTTGTTACACATATTACATTTTTAGAAAAAAAGTCCTTGAAAAAACGTTCGTTACTTTTAATCGAACCTAATAATGGAATTTGTGAAACCAAAAAATTTTATCTTACCTCGCGAGACACGTCATTCACATGCTATTCGACGATTGTTTCGATTGTTACATTAATATTAAACTTTATGGTCTATTCGAAATATTTAAGAATCAGAATATTAAAATTTCTTTTTAATTAGTTTCTTATTATAAAATATATAATATACAAATAGAGACTTGAAACATTAAAATAAAAATTGGATTGTTAAATTAAGTCACATTCAATATTTTGGATACTATTTATTGAAATCAATATTTATAATTATTTAAGGAAGAATAAATAAAATATTCTACGAAACTTTAAAAAATATTCCAAACGTCAACAAATATTTATATACAAATATAATTTATATTAGAATGCAAATTTGATATTCTATATATTGAAATAACATTATTTACTTCTTGAAATTAATTCTTTAATTATTCTATGAAAAATAGACAAAATGTTCTATCGTATAATATCAAGTTAGACTTATAAAATGAAAATTTATTTTTTAATATATATCATGAGCTAATAAATAAACGTAAAACTCAGAAAATTTTAAGTCGCAATGCAACATAGCTTGAGGAACAGACATAGGAACATGAGAAAATGTGTTGAATTCAAAATTTGTTAAGATTGACATTCACCCTTTTTTCAACAAACCTTTCATTTGTATGTTACAAATTGTAAGTTATTTTATTCGTATTAATAAATGTCAGATTACTACAATTTTATACACTTGTCAACGCAGCTTGATTTTTAAAATTTTTATCAGATTTACTTTCAACAAATTCTTTCTTACTCTGTACATCTTCCGTTTGCTCACGATAAATATAGTTTTCTTCGTAGGTTAGTTAACATGACGCTAACATGTTTCAACATACATAAATTCAAACAGAGCTCCCAGATTTTATTCCTATTTCTGTTCTTCTTATAAGACGTGGACAAAAAGTTTTAAAATTTAGATTTAAATTACTTTAAAATTCGATTAATTAAAATCCAGAGTGGAAAATTAGATACGATAATTTATGATAATTGCATAAATTATATTAATAATTTATCATAGTCCATATATAATTGATTTGATTAATTTGAATCATCAAATTGAAAAACAATTCGCCTACAAGTTGTAAAAATAAAATATAGGACAAAAACAAAAATAAAGTTAAATAAATCTTTCTCTGACTCTATTAACACTGATTTTGAAACGAACTTAGTCAAAGCATAATATAATACTACTAGACTACTATTAAAATTAAACTATCATTCAAAAAATTAACAAACTTGATACAATCGATACTTAATTTATGAAAGAATAATAAAATTTATATTTTATGGTATTAGAAATTTGACTTTATAATTGTGAATTTTTAACGAACAAAAAACAATAAATGATAATTATTTTTTATTCTAAAAAATAACGTAACAAACGCGCTAGATTATCTCTTTAGAAACGAAATTATTTTTTAATGCTGTTATAGCTCCGTTGCTAGCGATTAATTCTCGATTACAGCCATTCATCATCTTCATAATTACATTTTTTGAGCACTATTTTAACACATAAGCTATGCTATTATAATAGCTTTTGCTAAATACAACAATTTATGTGTACAATTTGTTCGCGCGCGAGTGTTGCGAGACGAGATCGAGATTAGTAAGGTGTGGACTGTATGAATTTTCGCACGCTGAGTATTAGGGGCTTGTCCCCTCGTGGTAACTTTGTGTCGCGAGAGAGTGAACTTTATCTATCGAAAGTCGAAATGATTCTGATTTGGAAGCCGAAGGAAAGCCCGAACGTCAGTTCCCCTTCCTTCGGCTTCGGAAAATCGCGGGTCCAGGGTGGAGCACAAAGGGCCAGATACTCGCCGTCCTGAGTCATCTCGCTGGCCCGTGCTTCTCACGTATTCGGGGAAGTTGGTGCCATGCGTCAATCCACGGTCGAGGGTCTTGTTTCTTTGCTTAGAAGAAAATGCAGCCATGTGGCCAAGGTTTTCTGGCGACACAGGCCAGCTAAGGGTACTTAAAAATCAATAAATTTTCCCTGTACGTACTTGCACCCAGACCGTGGGTATTGTAGCATGACACCTCTCCCGAACACAATTAAAGTAGTGTTTATGCGCCTATATGTCGCGAACAATTTATTCAGAGATTCATGAATCGTCACCTAGATGAGGATGACGTTCATGTATTGTGCACCGCATCTTTCATCCTACCGCACCTACATGCCCGTCTATTCACAGGTTAAAATGCCCTCGTACGTTGCGTGAGCAAACACTTGTTATAATCGCACACAGAAAAGGGGAAAAAATCGACATTTACATTGTGCCACGCACCTATCCGCCGGCGAGAGCGAGAGCTTAATGGCCTGATGATTCATTGAGCTCCATTGATGCCGAGCGAATAGTGCTTGATCTTTAACCCGTTAGTTGTCTACGGCGAGCATGCGAGTCATGTGAACGCTAGAATACAGATTTTTATGCAAATTTATATTTTTGAAAGTATAATTTCAAAAAAATGAAACCTTGGTGGAAAATAGTTTCACGTGTCCATTATTACGGAACATTGTGCTTTGTACGTTTTTTTTAGTGCAATGTGCAGTTTGTGCGATTTTATAATTTAAAATTTTCTCTGCATCAAAGTCCACAATCCAGGAATTGGATTGGACTATTTGCTATTTTCTTTTTTTGCATTCACTGTTAAATTATAATCTATTATTAAAATTAAAATGATAAAAGATAATTTTTATGTTAGCTAGAAGAAACAGAGCTTTGGATATGATTTGCTGTTTAAATTAATACTTTAGTGAAAACTGAAATATATTTGTAAATTTTAGAATATTTTTAGATATATTACAATATTTTTTAATAAAGATGAAAGAAACAAAAAAAAAAAAAAAACGAAACGACATGAAATTTATTTGAAGAAGATTACAGAGGATCTCATTTTAATTTATAAATGGAACTATCCTTTAAGCCATTCTTTATTCGAAAAAAATGTTTAAATATAATAATATTTTATAATATATAATATTTCAATATATTTCAAAAATATTTAAAAGATTAAGTTAATCCTGAAATCTCCAAAACAAATTAATTTTACTAAATTATTTCCTCTTTAAAATATAACAAGATTTGTCTGAAAAGTTATTTTGAATAATGAATCGTTTACAAAATAATTCTATTTATAAATTAAAATGGTGCGCCCTGTAATCTATAAAATTGTAAGTCTTCGTATATAAGAACATTTATGTAATTGCTTGCGTACCAATTTCTTAGACAATCTTTGTCATTTTCAAAAACAAGAAAATTTATTATTTCTTTTCGTACATTTAATTTTTGTGTATAATATCATTTTGTATGTAATAAGCAATATATTAATTTTCTAAAAAAAACTCAATTTCGTTATAATTTAATTTTGCAACAACTGCATTTACTCTGTGTCTGACTCAAAATCGTCAATTTTTTAATACAACATAGATATACACATTTAAACTAGGATTAACAATAAGTAAACTAGTAAGTTTGCATCATGTTAATGAAATTATTAAAATATAGAATTTTATTTGAAGTATTGATTTTTTGGAAGTTTTTTTTTGAAGAATTTTTTTGTGGTACTTGGAAAATTTTGAATATAAAGTGTGGTAAATTAATTGAATTATATTTGAATTAAAGTGTGTAAACATTCTAATTTTTGTTAATAAAATCGATAAGAAGAGAAAACAGACAAAAGAAAAAAACGATAGAACCATCGATACAATAATTTAAATTTAATTAAGCCATTTAAAAATGTTAAATTAAAAATATCAAATTGTAAAATAATAAAAATTTTATATTAATTTACTAATATTAGATATTCTCTATTTCGAAAATACAAAAAAGTAAGAATTTAATTGCTATTTGAGAATTCCAGATGTAAATTTTTTTGACATACTAAGCATTTCATCTCAAACCCAACATTTTGCTAAAATTGCAACTTCTTTAGGGATTAAATATACTATCATGTGTCTAGTTCTCATTATTCAACTCATTGTTTATACTCGGAACATACTGTATAACAGGAACAACTGTATAAATATATATAAATATATATTATGAATATATATATTATAATAATATAATAAAAATAAACTGTATAAATATAATATAAATTCGGGTAAATCTAAAATTCTTGAGAAAATTAAAATACAGACTAGAAAATAAAGCAGAATATTTATTCTCATTAAATAAGAATTGCTCCAAAACAATACAACTTATAAAATATAGACAAGCGATAACATTATTTATACAATTTCTTTAAATTTATATCAAAATTTGCATTATCTTCGATGGACCTCCACAATTGATGGAGTTTATTTATTTAATTTCTATAAAGTTTTTATAGAAATTAGCATATTTATTAATTCGAAACTAATGAAGCAACTCGAGGGAATACTTCGATCTAGTTCTTCGTTTAAATCTAAGCAATTTTAATGTAAAAAAAGAATTTTTTTTTTTGCTTTGTTTTAAACAAGAAAATGGTATATTTAATAATATTAAATTTGATATGATTTATATAAAATATAGTTAAACTTTGTCAATAATATCAATGAATTTCAGCAATGAAATTATTGATTTTTTAAGAAAATCAACTTCCATATAGTTTAATTTAATTTTATAGCAAATGCATTTACTCTATGTTTGATGAATATATACGTCATTTCTTAATTTTAGCTACACAGTTAATAGAACATTATTCAAACAGATCAAATTGCTGTAATAGTAATCAAATTAATCAAAAATAATTATAATCAACTACACAACTCAAATGAAGAAATATATATTATTGTTCGATATAAATGTCAAGTACTGGAGTAGTTTATGTTACTTAAGCAATCCAATTGAACAGCTGTAAATCACGTCCACAGTCGATAATAAGGGCTCTAAAATATATTCACAATTTTATTAGCTTCCATCTCTCTAATAATATCTTCTGAATCCTTCCATTTCATACTGGTCTCTATGTATGATACATACTTTTATTTAAAAATCATAGGATCTGCATTTTTTACAGAAACGTGAAAACTTAAGGAAATTATACAAAATCATGGAAGTTTGTTACAAATACTTTAATTTTTTTAAATTTTATAAAATTGTAAACTTCAAACGAAGACAAAGATGAAAAGATATTAAAGAAATTTTGAATTTTCTTCCATAATTCTAACATTAGAAAATAGAATTTAATATTATAAAATAATACTTGATAAAATATTATCGTAACGTTGATAGTTACAATATGTTATAATAGATTAATACTATATCAAAAAATGAGTGACATTTCTTCGTGTATTTTAATTATTATCTAATCTTTTCTTTAATATAAATATTCAACTTTGAATACAATTTCAATTCGATATTGAATATAATACAATGCTCCAATATTTGAAAGTTCGAATTAGATTTATAATCTTCTGCAAATATGTCTTACATTGTAAATTTCCATCTAATTATACAACGAATCAATAAACTCTACAATAAAGATACTACGTAAATTTCACGAACCTATTACTAAATTAAACGCTGGACACGAACTGAAGGCAACGAGTATAGCACACGTATAGCGGTAGTTTCACTTTTATATAAAACCGTGGATTCAGGTTCTCTTTTCATTAGGATCAGAGGTCAGTCCTGGCATTAATTAGCTGTTGGGTGAAAGCCGACGTGTTAACTTCGAATTACACGCATTCTGGCCGTGCGATTACCTTTGCAACAGGCGTTTAAAAATATAAAAATTTTATAAACCGATCTCGAACAACGAAAGAAATTTATTTTCAGATAGTTTATTTATAAAATAAACTATAAGAGTTATTTAAGAAATTTATTCTTAAATAATTCTTATTATATATAACTATTATATTATAATTTTATTATTTCAGATAATCACTTCCGTAATCGAAATGTTCCAAGTTCTTGATTTGAAAAACAATGTCGAGAGTAACTTATTTCGTTAACATTATCAAATTAATCAAATAAACATGAATTATGTAATTATTTGAATTTATAGATTTCTTCATTTAAATAATAGTTTGAAAAGATTGCAAAATTATTATCAATATTATTATGTTTGTAAATCGTGAAAATATATACGAAGTTAAAATTTTTTGTGTCATAAATTAGATTGAGACTTTTTAATTTAACACGAGCCTCTCAGAATCCAAACTGACAAACTTCACTTTTTATTAATTTCATTACGAAATTAATAAAAAGAGCACAATTAATATTCAAGCAAATTATTTATTTCGATAAGTTCATTTATCATAAGAAGACAATATAAATAATAATAGTAAATTCATTTAAATTATAGAGATCAATGTATTGGGTTGGCAACTAAGTCATTGCCGATTTCAAATAAGAAGGAAAATTCAGAATTTTTGTTAAAAAATATAACTTTATTCAATTAGATATTGCCCGTTCTTGTCGATGACCTTTTTCCATCGTTCTGGCAGTGTAAAAATTCCCCGTTCGTAAAATGTCTGGTCTTTGCTATTAAAAAACTGAATTAGGTGTGATCTGACATCATCCGCGTTATTAAAAATTTTACCATTTAAAGAGTTTTGCATGGAACGAAACAAATGGTAATCCGAAGGCGCAAGATCAGGGCTATATGGTGGGTGTGACAAAACATCCCAACCCAGTTCGAATAATTTTTGCCGAGTGATCAAAGATGTGTGGGGCCTTGCGTTATCATGATGGAAAACAACACCCTTCCGATTTGACAATACCGGCCGCTTTTCTTCAATTGCATCGTTCAGTTTGTCGAGTTGTTCAACATACACATTTGAATTGATTGTTTCGCACACACATTCAACCGACACGCAGTCGGTAACGCAGGGTACCCTAGACGGAATTGGCCTATTGTCGCGTCATCGCCAAGTCCTGCGATAGGTCAAGCGCCGGTCGCATGATCTTTTGTTTCACTTGTCTCTCTCCCATTTCGAACCTTCGAGAATTTTCGAAATCCGTTAAGAAGAGACGAGCCACGTGCTAACGAATCCTTCTTAGCAACAGTACATTCCAGACCTTCGAACGAGACGGTTCAGAGCAATCTTCTAACGGTGCGGATAGAAACAATTCTAAGGAAATCCATTTCTACATTCCAATCAATACAATTCATTCATATCGATCATAACTCCTAGCTATTCTTAATCTTATCCACTCAAATTCTATCCAATCCAAAATTGAACCGGCTGATCTTCATTAGTGTTGGAGGTCAGCAAGCTACCGATCAAATTTACGATTTCATTGCGTGAATTCGGGTCGGCACGCTACATATATATATACATATATATATCTCTTATTATAGTGACTGTGCAAAGTCATTTGTAATTAATAGTAATACATATATATCTAAGTGTAAAAATTTCATTTTCATTATCTTACAAAAAATTTACATTGTCACATATAATTTTCTATAACTTATCAAATTCTACAATATGTATACTGTATATTTTTCTGTAAACCATCAAAGACTAAACATTGTCTTAGTTAACATTTCATTTGCAATTGTTATTAATTATCAAATATTATCAAAATGTCTTTTTAATATAGAGCTAGAATGATACTAATATTAACATTGTATCTTTTAACTTTATTTTGTAATCTCATAAAATTGTAAAAAATTTAAGTATTTATAGTATTATTATGATATTGATTTTTAAAATTATAAGCGAAAACACGTTAAATTCGAATTTGTCTGGTTACCAACTGTCCGCTTATGACAAGGACTGTATTGTCCTAACAGAAGCAAAAAAAAGTGTATCGCTCACCCGCTACATCCGCGAGGGAGCAACAGTCAGTCAGCGACCAATCGTTATAAAATACATACAATTTAAAAACCGCTGTTACTCGTGAATTTTTGAATCTACGTTTCCTGCGAGTCCTCTCACAAATATACTGAAACTAATAAATATCTCTTATTCCAAATATTTTTCCCTTATTGTTCCAATCAAAATTCTCCGTCATCTTGAATCGCCAACTCTTACAATCTTAATACACATCAAACATTCGACAAATTTCGTCATTTTCAAATTGCATTGAAGCATCAGATGAAAGACTACTCGATCGGTCTCTGTTACCTAATAAATATCAGCCGTTCTCTTGGCAAGCATCGCGAATTCAACAATCACGCCTTTCTCTTCATCTATACTGTTTCACCAAGCCGGCAGTCGTCGTCAATGAGCATAAATCGAGCTGAACTTTTTTCGAAATACGAACCTGTTCACTCGGCGAACCTTTACACTCTCAAAGGCCCCGATCTCAAAGACGTCCCTGGACGTCTGTTGTCTCGCACGAGCTGAGAATCAGAAACTGCGAGGGCTGACACTCCCAGGGCGGCGGGTTCGAAAGAAAAGTAAAAGGCGATTTTATGAGATATTCATGGTGGCACAGGTGGTCTGGCTACGTGACGATGAGTATCTGGCAGCGAATGACGCCGCACATAATAGACAGGCCGCGTGGGCACGGTTAGTTTTATAGAGCCCACACGTTCGGAATACAAAATCTTCGACTGTACTTCCGCGATGAGATCACCTGCCTGTGTTTTACAGCTCGAGTGTTTGGCAACTCGATGCTGTTTGCCTCAGTCGTGAATCACAGTTTACGACTTTGATGGTTTGATGACTGAGAACCATTAGTGGAGGAAAAAAAGGGACGGATGATAGTGTTGGAAACTGTCGTCGTCAAAAAAGAGGATTTATGTTGTGGTTGACACGTCTAATCTGGAATCTGGAGATATATGGTTATAGCAGAGGAATATTATCGGTGAAAGTGGGTTAGAGTGAAACAGCACTTTTTTTAAATATCATTACTACATTGCGGACTTTTATGCGAATTCATGTACTTTTTGCAAATTCATATTTCACATATAAAAACTGCATATATATTTTATATATTTTTCCATATTATGCACAATTTCACACTTTGAAATTTCTTATAAATGCAAAATCCGCAATTTAATCACCATATCATGTAACGATGTATAATACATAATTTCGTGATGTAATTACTATTTGCAGAATCTTTAATTCGTTTTAATTTCGAAATATTTATAACATTTATAATTTCATTCTACGGTAAATTAGGTTGAATATTTACCTTATAAACAAACCATTTTTTTGTGAACAATATTTAAACTCTGCACACTTGAATGTTGCAATTAATTTGAAATTATAAATATATATTCAATTTAATAAATACATCACTATCTTATTATTTCACATCTTGATATACATCACGATTGCTTTTAATAAATTCGTTAATTAATAAATATAAGAAAAAACCGAATTTTCGTTCATTTCATAAGGAAACACTTTATACAACAAAATTGTAAAATGCAAAATAGGTAAAATATTTGCATACTTCATGAAAATTTTAGAAGAAAATTGAAACAGCGAAAGAATGATCTAATTTAGTTGTCAGTTGTCCGTAAGAAACTTCAAACATCTATAAAAACATTTTATGATTATGTTACATGAGTATGTTATATACAACATTTTCAAATTTTATAAACACTCGAGAAATTCAATTATCATTATTTAGTCAAATTTGAAATAAAAACATAGAAATTACAAGATATTTTTAACATAAATATTAAATTAATTAATTATAATTAATACAAATTAGTAACTTACAATACAAATTAATTAAAAAATATAGCAAATAAAATGTTGCAAATTGTTGTAAGAAAAATGAGAATTGATTTTATAGTGTTTCCTTTTTATCGATATTCACATGTTAATCCCTTATAGTGTGACTTTCTTTAACAACTATTTACTTAAGTAAATATTATCTGTTCGTTATTGGAATGTACAGATTTTATACGTAATAATTCTTAGTATGAATAACATAACTCTTTAATAACATAACTCTTTAATTATAATTCAGGTCATATGATTCGATGTCATAAAACAAAACATTAATGTAATTAAATGAAAATCTATTAACACATAAAAAGTTAGATATATGTATAATTGCGATGATGAAAGTCTCACGAAGATATATTAATATTTATTGTGATACTACTATATATATAAATGCCAAATAAAAATCAAATTCAAATGTTCTTGCTTTATATATTAATCTTTAAAAGACCGGTATTTTTTCATATCAATATTGGTCGTTTATTTTCAAAAAGTTTGTACATGTATAATTATACAGAATTGTTTGCACAAAGCTCCAAAAAGGATTTTGCCGATTCAAAAAATTTTTACCATCTTTCGTTATCACAAATAAAACACTTTTAGAAATTTATATCATTATTGATGATCAATCTATAATCAAATTATAAAAATATGATCTATGCAATTGTATTATAAAGTAAACAAATGAATTCATGCAGGAATTAAGAAAACTTTATCATTATTCAGAGCTAACATCACGAATGTAAAATGATTCTATCTATTTAGTCTTATTTTTTTAATCTTTTGTGTATTATATATTGGAAAATTAATAACATCGATTTTGTATTGAATAAAAGAAGAGAGAAGAGAATATATGATAGTGTTACTGGAAACTGTAATGAAAATGTAAATAAAATAGATCTCTTTACAGAGGTAACTCTTTATGAAGTAAAAACTTTTCTTTTAAGAGATCTCTTTACGAAGTCAAATCGCTGAAATATTTTGCATGAAACATGTGAGTGTTGGTTTTATATGTATGAGTGTGAGTGTCGTTGGATGAGTGAGATTTTTTTGTATAGTTATAGAGTCTATGGTGTAAATGTGATCTAGTGTAAATGATGTTTAAGAATGTCTGAGAGCGTTCAGTTGTTGAAGAGTCAGAAAGCGAGAACCGATAGATGAACTGAGAGAATGAGTGAGAGATTAAGAAGAAAATGTGAAAAGAAAGAACTGATTTATTATTTCATTATTATACTTCGTGTTTGCTACGATATTACTTTTTGTATAAATATACTTTGTGCTTTCCATTGAAAGATAAAGAAATCATTGCCCTATGCTAACAACAAAACAGTTTCAAATTATTGTTAGACACACATATGTAATCTGTGCGATTGACAATGAGTTAATATATTTTGATGACTATTGAAGCTTCTGTATTTTTTCTAAAACAAGGTAATTTGTATTTCCTTTTATTATTGAAAAGAATGAAAGAATTATGTACGAAATGCATGGAATACAATTAAAATTTAGTGGTATTCAAAAGTGTAATTAGGTTTTTTATCAAGATTTTCATAAATATATTCTAACTGATAGGAATAAAAAATTATAACTGTATATAATATATAAATATAATTATAACTGTATATTATATATAAATGTATATGTATGTATGCCTATGTACATAGACTTAGTATAAAAATTGTTAATCACACTTTTATGGATGTTCGGGAGAGTTTCCATGCTACAATACCTACGGTCTGGGTACAGGCACGTACGGGAAAATTTATTGCCCTTTGAGTACCCTTAGCAAGCCGTGTCGCCCAAAACGCTGGTCACATGGCTGGACTTCTAAGAAGACGAGACACTCGACCGTGGATTGAAGCATGGTGCCAACTTTCCCGAACACGTGAGAAGCACGGGCCCGCGAGATCACCCAGGACGCCAAGGGGTATCTGGCCCTTCGTGCCCCACCCTGGACCCTGGACCATGATTTCCCGAAGCCGAAGGAGGGGGAACCGAGAAGACGTTCGGGCTTTCCTTCGGCTTCCAGAACAGAATCATTTTGACTTCCGACCAATAAAGTTACTCTCTTGCGATAAAGTTACTGCGAGGGGACAGACCCCTAATACTCAGCGTGCGAATTATACAGTCCACATTTATTTTCTACACGCGATCTCGTCTCGCTAGTCACGCGCGCGAACAATGGAAAAAAGTGAAGTAATTGATTTTAAGAAAAAGGTAAAATACTTTGTTTCTCAACTAAAAATGTATTTTTCACACAAATAATGAAGAAAGAAGATTTCATTTCAACATATCACGCATGGAACTATTATAAAGTACATTTTCACTTATAGAAACGCTGTTTACCATGTCATTGAGGTTTATGCATATTCATAAATCTTGATAGTGCTTGCGCACATACCTTAAGTACTCACGTATATAGTACATGCATGCACCGATTCATGCATTAACTAAAATTAGATGTGTAAATTTAGAATACGTGTTACGTTTCTAAGAAAATGAAGAAGTCATTTTATAAAAAAGTTTGTTGAGACCAGGGGCTAGGAATACGTCCCTTGAACCTGGCCAAGGCCAACAAACATATAAATGCAATGTAAAAGGGACGCATCCCGGGGCAATATTGCCAGCTCATAAGGCAATTACAAATATTGTTTTATGGGACTGACCTGCCCGACATTACCTCTTGGTCTTAACACGTCACCTTTCCGATCACGTGATCGGGAAGAAGACAATGAGGACAACAGTATAAAAAGGGTCTGGACAACAGTATAAACACGGTTGGAATAGAGTTCTTTCGGCAAGTAAAGTCAAAATCTTCAGTACAAAGTGTGCTTCTTGTGCCACTATCTTATGAGTGCATTACTCTCATAATTACAAATTTAACATTCAATCAATTTCCCACAACAGTGGGTGGTCCTTCGAGACAAATATATATACGCAAAGGAACAGGCTCGACTATTGTCGAGCCTGTCCTTAACAGTGTAACATGAAAAACAAGAAAACATTGCTAATAAAAAGAATTGGTGTTAAGGTTGTAATTTTAAATGATGATATCTCAAAAATGAAATGTTTTTTTTATAAGCACAAATATATAGCCTATACGAAAAATTGTGAAACAATCAAGTTGAAAATATACAACGACTATAAAATTTTGATATTAAAAAAATCGATTGTTAAGTTTCATCAAGCATACATCATATATGAGCCTCAATTGACAAGTGACATAAATCGAAAATTAGGAAAAATGAATTTATTATAAAAGTAATAAATTATACTTATTTCATTTACCACTTTTATTATGCCTACGTTTTATTTTATGTTAAAATAAGAGACAATTTTTACGTCATAAGTAAATTTGCTTTAACGTTAGTTTATTACTGAAAGAAATGTATTTTTTCTGTTCAAATGTTATGTAATTACTATTTTTTCACTTTATTTCCTTACAATAAAACTACATTCTGTTCTCAATTTGTCATAAAGTATTACATAAACATTCAATTTCCACAACGTTAAGAAAAAGGACTTGATTCACTTGTCAACTAAGGGGTTCATATGTATACATGTAGTGTACACTTAACTAGTAACGGGAATAAGTTGAATGACTTTCACTACGTGTACATACATATCTACTAGTTACTCTATTTGTACTTATAAATTATACCATAACCTGTAACATTTTCGTAATTTGTCTTATTACACTTAATCATTTAAATTATTAATGCCTACGATACGACCACATAAAATTAATTTTCTATCATGATGAAGATCCATTACATTTTACGTGGGAAGTCAGAAGATTAACTATTAGATTGAATGTAAAGGAACAGTAACCATAACTTCCAAGATTGTCAGACATCAATTCGATTTTCATTTATGGGATTATATTAACTTCCTACAATTAGAATTTCATTTATTTGTTTGTTTCGTTTGTTAGAAAAAAAGGTTATTAGTTAATTAACTATTTACTATTAAGTTAATTAATTAAGTAACTTTCTACAATTAGAATTTCGTTTATCTGTTAGAAAAAAAGATTGTTAGTTAATTAATTATTTGCTTTTAAGTTAATTAGTTGAGTGATTACTTCCTTCAATTAACTGTTAGATTGAATATAAAAAACATAATTTCAAACAAGATTATCAGACGTAAGTTAACTAACATTTGTATTTGTGGAATCATATTAACTTCCTACAATTAGAATTTCGTTTATTTATAAGAAAAAAATGATTATTATTTAATTAGTAATTATTTGCTTCAATTTGAAATCTTAAAAATAACAATTATTATTAATAATTGTTAATAATTAATAATTGTTATAAATAATTCATTTTATATTTTTATAATAATGTAACAGTGATGAAATATAATAATAAAGCAATAAGTATCATATTTTTAAAAATATTTTAAAATTTTCAATTGTATATAAACAATATGCAAAATTCACACTATAACTAATAATCATAAAAATTTAATCTATATAAAACAATTTATACAAAATAATTTATATAATATGATTTTATATAAAAAAGAATTATATAATGACATACGCATTGCATTTGCAACAAAATTATTTCTGAAGCAAAGTTACAGTCAAAAGAATAAATATGAAAACCAGATTGCTTTTAAAGAATGTAATGCACGTGGTAAAAATGCTGGAAAAAACGCATTAGAGTGAGTCAATGTGTCTCGATATGTCGGATCAATCAAAGAACGCCTTGTTTCTCTTCGCAACTCGTGCTGAAGCTATATATGAATCCTTTTAAGACTAATCACTAGGCTAAAGTTTATCCCAGTAAACTGAATTTATTCACTATTATAGCCATATTTTGTAGGTTTTTTAATCTTTTCGCTCCGAAGGACATACATATGTTTGTATACATGTATGCTCTACGAAAAAGAGATATTTACGTATAAGTATATATATATATATATATATATAGATATAGGGTCTGAATCTATAAATGCACATTACTTGTAAGTTATTTCTTATATTAAAAAAAAAAAAAAATTAAAAAGAATGGTACGAAGAAAGAAAAAAGTAATTTTTTTCTTTTTGTAAATGGACACGTAGAGGTCACACAAAGATCACTTCCACTTTTTTAAGTAGAATGATACATATATTGTTTGATCCATTAATCGATGCAGCTTACTATTTTTTAAAAAATTGTAGCTATTTATGTTTAAAAATTATTAATTTAGGAGATATTTTAATCTTAAATCTGTAAAATCTATCGCATAAAATGTTCTTATCTGTTCTTGTTTTTCATGCTCAAATTTAAAAATTTTTCAATATATATAGGTTAATATTTCGAATAATTTGCATTTGTAGATTTATAGAGAACCGATGCATATATTATATTTTTATGAAAGTGCAATATTAATTATCTGTGAATGATATGTTTTTAGAAAAAATGAATTAAAATTAGAAAGTAATAAATTTCATTGCAAAGTATAAGGAACAAAAAACGTAAGCATATATCGTATGCTTTTCGTATATTACTATAGATTCATCACTATCGCTCTCTATTCACAGCAGCCATAAGCTGAAGCGAAAGATTTAAGATGATTAACTAAGATGATTCGCTTTATTATGACGCGTAATATGAAAAATTGATTACTTACTTAATTCCAATTGAAAATTTTATTTTTGTTCTTTTTTTTTTCTAAGTAAAATATGGAAGTAATGAAATAAAATAAAATATAGAGAGTAATACATACTTAAATATTTTAAATTTCTAAAGCAATTTTATATATATATATAAATTAAAATAAAATTTACTAGTTTTTTATAAATTAATACTCCTATTTATTTTTAATTTTATCGTAAAAATTTTATTGTTAATATTTATATCGTAAAAATTTTGTTAATATTTTTACATATTTTAAATGATACTGTACATATTTATATCTGGTTTATATATTTTTATATATATTTAATATAATATATTTTATATTTTTTATACATTTTGATATTCGTCGAAAATACGAATTTTGGAAATTAGAAAAAAATTTAAAAATTACACTTACTCAAAATCTGCCAATATGTGCACCGCAGCGAATGTTGATTTTTAATGTTAGCAAAAAGAATTCTTACCTAGAAAAAAAATATTATAATTTATTTTCAAATCCTCATTTTTATTTGAAAATTAAAATTCTGTAATTTACAAATGAAATGTTTATATTCAGTAATAAAATATACTGTAGAGTAAGCAACTTAACATTATTTTAGGTTTTTTATCGTCCATTATTACAAATTTACATTGTACTCAGTTTTACACCTGCTATTTACTCTGATGTTAATATTTTGTCCAGAGGCCTTTGATTTTAATACTGAATTTTTTGTGGCATACTTTGTACCAATCTCTCACAATAGTTTGGGTTGATCTTATCCCATTCTTCTTTTACTCTGGTCCAAAGATTATTCGTTGACGTTGGCATCGTATGATATTCGCAATGTAATTTTTTCTTTAAATGAATCCACAAGTTCTCGGTTGGATTTAAATCTTGGCCCTGTGCAGACCAATCTAACAATTTTAAATTTTTATCTTTCAGCCAATTTTGTATAGATTTTGCCATATGTTTGGGATTCTGATCCTGCTGGAATACCACTTCATTTTGGGAACACAGCATGTTCTCTATCATTTCTGATGACATGCCAGAATTGATTTATAAATATATTGGTTCATGTTACCAATAATTCGATGTATTGCACCCGTTCCATAAGATGTCATACACCCCCATATTATTATAGAACCGCCACCACGTTTCAATGTTTCTTTGACGTGATGACGTTTGAAGCTTTCAGCTTTTCTTTTTCAATACCATGATCTGCCATCAGCTTAATTTTTGTTTCATCTGACCATATTACATACAGTAGCTCACGAAAGTATTCGAGCGCTTCCAATCTACATCGTTAATAAATAAAATGCACACGTTAAGTTTAAGTTTTCAAAATAAGATTGTACGTAAAGTACATAGGAGTCTCAAGAATGTATAAGTAAAATTACAAAAAAATCTGATAACACATACAGGATTTACAAGGCATTGAATGTAAACATACACACAATTTATACAAGTTTCGGTGCAGATGTGCTTGGATTTTTCTTAATTTCACGTATAATCATTTGCTCCTCTCTGGGCGTTAATTTCTTTGAACGTACTGTACGCTTCTTGTTAGTAATATTTCCTTCAGTTTTTGACTTTTTTATTATACAATGTGTCGTAGATTTACTTCGATTTAATAATTTGGCAATTTCAAAATAAGATTTATTTTCATTATGTAACTTGAATATTAATTCACGTTCACATTTACTGGTTTCTGACTTTTTCGTGCTCATGATTAGAATAATTATGAAAGATTATACTCTACAAAATCTGTACGAACCACACAATGTCTCGGAATCTACTAAAATATAATGTTTACATTTTGTTCACTAAATACGGTTCTTGTCTACGCATTCGAATACTTTTGAGACGTCCGAAATCGGTATGTTTACATTCAATGCCTTGTAAATCCTGTATGTGTTATCAGATTTTTTTGTAATTTTACTTATACATTCTTGAGACTCCTATGTACTTTACGTACAATCTTATTTTGAAAACTTAAACTTAACGTGTGCATTTTATTTATTAACGATGTAGATTGGAAGCGCTCGAATACTTTCGTGAGCTACTGTATCTCCATTGATCAATATTCCAATCTTTACATTTCTTTGTAATATAAATTCTAAACGAGATTTCACATTCTTCTTTCTGGGATTTTAATTCTTGCATCGCCATCCATTTACTAATTGACTTTCCTATGCTATTATTTAACAAATTTGCAGCCATTGAAGCACTTGAGGCTTCGCCAGTCTGAATATATTTATTTAATAATTTTCTTTCTCGTGATGTTAACAGTTTTGGCCGTTCCCCGAATAATGTTTGTACATTGAGACAATATTTTTTCCTCATTTTTTGAACAAAAGACTGACTTACGTTATAATTATTTGCAACTTGTGGAAAGGCCAGAATTCAATTCCGAAATTATATTTTTCTTGACTTTCTTCGATATTGAACGCATATTGAAAAATACAAAATTATACACACAATTATATTCTATGTATATATAATTATTAAAAGTAAAAGTGAGAAAGCGTACTCACAAATATTAACACTTGAAGAATAATCTTTGTGATAATGACTATTTAGAGGTTTGTAATCGACTGGATACTGAAGCGGTGCAAAACTGAGTACGACCGACTATACGAAATAATGTAAATAAACATAGCAAGACCTTGACTTCTATATAGCATTGCATTAGTTGAAATACAACGCTGTATATTCGAAAGAATGTTAATAGTTTTGCAAATTTTAGAAAGTGTGTTCAGTTTTACTCATCACTGTATATGTATTTGCTAAAATTTCAAAAATTATGTTAATAATATAAAAGTTTAATTTTCTTTCGAGAACAAATGATATTAGAATTAATTTAATTACTATTAATTATTTTGGAATTAGTTTAATTACTATATATTATTACTAAAATATGAACGTATATTTCGATTATCACGTTTTATCATATATTCAATACATTTATAATATTATATCATTCGATTTATGCACAATTCTATATATTGCATCATATATAATTCTATATAGTAAAATTTACTTTAGTACAGAAAGAAAAAAGCTTGTAACAAGTCGAACTATCTCCATAAACTTTTAACCTCACTAATCTCCGCAAAATATATATCACAAACAATAAAGAAATTAAAGACATTGAACTCTCAATTCGTTCTACTATTAGTCATTTCAGAAAGAAGCGTACTTCGATTAAAGATCGCTAAAGGAACCCACGTTTAGTGACATCGATTCAAGAAGCATTGAGAAATTAGCGTTCATTCCAGTAATTAGAGTTCAATCGAGTAATTATATGGCTTGGCGTTCCAATCGGGCGTACCGCTAGCGTCATTAATAAATTTATTGATAAATACGTCAAGACCAACGTACGCGCCTCTTCTAGCTTTTCCTTTTCGTCCCTGCTCGCGCCCACGTGTATCTACATTCCCGTTGCGCTAACCCGATAATGCGAGTAATTACGCCCGTTCGTAGTATCGCGTTATTAACAGGAACGTTTGCATAAATTCACGATCGAATATTTTCCTCTCAGTCGGACAATATCTCTCGCATTTGCGAGAATGTTTATACGACTAATGCGTATTGGTAAATGCGTAATAATAAATGTACGAAGTATTAGAGTTGATTAACTAGTTGGTTGAAATACGTAGTGAAATAATTACAGAAGGTTTCTAATGATTGCATTAATTTTAACATTGGTGGTGGAATATATTGTCATCTAGAGATTATCTCACTTAATTTTAAATGAGATATGATATCAGAAGGTTGTTTTTTAGTTCAAAGTATGTACGTCTAATAAATCATAACATAGTTAATTAGGTCTATTTTCTTATTTTTATATTACTATTATTGATCAAGTTAAATAACTAGGTTTTAATATATGATCTGATTATGTACAATACTATAATTTAATTATTAATAATTGTATGATGCGTGTGACTTTAAATTGTGTAATATATAATTACAAATAAAATTTCAATATTATTTTATATTATATTTTATATTTTATACCTTATTTTACTTACTTTATATTATTACTATGTTATATAATATTAATGTTATTTTTTACTTTAAAATTGAATTTATTTGGTTGTGAATTAAGAATAAATCAAAATCGCTTAATTTAGTTTAGTGAAATTAATCAAGTAATCATAAAAAAATTTGAAATGACTAAATTATGTCATTTATTTTCATACTCTATAAATATCCTTCAGTTCTATAAATGTATCCTTCGATTATCCTGCGAATCTAATACAATGAAGATAAAAAAAGAAATTTAAAAGAGTGTTAAGAAAATATAACATATATTTAGAAAACAGAATTATATTGCTCAAGAGCAATGAATCAAATCAGTAATGAAATTACGGTCGCTAATTTAATAAATATAATACCTAGTATATTTATTAAAGTTTTTACTTGTTCTTCTTCTTCATTTCATTTTCTTTTACGTCGCATCGACAACGAGGTCATTAGCGACGACGGTGGTATTAGATATATATGTGTGTAGTAGATATTATCTTGTGTTTTTGAGATATTTTAAAACTCTTTGTACGTCATTTTGAGAAGTCAGGTTTATGTTGGAGTTAATTATAATCCGTGTCTCTGTCTTTAGGTTTCTGTGGTGTAGCATTCGTGCAGAATGTGGATGACTGTTAATGGGTGATTATGCAATGGCTGCAGGTGGGAGATAGTTCTTTTAACTTTATGTTCATGTGTGTCAGCTTGGTATGACCAGGCGTGTGATATTTATTTCTTCTTTCCTGTTGCTAATGTTTGATGTTTGTTGGTGAAAGTCTCGATACTTTTGTGTAGTTGAGTGCTTTTAGTTGTGATCCATGTATTGTTTATTTTTTATTACTTTTTTTCAGTGGATTATTTGGTCTTCACACGGGATTGGAATGTGGTTGTGATTGTTAGTAAGTGAGGAAACTATGGCTTCTTTCGCTGCTGCGTCGGCTTTTTCATTTCCTTCTATTCCTTGATGAGCTGGAATCCAGGTGACTGTAGCTTTTGTGTTAAGTTGATTGTGGTTTAGTTCTTGGATGGTGATTATCAATTGGTTATCTTGGTCATATGATTTCGTTAAGGATTTTATAACGCTCATAGGGTCGGTATATATGACGACCTGGGTTTCGTTATTTGAGTGTGCATATCGTAAGGCTTTAAGGTTGGCATAAGTTTCGGCTGTGAGAATGGATGATAAAGAGGGGAGATATTTTGTTTTTTGGGCTTTCTTCTGTAATGATGGCGTATCCAGCTCCAGTATCCGTTTTTGACCCGTCAATGTAAATTTTGCTGTGATAGGCGTAGCTGTTGTTTAATTCTAGGAATCGGGCCCTGTGGTCAGTTGGATTGAGGATTTTTTGGGGGAGTTCGGCGAGACTGGTGTTTGTTGGGAATGCTTCTATTGTCTATGGAGGGATTTGTGGTGGTTTAAGTTCGATGGTGGATTCTGAAAGTGGTGGATTGAAGGATTTTGGTAAGTCTGACATGAAGGGGAAGGAATTTTGGGTTTATTAATGTAGAAAGCTTTGTATCTATTGGAGAAGATATTGTTGTAGCAAGGGTTATTTGAAATGGATGAGACTTTTATTGCGTATTTAAGGGTTAGGAACTTTCTTTTGGTTTCAAGAGCCATTTCTTTTATGGGGCATGTACGATATGCACCTGTGGCTAATCTTAGAGCTGAGTGAGATATAGGTTCTATTATTTTTTTAGTGGAATTTTTGGCTGAGTTATAAACGGTAGAGTCGTAATCTAGTTTAGATCTAATCAACGCTCCGTATGTTTCTAAAAGAGTTTCTTTATCGGCTCCCCAGTTGTTATTGGAAAGAATTTTTATAATGTTAAGTCTTTTTATGCAGGACTTCTTTAAGGATTTTAGATATGGCGCCCAAGATAGTTTTTCGTCGAAAATAAGGCCTAATATTTTGATGATATCTGTGAATTTTATTTTCAAATCACTCAGGTATAGTTTAGGTGGGAGTTTGAATTTGATTTTACTAGTAAATAGGATGCCTTGAGTTTTTTTTGGAAGAAAATTGTAAGCTAGTTGTTTTTGACCAGTCCTATAGAGTATTGATAGCTGTTTGTAGATGTTCGTTTATGGAGTGTACATTTTTCTCGCTACATGTGATTGTAATGTCATCCGCAAATAACTAGGCTTTTATTGGTGGTTTGAGGTTGATGGTGATGTCGTTAATTCCTATTAAAAATAGTGTAGTGCTTATTACTGATTTGGTTGGATCACTTATTACTGATGATTCTTATTACCAATGTTTGTTTATTCTTGCATATGCAGATATAGGACTCAATATTTATTCTGTTTTACATTCTTTGAGGATGTGATTGTGCTTGCCTAGTGCTTGCCACTTTTAACAAAAAATGCATAATTCCTGGTTTCAATTTTACATTAAAAATTTATTTAAAATATTAAATATTCTTTTACTTGTTCGGATAAAAGTGAGTTATAACAGAAATTAATAAGATTAAAAAAAAAGAAGAACTATATCTTAATAAGGTAAAAAAAAAAGAAGATATTGTCGGAGCAGAAAACAAATATATCGTCTAATGCGTTTAAATGAAGCTAATCGCGACATCTATTGTATAATGGTTCTTTGCTGTGTGTGACAGACTCCGCAGCGGTCATATGTGAACAGACTAGTTGTCTTATGTTTTGGATCTCGTGCAGTACAGTCGTGTTGGAATAGAAAGTTTATATTCAGTTATTCTTATTATTTAAATATACAGATAAATTCAATAAAACAGAAAAAAACAGTCCTTCGTACTTTAAAAAAAATATTCCATGACATCGTAATGCAAAATCATTTTTTAATTAACTTTATTAGTGATATAGCCTAGCTTATTTATTAACAAACTATGAATTTTTATGTATTTTAAAGTGCAAAATTACACAAAATACTAACAATATGAAAAACTATATGAAATATCTAAAATACTATAAAAGCTAGTAATAAAATCAAATAATTTTCTATGAAGATTTTATTTTTCCAGTTACCTTCTTAAAATTTATGAATTTTTATAAAAAATCCACATGGTAGAAACATGATCAAGCAAACAGCAACAATTAATAATAGAGTTTAAACTTTCTTATACGAATTTCCATAAAATAATTTTGACCTCGATTTATGAGAGCAGCCAAAATTTTACGGGAAATAAGTCAATAATGACTGTATTTAGCATCGCAGGAACATAAAATTACATTATAGATTAGTTTCATAAAATTAGATCATAATCCAAGTCTCCGTTCAGGCGCTCTTGGCGATGAAGCGATTGAGAATCGATATCGATAGCGAGGTCTGGTATCTTCAAACACCACGTTGACCTTCTTCTCTTTCGTTAACGAACCGTTGAAATCGATTCGTCGACATGTTCGATCACATTACACACACCTTGCTTTTTCATCCGCCACTAAAAACACGAATTTTAACTTATTACGAAATGTCCGACACTCCCAATGAATGCACCACATCGCAGACAATTTTTACCCAGTACATTGTAGACACTTTATGCCGGAGGATGGTCAAAAATTGTGTAATTTTATAACTTAATAACATCGATACTTTGTGATAAAATGTGATTATAAAATATAGCATTCTGCTTTGGAATATTATCATGTGAGAGATTTACACTTCGATTAAGAAACATTCTTCTATGGTCGAATGTTTCGGTTAACATATTTCTTAGATAATTTTCGAATCGTATCGTTCTGTCATTACAGATTTTTTGTGAATTTAAGGAAATGTGAAAAAATTATTATCGATACAATTTTACATTTCAGTGTTATATCGAAAATTAAAATAAAAGTCCTTTGCGTTGAGATGAAAAAATTGAAATGAAAAATCCGGAAAATGCAACAAGACAGCATAATTATGAATCCATTTTTTTTCAAGAGAATAAATTTATTTTGTACATTATTATATAAAATAAATATATAATTATAATATAATTACATTAAGTGTAATATAATATTACATTTATAATATGATTATAATAATATATTATATTGAATAATAATTAAATATATTAAAAATAAAAATAATTGCAAAAATAAATATATATTTATATGAATCGTAATTAATCGTAATCTACAATGAATTATTATTCAAATAATTTATTTATGGAATTATTCATCATTTCAAGATTATTTCAATAATATCACAAATGAATACTAATTTATTAGTCCTCTAGAAAGTTTAATACTTTTATACTTTTATAGATCGCGTTTCTCTCATAGATATCCCACGTGATAGACATTGAACTTCACCTAGATTTCAAAACTTTTGAATAAAATTACCTAATATCATGTAATTTAACCATTCCGTCATTCTTTAGTCCATCTTATAAAATGATTATACTGTGCCATTAAAATGATCATAAATATTCTTCCTTTTATTATTTTAATTTATAAATGCTGATTCTTTCACAAATAAACATTTATTATTTTCTCTTCTAATTTTTATAGAATATATGTAGATATGTAGATGAAGATCAATAAAAAAAATATTTTTATAATGAAATTAGAAAAGTAAGTGTGCAGGATCGTGTGGAAACAGCAAAGAATGAGTGAGAAATATATCGTTTACTACAATATATTTAATATAATACTATTAATATAAATATAATAAATATAGAAAATAATAGTAATAATAATTTATATTATATTTATGATATTTTTTTAACTTGTTTTAAAGATCAAGAGATTATTATCGCATAGTTACGGCAAAAGGTTATGTCGCATAGTTATGTTCCCCAGAAGGAGAAAAACATAGTTTTTAAACAAAATTAAAAATTATTTTGTTAATCAAAGAAACGACATAATTTAAAATAATAAATTTTTTACACAATCACCGCATACTTGTTCATAATGATAATCAGTATGAAATTTATAATGAGATATATTTATAGAATATAGCACAGTGTCACATAAATCAGGATGAGCGATATACATATGTAATTGTTCTCTACCATCGGAATTATAAATATGAATGAATAACATTTTCATAATTAGTCGGCGAGTTGTTCTAACATTCTTATAGTATAGAACTCGAAAATCATGTTCTTTGAGTTATGTCACTTTCGTTGCAAGCATGTAAATAATATGAGCTCATGAAGATTCAAATAGCAATTTAAATAATTTTAAATTTATGTATCCAAATAAAAATAATTAAATGTCACTTTGAAATTGCAGAAATATCTACATTTAAATAAAATATGTTTGATTATCATAAAATGTTCCTTAACAAAGAAAAATTTATTTTAAATATATTTTTTTAAATAACGAATAATTTAGGTGATTCTCATGGAAATCTTCATACATTTACATGTAAGTGTATAAAGCTATGAACTGTAAGTTATATAAATATTTATATGTAATTGTAATTAAGTAAGTACTATACAAGTGTAAATATAAATACTTCTTACACCTTTCATGTATTTTCTGCATCACGACAACGATTCCAAAGGAGATCGTGGAGCATTTCCTATTATTATTATTATTATTATTATCATCATCATCATCATCATCATCATCATCATCATCCATTAATAATTTCTGCAATTATTTGTAAACGAGTGCACTTAAATTATAACTTTAAAAAATCTATTTTTAAATTTATTATTCAAATTTCTTTTATATAAATATATCGAAAACAATAACTATACTAAACAATATCGAAACTCTAATTATGTACTAAAAAATCCATTTTTAATTAGGCTTTTTGCCTAATTAAAATTTCTGTAAAATCGTAATTTGGTTTCAAAACAGGAAACTGCAAATATAAAGAAAAACGACAGTAAATTGTTTAGCTTCAAAAACCTTGACAAATGACTTCTCATTTTATGCTCTGCAGTAACGGTTTTCAACCTTTTTTCTCTCTCGTACCTCCTGAGCATTAAGCTTTTCATTTATGAGTGAAACTCTCATAAATCCTCACCCATCCCTCAAAATAGTTTTTTTTTTATTTTTTTAGGTTAGCTAAATAATCAAACGACTCAAATTAACCTAATGATATTTCAAATCAAAACTCTATAACTTTGTTTTTATTTTAACTCCTTCTTTTGGTATTTTCCGACATTACGAATATTATTTTTGCATACTTCGAACCGCGGTATAACATCCAGTATCAATTTTTTAATTTCTTTCCTAGGCGAAATGTGTACCTATAAATCGAAACAAATAATCTAATAAATAATAAAATTATATCTTTTATTATGTTTCTTTTCTATTAAATCTCTTTTCATGTAAACGCAATGAGGAAATCAAGACAGGTTGGGAAACACTGTCCTACATCTCATCCTATTTCTTACAGTACTTACCGATTCTATCGTTCTTCTCCCAATCGAAACATGTACCTACATATCGATCATACGCGTGATCCAGGTACTGCTTGTTCGTACCGGGAATACGAGTTAAGTACCAAGCAGCTAGACAGTGCACGCGACGACAGATCGGTTACTCTCGGCGAAGAATTCGATCTTGTTTGTGCACATCCACCTTCCGGGGACTTATTGACGGAACGAAGCACCGCCATGGCCAGACAACTATGCGGGAAAATGACTTAATACGAACATACGAGAGAGTTACACGAGTGATGGCCCTTGGCGATCTGTCAGACCACCCAGCAGGTGATTGCCGTAGAGAGGATCTCTACGCGCTCGAACTGCCTTCTACGTGCTTAATAGTGCTCACGCTCCGCATTCCTAGATCCACGCCAGACGGAAAACTCTCTCGGGCCGGATCTTTGCCCCGAGGCTCTGAAACTCGTCCGTCTGTGTCGTTCTTGTCTCGTGAATATTTTCTTCATCCTCTTCTTTTCCTGTCCCCCTTTTTCCTCTATTTCTTCCTGAATGCAATTCTTTTCTCTCTCTCTCTCTCTCTCTCTCTCTCGTTCGTTTCTTTTTGTACACAAGCTGTTTCGTCCGGTTTATGTTTGCGCACTTACTCGCACGCTCGTTCGTTCGAAGCCACTTTCAGTTCTGACGGCAGCGTCGCGTCAGCACGCATCGCGTGCATTGTGTGCTCGTTGCTTGTTCGCGTTGCTGTTGCTAGGTCGATCGTTGAAATCGACATTCAGGATATCGTTATATGATTGAAACGTTACTTTCATGTTCTGAGCTTTACACGAATTGTTTAAGAGTGGAAGCTAAAATATTATCGAAACTATTAGTTGTATATTTATTCGATAAATAATCCTCCTATTTATGCGGATTTTTTTATAAGGAATATTAATTTACGCGATTTTACATTACAAAATTAAAAAGTATATTTTTATGTATTCTGTAATCTACTGTAATCTAATTTATTATATATTAGCAAGACACAAATAATTATTACATAAGAATGACATTATTCTTATTCTTTTTTTTGTTTGGATTGATTGTTTCTGATTACATTACTAATCGCGAATAATCTTGGCTTTTTTTTTTAATTTTTATTATTATTTTTCTTATGAAGATATGTGAAATAAATGATTTTATAACTTATGTTAGCTTTTCTCTCTAATATCTTTTTTTACTGACAGACTCTATATAATATAAATACAAAGCTTTGTAAGCTTTATATACATATATATATAATTCATTCGTTATGCATTACATATGAATTAACTTCACGTCTTGACCCTTTGTATTCTTTTGTCGAATATGACTCGCATCGATTTATAAAAATAATTTCGAAAAGAGTAATTTATGCATAGATTTCGTAAAATTAAAGTTAAAATATCTTCTAAACTGATAATTTTTCGACATGCATAAGAATATATTTTATGAATTAATAGATGAAAAAATGGTAAAACTTATGTTTAGGAGAGCGATGCCTAAATCCTCCTGAAAATTACTTAGGAAAATGTGCTTGACAACATAATGAAAATGAAAATCAAGGTCATTAGAGCTGTTGCGGCACGATATTTCCAGCGAAATAACCGATTCGCGCGCTTGTACTCGAGGCGGAAACGATCGCGTGGCGAATTATTATGAGCGAATGATACGATTCCAATATATGATCGGAGATCGCGTTGAGTGAACTGCGTACTTTGGTTTGTTTCACGAATGGTTTCACGAATGAATATTCATTCCTTTTATGTTGCTCGAAATGCATAATGATTGAATAAATTATATGTATAAATATTACGTATATAATATTATATTTATAATATTAATATATAACATTAATAATATAATAATATAATATTAATATTCATATAGTAAATATTATAATTATGACATATAATTGTTGGATTCTTCTATCTATAAAAAAATTATTATTGCTATATCGTGAATCCCTTCGTATTGAATAACTTTCGTTTATAAAATTTTTTTATATCTCCAAAGGCAGTAGAAATATTCAAGGTAGACAAAGTTATTGGAACATCCTGTATAAAAAGTATTCACTAGCGTTTTTCTCATGAACGGTAAGCATGAGAAAAAAATTAGAGAGTAGTAGGTACTGCTTTTTGTAAACAACATGATAGTGTATAAAATTGTTTTGTATTTACGTTATTTTTTTCAAAGCAAGCAGTGGAATGAAATTCATTTTGATAATCAAACGAAAAGCGAAAATTAAACGCATTCTAAAAGTTAAAGAGTCAGTAGTAAGAGTATAAAGTTATTAAAGCTGAAAAATTTCCTTACGAGGAACATTGTGCCAAACTGAATCGACAAATATCACTGGTAACTGAAACATCTGCAACACTGGTTTCTATTACCCGAAATATTTTAATTACGCTCATCTTTTTTTATATTTTAATATTTACCTGTACAAAGTCAACGGCTAATAATTCAATCATACTATTTACTATACCTAAATTTCTATCAGCATGCTAAAATTAGTATACATCGATAACTCTCTGAAAAAATCTATTTAATAAATAAAAGGAACGATCGCTCCCCTTCTAAATCGATGTTCACCATCATGATCTTATCGAGACAGAGGATCTTTTGTTAGCATTTCCTCAATCCTATGATGAGTATATCGGAGCGCGGTATCGACGATGATATTTATTTCCAAAGATATTACATTATAATTAGATCGAGACGTCAGATAAGATGAAGGGAACACTTTGCTCCGGCAATGGATCGGTTTCGCGCGCATCATACTAAATGAAATGTAAATTCTGCTGTGGAAAGATCGGCTATCAGACGAGCGGTGCGAATGAAATGCAAATTTCGATTTGATGCATGTAGATGAGAAATTCGATACCAAAGTCGTCCCTGAGTTTCCCATCGGCGACGTCCATCTCTCCGAATCTATTGATACGTCATTTCATCGACGCCATCCAAAGTTTGGGTTCAATGATCAATTATTTTCTAATCATTTCTATAATCGATTACTGAATGCAATCGTAGAAATCGTAATCATTGTTAAAATAAATCAGTAGTCGTGATTAATTCTTTTTAATTTGTAATCATTGATCATTTAGTAATTTTCAAATCATTAAGTGATTGATTCATGTTTTATTAAAATCTGTGTTATATATTTGTATAATACATTCGAAATTGTATTACATGTTACACAATTATACATTATGCGCACATTTATATTTCTTATGTTTCTTTATGTTTCTTCGGTGCAAGATTTATGGCAACTGTATTAAATGTATTACTAAAATCTGTACTTTTCAGTTTCTACCGAAACTTAGATATATTATTGCTCATATTATTATTTGTCGAAGCTAGCATATAGTCCTGCATCGTTAAGTTTATAACGTAGAAAATTTCTACGCATATTCCTTTTTGCATATTATATTATATTTTTGCAGTATTATATTATAATATTCGCATTCTTTTGAATTTGTTGAAGTTTAATATTCGCATACCTTTGATATAAAAATGAATGGGTATTATAGTAGTCTCAAAATTTTGACGATTCGGCAAGTATGTCATTAAATATTTTATCTTCATCAAATCATATGGAACATAGTATCAATAACGACTGAAGAATTATGCAGATCAGTCATTCAATTATAATTAATGGAAAATTTTTTGAATGTTTATCAGAAGGTGTAACAAATTCTGATAAAATTTTTGCGATCACTATATATCACTATGTTTTCTTGGAACAATAAAAATAAAAAAAATATATATTTTCACAAAATATTCACTACGTTTTTTTTACAAGTATATTGCAGATCGTAACATAATCTAAAGTGCCGGATCGAGTATCCGGAAAACAATACATTCAAGTGCGAACATTTAGTGCAGAGTGTTCGTGTCAGTGAAAGATATACTTCTCCATCAGTATGACGTCGAATCAAATGAAGGAACTTTCTACTCAATGTCGTAATTTCAAGAGCTTCCTGACTCAATTCTTCAATTATCTCACAAAAACCGAACAAGAACCGGACTCATCGAAACTCGCCAATAATAATTTATTAATTATTTGTCTAATGACAGATTAAAGGAAAGATACACCAAGCTAGAAAACATGCAATTTCGACGAAGCCGAAGAAACCGAAAGGATGGACATTGAGGATCGATATATTGACGCGATAACAGCAGCACAGAAAACAGTCACAGGAGAATAACAAAAACCAGCAGACACCAACATCATTCATGGGCGATTCACTAGGAGTTGAGCTACCAAAAATTGAACTACCACGCTTCGACGGCAAGATGAAGGAGTGACTGTCATTCAAGGATCGATTTATGTCAATGATTGATAACAAGGTTGTTCGCGAGAGTTCCATCCTTTCCACCACTCACCCCCTCTACCGGGGTCGTGGCGCATGGAACCATCTCGAACCAGGATTGCGTCATCCACATACGTTCGCGAGAGTTCTCGGTTTTCCACCACCGACCCCCCTCTGCCGGGGTCGCGGCGCATGGAACCATCTCGAACCAGGATTGCGTCAGCCACAAAGGGCCCGCCGCAACGGTTTCCGCGGCGCGGCATAAAAACAAAGGCTGGATATAACCGTCCTTATATCCATATATGGATACGACGTGCGACATTTACCCCAGTCTTCGTCCATCACGTGACCACCCTGGGGTAGGGGCACCGGGGCGATGTATACGCCTCCCTCGAACCCAGAAAAGGAATTGGTCACGAGTCTCCCGGAGTCATCTTACGCAATCGGCAGAATCAACAAGTCGGGTCACAGTACGAAAAAAGTCCTTTCGGCCTCATCGGCGTAGCGTGTTTCTAACCACGTGTCTTACAAACGCGACATCTTCTATCAAGCGATACCGAGGGCTAATCCCCCATCCATATCAGCGCGTAATAATAAAAATATACAGTCCACTCAACAATTAATCCAACACGATCTCGTCACGCATATCCGGACGCGCTATCAAAGGTAACACTTTCCGATATCGAAAAACTACATTATCTGCGATCCGCCCTGTAGGAGAACGCCGCGGCTATCAGTAGATACAACCGAGTAGCTATAAAGATGTATGGGCACTATTAACTACAAGAACAAACGTTTGATCACCATGCGCCATGGAGAACTGTTATTCCAAGCACCAACGATGGAAAAAGATTCTCCCAATTCTATCCGCGTCTTTATCAACCACATCAGACCCCATCTCTACTCACTGAAATCGTTAAAATTACCGGTCGACACGTGGGACATCCCTCTGATATTACATATACTTCCAAAATGGATAGGAATACACGTCTAGATTACAAAAAAACATTAAAATCAGACGACATCCCCTCACTGAGTCAATTACTCAACTTCTTAACTAAGCGAGCAAAGTGTTTTGATACGACAACTCACTATTCCATTCCAAACAACAAACATGCAACCAATTCACAACGCAGCTTTGCACAAGGTTACAATGACGTCGTCCGACGGAAACAACAAAACTTTTGTACTAATTCGCGACACCAATTGCGTTCATCTCCTCGTCCCTCAAGATCGCAATCATCGACAACACGCCAATCATCGTCGTGGCCTTCAACACCACGTCCATCATCTTCGCGCCCTTCATCTCCTCCTCCTTCGACACCGCAACCATCGATACCATCGCCGCAATTGCCATCTTCGATTTCAACGAGAAGGATGGAATGCCCCATCTGTGAGACAAACGAGCATCGCATCTATGAATGCGAAATATTTCATAAATTGACAACACCACAACGAGTCGAACTGGCAAATAGGAAGTCGTTGTGCCTGAATTACGAGGCCATCCTACTTCGGCCTGTATCGATAAAATGTCGGAGTTGCAATCAACACCACCATACTTTTCTACATCCAACACAATGACAATCGCCCAATCACACAATAGAATATATGTCAGCCATCACACCAACTACCGAATTAATGACCACGACACTCCTCAAGGTACGCGCAAACAACAGAAATTGGACAAGCTGTCGAGCTCTTCTGGACACATGTTCAACAACCAACACAATTCGCGCCCCGAAGCAGTCTTGCTCAATTCCAGTCGGAGCGGTGAGCTAAGCACAACATGCAATCATACAACAACGCTTACCACCTTTTCTCGATATATAGATTACGAGAAAACACTCGAATTTCTCATAATATCTCAAATTTCCACACTGGTTCTAAACGAACCCATCAACACCAACATACTCAGTATTCCTCCAAACATCAAATCTAACTTAGCAGATCCTACCTTCCACAAACCCTCTCCAGTGCAAATGTTAATCGGAACCGAACCAACGCTGTCTACCTTCAGCATCGGTCAGCTCAATATCTCAACATCTCCAGCAAAAGATCTCATTCTCCAAAAAATACAGCTCGGCTGAATAATCAGGGGCAGCGTTAACAGCATTTCTCCAAGCCAACATTGCCATCTTACAAATCTAGAACCGAACCTCGCCAAGTTCTGGAGTCTTGAGGAAGTACCAAGCAAACCTTCCAACGAGGAAACGGAGTGTGAAAGACATTTTGTCGAATCGCAAAATGTCACACGGAACGGAGATGGAAGATACGTCGTAGCATTGTCATTCAAACCCAACAAGGATCAAATAGGAGAGTCATATCGTCAAGCCCTTCGTCGTTTCTTAGTCCTAGAACGAAGATTAAAAGCCGAAGTAGGATATGGTTACGTCGAAGGCAATTCAAGCATAACGACTTCCTATTTGCCAGTTCGACTCGTGGTATTGTCAATTTATGAAAGCCTTCGCATTCGTAGATGCGATGCTCGTTTGTCTCACAGATGGGGCATCCCACTGCTTATTTTTGATTTTTGACATGGCATGCATTTGTGAGACATGCGATTGCATTTTTTCGAATGCCAGGCCAAACGTGTTTTTCTTTAAGGATTTTAGAAGTGACTTGGATGTGATAGATTGTGTACTATATTAAATACTTCTCGCTAAAGTAATTTAAGAATATATGGTTTACATATCCTGTTGAAGTAGAAGTTTATCCTGCAAAAATTTTATTATCTATTATTAATTGTAGTACTGCTGCTAATTCTGCGGTTTCTTTTTGTTTTTCATGAATTTTCTCTGAAATGAAAATAGTGGGAGTTTGTATTGCACATATTCTTAATAAGGTATCTGCTACAACAGTATCATCTCCATCAATGTGTACGATTTCCATGAACTGCGATATATAATAAAGTTGTCGTAATCATCTAGATGTTGCTTTGCCTAGACGTTATGAAAATGCGTAAGTGTTCGCGCGCGTGATTGGCGAGACGAGATCGAGTTTAGCAAATAAATGTGGACTGTATATTTCGCACGCTGAGTACTAGGGGCTTGTCCCCTCGTGGTAAGTTTATCGCAAGAGAATGTACTTTATCTATCGGAAGTCGAAGTGATTCTGATTTGGAAGCCGAAGGAAAGCCCGAACGTCTTCTCGGTTCCCCCTCCTTCGGCTTCGGGAAATCGCGGTCCAGGCTCCAGGGTAGGGCACAAAGGGCCAGATACCCGTTGCCGTCTTGGGTGATCTCGCTGGCCCGTGTTTCTCACGTGTTCGGGAAAGTTGGCGTCATGCTTCAATCCATGGTCGAGTGTCTCGTCTTCTTAGAAGAAGTCCAGCCATGTGGCCAGTGTTTTGGGCGACACGATCTGCTAAGGGTACTCAAAAGGCAGTAAATTTTCCCGTACGTGCCTGTACCAGACCGTAGGTATTGTAGCATGGAAACTCTCCCGAACAGTAAGTTTATGGTTTATGATCAATCTCTGTACTAGAAATTGTTCGGCTCTCCAATATGTGTTTGAAATTTTTATTGCTGTGAATATTATTAGTAATTCTTTGTCATAAGTACCATAATTTTGTTCTGTTTTGCTTAATCTTCGTGAAAAGAAATCGATGAGCTTCCATTTATTATCTTTTAATTGTTGCTCCAATAGCCACGTTAGACGTATCTGTTTTTAATATTATATAAAGGTGCTACTGTGGCAATGTCTCTGGTGTCCAAATAATTTTTGTTCTGTCATTTTTTATTGATCTTCTGAAATATTTGTTAAGAGGAACTTGATGTTTAGCCAGACGTGGAATACATTGTCAGTAATAATTAATAATGCCTAGAAAACATAGAAAATTGTTTCCGGTTCAAGATACATCTTAATGACGTTAACGCTTTCTTGAATTGGACAGTATCCGTCCTTGGTAATGTGATATTCCAGGAAATCGATTTCGGTTCTTTCAAGTTCATACTTTGCCGCATTAATTTGTTAGTCCATTATTTTTCAATCTCTGGAAAATAGATTTGAGATGTTTTGTGTTGTTCTGGCGATTCGGACATGATAAATATGTCATAATCGCGGAAAATTGAATCTATGTATTTTTGAAATGTTTACGGTCTCGCAGCGCAACGGTGATTTTAGGAAATGCTGCCCACTGTGCTGAGTTTCTCTCGTTTTGACTTTTACAAACGTCGGAGAGATATTAAATGAAGATTGTAGATGTTTTAAGAAGTATATTTAAGTAGAGTGTATACAGCTGTGATGCGAGTCTGGGAGATGTGTACGAGGTGTCTCCGCGTCTAGACTCGAATGGAACTGTCGGTTGTTACAAGATAGACTGTCCCCTCGTGCTAAGAGACAGACTTTTATAGCGAATGTTCCTACGTGACTTCTTGGTGCCAGCCAAGAAGCCCTTTGTTTACAAATTTTGTTTATACCCTTAAAGAAAAACCTTCCCCATGCTGACTTTTTTTTTTTAAACGTTTATTTGTGCTAGTATTTTACAATGATATTTACAGTACGTTTAAATAACAACGGTAGGTGAGGCTTATCTCAGATTATAAGCACCAATCCTGATGTACGCATAATCTTAAATTAAAGTTTTATTATTTACACTTATTGTTACCTTCGTAAGCGTAATTTTTTTTTTTTGGCTATAACTATGGGAGTTTTTTTTTTGTTTTATTATACAACAAGGCACGAAATTGTATAATATTTTATGTGTGATTTGTAAAGGGAGAGTGAGGAGAAGGAGGGTGGAAAGGGAGAAGGGAACAGGGATGGGAGCTTTATACTTCTTTTGTTTATTTGAGATGGAGAAAGTTCTAAGCAGAGTTGGGGACAGTCGATGGCCGACTGCTTTTTATCCTTTATGTTCTCAGAAGGTTTTAGTTTATTTTATTTTTTTTTTTGTGCCGTTGGGCTCCCGAAGTAATAGCTGATTGGTCCCATAAAGTAATAGCGAATAGTACTTTATGGGGCCTTATGGGTACTGTTTGGGGATGCGTCCCTAACATTGTTTTCGCTTGTTCATTTGGTGTCCAGAGCCAGAGGGAAACGTACACTTTTATTCTGTTTCTTCTTTGTTCTTGTTTCTTGTAAATCCGTTTTGCTGGATCTTCGATCTCGGTCTTATCTCTTATTTGTTTGTTATAGCCACCAGTATTGTTTAGTGTTGTATTTGACTTTCGTGTCGTGCTCTGTTAGTTTGTATTTAAATCGGATTTTGGAATCGTTTAATGATAAGTTACCGTTGTATGGTATTGTTTTATTCTAAGTTTTTCTATTGTAGTGGTAAATAATTGGGTATTTTTCGCTATTTTGTATGTGTGATGTCTAGATGTACAAACGATTCCGGTGGCGTGTATCCTGTTTGTTTTGTTCTCTCGTAGTATTGCGGATTGGGATAGATTGAATGAAGTATTAAGCTATTACTGAGAATGTTGAGTATGTTTGCCCAGTGGTTTCTTATTATTTTTAGGGTGAACAGATCTATCCTCATTGTTCTGGCTTCTTTGTATAGGCGATGGTTGCTTATTGTTTTAAAATTTGATTTCGGTGTTTTGTATATGTTTATACAGACTCTAAAACATTTGCGTTCGAACAGGCGTATCTTTTCCATGGTGCTGGCGCAAATATTAAACTATATGGAGCATCCGTAGGTTAGTATCGGGTGGATTAGAAGTTTGTAAAATAGAAGTTTTACCTCTTTGCTGAGGTCTTTTGAATAAAAGATACGCTTGTTCGCGATGAATGCTTTTTGTGCCTTGTCTATTTGTAATTTCACGTGTTCGTTGTAGTTTAGTTTGACGTCTAGATGTACGCCTAAATAGCGGACGATTTTCCTTTGTGGCACTTTGTTAGTGGGGTTTTTGTGGTTGTGAATGGCGAATTTTTTGGTGTTAGTTCTTACGTCGGAGTTTGCGTCGGATATTCTTGATATATATAGTCTGAATAATATGGTTTCGCATTTTTTTATGTTTATTTTTAATTTCCACGTGTGAAAATGTTCTTGTATTTTATTGAATAATTATTGTAGTTCCATTTTTATTACTGACGGTTTATTATTTTTTATGTATTGGGTTGTCCGGAAAGTTCGTGCCGATTTTTGGTAGGTGGCGTAAGGACAGGTCTGAATATAGCAGAACGATTGAAAATAAATGACTTGCGTACATATCGTAAAAGACGGTACTTCAGGCATATTTGGAAAAAAATTTGGTTACGATACGTTAATTTTTCTCAATTTTATACGCCTTTAAATATGGAAGAAAACAAAGTGCATTTTAGGCATTTGATGTTTTTCTTTTACCGGAAAGGCAAAAATGCCACACAAGCGGCAAACAAGATATGCGCTGTTTATAGCGAAGATGCTGTAGCTGAAAGAGCTGTGCGGAAGTGGTTTGCTAGTTTAAAGCTGGTAATTTCAACCTTAAAGATCAGGAACGCCCGAGTAGGCCCTCCACCACTGATGAAGATCAGATTAAAACACTCATCGAAAATAACCCACGCTATACGATAAATACGTAAATTAGCAGAAATTGTAAATATGTCAAAATCCATCATCCACTAGCATTTTGTGAAGCTTGACTATATAAACCGTTTTGATGTATGGGTTTCCCACGATTTAACGGAGAAAAATCTGATGAATCGCATTTCCATTTGCGATTCGCTCTATAAACACAACGAGGAGACACCATTTTTGAAGCAAGTAATGACGGGGGATGAAAAATGGATCATTTGTAATAATGTTAAGCGAAAAGGGTCTTGGGGAAAGCGGAATGAACCACCTTTAGCCACCCCAAAAGCCGGTCTTCATTCAAAGAAGGTCATGCTCTGTGTCTAGTAGGATTGGAAAGGGATCCTGTATTACGAGCTTTTACCAAACAACGAGACAATAAATTCAGACGATAAATTGTTCCCAATTAGACAAATTAAAGACAGCAATTGAACAAAAACCTCCAGAAATAGCGAATCGGAAGGGCGTCATGTGTCATCTGGACAATGCGCAGTCTTATGTATCTTTGATAACTCCACAAAAGTTGTTGGAGCTCGGTTGGGATGTTACCAGACCTCGCACCCTCTGATTTCCACCTATTTCAATCATTACATAAATTTTCTTAATAGAAAAAACTTCAACTCTTTGGTCGAGATAAAAAATCACGTAGAAAAGTTTTTCGCTGAAAAATCTGAGAGATTCTGGAATGACGGAATTTTCAAGTTGCCTGAAAGATGAAGAAACGTTGTAGAATAGAATGGTACCTATATAATTTAATAAATGAATACTAAAATTTAAATTTTCTGCGTTTCAATTTTGCTTCAAAATCGGCACGAACTTTTCAGACAACCCAATATATTACCATATCGTCCGCGAAAGCTATTATTGCTTTTTTGCCGTCGCTGTTCAGGTTGTACATCTGTAGTAGGTCGCTGATGTAAATGCTGAACAGGATGGGAGAATTTACTGTATCCTGTTGGAGGCCGTTTTCTATTTTGTATGATCTAGAGGTATTGTTGCTTTCGTTTACTTGGAATTGTTTGTCGTGTAGCATGTTCCAGAGTATTTTTATTAGGTGCGGTGAGAAGATTTTTTTTATTAATTTATAGAATAAACCACCCAGTCAAACCGTGTCGAGAGCTTTCTCGAGGTCGATGAGCACCGCCCCGACGCAGTCTCCCGCGTTTCTTGCCCAGCATATATCGGATGTAAATTTTGTGATTGCGTGAATTATTGAATGTTTGTGTCTGAATCCAAATTGAGTTTCTGGAATTATGCTGTTGTTTGTGCAGAATGAATTTATGGAGTCGTTTATTATTGTTTCAAATACTTTGCTAATATTGGGTAAGAGGCTGATCGGTCGGTAATTGTTTGGGCTGGAGTCATCCTTTCCATTTTTTTCAGAGCCTTTACCTTTGCAATTTTCCATTTTGCAAGGAAGTAATATGAATTCAGGCAGTTATTGAATATTATTATATATAGTTGTACATGTATAGTGGTGGTAGGTTTTTTATTGTTTAGTTTATCTTCGGTTATTTCGTGACGTAATTGGTTGATTTTTTGTTTAATTATGTTTGTTAATTGTGGTTTGCCCATGTGGTCATTTTGAGTGTGGACTGTCTCGAAGTGAGTTTCTAATATGTTTAGTTTGTCTTGTGTTTCTGAGATGATTAAATTTTTGTCTTTATCTGTCTGTAGTTTGTCTCGCTCTAAATTTGCTTTCGTGATCAAGTGTGTGTGTGAGTTGGATATTTTCAGGGTGTCGATGTTGTTTTGTGTTGGAACTTCTGTCTACAGTAATGAGAGTCTGTAGGTTATTTGGTTTGTATTGAGCCAATTGTACAATGCTATCCCTCTGTTATTGTTTGTGGTGTTGTTCCATGCACTGTGTTTTGCGGTTAGATCGCCTGTTAGGAGAAAGTAGTTATTATTTTTGTATATTTTTAGGTTTTTGAAAATTTTGTTCAATTCTGCCATGAATTCGTTTTTGCCACTGCTTGTGGCATAGACCTCTATCAAGAACAGGTTGTTATCATTTTGTAGTTTTAATTTTATGATAGTTGTTTCGTTGGCTTTGTTGGATAGTCTATTTGAATTGTTTCAAATTTTATGTTGTTTTTTATCAATATACCTGTGCCCCCGCCCACAGTTTGGCATTTTGTCTGTCATTTCTAATAACTGTGTAATTCCTGAATTGTATCCTGTGTCTTGCGTTTAATTTCGCAAAGAAGGACCACATCTGGTTTGTGTCTGTTTAGTAATTCTGTTAGTGAGGCTCTTTTTTCGTTAGAGATTATCGAGTTTACGTTAATTTCTAATATGTTTAGTGTTTGTGTTCTTATTTTTTCTGTCTTTGGTGTATTGGGATTTCTGTTCATCTAAACTGTATATGAAGTGCTTCGACTATAACCGTGATCTTGTTTGCGTTATCTTCTATTTGTTCAAGTAGTCTTTCTATTTGGTTTTGTACCATTGTTTCTATAGCTGATTTTATTAGTTCTATCATTGTGTTCTGATTTTGTTGAGTTGGAATGGTATGTGTGTCTGTTTCTTTGTTTTTTTTTCCGTTGTTTTTGTTCCTGCTACAATATCGCTGAATGATATTCCTTTTTCTATGAATTTATTTCTGATTTCGTGTTTTGTTTTTTTTTTGCTGTTCTTATGGCTGTTTTTTTTCTTCGATTTTATGTTTTATTTCATTAAGTTTTGGACATCCTCTGTATGAGGCGGGATATCCGAAACTTCTGCAATTGATGCAGTATGACTGTGTGTTTAGTTGGGATTCCCTATTGCGAGAGCATTCCCCTGGTTTGTGCGGGACGTACGCATTTTACGCAATGGTACTCTAGGTTGCAATTGGTGGCTATGTGTCCGATTCTTTAGCATCTTTTACATTGGATGCGGTCTTTCTTTGGGATTTTTTCCCATCTTATGTAAGTATGGAGTATTGTTTTGATTTGTTTCAGATTATTTATGTTACTGTTTGGTGTTATTTGTACTATGTATATGGGGAGCGATCTGTTTTCTGCTATTGATTTTTTAGTTGTGAATTTTTTGCCCGTTATGAATTTTATATTTTCAATATTTTTTTTTGTTTAGCTCTTGGAGGACGGTTTCCGTATCGAAATCGCCTTTCAGGTCTTTTAGTAGAATTGTTTGGTTTCTTTCTTACCGTCTCGCACGCTATTGTGTGCTCATTTAATGTTTCTGTTTGCAGTATTTTTTTGTTGTTAGGGTTTGTGTTAGTGGTTTACCTTTATTGTTGATTACTGAGTGTTTTGGCTGCTGGGGTGATGATGTTGATGTTGATGTGGGTGGTTTTTTAGTGGTCCCTGCACTGATTTTTCTGCAGGTTGGCTGTCCGATTTATTTTCTCGTTTTTTAGGTGGTGGGATGGTGAGCCACGACTGTGTGTTTTTTTCTTCTTTTTCCTCTAGGTCCATTTTCTCTTTTTCGTTTTCTGGGAGTGGGCCTTCCTGACGTAGTTTATGGAGGTTTAAAATTTCCTCCATGTGTTTTTTAAGATTTTCAATTTTTTGATTTTAGTTTTTGTTTTCTTCTAATAGTTCTTTGTATGTTAGAGCCTTTGTACTTTGTGCTTCCCACTCCATTCGAGTTTGGGGTGTTTCTGGTTTTTGTTTCATTTTTTTTTAAATGATTGTCGGTGCTGGGTTTAGTCTTTTGTTGGGCTTTTTTTGTTTTAATATTTGTCTTATTTTTTTTTCTAATTCCGTGTCATACGGTGTTGTGATGACATTGTTTGTTTTTTCTATTGTTTTATTTTGCGTTGTGTCTTTTTTTTTTGGCTTTTCGTTGCTCCCTGTCTGCTCTTCAGGGTCGTCCCTGAAGGACTTTCTGTAGCTGTCCTCCGTTTTGCCTGCTGTTTGTGATTTTTCCTTATCTTTTTTTTTTCTTTTTTTTTTACTGGTATGCACCACGCTACGGGGTTCGTCGCTTAAGTGGGCCTGGGTCGGTCCGCACTGTTGGGTCTCGAATCATGTCTGCACTCTACCAAGGTCTAGACAAGACTGGCCACCATGCTGACTCTGCCTCTCAGAGCAAGAAGGCCCCTTAGATAGGAGAAGGCCATGGCATCTGGAACTTCTCGGCCGGGTAAAGTATTTCTGGAACCTAGCCTGGGTGCCCGTCTCGAGGTGTTATGTTCTGCTCCAGAACATACGGTAATCGCTATTCTTTTTACTATCATTTGAATTCATTTGGTGATATGCTCTAGTAAGATTTAATTTAGAAAAAATTATTTTTCCATGCATTTTTTCGAATAATTCAGTAATGAAACGTGGTGGATATCTATTTGGTATTTGAACGTATAATTTTCTAAAATCATCACACGTTTTCCAACCACCTGTTTTCTTTTTTACTAAATGAATTGGATTCGCCCAAGGCTGCTTAATGATAATCCTTTGTTCTAAAAAAGAATCTATTTCCTCCTTTGCTGTTTTTAATTTTTCATCTGATAGTTTTCGTTTCATTCTGTTGATTGATTTGTTGTAATAATATGATGATCCATTTGCAGCTCGTGGTTAAAATTTGATTCTTGTAGTTTCTGTGAATTCCCTTAATACATTGTTAAAATCAGCTTAAGAATTCATTGTAGAAATTCCGAACATGTAAGCTTGTCGTTCCAGTTTGCCTCGAGTTGATAAAGTTGTATTTAAACCCATTAATTTTTTATTTCTAAGATTGACTGTTAATTCAAAATGAATTAGAAAATCAGCATTTCTAATAGATATTGTAACGTCAGCGATTAGAAATGAATATTTAAACATTTGTCGAAGACGTAATTCAAGATATAAGATTTTATTTCCGTGTATAATGTAAGATATAAAATATAATTATAGAAATAAAATTATATTTTATGATTGTATTATTCGCTATATATAGTCTAAAGTCATTGTTTTTTTTTCCTCCTGAGATATATTTCATGGGTATAAGTATAGTATAGAAATCATTGAGTCCATGTCTGTTAGTAACTAAATATTTGTTTTTTTGTCATAAACATATAATCGTAGTTTGTTGTTATTATTATCATCCATCGTCTTCATGGGCAATAACTGATTCAGTTTTCTTGATTTTTATTAAATGAACATGCTGCTGCATATTTATATGTTCCAAATTTTATATCATAAAAACATATTGGAAATCTTCCTGGAGTTTTTGAATGACAATGGTATTTTAAAGATTTTTGTATAATTTCAATTATTTTCTTTTTCTGTGTTATTTATGAAGAATGATAACATTTTTTCCATATTGTTTAATTTTTCTTCAACTGTATTAATTTGTGATGCGGATTTAACTTCTGTTGCCACAATATATCTATTTGCTGTACTTTCTATTATTTTGTCTGCTACTTCCGCTAGTGTTAAGATTTAATTTTCCTGAAATTGATAAAAATTCTCTCATAATAGGCATTCTATTCAACCACAGTGATCACAAAAATTAATTTCCTACTCCATCACCAACTAGTTGTTTTTCATTTCCCTAAGAAGTTGTAAGGGCATTTTATCTGCCAATTTTATATCGCGCAAAAGTTTATTAACTTGTTTTTCTCTAGAATCTGATAGTCTCTTAATTAAATTCTGTTTGAGGAAGTTACACTTATCTTTGCCGGGAGGAGCGCGAATGATATAAATATGTAATACTTCTGAATCTAAATTGCTGATTACTATATCGAATTTTGTTCGATCACTTTAAATTCTTTTTGAATGAAATTTTCCTTCAACTTATAAGAACCACAGAACCTGGTTGGGCTTTCTAAAACGGTGGTAATTTTTATCGTTGACTGAAGCAATTCTATTGGTGTTCTTTCGTTGATTTTTCCTTCGACATCAATATTCGTTGTTGTTTGGAAATAATTTCCAAACAATATTATTATTGGAAGAAAGATTCTGTCACTCACCGATATGCTGAGTTTGTTTTATATGATCTTTTTCGGCCAATAGGCATTCTTATATTTAATTTTGTATTAAATCTATTCAAAACAACCAATCACTCGCATTCCTGTCGCAAGAATTTTAACTGCCTATTGACTATTATTATACCTCTGTGTTCATACGTATTCTAACGGTTCTCGTGCAAGTAACAATCCTCAAGTGTAATAATTGGACGTATTGATATTATATATTTCTGTGATTTACAAGTTTCTATTAGAAATATTAATTAAATATTAGAAACAAAACACGAGATAATAATAGAGTAGAAGAAGATAAAAATCACGGAGTAAGTGTTAGATTATTCAATGTTAATTAAATTTAAATATTCGAAATACAAAATCATAGATATCACTGAAACAGCATTATATTTCGATTACGAAATAATAATTCTGAATTTCTATCTATTGTGCAAAAATGATAGGGATTATGGGTTTTTTAAATACAGAATATTATATTGCTAAAAAAATCCAATCATTTTTAACGAAATCAATATTTCCATCTGATTTATAATAAGTTGTGTTATTTGATGAAATTGTAAAACAAGTTTTTATTAGAAATTTTTAATAATTAGTTACAATTTTTTATTAGTGTTACGTCCCGGCTCGTCGATAGCGGACGCTATGGTTTTGCCGAAGAGCGTAACCTAAATGCAACCTTCTGCCTAACTGGCACGTACGTCCGATTCTGGTCGAGTCTGCATTAATTTCTGCAGTCTGGAGCGCCTTCGAGATAGGACAGTTGGTTGCACGTGGAAGATATCCCGTCGCGGCGCGTACGCGATATTAAGTAGTCAGCTCGACGTTGTGGGGAGTGAAGAAAACACACGCGTCAATACGACAATATATTCCACAATGACAGTTACAAAGTATTCAGAAGAGAAAAACACTTATCGGACAGAAAATACTTATAGAACGAAAAGCAAAAAAAAAAAAAAATAGTTATTCTGTACTAAATAGAAACTAAATAAACTTAGATACTTAAAATAGATACGTTTCTTTTTAATCAACCATCGACTGTAATGTTGCCCGCCGATGCGAGCCTGTTTTATCTGCGAGTCTCAGCCAATCATTTTAAATCGTCGATCAAACATATCAATTATAATCAAATACCATTAACATTCACTTCAATATCAACGAAGACAGAAAAAGATATGCAACACTAGTACTAAAGTTAACGGACCAAGCATGCAATCAAACGTATTCGAAACTAATCGTTATCGAGTCCACGTGGATTGGACGAGTCGCATGTATGCATGTACGTATCTGTATCTTCGAGAACTTCTTCATTAACGCGAACAGGACTCGTGGTATAGGTGTGGTTCGTTGACTTTACGATCATCCGTTGATTCGCAATGACTATTAGCATCGCGACTTGTTTCAAAATCAATTAGCTATCTTACGTTCAAGCATAAATACGAATGATTTGCGAGCGAACTTATCGTAAACGATCCTCCGTCTATTGGACCGTACTTATTTGTCACCGATAAGAACATGCGTAACGATCGTCAAACACGAGGTTTTATCGCATTATTTGAATGGAATTTCAATGGACGAAGAACCGACGTGATTTTAGTTAGGTTAGGTGAGTTAAGAAAGAGCTTTCCAAGTTGGAGGCAGAAATTAGTATGTGGTTTGGCGAGTTAAGAAATAATTCAACCCAAATAAATAGAGGAAGTACATTTGAAACATCAGTTTGTTTGAAATGAAAAGAAAAAGAACTATGACAAAATGATGGGAACAAATAAAACTACATAACATCATAGGTAAAAATTACATAAATTAATAAATAAATTACGTTATTTGTATACGTAACATGTGCAAAGATTATATAAAATTTATATTCGTAAATATTTATTGTTATTATTTTTTTATTATTTTCAATTTTCTTTATATCACTATGTATACGATCTTTCAAATCATTTCTCATTTTAACATTCATATTAAAACTGTTTATCGTTTGATTATTAACTTTGTTACAAATTGTAGTACATAATTATATTTATCAGTTATAGCATAATAATTCTTCTTGACTTTCATGCAATTCATTAAACTGCAAAAATATATTTTACATCATCTAAAAAATAATAATTTTATAAAATTTCGAAATCGAAATAATACAATCATATTTTTTATATTTTGGCAAATAAATGTTGTTTCTCATTAAATTTCTGTTTGTTACGAAGTACTTCAATGTCTTTCACTTCTGACATTTTCAGTCATACGATCGATAATTTTTAATTCATAATTATAGAAAGCATCTGTTATTTTTTCTAAATGAGTTAAAGCTTGTGTCAATTTTTCGCATACATTATTCCTCATGAACTGAGAGGTTTTTATTTACTATGTCTTCTATTGTAGTGATCATAATTTCAATTAATCCCTCGCGAATAACATTGATTATTCACGTTGGTATTATTTTGTGCTAATAAATATAACCGTACTTTTTATTTCTTTTTGTATCCAATTCTTATATTTTGTATGCTATGGCATTAAAAAAAAACAACAAACATTTATAATTAAAGGTAAAGAAACAGGAATAAAATTTGCAACTTCGTAAAAATTAACAAACACATACAAATTGATCTATATTTGTTGTTAAGTTAGTAATACTAAATTAATTCAGATTACTCATTGCGTTTCGATATGTTGTTGTGTCGAGTATTAGATTAACAAACACATACAAATTGATTTATATTTGTTGTTAAGTTGGTAATATCAGATTAATTCAGATTACTCATTGCGTTTCGATATGTTATTGTATCGAGTATTAGATTTGATAGCAATTCCTATACAACAGAAACGATAGAAATAAGAATTAATAAATAAAATATACACGCAAATTCTTATCCTAAAGGAAAGCATTTATTACCAATATCTTTTAATGATGAAAACAGTTCTTTCAATTTTTCTATATTTTATAAACATTCACAAATATTGCTTCTTATTGCCAAATTTTTGTTCTGTTTTACTTGGAGAAAAAGAAGATGGTAAAAAATTATTTCATTATGAAATAACATATAAAATATAAAATATTATGTCTACGAGAAGATATTTTATACATTTCAAATTTATAAAATTAACATTTTATATAGTTGTAACTGTAATCGGTCAATTTTATCATGTAATCTATATGAATTTGTTATTACTGTATTTGCAAGATACAATAAAGTATGACCTTGGTTCAATAAAGATTGTTCTGTATTTATAGCAAAGTTCCAATTCTCAGGCCAGCGGACCTTTTCCCAGTCGTGACGAATAGGTTAGGGAGGTCACGAGGATACAGAAGCTGTACCGGACCAACCAGAAGCGCGCGGTCGGGGAAATCCTGAATAAGGACTCCTCATTCTGCGAAGTGTCCAAGGACCAATTCCAAAGGCATTTTGCAGCAGATGGAAGGTGTTGATCTCCTTCCCACGCCCCGGGATATGGCAGAATCGTCCGCCTTTTCGAACGAAGAGTGTTCCGAGGTGCTCCATCGTTTCGGGAGGATGAGAAATTCAGCCCTTGGGCTCGACAGTATCACCTATGACCTAAAGAGGGCCGACCCGGAAGCAGCAGTCCTAACCGCAGTTTATAACGCATGTTTCCGCCTGGGGTACATTCCTCACGACTGGAAGGAGAGCCTTATTGTGCTAGTGCAGAGCATCAAGAAGGGCGACTACCAGATCTGAATAAGTGGAGACCCATTGCGATGGGTGCTGTCATCGCGAAATTGTTCGCCGCCGTGCTGGCCGATCGTCTGACGCACTGTGTTAGGGAGAGTTTCCGTGATACAATACCTACGGTCTAGGTGCAGGTACGTCCGGGAAGATTTATTGGGTTTTAAGTACTTTTAGCAGGCCACTGCATCGCCATAAAACTATGGCCAGATGTTGGGTCTTTGTTCTAAGCGGACAGGGCCCTTGACGGTGGATTTAAGCAGGGCAATAACGTTCCCGAACATGTGAAAAACATGTGCCAGCAAGGTCACCTAAGTCGGCGACAGATACCTTCGTGCCCCACCCTGGATCCGCGATCGTCCGAAGCCGAAGGAAGGTGAAACGAGAGAGCTTTCGTGCTTCCCTTCGGCTTACAATTTAGAATCACTTCGACTTTCGGGTAGAAAAGTGTACTCTCTTGCAACAAGGTTACCACGAGGGGACAAGCCCCTAATACTCAGCACGCGTAATATACAGTCCACACAGTCTTTGTTGATCACGATCTCGGTTCGCTACTTACGCGCGCGAACATTGGTCCTTCGAACAGGATGCACGGATCGGTTTGGATGTTACGAAGTACACCCTACTCGTAATCGTGCCACAGAAGCAAACCACGGGTTTCGTAGCATCCGTTACTAGCGGACGAGGTCAACCAAGAGCATACGATCGCGGACAGGCCACGATCGAACGTCGCAGAGAGCCGTCTCCAGTCAAGGTTCGGAATTGAAGATTCTTCGCTGGCCACCAGAGTACAAGGCCAGCGTTCTCGTCATCCATTGCTACCTTCCTACAATGAGTCGAGTTTCATTCATTGTTTGACTTGCGCCGTAGAGGAAGAATGGAACGGACCAGTTCGGATCTCCAACAGTTAATAGCAGAACGCGGCCGCGTCAAGGCGGCCCTAACGAGATTGAGAACCTTCTATGACACGCGAGGAGAAATTGAGTCGATCGAAGCACTTCAGATCCGACACGACGATTGCCTTACCCTGCCGCAACGATTTGAAGCGATTCAGGCTCGCATAAGTGTGATCGTTGCGGGCACCGCTCATGAGCAATGCTCGGAGGAGTTTGAAAACGCATACTGATAGTTGCATATCGGCAACGAATACGGAGCTTAGGAGCATCAATGACGTCGAACAACGCACGACCCCGACAAACAGCGTCCGCGTACACTTCCGGTAAACATTCTCAAACCAGGTTAGGCGTTATCGCGCTACCCGAGTTTCACGGTTCCTTGGGGGAGTGGATCTACTTTCGTGACACCTTCGACTCCCTGGTAAATCGGAATGAGTCCCTAACCAACATCGATCGCTTCCATTACCTAAGATCAGCGATAAAGGGCGAGCCCGCTCGAGCTCTCAAGACACTCCCAGTATCCGACAGCAATTACGAGGCTGCCTGGGAATTGTTACGCGAGCGCTACGAGGACACCAACGAGCTCGTCGATTATCATTTAGATGCGTTATTCGACTTAAAAAATATCCGTCAGGAATCGCCGACCGAGTTGAGGAAATTACTCGACGATCTTAACAATCACACTCGCGCCTTGATGTCACTAGGCCAAGCGGTAGACAAGTCGGACGCCTGGCTGATACGACTTGTAGTCCGAAAGCTAGATGCGCAGACCAAACGAGAGTGGAGAAAACGCGTGTCCGAGACAGACCGAGCGAAAACGCTCTCTGATCTAATCGCCTTTCTCCAGCAACAGCACAAGTTCCTCGCCATGGATAGTCAATCACGCGAAGTCACCCCATCGACTTTACGCAGGTTCATTGAGCATTTATTGTCGTGGTGCGAGAGCTTTAAGAAGCTGACGACGAAACGCCGCCGCGAAAGGGTGAGGAAGCTGCGCCTGTGTTTCAACTGCCTTCGTCCCGGACATGGTGTCAAAAGTTGCATGAACAGCACGTGCCAGGTGTGTCGAGAAAGGCACCACATCCTACTACATCTGCGAAATGCCTCGGGATCGGGCGCGAACGGAACACCACGGGACACGGAAGCAAGCCGGAGCGATAGTCCCGAGCCGCTTCAGAGCCTGACGTCCACGGCCGCTAGCGCGACTCCCCTTGAGCACGTACTGTTCTCTACGGCGGTGATCAAGGTCACCGACAACCGGTAGAATCCATGAAGAGAGGGCGCTTCTCGACCAGGGTTCACAAGTGAACATCGTAAAGGAAGAGTTCGCGAGGCGCCTCGAATTGAAGTGGGACGCGACGCGAGCGACAATCTCCGGAGTGGACGCGACCACGTCAAGGGACATCATCAAGGGCAAGGTGCAATTGCGCATAGCTTCGCACTGCAGTAACTACAAGTGTGATTTGCCCTGCCTTATCATGCGCAACTTGACCACGGACATTCCAAATTTCACGCTCGCCCTCAACACGCTCCCTATACCATCACACCTAGTCCTCGCCGACCCGCAGTACTACGTTTCACGGGACGTTGATCTGATCATCGGCAATGACTACCTGTGCGACTTGATGTGTGTAGGACAGCACCGGCTGGGCGCGAAATTGCCCGTGCTTTCAAAAATGCGACTAGGTCGAGTACTTGGAGGTCGCGTTCGCGCGGATAGTGGGTCCCAGTCACTCTTTTGCAATCTTATCACAAACGAGCATCTTGACCGTCAGTTAACGAGATTCTGGGACATTGAAGCGGTTCCGGTCGACGGTGACCCGACCAATGGGCCGACAAGCGAGGATCGCTTCATACGAACGGTCGCACGGAATGCCTCCGGCCGATACAGCGTCACCATTCCGTTTAACGATAAGCTCTCGGAGCTTGGCGACTCCAGGGTCATGGCGCAAAGGCGATTCTTCAATTTGGAAAAGAAGCTATCGCGGTCACCCAACCTGCGTCGAGAGTATGTCGGATTCATGCGCGATTACGAAGCCCTCGGTCACATGACTAAGATATCAGGCGACATTGACACGAGGGATTCCTACTATTTAAGGCATCACGCCGTGCTAAAAGAAAGTAGCACCACTACTAAGATTCGCGTCGTCTTCGATGGTTCCGCCAAGTCGACCAGTGGAGTTTCTATCAACGACGCTCAACTGGTCGGCCCGGTTGTGCAGGAGGATCTACTATCTATACTGATAAGATTCCGACAGTATCCGATCGTGATAAGTGCGAATATTGAAAAGATGTACAGGCAAATTCTCGTCTCCCCGGGTCAGCGGGCATTCCAGCGCATTGTTTGGCGGGAACACCCTTCCCTCCCCCTAGCAACATTCGAACTAAACACAATCACGTACGGCATGGCGGCGGCATCATATTTGGCCACTCGCACATTGAAGCAAGTCGGCATCGAAGCCCGCCATGATTTCCCTACCGCGAGCCGCGTGATCCAGAACGATTTCTACGTGGATGATCTTTTGACCGGCGCAGAAACCTCCAAGAAAGCGCGACAAATCAAACTGGATGTGGAAAGGATCTTACGAGAAGCAGGATTCGTCCTTCAAAAGTGGGCATCGAACGATACCGCGATCTTACAGGAAAGTTCGGAGCCGACGGTTCCCATCGCGCCAGACATGGAGACGGGTCCTCGGACTCTCGGGCTACTATGGACTCCTGCCTCTGACACGCTGAAATTCCCCGCTAGTACGTCCGACACGAAGCGCGCGACAAAGCGGACGATCCTGTCCCAGCTCGCGAAGGTATTTGATCCCCTCGGTTTGATAGCTCCCGTCGTCGTAACCGCGAAGCTCCTGATACAACCTCTGTGGCGATTAGGGTTATCCTGGGACGAGTCAGTGCCACAGCACATCTTCACGGAATTTCATAACTTCCAAGCTGACATCTCAGCACTGAGCCAGTTGTCAATACCCCGTTGGATGTTAACGCGAGCTTCCGCGAAGGCAGAGATTCACGAGTTTTGTGACGCAAGCGAAAAGGCATACGGCGCCTGCGTATACTTGCGAACATCCGATCCTTTGGGAACAACCGAAGTCCGACTCCTGTGTTCAAAATCGCGCGTCGCGCCCCTCAAACGGATCAGCCTACCCCGTCTCGAATTGTGCGGGGCGCTCCTCCTGATCCAACTGAGAGACAAGGTGTGAAGCGCCTTGAGACTACCAAGCGTCGAGGACACGTATTGGACGGATTCCACAATAGTTTTGGCGTGGCTGAAGGACTTACCTGACCGCTGGAAGACATTCGTAGCCAATCGCGTGACAGAAATTTTGTCTCTCTCGCGCGGCGATTGGAATCACGTCACGTCAGCGGAAAACCCGGCGGATATCCTATCACGAGGCACATCTGCATCAAGTTCACGGAATTCAAGTCACTGGTGGAGTGGACCCTCATGGCTAGGTCAGCCTCGCGAGACATTGCCAATCACGCACCTCCCGCGGAAATACCCGAAGAACGGGTTGTAAGCTGCATCTCCGTGGAGACAGAGGACGAACCGGAACTCGAGGTGCTTCAAAGGTACTCGAGCTACTCGCGATTGATCCGCGTCATCGCGTACTGTCTCAGATTTCACCATGCGTTGAAGCATCAACCGCAAGCGCGCAGGCGGAAGACAACTCCCAGAAGCAATCCCGGATGGCACAGGGCAGGCCTTGATGATACAAGATCTGAATTCGGCCGAGGCTGTCATCATCAGGATCGTCCAGGGACAAGCCTTCAAACGCGATATAAGGGAGGCAGGGACAGCCTCTCGACTTCGCTGCGCCCCCTGAACCCCCTCTTGGACGACAAGGGATTACTCCGCGCAGGTGGTAGACTCACATTCGCGGGCTTAAGTTACGAACAGCGACACCCGGTAATTCTCCCCAAGGACAGTAACATAACCAGGTTGATAATCCGGCGGGAGCACGAGCGCATGATGCATGCAGGGTCCGAGTCCTGGGTGCTGTGCGCGATTCGAAGGAAATACTGGCCCCTTACGGCCCGGAGCTTGATCCGAGGCACAATCAGGAAGTGTGTACGCTGCAATCGGGTAAGTCCCAGAAGCGCCAGCCTCCCCATGGGGCAATTATCCTGGGCAAGGGTAAATGTCCAGAGTCCCTTTCACTCCACGGGTGTCGACTATGCCGGGCCCTTGTATGTAAAGGATAGGGTGCGGTCCAAGACTACCACGAAGGCATATCTATGTTTGTTTGTATGCCTGGCTACGAAGGCCGTCCACTTGGAATTAGCTGCGGACCTCACCACCGAAGCGTTCTTGAAATGCTTGCAGTGATTCATAGCGCGAAAAGGACTGTGCAAGGACATCCATTCCGATAATGGTACTAATTTCGTCGGTGCGCGCAAATGAGGAAAATAACAACGTTCCTCAGGGCGAACCACCGGGCAATATCGAGAAACGCAGTCATAGAAGGTGTCGACTGGCATTTCATTCCCCCTCACGCTCCTCACTTTGGAGGGCTGTGGGAGCGCTCCGTCAGGTCCGTGAAGCAGCATTTGCTACGGGTGGTCGGAGAAGCTCGATTAACCTTCGACGAATTTTACACCGTCTTGACGCAAGTTGAATCAAGTATGAACTCTCGGCCATTTCATCCCTTATCTTCCGATCCTACCGATTTGAATCCCTTGACTCCTGGGCACTTCCTGATCGGACGCCCGCTCACCGCGCTCCCATATCCTGACGTCACCGACGTCAAAACTAATCACTTGCGTCGCTTTCAACTGCTTCAATCCATACAGCAGCATTTTTGGAAGCGATGGCAGGCCGACTATCTCCATCAACTGCAGCAGCGGCATAAATGGAGGTCGTTTACTCCGGAGCGTTTTGAGGTAGGCACCATGGTAGTGCTGAAGGTCGAAAACTGGCCACCACTGCAATGGAAGCTCGGTCGGATCACGGCTCTAGACCCCGGAAAGGATGGCATCGCCAGGGTCGTGTCCAGCAGAACAGCCGACGGAGAGGTGAAACGTCCCACAGCCAAGGTGTGCATCCTACCGGTGGACGAAGGAGGAGAACCCGCAGAGAACTAATGAACTCATGTCAAGCGCGTGCATGTGAAAACTACATTGTGTATATGCCGCGCCATTCGTCCTTGTGTCACCGACTTGTAACAACTAACTGTAATCTATCAATAATGCACTTTTGTATTTAGTTTCGAACGCGATGCGTTCAAGGTGGGCGGTATGTTCGGGAGAGTTTCCGTGATACAATACCTACGGTCTAGGTGCAGGTACGTCCGGGAAAATTTATTGGGTTTTGTGTACTCTTAGCAGGCCTACATCGCCATAAAACTATGGCGATGTTGGGTCTTTGTTCTAAGCGGACAGGGCCCTTGACCGTGGGTTTAAGCAGGGCAATAACGTTCCCCAACATGTGAAAAACATGTGCCACCAAGGTCACCTAAGTCGGCGACTGGTACCTGGCCCCTTCGTGCCCCACCCTGGATCCGCGATCGTCCGAAGCCGAAGGAAGGGGAAACGAGAGAGCTTTCGTGCTTCCCTTCGGCTTACAATTTAGAATCACTTTGACTTCCGACAAAGTTCTCTCTCTTGCAACAAGGTTACCACGAGGGGACAAGCCCCTAATACTCAGCGTGCGAAAAGTCATACAGTCCACTTTTACTAATTACGATTTCGGTTCGCTACTTACGCGCGCGAACACGCTGGGCCCGCGAAAACGATCGTTTGTCCCCTGCCCAAAATGGCTTCCTGCCGCACGAGGGGAGCACTCTTTCGTGCTGCAGCGTGTAACAGAAAGCGCTCGTATCCAGAAGAAGGAAGTGGTGATCGCATGGCTAGATTTGGCCGACGCGTTCGGCTCTGTTCCTTACGCAGTTATCCAAAACACTCTCCTCGCTGATTCCGTGCCCGCAAGAGTCGTTGATACCGTCATGAGCCGTTTATCAACGGTTTGTGTGAGAACCCGCGAGGATCTTACCGACCCTATCCTCATGCTCTCAGGGGTACGGCAGGGTTGCCCTTTGACCTCGATTCTCTGCAATCTGGTAATCGATCCCTTAATTCGTGGGGCCGGGGATTCGGGAACCACGGGATTTGAGATAGCGGGCGAGAGGGTCTCAGTTCTGGCCTACGCGGACGACGTCACGTTGGTCGCATGGTGGATCTACTATCATGCAGCAGAGGAGGCAGCGAGTCGACTCTCTTTCAACCCCCGCAAGTATGCGACGTTGCACCTCGGGACGAAAAGTGAGACGATCCCAACGGCCTTTCAGATGGCGAGCCAACAACTGCCCGTCATGAAGCAAGGGGACTCCTAGTTCTACCTTAGAGTCCCCACGGGAGTTCCCATCGTCCATACCCCGTACACAGCCATCCAGAAGTTGACGATCTCAACGCAGTTAGCGCATCCCTGCTTACCCCGTGGCCGAAGATCGAGAACATTTCTGCTGCCACGCCTCGATTTTTTGCTACAGGGTGGCACAGTTCGGAAAGCCCTACTTAAAGAATTTGAGCGGGTTTTGAAACGGACGATGAAGGTTGAACCTGCCCCAGCATGCTAGTGCCGAGGTGGTCTTAACCCCTCATCTTGGGGTGGTTGCGGACTGCCTCCACTAGCGAATCTTGCGGACGTTACCGCCATGGCTTATGCGTTCAGGTTCAGATAATGCTGAACGCTGATAACCTGACGGTCGCACGTATCGCTAGGTCAACGCTGAAAACCAGGAAAAAATCCGGCGTCCGATAACGGAGGGGGAGTATCTCTCGGGCTCGCTCGAGGAAGAGCTAAGGGCACCCCTCCTTTTTTCACGCGTCTTTTTGATCGGGCGGTTTTTCTGCTAAATATTTATGCTCATCTCGTTCCCGCGTTGTTAATTTTAATCGATAGTTTGCCGACTGTAGAGAATCAGTGACATTATTTAATTTGATCTTGACTTTATTTAATTCTTTCATCTGAGCAATATTTTGTAATTCAAGCTCATAACAAATTTTATGAAGTGGATTTGGCTTAACTATAGTAAAAATGTCGGAAGATCTGGTTCTGTTGACAAGAGAGCAAGAGAAACTGCTACAATAAATCAATCTTTATTGACTCTGTCAAGAGTTGTTAACAGAACCAGATTTTTCAATATTTTTACTACCAGCTAAGTTCATTAAAGTTAATTTTCCCATTTTCAGAATCTCTTCACCATCAATAATACTTTCTTTCATATGTGATTGAGAATATTGTATGAAACCGACTGTAATTATATTTAAATATTAAACCAATAATATATTCCGAAACATAAAATAGATAATGTACAAAATATTTCTAAGCATGCATCATGAACAAATATGAAAAAAAAAGAGAGACGAATAACCTAGATTAAGGATTCATCAATGTTACAGCTGTCTTCCTTCTATCTGCTCCTTTATTAAGAAGTTTGTAAACCTCAATTATTACTTCTTTTAATCCACGTACAATTACTGCACCTTTCTTCGATGTGTCTTCGTACAATCTATTCAATTAGATGAATAAAAAAATTGGTCAAAATATTTAAGCATTTGTCACGTCCCATATATATGTGTGTATGTGTGTGTATGTTTGACTATTCATACAACTTAACACTAACAAAAGCTCACTACAATATACGGATATACTATACGAAAGCAACAAACTTGAAATTGAACTCTGACGTAATTAGAACTAGAACTGCGCTTTACGGATTTAGAAGTCTCTTTGAAGTTCGACAATAAACTGCGCTTAACGAACTGAACGAAATTGAACTGAACTCTTCCGATTTTTACTCCCTGTTGTAATATTAGTTATCCATGGCGTGTTATGACTTCGCATCTGCGGGAGCGTTCACTATCGCTTGGGAACTGAATGTCGAAGATGATATTGAGATTCATTTTCGTTCGCCGTTCGAAGAGCCGATTGAAGTCGATTGCTCCAAAACAAAGATCGATCGATTTCATACCTGACAATCAATAAATTCTCACGCATGTTTATTCTTTCTTCATTCACAGCCTCGGTACAAAACATCTCATATCAAAACACGCCAAATTGTCACGATAACTCTGGGGTTAAACAAACGTCACACATTTCTTTTTTATTTAATACTAAATCTATCACGACCGGTCAAATTGACCGTTTTCAAATTTCTGTACAACTTTCACATATTTAAACATTAAACAAGATGTATCTTCCAACATTCACTTCTCGTTTTATTTCTTATTTCGAGAAATATATGTAGCCTGTCCTACCTGCTGGGAACGGTCAATTTTGAAAATGTGATATTTACATGTTACATTTTTATATGACGAAAATATGATGTTACATGTTATATTGACTGAACAAAACGCTATCGAGTGAATGGTTTATAACAACGTTTCATCAAGGCAGATATACATAGACTGCAGAGTTGAGTGACACAGTTACAATTATATAAATGCAGGAAAGAACAAGTATGCATCAAAGTATATAAGTTCTAAAATGTTTCCTTTGCATCTCGTGTTATAAGTGCTAATTTGAAGAAAGAAAAAATAAACCAGCAATACTTTAACGTACATAGTGCATTATTCTGTGGCGAATGTTTGCCCTAAAATGTCAAGGTATTAGAAAAAATAAACAACGTAAATGAAGAATATTCAGATTTCGATAAAGGACCCACCTGAAACTGAAGACAACATGGAAAGAGATGATCTATTTATAACAGACGAATAAGAGTCCTCAGACAGCAATAACGAAAAAGAGAATAAACAAACATAGAGAGTAAAAGAGAAGGAGATTATTATTGAATTCTGAAAATGAGAGTGATCTAAAGAAAACATATTGAAATTGCTTCTGACGGAACAGTTTGGAAAGAAATAGACGAAGGTTCCAAACCTGGAACAACACTAGTTAATATTTTTAGGGAAGTGTTCGCTTGACAGGATATGCTAAACAATATATCATGAAAGGAAAAGTAAAGGGAGGTATCCATCCAGCACAGTCTGCTGATATAGCACTCTCATCATTTATTTAGATAATCACAAAATTCGCACAATGGCAAAATTTTGATTCTTTAGAGGTTTGCAATTCGATAACAGGAAAGCATAAATGGAAGTGATTTCCCTAATGGATAGTATATAATTGCTTTAGAAATGTGAGTATCCCTTTGCAATCCAAAATTTTGCTGTAGCTAAATTTATTCAATTTTCGTCACTTGCAAATAATATGATAAATAACGATCTTTCCTTTAAGAAGAAAAGTGTAAAACTGTGAATCGCTGAATAATTTCTTCTAAGATTTTTGTGCAACTTAATAAAAACGAGATCACATGATTAAATGAACTGTTACATCGTCGAAGACATTACAACTGTCGAAGACAACGATAACCACGCGACTAAGAGGACGAATCCACGCACATCATGTAAATGAATTATTTTTCGAGAGGATCTTAACAGTGCTGGATCGTCAGAATAGAGTCTACATTCTTGAAAGAGATTTGTAAGTAGGAAACAATATTTTCGATAAGTGTTTTCGACTGTGTAAAAGAGCCATTCAAGATGGAACACAACTCGTCAGGTAAATTTAGATAAGTTCATGAATACTTTGCGTCCACGGGATTCGTTCATCTGGATTCCTATTACATTCCGTCGTTTACACACAATGGGCAAGATTCAAAAGGAAGGAAAATGAGTTCGAAAATGCCACTGCCAATCGTTTAAACATATCGATATCTCTGCTTGCAAAGCATAGAAAAAAAACAGCACATTATAATCGGGGATGAAGAATGGATTTATTTTGAAAATCCTAAACGCAGAAGATCATAAATTGAACTGGGCCAACCGTCAATATTGACGCCAAGACGAAATATTCATGATCACAAGGTCATGCTCTACATTTGGTGGGATATGGAAAGCTTCGTATGTTGTGAGTTGTCAAATGAACCATATACGAGAATTTGATGGGAAATAGACTGTGAATTTCTTCAAGTCGCCGAAAAGTTATTCTGCTGCATGACAACACTCGAGCACATGTTGCTTTAATAATAAAAAAAAAAAAACTGTTAGAGCTCATATAGAAGATTCTCCCTCATCCTATTCTCCTTTTTCGGTCGCTGCAACATGGTCTAGAAGATACTCATTTCCGAAACTACGAAAAAACCAAAAATTGGATTGATGAATGGATTGTATAAAAAAACAGGCATTCTTCCGAAGCGAAATTTATTTATTGCCCCAAAAGTGGGAAAAGATTGTACATATCTGACACTTCGATCAAAATATTTTATAACTGTACATTTTATAACTATAATAATGCTTAAATTAATGCAACCACCTAATACATTCCTGACGATAATGAACGATCTATTATCACTAACCTCGCTTAATTCCTTTATTTTATTGCAAACTTCTACGACTCAATGCTTCGTCTGTGTGATTATGTTTAGAGTAACCATTGTGAATAATGTATTATAATTATTTTTATACAATGTACACTTACAGTACCTTTACATTAACAAAAATAAGTTTTTCTGCTCTTTATAGAATGGCCATGGCTTCATCGGAAAAAAAAGTAAATTATGTTCTGGTTGGCTGAACTAAAATCTACCGCAGCTGTTTAAATCCAGTACCAAAAAAAAGTACCACACGAAAATTCCACATCCAATCGGAAAAAAATTTAAGGAAATAGGTACTATCAAGTCACGGTCTGGTAGACTATGTGTTAGTGAAAAAACTATAACACCCGTAGAAAAAACCTTTCAGGCAAATCCAACATAGGCGAACGTCACTAGAGCTGAGGTTTTCAAAGTCTACTGTGCATAAGATTCTCCGAATCAGACTTCACATGTAAGCGTATATGACAAAATTTAAGTGGATCAAATGTTGTTAGAAGAGGATTATCATGGACGACTAATTTTCTGTCATATGTTCATCGAAAAACTGAATAAAGATGATGCATTTTTGAGTAATTGAACGTTTTCCGATGAAATAACATTTTATATTAGTGGTTAATAGGTATATTTGGGCAATTGAAAATCCACGTGAGTCTGTTGAAGAAGATGTTGATGTGTGGTGTGCTTTGGGAATAAAATCGAGTCGTTAGGGCTATTCTTTTTTGAAGGGCATGTTGTTAATGGTAAGAGCTATTTAGAAATGCTGCAAAGTTGCACACGAACTTTATGGACACCCAGGTATATATATACCTAAATCCTAAAGCTCCGGCATCATTTTGCATTCGTTTCTTCATGAGGAACGACTTCGACGAATCTTTGTCCAACGACTTTGCAGTTTCAATATCAAACAAGTTTCTGTGGAGCTAAACATACTAGTGAAATTTACAAAATGGAGTCTAAAAAATACAACAAAAAGATATCAAGAATGAGATAAATATCAAATTAATCATTTAAATGTCAATTATTCGCACGATCATGAATAGTAAAGTTAATATTTTTCATAGAGGAACTACAAAATTTGAATATTCGCGTTTTAATGAGAAAAATGAAAAAATTTGATTATTCAAAAGTGCAGACAAGACAGAAACGAAAATCGAAACAAGCAGTTGTAGAAAAAGTGTGTCTATTGTGCTTGAAACTTTCACAAAACAGAGGTGAAACGAAAAAGTCGATCGGAGTTCGATGCATAATTTGAAGAAAGTCTATTGATGCTCAAAATGCAAGTGTGAATTTATTTCGAAAATCTCGCTGAGGAACCAGTTCTGCCATGTAGATTTATGTAATGAATGACTTTTTGACAAACTCTTAAACAGAATTATTAATTCTTCAATAAACAGAGTCTGTCTTTTAGAGACTTTTTAAAGTTTCAAACTCCGATCGGCTTTTTTGTTTCGCCCTCGTTTTGCAAAAGCTTCAAGTACAATAGACATTCTTTTTTTTATAATCGCTTATTTCGAGTTTCGTTTACGTCAAAAAGTCATTTATATGATTCCTTAGCGATGTAAATTCATACTTGCATTTCGAGCATCAATAGAATTTCTTCAAATGACAATAATCGTCGCGCGATTTGATGGAAATCAAAGTGGTCGACCACGGTTTTTCCAATTCTTAGAAGTTCATTTGAGCTTCAAAAATATTCTTTCATTATATTATCAGCATTCGTAATAATTTTAGTAAACTAAAAATATCTTTATTTGGCTTTTAAGAATTAGAAAACTATAATCATAAAGTACGCATATTAATATGCATATATACTTTCGAAATACATATTTACGATGCAGATGCATTACAGCTTCCTTCTTCTTATTGTTGGTCACATCTTTGGTGAATTTACATCGTCTACAGTTATTTTTTTCTTTAGATGACGAAACACATGTTTCGTGTAGAGGAGATTATGGAAAAATATCTTTTTACTCGTAATATTTATAAATCTTTGGCGTTAAAAAGAAGAATTGGCTGTCTTGCTTCGTTTTCTTTCGCAGAAATCCCACATGCAACAGATAGTTCTCCGATGATTCTGTTTCTGTGTCAGTTTGTTGTTTTTCTATAATCTCTATATCTTTTATATATCTCTTGCATATATATGTAGTACACATCCTTTTTCAAACAGATGCAAGTGATCGCAAATATTTGCATAAGTTATTCCTCGCATCATGATAGGAGGAGTGACGTTCCAAATGAATATCAGCGATCATTTGTAAAAGGATGTGTACGTATGATATATATATAATCGTAATTCTATGTTATTCAAAAATGAAATTAATTAATTAAGATTTTCCGAAATGTATACATATTTGTTGTAATTCGAATCTCCCGCATTAGAACGTCTAGATCGATAATCGATAATCAATAAGTGTTTTCTAGAGAAAATTGTAATATTCTGGGAATCGAGAATATTCCGACAATATTATAATCGAATTGGAAAGAAATAAAGACTAATTTTTATAGATTAAATAAAAATTAAATAAATAAATGCAACATCTTTATTTTGAAACAAAAATTCTTCGAAGCCATCGATTATCAGGAAAATTATCCCTCGGTCCATTAGCGATTGGTTTCACGATCGAGATTGGTTTTACTCTCTCTTTTTTTCTGCTTTTTCTTGCTTAACTATTTTATAATCAATTGCGAGTCTAGAGTTTCCTCGGTTTTATGTCATTTTGCTTAATAAAAGCCAAAGTCATTCTAAATGTTTTGAACGAACATTGTATTCGTCGAACAATTCATGGAACTGCTCGTAAAAACAATATGAAAAACCGGTGTCTAGCAGATGATAATCCAATTAAACGTTAATACAGGCCATGAACGAAATACGCCATCTTTGTCTTTGCGGCCAGAAAATAAAAATTAATTATTGTTGATATTTTTGCTAGATATCCATTGTTTTTAGGAATCGCATGCTTCTGTCTTTTCATATTAGTACATCTCACTCATACTACACTCTCTCATCATTTATACCAACCGATCAAACATTATTGTTACCAACAATTATAAATTGACGCAAGTTGACGTGTCTAAGCTAGGATGTAAATTAGTTTGAAATTATTTGCTATTTATTATGTTGAAATATTTATTTATTAATTGAATAGCGACGGTGACAATTGTTTGATACTATATTTGAACGTCTCGTTGTCATGCATTATCGCTGCACGCACAAGTCCGTCTTGTAGATATATTTCCCTAACATGTTCAAGAGGCTATCGAGATGAAAGAATATCTTTTTCGCTCGATATACATAATCATTGGATGTAATCCCTAACTTGGACGTTGATTGCTTGAGTTATGTTCTGTTCTGAGAAACGCGAGCCTTTAATTTTCGTGAGACCACATTCAAACCCGTTCAAGGCCGAATCGCCGTGCCAATGACGAAATCGGTGGATGTAATTAAGGCAAGACCGTTTGGATCAGAAAATAATTTGGTTAATGAATTCATAGTGGCTTTGATTTCGGTGGCATGAATGCAAAATCTTTCGTAAAATTCGTAGCATTTTTAACATATGTACCTATGCTATACCAAATCACTAACCATATCAACGTGATATTGTGAATGATAAAAATAAGGACCGTGATTTAGTCCAATTCCAAAAACGTTTTTCCTTATAAATTCATCGTACTGTTTCCAATGAGCGGAATATCCTTTGAGAATTGTTCTTGGAGGGAGAAAAATTTCTTAACAGCCGCCATATACGATTTTCTGTGATTCATATTTAAAAAAAGTCATGCTATAACTTTTTCGATTTCATGTCGATGTGTTTGTGATGCGTGGTGATTTTCAGAAGCAATTACTTCAGAAATTTTTTGTTATTTTTATCGAGTGATAGCAGTGCGTCAATTATCTCCCTATAGGAATCCACCTTAACTTCATTTTAATGAGTACAATGGCGTCGTTAATGAATAATGTTTTGCGTATGCGTAACAGTTTATGAAAGATCTATGGGCTTAGAATTGCATCGATTGTATCTAATTTATAGAATTGTGGATCTATAAGTTTTCAGGCTCTCTTAAAGATAATCTTTCAGTGTGAGGTTTTCAGCAAATCTTTGGGCTCAAAGATTGTAATATTCGTAGAGAATTGAAAAGAGAATAGAAAATGTATATATGTAGAGAATCAGAATTTGGAGAGAAATCCGTTGTTCGAAATTCGAGGTGTATGTTAGTCGAGCAATTATTGCGAAGCTTATGCAACATTGTTGCATTTTCAATTTATTCGTGAATTTATTGTTGGTAAAATTAAATTAAGAACATAGATGCACGTTTAGTTGATTAATTGATTTATTTTATTTATACTTTAGATTTTTATCTACTACAAATCTTATTATATTTCAGCTTATTATTTACGCTTAGTCCTAATATAAGTAGTAAAAATAAATTAATAAATATAAGATTTATGTGCAGTAATACGTTTTGTACCTCTAGTAGTACTTTATATACATATATCTAACATGTGCGTAGTACATGAATAGTGTATATAATACACGGTTATATGTATTGTTCTTATATACCGTTATTTGAATATTGTTGCTTTTGGTTGGTTCGTTTCATTTCATCAGTTACTCTATCAGTTAAACTTGCAGAAACTTTATTTCATGGCTTGTGTAGGGGACACAACCCAGACTGCAATATAAACATTCCCACGACGTGGACCCAGGTTACAATATCGGCAGGGCCATGGCAATCGTCAAAAAGCCTCTCATGGGCCTGATCGTAAACACCACTAGACAACACCCGCTTTCCGACCCCTTGAGGGGAAGAGAGTCACAGTATAAAAGAACTGACTCCAATGCGTTAAAAGATCAGTTATCCGGAAGTTTAGTATTCAATAGTCCACGTCTGGTGAGTCTAACAGTGTCTCCTACTTAACTCTCGCGTTAAACAGTCAATAGTAATAATTACTTTCGTACACCGTCTTGTATTTAGACGCAATCACTGTATTATTGTGATTATTATTATTATTAGTATTGTTATTATTGTCACTATTGTATATATCTTTATTAGTGAAAATAAAGGCCTTAAAACACTAAAGTGGTGACCCCGAGTGCAAAAATGAACACTAGGAGTAACAAAGAAAACCAAAAGCCGCATGGCGTACCAAGCGACATGGATGGAGAGATCAAGGGGGTAAGCATGAAGATATCCTCGTTTTTAAAAAGCCATCCAGAAACATGGTTCGCGCAAATGGACGCGCAATTTAGGGCACGCGGGATAACCAAACAAGAGACGAAATTCGATTATGTTGCTGGAATGATTGATTCAGAAATCGCGATTGAGGTAACTGACATAATTAGAAATCCACCCGCGGTCGACCCGTACGACCGGCTAAAGACAGCGATTATCGAAAGAACAACGGATTCCGGCAGGAAGAAACTCCAGCAGCTGTTGAGCCAGGAAGAATTAGGAGACAGGAAGCCGTCGCAGTTCCTTCGGAGACTCCTACAATTACTGGGAGACAAGGCATGAACATTCGACAAAGATCTATTAAAAGAGCTGTTTCTACAGAGAATGCCGGCAATCCATCCTCTTGGCGCAGAAAGTTTCCCTTGAAGAATTAGCAGACCTGGCCGATGGGATCTTGGACATCTACGAAACTAAGCCGGCGATAGCCTCGGTAACAGAAAACTCCGAAATAAGTCAACTGAGGAAGATGATGAACCAATTTCAACAAGTGAACACGAGTTACAACAACAAGTGAACCACCTGATGAGGAGAAGCAGATCCCGATCGCCAGGAAGAAAACAGCGTTCAAAATCAAGAAGTAAACAAGCTCCACAGACGAGCCTGTGTTATTACCATGCCCACTTTAAAGAAAAAGCGTACAGGTGTATTCCTCCATGCACGTGGTCGGCGAGAAACGAGTAAGACCGTCGCAAGCAAATGCGGCCTCATCCGACGGTCCCCAAACTGGCCGCATATTTATTACGGACCGTCTAACGAACATTAGGTACCTGGTGGACACTGGTGCGGATTTGTGCGTGTACCTCCATTCGCGTGTGAAAGGACAATTATATAAAAGTGAGTACGTACTACATACAGCGAACGGAACACGCATTACAACATACGGCACTATCATGATGAAGCTGGACTTATAACTTCGCCGAGAATTCGTGTGGCGTTTTGTAATAGCGTCATCGGAATAGATTTCTTATCCCATTATAACCTGCTGGTGGACCCGCGAAACCGACGCCTGCTCGACGCCGTAACACACATGTCGGCTAAGGGATAAGTCGTGAACGGAGTCATCACGTCCATTCGCACTATCGTGGACGATACTCCGTTCCATAAATTACTGTCGCAGTACCCAGCCATTGCAAGGCCAGCCGTATTTGGAAAAGAAACACCGAAGCACCAGGTCGAACATCATGTTGAGACGACACCAGGACCACCCGTATGCTGCAAAACCAGAAGACTGGCACCGGACCGTTACAAAGCAGCAAGGACGAGATAGAGTTTATGCTACAACAAGGCATCATCCGTCCGTCGAAGAGTCTATAGGCGTCGCCTCTACATCTGGTGCCAAAGACAGACGAGAAAGTTCGACCCTGTGGCGATTACAAGGCACTCAACCTGTACCGTATAGGTATTCACTGCCGCATATCGCGGATTTCGCGCACGCGTTGTACGGTAAGAACATTTTTTCTAAAATAGATTTAATACGCGCGTATAATCAGATACCGATCGCACCAAATGACCGAGCAAAAACGGCAATCACGACGCCGTTCGGGCTATTCGAATTCAATTTTATGCCCTTCGGTCTGCGGAACGCGGCGCAAACTTGCCAGCGTTTCGTAGATCAAGTAATACGTGGGCTAGATTTTGTTTACGCGTACATAGATGACTTCCTTATCGCATCAGCCGCCGAGGCCGAGCATAAGGAGCATCTAAAGCTATTGTTCGAGCGTTTGAACCAATTCGGCATCGTAATAAATCCCGCGAAATGCGTTTTCGGCGTCTCTGAGATCACTTTTTTAGGATACACCGTCAATAAAGATGGAATTAAACTTCTCGCAGATCGCGTTGAAGCCATTCGAAAATTCCCCAAACCTACCGTCATATGGGAGCTTAGGAAATTCCTCGGTATAGTTAATTTTTACTGGCGATTTATCCCACACGCCGCAAAGATTATGATGCCGCTGAACGAACTGCTCAAAGGCTCGAACAGAGGCAACACACCCATGAAATGGGTTGAAATGGCGGAAAGGGCTTTCGAAGAAATAAAGGAAGGGCTTGCAAACGCGACGTTGTTGGCGCATCCCAAGCCGGGCGCCCCGATGAACATAACAATCGATGCATCAGATTACGCAATCGGCGCAGTTCTACAACAGGTAATAAGAAATACCTGCCAGCCCCTTGCCTTTTACACGAAGACCCTTTCCACCGCACAACAAAAATACAGCGCGTATGACCGAGAGCTACTGGCTGTGTATTGTGCCATAAAACACTTCCGTCACTTCATCGAAGGACGGAACTTCACACTGTATACTGATCATAAACCGCTTACATTTGCACTTAAACAAAAGCTAGAAAAATGCTCACCGCGACAATTTCGTTATCTAGATTCTATTAGTCAGTATACCGTAGATATCAGGCACATTCAGGGTGAAGAGAACAAGGTAGCAGATGCCTTGTGACGGGTGGAAGTAATATCGCGTCCACCCGATCATTCTGCTTTAGAGAAGGCACAGGAGCAGGACCAGGAGCTGGAAAAACTCCTAAAATCTCAGTCATGCGCGTTGCAACTCAGGAAAGTCTATTTTCCTGAGGTAAATGTATATTTATATTGCGATACAAGCAATGACACTGTACGGCCATATGTCCCGGAGAGCTTACGTCGCACAATTTTTAACTCGTTACACGGCCTCTCCCATCCAGGAGTACGTGCAACGCAGAAATTAATCACTCACCAGTACGTATGGCCATCAATAAATAAAGACTGTCGCTAATGGGCAAAGCACTCCGTTCCATGTCAACGTGCGAAAATAACGAGGCATGGAACGGTATCGTTGGGAGAATTCGGCGATGCAGCGAGATTCGACCATGTCCAGATAGACCTAGTCGGACCCTTACCAGTTTCAAAAGGGTACAAGTATTGTTTAACCTGCGTTGACCGCTATTCGCGCTGGGCTGAGGCAGTTCCTATTAAAGAAATCGATGCGGAAACTATCGCAACAACGTTCTTGTCCACGTGGATCGCGCGTTACGGAGTACCTGTTCGAGTTACGACAGATCAAGGCCGCCAATTCAAATCGTAACTCTTTAACGAATTAACGCGATTGATTGGCGCTTCACATCTTAGAACAACCGCGTACCGTCCACAAGCGAACGACATGGTCGAAAGATTTCATCGTCAGTTGAAAGCAGCAATTAAATGCCACGAGACGGAGGACTGGGTAAAGATGTTACCTCTCATCCTACTCGGTATCCGCACCGCGGTGAAAGAAGATTTGAAGACCTCTGCCGCAGAAATCGTCTACGGCAGAGGAATTTGCTTACCCGGTGAATTTTTTACGAGTAACTGTAAACTAGCCCGTTCGGATTTTACGAAGAGGCTACGGGATAATATTAACAAAATTAAACCAGTACCGGGAACTCGACATGGGTCGCGTAAAACATTTGTTTACAAAGAATTAAACATAACACCGTGGGTATTTCTACAACACGATACTGTCAGGGGTTCTCTACAACCCCCGTACGACGGCCCCTTCAGGGTAATCGAACGTGGCGACAAAACCTTTGTAATCGATATCTATGGTAAGAACTCCAGGGTCTCCATTGATAGATTAAAACCTGCGTTTATATTAACTGACGATAAAAATCTTTCGCAAAAGGGACCACCCAACGAACCATTTGACGAGCGGACTGACGTACTTATACCACCGTCGGACAAAACGGAGAAAACGATGAGAACACGATCCGGCAGACGCGTAAAGTTTCCGGACCTCTCCCGAACATTATACGTTAGAGTTTTCCGCTTTTTCTACATCTATTCTTTTATTTTCCTTTTCTATTATTTCTATTATATTCTCTACGTTAGCTTCTATTTCTTATTGCATAATTTTTTTGCTATTCCCCTGAGTTTTGTATACGAGTTGTAGTCTTGGTTCATTTCCCTATTTTCTTGTTGTTATTACCGTTGTTATCAATTTTCTGTATTGGATTTTTGGTCTTCTTATCTATGCTCTTAGTATTTTTCTCCAGTGGTTTAATATTCTCTTGCACATTTCTTGTTTTATTTTTAACCTGGCCATATAGTATTAATGTCTGATTGATTAGTATGATTGATTAATTAATCAGCGGAAAATCTGATTGAAGGGAAATTGTCATTCTACTGACAGATATTTACCTCATTCTTGATATCCGTCTTCTTCAAGTTGCATTTTTCAAATTTAACTAGTACGTTTAGTACTATAGAAACTCGTTTGATATTGAAACTGCGTTGGACAGAGATATGGTATTTAATTTATTACTGAGTGAGACTATCAGGTTGTTAGAGAGAAGTAGGGGGAAACTAAACCCATTCGATTATTTTAATTCAGAAATCCTGACACCACTTTGAAATTAGGTACATCGCATACGTTCCTTGACGAAAAACGACTTCCACAAGTCTCTAACCTTTAATAACCTGATAGTCTCATTCAGTACTAAATCAAGTACCAAGTACGAGTGTCTATAGTACTAGTTAAATTTGAAAAATGCAATTTGAAGAAGGTAAATGTTAGATTAATCATTTAAATCATTTAAATATTCGCTTTAAATATTAGATCATAAATACTTTCGAAACAGCATTAGATTTCGTTTATAAATAATAACTGCAACAAAAATGCATTCGTAATAATTGTAATAAACCAAAAATATATCTATTTTATTACTATGATACTTTTCTTTTGTCATTCACTTTTCATTTGAGACCAATGCTTCATCGAGCAAGTCAACATTTTTCATAGAGGAACTACAAAATTTGGATGTTCATCTTTTAATGAAAAAAATGAAAAAATTTGATTATTCGAAACTGCAGGTAAGACACAAACGAAAATCGAAATAAGCGATTGTAAAAAAACTGCACGACTTGTACCCCCTGCACAACAGTACGACTTGTCTCACTGAAAGGCCCAGAAGCAACTGACTAGAAAATGAAGACGACTTTTTTGCCGTAAAATTTTATTGATATGCAAACATTTGAATCGATATAAAACAAATTACAGGCGCGATCGCTCAGTACCAGCAACGAATCACGTAACCCAAATCAACCAATCTCTAATTTTCGTTGCATTAGCGTTGCACCTGAAGAGGCCCGATTTTCTGGGTTACCCTCGCTAAAATCACTTTCAGTGATAAAAAGAATGTCCATTGTGCTTCAAATTTTTGCAAACCGGAGATGGCTGGCAATGGACATTCCTCTTTTACAATTGCTTATTTCGATTTTCATTTATGTCGAAAAGTCACGTATATAATTCAATCAAATTAATAGATTTTCTTCAAACGATAGGTCCTTTGTAGAAGATATTCTTCCATAAAGAAAAAGCCGATCAGAGTTCAAGTTAGTAGCGTCACAATGTCAATAGACTTTGATCCAAATGATGGATCTTCCGCAGTAAATGTCTTTCTAAGAACATCTTTTACAAAAAATCAATCATTTGAAGAAAGTTTATTGATATTATGGTTCCAAGAACTCAAACTTTGACCGACCGGCTTTCTCGTTTCGTCCCCGTAAAATTTGGGTGTTTCGGTTTTAAGTTCTTTCATCATATTACTAGTTGAACGTGGTATTGTCCTTTTCTTGTATGGCGAACAATTTTTTATTTTTTTAATTTTTAATTTTTTACTTATGTTACGAATTATCGATGTACAGAATAAAAATATACAACAGAAAATCGTTGTTAATTACTTATGCATTTTGAAACTTCATTAAATCTATTATACTTAATAATCAATCAAACTTTATAAATTAAACAATACATTTTTATAATAATTGCAGAAGCATGAAATAAAATTTTTTCGTACGTAATTTATGATAACATCGAATTAAAAAATTTATTTAATTATGTATTGAATTTGATTAATTACCGATTGAATACAAATAAACAATTAACAGAAAGTTTTCAATAAGTATTTGCATATGTATATTACAAAAATGCATATATATATTACAAAATTTCTTATTCTTCGATTAAGAAAAATATTTAAAAAAAAAATGAAATTTAAACACACATAGTTAAGAATTTTTTGATGAGCATGTAATTGATAAATTTTTAAATCTACTTTTTTCACAGATGATATATCATGTATTCATCACAGATAAAAATTTTTATACTACATCTTTTATAGAACAACCTTCCGTTGATTATTCTCTCGCATTCAATTTGAAATTAACGAAGTTCGAGTTCAAGTTTTCAAATTAATTGAAAAAAAAAAGAACAGAAAAGAACTTTATTCTATATTAATTTTTTTTTTTTATTGCAACATAGACGAAATTATTGAAGTATCTATAATTTAAAATTACAGAAAATTTTGCAGATTTAGAAAATATTCAATCTACTATCGATGAAAACCTTTATCGATTTCATCTTTAAATTTAAAAGTTTCTCTAGCGATTAAATTAAACATTCATCGTTGTACCACAAAATATAGAAACAAAAATTACATAAATCCCATATATAGATATATGATCCACAGTTTTGAAGAATATAGAAAAATGTAGTACAAGTAACCACTATCGAATTACTGTAACCGTTGTTTCTAATTGTTTCTAATTGAGACATCTAAATTTTTTAAATATATTTGATTTCCAACTCATATCTTCTTTTTCATTTTATACACAAACCATTTGGTGGGGTATCTCATTACAGCTGACGAATGTTTAAAGAAAATTGCCTCAATAGAGAATAGAGAACCGAAAACTATTGGTCATTTCAATGAAGAGCGAAGAACCGAGAACCATTGGTCATCTCAATAAAGAACGGAGGACCGAAATATTGGTCATTTGATTTTATGAAATTTTGTTCGAGCGATGGACAATTTATAACTATATATTTCTTTTATAAGAAAATTTCTTAAATTTTTTTGTTCCTTAAATAAATTTTAAATTTTATGATTCAAGGAAGAATTTCTTAATGCGTACCTTCCATTTTTTATGTTTTTTCTACTGTTTTTACTTCTGACTTTCCGATGAATATGTGGATTCATTCTGACACATGATACCAATGCGTGATTAAAGTTTAGTAAAAATTGAACATTCATCGTTATCTGTGCTCGGTTCATTCAATTTTTATTATTACATGTATTAAAAATCAGATTGAGAAACATTCTTAATTATCAGAAACATGAAAGAATTGGTTTCCAGCGATAACAATAATGCCATCGCATCCAAAACTACATAGTTTCAAAAACGTTTCAATTTGTCAATTATGGAAATACATAATCAAAAAGATATGTTTTTGCATAAAAACTTAAATTTTATAAGGCTTTTCAAAATTATTGCAAAGTGAAAAGTGCCGAACGTCTCTCATTATTACTCTGCTTGTTTCTTGGCTTCACACTGTAGGAGTAGTCAAATGAGTATGGTGGGGGTTGCTCGTAAGAGTAGGAGAGAAAATAGTATACACCTTGAGAATTGTAAGTTACCTAAATCTTTGTCTTGAATCTTTTTTTGTATCATTCATTTTTGAAACATTTTAATGTTCTGAGACAAAGAACAACTGGATATACAGAGACATTCCTGCATTCATGCACTATTTTTATATATTTGGAATATTTTGCGTGAGAAAAGCATTAAAGTATTTTTTAGCATTTCGATATTTTAATATTTATGTATTTTGTATTTTAATATTATTTTATAATTATTTTAACTTAGTGCAAGTCAAAAAGAATATACACGAGATGTTTTTTCTCTGTCGTTATATTTCATTAGGTAGTTTTAAATTAGTACTTGGATATTAGAATCCTATTTATATTCTAAATAGTAGACATAAATAAAGAAAATAAGCATTTCTATTTAGAAAAAATTTGTAACTACTTTTTTTAGTAACTATCTTTTTTGAACATCAGTCTGAAAAGAGATACATATGACTTCTCGTATATAACTATAGTTAAACTAAAATGTATATTTCACGTATACTTTCAAATGTACATTACATGGAACTATCTATATCATCAGACATTTTTAAAATTAATATATCATTATTTCTATGATATTTTGAAAAATAAAAAATAATTTAGAGCTAACTGTATTTTTTCATTAACTTCCTGGCAATTCTAATTCTCTCTTTTCATATAAATAAAACAAGGCCCATTGTCAGTCATCGGTAATAGAAAGTAAAAATCGAGCAATCAAACTCAACGAGTTTCCAAAATTCTCAATAAGAATTTTTGAACAAAAGGAACATCGAAGAGGATATTGTACAATCGCCATTAGTCAATGAGAAACCAAACTCAAAAATTTGAGAATTGTTATAGTGCACCTCTTACTACAAGAATAATAAAGACTTATTTATAGAATTTCTTTTTCATTCGACGAGCTTTTATGATTCTACAGTCATTAATAACTAGTACGAACATAGACATGACATCTTTCATTTTTCTTAAAGAAAAACTATTTCTTATTTTATTTATTCAAGTAAATTAAGTAATTTTATATAATTGAAAAATATTAATAATTAAGCTAAATATAGATAAAAACAACTAAAATAATTCTGAATTTTTAGATGATTCCCAAGTACCGAATCTGGTTACTGAGTGCTAAATAAACTGAAATTCTAAATAAAATGCTGACCATCGTAAGATTTTAAAATTCCAATTTAAAAATAATACTTTTTTTGTTACGGTGTTCTTTTGCATTCTCTGACAAAAAATTGTCTCTCGTATGAACGATTGCATTTGCAAGTATATAAACGTTCATCTATTCTATTTGGCAGAATTAGGCATCAATTGATTGAAATTTGATTAACTGATTAATATTTACAATCTATACAATTACAATCCACATGACAACCGTTAACAAAAAGAAATAGAATTAATAGTAACAAATCAATTAAATAACAGAGACAAATAAAATTTAAATAAATATATCAAACGAAACCTAGATGTTTAGTTCAGAATATGTAGTCTTAAATCTTTAGATAAATGTTATTTCCTTATAACAACTGAATTGTTGTAACTTGTACTTTGACAAGCATTTTCTCGACTATCTAAATTTCCTTTGCTATCACTTTAGATCGTACCGAATTGATCGATTTGAGATCAATTCGACATTGTCTCTTATCCCGTGGATCAGAAATGGGTCGCAGTAGCACTTAATAAGTGGGTGGTGTCTGAGTAATCTTATTCTCATACATAAAACATTCAGAACAGCATTGTGTTACTTTACTTTCTGAGTTATCGTCGAATGTGACTGGTGATCAATGCTTTGCCTGGTCCGCAGATTTCTCTGCTCTATCAGGGATTTAGCAAGTTTTTATTATTACATCGTATAAATCGTAATTCGAAATGGAATGTGACGTTCGACACGTTTGTTCCAATTGTTCAGATTGTCTTAGTGCAATTTGCAGAAATATGACGTAGTAGTTGATATTATTTTTTGATTATATCCACTTACTGAAAACATAAATGCACAAGGAAGGTCATATTCATAAGAAATAAACAAGGCAAAAACAATTTGAATATACATATAACTTTTAAAAAGTTCTAATGAAGACTAATTTTTTACGACGATGAAACTCTTATTAAAAATTACCTGTATACTTTCAAGAAGCGGTAAAAGATAATTTAGATTTAATTCAGATTAAATTTTTTTTTATTTTTAACTCAATGCACAAAATACCGTATCTACATAAGTTTTCTCAAAAATTCTTGCTTAATGTTAATTACATTAGTAAAATAGTTTCGAAATTAATATCTAAAAAATTAGAACTTAAGAAAACTTATATTTAAATTAATTTTAAATTAAATTGAAACTTTCAAGAAAATTTATTCTATTTATGCTATTAAAAATTAAAGAAATTTAATCTACATTACTTCTTGCAACTTTTAAGTTTTATGATCAAAAAAATATATTAATCTCCGTTATAAACTTTTAAAAAATATGTGAATTTGATACATTTAAATTGTTTTCATTACCTTATTTATTTTTTATATTATTTTTAAGAAAATTTCACGTATTCTTTCTTACGCGTTTATCTCTAGAATGATTCAATATATAAAAAATAATGTCACTACGTCAAATTCATTCCCATATTCGTGTTTTTGCATTTTCATTAAAAATACACGAACTGCAAATACAGTAGTCATTGTTCAAATATCTTAATATCCAAACATTATTTGGTAATAATGGAAAAATCATTTTTAGCAAATATTTTGTTCCTACAATATAACGTTCAGATATATATATACAGTATGTTTCACAGGAGCGTGGACGCGATATCATTGAAACTTGGTATCGAATGAGCCGGAGATCGTGGTATTATAAAAATATGAATCAGTATGTAATGCGCATTAGCTTTCAGGACCTTAGTATCCTCGGTTCTTTAGAGCAACATAGTCCTCCTTGTGATAAGTACAAAATATGCTAAACGCTTCTAAGCGGTGTTCTTGTGCTATCATACGAAAGGTCCTAAAATGACTGTAAAAACTGCAGCAAAATATTTGCGTAAGTCCCCTCAATTCGTTGACAAGTGGGTGCAACGTTACAAAGAGATAAAATGTGTGAATGAACTTCCTGATTGAGGTTTGAAGCGAGTTACGACGAAAGGTGACGATATATATATATAGTTTTTACCATTAATTAGCCAGAAATTCTAATTTCAGAGTTAAGTCATAATAATGAAAAACAAATATGATACCTACCTATTATACCTATAAAATTATATTTGTTTAATTCCCGAAATAATAATCTGCAAATAAATAATTTGAAATTTCATATACAACTTTTCATTTATTTTCTTTTGTTAATTATACCGAGTGAGGCAAAAATACAAGAACCAAACTCATACAGTTTCATGTCGCAAGATAAACACAGTATCGGACAAAAAGGAAGAAACGAACCCAACAACGATCGTGTTCTCATGACGCATACATTTGCATATTACGCCCATATATTTGACGATATTTTAAATGGCGGTGCGCATCCTATTATGGTGTTGACAGATTTGCACCAAGAAACCGACGAGTCCAAGCTGTGCAAAGGGACAGGAAGGGCAAAAAAATTGCGAAGAACACTAGCAATCAACCTTCCTCCTTCTACTCTGTCCGTGTTTTATCAACAAGGTCTACCATGAAAGCATATGATATGAGTGATTAACGAGGATATTTTCGAAAATTGACATGACCAAATTCTACGTCATGCGTGCAAAATTATCGAGTATACAGGGTGTCTTGGGTCGAGTGTGAGAAACTTTTAAGAAATTATTCGAGAAGTATGTATTATAATATAAACGTAGAATGCGCGATAATTCACTCTGATTAGAATTTTGCAATTCTAATCTTCACAAGATAACACCAAAGATTTATGAAGCCACTTACAAGTCGATGAAGACGTTTAAAATGAAAGAAATAAAAACATCAATATACTTTTGACACTTTTAGAATCACTTATTGTATTTTAGAAGTAAAATCAAATTTTATTACGCATAATTAAATACTTTTGTTGTAATACGACTTTTGTTTATAATATAAAATATCTGCATACCGAGAATATGACTCTTAAAAGTTTTAATGATTTTCCAAATTCTTTTTATTCCTTAAATATAGTATATATTTGTGAATAATTGTAGCAGTGCTATTAATTATTGAACATCAATGTACAGAATTTTTAAAATATATGTATTATTGAATAATATTGAAACATAAAAATAAAATAAAAATTTCTAAATAATCGGAAGAAAGAAAAATTCAAATCAAATATCTACTTTTAACTGATTGCAAAATATGAAGCTTGCTAAGTATTAAAAAGTCCATTATAAAAAAGGATTACATTAACGTAATTGAACCATCAAGTATGTTCGGAACAAATCAACCATTAAAATCAAAACAAAATGAAAGCAACATATGTTACACATTTTAATAAAAATTTCTAAAGAGAAAATTTAAATTAAATACCTATTTTCCGTTTATTATAAAAGCTGACAAATTATCTATTACAATTAAACCATGATAAAATGCTGAACTATTACAATAAACTTATCATAATTAAGCCATCATAAACCAACCATTAAAATTGAAATAAAACGAAGATAGCATATGCTGCGCAAGCTTTTCATTACATATTTAAATTTCGTTTGTCCATTTTGTTTCAATTTAACAAGCATTTAATAAAATTTGAATTTTACACTTTGAATAATTTCCAATTTACAGAACTAAGTGCTCCTTCAAATAATCCTCTTCGAGATTGTAACCAGAATTACCTTAACCACACCCAACGCGCAGCGAGCCGCGTACAGATTATTAAAAGCCTCCGATGAATTCCCGCGGTTATATCGATATTTTTAATCAGTATCGATCACACAGCTGGGTTAATTACAAGGGTTGCAACGATACGCACAGCGTGGAAAACGAAGGGCACGCGAGCAAGCAATAAATAAAAGGGCCGGACGGGTGAAAGCCAGTGATTCGAGAGCAACCGAGATGCACTCGGATAAGATTCGCCGATGAACGGTCCATTTGTAAGCGGAATGTTATTAAGGACGAAACGGTATACAGGCATTAAGGCAGTGATATACAATTATTGCCACGTATCGATAATTATTGATTTGATGGAGATCAGCTACCCACGTAGCGCGCAGCATACGATCCCGCGTGCCACCATGAAAATACGATCGCTTTGAGCTTTCAAGCTCGCTTAGACAGACACCGTGAAATACCAACAGCATGTTCCACGTAGGTGGATTGAATCGCTAGATGATGATATTGCAAATGCTGTAGGCAGCAGTTCGCAATTACAAACGTAGACGAACAAACAGTATGTATAAGGAATAGATCATCCAACAACACACGGCTTCCTCTTCGTCAATGCGTTTTTTCTCTTTCTCCTTTTTTTCATTTATTTTTTGTAATTTGTAATTTTTTGTGATTTGTAATTCGATAAGAAGGACGATTCGTGAGAGAGGTGGTATGTTGATTGGCGTTACATGTGAATTTTCATAGAGAGCTAAAGCTTCCATCTCGGAAGAATAACGCGAGTTTGCTAACTATTATATTTGTATCTGCACACTGAAGTATTTTGTTTCAGTTAAATAGTAGAAGAAACTTCATATGAAATCTTATTTATATTTATTTGTAATTATTTCTTTGCAGAAATGATCCTGCAAAAATAAATCAAGGACGTAGAATAAAATTTTTGTATTTTACGTTTCATTTTTGTTTCAAAAAATGAAACTTAAAATTTTATCAAAAACCGGTTCTTATCGAGGCATACTTTTTTTGTAAATGAAACAAACAAATTTTATTCTTTTCTTTTCTTTATTTTTATTTTTCCATTTTTCCAAAATCACTTTCTTTCTGAAAATTAGGATACTCTGTATATTTATAATATAATATGAATATTCATATTTATAATATTTATTATACGAACCTTAATATTATATTATTCTTTTGATTACATAAAATCAGTAAAAGTATTTCTTCAATACATTGTCCTTTATTAGTTATTTCACTGCTAATTTTATGAATGAAAATCTATAATTTACGAAAGTTTTAATAAACGAAAAATTATTCGTGAAAAAGCAGCATGAAACAGTTTAATACGCTAAACAATTTATGATTCAAGTAACATCTACCTGTAGGAAAATATTCATTTATGCAGAAAACCAAAGTACAATGTTTTTCTTAGAGTTTGCTTGAGACTTTCTCGAATGTCGTTCGTGATTGAAGTCTTTGGAAGAAATAAAATCGTATAATGTTGAAATCATGCTTATAACATTGTACTGGCCTTTCCACTCGATAAGACACGAACGTCTAATGCGCGAAATTGAAATAGGTAAAAACTAAATTCAAAATGTCATTCTGTGCGACATATTTTCTCATCTTGCGCCCAAGTATATAAAATGTCAAAAATAAGACTACCAATGGACAAACGAAATAGAAAGTTACATAAAAAAATCAATTTTGAACGAAATATTATTTTTTTATTGATCTATTTAAAAAATATCAACTTTCAAGTAAATATGGATTACATGGTGATTATAGTAATTTATGTTAGTATATTTGTGTTTATTTGATTGTAATAATTAATAACAAATAAAAATTAAATTGGAAATTTCAAAAGGAAGTAATTTTTATAGTTCCCAACGAATTTTATTTTCTCTGCCTCTCAGAATTTTTACCATTTTAATGTTTGTAATTCATGAATTTATCTTAAATACAATTGAAGTCAAATTAATTTTAATTTGTATAATTTTCAAATTTGTTTAGTAGCTATTGTGTGTAAGATATAATTCTCTCATTTACGTTCTCAATACTCACATTTTGTGTATTTGCAAATATCGCGATTTTAACGTCGGAACTTATTTGCACCATGATTATTAATAAAAAATAGAGTACCGAAAAATAGTTTTCGCCCTTCTCGGCGAATTCTACCTGAAATCTATATTCTATTCAATTCGTAGCTTCCGCTTCACCTGGTTTTCAAGAAACGTATTCGTACCATTGTATAATACCTACAAATGTACAGATTAATCGACACAAGCCAATTTAAATATTCCGTGTAGAGACCGCTTAAGTTGCTTGCGGTGCAAGTAACCGATCTCTACCGTACGAATATAATTTGCATATCAGATTATCGATCACAGTAAATCATTGCAGGTCGACAAACTGGTAGATCTGCCGGAAGGGAAGCTGATATCCCCCGATAATATTGATTCCTGATTGTTCTCTCTTTAATTACGTCATTCATCTCGCGTACGAAAGCAGCTAATTAAAAGAAAAATTTTTGTAGAATAGTTACCTCCGAGAGAAAGCAATCTTTGAACAAGATGTTCTCGAAGGATAGCATTCCAATAAAGAGTATGTATATATACAATGACTCATAAAAATATTCTATCACTGAAAGAACCCAAATATCCCGGCTATTGTAGGTTTACGTCGGAGAATGATGGCCCACTTTGTTAAAAAAAAATTATTACATTTTAAATATTAATATTGTGAAAGTAGATACATATAAATTCATAATGTTACAAACAGAAAATAATCGTAGATTTACAAAATAAAAGAAATGACATTTTATGAAAAAAAAAAGAAACCATCTCGCGGATTGCCGAGGTCACATGATCCCATGGATCAGAATACAATGGCAGAATACAGGAAAAAATACAATATTTTTTAGTTTACTATTCAACTGTAAGCTTGTCTCATCCACATTAAATATTAAATATATTTCTCGGTTTGTTTAAGAGATCATTTTCTCAATGACAATAAATGACCTTGGAATCAACATAACTTAATAAATTCGTTATGGAACAGTCTACACGTTTAACGAAATAAAAATGTATTTGAGAAAAACCAAGATCATTTTGAAATCTTGGAAGCATGTTCATCTGGATTTATAAGAAACAAAGTGAATTTTGCTTGAACATTTTTTTTTTTACAACAAATAGTTTGAAAGATAATTGCGTGGGACAATCTGTATATTATATGCAGAATGTATCATCTATAAATATTCGACGAATCTCACAAAAAAACGTTTGAAACAAAAGTGAATAAGTAGTTATAGACTTGGCTACGAATTGCAATAAAAGAAGTTTTAAAAAAATTTCCCTTTTCAATAAGAAGTCACGAATACCTTAGTTTTTTTAAACTACGCTATATATTTTTAATTTGATAAGTTTGTAATTGATGCCAAGACAAATTTAATATATATTAATATTATATATTACGTAATCTTAAACTCAGAAATTTTGACTACAATATTGTTATATCATTATTATAATGTTAATGTTATTGACGATAGAAACAAATTAATCTTTTACACGTCACTTGTTTTTGATGTAAATGCGTGGAAAATATATGAAAGTTTACTTCGTTTTCCTTTTAATGAAATCTTCTAATGCATTAATTAATCCATTTCGCTATTCTTTATAAGAAAATATTGACTATGAAGAGGTGACATCAATTTTTTCATTTACTGAGGAAATTGTTAATGTAATGTTCATCATGATAGAGAATACGTGTTACCTTGTTATTTATTTATACTATTAATTACTAAAATATTTATTTGAATATTTAATTAAAATTTTTAAATATTCTGTTGAAATTTTTATTTAAATTTATTAAATTAGATTATATTAATTTTAACTCAAACTACCGATGTGCGTCCGTTTCATGGATTTGAATCATTTTTAAATATATTACAGAAATTGACATTTTGAATAAATATATTACAGAAATTGACATTTTGAATAAATATTTCTTAAAGATATAGGATCGAGATTTTTCCTAAAGATGCAGTCAAGTTTAAGAAACTAACCCGTATTAGACATTGAATTCTCTCATTACAGGTTCATTATATGACTTTCTTATTCTGTACAAAAGGACAAGAAATAGGTTTAGATTAAAATTTAGGATTTCCAAGTCCTAAGTTTCAACACCTAAGAGACCATCTGCGAGCCAGGGAAGCTCTATACCAATTTCACTGTATTCTTTCTCCTTCGCGAAAGCTGCACGAACGATGTCACCCGCAAAATTAAAAACATCTTCATATCAACTTATTTTTAACAAAATAATTAATTATAGAGATTACGCTTTGTCATAATTATGATCATAGATTATGGCTCGTGAAAATGCATTATATTTTTCCATAAATTAACAAAGTTGAAAATTAAATGTGTATAAATTGACAAAGTCAAAAAATTAAATAGTCTGCATATCTGCATGTAATGGGAGAATTTGAGAATGAGGTTCGTGTAAGGCGTAGAGAAAGAATTGGCGTAAAAGAAGAATGGGGATCGACTCATTGAGAGCCCAATCAGGTAGCTTACGCACGGGAAGAAATTCGACAGGCTATTGTATACTATCTGTTACGGTCACAAGTTATAATCTCACTACTTTTCCCGAAAATTTCAGGAACTAAGCACAATCGTACCTTGTACATACAAATGTTGGTTTCTATAGCATACATAAAAATTATCCAAATCTGTGAGATGTACAGATCTTAATTTTTATTTAAATGCAAATATATATTTACGTATATCTATATAAATGTAATGCGAGAAGTACAACGTAGGCGTGGAGCGCTTTTTTTGTTTGAAAAGAGGAGACTCTAAAAGAGTTAATTGTGTTGTTAATTTGTATTGTTTGAATGTTATTTGTCTTGTTCAATTATTTGTTGTTTTATTATCATTTCTGTTATTAAATAAACATTATTTATATTATATCTCTACAATATTTTTACGTATTGTTTTCTTAATACTATTTTTAATACTGACTCTCTCTTTTTTAACTTATTTCATGCAATCTTTTAGCTTACACCACGAGGTAAAGTACTAAATATTCTAAAATGGAAAAGGAGAAAATTCCTATATTCCTATATTCGTACAATAATAAAAAATAACAGAGAACAGAATACTGCGTGAAGAATTTAACTCAAGAATTAAGAAAATTTTTCCCTCGCGAAACAAGAATTCATTTCGTCCTAATCCTCATGACAATTGACAGCTTAGTTAATTTACCATGAACTTATAATACCTACTACTTACTAACTTATAATATCTAGAACTTATAATACCTACAGAGAATACGGATCTAAAAAATTTTTATGGCAGATGTTGTACACTTTTATGAACTAGTGCATTTAAAAAATTGTATATACAGATATATTTCTATGAATATTACGAACTATAATCTGTATGAAATTACAAAATAATATTCTTCCAAAAATATCTACAAAAATTATGGTTTAGCGATCAGTTAATGAATTTTCTGGGTAATTAATCTCCATTAACTAGCTATCGATCAACAAGAAATTAACAATTAAATGGCGGACGATCCGATAAATTTCAATCGATGGCGTAGCTCGAGTATTTGCATCGATAATGGTTCGTCGCGAATGTGCAAAATAAAATTTCATTGAGGACACATGTATCGCTAAATCATTTCGCTGGATGCTCTGTCATCGATCTGATAGCAATAGTCGTTCTCGTTGCTACCGAGGCTACCTTGCCTAGTGGCAAACGAACAAACGACTTCCAGCGTCCCGGAGACTGTCGAGAGAAAAGAGAAAAGAGTAGAAATCATGACATTCCCCGGCTACTTGATATACGCGTTTAGCCCCGAGCCGGAGTCGCGTTACGCGGTTCTATCTGTACACACGTTCTGTTCCTTCAACGCTAATGTAAAATAAGTATCAATGTACTCTCGATTGAGAGAATTATAACTAACTATATACAATCAAAGTCAAAAAAGTCTCCGTACATCGCCTAAAATTTATTTAATGTTGTATACTTACCACGGAAAAGATCAGAGATAAATGATTATCACATTATGTTCAGAAATACAACACTTGTTAATAACAGAGAAGAAAAAAAATATTCAATACAAACAAAAGAAGAAACACAACAAAAATTTTGTTAAAAAAGTTTTCTTATATAAAGAAGTTCATTAGCTTAGTTTTTTTAAGAATTCTTCAAAACGTTTACTACAAAACTAGACTGAGGCAGTACTCCGAAGTCAAAAACGAGTTAGTTTCTCGAGTATCAACAAACAAAAAAAATCGCATTATGAATATTGAAATATTAAAAAGGAAATTTCAATTGCAATATGAGAACTCTCAATCAAAATGAACCTTACTGAACACTTACGGAATGAATTGAAAAAACACAATATTAAGTCTCTTGTGCTGGAATGACGTGCCACGCATGTCGAGAATTTTTTGTCTCAAAATTGCAATATTCTCTCAGTTTTAAGCATATTTAAATATAATCTAGGCAAAATAAAGTAATAAATTTATTACTTGTTAATAATTTCTATCTATAGTGACAAGTTCAAAAAGAAAGCGACGAATTATTACGGTATACGGTTTGGTCTGCAATCAGTTGCCAGCGCAAGAGGTTAAAAACAAGGAAGATGTAAAATAATATTTAAATAGAACAATATTCAAGCAAATTTCACCAAAAAATTAGTCTAGTCAAAAAAGATTATAAGAAAGTATCAAACTAAAGAGAAATCTGACTAATCACTAATTTAATAAGTTTATAAATTTATATGAATGAAAACTTTTCTGATATTTTTGTTGTGTTTGCCTTTTTGCTTATATTTATTGTTAACAAATAATATTTCTGAGTATAACAGTAATGTGAAAAGTATTTATCTCTGATCTCCTCCATGGAAAATACGTTAAATAAATTTTAGTAGACTTTTTTAATTGATTGTACGCGCTAGTCACTGCATGCGATAGTGTTCCTAACTACAAACGTATTTTTTCACAATAAATTTTTAAAAATTCTATGGAGATCCTACTTTTATAAAAATTGGAAAATCTCTGACAATAGAAACTTAGAATCGGTACGATATTGCGTCAATGGAGCTAAAAAAATTGATGTATTATCAAAAACGGAAATAAATACAATTATGATAAACAGAAAATTATTTGTTATAGTGGTTATAATTGACTAATACGAAATCCTACCTTATCTTCGTTATGGAATTATAATCGCGACATTTTTTTTATTAGTTAATCAGTTGTTTTGCCTACACGTTAACAACATATCTTTAACCTATACGTATAAAAAAGTAATTACATCGTAAAAGATTCTTATTCAATCATAAATATTTTCAACATAACATTTAATCATTTTCTTAAGTATTATCATAATGGTTCTTCCATGAAGAAATCGAAAAACTCTTTCAGTGTGTTTGATAATCTAAATAATAGTAAGGTAATATACACTATGATTTTAATTTACTTATTCTTTTATTTATTCAAAAAAATAGATTTTACATTTGTATATAATTGGAACAATTGTATTGTATTTTGAAATAATCTTTTATTTTTCATATATTTTATATCTTTTTTTACACGTACGGATTAAAGATGTTCAAAATGACGTCTATTTCATTTCTAATGTCCTTATATTTATTACAATATAAGTAGTTGAAAATAAAATTTTATATACGATTATGATTGTAATAATAGACAGGTACTTTATTAAAACTAGATTAAGAGCAAACTCACTTATGTAGGATTTCGAAGTGCTCAAATTTCTTCTACAAATTGATACTTTTTTCAATATAATAAAATATATTGATCAATCGAAGTGACATTTGCAGTTTTTCAACTACGTGGGTAACTTTCCTCTCTAGTTTTTCCTCAAAAATTTAATCTAACCTAAGCTAATTCTCATTACCACAATCATATGAAAATACATATAAGTTTCATATGAAATTTAATTATTAAAGTAAATATAATGTAATAAATACAATTTTTAGTTTGTTATAAATTTTGAGTTTGTCTTCCTCGGAGAAAACAGATATTGCTCTCCCCTTCTACAACATATCAAAATTGAAAATTCAGCAAAATTAGAGTTGAAGCCTTCTTTCCCAGATAATTATTATATTTTGATCGTTAAATAGACATATCACATTAAAACTAATACTAATGAATTATATTTTAACAAGATTGATGAAAAAGTTGCTAATTTTTAATCTATTAGAATAAAAAAATTAATTTTGTGAGTTTTTAAATAATGGAGTGTAAAGAACGACAAGATAAAGAGTATATAATAAATTAAAAATAACATAAAAAGTAAAAAATATTTTGTACTTAAATATATGGTTGAAAGTTATATATTTGATTCTTTCCTTCTCATACACACTTATACACATGCGAGCTTTATTATTTCTGTTTTTAAAGTTTAGATATTTAAAGAATAAAGATGATGATAAAATTTTCTCTCCTTCCATTAAGTATCTATAATTATTTTAATTTTATTTTCATTTCAAATAATTTCTTGTATTGTTTTTCCACATTTGCACGAAAGTATTAATTAAATGAAAGGATTTGTGATATTATATTTTGCTGTATTGTTGTATGTTATATTATGTATGCAGCACAAAAATTCCTATTTTAAAAAATGTAGTAGATACTGTTTACAAAAAACAATATGAATCATCGATAACCTCAGGGAATGGAAATTATTTTTTCTTAAAGCAAATAGAGGAGTCTAAAATTGTAGTGTTCTGTTTATTCTCTTTAAAAGATCTACCGTTTTCTAAATCTTATTACATTTATAATTAAAAGCAATGTTTTAAGAGATGACCTTTTTTTTAAAATTTCAATTAATCAATTTCTGAAATGAACGGTTGGTAATTACATATTTTATTAACTTCACTGAATTTTGTCCATTTCTCTACGGTTTTTTTCTTTAAACGCTACATTATAACATTTGTACGGTTTTTTCTTTAAACACTTATATTTCTTTAAACATTAATATTAAAATGAATGAAAGAGTGAGAATGGGATGCAAGTTTAACTATTTAGAATTATCATAAATGAACAATTACCCACTGTTATTATTTAATTAGTACTATTTATTATTATCAATTTTTTCTAATTATTATACAAGATATCCCACGTAACTGTTGCCAATAATTTGACAAAAAGATGTTTCAAATAAAAATTAATCAATATTAAATGGATTTATAAACTACAATATAAAAAAATTTCCAAAAATTTTAAACGAAGGAGCATTCAAATCATAATCGTGGCTTATTATATTGTTAACCCTTTGCGGTCTTATATCGAGTGTGGCTTATGTCGACAATGCTTACCATATCAATTTTTTTCGTCAATACTGTTTTTTTTTAAACTAATAGAGATAAAATAAAAGTTACGTCGTCGTGTATTTTGACTCGATCATGGCTTTAAATAATCGCTTATTGCTTGAAGTTGCTTAATGATTTCAAAACCGTCTTGGTGTACAAATAGAATTTTTAATGTGTTTTGTTTTTCACAAAAATCCAAAATTCAATTTAAAAATTTTTATTTACTAATTGGACTATGGCTAGACGAGGACGCTGAAAATGTAAATACTTGAAAGTGGTGACAATGATTATATGGCTGGTATTGAACGTAAATTTTAAAGAATAATTATTTAATATGATCAAGATTCAGACAAAGTTACAGCGTTCAAACTTATACTAAAATATTATTTTATGTAATTATCTACTCATAAGTATGTCATCTTGTTCGTTAGCCTATATCTTGTTTCGTAAAGTAACCGATACCAAGCGGATCGGTTGGCGAAATTTTTTTATTTTCTTTTAGAAATGTATCTATTTTGTACGTACAAAATATTTACATTTTTTTAGCAGGCGTAAAAATTAGAGTATAGAATAATAGTGGTCAATCTTGAGGATTTCGATACAATTATCGAAATGAAATGATGAAAATTACGCAGACCGCAAAGGATTAACGAAATTTCCACATACCTAAATATTGTAAGTTATTATAAAAAGTACATAAAAGTTGTCGTAGCGTGATTCTATAACACTGAATTAGAGCAATTTGTTTTAATAAATTTCTGCCAATCGAGAGATGTAGAATCCGGTGATCGTGATACATATATAATTTTTGTATATGTATATCTATATATCGTACATTCTACCAATTATATTTCGAGCGTTAAAATTCGGAGAAAGATCGATAGAATCATAAAACATGTTGTTTATTCAGCAACAAAAGAAAGATAAAACATATATCTTCCAAATAACATTCTTCCTCATATCTCAAATATTATCTTGCTTTCTCGTATTCTTATCTTAAACAAATCTTTGATTGTTTGATCAAAGAGATCGCATTCCACGGTAACCAGTCAGAAAAAACAAACATCATGAAGGGAAGAAAAGAAATACAATTAAAAATTCAATGTATAATAGAAAGATATTTGTTCGTTCCGCTTACATCCGTGGTGCTGGCAGTTAGGAGTCGGTCACTAAAAACCAGATTTCACGCCACTGTATACGCCACCCTCTCACGTTCACTATCTCGCGAGTATTCGAGTTCTGGCGCCCGCCACCGCCGCGTGGGCGGAATTATTTTCTAGTAACGCGTACCATGTTACCACCCCGTAAATTAACTATCGACCGGGATATGTGGGCGTTGCCAATTGCATTATTACACTACGTAGTAGTAAATTTCGTGAAATTACGCGGTCTAACGTTACGGATTATTTACGTTGCTGCTGCATTTAATTTTTGGTCAAAAAATCAATCCGTTTCAATTACTCAATGTTGCAGCAATAGACTACTATTTTTTCGTACTATCTACTTGCCATAAGTAATTTTGAAAAAAAAGTTCACTATAGTTACAAATCATTTTGGAAAGAAAAAATTTTGAAAGGAAATTTCTAATCTTAATGCCAAAGAAAATGTATACAATTAAATAGATATGCAAGAAATTTTATTTGAAGAAATGATGTTTTATATATGAATATGATGTATCATTTATAATTTATATATGATGTATCATTTATAATTATTATTAAATAATAATAATAATTATAATTTAATTATTATTATTATTATATTAACTTTCTAAATTCTTTTATTAATACACTAAATTTCTATTCAACTGCATATAGTCTACTCTTAAGTATAAATTTTATACCGAGACATAGTTTATAAAAGAAATGTGTCAAATGAACATAAGGAATAAACGAAGATTAATACAATGGTATTGAACAATTAAGAAATATTAACTGCAGCTCAAAAATTCATACAAAATTTTGATATCTTTATTGTGATGTAGTGTGATATAATATACGATGTGTAGTACGATGTAAAATAATATATCATATATAAAATTTTTCATACATAAGTCTGCACTGAGTTCTAGTTTAGTATAGTGTAAAAGTCTATTTACAATAATAATTTTATAATGGCAACTAACCATGGTTTCAAAAAATATTTCAATAATATGCCATACGGGTCTTTGTATTTCTTTCGTATACTATAGTGTTTATAGTTTTTTAGATCTATGTATATAATGAATATATATATACATATAAAGACATAAATTAGATGCCATGGAATAGTCATTAAGATTCATAAAGTCAATAATCATTTGAAATATTAAAAATAGAGTATCAAATTATATGAGATAAATTTATTAGAAAGATTTGCCGACTGAAACTCTCTAAACAATTTTTTATATTAAGAAAACAAAGAGAATTACAAGAAATATTAATTATCTCAAATTAAATAATATCTTTTCAACAAATCAATATCTCCAACAATTCTTCAATTAAATGCTTCTTAAGAAGTAACTACTAAATTTGAAATAATATTTTTATATAAAATATGAACGTTATAAATAAATAAACCTTAAAAAATTTTTATTTTTATTTTATTTTTATTTATTTAATTATAGATTATTGTAATATCTGCATAATCTTTTTAAAAATCGATATACACATTAATTATTGTATTTATTGCTTATCATAATTATTTAATTATTATATTATCATATCCATTCATATATATTTCCTTTAAAAATTAATTCTCTTAATCGTGGACTTATTAATAATTTATGACGTTTCACAAAGCTTTCTAAAACAATCAAGCGAACATATTTAGAATACGAATTTCGCCGTGGGGCTTCGCTCCCATTATCGAGCGTTCCAAGACAATGCATTCTTGTGCCAAATTACCACAACATTCAGCTGGATCTAAACGACGAAGGGCACGAGTGGAAGTGCACGTGGTATACATCGCGGTTTGCAAGCCAGGATATAAATCGTGCAGTTCAGACGCGAAAAAACTAGCAACTAGAGATATGGGAGGCTGTACCCGTGTTCTATGTCAGTCTTTCGAAATTCCCCCAACCCGCTGAAACAATATAATAAGAATCCCGTCAAAGTATAGAGGAAACGCAGACGCAAATCTAGTGAACAATGGAACGATCGATAAGCGTTCTAGATTAAGCAAATTATAGACGGACGTAGATACATATTTGAGATATTTTTACTTTTGCTTCTTTGTGTAATCGGTAGTGTTACTAAGATAAAGAAAGGAGGTATGATTTATATTTGGAAATTTGAGATAACGATAATTTCAAAAGTTTAAATCACAAAAACTTTATAACTTTGTCTTGATAATGGCGGAAAATGATCGATCAAATGACTTGAACGGAAAAATGACAATTTAGCATAGTTACGAAGAAATTATAACATGTAGTTTATATTCCAAAAAAGTATTAAAAATATCATTGGGTGTTAGAAACATAGCTTTTATTGTGTAAAACAGAACGAGAAAATGAACGATATTTTGTCATACATCTTTTGCCATCGATCAAAAGATCTAAAGAATAATAAATTCGACATAAATAATATTTCTTTATAAAGAATGTGAATTAAAATTGTGAAGTAAAATTATGTGATTTTATTTAAGAAATCATATTTCACTTTTATATTGCTTATTACGCGTTCACTAAATAATGACATAAAATACTGAATACAGTCTCTTTTCTTTTGAACTATTAATTCTTATTGTTAATATCATGGTATAGACTTAGTATTACACAAACAGAAATCGATTGTGTACTCTTTTCTATGAATCACAATGACATTTTTTTCTAGTTTCAAGTACAGAATTCACAAAATATTTCATTTTATTTTATTTCAATCTAAAAATGTACTATTTAGAGATTAATTTCCAATAAAAAAAGTTTTATCTTAACAGCAACTAAGTTTCTCTCTTTCTGTCTCCCTTACATTGTGAATGTAATAATTTATTTATAAATATAACAATTTATGTAACATTAGTGTAACATTGAACATAATCGAGTATTGATATACTCGTGAGATTAATACATTTATATTTTTTCATTTATATAAATACACTATGATTTTTTTTCTGCTTATTCTTTTGGTGAAATATGAACAAAAATGCATTGATAGAAATTTTTGTGAATAAAATAAAGGATACTAAATAAAGATTAAATTTTGATAATATTTGTAAAACCAAATAAGAATACAGAGAACATATTACAAAAAATATACCTCGCACACCATTCGTTATTTATATTTGCATGATTTTCTGCATTATTTCCTTCTTTCTACCAGTCATGTATAAAATGAGTTCATAGTCATTGGCTTTAGCTGTGAAATATAATCGTGTCTTTTAGGATGTCACTGTAAGTAGTTATTTCCAAAGTAAAACATGCTAGACTAACAATAAGATCCTGTTGCAATTTATACTGAAGAAATATGAAGTCTGCATAAAATGCTTATTATCGAGGCACTGAGTGTGCGGAAGTCATTAACCCGAAAGTCAAATGCGTATCAGTGAATCATAGCTTTGTTTTAGGTTTGTTACAGTTTACACCCGTCCATATGCATTTGCATCTGTTTTATTTGTTGTTACAATAAATGCGTGTAAATAACAAGATTCGTTTTCTTCATCGAAAAAAAGTGAATTGTTTTGTAAAACATAAGAAACGTGTTATAAAGTTAACAAATAAACTGCACAATTTCTTTCCTTATTTTCTTATTTTTCCTATTTTCTTAATTTAAATCTAAAGCTAAGAAAAAAAAAATTTTAATTTTGAATAATGAGATTTCTTTCCTTAATTTAACACATAAAAAAAGAAGTAACATTGTTTAACAACTAACTTTTTTCTTTATATTTTAACATTTATGAATTTAACATTTAACAAATGAATCTTTTGCTTTTTAGTTTATTACTTTTATTATAAAAAAATAATATATAAATAATAAATATAACAGTGAAGCAACGTAATATAACTGCATAAATGAAACATCAGCAAAGAAAACGTCATGCGATCGTAGAGTTGATGATCATTGCTAGTACATATGTATTTTAATTTCTCAATGGAAAATAAAAACTGTGTTGTAATTTTCCTTGATAGTTTCTGTGAGAAAAAAGGTCTTTTTCATCACGCGATGCAATTATATTTTATATTTTTTACTTATATTACAAATTCTTACGTACAACGTATGACGAAATAAAAGTAAACAATTTATACAAAATCATTGTTAACAAGCTCATCATCATATCTATAATTTGGAATGTTACAAGTAACTTGAAAATATTTATCTAAACATTTAAGAATGCAAAAATCTACAAAATGCATATAATACTTGAAAACGCACAAAATATTCAAAATAAAGCACTTGAATAAAAGTAAAGCTTCCTATATTCAAATCCCCATTATATGAACACTTTAATATTCAAACGAATATTTACTAATAATAGATGTACATTTTGTACGTATTATTATATGTTTTATGTACTTTTTATGATTGCAGAAAAAACTTATTAAAATACAAGATATAATCTATAAAATTTTACTAGAAAAAATAAATTGATGAAATGTAAAAAAACTATGTTTAGTACTGTGATAAATTAATGTTTCATACATGAGTGACGAAGATACAACTTTTCCACAAATTAAAATAGTGAATGAAAATGAAGATATGTATTACATCGAGAAAAAATGATTCAAAATACTAAAAAACTGTAACTAAGTTGTAAAAAATATGCCAAAAGAGTTAGATGTAACAGCAAAAGAAAATATAATATTCTTAAATACTCAAAATAAATTAACGATTTCTAGTTTGCTATTTTTTTTATCTCTATTTGAATATATAAGAAAAGTGAAAATTCCATTAATCGAACACTTTTTTTCTCCTTAAGACTCTATTATATATTGTTATCATTTCCTTATTCAGTTTCTTTATTGTTGAATTAAACTTCTCCATATTATAATAATGCTACGAAAATTGTTAATTTTGTAATGGAAACAAGGAGGAGATCCATCTTATTTATTTTAAAATAAACTTTTTTGAAAGCACTTGCTTTACATTAAGAAAAATACAAGATTTCTTTTGCTATTCATTAAAATGATGAAATATAGTATCAAGTTGTTAATGTATAACAAAAGCAAGGAGAAAATCTATCTTACACATGTTTCAAAAAAATTAATTGTTAATATTAACATCAACATTTGCAGCCGGTTCTAAAGTAAAATTCTTGAAAGTTGAATATTTCAAGAATAAAACAGCAGTAAATATAAACAATTCATATTCTGTACATCTAATATTACTGAAGAGCACAAAAATTATTAAAAATATTAAAACTGGAAACCATTTAAATTCAAATTTTCATAAATTAATTTTACATCATCTAATAATAACTTGAAAAGATAAAAAAAAAAACATCTTAAAATGTTTTCTAGCTTCAGTTAGATTTTGAAATGACGTAGAACTATGTTGCCGGACGTGAATATACATTAATAAAGACATAAATTATGTCATAAAACTTTTCATTGTTAAACATAATAATAATCTGAAATACGAGAGCTGAGGAATTAATTTTCGCCACTGGAATCACGTAATAGATTCCACTGACAATGAATTGAACAGCATCCCTGCAGGTTTAAAGCGATAATATGCGTCGTTGGTTCGTTATACTTTGTTCGCTAGTTACGAAGGTTTGATCAAATGCGAGGTATTTATTAGATCTCGTCATTCATTATAGTCGGCAGTGCTGCGAGTTTGCACATCGATAACAAATTGGCCCTTGAATCGATATCTACTGCTGGCAGTGGACGCGCCATGATCTGTTACTCCGACTGTTCGATTTATCGTATTAACTGCTACAGTTGCTATGGTTAATGAGAGATAACTCTGATAGGATAATCTGCCATTCAAGTTAATAATTCAACCGGTGTTGTATTAATTGCTTTTGCTCGTAAATTATGGACCGACGACTTGTTTAGCAATCTGCGGAAACGTCTTCAATGTTTCCAACCTAACGCTCATTAAGAGAGAAATGTAAATGAATAATTTTAGATAATGCATGAGATTGTTTATGAAGAAATATGAAGTGAGATAAATTATAAAAATAGGAAAAATGGCGAGACGATTATTCATTAACACGTTCCGTGCGAAGTCGATCTATATCGACGTCGTTATTTCTCATTAAATTAATAACTTAAATCAATATTAAATAATTCCAACATCCAATGATTAAATATGAATCAATTAAATAATGACCATTTTGAAACACGATTTAAGCAAAAGAAATTTTTTTTTTAATTTTTGTTATAAAAAACTGTAAAAATCCGCTAATGAATCCATGTAACGTGTTAATGAATTTTTACTGAATTAGAACTGTAGATTCCATTGTTTGTGCAAGTGTTTTGAAATAATAAGAAATGTAAGGAATAAATATTTTATTGACATTTGTATTGGATTACAAGAAGCTACTTTTAAATTGAAATATTACAAGAAAAGATGACTGTATAATATAAGTCGGGGAATGATGGCCACCATTTCTAAAAGAATTATTACATCTTAAATATATATATTTGTAAAAGTAGATACAAACAGACAATTAAAGAATAATCATATTCACAAGACAAAAGAAATGATATTTTATGAAAAAAACCATGGATCACCCGCATGATCCAAGTAAAAAATACATATTTTGAGGTTTAATTACAAAAAATAAGAAAACTTTTGCATGAAATGTTTTCATATTATAGGGAGATAATCTGTTCCTAATATGGGATTCATATTAGAAAATATGACTTTGTTAAAACGTATTTTTCAAATAAACTTGCTGACTTGTAAATATACTACAGAATATTTAATTGCATAAACAATGAAATCAGAATAGTTACAGATGCTATTAGAAATGAGAAAATGGAAACTTTTAAAGCACATTAAGTTTCAATTTATAACTTAATTTAAAATAATGTTATTGTATTATATACTGTCAATTTTCACATAAAAAAGAATGGCAAACCATTTCAATAAAAAAATATGATTATAATTAAAATTTTTACTATTAAACATTGCGCTCCTGTGTTCAATGAAGAGATCGTATGTGTGTAACGTAATAATGACGCAGTGATGACGAGGAATGAAAATACGTCAAAATACTATCTAACATATATTTAAAAGCAATATGTGCAAAATTTCGAGACATTCATCTATTTATACCGAATTTACAAGCTAGTAAATTTCCATATCAGGCCTTTCCCCTAATCTTTTTATATTCTATATTCAATGACTTCTATATTCAATGATTTGTTATATTTTTATTGAAATGTCATCCATACAAATTCCATCAATTCATCCATAATTCCATATATTTCACGTCATCTGAGATATATTTAAAATCAATGTATGAAAAATTTTAAAGTATTTCTCTAGTTATACTGAATTGACGAGTTACTATGTACAGGGTGACCACTAAAAAACTGAAAGGCTTAAAAAATTCATTAAAAAAAAATTTAATTCATAAAAATTCACACAAAATATTGAAAAAATGCATTAATTATATTTCCAAATAAACTAATAAAAAATTAAAAAAACATATGTTTGTAAAAGTTATTTTTGTTTTATATCATTCAGTTTTTCAGTGATCACCCTGTATATCCATATTTTTTGACACGGCTATTGATAAATCTTAATTTTTCGTTTCTCCGAAACGGATTAAAAAAAGAATAATGTAATTAATTCTTCAAAGTAACAAGCAACCGATAATAATCTGTTCGAGAGCCAATCGCCGGAATCCTTTAGCTATTGCATAACGAATAGCAGATTGGCTGGTGGAAGCCTTCTTCGGGGATTAATACGCGACAAACGAAGCAATCGTTGCCCGTGCATATACCGATGAATGGAATGCCACGAGTCCGAGATAAAACGAAGCGGATGCGCGCCTCTCTCGAGGGAGCTTGCAACGTGTGTACACGCGCTGGTACCGCTCGTAACCGCGCGCAACACGCGACAAAAGCAAAACGAGCCAACACAGCAGCATTGCCTGCCTTTTACTCGAGATCAACGGCCAGTTTATGGAAATTGCCAGGATGTACGGAAATTGATTGGCTACAAGTTCGCGGTATGTGGAGGACCACCCGCAGGTGCTAGAATGGCTTTTAGCCGTGCTTACAGGCATGAAAGCAGCGTGCACGCCTATCTTGGAACATGCAGCTACTTGGGAGAAACGTGGTCGATCAATGAATACAACGAGGTAAATACTCGTAGGGTATCTAGGGGACTAACTATGAGAATTCTTTGATCCCTCGAGTAGCTGCGTACCGAAGGTGTATTCTTCGAGCCAAAAGGTGTCTCTGCAAATTTACGCGAAGTGCTAGAGTCATTTAAACTGAATTATGCTTATAAATAGATATACATATTTAAACCTATAAATAGGTATCAAAGAATTACAATAGTTTTTTTCTATTTAAACGACTGTTGAATGTGACAAGATTGTTACAAAAAAATTGCATTTTTACAATTTGATTTTCTTTTACGTTGTTTACTACTAGCTTCGTGTAGTTAAGGAACTGAAGTTATTATTAGGTGAATTGACAATACATCATACGATGGTTTTATTGAAAATAGATACGACGGAAGCATAGGATAATTTTTTTTCAATCTAAAATATCGAATAAGATTATGGAATGATTAATGGATATAAAATAGCCATTTGTAAAATTTTTAGACTTTTTCTATAGATTGATCTTTATTTAACAGTGTAAGTATCTTTAGTTGCAGGAGATGTAAAATAATAATTTTTCTGCAGTTTGATCTTTTTCTAGCAGTGCACTGATTGCTGCAATGTTCGTTTTCATTGACATCAATTCCGATTATTAGCGACTTTCAATTATCAACTATTTTTATGTTATTTTATATTTCATTATTATCATATCTTTAAGAATAATAATATCTTTTGAAATTTTTCTAATAAGTTCTACATTTTGGACGTTGAAGTAGATAATCCAAATATGTTGATATTTTTGATTGTACAAAAAATATAGAATGTTCTGTTTTCTAACAATATATTATATAAATATAAAAAAACCAAGCATAATTTAAAAGCACGCATCACAATTATAGAATTAGAAATAATCTGCAAGGCCGAGATTCAACGATTTAGATAAATTAAATCGCCTTTAATTAGTTGCTAGTAGCGGCTAACAGAACGATATTTTCACCAACAAATTAAGTCAAAGAAAAATTACAAGATCTCGCCATTCAATATTTCCACGTAATCGAAAGGGTAATGAACGTGAATAAATATATGAAATCTTATCGATTCTCGTCGCATTGATTTTCGTCAACGAAAACCACCATTTTTCTCACCATTTAATTATTAGGATTTGGATGCAGTGAAGTAGAAATTAAAAGGAGACCAATAAGAATGTCAAATTTTACAGAAATAAGATGAACCGATTACTTCTAGAACTCTTCATTTATATATACAAGGCTCGATTGGTATCTTACGACTAGAATTTTACTTTTTATTGAGAGAAAAATATTATAATAACAAAAAGATAACAAAAAATATAATGACGAAAATAAGAAACAGTTCTTCTAAGAAAATATCATTTCAAGTATGAAAATCCTGATGGAAAGTTTGATAATGAATTTGAATAATAAAAAATAATGAAAATGGGAATACGAAGTATAAATATTATTGTGAATTACAAATTACATTAATCCCTATGTATTCAATGATCATTAATATGAGCATTATAATTATTTTCATATTATCAATTATTTTAACGTGAAAATAGTATCACATACCTATATACTTGTGTGAAAAGAAGAAATGTGTTTATCATATTTATAACAATTATTCATTACAAACGTACATATCGCAAAGATCATAAAAGTATTTAAACAATTCATCTTCCTATTAACCTAAAAGAAATTAGTGAAATTATTATATAAACACTAATTATACCTACATTTAATATCATTATCCATGCTATTAGTAGGTATAATTTTACAACTAAATATGTTTGTAGAAAATGACTTGTATCTTCCAGATATATTTTCAGATCGGTTTTTTTTTTATTAATGTATAGTAAATATTCCGAAAACATTATTAAATGACAAATTTCAACTTATATTGACAAGAATTAAACAAATGGTCCGTAGACAATTTAAAGAAAAATTTTTGTTTCCTTACACATTAGATTTTTTTTTTGTATTAACCAAAATCTTTTCATTCTTTTAATAGTAGAAATACCAATAATTAAAGTATAAAACTTGTATCGTAAGAACTGAAATGCAGAAGATAAGAAAAAAGTTTTTATTTACAATGACTATAAAAAAATACTTGTATATCTTTGTATTTATTACAACATTTAATTAAGTCAGACAAAATTTGCAGTACAATTAATTAGGACAAAAATTTCGAATTATTCAGTGATTATAAAAATTTGATACTATGAAAATTAAACATAGAGCATAATAAGAAAACGCTTTCTTGGGAGATAAGCAAATAAATTTTGTATAAAAATGCATTGCTGTAAATCTAGAAAATTTTTATGCAAAATTACAAATTAATCATTTTTACCATTCAGTACTTCAGATAGATTCCAGAGAACTTATTAAAGATCAAGAGTTCAAAAATCAATGAGACATAAAAGAAGCACGAAATTTTAATTTCAAATTCATGCAAATTTAAAAAAAACTGTCAACGTTTGTTTGTTTTTTATAGGTTCGTCGACATAAAAAAAACGCTTCACCCAATGAATTTGTACCAGTTATGATAATGCGTTTTTTGCCCGGATGAGCGAGTAATTTTTGAACTCTCAGTTGACATGTTTCGCAACTTCGTAACTCATGTGTATTTACATATTTATCGAACGAAAAATAATCAAACATGTGTAACAAAACCCCCGGATAATTAGATTCAATTAATCATCGTCTACAAATTACTTTCTAATAATATCGGACATCAAAAAAAAAAGAAAGAAGAATCTCTAATAAATCTCGTTTTTAACTATGCAGAAGATTTCTTAGAAACTCGCGTAACGCGATTTCTTTCAAATGAAATCTTCGTGCCAGGGAAATTTAATGAACGCTCGATATTATGAACGCGAAATATTATAAACAAAGAGGCTAAGTCAATTTCACGCGTGATTTGCCCGCAGAAATATACCAGGATAACATCGTTTTCGCAAAAATTCTCTAATTTCTACTAACTGCGAAAAATATTCCACCGTATAATTTCTCGCTACTTTACGCGACTTTATGCAACTATAAATAAGTCAACCGATCGAATAAATAATGATTCATAATTAGTTCGATTGAATCGCCACGATCCACAAGGTTCAACAAATTAATCGAGTAAAATTTGTATTTACGAGTTCAAGGGTGAAAATTTTTCATATATATAAAATATAAATGTAACTATGTAGAGTTATGGAGACCAAATCTCTCTCGTCTTGGTCTTTTTATAACTATATACATCTGATAGTATTAATATCACGGCACATTTCACGTAAAGCAGAATGGGGCAATCGTGGTCAGTGGATATAAATTTTATTATTACAAAATGTGGCACGTTCAAAATATCTAACTTCTTTTTTTCATCTCATTGCATCGTCTACTCGATTATTGCTAAATAACTTTTAGAATAATAAGCTTATCTGTTTTTTATTGTCGTTTATATAATCTTGTGTGCACAATGTAAGAAGTAAGCTTTTTTAAAACTCTGTTTGATTACATGCAAATATACTCTAACTATATTCGAATTTTACATGAATATTTTTGATTTATATGTCAGTTTTATCACTTAATACATATATGAACAATGATGGTCACTTCATCGTTATTGCATGCAGCATGATTGCTGTCATTTACTAGAGTATAATAAATATATTCTTCTCTATTATAATAAATTTACTTTGTAGCTGACAAAAGTAATGTTTTAGAAAAACATAAAAAACTAAAATTAACTTCAGAAAACAATGAAGCTTGTTAAAAAGGGTCAGGTTGGAAGATAATTAAACATTCCATTTTCGATTTTGTAAAGGAGGATTAAAAGACTCGAAAAGGTTAAAGTAGAAACTGAAATGGTCAAACATATGAAACATATTTAGTAAATATTTTCTACGGTTGCACTGTAAAGAAGAAAAATGGACTATCAACATGCAAAAAAAAATAATTTTAATATCAACACTAAAATGGCTGGATTTTTACGGCAAAACAACATTTCCATTCGAAAATGGGAAGCTACAAGCATAAATAGAATTACAGTTTTAACAAGACAGAAATGAATATTTTCTTTGATTTATTGAAAAAATTAATGTCAGAACATAAATTTTGAATTTGAACCAGATTTGTTCAACTGTATAGAAAAAATATTAATTCTTTTACAAGGGCAAAAGACAGTTGGTTCCACTATCAGCTCAGAAAGAGATAAGAGATTATTACCTTATGTGCAGGAGAATTTGTACTTCCTATGTTTATTAATCGAAAAAGAATGTCACTATTGCTTAGGGCCAAATATATATAAGGCCAAATCGGAGCATTTTATATGTGTTTTGAAAATGGATGGATTAACGAAAGTTGTTGGTTGCAGTAATGATGATTCATTCCATCTATATTAATCCTTTAACCTTTTATGACGAATTAATTCTTATAAATACTTTTCAGCGCGATAAAACGAGATAATTCGTTTGATTTAACGTAGATAGATTTAAACGTGATAGATCGTTCGCATTTATTACGAGCATGACGAGTTAACTTGTCATAATGGATATCATCTCGCGACGCGCTTAGAGTGCGCAGTTAAAAGGCGCGTAATACAGCTGCGTTGAAATAGATTAGGAACCAATTTGTTTAGTTCAGAGTTGTGTTGAATCCGACGATCTTATTGAAGAGAGTGATTTTCATATTTTTTTGCTGCCTTTTTGTAAAAACATCGGAAGCTGGCTATAGTCAATCGAGTATAAATTCGACTTACTTCCGCACTACCAATGATGAACTTCCCATGCTTCGTCCAAGAGATGAGAGATTTATGGTAGTATCTACGTTATTACGTACTTGAACGAGGCGTACTTGAGCGTACGTACGGCTTAGCAACCATTGAAACAAGCGAGGATTCAACATATATCATTTTGAAGGAAGTAAACAACTTTCTCTCTGGAAGATTTCAAACTTAAACGTCTTTATGGATATTAAACAAATTTTGTTCATAATTGAAGATTTAAGTCTGCCCAATCTCCTAAAATTTATTTTGCCCATAAAGCAACAAGAGTTTGAAATACCGACAGTCATTACGAAAATAAATACCACCTTTGAACGACACTTTGAAAATAATTACCGGCCGCAAATGTTCAAGAATGAAAATCCTTCGCGTATCATTCGATATCCGCGTCTGTTTCTCCATCGCGTGGCTCCAGTCTAATCGTTTACAAGGATTACAGGAGTTCCGGGAGATTTCATGAATGAAATCTCGCAATCGTTTGACACCAACCGGTAGATTAACGTTATTTGCTGTAGCTCGACTGTCTTACCAGGAATCCTGAACACATTGCGCGGCCAGGTGTTGAGCTACAGCCGCTTCTACCGAGTGTTTCAAAACGTTCAGTTAATTACGTAATCGGCCTTAAATTCTGTCATGCCACATAAATCTGAGTCTTTCGCATGAGATAAATCAATCGAGTCAAAAGGTTATGAGGGCAACACTCCATAAAGCACGATCATTGCTAGTGTATGTTTTATGACGGATGTTTTATTATACTCGGGGATAAAAAGACTGCATTACACTAGAACTTGTCAGAGGACAAATAATTATCGTCCATAAGTCCACTCATTTTCATTAGGAATCCAAATAAATGACTTCGACTAGATATTAAATTAAATTTCATATAAACGAAGTTTTACGAAATGAAATGCAATAGGATCTTCATATCGATTTGGTATTTGTGGTTGACTGTGATTCAGAAAAGAGATGTTTTGACGAATTTATTTATTACACAGAAATAATTGTGAATTTGAAGGAAAAATTTTCAGAAATGTTTGTAATTGCAATTTTTTCTACATTTTAATTTATGACGTTGATCAGCATTACTTAGCATCAGCGATTCATACATGAAACATTTTTGATTGGCCTAAAAGTATTATAGTGAGAGTATTGAAATATATTTCTGTAGGAATAACGTTCTCAAATACTTTGTAATGTTCAATAAAAATTATATTATAATATAAAAATGTATATAGAACGGGTAGGATTCTACATGGTTTTACAACTGACGTTATTACAAAATATAAAATATAAAAAAAATATAATAAAATCATATAAATATAAAAAGAACCAATCTTTCTTCAATTAAATAAAATGACTATTTCAAAATATAACTCACGAAAATGAAGGAAGATTATCTAAACAACTTATATCATCTAGTTTATGTGTATTATATTTGAATCGATACGATCTCTTTCACAAACCTAATTCAAAAATCAAACTCTGCTAAAATTGTCCAAAGCAAATTACACATTAATCCAAAACAAATTATCCAATTATCCGATACAAGCTTAAAAACTAGAAATATTAAACGTGATATCAAAGCATTACGATAAATGGATGAAAAAAAAAATGATAGGTAATTAAACGGTCACCCGTTAGACAAGCAACCCACGCATTCTCTAGACTCTAGACGATCAAGACTCGTACGGTCAGGTGAGTATATAAGGAGTTAAGGAGTAAGCAGCGAGGAAATAAGGAGCAAGAGGAGGAAGATAGCCGGTCGAGGTATCTGATGGGTCGATTGCATCATTAGCGAGTGTACGTGCTCGCTAGAGAACTCGCACCACGTAGGATATGAAGAGGATCGGCGGGATACGAAGGGGAAAACGATTGAGAAACACCAATTAAATCTGATAGCGACGGCTTTCCGATATTCAGTGCAAATGACGTACGAAATCGATGCGTTCTGCTCTGGATAAGGTGCTTGGGAATCGATCGAGGAAGCTTTCAATCTTTCACCCCTGATAATAATCGTAACTATTTTCCGTTTTGCGGGACGATCGCTCGTGTTGATAACGCTGCGTATTAAATAGTCATACTTCAAGAGTGAAACGATGAAAAGGGTAAATAAGAAGAGGAGGAAAGATCGTGACAATCTTTCTTTTGAACTTGTACTTGAAGAAGTTTTAACAGTAACCAGTTTTTTTTAGCGGTGACTAGTTTTGTTAATTATTTATATAAAATATTATATAAAAAGTTCTTGGAATGAAATTTTTATATTTCATTTTTCAATAATTTACGTAATAAATAATTGTTTACATGGAATAATTTTTTAACACTGTGTCAAATATAAAAAATATGAATTGCGAATTGTATAGTTTAATCTGATTACATACATTTATATCTTCAGCTGTTTTTATGATATTTTTTTTTAATATAATTAAACGAAATTTACGATAGCGGTTAATAAGATTTGGTTACATATAAATTTTCTTGACATTAAAAATATTTCCAATGAGTGAATAAAAACATAAAAATCAAATTTTTTGTTAAAATAATTTAAATTATTATTTAAAAAAAAAGATATATATTCTACAATTATAGAATGAAACATATGTTTTTAATTTTCACGGTAAAAATTCAACATCTTACATAATAGTATAAATTTATAATATTGTAAGTACTTTCTTGCAAAACTAAATTATATTCCTTTACTCACCTACCAGACATTTACTTTACAGAAAATTTTTTTTTAATGTAATTGTTAAGTGACAGTAAGATAAAATATTTAATTAATAGATAATATTGGCTCAAATTCGAGCTTCAAATAAACGATTTGACATTTCATATGCACCAATCTAATAGATTACTCAAGTATTCAATTTTTATTCTTTCTTCCGATGACTGTTTTGAATGATAAATTTGGAATGAAATGAATAAGTTTAGTAAATGAAATTTATTGTATATGTTTATGTCTGAAATTTCTTATTATCTTCAGAAAATGATCTTTTGAAATAACAGATTGATATTCTCTTAATATAACATATATAATTTCAAATTATTCGTTAATTCATATTTTTAAAATTTAAGGGTATATTTCCTATTATATTACAACTAAATAATTTATTTGTAATGATCTGATCTAATAATTGTAAAAAAACTGTGATCAAATACTTAGTATGAAAAAATAGTATAGCAGATATATTCTGTTTCATAATTAATTAGTTTACAGAATGTGAATTTTTCATAATTAATTAGTTTACAGAATGTGAATTTTTGTGCTTTATAATCATTTAATTGTTTCTAAATACACATTTTTAAATTTACAGTTAATTTAAATAATAAGTTGCGTTATCAAATATTATTACAGAGTTAAAATTGTACTTTATAGCACACAACTCTTGAATTTTTGTTGTTATAATTTATTAACAGGACATGAAACTATTTAGATTTACATGTACCTAAAATATTTTTTCCATATTATACTCGTAAGGAATATTGATGAAAGTTAGCTAAAAAAAAAAAACTATGTCCTGCATAATCATGGATTATATCATGAATTATATATGAATTTATATATATAATATTTAAATCCATTAAAAAAATTCTATTATAATAATATAATGCAATATATAAGTAGACTTCCTTATAACGCAATGAAAAAAATTTATTATTTGTAAAATGCAGAATTTATTATTCCTATAATGCGTTAGATAAATTTTATAAAATTTTTATTCTTTTTAAAATGTAAAATTGATCTTATTTATATATATCATATAATGTGATTTCTTATGGCAATAATAATAAGCGTATTCCCGCCATCCGCTGTATATATGTACTTCCTATAACATATATGTAATTTTTTATAAATATTTTATTCTATACTGAATTCTTATATTTATCCTTTTTATATCTATGTTTCTTATATTTATCCTTATCTATGTTTCTCATATCTTTCAAATTCTGACAGAATGTTAGACTTTGAAAAAATTATAAACAGTTGTAAATTATAGTATCCTATTTCCTATACAGTATCTGAGTTGAGTATTATTTATCTGAAAAATTTTATTGGCATTAAAGTAGTATTTCCGAAAATAGATATAAATAACTTTTCTTTCATAACTGTCGACTTTTTGTCTTCCTAAATACACATGCTTGTATAATAAATAATTGTAATAATAATTGTAGTTTTGTATTATATATATTAATATATCTATACAATTAAACTCCTAATTAACTTTGCAGAGTAGATTTCAATTTTGAAACATGAGTTGCACAATATGCAAATCTTAGAATTAATTTAAAATAAAATTGTTTCGTAAACTCTAATTCAAGCTTTTCCAATATCTATCTATACTTTACTATCTTATCTTTACCGTGAATTTTTTTCGAATATTCAAAACTTTAACTTTCCACCATATAGATCACAATTAAATAGATGACAATTTGAAAATTAGCTTAAGACAAAATTACTCCAAAAATAAAATACTCCAATTTAATCTTCTTTTATTCAGTCCTCAATCTTCACATTTCATAATATTCCTTGACTAACCTACACAAAGTAACGAACGCGCAAACAGTATGATCCATTGGTATCGCCAACGATGATGACACGACGAGACGTCGAAAATCTATACACCAGGGGATAGAAGCTTGGTAGACAGCATTCCGCGGTTTCGTCGAGTTTTTGCTGCGTGAATCGAGAGTGAAAGAGCGGTTCGACTCCTAAGCACGACTGGGCGCGCGGAGAAAACGCGTGAACAAGAGGAGGCGGCAACAAGAACGGCCACGAAATGTCGCCTCCGTGTCACTGTCCGCAAGGGTCCTTATACAGAAGCCGTTATCGGGCCAGAGAATCGCCGCGCCACTTTCGTATTGTATATCGGCGGCGATTTAAAAAGGGAATGACGTTTTATCGTGCAGTGCGATCGATAAGGCGTGCTCGAGAATGGAAGGAAGCTCGTCTTTTCTTCTGCGACTCCCTCGAACACCACGTAAGAAATGACTCACTGACGGCTTTAAGCGGCGCTTCTACTGAAAATCTACTAAAAGCAATCTATTATCGTTCGAAAAATACGATAAACGATTTGGGCTAAATTAATTAGACTTTTATAAAATAATGTAGTTTTGTTGAATATGTAGAGTCTGCCGTTTTCGAAGACAAAAGTGTTAGGTTATAGAATTTTCGGATGACAAAACAATTCATTAATTCATCAAAGACCAAATAAAACTTCAATTTTTTAAAATTTTTATAAAATCGTAGAATCTAAAGGGACGAAAAAAATAATAAGCGAATAATTAAAATTAATATTCATTTGAACGTGATGTTAATGAAAATATTCGATAATGTAAATTGTTTGAAAAAGAATAGTAAATGAAAAGTTGCGTTAATGCCTGCAATGTATACTCGCATGTACACAAAGAAAAATTTTAAAAATTGTGATTATTTCAACATTCAATAATATATAGTAATGATATAGTAGCTTCTGAATTATTTAACTTTTTTAACATAATTTTGTGATTCAGATGAACAAATGTTTTTTCTAAATACTGACGTAAAAAGGCACATTTTCATCATTTTCTTTTCCTGTTTTAATCGTTAATTATGTATTATGACATCGTTATTCATAAACAAAATTGATTTATTACGGAAATAACTATAATCTTTTATATGTCCCATTAGTTTTTTTTTTTTTTTTTTTAATAAAATCTCGTATAATATTTAATATTTTAGTAAATAGTAAACATACTATTCATTGTTAGTTGCAACGAAACTGAAGAAATATGATCTTCTAGATTAATTGTGGAAATTTTATTCATTTATCAGATAGAGAGTGATTTATGTGATTAATATAACTGTATTATATTCTTTAAACGCGTCAAATCGCCAAAAAGCTTAAAACGATGAGTTAATAAACCAAAAATATGTCTTAAAATTAGACAGATATTCATCAAAAATAACATTTGTTACACAAATATATTATAGGGGGAAATATCTATAAGTGTCTTCGCGTTTGAATATGAAAATATTTCGTTAATAAAATGTTATTTAGTATAGAAGTTACAAGATGGCAATAATCCACTATTTTAATTTTTTATTCCTGTTGGTAATTTCGACAAAAAAATTTCCTTTGCAATGAATAATTTCTTTTGCAATGAACAAAATTCATTTTCATATCTTCAGAAACAATGGTAATATTCAAAGTAATCAGAGTTATTGTTACACTCTTTATATTTATTGTATAATTATACTAAATATTATCTAGATGATTACACATAATTTTAACTCTTTAGATGAATATCTAATACCTGAATTATCTGCAACTTTTATAAATTTTCACATTAAACAACAAACATTTTAAACCAATCTTAAAAAATTCAGATGTAAGATTATGCATACGTTAAAAGACTAGATGGTATGTATTCATACCACTTTGCAATTAAAAATAAAGTTTTAGTCTTTCAAAGAACAGCGTTGGTACACATATGTACCAGAAGACTCCTAAAAAGTTAAGACATATATTTCATTTACCAACAGATTATTTTAAATTTTTCAGTGATTGTCTTCTTTTCTTGGAAATGACGTCGTTTCATTTTTTTTGTTCAGTTCCACACGTAGAATCTGGCTATCCGTCGATAATCTCATGTGCCTTGCACTTTTTCCTGGCAATTCTTTCTGCCGACGCGAGCACGATAAGATATACCACGATCAGGGATATATAACGACCGGATTGCTGATGATAGCTGCCTACGCTCGCTGATGAAAACCAGATCGTGCTGGGATCAACAAGCGAATAAATAGAATAAATCATCGAATTTTTGTAATCTCATTCGACAGTAATATGAGTGCTTATTTTCTGATAGAAGATACAACTTTAGTGAATGGAATGAACAACTCAAATTATCCTATATTTTTAATATACTAATACGCGATTGATGCTTAAGCGATACAAAGGAGGAATCTAATAATTGGTAATAATTTTTTTATTTACTCAGGAAAATTTCCGTCAATGCATTTTTGTTCGTAACTTACAGTAAAAATAAATTAAAAATTCCTAGTGTATTTCCTAGTGTAAAATACGTAGATTTTCTATCGTATGTATATAAATGAAAGAATAAATAAATGAAAAAATAAATGTAACATCAATGTTATATAATATAAATGAAGCTATTTTGAAATAATACTTAATTTTGCACAATGTTATATTCCAGAAATTCCAACATAATGATACGATTTCGTACACCACGAGAAAAATAATGAGAGTGTTGTTTGAAATGTTTCTTTTGGTATCATGACAAGACGGTATTCTTTATTTTCCTTCTTTTGCCTGATTTATCTATAATATTGTAAGAACAAAATATGTCGCGTGATAAACGAAGATTTTTTCGGTAGCTTGCTGCTTTCAACGTTAACAAAAGCCAGCTGATTTAATTAAAGTTTGTTTTAATGTCAAGTTCAGTAAGATTTTGATCACCTTTGAATCGTTTTTCTTTGTCTTGTTTTACTATCATCACACACATTAATGCGTCCTCACGATTACTTGCATTGTCTTAATACTGCGACACCACGAGACACCGAAAAGCCGGCTACGAAAAAATCACGCGATCGACAAGCAACCAATCATGCACTCGCGCGATGCCGAAACAATGGTCCAATCACATTCAAGCCCTCCGCTCAACCGAATGTGTGCCACTTGCCCACGCACGCGCGCATAGCATAGCAGCGGCGCGAAAATACGATCAGAAAAGAACCGCATGACTGTCTGGCCCTCGCTCTGTTCGGTGAGACCGAACAAAATATATATCAAAAAAAGTCCATTTTGATCAATATTTAAGATCTAAAACAAGGATTAACAGATGAAGTTGTCACAGTTCCTGATTCAGAAGATAGTAGAAAATCTTCAAAGTAAATTCTTCCTGAAATCCTTTTTAGAAAACTAAAATGACGCAGTAACAATATAATATTTGTAATAATATAAAGAGATTAATAACTTAAAACTTTAATAAATTTTAAAAATCGTCAAAAATACCCATCTCGTATTTTTTAGCCACCAAAATTTTTGATCGCCTCTCCGCTTTCAATTTCTTCTATTTCTTTTTTTTCAGAAAAGAGTACAGATTCTTATACAATCTTATAAAATGTAACGCGTTAGTACACTCGGAGATCAGATTTTGACGGAACTGTGACAAAATTTTGTTTCTTGTTTAAAACTGATAGGAATATTGGCACATTAACTGTCAACAGTGTAGATACACAGTTATTTTCTTATACTTGTGAAAAAATATTTAAAAACAGTTATCAAGAATAACTGAGTGGACCAGGAGGCGTGATCACCAGTAAAATAAACGCATTATGGATAAGGACATGACCTTGTATAACTATATTTCTTATTTTGTCACTGTATGCTTAGAAAAATGAAAATTCTCTTCTGGCCTCCTGGGAGCATCATGTAAATGTAACAACCCAGATATCCTGTCATTCATAATATTAATACTCTATCTCGTATTACTAAGGCTCGTTTGGTCTTTAGACCACTCACACATTTTGTGATTTAACAACACTATTTACGGCAAATGCTGAGTTTTTCTCGAGGAACTTCACTTTTTAAATCAATCATTTTTCTAAAAACAAAGTTCTAAAATAAAGAATAATTGAAACATATAGAATGAACCATATCAGCTAGTTTAAGTTATTCTTTTCGTTAATATTATATACTCTCATTCAAAAGTTTTAGGACAGTTAATTGATTACAAAATTGAGTAGAGAATTGATATTTATTTATTTAGAAATTTGAAAATATAGAAATTTAGAAATTTGAAAGTTGACGCATTTAGAAATTTAAAAGTTTAGAAATGTAAGAATTGAAGAATTTAGGAATTCAAGTACTTAAGGATTTAAGATTTTAGAAAATCAATTTAGGAATGTACGAATTTAGAAAGACATTTTAAAAATTTAGAGATTAAAAAATTTTGAAATTGAGGCATTTAGGATTTTAAAAATGTAGAAACACGAGAATTTAGAAATTTAGGAATTTGGAAAAATTTAAAAATTCATAAAATCAAGAACTTCGGAATTTGGAAGTTTAGACATTTAGAAATTTGGAAATTTCAAAATTTCAAAATTCAAAATTCGAAAATTCCGAAATCCAAATGTTTAAAGGTTTGTAAATTTATAAATTTGAAATTCTAGGAATCTAAACTTTAGAAATGTAATTTAAATTACCAGAATCATTTATAATCCAACGATACTATTTGAAAATTAAAATATTTTCAAATACATTACATCAAAATTTTTCTCCTTAATTGCAAAGTGAAATTAAAATCAATCAAATTTTCCCTGTAGTCTTTAAATGTAGTTTTTCTGATCTTGTATTGCCATTTTTGTATTTATTGTTTTCATGTATTGTTTTTGTAACATTATATTCTCGATCATTGTACATACATACTATGTGTATATATTATTTTCATTTAATATTAATATTTATTACTTTATCATATTTTATTTTTTTGTAATCTTATTTTCTTGATCGTTATATAGACATTCTATGTAAACAAAAAGCTTCGCCTGTAAATTAAAATTAAATTAAATTAATTTTTTATAACGTATGTAACCTCAATTTTGCAAGTAACTTGTTTGTAATTAATAATTATTGATCCTCAATAAGGATCAAACATAAGTGGACTGTGAGTCTCATTCTGTTTCTAGTCGATCCGAATAGTAACTCGAGAATCGCGAAAACGTCGAACCAACTATCGAGGTGACTTCTAAGATAATCGTCGACCCCCTCACGAATGACATTGTAGTTAGATAGGTTTCGCAGCTCGAGTTTCGAGTCGAGCAAGATTTGTACGTTGGGAGTGGCCCTCGTAAAACTGGGTGGAGATTAGAAGTGCGATTCAATGGTATGCCACCTTCGCGTTCGTGTCGTGCTATTGAGAAAAAATGTTAATTTAATTGAGATTTTAACGATCACAGAGCATGTTGCTCGCAAATTTAATAAAAGTAAATGATGTTTGGTCTCATTATAAGTTAGATAGAAGAATTCAAACAATTTAAATTTCTTATGGCGTATAATGGTGTACAAAAAAATTGAGATTTTTTTAATTTTTACTTATATGATTTGATTTTTACTCATATGAATGAATTTTTATCTATCTATATCTCTCTTTCTCGATAGGATTTAAATATTTTATTATTCTTTTTGGAATCGTTATTTAAATTCATCATTTATTCACACTGTTATACTAATAACTTTTCGAATTACGATTGCTTGATTTCACGATTACATCATACTTTCAACGATAAACATAATTTCTCATTGCAAGAAATGCTTGGCATTCTCGCAGTATTGATTCAATTAAAAAAAAAAAGAAATTCGTTTACAAACATGTTCCATGACTTTCGAAATGTCAATGGCGGAACGATCTCTAGAACGATACGAATATCGGATTCTATTCGCTATTGCCGTATATCGCATCGTGAAATGCGAACTCGCGGCTACTTGTAAAGTTCGTCCGAGTCTCCGAATCATAGCTTGGACATCGAACAAGACCCGAGGCCCCAATGTTTTGTGGAAACGATCCTCCGTTATCTGCTGATCACCGCTCGCATGCATGAAACATTACGGTAGGCATGATCGAATCTACGCTTCAGGCAGTGTATTAACTCTTGTATAGCAGAGAGCACAATACGAGCAGAAGTTTCGATCATTTCCGCGAACACGAAACGGAGGTTAAGTAACATTTTTGCAGTTCCTGCTATGCGGAGCTTATCGTTGCCAGCGTTACTTACAATTAGTATTTCAGTCTGCTAATTTCGAGTGACGTACAATATATTAAAAAATAACAACTTTTGAAAGGTTCTTAGGAATATGGGCATTTCTTCTGTCTTTATTATATTTTGCATTTTATTGCATTTATGGATTTGATTTTATATGTCAAGAAATTACCGATTTCGTATTGCAACAATTGGATAGAAAAAGCAAAAAATTAAACGTGGTATTTCTATAGAAATACCCATTTTTCGTTTAATTTCTTGTTAAATAAAACATTTAAAAAAATATTTCTCAAAAAATATCCTTTTCCAAATTATTGCAAATCATTGTTTGGGAGTACGTGGTAAGGGTAATGGTTGCGAGTGTGTCAATGGTGAAGCGGCGGTTCATTCGTAAAAGGGTACAGAAATACGCTCACAAACCGAACAGGACTATTCTTCGTTACCTCTTGATTCATTGATATATGTCGATGGATGAGAAGAGGTGATAAGACAAGTAAGATAAGAAGTACTGCACAAGTAGACCCGTAAAATAGTCAGCGACCAATCGTTATAAAATCAATACAATTTAAAAACCGCTGTTATTCCCAAATTTTTGAATCCACGTTTTCTGCGAGCCCTCTCTCAATCTCGAAGTGGGATCTCGAATTTTAGCACGGTTCGCGAAGTTGGAGTGCCGCGTTCGTGATTTTTGTGTCGAAAACCACCGTCTTGGGGAATTTTGTCAAACAGAATGATCGAGAATAGTAAACGTGGAACAGAATTGTGATTAGTTGGACTGAAATATCAGTTCCTTTCAGTTGTTTTAATTTATTAGATTGGGAAACATTTTGTATAAATTACTTAAGATGCCAAGAGGAGAGACCACGGAAATCTATTCGATTTCACAATTGCGGAATTGAAAACCTTGCGGTCAACATTCTATGCAGTGTTGGCCTTATATAAGATTTTCGGCCAAAATGTACCGTTGGGTAAAGTCCTATAAAGTAATAATTTCGCAATTGCCTTGGTACTGCCCAGGAATACATCCCTCGTATTACGTTTATGAGATATTTGTTGTTTTACTGGATCTATAAACCAAGGCCAGAGAAACGCGTCCCGTACACTTTAATATAGATTCCGGAGTAAAACAAAATGAATTTATATGTGGTTACAATAATTCGAAAATTCAGTAAAGTTTTGTTTCATAAATTTGCAATTTGAGATTATAAATTGTTTTGATTGTGATGAAGTTGTTGCCTTAAAATGCTCATAATGTAAAAAACATCTATGTTTTAATCACTTCTTTTACTGTGAAGTGACATTTATATTGAATGATTGATTGTGTTTCTAGCATTTATTTAAAATGCAGTAATTTTCAGGAGCTCATGCAAGTGCCTACATTCAACCTCTTATCGCGCGTAGTCTTCTCACAACATTCCTACGTGCACCAACTTATTCTCCGACTCATACAATCTCATTTACTTTATTTTACATTCCTTACTCATATAATTCAAGTTCGTCAGATTATCAAATCATCCAATCAAATCTCACTTCTGACGAGTGAATTAAAATCCTACCAGTATAACAAAATCAAACCTTACTTGAATCAGCTGCCTTTTATTCACGTTGAAAGCAGCAAGCCACCGATCTAATCAACGTCTCGAATACGTTGATTCGGATCGGCACGCTCCAGTAATATTTGATTTAATAAATTAAGCTAATTAGTAGTATGTGATTTGGAAAAACTGATTCGGCATTAAAAGAGATTATACTAAATATATTAAAAGAGATGTATATATATATATATATATATATTTTTTTTTTACATGCAGAACCAGTTTTTATAAATCATATATATATTCAATTTTTTTTCATTGTCTTAATATTAAGAAATAGAATTTAAGAATATAAACTGATTAAACAGATATTACATGTTGTATATACAAGTTAAATAAATAAATAAATATATATATATATATATATATATATATATATATATATATTTTGATATTTATATTATATTATATATATTTATATTATATTTATATTATAATACAACATTTAATTTTTAGTTCTTTTTAACCAGTTTATATTCTTAAATTCTACCTTAAGGCTAAAAGAAATCCCAATAATAACAAGTTCAAAATTTTTCATCAAAATTTTTCTTAGGTAAATAAATAAAATTTTGATTTTAAAAAATCAAGGAATTATTTGTTGCAACAATATAAATTTTTCAATTTTTTAAAATTTTATAAAATAGAATCTAAAGCAAAGACATAGATTACAAACTTCGAACTTGTACACTTATTCTTCTAATAATTAATCTAGTAAGGTTATATTACGAATGAAATACATAAAGCAGTAAAATGAAATTTTCAAAATATATGAATATGTGATTCTGAAGTTAATGGCTTAATATAAAAATATTTCAAATATATAAAGTAATTGTAACTAATCCACGTATTAGAAGATTTGATCGGTAACTTGATGAAGAGCAAGTGGTTCTAGTTAAAGTTTTGATTAGTGCTAGGTTTGATAGGATTTTAATTCACTTGTCAAAAGTAAAGTTTGATTGGATGATTTAAATAATCTGACGAACATGAATTATACCAGTAACGAATGTAAGAGCAAGTAAGAGTGAATAAGTAAAAGAGGAAATTGATGAACGCGAAAATATTGTGAAAAGAACTGAATGCACTGAGAATACTGAATATAGATATATTGGTGATCCTGAGTTCTCCTGCTGAACTGCTAAAAACTACTGACTTTTCTCTTTGTGGGTCAGTCTTGTATATGTGTAGACTCTATTTCAATTAGTTCATATAGACAGCTTAATTACTAATAAAGCTTTTTACTCTCTTATTGAATACCGTTCATTGTCGAAAGGAAAATCGTATGCACATGGTTGCGATTCGTGCAGTAATAACATTAATGAATCAGCACAATAAGTAATAATTAATAATAATTAATAATAAATAATTTAATAAATAATAATCTAATCTTTATTATTAGTTATAGTATTTTATGTATATACATATACACACAATTTAAATATTATTTACATTATTATACGTATTACACAATTTTAAATTTAGGAATTGATTGAATATGTTTATAATGTACAAATGTAAATACGTTAATATGCACAGTGAAGCAATGAAAAAAATTATGGATCCTTAATGGTTAAGATAATTCTTAAGTTAGTAATAGCTAACCTAAAGTATTAAGCTAGTGTAAAATATTCGATATACAAATTAATAATAAACTTCTACGCTAAACTTACAATTATTCACATTTCTATCAATTAATTTAAAGCTTTCAATCAGAGTAATTATCGTATTGAACACACAACTGTAATTTATTTCAAATCTGTCAGTCAGCACAATACCGCGTTGTTCAAATGAAACAAATGGCGATGATTTTGCACTAAGCAAAAATCGGTCGAGTGACTGATGGCTCTGTTCAGGCCCCTGTCAAAGACTGTTTCGAATTAAAAAACTCGATTATTCATCCACACGTTTGGGCTGATGATGGAATTTGATGAATCGATTAAATATGGAGTATTTCATATGATTTAAAAATTAAAAATTTGAAATATTAACGAAGCAGAAATGAATTCATTTCTTTTTCCTCAATATTCAAACCATATGAAGTGTTCGACATGTAATCGATTCATTAAATTCTAATTAATTAAAATTAATTAAAATTGATTATTAATCGAAAAAGTGGGACAGGACATAGAAGATTCTATCTCTTGGAATACTTATTATTTAGTAGAAAATTAATTAATCTAAAAATAAGATACCAAATTTATCTGTAAGTTTATTTATTTAACTCTTTAGTATCTCAAGTTTTTTAACTCTAGACTAAAAGTGCAAGATCGTCGACTCTATTAACTTTTAATGATAAATAGACATTATAATATTGAGATATTAAATATTATAGATTGAAATTATATCTTTAATATAATAAAAACAAATTTCAGTTATGTAAAATATTCAAAATAAATTTGTGTAATTGTTTTAGAATAGAACAAGTTATATTTTCTATCTACTTAAAATTACATACGCATAATGATCAGAAATGGATTAAAGGAAACACATGATTCGTATGAAATGTTTTCATCATCTCTTTTTTTGATTGCATTTTCTTAAAATATATAAGAAAGAATAGATTTTGTATAAATATTCAATAATATTCAAAATATTTAAATTTTATTTTGAATTATCTGCGATTTTCAAATGTACATTTTTTTCTTAGAGATACATATGAGTCGTTTTTGTTATTATTACATAGACTGATTAATGCTAGTATATCAACGAAATATGAACAATTGTAATTAACTTATTATAAAATGTATTATTAATAATTTTCAATAGTACGAATAAAAGAGAAAGAAATATTTTCAAAAATTTTCCAGTCTGAACACAGTCTTGTTCTAGAATTTAATGATAAACTATAAATATCAAAAAAACGATGTAATAACAATTGATCAATTGATTGAATTGAAGAATTGACAGGAAATTCAAATTATTCGACAATAACCGAATGAAATTCAAACATTTCTATATGGAACAACACAATGAAAAGCGTCAGAATAAAACAGTTCAGGTTAAAGTATATAAAGTATATCATTACCATGCGAGAAAGAAAGAAATTACACATACCATTGTGGTCGTAGGAAAATAATTAACATTTCGGACAACTCGTGGATCGAGTGACTTAAAGCAATCTAGAAATTCACATATGGTACACCATATCTGTTTCCGTATCTTGACATGGTTGTGAAATATATCTTGGCCGCTGTTTAATTAATCGTAAATAAAGATTCGATTTCGCACTTTCTTGCTATGGGACAACAATTGTGACAACACGAAACAACAAATTCTTTTTGTTTTATGTTCCAGACACTGGGGAGAATATTGAAAGATTATAAATATTTTGCTTCATATAGAATATTAAGCTATTAAAGGTTGCCATTGTAATTACGCGACATTTTATTTGTTAATTATTTACATCAAAATCTGTTTTTTTAATATTTGAAGAATTATAAAAGGAAGTTTCAAGGATATACTTAATCACTACATGTTTTTCATTTAGATTTCGTATTCTTGTTTACCATACCTTTAATAAATGAAATACAGTATACGAATATTATTAATTTAGAACATGTTATTTATTTTTGTTTATATCTTAAATATAAATACGTATCGTTATAAAATTTGAAAAAAAAGTAGAATTTAAAAAAAAAACTAGAATGAACCAGACATCTATTTTTATCTCAAATCTAAATACATATCCCTGTAAAATAAAATATATCCAAAACTGTGCAACCACATCCTTTTTCTTAACTGATGAAAAACGTGCAAGATGAAACGATGCTGCACGTGAAATCGTGATCGTAAATTAAAACTAAGCTAAACAGATTACATGTCAAAAGCAGTTCTACGGGCAAGGGTGGTTCGACTCTTGTAAATCTCAAGTAACATCCTCGACTCATGACTGCTGTCCGTGCTGGATAAGTACCCCGTACTTAAGGGAGCTTCGAGATAAACATCCGCGGCTTAGTTGAAACAAGCCGGGGCGTTATGCATTACTCTTGCTCGCGTTCCACAGCAACGAAACCACGATGCTTCCTACCATCGGTAACCTACACTTCGTTTCTCTCGCTACCTGTTGCGCGTGCTACGTTACGTTACACGATTTCTGCAGCGCAGTAGCGCAGGCCAAGAGATTCAGTTGGATGAAGACAAGTTCCCGCTGATGACGATTTAACATTTTGACGATGGTCGACGTGAAAGCAAAGATTCACGACCATTTTTCAAAATTTAGAAATTTTTAAATTTTGATAATTTTTCCAAAATTTTTGAAAGTTTTAAAAGTAGAAATTTTAGAAATTTTGAAATTTTGAATAAAAAATTTTAGGATAAATATATAGTTAATACACAGTAATTGTCTACAGTGATACACAAATATATTCATATTTTTCCAATTGCTGATTTCAAACATTGATTGATGTTGTTTTACAATATAAAACTAAAAATATTTACTTTAAGATAATTAAGGATAATTAATTAGTATTCTCAGTGATAACAAATTTGGAACTTATAGAAAGGTATGAATCATTCAATGTTGGCAGTTGGAGGATTTTTGTACGAATAGCATTTGCCTCGCTTTATATTATTATGCAATTTTATATTACGATTGGAATAACTGATTCGGCATTAAGAAATATATATATATATATATATATATTCAATTTCTTTTCATTGTCTTAATATTAAAAAGTAAAATTTAAATATAAACTGATTAAACAAGATATCACATGTTGTATATACAAGTTAAATAAATAAATAAATAAATAAATATATATATATATATTTATATTATAATACTTAATTTAATTTCTAGTTCTTTTTAACTAGTTTATATTCTTAAATTCTACCATAAGGCTAAAAGAAATCCCAATAATAACAAGTTTAAAATTTTTCATCGTAAATAAATAAAATTTTAATTTTAAAGAATCAAGGAATAATTTGTTGTAACATTATAAATTTTTCAATTTTTTAAAACGCAATTCTGTATAAACAATACTACCGAATCAAATAAACATTAAATAGCAAGGTTTCTCATTGAAATATTAAATTTAATTTCTCATATTATCTTGCATTTTGTTGATAAATAAATTTGTACACAAATTGCTTTTAGTTTTAAACCATCACTTATCTTATACACCTCCACATTAAGCTATGATATGATGTCATGATACGACAATAAAATCACCTCCATGCAGAAAATATTAGAAACAGTACTCACCTTTGCAGCCTTCCGCGGACAATCCGTAATGGTCGATGTTACAGTGATCACACCGGAAGCCAAGGACACCTTCCGCGCACCTGCATTCACCAGTTACGGGATTGCAGACCTCGTCGAGGGCACCCACGTCGCAGTCGCATTCCCGGCAACCTGCAGTCACGTTCCCGTAACCTTCGATGCAAAAGGAGCAGTCACGACCCTCGAACAAAGGCTTGCAGGGACACTGACCGCTCTTCTCATCGCACTCGGCGGAACTGCTACCCAGAGGATCGCAATTGCAAGCTGCAAACATAAGATTTTTCTGTTCAGATTCCCTATTCGCGGACAAGAGCATAGAATTTTATTACGGAATGATGATTCGTAAAGGAAAATTAATAAGAATGGAATAGATCAGAAGTTTCCAAGTATGGCCCGCGAAAGTTTCAAAAATAAGAATACTCGTTTACTTGTTTATAAAGATTTTATAATCGTGAATGTCAAATCGTCACAATTAATGCAGCTACGATGACGTATGTATAAGCTTAAAAAGTAGCTTTCTAACTTTAATTATATACTGATTTATTATTAACTTAACATTTCTAATATTTATGCTTTGAAATTTTAATTATATATTGAAAGCGAATGAAAAATTATTGCAAAAACTTACTGTCTTTGAAAGTGAATTTCGATATATAAAAATTTGCAAACTACAATTGATTATGTTTAGTAAAATCAAGGTAAGCAGATTCTTTTTGTACATATATGATAAGTCATCATTATGTACATATATATTGTATATAACATTTTTCTGAGAGTTAGAATATGTTCAACCAGCATAATTTTTCCATTTTACCCAGAAAAGCTTTTATTGATATATTTTTTCCTACATTTTATCATAAAAATAAACAAAAACTTTTTACTGTAATTTTTTATATAAATGAAAAAATATGAATATAAGACCAATATCATACCATGTATGAAGGTAATATAATATTATATATTATAATTTATAATGTTAAGACAATGGTTTCTTCATAATGTTATATTAGTGATACATAAATTATTATACTCAAATAGTGAAAGTTCAAGTTATATCTGCAGCAATAATGCAAGAAAAGGGAAAGAATTGTAAAAAATAAAATCTTTTTTTATCTTTAACTTTATATTTTTGAAATGAATATTATAGAAATTATAGAAATGAATAATGAGAATTGATGAAACAATTGCAGTTTGCAAAAAAAATCTCTAGACAATGATTTCGATTCATGTAATACGAATATTACCTATGTCATGGTAAATAATTAAAATAATGAAAATATCTATATGTTGGGTTTTAATTATGTTTAAAATTACGTGTAAGATAAATTGTATACAAGTATATTTTAATAAGTATAATATAGAGAATATCTGTGTAATATAGAGAACATGCACAATCAAAAAAATATAGTATATTATAATAAAGAATTTTATACAAAATGTTTGTAAAATATTGTGAACGTATGCATTGTGCAAAAAAGAAATTATATTTTCACAATCCTATAATTACAAAACGAATAGTCATGGAAATATCAATTCTATACTTTTACTATACTTATGTTTTTCACAAAAATATTCATTTACTTAAATACTCTAGTAACTTTTTAATACCACATAGTTTATTTTTAAAAATATGTTAAAATATGAAAGGCTAAAATTTTAAATATGTAACAAAAATAATAATACAAGTTTTAATAAATTGTCCTGATCCATTTTTAATATAACCTTTTTATATTATTATTAATTATATATATATTGTTAAATTATATTACATTAAAAGCTAATTATTTCATTAAAGTCAATAAAATTAAAGAATCCTAATTTACTTAACTCAGTGAATAACGTATAGATAGATTGCGGATATTTATACATTTTTGGGCAATTTAAAATTCCAAAAAACTAGAAAATACATATAATATTTAAAAATATATATGAGTACATTACAAGCTTATTACAATATTTAACAGTTCTTGTTATAATATTTCATTCATAAAAATATAAAATTACATAAATATCTGCAATCGACTTATTGAACATTCAACTTGTATTAGTACTGTTAACATATTTAACATACTCAATTTCTAATAATTACGAACGCTACTTAAAGCAGAGCAACTTCTTTATTAAATGTACGTGTTGCAAGTTATGTAAAATGTTGAAGAACATTTAATGATTAAAGTGAGATTTAAAGAATGTTCAATATCCACGAGATATCGCGTGCTAACGTTGGTGAAATAACGAACCAGAAGTAACAGATGATACTCACGCAAGCAGTTCTGTTCTAAAGGATTTCCGTAATGAGCTGGTTTACATTTGTCGCATTTCCAGCCTTCCGTGTTACCGCGACACTCCAGGCAGCGCCCTGTTTCTTGATCGCAGGGACCGCCGCCACAGAAGCATGGCTCGCACGTACCACCGGGTACCAAAGGGTTTCCAAAGAATCCTACGTCGCAGCTTTCGTAATAAATTGGAATTTTATTATCATTTCTGTTTCATGTTAATTAATTTTATGTTAAAAAATTTTTGTTTTAATGTGTAATGTTTAAAATGTTATTGTATATTTTAATGTTAAAAATTTTTATAAAATTTAATTAATACTACACTTCCAATGATAGTGACAAACTTATTTGAGTAGAAGAAGTATTTATTATTTATATAAGAATAATTATTTCACACTTACGCAATAAATATACTTTAAAAATGTAAGTATGTACTTCTCTTCAATTATTGAACACTAGAATATCTCTAGTATATTTAAGAAAAGAAAATCTGATAGAAAATTGCTTCTAAATTCTGATTGCTTCTAAATTTGTAGAAAAGAAAATATATTATTGAATCTAATCTAATTCAAATGAGAATAGTATTGATGAAGTTTTATAAATAAAACTTTTAGAAAAAAGTCACAACAGTATGCAACATTCTAAGTTTTATACTATTAATGAAAAATAAGAAAGTTTTATTAAAACTTCAAAGTTGTTGAAATTTTTAAATTATAGAAAACTATTCCAATATGTTAAATAATTTGTATAAGACAATGTTGAATTATGTGAAATCAATAAAATATTTCAATTAAACTATGCAAGTATCTAATTTATCTTTTAATTCAAGAGAATTTTCGAGAAGAATTAGATTGCGTATTTTTTTCAATACTTTTCAATATTTTTATGAACGTCTATTAAATATTATAAAATATATATTTTATATATTTTTTTACATTGTATTTTACATCAGATTTCATCACAATTTCTTATAAAAAAATAAAAATCCACGGTCTAATTATGAACAAATCTCTAACTTATTTATATTTCGAAATAAACTGTACATTTGAATTTTGACAAGCATCTCTTATTTCTCTGAATAATTTTGTATATTGTATACACTGATAATTCGATGACCATAGTTTTTTAAAAGGATACAATTTTTATTCATAAAGGGTTAAAAAGTTTGTTTATTTCTTAACTTCTATGTTGTTTCAGGTCAAACGAAGTATGCAAACAAAGACACAAACGAGGTTTGTATATAAAAAAAAATATAACGAGGTTTTGCTGTGACAAAGGCATTCTGAGTTCACTTGGCCTAGAGTCAAATTATGTATACCGTGGATCAGTACTATACCGATTGAGTTTTCTCGAGTTAATTTTACCACAGACATGTGATTTCATAAATTATATATAACAATTTCTTAATAAACAATATTTAAATTTCGAAAAATAGATATATTGATGAATCAAAGATTTAAATATTATATAAAATATATGAAATTTATAATATTTAATGGTAAAAATCTTATATATTATGTATGATAAATTTTTTATAATAACAACTACTATAATACGAATTTTATAAAAATCTTTTAACTGAATTTGCCACATGACAAACGTAGACTCAAATATTGACCATGTAATTCGCGGTTAACTTTGGATTTATTGCACATTTTTTAAAGTTCAATAAAATCACGACAAATCAAAACTTGAGAAGTTGCAGTGATACATTTGGCTGATTTAGATCTAAATTTTTACTAAAAATTAATTTCAAAATTTTCATCTAAACTGTAAAAATTTTGCTATTTAAGATAGTTATTGAACAACGTACCAAAACTGGTGTAGCAAATAAATAAGATTTTTCGTATTTTCAGTACATTCTTCAGGTATTTCTAATACATTAGGCAAGTCATGTGACCGTTCTAAAAAACTGTATAGTTGTTCAAAATTGAATGGGAATTCTTTTGATTTGTTTATTAGTGGATCAACTTAATGGACCAATAATTAATATAATTGGACCGAGAAGCTCGTACATATATGGTTTTAAGTACATTGTGAGATTAATTTCATCATTCTTAATCTGAGCTATAGGAAGTATTAATTGAATGATCAGGAATATTCGATGAATTAAAAATGGTGGATATTTCCTGTTTTAGTAGATATGGATGTCAATAGAGATATAAAGAAACAAGTCTCATTGAACTGACTATTAACTATTTCAATAGGTTTGTTAATTTCATATGATTTGAATCAACTCTTAATCCATAGTAATAAGTTGTTATAACTGTATTGTTTACAGAAAAAGTATATAAAATTTTCAGAAAAAATGAAAATCTAATAGTTTGAGTTATCGAGTTAAATTTGAAGAGCTTCTGGAAGTTTGTTATAATCAGGTTAAAAACTTGTCTATAAAAGCTCATAATATATATCCTATTTGCTTAAACCAATTCTCAAAAGTGAAATAACACTATGAGGAATAACTGAAGAGATATTCGATAAGACTATCCTTTTCGTTCTATTAACTAAAGATCGAATTTGTAGCTCGCTATAATTGACTTTAATTGTTGAGTGTTCTGCAATTAATTCCTCAACAGAAATATATATATATTTGGAAATTCTTGAGGCAAATGTTGCTAGAGAATGATTATTTTACTTAACGTTTCTATCAAATGTTCAGAATACTTTTTTTAGCAACTGATCAAAAACTATTGTTTGATCTTTATTAGGAAATGCTACATTCTGTGTTATTTTTGTATAATTATTAAGTACTGTTGAAGAGGCAGCATTTGTTGTATAGTTTTTCATAATATCCGTTGAATTTATAAAAAGAAAACTAAACTGCACAATTATGTAGATATTTAAAGTAAATTAATGATGGAATTTTTGCTATTGCCAGCAAATTATATCATTTCGTGCAGTTCGTCTTAGAAGTAAATAATGTGGAGCATAAACATTTTTCTCAAATCGGATGAATCATAAGATAAATCAATGGTATCTTGTAATGTACGAGATGTTTGATTATTCTATGCAAAATTCAAAATTGAATTAAAAATGTTGCAGTTTAACTGACCAAAATAACTCTGTCTTATTATATTTTGTATCGTTTTTCTATTATTTATTTACTTACTTTTCACAGTGATCGCCAGTGTAGCCTTTTGGACATTGTGTACATACATATCCACTATCAATGTCAGTAGGGTCATCCAGTTGACAATTTGGACTAAAATTATTGGACTCGATTAAAAGTGGACAGGCACATCTTTTGCAATCAGTTGGTGTGCCTTTGAGAGCGATACCGTAAAAACCAGGTGCGCAACGATCACATTTGGGGCCTATTGTATTATGCTCACAGATCTATTAAACAAAAAACATTAAGTTTTAAATAAATACGTAATGTCATAATAACAGAAGAGAGATTATTTTTATTATTAATAATAAAATAAATTTTAATAAAAGTTATTTTAATAAAATTTTACATTATTGTTAGTTTATGATATCTTAATTATCAACTAAATAATGCTTAAATAAACAAATTAAGAAAAGCAAAATATTTAATAACTCGCACTTGTTTTAAATTGTTAATTAGAAATTAAACATTAAACTTAATTAATATTAAACTTATTTAAATATTAAACTTAATTAATTAAAAACTAGATTAAATTCATTGTCAATAGAAAACTTGTGAAAAAAATTAATAAATTAATATAGTAATTAATATTTTGGATACTGATAGTTGATAAAGATAACATCTTTTCTCTTGCGATAAATCTTTAGATTTACCATACACTTTCTTCACTACCATTAGACGGTTGATACATTGAAGATAAAGAAGAGATCTACGTAAACGAACTTAGGTTAATGTCTATGCTTGTGAATTTATTTTTATCATCTTTTATTCGAATATTAATGATTTAATCTACATACTGTTTATTGATACTGTTTTATTTACAGTTGCATTTTTTAATTATAGAATTAAATATAAGGCCTTTGATTTATTTGGTAAAAGTGCCTTGAATAAATAAAAAATATATATAAATATAAAGAAACTACTATAAAAAAAGATTAATCTATCCATAAAAAAAAGATTAATTTAGATACTGATTCTTATGTTAAAATCGAATAAATTTTAATTTTTACATAATTAGTTAATTTATTATCAACTGTTTATATATTTTTTTCCAACTAATACATCATAAAAATAATCATTGTTATTAGAAAAATAAGTTATCCTTTATGTACTATAATATTACATAAATCTTTCAATTATATTTTTTATTTAAAATTAGACTTCAAATTCTACTTGAATATTTATATATTTTATTATATTATATCTAAAGTTAGACAAAAAATGAGAAATTTCTCTTATGAATGTGCTTTATTATAGTTGACTTAAAAATGACTGTATTATATATTTAAAAATATGATATAATAATAACGTAATAGTTTAATAAATTATAAAGTAAAAATACTCACTGTGCATTCTCCAAGAACAAGATCACAAGTACTCGCGTGTCCGTTACAATCACATTTCACGCATACGTGATGATCCTGATGATCAGACCCATTTTTGATCAATTTTACGTAGCCCCATACACAATTTTCGCAAGAAAGTCCTGTGTATCCTTCGGGGCATTCACATGCCTCTACCAAATTGTTACTTTCGCCATTGGACGAAATTTCTCCGATTGATATAATTGCTGAGTGTAAGCTGAAACACAAAAAATATAATTAATCTTTGAATTGAATAAATGCCACTGATTGATCGAATTTGTAAAATTTTTTCTGTGTAATAATATTGTTCATATATGTATATAGTAAATAGTGCGAAGTTTATTTGGTTTTCTGCAAATATGTTATTTTGTGATTTAAGATCGAATTGTTTAGAAAAAGGTTAACAATTATAGAATGTGAATATTTTATATATTGTACGTGTTATTTTCAAAGTTTCCTGATATTCCTTCGGAATTTGAATAAAAATATTAAACAAACTGTGTAAGTTATATAAAAGTTCCAATTCTCTATTAATTGTTGCCTTACTTTAAATGTTCAAAAATAGATACATATATTATACAAATAATATTAAATATATTATTATATCAATTATAAAGAAATTACAAATTACAATTATAATTATAAATTATTATAATATATAATATACATTATATTATTATATTAAATATATAACATTAAGTATATAAATTTATTTTAATATATAAATAAAATATATATATATAGTTTTTGAAAGAAACTGATTAGCATTTGAACTTCAAATGAAACTTGTATTATATACAGTGGATCAAAAAAAAGTGTGGCAATCATTTTTTGCTCTATTGTATATTATTCTCCTAGCTGGACAATGAATTAAAATAGTAAAGTAAAAAATGAAGGTCACGTTCTCAGAACTTTACGAGAATGTTTTATTTATTTATTTTGTTTCGAGATGATACGTCCTAACGATACGGCATAGCAACTGTAACTTTTCATACGCCTGCTAAACTTTTGAAGCCAGTTGTTTATGTTTATGACATTCGTATCACCTAGAACAAAAATGCTTAACTACTGGTCGGCGAGCCCTTACTCCTACTTGATCAGTAGCATTATTCCGTTCACTGCATCGATCTTAGAATTAAGCATCTCTGATCTAGAATATACTTCTTATATAGTAATGTTAGATTTTTTACGTAACGTATGTTTGAAATGTACATCTACATTTTCAATTAATTAGATTTGCTTTTATCAATACAGTAGAATAAAATGTAATAATAAGATGTAATATAATATATTCTAACTGTAGAATAAGGCTTCGTATTATACTTTACCAATAACTAGGATTATAATTAATTATTTTTTCATTCTTTTTATATATTTTTATTTTATTATGTGTCTTCTTTTTCTTATTCCTCTTATGTATTATCAACATATTATTTTATCAAAATGTTTTTATATTAATATATCTTTTTCTAATATACTAGTAACTATTATCTTCTTTTACACATATACATATGTATATGTAAGTGTATATATATTATACGTAGGTATATAGGTATAATGTGTAAAATAATGTAATAATATAATTATATAATTATATATAACTAATTAATTATATAATTATTAATATAATTAATTTTCATATACTCCCAATATAAAAGACTGATAGGATGATATATTTCATTTTCAAAAATATTCTGAATCTTCTTTAATTCTTAAATTCTTTTTTACAGACGAATATATTATAATAAGAATTATTATATAATTGCATTCATTGTCGAAAAGAAAGAAAGAGTTAAATTACTCTAAATGATTAAAAAGTAATCCAAGCATTGGTATACTATTTATAGTTAACATAATGATAAGCTGAGTCCGAATTGAACAAATTATAAAATTTTAATTCATATTTAACTTCATTAAACGAACAATATAAATCTATATTAATTTATTATACATTCTTTCACACGGCCGAATGTTACGTATGTATGTATAAGTAGCTGGAAAGAAATATTTTTTGTGAAAATATTAGTTATATAAATATATAACTCTCTATTATATAAATATATAACTCTCTATTATATAAATATAAAATCGAGTTTGAAAATTTATTAAATATACTTGAATTTAGCTATTTGAATTCTAGATATGACAAGAAAGAATAATTAAAAGAAAGTTATTTACGTTTAAAAATAAATAAAAAATGTAGAACAAAATTTTTTCATTTAAAACTTCATTTTCAAGAAAATAGACTTTGAATACGTTAAAACTTGCCTTGGTATACGTGCACTTGATAAATTTTCAAAGTCGATTTTCTCGAAAACAAAGCATCTTACAAAAATTTATATTAATACAGGAAAATATTTAAGACCTGTAAAGTATAGTGCTCTCTATGTGCGTAATTCAATTCTAAAATATTAATAATATTTTACAGCAATTGGTAACATTCTCTAAAAAGTAATATTCTATCTATATGCATAAAATAATTTTCTATTGAAATTCTAAATTTTCTAAATTATATTTTCAAAAATATGAATTCGCATAAAAATTCACAATGTGCAATTTTTTATTTTATTTGAATCTCTAATTGGTCACATACCTGCCCTCGATCTGCTCGGAATGATATTGTGCCCTTATCATGAAATATTTCAAATCCGCGAGAACTTTCACCATCTGTGTCCTGGTAACAGCATCTCCACGAAATTCGGTTCTTCTTAGCCTGGTAGGTATATCTTGAATCTCGCCACGTATATGGTACCAGCCGTTTTCGCGTAGAGGCACGGTAATCTCGGCTTCCTGGCCATTATATTGTTCCTCGCCGTAAGCTATTCGCATACCATTATTACCCTGTGAAGAAACGAGACAAGAAGATTAATTTAAAAACAAACAAAAAGAAAATGTTAAACGTCGCGATTTATCTCTCGGTAGGGAAACGAATAACCTATAAGGGACGTAGGAATGGTCTGGCAAGTAGATTGCAAATTTTTATATATTCATGGGAAATTGGAAGTTGAAAAAATCCATAGAATGCATGTAATAGACGAAAACGTAAAATATCTAAAGTAATAGATATATTTAGGTTTTATTTCTTTATGAACGTAAAAATCTGCAGTTATATAAATATACATAAATAAATAACCATTCGTATTTTGAAGAATTATTGTTGGTAATCTCTAAAAATGAATATTAGTAATCTCTTTTAGTACCGAAGAAGAAAGGATATAAAATAATTCACTTTTAACAACTTACTCATGATATATAATTCATGCTGCTCCATCACAAGTGTAGTTTGTTCGGTAGAAAGAGAATAAGGAAGAAAGTGACAGCAGCAAATTTAAAACTACTACATTATCTTTGCTTTACAACAGGTGACGCAATTATCATAGTAGATCAGTGACTCTTAACAATGTGTCGTGACATGATTATTGATGACACCAAATTTCTTAAATTAAAATAAAAAAAGATATAACTCGTCATTATTGTTAAATAAATGTAATTATTATGAATAGTATGTATATATATAAATATATTTTTTATTAATATATTTGTAATATTAATTAATTATAGTATGATTATTTTATATTCAGATTATTGAAGGACGTATTTTGTGAGAGAAAAAAGATTGAAAACCACTAAGCATGCTCCAACAATCTCGATAATAGATACCTTACAAACATTTATTAACATATTGTTCATCACATGATATTTATATATTTTGCCTATCGAATGAAATATTTCTATAAAAGAAAAATAAATTATTTCTATAAAATTGCAATATAAAAGTGAAATGAAAGCATACAATTAATTTTATAATATGATCTAGTTATTTATCGATATTCATATTTATTCATTCTAAAATATTCATAGAAATAGAAATATTGTTCAATGACGTGTTAATATTATATAAATAAGTATTAAATGCGATTTAAATAATATTTGGCAAATATTTTGCTAATTTATTTGCATATTTTACAAATATGAACAAGATATAATTTTTTATTAAGTATTGAATGTACTCTCGATAATAATTAAATCATAAAAGAAAAGTTGATATAATCAAATTTGAATTGTGAACTATTTGTTACAGAATATTATATAATATACTTGAATGTTATATTTATATAATGAAATATTTATTTATCTAGTAAATATAATTATCTACTTTATAACAAAATTACTTTTGTACACTTCGCATATTACACTAATAATTCTTGTCATCGATATATTTCTTCATATCAACATGATATAGCGAGATACTTAATGTTTAAAATATACTTTTTCACATATATTTATACGAAAAAAATAGTTCTTCTATTTGCGCTAAGAGATATAAACAGAATCAAAGATTAATTAACAAAACATTTATTGTAAAACAAAATACTAAAAAATGTGTGTGTGTACATAGACGAATAAACAATATAAGATAAAGAATAAATGAAAAATCATTAATCAATCAAGACAGAGAAAGAGAGAAAATTCTATTAAAGAATATATACATAGATAGAAAATAAATAGATGCCGAAAAAACAAAAACAATCAAATGACCCGTATGGTAAAATCGTCTGTATGGTCAACAGTAACCAATAAATAGATAAAAAAATTCATGTAAACATTAACGACTAGTAAATTTATGAAAATAGGTAACTTTCTCGAAACTAGCATTCGCGTAATAGGAACAGTGGGTACGAAGTATTGGCTGGCGAGCGACAATCATTTATCAAATTGGTGAGCGGTTTCAGATGGATCATCGTTAGGATTTCTTAGGTTTATGATACATATTGTTCCACAAACCGAAAATTAAAGGAATAACAAACTATTTTCAAATCAATTCTCCCATTTCAAAGATCGAAAATATCTTTCACACGAATACTGTTTTCGAAGCTTTTGAGATCTCACTCCGAATGTACAAAAATTCTGAATACGTTCCTATCACATATAATCATTTACTGTCTTTGTTCCTGGAACGGATTACAGTAATTTAAATATCGAAATTTTTCAAAGATATCAGTCTACAGACACTACTATAATATAAGATGTCCCTTGATATGTTTCCATAATATATCACGATTTGGCAATATGAAATACAATGTGGTCACTGAAAGACTGAATGATATAAAACAAAAATTTTATTTTTTAAGATTTTTTCAGTATTATGTGTGAAAAACAACATCCCTCAAATGGTCACTATTTATGACTTTTTACTTTTTACAAATTATGACTGTTTCAAATCTTTCAGTTTTTCAGTGGCTACCGTAACAACATGTGGAAGATACACACTATTAAATCTAGTGATTAGATTTAACAATTAAAATCGATTTCATACTTGGTATGATATGGGCATATATAGGATGTCATATCCATTTCAGATTTGTCACCTCAAATATTTCCTATCTTAATTTTATAAAATCTATGCATGAAAGAAAAGAATTATAAATACAAGAATACTGCTCCTGTTTTTCTTCGTTATTTGTACGATAAATTTTACGGAATTAAATTTAATATATCTCTTAAGCTAATAATTTTTCGATATGCATAATATTATTATTAATATTTTATTAATATTATTATATATATTTATTTAATTATTATTTATATATTAATATTATTATTATAGCATAATATTATTAGTAATATTATTATTAATATATTTATATAATATATTTTTCAATCGAGAATGTAGAGCTGCATTGATTGGATGAAAAAACATATCATTCCATTTAAAAAAATGAAAATCATTACTTCTATATTATGTACTGTATTACACTTTCTGTACTGAATAACTTTTGTTAATAAAATTTTTTCATATCTCTAAAAACAATAGAGATATTTGAGATGGCAAACTTAAATAAAATTTATTCTATGATAGCTATAGCCATACGCCATTCTGCACTATTATCTAATTTATTTAAAATTATGAGGATGATAGATTTGTAAAAAAATCTAACTGTAAATTACTGAAAAAAGAAAGAAAAAAAATAATGTTGCGAGAAATATACTTACTATTAGAATAACATTAGGTCCCGTAGTCGGTTTTCCACTGGTGTCACCGCGCATAACGACCCAGCTAACAGAATAAGTAAGATTGCTTCCATAAGACGAGAGTCGATTACCGCAATAAATTCGCGGAGCTAACCAGAAAGGACTGTCGTATTCGACATCGAAAGCTGCGATCGTGAGCCAACCATTATCCGTGTCCAAAATAGGAACAATGGCACGAGTTGCATTCATGTCAGTCACTAACCAATTCTCCATCGAGGAAATCTGAAATTAATTAACGAAAATGGATGATTTCATTTGAGACATTGATTAAATTAATTGAAGTATTGAAGTATTGTTAATCACATGATTTTTAATTTCATTGGAAATATCTAAATCAAATATTACAAACTTTGACGCAATTTAACATTTTTGATCTTAAACAAAAATTGTTATAAAAAATATGCCATTAAGTGCATATTTATTTGGTTCATTGTTAAAGTATTTGGTAAATTGTATCGCATTTTTCATTCATATCTTTCTATAGAATGTCACTACCTATTCCACTTGCAATATTTTTTTGATGTTGAAAATAATATTTTTGTTAAATAATGTTTATTAGATAAAATTACTAGTAACAAATTTAATGAATTTTATACATGATATTTCTATGTAATTAAAAATTGAACATATAATAGTATTATAAAATTATAATATAATAACATATTATAATATTTAATATCTACTATATTAATATAATAATCATTATTATTTACGATTATCTTTCAATTATTTATCCTATCAATGTAAATAAAATTTTTTTAATTCTAGTATTGTAATATTTTTCAAATATATAACATTGAATTCCTTTCGAATTCGAAATTCTTTTAGAAATTTATTCAAATAGTAATTGGACTAATATAAGATAACTATATTGACTGATTATTAGATAGATATAGATACTGTTTATTTGAAATTAAAATTTGATGAATCTAATTTTATTCTATCATTAATTAATAATAATGTTAAGAAATAAAAGTTTTATTATAAACTACGTACATTTAACCTCAATAAAATTTATACATATATAGGAAGAATCTTATTATTGATCACCATAAATAATTAGAAAATTCTTTTTTTATTTGAAAAGAAATGTTATAAAACTTGCTAAAAATATAAATGTCAGATTAAAATCTATTTTATCTCATCTAACTTATTTCTTCAAAATCAGTTTTGTAGTACGTAAATTATTGAAAAACGACCTGTGACAGTTTCATTTCAAGAACTTTTCAATTCTAGGATTGGCAATTTTTATACATGTGTTTAATATAATAAATCTAGTTGACGTCATGTGAAAATTGTTTTAATGAGATATATAATGTTGTAAGGAAACTGCGTCCTATCGAAGTCTAAAAAATGATATATTTAATTAATCTTTTATCAAACATTTTGGAACATTTCAAAATAAATTTCAGTAATGTTAAGCTATTTCTTAAATCGTTTTTATCTTGATGATAAAAATAAGTATGCATATATCAACAGATATAGAATTTTATATGATAAAATATTTCTGTAAATGCAAAGGGTAACATGTTTCAGAATGTAACGATTAAAAAACAAGCGCATTGAATAGTTGAAAAATTAGTAAATTAGCAGTTGAGTTTGGAGTGCGAAATATAATTTACAGCTGTTCCTTTATGAAACTATGCTCGATTTAATTTTCTTCTTTCACGTTAAAACGATAACGTACTATTACATTTCTCCTCGTTTTACTGGATATACGTGACGCAGAAGAGTTGTCGTGAGACAAAGTAATTGCAGACTTGTCGTCTACTCGTGAGTAGATAAATGCAGTTATTGTCCATTTATCCAGTTCATCTTGAAACCTGAACTCGGATCTCTGCTATGACTTGAGTGTTCAAATGAAGGGGTTGACTCGAAAGCCTACAATTTTAATTATTCTCACCAATGCAGTGTAATTAAATTTATATTTGAGCATATGTCTTAAATGTATTGCCTCTGATCATAATATTAACATTCATTCTTCTATGATCACCTATCAGCTTTTATAAAATATAAGTTTTTATTTCAATTTTTTCTCTTATTCCTTCAAACATTTGTAATTTGATCTATAATTCTGTTATTGTTATTAGTAATTAATTAATTTTCAATTTAATAATTAATTCGTTTCTTTATATCTGTATTAATTTTATTACTTCATTATATTTTTACATTCATTGGGATATTAATTTTACATATACATTTATTAAAATATTGAAAAAATATTTCAAAAATAAAAATAAAAATATTTCATATCTGCATACTGATAGAATAAATAGCTGAATAGCTGAAAAATAATCATAAATGATAGTGAATATTACATTAAATGAGTACTATAGTATCTTTAATTTTAATTATCTTTCAATTAATTAGATGATTAATTAATTAATTTTTTATATGTATTAATATTATCAATATTAGAAATTTAGCATGTAATGATACAAATTTACTTCGAGAATTTTTAAGCGATTTTCTATCTAAAAGTGTTTCTAGACTTTATCTTTATCGTCTAAGTGTTCTTAAATAGAAAATTCAAATTTTATAAAGATAAAGAATTTCAGTCAATTTGAAATTAACAATATCAATCTTTGTTTTAATATAATAAAATTATTTCGAGAATATTTTCATGATACAAATTATACGAACAATACGAAATACTTTCCTAACTCAAATAGATTAAACTTGTACATTTTTGATAAAAAGAAAAGATTCTAAATTTAAAATTTAAAATTGAAAATTAATTCCTTATTTTAAACTGAAATGCATAATAGAAAGAGATCATTCAGTACTAATGACAAAACAAGATCTTTTAAATACAAATATAGATAGGATAATAATAAAATATAGATTTTTAAGTGATTGAAAATTTTATAATTATGTCTATTGAACATTTTATTATTAATAGTAGTTTACATTCATAGGGATTCTTCAATATCGCATTTTAATATGTACAATTTTTTAAATTACTCTATTCTAAATAGTACTTTAATAAATGTCAATAATATCTATCTATGTGTCGCTCTCCTGCGATAAAGTGATACAACTCTATAAAAATATTACAGAGACAATCCTTCATAATTTTTTCAGTAAAAAGGAATTACATACATTGCTCTTCCTAATTCGTGTGATATAATCTACGAATACCTTTTATCATGAATTTTGTTTTAACTATCATTGTGAATAAATGCGTATTAATAAAATAAGAAATATTACTTTGAATTGTATTGTTTCTTTAATTAACAAAATAATATCTAATCTTGTACGAAATCGTTTCTCTTGAAAAATATACTTTTTTGTTCGATTTTCGCTTCTTTTGAAAAACATACCCTTTTAAGTTGTGTCACTTTCTTTACAAGGAAGCGATACATGTATATACGTGTATATGAATAACAATCGACTTACTGTGGAATAAGATAATTTAGCGCTGCTACAACTATCGCTAACGTCGAAACAATAGCACGGAAGGCATCCATCAATATTTTCCTTGGTTAACGCAAAGTGTCCTGGTTTGCACTCGTTGCATAATTCGCCAGCGACGTTCGCCTTGCAAAGACAGTCTCCTTCGCAATCGTGAGATGGAAGAATTCCACGGGAATCGCACGGACAGGGCATACAATCGGGGAATTGACGATAACCAGCTGCACACTGGTCACATTTGTAGCCCGAATAACCCGGTTTGCAATCACAAGCGCCTGCTACCTGAAACACGATCGGTGTTTAATCCTTTTAGTACCCAAGGGCCGGTATATCGCCTTCGCGAGTTTTCTCTTATTTTGAATATTTTTTGCACTTTAATCTTATTTTTACAGAATATTTTTACTAAGAAACTACTAGTCCTTTTTACTGAGATTTTGACTCGTTCTGTTTCTAGGACAATACTTTGTAGTTCTAGATGATATATAAAAAAATGATAAGAGGATTAACCTGTTTATATTTAAAATTAAGAAATCACGAATATATACTCGTCAAATACAGGACTGCTGTACATAAATTTCAGCTGTTGTAAAATTCAGTGAACAATATGGTAGTTGGTTCTTTTGAAAAATCAGTAATTTTATTACTGAAATTCATTGATATTGTTGGCAAAACTTGAACATTCATAATTACCATACTGAAAAAAAAAAAATAAAAAAATATTTATTTATTATATTTAAAAATGACACTTCAGAGATTCAATCTATTCTTATTTTTGTTTTAACAATAAAGATTACCAAAAAAAAATTGTTGTGCAATGTAAATATTTTAAAAATATATGTATTTTATTTCAAAATAAATTTCGAGGAATTTTACAGTTTCACATTGTACATTTAGTTCGTATAGCTTCTTTTTTCAAGTGAATTTCTGTATTTCTCTTTTTCTCTTTTTTATTTCGTTATAAATTTATTGATATTTTTTAGTTTTCATTAAATTTTTAATTTAACAATTATAAAAATTTTATTTAATTTAATTTAAATATTATAAATATTTTTTTTCATATAACTGAGTATACTCAATTAAAATTGATTTGACCAATGATAATTATGAAATATTTAATAAATAGCTGTTCGGGTACGTTCGAATGTCACTTTAAACATACAACTCTCGATATTTGATGCGAACCATTGTTTATTTATATTAGAGCTAGATTTCTCGTTTCCAAAATGATAAGTTTCTCGACTAAACAAACAAAAATAATTTTATAAGATACGTTGACGACGAACGGTCTCAAGCATCAACGCATTCAGGTTAAAATAGTATTGCTCATTTAGTTTTTTGGTAATATCTTTAGGAAAACAAATAATTGTTTTCACAAAAAGTTCACTATATACAAAGTAAATTGTATTTATTTTGCAATTTCCGATAATAAGCTATACAATAAGAAATATACAACGAAACATGTAAAAATTTGTAATTCCAATGTTTAATCTGCATTTAATGGCGGAATGTTATTAGAAAAATTACAAAATATCCATAAGAGACATTCAAAATCAGGCACACAATAATTAAAAATTTGAGATAGTAAATAAATATTATAATTTCCAATTTATCCAAAAACAATTACATTGTTTCGAATGTTCTTTATTATATACAACTAAAAATATAAAAAAATATAATTTATAACAAATAAGTCAAAATAAAAATAAACTCATTATTGAAAAACTGTTTCTGTATCATTATTGAAAACTGTTACTATACACATTAGTTTTGTATGTATGTTTATTGTATGAAACAGAGTTTGCTAATATCATTTGTTTTCATAAAGATCAAAAAACTAGATTGACTTCTTTGACTGTATACATAGAAGTGAACAAAAAGTAATCGTACACTCAATAAAAAATTGATATTTTAATCTGTTGGAACATTAAAGATGTAGAAAAACATCATACAATATATGATAGAAATCGTTAACATATTATATTTCAAAATTTAAGTGTTTAAAATGATTTACTAAAGATAGGTAATTACTGCACAATATTTTGATGTTCTATTAATTCTCTGTACACTTTTTGCAAATTAGATAATTTTTATCTTCTTTTTTTATGTTTAATATATTCCAGTAGAGTGTATGATTTATTGTACATAGATTTTTAAAAAAACCATAAACTTAATTAAAATACTACACTGCGAATGTTATTTATATTTTTGTAAAGGTAATTGCAAAAATAGAATCTAGATAGAAAATTATTATATGTTATATGTTAATATGTTATTTTTTTGTATTATAGTAGAACTCCATTAATTTTAACCAAATTTTAATCAATATCCAATTGAATAATATTGACTAGACTACTTATTAATTAAAACCATTCAAACCTAAATTTTTATTATAAAATATCATAAATGAAAAATTATTAATGGACTTCTGTTATATGTATTTCCATTATACATATGTATGAACTATTTGTTCCTCGACAAGTTCGTATATATAGAATTTTCGTCAGGGATCGAAATTAATAGGTTCTTTTCGTTTTTAAAAAAATTCTATTCAAACTTATATGTTTCGTATAAAAAAATATCTATTTTTTGTAAACATTGTTATAGAAAGAAGTGTTACACTTACAATTAGGAACACTTGTAAATAACGTTCTCATGGAAAATATTTTATCAAGATATTTTAGAATCTGTACAGTAAATGTTCCATGGAATTTCAAGTTATTTTATAAAATTCAATTAAAAATCCATTTTTATATTCGAGTACTATTCATCGAATACTATTCTATGTTAATATCTGCTACAAATATCAAGAACTTTTTTAATATTGATGAATATCTAATATTGATAATTATTTGTTTTTTCGACGGAAAAATTTTTATTTTTGTATTTTATAAACTCTGTCTGAAATTTTTACTTTTAAGAACGTTTATTTATCTGTTTTCATTGGAAGTTGTAATATAAAAACACTTTTCGGAAAAGTTCTGCGATCCATGTCTTAAAATCTATTTAAAAGTTCCTTACGTTTTCGATCCCTGAATTTTACTTCGTATTGTGTGCATTTGTGTACTTTTAATCCCATAAATGCAAAAATCCACAATCAAATTATTGTAATGAATTATTTCCGAGTCTGTGGGATCATACAAAATTCTTTTGCTATTTGATCTCTAGAATTGACTAGGATTATATCAATTTGGCATGAATATCTATATATATTTCTTAAAATATTATGAGATGAGTTAGAGATTATCTCTTACAATATATATTTAATATATATTTAATAATATATAATCTTATAGAGATTATTATCTCTTAAAATATTCTGTATATGAAACTCATTTGTCGTGCACACTTCATATAAACACATGCCTACCTTTCCTATGTGGACGTAGGAATCATCCGGGGTGCAGTAACCCGTGCTACCATGCACGTTGCAGTCGCATGGCAAGCAAGGTTCAAATGCATCAGGGCTAACTCCGTTCGGTCTGTAATAACCAATTTGACACTTCTCGCAATTGATTCCAGTTGTATGATCCTGGAACAAATCATTTTATAAAGAACATTTAACCCAAGTGTTTAAAATTCTACGTTTTTTATTTAAGTATATCATTTGTACTTTTTACTTAAACGTTTTCTGTTCTAAACATTATATATTTGATAACTTTGAAATTTAAATATTAGAGACATATAACATTACAAAAGCATAATGTAGATTAGATGCCGATTTTAAAACAGAGATTAAGAAGATTAATTATGTAATAGCATTTTTAGTTAAAACATATAGAAATTACTACATGTGTAATTTGAATGAATTTGTAATTATAAACTGTATAAATAGGAAAATATTAATTTACAATATTTATGCATGATGTCACTGTATTATATATCGTTAGGAGGCGCATGAAATGAAAAAATATAAATTTGGTTTTAATTATTTACAGCTTTCGTATTGATTTTGTATCTTATATTTATCGAGATAAAAAACTAGATTTCTTCAAAAAAATTTAAATTTTTAAGTTTACAATATTTAGTCGCTCGAGCAGTCTAAATTTACATTAATTAAAAAATGCATGGTATTATGAAAAATGTAGGTTAAGATTTTGTAAACTTATAGTGGGCATTCAATGATAAGATGATTAAAGAAAATATCAACTTCTGCAGAATTAAAAAATGGACACTAAGTATTATCCAATATTGATAAATAGACTTAAACCTGATTCATACTAACAATTATATCATATTTATTCACGATCACACAATCGGTTTGCTAGCAATTAAAATTACGATATTTTTGATCAGATTTGACTTGATTGTTATTTAAAGTACTGCTGTTCACAAAATTAAATTGTAGACCAAAGAGGAAAGAAATTTCAAATTTGTTTTTTCTGGGAATTTTACAATGTCCGATATACTCAGAACCATAATCTTTTCGTTCGTAATACAACATCTTCTGTCATCAAAAATTAACGCAATTTTCATTTGAAAATACTTTAGAATGACATTGTTTATTTCTCAAGTGAATGTTAATGAAAATTAATTGTTTCTGATTGTTCTGATTGTCTAGGTAAAAATATAGATTGACTGTAATCCAATTGCTAGTGTGAATCAAGTTTTATAGTTGCAAATAAAAATTATATATGTAGTGAAAAAAAATTAATATATAATTTGTAAATGCCAGTCTTGTATTTAAATGAAAGAAAGATATATTAAACCTCTATTGCAAACTCTTCTTTTTCCTCTCTTTTCAATGAATACTACAAGGTCATAAAATCTCAAATTCCTTTTCCGTAGTTATAACCAAATTGTAAATTGCAATAAAATAAGCTCTCAGAAAAGAAGAACACGATGTTTTAACATATTATTATGTACAAACGTAATTGAACAAACGAATAAAAGTGCAATATACACTGAGTAAATCTGCGAACGAGTGATTCTCCATTTATTCTTTCTACGTAAGATTCATATATAAATAGAAAAACTCGTGTAGCATCGATCATCTTGTTTGCAAACCAAATTAACAATATAGAAACAAATTTCGTTTAATGATTTTTCATTCGAGAAATTCGGGCTTACTGTGCAATTAGTGCAGACGCCACCGCCACGAAATTTCCCACGAATGTCCATAGACATTTTTCTGTCAGCCACATCCTGATCATATCTGCACGAGGTTGCATGTCCATTGCAGTTGCATTTCTCGCAGTGAAAGCCCTTCGCAGCTGTGCCAGGTTTCCACGGAATCTGATTGTACATGGGACAGCATTTTTCGCATCTTTCGCCGCACGTGTGGCGCTCGCATTCGCATTCTTGATGCTGAGAAACAATACCACCTCTTAATGGAGCCTTATTAATCTTCCCGATAGCGTTACTGGCTAGATATTCGATTCCTCTACGTGTTTACCAGCAAAACAATTTATTTTCTGTTACATTTTAAGTAAATCTTTGTTCAAGCGTCAATAGATTTTGTGTTAGTATATCAGGCAATGCAGAAGTATATTCATTGTGTAGGATTTTATTTGCAGAGTGTGTAAAGCTACGTTTTTATAGAAGCAAAATTTTGTTGATGTCGCATGTATAAGTGTTTCATTTATTAGTGTTAGTTTTCATTATTATGTTACAATATTTAGTATTTTTAGTATTTTCATTATTAGTGTTAATATTTGCAATGTCTCATAAATGGTGTGAATTCGCTGTTTGCTATTAATAAATATGAAACTTGGTTACTTGACATCATATTAATTTTTAATATAAATATTAAGTATTATAAGTATCCACAGATATAATTTTCATGCATTAATTTCAAATTGTATTCTGATAAAAGACAGATTATACGAATTAGATAATACGCATATTTATTTAAATATTATGCTACAAAATATGTGGGAGTATTTATAAAGTTTATATTTCAAGATCAAAACAATGAAAATGACACATAAATAAAAATGTCACTTGAAATTTGTTTTTCAAATTATAATAGATAGTATTCTAGAAATGTACCAGTATCAATGAATAAGTTGACAAACTTTCCTTTTTATCTCATTTCTTATAACAGTCGAAATCTAATAAAAAATTGGATCTTACAATGAGAAATATGAAATATGGATGAAATAAGAAAAAAGATTTTCGAATTGATTTATTGATACTAATAGATTTTTAATATAAATAAATGAATTTAATATTAAAATTCGTAACATGAATTTTTTCTATAGTTTATCTGCCACATGGAAATATCTTATATAAAATATAATTTAATACATAAAAATGACAAAATCTTTAATCAATAATCATTATATAATTTAATCATTATATTATTATAATGATCATGAATAAACTGAAGTTCTATCAACTAAAGGTTTTATCAAGAAAAGGATATTTGCATGGCACAAGACTAATTGTATATATATATATATATAATACAAAAATAATGAGCCGAAAAGTTAAAGATTTGTAAATTTAAGTTAATATAGTGTAAGCGATTTTTCGAAGCTTAATGACATTGCAAGAAAAATAAAATACATCGAACATATATATTTAAAAAAGAACTTTTTGGTGAAATAATTTCATTTCTTCAATTATTTACGCATTTCATTCCGAAAACAATTTAACTACAATACGTCCCTCTATTTTATCTGCCTTATAACAAAATTCCTCGTAAAATAAGAAAATATAAAATAACTATAGGAAAATGCAATATTTGATATCGAAAAAAATTACAGAAACACAAGATCTAAATCTAAAACATTGCCATAAAGCTCCTGACAATATCTCTTATTAAAAAAAAAAAGAAAAAAATAAAATCTATTTTATTCAAAAATTACAAATATAAGAACAAGTTCTTAATAATACTCGAAAAGGGAGAAAAAGACAAGCTTTATTGATCTGTGCTTTTTCATCACATTTCTGAGAGGTTAATGTCTCGCCGCTAATTAACCGAAATCGAAAAAATGAAGTGAGTGAATAATATCGTATTTCCTGTTTCTAGCATTTTTCCATGATCGTCGAATCAATTAACGCGGAAGACGTAATAGATATCGAACGATGCATATAAGTGTATTTTATATACCGCGACATAGCCGCTGCAACGAAGATGCTTCTTTATGCTTCGCGATATATGTAGATATCCGGTACTGCGCTTGAGTAGGAGCTACGCAATCGCTTCTTTGTGACGTTTCGAAATTTATGGGAACGTTAAGATAACCGGGTGCGTTATCGAAGACATTAATTCACGCGCAGTTCGATTCGCTTGCAATTTTTATATCAGTTAACGTAATTCCTGAGAAGAAGTTTCTGTAAACTTTCGTGCATTGTTCGAAATATGTAGCTCGACTTTTGAATTGTTCGTTGTTCACTGTTAGTTAAAAATGTGACAAGAGAATCATAATCACTTCAATTTTTAATAAAAAATATTAAAATATTACAATTTTTGTAGTACTTGTAAATTACTTATTTATAAAATAAAGTATGGATCGTTAAATGTAATGTAATAAAATATATATTATTTTAATATTTATTAATTATTATTAATTGTTAATAATATTGCTATATATTATCTATGATATTATATATACTATTTTTTTAATTATTATATACTACTACTAATTATACTATACTACTCTAATACTACTATAATATAATAACAATAATAATATTGTTTTATACTATAATAAATATAATATTGTTATATGTATATAAGAAAGTCAAATTATTAACAGAAAAAGTGGAAGAATTATGTTTTCTACATTCCAATTTGAAAATAAATTAACATTCACATTTTCTATTGTGAGTTGCTTGACTTTTTTTATTTTACATTTCATTATAATAGATATAGAATACAATGACCTGTGCAAATTAAAAAATTTATATGAAAGATTCAGTTGAAAAATCATTTAGAAACATCACATTTATTGTCGTTGAAAAGTCTGTACGATACTGTCCAAACCTTTATTATTCTTTATTAAATTCGGATAGATAAATATTACAATTTTTCGAGATCCCGATCCGACTCGACTTCACTTTCGGGTACCCAAACTTTACAAACTTCTGGGATCTCAACCGACCCGACCCGACCCGAAATTTCGGGTATCCGCACACTCCTAACATATAAGTATTTGGCTAGCTTAAAAAATATGGTGATTTTTTTTGTTATTGTCACATTATGACAATTTAAAAATCAGAACTGATTCAAAACTTTTAATAAATAAAAAACATTACTAATTAATTAACTCTATCCGAAGATATATCACAGATGTATGTCAAGATATTCTCATTTACTAAATAGTGATATACACAAAGATGATAAACTTAGTATTTATTTCCTGGAATTTACTTATTTTTAAAAACGAAATGAAGGAATATACATATAACTGCATCTAAAAATAACGGATAATAATATATAAATAATACAAAAAAAAGAAGGAAAAAAAACGAAATCTCAATAAATTTTAAATACAATTTAATTTAAAAAAAAAAGCTAAAAATGTTTTGTATAATTAGGAACATGTACAATTTATTGAAATTTATTATATTTTCATTTTAGAACACCGAAACTTTAATTTTTAATGTGCCATGAGGCAATGTAAATTTAAAACTATTTTAAGAGATATATGAATTTAAAACTATTTTAAGAGATATTTGAATTTGTTCACAATGATATTGTTTATTTAACTGATACTTACGTGAAAAGATCATCTATTAAAAATTAATATTAGAAAAAAAGTAGGTATTTATGTAATGTCTTACTACTTATTAAAGTATAAAGTTATAAAATATTAAATGTATCGAAAAATATAGAAAAACGATCGATGAATTAAATTAATACTAATTAATTTATTATGAATTAATAAATGAATAATGAATTAAATTAAACAGTATGAAATAATGTAATTTATCAGATAATCGATTTTCGTTCAGCATGTGATCTTAATAAATATTAAACATTGTGAATAGTAATCACACTACACGAGCAGAATTACAAATCTATAAATGATAAAGTTTACAAGACTTGTTTATGTGGTAACTCGAAGATATTCTCAACGCCAGATGTGGGAGTAGTAAATTGTAATTTACATTTTTTACGATGCATCACAGACCTCATTGTGTTTTCATTATTGGCTATTGTCATTCATGAGGATGGACGCACGGGAAACAATTAATGACAACTTCAATGAAACATTATTAAATGATTTAGTGAGATCGATGTATCAAAGACTTAATTAACGTCAGAATATATACTCCGTATATATAACAATCAAGCATGATATTTGTGATCAATACTGTACGTTGCTCCACAAAATTGTACAGTAAGAACATTTTTTAAAGAGCGATGTGATAAGACCTAATATGTTATACTTCTAGATGTACTGCGAAGAAATATTTTTTTATCTAAAATATTAAAATATTAAAAATACTAAGTTGGAAAGTTAATGTTAAGATATTAAAAATTATTTAAAAATATTTAAGATAATAAAATATTGAAGCAACGAAAATTGATGAATGTGTAATATATTATCCAAAAAATTAATTGAAGGAATGATTAATTGAAGAAGTATCTAATATGAATCTAGAATTTAATAAAAAAACTTAGATAAAAATTTGGAATTTATTATATTTCCGATTTATAATACAAAACTTCAATTTTTAATATGTTATGAAACAATATAAATTTAAAATTATTTAAGAAACGTATATTTTAAATCTGTTTTCCTCTACTGATGTTATTTATGATATAATATTAAAAAAGTATATATTTAATAAATAAATAAATGTATACAAATGTATATATGCTGATGTTATTTATGATGTAATATAAAAAAATGTATATATATATATGTACATTTATGTATTGAACATATACACATTTTTTAATATTATATCACAAATAATATCAGCAGAGAAAAACAGATTTAAAATATATGTTTCTTAAAAGTACATATATCAATATACATAGAGATGTTATTTTAATTATAAGTAAGACAAAATAATATTCTGTGATACTAAAACATCTACTATAAAAAATTTTTTAATTAATTCTATTATTAATTATTAGTTATCAAATTCTACTTCTTAATAGGAAGCTACAAAAAGAAATTTCAAGCATTTGCAAAATTCAAGAATTTTATAAAGAAATTAAAACATATATAAATAATAATATTGTAATAAATCTTTGGTTCTTAATAAGTTAAATAAGTTGGTTTCTTTCCTCATTTTGAATAAATTTATAGTTCAAATATAAATTTATAATTCTATTCTACTGCATTTTCTTCAATTTTTTTTTTTACGTCTCTAAGTTTAACATTTTAACATCTTTTTATTTCTATCACAAATAATAATTTTATGATGTTCAAACATGAATAATTATAATAAATACAAATAAAATATTCATATAATTTCCACACTATGATTTAATTGCAGAAACATTTTAATATATATATTTATAAATATTTATATATATTTATATATATTTGTGTGATATTGACTGATATTTATTGACTTATTAACTTATTAAATTAACACACTATAATTAATAGTTATATAATACACATTGCTATGAAATTAAATGAAAAGAATTACAAATAGAATGTTGGTTGAATACGTTGGTTCTTAATTAATCAGTAACTTATTTACATAAATAATCAATCAAAATGTATCAAAAATAATATCATCAACTTTGCAGTTTCAAAAAAAAAAGAAAGAAAAAGAACAAAGCTGCCATATTCATAACAATTTAATTAAAAAACTGAATTAAAATATCTATACGATACTACACGATTAACAACAACAGGTATAAATTTTTTAATTTACAAAAATGAAATTCTTCAATTAAAAAAACAAAATTTAAAAAATAAAACGATTATATAATACGACGAACGATTAGTGTTATCTGATGGATGATGACAATTTGATTGAGACGTAACTGGAAAATATTTCGAATTCTCGGCCGGTAACTTCATATTCAACAATGCGATCGCAATTCGATCTACGTGCCAATCCGTCGATTGCTGCGTCGGATCCGCCCAAAAAAATTCAATTTATCCTGGCAAACCTTGCCAAAAGTCAATTCTAATCGAATTGAATCCGTCGTTGAGCGAATGGTGTTGCAGTAAAAACCTGCCATTGCCACCTGAATTTTTTGGACAATTCATGGCCCTTGTTAGTCGATGTTCGAACGAAGTTACGATGTTGGCTGGCCATTAACCTTTTCCTTATAGCGACATGATACAATACAAGTACATTAAAAGAATATTAAAGACTGTATTGAGATGTGCAAATTAGAACTTCTCATATCTAAAATTAATAGGAAGATAAAAATGTTTGAGTAATAGAATTTTCGGATAATAGAACTGCCACATGAACTAGGAAGAGTGACATAACTGCTCTTTACTAGCTAAATTATGAAGATAAATGGATAAGATCTTCATAACACATCGAAGAATATATCTCCGCAAGATTTTCATAGTTATGACTTATAAAATTAAATTGTGTCACTTTTATCACTAATATGTGATTCAATTATTCGAGCGTTACAAAGCACACTTTTATAATACAAAGTAAATGTAATAATAAAATAGTAATTGTTATAATAATAATAATAAAATAGTATAAAAAAGTCTCTACCTAGAAATCATTAAACAGTAGAGTCTTCCGTATCTGAACTAATAGCGAGACAAAAATGTTTGGTTAATGGAATTTTCGACTAATAGAACAATTTCTATTAAATTGGACGTATTTAAATAAAAATTTTTAAAAATCAATTTGTCTCAATATTTAATCTCTTTTTACGATTTTACGATTTTTCTATACACATATCGTAAAACATTGCCATAAAAACAGAATATATACATGTATTGATTTTCAGAAACATTTTACTGAAAAATAGACAAAAATATAAAAATCAAATATTCAAATAATGTTAAAATGCTATATTTTTTTCACTACTGAATTACCTAACTTTTAGCATATTCTTAAGTACATTCTTTTCTAAATGCCTTAAATGTTTCGAATGGTAACCTTTGTTTGATGGGTTTCAATTTATGGAAAAAATTATGTTTGCGACGGTTTTTGTCAGTCATAAACGATACGTTGATCACAGAATAAAAAAACATGATGTTAATAAAATTTTATATCTCACATTTTAATAAGTTTTGTTTGCAATTATGAAAAACGAAAGTATTCGTGAAATAAATAGTTTTGTAATTTATACGAGACACGGTATTTATTCTGTAGAATATTCCATTCAGAATATTAAAGTATTCGGATAATGAGGATACTGCATTCAATGCTAAAACTATAACAGAATTATGAGCTATTAGATTTACAATAATATATAAAATTTATATGTAGCATATTGTAGAAACAACTCGTATTTAGTGATCATATATAAAAATAACATATGCAGATACATATAATCGAATTGACAATATTGTAACCAAGCATTGAATTTATAATCAATAACGTCACTTCAATTGAAATTTTCTATAAATGTACAAAAATTATTAATTATTAATATATTGATTATTAATATAAAAAATATTAATTATTAATATATTAATATATTAATCACTATTAATTATCATTAAAAAAACGACGATAACATCAATTTTTCTTTCTTTTATTTAGCACGCTACATCTGCCAGACGTATAGAACATCCACCATAATTCCTAACACGATCCTTGAGCTAAAATCCAGTTAAAAGTCGTTCGAGTTACTCGATAACGTGTCGAGCTGAACATCGAGCATCGATCACTCCATGCATACAGATAATTCACGTACAGGTAATACAAGAATAATGGAACGTGAGACTAACAGCAGGTCCTTTGACGCGGAGCACCGACCGGTGATTTTTTCCAATTTTACTCTTAGAGGCGAGACGGCACAGCGTGACACTCGCGAGGGTGATTAATGCACTACGGGGAAATGTTTCGCAACAATTAACAACGGTCCCGGTTTCCTCTTCGAGAATGCTGAAAGAGCACGACTGTTAAAGCTCGAGTTCGCGAATGTGCCCATTCGTGGCCATTAACAGTGTATAGGATTTCTTATTACCATGGCTGCATCATTCTGCGGTTCTGGGAACTTGAGTTTCGAAGTGGAATAATTAATCTTACGCGGAAAGTTATTATCATCTTATGCAACCGTCATTCGTTACGAAGAAATTATGAAATATAGAGAAAAATATTGATTTTTATTTTCCCTTTGACTGTCTCGTCTTTGTTAGATTATTAGGTGAGGATTACAATTTGAGTACATTGTGACTTCTTAGATTTCTTAAATTTAAAATTAAAAATTTTCATTTTATTTAACCCTTCGAGTGTTTAATTCGTACGAAAGTATCGTACAGATGATTTTATAATCAATAATAAAATAATTCGTTAGAGCTTCATGATAATACACTATGATATCATATATTGAATAAATATATACAAAAATATATAAAAATGAATGCATTTTTAATTTATATACTCCTCATCCGGTATTAAACTTTTAGTCTTTTCGTAAACATTCAAAGGATTAAATTAATTTTATCGTATTGATACTGTTATTATTGTTATATTACATTTTATTATTATTTTATATTATTATACTACATTATCAACTATTTGTTATTATTGCATTTTAATCTTTATTTAAAAAGTAAAGTATAAAAATAGATTTTAAATATTTATTTCAATCAATTTATTAAATAAATTCTGAACTATTTGTGTTATAGTTGAAATAAATTAAAAATAGTACTACATATTCTTTTATATAAAAAAAATTATTAATCGATGTCTTCTTCGATTAATGTAGAAATGGTTTATTAAACGAGTTTACAAAATGTTTAATTAAAAACATATTAAAGTTTAAAAAAAAATTCTGATAATTTATATAGAGTATTACAAAAAGTTTTATAATATAGAAATAAAAATTTCCTGTAACGAAAGTTAGTATCATAAAATTATTGATAACTTTTATACAGGATGTCCCTCGCAATTGAGTCAAATCATAACGTCAAAATGGTAGAAGATAAAAAAAAATTTCGTTAGGAAAAATTAAATGATTTTAAATACTACATCATCTGGTGTATATCTTCTCTAAAAGTGGAAATGTTTCACAAATTTGAAAGTCAAATACTTTTTTTTTAAATAGTACTATATATTTTTTTATATTCCAATTGATGCATATTTTCATTCTCTATAAGAAAACATTGGAGTACTTGGATCGAAAATTGATTAATTTTCAAAATATTTTAACTTTATCACTTTATGAAAAATATTCAAATTAGTCACCGTTTCACTCTATATATTTCCACTTTTTTTTATAAATCGCAAAATATTTTTTACTTTAAGTTCTGTAATTTTCAACATATCGGAAATCAGATGATCAAAAACATCAAATTAAATCAAAAATATCTTAACTGGTGCATTGATATACGAGGACCAGTAAAATGGACATCTTATTCGTCTGATTTAAAGCTCTTAAAAATTTTCTTATGGAGGATTATTGAAAGATGATATTCGTGTCCTATATGAGGTTCTCAAGATATTAAAGATAAAACTCAAATCATATTCGAGTCATCGTAAATTAAATTAATACCAAAGCGAAGAACAGCCAGTGGCAATAATACTGATTTCTTCGAAGAGATTATAACAGAAACTGGATTACGCAGATATTCTCTATTTGTAAACAAACGTAATGACAATAAATATTATTGGTATAACTACGAGTCATATTTATAGCCAAATCGACGAAATATTCCGAAAAACGAAATCTTGGTACATTCAATGAAGATAAGTTTTGAACGGTAATAAACGACCTTGGAACATCAACATATTTATCTACATCAATAAATTCATTATGGGATAAGTTATACCTTCAAAAAAATACATCTTATCTTTCCATTAAAAAAAAATCTCGGAGACAAAATTTGTGGCCATCATAAGATATAAGCCTCGAAAAAAAAATAATAAGTTTTATTTGAAACATTCTTATCTATAACGAATAATTTAGGAAATAATTGTGTGATTCACTTATATTATGTACGTATTAAGTACGTATAATATTATATTGTATATACACGGATTTACTAGTCAACGTTTCTTCTCGTAAATGTGAGTAGTGTGAGAAAAAAATAAAAGAAAAAAAAGTAATATTGTTTTTTTATTTTAATTAAACAACATATAAAATCTTTTTGTATCCGGGCTATTTTTTTGAAAATGAAGGCGATTCAATTTTTAAAATAGAATAATTCTAAATATATCAAAAATAAAAAAAAAACTAATTCCTAATATGTACATAAGAAATGTATTCATAAAATATTCAAACTTCTCTTGATTTTGATTTTATATGACCTCAGTCATTTTATGACAGATGATTGAATTCATCTTCATGCTTTTATGTAATATAAAAAATATGTGCCATTCTGTTTAAACAATTAAATTAAATTAATTAAATTAATACAAAAAAGTAAATAATTAATAATCAACTGCATGTTTTACTAATACACAACAAGGAAAGAACTGAAAACAGATACACAAAACATTTATCAATTCGGCTATTATCGAATTATCGAATTTTATATTAACCACTTATGCTGGTAACTGATTGCGGACCATAACGAGTGACCAAATCGTACAATAATTCGTCGCTTTCTTTTTGAACTCGTCGATATGATATCATTGGATAGAAATTATTGAGAAGTAACAAATTATTATTATTTTGCCTGGGTCATACTTAAATATACTTAAAACTGAGAAAATATTGCAATTTTGGCACAAAAAATTCTCGACGTGCGTGGCACGTCATTCCAGCGCAAAAGTAAGAATTTTGGATGGAGAACATACAAAGATATATTCCGACAATCATAAATCTCTAAAACTTGGTCTACTTTCCAAATTCAGTGCTATATTCTTTCTTTGGTAGCTTTTGCAACATCTACCTCTCATTAGCGAGACAGAACGCGAAAAAAAGTTAACGACGTTCGAAAATTTGGAGCGACTCCCGCGCGATCATACAAGAAACTTTAATGTACAGTAGTTTCTGCGGAGGGGCGGCAGTTTCTAACAGGCAATGGACTCCAAACGAAGGCGATCCTGCCATTAGCAACGACGGTAGACAAAGGTCTGACAAGTTTATGGCATTTCCGACAGATTTATTCCTTGGACCTCGGTAGTCGGCACTCTAATCGGAGATACTCGTGAAATCTAACTTTAGAAAGGACTGCCTAAAAGAAAATGAAACTACATGATCATTTGCTTTCTAAACTTTCTTCTTTTTCTCAACAGATATTCCTTTTTTCGACGCGATAACTGAGACCGCAGATGTTTGTGCATTTTTGAAACATTTAAGGAAATTCAAAAAGTCGAAACGTGCAAAAAAGAATAGTTCACATTTCTTATGATATTTAGTAAAAAGATACAAATTTCTATTCAGCTTCATTTTTTTTTTAGCAATGTTTATGAAAGTATAAAAATGCAAGAATATCCACAATCTACTTATAATTAAAAATGATTTTATTATTTGTTACTTTTTTAATGATCATACTATATGATACACATATAATCGTAATATTTAAAAAGGAAACTGTCTTCCCTTTTTTATTCTTTTGGTTTTAATTCTTTATATATCGATGAAATTTTGACTTTTTTTTTATTTATACATTGTTTATATATTAAAAATTTAGAAAAATATCAGAAAAAAATTGTATAAATCACATCAAATGAACTTATTAAAAAAACTTATTTAAGAAAATTTAAACAAAATTTAGCTTTTTCTAACAGAATATGTCAAATAGATATAAATATGTATATGTTGTATCACATTATCTAATAATAATATATTATACTATATATTTTGATATATTATTTATTATATTTTAAAGATAAATTGAATTAGTCAAAATAATTAGATAAATACAAAATATTCCCATATTAAATAATTTCATTCGACTCTATATAAAGACTATCACAGGTAAGTGTTCAATAACTTTATAAAAATCAAATACATATAAATTGCAGTAAATCAAAAAAGCTTAAATATAATTATCATCTAAAAATTTCAAATATGAAAAAAAAACAATTATTTAAAACAAGTTATAGGTACTAATTTATTTATTATTTAATTATACAGATTAAAAAAAAAATGACAGTGTTTCTTATACTCATTTATTGGAAAGAAAAAGTTATGAAATGTGTTATATAATTATAGCTGCATTAAAAATATGCCCTTATTTTTTTATATTAAAATAATATTAAAATAAATATTTATTTTATTATACATATGATAATTGAATTTTTATAAGGTCGTGTCTTCGATTTATTTATACATTTTAAACAAATGTAAGAAACATTATTAAAGAAAATTATTAAACTAAATAAAAATTAAAAGATTAAAATCCACAAAGTATTTAAAATTCTTCTTTGAAATGTTGATTCTATATTTTTCCTATCTCAAATATTTAAAATTTAACAAATGTATACAGACTTCTGTGATTGTATATTAAGCAATATAATATAAATTTATATTATATTTATATTTACTAATTAATATTAATAAATATAATATAACATGAATATAATATTAAAAGGAAGAAAATATTTTAATAATAACTTCAAAGCCTTGTTATATATTTAATTTTCAAATTAAAAACTCCATTAGGTCTCACGAAAAGTGTATTAAATAAAAGTTATAGTATTGGTTAGAAAGAATCCAGTTCTTCCTCGATGGAAATCAATTTTCCACAATCAATTTTACAACAGGTTCGAGGCAAATGTGATAATTGCACAACTTGTAATCCGTCCGGAGGCAATGTGTGAATTTTACGACTTTTAATTTAGCACGAGTCAACATGTGAATTATAGGGCTCGTAACTCATCTTGAGATGACGTGTAAAACAAAATTCATGTGTTCGAAATATTTAGTATAATATCATTACCTTCACGTATCAAGTTAAATACATTGATAAGTCAGAATGTATAATTATAAAAATTAACACCTGATCTATCACCGATCAAAAACAAGTAAAATCTTTCATCTCCCATAAAAAAATCAAACATAAAAGCGTAAAATACATATTAAAATTTTTGTACTAATTTTATTTTCACTGTTTATTATACACATAATCCGTGACTGCGGATTCAAATTCATATTTTTATAAATAAGAAAATTTAAACAAAGGAACCTAGATGGAAAATTGATTTCTCAACCAATTATTGCAGAATATTGCATCTCGGGTATTTTATATATTTTTGCATGTTACATGCATTCTGTTTATTTTTGCGCCTTCAAATTTCTTATAAATTCATAACAATCCGCAGTCTACATGTAAGCTATAAAAATCACTGTAAAAGTTAAATACAAAATCGCAGGATAAACTATACTCGTAATTAAAATTTTCGCTTCCATTTTATAATTTTATTTCCATTTCTTATTCCATTATACGTATAATTATAAAATCAATTATCTTTGACTTACTCTGTGCTGAACGCTGTAACGACATCTTGCCGCATGGCCAGAACACAGACATCTTCCACCGATGTTGATTTCTTTAATCGAGTAAAACGCGCGCCTTTTGTCCGCGATCGTCTCTCCACTACGTCGAAGACCCTGAAGCCGAAGCCGTACGTAGCTGGCTTGCATGAATTCCTGAAGGGTCGTGCTATGATTCAGGGCACCAGGTCTACCATTCACTAGGTGAGTATGGATCTAAAAGGAAATCGTTATTTGAACGTTGCACACATCTAACATCTAAAATTATCTGAGGTCATCTCTAAAATTATCAGTTTATTAGACAGTTTATTATAGTTTGAAAATTTACTTTATAAGCTCACCATTGTTTTGGAAATTTTTAGAAATACTTCATTTATTAGAATAATCAGTAGATTACTGTTTGACAAATTGTTTTAATATCAATGGATTAATATTAATAGTATTTTGTTCGAAGTATATTTGAATAATATATACGCAAAAAAATATTTTTTTATTTGAAGTGTCTCGAAGAATTGACTTATGTAAAAAAAATCGTACGATTCCATGTAAAAAAAAAGTGTAATTACATTTTGCAACAGTATCAATGAAAAAAGTTATATTACAAGATGATAGAGCTTGTTAAACAAATCATGCAAGATTTTTTTCTATTCTCAGCAAAAATGAAGCTCTGTAAAATTCATTCATTCATTAATAGAATAACTTTTTTGCTCGTAATACAAGAACTGAGTACGTAATAACGTTGATTTTGTGTCATTGGTCTCGAATGCATCAGACAGATAACTCTAATAATGTTTCATATTGCGTGAACCACTGTAAAAAGTAATTATCCAACAAAAAAAGATTGTTTACAGGTACAATCAAGAAAAATATTAAATAAATACCAATTTATTCTTATGAGTGGATCTTATGAATGGATCGACGTAAACTGCTTGCAGAAAAGACATCAACAATCAATAATACGAAATACAAGCGTTTGATTACAGCTACCAAATTTAGGAGAACGCTGAGATCGAATAAATCATTTGTGAATGGTGACGCACGTTAAACGAGAAAACGAGTCCCATAAATAACGTTTCGCGGCTCCTATTATGGAACAATTACATTTCAGAATAGACGCGCCTACACTTTCCTATATCTAATTTTTTCGAAATTTTTTTCACCTATACACATAATACAATACGCACTTCAAATTCTTTGCTTAGAATCAATTCTTCGATCCTCTACAAATTTTCAAACTAACTTGTTATTGTATTAATATTTATATTTATTTCAAATTTAACTTAATTTAAATTTAGATAAATTAAATAATTTAATTTTATTTATCTAATTTACCATATTTATTATATTTATTTCAACTAATTCCAATTCAAAACCTAAAAATATAATTAATTTAAGAATCATCTATAATAATAAACTTTATTAATAAGATCATGAAGACACTCTCACACTGGCCGCCAGTTAATAAGTTCATCACTAGTTGAGACATTTCTCGCTATTATCAATTATATTAAGCAGCACTTCTAACTTGACATTTCCTATCCCTGTCATCTAGCATACCCTCAAATTGGTAACCTGCAACACGTGACAGCGACAAACAATAATACCAGCAGTGCTTTCTGACAGGCTTGAACAGAGTATACTCGTCTCCATAATTTTCCTAGATCTAATTTTTTCGAAATTGCGACGATGAGGCGGCCACGAGAACACAGGCGAGGTAGACGAGGAAATATTGACCTTTACCAATCGCAAGAGAAGAAAAAATAACGGCCCACGCCTCGATTACTGGACGTCTGACTCTCAAACAGAGTGACCGGTCTAGGACAATCGCAGTTACGACTCTTCCAATCGCTACACGACCACTCTACATTCCAATTATGCGCCAAAGAAATGGCAGTAAATACATTTTAGGAATAATGGGGACACACTCCTACGCTTGCTAGAGGCCATTTCTCACTAGTAGCCATCCTGCCATCGATCACGTTAACCACTCAGATTGGAATAACGAGATAATCACATGACCAAAAGTATTCGTCGATTGAATTTCAAATTCTCTCCTATTCCCGGTGTCTAGGAGTTTGCTGGAGGAAGCCTTGTTGATGATTCCACTAGCAGACCTCGAGATCCTCACTTCCTTACTCATCAAACCTTCACTTAAGAAATCTTCCATAAAAAAATAGAGATAAGACTCGTAAGTGTAGGAAATGTTTATGATACATTGTATCTGTATTATACAGGAATTTTCGAAATTTTATTAGCATCGTAATATCATATTATCGAACCTTGAAATCAGTCCGAAAATATTCATACATTATGGAAGATATTACAAATGTAAATTAATAAATAAATTGTATAATAATCTTCAATATATTTTTTATATATGTCATCATACAGGCTGATAAAATAACCGATTGAGTGTTCTCTAAAATGAAAAGAACGAAAAATACTTTGTTTCAGGGAATTATTTAACGTAAATACGTTAAATAAATAATAATTATAATATATAATAATATATAATAATAATAAATAAATGAAGTTATGTATCTTCTTATGCAGTAATCGATACATTATATGCGACACATTATATGTGAGTTTTATTTAATAATTTTGCAATTCTGTTAATACTATATTTTTTTATCTAGAACGATTCAATCAACTTCATTCATATGTAACACTTTTTTTCAAATCGTATTTCTTTTCCATCAAAATGATTAAATATTATAAATAAAATTAATATTATAAGTAAATGATGGAGTTTTACTTCTGTGCTTGTTTGTAATCAAATAATAATTGATAGAAATTGTAAGAATGGAAAATAGGCCAAGTGTCTCATAATTTTGTACAGCTAATTTTCATATTTTTTTCTCCGAATTAATATGATATAGAGCATATAAAACCTGCATCTTCCTTTAAATATACGAAATTGACAAATGTGTGAAGCTCACTAGTGTAGTTGTACATATAGTTTTAAATATGATGCAATACTTTCACGAGTCACTGCATATTGTAAAATCCTTATGGACTTCACAATTGCAAAATATTTCAAACTAAATAACAATTAGCCAATACAATTAATTAATAACTATTTCATTACTTCTCAAAACCTGCTGTTATAATAACTTCTACATATAAATTCTTCATCTGAAAGATTCCCACGAATTCCTAAATTATTAGATCAGATTCTTCAAACAATCACTCTATGAAAATCGGCAAGTATAAATAAATTATCAATCAGCAATTTTCTTTGAAATCCAAATAAGATCGTTCCAACGTCATCCACCTATTTATATTCATGATGCGCTACACTATTCACCAAATCTATGTTCCCCGCTTTTCGATTTTTTCCTGGTCAATCCATAATCACGCACAGAAGCGTAAAACTGGCAACCCCCCCTATAGGAGGTGCGTACGTGATAGCCCCATATATGGCGAGCCTATACCATACATGGCCGGAATGTAGGGATCGCCGTTTTTGTATCATCGATTCATTCCTCCTTTCCCTCTCTTTCCACCGATCTCACTGTCCTGTTCCTTTTCTCATCAACCTTCCAGTTTGCACAAAACCGTGCGCGCCGTCTCGCGCACGGCTATAAGCTCTAATTATCCGTTGCTCTTCCGAGAAGTTAGCTAATTCTCCACCACTGGATGCTTCTCGTATTTTCTCATCCGGTATAGATTTTACGACAATGAAATTGGACTAGTAGTTTGAATAAACTATGGATATTTATAAAATCACTAAACATACAAAATTCTATAGATACAAGATATATCTGAAATAGATATTCCAATTTTCATGGTATCATCAGGAATGGGAGTGAGACTATATATAAAAATAATCTGAAAAAAAAGAACAGACGATATCTCTTTATTGAAGACTTTGTTCTCGAAGAGATCGGATTTGAATATTTGTCAAGTACACTTAAATTTGGTACTGGACAGGGGGATATTTTATACGTGTAAAAATAAGTAGACAAATATAGAATAAGATTTCTCCGTTCAAAATTTTGTTTTCAAGAAAGTAGACGTTGAATATGTCTCGTTAAAAGATGTTTACTTCATAAATTCTGTAATTTAATCTTCTCGGAAACGTCTTGTGAAAAAACTTTATTTTAAATGTTCGACTTATTTTTATAAATGGAATAATCTCTTGTTAAAGTAGGTATATTTGATAAATTCTTAAACTTGATTTTTTTCGAAAAAAAGTTTCGTTAAATATAAAAATATTTTATTCTATATTTCTGGTTTATTCTTCCACGTAGATTCATTTTTTTTCTGGTTGTACCATGAAAATTGGCACATTTTGTAATTATCTACACTATTTTTTACAATTTAATACCGAGTATTATAACATAATACTGTTTTAGTATGTATTATAGTATTTTGTCGGAGTCACTGACAACCATATCCTTTAATTCGAAATAGCCAAATATTTTATGAAGCTATAAAAAAAATTATGTATTTAGAAAAATATTAGATAAAATAAATAATTTTTCTAGCTAATATTTTTTGAATAGAAACATTTTTGTGTTCAGTATTTAGATCGAAAGAAGTTAGATTCTTAGAAATAGTGCTTCAGATCTTATTTGTGTAATTATGTAATTTAAATTTATGTAATTATATTCGGAATCATATCAAATGACAAGTCGTATTCGATAAATGCTACCACATTACGCATACAAAAATTTTCCTTTACTAGTACACTTACAGAGAAATTATTTATTTTACTAAATATTCTCTCAGATAACAAATAACTTTTGTAAAAATATTTTTTTAATCATAAGTCATGAGTCGTAAAACATTTGATTGCTTTCAGTTGAAAGAAATCATTCTATAATATGTATGGTGTATATAATTTATGTATATAACTTGTGCTTTTCAAAATACATTCAAATTTTTATTACTATTATTAGTATTATTTTATTTATTTAAGATCATATCAACCATGTTTTCTTTAAACTAAAATTTTCAGTTGTCCGGAAAGTTCGTGCCGATTTTTGGTAGGTGGCGTAAGGACAGATCTGAATATATTAGAACGATTGAAAACAAATGACATGCGTACATATCGTAAAAGACGGTACTTCAAGCATATTTGGAAAATAATTTGGTTACGATACGTTAATTTTTGTCAGTTTTATATGCCTTTGAATATGGAAGAAAACAAAGTGCATTTTAAGCATTTAATGCTTTTCTTTTACCGGAAAGGCAAACACAAGGGGCAAACAAGATATGCGCTGTTTATAGCGAAGATACTGTAGCTGAAAGAACTGTGCGGAAATGGTTTGCTAGGTTTAAAGCTGGTGATTTCAACCTTAAAGATCAAGAACGCCCGGCCCTCCACCACAGATGAAGATCAGATTAAAACACTGATCGAGAATAACCCATGCTATACGATACGTAAATTAGCAGAAATGTTAAATATGTCAAAATCCACCATCCACGAGCATTTTGTGAAGGTTGGGCACCAAGACCGTTTTGATGTATGGGTTCCCCACGATTTAACAGAGAAAAATCTGATGAATCGCATTTCCATTTGCGACTCGCTCTATAAACGCAACGAGGAGACATCATTTTTGAAGTAGTGACGGGAGATGAAAAATGGATCATTTATAATAATGTTAAGCAAAAAAGATCTTGGGGAAAGCGGAATGAACCACCTTTAGCCACCCCAAAAACCAGTCCTCATCCAAAGAAGGTCATGCTTTGTGTCTGGTGGGATTGGAAAGGGATCCTGTATTATGAGCTTTTACCAAACAACGAGACGATAAATTCAGAGAAGTATTGTTCCCAATTAGACGAATTAAAGACAGCAATTGAACAAAACCGTCCAGAAATAGTGAATCGGAAGGGCGTCGTGTTTCATCAGGACAATGCGCGGCCTCATGTGTTTTTGATAACTCGACAAAAGTTGGTGGAGCTCGGTTGGGATGTTCTACTCCATCCACCATATTCCCTTAATTCCATATTCCCATTACAAAATTCCCTTAATGGAAAAAACTTTAACTTTTTGGTCGAGATAAAAAATCACGTAGAAAAGTTTTTCACTGAAAAAACCTGAGAGATTCTGGAATGACGGAATTTTCAAGTTGCCTGAAAGATGGAGAAAGGTTGTAGAACAGAATGGCACCTATATAATTTAATAAATGTATACTATTTAAATCTTCTGCGTTTCAATTTTTCTTCAAAATCGGCACGAACTTTCCGGACAACTTATATATAAATGTATAAATATATATATATATATATATATATATATATACAGGTACTTATATACATATGCATAAATAATAATGTATATAAAAAATATTAAATTATAATTAAGAACTTTTTATTATATAAATAATTAAAAACTGTAAGAGTTGATTTATAATGAGTAGAATTTTTCAATTTATCTTAAAAATTATCTAAGAGAATCACGATATTATACCAGACGATAAAGCAAATTCTTTCCTCGCGGAAACTATTTAAAAAAGTTAACAATATAAACTTTATTTTCAATCGGGAAATTAAAATATTTTCACGGGACACGAAGTATTATCAATGATCTTTGTCAGATACTCCAATGCAAAATACGTAATTTAGTGTTATTAAAATTCTATACAAAGTACATAACAAATTATAAGATACAAACACTAATAAATTGTCTTATATAACATTAACAAATTTGTTAATACGATAAAATACAAATAAAATTTTACAAATTACAAATTATTTAATTATATTATATCTTGATATAAAATTTTAAAATTATTTATATAATAAAAATCTATTTGTTATGAATTCGTTAACATTATTTTTTGGTAAATTATTTTATGAAATTCCGTGAAGTACAATTGTAACTCTAATCAGCAAAAACAATCGAAGGCTAGAAACCAGTTAAAGAAGCAACAAAGTATCACCTGTAATAAATATAACCATCGGCTAATTTCACCTGACAAACGTTCCATTTCCACCACGTTTCAATCACGCTGAAATTACTCTATAACTTAAGGTCGAGTGTATACTCGACCAAGAAGATACTCAAGAGAAAAAGCTTACGAGTTCAGCGGAAATGCCTTGGAAGAAATATTTCCATCCCACAAACGACCAAGCACGTATTACTCACCAAAGCGTCGCGTCGACTAATCATCCAATCATGTAATTACACCAGTGATTGCATGAGACGAACGATAATTAATGATGTCTTCGTGACAGCTACCGCGTTAGCGCAAAGATAACAGCCGCTTTCTCATCTCAGATTTTCTTTAAGAAGAATTCACAAATAATAATATAGTCTGGTTTTTTTTTAATTTGTTAGCTGTATAACTCTAAATATCTCAAAAATTTGTATTTACGTTATATCCAGGGACCGTAACTGAATTGTTATAATCAATAAAAAATCAAAATGAAAAACAGTCATAGGATAGCAATTATTTTTTTGATTAGAAAAATTTTTGATTGCAAATAATGATTTTAAGAAAATTTTTTCGTTGTTATAATCATAATCATTGTGAGATGAGAGAAATTTCTTTACATACAACAGTTGTCGAAACTTTTTGAATTGTTGATAATAATTACTGACGAGGAAAGTTTATTTCGATTCACTTTCGTCACTAAAAAAATAGGATAGACACCGGACATTAAAGGTTAGGTTAGGTGCCGTCTAAAATGCCGATCAGGAAAAAAATGGTTTTCTAGCGCACTCATCTACGCTTAAATAACGGCGAATTGAAGAACTACGTCAAACAAAATGTTACAAATTGGTTAAAATGATATCCGTACAGTGTTGTCAATTGTATATCTTCAGACGAAGTATAAATACATATACATATGTACCTCGTCGTGTTTTAATGTTAATATACATTTTAAGCATATTTAATTATTTATATTTCATTGTTTTTAATTAGCTATATTACTTCCTAGAATTATTTTGATTGGCAAATGGTGATTGATTATCATATATTTATTTATTTTTTAAATGACCACCGATCTAGATAAAATTTGAAGGGCGTGAGATGTGACAGTCCAAAGATACAAAATCTTGGCTTCGAGAATTCTTCGTTTGGAAGGTAGATCCTTCAATTTTACGAAATCTATTATATATATTATATAAAAAAAAACAAGCAATTAGCAGCTAACGTTAGGCCCGATGCAAACAATCGATTTACGACAAATCATTGCAACAGCGATTTTTTTGAAAGAACAGAAATATAATATTCTATCCTTCTTTTTATGAAACAAAAGAACTTTGCGTTCTCAGACCACTCGTTTCTGCACCAGACCTAATTCGAGCGTCTAGAGTAAACAAAAGCACACATAAATGCAACTTTCAATAATTACAAGTATATCCATATATGTATACGTATAACATCCATCTCCAAACAATAGTAGCTGGCCGGGAACATTGTCACCATGTAATTCTGCTCTCATTTTTATACTATTTTCTGTCTTTCGTTGTCTTTTATACGTTAGGTATCGTAAAATTATCTTCCGAACAGTTAAATTCTCGAATTCAGCAAATATCTCAGAGGAGCAGAGCGGATCAATTGGAGCAACATTTTTATTTTGTATTCAGCTAATTGGGCTATAATTCAAGATTCCAGAGATGGATCGCGTGACATTTTGAAAAACTATAGAAAAGCGGCGAGGACTTCAAATTATAAAATTTTAGCTTTGGCTAGTTTTTGAGATATTATAGAATTAAAAAATAAATTAAAATTATATAAACATTATTAATGTATAGATTAATAATATATGATACTTATGTATAATTATATTTAATAGTATAATATTTTATTTTAAAATAAATTTCGAAGAATTATAATTTTACAATGGAGTGTTAGAAATTTACTTTCTTCATATAATTTTTAAAAATCTATTAAATTTTAATAATAAAATTTTTCATTAGTGATAAAATTGTTATTCCGTTTTCTATATCATCTATGTATAAACCTTTCATAAACTAAAATGATCATGCTACTTCATTTTTTGAACGTTTTTAAATTTTAGTGTTAAAGCTTGATGCTTAATTTTTTTGTATTTAAAATAAATATATTTAAATTATTTATAATAAAATATTCTAGCATATACGATTATGCAAAATAAATAAAAATGCATATTTTTATTTGAGTATGAATTTTAGAGAATTTTAGGAATTTTAAAGAAGAATTATACTATTCTATCCATTTCTCTACGTTTTCTTTTGCGAAGATAATCGATTTGGCAAATGAATGGTTCGCATATCGATAGTTGTGAAAATTCAGACTATGTTACTAGTATTAAAACAGGCGACTGATTGCAATTCAACATTACCTATTAATTTCACAACTACATACATACGAAGTTTATTTATTGGCCGATGATATGATATTAGCTATATTATCATATGAGAATTATGCCATAATTTCATTTTGTGATAAAAAAAATTAATCGTAATTAATGTTTGGGATGTATGGCATTTCAAATTTTGCAGTGATTTGTAAATAATAATTGAAGACGAACTATTACTATTTTTTGAGAGGTTTGGGAGTAATTGATGTAATTGAAATCGGGAATCATGGTTTGTGAAGAAGACGAGGATATAGTGAATTACGGTTAATGATAACGTATATAAGCGGAAATTTGCATTGATGGTAATTACATTGCATTTCGTGGAAACATCATGAAATGTTTTTCTTTTTGTAATTATCGTGCAAATTACAAGTTAGTGAGCAAATACAGATTTTATATATCTGAATCTTCTATCTCTTTCGCAATATTTCTAAGTATTGCAAATAATTATATTGCTGCATAATAAACTGGTGAAAATATAAAACAAGAAAAATTGAGAAAGTTATAAAGTTCTCTTAGCAACAAAATAAAAGAATTGAAATAATTTTTCATAATAATGTTTACTGAAAATTTCTATCGTCTTTTATCAATGTTATTTCGAAAAAGATTATTTTAGAAATTGTGAAATGAACAATGTTATTATTTTTCGTAGCAATCTATGATTGTTACAGTGAAAAAGATAACTACACCGATGATAGTAAAAAATTGTCGATAATTTAAACTGATAAAATTTCATAAAAGGTCATATAACGATCCGATCCCCTTGACCTTTACTTTGATAGTTCGTGAGTTCGTTTTTTTCAAAGTTGACTTTACATCACATAAGTGGAAAATTGAAAATAGTTTTTTCTCTCGAATATAGTAAAAATTCAATATAAATTCACGTATAAAAACATTGTTACACTTAGGATTCAGTATAGTACAGTATAGTGTGTGAAAGTAAATAATTTCTTTTTAAGAATTATTTCCAGGATATTAATCGTGTAAATTTATATAACGAAATTGAAAGATGAACAAATATATAACCAAATTGAAAGATGAACATGATAAAAAAGTTGATCAATTTGGCTCCTGATTCAAATAAACAAAACCTTTTAAAATACGTTTATGTTGTTATTATTTCAAAACAAATATTATTTTTTGGAATGATTTGAAACAACTCCTCGTACAAAGAATTATGAAATATCAACAAAATATTTCAGATACAGAAGATATTAGATTTGGAAAGACATCATTTACTGTATATATGTCTTATACTAGCTATTATAACAATTGTTATTGTTATAACAGTAACAATCACTTTTTTAGAAAATATTAAATATATACATTCTAATATAAACAAATAACGGAGTCCTAAATTAAATATAAAACATGATAGAATGATTTTAAATGATCCATGTGAAGAAAGCTGTATATTAATTTTTTACTAAATAAATATTATATAACATATGTATATACAAAATTCATCTATAGTAAATATTCGATTACTTTTGTGAGCTACTGTATAACAAACATCCTTATACTTATTTATAAAGACAAAATATTGTGTCTTAAGATTTTTTTCACGGTACGTCTAAAATTATAAACAGAAGTGATGCTTTATACCTCTCCGTTTTCCATAGGAGTCTGTCTAGAAGAAACACTGGTGCATATCACATCGTCGTCCCCGATATAAACGAGTTTTCCGGTAACAGGAGGTACAGAATATCGCGTCCAACATTCTTCATCGCTTGGTGCGTAATACTGCCACGGTTGGAAATTTTCACCATCGATAGATTTTTCCAAAATCCATGCGGCTGGTCTTGGTGAATTCGCTGCCTTCACAATTACGTACTCTATTTGATACACCTGGACAAACAAACACCTGTTTAGATATTATGTTTACTTATTCCAGATAAAGCATATTTGATATAATTAATTTAATTAATTTGATATCACACTTAGTATTATTTGTATTACTGGAATAAATAGTATAAAACACGATAAAAATTATAAATTGCAATCTCGATTTTATATTATATTTTATAAAGCAGTATTTTGCTTTGTAAAATTTAAATTGTAATTGTTGAACTTTATTAACCCTTTGTTTTACGATTTTAAGGGGCATTTTTACGAAATTGCTGCTCGAGATATGTATAGATATGTGTACACATGGAAGAAAAAAATAATCGTAGGATTTTCATTAACTCTAACTTTCATTAGAATTAAATGCATTTAAATAAATTAGTTAGTCAGTTATAAAATACTAGTTTTTTTATTTAATAATATTATTGAATATACATTTCATAATATTAACATCTCAAAATAGTAAATATTTTGATTTTTCATTTGAAATCCAAAAATTTTTTCTATATCTTAGAAAAAGGTAGGAAGAACGACATCCTGGTATATGATGAAAAAGGCACACGAGATAAAAAAGAACCACTGTTTTATAAAACATACATCTATACTTAAAAAAAATTAATTGAAATAAATGATAAATTACAACATAATAAATATGTATATGTAATAGCAAGGAGATATTTTTTTATAACCACTCTACATAGAAAGTGATAAATATTCTAATCATCCAAATTGATGTTAGAGGATCGCACGCGGTATATATGTAAATACAGACCGCCTACGATATCTTGGGCTATTTTGTTTCAGTGTATAATGGTGGAAAACGAGAGAGACGACAGAGATTCATAGATACCCTGCGGTTTGCCAGAATCCCTGTGGAGCCCGGTGAATTTTCTGCTGGATAATTAACTCCAGGCACGCAGAAATCGTGTAGAATAATTCACATAGCTGAATTACTCATAATCCATTCGTGACAGTGCCACGATTCCCGTCGAGCTAACGAATAACAATTATAAGCGATTGTTTAACTTTAAACTTTAAAAAATATATGAATATTATTTGAAATAAGCATATAAAAATATATAAATATTATTTGAATCAGAATATTACAGTTGTAATAAAAAAATATAGTCATTTCGTTAGAAAATTGTGTTTCTTATAGAAATAGAATATGTTTCATTGTGTTGAAATTAAAATACTATTGTAAATTTGCGCATTTGTACTTGGTCTTTGTACGTTCTGACTCTACGTATCATTCAATTAATCAGTCATTTTGCAAATTTGCAACGAAAATGACACAACTCTGCGAAAATTTCGGAAGAGGCGGAAACATTGTTTTCGAATATAGTTTTATTGTTTGAGTATAGTTTTATTGTTGAATATTGTAGAAATGATTTTATTAAGCTATTAGGAATCAATGTTGTGTTAATGCAATATCTCATTTGCAATTCTTTTCAACGAAGTTATATCACTAAATTCTGTTTTTCAATATTGGGGCTATAAAATGAAATTTCAAGGATTTGCTTAACATTTTTTCATTATTATGTCTTCTGTGTATTCTAGAAAATTCTAGAATTTTATGAAATTTTAGGAAATTAAAATATTTATATGATAAATTATTGCTGAATGCTTTTAATGGATTGGTCTAAATATTGACATATAGTATTTCAATGTTTCGTAAAACAGATTATGTTTTAATTGAATATCGTACAGCGACAAAAATCGCTATACAATTGACTAACATCGATCATATTCATCACATTGTTTCTTATTTTGCAATTTTCATTAATATGGAGCAAATCTTTAAAGGACTCTTTTCTCAGTTTATCGGTCCTCTATACGTTCCGAAGTTTTGACATTTCAAATTCGAGATATCCTATATAACCGTCTTGATCAACATTAAATCAATCAATAACGATCCATAAAGATTATTTTCTAAGATGTATTTAACAAAGTCTGCACATTTATTTCACAAAACAGGCTGTTTCTTTTTTTATTTTACAAATTAATAATTCCGTGAAATTACTTATTTCTATTATAAATCGTACAACCAGTGCAACGGAAAATAAGTTGGCTGGAATTTCAAACAACGAGACTAATAAACATGACATTGTCGCATTCTACATGTTGCCAATTTGAATATGATTGTAGAATTTGTTTCGTTTGTTTCTTTCGTTTTCTTGTCGATCAGTCATATAATAATTTTGTCGCTATACAACATTCAATTAGATATTTAACCTAAGAAAAACAATTTGGTGAAAAGATAAAGATGCACACAATGCTAATGGAATACGAAAGGAAGACACAAAAATTAGATTGTAATATCTGAGACATACATTTAAACAAATGTTTCATACGACAATATTTAATGATACAATATAATGATTTTAAATAACATTGTTACGGTTTATGTCTATAATTACATAATTGTGATTGTCATATTTTTGCAATGTGTATCATTATTTTCATTAATTTCAATATACTAATTTTCTTGTAAAATATCAACAAATTACTATTTTACTTTGTACAATGCATACAATGCATCAATTTAACTGTATGCAATAAATAATTTCATACAACATTTATAATATTTTTTGACAGAAATCATATTAAAATTTCAATACGAGTTTATTTTCCATTGTAAATGAAAAAATATCGTCTGCTATCCTTTCAAAAATACTCGAATAATGAAAGATTTTAACTCTACTTCGACTGATTGGTGACAAAATTTTATAAAATCATGAGATTGATTTTTAAGTCCAACTCGTTGTCGACGAATACGCAGCCACCCAACGTTCCTTTTCCTGTTTCTTTTAATAATTTGTCGGACGTTACAGTAACTCACGAGGCCTATCGCATTTCGATGGCGGACGTCGCGCCGTGTCACCGAGCAGACACGCGTCGCCCTGTTTCGTCGAGTTAACAAGACAGGAGTCTCTCATTCTCTCGTCGGGTCCGTCTTTGTCGTTGTCGTTGTCGTTGTCCTCGTTGTGTCGTCGTTACGCCGGGCATTGTGAGGCCAGACCGACGCCCACTTTCGGACCATAAAGACAGATCGCATGTCCGCGATACCGGCGGGGCCCGCTTCCTTCTAAGGACTTCGTCCGGAACGCTCGTTCCGAATCCCGAGGAAACGGACTTCAATTATCCGATTCTTTTGCTCGATCTGTGCATGTAGATCCCTCCAACTAGTCGAATCATGGAAATCTACTCGTTAATATTATAAGACCGAGGCGGCCTGTTTTAAATCGGACTTTCGCTTCTTCTTTTAGACAGTTTTTGAAATATTAGAGGATTTCTCAAAGAAATAATATTTGTTTCGAAATTGAAGAAATTTACATAGTTCGTTTCATTTGATAGTTTACAAAGAAAGTGACATAATAGTTATATCAACAATTTTACCGAAGAATCTACACAATTTGGAATTAATAATTTTACGAAGAATGAGAAATGTTCTAACAAGACTTTTGAGCAAAAGTGCAGATGCAAGTCTTCCGACTAATCGATTAAATCAAATATTAAATTATTTTTTAATATCCATGTATCTTACTTTTTTTATGTTCAATATAGTAAATTTTCTGTTTACGTGGTTGACAATTAACGATGAAATAAAATTTAATAGATGACATCATATAAACGAGATTTCATATGCACTAATTTTATAATACATGTAATACATATAATATATACATATATATATATATATATATATATATATATAATATACATATAGTATTATAATAGTATTGTAATAATACTATACAGTAGTATTATACAGTATTATTATTACAATATTGTAATAGTTAAAATGAATAGCTTTCTTAGCAACCAACAAATATATATATATCATTCATTCATTTTTCTTTACCATCACAGTCATCTAATCCAAAAAGCTACCGTGATTAAATAAAAATACTTTATGAAATAATTCCTTTTAATTCATTTACGAAGCAATCCGGATGCGTCGTCGATATTTACAGACGTGCAGCATACGCCTCCCAAAAGCTTGCGACCCAACAAGAAAACGAGGCAGAAGTGAAAAAGAGGAAAAGTACAACACACGCAGCACGATGTACAAACGTTCCAAAGCCTAAATATTTACACTGGCTGCACGTGTTCGTCTGCTCTTTCGAGCCCGCTATCAGCATCGCGTGCCTCGTCATGGGGTAGGTCGTGTAGAAGCCGACAGTGTATTCGGAGTTCAAGGTTGACGCTTTCTATATAGCAGCCAGGGTACATGTATATTGGATTTTCTTCACCGGCTGACGAACGTCGGCGAATACAGAGAAAACAAACGTGATTTCTATGCTAGCTTTTCGACTCCAATGAAACGATGCATTGGTGTTTCACGGATGAAAAAGATTGCTTCTTAACCTACTGTTCATCAAAACAATGGAAACGGATCAATATATATCTTCCTTCCTATAGTTATTTAATTTATTCGTAATTGTATTAAACAAAGAAGGAAAATATACAGTCACTTATGAAATTCTAGACAGAAGTTGAAATATATTTAAAGAGAAATCTTATAGAAATTAATTAATTTGTTAATTAACATTATTTAAATCCTGAAAAAATATTTGTTATATTTTTTTACTAGGAAACGTAAAATCAAAACAAAGAATCATGAAATTTACTATACAATTAGTGAGTATATTAAATACGTTATATGTTATTATTACAATTATAATTAAAGTAATTAGCTCTACATACAATTGTAGGTAAATTTTTTAAATTGTAATATCGCATTTTCGATTTATTTATATGTTTTTTTCAAATAAGAAACATTTTAGAAATACAATTTTAACTAACTAATTAATTAAGATCCAGAATCCTTTTTTGTTTGTTTTAAATATTTGAACTTTGACAGATTCTTCTAAATTTTTGCAATTAACTGTACATATTTATTAATATATTAGATTTTTTATTTATTATTATATTACGACATTTTTTGTTTGATAATGCGCTTTCCACAGTTACTGATTGACTTTCATTTTATTAAATTATTCCTACTGTATCGGTAAAAAGAAAAAAGAATAATCTCTCAGGATATATTAATATTATATTAATTTATTTTACTAATATTACTTAAAACCCCAAGAAGTAAAGTAGAAAGGAAAATAACTCTAAATTTATAGTAGGTTTAATTTAAATTTATAGTACATTTATAGTAAATGTAAAGAGATAAAACTTCATAATATAAAATATTAAGAATTATCTACATTTATATTTTGACTTAATTATTACACTTATCGTTAGAGTTCTGGATAATATTAAATAATTAAATAATATTATATTATATTAAATAATATTACATCCGTTTTTTAAATTTAATTGTCAATCTTTAAAATTTCATATATTTATTACTCACGATTTTATTATTTATATATATTATTATATTCGTGTATTATATTTTACATTATTTTTTTGTATGATGGAATATTCTTTCAAAATTATTCTTTGTATAATGGAATAGAGGTAATATTAGTAATATCATATTCTTTCCAAATGAATTATTTGAATCAAAAAGCAAAGGAAAATATTTTTATAAAATTTCATTTCTCTTTTTATTACTATTTAACATTTAACGTGTATGAATTCTAAATGATGTATAAATTCTAAATATGTTTAACAATACACATTTATTTTCATTTATAATAATAATTTTAAAATTTCAAATAATGTATAAGTTCTAAATATGTTTCACAATACATATTTATTTTCGTTTATAATAATTTAAAAATTCCTGAATGATTATTTACATTTAAATGCAAAACTGAATGTATATTCATTTTAAAACTTCTTTCATTGTATACATTGTACGTTGTATACAAGTAACACGACCAGCCTATATAATTTGTGTGGGTGAACAGCAAAAGAGTTGAGCAACAAGCAATTTGTCACTGTAACTAGACTTTATTTTTAAGTACATAAAGTGAGTGACATGACTTTAGGGAAAGATATTACGTTGTGCACAATTAAATATTAGATATAAAATGACTTGTATTTTTATATTATCAGTTATTGTCTCTATATCTAATTATTTTTGACTATCATTCTTTATATCTATTTTTTCATTTTAAAAAATATAATTGACGATAATAGTAAATATTGTTCTAATAACAATAAATAATAACGAATAGTTAAACTAATATGAGATTTAAAATATCTCTTTCATAATCAAAAAACATGTGTTAAAGTTGTATTTTGGAATTTGGAAGCTAAATTTTTTAATTATTAATAATTTCAATACAATAGTTGTAAAAATGCATTGCTTTAGCTAGACTATCGATAAAATATAAATTTTTCTGAAGTACGATAATTTAACGTCCTTTAATTAATAATACCACTTAAATAATTGATAATCGATAATGTTTGTGAAAACACTGAAATGATTTAAATTAAACGAAATTTTACATATAAAGAATATTACTGTTGCGATTATTTCAAATCTCTAAATAGACTTTACAATTTCTAGGATATTATAAATATTCAATCGAGACAAGTGAACAAATTAATAAATAAAAACTTAAGTGCAATTATTTTTAATTAAAAATTATTCAAACGTTGTAATTCACTTTCTCAATAATATTTCAACATATTAAACTTATTTCAAAATAGATACCAAACGAAATAACTTCTTCTAACATGTGAAATGCAAAGGTATAAATACTAAAAACAAAAGTTGAAATAAAATTGAAAATTAAAAAATTAAAATTAAAATTAAAATTATAAAGAAAGTATGTACCTATTTCTTCGTACAGCAGAATTTCTTTTAGCAAGAGTGCGAATTACAGAAACGATAAATATATCGTACTATCTTTATATATAGAAGAATGCAGGGAATTTGTGGAGTATCGGGGATGGAGGACTTCATGAAGTCATTGAGTAATCACGTTAATTTTTAACGGATTCTGTGAAAAAAGTGCTTCGAACCGGTCTTCTCGGTTCAAGGGCCAGCACGTTTATCTTCGATGGGTTTGCCTCAGTGTAAATAGTAGTAGGCTCATGGATGACCCTGCAAGAAACACATCGAGGGCTGTACTTGACGCACCCTATTCAACGTCTAACTCGACCTTTCCACAGCGCTATACTGTAGAGACTGATTATATTGCACAATAGTTGCAGCATTTTATAAAAGTAAACAGATAGTATCGAGTATACGAAGTAATTTTCTATCATTTTCTCGTGAATTTCTTTTCAGTAAAAATTGACAAAAAAAAAAAAAACAAATATAGTAGCTTGTATCAAATTTACAAAGAATACGTAAATTGTAGAGAATTATATATTGCACAATATATTGTATTATTATTTGTGTTTTAATAAAGAAGTAAGTAATTTAAAATAAACTTGGAAGTTATTAATAGACTGCGAATTTTTATGTATTTCTAGGGAACTTGAAATTTCAAAAATATAAAAAATAAGTATAATATATAAAATATTTATTATAATATACTTATTTATTATTATAATAATATTTATTACAATATTCAGCACTTAGATGAAATAAATTTCTACTTAGATTCCATTTGTTTAACTGCGTTTTTAAAGATATCAATTTGCATAAAAATCTAGTATGTCAACAGATTTTGAGTAATTTTGAACAAAGAATTTTTAAATAAACATATCTACTTATTTATTTTCGTAAGGATTAAAGATAGGATAAAGATATTTAATTTCTTTGAATTAAACAAAAGAATTGGTTAAGTATTAAAAAGATATTTAATTTCTTTGAATTAAATAAAAGAATTGGTTAAGTATTAAAAAAGCTTCTGTATTGAAAGAATATAATAACCGTGAATGAAAAATTATAAAAATGATGTTTGATTTTCATTGCTTCTTGCAATTTATTCTTTCTCTTAACATTATAGGTATGTAATAAATAATCCTTTGTAATCTTCCAATTTTTTATTTTTCCTCAAAAACTTGTTTGAATTGTATCACTCTTAAAATTCTTATACGACATGTGAAGCATTATAATTTGAAAATAAATTATATTTGTTTATGGCATATGGTCTTTTGAAAATTAAATGAAAATGAATTACTAAAATGCAATACTTATGTAAAACTTTATAATTCGGAAATAAAATTAAAATTATAATGCAATATATTTTACGATTTTTCTATACTTTTATTATTACTTAATATTTTATTATTCAATTCAATTATTGATAATTTCAATTATTGATATTTGGCAATAATTGATAATAATTGATAATAAAAATTATAAAGAAATATAATTGATAATAAAACTTTTATCGACAGTAAGTATTTCTGAGAGAGCAACCAATCTATAACCTAAATAAATACTTTCTAAAGGTTTCCATAAGCCTAGAGTTACTCTTATCCTACAAGTTACCCTTATAATCATGGAAAAGGTGAGGCCAAAAGTGGAAAGAAACGATCAATCGGTTCGAAGAAAATTAAAAGTGACCACGACCGCAAAAGTTACGCTCGATCTCGCTTCGAGCATCCGAGAAACATTTTTTTGCTAGGTTGCCAGAGCGAGAGCGGAATTCTCGTGGTACGAAGAAGTGGGCAGTGCGTTCAGGGGAAGGCTCCCACGATCGAGTCCGAAGACTAGTCGCCTTCGTTCGAGCTGGAACATATCCACGCAGCCTTGTAAGGATGCGGCCGGTATTAGCATCGAATGACAGAAATGGCTTTATAGTGGAAGCTCAGGAGATGAAGAAAGTCAATAATGACCGGATCGGCGCGGCATCGGGTCGAGAGAGTCGACGATCAGCCTCGATCCTTCGCTAAGAACGCGTGTAGATCGAACCAGATTGCGTTGTAATGGAAGAGATTTTATCGTCGACTGTACAATTATACAGGTGTACTGGCAATTCGAGCTGGAGCTTATTGTTGCTATTGAGATTGTGTTCCGACTCGACACGAACCAAAGGGTTAAGAATGATGCTTGCAACTGTGTTCTGTCAAGTGTGATGCAGCTCGGAAAAGTCCGGAAAAAACGAAAAAATAGTTTAAAAAAATATATACGCAATTCAAAAAAATATATACTTTCCACTGTATCAATAATTATGTTCATAATTAGACTGGAGAGTTTTATATACATATTTATGAAAAATCTTAAAATATATACACGCTGCTTGCTGCAGAAAAATATATAATGTTATAATATTTAATAGATAAAATAATTTCTTACGTTTTGTTTTCTTAATTATCTTCATAAAAATGTAAAGTGAATAAAACACAGTCAAAAATCACAAATTGTGTAGTTTTCTCAAAGTTTACTAAACTTTCTGGTAATTATTTGTGCATTTTATTAAATTATTTTACTTAAATTTGTTTACATATTTTACATTTAGAATTTAATACCGGCTTCAAGAATAAGACTTATACATGAGAATTGAACCAAAGTAGTTAACTCTGGTTTCTGAATTTTTTTAAATTTTAATGTCAAGTACTTGATGCTTTTTATATTTAATCTAAATTTTCTTAAAATTTTTTTGACTGCAGAATAATAAATAATTTATTTCACAAGCCAATATGATTATTCCAAGAATATACGATTTTATACATTTTGTAAGTGGTTAGATAGAAACTATGTTTACAATAATACATTCAATGTTTAAGTTTAAATTTTCAGAGATATTTTAAAGAAGAATATATTATCTTCTATATTTCTTTATTTTTTGTTTGATGAAGTGAACCGATCTAATAAATCAGTGACTCAATTATTACTGAAAATGAAGTTCAATAAAATTTATTATTATTGAATTATTGAACTATTTAATTTTTCAATTACTAAAATTCGACAAAATTTGTTGATAATTTGTATGATATGTTAAAATTAATCAGTACAATTGGGCTGTGATATAAAATATAAAATTAGACAATAGATAAAAATAAACATATATGTACGTGATGAGAATAAATAAAATGCATTGCAAATTCTTTTTTTTAGAAGATCATGATTTATAATTTAATGCATAAATAGGTATATATCTTTCTGATATTTTGTTAATCAATTGTAATAGAAATATATAAAATAAAAATTTTCTTTCATTAATGCCAAAATTAATCATTCATTCAATAAATGTATTATTATCTATAAAGCATGAGTATTAGACATCAATAATAACATTGTATGTTTATAAATAAAATACGTTACCATTTATAATATTTATAACAAAGACAAATCAACTTAAGAACATTTTAATTCTTCAAAAATTATTAAAATCAAATATATTTTTTATGGATAAAGTGTCATCATCTGCATGTAATAACACGTAGTGACACTTGTAAAACAGATCATAAAATAAGTACACACTATCGAAGAACAAGAAGACCTACTGTATCATGAATCTCAACAACTCCCCAAAAATTTTTCGAGCGTTAAAATTTTTTAAGACGTTTTTAAAAAATATCCACATGCTTTTGAAGTATATTCGACACATAGATACAAAGTGTGTGGAAAATTAACCGTAGCCCAATTACGACTCAAGTGATACATAAATTGTATTTCGACTTAGTTAGAAGTCGGATCTTCTCGGAACAATTTGCGACGCGAATTAGTCAAGCAGTCGTCAGGGAGACACCATACAGTGGCTAATTAGGTCCACAGAAGTGTTTACAATTAACCATGTCATAGCAACTAATTGTTCTAGGCTAGACTCATTTTAAAGGTTCTTGCGTAGGTGGTTATATATCCAAAGGCGCTATCATTCATGTCACAAAACTTAGGTTTCTGTTTTGCTTCCTTTTATAATTCTGTTTGTTCAAAGAATGCATATAAATATAGTGTTTTTACACACACATGCCTACATCATGGTTATAAACATCCAAATTTTTAAGAGTATAACTTTTATAACGCAAAATTTTCGCAGCAGAAAATTTTGTCCATAATATGATTGCTATATTTTGAATGTTTTACATATTTTATGTATTTTGGATATTTCATGTATTTCTGATTTAAGATTCAAAATTTTCATAAACGCATATCTACAATTTAATGATCAAGAATAGATATATACTTGTGTCAATGATATTATTATAACTGTTTTAATGCAATAATCAGCTGATGATTTCGTGTCATTTCAAATACAATTTCTGGTTGATGTAAATTTACGTTTTTAATAATCGTTAAATTATTACATTGAGTACATTTTAATTGTAATGTTTGATATTATATATTATACTATTATTATACATTTTATTTTATATTATATATTGAAGATACATCTTTCTCGTATTATATTCTGTACATATGATTTACTAACATTAGGCAAAGTAATGATTCAGTTAAATAAATTAGTATTGTAAATTTTACTTCAACGTCAATTAACAAAATAAAAAATTATATCTTATTGCTTGAGATAAAAAATTTGTAAAAATCGTATGGAAAATTGAATTCAGATCAAAAATTAGTTAGTTTAATTTAATTTCTTAGAAAGTCAAATTAAAATACAAAATATAAAATACTATTCTCTGAAATAAGACTATATTTTTCAAATGTACATTTTCCTTATAATCAAGAAGTATTTCTAATTTTTCACTAGTTAAATTTAAGAAAAGGTATGAAATTTGAAATAGTATAAAATAGATAAAACTATATTTTTTAAATATATTTTCTTGATAATTATATAAAAAAAAGGGGGACTCACCAATTTCAATGAAATACATTGTTGAGGTTACCATTCTAAACAATTTTCCCCTATATCGTGTTATCAAAAAGTTTCAGCGGAATTTCCAAAAACGTGTCAATTCCGATTTGACTGAATTTTGTAGATAAAAACAATATTTATGAAAAGGATTTTTGGCGACTCGAAATTTACACCCAAAATTTTGCGAAAAAGTTTGAGAATAAAAATAAAGCAACTATCTACTTGAAATAGATTGAATAGCAATGATTGCATCGATTTGAGTTGCTGATTGCCTTATAACTAGTTTAAAACAATCCAAATCTAGTAGCTATTGAAAATATATCGTATATCTGCACTCCATAATTATTTATACAGAGTGGATCGTAAGAAGTAGTAATGCAATCGCATTAAAATCGTGATTCTGCATGAAAAAATAAATAAAAAATTTGATATAACATTTTTTCGTCCGACGACTCGTTATTGAGAAAATCATATTCAATCTAGGTATTAAAAGTATTGCGCAATTAAAATAAAACAAATAAAAAAAAATTGTTCAATAATTTGATAAATTAAAAAATGAAAGTATATTGGAATTAATTCGTCTTTGATTGAGTTATGTTACATATGCTGCAACAAAGATAACATTTGCAACATACTTATAATACAATTAAAAAAAAAAAAAAGAATATTTTGCAAAAACTTATGTCATTCTAGTCATATCATTTTCAACTAAGAACAGAATAGTATTATAGCATAGTTACGCTCAGTCATATACACATTTTATGAATGTTCTTAATTTCTTCGAAACAAAGGCTTAAATGATAAAATTTTGTATTATATCATTTACTTATTTTTTTATATTTATTAAAAAATTTATATTTATTAAAAATGAGCATCGATCCAATTGTAATACTATTTACGATCCATTTTGTACAATCTAATTGAAATATGTTTCAGTTTAAAAATTAAAAAATGACCAGTTTTTTTTAAAGAAATATTGATTTGTGTTAAATAAATACTTGGCAGGCGTACACCATTGTCTTTTGAAAACAATTCACAAAAAAAATGATTTTTTAATGAATAATTGATTTTTAATGAATGATTTTTTACTGAAGTATATATTCCATTACATATCCAAGAATCATTGATATCGGTGAAAAGTTCACCTTTTAAAACATATAAAACATGTTTTAAAATATCTCGAAAGTTCAGAAAACAACATATTTCAAAGCCATTAAAATCGGTGAGAAATCCTTTTTTTAGATAGTTATTCTCTTCTTATAACAAACCCCAGATGAATGACAAAACTAATCAGTTAACCCTGAAAATAAAATCAATAAGAATACCAATTTTCTGCAAGCATAAAACAAAATTACTTGCATTCTAAATCACTGAGAACTTATAAGATCAAAACATTATTCGTTCATTTAAACTCTATCATGATTCAACATTTCCAGCCGTTTTATGATGCGGTTTACGATCGTCAGTTCGCATCTTGGAAGATAATCTCTGCACCCTATCTATAAACCGCTCCATAATTGTAATTACAAATACTATCAATCGTCTAATTTCGTTTGTACAAATATTTTCTGGTCAGTGACATTACTATAGAATGTTCATAACATTCAATAGGCGTAGGCGCCATTTCAATTATCCTTGTTTCAGCGTGACAAATATAAATCTGAAACATATGACCTTTTAAATGTATATCTAAAAGTCAACTATATCCTTGACAAGGTGCCTCCATTTCCGAATTCACAAACTGTAAGTTCTCAAATTGTCCGCAACCGGTCGCGTAAATCACGCCAATATCTAAATACGCTAATTATAGGTTCCAGAACTGAGGATCTTTTTCAGCATCTTGTTCAAACCTGTGTCGTGTTGAGTATTCTTAAAGCGCGCAATGATATTTTTACAATCACGATAAATTTTATGAAATAATCTCGTAAAACTATGAATCTTACTTATTATCGTTATAAATTTACTTGTAAGTAAAATTGTATTGAGCATCGCATAATATTAAAATTTTTAGTTTAACTTTTTGCGCTGGAATGACATGCCACGCACATCGAGAATTTTTTGTCCCAAAATTGCAATATTTTCTCAGTTATAAGTACATTTAAGTATGACCTAGGCAATACGAATAATAAATTTATTACTTCTCAATAATTCCTATCCACTGATATCATACCGACAAGTTCAAAAAGAAAGCGACGAATTATTGTATATGGTTTGGTCATTCGTTATGCTCCGCAATCAGTTGCCAGCGCAGGTGGTTAAAGTCAAATTGTTACTTATAATGTATCGAATTTTGAATCGATTCATTTTCTTTTTTTTTTTTTCTAAATTTAGGTTATCAGTGTATCAATTATTTTATATTTTATACAAGTTTTTATAGTACTTGTATTTTGTTTTATAAGCTGTAGCTTCTTTTGAGGATAGATTACTTAAAATATCGAAATTCCTCGAAATCTAAGAAAGTTTTGAGTTTCGAGAATTCGAAACTTCATATCTACTTTTTTTGTGAATAGAAAGTCTTGAAACTCAGATAAGAAAAAGTATAGAAACAGTGAATAAGAAATCGTTTACAGCGTGAATAAAAAATTTGATTCATGTGTATGTTAAATGCGAGATGCTTCGTGGTATTTAAAGATATAAATGTGATAAAGAGATAGATGTGCAATCGACTGCAATTCAGGAATGATAATGTAAAATATTAAAATCTAAAGAAATTATAAAAAGAAAATTTTGCACTGCTATCAACAATATTAAAATTTCCCTCAGTATTTAGATATTAGAATGATTTTGGACATTAGTATTCTTAAATAAGAATCTGGATTAGATATTTTTGTATGTTGTTATGTTTTTATTTATCTGTGGTCAGTAAAAATTTATATTAAAGTGTTAATTCTGTTGCAAATTTTGTTCTTAAAACAAGAAATTTCTCTTATAAAAATTAATACTTTAAGTTTCAAAAAAATTTCAAAATCTTACAGTTTCGGATCCAAATTTCGAGAATTTAAAAATTAGTTTCGAACCCATCCCTATGTTCTACTATTCTGTTTTACTTACTACAATAAATTCTGATTTTTTTTTTTTTTTTGACTTTGTAATAACGTTCTTTTTTTTATATTAGTTAAAATCGAATATTTTTAATTGTATAATACAAATTTTATTACTTAAAATTTTTCTTTTTTTTCTGTTTCTTTTTTTTTCTTTAGTATCAGAGAAAGATAACGCATGGAAAAAATTGGTTGATATAAAAACGGAATCGAAATTTTCATATTCTCGATGATATGAGTTTTATGTCATATTCAAATAGATTAATATAACTAATACATTAATATGTGTAAAATATTATAATTTTTCATTATCGTTACTGAAATATTCTTTTATGATGATTTATTATTTAATTGCGTATAATTTAGTTTGAAATAAATTTATTTTAGAATTAAAGTTTTTATTACTAACATGTAAGCCGACAGAACACTTTTATTATCATATTAAAGAAATATACATATGCATTCATAATAATTTTGTTTCAATTTCGTTTCATTTTTCGTAACAATAAAAATTTTTAAAGAATATTTGAGTTATCAAACTAGATAACTTGTCGTTATGAAAAATTTAAGATAACGGAACACGCATATAAAAAATAATTAAAATAATTAACAACCAATGCCGACGATTATCACAATCTTACGACGACTAAACCATATTGAAACTGATAAATTGCACTTTGATTAATATTATTATTAATAAAATTGCAGATACTGAAAATGTTATTAAAAATTCAACCGTTCTATCTACGACTTAATATTCCAAATCACAAATTATCACATCAGAAAAATTATCTTGGTTGCCTCTCTGACGGAAAGCTACTACCCTGTTTACGCTTAGGTCTTTGTAACTCGTAATTTCACCGGTCGCTTACAAAGAGAGACGAACTGTTGCATCATTCCAACCATTCATTTGTTTTCCACGTCCCCGTACTTTGGTTTTCACGTACCGGATGATATAACGCTGAAGTAAATTGCACACTCTATTCTCGGTGTAGGGCAGATATTCTAAATACACAAGCAACCGCTATTTTCTGACCACGCGAGCACGTTCGCGCGCAGTGTGAACTGAGAGCAAAAAGTCTCATGGTGATAATGCACTGGCAACTTTCAGCCGAGAGATTCGCGCAACTGTTCCGAATCTTGTGTTTTATATCTACATATATGTACGCAGATGTTTTTTGAGTTGTAAAAATTTCATAAATCAAAAATTTCAATAATAGAAAAAATATAATTTATCTGTAAATTATATAACTATTTTATATAATAATCTGTAAATTGTATAACTATTATAGAGTAAAAAATGATTTAAAAACTGTTACGTTACAGTCCTAATTGAAACAGTTTTGAAGGATGAATATTTTAGATAACTATTATGAAGGATTGAGATTTCTGTTCACATCGGTTTCAATTATGTTCCATAGATCTCGATTATAGGACCGCCATTTATTTTATCTCATAGCAGTCCTTAATTCTGCATCTCTGTACTTTGATTGTAGTTTCTAGGACCGTTTTCTATTTTCTTCTACTGCTACACAATGTCCAACAATTGGTGATGAATCTAATTGTTGTCGAGAAGCTCGAATGGAGAATTCAATATTATCCTAAATTATACTAGTCGGTTTGTGTTCCATTTTCGGGTTCCACCGCTCACTTAGTGTAGAAAAACTATTTTCTGCGCTTAAATTCAATTTATCTCCTCATCGGTCGAGTATGTCATCGAATATTATAGATGATATATTATTGATCCACTTAAACATGCCTAAATAAAATCATGAAAATTAAAACTATTAACTGTGAAAAAAGTTTTGAGTTAAAAGTTTTGATTAAAAATAACGATTCTAGAACTGATGTGTGAATCGTTATCCAATATGTAAAGAACCATAATCGAAATTGATATCAACAGAATTTTCAATTCTTCATAACAATCATTAAAAATGTCAATTCTTTATAACTGTTTGAAGGAGCGGAATCGATATCATAATTATTTTCAATCACAAAATAGATAATTTTTAGATGATAAGAAAAGAAATATATATATATATACATTTTCATCTTTTTAAACGAGAGTTAAATGAACGAAAGAAATAAGAATGACAACAGAATTTTAAATCAGATTTGATCGTAAATTTAGCGTTGAAAACTCCTTATCTCGTAACAGCAAAAAATAACTAAGATTTTCCAAAAACAAATTCAATTACCGTTACAAAATTGTTTTATCCGACTTTACGTTTTATCAAATTGAGATCCGACTTTTAACAATTTTGCCAAAATTATGAAGAAACCGTAAAATTGTTCTGTATAACAGCAAAAATACCAAAAAACTTTTATAAATAAATTCAATCGCCATAAAAAAATCACTTAATGCGGTGTAATTCCAATTAAAAGATACGCTGCCGTCATGCTAGAAGTCTAGGAGGACTTTTTCGACGTAAAGAAACCACAGCCGATTCCTTGGAAGCCGACGCGTCCAAGAATTCTAATAACGGCAAGAGTCGCCCTTTCTTCGATGGAACTCCTCAGACCCTGAGGAACGAGTCCCGGCCACGCAAAGAGGAGCACTTCAAGCCTTACCGGCTCCGGGAACCGTCTCTCCGGTAAACTTTCTTGCCGCTGCACCTCGGTGCACCCCATTTACGGACCTTGCAAGATAGCGCACAATGCCAATTTATTAGTGGTGCCCCTTAGCCTCGCTTCAACGGGGGTCTTACGGTCTCGAGTCGCGCCCATAAAGGGATGCCCGACACCATCGTCCGTGAGAAACAAGAACGGCAACGATACACGGTTACCACGGTCCACTTCTCTCCACTTTCGACGACGGATGCAGTTTTTGAAAGTTAAAGTGAAAGTTTCTTTTATGAAATTAGTTAAAGAAGTATGAATCATTGTGGATGCTGAAATAGGTATTGATATGAAGGTGGAGAAAGTGATTGACGGATGTTTTGATAATTCGAAAAATATTTTGCATTGAGAAGTTTGAAATTGAAATTCAATTTCCCAAAAAATTCGATTCTTATTCTGTAATTTTTTAAAATATATATTTGTGGCTGTGAAATGAGAAACTTTCATTTTCGAGATATTATTATTTAAAGTTTTTAGTACCAATTCTTATCAGCAGTATTCTTTCTATAATATGTATAAATATATGTATTTTCTTTACTTTGAATAATATTATTTCTTTTGTATGTACCACTTAGGTATATGTACGTAATGTGTTACGTATGTAATAGTATGCTATTTCTAGTAAATAAAATATAGAATATAATTTTAAACATTTTATAAGATTACACATTTTTATTAGTTAAACATTTTTTAGTTTTATAGTTTTATTTTGTACGAAATAGGCTATATTATAAATAGATTAATAAAAATGGAAAATGAAAAGAAATCACAAACGAAAGATACGAGTCATATTCTCCAAATTTTATGGAGTGTTATTTTGCCTAATGCGTACGAACAGAACATTAGGTTTCGGTCAAATTATTTTTTTTATATATTCTTTTGTGATAAATATATAAATTATATATTTAATAATTCAATTGAATAATACAAATCAAATTTTTTGAAATTGTGACATGCGGCATTTTTTCCTATAGCCATAAATATACTGGCAAATTTTTCTCGAAATAAATTTTTTAATCGCTTTATAGAACAAAACAAGCATGTGCAATAATCTGCATTTTTTTTGTTAACAAATGACAAAATATAAGAATTATAGTCATTTATTTGACGAAGTGATAGCAATCATACTACTGTCCAAAAGTTTTCAAGTGTTTGTCAATTTCATATTCAAAAAATAAATATAAATTTTACATCATTTTACCATTTAAATATAAGTTAAATGACAGTAAAAATATTTATAAATAAGTATCTTTAATAATATAATTTCATCTGTTGAAGTTCTGTTCAAACTTAATAGAGTACTCTTAACATTTAAATGATATAGTAATGCATCGTTTGTGTACACTACATTCTTTCTTTAATGTTCAAAATAGTTAGAAGATAATATGAAGTAATGGACAGAAATAAACACATTGTTCCAATTGATAGCCAATTATCTTAGAATGTATTAGACAATATAGATAATGGTTACATACTATGATTTAAGATAAATACATTCCATATGCAGGATAGAGGTTATCTAATTGTCGAAGAGGTTATCTAATGTGTTAATAGAATTTCTACTATAATAGAAATATCGTATTTTACGTAATCAAAAGTTTATTGACATTTGCAATGAGTTAATATATTATGCATGCAAATAAGATATTTAAATAGAATAAACGAATAATACCTAAATAATAAAATTAAATAAGAAACATATATCACATAGAAGTTAACGCATATTATTATATTAATAATTATATTACTATATCATTTTTCACTTGTACTATAGTATAGTATTAAATATCTATGTAAGAAAACACATTTTTTTATTCACATTATCAATTTATGTTTTGTAATTTTTACTCTATCAAATAAGATGCTATGTAATAGAACATAGATAATTCCATAACTTAGTCATCACGTTGTGTATATTTAAAAAAAAACTATCATTTTTGGTTCGTCATTCTTGAAAATTATTTCATCCAAAACTTGGACTTTTTTTCTATATACAAAAACAGTCTTCTTAAAAATGCCGTTAAATAATCTTTTAGTAAACTCATTTTACATTTTCTGCAATCTTCTTTTGAATATTAATTTTCATTTCCGAATAAAATATTTTTAAATATTTTTAAATATTAATTTTCATTTCTGCTTTCCTTTCTATTCTCATTCATACGTGTTTCACAAAATTCAAGTCAAACTTCTATTTTTACAATTTTAATAACGTGACGAATCTAAAGAAACTATAAGCAAATAGATATTATTAGTAAATATACAGAAAAACTTTACTGTCTACAAAATCAAAGATCCAAAAATAAATTCGATCGCTATAAAACCAGTTGATTCTCTCTGAATTCTTTTACCTACTCTCATGTATGTATATTACAGTAACACTATTAATAAAATTATAATGCTATGAATAAAATATTCAAAGACTTTATTCTCTGTTACTTGGTCCACTTGTTTCAAACGTGTATATTTAAAAAAAAAAATCATCGTTTCTAGTTCGATTGTTAGACTTAACGAAGATGATTACAATCTAAACCGGCCGTTTGGACGGCCGGTTACCAACACAATACAAATAGTAGCGCGTTGGTAAACGATCGTACAACGTTTATTGTTAGCGACATGCGTGAAACGCTCGCGCGGAGTTGAGCGGACACGCGTATAAAGCCGCGTTTCGCGGAGGTGTCGCTTCTCAAGATGCTATCGCGGATAACAACGTGACGCGAGATCTGTTTACGATACAACCTCTCTAGTTCTTCTGCCGACTCTTGCTCCTTCTCTTCCTCTTCTTCTTGTTCCATGTCATACGCGCACGCGGAACGGCGCCCAAGCAACGTATATCGCGAGCGATGGTACATCGTTGGAAATTATGTTCAAGATGAATCATTATTCTTATTTGGTCCAAGTTTCAGGTTATTCTTGGGTATTTGAATTGCAGTTAATTCTATTTTATATATTTATAGTACCAGTTTAAAGTTATTCTTGGATATTTTAATACTGAACAAAATAATATAATAATATATAATACACTCAAATTTGAAAGAAAGAGTTTGATTCAAATTTGAAGAATTTAATTCAAATTATATTTTCCTACATTCGAAAACATTTATAGTATCAGAAACAATTATCAGACGACACAGAAGAAAAGTACTCCGAATTAGTTATTGAATCATTTTAAGAAATATGTAATTTAGCAATTTAGAAAAATGTTAGAAAGATATGTATATACATGTACATATATAATATGTAATAAATCATAATTTTTATAACGTGTAACGTAGTCATAACATAAATTATTCGATCCAATCATTCTGACTATAATTAATCCCTTGTCTTATATAATCGAGTCACACTCGTGATAGAAGTTATAATTTTGATTCTAGGAAAAAAAGCGAATGGCAATTCTGTGAAATTTTAATTCCTTCAGTTTAAATTTAATTTCTTTAAATTTAATATTAATTATAAATAACGTTTCAATGTTTTATGTCTAAAATAATGTTACAATTACAATAAGTAATGCTTATTTAAGAATATTGGAAAAAAAATTGTAAGTCAAAAGATCAATAATCAGTTTAGATAGAGCTGTATTTATGTATTATAAAAATATTTTAGAATTTTATTTATTTTATACATTATAATGAGACCCGAATACCATGATTATTTTGATCAAATTTGAAACAAATCTAAAAATTTAGGTACCCATTCATGATGTTTCATTTTCATTCTGCTAAACGGTGTCAGCATGTTCTATGATTAAAAATAAGAAAAATATGTTACATACAGTTGCAATTGCGTTAGTACAAAATTACAATAAAAACAACAAAATTATAAGTGTTTGATTTCTCATTTAATTTTCCATGGAAATATTGGCACTATTTAAATGTGTTGTGTGAGAGATTGTGTTTATTACTAACTATCATTGTAATTATACATGTCATACGTTGTAATGCTACTTTATGTAATTAATATCGATGGGTATCAGTTAGTTGATAAAATAAATTAAATTTATAATTTTAAATTTAAAATAAATTTATAGTTTTAGTATTTTTGTTATGACTTTTTAATAAAGCCTTTACAACCCTATGTTAATCATAGAACATTCTGGCGGGATAAAAATGAAACATTCTGTGCTTATGACTAAAGTTATAATCCATTATGCATATGTACATACATCAATAAGCTTCAATATTCAATCTTTAACGGTTATTATAATATATAAATATGCTCTGAATATGCTATTCATATATTAATATACCGCATACATTTATTAAATACAATAAATATCTTATAACTTCTACATACATTTTTAGATTGTTTTCAAATTTTACTAATATAATCATAAGTTTTTCATTTCAGTGCTAATGAAATTTTGCAAATATTCTTTGATTGTATATATAAAAATTTTTCTATTTCGCTTATAATCTTCACAAAACCTACTAAATTGAAATTTTATAAGAAACAGATTAAGAAATTCTTTTTTTATAACAAAAACAATGTAAACATCGATATGATCGATGCATAGATGCAAGGGCGATATTTTTCATAAATATAAATTAATCATAATAAAAATAAGATAAATTAATAAAATTATCAAGTGTAAGATATTAATAAGATATCAATTGCAAGATATTAATAAAGTATAAATAATCATATTGTTATTGATAACTGAATTTTACATTACAGTGTTAATAAAATTTCAAAGTGTCTCATGTAAAACATAATATATACATATTCAAAAAAAAAGTTCGAATACTTTTATGTATCACGTATTATTCATGATCGGCCAAAATATCCACGTGCTGTAGAGTAAATGATAGACAAATTGCGCAAATAAAATTCTCTCAAAAATAAATGAGACGAGAATGATATACAACCGAATAGCAAAAATACATTTAATGAAGTTTTCTGTTTTACCTAAAATAACGTTTTAAACCAAAATATTTCGTAATCCATCGAATAATCTTTAGAAGAATTTCAATTACAATACCAAAGGAAAAAGGAAGAACATCAACGATAACGATATAGCAAACCACAAGATCTCGTAACTTTATACTCAACCAGAAATCCTCGACGTCGAAACTGACGTCTAGTTGACATGAGTCTCATAATCGGATTATATCGTCTCGCGTTACCTTAAATCCATCTGCAATTAATACGTCCACCTTCTACTTGGTAACGTGATATCGTTTTAAATATCTGGTTGTTTCACGCGCACTATATACGCGGTCTAATAGTACTCAAAAGGTGGTAGCTCGTGATATGACATCCCATCAAAATAAAATACGTAACAAGTAAACTGTACATAAAGGGTGATTGAAGAACCATTTAATTTCTAATTCTAATCAGTTCTAATCGAAGATCTTTGATGAGTATTTATAATTGGTGAAATTAAAATTAGAATTAACAAAATGGTCGGAATAAAAATTTTATAATATTAAATATTAACCTTGTTGAAAATAAAATCCTATACGGATAACAGGATTTTATTTTCGTTCTTGAAACTTGTATTCAATAAATTTCAAAAAATTATAAGTATGTGTTATATAAAATTTTTAACTTTCACATGGCCTTAATATTATTGTATATCTACGAGTTTTCATATTATGTTCTGTGCATTTTTTAATAACATAATTATTCCTAATTCATATTCTGTAGTAAATAAGATATGAAATTTATTATAAAAAATAGTAAATATAATAATGCCTTGATAATATGAATGTTAATTCATGATTACAAAAATACATCGACATATTGTTTATATGCTCTGTCTATAATCTATTTATTTGAACATGTACTGAAATACATAAGATATACGTTAATCATAAGAATCAATGATATTTTGGTCATAATAATTTTTGTTTTCTTTTTTTAAATAGTTAAAGCTTTTATAGTAAAACCATTTTTCTAGTAAAATTGAGCAAACTAAAATTTTTCTTTCATAAATACTTAATTTTCAATATAAAGTAGGGTAAAACTTATATTTAGAGAAAACAATTTTGATGACCGTCACATCGCTAACCGTAAAACATGCTCCATATCATGGAAAGTACTTTCAATTTACAAATGAACCAATAAATCTAATGCAGAAATTGAATGAGCCTTATTTTTAATCTATATTTTACATGTATAAAATTTATTTACTAAAAATTATCAAAGATATTAAAAATTAATTATCAACAAATCAATTATTAAAGTAAATGAAAACGAACAAAAAGTTTGTTTCTTCTTGTTATAATAAATTAAAATAATATTATATTAATATTACATGTAAAATTTTTATTGTACCTACATAATGTTACACTAGTGTTAAATTATGAACGTTCAACATTATATTTGCAGCAGCGGCACGAAAGAATATAATCTGATTGGATACAATTAAAATAAAACTTTCTTTTTGTTGGTAATTAATAAACCGAACATCGGGAATTAATAAATAGAACATCTTTTGTTTAAAGAAAAAATGAGCATCTCATATTTTATGAAATTTAAAAGAAATTCTCTGCATAATGATTCTAATTTGCATGGGTATTACATCAAATATTAAAATTATTTTACATTTTACATTAACAATAAAATGATGAATGATACTAAAGAAAAGATTCATAGTTACACGGTTCTTCTTATATACACTTTATTTATTACACAATTTCTTCATTCGTAGTACAATAATTGAAATATGATTAAAAATAAATTAAGTAATAAATTAAATAATATTGATGAAGATATTTCACTCTGTGGAAATATAATTAAACGACTTTTAGCTATAAGTTACATTAAGTAACATCATTTCATTGTAAATGATCTTAACATTTCAACGATCTGCACGATTTTAAAGTGATAAAAAATTATATAACTTACTATGAAGATCTACTAAAAAAAAATAAATGAAAGTGATGTTGTCGCAATTGCCACAAAACAATAACAAAGAAGACATTTTGATAGTGATGTTATTCCAGAGTAAAAAGGAAATGTTGGAAATGTATAAAATTCAACTTTCTTAATCCTTTTTTCTTAATCCGATGCATCGGCTCTACGATTTTTGTCTTATTTTAATACTTTGAATATTTTTTGAACGTTTGAATATTTCGTATCTTCTCTTATTGATACGTTATTTTTGAAAAAGCAGTATATCTGTTTTACCAATACATTTTTGTATATAATATTTCTATAACAGTGCTATAGTATTAAGAGGGTTAAAAAAATATTAATTTTTTTAATTCTTCTTATTATTGACTTTTTTGGACGTGAAAACGAGACACAGGTATATACGAATTAGTCAAGCAAAAATATTTATTATTCTTGAAATTCGTGTGACATTTTCAAGGTTCGCATCGCTATGAATCCGTTGATCCGCGTTTACCGTGAAATACGCGCGTGCAAAATCAACGAGAGGACTCCGCGCGGTCTGCCCACGGAGATTCCACGGAGAGAGAGAGCGTCCTGGTCTCTTGCCAACTTGATCTTGGCTTGGACCTGGTTTCGCGATGACACTATTGCCAAAAGTAATTCGCGTGAATCGTGAATGCGTGCGCCTCTTTGAACGTTAACTAGAAATCTCGGCAAGTATTGCGTGTGTATTTGCATACGGTGAAATTAGTCTGGATACGAGGAAGTGTGTACGCGTCTCGATCCGATATAAACTTCCGCCGAATAGGAGACCGAACGACGGCTTGGGATCATTAATCTTCTGCAGTGTTTCTTTAAATACGTGTACAGAGACGAACAGTGTAGAACACGCAATGATTTCCACAAAACTGTTCGCTATTCGGTTGTATATCATTCTCGTCTCATTTATTTTTTAGAGAATTTTATTTGCGCAATTTGTCTATAATTTAATCTACAGCACGTGGATATTTTGGCCGATCGTGAATAATACGTGAATGACATTGAAATATGTATGTAATGACTGAGAACAGTATTTACTAGCTTTCCGAAATATAAATTATTTATTTATTTTTATAAATAAGTATAATAGTTATTATCGTTCCGAAATATAAGTTATTTATTTACTTTTATAATAAAACTAACGATGGCAATATTTGTTGTCTTTTTTAAAATTTTCTTGAATGATTTATTTAAAATTAAATACATAATTTATCGAAGTAAATTGAAGTTATTGATTTTTAAATATTGTGAATAATATAATAAATTATTAGTAGATATTGATATTATAAAATTAATCATGCAAACTTGAATATCTAATACGAATTATTTATAGAATTAATCAGGATAGAATTTATTAAATTCTAATCAGATTCGATTAATTTTCTCTATTTTATCTATAGTTCGACAATTCGAATGAACCGAAGATAATGAATGCTGCAAATAACTAAAATACTCTATAATATAAACATTATTAATGTAGTTGTATATGCAAATCTTTTTATCACATATCAACAAAAAGATTAATTTTTTTCATATCATAATATACTATTAGTTTAGTAATAATCTTAATGAAAAATAAAATTGACCTGCCTATTTATAATCTTGCAACTAAATTACATTCTTTGGAATGTAAGCAAATATCCATTACAGTAATGTATCCGTTAAGATTTATTAATATAAATATATTATTAATATTGTATCTTATAAAGAAAGAGATATTTTAACTTTTATTTTTGTAAGATTTAAAAGAAAAAAATAGGTGCAATATTCTTGTGTATTATTCTTGTCGTCCACGTGACAGATTTTATAAAATCAAAATTAAAATATCTATTAAACTAATAATTTTTCAACATTTATAAATTAAAAAATTAATTTAAAAAAAAATGTAGAGCTATATCGATTTAATACATAAAAATAGTGTATGATTTTATTAATAGATTATTATTTAATTTAAAAAATTAGAGACTTTAAATTCTCCGAAAATCTCCATCACCTCTTCACAAAAAAATTATTACTGTTATAATATGGCTTTCTCTGTTCTGAACTTTAATACAACTTACATTAATAAAGTTTTTTCATATTTCCAAGAACAACAAAAATATTTGAAGTAATAATAGTTATTCATCTATCCTGTATAATAATAATGAACTATTCGAGTCACTGCTTGAGTAGTGAAGTATCGTGCAATTTTTCTTAAATGGGTAGAAGAGATACGATGCAATAGTTAATGGAATTACCAAACTGTTGCAATTATCAAACATCCATAATTTCGTAAAATACATTGAAAATTGATATTAAACGTCCAACTATCAACGAACGAGGCACTTTTAAATGGTTACTTTTTTCTGTTACGAGATCGTAAACAAGTCAAAAGATTGATACATACAAAGTAGGCCACTTAAATGAAATCAAGGTTACCTTTACTTTTTTAAATGGAATAATATTTTTTTTTTATCCATTACTCGATATGCCTCGACATTCTCTATAAGAAAGTATTGTCGAAAAGCAGAAAAGCAGTAAGAAATTAATTTAGGAAATATTTTAATCTTAATTCTGTAAAATTTGTTCGTATGGAAGACAAGAAAAGATAGAGATTAAATATTCTTGTCTTTTATGGGTAGATTTTACAGAATTAAAGTTAAAACATTTCCCAAATTAATAGTTTTTCGACATACATAAATTAATTTCAATATTAGTAAATAAAAAAATATATTATTATCATGTTATTACACTCAGTATTGAATAATTTTTATTGACAAAATTTACCCATGTCTTTAAAAACAACGGAGTTAATTAAATGTGATATTTAGGTGGTCCTCTGTACAGATACCATTACAAAATTGGTTGCATGGATCGTTAATTAATAATAAAATAAAATGGATCTCTTAATTAATAATAAAATAAACTAATAGAATTTTAAATTTATCTGGTAATTAAGAAGCGAATGAGAAAATAATATATTAGACGCTACCGGAAAATTTACTGAAATCGAAAAATTTTAACAAACCTTTACCTTAAAGAAATGCGCATTATTTTACGTACCAACTAGTTATATATAAGTAGCTAACTTTCTTTCTTTCCCTATAAAAGTTTCATGACGTTTGTCAAAAGTTTCACGACATATTAACTTAAATATCTTTTTCATACACCTTCATTATAATTTATTATATTTAAACGGTCCTTTAATTAGTAGGTTTTTTGTATTTGCCATCCGAGTTAACAAACAATGTCAAAAATCATGCCTGTTATACGAGCCAAGTCGTCCTTTACAAGAACTTTAAAGATTTATTTACGTTGCCGATCAATTATCAATCGTGACGCTGTCTAATTTATTGTACGTATTGTGCACGTCATAAAGGGGATGCACCGTCCTTCGAGCTGTTTCATGAGCCATTGCTGTTCGTTGCCAGTGAAATCGCCATCATCGCCCGAGAAAGTCCGAAGAAACGTATTATCCAGGACTTTGGGTGGTCCTGGACCGTCGATTTTACGACTCGATTCGCTTTCACGAGAATTCTGTGGCTGGGAACACTGGCACGCTTCCTCGTCAGGCGTTATCTGCGCCACGAACGATGAAACCGTTGGATTTATCGGCAATATTTCGATAGCTTTCGTTAGCTACAAAACTCTCAATGCTTGCCTAATTGCTTGCCTAATTGCTTGCCTTCTTCAAACTCCACGCTTCGAACGTGATTTCTTCTCGTTTTATGATTGGAATTTTAAGGTCTTAGATTTTTCACTTGAAATTTCATGACGTGTTGAATTAATTGTTCGTTAGTTCAATTTTTAATTCTTTGTTTAAAATTAATTCATTTATTTAAATGAAGTTGACACGCTGAAAGTCTCAAAACAGATTTAAGATAAACAGATGCTCTTGTAAATTTAATAATTAGAATTTTTAAAGATGCGCAAGAGGATGTTAATGCAACGATTATAGGACACGAATGTTTTATTAACATGCAAAATTAATTCTATCTTTAAACTAAAATTACATTTAATAAGAATATCATTTAAAATAAATGACGTATATTTCAGAATATCAAATTGTAAATCTTTCAAAATGATATTTCTTGTAATAATAATAGTAGTAATCATTTCTTGTAATAAATGATTATTTCATTCATTAACTGGAATCGTTCAATTCAGTATTAGAATCAATTAGTAATTATTAATAAATGAATGAATGAATTATTGTTTAATTATTGATTTGAATTAATTGTTATTTAATGAATTCAAAATTAACATTAATTATTTAATTGTTAATTATTTATTAAGAAAATTGTTTGATGTAATAAACATTATAAAAAGTAATACATTTTCTCATATTGTGTGCAGTCTTTACAAAATTCCTATAAATTTTTAATATGAAAATTATTTTTCTAATTTAACTGAGTTTAAAAAAGCTAAGTTTAAAAAAATCTTAATTTTAGTCTTTTAGTTTAAAAAGTTAAAATCTTAATCTTAATCTTTAGTTTAAAAATCTTAATTTTAAAAATCTTAATCTTAAATATTAATTTATTATAGCTACATTTTTTGTGTAAGTAACAAGTATAATAATTTTAGTTTTATATTTATCAAATATTGATCAAATTTAAATTTAAAATTTGTAGAAACGTATCAACAATTCATGACATTGCAATTCTATTTTTAATTATAATTATTCTATTATAATATTTCTTAATATCGAATAAATATATATTATAATAGAATTCTGTTTATATGAACTTTACGTATTTGAATTTAATTTGTATTAATATTCAGTGAATATTAATTAAAATCTCTGATTTAAATACAAATAAAAAAATTCCTTCTGGACGAGTTTATATAAACGAGATTCTATTTCATCATAAATTTGTCCATTAATATAACTATGACTTATAACAATTAAATTATAATGAACGAGAGTTATAAATAAAATTTTAGCAATTTTATTATACCATTTCTTAACATCAAACAAACGTCTTATCACCAAACTGTGAATATTTATGCAATTAAAATTATGTATTTTTATGAACACAATTAAAAGAAGCTGAAAAAACCTGTTTCATCTGTTATACAGTAATATATAGTAATATGTATACTATATAATATTATGTATATAATAATTTACAATAATATATAATAATATATAGTAATATATATATTTTCATATTCTATACATTCTATACATTTTTACATCTTTAACTTTCTATAAACATAAAAATACAAAAATCTAGCAGTCTACTTATCACAATTAAATCCTAAACAAAAACCTAATAATAATTGCTACAAGACACTTTCGTGTTACCAAAATATTCGCTCCACTTTGAACTCAACTATAGCAAGATCCTTCCAACTCTTCCTCGCCAAAAAGTCAGAGGTATCCCGATTATGGCCCCACTAAGAAATTCAATCGATCTTCGGACTGGAATCAGCGTCTTGAACGAAAAGCGTGTTCGTTCCTCCGAGGATCCGTAGGGGCTCTCCTATGCATCTTCGAGCGTTCACTTTTTTTGTCGTGCCATTCCCTCGGCTCGAGGAACCAAGCCGCGAATACTTGTACGTACAGTCAGCCTGGTGCCGGAGGAGCCGAAAGTATGCAGGTACCGTGTACAACCTGCGCCGGTAAATACCTGCTCCAGTATACCTGCAGCGCGACATAAGACCTTGCTTCCATAAACGTCCTGCTACGTACCGCACTTATTCTTTCTTAACCTTCTCTTCCTACCGTTGCCTGGATGCTTTCATCCCTGCTGCAAATGCTCACGCCTTCAAAGCAAAAACGAATAATATTTTCGTGCAATACGCGCGATAATATTGGGTTGGCAACTAAGTGATTGCGGATTTTAAATAAGAAGGAAAATTCAAAATTTTTGCTTGAAAATATAACTTTATTCAATTAGGTATTGTCCGTTTTTGTCGATGACCTTTTGCTATTTTTCAGGCAGTGTCATAATTCCATGTTCATAAAACTTCTGATTCTTGCCAGCAAAAAACTGAATTAAATGTGATTTTACATCATCAGCGTTATTAAAAAGGAAGCGGTACTAACAGGTCGAACGTCAGGTGAAATAATCGCCTCGTGACGTTCCGGCTGCACCATCCCCTTCTCCAGTGTAATTATTTAACGCAACGGAACGTTTACGTTCCCTCGGTCGTGCGCATCGTGGAAACCAGTTTAAAAATAACCAGAAGCCGCGTGTTGCGGTATGAGCTTAATTGCCGTGAAGTCGCTCGATCGTGTGTAGACGTGCGCGACGTACCGGGTGTAGATCAAGTTAAACACGGGCAGGGACGACGGGGATTGCTGCGTGAGCGGCTCTTTAACACCTAACGTGAATGAACGGCTGATGAATACCATAAGGAAACATATGTTTGCGGCTTTTCGTCCTTCGTGAATTAATTTGCTTGCGCAACTGTTATTTTCGAAACTTCGTCAATGCTTTCTCCGTTACATTGTGAAGTGACGTTGCATGTATCATCGTTGCGTTTTCTTTCAAGTTCGATGTATGGTTTGAAGCGGGTTTCAATTCAAAGAGGATGAATGAAATTTAAAATTGCGTTTATAGGTTTCTTTTCAAATTTTATAGAAATCTTTGATCTGTAACAGTTACTAAATTTTCGATTGTTTTCTTATGTGAATTTATTATTACTAAACTGCGGATTTTTATGCGGAATTTACGAGGAATTTTAAAGTAAGAATTGCATAAAATATACATAATATGAAAACGACACAAAATACTTATTTAAAGTATGATGTTTTATTAATATTTAGTACGTAAACCAATTTTTAACTAAACTTTTATATTTTTCACTATATTCTCAAAAATATGAATTTGCATAAAAGTTGTTTTTTTATCTTATACGATGTTCGCTTTCACCGAGCAAGGCCGAAACAGTGATGCGATTCCTTTGACCGTACTTTCGCGTCGTTACTTTATTGTATATACATATTAACGTGCATAGGCACGTAATTCACATTCGGTTGAACGGAAAGTTTGGTTATGATTGGACAATTTGTTTCGGCATCGTCCGAATACGTGATTGGTTATTAGTCGATCTTCTGATTTTCATAACCTACCTTCAGTATGCCATGTGATCATGATTGCGAGATGTTGCAAGTTGTGACGATATGTTTTATTGTTAAAACTCAGTGTTCATAATATCTATGATAATGCCAAACGCTTTACTGTTGCTTTATGAATTTAAAAGAGCGATTATAGGAAATAGTAAATGTACATATATGCCGAAAAGGAAACATTGTAAAATTTTAACTCTACGAAAGAGTCAATGACGCCATTTTGAAAAGAACATCTGTCGTATCAACGGAAAGCTTGTGGAACGAAGGGAGAATGTAATAAAAACGAATTCTAATAAAATTCATACAATCAAATCTCGCTGCTGAAGAGTGAATTAAAATCCTACCAAACTTAACATTAATCAAACATTAACGTGAACCAGCTGTCTTTCATTAACGTTGAAAGCAGCAAGCTACCGATCAAATCGTCTAATACATGGATTCAGATCGGCATGCGACATACGACTTTTTTACATTATTATGGTAAAATTGAAGCTTTATATTATTTATACTCTTCAAATATTATTTATTTTGTTTATTCACTGTAGGTACTACTGAATTCTCCATCACCAATAGAATCATAAAACTAATGATGATTTTAAATGCATAAATAAGAAAAGTTTTTCATTTAAAGCTGTTAAAGAAATTGTGTTTAGAATATATTTAAAGGAGAATTAATTATATAAGGGAGAATATATGGTGTTGAAAAAGAGAAAATAGTTAATATGAGGATATTGTACGTTTGAAAATATTATAAATACATCAAATGAAATTTTTTCGTAGGATGCTTCATTTAAAAAAAAATTAAATTTGAAAATTTCTTAAATATGTGAATATTAAGAATATTAAAACGAAGAACATTATGTGTGACATTACATAATGAAGGCAGTAATGAATATGTACTGTATATGTTATGCTTTAGTTTTTTATAAAAATTATAAATAATAACGACAGTTTAGATATTAAATTTTGTTTATATATTTTTATTTGGAATCCATATTTGATTAACTAACAATTGTACGGTAAATATTGGCTCGTTTCAGTTTGATAGAAATGAAATTCCTCCATTGATAGTTTAATTATTCTTCAACATTGTAGTGATACTCATATACTTAATTGTAAACAAAAATTCATGATAATAGATAGTTAAAATTGTAACTGAGAGATATCGGACTTAATTTAAATTATTTAATATAAATTTAACATTATGATAAAAATGATTTTAGTTTTAAAAGCTACATGATATAAGTTTCATGATGTTAATCGTATCTCCACGTTCAGAAAATAACATTTATTTAATTCTTCGTTTCCCCAAAAAAAGAAGAATAAAAATCAGGTTGAAAGTTTCAAGAAGAATAAAACTGTTAAAACTTCAGAAGAATTAACAAATTGTCACTTACATAATAACTTAATCATTTAATTTCTCAGTTACAAATTATTCTCACTTTACATTATCATTTTTATACTTTTCACCAAACGAATAGTTTAATTTGCAAGATGCTCAACCGGCAAGCATCGCGTTTACCAGCCTATCATCAAGGTTGGAGGATTAGTTCCGGCCGATTCATCAGCGTCGAACCGTTTTCACCCGAGCAAGTGGAAACTGGTCACGATTCTCCGCAACATCATTCCAACGTGCACATTTTCACGCGCGAGTTCATTCACATAAACAACCCTAATATCCATTATAAATCAGCGTAATATCGAATTATATTTAGAAATACAATGCAGCCAGCCACGGGATGTTCTCTACGTCTTGTCAGCCAATATTACATATTTATTGATTTATTGCTGAACAGGCGTGGATTCAACAAAATATAAAGAAAAATATACCATATGCATATAAAAATACAAGATGAAAAGAAAAGAATGTTTAAGAAGACACGAGGATCTGATACAATGTTGATTATTATCTGACATACTTAAGTAGATTGTGGATTTTTATCCATTTATATATTTCTATGAATATAATTAAAGAAACGAAAATTAAATATAAATTTTTTTTATATGTGGTAAAAATTAATAAAATACTAATAAAACTAATAAATATTCATACAAATATAAATATAAACTAATAAATAATAAAAACTATAATAAATATTCTAGTTTGGACATTTTTATAAATGTCATATATATGTCATATAATGTTCATATATTTTTGCATATTCGATATTGTACAATTCGAATTTTTCATAATTGCATAAAATCTGCAATTTAGATATAAAACATTGAACATATTCTTTTTAAAAAATACTACACTACCATAAAATAAATCAACAATCAATATCACAGTTTTTTGTGTACAACGGAAATATGAATGGTGGGAAGTAGAAATTAAATAGTAGCTTCTGAAATACAGTAGGACAGCATATTTCACAGTTGATAATTTTTAACTGGAAAGAAAAGTCCAAAAAATTCGTGTGATTTTAAAAAACTATTAATTAAATTTAAAATAATAGGTAAACCAGATTTGCGCAAGAGTTCATCTAATCGAACAACTCAATACAATTTAATTCAAATAAATGGAGTTCATATAAATAAAATTTTACAGCAATATAATAATTTTTATGTTTCTCTCAAAGCAATCTTTCACTTTCGTCAGAAGATTCTATAGATTTATCATCATCGCCTCAGACGCGATCTCGATTTTCTCCTATTTTCAATTGCAATAACCGATCACGAAGCTGTTACCATCTTTCGATATCTTTCACTTTTTTTTTTCTTTGTCACTTCTTTTCGCAGCGATTCACGACATTACTGTCCGCGTTTGTGAAAAATTTTGCCGACGAGGACAACGTCTGAAGTGGGTGGCTGATCACTTCCTGGTAAACAACTCTACTTCCTTGGGTTATTATGGGAAAGAGCACAACTCCATCGAACAGGAATTTATGGTCGGTAAACCCCTTACGTCCGCTTTGAACTTACGACTGTCCGAACACCTGACAAATTTTTCTAGACTTCACATTCTGAGCTAATTGAATGCTAAGCTTTGTTAAACTGATTCCAGGTTATTCGGTTTGCTTGTAATCGTTCAGTAAACGTAATTGAGTTGTTACGATCATAGATAATGACAGAAATTATTGAAATTTCAGTTAGTATTTAATTTTTTATATAGTAGAAATGATCGGTTAGTGGATAGGGGTTGAGAATTTAACTGTTGGAAATCTGTGTAATCTTAATGGTGATATGAAAAATTTTTTGATAAAAATATTTATTTATGAATTGATAGTTTTGTTTTACAACAATATGAATGAGTGAATCAAAAGGAACATAACATGTACTGTTAAAAAAGAATTTATGAAAGAACTTAAATTTTACTTTAGAAGTGACCGCACAAAATAATTTTATCTGTAGCATGGTTGTGTGATTTACTGTCAAATCCTTTTTTTATCAGAACGAAAACTTTATTGAATTTGGAACTTAGAAATATATATGTACATATATAAAAGTATTTGTCATTAATATATCGATGTGCATTTCAGCAGAAAATGTGACGTAATTGTTATTTTGTAACATAATTTAATCATACAATGAACCTAATTTATCTATATACACGAACTGATTTAACACATTAAGGATTAAACATTAGTTTATTATAATGATGAATGTATTTGAATTTCCTATACAATTGTAGACTTTAATTAGAAGAAATAGTGACGAAAAAAATACTAAATAACGTATTCTTTGAGTGTCATTTAGACCATAGTTACAAATAGATTTGAAAATGTAAAATGATTAAAAAAGGATTCGAAATAAAAGATTGCGTTTATTATACAACATTGGTCCTTAATCGTTTAAAGGAAGTACATCGAAGTTTGGAAATTTTATGTACCTAATTACAAAATCAAATTAAAGTTGTTTTTAATTTTAGTTAGTGGTAATTCTCAATGTTATAAAGACAACATTTACAGAATGATGAAGTTATTCGGTAGGTTATCAATAGTTGGCCGCTGACTTAAAATATTTGAAATAGAAAATAAATTGTTCAAAATTTTAATAAGTTAATAGCAGCTCGAAGAGAATGGTACATTTCAATCAATATTTCTGAAAATCAATATTTCTAAAATCAAATAATAGAAATATTAAAAATTTATTTCTAACCGTTCTTTATTGTATTAAAATTTCTGAACTTCACGTTCTTTATTGTATTAAAATTTCTCCAATAAAAGTTTTATACTTCAATCGTTGGTTCTGGTATTAAATCATGAATATTCCCTACGACACAAAATATGTAAGTTGAATGATCATCGATAGTCGACGTTTCTCTTCAATTCTCTTAAATAGTTTATAGTGATTAAAATAAAACAAATATCATCAAATGACGTGAATAAGTAGATAGTACTATAAAACAAAAAAATATAATTTCATTGCATTTTCATTATAACATATTTTACAAAAATTAAATATCTCCCATAAGCAAAATGTGTAAAATAATTTCATAAAACAGTTAAAGTACTAAATTTATGATAATGCATGATTGACAAAAAAAGTTATAGTATTATTGTATATTAATTACTTCAGTCTGTTGGTCCAGCATGAAATGGAGTAATCAACAAGGATTTGATCACTGAATTTCCGCGTTCTTCGTTTTCTTTGCCAGTTACATGTGTATATAGTCGAGTGAAGGGTCACTTCCTTTCCTGGTCAGTAAAGGCACGACAAGGGACCACGGATAATATCACGGGTTTCGAAATATCTTAATAACGAGTTCTGCCTCAGTTCGACTGCGGCTCGAGATAATAATTCACGCCGTTCTCCCGCGAACAGTCGGGGAAGCGAGTGACCAGGAAGAGAAGAACGGTGTGCAAGAGGTACAATGACAGAAGCACCGGCAGAAAATGGGGAACGAATGGGAGAACAGGAAATGGAATAAAAAGTAACGGGAGATTGGATGAGAGGTGAAATTTGTGTGAAGAGAGCGAGGGGGTAAGGGAGGGGGGAATAAATTGAAGGAAAAAGAGAAAATAAGGAGAACGGAGACGAAAGAAATGAGAAATGTTGAAACGTTACGTGGAAAGTAACGTAGTGGAAAATGAAGAGGACGATTATGAAATGAAGTTATTAATGGGCTGCACTTCTACATTTTTATAAATGTAATTAAAAAAATGGAATTTGGACAGAAGTTTGGTTTAATCTAATAATAGTTACCTTGTTTTGGATATTTTATAGATTTCTGCATATTTTCAAAAAATGCATAAACGTCTAGTTGTTAGTATGAATTGTATATCAAATAGACAAGTGAGATTAAATAAACTTTCCTACTTTACTAATTATTTAATATTGCATAATATTGTATAACTCGAAAGTTACTTACACGTCTATATGTCCATATTTTAAAAACTAAATCCTATTTCATCAAAAATACCAAATGTTAATATCAGTATATTTATATCAATTATTAACTTTTGGATTTTAAATTGGAGTAAATAACTACAATTAACTAATAATCTTTTTCTTTTCTGTAAATAAATGAAATTTTGGTTATAGAACGAAGTGAAATAAAACAGCAGAAAAGTATCTTGAAATTATAAAATATAATATTCACTATAAAGAGAATTTAATATGTAAACTTTTACAGAATAAATAAATTTTGTGTTTTATAAAAGGAGAAATAATAAAATTTTGAGCTACAAAATAACTAACAGTAGAAAGTAAAGTAGAAAATTTAGGAAACAAAAGATAAAAATTAAAATATATGAAAAAAAAAAATGAAAAACGAAAGTCATAGAAATCTGACTGAAATAAAATCTGATAAAAAAAAGAACTAGAAATTTAAAGACGAACAAAATTAACGAATAGAAGAATCGAAAATAAAAACTAAAAATGATTAAGAATCATAGTAAATATAATAACAAAATAAAAAAAATATGGGAAAAATAAAATTCACTTATAAGTAAAAGCACATGTACAATACAAAGAGAAAATTAAATAAAAGGAAAGAAAAAATAAAGCTCAATACAGTAAAAACCAAAAGAAATAAGAGATCAATTTTCTAGATCACCTTAAGAACCGAAAACTTATCAATTTACGCGGAAAATAGAAGATACATATTAAGGAACGAGTTTGGAACAAATTAACAATAAGTGAATAGTAAAAGAGACGAGAAGCAAGAAGTCGAGAATGAAGGTAAAGGCGTGAATGAGGGTGACGCCGAAAAAGCAGGTAAGAGGAAACATAGAAGAAAGAAGGAGGGGAAAAAAAGAAGAAAGAAAAATAAAAGAACGAAGCGAAAAAAAGCAGGAAGAGAAGGAACGGTCGGTCGTGGAGAACACGGAGGAGAATCACCTGTATACCGGACTGAAAGAGAAAAAAGATGGCCACATGGCACCGGCGGTACGCGAAGGTTCAGCACCGCGGTCTGTAATTATCGCCAGTGGCCGTGGGAATTGAATTACGAGGTAAATTCGCAACGTGCCACGATGTCCGCGCATCGGCCAAAATCAAAGAACTGCCGTGTCGGCCTCTTAAACCGTTTCGTGCGGTAAAAAGTTTCTTCTGACTGATCACCTGACACACTTTGATCGCGCAAGCTTTCTGTCTCGGCTGGAAGTACATACTTTCTTGTTATTAATGATCGTCCAAGTTGGACCCAAGGAAGAAATACAGTCATTATTTTTTAATTCGCCACAAGCTCGGAACTTTTAGACAGACGTAGGGAAGATGATTTATTTGAGACGCGTGACGCGAAGAGTGAAAAATTAAGATGTCGTTTCGATTGTAACTTGATTTCTATATTTTCATACAGGTAAAAAATAATAAAATACCTAATTACACTTGTTTAATTTTAATAATTTTTGAATGATCAAAATATTAGGTATTTACATAAAATTTTTACAATGTTATTATTCTTCATCTTACTAGAATAAAAACAGTATAAAATAATAATAAAACACTCGATTTCGCCTATCTAACTTAAACAATTCTTATAATTAAAAAAACAAATGCAAAACGTTCATGATAATCAAAGGGTTAGTATCACTAAAAATTTATAACAGCAAAAATAGGACCAGATTCAAGGACGTTATATTTGGAAAATGATTATTTAAATAATACATCAATAATTTTAAAATAATCTTCTGTTAATTTATTTGAACAAATGTTTTTTTCTTAAATGATTTCATTAATTGGCCATGAAAAAACTTTTTTTTCATTTTGTATCTTATATTTATTTTTATAAGTAATTTCTTAAATAGCTTTTGATTCTATTATGTAGATATTGTCAACTACATCAGAAATACAAAATTTCTCACAATGTCTTACGAACACAAGTTCAAACATAGGAATAAATGTATCGTGGAGTGTGGAGTATTTATTATTAGAATAACTACTCTATGTTACCACTAACTAGTTTACTGTCTACTTTATTTAAAATTACACATAAGAATTCTCCTGAATGAAGTATCACATTATATTAAAATTATTTGTTATTTTATTTCAACAGATTGATTCAAACAAACGATTAATATCATAAATAAAATGATTATTGCACGATGGCAATATAGAGTTACTTATCCTACATGTGTAATTTTTCAAATAAAAGTAATAAATTAACGAAAATGAAACATCATTTCAAATCGTTATTTTTCATTCTCACTTCAAACAAAAATTCCTTAGCGCTGTTCAGGTATCACACTGTAGTAGATTTGCACGAGGTGGTGCGCGATCGCGTAGCCCCGATAAAGGAGGGTACTACCTCCGCTCGTGTTACAGACCGCATCATCCCGTCGAAAAACGAACAAACCTGGCCCCTGGCTCGAGAACCGATCTTCTCTACCCTACGGGGTATTATTTACGCGACTTCGTCTTCCTCCATTCTTCTCCCTGGCCGAAAGAAGATGATTCATTCAGTGGTTCGAAGACGACCAGTCAAGTTCGAGGACCTTGAACACGAGGCACCGAAGAGAGGCACCTGAGTCGACTCGTTAATCCGTGAACAATGAAAGATTTCGATGGCATCCCATCGACCTAAGTCGAGTGCCACTCGCTGCCTCTTTTCACTTTCTCGCTCGACCCTATGCCCCTGAAGGCTCACCGCGTCCAAGTTCCGAGCCTTGATCCTCCGTTACACCGTAAAATCGATTACGTATACCCGTTTTCCTTTCGATACGCCGACAATTCAGTCGCGCTTATCGAGATTCGAACTACTTGTGTGTGACATGAATTACTATTATATACAGGATATGAATAAAATTGGTATAAAATGGTATAAAATTTTTTCGTCCGAGGCCTCGTTTTTGAGGAAATCGAGTTTAGAGTTTAGTGAGTATTTTTCAAAGTTATTTACGAGTATAAGAAGAGTTGTTCAATTTGAGTGTTGAAAATATTACGCAATTAATTTAATAAATAGAAAATACATTAAAACTAATTTATGCTTAATTCGTCGAATTGAGTTGTGTATGCAGCATCAAGGATCAACAGTATTTCTATTACAATAAAAAACTATTGTGCTATTTTAATTGCATCACTTTCAACAGACAGAAAAAATTAACAAAGTGACTCTATATATATACAGATATCTCATAAATTTTCGAAGTCAATTTTCTCAAAAACGAAGCTTTGAGCAAAAAAATTTTATACCAAATATTTTGTTTGTTTTTTAACGTATTAACGTATCATCCTATTCCATATTGTATTACTTACATGGTAGTTGCATGGTAGACCAAAGCAATGAATTAGGATTATACTAGATGAATGAGGAATATCTAAAGTATTTTATGAATTAGTGTGAGCCATTTAATAGTAGATAAGAGTTCTTTGAAGTGAATTTTGGAGAGATTAAGAATAAGATTTTCTTGAGGAAATTAACTTTTTTTTATGCGAGTATTAGTTGGACATTTTGAATGTCTCAATAATTATTTAATTTATTTAAAAAATTGATTAATAAATTATATTAGGTAAGCGAGTAAAAAGTAACAGTTTAAGAGCTATAAATTGTTGGAGTATTCGTTAAATTATATTTTATGAACACATTTTGTTATATATTACATATATTTTTATTTTTGTGGCAGTAGATTAAAAATAGATTATTATAGATTATTAAAGTAGTTTCAACTTTGAATCTGAAATTTTTGTAAATATTTATTGATTAACTAAGAGAAGGCTTCTATGTATATTGTCAACATCAATATTTTAAATACAATAAATCAATATACAATATAAATAAACAATTCTTGAATTTAGTTTGCCAGATATTCTTGTATTATATCATTCAACGTTTATATTATTAATGTAAAAATATTGTAAATATTGATAAATATTAATTAGAAAAATTTCAGCTATAATATTAAAAAAATGTAATTACAAATTTTGAGTGATAATATTCCTTATGAGATCGATAAAATCAATCGAGGTTCGTTATTTTCTATAGAATTATCCAATGAATAAATAAAAGATATTGTATATTATATCAAACTATAAAATTGGACAAAATATTAAAAATATGAAAATTTACTGTTTATGTGTTAGTATATACTAATATTTCTATTTAGGTACATGTGTTTTTGTTAAAATTATAAAAATAATGACTAAATAAGTAAATAAATAAATAAATAAATGAGTTAAATTCATGAAATGATATACATAATATAATAACATATCATAAGGATATTTATAACTTGTACTTTTGTTTTTTCCTTATTAATATTATATTTAAGAATCATTATAATATTTAGTGTTTTTTCTAACAATATACTCGCAGTAGGAAATTTTAAATCTTAAATATATATAGCCAGTTCCACTGGTGTTCATTACTTAAATATCCATCATATCGTATTTTCTTATTCTATAATCATCTTGCTCATTTCTTATAGCTACTTCAATGATATTTACTCAATACGTTTTATTATAAAGTCATTTCAGCAATTCTTTTTGCATACTTGTATATTGTTTACAAATTCTTTTCAATATTCTTCAAACAAATCAAATGCATTAGCCAATCATATAACAAAAATTTCATTCTTTCTTATCAATTCTTTACACTTTCAAGCAAATTATAAAAAGATATCTCTCATCTTATTACAGAGTATTACATTTTAGTTCATCCACGCAGTTATCTTTAAAACTATTTATTATTCGAAAAAAAATGTTTGAACTACAAATTGTTCTGCTTTTAATTTAAGGACTTATATATCAATTTAAAATTTGATATCCATTAAATAAATATACAAATCTTTTCTCGATTATTTAAATGCAAGATGATCCATCATCAAACAATTAAAACAATGAATTAAAATAAAATTTTAAAATTAAAATAAAATATTTTTCTCATAGAAATTTATATTAGGACATTCAGAGACATGTCGTAATATGAATAATATTTGAGTCAGGTACAATTTCTAAATCATAGGTTTCCAACCAAGAGGGAATTTCATAATTTTAAGAAGGGATTCGCGGCTTTATTATATTTATTACCAATCGATTGTGATACGTATGTACACATAAAAAAAAGCCGCAAATTCCTCATTAACTGGGATTTTTGTTAGAATTAAATTCATTTAAATAAATTAATTATATATAAAATATCAATGAATTTTTACTCAATAAAGTAAATTTTACTTTACTTTATTAAAACACGAATTACTAATATCCTAAAATAGAAGATTTTTTGGTATCTTATTTGGAATGTAAATAATTTTTGTATTTTAGAAAGATTTTAGATTTTTATAAAGGTGTATGAGATAAAAAAAGGGTTAGAAACTACTGTTCTAAACGATCAAGCGATAATTTAAAAATTTTATTTAGGCCATATATTCATAAATTGTGTAGTTATTCGAAAGAAATCGTCACGTGGCACAAATTACAATTCTAAAACGAAATTCAAATGCAAAATTATACCACAGTCACTATACTTTCTGTACTATTCTACAACTTATTATCGGTTTTTTTTTCTTTTTTTTAAATATCTAGACTGAAACAAAATTTTAAAACGAAGCAGATGTCTTTAAAGAATGTATCACGTCAAAAAATGGATATGGTATTTTGATTTAAAAAAAGGAGATTCACAAATAGATCTTAAGATTCATAATTTTATTACATATGATATTTATCAGTATTTAAAAAAAATACAATAAATATCATATGTAATAAAATTATGAATCTTAAGGTCTATTTGTGAAACTCCTTTTTTTTTGTTCTTACATAGCTGCAGTTTGAGATAAAGAAAAAAACTAAAGATTTTTAGTTTCTATGTAACATTTACTCGAGAACTCTGGTTTCTTTCTTTAGCTCAAACTGTATAATCGCAATTTGTGAATAGTCAAAATAATGCTGCATGATGCAACCATTTTATAAAATAAAAATAAAAAAAAAGAAATATTCTTCAAGACTTATATAATGCATATATCGCATATTTATCTCTCTTATATGCAATATCTGTAGTAAATTTACTATTCAATAAAACGTAAATTCTTATTTATCGATTATAAATTTTTACAAATTTTTGTTCTGTGCGTTTTTAATTTGAGTTAATTGTTTTGCATGACAGTATCAACATCGATAACATATTTTGATTGCCCTGAATTTTCATTAATATATATAATTTTTTTAAAGTATGTGAAACGAATATTGTTATAACTTATATTATTATTTTTTTTTAATATTATTTTTTGCATACTGGCAAAAAGAATAGTTAAGAAAATTATACATCGAGAGACAGGTGTTTTTCTTTTTAAAGTTCTTAATTTTTACCACAAAAAGCTGCTTTTCCAACCCACTCTGCGCTTCTTTTTCGATCTTTCAATGATCATTTGCATTCATCTAGCAATTATGCAACATATTTCACCGAACAGACCATTCTCGACGAAATAGTAGGTAGTCCATCAGCAGCGCCATTTTAGGTAGGAACAAATTAATTTATTTTGTCAACCGTGCCGGCGTGGGCGACCGGGCCACGATCTCTCGGTGTGCTGTCATGCCAATCAGTAGCGCAAACAGAAGTTAAATTTAAAATGAGCCAGCGACTCGAGCGAAATGCGCGGAATGCCAGACTCCCGCAACTCCGCGAATATATTAAGCGTCGTTTGTCGCTGCTTTTACAAAAGAAAACGGTGTCACGTCGCTTGATGTTGGTTCCCGAGGGAGATACTAATTGCGAAGAATCTGCGAAAAAGGTTAATGTTTCGCGTAGAAAAAAAGTGTGAAAATAGAATTCAATTGGAGGACTGGTGTTGACAAAAAGCTGTTCAAAAATATTACCTAGAGAACAGTAGGTAAGAATTGCCTAAAGAATTTTTGTTTCTCTTGTAGTTGGGATTATGATGGTGAGATTGTTTTTCTGAGGTGTAAACTATAATTTAGGAAGTGTGAATCGAGGAATTTATTTACGGTGTTATATTATTCTTTGATACGGAGATGTTGAACATCTTATGTCAATTTTAAATTCATTATAATGCTAATAAATTAGTATTGTTGTTCACTTAAAAATAATAGATTTTCAGAAAGTATAAGGAATTGTTTAAATATGTAATAAATGTTATTATCTACATGTTATTTTGACAAATAAATTATATTTATTTCTATATATGATGAAAAAGGTGTATGAGAAAAAAATAAATAAATAAATAATATTATAAATAAGATCATAAATAAATATAAATTATGTTACAAATAAATAAATTATAATATTTATTATAAATTATGATAAATTATAATATTAGAGAAAAGAATAATGTCAATATAAATTAGGATTAAGGATTATTATAGAAAGAATCGTAATTATCTCAATAAAAATCTTGCAAAGTATAAATTATAATTTTCAATAGTATATTGATATTTTCTTGTAGGTATTTAATATCAGTAATATAAATAATCATACAGAGTATTTTATCATGATTATTATTATTATTATTATTATTATTATTATCATGAATATGTTAATTAACTAATAATGAAATCAATAAATCATTCATTTTGTTGTTAATCAATAATTAATAAAACTATATTTTTTTTAAAGTAAATGGAAATTCTATTTAGAAACAATGATATATAACGAAGGATAGCATCACAAAATGTATAAAATAACGAAAATGAAACGCAAATAAAAAAATAAAAACAAAAATTAAGACAAATAAGATTAGCTAGACCAAGTATGTTTTGAAACTACAGATTGATCCCGAAAGATAGTTAGGACCTATCATTAAAACAATTAGTTAAATTGCACGGATCATTTACGGCAATATATCATTATATTAAATTATCGAATTTAGGCATCTAATAAAAAAAAAACCAAATATGTTAAAATGCAACAAACTTATTATACAATTATCTTAAGACAGATAATTTTATTATACAATTATCTACAGACTATTATGCAATTAAGTTGTAATAATGAATAACATACATGAAATATTTTCTCAAAAGAAAGTTCTTATATATGAAATATTTTTTCAAAAGTTCTTCAACAGCAAAAATGTAATTAACAATGTGTAGTAACAATCTATGTAAAAATATCAAAACGAGGAAGAAAATTGAAATCAATATTTTGCTGAAATTAAATTCTTTTATAAAAGCCAATGTATGTCACTTTTCATTAAAAATTTGTCGTCTTTCAAAATTTTCTCTCAATGGAACGTTTTTTTCTCATTTACTCAATGTATCATAATAATTATATTATAATAATGAAACTGTTGTTGTTTTTAATGAAAAGTAATTTGAACTGATTAGTTTCCGTATCCTTCATATGCGCAATAATTTAAAATGAACATGGTAGATAATATTTAAAAAAACTTTTATGTATGTCATGTATTATATGTAAAACATTTTAAAACTATTGTAATTATATTGGTAAAATTTATATACAGAAATTACAAGACATTTGTATTTAACAGAAAATTCGTATAGAATATGAGGAAACATACAATAAATGTTAAAAATGGTTTTATTTAATACTGAAGTTTAGTAACACATGCAATGATTTATAGCTATCTAAATATTATACTTTTGTGATCTGTACAAAATATACGTGCATCTACTTGTATTAAAAGTCTACATATTTAGATTAACATCAAATTTAACTAACATAATCAGTCGAGTTCTCACTATAATATCAATAAATGTATGCATTAATAATTAAAACAAAGAAAGAACTTAACAAAATTTCAATGATAACAAAAATCTAATCATGATCAATAGCTACGTCTAACTCCTATATTCATATTAATAAAGTTTCGTAAGCTTCCCTGCCCTCTTCATGTTCCGTTAATTACTCCAATGAAAGTTTAATTGCATCGACTTGACTAAAATATTACATTTGTAGCCGATTGCCGATCGTTGTAGACATTCGATAATAATCACGACGTTCACGAAATACACACAACAACACAATGCTAATTCGGGATGCTGACTTGCGATTGCCGATTGCTGACCAGATGAAAGAAAACAATCAGGAACAAACGACGACCACTCGTAAAATTAATAAGCGCAATGAACGTTAACGAGGGCCATAAATATGACCGCCGCGGTCTGCTTATCCGCCGATTAACATAATCACTCCTGATACCCGTGAACTGTAATTTAAAAATATCACGACGAACCTCGATGTATACACGACTATTTTCTAAAGGGCCTGGTAAGGTCCAAAGGCGAGCTGGAAAGTTCGATGATTCGATGATATATGCTAACCTCTATATGCCTTTTAATATTTAATGCTTGTATGCTTGTAACGCGAAAGATGCAATTTATTTATGATTACACAATCGCAGTCTAGACTAAAATTTTGGGGTAATTTCGCTACGAATTCGTTTGTGTGATATGAAATTTTGGTCCTTTTAATTTAAAGTGTTCACGGATTTACTAACTAGCCGTTTTTCTCATAAACGATAAGTATGAGAATGAAAGAGGAAAAGACAGTATTGCTTTTTATAAGTAACGTAATGGTGTATGAAATTGTTTTTCTTAGAAATGAAGATACATTTCAATCTTTTAAATAGAATACTACGAATATTCAAAATATTATATATGTTATGTATATACATATATAATATATATAATTAATATAATATAATATTAATATAATAATTATATAATATATATGTAATATGTAACATCGTAAATACCTTCATAAACCACAAATGAATGATGTTTTTTGCAAATTTTTCAAAATAAGAAATCATGACTTAAAACCAGTAATTAAAACCTTTTTTAAAACAAGTTACGTAATAGGAACATTCAAATGAAATAAGTTCTACTTACAATGTATGCACGAAAAGATTTAAGCCATTCATTTCCTGATGTTTAACACAATTATTTATATTCTTTTCATCGTCAGTCTTTCAACTATCGATTATTCATATTTCTCCGTAATTTTCACGATAAAAAATTATCACAATTAAAGTGTCGTTCAGAATCAGCTTCACATTAATCATTGATACATTTTTCTCAGCATATTATCAGCGACAATAATATTAATAATAACAACGCGATCTCTCTGCAAACATCGTATTAAAAGCGTCTATTACGAAGCTCCTTAATTAATTGTTACCGAGAATTCACCTTTCACAGCCGGTACGACATTCCGCAATTATTTGCCATAGATATCTCACCGAGAAAGGATTAGCTTTGCAATCAGTATCCAATTAGAGAAACGCAGGCTCCCATCCTCTAGTCCTCTAATTACACTCCAAGATTTTAAGTCTATCTCAACGTGTAGTTACATTATTTCGCTTCTTTGCTGTTGAATTTTTATTCTCATATTAATATAACGATTACTTTTCAGATAGTGTCGTAACCTCGACACGTGCACGATAATTATTCATTAATTTGATTAATTGCTTCTGACAAATGATGATCATTATTATTCTCGAGCGGTCCCTGTTGTGATTTTTTAACAATATTTTACTTTTTTTCATATTTATTATTTACTTTAATTTTGTTTTAAAAATATTTATTCTAAAATTATTTTTTTCATACTTTAATGCAGTAGAAACTTCCACATTTGAACCTCCATTATCCGAACGTTTTATCATTTGAACATTCCGTTAAAATAGCACGGTGCATAACGATATTATCGCGTGTTGTATGCTACCTGTCCGACTTTTGTGATTTGTTTTCAAATCTAACAGCTTTTCTCTTAGAAATGGTATCCAGTTTTACTTTTTTTTATTATATTTTACTTATTTAGCTCTATTTTACTCTATTTTATTCTACCTTGTTTTATTTAAATTTTATACCTTATCATATAGTTTATCGCACGCGTCTATTTATTTATTTTATTCTGTTTTATTTATTTATCTGTTTAATTTCTTTGATACATGAGAAAATAAATTAAAAATAAAATTTCACAAATTTTATTTAACATGCTGTTAAAATATGGATCTAAACTAGTAATAGTCTTTTGTACTAAACTGCTTTATAGAATTATGATATTCTTCACGTATTTTTTATAATTGTAAAAAGAACTTCCTAAAATATGAAATACAACATTTTACTGAAAAAAAAACAATTATAAATGACTGTTTCTTACACATAATTTTTCTATAAACTCAAACTGCAAACGAAAATAATAAGACGTTATAATAAAACGAAATAATAGAAATAATTACGTTATAATAAAACGAAATAATAGAAATAATTACATTATAATAAAACGAAATAATAGAAATAATTTGAGACATTCAAATATGAAATAAATGTAATTCCGCAAAAGTATTAGATAAAAATTCAAACAGTTCAGCGATCCTACATAAAATATAAGACTCTTGAATTTCAAAATAAATAAACTCAGAAATAGTAGGATTAAATACTCCATTAAATATGAAAAAAATAGTTATTTTAATATCCGAAAATTCCATTAATTGAACACTATCGAATATGGAAGACTACTTTACATTTGCTCGTTTATATAATAAAATTACAAAACTTTAGAATGATTAAGTAATCGTTGAAATGATTGCTTGTTTGTTAAGATATAAGATTGATTCTGCTTTGCAGAAAGGTAAATAATTAACAAGTAATGAAAGTTATACATGAATTAATAAGATAAAATAAATTATGCAATAAATAGACTGCAGATACGTATATATTGTACTATGACATTTTAAGTAACATTACTAAAGAAATGAGACGTAAACAGAAATTTATTTCATCCACTTATTAAGTACTACAATAAATATTCTACAGTTTAGATATTTTCCGCATGTTATATGCATTGTGTTTATATTTTCAAATTTTCTGCAAATGCAAAGAAAATAATAAATACTTTTGCATCATTTCTTTTCTTTTTTTTCACAATAAAGAATCTAGAATGTTATATTATAAAATATCCATACAATTTAAACATTTCATTATTTGTGACAAATATTGGATTGTACATTAAAGCAAAGACCAGTAAGCATCTCAGAATTTTGTTCAGATTTTTTGAAGGTAACAAAATAGTAAAAAAAAATTAGTTAGTTACAGATTGCCTGCAGAAGTTGCAAAAAATATGACTGCCCACGAAGGATTAAAAACAAAAAAAAACTTTTGAGCGAGAGTACAAGGAGAATATCAACACTTTTACAATTATCTGATGGACAATTCAGATCAATTCAGATTAATTCATCGTTAAATGCGTTGATCTAATACAACCTTTTTTCATCGAAATTAAATCTAACCACAAAAAAATTGACTACGAGAAGTCTCATTTACTTGGTGAAAAAAGCTAATTTGCAATTCAAACGTTTTAATTCTGGCGTTCCTTTCGGATCGTTTATAATTCAACATCCTTCACGGACATACATAAATCAAGGAACAGATCAACGAAAATCAATGATTCAAATTTCCACATGTTTCTAACTATTTTGAGATATATTTGAAAATAGAGGACGTCGAGAACGAGATGAGGTGTCGTAGATATATTTTTAAAGAGCTCGCTAACACAGTCGAGCATCCAGGATGATTACACGTTGACCGAGGCTTGACTGATTACTGTGATTAATATCACGTTAAAACGGCGGTGGCGATTATGACGGTCGCGAACAGTTTCACCTCTAACGAGCATCATTTGTGACTCCAATCCCGACAACACCGATAGCGGGAACAAATTACGCAATATATACAGTCAGTTAATACAAGAGTCTACATACGTCTGTCAAATTTCAAGTGTTTGAAATAGTAAAAGAGGAATATTGAACATTATTTGTTTGAAAGAACATACGGAGAACATAGTAACTGTGTTAATTTACATTAACTAATACAATTATTTACAAAAATCTAAATACAAAAATAAATATGTACAGTAAAGTAAATAAAAATTATTGTGATTATAATAATAATAAGAATACATTTTATACATTTTAATATATTGAATTAATTTTATGTATTAACTAATGTAATTACTTACAAAAATCTAAATGCAATAATAAATGTGTACAGTAGGATGAACAAAAATTATTGTGATTATAATTATAATAACAATAAGAATGCATTTTGTACATTTTACTATATCGAATTAATTGTTATTGTCAATTAAATTAATGGAACGTATTTACTGATTAAATGTAACGTAATTGTATAGTATTTTTTTGTCCTATTTTATTTATATTATAAATGTTAAAAACATCTTCATTTCTGAGTAATTTAAATTAATAAATAAATTAATGAATATAAAACGTGTATAACTGACTAACTGTATATATCTTTATTTTGTGTATGTACACATATACGTTGTACGTTAGTTACACTTTGTAATAGTTTGTTTAAACGTTACAAAGACATTATATGAAATTTTAAAATAAAACACTATGTAGGATTATACATAACACACAACATTATGTATGAAATATACAAAACAGTGTTTTCCATCAGATAAAAAAATTTTTCACCTAGGTTCTCTTTTCTCATAACGATGATGAGAGTATTATAAATATTACAAGAAATTACAAAATTAATGACTTGTATAAACATCTACAGTCATTGCAAATATTAAAATAGATGTATAAATATAAACAAATATAATCAATCACTTTTGCATTCAGCTGAAGTTTTTGTTTCGAGAATTCGTTTAAAATCCATTGAACCACTAACGAACTGTCAGTTTTTAGGATTTCGCAGAATCGTTCTATTCCAAGAGACACAATTTATAGTATTTACAATCTTAATGCTACGAAAGATATTCCTGAGGTCGTTAGCATGGCTTACAAGTTGGCATCGACTTCTAGTATGTCGAGTTAACATCACCAGGATGTATTCACTTCCGTGACAATGGCCAGACGAAGTGAACGAATATACAATGATGTGTAGGTGTTAAATCGCCAACTGTTTCGTATCCATGAATTGATGTAAGGATGTTTGATAATATTTTTATCCTGCTGCCATCTTTTAAGAAATATATGATTAAAAAATCTTAGAATATATGTGTCAGTTAATAAATAATTAGTATTTAATTAATAATTCATAATTTGAAATAATTAAACTTAACTTTGTAAAATCTATCTTATGAAAGACAAGATAGGACAAGACGAAGATAAATCTGTCGTATGTTATAGATTTTATTATAATTTAATCAAAATTAAAATAATATCTACTAATCTATGGTTTTCTAACATAAATAGGTTACTTTTTATAGGGAATGCCGAGATGGATTTACTAATGTTTTAAAAATTATGTGATTCCATTTAAAAAATTTTTCAAGTTGATCTTTATATGTGTTAATCAAGAAATTATTGACAGAAAAAATCTATCAAAAAACTGTTAATATCAAGTTATATACTTCTCCCGATATCAGAAGCAAGTCTGATGGATTTTTATATAAAAATAGAATAGAATTTATAAAATATAACACTGAATACTATTCAATGGATATTACTTGAATATAAAAATAGATTTTTAATTAAATGTTCTAAAATATCTTTTTTCCATGGAATTTCTATTATACGGATTCTAAAATATTTGTTCCGTGAGAACACTATTCAAAAGTATTTACATTTTATTTACTTTTTTCTGTAAAAATTCCACAAAAACGGATATTTTTTTATACGAAATATATAAATTCGAACTTTTTTTAAGATTTTTTTTGAAAACAAAAATAACCTTAATTTTAATCCCTATATACGAACTTGTTGAGAAACAACAAGGTTTATACATATATATAATTGGGGTTCATATGATACAAGTTTATTGATTCTCCCTTCTAGTAGTAAGTTTTTGTTTATATAATAGGTTTGAATAAATGGTTTTAATTAGCAACTAGTTTAGTCAATGTCGTTCAATGAGATATTGATTAAAATTTGGTTCAAATAAGTAGAGTTCTACTGTAACATGAAAAAATAACATATATAACATAATATATTTTATATTATATTATATTATTATTTTTAAAGATAAAATAATTTTCCATCTAGATTCCATTTTAATTTCCTGCACAGGTCCTCAAGTTTATCAAAAGCTAAGACCATATAATTAAGGGAAAACTTGTTTGCAGAACCTTCGTCCCTCGCGCTTTCTCGATTGCTCCGCGTCCTTATTATCGAGAGAATCCGAGTAGAAGGGCCGCATTGCTTGTTAAAAGCGTTTTTCGCCAGCGCCGCCCGCAATTTGCTCCGAGTCTCGCTTCCTCGCAGGTATGTGTATACCAGTTGCTCGCTGTATGCCAAGTTCCAAGAAAGAGGCCAGAAAGTAGGTCCATCCTCCCTCTCTATCCCATCGTCCTATCTATCTATCTCCGTTTGCTCGGTTTCACGTAATCGGCATCGCCTCGATCTTCTCTTTTCCCGGCGTTTCCGTTCTTTTCTAACCCCCTTTCTTCTTTTCGCCGCCGCCGCCGCCGCCGTGGACCGCAGGGGACATAAATTCGTAAGGTAAAGGATCGGGGCACAATGCGAGAAACGAGCCTAACGAGCGGGAAAAGGCGACTTTACGATTTTTCGGGAAGGGATAGGGGGGACCTTCTTCTCTGTTGGCCGCACGCTACACGGTCCTTTAATGGCGACGTAATGTAAGACCACTTGAGTTTTGCTGAGAAGAAAGCTGAACAGGGGACACGAGAGGAGGATAAATCGGCTTGGAATACCGGCTTCTTTGAATAATGAAACGTACTTTTCTCACGGGATCACGCGGTGTGTGCTGTATCCCGCTGCATTGTCTTTTCTTTCTTTACCTTTGGAACAGGCGACGATGCTAGGGATTCAGGTTTGTGCGTTGGTGGTAATAATGAGATTGAGGGAACGGTTCTTTTTAAATCTTCAACTACTATTGTTGTAAGTTATGATGAATGATTATTGTAATTTAAATTACTCGATTTGAAGACGTTGAATTGTATTAAAATATGTGATAGAGTGAAAATAGTTAAACAAAATTTTGATATTGAATTCTTACGGTTTTTATAAGTTAATTCCAGGGTTAATTCAGCCAGATTCATTAAAGGATTATAGTGAGTCGCGAATATCCTTTACGAACATTATTTCAACATGTTTAAATATAGATTTTCGTTAAAAATGATCTATTGAAACATTGGTATATTTTCTTTTTGTAAATATAGATAAATAACTTGCAAAATTCTTTCACAGTTACATTTAAAACATTGAAAAATTGTCACTGTACTACACCATATATTTATTTAATAGATTCACGATAACAATTATCAGTGTTTAATTATAAATTTTCAGAATAAATAAGAATTACTATGAATAAGATTTAATATGTCCGTCAAAGAAACTGAGTTGTTCGATAAGTCATAAAATGAATATTCCGCACATTATTATATTCATTTAATCTATAGTGTCATAATTTTGTAGTCGGTATGACCAAAAACTTCAGTTAAAAAATAAGATTGTAATGAAATTAGATTTATGGAAATTTTAATACAATTTCACAAATTAAATTTTTTAAGTATTATTAACTTCGAAGGTATAACAAACTATTTGTTAAACATTCTAAGGAAAGATGATAAGGGAAAGATGATAACAAATTTTTTAAACATACCAATTAACAAATACTGTAATATTACTAAAACAGGAAGTTATTGTTCAAATTTTTAGGAAACTAATAATGAATAATTCGTAACAAAGAATATATTTAAATTATAAATTCAAATGTTCATTAGGTTAAAAATAGAGAATTCATAAAAATATCTGATAAAGCCACAACATAAAAAATAAATAATAATAAAACATAACAATAAAAAAAAATACTATTAATACCATGCCGAAGCGTCTTACCTGTTTAAGATCCAAAACTATGGTCACGTACTCGTAATGATCTCCTTTGGCAAGAGTTGGACTCTGCCACCACTTTCCAGGACTCGAGTCCAGTATGTTGCTAATATTGTGCCTTTTGCCGGGATCTGGGCTCCTAGCATCGCAAACGCCGCATCTCGACGATTCAGAAGGTTTGCAGAAGGTTTCTGGTCCATCTTCGCCGCAAGTTGCGTTGACAAAGATGTCAGCCTTTGCAGCGACATTGAAAATCGATGGGAAAAGGCCGCTATTTTTTAGACTTTTATTCATTCCATACAGTGTGGATTGACCTATAAATTAAATAACAAAACACGTTACATAGAAATAAAATATGAAATCTTGAATTGATGGATATAATACAATAATATTTAATACAATAAACAATAACTTAAAATCTAAAGTAAATAATAAAATACAATGTATAGAACGATAAATATCGATAATGTAATATAGAGAATATAATGTTCAATTCCTTGGAAAAAAAAAAGGTAAATTTAAAACAAAAGTTTTTATGCTTATTGCTGAAATTGAAAATTAGTTGGATACATGCTCAAGAATTACGTTTTAAATTTACTTATGTGCTAATTTAGATAGCAAATTTTATTTATGTGCTATGTTTCATTAACTTGAATTATGTTGAATTGACTTTAGATTGTGATTTATAGCTTTGTATAATTTATTATTCATATTATAAAATATTTGTTAAAAATATTGTTATATATGTATGTGAATATATTTTGTTTTAATTGTGTTATATTTTGAAAGTACTCCTTCTTTCATACTAATCTAAAGTTCAATATTATCTGTATTGAATTTTACATTTTTAATTTCTACAACTATGAAAAAAATATGTCTTGAAGACTTCATCCGAATTTAGTAATATTATAAGTACAGTTAATGAAATGAAATACACGTAGGTACATTTATTAAATATCCCTCAAAATCAAATATGTCCTTATAATATTATTTTACTTTTTTGTTTTAAATTGTTTTCTATATCGACAATGAACTACAATGAACTAATGTAAACTATCCTTACAGGTATATATTTTTGTAATATATACTATCTCAAATACTGATAAAAAATAATATAGCGTACTAATGTATACTATCAATGTTATTTATTCAATCTATATCTTCTTTATTAAAAACACAAATAAAATTCAAATACCATCAATTTACTTTTGTCTGATTTAATTCTATTTTTCTCAAATTCTTATCACAAAAAAGTAGAGGCATGTGTAAAATTTCTTAAACTTTAATTTCCCTACTTCTTACATTTGATTAGAAGCTTACATTTGACTTTCCTTTTCCATAAAATATTTTTAATAAAATGTTTAATAATACAACGATTTTTTATACACAAATCACTAACTAAATATCTAAACTATCAAATTGTCCCGTTATTAATAATAATGCATACTTTGAAACATTTTTGATAATATCTATAATCAATCCTGTAGGTATTCAAATATTTTCATGAACAAAATTCTATTTTCCTTTATGTGTTCTTTAAGGTCAGTATTCTTTCCAATTACCCATGACATCGATAACGTAAAATTTCATTCAGAAGAAGGGAAACATGTCATTAAATGACGCTAAAAGGAGTTTCCTGAAATAGAAGAAACGACAAACAGTCGACTTATCTCGTAATTTCCTCAAGATACGTGTATACATCAACAGGTTTTGAGAGAGCTCACAGCACACCAGCAAACAGGTTACCATGAAGATATACAGCATTGCAAGTGACAACAATGAGCATCGATGAACAGGTTCACGGATTCTTGACTATCTCGGACATTTGAAAGGGGTAAATGCGCGTAATCGACACGCGAGCTTCTGCTGTGTTACGTTGAGTCCACACTGGGCAGAACTGCGCTCACAAGAAGTTCACAAACTGTTTGCAAGTAGTTTATGAACTGCTCGCTAAAGCCTGCTATTGGCGAACAGTTCGTGAGCTGCTAGTGAACAGTTTTTCCCAATGTACACCCACAGTTTATAGCTTGCGAGTAAAGCTACGTGTCCACTGGAGAGTAAAACTGTTGCTTTCGAGAGTATTTCTCGCAAAATACTGTTCTGAGAGTTACTATCCGAGAGCATTGCTCAATTGTTTAAGAGTCGACGTGTCGCGACCTGCTCGCAAATGGACACAATCTATCTGAATTCAAAGCGGTTTCGAAGTCCTGAGAGTACTCTCGTGCGAGCAAAATAATGAATAATAAAAAATTGTGGTCAAAAAGTGAAATTATTGAACTAATTTTTTTAAATTTAAAATATTATATAATTAAATATTATAATATTTAATTAATAAGTATATTTAAGAATATTAAGTATATTGAAATATAACCCAGGCAAAACAAATAATAAATTTATTACTTCTTAGTAATTTCTATCCACCGATGAATTCAAAAAGAAGAAGAATTATTGTATATGGTTTGGTCACTCGTTATGGTCCAGTTGCTAGCGCAAGATGTTAAAGGAACATGAATAATTGTCGCTTCAAGGCGATCAACAACAAAACGAAAACAAACATGCTTATAATTAATGAAAGAAATTCGTAATTCTGAAGCAATGTTGATAAAAGCTGATTATTTCAAATATTATTTCAGGAAATATTTTTAAATATTAATATTATAATCGAATTAAGTATAAAAATTATTTCATTTGAATTAATTTATTAAGACAATAATTATTGTTATAAAATTCATGATTAAGACAATTGTTATTATTTATACAATTCATTATATATTTATTATATATAATGTTATTATGAATAATAATAATATTTTATAAATAATAATTATTATATATAATATTATTATGTTTATATTCAATTATATATTATGCACATTTTTATATTTAATTTTGTATTATTTTTATTTATATTAATAATTAATTAATTATTTTATCATCACAGATAATTACTAAGATAATTTGACAAAAATAAAATTCAAATAAATAATTATCTCAAAATAACGTCTAGCCAAATGAAATAACATTTAAATGTATTATTTTTTAAATATCTTATTTAAATAATTTTCAAATCTACTAGGAACTGCGACACGCTAACAGTAAAATTGTAATAATTTAAGTATAATTAGAATTTCAAATAGCGTGTAGGTTATTCTAAATTCTAAATGCAAAAATAATTAAATAATACTTTTGCCCTCGCATGTTCAGTGATTTCAAAAAGATACGCATTTACATAGATTTTTACAGTTCATTTCATATCTGCTTTGACGATAGCGTCGATTAGTGAATACGATTCCTTTCTATGAAAAAGGAAACAGTAGATTTTTAACGATAGAAAACTCCTTCCTCATTTAACACTGACTTTTTACTGAAATCTTCTACAATGATGCTAATACTTACACAATACTGTATGTTAGTACTAATGCTAGCTATTGGAATAATTTCAAGTAAACTCTAATGCATAATTTGAAATATATATTTAATCGACATTTTATTTACAATTCATTTCGATTTATATTTTCGATCGACTTATCTATTTCAATCGATTAATCGATTTATGTTATCAAATCTCATTTTTTAATATTTAGACCACGAGATTCGCTTAATATTTTTTTCATTATCATTGTCTTCCAAGATTTTATAATATTGTGAAATTTCAAGAAACTGATGAAGAAATAATGGTAAATCATTAATCCTTAATAAATTAATGCTTTGGTTCTAAAGCTTTGGTCAATTTTTGTCTCGTATGCTGATGATATTCTTATATAATATAAATATACATATTATGTTTTTCATTATTACTTACTACTCATCTAATTATATTTCACCCGTGTTATATGTGTCTTATAAAATACAAAAAAAAACAGAAACATTAAATAAGTGAAGCTATAAAGCAAAATTTCTAAGAAAGTGAATATGGCATATGTTAAATGAACACAAGAGCTAATATAAAAGATTTTTTTCCAGGAAAAAATAACACTTTTCTTCGCAAATTCGAATTCCTACTTACTATTTATCTATGTTTAAATTACAACACTACATATAAATACATATAATTTATATGTTATTGCAGACATGTAATACATGTCCTACGTTCACATGTATTCATATTATTAAAATACCATCAAATACAAGCAAATAAATGAAAAAACTGTTCACAAATAAGTTACTTAAATATTATCTAAATGCCTCAATTTCATTTCTAACTATTGTTTTCTTTGATTTAAAATCATATTATTAATCCAAAATATTTTATACATTACACTATACTACAATTAATAACTGTCAACTGTCAAAGTTGTGCATACTTCGATAATAAATTCATACGCAAAACCCATGCTACATAGATCACAGGTAATATCATATATCACTTCTCTTTAATCGCAGTATAGCTGAAGTATTTATTGCAAAATATTTAATTTCTATTCATTCGAGCCAGTTTTATAGAAAGATATAAAATGTGATCGACTTTGTGTATCAAGCAATATAAATATTTCAATTTATATATCTATTTTTTAAAAATGTTTTCTTACATGATATTTATCGCATTTAAGCAAGTTGCATTTTGCAATATTCTCATCTTAATAATAGCTAAAAACCATCTTGAATTTTGATTTCAGAATATAATGGATTTTAAGAAGCCTCTCCTACGTCTGATCCTAAAACAAATCCAGTCTAAAGAAAAAAAAAATGCATCAAGCAACACGAAAAAGAACGCTATGCTGTTTGCTTGAATTTTTAATAATCGTAGTAAGAACCAGAATTTCAGTCATTAAACATTAGCTCTAAACTTGGTTCAGAAACGTTAAATTATATTAGAAAGAGATACTATGATCAACAATTGACTCCATTACACTGAGTTAGTGAAGTAGTTTGTTATGTTTGAAATTGAAATATTATATTTTTCCATATTACAGGCACTTGGCAATAAATCCTTCTAGGTAGAAAAAATATAAGACAGATTTTTAAAATAATTTTACGGCATACAAATTGGTTTCCTATGCACTTTTAAGTTTTTATAAGTATAAAAATTGCTTTACTCATCATAATGCAATAAGTATTCTATTTTAAATATTTTATATAACACAAGTAAAGAAATAATAACAAAGAACATTTAAAATTTCGTTTTCGAGGATTCGTCAGAGAATATTTGAATTTAGCTAATTGCAAACTGGACAGGAATGATTAATCAATAGAAGATCATTCTGCATGTAAAAACAACATTGTCAAAAACAAAGAATACAATTTTTTCATTTAAGATCACATTGTTATTTTTAAGAAAATAGATTTCCACTTTCTTACAAATGCATAAAAATCTATCCGTAGTCTATTCAATTATATTTAAAAAAATCGAATCTAGGATCTAGATTTTCACTTACAGTACTAATTTATTATCTTTATTGCTATAACTTTATGAGCTGTAGCTTCTTGAAGATTCTCTTTATTGGCTGTCTGACGCGATCAATCTTCGAATAGTGACAGTCGTTTAATTTAAAGCGAACACCCACGATTCAAGTTATTGCTTTCTCAACTTAGCAACGAATGTTCTATCAGATGAGAGAGAGAGAGAGAGAGAGAGAGAGAGAGAGAAAGATCATTTTTCCAGTTGTTGGTTAATGATTCCGCCAAGTGTAAATTATGCAGCGTGCATTTGCGCGCACTGTGTATCGGCCTGATCGAGTAGCAAGAAGGAATCGGAGAATGAAACAAGTCGCTTTGAAATGCAAATGTACCGTTCCACGTGTTCGCCCGCTGGAAACTTGCGTGAATCGCGCGCAAATCACTCTACGTGCTTTCTCGGATTCAGAAATTCCGAAAGATACACGCTGCGAGGTGCAAAAATGTCAAAGAGGAATGCTTTTGTGAATACCAAAATAACATTTATTTTAAACATTTTTTGGATAAAGATCATTAAGTAAAGATTTTCATTATAATAAGAGTTATTTTTATTTAAATGAGAATTAGGTTACACTTTTATTTAAATGAGTTAGTAAATCTCAAAAAATGTAAAAAATGCTAATTTTTATTAATTTTAATTATTTCTGTTATAAATAACAATTATGAATGATCAAAATCTTTTTTCGCTATTTATTGTTATTAATTCCGTTGAAATTTTACGTTGATTGCCAATAACCAATAAGTAAGCGAAATTGTCTTTTTATTATCAATAATCATTATCGATAACGGAAATTTTATTATAGTTATCAACGGCGAGAAATAAATTAAATTATTACCGATAATAAAGAAAATTTTAATCATATATGATATTTTTTAACTAAAAGTATTAACTTGTACATTATAACTTTTAAAATTTGCTTTATAACAGTTATGATGTCTGATGTAACTATTGGACTACGGATTTTCATGAATCTGTGGAAAATTTAAGGATTGCACTTCCGAATAGAACCGGTAACCAATTCAGATGAAATTTGATGGACATTATGAGATAAAATAGTGCATTTGAAATCTTAGTTTTAGTTGTGTTTCCATACTTTAATTATAGTCTCCATATCTTAATAGATTTTCGTTACTATTAGACGCGATTGTTTATAAATGTAAAGAAATGATTAGTTTATTTTAAAGGGTATCTGATTTAAAATAAATAATGCTCAATCTAAATCAGTCAAACTAATAACTTGCATCATAAGAATTTGTAACTGTGCAAACAAATGAACCAGATTGACTTTTTTTTCGTTTTACAAATGAAGAGTGCAGTAAAATAATATCTAACATCTACATCATCGATTGTCTTACCAACATTTGTATTACGTCGATGTATTGTATTTCTAAACTTTTTTTAATTTTTATATATCTTTTTTTCCTTATTGTTATATACCAGTTACATATGATGTATTTATTGTGCTATATAAGGAGATTAATTAATCAATTAAATTAAATTATTTGAAAACACCCTCGTAAATAATTGTTCAAACGGACCACTGTGGGACGAGAGTTAAAGTTAAAGTTAAATTTCATTATTTACTTGTAAAACAAAATCTACAAACTATCTCAAATCTACCACAAAAAAAAAGAACAAAAATCTGTCTTGTAACCACTCTTGCAACATCCACGTATTCCATGCTTCTAGTCACTCTTGTCTCAAGCAAACGTCACGTATCTCGATGCATCAAATTTCCTAATCATTGCTTCGCGGAAGCTTCTCCTCGCTAACAAGCACATGCGTAACGCTGATTCATCGGGAACGGCCACGCGATTCAACGATTTCGATCGGAGCGACGCTTGATTTCCTGGTCTCACTGCCTCTCCCCCCATCCAACTCCTTCCTGTATCCAGTGTCAACGGGACTCACGCCTACGTTCGACGCTTCCCGCTTTCGTTCGATCTTATCTGAAAAAGCGCCAATCGGCCAGTTTCCTCCCTTCTCGCATAGAATTCGTATCCTGCGTCACATCGTCGTTGCCACAAAGAAATGGGGCTTGCTTGTAATCAGGATGAAATCGTAGCTGAAGTACATACGTAACCGCGATCCACGATAATCGACGAATGCCTCCGAGACGATCACGCTCGCTACCATCGTCGTCATCGATCTTGCGATGCTGATTCGTATTATCAAAATCTCCACCTTACTTCCGACGCAAAATTTGTCGAATTGGTCTGATATTGATCACAATGATTGAGTGGATCCATCACTTTCGGGTGAATACTAATACAGTAACGTTCGTTATGATAACTGGATTGCAAATGGTCATATTTTTCAGAATATAATTCCAAAAAATGAAATTTTGAAAAGAAAATTGTTCTATGTGTCAAATATTACGGAAAGCAGTATACTTTGGACACTTTATGTACTTTTTTATATTATGTGTATTCTATTCAATTTTGTGCTAAGCAATTTCGTATAAATACATAAAAATAGTACGATAATAGTAATATAGTAATAGTACAAAAATATTATAGTATGATAATGCAGTCCAATGATGATATTTTATGCTATTATGCTAGTATTACATTTGTAGGTACTAAAAATAATTGATTTATTTATTTATTATCTATCCATTTATGTATCTATATTTATTTATTCTATTAATTTTATTTACATGTCCTTTTTTGCATAAATATTTGATATAAACTTTGCTCCGAAATTTTAACTTCTTCGACGGAATTCATTAATGTATTTTATTGGCTTGTCCGAAAAGTTCGTCCCGATTTTTGGTAGCTGGCGTAAGGGCAGGTCTGAATATATCAGAACGATTGAAAACAAATGACATGCGTACATATCGTAAAAGACGGTACTTCAGGCATATTTGGAAAAAAATTTGGTTACGATACGTTAATTTTTGTCAGTTTTATATGCCTTTGAATATGGAAGAAAACAAAGTGCATTTTAGGCATTTAATGTTTTTCTTTTCGGAAAGGCAAAAATGCACACAAGCGGCAAACAAGATATGCGCTGTTTATGGCGAAGGTGCTGTAGCTGAAAGAACTGTGCGGAAAATGGTTTGCTAGGTTTAAAGCTGGTGATTTCAAAAAGATCAAGAATGCCCGGATAGGCCCTCCACCACAGATGAAGATCAGATTAAAACACTGATCGAGAATAACCTACGCTATACGACACGTAAATTAGCAGAAATATTAAATATGTCAAAATTCACCATCCACGAGCATTTTGTGAAGCTTGGTTACATAAACTGTTTTGATGTATGGGTTCTCCACGATTTAACGGAGAAAAATCTGATGGATCACATCTCCATTTGCGACTTGCTCTATAAACGCAACGAGGAGACATCATTTTTGAAGCAAGTAGTGACGGGAGATGAAAAATGGATCATTTATAATAATGTTAAGCACAAAGGATCTTGGGGAAAGCGGAATGAACCACCTTTAGCCACCCCAAAAGCCAGTCCTCATCCAAAGAAGGTCATGCTTTGTGTTTGGTGGGATTGGAAAGGGATTATGAGCTTTTACCAAACAACGAGACGATAAATTCAGAGAAGTATTGTTCCCAATTAGAATTAAAGACAACAATTGAACAAAAACGTTCAGAAATAGCGAATCGGAAGGGCGTCGTGTTTCATCAGGACAATACGCGGCCTCATGTGTCTTTGATAACTCGACAAAAGTTGTTGGAGCTCCGTTGGGATGTTCTACCTCATCCACCATATTCACCAGACCTCGCGCCCTCTGATTTCTATCTATTTCGATCATTACAAAATTTCCTTAATGGAAAAAACTTCAACTCTTTGGTCGAGATAAAAAATCACGTAGAAAAGTTTTTCGCTGAAAAACCTGAGAGATTCTGGAATGACGGAATTTTCAAGTTGCCTGAAAGATGGAGAAAGGTTGTAGAACAGAATAGCACTTATATAATTTAATAAATGTATACTAAAATTTAAATCTTCTGCGTTTCAATATTCCTTTAAAATCGGCACGAACTTTCCGGATCCAATATTCTGATGTATCAGCTTATTTATTCTTTTACATACGTGTTTTCAAATGTAGTCCCTTTTATTCATTATAATCAATTACTTTTTAGTACTTTATATATTTTATTATCATGTTCTTATAATTTCATAATAGAAAGTAGCAATACTCATAATAAACTTTTAAGTCTTGCTTTTCCGGGACGTGATATTAGCCACATTCCCGAAACAATATACTTTAAAAGATTCCGAACACGGACAATAAAATAGTGGAGGATTTGAAAAAAAACTTTTTAAATATATCAATACAATATTAGATAGATTTGCTTAGTAAAATATTCGATTAATAATTTTCAATATTTAACTCTATTGTGTCGTTTAAGTTATTGTTAATATATGATACTTCATTTAAATCGAAGATTAAATTTAATCAGAGATTAATATTGTTCAAAAGTCAAGTTCACAAGTCAAAACTTTTTGAAAAATTCAGTATGCGTGTAAGATGTTTTGTGTTATTCAAATGTGTTATCTGTATAGTTGGTTAATGTTTATCCTTCTGTTTTTATAACCTTATTTAACATTCTACGTCTTGCTATAAATATAAATGCATATATTTTGAGCGTTTTATGTATTTTCTCATTATTAAAATTCCACACAGTATGTTTTTAACAGTAAAAACGCTAAATATTGTGAAGATTCGTATGTCTAATCAAAATTTGGCTCACAATCAAATGATGCACTACATTTATTGCTAGATAAAAACAATATCTATTTAAAGGATTAGATACTTATTGTTAAATAAAAGGGATATCCAATAAAAAATGAATATAATATATTAAATTAATAAATATAATTTAATGTAATATACTAATATAATTGATATATGATATATCTAATACATATTAATATAATATAGAATAATAAATATAATTTATTTAATTAATAATTTTTTTAAATTAGTAAAATTAACATAATTTTGTTCATTATTAATATAATTTTTGCTCATTATCGTTAATTATGTTTATTATATTTTTATTTATATTTTTGTGCATTATGTAATATCACATGAATTATATAATATCATCTGAATATTTTTTCAATGTTAAACCTAATTTTGTCTACAAATAATTATATAGAAGATAACACAAAATAAAATAATTGATCTTACAAATTTGTAAACTTTGTATTTTAATCTAGGAAATAGTCACATTTAATTTCGAGAATATCACAGTATTGAAATATTAAATCCAATGACTATATGTTTAGAAAAGTATGAATCAGATGATCAACATTGACTTGCAAAAAGATGCAACAATGAAATTTAAAGAGCATGTGTAAAAAAAAATGTAGAATCTAATAAAATATTTTACAAAAAAATGATATGAGCACGTTCAATTTAATAATAATACATGATCTATATATAAAGTAATAATCTATAAAAAATATATAAATAATATAATATAATATATCTATATATCTATATAAATACTATATAATATAGTATATCTATAAATAATATAAAATTTGTTTGTAAAATAAAATCTATATATGTAAAATATGTTTGTACCGTAATTTGTAATCAGGCCGCAATAAAATCCATGAATAAATTAACGAAAGAGTCAATTTTCCGGTAACCTCACAAGTTCGTCGAACTACACCTCGTTTTTGCACGATTCGCGAGTGAATCGCGCGCGTGCACAAAAGTTCCGGAAAAGGAACAGATTCGTGGTAGCGACGTTGTGTTGTGTCTCGCCAGTGAACCGGCCTGTTTTACTCCCTTTCTCCTGTTAAGCCCGTGCACCAGGGGCTTAAGCCCGCCACGAGTGACTGATGACGACAGAAATAACCCTGGTTCCATCTTTCCGCCGGCGCACGTGTCCACGTTTATGAACAAACCTACGCAACGATGCACGATGATCAACACGATGGAAACAGAAGGAGACGAGCATGTGTTAGCGCGTGATTTGCATTCGAGACCGAAGGATGCGCCAAGGAAGATGCCGATGGACAACTGAAACATTTGCCGTGGAGTTTGGATTATGGGAGATTCTGTTCGTTGAACCCTTCGAACTGAATAAAATTTTTAACTCCTGAAACCTCATATATACGTTGAAACATGCCGCGATTCGTAAGTTTTATGATACATGTTGCAATGCGTGTAATTCAACTTTGGTCAATAGGCGAATCAGAAGCAACTTGCATCGATGCAAGAATTTGTTTCTCTGTATCAGCCATAATTTTTTTTATCTTTTATAATTATACACAACTCCTATTATTTATCTTATTTCCTAATATATCTTATTTCAACACGATAAATTTATGTGATGCTCTCAGGGACCACAAGAGAATTTTCATTATTCTAAGCTATAATGACAAAATAATAAATAATATAGTTATATATGTGTGACATAACATATATCCATAGTTAGTTTATCTTGCTGGTAGCCGCTTGGTGCACTCATTTACTCTTGATAACTGTTTTTGAATATTTTCTTACAGGTATAAGCCTTACCAAATATAACTGCCTAAAAAAATTATGTAAAAACTTTGAAAAATATGTTATCAAAAAAATGTTGTAAATTATGGTTCGAAAAGTGGTAAAAATTGGACAAAAAAAGTCATAGATACTGCGGAGATTGCGATGGTCAGCCCCATTTATGCTTAAGATGTTTTAATACAATATATAATACATATATAATGTTTTAATTAAAATCTTTAATTGTTGAATAGTGCACTTTTTATTTCATAATATTGTTAGCTATGATGTTCAAAATTCTTTAGTTGAGGATATTCATTTATTTTAAACATTTGAGGCACTGATGACCAGTATGACCCATTCGAGGAAAAGATCATGTTAATATTCTATAAATAGGAAATGAACATGCCTGCTATTGTATAATATGCAAAACTGCACAATGTCTGTCAGAAACTGTGCAGAAATTAATATGTGAAATATTATAGGTACTAACATAAGCACAATGCTCAAATTTTAGTAGATATCAATTGCTGAAGCAACCCTTTTCTTGTTCTGATTTTAGTTTTAACTCCTTAACATTTAAGAATATAACTTTTTAATAATGTAACTGAGAGAGAGAAAATGAGCATTATGTAAGATGATTAGCCAACATAGCAAGTATATTTTATTCATTAGATAGGTATTTCATAAAAGGTTGAAAGTATATATATATATTTTCTGAATTTATAGACACCAGAAATACAAGAAATTCTGACAAATAGTTTATTTTGAATTTTTCATTATTGTATTGACAACGAGTTAATTAAAATTCATAAATTTTTATTCCTTCATAAAGAGATGTAAAGCAATTGGGTACATCACGAAACAAATTATGTATTATAGCTCCAAGAATGGAATATATTTGTATCTGCCAATTATTTTTAACAAGAGATATTTATTTCAAAATTATATACACATGAAGCTCAAGTGAAGTAAATGATTTATGAAACAATACTTAAAAAAATTATATCTATAATTATCAGTAAAATGACGTTTAATTAGTATGGAAATGAGCAAAATGTAGCATTTTTATAGCACTTGTTAAGCATGAAAGAACGGCGATGATAAGATTGTAGCAAATATCATAAACTATCAAGTATATTGGATTTATTCCGATTTATTATGTAATTATGCAAAGAAAGCTGTAATCCGATTTGTTCAACGAAAACGTAATTTATAATAGAAGCTGACGTCGATACAATACCAGAACAAGTTTTACAGTGCCTCCGAAACTGGTTGAAAAATCTTACAAGATGTATGATGGTCATAAAACATTGATTTACCTCAATTGTTTCGTAAGAATCAAAACTTTGACTATATTTCATAATTTCATCAAGCAAACAAGATATGATATTTTTTGCCTATTTTATAAATATTTTAAAATTTCTGTTAAATTAAGACATAAAATTTTGCATCCGTTTCACTTCTATTTCTATCGTACGTATATTTATAATTTATTTTGTTAATAAAATATTCATATTAATACGTAATTGGAAATAATTGAAAAACTCTGAAGAAAATCTCATAAATTTTCTCGCAATTATGCACAAATATTGTTATACAATATAATATGAAAAGAATTAGCAATGTTTTATTTTTATAAAAATATAAATTATATTAAGTTATTAAAATGTTATAAATTATACTTATAATAATCCAAAGCATAGGATTTTGCTCAAAGATATAGTATGACGAGATATTTTATCCTTAGCATTAAAAAAATATAAATATTTTGAAACTTAATATTTTATTAACATCAGACAAATTAAAATATTATCCATATTGTATAGATTAATTAATTACATTATCAAATTTAGTATTTGATTTACAAAGGAATTCAATTCCCCAAGGCTGAATTAACTTAGAAATATACCATTAGGATATATATTAATTTTTAAAAGAATTAATTTAGTTCTTCAATGAACCGACATAAATTTCTTTTTATTATAAAAATTCTGTATGAGGAGAAAGGATACATGAAATAAGAAAACTTAGCTCACATTTAATATCTCTATTCATGCATAATATGAACATATAATCTCCGCAGGATTATAGATCGCAACGATTATCTTAAAATGTGAATAATATTGCTCAACGTGTTATTATAGTAAGTCATAATGTTTTCGACAAAAGTTTGTGATTGCGCACAAAGATTTAAAAACTATATCCTTCAATAACTTTTTTAATCATGTTACATATTACACAAATTATTTTTAATTTATGTAAGATATGTGAAGTGTTGCTTTTTTTTACAATGCGATTTAATAAGTTGAAGGTCAGTACTAGTTCAAAATTAAGTATTTTCAAAAAATATAAGAATTAGAATGTTAATGTGTAAAAATACAAGTTGAGGCTATTCTAAAAAGTTATTCTGTATTTATGATTTAGTGTAATGACAAGAATAGAGTCCTTGTCATTACATCGCAAGCGAAAAAAGATGGACATTTTATCAAGAAAGTTTTTAGAAAGATCAACTGGCCAACAAGATAATGATTAATTTTCATATCGAATTTAATTTAGGTCCAATTTGCAATTCTTTAATAAATTTATATTATCAAATTCTATTTCTAAATAATGGAATTATAAAAGAAAATTTTAAGAATTCATTTTTTAGACACACACACACATATATGTCTTCCATTTTAGAATCTACAATTTTATAAACTTTTAAAAAATTGTATTTTAAATTATAAAATTATATTTTAATTTTAAAAAATTATAGTATTTATATCATGATAAATTATTGCTTAATAGATTAAAATTATTCTTAATAGATTAAATGTATTCAACTTTCATTAAGTTTGATTTTTATTTTAAACACATTAATAAATAATCAAAATATAAGTCAAAATTACAATTCGTATTAATATAATCATATGAATATAATAGGTATTATAAAATGTAGGAGTTTTTCGCAGACCTTAGGTGCTCTATTCTTGCTTATTCTATTAATTACGAAGTGATTCAAAGAATATTTTTATTTGTTCAATGAAAATTTTATTCAAGATGAAATAAAATGTCGTAGATCATAAATTATAAATTATGCATACGTTGTAACACTCTCATTCAAAATTTTAAAACGTGTTAAAATTAAAAAAAAAAATTGAAACTGTAATTAATTATGTATAGAATAAAATTTATGATCATAATATTCATGCTAAACATTTTTTTTATCTAAAAAAACAGACAGTGTCCTAAATTTTTTCACAAAAGTGTATATATTAAATTATTATAGTTATAATAGCAACGTGTTTGTCAGTTTGTATTCATAGAACGTTTATGTTTATCGTTTATATTCTTTAAACAAAAAAAGTAAAATTAAATACATATTAGTAGAAATATTTTCTTCACATTTTAAATATATAATTTTCATGTAATTATATTCATAATTTATTTAAAACTGTAAATATGTTTTTTATGAACACCCTGTATATGCTTGCAACATTGTGGGCAGCATGATGAGTAGATTAAGGTGCGATTAAACTTGCTCAACAGGTTGCTAAGAACTTGCACACTGTCAGATATACAGTATTAATATCCACTTCATTAGATAATCGAGAACTATAAGACATATAATTTAATATTATATGTTTCATCGTGTCTCTAGTCTTTGGAGTTATTTATTTAAAAATCAATTTTTTCAAAAATGAATTTAAAACTATTTAGTTATTTTTATACAATAATAAGTACTGATTACCTTTAATTATTATTTACAGATTTTGACAAATTGTAATTTAATATTTTATTTATTTTTCGTAAATGAATATTTTATACATTATTAATACTCAACATTCTGCGATTTTAATCGTGCAATTACTTTCAGTTAATTTTAAACCATCTGCCAAATCATATATCATAATATTTGCTATTTAAAAATATTTTTATACTTTTAATTATTAATAATTTATTATATATACATATATATATTCTTACATTGATTAGAGTCTATTATCATATCTAATATTTATTTATTATTAATGCTAAAAGCCAATATCTGTTATTCGTGTCAATTTAATAAATTTCAAATAAAAAATTTATATTTAATATTTTCTTATTACTTATTATTATTCATTATCATACATTTAAAATTTATTGTTTAATTTTTTAATTTTACGTAGAATTTGTACCAATATTTCATTTTTCAATAATCAATAGATTTCACAAATTTTAATAACTCAGATCAAATTGTATAACAACTAAATTAATCTTCTAATTACAAAATATTTTAATAATAAATGTTATCATATTAAATAATTAAAAAAGTAAGAAAGCATGTATTGAATATTGGAAATAAAAAAAATATCTAACATTAAACATTAAATTTCATCATTTAATAAAGGAAAACTAAAATATTATTATTCACTATTTCTTAATTTAAAAAAATTAAATAAAAATTATATGATATTTCATGTATTTTATTATAAATTTTATAAATTCTAATAACTTTTTATTGTTACAAATATTTTGTAACAATAAAAATTACCATACTAATTAGTGAAAAACTAAGTAAACATATACTGAATCTTGAAAATACAAAAAAAAAAATAGAAATATAATATTAAATACTAAATTCAACATTTAATAAGAGAAACAAACGTAACTTGATATATGTAGTGAAAAAACGACAGCATTATATTATCCCACGAGAGGCTGTAAATTTACGCGGACCAGAAAAGTAATAGACTATTTTTATCAGAAAACAACAACGCGATGACATCAAATTTCGCGTTCCCTGTATCATGAATTACCTTGGAACACGCTAGACTGAATCATCAAAAAGTACTAATGGCACTAAAATATACCGCCGTACAGTAGAAGATTAAGAATACTATGAGTCACGTTCACGGTTCATTTAACTGGTTGCACGCTCTATGTTAAATTGTTCTATTCAAGATCACATTAATCGCGGAAAGAATCGAGGAAGAAAAATTCTGAGGATAGATACATATACTACGATTATTTCCCGAGAAGTCGAATAAAATCACACTTGAGAAAATTATGCAGCTATAGCGAAGGAGAAATTTTTTAAAATAATTTCACGTGAAACTTGAAGACAAAGTGCAAAAGCGAGATTGCTACTTTTCCCTTTTCTAAATATTTTTTCCTGTTTTCATGTTTCTATTGTTTTAATTAATGAATGGAATTCTTTCAATTTTTTCGGGAGATAAATTATTTTTGAAAAAATATACTTCTCTAGACAAAAGAGTTATTATGTTTAATTCCAGTTTTCAAAAATGAGATTGTAACTTTGATTTTTCTTCTCTCGAATTTTTCTTTTATGTTTCAAATTTTTGAATCAACAAACGGAATTTTTTCAAACTTTTTGAAAGATATAATATTTATCTACAAAAAGAATTATATTTGAATTATGCTCAATTAAAAGAATCAATCAATTTATTACGTGCATTATGTACATGATAAATGTACTTTTATTATGTACATGAAATAATTATGCAAAAATCGTTTTTGATCAATATTTTGACAAATCTGACAAATATATATATTTGTATATTTCATATATTTTAATAATATTAATTTCTGACTACTTTTTGAATATTTTATACAATAATAAATATATTCATTTCTTGTCTACAATGTATTAAAATGTACTAGGCAAGTTAATAACAGTAAAATATTGTTTATTATATTTTATTTTTAATAAAATCCATACTAATAGTTAAAGAAGTAAATAATACTATGATACTTTAACAATATTTAGAAATAAAATGCACATATTACAATATTTTAAAAATACTTGGAAATAATATTACAATATTTTCTATATTTCTATAATATATTCTATTTTCAATTTTCTATATTCAACGATCTAGAAAATGAAAAATCTTTGAAAAGGAAAGAGAATGCTATTGAGCCAAGAGAGATCCCGAAGGTCGCAGTAGGGTTAAAAATACCAAGAACAGACAGAATGCTTAACTATCTTTTGAGAATACTCCAACTGTCACAGAACTCCGTCGCGCGATTTATGACCCTCTAAATGAGCAAAGCCAAAAGTGGAAAGGAAACTTTCTAAACTTCACCACCCACGCGTTTTCGGTCAATCCTCTTTAAACCAAAGAACTCGAGAGACACACTCGAAAGAGAAGAGTCTATCGAAGGGGAAAGCCAGATTTTCGTGTTCACGATAACGTGTTTACAAAATGTCCTGCAGAGGCTTGGCCTACATGCCGACGAACCACGAATGGCCATGGCCTCACACGGTGGTCCTTATGACTAATGGTCTCGGTGCCCGTGGCTCGTTTCATTCGTGTCCTACCGTTCAGTCTCCTCCAGAGAAGGGGAACCGTGGAGAAACGAAAGAAAATAAGATCTCGAGCCACCGCACGAACCGACACGTTCGAGAATTCCTGCGTCTCTGACGTAATCTCTCACACCACCCAAATCTTACGATCTGAACTCTAGGTCGTTCTAGAGTTAGGTTGAAGCGGCGATGGGATTGGAGACACTTCGAATCGTTTCGAATCTGTACACGAGTCATTTATTCTCATAGTGGCATCATTTTGTTTTTGAATCGAGATATTTAAGGATTTGCGTTTTAATGTGCTCAGAAAATATTATTATATTTTTCAGAATAAATAATTTCGCATAGACGTTAACGAATCGCCATTTTTCATCACTGTAAAGTGACTTATGCCATTTTCAAAATAAACGGTTCGTACAAATACAGCGTAATAGAACGTGCAGGACTTGATAGGTGATGATCATGAAAAAATAACTCGAATAAAAAAAATAATATTTTTTCATGTGAAGCTTCGTATTCGAGAAAATCGAGTTTGAAAACTCGTTAAGTACACTTAAATTTTACTGCTCCGAAAAATAATCTGACAAGATATTCTACGTTTGAAAATAAGTCAAAAATTTTTTCATACAAAATTTATTAAGTAAACTTATATCATACCAATATATTAAAAATCTATTTTTTTCTTTTTCTTTTAAATCGAGGTCTTAAATGAAAAAATTTTATTCTACGTTTTTTTCCTATTACCTCACATCTCTCCATTCTAGAATTAGCTGAATTCAAATACACTCGATAAATTTTAAAACTCGATATTCTTGAAAATGAAGTCTCAAATGATAAATTCGTACAAAAAAATTAGAACGCGCAAATTTAAAAATTGTCAACACTTCTAAGACAATCGAAACTTTTAAAGTTTAAAACTTATTACTTTCAGAGATTACAAATTTCGAATCATGTTCGAAATGATTCAAATTCGTCGTCAAATATATAATACAATAAATATACAATGGTAAATGTACCATAGTATGAACATGATTGGAAATTATATTCATAACAATTTTGTCATATTCGAATTGCTATTTTATGAGACTTTTATACTACTAACTGCGTAGCTACTACTTCAGGATCACTGAAGACTCAAAAGAATCAACGAGGAAAAATTACTGCAAGTGTCTTCAGCATTAACATTTACCATTTTCTGCTTTATATGTAGCACATACCACCATACGTAATATTCACTTTATACACGAATATAATCAATATTAAGTAAATATTATTTATTATATTATTGTTTCTATTATATTGTCTTATTTATTATATTATTATTATATTTATTTGTTATATTATTAATTTCGTTTATTTTATATATTATATTATTGTTGAATAAATATTATCTATACAAGAAATATCGTGATATAAAACTAACATAATTTAAAATTCAAAATTAATTTAAAAAATTATATTTACTTACTGCGAATTATAAAAGACTTGGCCTAGATTTTAGATAATATTAAGATTCCAACGTACCATTTAAATGAATTTTTAAATTCAAATTGCTGAGAGATAAATTATTAAAAAAGAGAAAGATAAACACAATATAAAATTTGAAACAATTTGAAATATCTTAGATTTTATGACTAGCTTACAGCCGCTGATGTTGAGGAACACAGTGTTCGTCCATTAACCCCTTAACCTACACGCTGCGTTCCAACAGTCTGGGCCCAAAACGTAAACAGGATCGCGCAGCCTTCGGGCCACTTGACGCCTCGGCAAGTCGGTCCTAAGTTGCACTAAACGCGCACGACTTACGGAACGTACAGTAGCTCTCGAAAGTATTCGAACGCTTCCAATCTATTGGGTTGGCAACTAAGTCATTGCCGCTTTTGTCGATAGATTCACTCTACACTTTCTTTCGTTTTGTTAACGTGGTCAGAGCATCTAACCTATATTTTTTTCTTACTGTGTGGACTTGTACTTTTAATTAGTAAAAAAATTATATCGATTAGTTCTTTAGTTTTGTTTTTATCCCAATTTAAAAATGGAAAAACAGGACGTGCACTTCCGACACATTTTATTGTATTATTTCCGAAAAGGCAAGAACGCATCGCAAGCACAAAAGAAGTTATGTGCCGTATATGGAGATGAAGCCTTGCAAAACTCTTTAAATGGTAAAATTTTTAATAACGCGGATGATGTCAGATCACACCTAATTCAGTTTTTTAATAGCAAAGACCAGACATTTTACGAACGGGGAATTTTTACACTGCCAGAACGATGGAAAAAGGTCATCGACAAGAACGGGCAATATCTAATTGAATAAAGTTATATTTTTTAACAAAAATTCTGAATTTTCCTTCTTATTTGAAATCGGCAATGACTTAGTTGCCAACCCAATACATCGTTAACAAATAAAATACATACGTTAAGTTTAAGTTTTCAAAATAAAATTGTACGTAAAGTCACATAGAAGTCTCGAGAATGTATAATTAAAATTACAAAAAAATCTGACCACATATACAGGATTACAAGGCATTCTCGAGACTCCTATGTGACTTTACGTACAATCTTATTTTGAAAACTTAAATTTAAGGTGTGCGTTTTATTTATTAACGATGTAGATTGGAAGCGCTCGAATACTTTCGAGCTACTGTAAATACATGTGTAAGATACAACTGGTTTAATTTTGTAGAATATTTGATAAATAATTACAACCTGATATGTAATAATTGTGGTAGATATACCACAAAAGGTTTATTATCAATCACTAAAATATAACATAAATCAATAACATTTATCTGCAATTCTTGAATAAATTAGCAGTTCACGTAATTAGCATAAAAAAATCAATAACAAAAAATTAATAATCTTCTATGGTATGATATCGTTCAAAATATACTGGTACATATAATGGAACTTTGCACCTCTTGCACTCCCACGTTGTTTCACTACGATTTTTATTTTTCGTGCAAACTTTACAAGGTCTTGATGGCCTTAATTTTGATGCTGTTGGGTCAATATGTTTAGGAAAATGAGCCCAATGTTTCACGTGCAGTCTCTCTGGTATATCTCCGTACGAAAATTTTTATGCCAGGAATCATCGTATCGTTCCAGATTTTTCTTATTTCTATCCAAATCCAGGGCTCTGGTAATTGATCTTCGTCAGAAATATCATTAATAACTAATCGCTTGCATTTTTTTCGCACAGAACGTATAATGTCACTATTGTCACTTTCGGTAGCAAAAGTATCAACATAACTCTCACTGTTCTCATCACAAAATCTTCTTTTTGAAAACATCTTGTGGGGATACTTCTCTAATATTTAAGAAAATATATTTCAACGTGCGAACGTGACCAAGAACATATTATGACTGATTATGATACAAAGAGATAATAAGAATCTATCACGAGCCGCGACCGTCGCACGACGGGCTATGCCCGTGATATTTACATTTGGCCCGATCATTGGACCAGGGGTCATGCCCGTAATATTTACATTTGGCCCGAACGATGTACTACGGGCTAGGCCCGTATTAATACGTTTTGGCCCGAATACAAGACTACGAGTCTCACACGTATCCATAGGTTAAGGGGTTAAGTTATCATATCTAGAGCCCACAGGCTACGCCGTTATCACGTCACATGCGTTCAAACGATGTCTAACTAGTTCCGGTTATCGAGAATGATGAATATACGGATATTATCGCGTTTCTACTGTTTTACTTTCTTCTTTTGGGTTTCGTGATAGGGGCCAGAACTTTGCAATATGTAACTGTCTTCTTGTCTGATATGAAAGGTTTAGTTTTGTTGCAAACCTCATAAAACGATTTATCGTTAATTTTTCCTGTTACTCACTATGTCCTGTGATTTCCTTCGCGAAATAAAGCGAAATCTCCTGTTCCTTATTTGCGTATTTCTTTCTTATCATCATACTGACATTATCTAACTGACTGACAAAGATTGTTTCATGTACATATTCAACACTTTTAATTTCCTTAATATTTTTATTATAATAATTTTAATGGTAATTCTGAAAGAGATGGTGTTCTCGCGCGTGAGTAGCATGGCGGGGTCTTGATTGATGTGTGGACTGTATGTTTTAATCGCACGCTGAGATATGGGTGGGGCTAGGCCCTCGTTAGTAGTTTTAGTGTCGCAAAGATCAACCTAATTGCTTGGAATTTAAACCGATTCTAGAATCCTAGGTCGAGGAACTCACAGAGGTAATCTCGGTTCCCCTTCCCTTGGGGAGTCGCGAGCGCAAGGTAGGAACAAAGGCGTATATGTCTCGCCCGTGAAGTCTCGCACGCGTTCGGGAGAGTTGTCCTCACGCCACGAATGTGCTCGGGAGAGTTGTTTTCGCGGCGCAACCCGTGTTCGGGAGAGTTGGTTCTACGCCACAACCCAATGTTCGGGGGAGTTGGCTTTACGCCACAAGCCCGGTTGAAGGCCCCGGTTCCGGCATACCAAAACTCTCGCGAACAGATGGCCTTATTTTTTTTTTTTTTTTGGAACGCATTTAAATGAAAACTAAACAACAGAATTGATTTTTATATGAATTTAAATGACATTTTATATGACAACTGTATGTACAACTAACTTAATTTCTTTTTGTTTATTATGCGGATTTTTATGCATTTATGGAAAGCTAGAAGCTGCAAACATATGGACAATGCATGCAATGCCTTAAAAAATATACAAAATATCTAAAGTAGAGTGTTTATTATAATATATACTTAGTGGATGAAACAAATTTCTAATTAAATCCTATCTCTTTAGTTATGTTTTTAAAAATTTAAAAATTCATAAAAATCCATAATCTAATCTTGACAGTAACGGTGGTTACTTACTTCTTATTACTTCTGTGATCTAAGAAAATATCAGAGGCTAATATTTACATATAAAAGACTTTCAGCCCAATATACGAACAACGTTTTTTCTCAATTTTGCATAAATGAGTTTAAAACTGGTCGCAAAAAAATTAAATGAAGCGATAGACCAATTTCTTAGTGGAAAATATATTTTTTCTGAAGATATTACAAACATGGATGAAGTGCGTTTGATTGCAATCTTTATTGTTATTTTGAAAAATTTACAACAATTATATACAATTGCATTGCGGATAATTATTGAATCATCCTCATATAAGAGAATAATAAATTCTGAATATAAAATAAATAGAATATTGTTATTTTTACGAATAGAAATTAGAATAATTAATACCTTATAGAAGGTTTAACAATTCAAAATTATTTATTTCACATCATGATTTTAAGTTATACGAAAGAAATATTTTTTAAAAATATAATTAAATATTCTATTTATATACTTTCTCAACCTCGTCTTTTTGGCGCTTTTTGCGCGGTTACATGTTCGTATGATTGTATCAATTTAACGGATAAATTTTGCTCTATTTCTAAAAATATCGATCGTATAATCTATGTTCATTTGTATAAAATATTTTCCTCTCTTTTACTTAAAATACTTAGAAGACAAAGTAGAATTCAAAAATCTTGTTTCCGTGAAATTTTAATACAATCAAAGTAAAGGGAAAGTTGCAAAGGGAACGCACGTAACTTTCACGATGTCTGTTCAACCGGATTGCAAATCAATAAACGAATAAATAAGTAGAAACAGTTGTGTTATTCGACGATAGACCCAGCCAATACGAGAAAAAAAAAAGAAGAAGAACAACACCGAGATAATGTTGCAATCGTAATCGTTCGCAAATATTGCAATAAATCACGAGTAAAGAGTATCATCGAACTCCGGAATTATATGCCGCCGCATAAGGTTATGCCGTGAGCCGAGGCAGAGCGATATTTTATTGTTTCGTTATGCCACACGTCATCTCTAGCTACCGTAAAACCCACTCGCTTTTAGTTGGCTATCGCCACTCCCATACATTTGTATGAATAAAAGTCATGGGATGTGCATACGTGTGAACCCGTTTCGTTGGTTCGCAAACAATCGCTACATAGTTGCAGAATGTCCGGTTTATTCATACACAGCGGCTCGCTATATTCATATGTACATTACTGTCATTTACTGTAGAAAACTGAAGAATACTCAACTTCGCATTACGTGTGTTACATAAAGAATATTCATTAACATTCTGACTGCTATGATGGTCACTAGTGTCTTTTACGAATATTTAAAATATTTTAAGAAATATTTAAAATAATTAAAATAGAATGAATATTATTTGCAAAGAATTTAAATATAATAGCATAAATAACTAGATAATATCATTGAATGAAAAGTACACTTTTGTTATTTATTTTTTTTTATTTTGTTGTTTATTGCAATGTAATATCTTATAGAAATCAAATATTTTGTCTCATAAACAAGTGTAAGTTTTGTATCGATTAAAACTACAATGAAACATCGACCTCACGATTATTGGTATATTGAAACCAATATAAAAATGTATATGACGTTTGAAAAAAGAACAAGTCTATGGCTGTGATTATTTTTATTAAACAGTCCTTGAAGGACTGTTTCCTTCCTTCCGAGTTAAGACACATCCGTATACAATGGAGTCAAAGTAAGCAATTCTGAAGATTAGACTTTACAACATGAGAATCCCTGTCATTTCTACTTCTATACTTTCCACTATAAAAAAAATGAATTCTTTTAAGCGCTGACTTAATCTTCGGGAAAGATAGAAATTATACAGAGCGAAACCTAGTTAACAAGATAGATGCTAAAGCACATTGATATTTTTATTAACCAAAAATTGTTTTATAGATAATGCGTGGTCAAGAGTTGTCTTGTTTCTAGATATGTTTACTTATAGACTACTTAATCGCAAAGCGATTAAATTGAGTTGTGTAACTTTGTGTTTGGTAAAAATATTATTTATAACTCTTTATCTTTTTCCCTTCGATCTTGGTTTTCGAATTGTAAGGTCAGTTTCGTTTTTTCTTTTTGTGTTAGACCTCGTATAAGAATTACATAATATTTATTGACTATGCTATTCATAAAAGATTAGTATTATAGCATTGTTGACCAGTAATTTTTAAACGTTTGAGTATGAAAGTGATCGAACAATGTGTTAAGCATGTAAAGGTAGACACTTATTGATATATTGGATTGTAGTCATTTAAATGCTTTTGTGATATTTACGAAATTTATACTTCCATTAAATATTTTGTAGCTGTACACACTTTCAGAAGCGTGAAAAATTTGAGCAATGTAATCGTAATAATTGGACATCGCTACAGTGCTAATAAAGTTTCCAAATATTTCGTACAAAATAATATATAAAAAATACGAATACTTTCGCAAGTTACCATACGTACATATTATCATTTTCCTCATTTCTCAAAGATGTGAAACAGTGTTTTATATAAAAGTTATTTGACTTTCCGGATGAAATTTAATAAAATTTCAAATTTTTGTATACATTCTCATTTACAAAAATTTTAATACTAACGCAATATATTTTTATAAGTAGGACTGTATGTATATTTTTAATGTTGTCAATTTGTTATATTTTTCTGAGATGTATTCAATGATGTGTATACATATATATATTTTTATTAATGAAAGAAGAGTGGCTAAACTTGTATGATACATACAAGGTGATTTTTATAACGTGACCGACTGACTTTTCTTCGAAATGAAAAGATACAAAAAAATGACTAAAATGAAAGATGCTCTATTTTAGGGAGAAAATATAATATTTTGACGGTGTTGTAAGTAAATGGAAATGTATAGGTGATCTCGAGAATAACTCAGTTTTTTAAAAATAGGATCCTGTATTTTTTTTTCTATATTTTGATAATTCTGTATAACGAATCGATCGCAACTTAATCCAAAATCATGCTAAATCATATGGAATCAAACAGGGGTTCAATACGGAATATCGGAAGAATATACAGTCATTCGAAACAAAACGAAAAGAAATAAGGAGCGTAGCGAAATAGCCAAAATTGGGAAAAGCTGCTAAATTATAAATTTATCGAAACAGAATATATTTTGTTCGAGCAATTTTTCGATATCTTTTTTTATTTTGTAGAAATCTCAATCGGTCATTTTATAAGAATCATTCCGTAATATAAAACTCTTATTATTCAAAGATGAATAATATTTTTCAATTTTATGATGAAATAAATATCCTTTTTTATACATAGGTAATCCCGAAGAAATATAAATTCCACTTTTTCTTTAATCATAGATTATCAAACACTGTAAATAGATATATTCTTCTTGGTAATGCAATATTCAAAAAACAAAAATGAAAAAGATTGCAGTGGGATTTGATTTTTGATCATAGAATATTTGGTAAAATCCTAGATTGTGACAAATCTTTGATTGTTAGTGTGAATCGGACTTTATGTTATGGCTATATAATATTTATAAAAATAATAATTAATATTATCACATAATAAATAATATTTATCTAATATCTATGTAAAAATAGCCGAAATTAATTGATAATTCCTAAAAGTAAAGAAGTTATAATTTGTTATCCAGCTTTTTTTAGATCCAAATAATCAACAGTGTCAATAAAAAGGCATTTAGTTTAAAGGCGCGATTTTATTTAAATTTTTATTCATATTTTATTTTTACAGACATTTACAAGTAAAATAATGAATGTTTTCATAATGTGTAAATTCGACGTTTATCTAAGCTCATAAATTTAGATACACTTTTGTGGAAGAAGATAAAAGAATAACTAGATGAGCATATTATAATTTAATTTCAGCTATGTATATCAAGAGATAAAACTTGCAAATAAAAAAAAGTTTGACATCTATTGCATGACTCTTCTTATCCTCAATCTGTATTATAGCAACAGTCTCTTAACCTCTTGAGCTAGTAACTGGTTCACGGACCATAACGAGTGACCAAACCAAATTATACAATAATTCGTTTTCTTTTCGAATTCATCGGTATATCACTGGATAAAATTACTAAAAAGTAATAAATTTATTTTTTTTTTTTTTTGCCTGGATTATATTTTAATATACTTAAAACAGAAAATATTGCACTTTTGGGCCACGTCGTGCGTGGCACGTCATTCCAGCGCAAGATGTTAATTAACTTCTCTTTTAAACAGTATAAAACAATACGACCGATGTTTACAAAATAAAATCACAAAATCTGTCGCCAACTACTGAATCTGATCGTCCGTTTTACAACCATCCTACAATCACGACTTAATTCTCACTTCTTCAGCTCCACGTGTCAGCCACACGCAATACACCATTCCTTATTCCAACCTCCGTGTTTCTCCGCATTAAACAGACATAAACCGAAACGTAGCTTAAAAAATCACGTTTAACAACGATCTATTCTCTTTGCCGGCGGAGCCTACGTACCGCCTCCAGTCGTTCCAGCTAAAATACATAAATAATTGGCCGCACGTTGTTGCGATGTCGAACGGCGTCCACCGCCCGTTACAAAACGTTTCATTGGGCAGTAAAGCGGCGTTTCGTTTGTCCAGGCGTATTCACCACGGCGGTGAATGAGCGGTGAATCAATGAAAACGCAATCTCGTAAACGCGATTCTGCGACGCCAGTGTCACGCGTCCGTAAATTCCAAACGATCCGCACCGATACAAAATCCCGTGTATGCGCCTACCCACAATTGTCTGCTATGTTAATTGTCAGACAATGGCGCCGGTCAGTGACATACCAGCTGTCTTGAATGCCTGAACCACGGACTTGCCCCCCAACGAAGGCATCGTACGTACTAAGTATAAATTGTAGACATGCCTTGTAAACACGAAACTATTCGAGCATCTATTATGAAATGTGTACATAGTGATTCTTAATTGCACGTCAGTACTTCAGACGATGAATCTACAGACTAAAATAAGTAAAAAATAAAAAAATAAGTATGACAGTAAGTAAGGTTATACGAACCTGTGTATTTTGGTTTTCGAGTCGGAAAGAAAATGTTCAATAGCTACTGAATATTACGTTTAAACGTTATCTAATGTCTACAGACAATATCTATCGATATGAGTTAAACCATTAATTCGTTAAATTTTTATTTTTGATACAATTCGAAATCTGTTATATACTCAATACAGAGATCATGAGAAACATGATAGAAAGAATGAATTTCAGACGATTCAAGAAATACGTGACATTTTCGATCGAATGCATTTGCAGTAATGTAAAAATTACTGAAAAAATAAAAAATATCCCTGAAAATTAATCTCTGTTATCTATTACATTTAATAAAAAAAAATTATATTTACGCTTCTATTTAAAAAATTCAAGTTTACTATGAAAATAAAGTATTTTTTAAATTTTTATTGTTGTTATATATAGTGCACTTGATATAGATAAATTCTGATTAATAATTTTTATTGCAAAAATTGTGCGAAACATTATGTGAAAGTATTTTTAAAATACATGGTTTCATCAAAATTTTAGTACTATGTAGGTTTAATCTTAAGATTAGTAAAATAATGTAACTCTGTTTTTAATTGTCACAATCATTTAAAAGCACAAAGCACAAGGAGATTCATAAGAAATTTATAGTATTTAGTAAGCTTTATCAATTTAATTTTCAAAATTAAATTCTGAATGAAATAAAGTATTTAATTGTAGAAGAGATGTAGCACTGTCGGCACCTTGAAAACGCAGTTGTAACTAGAGCTGCGGATTTTCATGCAAATTAATATTTCTGAGAATGTAAAAGCGAAATCTCGATAGAAAATTATATTACAAACCACTTTCTTATATTATTAAGAAAACTTCGTTTAATAAATTTATTTCAATCTATATTCTTGATATGTACAGAAGAAAATGAAAGAAATAATCCTCTTCGTGTTAAAAAAGAAGGAATTGCAATATTTTCATTAAAAAAAGAATACATAAAATACAAAAAGAATACATAAAATAAACAAAATAATTTATAAAATTATATGAAAATTACTTAAATCGTTTAAATTCTCTGTATTGCAATAAAGAATTTGTGTCCACGAGTTTCAATCATCTTCACTAATGTCTTCATCTTGTCAAGCAATTTGATCTGAAAATTTCTCCAGACATTTTAAACGTCTTAAACATCGACTGTAAGATCCTGACCACGATTGGCTGGTTTTTACAGACACTCTATTGACAGTGAAAAGAAACGGTCGCAACCACTCGAGACTGACAAACTCAATTTCCTGCATTCAAAGTGTCGGGAGCTGCACACTGTCATCGAGTAAGTTGAAACGCTTTTGCTCACGCGGTGTTATGTCAATGTACCACCGTGTTTATTAAAAGTAATTCGTCAGGGTAAGTATATGCACATATCATGTATCTAGTTTCTCAGTTTTCGTTTGATATCAATGTCACGTGACGGGTCATTACGATGCTCACTCGATTGCTATGAAAATGGCGCGGCGAGTAATTTTAAAAAAGAAAAAGTTACATTCATTTTCTTAAGGAAAAGAGAAAATTTGAGATATAGTTAATAATTTTGTTAAGCTTAATAAGTTAAATTTTATTTCAGCTCAAAACTTATTTAAGTTATTGGTTCTTTGTTGTATTATTGAATACTTTATTATTATTGAATAGTCTATTATTGCTGAAATAAATATTATGAAACGACTGGATCTTTTATGAACACGACTAATTTCTTTACTGTTTTTGACTTTTAAAAGATTTGAAAAAATCCAGAGCTACTTACTGAAGTCTGTACTTTAATGTACAATCTTAAATAAAATATTTGTAAAAATACATACGTAATATTTAATTGTGAATCTTGCTGATTCGTCGAAAAGTATATTATTTCGAATAGCACTGTTCCTTTTATTAACGAAAAAATATTTAGTTACGTTCGGAATCTGTTTCTGAAATATTTTTCGAGTCACTTTGTCTCTTTTTCCACGCAAGTGTACGATATCGTAAAATTACGTAAAATTATAAAATTCCCAAAAGAATATCAATTCTCAAATAATATCACCGGACTTGGGTATTTCATTTTACATTTTCTGTGGCCAAAATTAATAATAAAATTCTATTAACTCTCATCCACAATTTAACATATTTTTCTTATAAAATTTTAAACTATTTTGCAGCACACAGATATAGGTACAGAAATAACGTTTCTGCAACATCTATTTTTCTAACATGTTTATGACATTTTGATAAAACATGCAGCCAGAATTGCAAATAATGTTTGTGTTCAAATGACTCGAACAGACAATATATTGCCTTCTAATTATTATACTACTATGCATTTAATGCATCATCTTTCCGTAATTATTTATAGTAGAGACAAGTGAAAATCCGAAACAAATGATCACAGCATTATGCATTTATGGAATATTGGAAATTTCAAAAATATACACACAACGCATGAAATACTAATGTAAAACATTTAAAGTACGATATATAATATAATACAATATAATATATGTATTAATATAACAGATGGAACAATGTCTTTTATGTTCTATTTCTTGTGATAAAAATTTCAAAACACACAAGCAATCTAATCATAACCTTGGTCGAAACTAAAGAAGGTAAAATCACGATAAGAAATTGAACACTTATACGTGAAAGTAGAATTTGTGATATTCAAATTGTCAATATATCAATATATCAAAATATCAATATTTGTATTCAGATTGTTTGAATTAATTATTACTAATAAAAATCTGCAAATTTAACTACTTGTATTTTCATTGTAAGTATTAATTTCTCACCATTGTGCCAATTTGACACCAAGAAACAAGTTAAGTTCGAAAAATAAGAAACGCATGAAGATTAAATAGAAAATTCCAAAATTAAGTACATTATTATACGTAATTTTCAAAAGTCAACGATACATAACAAATCTTTTACATAAGAACAACGAGTTAATAACGAGTTTAAACCTTCCAGCAAACCATCCACAACTCGATCTCATCATTCTCGTGCATTATTTCCCAGCTTGTAATCTGTAACACCATCATCTCTTCATCAAACGACATCTGAGTTTCACTGCGACGCAGTTCGAAATTTCACCTAATTAACTCCTTGCCTTACGATTTATTTTCAAAGAAACGTGCGTGTGCAGACAATTTAATTTAGCGCAACTCTATGTGAGGTGTTATCGCAAAATAAAACTAAAATATTTCAATTTTTATTTAATATATTTATATAAATATGGACACTATTTCATTTGTGGTGGAACAAATTTACAAAGTAATGATAATAATAAATAAAAATTGAAAAATATCCTCTTTAACTAATAATTTCTGAAATTAAGAAAAAAAAAACAATTTTTCGATATAATGGAAATTATAACGAACAAAATTAACAAAATATTTAATTTCCTTTTTAATATTACTTAATTTTTCTATAATAACTGTCTGTAATTAAATTAGTAATAATAATAATATTATTTTTTATAATAATTGTCTGTAGTTAAATCGTTAAAGCATCGCGGGAAACTTTTATCAGCCGCGAGTGGACGATGTCGCCATCGATATTGTCATCAAAGCTCAACTGCCGCGTTTACGATTATTTATATACGCCGCGCCGCGGTGTTGATTTACATAGCCGATCGAGAGATACATGTGCGTCGTCGCTGTGCCGCGAGAAATCGATTATCGTGGCCGTGGAAGTCGTATAAGTGGCGTCCCGCGGCGAATATCGGTCCGAAAATGAAAAGCTGTCCGCGGACGATAATTAATGCTGGCTAGTCGGTGAACCGTTCACGTTCGTTCGATTAATCAGCCTCGTTCTTCATAAGATTAACGAGGAGGAATATTAATGGTCGCGCTTATTCTTAATAGTCGAGTTCGGGAATTCACGGCCACTCTAGAGAATCGATGGAACCATCAATGCCGAGCTAGCATCGATAAGGATTGCTTTTAGAGGTGTGAGCTTGAAACTGTCGAGAATTTCCCGTGAATTTCGGGATTTTCGATAATTTTCAGGTTTCTCGAAAAAGCTAGAATTCCCGAAAAACTCGACTGATGCTTTAGAACAAGCCACGGACGACTTTGGTTCTTGAAAATGCCAGGAAAATTGAAAATTCAAAATCTCGATGTTCACTAAAGCGTAATTTGAAACATCGAATCTTCAAAACTTTCAAAATTTCGGAAATCCTGCTTCGAATTTCCACTTTCCGGAAAAATTTGAAAATTATTGAGAATCTTGAAAATTAATGAGAATCCCGACATTTTCGGAACTTATTGCTTTCTATTCGTCCAGAACAGTGTTTCTTGAAGTAGGCGATATCCTCTCAGGGAAGCAATAATAATCTCAGGTGCAATTAAAAAGATAGGAAGACGGTAAAAAGAGGAAAAGATCAGGAAATTTTGAAAAATCGTTAGTACACGTTTCATCTGTTGGAAACCGGAGTGACTAAGTACTTCATTTCCGAAACAAACAGACAAAATCGCAACCGATCAGATAATTTTATAATTTTAAGCGTGAACGTGTCTTATTTGCAACTATATCTTTTTTTACCATGTTGGAGAAAGTGGATAGAAATGTAAATACATAAAATAAATTTGTCACTGTTTTTCTCCGTTTGTTCGTTTAAAGAAGTTCACTTAGATTTTTAGGGGGACGCTGAGTAATTTTTTTGTCTAAAAAAAAGAGATGGTAGGTCAAATAATTTGGGGACCACTGGTCCAGAAAGACTTCCATAAACAGAGCATGTTAGAGTTGGAGAATCGGCAAGGAGGAAAAAACAAAAAATGTTAAAATCATAACTTTTTAAATTTCGGTAGATGCTTCAGTTCATTAAAAAAAATTAAACTTAATTAAGCTAATTTAACTGTCTGTTCGTGATATAAGGTTTATATTTTTATTAGATGTCGGTAAGAGAAGAAAGATTGTTTTATATTATCTTATATCTTTCTTCTTTTCAAATTCGACCATTGTTATAAATTACTATTTATCCAAAACCATTTTATTATTATCTATTATTATTATTTACAAGTGATATGTTTGTAAGTTGCGATAAATGATGACAAGAGATGTAAAAATAACTAGAATACATAATTTAAAATAGAATTCTGTTTAGATTCCATTTTTTTATTTATGTTCATAAAAATTTTAAAATGCATAAAAATCTATTCTACCAGTTTATTCTATATTATTCTATCATCTTACTAATATTTAAAAGCTTTCAATATGTCTCGTTCAAATGATATATTTTTAAGGATTTATTTCTTATAATGTAATGCAAGCTTATTATTTATTGGACGTTCTTACTGACTCATCCAATATAATTAATAAAAGAACTTGTACAAAAGAATATAGATATACGTAAAAGAGAAATGAAATAAACATTTTAAAACAGATTTCACACACTGTGTTAAAGAATTAACTTATGATTAATTGGCTTCACAGTAAAATAAACATTCGTTCTAACAAAAATTAATTAATAAAATTGAAAAAAGGTTAATCAAGAAGTATTAAAAGCAAAATTTAAGATTAAGATAAAATTAAGAAGTATCTGAATTAATAAAGAATAAAACGGAACATTGTAAGTTCAATTTATTTCACGAATCTCATCAACAAGTAAATTTTGTTATCGAAGGGTAAAGATCAAGCCCGCAGAAACTATTAAATCTGTTAAATGGTAAATAAATCTTCATATGTCATGTGCTTGCCATTAATTCGTACAATGCCTCTAGCCAACGCAATATAATTGTCACACGTGAAATACGAGCGTAGATTAACAGAAACGTGCCTTTTATTTGTATAATTTGCAATCCACCTGCGCGATTTTCCACGATGAATTAAAACTGCTACCGCTACCCAACTCTTTTTCTCCACGGTAGACGAAAGATCGCATGAATGTCACAGCGCAGTTTAGATATCGTCACGCAGACGTATCCACGTGTCTCTATGCCTAATCGCAATAAACTCGAAAGAGGATGACGGCCACACATAAATTATATTTGCAACGGATTGACAGTAAAAATAATGAGTACTATAAAATTATAAGACAAACTGCTATTTATAGTGACTCGATCTGTCTATCTTTGATTTTTCTATTTGTCAGTTTTTCTATCTATCATTACGTCGGATTCGTATCTATTATTTTCCATTACCGAGGTGTTGTTTTCTTTAAAAGGAACTTTACATACATCTGTCTCAAAAATAATTGAAAATTGGAAAATAAATTTTTAAAATAGTTTTCGTTAATATTTTGAGAATATACTTTTCACTCGTTTCGTGAATAAATTCTATGACATTTTGGTTATTAGGAACTGAATTGTAGTATTTAGAGTGACTTTAGTGCGCATTTTGTAACGTGATTTAGCAATTTACATCCAGTTTTAGTACTTTTTTTTGCAAAAAAAGATTATTTCTTATTTCTAAGGATCAAGATAGTCACGAAAAAAAAAAAAACGTCCTGGTAGATATCCAACATATTTTGAATATTTTATATATTTTTCTATTGTGCGCATTCTGCGTAATTCTGCACTTTAAAATTTCATGTAAATATATAAAACTCAGCAGTCTAATGATAAAAGTAAAAAACATGTCATATACAAAACAAGTTATTGCGAAAAAAACAATATAAATTTCTATATTAATTAAAATACAAAAACAAAAATTTATGAATGTCATTAAATCACGTTTAAAAAAAGTTTTATTAAATTTTATATACAGGAAATACTTCTACTATGTTCACACAATACTATTGTGTTCTAAGGATCTGTTTCTATTGTATTCTCAGCATTTCTAATTGTAAAAAAAAAATATACATTTAAAAACTATCCCTTTCTGAGGTACAAGCACTCTACTCACTTTTAAAATCTTTATTTACGAGGACATCTTAAAAGTTTAATTTACGATTACAATAACACTATTGATAGATTGTAAATACTTAAAAACTGAATTATTGCCTCACATAAAAAAATTTGTAATACACCAGAAATTTTTTGAACGTCTTTGATAATGTATGAAACAGTATGTGTTTCAACAAATGGGAAGCATTTGAAACATTCCTAAATACTCCATCGTAACTGAAAATATGTTACTGTAAGTAAAAGCTCGAATACTGGGAAATATTGGCCTTCTCTGGCAAATCTTAAAATTTATCAATAATGCATGGTAAAAATTACAATTTGATCATGATAATGTTTCAGGACAATGTTTCCCGAATTTATACTGGTCTAACGATAAATCAAGATTTACTGGTATGTACCTAATAAGAGTAATTTCTGATAGTAAAACGACAAAATTACATACAATTATTAGCATTTATTAAGAAACAGTTACGTTAAACAGTTACAAACTCTGCATAAAACTTCTGAACATTTATTTAATAAATATTAACCTATATTATCAATTAATTTCAATAAGAGTATGAAAAAGGATATTGCAAAACTAAAGGGTTTGAAAAAGTCATAACTTGTGTGTTTTCAATCTTTTTTTATTTTCTTTTTTTGTAGGTTATAGAAAAAAATACTGAAAAAATCCATTAATTATATTTCCAAATAAAATAATAAAAAATTAAAAAAACATGTGTTTGTAAAAGTTATTTTTGTTTTATATCATTTAGTCTTTCAGTGACCACCCAATATTTTGATTTTATATCGACATTGATTAGTAAATCTTAGATTTTGAAAAAGCTCACATTTTCCGATATTCAGTATTTTTACAGTAACATCTACACCTTGGAAAGGAAGAGTTTTCGGATTTATGTTTACGTAACCACGTTTCTTCCTTGGAAACAGTAACAGAACCAAAGTCTGATCGCGTATTTCCTTGACACTCGATATATGAAATTCTACAATGATGAAATTCTTCGCGCGAAAAGTGTTCAAACAAATTCTTCGATACAAATTCTTCGAAATACTTCAAATTTCTTGATCGGCTGATAGCAGAATATTATAGACAAAAACTGGTCGTACGATGCAACTTAGGAATAAAAAAAGAAACAGATTACAAAACAAAAGTGAATCCGCGGTAATTGCATTCCACGGGTAATCGAATACGTGCACTGTGTGACAATCACCGTGTGCTTGTACTTTTTTACAGGTTCTTGCGCGGGCGCGCGTGTGTGAAATTTTGTAATCAGGCGCGATATGAGAAATAAGGACCTGTTTTTTCTCCGCGTCAAGTGTTTCTCAAGCTGATAAATCGGACACTGTTGTAAAATTTTCTATGGGAAAATCGACTTGAACAGTGACAAGCGTAATGGCCTCTTAAGGGTCTATGAGAGTTTTTAACGAGTCCGGATTTTCACATCTTTGATTATGTAGAAATTATTTTGTAGTGATATTGTTGATAATTAAAAAATAGAAAAATGATTATAAAAAGGACAATATGGTTATATTGTTATATGCATTAAAAAGTTACCAAAGTTTTTTTTACAAATATTGTGATTTATATTATTACTTCATATGTAAATATTTCAATTTTAAAAAAATCATACGATTTTTGTAATTAGATATATTAATATTTAAGATTATTAATATCATTATTTATTATGTTGTTTGTATCACTATTTTTAATGCAGTTAATATGCTTGTTAACGAAATTCGTTATTAACATTGAAATTGGAATCGGAATAGTTAAAATGACCAATTTGTAGCTTATTATAAAAATTTTATAAATTCACAATAGTGAATTTTTCGCAATCTGAATAATTTTATTTTATTACAAAATATATAAACAAAAGATTGTGTTTTTTGTAACACATAAATTTTTCTTTACTACTCAATGCTGCAACGAACAGCACGCGTTCACATAAATTTTAATATAAACTTATATTGAGACAAATAAATAAAAATGTCTATTAAAATAATAAAAACGTATGCTTTTTATAAACTTATATCATAAGATTAATATAATGATAGTTCTAATAGTCTTTCCTTACATAAAAGGAATGCCCACTGTCTTCTCAGATATTGTAAAGCAAGCTTGTAAATAGCCAAATTCTTACCTGAAACAATTGATACAAGTGTTATACTTTAGTTATATATTAATTCTATTATTATATTAATATTATAATTACTTATTAACTTATTACACTGTTAAGAAAGTCTATGCTTTTTATGTAATACTTTTATATACAATAATTGTCACTAAATATGATAAAAAATAGGATACCTCTTTTTTTTAATATTTATCTAATAAATTTTTTAAAATATAAAAACAATAATGTTTTTATATAAGTACTACCACAAATATAATTAATTCTATTTTCTATCTTATGAATCACATGTTGATATACTAAAAAAAGTAGTGGACAAATCTTTCAGAGATTTGATAATACCAAACGAATTTCATACAACAATACGTAATAGTGTCTGTTTTCACTCTCAAGATCACTTTTTTTGTCGTTCCACATTCTTTTGTGCGAGTTCCATATTAATTAAAAAATTTTAAAGTCCAAGGTCATTTGAAGGTCATATCATAAATGTTTCTAAATATATTTTTTCATGAACTATATGTATAATGGAATAAAAAAAATACATATAAAAAAAAAGTAATGACCTTGAAAAAAAAATTAAAAAATGATAGTTTTAAAAAAATGGGTCTTCCATTCGATTCGTCTCTTTAATCAATTTAAGTTACATCAGGAACGTACTATCACTAATAGAGAAGATATTTAGGTGGCCCGGTTTTGATGAAACACCCTGTATTCCACTTGAACAGCAGTAACATGATCGTACATATTCCGACCAATTATCAATCATTCCGTCGTGTTATTTTGTTCGACAACTGTTTTAATTCAATTCGTGATACGTTAATATTTCAGTTTCTACGGCAGAGAGATTGATCGGGGCATACAGATTTCGATTCGGTTTACCATTTCACTTTGATTACATAACGAAAACCGGACCTCACACATTGTTCGATAATGCACGCGCAATGGCTCCAGAAAGTTTCCAAACACTTGATAAAACATTATTGATACTTTAAATCTTTATCATTCTCATAAAAAAAATTTCTCGGAAAGTTTCAAGGGATTGCTGTAAAGATGAAACTTTCATTTTAAAAATAACGATGGATGTAGTTGTGAAAAAACTTTTTTAAATATATTTGCATAAGGATGTTTGAATTTGCAAAATTTTCGAGAGAAAGTATCTGTATTTGTACCTTCAAAACATCTTTGGAAAAAACGAATTGAGTATTATGAAAGCAGATTATTATACGGCTTTTCTTATAGTTATAGTCTCAGTTATACAATTTAAAATGTCGACGAGTTTTTATCAAGTGTGAAAATACTATACTAAACGAAAATACTTCAACTATTTTAACTACGTAAAAAAAAAACCGTAGGACAATCTATTGGAGCTCATTTTAAAATGTGATTTTCACAATATTGAGTTCCTTTTCTCCAAAAATATTTTCACTATTATCCATTTTGAAAGAAGATAAGTAAAGGCCTCTTTTTTAAATAATTTGGCAAAATCAAATGTTTGTATAGAAGCTAAAACAATTTTCTTATAACTAAATCTATCGTGGTCTTGAAAATTGAAGTCTGCCTTTTACAACTATGTCTTAAAAGTTATTGTACGATCATTTTTACGAATTTATAAGGATTTAAAATATTGACAATTTTTCATCGAGTGGCGCTACTGTAGATTTTAAGAAATGGGGAAGCAGATAAGGTCGAAAATTAATTTTTGAAATCTTTTTATAATTTTTCGTAAAAATTCATGTTAAAATTTTTATTTCAATTGCTCCTACCTTAGAACTAAAAATTCAAAATGTTCAAGATTTGCAAATTACTTATTGTTAGAAGTTCAATTGAAATTTTGTTTTAAAATACTTTTAATATTTTAAGAACACATATTTAACTTTATTTTAAATAATTATAAATTATAATATTTTAAAATTATTTTATAAGAAACAATATTTTTTGCAAAGTGTTTCAGCGACGTTTATAAATAATTTTTAATTAATACACACGTCTTAATATATGAATATAATAATTGAATATTTTTTATTTATTTAACTATGCTAGTTTGAATTATAAAAGATTTATTTTCGAATCATACTTAATCTGAAGACGCAACTTCTCAGCATCACTTAAAAAATACAATAGTTTATTTGATCGATTCAAACTTCTATCAAACCTCTCTCTAATAATATAGTCTCTTGTCGATATAATGATTTAGACGTTGTATCGATGCTAACATAAGTTAAAACTTTAAAAAAAGAAGATATATGTACTTTTGATTTTCTAGATATATCTTGCAGTATGAGTCATAAAATTCAACCATACTGAACAATATTTAAAAAATAAAAGATGAAATTCGAATTTTGTATTTTGAAAATTTTAAATATACGTGTACATTATTATTTGGTATCTGTTATAATTAACTAAAGATAACAAGATAATTAACAATAATTAACAAAGTACACTTGTGTTTGTATATAAGAATATTATTCTTATTTGAGAAATTTTATTTATTAAACGATATTTTATATTTCGTCTTTATAATATTTCATATTAAACAATATTTTTATTTAATAAATAATATTGATAGCTATTATTTATATCATAAGTTATTACATCTCTTTATTACAGTATTCAACTATAAAATACAAATAGTTTTTTCTCAAATTTTGCAGGAAAAAAAATTCTAACCAGGCATTCCGTAAGAAAATTATCTTTTAAAAAATAATGGTTTACAATACTTATTACTAGTAGCAATTATTATCTTTTCATTAGTATTTAATTAAATCAATATTTCGTTAACATCATTATTATTTTTATTTTATTAATTTATAATTAATTCCCCTAATATTTTCTAATATTATTGTGATTTCTCTAATTCAATGACTTCTGAGTTCCGGGAAGAATCAATCATTATTGATACTTTCATATACAGCGCTGGATAAATGATTGAACGATGCAGAAATGACTGCGGATTCATCGTATTATCGTGATTGAATTTGTTCCGGACTTGATAAATCGATTAGGTAAGAGATGAACTGATGCAAGTTCATTTGTACTTCGAGTTTATTTGTACGTATGACATTAGTTTCAATTTGTAGACGTGGAACTAAAAAGTTGTAAATAATAGTTACATAATTTAATACACAGACCTAAAGCCTGATTCACACTAGCGGTGTCAAAGATACGATCAGATAGGTCAATCTAGGTTCAACAATAAAAAAAAAAACAAATCACAATCTTTTTCATTTTTATTTGTTCATTTCAGAAAGGGACAATATCGTTTTTAATAAATTTTAATAAATCTTAAAGCATATTTTAATGAAAATTAATCTTGAATAAGAAAAACATTGCAAAAAGAGCAAAAAAAGAACGGTTCTAGGCACATCTGATGCTGCAGAATTTCTAGGAAGAATGAGTTAAAGTTTCTTTCCTATTTCAACTCGCAATTTCATTTCATGAGACGAATCATAATACTTTTTCTCACTGAAATCACACAATTCATTGTAATTTTGTACAAGTTTTACCAAATGTTCGTCATTCAACATGTTTCTTTCCAACTATTCACCGTTTTCAATTGATCAAATCAAATCCTGTTAGGAGTGCAATATTCATTGTCAGCAAACCAACTGCGTTACTGCATGTTTAAAAAATTTTTATTTAGTTTGACGAATGTTTTCTTTGAATTACGTGTCAGTGATACTGAATAATATCTAATACAACGTGATCTCATTGTACCTTTGACCGCTAGTGTGAATCAGTACGTTTACGCAGTATAAACACAAGTTGTAAAGTTGTCATTCAACAGATAATACAATAATTTCTTTTAAAATAGTAATACAATATTTTCTTTTATAAGAATGTTTGACAATTTACAAATGGCCAGGACATTGATGTCAGAATTAGAACAACTGATTGAATGAGAGTAAGAAATACTTTTCAGTATTAAAATTTTTTACATTTTCATTACGCTTACATTGTTATTAATAATTTTCCTTCACATATTATAATCATAAATATAATTATATTATAATTTTTAATATTTTCATAAATATTTTTTTTTAGATTAACACTAAAAGTGTTTTAGTATTTGACTTGCTCCTTCAACATTTTTCTCATAAACATTAATGACAGTATTACTAACTGTAATATAACAGTTGTAAATATTTTTACAATTTTCATAAACAATCACAATAGAGATTAATAAAATCTTCTCTAATTTATGAAATATAATATGAAATAATTTGTGAAGTATTTTTTAATATTTATTACTAATTATACAGAGTGTCCTAGCTTTTTGGTCAAATATTGCTAATATATTATATAATAGTATAATGTTATTATATCAAGATAAGAAAAGAATGTTATATAAATGTACAATGTCATTGAAAGCATTGTTATAACAAAAAAAGTTATAACAAAAAGACAACATACGAAATGAGCAGTACTTTATTACGATATTACAGTATATAAATAGTAACCAAAAGATGTCATAATACAACAGTTTCAACAACTTCAAATACAATTTTATTTCAAAATATTCATCATTCTTGACACTATAAGATTAGCAGCGATAAAAAGTTTAATTTATTATTTTTTGAAGTTTATTTTGATTTTAACTGATTAACTCAGCGAACGAATAATCAATTCTTTGGATTTGTTCGTCACATGTATTAATATTTGTTTAATACACTTGATTTTTCATAAAGATAAAATCCTAATAAAATGAAACTATCGGAATCGGAATTGCAGACATATTACATCTTTGCAGGAATTTATATCATTAGATGTAATTATTTCTGATCTATTCATATATTGTAATTTATATAATTCTTTTTCTTATTTTGACCTATAAAATGTATTGGTAACATTTGATTAGAAAAAAAAACTGTCCCAGTATAATAAATAACATTGCCTATAAACAAATGATACGTTCAGTATCATAATTCATATCATAATTGTGCATTTAACATAGTTGAATAATGTGTATGATTTGCAAGGAAGGATACAAAATACATAATTGGTATTTTGAAGCCGATTAAGACATAGAGTAAAGCAGAACTTTTAAATAAGTTGAAACATGAATCGTAGAACATTTTTGAAAAATATTCTTATATTACCAGTCCCGATGAGAATAGATAAGTAAATATTCTTAAAAATAAAAGTTTCAGACAGAATAGAACGTATAAAATATAAAAATAGAAATTTTTTCATCGGAGGAACAATTTGGTCACCAATATTAAAAAAATCAATACTTGTAGCAAATATACATTGAATATTGTTCGATGAATGATACTTGAATATAAAAATATATTTTTAATTAAATATTCTAAAATAACTTATTCTCGTGGAACTTTTATCATACAGATTCTCTTAAAATATTTTATATTTTTTTGTAAGAATTACAAGTTCAGATTTAAAAACAAAAAGAACCCCGATCGAAATTACGAATGTGCATTTTAGAATCATACTGTATAGAAATTTATCGTCGTACGATTTCTTGAGATTCCGTGATGTCAATTAAATTTGACTTTTTAATTGATTACCGGTATCGTTCGAAACAGCCTATGTTCCGTTTGAATTGCACCACGTATAGACAAATTGCATCAATTACTTATAAACAACAGTGCACATTCTCAATTTTGAAAAAGAAAAAACACCACGTAAGTTACAACAACAATGTTAATTTAAATTTAACGCGTATACATGTTCCCTGCATCGATTAAACGCATAATTTTGAAAAAACACCACGTAAGTTACAACAGCAATGTTAATTTAAATTTAACGCGTATACGTGTCCCCTGGATTGATTAATCGCCTAACGCGTTATTTTATACATGATAAAAAGAAAGTAGCCTCCTGATAATTCCTTTAAAGTTACATCTTCGTTAAGTAGCGTGTCGCAGTGTGACATCCCTTTCATTGAGCCAGTACTTTAATCATGGGTCCCGACAAAAGGATTCGATCTCCTCCGCCGTGAGTCGCCGTTTCTTTTCAACCGTCACACACCTATCGCCCTGCTGACGTTCTTACTACATGGTACATATATTCGGCGTCGGAGGAGATACGCTGTAAATCGCCAGTTCAAGTCTCGTCGTTCTGCGGTTTTGCGGCCAGTTTCCGGGTGGACTGCAGTTCACCAGTATATACAATGCAACGTAATTGACCGTCAACGATGGATAAATATTTTCAATTAAGGCACTACTCCTCCGTGAGAATGTGGTCACACGACAGAAAATTCAAGCTTCCAACTCTCTTATTTTGTACCTCGGTTAAAAATAAAAATTGGATAAATTTTAAATCGAGAACAATGGGAGTATCGAGGATGGAAGATATCAAATTTTTCTTTGATTGATATGTAATAATTTTTGTTGGATAGATTTCAATCCTGTTTTTGATTTTTCTCGATTTATATACATATCTATACAGTATGTCCGTTTAATAGTATTAATCGTATTCGTGCGATTATTTCTGTACTTGTCAGAAATACGAAAAAATATTTCAAATTAAAGTTATATGGAACGCACATTACGGTGATAGCTGTTTGATAGCCTTGAATCAACATTTGAGAGTTCTGTGAAGGTTACATTTAAATTTTTAATCGTAATCTTATATTTTTTATTCTTGTAGCTGACGTTCAGGTGTTTTCAAAACATTATAAAAATGCTATTTTTATATAAATTATTATCGAGATAGTGGATAATTAGATAATTTGGAATTGGAAGAAAGAAGAAAGATGTGGTATCAACAAGATAATGCATCCGTACATTACACTTCATTGGTACAGAATTGATTAAATAAAAATTGTAAAAATAGGTGGGTTGAACGTGGCGGTCTAGTATTATGGACTCCAAGATCATGTATAATTGCGATAATTGCGTATGTGATATTTAAACCGCGAATGTTGATGCATTTTTGGAAAGTGTAACAGTTCAGAAATTTGTATATATTGCATATAATACATAAAATTACAAGAAATATCTAAAGTGTTGATTGATTGGAGTATTTTAATTATAGAAATAATTTTAATGCTAGAAATTTCTATTTAAATTCAGTTGTTCAGTTCAATAAATATAAAATTGCATTCGCAGTCTAGTATTATTATTGAACAATATTTTGAGAAACTCAGAATTTACATAGATAACAACTGAAATTAGTTTTGTGATTACAGAATTTTGAAATATTCTATTTATTTATTTATTTACAATCGTAATTCGAATATTTTGAAACATACATATATTGAAATAAATCGTTTAATTTTAATATGTATTACTACAACGTCATTGAAAAATCACATTAAATAATTAATTATTTAATAATTATTTAAATCCATTGCGTTATTTGAATCGGGTCTTTGTTTCTATTACAAAATTCTTTAAGTTTAAAAAAAATATAAAACCGATACATATCAATTGATCTTGATACATATAAATTTTCGTTTCGTGATTTTCTCAAGGTGTATCTATTAAAAAAAAATTATGTTAAATTACAAACGAAATTATAATTTACACGACGTAACATAAATTTTGATATTTTTCTTTGTTTCTAAAAAATAATAAGTTATTGTTAACACTTTTTAAAATAGATATAATTCTACCTTTTAGAACAAAAGAAAAATATCAAAATTTATATGTCATCAGGTAAGCTATAATTCAATTTCAATTTAATAAAATATTTTATAGCAGAAGAGAAAAACTATTGCGCATTCCTCAATTTAGAGAAAAACAGAGGTTTCTCTCTTTGATGATTCTCCGTCAATTAACAGTCTTAATTGCATGCTTAACCAGAAGTTCGTTCACTCTTAATTACCTCATCGACGCCACAACGTTCGGTTTCCCTTTGGACCAATCAAGGAATTATCTCGACAGATAATATTTATGCAGCAAACACAGTAATAATTTTTAACCGGTATTATTATTTTTATAAAACGAGCCGAAGTTCACCAAGTCGAGCGAGTAATTAATTATGCAGCGGGCGCATTAATACATTTTAAGTGTCGACTGCAGCTTTTGCACGCAAACTTCTTGCGGAATTTAAAAAATTCAATTGCAAAATGAACATATCGCATCGCGATACAGTAATAAATTATTTCGGGATTGATAACTAATTAAATAACTTTACGATACTTCGAAGATTTTCCATAATGATTCGATCGAAATGCAAAGTCATATATTTGAGAATATTATTAAAAAACTCGAAAAGTAGAAAATTATTTTACGTACCAAATATCATAAAAAGCACTGGACTTTAAATATTTCATATATTCTTTTTATATTACACTTGTATCTTTAAATTCCCCATAAATGCATAAAAATCCACATTTGGAATAATTTTGAAGTGTTTATAAAAATTACTATGATTGATGACGAATTAAATGATTTAAAAATATTCAGTGATAATAATTCTTCTAAAGCATCACTTTTATAAAATTTAATTTCATTCTCATCTCGTTTTGGGTAGTTCGAATTTCGTTAACATTAGAACTATTAAAGTGTCGCATTATCAGTTCGTAATCTTTCACAAAAATTTTACAAATCTAAATCTCAATATGTTTCTAGAAATTTGAATAACTTTTCGTAAAATATATAAATAATATAATAAACATATAAATGTCTTTCTATTCTTTGCACTTTAATTTCTCTGATATAAATTTTATATTTTATAATTCTAGTAATTAAAGTTAATCTTAGGTTCTGATTTCAATTTACAAAAATTTAATAAATTTCAAATACCGCATTTGACGACAAGTTTAAATAGTAAAAACATAGTATAGCATAACTTGACCAAAATAAAATGAGACTAAATATTTAATTCTTATTTTAACAGAGATTACAAATAATTAAAATATATTTGTGAAAAAAAATTAAACACTCCAGGTAAGTACACATGTATCTCTAGTTTGACAAAATCTGGACTAGAAACTTCGGAACGGTAAACATGTCGTCGTAAATTTATCTCAGGGACATAATTCACAGGGAAAATATAGCTTATCCTATTTATGAACCATTTGTATGTCAAAGTATCGTATGAATTTTTCTCGTAGATAAAAATACATTTTAACTTGATGTAATATATAGCCACCATATGAAAATGATATTTTCAAAAGTAGTATTTTGGTACAAAGCCTGTTTTTTGTCTGAATAACACGCAAGAGATATTGAACGTTGCAACTCTGCTATTTCTTTTACATTAATTTCTCATTCCTTCCAATTTTATTATTTTTTTGCAAATATTTGTTACTTTTTAAATAAAACTGTTGCTCAATAATTGCATAAATAATATATATATTATTGGATAATAATATAAATAATATAATAATAATATAATAATATAAATAAAAATAATACAACAATAATATAAAAATATAAATAATAATAATAATATACATAATAAAATAATTACTAGACTGCGAATTTTGATGCATTTGTGGAAAATTTGAAAATACCAATATGCAGAGAATACACACAATATAATAAAAGTATATAAAATACCGAAAGTAGAACACTTATTATATACTTTGTAAAATAGAATTTCAATCTTGGTTCCATTTCTTTAATGGTGTCTATTAAAATTTAGAATTGCATAAAAATCGGCGATTCAGTAATTACATAAATTAATATTTTATAATAATTAAAATTAAATTGAACTATATTATTTGACACCGACATTAATTTTTTTTTATATTTGCGTTTCTTATTTTTATTCTCGATTGTTGCAAAATTTCAATTTCTCTTTTTGAGCCATTTTCTGGGTTCTTGCAGAAACAAAGGACGATTTAGATTTCCTATCAGCATGAAGAAATTTATTATTTTATTTTTAGATATTTATGATCTAGGGCAACGACTTGCTCGTTTTTTCCTGCAAATCCTAACGTCTACCGCGCTTCAACATGGCCGTTGTAACGTGAGCGCTTATTGTTGTCAATCTCGGTCACTGATCTATAAAGTCTGTTTTTGTATACTGTCCTTAAGGAACGATCAGCTTTGCTTTTTCGTTTTATTGTTAGTCTTATCCGGGTACCCAGGTTATGCTAGGGCACTCAAACGGCCCATACTTTAAAATCATTGGCTATCATCGACTAGCCAATGTCTATAAAATAAGCTTGTAAGTAACGGGTGAGAAATAGATAGATACAGATACAGTGTGAAATAGAGAGTAAGACAGTGTGTGTGCAAAGTCAGAGTGCACAAAAGCACGTCAACGATACGAGTACGAAAGAAATTTACGTGTTCTTCCACACTGATAAAGGACAGAAATCGTTTAACTTTCAATCAATCTACGTCTCATCGTCTACGAGTTCAATCCACAAAACCCTCCCCTCACGTACAGTTTAGTCTTACGAACATTTATTCTCTTTGGGGACAGAAACTACAACGATACGCTCAGCTATCGACGTTTAGTTTATGCTAGACATTTGCTCGGTGAGTCGAGATTCGTTCGTTCTTTGATTTGAGCTCAAAAATGGCAGTCTCGTTTGAAGACAGTTTCCGCAAACTGATGAAGGAACGCGATGACATCATTGCAGACTTGCTGAGTTTCGATATCTTTTGGATGAATTATAGCAAGAACAATACAATCGACTCTCTTCAGAAGCGATTCAACGACAGCGTTCCGTTGATAGATGCATTCGAGAAAGTTCAATTTCGCATAATGAGCTTAATTGCCGGATCAATTTACGAAGCTACCTACAACGAATTCACTGAATGTTTTGAATACACGTATTATAATTTGATAGGTTTTGTTCGAGGTTATCTGAAACGCCTACGTCTTCCTGAATTGTTGGAGCAACGAGATCGCATTTGTGTGGCTTTGAGGAGGTTCGAAGCCTTTTGGATTTTCAAAACCAGTTACGGAGAAAACATCCAAATCCACGCTCTTGAGGAGCGATTCGTCAGGAGTATTCGGTTATTAAACGAATTTAAAGAGGTTCAAACAAGTATAGCGAATATAGTTGCGGGAACACCGGAAGAAGCTATCTATGGCCAATGTTACGAGAATTTCAAAAGTATATATGAAGTGATGGACTCCGTCAGAAACTTCCTCAAGGTCGCACGAAATCCCGCGTTTTGCAACTGTTAAGATAACATTCACTATATTCCCTTCTATTTCTTTACCGAATATCTATTCTAGCTCTCCTAGAGAATGAAGCTATTTTAGGGATAAATTCGAGTTATTGGTAGATCGAAATATCCAGCAATTCGTGCTCGTGTGCTAGAATTAGTGCGGATCACAGTCGGTTACGTTGCTTGACAATTATTATGCAAATGACATGATACCTGTGAATTAATCTATGAATTGACCATTCTGCTAACCCGGGAAATATAGAAGAGACGCGACAAGTTTAAGTGCGAACAGCAACGGCTTCTTCATGATTCAAAATTTGCGCTTGGTAACTGTGCGTCAAACGACATTGAACAACGTTCGTTCAAAATAATATAAACAAGATGATATCGATCGCTTCGAATTTAAAAGAAAGTTTCAAAACTGATGTATTGTGGAACTTGCTTCTGAACTGCTAATACTAATTCGTATCTTTCCATATATTTTATATATATATATATATATATATATATATATACACACACCAGTCACACCTCGTGAATATTATCGACAAAGTATTAGAGATATTCACAGAGATATTCATTCGTTATTTCATATAAATAGTCGCTATATTCTATGTTCTATTTATATGAATATCGTTTGGATTTTGGATACATGTAATATTTAGCTTAGACACTGAGACAATTGCGCAGATTCTTTCAGCTCTGTAATTGCGTTAATGGAACTGTAAGAACACATACAAATTATATACAACAGACATTACACGCAATGTACAATTGCGATATATTTGTTTATGGTTTCTGACAGTTTATGGTTTATGGTGTTGAACATGTCGAGTATGGTAGTTCAAGGCCAAGTGTTTCACCAACACTATTATTAATTAAATTTGTTAGATGTAAAAATATAGAAATGCTATTTTTTATCAATATTAAATTACCATTATTAAATAATACATTTTTTAATTTCTTATATTTTATATTCTTATAAATGTTCATTTTATAAATATCAATAACAATCAAACTTGTTAAATATAAAATTGCCTGAAAATGATATTTATTACCAATAAATTTGTAATAAATTTTATTTTAATATCAGCATCGATAAAACTTGTTAAAATAAAACTATTTAAAAATTTTATTATCAGTATTAGAACTATGAAATAATAATAAAAACTTTCAGTATTAAAACCTAGATATAAAACTATTTCAAAATAATTTAACAATTTATACATTTTAATGAAATTGCCAACAATTTCTTCTGTACTCTAAGAAATCATCACTAAACACGTTGTTTTCAAGAGTGTTATTCTAAGAAGTTCATTTATTTTTAAGAGATTCTTTCGTGAAACGAGACTGATTCGTTTCGATGCGTGTCGATGTTGCCGAGGAAGAACTCACAGAGCAACGCAAATAAGATCGATGCGGGTTGTTCTCGAGATCATTCGATTCCGAATCTTGTCAAATCTCGTTTATATCGCTTCGTTATCAAAACCTTTCTTCAAAGTCACGATAATCTTTGATATCATGAATATTTTTGATCAATGGAATGAAATCTCATAATCGATTCATGAGAAGAATGGATTCATCGAGACGTTGATTAAAGTCGAACAACGATGACTTTATTGCTCTTTGCAAAAAAAAAAAAGATTAAAACTCGGTTAAAAATCTGAACTAACTCGAAATTTTCTTACGATTTGATTTTTATTCTCGATAGAATCCCACGGAAAATGCAAATATATAATAATCGAACGAAACTACGATATTAAAATAGACGTATAATTAAAATTTAGTGATGAACTAAAGGTAAAGAAAAATACGTATGTACGTAAATATGTAGAATAATTAATAATCTACATATTACAAATATATAATAACATAATATTGAGGTAGATCTATAAGTTTTATAGTATTAAACTATAAATCTATAGTTTTGAAACTTTGTTTTAAATCTTTTAAATAAATTGCTAAGTATAAGTTACGTACAAAAATCATATTATATTTAAACAAAATGAAACTTGTGGAATATTAATCAGCCTTTTATGTCACTTTATTTTTACATATATTTCAAACAATATCTGGAAAAAATGTACAGTGTGTAATTTAAATATTGAAATTTCGGAAATGTGTAGGTAAACTGATAAAATGAGGAAAAAAGATTCTTCAAGGGTTTTGTCGTTTTTTCATTTTGGAAAAAATCAAAAAAGAAACAAAGAAGTTTTGGTTTCACCACATTTATTTATTTACTTATTCTGTTATCGCCTATTTTATTATTGAGAGTGTTATTTTATATAATATCATCTATTATCTAAAAGATTTTTTTATCTTATTGTTAGTTTATCAGTCCGAAAGTTTCGACATTTAAATTCGGAACACTCTGTACATTTGCATAAGTTGACAAAGAAAGAAACATATTCCATGATTCAATTTTTGTTACATAATTCAATGAAATGTTATAAGTACACGTATATTGGAGTATAATTCTTTAAATATAATTAAAATACAATTATATAAAGTACAATTTGTAAAGTACAAATGTAAACCAGTATAGTACATTATATTATTTTTAAAATGCATATATTTAAACGTGAAGTTGATATCTGTCGCAAAAAATTTTTGTGAAAATCGTGTTTGCCAATATAATTGTACGATTATATCATTTCTGTATATCATATGTAAAAAAATTTATCTGAAAGTTTCAAAATATTCGAATATTGTGTTTTGAAATTATATTTTAGTTATATGTTCATTTTAATATCATATTTTTAGTTAGATTATTATATACATATTTATATTATTTTATATCATATTACCAAATTTGATTTATCGTACACCTAACATCGAGTCCGAACTATTGAATAAAGTGATTAAAACTACGTTACGACCGGTACAACACAACTTATTAAAGTTCCTGAGAACGTGAAGAGAGCAAACAAAAAGTTCATGTATCACTTAAAAACTTATTGAACAACTTACTTGTTAAATTGCGCTACAGTTTTCTGATTTTATTTATCTCACGGCAAGGCATGAGTTACGTAAAAAATCCGTTTCACGATGATTATTAGCCCTGTTCGAATGTTTCTCCAGATAGAATAAATAACAGTACGTATGAGTATCGGTCAGGAATGCAAAATGATCGCCGCTCATCGAACTCTGCATCACTTTTGCGTGAAAGTACACGCTCAAACCAGATTTGCAAGTTCCCGACCACTGCATCAATCGTAAAAGATTCCGAAGACGAATTTTTCACTCTTGTCAGGAATCGAGTATTACGAATAAAATGATAGTAAGCTAGAAATACGTTTTGCTGTGTCAGGTTCATTCACTCATTTATTCGAATTTTGTGTATATTCAAATCGTCATTGATTTCGATAAAACATTCAGTTTTTGAGAAAATAGATTTTATTTTACTTTAAGATGTTTTTGTGGAGAATAATAGGACGATTTTACTTAAAAAAAAAAAAAAAAACAAAAAGAAAGAAAGAAAAAATTCTATATATGTAAGATATGCATTATATTTGTGAAAAAAAATAAAAGTTAAAAAATATGGACCAAAATTTTCTGTCACTTTCTTTCTTTCGAATTTTCATTTTTATTTAAAAAAGTTTCGAATACTTGACGTAAGGATAATAGAAATATTTTCTATGTTTTTTGTATTTTTTAATATTTAAAAAAAATTTGGAATTTGAATAGAAATTTGTTTCATCTACTAAATATCACATTACTCCATTTTGAATATTTTATGTATTGGAAAAGATTGGAAATCACAAATTTCCCAAATGTATAAATATCCCCTACAAAAATGTATAAACATCCATCATTTTTTAATAAGTAATCGATAACTTTTTCAGATCTTTTTCAGAAACTTTTAACCAGTAGAAATATTCGACGACGACATATAAAGAATAAAAAAAAATATATTTGCCTAAAGACTTAATATTCGAACTAATAATTTCGAAACATTAATAAACATTATAACAAATTCTATTAAAATAATAACAAATTCAAATCAGTTTCTCTACGTACAATACGAAATTTTTTTTATTTTGTTTAGATTTTTTTACATCTACTAATCTACAGAAAGTATTCGCGCATTCGATGAAAAATTGTTTTTATTTTTAACTATTATAACTTCATAAATATAAATCGTATAACAATTCTCGTTTCGAACTGTAAAGACTCCATGTTCGTTTTCCTTTTTTACAAAAATATTTCTACATCATGTAGCAAGTTAAAAAGGATACTTTTGTCCTCGAGAATTGTAAAAATTCAATGTTTTTGAAAACAACAAAAAAATTTTTCATGATTAAATCTACCATGATCTTGAAGATTGAAGTCTCCTCTTTGCAACGACATCTCAACTTGCTGTACGATTTTTTCTCGACATTTTATTAAACTTTGAACAATATGGTTAAATAACAAAATGTTAGGATTCCTTCAGTTTCTATCGTTTAACTCTAATGTTCAAGGTACAACAGAAGGTACAACAGTAAATTTCAAAATCGTCATTAGATCTAGTCATGAAAACAAGATTTTTACTGATTTTAGAAGCGTTTAAATTTCTACAATTGTCGTCATCAAAAATAAAAACATCTTTGAAAAAAAGAACGCAAGATTGATAAAGTAAAGGTCAAATGAATTGTTGTACGATTTTGTTTCACGAAGTTTAAACAGTCGAAAGTATCAATAATTTCTCATCGAGCGTGCGAATACTTTCATCCATCTTTTGTATATTCATCAGCAAGCATGTTCTTATTTCTCTTGCACGGGCAAATTGGACGTGGTTTTACAAGCGCTCACAATGCTTTAATACTGCATTAAACGCACGACGATCCTTTTATTCTGGCAGTGGAAGCATCGTGAGCGGTGCCTGTGCAGCAAGATCTTATCGTGGCGATCGCTTCGATCTTATTTACATTCGCTGACACGACGGAGTCTATTAATTAACACCGCTACAAGGAAATTACGGACAACTATTTCTCGTAAAAGAATTTTACTCAGAGTCTTTACAGGTTCAAGATTTTTAAACCGATGAACATCCGGTTTTAACTTCATGAAATTAATCGAGTCTGATAACTCTTCGATTTGTGAGATTGAAACGGATAGTTAACTTCCGGAAGCAACGGAGATTGATCAGATAAGATTTTTGCGGAAAATAATTCTTGCATAACTCCGAGATTATTTATAGAGGCTACTGGGAATTTTCAAGTATATTTCTGCGTTAATTTGCATCAACTTTTATTTCCTAATGAAAATATTCAAGTTACATGTATGTAAAGATTTTATGTCTTTTTAATTTGATATTTCAACTTGTTGATAAAGTCTAACCAATTAAGTGAAATAAATTACATATATAAATATAAATACATTATAAATTTGAATTTTTCATATATATAGATATATTACATAATTTAAGTCGGTGAATTCTAAAACAGTACAAGTCCAAAGTTAATCATTCTCAAAAAATGAAAAAGAATTTTACGCGCAAGTGCTCTATATTAGTTTAATTAATGCGAATCTCTACGATAGATTTGCATTTATTAAGCATTTGCGATCTGAACATACTGAATTTGGACTTTATTTTAATAATCATTTTTTATTTTAATTACCTTTAAAGTAGATTAATAAACAATATTTCTCGCCATTGTGTAATCTTGTTAAATTTTTTCACCAAAAATTAGATTGAGCTTAAGAACAGTACAAGTCAAACGAATTTATTTTAATTACAAAAGATTCATGAATAAAATTCCCAGATCAAGAACGTTGCAAATCCAATGATTTTATTTTAATTATAAAAGATTCACGAATGAAATTTATCCATAGACAGACAGATATAAACATTCATTTACGTTTAAATTAGAATGGCATTATAAAAATAATAATGACGATATAAAATTAAAGCTATTCTCTCAAATATTACAAAATAATTATTAATCAATCTTCTCAATATTCAATGAAATAATGAAATTAATTAAAACAGAAGTGAATGTTAAAGATTATTTTTTACCTAATTGTCTTTTAACTAATTGTACTATTTCAATTGTAATTTATTATTTGGAAATTGTAGATGAATTATTTTTTACTTAAATTATAAAAACTGCCTCCAAATTCCCCCTCTTCACAGATTTTATCGCGAATTTCACCCTTTTTAATAGGATCATCATCAGAATTAGCAGCAGTAAGCGTTCAACAGATCTCTCTGTTTCCTTAAACTTCTCAGTCACTCGATCAATTACACGAATTCACACACTTTGCACATTATAATCCAAGCTTATAATTCATCGAAACGCGAGGCACATCGTCGCGACGAGGTTCGCGCGCGCCGTCATCAACAAACCGGAGCATTCATCATCAATCCCTCTCGACGATTTCATTAAACCAGCCGTGGAACATTGAAAAATTAGGCAGCCGTAAATTAATATCTACTTGACGCACGTTTAACTGCTCCCAGGGGCCCGGTGTTAATTAATAATTGCCTGTCGTTTCGCGAAGCGGCGAAAGAAAGATCTGGCCGGTTTTTGTTCCCGCGTTGACGATCCGGTCAGAAGAAGAAAAGAAGGGAATACTGTCGGTTCCCTGACCATAGTTGGCATCTGGAGAAGAGAAGGAACACGCCGTTGCCTTAAAGAGCCTTGGCCTTAGCCTCGGCTTCAGCTATCATAGCCTTCGGTGCGTCTCTCCGATCCAGCGGAAAAACCATTACGTTTTGTACATTACGACTTACCAACACTGACAAATCGAACGAACGAACCAGCGCGTGCTCTGGCGCTAATAAGTGCACGCTATTAATTGCATCGTAGAAAGAAGAGGGCTAAGCTGATGAGATTACTGTAAAGGAGGGGAAAATGAGTTGGACAACTAATGTTCAACAACCTCTTCGATACGAGCGCGTCGGCTCTGCAGTGTCGTTTCACGGCTCAGAGCAATTGAAGCGCGTGATACTTCCGTGTAACACGTGTTTTATAATAAAGTATAGTATATTATATTTTATATATATATATACTAAAGTATTAAATAGGACGTACATATGTATTATCAAAGTGGAACTTTGATAATTTGAAATCCACACCTGCCTACGAAATGCAAAAAGAATAAAAGATTCATTTTATTCTGTTTTATAATGGAAACATCTATGATTTGAAATGTGTATAAATTTCGAGTTAACTCGAATTATTTATCACATGTTTAATACGTATTTCAGCTTTTAACATTTAAAACGTTTAAAATTCGACCTCTTTGTAGAAGTTTGTCACGCATCACTGAATCCGATTAATATTTGGACATTTAAATACTCGGACAGTAAATGTTGAAACTGTTATAATTTTGTAAAAGAAATTATATTTGGGCTCATTTCAAATAATAAACTTGGGCTCAGTTTAAAGCTTGAAATCTCTACGTTTAAAATATGTTGTTCATTTTATTCTAAAACATTTTATCACGTAAGGCATGGAGAAAATATTTTTCTTGTCGAAAATGTTATAAATTGCCATAGTATGTAAAAATATTGAAAAATTTTTTGTGACTGAATCTACAATAGATCTGAAGATTGAATACTTTTCTTTACAGCCTCAAAAACCTAAAACCTTCAAAAACTTAATGTATGATTTCCTTTTGCCATGTTATTGAACTCTAAAGAATTTGTTTTCGTGTGATACTCAAAGTTTAATAAATCAGCGAAAAAAATTGTACACCATATAATTGTAATACATCATATGATATAATTGTAAATAAAATTTTTCAATATTTTTACATATGTGTAAACTTGTATAATTTTTTTTAAAGAAAACAATAAATTTCCACTTGTTACATCATGCTAAATGTTTTTTGAAGAAAGAAATTCAGGATAGTTAAAATAGAAACTTTGCATTTTAAAATAAGATCAGAGTGTATTATTATATGATTCCCTTTACGAAATTATAGCAGTTCAAAGCGTTGGTAATTTTTTATTTACATCAATTATGATGCAAAACTAACTCCACGAAAACAGTTTGTATCAGAATTATTTGTCAGAATAGTAATGGTAACATGGTGGTAGAATTTTGTTGGGAAACATTCTACAGAGTGGTCACTGAAAGACTGAATAATATAAAACAAAAATAACTTTTACAATTTTTAAAATAACAAACACATGTTTTTTAATTTTTTATTATTTTATTTGGAAGTAAAAATAATATAATAACAATAATACATTATATTATAATTAATATAATTAATTAATTTATAACCTACAAAAAAAGAAAATAAAAGAAATTGAAAATGAACAAGTTATGACTTTTTCAAACCTTTCAGTTTTTCAGTGGCCACCCTGTACAAACAAATATTATATATTTTATTTTTTTTTTTGTATTTTACATATAAATACCCAATAAAATATTTATACAATATTTTACAATTTTAAGTGTGTACTCAGTTTTGCTCATCACTGTATAATTTATACAAGTATGAAGGATATTTTCAGTAGATTCTTATGATAGAATATTGTACTGTTGGATACAAGAAGATCTTCAATCAAAATTTCAAGAGAAACGCCTCTAAATTACTTAAAACTCAACACAGAGTATTACACTCTTACATATCTTACATATTTTTTTTATAAATTCCTCAAGATTAAGTTTCCATATATCTATACCTACTAAGAAATGCAGTAATTAAATAATTTTTGTTCTCCAAATACTTTCTATTCTATTTACTTTCATATTTTTATCAAACAAAAATTGACGATAAACAAAAAAAAAAAGTGAAGACCTTTGAGAATAAGTGTCCTATCTTTTAAATATACTTGTTATTTTATTTCCATATTTTTATCACACAAAGTTCAAAGTTTATCGTCCAAAAGAAGTGTTTACAAACTGTCAATTACGACTGCGGATTTTTGTATGTATTGAAAATTGGAAACTGAAAAATGCAAAAATGCAGAACGTGTGTGCAATGCGCAAAAATGTATAAAATATCGGAAGTAGAATATTTATTGTAATAATAGGTGGTAAAAACATATCTCTGCTTAAACTAGATTTCTTTAATTGTGTTCATAAAAATTTGAGGTAAATTTCTAGTTCAGCTTTTCCCAATTTTAACTGTTTCGTTGCCGTTTCTTTAATAACAAGTTTTTTCACTAAAACAAAAAATCGAAAGAGTTATATAATTCTTTAAAAAAAATTGGGGAAAGCCCGCTAAACTAGAACTTTACCAAATTTTAAACTGCATAAAGATCCGCAATCTAATTACGATATCTGAAAACGTTATTAAACGATAAAAAGTATCTTGAAAGAGAATCTTTTCTAGCATCCAGTACATCTTTCTTAATCCTAATATATGTACATACCTACTTTCATGCAAATCATCGGCACTCAAACGACATGTTTCAAAAAACATTCAGGAAGCACACGGAAAAGAAACGTTCCGCCAGAAAACAACTCCACCGCGTGGTTTGCATTACTTATGAAACGAGAAAAGAATCATCGCCGAGAAATAAACGGAGCTTTGAACGAGCAACAGGTTGCACTATTTCCACGTGTACTGTAAAATTAGGACCAATTATCTTTTACCGACGTTTCCGGTTCTTCCCCGTAGTGGCGCCTCAGGGTTAACGAAACGGGCAAAAGAAGAAACGACGAGAAGAAAATAAAAAAAAAAAAGAAGAGCCAAGAAGGGAAAAAAGGAGAGCGAGTAGGCGCCCGCGATTTCGAAGGTGCAATTTCGGACGAGTGGGCGTCAGTGGAGGCGACGAAAAAGAATCGAAACGAAAAAAGGTTGAACGACCGAGCAATCGAACGTCCGAATGGACATTTTTATTCTGCTGCCCGTATACCATCTCTCCGATACGCTCGAGTCACGCGAGGTGTTACATTCCGAGCTGGCACCCTTCACTTTCAATGCTCTCCCTTGATGACGTTCGGAGGAGTCTTTAACGAAAGTGCTGCGATCTTTTGTAAAAATCCAATTGCCCAGGAAATAAATGTTTCATTTTTTTTTTTTTTTTTTTTTTTTTTCAATAAATGTTAAAATATCGAAGTTCGTTGGAGGTGTCGTTTTCTATAGGAGTAAAGTAGTATTTCTTAATATTTCAAACAAAGTTTCTATCACCTTAATTATTACAATTATTCATTTTCTTTATATAAAATTTTTATATAAAGATTTGATGATTCTCATTAAAGAAATAATTTTATACTATTTTACTATTTTTTTTTTAATTTATATCACATTTTCTCTCGTATATTTAAACCGTACTAGTAAAAACTTTATACAAAAAAAATTATTTTTAAATGCAGAGGTTTCTCCAGTTTTTTTCGTTTTCAGTACATTTTACGAGTGAAAATAAGAAAAAAATGTCAAGCATGATTAAAAAGTTATATAAAAAAGAACCATACAAAGTGAGTAGTATAATGTATAAACATATCACTTACACTTAATAGTTAAAGTACCTCTACCATAATATACCTATTATAACATTTTCTACACTCTATTTTAAAATGTTCACCATTTCTATCAATACAAGATTGACAACGTGTAAAAAATGAAATTTATTACTAAAAATCGTTTCAATTCAGTGAATGAATATTTAATTCTTCAGATTAGTTTGTCATTCGTATTAACGAACTATCGACGATTAAAGTATCAAATTGTCATCAGAGACACTGAAGTAAGAAAAATAAAAAAGCTTTATAATGAAACGAATATACAAGCTTTTATTTACATTTGCGAAAAATCATTTAAATCTCTAGAAACACACTGTTTTAAATCTATAAAATTATGAAATTATCATTTTGGTAATTCTAGTATTTTATCCTTCAAATTTTTCTATAGATAAAAATCTGAGAAGTGAGATTTCGATATTTTCTGATTACTCTTATTATTACATGCGAGTATTCCTAATTTATTCATACATTGTAGCGTTCGTTATCGCAATTATTTTTGCTGCAACTCGTTAATAATGCTTATCGACATATTTTTATATGACATTTTTTTTATTATTTTAACTTGTAAAATAAATATCCATAATTTGAGTGATAAATCTATAAAATAAAATAAATAAAAAATGTTGTATTAATCTATATTTTACATATTTTAGTTTTCGAGTTGTAAATGGCTGAAGAAAATTTTCAGTGTGCCTCAATACATCGTAATACGTTAAAATCGTTAAAAATCTTATCTAACATTCACAAAAAATATCTATCGATGCAAGTTGAACAAAACTCAATCCATCAAATTTTTATTTTTGACGCAATTTAAAATCTATTGTGCATTCAATTGAGGTAATACGTGCACGATTTACAAAAAAAAAAAAAAATCCAAAATGGATTTGAGACTATTCAACAGTCTCAAATTGGTATTTTTAGTATTTACGTAGTGCTTGATATTTTTAATGATACTTTTATTGATATTTTTAACCAACACTAACAATAAGTCATGCAGTAGTATCGTATTATAATAAATAAAAAACTAGGCAGAATATAGATTACATATAACATATAACATTTTGATGTGCATTTCAGAATCACCCTGTGTATTGTATGTGTTTCAATGTATACTACAACTCAATTACATTCTTCCTAGCCTTACTGTATCTTGTATCGCGTGACGGTTAACATGTTAAACCTGCTGCGATCTTCGAATTTTCTTATTTCAAACTTACACTTTTGGTTTAGCAAATAAAAAGAACTTCGAGAAGACATTTAACATAAAATTTCAAAATATCGAAGAACCACTTAATAAGAATCTTTCATATTTTGTTTAAACTAGAGATATTTTTTAATTTTAGAGAAATATAAGTGGATGGATATAAGACAAAACGCAGTAGACTTAAGAGATTGATAAAGTTTCTTTCACATTTTAATCTTTTAAATATAAAAGATTTTTTTTATTTTTCTTGATTTGTGATTGCTTTTTATTTTCTGAACACATTAAACAATTTTCCTGTTAAAATATATTAATTGTTGTATATAGTTTATATTATTATTTTAAATGTTTTATTAAAGGTTGTATTATAAGAATTGAAAACTTTTTGGTTCAAATGTAATTGATGATAATTATTTTGAACGTTATATCTGTATTTAAATATTTCCAAAGAAAGTCGTCGTGTATCTCTAACGTTGTGGAATAAAAAACGAAAAAATTTTATTCCTTCTGTATTTTTCGAAAACAGTTTTATAAAACATATTTGCAAGGCAACATACGTATGTAAGAAGGTATTAGATTCCTTAAATATTAAGAAACTACCATAGGGAGCTATTACTATTTAATAGAAAAATTATAAATCGAAAGAATTAATGCCCTCTGAAATTCGATCTAAAATTACATGATTTATAACATTTACAACTGACAAATTTACCATGTCAAGAACATCCGTCTATCCACGTCGCTTGAATTTTCATTAAATTAAGTGAAATGATAAGCTTCGTTAATAGCATCATATTTACGCATTTCTTCAAGAAAAAATCATGTTATTCGCTATCCAATGACATATTTAGATTCTGTCGAGTTTACGGTGACTGAGACGAATTTTAAAATAGCTATTTACATATGACATATGTATACGCCGTTTCACGTTGCTTGCTGCTTATCTTTACAAAAGAGACTCGTTGGTGATTTTTGTGCATGATTAGGTGATTTTAAAACTCTAATAAGTATGTTTTATTTCTATATAAAATTCTTCTTTTTTCATGAAAATGTTATGATGTTTAAGTAGAGAAAATGCTTTGATGTTAAAATATTATTGGAAAAATAAGTAATTTTACAGCTTGCAAAAGCATTTCATTTTCATGAATTTATAAAAAATTTGCTTTTTTCTTTCATAATAATTAGTAGAGATAGTAATGAGTAAAAAAATGGAAAAAAGGCGATTTGTGAGAGCAGTTAAAACAGAAGAAAACAAATCCTCCAATTGACAAAAATAGTTTAAGAACGAAATGAAATTTGGGCCACTTTTGGATTAATGTGCCATTCAAAATTTAATTAATAGAATTCAAAAAATATGCAAAGTAACACTAAATATTAATATATATATGTATAAGAAAAATTTTGCGTAGTTTTCAATTTTTTCTGTAATAAATACATACTTTGATATGTTGTTGCATCGAAAAGTTTAAACATAATTCAAATGTCAAATGCTTACAAAGTTTTAAATACAAAATTCAAGTATAATTCTCAAATATTATAAATATTAATAATAAATAGATTATAATACATTATATATATTAATATAGTCAATATTCAACATTTATTATAAAATATTATTTCATAACAATGATGATTTCCGAAAAAAATCAATGGAAACAAGAAGCTACGCGCATTTGAATTTAAAACCTTTCTGTACCTTTTTGTCAACATTAATGTCACTAAAATATTTATGAACCTCTTATCACGTTTAATGAAATTAAATTCTACAAAGAGCCACCGAATCTCTCTCTCTTTCTCTTTCTCTCTCTCTCTCCCGATTTCCATAATTCTTTCCAGAGGAGCGGACGTGCGTTCAGAGGTACATAGAAATCCTCGAGGGAGAGTTTACCCGATATTTTACATTCTAAACAACTTTGTCGTCGATACACCAAGGACGATAAGACAGGGATGAGCTACTATCGTTAGGAGATCTTATCGTTAACAAAACGCCGTCCAGCTTTGTCGGAACGTACAAATTGTGCCACGGACGCGTAGCAGCATTCCGATGAAACCCGATAACGATCGGCAACACGCAGGTAACAGGGCAAGTAATCTTCCCGGAGGATCGCGCGAACGATATCCCTTAAAAAGGATGCGCGCGAGGACGCGAGAATCGCGTATAAACCACGCGCATCACGCGTAAATTCAGACAGAAATTACTGACAATTCAGGTACTCGTCACTTCGTATCGGATGCTGTGTCACGCATACATAGTCCTTTCGAAAATAAAGAACAACAAATAGATTTTTTTCGTAATATCCTCTTCTGCTTTCTACATCTACTATATACTTTATCTTTTAACTAGTATCGTTAGACTATTATCGATCATAAAAATTAACTTAATTTTGGAATTTAGTTGAATTTTATTACTAATTTCGATCTCGGGGGATGTGAAATATAAAATAAAATTAGATGTATTGAATTTTTGTAATTTAATATAAATTAGTATAATTATCTATAAAACCTAACCTAAACTTAATCTAATGATATTACTTGAGAATTAACAAAATTTATAATTCGAAGATTTTATGTTGGGATTATGTAATATTTTAATGCAAGATTTAATGTAAGATGGGAATGTTTTATAATTATTATTAATTACGTTTTTATGAACACTTATCGATAATTTATTGAAATTACCGACAATTATTATTATCGCCATTTTACATCAGATACTGTGTTATGCATTCATGATCGTTTTAAGAATAAAATTTTCTTTCTTATTTTATCGTTTATTTGTAGATTTTCCTATTAATATTCAAACACTAAATACTGAAACTGTTATAATTTACTAAAAAGAATCGTATAAACTTTATTAGCTGTTTAATTTTCTAAACTGTTATAATTTTCTAAAAGGAATCATATAAATTTTAGCACAGTTTAAAACTTAAAACCTCTACTTTCAAAATGCGTCATTCATTTTATTCTAAAATACTTTTACATTACGTAATGGGTGGTGAAGATACTTTTCTTTTCAAAAATTGTCACTGTATAAAAATATTGAAAAATTTTTCTTATGTCTTAATCTATATTTGAAATTTACTTTTTCGTCAATTTATTGAACTTTGAATATTAGACAAAAACAAATATATTATACGATAAAAATGTTACGATTTCTTGAATTTTTATCATCTAAGTCTATGTAATATGCAAAATCATTGTGTAGTTTTATAATTATCCAAATTCGGCATATGGAGACAAAAATGTCGGGTTAATGAAATTTTCAAATAATAGAACAACCACTTAAATTAAATAATATTTAGTACTAAATTTCTAATGTGCAAATTGTTTAAGTGGAGATTAAGAAAATTTAGGAACATTATATTCTTTTTTTTTTACTATTAAATTAATTTAACTTTTTAAACTAACGCCACAAAGTTATAATCTCTTTATGCTTTAAATTATCGAAACCCTTTTCTAAATGCTTTAATAAATATTTCGGTGTAAAAAGATATTTTCGTTTGAAAAAATTATGACTCATCTTTGTCACTTACAAATGAAACATTGATTTACCATGAAATTAAATATATTCTCTTATCTAAATTTCATCAGTATTGTTTTTTTAAATAATATTTGTATTATATATATTTCGTATTTTAGTAAGTTTTTTTTTGTAATTATGAGAAGCACGTCAAACACATAATAATTACTGTCTTATATGTTCATTATTATATTTATTTATACTGTGTATTGATAGTAATACATAATATAAAAACAGTTTGGTACAAAATAGAATTCGAATCGAAGATTCTACTGTATACAATGGAATTCCAGTTATTTGAATCAAATTCCACTCAATGTCCGATTAAATGAACTTTTGCTGGTTAAATCCATTACTTGAATTTTTTGAACTTCTATTATGAATGAAAAATCATTAGTAAATTCAGAGTTCTATTATACTGAAATTGTACATATTATCGTTCATATTAATGTTAATTTCTATTAACAATAAAAGTCTTCATTCATTTCGTTAATGAAAAATTATCGTAGTAAAATAATTACGATATTACAATAAAATAAATTTTGATCTTTGACAATAAATTTCCAACAATGAATAAATGAAAATAACGAATATATGTTTATTAATGACAAATTAAAAATATTTTGAAACAGAATAACGTATTATACCTCTAGTATTTTGAACTGTTTACAAAAATCATTGTCTAAAATCTATTTGTGCTTTAGAGAATTAAAGTTATATCAAAAAGAAAGAAAGAAAAAGAGAAAGAGGAAATGAATATTTAGTAATTTAATTTTATTGTTTATTTTTGCAAATTTATCCATTGCTGAAAGATCTTGATTCATAAACTGTAGACATTCATTGTTGCGGCATTGATACAAAAATTATTAAATATTTAAATATATACTTATTTTATTTCACAAGTATTTCGTTTTATTACAAATTAATCTGGAAACTAAGTGTTACGGTAAAATATATAATTTTTTAATAAAATGTTTTTTTAAATATTCAATAATTTCTAAATATAATATTATTTATGTATATCAAATATTACTAGAATAAGGAAACGAAAAACAAAATGTATAAAATAAAAAATAATATAAATAAAGTACATAATATATAAAATTTAATATGTATGTAAGTTAATATCAAATGCCTTCTAAATACGATTTGATATTAATAATATCAATTAATATAAATTATTAATATAAATTAACTTAATATAAATTTTCAAAATAAAATTTTAACCAATGGATCAATAGAACTACTATAAAATTTGGTGGAGTATTTTTTAGGTGACGAACATGATTGCAATGTGATCATACGAGAAAGACCATCAGCATCTGGCAAGACTTCCTGTCGCAGTAAGATGCCTGTTTACGAAGCGCGCCTCTCACAAGTTTTACGGGCAAGAATCCCCCTTCATTGCTCGCCCACCTTCCACTTCCGGTAGATTCGAATAAAAAGCTAAACGTGATTTCATCTCGAACGAACGGCCGCTCTATTCACAAACCATGACCAATGAAAAAGAAAAAAAACGAACTGTTTTAGAATTTACTCCAACATGTAATTTTTTTCGTTTTTATTGAATTCATCCTTCTGTTTATATGTGTGTGCATATTTATTTAAATATATTATTACATAAATTTATATTATTTAATACTACCCTGCTATATTATTATTATTATTATTAATATTAGTAAATATCAATTGATGTGTATACGTATTTATTTAAAAATCGGTTACAATTATTGCAATGTTAATAAATAATATTATATTAATATTAGTTCAGCTTATATACTTATTAATACGACACGTTAATATATTTTAAAATGACTGATTAAAAATAAGTATGATACGTCTGTTCTAAACTTAGCAATGATATTCTTGTAATGCATTTTATATTCACGTTTCAACCTAGTTAGAAAACATTCCACAGGCTCTTAATTTTCTATAATTTCAAATAATTTTCTAGCAATTTTTCTCTGAACGTTTTCAACGGGGAATCATTTAATAACGGTGTGCGTATTAAGAAGTAGAACGTTGGAAAACCAGAGAGGCTCAATACTTTGGACGACGATGTAAGCTAGCGACTCTGACATAACACTACTCGACACGAGGATACACGTTGGAGGTATATCTCGTGTTAATTGCATAGTACTCTCATGGTACACCTTGATGACACTCGCTGGTAGTTGTCAGAAACATGTTTCACTTCCGGGTTTTAGCCTAGTCTTTCTTGCTCAAGTTTTTGAGCTGCCATCGTGTCTCGAATTGCAACGTCATAAAGGAAATTTAATTGGAAAAATCAATCGGATGCACTACTCTGTCTGCTACTACTAAACCTGAAGCGGAAAGAAACTAGTTTCAACGAGTGATTAACGAGCGGAAAGTAAAACTTTTCAGGGTGCCACTTATTACGACACATGCAAATGAGTGCTTAACGAGCTTACGAATTGCTGTTATCCATCTTATTTATTTTACTTTTTCTGAGACGATTTCTATTGATAATTAGTCATTTAATCAGTGATTTAAGACCTCATTTGAGAAGATAATTGACGATTTTACGTGTGATTTATTATGTAATTGAATAATAAATTTTTCTATTTGTATTCTTACGTTTTATATTAGATTGGTATTTTATTGGCGTTTGATTTTCTCGGAAGTTACGTTTTCGAATAACAGATATTCGAATGTTACTATGGATATTTTATAAAACTGGAATAGAAAACTCAATACCTGCAAAAAATCATCAGCTAATTTCTAACAAGTTTATTATACAAAAATCAACAATCGCTGTACTTGTGGCATGATCAAATATTCGGTTACAATCGTAAATACTTTATAACAATTATATATATCTTTGCCTAAATTTTAATAATGATATTAATAACTCAAAATTTTAACTCTGAAATTTATTAAAGAATAGAAATATGTTAAGATTATATAAATTTGATGTCACTATAATGACGAAATAATATCTGATGTTTAATTCTTGCAGTGATTTCACGATTTTTGTAAAATTATTGCAGATATAGAATTAATACTTTACGTATTAATCATAACATAATTTCTAATATATTTTAAACAAGATTAAACAAGATAAAAATAAAATATGCTAAAATGTTACAAAATAAAACAGTATTAAGATTAAGAAAGATTTTTATTGAACATGAGAGATATCTTTCGCTACAATTAAACCGGAAATGAAAGCACTTTACCACGATCAAAACTGACTGAAGCAATATTGTAGCAATTCCCAACGATATTTCTCCGTTCCTTCTATTAAATTATCTTTCATCCATATTTTAATATTGAGATACGCTATATACTTTTAACTGTCAATAAAAAAATTTTTAAATCATGTTTTCATTATTAAAAAAAAAACATTCTAGTATAAATAAAAAAAATATTGTAAACGGTTCTTTTCTTTAAATCAGGAATCGCAACTAACAGGTTCTTTTCCTTTTTAAAAAAGTTTTGTTTGACGGTATACCTATTTCGTATAAAGAAATATCTGTTTTTGTAGAATTTTTATAGAAACAAGTGTTGCACTTAGAAACACTTTTGAACAGTTCTTGTGGAACAGTTATTTTAGAATAATAAAAGTTCCAGAAACAAATTATTTCAAAATATTTAATTAAAAATCCATTTTTATACTCGAATAGTATACAGTGTCAGTATTTGCTACAATATTGAGGATTTTTTAATATTGATGAACGAATTATCTGTTTCTTCAACAGAAAAGTTTCTATTTTTATATTTTATAAGTTATACTCTGTTTGAAACTTTTATTTTTAAAAATATTATTTATCTGTTTTTCCCACAAAAACTTGTAATATAAGAACATTTTTCGGAAAAATACTACGATCCGTGTTTCAAATAGAATTTATTTAAAAGTTTCTTAATTTTGTCGATTTTTGCATTAAATTTATATCTTGCGATTGCAATATTTCTATAATCATATTTGTGTATAACACATTCATGAATATTTATTTTGTATTGGAGTGTTAAAAGCAAGAATTTCATACTTAATGAGACTTGCAAAAAATGTTTAATTATTATACTTTTATAATTTAAACGTTAATATGAAAACAGATTGCTTATTCTATTATAATAAGAGAAAATATTCTATTATAATAAGAAATTATCACTAATATGAATAAAAATCGTATCTTACTTCTTTTTGGCATAGACAATATACAGTAGCCACAAGTATAAATTATGAATTATATATGAATTGACATATATGTATATATTTTTAATTATTTCTGTCTGATACACTTATGATAATTTAAATATATTATTTGCTGAATAAACTAAACTCCATAAAAACAAATCTACAGAAAGATACAACATATTCGAACGAAAATTCTTAAAGTCTCAGATTCTTTCATTAAATATGATGTATAATATTTAGTTACAAATTACTCGTAATCTGCTATAAAATAATTCAAGCAAGAAATGTATGATTTCGAGGGTGTCATCTTCACTTTTTTAAATGCAATGATATATTTTCTGATCCATTAATCGATATAGGTCAACATTCTCTATAAAAAAAAAAAAACTGATCTACGTGTGTCAAAAAATTAGTAGTTTAGTAGATATTTGAAGATTCACTTTTATAAAATCATATATGAAAAATTATATATAAAAGACAAGGATAGTATGAATACAAAAATATCGTCCCTACGTTTCTTTTTCTCACATTAGGAATAATAAAGTAGAATTAAATGCAGGAAGACGGGAAATATATGTACATACATGAAAGAAAATTGATTTCTAAAGAATCGCATCAATATTAATAGATGCTAGTAGATTAGTACAAAAGCAAAAACTACTCCATTTCTTCATGTGGAAATATTTTTCTTTCTATAGCTATTTACATTATTCTGTCATACGTATAAGATATAAAAAAATATAAAAAGCAATTATTTAAAAAAAAAAAATGTTTCTGTATTACTATCGTCGATCAAAAGTAGATAAAGTTAACACATTTTTGAACCATTTTCTTACTATACACAATACTGTGACATGCACTATTGATATGTTGCTTTCTTAAAGTAATTGTCTCCGAAAATATTCCTTTTGTACCTTACAAATTTTTTTTCTAAAAATCTTCGACGTAAAAAGATGCTTGCTATTTCAATGAGCGAAAAAACTAATATATTGAAACGAAATGTTGATTTAAAAATATTATTAATTAATGTTTTCTCTCTCAAGATCAATTAATCTCTTATATTCTTTTTACATATTATTGTTACTGGTAAATATCTTGCTCGGGTATGGATAAGTAATGTTCGGATATTAGGATATTTGAATATGGGAGACTCTTGCAAATAATACCACAGAGTATCTTGTTTTACGTAATACCATCAATAATAAAATAATTGGTATATTATATTGGTATATTAATATTTAATGGAGATTCAAAGAGGATATATATATATGCTGCTATTACTATATTGAATAAATATATCAAAAAGTTGGTGCATGCTTACAAATGAATGTATTCTTAATTTATTACATGCTCCTCATTCAATATTAAAATTTTAAACTTTTGGTAATTTTAAAGTTAAGGTTCAAGAATTCGAAATCTACAAAACGAAATTTTCTGCACTTTTAAATCCCATATTTTGCTACTTGCTTGCTATCGAGTTCATCGGATTCACCGTCAACCGTCCCCCGCGCTAGACTGACAAAGAGGAAGGAAGCGTGACGAGAGCACTCGTGCCTCTGAGGAGACAAAACCGGAACCAAGAGTAGCAAAGATAAGAGAAGTTAGGTAAGAGATAAGTATATACGGCACTGAGGTTCATCGTGGATCGGTATAAATAGCTTCTACTTACGGGCCCGGATTTTGCCGGCTTAATGCGACATTGCAATCGGTGACAGTCGCCGGACGAAGCTGTCGACTTCAAGCGTTATGAATCACGGCTATTACTATTCCGACTTTAAACCATAAATAATAACAGGGGAGCCATGGTTCTACCGCGTTTCGAGATGTCTCGATCGCAAGCTTCCTACCGGGAAACTAACTGCTTCTAATTTTCCACGAACGCATGCTGGCGAACCCGCCACGTTTCTGCTTTAGGAAAGCTATTGCGGTACTTGCGGAAATTGCCTGTTTTTTTTTAATACAATTCCCCGGCAGATCGTGGGAGGAAATTGGCATTGCCGGAGGAAAGATTACCAGATCCGTACGTAGAAAGGAATTGAAATTGTCGGAGATACTTCTCGTATAAATTATTGTAATTGAAATGTTTTACGATGGAAGTTACAAGTAGGAAAATACTGTCGTTTGCGATTAGAAGGTTGCGAAACAGATTTTGGATAGATTGAATATTGATCTTAGGTGGTGACTGCAAATTTTAAAAAAATAATTTTATCATAAGGCGTAATTAAATATCATTGTAATGAATGTTTCAATGTTCCAATGTGACTTTTTTCGATGAATTTTGAACTTTTAATGAAAAATAATTTTAATGAACATTAAAAATAAAAAAAACACAATTTTTATCTAGGAAAAGAATTTATGTTATTAAAAACTTGTACTTGAATTTTGTATCATACAATCAGTATTTTTGATTCTTATGATCATCTTATTCTTAATTCTCAGTTATTATCTCTCCATTAATTCTCGAATATTATCATTTAGACTTAAAGGTATTTATTTATTTCCTAATAAATATTACTCATAATAAAAATATTATTCAATTAATTTAGATATAATCTATCTTAATTTAGAAATTAATTTTTTGTTTAGTTAAAGTTTTTGTGTTTAGTTAAGTTCCCTTTAATATAAAGAGATGTTAACACTATATATTATTTTTTTTATAGATACAAAATCAATAACAATAAAATTTTTTGTTAGTGTCCTCATTTTTTCCCTTTGTTATCATAAAACAAGAGAAAATTAAACACACAGAGTGTTTCCAATCCGGTAGTATGGTAGTATAGTATAGTAAAGGGAATAATTCTAAGTGAATAAATAATTCGGAAAAAAAGGATAAAATTGTTTTCATTTAGGGCTTTGTTTCCAGGAAAATTAAATATTTAAAAATTTATCAAGTACACGTTTACTAAGCCACTTTTTAACTAAATTCCATTTTTTTAAGAACGAGGTTTTAAACAGAAAAATTTTATTTTACATTCATCACTTATTTTCGCGGGAAAAATTCCATCGATGATTATTTATTTCTGCTTTAGTCCAGGATTAGCCAAATTCAAGCAAGTAGATATATCTAACAAATTTTGTCGAGAACGAAGTCTCAAATGAGAAAATTTTTTCTTTTCAATTTATTTTTTCATATAGAAAAATCTTATTTTCAGTTGTGTCACAGGGAAGCACTCTATATATGTAATATATGTTTATGTGTCAATTTTAAATTTGTCTTTTCTAATCATTATCTATCAGTTTTTAACTAATAAAAACTTCTTCATTCTTTCTAAAAGAACTGCTTTTTTCTAATAATAAAACTATTAAGACAATTCATGTATCCTTAGATTACATTTAAAATATATTCAGTAATCAGTATGAAATATACTTATTCAGTAAAATATATCAATAGTATAAACATGATAATAGTATACAATAGTATATCAATAGTATACAACATAATACAATAAAAACATAAATTTCTTAGGTTTGGGGAAAATATTCAATTTATCATTCCTATATAAAATTATAAATGAGCATGTAAACTATCTCAAATTACTGAATCAAATTAGATCAGAAAAAATTTCCATTTAGACAATCCTTCAGCTTTTAAAATCAAGCATGATTTATCTATAATCTGAAATGAATAATAATCGATCTACGATATTCATTTTACAATCATAAAACCAACTTGTATAACGATATGCAAGAATTTTTCTCGTCTGTCCTAACGTATTCAAGCACTTAATCATTGAGTAACTATGTAAATCTCATTTTCTGCTAATATATAATAGTTTCTCATTGTTATTCTTAGACATAAAATTATCACGACATATGAACTTGTACGAAAATAAACTGAAGGCTTTTTACAATTAAAATTTAAATTCACGTCAGTCAATTAAAATTTACTTTCTCAATAATGAAATTTTTACATTACCATAGAAAATCGAATTTCGTTTCACTCAAAATCACAATAGAAAAAGGCGCGATTTGATACATATGTTCGCTATCGCTAACGTAAAAAGTCTGTTAAAAGTTACGTCATATTGACCAGCCACTTTTATTGTATTTCGGCTCAATTGCAGAAACATAAAAATAATACCAGTAGCGAAAGTGTTAATATCACGATATCTTCCCTCACTTTTTTATTCAAACTACAATTATAATAGATTTGATAACGCAAAGAACTTGTGAGAGACTATAGTTATTTCCAACCTGGAATTCTTAAGGGACAAAATGCAATCATCGCTCGACAAGGAGGTTTTACAAAGGCCAGCATTGAAATTAATCTCAATTTCAAAGAAGGCATATCTGACCGCTCGAGCTCGGTCTAACATAAATCTAACATTTACAAACGACAGTTTAATGATATCTCGGCCGCGATCAGGGTGGCAAAGTGTAGAGCCGATGTCATCCAGGGAATAAATCTTCATAGCGTGGAACAATGAACGCTATCTACGTTTGCCGATCGATTTAGAGTAGTAATTACATCGACGGCGTGTTATTACGCTCCGAACGAAAATATTTATATTGTTCCAAAGACCGAGCGATTAATGGGCTCGCGAAACTTGACACGACAGCCTCTGAACACGCGAAACAAACAGCTAGATCCGATCACAGATGGGATCGAGTACTCTACAAGTAGATTCGAATCTTTGTTTGTTGGATTTGTATCATTTACGAGTATTTCCAATGGTACTTTTAAGATAAATAATTCCACTTCGGACTTAAGTGGGATAATTTTGAATGTTTCACGAATATTATTATTTGAGAACAATATTTACTAGTAGAATACTGTAGAATAGAGATAAAGTACCTCGTAAGTTCGAATTTTTTAATTTCTCGATGATTTGCATCAGAGATTTTTAATTGGACGAAGCATGTTCCTATTTTTCGTTTGTACTTCATTATTTACTTTATGTTCGGTATGAATGCATTTGACTTTGCTTATAAGAAGTTTGATGCTTATAAAAAATTCCATCTTTATGACGTGACAGCAGTGCTCTTGTTTTTCAAAATGCAAAATTTTAAAGTATTGCGTTTGCTAATTCTATTTTTATTAATACGATAGCAATGCTTTTGTTTTCCAAAACCCAATTTTGAAGTGTTGCATTCGCTATCTTTCATCTTTCATTTTACTGAAATCGCTGCAAATATGCACCGTAATTTAACCTACAATTGATGAAAAACGATTAACAATATATTTTTTAATTTAGGGCTTAATTTTCAAATATTACAAGTGAATGATTTTTAATACAACAGAGATTTTATCCATTGAATGAAGCGATACGCATACAAAAGGCATGCTTCTTCATTTTGTCATGCATGTGTCTAAAGTATAAAAAAAATCTCACTTTTGGAGACCTCAAAGTAGAAGTTACGTGAGAATTGAAAAAGAAAACAAATTTCATTTTAAATTAATCATAGCAGTAGTATAGTAATATAGCAGTAGTATTATAGTACTATAATAGTAGTAGTAGTAGTAGTAAATAGTACTATTTTTATAACGATCGATAGTTTCTTCTTTGGGTACTCTAATGAGAAGACTCACTTGTAAATCTTTACTTGTGAAAGTTTCGAGGTCTATAAACATTGAATTATAAGCATGTTTCCGAAATTTGTAAGTACTGATTTTAGGCTCAAAATCAACATATATAAAATAAATACATTGCAAGTGAGATACTCAAGAATGTAACTATATGTCATACTTCTGAATGTAACTATAGAATTCTAATTTCCAAAATTCAGCTTACTAATTTAATAAAAGTTTCAAATAATGCGTTATTCAAAGCAGGAAAATAATTTTGTTGAAATTATTTTCATTTATGGTGAACTTCAACAGTGTCTAAGACAAAAAAACATCATTTTTTAAATGCTTTTTCAAATGTTTATGTATTTTTGTTTATTTATGTTATTAATGTATTTTTTGTATGTATATGCACATAATTTTTTCTGCAGCTACTGTTGGAATTATGTAAGTACTCATTCTAAAGTTCGAAACCAACTTGTATAAAATGAGTACATTGCAAGTATAAATACTTGAAATATTTTTATTTGCGAATTTTGACTCAGATTCGTCAGTACTTGATCCCATTCGTGTGTAGTCACAAGAACATGCGCGTAGATATCACGATTTAGTAGGAGAGACAGGACGAAAATATCTGGTATTACGATGTTCCGTATACAAAAGCGGAGATGTGACGAATAAAGGCGTTGGAAGGAAAGAAAAAAAAAAAATCGACAGTTTATCAGATGCTGAGGGCTGATCTTTTCTTCCTCCGTTTCCCCCAAGGAAACGCTGCTAACGACGTTGCACGCCGCGTGAAATAGACGGTTTAACGAAGTTTACGAAGCGAGCAGCGTGAAATCGATGGCCGGAACGAACCGAAGAATTTCCCGATTGATTCGTTCTGTGTCCTGTTCTCTGTTGCTCCGGCGTGATTTGGTTACGATAGAACTTCGACTGCTATTTCACGAGCGTATAAAATGTTTCGAAAGTGTAGCAAATCGGAGAAACATTGAGAAAGAGATGATTCGAGTAAAAGCGAGTGTCATTGAGGTGAATCGATAAATTTGAATGATATTAAATATCAAAAAATTACGTAATTCTATGAAGAATTTTGATATAAGTATGATTCATGTGAAAATGAATAAAATATAATCATAAATACATCTGATAAGAATCTGAAATATGAATACAGAATATATAATATATAATATATTAAATAAATAATAAAGTTTCATCATGTAATTTATAATTAAAAGCTTAAAATTCCTTTTTTCTTCATTTATGAAGAAGAATGTGAAAAAAATGAATTTGTTAAATCAACAGTATAAAGAAATGTAAACAATAAAAAAAAAAATTAAAAAATTAAAAAATATCAATATTTAAAATGTAAAAATAAATACAGTTAAAACCAATGATTAAATATTGTAGGAAATTGGTAACACCACTTGTATTGCTCGAAAATACCAAATTTAAGAAAAAAAATGAATATTTAAATTTTTATATAATATATTTTTAAACTATTGACAGTTAAAATACAAAACTTATATTTAAAAAGTCAAAGTAAAAGAAATTGATAATATGATAAATAATATAAAGAACATTTATTTATGTATTTTATGGTAATTTTGGCGTTAAACTCATATTTCTGTCGTTTCAAAATGCTTTGTAATTAGTGAACTGTTTCCTCGGTACAAAACTCATTTGTTATACCTCTGAAACAGTAGTCAGTCAAGAAATAATGCAAGAAATTGCACACATGTTTTGAGAAGAATGAAAGCACAAGATGAAATCCATTACTCAAACGCATTGTGAATCGAGAAAAATGAAGATGTCATGGTCAGAACCGCAAAGAGGGATTACAGTGCCACGAACAGCGCCACAGGCTCATATCATATAAATCATTTAGGGTCGGACGTAACAAAATAGCGTGAAGCTCAGGTTAAACTCATTTTAGACTGATTTGATGAAAACAAATATTAACTTGCCTCAAATACAGACATAAAAAAATTCTAATGAAATATGTTTCTTGCACGTTGTATTTAGTTCATGTATCTTTGTAGTTTTATGAATATAAATAAAGAAATAAAATTTGAATAGAAATTTGTTTCAATTATTAAATATCATAATAAAAGCTATTATGAAAATCTATTATGAATATTTTATATATTTTTGCATATTATGTAGATAGATTTTTGAAATCTTAAATTTTGAAAAATATATAAACATACGCAGTTTAATTATATTTATTTAAATTCTTCAGTTATACAAAATTATTTAAAACAATATATACTTCCTAGTTTCAAATTTAAAAAGTATACTAAATTGGTATTGAAGATGCTGCATCTATGCTCTAAATTTTGTTCCTTGAATAATGTTTATAAAGAACTTTATTTATAAATGTTATGCTTATTTTTTTTTAAATAATTAAAATACTAATTAAGTACTAAGTTTTATAATTATACTGCAAGTTTTTAAGCAAGTCCATATTTTTGAGAATATAAGAAATAGAGTCTGGGTAGAAAATTGCTCATATACTGTACAGAAAGCTATGTATTATATTTTGAATATTTTATATAGTCTCCTTTATTACATAGATTGTGTGTATTTTTGCATCTTCAGATTTCTTATAAATGCATAAAAATCCGTAGCCTCATGATAATATAATTATATCCTTTAAGGAAACGATTTCTAAATTATAATTCGTTTAATTAGTAAAAAAATGTGAACATTTTTAATAAATTACTAAAGAATTTTAATAAATTAATTTTAACGTATATTTTTAATAAATATATCAGTGAATGACAAATATTATTTGTTTAAACGAATAATGAAATTTATACAAATATAAAAATAATTTTTTATTTTCTGAAATAAATTATTTGTTTGTCCGATAGTCAGTCTTGTTAGAATTTATCACATATCAGGTATTTCTACATCGATAACTTTTCTTTTTCTTCGACAACTCTTCTATTTATGAATCTTAAGAATAGAACGGATGTATCTTTCATCGCATGTCATCTACTTCTCGTCAACTAGGAAAACCAGTTAATTAATACAGGAGTAAGATATTTGATCAAAACGACACGATGTGAATTTAGCGATACTACCATGAGATCTGTTTATAACATTCATTTGATATTATTAATATTTACAAATTATTTACATATGTTTTATAATGTGTATTTTAATACCTCTATTTCTGTACGGATGCAAGTATGATAAACTGTGTATGTATTATCTCATAAAATATAGGATTACTGCAGTAACATACAGCTTCATGATAAACTAATACGTTTTATTGGATTCATTCACAATAAAAGATAAAGAATATTTAAATTACAAAAACATTAAATTAATTTCTTTAAATTAATTTCTGTAAATGTAGAATAATTTTATTTTAAAGGAAATAAATTTCAAAAGGAAATTTAGATGTTTATATTTTTAAGTTTATTCTACATTATTTATATTTATTTTCTGTATATCTAGACAAGTATGAGTTTCTATTACGAATTTCTGTTAAATAAATTAAATAAAATTAAATATTTATTTTATTTTAGATTTTGCATTTTAAAAAATCACATATCAATTAATTTTTATCTTAACTAAATTGAATTGAAAGTGAATTAAAAACACCAGTTCATTTTTGATATTTGAAAGAAAACATTTAATCGCGGAATAATCGTCATTTATATTAAAAAATGCAATTAAATATATCCTAACTTTAGCATTTGAAATGAATTATCTTAATAATACAGTGTATATCTAAATATTTTTTAGTATATTTCATATATGTATCTTATGATCATTAAGTTAGAATAAATTATGATCTACACTGAATCGAAAAAATGAACATACAACAAGCAATTTTGCATGTTGTACAGTTTCCTGCAATCATCATATCTAAGCATATCTAATCCTATTTAAGCATATCGTGCACTATTATATAACAGTACACTTTCTCTTTTTACCACATCATCATTACCGTGTGTTATACTCTTATTTTTAAAATGCTCGAAAAAAGATGATTGTCATTGATCATTTAATTTTATACTGTAGGGGACACAGCCCAGACTGTATATATAAATATTCTCACGACGTGGACCCAGTTTACAGTATCGGCAGGGCCATGAGGTGATTGTCAAAGAACCTCTCATGGGCCTGACCGTAGGCAACATCCGCTTTCCAAACCCTTGAGGGAAAAGGACATACCTAGTCCATAGTATAAAAGAACTGACTTCGACGCGCTAAGACAACAGTTCCTTGAAAGTCTGGTATTGAATAGTCCACACGGTTGAGTGTGCAGTCTGCGCGTTTCCTACGTTCTCTCGTTTAAGAGCAATAAATATTCTAATACACTTCTTGTATCTAGATTTAATTACAGTATTATTGTGACCATTGTTATTACTATTATTGTTATAATCGTTACTCGTGTAAATATCTTTGTTAGTGAAATAAAGGCCTTTAAAACACTAAATTGGTGACCCCGAGTGCAAAATGAACACAAGGAGCAACAAGGATAACCGAGAGCCGCGCGGCGAATCCAGCGACATGGATGGGGAAAATAAAGGTATAAATATAAAGATACCCCCGTTCTTTAAAAAATATTCCGAAACATGGTTCGTGCAAATGGAACTGCAATTTAGAACGCACGGAATAACAAAACAAGAAACGAAATTCGAATATGCCGCCGGAATGATTGATCCGGAAATCGCGACGGAGGTAATTGACATACTTAGGAGTCCACCAGCGGCCGACTCGTACGACCGTTTAAAAACAGCGGTTATCGAACGAACAACAGATTCCGGTAGCAAGAAACTCCAGCAGCTGTTAAGCCAGGAGGAACTAGGAGATACGAAGACTCTTTCTACCGCACAACGTAAATACAGCGCGTATGACCGAGAGCTACTGGCTGCGTACTGTGCCATAAAACATTTCCGTCACTTCATTGAAGGACGGAACTTTACATTGTATACCGACCATAAACCGCTTACATTTGCGCTTAAACAGAAACTAGAAAAATGCTCACCGCGACAATTCCGCTATCTAGATTTTATTAGTCAATATACAGTAGATATTAGACACATTCAAGGGGAAGAGAACAAGGTAGCAGATGCCTTGTCACGGGTGGAAGCAATATCGCATCCACCTGATCATTCTGTTTTAGAAAAGGCACAGGAGCAGGACCAGGAGCTGCAAAAACTCCTGAAATCTCAGTCATGCGCGCTGCAACTCAGGAAAGTTCATTTTCCTGCGGTAAATGTATATTTATACTGCGATATAAGCAATTATCTTGCTATAAGATAATCAATAAATTGGTTACAGAAGGTTTATTACAGAAAACGATAATAATGAATTATTCAAGTAAAATTCTTGTTTAGTAAAATATTGCTTGAATAAAAGTATTCTACTATACAATATAGTTTATTATACATCTAAATAATCCAAGATAATAAAATGAATTACATAGAAAGAAGTTTTCTTTAAGTAAAATAATTTTTTTTTATTATAGACTTTTAATTATAAAATAATTTACAATTGAAAATTAGGCAAAAAAAATTTAATTATGAATTTAAAAAAAAAACTAATTTTTAATTATACCTCAAAAGTTTTATAGCTTTATTGAAGACATTAAATTTAATTAAACACTAAATTATATTTAATTAAATTTAATATTCATCAATCATACCAAGCAAGAAATGTAAATGCACGAATATTCGGATAGCTTTTGTAAATGGCGTGTCACGTTTCGTGACATTATTATAAATGCAAGAACAAAAGAAGACGAAATAATCAAGATAATTATCGTCATTTTACTAAAATAATTTTCACAGTAAATGCTATTATTTTCTTTTTATATTCTTAATTCTTCTTAACTTCGATTACGATCGAATCTCCTTATTTACACAAAGAATATTAGAAAGAATAAAAGAACTAAAATAAAGACTAGTTTACCGATTTTTTAAAATTAAGCTATCAATACGATTCGAATAATCATGCTGAACTGAAAATCTGTGTGCATTTAATTCACGAATATTTAAACAGGGAACGTTTGAGCAAGAAACTGCACGATCTCGGTTGAACGTTCATTTTATCATAAGCGTAGGCGCGCCCTTGCCGTGTTCATAATGAATGTGATTCTGGAGTCGATTGCATCGAAGAGCAATTTCATCGAACCTTGTCCGTGAAACTTGTTCTTTTCATCAAACAATTGTGTTGAAAATAAAACTACTCTGCTACAACGTATATTTCTCCCTTATTATTTCAGTATATCTATTTATGACATTTCTTAAAAATTTATATTTTGTAATATCTGAATATCAAAAGTAAATAATTTTGAATATTTCTTTTTTTATTTTAATTAAATCTTTTATCTCAATAATTAAATGTAACATACAGTATAATTTTTATACTGTAATACTGTAATATTGTAATTTTTATTTGTAATGTAATTAAAAGCTTTTAAATTTATGAATTTTTAAATTCTTACTATTATTTGATAGTCATCAATATAATAATATTCTTCATATTTACATATTTGTTTCATTTCAAATACCTCTTTTATTTTACTAATTATAAAGTTTTTAGATGAATTTTTAAATTTTTCACTATAAACAATGTTAGTGCATTTCAAGATTTCAAAAAGTATTTTGGTTTTCAAAGGAAGTTTACTCTTTGTCGACTTCAATATGGTGCCTGTTTATGAAAGTATACATTGTATATTTAGGATGTAAGTAAGTTTACAGTTTACTATGCCAGCAGTTGATGCATTCCTTGTGAAGTTTCTCTGTATGTTGAGATCTCTCCAAAATCTGACATCTGTTTAAACAGACGAAAGTTCAAGCTTATTGAATTAGAAAATCCAAAAGTCCTGTTTCACACGTAACATTTAAAAACTTGAAATTAAGTAATCTAAATTTATAAAATTCTAAAATTTTTATATTCATAAGCTTGTTCTAAATTTGAGCAAAGCGAACAACGAGCAACAAAGTACATACTAACTGTAATGATTGTTATGGAAAATAATTTCAGTATCTCACAGTGGAAGAATTCCTTTGACTAAACTGAAATGCCTTAGAGTGATTCTTGAAACATTTCATCATTCTACGTAAAGAAAGTAAGATTGCAGGTATGATGTACTACAGAAGCAAACGCGTGCAAATAATGATCAAGAAACAGTTGCGTGTATACCGGTGGTAAAGTTGCTGCTGTATAAGCAACACCGCTGGAGGATATGGCAGTTTGCGCAAATATTGAACTCCAAACTACACATTTTCTTTGATTTCATACGATAGAAAAACATGGTATAGTCATCGAAACTCCATTAAACTTTTATAAATAATTCTTAGACCATGTTTAAGTTATAACGTTATATCATGTTAAAATTAAAAACTCATTTTTGAAATAATATGTAATATTAGGCAATTATTGCGAAAGTTAGATGATTATTCCTCTTTGATTTCAATAGACTTGAGATATGTTACTAAGAAAATGGAATAGAGTAATTTTTCCCTATTCATGTTACTGTCACTCGATTAATTTCAAAGATATCTGCAGAAATATTTTTAATACTATGTATTTTAATGTTATGTAATTTAATATAGCTTTAATGTAAATTAAAGTTAAATTGAATCTGTTGATAAAAAAAATGAAAATTCGACGAAATCTTGTGTCATGTACAATTATACAATTTTATTTTAATTTCTAAATTTATTTTTTAAATTAATTTAAATTAATAAATTAAACTATTATATAATTTAACAAAGTATTAGAAATTTCTTTTCTAGAATCCATATTTTTGCCTTGATCTAACAAAGCTACAGATAAATGCCTATATTATCACAAGAACATCAAACATTATATAAAAATTACGTTTCGTCAATTTACATAAAGTTAAATCAAAATTACCAAAACTTAAATATTAAAAGTATTTTAACCATTTAACCTCCGATAACTCTAGAATAACTTTAGAACGAGCGAACAAATTTTGACAAATCCGGCTTCCCGGAGAAGGGAAGTGCATCCGATTTGATCGGGATGTTCGAGACTCTAAGAGGCCAAGGTTCAAGGCGATCGCCCTTGTCACGGTCAAGCCTGGGCATTCTCTTAAATACACCAAGGAAGGGCACACGAGGCAGAGTTTCTCCCTGAACCCTCCAGCACTCCGGGCACGTACGTACACGCCGGCAGTGTTACTTTGCATGCCCCGCGCGACGGCATTTAAACAAGAAGAAAACGAGAACGATACGCAAGACGAGAATGAAATTATTTCGAGCGACCAGCGGTGATTTGTTCGCTCGAGACTCGGCAAAAACGTCCAGATATACCGAGTGTCGGTGCGGAGGAATATTTTAATCGTCTCGTCGTTAAATATGGTGATCATAATTCCTCGCTTCTTTTCTCACGGCCAGCAAACGGTAATACCGAGGGAATCTAGGCGCTAGTAATCTTCTGAAATATACTTCTGAGCCGTCTGTTTAGCGAACCAGGATCAACAAGATACATCTCTACGAGAATTTTTAGTTTATTTCTGGCTAGGAGCGGTTTGATCGCAAACAAGAAGAAGCCCTATGGGAATAGACTCTTTGGTTCAGTGGATTGAAATTGATTTTCTTCGCTGCAAGAGTTTATTTGTTGAAATAGTCGGATGAATAAAGAAAATAGGAATGTTTAATCTTCTACATTCGGAATTAAGTTATCTATAAGTTTCTCATTAAATTTTTCTTGCGAGTCGTAATATTCGAATATAGTAAAATGTCAACTAACCGAATGCCAATGATCTGAATAACCGACTATTCAAAGATGGAGTAAATCACCCAATTATGTAAATTGTAAATAAAAGCTTTATATTATAACATATTTAATAATCTTTTCGTAGGTGAAGAAGTTTCGAAGAATTTAAGATCACCTCCGCATTTTTAAATGTAATGATATATTTTTTTATTCACTAGTCGGTGCATCTCGACACTTTCTATAAAAAAGTATTAATTTATATATGTCGAAAAATTGTTAGTTTACTTAGTTAGTTTAATTGTTAGTTTAGTTGTAAGAGATATTTTAACTTTAATTCTATAAGATCCGTGTAAAAGGCAAGAATAGTGTGAACACAAGATTACTACTAGCCCTGCTACTACGGAATTAAGCATCTCTTAAATTAACAGCTTTTCAACATAAGTTAATGCTTTTTTATAGAGAATATCGAGTACAGCGAGTAGTGAATAAAAAAATATATTATTCCACTTAAAAATGCGGAGCTGACCTTGAAATTTTCGAAATATCTCCATTTACAAAAAAATTGCTACATGTTATGGCCGCCTTACTATTGAATAGTTTCTGTTAACAAAACTTATTCCCTAAAAACAATGAAGTTATTTAGATTATTGTGGTAGTAATTTACATTATTGTAATGTATATTTTTATTTATATTTATGTTTATTATTTTAGGTAACAAAGGACACAATAAGACAAGACATTCACAGGTAATAAATTTTATCACTTTGAAACTTTATTACAAAAAATGTTGAAAATATTCCCCATTATGTAGAACACACAGTTTGAAAATAGCAAATTGTGATAAATTAAATTAATTATAAGTTATATACAAATAGATTTTGCAAAAACGAAACATTGAGATGCCATTATTAAGTTCATTAATTCAAGAGAAAGTTCTTGAATCAAATAGAAAGTTAGATGATAATAGAAGCTTTAAAGCATTTAGTGATTATTAGATACTAATGTACATTTGCAAATAAACATTTGCAAATTGTTTTATTTCTAGTTGACTTGTAACAAGTTTATATTTGGTCTCCAGACTAATTATTCGAAAAATCGGATAATTGAGATTTTATTGTACAAAGAAAAAAAGATAAAATAATTTGATTTAATGTATTAAATTCTTGTATCTCCTTAAATTTTTGTAAGAACTAAATATAAATCTGCCATTTTTCAGACTTAAAAATGTCGTTTACATGTCGTTTTATATGCGTTTTTATGAATAAGCAATTATCATATCAAAGTGATATGAGCATTGCAAGTAAGCATCAGAATTATAATGTTTAATTTAGAATGCTTCTTCAGAATTCTAAATATTCACATATGAAGACAATGCCAATTTCTCCAAAGAAGGAAATTTTCTACAGAAATTGTACTGTAATGGCTTGAATTTTATAACATATTTTAGGATCACTTCATAAAAATAGTAATAGTTGATGTTTAAAGAAATATTCTTTTATGGAAAATTTACATACTGTGCAATTAAATTAATTCTATCGACAAAATAAATTTTAGACACATCATGATCGAGATCTAAACACAGCCCTTTATCAAAATTATTTTCTTCCTCTTCTAAATGATCAGTTAAAAGGCCCGAGACACGAAAGAGAATATTTTACGACATACTGAAACAAGCTTCCATTCAACTTTTATTCCCTCGCTATCATCTTGTTCAGTCACGTTCTGCCAATATTTCGTAAATATTATCTAAATATTTATCAAACTGCCGCACTTTTCAAGAATCGTGTATAGTCTCTTCAAGAGACCATATTCATAGTCGTAAAGAACTGCGATCGAGGGATACGTGCAACAGATACCAATTAACTAACGCTGAATGAGCGCGAGAACCAATATCTGGAGACATCAACGAATTTATAGCATGACCGAGGAGAATAGCACCGTTTATACGAGTATCAAATGAAAAACTCGCGGCTCCAGCTATGTCTCGGTCGGAGATCGAGACGTATACCAAGTATTGAACGTGTTATCTAAACGGACAGACGGTGTTCTCGCAGAGAGATCATTAATTTAATTAGTTTCAGCGAAAGGGTGAATTTAATCGTTCGCTCCAGCGAATCAATGTAAACAGCCGTTTGTTCAGGAAAACAGCACTGTTTCAGACGAAAAGAGGCAGCGCCCTGTTGCAAAACTGTTATCGTATCGCGGCGCGGGTTCAAAGACGAGCCGATAACTTCACTCGAGTATAAAATTTTTTCCAATCCTTTCAATGGGTCACGTGTCACATTCGCTACATTCTGACCATCACTTAAGGAAAATGTATTTCGCAAATTTCTAGATGCACAATCATCATTTACAAGTGTTGGAATACTTTGATTAACTTGAAATAACAATGTGAGAATTTTACAAATTAATGATTAATAAATAGTTGAAAACAACACTTACTCGTATATGGAATCAGGTACTAAAGTATAAGTATCAGATATAGTTTTATAATTTTCGAATTTAATTAATAATTTTTGGAATTTAAAGAAAAGATAAATCTTCTAAATATAATTGATTAACCGATTAATAATCTATTACCTCAGAATTTCACTTCAAACTAATTTCCAGGAAAGCACATGGTTTTCAGTTATGTAATTATTTTAACAAATCGTTCAATGTTCGAATACACGAATGTCAAATACGGATTTTGGACTAAACAGGATTAATAAATAAAAATTTATTTGTTAATTTTTTTTAGTCTAAAAACGATATATCGAGTCCGCGATCTTTATCTAATTTTAATACGTTTTTTTGCACATTTAAATCGTTTTATTTTTACAAAATATTTCGACTAAAAAACAATATATCTGTTTTACACGTTCTGAGATTTTTACATGTTCTGTTTCGATGACAATACTTCGTAGTTTTAGACGATATATAGAAAAATTGTAAAGTACTAAAAGAGGGTTAATTCTTCTGTTCTCTAATTGATCATCAGAATCACAGATCAGGGCATAGCACATATTATAATATGTATTCTAACAAATAAAATAAATCTCAGATATAATAATATCTGAATTAAACGAGCAACACATTGTAAATTAGTCTACAAATTTTTTTAATACGAAAGCCTACGTTGATGATCTATTCATGTCATCATTAAAAGCTTGAATCAAAACAAAAATTGACAAAGAGTTACAATGATTGTAAATATCTCGCGCAATTGTTTATCGAAGACATAAATAACAACAAACTGATGAAGATGAAAAATTAAAAAACAATGGATACAAAAGAGTAAACGTGATGTTTAGGAATAATTTTTTTTATAAAAGGAAAACATTTATTTTAAACATTCACACAACGTATAAATAATTGCCGTAAATGAGAATGTTCCAGAATTAGGTATATAGAAAATTTTGCTAAACAAAAAAATGAAACAAAATAATAGTCAAATATTATAAAAAACGATTATTAACTGTAAATTATTTCTTCTTATTTCCAATATGTCACAAAAATAAATAAATAAAAATGTTTAACGTTAAGGCAATTTCAAAGTATCATAAAATTGTGATTTTGATATTACAGATATTAACCATATTAATACAAACGACGTGTCGAGAAATTTCAGTCATCATTTAACGATGTTTTAATAACGGAAGCAAATAAGAAACTTATGAGCTTCCTTATAGAGAATCGTAATGACAATTATACAATGCAACATAATAAAATGACGAAAACCGCAATGATACGCGATGTAATGTCACGCAATTAACCCATTCCCATTCATTTTGAATTGTGTTTAATTGAGAAGATAATAGTAATAGTAAGTTACTGAAAAATATCAAATTTTTGCCAATTAAATATGTATCTTCATACATACTTTTTTGCAATTTTCAACGAAAATGCTCGAATATTTACATGTCAAAAATTTAATAATTAAATATATTATTAAATTATTAAAAATTAAATGTATTAAGATATAATTGAAATTAAATATAATTAAAAATTAATGTTATTAAAAATTAAATATATTCAATTACATTTCATTAATATGATTACAGCCAAATTTAAATATACAGGGTCCAGCAGTTTAGTATTCAAACTTTTCCAGTGTATTCTATATGCATAATGATGAGTAAAATGAATTTTACGCACATATGGAATTTTAAAATAAATAATATTTAATATAATATAATAATTAAATATAATATATAATAATTAAATATAATAATATCGAATATTTTTCATGTAAAATACAAAAAAACTGAAAGATTAATCACTAATTTTAAAAACTTATATTACATTTGTCTGCATGATTTTAACTGAAAGTACGATATTTTTACGTACGTACCACTTAACAAATAATAAAATTTCATTTTTCATATAATTTAAATGTACCTACTTTACATGGTATCGATCTATTCCTTCCTTCTTCTATCTACATAATTAAATATAAATAAAAACATTCCATAAACTGTATCAATTTATTACTTTTATTTTTTTCTGTTTTCCACTTTTTGTCTAAACATAACAGGTAAATGAATAGAATGATGTTATCCTATTCATTACTTATATAAAATAAACTTAGCTGCCCTAACATAACCCTGATCTCTAAAATTTTTTGTTACGTGACAATTTGATCGATAATCTTTCCATCTGTTGCAAACAATAAACTTAATTATTTATTAATCAAATTCAATATTAAATTACTGATTGACGATAAAATATGAACATAACACAGTGCTACAATACTTGGAAAATTGTAAAGAAGTCATAAATTGTACAAATTTTATTACAAGAACGTTTATATTCAATAATGTTTCAAAATTATAACAATTATTTTATTTTATTAAACTTGTCGCTTTATAGTTTTCACAGGGAGATTCTCGTTTTTTGGATAGCTTGCACCTCGACAACGCTTGGTGCGTGAATAATAATAGCAACAACAACAACAACAATAATAACAACAGAAACAACAATAGCTTAGAAGATATGCAGTTATGGTCTTACATTGGCCGTTGCATAGGCATTAATATCGAGTGTAAAGAGAAACGATCGGCCTGATTAGAGAAACAGGAAGCGGTACATGGGCGGGTCGACGAGTGCTCGATCTCTCAATATCTTAAAGATTCGATCGCGGCGCAGCGGCGCAGCGGCTTGCCAGAGCAACCGCTGCTTGTATGTATATACGATCGATCGATCCCATTCGATCAACCCTCGATGAATGTTAATTATCGCGCGTTATTCTTATTTATCGTTTCACGAGGCAGAGATAGTTACACGATCATGCCTGACCCATTGAAAATGCTACTTTCCAGTACATTTTTCGGGAAATCACAAGGAAGGAAAGTTCGGTTAGGATCACGAGATCAGAGCAGAAATGTCGATAAACAGTTCGTTCGTTAAAACTTAAAATTTACTATTCTTTTCTGATTCACATATTCGAGATCAACAGGTTTTGGAAGAATTATCCCCAGTATATACTTTTTATTTACAGTGCAATTAATTTACAATTAAACAACGGAGCAACATAAGAATATTTGAAAATGTTTTACATATCGAAAAAAGTATCATAATGTATTTGTGTGTTCGGTTGAAGCATTGTAGTATAGTCATTTTTTATATGATGTAATTATTATGCAATATTTTAAGTATCTTATTTTATAGTTTATTTCACTATTAAAGTAAGATTTTGCCAAGGATTTAGTCAATGACGATGGAGATATGAAATGACACAATAGCTGTGTCATTGGTCTGAAATATGTTCATATTGTTTGGCGAACTTAATAATAATAACAGAATATTTTTGAAATTGAGAATTTGAAATAATAATGTAAGTATATGATAGAAGTGAAATTTTTTTAGACTTCGATACGAAAGTATTCGGATATTCATGGGAATTTATTATAGGCATTATATATGATACATACAGGCATTTTATGTGACATATGACATAACATAACTATTATAGTTAATCAATAAAGTCCAAAAATGTAAATAAAAATTGTATGATATTTATACTATATATTATATATTACATTTTTTTCAAATATACATTTCACAAAAATTATGAAATTATTTAAATAGTTGATTATTTGTTATATTACTACACCTTAATATCTAATGGAACTTATTTAGATTGGCTTCAAATTTTACCATTTTAATTATGATAATTAATATTATTAAAATTTTAAAAAGTTTTGTACATTGTACATAATATATTCATAAAAGATTTTCATAATAAATATTTGAACGCTTTTGTAAGATATTTTATACGTTTGTAAATTTTAACATTTATGGTGATCTCCATGTTTACACTGCAGACACGGGACTTTCATGGTCTTTAATCATAATCATCGAAATGAATACTTATGAATAAAATCAGTCTTAAGGCTAAAATAAGTTATTAACCAGTAATTTTTTTATGAATTGCACTCGTTAACCTATCCTTTATATAGAAAATTACTTTTCATCTTTTTGGCATTCACTTTACCATTTAAACTTTATAATATTTATAAATGTATTTTTATGAATTTTTTACGAAATACTGATAAATTACAGTTAATTTACTTATTAATACTTATTATATTATTACTTATTACTTATTATATTATTACTTATTACCCGTTTATTTATTATCACCTAATGATTACAGTTAGACACGGCAATAATTAAAAATGTAGTAATTAATAATTTTACTAAAATTTGACATTATATTTTAATTTCTTTTTACTGACTTGCTAAGGACAAAAAAATAATCTTATTAAAATAGTTTCAATACATTCAATGTTGTTACTTAATTATATTTACATTTCAATTATATTTTTTGTTTAATATTACTGTTTAGATCAGAAGCATTGAATTTGTCATGTTCAAATTATTATATAATTATTACAAATTTGTCATGAACTATAAATAATTATAAAGTATTGAAAGAGATGAAGTATTAAAAATGATATAAATACATGTGTAATAAAAAAAAAGAAAAGGAAACTAATAATGAAAGCGCAATGAATTTCCGTTAAACAAGGTTGATGCTTACGTGCCTAGATCGTGTTCCACGAATTTATTGGTAGGAAGATTGTAATTTGATTAGAATTACTACATAGGAAACTTGATGAACGTCAAGTGGCTAATTATTACGCATTATTCGTATTTATCGCTTTCCGAGGTAAGATAAGTACCAGTTTGCATCTGACCTATTAAAACTGCAATTTTCGATCAAGTTTTTTGAGAGATGGGAAGAAAGAGAGAATTCTTCCGAGAACAAATTTCATTGCGATATTTTGATTATAATTATCGTGCACGCGTTTATAACGATAGAGTACATCGAATGTAAAGAATTATGATCGAATGATCGAACCATCATTATGTGAGGGTTAAACTTAAAATTATTGAAACTAATATTAAAATAACTGGGTTTGATTCATTATAAACTGCAAATATTTGTGAAAAGAATTACACATCTTGATAAATGTAAAAAATATCTACTTAATTTCACGTTTTAACAATTGTATAATGATCTCGCATGATAATTGATCTCGTATAATTGCGAGATTACGTTAATGAGTATGTCAATTTGAATAATCATATTATTTATTTAAATTAGAAAATATATAATTACATCTTACGTAAATAAAAATATTGTGTATTAAACTTGTATCTTCATAATATATAACAATAAAAAATTTAAATCTTTGTGTCTACATTAATATCTAGAAATTGAATATCATTAATTTAAGTGTCAAAAAAAGCTTTTTATTGTACATAACCTTATATATGATAAGTATTTACTATCATTGCAAAATTCACAATGCAAACTAACAACTACCAAATTTTAATACAAACTAATAACTACATTAACTCATGAATATTATGAATATTATGAATTGTGAATGAATTATGAATATTCTAATGTGGAAAATGATGAAAATATTATTATATATATTGTGAACATTATGTAAAATCTTTTGAAATTTTATTATACTATCATAATTATATTGGTAAAGCTTAAATCAAATCTGAGTATACATATATACAATAAAATTTTGTTTATCCGCACCTCATTTCTACAAACTAACTAATTTCGTTTGACGGATATTGAGTTCATTCTCACTAATAATAATGAATTTGTGAATAATTGTCATCTTTAAAAAAAGCTTATAATAAGGTTCTAATGTATATATCTTGGAAAAACGTTAAAAAGCAATATTTTGCTGCGTGTCTGTTTGGATTCAACGTCCACTCTGTATGTTGTTAAAATCATTCGTCGTTTAAGGATTAATGCTGAGCTCAGATGTACAAACTCATAATTGATTAACATCTATGATACGAACATTGGCTCTTATTACTAGAATAAATAGAACGTTTTGAAAATAGCTAGCGAGTCTGTATTAAGCACAAATATAATTCACAAAAATCAGAAAAATATTTCAACAATATTATTATTTCAGTATTACTTCTTATATTAATAAACCTCAATATATATTCAATGAGATCATTTTTATCATTTATCATGTTTACTATGACTATTTCTTTACTAAATAAATATTTGCAATAACATTTTCAGATTTGTTTCAAATTTTATCAATATGACAATACTGAATGAAATAACATCTATTAACTAAATTTTTATTCCATGTTTGTTCACGACCAAGGCATCCAACATCATCCTACCAATCATTAAGCCTAACAATGTCAGCTAAACCTCCGAGTAAGATAAACAAAAATTACTTGTAAGATACCCAAATACATAAGATAGTCAAGAGTTTCGCTCAATACTTTCTGAGACTAGGATGTTATATATTTGTTATATACAAATGTACAGTTGACTCTCAAACAATGCAAGAATTAGGAACACAGATAACTTGCATAAATACTCCAGAAACTTAATTATAATAATAATCTATTATTAAATAAAACTTTTCTTTTACATATACAGAAAAAAGAATCGATAACTTTCATCTTTAATCGTGTTTGATGATGAGCACAGGATGCGCTCGCGTGGCGTCCTATGCCGATTCAATGCTGCTAAATATAAAGTAAAGAGCTGGGAGGTGCGGTATGTCCTGACACATAATATTCTTGGAGCAGACGCGTGTTTTACGAGGTCGTTGTGATTCGTCTAAATTTTCACCCATATTTTAAAAGACCACATCGAGAATATTCGACCATAAATTTTAAAAATAAGCTTCAGCTAAGGATACACGATACTAATTTTCACGGATCGACTATTTATTTGACTTGCTTTACACTGAACTGTGAAATTATTATGGCTATGTGGAAAGCGTTTTTAATGTTTTTATATATTATTCTCTCCTGTACATCAATGTTTCTCCAACATTATTTAATTAATATTAAATATTATACGGATATTAATTAATTATTAAATAACAATAATTGAATTGAATAATTATTATTAAATGGTAACAATGATTAAAAAATGATTATTATTAAATTATCATTATTACGTAGACATTTTAAATTTAAATTAGTAGATATTTTTAAGTTTTCTAAAATTTGTAAAAAGTCATTAAAAAATTTGGAGAGAAAGGAAAAAATATAGAGACACATTTTCAAACTTTATAATAGAAAAGAATATTTTAAAAAATAATAAGTAAATTATAAGTTATAAGTATAAAGATTAATAAGACAAAATAATATATACAATTATTATCTATAACATCTTTAATATCAATCAAATATCTATTAGTCTAATATCTATTAATGTCAATCTTTAATATCAATCTAAATGGTTGCTAAAGGCGTTTTTAGTATCTTTTCTTTAGTATCTATCTTTCTTTTCGTACTATTTTTTTTTTCGAGGAAAAAATACAATATTTAATGATATACATACACATGAACATAAAATATTTTTTACAGTACACAGAAATATCAGTCTAAATCATTGCTGGCATATTTAATTTTATTCTTGGGAGAAAAATTATGGTAAAATATAAGCATCTTAGTTTAGTTGATTTCTAATACAAATTATAGATACTGACAAAGTAATTTTATTCACTAATCATAATATTTAAAAATTATTAAAAAATTTTTATCCAAATATATTTAACAATTATCTACAAAACGACGATATGCAATTCTCTTTTTTCCTATAGTCAATCGCCTTGTGTTCTTAACCTAACTCGATTGGAAAGCCGATTTATTACCTTAAAATGATCCCTTAAAAAGAAACTATAAAAAAGCTTGATTTTTGAACAAAATAAATGTTAATGGAAAAGTAAAGGCTTCAATTAAAAACCGAAGGTTAGAAGCTACGGAAGTTACGAGTATTACGCAGAAACAATTCGATGGATATTTAGAAGATTAAAGATTAAATATATCACGGTATTGATTACCGTAGGATATAGCAATAGTATAATGTAAAGATGAAAATAGTTTATCAGAAAAAGTAGAAAATCTGCAAAGTATGTAACTTTGAAATTGGAGTTTAAGAAGCTTCGAAAGTATAAAATGTAAAGTAAAACCATTTAATATTAATTCTTTTAAGAGTAATATTAAATTTTTAGAATTTCTTCTAGTTTATTTTATTATGTTTTATTGTTAAGTTTGTATAAAAAAAATTAAATATCACATTGCTTTTAGATTTAAATTTAAAATAGATTAATTAAATTGTACGTTTAACGAAACAATAAGAAAATTTTCACTGATTTAAAATCACTAGAATCAATCAATTAATCTCTCAATTTCTCAGCAATACTTTGAACAAAACGTAGTTAATAATTAAATTATTAAAATATACTGTTCATACTGTTATATAAATATATTTTACTTTATATAACAATGCTTATATTAAATATATTTATATTGAAGCAAGTTCAATATCCTAATTATATTCAACTGTATAAATATACTTAATTCATTATAAATGAATTGGTATAAATAGTTATAAATTTATCTGTTATAGGTATCTTGTTCAAAGTATTACAGAGTAAGGAGACTGATTGATTTTAAATCACTAGAAATCTTGATGCTATTTTTCATGATATATATTCCGTATTCGAACACAAAATTAATCGAATGATTTTATCGAACAGATTTATTTATTATAAAAAAAAAACAAATGTAAAATTTAATTAAGTTATTAATTTTGAAATAGTCATTTAGAATCTTTTTTATTTAAGATATGTATATAAGAAATAAGAAATTGTGATATTACGCAGTAGATTAGAAATCTTCACATAAAAAAATCTACAAATATAAGTATGGAATGTAAAACAAACAGAAATTCCATAACATTGTTACATATCTTTTCATCTACAATATTTCAAAAAGTATAAGAAACGTGCGTTTAAAAGAAAATTTACGTACAAATTGCAGCAAGTTGAGATAAAAGCCTACACGCGTACGCGGTTCATGAAAAAGCACGTAAAACTGTCACGGTAACTATAAAAATATATACTCTCGCGTAACAAGGCGCACGTTTGAACTGTAAGGAACGAGCAAATATGTTTCGAAGGAACAATTTTCCACCACAGCAATAAAAAAACTTCTATCTTGATCTCTTCGAGTGCCATTGCACTTGCGGAATCTGCATAACCCCATAATCTGAGATATTATGAATAAACGGTGATTCATGTGCATTATGCCTTACGTGTTATGCAAATCTCTGTTATGCAAATAATTCCGAATCACGTCACTGGAGTAAATCATAATCTGTCAAAAATGTACTAGACTGAATAATGAGTATGTTCACCTTTTGCTTTCTGTATTTAATTTATTTTCGAGAAATGATAGAAAAATGTTATTTACAGAGTTTTCAATACAGATCTTATTGAAAGTACAAAATAGCGTTATAGAATTCAATCATTATTTCATATTTGAACGATATAAAATTCATAAGCTTAACATGAAGATCGTATGAGCTGATAAAAAATAATTTATTTGGACAAAATTTCCTGTTTCGAGCTCTATATAGATTGAAGAAATTTAACTGTGTTAAATAGAAAAATATTGTGAATTGGAACTATAATTTTTGTACATTTGCAGTGATCTGAATTTTTTAAAAACTTTTTCGGATAAAAAAAGGGTAATAATAAATACTGTATTTTATTTATGTATATATGTATCACATGTAGCAGTTAATTATAAGATTTATAATGATGTGTTTAGATCAAATAAATGAATGCTTATATGTCCATCATTTGACCAATTTTGTTCTTTTGTTGCATTAACAATTAACTAATAATAAAAAAATTTCATTTTTCACTCGTTTAATGCGATGAACGATTCAAATGCAAGTTGATTGAATAGAAGAGAAGAGGACGAATGAGTTCATTTGATTTAAATACATCAAAAGATTTTTATGTAAGTATAATGCCTAAGATTCAAGACAAAAAGTCTATAAATATTGCTAATAGATAGATATTATATCAATCAGTTTGCTTCTAATTGATGACCATAATTATTAAAATATTTATTAAACTTTGTTTCAGCCAATTTTTAATTTTTTTCAATTTAGAAAATTTTCTTTGTCAAAAATCATTCAAAAATTAAAAAAGGTAAATATAATTGAAAAAAAAGTTTTGGAAAGGTAAAATAAATATATGCTTATACAGCATAGTTGTAATGTATAAATAAGGAAGTCTTCTTTAGTTTATAATTGTAATAAAACTGTTTGAGAATCAATCGTATTAGCAATCATTATACGAGAATCGGAACAATGTATTGCAAATAATATGACTAATAAAAAGATACAGTAATGAAGTATCTTTTTTTTGTTGTTTATGTATATCATACACGACAGTGTTGATAGTTATAAGATTCGTAAAACGACTTGCAAAATACTTTGTGATATTTAATGAGTGTTCAATGATAATTAATAATGCAATTTCCAACTGTTTTCAATATCGAATGAACAGATAAGTAGATTTAATGTTTAAAGAGTTATTACAGAAATATGAAATCTTTCTATAAAATATCGAAAATTCACAAGTATTTTTATTCATAAGTACGTATTTTTTTTTAAATGTTCTTCATAATGAGAAAAAATAAAAATTATGTAATTCTAAAAAGAAATTGAATTTATAACATATAGTAAATTTTTTCTGATTTAGAAATTACACGATAAGTATGAATAGTTCTGAAATTTTATTTCATTTGCTTATCACGCTTATTTTTGCTTTTTGCTACTATCACTTACTGTTCATTATAATTATTGATAGATCATTTTTACATCGAAATGAAAACTGAAATATTTATTTATTTTTAGAAATAAGTAAAATTTGGATTAAGGGGAAGCGTAAAAAAGGAATACAAAACTATAAGAAATATAAACCATAATAACAACAATTTTTGATTTACATGTTACTAATAAAAAAAAAAATTAATCAACACACGAGCACATATATAGTATATGTATATCCTGAGGCGAAACTCTAGCTAGATCATCAGGTTCCAGTAAAGCGGAAGTAAAAAAAAAAGAAAAAAAAGAAGGAAGGAAGAAAAAAAATGAGCAGAATACAAGCGAAAAGACTCACCGTGCCTCGTGTTGTGTCTAAATCCACGAGCAGCATGCGCGGCGTTCAGATTCCACGAGAGCAGCAAGAGAGAGAGGAGACTTCGTAACATTAAAGAAGAGCGGAGCATTCGAACAGCCATGATTCACGAGAATATTCGCAATTCGCGATATCGTCGAACAAAGGCAACCATTCACGCACACGCGGCTCATAAATCAAGGGGAAAGTAGAGAAATTCTCAACTAGTGTTCGATGCTGGACGAATCGTGGGACAACTTCACGTCGATCGCAACGCTTGACGTTGTTGAACCGCCGTGGCTCGTTCGTTATTTAACACTTTCTATCCTCGTGTCTTCCGTTTGCATCGACGCGCGAACATCATTTCAAACGGCACGTGTCGGTCACTCGCGAGCTTCATGGATCTTGTTTGAATTGACGTTCATTTTTCCCACCGTTTATCACGTGACACTTAACTACCAAAACAATTTGAACGCGATCACACACCGGAAAGTTGAGGAAAACACCGCGAACTCGTGCACAAGAAACGCGATCGATCGATAAATTCGAGTGTGTTCGATTATCGATAAACACGTTGGGCGCTCGAACGGAACTAATCTACGCGAAAAAGTAAAACGAACTCGAATCAAGAGACACCAAGCCACGTCACCCTTTATCGAATTGCCACATTGCACATGCAAACGATTTTAACAACTATCGAAATATCGAATCCGTTTGCGATTTTTCCAAGTACCGGTATTCACTCGATTTTTTTTCGTTCTCTCTCAATGTCGCTCCCGCCAATTTCGAAGCTGCGCTCTCTGCTTGTAAACAAAGACGTCTCGTTACTGCGTGAACATCGCTTCCGTTGTCCTTTCGTGTTTGTTTTCTATGTGGCAGTTCGTTTCACACACACGCACGCACGCACTCGCCTAAACATGTACGAAAACAGGTCCCTTTCGAGTGACGGTCGTGGCGAAACCGTTCCAAAATGAAACCAGGACGCACGACGAGAAACACGAACGGTGTGAGCGCCGCGAGCGAACTGAACCGAAGTGTCGAGCTCACCACTGAGTACGACGCTTTGTTCACCCCCACCCTACCACCCTCAATACTTCTAACGGTTGCACCACCCTGAATTTTGACAGATAAAAGAGCTGTCCGATGGCCCTTGAATTTTCTTTGCCTCGCTCTTCAGATAAGTCTACAGCTGAGTGAAATACTATTTTGAACAGTAAGTAGTAAATAATCCTATTTATTTTAAAGTACACGTATAACATTGGAAATAAAATATTTTATTCGATTACAGATTTTTTTTTTTTTTTAGTGAAATATTTTAATGAGTCGCATCGACTGCGAGGTTATCAACGACGACGACGGGATTTAGCATTTTAAATATATGCGTATATGTTTGTATCTTTAAGGAAATTCTAAACTTTGTTTTTCAAAGTAGATCTTTCAAACAGTGTTTGGAAATAGTATTTTATTTCTCAAAAGTATTGAAGATATTTCAATTAATTTTCTTTATTTTAAATATTATTGCTAAAAATCATGGCTTGCATTTAATATATTTGAGTATAAATAGTGTAAAATAAAAGTATAAAACTATTATATTATATGTAATACAAGAAATATTAGATCATTCCATAAATACTCCGATTTCTAAGAATTTTTACAACAATACGAAAAAGAAGAAAACATATAACATTATCAGAAATATTTTTTATCACTATTACTTACAAACTTGTTCTTACCTTAATTTCTTTCAATATCTCGACGATAGAAATTCTAAGATTTAAAAATGAATCGAAAAAACTGCATTATTTATGGGATCACCCAATGCTTTAAGCATTGCAAGCAATTTAAGATTAAAGTACCTATTTTATTTTATGCTCTGGATTGTTAAATTAAAATATTTTATTTTAGATTATTGAAATGAAAATATTTTATTTTGCGGTATAAATTATTAAAATGAAAATATTTTATTTTGCGGTATAAGTTATTAAAATGAAAATATTTTATTTTGCGGTATAAATTATTAAAATGAAAATATATTTTGTTTGTCGAAATATTACATCCTACTTAAGCCGAACAGATTCTAAGATATTAAACAGTATTTAAAATATTTATTTCGCAAAATATTACCCAGCTCTAGATAAATCACACATTTCGTACAGGTATTATTTTTACGAGTCGATGTATTTACCTCATTTGTATTTGCCACATTGGTATTATGTTACTTTCTCATATGATTTTTTGATTCTTTATTGATAGGTATTTCATGTAGATCATTAAATATTAATTTATTAGTGACATGTTTTAATGTTTTAATTATTAATGATTTAAAGTAAATTTTATTTTACAATATATTAATTACGTGTTGTACGTATCATCATTTTTTAATTTATTTTTACTCGTCTAATAAGAAAAATGAATTTATTATTGGTACTAGCTTATTGATACTGCAGATATTATAAGAAAGATAACATATAGTTTAGTTTTTGGAAAAGTTGAATAATATCTGAACATAAAACACGAATGTAATCATTGTAATGAATTTTATTTTACAAAAATACACGTTCTGTTTTTCTTCTTCGACTGGAATGATAATAGAAAAAATTTCGTTATTATTATCTGTTAGCTGTTTGAAAATTGTTATAATTATAAAATATCACAATTTTCTATTTAGAAAAATTAAATAATACCTGTACATATTAAAAGTATTATTGAAATAAATGCTATGTTTGCGCAGATAACAATAGTATCATATATCTTTACAATTTTACTTTATCCAAAGTATCGATTTCATCAAGTATAGCGTTAAAACAGTGTTGAGAGATATTTGCAGTGGCCAAATATCGAGTTCCAGTGAGATGCCAGATTTATCTTTATCTGATATAGGTACCTTACCGGCAATCGCCTGCAGGCATTGCCCTCATAATTTCTAAAAGAGACGTGGAATTTATACATTATCTACGATCAATACGTATTTTTTCCTTCGCGGTTATGTGTAAGATTAATTCGCGTATTTGTTACATTTAAACTTTCCTTTTCTTTTAAAATATTATCATTTTAATTTTAATCGACGATATTGCTGGTCAATAATCTAACAGAAAATCAATTTTATGCACATGAAATATCAAATATTAGAAATATGAATGTTCTTTCGATGAGTTGCGAACTCTTATTTCGAATACATTGTTAACTAAAATATAAAATGTATTAAATAATTTTGTAGTATTAAATATAAAATATAATGAATAATTTTGTCATATTTATAGAAAAGATTAATGTCAATCTATTTAAAAATATTGATGCCTATTTTCTACTCCAAAATTACATTAGGATTCGAAATTGCATGTATTTTATATATTTTTTTATTACGATCATGTACTACTATATACTATAAATGTATATACTACGTTTTGATTCAATTTCTCAATCATGCATTTCAAGAATATCTAAATTTCCTAAACACTAAAGATTATAACAAGAACAAAACAGACGTTTCTTTGAAGTAGTTAGTTGATTCATATCCACCGTTTGTTTTGTTTACTGTTTCACTTCCTGCATTTCAAAGGACTAAAATAGGTACAAAGGATGAGAAAAATAGAAAATACTCATTTAGATTTTTAAGCATTTTTTTACTAAAGAAACATATTTCAATAACGAACACACACGGACAAATCAGTGGTCGAACTAAACCATACAAGATTAGGTACTTCTCTATTTCTTCTTTGCCTCTAGAAGGTTACAATGCTTTGGTTATCTTTTTTTTTTTTTTTTTTGGTTTTAGGTATATAGGATAGTTATGGATATAATTAGTGTTCTTTCTTGTATTTTTTTTTGCTTTTTTTTTTTAGTTTTTTAGCACTGAAATTACCAAGCGGCTCAAAGTTTCCCAGTTTCGCTCTTAATCGCCTTGGCTGCTCGATCGCGTGATCGATCTGACACGTAGTACTACTATCGTTATACAATAATTGCTATGAACTATCAACTCACTTTGACAAATTCCGATCGTAATCACGCGTATCAAGGAGCCATCTATTGCTTCGCGTTTAAAGTTAAACATACGATGCGCCCGCCTCAATTTATTTATGTCTTTATTACAACGACGTTACACCAAAATTCACACGTTTTGAGAAAGCGACGAACTCTTGCATCCATTGCTGAGTAAAGAGCCAAGGGTTTGGGAACTTAACTCTCGATCCCATGGAGGGTGGGAGGTGGGGGCGGAGGAGAAAGGGATGGAGAGAGGATCAGCGACTAATAAAATAATACGAAAATGCAAGTGTCGCATCACTCTTATCGCAGTTCGGTGGTCTACAATTAATTATTGTTACACGTGATACGCGCAGACAAGTATTGATATGGCATTTAGATATCGTTGCAACACGCACGTACTTAGAAACTACGTACAACATCTTATGATCATGCGGCTCGTTCATGGATCGCATTTTATATCTTTTTTTTTCTCTGTTCGATTTCGTATGTAGACGCTTTCGTTCGGCAGTTACATCACATCCGTACGACGTCAAATGGAAGGTTCGATACTTTAAACTTGAAAACTTTAAAGTCGCGTGCGGGTTTGGCAGTTGTACAAGATTCTGCATCTGTTGTATTACGAGGACATACTGGATTTCCACGTTATTTCATCCGACGTGTTCAACGAGTACGATGTTATTTCTAATATGTACGAACGTGATTCACATTCGTTTGGTAAAATCTCGTTTTGATATGTACGTAGAGCTCGAAGAGATATGTAAATTGATTTGAATCGGTGATCGAAGATTTCTAGAAGACGATTGTGAATTCGTTATGTTTTCTTAACCCGTAAAATCTTCGCGATGCGTTGTAATACAGCTTGGACGTCGCGAACGCGCACAGATCGTAGCAACACGAAGTGTCAGTCCGTTGGCTAACAAGCATTTTCCGTTTCACGCCAAGAGGAGATTTGAAATCTATCCTACAAAACGATTTACATTGAAAGCATGTTACGCGATACAGGGTGATGACCTTTGTTTCATCGTAGGAATTCGTACGAATCTTATGAAATCCTTTCGCAGGGAAGCGACCTTTCATCTCCATGCGAGCGGAATAGACGTTCAAAAATTACATCTCGTAAAGAACAAACATCACGTGATACACTGCTTCGTGAAATAGACAAAACTACCTTTCGCGTCTCAATTATTTGAAATTTGTGGTTGACGTTTTTGATTCCAAATTAGTCCATGACCAGGCCAGAAAAGGAAATCGGTATTCAGTAGTGTAATTATCGCCGTTTCTCGTTTCAATCGGGGAAATAATACGTGTTTTATCGCTTCTATCAGTCGTTCTACACCCATCGAGCGAATTGCTTGGAAATACTCAAACGCACACACAAGTTACAACAAGAAATTGGTTGCTCGTCTCCTGTGCAACTTTTCACCTCTTATTTCGACTTCACAAGCACACAGCACACGCGCATGCAGTCGCACATACATATGCTCAGACAAAATTTTTTATCACGCATAGTATATCGTAATGGAGCGAATCCTCTGCAACGGCTATAGATATAAACTATTTAGTATGTAGAGTGTAAATATTCTCGGATGTTCGTTCGGAGTGTACATATCTGATTCGCACACGGTTCAATATATAATACATGATAAGAATAACATTATACAGTCATACGTAATCATAGTAGTAAAAAGTAAAAACAGTATGAAAAATTATTGTATTGTTTCCCTTATTATTAGGTCATGATCCACACTGCTGCATTGTAAACGCGAATACTGTATCTTTTTCATATGAACAGCCATCGACGAACAGATAACTTACACATATATTACTATGTAATCGAGAAACAATGAAAAGATATGAGCTGGACCAACAATAGGCGGCTTAGTGTTCTCTCAAAGAAATAATATTTTCACGGTATTGTAGCTTTAATCACAGATGCAATTACAGAAATTATTTGAGGCGTCATTTAGAGGACACGATAAACTTGCCTAAACTTTGCATTCCCAACTTGTTGTTGTGACTTTCAAAAAATTTGCAATGTATTTTCTAAAGAATGTTTACTATTTATCGTTATAAAATGACTGTTTAAATAAATTTTAAACACTCATTTATTTCAATACAAGCGTATTTTGATGTTTGGTACGTAAAAGGAAATGATTTAATATCTAATTTTGAAATTTGATGCTTAAATCCAAATACAACCACCGCGTTAAATATTAAGTTAATTATAATATCGATTACAATTAATTATACAAGCAATATATATTAGTTACTAAAAAATTTATTTTGTACTTTTTGTGTCATACTAGAAATTTCTTTTTATGCAATGTATGATTAAATAGAAGGTTGTTTGTTCATTGTAAAAGATATAATGTCGCGATTCAACAGAGATTGAGAGTGACCAAAGTTACAGATTGGCCCTCGTATAAGAAACAATATTCTTTCTTTTGGTAAACACTTGTATGATTCAATTTAGTTGAAAAAGTAACAGACGTTGCAAAAGTATACAGATATTGCAAAGTTGCCTTTGATTGGTAACAAATATTCTCGGGATCGTTATAACATCAAATTTCGCGTTCGGTAAACTTTGAACACGGAACAATCGTATAAATACAAATGTTCAAAATATCGCATTACGCGTAAGATGACTTTGATGATGGTTAATGCTCTCTCGTGATGAAGATATGATAACGCTATACGACTAGGTAAGTACAATGGTTCACGAATGATGTTATCTTTAAGTACAGAATTCCGTAGCTTTCTCCAGAGTCGAAATGATTTATGTCGTTTCCTCTGGACACAACTGGAAGTACATTTGTATTACGTGTTGATTTTACGATAAAAGGGTAAACGTTCAAAGACGAAATAGGTTTCTTTCGATTATCTTTAAGTAGTAGAAATATCGGAAAAGTTTCGAATTATACGCCATAGGACATTCATCTAAGAAGGCATACACTGATCAGGTCAGATTTTTTGCGGATGTAAAATTCTTTTTAAAGGAGATAATTTTAACGAATGATTGTGCTTTTGACTGACGCTTGATCTAATTTCTCTTGTTGTAAAATATTAACGTTATTTCACTTGAAATGAAGCGTAACAATTAATGAATATGATAATTATTCTAATGGAAATGTTTCACATTGTAATAAACGTGACGTCTTGAATGAAACGTTCGTAATAGTGGATGATGCTGATTTCTGCATGAGTATAATCGCTTGTAAACGTTGGATTATTATTGTCTGTTTATTATTATTATTTTTTTTTCTCTTAAAGAAATAAATATTAGATTACCCCAACTCGTGAAAATACACCAGTCCCTTTACACTGACTAATAGCATCATTCGTTTAAACACACATACATGCCTTTCATTAACATTATTCCGATTTATTCAACAATACGACGAACGATATTTCTTCACGGCAAAAATGGCGACATTCTTATCAATTAAAACTCGTTCTTTTGTCTGTGAGAATCTACGGAAGGGAACATCAAGAACAGAGAGATATGTATTTAATTGCACCAAGTATTATTGCTCTGCAAAATGCAGGAGAGTTTCTGGTTATTGGTAAAATTATAACTATCAAAAGTTTTGCAAGCACGTTCGTACTATCTCAGGATTAATCGCATTAAGAGTACTTTTGCAATGCTTATTTTCAATGCGTTACGTTTTCAAACTTATTTTATGCGTTCGACGTGTTTACCATTACGTAAACATTAATTTGAACGTTATTTGTTGACAATCGGGTGCACTGACCTGGATGGTCTCGTGATTAAGCATTTTTATTCCCTTTAAAGACAAATAACGGTTTAATAGCATGCAATATTTTTAAACGGAAGAACATACGAACAAATGAATTTCTACCTAACCGACGATCGTTACGTAGTTTTCTGATTAACTCACAAAGCGAAATTTACAGAAACCACCTTTGCCGATCAACTTCGGACACCATCCACTCAATTCTAATCGATTAAAATAATCTATATTTTCATTTTATCTTAACGATTAAAAAATCTGAAAGCAAATATTTACCATGTTTATACATGAAGATCGATAAGAAGATCCGAATTCGAATTAATGCGACATTTGGTCCTACCGGTAACTTCTCGTCTGATTTCCTCCGCATGCCATAAAAGTTCATAGCGCGTATTTCAAACGAATTCAAACATTGTTTTTTTATTACGAATTCTTAGTACATTATTCCATTTCAAAAACGCTTTAATTTACCCAATACTGAATTAAAATTGTTATTCGATTAAGCGAAACGATATCAGCGTCGCATATATTCTGGCTTAAAATTTCATTCAGTTCAAAATCATAATTGTCTACGACTACAATCGTTTGTAGCTTCAAAAGAATGCGTATATTTCACTAAGGTTGTACTCGCAGCAATCAATAAATGATTCGTTCTAAGAGCCATCGACAAATTTTACAAATCGACGTCGCTCGTTTTTAAGGTTGCCTCGTACCTTCTTGAATATCCTAAGAGAATTCTAAGTTATACGATAACGAATCACCTAGATTCGTAGCAACCAATTTATCCTAAATATTTTATAACGTTTCTCTTGTTATCGATAGTTGAGAAATTTCACTAATATCGAATAGACGTACAGTCTCTTCTACAATGTCATCCGGGTATCATTAAGCGAATGATAATACGCTAATACGCATTGAAAATACGCCAATTTAAATGATCAAATGCCCGTATTATTTATCTTCTGGCGTATTTTTAAAATTTGTTGTTCTTTCCTTCTTATATAATGTATTTGATTTTACAATGTTAAATATTGTAAATCACTTTATGGAGAAATAAAATTAAATTCAAATTAATTCTTTGTAACATCTTTGGACCCGATTTGTCCATCTCAAATTTTCTCAATATTTCTAATTTCTATTGGATAGATTTTTAAAATAATTATTAAAATGATTTTTTCAATAGCATTAGAAATTTGAGTAAAAATGAGAGAAGATATTCAAAAATCTCAAATGAATCCAAGGGTAGTACGAGAAGTTTAATTTGCAGTAATAAATGCGACAGAATCTAATGCGGAGGAATATAAAATGAGAAACGTTTCATGTATCATTGTGAATGCATTTACATTCGTCTAATGTGACCCCAGATGTATATTCAGAACTAAAGCAATCGCATAGCGAATAAAAACAAGCGCAGAATACGCGAGAGAATTGATCTAATCTAAATTGAAAGTTTTATTCGGATGGATTTCGCCAAAAATTTTTAAAACTCGAATTCACAACATTCATGAAACATATCGTTGACCGATATTTTTATTCGTATTTTATCGAACGATAAAAAAATGTTACAAAAAATAAATAATTAGATAATACTTAAAATGAAAAAATTTCGTCGTATTGTAACAAAATATTTAATAAAAATTATATACTGTACCCCATAAACAAAATTTATAAATTTCGCGTGGCAGTCAATGCATTGAAAAGTATTTTTATATGCAGTTTACAATGAAAATCCCTTCATTTTCAAAATTCAATTTACATGAAATTATTGCTTCGACGCGTGTTTCGCTTGTAGCAAACATCACGTGTCCCTTATTTATTCGCGGTTGAATTATATTTATGGCAGCTCTTAGCTCGTGTTTCAGATGATATCGCTTTGAAACATACGCATGAAAGAGGCTTTGGTGCGTTAATAACCCTTCATTTCCTCCCTTACAAAACATGGCATATTTGCTGTTGTTTGCTTTTAAATTGTACAAGCTCCGGCAGGACGAGATCGTCAAAGATAAAGAGGAAATAATGTTGTCGGGGAAAATGTCGACGATCACGATCGCCAAGTAATAACGAGTCGTAGTAATTCAAGGAATTTCAGCTGGAGACCACGAAATGATATACCACTGACACGATATTTACGACAAGTTACATATTTCATTGATGCCGCGAGGCTGTTGTCAGAAAAGAAGAGCACATGAATTTGCTGTGAATTCGTGTTTCGGAAATTTTTTGTTACGAAAACGCATCAATAGTTCGACGATGCGAACGTGTCCGAACAATTGAAACCCAATTGAAGAGTTAAGATTTAGTTCAATTTCTTTAAATAGTATCTCTTTCACGACTCTCCCTGTCAAAATTTCTCGCTTATCGAATTGATAATACGACAAAGAACGTGATTGAGCTTCTATCCTCGCGAGGAGAAGCCAAGAAAAGATTTCGAACCATTCTTTCATTTAACGCGCAGACTCATAATTACCCCTTTATACATGCAGCTAAACCACACTTCCCTGATACATTTTCAAATGTTGAATACTCAACGCGAGAATAGTTGCAAATACGCAATAAAATTACACGTTAACTTCTAATTCAGTTGCTCAAAATTAACGCCAAAAAAACATTTTTGTTCATTTTTCAATCCTCCGTTCTTCTTAAAATTGTGCTACAAACTTTAATCTTCTTAAATTCATTTCCTATAATTCTTTTAGAAATAAAGATCATTTAATTAATCCTCAAGTTGAGGACTAATTGTAACAAAAATTAATTAATTATTCGATTAACTTTTATTTCTAGAAGAATTATAAAAAATGAATTGATTAATTGAAAACGAATGAATTATTGAACTGATTAATTGAAAATGACTTAATTAATATCGTGTAATTATTACGAAATTATTTATTAAAAATTCACTCATATTTTTAAAAAAATTCTAAATAATTTCTTTCCAAATCGAAGGAATATCAGAGATGCATCAAGGCAGTGGTCGATTTTTATCTAAATTTCACTTACGTTCATTTCTCTACTTCACTTCCTCCATGGCAGTTTTTAGCTAGCTTCCGTGTGTCCGAATCCAATTAATCGGAACTTCTTATCTACTCGCTTAGCCTAATCGCGGCCGTTAGCCGCAAAGGACTGCGAATTCATCCACTCGCATCTCTCTGCCCGACATTCACTCTCCTCATCATTCCCTCTTAATTTTTTCCCTCGCTCTCTCTCTCTCTCTCTCTCTCTCTCTCTCTCTCTCTCTCTCTCTCTTGAATTCTTCGTCTCTCGCGACCGCACGCACTTCCACTCCGACCTTCGTCCTTTATTTTTCTTTCTACCTTTCGTTTCCTAGCAATCGGCATCGTCTCGTGCTGTTGAACCATCGTCGCATCTCCATTAAGCGTACAAGTGAGTAAGCAGTTAAGACTGGAGCCGAAAGAATCAGTCGGCTACGAGAAACAATGGATACTTCTCTTGTTCTCTTCGTTCATCAGTGCTGTCTGTCAGGATTATAGCGTTCTCAATTCTTCGAGTTTTAGACCATTCTATTTCAGCTTCAGGAGATCGCAGATAATAGATCAGAATGGTCTAACACTGGTGAATTACAATAAAATCTTAAAAGGAATAAAGGTATAAATTTAGCGTGATTAAATATTTTAAATATTTTTCCAATATGATAGAAAATCAGATAATTTTATAATTTTACAATATAATTTCAAAGAGCTGAACAAGTGCATGCATGCCTCTCATCGCGTATTTGCATGATTTTTTGATATGTACAGATATGTATACACTTTTTTAATGCTAATTATTGTAAAAATATACGATAGAGATACTATTAGAACGAATAATACGAATCAAATTTAATACAAAGAATAATTGAGATTTTATTCGATTCTATTAAATACTCGAAATATTGCATTCGATTTCGAAATTTTCAGACGAAATTGTGAAATATTTGCGATTACATCGTTAAATATTTCCGATCCAGAAGAGTTATATTAATCGTATGATATGTTTCTATATTCTACTGTTTCTTCCTATTTATCTCCATCTTTAATTTAAAAATTTATATAGTAAAAAGATATGTTCACTTTTCGAATTCTTTGAAATTATTGTTATATGCGTAACATTAAAATACATACCAAAATTATAATATTTAAATCCATTTAAAAACATAGGAAAATTAACTCACACATGATATAATCCTGACTTTTCATAATTCTTAGTTTAGCAGACAGCACGAATTTCGATCCTTCAAATACTTACAATTTGTCTCTGATCGATGTTGTCGATCGTGTCAACACATCTCGTGATACAGACTTCGTACTAATGTCGATAGTTAAAAACTCTCTCGTATTATTCATATATATTCCATCTTTCGCACACATCGTATCTCTATTGTTTGCACTCGCATTCATTCAACTACCATCTTTCTCCCGCAGCTATAACCTCTATAACTATATATGCTTTTTATATCTGTAATCTATGGAGACGGCACAAAGCTGAACGGCTAGTAGTAGATACAAATATGTTACATGTATACGAGTACGATCTCTGACGCTCGCATTTCACTTCGTGTCGCACTGTTGTTTGTGACAATTAAAAAAAGAAAAAAAAAAAGGAAAAAACAGAAAATGATCGCACGAGAGACGAAACGATAGAGAAGATATTCGTTGGTTGTTCCGACACGGCTTTACGTCGAATTTTATTTATTGTCTCCGTAAAAGGCAGTGAAAGGATCTCGTTCTGATTTGTATATAGTGTAAAAATAGTACAAAAAGATCGTAGAGTAAAATTATTTTGTAAAACTGTGTCAAACCGGAGAATGACGTTTCCATGTCATATCTGCGTACGTTCGTTCGTTTTTTGTTTCCCTATCTCGTTCTTAAAATCGTCGGGACTTGTATATAAAAATTTTGTGCGATTAATTTACATTTGTGCAGTAACTCAGGAAATTTGAAAAAACAAAACTATTATCATTACTGTAGTATAAAATAGGGGTCGTTCAGTCGGTATTTCTGGATGGTTCTCGTCCAATGTTCAATTATTTTTCTATGGTACCATTGGTCTATCCTGATCCCTACGAATAACTGGCGTATCAGAAAAAGTTTACAACAATATCTGCTAAGTATACGCTACGGCGATTGTCATTTCGAATGTACGGAGATTTACTATTCGTTCTAACGCAATAACAACATTCAGTTCGCGTGTGAAAAACGCACATTGAATTAATTTTTCCTTCAGATAGCGAAATTACACCGATTTGGATAAATCTTTGACACGCGCGATGTCAATTTCCTGATAATTCGATGCAATTATGCTGTGACGCAAGTCACGCGTGTTATAATAATAAAATTACAATAAAAATTAGAAGGTGATCGATTTTTAAATTTTGCTTTGAAATTGTCGGTAAAACAGATAATATCAAAGAGCATAGTTTAAATAAATCATCAAATTTTGCAAGTGTTTTATTTACTTCAGATAAGGAACAGGTAATCTAAATTTGGATTTGTCCAATATCTTCACCAATTCTCGAAATTTCGAGGTTTGTTATTTTCGTCAGTAGCTAATCGGAGCAAGGTTCGTCATTTGTCAATCACTCGTGAAGTATTACGAATTATTCTCGAGATTCTTATATTTTTATTTTATATATTTGGTATAACTGTATTTTCGCCAATGAAAACTTTCGAATACTTTCTATGATATTAAAGAGACCTTAGGAAAGCAAACTCGAAAAGATTCACGTCATATTTTCCTACACTCGTCAACGCACAAACAAGCTTGAAACGAGCTGCCAAATCGGAATGTTTCAACATGGAAGCTTCCTCGAGACTTACTCTTAAAAAATTTCACATTCCTTCACGTCACCATGCATCGTTTATCAATTCGTGTCTCGTAAATCTGCTTTTATCGTTTGCTATAACTTCTGTGCAATTCACACCGCGCGAGGTGCAGGCAGTCTTGTCGCAATCATTCTTCGTAAAGCGTGCCTCGACTCTTGCCCTATCGTCCGTCTACGAGTTGAGAAACATTGTAGGAACTAATGCCTCTTGATCGACGGATATCGTGGAATCAACGAAGCGATCGCGACGGGAAAACACTAATGAGAACGATGAAAACGTAAAGGAACGATGCTCAGGCTATACACGCGAACAATAAATCTTGAGCGATAATTCGCTTCGGAGTCATTAATTTCTTCCTAGTTTCCTATTTTACATACTCTCGTATGTCGTACTTTTCTTTTTTTTTTTTTTTCAGTTAGGATGAAGAGAAATGCCAGCGTGCAGAACGTCATTTTTATCAAACTTTCCCCTCCGTGTCCGAGGCCCGTTGCGATTATTCCAGCCGCGGCCTCTGCGCTCGCGGTTTTTCGCTGCGCGACACTCACGCATCAACGCAATTTAACCACGCACACGTTAACCAGCGACACGTAGCACACGTACCGCGCCCGCATGCATACACGGTGCCCACACGGTAACGATTTTCCACGAAACGTTTCTCTGCCTTTCGGCCCGATCAATATTACCTGTGTAATTCACCCTTTGCACGCGTGCACACGGCTGACGTCAATCCAAAGTTAACGGCCGCCGAATGGACCAATATCGCTCTCCGGTGTCGACGTTGATCAACATCGACAGTGGATTCCATCGCGGTGGGAAATTTTGCGTTTGAAAGCGCGAAGAAACGAAAACCAAGGAGATCTCCCCAAGCGTGTCATCGTTTTTCTATACGACACGTAATTCACTGGTTGGTGAAAATTGGATACTTTTAGAACAACTGGCAAATAGCAAACGCGTTCACATTCTGTGAAGACTGAATTCCATTTGTTGCTCCCGTCGCAAAATTCTCACGAGAGTGTGCACGTGTATCCGTGAAATCGGTACCGAAGAGACACCCGGCTATCCACACGTGACAAAAATTACGTAAAGTTCAACGAAAAAAAAAAAAAAAGAAAAAATGAAAAAAGAGAAAAAAACAAATGTTTACACACACATGTACCACGAGAATAAATCTCCGGTTTTTCTAGCTGTGCACCCATGACTTCTTTCCTCTTTCCAAGTCTCACTCCCGCTCTCTCTCTCTCTCTCACACACACACACACACACACACACACACATACACACGCTCATACAACGTATATTCGCGCTGCAACGAAATTTTGTCCAATTATCCGTCGGATCACGTGTCCACGCCTCGCATCCAGTCAACGATACCATCCCACCCCGTTCGTCTTGGTTCTTCGAGCTCTGTTCCCGCTCGAACTCGAAGAAGCACGCGGTGAAACGCGCAGATCAGACGGATCAGAAGGCACGAGTTCTATCCGCGAGTGACGGATGACTCGATGACCACGCTAACAGATCTACGTGTGACGTGTCAATGTGACAATCTGCAGGAACAACTTTTTCAGCTGGTACACGCACCACGTGACGTTTGCTTGCTCCGGGGGCTGATCGAGGCTGATCGGTAAAAGTTCGCCGATCCGTTCGGTGGAAGTGAAAGGGTGTGTTTTGGGGAGTTGCGTGGCACGCAACGAGATGTTCGCCGGTAACACGCGACCGATGTGAATAGGAACGAAGCGACGCATCGCGTCGTCACGTCTCCGGGTTAGGGAAGGAGGGGGGCGGTGAGGGCACCACCGCACCGGTTCACCCTGCGGGCTCTGGTCCAGGCCTGCCTCTGTTAAAACGACCAAGAACCAATTGCAAATGGTTAGTTTGCGAAAATTGTCTTTCACTAGTTCTGAGGCAGCGAACTTTTCCCCCCACCATTCGTTCAATCTGCCGGTTTTCTCATCAAGATTAGTTTACACTTCATGCATTCTTTCCCAGCTGCTTGCCCGATCCTTTTTTAATTTCAGCAGTTAAATAGAGGAGGGGAATTCTATCGATCAAAAAAATAGGGCTGCGACTCGAGGATCGTCAGTTCGCCACCTCTGTTCTAGCTTGTGCTGCCTTTTCAAAGGGTTGCTCTACGAGGAAACACCGCGTTTTGCGAAAGTTTTTTGAAAGTGGAATTTCCTACACGCGTCCAACGCACATATTTGACGTATATATCATAACTAACTGACATAACGGACAACTCCGTTAAATGATCCAATCCAAGAAATGATTTTCGAAAGTTACTTTTGTGTTATGGTGCGTTTTGATCATAGACTCGCCGTGAATTGAACCAGTGATGGTGAAAAATTGTGGACAATTTAAGCTAATGTAACTTTATAAGAAAAAAACAGATAATACAACGATCTACTTGGTTCCATAATGCATATATTTACTTTTTTGAAGATGATTTTACATTGAGTAGCGTGTGAGAAAGTGAGGATACTTCTTTCCTTGAAAATTGTAAAACTTCAAACGTGACTACTAGATCCATTATGATTTTAAAGATTGAAATCTTCTCTTTTCGATCCCTTCAAACTTGCTGTTTCGATTTATTTTTCATCATTTTTAACTGAACTTTGACTCGTTATTGGGATAACGAAACGTTAGGATTTCTTGGACTTTTGTTGTTCGACTTCAGTTTTCGAAATAATAAATTTAATCCGCAAAAAAATTTTCAATGTTTAAAGTTTTACAATCTCCGAGAAAAAAATATGTTCATCATCCGCTATATGATGTAAAACGAACACATTACTCAAAGTGGTAGTTTCATGCTTTAAGATGAGACCAAATAGATCGTTCTATGATTTTTCTTACAAAGTTATGTCACTTTATAGACAATCGTTGCAGTATGTACCTTGGTTTGAAAACGACATTAAAAAGAGTGAGTAATATCTGTAATGATTCCTTTTTTTAATGTTCCTTCTTTGAGTTGGTGGAAAAAATTAGAAGAAGGAACGAGTAGCGATTTGTTATTCGTCAAATTATGAAATTTGCAATCACTTCCCCTCAACTTTCTTCTTTTGCTGTTTATTTCACGTTTTTTATGTGCGCGAGAGAGACAAAATTACGATTTCTCAGATCTTCTCAGTAGCAATCTATAGTTTGTCCAGAACAGATGAGACGAATCAAGTATAAGAAAACAAACACACGTGATTCACAATCTTCAAATAATCTAACACTTTTCATACTAAATTCTCGAAATTCGTTCCTGACTCTATTATTCGTTTGCATAGTTTTTTGTATCTATCACTTAACACACTGTGTTTTGCAGTTATTGTTATTAAATGCTTCTTGTACTAAGAGTAATGAGATCAATGATTTACGTTTACCACTGACTACTACGTACGTTTCTATCTCTATTGACTTATTGCGGCTGCTATTTCCACCAAGCTACAATCTTCACCTTGCATCTAAGAAACGCAACGAACGAGAATTCTTCATATACGAATATTTATTGGTTGAATGTGTCAATATAAGAATACCAATTGATTGAACGTATCTTACGAACCTCTTTACCGTTTCACAAGACTTCTTTTCATGTCTGTACAAGTTTTGCACTCAAGTTAACTCTTTTGCAGGTCACCTTTCTGCACAATAAATTAACTTTTTTGCAGATGATATTTACCACTTTGCAAATTAAATTTACTTTCATAGATCAAATTCACTCTTTTGCAAATCAAATCTTTTTTACAAATTTGTTTTCTCAAGCCACTGTAATAAAAATAAAATCCGATGTAAAGTTGTTATTCCGAAATAAAAATTTTTTATTGCATGTACATGTAGTAACATTAACAATAAACAAAAAATTTACATAAAATTAAAATACTTATTTTATTAAAATAACATACTTATTTAATCCCGAATGTATTTATTTATATACACATTATGTACATTGATCTACGTATAACGATTCGCCTGCTGCTGCGCATGATTATTTTACGTACATATTCGTATAATAATTATGACAATTTGTAGGAATGATAGTTGAAACATCCACTAAATGTTCATGGTCAAAATAAAGATATCTTAAAATATTTCTTGCAGAGAATTTAATTTTTGAGAAAACTTCTTCAATGGGTTTCGTCGTTGGAGAATATAGTGAAATAACTAAATGTCACTTTTGAATCACCCGGAAGTTAAATTTGATTAGCAAAAAGTGAATCTGATTCGTGAAAGGACGAATTTGATTTGCAAATATGACCCGCGAAAAAGTTAATTTAAAATGCAAAACCTGTATTATACCGACACGTACGTTGAATCACCTTAAGACCGATGATATATGACATATTTCCTATAAGCGTCAACCTCTCGACGTGCGCGTCAGAGATTTTTCAACTGGACAAAGCATGTTTCTGTTTTGTTTCGGTACAAAAGTCTATGGTCTGACGTGTATGCGTTTGACGTTCGTGGAAAATCCTACCTTCAATACGATTCCGTATTTTTCACTTGGTGCAATCAAGCCGATCAGTAATTGTGCGGGCAACTGAACGGGTGAACTTGTGGAAGATGATGTGTCGGTTTTTATTTTTTTTATTTTTTTATTTTTCTTTTTTTTTGTGAGCCAGATTGGGATCGGAGTGGATGAATAAGTGGATTTGTATGGCGGGATTGTATAAAGTGGATCGGTGATTGGGATGGGAGAGGTGAAGCTGTTTTTTTATCGTTTTATGATAGCTGATGGTTTCTATACGCTGGTTTTATTCGCCGATGTTGCCTGGATTGGAAGGATGAAATTGAACAAGATGTTCGTGTGAATGGACAATGGAGAGAATTTTTGATTGCTGGTATAAATCCTGAATTTGTTTCTCGCGATATACATGTTTTAGTGTTACGTGAAGGTTCGAAGAGTTGAAAAGGCAGCACATATTTTGGTTAAATTTACGTACGTTTAAGATTAGAGTAGAATTACTTATAGTGTGAAGAACATTTTTATTATTTAAGCGACTTACCTACACAAACCATTCGTCTTTTTGGCTGGAGGAGATGTCGCTAAAAAAACATTTTATCAATTTAATTATATTTCTTGCAATTACATCAGATTAGAGTAAATATAGTTCAAAATACAATAAAGTATCATAAGATTCTGCTAAGAGGATGATTAACGTTGCATGTTCCTCGTTCTATTTTCTTTTATGTTTCAAACAATGAACATGAATTTCAAACATTTATAAAATACACATGTTAATATAGATACGTAAATACACAATCAAATTCATTAATTAAAATGTCAGCATAAGAAAATAAACAACATTTTCTTAGTATTCCTAGTTAACAACAAAATCTGTATTTAAAAATGATTTTTGGATTAAAAAGAACTAAAACACGACTAATAAAAAAAAACTAATTTACGTAAACATTACATCACTAATTGTACTAAAATAAATAGTAATATTCTGAAACTAAAAATCTGTTTTACAAATATAACGTGTATTGTATTTTACAAAATATAGTACCGTGAAATAATTCGTTCTTCTGGAAAAAGAATTTTATTAATATACAATTAAAATTGAAATAGAATTTTATTCTTCGACCGAGAATTTTTAACAATCATCGGATAAAGTTTATGTTATAATATAATATAATTTAATATCAGAAATATTTTAATTTATTTTATTTATTATACTATCAAAAAACAATTATGTTGTGCTATACTACTTGACAACTGCTTCTTTCATTTGTAATTTATTTTTAAAACATTTTTCAAATAGGTAGTCAGAAAAACAATTTTAGTATTTCATTTTTCTGTAGCGATCTCACGAAACCGGTTATATATGGTATCTACCATTAATCAAATTACAAGAAACGCCTACAAAAGAACTAGGTCCATTTGCATAAAATCTAACATACCATTTTCTTTTATTTCAATTCAAAAGAAAGGAATTTACATCTGAAATTAGGGGCAGATTAAATTAGACGAAAAGAATTTATCTTTGAAATTAGAGGAGCGCTAAATTGAAAAGAAATGAAAAGAATATTCCATGAACATTCTGATGATATTAAGTTACAAAAACAGAATTCACCTCTAGTACTAATATACCTTCACGATTCTTCAAAAAATAAAATTTTTTTTAAAAGTAAAAAGTTTTAGGAATACTCATATCTGTGAGTTTTATATTAATTATAATATTGTAAGATATTCGATGAAACAAAATTATTTCTGAAAATCTCTTTGTTCAAAGTTTAACAATTAAATTACTTTGACAATTTTTTTCATTAAAGTTGTCAATTTCAATAAAAAAAAAAAAACATAACATACCTTCAAATATTCCAACGATATTTTTCTTAAAAACTTATTTGTAAATTAATTCTTACGTTAAAAATTTCTTAAATAAACATAAAAAATAAAAACATACTAAGTACCAGACATAAAAGTTAATTATAAAATAAAATAAAATAAATTTAGAAATAAATTTAGAACAAAAAATTAAAAATAGGACTGCTCGAATAATTCAGAAATTTCAAAAATAATAAATTGATCCTAATGTAGAGAAATGGAAAAAGCATAGGTTTAAAGTAGAAGAAGTTTAAATTACAGACCAAATGTATTGGCCCATCAAGGCCATTTCTTCTCCTGTGCCATTTCGTTCCATTCTCATTACAGGAAGAAAAATCAAGAGAGCGTAGGTATATATTAGAAGAAAATGATAAAAGAGAAAAAAGAAAAAAGGAACGCATTACGCAAAAACGACAATTCAAAGGAAAAATTCTTTTAAGACGTAAAACGAAGACAATACAGGTACTATCGTTAAAATTTACTTTTACTGATCATGAGCAAAAGTAGAAACATGCAAGTAAATAGTCATTCATTCCTATTCTAGCCTCGAATTTTAATTGTTTACAGTAGAATATTAAGCGCACACTTTCGTAACCTAATATAATTTTACAAATAATTTTATACGATATAATTTTACAAATAATAGGCGAAAAAAAGTTTTTCATATATAGTAAAGCTTCCCATATCCGATCCTCCATTATCCGAATGCTTTAATATCCGTTAATATCCGTTAGTATAATAGTAAATTTCCATTCGAACCATTATTCTAACAGAATATTTACTAGTAATACTTTTTCTTGTAGTAGACATGTTTTTCGTAATTGCAAAGAAACTTACTAAAATATCAGATATAAGATTGCTAAAAAAACAACATTGATGAAATATAATATAAGAAATTATCTTTAAATCTGCGATGAATTAATGTTATAAATAACGTATCTTAACTATAATTGTTATATTAATCGTATATTAACTATAATTTGAGTATATTGAAATAATAAGCGAAAATGACGAAAACGTATCTGACGCTGAAAAAAGGCCTTCGATAATTCGAAATATAGATTTACAAATCTATCTATAGAATTATATACGGAAAAAATCTCAAGTAATTTAATAACTACAAAAATATGTAACACTCTTAACTATTGAAATAAACTGTTAATTTTCTTAATCTTCATTTATAAATAAACGTAATTTAAATATCGAAAAAGTGGTTGTTCCATTATCCGAAAATTCCATTAATCGAACAATTAATTCGGATTTGAAGATTTCGCTGTATGTATTTTCATTCTTTTTCTTTTACAGGCCTTGAAATTATTAGCGACGATAAGGTATCTTGATGAATTATTTGTGAAAAATTTATTGCTTTCAAATAAGACAAATTATGTTTTCTATATTCTAAGAACTATATGTATTTAGTAAATGGAATAACCAGAAACATATAAGAGAATTATACCGACTGCTTTTTTATACACAATTCAGAATAACTTTTCCATTTTGATTTTTTTTTTTTTTTTATGAAAATAAGATGCTGTAACTATCTTTTTTTAACATATTAGCAGCCAGTAGAATGAAGTTATGCTTTGTGCAAATTGAATTTAAGATTAATGTTTGAGTTTGAACGAAAATGAAATTTTTCCAACTACACACATTACTGTTCGCAGCTAACTACCAATGTATTACGCTATTTAGACAAGAATACAAAAAGAATTTATGGAAAATACCTAGTAATGATTAAAATATTTATATTTCATACAGTGTAATATATGCCTAAAAATAAAACAATATCATTCTAGATTTAGGGTCTTACATTGTATTTTTGATTGACAGTGTTTCTTTTAAAGTTTTCTCATTGTGAGAGCACTTGCCTTAAAATTGGCAATAAAAAATATATAATATAATATATTATAAATAATAATAAGTAATATATATCATATTATATTATGTATATTATTATACATTATATATAAATATATATAATACAAATTATTCTATTTTCTACTTTTTTTACTTTAGTTCTTTTCAAAAACTTTACTTTTCTCGATACTGTATTTTCTGCTTTATATTATGTTGAAGCATAAGAAAAAAGTATCTTGCTACGAAAAAAAAGACAAAGATTGCATTAAAGATTAATTAAAGATTAACATTAAAGGCTTCTAACGTTTAGCCGTCACTATATATGCAGATTTCGTTAGATAGAATTTATTGATGTACAAAAAAACGAAGGATAAGGTAAAGAAAGAATATAAATATATTGGAAAGGCAATAGCGTAAGCATAAACATGGCGATACACTGCCATGAGAACAAACTCAGATTAAACAGATTTTCATATGCATTTGGAAGAACAATTACGATTGACTTTTAAATATGATATTTTTCCATATTTAATTAATTATTATAAAAATATCAATTTATGTGCCAAAAATTAAAAAGAAAATCAAAATAAGTATTCAAGCTATAGAGAACCAATGTCTCCCCTTTCTTTGTATTTTTTTACTTAGGAAACTCGAGTTTCTCGAAAATAAAGGCTTTAATGAAAAAATTCTATTCTTTCTTTTTGCTTGGTTTCTTCACGCAGAATCGACCCCTCTTCAATACCTGGACATCATATATATTTTTGCGTAGATTGTGTATACTTTAGCAAATATATACTAAATTCTCTATTTAATCCTCTCGAGTAGGATTTTTTTTGTCAATTACGTAATAATTCTATATTTAGAATTAGGTTTAGGAAATTTTTGAAATCGGGTTTACATTATCCTATCAAGTTTTGAAAACGGAATTGAGAACGGAAACAGACACATTGAGACGTTTCAAATAGTCTCGAAAGTATTAAAGTCTGAAATTTTAAACATATTGAAATTAAGACTTATTAGTATCATTTTAAAAGTGATAAGATTGAAGAAAATGCAATGAAATGTTCTGAAAATTTAAAGTGCAGAGGATGCAGTTGAAACGTAGTGTGAAAAAGTATATTACGTTAAAAATTCGAAATTTTTCGAAGCATTTTCTCTAAACTATTCACGTATGTAGAATAATTCTCAAGGATGTGAATTTGCATAAAAATTCGTAGCCCAGTAATTAGGTAGATTTATTGTTAAAATAAATGTAGTTCAGTTACCTGTCGGAACCGTGGCTCCTCACTTTGCCTGGCAGTAGAGGCGGACCCGGGCCGCGCTGTGCCCGTGCCTGAGGCCCGCAGGGCGCAGCCAGTTTCCCGGCCGCGGCAGGGTCGTGGCACCCGTTACCCCCGATCCGAGGGCCGAGCCGTAGGTCCCCAGCGCTCCCAGCGTACCCGTGGTGCCCTTCAACGTAGTCATGCCCACCGGCAGGCCTGCGCTCGCTCCGTTCGATCCGTACATCTGTTGCACTGGAATTCCGTAAAACACATCAGTCCCGCCATAGCACCTGCATCTCTTCCGATTTCGGTTCGAAATTTTGTTTCTTTTTTCATGTTTCATTTCATTTCTATTCTTTGTCTCTCTCATCCTTTTGTTTCTAACAAAGTGTGCCCTTCCGAATGCATCGTAAACATTTTTATTTGAAATAAAAAGTACTTGAAATAGTAATTAAGATACTCTTATTGAAATAAAATACTATTTAAAAATGTTTTTTATTCGATACAAGTACATTGAAATTATTTATTTCTTAAAAATACGAATAGGAGTTATTAATTGAAGTAATAATTGTTTAAGATGTATTGACAATTGTAATTTAAAATAATATTTCACGCTCCGAACTTTGTAGATATTCAAATAGTATTTTATGATTACTACTTTAGGGGGAAATTAATTTAAAAGAACAAATATTAATTAGTAATATTTTATATATATATTAATAAGAAAATATTCACAATTATATATTCTATTTTAATATTGTTTTTCATATCTCTCCAATAGAACATTTCTAATTACGTTATCTGTTCTCAAAAAATCTTTCTCTTTTATCAGTTCGATAAAATTTCTTTACCAAATATAATTTTAATACAATAATAAAATGACAAACAATTTAGAATCTTCTCTTTCCAAGAAAACACAGAATATCTTTCAATAAACAAGTCTATTCCCACTTCTCTCTCGTCAACAATTACATTTGTTTCAAAATTGAAAAAATTGAATAATATGTGCCTTATAAAATAAATCTATAATATAAGAGTAATCTTGATATAAATAACAAAAATAACAAAGAATAATTCGAATATATTAATAGTTGTGTTAAACGGATGTTTATACATATATTAAAATTTTAAAATGCAAAAACCTAAAAATACAACATTCTGTAAAATATATAATATACGGTACTGTGGTTATAAGATTTAATGATTCATATTCTTCACTTTCATCGGGTGGTTCCTTTCATCGTGTTCATAAAAACCTGCAGTCCAATTACAAGCAATTTCAAGATTTTACTATCGGAATATTAGATTACATTTTATTATTTATTACGGAATATTAATATCCTACGACTCAAAGAAATATCCATCAGCCTCATCGAACTTGGTGGAAAAAAACCGCGTCTCGGACAAGGGAATCTGGGTCGAGCGTAATTTTTTCGAGACAAGAACCTTTCGACGAAAATGCGTCTAACGTGCCGTGACTTTCGGACGATGCGCTGAGAGGAAACGCTCGGTCAAATATATGCGCCGAACGTGACGAGGAAGAGGACCGGCGAACTTCCGCGAGTCCATACAAGTTTCAGACGCATATTCGTCATGTCCCCGGCGTTCATTGCTTTTGTTTAGTCGACATGGGACGCATCTGCCATTTTTATAGCAGGCGTCGCGCGGTGTGCGCCCTGCAAACTGCCGTTTCAAGGTGGCGCGACGATTGCGAAACGTGATTCAAAGGCGCTGAACGTACGACCTCCGCATCGTAAGTCTCGCGAAATCGAATTGTCGAGGGTACAAAAAAGAGAAAAGGATTGGTAAGTTTGTAAAACACTTTCGTAAAAAGTCGACGTGCGATTATTTCTTTTAGTATCGAACTGTTCGATAAACAAATAGCTATATTGAGTGAAAATAAATATAATTTTTTTATTTCTTATACAAGAAAAAATTTTTTTTATATAGGAGTTTTTTATTTTAGTAAAATTATATATTTATAATTATATGAGATTATGATATTATAAATTATCACTATTATATAAGAGTTTTTTACTTTAGCTAAAAATTATCTTGAATGTTTTAGGAATAAAAATACGCATAAAAAACAATTTTACTGTTATCTTTGGTTTAAAATTGAAAACTAATTTGTGATTAAATTGGATAAGATGGTTCACATTCTGTTAACTTAATAAACGTGATTTTGAATGAGTCAATCCTCTGATATTTAGTACGAGATACATGCTATCAATTTAAGTATTTAAAACACTTTATTTATTAGCACAAAATATCCTTTTATATCGTTAACAAGGCATCTTATGACCAAATGCAACCATTTGACTTTTTAACACAATTTTATGGCATAAAAAATGCCTGTATATAAATTTTTATATATAAATATATATAATATATTTTATGTATAAATTACCCCATTTTATGTTGTATTTTATACAAGTTATGTGGATTAATAATAATAAAATAAAATTGGAACATCAAATTTTTGTTAAATTACTATGTACTTTTTCTGCACGTGTATAAATTCCAAAATTAATTAATTAAAAATTTATTTATTTAAACTTCTAATTAATTTATAATGTTAAATTCTTACAAGTTACATTATAATTTCGTTAGAATTTTTAGTTGCATTATTAATATCAATTAATATTACCGATTTATATAGACGGTCTATAGATGATATATAAAAAAAAAAAAATCAATCTGTGTTATTGACAAAAATAAAAAATTTCACTGAGCTATTTTACTCCGAAAAAATTTTCTTTATACTCGCAACTTTAATCCTCTGAGCGTTAATTCACACCAGAGTATTGTACAGATAAGTTTATAATTAATAATAAAATAATAATATTAGAGATTTAAGAAGAACAATATATTACAACATACTAAAGAAATATATCAAACTATGTTTGTGTGTTTTTCAGTAATTTTAAATATTCAAAGAGTTAATACACATAGATATTTACTATATTTTTCAATATAATCGGCATCCTTATTGTAACGCGAGACATGTTTTTGTATATTTTCATCATACACACAAATTTACGTGATCATCGTTGCACCCAATCTTTTAAATTTTAAATTATCGTCTCTGTAAATGCATTGTTGTCTTAAAAATTCATTAAACTTTGTGAAAAGATAGTAATCAGGTCAAGTATTGCTGTACGGTGAATTTCTCTTGAATTAGCATTTTCAGTATTCAAAAAGCACATGACAGAAGGTATTTTATTATTGGCAGGATTTTCAATTCTCATTGCCATTTTATACGTATGAAACAAGACATTAATCTGAATTTAAATAAGAAACTCGATATAGTTTATAAATTAATACACGAATATAAAACTATTATAGTTAATCTTCGATAAATACATTCTATTGTTTCATATGACGTCTATATATAAATTTAATGTAAAATATAGTACAAATCATATTTAAATTCTTTCATTCATGAACAATTGTAATACTAATTTACTGATCGTCGAATCTGCAATAAAGCAATGATGCGAATTTCAACGAAATCTCTATAGCTAAAGAGATTCAAGATACAAAGAAACTCGTTTTATATATTTTTATAGTTATTGCCTTCTCTTCGCAGTTTGGCAATACATGTATATATTTTCACATATCGTCACTCCTATATCACTCCTATATCACTGTGTTAGTCAATATTGGATATCGAGTCAGCATTTTTTTCTATTATTATTCATGGTTTACGTATCTGGAGAAGAAGCTGGGTCACGATATTTTCATTGTCATTCAGCATCTCCCGCTATCCGAACGCTTCAAAGCTTTGTGCATCGCGAATTGATCAAACCGTCGCGTCCTCGTTGTGATACAAAATGGGTTATCAATACCATATTCTTCTGAATTTCTGATGTGGCTTATTGGTGCGATTTAACGTTTATCTTTTTCTATTTTCTATTCGATTTTGAGTCTAATATTGCAGTTAGTTACACAAGAACGTATTATAGTCACACAAGAACTATATATATGATATACAGTTACTCACGAAAGTATTAGAACATCAATAAATTTCAGATAAAGGTCTCAAGTCTAATTTTTTGATTTTCGGATATGTTGTGGCAGGGTGTTCTGAGTAGAAGAAATTATATTTCTTAAAAAAAATTTTTCAATTTTACCAGTTCAACAAAATTTCTCTATCAGATATAACTTTGAAAGAAATGAGAAAAAATTTAGAATCTTCTCTTTATCGTCAAAATGTCCTGCATTTCATACGTACTTTCACTGAGTTTCAATACATTAACACATGAAAACATGAAATATTTTTTCAATAAACGTATCTATTCTCACAATTGTTCATGGAAGTATTCGAACAGAAATATAGATAATTTTAGTAAATATCTGATAAAGAGCATCTCAACTCCAATTTTTTAATTTTTGGACATGTTGCAGAGAATCGTGTTCTGAGTAAAATGCATTTTGACCGAGACATGAAATGATCGTGGTACAAAAGTTATGAGAAAAGTGTATTTGACAGACATTTACTCATATGTAAGTGATAAAAAATGAATATATCGAATTTTTTATGAATATATTATATATGTAAATATATCATATTATAATATGAATATATTATATGTGTATTACTTGAAACGTTTCGAAATTTCTTAAACACTGTAATGAGACACGACTGAAAATTTAATCTAGTTTGAAACGAATCAAGAAATATATATAAAAATTATAAGACATTTAATCTATATTTTTCGTAAAAGTTAATTAAACACAAAAGTGTGTAACATTAAACCTATCGATAACTAAAGTATAAAACTCGAAAAAAAATACAGAAAGAAGAATTAAAAAAAAATATTTTTCATTTCCTCTCCTGTTTTTTCAAATTTTTATTTCAAAAACTAGCCAGTATTTCTATCAATAATTATTGAATTTTATAAAATAAAAAAAAATCTAATTGATACATTTCTTTTCATCTCATCCTCTATCCTTTAAATTTTTATTTCAAAAACTTAAATGAACAATTACCGAATTTTATTGTAAAATCGATTATAAAGAAAGAAAGAGAAGCGATTTTAGCAAAATTTCGATTTTATTTAGTCCTTTCATTTTCTCGTAGAATTGACGACGAAAGAATATTTTCATTTGTAAACTTTAATCACAGTCTTTGTTCCATGAACGAACGTCCATCGTATCATTGTTTCACAAATTCTTGGTTTTTTTTTGAAAATAAAGACACCGGTTAACTCGATAAGCGTGAAACTATTTTGAGTTTATCCGAGATTGCTATTGACACGAGAATCCAACCTCGAAGCGGAGTGTTATCGACAAACTAAGTGCATGTTCTCGTTTAGCGGAAGGAAACTATTTCAAAAAACCAAGTGCGGAAACCACGTCAGGAAACGCGTGCAAAGTGGTGGTGGTAAACGACGTTAAACTAGGTAAACTTCATTTATCGGAAACGTTCATTTTACGCGGCATCAACCATGTGAAATACGATAACAACTTTCGTAAATTTTGCAACACGTGAACAGAAATTTAAAGACCTTTCGGTAATTATCACGAATGCGGACTTTTTTAACAATTTCAATGGGCTCGAAATATATTGTTTAGGTGACCATTTTGTAACGCTTTGTAACTTAGCCTTAATTTCGAAGATATTTGCAAAAATATTTTTAATATCACGTATTTTTTTTTAAACTTTAATAAAAATTAGAATTTACAATTAATTAATTTGGACATCTGTTTAGGACGGATATATCTCTAGTTCCTGCAACATTGTCAATACTTTGGAATAATTCAAAAGAAGAAATGACTTTTAACGAAAAGATAATGAATAATAAAGATAACTTAAACATAGCCAAAAGCTAGAATCCAACTAAAAAGTTAGAGTCAAAACTGTTCTTGCAAATATCTTGAATACTAAAGCTGAGCGGTTACTACATTATACATACAATAATATAAACTATACTATTACAATAATATAATACGTATAATTAGAGAGCAGATTGTATGTTTAAAAATATCTGAACAACCAAAATTATGCAATTAATAAAAAGAATTAGTATTAGTAAAATGCAGAGGATGTACGCAATATATAAAAATATTTAAATTACAAAAGTAGAACAGTTGTTGCAATATTTAGTGATAAATTTCTAACTAGGCTTTATTTCTTTAATTGTACGTAAGAAAATATGAAATGATAATTTCAAAAGCTGCAGCAGAAAACTTGTTCTTATATTTGTCAACAATACTTCCAAAATTCTTTTTAGACGCGATTGCATATCAACAATCACACGTTTACTTTTAACCGATCGAAAACTGAAAACACGTTTTTATTGTCATTCCATGTTACCGAACATTTTCCAACGAAAATTCTAAATAAAATACCAAAATAATCAACGTACACGAAAGAGTTTTCCTGGTGGCTCGTTCTCACGTGATTTAACTGTTTTTTAAGCGCTAGAAAATCGATCGATCGGCTACGAAATCGGCGAGTCAATTTCGCCTCGAAAAATAGGAAGAGAGAGAGAGAGAGAGAGAGAGAGAAAGAGAGAGAGAGAGAAGAAATGACACGAAACACGTGGTCGGTATGGGAACGAAGGAAGAGAGAAAAAGGTCGAAAATGATTTTGCGATTCGAACGCGGGTCGCGCCGAAGTCGAGTTGACCAAGTAAATTTAGTGGCCGTCCTCGAAACACCGGGTATCGATTTGCATGGGCGCGGTGACACGGAGAACTAATTACTTTCGCGTTTCCGTCGGTCCTCGATTTTTATTTCGATGGGCACGGCCTCCGTTGTAAATGTTCACTGGGATGGCTCGTATGAATACGCCATCGAGGGTCGATGATCGACGAGCGTTTCATTGCACAGCTTCTTCGTCGGAGTGCATTTTTTCTCGTTTCGTTTTCGCTTTTCCCTTCTGTTCCTTTTTTTTTTCTTTTTTTTTTTTGGGAGCTTGCCGGAGAAAAAGTGTTCGGAAAATGAAAATCGATTTAACGTAAAATGCGTTTGGATGTTCTGTTATGGGTTATTTGCCGTGCAAATTTTTTGTTTGAAAATACCTTATTTTGGAACTAATCTCTTTATTATCCTATCGTGGAGGTAATCCTTTTTCTAATTCGAAATTTTCGAGTATTTTATTTGTACGAGTGGAAAACTTTTTTAAAATTTTATTTTACCTAGAGTTGCAATGAAAGCTAAAGTTATTAACGACTGAAACCGAATTTATATTTATTTAAATGTAACCTAGGCAAAACAAATGATAAGTTTATTACTTCTAAATCATTTCTATCCAGGGATATCATACCGACGAGTTTAAAAGAAAAAGAAAGCGACGAACTATTTTATGCGGTTCGGTCACTCGTTATGGTCCGCGAACCAGTTGCCAGCCCCAGAGGGTTAATTCACTATCCAATTAATAGCAGTAACAATTAATATATTTAAGCATCACAAGAACGAAACTTTGACGTACGAAATAATCGTCGCATAATAAAGCAAAATTCTGGAAAGTTCAGTCGTTCCAATTTTACGTACTTTTACTCCATCTCGGTATTATCACACGATTTTGAGGTTCAAAGCAACTTTATGCAGCTGCTGGTAGCGTAAATTAAAAATGCCACGTAGTAGTTAACCAGAGGGCTGAAAGGAAACCGACATGGTTACCATACGGAGATTATTAGTCGGGATAAACTGTCTGAGACCAGACGTGAAATACAACGCGTTCATATAGTACGGAAGCGTGCCGGCTAAGTCCGGCAATCTCTCAAGTTTGCAAACATGCAGACACGTTCGTTTAATTTTCCTTTAGGATTCGACAACTCCCGGGAACGTGTACATACATATTTCGAGTTGGTGTGAATGCCTGAGAGACGTGGAGAGCGGTTTCATGATAAGAGGAACTGTGTAAAGAGCAGCACATTTTGCGGTCGATACGTTAAATTTTAAAGACGCGTGCTACATGTCGCTACTTTTGATTGTTGTTCTTGAGGTGTAAATTAGAATCAGGGCTGGGCGAAATTTTAAATAATAAATGACAAATGAATTGTATTGTTAAAAGAATCGAGCAAATTTTATTTGAAGTAAAAATAACAAAGGGACAATTTGAAATAACGAACCATTTTAACTGACTCATTATTTCTGTTTCGAAAAAGTAATTTCATCTTAGGTTTAAATCAAATGGATCATTTGCAATTTAATATTTCGTTATATATTTATTATAAATGTATTACATATTATTAATATATTAAGATTGTGGACAAATTAATCTGTGTCGTCAATATACAAAATAAATAAAGTTGGACAAAATAAATTCGATTTATGTCATTGCGATACATTTGTTTATTAACGTTAAAACTACCAAAGCGACCAAAAGAACCAATTCATAATTTTTGTTAAAAATTTTATAGATATAAAACAGCATATTTTTAAAGATAAATAAAAGCTTGCGTTACTCTATTACGTTATAAAATTTTTCTATTTCTCTTTTTTACAATATCTCTGATGGAAATTTTATTCTTTAATCATCGACAGTTCCAGGTAATATAACTACTGTCATATAAATCTGTATCGATTTTTCATAATTTTTAAATAAAATATGACAAATTGTAATACTTGTTGTGATTCTAAATTCGTAATTCATTTTTTAATAAGTATTTCAAATACGTATTTAAAATATAAAACTAAAATATTTCATTTTACGTTTCAGATTATTGAAATAAAAATATTTCAGTTGCCGAAATGTTATCTTTTAAAAAAAAAAAAAAAAAAAAAAAACACTATTTTATTGAACTATACAGCATCTAATATTTTGAAATTTTGGAATTTTCTTCAAATTTTTAAGAATATAATTTAAAAAAGTAAACCTGGATAGAGAATTGTTCCTCTAATTATAAGTATTATAAAAAGTATTATATTTTGTATTATATTTTCTGTGCTTTTTATCACTGAAAATGATTTTAGCGGGGGTAACCCAGAAAATCGGGCCTCTTCAAGTGCAACGCTAATGCAACGAAAATTAGCGATTGGTTGATTTGGGTCACGTGATTCATGAGGGGACGAGGGATATACCTCGAGTAGATCGTGGCGTTGTCTGGTGCTGAGCGATCGCGCCTGTAATTTGTTTTGTATCGATTCAAATGTTTGCATATTAATAAAAATTTATGGCAAAAAAGTCGTCTTCATTTCCTAGTCAGAACAGTTGCTTCTGGGCCTTTCAGTGAGACGAATCGTACTGGGATACAAGTCGTGCAGTTTTTGGTATTGCGTGCATCCTATGCAATTTCCTGTAAATCTTTAAAACTTTCTGTAAAAGCATAAAAATCTGCAGTCTATTACTGATTAAGACAGTGTTGAAGAAAAATGAAATTTAGGTGTAAAAATAATATTAGAAATAGCGCTAATTAATAATTTAGAAAATATTATATACACCTACAAAAAATGAATACATTTTTTATCATATTATTATTCGAACATCAAACTTTCATTTAATTACTAAAAAATATAAATGCGTTTTCAGTAATGTTTTCTGCATTTTCGATATAATTCAGACATATTTATCATAACCTGATACAATGTAGTAATTAATATAGATTATTAAATAATTTCTGACTGTCTTGCTGCGTCGTATTTCTGTTGAAATTGTGCGAGTATTTCGATCGAACACATTCTCCCAGGCAGGAAGCCAATATTTTAACAAGCACAACGGTGCACGTATCACGGTACAATCAACCAATATTTGTGTTTTACAGCATGTACCAGTTTATTTTGAAAGCCTGATATAATTAAGTCACGTTCAGTTCGAGAAGCTTGCAATGCAATTTGATAGTTTTAATTGAACAAAAATAAATATTGAGATGCTTATAATAAGTGGGCTTCCACACTGTATATACATTTCTAGGAAATTTAAATATATAAAAAATGATAAAAACGTATAAAGTGTTCGTTATAAATACTATTTACGTTTGTATAAAAAAGTTCATAATCTAATAATTAAATCATCTTTTTATCCTACATCGTTTATTTATAAAGCTTGAAGTGTGTTAACATTACTCTTATATAATCAAAATTTTGTTTGCTCACGTGAGAAAAGGAATTACATACTTCTTTTTATAAATTTATTATCATACTATACCTACTAATTATAATAAAATACTAATAATTGTTTCATTAAGAACGTTATTAAATATGTCGTTTAAATTTTGTCTTCTAACTGAAATCTATTTCATGATATTCAATAATGATCAAAATCATCACTTTTTCATTTTTAACAAATGCAATTTAACTCCTTGTCTTATATAATATTGACTTATGGTTTCCATAATTCAAAGAAGAAAGTAAACAGTTGTATGAATTCGAATTTTATATTTAAATTTTATAAATTGAAGATGAAAAATATAAATTGCTTCGTTTACGTTTTACATCTAACATAATACAACTACAACTCAATAATTAATACTACCTAAGAAACAAAATCGTAAAGCAAGAGGTTAAATATATTCTCAGAAAAGAATACTAAAGTCTCTCTCTATCTCTCAGAAATAATAAAATTGTAATAATACATTAAAATAACCTTTAATTTTGCCTTCAAGTTCAGATCATAGATCCTCGAACCCATTATAAAACTATTATGTTTTATTATGTGATTTATAATCGACAAAAATTATGTACAATGTACAGTTAACGACACAATGATGAAAATTTGTGTAATTTAGACTGTCATAACTTTGTAAAAAGAAATCATATAGTAATTCATTTGACATCATTTTAAAGCTTAAAACCTCTACTTTCACAATTTCGAGTTTGTTTTTCCAAAGATTTATACCATATAGCGAATGGAAAAGTGAAGGTATTTTTTCTCGAAAATTGTAAAAATTTAAACGTCTCTAAAATAATAAAAAATTTTCTCACAACTAAACCCAACATGGTTTTGAAAAATAAAATCTTCCCTTTCTCAATATCTGCTTTTTTCACCTTTTTATTTGAACTTTTAACATTAAGATTAAACGACGAAATGTTAGAACTTCTTGAATTTTCATCGTTTGATATTCAAAATTTAATAATAGATTTAGTTAAAAAACATTTTTTTAATGTTTTTACAGATATTTGAATTTTTACAATTTTGAAAAGAAATTGTAATATTTTCTCACTTTTATTACGATTATGATGTGAAATCATCTTTGGAAGGAAAATGGAATGAATTGATCACTGTCAAAATAAAAGTTCTGTGTTTAAAAATGAAATCAAGTGGATCGTTTTTTTTACGAAATTAAAATTATCGACTTAATTGTGCTTTCACATTGTGAAATCGCGGTAACTATACGTTTCTTTATCGTCGCACAAAATGAAAGATCAAACTTCCTTTTGGAACGCAAAACATATAATTAAAGATGTGAAAAAAATAGAGCTGTCTTCTTATTGGGTGGTGCAATTTCTTCAATTTACGAAGATTTATTTATTTGTGATAATTACTGGTGTAAATGCAAAAAATGTAAAAAAAAAAAGAAAAAAATATAAAATTGGCTCGCACGAGGAGAATGAGAACTGCAAAGTAACGCCTGATAGGCCTGATCGGTTTGTCGTGCCGATTACCGTAATTTCATGGACACGCTTTCCTCTTAGGCTATCGTGTGTTAATTAACCGTAGACAGCGCCGGTCGATAAATAAATTTCACGCGAAACAATCGCCGTCGGAGGCAGTGGCGCGCGATCGATTATCGTTATTGTCCACGTGTGTACGAACAGCGAATAACAATTATTTGAAGCGGTGGGCGGGCCAACGCGCAATTACGAGTAAGCTCATTAACGAGGAAGCGCTCATTATCCGATTGCCCGATATCTATCATAAGCTTTACACTTGCTTCTCGTTACTCTATTAAATTTTCATAAACTATCCGCCTGCGGATTATGTTTTCCGGATGCGGCCGGCCAGAAAATAAATCGCCTTGTGTGCAGTATGCCCACCGAGTCGGCAACAAGCTGAATCTTGAACGGGAGGGAAATGGTAATTATTTACATTTTTAATCCAATGCTTGAAATGCATCTTGTTTTATACACGGTGCTTTTTTTTCACGCGGACTCGCAGTTACACGTTTTATTCACCATTACACCGTTTCATTTGCACGTATTATTTACAATTACATGGTTTCTTTCATACATTTTATTACATAGTTACACGATAAAACAATACAATCAAAGATAAAACGATACACACGTACCAGCTTTCAACGACAGCTATTTGAGGAATATTAAGAAGATTATGAGTCGAACATATTGCAGCTGATGAAAAAGTTTTTGATTGTGCGAAAAATATTGATGAAGATATTTCATTCTATGCAAATTTAATTGAAGGACTACGATCGGCTGATAAACGAAATTTGTAGAATTTTCTACATTATGAGATCATGCTCGTACACGTGATTAATAATTGTTTCCTGTCGAATCCCAAGGCATTATTGCCGTGAAACCACAAAGATCTAACGTCTGCCAACGTTGGACTACGTTATTGTTTTCTTTGCATAACGTTTGTTATAGTTTCCAAAGTCTCGTTACATTATTATTCTTGTTTATATTTACGGTAAGGAAACTTTGTTAAAATAACTCGAGCGAGTATACTGACTTTTTCAATAATAAACGCAAAATTATTTTTAAGTGTATGTTTTATCTTTCATTTAAAAAATCTGCATTGAAATTCAAAAAAAAAAAAAACACCACAGATTTCCAATAGCCGCTTAATGGGATTAAAATATTGTAAAATTAATCTTAAATGTTCCTGTTTTTATTCTGCCAAAGTTTTATTCAGTCAAATTAATCTCGTCTATTAAGAAATGATTTGTTCATTGATTTTTAAACGTGTATTGTATCCATTTATTAATAGTGACTGAAGTTAGAAAAAAGTGACTAAAAATGTGATATTAGACATCAAGAAATAACAGAATCATTCGAGACGTTTTTTTATAAACTTCTGCTAGAAGTTCCTTCCTGCACGCAACCCGCTTTCATTATTCGTACAAATGCTGCCAAGTACAGGAGACGTCCAGTGCTGTATCACTTATTTACATATTCGAGTTTATTATTAATTGCATCTAAAATGAGGTCTGAACGGATTTGGATACCGCAATTAATACAAGCTCATTCGATAACAAATGAAATAACCAGAATATATATGGAGATCTCAGAAGCTAGTAGGTCATTTTTGTTAATATACAAATATGTATATTTTTCTTGTCAAAATCTGCAAACAGTTTAGTTATAATATCGTAATAATTACAATTAGACCATGAATTTACGATATATTTTTATGCAAATTTTTTTGCAGTTTTTGAAAATGTAATTAAAATACTAGAACTTCGGTAAATTTTAGGTAAATTAATATTATAGTATTTTAAATATTATATTATATTATATTTAATTACATTTATATAATTTATTAATAATTATTATTATATTATAGTATTTTAAAATATTTTAAAATTTTATCCGTGTAAATGAAAGGACGGATGTACATTTTTTTATCTTTGAAACTAAATTTTCCAAAAACATGTAAATATTTGTAGTTCAATTACAACTGTGCAAGACTTGTTCATTCTTTTACTTTTTGTCGAATAAACTTACGTTAGAAAGTACTTGAAATCGTTGACATATTCTTCTCTATTAAAAATATTAAAAGAATTTGAGAAAGCAGATTTTTTTAAAAATCATCAATTTGTAAAAAAAAATATTACTTCCATATCTACGATCATCATCGTACAATTTATGCAAACAAAGTTTCTTTATATCTCTCAAAATAGATAATTACGGTGAGCAAGTAGTTGCTCTATCTTCTGAATGATTACTATAATAAAAATGTATAAAAATATATAAAATATATAAAATAAAATAAAGTAAGTAAAAGTAAAATAAGACATAGAGCAGGATATCTGTTATAATATCCGATAGTTTCATTTCATAAATTTCTACATAGACCATATTCTTTCAAATGTGTAATTTAATAATTCAATAAAATTCTCACTTTTTTATTTATTTAATATCACACGACGCATTTTAATTTTACATTCATTAAGAAGAATGTCGATCTGAGCACTCCCTACTCTCTTTTCACGACAAGAGCTATTCATGGTATTTATTCGCGGTGGAAGCTACGTATAAAAGACGAGAGAGGATCGTGTCAGGAGAATACGTGTGCAGAGTTGACGATGACAGGCCTCGGTAAGAGTTTGTGTTTAAGTGTTCAAAAATGTGTTTTACTGATATTCTTATTGTCAGTGGCTATCCATATAACAGGACAAGGTGAGAAGTTTATTTGAAAGAATTACTTCCCATTTAATACCACTGCTTGTTAATTTTACATAACTCTGGTGTGTGCGTCAGTAAATAAAATTTTCACGCTTGTTTGATACCTAGGGTAAATATTCGATCAAATTTCAAATGTGTATTTGAAGAAGTACAAGGGTTTCCTATAGACAATAATTTATAATTTGTCTATTGGATAAAATTATACAAATTCTGAAAAAATGTTTCTATGGTTTTATGTTTAGTTTCTACAGTTACAATTGACAAACATTTTTCTACATTTTTCTGTTACTTTCTTATAAGATTAAATCTAACACTTCAATTCTAACAATCTAATATTTTAACATTGAACGAATGTATTTAAATTCATTTAACTGAGATTTAATTATTCCTTTTTTATTTATATTAATTGATATTAGCTTTATTAACTGTACACATTGCAGTTAAATTACAAAGATTCATTTGAATCGTATTTCATGTATTTTCAATAATTTACAACTATTTATACTTTAAAATTATCCAAATATTTATGCACGATAGTGCAAACTACAATGTACTTTCAAGTATGTATACATTGTATTTTCTCAATTTCTTGGCTCTTCACTTTTCGATTTTTTATTCTTTATAAATTCTTCTCTGAATACATAGAATATGTCATAATTTCATTAATAAATAACTTATCTTGATTAATAACTCATCTAATTAATAATGTTAATAACTATTAGTGTTAATAAATTAATAATTTATCTAACTATTATAACTAATTACGAAACAAATTTATAAAGAGATTTTCTTTAATAATTTTTTTTTACAAGTGTTTCTCTTGCAATTTTATTTTGAAAATTTAAATCAACGCAATGTAAAAATATTCGAAGAATAATGATTTATATGTGCCAATTCAGTTATGCCCAAGAGAACAAAAAATTAATAAGAGAAAAGTGAAAGTTCGTTTGTCAATATAAAGACAAGTGAAAAGTAGAAATATTTGGAAAAACTAACATCTGTGTAATCTTTACATTATTATCACAGAATTATTTAATCGAAAGCAATCGAAGACAGTGTAAACTTTAAATAATTTATAAGTCATTCATCGTATGAAAAAATGTTCACACAAATATAAGCATAATTTCTAGAGTGGTATACAATTATGTAATCGCTTTAGTATTACTACCTTTTTCTTTTATCGAGATTTTTACATGCGTATTTATTATTTCTTGCAAAGCATTGAATTTTATGTGAAAAAGTATTTAATGTGATAATTATCGAGATCTAATTAATCATCTAAAAAATATGTTCAGTCAACGGTAACTGTAACACAATTATTTTTACAACTGTGAATCATGTTTATAACACAAGTTTTGTTATAACGCAAGTATCTTATTCCAGTTATGTAAAGGTAACAATATTAGTAAATAAGACATTGTAGATCAAGCTTTTACATTGATTACTAGATTGTGGAAATTTATGCATTTACGAGAAATTTGTAGATAAAATTGCACATGTAATGAAAAAGTACATAAAATATTCAAACTATGCTTATATTATTCAGTACATAGGACAATTTTTTACTCAGGTTTGATTTTTTAAAATTTTATTCCCAAAAATACGATTTTGCATAAAAATTTGTAGTCTATTTATATAATGTACGTACAGATAAATTTTATTCCCATTTCAATTTGATGATAAGAAAAAAACAAATGAAGACTGTTCATTTTTTATGATTTTCCATTGTACAGCACATTCTACTGATAATTAAATTAAAACTGCAAAACCATCAAATAATGATTATAATGTACAAAATGTCTCAATGTCAAAAAAAATGACAGGGATTTGGAACAAAATATGGAATTTCCACATTTTGCTTAACAAGCGTTGCTGTTAGCTTAATAAACCGTTTTATTAATTATTCTTAATTAAGATACAAACGTCGTTCTATTAAAAATATAGTTAAATTTATCAAATGTTGTTTCTTTGGGTGAATTAAAATAATATTAAATTATTTGAGTGAATTAAAATAACATTAAAATATAATTTTTTCCTTGAAAAACATAAAGTCCTTTAGCTATATTTTCCTCTTATCCTTCCGTTGTTTTGATAACAATTGTTAATCGCATGCGTGTCATTCGACGCTCATGTTCTGTTCGCCTCGCTACTTCTCATTTTCGTAAATTAAACAAATTTCGTAAATTTTTCGTGATTATTTCGCTCATTTTGGTCACAAATGGTTGGTTTCTAAAGAGAACTGCGATAAAACAAAGTGTCCCGGTCCATTGAGACACTATAAGGGGCTCGGTTGTACTCCTATCTACGCGAATCCCAATGACTGTTGCGCGAAAGCATACGAGTGCAGTCACCTGGACAATTTGTCACCGAATAAATGCTACGTAAATGGTCACAAGTACAATATCGGGGAGATGCTGAAGCCTGAGGACAGTAATCGTTGCGACTTGAACTGCACGTGTACACACTACGACGATGGGTAAACAAGCTTATAGATAATAGATACATACACATAAATTCGTATTATAATTTTATTCAGAAAATATAATGGATATCATTTTTTGTATTAAGTAATTCCGAAAATTCATAGCGTTTTTTACAGTATATTGTTACTGTATAATTCACCGTTAAATATAGTGTAGAAAATAACTATACTGAAAATTATTAAATAAATTAACAATAAAATGTTCTTTTAAGTAACTCAATCTATTACTTTTATCATTTTAAGTGTTTTATTTATTTTATTATTCATTACCGTAATTTTATTATTTTATTATTTTACTGTTATATATTATTATTTTTTATTTTCGTGTATCTTGTTTTCGGGACACAAATTAATTTCTTCTTAAATACTGGTTTGTTGTTTTCAAATATATTTTTAGGTCGAGCCAAAATATAATTGAACGTGGTTAAATAATGAATAGATCGTTAGGAAATGTTAGTAAGGTTGACATGATCAAAGATCGATTAATTCATAAAAGGAATGTGCTATCTATTGGGTTGGCAACTAAGTCATTGCCGATTTCAAATAAGAGGGATCCATAAATCAATTTTCTTGACATAACCAAGGGTTTTTAATTTTTTTTCAATGCATGTATGCGATACATTGAGCTTCTCTGCAATGGCTCGTGTTGTGCTGTGACGATAATGGCCTTGATATGGGTTTCATCCACTTCGACTGGGCGGCCAGATCGTTGTGCATTTTTCAGTGAAAAATCACCAGAACGAAATCTTTCAAACCAATTTCGACACTGCCTTTCTTTTAAGGCTTCATCTCCATATACGGCACATAACTTCTTTTGTGCTTGCGATGCGTTCTTGCCTTTTCGGAAGTAATACAATAAAATGTGTCGGAAGTGCACGTCCTGTTTTTCCATTTTTAAATTGGGATAAAAACAAAACTAAAGAACTTATCGATATAATTTTTTTACTAATTAAAAGTAGAAGTCAACACAGTAAGAAAAAAATGTAGGTTAGATGCTCTGACCACGTTAACAAAACAAAAGAAAGTGTAGAGTGAATCTATCGACAAAAGCGGCAATGCCTTAGTTGCCAACCCAATATTAAAACTTGAAACGAAATATTTAATAATCATTTTAAATATTTAAAAGATAATGAAATTTTAATTATCTTTCACAGAACTAGTTATAATAACAATAAATTTTACTATAGGATATCTAAAATCTGTCATTTTGTTTTTAATATAATCAAAATAAAAAATTATTTATTAATAATAGTTAAAATTATTTTAATAATAGCTAAAATTAGTTATAATTATTAAATAATAATAATTTATATAATAATAATTTTGTTTTGCAATTTCTAATTATTTTAACATGAAATAATCTCACACGTACATAATTAAATATATACATGCATGATATTAATTAAAAAATTAATTTCTTTTAATTAATTTTACTGAATTAAATACGTCTTAATAAAGCCAATCAATTTTACATAGTCCAATGTAATTTGATTGCTTGAAGTATATAAAATTAATTAAAAGAAACGTTTTTATTATGCGAACAGTGCTGGTTTCAATTGTTCGGGTGTGGAATATTGTCCACAAGAACAAAGTTGTCTGGAAAGAAGAATGCGTGGTCTTTGCTGTCGAGATCCAACTTGTGGTGAGTCAATAAATTAAAATTGTGATAAAATTAAATAATTTATATTAACGTAATCAAAAAAATCTTTACTTTTTATAGATTAAATCATAATTTAAAAACTCATTTTATATGCAAATGAAGCGAAATCTTTTTTCTTTGAGTTTCACTAGCATTTCACCATTAAACTGTCGACATTTGTCCAAATTTATATTTTCATAGAATGAATGGAATTTGAGTAAAGAAATATTACATTTTACGTTCCAAATATTACAGAGAATATTAAGTTTTGAAATATTTGTACAAAATAATAAATATCAACGGAATGTAACAGAATCAATTTTTTTAGAAATAATTTTCGATTCAAAAACCAAAATTAACTTCATTGAGATGTATCCTGACAAAAAGTTTTCAATCAAACGCAAGTATTCGAAGATATTAAAAAATATCAAAACATCCGAGACATGACGTATTATTGCATTTGTTTAAAATATAGTTAGTAGATCTAAATAATATGATTATTTGTCCTAATTTATCGTAAGGAATTGATCGTAAAATTGAATAAGTAAAAAGGAAATATTATTCTGATTTAATATGAGATGGAGTAACTAATCCTATAATTATAGGATTTGCTATTTTAAAATTATCTGGCTCTCCTAATAAATAAGGATTTTGTAAATTAATAAATATAAAAATTAGAGATTCCTGACTGCACTGACTACTTACTAACTCAGTTACATTACATCATACAACTGATAACTGAACTCCTCAGAGTCTCCTCTTATGAGAAAATCTTCGTCTATCCCTCCAAAAAAACTTTGAAAAATCGTGGAACGTGAGAAGAAAAATCAGGAAGTATGGGGAAGAATTTTTTAGAATTACTCGTTGAAACTTCCTGAGACTGACTCGCGTTGGATGTCAAGTGTGGAGAATAATCTCATCATCTTTTCGTTGCCTGCACGATACTTCCGCTTGGTTTATGACATGGCAATTGCTGTTGTGCGGTAGGCACATCTCGCACTCGAAACTAAGATTTACGGAGAATCCGGTTGTAAATTCTTCAAATTATCTGCGCGTGATGAATGCGAAGACTGAGTAAAAATCTCTAATCCGACGAACTAACTCTGAAGCACGTCCATGTCATAAATAGTACTCGCCGTACGTACGTTGGCTTTAACAGCGACTTTAATTAAACTTGCGAACATGAAAGATTTCTACGTTTTCGAATACTTTTAAATACTTACGACTGATCGTAAACTTTTTGTCAGAGATAGTATTTTTGAAAGTTATTTTTTTTCACTTTCAATATTGGAATTCGTAAAATCTTCTAACATAAGTAGAATAGTTTATTGTTTTTAATAGCAAACTTGGATTGAAAAATTAATGTAAAAGCCGATGGAACTAAGAATGCAAAAGATGATAAAATTTAATGATGATTGCGTTTCTTTAGACCTGAAAGAAATAGAGAAACAAGTTTGCAACGTTGATGGCGAATTTTATCAAGGCGGAGAGATTTTCAGTCCAAAATCTAATTCTAAATTGGAGTGTTATTGCATGACTGGATATACAGGTATAGTACATCAGAAAAAGATTACATTATTAATCCTCGCACGGTAGATGCTATTCATTCGGATCCGCAAGAAGAAGTTGCAATTTATGTTAACGAAAATGATATATTTTCGTTCCTTTATCAATGGATTCTTTTTTTCATTATGTATTCATTAAAAATAGACGAATATATTTATAATCTATATAATAATATGGTTATTATAACACAATTATTACGATATTACAACTAAATCGTCCCATAGAGTGAAGATTTTAATAAGAAAGGTATGTTTTTAAATATATTTTTAATGGAATATGACTTCTGAACTCCTCGTATAATATTTATTGTCACAATTCATAAAATACACGTTTAATAAATTTTACGAATATTGCAATAAATATACTAAATATATTTACTATATTTGTCTTCGCGCCATCGCCTTAAAAAGACGGAAAATACAATTATTGGTATTTAATTATTTAATTACGAGCGAAATCCTACGAAATAAACTCAGCATCTACCAAGTGTAGGTCAAATTATAACATTAGAATATCTTTAGAATAGCTTTACAATTAATTTGACAATGAGAAATATAAATTGTTTGTTTAGGTGAAAATATCAAGCCCTTCTGCGAAGAACTGAAACGTGAGACTTGCTCTCCTCTGTTTGAACAAGCTGCTCAAATTCGTCAAAAGTGTGCACCTGTGTATTATTTCCAGGATCCACACAATTCTTGCGCTTTTGTTTATAGATGCCGTAAGTGAAAAATCCTGTGTACTTTTCTTCATTTTAATCTTTTAACCCCTTGCGGTGGCAACTGGTTCACGGATCATAACGAGTGATCGAACCATATACAATAATTCGTCGCTTTCTTTTTCTTTTGAACTCGTCGGTACGATGTCACTGGAGAGAAATTATTAAGAAGTAATAATCTTATCATTTATTTTACCTGGGTTACATTTAAATATACTTAAAACTGAGAAAATGTTGTAATTTGGGACAAAAAATTCTCTACGTGCGTGGCACGTTATTCTAGCGCAAGAAGTTAAATAAACTGAAAAGAGAATATTGAAGGAATATAAGAAACTATCTTTAATTCCACGACAGAATTAATTTATGAGTGACGAAAGTATTTTAAATTTTTTCGCGTACTAAAAACGAAGATCAATAATTCGAAGTACTTTTTCAGGAGAATATAATTCTATGTCACATGCTAGAAAAGTTAGGTAACTGAACAGTATTAAATATTAAAATAAACGGGCAATTTTCATAATTTCAAAACCAAAATTTACATCAACATGCGATTCAAAATATAAAAACAAGTGGTTGTTCTAGTCGAAAATTTCATGAACTTTTGCTTCCTTACTAGTTGGGATGTTGGACAATAAATAACATAAACGGGTTCTAGGGCTTACCCCATAAATGATAGGTCTTACACCACAGAGGGATTGTGAATAATAATATAATAATATAAGGGATTGTGAATAATAATATAATAATATAAAGGATTGTGAATAATAATATAATAATATAAGAGATTGTAAATAATAATATAACAATATAATAAGTTTCTCTTGTATTATAAGTGAATTGGCGAAATTCGCGGAAGAATAGTATGATCGTTTTGTATGTCAGTTTTTAGACAAAGATTTATCGTTGACCTTGACCTACTTAGATCTACTTTGGACGATTAGTTCGGATCTTATATTAATTTTTCTCCAAAAGAAATGCATTAACTTTATAAAATTAACTACGTTTCTTTACAGCGGTCGAAAGTGACATCGTTGTTCAAAAGGACAGAGACACATCGGATTCTAAAAAAGGTACGTGACACAATGAAGAGTGTTTTAATAATAGTATAATTTTTTATATTTCCCTATCCAAAATTCTCAGACTGACATTAATGGAGTTCATATTTTATTATTACTAATCTGCTTACAGAAGATTATGTTATGTTTATAATATTATATTATGTTATAACAGATTGTTATTAATCTGCTTATAATCAATTTGTTTTTCATGTTAAGTTTTATGTAGAATTCTATTCTTTCGTATAAGTCCTTTAAACAAATCATATACATTTCATATTTTATTATACTTATATATTATATTCTCTTTATTAAAAATACAGAAATTGAATAATTTTCTGGTTTTCTTCAATTTCGTTCATTAAATACTTTTTCTTCACTTGATTTCTTTACTCTTTCTGTTATGAAACAGGAGAATTATAATGTGAAAAATTATTCAGAATATTAATTACAACGTATACGTTTCTCAAACATTTTCATTTTTTCTCATATTTCATTGAAATACATCATACGCTAGTGTTTTTCATTACTAATTATTACAAAAACAAAATATACAAAATCTATTATTTTGATGAACTTGATAGTTACAGTAATAACCGCTGAACGAAATTCACTCAAGTATAATAATATATTAATAATAAAACTTGTTTTAAAAATTATAAAATTTGTTAAAAATTTTGAAAAGTTGTAAAAAATATATTATATAATAATAATAATAATAAATATTATATAATATTACATAATATAATTATATTAATATATTATATAATATTATATTATACATTTTTCACTAATGCTGTTAACTAATGAACTTTCCGCAAAAAGGACTGCAATGATGTGCAAACCAATAAATATCAATTTATAGATATAGTTATGATTTGATAATTCAACTGATAACCGACTGAAACAAAAATAGTTTAATTAATTTTAATTAATTAAACAGTTTCAGTGACTGACCTATCATTGTAAATTCTCCGAAAAACAAGGTAGTTAATGATGGTAATTTTATCACATTGATTTTGCAGAAAACAAAATGTGCCAGTATGGCAATCTTACGCTGAATATAGGCGACGAGTTGAATCAAGTACAAACTGACATTTTCTCTGCCAATGTAAAATGTGTGTGCGAGGTGCCTCCGATTGTCACGTGCCAGAGAAAACAAGAAGCTACTCAATTGTCATCAAAAGAAAAGTTCTAATAATCTGTTTATTTCGACTATTTCTTAACCATTTGAACTCGATTTGTCTGTTTTTGAATGTTTGCATGTTCAATTGTATTTATTTTGAGGTAAATTAGGTAAATTAATGTACAATGGTAAAATTCAATGTTTTCTAATTAATTAATTAATTTATTGTTATTATTATATAATATTTTTTATGATTTTCCAAAATTTTCTAAAAAATTTTATAATTTCTAAAATAAGTTTTATTTTAAGGAAGCAAATTTGTATTATTACCTCAAAAGTAATATGAAGCGAGTTCAAAGGATTAAATATATTTAAGTATTTTTAATGTAAAAATATATATTATTGTGTTTGAGAAAATTTGTAGAATCACTATGTGAGAAATTTTTGTATAACTTTAAGCATTTAAATTGAAAGTTTTTGCAATTTGTTTTTTCAAAAACTGTGGCTGGTAAAGAAAAACAATTTTTATATTCGTATTCGCAGCATACAACTTCAGATATTGGATGTTAAAGCGTAGAAAAAGAAAATTAAACAGCACTTGAGGTCGTTGATAAAATAATATTTATTAACGACGCAGCTTATCAGTCAACTGTAGATAATAAAAGAAAAATGAACAATGGAAAGAAACAATTTATTATATCTCATTCTACGACATGCAACTTCGACATGGAATTGTTATTTTTATAATTATTGATGTTATTGTTGCAAAAAGTTTCGAGACAATTGTGAAAATTATGACTTCAATATAAGTGTGTTTGACCAAAATGAAAAATATATTACATAGAATATTTAGAATTTGGACATTAAATTTTATAAGTATTTCACTTTATGAAAAATATTTGATTATTCTTGGATATTTAAACTATTACATAAACACGTCGTGAAAAATTCACTTGCACTCATTTTAAATGGGTGTTACGTTAGATTTCTATGTCCACAATCTTGGATTCATTCTTCCCAAAAATGTTTTTTCATTTTTCCACACTTACTTTTTTTTAAAAAGACAGCAAATTTTAACACCTCTAAAAACATTTCTTTCACAACTAAAATTACTGGGAATTGAAAACTGAAACCTTTTTTTTACAAAGACATATGAAGTTAAATATTTTAAGAAAAATATGTATAGAAATAATGGAGATGATGTAGTATTTTCAAGAAAAAAAGAAGTAAAGAAAGAAATACCATTCAATTTTATTGTTAATATTTACTACCATAAAATGGATAATAATAATCAATAAATGTGAAAATAATTATACTTACTAGATAAATTAGATATAGATAAATAGAAAATAGATAAATAATCACAAGCTCTATCATGCTCATAAAGTAAATAGATATCAGAAAGAAAAAGCCAATCGCGATACGTGACTTTGATTTTCTTTCATTTCACGTACATACATAATGATTAGAATACTAATATTAGCTCGTGATTGTCATTCAAATGTACGAGGTTTTTTTATAAAAAGAAATATCGGAATTGAAAGCTTTAAAAGTAACGATAAAATTGTTTTAGTGACCTTTGATCTAGTAAATCAATAATTTGATACAAGCGTGCAATATTTAATATAAATATATTTCTGTACAAAATTTATGCTTCTTTGTAGGATGCTAAAAAGTAATTAAATTATACATTACAATAAATAATACCAATAACTAGTAACATTAATTTTAACATAATAGTTATTTATAAAATGTAACGTTAATTATTTATAAAATGTAACGTTGCTATTTAATTACATAAAGGGGGATTAAATCTAATTAAATATCGTGTGCATTATCTATTTGATGTATTTCCCATAAAAAGATAAAAGTAATAAAAAGACGTAGATCATTTTTTTCTTTTTTCATCAGAACTAGATTGCGAATGTCTATATAATATCATATTCTTAGTAATCTAATAAAAAAAAAAAAAAAGATAAATAAAAGTTTATTTCAGGCATCAAATATTATTATAATTTTATATATTATATACATTCTATGCATTTTATGCATAGTTTTAAATTTCTTAATTTTAAATACATAAACATTCGCATTTTATAATAATAATATAAGTTTAGTTATATTCTAGAAATTGTATTCGTATTCGTACTGTAATGTGTAAGTATAGTCAGAAGGCAAATACAATGTGAGGTAAAGTAATAAATAAATTTAATATCATTGAATGATAACATACCTTTCTCATACAAAAATCAGATAGATAAATAATATCAGTTCATATTACTGTGTATATTGCAATAAGAACATAAGAATTAAGAATATTATGTAAAAATGATATTTGAAAAAAAATTTTTTTAATTTGAGAGAAAGAAAAAAGTGGAATCCCATATCTGTGAAACCATTCAAAAAGATTTAATCATTTATATATGTTGTGGTTAACGTGATACGAAATGTTGCTGTATACCACGTTTGAAATGGTGTTCAAAAACAAATTATATCTTTTTTTTTTTAAAAAACAGATTCTATTTCCTAGAAAAAAATAGAAAATAATATAACACACATAAAGGTAAAAATATAATATACAACATAATTTATTATAGAAATGACGCAGTGTGTTACGTTTGGGATGGTATAAAACAATTTATCTTTCTTTTTCTTCCTAAAAAAATAGATCTTATTTTTGACAAATAATGGTTGAATGGTTTATTCTTCATAAGTAGGTTGCGGATTTTTATATGATTATGCACAATTTGAGAATCCGATGCATTAAATAAATACAACATGCAAAAATATATAAAATATACAAAGTATAGACTACGCATAATAAAATATACAAAATATATACTACGCATTATAATATTTATAAAGAGGCAAAATAAGCTGAATTTCTTTATTTGTATTTATAAGCTGAATTTCTTTATTTGTATTTATAAAAATAAGAGTTTGTATAAAAATCCACTCATAACTATAAAATTAGCATAACAGTACTTTTTATTATTCAAAGTTTGAATTTAGAACATAATAAAATGATAGTTTGAATCTCTAAAAGCATCGTTATGTTCAAATAATTATATTTGATAAAATTTATTTTATTTTGTAATTTAAACTTTCCACGATGAAAATATAACAAAATACAGTTAAGTTATCAGAATTAAAAGTTCTAAGTTTACTAATTATCAGAATTAAAAGATCTAAATTTAATGTTCCCTGAGCAATTTAATTTTAAATCATTATTATTACCAATGATCTAATGATACTAGTTAAATAAATAAATATACTTTTGTTATATGTATCTTTTCAATTTCTTCACTTTTGTTATCTTTTACGATTTTAATATTTATTATAACTATTCTTCTTATATTTAGAAAATGCGATTAAAACATGAAAATATATTAAATATATGAAAGAACGAAATTCTTATCATAAATAAATCTCTTATTTTAAGTATTAAAAATTGAATTTCTCTTGTGATACTCAATGTTATTCACAAAAAATATTAACGTGTTAAAATATCGTATGCTTAAAATAATTAATTTACTTATTAGACGTTCAAAGAGGATAATATATTGAATTGATATATGGTATCTCTTTAAAGATAAATGCATTTTTAATTTGTTACACTGTTTGGTTAATATTAAGATTTCAGACTTTTGGTTATTTTAATGAGCACTCAAATTCTCTAATTCTCAAATTCTAAAAATTATTTAGCGTTGCATAATGTTCGGGAGAGTTTCCATCCTACAATACCCACGGTCTGGGCGCAGGCGCGTCAGGGAAAGTTTATGAGTTTTAAGTGCCCTGAGCCTCCAGTAGGCCTGTGTCGCCATAAAATCCTGGCCGTCTGGCTGAGCTTTGTTTTACAGCGGACGAGGCCTTCTACCGTGGACTGAAGCATGGACTCAACTTTCTTGAACAGGTGTGAAACACGCTCCCGCAAGGTCACACAAAACGGCAATGGGCATCTGCCCTTTCTGCCCGCAATTTCTCGAAACCGAAAGAAAGGGAACCGAGAGAGCTTCCGTGCTTTTCTTCGGCTTGTAAGTTAGAATTGGATCGACTTCCAAGCAACACAGGTCATCTCTCGCGATATTAGAATTACCACCGAAGGGAAAAACCTCTGATATCACACGCGCGCGAAAATACATACAGTCCACTACTGATAATAAAGATCTCGCATCGCTACACACGCACGCGAACACATAATCTTAACAGAGACAGTCTTTCGGAAATGCAGTGTTCATTATTAAAAGAAAGAACAATTTATCTATTCATCTATCAACGAATTCTTTCTATTAAAATTATGCAACGCTGAATAAATTGTGTACGGAGACTTTTCTGACCAATTGTATATTTATTAACCTTTTATTAACAACGTTTCCCGATAATCATAACGTAGTTACAAAGTTTCCAAACGGCTCTCGATCATCTTCAATCCATAAGCAATCCTCTTTCCCCCTCATTTTAATATTTGCTCTGCCATTTTATTGTTCCAAACTGAAAAACTTTCCACTCTATAACGAACTCATCTTTCCACGGATGGAGGGAAGCTGTACTATATCCTTGAATCCATATTTCAAAAAATTCTTAAGCTTCTTTCTAAGTCTTGTATTGTGCGTGCATTCGAACGAAGTTTTAAATCGTAGATAAAAGATACCACTTCATAAATAATTTGCCTAACTTTTAATACCGCGATGAACGTTGTTCGTCGAATATCCGGGGGGGCGGGCGGTATCGATCGAAGAATATTCGCGGAATTTCGACTATCTTAGTGGATGTCAGACAACTATGCGTTCCACAAATCCATTATAATTTACCGAAGATTGCGGTACATCCCGCCGAATACCGAGATTTCTGAAATTATCTGTGTCAAATTTAACCATTTTTAATTTATAACCTGCAAGAAATTGCAAACGTTTATTTTCGAAAAAGAAAAAACAGGAAAGATCATTTGATTGCTATTTAATCTGTTAATTGCACAGATAAACTTAATTTTTACTGTCGTTTAAAATAATATACTATTGAGAAAGATTTTTCTTTTACTAAAAACAAGTCTAAATAAATAGGATAAGAATTTGAAAAAAAGTTTGTCTTTTGTTGATCTGATACAGAATTTCATTCATGTGAAGAACAAATATAATTGAAGTTCACTGATTCTGTTTTCTATCAGTAATTCTTTATTTATATAATAAAAGTTCAGGTTATGGATTTGAGTGTTTAATCAAGTATTGATTGAAATTTATTTCAAATAAACAGAGTTTATATAAACGAATTCCTACTATAATTATTACTTATTTCTTAATATATATTCCCTCTGTGATAAATTATTATTATTTTTTTTTTTTGTTTAAATTCTTGTACCATATATCAATGATTAAAGAGTTAAGAGATGACAAACATACATAGTAGTGTGCCAATACACTTTATCACACGTAAAGATGTAAAAATGAAAATGTAACAAAAATTGTGCTATCATACACTTAATTATTTAGTCTATTAAAGACCAATGCAACATTTCATTTACAATTTTTTCCAATCAAATTGTATCATATATTTTAATACTGAGGTTATAAAAGGATATTGCAAAGGTTCGCTTAATATTTTTCCATTACTCATTTATCTTCGTCTGGATTTTGCAATTCTTATGAAGTCCAAAGAAATTAAAATATTTTTTACATTGTAATAAATTCTCTCTTAATTCTTTATAATTTAATTCAGTCTTGTTTTTTCTTTTTTAATATCTAGTGAACAGTATTTCGTTTATTGTGCTTAATGGAGATGAATTATACGAAACGCTAAGAGTCATAATTGTGTTCAGTTCAAATTTTTATAATTTGAGTTAATAACGTTTTTTAAATGTTGAAATTTAGACTGATGGCTAGCCTTTATTTATTATAACTTCATTTATTATTATAATACTTCATTTTAGCATTTAACTAAAAAATGCAATGTTTTATTTGATCAATAAAACATGATTTCACAAGAGAAATATCATAAGATTGACTTACACCATTATGATTCTCAGTCTCAACAAACAAGTAAATAATAATCATTTTGTAACAACACTAAAAGAATTAATAAAAATGTTGCCAATGTCACCGTCTTAATATTAATGATTGATCTGAAAGTTTCCTCCTGGTAAATTTCGGAGAGAAACAGTTAGGCTCGTTTTAAATATTTTCAGTTTTACCAGGAATGAACCTGAAAACGTATCGTGACTGTTTTTAAAAAATTAAATTCGCGGCTTATACCCTGCTAAACAATGCGCAACGCTGCGTCACGTTTCCCGACCTCCTAATTTCTCATTCATTTAAATGGGCTAGAAGCATGTTTATTTCGCGTCGCGCAAGCCCCAACCTGTGTAACGTGGCGCCACTAGAGGGACAGAGATCCAAAAACGTTGCATTAATGACACAAAATGTGCATATTCGGCGGTCTCTTCGGGAGTGAATGTTAAAACGTTTATCTTACTATTTTATTTATTTATTTTTCAGGATGTATCTGATTAAACAAAGTGTTAACGAAAAATTTGCGAACCACCACTCTTCTATTATATAAAATCTTGTATATTGTTCAGCGCTTTTTTATCTGTATCTCTTTTTTTTAATATATAATTATTACCTTTTATTTTTTCAAACAAAATCATTCTTTAAATATTTCTTTCAAGAATTTTGTTAAAAGAAAATTTAAATAAAAAATCTATGTACACATAGATATATGATATATGTTCACAATATATATCAAATTTTGTTAAATGTCCAATGATTTATGAACGACAGTGCATGTACATACTCTAGAAAACCCATGTTATAGGATGATTTAGTAATTTTGTTTATTTGAATAACTGTACGTACGTATACATTTTATAAAAAGATCTAAAATAACAAATTATCCAAAATTATAAACCAATAATTCATTTTTGTAACAAAAATCACATTCCTGCGTATAAATGCATTAATTAGGTTAGTTCGCATCGGCGTTTAAATATTAGAAATTTTTACCAAAGGCGAGTTGTCATTCCATGAAATTTTTACTATTTTTTTTTTAATTTTTTAAATGTGGCAATTCTACATTCCACGAAGAAAATAATATTCTTGCCATCCATTTTTGTGCATGTACGAACCTTTTGATATTCAGTCTTTTATCATACGGATTTTACACGACTTTAATACGTTTGTGATGACTTCAATATGATTTCGATTGTAAAGTACAGCATTGTATATAAATGTTGTAGTACATAAGGTGCATTCGACAAAACGGTCGTGTATTTTAGACAAGAAAATATTCGGAAATATTCCGACAGATGGATAGGTTTTACTCCATTTAAAGATTATATTGGAAAAAGAGAATAACCTAGATAGGTAGGCCTGTAATGTATGTTTCATAATTGTAGAAAATAAAAATAAAACTTGAAGTAAAAGCAAATAAACGAAAGATATGCGATCTAATTTTTAGATTTATTTAATCAATTGATTGTTCGACAACTCCTAATTTCCTGAATTGTGTACCGAACAAAATTAAATCAAAAATTTATTTCTTTGTGTATCGAACAAACGAAAATTAAAAATTTTGAGACCAAAAATTCGTGAAAATTTCACAAAATCCTCAGTTTTACGGTGATTGTGATGCTAATGATTATACTTGCAAAAATAACGCTGAAAGAAAAAAATAACTTTTTTTTTCGTTTGAGGCTTCGCTTACGAGAAAATTGTATTTGAAAATTTGTCAAATATACCAAAATTTGGTTCATTCCGAATTGAATAAGAATAAATAATTGATAAGAAGTTATTCTGTGTGTGAAAGTAACTTAAAAACATAGAATATAGTTTTGTTTTGAGAAAAAACTTTATTTTTAATAAAATTTGAAAATTTATCAAGTACTCACATATATCAAATCAATTTTTAACACTTTAGAATTACCAATGATTAAAAGACAAAGTTTTTCAGATTAGAGAAATTAATGGAATATTTGACGAAAAATTAACATCTCCAAAAATGCATACAAATCTAAATTATCTATAAAATAATTTTGAACACGTTGATAATAAATTTATTCACTAAACATATTTGAACTCTATTTTCATGAAAGCATATTTGAACTCTATTTTCATGAAAGCAAGATCTAAAGAGGGCAAATTTCATTCTATATTTTTCACTTATTTTCACATGTAGAACAATCTCCTATTAATTTGATTCAGTTCAAAATTAATCAAATTTAAGTTGATTTTCTCGAAAGTGAAACCTTAAATGAAGAAATGTTATTTTTTTCGATTGTACTATAAAAGCTGAGACAATAACTTTTTTCTAATAATATTTCTATAATATTTATTTGAAATAATATCAGAATTAATTAATTTCTGTACGTAATTTTACGTGTTGAGATATTATTGAAACCAACAAAATATAGATTTCCTTAAAAAAAAGAGAGAATTACGTTAACATGTTTTCATTTCAGATTAATTAAAAATTTTTCAGCTGTTGCTTAAACCACGTTACGTAATCTCAACTTGTAATAATTGGATTTTTCAATTGGATCAGTCGGTGTTCTGATTTTTTTTCTTTTTTTTAAGCGGATTGTTGTAGTCTTTGGCATCACCTGCTAGCTAACGAGAGCCTCGTTAGTTACTAACGAATTGTTTGGATACAATCCAACTTTCAAAAACGTGCTTTTCATTTGTTTAATATTCGAATTGGCGATGACTCAATCTGAATGTTCTGACAGTACAAACGAAATTGTTTGTGTTACCCTGAAAAAGAAACTACGAGGTTTTCGATGAAATTATTTGAAAAAGTTATTTTGCTTATTAATTTTACTTATTGTATTGATACTACTTCAGTGTAATAAATTAGAAATAGAAAAGGACACAAATGTAGTGTAATTCATAATGTCATAATTTCAAAAATTTTAAATTCATTTAATACTCTTTTATTTGAAAATATTTGTTGTTTTATAAAAATATGAAAATAATTATAGACATATACATATACTTTAAAAATATCAAATTTGATTAAATAACAACTTTGAAGTTTGAAATTTAAAATAAGAAAGCTGAACTAACATAGATATTTAAAATAAAATTGAACAGAATTTCTTACAATTTTACGTATTGAAGGAAATTTTTGGAACGCAATTTTGTGACTTTAATCCAAATGAATCAAGTTTTTGTCCTAGTTTTTTACGAAATAGGAAATAAAAGACCATTTCCAAGCAACAGTAATTAAATTTCGGGAACAACGTAAATCATAATCAGGGTGAGAGTAAAGAAAAAAAGTGCGTTTGGAAAAGCTTTGAATACAAAGTAAAATAATCTCCGCTTCATATTAAATCGTATAAAAAAATAATCCATGTTTTTTCAATTTTTGGGTAATTAACCGATCTGAATAAATAAAAGAAAATTGTTTCACAAAGATACAATAAATTGAAACATTCAATGATTACATTTTTATTGCTGTATACAATATTGACTTTCCATTTTTCAAATTCATTATTTACTTCTAAGCAAATGAACTGAAAGTATTTCGATGTTTCTGTATTTTTGCAAACGTGACGAAACAAGTAAACATGTAAACTTAAATTAGAAATTTGTTTTATGTATATATAACTATTAAATAGATTTGCCATAACTCCATAAAAATTTGTTAAATAATTCACAAAATTATACATACATCTGTTATTATTATTACTGTTAAGTATGATAAAATACTCATTTATTGAGTATAAATTATTTCCTGTACAAATTTTATTCATTTAACCACAATGCTTTATAATTTAATAAAATTTATAATTTAAAGTAATTCAAAATAATAAACCAAAAATTTTACTGATCACTAACTTATAACGCAAGAGATAATGTAATTCTTGTAATGGTAATTTTTCAGAATAATAACTTCCACGATTTTGATGAAATATGTTGTCAAAGTTATCATTCTGAACGATTTTTCACTATATACATGTGTTACTTCTCGATCTTAGTTTTCAAGATATTCGCAAAAAACTGTACTGCTATAATGAATTCTATCTATAATTATACGTTCGTAACAGCGTACGTGTGTTTCAATAACAGTTACTGATCGCTTCGCGGCAAACTTAGTAATTTCATCCTTTTAATTATCATCAGCTACATAACGTAATAGAATATTACAACGAAATTCAATTGATTTTTAAAAGTTGTTATTTAACAATAAAACTGGTCTACGTAATTGTCAAATTAGGTAGAGGTATTTTATTAATCAAATCTCTAAATTTTTTTTTTAATCATAAATTAAATTAACATGTTTGTTCTGAATTGGGAAAAAAAAACTTCCAAAATCAATGCAAATAGTAATATATATATATATATATATATATATATGCAATGATATGTGAAAGTATATAATAACTAGTTACAATATAATATGTATAACAAATTATTATTACATCGTTTAATAAGTGATTCAAATTTTTGAATCATAAAAAGATAATAAATAATTCTAATTACTGATGCTACTGGTCTTCTAATAACTAATTTATCATTCATTTTTATATTTCGATAAATAAAAATTGAAATATTGTTGCAAATCATCTATTATTGGATTTTCAAAATTGAAACTTACCTATGGATATAAATTATTTGATCGTTTCATAAATTTCATTAATTGTAAATGTTAAAGTATGCTTTACAATTTAATTAAATTTAACAAAATTGAAATACCAAATATTTATAATGCGAGTGAGGAAACAGTACGAGAAGGTATTATAATATACGTAATGCAGTCTCCATTATTAAGAAAATCTGACGCTGTACCGCCGGATGATGAAGTTAATCGAAGCCTTTTCTGGCAGAGTCTTTGATTCTTGAAACGTTCCTCCTGCGACTTAGAGAGCATGACGAACCTTTTTGTCTTAAAGTCGGCTTTAAAGGAACTAACAGGATCATGCACTAAGGCTTCTAGACCTTTAGATCTTCTAAGGTCTTTGCACTGTGCCCCATTCAAGTAATGAATTCTTTTTACAACCGTGTAAACGGTTCTGTATTTGCAACATCGTAAGAGAGAAATTGTAAGAAAAATTACACTGGTCAACATGATTTTTGATCAAACAAAGAGCCGAGCCATTTACACCTACTCTTATGTATTTTTCGACGCTGAATATAAATGTACACTTCCTCTATTTCTTTTCATTAGTTTTATTTCGAAAAAAATTCAAGTTTTCAGTTTGAACATTTTTTGTATTTAAATTCTTTTCTTGGAATTCTATAGACTCTCTCATATGTAACAATGTACGTTTCTATAACGTTATAAATATTCAAACAATGTTTAAAGCGACATCCAGAACGGCATCAGTTTTGTGGACATTTTTCAATTTATCGTAGAAACTATGAAAAAAATTTGACCACAGCAGGTGACAAAGCAGATTTCTTTTTTTCAGAAACCAGCAGAAAAAGTTGCAATAGAAATTAAAATAATTTCGCGCGACAAGAGATATTTCCAGTGATTCTCAACGCTAACGATCGCTTCATCTTCTTTTGAACACAACGCAACCGTGTCATCCATGTAATTCTCATCTTCTTTACTGTTTATTATTTATAATTTATTATATAACAAAAATATATATTAAAATATACATTAATAAATAATATTTTATTAGTTCTCAAATGATTATGCAGTATGCAAATTATTAAATATTGAGATGCACATTACACAAAACAAACGGTTTACAAATTTGAATTCGATATAAACGATCGATATAAAAGATAGTATCAAAACTACATATTTTACCTTTTGTGATCAAAGAAAAATCTAATTTTTACCCGTAGATAAATAAACGACACTGTTTATATGATAAAATTTTATTAATACTTTAATAGAATACCACTTTTTATATTTCATATTTTAATGTATATTTTTGTTATAAAATAATTTGTAAACTAACATGTAATAGTGAAGCGTTAATAGTAAACAGTTAATGTAATTGTATGGATGAAATGGCTACGCTGCGTTGAGGAGAAAATTAAGCGATCGTTAGCGTTGACAATCGCTGAAAGTTTCACATGTCTCATGGAATTATTTTAATTTCTCAATTAAAAACAAAATTCCTGTTCAATTTTTTTTATGGTTTCTGCAAGAAAAAAGTTTGCTATATCAACTGCTGTCATTAAAATTTTTTTCTAGATTTTTTTCTTAGCTTTTACGATAAATTAAGAAATATCTACAAAATTAAATGCGTTTCGGGTGTTGTTTTCGTTCTGAACACTGTTTAAATATGTTTAAACATTTGTAATGTTACAAAAATGCATATATGATATATTTTTATTTTCTCTAAATTGGAAAAGTTAGTATACTTTCAATTGATATTTATTTAATAATTTTAATTGTTATTTTTAATCATTCAGAGAGCGTCATCTCCGTTAAAAATAAATTCTCCGTTAAAAATAATAAATAAATCTGTTAAAAATTATTAAATTATTAATAATTAATTATTATAATTAATATAATTGAAATCGATCTATTAGTATCCTTATTTATTCTTAATTCTACAATTATGAAATTAATAATAAAATTTACGAATTACTTTTAAGAATGATTATTATAACAGATTAGAATAATTAAGTTAGCCAAATTTTTTTTAGTAATTTTTAAGTAATTTTTTTAGTAATGCGGGATTTATGCATTTATGGGAAATTGAAAGTTGGAAAAATGTATACGCAATATATATAAATATGAAATTAATATAAATATAAATATAAATATAAATATAAATATAAATATAAATATAAATATAAAATTTTATATATTATATGTATAAATAAAAATTATTTATAAACATATAATATATAAAAATATTTATATAAAGTAGAGTGTATTATAGATGAAATAAATTCTCTTTTGTTTATAAAAATTTTTAAATGCGTAAGACGTGTACCTATCTCAATAATTACATACTTAGAATATACTTACATTGTTGTAGAAAAAAAAAACCACATTATATGTATAGGTAATATCATATACGTAGAAGACAAATGGTCGAGTGAAACATGTTATCGTATGACTGTCATAATAATTATCAGCTATTGTTAATGAATTTTACATCGTGGGAATTTTACATCATTGCAATTTTTCTAATATCAGCAGAAACTCATCCTCGTTCTTTACTTATTTTCTATCTTCAATCGATTAATGTATTTTTAAATACATGGACAGTTTTTCGAAGCAAATAAAACATGTTACAATTATAGTGAAGCGTTAAAACAATTTACTAATTTAAGAACACAAAATTATGAATGATTTTATATTTCGTTGATGAAAAATTTTCACTAAAAATTCATTGTTTATAATGGATTTTTCAATTTTTGATCACAGAATAACAAATTATCATAATTCGTGAACATTCTAGCAATCTAATGTAATGTAAATAAATACTATTTAAATACTACTTAATATTACTAATATTACTATTAATTAATAATATAATATCATTAATGTAAAAATTAATATTAACACGGTAAATACATGTATCGAATATTGAACAATAATTATATGTTGAATATTATTTCCATAAATTATTGAGTATAATATTTAGCAACTTTAATAATATTTTTATTCTTTTGAAAATTTTTGTATTTTTGCCAATTCAATTGTAGGAATATCAATATAATCAAGAGTGATTAATTAAAGTTACTGTCAGGTAATATTAAATTATAATTAATTTTGCTAAAATTTCCAAATCAGATAAATAGTAGTTGTGGTTAGATTAATCTTTTATGAAACTAAGTTACTAGCAAGATTTTTTTAATATTGTTATATATTTAACACGAATATTTTTAGTGTATTTTTAATAATGTTGCAACAATATTAATACTTTTTACTAATATTAATTTTTTAATACTGCAATAATTTTTTAAACAATGTGTCGTTTCTTATTACTTGCTTTCTTTCATAAGATATCAGTTTGAAATATTTAAAGAAAATAGTTTAATTGATTTTACGTATTAATATATTTCTATATTTATTATGTACCGTGCAATTTATATCTTTCCTTATGATATTACTTGACATTACAAAAAGCTAGAAAAATTATAAAAAATAATACTTCATAAAAACTATTTCGACTATGCTAACTGTTTAACTTTAACTGTTTCCAGTACAAACATATTTTTCTATATTAAAAAAATTTTCTATATTTTTTAATATAAATAAATTTTTATTAACACGTTTTTATATCTTAATTTGATATTAAAAGTTTCTTTTTTGGAAAAATTTTTTAGCAGAAATGGAAGTATAATTATATAAAATTTAAAAGATCATAGGGGAATTAAATAAATGATTAAACGAATAAATAACTGAAGATAAATCAATATTTTTTTATATTTGAAATGAGTTATACGTTTAATAGAAATGTATTTTTCTGTAGTAACAATAACAATATTTTTATTATTAAATGTAATTATTGCTTTCTTGATTTGATAATAAAATAATTTTACATTTCCTATAAATAAATACCTATATTAAATACTTATGAATAAATATATTATATTATGAACTAAATATTATATTATGAACTAAAAATTGCATATTATTAATCGTTTTAAATATTTTAGTAAATTAGTAGTAATTATTGAAGAATACTCTACCTAATGAGAAATGTAGAGATAATTGAAACATAAAAATTTAAATGAACTCTCTCTTGTTTTAAACAAAATAATATTATTGTCATTCTAATAAGAAGTTTATAAATATCACTAAAAGATCTAAATAGTAGTCAAATCTCTACCGATAAATAACATCAAGATCACAATCAACACTCAATATTTCAAACAATATTAACAAAATGTAATTTACTTACATTTCTTTATACATAGAATTTAATTTCTTCCGAAATTCTACGTACAATATATAATTTATATTTACGTTCAATATATAATTTATATATTTCGTTAAAACCAAATTTCTTCAATAAATTATATACAGCCGCCTATTCTGCAAACATTACATACGAAATATAAGAAGCATGTTGAATATAAATATTCATTATTATATGAATAATTCATTAAACGTATTTTATTCTATACGATAGAATATATAGCATGGATCATTTAAATATTTTTAGAGACATGAACAAACTCTGGCAATAAAATTTATTCAACAAGTGAGGTCATAATTTTTACGCCAGTAATGATTTTATTTTTTTGTAAGCAAAGAGCTTTCGAAGATTTCTAGATCATTTTTGAATGTAATAATATTTTTTATTCATTAATCGATTCATCTCAACTAAAATTAAATTTCAACATTCTCTAAAATTAATTAAAAATGTATTAATATGTCGAAAAACTGCTAGTTTAGGAGGATTTTAACTTTGATTCTGTGAAATCTATGCATAAAAAATACAGTATGAGCATAAGGTCTCGCCTTTCCTTGTCGATCGATTTCACAGAATTAAGATTAAAATATCGCTTATCATATAAAACCAATAGCTTTTCCACATAAATACTTTTTTTATAGAAAAAAAAATATATTATAAATTCCATTTAAAAACGTAGACTTTGAAATTCTCGAAAACCCTTCACTCACAGAAAAATCATATTATGGCCCCTTTGGCACTGAATAACTTTTATTAACGAAGTTTATCCATGTCTCTAAAAACAACGGAGTCATTTAGCGGTTCATCCTGTATATAGATGCATTCTATTTTATGTAGTCCCTACAGAGATTGCATGTAATAGATGCATTCCTGTTGCGTGAGACAGGATTGGACTACCACTGATTTGCCGGTTTCCCCACTACATCAGTCCATGTAAGGCATGAGTGTGAAGTGACTAGGGCAATTAGGACATTAGGACTTAACCTCTTATGCTGGCAACTGGTTTGCGGACCATAACGAGTGACCGAACCGTATACAATAATTCGTCGCTTTCTTTTTCTTTTGAATTCGTCGGTATGATATCACTGGATAGAAATGGTTAAGAAGTAATAAACTTATCATTTGTTTTGCCTGGGTCACATTTAAATATACTTAAAACTAGAAGAAAATGTTGCAATTTGGGACAAAAAATTCTCCACGTGCGTGGCACATCATTCAGCGCAAGAGGTTAATATATAATATAAAATGTAACATATAGATAGCTGTTACGTCTTTACCACATGTAGAATCAAGTAAATGTACAATAAAATCGTTAGGAGGGCAATAAAGACCGTGTGGCGTAAGGAATTCACATCACAAATTCTAGCAAATCTATCTGCTTATGTTTCGAACCGATGTAATGAATCTATTTCTCTAAACCCAAATTACATAAATATCAAAAGTCCACTATTCTAGCCACTTTAATGCGAGTAAAAAATATTGAATATAAATACAATTCGCATAAAAACTTTTTCGAGAAAAGTCCAAGCTAATCATCCTGGGAAAGATTCAGAAGCCCGATGATAATTTACTTATTCGCTTGGCACGTATTATCGATAGGAGTCAGTTTCTGAACGAGTATGTCAGCTCCACTTCTTTCTCTACGTCGAACACACTATCGATTAGCGGAGCACCGCGGGTGCTCGAGATCCCCTGACCTTGACACAGAACGTGTTTTTCAGTCGACTCTCACGCTCACTACGACAATTCGTCGGAAGTTCACGTTGCTGGATCCCGCTTCGACTCACGCGCGCGTGTCCCTTTTCTGTCTCGCGACCAGAGAGCAGAATCACGTTTGCAGATTTCACGTTGTATACTCGTCGTTTTATCACGCCGGTCGCATCTCGCTAGAGACCCCTTGCCGTAAGTTTACGTGTACATGTCCAACTGATTCACGCTGAAATTCCCCATCGCGTACGGACTATGTGCGTTCGTTTTCACCAGATGAAAGCCTCTCCTCTTCTTATCCACCTTGTCGCCGGCCAAAACGGCCGGATACCGCGGAGGGCAGAGACCGAGTAGATACATAGAGAACCCTCCGCATTTCCAGCCCCAGAAACCCACATTCGTATTGATGGACTCGGCGAAATACATCACGGATCTGTGATGGTCGCACTTGAACGGATTCCACCATCTTTCCCAACAACCTGGCTGGTTAATCCCACCGTTCATATAGAAATCTATGTGCCCGCTCGTCTCCACTTGACCCTGGATGAACGCGTTAGTGTGGAACACGTCCACGAAGTCCGCGTCCGACGCGTCTAATTTGTGGTCGTTGTCCACGGTGACGAATAACGGCATGGCGGGGTCTAAACCCGTGATCCTTGGTATCTTGTACGGTCTCAGAGCTACGGCTGCGAACGCAGGCACGTGTGAGCCTAGGCTGAAGCCGATCACGTGGATATCCACCGCGCCGACGTCTCGCAGCCTCTCTATCAACTGGGCTAAACAATCGCCTACATGAGGCATATTCTGCACGACGATCGGATAGCACGGAGCGTTGGCCAGACGATGCCAGTCAACGGCGATCACGTTGTAATCGTAAGTTTTCAGATATTCCCTCCGCACGTCCACTAGGTAAGAGAGTTCCATGTCAGAGTCGTAACCGTGCACCACGATCTTGGTGGGTCTCGAAGGCTTGAAACGCGTCTGTTTCAAATTCGAACTCTCCTCGGTGACCACGATCTGTTGGCTCACGTTGGGATTTCTCTGCGTATACAAGAAGAACGTGACCTCTTTGTCAGGGCATGTCTGATTCGTATTCACTAGACACGGCCCGATGAAGTAGTCCTTGGCGACGTCTTGATCCAACGTGTTGCTAATGACAAACGGGTACGTTTGCGCGGCATCGGAATGTCGAATCGTTAGAAGAATTGAGGAAACCCAAAAGCCAAACATTTTCCACTCCGTTAAGGAAGATTCCATGTCGAACATGGTCCTCCGCCGCTGGAAAATCGGAGGAAAATGGTTGGACGTGGTTGAAAGGTCAGTTTCACTCGGCTGCCGGGACTGAACTAGCAAGCGGCTCTCGTGTGTCGGTTGGTCACGATGGAAACTTTCCGCTCGATCAACACGTACCGCCGCCGGTACGAGCTTGAAATCCCTAAAGAGGGGCACACGCCAGACTCGCGGCTCGTCTGATTAGCTGGCTCTGATGTATCACGTGACGATCGATAAACGTGCCACCGCCGCTCTCGATCCACCGCCAGCTCCCGCCACGGCGACAAAGGTCGAGCCGATGACGAATTGAAAGCACGCTGTCGACCGATATTACTCTCGCCGGTGGCGTTTGGCGTTTTTTCGAAGTCGCGGCGTGTGACTGCCGATTCGCGTAGATCGATCAGCGGAAAGAACCGATAACAGGCGGGAAGAGACGCCGCGCCGTGTTCAATGGGGCTATTGTCTACGAGCTGGGGGATCGGTAACGGTGTAGAAACAACGCCGGAAGATTCGACGTGAACAAATTGCGAGTCTGTCGATACGACTCCGGCGCACGCGCGAGACGGAAACCGGAGCGCAGCCAGCGGAAATCGATGATGACACTCGCGTGTGATTTCGTAGATGACGTACGGTTGTTATGGGAACTGTGTGAATCGATGAGTTGGAATCGCGCTTTCGGCGAGCGTTCTCGTCGAGCCAAGGATTTTCATCGAAGTTGCTGCAGTATCAGAAATACGACCAACGCAGAGAAGATTTATTTTTAAAAAATTTATTTCTGGCGAGGAATCTTTTTCGATCTTGATAGTTCATTGCGCGAGTGCACGAATGAAGACTGTTATAATAAATAATGTTTATTTAATATAATATATAATTTTGAATTGTTTACTTTGTTTACTCAGTAAACTATGATTATTCCTTAGTAAGCTATAAAATTAGTAAACTTAGTCTCTAAAGGATTAACGTGATTTACAGTGGAATATTAATCACTTTTAATAACAATGAAGAACAGTAATAATTTTAATAAATAGGACTTTAATATAACAAAGTGCAAATTATTGGAATGTTTTGTCAGTATTAATTTTAGAAATATATTGTATGTATATATGTACATAGTCTGAATTTGTTTTTCGAAATTTTCGAATGATTGTTGAATTTTCAAAAGAGATAGCTATGCTATCTTGTATGTCTCTAGAGTATGCTTTAATTGTTTTCCTCTGGTGCAGTTAGCATTCCTCACTCGTTTCACAAACACAAGGTCAATGCAATTAAACGAATTATTTCAACAGAACGTTGAAATGACGTTACCGCGTCCAATAAAATATACGCTTAAAAAACTACATAGAATTTTTATAAATTTCAAATTAAATTTCTCTTTTATTTTTATATACATTTTTTTCTCAAATTATATTTTCCTTCATTGTGTTATCTTTCTGCCAAAAGAAGAAGAAGAAACAGAACAAACATACGAAAAATATAATTTTAACTGAATTTTTAAAATTCTTCAATAATATCGATGATAAGTGCATAAACTTTATTATTAACTTGATATTATTCATAAATACCAAACATTTATGAATGCAAACATTTCATAAATATATAATGAACAAAATAGAATTTATTCAATGTGATTTGCTTATCATTTATCTGTTAGAATAAATAGTTACCCACAGAAAATGTTCGCATAAATTAAATGAACTATCCCAGTTGAATAAATAATACTTTGAATTTATTGACATGAAAAGTTGTCACTAGAATATTAATCGACCGATATTACAAGAGTAAAATGTTCGTGTATAGATAGATATGCATGCAAACATGATTGATGTTCTATAAAAATGAATCTTGTAACAGAGATTTCAAATCATATTTAATCTCTAACCGATAAAAAATGTTCGCATAATTGATCACAACTGATTGATTACGATAAAAAATTTCAGTAAATATTAAATCTTAAAATTAATTTCTCGAAAAACACTTGATACTGATAAAATAGTGATATATATAAAAATACTGATACTGATATATATAAAAACTTGATACTGATAAAATAGTGATATATATAAAAATACTGATACTGATATATATGAAAACTTCATTGTAGATTCGGTCATGAAACACGTTTTTCAATATTTTTACCATAGTATGGCAATTTATAACATTTTCGGAAAGGAAAATATTTTCACTTTGTCATCCTGTGTAATGTACAAAATATTTTACAGTAAAATGAATGATATATTTTAAATATAGAAGTTTCAAGCTTTAGAATGAATCCAGGTTTATTGTTGTACGATTTCATAAAATTTTTTTTAAACAGTTTAAATGTTCGAATATTAATGTGAGTAGTTGTATATTGTTATAAAATCTGACAGATGACATATTTCTATGAATACTTATATAAAGTTTTTTCACAAATATTTACCTTTGCATTTAAGAATATAGTGTATATGTTTCCTATTCTATTTTATTCCTCTAGAAAATATATTTTCAAAAATTATTTGTTATTATAAGAATTATTTCTTATACTTGTAATTTCAATAAATTCATCCCTGAAAAGACTAATATTCGTTTTCGACACAGACCAAATACAATACAACTAAGTTCCGAAAAGTTATTTTAATGTTTGGTTGATTTTAATTTTTTGTCCCTTTATTTATTTCCATATAATTAATTTGATGATATTAAATTCGTTGTTTTAGTAGCATGAGCCGAAGAAATAGTTCATGCTCATTTACGCATCAAGTTCAGTATAATAAACGAAATAAATAAAAACGTCCATTCGATTTAAACCCACTATCTAATTGTTTTCAGCGAAATGAAACGTTAGAATAATGTTTGTATTTGATAGTAAAATCTCGTTAATTATTGTTCACAAGGCGTACGAGGAAGTTAGCGCGCTATTCGAAGCAATCTTTGGTGTCATTGAGTTTAGTCACGCGAACGTAACATGTTCTCTCGTTCTTAGTATAAATCAAAGAAACCAGCTTATAATTCCTCTAATCTATACTGTATATCGTGTTAGATATTTCATTTCATTCGGTTGACCGACTATTGTGTTTAACAATTTGAAATATCAAAACAAGTGTTTCAATTTTCGATAAAATTCTCGTCTTGTTTCGAGATGTTTAAAAATTTAGATTTTTTAAATTACATTTCTGTTAAAAAAATTTTACTTTACATTTTGACGTAATTTTTTTTTTTTTGGCATAGATATGTAATGTATTTTAAAATACATTATTTGTACTTAGTATTGCATTTTTTACAGGTTATATCTCTGGTTTCTAAAAAACTAAATTTGCTTCTTTATTCAATTTTACGAAAAAATATAAGCTTTCATTAATTTCTTGAGCATTTCAAAAATGAATATTATAAAGTTAAATTTATCATATTGTGACGATAGCTTTTCATGCTGTAATTGAATATAAAACGAAAGCAAATTGTAAATGAGGTAGCATTAATCTCTTGTTTTACGATTTTCTTGTCAGTTTTCAGTAAACATTAGTTATTATAATATGTAATATCGTGTCAAATGAAAAACATTGAAAGCATTATATAATAATTTATATTTATTAATCTTTAGTTTAAAGAAATAAAATTGAAAATTCAAATTCATGTTACACAAAACCACTTTTTCCTTTCAAATCGAAACCGTAATTTCTGCCACGAGCGTAACTCGATATTATAATTCGAAGGTTATGAATTATTGGAGTTTTCCACAAGAACATTTCATTTTTGATCCATTTGAAAATTTTTTTGAAAATTTCATTTTTCTCGATGAATAGAATACGATGCAACGATAAAAAAATTTGATCTTAAAAATCAAAGTCAAGCTGAATTCCGCAGTAATTTTTTTTTTTATAATCTATAATAAATCTTCATTTTTTCTATAATAAATCTCCATTGAATTTCCATCGGAGGTGTAGAATCACGCTGTGGTGATCGTGAAATATAATTTCCGCTTATCGTGTACAATTTATATCAATTCTAGACCTTTCTTTAAAAAAATGCAAACTGAAGAAGTGATTTCCTAGACTAAAATGCATTTTGGTTTTCTGTAGCTAATAATAATAATTAGTTATTATAACACAGTAATACTTAGTAAAGTACACAGAAAGTGACGTACGACGAAAAAAATGATGTCTCAAATATTTGTTTCGGAAGTAGTGGTGAAAGTGGACGTGCGTTTCCGCCGCTAGAAGGTGAAATTGTCGTTTCGTATGCAAGTCGTAGACACGTACTTTCGCGTAGAGCATACAATGAATGCGAATTACCAAAAAACACTTTAAAACACCCAAGAGTGGTCTAACTGTCCCAATTACGCGCTGTCTATTCGTAGTTATCGTTATTATCAATTGCCAGCAAAAATAATCGGTTGATTTACGATATGCTGAAATACGATCTTTCAAAACAAAATCAGGAAATGTTTATTCAAGCAAAATTTGAAGGGTTGAAACAATGGCATGCAAAAGGCATATTTTGTAGCGTATAATGTAGCGATAATAATGGATAATTGTACTGAATGTAAGAAAGGCCTGAATAACAAAAGTTTTGAGCGAAATGTCTTTAAACACATTTACAAATGAAATATTCCTTATGTCTAGTTTCTTTACTGTAAAATTGTTAGTAAATTTTAAAAAATTTGACATTTCTTTTCAATAATTAAAGTTTCACTAGCACAATTTAAGTTATATAACGTATATAATATTAAATGAAATGAAATTTAGTTATAGTTCTGTGATATAGAGAAAGCAATTATTGTAATTAATTTATTTAATTTTCACCTTATAATTGGAGGAAATATATATAGTATTAAAATAATATAGTAATAAAACTCTTTGATTCATTTGAGCATTGTTTATTAATCATATGAAAATTCCATTATTATAATTTATTATTATAAATTATATAACTGATGTTTTATTGTAATAACCTTGTTCGTAATTACAAAATTAAGAGAATCTAATTTATGATTAATTAAATCTTCAGGATGATCAATATTTGACTTAAATACATTTATAGAAGAGTAATTGGTTAACAGTGACAAAATATGCATGTAAATTTTGTAAATATATTTTATATTTATAATTTTGAAATTTATGAATTTTATGTATTTTCTGATTACTATAATTAGTTCAATGCAATTACTATAATTTTCTTTTAAAATATTGGGTTGGCAACTAAGTCATTGCCGCTTTTGTCGATAGATTCACTCTACACTTTCTTTTGTTTTGTTAACGTGGTCAGAGCATCTAACCTATATTTTTTTCTTACTGTGTGGACTTCTACTTTTAATTAGTAAAAAAATTATATCGATTAGTTCTTTAGTTTTGTTTTTATCCCAATTTAAAAATGGAAAAACAGGACGTGCACTTCCGACACATTTTATTGTATTACTTCCGAAAAGGCAAGAACGCATCGCAAGCACAAAAGAAGTTATGTGCTGTATATGGAGATGAAGCCTTAAAAGAAAGGCAAAAATTATTGGAACTGGGTTGGGATGTTTTGTCACACCCACCATATAGCCCTGATCTTGCGCCTTCGGATTACCATTTGTTTCGTTCCATGCAAAACTCTTCAAATGGTAAAATTTTTAATAACGCGGATAATGTCAGATCACACCTAATTCAGTTTTTTAATAGCAAAGACCAGACATTTTACACTGCCAGAACGATGGAAAAAGGTCATCGACAAGAACGGGCAATATCTAATTGAATAAAGTTATATATTTTAACAAAAATTCTGAATTTTCCTTCTTATTTGAAATCGGTAATGACTTAGTTGCCAACCCAATACATACTCTACTATTCTAAATTATCATATTGTTCACTTTTGATAAAATGTAATAATGAAACCTGATTTACAAAATTGTAGGAAAAATTAAACTATGGCTGTTTTATCATTTAGTATAATATTATAATAGTATAATTACATACTATAATAACATCATTAATATAATATACCAAAATAACCACATCAAATTGATTTCCAAAAACCAATTGATTTATGTAATTGCCAAAGCTCGAAGAACTATCTTGAGAGTTGATAAGTCTTATCTTCAGATTATTTAATTTTTAAATTATAAATTAGATTTAAAATTGATAAGAGGGACCTTATGTTTTCTGCAGTGATACTAAAGTGTTATTTATATACCTTATATAATAGTATGATAATTGATAATGTCCTTCAATTACATCTTTTAATAGGTAATCTTTTTGTATCAGTCAAATAATTTGAAAATAGCAAGTGCTCTTTATTATTATTAATTGAACATTAATTTTTACACACAAGCAAATTCAAATACTGTTGCTATTAATCGTTCAAAATATTTGGGTAATTATGAATGATTTAAACCATTTATTGAAATGAAATACTATATAAGGAACATTTTTATTCATAAAATGATTATTTAAATTAATATTTATATAAAATAATTAAATAATTATTTTATTCATAAATATTAAGAATTTATATGAAACTTAAAATTCAAATAATCAGAGAAACGATTAATCAGTCAGAAATTTTTATTCATGACGACGATATGAAATAAAAATTGAATAAAATTTTAGTAAAAATTTCTATAAGCTATTTACATGAGATGTAACAAGATAATAGACTAAAATCATCATTAAAAATTAGCATTGATTTTCACAATCTTTTGGTTTAAATCTCGTTAATAATGCATCTGTTGAAAATAAAATGTAATTTATTGAAAATTCGAAAATTAATTAGTACAAGATTATCATTCATGAAAATATAAATTATTCACGTATAGATAGATAAAATATATTTAAAAGAGTATTAATTTCTACAATTTTAAGATAAATAAAATATATTTAAAAGAGTATTAATTTCCACAATTTTAAGATAAATAAAATATATTTATAAGAGTATTAATTTCCACAATTTTAAGATAGATAAAATATATTTAAAAGAGTATTAATTTCTACAATTTTAATTCATATAAAAAACGAATAGCAAATGTTTCGACAGTATCAGTTGCTCGGAATTTTCCCAAAGAGGACGACCACTTATGCAAGATAGAAACGAAGGGAATAATGCTTTTTCCAATACGAAAACAGTGACCCGGAAAGAATTAACTTGTTAAAAGTACCTATAGAGAGGTATCGAATGTTGGAAAAACATCGTTGTTATCGTATTTTCAAAAATACCAATTCCACTGAAATAGACACAACGAAACATTTGATTTCCGTTCACATGTGAAATTTTACTTTACATTACTCTATTTTATTTTAATTTACTTTCTACCCTAATATTTATGCCTTAATGTTTACGGAATAATATATATATCTGAAATATATTTTCAATTTTTTGAAATATATTTTAAATCCAATCTCCATCCATCATTAAATCGAATAATTTTTCTGAAAAATACGGCATAAAAATATGAAGAATATATACTCAATGTGTAAAATATGTAATAAAATGTACAAGAAATAAATAATTGTGAAATTCTAATTCTCATGTATAGCCTTATTAACTCTGTATTGAGAGTATTTTATTTGAAAAAATTTAAAGATTGAAAAGATTTAATGAAAAAAAATTCATACACACGCACGCGTGTGTTTTGTGCAGCGTTTTTCTCAGAAATGCTAAATAAGAGAAAAAGAATGGTATAGAACAATATTGTACGGTTTACTGTAATCAATACAACAGTGCATAACAATTTTTTATGTTTGAAATATTTTTCACAAAATTAAGGTGATCTTTAATTTTTATATAGAATGGTATTTTTTTTGCTTGTCATATGAAAGCGGCTGTCAAAATGAATTCAGTCATGTGATAAATAATGTTCTTTAGAATCTGGTTCGTGCCTGCGATTCAGTACTCTTAGACATATCGATAAGCAATAATTTCTATGCAATATTTCGCAAATATTCTAAAGAATATTCTGTTGTAAAAAGTCTGCAAGTATTTAATATCTAATCATAATGCCGCATTATCTGACGAAAGAAAAAGTAGATATAAAAAAAAGAAATCTTTCTTTATAACGACCTCTTAAAACCAGCTCTGTGACATTTCTTCGCCATTTTATTAAATTTTGAACATTACATTTTAGAATTAAATGACGAGATATTAGGATTTCGAAGTGAATTCAAAGTTATCAGCACTATACAGCTGAAACAAAATCGTAGCAAGTTTTAAAAGCTCCTTATAAAGGAGAGATCATTCATTCATTCATCGAAATGAAAAAAATTTTTAGAGATATTTCAATTTTCGAAAAAAAAGTATCCACGTTTTTTTCATTCATTACATCATGTAAAATCATTTTTTTTTTTTTTTTACAAAGTTGTAACAGTTTAAATTATCGAGAATTTTTCATCATTATTGGTTCAGTTTATGTTCTTTGTTGTAAGTCTTTATTTGAAAAAATATTAAAATGCTATGAAATCTATAACACGAGGATTGAAGTAATATTTATTTTTCTTAGTAATTTCTGCTCGTTCAAAATGCATAATAGAAATGGAAAGCGTAATCTCATTTCCTTCGCCAACATTAGAAATACGAAACTGCAGGTATCTCCCATAATATTGTGGAATTCTATTTCGCAATTCTCTGTGTACAAATCGCCCCGACGTAACACGTGTAATTAGTACGAAGACCAACGCGTTTCGGTTGAAAATTTCTCCATTAGCAAACACCGTCGTTATAAATAAATAAAATATTGAATTGCCAATTAATCAACGAAACTCAACCACCTCGTTATTTTATGATAACATCATCACTGATAGAAGGATAATTCCTCGAATTAATCTGGCATACGTTTCGCAATTAAGCATCGATAATTGGATGGCTTTCCAACGCTTCTTTTGAATATAAGACGATATAAAAAAAAACTATTAGGAATCAGTGTTTCTTTAATTAAATTTTCCTTTCTCCATTAAATACGTTTTTTAATTCTTAGAAGATATTGGTAAAATTAATTGTGAAAATAGTCATATGTATATGATTTAATCATGGAATTTTCGAAGACCTGATAAACAAGTTATAATAATTAAATGGACAAATTAAAGCTTTTTTATAATAAAAAAGTTGTGGCAAGCATTGTAGAATTATATGAATTGTGACTGACGAAGAAAGTGAGATTAAAATATTTCGATAAACATAAATAATTAATATTATAAAAATATAAGCAATTAATATTATAGGAATATTATAAAAATGTTAGACATAAAAAAAATGTTAAAATATAAAAATATAAAATATTTGTATGTAGATTATACAAAATATAAAAATATAAAATTATTTTTTTCATTCCAAAAACTAACGATTGTTATAAGCAGATTCGGCAAAATAATGGCATAATATAATAATAAAATAAAATAATGCAAAAACAAGAATACAAAGTAATTTTTCAAACATGAACTGTATGTGTTTGAACGCTTTTAATATTACAGAAACATAAAACATATTTCAAGCGAAACTTTTTGATGTAATTTTGACAACTGATTTTATCTATATATACGAGTAGTATTTAACGATATAAATTAATAATGATTGACGTATATAAAGTAGTATTTAATGATAATTAAGATAAATAAAAGAATACAATCAAGAGGTATTTTTACCTCTATTTATTTTTGTATTTTTGAAGGGGAAAAAAGGCAAAGAATAAAATTACCTAATGTTCTTTTTGAGGTCCTTTACGAGCTTGCAATGTTTCCAAAAAATCGGAATTTTCGAGAAGTTCTCTTGCTAGATAACTTTAAGTAGTAAATGTACAATTAATTATAGAAATTTACATAAGATATACATAAAATTTCAGCTATCTTGAACAGAGAAAGAAGAATTTTAGACATTTCCTGAATTTTAATTAATTTCTTAGTCAAAATCAGATCAGAATTTTGGTCATTCGGACTTTATTTTTAACAGAGCCATGAAATGAAATTTCAAAAATTACTCTTCTTTTTTACCTAGGTACTGCAATTTTATTAAATTTAAAGAAATTGAAGTATTTATAATGTTATGATAGTGACGTAGCTCTTAACATTAAAATGAATCAGTTAAAATATTTCATTTGTAATTTTTCGTGAAGATTTTATAGATTTACAATGGTTCTTAGATTTTTTAGGTTTTTCGTATTATAAACATATAAATAACTACTTGTGTTTTTATCTATATTATACATACAGTGAAGAGCATAAGGATGAAAAATTCTCGATAATTTGAAGTCTTTTATAAATTTGTAAAAGAAAATTATATAACAATAAACAGATAACATTTAATCTCATTTTAAAGCATAGCACTTCTGCTTTGACAGTACCAAGTATCATTCTTTTTAAAGGATGATTTTATATCATATAATGAAAAAATAAGGATACTTTTTCCCGAAAATCATTTTGATGAATAGTAATACAAGTTTCTTTTATAACAAATTTTAAAATTTATTTTATGATGTTCCTTCAGTATTTTATTGAGTTTTAAATATTAGAATTAAACGATAAAAATAAGAAATTTTAACATTTCAATATTTAATCAAATTATTTAGTTTATTTTGTACATTTAATTTAAATGTACAAAATTCAATATAATGGTGAAAAAAGATTGTGCAGCAGAAGAAAATTTCGTTGTAAAGAAAAGATTTCAGTTTCCAAAATAATATATCCAACTGTGAAAAAAATTTTTTACTGTTTCTAAAAACGTTTGAATTTTTAAAATTTTCGAGAAAAGAGTATCTTTACCTTCCCACCAGTTAAGACTGTAAAAAAAAAAAAAAAGTAAAGATTTTAAGTTTTAAAATAGAACTGAATAGATTGTTATATATTTTTTCCTTACGAGGTTATAACACTTTAAACTATCGATAATTTTTGATCATTACTGATTCGTTCATTCTTATTCCTTGCACTGTTATTTCTTACTTTGTTAAACTTACTTAAATAAAGTTTATACTTTGATTGTCAATTCTAGAGTCAACGGGTTAAGAAAAAAGAAAGTAATTCCTCAAAAATGGAGAAAAAATGTTTTAAATTAAGAAGAAGAAAGGAAAGAAAGATATCTCTGTTCATTGTCAGTTCGAACGAACGAAGAAACAGGGTTGCAAACGGTCGATGCACTGCTGCAACGAGGCCGGGAGTCCAGCATTGCTTGTCAACCATTGCTTCTTTCGTTCTTCGTTCCTTCCGATTCCTTCCCGCCTGTTAGCTAGCTTTCTCGCATTTTTTCAACCATGCGAATTGCCGTTGTAGAAACAATAGCCAACGTGGTTGCTAGTCGTCGCAAGGGAGATTTGTTGGGGAATTTTCCAAGGGATGAATTTATTTTTGGCCTTGGATTGACAGTCCGTGTTAACGCTTCGTGCTCTGGGAATCATTTACGTATAGTTTCTGGTATTTTTTTAACTAAAAGAAATTATTAACTATGATCGACAGACTGCGTTTTGGAAAACTGTTGCGTAAAATGTTGCCTGGTGAAATATTTGTTCAAACATGCATTTGTATCTTATTATTGTATAAAAATGTCGGAGAAAGTCTAGTGTTTTAGGAAATTTAATTTTGTTTAGTAAAATCTTGTATCTCGTATTTTGTATTTTAGTAAATTAAAAGATTTTTCTTTAAGAAATTAATCAACTTTCTGTTTTAAGGAAGATTTTAAAAATATAATGAACAAAAACTTAAAATAATGTTTTATGAAAATTAACGTAACTATTGTAAGTAATTACACAATTACACAGTAATAAAAAGTGGTCAATATAAATTAGTATTTTTAAATATATAAAATAAAAATATAAGCAAAAGTCAGGATAAAGAATAAAATAAGAATATAAACATTAAATAAACATTTTAATTATATTGTTAACTATTCTATTATGTATAAAGATAATTTACATATAATTATATATATTATTATTATTGTATTAAGGTACAATTATAGGTATATTTAAGGTATATATTATTATTGTGAGATAATGCTGAAATCTCAACAAACGTTGGTGATTTTTAATTATTTCTTCGATTCTTATTTTAATATCAAACTATTATATTTTTTTTGTTATTTTATTAAACAATTTCAAAGGTAAAAAATTTAAAATTTTATTTCAAGTAAGATTAGTATACTTAATAGAGTGGAGAATGACTTTTTAATCATGAAAATTATAACGATCCCAGAATACTTAATTTATTCATTTTCATAATAATTGTTAAGTAATCTAACATTAGGAAAATACTATTAATGTCTGGGATCAGCTTTAATTACTTTTGTGTTTTGTAGTTTGGTTCACATTATTTGCTTAAAAGCTGTCTAATCAGATTTTGTAACTTCGTTGAAAATTATGTGAAACGCATTCTAATTAATTGTAATTTTACATTAAATCACAAAAGCAAAGTGTACAAAAAGAAATTTTTTAAAAGGTCGGATAATCTGTCACAATTGCTTAATTATTTTACTTTTGAAAATGTATGTGATTTAACACCAAAAAGTTATTTTAACATTTAAATGTTAAACAAAGAATTTTAATAAAATAATATTATTTGTATTTTACAAAAATTATTCAAATCTCTAAAAACGCAATATTGTAAATTTGATAAAACAAAATTATAAATTGATCTTTTTGATTACTTTGGTAATTCTAACGTTAATATTCGAATATTACTCAACAAAATTGTCTGTTAATAATTGGAAAATTATCACTTACTGAGACTTTATTGCACTAATATAACTAATAATAATTAAGATATTTGTAAAATAAGAGACGAAGGAGGTTCTATTGTATATAAGTATACAATGAATATAAATAAATATATATAAATTAAAAAAACTAATATAAACAATATACATGTAATATGTTTAGTACATGCATGTCATGTATATGTTAAAATAGTATTATTACGTTAAATTTAGATGCTAATTTCTTAAATTCAGTACAATTTAAACGCTAGTGTTCGGGAGAGGTGTCATGCTACGATACCCACTGTCTGGGTGCAGGCACGTACGGGGAAAATTTATTGGTTTTTAAGTACCCTTAGCAGGCCTGCGTCGCCAGAAACCCTTGGCCACAAGACTGGACTTTGTTCTAAGCAGACAAGACCCTCGACCGTGGATTGAGACATGGCGCCAACTTTCCCGAACACGTGAGAAGCACGGGCCAGCGAGATGACTCAGGACGGCAAGGAGTATCTGGCCCTTCGTGCCCCACCCTGGACCCGCGATTTCCCGAAGCCGAAGGAAGGGGAACCGAGAAGACGTTCGGGCTTTCCTTCGGCTTCCATAGCAGAATCAATTTGACTTCCGACAAATAAAGTTACTCTCTTGCGATAAAGTTACTACCAGGGACAAGCCCCTAATACTCAGCGTGCAAAATATACAGTCCACAAGTCTTTGCTAAACTCGATCTCGTCTCGCTAATCACGTGCGCGAACAGCTAGTTTCTTAAATTTAAGTAAAATGATTGAAATAACGATGCATCTTGAATTTTTATAGCAACGATATTATACCAATAACATTTGAATATAATTGAGTTTAAAACAACGATAAGTGTCTTCTCGTTCGCAACATTTTTAAAAGAAATTTACGAATTCTGTATTTGAATAGTTTGTAGATTCTAGGAGTAAATCGAATTACACGACTGCGCGAAGTGAAATCAGATGTGCTGATCAGATACGAGCAAGTAGTTTGTGTCAAACACGACGTGTAATCAAATAACAGGTTATTGGGTATGGGGATAAAATTAAATATGAATTGACTTTCGCTCGCATACGTCTACCAATTAGGCTAGTTCATGAACAAGCACATAATTTTATTACTGGATGTATCACGAATAATAATTGAGTTCTTAACTACTATATTGTTCATTATTAATAGAAAGTCATCGTCAGTCTACAAAGAACAACGAGAATTGTATTTAAATGCAAAAGATTTTACTGAGCATCGTTTAATCAATCAAGCTTATTTTAAAAGTATTACAAATATCTATATTGTATTGCAAAAATGAAGCGATGACAGCAGTAAGATTGAATTAAATTATAACGAAATAGTAGTTGGTTTTTTAAACAGTCAATAATTCTATTGTTTAAAATCATAAAAAGAAATGATAAATTAATTCGTTCCTATTTTTGTTCTAACAACAACAAAAATACAAATTTTGGAAAATTACAACTTTATACTTTATACAATATCTTTTTTTCAAATGAATTTTATTATATTTATTATTTCTTTCTCGTTTCGTTCTTATGTCAAAATGTTCTAAAATGTCTGAAATTTATGAATTTGTTTCAGTTTACACTAAAATTTTAATTCAAATGATAGTTACTTTTTTCACATGACGAATACTGTCACTTCTTCATGACAAGTGAATCTATTTGTAATATAGAATTAACAAAATTATACAAACAAAAGTAATTATTTAGACATTCAATTAATTATACAATTAACTAATTTAATTATATTAAATCAATATATTATATATTAATTATTATATTTAAAATTATGCATTAATTTATCTGAAAAAAAGAAATAAATGAAATAAATAAAAAAAAAATAGTGTACTTCTTGTACCAAATTTATTAAATATGTTAATGAAATGGCAGTAATGGCAGCAAATTGTAATTGATAGAAACTATCGTTTGTGTAGACTGTTCATAAAACTTTATTTCATCAATTAAATAACTTCCCTATGTTAAAGAAGAAACGCAATGACGCCATCAAGTAAATAACTAAAGTATTGTTACAACTTTCATAATAGCTACTATGATAATGAATTTTCTTTAACTTTAAACAATAGTAAACACAGAATTAAATAATACGAAATTGTTTATTTAAAATATTAGAATAGCAAGAAAGAATAGCAATTAAAATACCAAGAAAGTTAATTTTTTTCATGATAGTAAAGAATGACACAGAAATACGAAAAAGAATATAATTTTTTAAATTAGGAACAGCCATTTTTATTTTGATAAATGATCTTTTATATATTTCACATTTTTCCCTCCTTTCACAAAGAAGTTAAGAATTTCTCTGATTACCTCACAAAAAAATAGGACAATGCATATAAATTAGAATAGATATTACATTGTTTTAAAAAAATTATTCACGAAAATAATTGATGAAATAATTTTGGGAAATAAAATAATGGTTCTTTATATTTTCACATACACTTTCACATACTTATATTATTGGAAAAGATGGAACTCTTTATTATTGGAAAAGACAAAAGTTTCTTAGTCGTCTAATATAATGTTTTATTATGTTGTTTGTGGAATATTTCCTCAATCAACTTTTAATTTTAGTTCAAATTACACAGTTTTTTCTCGTTAAAAAAATGTACGGTGACAATATAACTTGCAAAATTATGAAGTTCACACGAACCATTCAAATCCCGCTCTCATACATTGAATAATTTTACTAAACAAATTTGCAAGTTTAACTTAATTTGCAACTGCTATAAAGTTATATCATTTGTAGTCTACTATTGCCATTAAACAAATTTGTAATTTTTATGTAATTTGCGATTCTATAAAATATCATGCATTGATTTCCATGAAATTTAATTATAATTTCAATCTAACGCACGACATTAAGTACGGTGATTAAAACTATTCGAAGCCTACTTTGAAATTTAATTTCCCCCAACGAAGTTATGTTGTATTGTATATAAAGTTACATTCACGAACTTTTAATGACAAATTCTACGTAATATTCAAAAATATTAATTATGTATGTTAGCTGCACTAGATGTTTAATCGAAAAGTTCATACAATTTTCAATTTTCCATTTTGCCCTAGAAAATCCGATTAAAAACTATGATTCTGTGTTGGCCATAATTTTATACTCACATCAGGTTGAATTCGAATACGATAGACAATTGAATGGTGATCTCGAATTTGTTACATTTTGGTTGAACTTGAATTAACAATGTAGTCAAGGGTCTATAGTCTCTGAAGATTTGTTTTAGTGTTCGGAAATTATGTCTTCATAGCATAATTCTACATCTCTGGATCGGTGACGATTTGTTAAAAAAAAACTTGCTACCAAATTTACCTTGACCTTGAATTTCAAGGTAAAATTTTTTTATCGTTGCATCGTATTTCACTTGTTACGAATAAATTAGAAATAAAACCTGAGAAACTACGGGTTATAAATGACTCCTTCTTTTTGGAAAATGATGTTAAAGTTCCAATTAATATTTCCAATTGAAATGGCTATATTTACATACCATTTAATAAGTGAAACACAACATTCACAATGTAACATTGAATTTGATATATAATATAAAAAAGAAGAATTTATCAATACAGATTGAATCTCATGATTCGTAAGTTTTACGAAAAAATGTTTTAAACAAAAGTTGCATCATTTTTAGAGGAATTATATCATTTTAGTGTTTGCTTTTCTTTCGAGATGCGAAGATGATCTTCAGTTTTTTAAATGGAAGCTATATTTTTTAACCAATTAATTGCTGCAGCATTTTCTGCAAAATGATACTAGCTTAGGAGATATTTTAACTTCAATTTCATAAAATTGTAGAAAAGACGAGGAAAGAAAAGGGCAGTATTCTTATGTTCTACTGTCCTCGTTTTTCATGTATAGATTTTACAAAATTAAATGAAAGAAAACGAATAGTTTACGAGTACAAACGAGTGTTTGAAACTTACGAAAGAAGTATCTATATCTTTAAACTCTTGCACTAATAATTGGATCACAGACCATAACCGAACCGTATACAATAATTCGTTTTCTTTTTGAATTCATTGGTATATTTCTGGATAGAAATTACTAAAAAGTAATAAATTTATTTGTTTTGCCTGGGTTATATTTCAATATACTTAAAACTGAGAAAATATTACAATTTTGGGCCAAATATTTTCGACGTGCGTGGCACGTCATTCCAGCGCAAGAGCGTTAAACATCTTATCTTGGAATATGGTAAATGGTAAATTCGAAATTCTCCCGAAAATGGAAAAAATTACGAAAAGATGTGAAACGATTTGTAACTTATATAAAGTGATAAGAAAAAGAATTCATAACTTCGACGATAAGTAGTAGTACTTTAACAAGACGAAAAATTAATACTGAAAATTAATTTTCAGTCACAAACGATTTTTTATTTTAATTAAAGCGTTTGACTCATCATTTCGTCTTTTGTTAATTACAAGTATTCTACGTGTCATGTTCATATCTTCTTCATTCGTATGAGAGAATCATGTACTTTCTTAAACGTGAAATTTCTAGACGTGTCCCACAAAAATAAGGATTTCGTATTTCCTGATGTAATCAACATTGATTGTTGATGAATACACTACGAGACTAAAAATCTTAACTAGAAGATTCAAATCGAAACAAAAGATTGTTTACAATTATTGTAATTAATAATTATGAAATTATTAATTTTTCGATTCGTTCTTTTATCATTTTTAAGAATCCTTTCTTTCATCGCCGAAGGAAAATACGAATAGAATGAAACGATAGATCGCTGTTTCTTAGAAAAACGTCAGAACGAATTCATAACGCAATCCCTACTTTCTAACTTTACGCTAAACAATTTCACTAAATATGCAAATTATCCTTACCAAAATTTAACAAGATTCATTTCCCTTTCACCGGAGAGAGAAAGCTTTATAATTTTCCCTCTGCTTCCAGAGATCCAATTCTCCTTCCGTTACCCGCACTACGTAATCGCAATCTCCCCGACTGTTCACATGCTCAACTAGCAACTCTTCCTTCGCCTCCGTATCTCCATGAGAAAACGAGCGCATGCCCCTCGACTCCGTACATTTTACAAACGTTTCCCAGGTGAAACGCGTCGGGTAGAGTGCGAGATTCGACGAAATAGGACGAAATAGGACGAAATAGGAGGAAAGTGGGCGAATAAATGCGTTCACGGTTCAGCGATACGGCGGAACGCGACCGCATGGTCGGCTCTGACGACAGAGAAGCGATCGTTCAGCGGGCGAACAACGTCGCCGGCGAACGCGAAAAAGCGCGGCTCGTTTCGCCGGCTGGCCTCGAAACGTTCACGGGCAACTGTATAACCGGTCGCTTGTTATAAATCAAAGGTCCGGCCGGTTATCGCTAAACAGCCGCAAACAAATCGATCTCTTGTAATAAGGTATAATGCGACGCGATTAACGCCGATAATTGCACGCAATCCGCTTAGACACGGCGGACTGTCGATTTTGCCTGAAATTCTCATTCGAACGCGTTCGTTTCCTCTTTGTGAATCGTAGAGAGCAACGATCACGTACAGCGATCGCGACGCGGCGTCATTTTACTGTTGGAGCATGACGTTGACTTTGAGAATTTGAATTACGATACGGTTGTCGATAGATGTTGATATTTATTTACAAAGGAAATATAGCGTATTTGGAACATTGTTGCCGACTGTTATACCGGAATATCGGAAAAAGTACTCTATTATGATTCGTAACACCAGAAATAATTGGGGACGAATTCCCTTTTATCAATGACATTTGCGGATGAAACGCAATTTCAATGTTTCAGCTGAATCTACGGATAATTAGAAACTTCTGGAGCAACATTTGGTACGTAGAACAATTCTCTATCCAAATTTGATTAATTACATTCCCAAAAATGTGATTTCGCGTAAAAATCTGCAGTCTAATGATCATTGTATGTAAGTGTATTTCGACAATGAACTATGTAATGAAATAACACGTTATTTGAAATAACATTCTAAATATTAGATCTGACTGAAACATTTATATTATAATAGTTAACAAAACATTTCGGTGTAAGAACCAATAAATCAACTAATGGTAAAGTTTAAATTTTGATAACGAATATGCTACATATTTATTCTGTATACACACATATATATATTGTAATTTGTAATCAAACTAATATACATATTTTATATTTCTATATTTCACATATTTCATTTTATTATGATTTTATTAATGTTGATTTTTACATGTATTTTATTATTGCGAAGATCTCATGTTTCCTCTGACAGTAGCAAATTACAAATACCAGTTTAAACTGCTTCACTACATTTCTACGTGAAATACTTCCTGCAAAAACGGTATTAAGGTCAGCCTTTTTGGAGCGGACGTTGTCCCGACTTTTAATTCTTCGTTCCGTTTTCAGAAACAATATCATTGATAGTAGCGATAGCTGGCTTTTTCAACGGCGACGAAAAATTTAGGTTAAGCTGAAAACGGCACAGCAGCAGCCAGGCGGCTCTCTGTAAATTCTGCCGTGCTCGAATCCACGAGATTTCGAGCGGCCAACAAAGGGCTGATAAACAAACAAGAACACGACCCAGTAACCCAGCCATTACCAGGTCGATTCAACTTGCACGTGTGAACACTGCAAAGGCGAACACCAGAGTGAGATGAAATTAATGAATGATCCTTTCGAATCGTGTAATTATTTTAATTTTACCTAGAACTGTAAATTTTATTTGAAATTGGAAATAATTAAAAAATATCTGAATAATTATCAAAACGTAATGGTTAATTGTAAAGTAAATTTTTAAAGTAACGTACAAAATTACTCTATACTTTTGTATGTTATTTTTTCCATATTTTCTCTGAATTTTAAATGCCGGTTTCTTTGAAGTTAAAACTTCAGTTTATTCTCTCAAAGCTTAAACATTGAAGGTCTGATTTTTAAATACCTACGTAAATTTTATTTTTATATTTAACAAATTTAACGACAATTCGAAATAATGTTCTTTTTATTAATTAAAGCAAAATAATGATTATGGATCTCTTAAATATATATAATATAATTTTCAATACAGTGAAATAATGTGAATGAAATTAGGACAAATATTTGCATAAGCAAGATGGGATTTCGAATTTTATAATGACAAGAAATACTAACTATAAGATATATACAATAACAATAATAACAATAATAGTCAAGCAAAACTGCAATTTTTAGAATTATTTATTAAATTAATTTCTTGCATCATGTGTTGCAGGCATAAATAAGAAAATGTTTACATTTTAAATAAAGTATTAAGTATTATAATTGTTAGAAAATTTAAAAGTATATATATTATTATAAGAATGAAAACTATCGTTTTGGACGTTTTTACTTCCATTGAACGTAATGAAAAGAATAATCATAAATAATAATCTCATTCTGTCTTGTCATTTTGTCATGATATAATGAAATTGGTATTAAATAATTAATAGATATAAATTAAAATAATTTAAATTGTAAGAATATAACGAATTATACTGGAAAAGATATTTATCTCTAGAGTATTGAAATAATTTTCAAAATGTAGATTAGATAAGAAAAGTTTTTCTAAACTTATATTGTCATTAATTTAAAATAATTATTATTTGCAATAAGTAGAGACATGAATGAATCACGATTCAAATTTTAATTTTTGGGCAAATCGAATAAAGTATAGAAATACTTGTAATTGGTTGTATAAATTAGTACACATCGATAAAGTTTATCGATAAATCTGTGAAACGATCTTCAGTATATTTGTATAAATTTCCAGTTTTCAGTTACAATTTCGAAAGTTATTTGAATTTAAAATACATCAAATTTCAAATGAATATATTTCCATTCGATTTCCATTAAATCAGAGAATGAAATAATGTGAATAACTCGAAATAATAATTCCAATATCAAATTACAATATCCGTACTATTAAAACGTAATTTTATTCAGGGATTAAAAATGGCTTCGGTTCTCGAAATAGTTGTAAGAATTGAAATGGCATATCGAGTTCGATTCTAGTTTTATAAAATCGATACTGTTATATATTAGTTCCATAACGATTCCACAATGATTATATATCGCTCCTCCAACAACTTCATTCAATCTATCTTCTTCCAATTATAAGAAAACTCCGAAGAAATTTTCGATCATAATAGTGTAAAACGACCGATTAAAATACCACCAAGTCGAAAAAACAATAAATGATCACTATCGAAATCGATATAAACCAGAACTTGATAATTATTTGATACAGAAGAGACCTTCATCAATTTCAATGATTCTGAAATATATTATCGGGGATATGAGTTTAAACAATTTTTCCTTTCTTCAAAATATTTCTGATTTCACATATTCAACGATACATCGCTTCTTGGGATTTAAATTAAATTAGAATTAATTTTAAGTTATATTTGCTTAAATTTATTTATTTATTACATTATATTATTGACACCACATAATTGTAAATAAAGCTAACACTATTACCTTATTAAAGTAATTCTCAAAAATAAATAATTCTTAATAAAATAAATTTTCAGTGAGAAAGAAATGTCACTTACTGAAGTGTACACTTTTGAACATAACATTACAAATTCAAAAGTCATTGAAGTCGGCGAAATTTATTTTTTAAGAAGCGGATGAAATATATTTTTACAAATATTTGGAAACCAGAGGTGGTATAACATGTATAAGGAATCGATATTTCAAGGTCATTGAAATCGGTGAGGCCTTGCACGCTAACTTGCTTCAATATTCTTCGAAACTGTCATTTATTAATCTTCATATGACAGTTTTATCTGAAATCGTTTCAATCCCTATTTTTGATATCTTACAAATCATAAAACCTACATGAAAAGACTTTTTCTCAGTCCTTGTCGTCCATCGGACGAATCGATATACAAACAATCTCCTCCGACAATTCCAACCTATCTTCCTTTCGGCCACAAAACGACCCAATTAAGACATCGTCGAGTCGCCCTCCGTCAAAAATGATCGATACGATCATCTTACCACTTTTCCACCCTTGTGTATCCCGGCACAATTACATCGGTCCCGTGGCGTCGATGGGCGCGGTCCATTTACATTTCATTTCGGTAGGCAGCCGAAGGGTTATTTACATTTTCCTCGCGTTTCCCGGCTGCCAATCGCGAGGATCGAAGCGACAGCGTGGCGAATAAGGAGGAGGGGGCGAAAGAAGCGACGGAGAGGACAGACAGAGAAATGCTTGGAACCGCGAGGAAGAGGGGGGAGAGAGAGAGGCTAGGTTTGAGTGGAAAGAGGTTCGTCCCTGTAACGTTCCGATTTAATGGAGCGCAGCGACTTGATAACGGGCAACGGGGCACTGCAAGATTTATTAACGTCTCGCGACGCGGATAATGTCTCACCTACTTGCCGAGCGTGGAAGCAGACTCTAGCCGGGCTGAATTATTCGCGGGACGGAAATTAAGGCTAGAGGCCGGCCTGTCTTTTAATCTCCTCCGAGAAACGTTTCCTTCGTTTTCGTGCCACGTTCACCTCGCCGCTTTCGCCGGCACGATGTTCCGACCATCGCTTGCCGATCGATATGCCGTAAATTCAGGAAATTCAATGATACACAGGTCTCGTGCACGCACGAATCGCGGAAGTTCTTTTCTCGGGAGGGGGATACACACGTTCGCTGTCCCCCGAACACGGTGTCGTGCAATTCGACCAGGCAACGATGGTTGAAACGTGTGCGGGTGTTTTGGTTAGAAGGATGAAACTTGTCGAAGTGAAGCAATATTGAGTTGGTGTGTATGTGGGTGGATGTTGTGTGATCTTGGTTGCAAGTGTCGAATGTGTTAGTCCTTTAAAATCCAATGTACGTACCAGAGAAAGTGTAAAGCGTCTCACTGGGACACAGGATTAAATTCTTACAGAGAATTCTTATGTATTCTCATATATAGTAATTCTGTTAAATTGTATTTTATTTCTTTGAATGTATATATAGTAAAATTCCCTGTTTAACTAAAATTTTAGTCTTGATTAATATGGTGCAATATGGTTACGACAGTGTTACACGAACTGAATTATTGCACGTTTCTTTTTAGAAACTGCAACTGATATTTTTCCCGTGTTACCACCAAGTGCAAAACTCGCAAAACTCGTTTCGCTTTAATTTAAAAATGTTCCATCTACAGATTAATTTCCAAATTAAAAAAACGTTCTGGTTCAACTGCAATTAGTTTTTCCTCTCTCCCTTACATTGTAAATATAATAATTTATTTAAAAATATAATCTATGCAACACTAGGGTAACATTAAGCATAATCATTGAAGCATAAATATTGATCCTTCTTCAGTTATATAAAAAAAATTGTTTACATTACATTAGAAATATTTTGCTTGTTTTTATTAATGAATTATAAACAAAAGTCTGAGTTAAAAATGATTTTTGGCGACATAGATATTGCAGTTTGATAGAAAAAGTTTTGGTACTGTTACTTGTACTATTTTGTTTTCTAATAAATTAACTAAACGGTTTATCATATAAATAAAATAAAATAGATCATGTAGATCAAATAGATTAAATAAAATAAATATATTGGAGCTACTAAATAAATATACTGTATTGTGATGCTTGACCTTGAGATAACTCAGAATATATTACAAAACTCATGTTCAAAATTTTTAAATGGAACTGACAACGAGAATCAAATTATCTGCACAAGTATTTCTCGTAAACTTTTATCGAATTATTAAAAAATGTTCGTGCTGCTGGCACGAATGCCATTTATTTTAAATAAACACACAAAATTTTAAAATAACATTGTTTAAAATAATATAAGGTACAATTATGTTCAATCTCATTGATATGATGATATCTTGGGTAGCATATCCATCAAATATCAGTTTTCATGAAAAGTGTGTGAACAATGTGACTTGATTTGTTACATTTAATTCCGCTGTTCTTCTTTCTTTTTCATCACGTTTCTTCAGATATTTTTCTTTACAATACATATAAAAAGTGTGGAGCATACAAAAGGTCGTAACATTTTATTGAATATTAAAACCAAATATTTAAAAACAATGTACGTTTTAACAACATTTGTTGAAATATAATATTCATTTCGGGTACAGGAAAGCAGAATTAAGAATGTGTTATTCCAGTTTTTAACCTGGAATTTTCTAAAATAAACGTATTCCACCCTTATACAAGATGTCTCACAGTGTTGTAATCTGTTTTCTCCGAAACCATTGCAGATGTTGACTTATAATTTTAAGACATTAAACGATGCAGAAAGAACAAGAGATTAAAATTTTAAAGAAATTAAATAATGCAGAGAGAAGTTTTTAAAGATATTTTTAAATGAAACGATATATTTATAATAATACTTTTCTCAAGAATAATTTTGGGAAGATATTTTCCATTCATTTCCAAATATTTTTCTTAATTTTTTTTTTCACTATATTTTTCGATATCGTTAATAACATTTTTTGGACTATTGGATGCACAAATATATCTTTCATATTCATTTGTAAGAAAGTTCTTATTGAGTTAAGTAGAGGAATAAGTGATACGTGAATGGAATTTGCTGATTAGAATCATAGAAAATGAAGAAAATCAAAACAGATTTGATGGAGAAAGGTCGATCTAGTGATACGTGAGGTGCTCCCCTTTAAATCGTTGAAAAGTTATCGCGTATAGAGTCCGAATAAAGAAACAAACTGTCGTGCTTTATATAAAATTTTCTGAATTTTGTGACACAGATATAGATATCCTAAATTTTATAGAAAAAATATAGTCAAACATTTAGTCAAAAATTTTTTTTAAATAGAATACAAATTATTTCTATTCCAAAATTATATTAAAGATGTAATTTACATATTATATGTATATATATAAATTTAAATATATATAATAGTATTGGAATGCACAATCGCTTTTGTGTAATTCATTCAAAATGAACGTTCTTTCGAACACATATGAGTAGATTGAATTTTATATTTTGGAAGTTACAAAAATGTACACAATGCATATAATGTGCCAAAATGTATAAAATATCTAAAGTGTTTATTATAATGTATAGTACATAATATAAAATAGTCTATTTAGATTTTGATTGTTTCTAAACATACGTTTTTTATATGAAATTTGTTCATTTCATATAAAAAATAGTAAAGTAATTACATAAATAGCAGAGTTAATAATGTTAAAAACATTTAAAAAATATTGCATAAATGACTTCAACAGAGAGATAATTATTTACAATCAGTATAAATTTTATTTTAAAATTTGATGGTAGGGTGAGTCAAATTTTTATTTGAAATATTGAAATTTAAAAAGTAAATATCAAATTCCTATTAGAATAGGATATCACGGATAAAATAATTTTACATACGCAATATTAAAAAATCAAAAAAAAATGTTTTCATTACAATTTTATTATAACATAATATTTTATGAAAATTAAATAGTCCATCTCACAGGCAAAATTCATAAATTTCGTGTAGTTAATAATTATTTATAACAATAGTTAGTAACTAGTTAACAATTCTATGTCGGATTATTTACACGACTTTTAACGTATTACTTTATTCAAAGCTTATTGGTTATAATTTATTTTATTTATAATTTTATTGGATATTTATTGGTTGCAATTTTTTTTATTATATTTTTATTATTTTATTATATTTTATTTATTATTATTTATATTTTATTATATTATTATTATTATTATCATATTTAGGCTTTTAGCGAATAGTTAAGAGTAAGTAATAGATAAGTGCTAGAATATTTGTTAATAAATTACGTCCACCTGAATAAAATAAAATAAAATGTTAGACTGTTTCAGTTTCAATTCATGGCTGCGTATTTTTCAAAATTTACGATGCGATGTGCTTCAAATATTGAAATACAAGTATTAACAAAATTTGTTAAGTAGTTTACTTCACGTCGATTGCAGTTGGCGCACTCATTTCAATCAAACATTTCTAATGAAAAACTGACTAGTGAAACACATACATCTATAACGAAAAATTAACACTGGATGCTAAATTGAATATTTCCGCAAAATTAAACATTTCATAATTGCATCTATATTTATTTATGAAAAGTAAGATGAAAATAAATTAAATTTTGTTTCTTATTCTCCAGTTATTTCTTGGAATTAAAATAAACCATTCTATGTATAATTACAAGAAGTGAAACATTCAATTGTTCATGATACAAATCACAAAGTTACCGTACATTTGTTAAAAAAAATTTCTCAATTCTTCGATAATATAAAAATATCTATTTTCACGATTTTTAGAAGTTTCGTGTAATTGTTTGAATGAAAATTAAATGTTAAATAAATGAGCAGTTCTCGCTTTCTCTTGCTGTTTGTTACGGACTTGTATTTACCCAGTTTGTTTCACTATCTCTACTATTCCCGAGTCTTTCGCGCTGTTTTACAAAAGAAACTTTTAACAAGTTCCATCTATTCTCGAAGTTTTTCTGCTCAAACCGAACGATAACGATCCGAACTAAAACAATGACAAAAAAAAAAGAGAAAAAAAACGAAACGTTGATGTTGATTTTCCAGTGCCCCTCGCCCTGTTTCCTTTTTAATATTTCCGCGGCAGAATGAGAAAGTTTGTTTGCCACAGAACTTCCACGGTGAGCTCTTAAACTTTTTCAAGAGAGGATGTAAAATTTGATCCTACTCCATTGTTAAACTTTTTCTACTCTTGGCGCATGAATATCGATCGATGAAAAATAAGAACTTCCATCATTGTTGCCAATGATGTATTACAGTAATAAATGAATATTCGTTGTCAACTATTTTTCTTACACAGGTCTCCTATAATATGTCATTGTTTAGAAGCTTGAAAAAGTTTATCAAAACAATAAGACTTATTTCATTCAGTATGTATAAAACGTACCAGTTTTGTTTAAAATTATTTACTTACTTATTTACTTAAAAAAATAACTTAAATATACTTACTTTATTACTTTCAATTATAATTTTTATCGCAATTCATATTATCACGTGATTTTAGCGGGGGTAACCCAGAAAGCCTCTTCAGGTGCAACGCTAATGCAACGAAAATTAGCGAGTGGTTGATTTGGGTCACGTGATTCGTGAGGAGGCGTGGGGTAGACGTCGAGTAGGAGTGGCGTTGTCTGGTACTGAGCGATCGCACCTCTAATTTGTTTTGTATCGATTCAAATGTTTGCATATCAATAAAATTTTATAGCAAAAAAGTCGTCTTCATTTCCTAGCCAGAACAGTTGCTTCTGGGCCTTTCAGTGAGAATCGTACTGGGGTACAAGTACAGTTTTCTCGTTAATATATATCTTATAAACAGAAATATATACATTATATGTAATATAAAAATATATATAATTATATAGAATTTATTTCTCATAATTACAGTTGAAAATTTTCAATTCTTATGCAAATATGACGTAGCTATAAGATCAAGTCAAACGATAAAACTTAATTAGAGAAATGCAATAGTTAGATATATGCAAAATGGAATAGTTAGATATATACAAGTTATTGTTACAATTTGAATCTTTTTACTAATTAATCATTAACTTGTATGAAAAGAGTTGTATGAATCAATTTCCACAGCAAGAGCAAAGAAGTATTAGTAATAAGAAGTGATAAATTAATATGTCAACTCTGACGAAATCTAATTTTTCATTTTTTATAAATTCTTCTTAAATTAAAATTTAATGATAATTTTACTAACTTATATTTTTTAAAGGATCTTACGTTATCTCACAATTAATCTCACTTATTTTAGAAATGAATTTTTTACGTTCTCCCAAATCTCAATAATTAAATGATATTATTCTTCCTAGTTTAATCTAAAACTTCTCATAAACTTGGAATTAAAAGGAAATCGATCAAATATCTTCAAAAAAAGTGGGGAATTTTAAACAAATAATGAGAACGTTTTATCATTTCTTCACCATTGGTGCTGTGCATCTTACTGTGAGTCATATTTTTTTCTCTTTTATAGAATCTATTGAGAATTAACCAGTGAACAAACTTTTAACATGACAAAAATTTTAACAAATAGCTTGTATAAATTTAACTATGCGAGTCTATCTTTTTAATTAGATTACATTGTCACTTACGCGTGTATAATACCTTATGTTTGTATAAGAATTTAATAGTTTTCGAATATCTTTATAATTATGAGAAACAATTCCGTAACGTTGATCAGATATTTATAAGAAAGAATGGGAAACTTTTTAAAAATTAGGATGATCAGAATTTCTAAATTAATTTGTCACTTCTTTATGAACCAGTGCTATTAATCAGACTAAAGCAACAAGGGATACAGCATTAAAAGACCGAGCTATTTTTCACTCTGAATTATCAAGGAGCTCCGGCAAACGAACATTGTTACGCGTGCAATGGCGAAGCAAACGAGGTGGCCAACCAAAGGAGAACGTTTCAAAAGAGATCGAAACAACGTGACGACCGGGCTAATGATATCACGAACGACATAAACTGAATGCACTCGCGCGGATGTGATAACGATCGATCATTTAATGAAAACGCCAACGTACGTTTGATTTCCCCGATTTTGAATCCTCTGCACTACGCCGACTTTTTATTCTATTCTCGTCGTTCTCTAAATTCGTTAAACGGTAGTTCGCCGCGACGACCCAAATAACTGCATTTCTACTAAATAAAGAGCCGAAAATACAGCCATCGAGTCCATCGATCACGTTTACCTTCTCCAAGTTTCGAAATTCTTGCCTGGTTAATTTCTGCTGAAAATTTCAGAAAGCATTCAGTTTCTTTATTTCTGTTTCGTTTTATGTCAGACGGACAAAGAAGTACGGAAGTATCGAGTTTAATCTTCTGTCTTACAAATTAATTTTTTCCAGGTACTGAACAGATTAATTTTGCTTGACGTTTTACTGTACAAAGTGTCTCGAATTTAAATGTCAAAACATCAGAAAACAAACACTTTAGACAAAATCGCAAAAAAAGAAAAAAGAAGAAACAAACAAGTTTACACTTTACTTATAAATTCATTCGATACCATCCAACTCCAGAGACACTAAATTGTAGCTACAGTGCATCAAATGTCTGTCTACAATCAGAATGATCAATGTTAGAACAGTACAGCGTGTCCATAAAATCTCTTTGCAATTTCAAAAATTTATAACGAAGGCAAGTGAAAAGACAGATAAATGGAAATTATTGTAAAATGAGACGTATATACATCTCTATATGGGCACGAAGCACATCAAGACAAGTACTCAATTTCGCTGTGGCATACTCTCATCAATGGCATCAGTGATCCTCTGCTTTAGATTAGTAATGTCTCGTACCTTTGTTCAATGCACGATACACAATGTGAGGATCAGAAAACCCCCATGTGACTAGGGAACTTGAGCGAAATAGTCCAAAAGTGAATGTGTGGTGTGGGATCATGTGCAATCGAATCATTGTTCCGTTTTTCTTCGACGAGACATCAATTACTACAAATGTTTACCTTGACCTTTTAACTGAATACGTGGTACCACAACTACATTGATCTTCAACCAACCATCATTTTCCAGCAAGATGGTGCACCATCACATTGGGGACGGCATGTTCGTAGGTTCCTAAATGAAACATTTTCAGACCGGTGGATTGGAAGGGATGACCCAATTCCTCTGCCACCTCGTTCATCAGATATCATTCCCCTCGACTTCTTTCTATGGTGTTATGTTAAAGATATCGTGTATCGAACAAGATACGGAAGATCCTAAAGCAGAGGATCACTGATGCACGTGCAAGAAATCAAGAACATGGCAAGAAATCGAATTCCGTCTTGATGTGTTTCGTGCAACTGAACCACTAATAGTGCCCATATAAAGATGTATTAAATAAGGCAAAGAAAACTTAAATACATACGTCTCATTTTGTAATAATTTCCACTTATCTATCTTTTTATTTGCCTTTGTAATAAATTTTTGAAATTGTAAAGAGACTTTATGGACACCTTGTATGTTCATTAATACAGATGATAATAAATGATAATATGAGTCATCCTATATGTGAATCATTTTATATAACGTAGTAATGAGAAATAAAATATAATTGCTTTAACATTAAAGTGGCCAAATGACCAATTTTTATTAAAAATTTTATAAATGTAAAACAACGTATTTTTGGAGATTTAAATGTGATTTTTCGTAAAATATATAAATGAAAGTTGTGCTTTAATGTTTGATGGAAATTTTATGTTCAGTCGTCTATAGTTCTGGTCAATCATGTTCATCAAAATAATTCGGTTGTTATTGCATATTTTAATTTGTATTCCTCGATGCAAAGAAGTTTGTGTTAGTATTACATAATGTTGATTTATGACAAAATTTTGTTGTAGATTTCTCGAAATGGAATAATACTTCTTCGTTATTTATAAAAAAATTTTATTCATTAAAAATAATTTTTTCCATTTTCCCACAAACAAAAAAAAATAAAAAAAAAGATCCCTTCAGAAGCAATACTCTAGATTAGAAATATCCTCCGAAAGAGTTGGAACTTACAAATTGCAGAAACTTCCGGCCGAAACTCGTAGTCACGTCTCGCGATAGGATCGTCGCATTGTGGACACGTGATGAATTTTCGCACAATGAGCAACAAACGTCGCCACACGCACGGTTCTGTCGTCACTCTTCGCTGCAAAGAGGCGACAGGGATCCTCAAAATTAATGCCGTTTACGCGCTAGATACCTATCGTCGGTTAATATTTGCCGTCACGATACTGCCAGTTGCGCGTGTGCACGTTCCCCGTGCACGATCACACATCACGGTGAAAAATGAATTTGCGGTCGATCATACGTTACGTTCGCCTCCGTGCAATATGCATTACGATGCACAACAATGCGTTATTAATTACCACGAACTTAAAATGCAGTGGCCGGTTCGACCGTTGCTCGAAATGATACATGTCGCCGTTTGTCGTAATAACCGCCAGTTATTTACCTCATGGAACACCAACGCCCGCCATTTACAATTTTAATCGACTGCAATGGGAAAAAAACCGAAGGGGACAGGGAAGAAAACGCGGCAATGAAATTCACACGAGGGAATAATTTTGTGAAATTTGCAAGCGTACGTTCGATGGTAGTTCGTCGATCGTATCGTTTCAGTGATTTCGGAATTAATTACTGCAACATCGTAATGAAATTGAAAGTCATGTGTTTATAAGTCGTTTCGCTGTCGATGCCGATTATTAATAATCGGTTCCAAAAATTTGAATTGGAGTATTGGAAACACAATGACTGCTGCTATTTGGATATTTAAATTATTATAATTTTGTAAAAAAAAAAAAAAAAAAAAAAAAAAAAAACACCTAGGCCTGTTTCAAAGCTTGAAGTCTTTACTTTCGAATGTATGTGACTCATTTTATTTTAAGATGTTTTTAGATTATGTGTCATATTTCTTCTGTATGATGTATTTCTTCGTCAATTTCTTAAAAAGTAAGAAAAAAAAAAGAATTTCTTGAATTTTCATCGATACAGTTTGAAAATAAAGACGTCAGGCTTTAAAATGAATCTAGGATTATTGTTCCACGATTGCTTTTTACAAAATTACAACAGTTTTAATATTTAGTGTTCGAATAATAATGGGCATAACTGCAGCTACAATTAACTTTCTTCATTTTCAAGGTAATTAATAGGGTAATTCCAAATAAAATCATTTTGTGTATCGTGGAAAACAATCTGATTCGTTAAAAAAAAAAAGACGCTATTGAGAAAACCTGCAATTTGATTTCTAGATAATCTGTGAAAAATATGAACAAAAGTTTATCTAAACAACTATTAAAATTGACAGAATTTATTACTAGATATTTCATTAATACTTTATGATATTATGTATATAATATTTAATATAATATTTTATTAATTACATATAATTTATAACAACAATTATAATATTTTACCAATATTGTTTGGTCTTCTCATTAAAATAATAATAATATTTTTTATAATTGTTGAGCTCCGATTTTTCGGTAAAAATTAAAAATTTTATGTTTTCACCTTTCAATTCATCAAATTTATTTTTTGAATTTCTTATGTCCAAAAATATGGTAAGATGTGAGAAAAAAATTGATTTCTTTGAAAAATTTTTTTCTACGTCATAAGTATTTTAAGTATCTAAATTATTCGAAAGTAAAATAAGTTATTCCTAACTATTCTTTTGTAATGATTTTATAAGAACATTATGAAATTTTCAATTTCAATTCTTAATCAAAAATATCATGCAGGTATTTAATAAAAGGCTCTGAAGAAATTCATAGAACAGTTTGAGTTTTACGTTTAAAGTTTAAAAAATATTTTCTAATGAAAATAATGAATATATAATATCTTACTTGGTTTTGATTAAATAATATACTATTTTTGCTTTAGTTATTTTATTTAATTTAATTAAAAAACTATTTTTTATAATTTTATAAATGCAGATATTTTATACTGTATTTACCTATAATAAATAAAAATGGTACTTTTTATAATTATATAAATATAGATATTTCAGACTGTATTTAACTATAATAGATAAAAGCATTAACATCAATATAATGCAATAGCAAAGCACATGAAAGTATTAACGACAAATTATTGCAAATTGCCAAATTATTGCCAAACACATAATACAATTCACATAAATACGTACATACAATACATAATTATACAGTTAAGCAATTTTCATTATGTTTCACAACAGAATTCTTTAATTAAAATTTAGATGAGTATGATGATTTCTTAAGACTAAAAAAAGCGTTTTGAAAATCTAATGCTAAAAATGTCTTTAAAGACATGAAAAATTTGTTCTTTTCACAATAAAAATAAAAAATAAAATAAAATACGACTTTTAAACATAATTTAAAATTATTATTAATATTAATTTTTAATTATATACTCCCTTGTGATGATTAATTAACTCTATTAGTATGTTTATATAAAATAGCAATTTTCGAATTAGAAAACAAAATTTTTGTTTCCAAATACACCAATTTCGTAAAATAGAATATAAATCGACATATTAATAATAAAATAAAATATTATTAAAAATGATGATATTAGAAAATTAAATACTTTAATAACTTAGTGATCTTTTACCAAGTTGTTAATTAAAATATAAAAAGTAATTAAAGCAATTACAATATTTTTATTTTATTGAAAAGTCTTCTTAACATTCGGTTGTATTTAGAAATCATCCAACAATCTGCTACTTCTTTCAATATGTTTAGTAATGATATTTATAGGTGTAGTGGAAATAAAATTAGTGGAAGCTTATTGTTAGCGGGTGCAAGAATATTTTTAATTCATCAGGCAGTCCCTGTTCGCGTAGTCCCAGTGGTTTCATGCATATAAGTATACAGCGATTGGCGATCAGATGCGATTATAATGGCTATGCATAACATGTTATCAATTTTATGATAAGATTAAGTACAATTACGCCAGTTTCGAGTATAATTAGTGGAAGCAGCATCGATATTGTAATAGAATTGTGATGATCGATGTGCTAAATTATAAAATAATAACGTTCAATGTTCCAATTAAATAGTCATATTTTCGCATTATCTTTTAGGAAATTTCAATAAATTAAGTTTGGACAAAATTATTCCTTCTCTTTGTTTCGTATGGTCTTTAGGGATTATACATTCTAAATTTATAGAAACAATTTAGAAAAAAATAATTTAATAATTTAGAATTAAGACACACAATAATAATTTTAATAATCTAGAAGTAAGATATATAAATTAGAATAAAATAACAAAAATACACGAATATCACATCGTTCTATTAGTAATGTGGCTTTTTTTGAAAGCAACGTTTAAAATAACGAAAACTGTTACTACAGGTAGAACTTTATAAAACTGAAATTAAAAACTAGAAAAGCTATAGAAAATTCATCACTAGTCAATTTCCAAGAATTTCTCATTTCTATATAGTATACAAAAGTTAACGATCTGTCAATCGACGATTCATTATTATCAATTTTTCAGTATAGTAATATTTCGGTCAATTTCGACTTGCTTTTTTTTTCAAAAATATCTTAAGTTTAAACAAAATATGACATATTATTAGTAAAAAATTATTAAATACGAAAAAGTTATCATTAACTATGATATCATTCTTTGATCTTTCTGAAACATTATAAAATCCTTTCTGTTTATCAAACTTTTACAAGATGTAATAGAAAAGTTCAAGAACTGTAATTGAGAACATTTTAGTTTGGAAGAAACTTTCGAAACAAATTCGCAATATTCAAGTTAAATTTCCATGTCTTTCGAGATTTTGCAGACACAACGATTGTAAAATAAAACGCCCGCGATCATCTTCGACTACGCGCTGTTGCATGCGAGTAAAGTGGAGATTTTTATGAGAACAATTCAGAAGAATAAAGTATTACGGATAACGCGTGTATGCAAAGATTCGTTTTGTTTAATATTCTATAAAACCGCAAATGTTTGACATCAAGACGGAAAATTATACGACGCGATGAAATCATACGATATTGTTTGTTGGATGTAGTGCGAGTATCGGTTTTCATCGGTATTATGATAACTGGATAATTATAGTCCCTGAAACCTCCAAATCCACGCATTTCAAATGTGAAATCGGTACAATGCAGTTGAATTCAATGAAATCGCGAATGATAATGATAACATACTGATGTAATAAATAAAAGAATCGTTGACTTTAATTTTAGACACGATAATATTTATAATAATAAGTATTCATAGAAAAAAAAAAATAGAATGAAATAAAACTCAAAGTGTTTCATTTTCTACTTTTAGGATTATCTATCACTGTCGAGCGTAATGATGATTGTAATTTTAAATGCAACACTGCTACTCTAGAAAAAATTTGAATTTGTTACACGTGTAAAATTCATTAAATGTCTGATATTCAATTTTCAAAAATCATGTTCAATTTTCAAAAAAAAAAAAGATTGTTAGAATATACATCGTAGATTGGAAAATTTTATAACAAAATTTGATAGGTAGAATTATAGTCATTTATATGGACTAGGACTTATGGATTGAAAATACCAATCATTTTTAGAATACCAATCTTTAAAAAAAAAAAAAAAAAAAAACAAATCTCACTCCGTTGTATACACAATTTAATTTTATAGTAGCTAACATAGGTATGTACTTGTATTTTGTGTTTGACCGCAGATTTTTATGCATTTACAGAAAATTTTAAAGTGTACATAATGTGCAAGAATATGTAAAATATCTGGAGCATAATGCGTTTTATAATATTTGGTATGTAAAATAATTTCCTATCCAGATTACATTTTTTTAATTCTTTTTCATACATTCTCAAAAATATGAATTTTCATGAAAATCCGCAGTCTATTGACAAGTATGCGCGTCATTGTTTATTCTTCCGACACAACATTGGATACTTTTAAAATGGGACTATACACCCAACAGATTAAAAATCGATTACTATCGGCACATGATGTGTTACAAATAATTACTGAGAATAAATCGTTATTATCAGACTGCAGATTTTTGTGCAAACTAGATAGAAAATTGTTTTCTCTATTAATTATTACAAGGAGCATTTTATTTGAATATTTTGTATTCTTTCGCACATTACACGCATTGTTGCATCTTCAAATTTCTTACAAATGCATTAAAAAACTGCACTCTAGTCATTATTCATAACATCTTCCCTTCCATAATCACTCTTTCCCTAACTGATTGTGAGATGCACTCGTACAAAACGCGCAATTACCACAAAATTATTGTACAATTCTTCACAGCTTAGTCTTCCTTTATCTGTCATCTATTATATACAGGGTGTCCATAAAGTCTCTTTACAATTTCAAAAATTTATGAGATATCTTCATCAGATTTGTTTTATGTACTCAATGGTTGTCAAGGTTTTTATTACATTGTATTTCAGTTGTACCCTGTTGATGAATAAGATACTGTTAAATGAACCCCTTACAAAATGGCTACTCCTCAAAAGAAGGCACAATGTGTATCATGGTTTATTGAAACCAAATCGGATCTGCAGACTCAGTGAAACTTCAGAACTAAGTACGAAAGAGATCCACCGTCACTTCCGTCAATTCGTGCATGGCACAAGAAATTTATGGAGACAGGGACAGTGTTCAAAGAGAGGAGTGGACGGCCAAGAACATCTGAGGAAAACATCGATCGTGTAAGAAATCGATTATTAAAAAAACTTAAATATATACGTCTCATTTTGTAAATAATTTCCACTTATCTGTCTTTTCATTTGCCTTTGTAATAAATTTTTGAAATTGTAAAGAGACTTTATGGACACCCCGTATATTATCCTCTTACTGCACGTTGCACCGCCGCGTTGCGAATAATACAGCCGCGGTGACATCAATTTTCACGTGATTCCGTCGCTTTCATTTGCCAGCCGCCCCCCGTATTTATGGTATTTCACCAGTGGCGAAATAAAGAACGCTTTGTCGCGTCGGGAATCTATTAGACACCTATCGCCGACCATTTTACACGGACCCATAAAACGTGTCCCCGTAATATATTACTCGGTACACGTTCCTTCCCTTTCCCGCTGCTGTAATTTCCGTTCGAAGTACGCGGGAAATAATAAATTTCACCAACAAACTCGCGGGGTTAATACAGAGATTACCGTAATGCAGATGAATCCGTGGAGATGAAGCAAGGAGAAGAAGAAGAAGAAGAAGAAAAAGAAGAAGAAGAAGAAGAAGAAGAAACGAGAAAGAAGGAATCGATCAAAATACAGGATTGAACGCGGCGCGGAGTGTGTGCAGAAATTTATGATCAGTTTGCAAACGTATTTACTGCTCAGACCGTTCGTTTTGCTTTGTATTCGCACGCCAGGCTACGGATAAATTTTCAAGGAAGAACGGCGGTTTTGCGCTCGTCTGCGTTTAACCTGAATGAAATACACGCTCCCGCCGATTCGTAGTCAAAGTAAATGGAGAATTTCAACCTCTCTGCCATCTTAAATTATCCGCTTTTACAGAGTCGGCGGAAAGATTTATCCCGCTGGGAGACGAGCCTGACTCTCGTTCGACTTCGATTGCTTTCCACTAGATCGTCGAGTAATTTATCGTTCGATTATTGAATGTTAACCTTCCCGCGTACGCGTGTTTTAATGCAGATTTTAGGCCACTGGAAAGCGGATTTAGAACGTAGCTTTCATCCCACGGTTGCTTTTTCAGTATTCGACACGCATCCACCGAATTCAAATATTTAAAGAAGAACAAGGATTTTAAATATTTCCCATCAAAGTCACACGTATAATTTATAGTTGCTATAAGTAAAATATATTATACATATTTTTAAAAACTGTTTGTTTAGTAAGAAAAATAGAAATAAATCGAAGCAAAAATTCGCAAAATGTAGATAACTAACTAACTAACTATTATAATTATTATACAGAATGTTTCTGATTTAGTGGAACAATCAGAAAGGAGATGATCATGCATTAAAAAATAAGTCGAAAAGAAAGAAGAAAATTCTTTGCGAGGCTCCGTTTTCCAGAAAATCCAGCTCCAAAATTTATCCACTGTATTTAAACTTCTAATTATCTAACGCTAATTTTAGATTAGTCAGAAGTGAATAATTAACAAGAGGTTATTCTATCTGCAGTTATTCTATTTAAATTTTATTGCAAGCGAAAAGTATAGAATACGATTTTTTCGTTTTCGAGAAAATCAATTCTTAATTAAACATGTTCAAAGTCTACTTTACAACGAGTTTACTTTAAAACGAAGTCTTAAATGGAAAAATTTTATTCTACACTTTTCACTTATTTCCACAGGTCGAATTATCTCTTACCAATTATCTACTCCTATCTAGTCTAGAATTAACCAAATTCAAATATACCTAATAAAGTTTCAAACTCGATTTTCTCGAAAATGAAGCCTCAAATCAAAAAATATTATACTTTTTTTTTTGACTTGTTTTTTCCATCAGTTGTACCATCGCATCAAAAACATCTCGTGTATTAATATGATATAATTGTTAATGCAATTTGTATATAATAGATATAATAATATAATATAATATATATAATAATTTAATGTGTAATGCTATTAACTTAATTAACAATTGCACGTAATATAAGAATTTATCATTCATTACAAATATTAAATATAATAATTAATTAGATATAAAAATATAATAATTAGTAATTATTAATGTGAATCAATTACAAATATTAAATATAGGCACTTTCAGTTTTATTATCATCATTCGTGTTCCAGTCGAAGATTTGTACGAAAATATAAACAAAATAAAAACAGATATACTTTCAGTAAATTATTCGATTGAAATTTCCGCAAAATGCACGAAACAAAGCACGACAATTCAGCTGACCGAATCAATGAAAAGCATTGACAAAAGAAAATCCCTGTACAAATATTTCATTTTCCTTTCGAAATATTTTGCTTGTTTTGAGTTCAAATTTTCTGACAATATAAAAGTTTTATGTCTTTATATCTTTCAATCAAGTTAGTAATTTATTGGAAACTATTTTATATTTCTTCTTACATTTGTAGAATTAAACAAATCTATTTCTTCCAAAGTTATAATTTTTATTATTAATTCACTCGGCGTTTCAATCTTCATTACAATTTACGTTTTTACATTTGAATTCATTTGGAATTCATATTTGAATTCGCGTTTTTCAAAATATAAATTTCCAACTGAAACGTACACAATGACGATGAAACTAAAGTTACAATTTTCACAATTGATTTAACGAATTGAACAAAAATGAAATATTTTCATTACGAATTTTTATTGCAATTTTCGTTTTTATATCTGAATTTATTAAAGAATCTCGAAAAGTACATCTTCAATTCTAAATGATGATGAAACTAAAATGAAATCACACATTGCACGCAAAATAAAATCTACAGAAATTTTGACGTGTCTCGAAAGTCGATGACACCGCGTCAAAAATAATCCATCACGGGCGTTTCATCAGCGAAAGTCGAGCACTTTCGCGAAGTAACAATGAGGCGGGAGCCTAATCTAATACGTACGCAAATAACGGTTCTGTATTCTTAACACAAGGAAACCTATTATTAAATGCTGTGTAGTGTAGCCTCAGGTGCACCAATTTCTGCACTGCATTACCAACTCCGTTGCACTAAATTCTAAAGCATACTACGACTTCAGAAGCGCAGCCGGGTAATAAACAATTAGGAGAGACAAGGAAATGTAACTGAAACTACCAACCAAACTTATACAGGATCTAAGAGCCCATGTAATTCTCGGAAGCAAATTGATTAACTTCCGTAATGTAATTATACCAATTTAAGACGATTCGACGTTCGAATTACAAATACATCGCTCGATTTATGTTCGACGCTACGAAGGGATCTTGTTACTTATCATTTCGTTACTTATCTTCGGAGATATTTAGGTACATTTGCTAACGATAATGTCCGAACATTTATACAAAGTTTAGTTTGTTGTAGAAATAAACTTTGAAAATTCATTACAATATTTAATTTCAAATATTTGAAATTTCATTAACACTGTAGTCGTGAATATATATCGGTTAAGACTGAAAATATAAATATGTTTAAAAATATAAATAGTAATTAGTAAATAGTAATATAATAAATAATGATTAATATATAGTAGTAAAATAAATAATAAATAATAACTAGTAAATATAAGTAGTAATAAGTAAGAGTAATTAGTAATCGATGAATTTGTTAAAATGTCAAACACAGATTTTCATTTGAAATAAAAAAATTAAAAACATGTAATCGTAAAGTTTCCAGATGTTTTAATGTCACTGCAAGATTGTATAATACAATACAGTTTTGTAGTTTTCTTTGATAAACTCGTTTGAAACGTCTCATTAAATTTTCAAATATTTCGAGACATTTAACCGTTTTTACTTAAATCAGAACTGTTGTATATATTACCATATTGATGTGAATAAGAAATCACTTTGAATTTCGTTTTCAAGATGAAACAATAGAATTTCATCTCTATGAATAAAGTAATGAGAGAATCAGTATTCTTAAGGTATGCCACATTGAACGAAGAAATATTATTTGATCGTTGAATACTGCAGATAATTTACATAAAATTGAAAATATATCTCGGCGATGGACATGAAAATAAGAAAAAGAAAAAATCCCGAGAAAATAGATAATTCATTTAACTCGTCAATCATGACACGAATTGTGTGCAGTTTTCAATGCGTGTTTGATTTATAGAAAACAATTTTGAATCATTGGTTTTTGTTTTATCTTTACTATCTTTATATTTTTCTTTCCGAAGAGAATCAATGAAATTTAATAAAATAATAAATAACACAACATTAACGATATAAAATATATTTAACTTGCTATAATAATATTACTTAAAATAATAATATATTAATTAATTAATTTTTTCTTATAATCAAAAATATATAGAATATGCAAATGAAACATTTAATAAATAAAACAATTTTCTACTTTCTACCAAGTCTGTTTGTGCGTTCAGAAATTAAGAACTTTGACAAATTTAAGAACTGAATTATCCAATAATTTAAAACGTCTCACTTTGTTATTAACAATATATAAATATTAAAATGAAATTTATCAATTAAATTTTCACACAATTTTCTTTTAAGTATATTCTTGAACATGTGAATTTCCATAAAAATCCACAGTCTATTGTTCGTTAATGTGAAATATTTATACCATATTTACGTCATTCAACATCATACACTCCACAAATTGATAATAACTCCGCTGAAATACATGCAAGTGAATTTCAAAATCAATTCAAGATAAATTATCGAAACAAAATGTGTAATAAGATCCCCTTGGTTCTTTTTAATTTGGCTCTTTCATCGAAAAAATCAAATATTCCGCATGAATTAGCTTTCACGCGTGGCCTTTCACTGAGTTTAGCCTCTCGTTGCTGTTAAATTAATCTCGCACCGAACTAATTAGTCGCCCCTTTGATGAATTAATACGCGACGCACTATTAAAACTGTACACGCTATTTCTGCATCGTGTTCCACCGTGTCGGATTATACACAGTTTACGGTAGAAACGTGGCTGATGCTTCATTCATTGGCTCGAGCCGGCTCAAGGCATGTCTTAGAAGCTAATTAAACGTATAATTCCGCTCAACCGGTCAGAGATCAAATTAATACCCTAGAACGCGGTTTCATTCTCCCTCTTACTTCCAGTTACTTTAAAATGAAAGCAAAACGGCGTTAGAATAAACTTCAAGCATCTAACTCCTTGATTTTAAATTCCACAGGTTGCTGTATCTTTGCAAATCTCAAAGATCAACTTTTTCTTGGAGAAATTTCAGCACGGTTCCTCCAAAGAGTTTGGAGCACTTACATTGACAGACAAAAAAAGGTAAATGATAAGTGATAAGATTTTTTCTGTATTTACGCGAAATTTAAGAATGGAAAAATATGCATTATAAACACAGAAAAAAATATAAAAATTTTATATTTTATATAAAATATAAAAAAATATAAAATCAAAAATATACTAGTTTTTATGATATTCAAGCTTTTTGCACAAATACCTGCAATGCAGTGATAAGAAAATATACTGCATTTTGAGAAAATAAAATTATATTTGACAAAAACAATAAAATAAATATAAAGTATTTGAAATACATGGACCGCTATTGCTAAAATGTAGATTTTTATGGATTTACAGAAAATTTGAAAGGTGCAGAAATGCAAGCAAATGTGATACAAAAATATATAAAATATTTGAAAGTATTTATTATAATTAGATTGCCAATATTATGTTTGTGTAATTTATTATATTTATTAAATACAGTAGAATAGGCGCTCAATTCTGAATATTTTATGTATTTTTACGTGTTTACATGCATCCTGTAAATTTCGAAATTCTAAATTTTGCAAAAATGTACATGTAATATCTACTTACATATAATATTTATTTAAAATATAATATTTAATAGATAATTAACACTTATAGTATTTCTATTGTAAACTTTCTTTTATTCGCCATGAGATATGAACAAAGTTTGTTGTCTTATGAGAAGAAAACTGTAATTTATTCGTGTTTTAATTTGAAAGATTGCTTATTTTATCTGAAAGATTTCTTACTTTGATCTAAATACTAATAAAGTATAATACAGTTGTAAGCAAATGAAATTAGATTAAAAAGAAAATAAAGATATGAAAATTCATGCTACAATGTTAGTTAAACAATAAACATTACAGATGATTAATAAATATTTTTGTTAAAGATTATGCCTTTACTTTTACGTAACGTACAGCTAGAAAATTCCCTAAATTGTAAAAATACTACAAAAGATAATAAATAATTTCTCAATAAAAATAAATATATTCCTTTAAAATCATAAACTTTAATTAACTAAATACTCTGAAGTAACTAAAAACTTTTGGCCTTTTTTTATTTCCTACATATCTTTGAGAAACAATGATATTAAACAATAATAGTATTACGAAGGAATATTTTTATTTAACTAAAAGTTTATTTAGCCTATTTAGTCAAAAATTCATTTCTTTTGAAATTGTAACACGCGCGAAATTTTCGATTTGAAACGTATATTCTCTATTCCTTTTTTCTTTAAAATGTTCCCCGAATTTTGCTTACAACTTTTTCCCTACATTTTTAATAAATTTATCTTCCTTTTCGAAACCACGGGATCCCAATGTATCGAAACTCGCGATTTTCACTCGAAGTGAAAGGAGAGAAAAAAGAAAAAAATTATTCCCAACAAAAGAGAAAATGCACGAAAGCTTGGCATCCGCTACTTCCGTTTTCGATTCTGCTGGAGAATTGAGGAAAATCTGAAGGTAAATCGTGCAGAGCTTGCTCGAGCTCTCCTCGACAATTCGTGAAACGTGGAAAAATTTCATCGTGAGAGAAACTAAGGAGAAAGGGTGAAAGGGTCGAGCGGACTGCCTGATGGTGGAACAAACAAGAGGGCGGCAGACGGCACATCGAGCAACGACCAAGCAAACGGCACGAGAAGGAGAATGTAGACCGCGTGTAGATGCGAACGAGATGTGCTTTTTGCGACTCACATGGGAAGCTGACTGGAGGATGAGTCTGGGCGTTGTGCGCGTTATGGGGATGCCTTGGGGTTGCGGCGCGTTGCCTGCAAAAGCAGAGGACCGCCGCTGTGACCAGGCCTGCCACGCTCAGGATCAGAAAAACGAGCGCCACCGCGAACCAGATCGTCTGCATGCCCAAGATCGTCGATGCCTCGGAGTCTGAAAATACGAAAGAAAAAAACTGATTAATATCGTTACACAATGTCATTTTTTCTTTTACGTAATATACGTTACACTTTTTACATAGTAAACGTGTTGGACAAACGAGTGATTCGTTCATTGACAACTAAAGACGAGTCACTGTGCTAAAAGTGACAGCAATTTATCTTGGTTATGTCTGAAATTCTAATCATCGAGACAAAAGTTATTCTTAGTCAATATATACAGGGTGTTCATAAAGTCTTTTTACAATTTCAAAAATGTATTACAGAGGCAAATGAAAAGACAAGTGAAAAAGATAAGTGAAAATTATTACAAAATGAGACGTATATATTTAAGTTTTTTTTTTTTTTGCTTCATTTAATACACTTGATGTATGAGAATCGCCGAAGAAATCAACGACTGAAATTGCATTTCTATATTTTAGCAAGTATTTATACAAAGAAACAAAAGACAAGAGATGCGAGTGAATCCTCGTAATTTTGTACCTAATTCTAATCTATTAATTTAATCTAGGGATCTGTTTGATTCCATATAATGTCATTTGGAATCACGTGACTGACGAAGAGCGGGTAGTCATTCGATAATATACAAGGACTCCTATTTTAATATATAAATGCACTTATTTTCGAAACTATTCGTCGTTTAAAATGCATTTTTTTTTGTTTTTTTGTTTTGAGAGGGCAGAATTTTCTTAGAAAGAGAGAGAGAGAGAGAGAGAGAGAGAGAGATTTTTGTTACACGCAAATTGGTAGTCTTGCAATACGTTCAGACATGTGAGTCTGGAATATCTCAAACAACATTATACATTGACGATTTTCTCATTTGGTCGCATGACACGCTTTATATACGTGTACGTAGGAAAGAATTCCAGGAAATACTCGGAACCACTACAACTGATTAGTTGTTCGAAGGTGGCGGTTTCTTCTCTTTGAATCGCGATCGTCACGCATGGTTCATTCGCCCTTTCTCAATAATACATTTTGCAACTTGTTCCACAATCTCGACACATCCAGGAAACATTCGATTTTCTCTATTTCACGCAAATACACGTTATTTGCAAATTTTAACTTATATTATATTATATTCATTATTATTATTATGTGTAATTATATAGTATATTATAGTATATTATACTATATATTATATTATAATAAAAATTGTACAATATATAAAATAAATCTAAAATAAAAATAAATCCAATAAGTCAATAGCATGAATTTTCCACTTAGTGTAATTTCATCGATTTTCCATTTTGAATTTCTATTTCAGTGATTTTAAAGAATAAGATTCTTAGCCTGATCAAATTTCCTACTTTCAAAGTTGTGAAACATGTAAACTAATTAATAATTAATTTTTATGCACTTGTAGCAAAATTTAAAGTGTTGCGCATAATAATTATAATATAAAAAAATATATAAAATATCGAAAGTACAGAATTTTATATTTTGCATTATATATTCTCATATTATATATTCTATACTTTGTAGGTAAAACAATTATTCATCGTGATTCTATTTTTTAAATTATATTCTCAAAAATCTGAGTTTACATAAAAATCCGCAGTCTAATAACGACTACGATCAATGTAAAATCAAGACATCAAACATAATTCATAATCAGATCTGATAATCTGATTACTAATAAATAATATCATTATAATCAAAGATTCTGATTAATTTAATAATCATTATAAATATCAAATTTAACAATCATTATAATTATAAAATAATTGCACTTTTGATTATGTTTGTATTAGTAGTTTACTTGTATCGGCAACACTGTATATATTTTGCAGAAACTACATATTTATTATTTACACAACACTACAGCTTTATCAGAATTTGTTACAAGTATTCCAAAACTTTTCCATTAACCGTAACTGAAAGTCTCATCTGCATAATTCTTCGGTTGTGATTTGCACAATTTTTTGTGCGATCTGATCAAAATTTTAATATTTTTTATTACGCGTTTCAACACGCGTTCATTCTTATACCAAAGATATATCAGAGAATTATGAACAAATTATTATAAATTCAATAATACAAATACTACTACGCGGCAAGAAATACCCATTAGATATTATCTGTGGTCTTGATCTATTATTTAGGCTTATTACCCAAACTGCAAGCGATTTTCAAGATAATATGTATACATTACGATAATATGCTAGTCTCAATGTCAATAATAATATTTAGTTATACTGAATAGCACAATCGTAAGTGATTACCACATTTGGACATGTTGGCATATGACAATATGAATAATTAATATGTTACGCATCTTAATAAAACATAAATCACTTAATGACTTAAAAATTATCGATTAACAATTACAAATTATAAAAATTATTTAAGACTACTAATTTATTTTAATGATGATTAATTGACTGACGATTACATTTAATAATTAATTACAGAAATGATTATAAACTACTTGAATTATGAATAATCTGTCTTTCTGTCACAGTAAGAATTTGTAACAGTAAGAACTGATAAAAGAGAAGCCGAAAATTAGTAAAACTTCATCTTTTATCCAGTTATTGTTACTCTATACAAGAAAAGAAAACTTTAAATTGATAACAATCTGCAATTATGTTGTAGCTTCGATGAATGCAATACACAATCTTTAGCTTGAGAAAACTTTCTATTTTCTTTATTATTACACTAAAAATTTGTAGGCGCATGTAACTTAGTAAACGACAAAGAGAAAACAATGAGTTTCTAGTTTAGCCCAATATTAGCTAATTCGCTACTGTTTCTTCGATAAAAAGTTTATTTCATCATTGAAGCAAGAAATCAATCGGAGGAGATTGAGAAAGTTATACAACTCTTGTTACTTACATTTTAGAAACAAAATGAAGCTTCTTAAAAAAAAAAGAAAAGAAGAAGAGATCTGTAACAAGAAACGGCTAAAATTGAGAAAAGCTGCTAAACTAGAAATTTATCGAGGAAACTATAACAATTCTGATGTATTCATCAGTGAGAACGTTGAAGAATTCGTCATTCGTCTAATTCGCAGACGTTACGTTCTCCGTTAAAGTAACCATTTACGTCTCGGAGACGTTTTTCCTTTACCGATTAAAATAGCAATGGCAGTTCATCTTGCTGCCAGGTGTCAGGTCAACCGACAACGGAACAGAATTAATTCCCCCGGGCGTTGTACAATACGCTTCGGAGTAGAGCCAACACAGAGAAACCGACCCCCCCCCCCTCCCCCAACAACGAAAAGCACACGCAGTTTCGTTGAATCGAGAGATCGATAGCATGTGCCCTGTGTACTTTTTATCATTAGGGCGATCGGGCAACACGCTATTACCATTCGCGAAAATGAAAAAGAAAAAAGGGATTTCACGTAAAACCATTGGGGCTTTTTAATCTTTTGCGGCGAAATTCGAATGGAGGATGTTCTTGTGAACGCACAGTGAGTAAGAAGAAAATTGAAAATGTTCAGTTTATTTGATAAACTTCTAAATGAACTATTAAACTTCTAAGTTAAAACGACGAAAAAAGAACGTTTACTGAGAGAGGAGATAAAAAGCAATATTTTATTTTAGAATTTAATGTTTCATTAGATAATACAATTATAAGATTCATTTGTATTACAAGTGATATATTTTCTATAATATTTTTTCAAAATGTAAATAGATAGAAGGACAAACTTATTACGTTTGGAAATCACCAATAGAATTAAAGATATTTTCCAAAAATTAGTAATAAAGATTAAAAAATATTTAAATTCAAAGGAAGGATAAAATCAGATCAACGAATATAAACAAGTATAAATAAAAAAGCTTAGAAAATAAATTTTATCTAATATTAAGTACTTTTAAATATTAATAAAATAATTATAACAAAAGGGTAATCGAAGAATTATAAAATTAACAATACTATCATTGGATAATATAGGTATTTGTAAAATCATATAATCATCTGTAAACAAATCACAAAATGAACTCGTATGATATATGATATCTTAATCGTGGTGTAGCTAAAAAAACAAAAGGCAACTTTTTTTTCCAAATTATTTTGAATAACAAACAATTTTAAAAAATCTACTAATAATCAAGTACCGAATTTTCAATAATTTAGCCCTTACTGGCACGTTATGAACGATTTGAAATTTATGATGAACATTACATTCTGACAAGCAACATGCTGTTTCATAATAGCATAATAAATACCAATCACGAAGACATGCAATAATTATTGCAATGAAATCATTAACTATGTATTAATTATTCATTATATAGGTGATTGATGATACATCTGAATGATATGTAACGCGTGCATCTCCTAATTATTCACTACTCACTGTCAGTTTCCCAAATGAATTTTATTGTTATGCAAATGTTTGCATTACTAAATAACTTATTATTAACATTAATTGTTTAATTTTTCACATCTTTTATAATTTTATCATCATTATTAAGATACTCGTTAAGGTATCATTAAGAAACTGTGAAGAAAGAAGGTATGAAAAAAGAAAAAAAACTAGAATTTGTCATATTCTGTTTAAACACTGAAACACTAAAATTGCATTAATTATTTTAAAAAAGATTGAATTCAAAAGTTTGAATATTTCTGTTATAATATCATATATATATATATATATCTATTCTGTTATAATATTAAACACGTTGACTGCTATGTGAAAATATGTTTTGGTTACATATATGGTAGAGAATATTCATTCAATTTTTATAAAATATATTATAATGAAAATACAATGAAAAATTTCATTATTTAATTATTTATGTTATTTAATTTTGTTTTAGATAGATAATAAAATTTATTATATATAATAATATTATATATAATATTTTATATAATATAATAATAATTAAGTATATAACAATAATAATATCAATGCCATTATTTTTATGATTAATTTTATATCGATGATATTTTAATGATTCTAAAATATTTATATAAATTGAAATCATCAATTTGTTAATTAATATATTAACTAATGCAAAGAAGTAAATTATTTAAAAACTCGTAAAGAAAGATAATGCGAAAAAAAGAGTAACGGACAAAAAACATTTTAAAAATGTTTGTCATATTTTACTCAAAAATAGCACAAGTTGCATAATGTATTACACTTTCTATTATAATATTTAGTTAATGATTAGTTTAGTTAGTATTATGTTATATTTTGTTGAAATATTCAAATTGCAGCGATTATTTTAGCTCGAGTATGAAAGTTTAGTATAAATTGCACAATATATTATCTCCTGTTATCTCCTGTTATAATATTTTGAGTATCTTTTGAATGTTTAATCTGTATCAAAGTGTTACATAATAAAATAATTGATTTATTTATTAGACGTTCAAAAAGTATAACATATTGCACTATATGTGAATAAATATATTAAAACGTACATGTTTAAAGATGAATGCATTTTTAATTCGTAATATCTTCCTCAATATCAAACTTTCAGACTTTTAGTAATCTTAAACAGCCAAATTTTGCCACGAAAAAATGTACACCTATGGAATATACATATAAAAATATTCAATTTTTACAAAATTATGTTAAAACAAAAGTGCAACAACAATGCATTTTGATTTTATAAATATATTATCTAGTTATTTGCATTATATCAAGATATTCGTCTTGTTATGATTATTGTAAAATATTCATGAAAACTGTAATTAAAATAATTACCATCGCATTCAACGTGTTAATTAACGTGTTAAAGAAATCGCAAAGATGCGGGGAAAAAAGAGAAACGGAACATGAATATTTCAGAAATACTTATCATGCTTTGCTCGAACATTGGAATTACAAGAATTATTTTAGAATAGAAGATGAAGTTTGAAAATACAGGACATTTCATTTAACAACATTTAATGAAAACAGAATGATTAATGATTCTCGTACAAATTCGTTTAATACTTTGGAACAAAATACTTCAAGTGTAGAATTAATATGAAGCTGCTTCAATCAGTCGTTTCAAACGTGAACCATAATCGATAAGTCTGATGCTAAAATAGATTTTCCATGCAAAAGGAATGAAATGCCGTCGATTGACGGGAACAGAAATTGATTAAAATGCTTCTCGTGAAACGGCGAACGCTGACTATTCCCTGTTTTATCGTTTTCCCATATTTTGTTTTTCCTTGAAATTCCCTTTGTACGGGATAACAGCAGATTATCAGTTTATTCAGAATATTATTACAGTGATTGTTTGGAAAAAAAATTCAATCGAAAAAATGGTAAAATTTGAAAAATGTCAGCTCGTTACGAGATACGTGATGTTTAAGTTTTCTTATAATAAAATCAATAAATTCATACAATTAGAAACAGTAAGCGAGCTTCAAATATCTAAATGAACTTCGAATCGGTTAATCCCTTATTTTATAATATTGAATAGTCGTATTCATAGTACAAGTTATGACCTTGATTTTAAAGAAAAAGCAAATTACAAATTTTAGGAAATTTCAATTCGAATTTTAAATTTAATTTCTTTAAACTGAGCATTGGTAAATAAAAATTATATATCTGTGATATTTCGATACTTTATATCTGAAATAATGTTACAATTTCAATAAGTAATACTTATTCCAAAAATTGAAAAGGAAATCGTAAGGTACGGGATTAATTCTTATTAATTTGATTCTCGTAACGTTCTTTTAATAAATTTCTCTCTTGTCCAATAAAATCTAATTGATTGAATGCATCTTCCTTGAAAGAAGAGTACTTTCAATATATCAAATTGAAAAGCTCTGTCGTCGGTTTCCAATTATTTCGTACATGTAAAAATATGTGTATACGTGTATTATATACTAAAACGAATATTTAGTACTAGATGCCTTTTCTTGTATTAAATTATTTTACTGCATATTACAAAATATGAGATAGAAGATTCAAATGATATTCAAAAAAATAACAAGAAACATGTACGTGATTTATAAATTATGTGGTAAAAATCAGTGTTTGTAAGTGTGGTAGACATAAATTTTCCAACTGAAATAGCATAAAATAATGAGAATTTGTTGTAACAAAATGGTTCGAAGTATAGGAAGAGTGTACCTACTTATTGTGGTGAAAATGTTAGATATTATAATAGCAAAAAAAAAAAAAATATTTTTAAATACTGAAATAATATTTAAAACATGATTCCATTATTCGAAAATTTCATTATACCGAATACTTTTATTTTTTTGTCAGTTTAAATGTAGGAGAGTTTATTGTATTGCATGTTTATTGAGAAAGAGATCACATAGTTTGTGACAAAGTATAATACATATATACATATATATCAGATACAAATATTTATGATTGAAAGTTTTCACAGTTTTTTCTTGAACAAATTGATAATTCCTTTAGATGTTCACGAAACTTTCTGACATTAAGAGAATTAAAAAATATCTGTCTCAATATTTTAATAATAAAATTGTTAGCTAAATGAAAGATAGTTCATTTACTAACAGTGGATAATATATGCAAATATTCAATAAAAACGATAGATTTTTCGTCTTCGAAAAAGTAGCGGTATGAAATACAATTTATTAAATTATCTTAATTGATTCTGTGACAGAAGTAACACTTTTTATATTTTTGAATCATTGAATTTCTATTTTTTAAACTTTTTAATTAAACTATATTATTTTATCATTATATTAAATAAAATATTCGTATTTTTCATAATATTCATACATCTCTTACTTTAACTTCTATATTATTTTTAAATTTAATTGGAACGCATAAAAGATTCTAATTTTATATGTATTATGGAAATTCAAGTTTCCAAATTCAATTTAAAAAGCCAAAAGTCGTAGTCCAGACGATTCTTTACCAACGTGATATGAAATACGAAAATATCTTTATTGGGATTTTTTTTAAAACCCGGAATATTAAATATAATTTATCAAATTATCTGATTGAATTTATAACATAAGACATACGTACTTTCTGATAGTTTCGAACTACTGAATTTCTAATTTGTACATGAAATTTTCGTAATTTTTACTTTTCGAAATAATCATACACTTTCCAAAATCTTCTACTCTGTTACACTGTTAAATCCAAGTCTTTAAATTTAATTCGATTTAATCAACATAAAAGAATAAGAGTAGTTTATCACTAAAAATACTTCTAATTTTCACAACCGATCTATGCAATAATCATCATACAGTAACGTACGTTTCGAACGTTTTGAACGTTTTTACCTGAATAAATTGCCAAATTTTTTCATTTAGCTTTTTAAAAAAATTTCAGCTATGTGTATGCGGAGAATTGAAATCTTCAAATCCATTGAAAAAGGCACGAGTCGAAGTTTAAGTAGTATTCAACGAGAATTTGGCAATCCGGTGCCACCATCGCTGTTCGATTACAAATCAATTTGCCCGAGGCGTATTTCATTTGAAATATGAAAGGGCTTCAACCCTGCACTGGGGAGAGTCCCTAAAATGAATCGCTGGTAATTAGAACTTACTGGCACAGAGGGTGGAGGTAGCCTCATCGGAGCCGTCGCCGCAGTGATTCACGCCGTCACAAAGGAGGTCCGTCTCGATGCAAAATTCGTTCAGAGTGCACCGAAAGTCTTTGCAGGTGTGCTCTGGAAATCAAGAAAATATCCATCGTTAAGGGCCACGTCGACGAAAGAATGAAAATTGAAATGACGAATAGGTATTAGAATTATGACACGAATGGTTTATGATATATCTGTTATATGTGGTATGATACGTTTTATTTTATTGGTGTATGAAATATGAAGGATTGTGATATGGTATGAACATTATGATCATGGTAAAAGAAAACGAATATTAGAGTTGTAATTTAAATATAATGATTTAAATATTGTTTAACATATATATTTGTAATGAAATGTGAAATGTTAGTTGATAGTTTATATATATATATATATATATATATATATATATATATATATATATAATTAAGCGAAATGGACTTTTATATGATTTTTTTTATAAAATTATGATATTTAAAATACTGACAATTTTACATCGTTATTGATTCAGTTATCCTCCACACTGCATAAGAAGGAAAGTTCGATTTCTACTATTCAATTATATTTTATACTTAATTACAAATATATTATATAACTTAAATTATTATTATTTTATCATTATATATAACTCAAAATATTACGTCATATTTAATATCTTAAAATATGTCAATTAACTCATCTTCATCACAAAATGGAATATTCACAAATAATATCTACTGCATATCGCCGAACGCAAAATAATCCACGGATAGCGATTAACCAAAAATTTTATATTTATTAATATTTGATGTATATACTGTAATTAAATTGAAGATGTTTATGCAAATTCGTACTTCTAAAAACATAATTTAAAAAAGTGGAAAGTAAGAAATTGTTCTACGTTTTAGTTATTATAAAAAGCATTACACTTGGATATTTTATGTATTTTATATACGTGTATATGCATTCTATGCAATTTTGTATTACATTCAAAAATATAATATATTTGTACTTTAATATTAATATTAATAAAAAATAATAAATATTTCAATATTACAATTTAAAAATTATACATAATTAGTTATAATTAGATAATCAGTTCTATAGAAACTCCGACGACACAGATTTATCATTAAATTTAAATACCGAGGCAAACAGATTAACTTTCGTGAAAAATATAATTATTACTAACATTTGCTACAGCTCCAAGTTAATCAATTGATAAATGTGATAAATTTCTGACCAGAGCATGAAGTTAAGTCGCCGCGGTGCATGAAATATAATCATTGATAATCTAGTTGAAACGATGACAACGAGGCATGATAATTACAAGCGATTCGCAGTTCAAAATCGTCGCTTCCGTCATTATCTGTCAAAGGTACGCGGAGCGATTACACGTGGATCGTAATCGTCCTAACTAAGGCTGGCCGCAAATTCGAACTAATTAGCCGAATTGCAACGAATCATTAATCGAGCGGTACACACGATGGAACGGATAAAAGAACGAGTTCGAGTGTGAAACGACGTCTAGCGCAGAACAAACTAATTATGCGAGCTTGCATTTTGATATTCCACGTCTGTCTCTTGCCTCCGGCTACGTCTCATTTCGTACATAACATTTCTGTCGGCCTGATTCGATTAGGGAAAATGAATTAATCGCCACGACGTGACCCGTTATAATTAGTCCGACGCGTTAATATAAACGAGGATATTAGGGACCGGCGTTGATATTAACGCGCGATTTGAATAATTGCCTCGATAGCCCGATCGCCAATGACTGGATTGTTTTCGTAAACAGCTCGATGACCCTGTTGATCGATCGTTGCTAAAGTAGATTTTGTTGTGGAAATTTGTATTTATTTCGTTGTCCGAATGTTTAAAGAACTTTTAAATGAAAGTAGAAAATTGATTTGTGAATTTCAGAAACATCTTTATTTTATCTTTTAACTTCAATTTTCCACTTTAATTTGCAAATTCTTCTATTGGCAATAAATAGAGGAAACACAGAACTTATAATAACGTACTGATATCAAAAACATAACAACGCGTTCTGGAACATGATACAAATGCAAAACACGAATATTTGACAAAATAATAGAGAAATGTAAAAAAGTTTAATTAAATCGTTTATTTCTAAAAAATTGAATTGAATGGAACTGAAAGTCGATTGGAACGGGTCTCGAACGCGTCTTAGGAAACTGAAGAAAAATAGCTGACAATAGTAATGAGAACAAGTAGAACAAAAGCATCGATTACAATTATGATCGGACGAAAGCGACAAGAAAATAAGTTCTAGCCATCGTCGAGCTTCAAGAAGTGCAGATGAAACGAGGAATACACGATGACCAATTATTTTCGAACGGGAAACGCGTCGATGACGGGAGTTATAAGTTGGACCGATCATAACAAAGTAGTCGTCGAGGGAATGGAAGACAGAGGGGTGGGGGGGGGGGGGGGGGTATAAGAAGAGGGTAACGATCCCTCTGGTCCCCGTTCGCAATTATAACTCCTACGAGGGTTGGGCGGGAGGGGGGGGGGGGTGATGATTCTAGTCCGGAATCGAAGGTAATAAAGGAGAAACGACGGAGGGTTAAAGGATTGGCGCGAGAGAAACGACAGGAAGAAAAAGCAGGGTCCGACATCGCGACGTCCAAGAAAGCGTAATTTTCTATAATTTAATAGTTGAAATTCTTTTCGCCGTTATTGTTCTCTCTCTCTCTCTTGCTCTTCCGTTCCGGTCAGACTTGAACCTATTTCAGAGAATAGGATGAAGATACGGGGGAGGGACAGAGAGAAATAAGACGGCGGAGCGCGACGTGTTTCATCGTGATTAAAAAGGGACGAATGGCCCCGTCTGCAAATCTTCCGCGACATACCCTTTGACGGAACGAACTCATCTGTCGCGAACGGAGCAAATGATCACCAGCGAGTGATCTTCGAAACACTGGTGGTGACAAATGATCTCCGATAATGGTGAGCTTCTAGAGTTTAAAATTCAAGGTCATCGTTAAAATTTTAAAATATTATTCGTATATTTACTGAGATACTAAAATATCAAAATTATCGTTAAACTTTTAAACTATAACTTAGTATGTTAATGTAAAAATGATTTGACAATTTTATTAATGTAAATTATAAAATTTGCTGAAATGACGACAAAGTTCTTCTAGTACTCATGCATAATTCCTTTGCTTACCAATACCTGATGATAATACAGTATATAGATCATAGTATTTATATATATAATATATTTATATTATATTTATAATTATTATACTTAATAAAATATATTTATGTATGTGTTGAATATAATAATATATATATATAATAAATAAATAAATGAATAAATAAAACAAATAATAAATAATAATAAAGTATGTATCAAATATAATAGTACAATGAAAATTGTATTTCACTAAATAAAATAAAATTCTTCTTTTTCCTGGAATCCATAACGTATAAAGTAAAAAATGTTAGCCAATAATTATGACGTTGAAGATCATCATTCATTTGCTCATATCACATTTTCGTTTGTTTTAGTTTCTTCGTCTGCTGTTATTTTTGTATTATAAATATTATTATAAAGAAATTAAGAAGTTGCGTATTATGAACAATGGTGTTCAGAATACAATTTTTAACATTTCGGTTTCACAGTTATTCGCGCAAATATCTAACCACATTAATCAGTATAGAGTATGTGAAGTTATTTGTAAAAAAATATAACTTGGATTCTTTGTAATTATGTTTTAAAAACTAAGTAATAATATTCTGATCATAATAATAAATTTACTTTATTTGTTTACACAAATATATATAAACAAATCAATCCTGAACGATCTGAATTTTAGTTCAATTTATTCGATTTAGAAGTTGTTAGTAATTTTTATATTTTTATAACCAATAATGATTATACCCACTCTATTTTCTTCTATCAAATTACGTTTTAACGCAAAAGAAAGCACCTCACATCCTAAAAATGAGAAGAAAAAAAGGACGATTAAATATATGAATTCTTTTTTTTAATTTTTTCTCCTTTTTCTGCAAATTGAGAACTCGTAACTATGTTAAATGTTCAAATATTTAATGGATTCATCACGATGCCACTTAAATTTTAAAAAGAACTTTAACGAAATGACTTTATATTTAAGTTTCTGTTGCATTTATTCAGAAAGATTGCGTTGGTTTCCACTGAAGGATAATTAAATACTTTCGTCACGAACATGAAACGAATGCTCGCGTGTTGGCAATCGTACATTCGGCGTTTCTAAACCACCCTCTGTTTAACTTGGCGCGTCAATTATTCGTCGCTCGTGCGAGCAATCGATCTAACCAACTCTATCGAAGTTTTTACAACGCTTCGCTCGATAATGGCTTTCTGCGACGTGTGGAAAAGCACTCCGGGAAATGTTTGCGTTAGATTGTTCGATTATTAATTAGATGCCTCTCACGCCAAAACTTTTCAGCTAAATCAAATTGTGCGAATCGTAAACAAATAAAAAATAATGTCTAATGCGAACTGAAAACGGTTCTTTCATATTTTATTTACAACTGATTTTCCTTGCATCTTTATAAAGTAACCTTTGACTTAATTTTTGGAAAAATACACCGTGTGAAAACTAGTCAGATATATGATATTCGTTAAATATTAGAATAAAGTAAATTTAAAATAATATTTATAGAATTAGATTATAGAAATAGAATTTTGGTTAAAAATTATTTAAGTGTTGAACGTTTAAAAACGTACTATATTTTGGTTATTAATTATAATAATAAGTCTATTTACGCATTTAAAGGAATTTTTTATAACTGTACTAATTTTTCACAAGTATGTGATTATGGTAAATTTCTTTTACACATCATTCCAGATTGGTTTTAAACGACAGTCGTGTCTTATTACAGTGTTAAATTATTCATATTTAAATAATAATATTCTAACATACACAACTGTTAACTTCATTATTTTAATTTTAAAATTTCAATTTTAAAAAAGCGACATAAATCTAAAAATAAATATTTATATTCTTAGAAAATTATCTTATCTAAAGAATATTTAACATATGAAAATCGAATATGGAAATTATATTGAATTATATGATAGTATTTATAATATTATTGTAATATTAAATGATTGAAATAATTATAGAATTATATAATTGTACACGATTGTATATATTTAAAATTATAAACAATTGCAAGTGATATAATCAAAGAGTGCATATTTTATTAAAAGGAAAAAATGATTTCAACTAAACTAAATTCAAGTAAGAGAAATATAAGAAACTATATCAGATCAATCAGAAATTAAAATATAGAATATAGTTTCATATTTATGAGTATTATACGCTGCAATCAATTGTGAAAGTTCATGTATTTACATATTTTAAATATTTCAAGAAAGACAAGAATCTTTAATATTTTATAGGTAACAATTTATTTGTTATTTAAAGTTATTTTAAAAAATTAATGTTTTCTATAACTTTTTATTGAAAACTGGATGAAATAAGAAATCGCGAAATTTACTACAATTATCATGGATACAGAAAGTGTAGAAAGTGTGTTATTATTATTACAACAATAATTAAAATATATTTTATTTGTTTCAGAACACATATATACATATATTTTTTGTGAGATCGTGTTTTCAATTTATATTTAATATCGTTCTTATAATGTAAGAAATATTGCTAATATTGCCAACAAAATTTTAACTAACAAATTAATTAGAATTCATTAAAACTCTCCAAAACTCTGATTCCTCTTTATTAAATATAAATAGAAATTTAAATTAGAATACAAAATTCTATGTCTGACTATCTATTTTATTATGTGTATTATTATCATTTCAATTACTTATAATTAATCAATATTGCACGTAAAAATGTCTGTCGAGTTGAACGAGAATTGACAAAAATCAGACATATTTTCTATCGAATGGAACTCAAACTTCGAACGCGAATGGAGTTTTCAGCAGGGCTATATTTCACTGCGATTGCGATTCGACCAACGAAGATTCGCTTGGGGCTCGTTGACTTTCTATGGGATATTATGGACTCCGGCAACTATACCGCTTAAAAGTCTAGCAGGGTTTGAGTTTCGAACCTCATAAATTGTGTAAATAAATTAGATAGATCCCAGACTCCGATTTTACGTTAGATGATCGTAAATTGCTAGATCCATTCTTTGGACATTATCTAGCTTGTTCTATATCTGTAATTACTCGGCTCGAATCGCTCATAAAATTCAGAAGAAGACATAAAAATTTCATGAAAATTCAACTCGCATTTTTAGATATTTCATTTTTAACATGTAAAAATAATAGAACTGTGTGATTATAAATACAATGAAATATTATTATTTTAATATCAAAAATATTATTATTTATGTTTGTTCATTGTTATTAAATATTATTGTTCATCACATATGAGATATACCACGAAATTTAATATTATAATTTAATATCATGATACTACTAGTATTTAACAAATTGGTTTAGAATATATAATCTAAATGTTTCAAAATATATATTTAAATCATATTACATTAAAAGAAAAGTGTAAAAACACTTCAACTATGGATAACGTCGATAAAACGCGGATAATGTTAGCGACTTCAATATTTTAGTCATCCTGCATGTAAGTGTACATATTTATGATCGACATATGTGAGTAGAAACATATATTTAAAATTTAATTAATTTGTTTCAGTTGATTTTTTTCGCTGACACGATACGTCAAAATATATTCATAGCTAAATAATTAATTATTTAAAAAACACAAGAGTTTTAAGATAAATTTCTTAATCGTTAAAGAAATAAAATTTAAATCTTCAAGTATAGTATACAATGGAACAGAATTCTAGGAATTCTGAGTAAGTCAATGCGTTCAGGGTCATCGAAAATAAGAAAAACGAAAGAAGAAATAACTTTTGACTGTTTGATGGTTTGAACGACCTTGAACGACCTTGGAATATCTTTTCAGAGTGAAAAAACATGCCCACACAGACAAGATTTTCCCCATCGAAAGAAATTAAGTTTTAGTTGAAACAGGTTTTTTTTATAATAAATAGTTTAGGAGATAATTGCGTGGGTCAAATGGAACATAAAATATAAACAGGGAAAATAGTTTAATATTTTCAAAGTTAAACTGTCTCCGCTATACTTTAATTTTGTCCATTCAATTTTGCTGGTGTCGTCGCGAAGAGGCTGCCATCTTAAGGACAAAGCAGGATGACGTACGACGCGCTTTCGCGCTGATCCGGGCACAAAAGGAAAGTCGAAATATAAAGTGCGCCCGGGTTAAAGCTGAGAAGACGGTATCAGAATAGAAAGAAAACACGGTGATTTATCTTCAATGTCAATATTGCAGTTCCCACGACGGAACAAAAGCGTTATCATACCCATGACTGAATACATTACAATTTCTCGCTACTTCTTCACTTTTTATAAAATATGAAATTTCTCAAAATTCATTTCCTACGAAATGACATAACATAAACTTGTAATAAACGAACTGTTGATGTTCGGATGACTTCCCACAATTCTAATCACTGGAATTATGCGTAGTAAGATGTTAGGCTTCTTCTGTTCACATAAAATAATTGATTATTCTATTTTTAGACAAGAACAACGGCTCATTCGTTTTCTATGCTGGCAAGAAGCCCTAACGTCTACCACGCGCCGCAACAAATCGATACAAAAAAAAAAAAAATATTAAACTACGTATGTCGAAAAATTATTAGTTGAGAAGATATTTTAACCCTTTGCACTCGAATTTTCGAGTACATAAAGTTTTATTTTTATGAAATCTACGCATAAAAGACAAGGACAATGTGGGACACAAGAATACTGCCATTTTTATACGATACGCCAAAAAACAACACAGTTGTGTCGTTGTGTTTATGTCGTCGTCGTCTTTCGCATTTTACAAAATTAACCAACAATCAGACCAGCCAAACTAACTATTGAATAATTAGTTCTAAGTCATTTATCACTTCAGCCGGAAAAAAACCATGCCATCTTTACGCCCACAGAGAAAGAGACATAAACGATTCGTCTTTGCGAAACTACTTGGCAATGTGAAGTGTGAAGTTAATCGACCGTGGGATTCGATTGTTGACGCTAACCAGATCGAATCCACTGTTCTTTGTACAAACAACGAGCACACGCGTAAACATAGGGTGTCTATAAAGTCTCTTTACAATTTCAAAAATTTATTACAAAGGCAAGTGAAAAGACAGATAAGTGAAAATTATTACAAAATGAGACATATATATTTAAGTTTTTTTTGCCTCATTTAATATATCTCTACATAGGCACCATTAGTTGCACGAAACAGATCAAGACGGAACTCGATTCCTTGCCACGTTCACTGTAGCATAATCAATAATGGCAATGGCATCAATGATCCTCTGCTTTAGATTAGTGATGTCCCGTACCTTCGTTCGATACACGATGTCTTTAACATAACTCCATAAAAAGAAGACGAGGGGAGTGATATCTGGTGAATCCACCGGTCTGAAAATGTTTCATTTAGGAACCTACGAACATGCCGTTCCCAATGTGATGGTGCACCATCTTACTGGAAAATGATGGTTGGTTGAAGATCAATGTAGTTGTGGTGCCACGTATTCAGTTAAAAGGTCAAGGTAAACATTTGCAGTAACTGATGTCTCGTCGAAGAAAAACGGACCAATGATTCGATTGCATATGATCCCACACCACACATTCACTTTTGGACTATTTCGCTCAAGTTCCCTAGTCACATGGGGGTTTTCTGATCCTCACATTGTGTATCGTGCATCGAACAAAGGTACGAGACATCACTAATCTAAAGCAGAGGATCACTGATGCCATTGCCACCTTTCATGCTACAGCGAACATGGCAAGATAATCGAGTACTTGTCTTGATGTACTTCGTGCAACTAATGGTGCCCATATAGAGATGTATTAACTACGGCAGAAAAAACTTAAATATATACGTCTCATTTTGTAATAATTTCCACTCATCTCTCTTTTCATTTGCCTTTGTAATAATGTTTTGAAATTGTAAAGGGACTTTATGGACACCCTGTACAACTAAGTTGGCGGCGCGATGTGCTCCGCGCCTTTGCAGAACGCGGCGTCGATCGTATGTATGTACATTTGCTCAATTGCGACTACTGTTAATTTCATTCAGTGTGTCGAGCAAACTGCCATCGCATTCGGACCCCCGTTGTACAGCGTTAAATTATTAGGTAATCGGGAAAGTTAAACAGCGCAGTTTCGGCCAACCCCCTGTCCCGTTGTTTCCATCGATTAGCATCCGACGCCGCGATACTAAATGCCTGCTAACGGGCCGCTCTTACAACGCGAACATTCCAATTGCTTCGCATCGTTCCGACGCCATTACGCCAACACAGCAAATGGCTGGAAACCGGTATAATCTAGCAGCGAATTGATCGCCGAGTAATATCCTATGTTTTATTCATTTCCTGTCTCTCTCCTCCGTTGCGTCCCGCTGGCCCGAGAATCGCTTGATCTTCCTGTAAACGGCCGATCGAGGCGTCGATTTCTTTCACGGAGGATTAGTGGCCCGCGTCGATCGTTTCGGATGGTTAATTAACGATCCCTTGCGTGTGCATGGCTCGATAGCGGAGGAATTTCGTATCGTTTCACCAAGAAGTCAAAAAGGAGCTATCGAGAAGAGAAAATCGAGTTTTCTCGAATGGCATTCAGCATTTTTGTTTCGCATTCTTTTTGCGTTTTGTCTTTTATTGTAGAATAGTTGTGGGATTTTTTTTCAATTTCGTGTGATTTAGATTTTGAAGGTTTCATGGAAATTTATGTTATATTGTAAATAAAATTTATATAAAATTAAAATATAAAACATGATAATTTAATATAAAATATAATAATATAATATATAAATAAAATTAAAATATAAAACATGATAATTTAATATAAAATATAATAATATAATATATAAATAAAATTAAAATATAAAATTTATATTATATTTAAATTAACTTATATTAATATATATATATATATATATTCATTTTTGGCAGATGTTTCTATGCGAACATGTCATAAACCGAGTTACGAATCTGATACCGTGTAATGAAAGTGTAAGTGAATTTCATGTTGTTTCATTGAGGAAGCAAATATGTGTCGAAAACAAAGTTTGAAATTGGCGAATAATGTGAATGGTTGGATAATGTTAGAGAGCGAGTTTTAGCTTCTATTTCTCTTTTCCTTATTTCTTTTCTTTCTAGTAAACAATTGCGAATTTTCTTTCATTGAGATTTTAGATAACTTTTAGATGAATTTAGCGGAATTTTAGATGAATTTTAATATTTAATTTTGGATAGCCAGCAGAGCTAAATAGATAATATTTAATTTCAGATTATTGCTTAATTTTAACATAAGATAAAGTTGTAATTTTAAGATAAAATCTTTCTTGTATACTACTATATACAACACAGGTTTCGCAAAAATTTTAACTCTCTATTGCCGAGGCAAAGTCTTGCCCACTCGGAGACTCCATTATATATATGTACATATATATATTCTCTTTAACCATAAACCATAAAGTTTCATTCACGCAAGTTGAAGTCAAATTAAAAATGGGCCATTTTATTCTGTTATGTTTATTAGATAAATGCGTAATAAAGATAAATTAAAAGGAAGAATCGTCAGATATATTCTACATTTGCGTAAGAATAAATTAAGTGGAAGAGTAGACTTTTCATTCTAACACAAAGAAGAATGTCTCTGTAGCAGATTAATTCATAATTCTACAATCTATACATTGGTGAAATTAGTTATGTTCACTTGGAGAAATAATATTATAAAAATTGTTGCAAAAGTATAAATTATTGCAAGAATAAACTTGAATACTAAAGGGAACGTAATGTGATAATAAATTCTTATAAATGAAATCTTAATGGAAGTAACAAAGAATTTGTAAAATATGCATACAATTTGAAAATTTTATTACCTACGATAAACATTGAATGAAGAGATAAAAAGTCTCAATACGTCTTAATATGTAAGATAAAAAGGTCTTAAAGTGTCCAGAATTTATTTCGCAAGTAAAATTATTATTAATATGTAAATTTATTATTATAGAGCGTTATAATTGTTTCCACGATTGATAAATGTATTCCATAATCGTCGGAAGAGAGAGAAAATATTGATTAAAATTATTCAAACGAAGACAAAAGTGAATAAATAACAATATCACATATGTTGTAAGAAAACAAATTATACTGTATATTATATATTGTATAGAAGATTATATTGTATATTGTATATTGTATATTATATATTGTGTAAATTATATTTTATAAAAAGGTTTTTTTTTTAAATTGCAAGCTTTATAAATGAACTGCAAATTTACATTTAAAAAAATGAAAATAGATAAATATTTTCAAAGAATGAAATGAACATAATTTAAAAAATAAAACCTAGGTATATTTTGGATATTTCTCATTTTCTATACTTGCGCACATTCAAATTTCGTGTGAACACAAAAATCAGTAGTCTAATTATAAATTATATTGACAAATCTTTTTTACATAAAACAAAATGCATCAAACGCCATGTAAATACCAGTAATTTCTCATAATCTCTCTTCCTCAGAGAGATAATTCTTTGCACAACTTTTTTTCCTTTAACCGAATGAGAAAGGATAATAACGAATAAATATTGATACGATACAGAGGTAATAAAATACATATCTAGTGTGTTTCGTATTTCACAAACGACCGTACAGCTCGTAAAACGATTCAAGCGTTCTACTATTAACAACCGTGTACTGACTTAGTACGGTCATTCCACATTTATTGATATATTGTCTGCAAATCCGATTGCTGGATTTAATTACAATCCCATTGGATATTATCTACCTGTATTTGCGGTTAAATCTCTTGGTCGAGCAACATCAAAATACATTGTGCACCGGAGGCTATCTCAAATATCGAGATATGACTCTTACTGGAAGCAATTCGACTTTTATTAGAAGCATACACCGAGAATAATAATTAATTTGTACATGTGGCGCGGGTCCAATTTAATATATGACTTTAAACTTCCTCGTCTTATAAATAAATGAAATGGAATAAACCTTCAAATAGTATCGTTGGATCATAAACGATTATAACAATTATGTGATGTTTGATCTTATTTTGCATTTCATATCCTAATACTGACAGAGGTTAGTAACAAAATTCAATCGAATTAAAAATCCTGAAATTAAATAATTTAATTTCAAATCACTATGATTATACACAGTATTACATGTATAGAATTATTAATATAGATTTATACAAAATATTTTCCAAAAAAATAGATAAAATATTTTCTATTGAAGTAATATATGATAATGACGATTTTTTATTTAAAAATACGATTTGATCAAAATTTCTTTTTTAAATGATTTAAATGTACGTAGGTATTTTCTATTCAAAGTGAAGAAATGAAAATGGGGAAAAGTAACTAATTGACAAAATAGCAATTGTTCACATAAAATATGCTAGAGAATAAACTAAAGAGTAAAGAATAATAATACACATAGAGATCAATTTTAACTAATAAAAAAGATTAAAAAGGAAAGATCATACCTGAATATTGTTAATTTCACGATGTGAGATTAAAATTAATCAATCAATATATTTATATATTTATTCTATTTCTAATTTTTAAAAATAAAGGCGTAAATAAAAATTTTATAAAGGCGTTGTTCGGGAGAGTTTCCATGCTACAATACCTACGGTCTAGGTACAGGCACGTACGGGAAAATTTATTGGTTTTTAAGTACCCTTAGCAGTCCTGTGTCGTCAGAAAACACTGGCCACATGGCTGGACTTTGTTCTAAGCAGACCCTCGACCGTGGATTGAAGCATGGCACCAATTTTCCCGAATACGTGAGAAACACGGGACAGCGAGATCACCCAAGACGGCAACGGGTATCTGACCCTTCGTGCCCCATCCTGGACCCGCGATTTTCCGAAGCCGAAGGAAGGGGAACCGAGAAAGCGTTCGTGCTTCCCTTCGGCTTGCAATTCAGAATCAATTCGACTTTCGAGTAGCAAAGTTCACTTTTTCGCGACACAAGGATACCACGAGGGGACAACCCTCTAATATTCAGCGCGCGAAAAGTAATGCAGTCCACTCTTTACTAAACACGATCTCGTCTCGCTACACACGCGAACATTGGTCCTTCGAGCCGGATACGCGAATCGGTTCGGATGTGCTACGAAATGCACCCGACTAGTGAATAGCGCCACAGAAGCAAACCACGGGTCCCGTAGCAGCCGTTACTAGCGGACGAGGTCAGTCACGATCGCGGACAGGCCACGGTCGAACGTCGCAGAGAGCCATCTGCAGGGCAGCCACTCCAGGAAGGACGACTGCACAATCAAGGCTCGGAATCGAAGATTCTCTGCTGGTCACAATTCACAGAGTACAAGGCTAGCGTCTCCGTCACCCATTGCTACCTTCCTGCGGTGAGTCACGTTTCATTCATTGTTTGACTTGCGCGGGAGAGGAAGAATGGAACGGACTGGTAGTTCCGATCTCCAACAGCTAATAGTAGAGCGCGGCCGCGTCAAAGCGGCTCTAACGCGATTCAAATCCTTCTATGACACGCGAGAAGAAACCGAACCAATTACCTCCCTTCGGCTGAGGCTCGACCAGAACCGTAACCTGCTGCAACGATACGAGGCGATTCATGACCGCATAATCGCCGCCGTCGCGAGTTCCGCTGACGTAGAAGCTCATGAACGTTGTAGGGATGAGTTCGAAGACATGTACTATCGCTTGTTTGCCGCGATTCAGGACCAAATAGAGAGCTCGCAAGCTTCAGCGACTTCGAGCAGCGCGCGACACCTACAAGTCACGCTCGCGTCATCAGCCACCTCCGAAACGCCTTTACCCCAATTTCACGGTTATCGAGGGGAATGGAGCCGCTTTCGCGACAGCTTCGAGTCCTTGATAACTCGGAACGCGTCTTTAAGCAATCTTGAGCGTTACCTTTACCTACGATCTTGTGCTCTCAAAACGCTTCCAGTGTCCGGCAGCAATTACGATGCTGCCTGGGAATTGCTACGCAAGCGCTACGAGGATACCAACGAACTCGTGGACTACCACTTAGATGCGCTATTCGATCTCCAAGTTATCCGCCAGGAATCGCCGAGCGAGTTGAGAAAACTACTTGACGATGTCAATAATCACACGAAAGCCTTGACATCACTAGGCCAAACGGTAGACCAGCGGAACGCTTGGCTGATACACCTCATAGTCCGAAAATTAGATACGCAAACTAAACGAGAGTGGAGAAGACGCGTTTCCGAGGCAGACCGAGCGAAGACACTCTCCGATCTAATCGTTTTTCTCGAGCAACAGCACAAATTCCTCACCACAAACAGTCAATCGCGCGAGATCACCCCATCGACTTCCCGCAGATTCATCGCGCAACGGGAGCGTAAGCCCGCCGCCGTGCTAAACGCGAACGAAGTCAGGTGCCCGCTCTGCTCCGACAACCATTTATTGTCGCGGTGCGAGAGCTTCAAGAAGCTGGTAATAGAACACCGCCGCGAAAGGGTGAGGGAGCTGCGCGTGTGCTTCAACTGCCTTCGTTCCGGACATGGCGTCAAAAACTGCACGAGCAGTGCGTGTCAGGTGTGTCGAGCAAGGCATCACACCCTGCTGCATCCGGAACGACCTCGGGATCGGGTACGAACAGAACACCAGAGGACACAGAAGTAAAGCGGAGCGACGGCTCTAACCCCATAGCCTGACGTCCATGGCCGCTAGCGCGACTCCGCCTGAGCACGTGCTGCTCTTTATGGCAATGGTCAGGGTCACCGATAACCGTGGTAGAATCCATGAAGGCAGGGCGCTTCTCGATCAGGGTTCGCAGGTGAACATCGTAAAGGAAGAATTCGCGAGGCGCCTTGGACTGAAGTGGGACGCGACGCGAACGATGATCTCCGGAGTGGGCGTGACAACGTCAAAGGACCGCATCAAGGGCAAGGTGCAGGTGCAGATAGCCTCACGCTGCACTAACTACAAATATGATTTGCCGTGCCTTGTCATGCGTAAACTGACAACGGAAATTCCAAACTTCAAGCTCGCCTCCACCACACTCTCCATTCCATCACACCTGGTCCTCGCCGACCCGCAATATTACGTTTCGCGGGACGTTGATCTCATCATCGGCAACGGTTACCTTTGCGACTTGATGTGTGTAGAACACCGGTTGGGCGCGAAATTGCCCGTGCTCTCGAAAACGCAACTAGGATGGGTACTTCGAGGTCGCATCCGCGCGGATAGTGGATTTCAGGCGCTCGCCTGCAATCTTATCACGAACGAATATCTCGACCGTCAATTAACGCGATTCTGGGACATTGAAGCGGTCCCGGTCGACGGTGACCCGACCAATCACCCCTGCGAGAATCTCTTCACACGAACGGCCGCACGGAATGCCTCCGGCCGATACAGCGTCATCATTCCGTTTAACGACAAACTCTCGGAGCTTCCAGGTTCATGGCTGAAAGGCGATTCTTTAATTTGGAAAAGAAGTTGTCGCGGTCGCCCAACGTCGCGAGTATGTCGGATTCATGCGCGAATACGAAACCCTCGGTCACATGATATCGCGCGACATTAGTACGAGGAACTCCTACTATTTACCGCATCACGCCATGTTGAAGGAAAGTATCACCACTACTAAGATTCGCGTTATCTTCGATGGTTCTGCCAAGTCAACCAGTGGAATTTCTATTAACGACGCCCAACTGGTCGGCCCGGTCGTGCAGGACGATCTACTGTCTATACTGATACGATTTAGACAGTATCCGGTCCTGATAAGTGCGGATATTGAGAAGATGTATAGGCAGATTCTCATCTCAGCGGCCATTCCAGCGCATTGTTTGGCGGGAACACTCTTCCCTCCCTAACGACATTTGAACTGAACACCGTCACTGACGGCATGGCGGCGACATCATACTCAGCCACTCGCACTTTGAGGCAAGTCGGCATCGAAGCCAGCCATGATTTCCCCACCGCGAGCCGCGTGATCCAGAACGATTTCTACGTGGATGATCTCTTGACCGGCACAGAAACTTTCACGGAAGCGCGACAGATCAAACGGGACGTGGAAAGGATTTTACGAGAAGCGGGATTCGTTCTTCGAAAATGGGCCTCGAACGAGACCGCGGTCTTACAGGAGAATTCGGAAGCGACGGTTCCCATCGCGCCAGATACGGAAACGGATCCTCGAACTCTCTATGGGCTACTATGGACTCCTGCTTCTGATACATTGAAATTCCCCGCTAGCACTTCCGACACGAAGCGCGTGACAAAACTCACGATCCTGTCCCAGCTCGCGAAAATATTTGATCCCCTCGGCTTGATAGCTCCCATCGTCGTAACTGCGAAGCTCCTGATGCAAGCTCCGTGGCGATTAGGATTATCGTGGGACGAATCGGTGCCACAACACCTCTTCACGGAGTTTCCTAACTTCCAAACTGACATCTCAGCACTAAGCTAGTTATCAATACCTCGCGAACTTCCGCGAAAGCAGAAATTTACGGGTTTTGCGACGCTTCCGAAAAGGCATACGTCGCCTGCGTATACTTGCGAACGTCCGACTCTTTTGGAACAACCGAAGTCTGGCTTCTGTGCTCCAAATCGCGCGTCGCGCCTCTCAAACGGATCAGCCTACCCCGGCTCGAATTGTGCGGGGCGCTCCTCTTGATCCAACTGATAGACAAGGTGCAAAGCGCTTTGAGACTACCAAGCGTCGAGGACACGTATTGGACGGATTCTACAATAGTTTTGGCGTGGCTGAAGGGCTCCCCTGACCGGCTGGAAGACTTTCGTGGCAAATCGCGTGACCGAAATTTTGTCTCTCTCGCGCGGCGATTGGAATCACGTCACGTCAGCAGAAAACCCGGCGGATATCCTATCACGGGGCGTCAAATTTGCATCAAATTTGCAAAATTCAAGTCATTGGTGGTGCAGACCCTCATGGCAAGGTCAGCCTCGCGAGACATGGCCAAACACTCACCACCTCCCGCGGAGATACCTGAAGAGCGGGTTGCAAGCTGCATCTCCGTGGAAATAAGGGACGAACCGGAACTCGAGATGCTTCAGAAGTACTCGAGTTACTCGCGATTGATCCGCGTCATCGCGTACTGCCTCAAATTTCATCGTGCGTTGAGGCAACGCATCAACCGCAGGTGCACAGGTGGAAGCAATCCCGGATAGCACTGGGCAGACCTTGACGACACAAGATTTGAATTCAGCCGTCGTCCGGATCGTCCAGAGGCAGGCCTTCGAACGCGACATAAAGGAATTCAAGGGAGGCAGAGACAGCCGCTCGAATTCGCTACGCCCCCTGAACCGCCTCTTGGACGACAATTACTCCGCGTAAGTGGTAGACTTGCATTCGCGGACTTAAGTTACGAACAGCGACACCCGGTGATTCTCCCCAAGAACAGTCACATAACCAGGTTGATAATCCAGCGAGAACACGAGTGCATGCTGCATGCAGGGCCCGAGTCGGTGCTATCTGCGATTCAGAGGAAGTACTTGCCCCTTACGGACAGACGCCTGATACGAGGCATAATCAGGAAGTGCGTACGCTGCAATCGGGTAAGTCCTAGCCTCCCAATGGGCAAGGGTGAATGTCCAGAGTCCCTTCCACTCCACGGGTGTCGACTATGCCGGGCCTTTCTACGTAAAGGATAGGGTGCGGTCCAAAACTGCCACGAAGGCATATCTGTGTTTGTTTGTATGCCTGGCCACGAAGGCCGTCCACTTGGAATTAGCCACGGATCTCACTACCGAAGCGTTCTTAAAATGCTTAGCGCGAAGAGGGGTGTGCAAGGACATTTATTCCGATAATGGTACTAATTTCGTCGGTGCGCGGAACGAAATGAGAAAAATAACGGCGTTCCTTAGGGCAAACAACCCGGTAATATCGAGTTACGCGGTCATAGAAGGTGTCGATTGGCATTTTATTCCCCCTCATGCTCCTCACTTTGGAGGGTTGTGGGAGCGCTTCGTCAGATCCGCGAAGCAACACTTGCTGCGGGTGGTCGGAGAAACGCGATTAATCTTCGACGAACTTTACACCGTCCTGACGCAAGTTGAATCATGCATGAACTCTCGGCCATTGCATCCATTGTCGTCCGATCCTGCCGATTTGAATCCCTTGACTCCTGGGCACTTCCTGATCGGACGCCCGCTCACCGCGCTCCCATATCTTGACGTCACCGACGTCAAAACTAATCGCTTGAGTCGTTTTCAAGTGCTTCAAGCCATGCAGCAGCATTTTTGGAAGCGATGGCAGGCCGATTATCTCCATCAACTGCAGCAGCGGCATAAATGGAGGTCGTCCACTTCGGAGCATTTTGTGGTAGGCATCATGGTGGTGCTGAAGGACGAAAACTTGCCACCATTGCGATGGAAACTCGGCCGGATCACGGCCCTACACTCCGGGAAGGATGGCATCGCCAGGGTCGTATCCATCAGAACAGCCGACGGAGAGGTGAAACGTCCCACAGCCAAGGTGTGCATCCTACCGGTGGACGAAGGAGGAGGACCCGCAAAGAACTAATGGACTCATAAACTCATGTCAAGTGCGTGCATATTAAAATTATATTTTGTGTATGCCGCGCAACTCGTCCTTGCATCATCGATATGTAATAACTGTCTGTAATCTATCCGTAGTGCACTCTTGTATTGAGTTTCGAACGCGAGGCGTTCAAGGTGGGCGGTATGTTCGAGAGAGTTTCCATGCTACAATACCTACGGTCTGGGTACAGACACGTACGGGAAGATTTATTGGTTTTTAAGTACCCTTAGCAGGCCTGTGTCGCCAGAAACCTTGGCTACATGGCTGGACTTTGTTCTAAGCAGACAAGGCCCTCGACCGTGGATTGAAGCACGGCACCAACTTTCCCGAACACGTGAGAAACACGGGCCAGCGAGTTCACCCACGACGGCGACAGGTATCCGGCTTTTCGTGCCCCACCCTGGACCCACGATTTTCCGAAGCCGAAGGAAGAGAAACCGAGAAAGCGTTCGGGCTTTTCCTTCGGCTTGCAATTCAGAATCACTTCGACTTTCGAGTAATAGAGTTCACTCTTTCGCGAGGTTACCACGAGAGGACAACCCCCTGATATTCAGCGCGTGAACATTGATACAATCCACTCTTTACTAAACACGATCTCATCTCGCTACACACGCACGCGAACAGGCGTAATAATAAGATATCGTATGAGAAATTTGTAAAGTCACTTCGACATATTGGAAACCTAAGCTTGGCGCTTAGTTGAATTAAATAATTAATCGCACATCGTACTTTTTCTAAATGGAGACATGACCTTTGCACGCCGCTCCTCATGTCCAATTATATTTCCCGGATTATGAAACAACTACGTAAAACATAGAAACGGTTTATCGCGTAATTTGAACATTTTACAGGCAAGTTGAAAATTTTGACTGCTATTATGAATAATTTTATATCGAATATTTTAGTTATAAAATAATAACACAGATCGAATTCGTTTTTAAAAATTACTTTTTTGTACATTTCCGTTTCCTTTTTCTTTTCTTTAATATAAAAAGTCATTTAATACAAATCACGGTGAAAAAAATTTGGAAACTTTTATCGCAGCAGTGCGGAATAATGTTAAAATTTAGTAGAAAAATTGGAAAAGAAAGAAAATTTCAGTGAAAACAATTCATGGCGACAAAAATTTGGAATCTTTTCAAGGTGTACAGAATAGTATTATTATAAAATTTAGTACAAAAGCTAAATGAGAAGAAAAAATTTAGCGTAAAATAAAATACGGATATTTTTGCGGATTCATATTTTTCATGAATATGTTTTAAAAAATAGAGTACAGGGAGGGAATTATTTTATCCACAAAGTATTATAATTAGCAGTACGTTTTGGACATTTCATATATTAATATGCATTCTATCCATTTTTACATCTTTAAACGTTCCACGAGCGCGTAAAAATCTGTAATAAAAGATAATGATTCTTTGACTATTTATCAGTCATTTATTTCGCTTTAAAGGGAAAGAATTTCTAAAACCATTTTAGAAGAATCTTAATGTCGTGTTTAATTTCTGTAAATTAAATATTTAAATATCTTTTAAATATTTGAAAGTTTGAAAAAATGAGTTTTAAATTATGCTTTTGATAAAATATATATAACTCCAATATTGACGACTAAGCAATAATTTATCATAATTAAATTGTGAATTTTTTGCATTTATAGGAAATTTTAAAAGTCAAAAAATGTATAAAATATTAAAAATATACCTTTTCATAATATTCGCTAATGCATAAAATATCTAAAGTATATCATTTTATAATATTTGCTATGTAAAACAATATTCTATAGAGATTTAATTTGTTAACTATAGAATATAAATATGAATTTACACAATTCAAAAATTCACAGTCTAATCATAAAGTTATAAATTCCTTCACATTTCATAAAATTATAAAATTCAGGATAAAGAAATAATATTAGGCGAACCTTGGCATAGCCGCAATATTAAAAAATAAAATTATTATAATACAAATCGACTAAAAAGAAACGCAAACGAAATTCCAACGTTTAGTATTAAAGAAATATGAAAAGAAATTCCAAGTACTCACTTTTATTGTTTAATATTTTATATTATTTCTATTTTTTCGTCATCATCATGTCTTTCATGTATTATTTTATAATTTTATAAAATTTAAAGAAATTAAAGTATTTATAGCATTATAATAAATTATTATTTGATCCTAAGTAGGCTACTCACTACTTTTACTATAAATGAAACGACGTCGAATGTTTCTAACATGTGGATGATCAGATTCATCCTATTGCAGATTATAAAATATTGCCCTACAGAAAAATTTGAACGCGACGGTTTAAAATTATGTCCCCAGGAGACGTTATTTCTGGTTTGGTTTCGTATTTACGACAGCTGCACACGTTAAAACCAAAACAAATATGGTGCAGTTCTTTTTTATTTTTATTTATTTATTGTCGAAAAATATTATGTGTATATATGTGACAAAAGTATATTTCTGAAAACTCAGAGCACATAGTGCATATATATCTTTTATTTCAAACAAGCAGAATGTTTGAATAGTACAAGTACATAAATCTTGTATTATTTTTTTGATATTTTCATCTATCGCTACAAAATTTCATTACTTTCCCATTTATTGTTTACTATTTACTATTTCTGTAAAACAAATAATTACAGAAAAACTGTATTGTTGTTATTAATTGGTTATATTCCACTTTCTTACCATAATATAAAATAGACGTATTTTTGTCTTCGAGTTCGAAAATAATTAAAGTATTTTAAAAAAAGAAAGAAAATATATATTGTGTATTTCGTACTAATGTTTAGTCAAACGACCGGTTTAAAAATTTAATTTAAGATTCATTGTTATTTCTTTCGTTTATTTTCACAAACAAAAAAAAAAACAAAATTAAAACTATTGTTTATAGTTTACTTTCTCATAGTTACTTTATATTGCATTGTTTCCCATATTAATTTGCAATTATTTGTATTTCTTTTGTAAAAAGATTTTTATTTCATAACCATAACATATTTTATTTCATAATTTATTCAATAATTTGATAATGGTAGAAAGGTATTATAGAAATTGATATTTATAAAAAAATAATTTACATTATCTTTCCCCGCGAAATAAATAATTTCAGCATTATCTAACATTTAAAAAAGATTGAAATGTAATGCTAGGAATCACATTTACATGCGATTCCAAAAATGTTGGAACTTTTCATTTAACAATTATCAATCAAAAAAACTTGCGAAGCTTTATCTATTTTTGCATAGCGCAGATACCCTCTTAATCCTGTTGCTCTCACATTTCCATCACGTTCATTATCTTTAGCTGTTTTCCTTCTTTTTGCAGTACTTCGTTAAAAAAAAAAAAAGGTGGAAGATACAAAAAATAGTAAAATTATATCAAATATTAAAAGGAAATATTTGACAATTATATGTATTTTAACAATATCCATTAAAACATAACATCATTTAAACCCGAGGAGAACAGCAGAATTAAGAGTAGCTAAATATCTATTTGATTAATTTAAACACACTTTTTTTGTGCTTAAAGAACACTAACTAGAGATTAATCTACTTCTATTTTTTGGAAATTATAAACATTCATATTGTATCTTTAATCAAAACAATAATCTTTATCAATTTGATAACAAGTCGTTTCGAATACGAAAAATTAATATTAATGAAACTGATTATACGAAGAAACTCTAACGTACTATATAGTTTGTTATCATCATTATCACTTCAAATGCGCACAGTTAACATTGTTACATCTATGATATTAATGAAAGTAGTTGAACGACATTCTAACGCACTGTATAATTTCATACAATCTATTATTACCATATTCAATAACAGTGCATACAGTTGAACGAAAATGGTCCCGATGGATCAATGGACCTCATAACGATGAAATATTGTCGGCATTAATGTAGGAACGTGATTTCGTTGATGTTGTAACACGCGAATTTTACACAGGGATCGATGCTCTCGTTTCTGGCTACTGCTACTGAAACGTCGTTAAAGGGTATATTCGACGCGTTTGTCCGAGGCGACGGATTGAAAGCGTCATCGACATCGTTGTAAAACACAATCATTTTAAAGGGTGCTATAATTTCAGTTCAACAAATGAAATTTCATCGACGAATAACATCGTCGTTCTGATTTTATTCATCGTATTTTCACACGGATAATTTTTCTTTTTATTGTAATCAGTTGACAGATTCAACGTGACTCTTGTTTAACATCGCAGAATGCGGTTAATTATGTTCATTCATTTCTGAATGTCACGGGTTTGAAATGGATTTAAATACGTATTGTTAGCTCATAATGAAATGTATAAAATATAAAATGTAAAATATCAGGCGTAAAATGATACGATATGAAATATTAATTAAGTAAAGTCTCATACATTATTTAAATAATATCGTGTTGATTGTAGGAATTTTCAGTTTTTAATTTTAAACATTGAACATATATATGTATAGACAACAAAATACAACATAAAATTGAATGAAATCTAACGTATTGGACTTTGACGAGATAAGGAAATCAATTTCATCTTTTCTTAAATAGATATTTTGTTGTTCCAAAATTATTGTTTATTTCTAAATGTTAGTATCAAGGTCAGGAAAAGTTTTATGGACAAAGTTTCCTGTTTAACTTGCCGCTGAATCTCCTACTGTAAGGTAACCATTCAACGGAATGAATCTGTTTTCACTAAACACCGCTCCCCACAAAACTATGCAACTTTTGCATTTTTTTTTAATTAAACCCGATAAAGTTGGTGCGCTTTGCCTAAGAAAAATTTCATTTCTCTTCGAAAAATATTGATGTTCTTGAAGTTATGAAAAAAAAAGATTTGTCTTAATATTAGTAACAACGTGCCTGTTGGAACAATATAACTTTGTTCTAAGAATTCTTTTCGTAAAACAAATGTATTTGGATTACATTGCTCTATTGTTTATTTTTTGTTTTGTTTTATTGTTTATTTTTATTTTATTGTTTAGATGCGTTGTTTTGTATTGATTATTATATCTATAGACTTATTACTAGCTTATAGGTAATATTTATACAATTTAAAAAAAAAATATTATTAAATGTCATAATAAATTGTAGGGTATACAATCTAGACCGCAAAATAAGCATTCCCATGACGTGGACTCAGGTTACGGTATCGACAGGGCCATGAGGCAATCATCAAAAAGCCTCTCATGGGCCTGACTGTAAACACCTAGATAATACCCGCTTTCCGACTCCTTGAGGGGAAAAGACATAGTGACAGTCAGGATATAAAAGAACTGACTCTAATGCGTCAAAAGAACAGTTATCCGCAAGTTTAGTATTCGTTAGTCTACGTCTGGTGAGTGTGCAGTCTACAGTGTCTCCTACATAACTCTCGCGTTAAACAGTAATAATTACTTTCGTACACCGTCTTGTATTAAGACGCAATAACGATATTATTGTGATTCTCATTATTATTAGTACTGTTATTATTGTTACTCGTGTATATATCTTTATTAGTGTAAAATAAAGGCCTTATAAACACTAAATGAATCTTACATTTCAAACATTTTATATGTCTTTACATGTTGTCTGTATTTTATGCATGTATACGTAATTTTTCCAGAAATACAGGTACGGCAGGTACTTACTCATTAGTGTAACACAACTAAATATCTCATTTATTATAGAAAAGTATATATTAAGCTCGTTACATTGCATGTTTCTACAAAATTATAACATTTTTCACTAGAAACATTAAGGATCGAACAATGATTTATCTCAGCATTGTAAATTACTTCAATTTCTTTAAATACCCTAACATTGTAGAATATATAAAAAAAATAATGACGAAAAAATATCAAGCGAATCTTTCGAATTTATCTTTGTACCTTAAACATTACAATAAAATTTGACATTATCAATTAACCGAAATGCAACGTTAACTCTCAATGGATTAATTGAAACAAAATTCTGAACTCTCCTCGTTCCAAACCCTTTTCCGTTAATACTCAATACATCAAAATAAAATATAATTGTCAAACTAATGGATTAATAAAAACAAAAATTATTATTATTTTATCATTACAAAATTACATTAAAATTAAAATGGATTAATTAAAACAAAATTCAAAACTCTCCTCGTTAAACCCTTTTCCGTTAATACTCAATACATCAAAATAAAATATAATTGTCAAACTAATGGATTAATAAAAACAAAAATTATTATTATTTTATCATTACAAAATTACATTAAAATTAAAATGGATTAATTAAAACAAAATTCAAAACTCTCCTCGTTAAACCCTTTTCCGTTAATACTCAATACATCAAAATAAAATATAATTGTCAAACTAATGGATTAATAAAAACAAAAATTATTATTATTTTATCATTACAAAATTACATTAAAATTAAAATGGATTAATTAAAACAAAATTCAAAACTCTCCTCGTTAAACCCTTTTCCGTTAATACTCAATACATCAAAATAAAATATAATTCCCAACCTAGCAACAAACAATCGAAATCAACTTAATACTGAAGACAAGAATCAGGAAGAGCCAGGAAGAGCGTGCAAAACCGGAGTTTCGTTCTCCAGCGCGTAATCTGCAAGCCCGGTGCGCCACGTCCCGCAACGTGTCCCAATTTCTCGCCTCACCGATTCGTACTCGCAAGTTTCCCAGACAACGAGCCGTCAGAATCCCTCGTCTGGCTCCGATTGTCCTCGACAAAAGAACAACGCGTCGTAATGAAAGAACGCAGCCGCGTTTCCTCGACGAGATGTACGCCCCTGTCAGAACTGCCGTTTCCCTTGCTGGTTCAGGGCATATTCAAGTCGAATTAAACGCGGAATCGAGGGCCACCGCGGGCCAAGACGGGTCAAGATTTCTTCATCACTTCGGCGAGAAACTTCCTTTTCCACGTTTACGTGCAGTCATCGTTTGTACTCGTAGTTATCGCGAAGAAGATCCCGAGCAATTTGCGTGTCAATGGATGTAACAAACAGCGTGGTTCAACGGACTGCTGTAACAACGTACGTGTCGATGTTAACGACGTTAAGGACGATAATCGACTCGATTTGTGTCTTGTGGGAAAATTACGTTGCATTTTTGAGAGTAAAAGATGGACTACTGAGAGTTACGTTTATATGGAGATTAGAATTTGATAAAATGATTTTATGAAATACTGCTCGAAATTGTTGGGCAGTATTCAATACGTATGAGTTGTAGGTAATTATATATTTAACGTGTATTTTATTGTATATGTATATCAATTTGTATTGTAATTAAATTAATTTATTATATACGTATATTAATTTGTATTGTAATTAAAATTATAATTTTAACACTTTGCAGATTCTTTATCGTATGAAATATTATTTTACTGTTATTATTAATTTTGAAACAAATATAATAGCTGTCCCTTGCAAGATTTTTGAGCAAAAGTGTACATATGTATATTAAAAGTCTTTTATTTATCTCATAAAAGAATTTTTATATGCATCTATTATAGTGTTGCATAAAATATTTCGAAATCTCATGAATATAAAATATTTTCGAATTTACACTGTAATGAGATTATTAGAATTATGTGACTGCGAATTTTTATAAATTTATTGGGAATTTAAAGGTACGAAAATGCATGCAACGCACATAATATGTAAAAATACATAAATAACTCATAGAGTACTCATTGTAATATGTAAAGTATGAAAATATGTCTCTACTAAAGAATGAAGTTACAAACCGGAGCTACCAAGTAGTTTTTAAGTTTCAGAAAAAGTGCTATGTATCATTACAGTGAAGAAAATAAAATTTAAAACATCGTTAAAACTTACTTTCTGTTCTATATATATTTTAATAAATTAAAAATAAATAATATTTTGCCGTTGAAATAAACGACGATAGAAATAAATTTCTATCTAAACTCTATTATGTTTACAAAAATATGAATTTGCATGAAAATTATGACAGTCGCGTGTGACTCTACAGTATTAATGAAATGTCAAAATGTTTTATATACTGCACACAATATGTTCAGGAAAAAGTTCTTATTCTAAATAGCTGTAATTCTGGATTCATTCATATGATTTTTATATTTAAATCTGGATGATTCTTTTTCTTTCCTCTTATAAAGATCAATATCAAACTGTTAAAAATTCACATTGAGCAACATTTGAGATGCTTTATAAATTAAAATTAAATGAAATATGACTGCTATACATTAAAAATAAATATATTAAAATATGAAATACATTAAACGTAACTGTTATGCATTATGTACTTCTATGTAGGAAATACGAGTATATAGTATTATTTTTAAAAAAACGTAATTTCAAAATTATTGAAAGTTCATATCTAGGGATTGATTTGGAAGTAATATTTAATAAAATTCGTTCCAAAAAATAATTGGAATGTTAAACTTTAATAAAATGAATCGTTGAATCAAGAGTCTGTATTTCAACGATCCATAGAATACAATTTCCGAATGATTATAATGTATTTTATAATATAATTATATTTCCTTATTTTTCTTTTCATCTGTATTTATAATATATTTTGCCTTTGAAACATTGATAAACAACTAAACTCTGAATTTCTATTTTTATTCCCAGAATTAAAAGACTAAGTTGGAGATATTTATACTGTACCACACTCTCTCAGATAACATACAAATTATATACGTATTTCCTCGTAAACTATTCAACTGCAATTTAACTGTCCACTTTGTAACCGTACTTTAAACTACATTAATAATAAATATGTATAATTGAGTTTCATTTTCGTGAAGTTTAGAACAACTAATTTTATATTTAACACTTAATTAACTCTCAGATTTACGAACCGTGACTCTGTGCGACTAAACTCGACTAAACTCGCTCTTCATTTTCATGTGATGCTCTCATCGTGCCACACGTACCACAGCACACACTTTATCTATGCTCTCCATATTCAATCGGACACGAATAAAATTAAAACTAAATTTCACACATATATTTTCTTCTGTTATAAAAAATTTAATTTTATTTACTTAGAGTATACTGGTTCTACTTTAGTATAAAATCAGAATGTAAGTTACATATGTAAGTAATATATTTAATATATATTGATGTAAGTTAATATCAGGTAAGATATTAATGTAAGATAATAATGTAACATATACATTTAATACAATATAACATAAAATATTTAAAATCGAAAATTATTAAAATAGTGATTAATAAAAGTAAAAATAATTTAAATATGAAGTGTTCTATCAAAAATTTTTGAAATACTTTATTATAAATTTAGTGTTGAAACTACTAATTTTATTGAAACTGTTATAATTTTTGTTTTATAAAAAAATTTTTTTATTAAATGTTTTTATTCAAAATTAATATATTTAATTATTAATATATTTAATAATAACAAATATATATTAAATAATTAATTGATAATAAGTAGTTTAATTTATAGTATTATAGTATTATAGTATTATAGTATATGAATAGATGAAGACACAACACTTGATAAAGAAGTATTAATTCTTGAAATTTCCTTTGATGGTCTCAATATTTAAGAAAACAGGACACGATGATATGAACAGGTTGAAAAAAATTGTAAACAAAATATTGCATTAACACCTATAAATTCTAATCAGAGTCCAAATCAAGTAACATTTGAAATTCTAGTGACACATATAAAAACAATCGTGTAAACATTAATATAAATAATAACAAAGTTTAAACAATATATTTTGAATGCTATACAGTGATTTGAAGTGACACATTAAATTTACAAGGTATTCAACTTGTATAAATTTTTCATCGTTCTATAAAAATTCTTTGTCGTGTTAGTAAGGAATGCCGTGCATTGTGGATACCACGGATTCTTCAAATTATTTCACCATAGAACACCCACAAACGTAGCCTGTTGTCGTCGTTGCGAATTTAACAATTTGCATTTACCGTGGTATTCCAACTCGTCTCCACGCTCTTTGCCCACTGTTCTTTTCACCGAAATCCCTCTCTTTCCTTCATCGACCGCCATTCATAATTTCTCTCCGAGCAGATTTTGTATTACATACATATACGTGCGCACACAACATTCATGAAACATTCGTTTCAAGCAGGTCTTTCATAAACATCAAGCGTTTCCATCCGCGAATAGAAAAATGTTTGTTAAATCCAGTTATTTACAAGTTTAAAAAAAGTTGAATCTTCTATTTCTTGAAATGTTACTTTCGCGAAGGACCGATTTTAATGAAGGACCAGTTACTCGTTTCAAGAAAGTGATTTCTTCGCGAGAGAGGAATGTTTGCCTTCGTAAATAGAAAAGTGTTTGTAGAATCCATTTCTTTGTAAGTTCGATGAAAATTCAATCATCGTGTTCTAAAATCTCGTATTTGCAAAGAATCGATGTAGAAAATATATGCTTTGAGAGAACGTGTGTATTCTTCGTAAATATAAAGTTTCTATCTGTAAATAAAGCGCTGCTTGTAAAATCTAGTTACTTTAGAAGTTTTCAGAAGAAGCAAGATTTGACATTTCCTCTCTTTGTGAAGAAGAGCATGTAATAAAATTTTATTGCATATATGTATATAGATTGAAAATTATAAATCAATATTACGTGTTTCAGAAATACACATTTACCTAAAATAAATAAAATATTATCCGTTGGTTGCATGATTACAAAATACGTTTATTAATTCATTATATATTTAAATAAAATTAATGCATTGATCATTGAATATTCATATTTCGTTATTTGCTTAATCAATAATCTAATCTGTTTAATATTTCGATATTATTAAATACGATATATTCCAGATTCATGAATTTTACAATAAACACAAATTGCGATAGAATACTTAACTTCATTTTCACTAAATTCTTTATATACTCACTTGCAATTCTTACATCGTTCAAAATTAAGTAGTTTCTTTTCTAAATAAAACAAACCACAACACATAATTCCTACTATAATTTATTCTTTCCAAATAAAACAAATTGCAATTACTATTACAATTACTATTCCGCTTAATTTCAAGTAAATTTTTATTAATATTAAATAACTTTCCCCTTAAATGAAACAAACAATAATTTGTTTTCGTGATTTCATTTACAAGTAATTAGTATCAAGTAACTTTTCTCTTTGAACAACAACTAATTATCTTTCATCGTCACAAAAAGTTAAATTTATCTTTTTTAACGATACTTGATGTTTTCAAATTTTTTTTAATGGTAACAGTAACAGCGGCAACGAAGGGGAACATGAAGAATATGATTGTTCAGCGTGAACAAATAAGAATGGTCGGAGACACGGTTGTTAAGTTTCAAATGACGCAACATAGCGCGTTTCGGCACATAAAATCCATTTTGGAGGTGGCACCAGCCGGAGCGTGGCCTGACAGCGTTCACGAATTGCAAAACCGACTAACAATGAACACCGTGAACGTTAACGCTCATGTCATGTTCGTCGTACCTGTATGATACGTGCACATTTATAAAGGATGTCGAAATTAGATACTGATCAGTAGTGTTGGCCAAAATTTCTATCCGACTGATCGAATTAACAGTAAGTGGGATCTATGTATGTATATTGTACTCGTAAATAATAAATGATTCGTGAATGAACTTTAAATTTGATTGCTCGTTGTTTGACTTAAATCTTTCGTGTATAAGCGACATGAAAAGAATAGAAAAAGATAAAGCAAACATAGTAATTTATTATGCCACAATGTATAGTTGCTCATGGAAGTATTCGAACATTTACAAGAATTATTGTAAATATATTTGAAATTTTATTAACATTGCACAGTGTGTGATTCAATTATCATGGTTATTGAAATGATCGTGATGGCCGTAGTTTGAAACAAATTTAAAAATATTTATAGAATTAATAATCAACAAAGATAAATTGATTCTAGTTTGATTGATTTCAATCTTTGTAAATATAATTATCGTATAATTTACCGAATGAAACCATGCTTTAAAAAAAATAGTGAAATTATTATGTTCAAAAGATTGAAATCCTAGTGACGAATTGTACAATATGTTTCACAGAAATCGCAAAAATATTTGATCGTTATATCAACATTCAATGAGATCATTTTTAACGCCAAACTTTAAATTGTAATCTCAAAATTATAAGACTGATATACATACATGTTGTATTCTTTAAATGTCGACATTAAATCAATTTGTAGGATTTACTGTTTAAACGCAGGTGCAACATTGAGAGTTAAAACGCAAGAAAATAAAAAAAAACTTTATTATTAACTTTTACTGTAAAAAAAAATATTTTCAAGTTAATATATTAGTAATTAACCTACTACAATAAATTTCAGCCAACGATGCACAAATCTTCGTAATGCAGTTTACTAACTTTTCCCAATTTTTGCTATTTCACTACAGTTTTTCTTACTTTAAAGCTTTAATTTATTTAATTTTATAACCAGTTAATTCGAAAATAAGAGTCATTTTTCATGTTAAAATGTTTGAAAATGAGAGTCATTTTTCACGGTTCTCAGTATTATTATAGTAAATTCTGCATATATAGAGTAAGAGTGTCATAAAGCAATATTTTCATTACTATTGACAATACCAAAATATAGGGGCTTGAACAATGATTTGTTTGATTGGAAGGATGTAACACACTTGTAACATTCTGCATGTGCTTATAATTATCTATCCGTAATAGTGTGTATGTTATCGTGCATAAATAATACTTAATAACATTGAATAACTTCATCAAGATTATTCAATTAACAATTATAATCGACGTTCATTTTTCTACTTAATATTTTACTGATCAAATGTTCTGCTAAATTTAATCCGAAGTCAGAAATATACTTATATTACTCAAATTTCATATTCATTTTTAATAAAAAGCTGACACTTTGCAAAATTAATACAAACTTTTTGAATGTGCAACTAAAGAAACTTATTTTAATTTATTTCAACTTAAAATCTGCGAAATTGATCTTCAGCTATTTTCAATTACTTTCCCTTTATTTGTACTAATTGATATATTAGCTAGTTTGTTAACCACTTGCTCTGGTAACTGATTGAGGACTATAACGAGTGACCAAACCGTATACAATAATTTGTCGCTTTCTTTTTGAAATCGTCACTGGATAGAAATTATTGAGAAGCAATAAATTTATTATTTGTTTTGCCTAGATTATACTTAAAATTAAAATATACTTAAAATTGAGAAAATATTGCAATTTTGGGACAAAAAATTCTCGACGTGCTTGGCACGTCATTCCAACGAGATGAAGTTAACGTAGATATATGTTACAGTAGATATATGAGATTCGTTGGACTTGTATTTTGTACATTTGCAATAATTTAAAAGTTTGCAATAATTTAAAAGTATCCTTCAACAGTATACAAAATTTTGTTATGTTTCTACTCATTTCTAAAAAATAAAATTTTGTTATGTTTCTACTCATTTCTAAAAAATAGAATAAACTTTTAGTTCCAACATATTTTTCAAAAAAAGTAACAAAAACCGTATCTCCTTTTCGACCTCCCCTAACTGAATTCTCTTTTTAACGATAAAATGAAGCTTCTAAAAGAGAAAGTTCCAGAATTGAACTGCACATTTGCTTAAAAAAAAAAAGAAAAAAAAGAAAAAAAAAGAAAGAAAGAAAGCAACCAACAAATGAACAATCGTTCCGATACATCCACCGGAAGTGAGGCACTTCGTTTCCCTTTCTGATCCGCGAAACGCGTGGTTGACCGTGGTTGACCGTGGTTGACCGTGGTTGAGCGATTCATCAGCGGTGCATTATAGAATCCTGACGGGATTCGCAAGACGCATAGACGCGTGTCGAGGAAGGTACTTGCCACTGGTCCGTATTACGGAAGCGTTGGCCAAATGCATAAACACATTAGTTGCTCGTAACGGGACAGCGATGGTGAAATTCTGACGCGCACAGACTGCACCGGAAACCATGCACAGCCACCGGCAACCCTGAAACTCGGGGCACAAAGGTTGCGCCGGAGTGCCGGGGCTTGATGGATACGTATGGAAGGCATCCCTATGGAAATCATCCCTCCGCCCTTCAGCCTAATTCCGCGTCTGGCGCTGGCCTCGTCATTGCCTTGTGAAGCACGTGCACGGGACCGTGAGTCGTTGAACAGCGTTGTGCGTTCGCGCAAAGGGAGCAATGCGAGTCGGGTACGATTGAGAGAGAAACAGAGAAAAAGCTTCATCTTTGTCGTCTGGACCGCTGGCTCTTTCGCGAAACGAAAGAAAAATGTGATTTCAGTAGCGATGTCTTGTTTGTTTTGTTTTGAGTCTTTCGAATCTTCTATCTGGTCTGATTTAATTGGCACACTATCTTTTCGATACATCTTGCGTACAATATTTTTAAAATATCTTCGAAGTATCTTCGCACAGTTGTAACAGTTTTATTATAAACTGTGCTATTATTTGTACAAAGAGAAAATTTAATATGAAATTGGAAATTTTTGAAAAATGGAGTAAAACACGGTGTGTTATCCATTAATAGAATGTTCAAGGGTATGTGGAGTCAGTTGCGAAAATTTGCATCTAGGTCTACAAATTTCACACATTTAAAGAAAAACAAAAATTTTAGAGGCATTAATTTATTTAGCAATTTATTCTCAATGCTGACGACAATATATTACTGTTCGGCACTATAAGGATTAAAAATGTTTCAAAGAAACATAAATCGAAATAGAAAGACAAATCTATTGATTACGACATTGAAGATAATTATTATGGATATTATTAAAATGTATAAATTGTATATACATCATTATTATTACAACCAGAATAAGTTTATTTGCTCATTACACGTAGAGTTTCAGCAGATCGTGTTTTCGATTTATTTATGTGATTAATTTTGATTGACAAATTAATTAAGATCCACAAAACTCTTCTGTTTCAAATATTTGAAGTTTCATAGATATTAATTTCTGTGATTGGCTATTGTAGACTAGATGTGTTGCGAGATAATCCATTATGAAACATGAATTAAACATAAACAAAACGATTAGTTGGAAAAACAAGAGTGACTACTCAACACTGTTTCCATTTCTTACACCATTACACTAGACACAAATTCAATCGAATATTTATAGTATCTGTTACAATGTATTTAGACCAAACGAATGAATGCTTGTTCATCCTCTGCTTTTACTAAATTTGCGCTTGTATTCAAATCATTTTTTTCATTAAACGAGTGTTTATATAATAAAAAAACATGAACTTGTTCGTTTAATCTAAAGGCACTATTAGATTCGAAAATTGAGGAAGAGGATCAATAGAAATGATTTGAGAAAAGCATTATCAGAATTATAGTCAAATATTATAAATTTCAAAATCTTATAAAATCAGTGCCAAATAGATTACAAGTAATAATTAGTCGAAGATATGAACACGAGAGATTAAACATTTCTTGTTTTATATGTAATAAATGAAATAATAGGACATTTTCTAATTACGTCATAATTAATACCTTTGATTATGAAATTGTGTCGTTAGAGTGTCGGCATTAAACACAGAATAAATATTTATTTTAAATAATATTTATTGTGAAATTGAATTAGATTACAAGGAAATGATAATTGGTAATCAATAAATTTGTTTCTTAAATTCATTGATACTGACAACATATAAATATTCATTTAAAAAGAACAAAATCTATAGAAGAAACGATAAATTAAAAATTTGATTTATTCTTTCTTTTTTTTTTGACAAAAACAAAAGAGACATTATCAAACTATCACAACTACTAATATTCTATTCCAAAATAAATTTAGCGAATTACAATATTGAGAACCTACTACAATGTGCAATTTCTCTTGTTTATTTGTTTCTTATTCCTAAAATTTTCGAAAATAATCTTTCATGAATAATTTTCAATTTTTAATAAAATTTTAATTTAAATACACTTTTCGAACACAATTAACAAATTGAAGATATCACTCAAGTTGTACAATAATAATATTCTTACAATAATTATACATAGTATATACCTAGAAATTTAATTACATCCTTACTAAAGCAATTAAGTCTAAAGATTCTATAATTACAGTAATAACTTTTACGAAGATGGAAGTAAAAGTGAAATTCTACAACGGTGTTACCGTATTTCACATTCCGGGATAGGACTGGCTGAAGCCATTCGCAAGCAACTGCAAGCTGTTCCGCATCGTTTTCGAATTTTAAACTGCTACAATTTCGTGAAAACAAATCGTATAAAACCTATTTAGGTTCATCCTAAAGCGTAAAGCGTCTACTTTTGCAATACTGAACTTGTTGGAATCATTTTGGAAAATGATAGAACACAAAGATACTCTTTCGAGGATTTTACAAATTCAAACATCTTTATGAAAATATGAAAATTATTTTTTATTATTGAACTTACCATGATCTTTCCTTTAAATCCTTTAAAATTCGTTGTACAATTTTTTCTCAATTATAAAGATAACTTTCCAAGTTTTAAGAATCTATATTATCGACAATATTTCATCGAGAATACAGGCACTTTCTAAGAATACTATCCTAAGTTTGTTTAGCAAGAATAAAAATCTAAAATATGGTTATGACGACGGGTTAATAAATCAACGTTGAAGCAACCGAAATGGTCAAAATAATTTACAATTTTCGAAATTTTACAGATGTAAAACAGCATATTTTTAGAGATTTAAATGATCTTTCGTAAAACGTATAAGTAAAAGCTTGTGTAGCATGTTGTATTATAAAGATTATATTTATCACTATTTTTTTTTTTTATCATTGAAAGTGATTTTAGCGAGTGTAACCCAGAAAATCGGGCCTTTTCAAGTGCAACGCTAATGCAACGAAAATTAGCGATTGGTTGATTTAGGTCACGTGATCGTGAGGAGGCGTAGGGTAGACCTTGGAGTAGGAGTGGCGTTGTCTGGTACTGACCGATCGCGCCTGTAATTTGTTTTGTATCGATTCAAATGTTTGCACATCAATAAAATTTTATGGCAAAAAAGTCGTCTTCATTTTTAAGTCAGAAAAGTTGCTTCTGGGCCTTTCAGTGAGACGAATCGTACTGGGGTACAAGTCGTGCAGTTTTTTATTTTAACGTCTCTGACGCTGTAACGTTTCAGTTCTAGCGTTGAAAATAAAGACACGTCTCATTTGCGATCGAAATCAGGTTTTTACGTTTCTGTCCAATATTTTTCGCAGAAAACACGACGAAAATGCGTTCGAAATACTCGCTTTTCTTTCCCTCGCTCGGCCATTAGCTACGCTAGTTGAGATAGGGTGACTTTGTGACCACAATGGAAGGGTTGCGCCCGCTTATCGAATGAGGGTGCACATCGCGTCGCTGGGCGATTTAAGACAAACGTTGCGTGCAAAAGCGCGTTTCGGATCGACGACGTGGTAATCGAATCACCGTGCACCTTGTTTCAACGGGTTTCTGCTTAACCCTGAATCAGCACGAGTGTGCAATGCCCGTGTCGTTTTTCCAACGGGAGTCCTTCTATCGCGCATGTTAAATCACACTGCTCGTACTACTCCGAAAATTATTCAATTTCAACGGAGATTTTACAAATTCAATTTATTCTTTCTCCGAAAATTTTCTCCACAATTTTTCTTAACCCTTAGGAGCACGCAATTTTAAAGAAAAAAAAATTCTATCCGCACGGAATTTTTTTTTAATATAAAAAAAAAGGGAAAAAACGTTTATTTCAATTATTAAACATGAAATATTTCTTAAAATGAAAAAAAAAGATTCAGTGAAACACACCTTTTCTCCAAAACAAATTTTGCAGACAGCACAGTACAGCACCATGAAGTTTGAACTTCCTTTTTTTTTCAATTTTATTAGGTGGGTTAAAAAATATCCTACCATGCATTAACTGTCCAAAAAAATGTGGAACAATTTTAAACCGACCTAACCCCAAAGAGTTAAATGCATTTGCGCGTAAGTTTTTAACATTCGTGTCGTTTGTTGCCTTTAAACTTTCGAAATTGACGATAATTATTCTAAAAAATGAATGACTCAGATTATACATGGGAATATATATAAGTTCGCGAATTCATCCCTGTGTGACTACACTGAACGAAAATTTTTTCACGATGACGTTATCATGTTAACGCTTCGCAACTATTTCAAGTCAAAATTTTTTTTGTAAGACAGATTTTAGCTAGTGAACAAATAATTGTGTAGGAAACATCCTCTGTATTCAGATCTGACTCCCAATAACTTTTTTCTACATCTAAAAGTGAAGTAAATATTGAAAAGAAGATATTTCGACGCCACTGGCAACATTAAGGTCGATGACAACTTTATCACTATCCACCGGACCGCAATAAGAAATATCATGATAGCAAATGTCCCAAATTTAAATGTTAAAACTTCGGAAGAAGTTTAGAACCGATAAACTAAAAAGAAAAGTCCTTTAGAGTTTTGCTCCTTTTTGTTCTGTTTTAGAGAAAAGAAACATAGAAGTTTTCATTTTCTCGTTTATTCAGCAAGTTTATTCCTTACTCGCCAAGGCAAGAGATTATACTTGCAATATTCCAAACATTGTAAGAACAATGTTTACCTAGAATCAGAGTGGTCAAATTTCGATCGGCTAGCATTTTGAACAGCATTCTGATTAAATAGATAATAATAACACGAAGTGTAAATGAGTAAGTGAAAAAATAAAAAAACTCCAAAACTGCAAAAACAAGAGAATCTTTAAAGAACTGTTTTTCTTAATTTACCAATCTCCTATACATTCCTGAAGTTTGGACATTTAAATTTGGGACATCTTGTACATCGTGATTGCTTGGTTCGATTATTTCAAATATCGATAAAGAAAGTATTCAACGCTCCAGAGAAAGTATTTATCACTTCAACGAGTTTGGATACCAGTAAACAAATTTAGAAACGTATCCTGCATCGAACTTCGTTATCATAAAATGCAAAAGTATTTGTGTAACAGTAATGAATATGATGGTTCCGAAGAGTATTCCATAAAATAAGTTTCAAAAATTGTTTTGGAGAGAGGCAACGATGTTTAATGAAATCGAACAAACTTCATTCTCAGATCGATAATTTTATTGTCAATTAAAAGTTGGAACATATTTTGCAATTGAAAATAAAGTTTCAGTCTTTGAAAGGTTTTAAAGGGTTTAATAGAATTAGGGTGAATACGAATAGATTTAAATCAAAATTGATATATAATCATTATCAAAAATTATGACATTATGAATAAAAATTTTGTGAATTGAGTACTCAATTATCGTTACGTTTATTTTACACGCTGCAGTCGAAAGAAACAATGTTTTAAATTGATTTTGATTAGATATTATATGCATGTTAAATATGAATTAACGAATTTAATTACATTTGAATTGAATTAGTTCCGAATCAAAATATTTCTCTAGAATACATCATTTTTATCGCGACGTCATTGTGAGGTCATTCGAGTATTTTCTGGCTAATTTTTTAAAAGACAAGGGTCGAAAACTCTAGTATCTTTGGTTTAATATGCAAAAATTTTATTTCTGTAATTTTATTATAATCATATGGATCATGCATGTAATTATCGACGTGTAACTAAATTAATTTACAAGTGCGTCGATTAATGGATCGAAAAATATATCGTTCCACTTGAAAAATTAAAGATGGCCCTCGTATCTTAAAAACAAAGTGATAATTATATGTCTTCTTGGAAACTATGCAATTTTCGTTTGAAACATTTATTCGTATTTCCGTATAATTAAGAAAATGACAATATTCAGAAATATCTTTCACTTTTTCTATATATGCAGATATTTCAATAGATAATTTTTTCTTATTAAAATGATACTACGCAAAAATTTACAATTGGAATTGGAATTGGAATTATTATTTTACTCTACTCTACTTTTAATTCTTGTTATTTAAAAAATGACCATACGCAATAATTAAAAATAGTGTAAGAAACGTGACAAGTACACGAAATATATATACGTTGCAATCATATCTAACAGCATTCTAAAGATGTTTTTCTTGCGCTGAGACTGCACAACAGCATCGTCGAAACAGTCGACGTCTTTCTGAAACAAATCTTCGCAAGACGCGTTTCAAAAGCGAGGATCGAATCGTTCACAATCAAGCGAACGTAGCGACAGTGTCGCTCGTCTCTCGACGCAGAATGACTTTGGTCGCGCTCATTCAGTCGACAGAGAGTCAAAGGAGAAAAAGACTCGGCAGAGAGGTCCAATTTACCGCGGCGAAGAACTGGATTCGAGCTTTGACGCAGTTTGTCATCGACAGGAATTTGTATCGCGTCCTTTCACCAACGGCTCGAAACGTTAAAATGGATGGGCTGTTCCCCCCTCCTCGCCTTGAACTCGCGAAAATAGATGAAAAAGTTCATCGAAACGACGCTCGATCACGCTATCACGTTGCACCTTTTCGAGTATTCCCAATGGCTCGATTCATGCTCTTTCAAAGAACGGCGCTCCATAAACACGCGACGCGTTTTCATGAATGAAATCGTGATTTAGTGATTCGATGTCCTCTCTACCTTTTTTTCAAATCGAACAACGATAATTTTGATTCAGCCGATGCCACCGGTTCTTTTTACAATCAAAAGTATTGCGACAGTTCTTTTGTACCGAGGATGGAGTTTCTTTCGCAAACTGCTCGTCTCATGCAACCTTTGCTGTGTTTCTGTGTCAAAGCAACGAAAGACGTTGACACAATCGAGCGGGATGATCATACGAGTCTAACGTATTTCTCGCAGAAAGGAAAGTTAAATGAAAAGACTGAATTAATGTGTGTACAGTTGTTCACAAAATTATTTGAACGCTCAAAGAGACACTTTTATGAATATACAGTGAGACAAGTAAAACTGAAGAATTTTTATATAAAAAAATATTTTGTTGAATATTTGGATGTGGAATACAATGAAAAAATGAAAAAAAAGCAAAATAATGTTTTATAGGATGTTCTAGCTTTCTCAAAAAAATTTTGACTTTGTCGTAAGTCAGTTCACGTTTTTTGTGAAGTCGGTCTTGCACTGCAATTAATTTAAGTGGAAAATTATCAAAACTTTAAACTGTTATAATTTCATAACTGCTCTTATTTCAAAAACGAAGTTTCCATTTTGACAGCACTGAATTCGTTTTTTTTTTTCAAAATATTTTAACATCATGTAATAAATGGAAAAGTGTTCTTTCCTTTAGAAAAAATTGTTAAAATTCACACGTATGTAAAAAACACTGAAAAATTTTATTTACAACTAAATTTACCCTATTGTGAACTTGAAGATTTAGTTGAAATTTTTTCTCTGCACCAACCCTTTAAAATATACTATACGATTTTTTTCATTATTCTATTGAACTTTGAACATTAGAGTTAAACGAAAATTCAAGATATCCTGATTTCGTCATCTAATCTTAATGTTTGAAGTTTAATAAAATTGCAAAAAAATTGTACAAGGCTTAATGAATAATTGTAAAGAAAAAAAATTCAATTTTCAAGACAATTTTTAGTGAATTAAATTACGAAAAAATTTTCTTCATATTTTCACAAACGTTTAGATTTTGACGACTTTCGAGAACAAAAATGCTCTTACTTTGCCACTCGCTACATGATGTAAAAACATCATTTTGGAAAAAACAAACTCAAGACAAACAAAATAGAAACTTCACGCTTTAAAATCAGATCAAGTAGATTGTACATGTAATAATAATAGTCTTATTCAGATAAATAATTCGTAGAAAATTATCATAATTCCTTAATAAATATTGTCATAAAGAGATTTGTTACAGTACCATATAAACTATATATGTATGTGGCCTTTAGAAATCGAGCAAGGAAAGTTGTTTTATTGTTTTGTTAAGTAACTTAAGAAAATCTTTCTTACAGGCAGTTTTTTAAGAGATGGAAAATAAGAATTTTGAACTTGTTAAGTTCTTCTTAAGTTAAGTTTAATTAAAGTGGAGAAACGTCACTATGAGAAGATATAAAACACACGTTCGTTAGATTTTATACATATACTTCCGAAATGTTTGCTGTAATTGTGAGTTTGCGAGTGAGAGATGACATTTTTCTTTATACAAGATTTTATTTTCCGAAAAATCAAGTTCATACATTGATAGCACGACATTTTAAAGACGATGATAAGCAAATCCAAAAATATCCAACGTAATTGTTAAATACATTCAAATTCAAGCCACCAAGTATATAAATAAATTTAATGTATAATTTAGAGATGATGTCTAAAAAAGAAGTATTTTTCTAAAGTACTTGAAATTATGGTTATACGAGAAATAGTAAATTATTATATAAAAGCAACTAAGAGTGAATTTATCAAAGAGTTGAGACAATAAAAATTTCAAAAAGGATGATTACTTTCATTAAACATAGCAGGAGGTATACAGCGTATTTAAACTACTGTTCTTATAGTTATTATTATATGAGGAAAGAGGAGAATAATCTAGGGAAAATAAAGAATGAGGATGGATATTTGTGTAAAATATGGATAGATACGTCTCTAACTATCTAAGGAAAACTAATTATTTATTATGAATATGAATTTACTTAAACCGTTGACTAATACAAATCTTATTACAGCTTAAAAGCTTGAAGCAATTAAAAGAAATTCATTTCAACGAAATTAATCTTCAAACAATATGATCGTTATACGTATAACGATCCATACATATATACCCTATATAATAATTTGTACAGTACATAAATTTTATTTTGTACTTCACGTTCTCCGCAATAGAAATTAATAACAAAATTGCGATAAGTTAAATTGAAAATTCCGAACTTTAAACTATTACGATTATTTGTACGACGGCAATTTATACGTATTACTAAAATTTAGAGATTAGTAAGATTATAGACTTTAAAAAAATACTTCTTATCTGATTACATTTCGTGTTTTGACAAAAATCTATAACAAGATTAAATTAAACTGGAAATTCCAAAATCGACTAATTTGATCATTGAATCGCTTCCCAATATTCAACTATTCAATGTTAACTGTTCGTATTACTACTTTATACGAAGTATGAATAACAAGGTACTTGCGTTACAAAGTCAAACACGTGAGACGCTTTGTGGAACTTAAGACGTTCCCGCGTTATGCAGGTGAACACAGCGGTGTGCAAAGTTCAATTAATGCGTGTGTCACCCTCGAGAGTGCACGCATTACGCCATTTGTCGACAGAGCGCCATTACAGAGTGCCACAATAGACGGATAACGCGCAAGTATAAAATTAATTACCGGCGTGTTGTTACCCGGGCTCGCGCGACCGGCTCTAACGTCCCTTTTCTGCTAACCGCCGGATTCCATTGTAATTATTTCCCAATGGATCCGTATCCGGTCAGTACGGCGCGCCGGATCGGATTAATATTGCATTAGCCATATCGATTTCAAAGGGGTCGGTACCGGTATTCGCGCGGGGAATTTATCTTCCACGATTTTGGCCGGTCGTAATTGAATTACTGATATCTCGCAGTGTTTATGTACCGCGCGGCATAACAACGTTGAATAAATAATAAGGCGACAAGACAACGGATGCGCATCGAATTCCTTGAGAAAGCGGGCTCCAGATATTTTAATATCCAGGTGGTACGTCGTTCTGACTTTAGTATAATCTGATTTATCGCTGATTAGATAACGCTATCTAATCACTTTATATTTAAAAAAATGAATTAAATATTTTGAAATGGACATTACTCTTCTTTAGTCCTTAATAGATTTTAAACAAAAAAAATTCATACTTTCAAAGTTATAAATTAATTTTCTGTTCAAGTTCCCGGACAGAATGATAGTACACGTGTGCTATATTTAATTTTTCAGAAATGGCTTAAGTTTTTTTATTATTTCCGGAAAGTAGTACGTAAATGTCACGATACAAAAGGAAGGAATTTGGTCTGGAATCATATCGTTCTCTTTGACTTCCACTGTAAACAACCACAAACAGGTAAATTTGGAGGGCGAATCATAGCACACTCGTAAAATTTATATGTATAATTAATGTAAAACTGAAACTTATATGTTTATATGTTAATACTAATAATGTGTATATCCACCCTATACAACGCCAGTAATATGTGTAGGGAAAAGTTGTTTTCTAAATAATCACCTTTACTTTCCACGAGATATAATTTAATGCAATGACTACAATTGATTTAATATTTCGCGATTATCATATCACAATCGAATATTTTAATAATATACAAGTTCTTATACATTATTAATAATATATGAGAAAATTTATTATTGTCAATAACACTATTAGTAATATTTAAGTATTATTATTATTAACAATAAATCAAAATAATTAATTCTAAATATATTTATTAATCTAATTAGTAATCTAATTTCTCAACAATTTCTGTATTATCACTGGCTAGATAGCATTATTATTTTGAACTTATTATAAACACCTGCTTTATTCTTGATAAGATACAATTTAATAAGATTCTTTTTATGTACATGACTAATCCATAATCATGAATCAGAATCATTCGAAGCTTTCAATATACGATAAGATTTCGTTTATACAAACTAATCATGTTTAAATCTCAGATATACGAAATCATAATTGATCAACTTTTGTTATCCTTATCTATTATCTATTATTCAAACAACTTGTTCCCTAACATGTTCGGATAAACGAAACTTCACTGCATTTCATTGTTTTAGTAAATTAAGGATATGTAAATAAATTTTAAAACTAGATGTTGTATATATTCAGTGAGAGACAGAAGAAACTTTAAACTTTAAAGAAACTTTAATTTTTACGCGTGTAATAAGCAAAATTTGTACTGGACACGTTTTTCTGTATTAATATTTATATTAAACTTATAAAATTATATTATTTTTTTAATTTCTCTAGTCAACTTATAATTCAATTTATAAAATTATGATGTATTTCCCTACTTCATTTTTTAAACTCTTTTTTGGCCATCACCCGCTTTATATTAAAAACACTGTTAAGGCCAGGGGCTAGGAATGCGTCCCTAGCCAAGGCCTATAGGATAATTACAAATATTGCTTTATAGGATTGACCTGCCCGACACTACCTCTTGATCTTAACATGTTACTTTCCCGATCACGTGATCGGAAAAGAGACAATGAAGACAACAGTATAAAAGGGGCCAACACGGTTGGAACAAGACTCTTTTCGGCAAGTACAATCAAGAACGTCAGTACAAAGTGTGCTTCCCGTGCCATCATCCTGTGAGTGCATCACTCGCCTTATTATAAATTCACTATTCAATCAATTTCCCACAACAGTGGGTGGTCCTTCGAGCGAAGTATATATACGCAGAGGAACAGGATCGACAACAGTCGAGATTGTCCTTAACATAAGAAAATGGGCGTCTAACCACCGTGACATACTGCATCAAGGCACAAACCCGATAGATCGAATCGAAATTCCCACAGACAAGGACCCAAAAACTTTAGGTTTATTGTGGTCACCAACCACTGATATTTTAGAATTCAAAATCATACCAACAATTAGCCACCATGTTACAAAACGAACTATACTATCAGACGTAGCACGAATATTCGACCCGTTAGGTTTAGTAGGACCTATAACAATCATAGTGAAAGTAATTTTGCAACGTCTCTGGCAATTGAAATCAGGTTGGGATGAGTTGATTCCCCAAGAATTACATACACAATGGATAGAATACTGAAAAAACTTAGAAGACATGCAAATCCTAACCATCCCACGACGCGTTTTAATTAATAACGTCAATTTAACAACAAAAATAAAAATGCACGGCTTTTCAGACGCATCAGAGCGAGCATATGGTGCGTACATCTATTTACGCTCTCAAGAAAATACAGGAAAATGGACAACGAGATTGTTATGCGCTAAATCGCGCGTGGCTCCATTAAAAACAATCTTGTTGCCGTGTTTAGAACTCTATGGAGCCGTCTTATTGGCAAACCTACTCAACAAAGTGAGATCAGCATTAAAAAAGGTGTCTGCAAGGGAATAATTATGGATTGACTCAATCATTACGCTTGCTTAGCTTCGAAGTCCTGCCACCAAATAGAAGACATTCGTAGCCAATGGAGTCGCTGAAATTCAGTCCATTACCAATCCCGACACTTGGAGGCATGTTTCCTCAGAACATAATCCAGCTGATCTGATCTCCCGAGGTGTTCAACCAAAACGTCTACTTGATACACATCTTTGGTGGTCAGGGCCCAGCTGGCTTAACAAACCGAAAACATGTGGCCAATTTCCTCCGAACAATCAGTACATCTTCCGGAAGAACGAATCATCCAAGTTACGACACTTCTAACAACCGATTCTAGCTTCGTTACCAGAATTTCTAATTTCACGCGGTTGATCAGAGTCAAGGCTTATTGTCTTCGATTAGCAAACGGAAGACAAGGCTGAGAACAGCATCCGAATCAAACAGGAGTACACTAACAACTGCGGAGCTCAGACGTGCTGAAATGGCCCTAGCAAAATTAATACATTTGAATTAAGAGCACTAAAGACAAGGGTTTCCATTCCAAATTCAAGTCCACTGCTGTCATTAGGCGTTTTTCTGAACACATATGGACTCATCAGGGTGGACGGAAGACTCGCGAACACAGCCATAACTTACAATAAAAAACACCAAAATCCTACTACCAACACACCACTTCACTAAACTACTCGTCACCCACGAACACATACGACTATTACTCGCGAGTCCGCAGCAAGTAACAGCATCAATACGCGAACGATACTGGTCATTGCCATGCACGAATGTAGTGAAGAGAATTATACAAACATGCGTTAGATATTTCAAGGTACAACCTCTATCACTAGAGCTTCAGATGGGTCAACTGCCGGCATCGCGCATAACACCGGTACGAGCATTCTCGTCCTGCGGCGTGGATTACGCAGGCCCATATTCAATAAAACAACGGATCCGAATATGTACCTATGCATTTTCGTATGTCTCGTAACCAAGGCAGTACATTTAGAACTGTACCGATCTTAGTAACACGCATTCTTAAACTGCTTCCGATGTTTCATCGCAAGGAGAGGTCGATGCCAGAAGATCATCTCAGACAACGGGCGGAACTTTGTCGAAGCAAGGAACGAATTAAGAGATTTAGGCATATTGTTAAACAATACCGAATACAAAAGACAAATAGCAACCTTCTTACACAAGGATGGCACTGACTGGTAATTAAACCCGCCACACGTACCACATTTCGGGGGACACTGGGAGAGTGCGGTAAAATCAGCGAAATCCCACCTAAAACGAGTTATCGGCGATCAACAACTAACGTTCGAACAACTTTATATCCTGTTAACGCAGACAGAATCTTGCTTAAATTCCCGTCTCTTAATCCCATTATCCTCCGATCCAGAAGATTTAAATTCACCCACTCCAGGTCATTTCCTAATCGGCGATGCATTGATCGCACTACCTCCATTCAAACTTACGAGATATCAATAGCAATAGACTGGGACGTTATCAATTGATTCAGCAAATGTTACAGCATTTCTGGCAGCAATGGCAAAGGGAGTATCTAGAAAGGGAAACAATGGTGGTCATTCGGGAAGACAACCTACCCCGTCAGAAGTGGCAACTCTCTAGGGTAATAGAACTACACTCTGGTACAGAAGGCATAACCCGCGTACTGACAGCACAGCCGACGGAATTTTAAAAAGGCCTGTAACGAAACTTTGTGTTCTACCACTCGAGGACCAGAAATGATCAACTGTAACCTAATCTTAGTATTAAGTATATCCTGTACATAGTGTAAATTTTATTTCAAACAATATGGCATCTACATTGGCACCAGTTACTGTTGAATATGCGAGGCACACTCAAGGTTGGCGGCATGTTAAGGCCAGGAACTATCCGCGCCTTCGTCAACCATATCAGAATTCATCTCCATTCACTCAAATCACTAATTACCGATCGACACGTAGGACATCCCTGTAATATTACACATACTTCTAAAACTGGAATACGCGTCTAGATTACGAGAAAACATTAAAATCAGACGACATTCCCTCACTAAGCCAGTTACTCGACTTCTTAACTCAGCGAGCAAAGTGTCTCGATACGATTACCCGTCATTCTATTCCGTACAACAAACCTATAACCAATTCACAACCAAAGGCTTCACTGTACAAGGCTACAATGACGTCGTCCGACGAAAACAGCAAACCTTTTCTACCAGAATTCGGGACACCAACCGTGTTCATCTCCTTACATCACCTTCACATCACCTTCGCGGCTCTCAACGCCACGTCAATCATCGTCGCGACTTTCAACACCACGCCAATCATCTTCACGCCCGATATATTCTTCCACATCACAATCATCGACATCACGCTAATCATCGTCGCGGCTTCCAACACCACGCCAATCATCTTCACGCCAGGCATATTCTTCGACATCACGAAAATCGACACCATCGTCGCAATCACCGTCTTCGATTTCAACGAGAAGGATGAGATGTCCCATCTGTGAGATAAACGAGCATCGCATTTATGAATGCGAAAGATTTCACAGATTGACAATACCATAACGAGTCGAACTGGCAAATAGGAAGTCGTTGTGCTTGAATTGCCTACGACGCAATTATCCTACTTCGGCCTGTTGATCGATAAAATGTCGAAATTGCGATCAACACCACCAGACCTTTCTACATCCAACACAATGATAACCTTCCAATCACACAATAAAACACATATTACTATCAGCCATTATACCAACTACCGAATTAATGACCACGGCACTCCTCAAGGTACACGAAAACAAGGGAAATTGAACAAGCTGTCGAGTTCTTCTAGACACATGCTCAACAACCAACCTTATAACAGAAGAGTTAGCGAACACAATTCGCGCCCCGAAACAGTCCTGCTCAATTCCAATCGAAGGGTAGACGAACTAAGCACAACATGCAATCATGCAACAACACTCACCATATCTTCTCGATATACAGGTTATGAGAAGACACTAGAATTTCTCATAGTACCTCAAATTTACACCCTCGTTCCAAATGAACTTATCAATACTAACATACTTAGCATTCCTTCAAACATCAAATCCAATCTAGCAGATCCTACCTTCCACAAACCCTCTCCAACACAAATGTTCAACACAATTAATCGGACCAACGCTATCTACCTTCAGCATTGGTCAAATCAATATCCCAACATCTTCAGCAAACGATCTCACTCTCCAACAAACACAGTTCGGCTGGATAATCGGAGGCAGCGTCAACAGCATTTCTTCAAGCCAACATTGCCACCTTACGAACCTAGAAGAAAGCCTCGCCACATTCTGGAGTCTTGAGAAAATACCAAGCAGAACTCACTCTTCCAACGAAGAAACGGAAAAGCATTTTGTTGAAAATGTCACACGAAACAAAAATGGAAGATACGTCGTGGCATTGCCATTCAAATCCAACAAGGTTCAAATAGGAAAGACGTATCGAAAGCCCTTTGCCGTTTCTTAGCCCTAGAACGAAGATTAGGCCGATCCAACATTGAAGACCGCCTATCAAGATACAATCGAAGAACATATCAAACTTGGACACATGACAAAAATCGATACAGATAACAAGACGATCGGTTTCTATCTACCACATCACGCAGTGATAAAACAATCGAGTCAGACAACCAAGCTCTGAGTTGTCTATGATGGATCAGCAAAATCATCCACTGGCATATCCCTCAATGAAATGCTAATGATCGGTCCTACAATACAAGACGATATCATTTCCCTGGTTCTCTGTTTCCGACTACACAAATATGTTCTGACAGGCGACATCGAGAAAATGTACCGCCAATTTTTTGTGCGGAACCAAGATCGCATATACCAAAAGATTCTCTGGCGGGACGAGGAAGGTAAGCTCAACACTTACAATTTAAACACTTTCACGTTTGGTTTATCCGCAGCCCCATTTCTAGCCATTCGATGTCTCAAACAACTAGCCGACGAAGAAGCACTTCACTTCCCAGCAGCCTCTGAAACGCGACGAAGAGAGACTTATACGTCGACGATCTTATCACAGGTGCCAACACTTTCGATGACACGAACAAGCTACGTGTCAAAATCATCCAGCTTCTACACCAAGGTGGTGGAACATTCGCCAATGGGGATCCAACGAACGTTTACTACTATTTTATTATGGAATATTAGAAACCAGTGTGAAACTCTCATTAAGTCCATTCAACAACACCATCAAAATACTCGGCATTTTCTGGGAATCATCACACGACCGTAGATTACAAACTAATAACCAAACGTACCATTCTATTAATAGATATCGCAAAAACCTACGATCCGTTTGGCTTATTGGGTCGTTATCGCAACTGTAGTTGTTATCGCAAAAATTCTAATGCAAAACTTGTGGACGTTGAAACTACACTGGGACAAGTCCGTACCTCTCGAGATCCACACCTACTGAACAACAGATCATAGATAACTGAAAGCTCTCAACAACTTCTCGTTTCCTCACAAGGCAATTGTGGATGATGCTGATGATATACAGCTGCACGGATTTTGCGATGCCAGCGAAAAGGCATACGGTGCATGCATATATATCAGATCACATTCACCGATTCATGGTACACAATGCACTTTCTTCTGCGTAAAATCAAGGGTGGCTCCGTTGAAGGTCATCTCTCTCCCTCTTTTGGAACTACGCGGAGCTCTTCTCCTGACAAAATTATACGAATACTCAACCCATACACATCAAGATCAAGAAGGTAATCTTCTGCACTGATTCCACTGGATCAATACACAACCATCATCATTGAAACTTTTGTGGCAAACCGCACAGCAGAAGTCAGAGAAAGGACCTCTCCTACACAATAGAGACACGTTCCAACGGAAGACAATCCAGCCGACGCAGTATCAAGAGGACTACTACCAAACGAAATCACTAACCAGAAGATTTGGCAGTCAGGACCTTCATGGTTAACTCAAGACGAATCTAGTTGCCAGATCTTCAACTACAATTACCAGACACCATCCCGGAGAGTCGCAACAAAACATCTGTTTTCAGACAGAAATTCGTCACAACCGCTTACTCTTTCGATACTCTTATTTTAAAAGGTTGATTCGTATCACAGCCCGCTGTCGCCGAATCAAAAACTACAACCCAACATTTCATTACAACTGTTCAAGCTAAAGGAAGCTACTGAAACTACTACAAGAAGAAACATTCCAGCGCGAGTTACATGATTTAGATTAAAACGGCAAAATTCATAATAGAGGCAAATTGCTCATCTTAAACCCATTCCTGGACAAAAATGGAATCATTCGAGTTGGGAGACGACTTACCCAGGCAAGCTTAGCTTATAATGCAAAACATCTAATGATCATACCCAAATCGCATCATTCGTTAATCATTCGTTATTATCATAACCAAAACCTCCATGCGGGGGCACAAATAACATTGTACCATATCAGACAGAAATATTGACTCCTGGACAGAAGAAATCGAACAAGCAAAATTATACGAAATTGCATAAGATGGACAGCGCCACCGACCACGCAGTACCTTGTGGGAAATCTACCGGCGGTCAGAATAAACGAATAACCAAAGCTTTCACCTTTCACGTCGGTATTGACTACTGTGGGCCATTCGATATTAAGGAGAAAAAGATTCGCAACAGGGGGCGTATTAAGGTATACGTCGTCGTGTTCGTGTGTTTAGCTATACGGGCTGTGCATCTTGAACTTACTAGCGACCTGAGCATCGAAGCCTTTATTGCCAGTGTGAAAAGGTTCATTGCCAGACGAGGAAAATGCAAGAGAATCTACTCCGACAATGGCACCAACTTCGTCGGTGCCAACAATGAATTACAAGATCTTCAACAACTTCTCAATACAAAACAACACCAAGAACAAGTGCATAGATTTCTCAGTAATAAGAGAATAGAATGGCATTTCATTCGACCACAATCTCCAAACTTCGGCGGATTATGGGAATCGACAGTGAAATCCTTTAAACATCATCTGAAACGAGTGAGCAGTAATGAACTCTTCACTTACGAAGAGTTCAACACTTTCATCATACAAGTCGAGTCCATACTGAACTCACGACCCACTACCACCATGTCTTCAAATCCTAACGATCTTCAAGCACTAATCCCTGGTCACTTCTTAATCGGCAGACCATTGACAGAACTACCGGAACACGATTTCAGCAACACCCCAACAAAAGGTTCTCCTTTTAGCAGCACATCTCGAAGCGCGATTTCTGGGTGCGCTGGCATAAGGAATACCTGAATGAACTAAACATTCGGCACAAATGGTCCAAGGGACAAGGAAAGATCCATCGTCATCCTATGAGAAGATAATACTCCACCTGTTCAGTGGACTCTCGGAAAAATAGTCAAAACGTATCCCGGAACAGACGGTGTTCTGGCGCAGAACAACCCACCTCGGGACGGACAGTCAGGCTGGGTTCTTGGAATACTGTAACCTGCAGAGAAAGTCCAGATGTTATGGCCCGCGCCTATCTATGGGACATTTATCTTACACCAAGAGGCAGAGAGTATTCCAAGAACGTTTCTTAAAGAATAAACAAAGAGCGTCTTGGCTAGCGCCAAGTCACGTAAGCACAGTTCGACACACAATAAGGGTTCCGTCATATAACGCGCGAGGACAGTCGAGCAGAACCATTCAGTCATTCCACGGGTCTAGACGCGGAGACACCCTCTCCCAGACTCAAGTAACAATCCGATCAGTCAGTTCATACGAGACACCATACAGCAACAATTGTATACACATCTAGTCAAATATACGTTTTAAAAACCTACAACCTGCATTCATAATATCTCTCCGACGGCTGTAAAAGGCCAAACGAGAGAACCTCAGCCAAGCGGGCAGCATCTCTCAAGATACGCGCTGAGACAGACGGTATCGTCCGCATTGTGGATATTAAGACTTCCACAAGTTGTTACAGACGCAACGTGCGAAAATTAACACCATTACCAATCAACATGGACACCGTCAGAGCGGATACTACCACCAACCAAGACACCCTCCATTTCGCAAGAACCTAACCACTCAATGTTGAATAATCCGTTCAACGGGCGGCGGCATGTTCGGTCTCACCAAACAGAGCGAGGGCCAGACAGTCATGCGGTTCTTTTCTGATCGTATTTTCGCGCCGCTGCTGTGGTATGTGCGCGTGCGTGGGTAAATGGCACGTGTTTGGTTAAGTGGAGGACTTGAATGTGATTGGACCATTGTTTCGGCATCGCGCGGATGCATGATTGGCTGCTTGTCGATCGCGTGATTTTTTTGTAGCCTGCTTCTCGGTGCCTTGTGGTGTCGCAGTTAGTAAGACAATGCAAGTGAGGTGACGATGCGTTAATGTGTGTGATGATTGTAAAACGAGACAAAGGAAAACGAATTCCATAGGTGATCGAAATACCACCAAACCTAACATTAAAACAAACTTTAAATTGAACCAGCTGGCTTTGATTAACGTTGAAAGCAGCAAACTACCGATCAAATCTTCGTTTATTACGGAGATTTGGAGGCGACAAATCTGTCATGTAAGAAACAATTCTACAAACTCTATCAATTGTTGAACCTTTTTATTGCTTGAGAAACAGTTTACTTCAGGTATTTTCTAATCATAATTATTAAATAAATCAATACCTATAAGTATTTAAAAACTTCTTTCTTTAACTGTTTAACTATTTCTTTAACTATTTAAGATTTGGCAAGTGATTTTCACAATTATATTTGAGTTTTTCACGGTTGAACTTGAATGAAATCTAGCAGTCAGATGTACATATTAGTATTGAGATGGCAATAGTATAATCTTTCTTTGTTTCTAATATTAGTATTTAACATATAAGATATAGGCATAATATATTTGAATATTATTTAAACAAAATATTTGAAAATTAGTAATTTAAATTATATATTATCTCATTTGTCACTTTAAAACAATTGTGCACTGGTTTATTAAAACAGTTGATTTATTCAACTATTAAATGAAATATTTGGTATTTTATATTTGAATAAATATATCTTAAAATAATTTCTAATTCTACAATATCGACATTATCAATCGCACTAATATTAATTTCTTCACAGTGTCGCACACTGTGAGGCACGTATTACTGAAAAATAATTATCGAAATTAAAATAGAGTTTTAAAATAGATAGATTTTAGATTGCGAAATAATTCGGTCATATTGTTTATAATCAACTGCATACAAAATATAATATTTAAAATTCAAACTAATAACAGAACGTAAATTATGTGTTATTTCATTTGAAAAAATTGATTAAAACATATAAGACATTAGTTGAAAATATTTTATTTGATCCGAGCTTCAAAAATAAAGTTACTTTTGCTGTATTATTTTTAAAATAAAAACAGAATGAAGCATTATTTTGGATTATCTTCAAGACTTAAAAATAGAAAAATTCACCTTAGCCTGGAACATAATGAACAATCGTCGCGTACAAACTGTACAAACACTCTATAACTCGTTTATGCGTATCGACTCTTGTATATTTCAATACGTAATCCTCTACCATCCATCGACATCATTAATTCCTCACGCGTCTTCTCCAACATCCCTTCGAGATTAGCCAGCTTGTGCCTACCTCCGTTAGCGATGTGTACAAGGCGCAGGCCAGGCGAATTGGCTCTAACCAAAGGATTAAGGCTAGGAAAGCGAAACTCATAGATAATCCTCCAGGGAGATAGAGTCAATTAAGTCGAAGCAGACCGTGTTATAGGTAAAAGGCTTCACTTCGAATCCTTAGGATTGCTCTCCTCAAGATCCAGCATATCCAAAATTATAGCGAAACGTCTTATTCATTGTCTCTCTCTCTCGAATCTTTCTCATTTCTGTTCTAAAGGAAAGCACGCAGAATCAACGAAGCATTAGCTCGTAATTAAGACAAAATAACAAGTAACACTTTTCATGTTATTATTGAAATGCGAATTTTTATATCAATCCCAATTAATATATTCAAATGAAAATAAAGTTTAAAATTTTGAATAAATATAGATTGAGATATTCCATTTGGGGAAAAAACTAAAGTTAGTTTGTTAGTTCAGTTGTTAAATAGTTTAATTAGTAAATATCTGGAACGTAAAATTTTTACAGTTTTTGATAAAACGAATATCATCTATAATGGTTGTAGGATGATACTACAGGACAATCAAAAGAAAATTAAAATATACAAAATCTATTTTCTTTGAGTTCTAATATAATGACTTTTCAAAAGTATTCTTATTTTTTTGTTACAATGCATCCGAAGAAAATTCGGATACTAAATACTTAAATTACAGTAATTTTGTTAAAAGAAATCGTACAATAGTAAACTTTAAAGCCTATGTTTTCAAAATGCATCGTTCATTTTATTTTAAAATGATTTTATATTATATAACACATAAAATGAAGACACTTTTCTCCTCGAAAATGATATAAATTATCATAGTATGTGAGACATTTTTTCACGATTGAATTTATAATGAGTTTGAAAATTGAACTCTCCCTTTTACGATGAATTTGAACTCCCCTTTGAACTCTTCTCAAAACTTGATGCACAATTTTTTTCGCTAACTTATTGAACTCCGAATATCAAACAAATATAAATATAATTATAATTGCATTATAAAACCTAACATTCAAAGTTCAGTAAAATAACGAAAAAAAATTATACATCAAGTCTTTGGGGATTGCTTCGATAAAGGGGAGGCCTTCGATCTTCGAATCTATTATAGATTTAGTCATGAAAAACATTTTCTAATATTTTTACATATTATGACAACTTACAACACTTTAAAGAAAGAAAGTATGTTCCTTTATCCATTCGTTACGATATAAAACCATCTTAGAATAAATGATTAACATACATTTGAAGACAGAGACTTTAAGCTTTGAAATGAACAGTTTATTATCATTTTATGACAGTTTCAACACTTAGTATTTGAATGTTTAAATGTTCGAATATTAATCGGATACTAGAAATTGTTTGTTGAATTTCAACTACAATGGTTTTTGATATAAGTTACATAATATTGTATGTAGGTAAAAATAATAACAACAATCACAATGAAGGTTGTTTATAATATACGATACATATAATATAAACCAACATAACAAGTGATAAATATGAAGAGATAATTTTAACAGATTGACAAAATGATTAAAGTGAGACTTTGTCTAAGCACGCGTTTTAATAATCATTTATAATATAATAGACTGGTAGAAAATTTTCTAGTAAACAGAGACAATGTTTACTAAATAAAGTTAGAATATGAATATATTTGCTTCATTTATGATACTCTCATTAATATCTTGTTTTCAAAGTTATTATCCTGAAGAAGTATTTATTTCAGATCATAATCTTGAAAACGAAAGTTACATATATATTATATAATATTATCAAAAGGGGATATAAAATATACACAGAAATAGAATATTTTTTACAAAAAGAATGTAAAAAACAGAGAAATACGACGAAATAAAAAAATTCGGAGAAAACCAAACTCAATAAGAAATATGAAAATGAAGAAAGAGAAGATATAAAACATATACAAAAGGAAAGAAACAAAATCATTCTACAATCACATCGTTGACTCTGGTTAACGTTGAAAGCAAAGAATGAATACGAGATTATTCGTCAGGAAAACTGTTGCGTAGGTCAAATACTTTTAGATTCGTTATCAATGATATGAAAGGTCTCCAGAAATACCTTATATGCGAAACTTAAAAATGTTAAAAAATTGGATGGTGAAGCTTTTTGTTTGTACAAATTTTTCAATTCTGTACATAACATGCACGGTGTACATAATAGATTTTCTATATATTAAATATTTTTATGATAAAATGCCAGTCTGATCAAAACACTGAAACTCGCGTAACTTTTTTTGCAATAAATCTTTATAAACAATTACAAATATAACTAAAAATCATATATAAATATATATATAAATATATAAATATACAAATATATATATAAATATATAAATATACAAATATATATATAAATATATAAATATACAAATATACAAATATATATATAAATATATAAATATACAAATATATATATATAAATATATAAATATACAAATATATATATAAATATATAAATATACAAATATATATATAAATATATAAATATACAAATATATATATAAATATATATATATATATATATATATATATAAATAATAGACTAGAAAGCTCGAGAAATCCCTGTACGCAAAAGATTTCACTTCGAATCCTAAGGATCTCCCGTCTTCTCAAGATCCCATCGTATCGAAATCATAATAAAACTAGTTCCTTTTTTCCTATCGAATCTTTTCCAATTCTTACCTCTCCGTCAAAAGAAAGCACGCGGAATCAGCGAAGCATTCGTAGATATTCGAAGAGACTAGTCTGTAATTCGATCGTGGAACGAGACACAAGGATACTTTAATGAATCACGAAAGAATTCCACGATCCAGCTGGTTGTAGTTTATGCGGTATAAAATGGCGGATGAAGTATGGTCGACGTATCCTCGAGAGATCGACCGGGAATTGCTTTCTCCGATAGGTCTCGGGAAAGCGATAAGAATTTCATTCATCGATAATTCGCATCCATGGCTGAAACCGCGACCGGATACTTCGGCTAGCTTCTATTCTCTATTTCCACGAAGGGACGGCCGTATTTTATAAGGTTAGTCGGTCCTATTTTTTCTCTTTTTTATAATGGAGAAGTTGATTCTATTTTTGGTTGCTATTATCGGCTACTCCAAGCGTTCTATTCGAAAATTCTACAATCCTTTCAGTTCTGTACAGTCAATGTTGTAATGCGTATCACTTTACTTAACCTATTAAAATTGTGACATAACAAGTCGTGAAAAAAAAAATGGTAATTTTTTATGTATATATTTGTGAAACAGAGAATTCATATCCATTGGGATCAATTGAGTGTGATTCTTTTTGTAAGGATTCGAGAAATTCAAGCATTTGAATGAACGAGTTAGCTGATTCAGTAATAGAGAAATTTTGAAAAAGATAGTCTTTGTCATTTTATTACATAATGACATATATACGATATCATTGTAATATTGTATATTACATAGACACATATTGTATATCATATATTATAATATACAAATACATATATATTATTATATTGTATCTTGTATATATTGTACATTACAATTATTCCTACAATTTCTTTCTTTACTGTAAATAACATCTTTTACTAGAACATTTTAAAAATTTTTTATCTCGCCTTTTATTTTCTTTATGTATAACATATTTATCAATCAATAATTTTTTTTTTCATTTTCAAATGATTGTTTCAATTAATTTCTTCGATCACATTTCGTGAAGAAAAAAAGAAATGAAATAAATCCTTCTCTTTTTTAAAAGAAAATTAGGAAAAAAGAAAATTACGTGAAGTTTAAATATCTATAAATCACTCTCGAGAAATCAAAAAGAATTCTAAAGTATAACATTTACGTAAATCGATGCAATTCTGAATACATATCGCTTGATATTATCTTCTACAACATTGTGCAACATGTTTTTGGAAAACAAGTTTTATGGTGTTTACAGCAATACCGATATTTCTAAAACGCAGTGAATTATTGTAAAACAGGTGTTGTTTGCGTTATCGTGAGGGAAAATTGTAAGGCAGGAGCGTTAATTAATCGCGAAATGCGGTCGAGAACTTTGCGAAAATTCCGTAATAATTACGCGAGCGACTGTTAATCTCTTCTGAGATGTTAACAGAATGTATTTAGTGTATCACCGATTAAGTAATTTACATAAAACAGAAGATAACGCTGAAAATGGGGAGAGCGTGGAATAAGTAAGCAACAAGAGCACCGAAGCTATCGCTGAACTTTTATAGTTCGGTCGACATTTTGTGTTGTAACGATGTAAATGTATTTCTCATGAATTTTTAACATATTATCTCGACCATCACGATCGAGAGATAAAAAATTTAAGTAAATTTTTCGTATTTCGATATCATTAAATAATAATTTAAATATCATTAAACACACAGCACAAATTTTTTACGCATAATTTATATAATATTTGGAAAATTCTACTATAAATGGACTATTTCACTATTTTAATTCAATTATTATGAAACGATAAATGCAATCACAGTTTATAACATCACACATTTATAGATTATTAATTACAGCTATAACAATTTGTTTCTTTACACAATATATTTATATTGGAGATTAGAAAGAGATTACGAAAATTATTTCCAACGAAGTCTATCATAAGTGAATTTGAACTATGTCAGAATTTCAGAAGATATAACGACGTTCTTAACTTAAATAAATATTTTATTTGCAGTATTTACTATCCTTTTATATATAGGATAACTCATTTAAATCGATCCATTTTAATCTTTTGATAGAGAATTGTTGATGAATAGATATAAAATACCTCGTAAGTAAGCTAAAGATTTTTCGCCATAGATAATTTAGAATGCTTTTTTTTTTTTAGAGAAAAAATAAAATTTCAAATTCTCAAATTTTTTTTAGAAAAATATATAATACTCTCAATATAATAAATATGTATATATAAATATATATAATACATATTTATTACCTATATAAATTTTAGAAAAGCAACTGCGGCAATACCACGATACTGTATCACGGTATTAAGAATTAAAAAATGTGTTTTATATTTAATGATTTTTTATTCATTCGCAACTGTGCAACTTTAATCCATACTTTAATGCAATTTATATGAATTTCATTGCACGCATAAAAATTCATTGACGATAATATACATTCGTAAGATAAAATTTAAATTATACAAAAATATCTTTCGAGAAGGTATCATAATATACATTAAGCATTTAAAATTAGTCTTCGTAAGAAGATAAAATTTTTATACCCGTTTAAAATGAAATAAGTAGCAACACAGTGATAATAGCAATGAAAACGCTAAGCCTCTTAACCGTGCACTTAATCCCACAAAATATTCTGTGTCTCTTAAAAGTTCGCGGCACGAAAACTTCGAGAAAAATATAATTTATTCGTTTTCAACAACTCTTCCTCCGTGCGAGATTGCTATAAAAAGTACAATTAAAATTATAATAATTTAAATATTAAAATTTCTGAAGTGGTATTACGAATTCCAGCGAAATGAAATTTAGAAAAATTCAATAATCACGAGAATAATCGAGAATATTTCAAAAAATAAAATCAAGCACTGTTATCAGCAGCGCGTGAATTTTTATGTAAATTCATATTTTTGGAAATATAATTTAGAAACTAGAACATCAATAGAAAATCATTTTATGTATTAAATATTAAATATATTAAATATATATTAAGCATTATAGAAAATATTATATTTTAGATATTTTACATGTCTCTATTTGCATTCTGTGCGATTTAGAATATTTTTTTGCGTTTTAGAATATTCTACAAACGCATAAAAATCCACGTCTCATCTTTCTATTTGATAACGAAAGAAATTTTCATTAAATTTCACTTTGATTTATAATTTCACTATGAATTTCTCTAATGTAATTATAATATTTTAGTTCGGGTTTGTGTTGGCACTCCACTTATCGGTTCATATTTTCTGATCAAACAATTCAATTCGCCGGAAATTTAATTTCAAATATTTGCACGAATCTATAATATATCCCCTGTGAGAAAGTAAAGCGCAAGAGAGAATAATTGAACGGAGCAAGCAATCTCACCTCGTTATTTCGTAGATTTTCATCTCAAAGTGATTCGATTTCAGCGCGTGCGCGCAACTTTAGAACCTTTCTAATTATCAAAATCACATTAACACTGTATCATTTATCACAGATGAAACTTTCGAGAACATAATATTTTCCGTTTAAATATCTTCCGCAAAGTACGTTAAACAACACGAGGATTCGTTTGCGCGTTCACGAAAGAAATTATATGAAAAGAACATGACATTATTTAAAAAAAAAATCTTTAATCCATACTTTAACAACTGCAATAACTAATAGGTGATTCTTGTGGACATTGGTAAGCTGAATATGAATATGGAAACCGTTTTTCTCCATCATCTTTAGTTTTTAAAAAAGATACAGACCTTCAACTTTAAATATTACTTGTAAGATATTTCTTACATAAAATGATCCTACAGACTCAAATATAATAATAACATACAAAATTTTACAAAATTACGAACATTTATAATAACATGTACTTTTATAATATTAGAAACAAATGTTCAAATAATGCTCAAAACGAGCCAATTGATATTAATTTTTCTACATATTTTTCAATTTATCTTGGAAATCAGTCTAACATAAAAGTAACTCTAGCTACGGTAGAAAAGATTCAGAATTATATTCTTCTATTATTGAAAATTTTAAATATGACTAGCTCCAAATACTAATTCTTTTAGAAAATGTTTTTCTCGATTGAAACCAAAGTAACATTCAGACGAAAATTTGAAGATTGAAAGTTAAAAGATCGCATTATAAACATATCACAGATGCTACAGAAAACAAATGATTGTACTTCTTCATACAAATATATAAAGAATTTCATTTATACCCCGTACGTTTCAATGTTTTTCATTTCAAGCTTTATTTAAACCTCTTTAAATGTTTATAATATTGCAAAAATATATTTACATTATATTATATATTAAAAATATACATTATGTATTTAAGAATCTGAACTTTGCAGAAAACATTGTGTAACCTTTACAGTTCAAAGTTGAAAATTTGCATTTCCCTTGCAAATGAGAAAAAAAAAGATTTCCATATTTATATCTGTTAGTGTAATTATATTTAAATGCGTGTACAGAGGTTCTGTTTGATCAAACAGTAACTTCCAACCAAAATAAAATTAAAAAGAACTTCTACGTAACTGTGTCGAAGGGAATTATTCGCACTCAATATTACCAGTTTATTTTCGATGGAGATTTATATATAATTTTTTTCCATAAAATAGAAAATAAAATAAAAGAACAACTGAAAACCGCAGTAATTGAATTCTTGAAAAAAAAAAAAAAAAAAAAAAAAAAACGTAAACCAAAATCAGATTGCAAATATAAAAAAATATACCGCGAAAAGAAGTTCGAGTGCAATGTGTGAAATTCAAATGGACAGTTTTATTTAAAAACTAAAAATGCTGTTTGAACTCGGTCAGATTAAATTAAAATCGTATAAGGGAAAATCGAAAAAATGATGGGATTTTTTTCGTCTTAAACCGTCTATTTTTTTCTTAATTACATTGAATAAAATCAAGTATAACGAGTGACTGCGGATTTTGGAGAAATTTTGGACTTGTAAGAAATAAGTACGAAATTGCATATAAATATCTGAAACATAAATTTTATATAGTTTTGTATGTAACAGAATTTTTTATCAGGGTTTTATTTCTCTAATTATATTTCTAAAGACATATTACTAAAATATTACTAAATTCACAAATAACATTTTTTAAGTAATAAGATTCTATTGTTGTCAAATAAGACAATTATTGCAACTGTCTTAATCTCGCTTCTAATTTATAAATTTTGTAAAACTTTGTAAAATTTTGTTATACAAGCAAACTTGTTACTGTTATACAAGATAAATTTATGAGCATTGATATAATTACTAATTTCTAACATTGTGACAACATTGTCGTTTGTTAAATTTTGTTAATAATATTAGTTAGTAGCAATCAAACTGCGGATAAATATATATTTTTTATATCGCATTATATTTTCATGTTGTTGCATGTTTCACATATAAAAGAACATATTACATATTTCTTGCACATTTTATATATATAATTAATCAATAACGTAAATTTTCCAAAAATAATACCTCAGACGAGTAAGATACATTTTTATTGGATTAAAGACACTCACAATAAATATACGAAAAACTTGTTTTTTTTACACACTGTGTTATTTTATAAATTGTGATACATATTCCAATTCTCATTGATATATATGGACAAGACTGAAATTCAGTGAGATTGTCTGCAATCCCACAATAGTCTTGTTCTAGAACTAATCTCTGTTTTCAGATATTTTTGTCAAAACAGCTCTAATAAAAATTCAGCTTTTGTATTTATTTTAACTAAAACGAGAAAATAAGTTCGATTGAAGCTAATTTATATACAAAGAGATTTACAAAATCCGTGAAATATATAATAAATAAAATGTTAATAAAATGTTGATAATTATTTTATTAACAATTTACAAGCAGAAATATGAACATTTCAGACATCAATCTGTCCTCACGGAAACTTATAATTTATTCTCTCTTTACAAAGCATAATCCAAACATAAATATTATAAAAAAACGTTTTCTCGAGAAACTGCAATGCACAATTTCATTCTTCGGAACTCTTCAGTACGACAAAGCAGGAATTAAACATGAATATTACAGCTTGTTACACGAACGTTTCCAAATGTTGCAAATACATCTTTCATAAATATATGAAATCCATTTGAAATTTCGTTCATTCGGAAATTCGAATACACTTGTTAATAAAAATCTTGTCTAAAGTATTAAGAACATATTAAGAAATAAACTATGATAATTATGATAAATAAATCGAAATATAAACGAAATTCCAAAGAAATAAATCCCAAGAAGTGCTAATCTTTCGTCCTCGGAGTAAAATCTTTCGTTTTTCAATTTTTATATCTTAATGTTGCTTTAGTTTCAACTGAGAAAACAATTGTCAACATTGTACAAAAATAATTATCATACAAATGAAAGGAATAATAACGCATATTTAAATGTCTCAGTAGAAAAATATAATTCAGTGGAAAATGATTCAGTTTAAAGCATCTCAATAATGATCTTTTTTTTCATATTTCCTTCGAAACATTAGAAAATTTTCCACTAATAGACAAGTACGATTCGAAAACATCTAAATAATGATTTTTTTCTGCAAAATATTAAAAAATTTCCCAACAATAAAAAAATACGATTCGAAAGTGTCCAAGACATTTTAACGGCGATTTCTTTAAATATTTTTTTCAAAATATTAAAAAATTTCTCAACGATAGGAAAATGTCTAGTAATCTTTTAAAATATTTTCTGCAACAATCGAAAAATACAATTTAATCGAAAATGTCTAAAATACCTCGATATTACCGAAGAATTTTAAACATTTTCTGCAGAATATTTAAAAAATTTCCAACAACAGAGAAATACGATTCAATCGAAAATGTCTAAAATATCTTAACAATAAGTTCTTTAAATATTTTTTGCAGAATATTAAAAAATTTTCCAATAATAAAGAAATACGATTCGACGTTCTAAAGTGTCTAAAAGCAAAGGAAATGATTACACGTTAATTTTCCAAACACACATCTCTCGTACACACATATGTATAATGTACACAAATTCATTCACACAAAAACCAAATATTTCTTCTCACACTCGGTGAGTGTACAGGCAAGTGTAAAGAACAAGCGAAAGGCCGATGCAAGAACGGCACGAACGGGCAATATTGAAGGCAAGGAAACGAAAATCGATACGCAACGTCCCGGACAGAGGCGAAGAAAATTGAAAGTGTGTCCAAGCATTAAATACGTCGCGAAGAGCGGAGTGTGTCGATCGAGGACAGAGAAAATGGGAACGGGGGACAAGTGAAAGGGGACGGTGCGCGTTGAATCGTCCTCGTTGATTGAAATCGCGGAGGCAAACGCGAGGATTAAGATTCGTCGTTTGTCTTCCGCGTAGATAGCGACAACTTATTGAACGTGTCGTCTGCAGCTTATCGAGCCGATTCGATCAACATAGTGCACGGCGATGACCTCCTTAGGACTAAGGATGAAATCGCAACGCCTTTGCCCTAAGAAACTTTTTTTTTTGTATCATTTACGAAATCGTGAGTGAAGTATCACTTGAAGTAAAATGATACAGCATTAAAAATAAATAGCATTTAGCCTTATTATATTAAATTATATTAAATTATATTCTAACATGTGATGTTCGGAAAAATAATTTCATCCAACGAGAAGTCTGGTTTATGTGAATTATTCTAATGAATATCGATTCGATGAGCATAGATCGAAAAGTATTTGAAATGGTAATTAAAATAGAATATTGTCTGAAAATTTACTTTATTTGACAGTGGTATACACATACAATAGAAATTATTTGTTTCAGACCTATGAATGGGAAATATTAATTGAAATATTAATCGTAGAATTAATAAAAGCGTAGAAATTATTATTTAAAATAATATCTCATGCTTCGAAACTTGCACTGATTATTTCAAATATTACTTCAGAGGGGAATTAATTGAAAAAAGTATGGAGAAACAGCAATAACATAATTATTATGCGAGTATAAATTATACTTTACGATTACCACCAGATTTTCCAATGAACTTCATTGAAAAAGCTTTTTTAAAAATTAAATTCTGTGCAAGAAATATTTTGACTGATCCTTCAAACCATGAATATTTAATGGATGCATATTCAATTCTGTTGCAACTATCATTTCTGTCATAATTATTATATGAATATGTACACAGAACTATCTTGTGCAGCGGCGGGTAAACCGTTGAATCTCCACGTGTGTATATAAAAATTTTAGGGTTGAGCAAGTATTTTATGTTGATTTTATGTTATTTCATCATTTTCCATTTGAGTATTATTACATATACATATAATTTTGAAATTAACAACTTTACGTCGGATTTTATTTTTATTAGAATGAAAAAAAAGCAAATTTGTAGAAAACCTTGATTTGCAAAAAGGTGAATGTGATTTGGAAAAGGGTTAATTTGAAAATCTCGACGATTTCTTCACTCGATTACACAACAGTAGGACGAAAAGTATTATTAATAATTCGCCGAGTTAAACTATCGTTTTTTACAAAAAGCCAAGTACCAATAATGAAAGAGGGAAAGAAAGAACCGAGTATAAAAAGTCCACACAGAGGGATTATTTGCCACGTAGGAAAAAACTCGCGTAAAAAAAAGGTTCACAAATCGAGGAGCAAGTATAGTTATAAACAATTCGAATTCAATGACTAAATTTGAACCTACTTATGAGATCCCTGACACGCTATTTTTCTGATTGATGATGGCGTTTTAATGGCGCCGCTTCGACGCTTATCCGCGCGATCATCTATTACACAGATACATATGGTGATCGACGCTGTGCCCGATTCTGAATAATAGGACGAGACTGTTCGAAACTGGCTGCGATCGATCTTGACAATTTTCGAAAGTACAGCGTCGATGGCTTCATGATCCGTTTAAAGCGTTTTGATAGCACGGGGGAAGTTCGTTGGCGCGGATAGTTAAGCGGGCTTGCCTGGTAACTTTAAACTCGATTGTCTTTTTAGGTGAATTATGACGCTCGCGAGAGAGCTTAATCAGGTGCTTGAAAAATGCTCGTTTCTTTTCAAAGCGGATATCGATGGTTATTCGTTATCGGGATCGATCTGATTAGAAGAGAAAAAAAATTAGACATTATACGATGAAAAATGCAATACAACGGAGCTCGATTGTTACTTGAATAATTTTTGAATTTATTTGACAAATTGGTCTGTTGAACTTTGAACATTTGGATCAGATGACGAAATACTAGGATTTCTTGAAGTTTTATCTACAATTTTTCATCGAAATTAATTGTAAAGCGAAACTGGCTTCAGGAAAACAATTGGTATCTACCAGAAAAAATTTTTCTGAAAAGCCAAAGCATTTTACAAAACACTGCACATTTTGTTTTTTGTAGTCTATATGCAAATACTTAATAAAATATTATTTATGTTAAAATTTCATATTCTTCATTGTATTTTATTCTTGTAAACAATAGATTTATATGTTTAGACAAAAAAAATTAAAAATAAATAATGTTCTATAATACTCCAAATTAAATCCAGATTCACTCTCAATTCACTCAAAAGAAACACGATTTAATTCAATTACTGATCTAATAATAAAAATGAAATTACACTTGGGAATTTTTTTACGATTCATATGTTTTTAATTCTGTTTCAGTATTTCATAACACAATAAATATTACCGATTTATGGAACTTTCAATAGTAGTTGTGTAAGGTTAAAAATATAATAAATAGATTTAGCGCGCACGCGCGGTGCAACTCGCTATTTAGTTAGCTAAGAAAACAAAGCAAGTAAAACAGATGTGACAGACAGCTCACCAATGAGTTTACGGTTAGACTTCAACTTCAAATAATTTTGTTCCGCCAATCTGTTAGTTAGGTGATTTAGCAAAAATATTCGAGGATTCCTGAAGTGAAAATGAAAAAGTCTCTTGTTTCAAACGAACTCAATTCTAGTCAGCAGAATAAAACGCTGTATACATGGTACTCTAACTTAACCTGATAGTCAGCTGAATCGAAGCTTGATCAAACAGTTCGTGAGATTTTCTGTATTTTTCCGTTCTAGAAATGTCCAAATGAAAAATTACTGTTTTATGCTGCTAATACGCTTGCTTTTAATTAATGTCACAATTCACATTCGTATTGAAGTATAGTTCAGATTTTACAGTTAATTGATTCCATTATAATCTGGTGAATTTAACAATTTTTTTTAGATTGCAAATATTGCATTCACACGTTGCTACATATTTAAGACTTTTCGACTATAAATAATGTCATGTAAACCATCGTATTTTATTTATTTTATTTTTCTCTTTCGAAAAATGAGAAAAAACTATTTAAGACACTTTGCCTCAAGTTTTTGAAATTATGAGTTAAATTTAATTTCAATCTTATAGAACAAACTGACAATGCCTGAACAGCAAAATGCGGAACGATCCTGTACGTTTCACACAAAGAGTGTGCACTTTCGGTCGATAACGTGTATCGAGGAAAAAAAAAAGAAAAAAATGGATATAGATCGAGTCGAAAGAAGCAACAACGGTAAGTGGTAGCCGGAATAATGCGGCGTGCCACGCTTTCGTGGAACTTTCAGCCGACTGAGATCCAAGTCAAGCAAAACTCGCGCGGGCAAACAGCTCGCGAAGTTCGCCGATATTCCCGTCGCTATGCTTCATTTACATGCAAAGTGGAATAAAATTAACGATGCGTTCTAATTCAACGACGAGGCTTGTTAATAATTTCGTGGGCCCTCTCACGGAATTCGACGACTAACTTCGCCGTTTTCGGTTGGAGTTTTGAAGGGGACGCGCGCATGCGCGGGTAGAACAGGGGCTTCGATCATGAGAGACCGAAAAACCTTTGGTTTTCGTTCGGCGTCCGACAAATTACACCGTTAATGCAGTGTTTTATAGGCACCGTATGAAAAGCTTTACGTGAAAAATAGGTAATCGATGCCGAGCTTAGCGGAATCCGGTCGAGCCACGGATTGATTTTTCAATTAAAACGGCTCCGGAACTGAAAACGTATCGCGGCTCTTAATAATCCTTGGCGTTTTTCTTTCGAACGTGGATGTGCATTTCCGATGGCCGACTGTGATTTTATTTTTAATGAAAGTCGCTGTGTAATGACCCAGAAAATTTTCTATCTTTTCGTGACACAGACGACAGGTACGAAAAAAAAAAAACGCTTATTTTCAAACCATTAGAAACATTTTACATCCTGTTCAAATACATGGCAGAGTTGCAAGGAAAAATCTCTTAAATATTTCAATTATCATATCAGTATCAATTATCAAAATGTAGTTCGATTTAATTGACAAGAATTTTTCCTGACAGCTCTATCATGTATTTAAACAATTTCTAATAATTTACAAACAAGAATTTCTTTTCTAACATGGTCGATAACATTCCACTACTTCCAGAAGGATATTCTGTAGCTTTTTTAACAACATTCCACCATTAAATGTACTATACATTAAATATTAAAGCTTAAAATAATACAGGTGTGTCCATAGTTTTTTTAACTTTCAAATTTTTTTCCAATTTTCTCGTATTATTATTATAAATTATTTAAATTAATTAAATTATTACTGTCGTCATTGGAAATTATCACTGTGCAAGTTATTTTTGTAAAGTAGGGAGTAACGTAGTAAACTATTTTACACCTGGAAGACAGATTTTATTAATGTATTATTTATTTTTGTAAAGATATTGCAATAAGTATGCCAATATATCATTTTTGATCTACTTTTAAGTTCTCGATATGAACTTAAATGTGATGTCGACATTAAATGAAAAATGTAACGAAATATTGCGAATGGTATAATCTTATCAATATTCTTCTATTTCGAATGTTTGTAAAATATTCTACTAATCAAGAATTGTTGGAACATTATTTCATTCTGTTATATCCTTTCAACAATATCTTATTTTATTTATAACGGATTATTAATATACAATAGAAGTCTATTTATATGAATTTGTCGGAGGAGAAATCATTAATATCATTGAGAATATATATATCGTGGAATACAATTTAATTTCTTGGAACAATTAAAAATCGCTACAAGAATATCGAGTGAAATTTTCACATAAACGTATAAATGGTTGGCTATGTAACTAACTGCGCTTTTTGTGTGTCAATAAAAGGTAAATTGTAAACACAAAATACAAAAATTTAATTGTAATAAAATAAAACTAAACTATTAATACATTGACCTTTTACGATCTTTTACGATTCTTCAGGCAACTTCATAATTTAAAAAGTTCTTGTCTTTTTTGATAAAAAAAAAAAAATTCCAAGAACGATTTGATATCGTCATCAGCAGTGAAATTTAGCAAACCAATTGTGACATAAACTTCTTCCTTGTGACTTTGCACAACACGTTTTTTCTTTTTCAGAGATAATACAGTAAAATATGACGAAAATGTTTCTTTCTAACTTCCCTTTTTGAAATCGTCAAACAAATTGTTAACGAGATCATGCATTTTCTTTTTCTTGAAAAGAAGCTTGAACAATCAGATACCAAGTTACACAATGAATTTGTAGTTTAAAATAAAGTTTAGTAACATTTTAAGATACATCTATTAGAAAAAAGACGCGATTACTTTCTGGCCAACCCAGTAAGTCATATACATACAAACGGAGTTCCACTGTATTATTTAGTTTATAAACAGTTGTAACCATTTGAATATCGTACAACTCTTGGCAACATTCCGACGCAATGCGTCTCGCGAAACGTCTCGCGTTGGAAATACTATAACGCGCTAATATCGCCTGGTATAATACCTCGCTGGCGCATATTCCGTCATGTCTGAGCAAGAAGCTTCCGTGATTCCAGACAGTTTAGAATTTCTCGAATTGCACGTCGCGTCACACAAAGTGTCACGTTATGCCTAAGGTACGTCAGATGATGAGAGCCCACCGCTTGCTTGTCTATACCCGTGAACATCGTTTTAATAGCCAGTTAGGACTTTCAAATAAATCACGAAGTCTTTATTACACTCCAAGCGGAATATTATCCATATTTCTACCCCGTGAGCTTCAATTACTAATGACTAAAGAGACTATGGCTCGATACAAAATTAGATTTGACGCTTCGGTTTTGCAGAAATCGAGTTGATTTTTATGCAAAAATACGAAAAAATATCTGGACAAACTCGACAATCTTTTATTCTAGTTCGTATCGTGTTGTAAGCATCATCTTCTACTGGAATTGTTTGCTATTTTATTTCAAACGAAAGATCATTTGCAAATTTGGTAACTGATTTAGACGCAACATAAAGTTTCACTTTACAGAAATTGTTTCAAATTGTTCCTTTTTGTTTTTATCTCGAATAAAGTTTGTTCAACCATGGATCAAATGAATAACATTATGGTCAATTACCATTGGATAGGAAATACAAGATTAAAAAGTGCTAATTTCCTCTCTGAATTCCTATAAAATTAATTAGAAGTTAAATTGAGCTAGTCGAATTCTCAAGAACTGTACACAAATTAATATTTGATTTATATTGTGAACTCAGTATAACGTTTCGTTAATAGGCTATTTAAATTCTACGTTTGCTAATTTTACGCGTCAAAATATTTGTTTCGTTCTCTGGAATATTTGTTGTTCGATATGATCGATATCAATGAACGTTTTCAACTAAATACCGATCATTGAGAAGGTGTATAATTTCCACTGTATCACATCGTGAATTATTCAACCAACGTGTGAATTTTAAAGAGCATGTGTTAAAACACATCCTGAATTCGCAAATACATTCCCATACATTATATAAATTCAGTATTTTTCACAACGTTAGCCATAACGGATAACGTTTCATATATTTGAGTATACTTTTATATACAAATTTGATTTAATAGGTTAAAAAGGATCCTGAAACGTCATTTCAATTTCAATTACACATTCAAGCATAATATCATATCGCGTGCAGCTGTCAATCATGACGTAGATTATTATAACGTGTTTTATTGTGAAAAATTTCGTTTATGCGATACAGATGGAACTGACAGAGCTTTCTTGCTTTATTTTACAAAATACGTGAAAATTATTTCGAGAATAGGCAATGTTCAAAGCTACTCAAATTAAGATATGGAGGGTAATCATTTCGTTTATCACATACATCATCTGTAATGCGGACGTCGAAATAATTCTCTGCTTTCAGAATATTATTGTACATAATGGGCCACGGTTTCGTACAATATTTGTGCTGATCATTCTGTCGTCTAAATACCGTATTCTCTCCCTATTAATTTCGCTAAATACGCAATTTATTGAATAAGTTATAATAATCTACGTCATGATTGACAGCTGCACGCGATATGATATTATGCTTAAATGTGTAATTGAAATTGAAATGACATTTCAGGATCCTTTTTAACCTATTAAATCAAATTTGTATATAAAAGTATACTCAAATATATGTCACAAAATTGGTAGATTTAATATTATTTCTTAGATATTTTGCTCAATTTGTATCAACAAAATTTGCCAACAAAATATTTAGCTTAATGATTGAAAATAATGTTACATATCTTCTTATGGAATCGATAAATTGAAGATTGTGAATTCGAATTTGAAAACCTTAACAATATTGGATATATACAAACTAAATGCGAAGTTCATGGAGATACGCAATGGTTTCAAGTTTGTAATAACATTCTATAAATTTAAAAGAATCTGTTTTATCTTACTTATAGTTTAGGTAAATTGAAGATGAAGAACTTTAGACTGAAGATTTTCGAAGTAATCAAGTACGTTAGAATCTACCAAATCTATATTATCTGAATACTCTACTTAAAAATTTTATTATATTACTCAAACAAATGTCAAGTGTCTACAGATATCTTTGTACTGTAAGTGCAAATATTATTATTTATTATTATATTTATTCGTTTATATTTGCAAAGGGAAAAATTTGTATAAATTTTATATATTAAATATATTATACATGTAGAATAACCTCTTATTAATTCTTTTCTATCATATTTAGAGTCAGTTAAATTCAAATATACTTCAAACTCAATTTTCTCGAAAAAGAATCAAAAAATTTTATTCTGTATTTTTTTTCACAAGGAACGAACATGCTTGCTTTTGTATATTATTTTGTATATCTATATAAATTTACATTGCAGAAATTTCCACTACTAAACTAAAATTACGATAAGTATCTTATTTTCGATATTTCATTTTGTCTGCATCTTATCCATAAATTTCTCACAAATGCACAACAATTTACAATCTGCTAGTAACAATAACATCTAAAAATTCTGTTAAAAATTCTTCTATCTACAATTTTGACCAAACTGCATTAACCAAAAATAATCAAATGTTTGTACACTCTCGAACGATATTATTCATGTGCGATTTACGTTCGCTAATCCCGAGTCTACGTTCGCAATCCGGAATTAAAGACTGAAGTTTATCTTAATGTCGGATACAAGTGAGTAGAAATACGTAGCCTGCGTTCGTCACATGTACTTGCTTCTTAATCCCTGTCACGAACCTAACCTGAACTTGATATCACATCGTAACGTCGACAAGAACAAGCAAGAACACGAAGATTAACAAAAGAAGCACGCACAGCAGCCAATTAAACATGGAAATCCGCGGAAGAGCGCTCGTTCCTGCAGCAAGCAGTTTTCTTTTCTCTATCATTTCGGTTGGCACTTTTCAAGCGTCGTACATGGAAGAGAGATATTCGCGAGTTGCGAGCCGGGCTTTAATTTATCGCGGCATTACCGGGGCATCAGAATTTCCGCTGGATTTTCGGGCGATCTTAGCGTTTCCATTGCTGGCGAACGAGGGTGAAGGGGAAGAGTTTTACACGGCCGGATGACGGTATTATCTTTCGCCGTGGCGTTGCTGTTAATTTAAAATTACCGAGAGAGAGAGAGAGAGAGAGAGAGAGAGAGAGAGAGAGAGAGAGAGAGAGCATTGAGATCACGGCGCGAAATAACGAGCGACCGGTAATTTGAGGGCCGTTAATAGGAAGCGTCGCGTTGTTAATTTACTGTTTCATTTATTTCCTGTCCTGTTTAATTATAATTACCACTTTATTTATTCGCCGGAGTTTGTCTTTGCTTCTGTAATTGGCTCTCTTTCGATCGTGCTTACCGGTCGGTATCTCGAAACCAATACCGCACGCGTGTGACGCACATGTCGTTGATTAATATGTTCAATCGAGTCACAGTTATATATACAGACTTAATTAACGTTTTCTTCGATATACTTTTCAATTTGTGTTGTTTCTTGCGGCGAGGAAAGTGAGATATGAAAGATTTGCAATAATTACAGGTTCGTTGATGTGAATATCGGCGTAAAGTTTGCTAAGGGGTGGTTTACTTTGAATATTTAAACCTTGTTCGTTCCTCATTTTCAGAACTTCATTTTTGTCCATTGGTATCAAATTGATTATTAATAATTACTATTATTAATAATAGAGATTAGCATAAACTCTGAGTTTCAAAAAGCTGGTACATTGAATACATAATTATACGACAATGTACTGTCTATTAAAGAATTTAAAGACAGAATCGTTTTTGTAACAAATATTATCTGCGTTTCTGATGGTACATTTTATTGTCAAAAATGTTAAAAATAAATGTTACAGAGTAGTAAAATGTGTCTACGTGAAATAATACACATGTAAAGAAAATAAAACGACAAATGTGTTAAATTGACACGAGACAAGAGACGGATGAGAATTAAATTAACAAACTGACAAATTTATCAAGCGATATTTTCACGGAGTTTTTGGTATCGTTTTATTTTTTTTTTTTTTTTCACGCGTGTCATTAATACCAAATCTAATATTTACAATTTTTATATTAAAATTGTAATTCAACATACGACAAAATCTGGTAAGAAATTTATTCCTAATTTTTAACATAATGTTTGCATAAGAACTGAAAATTATATGTAAGGTTTTATAATTATGAAATATAATTTTAATGAAATATATATGAAGGAAAATACATACGAGCATAAATAGTGCAATTTTTATCAATGCTCGTCAATATTTTTATTTTGTCCATATAAATTCATAAAATTGAATATTATCGATCTTAACCATAGTTTGATGAAAAAATGAAAATTCATCAACGTATTAACATATTTTCATTGATAAAATAATATGCATGACTGTTGAAATTATTTTAACAATAATAACATATGTTAGATATTAAACTTAATTTCATGTCTATTTAGATAAACTTGTTGTTTATTTAATGGTTTTGCTTTGGGACCATCCGCATAAAAAATTGTTTCTTGGATCGTTCTGTGAACAAGTTTTCCTATGTGAAGGGAATTTTTATTTAATAATTGTTAAAATTTTTATGTCGAGATATTTTTGTATAAATGACAAATACGTGAAAAAAATGACTAATTAGAAATTTAATCTATTTCTTTTTTCATTATCGTAACAACAAAAGTTTTCGAAAGAATATTAACAATTTTGTTAACAACTAAATAAATATTCCAGATAACTATTCCTATTTCCAGAAAATTCCAAGGAATTCTCGAGTTATTAAATTATAAAATGAATTACAAGTAAATCATTTGTTTTGCTCCTTTTTACTTTATTGCAATCTTAAGATATTTTAAAATACCATTTTACAAATAGTTTTCAATCTTCATTGAAATTAAATTGGATTAAATTAATTGCAAAATGTATAATAATTCCTTTCTCGTACACTTTCTATAGACAGTTAACAAGCTGAGAATATCATTCAAGCTATACAATTAATTATTTGGAGATCTTGTAATTACAGTAATTAAGGGAATAATGGAAATAAGATACCGTACTTCTCGAACGAGTTATATATTGAAAACACCTTTGAATCACAAATAATATATTGCTACAATAAAAATTGAGATTACTTATTGTACATTGTTGAACATTGATTAAAAGTATATTATTGATATATATTAATATATTATATAATATATATAATATATAGATATATATTATTGAATAACAGTAATTATTAATTACGAGAGAACAAGGTTTTTGTATAGGTTTATTATAATGATTGAGATAATTAATATATTATACAGAGTGTATCAAAAGCAGGAGTTCAAAAAAAAAAATAAAATAAGAAAAAAGTATAGAAATTTACTTGAAGCTTCGTTTTCTCAAATTAATTTTGATTTTGATAGAAAAAAATAATTAACAGGAGGTTATCCTACATGAAAAAAATAAGTAAAAAATGTACAATAAAACTTTTTCATTTGAAGCATCATTTTTAAAGAAATAAACTTTGAACTAGTGAGTGTGCTTCGTCACACTCGATAAATTTTCAAACTCGATTTTCTCGAAAATAAAGCTTCTTGCATAAAATTTTAATGTACATTCTTGATTTATTTTTGCGAAATAATCTCCTATTAACTATTAATTTCTGTCATGTCTAAAATTAACTAAATTCAAACTCGATTTTCTCGAAAGCAAAACCTCAAATAAAAAAATTTTGTTCTACATTTTTTTTCATTTCTTTGTTCAATTTAATATTTGTAATATAAAAATAATCGTAAAAGCCTAATAAAAACCATTATCTCAATTTTCAAGAACCTCTTGCTAAATGACACGAAAAAAACGAAGTCGACAATGTCCCGTTATTACCGAAGAAGTGGGAACCTATTTTATAACGTGTTTCTCCTTTCTTCATTCATACCGTTCCTCCTCTTGCTTAATCACGGTGCATTAAGCACTTCATTAAGTCGAACCAACTGAAGTAGAACATACTCGAAAAAAGCTTTCACGAATTGAAGGAAGATAGAAACGGTCGTTTAATTTCCTTTCAGAAACTCATTCGAAACGAAAGCTTCGTGGTTCATTTCATTCTTTAATCAGACATCTTCCCCTGGCTCGGCTTCAATTTACAAGACACTATTATTTCTCTTCCACGTAATTCCTTTTGTTCATCGTGAATGACAAAAATCGCGATGGTAGTAGTGCGACTGCAGAATAATAAACTTTAATGACGAATTTTCAATAGAAATTTTCAATAGTCGCAACTTGCCAAGAAGGATTTCTTCTTTTCTTCTGTTTTTCCTTTCATCTACTTTTTTTGCAGCATTTTATACTAATACAATAGTAAGAAATAAATATTTGTATAATGGGATATTTGAAATAATAGTAATAGTAATGCAGTGTGACGTATTTCATTGAGATAAATTCGTTTTAAGAAAAAAAGTAGTAGGTATTTTTATCGTTTCCCAATATATAAATCTTATGTAATATTATATTCTAAAACAAAAAAATATTATTTTAACTCAAAACATAGTATTTAATAGTTGATATTTTACTTCATATTAGAAATAATAATAATATAATTTTATTGTTAACAAATAAACATATTCTTCTGATTTCAAATAATTTATCCAAAATTTCTATTCATGATTCCAATGAAATTTACTACAAAAATTATATTACAATTCCGATAATTTTATTGATCTTTGAAATGAAGGTGATAAGTCTCGCTTATATAAGTTTTTTGTTTCAAATTCTTCTTGAGATCTCAGAACAACATAATATTTAATGTTTAATTAACATTCATATTTTATAGTATTTAATTATTATGCATATCTACAAATTTATCGAACACAAAATATTTCTCATATTTTCATAATTAGCACAGTTAACAAAAATTAATTACACACAGCAAATATAGGGAATATTATACCAAAAATTTTAAAAAATTTTAATTAAATTAATTTTTTAGTATTAAAATATGTTCATCTTAATATTAGAACCTCCTGTATTAAATTTTTTAGAAAACAACCCGATTCAACAAATAGTATCCAAGATAAAAATTCTGAAGTAATTTACAGACAAGATAAAAAGGCCATCTTAATGAAAAAATTTGAAGCTTTGCATTATTTAAAAAAGTTTAAAATTAGTCAAACGATGACTCAAATGATGACTCTGCCCTGATTATATTATAACTTACTTTACAAAAAATTCTTGGTATCGGCATTAGTGGTCAATTTGGTGTGAAATAATCTATCTTGCATCTATACTAATTTTACTAATTTCTTAATTCCCTTTATAAGAAATAACGAGAACTTAAGTATATATAAACCATCTCTGTGAGACTTCCAATTATCACTCATCTTAATTTTTCATCCTTCGTTACTTGCAATCTTCTTACACTGTGCAAGTAGTTAGACACGACTTCTCCAATGTTACAAAACAAGTTAATTAGTTATAAACCTTTACAAATTTTCCAATTTTCCAATTACGAGTCAATTCGCCTTTTCCAGTCATAGAGTTGATGACAAATACGCCGCGAAAATTTAGCGATTCTTGTCAGTTCGATTCTCAAATGTGAAACAATTCAAAGAAAACAGTTCTACGACGTTGAAGTTATAACCAATCCCTCCTACTTTCCTGGCGATAACGCGTAGAACGGCCGAAATTGTGCGTCAAGGAACAGATCAGATACAGCGGTAACAAGCAGACGCTCACGGCGCAAAAGAAGGAATTATCACAGGGGGAAATGTACTCACTTGGATCCTTGACGGCGGTGATAACGAGACGGAAGCCGTTCGAGATGGTGCCCCACGAGTCGGTGACGTATTTCAATGTCACGAAGTTCGTGCGCGTATAAATCGCGCCCACAGCCTGCTTCGTGTTCTGGCAGGACAGGTCTGCCTAGAAAACAAAAGAAACAGCACACGTTGAATACGACAGTCGCCACACACGTATGCATTATACGTAACATACATGCGTGAAGAAGAGGAGCAACGTTTCTCATTCCACGGTTGTTAGACAACGCGTCGCAACGTGACAAATCGGCTCGAAGCTGTCGCGTTCGAACGATTCGTGCGAACCCGAAGACAATCGCGAGGTTATCGCGAGTCGAGAGAAGAATCGTTTCCATTCGTTGGAACGTGTCGCAGCTTGTTACAGCGGAGTCCTATTTGTCCGAACGAACATCGTCCAAAACGCCCAATTTCCTCGGAACTCGTTTTGCCAAGGTTCTTATTACACGAGATACGTAATTAGAACAAGATAAATTTCCAGTCTTTTCCCAAACTGGTTTATAATTTTTATTATCATTAGTGTTATTATTATTTTTAATACAAAGACTGTATAATTTTTTCGATTTTTATTATTATTATTTTTAATAACAAAAACTATAATTACGAACCTCTTATTAAAGAAACGGTAATAAAATTGGAAAAAGTTGTTGAACTAAAAATTTACGGAGAATAATTATAGGAATTGTCAAAAATAATAATAAAAGTAGATGACTCAAAAAATTTCAAACGGAAGAATATACCTTGTCGCACTTTTGCGAAAAAAGTGACGCAATTTTTGAGTTATTTTGCAAATTGCATATTTTAATTTCAATTATATTTATATATTTTAATTAACTCTTAATTATAGACATTTTATTTCAAAAATGTCAAAATTATTTCTATCGAATGTCATAGAGAATGATAAAAAAACTGAAACGTGAATTGATTAATTTAATTTTAGATGTTTCCCAAAATTTACTTTTACTTCATTCACTAGAATGAACAAATGCTACAACGAACAGTGTTTCTCATTAAATCAGAATACATACATCGAACAAATATAATATTATCATATTACACGACGAAATATAATTTGCAAATTTATAAATTTTCGTACGTCCTGCAATGTATAAAATTCAAATAAAATTAAATTAATAAATTAATAATTATTAAATTTAATTTATAACATCTGTATCACTGCATATTTACATCACGTATAACTGCATATTTACATTTTACATTTTTCATATTAACAGAATAAATGAATCATATTTTTCTTATAATAAATGAATGTTATAATGAACAAAGTTCCAGAACCAGAAGAATTATAGAATAATAAATTGCAGAATATCTCACTGTATACATTCATATGTAATATGAGAAATTTTTTCATTCGCTTTTCAAAATTTAAAAAATTTGTTAACAATAGCAGGAATGGGATCAACTTTGAAGAATTGAAAAGACTTTAGTTAATATTATATTATCTATATTTTATTATTATTATACTTTAATTAAACTTCAATAAATTTTGATAAGTTGAAATGATTCTCCAATAAAGATTCATAATGATCAGTTAATATTTTCCATCAATGATAAATAATTAACATTTTGATCACAATTTTTATTGATGCTAAGCATCCAATCAACCAATCAATGAAACGAGAAATTTTTATTCCTCGATAAAAATTTACGCAACTCCGGTAACTAATCAATTAGACAAACTTGTCACCAACAACACCTAACGTCAATGTTATTTTAATTGCTGAACACAGTCCGAGGTTCTAATCTGCTTGCGACGTGTTAATCCGGAACTCCAAGTAAACTTCACGTGGGGCAAAATTTCTTAAATGGCCTCGTAATCTTTAATCCGCTTCAAATGGATCGCAACGAAATTTCTTAAAGCGTTGCATAAACCAAACTACGCGAGTAAGAAGATAAGCACCCAACTCCTCGGCTGCAACTTCACTTTCAGCGTGAGTTTCAATTCGTGAAGTTAGCGAACTTTCAACACGTCTATCGTACGTTTTTACGTTTACACTTTTACATGAATTGGAGGATAAATTTTGTATTTACTGTTCCCATTGTTTCACGCGACGTGAAATATCGAGAGAACAAACTCTAATAATTATAAAGAAGTATGCATGAATTATCCCTTGACACTGTGTGATGAATAAAGTTGCATCAAGGACTTTTTTGTTTTCATCACTGATTGTGATCGAAAGTGATAGAGCTTATGCTATATTTAACTGAATTTTTTTTTCTTTTTAACAAACACTTTTGGTGATGGAAAATCAAGAAGAGATCCTTAATTCCTCGCTCTTTGAAAGAAATAATACAAGTAATTATATCTAAAAATAAGCCCGAATGTAGAAATGGATTTTCAAAAAGTTTGAATCGAATTTCAACAATACGTAAACATGGTCAGTCGTTCAAAACTATTGGTTGTATCAAAAAATGTTTCAAATGGATTTTGTCGTATTTCAAGAGATTAGTCGGATGGACGAATAATTAATTTTTTTTTATAATATATTTTCGAAGATAATTTTTTATGTAATATATTTCGAACACGTATATCCCAATGAAATTTATATTACGCACCATTCTGTATGTTTGTCTAGGCAGTATTATAATAAACAGACAGTAATAATTAAATCAGTTTTTATATTTCAAATAAATATTTTTTGTTACATACAGAGTCATTTTCATATTTTTTTGAAATAAACACGGGTCGCTTAATTTTTTAAAATATTTTGTTAATTTAACATTTTCTTCTAGTAAAAATCATTCGATTTTATTAAAAATATCTTTTTCTCTCTCCGTTTGCCGAACGATTTGCGACTTTTTTCTTCAAGAGCACATTTAACGATAATTAATGTTCTTCAAGCATTGAATTTAAACTAAAAATTTAATCCGAAAACGAAACAACGTAGTGGGTGACTACGTAGTTGATTGACGATGCAAAGAATATAGCTTGAAATATTTTTGTTTTACGATTCTACGCTCTTCCGTTATAACAGTTTACACTGTCTCCAACAATGAATCTTTTATCTTCGCTAAGAAGATAGAGGAAATTAAATCGGAAACATACACGTAAATAAATTTCACGCGAGCGTGTTTTAAAATCGTTTATACAGGTGCGAGTAAGCTGGAAACGCGTTTAAATCCACGCCATTCGACAAATCGGAAAAAGGATCTCGCGGTGGGATAAAGCCGCAATTAATCCAACGAACAATCGTGCACGTTCAACGTACACTCGATTCGAAATGGGAAGGCAAACCCCATGGGATCGCGGAACCGGGAAACTTGCATGAACCAATTCCCGAGTTAATTAATTAGCCGGACGAAGAATTATCCTGGCACAGTGATCTCATTTGTTTGCCTCAAGACATAATCCGTCCAACACTTGTTGCGTCTTACGATTTAACGAGAAAACAACGCCGGTGCATTCAAGAACGAAAGAGGAAAGAAAAACAAAGGAAATACAATTAATATTTAAACTTCAGTCATCGGCGACGATTTTCGTGTTTCGCTGTGTACAAAGTGCAATTAGTGAAACGTACAAATAAATAAAAATCTGGATTTTTATAACGTAATAAAGAAAAAAAATTAATTTTTAAGCAAAAATTCATCTTCTTAAACATTAAATAGTGCTTTGACAATAATTACTTTAATTTATTAAATTTTCTTCATTTTCCTTCACGCGCTTATAGATCTTTGCGTAAATCATGCATCCAAAACATGATTAAGTCAAAATTTGAAATTTTATTTTATGAAATAAAATAAAAAATAATAATTTGAAATAATAAACTATTTCTTACTTGATACTTAATACAAAAATTACAAATTGTACGTGCCTTGGTAATCCGAATCATCTTTATCTAATTGTAAGATTTGAAACATAAGATTGTCATTAAATATTTGAGTAATATGTCAATAATAATGTTTCAACAAAATGTTTTATTTTCGAAATAACATTTCAACAATATTTCTGTAGTTTATCTAATAAATTTAAATAAGTATTCGAATGACTGTGACATGATTCTGGACTCGCTATACAAAAGTATAGCACATTTTAGAATGAAAGTATAATTTAGAATACATGTTACAAAATTCAAACAAAACAAAAGCATATTTCAGAATAAACTTTGAATATTTTATACATTTTTTTTTTAAATTTAATATTTAATAATTAATAATAATTTTGTATATTTTCTAAATTTAATTTTTTAATAATTTCTTTTTTTTTTACATACTGTATGCATTCTTGTTTCCTATAAACGCATAAAAATCCGCAGTCCACGACAATATCTTTTATATTTATATAAGTTAACAATAACAATATTTGGTGTCTAGTTGAACCACCAATATTTGGTGTTTAGTTGAACCACCAATATTTGGTGTCTAGTTGAACCACCAAATATTGTTATAACGAAAAGATTTAGATCATCGTATTAACCATTCGCTTGTAGCACGCTATTTCCGCGGCTTTGTTATCGTGAAATATTGTCCTCTTCCATCGTGCGATAACTGTCTTCTTTCTGGTCCAATTAGCGCGAACGAATGGGCGCTCGAACGTGCGTCAGATATAATCCACATTTAATTACCTCTAATGCCAGTTCGTTTCTAGACGCGGGAATAAACACCTCTGCGTATCCGCTAAACCAAAATAATTAAAATTCGCGAGCATGCACGTAACGCGCGCATTGAAATTCTCACGATGCCTCTGCACTGCTGTATCCACTCAAATGAAACAGATTTCCGTAGATAATTGCGACTATTATTACGTAACAGAATTCTGAGAGTCACATGTAGGTGATATTTACATTTTATATTAAACTTCTATATATTCATATTACATCTACATTTATATTTAAGATGTTGCATTTAAACGAGAACAGTGGAATATTTTACAAGGACCTCATGTTTTCAAAAAAATGTTTTGACAAAAGTTAATTAGTGTGAAGAGAAACTTTATTTGCTACAAATATTTCTTGCGTTGTTACAACAACAGCAGAGATTTTAAGGCTGTTAAAATATTTTTTTTTATTTTTAATGTGATAATATTTGTTGAGACAAATATTACAACCTATTGAATATGTGACATACCTTCTTGCGGTAAAATGTCTCAATTACTTCAGATTGTTTTATTACAACTTTGTTTAAACTTCATCCGTCCTGTTTGTCAACACATTTTTCTTATAAAATGTGTATAAAATGTATAAAATTGAACTTAAAATTTATAAAATTCAATACTCGAAAGTAGGTTACACACAACTGAATAGAAATTTAGTCTATTAAAATTCTATTGTTACAATAACAGAATTTGTAAATTTATCTTCTCATCGTTTCCAATGTTTTCATTTTTTACATCTGTGTCAATTTGAAAAACAAACGAAGGGATAAATTAAGTTAAAAAAATGGGTGACAGATGAGACAAATTAAATTTGAAAAAATTGATTTACAAGGTAAGGTCATTCCACCGGTGAAAGCGACAAAAATAACTTCAACTGGAACTATGTCAACCAATATTTCACAACTCTTTTCTATGCCACTTGCAATTATAATTCTCTGATTATTTTATGATTCTGTTCTTTAGGATACTATTTATCAACAAACTATGAACAGTCCTCGTACTATGAATAAAAAAATATAAAGTTTTGTTTAAAAAGATTACTTTGATCATGAAATCTGTGCTGTTACTTTACAAACACAAAAACTATCTACGCCAAATAACATTCCATTTCGTGTCAAATAATTTTTAAGAAACATTTTTTTAATAACATAAACCTCGTAAGATGTTCTATTGTTCTCACTTACATGTAACAGTCTGTACATTATATATATTTCTATTTATTTAATTTTATTGCAATAATCAATATTCAATATAGACGATAACCAGCAAATTTGACAAATTAGTCGTGGTCTTACACCTTGGACAATTCATCTAGCATAAGAATAGATGTTCACCAAGTTGTATCAAAACTCAATAAAGCGAATCAGACTCAAGGGAGAATATTTCATGTCCACTATATTGAGATACGCGTTTATGACACTACTATTGAGCGTGTAGACTGTATAGCTAGTGCTTAACAACTCATCTCACTTGTAAACGTGAGACTTCGCAACCATAAAGAGGTTTCTTGATCTCAACTTCCAACTTCAATGAAGGGAAACGTTAAATAATGAAATTTTTTAATCCTTAAAAATAGAAGTATCAGACACATCAGTATATGTATTGTGAACTAGAGGAATTAAATTTCCAAGGATTTGGTAAAATGCAGAAATATTGTAGCATGTATAGTAATAAAAAAGTAATTAATTCTTTAAGATATAGTGGGTTAAAAAATGAAAAAAAAATCTAATGTACGTACATAATCCATGTTGAAAAATTAAAAGAAGTGAAGATACTGGATATCTTACATTGTCACATTCAGTTTCTTTATTTAGCGATCTCTTTGACAGATATTACTAATCTATTTCTTGGTTTTCGCATTTTTGTATTATTTTACATTTTTATTCTGGATTATTTAATAACTGAAACAATCCTATTTTTCTTTATTTTATTAAAAAAAATTTCTGTGAAACTTTTCTTGTTATAAAAATTAACGCTTACAATAACAACATACAATAATAGCATTGTAGTATACCATAGGTCTACGTAGAAACCTACAGATATTGATAACTCGAATATCTACAAGTTCCTGAATACCCGAAGTTATGACGGCTATTCCTCAGTGGAATTTCCACGCCCTTAAGGAAAATCTCATCTTTGGAATGCACAAGGATCGAAAATCAAGACTTACTCGAGACAGGATCTCACTTTTTTTTGTTCACTATCATTTCTCGAGTGAACGACCATAGTAAGTACAATATATCGTAGGGTAAAATTTTAAATAATAAATTTTTTACTAAAAAATTAATAGAAAGAATCGTATTTTAATAAAATGAAAAATATACTAAATATCCAGAAAAGTTCTTGTCGACTTGTTGATCACAATTTTAGAAATGTTTAAAGAGAATTTAGGAAAAATTACGGAGGAAACAGTCAGAAAAAAAGTTTTGTTTCTCCAGGATAAAGCCCGACCTCATATGGCAAAGATAATACATGGCAAAGTGACATGCACCATATTCGCTAAATCTCTCACCAATAAATTTTCACTTGTTTCTGAGTCTGGATAACTATATGAGGAACAAGCAAAAGTAATCTGAAAGAAACATCAGGACTTTTTCACACTCAAATAATAGATTATTATAAATTATTATATCGCTTAGGAGAAAGTTATAAAATATTTTTCGCATGAAAATATAGCAAGAACTTTTCTGAATATCTAACATCATCAATGATATCAATTGTAATGAATACGATTGTGATGAGTATTTTATTGACTCAATATCATTATCGTCAATCTCAACACTGAACAATACTTTAATACGGTTTAATACTTTGTAAAGTAGAAAAATATATTTTTGTATGAGAATTAATTTGAATTTGTAAGTACATATCATTGACATGAATCAAGAATGATGAAAAATTTGATTTAATACTTGTAAGAAGAACGAATGTATTTAATTACTAATATTTTTTGTTTATTTATATTATTTAGAAACCAATTTTTAGAATTGAATATATCAGTTACTATCAACAAAAGAATAATAAAAGCATGAATCAATCATAATGAAAATTAATAATATAATATACTCATTATTGGACTATGAATTTTTATGCATTTATAGAAAATTTTAAAATGCAAAAATTACACAAAATGCACATAATACAAAGAAATAAATAAGATTCAAAGTATATTTGATACATAAAACAATATTTAATCAAAGTTTTATTTTTTTAATTATATTCTTCAAAATATGAAGTTGCATAAAAATCCATAAGTCACTTACTACATATTATAACTTTGTGAAAAATATCTGAAATCCAATATTCTATTTTACTGAGATAATTTTATTACGAATGTAACTGAGTACGTATTCTATTTAAAAGATTGTGTTTGATCTATTTGTTTTAAACTTCCGTCTAGTATAGTCCATACTATACAAGCCCAAATAAAAGAGCTGATTAGAAACTAGAAGACTGTCGATCAAGCATTTTAACAACTTTACTGACAAACAGACTATGCATCCAAACCATGAATGACGAATCCAACTGCGTTTTCTCATAAAATTTCAAACTTTGATCCAACGAAGTAAAAATTGCTTGCAATTATGAATTTTCCATTAATATCGTGTAAAAGAAACAACAGAAAAAATTATTATTTATTTTACGCAATCGAGATGGCCTAATCCCTTCAATTTTACCTGACAACGATGATATTAAATCATCGGGTTCGTCGTTGAAGGGAAAGTCCGTTTAAAAACGGTTTAAGTTTCCAGCTTGAAATTAAACACGAACGGAACGTAACGAAACTACCGAATAAATCTCCGTTAATCCCGAGCGAATAGATTCATCCGCGAGAAACGTGCCGCGTATTTTCACGTGGCACCGCATACATCGCGATGGCGTGTCGGGCGAGGAAAATCACGTGCTATATAGTCGCGTCAATGGCGCCGAATTTCCGGCTACGAGGAAAAATTAACCGTACAGTGGAAAATTGCGACACTGCTCTCTCGCAATCAGTCGTCAATAAAGATCCTGTTATTATTGGCAATGGCCCCGGCGCCATACATGCGTTCTATAGTTCGAACGTTGCTACCACCGTTCGCCGTTAACGCTGGAAAGCAATAAAAATATTGCCGCGAGTATTCCAGCGCGAAATTGTCGCAAAAAAATGGGTTTTGTTGTAGCACGCGTTGCATCGAAAACTTTCGCGAATCATGCTGCAAACAGTCGGGATTTTCCATGGGATTGCTACTATGAATGGTTCGTACGTTCGTAATATTCTTCTTTTCTTTCGTGTCTTCTTTTCCCGTTCCTTTTTTTTTTAAATCGGTTGGCCCTAACGTTGAAATACAAAGATAACTGAGGTACACGTGGAAAGATGATGATAAGAGTTTTCTATTAAAGTTGGTAATTTAGAAATATCTATCGAACAATTTTGTTCGCTTCGTGATGTAAACAGGAAACGAAATTCTCTTTTTTACTCGAAGTAATGCGAATTTGGGAAGACGTATCGTAATTTTGTCAATGTTAAAAATATTGCCAATGCTATGGAAGTGGTTCAATAAATAAGTCAAATGAAAGTTCTCTAAAAAAAAAAAAAAGAAAACACATACACACAATAAATGTAATAGATCTAAATAATAATATAAATTAATCAAAATCTTAACCCTTTCAAAACTATTGGAACGATATATCCCGATGTAATTTTCTACACGTCTATTAGCTCCCACTGTGTGATAAATAAACTTTTGCTTTATACGTATTATGTATATAATTTTCCTGTCATCATTGAAATGTTAGGATATGTGATCTCAATGTAAAAGGCTAACAATGTATCCCACTATCAAAAATTTCTTAAAACTCTTTTCTACAGATGAATATATTACAGTAAAAATTATTATATAATTGCATTACTTGTGAAAAAAATTTTGAAGATGCTAACAATAAATCAAATCAGAATTTAAACCCAGAAAAAAGTATAATACGTTACGCCAAAAATATCATCTATAAATTGTGCATATTTCGGAAATTGAAGATGAACAAGTTGAATAGTGGAACGTGTTCATGCATGAATTTTATGACATTGAAGTTAAAGTATGTCTTGAACTAATAATTTTTCAACATGTAAAGGATAGTACTTTTTATAAAGAACGTTAAACTCCATCGATTAATGAATAAAAAAAATATATCATTTGATTCAAAAAAAGTGAAACTGACTTTGAAAACTGCGAAACCTTTCTATTTACGAAAAAAAAAAATTATTACTGCTATATAACAAGAAAATTTTTATTAACAAAATTTTTTTATATCTTCAAAAATAACAGAGATATTTAAGGTAATCAAAATAAATGGGATAACCTGTACATAAGCAAAACCTAGGACGCTAATAATATATCCATCAATGAGATGTACCTCTTTGTAAATAAGTGCTCAAATATTCTTTTAATTTAAATATGAAAGGAGCATCTCAAGTATTTTGATTATTAAATGGAACAACCATACTAAACTGTTCAAAAATAAGTTCTGCAGAATTTTTTCATCGGCAATTACTGAATGAAAAGTTCCAATATTTGCATATAACTTTCAATTTTACTAGTCTTACTCACTACTTTCGAAATCTCATTTAGATTGCTGATGCAAAAAATTACAATATCTGAAGTAAAAAATTCTTATTCTTACAAATTCTTAAGAATAGAGTATAAATGTATTTATCATTTAAAATGTGACATACGAATTTTCAAAAATACGTACGAATTGTTATGTTAAATGTTTGTAAATAATCGAAATATTGAAAAAATCGTATGTATTTTATATATGTAATACATTTCTATTTATAAATCTCGTAAGTATGAATTTTTACTTCAAATACCAGTTCTTTTTAAAGAAGGTAACAAACAATTGAAATACTTTATATATTTTTAACAACAATAAAACTGAAAAATTATTTTACGTTTATTTTTATTACTACTATTTTCATTTATGTACAATATGTTCATACTAAAGATCATTATAGACATTGAAATTCAACAAACATTGCTGTCCTATAATAGTTTAATAAGCAATTATTTCTCGCACGATTTCCTCAAACAAGTGTTGCGGCAAGGCATAAATTTAATCTTAGGATGAAAGTTACAGTATCATTCATGAATAATTCCAGTGACTACGACGAATGTTCGCGATGCGAGGAACTGAGAGACGTGCAAACGGACTAAATGCTTCACGCGTGATTGTAAAACTTTTAGCAAATCGTCCACGACTGTCCTTTTTCTGCACCTTTTCTCCGTTTGGTTGTTTCCTTTTCTTTTTCATTTTTTTTTTTTACACTGCATTCTACACAGGGAAAAACGTTCGCAACATATACTGCCGGTGAATTTGAAATTAACCGCGTGAAGCATAAATCGCAAGTTGTAATTGAAGGAAAGAAAGAAACATCGTGTAACGAATGTTTGCTTCTTTATTTGCGATATTGTTATTTACTCGGGTGGTTTTACTACGTGGAATTTTTACGAAAATCCTATTTTTCATTCGAAACTTCATGGAAAGCAAAAGTCTGAGTCACATTTTCTATTCTTTGCAAGGGACCAGAAAAGTTTGAACTTTAACGCATTATTGACATGGAATGTTAATTTTGTAAGAATAAATTTTCAAATTTTTATGAAAAAATATTTGTTATAAAAAAAATTTAAAATTTGATTTAGAATGTAGGAAATGTTGGGAATTTGAGATTGTATGAATGACAAATATACAAATAATCAATGAAGACTATTATTATAAAATGTAAATTAAATTATTATATAATACACAATGGACCAACAACTATAGATTTTGCTTAAATTAATCCTCTCATTGCCAGTAATATTAAACTTTCTGGAACTATTTTCACATTTCCTTGTGACAATTTGATAATTATAGACGTTTATTAAATCAATTTCAACATTATTTGTTTATTACGATTTAGATTTCACTTATCTTCAATGAATTAATGAATTTATTTAATACGTATTTTTACAATTTATAATGTTTCACAGCATCTTTTAAAAAATAATTATATTTCATACACTGTCGACTATGTTTCAATCGTGCATCTTGAATATTACATTTAGTGCCTAGCACGAAACTTTCATGATTTTTAAAATTTATAATTGTAAGTTAATAAATTTTTTAAGATTATTATTATATTTATTGTAATTTTGAAATAGATAATATAGATAATTGTACATGATAATTTTTTTATTCTAATTATAAAATTATTACTTAGAAAATAAAAATATCTTAAAGTAATTAAAAATCCTGATATAATTAAAGTAAATGTATTTAATAGTGGATCGAAAGTCCCTATAGTTTATATTATGTGGGACTATATGTAGTGGGACTATATGTAGTCTATAATAACTACATTATACAAAATACACTTGAATGACTAGGACTAAATACACTTGAATGATTTGATTATTATAATATTTATTGACTAATGTTTATGGATTCAGTGGCCTGATTGCAAATGATCCTGACTGACTATTCTGAACTAACAATAAGACTGATCGATTGAAGACTATGGCCTTGACTAACCTGATGCTGAACTAAAACTGACTGAACTAACAATAAGACTAATCGAATGAAGACTACAGCCTTGACTCACTTGATGCTGAACTGACAATAAGACTGAATCGAAGACTATAGTAGGATTGTACTAGCTGAAGGTTACAATAAGATTGATTGAATGAAAGCTGAACTAAGACCGCTGACTGTCTGATTGAAGATCGTGGTAAGACTGAATTAACTTGTAAGGGTTGCAATAAAACTGATTGACTGAAGGCTGAACTAAGACTGTTGATTAAAGGATGAATTACGACTGTTTGACTGTGATAGATTAAGACTGAACTGCTTAAGGCTGCAATAAGACTGTTCTATTTTGTAGACCTCATTAGTGCTTGTCGGTTCTCGTTCAGTGCACTCTAAGTGCATGATATGTCTGAGAAGGGGTGACGAAGCGTGACAGAAGAGATTTTCCAAGATTCTTGGCCATATCAATAATGATCGACTTTGCGAGATCTTTCAGAATTCTGGCTTCATGGCGTTTACAGCATGTCTTTGTCTGAAGTGCTATTGAAACTTGGATGGCCATGCCATAAAAGATCTATTAAGAACACGCACTATATGTGTTCTTAACACATTGTGATCAAATTCGTAGGTATATGACCATAATATAACTGTGATGAAAAAATACAGTAATATTTATAACAACATAACTGACAATCCAAATTGGAGAGAATGTACAATGCCAGTACAGTTGGCATTTCGAGTTGTTGCTAACTGAACTGATATTCTGGGTGCAAACAGTGAAGATATGCAAAAAATGCTACATTTCAAAAACATTTTATGCAATTAACACAAATCCAAAAAATTTTCCAAAATTGCGAATGTTTTTTTTATTTGCCTGTAACAAGAAATATTCATTGATTCAGTTTCGTTTCACGTAGTATAAGTTGTCGTATTTATGTTGGCTTATTGCATAAAATAAATCAATATATAAAGATATTTTACAATTAATTAAATATAATTAATTGAAAATACTTCGTTTTAGAGCGATTTAGAGCGTTTTAGAGCGTTTTAGAGCGTTTTAGATCGTTTCTAAGCATACAGAAAAAAAGTGAAATCTGAAATTAACACACAACAGGAAAATTTGTTATGAGATACAAAGAGTCTAGATCTTAACTTAATTGAGAATCTGTGGAGATTTTTAAAAGAAGAACTGAAGGTCTAGAATAAAATTAATTCTGATTATCGCCAAAATCTTGTACAAATTAATATTAAAGCCAACCTAAAAGCTAAAAAAAAGTTGTCGAATAACTATTATGCGATGGAGAAAGTTTTCTTGTTTCTTTTATAATAAGAAAAAACAATGCAGGAATATAGATAAACATTATTTTATTCCCCAAAATGATCATTCTTATTTTGACGAATGATTTTTTGAAATCATAGAACCTTTATTGTAATTGACTTGTTTATCATTATCTCATTTTGTAAGGTATTGAAGAAAATTCCACAGGTTTTTTTATGAAAGAAAAATATAAAAAGTGTAAAAAAAATCATTCGTTAAAATAAAAATAGCTGTTTTTAGTAAAAAAAAAATTATATTTCTGCATCATTTATTTATTACCATAAAAGAAACGGTTTTTTTAATTAATCCTGGAAAATTTGATTGCGAAAAATACTCTACAAAACTGAATCGGTGCGTAAAACATTCGTAATATTTAAAAAAATGTTGATGTTGATTTTAATTATCAAAAATACTTTAATTATGTTCATTGTTTTTGTACCTATATATTAATATTAACCGTAAAGGATTTCTAAAAAATTTGTGAATAATGGTTTAAATATACTTTTCAATAAAGAATATATACGCAATTAATATGAAAAAAATGAAAGATTGATTATTAATTTCGCTTGAAATGAAATTCAGCAAAACAGAAAAACCTATTTTATTCAAATGTTACGATTTAATTAATGAACAGATTATAATTCAAAAAATACAAAATAGTCCTTTGACATTTCATTGTATTCTTACGATGGAAATGTTACTCACTGTCAAAGGGAAGTACACTATGTGCATGCGGAAGACAGAAGTGTGAAAATTACCATTTTCGTAAATGCTATTCCTTCGTCGAAATAATTTACATTTAAATTAAGAATCAAAGAAGAATTTAAATTAGATAAAATTCAATTTCTTCGAAGCGTAGAAGAAAAGCTTTCGACAAATAACATTTCCTTCTTTCTTGCGAGTACTTTGTTGTAAAATGTATGTTTTGTGCGCTGACCACTTTAAATTATGAGTAACACACCTTTCCGCTTAAATACAGTCTCATGCAACTCACATTTCTGTAATCATTCTCAAGTTATTAAAGAACCGTCCGGGATATATCTAATCCAGTAAAATCGCATAAAAATTGCAATTCCAGTTTTATCGCAAGTAACGCGAATTTCTATCGAAAGACTTAATTTTTTTTCAGATCTCAGCTTACGCGAGATTGCTGCGTAATCCAAACAAAAATCCAGATACGTCGACGTTTAACGACTCATGCATGATATATGTGCGAGATAAGTGAATAATGAAGGGACGTAATAAACAATATCCCTTTAAGCCGGGCAATGTCGTAATAAAATTCCGCGATTAGAATCAAATCATTAACGCGAGACGAGAACATGGCTGATGAGGGAATTCCTGATATTATTAGATTTATTCGTTCTTTCGCGAGGAAGCTTCCTTGCCAGCAGTTGCTAATTACGAAAGTAATTAACGTTCACTATCTCTGATTCTGAGAGTGGCTGAGACCTACAATATTAGCGGAACTATAGCGAGCTTCTAGTGAAACGAATTCGGATACAAATTTTACGTTGATTAATATAAAAATCTTTTCCTGTGACGAATATAAAACAGTTTCTTAAATATAGTCAATTATAGTTATACATGTGTGTGATTTCAAACACTCCAAACAGGAAAAGAAAAGTCTTTAATATTTTATGAATCTTAATTAATTTTATGAATTTTAATTAATAATTTGTTGAGATTAAACCAAATCTGAAATATTGACAATGTGTGCTATTTCAAACACTTCAAACAATGAATCTTTAGTTTAAAGTTAAAATTGAAATAAAATTAAATTTCAATGAAATGATAATTTTAAATAAAAGTTTGACTTTAAAATTAAAATTAAAAATTTCTCAATTTAAAAAATGCTATAACATAAAAAGAATAGTTTTATCCAAGCTAAAGCGAATGTTAGCTACTTAAAAAAAAAAACAGATATTAAGGAAAAGAGAACAGAAAAAAAATTTTTATATTTTCTAGAGTTATAGCGTAGTTTATAGCACCATTTGAGCGCAACAATATATATGAAGATAGTATTAAATGTTCACGTTTATGGATAGCATAAACATATTAGAAGATTTATAAGGTTATTAACTTTACGTGCCAATATCGTTCGTGCTGTACTGTGCATGTTATCTTTCATCTTTATCGAGCGAGTCACGGAAAAAAACACTATTTTGATTCATTACGGAATGTCTCATACATGAGTGATGTTTTCAATAATTATGCGAGAAGTATATTTTATGGGAATGCTTTTTAAAAATCGTGTGAATGTAATTCAATTTGTAATCTAATCGTAAACGTGCTTTTAGTATGCGTACATACATATGTACTATAGGTAGATGAAAGTTGCTTAGTACAAGATTTTTTTTAAATATATTCAACCTACTATCGCTTCTATTATTGCTTTAAAATATATTAGATTAGTAGAATCTCGATTATCGGAACAACCATTTTATCATCAGAATATCCAATTTTTAATAAATCGTTTTGTAAATCATAATGTTTAAAAAAAAGAGAAAAATGTGCAAAGAATGTCTAGTTAAAAATAGATTGAGTAAATGCATCTACATTTATTATGTTACACACTTGCAATGAAAATAACCTAGAAAACGCAATTTTCGAATTATGAGAATATGCAATTTTATTCATTTATTTTCATAATTTGATCGATAATTGTAAATTTCCGATTAAAATTCTTATTGTAAATTTTCTCCTGATTATACTTATGAACAAATGTGTCTAATTTTATTTCATTGTGATAAAATAATAAATGTATTAAATGGCATCTAACTATGCAGATTATGAATTTTTATGCACATTAATATTTTTGCGAAGATAATTTAAAAAATAGAATCTAAACAGATATCTAGTCATCTATAAAATATTGATCTTCGAATGATTTGATATTTTCAAACAACTTGCAACGTAAACAAAAAATTCAAGGAAATTTTATCCTGGAAACTCTTGAACATAACTCGAAAATTGAGCAAAGAGCCATGTGATAGAATTAAGTATCGCATAGAACTAAGTATGAATAAAATTTTATAAATTTTATTCCTTCATTCATTATCAATTGTTTAATGATTAAAGATGTCGCACTGAGAACTGTTTCTTTCTAATGGAATACCTGTATTTTTTTCATCATCATTTATCTATATAATCTTTAAGCACTCGATACTTTGTGTAAATAGATATTTAAAATTGTTTATATTAAGTAACTTTTGTGATTGTGAAACGGATTAATTTAATTCATGTTATTTAGATTCAACTCGAAAATCAAACAATTGAAAAGTCGAATTATTTTTTATAGAACAAATTACATTCGGAATTCGAAGATTTAGTGCTTTAACTATAACAGATAATATATTTTCATTATTATCTGTATTGTATATATATTTATATCTCCAAATATACGTAAAAATTCGCAGCATATTAATTATGTTTAAAAATACTTTTTAAACTTCACCAATAAACATATTTTTTCAAATCGTATTACTTTCGCTGCAAATGTGAGACATCGATCTATCATGTTCAACTCATCAAGATGAACGCTAAACCAAGCAACATAAACATCTACAACCGGTTACCAAGCACGTTAACGATTTCTCCCGGTTATTTCGGCAATGCTTGTCGGCGCGGTTCTGCAAATTGCTTGCATTAAATTCTGCCAAAATCGATAAGCTTAATTTCATCGTTGTAACCACGTTATTATCGTAACAGAGGAACAGGAAGGGTACGAAGGCTCATATCGTTCATCTCGTTCATTAAATCTCACGAAACGACGCGAAAACAACATGTAATGACGCCTCTGTTACGTTACAATCCGTTACAAATTGCTCGGCTCGTACGGCCGACTGTGACAAACGCGGTTGCGACAAAACTTAAAATTATTGCCGGCCGTTTTCCGCGGGAAATATGCAACCAGCGGCCAGTACGTATCACGAATTTATCGCGTTCAATCCTGAAGGTTTTATTCTGTTTCAAACCGTTGCGGAATCCTCTCGTTGGTGGCCGGCAACGCGTGGCCGATCCTCTCGAAAGCGATTTAACATCGATTCCGCGGGAAACGGTCCGCGAATGAATCAAAAATATGTTTCAATTTCTCGGAACGTTTCGCTAAAAGTCGATTTTAATTGGCATAGGATTTTACGTGCGATTAGTTTTCTGTCGACATCATTCAGTTTTATCGATAGAATTTCATGCTGCGTACGTGTGACGAAAATTCGGGAAAAACACGTTTCGTGCGCGATGAAAATGAATATACAGAGTACAATTTTTTTTTCTCACGTGAAGCGCCTATAGTTGTCGCTAATTTGGAAATGGCTTTTTGTACGATGACAATTGTTTACGAAAGAATTCAAACATTTATAGAAACATTTTGTGTGTTATAAATATAACTTTGACATTTTACTGTAATTTACTGAAAGTATAGTATAATTAATATTTTTTATAATCGAATAGAATAATATTATTTTTATAATGTATTATTATTTATAAAAATAATAATTATGCTTATTTAATGTACATCAAATTTTACATTTCAAAATTTTTAGTTTAAAATCCATAGTAAATACTGAAATATATTTCATATTTTTGTTATTGTGACACTATCATGATTTCATGTGTGCTTTAATTTTAATCGAAGTTCATTTTAACGTAAAAATGAACTCCAGAAAAAGAAAAAAGTGAATCAAATAAGCTTGCATACTAAGAATATCAAGTAATCTAAGAGAATGGACTGCAACTACGTTTAAGGACCAAGAGCAAACTTCATATGGCTTGTAACTTAAGTTACAAAGTAATGGCATCATGATTCTGAACTGTTTAAATAACTTTTGCTCGTCTACGAGGCTCGCTTGTTTGCAGATCACTACACGCGAACTCGTTTAACTTTTTTTCATTTCGTATAAAATAGTACAACTAAATTAACTTTAAAGCTTCGGAACTTCATTAAGGCAACAAGATTTGTTACTTTAATTTTACAATCTATTTAAAATAAGTTATTGCTGTTTCCTTTTTTCAATCGTTCGATAATTCAATAAAACATAAAATTTAATGAAATCACTTAATCGTGAGATTATTAAGAAAATAATGCCACGTATAGACTAACTTATGAATCTCAAACAAAAAATATAAAATAAAACATCTAATTCTGCTCTTATCAATTTGAATTAAAAACTCTGCAATATAAAAATTAATATCACAACTTATATGATTTCGATTACTTTTGAACATTATTAATTTTTATTATCTAATGAAATAAATAATAAAATTAACATTATTGATAATTGGGCCAAGTTATGTAGAAACTTCCGAATCTTCAAAATAGGAAAAGATTAGTTAAATACAGTAGAAATAATTATTTTACAAAAACTTATCAACCTACAGAATAAGCCTTAATTATTGTTAAAATTATCAAGACAGTTTTACTTCGATAGGGTTGAAATTGAATCGCTGAATAATGTTTGAAAACTAAAAAAAAAATGTAAAATTATACTACTCATTACTAAATAAATCATTAAGCCATCAATAAAACATAAAACAATATCACAAAACAAAACCAAGAATATAGCCAATAAAAATAAGTTTATTGTTTTTTAATTTAAATCCTCAAAATAAATTCACTTAATTTCAGATTGTTGAGGATATGACAAAATAGGCAAAAAATAGGCAAAAAACGCCTCACTCTTTAATCATTCTTTATCATTGTTCTAAACTTTGATTCTCTAATAATCTACAAATCCTAATCTAACCTAATCAAAAATAATTGACAATATGTACCAGTATTAAAAAAAATTATGGCCAAATTTAACTTTAGAGTAAAATTATTGACTTTTTTTCGATGAATTGAATAAAAAAATACAAATTTTAAAACTCATCAGCTCGACAGTTACAGTTATATACGCACAAACGATTTTATCATTTTAGTGTCACTTCCTGCGTTATCGATACAGCGTAATCTTGTAACATTGTATGTTATAGACCATGTATTTTAAATCAGGTTTATTTGAATTAGTAATTAATTATATTAAAAATAATTATATTAAAAATATTTTATGTTTTAACTTTTAAATCAATAAAAATTCTTCTCGTCGAGCCCTACGAACTAATCAGATTATGCATAAAAATCAATATATGAGCCGTTTATCTTGAAAGATAGCCCAAATCCATTTATCTTCAAATCAAGATATTTAACGGTTTGCGTTTCAGTAAATTAAAAAATTATTTTTTAAAGATAAAATAAACATTATTTTTTTAAACTAAAATAAATAAATAAAATAGATTTAAAAATATTGGTAACTGATAACATGTAGTAACAGGTAGTATAATGTTTTTGTGTTTCTAAGGTATAATTTATAGTATAATTTACCAACCCAATTAGTATTACAAACATTGTTTAGAAAATAACCCGTTTTTGTACAAAATCTTAGTGATTTTAAATGTATTAGTTACAATTTGTTTGAAAATGAAAAGATAACATAGAAATGTAAATATTAAAACATTAAAACTTGATTCTTTTGGAAAATGGATTTAGACCACTTTCAAAATAACTTGCAAGATATACAGAAAATGCATATTTTTTATAAAACTGAATCAACGAATCCATTACTTTAAAACTTTTATTTTTGGAATACTATCAGATGATCCAAAAAAAAAAAAATAATTTTAAAGTTCCCTGAAGTAAACCGAAATTGTAGTTATTCGTACGAATATTTATAATAAAATTATCAATATCACGTAATTCCCATCAAAATTAATTTTTTCTCAATAATTTCCCATTAAAATTGACTTTCTCTCGTTCTACGCAAAAAATTTCAAAATTTACTTTCGGTCTCGAACGAGGAACAACGTTTAGCCTGATGCGATTCGAACGATGCCTCTCTATCCAAGGCTAATCAGCGGAAGTTACATGTATTCGCTGTGCAAGCAGTTTCAATCAAAGTGCGGAACAACCGTGACGATTAAACGCGGGTCGAAGCTGTTGTCGATGCAGGCAGGATTCTCGACTCAATTTGCGACGGGCGTTATTGCAAAGGGATCCGCGGTGCGTCGCGGATTCGCGCCAAAGCCACGCTTGCATCCGATCTAAACGGTCTATTTGTAGGACACAAACTGTACATTCCGGTGTATTAGAGCTACCCGTCCATTGATGGCCGGTGGTTTAATAATATGGCCGCAATTGGACCGCATGTCACTGCACCGCCACCTGTCAACTTCGATGACAAGCGTCATCGATCACGTGACGCGAAGCGGCAAGCACTCGTGTCCGGCTCTTCCGCTATCGCGATCGAATTCTAAAATCCACGAGGATTCCAGAAATCGAAGGGTGACGATTTGTATCCTTCACCGCGAAATTTACTTTCAGAGAGTAGTTGCGCGAGTGTCGGTGCAAGGATTTATCATACGATAACTGAAGGATAATAGTTTGTGGTTTGTTAACTTCTTGCGCTGGAATGACGAGCCACGCACGTTGAGAATATTTGGCCCAAAATTGCAATATTTTCTCAGTTTTAATTTTATTGAAATATAATCCAAGCAAAATAAGTAATAAATTTATTACTTCTTAATAATTTCTATCCAGTGATATACCGATGAATTTAAAAAGAAGAATTATTGTATACAGTTTGGTCACTCGTTATTGTCCGTGAACCAGTTACTAGTGCAAGAGGTTAAGGAAATCAAAATTTGAAGCAATAGTAAAGTATAATATAAATTTCTATATAAATAAACATAAATAAATAATAATTGTATACATTTTCAAAATTAATTGAAATATAACGCATTTTTTCGCTTGTTTTTCGATCTCCGATTTTGAAACTGAATTTGGTATCAAATGACGGCTTACGATGAAACATCAATCGCAACAAATTTTTGGATTGAACTGAGAATTAGTTTCGGAGATGGAAATTTATTAACGCGTTCGATAATTTAAAAAATTATTCTCGGGAGTTTTACTGATTGTTAACAATAAATTTGGATTCAGATTTTTAAAGTTCCAAATTATTTATGCAGTAATTTAGTATTAAAGGAAATATAGAAATAATTACTATTGCATTACGGTAAATTTTAGCAAAGGTAAAACTATGTAGAAGTATTGTGCGTACTGCACTAGAAATTTGTATAGTAATAATAATTTGTATATTACTAAAAACTAAAATCTTCAAATGATCGTATGTGAAATACCAAAAATTACAATTGTATGATTACTATAAGCTATACAAGCTATATCAGCTAAAATTTTTAAGTGTACTAAAATTTTGAACATATTATATTTTAATTTATATTCTATTTAAAAAAAGAGACATAATTTAAGAAGAATTACGAATTTCTTTAATAATAAATTAACAACATTATGAAATTTATAAAAATTGAATAGCTTATATAAAATTTTAAAATAAGCAATTTTTATGTTGTTAGAAATTTTTCGTAATAAAAAATTTTGTGTGACGTTCAATTTTTGAAAGAATAGTAAATTCATAGAAAAAATAGTATGCGCGGAAGAAAAATTTTAAGATAAAAAGTTTTACACATTTTTGAAAATATAAAACAATTACTAAATAGTTTTAAATACTCATTTGAAGTCATTTCATTAAGAAATATTGATATTAACGTCAGGTTAAAAATTTATAAGTAATAAAAGAAAATTAACTGTGATTTAACGAAAGAAAATAAACTGTAATTTATAGATATATGACAAAATAATAACATGATATAACACCGACAAATTATAAAAATAAATTACAATTAAAAGCTCAACTTTTTAATATAATGTCTTCTCTACGAAAATAGAATTTAAGTAGAATTTTAAATTTCAAAATTGATAAATTGAAATTTCCACGAAATATCTCGAATGTTTAATTTTTGAACTGACAATCTGTACATGGTATGACTACAAAATTTTTGAAATTATAATGAATTTCCAGAAAGACAAACAGTGTATATATTGTATTTCGGTAAAACTTGAATTTTGATGGAATATTAAATGATAGAAGATGAAAAAATTTTGGAAGAATGGTAAATTTTCGCGTTGAACAAATTGGAACTTTTATGGAAGTAAAAAAAAATAAATAAATTTTAGTAAGAAATTATATATATATATTTAAAAACATATGATTCTATGCAAATAACGAATTTACGAAATAACAATTAAACTGAATGTTTACAGTTTTATTGTATTTTAACACATAATATATTCTTGAAGAATGATATTCAAAATTAAAGGATGGCTTAATTTTTTATGAAAAATTGTTCATATTCAAACTATTGTAACTGTGTAAAATCGTACAACATTTTGTCTGAGTTTATTTTAAAACGTGAAATCCTTGTATCTACAATTTCATAGTCTATAGTTCATTTTTTCTACGATGTTTGCGTATTATGTAACCAATGAAAAAATGAAGATACTTCTTCCCCACGAAAATTCAATCGTTCTTATAAACATTGAACAATTTTTAAAACGATACCACAAATTTAAAAATTGAAGTCTCCCTTCAATCACCCTGATGTACGATTTTTTTATCATCTTATCGCATTTTTTTATTCTAGGTCAACTATTGAATTATATAATAATATATTATTATAATATACTTATATTTAATTACTTATATATTAATTTAATATTAATTATAATATTAATTATAATTTAATATACTTATATATATTTATAATAATGTAATTATTATTATAATATACTTGATGCAAAACTGTATTTCTGAATGTACTAAACATTGACAACGTACAAGATACAAAACCAACCATACAATTCTTTATCTTGGATTGCTTGAATGTTCACGGCACACTCTTCATTGGTCATTTCTAGGGGTCAATAAAATGACTAAAATAAAGTTTTATATGACCTTATTTTTTAAATCGATGGTAGATTCTGTCGTCAAAAATATTTTGCAGTGTCTGCAGAGATCGAATTCGTAAAATTTTTGAGAAAAAAACGTATGTTTACTTTTCCATTTGATGTACAAATATTGTGAACAAAAAATAAACTGTGGATTTTGAAAGTAAAGACTTCAAAATAAACACACGAACATTTTTTTACACGAAGTTACAACAGTTTAAATATAGACAATTCTTTATTAAAATTGGAGTGATACTTCAACTGTGTGTATCGACGTATTTGTTACGAGCAAAATATTTGATAAAGATATTTTCTAAGCAGAATTTTCTGAACAGAGAATATTTAATAAAGATACGAATAAATATTGATGAGAATAACATTATACAAATGTATTAGAATTTTACTATTGATGATAATCAATCATCAGAATAATATGAACAATAAAATCATTAATAATGAATAATACAGAGATAACAAAACGTTGCATTTGTGTATTTATTATAATATGATGTGTATAAGAATTTTTATGATATATATAAAATACATAGAAAAGGTTGAAAAACTTTACGTTACAAGTAAGCGAATATTGAAAACTGAAGATAATAAACGAAGCACGAAAAGATTAGAAACTGTTAGTTTAGAAGATTAGAAGCCATTCCATTTCTAATATTTTAACATTTTTTTTTCCTTTTTTGTTTGAAAAAGCAGGTATTACATCATAGATAAGTAAATATTAGAAGCTCAAAATAGCGAACAAAATAACAAAACAGAAAAAGCTAACTAGAGAAACAACGAAAAGACCGTTAAGAACCATTCCATTTCTAATATTTTTGATTTTTTTCTTTTCTTTCAAGAAAATACTACGTTGTATTACAGATAAGTAAACACTGAAAACTTAAAATAGCGAACAAAGCACGAAAAGATAACTAGAAATAGTAAAGAGATCATAAAAATCCAATTCATCCGCGATATTAATATTTTTATTTATTCGTTCGCAAGAGTGCGATGTTACACGGCAGATAAGCGAACATTAAGAACTTAAGATAGCGAACGAGGTACAAGAGAATTACTAGATTAAAACAAACATGAGACGGTTAAAATCTACTCAATTTCCAATATCCAGTAAGCCGATTAAACTTTTCGTTCTAGATTCTCCGATCGATTGTGCACGTTCAAACACAGACGCAATTTAGTTTCCCAAAATTTTTTCAATATTCCCGTAAAGTTGTAATTCGAACATGGTTCGTCACTTAATCGACGAATTCTCGAGGATATATTCACGACGACGAAACAATTTATGCCGTGCACGAAACACCGGAATATAGGCCATTTCCGAGACGTGCCTTAGATAAGAGTTTCACCGGAGAAAAGTTGAAGTCACGCCAACTCCAACGTTAAAATTGGACATCTACCACGATGTTTGCCGTTTTATAGCCACATTCAACACTTCGAGATCGGTCTGTTATCTCCTAACACTTGCGTTCGCTATTAACATTAACCTATTCTGCTAACGAATTAAACTAACGAACATTAAATCCGTACCAACCGCTTCAACTATGTGCACGGAACATTTTCTGTGTTGAAAATGAAGCTATTACGTTAAGGTCGTTTGAACAAGTTTCTACCTCCTTTAATAGGTTAACGCCAGGAATACTAAACTGAATACGATCATTTTCGTTGTTTCTTTTCTTTCATGTTATTTGGTATCTGATGTTCAATGAATTAACATTTGTTTTAAATACTTTAATACTTTGAAATAAACTTCGGGAAATTATAGTTTTACTAGTTGCAGTATTAGCAATTTAACGTGTACAGTTTTTTCGAAGTGAATTTTTCAATTTCTTTGCTATTTTGTTGTGATTTTAGAATATTTTAAATATTTCAATCAATTTCAATTTTTAGTTTTCGTGAAAATTTTAGTTTAAAAAATTTTCCTTGCGACGAATATACTTGTCAAACATAGTTGATATAGGTTTATAAAATCTCAATATCTTGAGATGATATCTAGAGAAAATAAAAAGTTTGTATTTTCAAAATTTTTCAGTGTCAGATGATTACTAACTGTCCAAGTAATTAATTGAGTTGTATTAATATTTATACATTATTTATTTGTTACAATGACATTTATTGTAATTTTAAGCGATTGAAAACGATGTAACAAATTTTACCAGAAACTTTATTACCAAACTGGGAATTTTTATGCATTTACACAGAACATTTAATGATATAAGTGTACAGAACGCAAACAATAATATAATGTAATAACAATCTATATAAAGTAGAGCATAATAATATACTTATTGCAAAGTAAAGTACTTTTTACAATATTATTACATTATATTATATTATTATTATTATACAGATTCTGTATATTTCCATTATATTCAGAGAATAAACTTAAATTCTATTTCTTTGATTCTGTATATTCATAAATGTAAAGGTATTCATAACTTTTCACGGATAATTAAAGAACAATTTAATATGCATAATAATTTAAATACATGAAATTTCAACATCACAAAATATAAAACTTAATTTAAATGTGAATTTATAAAACTGACGAAGAAGAAAGTATCAAGGAACTTCAACATCGAAGCAATTGCAGTCTCTGACTTTATTTTCCGATGCAATTTATTAAAGGAATATTTTTAATCATTTGCTATCAATTTTTCCTTTGTTACAACAAGATCTCTCAACATAACAGCTTTCATCGTAATTAAAAATAAATAGTCGGAGGCTTTCCATGTTTTTCGTAGAGATTAGATGCTACATACACGAGAAAGTCGGATGTCGCGAACCCTTTTAACCGTTTTCAAGCACCCTTTGACTACTTTTCCGTGATTTAATCTGCCGTACGAAGATCTTTCGAGTATTTCGCGAGCAAATTAAATTTCCCGTATTCGTCGGTCTTTCTCTATAGCCCGCCTCTGTACGAGTGCTTTCGTCCTAAGATTAATTTTTCAGATTGAAAGCACCCACTGTGGGAAATTGCATAACACGGCTCGAAATATTTTTCCAGATTAATGCCGCAGCCACACTCTGCTTCTGGTGCAAAACTTTAATTATAATCTCTCAGTGACTGAAACAGCAGATTTGACATATTTCGTTTTGTTGCAGAGGAAAACTATTACACTGAACATTCTACGTCCCTTTATTTTATTGCATGTAGGAAGTATCGATAATGAAATTCGAAATTTATAATTACGAAATTTCGAATTTTTATGTGCACAGAATGCAACTTGTACGAAAAAATAATATAAAATTCCTTGTTTTAATGATAAATCGAAGCTTTTCAGAAAAAAGTGACATAAAATAAACCTTGCTACTTTTAGATAAAATTTAAATTTCAAGTTTACGTAAATTCTTAACAAATTGATTGTTTATATTGACTGTTAAAACTGTGCTGTTATGCACATTAGTATTTTTTATGTTTATTATTTCTTAATTAATCATTGATGTTATAATAAATATCATATTATTATTATGCTATTATTGAAAAATATTAATGGATGTTCATGATTTTTGAAAATATGATTAAAAATTTGAAATAAATATTACTATGTATTTTATATACCTTTTATATTATGTGCATTCTGTACAAATGAGTACTTTAAAATTTTCTATAAATACATAAAAATTGGCAATCTATCAGGCAGTTTATCACATACAATTTAAAGTTTTTACATGTCGTTTTGAATCAGTTTAAGATAAAAATTAATAACTCTCTTGAATGATCGATAAATACAAACAAAATTTAATATGAATAAAGAACATACAATTCATTAATAAAAATCTTGTGTCATAAAATGTTTGAATGTTACCGTAAAGGTATCATTAAAATATTATTTTTATTATTTATTATAAGCAGTTAAATATCTATTCAACATTTGAGATAAATAAACGAGACAAAACTACTTTAAAATTCGAAAAATTAAATACTTTTACTATGATAAGTGATATTTGTAAAACGTTAATAATAATTAACAATTGGATTGTATTATAAAATACGTACATCACTGAACAATTTTTTTCAGAGATAACAATCTACTGATTATTAAACTTAAAAATTAAAATTATCAAGTATTGATAACTTTAACTTTTGAGAGCTAGCGTATATTTAGACCAATTATTGTGTAAAGTAATAGTATTTTAGATATTTTCCAAATAGAATGTTTAACAACTTTCTATGATTTTAAACAACACAAACGAGTGTTCAAGTACTTCAAACTATTTAGAGAATTAATAGAAAACATGTCATAATATCGAATTAATTTTCAATTTTAACAAATTAATTTCCAATTTCTCAACAAATGACAAACGGATAATACGATGGCCGATTAATAATTCTCAGCATCTTGAAATTGTGCAACTTAGATTTAATTGCTCGGCAATATGACGGAAGTTCTCTGGACGTTAATTGATTAACCGAAAGTTGGTTGTCTCTCTTCACTCCCTTCTACATGAATGTCAATTTAATTTCTAAAATTATTTCTTCCATCGATTACCACTTACCGTATTTCATCCAAATACGATGCTTATGTAAATAACATTTTAAATTCTGAATAGTCAAATTATTTTTACGTATCTAATATTATGTCATGTAATTATCATTTAAGTCTTTGTTTTCAAGAAATTCGAGTTCCAAAATTTATCAAATATAATCGAGTTTGGCTGATTCTGAACTGAATAAAAGTAATGGGAAATTATAATGAAATTCTACGTTAAGTAGGTCAAAAACGTCGATTTTCGAGAAAATTAATATTGAACATTTCAAATCAAGTATGTTAATACTTAACTAAATATATTAAAATTCTATTTTTTTGAAAACTACTTAAACGGAAAAAATTCATTCTATGTTTTTGATTTATTCTCCCAACTTTTCGTCGATTGTTCATTCCTAATCTAGTCAAATTTGCCAATTACACGACTAGATCTTTTAAATTTGATTTTCTCGAAAATGAGGCCTTAAATAAGCAAAATCTGCTATTAGTGCTACAAAAATTTCTTACATAGTTAACTAATATTAATGAAATTATAACATTTTAATTAGATTTATGATGAATAATATTAAAATTATCCGTGGATAATAAAAATGAAAGAAACATATTACAACCAAGTAATTACGGAATTGTGAGTTAACTTTTTTTAAAAATTAGGTAAATCACAATGATTTTTCTAGTTATATGAATATAATTTTTTTACGAAACTGAATTATGAATTTGTTATTTTGATCATTTTGCCATTCGAATTTTCAAAAATATGTTGTTGTAACTTTACAAAATTCCTGTGAATTTGGTAATTTAAATCTTGAAAAATGTATAATTATAATTTTGTAACGAATTATGAATTTCGACTCTGATGATCCTTTCGTGGTACTTCAAAAATGCACCGTTGTCATTTTACAAAATTTCTACAAAAAATTAACACTCTTTTTTTTTATAATCATTTTATTTTATATTTTGCTGTTACCAGTGTTAAAATAATTTCGAACAAGTTGAAGCTTACTGTGCTGTTTCATCAAAATAGTAACAATTTTAATAATTATTCGAGCAAACACGTACATCGTTTCCCTAAAATCACTCTAACAAAATGACAACACTTTCAGGACCACTAAACGCCTAATGGGCTACAATTGAACGTCGACAATATCCTATCGAAAATTTTCTCTCGCCAATCAGAACAACGATCTCAACGTTACGAGCGACTTTATCGCGAGTTACGACATCGTTTCTCCCATTGCTGCCTCCGGCTTGCCGTCTAATTGCAACGTTATTTCGCCAGCAATATTCTCGATGGTCCTCGATGTTCCGAGCCATGAAAAGGCTCGTCAATTTCGCCAAAGAGATCTCCCCCTTTTCCTTCCAGTCGTTCGATTTCGAAAATTTGCGAGGTCACGAATGTTTCCTCAGCAACGAGCAAGATTCTCGATTTTTCGACAACGTTTTGCTTTCTTCTCTCCGACAAGTCGGACCCATCGCCGGAATATCGATTTTCCGAAAGTTTCACGTCGTCAGAGTAATCTTTCCCACTTGCTTCTCGAGTCTCTGAAGTTCGAAGACGCCATTCAGTTTTCCGAGTGGCAACGAACTTTAAAAATCTTATGAAAGAGCACAGAATTCTTCGGGAATTGGATTTCATTCGTATCGATGGACTTTGCTGGCAATAAGTTAACACGCGTAAACTATAGAAATTTGAACTAAAAAGACATTTGATAATCAATTACAAATTTCTTATATTTGGAACATTAAAAACAATTGAGATAATTGAAATTGAAGAAAGGAGTTCTCATATTTGGAATATTAAAAGTTAATTAGGAAAATATTTAACAGTTAGACAGGATCGGTAGCCCTTTCGCAACTAGCCATCAAATTCTACACTAATTAATTTTATATGTTTCTAACATCAAAATTAAAATCTCGTTTCACTCACTGGGTGTGCTTGTTTTTCATCTATAAATCCAGATTAATTATTTGTAACAAAAAAAAAGTTAGGAAAAAAAATTCAGATGAAAAATGAATCATTTCGAGAAGATGTAAATAAATTTTTTACAAACACATAGGGATCATATGAAAGTCAAATCCATTTTTTTTTTAAATGGAATGATATATTTTTAATCGATAGAACTCGACATTTTCTGTAAAGAAAATATTAACTTATGTATGTTGAAAAATTATTATTTTACAAGATATTTTAATATTAATTCTTGCAAAATCTATCGCATGAAAGACGAGAAACAACAGAGGCAATATTTTTTTGCTCACACTGTCTTTATTTTTCATACATAAATTGTATAAAATTAAAGTTAAAATAACAATCTCTTAAACTAATAATTTTTCGATACACATAAAAAATATCGAACTGCATTGATTAGTTAGATCAAAAATATACATATCATTCCATTCAGAAGAGTGGAGATAACTTTCATATGACCTCGTTCATTTACAAAAGATTCTACGTACACCAGAATGTAATCTCATCGAAATTATTTATTTCTTATCTGAACTATTTTTTTGGATAATAGTAATTTACATTTATACGAGTTTGCATTTATAGATTTATAGATCGCTCTGTATATAGTAAATTATATGTATAACAAGTATTTATGTAATGTATATAATTAATTATATGTATAATATGTACCTGAATATTTCAGCACATTATCAGTCTTTGAAAATGTACACTGATTCATTTTATTAATAAAGAAATAAATAGATGAATGATCGACCTTGTATATAATACTTGAAAGATTTCAGATTCGTGTCAAGGAGAACATGATATTCTAATTAGGTTTTTTCTGACTTCAAGAATGAATAATATTGAAACCTACGTAAATGCTAGTTGGTTTCTAAGTTTTACGAGCTAATTTGCATATAACAGATTTTGAGCTGTATGCATCATGCAACCGCTTGAAAAGCCAGTTTTTTTAAAATAATTCCTTCGTGTATAATGAAAATTCGAATTACACTTTTCTCTCTTAATAATACATAATGTTAGCAACTTTTAACGACGCGAGGAAATAGTTATTTTTCTCTTGGTACATCAAACTCTAAAATTAATTAATAAAAATAATAATTAAATTTTGCAGTTAATAATTGATAATAAGTAATAAATATCAAATATCGTGGAATATTTAATGATAGTTAATTATAAGAACTTTAAAGAAGTTTACTTATTTCGATGTATATTCGAATTACCTTGGACTAGACAAATAAATTAATTAATTCAAAAAGTTGTTAAAACATTTATTCAACTTCAATTTATGAAATTAATTTTTTTTAATTTAAATTTTTCGTATTATCTACAAATCTAATGTCTTCATTTCTCATACGTTAAATATATTTTATAATTATTTATGTTAATAATACATTTGTAGTCGACAAATATGGTTGATTATATTCTATATTATATTCATTTACTAGAAACATAAATACTTAAAAATATATGTAACATTTTCAGAGTACAAGTAATATTCTTAAAAAATATCGTTTTCACATGTAAATAATATCGTTAAAAAGATAAATTTCCGTAATATTCTTAAAAATGAGAAATATTGCAAAAACAATTAAAACATTTATCTATAATATTTAACGAATTTATTTCGATGATAAAACTTTTATTAAAAAAACTTTAAAAAGAATAATTTAGAAAATTACATAATTTGAACAAGTTACAAAAAATAATTTAAATTAAATTTTCTTTAGTTATAATTGAGATCGTATGTTTCATGTAAATTTTCTTGAAAATTTTCGTTTTTAGTTATTAAAAAATTATTTTGCTAGGTTTAGGTTAGGTTTATTATTAAAAATAATGTTAGTAAAACTTACGTCATTAAAAATTAAATTCTTAAAAGCAAATTATTAAAAACAAAGGAAATTTAATCTATGTTACATTTTATAGCTTTCTAATTTATCTAACAATAAGTCAGTCTTCAAGTTAACAATAATTTTATTGTCAAAAGAGATGTATCTTTTCTTTTCATTCGTAAAATTATGAAATTAAAGAAATATTCACAAAAACAAACAAAATCTTGTAACAATAAATTACTTAAATAAATTAATTAATAATTGCAAATAAATAATATTAAACTATCGATATACAGCTTCGCTAAATTTAAACTCCAGCTAAACATTTTCGAATTATCTCCTCTATACTGCCCGTGTCAAAAAAACACGCGCGTTGCAAACAGCAACGTGCAAACGCCCGCTTTCATCTCATTCCATTTACCTTCTAATTACAGGCAACGAGCAGAGTGTAACGACGTCCGCGACGGCCGCGAGCGTCGCTTCGAAGCAAGAAAGTTCGCACAAAGTGATTCGTCCGCCACCGTGATTCCAGAATTCATCCTGGACAAAGACTGTGGAGTCCGCGCGACCGGGCAAAGAGTCGAGTCAGAGACGAAAGATGCCAGAAAGATTAGATACAGCTCGGCGAGAGAGGGCAAGACTGAAACGACGTGAAAGCACGGAACGAGGGAGAAATAGGGGGCTCGAGTCGAAACTGGACCGCCTAATCTGCATTTACATAGCATCCAATGTATTTCACGCAAATAGAATAGCAACGTAGAATAGAGCGTAGGAGGGCAGAGTTTCTCTGTTCTTCGCACAGAGGAGATGGGCAAAAGAGCCTCGAGCTTGCGACAATGCCACCTTAAGCCGGCTTCGAACGGAGGGCGAACACCCTTTTCACCCCTCTCAGGGGGTGGGGCACGAGGGTGTATTGTAGCGCGCGCGCAAACAGCGGAATCCTTCTTTCGTTCAACGCATGTAGGTCACGTGAGATCTTTCTTGGGGGAAACAGGCGTACAGCATTAATCGATTTTTCAACCAGAACAATGCCCTAGCGATATTCGTGTCCAACGAAATATCGATCCAACTTGGGGAACCGCTTGAGTGAGAATAACCCGGTGGATAAGCTCGAGGGGCAAACTATAGACGACGGTATGACAATCTCAGACGTGTCGCGATTTCGGCTTCATTTTCGGTACGAATGATCGATTTTAATGAATTCTGTAGATGGAAATTGAGTAATTATAAATTATAGTCATTTTTCTTCGAAAATGCGAAAAAATGTTTCGAACAAAACTTCCATAGTTCACAGAGAACATATAATGCTTTATCGATGTACGAAAATCATTTTCAGTTTTTTAAGTAGAACGATGTATTTCTTGATCCGTTAATCGATGCAATTCGACATTTTCTATATAAATGTATTAATCTACAAATATACAGGTTTTATATATTTTATGTATACGTATATAATAATAAATATATTTATATTACATATAATAGATACATAAAAATGTAACAGAAACAGAACTTCTAGCCAATATACTGCATCTCTAACAATTTTCTTGGAACAGATAAAATAATAGTCATATAGTTATCTCATAACTAATAGAAAATTTTAACATTTTGTTCTTATTTTTATTTTATACATTTTTATATGCATCCGTGTCTTTTTCTAAAAGAAATGTGTAATTACATTTTTTACTTAATCCCACATAATTTTATTTTCGCTTTTAATAATTTTTCCATTTTTTTCAACTGTACTTTATCCTCTTGATTATATTAATTGATAAATGATGTTGCAATTGCACTTTTTAAATGTGCAAATATAAAAATTCGAAAGTATTCTAATAATTTGATTTCCTCTTGTAACAGTATTTCCATTTTCAACCATATCAAATTCTTTTATCATATTAAAGTTGATTGTTTGATCAATTCAGCCATAAGTGTATACTTTTAAATGGAAACCAACGAGTGCGATTAGAAATCTCTCGTGACGAAGCATTGTAAAGAAAGCCGACTGATGACCAAACAGTGTACTATACAAGATTACGCAGACAGCATTGCTAGTTAATGATATTGTTCAATATTATCCTAACGAACGAATATTATCTTCCGACGTTGGCTATTAACATTCGGCAAATGACGGATAGCTTTAACGACAACACGTTGTATGGAATGGCTAATCAAAGCCATTTACGAAATTAAATTTCACACGAAGACACACGTTCACTTTAACAAATAGATCAAGACAGGAAAGTTGTCAGCTATCAGATTCGAATCGTCACGTTGCTGAACTCTAGAGGCACTACTCGCTACTCGCGACGTCTACGTAGAGAAAGATTAATGAAACTAAATGTCTTTTGGCCAAAGACAGGAAGAGAATGAAGTTCATTGAGACTTATTTCGCCGGTTCAATTCATATTAATGTAATCTCGGTAAGTGCTGAGAGATTATTCTCGTGTAAAAATATGATGAAATGGGGAAACATTAATGAAATTAAATGAATATTGATCAAAAAAATCTGTGGTAGGGGAGTAAAGAACAGCGGGAAATTTATTTAAGTTCAGTGTTATTTGTTGTATTTTATGCGGAATTGTTTTTTGTTTACTCTGATTTGAAAAATTATGTGAAATTATAGTACGTGCAATACTACATCAATATGAATTATTAAATATATATTAATTACACAATATGAAAATGTAATACAGAAAATAAGTAATGACGTTAAAGATAGTTTTCTTGAATCAAGAAAAAACTTGTTTAAATCTGTGTTAGTGAAAAATATAAGTGTAAAAATTTATAAAGCTCAGTATACTGAGTCAATATAATTTAGCAGTATGATTAATATTGATACTACTCAAGGAAGAATAAATAAAAAATAAAAAATTAATATAAATATTGAAAATTTTTTTCCCAGCATTCAATACACTGATCTTCGAGATCGCTTTACAATAATCCTCTAAAACTTGAAGTACAATTTTTATCGACCGATTTATTCACCTTTGGATAAAAAGTGTGGCATTGGAATAATCCAATTACACGATTGGACATCTTGGACAATTACATCTCATATGTATGTTTTCATCCGTTACACGAAATATTGCAAACAAAAGATTTGCAGTGGATTCTGAAAGCAGAAGCTTCAATCAGAATATCGTACGACTTTTCGTTACAAAGTTACAGTAGTTCAAAGATTGACAGTTTTTCGGTTGCAATTTAGTGATCCTTTATTTTGTGGAGCAGCGTATCTTTTTTTTCCGTTTCAGTGGTTTCTTACTTACGTAATACCCAGTTGGCTTGTAATTTGATTGCAAGAAAGTGATATTTTCCGTTGAGGTATGGGAGTTTCATTCTTTAACACTAAATGATCGGTGTACGGGGACACATTTCCCCGATATAAGCGGGGCATTTCCGCGATACCATATGCGCGTAAGAATGATATTATACGCCCGGACCACAGGAAGAATACAGTTCGCCATTATTTTAAATAAAATATGCGTTGCACAAATGATACAAGATTATCCCTCCGCATACACAGTCAACAGAATTATGCCAACGAGAAAATTTCTTCATCCAGGTGACAATAACGAATTTATTCCACGACAAGTATTCACGAGTAAAATTTCGGAATAGACTTTGATTAAAAATTGAAGTTGATCAATACTGAAGTAATATTTTTAGTTAAAAAATTGTAAAAATGTATTTGGACAAAATGTATTTCGTACATATGTTAAATGATAAATAAGTGCGAATGTATGACGAACTGGAAAGAAAATTTATTGAAAAATATGGTAAAATTGGATTAAATCATTTTTATGATTACATTATTGAAAATTTATTATAAGAAATATTTTATCAGTAACTACGAATATACAATACGAAAAAATATATAAAATATTCAAAGTATAGTGTTTTCTATAACTTTTAGAACTTCAATTAATTTTCTACCTAAATTAATACATTAATCAGTTTCTATTCTTGTCTTAACAACGAAAAAAATTCCCCAAAAATGTTACCAAACGTTATACAATTACTGAACAACAACAAAAAAAATATTCTATTTCAACACAAATTTCAGGAGCAAATTTACACACGAAAAGTTTATTGTGCACAATTTTTTTAGTGAATTTCTGTACTGTCACTGTCTTCTTCTTTTTTATTTTTGTTGTGCTTTCAAAATATTGTAAAATATTCTAAATTTCCAAATAGCTTCTCAATTTCACTAAAAGCTTAATCTACAATTTTTCTAAAATTTTCTTGAAAGCGTATGAAATATTGAAAATTCTGAATGATGTTAATTCAATGACATTAATGTATTCCTACTAGAAGCTTTGTAAGTGAAATTCGCTAAGCATATTACATCATAAATTATATTACTATCAATAAAAAGTATTACATCGATAAAATTATTAATTAATTTTTAAATTAATTAATAAATAATATCAAAATGTGTAATTGTTTTGAAGTTTTAAAATTTTAGAATTGAGAAGTTTTAGAATAGTAAAAGTTTCCTGAAAGTTTTTATTGTAATCTTTTGCTAGCTGATTGATTAACTTCTACTTGTGTTACTTTTTCATCGAATTGACAAAAGAGCTTAAATAAGTTATTCGTATAATATTTATCATACAACATATTGGTATTCCTTTCTTTTTTTAACTATTCTTACATTAAAGTGATGTATGATGTATAATGCTGTTAACTTTGAATATTTACTCTGTATTAGAGTATTATTCTTACTATAGCATAATCTTATAATTAATAATAAAATAATTAATTTACTTATTAGAGGTTCACAGAGAATAACATATTTCAATAAATATATCAGAAAGTATATATTTAAATTGTATGTATAAATGAAAAATAAAAAATTTTAGACTTTTGGTAATTTTAAGCAGTCAAAGGATCAATATCAATATCAAAGTCACTATCAATTCTTTAATGCATTTCAGTATACTATACATGTTATGTATTCTTCCAAAACATTCAGTGACATGTAAACATTTATAGTCAAAATACTATTGATACACCTGTAATTTAATTTAAAAATATATTATTATTTCATTTATTAAATGCAAAAAAAGTATTCAGTATTTCATGCACATGCTTTCAGTATTAATTATTGTCTGCAATCAATTTGACGTTAATTCCACAAGTTTTTTTGTAACATTCGGAGAAATTATTGACCATTCTTCTAATAATATCCTTTTCAAATAATTTCTAGTTATTACTTTTCTTGCCTAATTATTAGTTTCAACATATGCCATAAACATTCAATTCGGTTTGTCTGATAATTCTAGTGATATGGAAAATTGTTTAAATATACATTGTGAAGTAACATCCTCTTACAATCTTGACCACGTGCATGAAATCATTGTTGCATTTTACAATAAATTACGTCACAACACATTCATAAAATTCTGAGACAATTTGTTATTTCTAGACTGCATATTATTATGCACTTATAAAAAATTTGAAAGTGCACATAATATGAGAAAGTATGTAAAATATCCAAAGGCTTTTTATACATAATATATAATACAATTTAACAATATTTAATATTAATAAAATATTATTAAATGTAATAATAATTTAATAAAATAATATTTAATATATAATATATAATAGAATTTCCTGTCGAAGTTCTTAAATCAATTTAAATTTTAATTAAATTTAATTTTCTGAAGTCAAGTTCTCTTAAATCAAATTTCTCAAAAATATGAATTTCGTATATGTATGTACGTATACACAAAGATATTTCCAAGAAAGAGAATATGTCAATACTTTTCTGTATATACATAGTTGAACAAATTAATTATGCAGCGTGAAAATCAAAGGTCAAAAATGACAGAACGGGCAACATTTCGTCGGTGAAATTTCAAATAAATTTTCATTCCTTCCCTGTATTGATTCGACAGATCTGTCGTGACAGGAGAGCATTTTTCGCGCGAGTATTCTCGAGAGACTCATCACGCGGTCCAGCTACGGAATAAAGAGAACAGGAAATAGAGAGCGATATAGATTAAAACACGACCAAGTCAAAACGGTCCCGGGACGGTCATCTCTTTTGCGAGACCGCGATACCGTTGAAAAGCTCTCGAAAGAAGCTTTCAGTTTTATCATAATTGCATCTTGCGACCCGATCTTCTTCGAGCTGGCAAGAACCACCGGCTTGACGAAAGCTCAACGAAGAAGAAAAATTAATAGATCGGCTGTTAGATCATCTCTACAGTTGAATAAATATAGGGTTGTCACTGAAAGACTGAATGATATAAAACAAAAACAACTTTTACAAACACATGATGTTTAAATTTTTTATTATTTTATTTGGAAATACAATTAATGGATATTTTTCAGTATTTTTTTCTATAATCTACAAAAAAAGAAAATAAAAAAGATCGAAAATGAACAAGTTATGACTTTTTCAAACCCTTCAGTTTTTCAGTGGCCATCCTATAGATGCATAAATGATATTATAAGGACAAGAGATAACGAACAGATGGGTATTAAAAATACAAGATATTCATAACCGATAACGATTAGGAAACATGTTTTCATTGTCCTTACGAATATTCTAATATTTAAACAGAATATTTCACTTTACTAATACAATGAATCTTTCTATAACACGGCACTCTGGAAACACGGTTTCTACGCGTAACACGACGCAAAAATTGTGACAGCCCTTTTATAACACGATATTCTGATAACACGTCGTTCGCATGTAGCACGACTTGATAGACCTGCCTAACCCTCATGTAATATGAATTTTTCCATCACACTGTTCCTGTATTCTAACGAAGTTTCGATACAACACAGAACAAATAAACCGCATTATAGAAGAATTGACTATCGAACTTTTTATCCTCCCTTTTATCGCGAACCACACGAATTTAGCACTGGATGAGCCGCTTCTTTCTTTCTTCCAAGCCCTGACCAATTCTCCCACCATACGTAAACTGATCATCATTACATATATTTGGTTTAATTCTTTTGACTTTGTCAATTTATGGAAAAGTACTTTTCTACAACTTAGTTTTATATATGTATTAGCGACGATTGAGTTTCATAACCCATAATTCAGTTTTCTACAATTTACGGCTGCACCGGTTAGATCTCGACGATTAATTATTATTACATACTTTTGTATCACTTTGTCATATTTTATTTAAGAAAAGTCAATACGAAGGAATTTTTAATTTTAGTTAGAAGACTAAGTAGCAGCTTTGGAGAAGAAAGGAACAATAGAATAAAATAGATATGAAGAAAGCTCTTTCCCTATGGCAAAGAGAGAAACGAGCCACTGGTTCGACAAGTCTGTATTAAACTGTTCTATGTGAGTATTATTACATGCTTGACATGTTCTTCACAACTGCAACAGAAGTTACAAAAAGAATAGTTTACTAAAAGAACGAAAAAAAAACAATACCAATAGAATATACCGCGGTAAACCATTTATGAGTAATAAAGTATAATATAATTGTAAATATAATATAATATAATTTGTTCACATACTAAAATAATAAACGAAAATGATGAGAAAATGTCTTGTGTTAAAAGAGGATTTCGATAATTTGAAGTACAAAAGAATTATGTACATCAAAAAAAATTAGGTAATTTAATAGCTAAAATTTTTAGTCTAAAAAATATCTAGCATTCTTAAATAGTGAAGTAAATTAATAATTTTCTTAATCTCCATTTAAATACAGTTTAATGTCAAAAAATGATTGTTCTATCAGAATATTTTTGTTTTTCTATTGATTTGAACATTGAACGTTCTACTGTATTGAAGTATATAGGCATTTATTTTAAATTTACTTACATATTTCCTTCTACACAGAACTTTTGGTAAAGTTGTTTGTGAACTAGACGTACCTAAAAAGAAAAAAGAAGAGTCTATTATTTACGATTATTTCAAAATTAAATAAAAATTTGTAATTATTTATATAAATGTTTCAAAATTAAAAAAAACATTTGTTACTTCGATAAATTTCATTCTTTAATTTGTAACGTAACATATTATATAGTATAATTTGATCAACATGAGAAAAAAATAAATGTGCAAAACAAGTAAAAAAATTCTGACTTCAAAGTAAAATTTTTGACGCAAGGCGACATACTATTTCTCTGGGTTCACAAAGTATAAACGAAAAAGATAATTTCAAGATATGACTAACTATAGGAAAGAGTAATTTAACAATTTTTCTATAAATCGTCTAAAATTACAAAGTATTGTCCTCGAAACAGCAAAAATCTCGATGAAACGTGCACACTATCGCACAAAAACATTTTGTGAAAATAAGACATCAGAAAACTCGAAAAATTCAAAGTATTAAAGTAAGACAAAAATCGTGGAGCCGATATACCGGGTCATTGAATACTAAAAGCGCATTCAATAATTCAAAATTTATTCAACGACGATTTACTAGAGCAAAACGGATTTCTTCAAACAAACAGTAGTACCAGAAGCAAGATTTCACGTATGTAATTAATAGGTGTAATTAAATCCGGCAAATGACGCTCCTATTAATGCCGAATTTTCGCTCTGTTCCAGATCCGGAGGATAATTTTAACAGCAACAATCGGCACTAACAGAAATGTCAATTACCTGAATGGAGAGGCAAAAACTCCCTTTGCTTTGCCACGGAGGATCCCCGAAGGGACATCTGGCCCGTCATTTCTATCACCGTGGATGTTAATTCATGGCCAGAAACCAGCGGAAACGTTATTTCGATTCGAACAATCATTGAAGCCAACGCGTAACACGAGCCAAAACGCTCTAAGAAACGCGTCAGTCGAATTGATTAGCTGATGGATCGGTCGTTCCGTGTTTAGATCGTGCCAACTAGAAACCGATTTGACCGAAGTTTGGTAATAGAGTCCGTGCAACGAGCACCGGACTAATCCCGCCATTGTCGCGGTTAATTTATACCCGAAAGACGACTGGATGGCAACGTGTGTTGGCATGTACACAAGCTTGTCGATCGGAAACACGCGTACTCGACGAGCTAATGCGACCACAGGCATCGATCATCAATACATTTTCGTTGATGGAGCCCGATTGGCACGTACCACCGAAATGTTCTTCGAAGTATCGATCGATGATTAATCGGTGATTCGTTTCTAGCCGATTGCTTTACTTAGGCAATTGAATGTTGTTCTGAAACTTTTTCGTTGAAAAATGAAATTGAATTGATTTTAGCAAATTACTGAGTTTGGAAAATGATATACTGATAGGAGAGTTATTTAATATAATATTCAAAAGAATATTTTTCAATAAGAGCTGATGGATTTTTTCATTTATTTAATTTTTCATTCATCTTTTTATTTTTGAGCTTAACACGTACATATTCGTATTTTTTAGTCATACACATTCTCGTTTAAAGAAGCTTGCACAGCTTTATTTCTTGGACGAAACAAACTTCTTCGTACGTTCCTCTACTAAATAAAAACATTATAATGGCTTTGATTTTTAAATATGTCTGTATAATGTAATATATTTGTATGGCACAAGTCACATTTAATTTAGCTTCTGTGTTCATATTAATTATATAATTAATTAATTTAGTAATTAATTAGTTTAATAATTAATTAAAGTTTCGATACCATGAACAAAAAATAACATTATGAATAAAATATTTATTTACTTGAAGAAGCTATTATCAACCAAATATTAACTAAATATTAACAAAAATATTAAACAATATTATTAATTCGAATCTAAATATTTAAATTATTAAGATTTATTAATTATTATTTATTATTTATGCGATTAATCCTTCAAATATCTTGTTTGTCAAATTATTGTACAAACGCTCGCGGAATAAAAAACTGGCACAGACTTTTCGCATATCTGATCAGTCTGATTGATAGTACAATCAAATACATTTCGATGGTATTTTTTTGGCTTTTGTTAAGGAAGGTGGTCCCTATTGGAATTTTATCAACCGTGTAACGACAAAAAGACCAAGAATATGCTAGGGATGAGAAAGCAAAGGAGCACCGAGGAAAAAGAAATAAGCAAATCGAATAACGCAGACGGAAAAGGTTCGAAACAGATAAGATGTGCAAAGGTTGGACGTTCTATCACCGGTGCGCGTTCAGCTATCTGAAAAAAGGAAGGAGAGGGAAAAAAAGAAAGAAAAAAACACGGACACTATACAAGGAAAGACTGAAATATGCATGAAGGGATAAGATACAAAAGGCAACGTTTTCGACGTCTCGCCTCGAAGAACCTTTGCACGTTTGTGAATCGCTTTGGAAATTTGTTTCGAACGCTTGAGAAGTACGAAGAATTTTTGTTTCAAATAATATTATAAATAATGTTATTTGTCCCGAATAATGTTATAAAAATATTTTATAGCACAATGTTATAAGACAAATTTTCACAACGATTTTAATGTTAATATCTATAATAGCATAATGTCTTACTAACATTCGTAAAAGTTTGGGAAAAATAAGTAAATGCTTGGGAAAAATAAGAAAGTTATTACACTGTAGATGATTGTTGTGATAAATTTTAAAAATTTCCGAATGTACGAAAAATACTTAATTTTATCAAAATATGCACAATTTTTAATTATTAAACAGATTATACCTATTCTGGAAACCTATCCAATGTAAAATGAGAAATTGTATTAAGGAATTTATTTATAACAATCAACACAACTTTCAAATAATTTTTGTAACATTTCTTCAAGTATCTATATACGAGAAATAAGTGAACTTATTACTCAACATTTGAAAATATTTACAAAAGACGAATGATACCTGTATCTATTTTTTTGGAATCTGTGATATATGTAAGCAGATATTAGTATATAATATTAGAGCAAAACGATATATTCACTGTTAAATTTTTCTGCAAATATATAAAGTGATTGTTATAAAATGACCAATTGAATTTTCTGTAAACTGAAAAAAATCGTTCAAACGAAAAATGTTCTTTTTCAAGAAGAAAATATTTTAATGTATACTATTTTAATATTTTGTAAATGGAGAGGTCTAGGTCAATTCACTCTTTTTTTAAAAATGAAATCCTGTATTTTTTTCTCTATATTTCCATAGACGTTAGGTCATAAAGAGTGAAAAACTATCATACTGTAATTAAATAATTCAAATTTCTTAAGTTAAAAAAATTTAATGATAATTGTGTGAAACTGTTCTATCTATAGTATAGAGGGTATATTTTTACCACAGTATCATTATAATAAAAACATGATTCGTTGAAAATAAACGAATAGTTTAAAAAAATTGGTCAGACATTTAATAAATTATTAATAAAAAATACTTTCTAATACGATAAGCAAAAGTTCTACTTTTGAGATATTTCATATCTGTTTTTAGATAGCTATAAAAATTCAAAATTTACATACTTTTGTACCGTAAGACATCTATTAGCGAGAAGTTAAATTGCTTCGATTAATACTGATACAAAGTTACTATTTGGCCTTTCATCGGCTACCGTATATCTGTTACCAACATACTGCATTACCCAAACGAGTGACAGGCAAACTTGGTTATTGTTCATAATAAATTCCGTCACAGACGCGAACAATGTCGCTGAACGAGCAACCACAAGGATACTAACGTGACTTAGAAATACTACCTCACGATGGGCACGTGATATATATCGAAGACGTTGGTGATCGAACCGATATGCTCGTAATACCAAGAGCCAACTAACATAAATTCGATCGACTTAACGTGACAACGGCGGCCAGCAACTTCCGCTCTCCCTTATAACCTTACTTCTACCGCCATTTTGGTCACACATGTCTCGCACGCCACATACCGCTTCCGGCAAACTTGCGAGGTTCTGCGGCGAGCGTGGCGCAATTTCGTGAAAGCGATATCGTCGAAACTTTCGATGGGCGTTATCGTCGTTCGCATCGTTCGATGGCTAAATCGTATCCTCGACGATGCTTCTTTCATCGCGACGAACGTCTCTCCGCGTGTTTCAAAGCAGAAACTTCCGAGGAAGAAGGAAAATCTGCAAATATTTTTTTTCAAACTGTGAAAGTTTCTTTGATTTTGAAAATGAAGTTCTAAAGAAACATTTTATTTTTACTCTCTTTTCACCTTTCTCTTGAGAAAGTGTGAAAGTGGATTCCAACAGTGGATTCAGAAAGAATAATTGTATAAAAAAAAAAAACTGCACGATTTGTACCCCTGTACGATTCGTCTCACTGAAAGGCCCAGAAGCAACTGTTCCGACTAGGAAATGGAGACGACTTTTTTGCCATAAAATTTTATCGATATACAAACATTTGAATCGACACAAAACAAATTACAGGCGTGATCGCTCAGTACCAGACAACGCCACTGCTGCTCGAGGTCTACCCCACGTCCCCTTATGAATCACGTGACCCAAATCAACCAATCGCTAATTTTCGTTGCATTAGCGATGCACCTGAAGAGGCCTGATTTTCTGGGTTACGCCCGCTAAAATCATTTTCAGTGATAAAAAAAGGAACCACCTGATCTTAAAACATGTTATCAAGGTCATCATTTTGAAAAACTTCCTTCTGTATCTTTTAATTTTTGAAATATTCACAAAAATATGTATATTCAGTGCTAAATGTTTGTTCAGATTTGTTAAAATCTCATTTTATACATTTTTAAACGTTGTTGATAATGTACTGTGAAATGTTCTTGCACACTTTAGGAAAATATGCCGAATAATTTATATGTATATAAATTCACCTGTTTGAAGCAATAAAAATGTTTCACTAAACAAAACTTTCAATTCAAAATTGATAAATACGAATATGATAATACTTAGTAGTGTTGAAATATATATATATAAAATAATAGTTGTCTTTTAGTATGGTGTCATGCAAAACATTTTCTTTTATAAAGAAGTACTAAGCAGAATTGTTTCTCTTATTCTTACGTCATTTATCAAAGAAAACAAATCACTATCACTATTAGAACTACTGTAATTTTTATTATCATTCTCAATGTCACATCTAAAAACTCATGTACAAAATATTCTTCAAAATACTCTTTAGATCGATGCTCCATTTCTGACTAATTGCTCGAAATTGAATTACAAACACGAATTTAATTATTATTATATTTAAATATTATTATTATTATTATTATTATTATTATTATTATTATTATTATTATTATTATTATTCATACAATAACGGTTTAAAAAATGCAAGATATCGATTCACATCTTCCGTTTAAAAAATGAAACACGCCGATTCACGTCTCACGTCTTCAACGTGTCAATAGAAATCGAGAACTTCGATTGATTTCAAATTAATTATTTCATGAATTGATACAAATTTTTACGACCACACGTAATTATCTTCCTTAACATATTAATTATATAGTTCCGTTTTAATACATTGTAAAACCACGTTATTATTTTATCCCGAATGTGCCATCACATTAATTACCGGTAAATTCAGTTCTGTGATTCTATATTTGAATATCACTGTGGAAATTTCAGTTTAATCGTCAACACTCGGTAGGATAATTGATTTATTTTATGTATCTCAATTGGGTTTTATGCATGTTGAATTTCATCGTCACTATTCTCGTATATTTTCTTTAATCAAATAACATAATCAAATTATAAAAGATTTGCAGGTTTGACATATTATTAGAGTTATTAGAGTTACTAGAAATGTAGTACAAATTAATTTAATAATCTGATAACTAGTAAATGAAAAAGAAAATCGACAATAATTAAAAAAAAGTTCCATTGCTCGACTCAGTCTAAACCAAACAACTAAACAATTAATTTCGATTCGTAATTATGAAATAAAAATAATTATTAAATTATCGTTGATTTTATTTTATTTATACAGGGTACAAAATATGCTAGTTAGCTTATATTATATTAACAACGAATCAGAGTTAAATTTGATAATACGATAGATCAGAGTTAAATGTGATCTAGTTCCTAGCTTGAACTTTATCGCTAAAAACCACGAGATAAATTTTTTACTTTTTTTATTACCTATTTACCTATTACGTTATTCTATTATCTTTAATTTAAAATGCTGTGATTGTTATGCATAAATGCAAAAATGCATATAATGCATATAATATGCAAAAATATCCAACATCCAAAACATCCAAAAGAAAAATGTAAAACATCCAAAGAGGAATATTAATTGTAATAATTTGTAGAAAAGACAATTTTCCATTTAAATTACATTTCTTTAATTATGTTCATGAAAATTTAAAAATACATAAAAATACTAATTAACCGTCTAATTATGATCTCTTTCGTATTTTGCATTTAAGACCATAAGCATTAAATAGAATTTTTGCTGTTATTAAATTTCAATTAGAACTCTACAGTCTATTTGATTACATCCTTTGTTTTGCAAGTCGAAATACAAATTGAATGTTGAAGTAATTAAAATTCATTAAGCAGCGTAATTCTTCAACACACTTTATTCACCGATAAGAATCAATTACACGATTAAAAATCTGTTTAAAAAGATCGCCAATACGACCTTCCGCTATAGTTGCTCTACGTTTTATCGCATAACCATCACTTTCTATGGATAGCTGTACACTACGTAACCTCAGAGAGTATTAAAAGTTATATAATATCGATGTTTGCTTTGCGTTATCGTTGAATACCCGTCAGTTTTGTTTCTTGTGAAAGGAAAGGCGAGATAACAATATTAAGAGACAAAAAGAGCGAATATCGACGCTTTGTAACGACGTGAAATTTAGACAATTTGATCATCTTCAGTTTCCTTTGGTTAAAGTTAATGAGTCGTATGTATAATATTTGATGGAATTATGTTTTATAAAAAATTATCAATTTTTTAATTCCCATATATCAGTTGTTAACCATATTAGAGTCAAATGGACAAATTTTATTGTTACATTTTTTAACATCATTTTATTATTTTGGAATATCCTATTTGTCAATAAAAAGACACATAATAAAATAATAATAATAAAGAATCCCATATATAGAATTTTAGTTTCCGGTTTTTATTAACTTCCGAGATATTGATAAAAATCTTTCGATACAATACATTCTGCCATCATGATTAATACAATGGTTAACGCTGTAGTACTTATACAACGATATCGACATCACAATAATGTCCTATGCAAACTCGGTTCACGACGTTAAAAAAAATAATCCCAACCTCTGTCTTTCTAGCAAGTAATGTGAAAAAAATTAGAGCTTGTTTTAATAGTCAGTAAACGTGTCTGACGATAATTGTGTTGCAAATCAGGTAATTGCGACACACATGATACGAGACATATTTTTTGCACATAAATCGGAAATTAAAAGAAACTGTCCATTGTAGTACGTACATAATAGGGACAAGCTGTTGAGAATAATGACAATGTATTTGAAGAATATTAAAATGGGTGAGAAAATAATTTTTCTGAAACTTTTCCAATCGAACTTCCATACGTACGTGTAAGCGCTTTCGGACAAACATAATTCAACTAAAATTTTATTTGCAACACTGGCGACAACTATTTACATTATAGTATACGGGATATTACAATTTCAAAGTCGAATTATTATATATTAGCGACGATGGGGTTCGTGGGATACTTGAAGTACTTCATAGGATCGCAATCAGAAAACGGAATTCTCTCGCACGTCGGAAATGGAGGCACTTCGCATACGCATTTCATGCAATATGATTCATAATCGCCGGTCCCCTCACTCAACTCGTCACCTAACTGCATCGTCAAATTACCAAATCGACAAGTCTGGTATACTGTAACGTAAATATCATAAAACATAATTATTTATAATAATTATTTACATGTATATACATATAAGTAAGCACCATATCTGCGTGATCTTGCCCAAGTACTAATATTATTAGTAATTATTGAAAATGATTATTATTAATAGTGAGTAGTTATAAATTAACTATCATTAGTAATTATTGATTGATTATTATTATTAATAACTATTTTTGTCGTAATTAATAGTTATCAGGCTTGTGATTATACAGGATGTAATATTATGAAGGAAATAAATGATCAAACTTTAATTTAATTTTGCTAACAACACTATTAATAGACTGAAAATATTCAGAAATTGAATTATTGTCTCGTACAAAAGAAATTGTCAGAGATTTTCAATCATTTTCGAGAAAATTATTTTCAAAAACTTCTTTAAGCTTTAAAGATAACGTTACTTTTACAAGTACTTTATCATAATGGAAAAGTGTCTACATCTCGTTCATACAGATTTTTCTTTCTCAGGGAGAGTAGAGAATATGGTACCAAAGATTGGTTGCCTATTTGTTTGCCTGTTGTATAAGTATAAAGATTCTTCTTCACATGTCTTTCTATTTAAAACTAATTAATTAGTGGCTTCAGATTAGATACTATTAATATGTAACATGAAAAAGATCATTAAAAAATTACCAAAGTGTAGTATTTTCTATAAATATTTGATAAAACAATTGTTTATCACATGTTCTGTAATAATTTCTTTTGTAACCGAAATTCTTACGGATACTGAAGCCTTCTCACAATAAAATCTGACGTACGGTATTGTCTCTGTTTTATTAAACTTTGAATACTTGGCTTGAGCAAGGAAATATTGGATTCTCTCGAATTTCCATCGATTAATTTAACAAAACGAAAGTCGTACGTCAGATTTTAAAAAGTGAAGACTTTAATTTTAGTTTATAATAATTTCAGTTCCGAAACAAATTTTTTAATGTTCTTAGAGACTTTGAATTTTTGGCATGCTCTAGAGAAGAAGTGCTTTTATTCCCCATTTGTTGCAAGATGAGAAAATACATTTAAAAAAAATGAATCGGAAACTGTGAAAGTAAGCTTTAAAATGAGTCGGTCCCCAAATGATTTAAATATCAACATTTCCAAAAAACTGAAAATCCATCCTACAGTTCTGTATATTCCAAAAAATATAAATCTGTATAAAATCCGCAGTCTATGGATAATTTTTCAAATATTCTCTTCGTATACATTTTTAGCTAGACTGCCTTACAATTTAATTGCTTATAGAACTGTCAATATGTTAATACAATTACGAGTGAGGTAACGTGTTAGTACAAATTGAAAAATCGAAGAATTTCAGTTGGGTATGCGTGAAGAATTATATTGGAGAATAAATAATAAAGTATCTTCAACGGACAAACGTACCATCAGGAAGGCTTCCTCTGGGCTTATCGGTACTTTTGTTAGAAATAACTTCGTCATCAGCGGATTCTGCAGAAACGGGGTAATTATATAAAATGATATCTTTTCTGTGGGCTTTAGTTCGTAGTTAAGGAGAAACAATTTATACGCGATATTTCTTTTGTGAACTTACGGCATCGGTAAGCGAAGCTGCAATCTGATTGTGGCTCCTGATCATCATAATATACAGGTACACAGTTTCGATGAACTTTATCAGTATTGCGGAACAGAGGATCACAATCAGAACGATTGGATTTCTTACAGAATGGCTCGGTATTATTACCTAAACACGGAATTTTCCAATTCAAGTCATCATCTTCGAATTAAGTTCCGTTTGTTGATCGAAATTGAAGAAATTGTAACGTTAAAGAGTGAAGTCGAATTCCTCTATTTTTAAAAGTCTGATAATCAAAAATGACGGATAGAAAATTTTTGTTGAAAAAAGGAAAAAAAATGATAAAAATGGAAATATGTTTTTCCTTTAATTGAAACACAGATTTTCGCGATTAAGTGTATGATTCGAGTAGCTTGTTCTTTTTTGAATATTTAAGATTAGACTAATGTTTCGATTTTCGTGATTTTACTAATGCTGCAAATTTACTAAAAATTGAATTACTTCCATTCTTTTTCACACAAATTATGTCATTATTTATAATTTATGAATTTATTTTTTACTCATTAATAGCATCTATTATAAAACATCAAATAAAATAATATAAAAATACATAATACTGATAAACATAAATAACTAATCATAAAATATCAAATAAAATAAAATAAATAGACTAGTACACGCGAAATGTTTAAAATACTTGTTAACTTTTATATCTTTGAAATTTGTAGATGTTTTTTGTAACTGACTGTATGATTGAATATCTTTTAGAAGAGAACGTAAAGAAATTTACAATTTAGGCTGAAATGGAAGTCAAATTATCATCTTACAGAAATATCATATTCGTTGTGTACCTGTGTATCCAGGCATGCAGATACAATATAGCCTCGGATCAGATTTTGGATTAAAGGCGTGTCCGTCGTAGTAGGTTACACCATCAACCTCGCATGTCGCTCTTTCTTCTCCGTCCTTGACTACGGAACACAGTCACACATTTTCAAGTTGACCCTTTTACACGGTTTCACAATATTCTATATTGTTACTCATATAACTTTCTTGAAACATTGTAGTTCAACAGCTTTAAAAGGTATTAAAAATTTATTGTTTCAAACTATTGAGATAATTGGAAAACTGGAAAAAAATTTTGATTCCTACTTGAAAATTTTCTTCTCACAATACTTGTGTAGCATTATACGTGATATTTCATAATATGTGTAGTACATATTAATGAATAAATTTTTTTCCTATGAAAACAATTTTCCCATTAAATATAATATTTGCTACCAAAAACAATAATTTTATAAAATAAAAGTATCTGTAAAAATACAAATGAGTTGAAACTCCAAATTTTTAAATTATGAGACTTAAGAGAAAGTCATTACATAAATATGACAAACAATATTATGTATAGCATTTGTATTAACAACTATATTAATTATAATTCAGTGCTGCATTTTTGAAAATTCTAAACAAATCGTAAACTATATTGGTTCAATGTAAGTGCAGCATACTAGATCATGTTGTTCTAAAAGACAAAAGAACAACGTTTTAAGAGAAAGTACAGTAGAACTTTGTTTATCTGAGCTTATTGAACGACAAACAAATTACACAATTAATGTTTTTTTCTTTTTGTAAAGAAGAATTTACCAATATTTCATACTATTCATTATTTTTTTATTTATCATTAATTCTTCTTTAGTGAGTTTAGTAAAGTTTAGTGAATTCTTCGGGGAATTCATCTGTGCACTGTACGAACTTCAGCCAAAAAATACTTCAACAATGTTAAATTTCGTAATTAAATATAAACAGAATCAATCTATAATCATTTACTGCCAAACTATAAAAATTATTATTAAGCCTACCTGATTGTTACAACTGATACACTTTCAAACTCACCGTTAAACATTAAACGTAGTTCCTGAAGGATTAGAGAAAGATTAACTAAAACATCAAGTTCAATTAAACGGAGTTCTACAGTACCAAGAAAACGTAGTTTTGTAATTGTTAAAGCATAATTTGAAATTTTAAACAATTCAGAGAGTAGCAAAAGTATTCGGTTATTGGAATTTTCGAATAATAGGAAAACCATGTTTCTGATATTCCATTGTTAACACATCCAAATGTTGATGCAGAAAATTGTCAAGTTATTTTAATATTTAAAGACACTATATTTTTTAGCTATATTAAATTAGCTAACTTTTTTAACGTAAACGGATACATTGCTAAGGGAGATTTTACTGCATTACTGTGTATAATTTTAATAACAAATTACTTAGAGAAGGAAGTTCCGTTTGAATTTAAACGATAATGAATACAGAGATGAATTACACTTCAAGAAATTCGAATTATACTAATTTCTATATTTTAAGGGTTATTTCAGTCTTTAATTATCAAAAATTAACGTTTCTTAAAAAGGTATTTTTCAGAATCTTGATATCATTTGACTTTAATCTTGATTCAATTAATTTACTTACGACAAGTTAGCGACATATCCGGACAGCAACTGTCGTGTTTGTTTTTGATGAAACAATTTGATTTCGGCGCAAGTAATGGACAGTCGAAGGCCGCACAGATAAAGCTCGCACTATTCACAAAATAAGATAGTATATCAATTGCTACAAAATTTTCTGGAAATTTTAAAGTGACACAATTACAAAAATATGGAAAAACATAAGATTATGTTTGACGACGTATCAAATTAAAATAAAAAAAATGTGACTTATCGTTGTTGTTTTATTGTTTCAATTTTCACATATTTGTCATAACATGGACATACGAAGAGAACTAATTTCACTTCGTAAAAACAGATTTGCACAAATATTCGTCTATTGATATAGTCTATTTATTATGCTAATATCAAATGATCCATCTACAATGATCACTACTTTTGTAGGTCTGTAGGTTTGTAGATAGATTAAATTTAAAAATCATAATCAAACAAAGTTCTCTTATATGTATCTATATAATGTGTTTATATATCTTTCACTGATATTTTACTTTCGTGTGTTACTATTACAATTTCAGAAGAATCAACTAATTTACTAATTATTTATCAATTTATTTATTATTATACATTACATATATATTAATTATATTATATTATACATTAATAAATTTATCAATTTATTAATTATTCAATTACGAAATTGTTAATTATATTTCTTTTTCTCGTAAACAAAGTAATTTCTCATTATAAAGATCGAGTTTTTTTCGCCGAGATCATTGGAGCAATTACGCCTCGCATACGTTGAAATTATCAGCCAAACGGTTTCAGTTCAGTGAAATTCTTTCGATCGACTGTAATTCGTCTCGTTGAAACGTTATATTGCAAATATACATACTTACGTATCATCGAATGATACACATCTACAATCAATGTTGCAAGGATTGGAGTCCTCAGGCTTTAGCAACTCGCCGACGTTGTACTCGTGTCCGTTAGCGTAACACTTATCCGGTGATAATTTGTCCAGGTGACTGCAGTCAAACGCTTTCGGGCAACATTCGTCGTTAGACGCATGGACGGGAGTGCAACCGAGCTCCTTGTAGTATCTCAGTGGACCGGGACACTTTGTTTTGTCACAGATCTCTTTCGGAAACGAAACATGACAAAAGTGAGTGAGCGAAACGAGCGCGGGAAACTCGTCGACTCGCGTAGGTGGAAAGTAGTGAAACAAGCGACACGTGACCTTGGATTACAGTTCGCGTTTTGAATGTACGTCGAATGGTGTACACATGTAAAAGCTGTAAAAGTTCACATATATCTGTTAAATTTCGCATATTTAGAGAGAAACGAAAGTTTCAAGTTTTTGAGCGAAAAATTTTGATTCCTTGTGCTGGCAATTGGTTCGCGGACCATAACGAGTGACCGAACCGTATACAATAATTCGTCGCTTCCGTTTTCTTTTGAACTCGTCGATATGATATTACTGAATAGAAATTATTAAGAAGTAATGAACTTGTCATTTGTTTTGCCTGGGTCACATTTAAATATACTTAAAACTGAGAAAATGTTGCAATTTGGGACAAAAAATTCTCGACGTGCGTAGCACGTCATTCTAGCACAAGAGGTTAAAAGAAAACGAAATGACGATATTTTTTATATTTGTTTACTAGAAAACAAATAAATCGGAAGAATCGCAAAATCCACTATATAATTAATATTGCATCAAATAAATGTAATTGTATATTGTTTCAATATTATGTAATATTTTGCTATCATTAAAACTAAGACATTTTTAATATATTAACATATATTAATATATTAATATATTAAGATGGTAAGTTTAATACATCAATATGTAACATATAAGTTATAAGTGGAATTCTACTTGTATTTTATTAACATCCACAATTCGTAATAAAGACATTGAATATGATTGATTTCAATTTAGTTAAGGTAATTAAAATGACATTTAATAACAAAATCTATATTCAGGTAATTTAAATATTTAAAATTTAATATATAAAATTTAATAATCCCACTTATATTCAGACATTTAGGCAGATCCACGTTGACAGCATCGTTCTTGAAAGACGAAGAATTATTGAAAACGATTTCAATTTTGAGGCTATTCTAAATTCTACGCTGTATCCAACTACTATTATCGAGTGCACAGATTTAATTATTCCTTTCAAAATAAAATTTTCAAATTAATTAAAATTCTGAAGCAATTTTTTAAACATCTCGGTGCTTTTATTATGTTTTTAGCGAATATTTTTCTGTGATCTCAAGTAAAATAATTCGACATACTTAATCCTTCGCCTTACGATTTTCTTCAGTTTGAAAATTAAAAATTTGTATTCCATAGGACTACAATTTAGTTTTTCTTTCAAATCGAAACTATAATTTCTATCACGATATTATAATACAAAGGATTAATGTTAAAAACAAATATATTTTCTAGAAATTTTCGTTACGTTTAACGTAAACAATGACGTGAATAATAATAACGATTCTCACGTTTGCAACCACCTAAAACGAGTATCAATAATCTGCGTTACAGTTTCAACACACTCACCCTTTAAAACAACAATGTATGTTGCACATGAAGCATTCCAATAGACAGCGGATTTTTATACTATATAGGAAAAATTTAGGAAATTTGAGGATATAAAAATGTACACTGCATAAACATAACATATAATAAAGAATTCAAAGTACAGTATCCTCTATTCATATTTAATACACAAAACAATTGCTTATCCGTCCATTTTTTTTGAATTGTACTCATAAAAACACGAATCTGCATAAAAATTCGCAGTCTAGTCGTTGCTCAACACAATTTCGAATTATTTTTCACAAACGATTCCACGATTTTCTGCAACGTAATTCACAGAAATCTCCCCGATCTTATTGAATCTCTCACTCAAATCACACCGATGACTATCAATTTCTTACCTTCTGCTGTTACCTGAACGACGACCAGTAACATAAGAGCACATTTCTGCAAAATCGAGTAAGAATTATCGTGTTCCGCCATCGTCAAACTATGAACTACGCACGTGTGTATTCCTTGGTGATTCTCGTGATTCTCTTCTGTCTTTTATACTTCTGACCGTGGACGAATACCGAGAATAGATCGGATCGTGGAAGGAAGTGGGGATTTCTCATTGTAGATGCTCTTCTACATAACACACGAACATAGGAGGAAATGCGATGCGTAGAATAGTAAAAGGAATATTGTATGTACGGAACATATGTGAAAAATCTTGGCAAGGCCATCTTTACGGCAACTTTTTTAAACAAATCACATGATTATGATATTATATTTTGTATATTTTACTACTTATTATATTTTGTATATTTTATATTACTATATTACTATAAAATGACGTTTATTCAAGGTTCAAACATGAAGATTTGAACAACCAATATTAGTTATTAAATTGCATTCTATAACGAATTGACGACTATATTAAGAAGCAGAACATATATTATAACATCGAGAAAATTTATAACGAAGATATCAAAAGTTTCGGATTTTAGAACATTCGTTCGAAGAAAAATGTTGAAAATATAAATTTATCATTCAGGACGAATTAGAGACCAGATTTCCAATTTTTGGCGGGCAAGTTACTTGAAAGAGGACCCATAACAATTTCATTCAAAAATTTCCGAATTTTAGAATCAGGCTGAAATTTTTTCAAAGAAACCTGTAAACGTGAAAACTTTCATTAAGAAATAATAAACAACAATTTAAGATACGTTAGAAAGAAACAAAAGAAACGATATGTTGAATTGTAATATTTCTTTCTCGTTCTCAGATACTTTTTGGGTCATTTCATTTGGATTCTACAATAATTTCATTTATAATTTGTTTGAGATTATTAAAATCAATTCGTTGATTTTCTCAAATATTTTATTGTAAGATTTTTAGACTGCTTCGTTAATTAATTTTTTTTTTGGTTTTTGTCAGTTTTATAATTTTCTATCGATTAAGTGATTCTTTCTAATTTCAAGATTGTTTTCATTGATGTGAAAAGTTACATAAATATAACATAAACATTATTAATATATTGTATTATAATATTATTTTATATTTTCGTTTTGCTCATATATAAAATACGTGCTGTTTGAAATATATATTAACAAACAATGAATAATTCAATTAATTACATTTCATTCATTTATGTTAAATACATATGTGTAAATAAATATAAATAAAAATAATATAATATAACATAAATATAATATAAATATAAATAAAATAAATAAATAAATATAAATAAATGGTACATTTCATTATATGTTAAGGAATTGAACAATCATAATTGCCACTACCAGGGGATTTGTGAAGCAATAAATAACAATCGATGATTATCGCGTTGATGCCTATAATTTTCAGCGCTAATGATTGCCAACGCTAGTGATTGTGGAAAAGTTTAAATAATTGTTTGAATATTTGAACACTCTTAATATTTTATTTAATTAATATGAACATCATTATTCATTATATTATCTCAATTTCTACTTTCGTATTTTTCAGAAATCCGTAAGTTACTCATTTATACACAACAGAAATCACATTTTCTACCAGTGAAAATAGTCTTCCAAGAGAAACATTATAGTGTTAATAAATTTAAAATTAAATTAACAGAAATTGAAATTTATTAGAACAAATTATTATAGATATTACTTAGATTATTTGAAGTATTAAGTAAAATTTTTCGAAAACTGTAATGTAATGTAATAATGTGTTTGCAAGGTATTTGACAAAAAATATTTATATTCACTTTCTTTATTAATTTATTATTAATACGATTGAAAGTGCAGAATATCATTGAAAGAAAAAATTAAATAAAATCTGACAACGAATCTATGAATGTAACATAAACTATATAAATGTGAAACAAAATTATTTTGACAAGAGAAGTCTAATTACACTGTAAATTAGAAACTTGTTTTACTATTATTCTAATATCGTTAGATTATAAATTAGATCGTAATGATCCGTGGTATCTTATTTCTTTCTTATGTTTACTAATAAATGTCCATATCTATTTATTTTCCTCCTCTTTTCAAATTTTTCTCATTTATTATTACGAGTTATGATTACATATTGACGCAATTTTGCTGTCTTGACGCAAAAGCTTGAATGCAAACAAGCGATTTTCACTGCTATTATGTAACTGTAAAATTGATATTATATAACTCCAAAATAAAAATGATATCAGACATCAAATGTCAACATTAGTTCACAAAATATCAAGCTTCTGAACTCAATTTGTTTTCAATGTTGTTGCACGTCTAGTTGTACTTCTTTTAAGATAAATTAGGTAAATTAATGTATAACGATAAAATCCAATACTTTTTTTTTATTTATTATTATTATCATAACATAATTTATTTTTTGTAATTTTTTGATCAGTGTGATAATTTTCAGAACAATTTTATTTTTAAGCAAATTTGTATTGTCACCTCCAGCGTAAGATTTGAATTCATTTAATTATATTGTAACAATTTAACCATATTGTAAAATGTATATGTTTGTATTCCAAGAAAAACTAAGCTCTTATTTTATATGAAGAAGATTATATCTCCTTGGGTTTGGATTATCCGTTAGAGTCAATTTATTTAAGCTGTTTACCTCCCGATTATGTCTGTTAATCGAAGTTCTACTGTATCTCAATATCCTATCTGACATTGAATTCTATTTTTTTTCATCCTTATATAATTTCGTAAAGTTTATTGTAAGACAGAGACAACATAAATACAGGAATATCGCTTAAATTTTTATCTTTTCTATGATACACACGAGTGAGAAAGTACACACGATGAAAAATTATCGACATTTTAAATTCTTATTAATTCCATGAAAAAAATCTTCAAAACTACGGTGGACTTAGTGATGAAAAAAAAAATTTTTTTGGTGTCCAAAAATTTGCAAGAGTTCTGAGAAAAAAATTCATCTGTTAATCCTTTTTGAAACCATGTAAAAATATTTCTGAAGAAACGAACGCAGTATCGTTAAAGTATCACGTTTTAAAATAAGTACAAGATTAATAAATCTATGGTTTTTTGTTAAGAAGTCATAGCAGTTAAGTGTCGATAATTTTCCGCTCGGATTATTGTTTTTTCTCTCATGCTCAATAGAAAATCCTTTTTTCATAGAGAACGCTCAGATAAATCGAATACGATTCTATTTAAAAAAATCTTTCCCACCATTCGACCATATAATGTACACGTTTATATTATTAATAATAATTTTTACAAAAAATGCAAAATTTCTATTTTTTGTTTGATTACCAATAGCAATAACAGCTCCTACTTCAGTTTCATCTTCAGTAACTGCAGGTATTTATTTAATAATTTAAAAATTTATTAAATATAAAGTATAAAAATTTAATTTTATTAATTTCTAGAATAACAATATTAATTTCAGAATTAACAGCTAATTTTGAAATAGGTTTTTAAAAAATTATTGCTTTATCTACATTAAGTCAATTAGGGTTTATATAAAAAATTTTATCATTAGGATTAACCCCTTGCGCTGGCAACTAGTTCGCGGACCATAACGAGTGACCGAAACGCATACAATAATTCGTCGCTTTCTTTTTCTTTTGAACTCGTCGGTATGATATTACTGAATAGAAATGATTTAGAAGTAATAAACTTATCATTTGTTTTGCCTGGGTTACATTTCAATATACTGTTGCAATTTGGGACAAAAAATTCGCGACGTGCGTGGCACGTCATTCCAGCGCAAGAGGTTAAAAATATATTTTTGATGACTTCAATCCTTCTGTCGTTTCCAATTAAACGGAACACTATTTGAGAATTAAGAAGATTTCGAAGTAATCAGTCTAGGACTGCGAAAGGTTGAAAGTAATTTGTGTTAACACCTAAGACGGTTGTTATTAAGGAGTTTCTTAAGCAATTTCCGATAAAGCCTCACGGTCTTCTAAACAAAACTTTGCAATCCAGCCTCCAGGAGAGAAAGTAAAAATCAACTTTAATTATTCTCCTCCGTCTACCATTCACATCTGACGCGATTATCGCGTATTTAATACATCGCGATTAACTGTAAACAACAATGAGAAAACGGCGCGTTTTTATGTGGCTATTAATTTGTGCGTGTTTGAATAATGTGCGTGGTTTATGTATGGTTTAATAAAACTTCAACTTTAATGCTTTATTTAAGAAAACGAGTAAAAATGGAAGATACAGCTTCATTTTTCTTCTAATATAACATTAATCATGTTATTAATGCTAGTAAGATGATTGAAATAAAATTAATTCATTTTAAAATTGATAAATATCTATGGTGGCCATTTGAGGGATGTTGTTCGTCACACAGAATACTGAAAAAAGATCCATTATTTATATTTTCAAATGAAAAATTGAAAAAACATGTGTTTGTAAAAGTATTTTTTTGTTTTGTACTAGTACTCTGTACAAACACATGTTTTTTTAATCTTTTATTATTTTATTTGTAAATTATTAAGAATTATTAGATTTATTTCAGTATTATGTATTTTTAATCTCCGAGAGATGCTCTATAATTTGCAAGAAAAGGAAATAAAAAAGATCGAAAATGAACAAGTTATGACTTTTTGAAACCCTTCAATTTTTCAGTGGGCATCCTATTTCGAGAGTAAATAAAGATTCTGCTTTAGAGTAAAATGATCGATGCATTTGAAAGTACAGACTTCAGGCTTTGGAATGAATATAAAATTTTGTTTCACGATAACTTTATTTTATGGAATTGTAACAGTTTAGACATATTAGTGTCCAAATATTAATGTAAATACTATAACACATAGACATAAAAAGAACAATCGCAGGTTCCTCATTAACTATGACTTTCATTAAAATTGAAGGGATTTAAATAAATTAGTTATATAGTATAAAAAATACTATTCAATTTATATGAATTACTAATATCTCAAATTGAAAAATATTTTAATTTTTTAATAGGAATAAAAAAAATCTCTATATCTTATTGTTAGAAGGAGAGAGATTGGTAATCACTAGTCTGTAGACTCTGCGCAAGTTAATAATAGAGACATGTTTAAGCATTAAATAACAAAAAAATTCTATGATTCACGTATTATATAAATATCACGTGTTTTCCTCTTTGTAAATTCAAATCCGAATACAATTTTATCTTCTGTACAATTAATTGTTTTACAGGAAATAATTGATGGAAATAGTAATTTTGAAGAATGGATTAATTGTCCATCAGTATGAAAAGCGATTAATCCAATCGTCACATTGGATGATTAAAAATTTCATCTCGCTAGATGTGATAAATAAAATTCAACAACCGAATTATTTAAAAAAAATGTACTGAAATTTTTCTTCCGAAGTACTGAATACATACATATGTATATTTTATAAATACGCTTCATATTTTGTAAATACACTGTCCAGAAAATCAAAAATAAAAATCGCGAAATTATCAGATACACAGATAAAAATTAATACAAAACATCGGTAATAATGAAAATGAAATTATTTGGACAAAAATGTACATTTTCTTCACAGACCTTGAAATAAATATATATTTATATATTCCAAGTTTAAAAAATTGCAATTATGGAATGTACAAATTTTAAAAACAACACACACACACAAATATATATATATATATATATATATATATATATATATATATATATTGAAATTAGTGGTGTGCGAGATCGGGATTCCCAATAACTTCTCGAAACTTTTGTGTAAATTTTTCAATTTTCCAAAAAAAGCGTAACAAGTACAAGATACCATAGGTTTCAATGGGCAATTAAAAATAGATGCATCGATAAAAATAACAAAATTGAATCTGAATTATTTCGGTTATGGACACCTCCCTCTAACGTAATAAATCTCATCACATTTCCGTGCTAAATTACGAAGTTTGTGACAAAAACAAATATCTCCCAAGCTCCGAACTATAAATGGCTCTCGTACGATTCGATGAATAATTTCATTATTCTGATAAATGGCTCAATCTCGTACTTACGCAATGCTTGATTTATCGACACCAACATAATGACAAGATTGACGGATACTTTCGGTAAATATGAATGAAAATCTGATGAAAAATCGCGAAGCCAGGCATCTTGTCATATATGAATTGAGATAAAACGAGAGGGAAACCCTCGAAGACTTCTTTTGCACGATTGAAAGAGGAACGAGACTGACATGAAATTTCATTGAACGTAATTTTAACGTCACTAACGTAACGTAAGACAGGAACAGAGATGAAGTTAACTTTATTAAATTCTGTTTCGTTCTGCAACTTCTATTCCTTCGTGCAGTGGAAGAAAATTGATATTTGTATATTATCTTTCATTTGAGTTACATGTGACCGAGTGGTGATTCTACGAGAGTATTAAAAAATAAATCGAAAAGAGAAAACATTTTTTCACCTGAGACTTCATTTTCGAGAAAATCGAGCTTGAAAATTTGTATTGTAGAATTTATATTTGTATAATTTACATGTATAATTTATAATATATTTATAATTTATCTATATAATTTATAATATAATTATAGCACATATCGAATTTGAAATATATATAATTATACTGAATTTAAATATATATATATTGTAATTATAATTGTAATTTCAATACTCGAATTGAACTAATTAGAGAGAAAAGCGAATAATTCACCGAAGAATATTCTACGTGCAAAAAGATAAGTCAGAAATGTAAAATAAATTTTAATTCAAAATTTCGTTTTCATGAAAACGATTAAATACGTGAATTTGATAAATTTTTGAATTTAATTTTTTCTTGAAAGTGAAGTATCTTACGGAAAAATTTATTCTACATTTTTAATTTATTTTTGCATGTAGAATAACCTTTTTTTTATTCACATGAATTTTATTTTATATTTTTGGCTTGTTTTGGCAATATGGAATCATCCGCTTTTTTATTTTAGCATGAAGATTGGGAAATTCCATAGAATATTTATGATGTTTATCTCCAGTACCTCTGCACGAATACAAAAGTTTATAATTTCGAATTTAATTGTATGCACATACCTATTTCAAAAGTACGTACAACAATTTCGAAATTCTCAGTAAATTCACAATTTTCTTTTCTTGTTGCACATGAAATTACTTCCTAGAAATGCAATAAAACACCTGAAGGATTAAATCCAGGAAATTCTAGAATTCTATATATCAAATGTAACAATTTTTGAATAGGATTTGCTTAAAAAATATTTCTCAATTTCTAGATTACTACGATTTTAAAAATTAAAAATTATTAGAAATTCTATATTGAAACTATAGTGGAAGTAATTAAAAAATACGTTATAGTGGGTTCGCTCAGTATTTCTTCATCGTTATGTCTTCACCTAGATTCTAGAACTTTATAAAATTCTAGAAAAGAAAATTAAAATATTTAAATATAATTAAAAAAAATGAAACTTTCATAGAAAATTGTTTTGTATACTATATAGGATATTTCTTGTATTTTTTCACACAATGTTTTCTGTCCAATCTTCTAGAAATATAAATAAAAATCTATATTCCAATTGCCATAAATCACTGTTTGGTTTAATGAGATAAGAATGAAAATCAGATATTTTAAAACTAACCTCCAAATACTTTAAAACAAGATCTCTTTTATTCGATGTTAATTGAATCTTTCCACTTTTCATGTTTTATACTAAAAGAGTTGAGATGACCAATATTATTTTCTTTTTTTTCTTTTTCTTTTTTTCTTGTTATTAATACAAGCTAGTTTTCTTTGGTATATTATTTACGTATATAAGTCGACATCACAGTTTCGTATGATAAAGTAAATGAAAGACTATGGCGATAGAAATTTTACGATTTTTTGTCGCGTATAATTCGTAAAATTTTGACATCACAAATTAGTAAATTAGTATTAGTTTAAAGGATTTTTCTCGTAACTAAATCTACCTTGGTCCTGAAAACTGAAATCTTCTTAAAACTTGCTGTACGATTTTTTTTTCATTGTTTTATTGAATTTTGGGTATTGGAACTGAACGATGAAAATTTAAGAAATTTTAACATTTCGTCATTAAAATAAGACTAAATAAATTATCATACGATCTTTTTATTACGAAGTTGTAACAATTCAAATTATTGACAGTTATTGGCTCACGTTTCTCACTGTATTTATTTTCAAAACGCGTAAGATTGCTTTGCTAAAATACTTTCTGGTTTAAGAAATACAATATATGGAAATACTAAATAATCAAGAGAATATTATATGATATTGCACAAGAAATGTTTTTATAAGAAATAATTTTCCACAGAAATTATCATCTCGATCTCGTCTGATTTCATTTTGAATTTTGCCGCAAATGGAACTTTCAGCGAGATTCCAACTTCTGTAATAGCAAAAAAAAAAACGTAGTTGTAAGGGACAATCAGAATGCTTCGTGATAACGCGTACAAATCCGACACTGCGCCAACTTTGAAGATTTATCGAGCAGATACATACGTAGTAAACTTACTTCGTGCGATAACTCTGTATGTACATATGCCAAATGTAACTTTGAATATTCGTAGTGGTGTATAATAATCTCGGCAAGAAATTAAACCAGAAATTGCACCTCATCGAAATTTAAAGAGAAGTCATACGTGGCGTAATAATGGTCCTTAGGTTCATTATTTCGAGAGCAAGTACACGTCCGCTGGACACATGTACGGTTAATCGCAGGAAGATAAACTCCGAGGGCGCGTCGAACGGGTCTCTGTCTATTATAATTTAAGGGAAACTTGTTGATTCATCTTCGAAATCGATAACGATTAACTCTGAAAGAGGTACCGCGTGGAGTCACAGGTTGCAGATTGCAGTTGCAAAAGTTTACGTTACCTAATTTTATTTCGTAGTTTATATTTCTTCTGATGAAGGTTCGTAATAAAATTAATAGAACTCGAAAATTTCGAAATTACGTTCAATTACAATAAATTATAAGTAATTAATTCCAAAATGAATAATTGTAATTATAGTTAATTCCGAAATAAATTTTTATGGCCTTGAAAATGTCCAATAGTACCAGTTAAAGCATTAACAAAACTATATTTCTTTCCTAATTCTTTGGAGAAATAAGTTATTCGTGCATTTAATATTATTTTTGAAAAATTTTCGTGCCTCTAAAACTATTTTTCTTTTCTCTTTTTTTTAGAGAAATAAGTTATTTAAAATATACACATTAGTCGCGAAATTTTTAAAATTATAGATACTCTGAGAAAATAATAACATTTTTTCACTGAAGAACAAAAATAAATCGGAAAAAAGGATTCACGAAGTATGCTATGTAATCGTTATTGTTACATTAAAACGTATAAAATGTGTTTTTTAATATATAAATTAATAGTATTTGTAATGTAAATTATTATTATTATTGTAATTATATATTATAATATAATTATGTATGATTACAATTATAACATCGTTCGTTTTATTGTACAAAAATTTTCATAAAATCGAGTTCTTGATTTATTCTTTTAAACAAACGTAAAAAGCATTGTCAATGTTTTAAAAATGGTCCAATTTTGATTAAATAAGATCAATTTAAATAAGATCAATAAAATGTTTATATTACTTTTCTCTTTGTTTTATATATTTGAAACTTGATAGAAGTTTCCTGACTAACTGTAGATACATTATTCATAAAGCAAAGAAAGTGTCGAAACGAGAGCGAAATTGGTATATAAAAGTTCGCAAACCGTAGCGATAACACACAGTAGAACTTTCAATATTCGAACTAATAGAGGGAGAAAAGTGGTATGAAATGTTTGAATAATAGAACAACCACTTTTTTGATATTAAAGTGCGTGTATTTAAATGGAGATTCAGAGATGGAGATTGTCAGTTTATATCAATACTTGACAATGCTAAAAATTTTAGTTGTTGAATTACTTAACTGTTTTTTAGCATAAATAATTCTATAGAACTACTTTCCTCTTGTATTCCGAATTATCAAAATAATTCTTTGATAATGAAGTGATATCACTTTCGTTTGTAAAGAAATTGTCAATAATAAGCGAAACGTTGTTTTATTACAAAAGTAAAGATAATTTCTTATATTATATTCCACCAATATTGTCTTTATTAGTAAAGTTTTGTTTAGTGAAGTTTTATATTTTCGTACATTTTCTGCAATTGTGAAAAACATATCAAACATGTAATAATAATCATATAGATTAGTTTAATACAAAAAAAAGCATTGGTAAATATTCTGTTCGTATATAATAGGATGTTCGAATAGAAAATTTGGATAATGGGAAAGGTCTTACTGCAACGAAAAATTAACGAAAAATTATGTTCGTATATGGAAGAGTATATATATAAAATATATATATGAAAATATCCACATACAATTATGGAATAAAATACTCACATAATAAATTTCCATGGTAAAAATCTTACATTAATAAACTATAAATTACTGTAACAAAAAAATTAGAAAATGAGACAATAACTACAAAATGACGAAAAACATAATATATAGTTACTTTTTCAATGAACAATTTTCATTTACTTCGAGCTCTTTTTTTGTATTTCTAACAATGTCATTTCCAATGTTCATTCTAATACAAATACACTAGATTACGTTACATGTCTCACTATGCTGTATTAATTGAATGTTTTTGTCAAAATAAATTATTTTTATTGTACAATTGACGTAAATAGGTAAATACTATCATTAGAGTTTTTCATCAAAAGTTTGAAATCAATATTAATCATTAAATTTTGTCATGTTGGAAGATCTCACACTTTAACATTCCAAAGCGAAACCAATCTTTCAATTTGGAAAACTGATATAATTGAAACTTCAGTAATCTTCGAAGTGTGTATTCACTTTGAACTCCCATTGCGTATGAAATAATTTTGCAAAAAATAAAGTGTAAAATAATTTTCACATATCCGAGATATTTTATTTTACACCTACACGAATATCTATTTGCGACATCGGAAAATCCTTGAAATAATCTTCCCTAAATAACAACAATTGAATGACAAATGGCGTAGGGGAAATTCTCCGAGCCAAAACCTATAGCTGCGCACGTATTTTTCCACCAGGAGCCTCGTAACAAGAACAGAGCCATTACGCAAGCTCTGTCGTCATGGTGACAGCCAGGATATTACCGCGCGTGAAACGTCTCTATGATGTCCCATTGTGCTGTCCAAATAACTGCTAAATCCGGCTGTCTCTGCCACGACAGCTCGCGTCTCTTTTCGCAAGCGGATTTCGTTCGCGTTCAACGCGGAGACACGTGCAAGACGAGCACATTTCGCTTCATGATGTGCCTCTCGCGTATTGTTTTTAATCGTACGTTCAATTCTCTCTCTTTTTTTTCTTTTTTGCAATGTACGGGGTGTTCAATGTAGGGAATTCGAATCTGATAAAAAGAAGGTATTACAACTTACAATTATTTAGTGTTGTTTAGTTATTACAAATAAAGATGATTTTTTTTTCAAGCAACATCATTTCTTAATCTTTTATTATTGAAGCGAAGTATTCTAAGATAGAATGTTATTTATATATATATTAAAATTTAAGTTGTGTAAGTTAAGTCGATTTTAAGTCAAATTGTGTGTAAGTTAAGTTAGTTTCAAGTTAAGTTGTGTGTAAGTTAAATTGTGTGTGAGTTAAATTGGTTTTAAGTTAAGTTGTGTGTAAGTTAAGTTATGTTTAAGTTAAGTTGTATGTAAGTTAGGTTGTGTCTTGGCAAATTGTTCGTCAATTGTTGATATACGCCTGAGGTACGTTTCCTCTATTTTAACCCTTTTGTTCTCAAGTTTGCAAATACATATGTGTTCGCTTGCATATAGCGATCATACATTTTTATTTCACATGTTTTTATCTTTAAACATCTCAATAACTTCAAACTACACAACGATTTGATTAAAATAGAATATTCATCTATACATCATGTAACAATAAATTACCCTTTCATTGTATCACGCCATCCTAATACTTATATTTCTCTAAGAGAAATGATTCTAATGTATCCTCTTAAATAAAAAAAAATCTTTAAACATTTTTACAGCTCTATCATTCCATAAAAAAAACATTGTCTTTTTATATATGTACATCAAAAATATAATAGATAGAATCGTTTGGGAAGGTTGAATAAGAAAAGAAGTTATATATTGGATTTTATTAATTTATTATTTATATATATATTAGACTTTATTAATTTAATTACAGGACTCAACGCGATAAGAGAGTTGTCTATTTGAACGACACATTGAGTCTTTATGTTTGTTGTTCGTTGAAAAATCCATTTTATTTTTTTTATTGGCAGTGAAATGGTAAATTCACAATTGGTACGAATTGAAAAGGATAGAAATAATAACTAAAATTAGTGGTCACGTTAATGATCACAGCAGCAATAAATTTTACGAGGAACTGCGAACTTACGAAATACATTCGAAAGAAGAGTTGCAAGAAATATGAAAATGACGTTCTTTGCGAAATTATTGCTGTTGAGGAATGGTTCAGAATTTCTCTGAAATATTTATAAGAAATAGAATGATATAATATAAAAGTCGGAAGTTGAATGGTATGAGGAGAGGATGACAGATTTCTGGATTTAATTCCCCTATCTCTATTCGGAATCAAAATGCAGCGTGCGACAAAAAGTATTCATTGTTATAACAAATATAAAATAATACATAATATAAAGGTACGTATTTTGAATTTACAATTTGGTATAAGTGATGATTACTAAATGAATAATAGTGAACCATTTGTCTAATTCTGGAAAGATTAATATGTTACTGCTATGGGAACACAACAAGTGAGTCTTGGGTTCAACAAGAAAACTTTTGACATTTGACCGATTGAAATAACTTTAACCACGTTGGAAATATCTATTATTACACACAAATAAAGAAACTCAAAAATACAGAAAATTCGTCAATCGTCAAACTGCTAAACTTTTAGTGGAATTATACTAGGTGTCCAGTATTATTTACATAACACACCGTAGTATGTTTCCGTATTTATCTCGTTTTAAGAACTTTGTCATTTGTTCCATCTAGACAGTAACAAGAGTTTCGTGTTACTCGTAAATAAAACGGGACGTCAATGGAATGGAAATAATCACACGGTCCACTTTATCGTGTCATTGCTATCTATGAAAGATGGAACACACGAAAAGTCGATATGTCGTGGCTTGAACATCGCGCAGGCGTTCTTAAGGGAAACATCTCTCCGCTTTTTCTTTTTCTTTTTTTTTTTCTCGCCCCGATTTTCGTCGATAATTCATTCTGTCGTGAGACTCATGGAGTGGAAAAGAATTTGTCCGGATGCTTGCCATCGATCTGGATGACGAAGGGTTGAAGAGATTCTTTTATTTAATTCGACGAATCGATGTTCTTTATCCTCGTTCGTGTATGAAGTAAGTAACATGTTCCTCAATAGATGATTCTATTACGAGATTTCCTTTCCTGAAGAAATTTTCCACAGCGAGATAATTCGAAAAATTATCTTTAACATTTTGATTGTTAGATTTGATAAAATTTCGATAATCGTGTAGTTAGTATAGTGAACAGTGACGCGTGGAGATAATTACAGTATAATTTTGAAATTAATAAAATAAATAATTTTCGTTTACTTCGAACCTGCAGAACTTTGCACGAACTACTGCAAAGAATTGAAAAAAATAATTTTATTTCTAAACTCGCAAAGCAAAATTCTCAGGAGCTTTGTAGTATTGTTAATTTTATAATATTCACAGATATCAAGCTCGTATCGTAGCGTAAGAGCAACACTTCAAAATGAGGAATTAAAAATACAAGTAGTAATTTTTTACTATATTACTATAACCATACAAGTAATAATTATTTAATATATTACTACAATATATATTACTATAATTTTTTACTATATTTTATAACATGAAATTACTAGCACACGATAAAAAAACATGTAAATACTTAATTACACCGTTACAATAATACAATTAATTTAATAGAAATTAATCGTAATGGAAATATTTGTTATAACTTCATTATATTTAAACGTTTGATGTATTTTATGTAACATTTTTTTCTTCTTTCTATTTGCAGATTAAATCATTGCAGTTTATGGTATATTTCGTATATCACATAATGTTTTATCAGAATTAATACTTTGATTTAAGATACACGGATAGAAAAATATTCGAATAATAAATAATGTGAAATTACGGATAAATTCTAGAAGCATTTTAAGAAAATACGTACGCTGTTTATAGTATTTGATACAAACTGAAGACTTTCCGACAATCGATCGCCTCATGAAAGAATAATCCTCCCATGTATTAAACCTACTGTCAACCACAGGGGAAATTCCAGAACAATTTGGGGTAGTCCGCTATAAGGGGGATATTGAGAGGATGAGTGAAAATTTGAATAACGAGTATCATAAACAAGTGTTGGTAGAAGAAGATTTTGTGCGGGTATTTCATGCTTAAATTAACCAAAAGTTTTAACAGAAATTTCTATTTCAATAAAATTGTTTCGTTTTCATATTATTTCAATGAAATTGTTTACTTGTTATAGTATAAAATCCTTGAACTATTCGATTTACAATCAGTCATCGAAGTCAACGTCTATCGAATTTTATATGTAATTCAATAAATATCGAACATCAACTTTTAGGAGATCGTTGTAAAGAGGAGGTTTCAATTTTCAAACCCATTGTAGATTTCAGACGTGAAAAAAATTTTTTAATGTTTTTACACACTGTAACTATAACAATTCATAGTATTTTCGAGAAGAAAAATGTCTTCACTTTCCCATGATGTAAAAATATCTCCCATATGTGATGTAAAAATATCTTGGAATAAAATAAATGATGTATTTTCAAAGTAAAGGCTTCAAGCTTTAAAATGGATCCAGGTTTATTTTTATATTTTTTTTACGAAACTTTTTTTTCCACGAAATTGTAACAGTTTAAATATTTAATGACTCACTGTAACTTTAACTTAGAAATTAATAAATTATTACCTATATTAATAAATTATATTATATTATTATATTAATAAATTATAAAGTATCTAAAATCTCCGTTATTTTCTCAGATTATAACTTTAATTGAAAAATAAATTAGTGTCTTTAAAAGATTTAGATATTCGTTCAAAAAAAAAACATGAAAATTTTCATTTGCAATTACATAATAAAATATTTAAATTTCAATTTTTTTTTTTTTAAGACGAACTCTATTTCTTTCAAAATTACTTCACTGTGCAAAGTATAATTAAAAATTCGATTATTCTTGATCCATCAAGGACCAACATTGCGTCAACATTGCAATTCTCTTCAAGCAACTGTTTATTTTTCATATCGCGGTTATAAAATGAAATTCCATTTGATTCATAATGTTTCTTCAACATTATATTTCATGATTTTACAATTTTATAAATGTAAAAAGATTGAATTTAATAAAATTGAGTAAAATAAATTTATTAAAATTGATCTTAATATTGATAAATTACTGTTTGGATTTGAATAGGTTTAACGGTGTTGTACATTGAACTACTATTGATCTAAATTCCATTATGACACGGCGTGTTAGTTTCGTTTTCGAAATAAAAGCGCGCCATGAAAATCCAATCGGTCAGATTTTCTCGATAACCCCTTCGTTCCCAACGTTTTGCACGAAATCTTCTCCCCGAGGTGCGATCTCAAATCAGAGTTCAAACTCGTACGAGCGTAATGTGTGAGAAATTGACCGGTGTTCTTCATGCCTCGAGCAAAATGTTACTTTTGAATTTTTCGTGACAAACTTTTCAAAGATTTCACCTAGAAATAAGTAGTGAAAAAATATCGTCAAGTAATCTGAAATTTTTTTTACATTTTCTGAAATTCTGGAACAGCAAAAAAAAAAATAAAGAGAAACTCAAGATGGAAGAGAGCCGACTTATTTAAGGAAAAAGAAGAAAATAATGGGGATAAAGCGATAAGTAATAAAAGACACGTTTAACGCACCATTACGCAGACTATAAGAAAGATTAAAGTTAAATCACCATTATGTAAAATTGCATTTGCTCTCTAGCCTTCTCCCTGTATGCATTATGCATACATACTTCTTTCGTATATATGCACATACATAGTTCGTGCATGTATCGTTTGTCGAATGTTTGCAGTTGCCAAACTTATGGCGCGTTTCGATCAAACGAATGAACGTTCATCCCCCATTTCGATCGAATCCATGTTTGTATTCGCGTCGTTTATTAGACTAACTAGGCTAGTTAGCGAACGAACGTTTGCTTAACCCTTTAAGCGTTTTGTTTTATTTTGAGAACGTGTACTGGTGTGCTCAAATATCTCTAAGCTCTAACGAAACATGGAAAATGCACTTGCTGTAAATTTTGTTGGTTTAGTTTCTTTGAAAAATTGTTAATTTCATTGGTATTTACGGTATTTACAGAACTCAACATTTTACTTTTTGAAAATTATTCCATTAAAAATTCAAAAAGTGGAAAAAAAACTTGAATTTTCATCAATTCATAAAAAAAAGTAAACAATCAAATATTTGCGAAATTAAAATGATTAGAGATAAATTTAATTTGTTTTTGCATTGTGTCGATTGCGTCAGAGTTCTCCAAACAATTTTCCCCGTTATTTTCAAGTGCATATTTTCTTTGTTTCTTTCGTTGCCTTGAAATATTCTAAAATGAAATAAACTAAAATTACAAATAATATATATAAATTTTTTACCTAAATTTTACAATAAATAGCAAAAGCGAATTTTTTTCCTACACGACGAGTATACTCGACATTAAACAAAAGAAATTTCATCTTTTCAAGCAAGTATACTTGACATAAACACTCAAGGGATTAAATGCATGATTATAGAAAGTTCTCTTGTCAGATGATAATTGAAACTTTTCTAAATACAATCTTCCTAATCTGAATTCACTACTGGAGTGTCTACTAATAACTAAAAAAACATTTGTTACTCTCAGACATTCTATTTCGATACAATTATTATATAATAATTCGAATATATTACATTCAGTGATATATTATATGCTCGAATATTCAGATATTTGAAAAACAGAAGTTCAAATTTAAATTGCAGTATTATATATTACAGAACTAAATTGTACAAAATTGTTAAAATTTAGGTGTAAAAAAAAGTTTAATGTTCAAACTTCGTGTTTCGCAATAGTGTATAGAACTCGTGTAGCAAAAACTCCATAAAAATAATTCATGAAGAAGTCATAACGTCAAACTATGTAGTACTTATGTGTAAATTTTGTAATTTTCGACGTAAAAACATCCGTTTTTATTCTTGATATTAATATTACGGCAAAGTTGATATTAATGTACTGTTCAATTTCAATTTCAATATTTTTTTTTTTTTGATACTGATCAAAATTTTATTCTTGAATTTAAAATCCATGATTGAAGAGAATAATTATTCATGAACTTTTGTTATCAAAACAAACAAGATTATTTTTGAAGAATGTTTTTTAATTTTTTTCTCGAGTTCTTGAATTTATTATTCGGGCAAATTCCAACTGAGAAATTCATTTTCAAATAAATTTTTACCATTCCTTACCAATATGATGACAATTCGAAATCATGTTTTCTTATCAATTTTGATCCACTGTCACAGAATGCAAATTACCTATAATAACTCGCTGAAGACGATGAATCGAATGAAATGAAATATTGAAAGAAAATGTGTTAAATCTTCAGCTTTTACTCGCCACGAAATATTTTTTAAAAATTTCCGAGAGAAGAAAAATTGTACACTCGATTTATCTTATTTTATCTATAATACTAATGATAAAGTATTCAATCAAAAGATTGAAATTACTTAACCGGAAAATGGGTTACAAAGTTCGGAACTTTTCCATAAGGATGTACGACTCGCTTGTAACTTCTCTTAAACACACAAAGTTGTTTTAATTACACCGAGTATAATACCTCGTAGGAATTCCTGAAATCTTCAAATAAAATCTTATCACTGGAAATTTTAATCACATAAAAGTTTATGTTTTCGTTATATTTTAAAAGCCATGATTACATGATCTACATCAATTAATATTAAGAACAATATAATTGTGTATACTTATCTGAAATAAGATCAAAGGCTGAAATTAGATCAGCTTCATTTGCATTATGCGAATCACGCAAATTATTAGAACTCTCATAATTCAAATTATTTTTTAATTAAATTGAATAATTGAAATTATTTTAATTCATTGTTATTTTTAATTTTTATAACTCGGAAATTTAAATTTCACATATTCGTTAGAAACTACATACACATATATTTAAAATCTAAATAAAGATTGATACATTTTCAATTGTAATCACATATAAATACACATCTTGCAACGAAATTGACACAACTGAAAAAAAAAACACATTTTTGGAGTTATCATTACGAGAATTTAAACACTCCTTGATCAATTATGAAATTTCTCCAACTTTCTGAAATTTTTCGAACAATTACAGTCAGTTACGAAAGTTTGCATACATTTTAAAATTTAAATGAAACAAATATTTTGAAAATAAATCATTTTAAATAAAATTTTATAGATACTGATTTGTTTGTTACTTATAATTATACAGATTTAGAAAAAAATGACAATATTTTACATACTTGTTTGAAATAAAGACTCACAAAATCTGCTTAATTATCTTACATATTCTACGTAATTACTACACAGATACACTAAAATGTGTTCTTATTATATTTTTTTTATTACTTTTACTGTTATATAATTACAATTTTTATTTGCATTACTTTACATATACAGATTATAATATATATGATAGCATAAGTGTAGTATATCATAACCTAGTGTATCACGAAATCGTGTTTTTCATTCATTCTTTGAAACAAACGTGAGAAATGCTGTATTATATTTTAAAAATAATTTCAACTGATTAATTAATATCTAAAATCATTCTTTTTTACGTTTTAAATATAATTCACGTGACACTGTGCAATATTTTCGAACTGTATCATTATAAATAAAAACGTGTAAATCTCGAATTTCGTCGTTCACAAATTTAATTGACAAAATAGTGCTAAACTGCTTTCCATTTCTCGTCGAAAAGTCCGCTTTTTTCAGTTGTGTCGCTATCGTTGCATTATTAGTAATTTTAAAATTTATATTTAAAAAAATATATATATAATAAATATAATAAAAATGTAAATTATTAAATAATATAATTTAATTTTATATTTGATAATTTTTGGTAAATTAATTGAACAAATAAAATATGAAAATAAAATTATTATTCCTCTAATTATGAAAATTAAAATTATATATAAAAATAATAATGATGATGGTTTAATTAAATAAATATTAATTGATATAGAAATAGTAAAAAAAAAAGATAAAATAAATTAATGTGTCTTGTGTAAAAAGAAGAGACGTGAGATTTGACGGAGAAACGGAGACCGCGATAATACACAAGGTGGGAAGATATTTCAGGACAGAGGTCGTTAGAGTTTACTTTTTATTAACTGTCAGAGACGAGATCGCAGCGAATTTTCATTGCTTGACAAATCGTGTTACGGCCCGCTGCCTCGTTGGCCAAGAAACTAAATAAGCACAGTTCATGAACATCGTCGGTGAGTAAAAACGGGCGCGGATATTCAAGCGTGTCTCTGCGATGTTTAACAAACAAGCTCGCACGTAATCTCGTGCTAGCTATTAATTTTCTCCAAGCGATGACAAGTTGTAATAGAAACTGGTAAATATTCTATTATAATTGTATTATATTTCGTTGATGTAAACAGTACGCGTCTTCAAAATTTTGCCGCCCTAAAATTGAATTGATCCTAATAATAGAAATGACGAATCTAATTTTATTGTTAATTATTTTTTATCAATCGTTAATACTATTCATAATTTGAATAATTAAATGGTAGGAGAAATTGAAAAAATTGAGTGTTAGAGCAAGAATATCGAATATTTTTACGATCTGAATCCTGGTTTAGTTCAAATTTCCATTTGGAAAAAATGATTAATAAAATGATTTGATAAGTTCATTTGTTAAGGACAAATAATACATTTTAGGGTATTTTATTCCAGTACAGACTGAATATACGTTGTTTTTAATCAGCGCGTCAAAACATTAACATGACTACGTGTTCCTCCTGGATCATATTTTCTCAAAAAAAAAAAAAAAGTCTTCCAAATTATAGAACAGTCAGGATATAAAGATCATGGTAGAAGTAGGATTCATGAGGACTCGTTAGATAAGAAGCTTTCTGCAAATTTTAATATTAATTTTTTAAATTAAAAAAATATATACTTTTAAAAATTCGACAAAAATAATTAAAATTTTATATTATTCAATTTCATTATTATCATCAAATATATTTATATTTTTTATTATTGTTAATAATAATTTAATTAATTTTCCAACAAATTTCTTAAAACATTTAGTTCCATTAAATTCTCCTAAATCTCTAATACTTTTTATAGTAATTATTGAATTAATTAGATTAATAATTTTTTCTTCCATCAGTCCTTTACAAATTAAATCAAGTTCAAAGTAGATAACATCAATAGCAACTAATATCATAGTACTTGGTATAAAATGCACCAACAAAGGAAAAAAAGAAAGAAGCAATATTTATTTTTTTGCGCTCAGCTTCGAATTCTGTTAATCAAAATAAACGCTCTCTAATTAACCATTTCCTGTAGAACCCAGCACTAGTTTCTGTTGTTTCAGATATCGTTTGTTTCAGAAGCAAGAAGTATTTATACACAACTTTATTTCAAAATATAATGAAACATTTCTTATTATTTTTCTTATTACATTTCTATTATTTCTTATTATTTACAATGTTAACTTTGATTTATCATGATAATAACCAATCATAGTTAACTCTTATTATTCAATATTAAATTTAATATTATCATTTTTTATATTTATAATATTACTTTTCATTGTTTACAGCATTACTAATCATATGAAAGTACAATATACTTGAATAATTGTATTAGGTATACTAATATAATTTATTAGATCGCTGTAAATAAAACGACTAAATTCTTTGTAAAACATCTCAGCTTTGAATCAGTTTTCATAGAACTCTTGAAAGTAATTTTAATTAAATTACGATTTACTGTATTCGATACATTTTTGACCATTGCAAAACAGAAGCTATAAATGTTAGTTACTGTTGACAGAAATTTTTTCTCCATGTTACTTCTTTACATTAATCAAAGTAGATTATTTTTTCTTTTAATATAGCTCTCGTTACGATTAGTTTTCACTGGAAAAAAAAGTATTCGAATTCACTATTGGGCCGTGGATCGTTTTGACGCATAATTTGTTTATTTATAATAAAATAATCGACGAAACACCAATTGATTGACTTTGAGCTTCAAATTAACCACTGCTGGATATACTACTTTTAACAAATATTGATCAAATATTAGTCGCTAAATTCAAAATAATTTTACACGATTGTGAAATTGAACATTTCATACGTAGACTTAATTAATTACGCAACACGTATTAATTAATTGTAATTGTAATGCAATGTGCTTGTGTAGGTACTATGATGAATACAACGACATTTTGCATGTAATTAAAAAGAAACCGATATTTTGGCATGTACAGGTACGTGAAATAATTAATGAAATCTGTATTGTTTCTCTGGACTTTGTCGGATAGCACGTAGCAGCAGTCTTTGTTTGGCATCGAATAACAAAACGCACAGGATATAATAAATAAATAAATAAATACAGTACACAGAGCCGGCTATTAAGTATTTAGGTCAATCCAAAAGTACAGCTATAACCGTTCCTAGCATTACAATTTTTAATCCATAGGAAATTGCGACATCGCGTGACCAACTCACAAAATATTCCCCATTTATAAGAGTCGAAATACACGAGAAAAAATAGCGCTTGCGGTGATTGCATTCATTTTTCATTGACTCGAAACCTTGCTTGTTTTTCAAGCAGAAAACTCATTATCCCTTTTCTTCCTTTGTATTTCGAACCGCGTTTGATAAGACCAATGATAATGTATTTCTTGAGAAATTACGCTCGATACCAAGACGATGATTCATCGTGATCTGATCGAGAAATCATGAAACAGATTTTAAAAATAAAAAAGATTCACACTTTCGGTTAAGTTTAAAATAAACGACCTTTGGAATCTTGTCTCACTCGATTCTTTTACATTTTGATCAATTTTGATAATTTTCTGAAATGACAGAGATATTTAGCATTACTCAAATATCATTCGATGTACAGGGTGTCAAGGAAATAGCTTATCAAATTTTGGTATTAAATACTTTACTCTTCTTAAGGGAGGAAAAAGTCTGAAAACTCTTTCTGAGACATTGTCGCGGTTACATTAAAGTTTGTTTTTATTTTAAAATCAGTAAGGTTTAGGATCAGTAGGAGGTAGAATCAGTAGGATTTGGAATCAGTAGGATTTGGACTCCTTGAATTAGTTTTATATCGTCGCACCACTGGCTTGTATCGTCGCACCACTAGAACTGCCCGTTCTTCCCACGTGCCTCGTCTAATCGATTCTTTTCGAAGATTCGAGAAGGTGAAGAAGAAGACATAAACAAAAAAAAAAAAGAATCACGCGATCGACACGCAGCCAATCATATAACCGCGCGATGTCGAAACAATTGTCCAATCGCAATTAGAGCCTTCCGTTTAACCGAATGCGTGCCGTTTGACCACGCGCACGCGCGCGGCGCGAAAACATAAACAAAGGAACCGCCTGACTTTCTGGCCCTCGCCTGCGAGACCGAACAGACACAGACATATAAAAATATTCAAAATTTATTCAAAGAAATTTCTGCAAAAATCTATTTTTTCAACGATATAACAATATATACATACTTCTCATTGACGTTTCAAAGATTGTCGAAGACGCTCAAAAATTACTATACTCGTGTTCCGAATTTTTTCACACGAGGCAATAATCCCAATAATTAATAATGTTATTGTGACGAACAAAACTTTCAAAATGTCTCCATATAAAGATCCAAATTCTACTTGAAATTCTGTGTCTGAGTTATTCTATGTAAATTTTCGATATAAACAAAAAAATATTTACATCTCGAAAAGAAAAGAACCAGAATAGAATATAGAATTTCGGACCTATGTTTATACGATCTTTTTTCTTTCTTATTGTTAGTGGCAGTAGAACACGATACCAAAATCTGAATTATTTCCTTGACACCCTGTACAAATTATCCGACATCTCGGTTGCCATTAGATTAAGTTTACTAAAGTACACGATCTTTAATACTTCTTGAACATTCAATTTTTTGTGCTTCGATTAATTTATAATTGCAATATAAATGTAATCATACTAATAGTTAAGAATAGTTACTATTTTTCAAATGACAGAGATATGCAATATTTTAAAAATATTAGATACTTAAATTATCTGACATTACCAAGTTACTTTGGATTAAAATACATTCGATATTTTAATTTTAATTAATTTATAATTTATAATAAATATAACCACATGAGTAGTCAAGAAACCTTTCCATTACTTTCTGAATCAATAGAGATATTCAATATTCCTCAAATATCGCTGTATATCCAGACTAAAGTAAATCTAGATTACTTTGGATTAAGTTTACTAAAATAGACGATTTTTATTATTTTACACTGTAACTGATTTAGAAGTGTCTTATAGATATAACCACGTGAATAATTAAGGAATCAATCTAGTATTTTTTAAATACTAACGTTGCTGAGATATCTGGATTATCTGACATCTAGGTTACCTCAGATTCCTAAAATATTTAGGACACATATAACATTTAAGACATTAGTGACTGAAACATGACTAAAGCATTTAGAGCATCTAAAATATTCAGGTTACGTACAGTAGTAGTATATTTAACATATACAGAGATGAATGAAAATATTCACACACTCACATGAAAAATTGTCTATGTTTCAAACTATAACTTCATTATAATGTCTATGTTTCGAATTGTTTAAATTTCACAAAGAAATATTATAGAATAATCCAGTTGGTTTCATTTTAAAATGCAAAATCTCTTCTTTGATTTAAATTTTGCGTTGGTTTTTATCTAAGATGTCTTTACATCACCTAACAGATGAAAAACCAAAGATACGTTTGTCTTCGAAAATTATAAAAATTCAAATTAAATTTGAATTCGTTGAAAATTTTTTTTCGGGACGAAATCTACCATGATCTTAAAAATAATAGTCTCCTTTTTACAATAATTTTTAAATTTTGTTGTACGATTTTCTGTTCAATAAAATGGCGAAAAAAAATTGTACAAATTTGAAGAGATTGATTATAAAGGAAAAACTTCAATCTTTAAGATTATGATATATCTATTTATGAAAAAATATTTTCAATGATTTTGAAGGCATTTGAATTTTTAACAATAACGGTTTTTAACAATAAAAATATGTACTTCTGTCTCTGTATGTATTTCGCACATTCGTTACGACTCAAAAACGTGCGTCTTTCACGAGAAGCGAGAACTAGTTTTTTAGCGTAATTAACTTTTACTTTGCTACCGCAAACTGTAAACGAAGGTTTTTTGTGTCCGACACATTTTTCACTACGTAAACGTCTTTAAAAAAAATCTGAAAATATTCACATAGTATTTTCAAACCTCCTAAAAATTGAGATTCGAATAAAAAATTTGAACAACCATTTTGGAATTTACATACATTATTATTGACAATCAATTATTATCTGTTTAAGAAAAATTTACAGTAAGGATTAATATTATTTTGTTAATCAAAGAATTAACGTAATTCGAAATATGTAATACTTTTTTCACTTGTTTTCAATTACAAGCAGAATACGACTATTCATAATAAGTTCACAATGCTTCACGAATAAACTCTGGATTTTTATGAATTTATAGTAAGTTTGGAAGTGGCAAACCACATATAATGCATACAATATGAGAGATGTACATATTATATGAAATATATTATATTAAATATTGTATTTAATATTATATGAAATATTCAAAGTAAAATGCTTTTTATAAAATTTAATAGATAAATTAATTAATTTTTTATCTATTCTATTTTGTATTCTGTAAATTATTTTCATAAAAATATAAAAATATAAAAGCATTTATAGTTTGCATACGAATCAAAAAGAACTCTTCTCTATATCAGCTAAATTATGCTAATAGACAAGATTTTAAGTCGGATAGTGTCTCTCATATTACATTCTCATAGAAGCAACTGGAAAATTGTATCCAATTTTCACCATAAGTATACAATACATATCTAAAATGTCTATATTTTTATTTTCTTTAAAATCATACACAACATTAAATTATTAAAAATTATAAAATATATATTTATAGTATGATTAAAGTTCCTGTATATAACAAAAAATGAAATGAAAAGTATTTGAAGTGGACTATTTGAAATTAGTACTGAAAAGCTTAAAATACTACACGTAAAAATATCTAAACACATCTAATCGATAATAACAAATGTAAGCTTGCTCTTACAATTCGAAAGAAAGAATAAAAATTGAAATTGTGGCTTCATTCACTAGTTATTACTAGACTGTAAATTTTTATGCATTCATGGAAAATTTTGAAGTGCAAAATTTCAGAAAATGCATATAATATAAAAAATACACAAAATAAAAGCGTTTTTTTATAATATTCAATACATAAAGCAATTTTTCATCAAAATCCTATTTTTTAAATAATTATAATAATACTAATTATAATTATATACTAATTATAATAATATTATAATTCTCATAATATCGTTATATGTATATTCTCAAAAATATAAAGTTACATAAAAGTTTGCAGTCGCAATATCACCATTTAAATGTCAACCAAGACATTTTTTAATCTCGACAAAACTCTTCGCACGAATTGGATATAGATAGAAAAAAAACTATGAAATTTGCTGCCGTAAACGACTTAACTTTTTGTAAGAGAAATCGTAGATTGAATAATTGATTCTGTTATTAACTAAGTCATTGCCCCTTTTGTCGATAGATTCACTCTACACTTTCTTTTGTTTTGTTAACGTGGTCAGAGCATCTAACCTATATTTTTTTCTTACTGTGTGGACTTCTACTTTTAATTAGTAAAAAAATTATATCGATTAGTTCTTTAGTTTTGTTTTTATCCCAATTTAAAAATGGAAAAACAGGACGTGCACTTCCGACACATTTTATTGTATTACTTCCGAAAAGGCAAGAACGCATCGCAAGCACAAAAGAAGTTATGTGCCGTATATGGAGATGAAGCCTTAAAAGAAAGGCAGTGTCGAAATTGGTTTGAAAGATTTCGTTCTGGTGATTTTTCACTGAAAAATGCACAACGATCTGGTCGCCCAGTCGAAGTGGATGAAACCCATATCAAGGCCATTATCGATTCAGATCGTCACAGCACAACACGAGACATTGCAGAGAAGCTCAATGTATCGCATACATGCATTGAAAAAAAATTAAAAACCCTTGGTTATGTCAAGAAACTTGATTTATGGATCCCTCACCAGCTAAAGGAAATTCATTTGACGCAACGGATTAGCATCTGTGATTCGCTTCTGAAACGCAATGAAAATGATCCATTTCTGAAAAACCTAGTTACTGGCGACGAAAAGTGGATAGTTTATAAAAATGTTACTCGCAAGAGATCGTGGGTGAAGCAAGATCAACCAGCCCAAACAACATCAAAAGCAGAGATTCACCAAAAAAAGATTATGCTGTCAGTCTGGTGGGATTACAAAGGAATTTTGTATTTTGAACTCATACAGAACCAAACAATCAATTCAAATGTGTATGTTGAACAACTCGACAAACTGAACGATGCAATTGAAGAAAAGCGGCCGGTATTGTCAAATCGGAAGGGTGTTGTTTCCCATCGTGATAACGCAAGGCCCCACACATCTTTGGTCACTCGGCAAAAATTATTGGAACTGGGTTGGGATGTTTTGTCACACCCACCATATAGCCCTGATCTTGCGCCTTCGGATTACCATTTGTTTCGTTCCATGCAAAACTCTTTAAATGGTAAAATTTTTAATAACGCGGATGATGTCAGATCACACCTAATTCAGTTTTTTAATAGCAAAGACCAGACATTTTACGAACGGGGAATTTTTACACTGCCAGAACGATGGAAAAAGGTCATCGACAAGAACGGGCAATATCTAATTGAATAAAGTTATATTTTTTAACAAAAATTCTGAATTTTCCTTCTTATTTGAAATCGGCAATGACTTAGTTGCCAACCCAATATAAGAGGATAGTCAAAACATACTTTACGTAATTATTGAGTGTGGAGATAATTAATAGTTTCATAAATCTGCCAACTAGCATCATTAAAAAATACAAGGTACAATTATAATACAAACATAATTATGTATAATAATTTATAATTTATGAAAAAAATAAGAGGAACTAGAATTGCAGAAAAATTAATTAAACAGTGAAAGCTACAATTAACTGGTTACAAGTCTTAGAAGGATACAGTTACAAGAACGAAAGGCAAAACATAAAAAGAATCCAATACGATAATTGCCTTCTTTTTTGTGTATTAATTTGTAGGTAATTATTAAATATTATAACAATAAGTAATAAATAAAACCTCAAATGCTGCTTTATTTCATTTTATTTTGCTGTTTTGGCTTAAGAAAACGTCTTTTAAATGTTATTATTTATTATTATATTTACTTAAATTTGTTTGTTGCCAAATTCTCTGTACACAATAACACCGAAGTATTTGAAATATATAATTTCAAGTATAGACAAAGTATACTAATTATTGAACTGGTTAATAAATACAACGTATCTACGACATACGTATCTACGTATAAATCTTTACTCGATTTAATGTTCAGATACTATGATATTCTTATAAGTATCTTCTATATATTTATTTGAAATGCGATTATAAAATTTTCTGAATTGTAATATTATATCAAAGTATATAATTCAATTTACAAATATATAAAATTATTTTATTTTTATTATTTTCTACGTAATAAATTGTAAACGAAATTGAATAAAATTAAAATACTGACGATCAAGAAAACATTAAAATTATTACGATCTTTTTTATGCGTATCAAACTGAAAGAACATTACGTAATGTTAAGGACTCTAGTATTTTTTCGACATTAATATTAATATAAGTTTAATTTCGTTTATAATTTATTATATTGAATTATGACGACTTGAATAATTAATTTTGCGTATTTTTAAAATATAATATGTGTTTCCGATTACGATTCAGAAGATTTTCTTAGCAAATGATAGCAGAAACTTTAAAAGCATCATGGTATTTGAAAATTAAATAGAAGTCTTGAGAATTTACATATAATACATTTAATACATATAATACATATACTTAAAATATTCATAATGCTGATCTATAGATATCAGAATATTTCCACACATTCAAACATTTTGCAAACGTTTTCAAATATCTAAATCTGAATATTCAGAAGACTAGAAAGATCCAAAATACATAAAATAACTCAAATGCATAAGACATTTCGTACACTGTTACAATTTTCAAAAATAAATAAGTAAAATGAAATCCAAGATACAATTTAAATAACAAGTAAAATAAGTAAAATAAAACTGCGAAAAAAAAAACATAATCCAAAACATAATTAGAAGAATAAGTGAAATTAATAAGACAAAACACAAAAAATCCAAGATATAATGAAAGTAATAAATGAAACGTATAAAATGAAGTATAAGAAAACTTCATGACCCGATCCAAATAATCCAAAGTGAGAAAGTAAAATACAATAAAAGATCCAAACAAAATCCAAACAGTACGTGAGAAACAAGTAAAATGAAACTGCAAGGAATCCAAAACACAAAATCCAAATAATGAGTGAAACATGTAAAATGAAATACAAAAAATCCAAGACACGATCAATTCTCTCTCGCAGCTGGTAAAGATGATCCACATCTATTTCCAAGCTGAACGGAAGCCTCAATAAATCTGCAAAAGTGCAGATTTCATTGAAATTTGAATAATTTCAGATTGAAACTTCTGTCGATCAAGAAAAGTAAATTCCGAACAAAGAAACAGGCAAACGAAGCGTACTTCTCTTCCGCCAAGAGACGGAATCTTGATTAATGGTGCAAGTTTCCAGCGCCTCCGCGGTTCTGGCCATGCTCAGAATTTATAATGGGACGAGGATATATTAAAATGGCCTTCACATCTGAGAACTCGGCGCCCATTGGCAGGACGCCATTGTCCCTGACGGTAATCACGGAAAAATAACGTCGTTCCCCGCTGCAAATCACCGCTTCATTTTTTGATCGATGAAGGCAATTACGCTTCGAAACGTTAATCGGAGAGAAAAAGTCACGTTTCATCCTCGAACTTCGCATTAGTCATTATTAGCGGCTGGTGATCGTACGCTGATTAGAGAAGTGCTATTTACGCGAATGAACCTTTTCAACGTTGCTTCCCAAGTTGGATGTAATTGCTAGGAAGATGTACGTCAAGTCTCTCTTTGTATTTTTTCTTTTCTCTTTTTTTTTCCTTTTGTGAATTTTCTCATATTATTAACTATATACTATCTCATTAAGTCTTATCAATTTACTAATTTGCTAATTTAAGGACTACTTTGCTAATTTGTAGGTAATATGGTTGACTAATAAATTCTCTTCCTTTTTTGTGAATTATGAATTCAAAGTGTAAAATTAAAAAAAAAATGATACTGTTACATCTGTACTAGATAGTAGTATAATAGAAACTTTACATATTAATTATTAGGATAGTTGTGAAAAGAATTCTACACAATGGGTGTGGATGTGCTAAACCATATGTACATACACAGTAAACCATAGAAGAAATCTACATGCATTTGTCAAATTTCAAATAAATATTCAAAAAAATAGTTTTCAACATTTTATGGGTCTCTTTTAATTTGTTAATTTAAATTAAACTAATTCTTAAATATTGTGTAAAGTATTTTTTATATAACATAATCATGATATAAATATACTAATGTACAATTGTAATACAAATATATTTGTAATTACAATATATAATATATGGTATGTAAATATATAATAATTATTAATTAAATAATTAGAATTAGAATTAGAATAATAAGAACAGTTTTTATATAATTCAATGTATAATTGTATAATAGATTTTGTGATTTTTGTTTGAATTTAATTTTTGAACTAACGTTTGAACTAAAAAAAAAGAAATCACAAAGATAAGACAATTCTTTAAATTTTGGTGAACTTGCGTTGCTTTGCCCAAGTATAAATGAAATGTTGGACTTTCGTAAATTGTATTATTCTTTTACGAAATTTGTTTTCATTCATTTTATAAATCCCATATCCTCCAATTCAATTGATGCATAAACTCAAATGTTTCTGAAATCACAGAAATATGTATAAGCGAAGTGAATTTTTGACCAACGTAAAATACAAACCGCTCTTTTCCAAATGCTGGCGATGAAATCATTTTCTACAGTTATTTACGCAATAAACCTATACCTGAACCGCGAATGTTTCCCAAACTCATTCTCAAGTAGTATCCATTCCCCTGGAAATCGGAGACATTTCGCTGGAAACGAACAAACAATAACTATGCCGGTTCCCCTGACCGAAAACTCTGCCTCCCCCTCGAATGCAAATTCACGACTAAGCGACGATATTACATCCAGCTTTGGCATACCAATTTGAATGTAGATCGGAGTTATACGTTTCGCTACGATGGATCGACTATGAAAGTCCGAGTAACCGGTTACCCGGTGGCTTATAGAATATATACCGCTACGAAATGAAACGCCGGGGACTTTACCTTGTAACTGCTGACCGCGTGTGCACCATCGTAGATGTAAAGATGATCGTTGCAGTCCAATTGCAGTTGGTCGAAACGAAGCATGAACCGTTGGAGGATACTATGCGTTTGAAAGGTGATGGTGCAGTCGAGGTCCTTCTCGAGCTGCGAGATCAGAACAGCCCCGTCTATTTTTCTGTAGAGATCTCGCATATAGTTCTTCTTGCACACGTCGCTTATCTGATCTGCAAACGTATAGATCGTAAAATTAAATTATTGGGAATAAGGTAGTTGCGCGTGAGCTTTAATTTCTTTCAATTCAGTTGCGCTCTTATCTTACTTAATCAAATTGAAATTTAATCTACATTATCCAATATTATTTCTAATATTGTTGATATCTTCCACGAAAACGAATTTGTCCCGAATGCTTCTCTTGTCTGTGGATTCCACATCTTTTTATAAAAAAAAGAAATTGATTGTTGTGGTAAAATATTGTTTCGTCCTTAATGAGTTGAAGAAAAATTGACGCGAACGAGATATTGGAAAATATTAAATAGAAAAGTTCGCCACTTGTTTTATTATGTCTTACGTTTCGCAATTATCACATTAATATAATAATAATAATAATCAAAATAATTACATATATTAATACAGTTATATTATATATATTATTAACAACTATTATATAAATGACTATTATATTATATAATGTTATTATAATTAATTAATTATATATACAATTGTTAATTTTATTAATTTCTCAATTTTTATTAATTTTTTATTATATCAGTCTTTCACTGTATGTTAAAAATGTAATGACAAACAATAGATAATTTAATTTTACACATTCTTTCGTGAACATTATTCGTTGCTTTTGCTGTTAAGTATAACTCCATTTCATAAAATTATATATTATTTCATGTTGTCCGTCTTTTAAATGTCTTCTATTCCTCACTATAGACGTAATATTTCGGAATTATATTAACTATTGTAATTTTCTACTTTACATTAAACAGAATGAGAATTCTTTCAAATATACATATTGCATACTTATTACGACACAATTCAAAAAGATATAATTTTCCAAGAAACAACGAAATTCAAAATAATACGCCTTTTATGTTATCAGAAGTACCCGTTTACACAGATAATTAGAACAAATTTCATAATAAAACGTATTTGCAAAATACAATACGATATCATAAACCAAATTAGTTGGTCAAATTATAAAAATAAATAAATAACATTTTCATAATTGGTCAAAAAGTGTTTCTGCAACATTCACAGAATGACTACCGTATGAAAATCGTATTTTTTTGTGTTGTCACTCTCGTCACGAGTATGTGATATATATAAAATAATAGAAGGCTGAGAAATCAATCAGTCACTTTTCAGATCAAAAACAAATACCCTTCTATTGTCAAAATCTTTAATTGATGGAAGAGTTTAGTCATTACAAGACAATCATTACAATATCATAATTAAATCATATCATTGACTGACGTTATGTTGATTAGCTTCTTAGTCGTTCGTATACTATATTCCAAATACTTCAAACGTAAAACGTTAAAAATAAAATATAAAATGAACAATTCGTTTTATCATTCGTAACTAGAAAATTAATCGGTACTTGTTCTCTGAAGCTTTCCCGTCGAACGCTTTTGCCAGCTAATATCAATTGTACCGAAAAGTTTTTGCCGTTTCGTTGCTCGTAGCCGGTTGCATTGATAAGAAACAATTTTATCGACTTTTAAATCCACTCAAGTGCACCAGACATCGGGGCCTGATGTCTGTCCCGGTTGTTGGCAAGCTAGGTCGAATTATCCAATCGATTGACGACCGATTGATTCGCGCATCGCTAGGATAATAGCTCGAATTCGATTTCGATGCATCTGCGATTAACTACGGTCTACCGGATCCGATGCGATAAGAGGAATGGAAAAAAAAAATAGGACAGAATTTCTAACAGTGTTCACGTACATGTACACGATACGATGTTAAAAAGCATGTAGAGAAAGATAGTACATCGGATATCGAGTTAAATACTTTAAACTGGCAAGCGTCAAGCAATAATTGAAGACAGTATCTAAAATCGATTTCATCCTGTTTAAGCACCGCTATTTTAATAGATGGATATATATGTGTGTTTTTCAACTGTTTTATTTTCTTCTTTGAAGGAAGATCTTTCATGAAATTATTATTATCTTCATTATTATCTTCTTCAAGAAGATGCCCCCGTTTGGGGGATCGGAAAGTAATATCCGTTTTAAAAAAATAACAATATAAGCGTATTATTAAAAAATTTCTTTACTAACACTCGCTTATTTTTTAATGTAATCATCATTCCTTTTTAACTTTCTATGACCAGAATTATTAATTCGTTGTAGTTACTTTTGTTTACTGTTATTATTATTTTTAATTGTAGCTATTAGAATTAATTGTTTGTAGTTACATCAATTAAAAACTTGAAGACCAATAATTGTAACATTTTCGTAATGACGTTTCGTTCATGAAATATGATAACAAAGCATTATATGAAATAAAATTATGAAAATATAGATACATGTATATGTAACTTTATACAATGTTATAAACAATTAGGGACTAATAATTTATCATAAAATTATAAATTATAGAAAATTGTAAATATTTATTTATAAACCATAAATAAAATTATAGAATTTGAGTGAAAGATTGAAAAGAATGATAAATGGAACGTCACGTTAACGCAATTTTGGCTTTTAATGAACGAAACATTTCTCATAATGGAACAAGTTTTTGTACACTTTGTCCCCTGGAAGTTCACGTAACCATTGCACGCCGTCCTTTAAACTTTAAAAGATCGTCTCCTGCATCGTTTCCTCTTCTCAAGAACTCTTTCAATTTTGTGAAAAGATGGTAATCGCTCGAACCCAAGTACTGCTATACATATGTGACTCGACGAAGAATTTCTGTTTTCTCAAAGGAGAATTTTAAGCGTACGGTGAATCGCACTTGACGGAATTTTCTCTCATCAACATTTCAAATGTATGAGGTAAATGTATAAAATTATAAACGTAATAATAATAATTTTTTAAATAATTAAAATGATTTAAATCAATTTAACATTTAATTTGAAATAATAAATATGATTAAAATTAATAAATTAATTTAATATTTAATTTAATAATTTAATTTTAGTATTTAGTGTACAAATCTTGCAAAATTCGGATCGTAACTTGCTCGTACCTATTTTCTCTTTTATTTATTTTATTGTTCACGTAATCCGTTTGTTTATTATAATTGGCGTTTTCAATTACAAAATACTTTTTAGAAAGATATAAATAAATAAAAAGTACGATTAAATTATATAAACTCGGTATGGTCTCTCGAAGGTTCTTCCTCTTTTCGAAACTCCTTTCTCTTCGAAACTATTTCCAATTCCTAGCTTCCTCACGAACATCCCCTTGAAGTTTCAACACTCACAATCAGAAGAATCCCAAGAATTTCATGCCAATCCACAATTTACAATTAAATCGATACAACTAAATAGTTTCCAATAAATTCGAAATAGTGACACCTTTTAAAACAAAACTACTATTATGCAACAAATATTATATATAGGGTGATCCATCATCTTTCTGATTCGGAAAAACGGTGATTCTACGGGAAAAAACTGGTCGAACATTTTTCCAATGTAAGCTTCGTTTCGAAAAGTCAAGTTTAGAAATTGATCAAGCATAATTAAACTGAGCTATTCCTGAAATAGTCAGAAACGAACAGTTATTCTACTTGACAAAGTAAATGAAAAGTGTAGAATAAAATATTTCCGTTATATAGACTTTGGTTATGTTTAATTAAAAATTAGCTCACAGTAGAAAATTGAACTGTCTGGAGAACGAATGTTTAATAAAGTTTAATAAATTTAATTTATTATCAAGTTATTTGTTCCTAACTAGTCAAAGTTAGCTGAATTTGATTATACTTAGTTTAGTTTTCAATTATTTAGTTTTCTCGAGAACAGAGATTTAAATTAAAAAATTTCATTCTTCCTTTCCGTTTTATTTTTCAATGTAGAATTTCATGATATATTCATTAACAATTTATTATTAAATCAATATAATTACAATTCCCAATAAATTACACAATAATAACATTCAAAACAAAATTGTCTGCGATAAATATACTTTTTCTAGAAATTCCTTCAAATTTCTTCTTCTTTCGGAACTATTTCCCATTCCTACTTGTCTTTCCAGAGACATATTCCACTTTAACCCTTTTTTATATCCTGACAATACTTGAAAGTATCGATTTACAAATGCTTATATCACTTTAATTGACAATAATTCCTTGTGGAGTTAGAAAAGACATGTAAATTTGTGAATCGCAGGAAGAGAGCACGAGAATGTTTAAATATTCTTAACTTGTATAGAATTACGTTTTTTATTTTTTCCGATTTATCAGCTTGGATGTAATGTACAGAAGCCTTCCTTGTGTAATTACGCAATTTTTTGAATATTAAATTATCAAAACAAACTGTCCGTTAATAATTGGGAGTTCATCTGCTACTAGCAGATACTTCATTCTTACTATAACGTTCGAATATAAAAATATTTGAAAAATACAAGTTCAACAAAAAAAGTAATCTACTGCACATGAAATTATCAGAAAATTTATTTTTCTTTTCTCTACGTTTACAATATGTCAAAAATCATCTAACGATACAAAAATGTCACAGTCAGGCTTCAACACTCGGAAGAATTAAAAAAATTTCACTGTACGATCATCTACAGTTTACTATTAAATTAATACAGCCACAATTCCCAGAACAAATTCAAAGAACGCAACAGTACCGTCCCCGAAACGAAACTACCATCCGCAACAGATACCTACAAAACTCCTTTAAACTTCTTCGAAACTATTTCCAATTCCTACCCCTCCTCGTGAATACCCGCCCTGAGAGCTCTAAAACTCGGAAAAATCGTCCTCAGCCTATCGTGGTGCCCTCGACCTCAACTTCGTTACAGACGGGTCTAACGGAGCAAATGAATCGTAACGCGCACACAGGGGAGCGAATTAATTCGCGAATTCGATAGAACTCGATTCGCGTGACAATTTCACGGCTGAAAGTCGGGGACGTTCGTTTCGACTGAGTGAGCGTAAAGATAAAAAAAAAAGAAAGTACGATCAGGGAGAGGGGGGAGGGGCGGGGGTAGAGAGTCTGCGCGAAGGAGAGAAACTCGATTGAAAAGTTTTCGCTCGTGTTGCTCAGGGGACAAAGGCGTGAGATAGTTTTCCGCATGGCGTGGTTGCAGCTGCGAGAAAGGTCGTGTTCTCGAATGTGGGCCGAAAGCATTCTCGGGGGGAGGGGGGTGGGGAGGGGGGGGGGTGTGACTCTCGTGCAAAATTCTCGATGAAGTGCGCGAATCGTGAATCGCGGCTCCTAGGAGGGGAAACGAGCCTGACTGCTGCTCACTGCAGAGACAGAGATTATATTGGATCTCTGGACAATTTCGAAGGTTTTGCAAATGAGAGGAGAATCGCCGGTGAATGGGCGGAATTAGAGCAACAGATGGTTAAGTGTCGCGGGCCCGATTATTCGGAACGGGACACACTTCTTTCGCGATGAAATTCCAGACGATTCGACTATTCAGAATATCGCAATAATCGTGGTATAATTGGGGAGATGTAGTGCTCGCTACTTTTTGCCAATTATATTTATTCATTGAAAACATATGTAAACGTTTAAAACAGAATATGTGCAATGTTCTTAAAAGTGATATGTGTAATAAATAAGACAGCGAAAAGAACTTGAATATTAGTATTATTCGTAATATTAGTCATTAATAATATTATGATTACTATATTAATAATAAAAATTAAAGAACTTATTCTTGTGCAGCAAAGATTGTTAGAAACGAAGGAAAATTTGATCTAATTTTTTTTTACAACTTCTTTAAATTATAGTTACTTAATTTCTTTTATTATACATATATTACATAATTTATGTATTGCATAATTTAATTACATGATTATATAAATAATTTAATTTAAATTCTTTATAAAATATATTTTATAATTTTTTCATTTCTAATAAAATTTTGGTGTCTCTATAAATTAGCTTTCATTATGAATTTTTCAAAATTATATGTGATTTCTTTATCTATATTCAAGTTGTTCTCGCTATCTTATTTATTTCTTGTATCACTTTCGAAACTCAAATCTTAAAATGACGGATTTCAGATCTCTTATAAATTATTAAAAGCTGTCAAGCTATTGTCAGAATTTATATTGATTTCTGTTGCAATAACTTTTGTTCGGACAGAAGTTACCCGAGTACGTGCACCTGATTAAACGTCAAACTCGATTTTCTCGACAACGAAGCATCAACTGACAAAATTTTTTGTCCATTCTTTTTTTTCACTTATTTTTAAATATAGGATATACAAGATATCTTTCAAAAAATTTTCAATTGAGCGAACAAAATTACTCAATCACTTATCTTATTCAAAGATATCACATGTATGTATATATATATACCGTTTGTTAATCGTCTAACGAATATAAAATGTACGTAATTTTCTAAATCTATATTTTCTGATCTATGTTAAATCTGTACTAAATTTTTAAATCTATGCTACATAAATTAATTATATAAATAACGATACATTGTGCATCGAAATCATATTTTAATATCAATTGAATACTGCCAATACTTTTGACAACTTTTGACACGACGAAAATAATTCTGTCTGTCGTCTTTCTGGGAAAATAGATTTAGTGGTAATTCTATAACCCATTTATTCAAATTTGTTCTACAGTGATTCAGTTCCAATTGTATCAGAAAATAGTTCGTGTTATTCACGTTACACGGTTTATCCATTTCTACGTTCTACGTGAATTTATGTTTACGCAAATTTAGCACAATCTAGCGTTAACATATCTAGAGAAGAAGCGTTCCGATTATTCTTTATTGTGAAATAATTATAAAATTACAGTTATACTGTTCTAATATTTGCTATGTCTTGATCCAATTAGTGGTATTGTAACGAATAGAAATTACTAATATTATGCGTGCACCATATACATAGATCGTTAACGTTATATTTGAATTATATTATTATATTTAAATTATACAATATTTTCTGAATAAAAAGACATACTGCTGGAACAGTTGCAAACCTACTTATAAAATCTACTTGTAAAAGTTTTGTAATTATAAAATTGTTTGTCGGCTTGTTCAGTTGCAAACGATATATTGATTATGATAAATTAAATATTTATAGAGAAATATTTTATAGACCACACATGTTTAACTCTGATATAACGTTGTTATATAATGATTCGTCCAAAAATAAATTTTTTTAAAATAATAGAATTTTTTTATATTATTTTATTTGGAATACATTTCCTCTTCAACAAAAGGACAATCTGCAAGTAAGATCACCTAATCAAATAACTTTTCCATATTTTTTATTTCTTATATTCACCTCTTTATAAAATATTAGTGGAGCAAAAAAAGAAAAAAAATTGAAATATGAAAATTTACTTCCTTTCAGTTCTAACATAATGATTTTTCAAAAATCTGTTAAAATATAATATAGTTGTCAGAAATTATTTATTGAATTTTAACGTCTAACAATATATATTGTACATTGTACGTATAATAATGATCACAATAAGAGTCATTTATAACATACGCTACAATATACAAACTAATTATACGCTGTAATAAACATAATAAATGATAAGTATACTTAGCAACCTATAAAGAGTTAACTCAGTTTACTTACTGATTTTGTACTTTTTATATAGTTTTAGTTGTATCCTCTGTAATTCTACGTACCTACTCCTACGTATATACTCACACCGAAGAAATTTTTTTACTCCTTATAAATAAACAGATGAGAATGTTATATAGCACAACAAACAGGGAAGATAATATGAAAAACAGCGAAGATAATATGAAAAATTGAAAACTTCTCTCTTTTAAAAATATTTCATTCGCCGCAGTGTTCCTTTTGCAAACAAAGAGTCTTTTGATAACTCGTTTCATTTAACAGATATTTAGTTTGTCTCGGGCATTTTATTTGCAATCTAAATTAACCAGCTGAATTACAGAGTTCTGATATAACAGAAAACGAATAAAAGGGGCAAATATTTGGATAGTGAAAAGAATTCTCCCTCGTTGTGGAGAAAAACTTTGTTCGCGTCCCAGAAAACGCTCGTCGCTCCAAAAATTATTCTTTGTTCTCCGTTGCTGGTACAATTCCAATGAGGTCGCCAAGAAAGATCATTTTAAAATTATCGTTGTGAATGCATCACTGTACCGTACTAATTTTATTTACAGAATAATCATACTAAAATTACCTTTTAATATTTAAATAAGATAATTACCATGTTAAAAATTAATTATCGTATAATTACGCTTTTCAAGCGGGTAGCTGTTATCGATACGAAATGTATTCAAAAGAAAGTTACTTACGCGTTTAATGTAATATTTCTGAATCCTTCAAAGCCATTAATTAATAACAGTAATGTAATAATTTAACGTTATTTAACGTTATTAAATTTAATTTTTCAAGTTGCAGATTGCATATTATTAAAAGAAATATTTCTATTTTCGTTCTTTTCGCATTGCATTAAAAGAAATACTACAACGATATAATATTGTAACATTTTGTTATTCTCATTGATATTCCTATATTATCTCTCTTATTTTAAGATTTAAACATTAATTAATTCTCAATTTGAATATAAATTTTCATTCATTTCAACAATCTTTAGAATACGATATTCAGAAATAATAACATTCAGAAATAATAATACTTAAATATAATATTTCTATGTTTTTGAAAACATTAATAATGCGCATTATATTAATAATATTTCGTTCCATGATATTCATTAACATACAATATTCATATATTCGGACGTTGTACTTTCTACTATAATAGTTAAATGTCGACAAATTCAATTTGAATATAATAAACTTCTTATTCGTTTCAATAAACATTATGTCAACTGCAGCATTTTTCAATTTTAGCAACTGTATTTCGACAGAATTTTAGAGATTAACCGCAGACGACGTTGAACTCGCGTTCCACTTATTCTGTTAATTTCCTCGGGCCATGTTATTGTCAAGTATTTTTAGAGTACTTGAACAACAGGGAACGTTATTTCTCCGTTGAATGAATTCTTCAGGTTGTAAGTTAATGAGAAATATTTCCTTTTCTCCTCGCTTATTTTCATTGTTATTAATATAATTAAAAATTAAATAATTAAAGAACTAACTAGAAAATTGTTTTAATTCCTAAATATTATAATAAGTATTGTATGTATTTTGGATATTCAAAGAACTATATATTTTTCAAAAATTAAGAAACAATGTATTCCTCAAAAAATTACTGTTTATTCTACTGTTTATTTCAGAGCTATACATAAATTGCAAATGAAAATAGTGTTAAGAGATAGTATGTTATATATTAATATTAAACTTTTAATTAAATATATTAATATTAAATTTTATCTTTTTCTATAAAAGTCACCAATAAATTTTCAACAAAAAATCAGTTGCTGGTATTTGCTAGCCTCTGCTAGAGCCTTTACTAGCCTTTACTAGCCTTTACACCTCCTTACTTTTACTTCCCTTCACTCCCCCTTTTCTCCCCTATTTACTTCTCTGTATCCCTTTACTGCCCTTTAGTCCCCATTTACTTCCTTTTACTTTACTCCTCTTTACTCTACTTTACTCTACTTTTTACTTTCCTTTATTCCCCTTTATTCCCTCTACTACTTTTTAGTCCCTTTACTCTCCTTTACTCCCTTTTACATCACTTCACTTCCTTTTATTCTCCTTTGCTCCTCTTTGTTCCTCTTTATTACTCTCTTATATTCTCCTTTACTTTCCTTTATTTTCTTTTACTCTCCTTTACTCTCTTTTATTCTCCTTTACTCTCCTTTACTCTCTTTTATTCTTCTTTACTCTCCTTTACTCTTCTTTACTCTCCCTTAATCTTCTTTACTTCTAAAAAATGAAGTAAAGGAGAGTAAAGAGAGTAGAGTAAAGAGAGTAAAGAAAATAAAGGGAAGTAAAAAGTGGAGTAAAGTAGAGTAAAAGGGAGTATAAGGAGATAAAGGGAAGTAAAAAAATAAGAGATAAAGTAAGGTGAGTAGAAAGTAGAGAATAGAGTAAAACAGAGCAACTGGACCTAACTACTTATTGCTTACATGTAGTAGCTTCGTAAAAGTGAAGGATCTACATATCTTTCAAAAGGATAAATTCTCAAATCTGAGATTTTATGTTTCTCGAATCTTCCCGCATTTCTTACAACATCCTTCAAAATTCAACTCAATCGGTGGCCATTCGAAATTATAACTAAAAATAATTTTAAGTAATTAAATATTTAGTTCAGAATTATTCTTAAAAAATATATATAATTATATATTTAATTTAATATTATTTAATATATTTTATACATTTTTTACTTCATATTTTTGTAATAATTTGAAATTTAAAATTTTAATACACTAGGTGTGTCGTGTGCCGATCCGAATCTGCATAATGAACGCAAATTTGATTGGTAGCCTGCTGCTTTCAACGCGAATGAAAGTCAGCTGGTTCAATTTAAAGTTTGTTTTAATGTTAGAATCAGTAGGATTTAAAATCAGTAGGATTTAATCACCCCTTGAATTCGTTTTAATATCGTCGCACAACTAAATCGCGTCCTGACCACGTGCCTCGTCTCAATAATTGTACGCTACGAAGATCCGAGAAAGGTGAAGATGAAAAACAAAAAAAGAATCACGCGATCGACAAGCAGCCAATCAGGTAACCGCGCGATGTCGAAACAATGGTCCAATCCCATTCGAGCCTTCCGCTTGACCGAATGCGTGTCATTTGACCATGCGCGCGCGCGGCGCGAAAATATGAACAGAAAGGGACCGCATGACTGTCCGTTCGTCGCGTTGTTCGGCGAGACCGAACAAGGTGGAAAAATCTATCTTGATGGATTGATAAAACAGATATTATTACATATGTATGTACATAATATAACATATTATCGAATGATTTTAAGTATTAATTTTGAATTTCGGAATCTGTAACGGATTTCATTACACTTAACCAACTTGTATCATTCTACTTGATATAGCTCTCCAATTATCAAGAACACATTTTTGTAATTCTTTTCATTAATTTTATTTTATTAATGAAAGAAAGAATTGTTAATTGATGTTTGATGTGATTTCATAAATATTCCAATTTAAGCCTGGATACTGACTTGACCCCTTAATTATGTTCATATTACGAAAAATGTACCATGAGAAATGTCTTAACTACTTCGAAAGACCATTAAATAAATTCATTTTTTGAATAAATGATGGTAGATTTTACAATACATGAAATTTTTTAGAATCCTATTTATTGTATTGTTATAAATATTATCACTGCAAACTAGCCGAAAAATTCATCTGTTATATGCACACATACCATTATTACTCTAATTATTATTATTATTGTGCAAACAAAATTGTTTTGTCAGCAAGTATATTTCTGAATACTGAGTGAATGTTAAGAAATATGAAAATTGCTTTCGGTTAGAGAGTTGATTAAGATGCATTAATTCATGCTAGTTCTTGCAAATGCACAAAGTTTTATTTTGAATATATTGCTATTGCTAGTAATGTAAACTAATAAATTCAAAACATTAGCAATTCTATTCACTAATTAATTTGTTTCTTTCAGTTAACAGTTTCATTTAATTAATAAAAAAAAAAAAAAAAAAAGAAATGTACAAATATATGTGTGTTAACGCAAAATATTCAATTAGGAGGTACGAGTATGAATCAATATTTTCCATGCCCATTCCATTTCTATAATAATCTGCGTCAAAGTTTCTAGGTGATCTACTTCAAATCAATTTTGGACAATTTATGAATTGACGAACTATTATAAATTAACGAATAATTATGTGACTATATTAAATAACTTTGATCAATGACACATTATACATATTTTATTAGATTCTAATTATTCACATAGAACTTAATCGATGCCGATACATTTAAACATGTATATATTCAACTGAATGTCCAGGATTAATCTGCTAAAAGAAAATAGTACCATATGATAGAAAATATTACTGTACAGGAACATTACGGACTTATATACTTATATTTTTATTTTCTACATTTTCTTTTCTCTTTCGTTCTCTTCTCGTAAAAAAATAAATTATATGAAATCAATGTTGTTCGGTCTCGCTGAACAGAGCGAGGGCCAGACAGTCATGCGGTTCTTTTCTGATTGTATTTTCGCGCCGCTGTTGTGCTATGCGCGCGTGCGTGAGCAAATGGTACACATTCGGTTGAGCGAAGGGCTTGAATGTGATTGGACCATTGTTTCGGCATCGCGCGAGTGCATGATTGGCTGCTTGTCGATCGCGTGATTATTTCGTAGCCAGCTTTTCGGTGCCTCGTGGTGTGGCAGTATTAAGCCAATGCAAGTGGTCGTGACGACATGTTAATGTGATGATAGTAAAACGAGACAAAGGAAAACGAATTCAAAATGTGATCAAATCCTACTGAATCTAATATTCTAATAACAAACTTTAAATTGAACCAGCTGGCTTTCATTAACGTTGAAAGCAACAAGCTACCGATCAAATCTTCGTTTATTATGTAGATTCGGATCGGCACGCGACATTTTATGGTCCTTCGAGCCGGATACAGCGTCCGGAAAACAATACATTCAAGTACGAACATTTAGTGCAGTGTGTTTGTGTTGCGTGTTCGTGTCAGTGAAAAATATTATACTCCTCGCCAAAATGACGTCGAATCAAACAAAAGAACCTCTCTACTCAACGTCGTAATTTCAAGAGCCTCCTAACTCATTTCTTTAACTATCTCATAAAAACCGAACAAGACCCATCGAAACTCGCCAATAAAATTACAGATTAAAGGAAAGATACATCACGCTAGATGATATACAATTCCGAGTGGAACCGTCCGACGAAGCCGAAGATACCGAAAGGATGGACATCAAAGATCGATATATTGACGCAATAACAGCAGCACAGAAACCAAAATAACCAAACAGTCACAAGAGAATAACGAAAACCAGCAGACATCACCAACACCATTCATGGGCGGTTCAGTAGGAGTCAAGTTACCAAAAATTGAACTACCACGCTTTGATGGTAAGGCAGAAAAATGGTTGTCATTCAAAGATCGATTCATGTTAATGACTGATAATAAGGTAATACTTTCCGATATCGAGAAACTATATTATTTGCGATCCGCCTTGTCCGGGGATACTACGGCTATCATTGAATCAGTTGATATAACCGCGAGTAGCTATAAGTGTTAGCGCGCTCGGATGCGTGACGAAATCTTGTTTAAATGATTGAGTGGACTGTATATTTTTATTATTTCTGCACGCTAATATGGGTGGGGCGTTAGCCCTCGTTATTAGCTTTGTAGAGGTTATCGTATTTGCTTGTATATCATGGGAATCCTCGCTCAGACGCGCGTATTAATAAAGTGCGTATTATTTCCTTTTTCTCGACACCTGTTGGTTCAGACGCTTTCTTAAGACTTTCTTTCCGGGACCGAGGAAGGCCTATATATCCCCCACGCTAGGGTGGTCACGTGGATGGACGAAGGCTGGGGTAAATGTCGTACGATGTGCCCATATATGGGCAGGAAAACAGTTATGCCCAGTCCTTCGTTTCTATTTTCGATCCAGGAAAGTCGTTACGCTTGGTTTTTTGTGGATAACGCAACTCTGGTTCGCGAAGGTTCCCCACGCCATGACCCAGGTAGAGAGGCGGCGGAAAAGGTGGAACTCTCGCGAACAATAAGAATGCACCATTACTAACTAATTACGACAACAAACGTTTGATCATCATGCGCCATGGAGAACTGTTATTCCAAACACCAACAATAGAAAAAGATTCTCCCAGGCCTATCCGCGCCTTCAACCACATCAGAACCCATCTCCATTCATTCAAATCGCTAAAATTACTGGTTAACACGTGGGACATCCCTGTGATATTACATATACTTTCAAAACTGGATAGAAATACGCGCCTAGATTACGAGAAAACATTAATTTAGTATTTTAAGACCTTTTATTTACACTAATAAAATATATACAGAGATGCAAGAATATGTGGGAAGACAATGTTCAAACGATAATTATTTTTACTATCCGCTTGTCGCGAGAGCGAAGTAGGCAACACGATCAGGCTGCACACGCGGGAAGACTTACAAGACGTGGACCACCTAATAGTAAACTTAGAGTTACTGGCGCCTTGACGCGTTGGAGTCGGCCCTTTTATACCCCGACTCTCACTGTGTCCTTTCCCGTCAAGGGATCGGAAAGCGTCTGTTTTCTTGCAGTCTCTACGGTCAGGCCCATGAGAGCTTTTTGACAATTACCTCATAGTCCTAACAATACTGCATCTTGAGTCCACGTCGTGAAAATTGTATTTATGATGCTGCCTGGGTCGTGTCCCCTACAATTAAAACCAGACGACATTCCCTCACTGAATCGGTTACTCGACTTCTTAACTGAGCGAGCAAGATGTCTCGATACGATTACCCGTCATTCTATTCCGTACAACAAACCTGCAACCAGTTCACAACGCAGCTCTGCACAAGATTACAATGACGTCATCCGACGGAAACATCAAACCTTTTCTACCAATTCGCGACACCAACTGCGTTCATCTCCTCATACCTCCACATTACAACCATTGACATCACGCCAATCATCTTCACGCCCGGCATATTCTTTGACATCATGAACATCGACACCATCGTCGCAATCACCGTCTTCGATTTCAACGAGAAGAATGGGATGTCCCATCTGTGAGATAAACGAGCATCGCATTTATGAATGCGAAAGATTTCATAGATTGATAATACCACGAGTCGAACTGGCAAATAGGAAGTTGTTGTGCTTGAATTGCCTACGACGTAATCATCCTACTTTGGCCTGTAGATCGATAAAATGTCGAAATTGCGATCAACACCACTAGATCTTTCTACATCCAACGCAATGACAACCTTCCAATCACACAATAAAACACATATTACTATCAACCATCACACCAACTATCGAATTAATGACAATCGAAGGGTAAACGAACTAAGCACAACATGCAATCATACAACAACACTCACCACATCTTCTCGATATACAGGTTATGAGAAGACACTAGAATTTCTCATAGTACCTCAAATTTTCACCCTCGTTCCAAATGAACTCATCAATACCAACATACTTAGCATTCCTTCAAACATCAAATCCAATCTAGCAGATCCTACCTTTCACAAACCCTCTCCAATACAAATGTTAATCGGACCAACGCTATCTACCTTCAGCATCGGTCAAATCAATATCCCAACATTTTCAGCAAACGATCTCACTCTCCAACAAACACAGTTCGGCTGGATAATCGGAGGCAGCGTCAACAGCATTTCTCCAAGCCAACATTGCCACCTTACGAACCTAGAAGAAAGCCTCGCCACATTCTGGAGTCTTGAGAAAATACCAAGCAAAACTCACTCTTCCAACGAAGAAATGGAAAAGCATTTTGTCGAAAATGCCGCACGAAACAAAAATGGAAGATGTGACATTACCATTCACACCCAATATGGTTCAAATAGGAGAGTCATATCGTCAAGTCCTTCGTAGTTTCTTAGCCCTAGAACGAAGATCAAAGGCCGATCCAACAGAAGACCGCCTATCAAGATATATCAAAGAATCGAAGAATATATCAACCTTGGACACATGACAAAAATCGATACAGATAACAAGACGATTGGTTTCTATCTACCACATCACGCAGTGATAAAACAATCGAATCAGACAACCAAGCTCCGAGTTATCTTTGATGGATCGGCAAAATCATCTATTGACATATCCCTCAATGAAACGCTAATGATCGGTCCTACAATACAAGATATCATTTCTCTGGTTCTTCGTTTCTGACTACACAAATACGTTCTGACAGGCGACATGGAGAAAATGTACCGCCAATTTCTTGTGCGAAACCAAGATTGCATATACCAAAAAATTCTCTAGCGGGACGAGGAAGGTAAGCTCAACACATACAATTTAAACACTGTCGTTTGGTTTATCCCATTTCTGGGCATTCGATGTCTCAAACAACTAGCCGACGAAGAAGCACATCACTTCCGAGAAGCTTCTGAAACGCTGAAGGGAGACTTATATGTCGACGATCATATCACTGGTGCCAACACTTTCGATGACACGATCAAGCTACGTAACGAAATCATCCAACTTCTACACCAAGATGGTGGAACATTCGCCAATGGGGATCTAACGAACGTTCACTATCTGGATTATCGGAAACCAGTGTAAAACTCTCATTAAGTCCATTCAACGACAACACCATCAAAACACTCAGCATTTTCAGGAAATCATCACACGACCGTATTGTATACTCCGTCCAACACACAACAGATCACAAACTAATTAAACGTACCATTCTAGCAGATATCGCAAAAATCTATGATCCGCTTGGCTTATTGGGTCCTGTAGTTGATACCGCAAAAATTTGAAAGCATTTAAGGTTCGGGATGCATGATGGAAGGACGAATGGATTTGGGGTAGTTGGGAGAAGAGAGTGAGAGAAGAGAGAAGAAAGTTGCGTTTCGTCTCGGAGTCACTGCCTAGACTCATCAGTGGGGCTGATGGCAGCGACTCCTTACCCCAGACGCTTGTTGTTGTAACTACCCGCTAGGCTGGCCCGATCACCCTCCTAGCGGGGTTCCGCACACTGCTTGCTGCTTAACGTCGGAGATCGGTAAGACCTCGACGCTAGGCGCGCAGCCACTTGCGGCTTGTGCGAGTCAGTGTTCGAAACTCGTACTTGAGGAATCCTAGGCCGCTACAAATTCTAATGCAAAAATTATGGACGTTGAAACTACACTGAGACGAGTCATCCTCTCGACATCCACACCTACTGAACAACAGATCATAGACAACTGAAAGCTCTTAACAACTTCTCGTTTCCTCGCAAGGCACTTGTGGATGATGCTGATGATATACAGCTGCATGGATTTTGCGATGCCAGCGAAAAGGCATACCGTGCATGCATATATATCAGATCACATTCACCGACACATGGAACACAATGCACTTTATTCTGCACAAAATCAAGGGTGGCTCTGTTGAAGGTCATCTCTCTCCTCCGTTTGGAACTATGCGGAGCCCTTCTCCTGACAAATCTATACGAATATGCTACTCAACCCATAAACATCAAGATCAAGAAGGTAATCTTCTGCACTGATTCCACTGGATCAATACACAACCATCATCATTGAAACTTTCGTGGCAAACCGCACAGCAGAAGTCAGAAAAAGGACCTCACCTACACAATAGAGACACGTTCCAAAGGAAGACAATCCAGCCGACGTAATATCAAGAGGACTACTAACATACGAAATCACCCAACCTCTTTTTAAAATTACACAAGGAAAAAACAAATGTTATCGGGACAGTACGGGAGAGTACGCAACAATAGGCAAAATATGCCAAAAAATATTCAAACAAAAATTTTAAAGAAAGGAGAATGTTTATGGAGAAGTTGTAATAATTTGTTGGTTCTGAGAGGGAAGGATAAGCGTGACGTGTATATGATCTCAACAAAACACGAAAGTGTAGAGATGGTTGAACACATAGACAAACAGTTTAAAAAAACAATGAAGCCCAAATGCATCCTGGAATATAATAAGGCAATGGGTGGAATTGATCGCCAAGATTAAATGTTGGCCTGTTTCCCAATTATGAAAAAAGTCATCGAAGGATACCGAAAACTTTTTTTTTATATGTCGGATACAGCCTTGTTTAATACGTACATTATTCATAAAACAATACACAGGCCAAGAAAGGAAACATATGTGGATTACCGATTAAAAATAGCGGAGCTAATTTTAAAAAATGTCCAATTACCGGACTACGAAAAGCGTGGAAAACCTTCACTAGGTGAAACACCTCTTCGACTCCAAGCGCGATATCAGGCCCATTTCCCAAAACATATCGATCCGACGCCTAAAAAAAAGAACCCAACAAGGATGTGCAAAGTTTGCTTTAAACACAACGTTCGAAGCGAAACGACGTGGGAATGCACGGAGTGTAAAGTGCCTTTACATTTACTACAATGCTTTCAAAAGTACCATACCATGCCGGACTACTAATTTTTAGAGTTGTTAGTATTTTCCTATTCGTTCAAGGGTAGCATTTCTTCTTGTAATTAAATTTTTTGTTGACAATATTTACTTTTAGACGTCGTTATTACATTCCTTCTGAAGAAGTCACACCTGAAGACGCCTAAGAAGATTATAAAATTCTATTAAAGCACTGTTCATGTATAAATTAGTTTTGACACTGTTATTTCTTGTCTATTATGCAGGATTTATAGTACTAATATTTATATTTTGAAGTATTGACTGAAATATTGTATTAAAAATATGTATATAAAAAAGGAACAAGGATTAAATTAATGTTGACATCCACAAGAACAGTATCACGTGGAACAAGTAAGCGTATAGCTATATAACAGGTATCCGCACGTCGGCTTCTATTGTGATTGTCTCGCGCATCACGCTGCCCGTTTAGTGCGCGTCGTCCCCGTGCTTGGGCACGGATTTCGTTGAGCTGAATGGTACGGCAAGAGGTTAAACATTATCTGACGAATGAGCAGTAATGAACTCTTCACTTACGAGGAGTTCAACACTTTCATCACAAGTCGAGTCCATACTGAAATCACGACCTACCACCACCATGTTTTTAGATTCTAACGATTTTCAAGCACTAACCCCTGGCCACTTCTTAATTGGCATTCACAGAACTACCGGAACACGATTTCAGCAACACCCCAACAAACAGGTTCTCCTCTTGGCAGCACATTTCGAAGATCAAGCGTGATTTCTGGGTGCGCTGGCATAAAGAATACCTGAACGAACTAAACACCCGACACAAATAGGCCAAGGGACAACACGCAATCAAGGAGGGATCCATCGTTATTCTACGAGAAGATAATACTTTACCTGCTTAGTCGGAAAAATAATCAAAACGTATCCTGGAACAGACGGTATCGTTCGCATTGTGGATGTTAAAATCTCCACTAGTTGTTACAGATGCAACGTGCGAAAACTAACACCATTACCAATCAACATGGACACCGTCAGAGCGGATACTACCAAATGTAAAAAAGAAAAAACTGACTAAGAACATACAATATAAAATATATAAAACTAATATATAATAATGTGGGATTGGGAAATCCGGGAAAGGACTCGGGACTTTCTCCAGTGCCCAACAATCGTCGCCTGCATGTCATCTGTTAGCAGATAATAGCAAAAGTTAGGACCTGGGAATGTTTATTCTAGTTTTCCAGGTCCTAGCACTTAAAATATTTTAAGGTATGGCTGCGTTTGCGTGCGTGCATGTGTGTGTGAACGATGAATGTTTCGTGCGGATGAGCGAGAGCGAAAGGACACAGTAGTGAGCCGCGAGAACGAAAGGAGACAGAGAGTGGCGAGCCGCGAGAGCGAAAGGACTGAGAGTTGCGAGCCTTGAGTGAGTGAAGAGATAGCGAGTTTAGCGTGTTTTGTATAAAGCATATCTAGATTATAGCGATAATTTTGATTTTCAAATCAACTTACAATAAATCTCATCATTATCTTAAACAAAAATTCCTAAAAATTCCTACAAACTGGGATCTCAGCCGGAATTTCTACAAAATTGGGAGCTCAGGCACGGGATCTGACTGACATGGAGTCATATTAGTGCGAGTTAAAGAGGAAAAATTGTGTTGTTCCAAAAATTAGTGCAGTTAAACAAAGAGTGAATAGAGATGAATTCCGTGACGGAATTTTGTCCACGAATTTTCTCTAGCGGAGCTGAGAGAAAAAGTTTTCTCCGTTTTTAGGCACGAAAGCAAAGTTGAACACGAGAATGAAGCGGATCCATCCGGTAAATGAATGAAAAGTCAAGAAATCCGCGAAGAACCGAACGTGTCGGAGAGTAAGATCTGGCACGTGCATCGGCGACTAGAACTGGCAGAGAAAGAAAAAAAGCATCAATCAAGACGCAGAGTGAGAAACAACAGTGCAGAAAGCACCACCATCGTCGAATTGTTAAGTAATTTTGATGAGAGCGGAAACACCTTCAAGACGGGGAGCGACGAGTGAGAGAGTTGAAAAATACCTATAAGTTGATATAGCGGCTGTTAATCGGGTTCCGATTGAAGGGCAATTGGAATGCTTGCATTCTAGAACATGTTTCTATGCCTCTGGACGAATTATTAGACAATTTAAAGGAAATGTTTCACCATTTGGAGAATGTGCTTGTGACGAGACGCAAGTTTGAGGCGCGCGTGTGGAAACGAGAGCCATTTAGCAAATACCTACATTTTAGGCAACTAAGTGCCGATAAATGATGCACAGATCACCGAATACATCATTGAAGGAATACCGGATCCTATACTGCAAGACCTCGTGAGAGTATAGAAAATTAAAACGAAAAAGAATCTGTTGGAATCGTTCGAGAGGATCACGCTTCGAGGACGATTTTTGCTGAACACCACGGATGAACCTTCCAGGCTACAACCGAGGAAGATGAAGGGACCAGCGAAGAAAGTAATACCGAGAAAGGAAGCGCCGAGGAACGAGGTTCGATGCTTCAATTGCGATAGATCCAACCATCTAGCTGTGAATTCTCCGTCGAAGAAGGAAGGTCCTAAATGCAGAGAATTTGGACACAGTGCTGCGAATTGTAAAGAAGGGCAGAACGTCAGTAAGGTAAGCGTCCATAGTGTTACAAACATGCGAGACAACAAAGTTTACAAACCAATAATCGTCGTGAGTAAAGAAATAATAGTGCTTTTAGATATATAATTCCCCGGCTATGTTTCAAAGGTTCATTAACGCCGTATTTCGCGACGTGAAGAGACGGCACCGTGTTGACGTATTTAAACGATCTTATTGTTCCCTCCTGCAACGAGAGAGACGACGTGCGTAAGTTGAGAAAGGTCCTATCCACCGCAAGCGAGTATGGACTACGTATATCAATTGGAAGAAGTGTCGTTTAGCGCCAAATCGAGTATTTGGGTCATGTGATCGAGGATGGTAATGTGCGTCCGACAAAACACAAAACGTTAGCAGTAACAAATTTTCCGCCGTTAAAAGATACTAGAGATGTAGAGTTAAAAGATACAGAATTTTCTAGGTTTGACCAGTTATTTCCATAAATTTGTTCCACAGTACTCACTGGTAGCTCACTCTTTATCGAAGCTGTTGAAAAAGCATGCGAAATTTGAGTTCAGCGAGGAGCAACAGCTAGCGTTCCGACAGCTAAAGTGTGCTCTGGCTAGCAACCCAGTATTGAAATTATACCGTACAGGTGCAGAAACGGAGCTTCACACGGATGCGTCAAATATCGGCCTTGGTGTAATTCTCTTACAGAAAATTGACGTAGCGTTTTCATCCGATACATTATGCGAGGAAGACGACCGAAGCGGTGCACTAGAACTTGAGGTCTTAACCATTATTAAAGCGATAAATAAATTTAGGGCTTATCTACTCGGTATAAGATTTAAAATAGTGACCGATTGTCGTGCCTTTATCCTCACGATGAAGAAGAAGGATCTGTGTATGCGAGTTGCGAGATGGGCGTTGCTGTTACAAGAATTCGATTGTACGATCGAACATCGCCCGTGCAATAACATGAAGCATGTCGACGCGCTAAGTCGAAACCCGACGCCAGTGTGCATGGTGATAAGCGAGTGTGAATTTAGTGTGCTATTAAGATTGAGAAAAGCGCAACGCGAGGACCCGGATCTAAAACGAATAATCGAGTCAGTGAGCAGTGAAAAAACTAGTAACAATGAATATATAGTGCGGAACGGGCTTTTGTGTAGAGTGCTGGACGACGATTCTCGCATTGTGGCGCTATGCAGGCGCAGATTGTGCGGCAAATGCACGAGAACAGACACTCTTCAGCTAGCAAGATGGAAACCCCTGTCAAAAGGGTCTACTGGTTTGAAAACCTAAAGGCTATAGTAGACAAGACCGTGCGTAATTGCGTAACGTGCATCCTGGCTGAAAGGAAGAGTGGCAAGCGAGACGGTATATTACATCCCATCGAGAAGGCGAAATTCCATTAGAGGTGTACCATATTGACCATTTAGGCCCTCTTCCTTCCATCAAAAAAAATTATAAATAGATTTTCGTAGTCGTGGATGCATTCTTAAAATTTGCGTGGCTGTATATGACAAAAACTGACCAACACTGCTGAGGTTAAAAATAAATCACTTGAGTAGGCAGGCAACGATTTTTGGAAACCCTCACAAAATTATATCCGACCGTGGAACCGCGTTCCTTCAGAATTTCAGCAGTATTGTGCGGAAGAAGGAATTGAGCACAGCTTTATTTACAATTACCACCGGAGTGCCCAGGGCAAATGGCCAGGTAGAACGAGTGAATAGGACGATCATTCTTCTACTGACGAAGCTTTCTGCGCCCAAACCGGAAGAGTACCACAAATATTTAGATGTAACCAAAGCGGTACCAAAACGCCACCGCCCACCGTAGCATTGGTGCGACCCCTTTCAAGATTCTTTTCGGAATAGAAATGAAATTGAAGAGCAATCCCGAGATTCGAGCGAATGGAGCAAAATGTTTCAGGAGGCTCGCGATGAGTTGAGACGGCATGCCAAGGAAAACATTTTGAGAATACAGTAGGAAAATAGACGCAATTACAACAAAAATCGCAAGAAAGCGCCGTACTATCAAGAAGGAGACCTAGTAGTTCTAAAACAGACGCAAGTAAGACCGGGCTTGAAACTTGCACCTAAATATTTAAGACCCTGTCAAGTTACTCGAGCAACGATAAATACCTTGTCAAGAAAGTAGGCGAGCATGAGGGACTACGGCAAACATCGACAGCTGCGAAGTACATGAAATTTTGGGTTCAGAACTGTGAAAAAGTACTAACAGATGACGAAGGAACAAGGGATATCTGAGGGCAGATATCGCTGCAGGATGGCCGAGTGTGGGATTGAGAATTCCGGGAAAAAATTCGGGATGCCCAACAATCGTCGCCTGCGTGTCATTTGTTAGCAGATGATAGCAAAAGTTAGGCCTAGGATCTGGGAATGTTTATTCTAGTTTTCTAGGTCCTAGCACTTAAAATATTTTAAGGTATGGCTGCGTTTGCGTGTGTGTGTATGTGAACGACGAATGTTTCGTGCAGATGAGCGAGAGCGAAAGGACACAGAGAGTAGTGAGCCGCGAGAGTAGAAGAACATAGAGAGTAGTGAGTCGCGAGAGCGAAAGGACTGAGAGTTGCGAACCTTGAGTGAGTGAAGAGATAGCGAGTTTAGTATAAAGCATATCTAGATTATAGCGATAATTTTCAAATCAACTTACAAATACCTCATCATTATCTTAAACAAAAATTTCTAAAAATTCCTACAAACTGTGATCTCAGCCGGGATTCATACAAAATTGGGGGCTCATTCAAGATTCCTACAATAATATATAACAAATGTTGGAATTCTAATTAAAATAATGCAACTCGATAAATAAAATTTAGATACACTTAAAATAATTATTTCTAATATACAAAAGTTTTATTTTCCATTAAATTTGAACAAATTAAATATAAGTACAATAATTTATAAGTACAATGGAATTAAATATAATAAAACATATTACATATTTTAAATTATATTACACACATTAAATTTAAATATAATAATTTAATACTAAATGCAATAAATATATATGTTACCGGTGAAAGTCGACATTCTCCAGATTTCGGTGTTTCACCGTAACATATATAAATAAAGATAATAAAAATATAGATAATAAATACAGTACAAATATAATGAATATTATTTTAATACTATCCTTATTATTTAAAGATTGAGTTCCTAAATTTCGTATTCGTAACAACTTTTGTTGAACTTCATGACAACTATTATTAAAATTTAACGCGATACAGTATTATTTGTCGTTCCTGGCCGTTGAGAATCTCTGTTCTACACAAGTCGAAAAAAGAATTGAACATTTTCAAGAGAGCCCCATGTGAAATCAGTAATCATCGAACTGACACGAGTTGAGATTCGCCGAGTTTCGCGCTTCGGCAAATCCCATGGAGCACCCTTTACGGGAATCACAGCGAGGAGGCTCTCTCGCGATGCGATCAAACGAACGAACACGACAAGATCAATCACGGTTATTAGCCGCGCGGCTTTCCAACGTTAAATTCCCGCAGAGTCGATGGACAACGCGTGGCTGGCCACAATTTATAGGCACTCAAGCGCCAAGGGTGTCTCGCATAATCGGCGTAGAAGTACCCGTGGCCCGCTGTTAAAACGACGCGAGTTCGACGCGTAAATTCGCGCGGCCGCTCCCGAAACGTCGGCTCGTCCTCCGCGCTCGTAAATCTCCCGGTCAAGGGGAAGGAAAAAAAAGAAGCTTGGTGAAAATCGCCTCCTCCCTGTGGCAACTTACGAAACATTTCCCGGAGGAGGATATCTCGCGTTCTCCTTCGGCCCTTTCGAAACCCTCGGCCACCGAGACTATCAAATTTCCACGAGGCAAATAAAGATGACGAAAGTTCCGTGTATAATAAAACCGAATGAGGGAGACGTATAAAGAATAACGGAATGAGAGTAAAAACGGCAAGAAAAAACAGAGAGACAACACATGAAGAAGAAGAAGAAAAAAAATTAAATCGGCCGCACGCCTGTACGAAGAAACGGCCCCCTCAAAAGGGTACTTTGAGACGCAACTACAAAGAACTTTGGGTTCCGCGAAAAGTCGCGTGCAAAAACAAACCAGATGAGGGACGCGGAGGTGAAACAGCAGAGAAAGGGAAATAGAAAGAACGACCGACGGTGGGAGGAGGCACAGGGGAGAAGGGAAGAGAGAAAAACCGAGAGTGAGATACAAAAAGAAGGGGAAGGGAAGAAAGGCAGATAGAGAGAGCACCCTTTGGTCATGGTCGTGCGCGTTGGCCCTTCGACCCTCCAGCAACCACCACCAACTACCTCCTCCTACCACCTTCACCCCCGACTCTTCCTGCTCTCTCACCGCGCTGTTCCTCCTCCTCCTCCTCCTCATCGCTCCGTCGCACCCTCGCCGAGGCACCCTCAAGCGCTCACCACCCTCGCGCGAACTCGCCACCCTTCCCTGTGCTCGCTCTGCTCGCTCCCTCTTGGGACGATGTAAGTCCGCTACTCCGTCGATCAATATTACTCTCTCTTCGAGCGCGGCACGGCTCGTCTGAGCGGCAACTGAGCGCTATCATATTAAGCCGCGAGGAGCACTTTGGCTGCGAGCGAAGACTGGTTGGCCAACCAACTAACCGACCGACCTGACCGTTGCTCGCACCAACAAATTTTTGCTCGCTGGGAACCGAGACGACTCCCGACAGTGGGCTTTTATCTGATCCGAAGCCGCCGGCCACGCGGCTACGACCGGAAACAATGTTATCGCTGCGAAAGAGCGAGGGGGACTTCTCGAGACTCGTGTGATCGTACCAGCGAAGATATCGGCTCGAGAGCAGCCTACGATCTGATTCGGTGTGCTTCGATGAAGATTGCTCGAAGGAGAGTTCGAACCTTGCCGAAGTTTCTTCTCACTGCGTGTTTCGCCGCGCGGCACGACACTAGCTTTGGAGTGTAGCGGTTATAAGAAGTTTGTCGAGGATATCTGGTACGACGCGTAGCGGAGAATTTAGATTTATCCGGGGGGGGGGGGGGGATCGCAAGAGAAAAGCATGATAGAGTATATTTTTGTTGGGCTCGCGACATATATTGATGTCACTTTACGATTAAGTAGCGCGATTTTGGTATTGTACAGGACGTCGGGGAGAAACCGAACAACCAGTGTGTTCAGTAGATTATTTTGAACGATAAATTTCTAGTTTAGCGACTTTCCGCAATTTTGGCTGTGTTTTTAAATAAAAAGAAACGCTAATCTCATGTGAATGATCGGATGAACGTATGAAACTGTCCGGAACAAAACGAAAAGAAAGAAAGAATACAGCGAACTAATCAAAATTGAGAAAAGTCGCTAAACTAGAAATTTACCTTCTTCTAAGTAAAAAAGGTTACATTCTGATTCACCTGTTTTTTATTTATTTCAAACAAACAAATTTTATGTAAATTTATATAATTGGAATGGAGAAATAATTCTCCGTTGTTCACACATATTTGTATCTTTTTCTACTCGTCAAAGGAGATGTTCAAAATAACGATTATACTCGCGTAAAAACACATCAAGATCTAATACAAACAATACCATTAATGGCATTAGATGTGAAATTAATAGAATGAATTGGTAACGATCATTAAAAATTTGAATAGTTTATGAGAGAAAGGCTGTCATTTTGAATATCTCTTTTAACCTATATAAATATATGAAAAATATATATTATTTCCCTGTTCCAATTATATAAATATAAAATCTATTTTTTAGAAAACAAATGAATAAAAATTTATAATGTATATGACCTTTTTTGGTACATTTTGAGACATCCTGTATATATAATGTGCGCAAGTACTGGGATATTTTTAAATTATTGCAGTATATAAAACTCGAATGAATCTCTTCAATTTAATCTCAACATACATAGTTAATAGATATTGATAAAAAAAAAACAAATAAATATAATGATTAGGTGGCTGAAAACAAAATCAGTACAAATATATATATAGTGTTAAAATTTTAGAACGATTGAAATATGTTTCTAATTATATTGAAAAAGTTTGTGCAAATTTTATGAAACACCGTTATTAGAAATAAACATGAAACTTGAAAATGCAGAAAATTATCAATATAAAAACGCTCATCAATCATAATTGTCGAAATGTAACGAAAATGTCAAGTTTTTAATGGAATTGCATTATTGTAAATATCCCTTTATTTATTTATGGTAGTGTACGTACATGAAGCACGCGATTGTATAAAACATGCGAGAAGTTAGTCGGAACAAAGGTTGAAAGCACCTCGAATTCCATGGCAGAAACAGTTGAACTCGCATCAGTACAAATTCAGACAGCGTGCGAGAAATGTCGAAATGTTTGAAACACGTTATTTCACCCAATAAGGAATTTTTAAATTAATTACGACGCATTTGTTAGCATAGCTGAGTTAGACTGTAATTTCGATAATATATATTCATATACATCATTAATCCGTTTATAAATGAAATAAGAAATTATAAAAAAATGCATGTAATTTTGAAAAACAATGTACGTGTATCATCATATTATGATGTATGAAGTATTTCTTCTTCTCATGTATTTTAGTTCAATAAAGAATGTATGCAAAAATAGAAGATTTATTATTTCTAATATATTTAAAACATGATTTTATGATTGAATTATGTTTTATTAATTTCCCTTTACTAATATATTAAAAAGAAATTAATAATGGAAGTTAATAAAGCTAATTCAATCATAAAAACATTCAACAAGAAAGTATTCATTAATCTGCTACTTTGTTAATATAAAATAAACATATTTATACAATTAAGTTCCTGTGAAAAGGATGGTTTTCATTTAATTACATGTTATATACATATATTTCAATTTAATTAAAATAATTTCTTGCAGGGATTAAAGTCCAACTACGAAATTATTAAATAATGTTATTTATAAAAAAAATGAATTATTAATTAATTAATTTAAGAAAAGAATAAGATTTCAATACTTGAATACATTTTCAATTTTATCGAAAAATATATTGGTATATATTTTCAAATAATCCATACAAAAAAATAATTTTGCGTTGAGAAAGTAGGTAACTATTTTTAAAAATTTCAATATTTATCAACCTCTCTATAAACAATTTTTTAAGATCTATTTTTGTTTTTCACACAAAAAGAATAAATAATTTAAATGATTCCATAGAAATGTATTATACGGAAAATATTTATAAATATGAATTTGTAGTTCAGTTGTATGACACCGGAGAACTTCCATTGTATCTTTCACAAATAATTTTTAACCTACATATTTCATAACAATTCTAGCTTATTAATGTACAATACTTAGAATGTAGGACAAACTGTTTTCTCAAGATATTTCCAATATCGCTTTATACCCTATTGAATATTTTATAAGAGAAGAATTAATAAGCGGAGCACATTTACAAATCCGACTACAATATCCGACTACATAGTTTTTTTTATCTAACTATAACAATTATAAAATCATTTACAACATATTTAATCATGAATTCTGAAAATGAATGAAAACTTGATCCAATTCTTAGTCATATTGCAACGAAGTTAAAAATCGTTTAAAAATTCTTCTTTCATCATCTTTGTTTCGCGTAATTTTTCAATAAAGCGAATGAGAATACATTCAATGAATTCAAATTTAAATGTTCAGAAACATATGTAAATTTGCAGAATGAGATTGGAGGTGATTCAAATTAAATCAACAAAATTATTCTTCCGATATTACAAAACCTACATAATTTAATCGTTCCACTAATTAAATTTAATGCGTGCTGAATATGCTATATATTACACTACTTGAGAATTACCAATATAAAGCCTACTATTTTTCACGATAAATTCAAATATCTAATAAGTTACGTAAATTTTCTTTTCGTATAAAACGATGTTGCATAAAATACATGGTTCTTAATAAAGAAAAAATCTTGATAAGTCTAAACTAAAGATACTTTTCAAAAATTCATTTCTTCGTCTTTGTGAACATCAAAAAAAGTTCTTTTTGTATTTAACTTCACCACAATTTTGAAGAATGAAGTCAAAATTTTTTTGTGCAATTCTTTTTTTTACGGAGTTAATAGAAGTTCAAAATATCGATAATTTTTTATGATATGTACAAAAACATTCTGCAGTGATTATATGGGTCAGGAGGCTCCGAAAGAATAAAAATTTATTGTCAATATATTGTTGTAAATCATTTTGAATCGCAGAATTATACCGACAAGTCGCAAGCACGTGAAAATTGGCCATCCATGTGTACATGATCGTAACACGCACGAACACACGGCGATATTCGAACGATCGTCGTCGAGGTATCGCGCGATAAAACCGGTTCATCCACGGCGAGCCTAAGCGTTACCGCGAGTCCATCCGCTCGTCTGCGCCTTCTCAAATATAATAATTCGGTGTACGGCTGAAACGGTGCGGGAAATACCGGCGTGGCGAAATTCGCTCGTTGCATCGAGCCTAATCATGCATGCAAATGCGGCTGCAAATATCTCGCTCAGGCCCCGGCGTAAATCTTGTTGAATAGATCGCGCCAGGATTGGTTCATACGGACCCACTCTCTCCCTCTCTCTACACGTATGGCCAGAACGCTTTGTCGACGATGAAATACCGTAATCTCGGATGCAATGCGAGAGGAAAATTTGCCTGAACAACGGATCGTCAGCCGTTAATCTATCTCTCGGACGACTGTTCCCGCGGTTAAAGGCGTCTTCGCAGAATTACACGACGCGATAACACGCGGACGCGACCCACAACTATAACAAGTATAATACCACGGGTTTAATCGCGGTGGATGGAAAGAAGATCGCTCGGGCTGGCTTTGTTTCTGGATAAGTATAATGGCAAGGAGCTTTTCTTCTGTTAAATCTGGGGAACGGAACTTATCTCGTTGAGGGAACGTGGCTCTGCGGTTGACCAGGGTGATTTAATCTTTCGTGGATGACGATTGTGCAACGCACTGAATGCAACCGAAAAATCGTGGTACCACATCGAGATAGTATAGCAACTTTTTTATGTAGAAATAAGTCGAGAAGAAGGAATACTAATTTCGAGGAAACCGAGTAACCAGAATTTGTCAAGTATGAATTTAGTATAGTATAGTATTTATAATAATATAGTATCAGTATAATATAGTATATTATTTAGTTTAGTATAGTATAGTATAGTATAGTATTTAATTTAGTATAATTATGTAGAAGTAAGTCGAGAAGAAGGAATAACAATTTCGAGGAAACTTAGTACGAGAGTTTGTCAAGTATAGTAATTAGTACAATATAGTATAGTATTTAGTATAGTATAGTATAGTATTGGGTTGGCAACTAAGTCATTGCCGCTTTTGTCGATAGATTCACTCTACACTTTCTTTTGTTTTGTTAACGGATTACCATTTGTTTCGTTCCATGCAAAACTCTTTAAATGGTAAAATTTTTAATAACGCGGATGATGTCAGATCACACCTAATTCAGTTTTTTAATAGCAAAGACCAGACATTTTACGAACAAGGAATTTTTACACTGCCAGAACGATGGAAAAAGGTCATCGACAAGAACGGGCAATATCTAATTGAATAAAGTTATATTTTTTAACAAAAATTCTGAATTTTCCTTTGAAATCGGCAATGACTTAGTTGCCAACCCAATATAATTGAATTAGATAGGAATGTCAATTTCAACCCTTAAATGGTATCGTAATTTATATTATATTTTCAAAAATTGAAGTTACTTCGTTTTATTTCTTATTTTATATTTTCTGTGATGGAGATCGGCAAGAAGATTACATCGAACCAAAAATTTCAAAATTAAGTAATTTTTGTGACTTTGAATATCCGATGATACTATTTAGGAGTTAATACAGATTTGGATAAAGTTGTCATGATAATATCATTCAGTTCTTTGCAGACCACCAATTCGTTATATCTATCCGATGGAAACAATCCTCAATAAGAACAATCAAACTTAACCGAAATTTTACTTAAATTAATATAGTAGAATGGATATTATTTTTGATATTAGTATCATTTAAATTAAAATTAATTCCGTAAATCGAGCTCCTGACGATGCACACAAATTGTAAAACGTATGTGTTCAAGTAAACAGTAAAATACACATATTATTAACATAATATTAATTTTATATCTATCCACGCTTTTCATTTAACTAATCGTGTACTTAATTTAAATTAATTAGACATCTTAAAATTAGTATCTTTAGTTTTTGCTTGTCAGGAACTATTTTGAACAGGTATAAATCATATACATATTTGTTGTCTTGAAACAAAATTCGTTGAAACAAATAATAAAAAGACATGAAATGATGAAATTAAATGAGACATCTTACGTGTAAATATATATTATACTAGGAAAAAAAGATACACTAAATAACAATTTATACATGCATAGAGTAAATACATAAAGTACCAATATCATATGAATATAACAGAGTTTGAGAAAATGTACTTTTCAAGAGAAGCAAGAAATAGTTACTGAACATAATTAGACATTTTGTTGATGAAAGAAATGACGTTATTCGAAATATATACTGTTCATCAGTACATATTTGTTCTTAATAATTCGGACAAAACTCATAATAAAACACATTTATATTAGTAGAATACAGAATATAAAACATAAAATAAATTTTCATATTTCATATTATGACATAATGTTGCTACATGAGCAAAAGCGACATAACTTCTTTCTAATTAGAAAAATAAATGAATAAAATTTTCATACCTCGAGTATGAAACCTAAAATCATATTTTTTCATTGCAAACACCAAGCATAATGTATTTATTGTTCCAAATTTTTAATTAATAAATTTTCGTTGGTAAGAGTTTATATGTAGTGATACATTCTTTCCTATTGTGAAACCATTTATAACTTTATATTAAGAATATATTTATTTATATATATTTATAACTTTGTATAAAGAAACAAAATTTTCTACTACTTAACTGATCTTCGACAGTTATTTCTTTTTTTGCTAACTTCATTGTGCTTTTTAAATCTTTCCGTCTCAATCTGACTCTTGTTTAACAAATCAAAAGACTTCCAATATTTCAAAACCATTACCAAGAGTATCAAAGATTTTTGAAATTTAACGTTAATATTAACAATAAACGATTAGATTAGTCTGAAATGATCGAAAGTAGCATGATTGATATGTACGTTAAAAGACAAGAGTATAGTAAAAGAAAATTATACAATTTAATGCTAAAACTACTATTTGTAACATTCAGTTTACGTATTTTATCAATTTAGTTGAAATGAATAACTAAGTATGTTGGCAAATACTGAAATAGATTGGAACATGTTGTGGGAGGTTCTACTTGGAGTTGCAAAATCTAATATTGAAATTTTGAGTTTGTCATATTTTCAGAATATTGATTGATTACTAACATAGCTAACTTCTATTTTAGGAGCATGTGTAATTTTCGTAAAGCTAATGGTTACATGGTTTAGAAATTTGAATAAATTAAATCAAACTATACAATACTCTTTAACATTATATGAATGTATGAATGTATAATATTTGCAATAATTACATATGTATTATGTTGTCAATAAAATAAATTCTTATACAATAACATAAATCTTTGTATTTATTTGTTTTGCAAAATTAAAAAAAAAATAACGATAATGATATAAAAAATGATAATAACTGTTGGAAAACAATTATTAACTTAACTATTGAGAAACGGACAAAAATAAATTTTTACAGCTCTAAAGAGACGAAAATATGCTTATTTATTTCAGAATATTATACGTACAGTTTTTATTAAATTTTATATTATAATATGCTCGGTTTTATTAAATTTTATTTGAAATAAAAATAAAAAAATAACAATTTGAAATAATGAACCGCACGATATACTTTATTATTATTTTTTTTCAGAAAAATAACTATTTTATGTTAAGTTCAAATAATTTTCAATTATAATTAATTCGTTATGTCGAAATAACAAATAATTTGGATCTATGCGTGTTATATGTTATAAATAATACGGTTAAATTATTCTAGAATTTCGCAGCGTTTAGTTTAAGACTTGCTTTAAATTCAATTACCTTTGAATAATACACGTTCGAGCTTGTGTACGTGACACTGTGGTGAAATCATAGTGTTTTTAAAACAGTTCACAATACCCAACAGCTTTATTATATATACCCAATATTTAAATTAAAATTTTAAAAAATTACTTTACCTTATAGTTTAATAATAAAATAATTTGAATAAAAATCATTTGCTTATTATACTATAAATAATAATAATACTATATATTAATGTTTGAAATAGTTGCTACAAAATAATATTCAGTCAAATAAGATAACACAGGTTATATTTAAATGATATTAAGATTACGTTCAAGTCTAATACAATTAATAAAAAAAATATTAAGGAATATTATGAAAAAGAAAAGAAAACATAGAGTATAATTTTATTTACTAATAAAAGTGTCTTAAAAAAAAAAATTCTGCATATACAGTCAGCTACAAAAATCTACATTACATATACATATGTGCTAAATTTTAAATAGTTAAAAAAACAATGTCATTTTTGATGTGCTAAATTTTAAATAGTTAAAAAAACATTGTCATTTTTTAAATTAATAAATTAGTTTTTATAAAATGTTTCAAACTCTTGTTGCGTTGTAATATTTAAAATTTAAAATAAATTCAAACATAGTACTAATATAAAATCGAATAGCGGATACAAATTTACATACATGTGTAGTCAGAATTTCTGAAATGAACTTGTGAAAAAGTTTCTGTTTTAGTACAGGCAGACATAAATTCTGATGTTTTGTTCTGAACTTGTTAAATTCAGGACAACAAGCGCAGGAAACTGAAAGGTACGTTACATGAAGAGTGTGACCTGTTTCAGACTGGGAGAGCTGAACTTTCAGTGAATGTAAGCTTGTACGTATCTACTCAAAACAAGAACTTCCCTCCTTTATAAGTTAATGCAAGCTCGTTGAAGAGCGGTATAAAAACGTTCTAATTTCTTGCGTATTTACATTAGTTTCATTGTTATTAACGTAAATTTATGTGGGAAATGTCCAGATAATAAACACACATATACACACACACATATATATATGTATTAACAAGGAAGCCTTTTTTTTCTAACTTGTACGTTGTGACAATAAAAATCATTTCTTTAATTCTATAATATTTTATTTAACTATGTTATTTTTAATTATATAATATTTCAATTATATAATATTTAATAGGAATTATTTATACGTGACAAAGTGCCTAAGAACGAAAAAGAAAAAAAACAAAAAATATATATTGTGTGAAGATGTATCTAACAACGTAAAATGAAAGAAAGTTCCAAAGACAGTATTAATAAACGTAAATATCAATTGGTGTGTTGCTTGAAAAAGGATGCTTAAATATCAATAATATTTAACAATACAAACAACAATATAATGCATACAAGCAATTTTTTTATTAAGTATTTTATTATAATAAAAATATTTATTCAGTTGTGTCTCCTTAGATAAATAATTTTAAACTTCATTCCAGATATAAACAAAATTTTGCAGAAAAATATTTTTGCCTACTGTAAATTTTTTATTCTTCTCAAAGAGATTTTATATACTGAGCATTGTTAAATGATCTTACAATCTTAAAAGTCGTTAAAATTCGTTAAAATTGTTTTAATTAATTATTTGGAATTTTTTTCATGATAAAGCGTTTATTCAGTCTTGATGCGATTGCAATCGTATTTGTAATAACGTAGAAATTTATTATATTTTTTTATTTCAAAATTTATTTGCCAATAAACGAAAACGTCAATCAATGATTCAACATTAGGTAGGAAGGCAGGCAAGTAATATGTTTGACACAGCATTTTTCGTTCCACAGAAATTGAATGTTTCAACAAAAAGACTGTACAAAAGAAATTCGTATGTCTAATTTAGTAAAATAAATTACTAAGCAATACAGGTTTATCGTTTGAATTTTTATTACTTGAATAATTCTAATAAAATCTTATTCGTACAATAGTTAGCTTTCATACATCGTATAAATAAGTGAAATTTTAAGGTAAAGAAACAGAAAGAAAGTTAAATAGGTATACGCGTTAATAATTTGAAAACATCAAAAACTAAAACTCAATGAACACAAGAGACGCAAGTATCGTACATCATCTACAGAATTGCAAAATGCAATTGCAAATACAGTGCAATCTTCTTCATACAAGAGATAAAAAGAAGATATAACAGCAAAACCATCGTACATCATCTACAGAATTGCAGAACTGTCGCACGATAACAGAGAAATCACAAGAATGATTAAATGAAGAAAGCGATATATTTATGTTTACATTGTCCTTGTCTTTCATGTAGATCGCTCGTGTACATTGGGTCTAAAAAATGATACCTTTGAAAGCATTCAAAATAATAAAAAATTTTGTACTTTAAATTTATCTTATGTACGTATTTCTATGCATAACAGATTTAAACGAATTTGATATAAAAGAATTAAGGGAAAAAATGAGCAAAATAAATTTATTCCAAAAAGTAAAGCTATGCCACGAAGAAAAATAATCTCATTTAATTTTTTATTTCAACTAAATTAAGTCTTACATTAAATTAATAATTTATATGATCCAATACCAATATCGGTTATTTTCGTACGAATATTAATTTAAGATATTCAATCATTTCTATGGCCTGAATTAAACATAAAAACATAAAAATTTGTCTTTTCTATTACGATCTATTACTGTAATTATAAATAATTTCCGATTAAGCAATAATTTTATTACGATTTAAATTAGATATTAATAAAATTATCTCCTTACCAACTCCGATGAAACAATTTATTTAAAAAATAAATCTATATTTTTAAAGCATTTACACTTTAATAATGCAATTTTACTTATAAATTTTAGATGGATTGCGTTATTCTTTTTAATATCAGTTGTTTTTAAAGTTTCAATTTTTAATCTTTTAATGTTAGTTTTATTTCTTTGTTTTATAAACAAACACCGAAATATAATCCGTTACTGGATACTTTACTAACACAAACATTAATTATTTATAACTTTCTTCCAACTTTCATTTTTATAATAATATAATAACTACATACTTTGTTTCTAGTTAATAGTTTATCGTATTTGATCAAGTGAAGTACGAATATAATATTCATTATTCGTAATAAGTGAAAGTTATTCAATTTATTGCAGATGGTTGTAGCTCTGTTTTTTCATTTCGAAAGCGTTATAAGTTACTTTATAGTAATGAAAAATGACGATTCGTTAACGTCTGTGTGAAACTGTTTACACTTAGAAACATACATAAGTTGCTGAGATGACAAACACGAGTAAATTTTCTCGAAAAGTTGGTACCAATTTTTCTAGGCTTTTATATGTTTTATGCATGCTCATATCAGCATTTGAATAAAAATTCTTACCATTAGTGTTAAATATATGTTAAAAAGTTTCATCCTATATTCACGTCCATTCACGTTCGCTATTTTCTCTTTTATATGCTATATTTACATGAGAATTTGAATCTGAAAATTATCCAAATACATTCAAAGAAGCTTGCCAATATTAAATATGCACAATCATTCACCTTCGTCATCGTTCTCTTACTTCAATTGTTCAAAATTCCCCGATTACTCAACATAAACCACACCTTACTTCCAATCCCTCGTACATCCGTTACAACAACCTGTCTACCTTCGCAACCCTGACAACCCCTGTTGTCCTCGTCCCTCTCGCAACCACTTGTCGACCAAACGTCCGACGACAAACGTTCCCCCCTCCCCAACCCCTTTGTGTAACCGTAGAGGCGCCGTCAAACCTTAACCTCTTGCGCTGGAATGACGTGCCACGTACGTCGCAAATTTTTTGTCCCAAATTGCAACATTTTCTCAGTTCTAAGTATATTTAAATATAACCCAGGCAAAACAAATCATAACTTTATTACTTTTTAATAATTTCTATCCAGTTGAATCATACCGACGAGTTCAAAAGAAAATGAAAGCGACGAATTACTGTATACGGTTCGGTCACTCGTTATGGTCTGCGAACCAGTTGCCAGCGCAAGGTGTTAAGCACACCGACATTGAAGTTACTCACAGTTGTCGTTTTTCGCCTGGACGGGGCCCGTGCCGTAGCACAATGTCAGTGCCAGCAGCAGCAAGGCACACGAGCCTCCCGCGAAGCGCATCCTCGCTCTAGGCTCTCGTCACGCGCGGCAGGTACATACGAACCAAGACGTCGAAGTCATCCGGATTGAACCGCGACGAACTATTGACGCACACAATCAGGCACGATCGAAGAGACCAAAATTCACGGACGACGAGCGCAAGTGTGCGAACGCGTACGCGAAATTCTCGAGGATAAACGCGACAAACCGCACCCCGCGCCGTATTACGCGCGACTGACCGCCGCCGGTCGGTGCGATTTTACGCGCGAACCGCCTCCATGGTCGGGCAGCGCGCGTGCGCGCCGCTGTCACTGGAAGGGTGTGGATGGATGGGGGTTGAAAGATCTCGACGTACTACGCCGACACCCACCGCTCATTGTTGAGGCGAGTTAATGAGCGAAAAGATACAGGCTGCTTTTACGAGCGTGTCGCGACGCCAGGGTGTGTCCGTGAGGCGAACTCGCGCCGGGTATACAATATACGCGGCGTTTTCTACGTGCATAACCGAGTTTTGGTCCGCTTCGCTCGTTAAATGGAATCGTCGTGCTGTTCCTCGCGATTGTCTTAGTCTTTTACGGCCATCGGAAGGGCTCGATACGCGGACACCCCCTTTCATCGCGCTCTTTTCCTGTGCAAACACTGATGCTTCCTCGCGGCAAATTTTCGGTGCGCGTGCTGCTTTTATCTTTGTTGAACGTTTCCGATGTATGACGTTATAGTGTTATGGTAATTAATCATTGGTCCGTGGTAATATTGCACAATGAGAGTTCTTGTGTTGCAACGCTTGAGAATTTCAGGCTATACTTCTTCTGGTATCCTGTTATTTTTAAACAAGAGTACAAAAATACCTGAATTTTGAATGTCGTTAGCAATAAAATCAGCCACGATGAATTAACATTGAATTAACAGGATTTCTGGAAAGTTTATTAAAAGACAGCTGTTTTTGTTGTATTGAAAGATTAGGCATACTTCAAATGTCAATTTTTTGAAATTTCATAAAATTATAGAATTTAGATGGAAAACAGAATGATGAAAAAATCTTTCGAATTTCTTTTTATAGTTCCATTAGAAAATGGTTCTATTAGAAAATAGAATCTAATAATATTAAACAATCGTTTCTTTTATGATAGTGATGAATGTCTAGAATGATACACAATTTTGCCAAAAATAACTATTTTTACTTTGATGAACGATTTTTTACGTTTTGCTTCTTATAAATAAAAAAAATCGTAGAATTTTTTTGATTACCTTATGAAATAGAACACTAATAATCGATATTATGTCGGTTCTGTTGTTTTTAAAAAATCATTCATGAATATAAGAATAAGAACTATTTTGGGGAATAAAATAAAATAAACGTCTTTCTAAATCATTCTTTCTTATTATAAAGAAATGATTAAATTTTCTCTGTTGCTTGATATAAATTAATTGGAAAGAATTATAAATGAACTCGTTGATTTTTCAATTTGTATCATTATATTATAGATATGTTATATTTTTCATGATAGAATAGTAATTAAAATTTAAACTAATAAAAATATTAAATTAATTGAAGATTCTAAAATTAAATAACTTAATACCAAATAAAACTAATACAAACAAATATATGACAATACTAACACCATGATAATACATAAATATAAATAATACATGAATCTGATTTCTATATTAGTGAATATGAAATATAATTTATAATTTAGTTTTTTTTTTAAACATCATCGTAATAAGACGTAACTGTAAGTGTTTCCTTTTTTTTTTTAATGAAACATCGGCTTACAAAACAACAAGAACGATAGTGTTATCCAATAATTATTTTATTTATTGAGTATATCACAGGATGGCAATTTACAGTAGAATCTATCTAGACTATCGAAATATCCATTATCCGAACTATTCGTACTTTCTGAGCGTATGTAGTTTTATGAAAATCATTGAAGATACTATATGTATATTACTGTACTAGTATTGCATTAGTGTGAAACAGATTGTCTTATTAATTAAAATGAAATATGAAATTATTAAGAAGTTGAAAAAGAATCAGTGAAAAAAATATCTATACAAGGATTAATTGAAAATGACCTATACCTGAAGAGCAGATGATGCGAAGCACAAATTGTAGGTATAATTTTTAACTTACGTACAAAATTAACTTAACAAATTATGGGATCATTAATATTTCATATCTAAAATGTATAAAATTTAGTACAGATAAATCTGTTGTTCTATTATCCAAATACATTTGTCTCCCAATAAATTCGAATAATTGAGATTTCTAAATTATCACGGACTTGTCAGTACTTGAGAGTACATCAAAATTCCAATGGAACAGAACCGATTTAACAAAAATGCACAAGAATTAAGAAACATTTGTTGCTAGAAATCCCGTCAGTCGTAATTTTTTCCCGATACTCGTGAATGTGAAACAGGAATAAATAAGTAAAGTTGACGTAAAAAAAATATGCAACATTCGAAAATGAATTTGCACAAACATATAAAAAAGGGCAGTGATTTTAAAAAACTTTTCTCTACGTGAATTTGTCATTTGCGCTTGTTTCGCTATGTCTATTTTTTTTTAACTATATTCGAGCAGTCTGCGTGTGACTGAGATACAAAATAAAAATGTGGGACAAATATCGTTGAAAAGCAACGAAATTAATTGCGATGATGTAAAAAAGAAAGATTGTCACCGAGGAAAATTTTCTACGATGCACACACTTGTTTATCGAGGAGTAAACAATTCGAAAATACGCGCATTTTCGCATAGTTGAATATTACATTCGCAACGAGACAAGTAACTGAAACAAGATGAATCTCATTTCATATTGTGTTTCCAACGTGAAATAATCTCGGAGAATATAACATTACAATAGAAAACAAATTTCTGATATAGCTGGACGTTGTAATGTTGGAAACGCGTAAAAGTAAATACATAGTTAATCAAGTTGCGAAATTTCAGTGAAAAGTGAGGTGAGTTTAAAAAGATGAAATGAATGTGATTTTACGTAGATGTACAGGAGACTCCTTTCCTCCATTTGGTTTACTTTACGTTATTATTATATTTATTATATTTGTAATATTTATTATAATAATATTATATAAATAATCTATTAACCGAATCATTTTTTAATAAAAATTTTTTATAATCATATATTTATTCAAAAATAACTTAACTCTAATTAGGTTAATTCCATTCTCTGATTATGATTCACAGATATATAGGTATCTAATCTCTATTAAGTTGTATTTATTATTTTATGACTGATTTTGGAGAAAGATAATACGATACATTAAAAAATAAAAAATTTATAGATAAAGGCATTAAAAATACAAATGGCGAGTTAATTTGTCTTTCTTGGTTAAGAAATTTAAAATATTTCAAATGCTTCCACTTCTTTAAATGTTGCATTAACGCAACGACGATTCTAAATTCGTCGTCTTTTCTTTCTACTTTTTTTTACAAGTGTAGAAAAATTTTCCAAAAATCATATCTAGAGAATACTGACATACATACATATACAAAGTATCGACACTTTCCTTCTGTCGACGAAAACACACTGGAAATTTTGCGATCAGCTTCATTTTTTTAAATGATACATTATATTTCTTCATGTATGGTTCATAATTTATGATAAATAATCAGACAATTTCATTGACACGAGTTCATTTAAAATTAAACAAAAAGTTTACTTGCGAATGATATTGTTTTACAATTCAAATTTGAAGAAAGTAGAAATTTCCCATTGTGGAATGTTTTAATTATATTCAAAGATCAATGAAACTTTCTCTTTCAGATAGTATGAAAAATGCAAAATTTTTAAATATAAAAAGGATGCGAGCATACCTATTTATATGATGGAAATAAAATATTTTATAAAAGAATAATAATTTTATAAAAGCAAGACTTTATAAAGCTTTATACAAGATATAATGTTTTTCTATTTTATTTTTATTATTCTTTTCATTTTATATTATTTTTATCTTTTAAATATGTTCATATTTTACATTATATATATAATGTAAAACTGCATCATTTATTTCCTATTCTTTACATGAGAAACAAACCACGCGGAAATTTCTTCTATCAAAATTTGATTAAACTCTTGGAAAAATCGGTTTAGTTAAATGAAAGAATAAAAAATTCGTGTATTAAATTTGTTGTACATCCTCTACTGAAAGAAGTAATAAAATCAATTATCAAATTGAGCAGAAGAATTTTCATAAATTTTGGTAAAGTGAATTTACACAATATTATTGTATTATTTAAATATAAGAAATGTATTAACACGTAATAATATATCTACAAAGCTATATCTACAAAGGCACAATATATTCTCAATTTTGTCTTCAATTTCGCGAACTTCCCGAACAACCAAATACTCGTGAAATATTTGAATTTTCCAAATTTTGGTTTCGAATTGTTAAAAATGAACACTTGCCCAAGATATTTTCACTAAATTTTAATTAACTACGTGCGAATGAATTACTCTCATTATTCGAACGTCATGTTAAGTAATTGAAATTAAATATGAACGCCTAATAATATCGTGCGGCCAGCGTTCGCTAAATTAAGAGGGTCGATTAGCCAATTCGCGAGACAATTGCAACCGTCATTAACGGCCGCTTTTCATTCGAGGAACACGTAATTTCGTCGACGGAAATCTGCCCAACGGTCGGCCATCAACCTCGCTACAACTCGCGTGTAATAACGGAGGTCGTGGCGAAAAAGGCTATAGGCAAAGTTCTCTCCTCCCTGCGCGAAACTTCTCCATCGTGTCCAGAGGATTTGAAATTCCTCACGGTCGCTGACGAAGTGGAACCGAAGACGACAGTGCCAGTGTCTGGCCGAGTGGAATTGCAAATCTTTGTCGCGGAACTTGCCGTTCTTCCTGCGGGAAGTGCCTCAAACGAAATGTTGCGGATTCGATTACTAATACTCTTTTCTGTACTTTTTCTTTCTCATACTTCTTATTGCATAGCTCTTGTAACAAGATTATCGTATCGATTCACTTACAACTTGCAAATTTATTTCTAATATAATGAAATTATATAAAATGTATAATAATACAATGAATATTGAACAAACAAAATACCAATTAAAGATTTCAAGGATCTTGAAATATCAGGGGCATGATTCTCAACAACCTGTCCTTATACATGTTACCATAGTTCGGATTTCGTTTAGTTAGAAGCATGCGCGAAGAAATTTTTAATGTTGCATATTTAATTATACGTATTTTAAGGTTCAGATTAAATTTAAATTAAATTTGGGCTAAATTTAATATTTATTTAGTTTAAAATACATAAATTTAATATTTATTTAGTATTTATTTAATATTTTGATTTGTATTATCAACACCACATAATTGGAAACAGGTTGCCTGATTCAAACCTAACTCGGCAACACTTTTATCTTATCAAGGTAACTCACAATAATCTTTAATGAAATAAATTATCGGTTACCTGTTGATGTGTACAAATACATTATGAAATATATTTTTATTAGAGATCAGAAATAATCAAGATCATGTAATCAAAGGTTATGATTAGTTTAATAATCATTAATCATAGAATGATTACACTTTTAACTATGATTGTATCAGTTCTTTACCTCTGATTATTATTGTCTGCGTTGTTTTTCAATTCGCACAACTTTACAATTGCATCAAGATTTGTTCCAAATATTCAAAAAATTTTCCATCCATGTAGCATCAGGTAGTATAATTCTTTAACTGTTATTGGTAAAATTTTCCGTATAAGTTTGATCGACTCATTAATAAATTATACTGCGCAATATTTATTTGAATATTTTTCATATTACAGTTTTCATACGATTCCAAATAGAACGAATACATTGTATAATAAGATTGAATACAAAATAACGAAACATCATTATATCTGTATACATAATATATCCTGTGCAGAAAAAAAGGATTTGGAAAGCTTGTTCGCGCAATTATTCATGCTTTATTGTCGTTATTTTTGCATCGTTCGATGACAATAGACAAGAATAAATAATGCACATAAATAATACGCGTATATTCGCACAAAAGAGCATGTATTTGATAAAATAATTTTATATTGAATTTTCTGTCAAGTTTGGCACGTGTGTTTGCATTTAAAATAAGGCTGTATCTGTTTTTGGACGTGACAGGAAATTCAAATTATTGAAAATTATGGTGAAGTATTTTTTTGTTATTTTTTTATGTAAAAAATCTTTATCAATTTGATTGCAGTATCATTGTTCGGAATATTAAGAACTAATGAATTTTCATTCAAAGTATTTTGTTTTATAATTACTACTGTTTGAAAATTGTACAGAGAAATAAAGAAATAAGGGATGTGTTCACCTTCTAAAAAACAACGTTGTAGCAAAAAATATTGCCTAGTAATTCTCTACAAATTTACGAAGCTTCAAATAACCGAAGTTGTTGGGATACCACAGTTCTCTTAATAGAAAGTCGAAGAAATCTATTGTACTTTTTTATTTACTATGATTTAACGGTAATTACTTAACAACTGTTAAAATAAATTTCATTATTTTAATAGCTTTGAAAAATTTATACGAAGAGAAAGAAGAAAGCCAAAAATCAAATCCCTGGACTATTTATTTCATGCAGTACGAAGTATGTCCAATTTTAAGAAATTTTAGTTCTTATATATATGTATAATATTTATATATAAAATATAAATGTTTTGTAGTAATTATAAAACAAAATACATATATATATGTACAATATGATATAATAACAACAGAAATTGGAATCCCTAGACAAAAACATTTTTGGTATTGTAAATTCCATAATAAGCAAAATGTATATTTATTTTTTAAGATAATTTGACAAATCTCATGTATAATTCACTCACATTCATAATCATCTAACATTCAAAGATTAATTCTGAATGTTAGTCACTCGGGAAATTACCAAAGTGCTTTAATAGTAGTTAGGAAATTACTAAGGGATAACTAATTGAGACTTACTTAGCTATGCTGTGTCAAGACATAATCTATTATGCACGTATCTTTCTTATTAATATTTCTTACTAATATTAGTATACTCTTTCTTCGTAAAATTTACGTCTCGCTGACAAGAATTTATTTCTTCAATTATTATTATTATTATTATTATAGTGAATATATAAAGCTCGAGTGTTGAAAGCTTCAAAACTAAATCTTAAATGCTGAGTCGAAGACCAGTATTATACGAAGCTCAAGCTTTCGAAACTTTAAGACCAAAGCTTCGAGACAGTTCTCAAAGCTCTTAACTAACAGAACAACCAATCTTTAATACGTATCAAGATAATACGTATTCTACATATAAATCGTTGTAATTTAAATAAAAATAAATAGATTTATGTAGTGATGCTTCTGTCTAAACAGAAGAATTTTATCATTAATTTTGACAGAAATGTCTGCTCTTTTAAGCAATTGTAAAAAAAAATCTGAATGGATAGATTTGGTTATTCTAGTGTCAAGATTCATTTCGCGAATAATACACCACAATACATCGACATATGTAGTGTTACACATTTGATAGTCTACTATTTACAATCGCCATTGTAATCGTATATAATTTAGACAGATAATTTAGGCTCGAATCTCCAAGTTCAAGAATTCAAGAGCATTTGAGACCTTCAAATTTTTGAGGTCCAAGTAGTAAAAGATAGAGTTTTCGAGTTTTCGCATTCGAGTTTTCCAAACTGTAGATTCAAAGCTTATTTTAACAACAGTAATTATTCGTTAACACATTAACTGCCACGCGAAATTTACTGAAATATTTAATTTGTACAAAATTCATATTGCAATGAAATAATTTTACAATATCATCTACTTATTTATTCATTTATATTTATATCTACTTATTTATTTATTAATAATATTATCTATTTATTTATTTATGTTATTTAAAATTCTTTGTTAATGATACTTATCATACTCTAATTATCCGAGGATGTTTGTAGAAAATTACCAGTGACCATCGTCAATGTGTCAAATATTTTTGTATATAAACAAATATAGTCGCATTTCGACAACTCAATGATTTTAATATCTTGATAACTTCAATGTAAAACAAATATATATGAAATACTCGAAATATAACAATATTCCACCGAGGTTTCATTTTTTATATTTAAAAAACGTAGATATGCATTAAAATCTACAACAATGAAATATTAATAAACAATATTTATGAAAACAGAATCAATCCAATCCAGATATTGCATGTCTGTATGCCTGTCGTCGCGATTTTTCATGGACTTCTAATAGTCTAACAAAAAAATATTTCAAACAAAAATTAAACTATTTCTAGTGGACTACAAACAGCAATAAAGAACATTCCTTAAAAAATTTTCTTCCGATAAAAAAATTAGAGTGACTCTGACTTTTCTAAATTTTTGTCTCTACCATATTGTAGCTGATATTAAAACGAATTTAACAACTTTTCATATCATGACGTTGAACTCTTAAAATCTAAAAATGTGACAATGTAAAGTATTTAAAGCAACGAATTATAGCAATGATTTACTTCAGTAACTAGAACTGTGTTTACAACAAAATGGACACCAGTTTGGACATCCGTTATAATTGAATACGTGAACACAGTTTAGTTTAATTTGGTGAAAAGGATTGATAAAGTGCAACAATTATATTTCCCTTTATTAATCGCAAATTTTTAAGTTCTAAGTTCAAGGAGTTCTTTTATCGAAAAAAAATTTTGAGGAATTTTTTACATTATATTTTATATAACACAAAATATAGGCTTTATAGCCCACTAAAAACAGATTAACTTTTGTTCGGAACATTTTTCTTTTCAAACTATTAAAAGTCCATAAAAATTCATGGCGATAGTGTTATAGCATAAATCCTAGTCAAATTTCGTCGTCATCTCAATTCCTTCGAAATTCAAAACACACATTTCGCTACTTTTCATCTTCACGGTGAATTTTCGTTCATCTTGGCCATATAAGTTTCGTTTTTAAAAAGAATAAAGGATAAAACAGTGTTCAGGTCCAAATCCAGGAGCCATTATACGGATGTTGTTTGTATTCCCGCCTGCGTGAATCCCAACGACTGTTGCGCGGAAGCACACGATTGCAGTCACCTGGACAATTTATCACGGGATAAACGGTACTTGAATGGCCATGAGTACAGCATCAGGGAGACCTGAGAACGACAATCCTTACCACTTAAATTACACGTGTACACATTACGGTGGATCTTCAAGTAAGTACATTAGCTTTCTTGGTAGTAATTGTTAGCGATAGAATCAAATACGGTATGCAACTCGACACGCACGGTAAATTCAAATCAAAACCGATAGCGAAAATTCACATTAATTCGCAAGTTTTGGATATCTTGTCGGAAGATAGGGCAGTTTATTTTTTATATCGAGCGATACGGAAAATTCACAGCGTTTTTCAAATTGTTCAGTGTTTCAAGAGAAGCAAATTCAAAGTAAAACAATCATCTTTACTTCTCCGCTTAGATACATACTACAAGATATGAAAATACTTTCGCGAATATACGAAAGTACGAAACGAATCCAGAATTTTGAAATTAAGCAGAATTATAACGAAATTATAACAATTTGAATATCGCCAATTTTTCGAAACATTGGGAATTCAACGTACGTATTTTCATTTACTTTTACTATGTGAAAAAATTGTGTTTAAGATACCTTCAACATCTGTAAGCGAAACGTTGATTTATCGCAAAATTAAAGATTTCTTATATTATACGTCATTCATATTTTCAATTGAATTCAAGCAAAGTCTTGTATCTGATATTTTAGTGAGTTCTTTTACAATTATGAAAAACATGTCAAACAGTTTGAAAAAGAAGAAGTATCGGCACAAGAAAAAGTATCTGTTACTAATAAATATTCTGTTCGGATATTAGAGTATTTGAATAATGGGAAACATATATAGGAGACTCTATTGTATAGTATGTACATACATACATAAAGACTTCGTCAAGTAATCTAAAATCTTTTCACATTTTTCAAAAGCCTAAAAAATAATGAACAACTCATTGTCAGCTTTTCTATGAACAATGAAATAATATGTTTGTCTATGGAGAATCAGAATTATCGTACCTCTTATTACACACAATAAGCTTTTATTATGCTCGAAGCGTCGAAATGAAAGATAAAAGTCCAATCACGATACACTATTATAGTTTTGTTTCAGTTCACGTACGTAACCGTGATGAATGAACAGAATACTAATATCAAATTATCATTATCATTGAAATATGCGCAAGATCTTTTATAAAGATAAATATCTAAAGAAAAACATCGAAAGTGATAAAATTTTTTCCAATCATAAGAAAACTTTTAATTAACTCTCAATAGTTCGACATATATTTACCAGATACGTACATTAAATTCTTAAAGAGTTTGTTTTTACAAGATTTATATTTCTTATTAGAATTTTTTTTTTTTTGATGAGATTATCTTATTACGAGGAGCTAAAAAATATTAATTAGTCTGTATTAATTATTAAGAATATCAAGAAAGTTTCGGTCAATATCTCAATTATTAAAATATCGATTAATAGGAAAATTGATAATTACTCTGCAAGAAAGATTAAAACCAAGAATAGAAATTTTTGAAAGATTAAAAGCAAGAATAGAAGTTTTATTTAATTTATAAAATAATTTAATAGAAATAATCGACGTTTGAAAAGAGCCTTGCCAGTCGCTTTTTTATATCACACGAAAAAGCATAACATTGTATTCAAAAAATTAAACGAATCATAAATTAAATTTAATTAAATACAATTATATTCTCCCATTGCAAATATAAAAAATTACATAATTCAGTATAATGCTGAAAGTATGAAAAATTGACATAGACTAAACCATGGTTATTTTTATACTGATCACGTTTTCTTCTTCCATGTTTTTGATATTGTGTTTATAAATTGGAGGAAAAACAGTGATCCAAAGTAACACGAACTAACATATGATTCCAAAGCAATTTTTCATTTTATTATAAAGATATACATCAGATAAAGATATATTTCAGTTTCATTTGGTGGCGAAATTCGATCACATTTTTTATTGCTAACTTTTAGAAGGTTAATATTTTAAATTTTCCATAAAACTTAATTTTTTCAAAAATTTACATTTGTATTCAACGTACATGTTGCACAAAATTTGAAAATTCGTATAGAAACTTTGTCGATTTCCTCTAACGATTAAAAAGTAAATTAAGTTCAGTAGGTATAAATACATGGATATAAATATAAGTATAAAATCAAATTTCATATGAAACTTACATGTTCTAATTTCTACACGAATTAAATATTTTCTTATTCCTCTTAATGAGTATTGGGACCGATTTGCATCTTGAATTTAAATTTTCATACTTTTCATATTCTGTATAAAAAGAATATGTTAATCCTTGATCATCGAGGCAGTGTATTTTTTTTTATAATTATTTAAATCCTTCTTATGTGATTGTAACATATTTTGTGAGGATAATATAAATGAGTTTGAACTTGATGCAATGAATAATGAATAGTCAACCATATTACGTTCAATTACACGATGCTTACTCTTCGACAGTCAACACTATAATACCTGACGCGCGAGCTAAAGAGATCGTTCATATTGTCTCCTTCGGAAACAAATGCCAAACCCGATCGTGATTGGCAGCGCCTCATTCATTTATTGGCATAACTACCTTTCATATCTTCTTTTATGCATTTCTATCATAATATATAAATGCTGCAAATATTGCAAATACGTAATACTTGTATATTTAAAAATATTACATGTCAACAATTAAAAATGAATAAAACAAGAAAGGTTTTCTTTCTTGAAAGTTTGAGATAATAAATAAATTATTTGTATCGTGGAGTCAGGGATAACTAGAAGTAATAACTTATATTTATATTAATGTAATGATTAAAATATTTAATTTCCTTTTGTATACTGATAGAGATCAATAATAAAATTAAATAAAATTAAAATTATGCAATATAAATTGATGTGATTTTTTAAACGATAGCTCTCAATAACAGCAGCAATATTATCAATATAAACTAATAAATAAATTGTAATAATAATACGTAGTTTTGTCACACAAATACTTTGTAAAACTCATTAAATTATCGGCAAATAAACAATTTAATGATATTAAATGAAATTAAAATCACTTGAATTTATAATTTAACATTCAACAAATATTTCAATCGAGGAACAAAAGTAACAATTTATTTTCGAATCTATCTGCTTTTCGATTCTTAAATTTGATTTCGAAGTACATGTTTTTTTCATTTTAAACAGAAGTCTAACAAACCAATCTGATAATACCGGATTGAAACATATATGTTTTATAATGTATATGTTTATAAATTATAAAATATTTTATAATATATTTTTCATTCTAGACAAAAGTCTAAAAAACCAATTTGATATATGCCGGATTGAAACATATATATACTTAATAAGTGAAACGAATGCGATTATTTTTAGAACTGTTCATGTTTGAAAAAAAAATCATTTCTCAAAATTTCTCATCCAAGTATAAAAAAAAAATAATGTTGTTAATAATTTATCTTATAACATATGACAATGTACTGTAAAGCAATCTCTTTGTGCACGTTCAAATTAAAGTGGGAATAATGAAAATATTCAAGAGTTCAAATTATACAACTGTACGATTCCGGCAAACAATCTCAACGAGATCTCACAGATATCTCGAAAAATTGCTTTTCAATGGTACATTTCTTTGCTTAAAGCCGACCGAAAGAAGAAGCTGCATTGACTCGAGATTCGCGAACATGGCCCACCCACGAACCTTTTTCCGGGTCGAAGGTTGATGAATCGAAACGACCACGTCAATGAAGGCACGCATTGCGCCGATTCCACAAGGATTTGAAAATAGAAAAGAGACGAGCAAAGTGTACTCGAAAATATAATATTTGCACAACAGTCCACCTTGTAATAGGCCACGTGTCTCAAGGGACGATATTCAGATTTCCGTCCTTTGACGCTTTGATTTAGGCCGGTCGATTACCCGATTCAATTTATTGCGCGTCGTTCCACAAATGAATTTAAATAAATTCATGAATAACAACGGCATGAATTTTCCTTGAAAGTAACCGGGTTATTCCTGCAGCCTCCATTACAGATAATACACTCCGGGAAAATATTCGATCAATTGATACGAAATATCGTGGAAGCAATTAATTGGGATGACTGTTACGTAAGTCGATAGGATCGATACGATTAATACGATCGTTAGGGAAGAAATATACTGTCGTTTGAAACAGTTCTCCCTGTTTGATTCGTTTGCGACATAATTACAAGATTGAAAGTATAAGAATCTGTCATTTTTATTCGATAATTTTTTTTTTATTACTGCTCGACTTGCAGATGCTCTGGGAAATTTGATAATGCAAAAATTTACCAAACACGTATAATGTATATAAAAATATATAAAATATTTTAAACAGAGTAGAGACGCGTGTTAATTATTTAGCAAACGGAGAAAAATTTAGATTTTATTTCTTCAGTTAGGTTCCTACACATTTACAGTCTAATTAACATGTCTATGTTAAAATTTGATACGATAACAAAATGGCTATTTTATGAAACTATTTTGATATTTGAAATGTTTTGTAGTTCCAAGTTGCTTAATCTTCAAGTGTTGAATAAGTATAATTGATGAATGGTTATCGATATATCATAGATTTTTACATATTTATGGAAAAAATTGAAAAAATGCACACGACGTATTCTGTAATATGCAAAAATATATAAAATACTCAAAGTAAAATATTTATTATAAAATAACAAAGCAAAATATTTATCATAATACGTATATGATAGTAAAATAATTATTTATAAAATATATAATATTCATAAAAATGTAAAAAATATAAAAATTCGCAGTTTAGTTGCAATAATAATTAATTTTTCGACACAGTCAATTTTCCGATTTTTTCTGTCGGTAATTAATGTAATTAATTTACATACAAATTTCAGTAATCTTTTCAATTATATATTCTATTTTGTATGATTCTGAAAGCTTATTTTTGAATTCAAAAATTAAATCGCAAAAGTCACACATCATATATCATAAATTTTACATATCAATATAATGTCAATATTAGCAATAGTTCTTATTATATTTAATAATAAATTATTAATTGAAAAAGCAAAAATAGAATAATTTGAAGAGCAGCTGCACGTACTTAAAAATTTTTATAAGAATCATATTGTAATTATACTAGAATGTACATAATATTGATGTGACTGATATAATTGAAAAAATATAGTATTCTAGAAAAGAAACACAAAGCTTTCTACGTATTTTACATTTATGTACTATTATAAATTATAAATTTATTTTTACATTTCATTATAAATCGTTAAATGTAGTTGTCGGATAAAATAAAAGTAGAAAATTCAAAAAGTGACATTTTTCTTTTTGTATGTGCAATAGTTACATAATATAATATTCCTTCACAGACCAAATTTGTGTAACAATAGAGCAAGAAACACAATATTTCATATCAAAAACTTTGCTTTTTTCAGAAACAGAAACTGAAATGCAGCGAAAATTAAAATAGAAATAACAGCATCCATTTTATTATACAATTCAACGAACTCGTTCTATGAGACTGCAACATTATTTCAGCTTGGGAAAAGAAGTGAGATTAAATTCGTGTTTTAATTATTCAGCTGCGTTAAAGATTTTATGTGTGGCGCGCCAGTAGAATGAGTCATTCTTTGTCAGACGTATCCGCGCGTTGAAACGCGGTATAAAGTCTATATCAGTCGCACGATGCAACGTTTGCGTCACGCAATGTTACACACATGTGTTATAACTTCATAGCTTTAATTTCAGAAGCTGGCAATGTGGCTCGAGCTAAGCGCGGAATTTACTATAATTACGTTCTTTTTTCAATTCCGAGTAAACACTTTCGCGCGCACAGAGAATTTTAAAAATCTCCTTTATCATTTGGATTTATCTCTTCGTCGCGGTGGCAACTTTATATTTTTCCAGCTGTAAAAATTATTAATTTCAGATTTACGAGAGAAATTATTAATATTTTTCACGTGAATATATCAAGCGTGCCAACGTTTTAATCTTTCTTCTATGAACGTTTCTACGGTTACCTCGGATGAAAAAATTGGAAAAAATTCACACATTTCCAAACTTTTTAAATTGAAATCAGTTGCATATTATTGCTACATAAAAATGATTTTTTAAATATCAAAAACAACGTTTGCGAATGAAAATTCAAAAAAGGTTAGAATAAAATAGAAATATTAGAATCTACTAGTATATCAGAAAAAAGTGAATATGTGATACAATACTGATTTACTGTTTTAAAGAATTCAGTACAAAGATGATATGAAGAAACAAGGAATGCAGAATATTAATATTGTTTAATTTTAAAAATCACAAGATAAAACTTTTTAACAAATCGAGAAAGTTTAAGAAGAACAATATTTAAAATTTGACATTATTACAAATTTAAAAGATTTCATATCTAATAAAATTTAGGAATTATATAAAATAAAAGATTTAAATACAAAAAATTGAATATATAGAAAATATTATTATTATCATATTATTTTCTGATACACCATTTATTTAAAATTTGATATCATTACAAATTTAAAAGATTCCATATCTAATGAAGTTTAGGAATTATATAAAATAAAAGATTTAAACGCAAAAAATTGAATATATAGAAAATATTATTATTATCATATTATTTTCTAATATAGCAATATGTTCTGAAAATATTCCAAAGCTTCAGTATTTCATGTGATTCATAAATTTGAATGGTTTCTAGTTAAAATTTAATTTCAATGAGCCAATACAGCAAAATAGCAAAGTAATAAATTTAATTTCAATCTCTTCTCAGTCTCGAGTACACTATTTTTCACGAGTACTGTTGAAAAATGACAATTTATGGACATAAATTCATTCGTGCATTTTCCAGCGTTATTCAACATAGAATGGTAATAACTATTTTTCAGAAGTTTCCACATCGTCCTTGTCGTTTTTCTCTGGCACGCTTTTATGAATCTCTTAAGTAGACTGTTCTTTGATTGCCAAATAATCTCCTCATATTTCACCAGTTCAACAACCCCTCCACGGGCAGAAGTACGACGAAGTATTAGGACTTGCTCCATAACTTCTTCCTCAGGGTACTTAGTAAGAATAATATCATCACTTTACCAAACGTGATTTTCACGTTTGCAAGTCTCTCTCACATTGAACGCGCGGTAAATCAACCAATAATACGATCACGACGCACAGTCATCGTAAGCTTTATTTTATGTTTATTTATACAACTTTGTCGGAAGAATTACGACAAGAAGAGTAATGTAGGTCGATTTAAGAGAGAAAGAAAAGAACATATGCAAATAATTAAATAATTGAAAACATCGTACAGAAAATCTGCGTTTATATGAACTCTAATTGAATGCACTTATTTGAACTTATTTATGCTCTTATCATTAACCACTTGCGCTAGCAACTGGTTCGCGGACCATAAAGAGTGACCAAACCGTATACAATAATTCGTCGCTTTCTTTTTCTTTTGAACTCGTTGGTATGATATCATTGGATAGAAATTATTGAGAAGTAATAAATTTATCATTTGTTTTGTCTGGGTCACACTTAAATATACTTAAAACTGAGAAAATATTGCAATTTTGGGACAAAAAAATTCTCGACGTGCATGGCACGTAATTTCAGAGCAAAAGGTTAATAGAATCGATATTACATTAAATGAATTAAATGAATTCCATTTATATAAATTTTTGTATCCGGACAAGTTCATGTAAGCATAACAGTGCATAAATAATATATTTCTAGCAATTTCTTACTTTTATTTAATTAGTAAAAAACGTTTTACAGCAGTTTGATTAAAAAAAAAGAAATTAAAATACGAAGACAGAAATCACATCTATATACTTGAAAAATATTGGAACTTTTCATTTAATAATTACCAATGAAAAAAATTCGATTAGACGACTCAGGGTCTAATCCTTTGAGAATTTCCTTACTTTCTAAGCTATGCACATTTGTTAATTAATTAAATAATCGAATAAAACGTAGTCGACGAGAATTGAGATTTACAGCCGTTCTAATACACAACTTTCGTGTACATTAAAACCATGTCACGGCACGTCGATTATCGCGCATTTCCCGCGTTCCACTTTCCACGTGCTCCCTTTTTCTCTGATACAAATGCCGAAGGCTATCGCGGGTAGGGAACTTCGCCACACGGAAACTCGTTGCGGGTGGTACACAGTTCCAGACCGATCGGAAGTTCCGCTGCTGGCCACACGGCCACCACGTGTGAGGGAATTCGATGTGTTAATTTACCAGTTTGTTTCAGTTTCGCGAAGAATACTCTCGCATCTAGACTGAATATCGATCATCCGTGATCTCGGTTCGTCACCGCATTATCAATCGTTTCGTGCTCTCTGCGCCACCAGATTTTCTTTTTGTAAAATATTATACTACTGCAAAACTGATAAAAATAGGTGCTTACGCTCGTTCGAGTTCTTTTAATATTTGCTATCACTTTTCACAGTTCAAGTACATTAACATGTACCAACTAAATAAACTACCGTGCTTGATAAATTTTCCTTTTACTACGACTCGTACAACTATTCGTACAGTTTGTAATATCTTTTACGAATATAAAAATTTAAAAATTTAAAAATTTCGTTAGTCACGCCCAACTATTATGATATTACACTGATAAAATTTTCAACAATTCTGAAAATGTATGTAGAAGTTATAAAACATTTAGTAAAAACATATGCATTACTTTACAAGGATCACAAAAGCCACGCAAAGATCAATAGCTACAATCCATTATAGCAATCCTTTGAACAGATAAGCATATCAATAACAAAATAATTGGTTTGCTTGTTGAAAGTTTAAAACAGATAACGTATTATGATAATATCGAATAAATATACGCCACGTTTGTTTCGTATCCGATAAATAATTCAAAGAATGTTTAAATCTGTTTTCATTGTTTCAATCATGTGCGTAATTAAATGTTGTAACGTATGTAATGATTTTCAGTGTGTAACGTAATGAAGGGGAAAACCCGATATTCATAAAAAGAGTACGCAAGATCTTCTTTTTTTTTTAACTTTGTTATTATTTTACTATAAGTGAAATAATTCATTATCACTTTGCATTACTTGAAAATGAAATTATAATACGTAGTGTCGATTTCACAAATATCACGGAGTTTATAAATAAAAGACATTCTCAATTTTTGAACATCGAAATACTATTTTGGCAGATAGATCGTTATTTCAAATTTCATCCCGATAGAGATAATTTGTAATGCGGTGAGTTACAATAAACTGCAGCTAAATCCATCGAGAGTAGTTTTGTCTGGAGGAGTTTATTCGAGGAAAAAAACATCGATAACGCATCACCGTCGACGAGAAAAAACTCGTTGTGTATTAAATTTGTGATCGTGCTTAAGCTTTCCGAGGGAAATTCGAATTAAAATTTAAAAGCAAGCCCCGAAGAAAGTTTATTAAAAACGGAGACGAACGGCTGGTTATCTTTTCTGTTCCGCTCTCGTTTCATTAAGCAGAAAATAATTTACGACAGGAACTATGTACATCTCTTAACAAAGTCTGTTATGAAGTGTTCTCGTAGATAGTACAAAGAATATCGTTCATCCTTTCAGCTAATTTCTGATAAGAAGCATAGGAAAAATATCATGAATAGATTATGTTGTAACTACAATATTATAAATAAAAAAAAAAATCTTGTTTCTTATAAAACGTGTTGAATCGTTGATAAATTTATGTTCTTTTACTGTTTACTTCGTGTGTTACCTCAAGTTTAATTAGATAAGTTTAATTAGAAGTCTTGTGCAAGTTTAATTACAATTTAATTGGATAATGATTTAGTGTATATATAAATTTGATAATAAATTTGATAAACATACAGATATTTTTGAGTATAGAAAATTACATCGTTTGTATACGTTACATCACGCATATACTTTTACTAAAGTATATGTGTTGTAATATCGAATATGTATAGAATACATCTAATAAATTTCCTTATTTAAAAGAAATATTTAAAAATTTATTTAAAAATTTGTTTATACTCAAAGCATAACATTTTCCTATATAGCTGAATCTTGGAAATCACTGAGAAAATAGAAATTCCACAATTTGTCTATTAAACATACTAATACTTCATTACAGGTGTGTTAATCTTCCTGAATAAAATAGTAAAATGAAATAATATAGAATATTAATCCTTTCAGTACCCAATCGATTTTTATTTTTTATTTTTTACTTTAATACCATGAACATTTTTTGAACATTTGAATATTTCGGACTTTGTTATTAATGCCTTATTTTTTACAAAATATTTTTATCTATTGGGAAACAATATACATGTATCATCGAGATTTTTACACATTCTATAGTTTTTACGACAATGTTTTGTTGTTCTAAATGATATATTAGAAAAATTCCAAGGTATTGAAAAGGTTAAGTCTAGTTTAATTCTCCACTACTTAGAATGGAAAGTTTGAAAAATTTCCAGTTAATTATAGAATATTTGTGTCAATTCTTCTTTCTGTTTTATTATAAATTTTACTAATAAATACAGTAAAATATTAAGTTATATTATAATAATATTAGAATTAATCTTTAAAATTAGATTAGCGTTTTTCCATAAAAATAGCGGTTTCTTCCGAAAATTTATTTATATATAAAATTTATGCCAGTGAGATGTTTTTGAATCATATTTCCCACATAGCAACATATACTTGATCCTTTCAACTGATATTTGTTTTTTCTAAGCTGACAGACGTAATTTTAGTCGGAGTTGTATTTGTAAAACTTGTCATAATCAATAATAAAACATTTAGTATTGTAAGTTGATTCACTCACGAGACAGAACGTTAATAAGTAATAAAAATTGATTTTTCTATCGAAACAATTGCTTTTAGCAACCTATGTTGATTTTTTGCAGCTTTCGACGAGTGCCACACGTCTTTCAAGTATCTTTTTGTCGTGAGGTGTAGATATAATCTATTAAATTAAATATTAAAATAAAGACACTTTAGATTTAAATGTATCTTATTTATAAAAAATATTCGACAACTCTTATTACAACAATCTTTCTTACCCAAAACTGGCTTTTAACGAATCTTTCTTTTCACTCGACAACTAACATTTATATTTACAAATATTTATTCAACCTCTTTGGTACATCGAGTGCGCTTATAAAACGACTCCAGAGGCGACCAAAATTAGCAGTTTCACCGGAAAATTCGGTCTTTTTATTCGACAGTCAACGATGTGACTTTACAGATCCACACGGGGCTGATCCAATATTTCCTCAACGAAATAATCGTATTTCCGTACGATCCCGGCGACAGGGATAGCGTTGAAATTATCCGGCGCTAAACTCTGCGAAAGGATTTTTGATCAATGGACAGACGGGCCACACAGGTTTAAAATTGCAAATTTTTCTCGCTCGGCGTCGTTAGCTGGATATAAAAAGTCGGTCTCCATAACGGGATTTGAGCAGGCGGGCCGAGCGCAATTCGAGGCTTGAATTTAACGACGAAGCAGTCGACCGTATAATTAACAAAGAATTTAGTTCAAAGAGGAAAATGTAGAACGACGAGGACCGGTGAAGAGTCGGGCACGAACTACTCGTACATTTCCCCCTTGCTCTCTCCTTTTATTCTTCGTCACCCCTGCACCCGGACACGTGTACTTTCGCCGGAGAAAAAAGAAACTCCCACCCCCTCCCTCCGCCATCAACTCACTCGCTCTCTTTCTCTCTCTCTCTCTCTCTCTCTCCATTCGCACCCTCTTTTAATTAATATCCGCGTGTACTCGCGAACATTCACGGCTAATGATACCAATAGATTTTAGATGAGCTCGTCAGACGGAGTTTCGAGCCGTTCGGGAAAGTGCGAAACGAGTTTACTTTTCAAAGTAACGCTTTGACACGTGCGAGCGTGGTTTTCGATTAATCTTACGGGAGGCTGGTGAACGTAATTTTTGTTAATTCGTTAATCCTCCAACTACGGGTTCATTTTGAAAAATGTCGACGGGAAAAAAATGACGAGACTGAAACTAAGAAAGCTAAGAATTAATTAATTCAAGTTTAGATAAATAAGCATAGGTTGTTTTTCACATGTAATACTGATACTAAAAAATCCATTAATTATATTTCCAAATGAAATAATAAAAAATTAAAAAAACATGTGTTTATAAAAGTTATTTTTGTTTTACATCATTGAGTCTTTCAGTGACACTGTATACAAATACATGTTTTTAAAATTTTTTATTATTTTATTTGGAAATATAATTAATGGATTTTTTTCAGTATTATATGTTTTTAATCTCCAAAGGATAGTCTATAACCTACAAAAGAAGAAAATGAACAAGTTATAACTTTTTCAAACCCTTCAGTTTTCAGTGGCCACCCTATATAAAATATTACAGATATAATATAGATTAATATAGCAATGTAATAATAGAATGCAAGTACAAGTTAATTTAAACATGCTCGCTCATATACAAGATGTCTAAAACGTTGAAATCGCTTATAGATATTATCGATATCATCGAACGTTAATTCGACTGTTAATTTTCGTAATCCGATTCAGTTACTATTTCTGATAAATAGAAATACATATTTGATTCATTCTAAAATTTGATAATAAACGGAATGGACATATTAAAGTCATTCTGCTTCTAATTATTATACTTATTTATTCTATTATATCTATTAATTGTATATGTTCTGGATCAGAACAGGATAGTTTAGGTTCTTAGAATACTCTATCCTGCGGAGAAGTGCCGGATACCCTGGCACATGTCTATTGATGGGACATTTATCTTACCCTGAGAGGCAGGGTTAGAGTATTCCAAGAACGTCTCTTAAAGAATAAACAAAGGACGTCTTGGCTGGCGCCAAGTCACGTAGGCACAATTCGACACGCAATAAGGGTTCGTCATATAACGCGAGAGAACAGTGGAGAGAACGAGTCAGTCATTCCATGAGTCTAGACGCGGAGACATCTTCTCCCAGACTCAAGTCTATCACATTCATTCGAGTCACAGTTCATACGAGACACCACACAGCAACAGTTGTATACACATCAAATCAAATATACGTTTTAAAAACCAACAATCTGCATTCATAATATCTCTCCGACGGCTGTAAAAGGCCAAACGAGAGAACCTCAGCCAAGCGGGCAGCATTCGTCAAGATCACCGTAGCGCTGAGACATTTTGGTCCTTCGAGCACGGATTCAAGCTCAGACAAGCTTAATCCATATCAGCGTACAGTTCAGAGTGACGACACAGCAGCAGTGAAGCCATTTTCACCCTGTGTCGTACTTCAACATCGTGACTACCACATCATTCAACGTTCATCAGGCAACGTTCATCGAGGCGACGATACAGAGCAGCGGAAACAGTCCCCCTGTGTCGTTCTTCTACATCGTGGCCATCGCATCATCCACATCAACATCAATCGAAGTGCCGATACAGTGCAGCGGAAACAGTCCCCCTGTGTCGTGCTTCAACATCGTGGCCATCGCATCATCCACATCAACATCAATCGAAGTGCCGATACAGTGCAGCGGAAACAGTCCCCCTGTGTCGTGCTTCAACATCGTAGCCATCGCATCATCCACATCAACATCAATCGAAGTGCCGATACAGCAGAAGCGGAACCAGTCCCCCTGTGTCGTGCTTCAACATCGTGGCCATCGCATCATCGAGATCAACAATAAGCGGTAACGTACAACTCACTTGCTAGGTTAACGTCGCTTGATTCCTTACATTCCTAATAACTCCACGAAAAAGCATGGCTCCCTCACTTGAGGATAAAATCAGAACGTTAAAATTAAAACGCCAAGGGTTTAAATTAGAGTTACAAGCATTTGAAAGGATATTAAAAACGTACGATCCACACACTCAGTCACCCGAATATCTTCAAGTGCCTCTCGAGGCGTTAGAATCCGAGTACTACACGTTCAAAGAGATACAACCAGAATTAGATATCGCAGACGAAGACGGGGAATATTTACGCGAACGTATAGAAATAAAAGTAGATTATATGCGGTGCCGTGCCCAAGCACTTTCCCTGTTAGAATCGACGCGCATCATAGCGGCCACCAAGGCAACCGCAAGTCCTAATCAAGGTAGAACAAATCACTCGTCGCAATTCACGAACCACGCCGAAAACAGGAGGCTTGACAACATGAGCTTGCCAATCATACCATTACATACAACGCGATTCAATGGGTGCAACGAGAATTGGCCGGGATTCGCGGATCAATTTAAAACAACAAATCATAACAATTCACCTGTGAGCGATCGCTGCAATCACTTAGAGCCATCCACATCAATAACGAGATCACCGCGTATCGAGCGAAATTCCGAATCTTATCACGTAAATAGATTTCTTACAACCTCACGCGTGTACGCGACTCAGTGCTACCTATGCCATCAGAATCACGCCGTTCATACCTGTGAGAAGCTCATAAGATCTACCATACCAGATAGAATCAAATTAGTAAAGGAACATCGCTTATGCTTAAATTGCCTACGCAAGGGACACTATGTATCCGAGTGCAAGTCAAGTGCGTGCCGAGTGTGTCAACAGAGACATAACACCCTGCTGCATTCGGGCTCGACTACGGATTATCGAATTTCACCGCAGGTCAACATGACTTTCCTGAAAACAGATTTCGAGCAGTCAACGAGACTCTGGGAAGTCGAGGAAGGTCCGCAGACTCATTCACTCTCGGAGGAGGAGGACCTACTTGAGATTCAGCATACACAAAACACGCGACGCGATCCCCAAGATGGGAGATACAATTCAATCACAGTTCAAGTATCGGTTAAGTCGAAGATCCGCGAGCTAGATGACTCCCACGCATTATCATTCGGGCACTTTAACTCACTACGACATTTATTAGCTCGCGATCCAATTCCACGCAATCATTATCGGGCGTTCATACAAAGGTACGAAACTCTAGCTTACGTTACAAGGGTCAGAAAAGATACAAACACCGAAGGCTACTACCGGCCGCCCCATGCTGGGCTAAAGAAAAATAGCCTCACAACCAGGCTACGCGTAGCTTCCGACGCAGCAGTAAGGACATTAACCAGACTCCCATTCAATGACACATTGAGGACCGGACCGACAATACAGTTCGAACTATTAACAATACTCACAAAATTGCGGAGCCTCAGCTTCGTGTTTACAGTTAAATTTACAACAATGTACCGACAGAAACAAATAGACCCGTCAGACCGACATTATCAAAACATACTCTGGCGGGACGATTCGACGAAAACTATACAGACATACGGAACAACTTCACCACCTTACCTCACGACCAAGATATTACACAAACTCACATTCGGCGAAGAGGTAAGGTATAGTAGAACCGCAGCTACGTTCAAGTTGGACCCTCACCTGGACAATTTGACAACGGGCGCGGATACGTACGAAGACGAACAGACATTTAGACATGAACACACGCACTTCGCGAGCAACAAAGATTTCGGACCACGGCAACGGTCCTTCAATCATCAAGGGTTAGTACCTGACCCGGTATCAAACACCGACACCTCAATCCTCAACATCATTATTCGAAATACCAGGTATAAGGGTGGATCACGCGCATTAGACCCTCTCATGAAGGAACTAGGTCTTCTTCGTGTGGGGGGGAGGATTGGGCCCGCGAACATTTCATTGAAAACAATTTATACGTATTCAGACAATGCAAAAACCTTTGTAGGCGCGAATCGTGAACTGCGAGAGATACATGCACAAGTAATCAATAGTACAGATACGATCCTTCGCGATTATTTAACAGGGGAACAGGTAACATGGCATTTTATCCCACCACGCGCACCACATTTCGGAGGGATTTGGGAAGCCGCGGTAAAATCCATGAAAAAACATCTTATAAAAATTGTAGGAAATCAATTACTAACGTTCGAAGCAATGAATACGTGTCTTATCGAAATTGAAGCCATTCTGAATTCCCGGCCTATTACTCCCATATCCGCTGACCCAAATGACCTCACAGCATTGACCCCTAGCCATTTTCTAATCGGGGACGTACTGACCAGCATAGCTGAGAAAGACGTTACCAATACAACAACCAATAGTATAAGCATGTGGCAACACATAAAACGATTGCGGCAGCATTTCTGGAACCGCTGGCACAAAGACTACCTCAACCAGCTGGTGGTCCGCAGCAAGTGGCACACAAGGGAGCCAACCGAGCTGCGGATCGGAACTCTAGTCATCGTCAAGGAGGACCACGTACCACCATTCCTTTGGCCTCTAGGAAGAATCACCGCCTTACATCCGGGGGACGACCAAATAGTAAGGGTGGCCACGGTAAAAAAAACGAGCGGCGAGTACAAACGCTGCATCCGACATCTAGCACCACTACCCGTAGAATCAGCATAACGCAACGGTCACACTCAGTGGAAATCAATTAGTCAAGATATTACTGTATATAGAAATAACATACAACACACATCACTCACTCCTTTACACAAATACACGGTCGCGAACAGGCATTGTTGACCATGACCGGTCAAGGGGGGCCGGCATGTTCTGGATCAGAACAGGATAGTTTAGGTTCTTAGAATACTCTATCCTGCGGAGAAGTGCCGGATACCCTGGCACATGTCTATTGATGGGACATTTATCTTACCCTGAGAGGCAGGGTTAGAGTATTCCAAGAACGTCTCTTAAAGAATAAACAAAGGACGTCTTGGCTGGCGCCAAGTCACGTAGGCACAATTCGACACGCAATAAGGGTTCGTCATATAACGCGAGAGAACAGTGGAGAGAACGAGTCAGTCATTCCATGAGTCTAGACGCGGAGACATCTTCTCCCAGACTCAAGTCTATCACATTCATTCGAGTCACAGTTCATACGAGACACCACACAGCAACAGTTGTATACACATCAAATCAAATATACGTTTTAAAAACCAACAATCTGCATTCATAATATCTCTCCGACGGCTGTAAAAGGCCAAACGAGAGAACCTCAGCCAAGCGGGCAGCATTCGTCAAGATCACCGTAGCGCTGAGACAGTATATGTTAAGATTAAATTTAAAAAAATTGATTTCAATTGTATTTTATATTGCAGTAATTTAGAAGTGTCCAAATGCTTATGCACATAGTAAGTAAAAATAAAATCTTTTATACCTAAACTACATTTTATATATTTACAGTATGTTTCACAAGAGCGTGAACGCGATATCCCTTTAAAAATTAACTTTTTTTGTAAAAAATTGTCTATAATCCGAAAGTAAGTTCAAAACACTAATGCGCACTCAATTAATAGTGTGTCCAATCTCCACCGTTATCGATTGTAGCTTGACACCGTCTAGGCATATTTTCAACTAATTTTTCTGCATATGTGACAGATAACGCCTTCCATATTTCTCGTACATGCCGAACAAGATCTTTCAGGCTTAAAATACGTTTTACTCGAACTTCATGATGGACCATACATTTTCGATAGGGTTTGCATCGGGAGATTGGGATGGCCAATCAAATACTCTGATACCGTTTCTTGTTTTCTACTCGGTAAAATCGACTTCGGTGTTTGGGATCGTTATCCTCTTGAAGAACACATCCGTATCCAGTATTTTTAAACCATCATTTTATAGATGTCAACAGACCTTTTTCGTATAATTTAAGCATTTTCTGGGCAATGTCTATAAATATGCATAATGTTCCAAAACCTCGGACATTGAAACAGCCCCAAACATGCACTTTCAGTGGATGTTTAACTGTTCTTTCGATAATGGGTTTTCCAGAAGCAGATCACGCTCGCTTTCTAGGAATTAAAGCCCAAAAAGGAGATTTTATCGTCAGTGAATACAATATCACTCCAATCACGATCAATATTTTCGTGCCCATGCAAGACGATTTTCAACGTGCTTCGCCGAAAGCAGCGGATTTGACACTGTGCTGCGCCATGCAACGTTATTTTCCTTCAAACGACGTTTCAGTGTTAAAATACTAACGTCTGTTTCCCTTTTTGCCAAAAGAGCTTACTCTTTACGCAAGGAGAAGTTTAGATTTTTTAAATAAAGCCACATAATCGCTCTATCTTCACTTTTCGTCGTAACTCGCTTCGAACCTCGATCAGGAAGATCATCCACACATTTTGTCTCTTTGTAACGTTGCACCCACTTGTCAACGAATTGAAGGGACTTACGCAAATATTTTGCTGCAGTTCTTACAGTCATTTTAGGACTTTTCAGATGATAGTACAAGAACACCGCTTCGAAGCATTTAGCGTATTTTGCACTTATCTCGAGAAGGACTAACCGAGGATACTAAAGTCCTGAAAGCTAATGCGCATTACAGACTGATTCATATTTTTATCATACCACGATCTCCGGCTCATTCGATACCAAGTTTCAATGATATCGCGTCTACGCTCTTGTGAAACATACTGTAAAAGGAATTTAGAAGCACAAGATTGCACAGAATGCATATCAAAAATATAAAGTTCTCTGTAACAAGTAGAACATAAAACAATTTTCTGATTTCAAAACATGAACTTTTATCAAAATCTGTAGTCTATTTATGATATCTGTCAATGAAAAGTTAATAATGGAAGGTAATCAAAAAACAAAATAGAATTGTATGTGACGCGCTTACAAGTTGGCCAAGAAATTATTTTACTTACTTGTTGTTAACTGTTAATTACAAAATTCGTAATCTTTCCTAAAAATATTATAGATTTTTATAGATTTGAATAATTTTTCGTAAAATATACAAATAAAAACTGGTTAATCGAACTACAAATTTAATTGTATTCTATATTGAACAGAAATTCTATTCTATTCGAGATAAACTTTGTATTTTCTTTCTTTACTTTTCTTTAAAAAATATTCAGATACGTACGTATACTAACATACTTTGGCTCAAAAATTTGAAGAATGATGGAATTTTAAAAGAAATAGCTTTCTTAAATAAATATAAATTAATAATTACGATAATATGTTCAAGTATTGTATTTACATTAACTAATTACAATTGTAATATTTACATTTCTTGGGAAATTATGCGAAAAAATTTCGTCTATGAAGAAAACAATGCTCCATCGTATAATTTCATCCGAATCTGTAATCGTTATATCTTTATCGCCAACAATCCGTGAAGAATGGGCAACAGAAGGGAATCGAAACAAGCCGAAACACACGGAAAACATCGAATTGTCGAAACCAGTGACAAAATGTCACGTCTTGTAGCGAAGTAATTCCAGGCGCACTTTGCGTTTCCAATAAAATTTTGCAAACTCGTTTTCTACTCTTTCGTATTTTCATTCATACGGGCGACACGATCCGCTGCGCGCGAAGTGGCGGACATCGACGGGCGCTGAAAAAAAAAAAAGAAAAAAAATGTAAAACTGGAATTTTATTCATGAAATCCGACGCGCAGAGCCGAATCGCGTCTGAATTTGTTACAACGGCAAGTTACATTTCGCAAAAAGTTACGGTTTGAAAACTTCTGAACTACGTTAATTGAAAAATGAACAAGGTCCAGGTTACCGTGTCAGTGCACGCGCGGCCCGTGCAACTTTCAGCTTGTAACTTACATGTGACCAGAATGTTCTGGTCTCAGATGGCGGCAACCAGTTTTTCAAAATAGCTCGTCGCGTTCGATATATGTCGTAACAACAACCTGGAACAACCTGCGATGATTTTTACTTTTATGGTGTTACTTTTGTAATGTCTCTAACGTAACTTTCAGCATGTTGCACCGGAGTATGAATTTTTCAACTTACCGCAATTGAAGATTACGTTGTCACGGAAACTTTGACACAATACAGTTGGTACGTGTGAGGTTCGTAGAAAAAAAAATATAAAAATTTTTGTAGAAACACACTATCGCGAATAAATAATTGAACATCTAGTACAATTCTATTAAAATGCTACATTACGTTTCTACAATTACGATTGACGATTCTTCTGCTGTTAATTTTTTATATTTCATCGTGAATGAGATCAAATGCTGATTTGGTTTGATCTGGTTTTAAGTATATTTAAATATAACCAAAGCAAAATAAAGTAATAAATTTATTACTCCTTGATAATTTCTATCTATAGTGATGTCATACCGACGAGTTCAAAAAGAAAGCGACGAATTATTGTATACGGTTTGGTCACTCGTTATGGTATCACCGCGCACCAGTTGCAAGAGGTTAAATTCAATATACCTGTATCATTCAAGACTTATATTTGTAATAAATATCTGTTAATTTATAAAATCTATGATCAAACATTTTCAATCGTTCCAACGTTTCAACAACGAATGGAATAACTTGAATTATTTTTAAATTCTTCAACTTTCAAACCAAATTATCACAATTTATCTATAATTGTATCTATTAACTATAGAGATTCGTACAAAGTATATTATATTACTATTTTTATTAATATAATATTACATTCATATTATTTGAAGTATATCCCAAATGTGAGATAGAATTTAATTATTTAATTGTCATATGTTTGGAACAATAAATATCAATAAATATAATGTAACAATACTAATAATACTTGAAATTTGTTTGATAAGTAAAACACATTCTTCACTTATATAATATTTCTTCGAAGATTTATTGTACTGTTGGATGAAAGAAATATGAGAAAAATGCAATGGAGTTACTGCAAGACTGTCTATAATGTTGAAAAATTTAATATTTCTTCTTTATAATTTACACAGTCAATTTGTACAATACATTAACGAAAGTAATGAATTTTATTACTTTTTATTTGCCACTTTTATTATAAATAAATTACATTAATGAAAAAAAATGCATTTTAATTCTTGTCTTCTAATTTGAAATAGTAATATCAAAAAAGTTATAACTTTTAAATATTTTTACATTACATGGTGAAAACAAATAAATAACCGTTCTTGAAAATAAAAGTTTTAGACAGACTAGAACTTATAAAATATGAAAATAAAAGTTTTTCTGACGAAGAAACATAAATTTGTTCATCAGTAGTAAAAAAGTTCTCGATATTCGTACCAAATACTAACACTGAATACTATTCAACGAGTAGTATTCGAATATAAAAATGAATTTTTAATCCAATGTTCTAAAATAACTTATTTCTATGTAACTTTTATTATACAGACTCTAAAATGTCTGTTCCAGAAGAAGATTTGTTCCTATGTTTAACACTTCTTTCCATAGAAATTCCACAAAAATTCCACACCTTTAACATTTCTTTCTAGAAAAATTTCACACTTGCACATTTCTCTATACGAAAAAAATTTTGTTTTAAAAACGAAAATGATTTTATTTTACACTTTTTTTTTCTCATCTTTATTACGAAAAGTCAACTTAAAGTGTCCGCTCGCGTATGTTCGAACGCAACCCGTGTATTTCTTCATCTCACGAACTATTCTGACAATTTGAACGCCTCTCATTTCAATTTCCCCCTCTGTCGGTCAAAATTTGACCAACTACTCCAATCAAGTAGAATCCGTAATTCCGTCAGCTCAAACGAAATTCCCTCAAAACTTCCGCGGCTATTAACGTTTCAGACCCTACCAACTACTCTCCGTTAACCATCTTTGTAGCTAAATAATTTCAATAAGCAACTTGTCACTCTCGAATATAACTCCGTGCCTTTAGTTCTCGCGCGCACGTCTCCCCTATTCCCGGTTTCTGTCGAACACGTTCGTAAAATCGGCCCACTAATTTGTTTTCTTCATGAGACGCGTAATACAGGGGCGGGAGCGCGGTCGTGCGATTAAATTGCACCCAAGCAAACAGAAATACACGGGTAACCGTATGTTTTCCCATTCCGTTGAAACGCGGGACACGTATCGCCGCTGGAAAATCTCCTTTCCGAATCGGCCAGTAAATGGCGCGTAGTATTGATCACCGCTGCTAAAAATGTCGCTGGAAATTAATTGCCCCGCTACGACGCTACACCGTAATAATTACGACAATCGTTCTTATTTTTCAGATCGACCAGCCAGTTTCTTTTCAATTTCTTTCGTGGCCCCGTACAAACACATGTTTTTTAAAATTTTTTATTATTTTGTTTGGAAATATAATTAATTAGCTAAAAATTTCGCTGGAAATTAATTGCCCCGCCACGACGCTACACCGTAATAATTACGACAATCGTTCTTATTTTTCAGATCGACCAACCAGTCTTTTCAATTTCTTTCGTGACATGGCTTCTGTGGTATTAGAGAGCGGTTACGGACGAAATGGCCAAATTCTTAATTGAAAGTTTTAACGTTTACAACTCCCTTCGATATAATGTCGATCGATAGATTGTGGGAACATTTGTGGAAATTCGATCTTCTACGACTGTAAAAAGAGAAACGACTTGATATATTTGCTATTACTATACTTCACGTGTTTTATATATTTCTGCTGATTCTGGATCATTAATCTATTATTTGCCAGATGATATATCATAAATATGTGGCAGTATCATTAACACATTTATATTGATTGTTCTACTTGCAGAACGTAAGATTTACTTTGATTTAAATATCCTATTAAACATATCTTATTTTATTTAAAGTTAGTAATTACGTTACACAAATTCCAACTCGTTACTCAAATTTCAACTCGGAAATTCCAAATTCGCTATACGCCCCTTATTCCTTACACGTAGGTTGCATATTTTTGTCTATTTATGGAAAATTAAAAAATGCATGGAACGTATATAATGCATAAAAATATCTGAATTATTACATGCATTGTTTTGCAATGTACACGATCCTACAATTTTAATGTTCAATCAATTTCCCATCGATTTCAATCGAAAGTCTCATCTGTACAATTCTTGAATCGTTATTGGCACAACTTTTCGTGCAACTCGATGAAGATGGATTTTAATAATAAACTTGCCAATGATCGAAATGATCGAAATTTTGAGATTCTTCATTACAATACATTGACTTTTGTGATTATATTAAAAATATAATTGAGACAAATTATTGTAAATTCAACAAGCAGATGCTATTATGCAACAAAGAATACACTGTAGATATTTTCTCCAGTTTCGGTTTACTAATGGATCTAGTATTCGAACTGCAAACAGCTTCCAATAACAACATTCTAGTTCTATTGAATAGTACAGCCCTAGGCGATTAACACGTTTGAACATGTTATGTAAGGAAATAATACACTATAGAGCGAAATAAAATGTAAATTAATCACTTAACGCTAGAACTACCGACGACTAAGTCGTAAAATTTCCATCAGAGATATTAATGTAAAAGAAACAGAAAATCTTTATAACACTTATAAATAGGGTATACAAGCTTTTATTTGTGTATTTTGCGAAGAATCATTCAAGTCTCCAGAAATATATTTTTATATGTATAAAATGACAAAAGTATTGAAATGGTCATTTTGATGATTACAAGTTACAAAAGTTAATCAAGATTTCTGATTTATTTCAACAATGACTGATCGATTAATGATTGCGATTACTATGATTACATTTAGTAATTGATTACGGAAATGATTACAAAGCAACTAATTACTGCCTAACCCTGATTTTGCTAATATATAATTTCTCCTCAAAAAACAAGATCTACCAATATTTCTTTGAGTTTTGAATTCATTCGCACGAGTGAAATTTTAAAGTAGAACGTGAGTAAAAGTATCGTCGATTCTGTTTTTATAAATTATATTTCGATGTACTATTTTATACAAAATTTCATTGTTCCCCATACATTTCAACGCATCGCCTTACATCCCCTTTAAATGCCTATCGAACGATACACAGTGGTAAACCCTAAACAAACGCGACAGAAGGTGACGATGTGGTTTCACCAAATCGAATTTCAACGCGGCGTTCATTGACCGCAATTTCACCCCCGAGAAGAAGCCTCGACGAATTAATCATGCGTAGCAGTATCGACGAGGCGGCGAGACGGATCGAAGACGTTGCAAAACGTTAAAAGTGCAGTAGTGCCCTCGTAAGTGTTCCACAGTCGCGACCGAAAGCGGACACTTAAGAAGAGTGTATTCTGCGAATTGGCATCGAAAGAAAGAGTGGGTCAACTGTTATACCGATACCAGGCACGTGCGGTGAATTTCAGTCTTGTTTACTATATATTATTCGATTGGAAAGAAATTTAACATTTTTTTTTACATTGAATACATCTAAACCATTTTAAACTCAATACATACGTACTTTTAAATTAAATAAAACAATAAATTATAATAAAGCAATAATTATTGAATGATTGCAATTAATCTAAATTTATTGAAATTCCTATAAAAGTAATTGTAACGTTCAACTACTGATACTTCACACACACCTAGTCTTATTAATGACCATTTTGACTGGTCTTTAAAAAAAAATATTTTTTATACTTTACAGATTGTATAAATTTACTAAATGAAACATGAACCACTATAACTGTTGCGAATATATTCAATTCCTGGAGTAAAATCCTTAATCGAGAAACAGGAATAGCTGAAAAAATCTTGACGCATTATGTCACTTTCTCATCGGAAATTGCTACGTGCAATGCAGCATGTGAAACAATTTCTGATGAAGTTACAGAGTGACAATAGAAGCAGAAGAAATTGACAGATTGTTACATTATCTGCAAAATATTATTGCAACAGAACCAAAAATTACAAATCATGCGAAATCTATAATAGATTATTACGATTTGAAAATAATTTTTATTTACACTTATTATTATTATTTTTTTCTGTAATATTTCTACCATTATTTATTCTTATTATTGTAATTTAGTATAATTATTGATGTATATATTAAGAAAATATTCAACTACTTGTAGCACTTATGAAAATGAAGCAATCACTTAAGCAAGTTATTTAAAATAAAATTTGCCTACTCTGATCCGAAACAATCAAAATGTCGAAATATCGGTATTAAATATCGCAAACCTTTTGTCAGAAGATACCAATCTCCGTGAAAGAAAGAAAAATCTTCATGATTAATACACGCAGAAAGCAATTGGACACGAAGGAATTTGTCTTGTGTTCTTCCGCGCTTAGGTCGTCATCGATTAACCCCTTGCGCTGGCAACTGGTGCGCGGACCATAACGAGTGACCGAACCGTATACAATAATTCGTCGCTTTCTTTTTCCTTTTAATTCGTCGGTATGATATCACTGAATAGAAATTATTAAGAAGTAATAAACTTGTCATTTGTTTCGCCTGGGTCACATTTAAATATATTTAAAACTGAGAAAATGTTGCAACTTGGAACAAAAAATTCTCGATGTGCGTGGCACGTCATCCCAGCGTAAGAGGTTAAGCTGCTGCTCGAGCTTTTTACATTGTCAATAAAATCGAACTTGTTCAATCAAGGAAATTGTTACACAGCGTTTAATGGATCGTTCGATGCGCGAGAAAAAGAACACTGATGACTGCAAAGTGTAAGAAAAGAAAATCGCTATAATGAGCAAACCTGGTTCGCTGGTTGTCGCCGTTTTTACATTTTACGAATCGAAGTTACATCTTTTATAAATCACAGCGAAATGTTGGTACACTCAATGGAAAATTACTTTAAATTGTACAAAATCATATTGGTAATTCGGACGGTCTTAGGTTAAAACGAGAAACCTTGAGTTTTTTTCGGTTACAGCAGGTATAAAAGCAAAGATGCTTCTATTGTCGAAAATTGTAAAAATTTAAACAGTTCCAAAATCGCTGGAAAATTTTCCATAATCCTGAAGATCGAAGATTCTTTTGACATCGAGTCCTTAAAACTTACTGCATGAGTTTCTCTTCGCCACTTTATTGAACCCTTGAACATTGAAGTAAAATAACAAAAAATTCAAGAAATAACATTAACATTTTGTCATTTAACTCTAACGTTCAAAGTTCAGTGAAATCGTGAAAAGAAAATCGTACAAGTTTTAAAAAGTTGCAAAAAGGAAACTTCAAGATCATGGCAGATTCGAAAACCTCCATTGCGAGCAAATATATATAATAAGTAATAAAGACAACAAGATTATTCATAGCAAAGAAGGTCGACAGTATTTTCTGGTCAACCTAATACAAGCGAAATGCATCAGGTTTCAAATAAAATCTTCGATGTTGGGAGCAGAAAGCAAAGAATATGGTACACAAATGGGAAAGATACGTACGTATTATGTAAAGAAGGCACGAGTACATCTATAGAAGTAAGCATCCGAGATTCGGGATGCTTACAGAAATCGACTAGAGACTGGCGAGAAGATTAAGTGGAAGATTGGAAAGAAATATTTAAATATGAAGGATAAAATTATATTATTGAACTTCAGGATTGATAATTTAATAATTTTGAATTATAAATTTGATTTTCTAAATGTAGAGTACAGAGAAAGAATACAGAAGTCAAATAAATATGTCCACTGTTAGATTCGTACGAATCAAAAATGAAAAAGGTCAAATATCAAGAAGAAGAAGTATATTAAAACTCTGTGTGAATCTGTGGGGAATAAATAAATGTGTGATTTTATGTTAATGTTCATACATGATTACAAGAAGTATCAATTTTATATAGTTTTTATATTATAGCCACTCATGAAGTTCATGTATTCGACGATAAAATTGACGATATTTCAAATTCTGTAAAAAGAAAAAAAGCAATCGTACAACAAGCCACTGTTGCTTTTATATCGTGCAAATGATGAAAAAAAAAAAAGATACTTTTGTTCTCAAAAAATTGGTGAAAATTCAAAGGTCGGTAAAATCGTTAAAAAATTGTTTTCATAACTAGATTTACCTTGGTTGTGAAGATTGAAATCTCTCTTTTACAACGAGCCTTTAGCGAAAAAACTTTGCTGTATGATTTTTTTCGCCATTTTATTCAACTTTGAACATTACGATCAAACTACAAAAATTCAAGAAATCTTAAAATTTCGTTAACTAACTCTAATCAAAGTTCGATAAAATAGCGAAAGAAAAATCGTTTTCTTCAGCAAGTTTTAAGAAATTGTTGTAAAGAGAAAATTTTAATCTTTAAAGCAACAAGAGGAGTTAGTTACAAAAAAAATTTGTAAAAATTTTTAAAAAATTATAACATAATTCACATTAAGAAGAATCTTAAAACAGCATAATTGTACGTGTAACGTATAATTTTCATCCCTAAACTTCTATAAATTATACAACTTTTCAGGACTTTTCTCACACTCTTCTTTATTATTCATTTCTATCTAATCCGAATTAGTTGAATTGAAGTGTATTTGACAAATTTACAAATCTTATATGAGAAAATACTATTCAATGTTATTATTCAATATTATTACAAATATTATATCGAATTATTAAATGAGCCGTTTATTTTGAAAGTGACCTAAAATCCATTTTCCAAAAAAGTCAAGCTAGCTGTTTTTATATGTACATTTCAACGTTATCTTTTCATTTTTAAGCAAATTGTAACTAATATATTTAATAAATCATTATGATTTTGTAGACAGAAAATTGGCTGATTAAAGAATGATAAAAATTTTTATTTTGAAAGTGGCTTCATTTTAAGTTTCAAACTAACATGAAGTATATTATGCAGTAAAATTTTAAGAGATAAGAGCTACATTTTTTATTATTAAAATAGTGGTGTTCGATTAGCTCAGATAGTGATTTTTTAAATAATAATAATTGCATTAAATATAGAAGATTTCATTTCAACTAAATCTCTCTAAAAGACGCAGTTTTTAGAAGATTAAAAAATACTAATGGGGAAAGAGTAAAATTAAAAATATGTTGGATGCGATTTTTGAGAATAGAATCATATAAAATGTTCTATAAAACTATTATAACACTGTTCAAAACTCTGAAATTACTACCGCGTCTTTAATAATATTGAATTGACATCACTGTACAAAAATCACAACACTAACATATAATGCAACGATATAATGGATTTATTATTACTATATACCACTGATGTATCATAATTCTTTTAAATCCCTCACCCAAATCGGGGAAGAATGAATTATAAATTACGAAATATTATTTGAATGTAACATTTGTTTAATAGTGAATAAAAGTTGGATATTTTTTAATATTAAGGGAATTTTATTTCTTTCAAGGAACTTGTGCCTTTTTAAAAATTAAAAAGTTATTTCATTAATTTTGAAAGTGGCTCAAGTCCATTTATCATCATCAAAAACGTTATTTTCTAAACAATGTTTATCATACTTATTGGGTTGATAAATTATACGCAAAATATTATACTACCATGTTATCAGTTACCAATATTTTTAAATTTATCAAAACGCAAACCGTTAAATATCTTAATTTAAAGATAAATGTACTTAGGCTCATATTATTCCCAATTAATTTTTTTATGCAAAGTTATTATTTTAGAATTATTCTGAGAAATATTATAGAATCACTCCTTTCTGATTTTGCCAGAAAAATGCAAAAATAATATTCCCAAACTGGGACACCCTGTATGAACGAATGTATAAGTGACACAAGTCGCTTGGTCTCAAAATCGAGATATTTGAGGGTTTTTTGCGTTTTGCCAACTTCTCGTCAGAGAAGATCTGCTTGTATTCCGTATCCGCTTGTATTTTTCTTGGCACAAATAATTTCGCGTCAGACGTGTTCAACAAACATGGCCATCTTTCGTCACTGTGAAGTGCTTGAAGACTTGCCACGCCACTTTCGAAACAAACGGCTCAAACACAGACGATAAAGACGACAAGACGCTGACGCGCGCTTTGTTCGTCGCGGGCGAAGACTGGCGAAAACGCAGGATGGCAAGCAGATTCCCGGAAACCGTCGAATTATTCGCGAGGTGGAAACCGCGAGCGGCAGTTTCAGCCCGAACAAAGATCAACGGGTCTTAACCGCCAGACAGTGAAAACGCCGGCCTCGCAACGTCTCGCGGTAAATATTAATTCTCGAGCACGCGAACAAGCCATTCACCCACGACCTAAAGTGGGTAAAACGTGCATCGTGAATTCTAAGCGTTCTTCGCGCCGAAACGTGGCTCTTTTCGGTGCTTCACACCCCCTTCTTCTCACCCGACTCTTTCGTTACTCTCATAATACGCGAGAAACGCTGGCCCCAAGATTTACGCCTCGTGCATTCAACATTTACGACGAGGGATTGGGAAAGGAGAAGTGTTAACCCTCCGGTATGCAAAGAATCACGGCTCTACGCTGTTAGCAGTCGGGTTATTGTGCTATCAATATTTGATGTTCGTCGCGTTCTGCCTGCGTCGAAGACGATTAAAATGGATGCACGACGAGGGTTATTCTTAATCCTCATCCATTTCGGTGTGTTCCGCGAGTATTCGACGGATAGAGATTAAGTTCTCTCGTTCTTGGAGCACGTAGGCCGTCGACGGAAGATTTACGGGGCATTAGAAGATTCAAATTCTCGCGAACGGATATTGTGGTTGTTCCCGTGAATTCGTGTGTTTTTATGAAAATATCAGGGATCGAGAAAGTGAAAAGATGAAAACACGAGGGTAAGAAAACTCGTAAATCGTAGAAATTTTTCGAGAAATATCACAAATCCCGATGAGAACAGATAAATAAAAATAAAAGTCTCAGATAGAATGGAACTTATAAGAATATATGAAATAAAAATTTTGTTGTCGGAGGAACAGACATTTTATTTATTAATAGAATTTAATAAAAATTATTTATTAATAAAATTTATTAATAATTAATAGTAAAAATTTTTACTGACACTGAATACTACTCAATGAATATTACTCGAATACAAAAGTGGATTTTTAATTAAATATTCTGAAATGCCTCCACACGGATTTTCTTATATCTGTTCCATGATATAATAAAACGCTATTCAAAAAATTTTCTTAAATGTAACACCATTTTCTATAAAAGTTCCACAAAAACAGATATTTCTTTATACCAGTTCGAACAAAGTTTTGTTAAAAAAAAATGAAAAGAATCTGTTAATTTCAATTCCTGGTTGTGATATATGAAACATTTAACTTTCAATGGTAACTTTAAACGGAGATAACATTTTTTAATATTAAATTTTATTAATTGAAATAAGTGACTACTATTACAATCCATGGTACAAATTTTTAATTAATTATAAGTTTATTAATTCATTACTTAGTTTACATTAACTGATTTAATTACACGTTCCTTAATATAATGAAACATTTTTATTATATTCTGTTATTAATATATTTTTATAAAAATTTGGAGTTCCGATGTCAATAAATTCTTTTTTCACTTGAAAATATTCTCTTGCTGAAAAAATGGTTGAGAAAAGAAGACGACAGATGTAAAAAAATGATAATGTTAAAATGATAATCAAAATAAAATAATTGCATATATAACAAATGAAGACTGAACCTTGCAAAAAAAAAATCTATATTTGAAACTGTAAATTTAAAAGTAGAGACATAAAATATTTAAAGACTTAAAATATTAATATGACAGAATGGGACATTTTATATACTGCAACTTGCAATCCAATGATTAGAGAAATAGAAACACGATTATTTTATAATAATTTATAAATGTTACATTTGATTGTACATAGTAACGTAATAATTTATACAAAATTAAAATAACGTAAAACGTTTTTCAAATATATTGGACATCATGTGTATCACATGATTTTTATGTATCTATAAAAAATTTAAAGAATGCATACAGTGCACATAATATATAAAAATACATAAAATATACAGAGCATGACATATTTCTATACAAATGTATAATTTTCAGATTATAATTAAAAAAATATAGCTTCGGTAGAAAATTTTCGTTAAATGTTAGAGAAAGCAGTATACTTTGAATATTTTATACATTTCTTCATATCATGTGCACTGTGGACATTTTTGTACCTTGAGATTTCCTATAAATACATACAAATCCACAGTTTAGCTATAATATTTACCTTTCTCTAGGTTTTATTTCATTTAAAATATACAAAAATTTACGTAAACATTCACAGTCTAATTATATATTTAGTTGAAGTAATTATTTCCGCCTGATTTTTGAAATAGAATTGTTGCAGCATTTTCTATTTGCAGTCTCTTTTAATTAGAGCAGAACGTTGATCAACCAAACGTCAATTATCGGACAGAACGAATTTCGATTATTGGAATGACCGATTATTTCAATACAAGAGGAATCAGCTAATTGCGTAAATAAAATATTTAAACTACGTATCTAACAATGTTGATATTTTGAAACAAGTATTTTCCCTGTTTTAGATGTTCTGTTTCAGTGACTCGTCTCACGTTTAATACGTACTTGTGTTAGATATAAATTTTATTTATATTATATTATTTTATTTATGTCAACCTACTTGAATTCTATCTTCAGTAAACATCTTTATTTATTTAACTTTTTTTTAATTATTGGAAATTAATAACACTATTTATATTAATATTTTAATAATACTTTTTGTAAATATCATATAGTCCTATTTTTACTATCTTTCTCGATAAAATTTAAAACAATTTCTACAATAATAATGTTTGTTATAATTAAATTATCAGTATAAATAACCAAAAGTCTAATGAATTTAAAATCCGGAGAAATAGTTTTATTAACGTAACATTTATTGTATTTGTATAAATATACACAAATTAGGTATTACTTTTAGATCAATATAGATATGAAACACATATGCATATCAATAATATGGATAATATATGTCAATAATATACTATTAAATATAATATTAAATAATATACTAATAATCAACTTATTGTATTTTACTGTTTATCTTATATTATGTTTCTTTAAATTTCATATATATTTTTTAGCATACACTAGAGTAATAGTTACACACTATACTATTGCAACAAAAATACTATAATAGAATTCTTACAGAATTTCTGCCACGTTTCATTATCGGTTATCATAAGTATCAACGTGATAAAAGTCTAATGAATTTGAAATCTAAAGAAAGCAATTTTATTTTGATGACATTTCATTATATCTATCAAAAGTATAATATCAATTATATCGAAAATACACTGATTGTTACTTTTTTGAATTGAATTAATCAATATGAATATTTTCATTTTAAATTTTATTGAACGTGAATTCTGTTTATTTTAGATTTTATTATTATCTTGCTGAACATGTTCTTTTTCTGAACTTTTTTCTAAAACGTTGAAAGCGTGCACCAGAATACTGGTTACACGCTATACAATTAAATAGGACGTGCATGCATGTACCAAGAACCTCGAAGAAAGATTAAGCCACAATGGAGTGCAACGGCAGAAAGTGTGACTCGTTCGTGGCGCTCTTAAAGAGTGAGATTTAAGCTGGCGGATTTTCACCCCTTTGCTGCCTTCACGGAAACGACTTCTTAATCTCGTCACCTCTTCACGATATTCTCCGCTTTCGGTAATCCAATTTTCCGCTTAAAAGGAATGAATTTTAAAACGGCCTGGCGGCGCGTCCGCCCGCGGCTAGCCGAAAGATGTTTTAATTATTTTTCTGCCATTAAGGGAACGATTATTTTTTCCCGTGTTCACCGCGACTATTCTTAATAACCCAGCCTTAAGTCGATCTTCGTACGAAATCTAACATTCATTTCAATGCTTATCGTGTATATTGTACAATATAGTTTGGTTTATGGTATTACATTGTTCCTTACGCTATAACAATTAATATTATTTATTTATATACGGTATTTCTTAATAATTTTAATTTCGGTTTGCTACGATTTCTATTACATTTTTATTGTAAATGTGTCATGTTATAATAAATATTTTACATATTATATATCAAATTTGCATATGTTGTAAACTTTATTATAATTTATACCTCGATTATACCACTATTTTTCTATTAAATATGAATTGATATTATTTTATTCATCAGTTGAATCTTTTGATCTTAATTTTCGTTTGCTACGACCTTTATTTCTAGAAAAAAGAAACAATTTCGAAATATTTTATAAAGATTACATTATATTTATATCAAGTCTACGATATTTATATGTAGTTGGACAGTCGTAGGAATTTTTGAAGAATACATTATGCGTGTTATATTAAAACATTTCGATACTTTATTGAGACTGTAGTCATTTATATAAATGTATATAAAAATTATACATATTTTGTACGCAAATATAAATTTTCCCGAAGTTATAAAAATATCAGCGACATTATCCATTATATTAATAAACCACAATATTTAGTGAAACAACTTTGCTGATATGCCACGTTCGTTGCAATAACTCAGTTGTGCTGATATTCTGCATTTTGTCTAACAATTCAGATTAATAATAAATAATATTATTATATACATATAATTAATTAAAATTAATTATTTGTTATTAATAAATTATATATTATATTTATTATTGTATATATTATATATACAATAATAAATATATGTAGCTAAAATTTAATATAAATAATTAAATTTAATACAAATAATATTATTGCAATTATTTGAGAGTAATATGTGTATATATATATGTATTTATAAATTTTAACTACAATATAACACGCATTATGAATGTTCTGGATCAGAACAGGATAGTTTAGGTTCTTAGAATACTCTATCCTGCGGAGAAGTACCGGATACCCTGGCACATGTCTATAGATGGGACATTTATCTTAACCTGAGAGGCAGAGTTAGAGTATTCCAAGAACGTCTCTTAAAGAATAAACAAAGGGCGTCTTGGCTAGCGTCAAGTCCCGTAAGCACAGTTCGACCCACAATAAGGGTTCCGTCATATAACACGCGAGAACAGTCGAGGAGAACCAGTCAGTCATTCCACGGGTCTAGACGCGGAGACACCCTCTCCCAGACCCAAGTCTATCACAATCATTCGAGTCACTCAGTTCATACGAGACACCACACAGCAACAGTTGTATACACATCAAATCAAATATACGTTTTAAAAACCAACAATCTGCATTCATAATATCTCTCCGACGGCTGTAAAAGGCCAAACGAGAGAACCTCAGCGAAGCGGGCAGCATTCGTCAAGATCACCGTAGCGCTGAGACAATGAAAAATAAACTTTTCACGTGAAAGATCACCTAATCGTTCAAAAAAATCACCTAATTAACAACTAGAAATTTAGCTTACTACAGAAACTACTTCTCAGCTTTGCAAATTTAGCTGAGGTGTCAGTTTTCTGCAAGAAAAGAATTAAATGCAATTTCAACGACACAAATATGCTTAGATACAAAAAAAAAATACAATTTTCCACAATTATGAGAATTTTAGATCCTAATTCTTTTAATATCAAACAACGATAACAATTTCACTGATAACAATAACAAGTCTTCACTTGTCAGATGCTGTATATCCTGCAATTATTATTTATTTATCCTTTCAAACATAGTGGCTCTTTATTTATTTCTACGTTTCTGTTCCAACTTTGCAATTATGATTTAAAATGAAATGTTTTATCCAATAAAATTTTATTTTTAAACCATCAGCTTGGCCTGATAACTTTTCATTTTAGAATCATTCTTCTCGTCGATACTAAATATATTAAACTTTGCACGCAAATATAACAAAACAGTATAATTATGTACATTCGTAACGAAATATCTTTCCTCGCAGTGAAGAAATTACACTGCGATTATTTCGATCATCCAATACGATTTATGTACACGTTCTACGAAACGATCGTTATGCCAAAGCTAATTAGCTCTCTTTACAGCTGGTAGTTTCCGTTTCAAGATTCATTAAGATGCAACGAAATGACATTAAAACGCTTTTCTCAAGGAACGTTCTACGATTTCGCCTTCATTAACTTCGATTTATTAGCTGTTAATTGCGACTCACAGTCTCTGTCACTCGTCGCTTTCAAAGAAGCCTTTGATTTAATGAACCCTGCATAATGAAATTTATAAAGCGAAAGAACACAACGTTTTACATATTTTCCACGTGCGCTGCGCTTTGACCAGCTTGGTCGTCACGCTTATCAGCCTGGCGAAACACATATACTCGATCAATTTTTTTTCTTTTTCTCTTTTCTGAATAAAGGTGCGCATACAATGTGCAATTCAAATCCTCAGCGTTGTTAAATCTCATGAATACTCGATGAATAAAAGCTTGCGAAAGCTTTGGCGTCCGGTCTTCTAAATCGTCCGCCTATCGGGTTCCCCATCTTCCGCCAGGCAAACCGTGTATTTACGACTTTTAATTTATGATATAATCGCGCTAAGTAGAAATCAATAAAGTGCGTTTTAATTTGCGCGGTCACGGAGTTTCTGAAAACGGATTTACGAAAAAATTCACCCGCCAGTGAATTTTTCGATCTTGTTTTTCGGCTAGAGTCATTAAGGAACTCTGAAATTATTTTTGGAATTTTCAATTTAGTGAGAAGTTTAGCCTTGAACCGAAGGACACACCCTTATGAAACAACAATAAAAGTAATTTACGTTCTGTGATGTTTTTCTGTGTTGAAAAAGTTTTGTTCTTTGTTTTTAAAATTACGTAGTTATTTTTTCATATAGTAATTATCATCTCTTACAATACATTTCCAGCAATGCTGCACCAGTTTTTGTAAATTTCTCGAAATTGTTTCCTCGATGCAGATTTCATTTTTTCGCTTGAAATGTTCGTAAATGTTCCCTTAATTTTGAAAACAGGTGACTGAATAATTATATTATAAATGAATGAATATTGCAGACATCAGAAAGAAATGACAAAAATAGTATAATATATAAATAGCCTGATGTTAAAAACAGTATATAAATAGCACAAAAATAAAAACAACTCGAACAAAATGTTCAATGAACATCGTAACGACTCTAGTTAAAAGGGATGACTGAACTATTAACTTTTTTCTTACAACCGTAAATATATATAATCCTATGAAATTTTTATTTGAATTTTAAATCGAACAGTAACACTTCCTGTCTCGCAATTTTCTTTGAGTTAATTATTGCAATTGTAATTATTTCAGATGTAAAATATCGAAACGTTATATAGAATTTCTGCTCATTCACGTTCGACGTACAAAAATTCGAATTGTCTTTCAAGTCGAAGCCATAACTTATAATATAACTTGATGTTACAAGACAAGTTAATAAATAAAAATTATATATACAGAACGTTTCTACGTAATCTGCGTTTGTATCTAAAATAACAATTCGACATGTTGCAATTTTGGCAAGAGTCCAAATCATCAAAAGAGGATCTCATAAGGCAAAAGGTTGTGGTCTGTAGTTGGAGACGAGAAGGACTTCGGCACCGAGACGAATGTGTACGTATGAGTGAAAGGCTAGAAAGAAACAAAGCGCAAATAACAAATTAACTGGCTCGAACTGGTAACGAGCTTTAAGAACGCCTGCCGCCATTTGTTTCTGACACACTGCGGAAACTACCCTCGTCCTTCTCGGCTGCAACGGTGATAAGAATAATTGAACATAAAATCTCTGCGCGAAACAAACGCGTTGCGATTTCTCTCTCGCCTCTTCCCCCATTTTCTTCCACTTCACGACTTGTTTTAATGCGTAATTACTTGTTTCCCTTTCTGACAAATTGAACGTGCACAGAGTGAAATGTTTCGAAAGGAAATCGGATATAGATGGTTCTCTCGCCTTGGTATGGAAATTTAATTACGGACAGATACGGACGATAACGTAATATTAATCGTCATAGCATGAAATTATTTGTTGCGATGGTGATTTAATGGAATTCTTATAACAACATTACTTTTTAATAATCTTCCTGCTTGTCGATGCATCTTGTCTATTTATGCATAAAATTTCTTATATCTTTTTTGTACCTTTAAAAAGAAAAGTGTTTTCTAGATGTACTGCTTTCTTTAATTCTGATATAATATAGTTATATAATTATTTAATACATTTAATTGTAGTTGTACAGTTTAAAATATAAAATTAATCTTGTAAGTTATTAATTATTTCTTTTTACAGGTATAACTTGAATAAACTTATACCTACAAAAAATTATATTAAAGATTAATTATTTATTTTAATCATTATTATAATTATATTTATTTTGTTAATAATAAATTTTAAACTTGTTAATCATACGTATCAGATGAACATTGTTGTTACACAACCGTTCAGGTCGTAAAATTGAAGTACATACACTATGCTGCATTTTTCTGGTGCAAACGTAATTATCATGATAAACAAAAGAAAAAAAAATAATTGAGTTAACTTGTTAAAACCAGTATAAATGTAATGAATGAAAATCAACAAATGCTGATGCATAAACATTTTATGCTATAAAAAATATTAATTTATTTAATTATTACGATAATTATTGAATCATCCTCGTGTAATATACGTGTCTATATGAATATTCGGTTACTTACTTATTTTCGACAGAATTTAATTTTGATAAAAACACTATGGATAAAGGAACTTATTTTCTCATTACTGACACTAATGTTTACTAACTAAAACTGCAATAAAATCCTAAATAACAAAAAAGTAATTCTTTTTAAAATAAAGTGAACATAGTTGAACACGACGGAGAAAGATTTCACAATATCCTGATATTACCTCGAATGTCAAAATTAAAATAACTAATGCAAGTGCAAACACGAGTTAACTCGTGACCGGTCAACAATGTTTCGGTATGAAAACACAAGTTAACAATATGTTAACAGAATCGAATAATTAATATCGATTAGTATAAATACAAATGTATTAAGAAAAGATGATTAAAAATTAATTATGCAAGAGACACAAGTTATTGAAGCGACCTTAGGTGTGTCTGTTCAATGTTGAGATACTAAAGAGACTGAAATATGTCTTTAATTACATTCAAAAAAATTCAAATAAATTTGCCCAAAGTTGCCCAAATGTCATTTAAAATGAGTAACAGATATATTCCTTGTTTCAAATTAAAATTGGCAAAGCATCTAATCTCAGTAATCTTGTAGTAAAATGTAGTATTAACCAATAATAGAGAAGCACTTATTGACAGAACAAAAAACTGCACGACTTGTACCTTAGTACGATTCGTCTGACTGAAAGGCCCAGAAGCAATTGTTCTGACTAAGACATGAAGACGACTTTTTTGCCATAAAATTTTATTGATATGCATACATTTGAATCGATACAAATTACAGGCGCGATCGCTCAGTACCAGACAATGTCACTGCTACTCGAGGTCCATCCCATGCCCTGTTACGAATAACGTGACCCAAATCAACCAATCGTTAATTTTCGTTGTATTAGCGTTGCATCTAATGAGGCCCGGTTTTCTGGATTACCCCCGCTAAAATCACTTTCAGTGATAAAATATCAACCTTTTTATGGAATTACTTGCGCGATAGTGTATATCACAGAAATTATCAATTATACCAAAAGCTATGCTCTGTATAATACAAATCCTATTGTCGAAAAAAATTCGTTCATTTACATATTATAAAAAAAGAATCTAAAAAGAATTTCTTTCTTCATACAAGAATCTAAATATTAAACATTAAACAGCTTTTCATTCGGTTTGTAGACACGGGAAACCATTGAGACAAACAGCCAATTCGAACGTAGAAAGATTCATGGACACGAGGGAGACAAAGGGAAAACAGGGAGATTCGTATTCACAAAGATTTTGGATCGTTGGAGGGATAGTTGCGAGAGCAAACGATGCCGAACGCAAAGAAGACAAAAGCTTCGACGTCTCGGAAGGATCCCCATTAACGGTGAAATATTTAAGGGCGGCATATCGTGCGAGACCAGCGATCAAGCGAAAAATTCGCATTCGTATTTGTCAAACGCACGAAACCGGGTAGAAAAACGCGACGAACGATCGGAGAAACGGCTCGTGTCAAACAGATGCTCCGTGTTTTCTTTCAGTTACTCCTCCTTTCGAACTTCCAACGATTTTTCCAACTCTTTTCTTGCTTGCCCCCGGACCACGGGACGAAGGAGACAAATGCGATACGAGAAAAGTGTTTTCACTCCCACAGACGTTAATTAATTTTTATCCTCAGTTTGTTCGCATCGCGAAAATATTCTGCAAAGTGATGAAGAAATAGCAACTGAGTAAGAACTGTATATCTATTATATTAGGTATATTAATTATATCTAGTATCTGTTGTATTATATTAAAATGCATATAATTATGTGTTATATTAAGAATTGTATGCACAGAGTGTCTCCGTTTTCCCAATATATCCTACTTATAAAAATGTTATGTAAACTCACAGTCAAAGACAAAATGACAGGAATTTTTGTGTAAACTCTCATTTTTGGGAACACGATAAAAAACACAGTAAAAAACCTTGGTAAAAAATATAGAAAATATTATTAGAAAATATTATTATTTAGATGTCTCATAAATTTTTTCATATTATGTGCAATTTCAAAAAATTTCCTATAAATGCAAAATCGATCTGTACATAACTCTTTAATAATGTTTTCATTTATATTATATATTTTCTATTATTTTGACCTATAGAATATACTGACGACATTCGATCGAAAGAAGTAAATAGAAATTTACGTTCTTTATTGTATTACAGGCATTTAATTCTATTCCATTTATTTCTCATTTCTTTGATACGAATAAAGAGTTATATGTGATAAAACAGTTTTATTATCGTCAGTTTTATATGGTAGATTCTGTAATTGAACTCGTGATGCAAGTCAACGTGTGTAATTTCGTTGCTCTCAATTGAAATACAACTATACAATATGAAACGTGGTCACGCGTTTAAATTTCGTTTTTGCAAGGCAGTGGAACATAAAAGAGAGGAGTAATTATCTTCCACGAGATTAGAATGTACAATGGTTGCGTGTTAAGTGCCATGCGAAATTTATACGTTTTGCCTGCGAAACGGAGTATTTCATTTTTATAAAATATCATACGCGCATTTGCCATTTTATTACCTATATTGTTTACATTATTTAGATTTTTTTCTCAAAGACACGTATTTTATTTTCATCATTCTAAAATATAAATCGGTCACCGATTGCCACCATGACATTTTCTTCGAAATATCACGATATAATTATCAGGGATCGATATGTTCTCAGTAAATTCTATTTAAAATCATAAAATTAAAAAAATATATAATTAGAATTACACGTTACACAATAATATAATCACACATTGTAACTTCGAATACAAACAGACGAAAAAAGTAAATTTTTGAAAATAAAAGAAAAAAATAAAAATAAAAATTTTTTTTACCACGAACAGTTAGCTCGTTCGTTAATGTTAAAAAAGTTCTCAATTATTCTAACAAATATTGAACAGATGCTATTCAATACAGACATTTCATACAGTTAAGTTCATATTCTGAATATGTTATTTATTTACGTAGATAATTCGCAATTTAAAGCTTGTTTGTGTTTCTCTTCGGAACGATCAGTTAGAAAGCTAATAACGCGTTACTGAACATGGTATTTATAAAGTAATGTAACATCTGCGTTGGTTAATTAGTCTGTTATTGCGTTTAATTTCAACTTTACGGTTTAATTTCAACTTTCAATAATATGATATTTCGCTGTTAAACGAATAGCTTAATACTCATTAGTCTTACGAAACTTTTTCAAATAAATGTCTCGAAACAATTGTTTTCCATGGAATTTTTATTACGCAGATTCTAAAATATGTATTCAACGAGGAGAATTTAAAATTTTTAACTGGTGTCATTGGATATTCGAAGCCATAGAAATTTACGTTTTACTTGAAATCCCTATCAGAGAAAATGTAGGATACAAAATCAAATTAAATAACTTAAATTTTTATAACACGATACAAATTATTATAGTCATCCCATTTAGAATACCACTCTTTTCCATAAAAATTCCACAGCAACAGTTTTGTTTTTTAAATGAAATATATCAATACGAACAGAAATTTTTTTCAAAAATAAATAAATAATTATTTATTTCGATTTCTGATAATTATACGCAATTTCATATTGTGATACTGTTGAAAACTTTCAAACGAACAAACTCTCGTGGCAGTCAATGTTGTAGTATTCAAGTAACATAAATTTCCACGCTGAATCGATCCTGATTTGTAGAAAAAATTCAGAATTCAATGTTGCCAGGTCCAGAGTTCTGAGAAATTTCTTAAAGTACAGAGAAGTTTCTTGGATTCAACGGAAAATTCGTCAAAGACCAGAAAAAATTCCTTTAAAGTCCAGTAAAAGAAGTGTTGGAAAGTCCAGCAGAGAAAATTCTCAACGGTCCTTAAGGTGTTTTCTTGTTGAGGCATCAGTAAGTAGAAAAATGTACTGTCCGCTTCAGAAACAGTCACGAATTTTCAAAAGCGCTGTTACACAATCTTATCTCCTCTAGTTTTGTCTAACATTGCGATCGTTTGCTTTGGATTTTCATACATCCAAAACCGACGCACTAATTTTCAAAAAAATTATGGCACAATACTTAAAATAGAATATTATTTCTGACTCTGGCGATGTATCATGTTATGAAAAGTGTCAAAAATATATATTTGTATAGCTATCTTATTTAAATGTGACCCTGAAATATCTTTTTTTAATTACGAGGGCGCAAAAAATATTTTATATGTAATTTGAATGACACAAAATCCTGCAGGCATTGTCTTTTTTAAAAGTTATCTCTCTTCCGAAGTTTCAGAGATCGTCGATGTTTCTTTTTTCTATAACTACGTATTTTTTTGCAAACTCTGAAACTTAAAATTCATAGCTAAGAAGAACGCAGGTTTCGCAAGAGATGCGAACACGTGCAAATCCTAGGAAAATGTTTTTTATATTTTTAACGTTTTTAATATTTTTTAATATATGACAAATAATATTAATTGTTATTTTTAATATTTAATATATAATATATAATATTTTTCTTTTATATTGTAGGAGGTCATTGTCTGAATGATAGTATCCTCTGGGCGGGTACGGATGTAGAATGCATGGGGAAATTTGGACAACTGATAGTGTGGTGTGTGTGTGTCTTGAGGACTGTCGTTTGAGGAGTGCGTTCGAGGAGTGGAGGACAGAACAGCGTAGCGTCGGAAAAAACAAAAAAGTGTAGCGTCGAGTAAAGAGCGTGGCGTCATAGCGTAGTCGTGAAAAATAAATACTACTTTTGTAATTAAATCATATCCTTTCTGTTGCTTACCAAACATTCCTACAATATTTTCATGTTTTTAATACTTTTTAGTAAAAAAAACATCCAGATGACTTGGTCATGAAATTGATAAGACATTTATCATTTAACATTTCATGTCGTTTAACATTTCATTTTAACTTGTCAAAATGTTTTCCATCTATAGCTTACGTCTCTCGTAAAACCTGAATTATTCTCAGCTATGAACTTTGAGTTTCGAAGCTCAAAATCGTCTGAAAGTTATATTATAGAATACATCTGAATTATTTATTTATTTATGAATCACAGAATCAGTCACGAGAGATCTTAAAGAATCGTGAAGAATTAGTTTTCTCGTAAGCCAGCTATTCAATTTTAAGTTTAATCTTCATATTCGGCGTCTGGATGTTTTTCAATTTTCACAAGCTGCGCGATACAACAGAGAAAAATATACAGTTATTTGAAAAAAAAACCATCGACAACGTCGAAAACTTTGGAAAAGAACAATTTTTGAAAGAAACGACAATTGCAAGGTAATTGACCGTTCAAATTACGTATAAAGTACTTTTTATATTCTCGCAATTGAAAAAGATATAAAGACCCTGTGCATTAGAAAAATAAAGATCTTCCTCAAACATGCTGCAGAAGTTTGTTACGCGCGGGGCAAACATTTTATTGAAAAAACGTGTTAAGTTTAATTACAGTTGAGAGTTGACGCACTTCGTAAAAATTCAGTGCGATCGAAAGCTACATAAAACTACGAAACTCCATACCTTCTTCTATACTCGGTGCGCGATCAATTTCCACGAAGTTGCCAGAAGCGAGGGGCAACATCTTTCTTCGGTGAAAGCGACAGAAGAGCTGTTCGAAACATCGGCCGTGGGTAACAGCGAGGAACGAGAAGCAATCGCGCGGCTCGAACGCGGTATATTAGCCACGAAATCCACGGGAATTTCACCGCGTGGCCGACCAGTTGCGGGCAAACAGTTCGGAACGCGAACTTCTTAAGTGTTTACGAAGAATTCCGCCGTGAGGAGGAGATCGTTTGAGCGGCGAAGAGAATCGGTTCTCTCTGGCGCGAGATTACGAGAGTCCGTTTGCCTTTGTATTCGTTCCATCGCGCAATAGTTTGAAAAAACCGCCAAAAATCCATTTTTCGATGAAATTTCCTTTTCTATGAAATTTAACCCCTTGACTTATAATATCGAGTCATACTCGTGGTACAAGTTGAGATCTCGATTTTAAACTACAAACCTACGAAATTTCAAATCAAATTTAATTTCATTGACCTAAACATTGATAAATAAAAATTACATGTAACGTTTCAATATTTTGAATACCCTAAATTAATTTGACAGTTTCAATAAGTGATGCTTACTTCTTTGAAAATTGAAAAGAAAATCGTAAGGCAAGGAGTTAAGGAACCCTTTAAAATTCTGGAATTCAAAATATTATTCATTTCGAATAATTATGCGAACGAGCACAACGTGTTGAAATCAAAATTCTGAAAATCAAAGTGAAGTTGATTCTTTTAATTACTAATTACGGAACAGGAAATAAAGGGTATTGTTGTTTTATTTACGTCAATAAGCATGTTTCGATTGTTCAATTTTATTTAAGATGTGTGATCCATGTACAAGCAGAATACTGCTTTTGGCAACTCGAATTTTGAAAAATGATTAAGAGTGACTGACATCAGACTTGTGTTAACATAAAACTTTAAACAATTGTTAAGAAGAGAAAATTTTAAGTACAACCTCTTGCAACCTTTAAAGACACGGATTTGAAGAAGTAGAAGCAAGTGATATTTGATATTCAATAATGAAGTAGATTACTCACATTAGCAGTATTATTTATATTACGTTGAAAAATATGTACGTCTTCTTTACATCACAGTGAGCACTATCATCACAATGTTTCAATCATTTCCGATCTGGAAATCCTGATGAAATCTGATGAAAAATTATTTGAAATGAAAATTAATCAATATTCAGTCTTCTATGAATTTAAAAAAAAATTTTGTTTTTAAACAAAAAAAAAATGTTATCTGTATTTTTTAAATGTCATATATTTTTGATTTTACAACGTTACAGTTGACGTCAAGACAAATTCAACGACTTACGGTATTACGATCTTAAATTTTGAAGTAACGCTAAAATATACTGCTCACAAAAATTAGGTAATATTTCAAAATGAATACGAAACGATAAAAAAAGAAACATTCCATTTTTTTTTTTTTTTTATTAAACAAGAACATCACGACAAGTCAAAGAAAGTTCTTGTTTAACCTCTTGCGCTGGTAACTGGTTCGCGGACCATAACGAGTGACCGAACCATATACAATAATTCATCGCTTTCTTTTTCTTTTGGATTCGTCGGTATGATATCACTGGATAGAAATTATTAAGAATAATCTTGCTTTGCCTCGGTTACATTTAAATATACTTAAAACTGAGAAAATGTTGCAATTTGGGACAAACAAATTCTTGACGTGCGTGGTACGTCCAGCGCAAAAGGTTAATAAAAAATATCGCTTCATATTCATTTTGAAATATCCTGTAATTTTTGTGAACAGTATAATTTTGGCTACGAAAACGCGGTTTCCAGGCATTGGTGGCGAGCAGACGTTTCCACCCTTTTCCTCATTTTGCCGAATGCGCGTGCACGCGATTCACAGACGATGGAAATGGATGGCGAATCGATGGACCGAGAAGGTTCAAAGGATCAAAGAGTAGCGATCTGCGCTATAAATTATCGGCCAAGTGGACAAGGAGTTTGAAAGGATTCGCTGTTACGATTGCGCTTTTCGTAGTTCCACGTCGATTCGCAAAGGTTCCACGGTTTCGAAACGTGTCGAACCAGAGTTGGGCGAAACATAATCTGACGAATGATTAACAGGATTATAATTATGAATATGGAATTAGGATATGACTAATTTAATAATCAAGTTTGATATTACATTTGTAAAATAATATTCAGTCTATGACGTGTTTGTACATTCGTAATAATTCTCATTCCAAGTTCAGAAAAGAAGATAAATTTTGAAATCTATCTGTGACTTTATGGCGAACTTACAAAAAATTTTACGTCATACTTGAAGAGACAACTATTTTAGTATATAAATTTATTATTAAATTTGTAACTAGAAATTTAAAAATCTTGTAAGATGTTGAAAATTTTAAACTCTTCAAACTCAATGATTCGATTATTGTAGGAAGAACTGTACTTTGGTTAATAAAACAATTTGAACAACGTTTTCATATTATGTGCAAACTGTGCAGTTTGACACTTGTACATTTTCTAATAATAAATTATCACCAAAGTTGAGCAAAACGTAATCTAATTAATGATGAACAATTGTGATTAATATGGAATTAATATGGAATCATTAATATGGAACAATTGTGATTAATATGGAATTAATATGGAATCATTAATATGGAACAATTGTGATTAATATGGAATCATTAATATGAAACAATTGTGATTAATATGGATATAAATTAATCATCAAATAATCAGTAATCATTGATTAATGAATAATGAAAGTAAATAAAATTATTGTAATCGGAGGTAATGACAAGTTTTTACGATTAATAATCATTAATCGTAAAAATTATATACACTTTCGATTATGATTGTATCAATAGTTAGTTTACTTCTGTTTTCAACATTGTGTACTAATAATTTTGTAGAACTACATAATTATTATATACATTGTTTTGCAATGTACACGATCCTACAATTTTAATCTTCAGAAAATTTTCCATCGACTTTTAATCGAAAGTCTTATCTGTACAATTCTTGATTCGTTATTGGCACAATTTTTCGTATAACTCGATGAAGATGGATTTTAATAATAAATTTGCCGAATGATCGAAATTTTGAGATTCTTCATTACGATACATTAATTTTTGTATTAAAAATATAATTGAGACAAATTCAACAATACAGAAACTATTATGCAACAAAGAATACACTGTACATATTTTCTCTAATTTCGGTCTACTGAATGAATTGTAAACAGCTTCCAATAACAACATTTAGTTCTATTGAATAATACAGCAGCCGTAGGAGATTAACACGTTTGAACATGTTATGGCAATGTAAAGAAATAATACACTACAAATAGTAATAGAATTAATGATCGATGATTATAAATTACAAAAGTTAATCAAGATTACTGATTTATTTCAACAATAACTACTTGATTAATGATTTCATTAATGATGATTACAAAATAAATGATCAGTGCCTAATTTTGATATCAGATTGGATCAGATTGAAAGAGAGATGCATCGGATTGTTGGCGATAATGAAACACGGCGTTAATAAAGTGAAAATGAATTTTATAGCATTTCTTCGATATGAACCATCTTAATATAAATTATTTTGATATAGTATCGAAGTGAAGGTGAAAAAGATTTTATTCTCCATACTGTTTTATTCTCTTATTGTTAGTATCAACGAGAAAATGATCTTCACTGTTTGATCCTCTTAGTATCAACGATTTTCATTCGCAAAATTAAATTTATCTAATTTAAGATTTATTAATTTAGTATCGAAAATCATGATAGAGGTGATCTTAATTTATTAAGTGAGTTATTCTATGAAACCCATAAAAAGAAACTTATAATTCTAAAATATTAAAAATTAACAACAACAAATCAATTTCAAAAATCGAGATAAGTTGGTACGTTCTTCAGTTTCTTAACTAGAAATATGTTAAGAATAATTTAAAAATATGTTAAAATAGTGTTTGACCCTTCCTCTTTACATAAAAAAGTAGAAACAAATTAAAATATATTTATTTCATGAAGTTGTATAGTCAACTGCGAAATAAGTTGATACATGTTTAAATATTTTGATTAATAACTTTTCATTAGTTGAAATATGTATGTTGTTTCAATCATAATTTAACTATATATATAAACGATAAAAAATTTAATTGATACAGAGGATATTAAAAGATTGTTCCAAATTTGTGTAACAAATAATAATAATTAATTAATTTTAATTGAAAGTATCTTCGTTGCATCTTATATAAGCAAACTTCATATATAATATACATTGGATCCACTTTGCATATCAGGAATGCACACTCTATCAATCTCAATTCTACTCTGCAAAAATATCATTATATAAGCATATTTCTATACAAACATTTAAAGCATGTAAATGAGAGAAAACAATCCTAATTACCTTAATATCTTTAGATTGCTCAATGAAAAGTTAGATTATGTCAACATATAAAATTTTCGAAGCCAACAAGAATATATTCCCTCTTTCTGCATGAAACTGGAAATGATTGAAGAGTATGAACGTAAACTCTGTTGTAATAATAAACAGACAAACAATAAATATAGGTACTATGCGTGTTGTTGCAACCGAATTACATGTACACAGACGATTTTACTGCATAAACAGTTACAATTACTAATTGTAGATTATTCATCAATAAATAATGTTACATTATATCATATCTAATATGATAAATATTTTATTACATCGTATCTACTATAATAAATATGATATTTAATATAAGACAGAAGCAACGATTCAACGACAAGGAATCACTTCCTTTTCTTTTTACGTCTCTTCTATCACGGCGATTAAAATTCTCAGAGATCTTTATGATCTTGATAGTTCCTCCTCTGAAACTCGCGGAACTCGTTGCAGACTGGTAACGAAAGGTAAAACTGGCAATCACTTAACGATTTCGTCAGAGTCACGAAACTATCCTCTTATCGCTCTCGCCTCTCATCCGGGAGCACTTCCGGCCGCCGTGAGTCTACCGCGATTTCGTCGGTGGTTTAACGATTTTTACGGGACGCGCGGCGCGTTTATCAACGCGAGAAAGTTGATTTAAAGTTAACGGTGACTGACAGTGCTCGGTGAAAGACGAGCAGCAAGAAGCGGCAAGAAGACAAGCAGAAAGAGATAGGGCGAGCGGGGATGACGGAGTGGAGCGGAGCTTGCTTCGAAACTCCATCAGCTTCCTGTTCCGGTATCTCGGGGTGCAATCAAATTACCCACTCACTTTCCCAGACATTATCGAGCCTCGCCGTCTAGAGTCTCCCTCCTCCTCGTCGTTACTAACGGTCGCGAGTGGGTGGGACTCGCTGCTGGGTCACGCTGAATACGAAGTCACCGAGAGATCACTTCCAGGTTCCTCTGGACAGAGTCGAGTCTAATTGCTTTTGTCCGGGCTCCGTTAAGGAGTTTCCTCGACTCGTTTGCACCGTCGAGGCCTTTCCGACAGGTGTGCAACCACCTGGGGAAAACACGTGACTCGAGCGTGTCACCTGGAAACTACGTTTCGCGAAACTGTTCTCGTCGACTAGGATCGTTCTCCATCGCACGGAACAGTTTCAAGAGAATCAATCGTGGATGTATCTATCTTCCAGGTTCCGTTCAGTTATTTGATTGTATTCGGGCAATCGCTTGGCGAGAGTAGAACAACAGAATGGAAGAAAATTTAGAAATAGATTTGTATGAACTTTCATCTCTCTTTTTCTTCGTTCGAAAACAAATAGGTTGCAGTGCATCCTTCCTTGGTATCATCTAGCAGCAACTACAGGCACTCGTAAACAAATATCTAAATCAAGTATTAATTAAGCAAATATTATAAATATCAATTTTCAAATTCATAAAATAATCTAGCTGGAAGAAATAGTGGTGACCAAAAAAAAAAAAAAATGAAACAAATCCTTGAAATTTTCTTTCATAACCATAATAAACATAAATATCTAACAATGTTCAAATTGGTTAGAAATGTTGTAATATTAGTTGAAAAAAAATTTTTTAATTTTTAAATTTTAAAAATTTTTAAAACAAACATTATGTTGATTAACAGATCAAATGAAAAGAAAGAAAAGAGGTAACTCGTGTAAAGGTAAACTGTAAAAAATTTGTGAATCCAAAAATAATAAAAAAGATTGCAATTTTAAGAAAAATATTTATTCAAAGAAGTGAAGAATAATCTCTCCAAGTGAGAAATCAAAATATTTAATTGAATAGAACAAGAGTTATATCGTACATAATCGTTATTATTTCTTAATAATTACAAACACAATTGTTATTAAAAGTTATTAAATACAAATGTTGTCATTTCATTTAATATATCTACGTAAAATATCTCTCCTAATAATAGAGATGAAAGTTCAAAAAAGAAAATGTTTGAAGGTAAACGAAAGATGAAGGATCTGAAAAATAAGTTGACGTGTAAATTTTAGGTTAACGTATCCTCCAAGGATTGAACGAGTGCAATCTGGAGATATATCCTAGCAGCGTATCACAACACGTTCCAGCTTACTCTATAATCAATTTCGTTCAGTATTTGGAGTATGATATAAGGAGCTGAAATTTGAAGCTCCGGGCTTCAATCGAAAGTTTTAGTCAGTTTCAGTCGTTACTCCGATATTCAGCAAGATCTAGTTCAATTCCTCTTCGGAACAACTTTGGCAATATTGTTCGATACATATGTACGTGTCAGCCGTTTCTCTACAAGAACTATCCTCTGGTGTTTCAATGTGCAAGATCGGAAAATATATTTGTTTAAAACGAAACATCCTGAAATTCATAGTTCATTATTTACTACTTTCACAGGTTTGAATGTTTATTCTGGACACATGCATTTTATTGTCAAGTGAAAGCTATTTAATCCATTGAAGATCAAGGAATAATTTATCATTAGACGACAGAATTTTATGTAAGTTCAGGATTTATATTCATATTTATTGAATTTTAATCTATTGGAAATCTATTCGTTTCATCTGACACATTTTTCTTATAAAATATCATATTATTTTATATACAGGTAACATTATATATTTGAGATTTTTGATAACAAAATTAGCAATAATATTCGTTTTCAACTCTTGACAGGCTTCTACTGTATTAGGTGCACCATTCGGTACATTATATTCTCGAAGATATATATATATGTAAGCATATATAGTTTTGAAACATAATTATAACAAGTTCAAACAAATGGTCATCACATAAAACTGAAGAAAATAAGATCGTGATACGAAATTGACTTATACGTTCGTACGAATTTTACATGCAATTCGATGTAGAAAATTATTATATTTATTGTCAAAAGAATTTGCAGATTCAATTTAAATTTATCTTTTCATTGTAAATATTAATTTTCTACCATTGTATCGATTTGAAGAAATGAAGAATGTCCAGTTTTCCTTTTCTTTTCAGTAATTATAATTACGAAACTATTAAATTTATCATAAATATCTAAAATATCTTCGTAAGATAGTGTATTATATTTGGTATATTCCTTTACTAGTACACTAAAATACTAAAATCTCAATTTCCTGAACAAAAAATTCGTGACATTTCCTGATACCAAGGGATAAATTAAATTAATTAGTAAACTGAAGGACGAATGATAGTTAATCTATTAAATTTTATACTACTTGTTCGGTTTACCGAACAGAGGAAGGGCCAAACAGTGATGCGATTCCTTTGACCGCACTTTCGCACCGTTACTTTACTATACATATTAACGTGCATAAGCACGAAACTCACGTTCGGTTGAACGAAAAGTCTGGTTGTGATTGGACGATTTATTTCGGCATCGTCCGTGTACGTGATTGGTTATTAGTCGATCTTCTGATTTTCATAACCTACCTCCAGTATGCCATGTAGTCGTGATTGTAAGACACTGCAAATTGTCGTGATGATGTGTTCTATTACTAAAAACTCAGTGTTCATAATATCTATGATAGTGCCACAAACACTTTACTGTTGCTTTACGAATTTAGAAAGGCGATTATAGGGAATAGTAAATGTATATATGCCGAAAAGGAAACATTGTAAAATTCTAACCTACGAAGGATTCAATGACGCCATCTTGAAAGAACATTTTTTTTTGTCGTATCAAAGCTTGTGGAACGATGGGAGAACGTGATAAAAACGAATTCTAATAAAATTCATACAATTAAATCCTACCAAATCTAACATTAATCAAACTTTAACTTGAACCAGCTTTCATTAACGTTGAAAGCAGCAAGCTATCAATAAAATTTTCGTTTAATATGTGGATTCGGATCGGCACGCGACACAACTCATGCAATTCATTTCAAAGTTACTTGTTGAACCAGCGGATTCTACAACGAAATACTTTTGTCACTCAAGGTGTACCATCTGATAGCAAGTTATGAGGTCCACCATCCTAACTCAAGTGGCTTTCGATAATCGTGTGGAATTGATTCATCTATGCTTTCCTTGGTGTGTCCGCCGGTGTTAACCATACATTGGTTCATTCACGACAGCTTACCTTGTGGTTTCCAATGATCGTGTACCATTGGTCGCCACGTTTACCTTTCCTTTGGCTTCCGGCTTTACGCATATACTATACTATCCAATTTCGAATTAATATCCCAACTTATCTATAAACTACCACGATTTGGTCTTTAAAAGTCATTTGTTTGTCAAATTCCAAATATACAGGGTGTCCGAGCATTGGTGGTACAACCAAGGAAAAGGTGATTCTACATGAAAAAACAAATCGAAAATAAAGAATAAAATTTTTTCATTTGAGGCTTCGTTGTCGAGAAAATCGATTTTAAATATTTACTGAGTACGCGTGTAAACTTAACTATGGCTTAGATGGATGGATCTCGATACAAGTCATATGTCACTTATAAATAGCATTAATATCATTAGTATCAACATGATGTGCTGTATTACTCATCTCTGCCTATGGATTTAGAATGGATTTAAATGAAAATAAGACATGTAATTTAGTTACTAACATACTTTATTACTACAAAAATTGTTGAAAATGCTGCCCATTGTGCTGCATACAGCTGTACTCTCTAAATTAGATTTGTATGAACGCATTCTAATGTATTTTGTACCTTTAATTCTTCAAATACCAAAACGATCCTCGCATTTTAATTGAGAAAGGCTTGTAATTTTCTCCTCATACACATTTGATTTAACATGACCTCATAGATAAAAATCAAGGGGTGTCAAATCTGGGGACCTTGGTGGCCAGTTTATTGGACCACCACGGCGAAGCCAAACTTCGTGTCGTTCATTTAATAAATTTTTAACGTCTCGAAAAAAATCTCATTTTCCAACATGGTGGGGCACCACCATATTGGAAAATGAGATTTTGTCTAATAGCTAAAAGTACATTTTCTAACAAATTGGATAAGTCTTCACGTAAAAACCTTAAGTATCCAGTTCCATTTAAATTATTTATAAGTGATATATGACTTGTATCGAGATCTAAGCCATAGTTAAGTACTCGGTAAATATTCAAAATCGATTTTGTCGATAAAGAAGCCTCAAATGAAAAAATTTTATTCTTTATTTTCGATTTGTTTTTTCATGTAGAAACCTCCTCGGTTGTACAACCGATGCTGGGGCACTCTGTATAATTATTCCAAGTAGGAAAGCAACAATTATGGATAATTTATAAGTCTAATTGATTTCTTAAATCTGTGAAGGTCAACAGTATATCACATACTATTTGTGACATGTACTTCAGAATTAGTTGGTCGAATTAGAAATTTTTATACATCCTAGATTGTTTAGAAAATTGAGAACTAGATTCCCCATAAATGTCAGTTAATGTCGAGTATGAAGATTTTTTTTAGCACAATAGCAAATGTTATAAACCAAAATTGTATCAGACTTGTAATTCAGTTAGTAAGCAGTCAGGGATTAATAGTCATTCAATAAAATTAGTACTGAGTTAGTCGCTCATTGTCAGTCAGTTAGCATTCGACATTGAAGTCAATGATCACTCAATTCAATCAATCAATTCAATAGTGAGAAATCATTCATCAGTTCAACTTAGTTAGCAGTCAATGTAGTCAATAGTCACGCAATTCAATCAATTAATATAGTAGTAAGACATCATTATTCATCAGTTCAGTCAATCAACTTAGTCAGAGGTAAATTAATGTAGTCAAAGGTCACTCAATCAATCAATTAGTCACGCAGAGTCATACTCAGAGTCAGTCAGCAGTGAAGTCGATGGTCATTCAGTTCAGTCAGTCAGTTCAGTTAGTAAGAAGTCGATGCAGTCTGGGATCCATAATTAGTCAATTCAATGATCACCTAGTTAGTGTTAGTCAATTAAAATCAGTCAACTAAGCGAATCAGTCGTTAGCTTTGGTTATTTGTTAAATTTTCACATCTTTTTAATTCTTTAAAAATTTTTATATTATTATTAAGAAATTTAACATTATATATAACTTGTATTATTATTGTATAACTGATTGTTGGAAATTGCTACTGTGCAGATTATCTTTGTATGCCGTGAACTATTTCTGAAAACAAATTTTAAAAAGTTAGATATGTCGATACCTTTTTGACTCACTGTATGAATTTTATTCTATATATAAAAAAGAAATTTAAAATATTTTTATTCGCATTGCCATATAACTATTAACAAAGAATACACAAAGAATAGAAGCATACGAAAAAACAATGAACTTAAAATTTCTTAAAACTGATATCCTTTTTTTTTGTAGATCCTTCATTTAAGAACAAACATTTCAAGTATTTCGAAAGTTCTATAACAAAGTTCTATAGCAACATTGAATTATTGTCAGACAATTCATTAGTAAAGCCGTAAAAAAAGCTTGTCGAAAAGCTTTGTAATAACAATATTGAATGGAAAACAGCGGAGCTTTGTTCGTTGGGTTTGTATCCAACACTATTCATTTATTAACAAAGTTCGATTCCCTAGTGGATGCATCCTTTCCCTTTTCAATCGTGATCAAAGCAACCACGGATTTGCACTGAACGCTTCGATAATACGAACTCGATGCACACAAATGCGTTATTGAAATTTTTGCGATAAAATTTGTTTCGGACAGAAATAAATCGGTGTGATAGGAATGTGAGAACCGAAATGCGTCGCGATTCACAGTGTTACGATTTGTAATTCACACTTAACAATAAAAAAAATTAAGCATCGAAATTTCGTATTTCGTTGCAGGTTAATATATAATTTTGGAAATAAAACTGAGCATATTTTTTTCTAGATGTTTATCCTATTCTTATCAATTTTATTTTACTACTATTTTATTTTTTTTACTATTACTATTTTATTACTATTTTATTTTATAACTATTTTATTCAAAACAAAGATAGAAGCTTCTGCTCGTGTGCAAATTTATATTCTATATATATAAATAGTGGGATCTAGGTAGAGGTTTGTTTTATCTAGTAAATATTTATACTATATTGATATTAATATAGTGATTTATACTATACTGATAATAATATAATTATATAAAATATATAATGTACAATATTGTACATTATGCATAGTATACTATGTAATATGAAGCATATAGTATAATAATAATATACAGTATACAAATAATATACTGTTATGTAAACTGTATAAAATATTATATAGAATAGATATTGTATTTATGATATTTATATATTTATATATGTATACTAATTTTTATATACTTTGATATTATGTATCTACATTCTATTTTTTGTACTAATTTGTATCTAAATTTCTCATAAATACGTGAAAAATCTGCAACTTAGTTATAACTGATTGTTAAAATCATGTTGAAGTATATCTACCAAGATTCTACTTTAATAAAAACTGTGTCAACAGCCTTCCGTTTTATCTCCTATTTTTTGAATTCTGCTGCGTCAGGTAATTCTGTTTACCCTCATTCACGATAACAAATCCAATACGCGTTTAAAACTTATGGAATATTAATTACGATGAATCTAGTCGAAACTAAATTTTTGTAATTGCTATCCGATGTAATTTTTAATAATAGTTCGTCTCAGACTTAAAAATATGAATAACATTGTGCATTGCATGTAACACAGTACGTGATTTCATTTTGATATAAATATAGTGGCTACGGAAAATATTGTATGACATGCAATTTAATCCTCTATAAGACAAAAATTCTTTTACTTATAAGAAAGAAGAGTAATGGTTAATTGCAGCTATATATTTTTGTTTCAATTGCCATAGATTATATTAATTATTTAAATAAATCATTAGGTATTTTACGTGCATGTATAGTAATATGTATAGCAATATGTACTGATGAAACAATCACGACATAGTGACGAGATCAAATATATAGGTATGTATCTTACAGAGGTTCAACTAATGGTACAATCACAATGTCCGTAATTAATTTTTGATATTTCCACAATGGAACGGCAGTGGCTCGGTTTGTTGAGCCGCGAAAGATCGCAAAGATGGAGAAGTGGGGCGGATGGGCAACAAGGGGTGGCTAGCCGCTCTGAAGGGTAGAATACCTTTGGGTAGTTACATATGCAGGGAAACCGCAGCCACGGCCGACCACCTGCTCCAATTACGCTTGTTAAGGGCAGGTCACCCCCTACGAGTATGCAGCAGCCCTCACTTTCATCTCAGCCGTCTCCCTACAATGTACACACGTCACCTGCACACTTCGCTCGCCAAAAACACCGACATAATACACTTTTCATGATGGAAAGCATCAACCATAATTCGGGGGAAAATTGTTTACACGGAGACGAAAGGAAAGCAGATTTTTTTCGAAATTATACTGGATGTATTAATTTTGTTTGTACAATGCAGGGCGTTAAAAAAAAAATTCGTTAATTAGGATTTGTGTTGGAGAATTGAAATTACTCAGAAATATATTCCTTTAATGTATTTACATAGTACATATATATAGTAAATAGTTACTGCTATTAGCATTCGGAGATTAAATATTTAAAACTGTTACTACTTTATAAAATCATAGAACAAATCTAAGCTCATTTTAAAGATTGAAGCCTCTATTTTTCGGAATACATCATTCATTTTATTCTAAAAGCGTTTTTACGTAGCGGCTAGGTACGACTTTCTTCATCGAAAATTATCACAATATATAAAAACATTGAAAAATGTTTTTCAAATTTGAAAAGTATGGATTCTTTCAAATAAGTATTTATATACGTATCTGCATTAATAATTTAATAATTTAAACAAATTATTAATTAAATATTTTACTCTAATCTTAATCTGGAATGTTCGACAATTTTTTCAAATCTTTCAAGGACGTTTCCCCACTGAGAAATATATCAAACATGAACGTTAATATCCTGTTTACGATTTATGGTATGAAATCACAGAAATTATTTTTATATTATTTAATTTTTAACAAGTTATCTCTATTTCTATCTCTAATGTACTCACGCAGAACATTTAAATAAAATTTTATTTTCCTATGAAAAATAAAACATACTCTTTCTCAATGTTTTTTCACATTTCAGTTTCAAATCCTACATGTTTGCAAATTAGCATTCATCCATAATTACCACATACATAATCCACATGTTGTTTAAGATTTCGTTCATCTGAAACTTACATCACTGTTTTATTTTATTACGCTCGACCATCTTCCATATATCGAATTCATTCAGATAGGATTTAGGAGGGTTGCGAATTTATGGGGATAAGAAACGATTTATTGCGGATAGTTCGAACACATTTTTCAAGTTCTGGCATCGCGAGGACGAATGGAACGCACATAGTTTCAGAATGTATAAAACAATCCATTCCAGGACGAAGTGAAAGAGAAAATTCAGTAGAGTGCTTCAAAATATATTAAAACTATATATTTTAGTGTGTACAATGTAAAAAATTGACAACATTTTTTTTGTATTATTTTCATATCTTTCCCACTGATGAAAAATTTTGGAACGAACGAAATTATTGCTTCTTTCTTTATTTTATTTTAACAATATTACTGCTTTCCTATTTTATTTTAATATAAAATCATAAGAATCGTTAATTTTACAGTATGCAATAAATTAAATGGCTATGTATAAGTAAATAAAAAAGAATTATGTTTTAAGAAATAGAAAAAGAAAAAATTATCTTGTGATTAAATTTTAGATATTTACAATTATAAAATGTAAATAATAAATTATTTTATCTAGTAAATATTCTAGTGTATACTACACTTTTTTAGATGTATTCTTAAATTTTCTATATATGCATAAAAATTCGCAATTTATTCACAACTCTGATAATGTAATATTTTAATTATATCTTGTTTTTACTTATTGTTTATATTATGTTCAATTTCTATCTTATAAATAACAGATTTTTATAATATCGAAAAATTTTTTAATGAATTGGGAATAATGTCACTGTCTATTCAAATATAGTCAAAGAATAAATTAACAAAACGGCTATAAAAAGTCGTTATTATATAATTATAATAAGTTAAGCTAAACAAAATGATTAATATTAAAAAATTTATATACATACATACATATATACATATAAAAATTATATCTGTAAATGTTCAAAAAGCCAGTATATATATATATATATAATATATAATAATTACAATACCCAAAGTCAACTTTTACTTATCAATCAACACAGAAAATCAATAACTTTCGTTTGAAAAACAAAAAAAAAATAAAATTTCTAAAAATATTTTACGACTCGAAAAGTCAAATTACTAATCAACAACGCAGTTTTAAACTGAATATTGGCACAAATTCTTCAATAAAAAATACTCTTTCTCGATTCTCAAATGTTACTTAACTATCTTGCGCTGAGATGACGTGCCACGCACGTCGAGAATTTTTTGCCCCAAATTGCAACATTTTCTCAGTTTTAAGTATATTTAACTGTAACCCAGGCGAAACAAATGATAAGTTTATTTTTCTATCCAGTGATATCATACCGACGAGTTCAAAAGAAAAAAAAAGCGACGAATTGTTATATACGGTTTGGTCACTCGTTATGGTCCGCGAACCAGTTAGCCAGCGCAAGGGATTAAATGTATTAGAATGTAAATTTCTGTTTTCAATCTCGAAATTCGTTCCAGTATTCCAGCACTTCTCAAAATTAATCCAAGTACTCTGAAGTCGAGTGAAATTGTTCAGAGTCGAAAGTATTCGAAGCTGAAAGTGCAAAACAATCCGTTTGAAATCTGTTCATCGTCGAACGACGACCGGTTGAAAAATAATTGTCGAAGAAAAAGCACAATAAGGAGAGGGAAAACGTGTCGTGGTTTCGGGTTCGAAATCGCGACGACGATGTCGTCGGCTCTTCGATAATAGCTTGCTGAAAGTGTGTAACCACTTTGGGTTGGGTCGCATCAAGTGGTCGCAGCTTCTCCCGCCGGCCGTAAAAGTTCCCGGAAAGTTTCCGCGCGGCAACTCCAGCCGATTGACGTTCTTCGATCGCGAACTTCTTCCTGCGATCGTACAAAGGAACAGGTTTCCGACTTCCTTCTTCGACGACACTTGCTCCTCTTGGGCTCTTCTTCCACTTTGGCTCTGGCAGTTAAGGCCGCGTTATTCGCCGTCGAACGGTAACCGCGAGTAGTGGTATATACCGGTGAAAGAAAAAGTACCGATCGATGCTCGCCATTTCGCTGACCGATCGATAACAAGATTCTCGAGGATGTAAAGAAGAAGGAATGGCGACGAACGTGCACAGAACCGCCTCTATATAGGGTGTCCAGAGATTTGGTATTAATCTCTCGCGCTGGAATGACGTATCATGCACATCGAGAATATTTTTATCCCAAATTGCAACATTTTCACAGTTTCAACTACATTTAAACCCAGGCAAAACAAATAATAAGGTTTCTTCTGAATAATTTCTATCCAGTGATATCATACCAACGAGTTCAAAAGAAAAAGAAAGCGACGAATTATTGTACACACTGTTCGGTCACTCGTTATGGTCCGCGAATCAGTTAGCCAGAGCAAGGGGTTAAATCAAAGACTAAAATGTTTGTCATGATAACTATTGTGTGCTTAACCAAAGTTTCAATCTAAAGTTTAAACTTTCTTCGTTATATTTATACACTTATTATATTTTTACACTCTTTGTTAAAAGCTCGTAATTTATGTACACTGTCGCGATTATACAGGGTGATTTTAAATTTTTTGACATCATTTCGAGTCACGTTCTTTACATATCTGAATGTATTTCTTTACCGATACAATAAAACGATACAATGAAAGATACATAGTTGTATGAGGAAAAATATGAATAACCTTGAAAACTCTGAAAAAAAATATTTTTACCAGTTATTGGCTTTTCGATACCATTCATGTTAAGTGAAAAATACTTTTTTTTTTTGCATCGTTACAATTCGAAAAGATATTTAGGTGTATCCTGCATACAATACAAATGTCTGAAACTATGAAAGAATAAACATGAAAGGTTAGTATCTCATACGATGGTTATTTAAATTATTTGGTGTTCCAACCATTATTTCATGGTTGATATATCATTTCTTTGATATAATGCAACGAAAAAGAAGGAAAAGTGTACTACGTGATGATAACACAAATATTTGCTGTCAAATAAAAGACCACAAATACTTCATTGGAAAGTTATGATACAAGTACGAAGCACGACAAATACGTTAATGTTCTTTCTCTTAGAGTTTTCTTAACTTTTTAAATCCATTTGCGTCACGAAGCGAAATATTCCCCAGATAAATCATAAAATGAGCTATATTATATTTATTAATACATGGAAGGCTTAGAAGTCAATCAGTGTAAGTGACTTCTCATTAAAAACTACTTGTACCATGCAAGTATCCTTTATCCAATATTAAAACCATCAATCAATGGAGCAGTTTAGTTATTATTTTTAATAATATTTTAAATAGTAAAATTATGTTAATGATATTTCGAATAGCTTTAGGTATCCATTCTAATAATTATATTACAGTAACCATATAAGTTGTTCTATTGACTAAAGTTTTCGTAAAAAAAAGGTCAAATTGTTCATAATCAAAAATAATTTACTGATTAAATTATAAGCTCTCCATGTAATATTATGTCTTGTATCCTGATATTTCATTGTAATTAGTGAGCATTAATAGAGAATAGTAAATATTTAAATTTAGATTTGACAAATTATAATAGATGTAAACATAAGTGATAAATAGAATAATAGAATTGAAAATGAAAATAACGCACGGCTATTCATTGCAATTTAAATTAAATATAATTATTCGTGCGGCTCATTTGATAAAATGTTGTAATAAATTATAAAGTTAATAGCTCTATGAAGGTAAGTCACTCTTTACTAGAAACAATTTGTGCTATGGAAAATTTTCAGTTTGAAAGAGATTAGTACATAATCAATACAATGTTACAACTAAACTGTATCATTAATAACTGAAGTGTTTTGACAATGAAAAAATATTTCTACAGCACAAATCATTTTTAATGAAAAATGATTTACACTGAATGGGTTTTACATTGTCCATATATTATTCTATATGTTATTGTATGCTCGTATGTTTTTAATTTAAATTTCTGATAACAATTCTCATTTTAACAGGATCAAATTATGGATATACCTATCATCATTGAATTCGTATTGAAATCAGCTGTCGTAATACGGATAAGAAAATGTATGGCCTGATTTAAAAAAATCAAGTTGACCTTGAAATATAATATGAATGAAATAATTGTTAATACTACGTACGATGCCTTTTTATACTGAACAGCTTTTGTATAAACATTTTTTTCGTAGCTTTAACCTATTCCGAGATATTTCACTGTACTCACTTAGACGAAACACCCTGTATATTTGGAAATATACTATATCTTTAAATAATTGGATAAAATTCGAAAAAAATTTTAAATCTAATATTATTTTTGCATAATAACTGTTTGCCATGATCATGAGAAATACCCGTTTAAATAAACAAGAGTGTGAAATTTTTTAAATTAAGTTGCATAGAAAAGTACGAATATCGTGATAAAAATGTTTAATTGAAAAATATTGCAGTGACGTGTACGCGTGAAAGCAATTAAAATTGTTTATATATTTCACTGTAATGAAAAATAATAAAAATTGAAATGAAAAACTGTAATTATTAAATATCTCAAATAAGTATAATTAAATGTCACGTGCTATCGTACACAAATTAATTGGAATAAGTTAATGCAATTACAATTAAAAAGTTAATATTTTTATTTACATTTTTCTACTGCTAATTTCTATTTCTAAAAACGAATACTCTGTTGCTCTGCTAATTTGAAGCAAGGAATATATCTACAATACAATATGTCATTCAAATTCTATACTCATTTTTACTAAATAGGGTTTTAAACAAAATAGACACTTCACAAAATTTATACAAATGCTTTAACTGAAACTTATTTTCAATCCTTTTAATATCTAATTATTACACTAGACAAAATCTCTGCAATTGATTTTCAATCTCTTTCAATTATCATTGTTTCATTTAAGTGACACTAGCTATTTCACTAACTGCATACATACAATTTAATTAAGAAGTTTTATTCCATTTGTTGCAATAACTTGGAATTACATATTCGAATATTTATTTTCTTATTTTCCAAAGTTTTCGTGCTATTATACTTTTTATTTATTACCATATCTTATTAGGTTTACTTATTTGTATAATAATAAACATTATTATACTATATCTTTAAAGAATTCTATATAGTAATATTATTATAATATTATACCACAAAATTATATAATTATTATATACTAGTACAGTATACTAGTATACTAAACTGTATAATTATTATATTATACTATAGAAAATTATTATATAGAATTCTCATTGTAGTCAATTTTACGCAATAGTAGACAATCGTTTTCGTTTTCTAATTAATTTTATACAATAGAGCTAATCATCAGGGGACATTTGTTGCAATATTTTTCCGTTCATTTATATATGCGATATCGAAAGAAATTTCCAAATATTGTTGGAGTTCTTTCGCGTATAACAGGAAACAAACATATATGTTGCAAACATGTACCCGTAAGCTTACAATTGGTGTACAATTGAAAACGTGACTTCCATTCGCGCCAGAAGTGCGAGAAGGAAAACATAATCGTTTCCGTTCCTACATCTAACAATATATCCACTCCTCCCGCTCAAACTCTATGCTTATTTTCGTCGTGTTTGCTCGATAATTTTCCCGTGTTTGCACGATTTAATTAAAAATCCCTCCAGCCAACTCGATCACCAGCGTTTCGTAACTTTATTCCCTTTTATACGTCGTTCGAACAAAGGCTACAAATTGTTCGATCGTCTAACTTGTAGCTTTGTCACTAATTCGAAAACGAATGTTGCATTTAAAACGGAACATCCGCCATCGGGAATCTGTATAAAAATTAATTTGAAGTTTTTTATGATGTGAACGATCGATTAATATGCATAAAATTGTTTGTTAGTTGAGGAAATACATCAAGTGTCGTTTTTATAGACGTAACAAAAATAATTCGATGTGTAAAAAGGGAAAATAGTGTTTATAATTCGTGTATTTATAAAATAGTAATAAGTACAGAATATTGAATATAATGAGCGAATAAAAGTGACGATGAATAATGACAAACTACTAATTAAAAATAATCCATATAATTTTGCTATGCAATTAAAAAAAGTAAGATTTATATATTAATTACGTATCTCATTTAAAATTAGATTTATATAGAAATCTAAATTATTTCATTAAAAATTAGCTAATACAGTATATTGAAACTTTGAAAATTTTGCAGTTTGTTGGTGTACTCGCTGTTTTGAAAACTCACTTTAGGCGAATCAATTTGGACGAAGTCTTTTCGTCTAATCGCTAGCTTAAAGATACAGTAAAATAATTTAATGATTATTTTTTTATCAAAAAGAATCTTTCAAACAATGAAGCTATTGCACGTTACATTTGTTGCATGTTAGCTATGGATATATTTTCGTATTTTATTTATATTTATATTGACTTTAAAAGTGTCAGGAATGAGTTTTCAGGAATAAATGTTCCGTCATAATGTTCCACAATAAATTGATGAAATAAATAAACTTTTCTTTAGTATATTCCATTTCCTTTCTTTAAGTATATTTTTACAAAACGATAAATATATAATTTTTTGTTCATTTTTAAATTTATAGGTAAATTATACAACATACATTTTGAAGTATTAATGTTTGAAATATTAGAATCTATAATACTTATAGCGGCAATTACGATAGAATATTAGTTAATTAAATTGATTTGCAATTATATTAGGTAATTGCAAAATGTCACATAGAGTGTGTTCCACAGAACATGTAGAACCTACTTTGCGCGCTGACTGTGCACTTATAGAAGTACGATGAAAAAACATTTATGTAAACGTATGCTGTGTATATCTTCGTTTATGAAACATGATGAATTTTATTAAATATATTATTGTATTTAATATCAAAGTCATTACATCGCGAATTTTTATTCAAATTCTTATTTCACACAAATGTAGACATGATCAGAGAAATAGAATTTAAACGGAGATATTTTCTACCTATTAAAAATTAAAAGGAGCACTTTGAATACTTTATACATATTTTTTGCACATTATATACATTTCGTTATCTTTAGCTTCAAGTTTGTATTAATATACGAAAATTACACAACCTTTTATTATTCTTAATTTATTGTGTCCTTTCGAACACTTTCTTTTGTTCACCATACATGTAATCTAAATAATAGTCTAATTCAATAATAATAATAAATAAATAATTTAATTTAATAATAATCTAATAAATAATCTAAATAATCTTTTATTTATGTAGATGGCTGAACAAAGAACAACATCTATCAATCATTTTGGAGAATATTGCAATAGTAAATGTAAAATGCATTTAGTATTACCCACAGTAACCTATGTCCGAGAAAAACTCAAAATTATTCTTCGATTAATCGGAATTACAACCCTTAAAACAAACTCGAGGATAAAAGCACAAATTCAAATCTCGTCACACTCGTTTATTAATTCCTCTTCTCTTCACCCTTTTTTTTTTTAGCAATGATAAACTCACGTTAATGAAATCATATTCTTCTTTCGAAATTCTCTCTGAAGCCTCTGCTGGCCTATTACACTCTGATCGAGAAGAAGGCAAACGGATATTGCCTGCTTTACTTCGCCTCGATCTCTATCCACTGCCAAAATGAAGGAGTCGTGTTTGAAAAGTATAATTTGTCGAGTCTCTATTGACTCTTGACTCTGGGCAACTCGATTTACGTGATCAATGGTTTGTTCTAGCCGATGGAAGAATGTTTTGGCAAATTCTCGATTGATCGTTCCACAGACTGGAATATCGCTTGATTTTTGTGTAGACGATTTCACCGAGTGCCAACGGACATTGAAATACAGAGTGTAACGTCGCAACAAAATACGAGTGTTTTGGTATTTTTTAAATGCGAATTTCTGTATTGATCGAGAACGTGCACTGGTGCATCGATACGTGAACGATACGTTACAGTTTGGTTTCACGTGTATTGTGGACAAATATTTCGCACGCGTACAGTACGTGTATTTCATCCGTTAAGAAAGTGAAACAAAAATGAAAGAAGAAAAACAACTCGTACTCTTTTCTGTATTTGTAAAAACATAAAAATAAACAATATTCGTATTTTCATAGAAAATAGATATCGAAACTAGAATAAAAAAAGATTTTGAACAAATTTTAAATTATCCAATATCCTGGAAATAATGAAAAATGTTTAATACCGAGACTTTTTATGATATTTTACTATATAATTATTAATATCGTAATTGCAGCCAACGAAAATTTCAAACCTGTATCGATGAAATTAAAATACGAGCAGTAGAAAAAAAATATTTATAATGCAACGTGCATACAAGCTTTTAGTCGTGCATTTGATGAAAGCTCGTTCAAATCTCTAAAAATGCATCGTTGTAAATCTAGAAAATTTTTATGAAAAATTACAAACTGCTCAATTTTATCATTCTGACAGCTTTAGCGTTGATGCACTATGAATTAGATTTGAAATGTAACAATGGAAAAATTGTGCGTCTATTTTTTAAAAGAGAGTGCACGCGAAATATTTCTACAGTTTTTATTATATGAACAAAACGCAGGAGAAAATACATTTTCAAAGTATTTAGAAGAAACAATATTATATCACTAAATTTTTGAAATTATACATTTTACCGTCATTTCAAGTAAATTTTCAAATTTATAATATTTTGAAGAAACGAAACTACGTTGACAAAATAAAGCTATTAATAGTATAAGTACGAAATTTGTAAAATTATAACAAAATAATCATTTTTATTAATTCCTATTTATCTTGCGATGATGGATAACGTGCTTGTTTCAAAATGGTTCATTTACTCTAGGCGATTGTCGTTGCATTTAAAAACTATATTCTTAGAAAATAGAATGCTCGATCAATATTGATAAAAGGCTTCAGCGAGCCACAAGGAAATTATGTTTGCTTTCAACATATCGTTCGTATCCTCAACTTACATTCATTTTATTTCAGTGTGGAATATTCTCTGTTAGCTTTAGAAAATAATGATTATTTATAAAGAGAATCTCGAATATTTCTTCAGACTAACTATTTGTGCATACAAAATTTTCCTTTCCTGTAATATATGTATATTTCTTGCAAGAATGTAATATAACTAAACTGTATAATTTTCCTTCTTTTCCTTTATACTGGACAATTCTAACAAAGGAAATATAAAATTTAAAAATACAATTATAGAAACTTTTTCTTCTCAAATATTGCAATACTAGAACTATCGACGACTGATGTATAAAATCAGTTCTTGAGAAATTGAATTGCAAAGTACGAGTAAAGAACACACGCTATTACTTATACATTTAAAAATTAGTCAAATATACAGTTAAAAATTAATCAAATCTCTAAAAATACACGTCTGAATAATGAGTTTTTTCAATGAATACTTTGGAGAAAATTCTAACATCGCTATATTTAGAAAAGGTAAAAAATAGTTGTAGAATTTTTTGATATCAAAATGACAATACAAGCAAGAAATAAACATTAAAAATGCCATTAATATTAGAATTATTCACCAATAATTAATTTATTGCCTCGATCAACATTTTCACTTTAATAAAAATTCTCGATTACATAGCTCCCAGATAAAGTATCACCTTGTGCTGAGATTATAATTATTTTATTTCAATGAATTAACTCAAATACAAAGTTGTTTGTGAATGATTCATTTGGTTGAGTAATTTCTGAAATAAAAATAAATCTCAAATTATTCTGTATCTTTGTTTTAAATAAAATTTGCTCTGTATTAACGATTAATATAGACTAATCAAAAATTGAAGCTGTCGGTAAATGTTGAAATATCAACAATTAATTAGTAGAAGATTATTTCTACTAATTTATTAAAAAATGAAGAAAATCACATTAATATTATCTCAGACGAGATTTCGTATATGTTTCTTTATTTTCTTTATTTAACAACAACACTAAATAAACGTAATTTACTGTTTTATTATTATTATTATTTATTACTGAATAGTAGGTGGAAAGTAGGGAAACTATTGTTGCTGATATTCAATCATAAATAACACTGTGATAATTACACATTCTACGTTTAATCCCATGTTTCTTCCCGTTTCTCAAACCACAAACTCAGCATTCGTTCTACAATGTTCTCGATGTTTTCTCCCAAAGCTTTTATCAATCATCTCTAGAATTGTTCGCTTAAATTTGTAAATTTCAACCACTCTGTTAACAACATTTAATTAAGAACAAGATTTGATTTAATTAAGAATAAATGTCATTAGATTGCAGATTTTTATGCAAAATTGGAAAATACAAAAGTGTATGAAAAGCATATAATACGAAAATTGTGTTAATTGTATTAAGTGTTGTATTCGTTACAAATACTTTGTGAATGAAATAAATTTTTATTTTAAATATTTTTTATTTTTATGTAATGAAATAAATTTTTATTTTAAATATTTTTTATTTTTATGTAATGAAATAAATTTTTATTTTAAATACTTTTTATTTTTATGTAATGAAATAAATTTTAGAAATGGGCGATATAGGTAGTATTCTTGTATTTATATTGTCCTTCTCTTTCATGCGATAAGTTTTATAAAATTAAAACAAAAAATATCTTTTAAACCAATAGTTTTTCAACGTTATTACATTTGTTTTGGTAAAAAACTAAGATAAATTGAAAAAAATAAAATAAATTGATTAACGCATTCAAAATTACATGATTAGAAAAGAGAAGTTGATTTTAAAATCTCCTTCGTCACTCGACATGCAAAAAAATTAATTTACAATTCACAACTTTTATTAAATTCTATTTCTACGATAACTTTAATCTTTCGTTGAGATGTTCTGCTGTTTCCAGTTAAACGAAATACTCTATGATAGATGCACAGTGTATCTATCTAAAATGTGTAAATCTGATGTAATTTATCTAGTCATTAATAATGAATCAAATGATTAATATTTTAGTGATTGTTCAGTTTACTGTTTCTTATACAAAATATATTTAAAAAAATTAATTCGATAGTTATAAACAAATATACAAGACAACATCACGGTGGGAAGATTGATACTCATAAAATTATCATCGCTAGTGATCGTGATTTTTAATAAAATCAAAACAACATTTGCAGAGGATGAAATTTCACTCACGGTGACGCATTTTAAAAATCCAATTTATTGATGGGCACTCTAGTTGCTTACTTTTTATTAACCTCATCCCTCTACAAAGTCCGCCATAAATAATATTAACTCTTCCTGCTACGCCGCTTGCCAATTTTGATATTAATTAAGTTAACAAATCGTTTTAATTTTTATAAAAAAAAAAATTATTAACCGTGATAAAAAGAAGCCTTCCCAATGCATATACTACGACTTTCACCGTGATTTCCTGCGTTTATGACATCCCATTTTTCGATATACTTCATACTGTCAAGCCAAATGAACTGACTCTTATCAAAAAGGACAGACATCTGTCTCGTCGATGCGTGTATGTCGCAATAGAAAAACTGAAAAGTCGTGTCATCGGCCTGATGTCTTTGACATGCAATTTTCTGCTCGTTCCAACATGTGCACTCTTAATATTCGACGAACCATAAATACGTAGCTTAACCGGTTAAGGGTCAAGCAATAATAATTTATCGTGGCACCATAAGTATTTCAATTTCTTGAAATTTCGTAAAATTTAAGTGGAAGGCAATGACGATGAAAAAATATTAAGCGAACGTATGAAATTATATATATTCGTCGTCGTATATTATTATAAGAATTGGAATCTTATGATATAGATTGATTGAAAAGAATATTTAAAATTAACATTATGTGCGTATTCATTCTCGTAAGTATTATATTTTGTATTATAGTTATTTCACTGCAAAGATTCTCCCTCAAAATCGTACATTTTTTTATAAATGTATATCCTCAAAACTTCTCTGAGTCAAACAACTGAAATTCATTTAGCACTCTTAACACATTATACACATTTGTATCTAAAAAGTACATATTAAAAAATATTAAAGTTAAAGTCAAGATACATATTATAGACAATGTTGAAATTAAAATATACACACATACACGCGCACACACAGACACACACATATATATATGATAAAAATACTATATAAATAATTATACTACATTATAGTAATTAATATAATATAGTATAATTATATTACAATTATTATATATAATATTAATATATTATAATATAACATTATACTGTATATTATGTATTAAATGTATATAATATATATATTATACATAGATCAAAAGTAAGATGTGTGTGCTTTTGCAACATGTCGGAAAATACAAAAAAGAAGATTCTGTTTCTTCATAATAAAATCAAAGGAAGGGAAAAAGATGAGTTTCCAACATTATGAAACTTAGGTTGTTTATTCCTAAATCCTATTTTTCCTTTTGCCTTTTCTCACGCATTAAACATACGAAATCTATTTCTGATTTCTGTTCCATTATATAATTAAACTTTGAATAACATGGAACTTCATGATAGAAACTTCCAAGAGTCTCACATAAACAGCTTCAAGTAAATTGTAAGTAAGTACACTTCATTTGTAAATTTTCACTTTTTATGAATTTCTTGTTTTTAATATCCTTGTTTATCTTTAACAATCATCGCAAATAAAAAATATTCATATTAACATAAGTTTAATGCGCATAATATTAACACTAGAACTATAAAATTTCCATCAGTGACGTTAAAGTAAAAGGAACAGAAAATCTTTATAATATTTTATAATAGCTAGAGCTTTTATTTATGTATTTTACGAAGAATCATTCAAGTCTTTAAAAAAAAACACACTGTTTTATAATTATCAATTGGTCACTTTGACCATTTTGGTAGTTCTAGTGTTAACACTAGATTAATTCTTCGTCGTACGAAGTGTTATTTGATTTTGAAACGATTATAGTCTTTTTATGCAAAGACTCTTTCGAGTTATGGCGTTACTTACACAGACTTCTCTAAGCGACCATAGTTAATGCGACGGGACCTCTTATAATTATTAGACACATCTCTAGAAATTACGCGGCTGTTCGCGTTAAGTGTTTTCGTTGTCGCGTCCTGACCATGTAAGGTGTATTACGTGTGAATTACTGGCATCAATTTAGGGGACGTGCTGCGAGAAGATGAACGGCGGAGGAGGGGAGGTTGGATTACCCCGTAACACGTACCCTGAGAAAGTCACTGCGTATCGTGCAATTTACATGCGCCACGCGGTCTAATCCAGCTGCTCCTGGGTTTACACTTGATTGAATCATAACCAGCCAAGTGGTTTACACCCGGCTCGGGTGCATTTTGCCGTGGGTGCAACAAATTAGCTTGCTCCTCGCCTCCATGGAGTTACGCCACCGTTGAGGCGACAACATGTCTTCGGGATGTCGGGGCAGACGAATTTCGAGATTAATCGTTGTACGAATTTCATGATGGAAGAATAATTATAGTTGGACCGTGGGTATTTATGCGTTTGTATGAAATTTCAAAGCTACAGAAATATACAAAATAGACATGTACGTATTCGCTATATTTGTAAAAATGTAGTGACTGTCTGAAATGAAGTGACTTTCGACTGTTTGAAATAATCGTGATAATTGTCTCTTATTGCGAATAAAATTTCAGAATGTTATATATGCATGTCACACGTGATATATTCGTGAAAGTTTTCTGTAAAAAGTGACATGAAGAAATAATTATGTGAATTATTTTACGTGCTACTGTGTCTGCTTCTCGTATTTATATTATGTATTACACATTAAAGTATCAATTACACATGACTAGTACATATTTGATGATTAAAATTTATAGCACATCGACGTTTATTACGATTTACCATCAAACGAAAATAATTTTCAAGATGAATAAAATGAATGTTTTGTTCGTTATTGTTTACTATTTTATCAACTGTTACAGATTTGTTTATTAATTTTGTAACTTATAGATTCTCTCTTAAATTTTCTTTTTACAAAAATTTTGAATTTAACTAGAACAGCTAACTTGTTAGACAAATCAAGAAACATCCGTTAATCCTCAATAACTTTAATAATCTTTCCAGCTAGTGATTTTTCCAATCTACAATCGTTCGAATTAAAAAATAATTTCAACTAATCGAATTTCCAAATATATTCAAAATATTCTCAAAAATATCTTCTACGAATATATTTTTTATAAATTCCCATTTAAATAGTTTCAAATTTAATTAGACACGAATCGTGAAACTAGTTTGCCAATCAAATCATGAAACGTCTATCATTACTGAATAAACACTTACACACGTGTTTCAACTCTATTTTTGTAAATGTAATCAATTTTCCATTGTTCTATCTAATCGTTTTAAATAAAACGGTTGACGACGCTTCACAATTATTGGTTACCTTACAATGTTCAAATGAAATTGGAGAGAAGGTATTGCGCATAAATTTCGTACGGAATTTCGAAACAAATCGCATGTCTGTTTGAACTGGTACGATAATTCCAACAGGTAACCCAAAGCTATTCCCATAAAATCACGGCATACGATCATGTAGCTATACGCAGATTCCAACCACTGCACGTGGTACTTGCACTCCGTTTTCTCTATTTCTCTGTTTCAATCGATGTAATCAACCAATCGCACTTCACGCGTTGATGTTTCTTTTTTTTTTGAAATTTACGAGCAGTATTAATCACAGTCTGTTTTTTTTCTCTCATCTAAACGTTGTAGTTAATCTTTTAATTATCATAACAATGCTTTGTTTTTATTTCTTATAACTTTATTATTTACGTTTCAATTTTATTCTTCACATTTTATGTCGTTATTGTATATTCATATTGGAATGAGTATTGGAAAGAGTATTGGATCCATGTAATGACTTCAATATCAAATTTTGTTACTTTTATCAAGTAGCGGATCAGGTATGCTATATAGTATTTATTATTATTAGTATTAGTATTATTGTATAGTATTTATACCATACTATAGTATATATACTGTATAGTATGGTATATATATATTGTATAGTAGATTATATAGTATATTATATTATATTGTATTTATACCATATTTATACTGCATAGTATTTATTATATTGCATGTTACTGTATTATTTATATATTCTTTTCACTGTATCGTTTATTTATTATTTATATCATGTAACGATGGCCACGATTCTTCAGAAACTTCCAATTATAGAAAAAAATGTTCAGAATAAACATTGGTCCAGTTTTCAATCCGCTGTATTAAAAAATTCTCAAAAAATTGCTTTTTCGAAAAGATGTCAAATTTATATAACACTGCATATTTTTAATCACGTATTGTTACTACTAAGTTCATATTTAGATTTGCTTCAGATATAGAGAGGATAGCGTCTATTATTCCGCTGCAGGTTTAAAGCAGAAAAACATCTCACAATTCCGAAATTAATGGTTTTTGAATGGATTCTTGCTTAGACTTTTTGCTCACTTTAATGGAACTAAATAGGACTAAACTGTAAATTTAAAAATATTACATGCTCCTAAATATCTTAAACATCCCAACATTCTTGAACATCCTGTATATCATCCTGTACACTCTGTATTTTTGATTTTCTTCATTCCAAGAAGTCGGAAATCAAAATTCATTTATTCTACGGACTGCAGATATTTGTGTATTCTATTATTTTTATAAAAGCGACTGCAATTCAATATAATTAAATTATATTAATGAATTTTTGTTCGCGCGCGTGTGTAGCGAGACGAGATCGAGTTTAGAAAAGAATGTGGACCGTATATTTCGCCTGCTGAGTATTAGATTAGGTTTAGGCTTCGGACAATCGCGGGTCCAGGGTGGGGCACGAAGGGGCCAGGTACCTGTCGCCGACCTAGGTGGTCTCGCTGGCACATGTTTTTCACGTGTTCGGGAACGTTATTGCCGTGCTTAAATCCACGGTCAAGGGTGTTGTCCGCTTAGAACAAAGACCAAACATCTGGCCATAGTTTTATGGCGATATAGGCCTGCTAAGGGTACTTAAATCTCAATAAATTTTCCGGACGTACCTGCACCTAGACCGTAGGTGTTTTAGCATAGAAACTCTCCCGAACATACCGCCCACCTTGAACGCCTCGCGTTCGAAACTAAATACAAGATTGCTCTATTGATAGATTACAGTTAGTTATTGCAAATCGGTGACGCAAGGACGAATTGCGCGGCATATACAGAATGTAGTTTTAATATGCACGCGCTTAACACGTGTCCCTCTCCTTCGTCCACCAGTAGGATGCACACCTTGGCTGTGGGACGTTTCATCTCTCCTTCGGCTGTTCTGATGGATACGACCCTGGCGATGCCATCCTTCCCGGGGTGTAAGGCCGTGATCCGGCCGAGTTTCCATCGCAATGGTGGCAAGTTTTCGTCCTTCAGCACCACCATGGTGCCTATCCCAAAACGCTCCGATGTGGACGACCTCCATACGTTGCTGTAGCTGATGGAGATAATCGGACTGCCATCGCTTCCAAAAATGCTGCTGCATGGCTTGAAGCAGTTGAAAACGACTCAAGCGATTAGTTTTGACGTCAGTGACGTCAGGATATGGGAGTGAGGTGAGCGGGCGTCCGATTAGGAAGTGCCCAGGAGTCAAGGGATTCAAGTCGGCAGGATCGGATGACAATGGGTGTAATGGCCGAGAGTTCATGCATGATTCCACTTGCGTCAGGACGGTATAAAGTTCGTCTAAGGACAATCGCGTTTCTCCGACCACCCGCAGCAAGTGTTGCTTCGCGGATCGGATGGAGCGCTCCCGAATTCTGTAGACTTGATGCAGATGCGCCCCGTGATAGCGCCGGGTTTTCCGCTGACGTGACGTGATTCCAATCGCCGCGCGAGAGAGACAAAATTTCTGTCACGCGATTGGCTACGAATGTTTTCCAGCGGTCAGGTGAGCCCTTCAGCCACGCCAAAACTATTGTGGAATTCGTCCAATCCGTGTCCTCGACGCTTGGGAATCTCAAGGCGCTTCGCACCTTGTCTATCAGTTGGACCAAGAGGAGCGCCCCGCACAATTCGAACCGGGGTAGGTTGATCCGTTTGAGAGGCGCGACACGCGATTTTGAACACAGGAGTCGGACTTCGGTTGTCCCAAAAGGGTCGGACGTACGCAAGTATACGCAGGCGCCGTATGCCTTTTCGGATGCGTCACAAAACCCGTGAATCTCTGCTTTCGCGGAAGCTTGCGTTAACATCCAACGAGGTATTGACAACTGGCTCAGTGCTGAGATGTCAGCTTGGAAGTTATGAAACTCCATGAAGAGGTGCTGTGGCACCGATTCGTCTCACGATAACCCTAATCGCCACAGAGATTGCATCAGGAGCTTCGCGGTTACAACGACGGGAATTATCAAGCCGAGGGGATCAAATATCTTCGCGAGCTGGGACAGGATCGTCCGCTTTGTCACGCGCTTCGTGTCGGACGTGCTAGCGGGGAATTTCAGTGTGTCAGAGTCAGGAGCACATAGTAGACCGAGAGTCCGAGGACCCGTTTCTGTATCTGGCGCGATGGGAGCCGACGCTTCCGAATTCTCCTGTAAGATCGCGGTCTCGTTCGAGGCCCACTTTCGAAGGACGAATCCTGCTTCTCGTAAAATCCTTTCCACGTCCAGCTTGATCTGTCGCGCCTCCGTGGAGGTTTCTGCGCCGGTCAAGAGATCATCCACGTAGAAATCGTTCTGGATCACGCGGCTCGCGGTAGGGAAATCATGGCGGGCTTCGATGCCGACTTACTTCAAAGTGCGAGTATGATGCCGCCGCCATGCCATAAGTGACTGTGTTCAATTCGAATGTTACTAGGGGGAGGGAAGGGTGTTCCCGCCAAACAATGCGCTGGAATAGCCGCTGACCCGGGGAGACGAGAACCTGCTTCTACATCTTCTCAATATCCGCACTTATCAGGACCGGATACTGTCTAAATCGTATCAGTATAGACAGTAGATCGTCCTGTACAACCGGGCCGACCAGTTGGGCGCCATTGACAGAAATTCCACTGGTTGATTTGGCGGAACCATCGAAGACGACGCGAATCTTAGTAGTGGTGCTACTTTCTTTCAACACGGTGTGATGCGGTAAATAGTAGGAATCCCTCGTGCTAGTGTCGCGCGATATCTTAGTCATGTGACCGAGGATTTCGTAATCCGACATACTCGCGAAGCAGGTTGGGTGACCGCGGTAGCTTCTTTTCCAAATTGAAGAATCGCCTTTCCGCCATGACCCTGGAGTCGCCAAGCTTCGAGAGCTTATCGTTAAACGGAATGGTGACGCTGTATCGGCCGGAGGCATTCCGTGCGGCCGTTCGTATGAAGAGATCCTCGCAGGAGTGATTGGTCGGGTCACCGTCGACCGGAACCGCTTCAATGTCCCAGAATCTCGTCAATTGACGGTCAAGATTTGTTTGTGACAAGATTGCAGGCGAGTGCCTGGGACCCACTATCCGCGCGAATGCGACCTCCAAGTACCCAACCTAGTCGCGTTTTTGAAAGGACGGGCAATTTCGCGCCCAACCGGTGCTGTCCTACACACATCAAGTCGCACAGGTAACCGTTGCCGATGATCAGATCAACGTCCCGCGAAACGTAATATTGCGGGTCGGCGAGGACCAGGTGTGATGGAATGGGAAGTGTGGTGGAGGCGAGCTTGAAGTTTGGAATTTCCGTTGTCAATTTACGCATGACAAGGCACGGCAAATCATATTTGTAGTTAGTGCAGCGTGAGGCTATCTGCACCTGCACCTTGCCCTTGATGCGGTCCTTTGTCGTTGTCGCACCCACTCCGGAGATCATCGTTCGCGTCACGTCCCACTTCAGTCCGAGGCACCCCGCGAATTCTTCCTTTACGATGTTCACCTGCGAGCTCTCATCGAGAAGCGCCCTGCCTTCATGGATTCTACCACGGTTATCGGTGACCCTGACTATTGCCATAAAGAGCAGCACGTGCTCAGGCGGAGTCGCGCTAGCGGCCGTGGACGTCAGGCTCTAGGGTTGGAGCCGTCGCTCCGCTTTACTTCCGTGTCCTCTGATGTTCTGTTCATACCCGATTCCGAGGTCGTTCCGGATGCAGCAGGGTGTGATGCCTTGCTCGACACACCTGGCACGCGCTCGTACAGTTTTTGACGCCATGTCCGGAACGAAGGCAGTTGAAGCACACGCGCAGCTCCTTCACCCTTTCGCGGCGACATTCTATTGTCAGTATCTTGAATCTCTCGCACCGCGACAGTAAATAGTTGTCGGAGCAAAGTGGGCACTTGCCTTCGTTCGCGTTTAGAACGGCGGCAGGCTTACGCTCCCGTTGCACGATGAATCTGCGGGAAGTTGATGGGGTGATTTTGCGCCATTGACCGTCTATGGTGAGGAATTTGTGCTGTTGCTCGAGAAAAACGATTAGATCGGAGAATGTCTTCGCCTTGTCTGCCTCGGAAACCCGTCTTCTCCACTCTCGTTTGGTCTGCGTATCTAATTTCCGGACTATGATGCGTATCAGCCAAGCGTCCCACTTGTCTACCGTTTGGCCTAGTGACATCAAGGCTTTGGTGTGGCTGTTGACATCATCGAGTAGTTGCCTCAACTCGCTCGGCGATTCTTGGTGGATAGCTTGGAGATCTAATAGTGCATCTAGGTGGTAGTCCACGACTTCGCTGGTGTCCTCGTAGCGCTTGCGTAGCAATTCCCAGGCAGCATCGTAACTGCTGTCGGTCACTGGAAGCGCCTTGAGAGCGCGAGCGGGCTCGCCCTTTACCGCTGATCGTAGGTAATGGAAGCGATCTATGTTACTTAGTGACTCTTTTCGATTTACCATGAAGTCGAAGCTGTCACGAAAGTAGACCCATTCCCCCAAGGCACCGTGAAATTCGGGTAGGGGAATAGCGGGGGGTAGCCTGCTTGGGGTAAGTGCATCGGACGTGGCCGTGGACGCGGACGTTGCTCGTTGGGGTCGCGCGTTGCTCGAAGTCGCTGGAGCTTGCAAGCTCTCTATTCGATTTCGAATCGCGCCTATTAGCTGGTAAAATGTGGCATCAAACTCGTCATAGCACCGTTCGTGAGATTCTTCGTCAGCGGTGCCGATTTCGATTATGCGGTCGTGAATCTCCGTGAATCGTTGTGGCAGTGCACGCACGTTGTCGAGTCGCTCCTGAAGGGAGTGAATCAATTCGTTTTCTCCTTGCTTGTCATAGACGGTTTTACTTCGCGTCAGGGCCGCCTTGATGCGGCCGCATTCCGCTATTAACTGTTGGAGATCAAAGCTACCGGTCCGTTCCATTCTTCCTCTCCCGCGCAAGTCAACCAATGAATGAAACTCGACTCACCGTAGGAAGGTAGCAATGGGAAACGGAGACGCTGGCCCTGTACGCTCTGGTTTGCAACCAGCGGAGAATCTCCAATTCCGAGCCTTGACTGTGCAGTCGTCCTTCCTGGAGTGGTTGCCCTGGAGATGGCTCTCTGCGACGTTCGATCGTGGCCTGTCCGCGATCGTATCCTCGTGGCTGAGCTCGTCCGCTAGTAACGGATGCTACGGAACTCTTGGTTTGCTTCTGTGGCCGTATTATGAATAGGGTGTACTTCGTAACATCCAAACCGATTCGCGCATCCGCCTCGAAGGACCAATGTTCGCGCGCGTGTGTAGCGAGACGAGATCGAGTTTAGAAAAGAATGTGGACTGTATATATCGTGGCAACTTTATCGCAAGAGAGTGAACTTTATGTGTCGGAAGTCAAAGTGATTCTGAATCGTAAACCGAAGGAAAGCACGAAAGCTCTCTCGTTTCCCCTTCCTTCGGCTTCGGACAATCGCGGGTCCAGGGTGGGGCACGAAGGGGCCAGGTACCTGTCGCCGACTTAGGTGATCTCGCTGGCACATGTTTTTCACGTGTTTGGGAACGTTATTGCCGTGCTTAAATCCACGGTCAAGGGCGTTGTCCGCTTAGAACAAAGACCAAACATCTGGCCATAGTTTTATGGCGATATAGGCCTGCTAAGGGTACTTAAATCCCAATAAATTTTCCGGACGTACCTGCACCTAGACTGTAGGTGTTTTAGCACAGAAACTCTCCCGAATAATTTTGCCTGCTGGTTGTTAATGCTAAAAGTTTCTACAGATTAATTCCACACTTGGTTGGTTTCAAAAAACAGGTCAACGAATCGTGTGAGAAAGGATTATAAAAATGTTCTTTCAGAATGACACGAAGGTCAATCGACATAATCGAATTAATACTCGCGAGCGATATCACGACGTCCGATCTACACTGAATGACTTTGCGAGTCCAACGTGTCTTGATCGGTCAGGCTAATTATTATTCGAGTTTGTTTGGCGTGGTCATTCGCTTAGACGCGAGAAATTAATCCGGAGCAAGATTTCACGAAAAAGGAGAACACGTTTGCTCGTACGTCAGACATCTTAGAAAATTGGTGCTCTTGCAGCGAGAACGATTTAAGAAATTGTTGCATCGTGTCGCATCGTTGGATATTTTCGGTGACAGGAATTTTTAGTTCAGAAAGATGATTTCGGGAACTCTGATGGAAATATGAACAAGCGAGTACACGAAGTATTTCACGTGAGGAGAAGAAAATGATCGTCGCGTGAAGAAAATGGTTTAAGAAAGAAAGTAGCTGATGGTTGATATATAAGACAACAATAAAAAACTATTTCATAGTTTTCTTTCCGAATGTCCCAAACTGTGGTCCTTTTAAATTCGTAAACGTACAAAATTTATTATTAATATTATTATTGAAAGTGATTTTAGCGGGGGCCGGAAAATCGGGCCTCAGGTGCAACGCTAATGCAACGAAAATTAGCGATTGGTTGATTTGGGTCACGTGATTCGTGAGGAGGGATAGACCTCGAGTAGGAGTGGTATTGAGCGATCATGCCTGTAATTTGTTTTGTATCGATTCAAATGTTTGCATATCAATAAAATTTTATGGCAAAAAGTCGTCTTCATTTCCTAGTCAGAAGAGTTGTTTCTGGGCCTTTCAGGGAAACGAATCGTACTGGGGTAGTCGTGCAGTTTTTTTCATACAATTTATTGCTCGCTTTTTGTAACATCAGCCTTTGAAGTTATTCAATTAGTGCATTAAAGTAATTAAACGTACAGCGAAACACGTTACTAGTCTTGTTACTGAAGATTTTCTTTTTCTGTTTCTCCGTGCAATATAAAATCACGCGTGTTCGTTTGAAAATTTTCAGATATTTCAAACACAATGCTTTTTCAGAGAAAAATATTTAATAAAAAAAGTTTCAGAGTTTCAAGGCGGATATACAACTATCATACTTGTATTTATAATTTTTCAAGGAAAAGCTCCGCAATTTTTTTTTCTTTTTGTCACAGAATAAAAATTTTATTCTTATTAAAAATAAAAAGAAATACACCTTGCCATTTGAAAGAAAAAAATTGACCCTCAAATAATCCTGAAGACGCCCCGGAAATAAAAAGCAAAGTTGTAATTTTTCCTCGAAACTGTGAAACTTTTATATTAAACTTTTTTCCTGAAAAAAGTATCGTCTTCGAAATATTTGGACTGGAAATTTTCAAACGAACAACCTATATATGAAAAGGTTTTAATATCGCATATTAATGCGATATAAAATTAAGAGTATTACTCTAATAAAACTCTAATCAACTTAGAACTTTGATAAATAGAATTTTAATATCGTACACTAAATAAATTATTTAATTTTTAATTTTTAGCTAGACAAAACTGGAGAAAATAATGTTTCGAAACTTTCAAAGTTTCAAATTTAAATAACGCCAATTCTTTTATGCTATTTTGATTTAAATAAACATGAATACATTGTACCAACTTCGTTACCAAACTTTGACAATTTATGTCAAAATATTCAGAATGAATGTCAACATAAATTAATTAAATCAGTAAATACCCTGTACGTCTTTTTAAAGAGTCCATACACGATTAATAATATTGACAATAATTAATACAGTCCATATTATTGTCAATATCTTCATCACTTATTAATATTGATACGACGATCGCAAAATTTTCATAAATGTTTAAGTTCAATCATATAACATCGACCATACACGATCAATAATATTAACATCATCAAATATGATGTTAACGCTACAACTAGCTCATTACTGCTTTATTGAATTGCTATGAAATAGATTAAAATAAAATTCGAATAAAATTTGCATGAAACATTTGCAAGTTTTTGATATTAACGAAGTGAAGTATTAAAATTATAGGTATGCAATACGTCATATACCTGTTTCGATGGAATAAATTTGAACTTTCGAACTGCCATATACCATGAATATTAATAATGGTGACTTACCTGAAACATAAAAATAATACATGGTCATTTGAGAACATTGTGAAAATTCAAATTGAATACTTATTAATTAATTAATGCTAAAACATATCGAAGTAGTTACTTATATAAATTTCGTAAATTTACAACGGTGCATTTTTAGAAATTTCTTTATTAGTAACGAAAATAAATATATAAAATAATATAATTAAAATAAACAAAACCTTCTTTATTGCATTAGAAACTTTTATCTGTTCTTTGCACTTGAATTTTCTGATATTCACGCCTCAATAACTGGTAATTCTAGTGTTAATGATGTATGCAAGCTCCTTTATGTAAATGTCCTTTCATCTTTATGAGATTATAATTAACGAAGTAGAAATGTAGATTGACAGAGGAGCTAGCTCTGCGACCACTGATTGCTGCGTGCCATGTTTGCGAATTTGTAACATGTCTAGCGCTATTGAGTGTGGAGCCAAGACATTAATTACATATGACTTACACACAGTACGTACACAACAATCCAATTTGTAGAATTTGACTTATAATCTCGTTCGAATTAATTCAGTTTCGAATTTTCAAAGTCACTTGAATCAGCACATTTTATACGTTTCTATCGCTCAATCGAACGATCGTTTTTCTTGGACTGTTTGTACAACTCATTGAAATCACTTGCCTCGAACAAAAAGATATTAACGAAAAGGTTTCATTCCCTGATTACTAAAAAATATTGAAAAATGGCGTTATGATATATCAGTGTTGGCAAATAATTTTGATAAAATATTCATGTATCATACAAAATATGAATTAAAAACGAAAAAGCTTAAATTATTATTATATACGTTAATAATAATTACGTACTATGAATTTTATTTTATTGTAATTTTATTATATTAATTAATATAAATACTGCGGATTTTTGTGCAATTTCATGTTTTTATTAACACAATTAAAAAGATTTGTTTTCACTGCTAAATATTATAACAAATACTCTGTTTTGAATACTTTATACTCAGAAACGGAAAATCAAAATTTGCAGTTTTTGAGTTATTGGTAAAGGTTATTGGTAGAAAAAACAATTGTTATTTTTTAGCGGTAGAGTTCTATAAGCATCAGTGTTCGAAATATTGTTATAAGAACTTCGATATTATGCTATTACAAAATTATAACAAGAACATTCAAATTTGCTTTCCCTAAAATCGTGATTTTTAAGTTATATCATTATTGTAGCAAATAATATGATATGATTTTGCACATTACGTACATTCACTAAATTTTTACATCGTTAAATTTTCCATAAATGCATAAAAATCCGTAGTCTAATGATTACGCTTGAAAAATCCTTAAACTTGTTCACAATACAATAAATATCACAGACCTAAAATTATAAATAGATTTCAAACAGTTTGTCATTTTAAAATGATCTCAATTCAAGTTCCTCCAATTTGAATCTAATTTGCTATTATCGACCAATTATAGATTTAAATATCCTCGAAATATCCCTTTCAAGTTTCTGAACTCGTTCTCATAACAGTTATGAAAAAGAAAATATATAATTTTATTGGAAAGGACAATTATAATGAAATACAGTTTGGCAAATGCAAATATTTTAACAGAACTTAAAGTTTATAGTTTAATTAAGCTTCGACTTCAAAGCATTTGAAACCACTTTATGAGTATGAATTTTTATTATTTTACTTGAGTGAATATTCTCATTTGGAGAGGTGATTTTTCGTTACTTTTCAAACTAAAACCAGATTACAAATTAATGAAAATTTCATTTAAAGTAATGCTGCTTTATTTTATAGATATTAATATTAATTATTTAATATCATTATTATTATTACATTAATATTATTAAAAATGTAAATATGTTTTATAAGTAAAAATAATGTTATACTTTAATTATTTCTTTATTGTAGACTTTAAACTATTAGTTCCTACAATTTTATGTAGAAGATATGTTTTATGTAGAAAAAGATGTAGTTAATATTGAACATTAACAAGATTGAACATTAAGTTCCATTTATTTTAAATTCAAGTAACTAATTACAATTCAAATTCGTACTTCAAACATCGCCAAACGGATGTAACTAATCTCAACAATTACAACGAATCCTATTCGCAAAATTTCATTAAATTCTATTAAAAAGTAACGTTGCTAGTTATCCGTGTCACAAATCCAGTCGCTTTATTTAACGACGAAAGAAATAACGACCGAACAGGGGAAAAAATCCTCGCGCGTTCTCCATTCATTACGAAAGTTTCGAAATTATTTTAATTTTCAAATGCCGAATCTGCATCGCGGCCCGCTGCAAACGTCAACTGAAAGTTATCGTGACGATTCAGCATATTTTTGCATAAAACCGTTGCCAGCATGGTGTCGCTGCTTTATTATGCGATAACTGGTTGTTAAAAATGCGATTCACCGGACTGACGTGAAAACGCCAAGTGCTTTCCTCGTTCTCGCATCATCGCCCTTCTCTCTGTTTCCGCGTCCTCCTTTTCCCACTCAAAAACGAGAACTCTTTCATTGCCAGAAGCGTGATTACAAAACCCAGTAATTAGTTCTCGCACCGTGAATAATGAAAATTCAATCAAGAACGTTTTGTTCAGTTTTTGTTTTCTCTTCGCGGAGGGAAACAGAGATGAACAAACAGGGTTTTAGAAATATTTAAATAACGAATACCTAGTTTCGATTACTGTACCAGGGTTTAGACTTATTTGAATAATGAATACCTAGTTTTGATTACTGGATGTTAACAAATTCATAAAAATTCTTATAAACGTTGTTTTTAAGAAACTCAACTTGGTCCGGGACTGATGATTTTATCGAATTCTTTATGCGTTGCGAACATAGTGAAAAGAAAAATAAATTTTCCAATGATTTCAGATACGGTAGAATCTCTCATTTTACGAATATTTTATCATTCGAACGTTATATTACGAGAAGAGGATGTCTAGTAAGAATTCTTAGTTATTAACAGACTTTCGAATGTTAATATATTTGATGAATAGAAATTCGGAGGTTCTTTTGTACACGAGATGGTAAATTGGAAAAGATAAGAAGCAATCATACAAAGTAAAAATATTTAAAAACTCTCGTGCTCTTTCTCAGCGAATCATAAATGTTCAATTTACGATGTCTTTTTGAGTGTCACGAAGAATTATTGTTATATTAAAATGATATAGTATATAATAATAATATCGATTTTTTTAAGTACTGTCAGAATATAAAGGATTAAATTTGTTTCACCTACTAAACATTACAATGCCCGAGTTATTTTAGATATCTTACACTTTCAAACACTTTCTCATGCTATCATCATGTGGAAATTTTTATATTTTCGCATCTTCTAAAACTATATGAAAAAAAATGTAAGATAAAGAATTAATAAATATCGAATACGATTTGATTTTGTGTTTGTTGCTTTTTTGAAAAAAATATTCTTATTTACTTACATTCTCGAAAACGATTTATACATAAATGTATATACAAAAGAAATTTATATTTATATTTTCACCAAGTACGTCGTTTCGTCATTGTAAATTACACTTGCTTCTCCTATGATTATTTTTATTGAAGAAATTTTTCTGTTACTAACGTGCAAATTATTTCAAACCCAGAATATAATGTACATATCTACGTACGTATATTTTTCACAAGATTTTCAATGTCCAATTATTTTAATAAAATGTCAACTAAAATGATACAATAATCGCTAAACTCCAATTTTTTTCTCGATCGTAGCAATCAGTTGATTAAATTCCGAATTAATCGATACATCTATAACGTAATTAATTTTTATTGCACCAAGATATTTATTCTGGAAGGAGTTTCCTTACGTCATGAACTTACGCCAACGTTCTGACCTTGCTGCTGCTGAAACCTTCGCGCGCGTCTCGAAATCGCCGGTAATCTCGCCGGCAGGGAAGAGACAGAACCCACGAATCTCATCATAAAACCTGTCGCACGAATTTGTCCCTACGCGAAGCAATCTCTCATCCGAACGGAAACCCAAAGCCTGTCGCATACATATATCCCCGTCGAACGCTTATCTTCGCGCGTCGCGTTACACTTTCAACTCGCGTTGCATCGATCCGCGCCGGGAATACTCGCGTTCCGACACGATTCCACCCCTCCCCCCGAAACTCTGTCACTACCACCCACCCATCCCAGCAGGCCGAACGCAGAAACATCGTCGGCTCTCTCGCGTGCACGTAACTCCGGCCGGCCGTTATCCATTGGAGGAGTCGTTAACGCCGGATTTCCAGCCTCGTATCTAAAGGATCCGATAATAAAGTCGTGGAACGGCGTGCTTTAACGGCGTTTATCCCGTGCCGGATCGTTAGTTACGAGTGTTCGACGTTCGAATTCGCAATCGACGCGCGATTCGACCGAGAGCAAGTGGGAACGTGCCGGTGCAGTATCGGCCCGATACTGTCGTCCTCTCGGTGCAACCCTGTTCGCGTTGCAACAGTGTCGCTGCGTCGTTACAGATTGCGATCGAGCTGGCAACAGGAGCGACACTTTAATCCGCCGATTTTATCTATCGGGCCTGGGCTATTCATCCGGCTGGATCCCTCTCCCGGATTCGGCGAAGAATCTCCTTTCCGAATGCAAACGGCATCGCGATCCACGGAGTCGGTCTCTCTTTCTCTTTCTCTATCGTTAGACAGAGCGAGTTGTTACACGTACGCGATCCGATACGATCTTTGGATACCGGAACATCGTGTATTACCGGACACGACGGTTGGACACGTGGGTGGAGTCATTCTCAATGGGAAAATGGATGGTTCCGCTTGATTTGAAGATCTCGGTTCGTGATTCGAGTTTAGTTTTGTGCACTGGGTTGGCCAAAAGATTTCTCATCTTTTCTTCTTTTTATCTCTTGCGCTGGAATGACGTGCCACATCGAGAATTTTTTGTCCCAAATTTCTACATTTTCTCAGTTTTAAGTATATTTAAATATAACCCAGGCAAAACAAATGATAAATTTATTAATAATTCTTAATAATTTCTATCCAGTGATCATACCGACGAATTTGAAAGAAAAAGAAAGCGACGAATTATTGTATACGATTCGGTCACTCGTTATGGTCCGCGAACCAGTTGCCAGCGCAAAGAGTTAATAGATATACATAAAGAAAAGTAGGGTAAAGCCGGTTGCCTAATGTATGTAACTTCGCGACGAATCGTAAATCTCTTAATTGAACTTTATGTAATGAGAAATTGACCAAACTTTTTTGAAAAAATTGCTTGGCTCGTGAGAAAATGAAAATTTTTCACGAGCCAAAACCCGATTTTGACTCATAGTAGATAAAATTAAAAGACGTATAAAATACAATATAATTATAAAATTTCTATTTTTATTAATAAAAACAGTTGTTTTTAACAATTTTAATAAATATAAAGATATTCTATTTGATTTGTCGTATAAAAAATTATGTTAATTATTAATTTAGGAACTTTCACTGTATTTATAAATAGCTTGAACTATTTTAACATATAAATATTATATTTTACAATAAACAAATTATTTTGGAACAATTGTACAAAAAAGAAGTACTAAATAGTAGTTTTATTTAACAATATAATGTCACATTATCAAAAACTCAAATTCAACTGAAATTCATATTGTAACAGAATAAAAGACAAACTAATCAACGATGATAATCAAAACGCAGATGTTATATTACTTTATACATAAATATCACGTTTGTACGTATTCAATAACATAATATATTGTTAGCTAATTATTCATTCAAAAAGAAACACAAACAAGCTTTGAACTATGAATTATCTACGTAAGTATTACAAATGAATATAAATAAATATTCAGGATATGAATTTAACAATAATTTAATTATTTACCTATTTAATTTAACTATTTAATATCATTAATTTGAAATTTAAATTTAACTATTTGTATATATATATAAATTGTTGTAATTCTATTTGTTCAATAGTATTCAGTATCTGTTGAGATTGAAAACTTTTTTAGTGACTTTCAAATTATCTGCTCTTATTATAGAAAAATTTTTATCTTTATATTACAGTTCTACTTTATGTTATAATTCTTGAAAACATTTATTTTCAAGAATTTTTCTTTATCACCTCGTATTGGAACTTGTATCACAATTGTACGCATAATTATTACTATATAATCTGTAATTGTAATTGTACAATATTTTCTAAAAAAAAATTAAACAGTTCATGTTTTAAATAGAATCTATTAAAGAATTGCAATATGTAAGAATTTATTATTAATAAACTACATAGATATTTAAATTAGATTAAATATTTAACTACACAGATATTTAGAAGATTTACAAAAACGAGTAAAACTTTGTTCGTTCATAGTCAAATTAGTTTCAGTCATATTCTAGATGAAACGTGCAACAAATTCGTTCAAGGATTATACTCCAACTATCCTCTATAAATATAAATCCCCTATTCTCGTTTTCAGCACGAATCCCTTTATACTTTACATAAAAAAAATGAGATAGATGAAAAGAACTTTATTTTAAGACTTAAGAAAATTTCCGGGTCTTTAAAAACCGTTTCAAACTTCAAAGAGTTTCCCTGAATTTAAAAAAGTTGAAACCTCTTTAAAACTTTGGACTCGTAACTTTAAATTTATTGTCGTGAAAGCATAATTGTTCTGCTTAGCAAATAAATTGAAAGGATCACAACGAGAAACGTTGCTTATGTATGTTTGCTTTTTAAGAAAATGAAAAAAATACTTCAACGTTGGTTATTATTCTTGTTCGACGAAGTCTCTTCAGTCTTTTTTTAAGTATTCTATCTTTTTTAAAATATTTATTATATTACATGAATTAATTAATCAGCAGCAATTAATTAATAAGGATTTACAATTATATTCAGAATTTTATAAGATATGCAGTGTTACTTTCTTTGCAACAGTTACGTTAAACTAATCAATGAAAGTACAAAAATAGTTGAAAATCACGTTGTCTTCGAGAATATTATCCCGTTCATCCACTGTCGACTCGTTGTTCACTTAATCCATTTTTTATTTAATTCTGTTCCAGATTTTTAATGAAGATTAATAACTATCACATATTACTAGAACTGAAGCATATTTATAGAAAATGCTGTAAGCGCCAAGTATCAAATTTTTCGGAAAGAAGAAAAATAGTACCGTTAGTCTTTAAATTATTTATCAATGACATATTTTAACATTATTGATAACTATTTATTTATAAGTAGTAATTCCATAAATTCTATTTAAATTGTATATCACATTATTAGCATACATTTTTGACAAAAAGAAAAAACAAATTTTTCAATTTTGGCACTTACGATATTCCTTATTTAAATTTTATCAATGATGTTATATTTTAGCACTATTTATAGCTACTCATTTATGGTAGTAATTTCATAGTAGTAATTCCATTTAAATTACACATCACAGTATTAAGTAATCATTTCATATAGAATATTTTTTTATAAAAACTATATTTATAAATATATAAATAATAAAAATATATATTTATAATAAAAAAAAAGACACTAAACTATCCAATTTTGGCACTTATAATACTGTAATAAATGACTATACTATCAATAATATTTTTTACTTTTTCACAGAACTGAAACTGGTAGCAAAAGCGGTCGAAAGACAGTTCTGAAAATTCTAAAAACTGTCAAAAGCAACGACGTTCAACAAATCAATGCGACACGTTTTTACGATCATCCCAATCGCCATCAATTTTTCAGATCGCGTATTTGTTCATAGGAGAAGACTGATTTATTCCGTTCTCTCAACAAGTAATCGACATTTTCTCGGATGAGTCGATTTTTTGCATGTCCTAAAATCCACGTAATTCACAGACATTTTCCGCCAGGAAGGCTACCGCGTCAAAAGCCCTATTCTGACGCTTTTGTCCTCGTTTCTCAGCAGTGACGTTCGTGTCGACATTTGCTTTCGGATTTGATATTACAGGATGCTTTGTCAGATCTGATAGAAACGGCTGAGAATTTTTTACCTCGAAACAGACTCGAGAAAAGGGAACACTTTCTGCTTCGTTATTTGAAAGAAATGCTTATTCTTTCGTTTCTTTTTCATAAATTGACATATCAAAGTCAAATTGGGATGAAATTCAGGAAGAAACTTCAAAGAAGATCGTCAAAAGGATGCCAAATATATTGATCAATCCTCAAGATTTAAATTCTTAAGTTTTTACGTTATTTATCTCTTTATATTCTCAAGATTATGCTCAGGATAAAGAAGTTCTATTTAAAAAGAATTTATAATACTTTAAGAATTTATAATATTTTCACATTTCGTATAAACTTGATATATTTGTTAATTTTTAGAGAAACAGAATAATAATTATAAATAGCACCAGAATAAATAAAGAGAAATGTAATAATAATTTAATAGAGAAATGCAAATATAAACGAATCAAAAATTCCTAAAAGAGCGCAATTGGATTAATGATGAGAATCTTATTTTTTAATAATACATATATTCTATGATAACACATCTCTTGACCAATACTAACTTTATTAAAAAGTAATTGCAGATAACTTGCCTTAATATAGAATACTGATATAGATATTAAAAAATTTTGACATTGCCATTTATCAATAATAAATACAATCAGTACATTTGTCATACGTTTCAATTAACGTTCATGATTGATTGAAAAAAATCACGTTAACAAAGTTTTTGCATAGAAATTTTTAAATTGACGTCATGCATAATGAAATAAGTGCATCAAACTTCATTGTTTCAAATCAAAGCCAAGTTTAGGTAATCATGAGATCATTTATTTCTATCTCGTTAATATTTCTGAAAACAAAAACGATTTTCCCAATACAAAATATCTCCAAGGAATATGAAATTGTCAAAAATGTGAAGTATGAGATTTCTCAAACGTTAATTGCTTAAAATATAAATGAAAGTTGATCATTACAAATATAAAATAAAATAAAATAAAATAAAGTACCAATGTTATCTTTGTTAAGGCCAACTTTGTGCGTAATATTTATGATATGGATTTCATCGTGCTTCAGTCAGTTTATTGGATTAGAGATTTTTAGAGATCTTTCGCATTCCTCACGTTTCGATAGTTTCGAATATTTATTAAAGTATTTATTACCGGGTCTTCCATAAATCCCAGTTTCGAGTGCGAGGAATTTTTCCCATGGCAATAGCAGTTGTCATAAACCAGTGCGTACCAAAAGTATCGTGCAGGCGACAGAATGGTTTATCTGCCGCGTATCTGCCATCCTACGAGAGTCAGACTCGTGGGATGATAACGAAAAATTCTGGAAGCTTCGCTGATACTTTCCAACTGGTTTGAACATGGCACAACCTTTTTCATAGTCTTTTGGAAAGGTAGACAAAGATCTCTTTATAAGAAGACTATAATGAGACAAGCAGTGACTCAAGGAGATTCATATAGTTTGTCAGTGATACAGAGTAAGTCACTCAGTCAGTGATACACAATCAGTCATTCAGTCAGTGATTCAAAGAGATTCAAGTGATACAGTCACTCGTTCAGTTAGCGATACACAGTCAATCTGTGATTCAAGGAGATCCGAAGCAGTCAGTTTTCAATTACATAATCAGAGATTCAGTCTTCAGTCATTATAATTATATAGTTAGTCAATCAAAGTTATTTATTCTCACATCAGTGGATGATCCACCAAATGAAATAATCAAAGATTATTAAATAATAAATTTATATAAAAGCATTGTAAATTGATAAAATAAATGTATAAGAAAAGTTAATAATCCGTATTAGGACAACTCATCTTTCTATTACGTAATTAATATACGTGTTACCTGAATTTTGCAATATAAACAATATTTAATCTTGACATATACAATTAATAGATATTGAAAAAAAAAGAATAGCTAATATTACAATAATTGCTAAATACTCTGCAGAGTAACATTAAACAGGTTTCTTTGTTATTGAAATTTTAGAGCGATTGAAATATATGTTTCTAGCTATAGTTCTAAACATTGAAAAAGTTTACACAGAAATGATTTTATGAAGCACCAGCTGTTTATTCAAGATAAATGCGAAACTTGGAAATGTAGAAATTCAATGCCTGAAGAGATCATCAATCGTAACAAAGATAAGCTTTTAACAAACTTGCACTAGGCGTTCAATGATTTATATAAACTACTTGGACGTAGAAGAGTTAATATTGTGCAAAGAATTCATTCAGCATTGAAACTAATTTCAACAGCGCAAAGTTACACAAAGGTGCAAGTTAAAAATTGCATTTCGTGAAGTATGTAATGATTATTCATGGCATGGTAAAAGACGGGGATTAGCAAAAACTGAAAGAAGGTTAAAGAAAGTTTCTCCTAACCGTGGCAATCAGTTCTACTCGTTTCGCGAAATCAACGATTTGAATTGCCGCGCTATCTTCGTGTTCGCCATGCACGCCGGGACAGTCGGCTGAACTTCGTGAAACTCCTTTAAACTCGAAAACGAGATTACCAAAGTGGACAGCGCCAAGTTGACTCGACTCGAGACAAAACCGCGGCGAAAAGAGCAGAGAAGAAAGTAACACTGATTTTACTCGACTTTGAAGTCAAACTAATTCTGAATTCGAAAAATTTTCCAAAAATTTGTTATTCGGAAGAATATCTATTGCAGAGTAAACAAATAAATTTATAATAAATAAATAAATAAATAAACTTAAAATTTATAATAATAAATAAATAAACCTTGATTATTTAAACACCCAGTTACTGTGTTTCTTCAAAGATTTATTTCTTACAAAAAAATATTTATTTTCAAATTAAATTAATTATAATTTGATTAACGCTTGATCGTAGGTATTAATTTTGGAATTATTGATTCAACCAAGTTTTGTTAGTAATTCTTCTTATGGAGAATATAAAATTGTAATAATTTTATTTGTTATCAGTGATACTACTTGAAGGTCAAGAATATTTTAATATTTAAAATGAAACTTTCCTAATCTTTATTATTACTGTCAAATTATTGGAAAGAGTTTAATTATTTATTTCTTACAAGAAAAAATGTTTTTTTTTAAATTGAAATTACAATTTGACTAACAGTTGATCATACCTATCATCATACTTATCAATTTTCTGTTACATTACTTAACTTTGGAATTTTTAATTTAATTGATTTTTATTAATCTACTTTAGGAGAATGTAAAATACAAAATAAAATTATACATTCTAAATTGTAATAAATTTAAATAAATTACTACACTTATTTGTTATCCAATGATTTTAATATTTAATATGCTACTTTAATCTTTATTACTATTGTAACTTTGCCATCTTAAATTACTGGAAACTTTGTTCCTCATAAGAGAAATGCTTCCTTTCTTTTAATTTTAATCATAATTTTATTAACAGATTTAGAATTAATTATTGGGTTGGCAACTAAGTCATTGCCGCTTTTGTCGATAGATTCACTCTACACTTTCTTTTGTTTTGTTAACGTGGTCAGAGCATCTAACCTATATTTTTTTCTTACTGTGTGGACTTCTACTTTTAATTAGTAAAAAAATTATATCGATTAGTTCTTTAGTTTTGTTTTTATCCCAATTTAAAAATGGAAAAACAGGACGTGCACTTCCGACACATTTTATTGTATTACTTCCGAAAAGGCAAGAACGTATCGCAAGCACAAAAGAAGTTATGTGCCGTATATGGAGATGAAGCCTTAAAAGAAAGGCAGTCTCGAAATTGGTTTGAAAGATTTCGTTCTGGTGATTTTTCACTGAAAAATGCACAACGATCTGGCCGCCCAGTCGATGAAACCCATATCAAGGCCATTATCGATTCAGATCGTCACAGCACAACACGAGACATTGCAGAGAAGCTCAATGTATCGCATACATGCATTGAAAAAAAATTAAAAACCCTTGGTTATGTCAAGAAACAGAAATTCTGAATTTTCCTTCTTATTTGAAATCGGCAATGACTTAGTTGCCAACCCAATAGAATAGTATCATTGAGCAATCGTGAAGATTTAACGTTGGATCGCTTAATTCTGAAATTATTAATTTAATAGAATTTTATTACTAATCTTTCTCACGCAAAATGAAAAATAAAATTAAATATTCCAAATTTTAATAATCTTAATGATAAATTATCATAGTGTCATTTATAAATCAACACTATTACTTGAAGGTCAACAGTATTTTCGAAAATGTTACAAATATATTTGTATTACAAATTTCGCGTGTAATACGAAACATACAATGAAAAATATCATTCAACAAATCAATCAAATTTAAAAATAACTATAAACTTTTCTTCGTCAAAGCAATTCAATTTTCATTTCGAAAATCATAATCGACTCAAATATTAAACTCAATTAAATTAAATTGCCAAATTCAAAGAAGAATTATGCTACTCGAACAATAAAAAAATTTGCGCGAAAAGTTCGGAATCGTGAATCAGTATAGCCAGTGTGTAATGGAAAAACCACATTTCACATTTCACGAGGTAGAGATAGAACCGGCGGGCAAATTTTCCTCTCCAACTTTTATAAATGTCAATGCAGATACAGGGGATTCGTTCGTAGGAATTCGAACGAATCGATTGTTCGAGTAAGAAAAATAGAGGAAGTTGAAGAGGCGAGGTAATCCTTCCGGTTGATTTCCAATGTTCGGGCAGGAGAATAGAATATTGTGACAAAGGGATAAAGTACGGGAGAGAAGCCTGGGGACCCAAGGCGGATTTATCGTTTATCTGGATTTCAGTCGGCGCATAAAGTGAAATGAACGATGCAACAGCGAACTTCAAAGTGATGTCCCCGGTGATGAAGATGGCCCTCCGTTCCGTTCGTTGTATTCTTCCACCCGTCTTTGGACGCGCTCTGTCCCTTAAATGTGACATTTCGTCTTCACGATTCGATCGTTTCTACGAAAATAGCAAAATTCCGTATTCTCGTTAGAAAGTTTGAAGCGTCGTCTTCACGTCACATTCTGCGAAGAAAGGAACGTAATTCGACAAACGAAAGTGACGTAATTTCAAGTTCTTGCTACAAACATATTGCAGAAATGATCCCTTATGGAAATATTATTCGTTGATCTTCGCAATTTGATCAAAGAATTTGATAAATAGGAAAGAATTATGTTTCTCTTGCTGATTCGTCTAACACGATGTTGTATTTTATAAATACCTATATAATAAATAAATTTACTATAAATTTTATCTCGACTGTCGAATCGCGTTATTCCTAATTAATGAAACAACATTATCTTGTGCAACTGATATTCTATCATTGTACATAACAGATGATTTGTAATCTCTAAACATAAAGCACAAGACACGAGTTAAAATGAAATAGGCCATAAAACAATTTAGTTTAGTAATTATCTTGGCCAAAACCTTCGAATCGTAATAAAAAATATCTACCTTTCCAATTAATTCTCAATAAAAAGAACTTTTAAAAATCACACGGTAAACATTGCGACGGACATAACATTCTAATTAAAAGATAATTATTAAAATAAAAATGATTAAATAAGAGATAATGATTAAATTAAAAGTTTGAACAATTTCCTCTAATAAAGTTTCAAATTTATCTCATTTTCTTTTTTTTTTTTTTTTTTTTCATGAATGCTCTGAAACTTATGAATGAATATTAAATGGCATGAATGAAGGTAAAGGACGCCTTTTTTCAGGTTCAGCTGCTTTAAGACGCTCTTCCTTGAAACTTTCGATCTCTTCTGAAACTTTCAATCCCCCGTAATTGCATTCATTTGAGAGAAATTATCCTAATCAAATTAATTTGATCTTGGCTTAAAATTTTATTGCATCCAAATTAATTAGAAGTTTGATGAACATACAAGATTATTGGCTAATAACTCCCAGCTTAATAATACGCTGCAGTAATTTCGTAAAATGTAAATTGTTACTTCATCAACTGTCGCAACATTGTAAAATTCATTATTTTGTTAAAAAAAAACCGTTTAGAGGCAGTTTTTTACTACATATTAAATGAAGAAAAATTTGACAGAAATTCAACTATAAGTTTACAAAATAAAACTAAAAATAAAGGAACACTTTGGATGAAAAATTCTCCATATTCAGACTGCTAGCATTTTACCTAGGTTTATTTTGAAACGTGAAATGTTTTGTTTCAATTCACAGTTAACTCTTTCCTACGATATCTGCACATTGTGCAACCATTGGGTAGGAAAGTGGACATACATTTTTTTTTTTATTTTTACAAACATGAATATCTCTTTGTAAAATTTTTTTTCACCATATACAATTTAATAATTAAAATTCGGATATATTCTGAGCCAGATGTCTCGCCGTTTCAAAAGTGAACTACAGACTGTAGCACAGACATTCTTAATATTTGGATAAAATAAAAAATTATATAGTTTTCCATATGTTTAAAAAATATAATGTATATTATAACAAAAAAATAAAAATAAAAATAATTAAAACATATTAATATATGTTACAACAAGATATATTATTATATATCATATATTATAATGAAATAGCGAAAACTACAAATTATTATCTTGTTTACTTTGTTATGAAAAAAAAATTCCAAAATTGAAGCTTCTTGGCTCTTCTAAACCAGAACGAATTCGTAAATAAAAAAACGAAGAAAACTTTAACACGAGTTTCGATATTCATTCGCTCGTAATTTTCCAAAATGCGATCAAAGAAATTACGAGTCTCACGAAACTATGGTTTTCGAACAAAGGGCGCCGAATAACTCTTCCAAACAGGTCTTGTAGCAGACGGCAATACGATTTCGAACAGCGTTGCGAGCTCGTAATTGAGAGAATAAGCAGACGCGGCCCTCTGATAATTGAAAATTTAATGTCGACCCGAGAGTGGGAAACGAAATCGAGACGGCGAGAACTTTTGGAACGAGTTCAACGATCTTCCCTTATTGCTTCTATTCTCATCACGCTGACCCAAGAAGATATTCCGAGCAAGAACGCTCGAAACTTTTTCGACCCTCCGAAAGGTGCCTCTGAAATGTCACTCTTTCCTCATTTTATTTCCATCGAGGAATTTCGTTAAATTTGTACGCGATTCCTAAGACTTCCACACGTCATACTTTAAAAATTACATCTTGTTCAACTCTACTGGAAAATTATTGAAACGTATGAAAAACACATAGGAAAAAAGCTAAAATGATGTGAAAATTCATTTTTTGATAAAAGGCTATGTAGCCCTAGTTTATTATTACCAGAAATAAATAAGATTTATATTTTGAATTCAACATGATTCGGTTCTTAATTAATGTTCGAAAACTATCTAACATGTATAATCATTAAAAATACAAAAATACAATTTTAAATCCAATTTGAAAGAAAAACAAAATTAGTTAAATTCAAACAATTCTATTTAAAATATTTACATATAATAATATAATAATTCAATATATATAATTATATAATAATTTAAACAACTTTATAATATTTATATATAGAAATTCTTTTCTTTTACAAAATTCGAATCCAGACTAGAGTAAAAATTTGTTCATACTTTGTTTAAGTTTATACTACCACGTATATTCTATCGTTTGACACGTTAACAGCACCAAAGAATCAAATTTACATATATTAATATATAATATATATAAGTAATTTGTACATGTATGAAACATGTTGTTTGTTTCTTTTTGCTTTTGAAATAATTTGCTGATAAAACAGCTATCAATGTTTCTTTGAATTTTTCATGAGAGAATAACTGACTACCAATCATTAATCGATTAACAATTGTTTGCCTCTTGAAACAGTAAGTTAAATCTAATTGTTCACCGGACTGAACGAAGCCAGTGTGCTTGAGGTATTGACTAACTCTGATTAGAAATCTAATTGCTTTCCGAGAGTTTGATGTTTCACTGACGATTGACGACTAACAATTACCTCGCAAATTAATTAATTTCTACTTTCTGTTCAGGTCACGTGATTTTATTTGCAAGTTTTTCTTTAAAAACATTTGTACGATATGGTACCATTAAATATGGCTAATTTAATGTCGGAATTCGAGCATAAAATTACTTTTGATATCTAATCAATTATAAGAACATAATCCAATAGTGATAAATTAATATTAACGAGGAAATTTTATTTTGCATTAAAAAAATCTCAATTCTTCGTACACTTTCAAATTTTGTAACAGAATAATAAATAATTCATGATATTGTTACATTCATTAATATTACTATAAGTGCAGCATATTTGATGTATAAACATTTAAATTTAAATTGAATGTCTGTTTGCTTGTTCACTTCTGGAGATTTCCTTTCTATCCATTTAACACAGATATCTGTAAAAGCTTATTTTGAATTTTTATTCTCAAACATTCGCTTCATATTTTTATATTTTTAAAATTTTTAAAATACGATAAACCTTTATATATTGGGATAAAATGTTTTAGCAGCAAAAAAAAAAAAAAACAGTGCTTTTTTAAATTCTGCAAACTGTTTTAACTAACTGTAATATTTAAATTTTTTTCGTTATTTAGTGTTCATTTTTCAAGTTTGTAATAAATAATTTCTTTTTAACACTGCTAAATTTAACGAAAGCAACAATCTTTTCGAAGAACTGAATAGTAGGAAAATAGATATTAATAGAAAAATATTCATATACATATATATTGTACATTCAAATACATTTTAAATATTCTATAATAATACAACAATGTAATATAATAATACATATAATATATAATAATATAATATTCTATAATGTCTCTTTGCAACAGATGAAAATAAAAATAAAAAATAAATAAAAATGTTCATATCTCACGCAGATTTACTGAGAGAATGATTAAGTACAATAAATGGTATTCATCGAGGAATCGTGCATAAAGTCATCCGTTTCACTCGCGTGATGCGCTTTTCCTTCTTCCGTTTCTCTGACAGGCTCATTTTTAATATCAGCATGGGAACAGGGGAAATTTTTGCAAGCGCTCCTCTCCAGAACAGAGGGAGGGATTTTCTAGCAACTTTTTCGTCCGGGAATAGTTTCATAATCGCCTTAGAAATGCTCTAACGACTACGGTAAACTTCATACATCGCCAACGTCACACAGCGCTACTAATTGACTGAAGAATAAGCCAAAAAGGAACAATTGTACGATTTATATCGTTAAAAAGTTTGTATTAACTGTACCAAACTAACTGTACGATTATCCTTCATTTACAAAACTTTCTGTTTCTGCGAGTCTAATGGAAATGGAATTTATACTTTTGAAAATTAAATTTTCGAAATTTACTTTTGAAATTACGCTTCGTTACTTTATGTATGTATCTGCTACTACCGACGTTGTGTTGACTGAATTATTTTATTTGCAAAGAATTACATTTACGTGATGTAATATACAAAAGGATGAAAAGCTTATTCAATATTGCTAAAACGTAAATAAAACGCGACAATATTTTTCTAGAAAAATTATTTAAAGAATTTCAGGAAAGCGATATTTCAGGCTGAGGAAAATTATCTAATGGTAAGTTGACGTGATTTGTTCATTTCAAGTCCCAACAAATTTATTCTTGAATTCTTTACATACTATAAGAAAGCGAACTGTTATGAAATATTTTTCATCTAGATTATACATGTCGCATAATAATTTTTCATTTAACAAAAAAACATTTCTAATACGAACTTCATTTCATTTAATACAACAATGCGTAATATATAATAAATATAATAAACAATGTTAAAAATCTTAAATTTTTAACTTGCGAGTCCTGAGATATTATAATATTCCTTTTTTATACAAACTATTAGTCGAAACAGGTACACTGTTGTTTGTCTAAAATTTCCAAAATACACCTATAACAAATGCGCGTGTTAATATTTTTTCATTCTGAAATTTTTCAACGTATTTTTCAATGTCAAGGTGGAGAAACATTTCTACTTGCAAATTACACAAAGAAATTCTCTGGGAAATATAATAAAAATTTTCTTTGCAAATAAATAAGCGACGAACGTAACAAAATATTTCCTGACAAAAGTCACAATTAACCCTTAAATAAATTTAAAGGTAACTATGGTAATTTACGTTAGATCATCAAAGTTTTGTATATTTCACTTTCGACATCACACATTTTTGCGCGATGCAGATTAGTGAAAGAACACATTCAATTAAAAATACGCGTAAACATCTCTGATCTTAATCTATTACCGAATCTAATGAAACTGCAAGTGATAATGATATGATAATATGAAATATAATATTTAATAATAAAATAATATGAAACACTTTTAATAATAACATGAAAAAAATAATACGCAATACGAATCATAAATTATTAATTCAACCATGATTTAAAAATTACTCATCAATGATCACAAATTACGAAAGTCAGTCAAGGTGACTGATTAATTTGAACTGATTAATAATTACGATCTGTAGATCACTAACAATCGAATATAAAACAAAATACATCTCGAACAAATCACTGCGAAAGAGTGAAAAACCCACGAAAAGTAGCTTAAGGAATCATCGATCGACAACGAATTTCCACGACGACGCAGAGGAAGATTCTGAAAGAAGAAAAGAAAAAACGTTTCGATCTCTGATTCCGTGGAATAAGTCGATAGGAAGCAGAGCCGGTTACAGACTCGCGCAAAAATGCGCAAAGCCACCGCCGGTAGCGGAAGTTTCCCGAGGAGATTTTTCACGGGGAATCGCATTTTCCAGGGTAGCCTGGCTCCGCCGGCGGAACGGATCCGTGTTTCCCTGGATTTTATCACGGAGAAATTCGCCTTCGAGATAGCACACGCAAACGCCTGCCATACGCAGCGTTACGAGACATTTTGAAACGCCGTGGCTCCTCTTTCTGCTGTCGCTCCAGGGGAAAAGTGGCCCGGAGATCGTTCCCGTTGGTTCTCGAGAAATAAGCTCGACGGACGGCGTATCGAAATTTCCAATCGTCTCTACGATCGACTTTCTTTTTTTTTTTTCTTTTTTTCTCGTTACGAACAGATTGTGAATATATTGGCTTGTTCGTGAAGTAGCGCATTACTAAATATAAGGATATTTCAGTAAAAGAGTTGACAGATGTTTTTTTTATCACTGAAAGTGATTTTGGCAAAGGTAACCCAGAAAATCGGACCTCTTCAGGTGCAACGCTAATGCAACGAAAATTAGCGATTGGTTGATTTGGGTCACGTGATTCATGAGGGGCGTGGGATAGACCTCGAGTAGGAGTGGCGTTGTCTGGTACTGAGCGATCGCGTCTGTAATTTGTTTTGTATCGATTCAAATGTTTGCATATTGATAAAATTTTATAGCAAAAAAGTCGTCTTCATTTCCTAGTCAAAACAGTTGCTTCTGACCCTTTCAGTGAGACGAATCGTACTGGGGTACAAGTGGTGCAGTTTTTTTTTTCTTTTTTCTTTTAGAAGCAAAACACGTCTTCTGCACAGTTTTCTTCTAAAATATCGTAATATATATTTTCGATATTTTCGTAGTATATAACCATATATAACATTTCCGATATTTTTGATAACAAAATATGCAAATAATATTTGTTTTCAAATCTCTTTATAGAGAGTATGCTGCCTTCTATCGTACCATAATTATAGGCATTTGCAGCAAGTAAAAACCTAAAACAAACGAACGTAATGTGAGGCAAAACTAAAGGAGACAGGATTACGACACGAAATTGGAATAAGAATAAAATTCGTGTGAATCTTACACACAATTGAATACTAAATTTAGTCTATTTATTTAGGTATTTAACTACCTAATTTTTTATTACTGTGACAATTTGACATTAAGGGATAAATTAAATGAAAAATAAGATTCAGAAAAGATGAAGATAAAATGGCCATACTAAATAAAAATAAATCTATCTCTTTTATTTCTTATACAAAAAAAAAGAACAGTATTTGAACGAAATAATTTTATGTGTTTTAGAAACAAAGAAATACACACGAAAAAGACTGATTTTACTGTTCAGTTTAAAATTAAAAATTAATCTGTGAGTGAACCGTCGACTATTGTAACATAGCTGTATTGATTTGAGTATAATCTTGGCGCGTGTTTTAAAATTTCAGCACGCTCAGACAAATCCTCTGCAATATTAAATTTCTTTGTGTTTCTTTCTAAGGTAGTTGGTAGAATATTGTATAATACTTTAATGAAACATTAGTACAAAGTTGGTCTTCTCGTGTGTCACGTGTCGTAGCTAACAAAGCATCTTGTACCCAAACTCATTTGCTCGACTTTTTAATGTAATTTCATGGCGTTATAAAATTATATTTAAAAATAACTATAAAATACATAAACTACGAAGCGAATAAATCATTAGATTGCGAGATGACAAATGCATTGTTTCACCAGTTATCGTGTAGGATAAATAATGTCCAAAAAAAATTGAGATATCAATTTTCTGTTAATCTATTGCCTTATAATTTTCAAATTAAAGAATTTAAATGTAAAATACTTAATTCGAATCGCGTGGCGCTGGAATTTTTTTTTTTCAAACTGAGATCATAACTTACGATATTTTCTGCATTTATATATATATATATATATATATATATATATATATATAATATAAATGCCAAAATTAATTGTCTATGAAAAAAATTAACCTGGTCAAACGTCTATTCTTCAATTTGTGAATCAAATTCTTACAAATTATAAACATTAAATTGTGATTTCGTTAGAGCTGTTTAGTATTGTTTTTTAAATACCTAGATAGTAGATAATTGTGTGACCTGTGTTATCGACAGAAATAAAAATGAATAATTACTAAATGAAAAATTTTAGCATTCTTGATATATGCATAACTTCTATCTTTTTTTCCTTTTTAATTAAAATTTTACAAAATTATTCACAGAATTATTCACTAGCTACATACATAATTATTATTATATATATAAAATAGTATTGTTAAATACCATCTCGATGTAAACTAATTTAAATATCGAAAAATCTGTCCAATCTCGAAACTCACGCACACGACTGCATGTATTTTATAATAATTCTGATCGTGTAAGAAATATTTCTAACGCGATTTCTCGAAAAGCGATTTCGAATTCTCTGTGCACGAGCCCTCGTCAAAAGCCTTGGAACCTGACGAACGATCAGAGAAACGGTAATGACGTTCGACAAGCTACGATCGAACTCGACTACTGAACTGCATTTGCATAAAACTAGAATTGATCTCGCTTCTTACAGACATGCGTGAAATACGAAGTTTCGAGCCGTGAGTTTAAAAGCGAAGCTCCTCTGGAGCTATGACGGAGGAACGTTTCGTCTCTCCTATTAGATGGAAATTACTTCGTTTAGATTAATATTGCGTTCTCAAGCAAATCCCCCCCCCCTCCCCCTCGCTCGTCCAACATTTACGCTATCTTTTTACAGCGCAATAAGACGCTCTCATTCAAAGATACCCCGTTTCATATCGTCGGAGCAGCGAGTACCTTCTCTTTCTTTTTCTTATTTTTAATGGTTCTGAAAGATAAGATTTTATGGCAAGCGAGAGGATGAAGCGATTAATATGTAAAAGGCTTGACGATGCATTATTGATTCGAAGCGTTCGCGGATTATCCTTTCGTCTTTAAAATTCTGACTTCAATGAAATTTACTTAAGACCTTTCTACGAAAATATTAATAGCTGAAAGGGAGCATCGTTTTCATGATTAATCTTTAATTCTTTCAAAGTGTAATGAAACATCGGGCTTGCAGATTAAGACTGCTGGAGAAGTACGAACATTGGTGGACAAAATTACAAGATGCTATAATATTTGCCAGTTACCGTATATTTGAAAGAAGAAAATGTACATTTTATTAAATATTATATATTTAAATGTAATTGATAACTTTGTTCGTCGGTGTATTTATTTTGCTCCGAATCTGAGATTTTCAACTATTATTAATAAATAATAAATTTTAATAATTTCGTGAATGTACGAAGCATAAAATTTCACCAGTTTCTTATATATGTAAAAATAAGACTGAAATGTTACGTGGCAAAAAGTCTGTAAATACTTTATTAAAAACTGCATGGTTTCTTAGTTGGAATGTTTGAAATTACCAAAAGTTTAATACTGAACATATTAATACTGAGCATATTAATTTAATACTGGAGCATATTGAAGACAAATTAAAAATGCATTTATTTTTTATACATTTATTCGATATGTTGCAATATGTTAAATAAGTAAACCAATTATTATATTATTATATTATTGAGTATAAATACTAATAATATTCCAACAGGCTAAAAACTCAAAGAATATATAGGATAAATTTATATGCTGACATAAAGTATATTTACTATCTCTGTGCATGTCTTTATTATTATACTGATTAAGAAGTCACATTTATTCCCTACAATGAAACTTGCTTACAGTTTCCTTCATTTGCAAGTTCTCTAAAAATAATTCATTAATTTAAAAAATCTATAACCCATTTCAAATCAATTAAAATTCTTTCAGCAATTTGTAAATTAAAATTCATATAAGAAAGTTACATTAACTACATATTGAAAATTAACATACCGATTACTCGTAATGATCAATAATTAAGTAGTTCACTTCAAAGATTATTTATAAAATAACAAGAAATATGATGATTGTAATAAAAACAAATATTATACCATAAAATGCATGTTGTATTGATATATTGTATTATGAAAAACAACTTTCAAATAAATTAAAATCGATCCAGAAACGAACAACATACAAATACAACGCGTTATAATTTTTAATAAAACGTATACAATTTTTATCTGAAGAAGGTAAAAAAATTTACACACTTCCAACGAACTTTTAAAAAGGCATTGTAATAGAAAATCCATTACCAACGTAATTTTCCTTTATTCCCTAAGTAACTCCATCCAGAAAGGCACTAACATGTTCCTTCAAAGGTTGCGCATCGTAAAATCACATTTTCACATAAATGTGACCGTAATGGCGTGATCGAATGTACTTTCGAATATGTTGGAGAAAATGCATTTTACGATGGTCGCATCAGGCATTATCTACTACATAACACAAAGCGGAAAAGCAAAACGAGGAATAAAAAGAAGGATTCGCTGGAGCCAACGGCGAGAAAGAAGTACGAGGAAAAAGAGAAAGAAGAAGAAGAAGAAGAAGAAGCAAAAAAATTGACGGAAGAAAAGTGCCAGATAAAAAGGTAAAGAAGTACAGAATCGAAGGCAACTCTTTCAACAAAAAGGAAGTCTTTCGAAAGAATTCGACTGCAGAAATTCGAGAGAGAGAAAAAAAGTACGATAAGAAAAAAGAAACAACTTTTCGTTTCAACTTTTCAGTAAACGAAGAGAAATGTTACGAAAGGGAGCAAGTAAGAAACAGAAGAGATTCGCCGCGGGGGTAGCAGAGTCAGAAATTTATTGATGAGATCTCTGATATTTATTCAAATGTAGCGAAGGAGAGTTTTCTAAAATATCTAATTTCAACTTACTCGTCATATTTATACTTGAGTAATTATATCAAGTAATATAGTCTTTCGAATGTTGCTTCGAGTACAATGGTTAATTTTATTATACATGTATACAACAAAAAAACAATTTAACACATTTTTAATTTCAAAGATAAAACAATTTCTTCACTTGTTACATTTTAACGCATTGATTCATTTCTGCTGAGGATAAATTCTAAATTCTAAACGCTTATAACTGGAAAAATCGAAGTCAATATGTCCAAACTTGATGTATTTACTCGCTTTAATTTCGAGATTATAAATATTAGTTGCATATGAAATACCTGAGATTATGTATTAAATACTTTTATTTGTAATAATGTAACTATTATTATTATTCTATCATTAATTAACGATCATTACATTAAGAAACAAAGATTTTATTATAAATCATAAACGTATGTATATTTACTATATCATGTATATACAATAAACATTAAAAACATTTATAATAAGTATATTAGAATTTCATCATTCATCATCATGAGCAATCAGAATAGTCAATTAATTTTTTTACATAAAAACAAATATCACGAAAATTGCTGCGAAATTTAAAGAATTACAATATAAAATTGATTTTGAAATTTAAAGAATTATATTAAGTATAAAAAGCCAGATTACATGATCTACACAAGGAAAACTTTTAGTGGGCATATTAACCGATATAACAACTTTGAAATTTTGGTTGAAAAAATATTATTTTTCAGTAAATAAAAATAATAAAAAATTATTTATTAGCCTTAAATTTTCTCTGAAGCGCATTGTAATAAAAGAGTACAAAGAAAGACAGAGAGATATATTAAATAAAAGCTTAACTCTTAACTGCTTTCGTTGAATACCCGAAATCGTAAAAATTCGTATTTTACGTTGCTTTACTTTGGAATTTTTGATTTGATTTAATTTTGTTATTAATCTCTGTCAGAAAAATATAAAATATAAAATACAATTAAACAGTGTAAATTTTTGTTACGTAGTACAAATTACTAGAAATATTTGTGACCCTACGATAACATTAAACCAATTAAAATTGAGTATATAGTAAGATTTGCATAATAAGAAAATAATAAGAAAGAAAAGAAAGAAAAGAATTTTACTTTACAATAACTGATCTAATAATCTATTATTATACAAACGATCAAAAGTAAGAAAGAAAAATACGTCGAACAAATGAAAAATTTCTCAACGCCATAAAATAACAGTGAGCGAGAGGAATCGTTATATCTTACTGAAAAAATTACATTCAGGAGGAATAATTTAACATTTGACATTTAAATGATAAATAACATACGACTATAGAATATTTGAGTGAAAAAGAAGTTAAAAAGTGCAGCAGAGAAATTAAAATGCAAATAAGAGAAATCATAAACAATGTACAAAGAAGCTTAAAAGCAAAAAAAAACAGAAGGTTCAGCACAAAAGAGATCAACAAGCGATCAAAAGAAATCAGAAGAAAAGTTGAAAATGACGTATACTTTAGCATAAAGAATAAAAGAAACGAATAAAAGCTTCCGTATCAATAAATATTTAAAAAAGAAAGAAACTGGAATTGCATATCAAAATCAAACGAAGAAAATGTATAATGTATAAAATGTATGTAATATTAAGTCACATTACACAGACGGTGACCAAATTCTTAATAAAAATTTCAACGTTCATAGCTTTCTCAAAAATAGTATCAATTAAATTTCGTCTCACCAAATTCGATACACTTTGACTACTAAATAACATTATAACTATTTCTTTAAAATTTTCAGTCGATCATTGGTTAATAATATTTTGATCCGCTGATTGTACTTGTATTATCTGATCTAAATTTTTTTTTTTCCTTTAATAAAATTTTTGTGTTATCTATATCCTATATTAGTACTACTTCGTTAAATCGAAATTTTGAATTTTATAAAAAAATATATTCAAGTTCGATTATCGTTGGTAATTCGTTTTAATATATAATTTGCATCTTTTTACAATGAAACAAATGTAACGAATGTTCATTAAAAATATTCAAATGTCAATAAAATGGCGAAAAAAAATTTTAAAGGTTCGTCGTAAAAGGAAGATTTCAATCTTTAAGATTATAGTATATCTAATTATGAAACAAATTTTCAAAATTACAAATATATTTACTATATGTTCAGAATGGCACTTTTGAATATAGAAAAAAACTGCACGACTTGTACCTCAGTACGATTCGTCTCACTGAAAGGCCCAGAAACAACTGTTCTGACTAGGAAATGAAGACGACTTTTTTTGCCATAAAATTTTATTGCAAACATTTGAATCGAAACAAAACAAATTATAGGCGCGATCGCTCAATACCACCCCTACTTGCGGTCTATCCCACGTCCCCTCACCAATCACGTGACCCAAATCAACCAATCGCTAATTTTCGTTGCATTAGCGGTGCACCTGAAGAGGCCCGATTTTCTGGGTTACCCCCGCAAAATTCACTTTCAGTGATAATAAAAAGACAAGATTTGAACGACGATAAATGATCTTGAATGATCTTCAACGACCAACACATAGAGGTCGATAAATTCGTCTTGAAATTCATAGCTACATGCTTGACTAAAAAAAACGATTACAGTTAAATAAAAAAACAAAGATCACAAGCACATCAAGATTAATGACTCACTTTAAAATAAAGCAAATTCTATTTGAAACTTATTGAATAATATTTAAGTGTTTAGTCCAAAAGATAATTGCATGCGAAACTTCAAACGGAACATTCTGTATATAAAACCTAAAATAAAATGAAAAAAAAATGATCAATTTAATGTTATGTTATCAATTGAAGATCCTCTTTATATTCATTGAACAATTATTTGTCCAATAAAAGATAATAATTAGATAATAGTTACTACTGCATCACAAAAGAAATACCTACATGTCCTAAAAATGCAGTAACTATATATGTATTACGAAGTTATAATAATTTAAAAAATTAAAGTAGCGATTCAAGTTACATTGAACGTGTGAATCACATATATTCCTCATGTGTATATGTACAGAATATATATCGAGAAGTATATACATTGTATAACATGTGTATACGTATTTGTCAATGTATATTTCAATATATCAATATAATATAATAATACAGTTTCAATATAATTAATAATATTTTTGATATTTCACCTTCCAGCTTTAGATGACTCACCTTATCTCATGAAACCGATCATACTATTAAATTTAGTAAATAGACAATAAGTCGATGTGTAATAAATCAATTAACTTATTAATTTATTAATTATTTAACAGCACTTTTCAGCCAATAAGTTTCAGTCAACCGTGAAAATCGACCCATTTCAAGTGTACAACGATCCAACGAAAGACGCGAAACGAAACGCACGAAGGAAACAAGGTAGCTTAACGAAGAAAGTTGAGAAAGAAAGAGGGAGGATCTGGTCGGGACGAGGACGAGGAAAGGAAATGTAAAAGAGGCACGCGAGGAGGAAAGAGAAATTACACGGGACGTATTAGACTGAAGGGTGGGGAACCGAGGGGACGATGAATAATCGTGTCGGATTATCTGAATTATGCGACGCGGGGCGGCCAGGCGGTGTTAAATTATTGGCCGTGCTTCCGTATGTGTCGTCCGGCCAAGATTTTTCCTGTCAAATTTCCCCGTTAATAATTTCCAAAAAGCGAGCAACGCGCCGCCGCCGGCCGTTTTAATCACTGTAAAATTCACAATATGAACGCCGCCCCGTTTGAATAATGCGGGATTGTAACTGCTCGCTCGACAAATTCCGCCGTGTAATTTTACATATTCCGCCGACACAGGCTACTTTAATGTCCACGTTTTGCCCCTCTCCTCCCCGCGCGATATTCAACCGGAAATTATATTCCGATGAACGGGATGCTTCGTGTTGCAATTCATCCTTAACAATAGTTTATACGCGAAAAGAAAGCTACTGGACGCGGGAGTAGTTTCTTTCTCTGACTCTCAGCTCTTTTCAGGAGGTGGTTTTGGATTTGAAGTTTGAAAAAAATCAACTTCTTTCTTTTGTCTCACGCTGTTAATCTTGGATTTCAACAACGTGATTATTTGTCAGATTAACGAAATAAAATATACATATTTTCCAATCAAAATTTTATTCATTAACAAAATATGTCTATGGAGATATTCTGGGTATTCTTTTGCATTTTTTTAAGGCACATATGTTTGAAAGATGTATTTGTTTAGGAGAAGAATTTGTTTAATCTCGCAAAATTAATTTAGTTATACATTTTTGAAGAATATGACTCAACAAGTATGAGTGAATATTTCAAATTTAGAAAAGGGATCCTCTCAGATTTGAACACTTCAGATATATTTTTAATCCTTTTAACACATTAAAGAGAGAAACGGTGTATGAGAGAGAATACTGCATTCCACTTCAGATATGTTATCCTCGAAATCTCATTTTCCGAAATGGCTGATGTGATATTTCAAATTCTAATTGATGGACTGACATGAAATTCTGAGAGGATCTCCAACAGACGGGATGTTGTCGTATTAATCAAAACTTTTGAAATCTACTAATTTCTTTCTATCCTTTTAACATGAATACAAACACGGTGTTGAAGAAAACAATATTCCAGATTAAATTTTCTTTTAACAAACAAGATTTTTATTTTACTTTCACACATGGTCACGTTCTGCACGAATTCTTCTTCAATTCTCCTTGGATCAAACTGGAAGAATAAATTCCTTTTTGCTTCAAACTGAAGAAATGAATTCCATTAATTCAAATATAATTCAAGTAATTTTAATTTCTCTTGCTTTAAAAAATAGCTTATATTGTGTATAATGTGTGTGCAGTAAAATTTCTACAAAAAATGTTGTGATATATTTGGAAAAATCCTTAAAAAATTACTTGAACTCTAGAATTCTAAACTCCAATTAAATGTTCAAGAATTTAATTTTAATTTAAATTTTAAAATTGGAATTGAAATGGAATTTACATACGAAGAGTATATATATATATATATGTACACATATATACATGCTCAAGAAATATCTATACATCCATTTACTGGCGGTACAATTCGGTACAGAGTAATTCTACGAGAAAAAAAGGACTAAAACATGAAGTACTATAATTTTTTATGCGAATCTTCGTTTTCAAGAAAATCAAGTTTGAAAATTTATCAAGCATATGTACATAGTTGAATTTGGCTAATTTTAGGAAACTAGACAGAATCTCCTCCGAATTTTTCTGCCTCCAAAAATGAACGAAAAATATAGAATAAAATTTAGCCGCTTAAAACCTCGTTTTTGAGAAAATAGATATTAACCGTATTTAGTTTTTAATCGGTATAATAGACGTTGGTTTCCTTTCTTTATATTTTTTATTCTTTATTTTTTATTTTTTATTTTTTATTTTTTATAATCGAATTAACTGCTACGACAGATTATTAATATCAGTTTCACTAAATAAATTATTAGATAGTCAATTAAAACCATAGATTGTGCTTTATCATTTGTTTTAAAAATTTTAGTAGTTATAAATGTTTGATTAACATTTTTTAAATTATCTTCTACAGAAGAAGAATTAAATCTGTTAATCTAAAATATCCTAAGAAAAAGTAGAATCTTACTTTCATTTCCCCTAACTGTATGTTATTGTTTGAATTTCACTTTTACAACTCTGTACTAGTTTCAGTGCCTCATACTTCATAAAAATTAATATTCCACATACAAAAATTTAATGAACTCTTCATTTATCCTCTCTAATGCGATACAGCCCAGAAATTAAATATTCATATTTTACTCATATAGCGTCTATGTTATTTTAATACTATGACTGTATGTTACCCTGCAGCACACGTGAGTAGTTTCTGAAACGAAGTTCATAATTTCACATAGAGTAGTCATGAACAGAAAAAGTAATATTTATTGACGTATAGAAGTATCTATATGTTTTACGTATTTTTATAAAATAACACCAATACATAAGTATAAGTATAATATATATATACGAATATTAACTTTAATCCAAGAAATAAAATTAATCTAATTGTCAAATCAGTCATCCACATATGTGTGCATCCGGGTTAAAGAAAAACAATTATCAGCCTTTTAGATAAAAACTTCAAAAACTATAATATTAATTAAATTAATATTATACTATTATACTATTATATATATTAATATTAATTATTTGAATTTTTTAAATAAAATTAATAATATTTTGAGATTAATCATAACTTTTTATCTCACACGTCAACAAAATTCTGATGACTGTGAAATAATAACAAGCTGAAATTAACTCTGGTAAGAATCTAATGAAAAAAAAGCCTTTCCTCAACAAAGAAGAAAAAACAGTTGAAGCCGATGAACGGTAACATCTCTTTCAATTTCCGCAAACGATAGAAACGACGGGCAAGGCGGAAATGAAAGAAAGAGTAGAACGCTATTACTCTGTTTCGCGGTCATTCATTGCGAATGCATGGAATTTTTCTTTAGGACACACGCGAGATTCAAGCCACGACAATAAATTTCGTTTATGACTCGCTTCTAGCTTTTCCGATGGTTTTTGTTAATTTTGTTAATTAGACAGTTATTACCAACCAACGAAAATTCGACGGTTCTGCTAATAATGACTAATTACGAATTCAAACTACAAATAACTAAACTAAAATACAATGCGAACTGATCGAAGAAAATAATTCAGTGAAATTAGTGAAAGACATGAAAACCATTCCTGTAATGTGTAATATTCTGGAAAATTTTGCATTTTTGTGAGCATAGTTAAAGAAATAATTTTGAATAAAAATTTGTTGCAAAAACCCGCAGTCTAGTTATCACATACATATTATATATAGCACACAAATATGTATAAATATTCCCAGTTTAATGATGAATATATTTTTATTGAATTTTTGACATTTAGTGCCAACTTATGATTAAATTTACGAAAAATTTTAGAGATACAATTATAATATGATACAAGATGATATAATATAGATACAATTATAATATGATACCATCTCAGTATGTTTGTATAATAAAAATAGTACAATGCATATTGTAAATTATATAAAATAATAATTCACAATATTTACAACATAAATTATACATTATACAGTATAAAGATATAAATTATATGCCCAATATAAATGGTTGTATTTATAATAAATACAATATAATTGAATATAAAACATACTTTATACAGTAAAAACTCTGTTAATGTATTAATATATTGTATAGTATATTGCATTATTATATTACAATACATACATACAATAAAATTAAATTAAATCAAACACAAAACACTTATTTACATTTAATTTTATATTAAAATTAAACACAATATGCTTTATACAATAAAGACTCTGTTAATATAATGTTAATGTATTATATCGTATCATAAAATATGTATGTGCAACAATCCACCCATACAAGTACTGAATATTAAAAATAAAAGTATCTGTGAAAACCATTCTGTTGACCAGCAAACAAAACGAAAGTCATTTCTTCTAATTATTCAAATTTGGAAATGAAAACAAGAAAAGCCATTCCGTACGCGTCGGCTCTTAATTGTAAGTGCAGATCGATCCTTCCAACCTCGCAGGAAGATCTAACATTCAATCTCGCGAATTCATTTCTCGCGCGGCGTCACGTACCATAAATCCGTCTCTGCAAACATCAAACTCTCGCGTTGCAGTCGCTCGACAGACCAAACTTCCTTCCAAACACAAAGCGGAAGAAAATCGATGAGAAGAAGACGAAAGAAAAAGACAATGGCGCGTATGATAGGAATGTCTCTCACAGCCGTCAGAAGATCGTCAAGCGAGCAACTCTCCGATAACGAAAGGTTTAACCCCTTGCGCTGGCAACTGAATCGCGGACCATAACGAGTGACCGAACCGTATACAATTTCTTTCGAACTTGTCGGTATGATATCACTGGATAGAAATTACTAAGAAGTAACAAACTTGTCATTTGTTTCGCTGTATCATTTGGGTTACAGTTAAATATACTTGAAACTGAGAAAATGTTGCAATTTGGGACAAAAAGTGTCTCGACGTGCGTGGCACGTCATTCCATCGCAAGAGACTAAGCGAAGTTTCACGCCCAACGTAGCAACGCTTGAACACACTCGATATCCAAAGTCTTGGGGCCCGGTGTTCTCGTTCCGGTAACCGAGCCGGTTACGACGGGGCAAGCAACGTTGTTAGAGACGTTAATTAAGGAGCTTCAAGTATCGGCTTCGTGCCGAGGGGATAGAGGAAGGCGTGTATGTTCCTGCGGAGATGAGATTGTCGGCCCCTGACGACGCCACACGGTTTCCCGTGGGATCGCGCTCCCGTGGAAACGAGACACGCGTCACGCGTCTTCGTGTGTACACACGTGTAATAGACCGAGGCCCGCGTTATTGGAAACGTTGAACGTCAAGCGAGAAGCACGCCACCGCGGACGGAGACTCTCGCTGAGCCCGAGATACGAGTAAAATTCTGAAAACTTATACTACGCCGTGGTGATCTCGCACGGACTCTAATCCAACGAAACGCGAGCTGCGGCAAGTGGGAGGGAAACAAAGTTAAAGGATTAAACGCGAAAGCACGCGAAAGAACACGGGCGGTGAGTTGAACAATTGTTTTTGCTTTCACGCGAATTAACCGTTCTGCGGCCACGAATTGGATTCGCTGTTTCGTTCTTGTTCGCCTTGCGGCGCCGTTTGGAAGTTTCGATGGTGTTTCGTAGTGTGTTTCGTTGGATTACCCCGCGGCCAGGCTGGGGCCTCTCGGTAGCGTTCAACATTCGGTGTATTTAGGCACGTTCTTCGCGTGTCTCGTTCTTGAAAAGATTTCATGCGTAGTGAGTTTTTTTTATCCATCGAAGCTGTTTCAGTCGGAGATCATTTTTAAAAAGAATTCGAACTTGAAATATTAATTTTTGTGGAATATAGAAAACTAGGAATACTTTTGAATAATCTTATAATATTTTATGTTTTAATACAAATTATATATATTTAATATTTATATTAATTATATACATATATAATAATAGTAATAATAAGATATTTTAAGAAAGAAGATCTGTATGATAAAAGTTCCATGGAAGAATTAATTGTTTTAGAACATTGAATTGAAAATCCATTTTTATATTCGAGTACCATTTATTCACTGTCAGTATTTGCTACAAGTATTGAGAACTTTTTTAACATTGATGAACAAATTAGCATAATAATAAATTATTATTCATCGTTGAAGAATGAACATGATAATTATTTACGGTTCTTTAGACTTGTAAACTAAAAATGAGAAAAAGTAAATTGAGTTTTGTAGATTATTTCAATTTCTTTAATAAAATCATGCAAAATTATAAATTTTTTTATTATCTTCAAACTGTGTTTTATTAAAATTATTTTTTTGAAAACAGGAATATCTACAATATAATGTGTTATTATAAGATATAAATCATTTTGACCTACACAACTACAAAACTATCATACAACAGAAAATGTAATATACATATATTATAGCAGCACATATTAAGTGTAAAAATTAATTCAATGCCTTTTTAGGCAAACCTGCCATTCGTTTATTGGTTTCGTTTTGTAATGAAAATTCTTCTTTAAATCGTTTCATATTTCTCGCATTTCACGAGAGTTTTCATTGAATAACTGTTCAAATTTTTCAAATTTTTAGTCCTTTAACTTTCATGTCCTTAGTCAAGTACATCTAAATCAATATTGAAGAGCTTTTAATCAAAAAAGAAAACGAATATGTATTTTATTTCCTTCAGAAATTTAAGACGTGTTTTATGTATGTGTTTTGCATCGAATCAATTCCTTCACATCTGATATGATACATACAAATTCAACTATTCTTGTTCTATATATCAATGATAAAAAGTAGAAATCAAATTTAATTATTCTTGCTTCGCTCATCGATAAATTCGATTGTTCTTTGTATGTTATTAAAAAACAAAATTCCAAGCGTAACAGAAAAGTAGGAAATGTATTGAGAAAATATAGGGAGGACGGAAATTATGCGCGGACGCATCACACAGACGACCTATAGCACTCCAGGATTCAAATATTTATTCCTTTAGTTCGCTGTACAAGAGGGAAACATTTGAAATTCTCGTTCAGCGAAATAGCCACGTAAGAATGTTACTTTCGAGAAACGTTGAAAGAGAACCTTACGTTTCACTGACTTCGGGTTCGATTCGATATTCCTGTTCCGCGCGGGGCTGCGCAAAGTGCCTGGTAACACTTATTTGATAAATGCGCTTTGAGAACTGGAGGTTGGGATTGAATACAGCCGGGTAATGGAAACGCTTAAAGGCACTTTGTGAAACTGTTACATGTAAGATTGTAAAGCGTGCCTGCCGCACGCTTGCGATTTGGCCACTGTGTAGTCTCTCGATTTAATGAACGTTTCACAAACGATTCGATCCCTCTGACCGAGCCAGCACCGATCGAATTATTGGACTCGTGTTAACGTTTGCCAACTAAGCAAACTTCGACGTGACAACTCGAACTGATAGAGTCTTTTCGCCTCGATTCACCATTTTAATTGGCGAGAGTGATTTTACGATGATTTTACAGTACATTAAACGATTCTACAACACAATTTGTATTGTTTTGTAAAATGATGAAATATATCGCGAGATATAAGAGACAGCAAAGAATTAGGGTTTTTCTTTAAAATTTCAGGATTTAATTGGAACTTTCGTTTCCTGTTATCTTTTTAGTTGATGACTAAAAAAAATTATTTATTATCATTCCTTGTGTATTTTTTAAAATACAATGACGAAATACGTCGCAAAGTAAAAGACAACAGAAGAATTAGTTTTTGATTTTTTTTCAGAATTTTAGAATTTAAACTTTCGTTTCATGTCATACTTTTAGCTGAGGAATTAAAAATGATTTCACAACATAATTTATACTATCATTTCTTGTGTATCTATGTTATCTGAAATACAGTGATGAAATATCGAGTGTGTAAGAGTAAGAGCCATGTGGAACATGCTAACATTTATATAATATATTTAAAAAATGAATTATGCTCTCTTGCAAATCAACTGATTGCGAGATTATCCGTAAACGGATGAATAAACTAGAAACGATTATTACCGTTTTCACCACGTTTAACTTTCTTTTTAATCATGTAAACATTTAATCAATTTCTTAAAATCTATTATAATCCATCTGAATTAAAAAATTTAATGTATTAAATTTATTAAATTCAATTTGATAGAAACTCAAATAAAGAACTTTTTTTATATTTCTTGTAACTCACAAACAAGAATTGCGAAATTGCCGAATTTTCAGAGGTTATGTTAAATTTATATAGAAAAAGAAAATTATGCTTCCAATGTTTCGTAATTTTCTGAATTTCTCTGAACTGAAGAATTTTCTTCGTATTAGAGAATTTATCTTGTACTTTTCTAATAATGTAACAAATCCAGTAATATAATTCTTTTTACTCTCTTATTTGTTATTATAACTTTGCATACACCACATCAATATTTATTAGCAAATCTATAATTTATAAATTTTGCTAAAGTGACATTACTTAAATCCACATCCGATATTCACATCAATACATTTACTTAATTAAATAATAAATTTCCAATAGTTATATAAATTAGATGGATTTATTAAAATCAAGTGAAATATAAATAAAGTATTTAATATGTATTTAAATATGTATTAAATGTAAATAGCTCAAAATACAGCTCAAAAATTCTTCTGCGATGATGAAATGAAGATTTGATATAACTGAAGAATATTGCTAGTGGAATGATAATAATCATGATAATAGTAATAATAGTAATAATATTGGGAAGAATACGAACCACGAAAGCGTAAGGAATCTAATTTCACATTGTTGAGATTTCAGGCACGTTTCTGGAGGCTTGAGAATCTCATATACAAAGAAAAATCAAAATTTCTCGAAATAATATTCGAAATGGCATGTGCACTAAAGCGACTAACAGAGATTTATTAAATCCAACTTTATTAAAGTTCTAATTAAATTATGGTGTACGGCCTATTTTAATATTTATTTTGAAGTTAATTTTGAGAAAGAGAGAGAGAAAGAGAAAGGAAGAGATAAGAAAATAAAATAATAAATATCGTCAGATTAATTAATTTCCAGAGTGATATGATTAAATAATAATTACACGATTGTGTACAGATAATTGATATTTTTTATGATGAGTTAAGCTCTCATTAGTAGGATCAGTCTGTTATAATTTAGATTGTATACATTTATAAAAATTCATATGTTTATGGAAGTAATTTAAAAAATAGAATTTAGTTGAAAAGATTTGTTATTGAATAAAGTAGAATTAAAAATGAGATTAAATTATTATTTAGTAATACTTCTATGTAACTACCAAAGCTAATATTAGGAAAATAAAATGTAGAACTTGTTTAATGAACGCTTCACCGCAAAATAAAGCTGTGTAAATATTTATTGCTTTCACTATGTTTTTACATGTTACTTATATTTTGTACCTGTTTTGCATATATTATCCACAAATGTATAAAAATCTGCAGTTTAATTCCAATAATATGATATTTTATGTTGAATAATATTTTCGTCATCATTTTTTTATATTATTATAATACATGTCATTTTCAGCGTTGTTTTTAGAAAAATTTCTGGAAATATTCCTTTCACATTAACAAAAATACAAGAACTATGTTTTATTAATCCATTAATTAATAAAATTTTACTTTTCGATACTGAAATTATGGAAGAAAATTTGAAGGATGCGCTCAATACTTTTTCATTATATCTGCCATCTGAATCGCGAGAATCAGAGTTTTATGAAATTTATAGAAATTTCTGTCTGGCCCATAACGAATCAAAAGAATATGAAATAATGATATCGAAAGGACAACTACGACAAATCGTACGACCCAAGCGGATATTTCAAATGTCGAGTAAAATTTGACGAAGGGATTTGGAACATTACGTCAGACGAATGGAATCTGCCAAGTTATACATCGACCGATCAATAATTGACATTTCCAGCGCTCAGTGAAACATAAAATATATTATATATCTCGATGACGGTAATTATCAGGCCCTCATGTCTTTCAAATAGACAGACAACAATAGGACAGTCAGAGGATTATGGATGGAACAATGGCAATCGAATATTTATCGCATTACGACTTTGCCTATCTCATTACACAATGTTACAGTCAATCACTTTTGAGTTTACAGTCGATCATAATCACAATCGACTGATTTGAATCGTAATTTCATTTCGCAAATTGGTGTATGTACAAGGTGTCAAGCAAATAACTATTATTACCTTAAATATCTCCTTTGAGTAAATTTCTAGTTTAACGGCTTTTTCTAATTTTAGCTATTTCACTGGCTTATAATTTCTTAAATATATTTGTTAAGAACAATCGTGACTGTCGATCATATACCTCCGCGTATGTCCTTTGGGATTCGAAGGACCATCCATTCACTGATGTGAGAAATAAATGACTGTTCTGTCTCACTGAACAGAGTGAGAGCCAGTGATGCAATTTCTTTGACCGTACTTTCACACCGTTACTTCACTATATATACATATTAACGTGCATAGGCACGCAACTCACATTCGGTTGAACGGAAAGTTTGGTTATGATTGGACGATTTGTTTCGGCAATCGTCCGAGTACGTGATTGGTTATTAGTCGATCTCCTGATTTCATAACCTACCTCCAGTATGCCATGTGGTCGTGATTGTACGACATTGCAAGTTGTCGTGATGATGTGTTTTATTGCTAAAAACTCAGTGTTCATAATATCTATGATAGTGCCATAAACGCTTTACTGTTGCTTTACGAATTTAGAAGGACGATTGTAGGAAATAGTAAATGTACATATATGCCGAAAAGTAAATATTGTAAAATTCTAACCTACAAAGGAGTCAATGATGCCATTTTAAAAAGAACATTTGTTGTATCAACGAAAAGCTTGTGGAACGATGGGAGAATGTAATAAAAACGAATTCCAATAAAATTCATACAATCAAATCTCGTTGCTGAAGAGTGAATTAAAATCGTACCAAACCTAATATTAATCAAATATTAACGTCTTTCATTAACGTTGAAAGCAGCAAGCTACCGATCAAATTTTCGTCTAATAGGTGGATTCGGATCGGCACACGACAATGACTATGATGGATCCTGCTAAACCTATAATTTATTGTTAACTTATTTGACTAACTGACTAACTGACGACGTATACAGATTAATATTTTTTTTTTATAGAGAATGTTAAGCTGTTATAAAAAAAATATATGATTCCATTTAAAAAAGTGGAGGTAATTTTGAAATTTCCGAAATCCGTCCAGCTACAAAAAAATTATTACTGCTTCTGTACTGAACAATGTTTATATTTCGAATAACAACAGAGATTTAAGGCACTGATAATTATTGTTACAACTTGTACGTATAAACGAGTAATTTCGAATGGCAAAATTCTTAGAATAAAAGAATTTTTTATGAGGTAATAATTATGTGAAAATTTGTAAGATACAGAGCAAGTTTAGGATTTCTACTTATACTTCTAATATTAATAATGAACAATTTAGAACATGAATCAAGATATGAATATCACAATGAACATAAAGAGATAGAGAGGAAAATGTCTGCAAAAATAAGCCAATTATAAGTGAGACTCGAGAGCTGTTAATCGAGATAGGTTGGAGAATATATCGGAACTTTATTGTGATGTAATTTCTATAAATATTTTAAAAATATTTATTAAATACAGGCGAAGAAATTTAAAAAAAGATTTCTTTCATCCTCTGAATACTACAAGTATTTCAAATATTTTTTTTTACTTTACTTTACTTCAATACATTTAAATTTCTTCTGAATGCGTAAATATTTATCTATTTATTAATATCACCATTATTACTACATTACTACATTATCATACATTCTTATTCTAGTAAACATCTCACTTTTAAAGTTAATTAACGAACACTAAATTCTCAGTTTTTATAAGATTACTGTGGCTGTGGCTGTGGAAAAAATTCTCACAAAAATCTTGGACTGATTTTAAAATGCAACGCGTCTATTTTTATGATTCTGGATTCATTCTTCAGTCAAAAATATTTTTTCACAATGTAATAATAATACTAGAATTTAATTAAAAATATAAAAATAATTTTCAATTAAAAATACTACAAATTTAAAATACTACAAATCTCTAAACATATTTAAAAATTTTCATCAGGACTGAAATTATTATGGACTGAAGGCTGAAACCTTTTCTTTATAGTAATACAATTTCAAAACTTGATGTTTTGTGTGTTATTATATTCTTGACACAATTTTGAATGATATAACTTTGAAGCTTAAGCGAAGAAAATTCAGGAAGATCCAGCATTTTGTCATTTAAGTCTAACATTCAGAATTCAATAAAATAGCAAAAAAAAAAAGAAAAAAATCGTCAATATCAAGTTTGAAAAGATCGTTATAAAAGGAAGATTTCAATTTTCAAGATTCGTCCCAGGTACAATCACGAAAACAATTTTTCAATGTTTCTGGAATTATTAGAATTTGTGGCATTTGGGAGAAAACTATATTCACGTTTTCATTTGTTACGCGACGAAAAAACAACTTTGAACAAAAAATAAATCCGAGATTACGAAAGCAAAGGCTATAAAATAAGTGAACTGTTACTTGATTTTTTTTTTTTTCGCGATTCAAATATTAACAAATGTGGTAAATGTTTGCAAAAATATTTGTCGAATGTTTGCCACCAAAATTAACGTCATTTATCGTGTCAATTGCAATCTAACATCAATCTGCAACGTACAAGTGCCTCACGTTCACAAATCTCGTTCAGTTCTGCGAAGGCTGAGGAAGGTCAAGGCTGTTGCATTGGCAAAAAGGATGCCTGGGCGTTGCGACGCAGAACCAAAGCATCCGAACTATGCGAACGTTCGCGCTTGCAATGACATTCAAAGGAGTCCAAAATATTCGGGAAGAACGGGCCCCGACGCGCCGTAAAATCAAGTTCGAGGGTTGGAAAAGCTCGGCTCGACTCGGATCGACGGAGATTCCGTTTAAGAGTCGGTGAATACGGGTCAACAGGCTGCAGCGATGCCTCTGCTTCCTCCTTCTCGCGGTATATCACCGGTGTGTATCACGGATAAGCATTCTCCTTCCTTCGACTGACGGGGAAAGAAGGAAGGCATGAATACACGGGCATAAAACGCGATTCATCGCGAAACACTAGCGGTCCCCTCGTACAATGGATTATCGGTGAGAGCGGGAAAGAGTGCGCGACGCGGCGAATGAATGGAGCAATTCTCTGCGATTTTCCTGCGCGTCGGCATACCCTCTGGCTGAGATCTCTGTAATTGCAGTGTATCTTTACGATGTGGCGAATCAGAGTGGACAGCGTATGGCTTTGAGCGTCTAATTTTGCGTTGGATTGATAAGTTCGATGAATTCATGTCGTGACGAGCTTGTGTTTTATCACTGAAAGTGATTTTAGCGAGAATAACCAAAATCGGGCCTCTTCAGATGCAACGCTAATGCAACGAAAATTAGCGATTGGTTGATTTGGGTCACGTGCTTGGTGAGGGTGCGTAGACCTCGAGTGGGAGTGGCGTTGTCTGGTACTGAGCGATCGCGCCTGTAATTTGTTTTGTAATTTATATCGACTCAAATGTTTGCATATCAATAAAATTTTATGGCAAAAAAGTCGTCTTCATTTCCTAGTCAGAACAGTTGCTTCTGGGCCTTTTAGTGAGACGAATCGTACTGAGGTACAAGTCGTGTAGTTTTTTCATAATTATCATAACCAGAGTTATTATAACCATGCAAAAAAGGGAAGAGGTTATCGATTGAAAAGAATAATTTTTGATTGCAAATTATTGTACAAGTGAAAATTTTTATAACACTTTATAAAAAAAGAATTTTTGATTTTTGACAATTGTAAATAACGATTGCAATTTTTTCATAATTAACACTAGAACTACCGACTAAAGTATGACATTCGTAGCAAAGAAATTAAAGTGCAAGATACAGAAGACAGTTAATAATACAACAAAGAATAAAAAGCTTCTATTAATATATTTTATTAAAAATCACTCGAGTATCTAAAGACACACCGTCATAAAGATATAAAATTTTCACAGAAAATTATAAATTGGTCATTTTGACCACTTTGGCAGTTTTGGTGTTAATAATTATTGATGGAAAATTTTTTCACTGCCAATAATTACTATTGAGAAGAGAAATTTATTTCTCTATAATTTATTTATTTTTCTTTATAATTTATTATTCTCTATTATTTATAAAAATCAAAACTTTATTTATCTATAATAATTATCTATGAAGGAAACGCTCTTTTGCTCGATAGTTGCCGATAAGGGAAATTTATTTCAATTTTCTTGCTTCGTTAATTTCCACGAAATTTACATAAAAAAGTAACTGCGATTTTTAAAAGGCTTTAACGCAGTTAACGCAGAGGATTTTTTCCGATCGAATGCAAAATAATACTTTACATTTCACGTTATCAAGAGCAATCGAGGTAAATTTCCCTCGTCGATAATTATAAGCGAGCGAAATAGAGTCTCCTCATCGATAAATGGCCATCGATAACGAAAAAAAGATCAGGCACTCATAATTGTTATACATATGTAACCAAAATGTTGAATATTTTAATCGTGCAGTTCCTTGAAAACTTATCTTTACGTTTGAAAATTAATATCCTCAACTTAAATAAGAAGCAGGTTTCAGTTATTGATTCTTTCCGTAAAAATTTCTGGGATGACTGTTGTTTTTGGTTTCTTTTTTAGAACGTTTTCTTACGAATGTAGAACGACGACCGACGAGATGATTAAAATAATTGTTTTAATTTATTCATTGAATGATATACAGAACAAAAGTTACAGAGAACACAACCAGAAATTAACAAAATGTAGGTTACTAGATGTACAAAATCAACAATGTGAGTTAAAGATGCAGAATTAGTAAATATTAAATTAATTTAGTTACTGCAAATAATCAAATTGGATTATTATTCAGTAGTGCCGTTCTTAAAAGATGTAAGAGACACAGAGGAAATGTCCAAAGTTAAATGAATTTTGTGTACAGCTTCCCGTGATTAGACCGGAGAAAAAGTACTTGGACGTGCAAAAGTTTAAACAATACAATGAGAAGAAAGTACATTAAAGTTGATTAGGTTCAAGAATTCCGAGTTACTAAGGCAAGATTTAATGAGATTAAAAAAAAAAGGAGTAGCATTCTCAAATATCGAACTAATAATATTTTTTAATCTTCATTTGCAGATTGTTATTATAATTATTATCGTCTACATGTTTTTAAACGTAAATTCTGAAATATTATTGACGTGAAATATATAAGTATTCAATTCACGATAATACGTATTAAAATTTACAAATGTAAGATAAACGCTCGTTATAAAATATGAAATGTTAATTGCAAAAATACAATACGTTTTATGTTATTTGTTATGTCATATGTAGCAAACAATTTTGTAATTCCGCGTCAAAAGAAATCATTTAGTCGAAAATATTCCAACAATGTTTTTTTTTAAATAAAAAATCTTACATTTCGTACATTTTGTAGTTTTTCAACAAATCTCCTAGTTTGACTCATCTTCCTACAAATGTAAGGTAAATCCAAAATTCAAATTTAAACAATAAAGAATTTTAACGAAATGTAGAATTATAAATTATTTAGCATTCCTTTCATTTCGTAATATTTTACTGAAAAAGAAATTTTCATTAAACGTCATTAATTAAAATTTCATTAAATGCCATTAATTAAAATAAACAAATTGAAATAGATAAATCAATACGTGCTTTGACATAATTATAACACATTTGTTAATAAATATACAGTCTTTCATTCTTAATAGCAATGAGAATTATTAAAGTAATTAAAGTACAAATTCCATTTTCTCAAATTACAAATCTAACATTCCACCAATTTCAAAATTATGTACTTGTAATTTATATATTGTATCTACTTACAATTTTTATATTTTATTGAATTTATTTATCACTATTGCTGTTTCATTATAAAGGAATTTATTAGCTCGTAGGAAACACTGTGTCAAAAATGAATTGAAAAGTGTCGACACTATGTGCCGAGAGGAATAGTAGACGAGAATATAAATAGAATATTTATCAATAATATGTATTATTAAAAAATATCTGATACATTGACAAGTCTAACGTCATCTCTGTAAAAAAAAATTGCAAGTGTTAGTTGAAATACTATTACAGAAAATATAGTTTCGATTTTATACACAAGTAATCTGGAAACAAATAGAATTAATTTAATTTCAATTTAACTTGATATTGATTTTTATTTACAAAGACGAATTTGAGCAACAGCAACGAAAAAATATAATTTTTATAATACGTTTCGCCAATTATATTCTGTCAGCAATTTAGCAGTAAAAGGAAAATGAAATTTTGCAAATAGTTGGACAACTTTTTTCTTCCACCTGGGAAACTTGATCCTTGGTGCGTTGCACAATTTTCCACCGAGATACCCGTCGATTTCATAGACTCGCAATTTTCAAATTCAAATGAGAAACGACCGCAATGAACTGTAATTTTATCCCCCGTAGGCAAACAAAATCCCTGTTGTAAGGGATGAAAAGTAACACAGATAGGCGTTAGAAGTTGGAATAAAGTCGAAGAAGAAGAAGCAAAGGGGTTGGGAGAGGGGGGAGGGGGTTGCGCTTGTGCGGAACAATGAGTCTCTAATACCAACACCAGAGGCTCTATTACAATCAACCGCGTTATTGTCCTATGCCGTGGGCCACTGAACTGAACCTGGAAAAGGCGGTCGAGATTAACGAACGAACCTCACCACCGTGGAATTAACGAACACAGACGCTCCTCCGGTGCTCTCTCTTGCCAGCAACGGGCTGCATACACGAACGGTAAATGCCATGATCGGTCCGACTAAATCGTGACCGTTTGGATAGCAAGCGAATCATTTCGACACTTTGCATTTTACGAACGTGTACCGGAACTTTGTGATCGACGGTTCTGTTCTTTCCGGTTAAAATGTTCTATATTCAAATCTAATCATTCGTCGATCTTTTCGAACGAAACAGCAAATATATTTAAACAGAACACTGATGGTATTGAACGCAGAAGAGAAGAGAATTCAATGGATTTTTTTAGTTAATCACAAGTCAGTCAAAGATTTTTTTCAAATCTCGTTGCTTTCTTTTCGCTTGCAATTTATAAAAAATATATTATATATATTATATAGAAATATATTTTTTTAAAAGTTCTCAAATATGATTGATTATGATTTCTCAGTTAAATTTTGTGTTGAACATCTTTCCAAAACTCTATACATTTATTTCATTTCCTAAAATGAAATTGGAAATAGATTGGGATACAAAAATTCAAGATAGAGTAGTGGGATTAATTCCGAAGAATATCTAAATATTAAGCTAAAGGCTATTTTCTTAATTATCAAATTCTATAACGAACTCGGCACTTTTTGTTATTCTTTTCACTCTGTCTTCGTTAGCATAATAAAAAAAAAAAACACTAATTGATGATACGAATTGCCTTGTACATAGTTATATATTCACCACAAGTAACAAACAAATATCATAAAAATTCGTAAATAGTACTTATTTGTAAAATTAGTTATTAATTTACGTATACAGTATTAACAACAAAATAAGGAAGAACGGCGATTCGTTTTCTCTACGTGGAATTTTTGTCACTTCACAGCTTCCACTAAAAAAATAAATTCTATATTATTTTGATCATTTTTTAAATTTATATAATTATAATGTTATATATGTAATTATATAATTACATTATTACACTATATATTATTTATATCATTTTTTAAATTTATACTACGTTTTCTTTCTTTCTTAAATCGTTATGTAATAACCTTGCTGTAAGTTCGAAAAGGATTGGTTCTAACTGCATGTAACAAAGGCGCGCGCGATACAATACTCTATATCCAGTTCGAAGGATCAATGATTTTCCGCATATTAACAGATTGTATTGCTTACTGAGCACTGACTGTCAAGGGATTGTCCCTTTAACTTCAAAGCAATGTTAATCTCCGACTTTGGGAGACGATCTGACAGAAGAGACTTGTATCAATTGGAGGTCAAACGATTTCTTCGTGGCAAACGATCTGTCCCTTACCGGAATCAGATGAGCTCTCTCTACTGTCCTGTCGAGAGAGTCGATGGAAAATTGGGGAAGGTTCCCTCGTTTCCCTTTTTACCGGTTTCAGAGTTTCTTAAGCTTCAAGGTGGAGGCAAATCATTTGTTAACTCCGCATTTTGTTTAAATATTATATATATTTTGTTTAAATATTATACATATTATCACTGAAAGTGATTTTAGCGGGGGTAACCCAGAAAATCGGGCCTCTTCAGGTGCAACGTTAATGCGACGAAAATTAGCAATTGGTTGATTTGGGTCACGTGATTCGCGAGGGGGCGTGGGGTAGACCTCGAGTAGGAGTGGCGTTGTCTGGTACTGAGCAATCGCGTCTGTAATTTGTTTTGTATCGATTCAAATGTTTGCATATTAATAAAATTTTATGGCAAAAAGGTCATCTTCATTTCCTAGTCAGAACAGTTGCTTCTGGGCCTTTCAGTGAGACAAATCGTACTGAGGTACAAGTTGTGCAGTTTTTTTATTTAAACATTATATATATTTTATTTAAATATTTAAACTTCACCTGAGAAGATGACTATATAGTTGTACATTCCAGATGGTATCACAGTTTTAGATACGAAAAAAATTTTTATAAAAAACGTTTTTATACGCGTTCCAATTTTTACAATTTTTTTGAGAAAGAAGTATCCTCCCATCCAGTATTCCCCCATCCATTGCACAATGTAAAATCATTTTTGAAAAAGACGAACTCACTGCTATCAAAGTAAGGCTTCAACCCTTAGGGGCACGTAATTTTAAAGAAAAAAAAAAAAAAAGAACTCTACCTGCACGGAATTTTTTTTAATATAAAAAAGGGGGAAACGTTTATTTCAATTAAACGTAAAATATTTCTTAAAATGAAAAAAAAGTAATATTTAAATAAATTCTTTCTTACAGAGTGGGGCATAAATAATCCCACTGTGCAACTGACGTTTTAAATGAAATTCATTGAAATACATCTTTAGGTGGGTTAAAAGAATATCTCACCATGCGTCAACTGTAAAAAAAAATGTGGGACAATTTTAAACCCACCTAACCCCAAAGAATTAAGACGAATTCGAGTGAATCGTTGCGTGATTTCTTTCTTACGAAATTTTACGAATTTTACGAAGTTCAAACCATCGACAATTTTTCACTGTCATTGGTCATGCAGTTGATGCTCTTCACTGTTGGATTCACAGACCACTGGTCGTTCCAGCTACTTCTTGGCTATCGTACAACAATCTATTAAAGCGTCCAGATGCTCAGATAGCATAAGTTAATTTCCCAACTTCCTTGCGAATCCTCATCGCGATGAAAGTAATACTCGAACGAAGATGCGGGAGAAAAAGGTAATTGCAAAACGAAAGGGAACGAGCGAAAGCTTCTGGAAAGTTTGGAAATTTCGTTAGACCGTTCTAACGATGCGACAGAAGAAGAAGAGCGGGCACAAACGTGAGTAGCAGTAGCTACGGCAAGTGCAGTTCCGCGGCAATTACCAACCATTAAGCAGATAATTCGATCCTCTCGGAGAGAGAACACGGACGATATCCTCAAGGCTCGTGCTCTAAACCAAGCTTCGTCCTCTAACCAGTCGTATCAACGACTAATTTTTACCGACACTCAGAAAACAGCGGAAAGAAGCGTGTGTCTGAAAAATAGCCAGTCCTTCTTGATCCTTTGAGTTACCGGAACATGAATTTGAACCAATTTTAGTTCTGCTTTCAATGTTTCACATCTGACATTAATTATAATAACTAATCTTTATTGAGAACTGAGAAAAAAATCGTAAGGCAGAACGTTAAGTATTCTAGATGAAAAGAAATATTTAACAGAGTAGTTCTATTTGTTGGTCAATATGAGATGGACACTCGAATCTCCTTGTAATGAAGTCACAGACAGATTCGTTTGGTCAGTTTCTTAGATAAATTTTATATTACTACGGTACAATATAATTTTAAATTAATCTAAGGAGATTATCATATTGATATAAAATTATATTGAGTATAAACTATACTGTTCTACAAGGTCATAATTTACACCGTTTTAAATTACACTGATTAATTCGTAAGTATCAAAGTTGTATGGAAATATAATTTATTCATTAGCGGTTAATAAAATAAAATATTTACAATTAAAAATAAAATAAAGCAAGATATGTATATGTAACTTCTCTTTATCGCGAAAAATTTTCAAAGCGTACAATTTAAATTTCCAATTGCGCGTAGAATCCTGAATTTCAATACGCGTAAAATTTTCCTTAATAATTAAAAAATACAGAACGAAAGTTAATGTTATTTTATAATTTTATGAACAACGTGTAACGAAAATAACAAAAATTTAAAATAATAATTAATACAAAGAACTTTGTATAAAATACTAAAAGAATGTAGAAAATGGAGAAATAAACAATAATATTGTCTTCATTGAAGCTATCAATTCAACATGATAGATAAAAAAAAGATTTCGATAATAAGAATCAAAATGATCTGAACAACGTCGAGATCTATCAACGTCGTATTCGCTATCAATTCTAAAAAAATGTCGAAGAAAAATATTAGAATCTGATGTTATGTAAACGAAAAAAAAAAAAAAAAAAGAAATAGATACGTAAATAACAAATAAAATAAATTTTCCAACAACTACAATACTATAAATTACTTTGCGTACGACTGCACATAATCAAACTTGCAAGATTACTAAAGACTTCTTTTTGAAAAGCTATTTTTTTACAGGTATTTGAACAGTTAAACATCTGCTGTTCAACTTCTGTTGCTTTCAATGGTTCGTCACTTGCCAGCCACTGATACGTTCATTCAATATTGATCTTCATAACAATCCGATAACTTTCGAATATCACGAGATGTAGTTGAAATGTTTGACGTAGATATTACGAGATATGTACATATTTTCCTCTGTGCGGGACGAAAGAGCGTTTAATCGTAAATGATAGAAACAATTAATATTTGTGTTCGTTCAAATTAGTGTAAATTAACGTGGCTATTAAAATAAACGTAATCAATGAAGTTTAACGAGAAATACTGGGAAATTATCGAATTTACTGAAATACATAAAATGAATTCGCTCCGCGGCAATAACGGATAACGAACTACAATTTACACACTTGTTGATCTTTGGTTAATATCACCGAAATTAATTTTTTCAAATGTATTTTTAAGTGAATTTTTAAGAATAAGTTTTTAGTATTAAATATTCCATGATCGATTAAATGTACTTTATAATACTCAGAAATTTCTCTTTAGAATCTGATTTTTTATTTTTTTTTTTTTTTTTTTGTAATATTCATAAAAATCTGAACTTGAATAAATATCCATAGTCTAGTGATAAAATAATGAAAGGAAAATGCGTATGAGTTAATCGTGAGCTATCACAAAGTTCTAAGGAATAATATGTGTATATATAATATGTATGTATTATAAAATATACTTGTATATGTAATCATATTTGTATATAAGGTAAATCATATTTTTCTTTATATTTATGTCATATTATATACATGCATATGTATATGTACATGTAAATATTATATACATGTAAATTGTATTTATATTTATATTGTATATACATATAAATGAACTAAAAATTAAGAAATGAACTATCACTCGGCAAAGTGCCTTTTTCCAACTTTTCGCCAAATATTTTTAAAAATGTTCAGCAGTTAAAGGGTAATACTCGAATACCTGTCCAGCTGATTATTAATAAATCAAAAATCAATAAATAATTAATAAATCAAAAATGATTAAAATTTCAATTTTTTTTTATATTTACTGGTGTTAATCTTATATTTCTTCCTCAACATTTTTTAGAATTAATAGGAATACCACGGCGATATTCTGATTATCCAGATTCTTATTATTGTTGAAATGTTTTATCATCATTAGGATCAATAATTTCAATGAACAGATTATTATTTTCAATTCATATTATTTTTGAAAGATTTATTTTATTTAAATTTTATCAATCATCTTTAGAATGATTAAATAATTACCCTCCATTTGATCATGTATGAAATTCCATTATTGATTTTAAATAATATAAAAAATATTTTTATAAATAAAAAATTATTTATTTTAATAAATAATTTTAATATGGCAGAATAATAAATGTTTTGACTTTAAACTTCAAATATAAAATTTTTATTTATATCAAAAGTTGCAACATGAAATATATTAATATTTCAAGATTCAAATTCATTTTATTCAGATAATTTCATTTCATTTCATAATTTTATTATAATATTTTATTATAATAATTATAATTATTCCATTAACATTATATTTTATTTCAGATTTAATATTTAACAAATTTTTTAATTTATCTTTATTGAATTAAAATTGAAATTATTTGAACTTTAATACCAACATTTAAATCGCACAATCGCACAATCCCAATAGCACCAGCGAGACTGCAATAGCAATATCAGCGTTTCATACAGCGTCCAGTCGTAAAATACACTTTTAATTCGCGGCTAGGCTTTAATATTCGTCCTGGTTTTCGACTTGCTGCGAAGGCGCAACAGAAGGAGGAGCAGAGAGGGTTGGGAAAAAAAGGGTGTATTCGATGGATGGTGAAACGACGGCCGAGGCGAGCTACCGGTCTCCGCTGGGTTAGTTAAATTACTGAAATAAATCAGGGCCATTGTTGGGCACCGGCGTTGTTTTACGATTTGACCGAAAATATACGTACAACCCCGCTCAAAAGTCGTACGGCACGTTTCATTTCGATTGTTCGATGTTTATCGCTGACGATAAAATTATTACATTGCTACTGACCGATGTTGAATTTAATGTTGAATTCATTATACGACAAACGTTCGATAAAATAAATATTTATTTAATAAAAACGTTTTACTACATAATAAAATAAATTACTGTTAATATTTATAATTAAATTTTGACATTGTTCTTAACAAGCGAAGAATAATCCTGTGCGAAAAATGCAATGGCAGATGTAGTAGTGTGAAATGTAAGAAAAAACTGCACGACTTGTATCCCAGTACGATTCGTCTCACTGAAAGGCCCAGAAGCATTGTTCTGACTAGAAAATGAAGACGACATTTTTTGCCATAAAATTTTATCGATATGCAAAGATTTGAATCGATACAAAACAAATTACAGGCGCGATCGCTCAGTACCAGACAACGCCACTCCTACTCGAGGTCTACCCCACGCCCCCTCACAGACTACGTGACCCAAATCAATCAATCGCTAATTTTCGTTGCATCAGCGTTGCACCTGAAGAGGCCCGATTTTCTGAGCTACCTCCGCTAAAATCACTTTCAGTGATAAAAAAATAAATGACGTATGATAGTTGCAAAAATGAAAAACAAATAATTCAAACGAAGATTTTCAAGCATGGTAATTAATTAGTTATGATAAAAGTTTTCGCAAACATAACCAATGACGATATATTGTTACTTGGTATTGAAAGTGTTACACTGAAAATCGAGTCGCCCAATGATTCTATACGCAAAAATATAATAAAAATAAAATAGTTAAATATAATAAAAATTAAATATTAAAGAAATGGAATAACATTCTTCTATTTACAGGTCTGTTTTTGAAATAAATAAATAAATAAATAAGGGAATATTTTGAATGCAGACCGGTTTACAAATTCTTTGTTGTATAATTATTTCATTTCTCCAATTTTGAAACAAATTAATATTCTATAAAGAATGATATTTAAAATATTTCTCATTTTTCCAACTTGTGCAATGCTTTTAAACCTGAGCTTTTAAACGAGAATGTACACACACACGCACAAAATACAGAGCACGTCTGGTTGACCATGTTCGAAAGGGCGCGTAATTAATATACAGCTAGGCGGTTGTAGGTTGGTGAAAAGGTGATAGAAACGGAGGAAGAGAGAGGAGCAATGGTACATCGGTACGATTACGCGACAAATTACACCGGCAGTGAGAACGCCTTGTTCTCCTTCGTGATGTTGGGAATTAAAAAAAAGAAATAAGAAAAAAAAAAGAGAAAAAATGCAACAACGCAACGCGAGAGAAACGCGGAGTTTCGTTATCAGAATTCTCGTTTAGCACGAGTGCCAACACGTTTTCAGCTGATCAGCGCGAGGAGAAAATAACGAATGCTTTTCCCTCCGTCTCGGTGAAACGAATCCCGCGCTGGTAAAATTCCGTTGTTCGGAAGTTGACCGTGTTTTAATTTAGCAAGCCACAGAGCTTTTTCCCGCGCGCTGCTTTGTAATAGATGTATAACGTCAGCGTTGCGCAAATCTGTTTGTCAGGCGCGAGTTTGCGTAATTGGCGGCAACGACGTGACACTGGAAGATCGATGGATTCGTTCGGAAATACGTTTGCCTCGCGATTTTACAGCAACGACTCGAAAACTCATCTGTTTTCCTTTTTTTTTTCTTTTTTTTTCTTTCTTCTTGATTTGTGGAGATTGGGAGAATCAACTGTCACATATCGACAGATAAATATTTGTCAAAAACTTCGGTCGTTTTTATGGCTTATGTTAAAGTCTGGATACATAATTATACCGTTTAAAAGTCGTGAAGATTTTCTTAATTCTTGCAACTTCTAAATATGAAATCCTTGGCAAATTTATGTAAATGTTGTATACTCTAGTCCGCATAATATTTTATTGAATATCTCATCTTCTCAGTAAATGAAACGTTGCAACAAATACTCTATTTTAGCGATATTTTATACACTTTTGCATCTTCTCAACTTCAAAAACTTCAATTTAACAAATTATTAAATTTTCATAGAAGCATCTAAAAAGTTGATATCATTGGGGAAAAAAAGCAATGATGTGAGGGGTGATATTGATTTCTTATTACGAAGTAGAGAAAATGTACACGCGAAAAAAGACGAAAAAAGTACTTACTTAGTTTGATGGCTTACGCGGCCACTGAAGGTAATTCAGTTAGTCATAAAAGCAATTTTTGATGAATTTTAATGTATTTTAGAGCAGCACTTTGCAAGGTTGCGCTCTCAGAGTAGAGGAAAAGAGATCTTTACATTTCACTGGATATTTTCAGACAATGAAATCGCTAACTTTAATAATATTTTTTGAAGCACGTTAAACTCATTACTCTGTGTTATTGACAACGTGATAATATTTGTAACTTGCGCTTGAAGGTAATTATTAGACTTTGGATTTTTATGCATATTCATAATTTCGTAAATATAATTTAGATTTACAGAAAATTTGTTTTCCCTGCTAATTATTATGTAGAATTATTGCACTTTTGGTATTTTATGTTCCTTCGCGTATTACTTTACAATTTACGTTAGAAAAAACTGCTTTATATTTCACAACATCCTCAAATCAAATAATGCCAGACAAATTAAAAATTCTTACCAAACATGTTTGAGCATTTAGAAATTCATTCATGTGAAAAAGATTTCTCGTAGGTGTCGATTATAAAAATGAAACATTTTATCTCGATATTAACGAAAAATAATTATTAAAAAAATAATCGTCTCAACTTGTTAAATAATTATTTTATTAACTTGAACAACCTCATCATTATTACTGAATGACAATAGTGTTTTGTTATTAAATAAACAAACTTGCAACAGTTCCTCAATTAAAGAAGCAATTTTGTCAATTCTTTCGTTCCATTACGAAACACTTTTGCGAAACAGCGAACTAAACCAACATTGTCCAACAATTGGATACCGCTACAAATTCCCAACAAATTTAATCACATTTTCGACGATAAAATAATGTGATACCTCGCTCTGAGAGCTATTCGCGCAGATTTTTCATCCGTGAATTCCACTGAATTCCCGTAAATTAATCGCGTTTGATCGTTCGTGACAATGGCAATCGACGTTCGGCAGCTAATCAAAGGTGGGAGAAACTGATTTTATTTATTCTCGGATTACCAGGCTGAGAGAGGCAGCGTCCCCGAACTTTCCCGGGATGTCTATTTGCACTTTAGGTTCGACAGTTGAGAGAAACTGCCGGGACCGGCACTGTGAAACGGTACTTAAATTGTTTTAGAAGTATCGAAAGAAGGACGGACCGGCGCAAGTAGTCTGAAGGAGCTTCTTCAAACTTGGGACCCGCCAGTCCATGTCGCTGACGTCGTTCGATTTTCTTCGATCTGGACCGTCGAGCCGCCCAAATAAAGACGAAACCTTAGTTGCTGACGTAGTCTATCGTCTGGCCCTTCGAGCGTGTATTTGCGCCGAATGAAGTGATTGACTGAAGGTCATTGGAAAATTCGAGGAAACTCGCAAATAGTGTTCCACGTCGACCGAGTCGATGTTGAAATTTTGTTGAAAATTTGTCTTGCAAATTACGTAACGCTGGAATCACTGATCTTTGGCACGATACAAAAGACCACAGAATAAAATAGAGAAATACGTATGTACGTACATGTACAGAGTGTTTGGCGATTCTAGGTGTACAATCGAGTCGAAAAAGAAGAAAATTTTCTCGTCTGAAGATTCCTTTTCAAATATTTCCCAACACTTACACTTGAATTGAATTAATTTCTGGACAGAAGATTGTTGTGAAATGAAAACTATAGAATACAAGTTCTTGTAGAGAAGACATTTCGTTTCCACGAATATGTGATTTGAAAGTAAGTACAAGCGTATCAAGACAGTTTTTTAATGAAGCACAGTCTATTTTCTTGAAAATGGGCAAAAAAAATTATTTCTTTTTTTTAGCATTTATTGAGCGCGAATTGAAGCATACCGACAAACTCTCAAAACTCTCGTTTGCCATTTTCTCGAAAAAAAATTTCGTTCTTTCCAGCCAACTCATTTTTCCATTTCTCAATCGACTGTCTACGAATCGAGGAACAGAGTCATGCTTCTATCTTTCTAAAATTCAACGTTGATTTTTAAGTCTTTTTATGAAAAAATGAAAAAATTATTGTACATAATAATATACAAGTTTTAAAAGAAGGCACATGGCATTAAGATAAACCAATGGCATTAACATAAAAATAGTTAAAAAGTTAAAGTTTTTTGAAAGTTAAAAATCTGTTCATTATTTAAAAATTCGTCTTAATACTCTTACAATGTAATGAAAAAAAAAAATATCATCTCATTTAAAAAAAGGTGACCATTTTCGAAACTTATTTGTTACACGCTAAATAAATGCTAAATAAATTTTGATTCGAAACTTTTTCTGTTTCGCACAACCTTTCGGGTCGCGAAAAAATTATGCCATCGAGTTAAACGTACTTGCGCGAAGAGCAAACGAAAAGTACGTACTTCGTTTCGAAACAGCCAGTCGACGTTTCCTTTTCGTGTCCATTCGTGGATACGCGCGCGCGGCGATAAATAAACGGGAAAGGAAGGAGGAGAAAATGGAGAGGACACGTTCAGGAACGAGGCAGAGCTTTGCGATCGGAATTATTCGATTACAGAATCGACAAATCGTGACGACCGCAGCGTCAACGTTGTTAACAGGGCGCAGTACGGAATGGATTAATCGAGCGTGTTACACGTTTACACGATGAACCGGATTGTAGCAAACCAACGACAAACGGTGATTTCTAGTAACGACCAGCATCGGCATTACGTTCCACCGTAAAGCCCGAAAACCAATGTCTCCTGCAAAGCGGAAAACTCTCTACACCGAGCTTGGAAATCCATGCATCTCGCGCGAAAGGGGAACAGCCATGAACAGTCCCGATTGACACTTGCGTCTGATTACTACGAATTTAGAAAAACATGTAAGAGAGAGAGAGAGAGAGAGAGAGAGAGAGAGAGAGAGAGAGAGAGAGTGATTAGAAAACGTTGATTAATCTTCGATCTTCGTGGATAATGGATTAGAAATTTTATTTCTGTATTATGGCGATAAAGGGAATAGTTGATTGAAAGAGATTTGATATTTACATGATCATAAATAATCATTGTTTTAATTTTCCTTCCATCGCGTTGTCATAACCAAATTATCGCAAATTCCACACATACAGACAGATATAGTTTATATAATTTAAATAATATAATTTTACACCGGGAAATAGTTTAAATGATATAATTTTAAATACAATGTATCAATAATAAAATTATATTGTTATTTATTAAAATAATATAATTTTAAATACAATATAATCAATATCACGAAGTATAGTAAGTAGTTGTATGTATATTAAAAATATTTAAATTTCGTTAAATTTCATAAAATTGTGGAATCCAAGAAAAAAGAAAACAAGTGACGAAATAAATATTAGAAGAATTTTAGTAATTCACTCTCACAGCCACGAGCCTTTCAAAAGAAGAACTTGGAATTGTAAATAATAATTTTTCGCGTTGATGCAACAGTGATCTCTATTTTTCAACCCAGCTTGTTTTAAAGTAACTTGAAATAGAGGTTTATGTCACGACATGTAACAATTTATTTAGTTAGATTTTTAAAAATACAGTTAGTCGTTTAATTGAATAGAAGAATAGTATGCACAGTGCCTCACGAAAATATTGAGATAATGATAAAATTTTATACACGTATATATTGTACATGTTGTATATACCGATTTTAATATTTTATTATTTCTATTTTTTTAATTATCATTTAATACCAGTCATATACACTCTGAGGTGTATTATATTGATAAAATTTGAAATAAATTTAGAAATATATATAGAAATTATAAATACAACATGAATACACATTCAAAGCTGAGAAATATACTTGTACAGTGACTATTTAAGTAATTTTGTAATCGCTAAGGAATATACACTTGTACTTAATGCCTTGTAATTTTTGTAATTCTTTGTTCCCATTCACTGCTGTAATTTTTTATTCGTTTCGAACAAACTCGCATTTCCTGTTAATTAATATTTACCTCGTCGTTTTTCTTTACTATGTTACTACATGAAACTTTTCTAACGCTTCGGTTTCATACCATGGTCTCACGTATTTCATGTACATTTTTATAGGAAAAATGTATCAAACTGATATAAAGGACGGACAGAGGGTCAAAAAACAGAAAGCGAAAGACGAATTATTTAATGAAAATAAAATGCGAGGTAAATCCCTTTGTTAAAAGAGAAAAATAGTTAAAAAGCTCTCGGGTAATATCGAATTCAACGATGTTCCATCGAAACGTTGCGTTGTACAGAAATCCGATAACCACGGATTCTTCGTTTACCAAAATACTCTTGGGTTAATATCTCGAATTAACATGACATTGTCCCTCGTTGGATCCAATAAAATCGTAAATGCGGTAATAGGAGAACTGAGATCGCTTGCAGCGTTCGATTTATCTTCACTGTAAAATTTCCAATGTTTGCTTTGCTGTTAAAGTATAGAATTATCGCCGCTGCTATTGGCGTTTCGTTGTTACAGGCATGATCGCGAGATTTCGATAATCGCGAAATAATCGCGAGATATAATTGTCGAAATTAATTAATAAACCCGATATCGGTGATCAAAATGATTTCAAAATTTTACAAGATATACCACGAAAGATGTAGCAGAATGGACTGCTCGAATATTTATTTAATTGTGAATTGCATTAATAAAAATAACCTACGTAGTCGACCTCTATAAACAAAAAAATTTATAATTCTTTTTAAACGAGTATGTCAATTTTATTTCCCCATAGAAAATACTTCTGGCCGTTAAACGGGGGAAAAAATTCACGACTTGTACCCCAGTACGATTTGTTTCACTGAAAGGCCTAGAAGCAACTGTTCTGAGTAGGAAATGAAGACGACTTTTTTGCCATAAAATTTTATTGATGTGCAAACATTTGAATCGATACAAAACAAATTACAGGTCGTTCAGTACCAGATAACGCCACTCCTACTCGAGGTCTATCCCACGCCTCTTCACGAATCACGTGACCCAAATCAACCAATCGCTAATTTTCGTTGCATCAGCGTTGCACCTGAAGAGGCCGGATTTTCTGGCTTACCCTTGCTAAAATCACTTTTAGTGATAATAATATAATTTTAAATATCTTACGTGGTTGTACCTGTATATAATATTATATAATATAAATATTTAAATTTCGTTAAATTTCATAAAATTGTGGAATCCAAGAGAAAAAAGTGAGTGACGAAATAAATTTCTCACAGTCACAAGCCTCGCAAAAGAAGAACTCGGTAATGTAAATTTACAAAAAAAAATTGCAAAAAAAAAGTGTTTTTCAACCCATCCCTATTTTTTAACCCAGAAAAATTAAACTAATTTGGAAGTAACTTTAAAGTAACCTCCCTGACAGATGTTAATCCAACATCTTCTTTCTTAATTTCGGTAATTCATACGTGTTCAACACTTAGAACAATTCCATTTTTATATATTTCATTGAAACAAAATTTCCATGCAACTTGAGAGTCTTTCACGATAAAGATCTTTGAATTGATCGACCTTCGCACGAGTTGTCTCGTCGAATCGATCGGAGCGATAACTTGCTCCTAACAGATCGAAACAAACTCCGCGTCTGGGTGGAAAAACATGGAAAATCAGTAGAACGGAAATTTTCAATCAACATCTTGGCATGGTGGCGGCGCACGTTAGCAATTAACGTTACAGCGGCACACCACCGTGAACAATTCTCGATAATTACGTATCGTCGAATCCTCGTCTTCGCCCGGTCCAATATGCAGACAGATTGGCAGAATAATTAAGTCTGGGCCACTAGAATGGGAGGACGCTCGAATGCTGCAAATTAATATCTCGTTCGCGCCATTCCTGCTCGTACCATCGATCCGGCCAGGGATCTGGAATCAAACGGGTCGCGGCGCATCCAGAATCGCAATAGCCCTTACGAACCAAGCCACGGAAACCCGGTTTGCATTCGAAATAGCATCCACGCCTCTTTCGAGATATGATTTCGCTCAGAGATTGTTAACTGCGTACGGTCATTCTGAAATTTTCGTCGAACGTTTCTCGCTTCGAAGGGCGAGAAAAATCTCGAAAATTCATCCCATTTATTTCACTAGCGACATTATCGCCTGTCGACAATGTAAGAATTGTTCCTTGTAAAGGAACCTTGTTTTGTAATTCTTTAGTTTCTTTTGGAAACAACAGTGTTTTTCTGGTTTTGACTGATTTTTCAAAAAATGCAGTAGAATTGGTCATTGATCGCGAGATGAATCAAATTTTTCGTTATTACGAGGAACAATCTCGAGAGAAGTGTTTTTATAATTACATTTTTGGGTTTCTTGAGTTATGTTATTTTCGCTACAAGCGTCCTACATGTAAATTATACCAGATTTCGTTTCTTCATTAAGTCCAAAAATATGTATATAAATAAATTAATGAAAATATATATTAATCAGACAACCGTATAAGAATATTCGACAGACGTTATTATAATTTGAATGATAATTAAAATTTTTGTCCGAAGAGAAATTAATATTAATTTTGACAAGAATACCCGTACGTTTCGTTTATTTAACCAAGCGTAAATAAACAAAAGTTTGAAATCAGTCATATTGATGGTATTAAAATAATAATTACAATATTGAACTAACAAAATTGTATAATTATTTATAAAACTTCTAACAAGTGATAGTTCTAATAAATAATATTTTATATTACATGCAACTAAAAATGTCAAGTTTCTTGTATTTTTTGTTTTTATTTGTTGTGGAGAGTTTGCTTTTTTGAAAAATTTATGCTTTTTTTTGTCCTTCGTCATTTTTACAGTTAGTTTTTTTCAAGGATAGATATATTTTTGATTAAACATTTGAAACTTCAATGCAGATTTTATTAGCATATTTATGACTGTTTATATGAGTATATGAATTATGTTTTCAATTTTACTGCACAGAAATTTTTACCTTTTGTACTACATGTCGTACAACATTATACTATTGGAATATTCAGGAAATTTTATCTTTTTTTTTTTTCAAGGATAAAATCTAATAAATTGTTTAATTAGATGTTATATTTTTTTCTATGAAGGTTTTCTCTAAAATTCATTATTGTATTTTTTCAAAACTGATTTTGAAGTTAATTCAAAAGCAGATTAACCACCTCTTTTGTTTCTAATAATATATTCAAACATCAATTATCCTGAATGTACACTTGAAACACGATTTTAAAGATGTTGCAGAAACATTTCTCAAAATTGATCTTTATAATTGTGAAAATCTGATTCGTAACCAATTGCAATGCACAAAATGTTTGAAGTTAATCAAAATAAAAAAAAATGTAATTTTCAAAAGAAAATTGCAAACATTTTTAATATTACTGTATATAATACAATTTCTTTCACCCATTCTTTTACTTTACCAATGAAAACTAAGCAATTTTCATATTATCGATGTAGAAAGAGGTTTGATTATATTTTCGAGTTTTTTTTTTATTATTTTTCAAAATTGTTCGTTTCAATGACTCCGTAAAATTAATCAAAATGTATAAATGTAACTTTGTGAATAATTTCAAGCAATTAAGAAGTACGTTTGAAAAATCATCGTATGAAAGTGCATCTCACAAGTGATAACCTGTGAAAAAAAAATCGAAACGAATGTGTCCCTCGTGTTCCTCGCGAAGTGCGCAGCGTCCATTAAACGGCTATTGCCCGTTAAGACAGGAAAAGGACCTTTCCTCGTAGATTTACAGGGAAAAGGCTGGTCAACGGTTGCCCGCCTCTTTCGCGTGTCATTCTTCTCCTCTAATCCGTTAAATCCTACAGAGACGGAATCGCCGGAATAAAGATGACCTCGAGTAAAGAAATGTAATTCCATTCGGAACACGAAAGAATAATGAAGTCTTCGTCGGTGAAATTTGTAGCACGTAGCGAAAAAAGATCATGTTGGAATCTTAAAACATTGGAGAACTACTGTGATAATATTTACGTCAATATTTTGCAAACAACAGTTCGTCGTGAGAGTCTAAAAATTTCAAACATTTAAAGCGAAAACCGAGGAGGAATTTAAATACTTTGTGGGTCTTAATTAATTTGTTAATATTGTCATTTGCAAGAGCATACTATCTTTGATAAAAGACGTTCGGTCAAAAACAAGTATTCGAAAATAAATTAATTAAATGAAATGGTAATTTTAATTTTTTTCAATAATTAAATAGAATAGTAATTTCAAATAAATACAATAGTTTGTGACACAATTTTTTTGAACGCTTTCAAATACTTTCGTCTGATCGAGAATTTCTCGCCAGGGACGTGTAAGTAGCTCGGAAATATTAAGTTACACAAATTTCTATACAATTGAATATATACAGTATAACCAAAAAACTGCACGACTTGTACCCCAGTACGATTCGTCTCACTGAAAGGATCAGAAGCAACTATTCTGAAATGGAGACGACTTTTTTGTCATAAAATTTTATTGATATGCAAACATTTGAATCGATACAAAACAAATTACAGGCTCGATCGCTCAGTACTAGACAACGCCACTCCTACTCGAGGTTTATCCCACGTCCCCTCACGAATCACGTGACCCAAATCAACCAATCGCAAATTTTCGTTGCATCAGCGTTGCATCTGAAGAGGCCCGATTTTCTGGGTTACCCCCGCTAAAATCACCTTCAACGATAATATAATTTAATCTGATTATAATTGTGACAGTGACGAAAAGATTCTGGATTTCTGTGCAAATTTAAATTTTTACATGTATTATTAGAAAACTGGAACTAAAAAACTAGTCCAATCACGCGACATTCATCTTATTCAACTTCTCTCAATCTCTTTTCTCGAGAAAAGAGAGAATACATTTTGTTCCTACGAAGTTTATCCCGATTATCCTTTCGACGTCGAGACGATCCACGGTTAAGACCCGACGAGGAAGCACATGTGACAAGTACGCTCGACTTTTATTTCGTCAAGTCACAGAGAGCAATGATAAAGAAGAAAACGGGCGGAGGGAAGGGGGAACTGGGTCGTTTTAAACAAGGAATACGAAACAAGTGAATAGGAATTAAAAGCAGCGCGAAGATAAACGACGTTTCTGAATAGGAACGATGAATAAATCGAGGTTACGCTCCTCGTCGCGACGAATCGATGCCGACAGTATCGAAACCAATGTTCGTATCTACAATAGTCGACGAAAGCATTTGAACAATTACTATGGAAAAACATTCATGTATGTACTATATCTAATATGACATGAGATATTTTGAAATTTTATGAATATTGTAATGAGAATCTATCAACATGATTATAATAATTTAAAACCAATTTACAAATGAAAACCAGTCGAAAGAAAATTTACAATCGGGGCACTGTGTCTGTTAATAATCTATTAAATATTCTATTCTTTGTAATACTAGTGACAACAATGTGCAATTTCACGTTTATTCATTGTTCTTGTCAAGTAGAATTCTTTAGAAATATGATATATTTTGCTCGCCATTTATTTCTTAAATTTTCTTTTATATATTGTACATAGAGGTAATAAGATACTTATAACAAAAATATATATTTAAAGATATTTAAATATATAGGATATTTAAGATAATATTTAAAGATAATAAGATATTTATAGCAAAAAATAAATATCTAGTACAAAATTAGTGCATCTTATTCAACTTCTCTAAGTCTAAATTATCCGGATACTTGCGCCAAGGAAATGACGGTACGTGTTATCTTGCAGAGACCTGCATTATGTCCATTTATGTGCCTCTCTCTATCTCTCTCTCTCTCTCTTTTGTTCCTTATCTTTCATATATCTTTCCTCGCCTCTCTTCTTCTTTCATTTATTTTCACGCTCTTACTCCATCTTCCATCTCCATCTCCGAATTTGGCTATCTGGCTAACTGGCAATTTTCCATATTTAACGATATTTATAAGAAAATTAGCCTTAACAACCGTTCAGAGGTTTCGTGAATTTTTTCCTTCGGTTTTGTTATCAGCGAACTCGTGTGTCGTGCGAGCCGATTTGAAGACGGCTCTCGAGGATTAGTCGATCCATGGGCAACTTCATTGTTACGGTCGGGAGTGTATCATGAACGCTTATGCAAACGACGTATTGTTAACAAAATTGTTTTGAGTGAAGAAGATAAATGAGAAAAACAATTGAAACAATTTTCGATGATTGATCGTTGCTTCTTTAATAGAAGCTAATCTTTATTTTTTATTCTAATATAACTTTTTAATACAGATTAATTTTATAATAAAAGTTAATGTGCTCGAGGCCAATCTTTATATTCTCGAAATTCGAATCCGAAACATAATAAGGAACATGATATTAATTTTATGTTGCTAATTAAAGTAATAAATCTAGGAAAAAGAAAATTCCATTCGAATAATACTTTCTGAAGGGTTTTAAGGTGATGAGATACATTATGGAAGGATGAATGGGTTTTAAAGGTAGATGAGAAAGAGAAAGTTGCGTTTCGTCTCAGAGTCACTGCCTAGACTCATCAGTGGGGCTGATGGCAGCGACTCCTTACCCCAGACGCTTATTGTTGTAACTACCCGCTAGGCTGGCCCGATCCACTCTCCTAGCGGGGTTCCGCACGCTGCTTGCTTAACGTCAGAGAGATCGGTAGGACTTCGACGCTAGGCGCGCAGCCACTTGCGGCTCGAGGAATCCTGGGCCGCTACATTGTTATTAACGGATAATTAATCGATTAATTGAGTAATTAATTAATTAAGGGATTGAACGTTAATTGTCGAATTAAACAAGCAAACGTTCTCTAGCGTGAACGCGTCAAATTCTTGTCGGAATATGTTCACCCTTGCATTCAACATTCGTAACGACGAGTGTCGCCGTGACGAACGTGACCGTCGTGCTGTTCGAAATGGCAAACGTGACGACAATTTTGGGGAGACATTAGTCTTCGTTCTTTTACCTAGATAATTCATTGCACTTTTGAACTACAATTCGTGAGTAAAAGACGAAGATACAATAGAATATCAGAGGATTTGTACACGCAAGCGCGTATTTTGCTTGACGAACTTAATTAGATCACGTCGGGGTCACCAAAGAAGGGTTTTAAAATGCATTATGGAAGGATGAATGGGTTTTAATGGTAGATGAGAAAGAGAAAGTTGCGTTTCGTCTCGGAGTCACTGCCTAGACTCATCAGTGGGGCTGATGGCAGCGACTCCTTACCCCAGACGCTTGTGTTGTAATTACCCACTATAGACTGGCCCCGATTACACCCATCATCTCCTAGCGGAGTCCGCACACTCTGCCTTTTGCTTAACATCGAAGATCGGTAGGACCTCGACGCTCAGCCACTTGAGGCTTGTGCTAGTCAGTGTTCGGAACTCGTAGTCGAGGAATCATAGGCCGCTACACTTTCAATCCAGTTTTAATCCTTTGCGGACGAGAGGCGACTCTCGGTCGCCACGGCGTTTCGCGCGGCAGGACGAGTGGCGAGTGAGAGGCGACAGTCGGTGTTTGTTAGATTTCGTTACCTCCAACCGATAGAAACGTACTATTGGTTCTTGGAAAGGTTCCTTAGCTGTTGGTGTTCTTTCATACAAAGTGTGAAATGACACATCATAACAGAAATAATAATGGCTCCGACATTAGTTGAGACTTGGCGATCGTGGCGAAAGCATCAGAAGAATTTGTATAGAGTGATTTTGTTTGAACCCCGACAAAAATGGATTTGACAAGTGAGCTCAGCTCTAGTGAAGACGAATTTTGTTTTGATACGGTCCAAGACGAAATCCAACGTATTCATAAAGAAATTAGTGGGATAGAAAGTGAAAGAAGCGATGAAGATGATGACATAGTAGTGGGTGTAAGAACTCGAAAAATCAGAGTAATAGATAGCGAACCCGAAAGTGAGAGTGATGCCCCACAAACCTCTGATAAATCAGAATGGACAGCTTGTGATGAGTCCAGGGAAATACCACTCAGAATAAAATTCACACCGGGTATCGGCACGAGGTAACAACACTACAACGCGTTTATAGCTCATGACTGGTTACCTTGATTATATAAACTCAAGACTTCTGAATTATTTTACACCCAGCGAAGAAATTTGTGTCGACGAATCTGTCGTAAATTATACCAAATTCATGGGCGGCGTTGCTCTGGCAGATCAGTGTTCGACGTACTGCTTTATGAGAAAGTCCCTGAAGTGGTGGCGCAAATTATTTTTTTGGGGATTGGAAATTTGTTTAATTAATTCGTACATTCGCTACAAACAAGTAAAAAGGCAGAGAAACGAACAGCCACTTACACATTTGTACTTTCGAAAAATTTTGGTAGACAAATTGAGAGGAGATTTTCGACAACCACGAGATCGAGCTTCAAGATCGACCTCCGAACTCTGACGAAATTCGTCCAAACGGAAAGCTTCATGTAATTCTTACTGGCACAAAGAAGGATTGCAAAGTTTGTTCTAGTCGAAACAAACCAGGTGGAAGACATGAGACGACCTATTATTGTGATACATGTCCAGATAAGCCAAGAATGCATCTTGGTCAATGTTTTATAAATTATCATACGAAACAAAACTACAGATCATAATTTTTGTAAAGTTATATTCTTAAAGGTGTAAATATAGATAAACTATTGAAATATAACGTTTTTGTAAGATAATTTATATGTAAGATCATTTTATTATATCATGTAAGACACTCGACATATTAGCAAAAATCGCCTCGTCCTGCTACCTCACCCGGGCAAAAAAGTCATCGTCTGCAAAGGGTTAAAATTTATGTTACCATTTTTCGTGCCATTCTCTCATTTCGACTGTTATTTTCAATTTTTGAATATTGCAGTTATTATATTATATTCCAATAATTGTTTTTATTTGAAATATATATTTTTGCCTCTTATACAATACAATTTTATAATATTTATTTATAATATTTACAATTTTATTATATTTATTTTTAATATTATTAACTCTTGAAACTTGATGCTTCGTAGGAGCAATTGTTTTAAGAACTGCAATTGATACTTTTGTTGGCCACAGTTACAAACAAAATGTAAACAAATATCAAAATTCTGAACACTAACGTCCGAAATCTTTTTGGATCGAACCTAATTCTTTTTTTTTTTTTTTCTTTTTGTTAACTGTGCTTTCGTAGTGTACTGAAATGTATTTCAAAGTAACAAGATATTTTTTCGATAGATTCTTTGGATTCAGATATTTTATATTATCGTTGAACGGTTAAATTGACTGTATTCGAGATGGTGAAACCTCTCGAAATTCGAAAAAGAAAATTTTGTCTTTTTTTATAAATTTTGTATTTTGTATTTTTGTATTTTTTTCGTAATTTGAGACTCTCGAAACTCAGATAAGAAAAGAATGAAATCAATGAACAAAGAATCGTTTGCAGCGCGAGTAAAGAAGAATCTCGAACACTGAGATGCTTGGCGAACGCATAGTGATCGGCAAGATGTAGGATCGATCGTAATTCTGGAATGATGCTATAAAATATCTAAAGAATGTATCAAAAACATACCTTATCATATCATCATCAATTTTGTATATCTTGAAATATTTTTCAACACTATAGTTGATAAAAAAAAAAAGAAGTAGATTTGTTCGGGCCATTTTCTATATATTTCTAATTGTCAAAATATTCTGTACGAAAGACGTTAGGCTTCTTGTTCGTATAAAAGAATTACAGTGCAAGTCAACAGTGCAACATTAAATTACAAAACAGTGCGAATCAAATCAATCAACACGACATTAAATGCAAGATTTTTAAACAATTAATGTGACGAAAATCAATCAATTACAAATTATGTCCACTCATCACGATCTCCGATTTTCTATCAGAATCGTTCCATTTGATTTCCATTTTGCTATATTTCACCCATACGGTCATTATGCGTCAAATTCAAGCGTCTCAAACAATAAAATTAGATCCAGAAAAGAACATCGGTGTTCTTAAACAAGAATCTCGATTAGATATTATTGTAATCGTAACTGCGACCACTAAAAATTTATGTTAAAGTGTTAATTTCAATTCTTGAAACAAGAAACATTCTTATAAAATAAAATCAACTTCAAAGTTCGAGACCTCGTTCTGAATTTCGAAACCTCACGTCGTTACGTTGTAAGGATATAATTAAAAGATTATACTTTACAGTTTTACAGAACTTTTATTCGCCAGTATTTTACCCGAAATGGAAATCTTACTTTGTGCAAATAAAACTGTACAATATAAAATACAATAAAATTGTATAGTCCAATTAATAATTAAATGTAAAATTATACAGTATAATTTTTAATTATACCGTCTGTTCATTTTCCATTGCTTCGAGATATTTGTGATGTGAAAATTACATTAGACAATTGCTTCTAGAATTTTCTAGAAACAAGACGATTTGGACTTCTTGTCCGCATGAAAAAATTTATTGCTATTGTTTTTAGGCTAAACAGGCTATTATTTAATAAATAAAATAATAACATTTAATTTTTTTTTAATATACTTGTGTTTAATTATATTAATAATAATTGATAACTTTATAATAACATGAATTATTTATGAATTTATTCAATAATTTTATTAATTAGACTTTTAAATATTATAAAAAATTCAACAAAAATAATTAGAATTTTATATTATTCAATTTCATCTTTATCATCAATTATACTTATATTCTTTATTATTATTAATAATAATTTAATTATATTTTCATATATAAATTCAAAATTTTTAATAAATTTTTTTTTATTAATATTATTTTATAAAAATAAGAATATTTCCATTTCATAATTGAGTAATTTATTCTTCTGAAAAATCATCATGACAACAAATTTTTTTTATCAACAATTATAAAATTTACTCCAATTAGAGTTTTTTGTCATTTTATAAATTTTTGATTCAATATAATAATTATGTTTAGCCAAATTTTTTATGCTGGCAAAAAGTCTTATCAATCGTGGCTGTCGTGCCTATTGTTTTCATTTTCGGTCGCCGAAAACCCGCGAGCCTGTTATGTTTGGTGTCCTCCAGGAACCAGATTTAACGTCTATCGTTCAGTCAATGTCTAACTTAACTGATCTGCGCTAGAATCAAACGTACCACGATTCAAAATGACTGGCTGGAGATCATCGACAAAATGACATAAAACAGACTCGTATCGGCCGGCAGAGCACTATAGTCATTATCACCACTCTAACATGAGCAATCGTTGATCCACTATCGTGAGCTATAGTCCTAGCACTTCATATGAATCTACCATTTGCAAATTAATGCAGTCCACTTCCATCATAGCAATCTTTGGTGGAATAAATCATCAATTTTGCGAAAAACTTCACGCAAAGATTCACGAAGAGCAAAAGGAACGCTAAAGGCAGACAAAATACACAAAGTGCCTTTTGATATCTGTTCACGCGCGTATGTAGCGTGACGAGATCTTGATTAATGTGTGGACTGTATGTGTATTCGCGCGCTGTGATATCAGGAGATTTTCCCTTCGGTGATTGTTTTGATGTCGCGAGAGATGAACCCTGTTGGTCGGAAGTTATACCGATTCTAAACCTCGTAAGCCGAAGGAAAGTATGGACGCTCTCTCGGTTCCCCCTCCTTCGGCTACGGGGAATCACGGGCGCAAGGTGGGGCACAAAAGGCGGATGTGTTTCGCACGTATTCGGGAAAGTTATGGCGACACAGCCCCGCTCACAAACCGGGGGCATTGCGGCATGGAAAACTCTCCCGAACAATGTCAATCCTGTGAAAGTAATATTCATATTGAGTGATAACTGAACTTTCTGACATATTTTTCGATAAAAAAAAATGGTAGAATCAACAACAACAAATAAAATACATTGGAAAACAAAAAATGAAATTACAAAACCGCATTCCATCATAGATTACAACAAATATATGATGGGTGTAGATTTGGCAGACCAGTATTTATCATATTATTCTATCTTGAGAAACACGGTGAAGTGGACAAAGAAGACAGTATTGTTTCTTTTAAATTGCGCAATGTTTAATGCATTTAAATTATATATTGAGATAAATGGCAACATTATAAAATATAAAAAATTTTTACATGCTGTTGCACGTTCCTGGATCGAGGAATAGTCAAATACTCAAAATGTATCAAATGATTGTGATTTACCAACTTCTGTACTTGTTCCTACACCTCGCACACCAAAATTTGATCACCCCCAGAGACTTTCGGGTGATATGAAAAAACATAAAGTTGCCAGAATTATTGGGTCAGGGAAAACAAACCGATATGTACGACGTCCATGTAAAGTTTGCTCTGCTAGTAAAAAAAGAAGCGAGAGTAGTTTTATGTGTGCTCAATGCCTAGTGCCTTTAGATCTTGGACAATGTTTCAAAAAATACCATACATGCCTTAAATATGAATACTTTTGTTTTTTGTTTATATTATATATTGTAATAATTGCCATGAAATAAAAAACTGTATTTTCTTCTGTAATTATAAAAAAATTTTGGTTTTGTTTCTATTTTTCATCTGTTAAATCGTATATGATGAATATGCAATCAAAATATACTATTTTACGAAAATGTATAAAGTTTTAAATATTTACTTTAGCTTTACTCATTGTTCAGAAACCCGCGAACGAAGCCAGCGTTTGGGCCGGCGTTTGGGCTTTATGTGGCCGATATGTTGCCAGCGCTTAGGCTTTAAATGTCTCATATACCGCCGGCGCTGTAATGTGTTAAAGGACTTGGACAGTATTCAAAGAAAGTCGTCGATCAATTTGTAACGTTTACTTTCGAGCTATTGATCAGTGAGAACACATTGACGAATGAAAAATTTACAATGTTGAAGGAAAGGGCTGAAAATTTAATGTTTGAAGATGCTCAAACTACATTCGAGATAATTGTAATAATTCGAAAGAAATTCAGTGAAAGTGCTAGTACACCGGTAGATAATAATAGAATTACTGGTAATATTAAAATGACAGAAAATAATTTATTCGGCTTGAAATTCGAATATAAATCTGCTAGAGTATCGGATACTGAAGCACATCGCATTACGCCTTTAGAAAACAAATTGTGGATAATTCTTCACTGAAATACAGAAATGAAGAAATGTGGCCACTCATGATTGAAGCTAAATTTGACGACGCGAATATGAAGAAAAGTTAAACGTGTAGTACGAAAAGTACTCTCCAATCATTTCTTGATAAACATTTAAGAATACCATAATTGATACGTTACGAAGTAAAAATTCAGAAAGTGAATTAACTGATTTTCTTGGTTTTCAAGCTATAAAATTCATACAATATATTAAAACTTCTCGAAGATCGAGAAAGTGTTATAGTTTTAGATTCCGATTCCAAAGTGGAAAAAAGGTCTAATATTCAGAGATCTGTGAGCGGTGGACAATTGAAAAAGAGAAACAATTACGGATGGTCACTCGTTATGGTCCGCAATCAGTTGCCAAGTGGTTAAAAAAGCGTTACATTTAGAAGAGGACTACAGCCGTATCAAAGCAAGAAATAATTTTATCACAATGAAAAATGAAGATGCAGAAATGTTGACGAAGTTCCTACACCATTATTCCCCTAGTCACCACTGATGTGAAATGCGAATTTGTCATGACAGACACATTGGATGACAAATGACTTTCAGCGGTACTACATTGTTAAATTTATTATGTATATAACTGTTGTGGCTTGATGGACCAATTACGCAATATGGAGATGCTTGAATTTGAGGCGGATAACGACCATGTGAGTAAAGTACAATGAAATGATACAAAATGCAATCGATAAGAGATATGAGATGAGTAGATGTTTTTCTAATTGATTGATTCTTGTCGCGCGGATCGGCACGTCGCACTTACTTGTAATTAAATTATAATTGATAGTCGCTAATCTTTTGTAAAACTTTGTCGCACTCTTGTAATTAATTGTCGCGCTAATCTTTTGTCGCATTAAAAATCGCAAACTGACTTGTTTGATTCGCACTTGAGATTCTGCTTACTGAATTTAATGTTACACTGATTTCCCCGGTGATGGCGGGCCTGTTTTATACGAGTGTGATGGCGAGTGCTGGCCAATCACTTCGAAACGCGAACCGTTTGATTGCCCTAACGTAATTCCTCTAAAAACGGTGAAATTATTAAACATCGATAGAATAACCGTTTTTAAAGAACATTCAACATAAGAAGCAGGTGGATCAGAAAGAAAACAATAAGTGATCGCGTCATAATAGCCACAACAGAGCGTAGCAGAAGTTAGAATTTCTTGCCTGCATGAAAAACTGAGCAAACCGTTGGCCTTATTCGAACATATTTAAATAGAATAATCATTTCTTTTACGTGGACAAGAAGCCTAATGTCTTTCGTATAAAATAATCCTAACAATTAGAATTATAGAAAATGGCTCGAATAATAGTAAATGTACATTACATAATAATTATATTATAATATTGTACAGTAAATGTATATTATTGTATTCGATGCAGCGTAACACACTAGCGAGAATTTATTAATTATGATAATTAATAATTATATAGCGTAGTTGATGAGAATTTATAATTATGTAGTAATTATGTAGTATTGCAAAGTAAATGTATGTTACAGTATTCGATGCAGCATATCATACTAATGAGAATTTATTAATTTCTGCTTCAACGGACGCTAGATTTTGTAAAACTAATATCGCTACGTCTGTAGTATATCAATATTAGTTGTATAAGGAGTGGAATAAAAATTTTGTAAAATTATATAGTGTAATTTTTTAATTATGCCCTTACAACGTAACAACGTTTCAGATTCAAGAATTTAAAGTTAGCTTCGAACCCATTCTTAATGAAAATCTAACCTGACGATGGTTTATTATTAAGTATTTATTATCAAGTATCTATTATTAAGTATTTCGTAAAAATTAAATTAATTTATTTCCACAATTAAATGATTTATTCATTATTTCACGAAATAAATTATTTACTACGTGCCAGGATCTTTATTTGTCATTTGATTTTCATAGAAATAACTAACTTCTCACAAAAACTAGCACGTCTAATGTTTATATTTATTATTTCTTATACGACTACGGTATAGTTGTTACGCTTATCTACAGACACAAGTTGAAATGGATTTCGCTCGATTTTTTGATGATGATAGAAGAAATTTAGATATGCTTCGTGATTATATATTAATAAAACAAGTATTTGTTAAATATAATCCTCTCCATTCTCATTTGCAACTTTAACAGATACCCCTTAAATTTTCTTCATTAACGGAATAAATGTTTAAGGAACGAATCCTATTAAAAACTAAAACAAATTTCTGCCGTGATAACAAACACTAATAAATTATTTTGATTTTCATTGACTATTTTTTTTCTTTCACTTGAGTATTTTGCTTTCATTGATATTTATTTCGAATGTTATTTTAAAGATAAATTTTCAACTGTCGAGCAAATATTATTTTCTTAAATAATCAGTGTAAAAAATAATGTTTTTCCATTATTTGGATAACTTCAAATTCCTTTAATTGACCAAATATATATTATATATATTTTATTTATGTATATATATATATAATGAATCATGACTACATAAATGTTTAAATAAATCTTTTCTTATCATTAATAATAAGAAAATATTATTGTAATCATTCTTCTCTCCTACATTAATATATAGAAGAATGTACACAATAAAAACATTCTGTGCAATTAAAATTAATATAAATAATGTTTTATGACGTTTTATATATTTATTTATTTGTCTATATGTTTATTTATATCTACAATCCTCAGAGTGTTAAAACACAATAGCTTTTTTAAGAAATTGGAAATCAATGTATCTTTGATCGTAATTAATTTCTCTGTATAATATCTTTACACATGTTTTAGTTACAGGTAAATAATCAAATATTCAAATATTGTAGCGTAAAATGTTTCTACTGTGTTTCTTTTTATGTACCTTAACGTTACCGATAATACAAAGAATGATTTGTGCGAAATTTATAGTTTAGCTGTGTTCTTCACTATTTATATTATATTATCTTATAATTTCTATTAATATATTAATATATATTTTAATATAATAATTAATATTATTAAAATATGTTTATTAAATATATATTACTATATATTTTAATATATATTTATTGGGTTGACAACTAAGTCATTGCCGATTTCAAATAAGAGGAATCCAAATCAATTTTCTTGACATAACCAAGGGTTTTTAATTTTTTTTTTTCAATGCATGTATGCGATACATTGAGCTTCTCTGCAATGTCTCGTGTTGTGCTGTGACGATCTGAATCGATAATGGCCTTGATATGGGTTTCACTTCGACTGGGCGGCCAGATCGTTGTGCATTTTTCAGTGAAAAATCAGCAGAACGAAATCTTTCAAACCAATTTCGACACTGCCTTTCTTTTAAGGCTTCATCTCCATATACGGCACATAACTTCTTTTGTGCTTGCGATGCGTTCTTGCCTTTTCGGAAGTAATACAATAAAATGTGTCGGAAGTGCACGTCCTGTTTTTCCATTTTTAAATTGGGATAAAAACAAAACTAAAGAACTAATCGATATAATTTTTTTACTAATTAAAAGTAGAAGTCCACACAGTAAGAAAAAAATATAGGTTAGATGCTCTGACCACGTTAACAAAACAAAAGAAAGTGTAGAGTGAATCTATCGACAAAAGCGGCAATGACTTAATTGCCAACCCAATATTTTAAACTTGTCCAATGTCCAAATTATCATAATAATTAAGTGTGAATGTTCGAATTCTTTTGTGAGCATACACACACACACACACACACAGAGCTGTATAAATACATAACTGACAGACTCGATATTTCCAGAACAAAACAATAGAAACAGGAATTCTAATTTCACGTTATAACAGGAATAAGTAATTAGATCCCATTCCCTCGTCCATCTTCAGTGAACGCCCTCTGTGGCGCGTTTTGCGAAGTTTAATTTAAATTTAAAATTTCGAGGATATTACTTGCGGAACGCGATTTACGTGCTTTCTAGTGTCCGTTTAACGTTTAATGGTTCATTTCGGGATTATTTTTGGGCTATTCATATGCAAGTAAGTTTTCTGACGTTACGAGAGTCCTTTTGAGCCACAGCTGATAGGTTTTTACACGTGTGACACACATACGTAGAAAATCTATCGAATTTTGTGTCGCGAACAGTTTGTGATAACCTTGTACGCGTTAATACACGTTATGAAAGTGTTTTATTTACTTTAGAATAAAGTTCTATTTTTATTTATTTCAAAAATTATTTAATAGTATTAAATAATTAATATATTTATAATATTATTAATTAATATATTTATCAATAATATAAAATATTATTAAATATTTAATAATATTATAATATTTTATAATATATATATAACTGTATATAGTTTATGTTATTATAATAATATAATGATATACTGTACATCATATATAATACTATATACTATGTTAATATGTAATAATATTATATATTATGTGATATATGACAATATGATATAATCATTTAAAATTCTACTTTATTTATTTATTTTTATAAACAAAATGTATCTCTGTTTCTAATATTTAACTAAAACTACCGACAGGTGTCTAATAGACACCAAAATATTCTACATAAATTTAAAATCTATACAATCGTGTCTAAATAGAAATCAATATTAATTTTGATAAAAAATTGACTGACGTATCTAAAAAAGAAAAATCTGAAATCTGAACTATTGACGGGTATGGTAACTCTAACGTTCATGGTCGTCAGGTTTTGTTACGTATAAAGCACGAAAATGAAAATATATTACAAAATCTACACGTGTACATAAATTTTGCTTTGTATTATGTTATAACATTATTATAAAATATTATGTGTAAACATCTAGTATGCTTCATATTAATTTCTTTATTCTTATTGGTTCTATTGAATTCGATATAATAATTCTATTGGCAAATTTAATAAGAAGATTATTAATATTTGTAATTGTATTCTTCAAATACTAATTAAATTTTTAATTTTTATATCGTTTCCAATGAAGTTTAAAATTAAAATAATACGATAATTTTACAATAATTGATAATGTAATTAAAATACAAATTTTAAGATCTACTTGCATTAAGTATTAAGAAATTTATATAATTTTAATTATTCTAATAATTATTATCGACTCTGTATTATGAACTTTTTAAAATTTCTCTATCAATATTTTTAATACCACTTTTACACATAGTATGTTACAGCATTGACACCAAAAATAGATTTAATTGATAATATGATTGTAATGTAGTTATTGGTACTACACTGACTTCCATTGTATTCGAAATTGTTTTTTAATTTATACAGTAAAAGTCTAATTAATTGAATAATAGTAAGATACAATTCCAACATAATAGATAATATTCCAATCTATTTTCATAATTATTACTTATTAATATTAAGTAATGAGTAATAATAAATGATAAATAACAAATAAATAAATCATAAAAAGCGGATTAGAATATTATATATCCCTATTATATTGAGAGTATATCCTCTCGATAATCAATTAATCAAATATTAATTAAAATTGACATAATAAATACTAGTTTCATTAGTTATTCATTAAGCAAAATAATGAAGTATTTTATTGAGTAATAATATTTTATCAAATTATTATCTTAAACTTATGTAATGACCTGAGAAAAGTGAAATAATTAACCTGATAGAATTTAATAGCGGAATTTTATATGGATTAAAATATTCAATTATTTTTTAGAGGAAAATGGAGAAATTTCAAAGATGGAAGATGGAACATGAAAGATCTACGAAAATTAGGTGCAATAAAAACGTGATGCATTTATTAAAGTGGACTTTTTCTTAATAAGATTCCGAGTCCAGGTTTCTAATTAAATTAAACCGATCTTTCTAATTTAAGTCAATTCCAAAACAAATCTCTCTCTTAACCACCAATCCGGGCTGAAACAATTGGACAAATTACAAGCATAATAGTTACAACACGTTCAGCGATAAGCGTGCAAAGCGGTGAAAACATCGGACAAAAGGACAGACGAGAGGGCTAAAATCAGCCACGTATTGCGCTCAATCATCGGCAGTCTGCAGACGACAGAGGAACATCGCAGGAAGGAGCCACTAACGACCAAGTTCCGCTGTTTTGCTAATTATCCAGGCTCATCCAATCTCACTTGGCCGAGGAACCCTTTATCCTCGCTGTCTAGCCTCCGGTAACTTACACTCTCTCTCCCTCTTATTCTTCTTGTTCTTCTTCTCCTTCTTCTACTCCTCTGTTTCTCGTCCAACTCTTTCGCGCATCCTTGTATCGGGCTTCGTCACGAGAAGCGATCGTTAGTCAAGAAACTCTCTCACTTGCCCTCGCTCTTGGGTCAGCCACTTGCGATTATCGATCAGATCATCAAGCCAGGTGTGACTAGCGTTCGTCTTTCAATGTGCTTCTTGCTGCTTGCTGAGAGGCAGTTTCAGGTCTGATTTTGGCTTGATACGCGCTCGCAGTTTGCTCTCGGCTCGATCGAGAATTATTCTGTTGCTCAAACTGTGTGAACTTGTATTATAAATAAACTCTCTAGCTCGTATTGATCGTATTCGTAAGCAAAGTTAAATTCACCGTGACGATACTGTCAAGTAGCGACGAAGTGAATGTAGTTTAAAAAAAATCTGACACAGCACAACACAGCTTTCGGCTGACACAATGTAACATGTTGTACCGACTAAAGACTAAGAAGGAAATCACGAGACAAGAAGTTAACGAAGCTGGAGAATAACTGCAAGTTACGTGTAAAAATAATGTAGTAATAAATATCACAAAATGCATTTTTCCAATTAAAATTAGTGAACAATGTTAGCATATATATCTATTCATAGTTTACATTTCTTCAGGTTTCGTTCCAGAAACAAATGGAATAGAATCTAATATCCGGTTACAGATTTACTTTCAAACTTTAAAATAAAAAATCTAATACTTAATTGTATCAGATGATAATTAATAATTGGATCTTTTTGCTTAAAAGTTGAACGCGAATTTTTATCAACATCCTGTCAATTAGATAAAATTTCAACTCTAAAATACATTGTTGCGAATTCAGCGTTCGATATTACAAGTTCTAAATCCGTGACATAAACAAGAAATTATGCATTTTAGGGTTAACGCGGCGAATCCTCTTTATTTTTAAATGAAATTTGTAGTCCAACGACTGTAAGGAATTGCAGAATGGACTACCTTTGCAGGGATGTGATTGAAATCTAAGCGAATCTGATCGAAACCAGAAGAGCGAATCGATTATCGAGCCTTGCTCCTTCTCTGCTCCTTCGATCTCTGAGTCAGCTACTTGCGATTATCGATCGGACCACTAATACCAGGTGTCACTTCAGCGTTCGTCTTTCAACGTGCTTCTTGCCACTCGCTAAGAGGCAGTTTTAAAAGAGGGATGGTCGAGCCGGCCTTCTGCTCACGTTCCTGTTTGCGAAAACCGTAGTATCGGGGCCGTATAACGAGCTGTCTTTGTCCCTTTTCCCTCGTTTTTCCGCCTGGAGATACCTTTTCTATTCGATTTCGTCCCTTTGCCGGTTGAGCTACGCGAAATCTCGTCCCGACAGAATCCCGCTGGAACCGCCGCTTTTTTGTCCAGCCACTCGTCGTCGTCCCGTTCAGAGAAACGAACGATGCCAAACCTTGAGACGTTCTCCATTTCAGACGCAACTTTCGAGCGTGGTTTCGCCGGTGGTTGATTCGTGAAAAGTTTATTTCTCAACCGACGGTTTTCTGGACGGGAAAAAAAGTTGGAACACGGGCTGTACAATGTTGTAATGAACTGTCCTCTTTGTTTTGTTGTTTCTTTTTCTGTGATTTACCAGCAGTTTAAAAATTTATTTAAAATTTATTTATTTATTTATTTAAAATTAATGTAACTAATAATGTTCGGAATGGAAAGAGTTTTTTGAAAAGCGGACACGATCGAGCGATTCTCTTGTAATTCTGCGGCAGTTGGTACGATTAATCTAAAATTTAAAACGATCTTTTTGTCTATTTTTTAACTTAAGTTGGACTGAACTCGATATTTCAGCTGGTTACGTTTCATTCACTTTTGGTTTGAAACTTTGATTGATACAAATGCAGTATTAAATTAAACGTGACGATACATTGTGAATACAATGAATTATTAGATATCAACCAATTATTAAATGTGACGCCGAATTATGACATTTAATGATAAATGAGCTTCTCATTTGCCAAATGGATTAACTGCACGAAACAAAAACTAAAGGAAATTGATAAAATATAATATGTTCTTTTACAGTTTAATATAATATATATTACTATAATATATTCTTTTTACATTTTTTCAAATTCAAATAAATATTTATTTAATAGCGTACAAAATTACATTGACATCTGAAATAAATTATTTATTTATTATTTGAAAAAAATGAAAAATATAATTATTAAAAAAAAGTTTGTTACTTAGGTATAATAATTGTGTTCTAAGTACAAAAAGTTTAACAATAATCAAAACTTTAAAAAAAGTTCAAAAGTAATTAATTACAATCAAATAACAAGATGAAAGCTAGATTTGGTTATTATTTTTGGTTATTAGATTTAGACATTGAAAAAAGAGTTATATAAAAGTTATTCTACAAGAAAGCTTCTTTATATTTTGAAAGGGAAAATTGTAGAATAAAATTTTCTCTTTGAGGTCTCGATTTCAAAGAAATAGTATTTGAACATGTACTTAAATACTGGCCTGACACACTTTCAAATTTTAGTTCTTCTCGAAAAAATGAAAAAAGTTTCATTCTACACTTTCAATTTATTTTCGCATGTAGAATGTTCCATTGATTGTTCATTCCAGTCCAATTCAGAATTAATCAAATTCGAAGTATATCTGACAAACTCGATTTTCTCGAAAATGGAGCGTCATATGAAATAACATTATTCTATATTTTTGAAATATTTTGCCATGTAGACTAACTATTTTTTTCAGTTGTGCCATGAAATAGTTGTATGTAGTATTATGTATGTTATATGAAATATTTTAAAATTTCATCAACAGTGTCATATAGTCGTAAAATTCAAAACCAATCTGAAAATATCCACAAGGTGTACCAGTAACTATCTCAAATATCTCTGTCGTTTTTGGAGACATGAAAAAATTTTGTTAACAAATATTATTCAGTACAGAGAAAACCATAATATGTCAGTACACTTTTTTTTTAGATGAAGGGGTTTCAGAGATTTCAAGACCACTTCTACTTTTTTAATATTTTTTGATATATTAATCGATGCAACTCAACATTTTTTATAAAAGTATAAATTTACGTATATCGGGAAATTATTAGTTTAGTAAATATTTTAACTTCAATTTTGTAAAATCTGTGCATGAATACAAGAATATTGTTTCTATTTTTCATCTTTCATATAACAGATATTATAGAACTGAGGTTAAAACACAACTTTATTAATAAAATTTTTTCATGTGTCTATAAACAATAAAGTAGTCATAGTTATTGGTCCACTCTGCATAAATCATGTAAAGTGAGTCACACAACTTGTCCATCGCAAATAATTTTACTACTATTCTACTAAAAAATATTTTATACTAAAAGTTGCACAATATTTAAGAGGAGATACAATAATTTTTTAGAATAATTTATGATATGAGATATTAAATTATTTATTTATGAGATTTAAGATAATCAATTTTTTTTTAATGGAATGCATGCTTGTTTTAAGCTGAATTTAAGACAGCAGTAAATTTTCTACAGGAAAGTACTAAGATTGATTTCTTTTAAAAATCTAAAAATTGCTAAAAATTGCTAAAACTTGCAAAAACATTGTTTATGAGTTCAATTGTTCAGTTCAGTTACAACAGATCATATCCATTGACTTATGTACATTTGCAACAAACATTTCGCTAATTATTTGGCTTAGGATAAATCAAACTGAGTATTTTCTTATAGAAAAAAAACTGTTGTCTTAAATTTAAATAAAATAACAAGCATTCCGTTCAATATCATCTTGATAACATAAACACCGTATAAAATATATTATTCGTATAAAACGTATTTTTGTAGAACCGATAATTTTGAAATTAAAATAGAATGACTAATGTGATCCATTCTGTATACTCAACAGTTTCAATTAAAAATTAAATTTTAATTAAAAAGAAGCATACTAAGATCAGCAATTAATCAATTAAAAACAACGTATCTTACTTATTTACATATCTCAAACTATCTAAACTTATTTATCGTAACTATTCAAACGTAATTTGAAATCCAACTAAACAAGGAACAACGAACATTCGTCGCGTGCACCGTTTATTATATTATTTATAATTATAATTATTTCACTGACATTATATTTTATTTTAGATTTAATATAAAATAAATTTTTAAATTCATCTTTATTAAAAAATCATACAATTGAAATTATCTGAACTTTAATACCAATATTTATTTTATTAATCACTTGCGCTGGCAACTGATTGCGGACCGTAACGAGTGACCAAACTGTATACAATAATTCGTCGCTTTCTTTTTCTTTGGAACTCGCCGGTACGATATCACTGGATAGAAATTATTGAAAAGTAATAATTTATTATTTGTTTTGCCTGGGTTATACTTAAATATATTTAAAATTGAGGAAATATAGCAATTTTGGGACAAAAAATTCATGCCGTGCGTGGCACGTCATTCCAGCGCAAGAGGTTAATAATTTGTTATCCATCACTAAAAATTTTATATTTTAGTGATGAAATATTTAATCCATCAATGATATTGATCTTACGGATATCCAGAATTCAATAATTATGAAATCAATTGTTATATAAATAATTATATAAATTTAGATCAGTTTGCCAGAAGAGTGAGAAAGTGAAAGAGAAAGAGAGAGAGAGAGAGAGAAAGAGAAAGAGTCGCGAAAAATAATACTTTGAGATCTAGAAGGTGATACAGCGGAGGAAATTATCCATAAATCGTGTCGCGGCGTGGCCGGAAGCGTGGCGGGTCGCGGATCCGAGCCGAAATTCTCGCCCTTCGCAGCCCAGATATCGGTCGTGTCCTTTTTGTTTCGTCTGGGAGAGAGGGGGAGGAGGAGGCCCACGGTTTCCAGTTACCACCGCGAGTTTCGCCGACTCGCAAACTTTATCGGACTCCAATGATGCATCGTCCGGAAATGGCGGAGGTAGTTCCTGGCCGGAAGTGCGCCACATACGTAGGAACGGTGGCCGAGCGGGTACGTGTGTACGTGTACCAGGCTCTCGCGTTATTCCCTGTCTAGCCGTGATACAGATCCCTCCTGTGCATAAATAGTAACGAGTCCACGGCAACGAGTAGTCGTGTGCTAGCGGTGCTCGTTCTCTACTTACGCTTTATACTCGGTTTCGACGCTCGAACCCGGTATATTTCGCGTTTCTGGGAGAGACGAGCGCACGAAAACTGCGCGCGCGTTATTGTTAAATGTTTGCCTCGGGTAATTATTTCATTTTACTTTGCGGTGGATTCCGAAATACTCCTCGTACGGGAGATTTTTTCGTTGTAAATTATTGAAACGGAAACTGTAACGGAGATGTATTGTACTGTTCTCTCTATTTACTTTATTCGTAAATAAATGCGTGATAAATATAACAAATACATTTAAGGCACTTCATTTTGATTTGGAAAATTTTGAAATACTTTCTGGGAATATGTATGTGAAATTGTTAAAGAGGAGAAAATAATGAAGCTATATTTTTAATTTATTCGTGGATGAATGTATTTCTTTATGTATTTATTTACGTTTCATACTTTAGATTCGGAGGTTTTAATGTTAAATAAAAATAAGAAATAGACGTAATTGAATTCTGACTAACAAATTAACTGAAGCTACCAAAATGGTCAAAATAACCAATTTCATAGAAATTTTTCAGATTTGTAACGGTGAATTTTCAAAAATATAATCGATTTTTTGCAAAATATATAAATAAAAGCTTGTGCGTTCTTTATTATAAATAAATTATTTTCTGCTTCTGATACTTTAATTTTGTCGATGGACAAAATTAATCAATATCATTATTCGTCGATAGTTCTAATTTATACATAATTAAAATTCTATATCTAATTTATACATAATTAGAATTCTATATCTAATTTATATGTAATATATTACTGTTTCAGTTTAGTCTAATCTTATTAGTTCAGATCCACGTGAAATATCAAAAATATTTCTCTTTTTTCCATTAGTTGAAACTTGACATCTATGACTGACTATATTTGTTTTGTAGATGACAATTATGATTATTAAGCACATGTTACAGTACCATAAAGTTATATATACAACTATGTGTTGAAATATGTATAACATGCCCAAGGGAATTAAGCTATTTAATGTTTGGATACCACCAGTATTTGTAAATTTATGCAATATGGTTGGTTTATTTGATCTGGTTGGCTTGTCTAATTTATATACCTGATTTGTGTTTCCCATTGCGTGATTGTTATATCTAATGTATATTGAATATTTCGCTTATACAGATTATATTAATTATAGAAGCGTTGGAATTTAAATATTGGAACACTACACGTTGTGTCAATATCGTTCGTTATTACTCTTCCTAAATTAATTGTTCTCTTAAATTAAATTATTGTATAATACATGTTAAAGAACATGCACGAATTTTAAATATTTTGTATACTGGTAAATAATTACTTTTATACAACAATAAATAATTCGGACAATTTATAAAATTGCACAATTGTGAAAAAGAATTGTCCAAAATAAAAATGGGAAACATGTAATAATATAATATTTAAGTATATAGTAACATGTTATATATTATATAATTATATGATATTATATAATTATATATTATATAATTATATGATAGTTATTCATATTTATTGACGATTATTTAAAACGAACTTCCTCTTTGAACTTGTCCAATTGAAATCTGATATGTTAGTCTAAAACAAATAGTTTAAATATTTTCCAAATAATTCTACACGCATAATAAAGTAAAAAAAAGAGCAGAAATAAATTTGTATTATCTAAAATCAAAACTAATATCGAAATACTAAAATGCAACATCTTTTCCGATTTTTGCGAGCAGAAAGCTTTAAATTTCCAGTTAAATATTTACAGTCTAAAGTAAATTCTTGTTTAATACAAAAAAAAAGTAAAAAATAATATTTGGAAAAAATATTCTATCGAACATGGAAACAGCTCCGGAGCACACATATGTACGTATCTCTTTTACAGTAAGCTTTCCGGTTTTTTTTTTTTCAATATTCACAATATTCGATACACGTGCGTCAAATCCAAACATTTCTGCTGCGATAAAATATAACTACTATATAAAGTTTCTTCTATCTCTCAAAAAACAAAACATGCACGTACAAATGAAAAATCTCTGCTTTGTTGTTACGCACAGGTATTTCCGCTCTTTTTTTCTGTCCTACAAGTTTTCTATATTCCGCTCGAATGCTTCAAATCGTATCAACGAAGTAGAAATTCCAGCTGAGGGTAACAACTTTTTATCACTGAAAGTGATTTTGACGGGGGTAACCCAGAAAATCGTGCCTCTTCAGGTGCAACGCTAATGCAACGAAAATTAGCGACTGGTTGATTTGGATCACGTGATTCGTGAGGGGGCGTGGAGTAGATCTCGAGTAGGAGTGGCGTTGTCTGGTACTGAGCGATCGCGCCTGTAATTTGTTTTGTATCGATTCAAATGTTTGCATATCAATAAAATTTTATGGCAAAAAAGTCGTCTTCATTTCTTAGTCCGAACAGTTGCTTCTGGACCTTTCAGTGAGACGAATCGTACTGGGGTACAAGTCGTGCAGTTTTTTACTTGTCTCATTTCAATTTGTCAATTTCTTTGCGACTATAATTATGAAACACGATCTTTGATATATTCCAATTTCACTGACATTTATTATTTCGTTTCATAATTAATTTGATTCAAGCTTTTCAAATATCATTTTATGCTGACATTGCCGATGAGAATTGGGTCAAATATTAATTTAATTTAAAATTCAATCATGTCGTTTTATTTTTATTTTTTTCTTAAATATTTCAAATTTCATTAATTTCAATACATATAATTAATTTGCAATCTTACACCAAGATAATATTAGATATTATCATTATAGGTAATATTAAGAATAAAATTGTAAATGGTAAATTTCGTACAATATGTTTGTATATATATACTTATGTACATAATTCTGTCCATAAAATGAATATGAAAAAGACAGAAATTTAAAAGATTTAAAGATTTAAATAATCAGTTTAAAATTACCAAAAATATTTAATCCGATTATGTGTACGTGTATGTGTTTTATATAAATAAATAAATTCTGTTACCAAATAAATTCTGTACGCGTATATGTTTTATATATACTAAATAAATTCTGTTACTATTCAAGTACGTTGTTCAAAGATGATATTTACAATGCTCATTTATATCCAAAATAATATTACGTAAGATGAAAAATAAATAGGCACTAAATTTATTTTAAAAATAGATACGCATATTATCATCAGTTAGGCATATTGTCACAATACGTCCAAAATGTCTATAACAGAGAAAGCTTTAAAATGAGCACAAGTTTGTTGTACGATTTTCTTCTACAAAATTATAACTGTTTCAATATTATATTATAAATCGAAAACTCCTCAATCAAACTAACAAAACAGTAAAAAAAAAAAAAAAAAAAGAACAACAGTCATTTTCGAGAAATTCGTCAAATCTACGCTGTCAAAGATCAAAGACGTCGTTCGATTGGAAAAAAACGAGCAGTCGGAATTTTCTTGGCTGTTCTACGCATTATCGCGGTTCTCGTCGTCAAGCCGAAACTCAAATCACAGTTTGGCCCGTTTCGATGCGCGATTTATCGGGGCGACTAATCCCGAATGTTGTTCGCGTGTATCTGGCCACTTCTCGACGAGCCGAAAAAACGCTGAAAATCGTCATCGTGGCCGCGTTTGACCTCCATTCTTTCCCGCAATATTCCCGGTTGGTCGGAGTTTTCCCGATGTTGCTCCATAAGCACGGCGGTGGTAGCAGCGGCGTGTAAAATCAACGTGTGTTACACCGCGGGAGAGATTTTGCTTTTAGCGAGAAAATGATGACGAAAGGAAAACGAAGAATTCGAGCCGCTCCGGTATCCACTTTCCGCTTGTTTGTTGCAAATGGAAACGAATCCTGGCTGGGGGAAATAATTCGAGTTGTATTTCGGAAGCTGAAATATTTTATTTAGGCGATATTGCAACTTTTAGTAATATTTAATTTTTACGCTGGAACCTTTATTTGTTAACAGATGCAACAGTAAATTCTTTTTGAATCAATTTGGCATTCTTTCGTTAAAAATTATTTATTTTCTACGATCCGCAACGTAACGAAACGCGGCAAATTTTTAAGAGATTAAAGTAAATTGCACGAACGAACGAATAAGTAAAGCAGACTCGTGAAAATATTCGAACACTTGCGACAGAAAAACTTTACGAGTATTCCAGTTTTCACAACCGGGAAGGGGATGAGTTTACGCGGAGAAAATAGGTGGAAAATATGGAATAACATTTTTCCCTACGAAAAAGTTCTGTTTCCAAGAAAACCGAGTTTAAAAATTTGTCAAGTACACTTTGAATTCGATTAATTCCGAACTGGATTGAAATAAACAACCGACGGGAAGTTACTCTACGCGCGAAAGTAAATTGAAAATGTAAAACAAAGTTTTGAAAGTTTATCAAAAACGCGCCAGGCCGATTTTTAACTAAATTCGTTCACGCGTTATTTTCTTCGAAACGAGCGTCAGCCGGAAAAAATTGTATTCCGTAGGTTTTATTTATTTTCGCGCGTAGAATTACTACGCTAATTATTTTCTTGCGTGCAGTGAGCAAATTTTCAACTTCAATTTTATCGAAAATGAAGCACCGTATGAAAAATTTTTATCATACGTGTATGTATTTTTGATGTATTTTTAAAACATTTTACGCGACATTCGCATTTCTCCAATTTAGAGAATTTTGTATAATACAAATTAAAAAAAAAAAGATAACATTTTCATTTTGAGAGTTTGAAGCTTTTACTTTCAAAATACATTGTTTATTTTATTCTAGAATGATTTTAGGAAAAGAAAAGACATTCTTCTTCTCGAAAATGCTATAAATTATAATGTATGCAAATACGTTGAAAATTGTTTTTCATTACTGAATCTATCATGAATTTCGAGATTGAAAATTTGATACAATAAAACTTTCTGTACAATTTTTTTTCAAAAAAACCGAATTTCTTCGAATTTTCGTCTTCTGAAACTAACATTCAAAGTTCAATAAAATTGCAAAAAAATTCCTACGTCAAATTTTCGGGTGTCGTTGTAGAACGAATGTAGGCTTCAATTCCATAGTAAGTACAGTTAAGAAAAAAAAACCTTCAATGTTTTTACATACTGCGACATATAACATTTTCGAGAAGAAAGGTATCTTCACTCACTCACCCGCTATGTGACATAAGAACATTTTAGAACAAAATAAATCAAATATTTTGAAAGCAGATGGTTCAAGCCTAAGTTTATTATTATGCGATTTTTTTTCATAAAATTACAATAGTTTCAATACTTTACTGTTCAAATACCTAATTGTCCGGATATTAATGAGACATCTCACCAAAATTATATATATATATATATATATATATCGGTTGTGCAATATCATCGATGAGACATCTTGCTTTTACAGGGTGGTCACTGAAAAACTGAAGGGTTTGAAAAAATCATAACTTGTTCATTTTCAATCCTTTTCACTTCTTTTCTCGTAGGTTATAGAGCATCCCTAGGAGATTAAAATAAAATAATAATAATAATTCCAAATAAAATAATTAAAAATTAACAAAACATGTGTTTGTAAAAGTTATTTTTGTTTTATATCATTCAGTGTTTTAGTGACCATCCTGTACAACTCTATTGACGATCTCTTTACAACTTCCAATAGGGGAGACATCTCGCCCTACTAATATTACCCATGGTGATAACAATATTTCGTGTTTTCAATATTTTTAGTTGATCCTAGCGAGATAATTCGTCGGTGGCATTGCAAAAATGAAATTATCAAACAAAACAAATTCGTCAGTGGACAACAACATATGTAGTTGTGGTTAATCCGGCGCAATAAAATAAAAAGCTGCACGACTTGTATTCCAGTACGATTCGTCTCACTGAAAGGCCCAGAAGCAACTGTTCTGTCTAGGAAATGAAGACGACTTTTTTGCCATAAAATTTTATCGATATGCAAACATTTGAATCGATACAAAAGAAATTACAGGCGCGATCGCTCAGTACCAGACAACGCCACTGCTACTCGAGGTCTACCCCACGTCCCCCCATGAATCACGTGACCCAAATCAACCAATCGTTAATTTTCGTTGCATTAGCGTTGCACCTGAAGAAGCCTGATTTTTTGGGTCACGCCCGCTAAAATCACTTTCAATGATAATAACGTATAGACTACTCGAACGTACGCAATTTTCGTTCGTTTTTAGATAGTCCCCGTGACAAACGAACGAAATTTCTTTTTCTTTCTTCCTCGACTACACCGCGACTGACCTTGATCAATCTTCGTTCTGGCGAAAATCTACGCGGGCTATTTCTAGCACGGCCTTTATCACCGAGCTACACAGCACACGATTCTCCGGGACGTATCGTTGATTTTCCGCGTGTCGTAAATGTTTCCTCCTCTTCCCGAAGACAGAATCCGCATCGCGTGACTCGCTGATCTCGACCACCAGAATTAATGGCGGACTTTGTGAACGCGGCTCGGAAATGTGGCCAGTGACTCCTCGCAGGAGTGGGACGATAACACTAGAACTACTGAAGACCAAAACACAGAATTTTCATCAGAGATATTAAAGCGAAAAGAAAAGATAGAGAAACTGTAAAATAGAAAATACAATGGAATACACAAACTTTTATTCGTGTATTTTGTAAAAGATCATTTAATGTTTGAAAATACACTGCTTTACATCTACAATATAACGAAAATTATGAATCAATCTTTCTGACCATCTCGGTAGTGTTCTAGTGTTATTAATAGGGCCCTTACGAACGAATAATTTTCAATTACTGTATTGTAATTGTTATGGAACTCATAGGTAGATATATCATATTATATATACCCGATGATTCGAATAATTCGTGACGTTCGTGTTTGTCGTTCTTTCTTCGCGATTGAAGTAAATATAAATCTGCGATTGAAAAAGTTTCAAAGCGTTTTGACTGCTCTGCATGGACCGTCTCGTATCATAAGTTCAAGTGACAACAGATAAAATAAAATGAAAATAAAGTTCTCGGTTTGGACAGAATGGAATGTAAAAATGAGAATTTTTCTGTAAAGAAACAGACAATTTGTTCGTCAATATTAATACTGGAACTACCGACATGAAAGCATGAAATTTCCAAATTTTATAATACAATAGACGCTTTATAACACTTTAAACTTTATGATACAAGTTTTTATTTATACAATTTTATACGTTTGTGGCATTTGTTACGTATAACACATGTAAACATATATTTTGTAGGTATAGAATAACGAGTAATGCTATACATTCGTGACCGAAATAAATTAACTAACCTAATTTTTATTTTTGATGTGTCAAAACTTATGTGTTCGCGGAACTGCAGGATATATTTAACCATGTTCGTTCGTAATAAGCGACATTATGGTTCTGTTTTAATAACGATATCAAATTCCTGATAACACTTAAATAACTGAAGAAAGATTTACGAGCGAGATTATACTACCAGCTGTAAAGTAACCTTATTATGGCGAGTACTCAGCAAAGTAATGTCAATATCTCTTTTAAAGCTACTCTGAACTATATACGCGTTACAGCTTTAATTGGCTTTAATCATTTAAAGTGGACCACTGAAGTTCTGTGGTACAAGAAAAATATGCGCAATTAACCCATTAAATAAATAAAGGTTGCATTAACGCGGCATTTCATTTACAATTCTTGTCAATCAATTTACAATATCGAAATTGTAAATTCATTTTTTGATATTGACGCAGTAAAATATTTTTGCATTATTATTTCCCACCTGAGTTCTATAATTTTACGAAATCACAAAAAATCAAAATAGTATGATATTGCGATAAATTATTGCTTAGTTATTAATGAATTAATCAATAAATACGGATAAAATAATACGCGGACCATTTAATAACTTTTTCATTTTCGATTCTTTGCCATTATTGAGTTTCTTTAGAAAAATAACTATGTACATTAAATAAACATAATTTTAATAAATGTGTAAGTTTCGAAAGTACCGGCCATATCAAACTTTTTCCACAACTAATTTGCAGAATATTTCTCCGATAAAAGTGTCTATGTAAAGCAGTTATGTATTATGTAATATATGCATGTAGTGTATGGTCATATACATACGTCACTCAGTGTCGTAAAATTGGATCACGTCGAGAAAATATTCGTTGAATTTACAAGACTTGAAAAGAGCCTCGATGCATAAATTTCGAATTTTTACGACAAGATACAGTTCAATTTTTTCACTTTACGAAATTTCAATTTAAATTACGTGGAAACCAATTGTGAAGATCACAAAGATCTAGAATTAGTCAAAATCAAGTATACTTAAATGAAATTTTTCCAATTTAACTTGTCTTTTGACATCAAATTGACACGACAAATTAATACTCATAATGAAAAGATACACAGTTAAATTTGTAAATTTTTTAATTAACAATATATAAATTAAATTTCTATAAGATTGCACATCAATCGCGTATAAGATTCTAGCAAATTCTATTCTCACGTATAGCTATTCAATTTCATATCGTGATCTTATGTTATCTAATTTTGTTTAACACTATGCTCATCTATTATAGATTTTCACTATTTATATTTAAAATTATAGTCTATATGTATCTTTGTAAAAATGGTCTATCGAAAGAATAATTGTAGTAATTAAAAAGTAATATACTGTTTGTTTAACCCTTGGAATGTGTAATCTGTGCTAGAGTATCGTAATAATAAATTATTATGAATAAATATATAAATTATTACGATAAATTAGTAAATAATAATAAATTAATTAAGTATTAAGAACATTGGTACTGAAGTACATAACAATAAATTAATTGGTATTAAGAGTATTGATATCGGAAAATTATACAGATCGCAATAATCAAAATAATTGATTTGCTTATTAAAGATTCGAGGAGGATAACCTATTACAATATACTGAATAAAGGTAAATGTTAATTTATTAATTTGTTACGACCCTCATTCAATGTTGCTCTTTCAGACTTTTAATAATTTTAAGCATCCGAAGGATTAACAAACTTTAGAAATATTATTATAAGCAAAACAAATATTATTAATATATACTAATATATTATTTATATAATAATAATAATAATAATATTATTATATATATAAGCAAAACAAATGTTATTAACTTCTTGCGCTGGAAATATTGAATGAACGTGCTACGCACGCCGAGAATTTTTTGTCCCAAAATTGTAACATTTCTTCAGTTTTAAGTATATTTAATTATAACCCAGGCAAAACAAATAATAAATTATTACTTTTCAATAATTTCTATCCAGTGATATCGTACCGGCGAGTTCCAAAGAAAAAGAAAGCGACGAATTATTGTATACAGTTTGGTCACTCGTTACGGTCCGCAATCAGTTGCCAGCGCAAGTGGTTAATGTGATATAACTCTGGCGACGTGTTTTGTTACCAAAAATGTCAAAAGTGTCGATGCATGTTTTCTCTAAAACATGGTAAAAGCAAATCAATCTCTGAAGGAAATTTTCCCTTAGTTTATCGATGTTCCACACACTGCCGGATTTTTGACATTTAAATTTGGGACGCCATATTAGAAAAACCCTCGCCTCAACTTACGTGCTGCAAGGAAACGCAGCATTTTACACGAATATTCGATATTTGTCGAATTGACAACGAGAAGCCTATAGTTGAGATCAAGCCACTCGTCGAACAGAATATTCTAGTTGTTTCGAGGGTTTTATTGTGCCCAGCCACGTGAATCGCACGCACACGGCGTATCTAACAAGTACGAAATTCTCTCGAGTCCAATTGCATGAAATAATTATCCGACGGGAAAATTCTCGAACGATAGATGAATGGGCAAGCCGGGGCCAACCTGATGCTGCGCGCCATACGAATCGTGGCTCGTCGCCGCGATTTCCGGGCCGTTTTATTCCGTCCCCTCCTGGCAGTGAAACGTTATTTAACACGAATTCGTACCGTCGTGAACTTCCTCGCGATTTATGGACAGTGACTCGCGATTTAACGCGGTATTGCCATTGTCACGCTGGCAGATGAGCGCGCTAGAATCCGCTATTGCTACGTTGACTGACGTCTGCTCTGCTCGTTTGTGATAACGCCGGAGAATTGCACACACACACACACACACACACACACACACACACACACACACACACACACACACACACACACACACACACACACACACACACACACACACACACACACACACACACACACACACACACACACACACACACACACACACACACACACACACACACACACACACACACACACACACACACACACACACACACACACACACACACACACACACACAAACGCACGTATCTTTGGACATTAGAGATTGGCCAAAAATTGCATTTATTGTTTTTTGTTTCTGTTTTCTTTTTTTTTTTTTGTGTGTGAGCAAATGAAAGGCGAATTTTTCCTGAGAAACAAAAACTGTATTAACGTATTGACCATAATGTCCATTTTTGTCCAGATAATTTCATGATTCTGCATTCTTATTTTCTTTTTTCGACAGAAAATCATTTCGAGAACGATTTGACATCTTCATCGACAGTGAAATTTAGCAAATCAATTCTGACAGTGCAAAATATGACGAAAATGTTCCTTTTGAAATCGATGCCAAACAAACGTTTGCGTTTTCGTTTTCTAAAACAAGCTTGAACAATCAGGTTTCACGACAAATTTTCGTAATTTAAAGTTAGTTATACACACGTGTCCATTTATTAGAAAAGAAAGCAATTACTTTTTGGCCAATCTAATAGATAAAGTTCCCCCTGCAAGTGTTTGTACTTTTAGAAATTTTTTGCGAGCTATGTAAAACATTTTGATCATTAACACTGCAATGATACTCGACTATCGGGATTATATCGATCGATTTTTATTTTTAACTACAACTAGTATACGTACAGAGATAGATAAAGGTACATGATGTTGAAACAAAATAAACAGTTGCAGTAACAAATAATTGCAATAATAAGTTAAAATGAAACATTCTGTATACTACGTTTATACTAAATATAAAATTACTCTGGACAAAGTTTAAAAAAAATTTAAAAGTTTTCATTAAACAAAAAGAAAGAAAAAAAAATACGAATCTCGTGATATCATTTCAGTGATATTCGTTACTACCACTTTTCATTATTTTGAAATCGCGTATTGGTCTTCAAGTAAGCGTTATTGTTTGTCCAATATAAACAGAGAATCTTTTCAGTGCGCTGCACGTATTTGTTTGAAGCTTGTAGATTCTTTAAGCGTTTTAATCCACAAAACAAATTTCGTTGTTTGTGTAATACTAGTTTCCAAGCAGTTTAGCCCCGATCCATATCTATTTTTTCACTAAAACAAGTTTTCGAACGTTGAAATAAACGATTCAACAAATCTCTGTTATATTTATTTCAACAATAAATTTAATCGAATATTTCGTGAAATAAAATCGACCTGGTACTCGAGTTTAATTTCACAGTAAAGAAATTTTCAAATCTAAATAGGAACCAAACAAATGATCAAAAAATTCGTAATAAAAACTGCTTTTCTCAATTGTTGTCTAAAATGTCAAATTCTAAAAAAAGAAACACATTAGCGCTTTCAATTTTTGTTTAACGGATTTATATGTTGTAATAAAACATTTGTAACATTAAATAATTGTTATATTATCTATGATTACGTCGCAAATGAACTGTATTCGATTAAATTATCCTTACTTTTTAACTGAATATTTTTTATTAAAAGATATAAACAGAATATTTGAAAACACCAATACTTTTCTTTAAATTAAATTATCTCTCTCCTATTTGTATCAAATTAAATTATCTCTAATTGTAAGTCTAAATTTGTGATTATGATAGTCTAACAAATAAAATAAAATTTAATTCTCATTCAACTGAATCGGTTACAGAAATCTACCAATTACAAATATTTCAACATTTTATAAACATTACTTTATTTATTAGTTAAAGTCATGCAAATTTTTGCAAATGACAATATTTTTTATATGTTTTTACTGGAAAATATCAATATCAATATATATATATATATATATATATATATATATATATATATATATATAATCTATTATATGCATATTTACATATTTATATTTTTATATTTACATATCTACGTATATTATATAAATCTATTACACGTGTAATTATCATAGAAACATTAAAATATATAAAATATATTTTTAGTATTATTACAATCATAATCAAAATTAGTTTCTTCTAAACAAATGTAGAAGAAAGAAACATTGACAGTATTTTAGAAATAGTCCATTTTTGAAACATTGACAAATTAATTGAGATCTATAAAGTATCCAACATCTTTGTTTCTCTGTTTGAAATATTTGAATTTGACAAATATACGTAAATTTTTGTATGTTTAACTTACTAAACTATCTAGTTATAGCTATCAACTACTGTATATTTTAACATTGATAGATCATACAATTTGGCAATGGTTCTTTCTATTAATTTTTTCCTTTACCTCCATTCTTTTCTCACAATATACCATTAAATCAAATCAAATCTCGAATACGTAAAACAAAATAAACTTGATCTTAAAATTATTATTGAATCAATTCTCAAATTTAAACAAACAATCTTTCTTTCCCTGTATATTTTTTTTTTTTTTCAATTTTTTTATCGTTCTTCGTCCTAACGTTAGACTTTGAAATTGCGCTACATTTTTGCAATTCGCTCAGCACGTTTTTCATACTCGAAGTGAACAATTAGCTACTTCAATGTAAATTGTGGTCAGTACAGTTTGCCAGGCCAAAAATGGCTTTGAACGGCGACAGCTCAGCTTTTCAGCGGGGCAAAGGCGTCAATTGCAACTGCGAGTTCTCTGCAAACCCTAACGAAGGTGCAAACCCTGTTTAACGGCAGCTTAAATGCGAAAGGAAAAAGAAGAGGCCGGACACGTTGCCGCGGCTTTTCGCCACCAGCTTCGCGCTAACGCTCTCGTGAGATCAGAGTGGAAAACCAACGCCTGAAAAGTTTTCACCAACTTGAATATTTCCTAAATTAATACCGAGTTGAGGACCAAGATTTGTTATCAAGAAATTAATAAATATTGTAATAATCTCGCTGATATCTGGAAAGATCGGCCGAGTCGAAAAATATAAGAGCTAAATTAAACAAAAACTCGCATTTCTGAAGATAAACGTAACAGAAACTTGCGTTTTTTAAAACTTGTGCTTGTTTAAAATAACAGTCTAATTTTATAATCTAATTTTGATTATAATTATAATTTTGAATAATACTTACATACAAATTTCACGTACTTTAATGTTTCTACTATAATTCTTCTACAATTGTACAGTGGATTTCGTAGAAAAATAGAAAAATATAAGGAGCATCGTTATTTTTCAAAATATTTGTACAACTTTGGTTAATTTAATAAATGTTTGTAAAATGTTGAAATGTTTGAAGTATTTAAATTGTTGTAATTTTTATGTTGCAACAATTATACAATGAATTTAAACTCGTTTTAAAGCGTGAAGTTCTATTTCCGTAATCCTTGATTCGTTTTTTTTCAGAAAGATACTTTTATATCATATTTTTCCTCGAAAATACTATAAACTCAAACGTCTATCGAAGCATTGAAAAAATTTTTCTCATGAATGTGTTCACCATGGATTTGAAAATCGACGCTTTTTTTTACAACTGACTGAGCAGCTAAAACTTGCTATACAATTTCTTTTCGTTAAGTTATTGAACTTTGAATATATCTGAAAATGACAAAAACTCGATAAAGACTTAAAGTTTCTTTAACCCTGATATTCAAAATTCAATAACTTAGCAAAAAAAAAAAAGAAAAAATAGTACAGCAAGTTCGTTCATCGTTTAATCGACCATTAATTAAAATTTTGTTCAAGTAAATAGAATTAGTAAATGTTTAAAAGTAAGAGGAGACAAAAAATAATTGGATAAATTGTCAGAAATATTTGTGTCGTTATCTGTGCTTATCACGTACTTGTGCAATGTAAAATTTTTACGAAAAGCAATTTTCAAGTATTGTAGATACCTATTAGAAATGTTATGTAACAAAAATCTACATTCTCGTACTTACATGCTGAGCCTCAACTTAAACATGTATATTTGCAAAGACTCACCTGTAACAAAAAAGAAATATTTTCTGTAAGTAAGATGTCAAAAGTCTGTATGTATTTACAATTAACAATTTAATATTCGTGACTACTCAAAATAGTCAAAACATTTAATTATTGGTTCCTTGATAATAGACTGAATTAATAATAAATTAGAAAATACCATAGATGAGATTAGATAAATAATCTCTCAATTTAACCTTTTGTGGTCTGTGATTATTTTTGTAGCAAACTGCGAGGAAATGTAGAAACATTTGCTTTCTTTTAATAAAAGTAAAAAATAAACTGAAACATTGGAATTATTAAAACATTGTCATAGTTGAAATGTTAAAATACTGGACGTAGAACCGTAAGGAAAGTAGAGTTTGATCATTTCTGAAGGGTTTTCCTTCGCAGAATATAAAACAAAATATAAAATATTTCTAATGGTTTGGAGACAAGCAATTTTTTCTAATATTGGCGCGGCAACGTTTCAGTACTCGCAAAAAGACACTTTGTAACTTTCTGCCATTAAATTTTTACATTGCTCTCCTTTATTGTACAAGTTGTTATCAAAAGTTGCTACTGTGCACGTCACTACATTTATATATATAGTAAACTATTTAAAAAACCAGAGACTTTATTTTATTTTACTCGTATTACTCCATAAAGATACTGAGAGAAACTAGGCGTGCCAATAATTCCTAACTCGCCGTATACGTTTTACTGTCATCCGTACGCCGTTGCTACAAATCTGTTAAAGCGTCCAGATATGCTTTACAATATAGAGCTTGAAAAGAAGAATGGATCGCAGTAAAATGAAGCGTTCGAAACGAGAAATCCTCGTTCCAGCGAATTTGCATTCTGTCCGCGCGAAAGGTATAATCTAGTGAACGAAATACATGTTATATACACGCGCGTTCGTTCACGTTCGTGAGCATGCACGTTATCCCGGCGTCCAATTGAAAAGCACCTGTACAGTGATCAGCTGTAATTGCATTTCCAGGATTCTCGTTCGTATGCACCGCGACGGAGAACGAACTTCATAACCGGCTACGCGTGCGCCTAACTTCGATTACAGCTAGGTCGAGCGTTTAATAGTTCGTTCCCGTAGTTTCCCAGCCTTTTTTTCCCAGCGTGGCCGCGTCCGCGATGCAACTCCATCCTGTTAATGAATCTCTCGAGGGATGCGCCGAGCCGCGGGAATTAAGGAGTCGACAATACGCGAGGCTCCCACGACTGCGAACTTACAGCCTTGACCATTTACACTCGGGCTTAAACTCGTCTGTAACATTTTTCGTTAAATTTTTTTGGCACGTAGCAAACACGCGGGAACGAAAATTAAATTTCGCAATTTATAATTAAACTGTTAAACTATTTTTAGTTCAATTTATTATATATCATATATTATACATTGTATATCATACAATATTATGTTATGTTATGTTATGTTATATTATATATATATATCCATTTAATTTTACATTTACGATTAACAGAAGTAATTTATGATTAATGGGGCGAATTTTTATGTAGATTCACGTTTTTGAGGATTTCATTTGAAAAAAGAAATCTTCATTAGAAAATTGCTTCTAAAAATCTAACAAATAATGTAGAAAGCACCATATTTTGGATGTTCTGGATATAATTTTGTGCAATTTTGCACTTTCAAATTTCTTGCAGATGCATAAAAATTCACAGTTCGATGATCGAGCTGTCAACAAAGAATGTTATTGTCTGACGACAGAGTCTTATACAGGATGTTTCATTTTTATCCAGCCAAACTGTTGTCAGTGATATAATTAAAAATAAGAAAAAAATGTTACGTAAGTTTTTTAAAGTAAGTGATTTATTCAAAAATGGTAACAGAAATAGCAAAATTATAAATTCAATCAACTAATAATAGGTGGTGGTTATTAATACATAATAAAACACACAATTACATACGTGGTTGCAACGATCGCTAATAGTAAGCATAATTTCATAATTTAACACAGTTATCAACGTTTCCAGGTAGTTTTTCATTCCATGCAGAAATTTGAAGATATAACATTGCATAGAATGCACACAATATGAAAAAATATATAAAATATTCAAAATATTTTCAATGAAATTTTATTTATGAAATGAGATTTTCTTTAAATTTTATTCTGAAGAATATTAATTTCCATAAAGATCCGTGCTCTAATGATTATTAAAAATTACTAGGAACGTTAATTCAAAGTACAAATATATAGGTATTCACAGATAACCATAATTGATACATATAATTGAATTTCGAATTCTTTTCTATTAACAATGAAAATATTTTATTCTATAAAGAAACATAAATCAAATTTCATTTAACAAAATAATGCTTAGTAACGTTTAGTTTCTTTCGGCTTCTTCGAGTTGCGTTACTTTCGTCGCAAGTGTGCAATATTTGTACAACTTCAAAATCGAGTGAGAAGAAGGTTTTGATATAAGATTAATCGACAACGTTTATAGTGAAGCAATTTTAAAGTTGCTCTACTTTAAGAAGAATGAAATCTGTCACGTCAGTAAACTTTAAATGTTAAAACTTTAGTTCAAAAAAATGGAAACACAAGAGAAAATCGTACAGTGCAGATTATCCTAAATTTCTTCATTCAATTCTAGCTCGGCGAAATGAGGAAAACTTACTAATAAGACTGCACAGACTTACTAAGAAAAGCCCAGAAGCAACTGTTCCGACTAGGAAATGAAGACGACTTTTTTTGCCATAAAATTTTATCGATACGCAAACATTTGAATCGATACAAAACAAATTACAGACGCGATCGCTCAGTACCAGACAACGCCACTGCTACTCGAGGTCTACCCCACGCTCCCTCACGAATCACGTGACCCAAATCAACCAATCGCTAATTTTCGTTGCATTAGCGTTGCACATGAAGAGGCCCGATTTTCTGGGTTACCCCCGCTAAAATCACTTTCAATGATAATATTGTAATTTGTCGTCCAGTGTCTTTCATTCAGTTGATAAAATTTTCAAACTCAATCTCTTCCGATGACCAACGTAATCAAATGCAACGTGATACTTCTATTCAAAATTAACACTAGAACAATATGACGAATATTATTGTTCAATATGACAAATTTCAGATCAGAAAAGACATGGGTGCCTTTGTCAAAATTAACATCGATCTCTCCTTAGACGGAAACGTACTTGTACAAAATTTACTTATTATTTCACACGCAGAATATTCTGTCGCGTTTGTCTCGACGTTAATGTTGTCTCTCTGAAAATAAAATCAGAAATAACGTGCATAAAATAAAACAAAGAGATTCGTAAAACAAACGTTCTCAAACGCCAGCACGCCGAAAGTAAATTCGACTCGATCTCGCGGACATTAGCCCGCAACTCCTCAGATAAATAATTTCCCCAGCTCGGTATCAGCTTAATCAATTACATCGACAAATTCTCATTCAAATGGAGAACGTTGCGTCTCGCAGCTCAAACACGTTGATTCTCGTGTTTCTCGATTCTCGATGTACGAGCTATCGAGGGCTCGTTTAACAGAGCTGGCAAACGACGCGCAATCAAGAAGCGGCTCGCAACGAGATCGCGATTTACAACTCTCCCAAGGGGACAGTTTTCCAAACGGGCGTCCAATCGGGCTGGAAACACGTGCCCGCACGATCTGGTGGCACTAGAGGGTGGAGGGTGAAACAAGAACGGAAGTGATTTCCATTCGCCGGATAAAGGATCTCTGGTCGTCGATAGCTCGGTTAGGCTGGATGGCTGGCGGCCGGACGCTCATAGGATTACACCTGGTCGAACTAACTGGTCGGATCCCAGTCGTTCGCGATGGATAATCGATAATTAGTCGCCGGCATTCTGGGACGAGAGACGCTCCGGGCGTGAATTCCTTGCAGCGCGGGATCGCGATCCGTATCAAATTGAACGGCCGATCGAAATCGTTCGGTTTCAGCCGGGATCGGCGGCCTCGAAGCTGCTTCTTAGCTACGAGCATAGACGAGGTATGTGTGCTACAAGCTACAAGCTACGTTCGACCGAGCAAAATTGGAGCAGCTTAAGCGACGATAGGATCTTAGATAGACAGATTCGAAGCGGTTGTTCTGGATCTCAACTGTCAAACTTTGGGAGGTCAACGTGTTTAGGAAGTCATTTTAAGGCGAAAGGTGTTGTATGCGCCATGGGTCGATACGTCCTCCTCGAGATGTGAAAGGAAATGTAACGAACAAGCCACGAGTAATCGGATAATTCATGAATCACTTATTTCAAATTTTTTTTACAGTGATTGATACTGGCTCGGAAATTGTTCAAAATGGTCACCATTTTATCTCTAATATACGTGTAAATAAGCGTGCTTTCGAATGCATTCACTACGTATTGGCAAGCTCGTGTTTAACAATACTAGCTCTTTTTGAGTTCAAAGTTAGTCGAAAATTCTTTAAGTTTTTTTTATTAAGTTTTCCAAAAGAAAATCTAGTGGGTAAAAGTCAGGAAAAGAAACCACGTAATGGTACTAAATCTTGCTATGATTTTCAATGATTTCCACGAATCAATCTGAACCACTCACTGTAAAAAAAATAATTTTAAATAAATGACGATCATTAAAAGTTAAGTAGTTTCAATATATATGACTTATAGTACATTTGTTTTCACATCTCGTTTCATATCATTTTCATATCAAGGGAAGACGTATCGATCCACGATGTATGTAACATCTTTTGCTCAAAATAAACTCTCAAACATGTCGACAAAGTTTGAGCATTAAAAATTTAAATCTAGAACAAATGAAAACGGAAACGGAAAGATTACACCAGTGATTGATACGGCACTCAAGGTGTTAACAATTACGCGTTTATTTCCTGAAATACTCTGTTTTCATATTTTTCCGTAAATTTTAAGGAAAATGTATTCGACTAGACGACTAATTCGAAGAAGCTATAAGAGATTTGTCGCACGCTGTCATTAAGCAAGTTGCAGTTTTCTCCTAATGGACAGTTTAGAATCACACTGCCACTTCTACTGGTTAGCTTACAGAGGTATTCTACAAACGGTAACTCCAATTAGAATTTCAGTTCTGTTTGCTTTGAAGTTCATGGAGCCGTGCGGTAAATCGGATTATAGTGTGTTGCTTTCTACGAAAACTAGACCATAGTTTGGAATTTACTTACATTAACAAAGTCCAAAAAGCAACAAAAAAAAAAAAAAAAAGAAACGATTGTTCTATTTAGATATATTTTATTTTTATATACAGAAAAATATGAAAATTTGACAAGAAAGAAATTCAACGTATATTAATCAGCATAATCCTCAAGATTCTTCGAGCAGTCAAATCAAATAAACGAAACAACGTGTATGTAACAAAAAATAAAGTTAAAACAAAGAACGAAAAATTAATAACAAGAACAAGAAACAAATCCTTTATATTAATCAACACGATTCTAAAGACTCCACGTCACGCGAAATAATCAAATCGACTAAATGAAGCAACACTTGCACAATATAAAGTAACGTTAAAATTAAGACAATTAAAACTGAAATCTAACACGAAGTAAACTCAATATGTGAATTCTTAAAATTTCACACCACGAACTGAATAATCAAATGAAAGAAATAAAGCATAACATTTCTACGCACGATATAAAGTAAAATCTAAATTAGCACTAGAATTACCAAAATGGCCGACTGATGAATTTTTGCAGACGTAAAACAGTGTATTTTTGGAGACTTGAGTGATCCTTTGTCAAATACATAAATAAAAGCTTGCGTACCATATGGTATTATAAAGATTTTCCTTTTTATTTTAATGTCTCTGATGAAAATCTGATGCTTTGGTCGCCGGTAGCTCTAGTGTTAAAATGGGAAGACGCGAGAATCTAGCAAGGAGAGGCAAACGTTACACACAATACGTTAATTAACATGGTGGATGCTGGAGACCCGGCGTCGAGTCGGAAAGTATAGTCGCGTACAACACTGCCAGCGGAAGTCCAGTAAAACCGTTTAACTACGGATGAAATCCAAAGCAGAGCCGGTTATATTCAGCGGCGAGGAAAGGATCAGGAGGAGCAACGGAAGCTCGAGATGGAGCGATCCGTCAAGGGTTTCAATGCACGTGCGAGTAACGTCGTTTCCCCGGCTCTGTCATGAAAAATATCATAACACCGGCACGTATCAGCCATGCATTATGCACATCATGTAGCAGAATTCTCGACGCCACGCCCAAGGATGCCGAGATGCACTCTCTCGCGAGAGGGAATCCAGTCACAGTGATCTATGTAACAACGTTTCTACGGAATTCACTTCGGCTCCTGAGAACCGGGACATCTTGATAAAAAAATTCGATAACAGTCTCTATTGCGTATATACTCCTCTCGTCTATATCTGCGCGCGGCCCTTAGCCGAAATGTGTGGATCGCGAGAGAACCAGTTGCTCTCTTAGAGAGAGAAAGAGAGAGAAAGAGAGAATATTACGATGATAACTCGCTCGAGGAAGAAAATGGCACGTGATATTCTGGAAAAAACCTTTTATCTCTTATCGAAGAAAATAGTGTTGATAGTAATATCGGATGAGGGATTTAAGGATGCAAAAACGTATAGAAAATATCGAAAGTAAAGTAAAGACAAAATTTTTGCTTTCGTTGTGTTACACGATTTTTTCTAAATTCGTAGATTTAGAATTGAATGATACAGAACGTTGCAGATTTGCAACAATTATGTTAATAAAAATGTACAAAACTGCACAAAGATCTAATAATATAATATGCATCTTACAATATTATGATACCAGTTTTTTATATCTTGCTGAGAATTACATATCTGATGACTTACGAAAGTATTTGAACATTTAGAATAAGAAATTTTTTTGATAAGATTTGAATCTAATTTAGCAAAAAAGTAAAAGTTACAAGACATTAAAAAAACTAGCTTAACTTGGATAATTGTGTGAAAATTATAATTCTAATTAATTATATAGTGACGAATACTACTTTCTATCGATTGTATCCAAACATTGAAAGATGGATGTCCAAGAAAAGGCATATATAATATTTTTCAAAATGATGTACAAAACAAATAAAGCAACGAGAACATTTAAAAATTTATAACGAAGGCTAATATATTGCAACACATTTTAAACTTAAAGATTAATTTAAACAATTGTACAATTTCAAGAAGATGTAAAAAAGTAATTTGGATTAAATTTGCCTTATTTTTAATAATTTCTAATGCACGAAATAGAATATCTAAAAAAAGCTTCCTTAAAAGGTGATTGGCCATTGATTTTGAGGCCATTTAGTGATATTATTAATGATTGATCATTTAACTCTTTGTCTTAAAATATCCTGTTTACCAGAAGCGAAAATGCAATTGCAATGAAAATTCAACTAAACTTTTAAATTTAATTTTTTTAAATTGAATATCAACAAGTAAAAATTATATTTAATTATATCTAAAATAATGTTACAATTTTAAATATGCCATCCCTTGCACTGAAAGTTATTAAAAAACCAAGAAACTTGATCCAAACCACTTTTTACAACTTCCCGAAATTATATTACTGTCTAAGTTAAAAGTTTTATCAATTTAAGATTAACATATCGCAGTAAATTCAAAGTTTTTAAATTTAGTATATTTAAATTTAGTATATTCCATTGTCCATTTATGCTTTCAATGAACGAATATTACAACACTAGCTAAATATTTACAATTAATGTTAAAAATGATTTTACTGTTAGTGAATATCGAGATTTAAAAATATTTATTAAACATAATAAATAACTGACAATTTAAATAATTTCGTGATTGCAATTACATTTCACAATTTTCTATTATTATTACTACAATAATAATTTATTCTTTTATTTTATTCATTTCATTAATTTCAATATATATAATTATTTTATAACTTTTGACCCTTTAATTCAATCCTTCTGCAATTTCAAATACAAAACCACCACGTTCTACTTCATTTCGAAATAACAATCACTCTTCTACTCTTTCATACTCTTTCAACATTTCGTCAATAGTTTCAATTTTTAACCGAAAGCTACCAAAGATAGCTGCTACTGTTTCCCTTATTCGAAATTCTGCCAGACGATCCCACATCACGCTACAGACATCAGCCTTCAAGGAAATTTATTTCACCAGAGATTACGAAACGCCTCCTACAAATCCAAAGCTTTCTACGCTCGCGGAGTGAGCGAGGAGGCTTAAGACAACTGCGAGGCGCGCTGATAAGAGTCCAAGTACTCTTCGATAACTTGAAGAGGGGGATTAGCGGAAGCGAGGCGCGATCCGGACGAACGTCACACTTCCGGCGACATGATTAATACACGGCAACGAGCTGTCTGAAGCACACCGTGGGTAGAGACAGCGACGGCGTTTCGTCGTCGATTTTGCACCGCGTAGAACGAAAGGGAAAGGGGAGAGGGACACGGGGACAACGTAGAAAGGTTGGCATAATCGCGCAATGACAGGCAACGGGACGGGTATAATGTAATTTCGTTTCGATCCGGGAAAACCGGGGACCTTACTCTGCGCGTCAGTTACATCCGGTGTCGTACCACCTCGCGAATAATAGCGAACGCGCCACAAGGCAATTTTGATTAACGAGCTCGCTCGCTCGTTCGTTCCGCGCTCTCCGAACCGAATGTTCTTTCTTCAGGAACAGAACCGGTTTTTCGTTGCCTTTGGCAATTAATTTGTGCGAAAATGAAGGTACTGCGTTGTAACAGTGCGCAAAAAGTCGGAAATTTTCTGCGACGATAACGCAGCTCGTGCGAAACGTATAGAGATAATTGGAGGGATACTAAGCTCAGAAGCTTAGAAGATCGGTGTAAGTCGTTCTTCATCATCGTGTCGTGCTGACATGTCGCATTTTAGTATTTCTAAATGGGAAACGAAAATTTATTTTTTTTTCAATGTGCGTGACAACTTCGTACTTTTTCATAAATGTATAAATTCTCAGAAAGCTTTAATTTGCAGTGCGGCGTAGCTCTACAGTGATAAAGAGCACATCAAAAAATAGAAAACTTAAAATAGATGTTTTTTTTCGCACTGTGCTTATCAAAACGATTACGTTACAATAATTAAATCGTTGAGTTATTAAATTGACAATTTTAACAACAAAAGGATATTTGTAGAGCAAAAATTATTTTTAACGAGACCTCCAATTATTAGACTGCGAATTTTTATGCAAATACAAGTCCAAATAAAGATTCATTTTACCTACTAAACACTATGACTAAGGCTTCGTTTTAGAAATTTTATCAACCCTGCTTCGATCCTCAAGGTTTTGTATTTCAATTTTACATTCAGTTCAGCAAACAAAAAAATTTATAAAATTTAATCAAAGTTCTAATAGAAATATTTTCATATTTCGTTTAAACTTGACATATTTTTCAATTTTTGAGAAATGTAAATTTCAATTTTTGGATTGAAAAATGGTTTAATGATTATCATCTAATAATTTATCATTTATTTTTATAGAGGATGATTCGCGAAATTGTAACAAGCCATATTGTCCTCTCACTTGAAGTTAGAAAAAAAGGGAAAGGGTGAAAAATATTTTTCGCAAATGCAACAACATACGTGCATTTTGCAGGTGTATCATTTTTTTTAAATAAAAATGTACAGATTTTGTTTTATATACGTCGAATCGTCTCGACATTCTACGAAAAAATATATAAGTTGCAATAGAAATATCCAACTACCGAATTTCTTATATCAAGTGAACCCATCATATCCACATGGATTTTTGACAACTAACTCACATAAAACATTTACAATCTTTTAATGCACATTTCTCATGCATAAAAGTGGAATAAAATATGCAAAGGACTTAAAAGAGTACGAATACTGCTTTTTAACGTATTGCGATTCTATTTAATATTTCTTCACAATTCTGATAAACTAACAACAAAATTAAAATTTCTTTCTATTTACAATATATTCCCCATTGCTGATTGTGATTTTTTAATCTTCATTTTATTATTTTTACAAATTACGTCTTTGGCTCTTCACATTTTATTAACTTATTTAACACTAAATTGTAATTTTAATTCCTTATAACCATTTGAAGACTAATATATGTTATTAAATATTGACATTTATTAACATTTAAGTATATTGTTTTATTATGAGTTAATTTGACAATCATGTAATACTAATATTAAATAAAAACGTTTAAAAAAATTAATGACATACTTTATGAAAACAATGAATAGATGATTGTTATTAATATTAATGAAAAGAAATGTTTAATGCAAAAGTTAATAATTCTCGTAGATATACAATCTCTTAGTACAAGTATGCAGATACTATATTTGTTTCAAAACTAGAAAAATTGAATAATATTTTATATAACAAAGAAACTGCAAAATACTAATACATTTTATGATATTTAATATTTTATTTTATTACATTTAATATTACATTTATATGAAATACAAAATATAAGATACATGTACAGTTTGAAAATTGTTATTGAATGTTAAAAATAAAAAATGTCTTGAGAATTTTGAGCGGAAACGTGTATTAATATCACATAAATAATTGTAAACTTCCTTTCATACGTCATTTACATTTTAAATATTTTATTGTATTTGATTATTGCCGAACTATGAACACAAATGTTTATGCAATTTCGCATTTTTGATAATTAAAAAATGAAACCTTTCTTTTATTAAATACTTTATTAAAATTTTATTAAATTCCTGCACCTGGAAATTTTCCATAAATGCACAAAAATCTGCAATCTATCTATCACTCTGTTAATACACCGTTATCCAGAAATCAGAAAATCGAGAGATTTTCGAAAAATCGCTACAAATATCTTTCCATCGAGCTATAGCGCAAAGCTGCAATTAATTATAATTCTCTCCGGTTGTACAAGCTTAAAGGAAGGACGAAGAACAAAATTTACCGGAAGAAGGGAAGAATTGCTGTGACAAAGAGCGAAACGTTCCCAACTTTGAGAAGATCAGAAAAAACCTTGAGAAGCGAAGGGTGTTATCACGGCAAACAGTCGATTTCAGAGGACGCGTTTTCGCTCCCCATCCTTGCAACGCAAGCAACAACAAAACTGACAAAAGGATGCTCCTTCGCGTTTATAAACCTGCACGGACAGCGGATGTAGCGTGCGTTTCGCGGGAATATAACGTTACACTCGCTCGACATTAAGATATTACAGGCAAGCGCCAGCATTGCACGGCCAACGTTATTTCAACGTACCCTTGGCGTTCCACTTTTCTCGTGTTTCCCGTGCTTTAGCGCTGAAAGTTACTACTTAGCCGCTGCTTTACTTCGAAAAAGGCTCGAATTACTCGTTCCGGGGAGGCTTTAGTCGCCTCCGACAAAAATTCCCACCGATACATCATCCCCCCAGAATTTCCTCATTCGCGTTCACGACGCAGCTACAAGGTTCTCGTGTCCACGGTGAATACTTTCGCCAACGAACTTGGTTATACAAGGTGTTGCATTTAGACGAGAACAGTGGAATATTTTACAAGGAGCTCGTGTTATCCAAAAGAAAAGAAAAATGTCTTTGCAAAAATTGTTCGACGCCAAGGGGAATGTTATCTGACATAAAGTAACAGCGCAGACTTCAAAGCCCAGTTAATTTTTTTTTTTTTTTAATGGTTTAAATAATTTGAGTTGATAATTTTTTCATTTTTTTACAAATCTTATATTGTTTTTTTTTATTGTGTAATAACGTTTGTGCAATCTTATTGGATAGTATCATCCTAAGGAACAGATTCATAAAATTGTCAGAGAATTGTGGAATATAGTTCTAACTCAAAATATTTGCCGCTTTCGCTGACAGAATGACTTTGCATTTGTAAACCAATTTTTTCAAACTTCATCTGTTCGTCTCTTATTTTCCCGAAAACTTAATTTGTCAAATTAACTTAACACTGGTCAAAAATCAGTATCTAAAATGAATAATTAAATTTTTAAATACCAGGCTAAATTTTTATTCGATTACGTGTTACACTCCATCTGAAGTACAGACATTCCATTTTATATCGTGATTTTACATATTTTATAATAAAAATGAGTCAAATTGACACGAGGGACGAGTAAGGCTTAAACAGTAAAACAATTTGATTCTTTCAAAACGATCGATCGATAATTCATGGCATTGTACTATAAAAAATTATGTCATGTAATAAATCTTTGTATTCGCCTTAATAAAAGTCATCATATTGTAAATAAAAAAAATATAAGATTCCATTAAAAAAAATCTCTTTACTAACAGCAAATAATTCCCTTTTGTTCCAAACAACTTTTGCAAGAACATTTTTTTGATAACATGAAATTTCTGCAAAATATTCCATTGTTCTTATACTGTTATTTGACTCTTTTCTAAACAATCGATAATTTATGACACTGTGTCCTATATACTCTGTTGCATGCTGTACTGTACTGTACTATATTGTATTAATTCTTTTACATTGTACTACCTATATCGACACATTATGTTATGCAGTAAGTCGTTGTACTCGTCTCAACAAACGTCATCATACTACGAACAAAAAAATGTAAAGTTTCATTTAAAAAAATTATTTCGATCTTGAAATGTCCACTCTTATTTTGTTCCCGTTCAAAGCAAGCAATTGTTGCAACATTTTTTTGATAACACAAAACTCTCGTAAAATATTCCACTGTTCCCGCTCAAACGTAACACCCTGTATGTACACACTTCGCTGAAAACACGGAAGCAATTCTTCGCTTTATTGCTAATTACAGCCACCATTCGCGGAAGTTATTTAAGAAGTGGGCGCCGTTTAACGCCGGCGAACCACGTAAAAGCGTGCCGATCATCGTACGAACGATGCCCGGTTAACCTTCCGCAGGCAGTTTCTCTGACTGCCACGGGAAAGAAGCTATTTCCGTAGACACGTTTACGAGGAGAGAAGCCGAATATTTGAAATACCTCAACACGTTATATTTTTGTATATATAAACTAATGTCTGTAGTTAGTTTTCACACGGATGATTTTTTTAAATTAAAAACATATAAGTATAAATATAAATGCATAAATGTAAATATAAACATATAAATATATAAATGTATATAAATATAAAAAACTGCACGACTTGTACCCCAGTACGATTCGTCTCACTGAAAGGCCCAGAAGCAACTTTCTGTATTCTGACTAGGAAATGAAGACGACTTTTTTTATCATAAAATTTTATTGATATGCAAACATTTGAATCGATAAAAAACAAATTACAGGCGCGATCGCTCAATACCAGACGACGCCACCCCTACTCGAGGTCTACCTCACGAGTCACGTGACCCAAATCAACCAATCGCTAATTTTCGTTGCATTAGCGTTGCACCTGAAGAGGCTCGATTTTTTGGGTTACCCCCGCTAAATTCAGTGATAATATAAATTATACAAATTATATAAATATATAAATATAAATCCCGATCTGTAATGCTTCGATAATAAAATACGTCTCAAATCACTAACGTGTTAATATTTGGAAACACAATTAAAATCTTCAATTCGCCCCTTGCATCAGTTCAACAGAGTTTTTTTCAAGAAATCCTTCGTTAATGTCTCTGAGTAACATAAAACATTTTGAAAACGTAATAACTCGTTTAGAAGAAGTTGATATAGATAATGCTCCATAGTTTAATTTAAGTTAATTTAATTATGAACGAGAATAAATAAAGTAGTATAATTCACTGAAATATCGCATTAATTACTAATGCCACTCGCAACTTGCTTATTTAAGAAGCGGACACCGTGGATAACAGCCACTTCTTAACGTGAAAACATGAATATCCATCATCCTACAATCCTGCCACGAAAAAAAAAGATCTTTCCCTAGAAAGGTTTACGAGGAAAGAAGTCGTGATTTTACGACGCAACATACAGTGAACTCGCATACGAATTGCCTAAAGATAAAAAACACGTGTCCGAGCTGCTGCTGAGAGTCCTCCACCATTTTACATAATGCTCGCATCCGAAAAGAAGATTTTTACAGCAAAATTATTAATTTTTCAGACTTTCATAGTATCTGTATTAGTAAACTAATATAGACACTAAACTAACTAGTACATCACATAAAATTGTTGCCTTGGATAATTGATCTGAAAGTTTGAGTGACTTTACTAGTCTTTCGTCTGTCAGATTACGAAATAAGATACATAGTATTTCCAATGAAAATTTCATTTATCTATGAAATTCTTAATATGTTTATTCTTAATCTCTTTATTCCGTTTGAAAGAAACGAGTCTCCCTCTTGTTGCATTTTCTTAAAGTACGCGTGTTTGAAACGACGTATGCAAAAGGATTTGTTTAATTTCGCAAAATCAATCATAGATGTTGAAGGAACACACATTCAACAAGTGTATTTTGCTTTTTTGCCCTCGATATTTATAATTTAAATGGTCTGTCTTAAGAGAGATTCCTTTTGATCATTTCAGATATATTTTTAACCCTTTTAACCCATTAAAGAGAGAAAGCAGTCAAAGAAACGTGAAAGCGTGAAAATTCTTCTTCAAACCCGTTTTTTTTTCAAACCTTCGCTTCTTGAAATGTTTTAGTAGACAGATTGACATAAAATTTTGAGAAAATCTTAGGAATCTTAAAAATGTTAGAAACTTTTGAAATCTGTCAATTTTTTCCTCATTCTTGATCGTCGTTCACTTAATCTAAACACGATAAAGACAAACAATGTTGAAATAAACAATATTCCAGATTAAACGTGTCACCATTTTTTTTAATAATCATCGGTTCAATTTTATTTTGATTTATACTGATCAATATAGTTCATTCTTTTGCTTCAGGCCTCCACTAAACAAATAATTAAAAATGCATTCCACTAAATATAACTGTCATGTAATTTTATTTATTCCTACTTATATACATACTTTGGATATTCATAAATATGTGTGCGAAATACTTCTACAAAATGTTTGGTAGTTTCTGTGAGACAAAATTCTGAAATATAACATTCCAAATCAAAATATCTTGAGGAATTTTAAGAATGTATTTTAAAATCTCTTAAAATTTTCTGCCAGACATGTCAGACAGATTAATCAGTGACTGAGCTGTCAGTTTTCTTTTACACAGAAAAATAATTCTACGTGAAAGAAAAAATGAAAAAACAAAATTTTTTCATTCAAAACTTTGTTCTTGAGAAAATGGAGTTTGAAAATTTGTCAAATAACTGCACTGAAATTGAATTGAATTTTAAATTAATTCACAGAGGGTAAAAAAGGTAGTTCTATATGCAAAAATAAATCAAACTTGTAGATAAATTTGTGTGAATGTAAAGAATCCTGTTAATTTGAGTTGTAACACAATTACAAACACCAAGTTTATTCTTACATAAATATGGAGGGGACAGAAATCAATCAGTGTAAACCATTTTCCATTAAGAATAATTTGTGCCGCACAAACACACTTCTTTTATCAAAGCCTTCAGTCAGTGGAATAATTTAGCTGTAATGTTGTCATCATTATATTACAATAATTATATTATAATCATTAAACTTTTCCATCAACAACAAGATTCAATTTATTTTTAACCAAAAGTGATCAGTTGTGTAACAACAATAAACCTGGTGTCCGTAATTGTCAATTCTTACAGAATTATTTTGTAAAATTTGTTCAATTTTTGAATAACAAGTAAAATTAACAAAATTTTTTAGATTGCTGTATTGGTACACATTGGCTTTTATTTATTCAATTTCTGAATTAGAAATCAAATTAACAAACTTTGTTAAATTGCTGGTACACACTGGCTCTTAAAAATCAACTTAATCGTGTGGTAATGTTTCATCATACGCAACTACGACAATTACAAAGAATAAAATCATTTCAATTTGATTTATACGAATTTGTTAATATAAACTTTCCAGATTTGTCACTGACAACGTACATTTATGCTCCAAAGTATTGGAACATCTGGGTCCTGTCGCGCATTCAAGTAATATTAATTAGTAAAATTTTACAAGTAGCAAACTACAAGGTTCCAGGATAATAAATCTTCTTACGGTACAGTAATAAGTTTGATAGTACTAGAAATAAAGTTTCCGAACAGCAGCAAGTTACTGCCTCGGTGTCAGTGCATCACTCTTGGATGAGAAATAGAACTTCCGATAATTCGCAAAATTGATTCTACATTGCTGAACCACAAACGAAAATCTTGATGAGGCTTGATTTCACTTCGAAAATAAAAACGTTGCAAGACTTTTTCAAACGTCGCAAATTCAAAAATCAACGTTGCTCAAAAATCTTCATAGAAGTATTCTTAGATATATATTAAAAAGACAAAGAGTGAAACAAACAAGCAAGTGTCAATTTTTATGTCTGGATAATTCTAATTTTTGAATCAAAAAGTTTCTGTCGAAATTCATCTTCCAATTCTGTCAGTGTGCTTATTTTATAAAAGTGCAAGTTCTTCTTTATTTTCGCGTAGATTGTATCAATAAAGGTAACTACATGTCTGTTATTCTTGTACATAAGTATATTATACAAGTACATAAGTATATTGTTTTTCTTTCCAATTTTTCGATGACAATTTAATAAGTATAGATGTGTACGCTTTTCATAAATTTAATCAAGCTTCTAAAGAATACTCTTCAAAACTCGTTTGTGATTTTTAAATAAAATAAAAATAAAAGGGATCACGAAAGAATTAGCTGTCTTTATCTGTGTCTCTCCAATTTTTAATAACATTTTTTCTACATCAGCAATGATTAGATCTATTAGATCTAATAGATTTAAATAACTTCGATATGTGGGTTTCAATAGATCCAGAAGAAAGAAAAATTAAAAAGTTTCTTTAAATTTTATAATTTATCTATGAAAAGAATTTAAAATACAATAATACGTATAACGTATTATACAGTGCACCGTTTCATTGTAAATTAAATTTCTCCTTAGACTCCAAGATTTTCACTTTTTAAAATATTTAAAATATTCTCTTTAGATATTTATAGTTTTCTAAAACGTTAAACTTCTTACTTGGTATTAAAAATGTAAAATTATATAAACATCTATTTAGTCTACTAATGAGTTTAAATATATTATATTTATATTTATCTGTCTATATATTTAGTACTTTTACCTTTTCATTTTTTACAAATCCATAGTTGGTCATTCCTTTGTACATAGCAAAACTCACATTTTGTAAATTCTTAATACAATCGTTATATAGTCCTAATTATATTGATAAAAATATAATTTTGCACAAATATTCGTAGTCTTCTTGTCATTTCAACTATCTAATAATATCTTTCTCTTCATTATCCTCGCATCATTCTAGAGTTGGGCAAATTTCATTTTAAATGAAGATAAAGGACTAATTTAGTATTTTCATTTTTAAAATCATTTTCAAATAAACTTTTACTGGATCTAATAATTCATCGGAATGAAATAAGAAAAAAATCCCACTATAGACAAAGCGCAATAGAATCAGAAACTATTTGAAAAATGATTCGTTGAAACAAACAAAAAAAAAAGAAACTGCACGACTTGTATCCCAGTACGATTCGTTTCACTGAAAGGCCCAGAAGCAACTGTTTTGACTAGCAAATGAAGACGACTTTTTTGCCATAAAATTTTATCGATATGCAAACATTTGAATCGATACAAAACAAATTACAGGCGCGATCGTTCAGCACCAGACAACGCCACTCCCACTCGAAGTCTACGCCCTCTTACGAATCACGTGACCCAAATCAACCAATCGCTAATTTTCGTTGCATTAGCGTTGCACTTGAAGAGGCCCGATTTTCTGGGTTATCCCCCACTAAAATCACTTTCAGTGATAAAATTATCTTGTTTGATAACCAAACAATAATGAAATAATTCAGAAATTTACTCGTCCTTTCAAAATATTTTATTCAAACAACGCTGAAACCCACGTCGTTCACCCTCGCATTCGCCGTAATATCGAAAACCCTAAATCACGAGGCTAAACCGCAACGACACGAAATACCACGTTCAATTTATCCTCCGAGGTGGAGAACGAACCAGCGTTCGTTCCGCGGCGTAAAAGCTGTGCGCCGGCGAAACTTCCGCCAGTTGCCGGCGAACTAACGCGGAAGCTGCAGTTCGATCCGTTATCCATCGAACCTGCGGAAACAATTTGCCGGCAATGTCGGGGGATAGAAACGAGATTACGACGAGGCAAAAGGTCGATAGGTTCGGAAACGTAGCCGCGAAACTTCCGGCGTGTTTGTCGAGTCCCTTACGCTCGCGCGTTTCACCACGCCGCGCCAGTTTCGTTTAATTCGCGGTGTTAACTTTCGATGCCGGGTCCTTCTTCCCGACCCCCTCTTTGTATTCCAGCGTCGAATCGAACTGCCGGCAAAGGCAGATCGAAAGGAACTTCGTTTTATTTAAATACGAAGGCGTACCGCGAGGTTTCCGCGATAAAATGTTTTATGAATCACGAACCGACGATTTTATTGGAAACGTGATAACCCGTACGGGTTGTTAGCCAACTCTCGTAACGAATTCTCCGGGGAATTTGATACCGCAACGTCGAGTTGGAGGAAACGGTGAATTTTGGGAATATTCCTCGTTACAAAATCCACGCGCGATACTGATTACGACCTTATATCGCGCTATATTCCTGCCGCTTTGATATTTCAATCAAAATATTTAACCCCGATTCTTCGACAACGACAATGTCGATGGTATTACAGTAAGACTCGGACAGCAAAAAGTTGCTGAAACAGACTCGTTTCTGATAATATACGCGTCTGAAGTGACTCGAAGCACCGTTTTGCATTACTCTTGTGCGATAATGAGGGGTTGTTTAAACTGTGTATGTTATTGTAGAACAGTTACTAGAAATTCTCGATCGGTTAACATCTCTTTGCAAGAAATTTACCAGAAATGAATTAATAACTCGCACAATCAGGAAAAATGAAAGTAATATAAGAGCTAGAGCTTCTGCTGGAGCATCACCAAGTTTAAAGAAATCCTCCCGCAGAAAAGATCTTTTATTAACAAAAAGAGAAAATTATTTAATTATTTTTAATAACTTTAAAACAAGCACCGCTGCTACTTTATGGGATTTATGACGATTGCGAATTTTAATACATTTATAGAAAATTTCAAGCTACAAAATTGTACCAAGATAAGTATGAAAACATGTATAGAATACTCAAAAGTATATTTTGTATAATGTGTAATACCAAAGATTTTATCGTTAATTAAATAATAAAATTATTTTAAATAATTATTTATAATTGATATAAATATATTATTTATAATATATTATTTAATAATTAATATAAATATATTACTTATAATTATTATAAATAATTAAAATGATTTTTCATCGAGTTCGATATTTTTAATTATATTTTCGAAAGTATAAATTTACATGAAACATGACTACTTGTGACAAAGTCAGAACTTAGAATTTACTTTGGAATTTTTTAATTTAGAAATTTAATTTAGAATTTAACTTATATTAGAATTAGATTTAATTTGGAATTTTAATTTATATTACATTTCAAAATGTATTTTTATCCTTATTTTTGTCTAGTATTTTGCTAATATAATTGTAAATTTATCTGCTTTTATTACTATTAAAGTATTGAATTATTAATTATTTGTTAATAAGATATTAACAACTTCAAATCTGGTATTCTAAAAATACTGGTATTTTGAAGCTTAAGCAGAGTTTGAAAATCATTGCAACATTTGAAATTTATAATACATGACAATTTTATATTTGAAGCATATTTCAAGTATTTTTGTAATGTTAAGCTAATTTTTTTCATGTTGAATGAATTAAGTGAATTCTGAATCAAAATTATATTTAATTGCTCGTAAAAAATTTAATTCAATATAATCCATTATATAGTTATTGTAGTTATATTCGTATCGTTATATAAATTACCATAACTCTCAATTTTATATTTCCAAATAACATGCTAATTACATTATGATTGAATATATAAATTGATTTTAAGTATATACTATATTACATAGGATATATTTTATATAAAATTGCGTATAATTCAAGTATTTTTGCGATTTTAAATTTCACCATTATTTTAGTTAGTTTATTTTAAATACTTATTATATACATATATATGTATTTTTATATATCTATTTCTTAAAATTTTAGTGTTTATCGCTTACCGTGTAAAAAAAAGAATGCACTGAATAAATGAAACTTATGTCGCAAAATTATAACTGGAAAAATTAATTACATTAAAATTAATGAAGTATATATAATGATTTTTGTTAACATTCAATATTCAGAAGGTTATTGTTCTATATGTTTGTTTACAATATGTTTAGTGTTGCTGAATCGCAATTAATTATATAATGTAACATAATTTAATAAAACAAAAATGAAAAAATTTCATGTTAATTTTATAATTTTTTTATAAATTCTTATTGCCTCTTGTGCAAACGACTATGTGCATAAAATAAATAAAACTTGTGAAGTTATTAATTCTTTAATATTTAAACAGAATTTATAATAATATTAATAATAAATATTCAATTTATAATATGTTTAATTAATTTATATAACTACATTATTTTGTGAAATTTATTACTTTGTTCATTATACTAAATACAATAAAAATTTTTACTCGTGTATTTAAAACCAGTCAACACTAAGTAAATAAATAAAGCAGTAATTTCTTGAACTATGATTTCCAAATATATTATAGAAAAAAATCGCTATATACTTCAATGTAAAAATTAAGAAAGAAGCATAAATCTTCCGAAGAAGAAATTGAAGAAATTTGAGAAACTTGATAATAATTCTGGCTTATGGAGTTTCACAGAGTTTAAGATCGGTAATAAAAATGAACGACATTAAAAATTCAAAGAGTAGAAAAGTTTTAATTAAGCATAAATTTTGAAGACATATTACCTTTTTTATAATTAACATACATAGATACTTTTATTTCCATTTTGAATATTGCTCGATTGAATATCACGTTATTTACGTATCAAAAATAAATGGCATAATAAAGAGCAGAATTTAAAATTTAGATGTTAGGCCTGCAGGCTTTGTACGGATAACTATAGTAATTTATATTATAAATTACTAATAAATAATTTAAATTATTTAGTTTTATTTTGTATCTTATATATTATCTGACAAAGATCAATGACAAATTAAATCAAATCATTAATAAATAATTTAAATTATTTAATTTTATTTTGTATTTTATACATTATCTGATAGAGATTAGTGATAAATTAAGTCAAATCAAAAATTCCAAAATTAAGTAACGTAAAGTAAATTTTTATGATTTCGAATGTGCAATGATCCAAGGGTTAACAAAGTTTTTCCATATTTCCAAAAACAACGAAGAAAGAAATCAGCAAAATTGTACATTGTGTACTGTAGTATCAACTTATCCCGCAAAGAGCAAATCAAAATAATTCACCGAGAACAGGAAAAATAAACTAAAACGAAAAACATTTGTCAATGTTCCCTTTCCTTTTTAATTCGATGAAACAATAGCCAATCGAGAGAGCAGAATGGAAAGGACCGATAGAACGGAATATTAAGAAAGAACAAAGTGGCAACTAGCAAGGAGAAATTGACGAAGAAGTTTGGAATGGAATAAGAGAATTCGGTGTCTATAAGGTGATATTAAATCCTCGATGAAAAGGAACTCGCAGGCCAGCTGCTGGTCCTTAGACCCAGATCGGTTATGAAAGATCGGCCCGTCGGCCTAAGCCTTCGTGATTGCTTCTCGTTGAAAGGGATCATGACGGTTTTTTGTTTAATTTTCTACTCCATGTGCTAGCTCTGTTCGAAAGGACCAAACAGACCCTTCATATCGACGCAGACACACCCCTACGATTGGACCTAATCGTCCAACAATTCACGCATTATTTCTCAATAACGTTTGATCGTTTGTCGATAGTTATTTCTTCGGAAACAGTTTGGAAATTAAACAATGATTAATTGAAAGATAACAACGATATCCAAATATTCAAATATTGAATAATTGAAAGGAAAAATTAATGGTGTTTTTGTAATTTTTAAATAAGAGAGATGTTAATATTCTTTCGCCAATATTGTTATTATAATTCGAAATATTAAACGTAGTTTTTGAGGTTGAGCTTCCGTTTCTGAAGCATGTAAAAAATAATCGTAATTTTCAATCATCAAGTGTAATAAAATAGTTCTAGTTGTGCATCATCTTTTTATATAAAGAGTTGTACTTGATAATTTTATTAAGAAAATTGAGTTTTAACAATATTCTAGTCTGGTACAATTGTTATTCATGAAATGAAGATTATATCTTAATTCGATACCTTCGAAAAGGATAATAAATAAAATTGCTAATTGTGATAGAATTTTTTCAGGCAATAACTGGAAGCAAAACAGAGTAAATATCAATCAGTACAACGAATCTTCAACATCATATTGTGGAAAAATTCGTAAAGCATAATCAGTGCGATTCGATAATTTTGTCACAAACAAAATGTTATAAAATCGGAAAATCTTAAAAAATGGATATTCCTCATTCATTCTTCTGACTCTTTACACATAACACATAATACACAATCATGGAAATATTAACTATTTTACTTACGGTATCTGTAATAATAAAATTATTTGAATGAAAATTAATTCTTCCAATCAAATGTCTCCGTACATTTCAAGTGATAATTATTATCGTATTATTCACGTACGTATAGAGAATCTTTCTAAACAATTTTACAATCGCACTACCATGGGATAGTAATTTTCTCAAAATTATTTTAGCAACAAAGCAAAAAAGTATTTTAGTCTCAATTATATTCATTGAACTTCATTATATTGTTATAATATAATATATATATTATTGTAATATTATATTAATGTTATTTATATTTATATTATCACAAATTATATGATATTATATTGTTACAAATTATATTACATCCAAAAATTATATATTTATCAAATATTACTCGTAACGCCTATAAAATTATTATCGTATTATTGTATTCACTGCAAAGATATGTACGACCGCTTACTTCAACTCATTGTCAGAATCGCTCTACATTACAACTTCACTTCCTTCTAAAACAAAGATATAGACAAAGATTTGAAAAAGAAGAGAGAAGAACAAAAAATCGAGCTCCTCGAGGTCAATGATCTACTTTCCAGGAAAGGCATTCGGCGTGGCGCTAAATCGCGGCGAATCTACTTCAGCCAACTTTCAGCCGGCTGCTGGCCCTCTCCTCGCGTATACAAGATTACAAAAACGACCAGGAGTTACCGTGGCCGCGATAGGGTAGATTTATGCAAGAACCCAGGACTCTGGTCGCCGCACGCGAACTTTTCGCTGCGACAAACTACGCAAGCTTCTGTAAAAAAAAAAAGAAAAAAAAAAGAGGAACGCAGAGAGGAAACGTCATCGCTGGAAAGGTTGAACGTGAAGCGGATGGTAAAGAGGCGTTCGCCTCTGCGACAAGGCCAGGAGGAACACGGAAACGGAAGAAAGGGAGAGATAAGAGAACGAGGACGGGTGGCAGGCTCAACGGTGTCGAGGAAAAGAAAAGAAAAAAAAGAAAAGAAAGGCCGACGAAGAAAGTTACGAGGATCCAATCATAGGAGGATATTGTGGGATCATAACTCTAGCTGCTGCTGGTACCGAGCTGTCGAAGTCTTGAAGGACTCGTTCCATCCCCCCGTTCTCATTCGAAGCCCCTCGGGCGACCCGGCGTTTTACCGCTGACTCGGCCGCCTCTGATAGGAATTGTTTCGCAGAGGGCGTCCTCCCCCCCGTCATCTTCGTTCGTCTCGATTTGAGTTTCGCCGTCCGACGGTTCTCGATCGCTCCGGATGGCGGTCCGGATTCGCGAGAGCAAGTTCCCCGAGGCTGGTGGTCCCGGATTACCCGTAGCGACATTTTGGCAAGAACGTTTCGATCCCGCGTGGAACGTCGGATCCACGGGAAAGACGGGAACGTTGCGAAGCAAGAGGTGACAGGGTGTTGACGTGACCGTATTACTGTGACAATGAAGCTGCCGTCGCCGCGCGTAGATTACAATAATGTACACGTTACGCGGTAAATTAATCCTGTGTGACTGGCATATAAGATGCGTACACACACGATGATGTCGCAGTTGTATTAAGGTATTACACAGACGACACCATTTGTACATGTGTACTGTCTGTTCGTTTGTACTGTTCAGGCTCGCAGCTCCTTTCAATCCCTTCACTTATAATGTCGAGTCGTACTCGTGCTACAAAGGAAAATTGCAAACCTATGAAATTTCAAAGCAGATTTTAAATTTAATTTCATTAAACTAAATTTAATCTCATTACCCTAAATTAATTTCACAGTTTCAATAAATAATGCTTACTCCTTAACCTCTTGCGCTGGAATGACGTGCCACGTCGAGAATTTTTTGTCCCAAACTGCAACATTTTCTCAGTTTTAGATATATTTAAATGTAACCCAGGCGAAACAAATGATAAGTTTATTACTTTTTAATAATTTCTATCCAGCGATATCACACCGACGAGTTCAAAGAAAAAGAAACGATGAATTATTGTATACGGTTCGGTCACTCGTTATGGTCCGCGAACCAATTGCCAGCGCAAGGGGTTAAAACTGAAAAGAAAATCGTAAGGCAAGGGGTTAAGTAAATATTACTTCGTGCAATCGAAACGACTGAACACGCCAATGAGTAGTTCAAATTGCCCTCAGTGATTCCCTGCTTCTTAAGCAATTTTTTTTTTTTTTGGAAAACGTCCACTTTTAGAAACTTCTTGCTGCGTTTGAATTGTCACAATTTATAAGATTTTCTACTTTGATGATTGTTGTTTTTAGACGAGTGATGCTAAAGGGATCTGAGTTTTTCAGGTGATCGTTGCTTTACTGTGGATATTTAAATACATTTTTGTAATGTGTCAGCTCTGCATTATGGGAAATATAGAGAATGAATAATGTAAGACTGAAAGCTAAAATATTATTGAAACAACGAATTATATCGAAAAATATTTTAAACAAAAAATGATTTTGAAGGAAGCATTATTATTGTAATTAATATGTATAATATGAAAATCACATGCATTCTTTCAAAGAATAAAATCGTACAATATGCATAATTCGATCCATTTCAGTATTTTCTACAAAAAAAGTATCAACCTATGTATGTATCAGAAAACTAATAATTATTTTAATTTTAAAAAAATGACCTTCTTTCCATTATGCTACTTCGTACCTTTTTTTGTCTTACGCGTGACAAATTTTGCAAAATTAAAACATTTACCAAACTATTGGTTTTAAGACATAGATAGGTGAATATCTTTTTATGGAATATGCTATACGATTAAATTGATTTTTATATATATATACATTCTACATATTCACCTCCAAGTTAATTGAATGCATATTCATTTTCTTTTTTTTTTTTTATGAACGCAATTAAAAAAAATCAAGCTTAAATAAAAATTTATTTCACCTACTAAACGTTATATAGAAAAATATTTATTATGTATTTAATTTATTAATTAAAGGCTGTATATTTAATTCATTTAATTACAATACTTTAATTTTGTATTGTAAAATTTATTGAATTTTAAAATTCACGTTTTTTGATGTAATTAACAGGTTCGAAAACATTGTTTTCAGTTCGAACAATGTTTTCTGATATAATTAGTAGGTTATAGAAAACGTTTTAATTTTTAGTTTTAAGCAACTCATCCGATTGAAACCGAAATTTTTATATATGTAAAGGTATAAACTTGTTTATATAGATTTTTACATAACAATTATTAATATATAATTACAAGTACTAAGAATTTATGTTGTTATTTCCAAGTCGTGTTTAAATTTATTATTTACCTCCATGCATAAACTACAATTCCATAAAAGAGAAAAAAAAAAGAAAAGAAGCTAAAATTCGACGAGGTTTTTCTGCACCCTATGAATTATTCGCGGAAAAGAGGAAAAGCAGACAGCTTGACGTACTAACTCGCGTAGCGCAGGAAACGTTAAAAATGTCACCTCTGCCATTAATTGACGCGAACACTCGCGAGCAACAAAACCGCCGGTTCTTTGGACAATGAAAAGTGAAATATACTGCTTCTTGCGTTACAACAGCTAACGACATAATTTCACGGTAACCTATGAACATCCTGGGGAATAACGATGAGGGGGCAAAAAGAAAAAAGAAGAAAAAATACGAGGACGAAGAAGAAAGAGGTGGGGAGAGGTGGGAGAGGGGAAAGATTTTTTACCCCGCCAACTTAATTACTCGTTCCCCGTAAACGAATTAAACCATCGGAAGGAAGTTCATTGTCTTTCTGCCAGACTGCTTCAATGAATTTGATAATTACGTTAGACCTTCCGAAATAATTACGAAGTAGATTTAAGTAAAACTTAAATTTCGAGTTAAACCTTTTATTCTTTTTTTTTTTTTTTTACGTAAGCATTATGTCGATTTGATAAAATATCAATTTTGAGATTATTTTGATAAAATTCACATTCCCGTTCTCCATGCGAAGCGAAAACATCTCGGAAGAGAACGAACGGTGCATCGTGAACTTAAAAACAGGGGGGCCAAAAGTAACAGTTGTCTCGAAAATTTTCACGAAAAAATCAGCAACTGAAACACGTTTATTATCTATTAATATTAATCTCAAAATGTAAAAATGTAATTTTTCAGAGAACTGCATGACTGAAAGATTCGGTTGCAAACAACAGTTGTAAGTGACCGAAAATTTGTCCCGTTGCCGACAATCGTTATTGATGAAACGAATTCTATTTGTTTATAAGAATTATCGACGAGGGGAATTTATTTTGATTGCTAATGACAAAATATATAAATAAAAAAAATTCAATTTTTCACTCGTAACAACAACAAATGTAAAGTATGAAATGTAAAGTATCTTTTTTATATTCGGCTGAAACAAACCTCCGTAATTGTAGTTTAAAAATTACAGAGTTGCTTTCTGATGTAAGTCTCGCAGAAATTAACGAAATGTATTTTCCTCACTGATAACTGTCGCGAACGATCGAAACAAATTTCTCTCATCAATAATAAAATATCATCGACAACGCAAAACTTTTTAATCGTTGTTCGAGTAAAAACATTTTACTCGAATATATTGTATAATTATTATTCTACGATTTTCATATTAGTCTCTGCTTAAAATCGAATCCTGACTCATTGTTGTGCAATTTTTTTTTTCACGAAATTGTAACAGTTTAAACACTGAGAATTTTTGAGCGTGCGATTTTCAAGCGACGAGTTTTCACGTATACAATTTCAAGTGACACTTGCTGTATCTTTTTTCTGAAACTTGTGACGCTTAAAGTGAACTACAAACAAGTACCAAACCGCGTGCCTTTCATTTACGTAACTTTTGACTAAAAATTTGTCTTGTTGCTTCTCGTTCGTTCTACGAACGATTTAAAATTTCAACTTGCTCTGAAGCATTCAAGCTGTTGAATGAAATCTTCGGGAAACAAAATGCATGTACGTACCATCTCACGATCTTTCACCTTTAAAACGTTTTCACCATTTCAACGTTATTGATTTTCGCAGAAAAATAGCTTCGTGTGTTTCTTACGTATAACGCGCGATACGTTCCAGTCATGGATTTGTTCAATTTGATACGTTTCATTTTGCGAAACACTGAAAGACTTGCCAATGAAATTTCACATGAAACAACGCAGAAATAATTTCTGCTTCTCAATTTAATTTTTTGTTTTACTGTTTCATTGCTTTGATTGTTAAAAAATGTTAGATGTTCTAAGAGTTTGTAATTAATTCTACTGTATTTAAACATCACGGTGTTTGAAAAATTATTGCTTTACGCATCTTATTTATATCATATAATATATATTGCGTATTTATTACGTATTATATTTTATTTATAACAATGTTATTGAACTGATTCTTTCTTATCAGAGCTAATATAGTATAATTGTTTTTTAAAATTTAATGTACGACGATTGTAGCTATTAAAAGATAATTTTTATGTATTCAATGCGTGTAAGTTTTTAGATAATAAACAATGAACTAAATAATAGCGAAATTAAAATCACAAAGATGAACAATTACATTAACAAGCTACACTGCATTTTTTATAAAATCTAGCTACAACTTAGAATTCACTTCATTCACAGAATGGAAAAAAGTTTCATACATTGTAAAAATTTAGCAAAAAATGCTAACACAAGCATGAAATGTTTACACATTTCAAATTTTTATCATTTTGTCCATTTCATTATTTCAAAATATCAGTGATATTAATTTTAAATTAATAATTCTAAAATTCTAATAATTCTAATAATTCTAAGTTCTCGAATTATGTTAAATGAATAATCAAAAATAATCAACCAAATTTAACTTGAAGAACGAAAATGATATTATAGAAACGTAAAATGAATAATGATAGCTGAATCGTAATAATTTATGATTGATTCTAATTTTATGGTTGATCATAATTCAATAATGAAATTTGAATATGTTTGAAATTTACGTTCGTATTATACAATTATTTTATAATTTATTTTATATTATATAATTATTTATTTGTTTTAAAATATGTACCTACATAGTTTTGTACTTTTATGATCATAGTTAAAGAAATAAAATCCAACCAAAAATTTGTTTTATTTACCAAATATCACAAGCACTATATATTTTTATATAGATTTTTAGGATCCTATCCTGAAAAGGCATATTCGCAGTTTTATCATAATACTTCATAAGATGATGAACTGTATGAATATAACCTAATTTCAATATTTTTCAATTTCTTTCCAAATATAAATATGTAAATTATTCCAAAAACTGCACGATTTGTACCCCAGTACGATTCGTCTCATTGAAAAGCCCAAAAGCAACTGTTCTGAAAAGGAAATGAAGACGACTTTTTTGCCATAAAATTTTATTGATATGCAAACATTTGAATCGATACAAAACAAATTACAGGCGCGATCGCTCAGTACTAGACAACGCCACTCCTATTCAAGGTCTATCCCACGCCCTCTCACGAATCACGTGACCCAAATCAACCAATCGCTAATTTTCGTTGCATTAGAGTTGCACCTGAAGAGGCCCGATTTTCTGAGTTACCCCCGCTAAAATCACTTTCAGTGATAAAATGTACAAACATCTGCAGTCTAATCGCAATAATTTATCGCCTTCAAATACGGCATTATTTCTTGTGTAAGTAACTAATTGTTATCTTTGAATCTTTATTATAATGAAAAATGGAATGAAAAACTATTGTTTCCTTTTCTTTCATCTTTTTGTCATAGTTTATAACAAATCATTTTTATGCCAACAGTGTATTACGTCATTTCGGGTTTACATAAACAGAAATAGAAAGCATGTCTAGCGAACAAATAATAGATAATATAAATGTTACTTAAAATTTATGAGTGAAGCACGTCTCGTGTAAAGCAAACATCCCAATGTTACTAAATTAGTGTAGTTATCACCCAACTTTGTTGACTTGTGTAGGTTACATAATCTGTTAAAGGTACAAACAATCAAAATATTTACATTTTATGGAACTTGGGAATTTATAAAACCAAATTCGGAAGACATACATGACGCCCAGTAGTACTGAAAAATACGATTAAATATACTAGAGACTATTTATGAGATACAAAAATAATGCCGACAGCTGATACTTATAAATACAGCTAGCAGCGTTGGAAGGGATTACGAAACAGCAAATCGCACGAGTAACCTAATTTCGACATCTTTCAACTTCTTTCGAAGCATTTCAATACGTCGAGGCTCCGAGCCCCGAAAGTTTGATCGAGCCGTTCGATACGCGAACTTATTGCGCGCATTCGTATTCAAAGTAACTTCGCTCCATAAAAGTGGCGTTCGATCGATTCTCGAAAGGAAAGCGGAGTAAAACTGGGCTTCGGACGTCGTCAACGTTATCAGCTGAAACTGTATCGGGAACGTTATCGCGTTATCTTAATGCCTGGCCGTACTCGCTGCGAGCGTTCCTGATCTCGTTAAACTATCGCAACTTTTTAAACTCCGCGGAATTTCGCTCGGGATGAAAGAAGAGCTCGGGAAACTGGAAATACTTGCGTATGCGTAAAAGGAACGGATACCGGGTCACCGGCAAATTTAGCCACTTTCGCAACTTTTCCGTGTGACGTGAGGAGGTTTGAATCGTGAACAAGAACGGAATTCACGATTTTCACAACCTCGTCCGTTATCGACGAAGAATATCAATTTCAATACGAATTTCTGTTTGTTGAAAACAAACGTTTATCTCAACAAGTATCTCTGCAACTTTTCTTTACGAAGATATCGTCTTCTTTTTTCGTGAAGGATATGATACTTTTTATGCAAGAATAGTTTTAAGACCATTGCACTGTTATTTTATTAGATTACGTTTCGCGACGTGGAAATTGATTTTCTAAAAAAATACTTTCGGGGTGAAGATTTAAATTTTGGCAAACAGTTCAAAGTTTTTGAATCTCATAACATTAAAATTAGAAAAACTAAAAATAGACTTGTGTTTTTTCCTGATTTTCTTATAAATTTCGGTATCGATGTACATAGTGTTACACAAATATAGCAAATGTGATCCAAAATAAGGTAAATGACAAAATATATAATAATTATAATATTAGTATAATAATAAATCTAGATGTCGAAACTATTTTGTAGAACAGTGAGTGAATTCAGTAAATCAATGTGAACCAGGAATATCATTCATCTATTCTTGACTTGCGTTGTATTAAAAATTTATTACATTTTCTGTTACATTTCGTATTTTTGCAATAAACCTTTGACAAAGTAATCTTGCAAGATTGTGTTTCTATGACCTTTTTTGATCTTATTTATTTTATATACATTTTAAGAAATTTTCATTTGTGTTATACTTTTAACTGGTTAGCCTAAATTTATACACAAAATTAATGTAAAATAAATTTTTTATTTTATTATTTTCTTTATTCTTATTTATTATTTTACATTTATTAAAATTAATTAAATATATTACACAATAATTAAATTGTGAAACATAATTAAATACTTAAACACATATATACTGTGAATACGTGCTATTAAAGTTTCTTCTGAAGAAAAACCATTTCACACGACAGAATCAATCTTATTTTAATATACGTAATTATAAATATTTTAATGTTATAATAATGTAAGTATACATCTCTAGAAAAAAGAAACTAGGATACAGAAAGATTCGGGAACAACGTGTAGGAGATCGAGGGCAGGGAGAAACCGTTCGATTTGATTTCGCGCGTTTCGTAATATATGCACGTAAAGGAAGTAAAAGGGAGCTGGCGAGGAATACCGGTTACACAGTGCCGGTACACGATAAGGAAAACTTCTTCAGATTTCCTCGGTTCATCTCCTGAACAGGAACTTTATTTCCTCGGGTAAGACGGAGGCGGAGATGCAGAGTTGTTACCCCAGAGACGTACCCCTTACGAATCGAGCCGGTTGCACCTGCAGCTATAAATCTCTTCGGGATATTACTTAATGCACTGACGTCTCGAAGCGCGATAAATCGGTTCCTACCACTTTCCCGCCAATTCGCGACGCTACTTCGCCCCGAGTGTACCGACGAACTGTCAGCACATATGTATCGCCGTCTGTATCGATCCTAAAACTGTGCTCAAAAGCTCGCTTTATTTCTCCGTTGCTGACAATGAGCGTCGCCGACTTTCCAAAGTGTCGCATCTTAAAATACAACTTAATGGTTTCTCTTCTGTTCCTTTTTTTTTTCTTCGTTTCTTTCAAAAAGGAAAGACCTTTCTCTTCGAGCTTTTATGGTTTCTTTACAATGTATACAAATGTAAATAAATATTCGCGGAAATGTAAAGTTACATTTCAGTAATTTTAATAAATTGTTAAACGTAAATTAACTGAAGGAAAAGTGTAAATATCTTTATCAATTTCCGACGGAGAGTCAAAGCATTGATGTTAATTTATCTTAGTGTTCAAATCACGTAATTAAAAATCTTAATTTATAAATTTGTTTTTCAATTTCTATGCTTTTTAGCGAATCAAGCAGCAATCGTAATTACGATTCTCACAAGAAGAATCATAAGTGCAAATCAAAAATAGAAATCTATATTGTTTCGCCTATTTTTTTAGTTCTTAATTTATTTCGAATGAGACTCGGACAGAACATCAAAATAACAGTTTATATCAAGTAGAGCACTCTTCCAATATTTTTGGGTTATTGTTTAAAATATATACTAGCAAAAATAAATGTCTTGTTATAGTAAAGATAATTGTAGTGTGCTGTTCGACTCGAACATTAAAAACATAGAAGTGGACGAAAGTATTCGCATGAATATTAGATGAAAATTGTCAATATTTTAGTCCGATAATAGGTCTCGATTCAATTGGTATGTGATTTTATATTTTTTATAATTTAATACTTTTAATTTTATTAATTATTTTTAAATCTATATAAAAACAGAAATCAATATTTTCTTATGTTATTTCTCAAAAAATAAATAAATATACCGAAATTGTTCTAACTTCGTGAAACAAAAAATCATACATACAACAATCTCATTGATCTCATTTTAAAGCGCGAATATATTTTCACATCTCTGTTTGCTGTTTGTAAAGCTGTTTTTACATCATAAAGTAAACAATTTTTGAGTAAATCTACCGTACTCTTGAAGACTGAAATTTCTCTTAAGCTTTCTTCTTCGTCGAAGTTTGAACATTGGGATTAGACGACGAAATGTTATAATTTTTTGAATTGCCATAAATGTGTTTGTTATATAATGTGTCGTAATTATACTTGTAAAATATGTTTTTCTATATTTTTTATCATGTATGGAAGCGTCCTAAAATACATAAAAATAATTTTCATAATTTCATAAACAGGTTCATAAATTTTGTTAAAGTGTCAATAGATCAGAATAAATTCTATCGCGTTACAGGAACAAACATTCCTTACAAGTTTCTAACCTTCTCACAAAACGAATCGTAAATTCGACTTGCGTGCAAATCAAAGGTACAAACTTGCACGTATGTGTTTCAGCGAAGTGTAATCGTGCAGAAAGATATCTCGATGGTGTATCATGTGAAGAAGCACCGTGAGGATAGAAAACTGGGGAAAAAAAAGAAAGAGAGGCTCGAGCAAGTGGTATTGTGCTTTTAGACAGGGTACATACGTCGATTGACCCGAGAGGATATCCCACAGGACCAATATACCAATCAGGTTAACCCAACAGACCACCTCCTTCCTATCGATATATTCCTACAATAGTCGATTCTAAACCAACCGAAAATCCTACACCGTGGATATTTTCACAATCTCACGAATCGAGACACAACCGAGTATCCAGTGGCTTCATTCTAATTGTTTCGTGCACAAGAATTAACACGTTCACTGCTGACCAGATTTTCATGAAATAATGATTTCTCATTTAATTTCTAAATGATTTTTAATTTAATTTCTAAATAATTTCTAAATTGATTTCTAAATAATTTCTAATTTAATTTCTAAAGTAATTTCTCATTTAAGCAATTTTATCTTATGTTTAAAAATTGAATTTAACGCTGTTAAAACTTATAACAGGATGACATTTCTACGAAGGAAGAAAAATTGAGACAGTGTAGTATAATGGTTGTTTAACTCTAGGAATGACCTTCGAGGATGGCAGAGGGTAGATGCGTCAGAAGTGCCTGTTCGCGACAAAGGGTGAAGATCGACGAAGGGTAAAAAGAATTGGACGCGAAGAGAAATTCTTCCTGTGAAACAGTAATGCAAGTTGGGAACTAGAGGTGTGCGTTATTTTCTCCTCGCAATGTGTACATTTTTCTGAAGCATATTTAAAAGAATGCACATTAAAGATTTAATAAAAGGTAAACTAGTAAAAAAGAAAACTGAATAAAATACTCTGGAATAACGTGCAATGGTGTCTGAAATATTAACCAGACTAAATATACTTTTCACTTTATAGTCGAAAATATTTTTAAAAATCTGTATAAATATCATGTATAATATTCCTTTTTTATTTCCTATTACTTTTCATATATTTGTATTCGGTATTAATTGAAAATCGTTTAAATTTCCTTGTTGGAATAAACAACTTTTGTATATTATTCTGGTGTTTAATTTGAAAAAAATTCAAATGAATTAAACTGAAATAATAAGCTAATTCAGTTACAATGTTGTTATTTCAATGACATTAACAATAAAATAAATGCTTAATAATATATTTATTTACAAAAATGATTACACTTGATTAAACTATTAAAAATCAAACAATAGCTAAATCACATCGTTAATAATCATCTTAAAGTCTTCAGAATTTTTAAAAAGAGATAATCACAGAAAAAAATATAGCGAATCATTGGAATTTTCTTTTATAGTCATACTTACTGTTAAAAGTAATACATTATAACGTAAATACATTAAAAATGTTCATTTATATATCTTCAAATCTCATCATTGAATATATTTTTTTCTTGAATATATTACTCCTTCGACTACAAAATTTTATGAGATTTGAAGAACTTGAAGTATCGCTTGATGCAATGCTTAAATCTATAAAATTTCTGTAAGAAATTATGAATTGGCTATTTTGATCACTCTGATAATTTTATAAAATGCTGAAATCTATAAAACTTCTATAAGAAATTACGAACTGATCATTTTAATTAATCTGGTATTCTAGTTCTAGTAGTATGAATGGATGAAAATGCTATAATAGTCTTTATTAACCCTCACAAACAATCACAAATGATTATAGCAATATTTTTAAAAAATATTAAATTTGTTTGAATTTTATATTTTCTTTAATAGAGATTCGTAATGAAATTAAAAATTCCATAATTAATTAATGTAAAAAATTTTCATGGCTCTCAGTATCCAATGATAGTCAATAAAGGTCAAATTAATACAAATGAAAAAGATAAATATATAATTCAATTATAGAATTTTTCGATACAACCGTTTTTTTTTATATGAATCTGCTAAAGGACAGATAGATTTATATAACTAAGTTTTTCATACAATAAGAGTCCGCTTGACTCACCACCACTTATTTATTATTACATATTAAACAGAATGCACCAAATATTTTTGCGTGAATATACAGAAGAGAGAGTCCCAGAAGAAAACCGAATAACTTTGGGTTTAATAGATTATCCTCAAAAAAAAATCACATACATTACAAACTTTGATTCATTCGTTTTTTATTTATTTCAAAAAATAGGTTTTATATGTACAATTCAAATGGAGACATAATTTTTTATTTTTCATTCATTTCGTACTTTTTACGAGTTCTAAGAGATTCATATACATAAAGCTTGCAAATTAACGTAAATGCATCAAACAAGGTGATCTAGTACGCAAATATACTAAAATCTAGCAATTGAGCATTTCACGCAGAATTAACTAATAAAAGGGCCGAGATAAGGCGTTCTGTAACTTCACGCTGTGAGATCAGTGATAACTGAAAATTTTCCCCGTGAAACGTGATTTAATTATCTAACTGTACATTAACACGAGAGCGCTGCTCAAAGTTTCCCAGAAATGCTCAGTTAATGATAACGTGTTCCAACGAGGATGAAACTATGGAAGCGACGAAACTATCCGAATAACTATCCTTCATCTTCATTTCAAGGATTAGTTAAGGAATTTAGAGATGGTAAAAGCATCATAATATTAATATACTTGCTCGAGGATTCGTCAACGTGACATATCTTTTAGCAAGGATAGCTTATGACATTCACTCCTTTTTCTACAAGTTGGATCGCAGATTTTGAAGAACCTATGCTTATTCAAAGTTGCCAATTTTTAGGATAACAATTTTATAGGAAAAAATTTATTAAGTTATTACCGATTTATAGTTATTAGAATATTAAATACTTTAGATTAAAATTATGGAATTTAGATAAAACTATGGAAGTGGTGGAACTATTTGAATAGCTATCCTTTATCTTCATTTCAAGGATGAGCGAAAAAATTTAAGAACAGTAAAAGCATTGTGATATATATTAATATATTTGCTCATGGATTTGTTAACGGAATACATCCTTTAGTAAGGGAAGTTTACATTAGATTGCAGATTTTTAAAGACCTACGCCCATTTGAAGCTATGTTTGGGATACGAATTTTACAGAAAAAAATTGTTAAGTTATTATAGTTATTATAGAAATTATTTATAGTTGTTAGATTATTAGATATTTCAAATTAAAATTGGTAAGAATAAAATTATGGAAATGATGGAACTATTCGAATAACTATCCTTCATCTTCACTTCAAGTGAAAAAATTTAGGTTACGAGTTAGATTGATTTTTCAAAACCTGGTCTCATTCAGAGACGCCAATTTTTCAAATAAAAATTTTAGAAGAAAAATTGTCAATTTATTACAGATTCGCAGTTATTAGATTATTAAATATCACAAATTGAAATTTATTACTAATTTACATTTATTACTAATTACATAATAATATTATTACTAATTTACATATTTCGAGTTATATTTTTAATTGAAGAGTAAAACTTCTAAATGGGAAAGCATCTAAAATGAAAGAACTATTCGAATAACTATCCTTCATCTTCATTTCAAGGATGAATGATGAAATTTAGAGACGAGTTACATTAATGTTTAAGAATCTATTCTCATTCAGAATCGCCAATTTTTCAAATAAAAGTTTCAGAAGGAAAAATGGTAAAATTACTACAGATTCGTAGTTATTAGATTATTAATAACCGAACCTAGAATTAATTAATTTTCTATTAATATTTTCAGTTGAAGAATAAAACTCATTCGATAATATGATTTATAATTACAATTTTAAGAAACAGGTTACCATTTTATTCTGATGTCAGGTCGATCTGCTCTAAGCACTATTTAAATTTTTAAAGTACACTTTGCCAACAGAGAAGAGATGAAATAAATATATTTTACAAAAAAAATTCACATTCCTCGACATCGGTGTCACATTTTAATTTAGTTGGGGCTTTAATTCAATCATTAACCATTGGCTAGCGAGTGTTTAATTAGAATTAAACGTTCAGACGTTCATGCTTATTCGTGCGGGAATACGTTCGTGTTCAAGAAGAAGGAGACAAGGTACGAGTGAAACGAACGTGCTCTCCATAAAACATGTATTTTGTTTGATGGCAAAAAGAGGGCTACGAGAAAAGTCTAATTCACTGAGAATTACTTTCTGGGTCTGAATTTCGTTTTTATGTCGTCGAAAGGGAATTGTTTCAACTATCTAGAACGTATCTAGCGATGTTTGTTACTTACATCTGTTGCTGTTGATAAAACAAAATTGATTTTGAAATCAAATCTCACTGTGTATTCCATGTTTCTTAAATGATAAACTATTTAATTGTTATTTAAGTTTGCACATCTCTTTTATTTATTGGTACTGAAACAATGAATTCCACTTTGGAAAAATTTTTACTATACACTCCATGCTTCTTAAATGACAGATTATTACTTCAATATTCCGCAATTTTATGTACAAATTTACATATGATATTAAAAAGTTTATTCATTTATTTATTTGATATTAAAAATATAAATTCTATCTGAAAAAATTTTTACTTTTAAATGATAAACTATTTGATTTCAATAAATATCCTGCAATTTAAAAACTTTGATTTAGTATACAATTTTATTATTTATTATTTGGATCGTGTGTTTCTTGATTATTATTGAACCTGAATAAATCAATTTTATGAAAAAAGTCATCTTGAAAGTATTCCGTAGTTTGGAAATGATAAACTGTTTAACCCTCCGCATACTGTGCCGGGGTCACAGTGTTGAGGGCCACTCGAACGCAATAACGCACACAGTGATGGGAGTTGCGTGTATCAGTGATCGCACTAAGGCACGAGGGTCATGTGGCTAACACGTGTTCGCCAAATTGCCGAAGTGACGAAGACTGAAGACGAAAAAAGTCAGTTTCTGGTAAGATTCTGAGACGTGTGCAGCAAATCGAAGCAATTTTTTATTTCAAAGTTTATTTTAAATTTCCGTGTTTTTATTATTGTTTTAATATTTGTTGTTTCCATTTGTTAACGCAATGTTTTCATGCCAACGAGCAATCTTTCTTTGTCTGTCGCTCAGGCGAGCCATACAATTCGAAAACCAGCAAATAGGATTGCAGAAAAATATTGTAAATACGATAGAAACATTGTAAAAAAAGTAGCAGGGCAAAAACGAGCTCGGCGTTGCTTTTGCGTAGGTAACAACAATAAATACGCAACTATTTGCGATAATTGCGATCGGTATGATTGCGGTGCCCATTCGACTCAACACTTGCAAATTTTATGTAATGTCTACAAAAAATACATAAATCTATAATAAATATAACTTTATTATTCATGTGATTATTATTTGTTCCTATATGCTCCCAAATGTTTCTACACGAGTCGAGTATCCGTCACTGTGTTGGTACAATATCGGTGAGGACCTGGGTCTCAACCATCGCTCTGTGTTAGTCAGTATCGGTGTGCCGTTCCGACGACCCTAAATATGAATTAGTGGAATATCCGTGAGAGTCAAAAGTGACCCTCGCACAAAGCAGCGAGCTTCAGTAGTCGGAGGATTAATTATTATAATTTCATACATTTTATAACTACGTATAATACAATGCAAGTTACTTTAAAATAGTTTTAAAAAATTGTGAAGAATATTAATACTCTTGATTTATAATCAAGCATACAATAGTATAAAACAATTGCTAATTACAACAGATAATTTCTAATTTTTAACGTTTTAATGGAGAATCATAATTTGAAGAATCAATATGGAACAACTGAAATTAATCGTACATACTTTTTGAAAAAAATACCGCACTATTATATATATGATATACATAATATAAAAATTACTGTATATCATTTTACTACTACTTTTAATACAACAAATTATAATCCTTAAATATTTTAATATTAATTTCTTCTCTACAAGATTATCTACAAAATTTTAATCAGACACTACAACTACCAAAAGTTATTAAAACAAACCAATCTTAGATTACAAATAGAGATCACAAAACTCAACCTTCAACTAACTATAAAACTCAAACCATAAAACATATAATAAAATTCAAACTCTAACTGAGTCGTTAAAAATCTATTATACATTGTTGCAAGAATCACTTATTGAATGTTGAAGCAAAAGGAAAAAAAATTAGAATTTGTTGGACAGCGTTACAAGCGGAGTTCAATTTGCACTTTCGCTTGAAAGAATTACTTTTATGATTCTCGTTTGTGGGCAAAAGCGGAAGACCGATTAGCGCGATTATTATGGCTGTGATCGTCGGAACAAGGGAGATGGAGTAATGGCGGATAAATGAATTAGAAGTCGAATGAATAATTTTCAGGGTGTCCCGAAGAGAAGATTTATACTCTAGCTGGTGCGGCACTTTGTTACACGGTTCTTCTTCTGCTTCCAACTATATGCACTTCTTTCCTCATTTTCCACTTTCCCTTTCTGTGTTTCCCTTCCCACTCTTCTGTATCGCCGATGAAAGGCGAAACTCTCGAATAAGTTAGCGGGGGCTATTGTCTGAAAAGTTCCATTCAATTCTAAACTCGATTGAGACCACAAAGGCTCCCTTATCGAAATTAACTCGTAGGAAATGAAAGTTTCATCCTGAAATCAATGTCTTGTAAATATTGCGCGGCATTGATGCCTTTTATCTCAGTTAAAAGTGTCTGCGGAATGTCACAAATAAAAGTGTAAGTTTGACAACAGGTATCGGAACGAAAAAGATTAATATAAAAATTAAAGGTAGCATCCCACTGATCCAATAACATTCGTAACACCATCATAAAATGGTGGTTTTTCCAAATTTAATCTATGTAACAGGTTCTTCCTAATTTAATTCTAACGTATCTCGTTTTGTTTGTTCTCCTCGCAGTAAAATTAATAGCAATTAAATTTGTGTTGAAAAAATATATGCATTTGACGTGACTGTTATTAAAAAAAAAAAAAAAAAAAAAAGCTATGATACAGATATATGTACTTGATCATTCTTCTATCATATACTTTACGTCATATAAATAAAATAACAATTCTGTTAGTATTTTAGGGAGAAATAAGTACAACAAAAGTATATTTATTACATAAATATGACAATAATAATTCTGCAAGACGTAAACCGTAACAAATACTGTCCGAACATTTACATTGAAATTGTATAAAATTCTTTTTTAAACGCAAACCCAACTTTTATCTCACAAATGTTACCTGCAAATGTAATTTATGTGTTACTTCATTAGCCTGTTTTCCATTTCACGAAATTATTTTTCTTTTCAAGTAATACAGACACGTGTATGTATCTGTAACTATATATATATATATATATATATATATATATATATATATATATATATATATATATATATGTAGGAATGTTTGGTAGGCAACAGGAAAGATATTATTTAATTACAAAAGTATTATTTAATTTTCACGACTACGCTATGACACCACGCTCTTTACTCGACGCTACGCTGTTCTGTTCTCCACTCGCACGCACTCCTACACGACAGTCTTCAAGCACACGCACACCACACTATCAGTTGCATTCTACATCATCAGGATACTGTCATCTAGACAATGACCTCCTACATATATATATATATTTGTGTAGAACAATATTATATAGTTATACAATAATATAATTTATAATATCATTATTTTATCATATCTTTTCTTATGTGATTATAGCACGCTTTAGGATCTTATATTACAGTTATATTTCATTCAATTCAAGAAGAATCGAAGAAAACTGAATAATATTATTCTCAGATTTGGATATTATACGTATATTATACTACACTTTTAAATTTCGAATAAAACCCGCGATCCAATCTTTTTAATTCTCTAATTTTCTGATTTACTTTCGTACAAACGAATTTTCACACAAACAAATTAACATCTACTTGCTTTTATCATTTCCACTGTTTGTTTCACTCTTTACTCCGTTTACTACTATTCATTTTTCTTACATTCTCACAACCGAGAACAAAGCTATTTACCTCGATCCCCTGCGAGGTGATCGAATCAAAGCGCAAACACGAGAAACGATTTCGATGTTTCAAATCTCTGCGCAAATTGAATTGCAACGACGAACAATAACCGACGAAGCACGGCCGTTTACACGCGGAATTATATTCCATTTTCTACAAAACCGCACGCGTAGAAGGCGCACGCGACGAACGAACAGCACGGATGAACTTAATCCGAGGATGAACGCGGTGAACGCGATCGAAACAAATGAACGCGTTAAGAATTAACGAACAGCCAGCGCGAGAATGAGCGCGAGCTTCCGAAATGGCTGAATTATTGCGCAACGCTAATTTAAGCGCGCCGGGTATCTGGCTTACGATCCGATAAACCCAATGTATGCAAGTCGCAGACAAACGGGGATTTCGGGGCACCGACTAATCGTGCACGATGAAACAGAACGATACTGTCTCTTTTCGATGACGGTATGTGCACGTACACGTACACACATAAAGTTTGGCAAAATCGAAACGCAAATACAGTAGAGTGCATGGGAGAGGAATCGATGAAATCTGAGCAAGTCCAATGACGATCTTTGTACGACAAATTCCTGCCTGTTTTTCAATGCTGATTTTAATTCTACTCACACTCGGTACACAATAATTCATTCGCGAGACAGTGAGTGAAGCATCGCTTCAATTAAAATGGTACAGCGTTGATATTTGATATTAATATTAATCATATTTAAATAAATATTTGCTATGAAATTTCATTGAGTATATTCTTCTAGTGTGTAACACGTCGTTTGAAATACTACATTGCGAATTTGCTTAGTTTATTTCTAATAAAACAGAGAAATAATCAATTTCTTTCGTCGTTTTATAAATTTTTATTTGGTGTAATTTTTTACAAAACTAGCACCTTTCTTGTTGTTTTTACAAAAATGTTAATCGAATCGTAATTTCTGATAAATTATTTTCAGTATAATTGAAACTTTTTAACGACAATCCCGACAATTCTTCTGTTTCCAACACTTGCGTGTTTCTTTTTTTAATACAGTACAAATTTGTATTAACACGAATAATTTTTACAAGATTATCCTAGGTTGAAAACTAAATTGATATACATAATCATATTTCGTTGGACTAGTTTCAAGCTTCAAATTAACGTTTAAAGGGTAAACTATTATTTAATAACACTTTTAATCGCTACATACTGAATGACTTTTGCATGTTTTTGAAAGTTTTGGTCGTTTCACACGAAACAGTCTTATTCAATCATTACTTTTCGGATATAATTTCGTTTATTTTTCTTACGTCGTTGTTATAACTTTCAAAAGCAAATATCACTATATTATATTATACAATACTAAATAGTGTGTATCGTTTCGTTATAATTATTAACAATTATAAAGAGGAAGGTTCGAGCTGCTGACCAGATTAATAAATAAATAAGAATAAATTAATTTGGCAAAATGAAAGATTCGATATTATCGAAGAAAAACTTGATGAAATAACTAAATTTTTAATTCTCAAGTAGCATTCTCGTCATGTGAATCACGAATGACTGTAATAATTTTTATCAGATTATTAAAATAAAACTATATAATCATGATCGATCGAATTGTTCAACGTGTCTTACACATCCAACTTCTTTAGACTCATACGTGCTGCAATTTAAACATTAAATAAAGATAGATAGACTTCTTTACATATGAACAACTTCACTTATCTGTATCGTGTCATAAATCATTTCTACAATGCTATGCCGTCTAGAAATGTGATTCCTTTGTACAGAATGATAAATGAAAATTACGAACGTTTATTCGAGGCCAACATAACTGTACCACTACTGATATATTATCGTAAAAATTGTTCTGAGAGATTAAGCTTCTCCATCTTTCCGGACTTTTCTCCTTATACAGATATCTGATACATAAAGATTATGCTTTTGCATTTAAAGTATGCCTTCAGCCACAGGTATGCAAAGCTTTGTGTATTCTATGCATATTGCAAACGTGCCAATATAAAGTACGAAAAAAGAAAAGGATTCAAGACGTTAAAGTTTATTCGATACCTAATTCAAAACGAGACTAACAAAAAACTGATTGATCGTAATTACGCATTGCAATTTGATCCAAATCGAGTACAAAACGAAATATTAATCAACACGATAATCTTCATTCCTCGTAGATATTTTGGAATGAATAAACTCAGATGAATATCATCGACAAAAAAATATAAATAACTAAGTAATATTATAAAATAAGCAACTTTTATTTTATAAGAATTAAATATCCTGTCTTGTTAGTAGAACGTACAAATTTCACATGACAGTCAATTGTCAAAAATATATTTCACAAGCATGAAACTTGTTGAAACAACTAAATAATTTTAAATTCTATTTGAATACAATTCAGCATCAAAACATTAAAAACATTCGCGTCAAAGTTGTTACCAAAACAAGCAAGTGTTGAAAGTGTTCTATCTAAATTTAACTCGTAATAAATATTGAATAATTACAATTGTTTATGAAAGTAGTTCAGACAAAAATTGTTCATAAATATATTATGTGTGTTGTATAAAATTTTGAAGTATCCCGATTATATCGATTACGTTTGAATGGTGTATATATATATATATATATATATATATATATAGAAGTTACAAAATATTTGATAAAAGTATCACGATTTAAGCAATTTTTATGCATTTATGGTAAATTTGGAGATGCAAGAACGCAATGTATACAATAAAATACCTAAAAGCGTATAAGGTAGAGTAAATATTACAATATTTAGTAGATAAAACAAATTTAGATTCCACTTAGATTCTATTTCTTTAATTGTGTCCACAACGACTTGAAAATGCATAAAAATCTGCTTTTTAATAAATCTCAGATTCAATGGATCATTTATCCAATATTAAACACATTCTATGTTTTAACTTCGCCTAGCGACTAGCGAATGCTAAAATCTATTGATTCGTATGTATAACGATCGTATCACTAGCTAACTTCCATCTCTCGAAAAGAGATGAGAGAAAAGAGGATATAAGAGATAAACGAATATAACAAATATTCCAAACATATTCGTGTATTTATTCACAAAACTCATCACATATTTTGTAACAAATGTAACGAATGAAAACTAATGAATATCACAAATGTATTCGCTTTTTTTTAATGATTTTAATAATAGAAAAGAAATAATAATATTTAAAAAATATATGCAAGAGTCCATTTTCAATAACATAAAGTTGTAAGTTGCAAGTTCCTCTTATAGATTCCAACGAATCAGTAGCCATATTACTATTTTACAGTCAAAATTACCATTTTCTCACTCTGGTTATTACCAACTATACATTTATAAATAAATAAATATTATATCTTCTTTATACATTTACAATCTTGTCAGTCTTGTCTCGTTTTTAATAAAATTTCAAAATGTTTCAATGTTACGTGCATAACGCGTCAGCACACAAAGGATTTATACTAACAATAAGTATAGCACTTTCATCAGCCACTACACCTACAAACAAATTACAGGCGCGATCGCTCAGTACCAGACAACGCCACTCCTATTCGAGGTCTACTCCACGCCCCCTCGCGAATCACGTGACCCAAATCAACCAATTGCTAATTTTCGTTGCATTAGCGTTGCACCTGAAGAGGTCCGATTTTCTGGGTTACTCCCGCTAAAATCACTATCAGTGATAAAAAAACAAAGAAGAAGAAGAATTCAACAGAATACCAGCGTCTTACGACATCGTTTGTACAAACAGTCAACTCACGACCAAAACAACAAAACAAAAACAAAAAAAAATATATATATATCAAAAGATTCTAGATCACAAAAGTCCTCGGGTGCTCTACATTCCAACGATTCCATCACCCATTTATTCTATCCGGAAAGCGGGACGGGACAGATTGAAGAACGACTGGTATATACGCGGGGTTCGAACCAGCGCCGGCCAGAGAAAAGGTGCATTGTCGCGCGAGAGATTATGCAGGCTCGGAATCGTATCGATCCCGGGCGGCGCACGTGTGTCGCGAAAGAATTGATATTTGGATGTCGGGATCGAGCCACCGGTGTAAGAAGTGGGGCAAAAACACTGAAACGGAAGTATCTCCCGAGCATCCAATATGTCTGTCGTCGGCTTCGATTTTTCTCCCGTATCTGGGCCACGGAGGTTATTACACCGCCGATGTTCTATAACCGAGCGCGGGTATGTGCCCGCTGCCTTCACGGAAGAAGCGATTATTACATCTTATAGCCTCTACCCCAGGAAATTCTCGCGGATTCGCCGCAACCGCGCAACTGCTAGCGCGACTTGACGAATTCCATCGCATTTTCTACCACGACCACGTGCCACCGCGATTGTCGTTCGAGCGAATACCACTCGTTGTACGAACAAGGAAGAATTCATTTCGAGAAGCTTGAGAAAAGAGGAATTGACTGCTGGGAAAAATTGCTTGGGTAATTTACAGCTAATTGCACGGCTACTTTCTACTTCTCAACAACAAGTTGCATTAATTTCTCAGTTCTGTTAAGGAATTTGTAAAATGTGATTTTTCCTATGTGTAAGTATCAGTAACTACGAATCTGTAAAAAGATAAAAAGATGTAAATAGTGAATATGTAGGCAAATCAATATATTTAAACTTATTAGTAAATTACGGATGTTTGTGTAATTTTACATCTTTAAAGAATCACAGATAACTTGATAATATATATTATATTACAAAAGTTTAAAATGTTTAATTTTACTTTGTATTTAGAGAGATTTGTATTTAGAGAGAGTATTTGTGTTCAATTTATAATGTGAAACCTACATTTTTGATAATAATGATATCATTTAAGAGTCAAAAATTTTAGAATCCAGAAAAACTTATTTTATTTGTTAAATAAGTCATTAACTATTGACATATTATTTTATAGATATTTGCACATTATATGCGTTCTGTTCATTTTTGTCAAATTTCAGAAATTGTCGAGAAATTTAATAATATTTATAATATTATATTATCTCGATCGGTGGAAAACTAGTCATCAACGTTAAAACACACAAAAAGTTAAAAAAAAAAATGTGAAAGCAAATCACATCCCAGCACGGAAGCATATCCCAACTTTAGACACCGTGGATTAATATCTGCAATATTTCTGCAAAATAGTTCGCAAAAGTATTTCCAACGCTATCATCCAACGATGATGATGTCGCGGCGAAAAAAGAAAAGAAAAAAAACTGCACGACTTGTACCCCAATACGATTCGTCTCACTGAAAGGCCCAGAAGCAACTGTTCTGACTTCAGCAAATGAAGACGACTTTTTTGCCATAAAATTTTATTGATATGCAAACATTTGAATCGATAGAAAACAAATACAGACGCGATTGCTCAGTACCAGATAACGCCACTCCTACTCGAAGTCTACCCCACGCCCCCTCACGAATCACGTGACTCAAATCAACCAATCGCTAATTTTCGTTGCATTAGTGTTGCACCTGAAGAGGCCCGATTTTCTGGGTTACCCCCGCTAAAATCACTTTCAGTAATTTAAAAAACAGAGGAAAACACCATAAAAATATTAGTGCACGAAACCATTAAAATCTGACAAATGTTCAGAGACGTACGTATGTATGTACGCGTTCAGTCGAAAAACAAGATATAATGCAGTAATACGTTCCTCCTTCAAGCAGAATGAACGGTGGCCGTTGAAACCGAAGCAATTAGTCTCGCGAATGGACTACAGTTCAGCCGTGGGATGTTAGCGAAGTTCGAAAGCTTAACGCGTAATACAATTCCCATGGAAAACTGTAGCAAACCGTAAATTTGGCATTCATGTTGTTGCCGAGTTTCTGCTATTGTACACCACAAATTTATGTAACACATATTGCAAAACAGTTCCCGCGGCCGCGGCGAGTGTGAACTTGCCGGACGGAACTCTCTGTTCCTCTGTGCAACTTCAATTTTCAATAAAAGCGAGTAAACAAAGTTTACGAATACCTCGGCGTAAAACCAACGACGCGACCTGGGGAAAGACGCGGTGAAATCGGGAAACGGTGGCTCCATCCACTTGGTAGGTAGTTGCGTAATCTGCCTCAAAATGTTTCGCGACGAAATTCGTGGGATTTTTAAATGAACGTACGAGGAACGTGAAAAATTCTACTGTTGTAGATGCAGGAGTGTCAATTTTGAGAGAAAGTCTCTAGATATTTCAAAACGAGATATGTAGTATCGGTTGTTATAATTAATCTGTAGTTATGATTTTAATTATGTTTAAATACAACTGTTTGTTGATCATAGAAATACGATAAAATATGAATGTGATGTGAGAGGCACAACGTAGGCATGGAGCGCTTTTCTTTTTGAAAAGAGCAGAGTTCAGCGAGTTGAGAAACCGAGTCGTGAAAGTCGTGAGAAAAGGTGTCAATTGCGTTGTTAAAAGAGTTTATTTGAGTTGTTAATTCGTGTTGTTTGAAAGTAATTTGTCTTGTTTAATTATTTATTGTTCTATTATTATTACTTTTATTAAATAAACATTATTTATACTATATCTCTACAAATATAATCAGTTTAAAAGACAAATGATTATTAATATCAACAGAAAAATATTCAGTATAGAAATTACTAATTCTCGTTAAAATTATGTATTTGTATGTAAGTAAATTTAAACTTTCTCTTTACATCCTTTATGTGTTAATAAATATTAAAAAATTTAATATTTTTTTCATCAACAGAATCTAAGTTGTACACTATATTAATAAATAAAATGAACTTTAATTATAGCCCTCTCACACAGAAAACATTATTATCAATATTGACATTACTGCATATTATTCGTTTAAATTTTAATGTTTCTGAAGAAAATATTTTGGTCCTCTTCGTTAACTCGTTTAAACACTGTTTATCGTACTAAAATTCTAAATTCTAATGACTCATTATGGTTCATAAATTCTAAATTCTAATGACTTATTATGGTTTCTAATGATTTATTATGGCTCATAAATACAAGAAAACTAAGAAAATGGTTAATCTTTCTGTCGTGGATCAATGGACCAAACAATATGGATAACGATACGAAATGAAACGAAAATGATACGATTCAGATGGAAGATCGGAGTTCTTCTATAATAAATGGACTGTATAATTGTAAAAGATGTTCGCGCTGATTGGTTTGTAATTGAATATCGTACTGATCGATACATAGCAGTAATTTATTTCGCACTTGATTGTCGCACAGATCAAATTTTATCGTACTGTTGTAATCGAATATCGTACGATTTGGTACGTTGCCTTGATTTATTTTACACATATGATATAAAATCCTTCCCCCGTTCGTACAAATAATCCTAATAATTAGAATTATAGAAAATGATCCGAACACTTTGATTAACAATTAAGTATTTTTTATTCGTATATAAATTGCAATAAATTCAGATTGATTAATGTTTGACTGGAATATATTTTTAAAAGAATAAGACTCGTCAACTAATAAAAGCAACTCTGTCAATTTTTAAGATGCAACATTGAAATCTAGAACATCTGTAGAAAATAATATGAAATGAAATTAGATTATGTTCTAAGAGAATGCTACTATTCAATTATTCCCACTTGTTTAATCTGGAATTTTTGTGTAACTTTTTAGTATGAATCTGATCGATTATCTCGAAAAAAAGGCGCCAAAAAAAAAATTTAATTCTATATTTTTGACTCATTTTCCCACATATCACAGAATCAATCTTTTTTTTGGCTGCACCGTGAAAATTGGATTTACATCCTGTATAAATATGTGATGATTTTAAATAATCAAATTGTCGAATAATCAGCACATTCTTAATTCTTCATTGTAAAAAGATATCGCGAATGTTAAAAGAGCGAAGAGAATTTTAATCAAGTACGGCGAAACGTTTCTCTGTAATTGCTAGACGATTCGCTTCAAATTTACAATTCGAAGCTTTATATTCCACGCGTATCTGCAAGAAACGAGATCAGTTTTAGACTTATGCAAATACAATTCAGAATCGATCGTAGCCAATCGAATGTCATTACCGCTTCTCCGATCGTTTATCAAGACTTTTGATGAGAATTCAAACAGAGAGAATTCGAGAATGCTTTTCTGAGACATTGTTCGAGGTAGAAAAAAATTTCCCATTAGGTGGATTTTTTACCTTATATTAGCTTTAGATGATTTTAAGAGATAAATCGTGGCTTTATCATGTGCTATACATGTATAATATATATATAATATTTACTAGGCGATCGGAAAATATCACTTATCGTGTGCAGGCATGTCTTGACAAGGGGAATCAGCATTTTGAACATCTATAAATACAATAATAGAAAGATGATGTTACTTTTTTCGTTTTATTATTTTTACGTTTGTTACATTTTATTACTTTATTATTTTTTATTATTATCAGTGAAAATGGTTTTAGCGGGGGTACTCAAAAAATCGGGCCTCTTCAGGACATTAGCAACGCTAATGCAACGAAAATTAGCGATTGGTGATTCGTGAGGGGGCGTGGGGTAGACCTCGAGTAGGAGTGGCATTGTCTGATACTGAGCGATCGCGCCTGTAATTTGTTTTGTATCGATTCAAATGTTTGCATATCAATAAAATTTTATGATCAGTGAGACGAATCGTACTGGAGTACAAGTCGTGCAATTTTTTTATACTTGTTCGTCTTCAAGATTGCTTCAAGGTCACGTCAAAAACGTACGGTAACCTTGAAAAAAGAACTGTCGAAATGATGTTCACAGGATTGGTTTTGTTAATACCAAAATGTGTGCCCCGAAACCATTCAAATCCTCTTTAATCATTTTTTTCTGATCTTACAATAGCAGTGGAAATAATTTAGATGTTCGATTTAAAATTCTGCGTTCAAAACTCTATGTTCAATTCAATTAAATTTCGTAAACTTGCCAATACATGAAGCAACAAAACATTCGTCCTTTCGCGATACGGCTAAAATTACGACATTCGACGTGGTTTTTCGTCGTGATGAAAACGAGATCCACGGTTGGCGCAACGAGTTAACTTAAACAATAACTCAAGTATCCCCCTAGTATAATTCATTGTGAAATTTTACGGCGCGTTTGCTGTATGCCTGACGAAAGCATACACTTGCCTGGCATACACACAGACGCGCGTGTACGTGCAATCCCAGTGACCGCGCGAGTGTCTCTTGAGTGCGCAACCATTTTGAGTATCTTAATTACGCACATTTCTAAGGTTCACAGAGTATAAGTAGGAAGCGGCCTGTGCACGTTTGCAACACCGAAAGCGGCAGATTGAGAGAAACGTATTTGTAGGTCGGGCACAATTGCTAACTGTAATCCTGTTTCATTCCGAGCGACTTCAAGCTGGTTCAACATTAATTACCTTATTCCGCGCATCGGGCATATTTCTGCAAACCGGGGCTAGATCGGTCTAACTGTTGCAACGATGGAACGGGCAATTTATACGACGGAGGAAAAATAGTTTATTCAGACGTTTACAATACACGGGATAACAGAACTCGAGCGTATGAAACGCGAAAAGAGTCGAGCCATTTTTCTAGATCTCAATTATTGAAATCATTTTCTTTGAATTTCATGATTTGTAGTCATTTTAGTATTTCATACGATGAATTTATATTAGACAAATAATATTTTATTTAAAAACGAATTTATATTTAATAAGTGATATTTTATTTATATATATATATAATAGTTAAATATTTGAATGGAATAAGAGACGACGTAATATTAAAATATATATTCAACAAGCACAATTAGATAGAAAACAGTAAAGTTTTAAATTCCTGACTCTCTCGATCACTCACTCTCTTCACTAGTCTTCAACTCGCCATTCTTTTCTCTCAGTTCCTCATACCGCGGTTTCTCCTAGTTCCTCACATCGCGGTTTCTCCTTTACAATTCGACTCTTACCGGCTCAGTACCGAAACAATAATAACACTTCCCATGCCATACACGACATACATATATATGTCACACATCTACACCACAACTACTCTCCCATCTACACACCTAAAGCCAACACACTCACAAAATATAGTCTTTTTCAGATCTCAATTATTGAAATCATTTTCTTGGAATTTCATGATTTGTAAGATGGATTTATATTAGACAAATAATATTTTATTTAAGAAACGAGTTTATATTTAATAAGTGATATTTTATTCCGATTAAGGAAATATAAATAATATTATAGTTATATATAATTAAATATAAATAATAGTGAAATATAGTCCAATCATTTCCGAACACTATGCTCTCAATTTTAGTGCAATTGTATTTAGATCTTTTTATATTTTACGTCCTTTTTATATTTTGTATTTTTGTTTTAGCAGACAGAAAGATTTGTAATGTTTAAAAAGAACCGAAAATGGAAAATCGTGTGTACCAACTTCTCTTTGAATTTGTTAAGAATAATTAAAAATAATTAATTCTGATCTAGAAAACGTAATAGGGCTACCAACTGGTTACATTATAATCATTTGTATTAGATTCGAATTGGGTTATCGCGTAAAATGGAAAATGCGTGATTCAAAGTAGAAGGTACTCTAAAATTAAGTAATTTATTTCAAATTGCGGATCACCACAACTCCGCGATAACAACTGAAGGTTAAATGCATAGTGTTACCATTTGTCATTTCCTCACGTAGTAGATAAATAGATGGCTTATTGCGTGATGTGTTCAAATATATTCATACTGCTACGATATAAAGTGTCAGTATAAACGAATAAATTTAACATCTTTACTCACTGTTTTATCATTTTGCATATTATAAATTAAATGTCTTAGCTCGATGTTATACGTAGCTACTATATTCTTTTTCACGTGAAGCTTTATTAGACTACAGTTCTTTGAAAATTATACAAATTAAACAGTCTATTTTTGTAATAAATCCTTTGTAGTTTATTTGCACGTTTTCCAAATATAAAATATATTGATATATATATAATATGTTCGGCATAAAAATATTTTTATGTTTGAATAAAATTTCGTAAATAATTAAGAAGTATATATTTAAATTAAAGCATAGAATTTATATATTTCCCTATTTAAAATAATTGAACAAACAAATAATTGAACTTTAAATTCAAATAATTCAAATAAAAAGAATGAATATCTTTCAATTTTAAATATGACAGATAAAATCAATGAATCAATGAATTATAATTATTATTATTTATGGTATAATTATATGTAAATATAATATTATAATACGTTTAGATCAATTTTCATTTTTTAAATCTAATTTAATCCACATATTATAAAATGTATAATTCACATTTTGTCATAATTCACACTTTAATCATTTCAATTAAACAATTGACAAGTGAAACTAAACTATACCAAATTATAAATAACTTTGATAAATAACATAACTTAATTTCCTAATTAAAGGAAAACAATAAAACTCAAAAAAGTTGATAATATACAATAACAAACATTTCATTGAAAATAAATTAAATAAATTAAAAGAAAAAAAAAATAAATGTAGCTGACTTGCGTATTCCCAGAACAAATGGAGTTGAATTCTGCGAATATAGCGGATATTGTCAGCTGATTTTATTCTCCACAGTAAAGGGAACGCCACTACATACTATTGATAATGCATGTATGGAGCTGAACTGTGGGTTTATTCATGAAGAATAATTAATGAATGAAAATCAGAATCCCGTGAGAGATTTTGTTGAATTAAGAAACCTAAGAATATATAATTCTTAAAAACACACTAACTACACAAAACAACACACGATATAAAGTCACGAAGAATCGAACCCAAGCTTTCACGATTTGTAGACAACTGTTTAACTGGTGCTGCCACCGAGTCAAACGTGCTAAATGTTTTCTACTAATCTGGACATTATCTACAATACAACTATTATTATTTGTTAAAAACAAAAATAAATATATTTCAAATAAAAAATTAATTCTTATACATGTATTTTCCTACTTTTTTTATAAATGACATAATGATGTAGAAATGTAGAATGACAATCGATGTAGAAACAAATACTAGCAACCTTTTTACATACAAAAAGATTAATCTTTCAGTTTTATCTAATACTTAATAAATAATTAGAAAAAACAAAACATAATAAATTATGGAAATGTAAGTAAAAATATTTTTAACTAAAGATTAAAATATCGTTTTCAAACATGTATTGTATTATTCGTATATCTTTATCACATTATGAAAATTATAATTAATAAATGTTTAATCAACTACTGGCGAATGATATAAAATATAATACATTTATGAATCAACCTATTTCCAAAGGTTAAATATTATTTTTTTATGAAAAAATTAGAATCAATTTATTAAAAAATGTCTATTACATGAAAAAATACTACAGATATTAATTATTAACTCCATAAATCAATATCGTTATTAAACCAGATATAACTAGTGTACTAACCAAGATTCATACTTCTAAAAGAATTTTCCGATGACAATTTTATTATTTTACAATTTTTACAGTATTTTTCATGCTCATACTCATATTTCATAATCTTTCAAAGCCTAATGATGATTTAGACTAAACTTTTCTCAGATCTAAACTGTATTAGTAATGATAATTAGGTAGATTTAATAATAGTTTTTATAATGGCCTAACTTCTGGTTGCACGAAAGTCGATATAACCCAGAAATGTAAATGATTAAAGTAATAGCTGTCTTTTAAAAATTGACAGCAATACAAAAATATAATTGATGCATGATCAATTACTATCAGACTAAAAAAAAAAGTAATATTATTTTGAAACATGTAAAAAAAACTCGGACATGTTTAAATTAGAAAAAAAAAATTAAAAAAGTGTAACTCTACAATCTGCAGCAGCACCAGTAATGATGGAGGTCTGTTGAGCCGCAGAAAGCGAAGTCTAAGATTCTCTCACAGCCCTGATTGAAACTCAGTGTTATATTATGTACACATTGAGCTATATTGGGAAGTACTGTGGTAGAAGGACATATTATTATATAATATATCCACCTATATGATAAACACACACATATGAAAGGATTGATTTGGAGAGGGAGAGGGGATGATTCCGAAATAACTCCAACTCTAATGGCATTTGAGAAAAAACATTTAGAAGAGAAAGGAACGAAAATTTCGAGAGTCGGGTTTCGAACCCGCGAACTCGGAGAAGAAAGGACTTCCACAAAGAAACCCCCTAACACTCTATAACTATAACCGCACCAAGCATTGAATTTAGCTCGCACGGCTACAGTACTGTTGTGATATTTTCTATCTATTCCAAATATTAGAAACAGGAAATAATTAAAATAATCTTTATTATAATAATAATTTTTTTATAAAATAATAATTTTATTTTATTTGCTTTTTAATTTAATTTAATTTAATTTTATTTATTTTATTATATATATATTTATATATTTTATTTAAATTTATTTATTTAAATATATTTATATTTTATTTATTAGTTATATTTATTTTATTTTATTTTATTTTATTTACTTTCATCTTTTTTTTAATTAATATATAAATATCCTCAGAATCTAGGTATTGTATAACACACAATTACAAATACAACTAATTGCGAGAAAAAAAAATACAGATTTGACGCAACTTTAAATGTGCAGTATCAATTGTTGCAACAACAATAGACTGCCAAGTTATAATTTTCTTCCTGTATCATTTAATTAATGTTAAGTTACTAAGATTTTTCTCGAATTATGCAATATATTTTATATATTTAAATTAGTTATAATTGTATTTATAAGTATAAAGTTATAAAGAATCTTTTTTCGTAAATGTGGACATATTTGAAAAAAAAATTAATTAGGAATATTTCTTTTCTTTCCTCCTCTTTACAAACTAACCAATTCGAGTCTTCGAATTTATAAATAATGCTCGTGGTCATAATAGCTATAGATTTACTACGTTAAATAATGGACGATGTATTAGTATTAAAATATCGATTAAAACTTTATTTAAAAAAAATTATTTGAACTTCAAAGAATAACAACTGCTAAATTACATTTAATGAAAATTTAAATTTTAAAACACTCTTTGGCAATCACAGTTTTAAAAATATTATCCCGAATTAAATTGTTAACTGCAAATAAAAAAAATATATTTCATCTAAAAATTGAATGCTTTCTTCGAAATTTTCACTTGCATTATCGAATTTTTTAATATTTCTCACATATTTCTGATTGCTGAAATTTTTATAGTTTGCAATTAAAAAATAAATTTTATATTAATTAACTTTAATCTGATCTATAAAAAGAAAGTGTACAATCATGTATTGTAATAAACAAACTCTGGACTTTTATGTATTTTTATAATCTTATGACTGTAAGACTTATTTCGTGAATAAAATATTCGTTTATAACTCTGTAACAAAGCTCTTGTTGATGAATTTTAGATAATTTTATATAATTTTATAATTTTTTTCTTTCTTTTGCCTGTAAATTAAGTTTGACCGTTTAAATTTAGAACATCTTGTACGATAAATCTAGTAATAACAGATACAACATTTTGTGTACTCCCAAAGAATAAAGAATGATTTTTTTTTAGTTTCTTATTGTCAAACAACTAACAAAATTCAAAAACAACGAAACACGTAGGCATACAAAGCATGTTATCGCGTACACGAGGATAAATGTTTGATGTATGTCAGCAGTAGCGTATCTTTCACATACCAATGACTGGTTCTCAAGGGGTATCGGAGAAGACATATTGAATTTATCGCTCGAGAGGATATAGCAAGATCGTAGAACCGTATTCCACGAGAATGAATTTTCCCGTAGACCTTTTTGCCTCTTTCTTCGTCTTCGTCATTCCAGTAAATGGCATTACAGTTATTCGATTTGTTTCTACGCGTCTTGATAGTACGCCCGCGACCAGACAAGTTCGAGGGCGTTTTCTAAATCCAACATAACACAACTCAAACGAAAACGACGTGAATATTTACGAAGGTTAATCAAGAAATTGTAAATTTCACAATGTCCTCTAAATATGAAAAATTTTTGGAATAAAAGCATCGTTGCTATTTCACTCTGTCACGTAATATAGAAAAAAGTTAACGTAGTATTCTGAAATTGAAGAATTTAAAGTGAAAGAGAATTTAAAATGATCGTTGCACGATTTTATGTTACGAAGTTATAACAAGTTAAATATCAGCAACTTTTAATTTTATAAGTCAGTGTATTTTAGAATAATTAAAATAAGATGAATATCATCTTATTGAACAAAGAATTTTAAGTGATATAAATAACTAAATAGTATTATAAAATACTATGTACTAATACTATTATACATTTCAATCGCATTTTTATTATAATGTAATATTTTATAAAAATGAAATATTTCATCTCGTAAGCAAAATGATATAATATAAATAATAATATAAATTTCGCATGCTTGGTAAATTTCCAAATTCAATTTTTCTGGAAATAAAGAGATTATAAAAAGAACTTTATTCTAAATTATTTATTTATGTTTGCAAGTAAAAAGCTTTTCCCCGATTAATCAATATTGTCCAGTTCGAAATTAGCGAAATTCAATCTCAAACTCAATTTTCTCGAATTTTAATTTAAAAAAATTTATTCGTTTTTTCTCATTTTATTTTTCATGTATAATTATCTCCTCGATTACAAAACATCCTATATAGATACATCGATTACAGGCTAAAAATCACCTAAAAAGAACCTAATCCTCTTACATCTATTGCAAATGAAACGATCTTTCAGTCAGTTTACACCTTGCTTGAAAATAATACTATCAAATTATGATTTACTATTCAAAACACATTTTGATTATTGTAAAACGAATAATTATTATAATTAGAGACTCTTTAGTTAGTCATTGTTAATAGGTCTTTTTCTTTATTAGAACAAAGAAAGAGAAAGGAAAAAAATTTATAAATGTATTCGAATTCGACAAATTGCTACGCTTATACATAATACTTTTTTCCAACGAAACAATCACCAAAATTTTGGCTTTTAGTGTTAGGCTTTCAATTGACAAACTAAGTGTTACTGAACAGTATTAAAATAAATTTGCACATTTTATACGCAACAACACTGACATTTCATTGTTCAATATTTTTAATATTCTCGAGCGAACTCGCATCGTGCATCGTTGCTGGATTGACGGGTATTCGACTGGACATATTTTCCTCGTGTATTTCCGACGAGTGTCTCATTGATCATTTGATATCTATTGAACGTGCTGCTCGTACACGAGGCAACATCGTTTCGAGTGCAGCTACGAAGCGAGGAAAGGGGGTTGGAAGAAGGGTTGTACCGAAAAAAACAGAAGTGTGTAGGTGGGCTGGTTGCGAGGGAGAAGGGAGGAGAAAAGAGAGACAGAGGGTACAAACCAACCGGGAAAGGGTTGTAGGTGCAGATGGCGTGCGCGATAATACCCACGGCATGGATGAAAGGGTCTGCTTCTGACGCGCACTGTTCCGAATTGCCGGAAGGTTCGAAAAGGACAAACAGCTCAAAAAGACAAAAGCACAGACGGCGGGAGCACGCAAATGAAGAAAGAGAAATCGATAACTCCGTAACTCGCTTTTGTATATTTTTAGATCTTCCAGTTTAAACGGTGATACGAAACGCCCGGCCGGGTGAATGGGAATGGCCGAGGGTACGAATAATCGATAAACGGATTGAGCGGGACTTGAAAATCACTCAGCTTGGGGAAAGTAAATATTGCAATTATTTAATGTTCGCGTAATTGCGTGAAAATTTCGTATTAGCGAAATTTTGTTAGAAAGAAAGTAAAATGTAGGAACTAAAATTTTAAGAATATATTAAGCGTAATTAACCCATTTTATTCTGAACCAAATTTAATCTTCAAATTCTTCAAAAATTTGAGTTCAAACAAAGAAATATATACATATGTACATAATTCACGAAATAGCATTGAACACAACGTTATCCGACACAGCATTTTCTGCGCGTTCAACTTCAAAAATATTCGACCTGCGTGATAAATTCACAAAAAGAGTATTCCTTTCCATCATGCAACTTATTTGTCAGATCTAGACCCTTCGATCATTTCAACACTTAAAAATCATTGTTGAGTTTTTTTTATTCAAAACAGTTATCTTTTTTTAGAAAGAAATCTTTCTTGATTGTTGATTCGAGTTGCTTGAAGGATAGGACAAACGTATACAAAGCTATGGAGATTATTTTCCAGATTAAAAAGTATTTTAGTCTTTTATAAAATAAACGATAAATTAGTAAAAAAAGGCCATGATTTAATTTGCGCGTCTAATAAAATATTTAATCAATGTTGAACCGAAAATCAATTTTTATGATCAAATGTATGATTTTAGTGAATTTATTTGTAACATGTTGAACATAAATAATAAAATTGATTCGTATATACAATATTATCGACAATAAGTATTAAAACACCTGGTTACTTTTATTAAAATACTCTGAAAAATCTTTATTTAATATGTTACATTGTAAAGCACATATGAAATCACAAATTTATAATAAACTATGCAACTATAATGATCGACACTGTATATTGATTGAGAGAAAATATTTTATCAAATGAATTTACAAGGAACAGGAGAATATACTTCAAATATTTAAAAATGTAAATCTATAGAAAATCGTAAATCTATAGAATTCTTATGAAAAATTATAAATGATGGTAATTTAATATTAATAAAAAATTATCTACTTAACTTCATGATTCAATATGATCAACTTGTTTCTTCATGATTTAGAATATTATTTTATTCTAAAATTGAAAACATTATTTTATGACAAGTAACAATAAATCGAATCTACCGAAGCATTATAATTCTCAACCTTTAATGTATATTCCGTTATAATGAAATTGATATTACAAATTAATTAATAGCTTTATTATTCCGATATATAATAAGAAGACCTATCATATTATTGTAATTAATTATTATTGACCATATCTAATAAAGCCTTATTATTCGGATATATAATAAGAACACCTATCATATTATTGTAATTAATTATTATTAACCATATTTAATAGAGCCTAATTTCCTTGTTTCACATTATTTGGAACATGGAATTATTTGAAACATTTTTGTTATTTCATTCCTATTCGATATCAAAATATTTAAAGTTTAAATAACTAGGATTTTATGAATCTTTCGTCCTTACATTTTTCTACATACTGTAAAAAAAGTATGATGTACAAACTTATATGGAGACAAAATTGACCTTTTTATGGGGAACATTAATGCTTTCAAAAAGTCTTTCTTTAACATATTTTTATTTTTTCTTCATAATTGATTCTTCATAAATTTCATTTATAGTTAGTACGTTAAGTTTTATTGTTTCGTTGTATTTTATTCTATCTTTTTCTTTTTTTGTTTGAAGTAAAGTGTATTTTTTCTCTTTACTTTTTTTTATCATTTTTATAATAAAATTGTTTTGCAAAATCGCCTGTTTTGTATACAATTGGAATTTCATCCGTTTATTGTCAATTGAATTATATTAAATGAATACGTTTTAATACATTAATTGAAACTTCACATGAAAGCCACCTCGATTATATTATATAAAATTAAATTTTACATTTAATTATTGATAATAAATAAAAATGGTAGCATATTTGTTGTTTTTTTAATTAAAATTTTTCCAAATTATCATTCGTACGTTCTGATAAAATTTAATACAATCCAATACACGTTGTTTTCCAAAAATGTATAATTATTATAAATTTATAAATATAGTTGACGACAATCAACAGAGTAATTTTAATAATTAAATTGTTAATTGCTGCCCATAACGTCGACACGTATTAAATATTTTATTGACCATTGAAAATAGAAAACACAATTGGGTATTTAAAATTATATCCAATAAAAAAGAAACAAACGATTCCATAAATAAAACCAGGGGAAAAACCAATTGATTGGTTATACTTTGAGTCAAAATTATGTTGTCGTTGGAACGTAAAATGGACTAGTATCTACTGACATTGGAAACCCATTTCGAACGTCCATGAACCATTTGTCCGTGGACCCTGGTTTTTCTTGTCACTATTCCACATTGGAAGATACTTAACCGTTGGTCCCTTTATTCGTGAAAAAGACACTTGAAATTTATGGTGAGATGTATCGAATAGGAGCAAAGAGATAGAAAGAATTAAGATGGCATTTAGTCGAAATTGTTCACATGGAAAATATAAATGGATGAACTTTATTTTACAATACCATTTTGAGACAGAACAAAATACTCAATTTCACAAGACAAACAACCCGATATAGAAAAAGTCAAACTCGTAAAACTAATTGAAATTTGAATTTCATAAATAAGATTTTATGAATGTTAAGTTTAAATTTCATTAAAATTTTTATACTTGCAACATTTTCTAGTAGATAGTTGACATATTTGATATAATATTAAATATATAAACATTTATTTGGAAGATAGTCTAACAATAGTACATTAGGTGTAACAATAGAAAGATGAGATAATTTCAATAATAATAAAGTGCAAGAAGAAAAATGTTTGCCATATCTTGAATAACTTGAATAACTTGAATACGTGAACGATGAATACTCATTGTATACTCATGTAGGTATATCCACAATGTTGGCTATTAATTTACATAAACAAAGTACAATAAATATAATAAATAAATTAATTTTAATTGTCTATGCTGAAAAGTTTTCAAAACCTGTCAGAAAAGATATAAAAGATGATAAAATCATTCTTATAATCTTTCAACAATAGAATACAAAGACTACTAATGGCAAAATCGACATTAAAGATACCAAAAAATTAACTCTTGATTGAATAATAAAATAGTAAATAATACGTTTGCAATTATTCTATTTTTCTAACAGAGAATGATAAAAACCAGTGAGATCTTCAAATAAATTTGAAAAATTATACAAAGATGTTCTACAACAATATATTTTTAAGCAATCTAATAGAATTTGATAGTATAAAATACATTATAATTTATTTTTGAAAAAAACTTTGGAAAATGCGAACCTTAAAATTTTATTATTAACAATATTCAAATTGCATTGTCTGTTGTGTAATATTATGCAATTTTATTTCCGCGGTTAAATTAAACTCTCATTTTTAAAAATTAAATTAACAAAACTGAAATCTTATTTTGGTTAATATTTCAACGTCTATGCATATACGTATATGTACGTGTACCTGATCAAATGAAAAAAGTTTAAGAACATATAAAAATATTAAAATAAAAATCTATATATTTCCAATATTAATCTCATTACTATTACAGTCATCACAAATGTACAATTGTCCCTATCTTATCACGTAAACGCTCTTTTTACAGGGTGTCCAATTTTAATCTATAAATACGAATTAATAAACTGTCTGTTATGTAAAAAAAGAAAAAAATAATGTAGATAACAAATAAATGGTTTCAAAAGAATCACAATGTGATGTAAATAATTTTTTTTCTTTTTACGTAAAAGTTATTAAATACAAAGTCATTAAATACAAATCACCTCCATTTCTTTAATAAAATGATATATTTTTCGACCAATTGATCGATCATTTTATGGATTTCATGGCGATTTGATCATCAATCGAATAACGTTCCTCCACAAGAGGCAATCGAGAGACCAACGGACTGCTGAGAGACCGTAACGAACTGACTATTTCACGAAAGTGCTGGCGGAGATTCAATCGCGCCAAAAATCGTGGACGAAATCTTTTGATTCGCAGGCGGTGTCCTGTCAGAGCACTCACGTCCTGCTAGCGCCAAGGAAACGTTAGATATGACCGTAGGATCTGTTTGCACTGCCCTCGTACGCCCAGCAGGCGAGGTGAGACAACATTTACCTTAGCCGAGCTACCTCCTTCGACCGAGACGTCTCGGTTTCTTTGAGGTAGCTTCAGGATGATAGATGCAGTCTCAATTTCCAACCTTGCCCCACCTCCCTCAAAGCTCTCTTCGTTCGACCCTCTTAACTTTCTGCCGCCTGTTGAGGAAAACGTTTCGCGCTCTCTTTGCGCCACTACGAACGCCAGATCCAGGGCTTTCTATGAATACCGGATGAAACGTGAATGAAACGAAGTAAATACTTGCTCAGTAATGACGTCAATACACTTTTGCGAAAATGTTCGCACGGATGAGTAACCCGAACCAAAGTTATATTCGCGCGACACACGTGGTCATTATGCATCGCTTTTGTTTCGCGGTAAATTGTTATTTTATTTGTGTGTCTTTATTATCAATTTATGTATAAGTATTTATCGTTAGTAATTTATTATTAGTTTAAGTATAAATTTAAGTATAAGTGTCTATTATTAGCAATTACATTTATTATCATTATTATTAGTTCATATATTTTTAAATGCTATTTACGTACAATATATAAATACATAATTGTTATTAGTTTTTGACATTTAACGTAACGAAAACCAAATGTTCTCTATATATGTGCGTGTATATATATATATATATTTGTTAACCCCTAACAATATTAAACTAAATATTATAACTAAAAAGTGTAATTTTGGAGTTATCTACTATAAGAATGCTGCAGAAACAATTATGAAAATTTTATTCTATTTTATATATAAATTGTATATGTGTAGCAATATTCTACATATAATAGTGTGCTATGTTTCATAATTGCGTCTTATTGTAGACTTTGTTTATTTAAATATCTTCGAATTGTAATAATGCAAAAAATATGTTTTACGTAACGTAAACAGTATTAAAAAAAAAAAAAAACCAATATGTAGTATTTGCATTCTTTTAGTGCAACTGATCAATAAATACGTTCAGACGGTGTAATAACATGACTTTGAAATGAAAATGATTTCCAGAAATTGAAATTTTATGTAAAGTCCATATCGACATCGTAGATTTTGGACATTCTAAGGACCCAACAATTGAAACGTGCAAATCGAAAATCGAAAACATTTTTACTATTGATTGCATTCAACTATATCGATAGCAAGTTTATTTACATCCGCTTGATTATTTAATTCCTTAGTATACCTTGTAACATTTAATAGGTTTTTTTTTACATGTTCTACCTAGTAATCTTAAATTATAAATTTCTTTTAAGCTGCACTCATAAATTCACAACAATATGAAATGAACATAATATTTAGTTTTTGCTTTATATGTACAATTTTGTAAATACTACAACCAATATCGATTTAAGTGCAGAATGTGTATCAAAAAGACAGAGAAGAAGTGCAAGGGAAAGAGAAAAATATTCTCTAAATTGAGACAAAAATACAAGATTAAGAAAACAGGAGGAGAAAATGCAAAACATTTGGTAAATAAGTGCAAGAATCTATTTAGGCAAAACAGGACAAATTCCTTTAATATTTGCTATGCCAATATACTAGGTCAGGCAGATGTGAATTGCGTAACCCGTCCAGAGCATGTGCACGCATTTATGCTAGGAATGTGTGTACACATCACGTTGCTAGGAATTTCAACCTCAAGTATTTGAATTAAAATTTTATAAAGTGTACCACACGTTGGTTCTTTAAGAATTTATTACAATTCACAAGTTCTTTTTATTTTTTTAAATTTTACTCGTTTGTAAAAAGAAAGTATTTTTATTTGCGAACGAAGGAACTAACAATTATAAAAACGAAATTTCTGAAATTTATGATTTAGAATACTTCACGTGATAGAAAAATTCTTGATGAATAAATTCTATTTTCAAAAATACAAAAATTAGAATATACAGTATACATCCTGGTTAAACACATTTATTTTAATTGCACATACCTTTCAATTATTTACCTAAATTTCAGATTCAATTGAATTTAGAAAAAATTCCGTATTTGAATATTTCGAGCATAAAAACCAAAAGCTAGAAAGAAAATACAACGCACTTGAATGCTATCGAATATTTACGTTTCATCGGAAATATTTATAAGAAAAACAGAAATATCACTTACTACATATCAACGTAAATTGTTTTACAAAAATCTGCAAATATAAATAAGATTTATATTTCAAAATAATTTTAGATAAGATTGGAAAGGTATCCGTATTTCTCATACAAGTATAATACATAGATATATTGCTCCCAAAAGGATAACAGTGCTGAAGCTCACAATGCACCAGCACTCCGAAAAAGAAAAACATAGAACGGTTTAATACGTAAAGATTATACATTTCTCTCAAGCTTTTTTCCTCGCGACAAAAACCGGCAATTTTTTACAGTACTTTCTACGATACGAAGCTTAATCCAGCACTGCTATCAGATCACGTATTACAGTTGTAAATCTCAAATTGTTGTATTAAAATAACGCACGTGCATAATTTAGAATAATATTTCTACTAGTGAGATACTTATAACAATTAGACGGCGGATTTTTATACAAACTTCATATTTCTTTCAAATAATTTTAAAAATGTCTCAAGCAGAAGTTTGTTTAAATATTGTATTTTCAATATATTCCATGCATATTTTAATGCGCGTGAAATATGAAATATCTTAATGTATATGAAACATGATATTTAAAAAAAAAATGAAATTAATATTACTGAATTTAATTAAATGCAATTTATTTAATATTGATTTCTCTTTACCTAAACGTCTCTTTATTAAGTAATTAATTTAATTATTATTCCATTATTTTGAAGTGATTAATTATAACTAGCTATAAATATAATCGTTAATTTGATCATAAATTGACGTCAGAAAATTAAATTTCTGAAATAACAGTTTCACTTCTAAAACAGGAAAGATATTGACAGAGATGAAAAACTGTAGATTCTATCTTTGACAGCAATTTAAATCATATCTTAGTTTATGATTTATTTGAAATATTTTATATAATTAAATTGTTGAAAAGTGAAAAGAGAAAAAAATGAAAAATACGTATGAAGTATAAAATGTATAATCCATTTTTCTAGAGAGAAGTTATACTTGCTAAAGTATCAATCTTTCAACCAATAAAACTTTAGAAATAGTACGTAGAACCTTAAGAATAGTATCTATGTAGTGTTTGATAACTGTCTTCATATAAATTTTAAATGCCACTATGTATACATATTATAATAAAATCTCATTAACGTTTCTAAATTAAAAAAGACACGTATTTCAGAAGTGTGATTTTAAATAATAAAATACCAAATATTAATAGCATATTAAGACTTAATAATTAGATCATCCCGTAGTTTCACTGTGAACGAATATATCGAATTAATTGTTGAAACTGAATTAATATCTAATTATTAATTGAAACTGAATATTTTTACTTAAAATAATTTCTATAGAGTTCAATATCTCGCTCTGACAATATATTAATTAATTTTACATACAGAATCTACATCTTTGAGGACAAGACTTTATTGAAAGATATTTTCGATAGTCTCCTCTTGTCTTCTAAATAATTTTTCAAATAATGTTTAGTTTAAAAAATGTCAAGTTACAACAAAAATTAATAACTGATTAAAGATAAATCGAGAATATGTTACGTAGAACTATGCAATTGATGTAATTTTTGTAAGACTATATTTGCTACATATTTCAACGTTTCTGTTTGAAATAAAAGAAAAAAACAAAAAGCATAATAATGTTACAATAATATTAACTTTTTATAATATTTTAATGATTTTAATTAAATAGTATATTTTTTTGACAAGTATAATTCTTCTACAATAACAATAATTTTGTATTGTTTCAAAAATTAAATTTTCTGACAACAAATCATTTAAACAGAACTAATCGTGAGATGATCATATTTCTACAATCATACTTCTACAATATTTTGCGTCTCGAGATTAAAATTAGGTACAGAAAAAAATATCTAACATATATTATATTTTATATAACAGAAAGATATTATGTTCACGACTTTGACAATATGTCTATAAGGAACGTTCGTATTTACAATATTCAATGTTAAGCATTAAAAGAGATTTCGTAGTGTCTATCTACAAAATTTCGTACGTGACGATATTAAAAATACCCCGTAAATGCACGATATTAAAAGAGATTCATCAAAGCTGAAAAATATGGAGAAAATGACGAGAGCCAAGCGCGGAATTCCCTTGAATTTTGTTAAGGGTCCAAACATTCTGCGGGATCGAGCGAACTCCCAATTGATTCGTCGAGGCAGATTGGCCGTCTCAAAGTTACCGATACGAACAGCCTCGGTAATTGAGGTGGCTGTTCGCACAAAGAGAGGAAACCGAGAAAGCGACAGGTGAGGCACCACACTGCCTGCTAGCAATCGTGGCCGTTAGTAATTTCCTCGTTGCATTTCGATACAACGACTAGAACCCGCTACAACTTCGTGGCTTACAATTTCGCGAAACTCCCCGCACACCGCGTTTCGAATCTATTTTGAAACGCGCGCCTCTCGACGAATCATTGGCTGAACGCGAACGCTGTTCGCTTTCTTCCACTCGAAACGTGAGAAAAGTGTTTTTCAAAAAAATAACGATGATCATCACTTTATGTAAAGTTGTTTTTGAGTCGCGAGAAGTTCATATATAGTGTGTCTGTATCCACAATTGTCTTTGTAACTGTTCGTTATTTAAAATACATATGTTACGAGGAGAACTTGGTGTAATTAGTTTGTTTCTAGATGGTTGCGCAAAAGTCAATTATTATTTTTCAAATCGGAATCACGTACCCAAATGTTTTTATATTAATTTATGCGACAAGTCATTCTCTATTAACCTCTTGCGCTGGAACGACGTGCCACGCACGTCGAGAATTGTTTGTCCCAAAATTGCAATATTTTCTTAGTTTCAAGTATATTTAAGTATAACTCAGGCAAAACAAATAATAAATTTATTACTTCTTAATAATTTCTATCCAGTGATATCGTACTGACGAGTTCTAAAGAAAAAGAAAACAACGAATTATTGTATACGGTTTTTGGTCACTCGTTATGGTCCGCAATCAGTTGTCAGGGCAAGGAATTAAAAAAAGAAAAAAGTATGACCAATTTTCATTTTTGTTATATAAAGGTATGAATTTATATAAATATCTTCTGATGAATCGATACATACACACGCGACTATTACGAAGCAACGAGTAAAACATGCTTCGTTGAGACAAAAATGGCGGAAAAGGAGGAAGAAGAATGACAACGGTGATCGTTCATAACTCAACGGCAATCATCTTACGTAGAATTTTGCGGTCTGTCGGTCGCACGTGAATTCCACGGGAATTGAGTGGAATTTTGCCAAGTCGAAGGCCGTTGTCGCCGGTGATGCACAGTCTGGACCGTCGCGACTATCCCGGGGGATAAGTAAATGGGGAAAGAGCGAGTCGCTCCTTCTTGAATGCGAAGTTTCTTGCCGGCAGAGTTTAGCAAGAAATCAAGCCGCCAGACAGTGACAAGGGTAGCCACGAAAGGTCCAGAGAGAGAGAGAGAGAGAGAGAGAGAGAGAGAGAGAGAGAGATAAAAATAGAAAGAGAGATGTAAGAAATAGGAGTATACGGTTCTGCCACCGATGTTCGCCGTGCGAAAGAGAAATCGTCTGTATTCGAAAAAACGACGCCCGCGACTTTATTGCCCGGAACATTTTTCAATCGAGTGGATTCGGGGCTTGGAATTTCACCAAATTTCGCCAATTTAATCTAAAATTTTACCAATCACACGACAGCCTTGTAATTTGCGAATTGAAGAAACAGAACGTAAAGATTTGCGAAAGTAAAGTTGTGTTGAAACTACATTTGTCAAATTTTTCAACTTTTCGGACAACGAAAATTCTGTTACGTTATATATGTTATATTGATGCATGTGAATGTGCAACTTTGAACTTGGCGGGCCAATATTGTCAATCGAAGTTATAATATAATTACAGAAAAAAATTGGACGCTAAAAAAATTATTATTATATTATTATTATATTATATTATATTACATTATATTACAAAAAATTATTATTATTGTCGTTGTTGATCATCATAAATAATAAAAATATTGGTGGGACTTTTTTGGAAAAAGTGACGTGAAAATTGCTAGAAACATAAACGTTTGAAAAAGAGAACAAAATTATTTTTATCTCCATCTATTTGTGTTACACTATAATTAATTACGCGAAGTGCTTAAATGATACAAATAACCAGTTGTGCAAAAGCTATGTGATTTATATGTTCGTTATTTAAAGAGATATAATTAATTAAATACCTACAATATAAAAAATAGCTTATTTAAAAGAACTAAAAATTACCTATATATTTATACATTATGTTTTTAGTAATATCACTATTAAAAGAAGACACGAAAATAAAAAGTATAAATTTATTATACTCGCATTATGAGTTTTGCTTTACTTCATGAGTTTTTACATAATTCATCACATGATTTCATATGTTATAAGATTAAACCATATGAAATATTACTTTCTTTAAATAAAAATTTCGTTTTCTTTAGAAATCAATTACTAGATAAAAGTTCACTACTTCTTATGGTTATTACCATAAAATTCAATATTATCTGAAATTAATTGCTAACATCAATTGTTACAACGTTCAATCGTACGTATTAATGAACTATGAATAACTGTATAAATTATTTAAAATTTCATAGTTCAGAATCCCACTACACGTGAATAGGGGAGAATAACTTAACTCTGCTCATTCTATAAAATCACAAGCATTAAACTATTCTTTGGTTGAATATAGTCCAAGCAGTAAGTAAACTAATAATTCCATTAAATCACTTGTGTATTATATGTAGCCCATGGAAGCTAAAACGTGGCTACTTCCTCCTTTGTCCTCAATCTATTACGATGTTTCTCCTAGTCCATTATCAATCAAAACTATTTGCCTAGGGGTTCTCCGCCAAAGCTTAAAGTCTAAGCCGAGCTTAAAGACGGCCTCACGATAGGTAGTTTAATCTCAACTAGAGTTTAAAAGCTCACTTTGGCTTTACAAGACACTTACGATATCTCGAATAAATGGAAAATTTCACAAATACATATTTCTGAGAATCCAATTCAAAAAAAAGGAAGAACCTCGATAGAAAATTGTTCAATCTATCAAATGAAAAACCCAATATTTTGGATATTTTACTTTTTTTTCACATTACGAGCGTTTGTGTAATTTTACACTATCAAATTTCTTATAAATGCACGAAAATCCGCATAATAAATGCAGTAATTTACTTGGAAAAAAGCAAATGTAGAAAGTGGTCTGATACTTCAAACTTCAACTTGTTTTTAAAACCGATATTAAATAGTTATTAATATTTTGTTTTTACCAATTAAGTTATTGATAATTACTAACTCATTAAAGGCCCAGCAATAATCAGAATATTATATAAATACTCAATTTCTTAGATTTCGTAAAATTATAGAAGACACAATGATGAAAAAGTTGAACAAGTTTTTGGAATTTCCTTTCACAGTTTGGTAAATATGAATCGTAATACAAATTAATTGCAAATTACTGCGCAATGCCACGTTAATTCTTAATGGATTAATATCAATATTTAATAGCTATTAGATAATCAAATTTCAATAAAAACATACATAAAAACTACGAATCATAAAACAACAATTGCAATAGAATTATAATATCTAATGTATAATAGAATATCTAATCATAACATGATATATCATTATTTAATTTCACTTAATATTAAAAATATTCACAATATCACGGTAAAAACGTGTCAGATTTTTACATTTCTACATTTCACGAGTTTTTTATATTCCTGTAATAATTTGTCCGTAAAATATTATGTAAATATAAAATTGTTGAAAAATATAAATAAAATAACTTGTTCTGTACATCGTTTCGTTAAGATAAAAATATATGTAAAATATATGAAAAATTACACAATCTATACAAACAGTTCAGAAAAATTCACTATGCAAATAAGAGATAAGTCGAAGAATAAAAAGCGATGAAAATATGATTGAGAGATCACCAGTCCAAGAATAAAGTAAAAAATTGTTCAATACTTTTATATGATTTATTCATTTTCGAAGCTAGTATAATCTACTTTCGCAGTTAAATTATTCACTCTTGTTTAGTCTAAAATTAGATAAATTCAAGAATGCATGATAAATTGTCAAATTTGATTTAATCAAAGACGAAGAATTAAATGAAATAATTTCATTCTTTCTTTTCGACTAATTTTTTCACATGCAATGAAGATAAATGATTCCATTGGATCAAATTGATTGTTTCAGATCACTGAAAGCGACACTCAAAATGATATATGAATCAAAAATTTGGAATATAGTTCAAAGTATTTTTATAATCATTTTATATATTATTCCGTTACTGAAATATTTATAAATAAATGTAATTAATATACAAGTAGATATATTTTAATAAGGTAAATTATGAAATTGCACACTCGTCCATAAGTATTTGGACATTTCTAAATTATCGTAATATAAAATACAGTTCAAATAAATCTCTCTTTGATTCGTATCAACTAATTAATTTCGTATATTTAGTTGAAATTTTTAGCAATTACTAATTGAACAACATGTGGTATGGTTTCAATGAAATACAATTTTACTCCCAAGAAAATTCTAAAATTTTCCTTATACAGCCATTCAAATGATCCCCTTGATAAAAATTATTGGTAAATATTAGTATAATTGGTATAATCAAATCTAATATGCCTAATATAATGGGATCATTTACCTCATCCTTTTTTCAGTTAACGGAGTTTTATTGTACATCTCTATGTTGGAGTTTATTGATAAAGGAAACGCTCTTCGCAATCGATAAATCTACGATCAACAAAGAAGGACTATATTCAGGCTTGGAGTACTCGATCCGACAAGCACGGATATAGAAGTAGGTAGATGTAAGACAGAAGGATGAACACTCGAAGGCCGGGTGCAAATATAGAGCAAGGGTACTTCGAACGAAGAGAAAAGCTGCGGCACCGCCATTGAGCACACGACACTTTCTACAAAGGTGAAAATCTATACGAACTGCGGGAAAATCGATGCCACGTAGGAGAGAGCGGTCGCACAAAAAGCGATACTTTAAACTGAACGTCTACCGATCAAAGCCGATCGGAGTTCTCTTAGACGAAACGGAAGCCTTTCTTCCGATTTATATTCGCGATATTGAAAACTAACTCTATTAAGTTCGCTTGGTTTCTTTATTTTTTTTTTTTTTTTTCAAAGAAACCTCAATTCCATTTGAAAAGAGCTGGAAATTTTCAAACTGCACGAGTGGAATTTTCAAAACAGGAAAATTATTTGCCGGCGATACAAGAGCAAATTTATGCATTAACATACTCGTGATGATAATCATGTGCAAATCTGTTCAAAAGTTCTCCTTAGTTTTTTTATTTTTGTTTTTATTTACTTATAAAATTGTAAAAATGCATATAATATGTATAAAATATCCGAATTATGATGCTCGTTATATATTCGTTATATATTCGCGAGTAAAATAAATCTTTGCTAATTGAATTCAAATTTACAAATTAAAAAATTACATAGAAATGGAATTAAAGCATCTATTATGTCATTAAACATAAATATTAATTATATTTTAAAATATACATATATATTAAAATAGTATATTCAAATATATACTAAAACATTAAATTTTATAATATATATCATAACTAAAAGTAATCGTATAAATCTATTATATTGAAATCTCAATATTCAATGTGATCATATTTGATAGTGATTAGGTGCTTAGAATGACTTCATGCTACATCTTGTGTCTTAAGAACAATGTCATGAATTGTCTGACCAATATAAAAATTCGCATATTAAAGCATACTACGTAAATAGAAACTAAAACCAATCGAGTCGACTCAATCTAAAAATTTTCCGCAATTGACCTTTCATTGTAGTCAATCATGAATTGTCACTTGATATTAAATTTAGTTCCAAAAACGTACGAAGAAAGGTCTCATTTCTCATTAACTCCTTTCTATTTAATAAATAAATACTTTTGACATGCCTGTTAAATTAAATTTATCCTCTTATTAAGAACTGCAACAACCCTTAGGTACCAATTTTAGCGAGTAACAACTTTCTGTTCATTCGATCGCGTTAACAATACTTTTCTCGAATAATTTCGAAAGGAGAGCTCTTACATTTTAGTATCCAATCGAAAGATATCCAATTTACCACGGTTACAAGTTGAAACGTTATTACGAGTCACGCGTGTTCGAGTGGGAATGTTTGATGGCCGATGCATCGAAAACTACGATCCTTCATAGGAAGCAATAACAGGGGATATTAGTAATTATGATAGGCATACGTTTCGATCGACAGTGCACGGACGTTGATCGATCACACATGACCGACAAATCAATGCGGTACGGCTGTTCGTCCGAGCTAATTTGACTGTCGTAATTAGCTTCGTTTATCGGTCCGTGTCACGTTCGTCGTATACTGGCCGCGGCAACGCAGTAATCTTCCCGCTGCTGCTGGAGCAAACAATTAACGTTGTTCCGGCAACTTTGGCGTGATTACAGCAATTTTCGCATGACAGCTCGCTCGTTTACCAAGGCCTGTAGCAAGGCAGCTATAATTTCACACCAGCGTCTCCGAAAATATACAACGAGGGCTGGCTGCAGTTTTCCTTTTCGGCTAGGGGAATGTTTCCTCCTCGGTCGACTCGGTCCGCAGAATTCTCCAGACTTGTGGAAATTCAGAGAAACTTGCGAGCAAACCAGATTAGATAAAAAAAAGAAAAAGAACTAATTGGTTTGATTCGTTAAAAAATCTCCCTTTTTATTTTTATTGACTCGATTCGAAAAAAAATTCACTTTTTTGTTTATTTCTATTATTTTTCTTCTTTTTTTTTTTTTTTTATTAATTAATTGTTGATTCAATCGACCGATTTCAATCTTGCTAATTGAGCAGCTTTTCTAGTTATTTTTACCGGGTGACACAGTTTCGATCTAGCTTCACTTTGTTACGAAAAACATTCTTTCTCATCAATGGAAACGCTTCATAAATGTTTCAGTTGTATGTATTTCAAATGAAATGCCAGAAATTGAGAGCATATAATTAGAAAGCATCTAGAAATTCGTGAATTTTTCACCAAAATCTTTATACTGTTAAACATTCGAATATAGAAATCGATTTTGACGACGATTTCATTGTCATTGGTTCTTTGCTGTATATGTATAAATCTCTACAAAAATTACTGTATATGTATGTCTTGGTACAAAGAAACAAAATAATCCTAGTATCAGAAAATCTACAATCTTAGTGAACATTATACATATAAACCTAACCTAAACAATAGCGTTAATGGTGAAAATAGTAAAATATCTGCATAATGTATTTTTATGCCAGAAAAATACTTTGCAAATCAATAACATATCGTTATTAAGTATGAAGACTTGGTATCGCGAAACTAAAGAAATTTACTACACACACACATATATGATAATTTATTAGCGTGACAATTAATTGTAGATAATAAAATAAATAATAAACTAACAGGATAATGTAAAAAATAAATGCCTTTTGAATCAAAGAATTCTTCCACGAATTAGAAATTAATAGTCGTTTGACAAATTAAGAATGACTAGGAAATAAGTTAACATTTCTAGAAATTATGTTTAACCATTTGTTTCAACTTCCGAGAGTTTCACAGGCAACTGAAGTTATAAATTCATTCTCTTCTGACAATGAGATACGTTCTCAGAACTTCAGAAATTATTTTGAATTTCGTGTGACAACAAATGGGAAACACCGTTTCATGAAAAACAACGGACTAATTTACATCGTTGTTTTTATTAGAATTTCTATTAAAATAGCCCGCCATTTATCTGAGGAGTGGAAATGTGGGGATGGGAAAAATCACTAAAGAAGACAGTTAAATACAGGGATAATTATAGTTACTGCTTCACGATTCTTCAGACAACGATTTCTCAGTGAAATAATGATTCAAGAAATTAATATTTAGTAAAAGATCTTCAATTTTTTCCATAAAAATGGAAAATTTTATTGCTATTATTACAAATTATTATTTCGAAAGAAATATCGAGAAATTTAACAAATAAACGTATTTTACTAAACAACCATACGAGATATATTAGTAATTTGATATTAATTTAATGAGTGCAAAAATAAACTTACAATATCTCTTTCCACACATATTAATCTCTTAAAATTTAGACACATCGTGTAGAATCGATTCTCTCGAGATGTGCTCAAAGTAATGAAATGCATTGATTCTTATACGCAATCTACTTATTATTGAATCAATTGTTTCTAGAATAGTCATTGTGTTTTGCGAGAAACATAAATTTTATTTATATAAAAAGCGATAAATTAAACGGTTAAATAAAATTTTAAATCGCAAAAAATTCGAATAATGAACAAATTATATCAAATTTATGTTAATTTTATATATTGTAGATATATCGTGTGTGTATATCATACATAAAATTATATAATATATTAAAACTCTTGTGTAAAATACTGTGTGCATTGAATAAATAAAATTTACGTTTATATTAACTATAATAAGTATTTCAACGTTTTAATATATTAAAAAAACAATGAATTCAATTGGTATCCAAATATTAATATGGATCATTTATCAACCTACCAAAAAATATGTTTTTCCAAGACTACTATATATCAATGACTAATTTTTTTTGTATATACCAGCAATTAATTTTTTAATATAACGGTAAATTTACTTTAACAATAATTTTTATTTTAATTGCGTTGCAGACACGTTGACAAGTACTTTTACTATTGTATTATTTACTGTATTGTTATATTTATTCATATATACTACATTGCTTAATTTCCTGACTAAAAAGAAAAGTTGAGTTGAATTCGAGAACAGTACAATCTCAATAATTTTATTAAATGAATCACGAATGAATTTTCTCAGAGTAATTTTTATCAAATAAAGTTTAATCAGAAGCAGGCAAATATGAATGTTCATTCGGAACACCAATGTCCATTCTATTTTGAGCAACACTGTACAAACGAGAGAGTGAAACTGAAGCTTGTTCTTTTAAATATCTCCAAACGTGGCTGTTCTTCAACTCGCCCGATTTAATTAATCTTTTCAGTGATCATTTGCAATGACGTTTCCTTTCATCTTCTCGTTTCCTACGGAAATAATAAACCATCGAACAGAAGGATACCGTCGTTTGTACACGAAAACGATATATCATGTCTTTCGAAGCGTTGTCGTTCCTCGCTTTAATTGGAAACAGCATGCTTTGTCTCGCGGTGAATTTGCGGCAAATAAAATTTCAAGTGTATGAATTTCAAGCGTACGATCGAACAGAGAAAAACAAAAGAAAAGAAAAAAAAAAGAGTACTTAATCGAATGAAACGTGACACGATTAAAAAACCGAACAAAGGCTGAGAACGATGAAACGAAAACGAGCGTAGCCCCACCGTGTGTTCATAAAACTTCTGTTGCCCGACTCTAATGAATAACTCTTCGAATAATAGGAAGGACATTTTATCATTCCCCTTGTTATTCAGCCCGAAACGAAAATGATAAGCTTCGCGTGGGATTTCGGCGAGAGGGAAAAGCTTTGTGAACGTATAAAATGTATAAGGAGAGCCGGAGGAAACAGGCGAAAGTTTATTACAGTCCGGAAGGGGAGAATCCTCGAGATGAGGGCTGAAATTAACAAAACAACTGAAACAAAGGAGAGCAAACCGAGTGATACATACCTGTACCCAAACGATTGAACAGTTAATAACAAGAGAAATGAAGAGAAGGGAATTGAGTTTAGCATGAAACGTAGGAAGGAATAAACCTGTGTAATTACACTAATGTTTCTAAAGTACACGCAGTAACAGTTAAAAAGTTAACAACCATTAAACTGAACAATTTTTCAGTTGATAGCAATTATTTAAAATATGTAATATTTTAGAGTATTGTATGTTACGTCATACTATTATATATCATATTTTGATTATACATATTTATACATTTATGAGAAATTTGAAAGCGTTAACATGCATATAAACAAATTTCTATTAATTGGATTAATTTCTACAACTGGTCAAAGTTAAGTTACTCGGTTAGTTTTAATTTTTTAATTGAATCGAGTTTATTAATTTCTATCAAGAAAAATGGAAAACACAAAATGAAGCAAATATCTTGAATTCTAGTTAATTTTAATTAACATAATAGTACCATTCGTTTCTTTAATTACATCTATAAAAATATAAAAATACATAGTCTAACTATATTCGTTCGTGGCTTTTGAAGACTACGCTTTCATTTTGTAAAATTATAATCACCGCTTATTTTTTAAATCTTCTCTTCTTTTTGGTCGTCATTTTTATTTTTTTACAATCCATCATTATATAAAGATTTGAGCTCACTTGCAAAATTCAGGTCTTATGAAAGAAAGAAAAGTAAAAACTTGCGAAATATGTAGTGTGAAAAAAAGAAGTGACTATACAAGTTCCTCATCAATCTTTGTCTCCTTACGATTTGTCACAGCATATTTTCAATTATCCGGGATAATTGGAACGTTCCAACAATTGACTTTTCCGATTGTACGTCGAACACTGAAAGGTCAGAAGAAATTGGACATGACAAGTTGTTGAATTAATGTTTTTCCATTGAGAAAACTTCTAGTAAAAAGAAAAAAATATAATATCGAAGAACGTAACATAATTTTTACCTTCTTATAATATCGAATATATATATAGTTGTGTTACAGATACCTATGGTAATTTGTATTAGATTATTATATAAAAATTTAACCTTAAATACTGCGATCAACAAAAAAGGATTTATAATATTTTGGAAAGATGTTCAACATAAAATTTAATCGAACTGCACAATAATTACTCGTTTAAATTTGAGATATTTTTTAATTTTTCAGAAACGTCAGGCCGAGTTAATTTTATTTTATATCTTTGTATTAAATTAGGTAACGCAAAATTTTTATTACTCCCGGTACCTGACGATGCCAGTTAGGAATTCAGAGGAAGCATGAAAAATATGAAAACCCAAGTTTGAAAACATGATACATTTAAAACGAAGCTTTACTACAATGTTTTAGTAGAGGGAAATAAACATACATGGAAAGAAGAATAATACCAAGAGACGTTGCACAGATTAAAAAAAATTATCATCGCAATGCGTCTTCAGAGTAATGCCTATTTATTTTGCATAATGTTTCATGGCAGCAAATGCAGGAGAAACCTAAAATTAACATGAAATTTTACCACCGGTTACGACTAAATGCATGTAAAGTAAGCACTAAATGCTCTACAAAGAAGTAAAGTGCAACTTTGGGTAATGCTTGTGCAACATTAATATTCAAGGCTCGCATTAGAGTCACCCAGTAAATTGCTTTCTTTTTGTCCACTCCCATTGCCTTTTTTTTTTCGTTCTGCGTTGACAATTGCATTAATAAATCAAAATTATCTATAGAGTAAATTTATTTCTATTTCTTTTCAATAACATCTGCAAAGTTTGTGTTTTCTTTCAGTTTAAGCTGGAATATTTAAAATTACTAACGTATTTACTGTATAACATATTGATCACTAGTATATCGTTAAACAGAAGTAAGAGTAGTACTCAAATACTCTGTGGAATGATAACGTCACTGTACCTCTATGTGTTTAACATTTCATCTTTAATATTAATATTATGATAAAATATTAATATTAAGCATGTTATCATATTGCACTAAATTTATGTATATAATTGAAATATTATCATCTATTTGAAACGCGTAATCTCACGTGATAAATATTATTCTAAAATAAATTACGACGATATTGCAAAAACATAATTATTTTCAAGAACTGCGAGCTATGCAATACGTAAAATCTCGAACTCGCTAGAAAAATAGATAATTATTTACAAAAAGCTATCTTCAATTTCGATGATCTTTTAACGTATTATCAAGATTATCACACTGACTGCAAGTGGTATAGTAAAGATTTTGGTGGTAGTCGTTGTTTATTAAAAAGTCATTGTTAGTTTATTCAAAGATACATAATTTTTCAAACATACATTTAATAATTTTTTAAACATACATTTATACATTTAATAGAGAATACTATACCCCCACTTATACTTCATAAAGGTATGTTCATAATACATAAGTATTGTATATTGTGCGAAAAATTATGTATATCTGAGTAAATTTTTTTTTAGAATAACTTTTTAATAAATAACAGCAACCATCATATTGATGATCTTGCCAATATATTAAAAAAATACCGAAATCCGTAATGACTTCCTTTCAATTACCTTTCAAAAATATGTTAACAATGTAAAAGTATTAAAGAATTGAAGCTAAGGATCTCATTAATATTTAATTAAGAAACGGCATCTAAAAAAAATCTGATAAAAGTTGCAAACGTAAATACAATGTAGCTCGTAGTTATTTGAATGAAGTTTTTTCAGTGATACAATCGATCTTTACATTGACGAATTTCAGCTTCTAAGATTAAAACACTTTCTATAAATCATATATTTTAAATATATATGTGTGATAACACAACACTGATTTGAAATTGAGAAACTATTAATTGTTAATAGAAAGATATAATTATATTTACAAAACATTAATAACATTTTGATTTAAAATAAACCCCGTAAATATCTTTCGTTATTTATTGTCATGAAATAAAAGTCTCTATAATAAGATCAGACTACGAATTCGCATTCTTAAATGATAAGCGCAAGCGAATGTATTATTATACTTTGTACATAAAATGCAAGTTCAAACTCCTGGAAATGAGGTCTATAGAAGCAAGCGGGTAAATCAACCTCCTTCCTTCTGGCTTATAATATCTTCATTCACAGGACTCTCGTAATCCTCCCATTCAAATAATTGTAAACAGCAAAATTGAACCAATGGAAAATTAAAAATTGACATACAACGAGCAGTGTAATAACGAGGTTTAGCAATTACAATGGTTGCACAGTCGTAAAACGACTGAACAAACGTACAACTGATCGATATACGTTGCACGCAACCAGTTCAGTAAAGTCAAAGTTCTTTTAAACTGAAAACCCACTTTTTAGCCAATTCTCTAATACGTCACATAGTAAAATTTGTTTTTCCGTTGTTTAGCAACGAGTTTATCGTTTTATAAGTGTCTCACGCACGATTTTATACGATTATAATTATTTTCATCAATTTCATTTCTAACATTACCATCCAGAGTTTTAATCGTTATAATACTAGACATGTTCGTTCGTATACAAAATCAATTTTCAGATTTCGGAAAAATAAAATGTTTCTAAATTCTTTTCTATTTAAAAATAAATCTGTCTTATTTAGAAATGAATAATTGTTAGATATTAGAAATTGGTGTAGATATTTTTGTGTGAAATTTTTAAGCATAAATCGTCACATTTGTAAAACACAGTTTAGAGATTTTTCAATAGTAATTTAAGCGTGTCTAATCAAGGATATCGAAAATTGAAAATTCAAAGAATTTGAACAATTGTAAAGTGAAAACTTCTCTCGAGTGCAATTTTAAATGACTTTATTATTATTTAAACGATTTTAAATAACTAATTAAAAAAAAGAAATAATCCAAAAAACAACTTCCTATCGAAAACAAAATCAACAAATAAATGGCTAGTCTATTTGTCTAAAAAAAGACACCGAATTAATACTAATTTAAAATTAACGTGTTGTTCGTATTGCAATATTTTATTTAACAACGACAGCTTGTAAAGTAATGCACACGACGACGCGTAACAAAGTTTCTTGCCACGTGGTTTTGGTGACACCGCAGAAACAACGGAAGCAACCGTTGAATACAATAGGAAGGAAAAACTTTACACAAGTGGAGTGAACGCAACTATTTTTCCATAAAAATTGAGAAAAGATTGAAAAAAGTTGCAGACAGAATCAAAAAGTCAGAACTAAATGACTAACAATAAGTTCGAAATAAAACAAAACTCGTCCTTCCAATTGCGCTACTTTAATTAAAGTTCGGGACTAATTTAACTCCTTTTCTCTGACTGTGTCTACGAGAATCCGCAACTTTCTAATCTAAACTTTCGACGATAACCGTTTATTGTTTACATTAATACGTCAGAATCACGTTCGAAAGTAAAACGAGCCCATATTTTCGCTGAACAAAAATCTGACAGGAGAAAGATACATATTTTTCAATCAACTTGGTTGGTTGAAAAATTGCGTTCTAACCTCGATTGTCCAAAACGACTGAAATTACGAAAACCGAACGATCGAGAGAAAGTCCAAAAATGTGTCAGTGGTGGTAACGACAACGGTTCAGAAAACGCGACAAAAATCTCCGATAAATCTCGCGACAACTTCACGGAGCAACTTCCGAAGCGCATGACGCGAAAACATTTTCAAACTGCGTCTCATTGCCCCGAAACGATGCTAATCCCACCTGGGCCGGGACTCGTGCGGCACACGCGAAGCGGTTATCAACCGTAAAAACAGCGAGAAGGAAAAAAAAACAGAAAGAAGGAGCACAGTCGAGCACTTTTACTCACATTTTTTGCTCTTCTCGGCGACGACGCCTCGCGACAACAAGCCGAGGAGGATGGCGATGGTGAGAAAAATCATGAGCTTGCTCGTCCCCGGTGCGTCCCAGCACCAGGGCGAGCCTCGTGACATCACGGACATATCACTCTCAGCGAGACTCCATACCGGCTTCCGCGGTACTTCCGCGCGTAACCACCGTGAACATAACCTCGTACATGAGAGTCACTCGCGGCGGGACTGGGTCCAGACCGGATCGGCTTTCGATACCGGAGCACGATCCAAACGAAGCGAATACGACCACGGCCGGCCGGTTAACCGAACGCGATGAAACGCGCGAAATGGACGCACACGACCGACTGGTGAACCTCGTCGAGACGAGCTACCGGCTCCGGTGCTCGTCACTCGGACGCACGTACGCTATTGACATCGGTGAACACTCGCCGGATACTCGACTCACGGTGGCGGCCAGGTCGCGACGATCACCGACGTACGTGTTCGCGCACTCTCATGCGCGCTATCGATCCGACAAACCCCGCCAAAGCCCACGAACGCCGCGTACGCTTGCCACCGTCCTCCGCCAAGACGCCATGTTTGTGTACATGCGCCTTAAGGACCCGGAAGTGTGCTCCTTATCAAGCGATTTCTTCGCCGCCCCGTTCGAAAGTTCGTCGATCTCTCGATTTCGCTGCAACGGTTGAGACCCCGTTCGCGTCGCCAATTCCGCGTACCGTGCGACCGTAGCGTCGTTTCGATGTATCGATCGCGCGTCGCTCACGTGACCAGCTATCGACCTCGCCGCGCGACCGCGTCTTCGCCGTGTCGGTTGCCAAACGGCCAATTTATCGCGCGTCCGTATCCCCGTATCGCGATATTTTCAGTATTTTATTGCAACGATATTTGCAATCGCAGTTACCAACGTACTAGACCCGTACTAGAGCGAAGTGTAACGGAAGGAAGACGTTGCTGCTCGTTCGTCGTCACTTATCTCATTCGGTTTGATCTCAACGTCTCGACACCGATTTTCCTCGGTTTAAATCTTCGAGAGCGTCGAGTGGCGCCAAACTTCGAGAAACGGCTTCAGAATTGTGAACTGTGTCACACTGTACATAACCTCTGCGAAGTTGAGTTTTCGCCAAATAACAGGTACGATATTTCTGTTATACTAGTTGTATATTCTAAAAGTAAGGTTATTTACATGAATAATACATGGCTATGTAAATTGGAAATATAGAAATTCGTTAGAAACGTTTACGCACGAAAATTGCATGAAAATAGTAATGAACGTGTGTGTCTTTTTCTTTGTATCAAAATATTTAAATATATAAGTGTATCAAACTTACGTACGTACGTTGACTGTAAAATATAGTTAAATACACATAGCCGTAAATTAATGTAAATAGTCTCTTTACGAAAAATTTCCCAAGAACCATCTCGTCAACCTTTGTCTTAAAAACTGTAACAACTGTAGCAAAATTTAGTAATAAAAATTACAAGATAGAATAATAGAAATTTATTTTTTACAAAGACTCGTAAAATTTTTTCAATAAAGTAATAAACTTTTTTTTACTCAATATCGATATATAAAGTACAAAATTCACGTATTCACAGTAAACACAGTTACGAATAAAATAAATTTACGTTAACTTTAAAATAAAAACTGCTTTTCTGCGTAATACGTTCAGGTGATTTTTTTTTTTGGCAAAAAAAATGGAAAAATTTTAATAAAAATGTAAAATTTTATTTTACTCTTTGGTTAATATTAGACTGCATTTATATCAGATTCCCTATGAAAAATGAGGGCGAGAAAATCCGATAGAATGGACTATTTGATGTTTTAATATGAATCCTTTGAGCTTCTTTTTTGTGACGATAAAATTAGAATTTTTTTCTACATAACAGCCAAGAATCTTATAATAAATACGTTAAAGGATACAATATGCAAAATTCATAGTAGTATTCTTAGTGGAAAATTTCTTCGGTAGTATTTTAATAAAACGAATTAATTCAATTTTAGAAATATACTTGATCTAAAAATAGAAATATCTTACATTTTTGGAGTTATCATCCTATATGATATAATCAATAATACAATAGAATTTCGTAATATAATGTTAGTTATAAGAGAATTAAATTAATATTTACATTATTTTTACACTCATATTGGAATTTAATAGACAAAGATATGTAAATTGCAGCGCTATATTGCTTTTATTAAATTAAATTCTTCAGATGCTTATATTAGAAAACACGTTTTCTAATATGTAATATGAATAATATAGAAATACTTATATACATCGAGAGAGTGTCCAATTATTATTTTAAATATTGGAAATTCTTTATTGTTACTTTCCTGTTATTAAAAATTTAACATATTCTCGTTCAAACTTTACAAATATTACACCATCTGCTCGCAAGCACGTATCTTGTATTAAATACATAAATCTGAATTAAAAACTTAAAAGAATTTAAAGTATAATAAAAAATATATATATATTAAGCATTGATTAATATTGAATACAAAATGAATAAATTGTTAAGAATTACGAATAGCTGTAAATGTAACATTTATTTTGACTCTTGTATGTAGTGTTCAATTCACGAATATGTCAGAAGCAGTATATAGAGCTGCAAATTAAATATTTTTATAGTGTATAAAATAAATTGCTTCAATTTCAATACAGAAAATCAAAAATCAATTGTTTCAAAAGAGTGCAACAAATAATAATAATAATTAAGTATATCGAATTATATATAAATAGTTTTTCAATTAAATACATGATATTTCGAGAAAGCTATGCACGATCAAAATTATATCTGAAAAACATTTCTTATTGAAACTTGCCAAATATAGATACATTTATGCAACTAATTTCAGGAGTTCATTCCATAAACGAAAATAGATCGAGAATAAAATTTTATAGCTCAGTGTCAGCGACCAACTTTCAAATTCGATTTTCTCGAAAATGAGATTACAAACGAAAAAATTTTATTCTACATTTCCGACTTATTTTCATGTATAGAACAACCTCCTGCCCTGTGAATTAGACGAGTGCCCTGGGAATTACGCAAATTCACGCATGCTTAATAAGTTTTCAAACTCGATTTTCTCGAAACTGAGACCACCAACGCAATACTGTTATTCTTGATTTTCGTGTTATTTTAAACCGCAGAATCTCTCAACTTCATATACCATGAATTTAGAATCTATAATATTATAATAATAATGTAACAGTGTAATAACAATTAAGAATAAAATATATAAATTTTATTTCTATAATTTGTTTTTGGTTAAACGGTTGGGGAGCAATATTTCATTTACAATTCTTTTCAATCAATGTATATTATCAAATTCTGTTTTTATCAGCTTAATATTGGCTTAATATTTATTCTGCTTATTATTGGATATGAAAGAAAATTCTAAGAATTCATTTTATCTCCCATAATCTGCGAATTCTATACTTTTATTAAATTTAAAGAACTTTAATAACAGTTCAATGGTAATATCTTTAGTTTCTCTTGTAACATTACTTTCCTATTTATAAAGTAAATTGAGAATCATTTGAATTTTAACATGAATAAAGAACTATATACAATTTAAAAATTTTTTGATAAAATCGCGTTTAGTTTATATCTTTATAATCTTGCAAAAAAATTAACTTAATTTACAATTGCATAAATTATTGAAAAAATATAATTTTACAGCAACAACAAGAAGAATATTATTCGTTCAAATTCATAATTCTTATAAAAAAAATTTGATCAACTAAAAAATCAAAATGAAAAATTTTGGAAAGGATTATTCGAAAACTTCTTTCTAGTCTTTTCAGATTAATTTCAATAAACCAGAGTCTGACAAATTATTGCCAAATCATATATTACGATATTTATAAATGTTGTACAAATTTTACAAAAGAAATTCAAAATGAATCAAAATAGATCGAAAGTCGAATTTAATAACTTATTAAAGTTAAATTTATTAGTACTGTACGACTAAATTATTCTAATACCAATTATTAAACTGATTTTTATGCAAATTTATATATTTATGAAAACAGTTAAAGAAATAAAATTTAAATAAAGATTTTTTACCGATTGAAAAGTATAACAAATTTCTTACTTTGGATATTTTATATAATTTTGTATATTATATACATACATTTTGTGTAATTTTGTGTTTTTGTATTTTTAAATTTTACATAGGTGTATAAAAGTAAATTATAATGATAAGCTAATTCATTGATAAACTATGACATTATATATAGTTAATCTAAGAGATAATTTCAGTGTATTGTTCATGCTTAAAGCTCATGGTTAATATTCAATTAATATCTAGTTAATAACTAAATACTTTTTTGTTATAAATTAATAAAAAGTAATTATTTCTCGTTTCGTTGATCAATCATTTTTATAAAGATTTAAGTAATAAGTCAAATAATCAAATTTTCATTTATTTCGAGAAAAGCATGTTTTCACGAAAACTTTGTATCAGTAAACTTTTCTCAGAAATTTCACAAATATTTTGAACAACGATCAATTACTTAAAAATTTAATAACCAACCATTGTCGGTATCATCTTCCAGAAAGATAAAAAGTAGGCGCGAGCAATTTTCTTATATAAGTAAATTACGTGTTGTGATTGAATTTCACTTCGTACCGAAGAATAACATCTTGTATTTTCTTTATTCTAAACCACGACATGTAACCACATGACTGCACAAGACGTTGAATGAATCACGATTGATTTAATTCATCTTATCGTTTAAAAAGATAATCGCTTCGATTGCTAATAGAAGAAGGTCAACTAGTCATAGTTTTATTGGAAGATAGCTTGTACACAAGGTGATACATAAAATAACATATTTGCTTCGATAAGCAAATAAAACAAGAAAAGAAAATCACAATTATTCAAGAACCGCGGAATTAATCAATACATCATTTTTCTCACTTGTGTAAGTTCTTTTTGTTTCATCACAGCTTCAATTAATCAATAACTATAAATTAGTATTCAACGCATTACCTTGCTTTCGTATAACTTTTCATTTAAATCACGTACATATGCCAACTTATTTTACATACCACTAAGAACATTTTAATGGAGAAAGTTCAATGTTTCGTGCATCAAAGATGATATGAATGACACAAATATTAACTATAGAATTATTAATTAATTGTTGATTAATTAGATCTAAATAAATGGAATCTATTTTTTTCATTTATTAAATGTTACACATAATAAATATCTAATAATTATCGTATAATATATCAAAAAGAGCCAAGAAATTTTTTCTGTGCAAAAAAATGTGTGTTAATGTGACAGTAAACATATATACTTTTCGTTTCCTTTTTCATTTGTTTACTTAACATCATACTGCAGATTTATGCGTATTTTTAAACTTTTATAAACATAAGAATTAAAATCTAAATAGTAATGTGCATTGTATCTGTGCATTTTTGTTCTTTCCAATTTTCTATTTGTCCACAAATGTATGACAATTCAACAGTCTATTAATCAGTATATTGAAACGAGATCAAGTGTATTTCTGTGCGCGAGAAGGACGCACGTGAAAGAAATAGAAGCGAATGCGCGATTAGTGAACTTTCACAAAACACCCGTTATATCAAATTGCAACAACACTATCGATAACGTTATCGCTGATGCGCTTCATTTTTATCCTCTGACCAAGGCCTTTTGACGTCACACTTATGAATATTCGTCCTAAAAAGCGAATTAAAATTCAAGTTTCTAGCTGAGCCTCACGACCATCGATATAGGTCAACCTTTGACCGAAAAAATCCCTCGGAAAAAATGAAAATCAGCATGTAGTCTCGAATACCCGTTTCTATCCATATGTTGGATTTACGGTGGTGAATCGTACCCCTAGACCACAGGCTGACTGTTAGAAAACAGCAAAATCTGAAAGACAATCTACCTGGCGTTATCATTCGCGCAGTTCGCGCGATTGCGGCTTTATACGAGCACGTACAAAGCGTATTTCAGTGAAGTTTTAACTTTTTTGTGATGTAGGCATAAGTGATTATTCGCGTAATTGTATCGTTGAATGAGAGAAAAATCATAGGACGTTTTTTTGATTAAAATGTACATTAATATTTTATACTAATACGTGTACTAATTCATACCATGTTAATAAATTCGATCTGATTAAGAAGAAATATTAAATTTTTTAATATTATAAACAATTTCTTGCAACATTTATATATTTTAAATATGTTGAATATATGTATATAAATGTAAATATATAATTTGTATATAATGTCACATGTGAGCCATTCACTGAACCATGAAAGTGAAAATCAAAGTGAATCAAAGTGAAAAGTCAAAGGATTAACTCCATTTCCTGAATTTTTTAAAATTTCAGTGCCAAGCCACTCGGTTAATATTTAACTTTATATATTTAACATAAATTTTCTTTATAGTTTATAAATTTAATCCCACTAAATAATAAAAATTTTTTTCGCTATGAAATTTATTTCAGAATGTGATTCTTCCATATATTATTTTATGCATTTTGTATATCGTTAGATGAAAATTATTACGACTTTACAGCGAATACTTGAATTAAATTTCAAAAACAAATGTATATTATTCTATTTTTTGTTTCGTGGAATTGATCGACTCGACAAATAATATAAAAAATCATACAAGAAATATTTAACTTTCAAATGTAACTGATATTTGTCACTGACAACGAGTTCCCTTTTACATTCAACAGTACATGAAAATAGTAGACGTATTTTGATACAAAGTAGGAAGTAACCATGATGGAAATGTCGAAAATTATATTTACTGAGGGATATTTTAATTGTGAAAATGAATACAAAGGGATTGCAGTTTGTATTATAACGATCTGAATGGCATTATCAAAGTTATTAATCAACGTATTTGATTTACAATGAACGAATTAGTGCATAAATAATTTGTATATGAGACATTGAGTGTTTCGTGACCAGATAATTTTGAAAACGGAAATCCTATTACGTTGTCAAATTATGATACAATACGTACGTTTTACTACATAGTAGATACACAATTAATTTTATTATATTAATTTCATTATTACTATTTAATCATTGTTTATAAACTTGTTATAAATATAGTTTTATTGAAAAATCCAGTACCATTATATAAATTTAAATTTAATAAAAATGTATGTAAAAGACATATTTTCCTAAATTAACATTGAAAAATGTTTTAATAAATATGATTACTATGATTACATAAACGACATAAAATAAATTTCAGTAAAATCTTTATATTTAAGTGTACTTGTGTATATAATCGTTAAGTTATTAATTGTACATTTATATTAAATATATATAATTTGTAAATGGAATAATGGGACGAAGTGATTTTAAAAGAATATATATTGAACAAACACAATTAGATACAAAACAGTAGTTTCAAATTCCTCACTCTCTTTTCACTAGTCTTAAGTCGCTATTCTTTCCTCTCAGTTTCCTTACATCGCGGTTTCTCCTTTACGAATCGACTCTTACCGGCCCAGTCCGGAAACAATAATACCTCCTCTCATGCCATACACGACATACATATATATGTCACACATCTATACCACAGACTACACTACATTCTTATCGCATAAAGCCAATACACTCACATAATTTACGTTATTTACAACAAGTTTCTCCTTAAAAATTTATTATAAAATTTATTATAAAGAAATTAAATTATGCAATGAAATATTAATGTAATGTACTTTAATAGAATTGCTTACGCTTACATTCTCATGCTACGATAATTCTTATAATAACTAAATACATGCAATATATAGAATATGCAAAAATATATAAAATATCCAAAGTATTTATTATAAAATGTAGCAAATAAAACGAATTTACTTAGATTCCATTTCTCTAGTTATAATTATAAAAATATAAGAACGCATAAATATCTAGAATCTACTAATAACATCGTAACCAACATAACATAAAATATTACAAAAAATATATATAAATATAAATAGTGTAATCTATAGTTCTGGAATTCTAAACCAAAGAAATATTCATTGTGTATAAATCAAATGATGCATAATATACATAGTGTATGTATTCAATTTAAAAGTGAAAGCATTTTGAAAATTTTATGATTATGTTCGCTTTTTTAAATAGATTTTTATGCCTACCAATCGATACATCTTTATATTTTCTATAAAAAAAAAAAAAGTATTTAAACACCTAGATCAAAAATTGATTACTTTAAAAATTATCTCTACTTTAATCTTGCAGAACTTACAAAGATATAACGTAATACTCATGTATTTGTATTTTCCTTTACTCATACAATTACTTCTACAAAATTAAAGTTAAATTATTAAACTAATTAATTTTCAACCTAAATATTTTACAGTATTTATTTTACAAAGAACAAAGAGATACATCGAGTCGTGCATATTACATTACACTACCGACCAAAACTTTGAATATGTGTATGTATAGGTGTTTTAACTATAACTATATACTTTTAATATCAATAATAATGTTTTCCTCAAAGTATTTTAATACACTGTCTGTAGGAAATGAACGTATAGAAAATGTTTACCATTATATACTACAGACAAAAAATGATGAAATTGCAGAAATTGACATGTAATGAAATATTCTTATACAATTATATATAATATAGTTAAATATAACGTATAACAATTCTTTTTGTATTTTATAAATACTTCACATTCTTTATATATTTTATATTTTATATAAATATGTAATATATTGTAGTAGCATTAAATTGAACAACTGAATTGATCATATCTCTTAAACAAATATTTATTTGGTACAACACTGCCGAAAAGCTAACGAGAAATTAAATGATAATTGCGTAGTGCCTATTATTAAACGTGAAAATTATTCTATCGTAACATGGGAATATAGGAGTATTTCAACAACAACATGACAAGAGATTTATTGAAAATAAACAATATATTTTTAAAAAAGAAGAATCCCAATCCCTCGTACGAGTATGTAAGCACGAAGAAGATACAATTGTTTTCTATCATTATAGTGAGATATTTTATGAGTTATTTTATTAGTTTAAATAATACATTGCAAACTAGAAAACACAACATTTATCCAAATTCAAAAGATCTTATATTCTTATTCCCGAGGAATACATTTCGCATTATAACGAATCCCGTGTTACACGAGACCCAAAGCGCAAAATGCTAGAATTAAGCACAAAGTTCTTTTTATCATAACAGAAAATAGTGTACGCTGTATTTAAGACAGTATAAATATAAATTTTCTTCATTAGTTGTAGCAGGAGAAAACGAAAATCGAATAGTTATTGGAATCACTTAAAATTAAATTCCAGCGATTGCGCATGATAGGTACAATTTCTTCCTTTGCTACATTTTCTTTTTGTATTATTTCACTCTAATTGATATCTTCTTAATTTTCCTTAATTTTAAAATATTGAGCTAAAAACTGTTCTTCTAGTGGTGTTTTAATAAATTTTCTGCTTGACTTTTTCGTGGGGATGTGATTAAACATTTCGTTGGGAAAATCTTTGAATCGATTAAACTAACAAAGAAGTAAACTGTATCTGATTACGCAAAATGAATTCGAATCGAGCACAAGACAAGACTAACGCGACAAAAACTTGAAAGTGAAATTTTCATCTACGCACGAAACAGAGTCAGATTATTTTTAATTTTTATAATTTAATTAAAATATGTTACGTTAAAAGTACAATGAAAGAGCATTTTCTGTATCTAAACTTTTTTTTATCAATGATATTCACCTTATTTTAATCGTTCTAAAATATATGTATGTACAAATAGAAACGACGTTAGAGTCAAAATGTTTGTTTACCTTGTATGTTTCAAGCAGTACACTTATATACTACCACTACCTAAGTATATAAAGTATATAAAGTCTTTCAAATTATACTTGTTATAACAAATTTCACACAATACATGAGATACCTCTTATATAATAAAAAATAAATTCAAAATCTGTCATCGCACACAATATCTCGAAATCACATGTTCGAGAAATTATTGTGTACATTTCTATGTAATAGTCTTACTGAATTAATTGCTACTTAATATACTAAAACTCCTATTGCAGTTAATAGAACATAAATTTTACGAAACGATAAAAATGTACAAAATTAATCTACATTTGGTGCAACCCTTTGATTTACCGAATTACTTAGTTTTCGTGCGTAAAAATATGCGCACAGCTATTAATCATTAGATTGTATAATAATTTCGTTCTCGATGTTATATTTTCGAAAAATATAAAAATATATTGGAACTTTTTCATAATAGAATCGAAGCTTGCAAATAATAGTGTAAATATTGTTTAACCAGCAAACTATTTATTATATAAATGTTGTGTAAAAGTATGATATTTGACATTCTCTTAAAGAAATTGCGCGATTTAAGCAATTTAAGCAACGTCTTAATATAACTTATCTTCTATATTATATCATCTTAATATATTGAGAATTAAAAAAAACAATTAATTTAATATCTAACATAATATAATTTTAAATAATTTTAAAAAATTTAATATAACATAAAAAAAAATAATTAATTATTATAAACAAACATATAGAGCAACAATTTCTCAACGTGAACGTTCGAACATTAACAAGAATCACTTCGATGAATATTAATTTTGCTACGCATATTTAAACCTTGCTATTGCCAAAATGAATGAGCAAGGCTTATTATATATACGTATAATTCTGAAACAGTCTTTACCACAATTACCAGTTTTTTTTCTAAAAACACGCAAGTTTCAATCACGAAACTCGATACTACCACGTGAAAGAGTATATGTCTTCACCATTGCAGCAAATATGAACGTGGAGAACTTCAGTGTGACTAAAGTTCTTCTCGCGGCGATATTCATTATAAATACTTACAGTCAATCCGCATTGTTTCTCATAAAAACTCGCGTCACGATGACACGATAAAATTCCCGGAACGTGAGAATTTCGCAATTTGTGTCGACGAATATATCTGGGAACATTCGCGACAGACAATCGACGCTTGATTCGTTCGCTCTTATTGTTAGTTCGATGTATAACGCGATTTCGTGTCACTGTTTTGTTCGATTGTTTCCGATATTATTTCACAACGTTAAAAATACGCGATGAAAAAATTTCACGTCCGTCTGTGCAAATGTATGGTTCGAAACGTGTGTTTAGTGTTCATTGACGATTTAAATAATTCAAATAACACACTCATTCGACATTTGAATATTTTTTTTTATAGTGCTTTAATAGTTATAGTTGGTTTGTAATGTTTAACAGTTTTTTCCACAGTGTTTTAATAGTTATTAGTTTATTCGTTTTCTATAATTATTTTAAATAATGTTTTTACTTGAATAATTTTTTTCATATTTCTAATCGTATTTCTTATTCAAATAACTTGAAATAAATATTTGAATATTTAAATACTTAAAATAACTCGTTCAGTTTTTTTTGTTTGTTTGTTTGAATATTTATTTATTTGAATAGTGATACTTTATTTACATGTACACCGAATGAAGATAAATCAAATAATAAAAATGTTTAACTAAAAACTAGATCAATTAATAAAGATAGTTTTAAAGAAATAAAAATTACGTTAAAAATAAAATTTTTCTTGAAATAATATAAATTTTAAAATAATATAACAACATATAGTCGTGATAATGTAATAACAAACAATAGATCACAAAATCATCAACAATGATTAAACTAAAGTAATAATTACAAAATTGTTTCACAATGGACGAAATGTAAAGAATCTGGTGAATCAAAGTTTAATCAATATTATGAATTGAAATCTATATTGTGAATATAATTGGACCGTTTCTCATTAGCAACAAGGTAATATAAGATATAGCCTACATTGCACGTTACGAAAAATATCGACTCAAATAATTTGATTATAAATCTTAAAACGGATTATACTTTAGTGAGACTGTTTGTCTCAAACAGTCAAATATATTTATATTCGCAGTTATATATTATATTACTCACTTCAGATATATCAAACTATTGTATATTTTTGCGCTTAAAATATCATTTCGAAACTAGCCAGCCTCAAGTACAAATCTTTTGACACGATTCTCGTAGTTCTAAGCAAAAAATGCTATCCTTTCATTTCGATTTATTTTTGTGTATCGGGATTTTATTTATTTAACGTGTTCAAAAAGTTTCAGGGCAACACGTATAAAATACGATAGATTATAATTTAGGATCTTGGAGTGGGGGAGGGAATTATCTAGTTCACAGAATAAATACATACAATAATTTATCATATCAACGCTAAACTAGATCGCTGAGTAGGTTAAAATTTTCACCTGTCATAACTAAAATTCACCGGTATAATAGTGTTTACAAAACAAATCTCACGATCTGAAGGACAGTTTCTGTTCACGTTCGTATCAACAAGATTCAGATTGGCATTACTCTGACTCAACTTACGAACGAGGAACTCGTATCGCGAAAGCCGGGTCATCGAGTTATCGTGAAAGAACGTACTCCCGCGAGTATGGGCATACATATATAGGTGAGTAACAGTGAGAATTGATTGAACTCGCTATCGCAATATTTGTTTAGGCCGTATCGAAAACAAACACCGACATTCATCATTGTGGGTGAAACGAATGATGTTATAGCCGGAGAAAAAACGTGGTATGGGTCAGTGTATACTTGGATACAGTCGATGCGTAGATCGGTGAACCGAACGAGTTTTTTACGATTACGATCGAAGACAATAAAATTCCATTTAATCTCTTGCGCTGTAATGACGTACCACGCACGTCGAGAATTTTTTGTCCCAAAATTACAATATACTCTTAGTTTTAAGTATAACCCAGACAAAACAAATAATAAATTTATTACTTCTCAATAATTTCTGTCCAGTGATATCATACCGACGAGTTCAAAAAAAAAAGCGACGAATTATTGTATACGGTTTTTGGTCACTCGTTATGGTCCGCAATCAGTTGTCAGCGCAAGTGGTTAAGTGAATATGAATTAATTTGTGATGTGATGATGTGTTTGTTCGATCAATTTTATGGCGTTTTTACGTGAAAACTCACATCACACGTGTATTTTTGTGCTGTTAATTTCTTGACTCGTGAATACGTAATGTAATGTACATATATATTACTCTTTTAAACATGTGCGTGTATTATGTAAAAATACGAATTCAAAGATCAAGGTAAGGATGAATTAAAATGAGTTTGATTAGATGAACAGAGATAAGTAAAAGGACGATAAATGGGCGATTAATGTTTATTTTGTATTGTAAACATCTGGATTATATCCACTTATTCAAATGGCGCGAAGCACACAGGCAAGCAAAGATAAAATTAGAGTTGCAAATGTAATTTGTTTCTTATCAAAGCGGCTGCATAAGTTATAATAATTAATGAAAACATCCGACTTTTCTACATTAACATCGAATATTGCACAAGATAAGAAATATGCCTGAATTTTTAGATTTTTAAAAGCTAATATTAAATACAATAAATATGTTCGCGCGTTAATATATTGTTTGTTAATTTTTATTCCGCTCGTCATAATTTATACTCTGTGCATTTGTTAAGTTGAAAATAAAAATAGAATAGATTCGTATTTCTTTTTCGTATAAATGATCAAATAAAGTATTAAAAACACATATTAAAAAATATCTTGAAAATTATTGCAGAGTATCAACTTGAATCTTTTCTTTTAAATCAAAGATGTTAATAATATTCGTTAAAAACACGTAAAGAATAAAAGATTCAAATTATTAGAATCATAATGACATTTAATGAAATAATTTTCTGCCGAAAGTATACATATGTTTATTAAATATTTTTCAATATTCCTTATTCCTAAGGAAATTTCTCCTAAGTTTTTTATACTAAACAAAAAATAATTTGCAAAATCTTAGTCTCGTTCCATCAATTATTCAAGTAAATAACTTTAACGATCAAATATGTAACTGATTAGAAAAAATTACGCGGATTACGTATGCACTAAATTAAATATAGCTTTGTAAAATAAATTAAGAAATATATATCCAATTAATACTAGAACTACCGACGACCAAAGTATAATATTTGTGGCAAAGAAATTAAAGTGCAAGATACAAGAAGATATTAATAATACAATAAAGACCACAAACTTCTGTTAATATATTAAAAATCTCGAGTATCTAAAAACACTCTGTTATAAATGCATAAAATTTCCATAGAAAATTATAAATTGGTCATTTTGACTACTCTGGTAATTCTGGTGTTAAATAGCGCCAATAATTAAAAATTATTTCAAATATTAATAGGTACGATTAAGTACGCATGCACGCATAAATTTTTAATCTTCATTTTAATAAACACAGGTAAGTGTCTAATAACTACGCACAATCATGCATAAAAAACATTAAGTAAGTACCACTTGTTAAGAGACGTTCTGACGTCTAATGCATCTGTTACACTTACACTAACTCGACACTCCTCTCAATTAATTGATTTGTTCTCCACGTTCGATCGTTCTCGGCTTACCAATCTTATCGGATGCCGTACGAAAAATCAACAAACCATAACGCGCGCGCAAATCTCATCTCGCCGCGTGGCTTCATTTCCGCGACTAAAATCTAATCGTCGTCTATAAATCAATTCCGGGAACGAGCGAGATCCAGCGAACACGCGACGTTAATCGACACGCGGCTCTAAACGCTCGCCGAACGCGAAACGGCACGAAACAAGAAACCGTCGGATTATTAAATTAGCGTTCCCATGGCTACTCGGTGGTCAAGGAAAATCGGACTGCAGCGGCGCTTCGTCAACCGGCTGTCAAACCGGAGAGTCGTGATCGAAGACTCGCGACTGCGATGATCCTAACCTGCGCGTGATACTATATACTCTCACGCGTCAAGAAACTGTTCGAGGAACGTGGATCGATGAGAACTTTTGTCGTTGACCGTTCGATTTATCGGCGGTTTAACGTTCTCGGGTCGAGCCTTCGAAGTCGACACAGAAGCCGGGCAAGTGTACGTATAATGACTTACTCGTTGTCCCAGTTCGTCGTCAGACGTACGCGATTCCATTCGCGTGTAACTTTGACGATGGAACTTCATTATTGAGGCGAGATCTCAATTGGTGATTTGCAGTGGCTTCTGTTTGCCAAATCTTTTCATCTGAGTGTAATGTCCTGTTATTTGGGTGAGAAATTGTGATTGAACGGTAGTTGGAGTTATTATGTGTATGAATTTGTTTGTCCATTGTTTGTTCAGAAAAATTAAGTGTTAATATTGGAGTTGTAAAACTTGTAAAAATGACGAGTGTCAGATTCTTTCTGTTTCTGTTTCTGTGATTACAAAAAACATATGTGTGCTTTCGAGAAAATTAATACTGACTTTTATTTAAATAAAAGAGTAATTATACGTACAGGGTCAAAAGTGAATAATATACCTTGAAGGTACGGAATTTATTTAATATGTTTTAATCTTTCTTAATTAATTACGTAAGATCTGGAGATTAGTAACGTAACGGAGTATTGCTTAATTTAGAGTATTCTATAGAAACCAATCTTCAGCCGCTTTAGCCGGTACGCTTTAGATCTCAATCTTGGAAGGCTTGAGAATTCGGTAGCTAAATTCGATTTTAAGATACATATCCAAATTAATTCTTTAACAATTCTGTAACCTCATAGATTACTATTTTACTTAAAAAATTTTTTTGCATCTAGTTTTGTATTTTTTACATTTATATGTAAACACATCTTTTAAATGCCATAAATATTATACTACAACATCATATTATTATCTAAATCTTAATGGTTATTATACTGAATATAATTTAGAAATCTCATAGTTTAGTTAGACATATATATTTACTTTCTATTTTCGCTGTATGTATATACTGTGTATATATTATGGACAATGTAATAAATTCTCATTATGAACAATAACAAAAATTATCAGGCAGCCTAATAAATATCAATTTGTCGTCAATGATTTCCATGGGAGCAGTTTTTATCATTCACCCGTACACCCAATCTTACTTGTTAACTAAACTATTGTTAACAATGCCCGGATATATTATGCGTAGTGTCCAGATTTATTACATTGTCCATACCAAATATATGCTTGTTTATTTTAATCGCACTGTTTCGATTCTAATTATCTATATGTATATAATATATTTAAATATTCATAAATAGGTAATTCTAGTGTTATGTGTATTTTATTGTAGAATAAAATTCTTAAAATTTCTACAGACTGAAATTTTAAGTCTGAAACATTTCTGATTTAATACTCAATATACAAAAAAAATTTGCAATTGAAATCGCCAAAGTTTAATTTATAAAGATGGCGATATCTTTACGCAAAGATGCAGAAATTCTCAGAAAATAGCGCTGCCCAATTCCATTTCTATGGGATTCTAATCTAATCGCGAACTAACCCAAACTCTAATTTAACCAAACTGAGATCTGCATCGAATCTAGTGCAACTCTTGAAACAATTTGCTACAGATTTCACTACCGGCGATAACTCTCGAAACAAAAGTTTTTTTAAAATCAAATCTGGTATTTTTGAATTTGAGTTTTAGTTATTATTAGTTATTTTGAATTTCAGTTATTACTGAATTAATCTTAATTTTAATTTTAACACAGTAGTCACCGATAAGCGATGTTTTTGCTTTTATAAATATTTTGCAATGACTAATTTAAAATGGACATGATCGAGAGAAAAATTTTATTTGAAGCAATGAAATAATAGTATTTTTCTTTTTTTGCAATTTCTATAAATGCAACAATAATAATAAGGAATTCAGTGATGTACCACAATTATTGTTGCTAAATCTAAATTATTATAATATCTTTTTAATTTTCTACGTTCTTCTCAGAGTTGTTCACTTGTTTTATTGGTTTTGGTTAGGGTAGTTTTTCAAACGCTGTGGGATAATTTACTGTAAAGAATAATTTCTTCTCTCATTGTATTCCTCCATTTGCCTGTCTGTTCGAAATGTACTAGCTTGCATTTATTATTTATAGCTCTTAATTTTTTAGTTTTCCGCTTTTAATTTTACAGTACAATTTGGAGTGCTCCATGATTGACAAGTGTATGTGCCCATACTTTGAAATTGTTCTGTATTACACAAGTGTCTCACTTGATTCGATACCCTGATATATGACAGCTTTAAATGGAATATTTGCTTGAAATATACTCTGTTGTACCATTGTATTTTTTCCTTTACTGCGAATGTTACAGTTTGTCTACATATTTTATTATATTTTAGAAAATTTTTCAAAATATTTAAATATTACAATTAGCTCTGTATTACAATATCTACTTATATTAATATGCATTAATATAATCATTGCATCATATTAATGTATTATATCAATATGTTACATGAATCGAATACAAAGCAATAATTTGAATCGAGTTTATTAAGCCCTTTGTATCGACGATATAGTATGTACCTGTTTAGGTTTATTCATACATATACGCACATGTGTCTTAACCATGTTAATAATACATATGCAACGAAACGTTAAGAGATAATAAATCATTATTTTCAGTAAAATTTCAAATAAGCAAATTAAAATCTCTCAAATACTATTTAATGATGTCATTTATTGTAACAGATAAAATATCTAATTTTCGATATTACGCGCGTGACTTGAAGTAGATTATTTAATATTTATTATGAAAAATAATGTTTTACCTAATAGCTTTTCAGAAGCTACAATGAATCAAGTCCAAATTTGCAAAGTAAAGAAAAGCGATAACGTTGCAAGCACACTTCTTTTTTAATTTATCTCGAAATTTGCTATTATTTACTTCTTTCTTTTTTTGTTTTTTTTTTGCTAGATAAATATTTCATTTCCTTTTCTTTTTCAGAGTGAAACACGAAATTGTGAAACTTACGAAATGCGGAGTTGATCACTTTGGTTTCTAAGGTATTCTCGAGGATTTAAATTGCAAGTGCACGAAAATCCACAGTCTGATCCGATCTTGCTTCTTCCAGATTTGATTCGACACAAAAATATCCAAAGATCGGTGAAATTGCATTCAAGAACTCGTCTACGATGTTCTGCCTAAAAGGAAGAAACAGCGGCGACACGAAGCTGAAAGACATGTTGAAGAAGGATGATTTCGGCTGGTGGTTGAACAACGAAGACAATCTAAAGTCGCCCAGAACCGCTCGCAGCAAAGATCGTCAATCTGTAGGATCGACCGAATCGATGTTCTCTTGCGTGGATTCTGACGATAGCGACAGTTACTTCCTCGCACAGGAATTCAAACAGGAATGTAACGACAATTGTGAAAAGATAGAGCTAACGTCGTTAATTAACGAGGATTTAGACATAAATCTTATCGAACAAGATGCGATTAGAAACGACACGGTAAGTTGATGTTATTCGCTTTTTGAGAAATTTAACTTTGTTTCCTAGATCGCATTAACAAACAAATTAATCGACCGAGTGAAAATCTAGCTGAGAAAGATTTAGCAATTTTAATTTAACGCTTTGCGCAGTTACATTTTATTAGACTTCATTTTATTAGAATTCAAGAAATTGTCGTTACACGCGTTTTCTGACACTCAAAGTTCGATAAATTGACGAGAAAAAATCGTACGACATGTTTTGAAGGATCGTTGTAAACGGGAGGTTTCAATCTTCAAATCCATTGTAGATTCAATCGTGAAAAGAATTTGTCAATGTTTTTATACGCTACAAAGATTCGTAACATTCTCGATAAGAAAAGTATCTTCACTTTCTCATCCGCTACGTGATGTAAAAACATCTTAGAGTAAAATGAATTGGATTGATGCATTTTGAAAGAAGCTTTGAAACGTGCCTAAGTTTATTATATTATACTGTCCTGTTGAATATTTAATTATCAGTATTCTACACAAATTCTGTACAAAACGGTACTTTAAAAATGTATATTTATAAAATCGACGTTCATTCAGAAGAGTTGCAGACTTCGATAACTCGCATCGAATTGAATGTCAATCTTTACTTCAATCTCTCTGCCGAGCTTCATTTATCGTTTTCAGATTGCGATCTTATCCTTTCTAGAGACCACGAGGATCCTTTGTATCCATTTTATGTTTCTCCTTCCATGAATTCTACGTACTACCGAATTTCTTTGCAATAATATTATTACACGTTTCCCAGCATTTAAATGATTTATCTATTCACGTTATTTTCAAAGAGAAAACTCAACACGAGGACTAAGGCCTCGTTAACTCATTAGAATTGGGGAATAGAGTGGTTGGTTATGTCAATAGTGCCATAGCCTATGGGGCATCCATTTAGTGAAAATTCTGTTTCAATGAATATTTAAACAAAACGCGAGTTAACAAATGATGCGAACGATTTTAGCCTTATCTTGAGGCTAAAAAATCTTGAAGCCCAATGGAAAGGAAAACGAGAGATTTCCTCCCATTTTCCATCGGCTCAGGAGGATAGTAGAGAAATCGTTTAACCTCCGATCGGTACAGATCGCCTCCTGAGAATTCTCCGATAATCTAGGAGTAACATTGCGTTCAAATAGACTATCAAGGACAGTCCCTCGATAGTCACCGTGCAGTAAGCGATACGCTATATTATAAAATCACGGTTATAATATTATTATATATTATTTATTATTTATTATTACATATATTATATATTATTTATTATTTATTATTACATATAATATCGTAATATATTACATGTAAATTTTATGTATAATAACTTTGTATGTGCATACGTATATACATACATATACTTCTGTCAGGGCCAGGGGCTAGGAATGCGTCCCTTGAACCTGGCCCTGTAGCCAAGACCAACAAACATATAAATGCAATGTAAAAGAGACGCATCCCAGGGCAATATTGCCAGGCCTATAAGGCAATTACAAATATTGCTTTATGGGAATGACCTGCCCGACACTACCTCCTGGTTTTAACACGTCACTTTTCCGATCACGTGATAAAAAGGGCCAACGGGGTTCCTTCCGGCAAGTAAAGTCAAGGTCTTCATTACAAAGTGTGCTACTTGTGCCACTATCTTGTGAGTGCATCACTCGCATAATTCAACATTCAATCAATTTCCCACAACAATGGGTGGTCCTTCGAGCCAAATATATACGCAGAGGAACAAGATCGACAACAGTCGAGACTGTCCTTAACAACTTCTCTTCATTCAGAACGTCATTTTTAAGAAAATATACTCTGTGTCTATTACGTTCAAAGTTACTGGTACTTGGTACTTGATAAATTTTCAAATTCGATTTTCTCGAAAACGAATCGCGTCATACGGACAAATTTTATTCTTTCCTTTCGACTTACATTTACACGTAGAATCACATCCTGATCAGCTGTACAAGGTGGCCACTAAAAAACTGAAGGGTTTGAAAAAATCATAACTTGTTCATTTTCAAAATGGTGATCATTTGAGGGATGTTGTTTTTCACAGGTAATACTGAAAAAAATCCATTAATTATATTTCCAAATAAAATAATAAAAAATTTAAAAAACGTGTGTTTGTGAAACTTATTTTTCTTTCGGTGACCACCCTATATCACAATTTCGGGAACACTTATTTTCTATTTATTCAGTTGAATTTTGTATGGACGTTTCTTATCTGCTTGATCTCATCAACAAGCACATAGTAAAAGTTTCGTCTTTTCGTCTGTTACTTTGCGTTCTATATATTATTTCTCAAAATGTACCATAAGTAGCGACACTTATTGTAACAATCTGATAACTGGCAATTGACAGTTTTGGCAATTACAGGACCATTTCGCGCCATTTCAAACGGAAGATGGGATACGGTGCTCGACAGATTTGAAGTTGAAATCGCAGGAATCGCATGGCATGTGCTATACCCCGGAAAGGCTGGTCAGATCTCAAAAGTACCGGATACTAACGCCTTCGCCTCGCTATTTGTCCATCTCTCAAGTGAGAGACATGGCAGAAAATCCATGGAAAACGTCCCTGTGCCGCCGGGGATTGAACTATCTTATCGACTCGAACCAAGATGGTACGTGCATCTCACTGTTTAGAAGAGAGAGAGAGAGAGAGAGAGAGAGAGAGAGAGAGAGAGAGAGAGAGAGAGAGAGAGCGAGAAAGTGTTGGGCCAGTTCCGATATTTGCCGAGCGTGCAACAGCGGATCGCCATCAGCTAACTTGAATATAATCCGACTATTGTGCCTGACCTAGTAAAGTTTCGCGGTTTACCAATATGTGAAATCGGCTCGCTTCGTGCTCGTTAGACGTACCTTCGCCTGTACTCTTAAACTTGCTTCACGATCGTACATCGAACACCCGGGAGAATCTCGGAATTTTACGACACGGTTTTAATTATCTCTGATGATTGAAATTTCTGAAAACTGATTAGATATTCGAAAAAAAGAAATATACACCTCATCCTTTTTTAAGATTTCTTCTGAAATTTAAACTCAAATTGATACAGGCGTTGCATAAAATAGCGTATCCTCGAAACGATCATACTAGCTTCTGAAATAAATTATTCACCATTGCACGAAAGAATCTTTGCTATTTGTGTTACATCTGATTGTCAAGGAAATTGATTTCCAATGTAAAAAGATTAAGCATCAGCTACTTTAACACTGACATTTAAAGAAATTCAAATAGCGGAGCCAGTCGCTTTATAAACAATTAAAATTAAAATTAAACTAAATTGGGCTAATATTCTGTTCATTCAGGTGCAATGCAACTGAAAGCTTTCATGAATCCCAATCCGAAAGAGATAGTAGTGCCGACGATCGACTTGCATCGTTGGAGAAAATACGAACGTGTTTACAACATTAGTAACGGGACGATTGGCGATAAAAACGAAACGAAAAAGGAAGATGTGTCGAATGATTCGGAAAGTCTGAACATGTCCGATTGTTCGTTCAAGAAGAGATCAATTTACGAGAGATTAAACGACACGTGGGAGAGCTGCGACAAGTTGAGGACACGCAACTCTTTCAGTGCTTGCTCCGAAACGAATCCGTTCGAAGACACTTCCGATATTCAGAGTAACGATGGGACCTCTAACACGCACACCTTGAATATGCAAAGCACTTCTCTTTGTCCCAGTGATGAGTTGGCAACGACGAATTACAAGATTGACGCCACACAGGTTTTATTTCTTAAATGCTGTATTAAGTCGAAAGGAACTGTTAACCCATTATGTTAATCTAACCGAACACAGCGAGGGCCAAACAGTGATACGAAAAACAAATTCATCGAGCCAAGGGTAATAACTTTCAAATTTATTATCTTCTCCACGGCAGGGATTTGCCTTGACCATACTTTCATGTATCATTACTTTCTATTTCATTATTGTAGTCATACCTGATTCCCAATTCCAAGGCTCGGTAAGTTTCTTTATCGCAACTGTCCTCTCCATAAACATATCTGGATGTGGATCAATTAGCTGCTTTTTATTCACGTTGAAAGCAGCAGCCACCGATCTAATCAACGTCCCTAATATATAATACGTGGATTCAGATCGGCACGCTCCACCCATTAAAAACCAATATCTTGATATTACAAACATTTAAATGTCTTGAAATTTCATTAAATTGTAGAATTTAGATGGAAAACGATATTAGAAAAGATTTGAAGTGGATCTTTGGAATCAAAGAATTGCAAATAAAATGTTGCGTTAACGTAATGTTGATCTTCAAAGAATTAAATGAATAAAATTAATTCATAGTAATTTAGACACCAATCGTTTGCTCGTTTCTTGCGCTTGTCCGTCTTTTCTAATATCCTATTATTCTTAAATTTGAGAATGAGAATCAAAATATGATAAAAATGTTACTTATTTAGTTATGTATAATAAACGTGGAAAGTAATTTTACGTAGAAAATCTTTTAAACTTGTTATCCGATGGATAAATTTCATCCTTTTAAAATAATCTGTTATTTATTATTTTAAAAACTACTAAGAATAATAACAAATATTAATACTTATTTATTTTTTATCAATTTAAAAATTACTAGTCAGTGAGAACTAAAATAAATCAAATTAAGTGTTTACAGTTTGCGTTAATGAATAATTATTATTGATCACCTTTACAAATTTTATTTTGGTTTCTCTTTATTTTTAACAGGAAAAGTGTTCTACCACCAACGAAGTAGTGCCAGTTTTTGAAGCGCTCGACACAAATCCCGAGGAAGCTGCGGTCGTTCTTGAAGAAGATCGTTTCTACGACAGCATCTCTACGCACGATCAATTGACCAGGTTGGCCCTGGCAATCGAAACGGACGAAAATATGTCGACGGTCTTTGAAAAAGGAGCTCTAGTTCATCTTCAAAACAAAATAAAGAAACTTCAAGATAGCAACAAAGATATTTACAGAGATATATCTGATCTTCGGAAAAGCTTTCAAGTAACAATTTTTGAAATTATATATTTTAAACCGAAATTCTGTCGGAAGCATACTCTTTAACAAAATAAAAATTTGCACGATTTTTGGGAAAAAAATTATATTTAGTATAAAATGCTAAAATTTTTCTAAATTGCTAACTAAAAGATTTTAAAAAGTTATGTAGAATTCTTTTCTAAATATATTATGATATATGTTTCAAACATAATATTAAATTTTGGAGGTAAAATATTTACAAATATAAAAAATTAAATAATAACATGATTAACAACATTTATAAATCTAATTCGTTAAGGATGTTTAATTAGATATTTATCTAACGTAATATGGAAAGAAATTTAATAGGAAAATCAAAAGACTTTGTATTTATAATCTAAAAAATTCTTTAAATTCTAAAATTATGTTTGAAACTTGATAAATTGATAGTTTTGAAAAATACATACAAAAATTTATTCAAAAATTTTGTTCACAAGAAATTTTTCATTAAAAGCAAGTTTTTTAAAAAAAGAAATCAATTTCAGAGAATAATAACGATTGAATTATTTAATATAAATATTCTGTTCGAAAATATTTTTCATAAAATGCTTTTTTGACATTAATTTATAAAATAAACATTATGAAAAACATAAATTTTCTTTATTTTTCAGTGTGACGAAGAGAAAATGGCAGATATTTTGTTGAATACAAGCAAACTGCGACAAGAAGTACATGATCTGCGATATCTCGACGACCTTTTAAATCTCCTACGGGGAGAATTGGGAAGGATCTCGAAAAGAAAATGGCCATTTGTTGTAAGACGTACAAATGATCATTCGGAGGAAATGAATCTCATCGTGTGAATGATACAAAATTATTTTCACTGTAGGATATAACGAAAGATTTTTTGATATTACGGAATAATGCCTCGTTACTTAAAAACACAATTAAATATTTTTATAAGATACAAACATACTAGGAATGTTTTACTGCCATTGTTAATTCATGATGAGGTAAAGTTGCAAGATGAATTTATATAATAAATTTTGTAGTTTCTTTCGTACAATTGACAAAATTAACATAAATTTTAGATAATATAGCATATAATTGGTTCTATGAGAGAAATTTTTTCTATAACGTTGTGTTATCTAAATCAAATGATCAATAAATAAAAATGCGTGAAATTTCTATTAAAATGAATTTCTATATTTCTATTTTTATTTGTATGCGCAAATAGAAATTAAACATATATTTTACAGAATTTTAAGAAATATATTCAGTTTCTATTCTCTGCAATGTGAAAATAATACATTACTTAGATACATTTTTTCTTTTCGAAAAATTTATTTAGGAATTGTATAATGTATTTTTCGATAATTCTTTTCCTTTTGTGATTTAATAACTTGTACGAAATTCTCATATTCTTGCTATTGAACTGTTACCAGTATTAATATCAGTACTTAATCACACGATATACCACAGGCAGGTGTCATTTATTTAAAAATAATACTTAAAACAAATATGAATTCTATATGAGTTCTAATTTTGAATTTTCTTTATATAGTTACTCTAACAATTACAATTAATAAAACGTTTAACATTACTTCTTGATTGATATAAATATTAGTAATTAGGAATCATTAATTTTAGGTAATTATCTAACTAAACGAACTAAATGAATTAAATTAATTTTTTGAAATCTTTAAGTAAATATTTATTAATTAAAAATATTCTATAAAAAATAATTTAACTTTATATTTGTATAAAAATATTTAAATATTTAAATTCTGAATGTAGATTATCATTTGTAAAATTTAAAAATTACCAAATTTAAACACCTGCACTTTTAATAATAAATAAAAATATGTAAAATATTAGGCTGTTTCGTAGCACATTTGTAATGATTTTTGTGACTTTAGATGAAATTTTCTTTTGATATAAATGAATCGTTATTACAGAAAACTATTAAATAAAATTTTATAAAAATGTTGTACCTATAATGTGTCCATGAAATTCTATAAATGTATTTCGATATTATAACTTAAAATATATTTTGAAATTCTGTTTTATACAATAATTAGCAACTATTTTCATTATCGAAATCAAATATTTTAGAAAATAATAATTTTTTACACTCATTTCACTTACAACTACATTTGATACATTTTTACATGTTAATGTACTTTCTAATTATTTAAATTGCTTATAAGTTTTCACTCATTCAATATTTATTTTCATCAATAAGACTTATTATTTAATATTACTTTTTATTTCCTTATTTATTATCAATATGTATGACAACGAAATGTTAAGTCATTCTTCTACATATCATAATTTATAATAATAGTTCACTTAATATGTTATAATTTATAAGTAACAAGTCAGAATTAAATGAAACTACATGTTCTAAATATTATAAAATTTAACACCAATTAGTGAATATAACAAATTTCTAAATTTACGTATCATTTTATTTTTATCACAAGTGTCTCACAATTACAATAATATTCATCAAGAATCATTAATGAAACATGGATCTACTTTAATGTACAACTGAAATAAAACAAAATTTCATTTCCACTATTTTGTTGAATGTTTATAATTAGAAATTTTATCTTTTTACTAATTTTCAAAAATTTTTTTATCTATAATCGACCATTATAAATATGTAATTAACATTAGACTATTAACTACAGAAGAACAAAAATAACTTATCATCCAGTTTCTCGATACTTGAACTTAATATTTTATTTATCTAAAAATCTTCTATTTCTAATATATCATTATATTTTTATCGTACATACTTACATTAATATTATATTTTTATTTACAAGAATTAAATCTGGTCTAACATTAATCTTAAAGTCCTGTTAGGAGAAATTTCTTACTAAGAGACAACTCAATTATCTATTCAAAGAACAAATTTATCATAAATTTTAAGAAAGTTTTTGAATTTTTATTTTTAATTTTTTTGTAAAAAAGACTCGATAGGTATTTTTTCATCTCGATTCTTTTTGCCTGTATTGTTTCATATTAAATTCTCGCGACATCATAAAAACTCTGAATAATTTATTGTACGATATTGACTAATCAAATAAAAAATTAACGCGACGTTTGTATCATATATCTGTCACATCAAGAAATAAAATTAAAACAGAAATTTTGTTAAATTTTACAAATTGAAATTAAAACAAAATAAAATTAAATTAAAATTCTCCGCCGAATAATTCTATTCATTGCTTAAATCCAACGTCGTTTAATATTAACTGCAAGTTTTATTTTTTTAAATAAATAACATCACATAACTTTCGAAGATATATCGATACAATTGCAACTCACGTATCATATAACTTTCTGTACATTTCTGTAAAATAATAATTTATATTAATAATATAATAATTTATAGAATCTCAAAATAAGGAATGTTTTACAAAATGTGATTCGATATAAAAAATATTTTTACAAAATTTATAACAGCGAGACACGGTGTTTTCAAGTTCTCCTTAATTCTTTACATTTTTCACAATAGATACTTGTACAGTTTTTAATATAGCCTTCAATACTAAAACGCGACGAAATTAAAAATTCGACATATTCAGCTTTACAATTTCTAACATAAATTTAAAGCGAAAGAATTCATGAATTAATACATAAATTAGATGACATCGGTGCGCTGTGACTGCTTGAGATGTTGCCTCGAGGAGTCGTGATACGCAATACCAACTCGCAACATTTCACCATGTCGAAACACGTCGTGCGGAGAAGACAGAGAAGGCAAAGATGGTAATGACGGTAATAAGCAATTTAGCATACTGGCACTACCATCTGATGAGTAAATTCCATTATTGGCAGAGACAATAGGGGCCGTGCTTGAAGTTGACGCAGAGACCAAAGTAGAGTTAGCACTTTGGTCACCATTTCCCAGTACACCTGATCCCATCAAACTTCCTGTTCACAAAGAATAAGAATATCAATTACACATACTGCTTAATTTGTTTCATACCAAGTAGTCAAATGAAAAAGAGAAGAGATAAGAATATAATGTCTTTTATTAAGTTAATTTTATAATACATATTAATTAAATATTAATTTTATGAATTGTACAAAGTACTAAAGTTGTTTCGTACTCTTAGTAGTGACTTCTTCAATCATTTTTGTATAAATATAAGTCTAAAAGTCTTATTCTGTTGATTCATGGCATATTAGGCTTATTTTCGAAATAAATTTTACAATCAACAAAATGTTGCTTTGATCTTCTCTTTTTCTTTGAGAATAATTACTTTGGAATATTTGTAATTGAAGAAAAATTGCAAACATTCATTAATTTGTAAAACTGAATTTTTACATTGTGACCAGATTTTTATAATCATCGAATACTTTAATTTAGTAGTGTATATAAATATTAAAAATTATTTTTTTCTACTAATTCCGATTACTTTTTAATTATTCGTAATTTAATATAATTAATGTATTTTATAAAATATATACATTGAGAACAATTCCTTTTTTTAAATTATATACATATAAGTGTTGTAGAAATGTTACTTAAAATATGCATTCAGTGACAAATATAAATTGAAGATGATCGTACATATGATTATTTTAAATAAACGTAATATTACAAAAGAATTTTGCAAACAAAATAATTGACAACATTTTTAACATAAATACTTGTATTTTGTTTCTTATATAATTCTTATATAATTACACTTACAATACAATAACTAAAAATAATTTACAGTCTCTCAACATATGATGGCAAATAAATTAAAATATGTAAAAGTTACAAGTTTTGATTCTTATTTTTATCCGATTATATGTACAGGAAATTAATCGTAAGAAACAGTTACAGAGAACTTGACATCATAAGAAGATCGATACAATATTACTTTCTATTTTTCTTTCAATATTGCTTATTTCTTTCAATTTATATACTATATCAATCAATTAATCAATTTATATAAATATTATATGATTTCAAACGACACTTTTGTTTAATTAATTAAACAAATTAATTACAGATATTTAAATATATTGATGAAAAAATGCAAACTTGTATACTATACCAACTCATATTTTAAATCATAAAATTTATATTTTATGTTACAAAAAATACTATTCTTTAATATTAAAAAAAGTATCGTAAAATAATACTGAAATTAACTTATCTTATATAAAATAATTGAGAAAATATAAATTATTAAAGAAAAATATTTATGTATTCTTCTAATACAGTATATCATATGATAAATCAATCAAAATCATTGTGAGAAAAATAAGAGTTGAAGTATTTTAAATATTAATTAATATTATGATTATGAAACGCTACAAATTATAAATAAATAAACTTTTTTAAATACCACGAACTTTAATACAAGTTATTAAAAGTTATTAGTTGTTATACTTTGTATCCTCAACTATCAAAAGTAATTATATCAATCATTCCTCATTTTCTCTATTTCAAGCTGCTAAGCATTCACCTGCAAGGCTGACATTCGATGCGTTGGAATTGACTGTCGAAGCGATGGATAAAGAAGTTAACGTCGACAAGTCGGTGTTCTCTACAACTCTTGAATAATCCGTCCTTGTTATATGTGGTGGACAAATGGATGCGAGTGTTGATCGAACAAAATCGTTATTTCTATCAGTTCTTCGGTGCCTCATGTGAACACCTGATTTATTACTGCTACCAAATCCAAAGTGTAGAAGCTCTAAATGCCTTCTTAAATTTCGAGATTGACGCAAAATTGCCCCGCAAAGTGGACACGACGCCGGCTGATCAGACATGCTTCGTGCTTTGGACAATCCATCTCCTAAAATTAATTCCGTCAAATCTAAACACATTCAAAGACACCTGAAAAAGATCACCATAACAATAGGCAATAATTGAATAAGTATACAATCATGGATATTAATCTGTATGTTTATTGTTCTGACCTTTTTTTTCACCGCTAAGACGTATTGCGACTCCATAAAAGTAGATTAATAATTATAAATAAATAATTATGCAAAGTACAAAAAGGCCATGTACAGAAAATATTTGCAAAAACTGCTCGAAGAATTACGACCTGTAGATATTCTTTTATTTAAAAGTATACAGTCTATGATAAAATAAACTTTTGCTATTTTGTCAAACGAATTTGTTACTTATCATTAGTTAAATATACCGTTAACGTAATTCATATTGTTGATTTTTGTTTACACCTATTAATTGATTGATATTCTAAATAAATTAACTGCCAATATTTTATAAAGGAACATATAAATTTTTAGTTTTTAATTTCTTCCTATTTAAGTAGGAACTGAAATTTCTGTCAGTTTATGTTATTATATAAAAGTAAATTCTTCATATATGTATATAATACATTTTTATTTCAATTTGTTAATACGTTTTTATTTAAATTTGAATATTGAGACTTTGTTCCTTTTTTTAAACATATCGACAGAAATCCGAATTCTACTTACACGTGTGTAATGTTAAAATATTAATTTAACATTTTATTGGCAAAAGAAATAAGAGAAAAATAAGCTACAAAGATGGATTTCAATAAGTTTATATAAAACTGATCATACACAGTTATTGCGTAAGTGAATATTTCAAAGATATCGAAAATTTAGAAGTATTTTGCAATACTTATACCACCGCTCTCACTAGGCATAATTTTTCATCGACTGCTATTCCCATTAACCCTAAAGATACTGCTCTTACTTACTAACGTGGAAGATTTTTGTATACTTTAACTTTATTTTGAACGTTCATATTAAACGTTTCGTTTCAAGTTAATTTCATTAATTTTCAATGAAAAACTCCTAAAATAAGATTATAAACTATACATGTAATATAACAATCAATTCATTCTGACAAATTCTACAAAATAATGCCAATCCGTTATAATTTTTCTTAACTGATATAAACAATAGTTCGAACATAATTTCATATAAGTACATTAAAACGATAAGTAAAAAAAAACAAAAAACGGATGCGCTCCCTTAAATTAAATTTATTACATTACAAAACAAATTGGCGATAAAAGAAACAAAATAGTTTCACAATCACAACAACAGAATCGGAAGATTCTGTTTGCATCATATCTTCGTTTTCAGTTTTTTTCTGTACATTCATCTAGCGATAGTCGGAGACGGAATGTTGCTCTGAGGGGAAACAACACTCGGTCCCTGTGACGTTGGCGAGGGAAGTGGACTGGGCTTACAAATTATTTGCTCACAGGTACTACTTCCACTATCAGTTCCATACGTCATGGACTGCTCATTGTAACTCGATAACTCGACTTCAGGCTTTACTTCTATCATCATTGCATCGGCTGGGGAACTCTGAACCGGATTACTACTAAATCGATATTTGCATGAGGATAATAGGTGTCTACGTAAATTTCTCGCTTGCCGTAACGTAGCACCACATAATGGACAAACACCTGGACAGTCAGATGCACCTCGTATTTTAGACAAATTCATATTGCCTGTCAGTCCACAAGACGCTGTTCCAGCTGTTGAACCCTGAGTAACTAGTGGGAGTGGTATACCAGGAGGAAAGCCCATATTTAAAGGACCAGGAAATTGCGGTATATGTAGTGGAGAATATGGCTGCATTGGCATTAAAGTGTGAAGATGCGATTCATTGTCCGATATTTGATCTTGATGCGTTCCTGCTTGAGAACTTTCTGCCGACACTGGTTGCGCTTCTTGACCACGAGGCGAGTGACAACTTCGATGATTTGAATATTCCAACCGATCGTTTGCTGTTAACAGACACAAACACAATATTACCATGCAGGGCTGAACTGATTTTCACATCTGAAATTTTCGAATCATTATAGCATATGACGTGATTGATTAGACGCAGTTCAACCCGATTGATGGTTGTGCTTGTGTCCGTTCTAATATATAAAAGCTTGAAAGGAGCTTTAAACACTTATGGATTATATTCCAAAAACATATTAATAAATGATGAAAACACAATATATCGGACACAGAACACAAGTAGATATTGTAGATATCCATTCTTGCCAAAATTTGCTACTAAACTGATCATTAAATATACATAACAATATAATGATCAACTCAGTTCAATATTCAAACAATAAAAGGAAGACTGTATTTAAAATATATAGTAAAAGAATGATATTTTTTATTATTTGAAGTGAACATTAAATACGAAATGAGAATTATAACAAATCTAACAAATATAATAGTTACAAAATATGCTACAATACAATTCTTACCTGTATCATCGCCATGTTCCGTATTATCTTCATCTTTGTGATCATAATTTACTGACCGGCTATTATCACTTCCATCTACAGTCCTATTTTCATTCTCAGTAGTATTAACATTGCGTGGCCATTTTCCAGAAGATGAAGATGACTTTCTCCTTTTTTTTCTTCGTTTCAATGGAAAATACGGACTAATGGTTTCTTTTGATAAAGTTTCATTTGCTGTTGGTATTGCTGATACTGGTACCTCCTCCCCGTTCTAAGATAGAAAGAAATAAAGATATTAACCATCTTCTCTTTTCAAAATCACTATTGACTAATATTTACTTGATTAAAAAATTGATAAATATGGTATAAAGAAAAAAATATAAATATTTCAATGCAATGTATTATCGTATTTTGATTATAAAACATACTTCAGTCAATATAGTAGGAGGCGTTAATCCATGAATACAAAGACAATGAGCAGCTTGAAGAAGTGAAGGTAACTGAGAAGGTTCCACACTCACTTCACCACGATACACAAACTCCAATAATGATTCCAAATCATCTGCTCCTATACCAGCTAACATAACTACTGGATGTTGACACGGCGTACTCTATTTGTGCAAAATAAATTTAAAGACAAGCTGTAATTATGCTGCGTAAAACATCCAAAGTAATGATATGAGAAATAATAATAACCTTTAATAAATCCAGTAAAAAGGGACTAGCTGCGCAAAGAACTATTTTATGTGCAGGGAAACTGCGTCCACCAGCAGCCAATGTCACATCAACCAAATCTCCATGACCTCTTAACAATTGTACCGCAGATGCCAGTGATGAACTAAACTCTCCCCAAGAAAGGCTATACAATTGACCACTGCTTCCCATTCTAAATAATAAATTATACATGTTTCAAACAAAATTTATACATGATATTATAACAGAACATTGTGATACAATAATAGGAAATCAGTATTTCCATATTGTTATAATGAAATTGGCTAAATCTATAATCTATCAGAGAGGAAATAAAGAGAATTCAACATATATGCATTTACTTGAATACAATATGTGGATCCGAAGTTAATAAAGATTCGAGAAAATTGACCACTAACGGTAACGATACGTGCTCGTCTCCCCCATCCACATTCTCTTAATTAGTGCCCCCACCCCAAAAATACGATCTCGGCGTCGTCTGAAAGTTAACCTAGCAAAAACTTACACCATCAAAAATATAAACAGAACATCAAAGAAAAATGCACGATTATAATCTAATGTAATGGAATTCTTTATATTTCAATTGGGAACAAACAAATTGAAAAGAACTTGGAAATATACGTAATAGAAAATAACTCACGTTGTCTTAAAGTTTATCGCTGTAAGTTGCACGTTATGTTACAACAAACCACATTTAATTCGTTGCTCACACGTTATAGGAACAAGAATGACACTGTTATTTTTGTAATTTTATGAAATAATTGTCTTCTTGGGACAAATAGATATATGAAGATTTCGAAATTGAAATTCAAATACTGTCAGAAATTATCGTGCACGTCACATTTTACGTGATTGTGCTGCCATCATATTACCAGTGAAGAAGACACTTCTGACAAAACTAAAAATTTTGGCGGAAATAATCGAAAATGTAATGAAATCAAACAAATTTTTGATCCGTACATGTTTTTAAATGCAAGAACTTTTATTGGTTTCCTTAAAAAATGCTTCTTATGTTATATTGCTGAATTATTTAATTCATAATAAATAAAACGTTGCAGAATCAGATGCAGAAATTTACAAACAAATCAAATGAAATACATATTAGACTAATTGTAGGTCACTTTCAATGTTTAATTCGGCAAATACAGAAATATAAGATACGTTATTAAATACTATTTCAGTACAATTGATACAAATTAAGACTTGGGAAATATATAATAGTATCAATAATGTTTAGTGAAAATAGCATCAATTTACAAACAGATTGTAATGTAAAAGAAAATTATTATACCAAGAATACTATGGAAAAAGAAGTTATAAAAGTGTTACAAAAAGAGGGTATTAAATTAATTATATAATTAATTACATTAATTATTATGCTTTAATAATTTATTCTAATTATTAAAGCATAATACGCTATTCTCTTTATTTTGATACAAATTACGAAAAAATTAAATATCAAGTTTCGATTTTTAGAATATACACTAAATAGGGTAAACAGTTATGGAGAGAATTTATTACACATTAGCGCAGCAAATGGATGCCTTGATATTGCAAAAGAAATTTTCCGAAAACATGATTACTGTCAAATTATCGATAGAAAAAATAAATTTGGTTGGACACCATTAATGTTAGCAATTCGTAATAAACATATTAAAATGGTGAAATATCTTTTACAAAATAATGCTAACATAAATGAATCAACTTATTTAGGTATTAAAAGAATTGAAAATCTTATTTTTTTAATACAGTTTTTAATACAAAATTATAATATAAAAATACATTGTTAAATTTAAACATGTACATCTATTTCTGTTGATTTGTAGGCATGTCTGTTTTTGGATTAGCAGCAGCAATAAATAAAACTATGTTTGAAACTGTATACGAAGCATGTCCAGCAGCACTCTTAAATTCTCTAAATGATGATATTACACCACTTTGCATTGCTGCTATGAAAAATGATAAAAATTTATTTTTTAAATTGATAGAGTTAGGATTTGATGTTTCCAAAAATAGTAAGATATTATATATTTTTCAAAATTTATAAAATAATAATATGCAATATTGCTTGAAGACTTTCTATTCGTTTTAAATAGATTACTATACTCACATTATGATGGAACAATCAATAGTACCAGAAATAAAGAACTTAGCAAAATATTTTAGCACGGAAAATTATTGGAATGATAATTCGGATAACATTCCTACAGAAAATAAATCAGTTGAAAAGGACTACTCAAATTTTTCCAAATTAATAAATGAAAATAATAATAATCTGTCTTCTTTAAATGTTATTATAACATCCAATACTGAAGATTGTAATAACAATACAAAAAATTCAAAAAAATTTACATTAAGTTTACCAACAAATCATGCAGAAAATATTCAGTGTAGTTTAATTTCACCCACCTTTACTCTTAATGAAATGTTACCTACTTCTCCAAATATATATTTTACACAAAATAAATATAATAAGGAAATTAATATTACAGATGAAACAAAAGATAAACAATTAGATAAAAATGAAGTAGTATTTCCTTGTGCAAAAAGTAATGAAAATGTAAACGAATTACCTTTGCAGAGGTATATTAATATGTTATATTACATATAACATAAATATGATACTTTAATTTAATCATATTATTAAAGATTGCAGTCTATTCGACCACCAGATTTAAATATCCAACACAAAGAAGATCTTGATACTACTCTTGAATATGTGCCTGAATTTAGTCCACTGCGACCATCAAACATTCCTCCAAATATAAATGATGAAAATGTATTTGGGGAAAATACACCAACACCACCACGTTACAGAACACCTCCGAGAGGAATGATTTTAAATCCAGAAGAAGCAAAAATGTTTGTTTTACTAAAACATCATGGATTAGGTCAACATTTGCCTATATTTCTTGAACAAGAAGTAAATATATCATAATTTTATTCTAAATTACAGTAACATAATGCCGATTGATGCCATACTAACTAATAAGTTGTGTGTTTTATTTGTTTTCTAATAAAATACAACAATTACTTAATAAATATTATATTGTAATTTAATGCTTATTTATTTTAGGTTGACATTGATTTGTTTATGACGTTAACTAATGAAGATTTAATTGAAATTGGTATAGAAAATGAAGTTGATAGAAAAGCTATATTAGATGTTATAATATATTATAAAAAGTCAGACATATAAGAATACATTTGTTATTGTTATTAATTGTATTTAATTATGTGTTATTGTTTCATTTTATTTTATGATTTAATGTATAACAATTAAAAATATATTATACTATGTATTTAATACTAATGATTAATGATTTCTATTTTTAATATTTTTAATATTATATCAGCATATTACTTTTTTATAATAACTTAATATATTTAAAAATATATATGATACTTTTAGTTTTGTTTAAGAAAATATATAACTTAATATATTTAAAAAAAATATATATGATACTTTTAGTTTTGTTCCTATATACGAAATTGCTGCAAAATTTGTGTATTTTTAATATGAGATAATATTTTGTTAATAAGTTCAGTTTTTCTTCCATTAGAATTATGTGGAATTGAATGCTTTTTGAGCCAATCACTTAATTCACTATTCTTCATTTGATCTAATTTATTCATTTTTGCCATTGCCTCCACAGAAATATTTTGACCCTATTTAATAAAGTAGAGGATAATTATATAAAATTTTTAATTAATAATATAGTTTAAATATACTAGTGCTTACTGATAAAAATATACTGCTATCTTCACTGGATTTAGCTTTTAACAATTTCTCTTTTAATGTTAAATGTTTTTGTTTTTGTTCCTCTTCTTGTGTTAACTATTTTTAAATGAAAAAGATTGTAAGTAAAATAAAAACAAGAAAATATAACTGATAAAATAAACATATCTTAAAAATGTAAAAGAAGATACCTCTTTTGTCTTAACATAAGAATTCGTTTTTTGAATTTTAAAGTATGTGGAAATTGTTTCTCTTTCTGATGCAATAAAATTATTGTCTGAATTTCGTGATATATTTCCCTCGATAAAATTATTTCTTATATCTTTTGTAGATGAATTTTCCGAAGCATTTAAATATTGAACATCTATGAAATTTATGTTATAATAGAATCATTTTAGAGTCATTTGTACAATTGTATCATTTTAGTACCATTTTGATTACCTTCCATATCCTTGTTGCTTAATTTTGTTCTTATATTTTCATCAAATCGTACATTATGAATTTGATGAATTCTAGTTAATTGTGCTTTTGCTAATGTAGCAGTATTTGTATCTTTTGTTAATCCATCTACATTTTTATCAGAAAATTCTAATTGTGAAACAATATTACTCTTTTCCTTAAGACATCTGTCTAATCCTTTATCTTTTGCTACATTGAATGATACATGTGTACTTGAAGACGTCTATATGAAAAGTATCATGAAATAAAGTATAATGAAACAAATTTTTTTTTTCCTATCAGTATTGAATAAAGATTATTAAATATCTTTGGTGACTTACTGTATTAAATGGAGTATTTTTTGATATTTGTAATTGTTTACCACAAATTATAGGTAATTTCACAAGCATATCAGACAAGAAATATGTAATTGTAGACTTTTTATCTCTACTGAGAATAATTTCTAATGGATTTTTTATTATACACATATGAGGATATGTAAAAACTTTGGATTTAGGAATCAAAAATTTAATTTCATAATATAAAATTCCATCTTTATTTTTTGGCAAGGAATATCCATACTGAAATATTATATATATGTATATGCAAAAACATATTTGGAAGTAATTTAAATTATAAAATACACAAGATGATACATAAACATTTATACCATATTTTTCCAGTGTCTACGTAATTGTTCATAATCTTTGAACACACAATTTGCTGGAAGTTCTTTAGATACAGATAATAATTTGCCTTTCTTTATGCTATAGAAATTTTAAAAATCTTTTTAAAACTTTATTTTATAAAATAATACATAATATATAAAATAATATAAAATAATATTTTATAAAATAATATAAAATAATATTTTATAAAACTATATTTTTATAAAATAAATATAAAACTGATATACGTACAATAAAAAAAATTATTGTTACCTTGGTAATACATGTACAAATGGAAGTTTATAATGAGATAAATCAATGTATCCTTTAGAGTCTGCTAAAAAGTGAGATATAATATGTGGTGGAAGATAATCTTCAAGTGTTATGTATGGAATTTTAACTATTTGTGCATGAAGTTGTAAACACATATTATTTTCTAAAAATTTTTTTACTTATATTAATATACAAGATTTTTTGCTATTGTGATATCAAGAACAAAATTAAAAATCGTTTATTACCCTTCATAAGTATATCTAATTTTAATCCTCTAATGCCTTCTACAAAATTATAAAAATTTTTTCCTTGAACAAAATAGTCACCAACTTTGTTCCACAAAGGACTTATCTTAGTCTGTATTGTATAAATAAGACAATTTTTGTAAAGCTCCATAGTAACTGACCGTAATCCTTGATACTAACAGGAATAAAAACTAGTTTATTAAAATAATCTATTCAAAGTTAATGGAAATTTATATCTTGAACAAACCACTAGTTTAAAATTTTTTAAAATTCTTTCCAATTTTCCAGCTTCAAAAAATTTTTTATATCCAATGACAAATATACACCTTTCTGTTCCCAATATTGGTGAAGCAATAACATCAGATATTAAATGAATAAGTAATCTAAAATTATATTGTTCATAAAATTTAAAAATTATTGTTTAAACATTAAAAAGAATTATAAAATAAAGAGTTTTTAATTTATGGAATTTATTGACTTACCGGCATTTTAATGTTTGCCAATGAAAATATGATTTTGCTGATGAATCATGAACTTCAATAAAATCAATTTTACAAATTGCACAACGTAAATCATTTATGTGCGGAAATGAAGCGTACAAAACTGATTGTTCTTTTCTTTCGTACATAAGATTACAAGCATCCATTATACAATTATGTAGTTCGTTATATATATTTTTAATTATTTTATGTTCTTTTAAATTTCATACATTTCCACATGTATGACATATATTTTTGAATGTATAACCAATATTAAAAACATTAATAGCTCGAGAAATATTTTACATTTGCTTTCTATGAAAAATTTATCACGTTCTACTTTGAATTATTTTGAAATTAAATTTATAAGTATAACGACTAAATTTTTTATGTTTAAAGCAAATTATAAATTTTTTAAAGTAAATGTTAAAACTCTGACGCACTTAATTTAAAGTGCTAAATTTAAAATTACGTTAAAATAGTAGATATATAAATGTAGATTAGAATGTAGAAACTTTCATTCTAAAGACAACTTGAAATATTGATCATTATGAAAAATATTGTTCCAAGAAATATTCTTTTTAATTTCAGGATTCTAATTCCGTTTAATTGATCTCTTTCTTATCAATTCTATTCTATTCTATATTATTAATGTACAACTTAGCTGAAATCAAAAATTTTCTTTAAGAAGCAAAACGGTTCTTAATAATTAAACGCAATTCAATCGAAACATTTAATTTATTATAATTTCTAACAATTCAATTTAGACTTTTCCAATAGGATATTTTGTCTTTTAAATTCTTAATTTATTATTAGTGTTATGTTGTCAGTTACATGTTGAATCTTTGAATAATATACACATGTATCACATGTTTCGAATATGTAAGTACAAATTTCGAATTTCGTTCCTATATTAATATCATCAAACGTAAAATCAAGTTCATATGTAATGTAACAACTCAACACCGTTTACATTGTTTCCAATTTAGGGAATTTAGACTCTATACTTTGGTAGTTGAAATATTTGGTATATATATATATAAGTTGTACGTCACTTTTCATTGCTTCTGACGCGCGTCGTCATTCTCTGCTTTTTCTAGCTTTTTGAGAGACTTATAGTTCAACTTGTGTTGCAAATATCTTCCTGTAAATTATTTAAACAAATGTAAGTATGATATAGCTATTTCTGTATTGTGTATAAAAATATTACGTGAGTTTTCAAATAATCAATATCGTATGTTTCATCCCTGAGTCTCCATTATTTTTCTAAATTAAAAATATATAGAGCTACTATTTGCATAAAAAGTTCATTTTAGAGTTTGTTATTACAAGACACCTATTTTGTAAGATATATATTATTGTACGTGTATGCAAAAATTAAGAATTGATAAATTTTTGAGAATTAAATGTGAATTAAACGAATTCTTTAAAGCTTTAGTTAAGACGCCATTTCAGTATCGTGACAGCATTTTTTTTAAACCAAATAGTTTAATCAAATAATCTTGTAATGTATAAAAAAATAAAACAAATTTTTATATTTTTCAATACGAGTGAAAACAATTTCTTGATACATCTTCACGATTTTTTTTTCTAAGAACAGATGTTTGAATTATTTAAGGTTATTATTTTTTATTTAATTATGCTTTTAGTTCACTTTTTCGAATTTTATTTATTTTGCTATAGTTTTTCCCCTCAAACATTTTATTATATCACTAAAATGGGAAATCGTAGGAGATTAAGAAAATAATATATTTTTGTGATTAAACAAAAAAAGAAAAACCAATATATTGATAATTATTTGCTCATTAATTTGAATAGCCTTGAAATATATTGTCAGGGTCGTAATTCTAAGCAAATTTTCCCCTTTAAATATTAGTTATTTCTTTTTAGTTTTTGATATATATATATATCATATCATCATCATTCATTGATTAAGATTTTTAAAATGTGATACAACAAAGACAAAAAGAACATTTGATATGCCAGCTATGCTTGTGAATATATGCACGTATAGATAGAATTCAATGTATTAGTGTTGGCACGATATTGTTTTCGCTATGTCATTAGTATTTACGAACATCTATAAAATTGAGAGAATTTGATATTCATGTAAAAGAAAGAAGTTGTTAAAAATACTAATTTTTATAAGATATATTAAAATCACTGAAATCAATAAAGGAGTGGTTATTCTAAAATTTCCTCCTTTAACATGACACTGTAATAGATATAGCTATAATCTCTAATAGATATAACTTTTATTCTTTTGTATCTCTTACTTTTGTACAGCTTTCTACAATTATGCAGATCTTTGTTAAGACCTTAACAGGAAAAACTATTACTCTTGAAGTTGAAGCTTCTGACACAATAGAAAATGTGAAAGCAAAGATCCAAGACAAAGAGGGAATTCCTCCAGACCAGCAGCGTTTGATTTTTGCTGGTAAACAATTAGAAGATGGAAGAACTCTCTCAGATTACAATATTCAGAAAGAATCTACTCTTCACTTGGTATTGCGACTTCGTGGAGGAATGCAAATCTTTGTCAAAACACTCACTGGAAAAACTATTACTCTTGAGGTAGAGGCATCAGACACAATAGAGAATGTTAAGGCGAAAATTCAAGACAAAGAAGGAATTCCCCCTGATCAACAACGTCTGATTTTTGCTGGCAAACAATTAGAAGATGGGAGAACTCTTTCGGATTATAATATCCAAAAGGAATCTACACTCCATTTGGTATTACGACTTCGTGGCGGCATGCAGATCTTTGTCAAAACACTCAGAGGAAAAACCATCACCTTGGAAGTAGAAGCTTCTGGCACAATAGAGAACGTAAAAACAAATATCCAAGACAAAGAGGGAATTCCTCCAGACCAGCAGCGTTTGATCTTCGCTGGTAAACAGTTAGAAGATGGGAGAACTCTGTCAGACTATAATATTCAGAAAGAATCAACACTCCATCTTGTTTTGAGACTTCGAGGAGGCATGCAAATCTTTGTCAAAACATTGACAGGAAAAACCATCACGTTAGAAGTAGAAGCTTCAGACACAATAGAGAATGTGAAAGCTAAAATACAAGACAAAGAAGGAATTCCTCCTGATCAGCAACGTTTAATTTTTGCTGGCAAGCAATTAGAAGATGGGAGAACTCTTTCGGATTACAATATCCAAAAGGAATCTACACTCCATTTGGTATTGCGACTTCGAGGAGGCATGCAAATCTTTGTCAAAACACTCACAGGGAAAACCATTACATTGGAAGTAGAAGCTTCTGATACAATCGAAAATGTTAAGGCGAAAATTCAAGACAAGGAAGGAATTCCTCCTGACCAGCAACGTTTGATCTTTGCTGGGAAGCAATTAGAAGATGGGAGAACTTTGTTGGATTACAACATTCAAAAGGAATCTACACTCCATTTGGTTTTAAGACTCCGAGGTGGTATGCATACTTCGTCTCTGGAGCAACACCTTTCACATAATGGTTGCCTGCTTGAATTTGCAAATGTGCAGGTTGAAGACGTTAATCGTTTGAAAAACAAGGAAGAATGTTATAGTTAGTAATCTGATAAAGATTCTACTTTTGATCTGCCTTGACAGTGAGATCTGTTGGCAGTATTCAGTAAAATTGATAGTATTGATAGATATATTATATTACTTTTTTATGTGTATTTCATATTCACTTGCTATCAATATATAGCACTTTATTTATGCAAGAATGGCAAGTGACTAAGCTAATTATGTATGCATGATTACACATTGTAATGTACTTATGTTCATTAAACAATTATCGATACATTCCCAGCATAAACGGTTTTATTTATTTCATCTTTTACTTGTTTAGTAATGTATATTTAAATATCGTATTATCTGACTATTTTGTTTTATATTCTTTAATTTATTGTATATTGCAGTACATCAGTTATTGACATTTCGTTTGTAATAAATGATTTAAATAAAAAAATATCTGTTATCTATAAATATAATTTCTAGTCCTTTTTTATTGTTACAAATTTTTCTTGTATTTAAATTTTTTCGATTGTTTAAAATCTGACACTTAATGTATATTATATTATATTTAAATTTTCTACTTTAATTAAATAACTAATTACAAATTTAGTTAATAACTTGATAAAGCATTTGATTTCATTACATTTTGTTTGTATATACACATGTATCTTCTGATATTACATGTCAGTTGTAACAGAATTTTTATCAATTTCATCGATTTATTAAACTTTTTGTAGTTTTATTTCACGTTTTAAAAAATAAAAATCTAATTTATAGAAGTAAAAAATATTAGAGATAAGAGAAATTTTAAATAAATCACAAAATTTTTAAGTTTAAAAAAAAAATTACTTTTCTTTAATAATTATATGTACATATAATTATATATTTGATTGATACTCTTAATGATGTTATTTTCATTTAAATTTCATTTGTATCCATATATATATATATATAATTATATGAATTTTTGGGTAAGGGATAGAATATCTTCGGCTTTAATTAAATTTAATTTTATTTACATATATAACATTAACTCTCTAATTTAATGAAATGTTTTAAATTTTTAATTAATTTTAAATACATTTTAGCACTTTAAATATTTGATACCAAATAAATAAAGGAATATTTAAATATTTTTTGTCGAAAATAAATACAGAGTATATAATATTTGATATATACAAATTGATACGAGAGAGAGAGAGAGACGAAGTACAGGGTGTCCATAAAGTCTCTTTACAATTTCAAAAATTTATTACAAAGGCAAATGAAAAGACAGATAAGTGAAAATTATTACAAAATGAGACGTATATATTTAAGTTTTTTTTGCCTCATTTATGACTTTGTGCACTGTTGAACGTGGTAGCTCTAACTGTCTGGCAGCAGTACGGATAGACTGTCTGGGAGAATGGTCGAAGGCTTTTCTTACACGATCGATGTTTTCCTCAGATGTTCTTGGTCGTCCACTTCTCCCTTTATCGAACACTGTTCCTGTCTCCATAAATTTCTTGTGCCATGCACGAATTGATGGACGTGACGGTGGATCTCTTCCATACTTAGTTCTGAAATTTCGCTGAGTCTGGAGATCCGATTTAGTTTCAATAAACCATGATACACACTGTGCCTTCTCTTGAGGAGTAGCCATTTTGTAAGGAGTTCATTTAACAGTATCTTATTCATCAACAGGGTACCTGAAATGCAATGTGATAAAAACCTTGATAACCACTGAGAACAAATCTGATGAAGATATCTCATCAATTGCCTTTGTAATAAATTTTTGAAATTGTAAAGAGACTTGTGGACACCCACATGGGGTTATGTTAAAGATATCGTGTATCGAACAAAGGTATGGGACATCACTAATCTAGAGAATCGCTGATGCTATTGCCACCATTGATGAGGGTATGCTACAGCGAATATGGCAAGAAATCGAGTACCGTCTTGATATGCTTCGTGCATCTAATGGTGTATTAAATGCACATGCATATAGAGGTGTATTAAATGAGGCAAAAAAAATTTAAATATATACGTCCCATTTTATAACAATTTTCACTTATCTGTCGTTTCATTTACCTTTGTAATAAATTTTTGAAATTGTAAAGAGACTTTATGGACACCCTGTAAATTTAATGTTCACGTTATGGCGCATTTAGATCAAACGAACGAATGCTCGTTCGTTTCCTACTTTGATCGAATTTGCTCGTATTCGTATTGTTAAATTAACTACATGAGTAACAACTAACAAATCTTAATGTAATAAACTTTCGTCCCCCACTTCGACAAAATTCAAATTCAAATTCAAATGGACATTTGCTCGCAAACATAATAACTTGTTTACATTAAACGAATTTTATTGAAATAAATTTGTTCCTTTAAAAATATAAATTTATATTTTCAGTATTGAAAAGTTATTTTTAATATTTTCTATATTATTTTTAACGTACGGAATTTGAAACTTACTATTTAACAATACTACTAAATATCTATATCTATGCTAGTTATATGTTATAGTTATACGTCAGCCATTTCTTTGGCTTACTACTGCATCGGCTTTCCAAGTTCGTCTGAATTTGAACTTCCACAATTTCGTTAAACTTGCGTCATAAATAACATCTCACAAATTATTTGAAAGTATGTAAGTATACTAATAGCATAACAGTATTAAATGAATTGTCAAATAATGAATAATTTTTAATTTTATTATTGAGCTACCATTTTGCTGAATACGATTTGAGTTCTGTATCATATATCGATTATTTTAAAGAAAGCTCATTTACAAGTTTAATATCGTAATAACTATTCTTTCTATTCTTTATATTCATTTTTGTATATTAGTTTAAAAACTTTACTTAATTAATAATAATATATATAAAAATATAATTATATACACTATATATATATATATATATATATGATAACATAAGAAGTACATAAATATGATAATATATATATTTCTTGTAAATTGCCTGGCATATTTCTTTCTTAAAACTACGATTAAAACACGATTATTTCATATATTATATTCAGTATTTAGCATTGAACGTTTGTATAATTAAATATTATTATATTATTGTAAAAGTAGTCTGATATTTGAAGAAAAACAAATTCTTTAAAAAAATAATAATTTTCTGATACAATACGATATACAAAAATTATTAATTTTTTTCTTTTTTTTAACTATCAAAAATTTAACTTTTGCTCTATATTTTCATCATATATTATCATTAATCATGTGATGTTGACATTCACTTACTGATTTTTTTTAGATCTAGAACCATGCAGATCTTTGTTAAGACCTTAACAGGAAAAACTATTACTCTTGAAGTTGAAGCTTCTGACACAATCGAAAATGTTAAGGCAAAAATTCAGGACAAGGAAGGAATTCCACCTGATCAACAACGCTTGATCTTCGCTGGCAAACAGTTAGAGGATGGAAGAACTCTGTCAGATTATAACATACAGAAAGAATCAACACTCCATCTTGTATTGCGACTGCGAGGAGGTATGCAGATTTTTGTTAAAACGCTCACAGGTAAGACCATCACCTTGGAAGTAGAAGCTTCTGACACAATAGAAAATGTGAAAGCTAAAATTCAAGACAAAGAAGGAATTCCTCCTGACCAGCAACGTTTAATCTTCGCTGGTAAACAATTAGAGGATGGGAGAACTCTTTCGGACTACAACATTCAGAAGGAGTCTACTCTCCATTTGGTGTTGAGACTTCGAGGAGGCATGCAAATTTTTGTCAAAACACTCACAGGAAAAACTATTACTCTTGAGGTAGAAGCCTCAGATACAATAGAGAATGTGAAAGCTAAAATCCAAGATAAAGAAGGAATTCCTCCTGACCAGCAACGTTTGATTTTTGCTGGCAAGCAATTAGAAGATGGGAGAACTCTTTCGGATTACAATATCCAAAAGGAATCTACACTCCATTTGGTATTGCGACTTCGAGGAGGCATGCAAATCTTTGTCAAAACACTCACAGGGAAAACCATTACATTGGAAGTAGAAGCTTCTGATACAATCGAAAATGTTAAGGCGAAAATTCAAGACAAGGAAGGAATTCCTCCTGACCAGCAACGTTTGATCTTTGCTGGGAAGCAATTAGAAGATGGGAGAACTTTGTTGGATTATAACATTCAAAAGGAATCTACTCTGCATTTAGTGTTGAGACTCCGTGGGGGAAGTTCTAAACTGCCTTGAAAGTAAGATCTGTCAGAAATATCTAGTAAAATTGGTAGTATTAAATGCTCCATTATTTTACTTTTTTATGCACATTTTATATTCTATATTACTAGATATAAAGATGTTTGTTTATCTGTATGTAATATCAAAAACAACAAGTTATATTGATTATACATTGTATATGTATAACTATGTATACATTCTTGTAGTGCAGTTATATTCATTAAATATTTATTAATACATATATTGCTGATATAAAAATATTTGTCTCTTTTTTCTCCCTTATTTAATAGTAATTTTGATTTATGTATTTGATATAAATTTGATTTGAATGTTGTTAAAATTGGATTATATGCTTTTTAAATATTCATGTGTCATACAGTTTTCATCAAGTAAAATGATACAAGTTGGTAGTAAGTATCAAGTAAAATAATTTATGATGACAGTGATATTTTTAAAGACAGAACAGCCATTAAATTGGACTTTGCCTCTCGGAATACCAACCAGGGAAAAAAATCATTGGTTTTTCAATGCACTTTTCACTTAAACTATCGAGTACTGATAGCATTGAATGAGAGTAGAATCGATAGAATAAACCAGATTTATGTTTAGTATCAGTTATTAAAAAAATTAAATTTATTAAATTTTTTAAAATTGGACTCGGGTTTAAAAAATAAAATTGCAAACAAAATTACAGACGTAATTTTTTACATTTTACAGATGTAACATTTTTATAGAAAATTTTATTTAATTAACGAAAAGAATTAGAGGAAGGAAATTTTTATTTTTCCTTCCAATTTATGCAATATATTCTCACACGAGATGCGCGCGTGATAATTTTAATTTCAGTAAAGATTATAGCGCCAATGAAGCGGTGAAATTTTGTAACATAATCGATTTTTGTAATCGATTTATTCGATCTAATATTAACCGTCAGTTTAAAGCGGGAAACGTAACAAGAAGCTGCTTGCCAGAAATTGTCACGTAAAGACTACCGGTATGACTTGTTTTTGTATTATCTAATACATTTATAATTTAAAATACTAATTTAATAACTCTTTTAAATAATGTTCACTGTTTTATATATATTCAATTATGACTGTGCTTTGTTACAGACATTTTTCACTGGATTTTTATTTAATAATATTTGCAATGATTTTCTTCATTGGATGGCTCATCGATTACACACGTCGCTTCTCGCATCTAATTGTAAGTCATGATTTCTATTTTCATTTAATTATGATTACTTAAATTATCATAACAAGAGTAAAAATAAATCTAATAATTTCCAAAGTGAATCGAATGTACTGTCGTGTTAGGTTAAAAGAACATATCTGCAACTTTTGCTTAAATCAAGCCATTAATGCCAAGTAGTTCAAAAATTGTTTATACATATATTATAAAAAAATGTTGACTGCATTGAAGCTGAAAATATAATAGTTTTGGACGTTTATGAAATTGATGCCTGATTGTTAATAAGTAAGTTATTTCTCTAAGTTTTTTCTCTAAAGTTATTTGTTAAATTACTTTTTGACCAGATACATCTATTTAAATAGATAGTATTAAATAGATAGATAGATAGATCTATCTTTTATCCATACCATCTATTTTAACAGATAGTATACAGTCGGAATGCATTAAAATTGAATACATTAAAATATAATAAGTTTTGCGTGAAATTATAGACAAAGTACAGAATAGATGTGACATCTTATGGAAGACATGACATCTTCGCGTCATACGTTCTGAAATACCGACATGGTAAAAAAAGTATTGGCTTTTTAGCGCACTCTATATTTAAAGAACGGTGAATCGGAGAATTACAAATAAAATGGTTGAAATTGATCAATAAATGCGCCAAAGACATGAAATCCGTTATAATTTATTAAATCTTATCAAATTTTCTATAAACGCTGGTAAAAAGTCATCATTCTATTAAATCAAAAAGAAGTCTATCTGTATTTTACGGATATTTGATAGATTTTTATACATAATTCTGAAGCCATTAATACATAGTTCTTGATATAAATGATTTATAGTTCATGAAACATTCTTAAAAACAATGTTGGACTAACTAAATTTTCAACTATTTAAATTATTTTCTACGGAAGTTTAAGTTAATTGGTCATGATTTATCACCACCAAATTTAATTTTCTTATTTATTTATATTACATACGCATTTTAATGTTAAACTTTTATAGTTTTATAATAATTCAATGCACTGCATTGAATATAAGTGATACAAATTCTATTATTTTCGTTAACTAAAAATTTCACATGTATTAATAATAATTAAATAGAAATCATCTTTAATTAACTTGATGGTTTAGCGATACTTTCAAAAATAAGCGCTTTGCTCTATTGAATAGTTACCAACGATTCTGTAGACTCGAAAAACTGAGAGTGGGATATCCTTTTTCATTTTGCATTTCTTACGTTTATCGATCGCTTAATTTAATTTAATTTATAATTATAATGATTTCACCATTATAAATAAATTGTGAAAATTGTTAAATAATACTTGGAAATATCATAAAAATGTATTAATAATTTAACTCTTATAAATAATCTATTAAAATATTTAAATGTTATTTAGAAATATTGTTGAAGTGAATTAACAGCTTAATCGTTATAAATTAATTATTAAAAATAGTAGATAATGTCGAAACATTTAGAATATGATATATTCAGAGATTTCATTAATACGGAGTTTTATAATATTTATAAGACCATGTTTACGCGACAAACGTTTTAACAATATTGACAGTATAGTGTTGGTATCGGTTGACGTCAACATTAGAATGACGTAAAATTTGCGGCCTTGAAATTTCGAGATATCATTTCTCCATTATCCGTTTATAACTGTCAATAATTTGATCGTTTTTAATTTAATATAAATTGATACAATAATAAATATTATCATTTATCGTTCTATTCTTCATTCTATTTGCAATATCAATTAACTTATTACTAGTAAAAAGAAAATGCAAAGAAATAAAATTGAATATACGGTGAGAGTGTACAGTGTGTTAATTATTTACGCAGCGCTACTCGCTGTTAATTTATGAACTCGTATTTTAATACGTAACACTGATAACATTGCTGTCAACCTGTGCAGTTCTTCGAATTGCATCGTAATTTATGTATTTTCCCATTGTATGCACTCGTGCATTTTCCAAATGTCTCGTAAATCCGTATCATAAAAATCCGCAGTTTAGTTATTATTATGCACTTTTCGTGTTTTTTCTTAGCTAGGACAATACGCGTAAGAAGTGTAATCAGAAGCGTTAGGTTCGTTAACGACCCTCGTCGCGACTTCCTCGAGCCCTTTGAGGAACGTTCGTTCTTCTACGGTTAATTATTATCTGTGAGCGCGTGAATCGCGTGACCAGCGTCGTCCCACAGCCGTGAACCCGGAACCACGTGCATATTTCCTACACGAAGAATTTCTTTTTTTCTTCTTCTTTTTTTTTGTCGTATCTCTTTTTTTTCTTTCTCGGTTCTTTGTTCGACGAAGCTCCGATCGTCGAGATCGTCGACCAAGTCACGGGCGAAATCACCGCGAAACAAGTGAAATTGTATCACGTTGAAACGTTCCGAATAGAAAGTGCCGCGAGCTGCACTCGCGATTGCTACACCTCTGCCCCAATCGTATTCGCGGACCATCGAAATGGTTCGAAAAATCGAAATCAAGAACCAAATCCGTCTACGTTAATACTAACTATCCACTAAAATTTGCATGAAAATGAAATTCGAGTGCAAGGAACAAGTAAAATATTTTTCAAAAGGATACAAGCTTTTATGTATTAATATATTTTACGAAAAATTATTCAAAATTTTAAAAATACATCCTTACGAATCTACAAAATTTACAATGAAAAGTTATGAATTTGTTATTTTGACTATATTGGTGGGTATCTGGTGGTAAATATGTATGTACTTCTGTTCGTTCTATGTTGAAGAATCTTTCGGAAAGGTTAATCTAAATTCCTTTCAATTTTATACAATAGTAACTAGAAGAATTAATGACTAAAAAGATGTTAGACAAACTTTTGGAATTGCATTTCACAAGTATAATGTTAAGAAACAGATCTGACAATGTAAATCGAAAATGAAATTTTCAATAAAAAGAAAATGATTTAAAATACAGAAAGGTTTCAAAGAAAAATCGAAAGAATAAAATTTGATGATAGAGAGTTTGTGACGTTCGTGAAATATATGATTAATAGATTGCAGACATTTATGCAAATTTATATTTTTATGTATTTAATTAAAAAGAATAAGACTTGGCCGGAAGTTTGTTATACTTATTGTGTATACTAAAGTATACTAAATATACTAAATATTAATATTTAGTTTCAGTGTTAATAATTAATATGAACTTGAATAATATTAATTACAAAAATCATATAATAAATTAATATAAATTTTGAATAAATGAGAAAATAGTAATAATATAGTAAAAGGAAAGAATATACTTAATTTAATTATGATTTAAAATAAATATGTAAAGTGATCAAATAACAGGAATTTAAAGACATTATTAAGTAAGTATTGAATATTTGAAAATGTGAAAATAATAAAACGTTAAAATAGAAGAGTAAAAAATAGACAAAACTATACTAACTTTGAACTATATTTAAATCTGAAAAATGAATGAAATAACAACGAACAATTTGAAATAGCAATTGATTAACAACAATTTGAAGTAGGAAACGATTATTCGCGAAATTACAAATGTAAGTACGGGCATTCATTTTTTTGTTTCTACGTTTCCGTGAGAAGACAATTGTTATTTTTGCACGGTTTGAGGAAAAACATTACGTAAATTGTCGTCGTTTCTTGTATAATTTAAATGGAGTTAGAGTGAAATCTCAATCGATCGTGTTTTAAGGTGATTGTTACGTAGTGCATGGCAATAAAATGTAACATTAAGACGTATTTTTTCTTCTTACATAAAACGTTCTACCGCGTTTTCTTTCTAAATAAGAAACATATTCATTTTAAAAAAGACTGTTTTTTTTATCACTAAAGTCTTATATTTTCTTTAATGCTCGAATCATACATGTAAATCGCTCTATCGACCAAATTATGAAGATATGTAAATGAATAAAATTTTTGTAACCAGAAAATTATTTAAAGGAATGTCTTTACAAAATTCACAGTGGTAACTCGAAAACCACGTTTCCAGACTTGTGTCACTTCCATTGCAAATGTATAATAAGTAGACTGCATAGTTTCAAATTATAAATTCATATTTTTCAAACTATGTTATAAAAAGCACTACAGTTTGAATATTTTTTTATATTTCTTATGTTACGTACATTCAGCGTATTTTGAAATTTCTTATAAATACATAAAAATCTACATTCTAGTGATTTACGTTGTAAACACTGTATGAGAAATATTCAAAAGATTCTTCATCCTATTTTAAACCTAGAACAACACTGTGGGATGACCGACAGCATCTTAATCATGTCTCTAGATGTACAAATCGGCATTAGAATATTAAAATATTTATTATTATGTATTATATCCTCCTAGTATATGACACAATTTATAAAATAATAATCTTTTCTTGAAATGTCTAAAGAAGATTAGAACAAGAATATTCAATAATGTTTATAATGAGACAAATTTTATGTAGAGTTTATATTCAAAACCCGAATAAACAGTTGTTTCATTATTGAATATTATAATACTATTATATATTTTGTGTTTATTAGTATACATTCTGCGTATTTTTGTATTTTCAAATTTCGGAGAAACGAAGTCTATTTACAATACATATTTAGATTTCACTTTGGATTTTCTGCGAGGCAACAAAAAAACGATGTCATTTTGGGGTTAAATAGGTTTCCATTATTCCTAAAATTACTTTCCTAAAATTAATTAAACTGTTCACCTTGCTTAAGCAACCGGATATTTAATTGTCCCGATGTTTGCGGTTTCCTTCTCGTGGAATCCCTCTTGCGAAATATCTTTTCCCGCTATTCAGATGCGATCAATCGTGGCAAATGTTGAACCGAAAGGTCGTGGATTCCCACGTTGCGAAAATTACCCTTGGATAACGGCCATATGTGAAATGTTAGTGATCTCGGCCGTGGGTGGTATCTACGGCATTCCGTTAGATGTTGCACCCACCTTTATTCTATAATGTGGATCACAGTTGCGGAAAACGCTTTTACACGCGTCAAGTCTCTCCCGTATTGTGCCTCATTGGTGTATCGGACATTGTGTAGAACGTTTTACGTAACTCTTCATTCTAAGAAAACCGTTCTAAACCACCGTTTGATCGTTCCTCTTGAATTTATCTGTTTCCTTTTACGGTTTTTCGAAAGTTAATTTAAACATTGTTCGACAATGGTTTCCGAGTGGAATATATTGTTTTCATATTATTATGTCATACTGTTGTTCATTGTTAAAATGAGTTTTTTCGATTCCTTATGGCCGAAATAGAAGAAGAATATTGTGATGTGAGCTTTTTAAATTTGTAGAAGTTTCATGCAAAAGTGACTCAATCCCTCACGTGGGAATAAATTTCATTTCTTATTTAAGAAGATATTAAAGAATTCTACTCAATTCGAATGAAATCTGAAATTTTTGAAATTTGAAATTTATGTATTCTATTCTGTTTTATTTGTAATATTTTATTCCACTATTAATATCATAATTGCGATCATTTCTTTGCAGTATTTGAATTAACAAATAAAAAGCTATATTTACAGAGTTTCGTAATCTCAACAAACTGTCATTGAAATTCAAATTTAGTTAATCTCAATTTTCATTTTGATGTTGACACATTTTTAAAATCTTATGGAAAGATGATAAAATATTGTAAAAAAAATATCATTTCACTTTACAGTCTGCAATATTTTATTTTAGATCCGCAAACTTTGTTATTATTTTATTAACTTTATTATTAAATTAAAATTTATTCATTTCAAATTATTGTTTTATACTTCAAACATTAGTACATTAAACTTTAATGAGTGTTTAAGATCAAGTTTCGTGATGATTTTGAAATTTCTTATAATGTGAAATGTAATTTCTGAGATCGTTAGATGTTAAAAACTAAGTGCGTAAAAACGCGAAGATCTATCATAGTACAGTATATAAAATTAACGATTATTAGATCGACGAGAGAAAGTGCTACGCGACACATTTTCAATATAATTAAATTCATGCGAGGCCAAGATCCTCTTGATAATATGCGTATACTCGAAAGTCTATTGAATTCAAAGCTGTTCATTGAAGCTTCATCAATTGTTCTGCACGTTTTTATTTATATTATATTCGAAAATTTGTCAATATTTTCTATATTACTACTATTGTATTATTACTATCTTATGTGACTGATTATACGAGATGTTCAAATTGTATAATCAGTAAATTTTTAGAGTTCGTTACAAAGAGAATATTTCAATCTTCAAGTCTATGATGAAAAATTTACAATTTTTTATGAGAACTCTTTCTTTAAGAAAAACAAATTTAGGATTGTCAAAGTAGAGAGTTCAATTAAACGAGATCAACTTGATTGTTGTACGATTCTTTTTTCACGAAATCATAACAGTTTAAAATATTGAGAATTCTTCATACGAACAATTTTGTCAGTGATTGTATAGTTGTAGATCTTTACAATTTAATATATTTAAAATTAGAATTATTACCGTTTCCGAACATGTCATAATAATAAAATAAACGTAATGTAAAGTTATCGTAGAACGTGCGTATGAATATTCAAAAATTAACGAAAAATTTAAGATTAAAAGAAATGTAAAATTATTAGACAATTGATATAAATTTTTATAAATATAACACAGTGCTGTTACAGTGCAGAGATATCAAAAGTATATTTCGCTGAACTGCGTTTTTTGCATTGCAGATTAAGATCATAATTATATTTCCTACGTGTGCTTCCTATTATTAACTATACGTAGAAAGATAATTTGTATGGAAGAAAAATGGTTTAGGAAGAATAAAATAAGGAGAGTGGTGACACAGGATTATACAATCAGTTCAAAAAGTCTTCGTACACTACATTAAATGTACCTTAAACTCTTTGATTTCATTTTTGTTACGTTATTACCTTATTTTCGGTTTAATTTATGAAAAAATTATCTTTCCCTACATTTCTAAATACTATTCCATAAATATTATTCGTTCATTATCTTTTAAAATTGCATTGCTGTGTGTAAGAAAAAATTGTTTTTTGAATAAAATACTTCATTAGAGTCTACAGATATTATTTTCTATAGATGCCGTACAAATTTCATTGTTGTAGCTCAAAAATTGACAAAGTTGCGGCAAACTGTGTAAATTAATATTGATCAACTGAATCTAAAGATATGTTATACATATATATTCCAATCAAACGTTAATCAATCTAAATTTACTACGACTTGCATACATAAAGTACTCAATTGTTTTTTGGTTAATCGTAAGCTAATTAAAGATTAATCGTTTTTTTAAATTCTGTAATTATGGATTAGATTTATCACACATAATTGTATACCAATTTATAATATACCAGAATTCACATATAAATGGTGCCCAAATATATTTTTTTAAATATTATGTAAATATTAAATGAATAATATAGAATATTATTATGTCTGTATATTAACATTTTACGAGCTATAATTCAAATTCATCTATTTATCAACATATTACATAATTGAGATTGTGTCGATGAAGCTATTAAGAAGAACTACTAAATAAATTTTTTGACACTATAGACAATCTCGCAATAACTCGCTACATATAAGAAATGCATTTCACTTTTAAATTTTTAATTTTCTTAAAACTGATTTTTGTCCTTCTTGCGTCCCAACGATTAGAATTTCAATTGTACGGAGACTTTTCGGTGTGACTGTATGCCAGGCAATGTGCAAAATTTTTCACAGGTGTACAGGTGTACCTGTATGTACGCGAAGCGAGAGTAAACACGGTAGTATACGGCGAATGATCTACGAGCGATTCAAGATCAGTGAAAACGCTAATTATTACGGAGAAATCATTAATTATGTCGTTTGTGTTCCGTCTTCGTTTCGTATGTCTCATTTTTTCCTCTTTTTTCTCTAAGACTGTCCCCTTCACCCCTCGCCGTCTTCTCATCCGTTTCCATCCTTCTTCCTCGTGCCCCTTTATTTTTTTCTTTTTCTAAGCCTTCTCTTTCACCGTTGCATTCTTTCGCCGCGTTAATTATGCGAAGGACTCCCACGACTCGAGAATGCCGCTCAAGATCATGGACTACGGTCGTGTCAGTCGACGACTTTTCTAATTATTCCCAACCATTTTCCTCTCGTGTTTTCATCGCTCGAAATGTTCACGGTTTTTTTTTCTGTTTCCTTTCTTCGTGAAACGCATCCTACTCCAATCGAACGTAAAAGTCGAAAGGTGTGTTACCACCACCAGTTCCCACGTGAGATTGTGTGAAGTTCAGGCTTGACGTCGGGTCTGATCGTAAAATGATGCCAACGAACGCTCCTTGAAATTTAAATAAGATGAGCTGTCCGACCACGTGAATGTCATTTGGTCTTGAAAAAAGAAATATCTCGACGGAATTGTTAATATCTTACTATATTTTTTTTCCTGATTTTTACTTTTGTTCTTTTGCTTGCTCTTTGTAATTTAATAATTGTTCATTGTGTCTTCTGTGATATAAGCAAAGTTGTTCGTTCGATTATTTATGTATTTTGTTTTATATATTTTCATTTCTTTACATCACAATGTTTGATTTACATGTTTTTCTAATAATTTATTTATATAATTTATTGTTCGTTTTATCTTGAAAATGATATAAGTTGAATATACGATAAAATATTTTATTACATTTTATTTTCTAATTTTTATTTATTTATACGTTCTTTGTAATTTATTATTTACCATTGCTGAAACTATTAATAAATACATATTTAGATATAACTAGATATAATTGGATCATTGAATTTTTATGCATTTATAGAAAATTTCAAAATGTTCTCCCAAAATTTTACATTATAATATAAATTTATTGATGTATAAATATTTAGTAGTTCGACCTTTAAAAAAGTTCATTGCGATGTTTCTGTTTAATAATAATTAAATTAATTTGACTCGACTTAACATTTCTTTGTGGAAAATTCGAGAAGATCTCTAGTTTTTAATAATATTGTAGTCGTTTTTGATACAAAGCATGCTTCATGAATTGTACTTATTGTCAGGTACTATCCATTTTTCACGCATGCACAGATTTCATGCTACTCATGCTACATAGAAAAGAGCGAAATGTGAAACGCGAAGAAACACACATTGACCGCAAAAACGGATGAATGAGCAGCTCCTTGATCGATACTAGCGATTTTTATAAAAATAGGTTGACTTGAGTGTCTCGAGTTCGTTGTAAAAAATGTAAACAGTGTTTGGTAGTTACGTTTCGCACGTTTTATCTTTCGACTTTTTGCAATTTCTTTGAATAATTGTTCAATTCTTATATTTGACAAGCTGTTCATCAATTTAACACTTCAAGTATTTTAATATCTGATACAATATCGTTGCGTTGATTATATATACATAAATGATTATATATAGTCAAAGTAAAATTTTGAGTATTTAATTTTATTTATTTTATTTACGTTTCCCCCTGATAGTGATTAATAATAAAATTAAATTAAATTAAAATTTCAAGATTGAGGAATAAAAAAATTAAATTACTATGATTCCTAATATCTAATAATATCAGTTAAGAATTAAAATAAATCAGGCTATAAAAATAAATAAATGAATAAATTAGTGATAACTGATAACTGATCTGCGGATTTTTATGTATTTATAGGAAATCCATTTGTAGGGAATGCACAGAATACACATATTATGCAAAAGAATACACGTGACAATACACGTGCAAATACATACGCATATAATACACATAATATGCAAGAAATATATAATACTCTTGTCGGATTAGGAAGGTAAGGATGTTGGAGGGATTTGAGGTAGTTGTGAAAAAGAGCGGCTTGTGCTAGTCAGTGTTCGAAACTCGTAGTTGAGGAATCCTAGGCCGCTCTCATTAAATATACAACACTAATAAGTAAAACAATTTTTTACGTATATTTCATCTTTTTAATTACAATCGCACAAATATAAATTCGCATAATTTTTAAAAATTCTGCTTATTCTAAATAGCATTTATTACTTTATGTTTGATGTTATTTTGACTCCTTTTTGTTTGAAGTATCAGAAGTATTTTAATATTTGATTCTAAAATAAATAAGTCACTTGGTGGTAATTTCTGAATTATTATATGAACCATTTATTTTGAAAGCGGTGTGAGTTTATTGTTTGAGAAAATAAAAAATTTATGATTTTTATTTATAAACAATTTTTAATTTAAGTCTCAAAACATTCGTTTGTTTTAATCAATTGAAATTTGGTTGTTAAACGGAATTGCCTAACCGATGCAAACGTAAGCACTTTAACATTTTGAAACAAAAAAAGATAGATTTACACCACTTTCAAAATAAATGGTCCAATATATAAAAAATTTTTTATATTCTAGCACGTCATTTTTTTTATAAATCTGAAACACAAGTATTCTACAAGATTGATACAACACAGATTTTTTACAATAACTATTTGTGATTGAATTAAAATTCAATATCATACGCCCACATTGGTCCATTATTATCTGATCCTTGCCTATATTTAGAGGTACTATAGATACGACGAATGTCAATGATTTAACTCTTAAAATTTGTTTTCATTCGAAAATCTATAATCTCCTTTTTTGTTATTTGTTCAAATACAAATACTTTATAATTAATGGCTCACCTTATACATTCTACAAAAGAATATGCCACATGTCACAATTTCAAAAAAATTTGAGTTTATGTATTAAATGATGCATTTATAACAAAAAATACATGAAAAAAATTTTTAATAGAAATACATTTAAAAAAATAATATCCAATATTTAAGTCCAATATTTCATTCATACATAAATCCAAAAAATTTGGAAAATACAATGATTACTTATATCTTTCCTTTATGATTCCTTTTTATTTTCTAATATCTTCTACCTGTTCATATTAGAATCTATTTTATATGAAATAAAACGACCAAAATTATGTCGTGTGCTTTTTGATTTTACGAGAAATAACATACTATTGCATATATTTAAATAACTTGCATGAAATGAAAGACAAAGAGTATTACACATAAAGTGAAGTGGATATAACAGTTTTCCTTGTAAAAGAAAAACAAGGAAACAGCTAATTTTAAATAATAATACCACGAAAATAAAAGCTCATAACACGTGTCGTTTTTCTTCATAACCACGGATATTGCGTCCGTAGTAATTAAGAAATCATATATTTTCAGAAAAAAATTTAAATATTCTGAATATTAGAAATATGATTTATGTGTATAGTAATTTATTCTATTGGGTTGGCGACTAAATGATTGCGGATTTCATCAATAGATGGTCTTAGCACATTCTTTTGTTTTGTCAACGTGTTCAAAGCATCTAACCTATATTGTTTTCTTGTTGTTTGGACTTCCGCCTTTAATTTAGTAAAAAAATTGTATCGATTAGTTATTTAGTTTCATTTTTATCTCAATTTAAACATGGAAGAACAAGACGTGCATTTCAGACATATTTTATTGTATTATTTCCGAAAAGGCAAGAACGCATCGCAAGCACACAAGAAGTTATGTGCCGTATATGGAGATGAAGCCTTAAAAGAAAGGCAGTGTCGAAATTGGTTTGAAAGATTTCGTTCTGGTGATTTTTCACTGAAAAATGCACAACGATCTGGCCGCCCAGTCGAAGTTGATGAAACCCATATCAAGGCCATTATCGATTCAGATCGTCATAGCACAACACGTGAGATTGCAGAGAAGCTCAATGTATCGCATACATGCATTCAAAAAAAATTAAAACAGCTTGGCTATGTCAAGAAACTCGATTTATGGATCCCTGAGCTTAAGGAAATTCATTTGACGCAACGCATTAGCATCTGCGATTCGCTTCTGAAACGCAACGAAATTGATCCATTTCTGAAACGACTGATAACTGGCGACGAAAAGTGGATAGTCTATAACAACGTTAATCGGAAAAGATCGTGGGTGATGCAAGATGAACCAGCCCAGACGACACCAAAAGCTGAGATTCACCAAGAAAAGATTATGCTGTCAGTTTGGTGGGATTATAAAGGAATTCTGCACTTTGAACTTTTACCAAGAAACCAAACGATTAATTCAAACGTGTATGTTCAACAACTCGCCAAACTGAGCGATGCAGTTCAAGAAAAGCGGCCAGAATTGGCAAATCGTAAGGGTGTTGTTTTCCAGTATGATAATGCAAAGCCCCACACATCTTTAGTCACTCGCCAAAAATTATTGGAACTAGGTTGGGATGTGTTGTCACATCCACCATATAGCCCTGACCTTGCGCCTTCAGATTACCATTTATTTCGTGCCATGCAGAATTCCTTAAATGGTAAAATTTTTAATGACGCTGATGATGTAAAATCACATTTAATTCAGTTTTTTGCTGGCAAAAATCAGAAGTTTTATGAACATGGAATTGTGACACTGCCTGAAAGATGGCAAAAGGTCATCGACAAAAACGGACAATACCTAATTGAATAAAGTTATATTTTTAAGCAAAAATTTTGAATTTTCCTTTTTATTTAAAATCCGCAATCACTTAGTTGCCAACCAAATATTTACAAAAATCATTACACATATCACTTATTTGATATAATTTACCTTTTAGAATTAACTTAGGAATTATTATCGTAGTTACACGAATTAGTAGTTTTATAGGAATAAATTATTTGTCCTTAGACTTAATTCAATCCATTTGACTTGTTTCTTATTTGGAAATGTAAATGCTTCATCATTTAATTGTCGTTGGTCTCGCTATTCCCGGAATAAAAAAGAATAAACCATCGTTGGTATGTTATAGCTTCATCATCATACACTTAAATATTTTTGCAGACTTGTACTTCTGCAGTGCTACCTTTCTCAAATTCATGTATTGTAAAATGTTGTATATGAACTTTGATCACGAACTTTGATCATCAAATATAAACTTCGTATGTTGATACAAAGTAAATAAAGTCACTATTTTTAATGTATTAAATTGACACGTTATTTCTTTTTTAAAGTTTGAATTTGATAAATTAATATCATCCATTAAGTGTGTAAAGAAGAAATTTTCTATAAATCATATATGTTCAATGTGAGACAAATTTATAATGAAGATATTACAATTTTACGTATAATTTAAATTTGAAAATAATTATTACATACGTATCAAAGAAATTATTATATACTTAGGAAAGGTTAGAAACATTCTCTATTTCATTTGCACAATTGTTCAATGAATTATCTATTCTAAAATTTTAATGAATTATTTAGAAAAAAATTGTAACAGATCCGTTCCAGCTTTATCCTTAGCTCTCCTTTGATTTCAAGGAATAAGTAACAGAGAAAATTCTACAAAATTTAACAATTAATAATATATCAACAATCAATATTTAAAATTTAATTTTAACATAGTGTACTATTTTGTTGATTCATTAAGCTCTTTATCTTTCTTACTACTTTTAAATCATAAGATGGATTAAAAAGTGTTTCCTTAATTGATTGTGACTTAATTCTGCTGTTCTCTACATTTTTTTATCAACTTCTTCTTTATCTTATTAAGCGTGTAAATACAAAAGATCGAATATTAAAAAAATTATTAAAAACTTTGCATATTTCAATAACATCTACTGAAATATTTCAAAGAAAATTGCATGATTAAAGTAATATATATCTTAAATAATTAAATAATTAATTACTAATATGTCTTATTAATAACGATAAATTTAAATATAAATAAAAATAATAAATAATACACATTAGTATACATTACTATAAAGTGTATAATAATATATTGGAGATATATATAAAGATATTATTACTGTATGTATTGTTATTATCTAATTTAAATACTAAATTTATATATTATAATAAGTGTTGCTTAACACTTATTAACAAGTGTAATAATTAATTTATCATTAATTTAGATATTTAGCTAAATTTAAAAATCATTACCACAAATCGATCAAACGAGAATATATATTTATACATTATTTTTCTGAAATTCAATTATTTTTATTTAATTTCAATAAATTTGCTCTCAAAATCAATACATTGATTGATCTTTTCGAGATTAATTTATTTAATTCTAACTGTATCAATTAACAAATCAGTGACTTCTTGTCAGTTTTTACTTAGAGTTCTGAAATAGCTTGTACGCGTAATGATTAATGTCTGACCATTCTGACTGGAAAGGTCGACGTTTCACGAGTCGGACGTTACCAACAAATAAGCGTGCATAAGCGTTTCGATTACATCACTTTAATGCAACGTTAACGTAACGCGAACGTTAGCGTGCAAGGCATCGAAGAAACTGTCGATCATTCTGCCACGCACACGTCGAAAAGATCGCGGATCATGAAGGAATTTTCTTGCCAATCCGATAAATAATATTTGATCGCTCTTCCCGCGGATAACGTATTACAGCTCGTGGTTTATTAAATTAGAATCACTCATAACTTGTTAACGGATCGACTCGATAAATAAATAAAATAAAAAATTATTTGCAAATGATTTATCCGATTTGAACATAAAATAAAGCTACTTTTCTCTTAAATAAAGATACGTAGATGTGGGAGTAATTCATTATTTCAAATTGTTATTTTTTATCTTTATTTCCAATAAACTTTGCTCCAGTATAATCATCTGATTGGACATATATTATGTACATATTTTCTGCACATTTTACTTATATTATACTTCTTTTTTGTTATCGGTCCTCTTTGCTATAATTTATGAATCACAAATTACTGTGATCCATAATATTTCACTTTCACAATAAATTCTTAGTAAATTCTTAATAGTATATAATTCTAAATACCAACTTTAACAATAAATATAAATTCTAATAATAAAATATCATTTATGTATAGTTAAATCAAACGTGCAATTAAACTCTTTAATTTTTCAATCATTTGTTATATGAAAAAATGTTTCAAAAAAAAAAATTTATAATATTTGTTATGCTTGTTTTTTTATACCACTTTTGAAACATTGTATAATAAATGCTTTAGGAGTAATTTCAGATGTCATATTTCAGTCTGTTTCTGTACGTCATATCTATAGTAATCAAAAAATTCTACATTTTCAAAAAAAGACATCTAAATATTCAAAATATTAAAAACGTAATTTACGCGTATAGTAATTCATTTTATTTGTAAAGATTATTATATCTAAATTATAAATACAAGTTATATTAAGGGCTCGTTGAATTTTAAGAAACTGTGTCAAAAACATTTTTTTACTTTGTAAACGTCTACAATTTTGTATAAAATACTATTTTTTATGCAGCATATATAAGAAATTGTACAAATAATTCTGCAAATGTAATATTACGGAAGTGGACTTTATCAGTGGATCAAGATCAATTTAGAAATTATTAATACGATCGTGCAACTCTATTAGTATAGTATTTTTTAATCACGAATTGTTGGTCCTAAGATTCAATTTAATCTCTTTGATTCGCTCCTCGTTCATGAATGTTGTACCAAAAACATGTAAAACGTTTAAAATTCTAAATGATCCAAATTCAATCGATCGATCAAAAGCTGCATATTAGAAAATATTATACAAAGGATTGCGGATGGGCAAGAGAGAATTTTCTCGTTCTCCTTGACAAGCTTCCTTCTGCTCTGACGATGGCTTGGATGCCATGCTATACAGCTAAAGAAAAAGTCGCGATCGTAAACTCGGCTTGCTTCTGCACTCGCGATTGTTCCGTGGCGATCGACGTTGCTTTTCGTGGAAAGTCGCGTAAAGTTTTAGAAACTCGACGGATTTTCATCGGTGGAATTTGTTCGAGACTCGAATTAAGATTTGTCGTCGTCGCTCGTGACGATTCGTTCTCGATGATATTCGTTTTTCTTAGCTCCTTTTGACTTCGCGAACGTTTCTCCATTCTCTTGACCTATGAAAATATATACATACATATACATGTATACTATTGTAAAAATTCCATTGCAATTGTCTATGAATGTTCGTACGAGTTCGATAAAGTCTGTGATCATTTTTAACAAAAGTTTAACTACACTTAAAAAAGTTTAACTACACTCAGTTCAAAAATTTGCATCGCGTTGAGAGATTTTGAAAGAAGTAATAACTTTTTCAAGTAAATCCGTAATATTATTTTTAATTAATAATTATTTAATTATTTGTAGATATTAATAATATATTAATGTTAATATTATCTTTTTATAATACTGACACTACTTTCAGAATTGTAATTTTTTATGATGTAACAAAATTATTGATCGTGCGATTAAATAATAATTGATTGTTGTACACGTTAACGAATTTATGTGTGCACAAAAGATTATATTAGGATAATTATATTATATATATATATTATAATGATTTTAGACTGCAAATTTTTATGTAACTTCATAATTTGAAAAGTATAATTTAAAAAAATGGAATCTCAGTAGAAAATCATTTTATGTATTAAATGTTATATAAAACACTACATTTTATATATTTTTTCATATTATTTGTATTTTCTGCAATTTTACGTTATAAAAATTTAAAGTTCAGATCATATTATAATAACTAAACTGCGAATTCTTGTGCAATTTCATATTTTTATGAAGATAATTGAAAAAATGAAATTTACATAAAGAACTATTTCATTTATTGAATGTCGTATGATTTTGATTCTATAAACTTTTACGTGCTACATGTATTGTGTCGTTTTGCACTGATCCTCCCCTCTGGTAGTAATTTTTCGTTCATGTGATAGAAGAATTTAGATAAATGAATTAAACCAGCAAGAATTCATTTAATTAAGTATTGATTGAAATTTAAAATAAGTAGAGTTCAAAATAAGACTATACTAATAGATTTCTGAATCTTCCGCATATCATTCAAATCAGTTCACGTTTTCGCACATTTTTACTTGCTTCTTCGTCTTGTGCACTATCTTCTGATGGCACTAACGAGATATAAAGAGGCTGCCCGAAAAGCAGAGGTCGATGGTACCGTGACATGCGAATTACAGCGAAGCTTTATGCAATCAGGCAGGATAATTGAGGCAGTAGAACGCGGTAAACCGTTGTAGATTGCAGCCGAGGCAACGGAGTTACGATGGAAAATCGGCGAACGCGGTTTTGCGCGTCGTGTCTTCGGCAACGAATAAATAAGGAGACAAGAACGTGTAATGACACACACTCGATTATTGCTAGGCAGAAAGAGATAGGCGTGCTCCTCGTGGCGAGGAACAGACGAGATGAAGACAAGCAGATGGAAAATATGGCCATGATATTTACTAACGCGGCCTCCACGTGAAAGTGCTCGGTCTTCGCTTTGTGTCCGTGCTCGGGGAACGCGTACGGTGTCATGTAACGGGTGACATGACCGAACCTTTTGAAGAAAAACAAGATCATGCCCGGTTCGGTAGAAAATGTCGCGTTTCGAGCGTAGTTGGTATTAATTTATTCCAAGGATTCTGGCGACTAAGATCAGCCCTGACGGCTGGCACACGGTCGGAGAATGTGCAGCGAAAAATGGAACGATCGAGTTACGAGAGATTCGTGTGCGATGGAATTTGACCTAAATAAAAGTTCGCGAGGAGCGCGTGGACTCTCTCTCTCTCTTCCCTTACAGCTGCTGCCAGTCGATCTTACTGTAAAGTAAATTCGGCGTGTTTTTAACTTGGTTTTTAACATCGTTTGCTGGCTGTATTTCTTGAATCTTTAATTATGACGTCGTTAATCGGAAAGTAGTAATTTATGTATTTATATTAGTATCGAATTTCTATTACTTCTTTTTTAATATACGCGTTAACTTTTTGTTTCGAAAAACGATTTCGAAATTATCCTTGAAGTTTGAAATTCCTTGAATGTTTTATATAAATATATTATAATATTATAATATAAATATATATAATTTTTATAATATAAATATATTATAATATTGTAATATATTATAAATTATACACTTAACATTAAAATTTTATTGTTTTTTTTTTAAATATATTTACACCTTCACTTTTTTTTTAAACATAAAGTAAATTATCCTTGAAATAAATATATCATCTAATTACATGATTAGATTTTGACTTTTTGCAAATTTATACGTTATAAAAAATAAATTCTTATTAGGAAAATTGTTTGAATATTCTTAATATTCTTAATGTAATATTAACTACAACAATTAAAAAGTAAAAAGTATAATAATTAAAAAATAACAAAAATTGAAATTTCAATTATAAAATTAAAAATATAAATTACGTTAGTGCTAATTTTGGGTTCTGTTTCAAACGAAACTTAAGTTATTGTTATTGTTTTGTACCAAGAATATTTTTTAAACACTACAAATTATTTATAACCGAAAAAAGTTATTTTATTTCTATTCTATATAAAATTTTATTATATGTACTTTTATATTTCAAATTTTTTAATTGAAAAGAATAGTCTCTGTATATAACATAGGTTGAACGTTTGCTCGATGTCTGCTAGGGAAAGATAGAAAATATAATAAATATGCAATTTTATGGTTATAAGGGTATTGATATCCTCACAGCTCTACGTACAATGTGCACCTGTAGTTTTTTCACCTTGGCTTGAAAAATTCATGATTTTATCTATCTACGTATAAGATCTATTTCACATTCGTTACGGATAATCAGGCGTCTGCTGTATTCTCTACGCATATTTCTTTCTTCTTTTTCCCGTACGTAGTTGAACGGCTCAGGGAACCAAGCGTAACATTGGTCTTGGTTCATTTTAACTAAATGATTGTTACCTGAAAAGTAGTTTTATTCAGTGAAAGTAGTTTTATTCAATTTCTACGCGAGTGATATAAAGATATCCACGTCGATGCGGCTTACAGTAACTACTATGTATGTCGGGAATTGCGTTATTTTGCAAATTCTTAAAACCATTTGTCATATTAAAAAAGAAAAAAATTGTAATATCTTTAGATAATTCATTTATTCAAAATTAATATTTTTCAATTCATTATTCATTTGTTTATTATTATTATTATAAAAATTAATAATAATACTATAAAATTAACAATTATAATTTTTTATGTTACAGTAATTATGATTTTAAAATTAACAATTATAATATTTTATGTTATAGTAATTATGATTTTTAAAAAGGTTTGTTTATTGAAATTTGAAAATCCATGATAATAAACTATTTGAAATAAAGTTATAAGTGATATTTTCACACGTATTAATATTGTTGAACTGCAGCATTTAAACCAAGATATCTTGAAAAACTAAGAAAATGTCGATTTCTCAACCAATCTAATACAGTAACGCTTGAATAAACTTCGTCAACTAGTTTGTGCCTGGAACCTCATCAACTACATTAAAATACGTACCTGCGACAAATTTGTCGAACGGGTAATGAAGGAAAAGTAAGACTGCAGTTTTCTTAAATTACTGAAACTAACGTTACCTATGTGTTTTTATACATATTATAATTTGACATATACGTAACAAGAAATATAGAATACAGTTATATAAATTAAAATGATTATTAAGATACGTTGCAATTACATACTACTATATATTTATACAATTACACGTGACTAAAATTACTTTCATATACACGTAACAAAAAGTATGAAATACAATCATACAAGTGCATTTATACAATTACTACATATTATGCAATATGGTAAAAATAATTTTAAATGGATTATATAGAAAATTACTATATATGTATACACTATGCATGAATGTAGCACGATATTTCGAGAATTCCCTTATTTTCTACTTTTCAAATCCGAGTCACCGGATCATTTAAGCGTACCAATTTCTCATTTTCACGCCTGACCACAAAAGCCTCGAGCGATCCTCTAATCTAGTTTGAATCATTATTCGTCCAGAATACTCTGCCATTGGTGTGTACGTACATATGTACGTACAGAATTCTCTTGTCTGAATCTTTCCGACGGTTGTCGTTTGGCGGACGGTTCCTGTCGAGCATGGCCGTAAAAGTAATTCGTCCAAAGAATTTCGATGAAAATATTCGCGCTGGCAGCGGCAAGGTATCCTTAAGGTCTCCTCGCTGCTCCTCGCGAACAAGGACAGAAGAGAAGGGGATACGAAGTTGTATAGGCACCTTTCTCGCGGCGCTCGCCGTGGAATGGCAAAAAGAGAGGAGGCACTCTCTGACGTCACATTGGCTGGTCGGTGGTGCCGCTAGCCTCTCACTTGGCCGGCGACGTTCGGCACGATCGTTTCGGTTCGTGTTTGTTCTCCTTCCCGTTCGACATACAGACGAACCGATCTCGTTCGATTGCCCAACACGGCGATCGAGATCCGGACGGACCCTTTTCATCCGCGAATTTCGGAGCCGGTGCGCGCGTAAACGGACCACCTTGGTCCTCTGACGTATACATACGTACGAAGTGTGGAAGGAAACTGTCACAGTGAAGTTTGGTTTTCCAAGTTCTCTCGAAGGTGGTTTCTCCTTTCTCCCTTTTTTCTTTTTTTTTTTTTTTCTTTTTCAAGTCGATTCGCAAGTGTGCTCCGCCGATTGTATTGTTGTATCGTTGTGCCATGACACTTTGGATACGATCGTAAACGGATTAGGTGGCAGTCGCGGTAAGTCCAGCTTCTCTTCTTGTCACGCTGCTTCCGCTTTTATCGCACGCGTCTCGATCGCTTTCCTCTCTGCGTGTGCACGTTTCTGTCGTCCAACGTGTACGCGGGATACGTACGTATTTGCATAAAAATATGGAAAGATTATCGATATTACGAATGATAGACGGAATATCGGAGTAGAGATAGAATGTTATGATTATTATTTTGATGGAACGTAGTTGTCACGCAGAGATGTCAAGTATAGTGTGTGATGACTATCGTGATTAATAATGAATAAATAAACCCATTAATATATATAACGTAATAGGTAAAGAACAAAGTGCAATGTCTAAAGATAGCATACGTAAGAAATAGAAAAAGGCAGAAATTATTCACATTAATAATAGTATGATTAATATACAGAATAATTTAATAGGATAATTGAGAAATAATGTCTGAAAGTTTAATTTTGATGATAGAGTTTTAGGCCAATTACTGAAAAATAGGAGATCTTTGGTAAATAAGAAATAATGTCTGAAATTATATAACGCAAGAGTCAAATTAGATAATATGAGTAATTTATACAGAATTGATATTAAAAAATAATTATATGATTATATAAGTAAGTATAAAGTATAATTAATATAAATAATAATTATACAAGTAAAGAGTTATTATGAAACATTTCATATTGTGAATGTGTCTCAAGTCTGCAGATTAGGAACGCTTGCTCAATTGCAAGAAAGTTAATTTTGTCTTTTCCGACAATTTGCTTATTATAATAAAATCCTTTACAGGATGGAGAAGAATAAAGGATTATGTAGGAGTTATTCTTGTTGCTTACACTCTACGTATGATGCGTTCATCACAAAGAAAGTACTAAGAAAGAAGTCTTTTCAAATTTGATTAGCCTTCCTGTTGATTTGCAAATATTATTTAACTTGCGTGGATGAATCTGTGGACCACTGATCTTTAAATGCTGGAAAAAATGTTGTTTCATCATTACATGAATTAAATATTTACTAGTAAATTCAATTTTATGTTCATGTTAATTAAAAAAAGAATGCAATAATGATTACCATTCGTTTTTCGATTTTTATTAAAAATATTGATCGACGCTCAATTTTTTAAAATTAATAATAATAACGATTTTTGTTATATAATTACAAAGCATCACAAAATTTTGACAACAACGATGCTTGAATAAAGCGATACAATACGCTGAAATTTTTCATTTCCACGTTTAAGTTATAAGTAAATTCTCATGTTATATATTGATCACTTTGCACGCTTGTTTCATTGGTACATTTTGATATTCGCACGAGGTAGAATCACATAATTTTTATTGGACTGCAAAACTAATACAAAAAAAAAAAAAAAATAGTACAGAATAAATAATTTTTTTTTTTTAATATTTAGGAAAAGAATATATACAGAAAAATATTAATATTCAGTCTGAAATTGATAGATGAAATTATTATAATTAGCTCGTAATTTTTTTCTTTTCTACTAATTTTAGGCAAGAAAAGAACATAAATAAGAAGTCAATGTTTCAATTTCTCGAAAATAACGTCATTTGATGTAAATGATGTCACATTTCAGATTTACAATTTCAAAACCAGTTCAAAAGTTCAATTTGTTCACTATTGAATTATTTTTTGATATATTAGTTAAACAATAGATAAATAAAAATTATCTTTTGTAACTTTATCGATCATAATAACTGTACAGTAATTCCATATAATAAGAAAAAAGTATTAAAAATAATGCTTCGAAAGGAAACTTTGGAATTTGTTGTGAAATTTATCCTATTTCATGTTAAACTATGACTGTCAACATTTTTCATAAAAGTAATTTACCTTAACGGTACTCTTTAAAACTTTTTAAAAATTCATTTCTATTGATTATCAAATCGCTGTGCAGAGAACTTCAATCTCAATCTTCAAAATTATGATAGATTTAGTCATCTGTGATATGATATAAAAACGTCTTTGAGAAGAATAAACTTAATCTTATAATCAGTAACAAAATAATTGGTTTAAGGTTCAAAGAGGATAAGATATTACAATATATTCAATAAATAATAATATATCAAACAATATATTATGTTTAGAGGTGAATGCATCCTTAATTTGTTATATGTCCTTCAACAAAATAGAACCAAATGAATTGTCGCGATAATTTTCTTTCGCGAAGTTTGAAATATCGACAATTTTTCATCGACAGTTATAGTGTTTCCTATTTCAGACTTTGAAACCAATTTAATAGATTATGAAGAACACTATGTTTTTTCATTTATCTACACGATGGATGCATATAGCATCGTATTAATCTTTTACCAAGGAGAATGCAGGATTGAAACGTTTACGGATTTTCTGTGTCTTCTTTATTTTTCCTTTAGATCGCAGATAATGATTACGTGTGGATACTATTACGTGACTACAAACGAAGAAACCTTCGTTGAAGTTGTTAACTCATCGATTCTGTCTCAATACTTGCGAGCGTTGCTTATTTTCTTCTATCCAGATTTTCAATAAAAAGAACAGAGGGGATATGAAACACGCGAAACGTAATTGTTGTATAATTCAGCTTGTAATACCGCTTCTGTCGATATTTCAAAAGAACGTCCCGGATAGTATTTTGCAACGTTAAGTAAGATTTGTCGTAAATTACATAATTGCTGAAAAATTATCGAATTCTTTGGCAACAGGCTAACCTACGTCAAGAGTGTTTCATCTAAACTATAGAGTGACTTCCGATAATTATTTCATATACAACACTTTGTTGTATAACTCTCAACGTGTATTGCAAAAAACGGTTTCGTGACTGACGTGAGCTTAATAAAAACATTGAGGTTTTTACTGGCGGTTTATTATTAAGAAAGAATAATCGTCAATTTTTTAAAATTATACGTTTTGATATTAACATATCTCTTTTTGTTGATTGATTCTTTATATTTAGTTACATACTTGCGTATCCATATATTCGCTGCAGCGAAATCGAATAATTTTCTAGAGTAATTATTAGTTTATAAATTATAAATTATTGATTTCCAGATTTATTGATTATTTACCTAAAAAATAGGTACATATTTTATTATTTAGAAAAAATAATGTTATTACATAAAAAATTCATATGATAAATAAAATATTAAATACTGTAATAATACTACAAAAAGGAAAAAAACTACAAGACGTTTATTCGTGTTTAGAAGAGAATCTACGTTTTAACTGACGAAAAATTATATCTTTTGAGGACCGAAAAAATTACCCTAACAGGGATAAATTTCATAACAAAAGTAATTATACACCTGTGCTATAGAGACATGTTAGTGAAATGTTTAAAAGTTTAGGACAAATAAATTTGAACATTGGTTTTAAAATTTTAATATCTAATGACCAAAAGACAATTTATACTTTAATTGAAGATAAATGGTATTTTTTTTTTAAACTAAGGAAATTCTATCAAAAAGATAGACTTTGTAATGAAAGTGATTAGATATCTGTTAAATATACCTGAGCAGCAAAGTGGGAGAAGTATAATAGCATTTCATACGATAAATCTTTCTTAGGTAGTTCACTAAAACTGGTGAACGAGTGCTCTCCCTTTGGAAAATACACCGATCTAGTAATCGTAAAAGGAATAAGGGGTTAACGGGTTAAAACAAATTACCGCGTTTGAACGATGATGTCGTAGTGTGAGAATCGGCTTGGAATCCGTGACGAACATTTAACGGGGTCGGCTGTAAATTTTCCACTCATTGTCAGTCTGTTATTAACTCGAAATACTTTTCGATTATTTTCGTGAAAAATATCGGACAAAAGCAATTTTTTCCTAACTTGGTAAACTTCTTTTTGGTCAATTCTCTCACAACTTATCGCTTCAATTTGTCGTCGAGCAATTTCGACAATTTTTTAAAAATTCATAGCAGAATTGTCCGTTAATCGATCAAAATTTTTAATTAATATTTTTATTTTAATTATTCTGTTATTTTATATTTGCTCTTGATAACTTTTTTAGCTTTATTAGTAAAATTAAAATCTGATAATTTATGTGCTTTTGATGAATTCCTCACTATCTGCTACAACTAGCTATATAATTAATGATTAACTATTAAATTTATATTTTAATCATTAATTACAATTAATGATGAAAAGATATTTAATCGCTAATTAACGACTAAAGTTGATGAAAATGATTACATTCAATTAAATTTCATCGTTAATTATTGATAATTTAACACTAACTGATTGTCGATTTACACTAGAACTACTATAGAATAATCAAAATGATCAATTTTAAATATTGATGAAATATATGTATAAATAATCAATTGTATTTTATTGTTTTGTATCGTTTGTTTTATTGTATCATGAACTTCATTCTGTTCGTTGTATATTAATTTTTCTCGTACAAATTCTACGTTTTGGGTTAAGTTTTTGGCCCAATTGTCAATCTGCGACGATCGTATTGCAAACGTCACTCGAGCATCTCGAGTTGGACAGTTTTAAAAGGTCGAGGAACTGTTAGGCCTTCGGTTAACAGTTTCCCATGGCACATTCAGAGCACTTCGATTCGTTCGATTTGCTCTGTTCGACGGCATAACTAACGAAATATCTCGCGATCGGTTTCCGTGAATCGTAGTCAGAAACCACCGGAGTCTTTGACTCCGTGATATCCAGCAAGTCCAGTTTGAGTAAGCATCCTGGCTCCAAGTGGATTGACCTCCGCCGTCAGGATCCGTGATAGGAATAAATTCCCTCTTCAGGTCTACACGGTGTGTTCCGACTTGAGAACCACACGCCAGATCGTTCTTTTCAATTTTGGAGGCTATTTTATTGCGATGGGGCTGGAATACAATAGAGCCTTTTATATTTGAACTAGCAGGGAGACAAAAGTGCTCAGTTAATAGAATTTTCAAATGAATTTTCTTGTGTTTTACATTTAACGCCTGCAGTTATTGAAATACTCTCGCAATGCTTTTTTTCATTTTCAAGTCTGAAATTCTTACTTTTGATTCAAGAAACCTCATTGTTTTTTATATTCTTTGTTATTTTCACGTTCTTTCATTATTTTAATAAAAACTGACAATGCCCCAACAACAAGTTTGATTATTCCGGGCAAAGTTCGAGACATTGAAGCTCTAGGATGTTATTATCTATTTAATTAGGAAAAATCTGAAAAATATCAAGACTCTCTAATACAGTATCTCCTATATTTGAACAAAGAAAGAGACAAAAGTGTCGATTAAGCTATATTTACATAATTGAAACTAACAAATCAATCAAAAATGAAAATTAGAAATCTCTTTTGCTTCTTTCAATAAAATCTTGTATTTTAGTTAGTTCCTTTTACAATTATGAAAATCACATCAAACATATAATAATAGATATAAAACAATTAAAAGACGAGATAAATACAATTCTTTTATATGTTCCATCACTATTGCATTTCCAGTAAAATCTCTATATTTTGACAAGCTCTTTTAAAAACACGCTATATGTGTATATAATAATGCACATAAAATAATTTAGTACAAAATAAAGGCATGTATTACTAACAAATATTCTGTTCGGATAATAGAATAGTAAACGCCCGAATATTAAAGTACGGATATGGCAGGTTGTACTGTTCCACGTGTGAACGGTTTATCTGAACCCCCTTCGACTCGTCGTGCGATTTTTTGTCGCGCTTGAACAAACGTCGCTGTAACAGTTCTTTCAGTGACCTCTCTGCAAGTTATGCGTTCATCTTGTCCATCCTGTTTGTACGAAAAAATTCGAGACGATACGAGTAAAAATCCCTGGTTTTACATTGGTTGATCGTCATTCACGTGAAAGCGAGACAAGTTTGATATTTTTTGAGATCGTGCTGAGAAAGGTGCACAACTGAGTCATAAAGAATACACGGCACATTGGTATTCTGAAAAAGGTATTCACATGCAAATTGTAGTCGAAGCTATAAATAGTACTTTGGGTAAACAGACTGACCTAAAAAAAATAGCAAATGTGGAGTGAAACTTTTACCCAACTCTTAGGAAATTATCTTGGATTAAGCGAATTGATTTTTGATGATTTGGTTCATTATTTTTTAAAAAAGTGATTAATTTTATTATTATAGTTGTATTATCGTTGAGATGACCGAAGTATCTATAATGATTAGTTTCTCAGTGTTTTTGAAACGCTTATGATTGTGGATATTTATGCGTTTATGGAAAGAATATAGTGAATGTACTTAATATACAAAAATATTCAAAGTATCATGTTTTTCTTCTAATATTTAATATATAAAACAATTTTCTATTGAAAATCTATTTAATAAAAATCAAATAAATCATCTAAATTATATGCACATGTATTATTTTTTATTTTCTATTGTCTTCATTATTTTTCTATATTATTATTTATTCTTTCTATATTGTTTGTTTATTCTTTTTTTTGTACATTTGTATTCAAAAATATAGAGAAACGCAGGATACTGTTGTTTCATTTTCATTTGATATTATTTCGCAGTGCGTAATTTCTCGTGTCACTTTGTAGGCACACCCGACTTGTCGCAAGTGACACAAGAAACGGTAAGTTGCAAGAGTAAAGGATTTTCGGTGAGATCGAGCTGCAGCGATCAGTCGAGCTGGCAGAATCGATTCGCTTGAATGGGGAAAATTATGCATGGCAATGTTCTTTTCTCATTTATTGGATCGGAACATTTTACCGCTCGAAGTTAGTCGAGCGAAAGGAAAGGTTTCTTTTATTTTACAAACGGCTTCAGAGCCGTTTTCCTTTGTAAAATCAAATGTTGCTGTGACTACATGTACTTCAAAATTACGCAATCGTATCGAACATTTGTTGTATTTAGGAGAATAAAATAGGAGGGAAATAGGAGAGAAAGCTCTCTTTCGTCAGTTATTTCTCAGAAAATGGGAACTTATTTTTCAATATACATTTAATAACTTTGTATTTTTCTATATATCATAGTAAAATTTAGTTTGGGACTTTAGTTTGCAATAGGAATTTACTTTGCAACGCGATATAGTCAATAGTAAGGAACGTAAATTTGTTAAAATTGTCTTAACGTGTTGATTAAATTATTCGGTAACTTATAATTTATATAACGGTAACATTTTATTTGGAAAAAAGTATTATTTATTAATAGACGAATAATTGCCAGCAGTTTATTAGATTTGGATAGCACTATGTTCTTAACAAAATCTGACTTTATATTTTCCCAGGATCTTTCCAAAATTAAATTAGAATATTCTTTTGGTGTTTTGTAGATTAATGTATAATGTACATACATATTCATGTATAGAGAAGAGGCAAATTGATAGGTTTCTCAATTCTTATTTTTTGTAATTTTTTTTAAATTAATTATTTAATAAAAAATATGCTTTGGTTATCTTTTATATATTGTAAGTTAAATTTTGGAAGAAAAAAACAGATAAAATAAATTATAATGTTGTGACTATCTATTGTATATACGCAATATCCAGATAATTTCACTGTACCAAATTGCCATAGTCTTCTTTATTTATTACAATAATAATATGCTTAGTTATTATATGCTTAGTTTAATATATTGGTGTGTAATATGCAGTTACATACATTTATCGAATATATTTAATAACATAGAAAATATTTCTCTTTGTGGCCCTGCCCCTGTATCAACTTATCCCAGTTCTCATTTTTATTTTTTTTATTATTCATAACTATAAGTGTATAATATGCAGTTATATATATCGAATGCATTTAATTACATGGATAATATTTTTCTTTTATATTTCTACAATAAACCAACTGCAGGTACGAGCACTTTTATTTCCCACCATGACCAGTTCGTATAAAAAGACAGGCCCATATTGACAATTTAATTTTTCTGCAGTCGAGATTGCTGTTTATCAAGGAAAATGGGTAGTTTACAATAAGACTAATCAGAAGCATGTATGTGAAAACATAGAACGATCTATTAGACGATAAAATTCAAGATGAGTAACCACCAGTTGCGTCATCTTTATCCTCTGATTCTTCTGGTTTTCGACCGCAGAAACGGGAGATGAAGGAAATACGATTTTAGTCAAAAATTATAGGAGATAGACTTACGAAACGTTAGACGTTTGTGGTAAATAAATGGCGGAATAGCTGTGTGGTATTTTTCAATAATTCTTAAGAATAATTATTAGCTAAGAATTATCATCGATTGAATCGATATACACATAAATTATATGTAAAATGTGGATTTTTATGGCATTTATGGAAATTAAAAGTTACAAAAATCACTCCTTAAAAAGAGTCATTAAAATATCAAGTATGAGCATTTCAAAATAAGAAGGAAAACAAAAAGGAAAAAATAAGAAGAAAATTCTCAAGCTTTTCACAAATAGAGATCATCAAAACCATAATTAAGAAAATAATTTCAGTACCATACATTTAAAATTATATAGTTAGTACTACTACTAGTCCCAGTATTTAGGAATTCTAAAATCCTATAAAATAACAAAATTAATTTAAAGTTGAATATTAATATTTTCAGGAATGATTTGAAACTCTACAATTTTGTGAAATAAAGCTTATTTAAAATTAATGTTAATTCGAATTTAAATAATCTGCTTGTTTCGATTTCGTTAGAAATTGATCACATTTGACTTGCATTTAACATAGTCACTCAAGACTGTGCATTAACTTTTAAAGATTATCATGCTCCATTTGACTTTGAAATTATACCCCATGTGAATTTTGTTTTAATTTTATTGCGAATCTCTAGATATTTATCCACATTATATCAGAAAAATGACAACATTATCACAAAACAGATCAGTTCTCCCATATACTTTGGTATAAATATGTTAAAAAAAAAGAAAAAAGATAGCTGGAGGTAAAACTCATAACAGTATCAATGTGATTTTCTTTAATGACCTCTTTAAGGATTCACATCGAAATTATACTTTTTGATGATATACATGTATCAGCTACCTGCTCGTCTCGTATGCGTATTACTTGTCGAAAATCGTTTATTTCGTTTAGTCGTCAATTTTCTTTATACCTATTTTATTAAAATATACAAGGGAAATCACTTAACTTTGCTACCTCATATTCGAAATCTATTTTTTATAATTTTTATGAAAAAACGCATAATATTAAGGGGGCTGTGCGATGTAAGAATTAATTTTTTATTACTTTTCTTTCTCTCGAAATACGAGTATCATCTTAAGTTTTCAAACGTAATGTTTGAAAATTCGAGAAAATATTAAACGCTGAATAAAAATCACCATTTTTCAAAATATTTCTCAAAAATTGCAAGAAATTCTTTTAAACCTTCACAATTAAAACACTCTAATAACAAAAATATAAACATTTCAAAAATAACATTTCTTTGCATGAGATGGCAGAATAATTAATCCATCTTGTATTCACTCGGTGTCACCTTTGAGCACGAAAATTTTTAATTATTCCTACGAAAGTATCGTTAAAATGCCAACGATGTTTCGCGAAGTAAAAAAAAGTTCCTCTTTGCATATAATGCGAGTTGATTTGCACGTGTGCGCGCGAAGGAGGGAGACGAAAAGTTCTTCTCATAAAGTTGTCACGGATCGAGAGATGCACGCACGATAATTGACTTCACACGGAAATGTGCGAAGAAGTTAAAAAGCTTGCCGTTACTCGGCGAGCGAACGCTGCGACGTTAACTCAATGAGGATTTGACGCGCGGAACAATGAGAACGCGAGACAATCGTGAAAGCATCGCGATAAAATTCCCTCTGATTGTTTTTCGTAGAAAGTAAACACAGTGGGAAGAGGACTCGGATTCTGGCGAGAGTACGCGCGCTCGTTCTCGTGTTTTCGAGAGGACGAGCAACACGAAAGGGACGTGAAAATCCGAATCGAGTGTAATTACGCGTTCCAGCTGTGGCCAAAAGTGGAAAGAGGTCGAACGTTCTCCCGCCTGGAAACGCGAACACGCGACGGACGCTCGAAAATCGCGTCTCGAGGCGCGACGGTGGTTTCCGGTGCGGTTCGATTTCTTCCATTCGTTTGTGCAGCTCGATTTCTTTTCTCTTTCACTTTCTGCTGAATGGAGAATCGTTCGCTGCGCTTTGTTTCCTTCGTTTCTTTCAAACGACGAATATTTTTTGACTGTTTCGATGTCGATCGTAAGATTTGAGGAAAAATGATAAATTGAGAAATTTAAAAAGCAATGGAATTTGGAATTTGGAAGTAAAGAGAAAATGTACTGTAATCATTGATGTTTCGAAAATATTAAGAATTACAGGGACAAAGTGTATCACGAATTATCATTTTTTATAATATATTCAAAGATGTAAAAAAAATTTCGAAAGGTATTCACACGTAAATCGATGTTTCTCAATGTAAGCGTGCAAATAATAAAATTTCGTTCTGTATTTGACGAGCGACTCAGTGAGATCAAACGAAATTGCAGTGAATGTCGTTTATCGTTTAAAGGTCGGTGAAACAGGTTTTCCAGAGTCATGAGGATCGGATATGTCATATAAGTACGCGAAAAAAAAAAATAATAATAATGGTCTGTCTGGCCACTTTCAGAAGCTAGTCACGTGGAACATTTGACCCCGAAACGTTATTATCATCGGTTGAATCAAAAACTGTTTTGAAGTTTCTCAACTCGAAACGAGGAACGAAAGGAATCGTTGTCGAAATTATACGTGGTATGTATATGTAATATTCGTCGATCGAATTGAGAAAAAAAATATAGGGTGCAAGTTGTAAAAATGAGTGTGAGATTTGTTTTCACGTGAAAGTGAACTCGTTTTCTCCGTTTTCACATTGCGTATTCAACTCCTACTTGATTGTGGAAAATATGAATTAAAGTTTAACATTTGACGACGTTTGATTTTTGTCATAAATAACTGTATCTGTTTACAGGTTTCCAAAAATAAAAAAAACAAACAATTTGAAATAACAAATTATTTCCATTAATTTTTTGTTTTTATTTCGTACTTTCGTAAGTACGTAAATTTTATTTCGTAATTTCTTGTATTTATTTAATAACTTATTTAATTTTATTTGAAAAATAATTTATCCTGTGTTCGACTCAAATAAATTTGTCATTAAGAATTACAAACTTTTTTGGATCACCACTAAACTGCAGATTTTTATGTAAATTCATATTTTTGAGAATACAGTTGATTAAAGGAGACACATAATCAAAGAAAAAATATTGTTACAACATTGCTGAACGTTATTTTATGCACTCTATGCACTTTGAAATTTCCTAAAAATCCGCAGTGCAGTTATCATCCGAAAAGCTCAACGTGTTGGATTAGCCATCCCAGCTCCCGATGTTAATCCAATTGAATACGTTTAGTTTACAAATTTCGAGGAAAACGTATTTTAACACTAAAATGCCTAATATATCGAATTTGATAAAATTTGGAGGTTTCTACTCTACTATGTGTGTCACAAAATTGATGAAAAAATATTCCTAGAAGCTGTGCTATTGAACACCAATTGCTAGAGAGATTACTATCGATTACTATCGAAATTTACTTTTACGGAGATATTACGTCCACGCTCACGTATTTTACAACGTTCCTTTACTTCTCTAAATAATGTCTGTAAGCCCGTCTGTTCACCGTGGATATCGGTGGTATTTCGAAGGCAAAGTATTCACCTTTTGAGGGAAATTCTCTCGAAAATGGCAAAGAGTTCGGATTGAAGTCGAACGAAAATTCAGCACGATGAACAGCGAGTTCCTGGAGGAACGAGCGACGACATAATTACGTAATGCGAAACCTAGTAACCTTTTGTGATTCGATCCGCGAGTGTGTTGGAAACGGAATACAGCGTGTATGCGTGTACTCTGCTTTGGAGCACGGTAACAGCAAAGCGTCCGCGTCCTGTTAGAGTTACACGTTCGATGAACGAGCCACGCCGAGAGAATGGCAGTGCGTGATGAAAACGACGATTCCTCGTAAAAAGAAGGATTTTCCAAACCGCGATGTGAAACATGAAGGCTTGTTCGTTACCAGTAGACTGTGGATTTTCACGCATTTGCTCATGGGAAATTTAAGAGTGCAGAAAATCTGTTCCTGAATTTAAACGTCAAAATTTCAGTAACGTATAGAGGACTGATGAACTGAAGAAAAAAATCTCCTCTAGAGACATATAAAAAGCTTCATATATAGAAAATAGAAAAAGAGAAATTCCTGCTTAGACTCTATTCCTTAAATTGCGTTCACGAAAATATAAAATTGCACGAAGATTCGCAGTTTAGTTGGAAAATGTATGGAACTTCCTAAAGTTCATACACGTGTTAATATGAATACATAAGGAAATTATTTTAAATGGTAAATGGAATGGTGAAACCTTGGCAAGTCAGAGGGTACGTATACGTGATACGGAATATGAGAAATCTTTATTTTCGAGTTTACGGATTAAGCATACGATACACGTATAGAGGAATTATATCTGGGAATTATATCTGGTATTAATATGCAGCTAATCTGAACCTTCGCTCGTTGAAAGTTGCGAAGGTTGACTCGTTCCCACTTTTGTTTCGTTGTCCTCGCGTTTCACTGCACAGAGGAACTATTTATTTTGTCGTGTTTGAATAAAAGAGTAATTGAACTGTTATCATGGTTGCATCGGAGTTGAAATGTTAGCGCTCGGTTGGAACGTTGAAGATGAATAATTTATTTTAGTTGTAAAATTTATAAAGGCGTAAAATGTAACTTTTTAATTATTTATTTTGATCCTTTTATTAGTATTTTCTTTTAATCCTTTTATTAGTATTTTAAGTAGTACATTTATTGCATGAAAGGAAGTGTTGCATAATTTATTACATGCTTACTGCGTGCTTATTATGTAATTACAAAATCGAATAGTTTTTGTTTGAGATGAATAAATAAAATAATGATATGATTGTATTATATATATATATATACACCTATAATTATTAATTTATATAAATGATAAAATAATTATATTTCAGTCAAAATAATGAAATAATCATGTTTTTATAAAATAATATTCATTATTTATTTATGTTAGGTGGAATAATTACTTATAAATAATAATAATAATACATAAATTTATTTGAAAAACACGCCAAATAAAGATAAAGATTTCGTATTTCGATAATTATTTTCATAAAAGATTATCTCAATATATTATACTACAGTGCAATATGTGTAAAATGTTTCTGATAGTTATTCTTCAGATTCTTCGAATGATTTGAATCATTATTAAAATTAAAATTGATCTGTATAAATATAACGACTAATTAGTATCGTTAACTGATATTTTCCATTACCCCTTCCAGTTAAATAATCTCATCTATCGATCAAAATGTTTTCGATCGTTTCTCTTTTCATGCTTTGTACCTGTCAGCCATTCATTAGAATTCTTCTTAAGTAACTTTCTTCGGGGAAAGAAACTTTTACATCATATAAATATTTAAAGTCAAAATTATCCAAATGTAGAAAACTAGTTTATAGTATGACAGTATTTTCTATATACTGTAATATATATCTATTATTCGTATATATATATGTGTAAATAAATAAATGGATATATATAATAAATAAATAAATGCACAGAAAATTTAGCAAGCAATCGAATATTTCATCTCGTTTGTACTTTTATGCGTTTTTATACATTGTTTTCCTTGTCCTATTTCGTTTGCTACTTTCTTATTTTATTTACCACGTAGTCGAACATATATATTTCAAAGTAATCGATACTTTAATTAGATTTTTGTCATAAAATTTTACTACCAGTATCTCCAATAAAATCTTAGTTTCGTTATATCGTAGGTATATAAAGTTAGATACGAGAAGCCTACACTTATTAAACTTTCGTAAAAAGACTTTTATATTTCTTACTAAATTACACTTTTACACAAAGATTTTTACATTTATTTCCTATACATGTGTACATGAAAAATGAACTACATTTTATCTAGAACATTAGACCGATCATCAATTTCCTTCAATTAATTTTACACGTACATCGTGATACGTTGTATCATTACATCACGTACAAAACTCGTTCTTCAATATGCAGTAATTCTTATCCTACTGGATTATTTATTTCTATTTCCTCTCATCCAGAATCATGAATCTCATATTAAAATTTGAAATATCGTAAAATCGATGCAGCACTTGGAGCGTTCGTCAAGCCCACATTACGCCATACCTGCAAAGTGTGTCAATGGGTAGGTAAATAGTCGAATGCCACCATGTTCTTCTTGTGGCTAACCTACTCACGAAAAGGAGGTAATAGTTTCGGTCGGTACTAGCTGCTTACTGTTGTTGCATTTACAAGATTGTACGGAGATCGTGAACCGGATGTTTAACCCATTAACGACTAAGCAATAACTTATAATGTAAATTTCTTGAAATTTAATTCAAACTTCTTAAAATTCTTAAATTTCTCGAAATTTCATAAAATTGTAAAATCTAAGTGAAAGATCCGACAATGAAAAAATATGTATTAAGCGAGTCTCTGAATTTCTCCTTTTTGCCATGGATCCTATATTTGTGCTTTGTTTTTAAAACAGGCTTCTTTGATTGAAGAGCTTTGATGTCTGACTCATTAAGAAGCAAACAATAATTCATCATAATGTTACAAATATTTAAGTTTCTCGAAATTTCGTAAAATTGTAAAATCTAAGTGGAAGATTCAACAGTGGTGAAAAAATGTTAAGCGAGTTTCTGAATTTCTCCTTTTTCCTGTGGATCCTACATTTGTATTTTGTTAATAGTCTTTAAAACAGGCTTCTTTGATTAAAGATGCTTGACTCATTAAAGAGGAAGCAATAATTTATCATAATGTTATAAACTTTTTTAAATTTCATAACTGAATGGTAGAAACATCCTTGAAATTTCCTTTCAAAGTGTCAATTAAAAAACTAGAATTTGATAATATATAAATTGAAAAGAATTGTTGGCGTTAACGCAATGTTGGTGCTTAGTAGATTAATGCAATATACGTATAAAAAATAAATTTCTGAAATATAAACTATAAAAAACTATATAAAATATATATAAAAATAATAAATAATTTTATAATAATTACCAATATAATTTAATAACAATTACCAATATAAAAATCAATATAAAAACATTTATTAAATTAATTTACTTAATCTAGAACTCTTTACTCAGAAAATATAACCTATTAGATTATCAATTTGCAAATAACGTGTGCCAAAATTGAGATTATAATTCAGTTAAGGTTTCGAATTAATTTAATCTTTCACGCGTCTGATTTTTCGAAATCAACTGCGAAGAATACAGATTGAAAAACGCATACATGTTTTCACGAATATACGAGAGTCCCGTAAGACGAATGCAACAAGTTTCTTTCAGTCATCTATTAGTCAGTACAATTTCATATTCTGTTCACACGCAAATTTTAAATACATAAGATGTTAAAAATTAAAAGTAGCTTACACATATATAAGGAATAAATTATATAAATTAATACCAACAAAATTTTAATTTTGTTAACTATTGAAGAACACAACCTACATACATAAGCATACGTGTAAAGTATAAATAGTTCTCACAGTAGATACTCACAATCAGTAATGATAAATTACTCTAATAATAATAATAAATAATAATAACAACGATAAATTACTATAATAATAAATAATAAAATATTATATATAACAATTAGCACATTTGTTTGTAACATTTTAATTTTTAGAAGCATTAGATTTCTATGTCAAAATTATAACTTCATTCACAATTTTAAAAGTGTAAATCGTTTTATCTGAAATTTTTATACAACGTACATAGATAAAGGAAATTCGATCGAATTTCGATGAAAATTCGTTTTCGGTTCAATTTAATACATATTTTCACTTTATTTTGTGATTATGTAGCTGAAAATGAAATTGATTATCAAATGTAAAACATAAACTAAAGATTATTAATTTAAAAAAAAAATTTAATATGTATTTTGTAAATTTTTCAATACGAAAACTGATTTTCTTATTATAATAATTATTTTGTTAGGATATATACGGTGAGTGTCATTTAAAATCCTTTTTTATAAAAAACTTTTTCTACAAAATATTATAGATAAATAAATATGTATTAATGTATACGCAATAAACATAAATGTAAATATATAACGAGGTTAAACATAAATATTGCTCGTATAATAAACATTACCGATACAACAAATTTTTATGTAATACCTAAATTAACCAGATTCCGTAAATCTGGTGTAGAAAGGCATTGTTCGATACCAAATAATTTATTGGATATTTTCTCTCCACTTTTGCACTAAATTTCAACTCGTCCAAAATTCTAATTTGTTCTCTAGCCGACTATGTTACCAGTTGGCCGCAAATAAACCGTAAAAGCAGTAGTAACACACGCATAATGGACGCATCCCCTGCATTATAAGGGATTGTCATTGCGTTACGATACAAAGTTGGCAATTTACCGAGATTCTAAAAAGATAAAAGAAAAAAGGGAACGGTAGTTTTTTTTCTGAGGAACGCCCATACTCTTAAGAACCGGTCAATTATCATTCGGGAGGAAAACAGCTACTATTCCAACGAATTTAACGCTACGAGGCGAAGACAAATGGAGATGACCCGTTTAGCCCCGTGCTCGTCGATGAACCGTTGGTCACAGCGAATGCTTCGAAGTAAAAACTTGGAAACGCGATGGGCGACCGGTTTGAATTCTCGCTATCGAGAAAGGAAACATCGACTTTCTTCCTGTCTCTATCTCCGTCTCTCTCTCCCGCTCCCGCCGCTGTTTCCCTCTCTTGTTTCCTTCTTTTCTCTGTCGTTCTCTTTGTCATATACGTGCAAATTCTCTCGCTCGCGCGTTACAACTGGTTTAGTCCACTCGATGCAAGAAAACAATGTTTTACCGGCCGTAACGATTGTCGTGGTCATTGCTGTTATGGAATTATTGTTCCCGTAGATTTTTATCTGCTTCTCTCGTACAGATACACACGTACGTTCGCGATGGAGTCTCTAGCTGAACGGGTTTGGTTCTGAATCATAGCTGGTTACCATTGTCTGTTTTATAGAGGTCAGAATGATTAGAAGATCGCCTACTTAAGTAACTGTACCGCTCAATAAGGTATCGGGAACTTTGTAGGCCTCGAGCAGTGTTCGGTTTGGTGAACGTTTAGCCAAGCTGTTGGACCAAATGCTAACTCATTTTTAATCACAGTGGCTCGCAAAAGTATTCGTACACTTAGATATCGTGGAAGACTTTTGTGTGCAATATTGTGCACGTTTATATTGAAAAAATTTGAAGCTCAAGAAGCGCAATCTCCGAATACATATATAGGTATGTATTAAAAGTTATTTATTTGAAATATACATAGAATGTCTCATCTTAATCTTTTCACGTAATTATCCACTAAACTATTGATTAATCGAAACTTGTTCCGTTTCAATGGATCTAGGTGGAGACATTTCCAAGATTTTAAGGTCACTTCCTCCTTGATTGAATCCTCCTTGACAATCCTTTTTGATTAATATTCTCGATCGACAGTTGCTCTAGTTTCTCGTAATTTTTACAAAAGTCTGTCAAATAGCAGGGATTAGATCGCAGATATTAATTTATAGAGATAAAAGTAGAGCTCATTCGCTAAAATTTTGCTCCAGTTTGAACGTAGGCTACGACTGTATTTAGATTAATAACATTAAGCGTCGACCTAATTCTTTTGTAAAGGAAATAACAAAGGGTATCGCGTGTGTCAAAATACACACAAACATGTTAACTATGATGAACTTCGTTATTACAGCATTAAAATTTTTTCTCTATTGACCAAATGTATTCTCCGTACATCGAATACAATACACGTACGTGTGTATATGATTAGAAAAAGTTGAGCTAGTGGCAGAGGCTGTTAACCCTGTCTCCGGAAGAGAGCAGTGCACGAGCGGAGGCTATTGTCTTCACTTTCCGATTGCTAGACATTCGTGTAAGAGTAAGATGTTCATATATCATTGATGAATAAACATCAAACGCGTGACTAACATCAAGAACAACTTCCTTTTTGGCATTTGTGTTTCTCTGTTAACTTCTTTCATTCTATTCCTTTTTCTTTTTTCTTAGAAGTACTAAACAATATGATTTAAATCGCTTACATGAATCTTTGATAATACAAAAAAATGAAAAGTTGCAGTTGATATAATAAATTATTGTATTTAGTTATATTGTTGCACTCGTTTAATGAAAAATCGAACGAATTAAAAAAAAAAAAATATTTAAAAATACAATGGGGGGAAATTTATAGAGCTCAATGATTCGCAACACACTTCAGATATCAGTACAAATTATTTACATGATTTAGAAAATAATAAGATTACAGTATATTCCTCGCAATCGTAATTATATATTAATTTTATTAACTTTATTTATAAACATGAGTTCATGTCATGAAACGGAATGTATGTTCATTTTTATTAGATGAATGTTGTACATAAGATATTTTCTGTCATAAAATCGAGTTGAAATCCGTCTCTTTCGTCTGTCAAAAATTACAACCGAAACGCAATTATTTATTTGATAAAGTTTTATAGGAACAAGTGGTATGTCTCGCGCTACACGAGAGATAGACAGTTCCACATAGGGTGGCCTCCTTGTTGACCCAAAGTAAACGGAGCATGACTGAGTTCGTTCGATGGCTGTGTAGTAACTATCACACGGTATAAAAATCATCGACAAGTGCATGCACGTAAACGTATGCACGTATTTCTGTTCAGAAAAAGAAAGTACAGGAGCAAAATAGCATCTAACTCGTTTATGCATCTATTTTATGCATCTATTTTTACTGTGCAAGTCTATTTTATTGCGTAAACACACTATTTAATAGGATTGGAAATATATGTGTCTATTTTAAGAAAATGACCATGTCAAAACAGAAAGATTATTATTAAATTACATTTTTTGTTATATTATAAAATTATGTTATATATTGCACATTATATAGAATTTATATTTATAGTATTGTATTATAATATTATCATGAAATTATTATATATTTTAAACTGAAACAATTTCAGTTATATTTTCAATAAAATAATAAGTTTTCATGGACGATGAAATCACGTTTTTCGTTGTTAATATAAAAAATATTGAACACAAACACATTTTCTATTAGAAAATGATACAATTTTAGAAAAAGGAATTGGATTGCAATTTCAATAAAACAGTAGTTTTCCTTAGACGATGAAACCAAGTGCACGTTCTTTGCTGTTTATATCAAAAATATCGAATGAAAAAATTACAATTGAGCATATATATTTTTATTCTATTTTATTTATAAAACAAGGACAAGAAAGTACAAGTTCAAAGAAGGGGATTCGATTGTAAATTCAATAAAAGAACGATGAAGTTGAACGTTTTTTTCTTAAATATTCAATTTATTTTCTTCTATATTTACTTGCACGGACAATGAAAAATAGCTCTGTACGGAAGAAAATATCCATATATCTGTAATTTCTTTTATAACGATCAATGATCGTGCAACTAATACGAGTAAACAGTTAGATTTAATAAACATGGCAACGTATGTAGGTAGTTGATTAAATAGGATCTCGTTTGCATATTTCCCGTCCGGCTATTTGCAAATGTTTACGAATACCGTATAGTATCGCTTTACGTTATGTTGTGCTTTGCATTTGCAATGTACAAATGCTTCAATGAACGTAATAACGTTGAGCAATGTTGTTCTTTCTTTCGTCTTACATGGAGCACGTTCGAAAGTAACTTCGATACGAATTTTCACTCGTGGTTCTGCTGTTATAATTATTTACGGCATACGAGAGCGCACGTGAACAGAAAATAGAATATTTTCTGTTGCATAAAATTCACAGACAGTATATGTTTTGACATACATAGATGGTTTAATACATTTGCATACATTTATATTACATGTATAAATGAACTGAATAATTATTACGTAATTGTTACGCATAAATAGAGAAATTAATAATAATAATTCGACTATGAATTTTTATGCAAATATAATTTAAATAATAATTCTGTAAATATAAGTGAAGAAATGGAGCAAAGACTTGTTTCAGCCACGAAACGTTACAATGTGTATTTTTATATGCCTATTATAGCAACTTTTAATGTTAATTTGAGACAGGATTTAATAGTAAATTAATTAAATTTATAAACGAAACTCATAACTCGCGTTCGCGTCACCGTGCGATATTCTACAAGGCAGAAGTGATTCCGCGTCTCGCGTCTTCCTTTTCGCTAAAGTTTTGTAACGAATAGTACGTAACATCGAGGCATTACTGGCAACCGCATAGTAATTTGTAATCGTAGAGTTTCCCCGGGATTAATTTATAATAAATGCCGGCAGCTAGCCTCGATCTCGGGGCAAGTCGAAACGGGCGAGTCTCAAGCGTTGACGTGAAGGAGAAATGGAAATCGATCGACCGAGGTTTAATCCGATGTTATCTCGAATGTAAGAAGGAAATCCGGTTTCGAGAGTTCATTAATCTATTTCTATTGAACCCGAATGAAAGCCTGTGCTGCGAAGGTATGAGCAGAAATTAAAGCTAATTTATCAGTGGATGCTATGCCACGTCGCGATCGCGGCATATGAACATTTCATATATTCGTAATATTGTTTTTCAAATACGAATTTACGTTTCGTATGAGTTACTTTATTTTTTTTTTTATTAATATTATATTATACATAATATTCATATAATTTATACAATACACGTGATACTTTCAAAAGTCAAACTGACCAATTTCATCTTTTATAAATTTCTGAATTTCATTAAGTTTTAAGTTTTACTTTGTTAGTGTTAACGTTTGATGTAGCCATCGAAATATATATTGACAAATTTCATAGTATAATTTGAGCGATGAAAACCAAAAAATTGAAATTGAACTCCTTTCCTTGAAACACTCCAGCAATAAAAAATATAAAAATTAGAAATTGAAATGGTACATAATATAAAAATTAAAATCTACTATAAAAATAAATAGACTTGTCATATATTTCTAGCGTAATCTTCATGTTGCCAAAAATGAGCTTGCCATCTTTGATTTATTTACAGAGATATGCTTTAATTACAAAAACTAGAAAAGTTTCTTAAATTGCTAAAACACTTCCTTTTATCCTCTAACAATAAGTAGTATAAAAAATGAGAAATTAGAACAATTATATTACAATGACGTGTATTATAGTAGAGCGGTATGAAATTAGAATATTATAAAGACTAAAAACCTATTGTAAAGAGAAATAAATCATAATATTATATTGTGTAATATATATATTAGTAAACATAATAAAATACAAGAAATTATACTATAAAATTATATTATAATGATATACATTATAATATAAAACTACCTAGTATTGTAGACTAGAATAGTATAAAATTAAAATACTATAAAGGTTAAAAGCCTAACTTATCATAAACACAAAAAGACCCTAATACTATGTTGTGTAATATATTACAATAGAGATAATATAAAAAATGAGAAATTAGAATAATTTTACTAGATTAAAAACCTACTATAAAAAGAAATCATAATACTACACTTCTCATGAAATATATACTTAATACATTATAGTATAATGTAATTATAGTTTATAGTATAAACAGCGTAAAAATTAAAAAAAAGCTATCATAAAAAGAAACGGACCTACATCGTAGGAACACTAAATTTCTCGTGTGGTCTTTATCGAAAACGCAACCGACCGATCGGCGTGTGGTATGTAAATGCATTTAAAGAGAGGACGCGAAGAAAGGCCGCGAGCGGCTGTGAAAGGAATAGAGAGGAAAGGGAAGAAAGGAGAGATCGAACTTGCGTAAAATGTTTGCGCGTATGTATCCGCGACGCACGCCCGAAGTGAGGCTACTTTCTTGAAGCGAAGAAAGCCGTCTACCTACATTGTAGGTGGGAGTAGGTTGGCTTACATTATATGCTAAGAAATTTTACCTTCCTAGTGTATAGGCGGGTCAATGAGAAAAGCCAGGGATGGCTTACGTAATTTAACCGAACCCCCTATGCATTCCTACGTATGTTGAATACAAACGTAATTTACTTACTTAGGGAACGTCTCGTTTGAATTCAGACGCGTCGATTGTTCCGTGCATCTGTGCTCTTTCGAAATCGAATCGAATATCGCGTAAATCGTCTCAGAACACTTGTGTTTGCGGCGTCATTTCTCGTTCCTCGGATTTCTGAACTTTCTCGCTGTTAATTGAACTTCTATTATCTTGGATACTCTATAAAATCTGCTTGCTATGATTGGACTGCGGAAATGTACGTAAAGTATGCGAGAAGGGTGTAAAATCTATGCTTGTAAGATACGTAACGTATTCGCTTAAAATTTTTAGCACTCCTCGAGTTTTTTGTTCAGCAAATTTCATGTTTCAATATAATTAATTGCAGCTTGAGTATATGTACGTGTATAAAAGAATAGTAATCTCCTTTGGAATTTTAATGTGCTCCAAATATTTGTTTTTAATATACGTACGCAGGAAACGTGGTTCAGTTGATAATTTATTAGTGATAAATCACTGTAATTGAAGTCACCATAAATTACAAGTTTTTTTCTCATTTTTCTATATTTGCAAGTCAATTGTTGATGTTTGTCGATTAATATCAACTTGTAGGCCGGAAAAAAACGTCTGTATCGCAAGATGCAACAAGTATATATTTATAGATACGATATTTGCTTCGTTTCTATGACTATATGGACACCTACATATGATACATAGTAATCAAATACAATGAGATAAACATGAGAGGAATATTTAATATATAAACGATACATTCGTACCGTATGCACTGCTCCGTAGCACAACAACTGAGATATTAAGTGGCAATGCTATGAAACTTAACATTTACATTGCAACGATTAATGTTCGTGAATAGAGAAATCAATCATTATTAGTGTTCAAATGTACACTTTGCACACTTACAGGGTCTCTGTTCACTACTTTTTATCTTTAAGACAAGCTCTTCAACAATTACAAGCAATATCAAACATTTCATTCGATTTTGAAGTCATAATAATATAGATTTCGACTTTTTCGCTGAATTTGTCTTTTCGTCAGCTATCAAAAAGGATTAAAAAGAAACGTACATTCGTTATAAAAAAAACTCAATGTCATTCAATGTACGAAAAAGAATCAGATATTTTTGATGAGTTCTTTGCAATGCAACATGATTCATTCGAAACAATTTTTGACATTAATCAACAGGTATCAAATTATTTTAGAATTTAGATAATAGTGATATTATCCTTATTAATAACTCACGCATATATGCCATGTATAAAATAGTAATTACATATTGAAATATGTTTTTGCATAAACAATTGTCCAATTGTAACATTCAATAGATGAAACATCATCTATTGAATTTCCATTTCTTCCATTCTTCTTTCATCTTTCAGAAGTATGAAATTGTGCAAATATTTATAATCTAATTATTGCTAATATCAATAAAAAATCACGGTCTCTTTTATGATATTAAAAAAGGTGTTAAAAATCTTCTTTAAATATACACCTACATAATATATGCTGAAGAATCATAAATTGTTACAGTGCTTGTGTTACAGTGATTGACATAGATTATTCATTATTTTAATCAAATTATATTAAAATAAATTAAATTATAAAAATTAAATTAAATTATATTATTTCAATTAAATTATATTACAATAAATTAAACTTACAAATTCTCCTACATATATAATAAAATACTCCACCTATCATAAACAAGTAAACTAAGCTTACAAAATATTTCAATGAAATCTCAGTATTGTAATCGGATTACATTACTTACTACAGAGAAATAAATTAAGCTTGTAAAGGAAAAAGTTCAAAGAACAATGAAAAAAAAATTGTATTACTTACTATGGGGAAATAAATTAAGTTTCATTTTACAGTGAAATGAAATTAAATTTTTGATGAATATTAATAAAAATTTTAAATATTGTAAAAGTTTTTCATCTTCGTTTCTATCAGCTTGTGTAATATTTCTGTCGAAATTATGAGTTAACGGATTTAGTTCCATTCTCTGACAATGGAATGTCGTACGTGAAGTTACGTTTATGTGGTCGTGCATTTTTTTCATAATCGTTCCATGTAGCGGAGAAATGTCCATGGCAATGTCCCTGGTCTATTCAGTTACTGAAAAAAATATGTTGCCTTACGGTATTGCATATACAGAGACTGAAGTTAGTAACAGTGTAACATAGTATTACGTTGGATATGTAATCTAAAACAAGTATGCATCACGCGAAATATGAAGCAGCTCCTATTCATTTTATTTTAAACACCATTTTTGTATTTTTGTATTTCGTTGTGTTGAACCAAATTTCAACGTCTGATTGATCTTTAAATGGACCATTGTTATGATTTCATTTAATTTTGAATTAATAACTATGTCACAATTTTTATCATTATTTGAAAATTTATCTAATCTTCTATTCTTTTATTGCTATAAAGGAAAAAGTAATTTCTATTTATTTATTAATTCGGTATAAATTAAACGTGAACTGTAACTATTAAACTGAAATTGAATTATACGTGATATAAAATTGACACATTGACTCAATTTTTATAGTATGGAAGATATATAATGCAAATTATGTAAAGATCTTATCAAAAAATAAGTAACTGATTCTTTCTTTTCTTTTTTTTTCTTTTCATCAATATGTTTGCCTTGTGCAGAGATAATTGACTGAACTATTAGAAACACTGGTTTTATTTATTATTTTAATAATTCTACCGATATTTCTTTACAATTTCGTTCAACGTGTCTTTTTTTATTCTTCTGTCTAATTTATCTCGCAATTTTTTAATTTGACTCAGATATGATTGCAAAGATTATGCCATGTTTCAAATTTCGACTTGTTATTTCATAATTTTAATTTATTTAAATTACATATATCATTAATTTTGTGTTAAGATATTGCTATAAGATAGACAGATATTAAGTTAAAGAATAAAATTATTCGTTAACAATATTCTGACAATCATTTTGTTGAAAATGAGTAACGTCTTGTGATTTACGAATGAGAATATATCTACATGAGTTAAATACTTTTTTTTATACAGAATGTCGAGCTGCATCGATCAATAAGATCATTGAAAAATATATGAGTTTATTTAAACAAATCAAAATTAACCTCCATAATTTTAACGATGACTCAATATGATATATTGCGTGAAATTGTTTGTCCCAGAATTTATATAAATAGAGTTCTATTGCACTCGTATGAATTTCTCGTATACTAATAAGATTCGAAAATATAAAAAAAATTTCAAACAATATTTCAAAATTACCATTGTTAGATAGGAAAAAAAGAAATTTCGCATATATATTCAAATTAATTGGACGTCCACGTCCGAGGGAATTCGTGCATAAAATCATACCAGTTAGCTGACGGTTATACGTTGAATGTACAATGTGTTTGTGGAATAGTTTCGGGGAAAGGTAGGCGTATAAACTGTCGATCGACTTGGACTCCTTCGAGTTCAATTTATACCATTCACCCAGGAATTGTAGTTGTGAACACCACATGCGATTCACGCCCAAAGAGAATCTACTTTCATGGAGCGAGGAAAGTTCGTCCGCCTAAGTAAGTATGTGCTTGTACGATACTGTGAGCATGTACGTGTGCAGTACCTACTGTGCAAAAGATCTCAAATCACCGGCAAAACGAAAATGTTCTAGTTTTATAAATAAATGGGAAGATATTTGACATTATTTTAGTTGTATTTGTATTTCTTAGGAATTAGTTTGTTCAGAGGAGAATTATTTGATCGTTGAATAATTTTGAAATAATTTAAATAATTGTTATTCTTTCAGAATTATTTTATTTAACTTAAAAAAATACAACTAATTCCTTGAATTAACTTAAAACAATTAATAATTAATTTTATATGACTTCCTTTTATTTTGTTGTCAGTAGCAATACTTCTTTTGAAAATATCATCCAGAAATGTTTATGATTAGTAATTTCTTAAAAGAGTTGTCGACAATTAATATTTTATGTTCTTTTTCTTCCGTCTAAAATAACAATAGTTTTTTTGAAAATATTATTATGAATAATTGTTGAACTATAGTTTGAATAATCTGTAAACAATAATTCGCTTAATCTCTTACTAATAACTTTTTTTCATTAATTTTTTTATCAATAGTGATAGTCTTTATGAAAATATAAATAACTGAAATGATTGAATGTCGTTTGTTTCCTTTTTTGCCTGAATTCCTATTATATAATACGACACATGTAAATATTTATTATTAGATGTGTATTCACATAAATATATTGTAATTATAAATTATCTTATTATAGATATAATATTATAATATTATAAATTAAAAATGTCTTCAAACATGTTACACGGAAATAAATCTTGAAATATTCTTTCCACGATGTTATTTATTTATGATTTCTCTTGGTTTATAATATTTGATTTTACACGATTAATTTTTGATTTTATTTTTAATCTTATTTTTACAATGTTTAACATTATTCGATCGTTTTGATTTTTGACTTTTATAGAGAGATAATTGACTTTTATGAATATAAGATATTTATAATTATAACAAGATAATTTATAATTACAATATACTTACATTTACTGGATTTATTTTTTTAAAATACATTTAGTTATCGTTACAAAGCTAGTATATAAGTAGGTGTTTCAAGTGTCTTGTACGGTATTGTACACATAGGAGCAGAAGGAAGCCGACCAGGTCCGCGTAACACAGCTCTTGCCTGTATTCTGCTCAACATGAGAACGACTTGAGTTTCACGAAGGAACTCGTTCGTTTCTTTTCTGGCCAAGCCTTTCAGTATCGAGGTAAAAGCGAGAGAAAAACGAAATTATGTTTACACCTCGATCGATTGTGCCGGCAAGAAAGATTATCGAAAAGGTTTCTCCGCGCGTACAGATTTTCAACTTGTTTTTATATGTTAAAGATGACGTTCTAATTTATTTTTGTCGACAGCATGAATACTGAAAAACGTGTTGAGTCAGCTTAAAAAACGTAAATTAGCTATTGGCTGCAACAATTACTACTCGTTTGTGTACATAATTTATTATTTCATATCATAAGTTATACTCATGTTAATTTTCTGTTTTAAAATAATTTTAAAGTTAGGCAGAGTGAAATTAAACAAAACTTTTAGAAAAGTTTGCAGTCGAAATAATTTAAAATTAAATTTAAGTTAAGTAAAATGTCAAAAAAGTTTTCAAAGTTAAAATAGCGTAAAATTAACTTTAATTGACTTAAAGAAAAAATTTTTTTTAATCAAAATAATTCAATATTAAAGATAAATTAAATTTGAAAAAAGTTCTGAAGTCATAGTAATTTAAAATTAAATATAAAATTATATAAAATAAAATTAAATTAAATTTGAAGTAATTTTTTGAAGTAAATTTAAAGTAATTTTGAAGTTAAATCACAAATGTCGTTTTTCAGAAGTTAGTTTTATAACGATCGTTTATTATTATTTTTTTAATATTTGAGTAATTATTAATTTCTATAATGATAACATTAGGTGTAATTCCACTTTTGTAATAATATTCATTGGAATATTCGGTTTACATGTAACGTGCAGTAAGTTGCAAGAAACACAGTGAAGCAAAACGTGCTAAAGCACGTTTTTTTTTCGCAGGCATGTAAATTTAATTGCCAAGTATGTATTTAAAACAGCGATAATCGCCAAGTATGTGAAAGTATCTTGAAATACTTTGATTTTAACATAAAAGACTTTGAATGTCTATCATTTTACTTACATAATTGAAATTTTATATAATCGATAGAAAAGAAACGTATTGTACTGCTAAGAAATAAGTATAAAATCGATTGTTCAACGTTTATGATTTGCCAATTAATATTTATAATACTTATTCTCCGATAGATTTTCTAAAATGTGATTCGCAATCGGTCTAAGATCGCAAAATCAATTTCATCTTCATTTCCATTTTAATGAGTTTTTATTTATCTCTATTTGTATGATCATTTACGTGTTTCTGACGTGCAAATTCGAATGAAGATATCTTAGCATATGCTCAAATTAATGAGTTACGGTATTTATTCAATTCACTTCCTGTGATAGTACACAAACGCATTATAATTTCTGAAAATCATGTACATCATGTACATACATGAAATGTCTTGTTGATCGTTATCTTGCTTACGTGTATTTCTCATGTACAATCAAGCTTTTCAATCTGCATTAATTTCTTAAAATAGGTAATTTATTGAACGAAATATTCGGAATATGCCTTTTTTTTATCAAATGCGATGCAAAGTCGACAAATTTTAAACATTTCTTCTGATATCTTGAAGAAAATAAAGAATAGTAATATTCAAAATCTTAGTATTTATATTTAATACATGTAATATAGTAGTGTAATACATGTAGTATAGTATAATTAATAATAATTATAATTATAATAATATATAATTGATATAATATATATAATATATTTAGCATTATTTATTGAAAACAATTGCAACGCTTCAAAAACGAAATGGCATGATTTTTTATTAACTTATGCAATTTTTAAATATTAAATATTAATATGTGTATACTAATTTCATTAATATATCGTAATTTAATGATTTTAAATATTCTTCACATTTTTTAAATGTTTAGAAACATATGTATATATATCTCTATTGTAGAACAAACCATTTTCATTTAGAATATACTCTAAACTGACAAAATACTAAAAAATTGAAAAGGATATTACCTTTTTTTTTTTAAATATTTATTTAACTTAACTCTTTTAAGATTTATTTAATTTAAAAATGCTTAAAATTCTTCATAATTTTATAAATTCATACGTTACATAAAAAATATGATACAACGCCTAATATCAGAATTTAAATAAGAAAACTTAAATTCTTGATAACACAAATTACAATAAGGATGAATAATTGCAAATGGAAATTAATATAACACGAGCGTAGTTGTAATAAAATATGAGTAACGACGATATGAAGAGAAATTAATATTTATAAATAACAGTTTATAAAAGACAACAATAAAATATAGTCTACAAGAATTCACTGATATGAAGTTTGATAAGAAGTATAGTGATATTTTTATAATTTATAAGAACCGCGACAGGTAAAAAGATATCTGCGAAATTATTATTAACGATTGATTTCCCACACGATGCAATGCTAATTTGCCATTTTCTACCGAGAAAAAGAGTTCTCCTAAGAGAAGAGTTAATTAGGCATTTTTCGCGCTACCATTAAGAAGAATGAGAGCGATAAAAATACGATTAACAGGATGCAAACGCTTTGCGTGGAAGTGAAGATAAATGGCGTTTACGCTGTTGCTCTTCATGCTCCTGCAACGTTTCTTTTTTTTCCCCTTCTCTTTTTTTTGTACTTTCCTCTTCTCTCCTGTTCCTTTCTTTTTTTCTCTTTTCGTCAGACGGAAAAAAAAGAAGAACGAATCGCCAGTTTCTGAATCGAGCCGGGTTATCTTCTTTGATTGTTTTAACATCTTCAACTGTTTCGGCTAGGTGAGCCGTAAAACAGCCGCCGATTTCTCCGGTTCTTACGAAATCGATACGTACGCGGCTACGTCTCCCCCGCAGACTTTTTCTGACGAGCAAACGTGGTAAAATTGGCCATTAAGGCGGGAATTATTTTGCGCCGGTTGCGGTTTCTGCCATTTTTTCCTCGCAAACACGGTGGTATTCTCGTTGGAAACGTTGGGAAGCGTTCCATTCTCACATTGAGGTTCATCAACACGATAATACGGGGAATTTGTAAAGTCAGTTTTAACAAATTGCGAAATTTACAACTCCGTTTATCTCATTTTACCTCCTCGCTTCTGAGAACATTTCAAGTAAAAAAGACATTGGAAATAACTGAAATACCTTTATTGAAATAAGTTTGTATAATTTAGTAACTTAATAACGTAGTATTTGAAAGTTTGTTTTACTTGTGTGTGATGCATATAATAATAGACATGTTAATTATCTGTTTGAAACATACGCAATTGTTAATTGAAATAATAGTAAATAATAATTATTTAAGATAATATTTCACGAAAAATAAAATAGTATTTCAAAAAAAATAAGTAGAAGAAACAAATATTAATTCAGCTATTTTATCTATAATCAGATAAATATTTCGAATAATATTTCAATTTTCAATAGAAAAGTAAATAATTATTTTAAATTAATCAATGTAACATTGCGCAGGAAATAATCTCTGTAAATACGTTTATTTTTTATTTTAAATACTTGCTCATGCAAGATATTATATGTATATATATATATAGTTTATTTAATATTATTATGTAAATTCGTATTTTTGAGAGTACAATAAAAAATAGAATCTTGATAGAAAATATTGAATGTTATATAAAGCAATACATATATTGGATATTTAATATATTTTTTCATATTATACGTATTCTGTACAATTTTACATTTTAAAACTTCCTGTAAAAGCATAAAAATCCGCAGTTTAGACATCACATTTAGAAATTCTTGTTTAACCTGTAAGTACTGAGTAAAGTACTTTAAATAATCCTATTTATTTTAAAGTATGCATAAAATTTTGAAAATGAAATATTTTATTTGGTGCAACAAGTTTTGAAAATATTATTTTATTTCGAAGAATATTGAAAATATTTGGATTTTGTTTCGAAACATTTTATTTATTTTCTTTACTTTAAGTATTATTACTGAAAATAATACATTTATGAATAATCTATCAAAACTCATGATACATATCTTATACTGAAATTATTTACATTAATTTCTTTCAATACTTCGACGATAGAAAGTCTTAGATTGTAGGTCAAAGAATGAATCGAAAAAATCACATTACTTATGGGATGGCTCAATATTTTAAGCGAGATTAAATTACTTTATTTTATGCTTTATGCTAATTGTGAAAATAAAATACTTTATTTTATGTTTCAGATCATTAAAATAAAACATTTTATTTGTCGAAAAAGTTTACATCCTATTTCAAATATTATTTCATTTAAGTTAAACAAAATCTAAGATATTAAATAGTATTTATTTCACCAAATATTAGCCAATCTACATTTAACTTTATAATTACCTTGTATTAAAATTTGTTATTTTATTTCGATGGATTAACTCAAATAAAAGATTATTATTTATAAATGATTTATTTAATTTGAACGTGAGATAAAGTTGCCTTAACAAACCACTTAAATAAAAAATTACTCTAGAAAAATTACTTAAATAAAAAATTACTCTAGAAAAATTACTTTAAATAAAAAATTGATAAATGTGAATCATTATTTCAAACTGTTACATTTATTTTTATTTTTTAAATAAAAGGTTCCCGATTCTGATTGATAATTATTGATACTCTAGATAGGTATTTTCACCAATAGTGAAAGTGGTATGTTAAAGAGATATACAAAAACGAATTCTGGTATATGTTAGGGTTCTTTCTTGAGATGGCGATTTACTTACAAGAACAATATTACAATGAAAGCATTAAACGTGTAATTTTATTGGCAAGAAAACACCTACGTGAAAGGAGAAATTAATTGATATTTTTGCATTTGCATTGCCACTTTCCAACTATGGTGTACCCGGAAAGGGAAGCACTACATAGTTAACTATGAGAGTACTACTACAAAGTATTATACTATACAAAGTATAATACTACACATGGCTTGACATTTAACAAAAAAAAAAATCACTACGTGCTCGTTTAATGAATAAATGAATTCTGTTAATCTCGTATCTTTTGTGTTATTACTTCGTTCTTCGTTTTAAATCTCAAATTATTGATTTAGAGTGGTAAATAGGGGGAATTAAAAGTAAAGGGAATTGGTCAAGTTTTTTTTGATAATACAATACATCTTTGAAACAAAAATATTATTCAATACACCTCTAACACGAACGTTCACAGAATTGTCGACTTCCTCTAGATTTTTATTTTTAGAATACAATACTCTGTTCTTTATTTTTGAGTAATTTAATATATATAATAATAATGTGTTATTTGCAACAAACTGAAGCTTTTTTTTTTAGTTATATAAATTATATTTAATTATGTAAATTATATCTAATCCTACAATGATAGGATTAGGTATAATTTATTGAATCTTTTTCATATTTTTGATCTTTTTTGGAAGGATGAATTTTTCTCACAAATTTTCTATGGTATATATACACGTGTATATTAAAAACTTACAACATTGTATAATTCAATATTACTTGTAAAATATATACATATATAATAAGAATATAATATTGTATATTAATTGTAAGATGTGTTAAATAAGATATGTTATTTTCCAAATAAAAATAGAGGAAATAATTAATTATTTCGAATTGTTAATTTTTATCTTCGTTTCAAATAAAATGTACCCAACTCTGTCATTTTGTAACCAGAAGACAGAAATTGATAAAGATAGAAACAAAAATATTCAGTATAATCATTTCTATAATATAGATATTATCTGCGACATTTTCAGTTTTTTTGTTCAATTTTCGCGCCACTGTTTTGCATGTATCCTCGCGTTTTCTCTGTCTCTGCATGTCGATAACCGTTTCTCAAGAGAACCGTTATCGGGTCACTTAACCACCTAACGAGATCATATTCTCTTTGGTTAAATGGATACCTGCGAAAATAAAATCGCGTTGAGGTCCCTGTCTTTTGTTTTCTCAGACACAGTCTTGCCGGGAGTCGATTTTGTTTTATTACTTTTCACTTGCTCTGCAGCTACTTTATGTACTTGCTATATCTGTCTTAAGTCGAAAGATATCCATCTTCGATAGAAGATTTATTACCTGAAATGATATTTATCTTATTATCTCGAATGAAGAATTTTCATCTTTGATCGTTTTGTATTTAAAGCAAAAATTATTGGTATAACTATACTAAATGATGTAGTCAGGAAAGTATATTCATATACACTTACTATAAATATCAATTACTATAATATTTTGTGGATACTAATTCATTCGTTAGTTAAAATTGTGGAAAAAAAAAAAAATAACGACGTTTGTTGATTGAAAAACGTAAAAAAAATAAAATATAATATTACATATAATTATTAAATATAATATTATTATTATGACTATACTACAATATGTTCTTGCAATTATTACAATTATAATCAAAGTATTATATCATTTTATTTCCTTCATTGGAGAGAAATTGTTTTTTTGTTATTCATGAAATAAATAAATACAAAAATAATACAAACATGCTTTTGCAACTTCAATTCAACTTTGAATTTGAAATAGAATTTTCAAAGTCTAATAATTAAATAGAACTATTACATTACAAAATTCCACACTACTAAAATATTACATTGCAAATTGTATCAAATTGTTAAATAAGCCTAATTTTAAGAGCCATTTTTTCTTTAAAATTACTAGTCATTTGATAAAGTAAAATGAATAATTTAAAATCCAAATTTCCATAATTTCTAGCGTAAAATTATGCTTCCAAAAAATTAATATATTAATAAATATATTTATGCAACAATTTTAAGATACAATGTAATGTAGACACATATTATACAATATGCAATATATAGTATACATAATATAAAAAATCGAATTAATTTTATTTATACAATATTTTATTGATTGAATTTGTCATTATATCTCGATGTAATATAGCAAATTTTATAATCGGTTAAAAAAATTTTTGAAAGTTTTCTTTCAAAAGCATGTAAATCTTTATTCTTAAATATGTGTACATATATTCATATTTTGCCATTTTTTTTTTAAATGAAAATTCCACGTACCTGAAATGAAGGTCAGTTAGATAAATCTATACGAATAGCCATCGGCAATGAGATCGACCAAGAAATGCGTGTCACGATGATTCTCAAATAAAAATCAGTCAGCAACATGCTGGTGCATCATAATGAATCTCACCTGTAACAGTAGTATCGAGGTAACAGTAGTATCGAAAATATAGCTACGCCGCTGACGTTACGAGAGGCGTGTCAACCTACATCGTAAAAGTTTCAAATTCTTTCCCTTCTTTTCCGGATCTATTACATTAGGAATTCGAAATGCGATTTTTTTCTCTTTTGTAAACTGAGTTCTAATTAAAGCGATTTATTTCTTTTTTTTTTTCTTTTATTTTTAAACAATCGAAAATTTTAATTGAATCTTTGAAAAATTTTTAAGAACTTTGTAATTGAAAAATATTTTATTATCAAAACATGTACAACAAGTATGAAATGGACAAAATAATTGTGGTGTTATATGGTTTCACAATTTTAAAAAATATGAATAATGAAATATAAAGAATTAATTGTAACACCTACACACACACACACACACACACACACACACACACATTAAGAATTACAATTTTATATAAATCAATAAAATAAAAAATTCATGTAACTTAAAAAATGGAAATATACACAAACTAATTGTAAGAATTGAAAATTTACACAAATTAAAAACTGAAAATTTATACAATCTGGAAAAATTGGAATTTTGCACGAACTAGGAATTGGAAATTCGCGTCAATTAAAGAATTAAAATGTACATCAAGAATCAACAATTCAGATTAAAAACTGAAAATTTACACAAATTAAAAATTATAATTTAATCACCAAAATTTTTAAATTTATTTGTTAAATTAGTTGAAATTAGTATTAAAAATTTTTTTAGTATTTGCTAAAATTAGAAAATACCAAATAACGTGTAACAATTAAAAATTATAATTTCATAAAAACTAAAAATTGGAAATTAATGTGAGCGTTTGGTTAATGTTCGTACGGATGTTCAAGTATCACGACGAGACAAGTCCTCGATTCATTGCACCAGATCGTCGGATCGGACAAATATATTCGTGGAGGCCTGATGCACGTAACAGTAAGACCAGTAACTCTAGTAAATTAGCATTTCCTAGCTAGACGCTTTCTAGATCCGCCCGAATGTCTCGTCTGGCGCGACGAAAATTGTGCAATTGCGATCTCCTGGCGAGAGTGGAATTACACGGTACCATTGTGAGGTGTCGTAATACGATCGAAATGATTGCTCAATAAATCGCCATTTCGGTGTGATTTTATATCCGTGGCAACGCGCGCGAAAAGAGATGTCCTCTCAGCTTCGCGCTTCATATTGCTCGCAAACGAATGTTTCTGACGATTTCTCTGCGAGAAATCAGTGTAAAGAGAACTTGAAGTCCGATTCGAAGTTCACATTTTACTCTGGAGTTCTTTCTTGAATGTTGAATAATTCTCTGTTTGGTTGAAAACCAATAACATAATTTTAGTTAAAATGATGTAAGTCATTATTCCCCAGAGTGATGTATCGTAATTCGTATGAAACAAGGTATTAGTGTATCAATCTTCAACTTTCCAAAGTCGTTCGAAACACTTGATTTCATATTGCATTTATGAAAAATAGACCGACTGTATACAATATTCGAAAATATATAAAATATCTATAGTAATTAGTAAGTAGTAAAATATCTATAGTTTCTAATGTTTAGTAAATGGAAGAAATCAAGTATCTATTTCTATTGTAATTGTGATTATAAAGATTTGTATTTGCGTAATTATCCATATTCTAATTACAAATGTTTTTTGAAAAATTTCTGAATATATAAATTGATTCTTAATAGACTGCAAATTTCTTTACGAAATTTTACGAAATTTTAAAGTACAAAATTGAACAAAATGAAAAAATATCTAATAATTTCTTTATATATGAGTTTGACATGATTATTTTTATTTATTTTATTATTATTGTTATCTTGTTATAAATATTACGGAACTTCGATAAATTGTTATGTAATTTAGATAGAAGCTTGTTAGACAATGAGAAAATAAATGTTTCATTGGAACTTTGTTATTTTACTATTTATTTTATTTCAATTAGTATTGATTTAATTCTTTTAGTTTTCATGACATCGTTACACTGTAATATAAAAAATGTAAATATTTCACTATTATAGGAAACGCAAGTTATTATACAATTTAGATAGAAGCTAAAAATTAAAAAATAAATATTTTGTTGGATCCATATTACTTTATTGTCTATTATTATAATTCATAATTTAATTTTTCATAATTTTGCCATTGTGTAGTGCGACACAAAAAATACAAAATATATTATTATTATAAGAAACGTTATAAAATTTTCGCAATTTGTTATGTAATATTTCAATGGAACTTTGTTATTTTATCATGTATTTATTTTGTTCCATTACTGTTTTATTATTACTATTTATTTTAGTCCATAATTTTATCTGAATTAAACTAAAATACCAAAAAGACAAAATATTTTTATAATGTTATAAAGAATACTATAAAACTTTCGCAAGTTATTATATAATTTAAGTAAAAGCTTGTTAAATACTAATCTACAAAATTCTTTGCAAATGCATTTTAGCGAAACTTTATTATTCAATGATTTATTTTTCTATTTCATCTATTATTATCTATTTCATTGCAAAATTCCATCATTATATTCTGATAAACAAAATAGAAAATATAAATGCAATATTTTTATCAATGAAAGTAATATACTATAGAGAAGGACATAATCTCGAAAAGATTGTTCAGCTACACTCTCTGTAGAGTGAAAGTAATAATGCGCTGTGCATTTATTACTTTTGCTTTATAAATTGCTTTGCAACGTGGCTAAATGAAAAGACAAAGGTAAGCACGTTTCTAATTAAAATTTTCTATTGAATTGCTGGTTACGGGATTATAACTGTTGTTCCCATTGTATTTATATCAGTGCTTCATTACATGAAAGAATAAAAGGAAACGTAATGTGCTTTCAGTCTTTCACTTGTCGCTATTCATTCATTTGTAAGATAATTGTTCGTATTCCTTTAGTGTTTATGTAGCTTCGTGCTTAAATGAAAAATACAAACCGTTCGTTATCAACATATCGAGTAGTTAAAATTATACTTTCAATATTAAAATTCGCTACAAACCTCCCATGGTAACTTTTATGTGTTTTGTTAATAGTTTAATAGTTTGATTATGAATATTTTGAAACATTTTTATGCAATTAATTCTAAAACAAAGAAATTAACGAAACTACGTGTATAAATTAGTATAAATGAATATTTTAAATATTTCTAATTATTACTCTGCTTAATTTAATTTAATTTTAAAAACAACTTAAAATGAAACCACAAATATAAAATTGATTATACGTTTAATCATTTGTTTGTAGATAAGATATTTGTTATACAATATGAAACAATAATATGAAATAAAGGTAGTTTATTACAAAATGACCTCGAGATTAAAACATTCACTAAAATATCTTAACACGTAAAAATCTTATGATTATTAAACAAGCTCTTATCTGTATTGTATATATGAATTATCTAACAACTTGCTAAATTTTTGAACGTTCCTTCAAAGTTACTTAATCACTTACTTAACACATAGCACGTATGACATTCAGCAGTTTTATCCTAATGACTCTTCTCGAATTCCAAGTTAATTTTTGTTGTTAGTTACCTTCTATTACAAAAAAATTTAATCATTTTTATTAATAATCATTTGTTTTATGTTTGACGAGTATATTCGCCATTTCTTAACACTAGAACTATCGACGACTATCTAATATAAAAATTATCAGAGAAATTAGAGTACAAGAAATAGAAAGAAGTTCATAATAAAATCATTCAAATCGATAAAAATGTGATATCGTAAATCTGCAAAGCTATTGCAAAAATTATAAATTGGATATTTCAATTAAGTTAGTAGTTCTAGTGTTAATTTTATCTACATAGTTAATAGCTTAAATATTTTATTAACTTAATTATAAGTTTCATTCATTCAAGTCTTCTGGATTTAAAATAACTCCTTGAGTTATATTTTAGAATTTTTCATTCGTTTTGCTAATGTAAGATTTGACTTAAAGGCAGTTAAATAATTAAGTAGATTGACAAATAATCAAGAAGATTAACAATCCCTAAGAATTTTGCCATCTCATGAAATAATACATTATATTTTGTCATCTTCCTCCAAGAAAATAGAATGACATCTCAAAAAGCAATAAGCTCAAATTGTAATACATCTCAACGTGTATGATTATAAATTCTAAATAATAGTATTGACCAGTGAAAATTCATAAATTAATGGAAAATATTTTGCAAAATGGGAAAGGGACAATTAAAAAAAAGCAAAGAAAATTATTGTTATAACTCCTTGAGCACAATTTACGTTTAAATTTCATATAATTTCCCAGCGCCAAAAAACATATCAAGTGATGTTCTTGAAATTTCATGTGTATATCTATAATTCAGAGTCCATCTACCAGATGGTAGGTTCAATTTTCAGCCACAGTTTCACAGTTCTGGAGCCCATAGCTTTACACCCTGTCACTAATAACCACAGCAGTTGATGCGACATTAAACACACAGAACAAACAAGATTCGACTCAAGTTGAACATTTACGTTGCAGCGGTCACGGTACGAGGATGAACAGTAACGAAGCTCGCAGAAGGCCGTGGACAGATGGTTCGAAAAAGCCAAGGACTGCGTCCATTGTAGGAAATGACCATGACGAGCGTGGCTGTCGCCCCGGGTAGCCTCGGTGCACCTCCATCTGTGTTCACCCCGAAAATGTATCATCTACAGCAGGGGTTAAACTCAACATCTCCCTCACCCACTCCTGGAAAGGTAAGTCGTAACATTATATTTAGTAACATTGTTTTTATTTCACGTCCCCAGATTGCCGATATTTATATAAATTCATATTTTCATAAATGAGAGACAGACAGAGATTTGTTTCATCCGCTAAATTTTATTTTAGACGAATATAGTTTAGATATTTTATATTCTTTGTATTTTATTTTATTTCTATTTATTTCTATTCTACTTTGTATATTTTTGTACATTTTCTACAAGTACTTACATAAACATCCATAGTCTATTCAACATGTTATAATTGAAAATTACATACTTGTGTAATATTCGGTTCTGTATTACGAAAATATGTAAAATATAAAATAATAATTATAATAATTATTGAAAGATTAGTTAATCTTTTTCATTTTCAATTTTTAACAATGTTGCATATATTATATAAACACTATAAAAATTTTTATCTATGTCTATCATACCTTTTCAATTACGTTATACTATTTAAATTGCTGAAATCTTCAATTGACTTCATTATGAGAGGCTTTATTAATAAAAGAAATCACTAAATCTGCGATGAAAGTATGTTAATATTGAGCAAATATGTACATATATAATTACTAATACCTATTGAAGTTTAAGAAGAATCTTAAATAGTCATAACTTTACTAAATAAGAATAAAGATTCTAAAATAAGAATTACAAAAATACGATAAAAATGTTACTTAATAAATTATGTGTTCTTATCAATGAATCTTTGAAAATGTTAAAGCAAGCTGTATAATAAGAATATTAAAATGTATAATAAATGTTTAAAAAAGAAACACATACTGCAAAATAGGCAAATTAATTTATCAGTTTGTTCAGCGACATTCAGTTTATTAATTAATTTTCAGTAATCTCATTCGTGTAATAATCTGTACAATGGATTATAAATATTCTAATAATATTCACTTTTGTTCAATTTATTATTAACTTGTCATTTCACTGATTAAATTTACTAAATTCTTCACAGTGAATATAAACGATTTTTACAACATAGAAAATCGCATATTTAAAAATAATCGTTTATCTCTTACAATTTTTAAAAGTTTATATATAAAACTTTATAAACTTTATGAAAGTTACATATTATTACTATATAAAAGTTTATATATATAAATTTATAAACTTTATAAAAGTTTTTAATACAGTTTTTAATACAAAATTCTTAATTATAATTTTAATACAGTTTTGCAAAATTATTGTAATAACTAAATCTGCTTTCTAAAAGGTCGTCTTTAAAATGCCGATTTTTATATAACAAGTCACTTTACTTAAAATAATTACATAAACACACATTGGGAATCGAGTTCTACTTTCAAAAATAAAACAAATGTACATAGATACATGTACGTACACACATACTCGAACACAGTCACGAATTTATTAGGTGAGAACGCAACTAAGGCCGTGTTCATTCTGATAAAAACCGTACAGAGAAAGTTCGCGCAGGCTGGCTGATAATTACAATTCGTGACCGGCCGCTTATGTAACGACATAGGATATATGCAATAAGCAGCATGTAAGTTTCTATAGCTCGTCTCATGTGTCATTCAGTTTTCCTTCGTATTACTTGTAGATTCCTCTTATCGTTGCGTGGAAAATACTTGTTACAAGACAGTAAGTCAGTTTAATGCTGTACGTAATGTTATTTATAGAATGTTTGTTTTCTTCAGTTAGCTTCTTGCATTTGTTTCTCTCATTATTTTAACATAATTATTCTGTGCTTACATTAATAAGTAGATTTACAACGATGAACAAAGATGCCTATTTGTATGTATTATCTTTTTTGTAGTAGTTAGATTTATAAAAAACATAATTTTTTATTGAATTTTGAGATGTAAGTATATAATTCTATACTTATATATATACTTATATATACTTAATTCATTATTTAATTATTTAATCCATTATTTTTTTATTATGTATTTTATATAATCTATGTTCTCTTCATAAAATATAAAGTATAACTTTTAAAAATTGAAACAACAAATTTCGGCTCTTTTATTTTAAATAACTACTCAAAGGAACAAAATTGTTGTTTTCATTACAATTTCTATGTATTTCGATTCTCATATTATTTTCACGTTATTCTTTTGATTCCGTATTGAACTCAAAATGATTATAGATTTGATTTTTGTTTAATAATTGAAATAATTGAAACTTTGTATTTCGCTGAAAAGAATTTATTGTACATTTTCTTTATTATATATTTAAATTTTAAACTTCGAAGTTATATTTTAAAAAATTGGATAAAAAACAGCATGTTTTTTAGATTTACATGGAATTTTCTAAAGATAGAAAGATAAAGATGTATATATAGAATTTTCTTCATGTGAATATATCTGTGTATAAAATACACAGATTTTCTAATACCAGTAATAATTTTCTTGCCTGGATATTTTCTACATTGTCTTCTGTTGTACTGTAGTCAAAAACATAAATTATATTTAATATTAAATTAAGTATGAAATGCAAATGTAGTAAAGATGTATTCTGACTTACCATATCTACTTGAAGAATCTAAAAGATGCGTTTCTATCATTCAACGAATAACAGAAAAATATTCTAGAAACAATATTAACATGTAGATCTTTACCCTCATTTTCAACGTACTTAAACATAAAAATAATTTTAATTTTTATTTATTTTTTTTACATTTTACTTTTTATTTAATTTTAATTTTTATTTATTTTTTTTACATTTTACTTTTTATTTAATTTTAATTTTTATTTATTTGTTTTACATTTTACTTTATATTGAAATTTTATTTATGCAATTATAAAATGACCAGTGACCTTGAGTTAGAATAAAATTGATAGATGATTTGATTTATTGATGTTTCTGAGAATTAAGTTCATGAATAAAATTACGAGACACCAAGAAACTGTGATTAAGTGTAATATTTTAACACGATCGAGCAGCTGTAGAAAGTTATGAGGTTTTTTGAGATTATGAAAACGTCTGTAAGTAGAGAATGAAATTATTATTTAATTGACTATAAAACTAAATGAATGATACTTTTAGAAAAAACATAATTTTTCAAACCTGTGACCTATATCTGTACTATTATAGTTTCTATTAGCCACATAAAGGAGAAATTCAACATTATTTGACACTAATTTTTATTAAAAATTACTATGATTTTTTTATATGACTTCATTAGTTGTCAGCTGATTTAACTTTAACATGCAAAATAACTTTCCGTTTTATTTTGACTTTCTAAAGTTAAGTCTTTTTAAAAATCATTTATTAAAAATAATGCTATTGAGTATTGGAAAATTTGCTATTGAGTAGATGTAAGCATTATTGTTAAAATTCTCGTAATATATAATCATAGGAATTAAAAGATACTAATCACAACTAAAAATTAAATAATATTATTAAATGTATACTTTCATCTATCTTGTCAATAATATTTTTATTATTTTAAATTTATTATTTTAATTTTTATTATTTAATATTGGATTGTTAAGATATATATAAAATTATAAAAATAATAGAAGTTCACTAAATTTATAATTTATAAATGAAATTTTACGTTATTAAAAATTCTATTTCTCTTCAAATAATACTTTTAATAAAATATATTAAATCTGCAGCTACTATATTAATGGAAAGTTGACCATACATATGATGTGCAAAAAATATATAAAATATCAAAAACAGAATATTCTAACACCAATATCTGGTGTTATAATTTACTTCCAAATTCTTTAACTATTTTCACAGGAATTTTAAAATGCACAAAAACTCACAGTCTATTAACATATAATAAGCACAACTGATGAACTTTTTATAAATTATCCTCGACAAATAATGACGTAATCGTTATTTCTAAAGCTATTAAAACCAACAAAACCAGCATTTATGCTTGTTTGAAGATAAATTCATATCGAAAGCTTGAAACGTGAAACATCTTGTCAGGGACGAGCCAACTCTTCCGATGATGTAAGAGCACTCGCGTACTTACTTACCACGCGATTTAATTCGTCCAACTCTTTCACAAAGGCCTGGCTCTGGTTTTACCTCAAAACCTGACCTCGTCGCCGACATCGAATACCCACTGGTCGCGTCTTCTTCGCGAAGTTGAACTCGACTGGACACTCGTGTCTCGCAATCAGTTCTTGTAATTCAACAGCAGAGCAGTACCGTAGGACTAACGATAAGTTCGACTTCGTAGTTCGTACAGCCAACCCTATAATTGCAGAATTGTGATTGCAGAAGAGCTACATTTAATCGTATTCTTTAATATTTGGTTATTTTAAACGATTGATCGTGATCAGTGTTGTGAAAATTAAAACGATGTGCCATGGAAATAGCAAAGAATATTTTATTCCGTAGGATATTATAGTATATCTGGAATACTACAGATATTTCGCGATATCGTAAGTACAAGGATATGGAACAAAGGACTAAAACGAATTTACACAGCATATTGTGAAATAAATGAAGGAAGTAGTATTTCGTTCGTTTCAATAAATTGTAATATAATTATGTTTTTATTTATATTTATTATATTTAATTTCATAAATAATTTTAATTATTCATAAAATATTAAATTGCAAATTTAAAAAAATTAAAAAATTAATTAATATAAAATTTTAAGTTAAATAAACTATTAATCTTCAAAATTAAAAAATATTATAATTATATAAATTTTATTTACAGCAATATATAATGAAAAAAAATTAATGAAGAAATGCAAGACAGGATAAAAGATATAGAATTTTCTAATTGAATTTTAAGTGAATGTTAATTATAAATATTCCTTAACTTTACATTTTAGAAATGTAATTTAAAAATTCCTATTTCTGATTCGAAATCTTTGAAAAAGAAATTTACACTTCTTTCATTATTTATAATTTATTAAATTTTATCCGAAGATGGATATATTTTTGTAAGAGAGCACAAAGGAGAAAGTAATATAGTGAAGAAACTAAAAACAAGTTTACGTTGGAAAAAGTATCAGAGATATGTATCTAACAGAATTCACAATCAGTGTTACTTGAAGCGCAAAAGTAAAGTTGTTTTATTCGTTTACAAAAATCATGTGTTAAGCACGTTCTATGTACTTTCAATTTTATATATTTGAAGATATACATATATATATATATATATATATATATATTGATTTCTTGGTATAATATATTTAATAATATTATATTTCAACAATCAAGTCGATTAATTTAAATAATAAATGACAACGTTCGATTATTAGATTGAAATATAATAGAAAAGAATATTTTATACAATTATACAAAATATTAAAAAATATATATTTTATACTTCAAATGGAAGAAGAAACATTGATTGGCGATAGAAGAGTATAGAATTTGAAATTAATTTTTTTATTAAAAATTAATTAAAAAATATCATCACTAATATTAATAATTATTCATACAGAGCTACAAGTATATTTACTATATTCATTCCAAAACAGTAACAAAATTATCTAATGTAATTTCGCTTTCATTTGAACACTGTGTTTTTAGATATTTAAATTATGAATATTCTCATTTCATTTTATCTGACACAAATATACATTTTTAATTTGTTCCTACATTTCAATTATATTTTCTGATTCTTATCTGAATCTATTTTAAACTAATAAATTAGTAGTACATTATATGTACACTAGTGAACTATTTATTTACAGGAAGATTGAAAAAATATGGATTCGTTATTACATCTCAATTTATTTCAGACTTTAATCTATTCAATTCATATTTATTTATATTTATTTCAATTTATATTTCAGTTTATATTTATTTAATTCATATTTATTTCGATTTATATTTTAATTTATACTTCAATTTATCCTAAACCAGTAAATTATAAAATATAAGTGTATTACTAAGTACACTAGTACATCTGTTGAAAATACTGTTGAAAGTATAGAAAAATTTTACATTGAAAATATTTAAACGTCCATGTTAATTAAACATCTCTTTTTATTATTATTAATAAACATTATGTATTTCTCTTAAACTCTAACAATTTTTTCCTCACACCATACAGTGTAGTAAGGAAAAGATAAAATTCGGAAAGAAAAGCATTATTTCATATCCTGCAAATTACAATTACAAAAATGCTTCCTTATCAACCAAAGTATAATCGATAACAATTTTAGAAGGGTATGTAACTATTCTGGTTCATTATATTCTCATGAAACGTATAAAATTCCTTTTAGAATAAACGAAAGATTCTCAGGTAGATGTAAACTTCCTTACGACACAAAAACCAGCGGAAGAAATTAACCGTGAGTTAATAGTAGAATATCCGCTGGAAATTTTCTTTTACGATAGCTACAGACATTATCTGTTTATTACAATTTCGCGCGTCTTCTTTTTTTGAAGTTCGTATGTGTTGAATGTTCGATGAATCCGCTTTGCGTATTCTTCAATGTATACAGGGTGTACCTGCAAAAATTGGGGCGTGTTAATGACTTTCTGTATGTAATTATTACGCGTTACGTGAATTAGCACGTAATGTTAATGAGACCAAATAGAAGAAAAACATTTATACTATATTCAAAAATGCTTTATCGAAAACTTATAGGCGTTTAAAAGCTTTTTTCAATTGGTAACATTGGCCTAGATTTTTATGCACTTATCGAAAATTTAAGGGTATAAAGATGCATACATGAAAGTAATATAAAATACAATACCTGTTATAATATTTAACACATTTTGTTAGTCTCTCATACATGGAAGAAACGCAAAGACATAGGAATTTATATATCTTTCAATATATACTGAATAAAATAAATTTAATATATAAATTACATTAAACCATACTGAATATATTAACATGGAAGTGATAACGAGAAAACAAAACGGGCAAATGTTTAGCTTGTACGAAGGATTTACATAAAATACTCTGATGGAAAACGTGTTAAATGAAAGATCTCTGTCTAGGTTCTACTTTTTAAGTTATTTTCAAAAAAATATGAATCTGCAATTAATTATAGTAGATAGAATAAATATTCAGAGTCTCTTCCTTCTGGAAAAGTATCTTCCATTTGTCGAACTAATGATTTTCGAACTCTTTCGAATATTTCTACTGTATGAGAAGTAATAATAAATAAATTTTTAGGTCTTCTGTTTCTACCATTTTCATAAACCAATTTAAGGCTGTAGTAGGGTTGGGCAAATTTCGTTCAAAATAAAAATAACAATAACAAGTAACGGTTTGAAATAATGAATCATTTTCATCAATTTCTTATTTGATAACATCAAGTCAAATAACATGTGATTTAAATCTCACGGTGCTTGCAATTATTAAAAATCTGAAAGTTTATTGCATTCATCTTTAAACATACATTTTTGATATATTTATTCAATATATTATCCTCTTTGAGCTTCGAATAAGTAAAACATTTATTCTATTATTGATTATAAAGTTGTCTGTATAATACTCTAGTTCAAACTATATACTCAAATAAATCGTTTGTTAAATGATCATTTCTGAAATACTCGATATTATATAATAAATAAAATAATACTCGAGCCTAGGTTGTAGGAATGTCAATCAGAATTATTTATATCTGTAAAACAATTTTGTTTGCAAATCTTTGAATGCTTTTAACTTTTCAAGAAAACATTTTCGGACATAAATTTATATGTACTTTTATCATCTGTTTGGTATCATTCTCATTAACACGTAATATTAAAATTTGACCGTCAATATTTTTGGACACCCTATATATGATCACCTTTCTGCACTCCATCAAATGCCATAGTAGCAATTGACTTACGTGTATAAACGAGCAACCGGTTTTGCGTTTGGCCCACATTACTATGGTTCGATAGAACTTTCGAGATATTGCGTCCCAGAAGTACGTGCTCTTTTCGTTATTAAACATGGATTTCTTTCTAATATTTCCTGGTCCTAAACTCTCCCTGGATTTTCAACAAAGAAAATTTCTTCTAATTCTTAGCAACATATTACGAATCTCTATGTATACAGGTATGACCATCACCGTAAAGCTGTGTATGTTCGTTAGCTTACATTATTACGTGCGTTAAACATACAAGAAATTTATGCTCGTAAAACATCCAAAATATGTTAGTAGAATGTTTAACATAAGTTTAGTATAAGGTGTTTCAGTTTTCATGAGAAATTCTAGATGGAAAAGTAAGTCTAAAGTAATGGAAAAAATGACACTTTTCCGTTCGAGATTTCGCTTTCGAGAAAATGGAATTTGAAAATTAGTCGAATGTACTTAATTTTAGCTAATCTGCAAATATAATATATTTTCAAATTTCAGTCGTTTTACATTTTCAACAGTTTAAACATTTTATTATCGAGAATAAATGAACTGAATGTTAAAGATAAAAAGTGTTTTAAAACTTACATATATATATATATTTTATCCTATTACATTGTACAATAATTGATGAATTGCTTTACTATTTGATTCCTAGATTTTGGATTAAAATACTGCAATACTTAATTTTGCAATGATAGGAAATAAAATAATTTGAATATTAATATACTGATGTTAATTTACTGTATTAATATTACGTATGTTAGTTTAAAAAAAATACTGAATTTTCATCTTCAAGACTTTATTTTACATATTTGAACGTATTTTCTCTGAATGTATTTCAAGACTCAAAGGAGCATTATAGATTTCAAACACACGAAGTTTTGAATTCTTTCTAAAGCTACCTTTAGAACGAAAACTGAAAAATCGCCAAGATAATTTAAATTTTATCCACCAAGACTTACAAAACACTTATGTCACGATTACAATATCATTATCAACAAATACATAGTTCCAAACCGTCTCACATTCTTTATCTAAAAGCACCAACAACTGAAAACACTGAGCTGACAATTCAAATATAGTTTTTTACGAGTTAAAGTCAAATTAACAAATTAATAATAATAATAATTATAAACATAATATATAATATACAATATATATAACACAAAAATACAAACTCGTCGAATTTTATCAATGGGATCGCGTGTACCGACCGAGGATCGTTATCCATATTCGCGTTTCGTGTCAATCGGTGAAAACATCGCGGACGAGCTTATGAAAAGACGTGGCTCGAGCATCCGGTTAGAGAAACGTCGAAGAAATAGCAGAACGCAAAGTGGTTTGCGAACGAACACTCGCCTTGCAAATTGCGGTATCGTCTGTATGCAGGCTACGAGGATTGTGTAACCATAGCCTCTGGTTGCCATAGAGGCAAGCGGCTATGATGCATCTATGGTGCATCCGCCGTGACCCCGGTGCATGCGCGTACACCCGTGTCGCTTGCAAGATCCTATCGGGATAACGCCCATATTCACCTGTCTTCAATTGCGTACACACCTGTTTGTTCACTTATAGTGGCGAACTTCGCCGAAATTTTAGCCAAAAGTCTTGGAAAATTAGAAAATGTTTTTTCTTCTAATTTTAACCCTTTTCGTAATTTTAACCTTGAAATTTCTGTATATCGTTTAGAGCAACAAAACATTGTCACAGAAACGAAATCTCGATGAAACATATATATTGCTTCTCAGTGGAAAAAAAATTTTGAAAAACAAAGCGTTAATGAGAAAAGTCAAAATATTCAAAGTATATCATACAACTGATTTGAGTTAAATATATATGTGTTGTATTTCATTTATAAATAAATAATACTTAAGATTATATTCAATATTATTAAGATAATAATATTTAAGAATTATCTTTTTTGTTACTAAATTTACGATAAATATCATTTGAATATTTAATCTTATATTCATTAAATTAATAGTTTCAGTATTTGGAGAATAATTTAATGGATGTAGAAATACATATATCGGAAAAACTGCACGACTTGTACCCCATTACGATTCATCTCACTGAAGGGCCCAGAAGCAACTGTTCTGACTAGGAAATGAAGACGACTTTTTTGCCATAAAATTTTATTAATATGCAAACATTTGAATCGATATAAATTACAAAACAAATTACAGGCGCGATCGCTCAGTACCAGACAACGCCACTCCTACTCGAGGTCTACCCCACGCCCCCTCACGAATCACGTGACCCAAATCAACCAATCGCTAATTTTCGTTGCATTAGCATTGTACCTGAAGAGGCCTGATTTTCTGGATTACCTCCGCTAAAATCACTTTTAGTGATAAAATAAAAGTTTTGAAATGATTAATGAAAAAAGCTTTGAAATGATGAAAAGTAAAAGAAGTTGCTTCATGTATTTGTAAAGCATAATAGAACAAACAAACAAATAGAGGATAGAATTTTTATTTTCGATTTGTTAATACCTTGATTTCAATATTAGGACATCTTATATATGTATATGTATATCAATAATCTATAATAAATCATAGAATAGATGTCTTATTGCTTAACGCTCTAAATGAGACGATTCTTTTACTGCTTATACTGTTTACATTTCCTTGATTTTTGCAATTGGTGCGTGATTCTGAAAGCGAACTCGACGTTTCGTCGTCGTAATTAGAATTTATGGCAGCTATCGCATTAACATCGAGAAATTATGACGCTTCGAACGTTTCACACGTTTTTGAGGATTTAAGGTCTACAATTACTTATGCTAATGTATCCTTTGTATTCGCCATTTTCTCTTAGCAGATATATACGTTACATAAAGTTAAAAAGTTTAAGGGGGTTTTAATTCTATGATAATCAAGCATCTTTTTTTCTATGGTTGGTTTACTTTGAAATTAATTTACTGTTTTATTTTTAATTATACTTTTGTGTTAAAGAGATAAAGTAACGACAAATAACAACTTGTTGAAATAAATATTAATGATAATACTATATACAGAAATGATTCAATAATAATAGTAGAAGAATTTTAACTAAGATATAGTATCTAAAAAAATTGCTATTTTTTTTCTTTCATTATAAAAATTAAATACCAAATATCTTATTCGTGTAAATGTAATAAATGATATGTGTATATAGAAAGAATTCAATAAAATTTCAACGCATTTCATTGTAAAATTAGATAATTTCATTATAAAAATTAATATCAAATGGAAAATTAGTAGAAAATGTTCAACTAAAAAGTAACATCTAAGAAAAGTTACTACATTTCATTATAACAATTAAATAATTTCATTGTAATTTTGTTAAAAAAGTTAAATATCTTATCTAACATGCGTATTCGCAAAAAAAGTTGCTCAACCTAAATTTCAGAAACATTTATTGAAAACGTCTTAATACACAAATATTTGCTATTATAAAAATAAAATATCTTACCTTTAAACGCAAAAACACAAACAAACGTGTACAAACGAATCTTTAAACACAAAATTAATACAATTTTAATCTCTTGGGAGAAAGAATTAAAGAGACTCTAACCAATGAATATCGTCTACAAGGAAAATATGTTTTTGTGTCAGGCAAACTCTTGAAAACTTCTAATGATTTCTACTATAAATCCTTATACTTAATCGTTTAAAACGGCTCTTGCTTTTTGTTCGGCACTCGCGAGCAGAACGATGGTTTTCACCGATCGACAACGTGTTAAGTAGTGCATACATTTCTCGACATAAGAATGTACTTTTCCGATCTTACACGCCGGCTCTGTAATTTCTAGCTTCATGAGTCTCGTAGAAGAATTCGCAGGTGGAGTTTTCTATCGCACGTTGTTCATCATTGATTCTGGGATTTGCTATTAGTCTGTGCGCATTGAGCGTGAACAAATAGCGTAGATCTATCTTCGGTACTTGCATCGCTCGCCACTGACGCTTTACACGTGCAATTAATCATCTCGATGATTTACGACTGTAATTCTAAAATATCAATCCCAATAATTCAGAACTGATTATCAATCAAGGATTTAATTCGCGTTTGAAGCGAACTCGGAGCAAAAGCTGTTATTTTTGTAACTATATTGAAATATTTGGTAAATAATTGGGCACTTGCCAATGCAATTCCATTAGAAACTTTATGCTTTTATATTTCAGCAGTTACGATTAACGAATTTCATATTCATTTTTAATAAGTAGCTGATGCTTCATAAAATTTGTATAGAGTTTAATGTAGTTAAAAATATGTATTTCAATCATTTTAAAATTTCAACAAGCACTTAAAGCAGCTCTGCAGATTCTTCAACCACCTAATTATTACAATATTAGCTATTCTTTTTATCAATATTTATTAATAGTATACATTAAGATTATAAATAGAGAATCATTTGAATTGTATTTATGTTACAATAATTTAGAAGTAAACAAATACCTATTGTAACATATCTTTATATATTTGTTATATATCTATGTATTATTAATATACTAATATATCTTTAATTGGTTAGTTAAGATTAGTTAAGTTGTCATTTTGTGATTCTAGTCTTTAGAATACAGTCTTTTCATTTTTCTGATAATGGATTATATCATATTCAAATCTATAATATGAAAGATAAGAATATCATAAATACAAGAATAAATATAGTACATATCTTCATTTGTCTTTTACATTATACATTTCACGAAATTAAAGCTAAAACAAATAGTTTTTCGACACAAATAAGTTAATATTATTTTTATACTATTTTTAAATATTATTTTCAAATGATTAGATAAATTGATCGATGTATTCAAAATTATTGATTTCATTAAAAAAAAACTTGACTTCGAAATTTTCCTCGCGATTCAAAAAAAAATGCGATTTGCATCGCATTTTTTTACACCAACTTCTGTGTATAAAACATTTTTTGTATATCAATGTCGCATAAGAAACTAATCAAAATTAATCCAAAAATTAGAAAAATCTAAAAATTGTAATAACTTTGAATATTTAGATAATTTTATATTGTGAAATTCATATGTTCAGCCATTTATCTTTCTAAATTTTTCTCTATTGTCTAAAATAGTAGAATATTGCATAGATATTGAAATTAACAGTTATTGAAGATAACACAAGTCGAAAAATACATATTTGAAGATTAATGCATTATATATTCGTTATAATTCGTTATATATCCATCATTCAGTATAAAGTTTCAGACTTCTAGTAACTTTAAGTAACTTAAATTTATACTTCGTCAATTACAAATGGAATAGTTCTATAATTCTTCGTTAGTTATAAAATGAAATTCTATTCTCAGCCGAAGAATGCGGCGTTAACATTGAAATAAAACAATTGCACTATTCCGTTGCATATTGTGAAAAACCAGTCACATTCCAAATATAGTGATACGAGAGCCGCAGATCGTTGGATTATCTCTCAGGTAGAAGGACGATTTCTCAAACTCCCGTTCTAAACAGACCATCTAAAATCTAAGCGAGCGTTACAAAATTTCCTTGTTCGGTCCCCTTCGTTCTAGTCCCATGGCGCGCGTACAAATGAGATATGGCCTTCGAAAAGAAGATTGAAAAAAAAGAGGAACCGCGCTTTTGAAATCGCTGCTAGCTGCAATCCATTTCGAGAGCAATACAGCGGGGAGAGAGAAAAAAAAAAAGGAAAAGGAAACGAATCGATACGGGAAGAGTGTGCTGGTTCTTGCGAAAAAGGGAAAGAGAAAGATACGACGAGCAATAAGAAAAGAGAGAAAGAGAGGAGAAGTCACGCGAATAGAAAATGCCCATCTCTTGAGGTCATCTCGATCTCGAGCCTTGGCCATCGAGGGAAAGTGGATTTCTGCCTTTTATGTCACATGTGGTCGACTTTTGATTCTTCCCTTCTCTTTCTGTAAATTTGACTTTTCAATTTGCCACTTAAATATTGGAAGTATGTGAAATTGATCAAAAAATTTTGTAACTTTCATCTTTTCTCATTATTATTTCCTGGAAAAAAGGAAAAGTTTATTTTATTTAAACTCAACTGAAAGTGTGGATAAAAAGTTATAATTATCTATTTCTGATATATTTTGTAGGATAGTTGTCATATTTCTTTTAAAAAAGAAATTATGTAGGTACAATTATTTATTCTATTATTTATTCCAATTTATTTATTCCATTGTTATACATATATTCTCTTATTTTCGTTACCAAAATGTTTATATACAGAATTATTATATACACTTTATTTAGAGAATATATTTCTTGTTAAAAATTTATACATAAATGTAAATAAGTCGCCAACATATGAAAATGAAATGTAAACGTAATCGTTATATATATTTGATACAGAACATAATCAGTAATCAACAGCAAGTATAATAATTTTTTTTTCAATATTACATATCAAGAAACTGCATTTACACGTACAGTTCAGCTACCTGTGATTTGTGAAAATTCCTGCACACAATTAAGTAAATATACAAGTAAAACCTAGCAATATGAAACTTTCTGATCAATCTAATATATTCTCATATAATTTCCTTCGTCACCTCGGTTTCTTAATCTATACATCAGTACAAATATTCAATATTAATTAGCCAGAAATAGTTAATTTTAGTCTTATCTATTATTCTTCCAACATTAGAAGAAATCGTAGTAAAACATGTAATAAGCATAGATATTAATTAATCTTTAGATACGCAATATTCACAATACATATATGCGTACACTATACACACGTAAGTAATTTATTTAGAAAATTCATAAAATTATCTGTCGAATAAAATATTTTTGTATTCTAATATTAATTAAATATATTATATATAGCACAAATTATAATATCTAATATTAATAAGTATAATTAGATTTATTTATCATAATTATATTTAACATTCGTTAGATTCATCGGTGTATATGTATTCATTTGCAAATTTAAACTATTTTGAAATTACCTTCTATCTTTTCTTCCATACTATAATTCAAAATTTCATTTACTGCTTTTCAATTTGTCGTGCACGTAAACTTATTTTCATCGAGAGGTTGAGGACCTTCGGCTAATCTGAAAGCTTCATGGCTTCACCGTGCAATTAACATTACCAGACAGATTCTATTCCAGGTAATATCAACTCTGACTTACTAATTGTGTAAAAAGTATTAAGCATAATCTCAGTCATAGCTGTGGTAATAGTTTTCATTCGTCGTTTACCGCGGAAATTACAAAGGTTGGATCACCGGGGAAACAGCAAATAAGAATAGTTGCAACGTTGAACGATCAAATAAATTACTTGCTTTTTTCTTTGTTGTTTTCAAAAAGTCATCTTCCTCTTTGAAAAACTGTTATAAACAAGGAGAAAGAAAAAAAAAGTGAATTTTCTAATTTAACGACTTTTCCCAATTTTTGGCTTTTAATGCTCTGTGTTTTTTCATAAAACGTAAAAATAAAAAGATAGGCTAAATCTCATATTTCTCGATGTAGAAGATCGAAAGAATATGTGAAGCCATCCGAGATAGAACGAAAAGAAAGAAAAAATGTAGCAAGATAGCCAAAATTGAGGAAAGCTACTAAACTAGAAATTTATCAAAAAGAAAATGTTAGAAACAAAATTGAATTAATGTTAGCAGAATTTCAAAACTGTTTGTTGATCACGAGTGGCTTAAACGCAACTGTATTTATAATTCATGCCGCACTTTTACTTGTTTTACGTTTCGTTAGACTCGCTTTCGAAATTTCTAAGCAAGAAAATAGCAACTACAGTTGAATTATTTAATCATTGAATTAAATCATTATATATATATATATATATATATATATATATATATATATAATATATACACTATACACATACATTATTTAATAGATATTAGTTTAGTACACCAATTAGTTTAGAAGATATTTTAATTTTAATTCTGTAAAACTTATAGTATGAAAGAAAAGGACAACATAAATATATAAAGGACCCAAAATACCGTTGCCATTTTTTTCTTGTCTTTCATACAATAGATTTTATAAATCTACTAAATTAATGGCTTTTCGATATAAAGAGCTTAATACAATTTTATTGCAATAAGCTCGAAAAATGAATTCTACGATTCCGCTTATGAAATGAATTCTATGTATTCATCTATAGGAAAACCAATCACACCAGTTTGTAACCTCCTCGAAACCATTCACTTCTTGTCTAAACCATTACCTAGCAGGTAGTTTGCCAGTATTTCGCATTTATAGATTAAAACCAATCATTCCGTATAAATATATCGAATTATATACGATTTGTATATTAAATAACGTCATTATTTCCGTCGGATAATCAAAATTTGGTGTTTAACTAATTTTGACTTTTATTATAATTGAAATTTCATCAAGACGCGTGTTATTTATTCTTTCATTCCACACAGAAATTGTTAGATATAAAAAGTGCTTCAGCGACAAAAGTCAGTTTCGAGAAAAACGTTTCTAAATATTTAAAGTATTTCTTATATGCAATATATAATATCAAAAAATTTAATACTTCTTAATAGTTATGAGTTATATAATGAATTTATGAATGAAATGAATTTAAATTATAGTCTTATTATGTAAAATGATAGAGGGAGCATTGTTGTTCTTTTTAATATTATTCTGCATTATTCGTTTAATATTTACATAATATTTAAAAAAAATATACAATATTAACATAATACATATATATCTAATAAAAAGAAAAACGATGAAAATTTTCTAGTCTCCTCCTTTAACTCATTTGAACAGTAACATGAACTATATCATCATTACATTCTTTATTATTATGTTAAATTAATTTTTTTATTAAATTAGATTTTTTATCTTTTGGTTGATTAATCAAATCTTTAACAATCGATATCGCATTGCATTCAAATTGATTAATGTTTGATCAACATTAGCTTACTACAGCTCCGTCAATTTTCAACAATGAAACTTAAAAAATATGTACAAAAAAGGAATATAGAATCCAATATATAAAAATATATATTAGATATCCTTGCTTCAAATTGTGCAATCACAGCTATTATATACGTAAGAAATGTCAAAAAGACATTTCGTGTAAAGTACAAGAGAAACAATCGGTGATAGAAATGGAACCAGTAATAGTTGATCCGCGGCCATTAAATCTATCGTTAGTCGAACAAATTTCACCGATCGAGAAAAACTACTGGAAATGTCACTGGACTCGCAACCTGAAATCCTAATCCGCGTCTGAAATTTTGTTGACCACGCCCATTCTCTTATTGCACCTGCAAGGTATATTCCTATAATCATAGAAACACGATCGGCGCTATGCGCACACTTATCGTGCCTCTGCATATACGTAGAAATGGAATCGAGTGTCTCACAAGTAGGTTCTTGAAGTGTTCGATTCAAAATCTTTATAAGTATCTCTAATGACACTTTCAAATCATACTCAAATTTGAGCGGAATGGTTTCGAGTATTTCATAAGTACATACTTCCAGAAAGTAATAACTTCCAAGTAGACTCGAATACCGATAGATAAAGTTGTAATCGAATACCTTGCAAGTATATAGTTTCATTATAAATGCCAGGATGAAATATGTTCCTGCTTCTCCATACGCGATTTTTAAAATAATGTTGCATTCGCACTAGGCAGGCGCGCATGCGTCTGACGCTTATAGAAAATTCAAAATCGTTATTTTGTAATGATATAATGAACAGCGCTTTCGTTCTCCAAGATGTTTTAAGTATTGAATTTGCGATTTTCGCGAATTTAATCTAATCCTCACTAAAATCCTAATTTAATCTAATCTGACAATTGATAAAAGTGACAATATTGAAAAAGTGATAATACATCCTTGTTTGACATACATGGTAGACTATAAACGTTATATGGTCTATTAATGTATTCATAAATAAATTGGAATACATACTTGTTAGAGTATTTGTAAAAGATACAGATACAATCCTCGATGATTGTGCTACTTACGATTAGATACATTTTGTGTTCTTGGGGTTTAAACGTTATTTATACGATGTTGATTATACATAATGTATGCTTGATCCCATCACTATCCGCGGATTCTACTCGTTCCAAGATTCAATATACTCATTGCAAATTAACATTTTTACGATAAATGTTTAGTTTGACGGTGGTTTCCTAATCTTGTCTATTTCGCTTTACTTTTCTTTATCATTAATACAAAATTACGTTTGAAACTAGTATTTGAAACCCATGGGACGAAATTTATTGCTGGATATTGAATTTGACTCGTTTAATACGTATATTGGACTTGATCCCATCAGTAGCGTAGTATTCTTGTTGTTTTTCGAACGGACCACGCCAGAACGAGCGTACAGGCCGCTCCTCTTATGTGAGCCCGTGGAGCAAGACTTTTACGAAAGTCCAGCATCAACGCGAGAAAGTAAAGCGTATCGAGTTTGCCTTCGGGCCAGCTATCTGCTCCATTTCCCAACCTCGTCGTGTGGCCATGCCGCGTACGATGTCATATCCGACGTATCCGCCTGTAAAATGCAAATAACCTCCTTTTTTCATGGGTGCATGTCCCTTTTCCCGAGGCGGCCGAACGGTAATGGAGAGGAAGTTACCGATTTCCTACGTTATTCTTCGATAAATCTGAGAATCAGCCCGCCCTGAGTTGCAACGGAGGAAGCAATTTACCACGTTCATTACCATTATTTAATGTTCGCCGATGGTTCCACTGCAGTCTCGCGAATACGAGAGCCATGGAAAGACGGCTAGGAAACCACGAAACGTTCTCCTCCGTAATTAGGTTACGCGTAGGATTCGAATACTCTCTTTATGGAAGAGAAAATGTGAAGTATCGTTATGTACGTAGAATAAAGCAGATCCCGATTGAGAGTTGAATGGAATGCATGCCTGGTGTGAAAATCTAATTGACAGGAGAAAATTGTATTTACCAAATTCATTACCAATGATTCGAAAGTTGATGTAAGACACAAATTCAAAAAGAAACCTTAACATTTGATAAATTATCCCCTTTATGGGACAAAAAACGTAAAATATTGTTGCGTACATGCAATAAAGTGAATTTTGATTAGATGTTAATTCACAATCTGTTATTCGAAGCTGTTCTTAAACTTTTAAATATATAAGTTCCATTCCTCTTTCATAGAATATCATAACATCAAATATATGAAACAACTAATGCAATGTAATATAAAATTAATATAAAATAATATAAAATTAAAAATTAAAATTAATTTGTATTTACGTGTCTTTAGCAGGAAACACAGTCGACTGAAACCGTTTTTCTTCGTTGCTGTTTTACAGCGTCGCAAGGTTTACAAGGTTGTTTGAACGACAGGTGTAAGCACTTGTGTTGACAAGCTAAGACAAATTATACCAGCCGATTATTAAAAACTCTTGAAACTATCTTCCTCTTCTAAGAACATGAAAGTCTCCGTCCTGTTATTTCACTCAGTATTATAAAATTTAGAAACGCGTATGTAATACTCCTTATAAAATTCAATTATAAGTGAAAATTGTTAAATGAACTATTCGTTTTTAAAAATACATTTATTTTCTCATTGTTTAATAAAATAAGTAAATGATAATAGGTAAAACAAAATAATCATGTTCAAACCCATACGTGAGAGAAATTACTAGAAATAATTAGACTGGGGATTTTTATGCAAATTCGTATTTTTGAAAATATAATTAAAAAAATAAGACTTCGATAGAAAAGCGTTTGTGACAAATATTACGAGAAGGATATCGAATATTTTATGTGACGTGTATTCTGCAATTTTGTACTCTTAAATTTTCTATAAATGCATAAAAACTCGCGGTCTTATTATGACAGAGAGAACAATCAAGATAATAGTCGAGAATACTGACCATTATCCGAGTCCAGCCATTAATTGAAAAGTTTCAAAACTATACTCTCGCTTGCCAATTTATTCCATTCATTTTCTGCGATTATCGGAGGGAAAAGGGCGCGCACGTAATTTCACATATTTTCTTGAAAGATCATAGATTGCATCTAACCTTCGCGCACGCACGACGGTACACGTAAATCCCACCTTAGTATTTTTTTTTCCTTTCCAGAAACAATGGTTGAGAGACCATTGCTTTGCGAGTTTCCTGGTTTCAATTAAGCTTTCGCTTTCCAAGTAACTCTCGTGCTAATTACAACCATGTGATGTATACTGCGCGTATGCTTTAGACGAAATTTCATTCCGTTATTTTCTTTGAAAAAATTCCTGCAGTCATTTCGCTTCGAGAGTTTAAGAGCAACGTGTGAAAAATTAAATTCTAGCAATTGTAGCAGAATTGCTGTTCGAAGAGATTAACTTTAATAAAGCTGTATGATAAATATGTATGTCGAAATAAAACATTTTATAGCAATTTTTAGATAAAATAATTTTTATAGCAATTTGAACTGGAACATTTATTAATAAACATAACATGCGATTTTAATATTATATTTCTAATTCTATAACAGTTGTGTTAATATCTAATTTGTAGTTATTCTATAAATAATCTCTAGTTATTCTAATAGCAAGTAAATTTAAATTATATAATTAAATATGTAACGTTAAATTATATTGACAAAGAACTCATTTAGAATGTTATAATATTTCTAATTTGTCTTAATGCATTGATTTTTATTTTCACTGAATAAACATAAAGAAAAAGCCTGTTGCATAAAACATCCACTACTTAGGTATATACCAGACGCAAATCATCATATATTGTATAAATATTATACTTCTACAATAAGCGTATATCTATTTACGACTAATCAAATTATTAATTAAAAATCACGAAATTTGGAAAAAAATGTTTTTGTATGAACTAAAAAATAAAATTACTTATTAAAATAGATACATAATATAAAAAACTGCACGACTTGTACCTCAGTACGATTCGTCTCACTAAAGGCCCAGAAGCAATTGTTCTGACTAAGAAATGAAGACGACTTTTTTGCCATAAAATTTTATTGATATGCATTATACATTTGAATCGATACAAAACAAATTACAGGCGCGATCGCTCAGTACCAGACAACGCCACTCCTACTCGAGATCTACCCCACGCCCCCTCACGAATCACGTGACCCAAATCAACCAATCGCTAATTTTCGTTGCATTAGCGTTGCACCTGAAGAGGCTCGATTTTCTAGGTTATCCCCGCTAGAATTACTTTCAGTGATAAAAATAACGAACTAACGAAGCAGCAAATGTGTTAAATTATCAGCATATGGCAAAAATATTCTGCAAATGATTGTATACATGATTATATTTCTCAAAGGAATGAAATATTTAATATGAAATTTCGGAAAAATGATCATAGAATAAAAATAGTACGAACACCGACAAATGTGTTAAATTCTCATAAAGGATATTCCATAACAATCATACACTTTCCAAAAAGAATAAATTATAATTATCAAATGCAAAGTTTCAAAAAAAAAAAAGAAAAAAAAAGAGCGATAGAACAGCGAATAACAGAATCGAGTTCGAATTCAATTGCAAGCGTTTGAATTTTGGTCATTCATAGATAAAGATTTCCTATCGAGTAGAACCTGTTGGCGCATGCATACCGATAGATTTCCTGTTAATTCGAAAAGGTGATCTCTCTAAAAAACAAGGCTCAAAGTACGAGTATCAGAATGACATGGAAACCAAACCAGAAAAACCAGGCGAAGACCAGTCCAAATATTTTTCAGTTCTCTTTCCTCGATTTCTTTATAGTTTCTTATAAATAGAATTTATACGAGCCTGTATGTGGTTGAAATCTTTCTTTTGTACAGAGAAGAAAAGATGTTTGATCTGTTGAGCGTCCTTGTCCACCTACAATATTTCTCTCTCTTTTTCTCTCGTTTCCTTTCTTCTTTCGAAATTCACGACACCGATCTAAGACAAGCTGTGATCCCCTGATCGCAGCAGTTTCACCAGGGGGAAACAAATTTAAAAAGCGATCTCGAACGATTCCTACCGTCATTTACTTTCGCTGAAACCTGTTGTTCCATTTCGTTGTTTTCTTTTTCTATTTGCGTTTTCTTTTCTGTTTCTCCCATTCCTTCTTTCCTTGTTGCTCATTACATTTTGAAAATAAATACTTGATAAACAAAAATCCATGTTGAGAATATTTTATAATTTTTTAAGTTAGTTTTTAATATGATTTTAACAAGTTTTAATATAGTTTTTCAATAACAATATATTATAATATTTTATAATTTATAGTTCATTTAATTTATACACGGCGCAAATGTAGTTATTATTGTAATATAAAGTCATGCAATGCACATATGTATATATATTATATGTATTATGTGTTTATGTTTTTGATTTTATTTTATTACGATTATGTTATTTTATGTTTTATACGATTAAAAGTATGTTAAGATGAATTAACATCAAGCTTGTTAAGTATAATATTTTTTCTTTCGAAACGATATTGGAAAAATAAGGCTCTAATATTTCTTTTTATTTAATATTTGCTGTAGTAGTTTTCATTTTATAAGTACTTGTAAATTATGTAGATCTAAATCAAACTCACATACAAAAATTTGTGTACACTAAATATCTTGATAAAATTTATTTCTTTTACATCGATAATTTGAATAATTCTTTAATTACATAATAACAATGATCGATAATTATTTAATTAAATTTTATTATGACAATGTATATTTGACAAGCAAAGTTTTAGCTTAAAGCTCAAACTGATCTACTTAAAAACATAATTTTTATATTATTCATATTTTTTTTTATTTTTACATTTATTTATATTCTTGAAACTTTTCCCATCGTTACTATACTAATAAAAGATTCTCACATAGCGCTTTACTAATGAAAGATAATCATTTTTCACTTTCAGCCCATGTCTTTTTCTGACAACGAGATCGAAAGTTCCCAGAGATCTTATATAGATATAAAATTGAAAGTGTTAATATTTAGAGTTGCACTGTAATATAAGTCATTAAAAATTCCGTTTACTGACTCAGGATATCCTATTGAAAACGAAAGCTTCACGTACACGTTCTCTCTTTCGACTGTCAATAGTAATAACAGCTATTATTCGCGATAAATATGTGCACTGAATATTAATGACACCGCCAAATAAGGGGATGCATATTAGAAAATTCATTTCCATGTAATAAATTTGAAATAACCTTACAGTTACAAATAAAAAAAAAGAAGAAAGTTTACTCACTACGAATTTTTTTAGAGTTAAAAATTTAAAATAAAGTTTTTAAATTTTAATTCTAGTATAGAATAAATTTTACAATCAATTGAATGAAATTTAATTATCTATTTCTGTCTCTATTTGTGAAAATTTAAATCTAATATAAAAAACAGAATTAAATAACTTCAAGTTTTTTTCAATTGATTTAATTTAATATTTGATTTCATATTTAATAATTTAATATCTAGTTTAATATTTTAGTTTTATTAGATTTTATAAATCTACAAAGTAATAATTGAAACAATCAGTATTTTACAAAATATTTTCCAAATCATTTCTGTAAAATTATAATATTTTATTCAATATAATTGTATAATATAATATGATATATTTGATATAATTATTATTTTAACAATATGATATAACAATTAATTAATACAATAATATTTTGCATAATTATCCATAATATAAATTAATTATCATAATCACATCGAAATTACAAAATTACAAAAATCACAATAGAGAGACATTTAAAGAAATTTTCACATTTCTTGCCTATTTTCTTTTAAAAAAGAACTTGCACAAAAAACATTTGCTCTTTTCTGACTAAAGAAACGTTGTATAACGTTGTAACGTTGCTTTACATATTTACATATACCTATGTTAATATTTAAGCAAACTATAATTTTTGTTTCCCAATATTCAGGTGAGTACTACATGGTACGTCACTTATGAATGCTGATATTGCACTAACACTATGCTAATTATTAACGCATTGACACTTGTGATATAATAATGCAACACAACAGTTAAAACTTTGTTACTTTGAAGCGATGCAAAGAGATTAAAAGAAAAATCTCTAGACTTATTAGCAAACGAGGAATATTAATTTAACACTAATTTATGGACAAAAAGTTTTACTTCTCATTGATTGCAAGTATATGCAAAATATTTAAATATATTGATTCTTTAAAAACAGTAGTAAAGGAAGTAATTTAATAAATATAAACTATTATAGGAAGCATACACTATCATATATAAATATTAATTGGACACTTTCAATAAATAAAATAATTTATATAATAATATCTCCATCAAGAGATTGATATTTTTATTTCATTTTCATACCTACGATGAATCCACTCTGCCGAATTTAATCTGCAAGAAATATATTTGTATCATCCAAATTCCACATTTCATACATATTTCAATTTCTCTAATACTTCAATATAGAAAGGACACATCTAATTAAGATAATTACGAATTAACCTTCAGTCACCTTCAATTATTATCTTTTTATTTAATTGATTGCAGTTAAATTTAAAAGATTTATTTGAATTCTATTTAATAGATCTGCAATAATTTAGAACTCTCCAAATACTTATGCACGATAGTGTACCTGTTTTAGCAAATGAGAACCCGTAACTAATAAATAAGGATCGATGTAAAGTAACCTTAAAGAAAATAATTGAAAGTGACCTTCAAGAAACGTAATAAGTATGAATTATTATATAAACATAGGAAGTACTCATTTTACAAAATAAGTACCTACATCTAACAAATAAGTATCGACGTAAAGTAATTACATAGTACTAGTAGTTTTACTAAAATTCACGGATACTTATTATTGCTACTTAATGTTATGGAATTCTATAGAAAATGCAAGTCACATTATGCTCTGAGGCGCATCGATCACTTTTACCGCAACTACCGGAAGAGAAAACAATAATCACTTTGAGAATTTATTGCAGCCTTAGATATCAGTAATATTAGTCATTGATATTATCAACAATTTCCTTCCACGCATTTCTCTCACGCACATACTTCTACAAGTTCTTCTTCATTCTGGTTCATGAAAAACGATCCGAGTAACTTTTATCTCGTATGAATCTCTCCGAAAAAGAACATGCTATACGTCTTAGTGAATATTATCACATAATCATCGAAAATTTAGATCTAATATCTAAAAATTTCTAATAATTGTATCTTATATTTGAAAAAAGTATAATATCTATGTGCAATTTTATATTTTGCTATTTATATTAGAACATTGATACTATTTGATGAGTTCGATAGAATTCTCTAAAATTTCTCTATTAATTAATATTAATTTTATATGCATGTACATATATTTTTATTTCTTCTATTATATGTTATGTTATATATTCTCCTATTTATTACGTTATTTATTCTTATTTTGAAATTGTTTGTGTTTTTTTATTCTATTATGAATCTTCTACTCGAATTTAGATATTATTTGAATAAAATACTTGGAAAATTATTATTTATATAATATATCGTCTTATTCGACTAAATTTTGTTTTCCAATAATTATACGCTAGTTTATTTTAACAAATGATTTTTTTCTAATTATTTCATTATTTATCTATCAAACGAAGTAACATTTCAGTTCATTTGGAATTTTACATTTGAATAAATGTTTTTTTGAAATAATATCTCAAATAATAAAATATCACGTATAAATATCAATATGTAGTATTATGTAAATATGAATAATTATTGTTTATTATGTAGCAGTGTTAAAGCGTTTGCTTCAACAGTGGTAACTGAAATAAAAATTTGTTCAAAAATGTCTTATCTGATTTCGACGTTCTAAACAAAACGTACTTTTTAATAATACTCATTCCTTAAATAAAAAAAATAAAATAAAATATATAAAGAAGAACAAGTTATTCTTTGTCTTCTATTTATCTTCTCAAACAAATAATCCTGCTTCCACTCACAATTTTATTTCCATTCAGATTCCAGACCAAAAAGAAAAGATTGAACGCACAAAACCTGAAAAGTTCGTAATTAAACTTAACAAACTGTGATCCACGACGATTCAATCTGTTTCAGAATTACGACACGCTGAGCAAAGGAAAGAAGTCGTGGAGTGTTCGACTGGGGCTATCGAGGCAGAATCAAGGCACCGATGATCCCAGCAAAGGGTGGGGAACGATAAGCGGCGGTAGCGGGATTTCGCGTCAAATGATCTACGGGGATCCATGGCTCTATGGTACGGTTCGGTCTTCGAGGCCTTGCCACGAGGCGCGAGGCTTCATGACACCACCGCCCCCGCCGCCTCCGGGAGCACCAATATTGGTAGTATGTTCCTGCCCGGAATTTCTCAGCGGGACCACACGGAAATTCGGCAACTGCCGCAAGTGCGGTGGTCACCGATTGGCTGGTGTACCTTTAGGAGGAACATGCCGGCTACCGGCGGTTTCGTCGAGGTCGAGGCCCAGTCTCGCGGGTAAGTATCACTGTCGACGAAAGAATCTCGCGGTTACGGTATCGATTACTGATCTTTTGTACTTTGTGCTCACGTCTCGCAGGAAATGTGAGCAAGAGAAAGATAGGTTTAACGATTAACACCCGTGCCGCTTAGATCGGTTGCCGTTTGTTAACACGCGTTAAGTAGTGAGTTGCTAAGTCTGTTAATAAAATTTCTCGAGTGACACACTTGAGCGAAGATTCGAAATGTATATACATAGCTTCGCTTTACGCAGCATTTACTTCACTTGTCATGCGAAGTATATGAATTTATATACTACAGATGTGCTTTTAGCTAGAACATTTTCTTTTATTAACTTCCTTCATTTTTAAATGAGCTTTACATTGCTTTACAAACTTACGCTGCTACACTCTTAATATTCAATGCATTATCACGTCGAATAAAGATCAAATTCAATTGTTCGTGCTTTACGCGTTAAGAACAAAGTTACATATTAATAGCAAAAGAATTTCGAATATGTATCGAGAAATATAAAATAACGCAAAGCAAATTAAAACAAAACTGGGAGCGATCTCGCGGTTAATCCATGGTACTTGAAAGTTAAAAAAATATTTCACACAATTATAAATTCGAAAATAAAACAAATTGCACACCGTATTCGAACAATTCCCTCTTAACTAAATAACAATTCACTTTTATCGTTAATGAAAATCTTGTCGCGAAAATCAACAGGAGTGCTGAGGTCGTCGATAGACGATCCCTACGACCAGATGCGCCGGAATCGGCTAGTGGAGCCGAGAACGCGAGCGCGGAGCATCTCGCCGCACCGGCCGTTGTCGCAGCGCGACTCTCGGAGCCAAAGTACGGCGCGGAACGGGAGAGAGCGGAAGGGCTCAATCGAAGGTACTTCCTCGAAGTCCGAATGGTTCGACAAAGAGGCGAGCGCGAGCTACGAGGACGCAGGGCACAAGCAACGAGCGAGTTTCACCGGTGGTGCGTCCACGAACGAGTGGCTCGAGGAGACGCCGTTGGCGACGGATCCGCGAAATCAATCGGCCACGACGGCCGCCACCGCCAGGCTGGCCCGGATTCCGAAAAAGGTGAAAAGCGCGAAGAACGACTGGTCGGATTGCGCGGCGATGAAAACGCCAGAAGCCAGTCAGACGAAGGGCAATCATCATCAGGATGAGTGGAAGGAGAGACCGTTGAGCGCCGGCGACTCGAGAAAGAGCATCCTCGTGTGCGACGTGAATCCGTATCTGTTGTTGAAGAAACAAAAGGACGAGGACGATCTGAGCGACGATCTGTCGGACAACGCCCTCGAGCAGGAGGACGCGAGGCCGCTCTCCAGCCTGTTCGACCCGTCGAAAGTAAAGTCGATCGAGAGGATACCGAACAGGAGCGCGGTGGCGGCGATCGGTGGCCAGAGAATAAGGGTATTCAACGAGCCACGCGAGATCTCGGACGACGAGGACGACGTCTCGCCGATTACGAGGATCCCCATACCAAAGGTTTCGCCGAAGCGACCGCCGAGAAGGCTGAAGGAAGCCAAACAAACGCTGAAGAGCATCCTGAAGCGGGGCAAGGTGCTCGAGACCCGAAGGAAGAACGTCCTGTTCAACGTCGACAACGTTATATTCGCGCCTGAGAAACCATCGGAGGTGACACGATTGTCTTGGAGCAGGATCGGGAGGATTGCCAACTGCGCCTCTGCCAGAGAGCAGCCTCTCCCGAGTAACGACGAGTCGGAGGAGGACGAGGAGGAGGAAGAGGAGGAGCAAGTCCCGGTAATTGCATCGCCGGAGCAGAGAGAAAAGTATAATTTCATCACGATTCCAAATATCAGGGATCCAAAGGTGAACAGAGTTCGACCGAAAGAGTCTAGAGTCACGCAAGATGTATGCCAAAACTCCGTCAACCACGTGGAAGAAATCAAAGTGGATAAATTCGTCCCCTCTGTTAACGCGGATCGCGTTGTCTCGAAGAAGAAGGAGAACACCGAGATGCGGCGGCAAGGCGAAGACGTCGTTCCGCGAAACTTCGCCGATCAAACGATTCACTCGTTGAAACGCGAAAACGCGAGGAAAGAGAACGAAGAAAGAAAGAGGATAGAAGAGACGAACGAGATCGGAACGAAGGAAGACATCGAATTGCAGATCGAGAAATGCGAGGATCGTATTCCAGGCATCGCTGTAGACGAAAAGGACCTGATACTGAAATCTGAGGGTAATCGCTTATTTTTTCTATCATCATCATCGTTTTTTAGAATATTCAATCATTTCAAAATCAAGATTACTCATAAACTATTTGTTACATAAAAAATAGTTCAGATAATAAATGAATGATTTTGAGGGAATCACAATTTAATGTAAGCTCTTCTGTAGATGAACGTGTGGAGATTATATGAAAGTCATCTCCACTTTTTGAAAATGGATTGATATATTTTTTAATCCATCAATCAATGATCGACATAAAAAGAAGTATTGATCTATGTCGAGAAATTATTAGTTTAAATTAATTATTGGTTTAGATTAACTTTAATTTTATTTTTATAAGCAAAAAATACGTGATTCTATTTTGAAAAATGATAGGGACCTTCTCCATGCGTTCATCTACGATTTATATAGATAATAACTCTCTCGAAACTATTGAATTATTGAACTAATAGTTCAAGATCCCTATTAAACTATTTTCTTTCTTTGTATGGCAGATTGTTTATAGATACTTTGCACTTATAGATTAATCTATAATATATACAGGGTGGTTCAGAACATGCCGGAAGGTAAATGAACATACTATAGAGAAAAAATCACTGATGTTGTGTACTTTTTGTGCAACGCAATGTCTAGAATTATTTTATAGATATATCAGTGCTCGTGTCACCGTCAGGATACATGAGAATTCTCTCATTTTGCAAAATGCGCATTGCTAAATGTTCATTAGCCACCGTATGTTCAAATGACTTTTGTTTTCTCAAGTAGTAACTTTCAGAATTGCTTCTTTTCGCACAAGCAGCAATTATTGCCTTCCTTCATTAACCTATCGCTATATTCATTTCGTTGCAAGAAAAAAAATAATATAAAAAATTGTCTTAATTATTTGAATTCCAATTCGTTTATATTTATTTTCTAAATTATCATATACTTGAATATTCTAGATTGTGATATTATTCAGCTTATATCTTGTAGACTGCGGACCTTTTATGCATTTATGCGAAATTTAAAAGCGCGTAGGATGCATATGATATGTAAAAATAATATCTAAAGTAGAACACTCGCCATTTTTAATAAGCAAGACAAAACTCCAGTTAGATTTTGTTGTAGAGATACAAAAAGTATCCACTTGAAAATGTTATAAAGAAAGCAAATAAAATTAATTTTCACGTTAGACAAACAAAACGAAAAATAAAATTATTTGTGATTCTATTTCTAATTGTTACTCAGTATTATGAATACCTTTTGAAATAATTTGTTTGACCATTGAAAATCATTCTTAGCGTGATATCATATAACAATGATAATTCCTTAAAAAATTTCCCCAATTTAAAATCATAAATCTTCAGACAATTTATAGAATAATTCTCCTTTCTCTGAGTATCACGAGCGTGTAATTATGCTTTTTAGATATCTCAGGCGTTTTCTCTTCTTTTCATAACTATTCACGACTTCACACTTGCATTTGATTAGGTATATCTTACTCAATAACTGTATTTATTTATCGAAGAATAAGTTCGTTCATTTTTCATGGCTAAATTATATATTTGTTGGTATCTTGTTTTTTATTTGTATAATTTTATGCAACATTGTGTACATTTGTTTCTGTACTTCTTTTATCTCATTATTATTAACAATATTATATTACAATATTATTAATATTGAATATTTATTAATAATTTTTTTATATTACTAAATATAAATATTATTAATAATATTTTTATAGTACATCTCAGTTTCTTAAATTATAATTCTTAAATAATTATAAATCTTATAATTAGCTAATTCATTAGCTATAAATTATTATCATGATTTAGTGATAATAATTTAATGAATTTTCATAAGTACTTAATCATAAATAATAATTTTAAATTCGTATTGTTTACTTGTTTTACCTTCATTTTAATTATAATTAATTATTACATATTATTTACAATAAAATACTCGAATATTACAGTAAATTACTTTACTCGAGTATGTATTATTAATTAAGAAACGTAAATTATAAAATACTAAAATAGAGAAAATTTGTAACACGTAAAGAGAATATTAAAGTTTGTAAAATGAATATTCATATTTTTATAAAGAAAATGTGCTTGCGAAAATTTTCTCTTTTGCCATTCATTTCTTTCTTCTAAAGAGATGCTTTACTCCAATTATGTAAGTCACCTTGTTAATAATTGTTAACAATCTCAAGTCTTTTAATCTATTAAATAAAGAAAACCTAAAAGTAACAAATAGAAAAATCCTATAATTTTATTTTCATATAAGTTTCATTTTAAATTTTTACTTGATGGAAATATAATTTATTTTCAATTAATTATATTTGAAATATCCTATACTTTAATATTTAATAGCACGTTTAAATTGTCACAATAGATTTTCAAATTCCACGAAATTTTATACTTTACAGTACTTAAACAAAATATATCATAAAAATTCTATGATTGTTTTAATTATTTAAATTTCTTTATCTAAGTTTTTCAATTATTAATTGTTTTAATTACATAACACTTGACACTTAACAATAATTGTAATTAATTTTTTATTGTAATATACGTCTTAGGTAGATTTTATAACATTTTTCATAAATTTACAGAGAACTCCAAAAAATCATCTTTATCGCGCAGTCAAAGCGAACGATCATTCAACAGACCAGAAGTATCAGCTGGAAACGTGCTTTTTATGGACACTATGCGCCTCAGCTTGTGCAGAAAAGTGAAAGAATCGAACGAACAAACAATTCGACGAAGAGATTCCATCGAATCCACCACGGAAACGATTGAAAGTTCAGACTTCATGAAAGACACTGACTCGATTAAAATAGAATTGTCAAATGGGAAAGAAGCCGAAGAAGATCCTGCTGAAAACATAATCAAACCAGAAACAGGACCATCAACAGACATACGTAACAACTTCGAAACGAAAGGCGATCATTTTCGAGGGATGAGACCAACAAGTTGGTCTCCTCCGCCTGGAAAACAGAAACACCGTTACAAAGTCAGCAGCTCCGATATGAAAGGGAAAATTGCGAATCACTCCGAATCGGAACGAAACAGTCCAATGTTAAAGACCACTTGGAGCACGTCGAATTCTTACGGATTATCAAAAATCGAAATCGGATCGTCGACCACCGAGAACAACGTGTATAAAATCGCAGTCAGTCCTCGAGCTTCGCCTCTCGTTCATCGATTGCAGATAGGGCCAGATACCGCTGGATCAAGAAGAACGTCGATTTTGATCAACGGTGACGCAACGCCCACCGAGATATCGCCAAACAACAACAAAGTGACAATCAGCGTCGGTGGAGAAGATAGCGTTTATAATCCGACGGTGATTTCAGTGAATTCGGATAATCTACCACGAATAAAAAGCTCGAGCGAAAATCGTACACTCGTGATCCTGGACAACTATAAATCAAACATCGTAGTCGAATCCGGTAAGGAAGGTGACAAAGAAGATGTGAAATCAAAACCGTCAAAGATCAGTGAGTCAGAGCTTATCGAAGAGGTTGAATGTTCTAGAAGAAAAAACGAGGTCTCGTCGGAGAAAAAAATGGTGTTAAGCGCTCCAGAAACGTCCGCGGAATCTGAGAAACAGACGAAGCCGACGAACGCCGAGAGCAAACCTTCCGTGACGGAGAAAAGCGCCAAGTTTTATATAACGAACGATCGAGTAACACGAACGGAACAGACGAGTAACAGTCATCAAAAAGACGGGGAACATCCGTCGAAACTCTCGGGACTGTCGAAGGAGGCGTTGATCTCAAAACTGTTAGAGGATTCTTTGAGAAAGGCAAGAGAAAATGGCGAGATACTCGACGAAGACAGCGGCGAGGCTATTTTGAAGATACTAAAGCAAAGTTTGTTGAAAAGTAAAGAGTATGAGAGTTCTGAGTCGACTCTCGAGGCAAATTACTCAAGAGCGTCCAGTTTAAATTCGGACGGCGACTTCATTTCGACGAATCTTTTCCTCGAGGAGAATCCCTACGAAGTGATCAAGGAGCCCATTTACGAGGAGATTCCTGACGAACCTCCGCCTCTGCCGCTGAGTCCGCCGCCCACGGAGGATTACATAAAAGACAGAATATATTTCGGTGACATCGATTACTACAGGAAAGGCAATTCCGATCAGTTCTTTGGATCTTACTTGACGGAAAATGTTTTCAAAAAATCCGTGGATCTCGCTGAAACATATTTGTCGAAGAGTCCCGAGGACTTTTTCAAGAAAATGTCCACCTCGCCGGAGGAAGAGAATATTTCAAGTAAATTCGAATTGCTCAACTTTCTCATGGACTCGAAGGATCGGGCGATATCCATCGAGGAGGAAGATGACGACGACGATGAGGACGAAGAAGACACGGAGGGAGATTTGGAAGCACTGTATGAGCAAAAGGAGACTAGCCTCGGCGATCTCAGTTCGAAAAGCTCGCAGATATCCAATGTCTCCGACAGTAGCGAGGAATGCAATATTATACTGACCAGCTCATCGGAAGCGTCAAAAGTAAGATTATTAGAGCTTTTTCATTTTCATCTTTTTATTCTTTTTCTTTTATTCTTTTCTTTTTTCGCATAATGCAACCAATCAAGTCCAGTCAAATTAAAAACTAGTATATATTCATGACTTCTTATACAACTTTTATGTAACTTCCACATGTTTCGATTGAACTCTATAAGAAGAAGTTAAATTTGAAGAAATTTAATAATTTATTTTATATGTGTAAATATTATATATTGTTTATCTTTATTTTGTTGTAAGATCAAATCGTCTAATATCTTTTTAATATGAGATCTTTTGATATGAGATCCTAACTTACCTTCGTTTTAGAATTATCGTGGTCGATTTTATCAGTTGTTTCGTGTGCACGTTGACATTAGAAACGTTACTGTTGAACGCCACGAGGAAACACGTTAGTAAAGTGAAAAAGATTCTTACTCAATTTTAAGTATCTCATAACTATCACAGTAGGTATTTAATTACTTTAATTACTTTCTTAAGTACTATTTTATAGCGCAACCAAGGAAGATTAAGATTCACTGGTCGTATGTTGCAAAATAATGAATAAATTGATCATTAAACTGTTAAATAGATATCGTGCCATTGTTTTCTATTGTATATCATGAGAAAAGTTTATAAAAGACGGAAAGAATAAAAAATCAGGTGATATTGACAATTAAAGCAATTGAAGAAAATAATATGGATTATAAAATGGCAGCGAAATTTTTCAATACCCCTAAAGGAACTCTAGAAGGTGATATAAAAAATACTGATGTCTCTCTTGAAGAATTGGTATCAAAGCCTCTCTAAGCCAAGAAATCGAAAGTTGAATAATTATTATAAATTGTCTTGATATGAATAATACATATTTTGATTTACGGAGATCAGACGTAACCTTCGTCTTCCGTTTCGATCGAACGAAAAACCGCGGGGAAAAAATCGAAGTTCTTTCCAGCGACATTCACAGCTTTCTTTAAAGTCACCTAAAGTTATTCCTAAATTAAATGCAAAGAGAAATTGAAAAAATAAGCTTCGGAAAAAGAAAAAATGAGATCTCTCGTTAGGAACCAGTTTTCCTTTTCTGCTAATTTCCATAAAATTTCCAATTTTTATTCTGAATTAAATATGAAAATACTGATTTTTTTTTTTAGTCTGTTTTTCAACAGATTGTAAAAGAAGAGATATCGTAGTTTTAAAATGTGTAGAAAAATTTAAGAAAAATGCTTTCAATCCGGGTAATTTTTTTTTAAAATGGGTCTCATATTAGGCGACCTTATTCTGTATATTAACTTCATAACAACACAGTTGTATGAAGAAATATCCCGCTTTGAACAAATATCCGGCTTTTTATGGTTTAATTAATTCATATTTAGTTATTTTATTTATTTATTAATACTAGAAATAACAAAATTTGTTAACTTCGTATGCTAATATAAAATATTAGTACAAGAGTTGTATTCAGAAAATAGTATAAATATTACATTCAGGAGAATTGTTTCTGTCATTTAAAATTAAATTAAACCTTCTAAATTTTAGAACCCGAAATCTTTATTTTCCATACAATATATCATTTTTGTTCGCAAAAATTACACATATTTTTGTACATTTTTAGAAACACTCGTGTTTTTAAAAAATTCAAAATAATAGAGCAAACCAGTTTCTGGATTAGTATTTTACATTAGCGAGGCCGAATAAATAAATGGAGGTTTGTAGTAATTATAGTAAGTTGTACGAAAACTGTGATGATTAAAATCGTAGTATATGTAAAGTTTGATTGTTTGACAGAAATGAAGAACATTATAACCATTAAAGCCATTAAAGCGTATAGCACCATCTTTATATAAATTCTTAAGTCCATCGTGTGAATCGTTTGAAAGAGAACGTTTATATAAAAAAAGAATTCGAAAAAAATAAGCTTTCTCGATTAATTCCTGACTATAGAATAAAAAAAAAAAATAATCGGCAGAAGATTATTTTATAATTTTTAAAATTTGTCCGTTTATGATTTTATTTTCGACAAAAAAAGGAGTTACTAAATAATTGGCTTAACCGTAAGTTTCTTTTTAATTGGTTATAAGCTATGTTATAAATATTACAGATTGAATTTTCTCAAAAATGAAATACCTAATTATATGCATATAAATCTATATATTAAAGATTATTATTCTATATTTTTAACTTTCCATATTTTCACACGTAGAGTATCCCCGTATCAGTTATTTTCCTCGAAATTTATTCTTTGAGTGCTTAAAATCATAAGAAGTTTAAAAGTCTAATATTGAATAATAAATTAAAAATGCACTTATCATTAAACGTGCCGATATGTTTATTCAATATGTATATATATATATATATATATATATTGTAATGTTTATTTTCCGTGAACCTTCGATCAATTAATTATTTTTATTGCTAATTATAAAATTATGCGTACAATATTCCAGTTCTGATTAAACATTTAAAGGATAAATATATTTGATAAATAAACAGTATTTATGCACCTCTGCAACCTTTAAATACAAAAAATACAGAAAATATCTAAGGTAGTGCACTCGTCACAATTTTTCTTAAGTAAGAAAAATCTCCAGTTAGATTTTATTTATTTATTTCTTCACTAGCGTTTGAAAAATATAAAAAATTATAAAAAATTGTAAAAAATTATAAAATCTATGAATGAACTTTCTATTTATAAATTAAAAATCTTTATAAAGAAAAATAAAATAACAATAAAAATCTTTCAAATTTTATCGTCTTACTTAAGTGTCGATTTTCTTATAAAAAAAGATATGAGAAAATATTATTTTTTCTTTTCAAATTATTTTCGTCCTTTATATTGGTTATGCTAGAATTTCATTCTCCGTAATTTCTTAATGATTTTTTAATATAAACAGATAACTTGTATTCTGTTTTCGTGATAATGTTACATTGATTGTTTCTTCAACTAAAAATTTGCACACTTAATACGACAGCATCGCTTATAATATACCGATAGTTTGGATAAGAAAAACATAATGAGAATTGTAACTTTTAAAAGGTACGAGCTGTAGATATAGAAAGAACTGACAGCGGGGTGGGATCAGAGAGCAGTCAAGCCAGCAGCACTCGAGGCATGCCAAGACGTTGGAGAGCAGGAAATGTCTCTTCGGGACCAGGAAGTCTCCTCAGTGGAATCCCACAAGTGATTTCCGGTGATTCAAAGCACTGTGAGGACTGTGAACAACGTTTGGATCCTTTAATAACAGATAGGTAAATGATAATATTATATAATATTAATCATAATAATATTAATTAATATGCAATAGGAAAAGTATCCGATAGTATAAATATTGTATTCCACATGAAAGATGAAGAACATCTAGAACATGAAATTAAAATTGATCTCCACTTTAACATACTGTTCACAAATAATTCTATTATTTTTTAATAAGAGAATGTAAATATCAAAGTATATAAATTAATGATAAATTATTAATCAAAAGAAACACTTATTATATTTTTACGATATCATTAGACTGTCTATGAAATTAAATTATTATAGTCGTATTACGACATATATATTTTATTATTTATTATTACAATACTGTCAGATGGTGTACTATGTAACAATTACTGTTTAAACATGATTGATTATATATCAACATAAAAATTTTTAGGTATGAACTTAAAAATCAAATACTCTCACAAGGTGCAACTACAAATGTTAGTTTACATCTAATTTTAAGCAATTGTAATCAGGTTACAATATGTTATCGTAGGTGACTAAGGTGATAAGAAATAAAATATAGGTATTTTTTAATGATGTGATAATATATATACATTATTAATATGTGTTGTTGTGTATTAACGTATGTATATTTCATGTATGTATGTATGTGTATACATATATACATACATACATACATACATATATATATATATATATATAAATTATGTATATGTATACATATAATTAACTCATTAACTCATAATAATACATATTCATAAGAATACATCATTTTAGTGTGAAAATGAAATTTTACGTAATATTTTAATGCAAGAAAAATACTAATATTAATATTTCCAGTCTTTACTGTTGTAATTTCGCAAAAATATGATATATAGATATCTGATTAAGTTAATACATTTTACATTCTGATCTATACTATAGAATTTTATGTTATTTATAATCTTATTTTATAAATTTGCAAATTATAAATATTATTATTATTATTTGCATTTGTGATATTATTAGTATCTAATTTAAATATGTAAATGTAATGGACTTTTAAATTACTTTACTAAATATAAGAAGTTCTTTGGTGTAAAAGATGAATTACAATACAAATGTTTCATTATTTGTAAAATCACTTTTTTTCAAAGAAATCCCATAAAGATTTCAATATCATCAGTACTTTAAATAGAATTGTATGGTTCTTTATATATTACGAATATTTTTAACAAATAACGAATGTTTAATTATTATTTGAAACTTTGAATAGTTTCGTAAGTGATTCTTAATCTATGCGTCTTGAATTTAATTTCAATTAAATGTAATATTTGATTTTACTTAAGAATCTTAGAAGAAATTCATTCAAAATCGATGTAGTAAATAATAAAATTCTAAGCATCAATCTCAAAAAAATTCTAAACAAAGAGATTTCTAATAGCTGTTATTACGTTTGTTTAGTGGTGTAGTGTACGCGCCTTTCGTGTGCAGAAAATGCTCCAAAAAGAGAGTAGAGCGCAAAGAAATCATTACAGAAATTGTAGAGACTGAACAAAAATATGGAAGAGATCTACAAATTATTCTCGAAGAATTCCACAGACCTATGCTAAGAGCTGGCCTTCTCACATCTGAACAACTCGCAGCAATTTTTCTCAACGTAGAAGAACTTCTCGAACACAACCTCGTACTCGCTGAGAAATTGAAAGATGCTGTGGAATTCGCTCAGGTAAATAAATAGCTATTCAATATCATTTCCATTGCCTGTTCCTTGTATATGTTATATTATGTATTGTATTATTATTTTATCATAATTTTATTACACTAAATAAGGTTGGAAATAAAATTTCTAAAATTAAATATAGATGTATTTCTTCTTCTTCTATATATAATATTTCTATAATATACAATCTCATAAGTCTTAGAACACTTCTTAATTTAATATTTAATATTAATCGTAGATAACGGAACAGTACTTGTAATTATACAATTATTAAAACATTAATAATGGTCTAATAATACAATTGTTTACCAATATTGATTTAGATTCTTCGTTGTACTAGCATTTAAGCAGTTTTTATTTTTTCAATTTTGAAGCAAATGTATTTAATAGATACTCTTAAGATTTTGAGCTGTATAATTTTGTGAATAAAAATATTTATAAAAATATCCATTAGAAATAATTTTAATGAATAAATATATTAACAAAATAGTACTTTTTTAATAAATACAAATATTTCAACTAGTTCTTTTATTCTGTCGTCAACAAATGAACATTTTTATGAATTTGAAAAAAGAAATAGAATTGTTCAAAGTAATAATTTTTGAATAATTTGTAGGAATCCGGGGATGAAGATCTTTTAACGGTCGATCTAGGAAAGATCTTTCTGGAATCTGAGCGGATGTTACACGCATTTGAAAGTTATTGTACCCGTCAAGGAAGTGCAAGCTTGTTATTGCAGAATCTGGAGAAGGAGAAAGAACTACTGCGAATTTTCTTAAAGGTTTCACAGATGGAAAATACTGTTTTACGTAGGATGAATTTGAATTCTTTCCTAATGGTAAGGAGCAAGTAACATTATTTACATTACAAAACTACTTTTAATTAAATTATTCATATTATAAACTTGAATTTTAACTTTCCTGTTGAAAACTCGGCAAATTTCTTGTATAAAATTATAAAAAAAATAATTTTTTCACAGGTTCCTGTTCAAAGAGTAACGAAATATCCTCTCCTATTGGCTCGATTATTAAAAGCTACGTCTTCTGTACGATTAGACATTCAAGAAGCAAAGGAAAGACTAAAACAAGCACAGGCTACCGTAGAACTACATTTGGAGCATATGAATGCTGTAAATACATCATTAATCTGTATTATAAACACAATTCAAATAGATAAAATTACGTAAATACAAATAAGTATAATTTGAAATAAAATCGATATCAATGATTTAAGCTTTGCTCGGAATTTGTATAGAGTTTCGAAGTAGTAAATTTAATTAATTTAATTTCGGTCAAATTAATCCAAACTCATATATGTGCAGAAAATGAGTACAAAAAAATAAAAAATTCAATTCATTTAATTATTTTAGTTTTAAATATTACAATATTTTAATATTTGTTATATATTTGAAGATATGAGAAAGTTTTAATTTACATTAAAATAAAGAAATAAGAATTTATAGCCTTATTTTGGATCATATAGATCAAATTTCCGTACAAGAATTCCGTGAATTTATACGTGAATATATGGAATAACTTTAATAACGTAATGTAAACAGGAAGCAAAGGATGTAACCTCGACGAAACTCTGGAGAAGAATTTCAATTATTCAAAATGGTAGACGCCCCATCGGTGAACAGGATATGGTGAATATAAAATTGAGGAAGGTAATATATTTGTTTTAAAACTGTATGTATATAATTTCAGTCATGTATACAGTTTTAGCCATGTAAGAGTTAAATATAAATTAATTAAAACAATTAAATAATAGATGGCCGTAGAAATATTAGAATGGGCCCATGAAGAAGCAAAATTCGTATTAGAAGGACGACTTTTAGTTGCTCAGCCAACAGATAACAACTGGAGACGCGGACGTACTGTTAAGCTTGCTCCTGTAACTGCCATGTTAGTTACTAATGGCAAGGTACGAATTATGTTTTTAATTTTATTTTTAAGTGGACAAATTGTATGAATTGTGGATAAATTGTGTGGACGAATTGTAAGAATTGTGAATAAATGCTTTAAACGAGATCGAGAACAAGTTGAAGATTGAATGTAACATTGCGTATAGTGAGTGAAATACTCTAATGAGTATAATACTGCAAATATGATACAAAATGCGAGTTTAAAAAACTGAATAATCACCTCTTGATATTGAATACAGCACTCTGACGAGTTTGAGACGAATATGTTGTCGAGTTCAGCTCAGTTTAATACGAGTATGATGAATGTAACGTTGAGTTCAGCACTAAATGTGAAAATTTTTTAAGTGTCCTACGTTTTATATAAATTTTAAAAACGAAGGGTAACGAAGGGCAGCAAATGATTATTGAAGTTCGTTTGAACGGTTGATTATCCCCAAAACAATACAAACAACAGACATCGGCCGGATAATCGTCGCCGATCAGTAGCTTCGAAACAATAGGCATAACAATAGTCAAAACAAACTCGCAAGTCAGCAACCGACATTTCAAAAACAATAGGTTTTTAGAATATTATAAACTATAGATAGATCATCATTTTCTTCAAATATAAAAAGCAAGAAAATGCTACATGTTAAAATATCAATGTATAAAATAGCAAATAAGAAATTCTGACCTAATTTTTAGTACAAAGCGAAAAATATTAAATTAGCCAGTTATTAAAATATGAATTTTCACCCCTGGACATGTATAACACAGTAGAGTCTCTGATATCTGAACTATTAATAAAATGTTTGGTTAATGAAATTTTGGGATAACAAAATAGTCATTTCTTCGATCTTAAACTACATGTTTCCATATAGAGATCACGAAATTATCAATTCATTTAAAGAATTCAAGAATATTATATTTTTTTTCGACTATTAAATTACCTACGTATATAAGTATGTAGAAATTTTTTTATTCTTGAAGCAATTTTCTAGACACCTCGAATGTTTCAGCAGAGAGATACATCCTCTTTTAATGTAGCACCCTATAACCAAAAATAGCTTTATCACAAATGATTTATCTCAAAATTAAATATAATATATACATGATCTCTTATATGTATGTTCCATACTGCTTTTTTGATAAAATCTTCTATCTTGTATTTTAGCAATTATGAAAGATATATATATCTCTTTCATAATTGCTAAAATGTACAAAATTTATACATGTAATAATATATAATATGAAATAGTACAAGAAAAATACAAGAAAAGCAATCTGTAACTAGGAAATATTCTGTTCTGTTAATAGAATATTCGAACAGTAGAACATTTAGACATCTAAATATTCGAATGAAAAAAAAAGTTTGGATATGGAAAGCTCTATTATATTCTGTATTTATAATTTGCGTGTATTTATACATTATAAAATATTTTTCTGCAGCCAAATGCAGAGGATCTAGAATTTAACGATGATTCTCTCTTTCCGAGACACATTGGTATTAAGGAAGCCACGTTATTACTAGTTAAAGAAAAACTTGGACGTTATTCATTACTGCGCGTAAGCTATTTACACGATTCTGAATCAAATCGCTTGAATCAATCGAATTTCTTGTTAATATAATTTTATTTATTTCAGGAACCATTGTATCTCGATAAGTGTATAGTATGTTGTGAAACAGACCTCGAAGATTATTTCGAAGTTCAAGAGTTATCATCGAAGGAAACATTTATATTTAAGGTGACAACGATAAAATACTTAATTTTAATACTATTATACAGAAATATCTACTATTACATGGAATAAAAAAACGATATTATTTAATATAATTTACATTATGTTTTCAAATATTTTTAATGAAATCCATTTTCATCATTATATTCTGACAAATTTGTTTTCAATTTTCTTACTTCATTGTTGTATTATCTATAAAACATACAGATAAAATTTTTGTATATACACGTAATGACATGAAACATTTAATATTTTTTGTACAATTTTTACTTCAATTACAATAAATAATATGTTGTAGGCCGAAGATGGCGCAAGAACAAAGAGATGGTGTAGGACGTTACAGGCACACGCACAATCTCTTGGTGCATGGCGCAAACGTCGTGGAGCGCTGCCAAATATCATGATATGCGGTGTAGCAAGAAATTGATGAAAACACGACACAATTAGATATAAAAATAGAACCTAAATTTGCTGCTATTATTTAAAGGTTACTATGATTCCTAAACATGGACGAATAAGTTCGTGCAAACAATTAAATTGACGTATGATCTCCAGATGAATTAGTAGTGATTTATCAAGGAGAATGTATATGTTGGACTAAAAGATTTCCTCTGCTCATTGATGATACATGTCAATGAGTAATATGAAAATTTATTTTCTATCCGTGCGCAAATTATTTTGCGTTCGGTTACAGTACGTTGCAGAAACATAAGTTTCCTACGTCGCTGTAGTTAACGTCATTGTACAATATGATGTACCGTCAAAAAATTGTTCTCTTTTTCTCTTCTCCTAGATACCACAACTGTCTATACCGGATGAATAATTGTCCACTCATAGCACTATTTAATTAACAATCACATTGAAATTGAAAGAGCAGAAAGTAGCTGTGATACTGACCGGTATAGTATTGGGTACTTTTTATCAGATTATATGAAATACCTTCACGAATCGAGCTTTTATTCTTATATATTTTCATGAATGACATTTAACTTTCACGAAAATAAAAATTGATAATAATGTACATAATATTAAAAAAATATAGGTAATAGGGTTGTTATACTTTGTACCCTTATGATTTATGAGAACCAAGAAACTGTCAAATGTTCTGTAAAATCAGGCTTGATAATGATTTATATATAAATTAATTAATGTACTAGATATATTCCATACCTATATATGATTATGTCTTGAATTTGAATAATAATTAACAGTATTTTATGGCGTCTAACACACAAATTAGAAATTGTACATTGTATTATAATTTTATTTGAGACCTAAGCCATACGATTTGTATATAGATGTACTTATATTGTATTTATATTGAAATTGGTTTTAAACACATAATTGTTATCTTAAATCCATCATTCAATAAAAATCAAATACACTCATTTGCGTGCTATATTTTACAGCATAATCAACATTGTTCCTCATTTACCATATTCATTACTTATGTTAGATACATATGTTAGTAGAGTTACTTATGTTAGATAGAACTACATAATGACAAATATGAACAAATTTGTTTTAAAAAGAAATAATTCTTATTTTTAAATAACAATATATGGAATTAGTATTTTTCGTATTTAATTATTAAAAAGTTGTATTCAAATAATGATGTACACATACATATACAACATAATAAAAGAAACATTGTAATTAAATACAAATTTAAAAATATATAATCCAAAATAATTTAATATAAAAAGTTTTCAGTACTACGAAATTAAAAATTAATAGTTGAAATAAATGATTAATAAATTTAAAACATAATGCAACATTTTAATTTATGTTAAAGTATTATAAAAATTGAAAATATATTCATTTTTTGTATTTCAAATTAAACAAAAAATTTCTACAATGTTATAAAAGTTTTTAAGCATAGTCGACTGAAATATAAATAATATAATTTATATATAAATAATTTCGAAATTGATACAAATTAAACATTATCAATCATCTTATCTAATTTCTCACGTAACATAACAGAAAAATGCAAACATATATACATGAATATATAGATAAATACGTACATGTATTAAATATCAATTTGTCAAATCCATAAATAATATTTAAAAAGTATTTATACATATATACATGCATACATAGATACGTACATATATTAAATATCAATTTGTCAGACCTATAAATAATAATTAAAAAATATTTATACCATACAAACTGTTTCAAATACCTATACTCAGACAAAAATTCGCCAAAAATCAACTAATTAATTTATTTATAAATAATTAACAAATAATATCAATAAAAGAAAAATATTTCAATAATAAACAAAAATTATCAGGTTAAAATTCTAAGGATTCAATCCTTATTACAATCTATGCCTATAATCTGTATATTGGAACTATAGATATATGTATTACAGAATAGGAACTTTCGCAGTGCGAAGTAAGTAATGGATCTAAGGGGTTCTCAAACATCGAGTCATTTGTATTTAGAATTTAGAACCCCTGAAATGTCATAAACAACAAAGGTGGTTTACGGTCGACACGTTCTGTTAATTGTACAACAAATAATGACATGATGTATATTTCTATTCATAAGATTGCTATTTATAAAATTTTTGATCTTATTCAATGAAGAATTAAACTTTATTTGGAATTATGGCTCAAGCAAAACTTAACTCGCAAGAAGAAACAAGTAGTACGCGTAATGATAAAGAGAAAGAAACTGATGAAAAGGAAGGTATGTTTCGCAATATGAGACAGTCATCCTTATTATTGTTTAAGCTACTGTATAGGCTAGTACTAATTAATTTCATAGCAATTGATGCAAAGTATTTTGTTCAGTTTGAAGTAATTATGTTTTATTTGTAATTGAAAAGTATTACATATATTGCTCAAACAACAATTGTTTTTATTATCATAACATTATTTACAATTGAATTTTTCTAGGTTTAACAACAGTCCTTGAATGTGCAGTTTGTCTTCAACCATGTATATATCCTGCAAGATTACCTTGCAATCATATATATTGTTACCTGTGTGTCAAAGGTGTTGCAAATCAAAGCAAAAGATGTCCTATGTGTCGTCAAGAAATTCCTCCTGATTTCCTTAATAGACCACAACTGGTAGAGGTAGATGAAGCACAGAAGGAATCGGAACATTTTGAAGAAGAATATCAATGGTTTTATGAAGGCAGAAATGGTAGAGTATCTTTTATTATACAAATTTTTTTAGCTACAGATAGTTTTTTAAATACTGGTTCACTAGATATAAATGTATCTATAAATAAAAATGTGTATTATAAATGTTATAAACAAATGTATAAAAACAAATTGAAGAAGTAAATTAAAAATTAATATATTTTAAATTGAACAAAATCAATGTTATTAGAACATTAAAGGTAAAAAGTAAAACTTCATTGTTTGTTAAAAACATGTGATGAAGTATATAGTTTGTCATACCCCTCATAGGTTGGTGGAAATATGATTCAAGGACCAGCCAGGATTTGGAGGCTATTTACAACTTAGGTAGCGCCCAATGTGAAATTTTAATTTGCGGCATGCTTTATGTAATTGACTTTAAAAATAATTGTCAATATAGGAAACATCAACCATATTATAAACGTAATATTAAGCGCGATAGAAAAAATGCACCGTGCAAAGGTGTTTCAGGAATAAAATAACTTGTACTTGCATATTTTATACCTTTTTAAATATAATTGGCATAAAGTGTTTTTGATTGTATTCGTACCTCATATAACTATTTAGAAAATTATGTATAGTATTATACAACATATTATAAACTTTCATGTAAAACATTGTATGGCATAAAAAGTATAAGAATTTCTATTATTTTGTTATGAAAAGATTAAAATTTAGTTTCCATGTATATTTGTAATAAAACTTCTGTATTCCAGAATATAAGTTATTTTTCTTTGTGGATTCCCCAGCTGAAACACTTAGTATTTACATAATTATCCTGACTTCTCTGCATCGTGGACAACGTAATTTGTGTAATTTTGAATTACATTGTTGCAGGTTGGTGGCAATATGATCAACGTACAAGTCATGAATTAGAAACTGCATATAAACAAGGCAAACGAAATTGTGAATTATTAATCGCAGGATTTCTTTATATTGCTGACTTTGGTTCCATGCTTCAATTACGTAGAAATGATCCGTCTAGGCGGAGAAAAATTAAACGTGATTTATATAATGTACCAAAAAAGGGAGTTGCAGGTTTAAGATTAAATAATCAAGATGAAGAAATCACTAGAGAAGTAAGGGGAGCAGAAAGGCCAGCTAGTCCTGCAAGTGATGATATGGGTATAATGATTACTAATTACAAATAACTAGTTATCTGTTGAAGTTTTAATTCCACTTGTAACAACTTTGTAATGTCTGTTAACATTATATATATGGGTAATATAATTTTATGTTCAAAGGCACAGGAGATGGTACAAATACTCCAGTACCTCCAAGTAATACACCACAAACACCAGCTGGTGGAACAGCAAGTGGTGATGCTACACCTTTAAATGATAGAATGGAACAAAGAGACTCTTTACATCAGGTATTAGAACAAATGCGTTCATTAGTTCTGAGAGAACATTTATCTTCAGATACAGATGATGAATTAGAGGAAGATGAAGAAAGTGAATCACCTTCCACTCATCCTACATTATAATGACTACAAACATCTAATAATTCCTATTCATCAGATGAAGATCATTTTTAAAAAGTTTTATTTATTTAAATAAATGTGGCATTTCATTAAATGAAAAATATAGTACAATAAAATTATGTACATGTTCAAAAGTGCAGAACATTTATATATGTGATGTACTGACATAATCTGTACATTGCTCTGTGATGCTTATTAAACAATTAAGTACAATTAAGTCTTTCACAACAACAATATTTGATGAATGATTATTTTAAATATTCTTTCGCATATTACGAATGTTCAAGCTTTATAGATGTGTATATTTGTAATTTTACACTCCTTAAAAAAATGTTCTCCAGAAAAGAAATATCATTCCATATTCCTGTATTTTAATATTAATTCTACTTAATTCATACTTATGTAATTTTCATCATTATTGTAGTTTAAATTCGTAACTTTAAATCATTAACAGTAATTAACAATATTAAACATTTTTTTATTTTCTAAAAAAACAATAATTTATTGTTTTTGCATAAAATGTAATATGTTCAAAAATTTAGTAATATATTTTTATTCACATATTCGGCATAACTAGCGCACTGCCGTTTTCTTGCATTTATTAAATATCAGTATTTCTTGTATTAATATTTTTCAAATTGATGCACATCGAAAAACGTGATTTTTATTCAATTTGTTATAATATCAAATTTAAATTTTTATTCAATTTGTTAAAAAGTCATAGCTTTTTGTCATGTGTTGTAAATAATTTTATGATTGTAATAATTCTATTGATTATAATGATACAAAATTATTTCGGACTGAATCAATTATTTAAAAACTAACTATAAAAAGAGATTATAAATACTAAAATAGTTATGCAAACCTTTATCTCAATATTTTTACAAATGTTATAAACATCAATGGTTGAAAATATATGATGGTTTCTTAATAAAAAAAAAATCATATTAAAAAGAGCACTTTAAACTTTTATAAATTAAAATTAAAAAAGTAATGTTGGCAGTTTCTTGCCATTTTGAATGTATTTGTAGAACTCATTTTATATTTATGTATATTTTCGAAAAAAATAATAAATTACTATTTTCTTTTATAGTATTTTATTTGAAATTCTAACTTCTTTAAATAAAATAAAATCAAATTATTTGTTTTAAGATAAAACATAGCACATCAAGTTTCATTTAAAATTAAGTTGATGTTCATTATAAATCTAAATCAGTAACTATTTTATTATTTGATATAATATTTTATTTAAATTTATTGTTTTCAAATGCAATTACTATTAAGAGAAATAATTGAAATTTATGTTTTTCATTGTTGCAATAATTCGACAATCATAAACTTAATCATAACTCTCAAGTTGTAAAACGTAACGAGTGATTCAAGAGATCGTTTCCGTTTTTATTTTACATTCAATAATTAATGATAAGTAAAGAATATGAAATATGATATAATCCGAAATCGTGATATCTCAACTCTGTTTCACTCGTTTTTTTTTTTTTAAATAAAATTTAATGAATTTTCTAACTGCTTTTCTCTGTTATAATATTATTTCAACACCTAACAGGATCACGTCGCTGTGCAACAGTCTCATCTCAGGAGGAATATAGTACGAAACTGCTGAACCGACTAATATAATCTCACATACGCAAACATCTTATAGTTAGCATGATCAAATATAAACAGTGTTTCGTTTTTAAACCAATTGTGCCGAAAATTGCGACAAGTAAAAAAAAATTTTTTTACCGATCTTAAGAGAAATAAAAGTAAGATTTATACCTTTTAATATTAGCTAATATTAAGCATACTAAGTATCTCATTTGGATTTGTAAAGAATGATTTTAATCTTTACTACTTCATGTTTATGTTAATCTGTATAATCTATTTATATAATATTTATAAATCAATGACGTTTAATATATTCTAATTTATATACCTTATATGCATTAACATTTAAATCAACATCAATTTGATTAAATTTGATTAAATTTGATTAAATTTCTACATTAATATACATTTTTAGAGATTAAAGGAATTTTGTTTGTCTGGTATAGTTATAATTAATTATTGTCTGAAGTAACTAATGTTATTAAAAAAAATATATTTTGATATTGTTGCGAAATTATTCAAAATATAAAAGAATTCAATTTTTTATTGAATATATTTTATGAAAAAATTATATAGATATGTATTTGTTATATATATGAATATCCGAAAAAATATTGTAATGCTTATAAGAATTGGAACTATATGTGTATACATATATTATATATGCAGTTGTATATTATAGCTGTTAGCACATTATTTATATATGATAAAATTTAAAAATTTTATTTTAATAACGAAATATTAATTGGTGACATACTTAAAGATGTAATGAAAAATATGAACATCATTTTCTTTTTTATTATTTTTAATTCATTACAGTTTATATATTTAAAAAATGAAAAAAATGTACATTGATATACATGCAAAATTTAAATAAGAGAGATTTTTAACTAAGATATTTATTAAATTTTATTACGCATGTATAAAAGAAGTATTGAATTAAAATTTATTTACATTTTTTTTAACAATATGTATTAAATAGAATATATCTTTCATAAGATATAAATTAAATTTTCGCGCCATTTGCGTGTCAAAATTGAGATCAAAGAAACTTCCATGTGAGTAAAATAAAAAGCCGGGTAACCGTCAGATTCTGACGTTATAAGAAAAAGAGCAATTCTCTTGAAAAACTACTGGATCATTAACTTCTAATGAAACAGTTTAAAACAATTGTGTTTGATATCTTATTCATAAGGTTTGTGTTACATCTAGTTGCAATGTTGACATACTTTTTTTTTATACGCAATATCGTATGAAAATTATCAGCTATAGGTATGTATGTTTGCATCTGCAGTGTATACATTTAACGTTAACGGAGCAAGAGTTGTATATGCCAAAAAGATTTATGTAAGTTTTTATTATAAATCTATTGCATTATGTTCGAATGAGTAAGGGGTCAAATAAGTTTTATTAATCAAGTATGAAACAGTTCCGTGATATCTTTCGCTGCAATGTGATAGAAATTAATAGATTTATTTATATTTATTTATATCGATAGTTACTAAAGACAAGATTATCGCAATTAAAAGAGAAAAAAAAATCATAGTCGCATGATCTGATCGTAATGTTTAATAAGTGACGATTAAATTATTCTAATTTCGGACAACGGTTAAAATTGAATAAACTTATTTTTGTGATATCAGCAACAAAAATTTGATATTTCAGATTACGAGTTCATATGTAGTCAAGTAGAAATTAGTATCTCATATAAAAAAAAAACATAACACAATGAACATACAACAAAGTACAGACTTGATTATATTTGTGACCCATGTCGAAGCAGAGGATATATTTCTCAAAATCTGGGGTCAAGTTGATAAGAATTCTGCAACATGTGTAGAACGTATGATTTTACCTCTTGTTGAACAATTTGCTAGAAGTCCAGGCTGCGTTGGACCTCAGTTAGCCAAACTGGGCATAAATGCCCTTTGCTGTGCTAGATTTCAAAATGAGGGATATTATCGAGCAAAAGTCATTAATATACGTGCTGATGGTATGGTGGTTTTGCAGTTTATTGACTATGGTAATATCGAAGTATTACCACCAAAAGAAGTACATTTATTGGAAAATATATCTGGCTCTGAGTCCTTGCAATCTTTTCCACCTGTGGCATTTGATTTTACATTAATGCATGTATTACCTGTAAATAATGTTTGGGATAACAAAGTAATTGAATCAATCAAAAAGACTCTATGGTACAATGAATATAAAATTTTAATTCATTCTGTGGTCAATAACCATCGCCTTATTAAACTTTGGTATAACAATGAGAACTTCAGTGAATTGTTAATTAAAAGACACATGGCAGTAAGAACAACGATACAAGAAATGTTTAGGTATTTATTTTAGATCAATTTGTCAAAAATTCATTCCACTTGGATTTCGATGGGACTTTGGCTTTGTTATAACATAAAAACAAAAAAATAAAAAGAAAGCTCGGTTGAACTGCAATGATTTAAAAAAGATAACATTAAGTATAATTTATGGATAAACTAGTTTTCTTTTTGGAGTGTATCAGGATTTTTTCTAATCACTTTATTATGACATACAAAACCAAACAAGCAATAAACTATAAACATAAAAAATAAAAAATAAAAAATAAACATAAAAAATATAAAAATTAGATTCGGGTTAGTATTAATTTTATCCGTTGCAAGTGTATGCTGACACGAATGTATAATCATAAACATATGAATGGAATTCACTGTAACTAAGATAAAAATTAGGTTTGGGTCAATGCGGTCCGTTTATATTCCCCAGAATGATTCACACGTCTATATATTTTGAATTGCTAAAGTCGAAAATAAGCATTATTTTTCTCAGAAATTAAAGATATTTGCAAAAAAGCCGTCAATATCATTACGGTTACAGTGAATTCCACTCATATACATATGCTTACAATTGTAATTCGTATCAGTGTATGCTTACGACAGATAAAATTAATATCAATCCGAATCTAATTTTTATCTTTTTTATGTTTATAATTTGTAGTTGCTTTTTTTGTATATTACAATAAAATCAGTAGAAAAAATTCTAATAGAATATACAAAGAAAAATAGGTCATTGCGGTTCGACTGATCTTTTTTTTTATTTTTACTGTTATGTTGAAACAAAATCATTAAAAAAAGCCTCATCAAAATTCAAAGTAGAATGGATATTTTTCAGCAAGTTAACTTAATTTTATTTTGATATTTATATTTTTCTTTATTCGGAAAAAAATAAAATATTTTGTTTCTAAATTGGTTTTATAATTATTTATAATTTCATTTTGTCAATTTTATATTTTATTTAATTCTAAGATTAGAACATCAGTTTTCATAATGTTTATAAGATGAATTTTAATTTTTTATATATCAAATATCATTATAATTTGATTTATAAATTATTTATTAACTTAATAAATTAAATTTTTCAAAATTTAAATCCATAATAACAAAAATATCTTTTTTACTTTAAGCAAATATTATGAATATTAATTTTATTATAACTCATGTATTTTTATAGGTCAAAATGCGTACAACAATCTCAAGTGCCAATATATCAACAAAGTAAATGTCTTATTAGTAGTGCTTGTGCAATGACACCAGTGCATGATGGAAATGAAATGCACGGATTTCCACGTAATGTTCCTTTATGTTGTGCAGCTCAAAAACATATGATGCAATCTTCTCTTCAAGAAGCTCTTGTATTTAAATCTCGTGTTTTGGATGTTCCATCGAAACATGATGTATATGTTTCATTTGTAGAAGATGGTCCACATAAGTTTTCTGTACAACTTCAAAGTACTTCTCAGATATTAAGCATGCTCATGAGAGAAATTAATAGTCATCCTCTCGAACCATTACAAGAACCTCCTTTACCTGGTTCAGTATGTCTAGGTCGTTACACACAGGATAAAGTGTTATGTAGAGCTGTTGTAATGTCTGTTATGGAAAACAAGTGTAAACTTTACTATGTTGATTTTGGTCATACAGAAATATTACCATACACAGATATTTTCCAGTTACCACCTCATTTTATCAATCCTAGAGTGCTTTCTATTCGATTCACATTAAGTGGTGTGCATGAATTAAATGTTACGGATAAAATGAAAGAATATTTTAAACAAATAGTATCAGGAAAACTACTTGTTTTACACGTTCGCCCACCAGAAGGGCCACCTTTAGTGCAATATGGAGATTTATATGATAATGGAAAAAATATAAAAGACATTCTTAGAGAAGCATTTCCAACTCTAACTATAGTATCATCTGTACATTCATCTTTTGCATATCAAGAACCAAAAGAATTATCAAAAGGTGCAACAGAAATTGTTTACATTTCATTTGTGGAATCATGTAGAAAATTTTTTGTACAAATTGAAAACTATATATCATCTCTTGAATTAATAATGAATAGTTTAGCAGATTTTTGTACAACTGCACCCACTTTAAGCTTAGCACAGCTAAAGATTGGTCTTCCTTGTGCTGCTTTATATGATAATCAATGGTGAGTTGTATAAATAACTATTTATATTAATATATATTAGTTATGGTTATATAATATTATATTTTCTTATAATTACTAGGTATAGAGCACAAATTCTAGATGTAAATGCAGATAATATAAAGGTTTTATATGTTGATTATGGTAATGAAGAAATAGTAACTTTAATGTCTCTTCGTTTGATTCGTGATGACTTGGTTAAAAAATTACCAGCTCAAGCTATAAAATGTACTTTAAATGATTGGGAACTACTTCCATGTACTGAAGAAATTCAGAATCAATTTGAATTGTTGACTTTGGAGAAACGTTTACATTTAAGAGTTGTAGATGTAACTTTAGATGGCATAGTGGTAGATTTGTATGGACCCGAGCAGAACAAGAATATTAAGTCTCAAATGTTGAATCTAATTGAAAATGAAAAGAAAATAATAAGAAAGTCATTAAATTATCAAAATGTAGAGAATCAACACTCTACTAAAATGGCTTCAAAAACTGATCAGAGGTATCTATTTTTTTTTATTTATAATAATTCACCTCGTTTATAATAATTCAACAAAAATTTATCCATTTTATACATATATTTCAAATATATTAAAAGACACTTTACTGCGTCACAGGTCTTATATAAAACTGCCAATGAATTTGGTTCAACAATGGAAAAACGAAATAAATATAAAAGCAATACGGTAAAGTTAATAACGCTAAAGTTAAAAAAGCTTTAAAACAGTTGAATTTTTTATACATTAAATAATTATTTTGAAAGGAAAAAACATAATTTTATATTAATTTCAAGTTAAATTAAATTAATTAATTCTGTTTTCTTAAATCTGTGATTATTTGAGTTGCAAGAATGCAATTTTATTTATAACGCTTTTATATTTAATGTATCATAAACAAATTCCCCAACCTGCGAACAGCTGACCACAAATAACAACATGCAGACTAATATTAAAGTCTTTTATCTATTCTAAATCAAATTTTTAAGTATTAAGATTTTAATCATACTTATAATATTATGTATAATATTTTATAACTGTATGAACATCTATACGTCACAGTGACCGCATTCCCTGAGCAAGAGTTAATTATATACTAAAATTTTCATACTACAATCTCATGTTTCATTTTAGATTTATAATTTTTTTTATTTTCACAGTTGCTTATAAAAATCAACTCATTTTACATTTTAAAAGTTTTGTTAGTGTTTAATGTAGTGTTTAAGTTAATAATCATGTAAATATAATAATATTAATATAATTATATTTATTGTTTTCATATCTGGTGGAAAAAATAACAATAATTGATGAGTTATTTTTAAATTTATATGTATGTGGAAGATATAAATATATTTTTCATGCTAATTAATTTTTACTTTTTAAACTAAAATATTTATATTTTAGTGAAGATACAAATAAATGGCATAAAAAAAATCAATCGGAGTTGAAATGGGCTCAAATGCATGATAATAGTACTATTCAAGAAAAGAATAAGTTTAAAACTTGGAAAAATGAATCAAATGAAAGTCACAATTGGAATGCAAAATGGAATGATAAACATGATTATAATGACTCATTTAAAACTGGAAAAGGTACTAAAGGTAGTAAAAATAAAATATGGGGATCAGTTAAAAGTCATTCTTCTGATAAAAGTTGGAGCGATAGAGATTCAGATACGTCATCTAAAGATAGTGGCAAACATGGAAAAAGTAGTGTCAATCGCGGTAGTTCTAAGCATGAAAGTATTTTTGGGAGAACGCAAAGTAACAAATTTAATGATAGAAATAATGATGGAAATTATAAGAGCGGGAAAAGAGAAACAAATAGTAAGTCTTTTTTAGAGCAGGTTATGAAAAATATTTTGTTTATACATATACCTTTCTATTTAATTTTTTTCTAAAAATATACTAATTATTAATAGGTAACTCTTATCATGGCAATAAAATTAAAGAAAGAAAAGGACAAGGATACAGGTTAACACAAAACAAGGTAAAGTAGACTAGTATTAATATTTATGTACTTCATTTTTTAAAATTAAATATGACATAAATAAGATTGATTAATTTTTAAAGTATAAATGATAAAAATAAGTAATGTTCAAATGTTTTTAATGCTCAGATAAGTAAATAATACTCTGGGAAATAAAAAATGTTTGTCAAATATGATAAATAATCAATTTAGATTTAGTTAATTTAATTTAATGCATAGGAATTTATTTTAAATTATAATTATAATTTGTCAGGCAGAAATATTTAATCTTTTCGCTATGATGGTCCTGTGCGAATGCGCGGTACGGAGCAATCTTAACTTATTTTTGTAGCTTTTAGAGCTTATTTTTGTCAAAGTTAAGAATAAATATAAAATTTTATTGAGTGACTAAAATCCCCAGTATACAAGTAGTATACAGTAGTACACAAGCATCAGACGTTGACTGACTATAGTCAATCGGTAGTACCCAATGAGCATCAGTCGTTTGTTGAATATAGTGACCAATAGTATACAATGAGTGTACACAGCGTCAGACTATATTATGACGCTATTAGTATAGCGTCAGTTTAGTTGCAAACGGCGGATGATACACAAGTGAGAAGGTTAAAAATATTTTATTATAAATTTTTTAGGTCTTATAGTATTAATATTAATTAGTATTAATATATAAAATATAAATTATGTATTATGAACATATTATTAAACATATTTCATTGATAGTTTATAAGCTAAAGCTTATTAATTTTAAGGAATTATCATTTTTGTCTCCCGTTTTGTTATTTTGTTATTTCTCTTTTTGATTATTATACTGTAAGTTAAAAAATCATATTTATATTCAATATCAGTATTATGATAGTAAGGATTTTTTTGTAGTAAACTTAAGGAAGTTTTTAAATTCAATATTAAAATTGTTTAATATATGAATAACATTATATGTATTATCCTTGCAAAAGTATTCAATCTAATATGATCTCTAGAGAAAAAAATATTTGAAAAAAGCTTAATAAAGTTTTAATTTTTGATACAGAACTGTAAGATTAATTAATTGTTAATTAAATTATGAAATTTTTTTTAATTTTTAGTCAATCGTCAATTTTGTCTTTGGTGAAGAAGAACAAAAACATAATACAATGAAAAGTAAAACTGAATTTCATATTCCACACCATGATATAACTATTGGAACTAGAAAAACTTGTGAAGTAGTTTTTACAAATAGTCTGTCCGACTTCTTTATACAATTTAATGATTATACTGCTTTAGATTCTATGATGGAACGTATTGCATCAATATATGAAACTGGTGGAGAATTAATAAAAAAATCTGATATATTATGTGGCACTTACTGTATTGCTCAATATTCAGATCTAAAATGGTATAGAGCTGTGATCAAATCTATTGAAGAAAATAATGCAACTATACAATTTATAGATTATGGCAATACGGAAACAGTTGAATTGAATAAAATTAAATCTATACAGAAAGAATTTTTGGAACTTCCAATACAAGCTGTGAATTGTAAACTATTTGGAATAAAAAATAATCTTGACACATATAAAATAAGAATTTTTGAACATGCAGTTTTTCGCAAAATATTAGAAGCTGAATTTATAACAGAAGAAAATGGTATATACAGTGTTTTATTAAGAGTAGCTATTGATCCAACAAATACTTTTATAAATCAAGAATTTTGCGAAGATATCGATTTATTCAAAGCAAAGGAAGAAATAATGTCTAATAGAATAACTACTTTTAATATAACACAATTTAACAAATCTGATTATATATCTTTGGATGCTAAGTGGACTACAATTTCATATGCACCTGAAACTAGAAAAGATGTGATTATTACATGGTTTATAAATCCCAATAACTTTTATTGTCAAATACTTGATAACGAAAATGAATTTAGAACTATGATGAATGAAATTCAAAAGATATATGTTGGTAGAGAACCAGTTTCACATACATTACAGGTAATTACTTAATTTAGATGATTACGTATAAGTTTCTATGCGCTAAATATATCATAAAGAAATTGTCATAATTACTTTTAGGTTGGATCTCCAGTAATAGCAATATTCTCTGATGATGGAGCTCTTTATCGTGCAGAAGTTATTGAATTAAATAAATTAAATGGTCATCTTATTCAGTACATAGATTTTGGAAATAGTGCTATAGTTGATCCTCAAAATATTTATCTAGTAGAAAAAAAATTTATGCATCTTCCAAAACAAGCTTTCCAATGTTCGTTGCTTAATATTGCTCCATTGAATGGTTTAGATTGGTCTGAAGTAAATACAGAAGCGATTGATAATTGTTTTAATGCTGAAAACTATGAATGTGTTTTTCACAATATAAAAAATAATAAATACTTAATATCATTAATTACTAATGGAGAAGATGTAGCTAATATGTTAGTTGAACAAAATCTAGCATTATTCAATTCAAAAACTCAAATAAATGCTGACATTGAAGGTGAGATAATTTTATGTAACTGTTTTTAATAATTGTTTTTAATTTTTTAAAATAATATTAAATAATTAATTAAAGCACAAAAGAATTTTAAGTGAAAAATACTAAATGAATTGTTTTATTTTATTTAACAAAAATATAATTTATTATACTTTATAATTTTGTATTATAATTTTATATATATTATAAAAATAATATATGAATGTTAATAATACAAATATCACAAAAATTACAAAACATATAATTCTATCTTAATTTGTTTTTGGAAAAAAGTGCATATAGAGGAAGAATTTATGTTTCATGAAAAAAATATATTATAAAAAATGATTAAACATATTTGAATATGGTTAATTTTAATAATAATTTAAAAATATATAATGTATGGTATTATTTCATTTTCAGAAAATAATACTTCAACACCAATTTCATATGATATAGAAAGGGTGGATATAAATCTTTTAAAAGATCAAACACTTAGAGTAAAACTTTCAAGTGTTGAAGCATCAAAATTCTATATTCAAATACCTTCAGCTACTAAATGTGAAAATATAATTAATACATATATGGCTGACAAAGATCCTGAGGTACGTTTCATACACATACAAATATATTTAATTATATTACTAAATAAAAATATCATGTCTAGTAATTGTGCTGTATATAATTACATCTACAGTATAATATAAAAATAAATAGGTTTAATTCTATTCTTCATACATAGAGATTGCTAATATATGAAAATTATCATATAATAAATTTAATTTATGAAATATTGAAATATTAAATTTAATGCAAATTTTTATTTATATATAACCATAATATTAACCATAATATTAATATTATCAGTAAAAAATGTGATCTTTTCAAATTCAGTCAAAATATTAAAAATTGTAAAAAAATAATTAAATAGAAAATATTATTTTATATAAAATTATATTAAATACTTAATTAATTTAAATAATATTTTAATACTTGATATAATATAATTAAATAATTTAAAAGTATCTTAATGCATGAATTACAATTCATAAATGCATTGATACATTTTATACATGATTATTATTAATATTTATGATAATAATTGATTAATTATAATAGTTTAATTACTATTGCAATTACTTTTTTTATTATATACCTTTAATAATATCATGGTACTAATTCTCCAACTAACTAACGGTTGTTATAAAAAAGTGAGACAGTTAAAATAGTAATGCAATACTAATCTTCATTATTCTAATTATATGTATGTTTCATGCATTTCATTGCACGTATGGTATTAATAACTTAATCAAAGTAAAATCTTTCCTGTGTCTGTATCGTTCTACTATTGAATTATATATTGAGTGTATTTAATAACTTTATCATAAATAATAATCTTTGCCATTTTGCATTTTGATTATAAGTTCTGAATAAATTTTATAAAATAATAGTGGTAAATTTATGTATTTTGTATTGTATTGTAATCATAATATTTCATTATATTCATTATTTATTATTAGAATATTTAAGAGAAATAAATACATAAAATAATATATAAAAGATATATAAAAATATATAAAGTGCAAAATTTATTTAGAAACTTTTATTCTATCTTTTAACATTTTATTTATCTTTAAAATTTTTATATTCTTTTATAGAAATAAATATTTAGATATCTAAATATTTTCATTATTATTTTTTATTTCTAATTAAATAATTAATCTACTTAATTGTGTAATACATTTGCAATTTATTATATTAATAAAATCAAATATATCATTCCTTTTTATTATATCTAACTTTGCATGCTGCATTCTGTAATATTTCTTATAAATTGAATATGTGTATTTAATAATTCAAAAAATTTGCAGTATTTTGATACTAATCAAAATAAGATTATTTAACGAATAATTTAAATATAAATTTTTAGTTTCTATGAAAAATTAGTCCAAAAATTATTTTTATTAAACATCACCAAAAGCAATATGAATCTAATAACACTATCATAAATTGTAAAATTAAACTTTCTTATACATAAAATAAATTAAATAAATTTACAACATTGGATAAGGATAAGTATGACAATGGCAGGTGATGCAACGATTATCAATCCATGAGATATGCCTAGGCATAGGTTGTTTGGTTTGTTCAAATGGAGTTTGGAGACGAGCAGTAATCAGTAGCCATTCACAATCCACAGGCTGTTATGTAAAATTCATTGATACTGGAGCATGTGATGAAATTTTCTCAAATAGTGTGAGTTTTTCAAAGAAAAGAAAAAGTGAGATCATTTAAGTGCTAGATTCAATTTATACATATATAGTGTAATATTGCTAGAAGTAGAAGTTACTTAATACCATACTTGCTGCATTGAAGAATATTAATGCAATGATTCAATTCATTTTAGTGAATTAAAAAATTCTAGTAGAATTAAATACTTTTTATTCATATTAAGAAGTTGTTAATTTCTTAAGCACAAATCTAAATTAATATTGTATTGCTTGAGTACAGAGTACTTATTTAAATGATTTAATACAATACATTACTTACTATAATAAAAACGTCTTTATTTGCTTTTACGTCATTCTTATTTAATAAAAATTTTCAGTTATTAATATAACTAATTAATTTAGATACTAGCTTTACCAGGAGAGCTTTCAGTAATGCAAAATCAGGCAATTGAATGTACCCTTTTAGACAGGACAAATTATTCAGCACTAAAATGTTATTTGGGAGAAGAACTAATTATATACGTGGATGAAATTGACAATAATAGGTAAATTTAATTTTCAGTTTTTTTATAAATTGTTATTCAAATATTCTTCTAGTAATGAACAGAATATACTTTTGTTTCATATTTTCTTAAAATTCCAAGAAATTAATTATGCGAATGTAAAAAGTACCATAAGATAATACTACTTTAATAAGTGAGAATGAAATCTTTTGTATTTTCAGTCAAAATTTGTATTAATAAATAATTGATGTGTTATTAATGTAAATAGTACTAATACTAATGGTTCCGTAAAATTTTTATTGAGAAAACTATTTACTTAATTACTTAATTAAGTGAATTAAGATTCACTTAATTGACTAGTATTAAAATATGGTCTCAAAACTAGCTTAATTATATAATTTTATTAATTTTCTTTTTTTATTTTTATTTTTTCAGACTTATTGTAAAAGTATTCGACAAAGATGGTATTGAAATAGATGTCGTCGATGAGTTCTTCTATGATACAACGTCGCCATTATGTCCAATGCCTATTCTAAGTTCTACTTATAAAGTATCAGTATCATATGCAGATTATTATGAAATCTGGTTAAAACATAATACAAATGCAGAACATACTTTAGAGAAGCATTTAATAGAAGCGCTTGATCAGTATTATTCTAATCCCGAAAGTTATTACAACCAAAAGTTATTGAATCCGAAACAGGATTATTTATGCGCTCTTAAAGGTATAGATGGTCACTGGTATCGAGGTAGGATCCTAGAATTTACTGAAACTGATGAAGTTTGTGTAACTTTCATTGATTATGGCTATAATGAAGAAGTTAATGAGGACACATTAAGACAGTTAGCTCCACACTTTTATGTACCATATCAGTTAGCTATTAAGGTATCATTACCAGTACAGCTTAAACACTCTATTACAATAGATGAACAATCAAATATATTACAAAATTATTTATATAACAAAGATTTTACCGCTGTTTTTCATCGTGTCGGCATACACTGGATAGTAGAATTATTACACGATGGAGAAAAAATTAGTGATAAGTTCCGTTCTCTTAATTTAATAGAAGATACAAAACAAGAGATATCTGGAATGAGAAGAGAACCTCAAATTCATAATATGACAATAGGTTGTAAATATAATGTATCTGTATCTCACATGGATTCACCTAGTCAGTTCTGGCTTCAATATGCAGATGATGCCACAGACCTTTTTAATAAACAAAATGAACTTCAAGATCAAGTATCTACATTTTTAGAAATAGATGGAATATTGGAAGAAGGAAGTTTGTGTGTAGCTGTGTACACTATAGATAATTTATGGTATAGGGCGCAGGTGCTCGATGCTGATGAAGATATTACAACTGTTCGATTTATCGATTATGGAAATACAGATGTCATCGACAATAAATCTGGAAATATTCGACAAATACCAGATTCATGGAGAGAAATGAAAGAATATGCAGTTAAATGCAGATTAGATGTTATTCCTGTAGACTCAGAAGATTGGAACGTTACAACTTGTGAAAAATTTGAAAACTTAGTAACATCTGCTAAATCTTTACAAGCCCTGGTAATAGCAAACAGTGTTCCAAAACGAGTAGACTTGTTAATAGATGATAAAAGTGTTAGTGAAACGTTAGTTGAAAACTGTCATGCAGTAAAGATTCATACTGAGGAAGAATTAATCGATGAAATAATTGATCTTGAATTGGATCCCTATTCTGCTTTTGTAAGCCATATTAACTTTCCAAATGAGTTTTGGGTTCAAGAAGAAAAGTCTGTCGGTGATTTAGAAATTATGACTGATAGATTTATTGTGGCGCATATGTTTCCCAAAGTAGATGAAATTAAAGAAAATTTATTATGTGTTGCTAAATATCCTGAGGATGAATGTTGGTATAGGGCACGCGTTATATCACACAGTGATAATGCTATACGAGTTATATATATCGATTATGGAAATTCAGCTACCTCAAGTGAAATACGTGCTATACCGCCAGATCTTGCAGATATACCTCCTCTATCGAGGAAATGTCGCTTAGTTATGCCAGAGGGAATTACAGAATGGTCAGAAAAGGCTTGTGAAGAATTTATAACATTAGCAGCTGATGGAGCAACTATATTTTTGTTAGATGTAATCGAAGAAGATGAAACATCATTGGTGAAATTAACATTAGATGGTAAAAATGTGACGGATATACTTGCAAACTTCTGTGAACGTTACCTACCAATCATAGAAGAACGATTACCTCCTTTGGGTGAAGAAAATTCACCAAATGTATTTGTTAGTCGTATCAATTCACCTGAGGAATTCTGGATTCAAACAGAAACTAGCGAAACAGACTTAGATACAATGTTTGAAAGATTAGAAGCAGCACCCAGTTTCCTTCCATTAAGTACATTTGAAATTGGCACTATTTGTGCTGCAAATTATTCGGAAGATGGTCAATGGTATAGGGCACAAATTCTTTCACATTCTGAAGAAGGTACTGAAGTTCTGTATATAGATTATGGCAATACAGAGATTACAAATGAAACACGAATGTTACCAACAGATATTATAAATATTCCTCCTTTAGCGAAATGTTGCGCTCTGCAAAAGCCAGGTAGTATAATTTTTTGGCCTTCGAGTGCTTGCAAATTATTCAAAGAACTTGCTACTGAAGAAACAATGTTTCAGTTTGAGATTCTTGATGATACCAGTTACCCTGTTTATGTTAAATTAAGTCTTAATGGAAAAGATGTTGTTGATATTTTAATGGAAAATATATCAGAAGATGCTGCAATAGAAGAAGAAAATCTGCATAATGGTATTAATGATGAAAGTAATGCAGAAACAGCAGAAACAAAAGTAAACGAAACCAAGAAAGAAGAACAAGACGAAGATATGAACAGATTTAAGGAATATACGGAAAATCAAAATCAAGAAATAAAAGAAAACACAGATAATTCATATCTGGATACTAATTTTGTTGTAGAACTTACTGTAGATGAAATAGTTCAAAATATGAAAGTGGATGAACAAGAAGAAGATGAAGATACATTTAATAGCCATAATCACACTATTGAAATGTGTGACAAAAATAACAGTGACGAAACAATAGGAAGTTTTAATGAATTAGAAATGCAAACTGAAATAGAGACATTTAGTGATAAGAATGAAATAAAAAATTCTAAAATTGATACAGGCGAGAATAAAACACACACTGAAATAAAAGATGTGAACGACGAAGTTTCACCAACTACAATAAAAGAAGTAACAGAAGATTTTAAACAATTGGAAACACAAGCGAAAACAGAGATATATAGTGATAAAAATGAAATGCAAGATGCTGAAATTGATACAGAAAAAAATAAAAATGAAATGGAAGATATCAAAATTGTTACAGAAAAAAATAAAATACATGCTGAAATAAAAGACGTGAACGAAGAAATTTTATCAATCACAATAAAAGAAGTAGCAGAAAATTTCGAACAATTGAAAATACAAGTTGAAACTGAGTCATATAATTATGAAAATGAAATGCGAGATATTGAAGTAGATACAGAAAAGAATAAAATAAAAGGTGAAATAGAAGGTGCAAATGAAAAGGTTTCATTAAATACAACAGAAGAGGTACCATTGAATACAATTTTAGATTCTCCAGATATTAAAAATGAGTTAAAAGAACGAGATATGGATGAAATGGAAACATATGAATTAAGTACTGATGAAAACAAAGAATATGATAAAGACTGTATTACACAAGATACTAATGAAGCAAATGCTGATATAACGGATCCTAAAAGCTGTTCTGATATAAACAGTGTGAATGAAAAGGTATCTTCAAATTTAAAATCTACAGAAATAACAAGCAACGAATCTAAGGTTACTGATAGAAAAAATGATAATCCAATAATTACTGTGACAGTTTATGAAGAGAGTAAAAGAAGCGATGATGTAAAAAATTCTTTACAGCTTGAAAATACTCCTACATCAGAATAATTATATATAAAGACTGATCTTGTATTTCAATGTTATTTGTAAATGACACTAAAATTATTATTTCAAAACGTCACTTGTTTTTCTAAAGAGATCTGTAATTAATTTAATATTTTGTGTGAATATTTCGCTTACAAAATATAAAAATTTATTAGAAAAAGAACACAAAGAACAATTTTAAAATGTGCTTTTATTTTAAAAAAGAATTTTTCAGTAAAGAAGAGACAACATTCCTAAACATATATTGCAGCTTTAAATATAAAAAGAATCAAAGTATAAAACATTGTTTTTATTTTTTATCTTTTTATTGCATAATTACAGTAATTTGTATTGCTTGATTATATTAAATTTTTTTATATTATTATGAAATAAATTACTCTTATAAAAAGTCATGGAACAATTAATAATTACAATACATTGCTTTTTAATTGCTTTTTAATTACAGTATAATTTTGTGGTGCTTTGCCAAAAAATAGTAAAAGATATACTTAATATATAATAATCAAAATTGTTTTTCTGTTTCAATGTAACATATTTTAACATAAAATAAAAAGCAGGTCAATAGAATCTCAAAAATATATTTAGTTATATTAATTAAATATATATAGTTACCAAATAATTATTTAAAAATTCATATACAATTTTAATGTAACATGTCAAAATTACATCAATTTATATACTTTAAAATATACTCAGTCTGAATTAGATTTTCAATTATTACTAGATATTTATGTAATCTTTATATTTTTACTTATATAATTATCTTATTTTCAGTTTAATAAATTAAGTACCAATTTTGTAATGATTTAATAAATTGATTTTAAAATATATTTTTCATATTGATAATTAAGTTAGCATATATACTGATTTTAAAAAATTATAAGATATAAAAATTATTAGAATTTATATAAAAATAAAAAAGGTATTACTATTGCTATCATTAAGTTACTAATTATAAACTTAAAAACTAAAAAAAATTTGCTTTATAAGATTATAATAAATTTATAATAAAAAAGTAAAATTTCAAAAATTCAAAATTTACTATTTCTCGAGACATTTTTTCAAAATTAAATTCATTGTTTATAGATTTAGATTTTATTGAAATAGAAATAAATAATAATTATTAAACTACTATATAATATTCCTCATTTTTCTTAATAGTCATAAACATAATATAAAATATTACAATATTATTGTTGATAGAAAATAAATAGATTATGAAAATATTATTGCAATAATAATAATTTAGTTTCTATTTTTTTCAGTAAGTAATATATTAGTATGCATTTATTAAGTTATTTCACAAAAGAACAAAAAAGCTAAATTCTAATTAGTTATTTCATTCATGCATACGCTGATAATTTTTTCCAACAAAGTACGATTTTTTTATTTAAATAATGTTTAATAATAACATCAAATGCCTTTACAAGTGATATTGTTAACATATTTGATAGTTGATACATAAGTATAATATAATGATATTGAAAATGATGTCTTTTAAATTATTTCTTACAATAAAATAACATGGCGTCTATATATTCTAAGTCTAAATATTACTTTTATACTGCATTTAAAAAACTAATCGTATATATATCCAATCAATACATATTAGCATTTAAGAAATAATAAAAAATACAGATGAGATTCAAACTTATATCTCCTGCATCTTAAATTTTAATAAACCATGCTCTTAACAAAGTAGTGTATATGTGTGTGTGTGTGTGTGTGTGTGTGCATGCGTGCGCGCGCGTGTGTGGTTGTGTGTGTAAAGTATATACATATACTACTTTATAAACAATTTTAATTAACATATGTAGTGAAATAAACGAAAAAAAGAAAAATTTAATTGAAATAATCACTAAAATAATCATTTCATTTATTTTTTATTTCATATACATATATATAAACATTTGTGATTTTGAAAGTTACTAGAGCATTGAAAGAAATCAATTTCACGTAATTCATGCATAATATATTTACAATCAATTATTCTTTACCATATATGAGATTATGTAATCATTTCTATTGTAATAAAATATATTTTCTAATACGAATGTAAAGATGTTTATTATTTTAAGAATGTAATAATGATAATACAAGAAAACAAATTGAGAAAATAATTTTGGATAAAAATCTTTTGATCTTTGACAGCGATATCTTATTAAATTCTTTCTTTTTTATTTAAATATTTTATATTATATTTTTCAATTCGTCGTAATGTACATCTTCTTTAGGTGTGTCTTTGAGTTTATCTTCATATTTGCTAAATTTTTTTTTCTTCTTTTGTCGTCTTTTCTTTTCTATTTTATAGAAATTCATGCTTTAATATTTTTTTATGTTATATGTAATGAAAAATGTTTTATGAGTAACGTATATATAAGAAATAAAATTGCTTTTAGGATTTAATTTGCTAAAATCAAATGATAATAATATGAATAAATATAAAAATTGCATAATATATTAAAATTTAATTTTCTTCAATGTTCTTTTTGAAAGATTTTAATAATTTTAACGATAATAGGTGTAAAAAATTTTGTGTAAAAAGGAAATGAATGACTAAATTTTTATTATAAAAAAGATTTATTATCAATAAATTTATTGTATTCTTTACATTAATTAAAAAGAAAATAAAAATAATTTGGTCATCTTATTCTAGTGTTTCTATATTTAAAAATAATTATACAGAAATTTAATTATGTGATAATTCACTTGTATGATTAAGGTGAATCATATACCCTTTTTTTTAGCAAGTTTGATGTTTTTTTCCATTTCTGCATTGTATATTTCTTGCTTTTTTTTCATCATAATATCACGAGCAGCTGCTATTTCATCTTCTAAATACCATCGAAGTGGTCCCCTACATCGTTTACATATCATTAGTTCAACCGAAGGTTCAATGATTTTACTTTTTTTGTCTCTCGAAGTAAAGGGGATTCGTTGTCTACGGCGACCATACGTTTGATCGCTCCAAATAACTTGTTGACCACTTCGACTTCGATATCTAGTTCGAAGTCCACTTCGAGCATTTCGTTGACTGGGAGGTTCAATATCGTTATGTTCTTCAATGCGGAATTTAATATTAGGTCCTCCTTCGGTTGGACCGTTTGAAGGAAAAAGTACTTCTGGCTCTTTCGATACGAATAATCTTGGATCATAGTCTTTAATATCGCAACAAAATCCATAAGGCTTTACTGAAAAATCATTCTGTGATGTACCGGTATTAAGCTGCTTCACCCGATCCTTTTTCATGTTTCGTCTAAAAATTTAATGTTAATGTACTTTAAATTTAAACAAAGAATATGTTAAACGGAAGTAAGAAAGAAATCATGTTGGATCTTTTGTTAGAGATAGATTCGAAAATTTTGAAAGAACTATCTAGAAAAGTCATTGTTTCCATGGCAAATATGGTATAAAGATTAAAAAAAAAATAATACGACAACTTTTGTCGCTTTTAATTATTTGTAGTAATTAACCCAAGTTAAATATTTAATATAAGTTACAAATGGAATATGTCAGTGATTATTAATAACGTATTTATATACAGAATTTTTTATCTTAATTATATTGGAAATTCGTTATTTTTATTATGTCTATAATTTTAAAAAAATTTTTTTCTCCTGTTACGATTTTTAATTAAAATAGGATCACTTAAACGTTAGTATTGCAAAAAGTTTTGTTCGCACATATATCTATATAGAAACACGTGCGTTTATGTACAGTAAATGGTGTTGTTATAAATTGATGCTACTATTTCAACAAAAGATTATTAAACAATGCGCGTGATTTCGAACATTCGTAACACGTTATTTATGAAATAATGAATTCCTCGACTTTATCGTCTGGAACGTTGAGTCATTCACCAGGACAAAGAGCTTCAGAATCTCAGGATTCAGAACTAACCTCTGTTGGAAATCAAACCTCAAAGATCTTGAATCAAAAAAAATCTGAATTGCAAGAGCAAAAGCAGCAGGATCGTCTACTTCGGGAATTGCATTTAAAACGTGTTCAATCATTAAGAAAAGAATTGGATTATATTAAAGCGACAGAGTGGAGATATCAGTCAATCGATCGGTATATTTTAATTATTGTATTTGCTCTTTATGCGTAATGTTTACTTGAATTCTGATCAAAAAAAGGAATATTCGTAGGTACATGGACAGAAATAACAGAAACTAAATATGTTGTCGTTTATATATACCCTTATAAAATATACTATAGGATATAAGTCGTCCAGCAAAGATGAATCAGACGAAATAAACAGTGTCATAGCTCGTATTGAAAATGCATATGAAGAGGAAATACGAAGGGGTGAACGTTTTAATGAGGACACAAGTTATTATAAAAGAGGGATTATTACTTTGATCACCACCGATTATTTAGTGGTTGATGAGTTTTATGTTTGCGATGTAGCAAACATTTCAGTAAGTAACTTAAAAGTAGGTGACAAAGTCTGTTACTCGCTCTCAATGAAGCGAGACAACCACGAGCAAAAACACAAAATAAAAATTATTTCTGTGATAAACGAATCGTGGGATGACGATGCGGAGAATTTTGATGTAGATATTGTCAAACCGCAAACATTAACAAGGTGTATAGTTGGAAAAGTTATGGAACGTAAAAATCGACTGTTAGTTATAGAACCTAACAATGTCATTGTTGACTTAAACAAAGTAGAATCTGAGTTTATTCCCGTGATCGGAGACTGGTTACAATTAGAGACAGAAGTAGAGATTGATGAAGTTTCTTATAATCTAAATGGAGAAATTTTAGAAATAAAAAAAATACAGCCCCTACGATCTAGATTAGATGTTGGAACTGTAACTAGTTTTGATCTAACTAAAGGAATTGGTGTTATTGGAAAAGATACTGTATTTAATAAAAGGATATGTGAGTCTGGTTACATTCCTTGTGTTGGCGATAAAGTAATAAGTGACAGTATTGAAAGTGATCAAGGATTTTATACATGGAGATCATTGACAGTGGTTCCTGTGCTTCAGGTAAGTTTTACTTAAATAAAAAGATAATTGTTTTATAATCAATTTTAGAAAATAAATTACATTTTCTATGTTACTTAATAATAAAAAACATTATTTTTTAAATATAGAGAATAATATAATAACAATAATATATATATATATTTTACATTATCTACAAAAATGTTTCTTATTTAATTTTAATTTATAAGGACTATATCAACGTATTTTATTTACAATTATTTCTTTTATTCTCTAAATTTAATTTATTTAATGTATAATTTAAAGATATTGCAATATTCATCATATTATGATAGCAGGTTAATGATATCTCTACAATATAATTGTATAATATAGTATAAATCATCAAATATTTTTGATAATATTTCTTCTAAAATATTTTTAATAATAATAAGTTATTATTTTGTATTTATGATTATATTTGTATGTAATTATATAATTAAAAAAATTAATTTTGAAAATATTTTTTTGGTGTAATAAATTATATTGCGTAAAAAGTCAAAATCGAAATGTAATTTTGTTCAAAGTAAATTAATTTTTTTTAGGTCTCTAAAGAAGTTAAGTTACCAGTATTGCATAATATTTCATATGCATCAAAAAAAGATTTAAACGATCTTATGAAAAATAAGCATGGTATTGTTATAAGTGATGATTTAAACATTGATTTAAATGTGCAAGAAAAAAAAAATATAACAATTACTATAAACAATTTGAGTAATACTACTCATGTATTGCGCAGAAGTTGTTTCATGATAAAAAAAAGCAACTCTCAACTAACATTAGTAGAACCAAGTGTTCCTAATATAGTTTCAATATTAAATCCTTCTGATAAATTAACTTATGTATTTAAATGTACAGCAACATTTATTGGTACAAGCAAGGAATTATTTGTTTTTCATTTCAAAGACTTCGAAATTGGACGAATTTTTAATATTACTGTCAAACCTAAAATTATACAAAAAAAATCGTACTATAAAAATAATAATACTAAAATTAATTATGTACTAGATTTGGATGAATGGAATGAAGCTACATACATTCCAGGCATTCGACCATGTAGACCACCATCATTTATTAAAGTACGAAATATGGTATACAAAGTTCCTAAACATTATTGGGATATAATATCAAAATGCATAAATGAAAGAAAATCTCAAACTGAGTGTAAATATGATATAGAAAATGCTGTACCCTGTTTATCAAACAGACTTTCTTTTGAGTCATACAAAGATCGGTTTCACGCTTTATTATACTTAGAAGAAATTGCTCAAATAATAAATATGCAACAATATAATATAAATAGCACAGTTATGAGACATTATGGTGAATATTTAGTTATGGAAGTGCCAGGACTTGCAGAGAAACGTCCCTCTCTCCTTATTGGTGATAGAGCTATAGTATCTTTCAAATGGGATAACTCTCAAGGTATGTTGTAAAAATTAAAATGAAATTATATTATAAAATTTTATACTATAATTTTATATTTATACTAGTAAATAATATTATAATTTTATTAATTTTAAAAAAGTATTTTAAATTATTAATTATTAAGAAATGTTTGATATAAGATGTAAAATCCTTTTTATTAAAATTTTAATGATGTTTGAAATAGGAAAATTAAAATATGAAGGATTTATTCATAAAGTAACAAATTTGGAAATTTTTTTGAAATTCAATTGCAAATTTCATCAAGAATATAATTATGAAGATTGTCAAGTAACATTTAAATGTTCACAATCAGTCATACAACGTTGTCATAATGCAATTGATATGGCTGTAGGTCGTTTGGGTCAGAATTTTTTATTTCCTACTCATGTAATTGAGAAGGAATCTCAATTAGAGCTTGAAGAAATTGAAGCAAAAGATACGTCAGTTTATAAACAATTAACTTCTCAGTGGACTGATTCTATGGATTCACCGGAATCTTCTGCTAGCACATCCATAAGTAATAAATCTGATAATATGTCAAAGTCATTTACAAAAATGTCAGTTGTACAACGATTATTTAATGTTGAACCTGTTGAGAAAAATAGAGAAATTACAATAAAACCTAATGCAAAAGACGGGCCATATATTGAAACAAAAAATGAAATAAATGTTATTAAAAATTTGACAAATACAGTAATACAAGATTCGAAAGAAACATCAATTTCTTCCTGTAATATTGAATTGCAACCAGTTATTTCACAAGTACGAAAACGAAAGTTGCTTTGGTTTAATAAAGATTTAAATTATTATCAAAAGGAAGCTGTAAAAAATATCTTAAAAGGACATGCACGACCATTACCTTATGTAATATTTGGACCACCTGGTACAGGAAAAACTGTTACTCTTTGTGAAACAGTTCTGCAAATTTTATCAACTATACCTGAAAGTCGTTTATTAATTGCTACACCATCTAATAGCTCAGCAAATCTTATATCAGAAAGACTTCTAGATAGTGGTATACTTAAACCTGGTGACATGGTACATACTAAATTTATAATCTCACTTTATAATAATTTAATGTGAATTTCATCGAAATTTTTAGTAAACAATAATAATAGAATAAAAGTTTCATGTTTAAAAATAATTAAAATGGATTTTATCATTTTTTCATTTTAAACAACTATCTTATATTAGTTGTATTATATAATTTTATTGTAATAAAATTATAGATTATAATTATATAAATATATATTATAATATAATTAAAATACTTCTTTTTTTTAGGTACGACTCATAGCTTATCACTGTTTGAATAATGATTCTATACCCAGTAAATTATTGCCATATTGTGCTACTGCAGAATTAGCAGATGAAACAACAATTGAAAAATTAAAATATAATGAAGTAGGACCAAAATTGAATTGTACTATGAGTGTACTTGGACGTCATAGAATTACGATTGGTACTTGTGTTGCACTCGGAATATTAAATAATATGGGCTTTCCTCGTGGACATTTTTCACATGTACTAGTTGATGAGGCTGGTCAAGCGACCGAACCAGAGATTATGATTCCGCTCAATTTTATTCATTCTGATTATGGGCAAGTAATTCTTTCAGGCGATCCACTACAACTCGGTCCAGTTGTAGAAAGTGGTATAGCAAAGAATTTTGGTTTAGACGAATCATTTTTATCAAGATTGCTACGTCATTTTCCTTACCAGAAAGATTCTAATGGCTTTGAAACATGTTATGATCCTCGACTCGTTACAAAGCTTCTTATAAATTATCGAAGTTTACCAGAAATACTTGAATTATCAAGTTCACTCTTTTATGATTCTGAATTGAAAGCACAGGTATATTTATTTATGCCATTAACAACTAATTTTTTAAACTTATATCGTGATAATAAAAAAAATATATTTTTAGATATCTTCTAAAACAAGCAAAGAAGCCAAACTTTTACAAACATTAGCTACAGAATTACCAAAAAGAAAGGATATTCCACCAGCTATAATTTTTCATGGTGTAAATGGGGAAAATTGTAAAGATAATGATAGTCCTAGTTGGTATAATCCCGAAGAAGCAACTCAAGTGTACCTTTACTTATTAAAATTATATCAATGTGGTCTTTCACCTGATGATATTGGGATTATAACTCCTTATCAAAAACAGGTAAAATAATTAAATATAATCTGTTATTAAAACATGTATGAAATTATTTTATATTATATTAAGTATCTAACAGGTTCTTCAAATTCGTGAATTACTCGTGGAATTAGATGTGGAATTACCAAAAATTAGTAGTGTTGAAGGATTTCAAGGTCAAGAGCGTAATGTCATCATTATTTCAACTGTGCGATCTTCATCCAATTTTATAAATGAAGATATTAAACATTCTCTTGGATTTGTTGCATGTCCTCGAAGACTTAATGTTGCAATCACTCGAGGTCGTGCTTTAGTTATTATTTTAGGAAATCCTACTCTTCTAGTCCAAGATCCTTACTGGAGAAGTGTTTTAATATATTGCATCAATCAAGATTCTTATACCGGATGTAGTTTCGGTTTTCCTGATATAGAAAATTCTTGTATAGAAGAAAATGACTCTTTTGCTAGTGACAAAATTAATAACTCACGATGATTCACATGACAATTGTCCATCAATGAAATCTCTTTTATTTATCGAAATATTTGTTATTAAATTATAAAATTACATTTTTCCTAATATACAGTATTTTATTATGTCCATATATGTTTTCATGAAGAAATAAATGATATTGTTAATATTACTAAAATATACGTTGAAAATTTATATTTTTATACAAATCAATAGAAATTTTTAATATAAAATACCTATCTATAACATTCAGCTTTTTTAAAATGATAAGTTTATAGTTTTTAACTTTGATTTATAAGTTTGATTTCTAATTTCTTCAGATCATTATGTGGTGTGATATAAATAATATATTTATTTTTCAAGTTAGATGAGAATCTTTCTTACTTGGAATGAAAAAAAAAATTGAAAAAAATTGTATTATATTTCTTTTTAATACATTTCTTATAATGAAATGTGTCAATACATATTATAAAAAGTACAATAGCTTTTGTTGTAATATACACACGTATATTTATACAATGTTTCCATAAATATATTTTTATTCATTCAATTTAATTCTCTTTACAAAAATGTATGAATAAAAATATATCCATTTTGTGATAGAGCTCTGCTTCAGTTTACGCACATAGAATTGAATTATTTCACTTCGAGATAAGTCGCTTATAGCGAAATGAATTAAATATCTTTTTAGACAATGTCCCTGCATATTGCATCGTGATGTCATAAGTCCAGGTTCCATGAAGTTTGATACTGTAAAAAATAAAGCGCTTTACTATGACGTGTACAAGACAAGAAAAATGAATTACATTTAGAAGAAGAAAATCTTTGTGCTTTTGATTTATGCATATATGAATGATTTGATGAATGGATAATACCTTGGATATTGTATAAGATATGAGTCAATTACAGTATAATTCATAATGTAATAGCTTAATTTGAAAAAAATTAATGAACAAACATTAGTATAATGACTCTCCTTTTATTCTCATTATACAAAAATGAAATGTATATTACATAATGATGTAATTGGTGAAAAAACAATCGTGTAATAGTTAAAAAAATTTAGTAAAAAAATGAGTAATATTTAGATAAATTTTTTAATGTAAAGTGTGATATCTTGATGGACAGAATCTTAATCATTTTGAGTTAATCAGGTGACTGAAAAGAGGGAAAAAAGTACTGATGCATGAAAAATGATTGTGAATGATACTGACCTTAATTAGTTCCACACTATACTTACAGGGTCTTGATTTTTAGCTTTTAGTTTCCGTTCAATTAAATTTTCTAATGCTTCACTACGGACACTTAAGGTTTCAATTTTCTCAACCAGTTGTTGATATGGGGATGCAGGTTGCCCACCCATTACAACGTGTCCTAATTTGCTATCTATTTTGGCATCTAGTCGTGCGTTACGGATCAGATTAACAATCCAACATTCTGCTACATCTGCTTTCATATTAAGTTTTTCTGCAAGCATTCTGCAATTGTAAAAATATATTAAGAAAGTATGAAAACATATTCCATTATTTAAATGTGCATTAAAAATATAAAAGCGTTATATACCCAATACTTATACATTGATGTATTCTACAGAATGTTTCAAAGATCATTAAACGCGCATTTTCTACGAATTCAGTCAGCAATGCAATTAAAAAAAAGTCATTAAATACAACTGTTTGACATTCTTGTAGCTTTTGTCTTGCTCCATCAAAATCAAAATTGACATATAAATGTTCTAGAAACTCTGTAATGGGATCACGGTATGTATAAGATTCCTATAAATAATAAAGAGAAGAAGTACTTAATAAATCTTATATATATAACTTGCAAATATTTTAGTAAGAATTTGATAACGAACCTGCTGTATTACTTTTACAAGATCTTTTAATATAGATCGTCTAGAACGATTGACAATGACAGCAGCTGCTAAATATCTCAATATGTGAGGACACATTGTTTGAATTGCATTTAGATAGCTGTAAAATAATAAAAGTATAATCTTAAGTTTTTTTTATCATTAAAGTGCATTATCTTAATACTTATAAAAATATTGACATACTGAGGTCTATAGAGAAACATTTCTACGATTAAATCTCTTCCTTTCACGTGATTAAAAAATACAAACAAACTCCAATGAATAAGCCATGTCCTTTGTTGTAATACTTGAAGAGAGTTTCCTATGACATTGCTATCAATGTATTCTCTTAATTTGTTTACATCTTCCAGTGCGGTTTCCCAATTTTGCACTAGAATTTCCGATGCTAATTTACCCCAAAGTACATTTAAGTAATTCTAAAAATTATACATCCTTTATTATTTTAAAAATAAATTATAAGTCAATTTATTATATATTTATCAAACTTATAATATTAACACCTTATCTGTCGGTGGCATTATAAGCATGTAGAAATATAAATACGATGTAGAAACAGAATAATTGCCACATTCGTAACGGTATTTTGCTAATTTCACAAAACTGTCCATCATTTCCACTCTGAACTATAAAAATATAATATATAAAAATTAATATAATTTCAAAAAATCTACATTATTACTGTAAACGATTGTTCATATGCTCTAACATTTAATAATTATAACATCTATAATGTCTATAATAATAATTATAGATATTACTTAATATATGTAGCATATTTGAAACATAAATATTGTTTTACTATTCTCCATATTAATTAATATTATTAATTTATTATATTAGTAACAAATATTGCTTAATTAAGCGTATATATGCATATTTATATAAGAATATAGCATTATTCTTAATCTTATTTTATTTACCTCAGACTCTTGAGTAAGGTAATTATTCAATGCTTTAGAATCTCGCATATTTTCCATTTTTTTCATGACTTCTTCGTTATTCATAAGTTGTACAACAACGGACACGTTATTTTGTAAAATACCAAGTTCTTGCAGTACATCTGCACGACGGGCTTTCAATTCCTGGAATTGAAAATTTGAAATCACGTTTGTATAAACATATGTATACCACCACTCATTAAATTCGTTTGTACCTCTGGCACCTCCAAATTAGGGTAAAGTTGTTTTCGAATGTCAATTGTATAATCTATCATGTTTGTTTTGCTAAGAATATCGAGCTTAGCTTGAAGTAATTCGTCCTCATCGTAAATCTAAAAAAGCACAAGTACATCATAACCAAACTGTCCGGAGCAGAAATATTTCCCTCTTTTATTGTATACCTGTTTTGCAGATAAGAATTCCAAAAGTGGAAATACTAAATGCCGATCGAGATATTGACCTATACGTGATGTCAAGTCGAATTTCGCCATTTCGTTTCTTAAGAAATACCGAATAATAGCAATCCTAACCAATCTACAGACAAAAGGGAGCTGACCACACTCCACGTTAATGTCAGAGAACATAGAATAGATTGAACGGTAAGTTTCTATAGAAGTAGATAAATTTTAGCTGTACTATTTTCCGAATGATGTTTAATATGTATTGTATATATTAAACATTTTTAATTATTTTATATTAATATATCATGTAACAATGTTGATAGGCTAAATAAATAAATATTACAATAAATACTCCGTTTGAACATCAATTTATGTTACAAAGTGCTCACTGAAACGAACAAAAGATAAAATCAAATACAATAAAATGTTTGTAGAATTAATAGAAATACCTTTAACATGATTTTATCATGAAATTTTATTACGGTAGATACTATATATATATATATACATACAATATATACAATAATGTGACATATACAATAATAAACGTTTTAATAAAGTAAGTTTCGTCTAAGAAACTGAAATTTATTTTTATTTTCTCGGATACTATTTTTCTTTTTTATATATATGTAATTATATTTATGTTATTTATAATGTTTGTCATTTCTGATATATTATAAAATAAGTAATTTTGTATAAATTGTATAATAAAATATAAATCATTATTTTTCATTGCGTATAAATTTTTATCTTAGATGCTTTGATAATTAACAAAGTAGTTTAAAATATTATCCATTAGTGTATTTCTTAAAAGACAAATATTTTTTATCCGTGTAAATTCTTTATTTTTATAAATAATCATTAAATAATAATATATCATAATTATTATTAATAAAACCGAGATTTCGAGATTAAAAGGAATATTTCTAGATTAAAATCTACGAATAGATAGATTTATATAAATAGAAGAATTTATTGAATAAAACGATATAATATAAGCTCGTTTACTATCGTTTACGCTCTCTTATACATGCACTTTATGGTCCATTTCTTTACTATCCATTTACGTGTAGAAATTTATATGTATATGAATTGTTCCATGGTCGGAAGTAAATTTCTGTTCATTTATAACTTCTGTTATTAGATTTCCTGTATTTGACATTTGTAAATACTGGAAAGTGAATGAAATGCCACCTAAAAAGGCACCTGCTCCCAGCAAAAAGGCGGAGCAGAAGAAAAAAGAGAAAGTTATCGAGGTATTTAAATACGAAGATTTATAACCTTAAAATATCGTATTCATTATTTTGAACATGTATATTTACCGAGAGATTTATTACTTTTCACTTGAAAGTGATTCTTTTTTTTTTTTTCGTAGGATAAGACTTTTGGTATAAAGAACAAGAAAGGTGCCAAACAACAGAAATTTATTCAACAAGTAGAGAAGCAGGTAAAATCAGGTGGTGTTAATCCACGGAAATTAGAAGATCCTAATATTAAAAAGCTTGAAAAAGAAAAAAAATTAAAGGAGCAGAAAGAATTAGCTCTCATATTTAAACCTGTGCAAACACAAAAAATAGATAAAGGTATTAACTGAGTAAGGTTATTGCACCATCTAGTTAAAAGATATTCATGATTGTCAAAAATTATTTGAACATATCACATTAGTATAAAGTGTGTTATTAATGGCTCTTTTATCGTTATTATTATTTTTGTTTCATTATAGAGAGGTAGATATAAAAAAAACATAGAATTTAAAATAATAATTATTTTAACTTTTTTTTTTATAGGAACTGATCCCAAATCGGTAGTATGTGCATTCTTTAAACAAGGACAATGTACGAAAGGTGATAAATGTAAATTTTCTCACGATTTAAGTGTAGAAAGGAAAGCAGAGAAACGTTCGTTATACTGTGATATGAGAGATGATGATAAAGAAACTGATACAATGGATAAATGGGATGAGGACAAATTAAAAGAAGTTGTTGAGAAAAAGCATGGCAGTGGTAATCGTCCAACTACAGATATTGTAAGTACAATTTCATAATATTTTAGTGTTTAGTTATTTTCAAAAAAAGAGAATAAATCGTACTTCCTTAATTTTAGATTTGCAAACATTTCCTAGAAGCAGTTGAAAAATCAAAATATGGTTGGTTTTGGGAATGCCCATCGGGACAAAAATGTATCTATAGGCATGCATTACCATCTGGTTTTGTTCTTAAAAAGGATAAAAAGAAGGAAGATAAAAAAGATGAAATTTCCTTAGAAGACTTAATCGAAACAGAGCGAGCCAATTTGGGACCAAATCAAGTAGGAACATACTTTAATTAATCTTACATAAAAGTGTATTATAAATACTATATCATAAATATATTTTCTCAAAGTGTACAATAACTTAATCAATATATTTTGATAGACGAAAATAACATTAGAGACATTCTTGGCGTGGAAAAAGAGAAAACTAAAAGAGAAGAAAGAACAGGCACTGAAAGACGAAGAAAAAAGACGGAATGATTATAAAGCTGGCCGTCAAGTTGGTATATCTGGCAGAGAAATGTTTTACTTTAATCCGGAGCTTGCAGCTGGAGATGGTATTTTTTGTTGTTGTTTTTGTTTCATCTGTTGTATGTTTTATAGTTTTGGTATATAAAATTTATTTTTAAACTATTTTTAGGTATTGATGATGGAGACGAAGCAATATCTAGTTATGTCCGCGAAGAAGATGAGACTGAAGAGAAAGTTGAATATAGGGAACTTGACATGGATAGACTTGCACTTGAAGCTAGTGAAATTGATACTTCTGGAATAACTGTAGCTGGCGCGGATCGATTGAAAAATAATAAAGATATAAATAATGAAAGTTCCACAGGTATGTAAAAAATATATTGGTTGTTTTAAAATTAATTTTATTAATCTTATATTTTTATGACAGTTACTGTTGGTGAAGGTGCAGCTGCATTAGCAATTAATGAAAATCTATTTAAAGAGGAAGATTTAGAAGGCTTAGAAGAAGAATTAGAAGATTTAGATTTAGAAGAGTGATTTAAATATTTTGTTCAAATTCTTCCTTTTACTCAATGTATTCATTTATCTGTACCTTTACAATATATGTATCGATATATTATACGTACATTTACTAGCTCGAAATGTAATATCTTGTATATTATTACTTACATATTTTCAAACAATATACTTACACAAAAAGTACATGTAAAGAGCTGGTCTCGTGCAAGTTACTTGAAATTGAAATTAATGTATTTTAATGTAATTATGTTTTACAATTTTTTACGATGAAAAATATAGTCGAATTCTTTGTTATTGCATTCATAAGTTATTTAACATCTCTGTGAATTTGAAAGATATAAAATTGTTACATTCGTAACGGTATTTAAAGTAACAGTTTTTAAATTACTTTTAATTATTGTAAAGTTAAAGCAGATAACTTAAATTGTAACTAGAATTAAAATTTGATGTGATAACGAGACTGGCAAATAAAATAAATAAATTTTTCAAAAATATTTACGACATATATAATTACTAACAGTGGTATAAATATTAAATGACTTATAAAGTCTTTTGATTTATTAGGATTGAAACATTCATGAAGATGTGAATAAAAGTGCGCATGAAAAAAATATAACACATATTGTTGTTTATGTTTATTTTAGATAAAAATTTTAACTAAAAATAGTATAGATTTTTATTAATTTTTCGAAACGATTCAATATAAAGCAGGCACAAACTTTATTAATTGTATAAATTCATTGCTATTACAAAAAGAGTTATCCAAATATTTCATTGTTTATACTATAAAATTATAGACTATTTATTGCATTTTGAAAATTTATAAACAATTTCCACAATATTTAAACCATTATATGAAATAATAAAAAAAAAGCGTGATGCTTGGATATTAGTTGCATATACATATACATGTACATATACAGTGTATTTCATGCAGTGTTACAAAGTGTTTTCTCCAAAACAGATGGCAGGTGTAGACTTGAAATGATGCGAAAAGACTAATATTTCAGGGTGGTTGCAGAAAATAGTTGCAGAAGTAAATTTTTTAGCGATATAGAAGATAAAAATAGGATGGTATAGTAATTTCGATATTTGGAAACATATCGAGTTGATGATACATAATTTTTTTTAGAAATACGGGCGAATTTTATAAAAAAGTGAAAATTTAAAATTAAAATAATTTAGAAATCAATAATTTTAGATAATTTCATGAAGTATATTTGAAAAAAATACATATTAAATAAAAACTTTATATTTTAAAGATTTTAAACTTTTATATGTTTCACAATTTAGAATATATTATATATATATATATATATAATATAAATTTATTTTAACTGTTATTAAAATTTTGTTAACTGTATTTTATAATACAATATCCATTATACATTTTAAATGGAAATTTTATTCAAATTTAATTTGTACATTCTACAACTTCTATGTTTTTTGTTTGAGATAATGATACTATATGGCGAGACGTACGATATTCATAAAACTTTAGATTTGGATATTTTTCTAGTAAATATTTATATGCACTAACAAGACTATCAATATCTTCTACTGTAAGTGTCATTGGTCTTCTTTGAGGATCCAAATCAGCCAGTTTATACATCATTTGTCCCAATTCAGTTCGATATTCTGCAGGAAATAATGTTCTAAAATGTAAATAAATGTAAATAAAAATTTTAGAATTTTGTAATTTTGTTAACTATTTCCTACTATTTTTTATCAACATAGTTTTATATAAATTTTACTTACTCAATACCTCGTATACTGTATTTTTGGCGAAAACTAAAAATGTGTCGTGTTACTTTTTCAAAAATTGGAAATTCATGTTTTGTTCGTGGAACAGTTAAGGGTACAAATGTTACAAGGCCAACATCAACATCTGGTTTGGGAAGAAAGGCTGTACCTATTTTTAGTGAAAAAAAATAGAACAAATATTTTATGAATTATACAATTAAGAACAAAAATTAAATAATATACCTGGTATAATAAAATGTAATATTGGTTTTGTCCAAGCTTGTGCCATTACAGATAATCTACATCTTTGTGCATCTAGTGGTTCAGCTGTTAAGCGTTCAGCAACTTCTTTCTGAAATGTTAATGTCATTCTAGTTCTTCCAAATTTCCAAGGGCCTGTTTTTTCACTAATTGCATGTAACCATTTTATTATGAGAGGCGTTGATACATTAAATGGTAGATTACCAATTATTTTAATCTTTGGACATTTATCTGTCCAAGTTTTTGTTTCAGTTGATGGTAGAACATTTTCCATATGAAATGTCATGACATCATCAAAGATGATTTCCATTTTACCATTAACAGCTGCAAAAGCATCTGCCAACATTTCTAATGATGGTTCAAATCTTTTGTCTTTTTCTATAACAATTAATTTTTTTGGTTCACGTTTTACAATAGATCGAGTTAATCCACCAGGACCAGGACCCACTTCTATTACGTGACAATCAGAGAGAATTCCTGCTCTTTTTATTATTTTATCTGTCAAATTTTCATTTAAGATAAAGTTCTGAGAAAGCTGTTTCATGGCTCTCAAGTGATACATTTTTAAAACTTCTCTTATGTTTGGTAAAGGTGGTAATCTTAAAGTTGGCATGTTTTTTCTTTATTTATATTTAGATAATAAGTAGAAGTAATATATATTGTTTGATAAAAATAAAAATACAAATTATTTTAAGCTCTATTAATCTTCTTTTCAATTATTATTTCAGGTTCATTCAGATCGTTCAGAAAGGTTTCCTGTTTTACGGCATATATGGTATACAGATAAATTCCTAAAGATAAACCAGCTAAAGCAAAACCTGCTATGGCACAATTATTACGTCTTTTTCTATATATGGATGCTCTCTGAATAGCTACTTCTTCTGCTTGTTTCATATACATTAAATCACTGTATTTTAGTTTGTTTTTATCTTTTGCGAGATCCAACTTTTCCATAAAGTCAGTATTCTTGACATAATCTTTCTCTGAAAATAAATCAACAAATAGACATGATTCATATGAAATAATACTTAATAAATATTATTCTTGCCATTCACCAGATTGCATTTTATAAATTTCTTCCTCTTCTGATAAAAAACTGCACTATTGTTGTTATTACTTCTGTATGCCACGTTCGTTTCTGTTAAAAGAAATGATTATATAACTATGAAATGCAATTTCATAACCTGTATTAGCTCAACTATTTTTACTTGTTACACTTGTTAGACATGATGATACATATGATATGTACGATTTTTTTATTTCCTCATGTAATTACATTAATAATCTTTTATCTTACTTAATAATACAATGTCTTTTATATAATTTTTTGGTAAAAATTACATTAAGATTATAATGTAAATTCAAGCATTTTTTAATATTATTTATTACATGTATATTTAGAAAATGTAAAAATATACATATAGAATAAATTTCCTGGGACATAAATTGAATAATCATATTGATAAAATATATCATATTTTCATTTTTAGATCTTGCTGTGACAAACTTACCTTCGATACGTCATTCCATTTCACAGCGCATGCGTTGTAATTCATATACACATACATACGTGTATATTATTGGAGTATATGTGTATATTATGAAGAATAACAAGATTGTTAGAAAAACTTTTTCTTAAAAATATTACTTTAATTATCTATGATTATAAAATGTGAAAATCCCAAAGTATAATTTAATTAACTAATTTTTCATTAATGTGTATAATATATATACGAATATACTGCATTACTAAAATGTTTTCTTTACGTAATATTGTTGATAATAAGAAAGTTATGAAAGAATGATGAAAGAATTAATATAAGACTGAGAATATAATAAAATTCGTTCTTTAAAAAATGAAAAAAAGAGTTAAATATTTTAATTTATTTAAGAAATATTTGTACGAATAGTTCAACATATAATTCAATACATAATTAGGTTTTTATTTACATTATTAAATTAATTTCATGATCTTTTTATGTATTTATGCACTTTTTACGAAAGAATTATCCAGTGCAGAATATTTAGTATTGTACAGTAGCGCTATCTATTTGCAAGGCGATTTCAGAGATTTTCGTAATTACATAGCTCAATTTCTGTGATAATCTTTCCTAGTTACTATAAATTGCCGTTGGCATCAGTTTCAAACTCGCATATGACAATTAGAACACACAACTTTTTTCTTTGTAAATTCTTTTTGATTAAAAATATCGGTCAATATAAAAAATGCAAAATATACATTCTCTGGTTAATTTTATTTTAATCGCATATTAAAGAGAAATATAAACAAAATGAATATATGTATATTGTCTTTAAAGGTTAATGTTTTTTAATTATATTTAATTAAGATTTTTAATTATATGTTTGTTTATTTGTGTGATATAAATTATTATGAAAAAGTTAGCATAAATAAATATAGATAGTTCGTAATGCAATAATTTATGATTTATGAAAAAAGTAATAGCGATAATGTTATTTTTACTTTTTTTTTAATTACTTTTATTAAATAATAATTTTAAGATAAAATTATCGCTATTTTATATTTTTAAACGCTTATATAAGGATATAAAAATTTATCATTTTTATAATTTCTACGAGATTGAATGAATTATACGATTTACGTATATGACGTATATGACGAAATATACATATATAACATTGATAAATATTTCATGCTAATGATAATTATCACAAGCTATATATAGAATGATAGAATAGAATAGATTTTAATGTATAAATACAAATTATTCGTGAGCTAATTATATAAAAAGATAATTCAGATAAGAAATTATTTTTTTGTGGAAGAGGAGGGGTGAAGGAAAGAGGATATTTTAATTTGGTGTAAGCAGTTTCTTCATAGACGAATGAGTAAAAGTCATATTAAATTACAATCATATGAAAATTATACATTCTTAAATAAGGGTTTTTTAAAAAAATGAAATTATATATTTTTTAATGCACTAATTGATACGGTTTAACATTTTCTGCAAAAAAATAATAACTTATGTATGTATGTCGAAAAATTATTAGTTCAGAAAAAAAGTATTTCAACTTCCCTACACATGATTTTTATCTATTAATTTTCGAATTAATTTTTAAATATTTATTTGTAATATGTACTTATTAATTTCCGAATTAATTTTTGATTTTGACCATTGATTTGAAACTGACGTTTTAGGTATGATAGATTCCGTTTTCACTGGTTGGTATAAGACCAGTATTTGGTCGGCCAAATCCGTCATCAATCCGACAGATAAATAATGTTTCAAATAAGTACTTCTAACAGTAAGAATGCATGAAGGACGTTGCATTGTAAAGCTTGTTTTTGATATGTACATACGTTATCGTAATCCGTTATTGCTATAGAAAAATCACAATTTGTTTCCAGGATAAATAATTGACCTGTTGAAATGGAACTGGATAAGAGAGAATTGGAGGAGGATATTGTAAGTACCAGCAGATTATCATTAATTTGAATTAATATTTGGATATATTGTTTTGAATATATATATATTATTATTTTGATGTATTATAATATCCAAGAAGCAAAACTTTGGATCTAAATTTGTCATTTCGGGATCATCTTGAATTGCTGAAGCAATTCAAAAGCAAGGTTCAGAAAAATGAACACTTTTCGAAATATTCGTAAAAAATTCGTAATTCTCGGTATTATGTATTACAATGAATTCTGCCAATATATATGCTTATAATTGTGCATTTATGGCAATATATATCATGCGACCGGGTAAAATGAAATCTAATCTTTTTTTTTTTGTTTTTAGTTATATACAAATTTTATTAATTTTTAATATTAATTTAATATTAAATGCGAATATTTCGAAAACTGTTCATTTCCGTGAACAATGATCTTGATTTTCAACTTCAGCCATTGTTTATTCCATTGTTTATTATAATCGCAATAATACATTCATACATATCTATCCAATGAGAAAATAATACAAAATTAATAATTTAACTAATTAGTAAATAAATAATTTTATTTTAATAAATATTAAACAATATTTATATTGATACCCAACAAAAATAGATGCGTAAAGTTTATATTTCATAATTTACTAATTAATTTGAAACAATGCAATAATTCGAGAGGACAAAAGCATTCGTACGGTAATAATATTGCTAACAAATCTGTGACAAATATGAATATTTTTGTCCACTTAAAATATTATATCATCTTGAATTTTTATTTAAATTAATTAATAGATCACGGAATGTAAAATTTCTATGTATTTATTATTGTTGAATATCAATGTAGGTATTATATATTATTTTCTAAAATTTAACATTATTTACTTACTAGTTACAATGAAATTTTTATTATTTCCTCATTGTATGAATATTTTTGTTTGTTATTGTATGTTAATTATATCTTCTAAATTATAATACCTATATAAATTCGAAATGTTTTACAATCATAATACGTGTTTGTCTTCCGTCCTTTTATTTTAGTTTCTTTTAAACAAATTTTTGTTATGTTATTTCGTCAACGCTTCAGATTAGAATGATATTTTGCTAATAGTAACAGTAACTGATTAAATATTTCAAACCTCATCAATACCTGCCTTCTCAAATTATTATTAGTCGTATTACTATTACATGATAAAATAATGTATATTACTGATTATGATATTTAAGTTTTTACCGAATATTTAAACATTTAAATATTTTTACATGTTTAAAGCAATTTTGTAAGAAACTACATTTTTAATTACGTATTTAATTAATCTTCGTACGATGGATATTAATCTTCGTTTAACAAACCGTCCCAAGGACGAATCCAAGATCCCATATAGAGAAGTTATAGTTTATATTACTGAAAATGAAATTGAAGGCATAAATTGGCTAGTTACATTTCTCAAACAGTGGTTCTCGTTTCACTCTTGTCGAACGGGAATCATGTGTTTAGATCTTAATCCGCCAAGCGAGAGTTAAACTTCAACAATAATATTACAAGTGATAATATTTATTCGATGTTGTGAAATTCGCGGGTCATTTTGATATTAATTTCACTTGAAACAAGCGTCAGTGAAATTTTTGTTTCAACGCAACAGTTTGTATTCAATTCTAGAAAATAGTCAGGAAAATTTACAAAAACAATAAATTCTAATAAAACGCACCAAGTATTAAAGCGAGATTTTTTTGAGGCGAATGGTACAAGATTCAACGTGTAACAATATATAATTTATATAAAGTGTATAGAATGTTTCCAAACCGGTGATACAACTGGCTAGGGGATGATTCTACATGAAAAAGATCGAAAGTCGGAGAAAAGAAATAAAATCTTTTCATTTAACACACTCGAGATGGATTTTCCAGCTTTAAAAACTAAAGTTTTCTGTTTCTATGGTTTTAATATCGATATATCATACATTTCTAGTTGTTATGAGCATCAGAACACGTTTAATGATAGAAAATAACATTTTTATTGTATTTTTAAATATGGGAGCTTGATGATTTCCATCCGTTTTGAATGTGTTAAAATTTCGTTATTAAGAAAATCAAGTTTGAAAATTTATCAAATATGCTTGCTCACTCTTGGGCAAAAATGAATAATCAGTAGAAAATTATTCTGTTTGTGAAAATAAGTAAAAAATGTAGAATAGAACATTTTCATTTAAAGTTTCATTTTTGGTAAAATAGAGCTTGAACATGTTTAGTTAAAAATTGGCGCGTAAGTAGACGTGTAAATTAACAAATGTTGAAATTTTATTTCGAAGTATCGAAATATTCGCTTTTGACTTGGTCTCGCAAATTATTTATTTTTAATCAGTCCAGTGTTAGTTCAATTTAACTATTAATTACATAATTGATAAATTTTCAAATTTTTTCGGAAATAAAATAAAAAATGAAATAAAATCTTAAAATAAATGAAAATAAATAAAATAAAGTCTTAAAAATTCTTTTCTTTCTCTTCGACTTTTCTTTTAACGCAGAATAAATTGCTTTCTGATTGTACCACCGGATCGGGAACACGCTGTGTATATATTTTTTTAAACGAAACGTTTCGCTCGTTAGATCAAGCAAAGCGAGTCTGTGGAAGCGCGGCTCATGTACTCGCAAGTCTGATGAAACCTGAATATTTGATAACATTGCGTTAGATTAACAGCGTTGCTTATCTGGCGTTTTAATGGATTATAAAGTAAATTAAAATATCCGACTTTGCCTACAAACGTTGCGTGGCAAATGCCGAGGCTGGTATTAATAGTAATTTTTTTGATTCTGCGGCGAAACACTCGCGACCGCGTTCACTGGGAGCAAAAACCAGTGGAACGGAAAGGGAAAAGAAAAAAAAAAAGAAAAAAATGGAATAAAAAGTGAAAAAGGAACAAAAAAAATTGGAAGTTGAAGGGAACAAAACTTTTCACGCGTACTGTTTTTTTCCCCACGATAAAAAGCCGTCACGTGTGTCAACTGTTTACACAAAATTGATCGATATATCGCGCAGAAGAGAAACTTTTCTACGTGTGCGAAATGTATCGGTTTACAAAACGGGTCACCAACGATCTCTGCGTATTATATAGTCATGAGCTTTTTATTTTCGGCGAGTAACAAGCGCATCGTTTCTGGAAATTTCATTTCGAGCGCCGCGTTTCCCACGTTACCTTCATTCAGTTCCATTGCCCGAATTTTCCGACCAATTAATCCCCGAGATGCAAGCTTTTGTCTCCTCTGACCCGGTGTGTGTGGGTGTGTGTGTGTGTGTATCGTCTCCTCTTGAACGTTTCTTGAGGACTCACGGGGAAAAAGAAGTCGATGCGATGAAAATGCATCAAAGCGCGAATAGTTTCCTCCTTTCATCAATTTTTCTCATTATTAGAAAGTTTGAAACTGGAAATATCGATAGAGCGTAGCCGTGAATTCAGGTTAAGCCTTCGTTAGAAAATTTTACTTCGAGAGGGGGATGAACGCGAATCGATTGCTGGTCTCGTAATGTCTACCGCATACTTCTTAAAATTATTATTCATTTCTTAGTGTGAAAAGTCTATTAGAAGAATGTGTGATATATTTCAATGTGTTTTCGTATCAGGTACTAGCTCTCTCTCTCTCTCTCTCTCTCTCTCTCTCTCTCTCTCTCTCTCTCTCTCTCTCGATCAGTTTTCTCATGTTCTCGTAGAAACAACAGCCGAACTCTATCGGAGGATTGCGAGTCCCGGTTCTATTCTTTTTTTTTTACAAACTTCATCGACTCGTCTGTGAGAAAGAAAGTTTCGAAAGATCCCTCGGAATCGTGATTGTCTGTCCGTGGAGAACGCGGACCCTCGATTTAACCCCGGTACGCTCTCGGTCCACGTGTGTGAAAACGCGCGCAAATAAGGAAGGCGCGCCTCGTCGGATCCCTTGGGTACTCCCGAGGATATTTCTCCTGGTGGTTGCCCGATGGTGTCTTTTTCCCTTCTCCCATCCGGGAGAGAAGGACGAGCTTGCGCCTTGAGCTGACGCTCGCGGTGGGACGTGAGAATGGTAAGAAAGAGGGAGAGGTGGAGCAAGGACGAGGGACACAGAAAGAGAGAAAGAGAGAGAGGCGCATCGTGTTCGGTGTTCAGAGTTCGCGAGTCGAAGTCGCGGCTGGTAGAACTGTTCGCCGAAAACGGGGAGGGGGAGGACGGGGTTGAAGAAGGAGCGAAAAGGACGATCATTGGGGGAGTAAGAGTGGAGAGGAGAGGGCAAAAGGGGGCGAGAGGTGGAGTATAGAATAGACGAGCTTTTTCGGCAAGCGCCGTTCGCAGTGGCGGGGGTTGATGAAACGGGGGTGTAAGGAGAGCGCCAGGGAGAAGACAGGAGAGGAAGGAGAGGCAGGAGAGAGCCGGGAGAGACGGGAATCGGAGGGGCGAGTGGTTCGCTCGGTGGGAGAAACAGGAGACCCGGGCAGTGCAAGCCGGGCAGCCTGCCCGACGATATCGTCGCTCTAGATATCACGGTGATTCAATTTTTTTTGTTTGTCCATTCTCCGTCAAGTCGGTCCGCTCGCCGCGAGTTTTCCTTTGCGCGTCTAATAAAACACGGGCATGCGCGTCGTTGCTTTTTTTCCAGCCACGGAGAACCGCGTAACAGGCACACCTTGTAATTAGAACTGACGTACACGCATGAATATAGATACACGCATACACATATCATATATAATATATATACAATATATATATATATATATATATATATACACAGACACACACATACACACACAGGTACGTACATAGAGCAAGTACACGCACAGCGCGTGAAACATATGTGCCCGCGCGCACGCATCAGCCACGCATAGACGCAGAGTCAACCGCGTGAGATACGAGTCAAAACGTCGTTCGTTGAAAACACACACGTATCGTTAATTACGTGGCAACGTACATACGTTCGTAGAGTATATATACGGGAGAGGAGCACGTGCATCCATCCGGAGGGGCAGCTGAACGCGAGAGCGCGGCTGAAAGAACGCACGCACTTCCCCGCTACGGAAGCTTCCGCAGCTTTCAAGTAACAGGTTGGTCATTCCGGCTCTTCTCTCAAAACCACTTTCGCGCGTTTCCATCGATCTCTCGGATCGCGATTACCCTCAATGTTTTCTTGTCTCGCGTATTTTGCTATCGGATTATTCGGTGTATTTCGCGAGATACATACGCGCGTACGTACACGCACGATTCGTTCTCAGTTTGCATTTCGATCAAAGGTCACGCTCGATCCATTGATTGGACTAGAAATCGTTTTCGACGGAACGGAAACGTTTCCGCGTGGTATAATTGGAAATGGTTCCGGTTAATTGCTCGCCGGCCCATGTATTTTTCGTCGTGACCGATTCCTGAACGACTAAACTGGCGACACATTGGCGAATTAACGGGCTAACGGTTCTTTTGAACGGTCGCGCTACGATTCTACCGGCTTGTGGCTTTCCGTGGAAACCAAGCGATGCAATCGTAATTTCGAGATGGATTTAATCCCGTTTCAATCGACCGATTTCCGCTCCCATTTCCACCGATTCCCCGGGAACGCGTCCCATTCCGTCGACGATCTTTCGCGCTTTTAGTCTCTTATCGTAGCAGTTCTGTTTGCCTCGGATGTGCTTCTCTTGCCGATCGAACACTTTCGTCGGAAAGAAAAAAGAACAGCTGCTTCCTAATTACTTTGTAACGATACTCCAACGTTCTCGCCGTTTCGATTCGTTGATTCGATTCCTCCTGTAATTGCGAACGAGGGCACGATGGAACGTTGGCGAGAGAGAAAGAGCGAAAATGCATATTTACTTTTAATGTTAACATTAGGTAACGTTCGCGAGCGTCGCGACGCGCGCACTGATTGCACGCGACGCGTGTAACAGGTCGTGCTAGCAAGCTAATACCGAATAAATTAATAATCCAGCTTGCAAACTACAGGCGTTTTATTCATTTCGTTTGACAGCGTTTATTGTTCGTAAATAACGTTGGTAAATGAAATGCATCTCGCGCGATTTAAGATTGAAGTTACGTAGTCTTGACTATAAATCATCGGACACTCGTTAATGTTCGATAGAATTTTTATTACAACGATTTTATGATAAGGTCTTCACAATTCAATCTTTTTTTTTTATAGTACGTACGGTTAATAAGTGACTTATTTCGTAATCACAACTTATATATTCCTATTTTAAATGTATCTGAACGAAAGTGTAGATAGACACTTTCAAGACGTAAATATAGTTTCTATCGTGTAAAAAATTCTGCTGTTTTATTTTGCGATTTTAGAGAATTCGAATGAATACACGTTGGTGAAAGAAGGCGAATCGTGAATTTATTTAGACTTTTAATCACGACGCACGTAAATCAGATGAAGAGATTTCACCGTAACTGTGAGCAATTTTTTATTTCAGTACCATAAATTCTTTGTTGACCTCGGTACATTTATTTCTCGTTTTACAAAACAAGAAGAACTATTAGAGGCTGCATAGGACTGTTTATTTTATGATACCATGTTATTTATATTTTTCTCCAGAGAAAATTCACGTCGCGTAAATTTATTACGAAAAAATAATAATCGGTTGATTTTACCTAAAACAGTAATTTGTCAAATTGTAAATTTCTAGATTGTTTTTCTTTTTTTTTTACTGTAGAAACATTTATATCTACGGATAAACACACAATATTGTAACTTTTATGTTCATAATTTCATAAAATTTCATAGAATGAACGTACAGCAGTTTGAAAGAAGCTTCTGACGATCCGACAGTTGATTCTGATAGTTGTTATTAAATTGAGTTATTAAAAAATTCGAAGTCAAGAAGTTACATAGATTAATTAATTAGCAAACGTCGCGGTAATTTTCCGCGCGGATTTTCTTCGATTTTATCGTCGGTGAAATCGTGTGCTGAGTTCGCGCGCTAAGCGTCTAGATTCCTCGATGGAAATTTTCCTACGTTTTATCGTCACGTAGGAAAGTTTATGACAGATCAGGGTTAACGCCAAGATTAAGTTTTTCGCTTGAATTTTTCAACACGATTTATGATCGATCCAATTTAAATTTTCGAAGCATTTATGACGTTATCTGTCAGTCTGTTCGCGAAAGAGAATTCTACATGGGTCGCGATTTCATGACGATTTCGTCATTAATTTTTGATTTTTCAATTGCATTTCCTTTTAAATTTTGGTATGTATATTCCCCATGATGACTCTCGTATCAACAAACATATTTGGAGTGCACGTATTTTAACAATCAGTGATGAAAGTGAATACTTTTCTGTGACTTTTATCGTGATTATTTGTGATCTTTCAAATAGATAATAGTTAAATATTTTTACATTTGATGAAGTATACTCGTGTTTTGAAAATCTACGATTAAGTGCACAAGTGACTAAAGAAGAAACTTTATAAAAAATTAATTTGTTCGCGAAAATAACGAATTTCGAAGAAAACTGTAATACTTTAGTCTAAATTTAATTGTGATATTTATAATTTGCAGAGTGAATGTCGACCAAGAATAACTAAAATTTTATAAAAGATCAATGCGTTTGTGAAAATAACGAGTTTCAAAGAAAATTAATTTTGCAAAATTTGATTGCAATGTCTAAAACTTGCAGAGTGAATTATGATACATAATAAAAGAGGAATAAATGACCTGAAAAACTTATCGAATAAATGTGAGAATTTATTCATAAAAGTTGTAAATTCAAAATTTCCAAATTGCAATGTAAGAAATTAATAAAAATAACATTCAGGAAATAAGAATACTTTATATATTACATGAAGAAGATGTTATATATATAGACTAAGAAATAACCATTAAAATAACCATTAAAAGTTTGATTCGGAAAGGTTTATTTGTAACTTAAGGATCGTTTGCAACGTTTCTGAACTCATTAACGACCAACATTGCGTTAAAACAACATTTCACGTGTAATTCTTTTTAATCAGTTTATATTATCAAATTTTATTTTTAAATACTGGAGTTATAAAAAAAGATTCCAAGAATTCATTCAATATGTTTGTCATTACTATTTTCTATTTTTATTTTGGTAAGTTTGATAAACTTACCATACAAATAATTTTTGTGCGTTGTATAAAATATTAACATCTTAATGAAAAATGACTATTATAATAGACAAAATTTGAAACTAATCTGAAAATGTATATAAAAGTTAAGATATTTGTTGTAAACATATTTAGAAAAAAATTAGTGCACAGCGTAAACAATCATCTTGAGCAAAATTAACAGTGTTAGTATGATCGGTTCCACTAAATATTGAGATTTATTAAAAGTGATTGTTTATTAAAATTGACTGTTCTTCAAATACTTCTGCAATATTTGCCAAATATATACTTGCATTAAATCAACATCTCGCAATTTTAGATTAGCTCCAAACTTAAATTATCATCCTGATAGTCGGATCTTGCCTTGTGTTAATGAAATGTCAGAATATAACATATTCGTAAAATGAATACTTTCGTGAACCAGCAGTTGCAAATATACAATATTATATATTTATTAAAAAAAATTAAGAAAGCAGTTAGAAAATCGTAAAGTTGTCCGAATACTTTGCGCGTTGGAACGTAGTGGTAGAAAGAAGCAAGTGAAGCGATCCAGTTCAGGGATTTGTTCTTTGTTTCCCTCCTTCTCTCTTTCTTTTCATTCTCGAAGCTCTACGGTTAACGAGTTGTTGAAAAAGTACGATGGAAATGCGGTCGGTTGGTGCAAGGAGATTAGTCCGACACCGACGCTGAGACCGGTCGTTTTCTCCGTTGCGACGGACAGATATTTAAGCAGAGTTACGGAACAACTTGGACTTTACAATTTCGAAAACGCAAATTAATCCGAGCCCGGAGTTACACGCGGAGACAAGGCAAACCCTCAGTTGCACGGTTTCCCCTTGCACTTTGCTGGAGAATCTGTTCTCCTTTGCTCCTTTTGTTCGCGGGAGTTCGCGGCTCCGGAGTTGGCGAGGAACCTCTCGGTAAACACAGTGAGTCTTTCGAGCCTTTCCCTCTTCGCTTGCTCTTTTTGCGCGAGAAATAATCGTGACATAAATCGCGAACACTTCTGTTCTTCCGAGCAATTTTTTTTCAAGAGCGTGGAACACCGATGACACAGCTGACATGTGCTGAGCGTGTGCAAAGAATCTCGCGTACGTGTTCACAGCATCTCTTCTTACTTTTCACCCTTCTTAATAACGCGCTCGCCCGTGGACGGCGTCCCTTTCGTCTCTTGCCTTTTCCTTTCTCCGTTTCTTCCCGACGAGAAGTACTAGACTCTCGGCCCTTTTCTCTCTTTTTCTTCTTCGGGCGTCCGCCCGGCAATATCACGACTCTACATGGCAGACACGATCGTTCGTGAGCTCCTTCGGAATCCATCTTCGACTTCTGGCTTCGGAATCTCGCGTGGGAGGACCCGAACACACGATCTCTCCGATATTTTTAGCCCGCTGAATGATCGGTGGCCTAACATTCGACTAGACGTAAGCTCTCCTCCGCAACTACTTACGCAACACGTCGGTGTACGCGAGTTTTCATCCCCCGTTATCCGTAATCCGAGGGTTTAATTAATGGCGCGGCCGTTTCGCTGGATTTAAGACATCGGAGGGGGTGAACTCGATTCGAGCGAGTTGCACGATACTTGCCGAGAAATTCTCGGTTCGCGATCCTTTGCGAGAAATTAACGTTCCCGCGAGGAAATTTATCGTACGATTCCTCCCCGGCTTTACTTGCTCGTGTGGAGATCAGGAGAAAAAGGAATTGTTTGGCAAATTGAAAGATATATATCTCACTCGCGTTTCGATCGAGCTTGCTCGGTTATTGTTGGGTTCTCATACTGCTCGTGTCGCCGATCGGTGATTGGATGTTTACGATCAACTTTTAAAACGTCGGACAAATATTTCTGTTCATCAGCTTGTAGGTCCGAAGGTTACGTGGAAAATGTTTGTGAAAGAAGCAAACTGTATCGGTTGTGTATTATCGAGAGTAAAATAAAATGGATAAATCGTTTCCGTGGAATGTGAAGAAGACAAGACTCAGTCGAATGACTCGGCGAAGGAGTAGAAATAGATCTTCGTTTTTTTTTCAAAAACGAGACAAGTACAAGATCTTGTAATGAATTTCTAAGCCTTTGTCAGCACGTGTAACGAAGTTAAGTTAATTAAAGTTTGAAAGTGCAAGCGATCTTTTTATTTATAGCCTTTCTCAAATTAAACATCTTTCTTCCTGCGCACTTGAATTATTTTTGAATACGTTCTACGTAGATTTACATACTCTAAATTTTACATCCACTAAATTTTCTAAATTCGAGTTGAAACTAGGAAGTTTGAAATCTAATTAGTGTAAGTCAGTTTTCTTTAAAAAGTACATAATTCTCTTGTGAAAATTTTCAGTTGATGAAATAGTTTAGTTATAACATCGTAATAATTATTTTACAATAATCCAATTATTTTACCAATGCATTGAGAATCGAGCAATTTATCGTATTTATTATAAATATTTCAAATTGAAATTTCATAGAATTATAAAACACTTAATGATAAAAACGTATCAAGCGAGTTCTTGGAATATTGTTTCATAATTCTGATTAAAAAGAATTGCATAATGAAACGTTACGTTGATGCAACGTTGGTCTTTAACGAGTTAAAATGACAAGACTGTTCTTCCGATCGATGATTTCAACAACAAAAGGATATTTATGTTGCACAAGTTATTTTCAATGAAAAGTGACTGATACCAATTATAAAACGACGATATGTAGGAAGTTTCTGCAATTAAAAATTTTTCATCAATCTTTCACGTACATTGTTTACAAATTATACCATATGTGTATTTCAGGTTTTATTTTATTTGTCCGCTTCGTTGTTGCAAATAGCTGCGCGATACAGTGTTAATTTCTAGTTTGAGAATTAAATTGGAAAGTTACAATTAAATTTATGAATTTAATTAAATTTTATTTAATTACAATCTCTCTTTTTACAAGTAAATCAAATTACGAACGATTAATTCAGCCTTGCAATTTCTTCCTGGATAAAACAAATAGTAATGAAAAAAAAAAAAAAATAAGCGAGTAACCTTAATTGAACTGAATTAAAAAACAAAACTGGATAATTTAAATTGATTGAAAAATATTGCAAATGTTAACATGAACAATGCTGTTGTCATTTAATGGGTTGATTTGGATAATTTTTATTTTATAAAATTAAAATATTTGTTCTTCTTGCCCGTAAAATATTACATCCTCTTCTGTAAATTCAATGTAATTGAAATATTTACAAGGCAGATAATTGGAAATTTTATTAATTTAATTAAATCTATTTAGCAACGATTTCTTTTTTTACATGTAAATAAAATTCGAATTACACTGTCACAGGCGTAATAAAAATAAAACAAAATAAATAAAATTCGAATATATTATTGCATACAATAAAATTCGATTAAATTAATTCTCATTTTTGTAAAATTAAAGTATTCGTTCCCGTTGTTGATAGAATATTACAACTTTAAATTGCAGGTATCGCATTTTGTTGAATTGTACCATAAATTTAACATATTGACAGATGAAAATTTTAGATTTATTAATTTAATTAAATCTTTTTCTTGCAAGTAAATAATATTTGAATTACACGCGATTAATGTAACTTCAATTTTGTTAAAGTTGTTCTTATCATTAAAGTAGAATATTAAAATCTTAAATTTCATAAATTTAATTATTTAATATAATTGGAAATTCATATTTACTGATTTACACATTTAAATCTACTTATTTACAAACTTTTCTCTCACAAGTGAAAATTTAAATTACACGTAACCAACTTCATTTTCTGAAATCAAAGTGTTCTTCCTCGTTGTTCCAACAACATTAAAATTTCTAAATTTCACAAATTTAATACATTTGGAATATTTATACGGCATACAGCGCTCGGTATTTTCTATTTTCACTTCGCAAACGTCTGGAAAGAAGCGGCTCCCAGGATCTCGAGACTCTCAAAAGGATAACACAAAGGAGCATTACTTTCTACGGTGGAGTTAACTTCCGTATCGTTAACGAGATGTTTCGAGATAATCGGGATGCCTCGATAATCTTATTCGAGCGTATCGCGAACAGCAGCTTGCGAAGCTTTTTCACAAATTGAACTACAATTACCCGGGTATTCCTGGTATTATACGTCAGGCTGGATAATTAAGAGGATTTTTAGCCTTCAGAAGGTTTAAAAGCCAGATTTCAGCGTTTGATAATGTAATACCCTGACGTGCTGACAGATTGACACTTTCTCATTTTCGTAAATTAACGCAAGTTACAGTATTGCTCTTGAACGCCCATTCCAGGTATAAAGCTCGAACAAGCGCGCGTAACAATGTCGACGCCGTTGACATATTGACATCTTAACGCATTGATATCATGACATTTTAGCGCGGGCTACGGTATCACACCTTTGGTGTCAAGTGTGCGTTCGCCGATCGAACGAGAAACCGCGACGTTGAACTACTACGAGAAGCACGCGTGTTCGTTAACGGGGAAAATCTTTGTTCCTTACGAACGAAAGCGTTTTATTAGGACGTTAAAGTAATCTCCGATTTCATTTCCGCTGAAGACAAAAGTACAGCTAATAATATTTTAATTATTTAGAAAATGTCTTTCGATTTCGTTAGTTGTTTCTTTTGTTCTCTCATATTTACTTCTTTGTTCCTTCAAAATTAAGTTACGGTAAATTTCTAGTTTAGCGGCTTTTCCCAATTTTGGCTATTTCGTTATAATCTTTTGAATATGATCTTCTTTTTTTAAAATTGTGATTTTTTTGCTTTTATTAAAAAAAAAAAATAGGTAAAATTGGGAAAAGTCGCTAAATTAGATATTTTTGTTAAATTTTTATGAAATTAGACGACTTTCGACGTATTCTAAACATATGGAAAGGAAAAGGAAAAGAAATTTTCCAATAATTTAATGCACGCATACAGTAGAGTCTCTTTTGATATTGTTTGATTACATTGAATACAGAACTATCAACAACTGAAGTATAAAAATTGTATCAGAGAAATTAGAATGCAAGAAATAGGAAAAAGTTTGCAATAAAATAAAGAATAAAATTTTATTTTTAAAAAATCATGCAAATCTTTAAAAATGCGACATTGTAAATTTATAAAACTATTATAAAAGATTACAAATTGATCATTTTGACTTGGTAGTATTGATATTTATACAATTCGAGTGTCATCATATCACTAGGATAGAATAATGAGCAGACATTTTATGCAGATAAATAAAACATTCGAATATTAAGCTATTTGAAAAATAGAGAGCTCTACTGTGTTACATTTAAGATGGCAAACCAAGTGGAAAGACAAAGCAAGAAAACGTAGAAACATTCTCGTGCCATCATCCAGCTATTCATAAATGTTCATTTTGAGTACCACGAGGAATTGTTGTCACATTGAAGAGATATAAGCGTTTATATAAAGCGATATTTTTAGACGCCGTCAGAGTACAAAAGGTTAAGGGATAAAAAGAGAATAAAAAAAAGATGAGGGAGCATAATATTAACTTGTTATGGTTAAAATAACTGAACTCTTGATAAAACATCCAATGTTTGCGGTTTTATTGACTTGCGGTTTGATTAAAGAATAATTCCATACGTATTGTTTATCATTAAAAAAGGTTATAGGTGTTGCGACTAAAATATTTAGGTGGTAGTTTTCAATAATTTTGTAATTTGTTTTATTCGCGTTTAATTCTTTTTTAATAAAGTCTTTTATTTGACTTTTGAACATGTGCGTAGATACGAATGATTGTATTCCATTTAGAGATTATTAAATAATCTTCCATTCCCTTCAAAGGAAATCGAGCGATTATCGAAAGAAAAAAGAAAAAAGCACATCAGATACAGTGTTTAACAATCGATCGATTTTTAAACGACACAAATATACATACATACTTCGCGGGTTGTATTGTTCAGCTTTGCAAGGTTAACGACCAATCGGTTCTTCCTCTCGTTAACGATTCTTGATGAATATTTCAACGAGCTTCTTGGGGAATTGCCGTTATAATTTTCCACGGTGCTGTGTATCACCTTGGTTACTTATTTGCAAGAAGGTCGTCGGTTGGCCTAGTTTCTTGTCGAGGGCCACGCGATCTGCTCAACATCCTCTCTCTCGTCCATTTTCTCTCGTTCTGTTTCGTTTCCATCTCTGATGCGCTTTCCCCCTTTCCCGGTTCATGCAGTATTATTTCTACTTACAGTTACTTTCAGGATAATGGTAATAATTGGAACAGAACGAACTGAGAAGTCTTAAGGGCTTGTTAACAGGAGGAAACTGTCCAACCTTGAAATCCTCCGAGCTTTGATTTCGAAATGCTGATCCTACGTTTATTTATGAGTGTCGTGTTTATAATACTGGGAGTTTATCCGTGTTAAGCTTGACGGTGAATTATCGTCTACGCTTCTGCCAAGAAATTTTCAATTAAACGCAAGTATTCGTAAGTATGAAAAAAAAAACATGGAAGCATTCGAAAGTATAAAATATTATTGTATTTATTTAAAAGAAATAATGATTCCAATTAAATTCGCGAATATAATTTGAATGTTTTCGAATTTACTTGTGTATGGTTGAAAATTTCTTGCCATTATTTGAATAAAACAAGTAAAAATTGACTATTTAAATAATGATATAGTTATTGATAATTATACATAATATTGTATAATAATATATAATCATTTCGATATATTCTTGAAATAACGTTAATTTATTTGAAGAAGAAAATTATTTTATCATTTGGGCATCAAATAGAATAATTTTTTATTTTATTTTATATTGTATTTATTTCGTTTCTATAAATCATTTTTCAAAAAGTTTCTAATTCTCTTGTATAAACGTTGTCGGACAAATTACTTTGCGTAATTAGGACACGATATTTTATTCCAATGAATTAATTCAAATAGAGGATTATTTGCAAGGTATTATTGTTTTTCAAATAAAAAAAATAAATCAGGGGAAATAATTGGTCATTCCAAATTGAAAGGAATTTTATTCAAAGCTGCTTTGGAAGCAGGATCGGCCAGATTTTATTTGATATAAAGATAAAAAAAATAACAAGTTGAAACAACGAATCATTTCAACTGATTTATTATTCTTATTTGAGAAATAACTTGGGAAAAGTAACTTTACCTTTTGTCCAAATCAAATATACTCGCAAATAGTCTTTTATTTGAGTTAATTCATTGGAATAAAATATTATATAATTCCTAGGTAATTTGTCCGATATTGTTTCAATCAGAAATCACAACAGAATCAGAATTATTACTAAAAGCAAATATAAAATACAAAATGAAATAAAAGTTATTTAATAATTATTTAATAGCCAAACAATTAAATAACTTGAAGAAACATCATTCCCTAGTCAATAAAGAAATAAAATTGTTTCAAAATAACATCGAGTCAAATAAGTTTATTTGAAAGTATGTATCTATGTATATATATTCGTGATTTAACTTTAATTCTCAAATTTGCAAAAAACTAGAGAAACCTTATAATAGTCCGAGTTAAATTATTAATTTTTTAAAACTACTTAATAAATCGTAAACAGTTTAATTAATAAATAAATTTATTTTTCTTGATCTTGTGAATTATATGTATTCACAAGATCATACGTACATATACGTATTATATGAAATATATATGTATGTAACCATAAAGAATATCTGCTAATTGTAAATAATCTGTTAGCTTGTAACATCGTTCTTTTATTAATTTTACGGTCATAAATGTTCTATGTCATTTTGAACGTTACATTTTCACGATCATTTTGATAAAAATTCACTGTGATCGATGAGCCCGTGAAAACGTATTTAAACACGTGAAAAAATAAAAAATATTTTCATTGTATTATGCTTTTTTATTATCAGTAAGTGGAAAGATTAAAAGCAAATGCCGTAAATTGTACATTGTACAATTATTATATAACATAACTACATAAATACATTAATATTAATATTATTAATACACTATTATTTGCTCATAATTCTATTGTGCACTCCCTCCCCCTACCCCTTTCTTCGTAATGATGTAACAAAAAAGTTCTCTATTTTCTTACTGTTTAAAATTTCGCAGAAAACGTTAATTTTGATATATTACTATAAATTTTCATCAAAATAACCATCAAGATATAACTTTTAAGTTGATCCATGAGCCATCAAGTTGAAAGCCATCATGATATATTACGAAATGGAGAAACTAAAAAGAATATTTACATGTTACAATTTAGCAATTCAAATTGAATCCAAATTATTGTGATTACTTATAATGCAACAATATTATTCTATTTGAGAATTAATGTACCATTAGATATCCAAAGCCATAAAAATTGATGTTTTGCTTAATTTTGGGATTTTGGTTTCACTTAATTTTATTATTATTATCTACCAGAAAGAATATAAAATACAAAATAAAATTAAATAACTTTTAATCTTTATAACATATAAATTACTGTGGTTATCTGTGACACCATAATATCATTTAAGGGTTAAATTTGCTCAAATGCGATTGGATACTTCAAAATTATGTTTTCTATTTGTTAACATTATAATTATAATAAAATAAAATATTGAATGTTAATTATGTTGAGTAATATTGAATTAGATATTAAATATTGTATTCGATCAAAGTTTTGTTTATATGTATTGTAATGTTTATGTATATGTGTAAATATATTAAATATATTTTTATCGAATTTACAATCTGAAATTATTGTACTTTTGCAGTTTTTCTTAAGAAATAATTTTTGCATAAATATCAAGAAATTAAATTTTTGTTTTGCCATTAAGTGTAGTTTATAAATAAAATTAGTAAATAATTCAAAGTAATATCTTTGAAATTATATTAACTAATATTGTTCGTTAATGAAAGCTCGTGTTTCAGACAATAGAAAGCAATTTTTTTATGTCTAAGAAACATATCAAAATTAGAAGGAATAAAATGAAAGTTCACCGGGTAATAAACTATAGAACTAATTATAATACAAAGTGTTAATAATAAAACAGTGGAGGTACAGAAATAAAACGTATCGATTTTGCTTGTGAAATAGAGACATTTTCCTCTTTCTCTTTCTAATTTTGGCATACTAAAAAGAAAAAGAAATTGGATGTCCCATACTATCTTAGAACATCTTCGATTTCAAGTTCGAATCTTAACGTAGTGATTATTTTCTTTCTGCTACAAATATCGCTGAACTGGGAGGAGAAAAGAGAGAAATATCGATTTCTGTACTGCGAAATTAGTGCATTCTTTTTCAGGAATATCGGTGAATAAATGCGAAGTTTCTCTTTTTGCGTTTATTTACAACGTGTAGGATATTGGTATGTATTTTGTACGATAAGTAATATACATGTGCGTATGTACATGCATGCGCGTACGAGAATTTAATAATTAAAAACTTACTAACTTTTTGACATTCATTAAAAAATGAATCATACTGATGTTCATTAAAAAATAATCATATTAAAACTGGAACGTTTATTATGCTAATCATTTTCTTCTTTCTTCTTTGCACGATATTGTATTTACCTCGCTTGTTTGTGTGTTTCATTACATGTGAATATTTTTATTTGCACCAGTTTTCTACATATTATAGAAATAATATGTAGAATAGAGATCAAAAATAACAAATGTCGGAAATAATATGTTAAGTAATTTTAAAATGCATTATAGACATTGACGCAAACATTACGATGGGCAGTTGATAATTAATATTGATCAATTATAATCGAAATAATATCATTATTATTAACACTATAACAATGGAAATGCCTGTATATTTTATAAAAAAGTATCTGCATCTTTTAAGCCTGTATTTTGTATTTTGTATATTAATTGTAAAAAAGGGAAATCTGAAATTAGCCATATTGATGGTTAAATACGTAGATGTATGTAAAATAATTTTTTAGAATTTAAATAAATTTCCTTGAAAATATACAATAATTATAATATTAATTAATATAATACAATGGCTTTGTTTTTGTACTTTAGCGCGTACTTTTATATTTTTATACTTTAACGCGTTAATTTGCAATATTGAAATACACACAGAGAGAGATAATTGTTCTATTTAGAATATTTTAAACTAATTATTTATCACTAGAAGAAAGTAACAAAAAATGAAGTATCATATAAATTTTATATTTTTTAAATTATTTATAAATCTTTTTTGTTATTAAATCGCATGAACATGTGATAAGTTGTTTTTGTTTATGTTGTAATCACATAAACAGCATTTTTGTTTATGTTGTAATCACTCAAACGATATTTTACATGGTTTTTTACCTCGTAAATGGTTTGGAAAGAAAATGTCTTTAATGGTGTACATTTTTACGACTTTTGTAGTAGTTCGATCGTTTTCTAATATTTAAAAAGTATCTTACGTTTTAATTGTTGGTATTTATTATTACGTTTTTCTTCTTGCCATTTCACAAAAGGTATTATACATGTGTATTATTAACTTAATAGTATTTGACTTAACATATATAATACCGTTTTCATATTAAAGTAATAAAGGAAATATCGAATAATAGAAGAAGAGAATGTTTGAATAATAGAACGTGGGGATAACAGAATCTTTGCATAATGGATGTTCAAATAATTATGTTAATGTAGATACATAGTATTAGTAAACTGAGATATTAGTGAACTTGTGTTCAATTCTTTTTTTTAGTTTAGATTAAGAATTTTAGAAAAAGAATTTTGTTTATGTTAATACCATACTATTATATTAGAGTCAAAATGACTCGCATTAGATTTTTTAAATATTAAAAATACTCAAGTATTTTTAGTATTAATGTATAGAGACAAACATATAATTTTACATATTTATTATTTAATTTCGATACATTGTTTGAATTTTAATTAACTACATTAGTTAATCCATCCAAAACTTCGGACCATCCTATCAATTTTGAACAAAACAATAAAACAATCTGGTAGATAAGATTGTTACTGAAGATACTGATATTTATTTATAAACTATTACTATTTAAATTATATTTATGCTTATATAAAACGATGCAGCATTTATATATCTGAAATTAATCGATGTTACAAACTTTTGTACGATAAACGTATGCGTGCACACTATGAATCAGATATAAAAAGTCGATAATTTTAATATTGAATTAAATCTTAAACCTATCCCTCTATAAGAGATAAAACTTAACGATTCATATTATTTGTTAATTGTCACATGTAGCAAACTAACGAGACACTTAAATCTCAACCCAACATTCAACTTGATAAGCATAAAACGTCCGTATAATGAGGTTTCTAATAATCTCAAAGCTGATCAGCCATTGATATACTTCGATTCGATTTCTCCCAATGATAGTTAATTAATGAGTTCGCGCGTGCGCAATAACGTAACGGCTGCACGATATCAGGATGCAAATCAGCACCAGCTGTTATCGTGACCGGTTGTCGATGACAGAACAACAATTTCGCCGAGCGATTACTCGATCGGAAAAGCTGCTCAGGGATTCACCGTCTTTCTCGCGCTCCGTCGGAAGGATACGGTGATCGATGAAAGAACGAGCTTGCGTTTCCTATTTCTCCATGATATGGACACCAACATGATGATCGGTTGACCCAGTTCCCTCCGATTTCAGCATCAGCCTCTGGAAATTAGGCTGCAAACAGCCGTGAAGGGGATGTGTCCAGTGAGGCTAACGACGCGAGCAGAACAAATAGCCGGCGTGCTGGATTTCCGGATGTATGCGATGTTTCCAACCGGAAAGGTTGTGTTATCACTCCCTGAAAGGGGGTTATTCAACATGAAAAAATAAGTGGAAGATTTTTCCATTCAAGGCTAATATCCTTCAATTTGGCTAATTTCGCGAATTTTTATACATGCAATTTTGAAGCGCAACATTGTATAATATAATGTAAAGGAGTATATAAAATATCCTAAATACAATGTTTTCTTTCTAAATTTGATACGTGGAACCATGTTTTTCATCATTATACATTCTCAAAGATATGATTGTGCATAGAAATCCGCAGTCCAGAAGTAAGTAATTAACCGCGTCGGTGATCATGTCACTAGTAATCATTTAAAGATATTCTGAATTGTCATGTCACTAGTGATCCATTTTGAAGATATTCTGAATTCTGAATATTCTTTTTGTTTACGTGCAATACGATACGAGTAATAAATTTGCAGAGATGATGAGAATGTAATGTTTATTTTATGCGTGCTTCACTACATCTACTGTACAAGATTGTATGTTTCTGAATACAATGAGAATTTCACAGTTATTACATCTCGAACTATATTATTTCGAATACAAATGTAGCATCTGAAACATTTTTTTTCTTGACTATAATTTTTATAATTTTTTGCTTAATTGTTTTCATTCTATTTGTCGCGAGCAACAAGAATTTTAGCAATTAATTATTGATAAATCCAACTGGTGATTATAATTGAAAGCAACTCGATCGTTAACAACTAATGATTAAACTAAGACTTTAATCTTCAATCGCAATTAACGATTAAAAAGTATTTAGTCCTTCATCGCAACTAATGATTAAACTAGGAATTTAGTCGTAATTTGTAATTAATTACCAAAGTTGGAATGTTTTGAATCAATTGCGATTAAAAATCATTGGAAAGATTTAATCGTTGATTAATTTTTTGTCCAACATTGGAACTTGTACGTATTCGAATACAATGTTGATTGATAGATCGCTTCGACGCGTAATTTATCTTTTTAACGAGAAAACTCGACGAAACATTAATTATATTATAAGCTCTCCATTAATCATTGAACAAGATTTTTAACTTCTAAATTTTACGTAATTTTATACGTTTGTGAAAAACTTATCTTTTGAGGTTTCTTCCGTCCGCTACTACATTTATGTATTTATCGAGTGACCTAGGTGTACTATAAAATCACCAGCAGTGCTCCTCCGTCTGAGTAACAAGTGCCATTTTATTAGAAGTTCACGTGCGCGTCGCTAAATCTCTTTCACTATGGCTGCTCGCCTCTTACGTTACTTTCGCGTGGCCGTCGTGGAAACACATTTCTTCACCGGCTTGAAAGCTAATATTTATGCGACTTTTCTCGATCATAAATTGCAAAGGGAAGAGAGAGGAGTTGCGCAAAAGAAAGGCGAGTCGTAGCATTTCGGATCGACAGAGAAGCAGAAAGCTTTTGATGGTATCAAAGAAGCCATTATGCATTTTCGTATATTCCTCGCGTCGAAAATATAATGTATATTTTGTAAGGAGAGATCAAAAAACGTCAATCTTGGAATTGAATTTAGTGCCAAACTTGTGGTTAGGCATCGGTCACAGCAAGTGTTCCTAGTTGTTTCGATGACTCTATATTATACACAGTTACTCACATTAATATTTGAAGATTATTAACTCTATATCAATCGTACAACAATAAAACTGAATTTATTTTTAAAGCTTGAAGCCTTTACTTCCAAAATGTATTATTCATTTTATTCAAAGATGTTTCTATAATACATCGGGCAGCGGGTGGGAAAGTGAGGACACTTTTCTTCTTGAAAATGTTATAAATTATCATGTAAAAGTATGTAAAAGCATCGAAAAACTTTACAATGGAACTGAAGATTAAAACTTGATGCATAATTCTTTTTACTGAACTTTGAATATTAGGCTCAGAAAATTCAAAACATCATAATATTTTCATCTGATAAAGTTCAGTAAACGTTGTTCGATTTCTTTTTTTACATTAACATGAGTAATTATATGTAAAAAAATTCTTGAATTAGAACAAGGATATATTCGTTACACATGTATCTTTAACACACGTTTCAGATTATGATCCTTGGTCGTGTGAATTGCTTTGTCTAAATCTACGCTCCCCTAAAATGCTGTGGTAAATTGTTGCGGCAGCGAATTTGCCACAAACAGTTCGTCTGCACCGAAACCAAAGGTTAATGTTGCTTAGACGAAATTCTTCGTCGATGTGTGTAAGTGTCTGCAGCGAAAATGTTGGGGCAGCTTTTATTAGAGCAAATTTATCGCCAGCACTTTGGGCTGCAATGTAGGTGCCGTTAGTCGGTTTACTATGTGTTGATTGCTACCGGTTTCCGCCAAATATTACTTCCCACTAGGGACATTCACGATGAGATGTAGTGTGTCTAATTGTTTCTAGTTGTTGAAACGGACTATAAACAATTACGAGGAAATGATAAAACAAATGGGAATGGTTTTATAGGATCAATTGTGACTATTGTTTCTGGAAATTACTGTTAGATTAGATTAGACTGTGGATGTGCAGTCAGTTCAGAAAATTTCTGTACATTATATAAAATTGACTTAGCGTGGGAAAATTTTAATAGAGTTTATTATATAAACGAATGTAAATTGTTTTTCTTATACTGAATAGTATATTCGATATGTTATCTTTTAATATTTATTTAATATATTACTATAGAAAAAAATGTGGTTTAGTTTATTTTTATTTTCAGTGTTTCACATCAGAAGATATAATCGAACAGATTCTTTCAAAGAATTTCTTTTTCAGAATTTCTCAGTAAGTTAAAAAATCACATGTGATTATTAAATTATTATTTTTGAAAATTCTTTAATGAAAAATATGTGTTATTACCAGAAAAATAGTATGTATTAATCTTCATTGTTCTCGAAAGAAGGGTTCGTAACAAAAAGTTATCTTTATATCTCATTTTCTTTATGAACCATTCTAATCAAGAGTTCCTCTCATATCGCTAATGTCAAAGAGGATAATCAGACTTTCTGTTTTGAATGCCACCTGTGTGTGATGTAGTTGATTTAATGTCATGGATAATGACAAAACAAAGCGGAAAGTTCAATTAAGGTAAATTTTTGTTAATTAAAGAAATTGAATCTAAACGGAAACTCGTTTTACGTAGGAAGTGTTATAATATTTTATATATTTTCGTGCGTTGTATGTATTTTGTGCATTTTTATGTTCTTAAATTTATAAGGATTCTTGAAGTTCTTAAATTTATAAGGATTCTTGAAGTTCTTAAATTTATAAAGATTTACAGTCTAAATATTTCTAACTAAACTGTACATTTTTAAAGATGCAAAATTCTGTACTAGAATAATTAGAATATGTAAGAATATGATATATTTATCAGAATTTCAATGTTGCTTTGATAAGAGTACACATATTATATGATAAAAACAATAAAAACGTAATAAGAGTCACTATATATTCTTATGTATTTATGATATAAACTAATGGGTTTGTAATAGGATTAAAATATAATTATAATATACATATATGTATATATATATATTATATATATATACATATATACACAATGTAATATAAATGACAATTATGTTACACTCTTTACTTGATTCACGAATATCCGTTGTTTTGCTGTTTCTTTTTATATTCAGTTGTGAATTTCCAGAATTGGCTATTAGTGTTTTTAGCAAAGAGAACAACGTTTAATAAATTTTTAGAAATTTTTATTTAAGTCTCATTCCGTTCATAAAAATATAAATAAGGGCATTGGCTCATTAATAAACAAAATTAAATAAAATTAAAGAAACATTCGCAAACTACAGTGCAACAGAAGTTGGTTTATTCGAACACATTTCGGGGAACAAGATTATTCGGATAATCGAGAAGTTCGCTGAAGTCCGTAATTTAGTCTTATTCGTTTGGATAATTAAAGATAATGAGACAGTAATAACAAAAGTTGATTAATATCCGAGACTCAACATTAACTGATCTGTATAAATGAAGTTCTATTATACTCATAGTAAATATAAAACATAATAAATAATAAATATAAAATACAATACTTAATTTATAAAATTTATAAAATTAATACTTAATTTATAAAATTTATAAAATTAATTGTCATTAAAATGTAAAAACGCAATTTTTAACAAAACGTCAGGTTAACAATTTTTAACAAAACAGCTAACATGTATCCGTGTTGTGTAGTAGCCGGTTCTTTAATTAAATTTCATGTTCCATATTCACTGATCAAAAGACTGTAGGACGTATTCTCTTTGATAGAACAAAGCTTAATAAGCATTCTTCAAATTTCTTTTAATATTACGTACGTCCACTTATTTCATGCCTTTTGCGAGACGCAACAAGTCTAAAAGGATCAAAAGGAAGCTTCATTTCGCGGAAGCATTCCCCGGGCCTTGACATTTGAGCAATTACGTTCGATTAATCATAACTCGGGTATAATTGCAAGGTTCATAACCATTGGAGGACGTAATATTCTCGACAACGATTTAAGATTAACGCGATTCGTCGTGTAATTCAATTGCTCCCTTTCTTTATTCAGTTTTCTCCTTTTTTTTTTTTTTTTTTTTTTTTAACGAGTTTCAATATCCCGCCAATTATAGGACACCTTGTGCAAATCTTGCCATTGTGCACCAGAAAGAAATGGTGTATTATACGTATTATTATCTTTTTATGTTTGAATTTAAAATTTGGAGCGAGATTGTCGCAATAACTCTATTTAGTACATACAGTATTTCGAGTAAGTTACAAGAATACGCTTTATGATAATTTGAAAATTATCGATTTTAAATAGTACGAGGCATCGGACGAAATTGACATATCCTTTAATTTTTAATTTTTGCAATTTCTCTGCGAATTTTTATTTAATAAAAAATATTCTAAAGTAGCTGTCCTTTCCCTTTTGAGAGAAAAACAGACAAAATAAGTTAGGCACTATTTATTTGGTAAAGTCAAAATGTAACAATTTCGCCGTAAAAAATTCTGCAACAAGTTGATCTGTAAAATAATATCTTGATGTGACTATTAATAGATATTTTTAATTACTTACAATATATGTTATTTCGATTATGTCAATTGTGAATTGTAAATGATAAAGAATTTAGTTGACAGAGTGAACAATAAATATCATTTTCAAAATTTGTGTAACAATTTATTTATACATATATATGGCGAAGAGCATAACTGCATCGATGACAATGAAAAATTATTGACAATTTAAACCGACATAACTTCGTAAAAAAAGGTTATATGACAATCCACTGGTTTCATTTTGAAGCGTGAAACTTTGACAGTCGTGAGTTCGTTTTTTTTTTCGAAAATGATTTTACGTCACGTAGCGGATGGGAAAGTGAGGATACTTCTTTCTCGAAAATTGTAAAAATTCAAACTCATGTAAGGCATTAAAAAATATTTTTCATGTACTAAATTTACTACGGTCTTGAAGATTGAAATTTTCTCTTTACAACGATTTCTTAAAACTCACTGTACGATGTCTTCTTATCATTTTATTGAATTAAGATTAAATGACGAAATGAATTTCTTTGAATTTTTATCCCCATTTACTCCTAATATTCAAAGTTTAATAAAATGGTGAAAAAAGATTGTGCAACAAGTTTTAGCAAGTAATTACAAAAGGAAGACTTTAATCTTCAAAATGACAATGGATTTAATTATGAAAAAAGTGTTTTAATGTTTTTAAATGTTTTTAATGTTTGAATTTTTAAGAAAAAGATATCCTTATTTTCCCATCCATTACTTGATTTTTTTCATCTTATCGGAAAAAAGCGAACCGGGAAAATAGAGCTTTTATGCTTTAAAATAAATTACATGATCTTTTTTTACGAAGTTACGTCAATTCAAATGATCAATAATTATACTCTTCACTGTATATAGTCTGAAATATTTTTGTTGGAATATTTTGTGCATATCTTACGTGAGCTACATCACCATATCATATCATGTGTATGACATAATGTCTCGTCTCATCTTATGTGAGCCACCATGAATATCATGTGTGTGACATAATGTCTTGTCCCATTGTACTTGAAAATACACATTAAATGAAAATGATGACCTACATATACTGCTTTGATTGAAATTGGAAATTTATACTTTTTTGCCCATCCATCAGAGATATAATCGAAATAACAAAATGTAACTACTTTACTTTTGAAATGGTTCAGTGAGAAGACTAATTTGAAATATAATATTAGATATACTATTTCTCCTCCGTAAGGACGGAAATAATTGAATAACTAATATCAACATCATAAACAGTTAAACAACAGACTTCATACATCTCGCCCACATACATACGTCTACATAATTTCACTGTATCAACTCGGCTCGGTCTCTCTTAATACAAATATGTATGGACCTATTCTGTGGCCTATTAGATATTTGACATTGGACATCCAATGAAAATTAGTAAAGATAATATTATTGCTGAGATATTTTTCATAAATCTGTGTTGCAGGATCATTTTATTCCACTTGATAAACTGAAAATAATCCTCCAGAAGGAAAGATGTAACTATTTATTATAACTAAAAGTCTAACTAAAATTAATAATTATTATAAATTAAAAATTGTTTAGTAGTTTTGTAATATTTTATACTGTATTAATGAATCTCAACAAGCAGATAAAATAAAATTTTTGGATATGACACATTTGAGTTACACAATATTATGTTATATGTATATAACGTAATTGTTTTATTAATGAAATGATAATTATTTCTTCTGCTTTCGCTTCAGGTTTTAGTATTATTTGTAATTGTTTAAATAATATCTACATCACCTCATTTGATTTATTGTTATTTGGAAATAATCTTGTATTAGTTTATTTGAGTAAGTAAATGATTTGAGTATTTGGCTATCAAATAAAGTAATTTTTTATTTTATTTTGTATTTAATAATTCCTTACAAGTAGTTTTTTATTCTATTACGTAGACATTGTCAACAAAAATAATGCAAAATTATAAAATTATTAAAATTAGAATGATAAACAAAACGAAATAAATACAAAATTTTTCATAATGTCTTACACGTGTAAACTCTGATATCCAAAACTAAATATGTAAAGGATTTATCATAGGAATAACTACTCTATGTCACTAATAATTAGTTTATTACTTGCTTTAGTTAATATTACATGTAAAAAAGAATAAAATAAACTTATTTTTTTCTAAATAAAAATAAGAAATTAATAGAAACAATTCACTATTTCAGTTACTTTTTATATTGTTTATTATTTCTTTTGCCCAATCTTGGAAATGGATACGTAGCTTTTAAATTGTAGAGACTTACTTTTTTCTTATTATGAGAACAAATACTTTTTTCTGCTTTTATTCTTATTTTTCTATTTTTATTCGTATTATAAATAATTTACATTGAACAATTGACAGATAGATTTTAATTTTGCCTGCAAAGCGAGATAGTTTTTTTTTTATAATATTTTCAACGTTGAAAATCATCATGGGACTGATTCTTTTTCTGACACGCGCGGCAACGATAGCAAACCTTAAAATTTATGTTTCGTTATAGCGTATCGTATATCTCTTTTCACGAGCAACAAAACTATTACAACGCAAGCATAAAGTGTATAAAATATTTGAAACTCGTCGCGTATTCACATTGATTGGGAAAGCGAAAAAGGACGTTTGTGTTTTGGACGTTTTCAAGTATCATCGGTTGGCGGACAGAAAAAAAAAAGCTCGATGAAGCTAAAAGTGCAATTTGCGGCATGACGAATACGGGCAACGAAAACTGCAATCGAATATTTTTATCTCGTCGAGTACGAGAGTCTGCTCTTTTAAACAAAATTTAAATGGTCATAGGTAATTTGTTTCAGTTTCAATTCATTAAGCAGATAGTGAAATAGTGCGAGATTACATGCATTAACGAAAATAGTTAAACGTTAAAACGAAAGCTTGAGGTAAATTTTAAATAAAGTTGTACGATATTTAATACGATATTTGATTTTCATTTCTTTAATTGTGTTTATAAAAATATAAAAACACGTGAAAATCCATTTGGTGATAAATATGTAGATGTTTAGTGTCTCTAGTTAGATACTTATATCACCACGAAATTTTTATCCATTATGGAAATTTCAGAAGCTCTTTAAAAGTCATTATAACTATCAATTTATAACAGCTAATATTAAAAAACTCATGAGGTGTTTTTTTCTAGAAAATTCTTCAATTCCATTAAAAGTAAAAAAGAATTCTGTATTTTTAGTTTTACAATCTAATATTTCACATTGAAATCTCTTGTATTGCACACTGTAGTGTATACAGCGTTTGTATTTCATTTCTAAAATGTCGTGTATCATTCAGTTAGAGAATGTACATAATGTATAAAGAAAAATATATAAAAACAAATATATATAACAGATGAAAAATAAAGAACTTGGTGAGTGAGAAAAGAAAAAAGTCTCTTCTTGACTCCGCTTTTAAGCTTTGGGTAAAGTGAAAAAAAAGATGTTTGGGTTCTCGCAACCCAGAAAAACGGAGAGAAACAAAGAGAACTTGAAGCAGAAAACATAAGTTTGCACAAACCTGACGAGATCCGGAGAATGCGCACAGAAGTTGTAACCAACTATCAAATTATGAGATAAGTCTACGGGAGTCAAAGTGCAAGTATCCGGAGTGAGAGTTTTCAGGGGCGTTGGTGCCGCTCTTGAAAACGCAGAGTTTCGCGAAACGATAAAGACCATTCAGAGTTGCAGAAAGTCAAAGTCAGATCTGCACAAAGCCGAAGAACAGTCAAGACTGGTCGCAGTTTTAAAGTGGCAAGATAAATTCAAAAGGCCGAAGGTTGCACCGAGTTGAAGAATGAACCCTGCGCGAATGAACCGCCATAAATCTCCGTCCGAAACTACCACCAATGGCAGCTCGTCGCGTCGGTGCAATTGCTATTTAAAATTTATGTTTATCCATCTGTTATTTCGAACGTACGAGAAGTTTAAATGAGCTTCGAGACCGATCGGCAAAACTGTCTATCCACTGATACATTTCTGAACCACTCTGTGCGCCATTGCTCATAAGCGAGTGGACATTTTGTCCGATACATGACATCCTCCTGTCCTTGGTTTAAACGTTTCATCATTCCGAGACCGTAGTTTTATTCTTCGGAAAGAAATTGTAGTTTTATTCTTCTTTTTTTTGTGCTTTGCTATTTGTTTCTTGCCTTTTGAGTTACACTACGAAACAGTGACTAAGTATTTTAAATAAAAAGGAAGCTAAAAACAGCTCGAACGGTTTTAATACATTTCAAAAAATGAAAAAGTTCTGATTAGGAGATTTTTTGTTTAAAAAAAGAGGTGTTGATATGTATTTTTCAGAAGAAGGTATTTGGAAAGAATGAGAGTGTGTGATTGATTATTTTTTTTTATAGATTTTTAAGATCTGTGTATATCTTGCGGATATGTATTAACCAAAAATTTCGTATCTACAAATAAGAAAATATCTATCGTAATATATTACTTGATAGTGTATATTAATATCGCGTGATAATGAATGAGGGAGGGGAATATTTTTAAACTATCTAATGTTATTTTTTGAGCACTAACAGTGTTTAGTTAACTATGTAATTTTGCCAAAATATAGAAATTAATGATGAATTGATAATTAAGAGTAATACCTATTTAAAATATAAATTATAAAAAACAGTTTAAGTATTTAAATATATCTTGCATAAGGTAAATTTTGAATTTCAAATTTCGCAGGTGGATCCTGCTAATTGCTTGCAACGATCATTCATTCTTTGATTTTAGGGGAACAATGAAAATAGATTTGTGTAGTATTTCTGATCTGCTTGATGTACAATGATATAATAATGAGTATAATAATCATGATAACAATCAATGTGACTAATGATACGCAGTTAAATGATATGATCGTGTTTGATTTTTAGTTAAAATCCTGTTGCAGAATCTGACAGAATTTATTGTGTTCTGTTTTAATAAATTTAAATTTATATTCCTATATTTTATGGTTCTTTTTATTGCTCGATATGCAAGATTAAGAATGAAAGTTGATGGTTGAAATGGTAGAAAGTTTTGCAAGAAGAATTATTAATCTAAGCAATTCTCGTGCAGTTGTTTTAAACTTTTTTAGAATCTTTAAGCAATCTTCTGCTTCATACATCATATAGTCATAAATTATTATATGTATATTATATATACATCGCATAGTCATAAATTATTTCGCTTATCTGATAATATTAATTCTTGATATAGAATACTTGGAAATTATATATTACAACAGATAAATCATGATTTATTGATGAACTTATCATTTTATCAATTAAAATAATAATTTTAATTGTCTGTTTAGAGAAATCTTTATTTGATTCACAAGTTATAAATAGACGAATATTTATGGAAAATATTCTATAAACGCATAAAATGTATAGAATGCTTACAATAAATAAACATATATAAAATATCCAAAGTAAGATTATTCATTATTATATTTAATAAATGAAACAAATTTGTACCTTCATTTTTTTATAATTAGTTTACACGCGAATCTATTTAAACATTTACATTTACAGTCTATATGTATGAAATAAATTCTTTACATATCAGTTTGAAACGATCAGTATTCTTTTCCAAAAGATGTACCCTGTCACTTCCATATCATGTGTCACTCTATTATATTTTTAAGAATATTTCCATTAAATCTAAGGAAAGCACTACTAATAATTGTAAATTTTACTTGTTTATTTAAATTTTACTGTTATTATTCTCTACATAATTCAGAGTAAGGAAAATGCATTCTATTTCAGTCTCTGATTTATTCAAGTGTACATACTCAGTTTCAGTTAGTGAAAGAAGCAAATAAATATGTAGAAGGAGCTTGATATGTAATTTATAAGGCTTTCTAGATTCCTTGTGTTGTATTTGTGTTGGATACCTTATGTTAGTATTGTATAGATTATTTCTTTATTTTATCAACGAATTCGTGCTAATACATGAGTATTATTAAAATATACATAGATACGCATCAAATAATAGTAAACTAATGATCAAAAGCAGCATCATTTCCTACATTATCTCCTTGTAAAATCAAGAGACACATCGTATGAAATTTAATGTTGAAAATGAAATTATTATTAAATTAGATTAATTGTCACATTTCATACGAAATATAAATGCATACGTACATAACAAAATCAGATCTTAAATTTAATTTCAGAAACGAATGTTTAAATGAAAAATTATTGCTTTCTATTAAAAAAAGCGATTAGAAGGAAATAAAAATTATTATCTTACAATTGAAGAAATAATTAATGAATATATATAATTAAAAATTCTGATTTTATATTTTATATATTTGTTTATTATATTAAATATTGTTATTTATCTTTTATTAATTTTTATTTAATCATTAGACTACCGACGTTTATACATTTTCGAGAAATTTAAGACTCTAAAAATATACAGAACGCATGTACATAATGTGTAAACATATCTAAAATTTATGTTCATTAGGTGGAACAAATTTTTGCTTAGATTCCATTTCTTCACAAAGATACACAAAAATATAAAACTGAATAAATATCCGCTATTACAGATAAATGAATAAATTAATTATGAATTATTATTTATTATTATATATTATACAATTATAAATTATTATTTATTATTATTAATTACCATTTTACATTTATTCTTACATAAATATCAGCCTGCTCGATATTTCCGATCGACGCTACAGATCCCTTTATTTCTTAATTCTGGTGCTTCTCCGTAAAAGACACGCGGCCGCCCGAATACTTTCGAGACGATAAAAACAGAGAGCGGCGGAGGAGCATAACGACAACGTCGCTCGAGACAGCTCGTTCGAGATATTCCGGTGACAAGCGGAGAACGTACTTTCGAACACCTGTAGCTAGATCGATCGAAGAAGCCTTGCCGCAAAACGCGACACCCCGTCCGTGTGCGCGTGCACGTTTACGTGCGTGTTTCTATTCCGCTAATGCTCCAGGAGTACGTACATAATTCTAAAAACTTGCACACGTGGTGAACGGATTAGAACAACGACAGTTTGATTGGTGTGACAGACCGTCGTGGTGGAAACTACTCACAGACACACTTACTCAGGTCATTTTTTTCTTTTTTTTCTTTTTGCCGACGGGAGTCCAGAACGGATAGGGTTTCGGACACCTGTAGCTATATCGATCGGTCGAGGTCGGTCGACAGCCCTCGACCTCGAAACCACCCCTTTGCCGGTGGTACTCGAGAGAGAGAGAGAGAGAGAGAGAGAGAGAGAGAGAGAGAGAGAGAGAGAGAGAGAGAGAGAGAGAGAGAGAGAGAGAGAGAGAGAGAGAGAGAGAGAGAGAGAGAGAGAGAGAGGAGGAGGGGAAGTTAAATTCAATCCTCTTTCCCCGCTGCTCGACCGCATCGACAGCCAGCGACTCCGTCTTTTCCGTCTCGTACACCCGAGAAATTTAATGTTTCTGCGGCTGCTGCATTAGTAGACGCGGACGAATGTGTCCGAGCTTGGATTCAAATCGAAGAAGGATTTTAAGAAAGGAGGAAAGAATTTCGTTAGGGGGAAGAAGTTTCGTTTCGTTGGATTATATACATTACTGTTAGGATAAGTAACTACTTATTGTTAGAGTAGAGCTTCGCTAGAGCTAGAGAGAAGTAGTTCCCCATATTCGAATTTTCTTTAGCCGAATATCTTTTCTTTAGCTTAATATTCGAATATTTTATTACATCTGAACGTTATCCGAATAGAATATTTACTAATAATGGATTTTTTTGCACTGAACTATGAAAGTATTTTGTAAAATATTATTATTTTTGTTTATTACATTTAACTTTCTTAATTCCAATGGAGGACGCATACATGCATATTTTTAAAGTAAATTCTTCAAAATTTGCGTAGATAACTTTGTTAACTTCAGTCGAAATTTCAAATTTCCAATGTTGAATAGCATTTCTATTAAACAGTTTGTGTGTAAAATATACACGTAATGACCTATCTGGTTATAAGAATGTTATTTGCAATTATTATCATTATTTCACTAAAGTGTGTAAAAATTGTTTTACATCTTATTAGATTTAAATATTGAAAATTTTTATTTTGTATATATTTTGTGTGTTCTTAGTATTTTGTCACTGTCTTTCAATACTAGTATCAAGGGGATCTGTATTCCATTTTCCAGTTCTCAACTTTTTGTCTTTAAACACACTTTTCAATTCCATACATTTAAAATAAAATTTCGAAATCAAATTCTTCAACAAAAATAAGAAAAAATGGGATTGAAAGAATTAATTTATTTTATATGTTATATTATATATTTATTATGCTTTTTCGTAATTGCAAGAAAAGTTTATTGAAATATAAGATACAAGATTTTACTAAAAAAAACAATGTTTGTAGCGTCATATGACGTTGTGTTTAATTTTATAACAAATTGACGTTTATTGTTAGGCATAATTTTTCCACAAAATATACATCGAAACATTTGAAAGAAATTTCGATAGTTCGAAGCACAAAAAGAATGTAACTCTACACACTTATTTCTTACAAGTAATTAAGTAAAAGTTAAGTAATTCAGTTGAAAAGCAACATTCTTATATCGAAAAATAAATGGATATCTTTCTTAATCTGCATTGGATATATATAGTGTACATTTAGTATCAGACAAATCTTTTGTTATTCGAAAATTCTCATTCTATTGTACTATTTACTAACTCTACCCTATTTCGAAATTGAAAGAAAAAAGTAACATTTCGCACAAGAAAGAAATTAGCGTGTTAAAATATCACCAGTTGTATATTAAATAAAATGTGCAGTTAAAAAATTTAAATATCGAAAAATGACGAATATTAAAAATAAAACATACACACACACACACACACACATATATATATACTTCTTGAATGACGCATCGATGTATGTACTCTTTGGATCGGGATTTCCCATGCTCAGTTCGAATGATTGGTTGGTTGCGTAAGAGTAATTAATTTGTTGCGAAGATGCACCGTAGTTGGAACGTACGTTCGTGTTATTTCTCATTAGAGCATATCGATTTAGCGTCGAGTGAAATTGAACTTTAAATATTCTGTAAGATGATAGAGTACCTATTGAAATATTTACTCCGATGAAAATCTATGGAACAATTAATCCTTTTATTAGCCAGTGCTAATAAATTCACAAAGTGCTAGAAAGAAATTCTACAATAAAAAAAATGTTATAAATATTAATAAATAAAAATAATAAATGTTATAAATATTGATTAAATAAATGTTAAGAGAAATACAAAAAATCAACGTAGATTTTAAAAGAAGAAAAATTAGATTCTAAAAATTAATCGTTTGGTATATCGTAAAATGAGTTATGTAGTATATATTGCATAACAATAATATTATAATATATATATTGTACGAGAGCAAGTGCAAATTTAAAATAATATTTGATCTCAATTTCAAAACATTGTACATATTGTACTTCCTAGTGTACACACAATTTCACATTACTGAATGAGTTATTTTTTAAAAGCTTTTAAAGCAAGAGGAGAAGAAAACAATAGAGAGGTCCTGAATAGAGGGTGATATAAAAATGGGTAGAAAAATTTAGGGGTGTATATTGTTCGTAAAAATAAACAGAAAGTGCATAGGGTAGGTGAGTTGGCGACAAAGCTCGATAAAACTGAGGTGACATAAAGGCGAGTGTTTTTGTTTCAAGTTAGATTTTCATACAGATTTTTTAAAAGGCACTCTAAAAGGTATTTATCTTCTATCTGATATAAATTTGAGATTTTCGTGTGATGGAATATTGTATGGTCCTATTTGTAACGAAATTTTAAATAAACAAAAAACAAAATAATGACGGTGACTTTTATTAATTTTCGGACAACACAGTGTTTCAAATAAAAGTTTACATTTGTTATTGAATTAATTGTTGTCTAATATATTAAAACAGATATTAATAGAAACATCAATCTTATTTATTTAATGCACATAGTTTCTAGCAGAAGAAACTAGATAATGACAAAATTTGAGATTGCAAGAAAATTCGAATACTAAACAAATAACATGTGTTGAAATAAATACATATATAATCTGTATATTTGAAATAATAATTTTAGATAATAATAATAATTTCTATAAATTTGCTATAACTTACATTACATTTGCATAACTTACGTTTTTTTAGCATCTTAAATTTCGTCATTATATAATTCTTATATAAAAAACTAAGTAAATCAAATATTAAAATTTTTAATAAATAAAATACATTAATAAGAACTATCATATTATAAGAAATATTATCAATAATAATAAAAACTATTAATTCAATAAGATTATATAAAATAAATAAATCTCTCGAATACTATCTATCCAAATATTAATAAGAGTCATTGTATTTTTTGCGACAATTCTTCGTACAAATAAAAATTTAAAATAAAAATTTGTATACTCAAATTCTATCTGAAAATACAATATTCAGATAGTGAATATGTAGACACTTCTCGTTTTTTTATTTCTCTTCCATATTCGTATTTATGAATATTCTATTATTTCAGAAATCTTTTTTTTAATAAATTGTGCGTGTAGTAGGTGAGGTACAAATATCATCATATACATATGTGACATAATAATTGAATAATGCAAATAAAAAATTTGTTGATTCCATTTTTGAATCAACAGTTGGAGGAAATTCAATATGTAGGTATTACCATGCAATATTTTGGAATTCAACGGACTAGCGAAAAATTTAAATTTTGAAATGAAAATATTTATTCAAAATAAAAAATTTTATATAAATTTTACATTATAAAAAATTAATATTGCATAAAATTCATATAAAATACGAAGATATTGAAAAAGATTAATATTGCAGAAAATTCATAAAAAATATAGGTATGTTTTATTAGAATAATTCACAGCAGTAATTTGTTTTCATTTCTCTTTTTTTACATTATTTGTCAAAGGAAAACGAGAAAGAAATAAGAAGAAACAAGAGATATATTGACATGCTGTTTGACGAATGGTTGTAATAACCAATTCTATTTCAGTTGTATTCCAATTTTTTGTTTTTCAACCTGTTGAAGTCCAGAAATAATACTTCCACGCAATATTTCCTCTAATTTAATAGAAAAGACATTTTCATTAAATATATTTATTTTTGTCAAATATAAACCTACAAAATTAAAGAGTAATACTTTTAAAAATTGACAATAAAATACGATATTTTTCATATTTTGATCAATTGAATTTGATGTTACATTTTTATTATAGAAAATCTAATGAATATATACGACAGAATTTTTTGTATCGTGTTACGTAATATTTACAAAGCACAATATTTTCTCGAAAATTAAACCGTGAACAAGTTTCAGTTGAAAAATGTTGTCACTTGAATAATAAGTACCATTAATAATATCGTATTAGTAGAACGGTAGTTCTTTCGTTCTTTTTACCTTCGCACAAAGAACGTGCAAAACAAGGAGGCGTTAATTTATAATGTAATTGAAATTTGTGCAAAACATGGTGCGAGCTTTCATAAATAACGTCTAGTTAAATATTCGTTGAAGCGCGATTCAATTTTTTGTTAGACCTTATTTTAGATGCTTAAAAGACTCTATAAATGAAAGTATATTTATTCACACTTTGAACGTATTTGTTACTACACATAGATAACGTATCAAAGAAATATTTAATATTCTATTTATATTTGCGAAGTATATAATCATGATTTGACTTTGTTTCATCTTTTCATTTATATGGAATTTGCCTTCGAGAAAGTATTATTTAAGCATAGTACTTAACATTGATTGAATTTCTTAAGTACATTTAAAAGTGACAAATTACCATTAATTAAATTAATAATAAATTATTTAAATAAACTTTTAAACGAACAATTATTTGAATAAACCTTTTCTAAATTAATAATATTAGAATAACATTAGAATAAAATAATAACTTAATAATAATAAAAGATAAATTATTTGTCATTGATATTTCCATTTATTTTAATTTATTGATGTTCATTTATTCATATTTTCGCTAAGACATTGTTCATTGTTTCATGTCGTATCGCGAAAAATTAATGTTGGAAAGAAATGTGAGGGAAGTATGAGACTATAGTAACCTTCATATTACTGCTTTTCGTCCCGGAAATGTATGTAGCGTTATCGATTTATTATTTTAAATATAAATTTTTAAAAGCCAGGAAAGAAAATAAATTAATTACATCTTGTGAGATTAATTAATGTTTGTAATGGGATATTGATTCATATTATAGTGACACCGTAATATTGTTATTAGCAACATTGTATTTTCGATAAAGAAAGTTGAGATGGACTACTTTCTTAAAAGGTTGAATTAATTCAATAAAGAGTAGAGAATCTTTCTTAATTGAACAATTATGTAATATAATGCAATGAAATTATTATATATAATTAAGGCTGCTGTACGCAACTGTGATAAGCTACATTTTTTTTATTAATTCAAATTAATAAAAAATTTCAGAGGAAGAAATGTATTTCACACTGACGATCATATCTTTTTGCAAATGCAATAATGCAGTTGCATTATTTTTTAAAAATAAAAATGTATATTTTCCTTTGCACACATCGAATCTTTCTTTTTACGTAAAAAAATATTGGGATCAAGAAATCATAGCTTTGAATTTTGTAAAATTTGTTTCATGTGAAATAATAATAATTATGTAAAATTTATTTTATTTTATGAGAAACGAAGACGTGGATGTAATAATGAACGATTCTTGAACTTGTTTTTCTTGTCTATAATACATTTTCTAAATTCATCAATTTTCCATCATATTCTAAATTCGTCAATTTTTGACTGTGTTATCCTAATATTACTTTATGTAGAACGACGAAAAGAAAAGATCTCTATTTAGAAATATAATATAAACATAATGTATTAAATAGTGTTTGTGCATGTTTTTTCTAATTTCAACTAACAAAAAATATATTATTTGTTGTGTGAATCACTTGCGCATTATACAATTATAAATTATGATTGTGTTACTTTTACCAGTTAATCATAGAACAATAAGTTCAGAAATCATGACCCCGTTAAACATTCTTTACGCAATTTTTATACAAATACAAGTAAATTCGTATTCTTATAATTCCATGTCACAGTCAGAAAAATTGCCTATCAAATAGCACGAGAACGAGGGAGTAAAATCAAGTCCCTTCTCTAACAGCAACATTGAAACAAGGCCCGTACACTGTTTGCTATTACAGCATCCGGTCGCAAACCTGATCGAAACCGCTTTATCAATGTTCAATTTCAGCTAACGAAGGCCAAAAATCACCGATACCAAGCGTGTTCGATTTTGCACATTCGAAATCCGTAGATTCGACGCATCGATTTTCGACGAGCAGTTCCGCGGACTCCGGGAGGAAACGTTTTCACGATCGGAATATTCGTCTATGCTATATAACGAAACTGCAGTCATGCACCGACAACACGAGAGCACGTAGCCCCGGCTTGGCTTACAAATAACCGCGCACGATAAGCGTGTCAAGAAGCGAAATAACTTTCTGGCCTGGGACCGGCGAAGCGATCGACTACGAAAACGCAGCCTGATTATGCATACAGGAAACTTCGAGCCGAGTTCCCGCGATCGGGTACACGCTCAAATACCCGATAACTTGCCGTGGATATACATCTATCGACGATATTCGGCCGGATATCCGTGCCGTTGGATCGATTGCGCCAAGACGTCGCGCCTAATTTGCTCCGTATTATCCACCGTGTTTCTTAGTAAAGTACATATCATACATAGTTACGTGCTGCTTCACTCAATACAGACGTCCACGAACTTCGCCCATAACGAGATTAGTATGGGGGAATCGAACAAGATCTAGGCGAATTTTCTTTTTTTTGCGGTGCGTCTGACGAACATTGATGATGTTAGTGTTCAAATTTCACGGTGTATTGTATTTATTGTTATTAGCCGATCGGGATATGCGTGTACACAGAAAGGAGAAAAAAGAATCGCAGTTTCAAAGTATCGATGTTCTGAAATAGGAGATTTTTTAAATTTTTAGTTGGGCTGCCAAAAATCTCTATATAACCTTAGAGAGGGGAAAGGGAATGATATTTTGATATGTGATGGAAGAAAGTTTGAGAAAGTTTATTGCGTAAATGATAATTGAGCATACGTGACATAAGATTATAAGAGTGTTAGAAGATTTGTCATAGAACTTTTAAATTATAATAATTTATACATATCATAATTTATGTATACAATATATAAAAATATTTTGAAATTTCATTAAAAATATAACACAATGAAATAATACTGTCATGCTTAGACTGCAGATTTTCATACATTTTTGTACTTTTTATCACTGAAAGTGATTTTAGCGGGGGTAATCCAGAAAATCGGGCCTCTTCAGGTACAAAGTTAATGCAACGAAAATTAGCGATTGGTTGATTTGGGTCACGTGATTCGTGAGAGGGCGTGGGATAGACCTCGAGTAGGAGTGGCGTTGTCTGGTACCGTGCGATCGCGCCTGTAATTTATTTTGTATCGACTCAAATGTTTGCAAATAAAATTTTATGGCAAAAAAGTCGTCTTCATTTCCTAGTCAGAACAGTTGCTTCTGGGCCTTTCAGTGAGACGAATCGTACTGGGGTACAAGTCGTGCAGTTTTTTATATAAAATGTTGACTAAATTTTTTTGCACCTTCATATTTCTTATAAATAATTTCTTCCAATCCAAACAATTTATATATGATGAATGTTTATATTTTGAGATACATATTTTTGTTTTAAATGCCATTTTAATGCCTCGTCTGAGCGAATTACTTTCGTGCAGATTTCATTTATTTACCATGACTATTAAAAGAAAAAGAATAACGCTGAAATCAAAAGATAAGGTGAAATATATGTTATACATGTCTAATAAAATAAAATATGTATTACAGAGCCTTACCTCTGTATCGGGACTCACACGCTACAAAACAATATTACATTGTATAAAAAAAGAAATATGTCTCAAGGGACGAATGAGGGTTAAAATCGAGTGAGTATTCTTCGAGGATTCCAACGTTCACGGAATAATTCGTTTGCAAATGCTCGTTTAGATTTAAATTTCGTTGAGTTTGTTCTAAACGCACTACGGTTCGCTCTACCCTTTTCTATGACGCACGGATCACGCGAGGTCGCTTCGTTACACTTTCGTACGAGAGCACACCTCCGCACGACCATAACTTTTCAATGAGTTTAAGTAAACGTGGCCGCGTTACTCACTGTCAGGCTACAAAGCACGTGAATTTGCCTTATCGGACACGAATCGGACCTTCGACCCTCCATTGAGTCTGTCTCCTAACGATCATTCCTAACATTTTTATGACGGTCTTATCGTAGCCAAAACCATCTCCCCTCGCCGTCTCTCGTTCCTTTCGATTTTATCTCGCTCGCTTGTATTCCAAGCCGCCCTTCGATTTTTGATACGCTTGTCGCCGGTCCCCTTTGCCCTTGGAAAGCAACACTTTCCTCGATTGCGATAGCTCCGATAATGGAGCCGTATCAGGCACGTTAACCGACTCATTAATTCTCTGACGCGCTTGCTGATCCTCGAGGATTACCCGATATAACGTTCGAGGATCTTCGTCAGAGGATCGGAAAGTTTCCACTCTGAAATTCGAATCGCGTTCGGCCGCGATCTTTCGCGGTAGCATACAGTGAAGAATATAACTGTACTGTTAAAAACGTATTTGGAAACATTTTTGTATATTAAGGTATATATAAAATACACGCTATGGAAGCATTTTGCACAGTTGACATTAGAACTACCACATTTTGGAGTGGCCAAAATAACCAATTTATAATTTTCCACAGAAATTTTATATATTTATATAGTAGTATGTTTTTGAAGATTCGAATGATTTTCAGAAAAACATGCCATCAACAAAGTAGCAAATATGTAAAAAGCAGGTGTTTTTTTTTATTGTATTATAAATTCTTTTCTGTTGACTGCACTTCAATTTCTTTACTGCGAATTTATACTTTATACTTTAATTATCTATAGTTTTAATGTTTATGTTTAGGAAATGTTTTATTATCTGAACATTCATGTTCAGAACAGATAGAATATTTCTTTTTTTTGTACTAAATTATTTTATATGTTTATTTAACTATTTTTATCTATTAAACTATGTATTAAAATATTGTTACACATTGTTGTTAAAATATTGTTAAAATATTGTATTGTTAAAATATTGTTACGTATTTTCTATATTGTAATTGCATAAAACATTCTTTACGTTCATTCTTTATCTTGAATAAATACATTAAATAATAAATTACACCGTTTTGAGAAATAATTGTTTAAATCGCGAAATAACAATTCTATTTACTCACTTTTTCAAATAAAAAGTTATGAATTTCCTGTTTTCTTTTTTAATTAAATATTTAATAGGAAAGTATTTAGAAAGCGGTTTTAAAATTTTTGGCAGAATTCACAACAAAGAACAAGCTTCAAAACATGAAACTGATGTTTTAATCTAACAGAAACAGTGCAAAAAATATGTGTCCATTATCAACGATATCGCAAGCACAATAATTCTTTGAAAATTAGAAAATCTACGGAATCTTTTATCAAAACATATGAGAGGAGAATATTTGAGATTTCGAAGCATCGAAGGGGATGCAGTATGCTATAAAAATTGATTTCTTAGACCCTTTGAACGATAAAACTCCCTCAAAATATGTGACGGTTTATTTGTAGAATATCTTAGCGATCGTCCTTCGTGAAACCTTCGAGGTGAAACGGATGTCTTGCGTCATCCTTTGAGAAATAATGATAAAAATAAATGCGGCATTGCTCCGAAAAATGTGTTTTTCATTGCTTTAACTCTTTACAGGGCAATATTATACGGCGAAATATTTTCAATGGAAAATTGAAATATAAAAAAACCCCACTTCTTTTGAATTTTGACCGACTAAAGATTAAACAATAATTTACCATTATAATATTGTGGATATTTCAATTTTTCAAAATTTCATAAAATCATAGAATTTAGATTGCGGCATAAACTTCAAACTGTTGTAACTTCGTGAAAGAAGATCGTATAACAATCTAGTTGGTCTCATTTTAAAGCGTAAAGCATCAAATTCGACTGCTTGAATTCGTTCATATGAAGTTGTATTTTTAACGAAAAGGGTTAAATTTCATTGCGAAAAATATTGTGTTGAAACGAATCAACGAATAAATTTCTAATTTAGCGGCTTTCTCACGTTTTTATCACGGCTATTTCGCCGCACTCTCTTTTTCTTTTCGTTTTATTCCGGATGGTTCCATACGTTTTTCCCATTTTTTCATCATATTGAGAAATATAAAATCTAGCATTTCTTCTTTTTCATGTTTTGTTAAAATACAGAACATCGAAAGTCAAAATTAGAAAAAGCCGTTAAATTTACCATTTTTTGTTACAGACGATTGAAAAGACATTAAAAAATTATTTGCATTAGCTTTGATAAACAACATGATTCTGTTATATTTATTCTCTTAATATTAACGGTATAATAAAAAAGAATTCCCCCTACGTTTTTACAGGCAGTGTAGATCAATATAATAAATAATAAATAAATAAGTATATATCAGCAACCTATAGAAATGTTGAAAGATGAGACATGCGCGCGATTACGAACAACGTCGACGTTAAATTTTCATCAATTGAATTTGCTTTTCTTCCTCTCGCCATGTTTGAATAGAGCAGGGTGGGCAGGAAAGCAGAGCCTTCGTTGTAATTCCATCCGCGGTCGACCCAGGGGATCTGTTTTCCGAAATGCCAAAAAACAAACAGCTTCGTTGAAACCCTTCCCGCATACGAAAAGGAAACTTTCACGACAAGCGACGATTCCCAAATAAAAATTCGCCAATGTATACCATTTTCTTTTCTTTTCGCTCCCTCACCAAGATATCACGTAACTTTAATTGTTCTCCTTTCTCGCTTTTAATTCATATCTGTTTCATTAGATTTCTCTTTCGGAAGTAATATCGTGTGTAGGAGATTTCCATTTTTACTTAGATATTTATTTATTTTTTTCTATTTAGATATATCTGTTTATTTTTTGGTATAGTAGAGATTGTCTGTTTTTATCACTGAAAGTGATTTTAGCGGGGGCAACCCAGAAAATCGGCCCTCTTCAGGTGCAACGCTAATGCAACGAAAATTAGCGATTGGTTGATTTGGGTCACATGATTCGTGAGAGGGCGTGGAGTAGACCTAGAGTAGGAGTGGCGTTGTCTGGTACTGAGCGATCGCGCCTGTAATTTGTTTTGTATCGATTCAAATGTTTGCATATTAATAAAATTTTATGGCAAAAAAGTCTTCATTTCCTAGTCAGAACAGTTGCTTCTGGGCCTTTCAGTGAGACGAATCGTACTGAGGTACAAGTCGTGCAGTTTTTTATGATATTTGCTTATTTCTTAAATTTAAAATTGAATTCAACATAAAATTCAAGATAGCGAAGTAGTCAAAATTCGTAGCTAACTGAACACGACATGGTAAACATTTTGTTAATGTTCGGCTTTATTATAAAAAGATGAAACAAATCTTGTTTTAAATCCTGTATTCATTACAATATTCACCATTTCACGATTTAATTCAATACACTTCTTTCGTAATTTAAGTATCGATATACATTTATAACAATTGAGTCATATTATACCTCAGTTTTCCCATATCTTTAAACTTTTAATAAATCGCACATGAAGTGACTTGAATATTTTTGAATTGTTCAGATAATAATTGTATCCATCCTACAATTATATAAATTTTATAAAAAATTAAATAATCATCAATTGTCGAAAAAATACATTACACGATTTAGAATACAGATTAATAGGAACATTTCTACATTCGCAAATTTAATCTTTTACCAAGATTAAATTCGTACATTTCAAGCATAAATAAACTTGTGTCAACACTATATTACAATCTGTTGATTTTAGAGATAAAACAAATTAACATTAAGACACGCATGTTGATTACTATGCGAAACTTACACGTTTTGTCTATAGGACAAAATATTCAATTTTTGTAAGATATTATATTGCAATAAAGTACAACGAAAGCGTATTTTTCATTTTGTAACATTACTTAATTATTTATACTAAAAATTCTTTGTTAATGATATTCATCTCATTTTAATTATTCTACATTATTTATGATGCTTTATCAGTGTCCGTCGTAGCAGCCTGTATGGCAACATAATGTTCTATTATTGAACATTCCGTCCATACATGTTCGTTTTAAATTCTAGCTTGCTTGCTAGCTAAAACTTCATTCTCATGGCACATTTGACTCTTCTTAAGAACATTCAGTTCTACATATGTACGGGTGCTCACCCTTATGTACGTATTACATACACGTATCACATTGTCGTCACTCTGCCGCACGCACGAATTCCCAGAATCCTAACTTTTTCGACCGTCATCCATATCAAACGCTCGGGACCGCTTTCATTTTCGTGTTATTGTTAAAAGTCGCTGTTGTTTTTTGACTTTTGATCTAGCGGAGCAATTGCCTGGTATTCGCGTCTAAGTTCAACAAACAATTCGGTTTATTTAGCCCTTTGACCTAGTGGATCTACTCTGTGACATCGCTTCATTTCATTTTCCTTGCTAGTTCTCTAGATTTTGAAGCAAAATTGTACCGTAGCGTAGTTGTTGATTCTTCTGGATCTTTGACGACATGACTTTTATTCAATAATTGTTGTACTTTGATGTATGTAGAATGTCATTGGTACCATTTTCATTGTTCACGTTTTCATTACATCATGTGTCTTATTTCCGTAATTGTGGATAAAATTGTAGAAATAAAAAAACAAGCAAAGACTCGTTTTACATCATTGCGATTATAACAAATAATTTGAGTATTTCATATGTGTATTCTGCGCATTTTTGTACCTTTGAATTATCCATCAGTGCTAAAGTTGTAGCGAAAGGAAATTATTTTATTAATTATTACAGTTATTATAATTGCTTTAATTATTATTTCGGTAAAATTAGACGACGATAATTCTGTAAATTCATTAACCTATTTTAAATAAAACAGTATTGTATAAATGCAGCTTCTAAAATTTTCAGAAGATAGGAATAAAATATTTTCACTAGTGCCTAATGAACAAGCATCCAAGAAAATTTTTATAATGACAAATTTAGCATCAATAAATATTTTTGCCCTTTTCCAATAAAATAGTTTGACCGAAAACGTAATCTTGAAAGGATTAAGTGATCTTTCACTTGTAATTGGTATTGGACATTGGGAACTATAAAACTTTACATTGCTTAATTTTGGAGTTTTTAATTTGTTCATCTTACTTTAGCTACTGATCTTTATCAAAGAGAATAATAAAATACAAAATGAACTTAAATACCTTAAATTTTTGACAAGTTACTACAGTCATCAGTGATTTCATAATACCACTTGGAATTAACCTCGTAAAAGATGTTGCAGCAAATTCTAACTTTGAACGATAAATTTAAATTTTTAAATTTAAAAATTAAAATAAAAATTAAATTTTTAAATTTAAAAATTAAAATAAAAATTAAATTTTCTTTTTATTAAAAACACACAGAGAATTTCTATTAAAAGTATCCATCTATGTGGACGTCGCTTGTTGTAAATTGAATTCGTAGAAGGTGAACTCTGGCTGACAGAACTTACACAACAAGCTAACTGTTTTACATCGGCTCCTTTGAGTCACCGAGTTTTTCCCGATCAAAGGAAAAACTCGCAGTTCGACTTTCATTCAGTAGATTTAGCGACTTCCAGTCGAAGTAGCTTTTAAATGGCTCCCGATGAAAGGGGTCGTTTGAATACTTTCGTATCGCGTCAAACATATTGATGACTTTTCCCAACCCATGAATAATTCACGGATATTAGATCCGCGAAACTGCGCGAAGTCCATTGAAGCGGCGCATCCCAAGAATTCATCGGGGATTTGGAAATTCTTTTGCTACAACGCGTTATTACCATTTATTAGATAACCTATTTTCCCATTTTCTCTATGTGTACGCTCGTTGAATAATTCACACCCCGGTAAGGGATTCCATCTCTGTATTCAAATTATTTCCGCTTTATCTGTGCACGCATTAGTATCCTTTGTACACTTGATGAAAAAACAATTTCGTCGTATGTTATTTTCACGTGAGATCGTTTAAACGTAATCGCAAGTGTAATAAACATTATTTAATCTTCCAATGAAATTAATTTGGTTGTTCCACCTTGGGACAGAAAATATGTATTAATATTTGTAATAAAATGGGAGATGAGAGATGAATTATGTTTGACTTGACAGTGTCTACTCTTGTATTTGTACTGCATAATTAAAATCATAAATGAATCTTCCTTAACATGTGATTATAAAGCAAGTTCAAAAATTCAAGCAATGAACATAGAATGTTGCAGAAATGTTTGTTCATTAATTTATTTGCATATTCAATTATTGATTATTAAATGTATTTAAACTCGATTTAAATGACGGCCGAACAAATAATAATGAAAATAATTATTTAAATTAATAATTTAATAATAATAATAAATGAAGATTTCAGTTAAATGGATTTGTATGTATAATGTAATTTATATCTTATTTATTTAATTAATGTTTTTATAATTCCCATTTTTATTTAATTAAAATGAAATATTTTCGATTCTTTGCAATAACTGTCTGTAATAACTTAAAAATTATCAAGAAATTATGTTGCTACATTTTAGTAAACTTTGTATAAATTTCACATCTTCTAACTGTGCTATTATTTAAAAATAGCCTAATGTTTCTTCAATTTGATACAATTTGATTAAAGAATTATAGATAAAATAGCCTTTATTTAAACATTTATGATCATTATAGTAGAATATATTAATGTAGTAAATGTACTAAGCGAAACTAAGAAATTATTAAATCAGTTTTCACGATTCTCAAACTCTACAGAAGCTTTTCGTGTTTGAGAGACTTTTACCATCAAGTTGTTTGATTTCTGAATTACATTTCAAATAAAGGAGCTTTCTCTAAATCAATCGACGAATTACCGCTACTAATTCAAGTGTAATGATTTTTGCAATTATTATATATCTCGATGAATCATTTAATTGATATTAAATACTACCGATAAATATTTGATCAATAATTTAAACCTTTATTGATTTCGTAGCTACTATTGTTACTGTCCAATTGTCATCAATTAATTTATTATTTAATTTTATTTAACAACGCAAACATAGTATAGAAAAATATAGCGTAGAACATACTATATTTATACTATATTAGAATATATTTTATAATACAATTTATAATATGATAGCACAGAAAAAGAAAATACGATAAAAGCATAAAAAATAAATGACAGGATGAAAGAAAAATGTAAATAAAAGAAACGAGAGAGTGAGATAGAATTATAGTGTATGTATGAATGCAAACTAACAAGTCCAAAACAAAGAATTACCTCATCTTATAAAAAATTCTCAACAAAAAAACCATATTATGTAAATTTCCATTAACGTGAACGACTCTTTATTAAAAATTATCTTATCTTATTCAAAATTCTCAACAAAAAAAACCGTATTGTGTAAATCTCCATTAATTTGAAAGACACGCGTATCGACAACATTTTCGCTTTCACTTCGTTCACAATAATCACCGTTGTTTAGAAAAATCCGCTTTTATGTATCCCAAGCTTCCTGTCCTTTCTACGCTGGTTTTCATAAAAACGACCGCGTCACGGTCGGTCCCTTCAATCAAAAGCGTCACGTCATTTCCGCGTCGGTTGAACGAGATCACGAGTCGGAGGAAGGCTCCGCGGGAAAATGGCCCCGCAGAATAAGAATTTATGCCCTCCACGTTTTCATTGTGAACGCGGCTTTTTTTTTTTGGTAAAAACAAATTTTCTCATCGAATTTACTCGCTCCTAAAACGACGTGTATTATTTCCATTGCATGGAACAATCTCTATTCCCGCGTTAGTAGTCTGGATAATGCATACGACGAAACGATATTAGTGCTGCGACGCACGAACCCGGGACCGAGTTAATTGGAAGCAGTATTGTTAGTCGCGTGGACAAACGGAGCTAACGAAAGTAATCGATTTTTTTTCCCCTCCTCTTGTTCTCTTTCGGTCTCGGTGCACAGTGATTCACGTTCGAGGGAAAACCTGGTGGAAATCGAATTTTTAATTTACTAATCATACGCAAATGTTTACCTCGTGATCTACCTAATTGCCAGACTGCGGATCTTTGCGCGGATCCTAACACCGTGTATTTTAAATTTTAAACTTTAATTGTATTTTGATTAAATTATATTATAAATTTAATTAAATTATAAACATTGAAATGTTAATATACATTCTAAATATATTATATATTATCGTTTTTGAAACTAATTCTTAACTGATTCTTAACTAAATTTTCAATTACTTCATGAAATGATTTTGGGATGTAATTTCGGATGGCTAGCCCGATCGAGATGAAATTTGGAGAGAATTCATCTGCTTCGAAGACAGATCCTTTTTCATTTTACGAAATCTACTATATACAAGATAAGAACAGCTAGTTTCAGATCCGATGAAAACGAACGATTTGCTGCAAATCTACTTAAATATATTTACGCGCGATCACACTGTTGACTTGTACTACTTGCTTGTAACGAGCTAATACGTTGACCTATACTACTTGACCGCCAAAACAAGAGACACGAAAAAACCTTTGCAAATATTATAGAATGTAGATAAATCTCGGCATCGGAAATGATCGAAAGACACGCTTTTCACGCGGAACACCTGGCTATTAAGCGAAATCGTAATCGCGTTCCCGTCAATTCTCTCTGAAAACATGGCAAACGAATCTTTGTTCCCCCGAATGCCGGTGATTTCGTTCGGAGATTTGCGAACGGACGTTTGAACGCGCGGTTCGAATCGAGTCCGCGATATTTTCACTCACGCGAGCTCGTTTCAACGAATTCCGTTTTGATAACCTTTGGATTTTTCGTTCGTCCATGATATATTCACGCTTTCGCTCGGGGTTTTGCGATACCGAGCTATAGCATATGTATAGTGTACGTATGTACAGTGTTGGACAAAAATTTAGCTACAATTTTTACTATACTTTCTACTTCAGAACTATCAAGGACGTTTCATTTGCTACATTTTTTTCGATGTTATTATAAAATTCTAATTCTGTGTATGTGAAGAAATTCCAAAGATTCGCTTAATTTGTTTTCGCTTAATTGTGCTTTCCGCTGGGATTCTATAAAATTTTAAGAAGTTGAAGTACTTGTAATATCGTAAAACTTCGCTCATATGAATTCGTTAGAGTTTTATAAAATTCCTTATGTGAACTTCGATTTTTCAAATATCTTAATATTCGTATGCTGTATTATCAGAACAGAATGTTTGCTACTGACAGACGTTCTATTCTGGTGATATAATATTCGAACATTAAAATAGTCCAAAAGGGAGGGTCTATTGTAGTTTACATAATTGGAGTTTATATAATAGAAGTCTATTGATTCTCTTTTCTATTAGTAATTTTTTCGTTTATACAATAAGAGTTCAGTTTTAAACAGATGAATTCAGTTTCATTTAATCGAGCACAATATAATTGACTACAATTTGGTTTGAATAAATCAAGATTATATAAACTTCTATTAACTTACTAAATACGATAAATATTAGTTTGGTCCATAGTGAGTTAAATAATATAATCAATTGTTAGATTTTAGACTATAATAATTTAGTAATGTTAGATTATTAAAATTTTAGATGCTCCATTGTATTTTATATTCTCTGTAACAGAGATTAATAATAAAATTAAACTCAATTAAAAATTCTACATTAATGAGTAATTATTATCGAACGATCAGTGCTGTTATATATTTAAGAGTTAATATTTCACTACACGAGATAGAAAGTTCATAAAATACATTCGACTTCTATTAAATAAATCTTATTAATATTTTAATTATTATATTTTCGCAAAATAAAATGGAATAACAATAAACTTGGGCTCATTTTAAAGTACGAAGCCTCTACTTTCAAAACGCACTATCCATTTTATTCTAAGATATTTTTATCTCATGTAGATAAACTTTTCTTCTTGAAAATGCTATAAATTATCATAGTATGTAAAAACATTGAAAATTTTTTCTCGTGACTGAATCTATAATGTATTTGAAAATTGAAACTTATCCAAAAACTTTATGTTTTCTCTTTTTTGATATTCGTCGAGTTAACGATGACTATTATACCGAGTATAATGACTATTTCAATGATAATAATTTGGATATAAATGGATGAGAATTAAATTAAATAATTTTTAGTTATGTTCGTATCTTGTTTTTAATTTCTGAAACTTAAATTTATTTTTGATTATATTTATTATATAGTCGTTTTTACATACAATGTATTAAAATATCAAAGAATATCGCTACATTGATATTAGACGTGTACGTGATACATGTAGTTATATTAAAAAAATGCGCATATATATTTCACACACGTTTTGACAAAATGTATTTCCAAACTTTTGACCGATAGTGTATGTAGGTGTTTCGGATCACGATTCGGTTTTCGGGGAATTTCGGATGGAGTTCTGGGAATTGTTTCGTTGGTGATTTTGTCTTGAAAGTGTTTTATTTTGAAAATTTAAATTTCAAGCGACAGTTATAAAGGGAAGACTTCAATCTTCAAAAATAATGTTGGCTATAATTACGAAACAAATTTTTTAATGTTTCTACACATGTTTTCATTTTTATAAAAAGTATCCTCACTTTCTATGCTTTAACGAGATTAAATGGATCGTTACATACAAAGTTATGTCATCATACGTATAACAGTTATATCATCGACAATTTTTCATCGTTATTGATTCAGTTACGCTCTTCACTGCAGTTCAATTATTCGGTATATTTAATCCGACGCCTACGAATGTATACTGAACAATCGAAATTCTGCTATAATGTGAATTATAATTATTTAAACATATTGGAAAAATACAACGTAGAATATTTATTACAAGATCAAAATATTAACATTACAGTATTTTGCAATGTGTTTACAACAATATTTCTATCTTGAACAATACTTTGATTAAAAAATAAATTGATTATAATTTTGTATTTATAATTTATATATTTATATGTTTATAATTTATATTTTTATATATATTTATATATTTATAATGTATAAATTTCCTTGTCTATTCTCAGTTCAATTATTTTCAATGTGGGAATGAGGAACTACGAAATGATAACAAGTTTGATGTAGCTCCACAAAGTAAAACTTGCAAAGGAAGTGGAACTTGTTACTTAATGTTGATTCTCACGAAATTTCGTGGATTCGTGAAGTGAACAAAAGAAAGACGTGTTTTTTTTTTAAAACTACGATAATGTAAGTTTAAATGCTGAAAAATACTCTTTCGCTGAGATTGCCTTGGAAATAATCTATTTGAAACAAAGTTTCATGGTTCTCGACGAGAAACAACGAGTTATTTTATGAAACAATTCAGTAAGAAATTCGAAGTCCTATTTTTTATATTCATTTCGAACCCATTAATAGGCTGTTTGTACAATTTTTCAATGTAAAAATACATAAAAATCCATAGTTTACTTATAAGTGTTGGTTCCTAGTTTTATAAATGTTAATTATTTTTAATCTTATTGTTGACTAATTTTGAAAGTGTTCCATTCGTTCAATAAATTCGCGCAAATGTTTTAAAATATATCGTCTCGAAGTGAATATTTGCTATATAGTCGATATTGTTTCAATTTCGTTTCAAAGTGCACCTTTGCGTCTTTAAATTTTGCATATACGCAACCTAATTTATTAATAATAACTATTTGGAATCTAATAAATACGTTACTTCATTTTAGTAAATTCGCTCTGGCATCATCTTCTTTAAACAATAATGAATGGGCAGTAATAAATGCAAAACGTGCGTGAAATTATTTGTACGGATCGTCATACAGATTCTCATAGCCTAATAAATAATTACGAGAATAATTATTGCAATTATTACTAATTAGGTGAAATCGTTTATTTCAATTGCTAATAAAAGGCAAACATACATTACGAAGCAGAACGAATATTAATTTGATGAACGATGTTAGTTCACGGTCGATTCTGTTTTGTACGTAAAATACTTTGTTTTTAATCAGTATCAATGATACACACGTTTACTTTTTTCAATTTATCAATTTGTTTTATTTATTGATTTTAAAGTGACAGAAGATAATTCTCATATTTTTTTTAACTTTATTAATCGACTCTAAGTGGACGATTGCATTCAAAATATATGTAATTATGCCGTGTAAGTTCAATTCTACTCAAGGTGATTGATTAATTTCAAAATTAAAAGGAAAGAATTTAATAATTTAATTTGCAAGAGAATAGTAAAAACTCTTTCTAAAAACATGTACATGTTATATGTACGTTTTTACTCAAAATTTTGAAACATTCTTCGCTTTTTGGACGAAATAAAATTCTTCGTACGTTTTTTTAAGAAATGTGACTTTCATTACAGTTTCAAGTATGTATAAAAAAACAGAATAATAGAAAAACAATATTAATAGGAAAACAAAATAATTTGTAACAACGTAAAATAGTTTAAAACCAGATAACAATGTAAAATAGTTAGGTTGTTCTTACATTAAATAGTGATTTTAAAGTGATTTAAATTAAAACTGAATTTTGTTTAATAATCTTCCTGTGATACTTTTTAAAACTTCCAGGTAAATGAAATGATATTTGACATTGTTTGCATTATCGGTAAGCACTTCATTCTTCATTTACTTGAAAAAAAAAAAACACATGACTAATACAGAAGAATACTATGTATTACGAATAGAAAGAAATTAGTATGCCATTATAAAGAGAATATTCGAAATAAATCAAGTTTTATGAGACATTGTAACGGATTACGCATTAAAGAAATTATATATTAAAGACCAATAAATTCAGTAACGCTGTTACAAACAAAGGTAACAGTAGTAAGAATCACAAATCAAACAAATAAAATTTATTACGTTCTTTCGCCAAATGTAACAAGATTTCTAATATATTAATAAAGAATAAATTCAACGATACTTTGTTGTAAATAAATACACGAAGCGACAATAGTTTCACCGAGAGGCGTCAACGAGAATCATTTAGAATTAAATTCAACACAGTTTAAAGCATCGAGGTTCAAATTGAACGATTTCGTTCGATAAATGAAACGCAGAAATAAGTACTGTTTCCCATCAATTCCACTTTAATCAATCATTCTCGATACAATTCACGCTGCGTCCTGTTTCATTTTTGGCTGGCATTGTAAGCTTCGGTTACAAATGCTCGCGTTGACAATGCGCACGGCTGGAAGGAAAGTATGTGTAGCTGGAAAGAAGCCAAGCGGAGGAAACGAGCCGAGCGAGCGTGTAATTACAACCGGATGAATATCGACCAGATATCGTTGCGTGAAACTTTAGACATTTCTGTAAATTAACAGCCAGAATCCGATGTTAGTTCCGTTTTGACAGAGTGGTGCTTCAGAGCCTGTTATCAGAAGCCGAAAAACGTTGCGAGAGACGTGAAATAAAAAAACTACACGACTTGTCACGATTCGTCTCACTGAAAGACCCAAAAGCAATTGTTCTGACTAGGAAATGAAGACGACCTTTTTGCCACAAAATTTTATTGATATGCAAACATTTGAATCGATACAAAACAAATTGCAGGCGCGATCGCTCAGTACCAGACAATGCCACTCCTACTCGAGGTCTACCTCACGCCCCACACGAATCACGTGACCCAAATCAACCAATCGCTAATTTTCGTTGCATTAGCGTCGTTGCATCTGAAGAAGCCCGATTTTCTGGGTTATCCCCGCTAAAATCACTTTTAGTGATAAAATATCCGGACAATATTTTCTAATTATACAGAAAGATATGTAGAAGAATTTCGATCTTTCTTATACTAAATTTTTCTTATTTTCTATAGTATCAATATATACAACTGAAACATTATGCGATAAATAAAAAATATATTAACCTCTCGAATTTTTACAGTAGTAGAGCCTTCGTTTATTGGAACTTTAAATGTACGAAATCATACTTAATCAATTTTACTCTTATTTACCGTTTATTTTGCGTTATTATCCGAACACGAAATAGGACACGAGCCGTTTATTTTGAAAATGGCATTAGTCACTTTTGTCTTTAAATCGACATATTCAAGGATTTGCATTTTAAAGTGCTGTAAATTGATGTTATCTTTTAAGAAGATTTACTTGCGTTTATTATCTTGAATACTTATATTTTTCTCAGTTAATGAGTCGCCATTTTTCATTACTGTAAAGTGCCATTTTCAGAATAAACATACGAAGAAAGCTAGTATTGTTTGAACAGTTTTTTCTCCCGATGTATCCGATTAGACGAAATTTTACTATAGTAATATTTGATCTTATCACGAATAAAGTCAATATTCAATTAATTTTTAAGTCTATTAGGTGTTTTTCACTTGGTGCGTAAATATTAATTGAAATTGGTAATTGCTGAATTAGGAATACTGATGACGAATAAAACGAATACTAATTACTCTTAAAAATTTACATTAATATTCATGTTCCTTGATAGAACGTATTATCATCACTGTGCAGGATAAACACGACTGGAAATAACCCGTAAGTTATTTGCTGTGCGAAAAAATGTTTTAAATAAAAAAGTTGCAGAGGGATATAAACTGTAAATACTGTAATCATTTTATTATTATTTTGCTTCTTTATCGAGATATGAAAGTTATGCTCAGTTTTTTTAAATGAAATGATATTTTTTTTTTCATTCATTAATCGACGCAGTTAGAAATTTTCTATAAAAATATAAGAAACTATTAATAATATAAATATAATAAAGACATAAGAAACTATTAATTTAGGAGATATTCTATTGAAAGACAGGGACAATGTGTGAAATACAAAGATTCCGAATTTCTTCATTACATATTCTCGTATGCACATTTCTATATTTGATTATATTATGTGCTATTCTTATGATATGTTATTTTTCTTAATGTACGTATGCATCATTTTACTTAGTGCATAATTTTAATTTATTTCATTAATACTTTCATAATAATTTGCAAATTCGTTTCTTTTATATATAATATTATGCGATTCATATACTTTTTTTTACAAGGGAAAATATGAATTGCAGTGAACAATTATGAATGAGAAATTAATGATGCGAAGAAGATGCGCATTTCTGCGTGCCAGTACAATTTTTTTAATGCATCGCAGCTGAAAAATCTCTTTCTTGATTGCAATAAAAGAAAGGGAAAAATAAAAGAAAAAGTTTAAGATAAAAGGTAAACGATGAAAGAATTACATTTCCAGGATTATGTCTTTCACAAGAGTAATAATCTATATGCATACACATATAGGACATAAAATTGTATATTTTTCTTTAAACACATCTAGTCTTTTCTCCATTCCACATTAAACATGTGTACGATAAAAATAATATCTTGAAAAATATCATTTGCCTGTTTTTTTCTAACTTCAACAAATAAAAAAAGATATAACTTGTTTATATGGATTATTTTTCTATGTCTAATAAATGTTTATATTTTTCTTTCGCACAACTGGATTATTTTTATCTCATTAGAATTTAACAAATGTTTCAAAATTTATCATACGCGCGATTATTTATTGCTTTCTAGAATTAAAGATTGACTGCGAAAAATATCAAAAAATCTATAATATACAAAAAGGTTGTTTATGAAAGATTAAAGATAGTATCTAATTAAAAAGATATATTTGAAGATATATTTGATTAGTAACATACATGATATTTTAATAACGCATTTCTAAAATTAAGCAGTAAATGTCACACTTCAGTTTTATTCGTTACTGAAAAAAAAAAGAATAAAAAGATTTCCATAAAAGCAATAACGAAATTGTCCAAAAAACGCTAGAAAATGACTGGAGAAAGGGGCGATGCATTCGTTGTCCAATAAAATGCTAATTCTATAAAAAATACATTGCCTCTGAATTTTTCTGAAATTTTGTTAAATAAGCTTATGCAACAGTCTAATATTAATCTATATCGTTACAAATTTGTTGAAATTTGCTCAATTTGTTAATTGGTTCGTCACTTGATCAGGAACTTTTGATAGTTTTAATATTTTTTAGTGTTTGCAATTGTAATAGATGTAAAGTGACTCTCGATGCTTCAGTAATTTTTTAATAATTATTCAGGTTTACTTAATTTTTGTACGTATTCTGACACTGTAAAATAATTTTGCATAAAATAATATTAAAAGCAAAAATGTCTTTTATACAATAAAAAGTTGTTTTCTTTTGTGAGCTTTAAAATTTTTAATTAAAGTTAAATGATTATTTAGTAATTTTTAAATAATTATTTAGGTTCATATAATTTTCGCAAATATCCTAATGCTATATAATACAATACTATGTAACAGAATATTGTAAAATATTTCTTTCTATGAAATAACATCAAAACCAAAAACATCAACAAAAATATATCAACAATAAGATTGTAGAAATTTTCTAATAATAATTTAAGCTCACCTAATTGTCGTGAACGTCCTAATATTATACAATACGATTAATTATCACGATATTGTGAAACATTCCTTCTTTTAAAATAACATTAAATCTAAAAGGATTAACAAAAATTTTCTTCTTCCGTGATCTTCAATTGCAGATATACCAATTCTGAAAGTCGGCAATTTTCTAATAATTACTCGAATTTATTTAAATCTATCCAAATACTTGTGAATATACTGCACTTGTGGAAAATTTTGCGCAATGCATGAATCGTGCAAAAATATATAAAATATAAAAAAAAAAATATTTTATATATTATAGATGTATAAAATATATATAAGAAGAGTATCAATTGTAATACGGAAGAAACGATCTTCCATCTAGATTTTATTTCGTTAATGGTGGTTTCGTGAAAACGCGCAAAAATCCGCAGTTTGGTCACGAATGTGCCGTGTATTTCTGCACAACTGGCGCGAAGTGCGTTAATTCGTCACGGATACAAATATTTCTCCCGATATCTCATCGCAGAGAGATATACTCGTAGTCTGGGGCAACGAATCTAGTCGGTTTGTGCAAACTGTCTACGTCTAACGCGAGTGCGATGCCGCGTCATTGTCGCACGACGAACGCACCACGCGGATTCTCCCAAGTTCTATTTGTTTTCTTAACTTCTTCCATGTAACATCCGCGTACAGCTGCGACACGACGAGTGTTATTGCAGGTACTAAAAGTGTTCCGTGTGACTATGCAGCGAAGCGCGTTGATGAAGCAGATATGAAAGTTAAATTTTCCAGGGGAATACCGGGTCGAAGCTGGGATACCGTGGGGCGCGAGTGGTAATGAAATTGAGAATGGTGGAGTAATGTTTGCTTAATTGGAAGAAAGATGAGAGAGAGAGAGAGAAAAGGTGAAAGGATGGCTGAAACATTGAAATTGAAATATCCGATTGGTGCAAAAACTGAACTTGGAATAAGAAATTCGGATTTATTGAAATCTTAGTTTTGTTATGGTTGTATTAAAAATACTTTCAAAATTTGTTGTATATCTTAATCTTTACTGTATTATCCGTTCGTCTTTATTTTAATTATTTTTAGAAGATACATTTTTGTTGTTTCTGTTTTGGAAAGATTGTTCGGCAATTCAGAGATTTGAATGTGTTTGAACTTGTGGTTATACTTCAACCATTTAAACTCTGTATTTTGTTTGAAAAAACTACATTAGCAATAGTTTCTACCATTCAACCATTCTTGGAAATTCCAATATCTTTTTCTCAAAACTATTTCTTTGCTAATGATTTTCACTTGTTTTCGAAAAGAAACAGCTAAAGGACCAACATGTCCATGTCTGCATTGAAAAGATTTTCTCACGAATGAATTCTAAAATTTAGTTGGCGGTAATTAATAAAATAATATTGTTTTATAAAAGCGTATCTTCTCGTTCACGTTCTTAATTTAAACGAAGCTCATTTTGATTCATCTGCCTTATGACTAATGCCCGAATCCAAATACCCTAGGTATTTTCAAATTTATTCATTCATTTATCCTTTCGAACCTAATTTACCCAATTCTATATCTGATAGATATGAACAGATACCGAAAGAAAAAAGAAAAAAAAAATTATATTTGAATATTGAATCAATAAAATCCAATCGCAAGAGGACCCTATTGCAATTCATACAAGCGAACCAATCTTGTTGTGCGAACAAGTTGTCAACCTAGTTACGATGTAAGTCGTGTCTTATAGTCTAATGGAATTTGTACTCTGCAGCTCTGGTTTGAGTCTGATACATTGATTCGCTATTTCTGTCATGATTCAACTAAATATAACATAACGTGTGGCACAGCGATACGATAATAAATTTTACACACCTTTATAGTAAGTTAAAAGATAAATATTTTTTTTTTTTTGTTGAAACCGCAATGATGAGATTATTATTTTCTCGTATTTTTTTTTTATCGAAATGTACAAAACAATTTATTTCGATTTCATTTAACCCACTAAACAGGAGCCACGGTTTGTTACATCAAAATACTAATTGAAATAATAATTAAATACTCATTGTTAAACACTGTAACTGAGTCACGGTTTATTGCATCGAAATACAAACCAGTAATTAAATATTAATCGTCAAACGTTAGAAGCAAAAGCTATAATTAATTTTTAGTGCTACACTGATTATATTTCAAGTTAATTTTATTGCTATGAAATTAAATTATAGCGATAAATTCAAAAAGTCTGAAATAAAAGTAATAATTAATAATGGCATGTAACGTTCGAATGTATAATGATAATTTTTTAAATAAGTTTCATTGCTAAATAAATAACAGTAATAATAAATATATAGGTAATAATACGTAGATAATAAATAATAATAGGTAAATTATACTAGTTTAAATAAGATAAATTAATATACAATACTTTCAAACAGCAGTTTTTATTCCTTCACACAATGTGTAGTATCAATAAAGAAAAGAAATTAAAATTAAAATTAAATTAAAAATCAAATAATCTAATTTCTAAACCCAAGCATAAACTTGATTGTGTATTATATTTGCGTAGTACTGTTTCATCAACATATCTTCTACAATTTTGTGAAGTTTAAAAGAACTGAAATATTTATAAACACTTCGATCCTTCATGAATTAAGCATCTCAAATTGTCTGCACGATACATTTAGAGGATTAAACTGTTCTGATACATTTCTACTTTTCATTAATTATAACTTTTTAAGAAGACGAAATTCTTTAGAGAATAGCAATTCTATTTTTGACATTTTAATGATATTCATTCTAAATATTATTATAATTTCTAAATACATTTTTCAGCTTGGTGTACTTAACATCTAAATACGTTCTCACTGAAACTGCAATAAAAACGTTGATCTATCTTTCAACGTGTGTTTATTTCGCAGTTCCCCAGTTATTCCATTATTAACGAATTTCTTTAAAATTTATCCATTAGATAAATTAACTGCGACGAGAGGAATTCTTTTTTTTCAGATGAAAATATGACACCGAAAGTCAGCGAGAAAATATAATTTAACTGGACTGTCAGCTTTAAGAATGAACAATATATGAGATAAAGATTTCCCATTTGTTTTGACGTCAATCCACTTTGATGCTTTATAAAATGCCTTTTCCCAACGTGTGCTGCGTTGTTTTAGATTCGTTCCTTTTCTTTTTTCTACGAGTATAGATCTCGATCTCAGTTGTATGAAAATGTGACAATAAACAAAGCGGTCGATTTCAATTACACCCTGTCCGTTCTACTTCGTAGAATACACGATCGTGGTAATTGTGCTTTTTTTGTAGAATATGAACACTGAGGATTCGTTTGCAGATACTGAGGTACAAAGTTAACAGAATAGAACTACTCAGAGTAGTTAGAACGACGAAATTATTCATAGGATGACGTAATATTTCATAAAAATTTTATAGATATACATAATTAATTGGGCAAAGGTTCGCTATCGAGGGTTTTATGGTCTTAAGGAGGAAATTGTAGTCATATATTATACTTATTACTATTCGAGTTAGATACACAGACACAGAAGAAAAATTAAATGCGTTTAAATAAATTAGTTATACAAGTTATTTATACAAGTGTGTCAGTATATAAAATACTACTGAATTTTTATTTTTAAGTAAATTTTAAATTAAAAAAAGTTTCTTTTTCAAATAAATTTTTATTTTAAAGTAAATTTGTATAAAGTGTTAATATCTTAAAACAGAAGACGATTTAAATTTTTTTATTTGAAGGAGAGCATGACTGTCGCACATTCAGAGAATTCATAAAATTTGGAGTTTTAAAATATATTTTGTTCCCTGTATACGGTTTCATACGTATATTGCTTCACATTACAAGGATTAATACTAATTTCATATTAAAATAACGAAGGAAACTTGCATTCGAGACATTTGTGTATAGTGCAATATTATGTACTTCCATAGTACAATATTTGAATGAAATATTTAAGTAGAAGATAGAACATTAGAACGTTTGGAGTTTGGATAGTGGGTGTTTGAATAAAGGGAACCCCTTTCTGTAATACTTTGTACAACAAATATAACAGAAATTCCCCAGACGTTCCCCAGAGAACTGAATCTTGAGACAAAGTTTCTCACTTCTATGAATTAAATTATTATCTACGTAGAATTTCCCGGAAAGGCGAATTAGTAAATTAAAATCGTGCGTCAGACTCGAGATTTCGTTATCTCCTGCGGAAATTTACTACTCTCTATGGTAAAGAGTTTCATAAAGTTTATAAATATGTAGATTAGTCTGTAATTTCGTCTAACTTGCAATTTCATAATTGTAATTTTTCGTGACTCGAAGCTTTGAAGTCTCGCGCGACATTGTTCCGACTGTTGCATTTTACAACACAATCGATCTTAAGTTAACAAATATGTTGCATTACAAATTTTATTCTTATTTAGTACGTTGTACAGTGAAATTCAATGAAATTTTAAAGAGCAAAAGATAAGATTAAGACAAATTTTCAGTTTTAGATATCGAATTTTGGTACTTCTGTTACGTCTAGAATTGAAGTTAAATTCAAGTATAATTGACAGACAATGTTTTTCGTCGGAAACAAAGCGTCATATGGACAAATTTTATTCTCTTTTTTTTTTCTATTTAGGATATTTTCTATATAGGATATTTGCACAGAGATGCAAGACAAACAGGAGTCAATAACAAATAAAAAGAATGTTCGTTCGCTCGCCGCATTTCACTCGCTTTAATCACTTTCACTTTCGCGATCAGAACGCGTAAGCAAGCTGAATAAGCGAGCCATAAATTTCCTTTGCGCGCGAGTTGTTCAACGTCGCCGAGGATTCGTCGAGAGCTTTGCGAGCGCTGCGTTCGCAAAGAGAAATTCCGCTTTCCATCGGGCAACGAAGCTGTTAAATCAAATCCGTTCTATTGGGATTGTATCTCGCGAGAGCGAACGCGGCTCGAAGCCCGCTTTCTCGCGAGCGCAAACGAACCTGAACCCATTTGCGCGTCCAGCTCGATTATTTCGTCGCGCACGTGTCGATCTCCCCGCGAGCGTAAACACATCGCCTCCCCACGGACGACAGGCCGAATCGCCGTGTACAAATCGAGCAGCCTGCGGTCACGTGGAAACTCGAACGGTTCTGAATGCATTAATTAAAATGGAAATGCAATTACGAACCACGGCCGAGAACAATACGGAACTCGTTCACGGTCGCGAGTTCGCGGACACGATTGCACTCGCACGAAGATTCGCCGGTTTCGACGATGAAGATTCAACGATTCAAAAATTCTGGACACCGTGGGAAGTCCATCGAGGACCAACCAATCGAATTTATAATGACTAGGCTGCGGATTTTTACGCATTTTGAAGTGCACAAAATGTGCATAGCGCTCGAAAAAATATATGAAATGTTATAAAGATTAAACGTAAGTAATATTTATATAATAACAATGCTGGTGATTGAACAACAAACAGTTAAACTCTCTTTTTAACGACTCAATCAACTCTTTTCAATCGACGCTTTTTCACAGCTCAAATCGACTCTGTTTTTTTCTTTTTACATTCACTCGACTCTCTCTCCTTTTTAAAAAGAGTTTTCAAAAAGCGCGTCGCGCTTCTGCTACCATATTCAAACATTACAGGCCATCTAGTATAATTAAACGCAACTAAAGATACAATAACTACAACTACAGGTTATAATTTAACAACGACCTCCGATAATGATCTACGATATTACAATACAATGTTCCGTTCTTTTTTTTTTTTAAATTCATTATTTAAAGTCGCATCAACTGCTTGCGTGGGTTATTAGCAACTTGAACCTAAGTCTTACAATTTACTAAACAGGTTAGACTGTTTTAGGAGGATTCTTTACCCTTTAGATTGTCGTTCAATGCTTTTTGCAATATTAGTCACGAGAAAAAATTTCATATCGAGTTTCTACTTTTTAATCCTTTGCTCTCGGAAACTTTTTTCTGTATCATCCAGCAATTTATTTTTAAAACAGTGACTCAAGTGTCAGTTCGAATAAAATGATCTAATTTTTAGAAACCTAAACGAATCTGTCATCAACTTGCTGGACCCTCAACGCCAAATCTTACTCTCTCTGATCGGTCTATTGTTATTTTGAACGAAATAAAATCGAACAATTATGACAACATCAAAGTGACATGACTCGGCGAAAAAAATGTTTAACAGAGGTAGAATATTGAGAGAGAAAGACTTTTCCTTCGTTTGTCTCCGCCTTGGAATTGTTGGAGAGGAAAAATAATTATAAAGAGTCCATCAGGATATCAATGGACCAGATGAAGCAACAAAGAGCATACATTTGGGATCTCAAGAGTTAGCTCGCTTCGACCAATTCTCACTATCTACTATACGACAGTTTACGTCGTATCGAAAAACTACTGCTGGATTTATAGTAACGATCGTGTTATTAGAACATAAGAAGTCTTCGAATCGAAATTAACGAACCAGTACAAAATCCAATTGGATTAAAAATTTTAGGACTAGGTGATTCAACTCTAAATTTTTATGGTTTCCAGTGATCCATTGTTACCAGTCAGAGAATAAGGCAAGAAAAAATAGGAGTTTCATAATATGAAAGGGGTAGGTTTCTATTAACATATTTCGGCGAAAAATATTCGCAAAAGTTGCGAATATATAAAATTTCGATGAAAAATTTCGAATTGCTAATTTTGACAAATCTGTGGATTCCCATGTTAAAAACGGAATATAATGAACGGAAGTGTGACTTACGTCACATCATCAAAACTTATAATAAAATTTAACAAATTACAAACCACGCTGTTAAATCAGTAATAGGTTGAAAACAAATCACTGATAATCAAATAACACTCTACGATAACAAAGAGTTATGAATTAAGTGAAACGACATCAAACGAAACGTTCTAAAATTAAAGATGAAACAATTCTCGAGATTCACCCCCCGAAAATTTCCCCCGGGCGACCAGTATATACCAGGAGTTCAGTGTATAAAAATATAAGCTTTCGCCGAGGTATTCCGCCTCCGAAGTAGTTTCGAAACTTTCCAGTCGGATTTGAACGAATTTCCAATATATTTGATCGTATCGCGCAGTTACGATACATCGAGCATGTTCAGCCGCGGGGAAAAAGCTAGCAAACGATCCGAAAGTTGGTCGGCGGGTTCGCCGGAGCAAACAGGAGGGGTCACGAGCACATACCGGCAAGGAAATAGAAACGCGACGAGACGGGGACAACGGCTCGTAACGGATGTAAGCTTACAACAGTTTTTCTGGTAAAGCTCGAGGCGACCGAGCGCTAAGGGAAGAGGCGGAGAAGGAGCAGGAGGACACGACGACTATGGGTAACTACGCTACACACGCACCTCGGTTTCACTCTACCGATCAATAGCTACAGGTGGCAGCCATTTCCTAGCCAACGGCTGCTTCCACCCTCCCGCCAACGCTCCGTGTTTCCTTTTAACTGTATCATTTGCTCCTTGCCGTTCTTTTCCCTCCTCTTCCCCCTCTTGTCGCGTTTCCGAGGAGGTGACGTTTGCAAGAATTTTTTCTGGATGCAAATTTAACCCTTTGCCGTCGGCAAACTTTTTTCGTATCAACTGTCAGCAATTTATTATACGAAGCTTTAAATTACGAAATGACAGAGCATTGGAAATAATAATCATTCGAATGGTATTAACGAAGTTCTGTTGGTTATACGTATCTTCTTAACGTGTGATATTATTGTTTAAATTTAAAGCAATCGTCAACGTGCATTGCGGGTTTGCTAAGAACAATAGTACACGAGAGTTTTAATCTCTGGTAAAATAATATTCTCCGCCATTTTTTAAACTTTCGTAAGAAGCAATGAGAAGTCCAAGTTTATGTGAATTATTGAGCGTCAATTGACTCGGGACTGTCTTCTCAAATTCTTTTGTTCTTTTTATATTGATATTATAGCTTCACTCTTTTCTAGGCGTCTGTTTAGACATTGTACTATTGTATATCGCGTCATACCAAACGTACACGTTCGTTATATAATTATCAACAAATTATAAAAAGAGGAAGTCTGAGCTGTTAGCAGGATTTAAGTACGATGTCCCCCACAGAAGGGACAGTCGAGTTCAAAGGATTAATGACTGCTCTTCGAGTTTAGGGAACCATTTAGAGTCTTTTGGCGATTTTTTCACTTGTATCGAGTAGATGTGAGTAAGGTTCGAAGAGATCGTGGATTATCTTAACGCAGGGGATGTCGATGATTGCTTGGGTTTCGAAGAATCGTTCTGGATTGTAAATTTGATGATTGCTTTGATTTTAGATACCTTGGTTTTACGGTCCGTTGGATTAACTTGTTCGGAGTGAATGCGAATCTCTTGCTGGGGAATTTCTCCAAACGTAAAGTCGATTGATTTTGCAGTATCTTTCATTTATTGGAAGCGAATGTAAGAAATATCAAAGAAATTGTTAGGATGTTACGAAGAGTTTTAAACAAGCAGGGAAATTTCATGATTACTTTGATTTTAAAAAGGGGGAGAAACCGCCTTTTCGTTTTCCAAGAAGCCATTGAATTTTCCTGAATATGAATTCGACGATTGCTTTAATCTTAAAGTTCTTGGTTTTCTCAAACTTTTTTTTTCATTTATTTGAATGCGAGAAGTATTGAAAAAATTGTAGGGAATTGTAGATATTCTTATCCAAAATAGGAAAGTTTTTTTGATCGTGAATTTGACTGCTCTGATTCTAGGATTCTAGCTTTGGAATTCGCTGATTTCTCTCTCTTTCGTTTGTTTAAAATAAGAAATAAAGAAAAAAGAAAAATATTATAGACAATCTTTTTGCAAGGGAATTTGCTTCGACGAAAAATTTTTCTTTGATTTCAGAAAATTTCAGATTGTACGGGAATTTTTCCAGACGTAAATTTGACGATTGCTTTGATTCTGGAGAATTTTAGTTTTTCGTATTTTTTATTTTGTAATCTTAATACAGTAGAAATCCGATTATATTTTGTAATTTTAATAACGGTAAAATTTCGATTATTCGAACTAATTCTGTTCGGATCGATCGGATAATGGAGTTTTCCGAATAATTTCGTTATGAATGAGTTACATATGAAAAATTGTAATTTCTTACGTAATGTATGTATTTTTTAATCATTTTTGTTCTTCCAATCTTTCTGAACTGTTAAATTGCATATTTTCTTTAAAGTACATACTAGATACTTACTAGAATATTTATCCGAGTAACCAATGTTCGGATAATGGAGGTTCTACTGTCTTCCATAATTTGCAATTTCGAGAAAATTGTAGGGAAATTATGGATAATCCTTTCATACGAGAATTTCTCCATGATTGCTTTGATTCCAGAGAATGTCTTAGTTTTGGAATTCGCTGGTTTCCACCACCTCTTTCGTTTGTTTTAAATAGGTATGAAAAATAAGAAAGAAAAAAAAGGAAAAATATTCTAGATGGTCTTTTAGCAAGGGAATTTTTTTCGACGAAAAATTTCTCTCTGATTTCAAAGAATTCTAGCTTTAAAGTTGATTGGCTTTTAGAATTTTTCATTTGTTTCAAGTGTATATTGGGAAGATTGTACGTAAATTTGACGATTTGATTCTGAAGAATCTTAATTTTGCTATCGGTTGATTGTTCATTTTCAAGTGAATTGAGTTGAAAAAATATTGAAGAGATTGTACGACAATAATAAGAGGGGAATTTTTCCAGACGTAGATAACTACGATTTTTATTCTGATTTTAGGGGATTTTGGTTTTAAAGTCGATTGGTCTTCAATATTTTTCATTCGTTTGGAGTGGATGTGAAAAATGTCTGAGAGATTGCGGGGATGTTGCGGATAATCTTCTCGTGGTAGAATTTTTCCCGACGAGTTGAGGATTTGAAGATTACTCTGAATATACAATTGCTTAGTTTTTACTTCATATTATAATATATTCCAACATGTTTTCTATTATAACGTTATTGTATATTATAAATTCAAAATCACTGTGATTTGTGGATAATCCTTTCGTAAAATTTTAAAGAGAGTCTTGATTCCGGAATTGCTTTCTAGCTTTTTCATTTGTTTGAACTAGATGCGAGCATTGCAAGAGAATTGTGGATAATCTGTTTGTAGAGGAATTCTTTCTGACGTGAACTCGATTTCTACCCTGACTTTTGTGAGTTTTGTTTATTTTGAGAAATTGCAGAAAATGATACATATCGTTTTGAAAATAAATATCGCTATGTTGTCAAAGTATTGAGAGAGATTTACAAGAAATGAAATAAATTCGAAAGAAATTTTACACGATTGTAAGAGCTTTAAAACTCTATCTCATTTTGTTGGTGATCCTTTTATATTTTTCTGATATCTCTAAAGATGTCATGAATTCAAGAATTGGCATATTTTCTCGTTTCAACTACAGCAGAGTTTCGATTACCGAAACATTATTTGAAGTCTCTATTATTCGAATGTTCTTTTATTCTACATTCGTAATTTTTGGAAAAGAGACTCAAACAGCACAAAAAAACTGAAACTTCATACAATAACTTGCGCTAAAACTATATATTGATGTTTCATTGCTTGTTTTAAAATGCAAGAAATTTAATATAAAGAAAGTTGTCACTTTGAATTGTTATAAATTATTACAATATATGTAGATTATTGTACAAGTTTTAGATGGTAACCTGATATTGATGAACAGATGTGATAATTATATAAGTATTAATGAAACAATTTGTACGATACGAATATCTGTTCACAAATTATAATTCGAAAACTCGAGAAATTTCGAAGATTGGCACTCATAAATGCGGAACACTTCTATTTGAATTATAAATGTTTAAATATTTCATTATCTGATTACGAGTATCTAAGATGTGCTATGTTCTATGTTTATCTAAAAACATTTGCAAACATTCTCTAAATATTTATACACACAGTTTAGCTTGTATGTACATAGAAATAATAGAACAACTTGCGCTCTATGGAAAGGATAATCCCGCACGCAATTAGAAAACTGTTTTGCGCTGTAATAATGAAAATGTCTCATTTTCAAACTGTAATAATGAAAAGAAGAAAAAGAAAAATAGAATAATTAAGGTAGTTAAAATTATAAAGTTGGACGTAATATTTAATATATTTAATTATGCGAATGAAACGCATAATTGCTAGAGGTCGAAAAACTTGTCCAATTTGTTCAACAGAAAAAATATCTTCTTAGTTGTCTTTATTTATGGTTATTATTTAATGTATATGTATAACTTAGTATAAATACAATACATAAAGTTGATAATTCAATAATAATTTATTATGTTTGGTTAATAACTCAATATATATATAATGTTCAAAGTTTATTATTTTTCTTTTATCTGAAAAAAAATAATTTTAATTTTCCATTTAAATGTTTAATTATTTATTAAATTATATTTGTAATATTATTTTTATTGTTTTTCAATATTTATAATATCGTGTCACTAAACGGTTATTTTATTTATCTTTAAACATAATGAGGGAAAAATACACGCTGTAATATTCTGTAATATCCATTTCACATTCAAAAACTATTTTTCAGCAGATTGAAAAACATCGAAAGAAGTATGTAGAACATTTACATTTTTCCAATATCCACTCTGTAATTAACAAAAGTTGTACGGATTCATATTAGAGTGTTTTGTATTAAAACCTTCATGGAATGTTTTACAGCTATTTATCAAAAACACACTACGGAATTAATTTTCGTGGCAAAATGGGCTTTAACTTTTATTATTATCGGAGAGTTGTGCACTACTTCCACGTTACATACAATGTGTATTAGAAAGTGCAAATAATCTGGAATAATCCATAATTAAATCTGCGGTCAAGTACTTGGATATTGTCAACTTTAATCCCAATAATTGACAACAGGAAGGATACACAGTGAAGAATAATTGAACCAATAAACTGCAGATTTCTCGCAAATCATTCTTCGTTGCCGTTGACATTAAGGTACAGATGAAATATTTACATACAAAAACATTTTAAATAATTTCATTCCGTTAATTTTTATGTAAATAATTTTTCAAAATAGCCAATGTTTTTTTCACTTTCTTGTAACAAGAATTATTTGTTGATTTCTAATTTTGAATTGTTACTATATCGAATGTTCCGAATGAATTGATTAGTTTGAAAAACAATTTGAAAAGAATTAAGAATATTATAAATTTATTTATTAATTATGATTCATTATAATTTGTATCGTTTTTCTATATTTATTACATTGTTCTTATTTTATCGTAGTAATTGTTTAACGTAAATTTTTTAATCGAAAATCTAAAGAACATTTCTATTTTTCTAATATTCATTTTGTAATCAACGAAAGTTGTATGAATGAGAATATTTTTTGTTAAAATAAGAAAAAGATATTTCATGGACTGTTTTGCTAATTTAGGCTCAATTAAATTAAATTAAAAACTGTTTAACTAAAATAAAAATTTAAACATTTCGTGGCAATGGAATTGGAAAAGAAACTATTACTTATGCAGTAAAATTCCATTTACATGAATTTGTCAAGAAACAAATTATTTAATTGGAATCAACTGAATTTCCCCTTTACTAATGAGTTTTTGTTCATGTGATAGGAGTACAATTTCGAATAAGTGGATTCAACTTGCAAGAATTCACTTAATCGAATATTGATTGAAATTTGATTTAAATAAATGGAATTTTATTGTGCTTTGGCTCTGTAATATAATGGATATCTACACAACAAAATATACATAAAATTAGCTCGGAACGTTAAAATTTAGTTTTTTTTGTATTAATATCGTTTGCACAGATCTTCTCAATTCCATTTCTTTCTCTTTTTTTTAGTAGGGATTCTTAAAACGAAAAATGTGCAGTTCTTAATATTGTCATTGACTGTAGAATGATTAAAAAATATATAAATATAAAAATTAGATGTGGAAAAACACATTAAAATTATTCTAAAAGCTAAAGACAGAGTCAATATTTGATAAATTGTTAAATCTAAAGAAAATTTTAATTGCCGAAAACATTGCAACCGCTTAAAAGAATATTTGCAATATTGAAAGATTTTAATTGCCTAAAATTTTTCTATTGTGTTTATCTCGTTTGTATCTTGGTGTTAACAGTAATAAACAGATCGTGGATTTTTATGCAAATTTATATTTTTGAGAATATAATTAAAAAAATTAGAATCTCGATAAAATATATTGTTTTAGATATTTCATGTATAATTAATTATATGCATTTTGTGCAATTTTGCATTTTAAAATTTCCTACAAATGTACAAGAATTTGCAGTATAGTAGAAAAGAATTTATACAACTGTAAAACTTGCAATTAATGATACAGTTATGCTCTTCACTGTCTAAAGTGTAAATCTAATATATATATATATATATATATATATATATATATATATATACACTTACTTCTGTATTAGATATGTGTTCATATGTGAGATAATAATATATCTTTGTTGATATTATAAATATCAATTTGTATAGATTTCGAGAAATTTTCTGATAAATCTTCGTTAAGAAATCTCGGTATTTCATCAGTTGATTTCAGTTTTCATCTCGGTGCAGTGTGATTTCGAGTAAACAAGGATTTCTCATACGTGATTTCGGATTATACAGATACATGGATCGGATATATTCGCGTGTATGCGAATCAAAGAACGTTTGAGAAACGTGAAAGCGACACCAGTGATATAATCTCCATGGTTTTAATTAAAATGGGCTGAGTCGTTCAAACTCGTACGAATCGCTACAATCACAATGCGCCCGAAAATTTCATTTGTTCACAACGAACATTTACGTAACGAACATGTCTGCTTCTTAATGTGCAAAGATTTTCGCTATGCAATAGAATCTTATTGTAAGAAATAAACAGAAAAATATTTATTGCTTAAATATATTTCAAGACGTCTGAAAATCGATGTGACAAAGAAGAATAGCATTCTTTTTCCAGTTGAAATAGATCATTAAAGTATTTAAATTGAGCATTATTGCACATTTACGTTAAAAATGTTTGAAATACCATATATTATGTAACATATAGTTTTAGAATTAAAAATATATGTAAAAATATTTATATTTATATTTGTATTTTTGTTTCGTAAAAACAAATAAACAGTGCATTATATTATACATATGTGCCTAAATATATATTATATTTTATATTTCTATCAATATATTATACATTATTATTAATATTGTTATATTACATATAGAATTTCTAAATATTTATATGAAAGTTATATAAGTCACTGAATACTTGTATAAAAATAAAATTGTATTTTTCCCCGGGATTATTTAAACGTTATAAATATGAAATTTATTTAGTGTATTAAATTTTTTAGACGTTTATCAGTTTATTTTATCTCTGTGTTATTACAAGCGAAAATTGCACGATTATATTGAGAATTTCAATATGTAAACTTGCGACAACAACTGCGATTCAGCATTATAGTTGAATCTTTCCTTCTCCCAAGAGATTTTTCTGAATATATTGCTGCTCCAAGCATAAATAATTTGAAAATGCGGAAATACGAATGAAAGAAATTCAGTTCACGATTTCGAATAGAGATTCTAAGTGACACGGAATGTTTATACTACACGTTGCGTGTTGCGTAATAGCTGAAACAAAATGGCAACTTCGTGTTGCTGTTAAATCTTGCATAAACTAAGACTTTTGCACACAGTGGAAAATTTACAACAGGAAAAAATTAATATACGTGTGTTTTACTTTTACTATATGATTATTTTTTTGCAAAAGTAATATTCTTCTCTCTTCCTTTTCCTCTTTAATTTAGGGTAAATTTGTTGTACGTTTCACAAGAAAAATAAAGCCATCATTAACTCTCGGATTTTAAAATAAAAATTACTTTAAATATATATTTTACAAATAATAAAATGTAATATTGCTGTTCACTTTTAAATATATATTTTACAAACAATGAAATGTAATATTGCTGTTCACTTTTGAAATAAAAATTACTTTAAATATATATTTTATAAACGAAGAAATGCAGTATTCTGATAATAATTCTTTGTTGAAAAAATATAAAATGTATACAAATTATTATATTTTGTTGTTTGTTGATGAATTTCATGTTGCTGAAGAATAGATAAATATACTAAGGAATAAATGCATGAATATATATTGAAAACCGAATAACTTAAATCATAAATTTGTACAAACCAAACAGCATTAGATTGTATTTATCAGATGGAATTTTCCTTTGCGAGGGTTTCTTTTTGAGATGGATAAATATTCTATGATATTAATAATAATGTGTAAAAAAACTATGCAGAATGAGGATTTTTGTTCATATGTTTAAACATTGCTGATATTTCGGAAAATTGAAAATTTTTCATTCTTCATTTTTTTTCTGCAACATTCGATATTTGCTTATAAATACAAAAATATAATACAATAATTACAATAAAAATAATATAATATGACAATAGTAAAAATTATAATAAAATTAAAATAAAAACACTGCGTACTGAAACGTTGCTTCACCGAATTTTTCGACATTTTGAAATTTACAAAATTTAAAGCTTAAACAATATTTTTCAAGAAAGAAAGTTTCAGAGAAACGAATAATATTGAGGTAGGTTCCAAAGACGAATTAAAACAAGTGACACACGTGAAATACACTCGTCTCTGAATGTTGAATAGAAATAACGTGATGCACAATCATGAAAGAAATTAAATTTGAAGAAACAAAAAAATTATCTTACTGTTAGTCTGATTAAATTTAACACCATTAACACAGTTTTGCTTACATAATTTTATATAATTTAATATTCATTGACCTCTTCAAAGATACTACGTGCATCTGACATTGTTATTCCAAATATTTTCTTACTCCAGTCGATCATTTAATTTCTCGAAATTTCCACGTAAAATCGATGCCTATTTTTCTTTTTTTGGGGGGAGGGGCAGGTGCAAATTAGTGCACATCCCATGTCTTTACATAGGCGCACCCTCGCAACCAATTCGTCGTTTTTCATCGGACAAAAAGCCAATATTTAGTTCGTTGACCACTGTTGTTAAAGAAAAAAAAAGTATATACATGCACGTATGCACGAGCATGTATTATATATATATATACGTAGGAAAGAGGAATTTGCGGTCAGAGTCAATACTCCGTCGATGATATCGGGGGCTTTTGTGTGCAGGATAGAAGCCTATATTCGCGAAACAGGAGAGAAGTTTCCCCCTTTCATACACATATGTAGATCAGAGAGGAGAGTTCTTCCGCTAACGTTATTACCTGAATACGTCGAAACGAGCATGTGTCCTGTGTGAGTTATCGGCAATGTTGTTAACGGTACCGATAACCCAAAATTACAAGTAGGCGGAATTGAAAATGCATTGATTATCAACCCTCTGTAGTTTACGTAAGCAATTTATTCACGAAAACCAATTTCACGTCATGAACTAGTTGGCTCGGGGAACTTGAGCTGGCTTCGTACTACCAATTTACGTTGCGTTGAAATATCGTTATACAGTTTCGTTTTCTTCTTTTTTTTTTATTGCTATTTTATTGCTTCGCGTGAATTTATAACTTGTCGATCAATTTGAATAAAGTAGAATTTCTTAGACATTTAAGGTTCATTATCTTGAAATTCAAGGTTGAATTACGAACACTTATTACTCAGTACTTTAGATCTGGCAGGACAGAAGATATCTAAATGAAGAAGCAATGAAGCCTTATATGGAAACTAGTAAAATAACAAAATAGCTAAATATTAGTTATAACGTTATCAACAATAATATAACACAGTAGTTAAATGTTAATTATAATATTATCTAATATCGATAATTAATTAATTACAATATTATTAGTTAATTATAGTTAACGTCATTTATTCATGCATTTAATATTCATTCATAATATTAATTACATCGTATGAATATTTAGTGAAGTTATAATTACCACTGAGCATTAACGTTAGTCGAATAAATTTCTTGTCGATGGTTAAAAGTTATATTTTAACGAGGAAATATTTTGTTTACCAAGGAAATATATTAAAATGAATAGGTAATGAAGTCTTGTATAATAACTAATAAAATAGACAACAAAATAACTTTCAGAAATTAAACTTCATTTGTTGAATTATGATAATTACCTACCACTAAGAACATTAACGTTAGTCGAATAGAAGTTACATGTTAATGAGAAAATATTTTGTCTGCCAAGGGAAAATATATCAAAAGTGAGAAAATGAACAGACAATGAAGTCTTGTAAAAGAACTAATAAAATAAAATAAAATAGAACTAACAAAATAAAAATAGCTTTCAGAAATGAATTAAACTTTAGATATTGAATTGTGATAATTACCACTAAATACATATTAGTTGAATAAATTTCTTGTTGGTGACTTATATTTTTATAGAAAACTAGGACAATCGAGTTGTTAATAAAGACGATATATTTTATCGTGTATTTCAAAGATTGTACAAATCAAGATTGTAAAAAATCTAGCTTGTCTTGTATGTAATTTTTGATAAATAAGTTTAGATAAATACAGAAAAAATCGGAATAATTGTAAGCAGAGACGTAATTTAAATGTGATTATTATACGTAGTAGATTATTATAATAATGGCACTGACTTTTTAGTGTGTTTCCAAGTAATAATTTTACAATAATCGTAAAACGAAAAAGTAATAGAAAATACTTCTTCAAAAGCTAATAATCATTGTATTTTAATGTAAATTGGACCAGAGAAACATCGTTTAACATATACAATCCTTCCATGACACAGCTATTTTTCACGCTCATTAATTTTCATTATCTTTCCAGCATTGAATACTCTTCGGAACCGTGAGATGAAATTTTACACATTCCATTTGTAATAGGACTCCGTTTATGTGAACAAAATTTCAGCAGTGCCTGATTATTTGAATTCTAGCAGAGCTCTTCGCTGTGCGTCCATTCACTTATGTGAACGCGTATCCACGTGTATCCAACAAACGTTTCGTGAAATCCTCTTATACGTGTGTGTGTGTGTGTGTGAGCTCCTATTAACTCAACAGAAAATCACAGGTGGTCTACTCTTATTATACGAACAACCCTGGTTATATGAACTACTCTGTCTTCCAATAGATTTATACAAACCAGGAGTTCCACTGTAAATAATTTAAAGTGAATCCACGTATCTCGACGAAACGGGAGAAGTAACAAATGTCTGGTTTACAACGTCGATGCATTATTCTTGATACTATTCTTCTGTTTCCGATATTTTCTCATACAACTGTACAGTTCCACCAGTAATTTAATATGGTCGAGTTAAGCGAATCGCTTTGTACAACGCGTTACGCTGTACCGTTATATATTGCAGATGCAGTTTTAACAAGCTCCCTATATTCGCAATCACCATTCTTTCCAATATCGGAAACAACGTCCTATTATGAATCTAACCTTTTTCCTTTATTTAGTTTTCTCGATTTATTCAACGTATTGGAAGTCTGTTGGTGAGATCATGTTATGTGACTTTTACGATTTGTCGTACGATTTTTCGAAGAAGTAGCGATGTACGAGGTGTTTTAATCTTCAAAGAGACGATTTTACGTGGAAAAATAAAGTGAAGATACAGTATGAAATTTTTCCACGTGGAAAAGTCAACTTTGAATGTTTCTTAAGTGCGCTTGAATTAAGTTGAATAATCGACATAAGTCAAAAACGTATAATACAATATTTTTTATAAGATTTATTTATAATTTTAATTATATACTTAGTTAATTATAATTTTCTTAATTATATAATTAGAGTTATATAATTATATAACCTTAATTAATTATTAACTTGATTAATATAAGTTATTATAATTCATATTGTTACATAACATAAATTATTGTAACATTTGTCTCCCAGAAAATTGAATTTAAAACATTTATCAAGTACACACGCGCCAAGCTAATTCTTAACAAAACAACATATTCAAAATCTACTTTCTTAAAAGCTTTTAAAGCTTTGAAGAACGTTTCGTTCTATGATTTTTACTCATTTTTGCACATTTCAATTTCAATTGTTCTACACGAAATGCACGTACAATTCTCAAACTCGGAAACGAAGTCTCAAAAAGGAAAATACGTTGTTAAGGTAAACTAATAAAATAAATATATGAAGCAGTGAAACAATAATAACATATCTTTCCGATTTACTTTTGAGTCAACTCTTAAGCTACGAAGTAGCTTTAAACTATTTAAAGTGGGACTGTAACATCTTGCCCCATTCGCTCCACGATTTCCTTTTAAAATTTCAAACTCTATCATTCTCGAAAACATGGAACGACATTACAATCCTTCGTTGGCTCGTATTTACAATATCCGCGTATCCTTACGAACGAAACGAACGGTATAATGAATTTACCACTTAATACCTACACGCGAAACATTCCTTAACGGGGATCGTAATTTATCGTGAAATTCCATTTAATTTCCGGGGTTATGAGACGGCTGGGACGACGATAATTTAATATAAAATTTCATTTAATTTCGGGATTACGGGAGGCATTTCTGTTCGCTAACGAAGGGCACACATACGTGCGTTCGCGTTGCTCGCGTTTTTCGTCGTTTTCACGAACGTTTTCACGTGTGTGCAGTCGCGTTTTAATTCCGTTAATTCCTTGGATTTCTCAAACGAAATACGATATTTAATCTGCGCTCGACCTACAGACGCGTGCACAAAATGCAGCAGAATTATTTAAATAGCGTGGCGTGCAGATTTGTGCGAGAAAGGCGTGTCTTGAATCAGATCGAGTCGAAATGGATTGAAAAAACGAGCAGAGCGTTACACGAAGATTAACGTGTTCACCGAAACCCCCTCCCCCGACGATAATCCTCTACATTCTCCGTTTTTCTTCACACGTATGTACATACGTTCTGTTGTTTGCTTTCAATACATTCTCTTCTCGTGTTCGTTTTGACTATTACAACCAGAATGAAAAATGTTACGCGGGATAACAATTACTTTTTTAAAAAATGTTTTCAATTGCAAGGTAACGATCGCAAGTTTTGAGAAAAATTTTTTCGTTGCCAGTAACTATTATCGATGAGAGAAATTTGCTTCGATTCTCGACGAGGGAAACTCTCTTTCGATTGTTATTATAATATTATCGACGAGGGAGATTTATTTTTTCGTTTCCATGGTCTTTAAACTGTTTTGACGCTTGTTAAGAAAGATTATTTCGGTTGAAAGAAACGCAAAACAATTACAAGCAATCGAAATAAATTTGCTTATCTACTGCAAGCGATCGAAACAGAATTCCGCTCGCCAATAATTATCGTCGGTAGCGAAGAAAATTTTCGAACACTTACAATTGTTATACCAAAACGTTGAATTTTAGTTTAGTCTTTTGAAAAATTTTCTTTGTATTTTGAGATTAATGTCACCAACGTAAATAACAAGTAAGTTTCAGTTCCTGGTTTTTTTTCTCATAGAATATTTTGTGACAACTGTTATTTTTGATCCCTGATCTTTTGAATTTATAATCGCGTCGAAATATTTCAAGTGAACTTTTTGCTTTATTTATTAGGTTTTGTTTTTTTTTTAGAAAATTGTAACTGTTTAAAATATCGTCCGTCAGGAAGGTTCTTGACTGCTATCGTAAGCATAGCAATATTTAAAAGCTTCAAACAATACGTGATCACTGGTCGCGAATTTCGCTGATAAGGACAACTGAAAAACTTTTAGTCGTTGAAAGCTAAACGAATTGTTAAACCGATACCTCAACATACTGATTTTTCGCATAACAAACCGCTGGCGAATTAAAATATTCGGACAATCAAATAAATTCTTTTTGTTCGCGAGCCTTTAAATTGATTGTTTAACTGCAGTTGTTCAATGAAATTCTAAATAACGCGAAAACAGAATACGAGTTCGTGAAAGCAATTTAACTTTGCAAAAGTTGCACCACGGATAAAACGACCAATTAAATAACTGGTTGACGATGCAAATCCTGATTTTCTCTTAATAATTATCGCATCTTACTAATTACTGATAAACTTTTTATAAATCATTTAATGATTCGTTAACTTTGATTGCATACGATCTTTTGCGTTATACATGATTCTAAAACATTATTAATAAGTCGAATTCTTAATCAATTATTAATTGAACATTCAGTCTGTTCCTCTGCGAAGAGAAAAATTTTAGTTTTTCCAAATTTTGTGTATACTTCTAGAAAATATAACTGTTATTATATTAATTTCTTAAATTACATCTAACAATCTGTTTTCTTTAGTTTCATTATACAGGATGTTCCAAATTTAAATGTCAAAATTTCGGGAGCATGTAGATGGCCGATAAACTAAGGAAAAAAAATCCTTTAGAAGGTTTTTGCTCCATGTTGGAGAAAATCACGAAGAAACAAAAGTTTTTATTTTTCCGCGTATTTACACTAATTCATATTGTCATAATATGAATAATATACTATTATTATTATACTATGAATATATTATATTATGAATAATATACTATATAATATACTATTATATTATTATGTTATTCATAATATATTATATAATTGTATTTATAATATCACCTATTGTCATCTATATCATCCATATCATCTGTTTAATGAGGATATGTGTTCAAAACAGTGACTTTTCGCAAACATTATACCTAACATTGACCCCTCTGATTGAGTTGAACACTGTTTTAGTAGCATCGAATAAATTTACTGAATAAGTAAAAAAATGAAAATTCTTTATTTCTTTTTTTACGATTTTCTCTAAAATCCGTTCATCTCACTTTCTATATACTTTCAAAGTCTTGACATTCAAATTTAACGTAAAAATTTGTTCAACGTTTTCATATATCGTAACAATTTATAACAGAGATAGCTAACCTTTGCCACTACCCCATCCACTGCATCGATCTCTCCATTTGTTTGGTAGAGAAATCAACAGATTGAGAGAGTGGGGGGCGCGGCGAGGAAATTTCAGTGTAGCGGAGAGATCGATATAGTGGAGAGGGTGGTAGCATTAGCGACCAAGAAAGTTAGGCACCTCTGATTTATATTTCCGAGAAAAAATAGTGTCTTCACTTTCTCACTTACGTGATGTAAAAACATCTTACTGTTAGAATGAAACATTGGAGCATCTTGAAATAAAAATGTTAAAACATCTTGGAATAAAATTTTGAAAGCAGAATCTTCGAAACTTCGAAACCAGGTTTATTGTTGTACGCGATTGTAACGGTCCAGATTTCTAGGTATCAACGTAACTTTCAACAAATTACACGATGTTGCAGAGGCTTAAATGGAATTACCAAAACATACACGTGTTCGTGTCAGTTGCGCTTTTCCCCTAACTGATTCCTCGGAGACATCATCCATTCGATAAATCTCACTCATACTGACTGGGTCGGACGCCTACGACGAGAAAAACCATATTTTATTATTTCTGTCAGGGAGACAAATTCTTGATGTCGTTAAGTCGACCCTTCTCAAGCTGCTTTCATCACACACACACACACACGCGTGTGTGTGTGTGTGTGTGTGTGTGTGTGTATGTGTTAGGAGAAAATGACAGTTAACATGTTGGAGACTTGTAAAGAGTGTGTGTGTATGGATATGCATGTGTGTGTAAGTAGGACTCGTTGTTTCGACCGAACAGCGAGTGTAACGGTTAAACAGTGTTCATAGAGTTCGAGAAGATAACATTAGAGTATTAACAGAGAGTTTGTGAAGATAACAGTATAGAGGGAGTATTCTTAGAGATAACATTAGAGAATTATAGAGAATGAATATAGAGATCACAGACAGTAGAGAGATAGAGAGATAGGGACGAGTAAACGTATGTGTGAAGATATAATTATTGTTCGTTAATGTTTTCTTTTGTAGCGTATTCTAATTATTAAATACATTGTAAGTTAATATTACTTTACTCGATCATCACTCATCATTTTATCATTGAAAGTGATTTTAGCGGGGGAAAATCGGGCTTCTTCAGGTGCAACGCTAATGCAACGAAAATCAGCGATTGGTTGATTTAGGTCACGTGATTCGTGAAGGGGCGTGAGGTAGACCTCGAGTAGGAGTAGCGTTATCTGGTACTGAGCGATCGCGCCTGTAATTTGTTTTGTATCGATTCAAATGTTTGCATATCAATAAAATTTTATGGCAAAAAAGTCGTCTTCATTTCCTAGTCAGAACAGTTGCTTCTGGGCCTTTCAGTGAGACAAATCGTATTGGAGTGCAAGTCGTGCAATTTTTTTCCCAACAATATATATAATATATATCGTTAAACTGTGTTTCTTCTGCGCAATCTCTGACATTGTAGTCGTAATTTTAACACGATTCTTTCTTTCGTGTCTCGTATCGCTTGTTTCAATATCAACGTTGGTGACCGATTAAATTGCAAAGGACTGTCTTGATTTTGAGTGTACCTCGGACTTGATTACGCTGTTCGATCCGAGTTGGTAGTTTCTAATCGAGTCGTCGATCGATTGCTCGCGGCGCGCAAAAGCTTCTCAGGATGTGAGGGAAGAAGAGCTTTGACGATACCGGTAATACGACCAGAATTCCAGGAATTACCCATTTGGAGCATTTTCAAACATTTCTCTCGCTGAAATGTTAATCCTTTCCAAGAAGGATCTCTGTGCTTGAGAAATAAAATTGTACGTCTAATAATTTCGATTGCAATAATATTCAACTGTGGAAGAAATATTTTAGAAGATTTAGAATATATTTTTCAAAATATTAGAATATTTTTAGAATATTGGAATATTATATTAGAACTTAGAATATTAGAATATTTCTCAAAATAAATTTTTTCCGGTATTAGAACGTAAATCATGGTGCAGAGAGGTGATTTAAAATAAGACAAAAATGACAAAACTGTGTTACTTGGAAGTATGGTTTTCGAAAAGAATTCGTTTGAAAATTAATCGAATTGTTGCGTGCCAGGCTCGAGTATTATGCAAATAAAATATTTGGGAAATGATTATTTAAATTACACATTGTTTTATTTAATTCGATGTATCATTATGAAATGATCTTAGTTTATTCGAACAAGCAAGTGATTTTTCTCGAAATGATTTCATTGTTTGGCGTAAAAGTAAAATCATCTTTATTTGCGATTGATATAATTATTTTATATTTGTCTCTATAAATAATTTCTCAAATAGCTTCTGATTCTATTGTCACAAGAATGTTTCACGCGTACAAATTCAAACACATCTAAGAATAAATTCATATGTATGTTGTAAAAAATTTATCGTCGGAGTAACATTGTGCAACTTATCGCGAGAATGATAACACAGTAATCCATACAATACTCCGTATTAATAATAAGTAATTTATTGCTCAATTTATTCAACACTGCATATAAAAATGCAATAAACTGCCGTTTAATTCCTGGGTAAATTCACCTTGTGCTGAGATTAATCAATGAATCAACTTAAATTTGCAAATAATTTATTTGATTTCAATGCAAGGTGACGTTAGTTAGTTCTCTCGTGTTACTTTTGAAACAAAAAATAATAAATTAGTGGAAATGCTTCGTTATTTTAAATTGTTATTTTCAATCTTTATTTCAAATAAAATTTTGTCAATCCTGATTGATACTGTGGATTTCACCAAATATCGTTACTGTGATCATCTTTACATGCGATGCATCGTCAACAGTGTTTATCTGTCATGGACAATGAATTAAACGTAATTCAGTAACGTAAATTCATACATAAAATGAACATTGTATCTTTAATCGTGCTTAATATTTATTTACAATCTTCAGTCGCAATATAATGTTCGAAATGTCGACCACTGTGTGCATGTAAAATTTTATCGAACTAAATTAAATTACGATACCATTGCAGCGTACAATTTTTATTTCTCTGAAAAAAATTCTTTATTTCAATTGTTCACTAATTTAATTGACTAATGATTTTATTTTCGGGACTAACTGATCCCGATAGTAAGCTAAACTCTCGTATTATTCGCGATGGAATCCATCACAGTGCCGATCATTAGATACGTACATTCATACTCGATTCCTTTTTCAAATGCGTTCGTAGGATTTTGAATTTTGAAGAATATTGTTGAAGCGAATTGATTTATTAATGAAAGTAAAGACCTCATAATCAAAGGAGATGATCTAACTCTCTCTCTCTCTCTTCCACGCTCGACTCTGAATCTCTGCCATTTTTTAACTTTCGTACTTTTCATACGTTTTTTATTTTGCAGATTTATTATCAATGTATTGGCAACAAAGTCTACAATTTCGTAAATACCTTATTTATATCACGATTTACGGCTCCACAATGGATTCCCAGTCTTTCAGAATAGAATATCACATATATAAATATAACAGATTTTGATGGATAAAATTATGCACGTAAATTTTATTTGTCGAATATTTTTAGATAGTCTAATGCTGCGAACAATTCGGCAACAGCAGCGTGAACATTTCAGGTTAGAACAAGTATAAGCGGTTGAGCGGTACATCAAAGAATCTGTTCGCGAACTCAAAGTGTGTATGGGGACCACAAGCACTAAATGGACGAGAGTTTGGAACTGCTCGTCGATAACGCCGATTAGTTCAGACTGGCAGAACTGTTCGCGAGGGGAAACAGCATTGCATCCACCATTTCGAGCTTCGCAAAGGAGCTCGCGAGCAGCTCTCTTCAGTTTCGGGCCTATTCGCTCGGTGCTTGCGGCTCTCAATGCGTCCACGCTATGCTTTGAGCTCGCAGACGGATCGTTTGATCGTCTGACTGCCTCCCGAGTGAACACTGTTCGCTAAACTGTTCACACTGTCTGAACGCAGATTTATTGTCAGTGAACAGCCCGCGAGCAGTTCTGTCCAGTGTTGGATCTAGCGTAACACATCTTTTCCTTCGGTTTATCGAATCAAATGCACGCGACCCTAATCAATTTCTATTTTATAATCTTTCATACGAGGAATATTTTAAACCGAACTTTGTTTGTTTTTATTTAGCCAATATTGGCGTGAAATACGCTCAATAAAAATAATACATCTCAATAAACGTTGAAACGGTTATGGTATATCTCCATGGTCTTTAAGGGGTTGAAATTTCTTCTTTTTTTTTATGGTTGGTTCGATTGACGATAATAGGATTATCGAATTGATCGTAAGGAAAGAATTAAAGCCGCGCCTACGAAGCTTTTACATTCGATTCCGCTGATTAACCATTCGCGGCGTTCATCCTACCGTGATCATGTCGAATCAATGGAGACACGGCATGCATTATTCATTCCAATTACGGGAACTTCTTTTGCTCTTTAATATTAATACGATCTTCCTTTATTTTTTCGTTTTTCCTTTTCTTCTTATTCCACATATTTCGCGCACGGGGATATCTGGGTCACTGTAATATTTATTCTCATTATCGACGTCGCTTTATTTAGATTTGCTTGTTAGATTTTACGACCTTTACGGCTGGGAGAACCTCGAGTCAGAGTCGGGTGAATAATATCTCATATTTTTCGCGAGGTTCTCGTCCCTTAACGTGAGATTATGATTCCAAGTTTAATGGACTGAAATGTGAAGCGTGTGTCGTTTAATAAGTTTGAAACGAAATAAAGTTGGAACAGAATGCTCGTTGACCGATATATAATATGTATATAATTTGTATATAATTTAATAGTACTAGCAATAAGTATATTGAGATACTTTATTAATTATCATAGAAGTTATATCGGGTAAAAAAAAGCGAGTGAAGTTGATGTAAATGTGTATATTGTAGTGTCAGCTACAACAAACGATGCGTCATGGTTGGCCATAAAAATATGCATATAAGTCTCGGAAACGCTTAAAAAACATTATTAACTCAAATTATAAAAATCTGGACGTACACCATTATGATTTTCAGCTTTTCATTTTGGGTAATGGCTTATAAATTATCTCGTGACAGGTTCGCATAAATAAGCAGAAGTTTATTGTGCAGAATTTGCGCGATTAATATGTAGTTTCACCTAACACTGAATAATTAGTGCACTACAAAAATTTATTCTCAAGCAGACATTTTTTTCTTTCAAAAATCAAAAGATGACAGTAAAACTCTATTTATGTGAATTTACCAAGGATCAATTTTTTCATTCGCATAATGAGAAATTATGTTTAGATAAGCGAATTCAACATTCCAGAGAAAGTTTAATTAATACCTTGTTTGCGATCAATATATTTTTTTCTTGTGGGATAAAGTATTAATATTTATAAAATATTACGCTACAATAAAAATTCAATGGAAATGTTCTTTTATTTATTTTATAGTATTATCTAGTTATTTGTATTCTTTCGATATTAATTTCATTTTAGTCATTAGAAATTATAGCGAGGTACCTGTAACGAACGAATGCTATAACAATTAGTTCTTCTTATTAAATTAAAACGCTTACAATGAGTCTCTCCTATTGTTTATAATTTTTTAATAAATTTATGTAGTACATGTGAAAATGTATATATAAAATTTGCATGTAATAAATTAAATTTATAATACCTGTATTTGTACGTTTCTATTTTATATTACATCAACTGTTCTTAAAATTTGAACGAATTATTAGGGTATTTGTGGTCCCTTGTAATTATAAATTAATAATCACGTTATACGTTGATGTTCCCATTTGAAGATTTATGTAATTTTTCAACGTCTCCTCATATCTCTAACGATGAAGGACAAATTTTATTTTCATTCGCCGATTTGGTATAAATTAAACATAAACTCCAGCTATTAAACTAGAATTAAAAGTCCGATAATTTGTTAAATATGTATATGCATCTTATATCGAACGAAAATTGTATTATATAACTTATAATATAAAAAACTGCACGACTTGTACTCTAGTACGATTCGTCTCACTGGAAGGCCCAAAAGCAACTGTTCTGACTAGGAAATGAAGACGACTTTTTGCCATAAAATTTTATCGATATGCAAACATTTGAATCGATACAAAACAAATTACAGGCGCGATCGTTCAGTACCAGACAACGCCACTCCTACTCGAGGTCTACCCCACGCCCTCTCACGAATCACGTGACCCAAATCAACCAATCGTTAATTTTCGTTGTATTAGCGTTGCACCTAAAGAGGCCCGATTTTCTAGGTTACTCCAGCTAAAATTACTTTCAGTGATAACATGAAAATAACCAACGTGTTGATCGAACATTAACTGATATTTACGCTGCACCAAGTAAAGTTTCATTCTACATAAACGAAGTTCAGCATGAACTAAAAAATTCATTTCTGCATGCTATTCTGAATTTCAAATTCCAATGATTTCATACAAAGTGTGAAAGTAAAGTTCGTGTCATGTTCATCCAGCGGGTTACGACGTTGTTCTTCATTGACCGAGCTGGTGCTGGGAATTTTTACAAGATCGTAAAGCGATCGTTTTCCCTTATGAGGAGCCATTTATGTCACCAGGTTAAGCGACGGTTCAAAGGAGAGATTAAATGACTCGCGGGTAATCTTGACAAAAGCAATTTCCTTGGCACGCTGGCTCGGCCAGAGTGTACTTCTTCGAGGAATCGTTTCCCGGATGCGAAACGCGAAAGTGGTCTTCGGCCAGTTGTTCCACGACTCGTAATCCCGACATATTGATTAAACCGCATATATCGCGGATCCATTTCTCTTCGTTCAACTGGAGCAGCAGCCTGCCAGGTTAGTGGAACGAATCCTTTCCACTGAATATTTCCGGAGGAACGCGCGCGCGCGCGCGCGCACATTACACCGTCGCTCGAACATCCGTTGGGACGTTGAACATTTATTTTATTTTTCCATTTTGAACTTTACACGAATACACCAGGCTGATTCGTACCTCGGTAACAAACCCTATCTTTTTCTTTTTTTTTTAAATTTGGGCAAAGACGTTGGAAGAAGATGGAATACAGGGCAGCATCTTTTCGTTGATTGAAATTTCTTTTGAAGAAAAGCAATGAGGAAGAAGAAGATGAATGCGATTCGAGGTGGATTACGTATTCAACGATCATGTACATTTTACAAATGGAAATTTGCCCTTCTCTTTGCATGCATCAAATCCTCTTGAAAGACAATGTTGATGAATTTAAAGAATATTAACAGTTTAAAAAGTACAGAGAAAAGAATAATGAATTGAAAAAGTATCGTGATTTTGATTTCGTAGAATTTTTCGTGTGAGAAACGAGAAGAACAAACTCAAGATTTTATATTTCACAAAATAATTTTAATAAAATGACATTAAAATATCTTCCTAGCTAGACACTTTTCGATTATTATTATATTACTTTTTCACGTAGAACGACGGAAAGATTCGATATATGTAAAAAGGAAGAACAAAAATGATAGAGTACCTGTAAAATGTCCCTAATGAGTCAATTATCAATTATATTAATAAATCTCCAAAAGCATTTGCTATAGGTTTACGACAATTACTTGTTACACACCTTTTCTGAGCGTTTGCAATATATGTCTTGCGACTTCTACATGAATTTCCAGATTGGTTTTGAATTTCATCGTTGTAACTATGACAGTCGTGTTTCATACTTTGATGTTGATAAAATTTCGAAATGTACAAGTGTTTTCAGTCGATAAGTGATCGAATACTTTCGCAAGCCAATATACTTTTCGTGAAGGTCTTGCGTTAAAAATTTTGTATTCTCCCGAGCAAGTGTTACGAGCTTTCGCAGTCTTAAGACCTTGCTTTAACACCCAGCGTGTTCATATTCGTGTTTCATATTCGAAGCACTCGCGAGCGAGCATCTTCGTGGCTTCGCTCAATTGAATTTTCATGAGGATGAAACGAAAAGTGTCTAATGCTTTTTCTTTTCATTTTGTCTTGATATTTCATTTCAGATATCTAGTTACGTTCTAAATTACACATGACGACGAAGATAGTTTATAACAGTTTGTAATTAATTATCAACTTTCATCGCAACAAGATTGGAGTAAGCGATGCTTACACATTTTCCTCAGAATTTTTAATTTTGAAATAAAACGTAATTTACAATTGTTTATGTAAATAATCATGTGTAAAAGTTAAACAGAACTGTGAAAGATGATAATTGAATGAGGGATAGTAAAAATCTAAAAATCTCTCCGAAAATACAGAGTACCGTTTAATTCATAATATCATTTGTTTGTGTCCAAAGTTACGGCAACTTGCTTAATAAAGCATCCATTTTGCGTGCGTAACTTTTAATAGAAATTAATTGCAACTGATGGAGTTGGAAAAAAAGAGAATGGAATTAAAAGTAGGAAATAAAAGAAAAGAATAATGATAATTTTGTTACTCTGGCATACGGAACAGTTTGACTTTGAATAAAAATGTATATCTATAACAGCGACCACGCAAGGCAATTTTGTTCAAAGCTTACTTGTAACTGGAACTATCATTCATTTAATAACGCAGTAGATGACTGATTGATACATTCAAATTATATACAATAAATATGCGCTTGCTTATTAATATCATTTTGATCGCGATAATATTCTGAACATTTCTGAATGTTTTACTGACGAGGCAACAATTGCGTGCCGATTGTAAGCTGATAACGAGGTATTGCATTGTTTCCTCCGTACATTTAATATACGGAATTAAATGCTGTAAAATTTTATTTGCTATAATAAAAATGTGATATAGCAGATTATAATTTTTCATTTTAATCTGAAATAATCTAGGAATTAGTAATTTTAGTAATTAGTAAGATATGATATGATAGAGTCAACAGTATAGTTTTTCTTTATAATACGATGATGTAGTGGCGAGTAAATAAAGAAAAATTGGAGAATTTATATATTTTTCTTTAAAATTAATGCAACAAAACTAACTTAAATTTATATTTGTATATATAAATTGTATAATATATATATTATATAAATTGTAAATAATAATATAATATAATAATATATTTTATTAATACAATTAATTGTAATTTAATCATTATACATCATTACAGTAAATAGGTTACACAAAATACTATATACTAGATCGTGTATTTAAGAGAAATTTAATTATAATAATTTTACATATTAACACATGTAAATATATAATGAAAAGTGAAGCTTTTATCATTTAAAAATACGAGGTGATAGAAGAACTACAGAGATAAAAACTGATATAATTTATTCAACTTTTGGTTGTACTTATCTTTGATAATTAATTGTGTTGTACTCTGGCACACGAACATGGCCGAGATTAAAGAAAAGCTAGCACCTGTAGCGTGTTAAAGGATTTAAGTTCACCAGATCAGAGTAAATTTTGCGAGAAGATTTATTACTTTCCTCTTATTCCTCGTAATTATACTTTGTTGGTTAACTTTAGACCCTTTTCTGTTATATCTCATGTCACTTATCTAATCGTGGTTCTTTTATCTTTTTAATGAAAAGATGGAATTGTTATCGCAATTTTGAAGGCATCGAAGTTCTTGTCATTTTTATCTTTATCGCGCTTTTATATCTATCGTATGACAACAACTGTACAATCGATTCTCACGAATGATTCGATAAGAATTTAACCTTTGCATTTGTGGACAAAATATCTCATTATGAAATACCATTCAAGATTTTACGTTTAGATTAAGTACAGAGACTCTTGTTAATCTTTTGCAAGTCGAAACTCTTTTTTAAAAGTTTCAAAAGTGATGACTCTAATGTTTAATTTCGGTTCGCTAACTGTTTGTCATGCATCGATTAATATCTTTTTTCGTTTATCTATTATCGAAGTATTTTTTATCAATAATATTTTGTTTATCTGTTTTCATGTAAAATGATGGCCGCTAGTATAAGACAAAACAATTTGAAAAAGTGGCTGAAATATTTACTAAAACGAGTTATAATGCATAACACTAAATAACTTATATATATTTTCAAAAAGATAATGTATTGAATGCATAATTTATAATATATAATAATTAATTATAAAGCCAAGAACGACATACATATATTACAATATAATAATATATATAATATAATAATTTATTGCCTTGGAATTAATTATTATAATGTATATTATGTTATATAAATTGTACATACATGTTCTAATATTATAATACAATAATATATCGTCTTATAATTATTATAATACATTTTATAATATGTATTGCATATCATATTTAATTATAAAGCAATGTATTATTACATATCATTATAATTTTATAACTAATTATTATACCACACAATATATATTATCTACATGTATCAATTACTATAATATATAAGAAGAATATTGTTTGTAATGGTAACATCCTGTCGTCAAAAATATCAAAAATGTTGAAAAATGTTAGAAAAGTAAATATCACCGAGCTTCACTTTTGTACTTGAAGATTCGTGTTACAAAATAACATTTTATGAGAAAAATATAATATAAAATTGACAAAAGGGACAGCCGTTGAGTTATCGTTAAATTTGTAACGGAGGTAATTAAAAATAAATCATATATAGATATAAAAATGAATTAAAATAGAATAATTACACATAGTTTATTTATACAAAATCTCTCTCTAATTGCAAATGTTTTCATAGCGTTAATCTGCGGCACGGATATTAACAAATGCACACAGATGGAAATGCTACTTGACACTTGTTTAAGCAAGCACCACCGCGAAATGGCGTCATTCTCTATGAATGTGTTTTTTATTAATCTGAAGAGCTTTTATTAATCTAAGAGCGTGATCATATTCATTTGAAGTCAAGTCAACTCTTGCTCGGTCATGGCGGTTATTTAAGATCTAAATAATTACACACCTGCTTTGCAGCGATAACGCGGAGAATATTGAACAGAGGAATTCCGTCTTGAACGAATTTCAGAAGAATAATTTATATAAGATATAAGTTTCGCTTTTGTATTTTTTGCAGTTCTACGATTTTTTAATTTTTATTACGCAAAATACATTACACATTGCATATAAAATGTAAGTTTCACGATATATGTAGCTTTTGTGTTTTTTGTATAATTTTGTACGATAATTCTCTAGCTTTTATCACGAAACATAATTCCCAGAAACGCGTTGAAATAATGTAGTTTATAGCTTTATGAGCTTTATATCGTATTTATTACCTTCGTATTATATTATATTTTAATTAAGGTTTATATTGTATTTAGCTTTATGGCTTTATTAGCCTTCATGAGAATTAGGCTAATACTTGGGTATATCGACGTGTTAGTGTACCACATGTTTCAGCAAATACATAGATTTTCATCCTATGCTACTTTAAAATATTATATTACAATTAAAAATTGATCATGATTAAAAATGTTGTTACTAATACTCGGAGTATTAAATTGAGATTAATAAAGAATGATAGATTGAATATAAATACATTTTGAAAAGTTTTTAAATTATAACCAGTAATAAGTATTTTCCATATTATTATTATTATCAATTTAATACTGTATTTTATCTATTCGATTTCACGATTATAATAACACTACTACGGAGTTTTATGCAATTTATGTTATTACGAACACAAGTAAAGGGCTAGGAATTAGATAGAAATTTGTTTTCTTTCTCTAAAAATTGTAACACTACTTTGAATATTTCTGAATATTTTTACATCTTTTCGCATAAATGTATAAAGATATGCAGTTTAGTTGTAATAGTAAAATACTTTTATTACATATTCATAGAATTGCAACTTTCAAATCCCAAATGTACAGATATGCACATTATTATATGTACATTAACACAATATTTATATTTAACATTATATAAAATTTAGTATGAAAAATAAACTAAAATAAAATAGAAACAATGTTGTTCAGACATTTGAACTGAATTACAGTTTTAAAAGACGCGAGTCTAATTGCTATTTATTTTACTTCGTTTCGAACCTTACTCCAAAAGAAGGGAAAATCAATATCGATGATGGCACTGTACGTTACGAGAAAATCAATACGAAGATATCTTGATGTAATGACAACCTTGAGAGTGTTTATAGGAATGGCTACAGTGCCGCGTTTTATTAGGTTCTAAAATAGACATTATTAGTTTAATAGTCATAAAGGGATTCGGTGACAACATGACACCTTCGGTGAAGGTGCTTGAATTTTCAATACGTGCATAAAACTAGCGTAATGGTGGCAGAAACGTCGAGCATGCATTAAGATCTAGTTTCTTAGACGTATACGACTTAAAGTGAAATTATGTATGCCCATATTTTTCACATCCTTGCATAAAGGAACATAAATTCAACGACTTGGAATACACGTGCAGTATACCTCTCTTGACTGTGATAAACGGACCACAGAAACATAAGTTTTAATGCGAAAAACTTTTGAAATGCGACGACGAAATATCTCAGTCCACGTCGAATTAAATAGTATTTCTTTCACTTAAACAATTATTTTTATTAATAATTAATTTATTAATTTTTTATTTACATTTAATCTTTGAAAACTCGTAAATTTCAAACCCTCTTCATAGGATATGAAATGAATATTACAAATAAGATTATCTTGCGTGAAGAGAGAATTCATTGCGTTAAGAGATATTTCGTTAAAGTAATATTATTAATTTTCTATTTACGAAAATACTTGTAAATTTCATTAATTTCAAGTACGCAACGAAAACTGTAAATTGGGTTATTTTGTCGGAGTGGAGGATTGATTTATTGTGTTTAAGAATATCCTAGTTGACGTCAAAATAAGCAAATGATCTCTATGAAGAGCGATATCATTTTGAATTTCATTAATTTTGCTCTCTAGATCCTGAATTAATTTGAGATATTTGTAAATATTTGTAAATGTTAACCCACGCAACGAAAATTGCAAATAAGATTATTTTGCCCTGTGAAACATTTGATCGTGAAGCTATATGAAGTTACATTTGTAATGTTTATATATAATAACGTGAAATTGGCTTAGAGTGATCTTTTGAGTACAAAAGAGAAAAAGATCTCAAAGTAACTCATCTATTGATATTTGTTACTAGTAACTTGTCACTGAATTTCGAAATTTATTCAGTATTCACTCGATTTCAAATGTAGATAAAAAACAACAAATTAATTTTCTCTGTTAACGAGGTTTTATGATTAAATTCAGTTTTTCAGTGTTGCAATAATTTTAATTGCAGTGTTGCAATAGTTTCAATATCTTAGTTTCAATCCTAGCAGAATTTTTTAATTTCCTTTTTGATAGAATTAGTTTTTCTTACAATTAATTTCGATCGAATATAGTACGAGATAAGTTACTTTATTTATGGACGAATTTATGTTGCATCAACGCAACATTTCGTTTCGTAATTTTTTTCGATCAATTTATATTACTAAATTTTATTATTTTCCATTCAGATTTTATGATTTTATAAAATTTTAAGAAATCGAAGTATCTGTAGTATTACTATAGATTAGATCGCGTGATAAAAATACAAATTTACATTTTTGTAAAATTATTTAAAAAAGTAGTTTCAAAGGTTTGTTTCAGATCAAGAAAGGTTTGTTTTGTCGATTAAAATCTAAAGTAGACTTTGTTGTGAAACAAATTTTGCAACAACCGTAGGAAGATTTGAACTTATAAAATCTTCGAGAAGAAAAAGTACGTTCACTTTTTCATCTGTTGTATAATGCACAACTATCGTAAAGAAGAAACTATGGATTGTGAAAGTAGAGGTATCACGCTTCAAGAGACACTATGTTATACGATTCTTTTTCACAAAGTTGCAATAGTTTGAATATGGACAATTTTCGCTGAAAATTAAGTGATTCGTTAATTTTACACTTTTTTTTGTACTTTTTATGTACTTTTTATATTTTTTTTTTTTTTTATTGTACGCATCTTGTGCAATTTTGCACTTTAACTTTCATTTTTCCATCTAAATTTGTCTTTTAGTACCATACAATAATAAGAAACTAACGTAATAAAAAAAATGTGCAAATTCTTTCATCAACAATAGAATAAATTTTTAAAGTTCAATCGCTTGTAAAATTCACGTTCTAAGTGTTTCATTTCATATCATCACTTATCTTTGGTAGTTTAGTTGTTTCATCCAACGTTATGATCATTTTTCACTTGTTACAACTACATACAGGGTGTCCTAGTTTTTTCTGCAAAACTTTACCTCTCTTAAATGATCGACAATTTTTCATGGTTATTGATAAAGCTGTGCTCTCCGTCGTACATCAATCATGCTTCGTTATCGAAAATACGCGCAGTAAAATAGTACAACATTTTATAAGAAAAATTGTGACACAAAAGAGACGCACGAAGGTTAACATTTTCTATAAAAATCCACAGTCTGGTTATCAAGTATCATCGTGATACTACTGCGTTTGGATAGCAATCGGAATTGTTGTTTGACGAAAGCACACCGTTTGTCAGATGTTTCTGAACACTGGAAGAAAACTTCCGCTACTTCGCTTTTCTTCGCGAAAGAGGAGAGCTTCGCATCGAGACAGGGTAATCTCGGAAACCGTGGGGCGTCCCATTTGTTCCGTGAATGAGGACGAGGGCATCGATAAAACAAGGACAATCCTTAGTATGGTAGAACGTCGGACGTCCGCAACAAGTAGTAACAGTTGGTGCCTGGGCAGCCGCCAAGTACATAATTCCAAAGCATCAGACGACGGGGAAGCAGCATTGTTGGATGTCTGTCGGCGAGTGACATCATCCAAGTGTTTGGCATTGATTTTGTTCTTCTTGAAAAACGCTCTCGAGGACTAAAATCTAAGTGATTCTCGTCCTGTTTTTCCTTCGTCGAAATCAGTTTGAAGTGGTGGAGGAACTTGTTTTTCGAGAATTATTGCAGTGGAACTTTCGGTGCTATGTATGTATTAGTAAGGAGGTACGATCACGCAATTAGCAAGGAGATGGGGAAAATTTTTATTTGGAGAGAATTTTTTTCAATTTTATTATATCTTATTTAATTATATTAAGAGTATAAACGTTTGATTTCCAGATTTTGGTACAGATTTATTTCAATCCAAACTTCTATACTGTAGATAATTTAAAAAGTTAATGTCGTTCTATTATAGGTGATATAAAAAAAATTTATATACCTATAATAGATTACATTTATATCACAACTTATCCTTAAGATATTATTTCTCGCAAAAAATAAAATAATCGGTACAAGTTTCTCCAAATAAAAAATTCCCTTCTTATTAGAAGTTGTGATAAAGTGTAATATAAAATTTTAATTTATAAGGGCCATTATTCGAGAATTATCATTATTAATTATTATTAATTAAGATACATTATTATTAATAATTAAGATATATTTAAAACAATTTTTTTCAAATTTTTCTTTGCGAATGTGTCTATTTTGTACGTGCAAATATTTGTATTTTTTTTAGCAAGTGTAAAAATTACAATATAGAATAATACTGGTCAATATTGGGGATAGAGATACGTATTCTACAGATTTGGATATTCTTATTTATAGATTATTATTACATTATTATGATCCAATACAATCAGAGAATATTGCGTATAAAAAAGTTAGTAGGTAATATTACTATTGCGTTCATAAAAATGTACAATAAGATTCTAACAAGCAATACTTATCTACGATTTTTGATTTTTTAAACAAAAATAGTAGTAAGAAAATATCAATTCGTATAATTTTAAAATACGTGTAGAAACGAAAAAGAGAAAAAAGACAATCTGATACCGGTAAAATTTGATATGAAAATATCATATTAATTTAAATACACGATTCAATCGTGCAGTACAGATCAAAGTACAAACAAGAGAATAATCAACATTTTTTGTCAATATTTGATATTCGATATTGTCAATGCTCGGCATTGTGCAGCGCAATTCTATCTTTCGAAATTGAATTATCTAAAATTATCTTTCGAGCCGATGAAAACAATTACAAAACGCGTTTTAATACCATCACAAAAGATGGGATCCATTTTCACGATCACTGTGATTAATCTAGAATGCCGTAATAGTCCCTCTTAACAGGAAAATGAAAAAGATTTGTCCTCTCTTTGCGAACATCGTAATCCCTGTGTACAAGCTAGTGCTCGATTCACGGTACGTCGATCTTCTAACCGCAATTTATCACGATTGGTTTCAAGAAACATCAATTGAGAACAGTTATAAGCCTTCTTCTTTCACGTTAAAAGGATTAAAAAATCCGTCTTGTTACTTTATACTTGTGCGCTTGATCCCTGACCTCTTTTTCGGTTTCTTTCTTTTTTCCCCTTATCGGTATTAGCAGAATTTTATCGATTAATTCCTATCATGCTCTTCTCCTTTCCCTTGCAATTATTTTCTTATTAAATGTATTCTTACGTAGTATTTGTGTAATGATATTTAGAGATAGCAGTGATGTTAAGAGGAAAGAACTATAATTATAGAGCGTACATACAGTATTAAATTATTTTAAAAATACAGAGTACTCTTTAACATAAATATTTTTAGAATTATTTATTCCATATTTATTTTTATAATTATATTTATATATAATATATTATTATATTATATTATATATTGTATTTGTATATTATATATTACATTATATAAGTTATATTATATAATTTTATTATAATATTATTATTATATATTTATAATTATTTAATCCATATATATTTTATTTGCAAATTCTTTTGAATTAATTCTTATCGTTGAATTTTATTTCTACATTAGATTTTATTGAAATTTATTCATTGACTTAACAAGTTCTTTATACTCAATTCATTTCATTGAATTCTAAATTTGTATCACAATTTTAAAATGAAATTCTGAAAATTTTCTTAATAGTTTTGTACTGTCTCTTTGTCTATCTTTAGATTGTATAATTTTTCAGTTTAAAAATTTGATGTATGTTGCAACACTATTGTAAATTTTTTTTTTTCAATTATACAACTTCTTTTTGTTCTCAATTTGTAGTTCTGCAATTTATTTATTATTCTAATACACTTCTTAAAGTTGGAGAAAGTAATTTCCTTTTTTTTTTGGTAATGTTGCTAGATCCATAATTCGATCAAATAGATTCCAAAAGTAACATTTTAATATATATTTATTTTAAACAAATTTTTACATCGTGTTAATTAAACATGTATATTTGATTATTTATGAAGATAGTAATTTGATACATTCGATTTTTTTGAGCACTGTATCATTGAAAAAGAACAAAATTTGAGAAATTTGTTTTTTATCATTGAGACTATTATTTATGGTATTTATTTAAAATTTGAAGCAAAGTTCTGCGTATATTGAGGCAATTCAAAAGAATGTATTTAACATTCTAATTTATATTGCTTCGTGTTATTTATACCTCACAGTATTATTGTTTTTTACTATTTGTACTTTATAATATTATCAATTATACTTTAATATTATTATTTACATTATTTTCTTTTGTTTGTCACACTTTTATCAAGCATAATATATAACGTGTGAAAACAACTCTTTCAAATTATGAAATTCATTTTGCCGGAAACTTATGCACAATGCTATACAAACACGGAGCATTAATCTCACTTAAATTGGAATATTATCGATATTTCGAGCATGAAATAACAGATTTCATATGAAATTATTTCGAGATATTTTCAAAAATTCGCCAAGAGAATTTTCTATTATATACGAATCTGCAACTGAAAATATCCGGCGGAGCAATTTCACATTTCATTTTAAATATCCGTTCACGTCGCAAGATTATCGTAAGAAAAAAATCGACATTTTTTTTCCGCTTTCCCCGCCCTCCTGCTCGAACAAAAATGCTTCGGATTTCCATTTGAAAAGAAATTAGATTTAAATACCGTCTCTATCGTGTTCGCTTAGCTACGGTTCGAATTGCATTTACGTTATTACGTTATCGATATCGAGCACCGTTGTTCCTCCGTGCAACTTCATTTTACAGGCGCTTCGCCATTAATAACATGATCTTTGATGATTTTCTGTGTCGGAGGGGCCTTGGTTATAAGGTTCCGCTTCTACACCGTGATAACCCGCGGATAAGTAGATTCACCTTCGCGATAGAAAGACATTGATCCAAGGGGCGGAAAATGTCACAAAGCGTAGAGGAAGGAAAGTTTTTTTTTTTCTTTATTTTTCATTGGGGTCGAGAGATCAATTTCTTCCGTGGCTTGAAGAAACCCGAACGGTTAAACGAACCGTAATTAAGTTTTTGTACTCCACTGACGTTCCTACAGCAATGGTGACAATTTTGTCGTGTATCTTTTTCTTTTCTTACTCGTTAATAAAAGAAGAAAGTTGTAAATTATATTTACGTTTATTTTTGTACGATAGATTTTCAGAAACAGTAAAACAGTGTAAAAATGCGCGTGGAAAAATAGGAGATTGGTTACGATCCTCAAAATTTATACTGGATTACGCATTTCTGGGAAATGTATTTTTAGGAAATATAGCAGAGAAAAAAAATATGTGTGTAGAATATCCAAAGTACAATATATAATATTATAGGGTACTTTTTAAGTTCTATATTCTGGAAAATATGAATAAAACTAGGAAAGGAGCATAAAATTTTATAGAATGGGCATAATACATAAAATACAATAGCACCTATAGGCAAGATACATAAAACACCCAAAACATAGTTACTAATTTCCCATCAAAGTTCTATTTTTTAAGTTATATTCTTAAAAATATGAATAAAAGTAGAAAATTTTTAGACTCAGAATTGCGCAGAATGAATACAGTGCAAGATATATATAAAATATTCAGAATATAGAGTTTTTTGTAACATTTAATACATAAAACAATTTTCCATCGAGTTCCTACTTTTTTAAATTATATTCTTAAAAATATAAATAAAAGTACGAAATTTTTCACAGAATGCATAGAATGCACACAATTCAAAAATATTTGTAATAGAGAGTTCAGTTCTTAAATTACACTCTCAAAAATATGAATTTACAAAGAAAAAAATCGCAATTTACTCATTACAAATGAATTATTTACAAATTACATCAAATCTTTGATTAAACATTTGTTTAATTTAGCATGCTTTAAGTATTAAAATTTGCGAGTAAGATTTTCAAATATTAGGATTTTTTTTTTGTATAATATTTAAGAAAAAACAAAATTTAATGTAATTCTCGAGTGCAACAGATTTTGTACAATTTTTCTGTAAAAAAAAAGGCCAGAAAAATAAGAAAGACAACTCTGACAGTGACTAAATTCCAGTGAATAAGTATAAACTGAAATTGGAGTACATATCCAAGAAAAATATTACAAAAAACGTTTCCAGCGTAGAAAGAAAAAAATTCAAATGGAAAAATTTCAAAACACATTTTACACCGCGTACGAAAGAAATACGAAGACATAGAAATTCATATATCTTTGAATGTGTACTGAATAAAATGAAATAAATGAAAAATAAAATTTAATATGTAGAATGACAGAAAAGTGATTTAATGACAAGAAACGAGAACAGAAAAATGTTTGTGCAACATGAAAGATTTAAATAAAATACTTTCGTAGAGGATGTGCTAAAAACCGTCTTTTAAACTATATCACATGAAATTAAATCGTGTAAAAGCATAACATGTTTTTTTTTCCTTACTTGATTAGCAAAAAATCGAAGCAAAAACAAAATCAGGTATTAATAAAGTCACAGTTTATGATAACCTGTTTCTGAGACAACTAAAAACAAACCTTTTTGGTTTTAAAAAGTTCTGAAGTTGTTTTTACTACAATAAAATTGTAATAGAACACACATACAACATATATGTGCAAATTTTCGAAATGTAAAATATTAAAATTTGCAAAAAACGTTCATTTTTTTGTTTTATTTCGTTTCTTTTCTTTCTATAATTTTCGCGTTGAAGAAAATGCAAAATGTAAAGAGATTTGATAGATCATCACTAATGAAATACATTTCTAATGAAACGTATTTGTATAAATCATTGTAAAATTCATACATTTGTTATTTTCATATTTATGTTTGATAAAAATATGTTTATATTAAAATTACGGATAAGAAATAATGATTCTATTTTTAATTATCACGAGAGCAATATTATTTGTAGTATATAACAATAATATTATATAGTAATAATTATTTATAATGCAACAATAATATTTGTATTATTTACTATATTATTACTAATATTATGTATTAATACTATTAATATTATTTGACTGTACATTACTCTCATGGCAATAAAGAATAAAATCGTTGAAATTACTTATAAACACACTTATCGTATCGAAAAGGCATTTTATAAAGTGAAAATCTTCTGTGTTCTTTTACACAGATTTTAATACGAAGCGAATAAATGCAGATTCTGAAATTATTTGTAAACATACTTGTTGTATCGAAAAGATGTATTTGCATTTTATAGAATGAATTATATAATTTCTTCTATATCTTTTTTACACGAATTTTTATATGAAACGAATAAAATGCAACTTACATCTGATATTTTTAATTTCTACGCGATGCGTTGCACGTAATTTGAGAAAATATTATCTCGATAAGTAATGGTAAATTTGCTGGAAAGTTTCTTAATAATCAACAAATTATATGTCGTGTTAAAAGCATTTAACCAAGGTAAAATATTGTCTCTTGAGAATATATCGACGGTTATGGCGCCATTATGTTCCCTGAATGAAGTAGTTAGGATGTCTATAAACTATCAACACAAAATATCTATTAAAATAGCTTTCAATATATGTGAATAATGTTCGTTCTTTGACATCTATCGTTGAAGTTTTTATTAATTTAAAGCATTCGTTATTCATCAATTTTATTTGAAGACCATTGTTTATTATATTATTGTGATTTAATAAAATCTGTGCTATTGAATGTAACACAAATTTAGGAGAGAAAAAGAACATTTCATTCAAATAAAATTACAACTTTTGTTTAATTGTTGCTACAAATACTGACAGTTAAAAACCTATTGAAATTTATAAATATTACTATTTGTTATTCTATTTAATTATTAACGTTACTACACATTTATTAATGTCACTATATTATACGAATAAATTTATTAATGTCGCTATATACGACTAAAATCATTTTTCAAAATACGTATAACAATATAATTATTAAAAACTACTTACTTCAATTAATTTCTTGTTGAATAAGAAAATTTAAAAAAAATTCCAAGGGGGCAGATACATTTTTCTGTTTCTATTACAAATTAAACTACGTGAAATTAAAAGTTTATGCACGACTCGAATAAATATTCTAATCACAATGGAACGACGTTCGGAATTTTCGTCGTTCGGCCATGCTCGAACGTCCCCCCAAAATTTTTACGCAAATTTCACGGCGTTCAAGTTTTATTTCACCGCAATATCGATTCGAGCCGCACCATCCACGGTCCCTCGCCTGCCATTGAAATTTTTATCGACATCCGGCAAAGTTTCGTTGGCAAGAAAGCCGGCCACGTCGTGAAGAAAATTCCCGTGAACCCTCTCGGTTCTCGTCTCATCTCGTGGGCCGAAGCTGCCCGTCGAATATTCTGACGAATGGATAGATCTCTCGGATATGTGACTTTTACAGGATAAAGGCTGAATAAACTACCACGAAACCGTCGATGGCCGGTGCAGATGTTACAAAAGACGAAACTGCGAAAATCTGAATAGAGGCTTATTTCTTTACCCTTCAGTCATAAAATCAGAGAAAGAGAGAGAGAGAGAGGCAGGGGAAGGGAGAATATTCGATATGCCGATTACGTTTCCCGAAATGGCACTCGAGAGCGTGAGAGGGTGCTCGATCGACTCTAATCATTCCAGTCGTTCAATATTTTCTTATCGGCTTGAATTAAGAGCTTGATGGATTTCAGTCACGGTATTTTATTTTATTTTTTGATTGTTTTTGTGTCTAAGTAATTTGAGTAGTTTTTTTTTTTAAGTTGCTGAAAACTCTGTTGCTGGTAACGGTGGTAGAAAAATATAGAAAAAGGTACGAGATAAAGGAACTAGTTCAAAAGTTTAAACTTTACGGAAAGGTAATTTTTTTTTTAATAAATTTAGGAATTCTTGTTACATTGCTGTTTTTGTTGGATTGGCTCATTGAGAATCAAGTAATAATTTATTATAATATTATAAATGCTTCAGTTTCTTTAAATTTCGTGAGATTATAGAATTTACATAGAAGATATAATGATGAAAAATCACTACGAGAATATTAAAAAGCAGGATTTGATGATTTGAATTGATTTATAATAAGGCAATGTTGATTTTTAACGAATCAATATTAGTGGCATAACTACAAATACATTTAAAAGCTCAAATAACCCAACAATATCACAGAACATTTTCCCTTGAACAATATCTAAGAAATTATTAAGAAGTAATAAATTTATTATTTGTTTCGTCTTATAAGTTATATCTCAATATACTGAAAAAATATACTTAAAACTGAAAAAATATTGCAATTTGTGGCCAAATATTCTCGATGTGCGTAGCACGTCATTCAGCGCAAGAGGTTAAAATTTCTTTTTATCAAAAATAACGAAGATCAAGATCAATATATATGATTATAGTTATACAAATAACTAAACGTGACCTACTACGTTAAAAAATTAGTATTTTTGTTCTGTTTACATAGTTACTACGAACAAATATTTTTCTATCATTAATTTTCTACATCTTACGATAACTAAGATTAAATAATTCTGCTAAAAGTAATATGTTGAAAACTCCGCTTTATTACAACGTTGATGTTCCATTATTGTTGCAAGTTCTTTTTTTGTATCTTCTGCGTACATGTATTAATAAATTATTTAAGAATAACTTGAAACATCAGAATATAGCCGTGTCGAGTTTCACATTCATTCCTAATAAATAGCTGACGTTTCATAAAATTTATACTTTACTTTATATATATTAAGTATTTAATTATTTATATTTTAATTTACATTAACATTTTTAATGTGACTAAAAATACATATTTCAATCTTTCTATCTCAAATCACTCAATTTAGATGTCTCTGCAAAATTGATCTTTAGTCAGCTTCAATTATCGTTTTCCTATTTTTGTTCCTAATTGACATTAACTATTCTGAGTATCTTATGTATCTGCGACAATTTAGAACTGTCCAAATCCTATTAACCTCTTGTCTTAAAATATCGTCACGCTCGTGGTGACGAATTATGGTATCGATTTGGAGAAAAAAAAAAAAAAATTACAGTGCCACAATTCGAATTTAAATTCTTCAATTTGAAAATTAGAAAGTACAAATAATCACATAGAATGTTTTAATACTTCACATCTTACGTAATGTTACGATATAATGATTAATGCTTTTGTCGAGAAAGTTCAAAAAGAAAATCGTAAGGCAAGTGGTTAAGTATTCTGAAAATACTAATTGATATTTTATGTATTTGCAATAATTTAGAACTGTCCAAATACTTGGGCACTATAATGTTTAATAATATTTAATATTTAGTATATTAATAAGTATATAATAATAATAATAATAATAATAATAATAATAATAATAATAATAATGATAAAAGTATTTAATATATTAATAAGTACATAATAGTAATAATAATAATAATTTGGACAATCGTGTATGTAACATGACGTAACTGCACGTAGTCTTAATTCGATGGCCCAAGGGCTGTAAATTCTCCGTCATCAGCATCATTGTACACCTTTATTGATTTCGATAATTAATTTTGAGCGGCATGGCGTTTGCTGCTCGCTCTTCGAGGAACATCGAGAAAACGAATTCCTCGAAGCACGCAGCCGTCGTAGTAAGGAATTGCTAAGGAGTTGGAAGCTTCTTCGTTCGGATCATTACGAGATAAACTAATATGTGCCGGACCATTATGAGCGTGCTTGAAATTCCGCACCGCCTCCGTTTTCACTTTAATCCAGCTTCTTTCTCTGTTCGGAGGACGGTCGAATCTCGTCTACGCCTTTTATTCTAACCCCTTTCCCTCTCCGTCGTCTCATGGAACGTTCGACGTTCGAATTTCTTTTTTTTATCACTGAAAGTGACTTTAGCGGGGGTAACCCAGAAAATCAGGCCTCTTCAACTGCAACGCTAATGCAACGAAAATTAGCGATTGGTCGATTTGGGTCACATGATTCATGACGGGGCGTGGGGTAGACCTAGAGTAGGAGTGGCGTTGTTTGGTACTGAGCGATCGCGCTTGTAATTTGTTTTTCTTTTTAAGCAATTCGCGTAAAAATAATTTTATCCTGCGCTTGTATTTTCAATTAATCGAGATATGGAGTTCAAGTTTTGTTAAAGAGTCAAAGAAATAAATAATTTTTTAATTTAGTAAAACGAACGAAGAGTTAAAAAATATTATAGATAGAGATGGTTGTTATTAAATCACCGATTTTCATTTCATTTCATTTTATCTTTTACTTCGATATTTTACTCTTTGATATTCGAAGAGTAATCTTTTCGTTCATTCAGAAAAGGTTGTACAGTGTGTGCTTTACTCTAAAACATTGATTACTACGATTGTTGATTGGAATTGTTTTATTCTTCCTCTTTCAACAACACTTTCCCGTACTCGTGGAATACGAACCTTTCATTTTGTCAGTGTAATCTGATACTTTTACAAAATTGGCTATATTACACTTGGCTGGCCAAAGTGTAATTGAATTGTTGCAGCTCCGTATTGATCGCTTTCTCAGATTTCGATAGTTTAACAGTGCGCAATAACTCAGCGATCATTGGTAAACCCATAGAACGATTTCTCGTGAATAGAAATCTAACTTCGAGATATTGAAAAGCTTTCTTCCCTGTACAAAGCGATCCTTTCCTATTCTACTTTTATAAAATATCCTGCTCGTCATTTTTTTCTCGTGAAAGTCGCTACAAAATATATTTCTAGACGTTTATATCATTGTAGATTTATCATTATCTCGAAGTAATTAATTTTTAATTTCGTCGAGAATTGAAAAAATGTAACAAAAAAATTCTTTTTAATTTTCTAAATAAATTGTCAATGATCATTTATCTCCTCTGTATTTAGTATTTTTTAATAATTTGTAAATTTATCAAATTTAAAAGCCTCGGGACAGTCAAACTAGTTCACAATTTTCAAAAAAATCAGAAAGGTCCACCATATATAGAAATTGGATTACAATTTTATTTTTCAAATTATAATTAAACATTTGTTTCATCTGCAACGTATTTTCTAATAGTTTATAAATTTATAAAATTTAAGAGTATAAATTTAGTTGAAATAATTTAAAAAAAAACACAAAAATGAGAGAGAACTACTTTATATACAAAATTGAACAAAATATTTTTCCTCAGTAATTCTCTGATTAAAATGTCATTAAACGAATCTGAATAAATATATCTCTTCCGTATTTCATATTTTTTCATAATTTAATACGTTAATAATTACCAATTTCATAATTAAATTCAGATTTGTTTTAGATTCGACAATTATTAGTTCCTGCTGAAATACAGGTATCGCTATTAATTACAGATAGCTGTGTAATTATTATTATATGTAAAAATTTGGAAATTTAAAACGAAGTTGCACAATTTTAATGTAAATTATCTGTATGTTAATAAATAAACAATTAAATAATTACAATCTTACATAGTAAGTTTTACGTATTAAATATCGTCTGAACTCTACAAAGATTAAACATAAATATTATAAAACATTTGTTGCAATATTCAATAATTAAACATTATAAATTTTAAATCATATATAGTTATTTACAAACAAAATTTCAATTAGAAATTATTTATACTTTAATAAACAGGTAGTTGTAATCTCGCACAAAAAATTATATTTTGAAAGTGGTGTTAATCCATTTTCTTTCGTTTTGTGATGCATGTGTCTGCGTTTGCATCAATTATGCAACTCCATTAAGCAACGAAATTTTAATTTGTCAAAACTGAGGGACGAATATTTGAAGACTTAAATCTTCATTAATTAATTAATTCGTTTATAAATAGTTTAAATTAAATTAATACACGTAAATTTCTTTCGTTTCCTCAGTTTTGTCGAAACAGACATAAACGGTTCACACGTTGAGCACAATTACAAGTAGTAAACCATAGTTACGTTCTTTCAGAAGTGAGGGGAATAATATCGCGAAATATCAATAGACGTAATCTAAAGCCAGCTTAATATATCTGTCGATTGTAAAGAAAGCAATGAAAGCTATTGAATTTCAGTCGTTCCTTTAGTCCGATTTCCGATATTTCGACCATACATTAAATTCGTCCTCTGTGCTCCCCGACCTTATACCAATTGTAGACATAATACTTTTTCCATTCCTTTCCTTTCGCCGTCTCAATATTGAATCGCTTGTACTCGCTTATGCCATTTTGCAGATGGGTATGTATGACAGCCATATTTTGGTCGTCTTCAGAGGATTTGCATAAAACACGCCGAAAGAGAGAATTTCTGTTTTAAATGTTGCTACACCAGCGATCACGTGGACCTCCCGATCCCTGCTCTCGAGAGCCAAAAATAAATGTAAATTTCATTTTACGTGAAACCTTCTTACGTCACGTACCGACCGAACACACACATATGTACATACACGTACACACGTGGGTTTTCATTTTCTCTTTGCATTCGTAATGAGAGCAAACGAGAATTTATAATTGATTATCTAACAAGAATTAGGTAATTCTAATCCTAAACTGCTTAACCAGAGATGGAAACTGATTAGGTGATGTTACGTGATGTGAATAAATGAAGATTTGAAACAAATGTTAACGCGTTTCATTATGAAATCAATCTTTCATTAACTCTCTGCCTTGCAATTATTTTAATCTACGTGATGCATACTCTCTCACTTAAAAAGTTTTCAAATGTGTTGTTGATATTCGTTTTAAAATTGAAAAAATGGAAGGGTAAATATTTACGAAAAAGATATCACTCTTCGGAATCACATGTACAAGCGGGTGATTTCTCATACGCATACAAAAAAAAAAAAAAAAAAAAGAGAAAAGTACAGAATAAAATTTGTTTGAGGTTTCATTTCCGAGAAAGTCGAGTGTGATGATTTATCAGATAGGCTTGAAGTTAATTAATTCTGGACATAATAAAATAAAATAACAAAAAGTTAATCTACGTGTAAAAATAAGTAATTTTTGACGCACCTTATATTGTCAAAATTATCATCGTGAATAATATTACGAAGATTTTATTTGTTAAAATGTTATTATACACATAAAAATTTTTTCGAAATGAAACACACAAATTTCTGATTAAATTGCAATCAAATTTAAGAGCATATTTGGTTTGGGTTATACTTTTTTAACTTCATAATAATTTCACTTCATAGTAAAACCCACACGTTTGCTTCAAATATACTGAGAAATATGATTGTACATAATTTTCGGAGCTCTATTTATTAAATTTCTATTCTATTTTCTTTGTTAAACTGAATTTATAGAGCATCTTTTAACCTGAAAGATTCAATAAAATCCCTATTACTTAACTATATTATACTTAACTATTACTTAACTATATCTTAATTATTAATAATAATTTTCAGTATATATTAAAAATTCAAACTACAGTTAGAATTAATCTTTTAGAGGTACAATTTCCTCTATTGTCATCCAGTTGAATGATAATTTATGATAATTTATGCCAGGTGTGTGATTTAATATTACAGGAGGTTGAAGAGAGAGTAATTTGAATAATTAATTATTTCACTAAATTTGAATTTACCTTGCGTATCAATTTAAATTACTGAATTAGGTTTACTATTCGAAGATTATTCTATTGTTAAAAGTAATATGTTTGTTATAATTGCGTTGATGTAATGATAAATATTTTTAATTTCTAATAGCGAATTTCTTCTTCCTTGATGTAATATTTAATTAAATAAAAAAGGCAAAATTTCAATTGAATTATAAATATAATTAAATATAAATAATAATATTATTAACACAACGAATGGTCAGAACATTTTCTTATATAAATTCATATTCGGAATGAGAATCCTGAAAATTGTTGGGGACATCTTCCATTCAATCCGAACAGTTTTTTAATGCATAAATTAATTAAAAGAGACTGCAGATGAAAGACACTGTAATAACTCCATTTCAAGAATTTTTGATTTTCTAAATTGATAACTTTTGTAACGGTAGAACTTATTAATTAAGGACGAAGAAATAATTTATCAATTTCTTTCAATTTAATAAAAGAGAACAGAATCTGAGTGGACGATACGATGATGAAAGAATATCAAGCGAAACCTTCAAATGTACTATCGTAACAGATAGAATTTGATAATGTAAATTAATTGAAAAAAATTACGAATGAAATGTCGTGTTAACGCAACATTGATCCTTAATGAAAGAAATAATTACTTTCTAGCTAAAGGAGAAATTCGTTTTCACCACTAAACATTGTGACAAAAATGTACAATAATTCCGAGTCTTCAAGTTTAATTTAAATTCAATAAATACATAAACATAGATTGTGTGTATCGAATCAAATAGAAATAATTATTCCAATTAAATATTAAATTAAATATTTTAAAATTATATTTGAAATATTTGAATACGGTCTTTATCTTTATTTACGGTCAATAATCAATTTATAATCAATATAAAAGTATATAAGTTTCGAATCGTACTTTAAAAATACTTCTGCCTAAAATATGGAAGTGAATTTCAGAGAAATAGCACGCATACCGTGAACTATGGTAATATCTCAGAAATTACAAGCACTTAACTGAGATGAAATATCGTCACTCGGGGGCACATCGGTGATTACATCGCTATATTGAAACGAAGTGTCTTGGATGACAGTCAAGCATCAACGTAAAATTATTAAATTGTTACTTTTGACGCGGATAGAGAATGCTTATCATAGACTTGATTAATGTTTGAACTAAAGTAGTTTCATACGTTTATTCGACGATAGAGGATGAACTTGAACGACGAACTTTGTTTCAGTTTCGTTTAAGCAAAATTTTGGATTTCTTCGTACTATCGTACTAGCGAGATTATTGTCTGCGTAATTATGTGACATTATTTTAGTTTATCTAGTTTAAGAATTTAGCAACACGTCTATTTGACAAAAATATCAAAAATTAAATTAATATTAAATTTTAAATAAAGCGATTAAATTAATATTTAAATTTAAAGTAATACTTTTGCTTAAAATGTTGGAGCATCTTTTGCTTTTGGACGAAACGAACTTTTTCGCACATTTTTCTAAGAAATAATGTTATTATAATCGGAAGTTCTATTTTTAAATATAATTAATTAGGATTTAAATATATATAAATGAACAGTGTTTAAAAACATTTGTTTAACTAAAAAATGTAATTATATCTTTTGAAACTGTAACGTGCTCAGAATTTTTGAACATATATATAAATCTTCAAATGAATTGTAAGTTTAGATTTTATTATTTAAGTTAATAAATATAATACAGGGTAATTCACATAACTTGTACACTTGGAATAACTTTTAAATTAGGCGTCCAATGGAAAATTGTTTAATACAAAAGTTGTGTGGTTTTAAGGAAGGCAAAATATGGCAAAATAGATAAAATTAAAATAATTGTTAATGTAATCACATAACAAAGATAAGAACACTATTTTGAGTAAAATTAACATTACTCTCTTAATAAAAAATTACTAATTAAATCAATAAAAGAATATAAAATATACACAAACAGTAATAGCAAAATAGAATGATTATTAGAATATATTACGCAGATTTATCTACTTTTAATTATGAAACTAAATAAAATATATTACATATATTTGTGAAATGAACCTAATAGTTAGTTAAATTTATTTCTTTTAATTTATCGAATACAATAATACAATAATATACAAAGTATAATGAAAATAAGGTGAATCTTTAATACAATCTATAATATATACAAAAATAATAACAACAATTTTATGATCCCAATTGTGTGGTATTCCTCTATTAAATTTATAATTTATGCATAGTCGAGAATGCTTATGCTTGATTGTTAATTACTGCATTAAATTGGAAAGATTAGTATTTCGATAGATATATGAATATAAATGTTTTCATATGTACACAGAATATAATTTACAATTGAAATGTAACAAATTACAAACGTAGCTGGTTATTAACAATAATTGTTATATGGAATCGAACAATGAATTATATAGAATAGATATAAAAGAAAATAACATTTCTTAGTAAATTATACATGAAAAATGATTTCAATGTCATTATTTATAATTTTTTTAACCAAATTTGGTAATCGAAATTAATAAGTCTTTTATCATTAAATTAAAACTAAAAAATGTTAAATTTTATTGTCAAATTTAGCTTAAATTTGATAAATTGACATGTTAATTAACTTTAAATTTAAAACGTATGCAGGTAAAAATCTAATGCACAGAAGAAAGATGTTGATCTCAATTATCACAAAGTGATAACTAAAAGTCATTAACTTTAAATATTTAAATAATATCCAAAAGCAATCTATAAGTTAATATATTCTGGAACTTTCAACTGACATTAACATCAATTCATAGATTAATTACATGATATGCGGCAGTATAAATGTGTCTAATCGTAATTCATCAAAATGTCCAATAGTAGGAATAATGTTAAATTATACATATAAATATAACATTATAATACTAATGTAATTATTTCTGAAATGTTGGATCTACTTCAAGCCATTTCAACCTTTACTTTGGAATAAATTATTCAATAGAATTCTGGTTACCATGAAACGTACCATATTTTCCTTTCAAATGCTGGAAGTATCATTGTTTAAAGGTTAATCTGGTATTATATTTCAAACATAAGATAAAAATAAATTAAGAGAAATAATAGTGTTTCATCGAGAAGTTTGATTAGATCAAAATAATAATTACAATTGTTATTATAAACCTAACTTTCACTTATTAATTATAAATCTTATAATTATTATTTATGTACCACTCACAATCTACTCAGAAATAATTGTCTATTTTACTTTAATCATATTACTTTTTAAGGTTTGGCAAAATTGGCTCAGTAGTCAGAATTTTCAATCAAAAACTTTTTTTTGAAAAAATGTTAACCTGGTATGTTAAAAGAAGTTTGTTATATTTTAATAGATATTTTAATAGATCAAAATGATCAATTCGTAACTTTTTCTAGAAATTTTATAGATACGCGACAATGTATTTTTGGAGATTTAAATTTTTCCTAAAATGTCTAAATAAAAATTTGTGTACTTATTATATATATCTTATAGCTTTTTCGATTTCTTCCATTTCTCTGATAGAAATTTTATTGTAGGTATTATAAATACTACTGCTTTAATTGTAGGTATTATAAATATTATAATATCTACAATATTTATAATGTCTATTCGATATAATAACATCTATTGTGTTTGTCATTTATTATATCTATCACGCATTATAAAATGTCTTTTGTTCGTTTAAATTAAATGAAAATAGATGTTTAGACTGCGTCTGCCATTATAGCATAAATCTTAGGACAGAAAGTTTCACAGAGTGGACATAACGAAGAAAAGTATATATTTAATAATTAGTAACACCGATTTTTTGTTCGTTTAATTAGGTATATTCCCAAAAATATGAATTCGCAAAAAGATCCGCAGTCTATTTATTACTGAAAGCAATAATAACATCGTCAATATCAACCGTATTATTTTTCTATTATTAAATTTCTCCGTTAAAATCACCGTGACAAGGATACGCCTTCGAATACTATACGAAAAACTTTGTGTTTGTTTCAGATCATTTGCCGTTGTATTTCCCATGACAGTCGACGCAAAACAAGTGAAAGTTCGTGGGAATGCCTTTCTGGCAAAAGGGTGAGCCGAGTGGCTCCGCGTTCTACCGATTTTTGTTGCGACGACCCTGTTTTTGGTACATCGACAACTTATTGTGAAACAAGGACGCGCGGAACATAGCTGATATTTGGCCCGAGAACAACTTTATGTCGGTAACCAGAGCCGGTGAGCAAAACGCCAGAAAAGGCGCAACAGGGAGTTAAAGAGAAAGAGCATTTCTGTTCTTGTCGATTGAAACCAAGCTACGTCACTACTTCCAAGATGCTACCTGCCAACGTGGTATCCTTTGTGAAGAAGGTAATTATTTATACTTTTTATTTTAATTGTTTCTTCTAACGTGACTGTCACGCGAGTTTTGTACGTACGTACGTAGACAATATTTGTCTCATTTGATTTTGACATTTAGATTTACATCGATATTATTACTCGTGGTGAAAAATGTTTCGCTGAAGTTGAATGGAGAGGGAAACATTGCGATATTACCTGTTTTTTGGAGACATATACTTGTTTAAATGGAGTCATATATTTTTCATACAAATTGTATATTTTTCAATCGATGCGTTATAATTACTTTAACATTATGTCAATACCAGCATTACATTAAGATTCTTATCTACTTAAAATAAGATTTTATCATATTTTCATAGGATTGTCACACTTTTGTCATAATTTTTTTATGGATCATATATTGATATTTTAGTCTATACTTTCATCTGTAGAATGCAAAGTTTAGATATTAAAATTTGGAATGCTCTATATAGTAATTGAAGCGAAATATTATCAAATAATGAGCTATTTAGTATTGGTTATAAACTCTCTCACGATTCACGTTTTACTTCATGCAGAAGTGCTGTAGATTCTTACAAACATTTTAGAAAATGTCCCTTTAACAAATTTATTTAAGGCACATTGCATTTGCGAAACTTGACAGAGTCGAAGAAATTTTTATCGTGAACAATGTTCACATTATGGGAAACCAACTCCTCTATCAAATAGATAAAGTTTATTCCCTGAGAAATCGCGGAAGATTTAGGTCACTTTTACATTCACGCAAAGAATTATTCATTAGATAGATAAAATCTGCTTCGAGGAGAAACAAAGTATTATACGTAAATCCTCCGAAACTTTCTGCGTTTCTCTTCTGAGGTGCACGAATTTTTTTCAATTTATAAATTTAGAATTAATAATGCAGAATTTTAAAAATTATATGCATTTCGTTTATAAATTCGAAACAATTGAAGAGATTACGTCTTGCTGAATCTTTTAATCGGTCTCGTTAATTCTCTTACAAATTTATAAATTAAGAAGACAGTAGACTGCAATTTTTCTTTTTTATCACTGAAAGTGATTTTAGCGGGGGTAAACTAGAATTAGCGATTGGTTGATTTGGATCACGTGATTCGTGAGAGGGCGTGGGGTAGATCTCGAGTAGGAGTGGCGTTGTCTAGTACTGAGTGATCGCGCTTGTAATTTGTTTTGTATCGATTCAAATGTTTGCATATCAACAAAATTTTATGGGAAGAAGGTTGTCTTCATTTCCTAGTCAGAACAGTTGCTTCTGGACCTTTTAGTGAGACGAATCGTATTGGGGTACAAGTCGTGCAGTCTTTTTTTTTTTTTTTTGCGAAAATTTATATTTTTATGAACACGATCGAAGAAACCGCTGAACTTGAACATTTTATACATTCTTGCGTACACTGTAGTAAATTCCACGCATTACTACATTTTTAAATGCATAAAAATCCGCTTCAGTTCAAATAATAAGGAACTTATTGACTGACAAGAGGAGAAGAAACGATCGCCCTTCAAATTAACAGCAATAAAACGAGACGGTTTTATCTCGCACTTTTTTTTCGCCAAGGCAATGAAATCTATTTATCGAAGCAATTTCGTGAGAAGGTGTATTCGCAGGTGTCGTAAAACGGACAGGCGTACATATGCGAGCGAACGGGCAGCATTTTGCTCTTTAGAAACCCGACCCCCTGTCAGGATTTACAACGTCTACTTACACGTAAGTGAGCTTGAACGTGGCCTTGTTTCTTTGTATCACCGCAATCTGACGTGAGTTAGTACCAACTGACAATGAATTATATTCCATCGTACGCTGGCAGCTCGAGTGTGGTATTAAATGGCATTGTTTCGAGATCGTGTCAAGATCTTGCGATCGAAACGAGAGGATTAAACGGGTTACGGTTTAGGACAGTCCTCCGGGGACGTTCTCCTTCGACGTCCAATTTGTTACGTCTCAATGTGACAGAGATTTTGTCGCACCACGGAGAGAAGAAGCTGCGCGATGCACTGCGAGCACGTCACGAATTTATTTGTTGGATACCCCGCTATAAATACGACGAAGCCGATCGATGATATCGGGGTTTATTTTTGACGGAGGAGTATTGGCCTGTTCCGTGAGTTCGTAGCGGTTCGATAGTCAGCTACGAAACCACCGAGTTTGCGATCGTGGCAACTATCAGTCCTTGGAATTGTTCGCGCAGTAATAAAGGACTAGTTACGACTGTCATCGATCCTTTTGTTACCAACGGCGACTATAGTTGTCCAATATTTAATCGGCTCGATGTGTCCTATCGGTCAGAGTTGGGCAGTAATCGACTTTGCGATCATTGTTGAAATAAATCAGTAGTCACGATTGATTTTTGTATCATGTAATTGATTTACGTTTTATTTGTATTAATTTATATTTTTTGTTTCTTCACATAGCTGTAATCACATAGAGTTGTGTTATTCGATATAAATAAATGTCATTATTAAACCGCTTGCAGTTTGAATAGATCCATTAGTAGACCATGACTAGAGAGAATATTTAGGCGTATTCTTTGCTGTGCAGTATTATTATTGTTAAATTTGGAATTTAATTTTTAAAATTTTTTACTGTTTACAATTCTCGGATATACTGATATACTGATATGTATAAGAATGATTCTTCATTGTGATATGCAATGAAGAATCATTTTGAAAATTTTATAAATGAAATCGAAAACACGATCTTATGAAAAATTACACATTTTGAATACTTCACTCTGCTATATGATAATTGTAGAATATTTAATTTTGCGATATTTTTCAATAAAATAGATATAAGAAACGTCGTTATTTGTATTAATATTTAAAATTTTTATTTTTTTTTTAATAGAGAAAAATTCTCGCTGTGGTATTAAGGCTACGAAAATTACTATTTGATTTTGTTCCTGTCGATGAAAGTATAAAGAAAGAGCAAAGGATACTGTATAAATAAATTAGATTCTATCCGTCGGACCTGGGATAGCCATTCGATAAAAAAGATCAAAGAGGCAAACTTCATCTAACGAAAGAAGTTTTCCATTGGATCTTTGTGAATGCTTTTGGTGAACGATACGATGGCAAGTTGACGTTCAATTCATCGAATAGAGGATAACACGTTGATTTGTTGTACGGACGAAAGTTTAGGCGCTAGAAACTTTCGTTCGAGGAACACTATGCCTGCAAATAAATTCTGTAAGTTTTCTTTTCCTCTTAGAACAAAACTTCTGGTTTCGATTAGCTTTGAGTTAGGTTTCATTGCAAAAATATATTGGAGTTTATTAGTCAGTTGCGTACAGTATGATCAAAAGTAGGAGTGAATCTTCGTTAAGAAGGTAAGAGAAAATGTATGTGGAATAAATCTTTTTCTTTTGAAGTTTTCTTTCTTTTTAGAAAATTGAACGTGAAGATTTGTTTAGTACGTGCAAACTATCGACAGTGTAGAAATAAATAAGCGTGAAATTGTTTCAAATATGCTTGAAAAAGATAAAAATAGATAGATAAAAACTGTAAAATAAAATTTCTTTGTTTAAATCCTATCTTTTTTATTTTTACGATAAATTATATACAAATTATACGATAGGAATTATTATTTTTCTGAGTAAATTGAAAACAGCATGATACTAACAATAAGAGTCAATTATCAATTTCCATCGTAATAAGGTAATATGTGCATATTATTTTATCAATTATCTTTTATAAATTATTAATTTCAGTAATTTATTTCTTATAAATTTTTATGAACTATCATTTATAAATTCTTAATCTTTTATCATTAATTACACTGATTATTAATCATTAATTATATGTTATGATGCACATAAAAGTTGCGTAGAATTGTAAAAGATAATGCAGAAAATACTGAATATGGAATAAATTGTCTAAAATTCTCCTGAAAAAATACAGTACGCTCTACTTCATACCATCGTTTGTTTGTGTTAAAAATTATGGCCATTTGCTTAGTAAAGCTTTTTCTAAGTGTGTATTTTATGCAACTTTTGATAGAAATTAACCGCAAATGTTGCAATCAAAATGAAATTAAAATCAGGAAGTGAAAAAAATAACGATGACAATTTTATTATTCTGCACATGTAGCAGTTTGTCAAATAAAAATGTATCATCGTGTATTCCTCTGACAGGATAAATACTTTCCCGTAGCTTAGTTAAAATCAGTTTTCATTATTAAATCAATTCTAAATTCTTTTTAATTTATTATCAAGATTTATTTTTATTACCACGCATGTATCGAAATAAAATAAAAAATAAAAAAAAAATATTGCTTTATAAAGCAGATTAGATAAATCGTAACATCTTGTGTTTGCAGAACGAACAGAATATCAGGAATTAAGTAAATTTTATACATTTAATAACTTTGGTCGATCTTCGGTTTGTATTTGTACAACTCATGTACACGAATAATAAAATCTGCTAGTCAACGTATGCAGTTAAGCGATTACCTGTTAAATTTATACCATCAATATTTTAAAAGTTATATATGCGTACAAATTGCAAGTATAAATGGTCGACAGAAGTCTCACATTATTCAATACGGAATGGTCTTGGCATTTAGTAGTGATTTTAAAATAAAATTTGCTTAATGATTACCTGTTAAATTTATATTACCAATATTTTAAAAGTTATGCACATACATTATCGTGCATAAATAACTGGATACTTTCCATGCAATTTCATTAAGAGCTTGATATTTTTATTACGCTTCGATAGTCACAACTGATGAACGTTTCTCTACTGTTAATTTTCTGCATTTTCAAGTTTCGTATTTACTTTTAATAAATATCTGATGTTTCAAGAAATCCGTATAAACTTTTTCAATATGATTAGAAACGCTTATTTCAATCGTTGTAAATTTTCAAGAGTGAACATAATTAAAGTCACCCTGCAAAGTCTTCAGTTACCTAACTATTATATTTGTTTGCTCTTTTTGTCAATATCTATTAAATGTGCACGTTAAGATTAAATTTGAATTTTATTTTACATTTCAAAAATTTAGAAGTGTTCGAATACTTAGTTGACAAAAGTCTTACGTTGTATTGCATAATTATATTTGAGATAATAAATCAGAAAAAATAAGACACAGTAGTGTATAAAGCAAGAATATTGAAATATTCTCACGCTTACAAATATTCATAAATGTTCAATTTACATGTTATTTTAAGTTTAAGTTTAATCATGAGGAATTATTACATATTAAAAAGGATATAATAATCAATAAAATAATAAATAAGTGATATAGATATTATATACTAAAATTTGATTCATATAAATGAAATTCTACAGTACATGTTTCATAAACATGTGTTAGTGTACGTTTACGTGATTGTGTAACAGAACATTGTCAAATGTTCGCAAATTTGTATTCGTACTGTTTGGTCAAGCAAATGTACGACCAAGTAGATAAACAGTAACAGTGGAAATGTTGGTTTCCACTATGGTTCTACATAGAATTTTCACTTAAAGCGGTTTCCATTACGCTCTCTGATCGACCTATCTAGCCGCAACCATGGACGACTCATTAATTAGACGATCGACAGTTGAAGATATCTTACCAATTTCCTCTTTCCCACTTCTTTTTCTCTCTAATTTCTTCTGGAGACTGTTACAATTAGTCGAAGATATATGATTTAATTGTATCAATGAACAACAGTTGGCAACATTTGAAGTGGCAATAAAAAATAAATTTGAAATGCTTTTATGCAAGTACTAGGTAATCTCGTAGTAATTTCTTAGTTCATTTTACGTCAACGTACATATCATGTTTCACGTGTAATCCATTATGAACTTTTAGACAACAATCACACTGTGATAAAATAAAAATAACTCTGGAAAATGTTGAAAGTTTTAATGGAGAATTCGTATCGCACCAGTCTAATTTTTAACTAATAGAGAATTCAACAGTAGCGAGCACATAAAATCAATAACGAATGCTTTTTTTCCAAAACTTTTTCAAAATAGCATGAAAAAGTTAATTGAGAAGTGGTGAAAGTCATAGATGTTTCAAAATAAATGTAAGTATTAATTTTATGCATTGCAATTAAAATCAGACAAACATTAGTTGTGGGATATCTCTGTAATTAAATAATTGAGATACTAAAAAAATTGCGTGGTATATTTTAGATAATATATTTTTATTTGTAGATTGGCTAGAATTTTTTTCATAGATGTTGCATATTTCTTTGTAATTATGGTGGTCAGTGAACTATGGATTTTTGAAAAATTTGTAATGTACAAAATGGACATAATATGTAAAAATGTATAAAATATATGAATTAGAGTATTTATTATAATACTTAGATAAAATATTATTTATTTAGTTATGTTAAATTATTTTTTTATCTTGAAATTGGAAACAATCAATTTTATAACATTTTTACTTAAAAAAATTGATGAACATAAAGCCGAGAGTCACACTTATATACTTCAAAAACATTTTAACTCTTTGATGTTTCATCTAGTTTCGATTTACCAAGAGTAATATTGTTTTAAACGTAAAACGAGTGGTTTTCTAATGGTCTCCACTTGTTAGATTCGTTTTAGTTCACGGGAGGAAACAGCAAATAAATTCAATAAAGGATTTCGGTCAAACGAATGGGAACTACCTCAACAAAAGCGGTGCATTGCGTTAGTAACTGATATCCAGGTTTTGTTTGATCAAAACTGTGGACTCACAGTGACCTGTTTCGCGAAAGATTCATGAGGGTTGCGTTAAATCTGTCACGAGCCCGTTACCGAATAAATTGCGTTTGACATACAATTTGGTTTTCCAGTTGTTTTCTCCATTCTGCACGAATCTAACAGGATTAATGCTCTCTAACCTGTTAACTCGGCTGAAATTAAGAGACGAATTGTCAATCTCTACTCTAGTAAAACACTGCCTATTACTAAATTGAATTCAATTTGAGAAATACAGAATGTATAAAGGAAAAATTAAAAATTAGACATTTCATCTGTTTCCGTTTTTGTCGTAACAGTGGTCAGAGAATATTATCGAATTAAATAAATATTCTAAAATCACAGTTTTACAGAGTACAATATTCTTTGTTTTACTTTTTTGCATTTTTTTTTTTTTTGTTTACTTCGTTGTGCTTTCGAAATATTCCAAAAACGTTTTACGTATATTTTTCAGATTTTTTTTGAAATTTTTATTTGAACAATGAAATATGCACGACGAATATACTCGTTAGACATTAATAAATTGACGTTAAAAACAAGGCATTTTAAACATGAATGTTTTAAATACAAATATGTTTTCTCAAATTGTTTTTATCTAGAATGAAAATTTATTCCCAGTGAAAAGAAGCTAATACAAGTTTTCATAATTTTTTCTCAGCGTTCTTATTTTCTATTTACAGAAATTTAAAAAAAAATATTTGTAAAACTAGACATTTAACTTCAAAATGACAGAACAAAGTACTTAATTTATATTAAAAGTAATATTATTTCGATAAAAATATAGATAACAAAACTTGAAGCGAAAATTGCTCATTCTATTGTTATTTACATTTCGACATATTGGAATTTAATTTCAGATTACAATAAAATTGTTGAGAAATGCATTATATGAGATAATTTAACACGTCGTTCATTATTTTCATATTATATCGTTTTATATCGTCATGAATTAAAATATATTCGTATTTTTTCAATAATATTTCTCTAGTTTCATTATTTTCTTATTTATGCATATGGGTTTGAAATTTAAACCTCACAACATATTTTATCTGCTCATGCTACTAGCAGACATTCTTTATTCTGCTAACGTAAAGTTCAGATAAGATATTCGATATATAAAGAAGACAGTGGTATATATTTTCATTTTACACATTTTGTCACATGAAAATAATTAATCAAATTTTCTATAAATACGTAAGAATCCGCAATCTATTTATTAGTTATCATTATAATTTTTGAGTGTAATTAAATTAAATGTATATTATTTACATAATTATAGATAACTATAAATATATATATATAATTATATGTATATTGTATAATTAAATTGAGTTGCATCGCAATCAACATACTATCAAGAATACGTAATTAATTATACATTTATTTACTTAAAAAGAATCAGAACATACTAAAGAGTAATAAATAAAATGTCCAAATTTAAAGTTAAATTAAATTAAACTAAAAGCATAGGATTTACATCTGCTTTTAACATCTGTTCTCATTTCGCACGAGCAAATCGTTCAAACTCGTGGTTCTGATCTTCGATCATCCGCAACGTCCATCCGTCCTGCAATTTTCTCGTTAACAATTCATACTAACACTGTGCGAAAACGAAAGAAAAAAAGAAGGAAGCGATACACAATGGGGCGACAACGAAAATACCGTCGATTGAATCTGATCGTCAATGAGCGAAAGGTCGCGCCATTCACTTGGTCGTACCACTTGGAGACGCGTACACGTGCCAGCGTTATTCGACGTATGTGCACGTAGTATGCATAGACGTTTCGATTCGGTTACAGTTCAACCGCGTTTTCGTTTTCCAGACTGCCTAACAAAAGCTCGCGGCACGCGGTTATGGCCAAGCCGAACGTCGGCTATGTGTTGCCGCCGGAAGGCCACTGTAGAATATCGGTCGTTTAATATTCCCCTCTCCGCCATCACTCCTATCTCCCTCACCCCCTGTCGAATTTGCATTCCGGAATTCCATCGCTCACTCGGATTACGATAGCGCGCGTTCCTCTTGGCCTCTTTGGAATCCTCCCAAAAGCCGAGCCTGCGTTCTATTCTGCCCGGCGGATCGAAGGTCGAAGGACAGAACACGCTAGCGTTCCGCCTCCGTGAACTTGTATGCATGTATCATCGGCCTAGCTTACAATGCTGTTCATAATTGCTCTCTCTCTCTCCGAAATCATGGATCGTGCGATAGTGAGTTCTGCACGGTGCATTAGAATGTCTGTTACTATTAATGTAGTAATAACACTAGTATTATATCAATTACAATTATATTTTTACATATACTATATATACATATATTATAGTTTCAGATTATTTTGTAGAATGCTACTTTTGTCAGTAATAACAACAAATAATGCTATTAATAATATTGTGCATAATTATGAAAATATTAATATATTAAATGATAAAATAATTTACACCATTTTCTATTTATATCTATTAGTACTATGACACAGTAATAATATAGTAATACAACAGTATATAACAGTAAGTATAATAATTATAACACTATAATACTATAGTAATATATATTATTACAGTATAATATATTAACTAGTATCTAGTAGTAATAGTTTATTTGCTAATTTACTAAACAATACTAACAGATTTAAGGAATAAGTTACGCAATATTGCATAATCATTAATATTTTTAATATTGTGACCGTCTGCATAACAGAAATGTATGTCTTTGTATATCTGTTTATATAGTAACTTTCTTCTCAGATGCTGAAGTATATTTATATGCATATTTGTATGTAGACAATATACATATTTATACAATATAATATATTTGGACAAACTAAATTCGTGAAGATAAATGATTAAAATAAACGAAATATATATGGTGATTGTATCATTGTACGATCGATTATATTCCAGGCAGTGTGGATATTTCTGTATTAAGTGATTAAGTTTTTGAGTGCTCGCTAAACTTGCCATAAAATTTAATATCAAATGAAGAGCATGTAACGAATCTTTAATTCTCATCCGTCTCTTGTGTCAGTTTGATACATTTTTTAAATGAAATGTACATATTATCTTATTGTACAGATATTTTTAACATTTAATATTTTCAATCTTTTCTGATAAAGAAGTATACTGTCAGAGTATTATACAGGTATTTCTAACATGTAACATAATATTTTCGATATTTTTTAATATATGTATAACATATAATATATATTTTTAATATTCAAAATATATTTTCAGTAAATATATCAGATCGTATATTATCAGAAAATATATTATTATAATATTTGTTTTTATCTTCCTCGACAGATAATATATTGTCTTTTAATTATTATTGTTGTATCATAATTGTGCATTTAGTGTACACATCTTTTCAAAGGACGTGTATAGACATTTACAGTTTTGGAACAATAATCGCATCAACACCAAAACAAATTATCATAACGTTGAATAAAATTGGAAAGAGTAAGATCACGACGTAGATTCACATATACGTAAGCATAGGACTTACACACAGTTGAATCTAAAAATCTACTCTACCAACTACCAACAAAAAATATTGGTAGATTTAACTTATTTTACTTATTTTTTCATTGTATATATTAATTTTTTGCCACTGCGTCAATCTGACGCTAATAACAGACAAATTAAATTAGGAAAATGGGAGACCTTTTTTATATTCAGTATCTTGTATACAACATTTTAATACGGTGTCCTTTTAATTTGCAAGTTATTTCAAGTTATTTTAAGTTATTTCAAGTATGTCAGATTATCGGTACGACATTTTGCATTTAAAGGATCAGAAAAATATGATCAAATATTACTTACAAACTTGTACAAATAATAGAATTATAATTCCTTAGAGATAACGTTTCGAATTCAATGCTCAATACCAAAGGAAAACACTCGCTCCGTTCAAATTATACAGGCAGACGTATATAGTCGAGCGAAGCATCCTTCTATTTTCCGCTTGACGCAGTTCAATTTATGGCAGGTACTGTATACGACACACGCAGCGTGTATACGTGCTAGCTAAGTATTCGGCATGGAGAATCGAAGACCAGACAGAGAGAGAGAAACGAAGACGAAGAGAAGAAGAGAATGGATGATAGCATGCCAAAGAAGCGGCAATTTCGATTACTAGATTGCCTCTCAACTTGCCCGATGTTCAATTTTATTCAGCCGCAACGCAGTGAATATCGTCGAGGGTCAAGAAGTCAATCTCCGCGTGGATTGTGCAGCGTTAACTCTCCATTCCTCGTTTCTTCCAACTTAATTCATCTCTTGATATCAAATTGATGTAATGGCAAAAAAAAAAAATTAACATAATAAAAGGATAAATGATCAAATTTGCGAATCTTATTTTATTAGCAGTAAATAAACTTATTCGATTAGATGTAAAATTCACGTTAATCTCATGTATATGTAGATGTTTATATGTTGATCTCATTTTTAGTAGTTTTGTCTAAAATTACTATCACTTGTTTAGGATTCTGTGATTTGTTACAACATTCGTGATACTTTTCTTCTCATCTTCACTCTGAATACTTAATAATGGATAACAGTTCAAGATAACTACCCCCTTGGTAGATTATTATACTACTCCAAAAAGTCTTCGATCAAATTCCAAGCATTTGAAAGTATTCGAAAACATTTATTTCCATGAATTAAATTGAAGTCGCTGATTTCGTCTTTTCATATACTCGAAACAAACATAATAGTATTTGCATCTATTTTTTTTTATAAAAGTCACAATGTTTTTAAATATTTATATTTATTTATATAATATATGATATTGTATATTATATTTATTATTATATATTATTATTTAATATATTTATTTATATTATTTATATTTATTTATATTTTTGTCAAGGTAGTATTATGTGGTGATTATTATATTAGGTATTATATTCCTTTAACCCTTTGGAACTATTGGGCCGATAAGTCCAAATGTAACTTTTCATATGTTTGTCGGGATGTGTTCAAATGATATTGGCACACAAAATATTTTTTATAACAAATATTATTTACAACTCTAGCGACGTACGTTGTTATCTAAAAATGTTAAAAATATATTCCACACGTTAGAAAAAAATAAATGTCACGAAATCCCATATGACGTATAAATATATATGTAGCAAAATCGTATCAATTTTCGTAAGGAGAATGCGTCGAATCGACAGAACGGACGAGGGTTAATAAAAGATATAAACGCCCGTACGAGATAAGGGTGACAAAAATATTGATTACCTCTCGCTCCCTCGCTATTTGACAATGCCCGGACTGTGTCCTATAAGCTTCTTCTATTTACTGTGATAATGGCAGAGAAAAAGTTACTGTAAATATAGATCAGAGTGTTTGACTTTTCAGTTGGCTGTACTTTCGTCGCTTCGAGGTATGTCCGTGCTGGAAAGGGAGTCATCTAACAGCTCGTCGCGTGCTTTATTTACACGCCTGTGCGATATTTCGATGAAAAAAGATATCCAGTCGAGGCTAAGTTTCGTTAATAAGTAACCAGTGAAACAGAATCGTCTGGTGATTCTAAGTTGGTTGACATCGTACTGATCTACAGATTTTCTTTGAAGATTGATTTATGGATGAATTGGAATTTTTGAATTAACGAAATTTTATAATTAAATTAATTAAATTAGAAGATTGATAAAAATCAATAGAAAAGTTTTCAAACGTAAAGTAGTGAAAAAGCTCTTTAATTTAAATTAATACTACATTAAGTTTTATTTTGGTGTAGAAATTCATTGATAAAAATGTGCAACGACATAGAAATTTTATAAAACATGAGTCAGTCCATATGAAATAACTCGTTTTCTAGTGATTTTATAAAAAAATGTTTGAAATGAATTTATTGCGTTCGAGGAGATATAAATATGTTTTAATTTTTGGATATCTTATATATTTCGGAAATGATGCAGTCAATTGCATAAAAATTTAAATATATATATATATTATTTGAAATATATATATATTATTTGAAATTCTTTTCTTTTTTTTTGTAATTATTTGTAAAACTAAAGCTCAATTTTTTAATTAATTGAAACTTTATTTTTATTTATACAAGGTGAAAAAATATGACAAACTTATTACAGAAATTTATTAATAAACAGAACATTTTTTGATGATGTGAAGGAAAATCTCAGTAAGAAACGTGCATAATTTTATTCTGATTTTTCAACATAGACTTGATTTTTACAGACTTTATCCATACTATACTTAACTATACTTTTTCAAGTATATTGGAATTTCTGTTTTTCCGATGTTTCTATTTCAAACTAACAACGTTCGTACGAAACATTTTTTGTCGAATTTTTTTTCAATTGAGAGAATACGAAACAATTCATCCTGGTTGTGCGTCAATAATTGACTATAACGATGTTAGCATCAATTGATCAACATTTACAATTGTGTAGGCAACGTTCCAAAAATTGACCGACACGGTTTTCAACTTACATCACTCGTATGTTCCTCTTGAGAAGAAAAAGCTTTTCAGTTTTTCTTCTTTCCAAAAAAAGCTGAAATATTTACAGTATTAAAGTAAAAAATTATTGCAAGAGTCCTTACAGTTAAATATCTTTCCCTTGATTCTTATTATTTTATACTATGAATAATATTAATTTGTTGATATTTAGATTCATGCGTATTTTATAAATCAAATTCAAGTTTTACATAATTCTTTTTTAAAGTTTCTTATTTACAATAATTACAAAATGTATTGACACAGACTTTTATTTTTTAAAGTAAAATTTTGGAATTAAAAATTTTAAAGTAAAATTTGTCATTAAATGATACGAAATTTTATATACTTGAACTGAATTAGAATTAGACCGAACCAATTAAAATGTAAATAAATAAAATTGTTTATGAATATTTTTTCTATCCATTTATCAATTACAAGTATCGAATTCATCGATGATCATTCTGGAACCAAGAAACGTATAATTCGTAATTTCGCGATTTTTGCAAATAAATTATTACAAACTAGTGCAATTTATAAATTATAACCATATATTATCATAAAACTGTTACAGTTTGTCTAAATTGTTATACACGAAAAAAATTCTGTTTCATTAAACGCCTCTTTGAGAATCTAGGTCAATTATCATATTCTGCGCGAACGTGTGTCTAAAATTACACTGCGTATTCACATTCAAATGTACATGTACCATCACCATCTTAAAATTCTAGGATTTGAAAAACCATATCACGTACAGATCCCCGAGTCGCGTTCGTAAGTTCCATCGAGCCAAAGACGTTTATAACGAGGATATCGCGACACGCGAGGAAAAGAGGAAGCATCGTGAGTTTCGAAATGTGAAACCGACGATCTTTCTCGATTCAATTACGTTCTCTACTCCAGCTGTAATAACGCCGCGAGTGCGTCTAATTTTTTTTTTGTGGCGGCAAAATTTCGTCTTGAGAAACATTGCACTTAGGGAGGAAATTATTATTTCTGTCGTAGATAGTGACGACGCAATCAGATTCCGGAACAACCGGATCGGTTACGCCGGACGAAGGCACTTTCAGCAAATGGAGGCAGCTGGGAAGCGGCGTGATACGGGACGGTGAGTTTCACATTGTTATTTCTTTCGCGCACAATTAATTTTGCGTTTGGAGAATTGTGACGCTTCTTCTGTTCCTTCTCATGTTCTTGTTTCCTTCTATCTCCTATTTTAACATTCTTGTATTTCTCATGTTATTCTGTTATTTTATTATTTATTCTATTATATTATTCTTACATCATTACTATTGTAAGAATGTGATGACATAGTGATTGACGATAGTATTCGAACAGGTAGTACTTTTATGTATACGCATGCGTATTATACAAATTATTTAAAAATTTCATCGACACTATGATGGGAAGCAGCTATTATGATTGTATTAGTAAAATTTGAAATCAATCAATATCGTTTGAAATTATAGAACTGTCAGTGTCTGAACTGTTAAAGTTTTATTTACTTTTTAAAATAAATTATACAATAAATTAATCAATCGAGGCTCATTTTAAACCGTGAAGCTCTATTTTCACAATATATTGTTCATTATCATTCTGAGATATTTTCATAACACGTAACGAATACGAATACGATACTTTCTTCTCGAAGACATTGTAAATTATCGTAATATATGAAAATGTTGAAAAATTTTTTCATGATTGAATCGAAATTGCAAATTTAAAGATTGAAGTTTTTACAACGAACCTCCAAGATTTGACGTACGATTCTTTTCAACTGTTTTATCAATCACAAATGGGACAGAATGAAAAATTAAATGTGTAATTATTAGATTGTAGATTATTAGATTTTTATCCGACACATTTTTGCTGAGAAGAAAAAATAGTTTAAAAAGTAGTACATAGAAAGACATTCGTTTATTTATTATCAGGTACCGTATTTCGAATATTATGTGTTATGTACATTCTATGCTTTTTTATACATCCAATTTTCCATAAATGCATAAAAATCCGCAATTTAGTAATTACATATTATTGTACTTTATTGTATTGCATGCGTAGAATACGAGAATATACTTTGAAACTTTATTTTCAATGTTTACATACTTCTCGCACATATATCTGTAATTATAGACGAATGAAGTATAAAACTTGTATCAGGAAAGTTGCAAGAAATAGGAGAAAGTTTATAACACAATAAAAAATACAAGCTTTTATTTATATATATTATAAAAAAAGTCACTCGAATACTTAAAAATGCATCATTGTACTTTTATAAAATTTCGATGAAAAATTACAAATTAATTATAATATTTTAGCAGTTAAATATGGTGATATTAATGTAACGTAATGTTGGTAATGTTAAATATGGTAAATATTTTGTCTTCGAATTTCACAGCGTGTAATTTTATACTTAATTTGGGAAGTCTTGTCTTGTGATTATTATAAGTAGTTGCAAAAAACTCGTCTTAATTTTCTGCTGAACAAGTCATTGTAATCCCAATTACAGCCGACTTACTTGTAATTCAGAGCCTTGTCCCTCGACTTTTGCCTTCTTACTCTAAAATTAGATTGCCCTATTCTTGATACTCTTTTTAACTCACTCTTGCTTCGACTGTGCACTTCTGAGAGTATAAATTAGATATAAAAATTAAAAATGCACTAAATCGTTATTCCGAATTATTATTATAACAATTATTAATTGCTTTGGCACCATAAGTGTGACAGCTGTTGAAAGTTATTGATTAATAATTTATGAGACTGCTCGGTAATTGTTCAGGCTATATTGTCAAAATTCAAAATCAAATCAAATCAAAATCAGGCTAGACTTTGAGTAATTTTTCTATATATATGACTATCTATCTTATATGTATCACTAACTATCACTAAGATATCGTACGATTTATGTGTATTGTGTTATACAGGATGTTCGCGTTATTCATGTTTAGTGTTTTTCTCGCAAATGGTAAACGATATATGTATATGTATATGTACAATTGTATTTTAAATATCCTCAAGATATAAAGTGTTAAAAATTGACACTATTCGCCATTAAAAAACCGTCAGATTTCCGTGCCTCATTCTGTACAATTATCTACTGTACTTACGTTGTTTAAAATTATTTTAAAATCGATGATATTCATCTTATTTCAATAATTTCCAAGAAAGGAAATGTCGGTCACCAGTGATTGTTCTTTGCGATCGATCTACACCGGCGAACAAACACCAGCAAAAAGATCAAAAATTCATTTGATTTCGAAGGCAGATTTGTTTTACGAGCTGGCGAGAACAACCGTCGTCATTAACAAGCCCTAGCACACCTTTTTCTCGCCGACTTGTTATCTTCATTGTAGCTGCATTTCGACGAGCCTCGTTGAAACGAAAGCGACGAGAAACGAGAACGCTACGGCGTGTTGCGCGGTTAACGCGCGCGAACAGAAAAAAATAAACCTAAACAAATAACGCGCTCGTTTTTCACTTAATTACTGTCGGGTCGCGTTCAAACGGACGGGAAAGAGAAAAAAAAAAGAAAAAAAGGAACGCGACGCCGAGCAGGAAACTGAGAGCCCGAGGACAATCGCGAAATGACGGATTTCTTCCACCCTATCCTCTCTTTCGCTATAACTCTCCTCCTCCTCTTTCTGTTTCTCCTCTTCAATTCTCTCCTCTTCCTCTTTTGTCAAGATTTTTTCTTTCTTTCTTGTCTTGCGTCATAGGATAGTATGACGATACTACAAGCGAAAATTACTGTGACTTTTTTTTTTATTTCTTATACGAAAGAGACAATATTTTAGGATTTTACATATTTTAAAAACAAATACAATAATATAATGTATTATCTTACAATGTTAGATATTTTAGAAAGAAAAATAGTGTTTAATTAGAAACTAATTTGTCAGTAAATTGGCCATTTTACTTGACCAAGATGATTCTCTTGAGTCAGTGAATACAATTCCGGCATGTAATTTTTAAATTCTTGTGCTTCTTTTTAAAGTAGTTCGCTGAATATTGTATTTTGTTGAAACAAGTTAACAAAGTTTGTTTTGCGATAAAATGTATCTGTTTAGTTTTTTGAAATAATTCTCTAAGATTGTAAAATTACATGTAAAATAAATACAAATTATATTTCACTTTTATCATTCATACAAATAATATTTAATAATAATATCAATGGATGTATTAATATAATTACAAGTAGTTATAATTACAATTTACAACGTAATTGTAGTGTGTAATTAATATCAACAATTAATGTTTATTACATTGCATTATAGTAGGATGAATTTAACGTTTAACATTATTATTTATATTATATTAATATAAATTGTATTTAAACGTAACGTATATAAATTATAAAAAAATTCTTCCTCTGCTTGTTTTTCTCTTCTTATGTTCCGATGTTTCCCTTCTTATCTCTTCTATTTGCTCGTTCTTCTCTTCATCCATTTTTTTCTTCTTCTTTCTATTTCAATTTCATTCAGAGCCAAAATAATTTGCTAAAAATTACACGACGGACAATATATAAATCAAGACGACGAAAATTAACACTGGTCATTTTATTCCGATCTCTTCCATTTGTTTCCCTTCTTCTCTCTTTCGTTTGCTCGTTCTCCTCTTCATTTCGTTTCCTTCCTTCTTGTTCTTTCTATTTTAATTTCATTCAAAGGCAAAATAATTTGCTGGGAATTAGGCGACGGACCAGTATAATTCATTCGGCGTTCGCCGACACGCGAAACGCATTTGTAATTTCAACGCACATAGTTCCTGTCGCGGATACATCGCGCGCCGCTCGTCGACGTTGTTCCCGTTTCCGTGGCCGCGGGTTTCGCGTTCTTTCCTTTGTTTCCAGCGCGCGATGCGAGTTTCGGAATTCGTGCTCTCTAGAACGGAGGAAACGCTGATACGTGTCTCCTCCGTGTGATGAACACGATGTGCCGGCACAATGCTTTGTAAGTCTGCCTCGCATGGTTGCTGTAACACGCTTTCAAGGAACAACACACAGTAATTTTTATGACAGACCGCTGCCTCAGAATGATGATCGTTATGTGTCAAAAGAAGCGTTATAGTCGCTTTACATACTCCGAGTAACTTTCACAAACAGACTGGGAGTTTCAGAAAGGAATATTTTAGTTTTAACCCTGTTCACTTTTCTAGTAGCCTTTAGTTATTCTCGTTTAAGAATCTTTCAGATTTTAATTACATTAGAATCTTTTAGATTTTCCTAATTAAAGAATCGTGGTGAAACATTTTATTTCCGTTACAAATACAAGGATATATCCATACGTATATTTTGGAATATTATTGAGTATTAACATGCCATTGAGAGAAGCAAGTTTATTTTAATATTACAACAGTTTATTTATTTTATAATGAGAGATAATAGAAGTTGATCTGACGAGTTCGCATATCTGAGGTACTGGTTTATAAAAACAAATTAAAAAAGAAAAAACAGTACAAATTAAAAAATTTTTTGAATTTTATAAAATTGTAGAATTGTAGAACAAAATATTGAGCGAATCTTTGGAATTTCTTTATGCATCATGTAGCTGCAGAATTTTATAATGTATATTGATTTAAAAAAATTGCAAGCAAAATGTTGCTTCTGTATTCTATCGTATTACAAAGTTTCTCTATTTTCTTTTACTTCAATGTCTCTGATGGAAATTTGGTGCACTAATCATTGATAAAAATTAATTAAAAATCAAGAGTACAACTATTAACCATAATTTTCTGTCTCTTTCGACAAACTATCCTCGATGATTCAGTTCGAAACAGCTATGTCAGCTGAACAGTTTCCTATTCATTTTTGAAAACCAGAAAAATATAAGATAGTATTCAATATCAAAGCCCTTTCCACTTTCGAGAAAATTGCTTCTGAAACTTTTTTCACCTATTTTCGTCAGATGATGCAACATTTTACGTTGTTTTAGACGATATTATTCCACGAAGAACTATCAATTATATTACGAATTTTTATGCAAGTTTATATTTTAATAAAATATTAGGTGTACGAATTAATTCATGGCACCTCACAATTCAACAATTGTGACTTTATTTTGTTACCACTGCATTCGAGTTTTAATAGTATTTTCAAGAAAGATAGAAATTGATAGTTTTATTAGAACTCGGCCATTTCAATTGCTAGTAATTTAACAATAATGTAGATTTATATATATATATATGTTTAGGAAAAATTTAAATTAATATTTTCGAATATTTTAATAGTTAAATATTATATTACCAAAATAGAACATCTAGTAATATTTAGTAATAAATGATCTTCTAGTTGTTAGCAGACCTTCTGGTTTAATAATATAATTATTCAAATAAGAATATTCGAAAAATAAAGGTTCACATAAGGAAGTTTTTAGTACACCAAAATGAATAACACACAGTAAGTAAAAATATGGAGTGCACTGCACTTCCTAGATAATCGTCACGTAAAAATTAGTCGAAAAGAAAGGACAAAATTTTTTCGTTCAAAACTCTAATATAAAACATCTCTACAAATAGAGAATTACAATAGAATATAAATAAAATAGATATAACAATATAATATAAAACAAAATATCAAAAATAGAGTACTTGTTACAATATTTAGTTACAGAAAGGAATTTTTACTTTATAAAATTTCCACTGAAGACATTAACGTAAAAATGTAGAAAAACTTCAAAATACAATAGAGCACACAATCTTTATTTATATCATAAAATACACTGCTTTACAAAATTTCCAGTGAAAAATTATAAATTTGCATCATTTTTGCATCATTTGCGTACTTTCATTGTCAACTACGCGCGCAAAATTGTTAAGGTACATAAAAATCCGCGGTCTAATAATAAGGGACATGTCGCCCGAAAGCATTGCCGTGATGTTAATCCAATTGTGAAGAAAAGGATGATATCGGATCTCTAGTAGATACCCGATCCAATTTGTATGGGGGTGAAAAGAAAAGGAATCCCATTGAAAAATTTGCTCCTGGAGCCTGACAGATATTTGCAATTTCGAAGTGGATGCTCGTCTCTTCTTCGACGCAGCCGGCTAACCTACTTTCCGTCGGATACTCGCTCTCTTCGTTACAGTCTTTCTCATCGAATTTACCAAATGAAATAAAGTCCAACTCCCCCGTTGTCGAGGAAACAGTTTTCTTTCGCGACACGGCGTATTCTCCTCGCCACCATTTCCCCCCTATTCCCACCCCCATATCCGCGCCATTTTCCTACCGCCGCGCCGCTCTTGCAACACGGATCCGCTTGGAAACCTGTCGATTAAACGGCCAAGTTTTTCTTCCTTCTTTCTAGTTCGTTCGAATTTCTCGTTTTCCTTTCTTTTTTCTTTCTTCTTTCTCCTCGACGTGTTACCGGATACGATCCCTCGTTGAATTACGAGTTTTGATGTAACTTTAACGTTATTTCAGGTTCCACGTTAGAGTGAAGTTGTGGAAAAATAACGAAAGTAACGGAAAGAGGAAGGAACACGGAATTGATATATGATCTTATTACGTTGAGTTACTGTATTAATTGTGTTCATTGCATTAATTTTTGCTTTAATGCAACTTTCCTTTGTTCCAAGTATTTTTGAAGATTTTTTTTTTTATAAGACAACATCTTCTCTCAAATTCTGTAAAATGTAGATATTTCAGTCGTTTACGGTCTTGAGTTAATTATCTCATCTATAATACATAAGCCAATAATATTAATGTTTTTCCTGGCCATAAATTGCAAATAACATTATACACACTGCCGTAATAAAATAAAATGAACATTTACTGTTCTAAAGAAAGAAATATAAAAGGAATATATAAAGACTAAAAATGTAAAATGTTGGTGTTGGCTTCAAAAATTATTGATTGCAAAAAGATGAAGCTTCAATTAATCAAGAAAATTTAAGAAGAATATTACTTGAAATTTAATATTATTAAAAATTTAATAGATTCTATATTTATTAAATTTTTCCTAAATATCTCCCAATATTTTAGGATATGAACTTATTGTGAAACATTTATCCTTTTCACTTTGTGTTGACGGAACTACGTGTCAATAAACATATGTCCAAAATCATCGATTTCTGCAGATTGATAAATGTTATCAATTTATATTTATTATTATTATATTATTATTATATTGCATATGAAATCAAATGATTTCAGTAACTTAGAAATGTTAGCTCAATAACTTGGTTGTACACAGTTGTTGCTTGCTGATTTATTTGAATACTTGATTATTGATCAACACTGCGGTGTTTCTAGATCATGAATATTTATAAGTTTGAATTGAGGTAACTGCTATTAATTATTAATTAAAGTTGCTGAACAATTTCTAGACTGTGGATTTCTATATACTTATAGGAGATTAAAAATGCAAAATTCACTTTAACATTTAACAGTTAACATGAAACAAATTTCTATTTAGATTCTACTTCTTTTTAATTATGTTTATAAAAACATAAAAATTGTTTAATTAATTATTAATTAGATCATGGGTTTAGAAGTCGAACAAATTAAAGTTTATACGTTGATAAAAGAAACAAGAGAACGAAATTGTATGTGTGGTGCGTTGTAATAATAGTTTATAATATTTTTATCAAAGAAAGATGATATAAAATGAATAAATTTTACACATCTATACTTCTGATTACGAATTAAATGAAGTTCAAAATTTTTCAACTTCGAAAGTACAGAATTATATATCTTCTTTGTGTACATCGTAAACATTTTAGTAATGGAACTTGTCTTGCACAGATAATCGCTTTGAAACTGTAGCTGGAACATGTATTCATATATGCATGCATCTACGTATATAGATATATACTCTACGCTCTTAACGTGTGTTTAAACACTATGAATGACAGTGAAATTCACTACAGAATGAAATTAAGCCGGATATAGCTGAGTTAGTAGATATCCATATGAATACTTATCATAGTTCTGAATTTCTATTTCGTTGTTAATATCGATGAATTTCAGCATTGAATTTCTGCACGCACATTTTTATTTGTCTCAAATATATTGAGACACATGTACTAAATTCGTAAGAATTTGTAAATGTAAAAGTGCTACATTGATAATTGCTATACCAAATTTGATAAAAAGTTTAACAGCTTTTCTCAATTTTGGCTTTTAATGTTTTGTGTTTTTTAATAAAACATTAATGAAAAGAAATATTAGATCTTATATTGCTCAATATGGAAGATCGGTAGAACGGAGCCGTATAACTACAATAATATGTAACTATAATTTACGAGTATGATTTGATAATGATTTTTAAATTATTAGGTATAAAATGATAAATATCACTTATAGGTAATTGTATTTTGTATTTATATTATCCATCACAGAGATTGGTAATGGAATAAAATTAAACGAATGAGTCTAAAATTATGTAACTTAATTCTAAATTATTACGATATTAGTTCAATTTCTTAATAATATCAGTTAATGTAAAGTAACTGTATTATCGAGATAAATGTGAATGATAATTCTGTTTCCACTTTATTCGATTTCCAAATATTGCCTGATTCAAATTGGAGTAGCTCCAAATTAAACCTGTCGACTGTTCAATTTTAGTTCATTTGTATTTATGAAAATTTTGTTAATTATGTTGTACGTATTGTAAGCAAATGCAAGTCCTTATAAATCAGATTTCAGATTTCCTTAATTTTTTAAAATTATATTTTAATTATATATATTTTAAAACTACATTTCAATAATGTTTTAAAATTTTACTTCGACTCGTCAACAAAAATAATGAAATATTTTACAATAATTAATGTCTTTTTAAAAGCTTTCGAATCTACGACGATTAATAGCAACAATAATTGGCTGAGATAGAAACAACTTGTAACACAACCATATATTACAGTGGATAATATATATATAGTTATATATTACATAATACATAACAAAAAAAATTTATGCTTTAATTAAATAACTCAATTCAAATTAAAGTTGTAAAGTTTCCAAGTTTCAAAGGAATTCCAAAGATAGAATCTATCAAACTATCAAATCTATCAAACTAGAAAATAAAATAAAATGTTTTTTATATATATTTTGTTTAAAAAGAAGATATTTATTAGATATCGTTGAAAAAAATAATTACTGAATTGAAAAAAGAACGTAGGAGGGATGTGTTAATCATTTGTATTTCAAAAATCTATTGTAGATATCCTTTATTCAGCTTTATGCCATAATTAGAGCAGAATAACGTTCTTCAAATAGTACTTGTTCAAGCAAATCTTATGATTCTTTTTCAATTTACTTCCGGCAAATGAATCTCAATAAATCGGTTTTTCTTCATCCAATTTGTTCTCGAAATAAACTATTTTTATATTGCGATCTCTTCTCATGTTTAATAAATTGAACAAAAAATAAATCGTACGATAACGTAACGCTGAAAGTATTTCTGATCAGTACCTCTTTTTTTGCGCTTGGTAGGGCAAATAAATTTAATCAGAAACCCAATTTCAAATTTCATTCTCACGGATACACACCTATAAATGTGTAAATTTTCAACATAAAAATAAAAAATAAGACTATCTCTTTATTGTGATTTTATAATAAATCAGTAATATTTATCTATATTTACAATTTAATAAATCGTTGGGAACGTTATATCTTGTCTGCTTTAAATAATTTCGAAGTTATTATAATCACAACTCAAAGACAAGTAGTAATATGAAATAATAATTGAACATATTATACTGCGTCCGTATTAAATAACTTTGAACTGCTCGAACTTATTGTAATTACAATTACAAAGACAATATACTATAAAACATATTATAAAATGTTATAGAGTAATTGTATAATATTATATTTATATTTAATATAATTGCATAATATAATGTTATTATAACTGAATGATTGTAATAATATTAAAAAATAATTTAAACAGTTATGTACAAATATAAAATAATAATAATATTGTAATTATAATACTATAAAACAATTAATAATATATAAATTTTTTATCAACTATTTAAATAATCAATTTAATCAATTTCGGCAAGTTTGTTAATATTTAATATGAAGTATGATCGTAATTATTAGGTTTCTTTTAGCATCTAAAACACACCACTGCAAATTTGCAACGTCTTGTTAATTATTATACGTATTATTAATTCTGAATATATGACTCGAAATTTAAAGATTAAATTAAATTCACGATGTAGTAAGACATTTAGTAAGACAGAGTATTCTCACTGTGCTCAAAATTATTAGTTTTCAATGTAGTAAATATAATAGTCAAAAGTAATACTGTTATAATCAATGTAACAGTATAATTAAAATACAATATAATCCGTGCTTTTGTTTTATTATCAGATTGTGGATCTTTATGAAATTTCATAGTTTCATAAGCACAATTAAGGAAATGAGACTAAAACGAAAATTTCTTTCCCCTATCAAATATTTTAACAAATATTTCATTTTCGATATTTTACGCGCTTTTACGTATCGCGCGTGCATTTTTACGTAAAATGCGTAAAAATCCGCAGTCAATTTTTATTGCATCTTCCTGTCGACAAACGTGAAATTACACAGCAATTTTTCGTCGACGAATTTTCAAGCAAACAGTTAAATGACGAATTTAATCAATCTCAGCGAGACTTCGACATTCAATATCACGCGTACGGTCACAATCGCTAGATCTCCTTTAAATAGTTCACGGTGACTGAGAAACTTGATTTAAAAATACATGCTGCATTGCACCCTGTCGATACGTGTCGACTGATTGCTGTATCGCTCGGTGTAAACGTGACTCAACAAATTGCGAAATAAAATCGCGCCCACGTCACAGACGTTGATGATGCGTTTCGAGGGGGTCGATAGGTATATCTACGTGTGCATGTACATACATACTTCGCGAACGCGTCACACAGAAATTGTAAATTGTCGTTATATTCTCGCTGGGAAATTTTCTGCCACGCTCTAACCTTCTGATGGATCCGCGACGTGAAAGGCTAACGTTTCGCAATTTGTATTCATTATTTGCGCGTTATTACTTTTCCATCGATAAACGGGAACAAAGAATACACACGGTATAAAAGTAAAATATCTCTGGCTGCCGATAACCAGAGATATTCGTTGTCGAGGCGGACAATTAAAACAGACGACTGATTAAACCGGTCAATCATATCTGCGCGCTATGCAGAATATCCATTGTCTCTGAGCCAGCTGTCGCGCAGAAACGTTACGAGTTATTTCATAAACATGTTTAACAATAGCACTACCAACTATGTATCCTTAAGTTTGTTGCAATCGAAACGAAGAAAATGGAAATTTAAAATAAAATAAGAAATTACGAAGCAACGAAATGGTAGAACAATTGTAATTATAAAATTATAAAACGATAAAACAATTATAATTACAGTGATAGTTTTGTAACTATAAAATTATAATTATATTTTATATTACAATTCTATCATTTTATAATTTTCCATTTTATTTTCGAATTTCTATCTCAGACTTCTTTATTTTCGCACTTTTATCGTTTGCATTAAGATTTAATATATCATTTCTAAATAATTTTTTATTTTAACTGCTTTATTACATTATTATTATTATTATTATTGTTATTATCATTACATTAATATTGATTTGAATTTTAAATGTCCTTTATTCTGTACACATTTAAGTCGAATTATATTAGTGATATTTGCTTTCAGAATTGTTTCCAGTTTACTCTTAAATAACATGTATTTGAATTGAAATACCATTATGAAGAAATTGGTATTTCTCGAGCAATTAAGGATGTTGTGTTTCATTGTCGAATTATTGGAGATACATAGACATAATTTCAGGAATATTTATTCAAACATAAAATACGAAAGAAGCAAGTTATTTCATTTGGTAGCTACATAATGAAATCAGTCGAAGAAAACTCATTTCTTTATTCGAATAAATTAACACACACCTACTTATTTTAGAACAATATTTAACCGAGTTAAATCTGATCTGTAGCATTAAATAATTATTTTTTATACATTTCGTTTATTTTCAAACCAAATAATTTTTAAAATTATCGATCGTGTAATAGTCTAAGTCTAAATTGCTTTAAAAAACGCTAAGTAAGTATATAAAATAATTAATTGAAATTTTGTGCGGTTCGTTTCTACTTTTTCAATAGTTTTTAACGTTTGAAAATCCTTTTATTACATTTTCTTTTCCTTTTTTTTTTGCCATTTTGCCTCTTTTCAAGTTACTTCGAAAATATAACCTCCTCTGTAAGAGAAATCTTTAAAGTAATCTCGCTCTTTTCCTGGCTTCAGTATAATCCCATACGTATTCTGCGATATCCAGGTCAAGACGTTATTTATTGCAAAAGTTTCAAAAAATTGTTAAGTCAAGCAAAAACGTACAAATGAGCAATGAGGGATGAAGGGAATATTTGAAAATTCATTTTCATGCAACAATATTCGAGAAGCTTTCCCGGGCGATATCAATCCCTGTCGCGAGATTAATAAACACGAATATTCGGAAACTTTCGTTTGGTATTACATTTTGGATTTTAGTATCCGACATTTAATTGAAAAATTTCTCGAAAATAAAATAAGTGTGTTTTTAGACACAGGCAATCTATAACTGATATTTTTTTTGCCTGAAAAAAGTCATTTGAGAAGTTAAATATAAGCTGTCTGTCCACCTTTTAATATAATTTGAAATAGAGAGATGTGTATTATTTAATAAAGATTACGAATGCAGCGTTATATATTTATTATTATTTATATTAAAAAATACGTATGCTATAAAAATCCTCTTCTCTTTCTTTCTTTGTTTTTTAAACTCAATATTTGTCAAATTAAAATTCGTACCTGGGGAAAAAAATATACGATGAATTCATTTTTTTGTCTTTGGGAATTTTGGATTATGTATATTTTAAAATTTTCATCAGTATAATGTATGTATAATGTACATATAATTTTTTTATAATATGTATTTTCTATAGATGGATGTAGATTTATTATAATATTATTATTTATAGATACTTTCAAGCTTATTATAATAAGCATTTTTTACAGATAGTTATTTTTAATTGGAATTAATTGCAAAACTATAAATATAATTGAGTTAAAAATCATTGACTACTAATTATTGAGAGATGTATCTGTTATTTCGTGGTAAGTTTTATTAAAATAGATTTTTATTAAATTAGAATAAAGCTAGTTTTTCTATCATACTTGAAACCTACACTCATATCAAAATAATTTTAACCTTGTCAAGAGAATTATATATGATAATTAAATACTTCAATAAAACGAAATAACAATTATAAATTACAATAATAAATTATACATGCAATTTATTATATATTATATTATATTATTCTAATGTTCTTCAAAGCAATACTCAATTGAAGTTACATAATAATTGTAAAACAAAAAGATAAATTACATGTAACAATATGCAATTACTAAATTGTTATTGTATAATTATATTTAATTGAAATTAATCGAAAGCGAAGAAAATAATTAAATGCAGGTATACAAGTATAAAAACGTCAAATATTATACGAAAACTGTATCTGATGTATCACCATTGGTAAGCACTAATAAGTAATTTGCCATAATGAATGTTTCTCTTCATCCTAAATCAACATTTAGGGATCAAGAGCAAATAATTACACACACACACATACGCAAACACAAGTTTTTTCAAACAGCTGCAACCTTGTTGTCCGTCTCTCTCACTTTTTCCCTCTCTCTAGACACGATGTTCAACATGCACGCAGAAATTTCGCTCGCAGCCAACCAGAGGCCTATTTCATTGTAATCTACCACGATTGGATTCAGCTTGCTTACCGACTGTTTGATATCAAGGAGGCCATTGCTGTAATTGATCTCGAAATGCAATCGCATTGTTAATTATCGTGGTAATTAATGGAACACGGTTATGAGCAAGTCGAAGGTCGGATAAACCGAACACGCAGGATAGATACCTTGGTATGCGTTCGCGGAGAAATCAAGAGGCACACGATGTTATTTGCCTCTCCTCTTCACGAACGAATGCAAATTTCACCCTCCTCGTGCCATTTTCAGACACGACGCAATTACTGCGCGTTTGGGAAAAAATAATCTGTCAAACTAAATTTTTGGAAATCTCTCTGTTGTTCTTTTGCACGTGCCTAGCAAAACGATCGAGTTAAAATGAGAGAGGTAAATAGCTGTTTACTATGTAGGATTTTGATCCTTTATGGGTTAGTATATTGTGGGGCAATCGAGAGAAAACGATGATTTTTCAAAAATTTCGTCACGTCCATAGTAAGTGTATTTGAATTGCAGCTATCGATTAAATCTTTAAGAATTCATCGAATTTTAAGAAACAGTGTCAGAAAGAAACAACTTCTTTTATTTTAGTATTCTACTTTCTTATTAACGAGAATAAGTTGAAAAATCTTGCCTTTATTTAGATAGAAATTGGAACAAAATTAAAAAAAAATCATTTCTTATTTTTAATGTTCCGTACTTATTTTTCAACATAATCATTATCTCATTATTGTAATACATTTCCATTAACGTTGCATCAGCTCTTACAACTCGTTCATGAGAAATTCAAAATCATTCGTGCAGTACAGAGTTTATGCATGATGTAATGAAGAGGACGTTGACTTCTTCATAAGCGGATTATAAAAACTCATGCAACATTGGCGGAAATATTATAGTTATAACTATGTAGCTTTAAAAATAAAGAATCAAGATTTATCTTTATTGCTGTTTCATGAAGATATAGCCTCACATTCGTTTCTTATTTAAATGAAGGTGAAACTTCTCAGCTTGCGCTCGCATATTAAAGTTCTTTTCATTCTATTTACAAACATTTATAAATTTTTATGAAATGCTATTTCTCAGAAAAGAACCTGCATTTTGTACGTACAAGAAATTACATCTGAAGGTAAATGTACTGCATTGCGTAAACGTAACATTACGGAAATGGACGCTTTTGTATTGTACTGTTTATTATACTCATTTACGACTCCAGCTGAATTATAACGTTATCTAATAAATCACTAACAGACAACAGTGGTTGCACTAATGGCATTTGCAAGTCGATGTAACTTTAAATAGTAGATTTATAATGTTGTTGCACATGTTCGATTTCACAAACATGTAGAACTATTTAGAATTTAATGGCTGAAAATAATATAAATTTAAAGCTCAAGGTAAACCAAACATAACATAATTGATGTTTTGTGATTATATTATTACAAATTACGCATCGAAGCGATTCATAGGTATTCAATATTAAATTCCAAAACATTCTTTAGAAAACTTTAAGCGTGGTTGTAATATTAATAATAAATTCTAAACAAAAAATGAATTGCTATTGATGTGAAGAAAAACACATTGATTTTCGGGAAAAAATAACTGTCAAAGTTTACAATAATTTAGATGTATATGTTGAATCATAATGTGATTACTATTATTTTCAAAGAAAGTTTAAATTTACTAAAAATTGAAAGTTTACAAAGAATTTAGTTTAATAAATTTAAAAAAATTACTAAAGAAAATTACAAAACAAAATTATGTTGGAATCATTTTTTTAGAAAGATAACAAACATATGTATGTTAAAAGTAACATATGTATGTTGCTGGATGAAATGCAAACAATGAATTATTTTATAATATTTCCTCTTCTTGGATCTAATGAAAATATTTTTTTAAATACTGTTCGTAAATGATAATATATTTCTTTCATTACTTTTATTATAACTTGAGAAAGAAGCGATTATTTATTCTTTCGCTGTTGTCTTTTCATTAATTTTTCTCTCGCAGTAAGAAAAGTTGTTACGCGATTCTTTGTTTCATTGTCGTTTCGTCGGACTTTCTGTTCACTTTTACAAGTGATGATGCAATTCTTCGTTGCATCTGTTACATAAATATATTACATTACTTTACATATTATTTTAAATCGGGAAATTTTAGTAGACATGTTTTTAAAACACGTTTTGTAATATTTAAAACAGTTTTGAAACAGTCGTTATATATTTATTATTTACAAAATAAAAAATTTTTCTCGTCAATATTCTTTACGTTATGATTGCAGAGTATAATAATGTCAATTACAAAAATAGTAAAAAACTTTATTGTTAAATACAGTAGAGATCAATCTTTTATAAATATTTAAAATATTTAATATTATATATTTTATGTATCTACCTTACATATTTATTATAATAATTAATTAATAGTTAATAATAATTAATTATATATTTATTACAATAAATAATTAATAGTTCCAAACGATTAATTTATAAAACTAGATTTATAATGGATTTCATATTATTAGAGATTTCTCTTAAATGCAATTTAAAATCTTTTTCAATAGAATTTATTTTGTAATAGAACATATTCGTTTTTGTATAATATTCAAAATTTAGTAAGTTGGCGAAAAAAAGTCGTACAGCAAGTTTATTTAATATTCGAATATTTAAATGTCTAGATATTAATCAGATTCACTGCATATGGCAGCGATGATGCGATTTCGTGATTGTTCGAAAGCAGATAGCTCGTCGCTATTCAGTTTTCCATGGTTTACGACCGAACCGGGCTCCCAATAAACTTGGAAAATTCCAATGTGTGTTTAGGAAAATGATTGCAAGTGACTCACTTTATTTCCGCAGAGAATATTATCATTGAAAGTGATTTTAGCGGGGGTAACCCAGAAAATCGGGCCTCTTTAGGTGTAATGCTAATGCAACGAAAATTAGCGATTGGTTGATTTGGGTCACGTGATTTATGAGGGGGCGTGTGGTAGACCTCTAGTAGGAGTGGCGTTGTCTGGTACTGAGCGATCGCGCCTGTAATTTGTTTTGTATCGTTTCAAATGTTTGCATATCAATAAAATTTTATGGCAAAAAAGTCGTCTTCATTTCCTAGTCAAAACAGTTGCTTCTAGGCCTTCCAGTGAGACGAATCGTACTGGGGTCGTACAAGTCGTGCAGTTTTTATAATAGAAGAAATATCGGACCACGAAGATGAGAAATCTTCTAGTAAGATTGTGTTTGACTCACTTACTTCAGAATCGTCGAATCTGAAAGCTTGAAATTTTTCCGGAATCTACCTTTAACAATTTTTAACATGTACAATACTCTAGTACAACCTCTCCCCTTGATTAGGCTTTTCATTTATGAATAAATCCTCACCCATCCCTCAAAAAATTTGTTCTTTTCTAATTTTTTTAGGTTAGCGAAATTATCAAACCACTCAAATTAACCCAATGACATTTAAAATCAAAACTCTGTAATTTTGTTTTCGCGTTTTTATTTTAACTTCTTTTTTTTGTGTTTTCTGCCATATTTTCGCATACTCCCGTAACACTATATATTGCTTTCGTACGTGCTAAAGATCGCGAATTTCTCGGAACACTCAACGTTATGAGTACTTTTTAATAATCTTGGGACGATGAAACCGTCTTCTTCACCGATCGAAGAATTTCTCCCTGATCGTTGGGAATTTCTCTTTTCTCACGAGATTTGATAAATTTTATTACTCCGAGCTCTACTTTTATAGATTTAATATTGTTTTAAGCCCTGAGGTAATTATAGGAACGGATTCCGTAGAACAAATCGAAATATAATCCGCGGTATTATGAAAAGCTGCGGTTACCAGCAGATGGAATATGGAAATATCGTGCAGTGTGAAATATATGAAATAACGCGGCCTTTATGATTTTCAAATAATCAAGTTCTTAAGCGATTTTCACGTTAATTAAGAAGAATAAAATTTAGCCTAAAATCCGTGAAATTTGTCGAGAATTTCGCGAATTAACAACAACGAAAATTGCTTTGCAAGCTCCACGGCAAGGGAAAAGGAAATATTGAAGGCTAGATGAATTTTATCGTTCATGTATAATGCACAGTGCTGTTTCTAAAGAAATCTATACGACGCTTATTCTTTGAAAGAAAAAATATGTCGAGAGGAATCGTGAAAATGATGTCACAGAAAGTATTATGAAGTGTTATAGTCGTATTATACTCTTTGTTTTAATAAGAAAATGATTTGTTCTCGAAAATGTTTGGAAAAACTTTGCTTTAAAAATGAAATTTTGGAAAACGAACTTGGAAACAAAGTTTATTATGATATTTTAATTGCCACAAAAATATTTATTTATTTACGTTACCTATCTGTTAATTATCTTAATTTACGTTAATTATCTTTGTGAAAATATAGAAATGCATAAACGTTTGCAACTGTAATACTATTTCAATATCAAAATTAAATATCAAAACGTATCGAATCTGACGAGTCGAAATTTAATTAATTTAATTATTTTCTATAAATATTGAAATTTATATTAAAAAATTTGTCTATTTTACATGCAACAGCCTAACATTTAAAACTTCCAAACAACAGGAAATTCTACTGACATTTTTTTATTTATAATGTAAGATATATTTCATACGTTAAATAATAATGTATAGTTATTTGTGTTCATTAAATTTTATAGATACACACACATAGTAATATAATAAGTTTAATTGTGAATTATCTAATGAATAACAGTGTCATCATGTAACAGATCATTAGCGAATATTATTCTAGGAATATATATTCTGCGCGGGATAATTTTGTATTATTCAATTATCACGCTGACTATATTAAAATATATCAAGTCGAGATAAAAGGAAGGTCTCGAAATATCAATTATCATTAATTATATTGCAGTGTTCGTTATTATGAAACGTTTAAATGCCATAAACTTCACTCACACGAACGTTTCGAGCATTACTGAACACATACACGATTAAAATCATTTAATAATTTTGATCGTTTAATCTTGAAAGATCATATCTTTTCATTATATATACGTTGTACAAACAAACATAAATGCAATCTATTGAATTATAATTAATTTAACAACGAAATGCCGGTAATTAAATTTTCAGATAATTATATTTTTAGCAGTGTATTTGTATTAAGTTGTGTTTTTCTGAGGGGGCAGTGTTTGTAAGTAATTTAAAGGAAAGTATTATTATATTTATAAGTATTTTAAAAGAAACTTTAGTGTTTAAAGGCCTTTATTTTCACTAACAAAGATATTTACATGAGTAACGATTATAACAATAATAGTAATAACAATGATCATAATAATACTGTGATTGCGTCTAAATACAAGAAGTATACGGAAGTAATTGTTACTCTTAAACGCGAGTATGTGGGAAACGCGACAGACTGCACACTCACCCGACGTGGACTACTGAATGCTAGACCTTCAAGGAACTGTTGTCTTAACGCGTCGAAATCAGTTCTTTTATACTATGGGTCTAGGTATGTCCTTTTCCCTCAAGGGCTCGGAAAGCGGGTGTTATCTACAGTCAGGCCCATGAGAGGCTTTTTGACACTTACCTCATGGCCCTGCCGATACTGTAACCTGGGTCCACGTCGTGGGAATGTTTATCCTGCAGTCTGGGTTGTGTCCCCCACAGAAACAGAGAACATTTTTAAAAAGTTAAGGAACTAACGTTTCTCCTTCTTTCTTTTAACTTTTCTTTGTTTATTTAAATCTTAACTGCAATTATTGTTGTTATTGGAAATTTGAAAATATTTGGAAATTGAAAATTATCGTTTGAGAGTAACTCATTTAATTTTGGAATTTTTAATTTAATTTTATTATGATATAAAATATAATATTGTAAATATGATAATATGAAGTGCCTATATCTTTGAATCACTGGATACCGTAACAACCTTTTATTAAATTACTCAATATTGGATTTTTTAAATTTCATTTAACATTATTACAAAATAATAACATATTATTGAACATTATAACAATTTTTGGCTAGACTACTAAACAAACTATAAAATAAAATTAAGTGAAATTATAAATTCCAGTAGTCTAACATAAGTTATTGTAGTCATGTTCTAAATTAATTAAAAAATTAACATTTCCTCCTATGTCATTGATCTTTTTCCATTTAATTAGTATTTCTCTTTCAACAAGTTCCGTTTTACGTCGAACTCCTTCTTACTTCTTCTTTGAAGAACACTGTTGAATGAAGGATCATCGAGGTAACTAAAATAGGCGAGAACTATTAAAAGCCATCCTCGAAACGTTAGAATACTCGAGTGTTATACAACCCCTGAAGTGATCCGGCGAAAGTCGCCTTCTTTAGCATTAGATTATCCTCCTTTTTCCTTCGTCTGCCGTAATTAAGCCGCGTAGTCACGAGGGAATCGTTTCTTTCATTCATTTCTTACCAGAGCGATAGCATTTCTTTTTTATTGTCGTTTTCAGTGAACCTTCCCCGTTGCCTCGTCAGGAAGTTTTAATTAAAAATTGTGCATCGAATAGAATATGCAATAAAAAATATAGATTGTAAAGTGATCAACTCTTTAGTCTAGTCTTTGAATTTTTTAAAATTTTAATGTTTCGTTTATATTTCATTTTTTGTATTTAAAATAAATTTATATTTAACAAATAATGCGTAATATATATTATTATATATGATAATTAATACATTAACAAATATATTGTAATTATACTATAGCATATTATAGCATACTATAGTCATATTATAGTTAATACAATTAAATAATATATAACTAATTTCCTTAGTAATTAGAACGAAATGATGAAAATGTTTTGGTACGCGGAATAATTTATTTCAGGAGCAAGCGTAATTATGCGAGGATGTACGGTTTTATACTTCTTAAATGTTGTTAGGTAAAAATTAACGCCTGCAATAATATATATTTATTCGAGTATAAATTTTAAGAAGAATTTAAAAATAATACATATGTATATACTATTTTATCAATTTATTTTTATCGTGTTTTTTCCTTTTTTTGATAATATTGAATTTTGATTGTATATCCATTAAAAAATATTAATAACGTTTAGAGTGTATCACATATTTGTCATGAGGACTGTATATTAATTTTTGACAAGAAAAGTAAATGAAGTCTGACTGTTTTTATCAGAAATCTGCAATGACAAACTACTTTTCAATTATTTTAATTGTAAATACCATAATACCACCTTCTCTTCTAAAATATAAAATATTATTATTTATAAGATATAGATACTCTCATTGAGTCATTATATACCGTAGAAATTCTAGATTAGATTATTCAATAGATTTTGGATTTTTTAACTAATTTAATTTTCATAAAAAATAGAATGTAAATATTGAAGGAATATTTTTGATTATCGAACATTGATAATTTATAAATTTATAATATATGACGTGCCATATATTATAAAGGAATTGAAAAAATTGAGTCAAATAAAATCCTTGAAAGTAAAATTAAGTGAAATAAAAAGGCACGAGATGGATTTCAGCAAACGCGACGGTAATACCTGCATAAAATATATCATTCAGCCAATTTGGAGACACCAATGACTCTACTCTGTCTATCTTTAACAGCAATCTTCTCAAACTTTCCCTTCTTTATTTTCCCATCGGCCGATCGGCATAATCTCGATCAGTGACGCAAATCGAAACCGCGCGATCCCGATATACTTTAACGTGACAATTACACGGAGGAGGGACGCGCGCGCATGGAGGTGGAACGTTTTTCGAACGATGGGATGACGTCTCGCATAAAAGTAAGGGAAGCGATGGATCGTGAAATAGAGTCGAGGCAGTTAAGCCTGGCGATAAATTCCCGTCCCGCGTAAAAGAAAAAAAAAAAAAAAAAGAAGGAAACGAAGGGAGACCCGGGGATGATCGGATCATTTTTAGGTTAATTAGACGTTTGTTTTCGCGGCGAAGACCACCGGTTGTTCCATTTGTTCCACGAGGTCGCGAATATTCGAAGGTCGATAACAACCGCTCCTGCGAATCCCAAGACGGCACTCTTCTCACCAAGGATTTTCACTCTACTTTCCGCCAAGTCCTTCGTCTATCCTCTCGTAATCCGGGCTTGTTTGCGCCCTGTTTGAGCAACCGCCCGTCACCGGCTTCATTCGCGAACTACCACGCGTTTGAATAAATTTCTCTGGGATCGGTTCGACGATCGATCCGAGCTTATGAATTCGTTGCTTGCATTCGAACGAACTGTAACTCCTCGAGAAGTAGGTATAAACGAAGAATTTTCTGTGCTAGTTAACACTCCACGGTGAGAACTTTGTTTGAACTTGAGAGGAGAAATGATTTTGTTTGATCGGAGATTTTCGCTTCATTCGGAAATCCGGGAGTTGAAAATGCAACAAAGAATTTCATTTTGTTTTACAGTTTCAAATTATATAAATAATCATTACTTTCTTATTACTGATTGCATGAATTAGTTGTTATTTCATATATTCATAAAACTTTCTGTTACGAAAAATAAATATCAGTTAATAACGTTTTTTTTTTGAAGCAATAATATGTTTGATAACAACGTTCTACAACTGAATTCCGCAAATTACAAGCTGATCGACTGTGTCATTCAATATAAAGAGACGTAAAAATTTTGTTTGAAACAGGGATTTATAATTTGCAACATTTGTAGTTTTCTATGCAAGTACGAATATTTCTATAGAAGTTGTTGAAAAAGTAAAAAATCTAAACAGAAGTTTATTTTATCTATTAAATATTACAACAATATTTATTAACTGTCATGTTACGTAATAAAATATTAGTTGCATATAATTGCTTCAAAACATTGTATGTTTGATCAAAGTAATTTCCTTATAATTCTACTATTTTACTATTTTAATTTCTACTATTTTATTTAATTACATCAGATTTGAAAAAATTATGGATTTTAGAATTTGAAAAATTTCAGAACAAATTATTATATAATATTTTGTTACATTATTATGATAAAATATTTTTTTGTTTATAAATTTTTTATAAATAACCGATGCGTTAAAATACTGCTTAAAATAATGAAAAGAAACGAAAAATTTAACTTTACGTAAGAAAATTAGACGATCATTCTAATTAATCCTGCAATAATCAAGTTTTACAATTTCTGGATTTAACACTAATTAAAATAATATAATTAATATTTCTGGACAATTACAATTTATAGTAAATTTGTCTAACGTAATTGATAAATAATGATAGGAGAAAATTTAGCGCGTCAATTTTAAATTTCAAAGAAATAACACTTTAATACACTTTATTAATTAGTAAATTATTGCACAAAGAAACCCTCAGTTCAAACTTGTCATTAAACAATCACTTGATTACAATGCGTTACGTTGAAACAAAAATACTCTATCATCATACATATATAGATATAAAATTCGTTTTATAACAAAAACAACTACGAAAAATATTTGATGTATGATATAAGAATTATAATGTGGTATAATTTAATTCGGCGATCGTTGATGAGTAGGTATTATCAAGTTCGATGGATACTATGTGTTTGGGAAAATACTCATCTGATATTGCAATATGATTGACATAACATCGGATTCAATAGACTGGCCACGTGCTATCTATAATTAATAGCTATTTAATCACATTCAGAATTATACTGGCTTGGAATTGATAATGTACTCAACAGTTTCGTTTCGTAATGGGGATATTAACATATTATTATTATAGCATGTTTAGAAATATTAATATATTTTATATTTCAGAATTAATGTAATTCTCTTCAATTGTTGAATTTATCGATATTCAATTCAATTTTTTATTTAAATCAAAATTGAAATAAACTTAATAATATTTTGAAGAAATTGAAATGAATTTAATAATAAAAGGAATCAATTTGGTGAAATAGAAAATAATGATAACAATTCGTAAAAATCTTTTTTATTTCATAATGGAATGTAGTAAATTATTTACAACTGATACATTAAGAAATTGTAAAGTATATAAAATAAACTAGTTTGAAATTTTAAACGTTCTATATATTAAGTTAATTTAGTTTATGTATGTCTTGTTTGCTCGTTAATTCGATCTACGAAAGAGAATGATTTTAATTTAAAAAAATATTGAGAATAGAAGAAATTTCTATATAGTTTCATTAGTTTTATATTTATATTTATTCAGTTTTATTACTTTCACGTTTATAAGATTTACCTTATAAACAGCACAGTTCAAAATTGAAATTTTTATGATTTTTATGCATTTTTATAAACATGACTAGAAAAATGACGTCTAAATAAAAATTTCTTTCACTTACTAAATGTAACGATAAATATTTTACTTTGGATATTCTTTGATTCCACATATTCTCTTCATTTTTTCACCTTAAAAGTTTCCATAAAATCTAATTACAAATAGCAAAACTTTTTTTATTACTTTTACGACTTCATAACTTTTTAAATGTCCACTCGTTGCTGCAATAGAAAAATAATTCAGCAACGGAATGTTCTTCGTTGAGTAGCAACTATAAATTCAGGTTCACTCAAACATAATAGCAATAAAGTCTTTACTAATCCACTAACAAGAACTTCACTCGACACTGAACCTACATATATACTATTTCCAGCGCAATTGTCTTCGGGACAAGCATCACCACTCACGATATTAAAACCTCGCCGCTACATGCACGTAAAAGTTACACAATGTACTTCCAACAAAATGTAATTTCCTAAAAACAATGCATTAAATGCACGCTATCTAATCCTTGAACAATGTTGTTCTTTGCACGCATTCACGAAGGAATGTTCGACACACAAAAATGTTATATAGTTTTGTTTCGTATTCTAATTTTCGCGAGAGATAATTAAGTTATCGCGTTAGAACCAATTAAGAAGCAATTAGGGACCAACGCGATGCTGGATTAAGCGTATAGACGCTGATAAAAAAGAGGAACAAGATGACAATATAGATTTTGACAAAGATTCAGATAAATAATTTATGTTATCAAACTTTGTATAAATATTTATGTTATTTAAACTTTTTATTTACGCCATATGTTAAAATTTTAAGTTTTAATTTTATCAAAAGCTGTTATGTGTTTTCAGTAATTAATCTACGAACAGTTGATGATAAAGCGATTCGTAACAAAGTCTTCATTGTGTCTACTTTGAAATTAAGTACTCAATGTCACTTTTAATATTAATGTCACTTTAATATAAATTAAGTACTAAATGTCACTTAATGATAATTAGAGTATAAAGACAAAAATATATATGATTTATAGTTGTATTGTGTAATACTACGTTATTTTATTTTACACTGTGTCGTATTAGCAAAAAGTGATCCAGTTTCGTTCGCTGAATTTGAAATTCGCAAGACAAATTCGACGATCTTAGTTAGCATATTACGTCGCTTCGAACCAAGATCTCTTCATCGTAACAAGGAAGATTAAGACAAGGTGACAAGGTGACATTGACGAGAATTCAGATAATGAAACTTGAATAATTCATTGTAGAATCGTGGTTAGAATCTCTTAATTTTGTTAATTATTATAACATTTGCAAATTTTAAATTTATTCTTGATTTATCTATTTACATTCACAAACTTTTTAAATATGATTCGTAACTCACACTTAGAACAACTATTTTGTTTTCAATCATTCTTTTGATCAGCAAATTCAAACTCCTTTGGAATAAATTGTTATTTACTCCTTTCCTCAAAATATATATTTTTATGTTTTAATCACATTCAAATAATAAAACAGTTTTCGTATAATTCATATTCGTGTTATTAGAAGCTTCTTTCTAATTTTATTAAATATGATAATATCCCTGAAAGATGAAAGTGATGAAAGAACAAAAAAATTCAAAAGTCGGACTTCAGATAAAATAACATGAGTTATCATTAAAAAAATTATATATATTTTGAAATCTAATGGAAAGAAACATATCAACCTTCGCGAATCAAAATTTAACGCGAGATTTGTTTATTAAACGCAATGTAATTTTAATACACCTATTTACATTCATAAACTCCTCCAAACTCTCCCAACATGATTTATCATTCACATTTGGACTGGCCAATTTGTTTTTAATAATTCTTGCTTGAAATTTTTAATCACCGACCTGAAACGAAAATCCTCTGGGATATTAATTTCTCGCAAAATTGAACCACTTCCCTGTTTTAACGATATTTAAAAAATGAAACACAATAACTGGATGCTACATTTTCATCAGTATTTACTAATATTTACAAATTTCGAATTCAATCTCGATTTATCCATTTCTACTTATAAACTCTTCGAACGCTCTTTCAACGTAAGCCATTATTCACGTTTGGATCGACCAATTTTTTTTTTTTATCATTCTTAATCAGCAACCTGAGAAACCCTCTGGCGTGTTAATTTTTCTGAAAATTAAAGTATGTTTTCGTGTTTTGCTCACATTTACGAGATTTATGACCATTTTTCATCGCGGTGGTAGCTTAGTCAGCGACGACTATCCCCAACCCCTTTTGGTCAACTTTTTAACAAGTATGCTCTAGGAACGACCGTGCCCAGCGGCGGTAATTACGGGCCTAACTCTCCGTCAGTTGAAAGATTTACACTACACGAACGCTAGCTTCGATTCCGCCGCTTTTCCAGCTACGCTCTTTCGCGCTCTCGAGTGGCCCGGACCACGGTAATAATGAGTTTAAGCTTCTATTGGCTCGAGAGCTTAGCTAACCGAGACTCATTAAATAATCCGTAGATAAAGGCATTATAAGGGATACGTTTTCCTTCTCTCTCTCTCTCTCTCTCTCTCTATATATATATATATATATATCTTTTCTTTTCTTTTCTTTTCTTTTTTTTTATTCAAAATCGAAGGAGAAACCTTTTCACCTACCATCAATGCAAGGGAAAAGATAAATTCAGTAAATTAATATTACCGTATACCTTTGAGACTTCTCTCTTGCTGATGAGGTTTGTAATTTGGAGTGAATGGTGGTAAATGGGGTGTAATTTCATATCTCACTGCTTAGGAGTTTTCCATGTTGTTGCACGCTACGTTTTAATGAATGTATTTTATTTCTTTCCCGATACGAAATAAATAACGAGGATTTCATTCATGTTGCGAATGTGAAACTATTCGAGGATTAATGGTTGAATTTATAAATTGCTTGCAATTATGAACAATTGTTCGTAATTATGAACAATAAGAATACATGTTGTATACACGCGAAGAATACAATGATAAAAAAAGTTGCACTTGTACTCCAGTACGATTCGTCTCATTGAAAGGCCTAGAAGTCGTCTTCATTTCCTGTTCTGACTAGGAAATGAAGACGACTTTTTTGCCATAAAATTTTATCGATATGCAAACATTTGAATCGATACAAAACAAATTACAGGCGCGATCGCTCAGTACCAGACAACGCCACTCCTAGGTCCCACTCGAGGTCTAGCCCAGGCCCCCTCATGAATCACGTGACCCAAAACAACCAATCGCTAATATTCGTTGCATTAGCGTTGCACCTGAAGAGGCCCGATTTTCTGGATTACCCCCGCTAAAATCACTTTCAGTGATAATAAAAATAAATTGTTAAAATTTTCCAATGCTTTGAAAGACGTTTGAATTTACTGCATTTTCTAGGGAAAACACTTTCACGATATAATTGTGTAATAACATTTCTGTGAAAAATGATTCAAGGATTGTAAAGGTAGAATTTCTTTAAAAATGAGCTCAGATTCATTGTTCAACAGTTAAAATATCGACAACTTTTCGAAACGTTGAAAATTTTGACGTACGTACAAAGTGTGTAGTATGACGCTGTATGTTTGAGATATTAGATCAACGAGTCCAATTTTATACGCGTAATTGTAATTGTTAAAATTCATGAATATCTGTGTACGATATTCACTTTGAAACTAAAATCGAGTTGCGTCTGTCTTGCAAAGAAACGGTTTTACTTGCATCTGCAAGTTTAGTTTTTCCCTGTTCAGAAAATTTGCAAGTCTCTTTATCGGTGTAGCCTTCTTGCATTTTCAGCAGTAATCACAAAGCAAGTTCCCGTATAACTTGCGTTGCCAGTTCACGCTGGCTGGCTGGCTGGTGTTTTGTTTTCGGACCTTATTGCAGCGTACGATCCGATAGACGTTGCGAAACAAAGGGTTATTAATCGGTGTAAATATTGTATCTGTCATAATACGCGAATAAAGCGCGGCGCTTTGTTTCATTCAGTTCAGTGAACAGGATCCACCTCGAAGTTCTAAATAGTTAATAACTTGCAGTACGCTTTTACTTCGTTCGTATTCTTTTCTACGAATTTAACTTTGTGGATTTGAACGATGTATGACTATGGAAATTTGAAAAATTCACAAACAATTTCTTTTTTATTGTACCATATGTTTGTAGTTATTTTAGTTTTAAAATTTGTAGCTTTTATATATTGTTTGTTTTAATTCTACTACATTATGTAGTTTTAATACATTAATTTGTAGTCTTTAAAATATTCATTAATATTTACACATTATCATCTATTTATTGCTTAATTTTTTTATTTACTACTTTATTTATTGATTTATGTATTGTTATTTATTTTTATTATTTTATTTATTTATATTTCATACGCGTAAAATTGTAGTAACAAATTGTTTGAATTATGTTAACTTCTTCTGGCGGTTACAATGTAATATGACAAAATATTTCTAATTTTATGATTAATCTTTTAGAAAATAAGAGTATATTCAAATTGGAAAAGAAGAAACGAGTGTCCTGATACTTTTGTGTTCAGAATAAAAACTGCCAAGGACAAATCATACTAGGATCATTAATTATTATGAATTATTCAAACGACGATTATATAGTTTTTTGCAGAGACATTTTAGCTATTCCCACTTAAATGTTGTACAAATTAAAATTGTACTTACTGATAAATTAATTACATAAATGGTGTGTTATTTTTTTTACAGTCACAAAATTTGGTCCAGCTAAAGTCACACCGGTCGAGGAGACTCAACCTAAGGAAGAGACGACGACGGAATCAACGAAGACGTAAGTAACTTCAGTAGTACATACTAAAATTTAGATGACCTGAACACAAGAAATTGAACAATTTAAAATACTCTAGATAAAATATACAAAAGCATTCAAATTAAATTATATTTTCAAAAAATATATATATTAAACTCTTTGTTGTTATTATGCTAAACAATTAACTATTTCAACGATAGAAGTTTATAATTCATTGGAGAAGCTTATTCTTATTAATAAATCACGAATATCAAAATTATACATAGTTTCCAAAACTATTGTTACTTTACAAAATGCAAAAGAAATCGTTTAAAACGTTTAAATTTTTACGTAAAAATTGACAATTTCAAATTAATATGTTTGAAATGTAATATGCGAGTATTCTTTTTTTTTCAAGATTATATTAGAATGTAACTCTTCGTTAAATGGTATTTAATTTTTAATATGAATTGTGGTAATTATATGAATCGCATACATACATGAATACGTAGAAAATTCGTTACATTAGTAAAGCTTTAATTATGCTTCCTACATTCATCATGCGACAAATGCGATTTTAAGTATAGTATGTAGGAAATCTAGTTAATATCTGTAACAGTTTAATGTATTATACGCGAAATTACGACGCGTATTAATAAATGAATAATTACATTTTAAAGGAAAAGTAATTATTATCATATTAGTTCAATAAAAAAAATTAAAAATTTGATATTAAAAATTGAAAGCAATTTTAAATTGTTCAATGTGAATTGATATATTTAATATGAAACAAAACATTATGCGTTATTTTTGGTATGACTTCATGTAACAAAATTAAAATTGTTTCTTTGGCTTCATGCTTGAATTAGTTTTCTTTATAATTTTCCTGATAAATGAAGTATTTTTTCTCATACAAAAGAAAGAATTCAGAATAAAATTAAAAATTAGAACTTAAGTAATGTAAAGTCATTTATAATACTTATTGTACTTATAAAATAATGTATGATAATAAAATATTGATATATTTGTAGTATACTGATATATTAATATGGCGTATATACATATTATGAAGCAAAATATGATCAATTATTTGTTGGCACAATTTTAATAAAAATATTTGTTCATTGGAAAATTTTTGAATGTTTGTATATAAATTAAAACTGAGACAAGAAAATATAATTTTAACAATTTTTTTATGTCCTTCTCAAAATTGAAAATTTCTTGATGACAAAAATGGTCTTTGGAGTAAAAACTAGATCAAAGGGACATAATAGAGTTATTAATAGCAATATTCCTATTAATAGGAATTTTTTACTCATAATATATAGGGTGTCTTGAATTTTGCTGTTCAAAATTTGAACTAAATATCAAACTCCGAGACTAAAATATCATATAGTGAAAAACCTATGAATGCTTCATTAAGAAGTTCAGCAAAAATATGAAGTGTGACTGTCAATACGATCAATTTTAATGATGGATTAATCGAGAAGAACAAATCTCCTGATCTTTTAGGTTAGTATTACTTTTAAATTTCCGTTCATTATCTTTTGAAAAATATTCATTATCTTTCAATAAAAAACAAATTACAATATAGAAATATTAAAAAAAAAAAAATCAACTGCATGTGACAAAATATAAAAAAAATTCAGTCCATAATAAATTCAACAGAGCTTCAACATCAATTTTGCATTGATAAAAAAGGGTAATATTTCGAAATATACACATAACACTCATGTATGTATAGCTTTACGTTTTTGTTACAATTTTTTCATGAAACTTGTATAATACTTTATCTATAGAACACACTGGCAAAATTTGAACATTAAAATTCAGAATATCCTATGTAGAGCATATTTTCTCATTTAAAAACACAAAGTTTGACTGAAACCAGGGATTGAAAAAGTTAAGGTTCTATTTGAAACATGGATCGTGCAACTTTTTCGAAAAATGCTCGTTTCGAAAAATTTCAAAAAATGAATAGAACTTGATTATGAAGATTATGCATTTTTTAAACTAAATATTCTAAAATATCTGTTCCGTTCACTATTCAATAATGTCCCTAGTATAATGCTTCTCTCTATAAAAATTTCACGAAGGACAAATATTTTTTCTTACAAAATATACAAGTTTGAACAGAATTAATTTTTTTCTTTTTTTTTTTAACGAAAAGAATCCATTAATTTTTAATGATGGATAACAAATTACTAGTAAGATAAATATCGGTATTAAAGTTCAATTTCTATTGTATGATTTTTTAATAAAGTTAAATTAAAAAATTTATTAAATGCAATAATAATAATTAAAAAGAAAACATAATGTTAATGGAATAATTATAATTATAAATAATATAATAAAATTATGAAATGAAATGAATATTAATGTATTTCATGTTGCAATTTAATCGAAATTTTATTTCGATCCCTGGATAAAACTTATAAAACTGAGAATTTGAAAAAACCAGCGATACCTTAGCAGAGAAAGTTCGCAGAATTGAACAACTTTTCGTTTCTAAACGATAATAGTTCGTTTGGTATCGAAGGGATTCGTCTCAAAGCATCTCCACGAACGTGAAACTTTAACCATCTCTTCACTCGGACGTTTCAGGAAGTCGAAAACCGGGGACGATTGCAGAGTGTGTCGGAAGTCGTTCGCGCCGGAAGAAGCCTCGAGAATCTGCTGCGAGTGTCAACACAAAGTTTGCGAGGACTGCGCTTGCTATTCGACGACGACGAATTCCGACGATCCGGTGAGCGTTTCGAATCTCTGTGTTGCGTTATAGCCAATGTCTATTTTCGGACAATCAATCGATAATTCCGGTAATTAATTTCGGGTATCTGCACTCTGGTAATTTCGTTTCCGCCTACGACGAAAGTGGATGCGCGTTCGAAATATTTCATGGAACGCGTGGGACACAATATGAGATTAGAAAATTAATGAGTTCAGTCGTGCCTGATCTTTGTAACGGTCAAATAGTTAAATAATTCTACAATCTTGTAGCACATTCGGTGGTTTTTAGTTGGTGGAAATACGTAGTAATAAACGTAAGAATATATATTTCTTTTTGTCCAGTGCAATGTTTTCGCATCTCATTCAAAATTTCTATAAATCGATTTGTCCGAAAAACTATAATATACATTTATAAATTCATTTCTTGTTCATGTAAAAAATAATTTTAATAATATCTAACAGTCGAGTATATTTAGGTAAAAAATTCAATTTCATCTGTCACTAAATTGCAAATGACATTTCAATTTAATTTTACTATTTTTTACGTCGTTTGTTTTCATCTTTTCCATATATACAAAAAAATATTGAAATTGACGAAAACGTGCAGACATCACACGCAATATTTGCGAATATCTCAACTTAAACAATGTATATTAATTTACAAATTAAACGGCAGCATCGAAATCAATAAACTCGTAATGAAAGTGGCACGAAGGAGGGAATCGTTTATTAAAAATGATGGATACAATTCGCACATCGCAGGAAATAGAGGCTAAGATGGGAAACGAGAATTCTCCGCAGCGGCGTGCACGACTTCTACGACGTTTAAATTTTTTACGAGAGGCACTATTAACAATGTTCATTGCTGCATATTTATTTAATTAGGAGAGGCAAGACTGTTCTTGTAAAGACGTGCGGTTTACTTTGTTTTCCTAAATATTATATAGCTTGTTGTCTCATACTTTCTTGTATTTTCATAAATGCAAATTAACATTTTAATAAATTTAATATGAAAATTATACTCGAGTGTATATTTAGATATACATTATACAGAGTATTTCAACCTTTGTATTTCTACTTCGATTTATATTACTATTCATAGATTCATATATGCAATATTGACAAAATAATACTGTTTTACGTACCGAACATTATAGAGAGATACATTAGATATTTCACGTATGTGCATTCTATGCAATTTTGCACTTTGAAATTTCTGATAAATGCATAAAAATCCGAAATCTACTAATCTTTTTTATGAGTGGACACGTAAAGGCTTGCGAAGGCTAGTTTTAATTTTTTTTCAATGGAATCATGTTTCTCAATGCAACTTGATATTCTTGATCAAAAAGCATTAAATAATGCAACGCATAACGAAAAATTATTTTTAAGAGGTATTTTAAATTCAATTTTTTGTACAAATTTAATATATTTATAATATTATAAAAATTGTAAGTTATTATTTTATATAATTTAATATTAATTATATTTATTTATTACTTTGGATTATCATGGATATTTAAATTGTAAATTATATTATTAAAAATATATCAAGAACTTGTGTTAAATAATATTACATGGAATATATATATTTTATAAATGTATGAAAAATTTGTCGTTTTATTTTCACGCGAATTTCACAAAATGATGAACATCGCTTGTCTCTGTATCAACGATAGCTACGCCATTGCATTGACTCGACGCCATTTTTAATTATCGTTATCCCCGTTCTCGTCTATATCGAATATCTGGAAGATTTTAAAAAAGCGAGCTAATAGTCTAATGGACGGACAATGCAATTTATTCTAATCTTGCTTCATCCTTCATCTATTTTCATTTTTATATTCACCTCGCCGTTGTCATTATTTTCTCTACGATTTCATTTTACGTTTTGGATATTCTCATTGAATATTCAACGTTCGAATTTTCACGTCTTGTATTACTTCTCCTGTCTTCGTGATTTCAATTCAACATTATTTGCTCCCAGGTTCTATTTATATTCGTTTGTTTTATTCCTTACAACACTTTCGTAGCAACTTTTCTTTCATTTCTCTTATTTTCCAGACTTACTTACATCCCAAATTCTTTTTCCCGTTTTTAACCTATCGCATAAAAATTTCAAGATCAACGCTTCCTTGAAAAACAATTTTAAGACAGAAAACAATTTATTATTCAAGTTCCGTTTTTTTAAACTCATTAAGGACCAAACAATAATCTATTACGGTACTCAACGAATTTAAAACGAAGACATAACGATGAAAAAATATTAAACAATTTTTGGAATTTTCTTCTATAAATATAGTGTGAAAAAAATAATAAAATTTTTATAATACAAATTTGTTGAAAAAAACTGCCAATGAAATATTGTGTTAAAGAAGCTAATTTATTGAATAATATAAACAGTAAAATCTCGATTATTCGAAACAAAATATAAATCGAGTAACTTTGTTTTTGTTTGAAAGAAGACTATTTATTGTGAAATTTTTTATATATTCATATTTAGAGACGAAAACTTTTTAATCAAAATTTCTAAACTTTTTTCAGTATCTATTTTTTCAGCTGCCAATCGGACGATTTTTTTTAATATTACTATTTCAGTGACGATATTCTCTCTCTCTCTCTCTCTCTCTCTCTCTCTCTATGCTTCGTATTATCCAATTCCATAAACTTTTCACACTGTCTCTGATTTCGCGTTATACCACAAATAGTTTATCTAATTCCATATTTATCAGTCAATTTAGTTCAGTTTCACTCTAATCTCTAATATTTATTACTTCATTTTTCGTCTATAGAGATAAAACTACCCGTTTTTCGTTTAACTGACATTTCGATGTACTGAACAATATGAACTGATAGATTCTAAACTATAAATGCTAATTATAAACCAAAGACATTCTATTATATATATATAATACACCTACATAAAATATATATGCATATTGAGTATGTGAACACGTATATATTTCTCATCTTTTTTCTTAGATAACAATACCATTCAAATAATCGAAAGTTCCGATAATCGATTTTCCCGTTAATCGACGTTCTGATGATCGATCGTTCCATTAATAAGGGTTCCAATAATCGAGCTTCTACCGTATAAGAATACAGAAGCACTGATTGTCGCTAATAACTAGATCGCGAATTTTTACGCTTGTGGGAAATTTAAACTTCCACAAAAAAGCTAAATAATTCATCTTCACGTCTAACTTTTCTACTCTCTCAAGGTTACTTAACGAAATCTTTATTTTAGGTCAAATCTTTCAAAAATTAAAAAAAAGAAAAAAGAGAAACTCAAAGAAACTTACTAATGAAATTTCACTCGGAATGACCCAGATTTTGTATGGAGAGTTAAATATGCGAAAGTACAGAAAATGCATACACTGTGCAAACACATATATAATGTTTAGTAGAGAAAACAAATTTTTACTTCAATTATGTTCACAAAAATGTAAAATTGCACATAATCTGAGCAGCGGACGCGGCTAAAAATATACATATATTTAAAAAAAAAAAACAAAAAAAGAAGAAATTTATACATACAGTGGTAAAAATTTTTTAAAATAAAAAAATAATCATTCGCAAATATAACATACTCTGCATCTTACGGAAGTCAATATCGTAAAAATTTTTGCAAAAAGAATCTGATTAATTTAGACTGAAATTAAATTCTATTCTGTTTTTCTAGGATGTGATTATTAGCGATGATAATAAAATTTTAAAAAGTATCATGAAGATTAAATTTTATTACATAATATTGCGTTTTTCAACAAAAAAGGGAAACTTTTGAAATTTCCATTTACAGTTTCTTTTTAATTTAAATAGATTTCAATTTTATTTGACGTATATTGGATTAGTTTTATGCGACCGAACGATCTTAAAATTAAATATTAGTAACTTGAGTATTGCACTATGTTTAATTGCCAGAGATAATTTATTTAAAACACTCATCTTCTTAATCATGAATTTTAAATTACTTTACTCGCTCACGAGCAAGTTTACTAAAGCGATCGATTATATTCTGAATGTTTATGCAAATTTACACTTTTTTAAACAGAGCTGAATAAATAGATTAATAACTCTATTTTTATAATCAATCTCGTCCGTTTCTTTCCCCCTAATTTCAAGAAATAAAAAGATATTGCTCGTTACAGTCGCGAAAATCATCCCGCGTGAATAAAGTGAATTAAAAGAATCGAATGTAGACCGACAAGCTTAACTCGACAAACAATCACTCTTTAGACGAAAGGTATTCCGATTGAATATCGGAATGTCTAACGAAACGAAACGAAACGAAACGACGCTGAAAATTCGTTTCGGTTGGCGAGAAAAAGCTCGTCTGATTCCTCCTTTGGGATCGATCGGTCAGCGTGTGAAAATTTAACGAAGAATCTTTTTCAGTCGTCGTGGCGGTGCAGCGTGTGTCGGCGGAAACTCGCGTCTCGGGACCAGCCGATCGTGACGCAGGAATCGACCGATTCCTTGCTCGAGGTGCCAGTTCTGGAGGCCCTGCAGAGGAGACACAGTGACGCGAGACTCGGCTGTCAGAGTGGCAGCCAAATCATAAATCTTGGCTCTGGATTGGCGCCGCCGAGGAGCCCGGAACTCAGGAGGCACTCGGATGTGTCACCCGCCAGTCTAAAGGAACTCGAGAAGGTAAGTTTGTTCCCATGTCTGACGTGACGTCCTCAAGTGTACGCTTCTCAAAAACAATCGTGCTTCTCGAAAACAATCGTGCTTCGACGAAACGGAATACATTGTTGCATCTGTTTTGCGCATCGTATTCATCATCTCGATTGGGAAACGACGACGCGACGCTTGACAAAGGATGCACGCTGTCGATTGCAGGTTTATTAACATTAAATATTCTTAATGTATATAGTAGCTTAATTAAAAGCTTTCTTATTTCTATTACTGTTACTACTGCGTTTGGATAACGAAGACGTAAGTATGTCACGTGGATTTTTATGTAAATTCACACTTTTGAGAGTAAAATTAACATTAAAGCTACCAACTATAAAAGTTGCATTGTATGAAATTGTATGAAATAGAAAAAAGTTTATAATGTAGCACAAGTTTCAGTTTAAAATTATTTGGACCTTTAAATCTATAAAATTTCTCTGAAAGATTACTTATAAATTACTCATTTTTGAGCAGTTTGACAATTATGCTGTTAAAACAGTAGAATTTTGGTTGAAGATTGTTTTATGCACAAAATATTAGAGAAAACACTATACACTGAATATTTTTTATATATTGTTTCTTCATATTATGTGCATTCTATGAAATTCTATATAAATACATAAAAGTTTGCAATCTATTTTAATACACAGAGGAAATATTTAAGTTTAAAGTATGCAAGTTTAATACAAGTTTAATTTAATTGTAAATATAATTTTTCGAAATTTCTATATAATCAGGATTAGTGAATAGATGTTTTCTAAATTGGAATTATTAATAAGAAATGATTAATTAGAAGTGACAGAGCCAAGGTATTACAACACACATTGGATTATAATAAAAATTGATAACAGTCAATACTATTTCTGCAGAAAAAATTCATTATGAAACAGTATTTTTTAATAATTTTTTCAAAATCTTGTTCTTCATATCGTAGCATATACGCAAATAACAAGAAGTACTGAGTTGAGAAATTCATATTTCAATTGATTTTGACGTATGATAATCGATATTTTGTAAAATAATATAAGTTCGTTATAATTTTTTTATTGCATTTACTTACGTGCAAGTTATATTTTAGTTATATTTTAAATATATCTGTATTATTTTAGGATGATAATATTTCAAATTCTAAAATCTTCCTTCAGTTAATATTTATATCGCTTGCATCATACAGTATATCAAAATTAATTTTTCAATGAAAGTGTAAAGCCTGGTAAACAAACAGCTATTGAACATGAATGATCACCGACATAAATTATTAATACATCATCTGCAACGAATTAATTTGAATTATCGAATTTCTCTGTTGATAAATTAAATTCATTAGTGTAGTTTAATTGTACTAATATTATAACAATATGATAGTGTACGGATGAATAAGTGACGACAAGTTGATAATCTTTATTTCTGTGTCATCATTAGTAGTTTATTATAAGATTTTCATTATTGATATTAGTAATAAATTTTATTCGTGTTTCATTTCTTTAGTGATTTTGTAAATACAGTAAAAAAAGGTATTACAATTATCTTCTATTGGAAATTGAATGAAATTTATGTTAGGAATAGAATATATTGTTACATGAATATAAATATTAGGTATAGAAATAAATTTTATGCATTCTTTTTAAGTAACTATTCATTTATCCGTTTCAATTTCGAAATTTTAGTTTATTTAAACAACTGAAACAACTCCTAGGCTATTCATAATTACAAAATTAGCACTTGTTAATTTTAAGTGAAGTTTTCATTTGGAAACTGCTCAAAGTTTTCATTTCCATCTAAAATTTCTGATACTATTTATAAATTTTGTATACAGCAAAACAAATTGTCTTCTTTAAATGTAGCTTTGATAATTTGAAATATTTTTTTACTTGAAATTGGAAAGTGTATAATATTGAAAAATAAGTCTTATCAAGCATATTGTGTTTATTAATGCTTTTCAAGATTATATAATTTATTTTCGACTTTTGTATTATCTTTTTTAAATATCTTGAAATTGAAACTTTGAAATCTCCAGATGGTAGAAAAATATTTAAATTTAAAATGTAATTCGTACAATGTAAATGTTATTTCAATTATAAAAAAAAACAGTAAACAGAATGATATTAATAATTCTAAACAGGAATACTTTTTGTTTTAATCGAGCAGTGAAATAACTTAGCTTCGTAATTACACATTTGGTCTACTTCAAAAATTATCTATTATCATTATCTACGTATTACTATCTTAGAAGTAGATAAACATTCACATAACATTGCAAAAACAACGAAAATTATATTAATAGTTATAAAATTTTTCTGTCGATTCAACAATAACATAACTCTATTTATTATTACACTTATTTCATTCAAAAACAATTTATTGCTATTATTTTCTGCCAAGAAATTGAACAAACATTTACATATCGGAAAAGCAACGAAAGGAACTGTGTTAATAGTTGGTACAATTGTTGCTTAAAACAAAATAAAGAAATGAAACGACTACTAATGACAATTCCTAATTATATTATAGTATTCATACATAATACATTGTAATTATTATTATTATGAAATACATAATATAAAGTAAAGAACAGAAATCTAACTTAATATAATTAACAATATAAATAGTATAAATCTTTCTTTCTAACGACGAAGTGCCTCAATTTTCTAATTACCTAAACCACGAATAATGAATAATTTGCTTTTGCTTGGTACAAAGCAAAGTTATTTCGCACCGAATAATCTCGTACTTGCAATCGATGGCGTATTAATCCTACTATTATCCTAAATAATCAGACTAGAGGAAACGTTAACCCTTTACTAGCTAGATTGTAAGTATGTGACTGTTTGCGGTCGAAAACTGAACATTCCCAACAGCTGTGCTTTGATCGCTTGGCGGTACGCCAGTGACTATCTAGCACGCTCGCCTCCAGCAATTTTATTTAATCTGGATGTCAACGCGGGCTATTTGTCTTGCAATATGGTGCCCCGTGGCTAGATGCATGTTTGTATGTACGTTGCGGCGCGTCTTACGCTTCGAGAGTATGCTTCGTTCTGTTCTCGATCGCAAAATCATAACCCGGCAGTCGTCTCTCGACGTTACTGCATCCTCAAATATCTCGGTTCGGAAAAATTTCTTTTATTTATTTCACCTCGTATAAATTTATCTTACACTTTGTATCTTAAACTTTCTTTTATACAAAAATTTTTTTGTTTATTCTATAGAAATTTCTCTGTTATTTACAGTGGAAACTATAGCTGACGCAGCTGTGAAGGGTTGATCGTTTCATTAAGATTGATGATAAATTAGATAGTATCATAGAATAATTATATATCATAATTTTGGTGAATGCGTTATTTACTCGAGATACGTTTTCTGCAGTAATTTGTTTTAATACATGGTCATTACGTAAATAGAATTTGACACAGAGTTGAAATATTTTGTATTGAGGAAAAATTAAGTGATCAGAGATTGAGTTTATTGAAACATATTAACATATCTCTTAGGATCCATTGATAATAACCGAAATGAATCTACTCTCTGGTTACTGATTTTCATGTCATTTGTTGTTAGTAGTTGGAAAGAAGTGTCTTAATATGAAACAGTTGAAGGAGAAAAACTAACTTGATAGGTTCAAAAATATAATATTATAATATTGAGGGTTAATGACGAATCTACAATGTTTTGTGAAAAAATAAATAAATATTAGTTTAACTATTATGTCAAATTTACTTTTAATTTACTTTACTTAATTGATATTTGTCTGTATGACTAGTGTTATTAATATTTTTAATTATATTTTATAAAGATTAAAAAAGATATGTATAATCTTGTAACCAAATGAAAAAGTAGTTCTGATTGACAAGATATATTATAACTATCTATGTCATATGATCGTTATGTATTTCCGAACTTGGAATTGTTTAATTCTACTATCTATTAAATCCATTAATTATGTCTAAATATTTCATTCTCGTTTTAAAAACAGGAGTACTATTACATAATACTTTAGAAAAGACTTTACCATAAAATTGGAAAGGAAAATGACACCTGCGACAACTTAAAGTTAAATTACTCAATTTAAAAATTTGTAATATTTATCATTAATCATGATAAATATTACATAAATGTATTCTATTTTATTTTATTCTGATACAAATACATTTTGTATTTTTATCAGAATACAAAAAATATAAAGTAAAATAAATACTCCAAATTAAAGAAATTATTATCTCCCCAATAAATAAAATCTCTCAAGTAAATAAAAAGTAAACGATTAAATATTTGGTACGCTATAAGTGTATGGCAACTAGAGTTTTTGAGAAATGAAATAGGTGCAAAAAGTGGAGCTACTTTCTCACTGAAAACTTTCTGATTTTAATAATCCAACATACATCACTCTGTAATTCAATTATAATTATTCTACAATTGTTTCAAATTCAATTATAATTACTCAATAATTCGACGATTAATAACGACGATTCCTTCACATTTCCCCCAAATGTTGAAACAACTTTTTAATGATTAAAAGTGCGTGAATTATAACTTCAAACGTTGATGCATAATTAACGAGAGTTTTTACAGAATTTGTAGTTGTTCGCAATTACTTCAAGATGCCTCGTAAATTCAAAGTTTTCGAGAGGTAAGTTTGGTGGTAATGGCCTGACGAGCAAACTTCGTTAACGTTCACTATTATAGGGATCGTTTCCCTACCATTTTGAAAGAGTATACGCAAAATCGATGGATAACGCTCGTTAGACAAGCTCATTGATTAATGAATAATCAGAGTCTATCTTCTTTAAGCCATTAAGGGAGTAGATCACTAAAAAACCCAAAAGTCCAAAGTTTTGCGAATTTTTTTCATTGGTAAGTGATACAAGACCGTGGATTTTTACGCATTTATGAAAAATTTGTAAAAATGCACGCAACGTACACTTACAATGATATAAAATATTTAAAGTTACAACACTTCTTTTAATATTTAACAGACAAGTTAATATTCTATCTAGGTTTTACATTTTTCGAATTATTTTCAGAAAAATATAAACTCGCATGAACACCTGCAATGTTCTCGTGTCAACGCAACTTTCAGCTTTGAAATTCAATTTTCTTTCAAGTGGAAATGATGGCGAAATTATTCATTCGACTATCAACATCGGATTGATGGAATCCGATTCTTACAAAAACTAGAAAGATTAAATAATACTTTAGACGATAATTTGAAAATATTAAATAAATATTATTTACGATAAACACTGGATTAAAAATAAAAAGAACTTGAACTGTTGAACACGAGTGTACATTGTACCATACAGCCTTGTCAACTAATAATTATTCAAACTTCAAAGGGTATATGTATTTTTAACAAATTGATTTGTTCTGTATTTAATTAAAAAATTGCGTCGCAGATTCATTTCACTCGTGATTGACATTTATAATAAATAAATGAATGAAAGTTATGATTCATTATAAATAACAAATAATTTTTTTTACCACACGATACGTATTTCACGTTATAAATATAAACATAAATATAAATATAATTCAATTGATATTTCAAACGAAGCAAATAATCGAATTCCCTGACAAAAGAGAACAAAATCAAGTCGTTTATTTTTCCTAGAAAATTAAGCTGTTTAATTTTCCAGATGCGACGAAACGAATACTTTAGTAAACAAATATTCCCGGATGAAAGAAAGCAAAGTGAGAAGCTTTTCAATTTTCCTAAAAAACGGAGAGATATCTTCTCGTGGAGAATCAAGGTGTTTAATTTTCCAGACGTAACAGACGCAACCAGATCTTTCACCTGAATCATTAGCTAAATGGCACTGCTTAACGAGTACCGCGATAGCGTGAAAGCGTAAAAGATATCTCCACTGACTAATTCCACCCTCGTGTACGACAGACATTTTACTATCTACGATCTTTCGCAACAGTCATTAACGAACTTTCGAACCGAGTTTGAGGTCCGAGTTGAACAAAAATTCGCGAAGACCTTGGACTAAAGAGCACGTGATAAAAAAATCGTTCTGCAAAGGTCGCGTTTAGAAATTGTATTACATCGTGCAACATCGTTAAGCCAGTCGCGCGGTGTAATGAATTAAAACTTGGAAGTGTGCGGCTTTCTTTGGGTTCGCACGGATATATTCCGGTTGAAACTGTAACTGCAAGTCGGTGATGCTCTCGTCGCAAGAAACGGGACGCAAAAGCTCTGTGTGCAGCTTTGAAACAACTGCTTTGGACTTTGCGTGAAATCACGCGTCTCGAATGTATCTCGGGAACTTCTCTTGTTTAATTAATTATCTATAATCCTCTATAACGCGAATAATAAACGTTTACGCGTCATTTAATACTGTTGATCTTTGTTAGAAATGTTCAATTTTCTAGGATAGATTTTGATTTGTGATATGTTCAATCTTTTGGGAATTTCTTTTTATTTTACGAGCGGAACTATTTTTTTTTTTTTTCGTTTTCAGGACGAGGAAGATTTTATCTACAATTCGTTTTCTCTTTCTTATTGAAATTAACGTGTTATTTGCCACGATACTCATCGGTTAGCGGTGTTTTTATTTCTGTAAATATTTTAGTAATGTTATATCTTACAATTTGGTGGCGAAGAAAAGTAGAATTAAATTAATTTTATAGTAATTTTTATAAATTATCTTTTCGATTTGACTTGAGCTACGTTTAAAGTTTGAATTTGATAATAAAGAAAAAGAAGAAATCTATTTATGTAGAATCTTATAATAACATAGAAAAGAACACATGTTATCAATTTTATATTCACTTATTATTTGCAAATAACAGAATTTTTGTTTTATCGGAAATGTAATTACAATAGTTGCATAATTGCATTTTTTAACATTTTGGCCATAATCTTCCGAATTAATACTAAGACTAATGTGTTAAAAAATTCTATACAATTGTTACTGTCATTCCCTATTTACTAACTGATTTAAGCTAATCTAAAGTACTAGAAATATTTTCATGAATATCACGAAAAGTAAAACCACATAGTACAATATAAAACTATAAGTGAAAATAAGTGCCATACAACACGTAAGAGCAAAATAACATATAAAGGAAATTATTTAGGATATTAATCTTGAGAATATATCTGAAAACCATCGATTTTGATAAAATACAACCTTTTATGAATAATTTTGTATTGTTATAAAAAAATGTATTATCTAACAGAGATTTTTCATTTTACATTAAAAGGGAAGCTAGTATAAAACTATACATTGAAGATTTTGACTCTGTAACTTTTTTATTCATCAAGCAAACTTTATGTTGGAAATTTACTCGTGTATTTATTAACTCTTTGAGTTACACTCGTAGCAGGAATTATAGTTTCGATTTGCAAGAAAAACGAATTTGAATTTTCAATTTTAATTCTTCAAACTGAAGATCAACAGAGACAAATTATATACATATAATGCTTTCAGTGTCCTACATCTATAATAACACGATGTAACATGTTGCAACAACTACGTGATGTTCATTGAAGACTGAGAGAAAGGCAGAGGGTTATCTTCACAATCAGCGTAAAAGTACCAAAGAAATAGAATTCAAATGTCAAAATGAAGTACCGAGCCAATTATCAAAAGAGGCACTCTGTGTATTAAAATCTCGCGAAGAGAAATATTCGACGTACGAAAGAAAAATGATGAAAGTTCGGCAGGGAGTTGGTATTTGCGTCATTCTCCCGTTTTTCGCAACAGCAAAGTTTCTTTATTCCGCGGAACTTCATCGCGACCCACGTAATGCCAAACAGTAATGATGACGCAGTTTGTGAGAGAATGACGGAGGAGTCTAGGACTTGATAATATTTAACTGCATTAGGTAATTATGCGCTGCGAGCGCTGTCGCCAGGAGAATTGTATTTACGAAGAATTATTAAACGAGCGTGTCGACGTTAATAATTACGTTTTGAATGTTGACACTGAAGGTGGAATTACGAAACTAGCGCGAAGTTTCTTTCTGATGCAATTACGCGTTTAAAATTGTACAAAATTGTTACTACGTATACACATAAATTTCTTTAACTTTAATTGTATAATCCTGACATTCAAAGTTTAATAAAAATCGCATGGCAAATTCTAAGAGACCCCTGTAAATGAGAGACTTTAATCTTCAAAATGATAGTGAGTGTACTTAGGAAAAAAATTTTCCAACGTTTTTAGACATGTTTGAATCTTTTCAATCGCCGAAGAAAAAGTATTCTCATTTTATCACTGAAAGTAATTTTAGCTGGGGGTAACCCAGAAAATCGAACCTTTTCAGGTGCAACGCTAATGCAACGAAAATTAGCGATTGGTTGATTTGGGTCACGTGATTCGTGAGGGGGCGTGGCGTAAACCTTGAGTAGGAATGGCGTTGTCTGGTACAAGCGATCGCGCCTGTTTGTTTTCTATCGATTCAAATGTTTGCGTATCAATAAAATTTTATGGCAAAAAAGTCGTCTTCATTTCCTAGTCAGAACAGTTGCTTCTGGGCGTTTCAGTGAGACGAATCGCACTGGGATACAAATCGTGCAGTTTTTTTTTCACTCACTATGTAATGTAAAATCATCTTTCAGGAAATATAAACTCAGGATTATCAGGGGTGCATATCCCGGAATTATCAGGACTATCAATCTTGATCATAAACCATTCTTCATCGTTATTGGTTCGATTGCGCCCTCCACTGCATCTACAATGACTGATTCCTACTTTTTAAAAATATTCTACTAACTCTTCAGAGGAAAACTGACAGCTAATAAGTTCGCTCGGCAATCACAATGCAATTTGTAGATGTTCTACATGCAGAGGAACGTGGATAATGAGGAGCTGGTACAAAGCTAGCAAATTGAAGGGGGAAAGGAGGAGCAGAGCAGGAGAATAAGGGAACAGCCCGCTCTTTCGATTCTAAGAATTTATTGGAAATCGTTTTTGTCAGCTGAGAGAAGAATCGGTAGAATCTCATTTCATTGGAAACGACTGCGGAAACGAAAGAAAGTGGAATGAAATTGAAATCAGGGAGGAAAAGAGGGGAGGAGGGAGGCTGGGCGGCACGGATCGAGGGAGTCGAGTTAGGAAAAATCCGGAAATCGGTCGAAAAAAAGGAGAAAAAATGGAAGAAGAAAGTGAAAAGAGTGTTGCGAATCAGAGATTTTGCTTCTTTAAATCTTTGCTTGGCATGCAGAAATTAGCGGTTGGCAACAAAAAACCCGAATTCCGTGCGCAATAAGAGAATTAGAATAAAATGGATTTCTTTCTTTTTTTTTTGCAACCATTTTTCTCTAATTTTCGACTCGCGTTCCTCGTGCAGACGTTTCTGAAAATCCTTTGGATCTCGCTCTTCAAAGGTTATATCCATGAATCTTTTGTGGATCATTAGGGTGTACATGAATCATGTTTCCATTATAGTTTTAAATTTCCCTCTCCTTATTATACGTGCAAGTTCATACACAAGTTATATTTATATGTGTTCGTATTTATTTCGTATTTATTTTATACATATTTATTTTCTATTTTATATCGTTTTATACATTTGTGTATTTCTTCGAATAATTTCTAACAAGATTTTTTTAACACATCGAAGAGTAATTTAACTTTCACGTCGAGTGAGATTCTCTTTCAGTTCAATTGCTTATTTTACGTAGTTTAATTACTTTATATCTAATAGTTATTATACAAAAGCAACAATGTACTTGTTAGAATAATTCACTGAAACAAAGTGTTTTTACCAGAATGAAGAGTAATTCAACTTTTTTTTATCATTCTTGAATTCTTTTTTAATTGTTTCATGTGAAAATAATTACATAATCACAGAAGTCTATGTACATCTGTACATGTTATTAAATAGAATATTTAAATACAATACAATACAAACCATGAAAAAAAGTGTTTTGAATACGTTATTTCTAACAAATTGTTTAACAGAGTATTAAATCTAATAAACTCATTTTTAATCAATCAGATCATTTTTAAAATACTGACAATGTTTTCTACGTTCGTTTTAAAGAATATGTAAGTAAATCGAAAACATTAGTTTTAGAAAAATATATAGTGGTAGCAACAAATTTACGTGTACGTAAATTTCCAGTGTTTCGAAAAATTGACGATATTTAAACTACTATAACAAGAAGACATTCAGTAACGAATTTGAGTTCATTTTAAAGCATGAAGCTTTTAATGAGAAGATGAGAAAATATTGAAAAATTCTTTTCTGAATTAGATTCTTGATTGAATCTATCATGAATTTGAAAACTGAAGTTTTTTCATTACAGTAACCTCTTAAAATTTGCTATAAAATTTCTGTTCGCGAAGTTATTAAACTTTGAATATATCCGAAAATGAAGAAAATTCGACGAAGTCTTGGAATTTCTTGGATTTTTTATCATTTGATTCTAACATGACATAATGTTGTATAACTTTAATACTGTGGCGAAATTATAACAGTTTAAATATTGAAAATTTACAATTTACAATTTACAATACGTAATTTGTGACCGCCACTGTGTATGTATATAATTTGTGAATAAAACTTATTTTGATATATCTGATTAACAGTAATATAACTAACACATATATCTTGTACATTCTAATGTATAATATTTATGGTAACGGTATAGTTTATTTCGTGTTCTCGTTCACTTATACTTTCCAACAAACAAATTCTTCTCTCAGAATCTAAAACTCTGGCAAATAAATTTGTGTCTTTAAAATGCTCAAAATCTTTCTTCGTGTATTATAAATTATATTTTATATAAATTAGCAAATTTAAAGAATTACAAATTGACGAAAATTTTATAAAAGTTAGTAAATGTACGCAGATTTTCATGTCGGACATTACTGAACATTACCAACCATAATTATTGGAACATTAAGCGCTTGTTAGATATCTAGATTAAGAAGTTTTAAGGAAGATTAAAAATTGTAAAAGTGCACACATGTCGCGCGTGAATATATCTTTTGTTGTTTAATTTGTGTATCTTTTTCTGCAGAGGGATAATTAAAAGAAACAGTGGTATTTACGAGACGTGGAAATATTATCCTTTGCTTTTTGTTACTGTACGTGGAAAGATACGATTGTTATACTTAGTGTCTGCAAAAACATTAAGTACAATAACAATAATATTTTTAAAGCAAAAATTCGATAATCGTGTAATTAAAATAAAGTGAATTTATTCATTATTTATTAACTAATTAATTAATTATAGTATTTATTATTTATTAATTATTACATATTCATTCTTTATTTGTAACCTATTATCAGCTGATTTTTTGTACTTCGATATCGAAATAAGAACGAAATATAAATTCGTAAAATTATTAAATCAAGTTTAAGTTAATTTTAAATTAATGTAATTTTGTTATTAATTAATAAAATAATATTAATTGATTAAATTTTCAAAATTTTAAATTTCAAACGAAAATTTAATAATTTCATAGATTTATGGGTCACGCTGTACGATAACATTTCTCGTGCATTTTTAATAATACGCTATTCATAAAAATTTTCCTGTTTCTTACAGAGGGACCATTTTTATTAAAATGAATCATACGTTCGCACGATATCATGGTTTTTCCTTCAATATGACGTAATAACCTGAAATTAATATTTTTGTGAAAGAAAATTCGCATCGCGGTTTTTTCGTACTCGTATTTTCCATTGCACTGTATTCTACTACGATAACTAAAAGATACTTGCTCCAGAATGCGAACCTAGCGATTGAATTATTTCGTGAAGGAAGAATGTCGTTTACGAATGGTTGCATCAAATAAACGAGAAATAGAAAAAAATAGGACAAACGTTGGCGTTTGTTAAAAATTAAATTCAATGAAAGCCAGAGTTGCAATTATGACTCGGCGAATGTTTGCGAAATTTACGAAAACCAAAATAAACGACTTTTATTTAAATTCTGAAATATCATATTGCAAACATGATACAAACGAAGCTCTATGCTCTTTCAACATTTCTATACGTTTTCGAGGTATCAATTGTTACTATCTACGTTGGCTCTTTACAAATGTCATTAGTATTTTTACGATCTATGATAGAAAATATTTTAAATCCTAGAAAAGTCACTATATTTATATATCTAACGATATTAAACAATCAAACTTTTAAATGACATGAACTCGATGTGAAATGATGTCCACTTGAAAAGATTTATCGTAGTTCAAAGGTCAACAAACAGAACACGTTGTTGCAGAGGAAAGCCGCGCAACTAGAGTTGTAATTTTTAACGTGTGACAGCTATGATAAAAACGAAAGATAAAGTTTTCATTGCGGAGAGAAAGATGTTCTGTGATTTATTTTTACTAGGGAAAGAAGAGCAAAGTGTCAAGAATTCAGACCTACTATTATTTTTGTGTTTACTCGAATACATCGTATTGTTTTAGATTTGTTTCCAAGTATAAACGATTGGATTGTTTGTGTTATTTACTAGCAAATGATATATTGATGAACAACATATAAGGTTTGTAAGTTTCTAATTTATTTAGTTTGAAGATTTTATGCAAATTTGTACTTTTTCTTTGGATATATTGATGCAGGGATCACGTTGCAACAGCCATTGTATTTTGGATATTTTGTACGTTCTTGCGTATTTTGTGCATTCTATGCATTTTTGTAGCAGTTGAAATTTCTCGTAAATGGATTAAAAGCTACTCTGATACTAGATTGTTGTATATGAAGAGGATGGCGGATTTCACAAGTGTGTAAAAAATTATTCAGAATTTCGTGATCAAAAGCGTTTTTAAATATTTAAATATTTATTCAAATTTAGTCAAAGTGGGAAACGAACGAGCGCACTGTTATAAAAAGATAGAATATACGTCCAAACAAACCATGAGTGTTCATCAAATTTCAATGAATTTGTTTGTAGCAAAAGTTGCTCGTGACAGTGATACAGATTCTCGAAAAGCTACGTTGAAAGAACAAATTACCTGTTTATTATGCGAAGAATTTAGATTAAATTCGATAATGGATCACGACTAAAGATTTTTATTCTGATAATTATAATACTATTTCATGCTAAACGAAGTGTATGAAATTCAGTCGAAATTTGAGTAATATTATTATAAAAATATTATATCGTTAATATATTTTTATTAATATTACATTCTTAATAATATCAAGATATTCTGATATTTCTTGTAAAACTGTCCAACATATATTCTCATTCTAACAGATTCGAATTCTAAATATCGTGTGTAATACAAATCGCTGAAATATTCATAGTAAAATAATATTTCAGATAACATGTGTAATATTATATTTATTAATATAATAAAGAACGTAATCATTACACAAATACATTGTAAATAATATTGATGAATATATTATATAGATAATATTTGTGGTACAAACGATGTTAATTATTAACATACAATACTCAATATCTGCAGTCAAAGTTTCAATCCAATTTTTGTGTGTAAAGTTATTCATACCTAGCAAAACGTAAATTTTAAATAACGCAATCAATTTCACCATTTCATCCATAATAATCTAACGTTTCTATATTGATCGGTGAAAAAACAATACCATTCTTTTATTAATAATTTTTCAACGTTTCCCTCTTTTGTTTACCACGTTTAATGGTCGACTGATATCTGTTTGAATTCGCGTTTCATTATATCGACTGATATTCACAATAAATAATTCTCCTCCATACCGTTCAGATATAAACCAGAACGTAATATCCGAATTGTCAGAAACGCCATCAACTCTCCACACAAACTAATACTCGACGAATCGGGACAACCTCGCTTTCCCCAGACATTTTCATCGCGCAATCGATGAAACTATTCGTATATTTGCTGAAATGTGTATCTGCATGCATCAGCGCCAGCCGCAAATAAAGAGTGCACGTTGGGGATCGTTAGTTTACAATTAATTATAAGGTCTGCCGATCTTATGAATAACGTACCAATCCACCGTCGTATCCTCGATCGAAACGATCGGTTGGTGACGCAAACACGAGAAACGGCGCACTGGGCTCGCGACGAATTTATCGTCGTCGATATTGACGACGAGTTGATCTGAAAATTAGATCCGGCGATTCCGTTAAAATTTGACGCAATTTCCTCGATTACACCTGCAATTGGAACAGCCGTTCCGCCGGCTGCCGTGGCTTCGCCGAAATCCGAAAATCGATTCGAACGGAGAGTCTCGCGGAGAAACGTCAGCGCCAATTAATTGGTCGTTGATAAACAATAATTTCTTCCATAAATTGAACGGTATGGAATGTAAGAGTAAAGAGAATAAAACGATGTACATTATTGTAACACAAATAAAGATAAACATACCTGTTTTACTTCACTTGTATAAAAGAACAGTATTGTAGAAAAACTGTCTTTCATATTCTAGAAATAAAAGTATATTTATAAAAAGAAGTAATTTTATCGTTATGTTTGATTTAAAATTAATGTCTATATAGTGTGTTGACTTCTGCGTAACTTTCATAGGAAGTAATTTCAACAGTATTAAATTTCATAATTATCAAGTATAAAAATTAATTCGGTGTCTTGTGAATCGTCACATTTATGAAATATGTAAATCATAAAAAGAAAAACAATATATTCTTTTTGATTTTCAATTAAAAATTCCTCAATAGTGATTTAGATGTAATATTTGACCAAGAATGTTGCGATATGAACATTTGAAAATTGAAGAATTGAAGAATATGAATAATCATTGAATTACAACAAGATCTTGTCTCGCAAGAAATTATAAGAAAAACCATTTGCAATAAAATTATTTCAAAGTAAAATCAATATTTTATTTATAAAATAAATAATATAAATATACATATATATATAAAATATGATCATTTACTGTCGTCATTTAAAGTTATAAAAATTATTATTAATTCTAATCACTAGATCTAATCATTACGTTTAAAATATGAATCATCAATGTCAGATGTCGTCCCTGAAGGGTTAAAAATTAATTTTTCAACAAACTATCTATTTCACCTGACTATCGGACAAGATGGTTTGCAATTTGCATACTGGGATAATGTATTCAGACATATGAACGAACCGAGTCTTGAATATTTAATGCAAGATTCATTCCACCAGTTTAAGCATTCACGAAACAATACCCGGTCTTCATTAGCACGAGCTAATATGTTCTTTTTGTAAAAAAAAGTACTGACTTGTAATTCCAATCTTGTAATGTTTAATCTACATTTAGAAAAAATATCCTTTTACAAGTACTGGAATGCTATCGAATGATATCGCGTCAAATCAGCTTGGCAAGAATCAGCTTGTCTTTAAACTATTAAATACACAATAGAGCTAAGGAAAATTCCTCATAAAAAATTAACAAGAGTTATTTGTGTGGGGTTATTTCCTTAAATAATATTGGACAGTAATAATTAATAAATGAATAATAAATAATAATAATATTATAAGTAGATTAAGCATTGGAATTGCGAATAATGTAAAATAATCGATAATCTTTTAATACTCAAATTTTTATACTTTTTGTATTATTATTGGAAACAGATTTTGTTAATGTATGTATGCTTTATTATATATCCTTTTGGCTATCGAAATGCAAAAATCGATCGGCAGACAAACTTTCGGAAAAAATGTCAGCAGTCAATCGAAGGACTAAGAAAGCATAGTGGTGTAAGTCACTCTTATGATGTTTCTCGTAAAATTATATTTTCTATTTACTGCTATTGTCTTTTATCACTAAAAGTGATTTTAGCGGAAGTAACCCAGAAAATCGGGCCTCTTCAGGTGCAACGCCAATGCAACGAAAATTAGCGATTTGGGTCACATGATTCGTGAGGGGGCGTGGAGTAGACCTCGAGTAAGAGTGGCGTTGTCTGGTATTGAGCAATCGCTCCTGTAATTTGTTTTGTATCGATTCAAATGTTTGCACATCAATAAAATTTTTTGGCAAAAAAGTTGTCTTCATTTCCTAGTCAGTTGCTTCTGAGCCTTTCAGTAAGACGAATCGTACTGTAGTACAAGTCGTGCAGTTTTTAGTTAAGTGTATTTCTCAGTAGCAAATGAAATTACAACAATGGTCGGCTATGGAACTAAATAGTCTTCGACATTTGGAAAACGTTATTAACTCAAATTCTACTGCTAATTGATTCTCAGCCCTTCAATTTTATTAATTGATCGGTGACAAACAATAGTTCCTTGGACAAATTGGCCAACACGAGTCAGCAAGAGTCGTAATAGAATAGGAACGTAAATAACGAATTCTACTCGATTTCGTAAAACGATCGTGTGTACTTGTCCGGACACGGTGACACAGACGTGGCCGTTGGAAAACGGATTTCCTATATTTTCTCCTCGCTTCGATTGGTTCTCCCTTTTCCACCGTGGCCTTTCAATCTCGTCGCGGCAACGTCAGTAATTTTCTCCCCTAACTGACGTTTCCTGACAACAAGTTACGAATTTGAAGAGTTTCGGACTGCTAGGAAAGATCTCACTGCAGCCGTTATGGGATCTGGTTTCCGGCGCTCGATACATGACGAACGCACACTTCCAACTAGGAATAATAAATTGGTTCGAGATGAATAGCTGATCTGGTGCTTACACACATACATCAGTCACATTCTATTTTGCATTCGTTTTAGATCAAAAAAATATTTATTTGAGCTCATGTATGCTTATTGATGACACATCGATGGCAATTTATCTTGCTTCTATTTCTGTTTTTTCAAGTGATATTTCTTGAAAAGATAGAATATAATTGCAATTGTTTCGACTGTGTAGAAAGTTGTTTAATTATTATTTCACTTTGAAGTGTATGATTTCTTTTGAATACAAGAAATGATCCATGTGTTGCAAATGTGATTAAAAATATTGTATTATTGTTTCGAATTTTAGATACAATTATAGATAGAATTTTAGATATAGAAAATATGAAATAAACATATAAAAATATATTTGACCCATCTCATTGATTTGTACTTTTTACAAAGATATAGAATGTAAGTACAAATAAGTAATTAAAAGTATCCATCTCACTCTTTTATATTTTTTTTCGACGACATTCGTATAAATATTATATCTATGAAAAATGACAGAATATTTCAAAAAAGATAAGTAAAATAAATATTTTACTCGATTATTGAATTATTTACTGCGTTGTATGTTAATAATGTTAAAACTATTGATAATTACGGTTTAGAGATTTTCAAGATAAAGTTTGATAGATAAATATTAAACACCAAAATATATAAAAATTTGTAAAAAAAAAAGAGTAGATTTCTATTTCAAAGCAAAAGTTGACCTCCAAATAATTTTGAAAATATCCAAAAAATAAAAATAAATATTACAGTGTTTTCTTGCTACTTAACATGCAAAAACGCATCATTTAGTTATTTTCGAATTATTTAGATGGAAAGTTTTGAAACAAGCACGGGGAATTTTAAGTATCGAAAATGTAGTAGTACTTAAACTTCAGTTATTTTCTTCCAAGAAAATGTAAAAATAATGGATGAAAATATTTTTCAATTATTCAACGCCAGTGTGACGAGAGTGGAAGTAATCTTACATGTAATCTAAAGTAGAAAGTTCAGTTACTGTTGAACTTTTAGTCAAAGTAGGAATTTCACTGCTCACAAGTCTTGATTATGGAATATAAACGAGATTAACATGCATCTTTGTTAGTTTATGGTCCACGGTTTAATGAAAATTGTATAGATTTTTATAGTACTTGAGACAATACTCGGTTTATGATATTTTCGTTAAATAATAAATCTGGCTTTCTTCTGAGAACCCACTTATCATATAATTTACATGCAGAATAGAATCTGACATAATTATTTCTGTTAAATGAGATTTTTAAATTTCAATCGAAAATGAAATTGTATTTTATCATGTTTTACATAATTTTCTCGAAAATCCAAGGAATTCATACCACAAATTAATTCATTTATTTATACCCTGTAATATTTATATGATTCTTAAGATAAGTATAATTATAATTGCAACATATACATAATTACAATTGCAATTACATTTTTAAGACATTTTAAGTTGTAACAATTATAAAAACATTTATTTAGTTTTAAGTTTTCGTATAAGATGACAAAATTATTATTACGTACAATTTAAACAATAGTAAAATGTTTTCAAACAAGCAAAAAAAAAAGTTATATATTTCTAAAAATGTGTCAATTTAAGATTTTTATGCAATTTTATATTTTTATTGTTGAAAGAAATAGAATTCTTTTTCACTACTAAATATTGTAACACATACTCTAATTTCACATTAATTTTACATTAATCTAATTTCTATTATGAAATTTATATTATCAAATTTCCTATAAATGTATAAAAATCCACAATCTAGCCATTAATCTGAATACTTTTCCGCAAAAGTAATTTTTAAATAAGAAAGTACGAGTGCTTGGTTTTCATCGTATTGGTTGCAAACTGTGTCTGACAGGGAGTGACCTATTTCCCTTTAATCACTCTTACTTCGTTTTTTCCACTTCAGTTTTTTACTTTAATTAAGTATTGCTGATCTCTTATTACATTTTTCGCATACTCATTAGTTTAAAAATGGGACTGATTGAAAATGTTTTAAATTTGTTGCAAATACAGCGAAAAAATATTAATCAATATGATACTTTCCTAAAATTTTTAATATTAATAATAAAGGTGCAATTAGTAACAATTCAATTTTACAATGAAATTTAAGAAATTAAATTATATTAAGTAATATATCTTATATTTTCGTAATTTTTCACAATAATTTACTCATTCTTTCTTTAGAACTTTGGAGTTTTCATAAAATCAACTTAAACCCTTACTGCTAATGATGCTTGTAATAAAGTACAATAAAAACCAGTAACATTTTTCCAATAACATTATTTTCTCATGCTCGTAATGTGCCATAAATACGTTAATTGTATGATACTTGATAATTGTATGATCAAGTATCGATTAGTTATATTTATAAACGGCTACACTTCATATAATGAAGTGAACTTCAACAATAAACACTTCAACAATAAAGTTAATACATTTTCAAAGCAAAGTAGACGTTTCAATTTAAAATATTTATTTGTTGCAATCGTTTGGATTTCATTTTTTTTTGGAAGATCAACATACTGTTATTATTAAACATTTTGTTTTTACGAAATTTATGGAAATTTCAATCAATGCGTCTAATTTTGATGTAAAGCTCGTTCAGTTATTAGATAATAAAAATCATACGAAATAACGAAGAAAAACTGAAAATATTGAAATAATTTAAGCTTCGCACAAAATTTAAATTGTTTAAAAGACTTGAAATTGAATTTCAAGACTAAGATTGTTTAACATAAATAACATTACATATTTTAGAAAGTATTTGCTCGTAATCATTATTAAACCATCGAGTGTTTTATTTGGAGTATCGTACAAATAATCTGAGATGTTTCAAATAATTAGTTCACTCAGAGATTAAGGAAGGAATAATATTTAACATAATATGTTAAATAGACATATCCAATTGATGAATACATATTCAATTTGTTACATATGTCTCGCTTTTTAATTAAACATTTCAGACTTTCGGTAAGACAAATCATATGAGATATTTGTATACGATTGTAGAATCACTTAAATTTTAAAAATATTACAACTCACTTGAGCTACTAATTTAAGTGACTAATTTTTTCATAGTCACTACTGAATTGAACAACCTACAATACATATAGGATCAATTAATCAATGTACAATTACATAATTATTATTACGACTCATTTGATCAATAAACCTTCTTACAAACCTTCTCTACTAAATCGCTAATCAGATCTGGAAAACGTATCTCGACAGTAAAAACAATGAAACTAATGGAAAAGGACAGAAAGAAGAAGAGAAATAGAATAATGATACAGACACATGTCGTAACTATTTCAATCAGTCATTCAATAAATTGTCATTTTTCCAGACATATCAGTCCCATGCGTACTCATAGCTTCTCGTATCAGTGTACGATACATCCCCCGATGTGAGCATTGTCACGCCAACAGTCATAACTCCTTCACGCAATGGTGTTACTCCCTGCGAGACTCTAATCTATGTGTCGTAATGTTATAGTTTCGAAAGGTTGCAGGGGAACGCCGCGACGAGCTCAGATGGGAAAGGGACCTGGATCGCAACATCAGGTCTAGAGCGACCTCGCCGGATCGCCACCAGGTCGATAGGGGAAGAGCCACCAGTCCCCAGAGAGTTGTGCCGTCTTCTGTCGCTGGTAAGGATTTTTATTCACAATATAGATTCTTTTTCTTTCTCTTTTTCTCTCTTTGAGTTGCTTTTTTAGTCCACGCTCACCTCTACCTATCGGCTCTCTTCATTTCGAAATAAACAGCTATTTCCAGTTTCAGGTGATCTTCAATCTTAGGAAATGTTATTTCCTAAGCCTTGTTTCGAGAAATCTTTATCTCTCTGTCGTACATTCGGTCACGAAATTCCACGTTTTTAATTTCACGTATTTAAAGAAAAATGCGGATGTCAACCGTTTTGTGGTATTTATTGGACGATTTTGTGTATTTGTTCAATTGGAAACTTTGGATAAATCGAAACGAAACTTAATAAAATCAACTATATTATTGTCACAAATATACTCAGGACTGTACACTTACGTACAAAAATAAATAATGAGCAAAGAAAGAATAGAATTTTGGTATTTCGTTTCTCAAGAAAATCAAGTTCGAAACTTTAGCAACTAGACTTAAATTCAGCTAATTCTGGATTGCTCAGGAACAAACAGCGAACAGGAGGAGTTACTCTATTTGCGGAAAAATAGTGAAAAGCGTGGAAATACTCGCTCAGTTTTCGAGGAAATTAAAAATTCGTCAAGCACTCAACTATCAAGCCAATTCTTTGAAAATAGAAAAATTTTGTTCTACATTTTTCTCTTGTTTTTGCAAATAGAATAATCTTCTGCTGATTATTTCTATCGAAATCAAAGTTAGTCAAATTAGTATACTTTGAAAAACTTTCAAATTCGATTTTCTGAAAAAAAAAAAAAAACGGAGCGTTAAACGAAGAAAACTTTATTCTTTTCTTTCACGTAAAATCTCTTACGCGATTTTATCTATTAAAGTTTAAAGCTTAGTCTTTCTAGGATTAATACGATATATTGGGTTAATTGTTGATTAAACTTATTCAAATTCAATTTCTCCAAAATGCGATTATAAAGGAAACGATTTCGCTCTATTTATATTTTTGACATTTTTACACGTATAATAACTTCTTGCCAATTTTCAACTTTCATTTAGTTGGAAATTAGCCTAGTTTACGTATACCTGACAAGTTTCCAAACTCGATTTTCTCGAAGATGACGCCTCCGACACAACTTCATCATTCTTGCTTTTTGTCTTGTGCTTCGAATCACCCTAATTTCACTCGTACCACGGACTATGATGTGTATTATTATATTTCAACACGGTTCTACAAAATTTTGGTAAACTCTCTACATTATTCAAAAGTTTTGTCATTATACTGTGTGTATATGTAATAGAGATATGAATTTCATTTGTATTTTAAACGTGTTTAAATAATTAATATATATACGTTATTCATAGTTTTGACAGACCATACCGATGATTGAAATGCATGACTACACATTTATAAATATATTCACGTTTTACTTCGTATGATTATTATTGTATGAAAAGTTACGTGAATATTGGAAAATTATATTTATTTACGTAATTATATTATCACGTGTACATACTCGGATATTATAAACTGCACAGAGATTAAAAAGCGTAAAATGTATTACACGAAATTCATTGTACACAAGATATGTATGTATGTGAAATTTAGTACATACAGGAAAAATTATTCTATTATTCAAATACATTTGTCAAATACTAAATATTTTTCGAGAAAACCCTATAATCAAATTTAATAAAAAAAAAGAAATAATAATTTTAGAAATGCACAACTGATTGAATCTTAAATTAATCCCTAAGACACACGACCATAGTAATTTGCATTACATTACAAATATATTTAAATTATTCCAGTTGTTTGTAACTTAGATGATAAAATCAAGTTACATCAGAAATTCCAAAATTAAGCAATGTAAAAACATAAATTTCTACAGCTTCGAATAATACTCCAACGATATTAAACAGCTAGAAGTTAAAATAGCTTTGGAAATAAACGAAAAATATGAATTGTTACGTGGCTTCTTACGCGTAAAATCTCTCTTCTGTTCCAACGTAACGTTCAAAAAACTGAAATGATCATTCGTTCTATTAGCGGAGCCACCGGATGTACCATTAAACGCGGATGAGGAGGAAGAACGCCGGAGACACGTACGTCGTCCTAGCAGCACGGTTCGTAGAATGACCAGGCAGAGGTCGTACGACGACGAAATGAAGAGCGTTGCCGCGATGTCCGGAGGTGGAGGACAACACGCGCATCCAGAGCCTGGTTTAGGGCTTCCGGTGCAGCTGCCAAGACGAGCGTCAGCCTACGACGTGTACGCCACGCCAGGAGCCGGTGGACTTAATGCCATGGCCATCGCGGCTGCCCAGCAAAGGGCATCGATCTCGGCGCAAGGTACAGCCTAAAGTATAAAACTTGCATCGGAGAAATGAAAGTGCGCGGAATGGGAGAAAGTATCAGAACGCAACGCGAGGAAGCGAGGAGCTTTCGTTTATACGCATATTTTACGGAAAATTATTTCCATCTCTGTGAAATTTATTCTACGAGCTCTTCATTTTGACATTAGTTTTAATATTTACAATAGCGTAACAATTAAGTAGTGACAATTAAAATACAAAGTATGAAAATTTAGTGTATAACGTAAGTGACTTGCTGTTAAAGATGGTTTCACTGAATGCTGAAGCTTATTAACATAATCGATAACTGATTATTAGTTATTTCAATTGTATACTTTCATTACATATCTTGTAGTTTTATTTCAAAATTTTCAATGTAGTTAACAATAGTCTTGTCTCACTAAAATGTTGATGAAATTTTAAAGTTATTTGCACGACAAATATAATGTATTTATAAAATGTTTCTGCAACTATTCGAATAATATGGTACAGTAGTTCCATTAGTTTTGTAAACCATTTTAGGAAGAATCAGGAAAATTACTCCATCCTATGTCAGATTCTATACAATGACAGTGTAGATATTCTTTGAAACGTTTATAATCTTAAATTTTCGGATAAAATTTTCGTGTACTGCTTCTGTAAAATCTGTCATTTACTGAGTGTGGTCATTTGTTTAGTCTATTGGTAAATCAGTGGTAGTTTGATCCTCTTGAAAGTTCATCTAGTCCAAGGGGGAATTTCATGTCCATTGATTGCCGATGCATTCAAGTGCTAAGCTGGTTTATGACACGTTGCTGTGCAGAAACCGAGGATTTGCCAACTCATCTGACTCATAAATATGAAGTTTGATTGTCACACGGTAATTTCTAATTCTCGGTTTCTATCTTACAATTAGACGAGCCAAAAAACTCAAATAAGGAATTAAAGGTTAAGTAATGAAAAGGTTAAGTAAAGAATTAAATTAAATTAAATAGTAAAGAAATGTTTCTTAACCTCTGTAGCTAATTTTTAGTTATTATTTAGAAGTTATTAATATGTTTGTCATCAGTTTCGCAATAAAAATACATAGAAACGTAAGCGTTAGTGTTATAATGGTTGTAGCGCGCACGCATGCTATTGATCTGTAATTAATGAACTTCGTTCATTTGCGTGATCATAAAATGAAAAATTACCACTGTCACGCATATATGACGTCATTCTCCCATGAGAAATCGATACGTTACACGTATCAGACAAGTAATAACGACAGTGTTGAAAAATTGATAACAGACGTATGACTTATAACGTTTTACTGGAAAAATGTGTATCTGAGAATATTAATCACTAAGGACTGACGATTCGTTGATACAGCATTTCATTTGTAATTTTTCCAAATTAAATCTTTCTTTTAAATTAATTTGTATTATTAAAATCTATTTCTTCTTTCACTGTTGGAGCTATTGAAGTTGATAATAATACTTTGCTTTAAAAAATACTTTGCTTTTCCAGTAATAACAACAATAATGAAAAAGTAATAAATAATAATAAATAATTTACATTTTTTCACTATAGATTTCACGAAATTGAGATATTTATAATATTGTGGGAAATTATTACTCGATTCTTAACAAATTAATATTGTTCGTTAAAATTTCTATATTATTGGAACGTATATAATAATAGTCACATTGAAAGTTATTTAATAACAGTTATTTGATTATGTGATTACACACGTAATTAATTTGACTTTAAAAAATATTTCTAAATTTTAGATCGATACAGATCATTAATCGCGACCCATAAAATTGAAGTTTGAAATTTCTCGTCTTGATAAATAATAATTGTTGCCATGCTATTAGATGATTAAATGCCTCTGTGTGATTAATTGTCTTCTGAATTATTTTAGAAGGAACTAACGACGATAATAAATGATAGTAGATTCTACTGGAGCTCTTGTATGATCTTTCAGAAAGCAAACGTCGGGAGAACATTTATTATATTATATTTGTTTATGATTAAGGAAATATTACATAACCAGATTTCATACGATTAATCGATTTTAGAGTAATAATAAAATAACTCATCATTATATTAAAAATTATTAATATTGATTTCTTATAAAAAATCTAAAGTATCTTTTCTGATATCAAAAATACATAAAATGAGAATTATCCTTTCTGAAGAAAAGAACGAATTATCTTCTACACCGTTCGTTTTAAAACTTTCGTCAGTATATTACACTGTCAAAGATAATAGCATCCTTAATACAGAAAAATATTTTACTACGACACACACATACACACATACACACACTTAACGAGCTCTCGAAAATTTAATCCTAACTCATCGTATTAATATGTATATGTACTGTGACGCGCATCGTTAACTAAAAATGTAAAGTAATAACATGAAAACAGCACAAACACAGAAATATCATAACATGGAAATGTTATCACGGTCGCAACGCGGAATAATGGGATCGCGATTTCGTCAACTGTGGAATGTTTTTGAAACAGGAAACGGGTCGCATCATGTCGATCTCGTAATTGAGTGTTATTTGGGTAATTTTTCATCGTGTATCCGATGCTACGGAACCAAGAGTCGCGCGAAATTCACGACACAGCGGTTGCATTAATTAATTCCCGTTTTAATTAAAAGGTGTCACATGTAAGTAGTTCATGAATTGCAGTTTTCCATTTCCGATACAACGCACTCGGCCGATTATCGACAAAATGCCGATTATTAACCGCATTACGCGCCGCGCGTCTTTGTCACATCCGCGGGACAACGATACCGACGAAATTAAATTCAGTGAAACGAAGTATGAAAATTCGATAATTATCCCCCTTGATACTCGTACATCACGCATTTAAATACTAATATCGTTTGATGTTAATACGTTGGACAGATATTATATTCGAAATGACGGTGGATAGTTACGTGCAGTGTAATCAATCGTGAAAATTATCTGGAATAATGGAGGATTTATTTTTGGAACGATATTAATGTCGGAATATTTTACGATGTTCTAGATTAACTGGTTAACTGAGTCGTTGTTAATTGAAATTCGCGTCAGCAGAAAAATGAACAAAGTTGGTAAACAATCGAGTAATGAGGTTCGTCTTTAGGTTTTCTTGTTCTACGTTTCAGTAATAAAAGGGAACGTAACGTTTGGACAACAAAACGTTTAGAACACGAACAAGAGACAAAAGACAAACACACTGTATCTTTGTTCCCCGAACAAATAATTTCTCACATTTGTTGTTTCAAAACATGTTGTTCCATTAAATCGACACAATCTAATGTTCGAATCGCAAGGGACAGAAAATAATAACGAACACACTGTATTTTGTTCTCCAAATTGCAATTTGTCGTATTCACTGTTTCAAATCTTATTGTTTCGCTATATTGATAAAATCAGATGCTCGAATCGCAAGAGACCAAAAATAATAACGAGCACATTATGTCTTTGTTCTCCAAATTACAATCTGTCATATTCACTGTTTCAAGTCTTACCAAGTATTAGATAAATTTATACACGAACTTGATCTGTCCATGTTTAAATTGTAATTTGTAAGTTGTGAGACGTAATATTTGTCATGGTGAGTAGACACGAGAGGAGAACATTGCCCTTTGACCGTAAGGATCGCCGTAGGATAGTTACAAAAGGACAGGGCCATTCGATTATCTCGCTGCCTTTCGCGATCCTTACCAGACCGGACGAAAGTCCTGCGGACATGTAATCGAGTTTAACTTCCTTCACGAAGTACCGCTCGTAGTTAGTCACATCTATGTATGTCCACAAGTTGGCCCGGGCCTAGTTTCATCTAATTTTGGTCGGATCTCTAACTCAAACTTTAATCTCTAACAGTCGAAATACTTTGTAACGAGGTGAACGTCGTTCTAATTAATTTACGCGCTTGTTACGCGGTATTTGGGGGGCTTAATTTGATTGGAAAGCCTTCGCGGAAGCAAGCAGATTAAGAAGATCCGACCGTAATTACGGAAATTATCGTACACGACTGTTGAAATGAAACTGTGCACGTTTGATTGCGAGCGAACTATGGACTTTTATGCAAATTTGTATCTTTGAGAACGTAATTTGCATAAAAATGTAAAAAAGTAATCTCTGGATAAAAAATGTGCATTTGGATATTTTACGTGCGTTTTGTGCAATTTCGTAATTTAAAATCTTCTACAAATGCATAGAAATTCGCAGTCTAGTTATGACACATTATTAGTTAAAAACTTACACCAATAATGATAGTTAAAAATACACTTAAATGGTAAAACCATCTTTAATTTCTGTCAATTTCTAATCTTTAAATTTGCCAATTTTTAAATATTTTTACCATTCTGCGAAATAATACACTAGTGTTAAATGTTTTGTAATTTCTATTTGTAAAATATAAGTTTCAAATTTATTTCAAACTTGACCAGTCTTACTAATTGCCAATTTTTACAAGATTAATGAAATTTTAAAACGTTTTGTATGACACAAATGATACATTCGTGAGAAGTTTCTATAAATGTTCGAATTATTTTGTAGCAAGCATTTTTACAAATTTTTGTTTTGAAATATTTATATAGAGTGAACTTATTAATAGAACTTATTAATAGAAATAATTTAAATTTTATTTATTATTAGAAATAGGAATTTCTCGTGCGAAAAAACACCAATCTGTTTTGAACGATGAAACAAATGTACCAAAAATAACTTTAAATCATTAATAGCTGAAAAGTTGTTTCTGACATAGCAAACATTACAGATTAATCCTTGAGTAATAAGCCTTTGAGCCATAAGTAACCACGACACTTTGGATTACATTTGAAACAGGATGCATAATCCCAGGGAATTTAGGGTATTCAGAGAATGTAATTCTACCATAAATATTACGAAGCGATATTATAAAGTTAGAATTATAATATTATACAAAGATTCGAAATTTTGATTTTAATATTATAAATAATATACTATCATTATAAATTAATTAAAAAAGCTTCAGACAGTGTTAATTACAAGAACTCGAGGAAAAAGAAAATATAGTGTTGTCGCACAATGTTGATTCTCAATTGCTATATCAAATCGTGATGACTCAAAAGAGTTAGAGATCATTTGATTTCAAATTATTTTATTTCAATCTGTAATATAAAGAAATAATATCAGACAAGTGATGCAGAGGAATAAAATTTGTCTTTGTGACAAATGATAAAATGATAAAAAGTACTGAAGTAGACAGAAAAGAAAAAATAAAATAAAATGTAAAAATTGAACACATAATAATAATAATAATAATAATTATAAAAAGTATAAATTAATGAATCAAATAAATAATTATAAAAAGTACGAACAAATATTATTATTAAACATATTATTTAAAAGTGTAAGCACTATTATGAATTGATAAAAGAGGGATACTACATTGACTTATTAAAATATACCCAATCTCTTTTTAATCGATTCAACATAATCGACTGATTAATTTAAAAGTGTACTTCATTTGTACAATATGTACATACAATTAAAAATAATATTGGATAATATTGGATATTTATTCATATAAGAAATCAATAACTTTTATTTCTCTTTTCTCTTTTTATTTAAATTCATCTGACAAAGCAATTTCAGTCTCCATTCTTTACATTATTGGCAGCTGAATTATCGTATTGTTCAATATATTTTATCGTAGTTCCAAGTGCTCTTTCGCTTTCCGAATGGCTTATCCTTCTTTCATTTTTATCTCCACTCGGAGCTATTGTATTTTTTAGATCTTAATTTACTGAGGCTTTCCTTTGACTAGATTCCTCAATAAAGAAAATGGCAAAAACAAAAGTACCTTTCGAAAGTATCTTTATTTGAAAATATACGTTAAACAAATTATTTATTAATAAAGTTTCTTTTTTAATATCCCATCACGTCAGAATACTACATTTTAATTAATATCTACATCTTAATGATGGCGAAGAAAATTAGATCACGATTGAATAATGAAATCTCTAAAATTGAGAATTCTTTAAATCAATTCCTTACTTTTAATTCAATAGTAATTGAATTAGAAATTCTTTAGAACTCTTTAATAAAGAGTTTATTTCTTTACACTTCTACAGAAGAATGAGAACAAAAATGTTTTACTTTGGAATTAAACTCAGAGACTCTTTCGATAAGGGAAATTTTCTTCTATTAATTTTCTTTATTTGTTTTCTTTAATATATTTTCTTATTTATTCAATATACTTGTATTTAAAATGTAATCAGTTAAAGCGAAAACTGATTAAATCGAATAAGAAAAAATTTAAGAAACAAATACTTATATTTCTTTTGAAATTTTATAAAATTGTGGAATAAATTGAAAAAGATAGTAATGGAAAGAATATTAGACAAATTCATAATCACGGTATTGAAAATCAAGATTCGATAACATAAAAAGAAATTATCTTGATTGGTTCTTAACAGGTTCTGAACAAATAATATTCTATTCACAAAAAATAGAAATAAAATTCAAATAAGAATTCAAATAATATCGTTTTACATGGTCGTAATTTACATATTGTATTTAATTCAAGATTTTTACATTTTACTTCTATTTCATATTCTTTGTAATAGAAATTAGTATTGAAATTTAATTAAATTGAGAACTCCAAAACTAAATAATTAATAATAAATAAATCGTAAATTGTTAATAATTTTCAATGTTCAATGATATTTAATAACAATATATTCCTAGTTTCGTTAGTCATTATATATTATATAAATTAAAAGAACGTAGATGATTATACGAATGTGAAATTTCTTTTTGCCAGGTGGCAGGAAACCAGAGGAAAGACCGACCGTTCGTAGATCATCGTTTCGAGCAGTGAAGCCGGTGATGCCCTACGAAGTCGGTGCCGAAGATGAAAGTATGATGAACTTGGAAGCATCCCCTGTGCCAGTGGTTCCACCAAAAGTGGTGCCTCCACCTGTTTTGGGACCTGACGAAGAACGACGCACCAGACGAAGGGGCTCTCAACTGTGAGTACTACTTTCACTACTCAACAACGCTTTGGTGCATAAATCAGCTTTCTTCGAATAATTTTATTTGAAGACAACACTGAATTATCCGTCAACTATTGTAACTGTTGGAAACGAGTAGTGAGTTTGTGGTTTATATTGAGAATTATTAGTACGCCACACTATTTTGAAGTATGAATTTACGCAATTATTTATTTTAGACAAATTTTTTTTCAAATTTGAAAAAATAAAATATCATCTTCTGTCCGAATTTTAAGTTGCTTTTACTGATAGTAGGAATTTCAACGTGAACTTCAATTCAACTCTTTCTAGTATGTAACTTTCGAATAAGTTTAAATATTCGAGAGTGAATTAGATTTTATTGGCACATTCTCTTTTTCTAAAATAAATATATTTACACGTCTTCTCTATACAAATCTTTTTTCATATATTCTTCCAAAAATATTGAGTTTATTCTTACCAAAGAATAGTATAATATAGTATTTATTGTTCCATAACTATAACAAATAATATTACAATATAACACAATAATATAATAAAATAGTTAAATTGTATTTTTGTTTTACTTATTTTTTGATAAAAATAAATTCAATAAATTTGACTCTGACGAATTTTTGTGAACCGAATTGGGTTCCAAAAATATTTAACCAACACTGAAATACAGTGATGGAAATGTTACAGTTTGTCCAAATTGCTATCGATGGAACAATGAATGGGAAAACGAAGATGTATTGCGAGATAATTCATTATAAATTGCAATTAAATCAGGTATAAGTGGAACACTCGTTTCCAAAATAACAATAATTTCAATAAACTATATAATGCCTTCCACCGAGATTTTATTATATTTTCAAAAATATGAATTTGCTATTCTAATCATTAAGTATGTATGTACTGGATCATCCATGTTTTTTCTCGTAATATTTTCTTCTAATTTCAATAAGAAAAATAGATAATTATTACAGTTACACAAACAACGCTATATTTCGACTTGTTAAATTACTGTTTCAACTTTATCACAAATTTTAACGAATTTTATTTGTGAAATTCATTTTCTATATTATCGTACGTGTACGATTATATAATGTAACAATTACAACATTTCCTTGAGCAAGAAATTGTAAAATATTGTTCAAATATTTACGAACGATTATTTTCATTTGTTAAACTAATGAACAACGTGGGAAGCGTGGGAATTTCCCTGATTAGTTCTAATCAAAACTTACGTTAGTTTACGAAATAAGTTTCAAAACAAACAAGAAACTAGAAATTATAGAGTGTTTATAAATCTTCATTTAATCCTGTTATGCTTTATATCTTTCGCGGTGTAGGTGGAAATCAAATTTAATCAATCTGACTTTACGTCATACGACTGTCAAATATTCGAAGAATATTCAAAACATTCCTTTCTTTCAATTTAATTCAAACGTATGCTAAGTTATTTTTTATATGAACGATTCGTAAGATTTTAATTCAAATGCACGATTTTAATTAAATTCTTTTCATGAAAATGACTTATACATATAATAATAATATAATAGTTTCATTCAAAAGTTAAAAATGTACGAAATATAAGAAATGATAATAGATGATAATTAGTGCTTTTTTAAAATTTTTTAAAACAGAGTTACTTTCTTTCTCTTTAGATAAATTTATTCCATATACATTTATAATATAATAATACAATATCGTGAATAATATTTGTATATCCTCAATCTAGTTTATCGCATTTAATTAATAAATATTAACTGAGAACATAGCTATTTGATAAAGTATAATACGTATATATCCTATACGTTAATTCATTTATTTTATCAAATGTGAAGGTTCAATCGATATTGACATAATTTCGCACAACAAGCAATACGTACTGCGCATAATTAATATGCTGAATTCATCTATTAAATCAAAATTCTCTTTTTAAAAGTAAAAATAAAAAAAAACTAGGTCGATCTCTTGGATTGATTTTTTGTTTTAGTGAGAAAATAAACCTCTTATCAAAGAAACGCTACTAAACTAGAAATTTACCTTGTAAAATTTTTCCATAATACAAATCCCATATAAGTTTATAAACAAAAGGTGTAATTGTAAAAACTGACAGTTGTTAATAATTTCTTCATCATTTATCATAATTATTTCCATCTCAATAGCTGAAGGACTAGGAAAGTGACGATGATACAAGTTAACCGAGAGGCTAAACCAAACAAGAAGTAGATTCCTGATTGTTTGCACGTTACACACAGTAACACGGTTTGTATGACACGCGCGCTAATGAGATCGCAATCTTAAATTAACAGTAACACAGTAGAAATTTATATAACCCACAAATTCCACCACTAACATGTATGACCTCGATAGGTACGAAATAATTTCATAACCTTGATTTTTGATACCAGTGCACAATTACAGCAAAGTAAAATCGTTAATTGAGATTCGTTTTAAAGATACGATGTCACTGATGCTAATTTTACGAAATTAAAGTAACATTATAAAGTAAAAATGATCATTAACTGTAAAGATAGATATAATTTATATATACTTTTATAAATATGAAGTAAATAATAAAATATCTTTTATTAGAAAATGTATACTTTACTTGACTCGATTTTATTGAAAATGGTCTTAAATGAAAAAATATTCCACTTTTTCTTATTTTCTTCTTAAACTCTTCGATTGGTTGTATCATGATTTTAAGAGCTTTTTGATTATAAATAAAAGATTTAATTATAAATATATCGATGTGTGTAGAAATTGAATACAAAATTTATATTTTTTTTTAATATTGATCATTTGTAAAAGATTTGTTTCCTAACTTATGAGAACGTAATATCCTTGTATTTGGCAATAAAAACGAAATAGTAACAAATTCTTTGTAATTCAATCTTTCAATAATTTGATTTTCAAAGTTTCTGAAGTTCGACTCTGTGCGAATAAGCATGTCCATAAATATTGCATCACAAAATGCATACAGCTTCCCCTCCTCCCTCTTCTCTCCCTTTCTATTTGTACATGATGAAACAGAAACTTTTGCTTCGTCTATGTTCAGGCTCAACCCCTTTTCTACATCCACAGAGATTTCCTTTCCACGAACGAAATATTTTCTCTTTGAAGAAACAAGATTTATTTTTGAAGAACATCAATTCGGAGGGGAATGAATTTCATTTGAACGAATTGAATAACGTTCTCCGAATTATACTTCGAATCTATTAATTTTCGAGAATATTCCATTTATTTATTTATGTTAACATGCATTTTTTGCGTATAATTAAATTTTTTCTGCGCTTTGTAAAATAATAATTTGCATAGAATAATATGAAAAAATATCGTTCATTTCTTTATAGATTGTTAATTCTTATCCTATTTGCGTTTTTTTCGCTGAAAAGTTTAAAACATCATTTTATTTCTTAAATTAAACAAATTTTTTCTGAGGAACGAGAATATTACAACTATAACTTTGAAAAGTTTCAGTGATATAAAAAAATAATATACCATGAAAAAATATTTATTCATTCAAATTATTATTTATAGCATCGAATAATTTGTATTATTTTACAATAATTCAATAATATAAATTCTGTTTATATTAAATTATATTTTACATTTATCTGAGATTATATTTGATATATAAATATATAAATATTATTGAAATTATTATTTCTTCCGAAATCTTAATCTAATGCTCCAAATTTTTAAATCTTTAGTGGTATTCATTTATTTACTCTCTCACATATTTATACCTATATCTTTATATCTTTATAATATATCTCGCATGTCTACTTTTATAAAACGTAAATTATATTTTGTTACATGCTTTCAAATGTGTATAGTTTGAACATCTCAACGTCTTCGAGATTTCTATTTCTTCTTGATACAAGAACGCAGGGAAGTTCAAAGACAAAACCTATTTGAAAAGAAATATGTTCCAGAAAGATACTTGTAATGATAAATGTGTGGAGTGTCTTTATAAAAGGGCATTCTGTATTTTCTTCTTTCATTCTAGGACGTGGAGCAGAGATTCTGGAAACAAATTGAAAATTTATAATCCCATTTATTCCATACGAACGAAAAATATTAAATTTTTTTATAAAAATTAAGAAACCATAATACGATATCTTATATTTTACAATTATTCTGCAAATTTTTATCATTTCTTTTTTAGATCATTTCTTTCTTTTCATTTAATTCCAACTTTTTTTTTTATAAAAGACATGTTTACTCTAATTACATTGTTATTCAATATTTGATTACAAGATGATGATTTATTTATGAAACTTTTCCAATATAGCTGGAATTTCTATGCTTTAAAAATATCACGTTTTTCTATGAAATTGTCATATCGTAGCGTGAGACAGTGAGCAGTATATTGTCACAAAGATACACTGCACGTGTTCGAAATGTTACCTCAAGAACTGTATCGTGCTAAGATCAATAAATTACAAAATGGAGAGTAATAAAATTCCACGTGGCGCGCTAAAAACATATCTGAGTGAAACGACATTTTCTACTCTTTCCAACACCGGTTTTTTTAAATTTAAATTTAAAAAGTTGTAGAAATAAAAACCAAAAACGTATGAAATAACAATTTTTAATCCTCAAAAGAAAATTTTATCAGTTGAACTTAAAATTCCATTAATGTGTTTTTATTCACTATTATGTATAATTTAACTTACTTTATTGTAAGTAGAAGATTACATTATTAGACTGTAGATTTTATTTTATTTGCTGTTCTATTTATTCAAGTTTATATTTCTATGAATATAACTACAGAAGTAAATGTAGATTTTATTTCTTGATTAAAAATTACAACAAATTTACTTTATTTTGAATGCCTCGTGCATTTTTGTATACTATATCCATTTTCTGATTCTGATTCTAAAACTCTTTTCGTAATTTGGCCGATTTGTGAAAAAGTTATCAAAGTAAATCTTCCAGTATAGAAAAAGTTATCAAAATAAAATCTTCCAGTATATAACTTGATATAGTGAACATATTGCTTTAAATTTCATTTGTCCCACAAATAACTTGATTATTTGTGAACTATCAACAGTAGAAAAATTATATTTTTGATATAGTTTTAATTTTAATAACAATGATTAATAATTTCATATTAATGTACAATTAAATTAATGACTATAATTAAACAAAGCAGTAAAAGATAAAAGTAAATTTCGTTGTTTAGACAAAATTAAATGACTTTAAAAATATACTTGTTCTAGAAATCTAGAGATGTTTAAAAAATTGAAACTTTTTAATATTGAGTTATTTTTTCATATAAATTGTTTTTCAAATACAAATTTTCTATGCAGAAATATATAGCAAGATATATTTAGTAAAATAACAGTTTATTTGTTGATAGTGTAAAATTCATATAAATATTTGACCTCGTACAGGTAGTACGTCCTATTTTCACTTATCTTAGAATAACAATTTATGATAAACAAGAGTAATTAACTGTAAACTGGTATAATTAATTTTCTATAATTATACTACCGATTAAAAATTTAAAAACAATACGTTCAACTTTTAAAAGATGGACTATTGCAAAATTAAGTTAAATATTTTCAATAATGAACGTAAATTCGTTTAATTTCACGAAATACACGTGTAAAACATCACTCAAGCAATGTCACGTAAAGTTAGAATTAACTAATGAATTAATGATGCAATTACCATGTATTTATTAGTTGTTGGAAATAATAAATTGATCAGAATATGTAAATGTATCTAGACAGCTTTTACATTTATCGCTGAAGAAATATTTGTGACATAAATTACAAATGAGGAAAAGTACCTTTACAAACAAACAATAACAAAAGGCAATTATGAAATTGTTTATAAGAATTATTAATGAGAGATATTGTTACGCAATAATAATTCTGTAGAAAAATTAGGTTAGAGTATAATTTCTTCAAATAACTGTGATATTAAGAGGAACACAACAATACAGTTTTTTAAATTATAAAATAATTAAATTATTACGCTATTATATTAATTATACTTTTTAATAATAATTACATCCAATTTTTATGAATTTATATTACTTAGATTATTATATCAAATATTTTGATTTTTTTGTTAATACTACAATAAGGTACAATTGCTATCATTGTATTGATCAAGTTTGAAACAATTATAAAAACAAATATGTAGGTATTAAATAAAAAAAAGGCATTATGCAATGTATAGCGAAAAATTATTATCAAAATATTATTTAACTTTTATTCTGTAAAATTCATCGTTAGGACAATGAAAAGACAGAGACAGCGTTTTTAAATTTTACAAAATTAAAATTAGAATATCTCCTAAATAATAAGTTTTCGACATACGTAGATCACAATGTCTTAATTCCATAAAATTTATCATTAAAACGAGAGAAGACAGGGGTAGCAGATTTTATAAAATTAAAATTAGAACATCTCTTGAACCAATCATTTCTCGACTTGTATAGATCAACACTGTTTCAAAGAGAATATGTCGGGCCGAATATATCGATTATAATGGCTCAAAAAAACGTATGTCACTCCACTTGAGAAAAGTGGAGAGAAGCTTGAAATCTTTAAAATTCCTCCTACAAAAAAACTGCACGACTTGCACCTCAGTACGATTCGTCTCACTGAAAGGCCCAGAAGCAACTGTTCTGACTAGAAAATGAAGACGACTTTTTTGCCATAAAATTTTATTGATATGCAAACATTTGAATCGATACAAAACAAATTACAGGCGCGATCGCTCAGTACCAAACAACGCCACTCCTACTCGAGGTCTAGCTTAGGCCCCCTCACGAATCACGTGACCCAAAACAACCAATCACTAATATTCGTTGCATTAGCGTTGCATTTGAAGAGGCCCGATTTTCAGGGTTACCCCCGCTAAAATTACTTTCAGTGATAAAAAAAATTATTGCTGCCACGTTGTGGCTCCCTCTGTGCCGAATAATTCTCGTCGATAAAATTTCGTCATATCTCCAGAAACAACGGAGATATTTAAAGGGACACCCTGGTACACTATTTCATTTTAAAACCGGCAGTTGAATACACGTTGCGTCCGAAAACGCTGGGCAAACCCGTATCTTGTAATTGTTTCTCCCGCAAGGGGGAAGACTAAGAAGCGGCGCAAACGTCGGACGATTAAAGTGGTTAAAAAGCGGTCTAATTCCCGGCGGAGGGATTCGTCCGAGGATCTGTCCGTGAGTGGAAAATTACCAGCATTTCCGCCCTTTTCCTCCCTCTTACGTAAGTGCACACAGCCGGAGTTCGCGGAACTGGCAAAAAGTCGAGTAGATCGCAAACACAGTGACGTTCCCGCCACTAGACGAATAATTAATGCCACACCTATGCAATCTCCCACGAATACGTCTCACCCTACCCTTCGCAGCCTCCTTTCCTCCGTGAACGGTTTATCACAGTTCCGCACATCCTTCATTCGGAGATTTCTGCGAATTCTCAGCCGCCCCGTCCCTGGCAACCGGAGCTCTCGTTATTAATATCCGAGGACCGAGAGGCTGTTTCTCGATTTTCATTAGGTTTGCCCACTTACGAATTACGCCCGGGAATTACATTATCCTGGAAGATGAAGGCTGCTTCGTTTTCGGGAGGTTGACACGATCCTGAAAGTGGGTTAACTGACGTTATGGTTGCACTTTGGTACACAGAGTCAGGCACGGTCGTTTCGTTCGTCAAACGTGGGGCGAAATTCCGTGCTTCTGTTAATTGTAAGAGAATGTGAAATTCTCTCGAATCGACTGCCTATTTGGTGAATTTCTAGTTTAGCGGCTTTTCCCCGAGTTGGAACGAGAAATCAATCGGGAAAAGTCGAAAATATGTTATACAGTTCTTGTTATATTTTTTAAAGAAGAAGCATTACACATATTGAAAGAAAAATTATAACAGACAGTCTCTTTTAATGTTGTTTGGGAAAAGCCGCTAAATTAGAAATTTATTTTCATAAAATTTGCAATTAATTTGAATTAAGATCAGTTACGGTGAGTTAGAGAAGTTTTCATACCGATTAATTAATTAAAATGTAGGAGTTACGGAAGTATTAGTTTATAAGATTCGTAATTAATTTGAATTAAAATTGATTTAAATTAATTGGAGAAGATTTGTAATTAATTTAAATCTAGAAATTTTTTCAATTACAATTACAGATTTATTAGTACTAAGATTTATAATTCATTAAATCTTGAAACTTCTTCTACTACACACAGTGAGAATCATAGAATGTCTAACTACCAATGTTGACCGATTTCACATGTTTTTACTGCCAAAGTTTTTAAATTTTTATCAATGCAAATGTTAGGTAATTAATCAGGCTTATTTATTTCAAAATAAATCATTGATGAAAATGTCCAAAATGAATATGTCCACAATATATATTATAATTGTAGCTAATATATTGTAACACAAATATTTCTGTTATATTTAACGTCGTGTATATTAGAATACTTTTAACTACAGATTAGTACCAAAACTGAAAAATTATTAACTCGTTATCAGTTATGATAAATTCGGTTTGTTATTTTTTGTTATTTTAACACCAATTCGAGAATACTTTAACATAACATTGTTGAGAAAGCTTCTAAGTTAAAAATTAAATTATAAATCCTATTAAAATAGACGATAAATCAACAATGTTCTATATAAAAAAAAAAGAATCAGGAGTCTAATTTTAATTAGATGACAATAAATTTCGGCATATTCGATATTTTTGAAAATTTGTATTTTATATTAAACTAATTGACAACTAAAGTATAAAGCTTGTATCAAAGTGCAAAGAGTAGTGAAAAATTTGTAAAAATATAACAAGCACAAGCACATATATATAATATCACATGTATATAATATGTGATATTTATTTATCACATATATATATATATAATACCTTATATTGAAAATTCAAACATACATATATGTATATATTACATTGAAAACTAAAAATATATCGGTGTAAATCTATAAAATTTTTGCGAGATATCAAATGCCGATGGTTTAAGTTGAACTAAAAAGACGACTGATTGATGGTATATTTTGAATTTTGAAATTACTTTCTTGCCTTTCACGTTAAAAATTGGAATCCTTTCCTTAGTATCTATATATAATACAAAAAAGAAATTCTATCTTTAGTAAAAATTCTTTTACAATTTACATTTTTTCTATTATTATCTGGAGAAACGTTTCAGACTACGTCATCTCCGAAATCTTCAGCACGTTTATTACGTTGAACATTCGTCGCTTTAAATATCACGTCGTTTAACGTTTTGTCAGAGAATGATTTCAAATAATCGATAAAGTATCGCGCATATTTCGCGTAGGCATTATTGGTGAACGTACTAGCAAAAATTCGAAGTATAGTTCAAATAGTTCGCGTATTTAAATATATGAAATCGATGGATACTTTTCTACGTAATTATTTATCTCTGTGACGTGTAGAGAGAGAGGGTAGTAGAAAGAGGGAAAGGATGGCCGAAAATATGCGGAAAATATGTTTGAATATATACAGAACGATTGTCACAAGGATTGCCGCGATTAATCATGGAAATATATCGCGAATAGAAAATCATTAATCCACAGAAAAATTCCAGTATAAAACTAAAAGTTGTGAAGAACTAAAAAGTTTGCAAAGCTACAAAACCATCTCCGGTTTTTTAAATGTCACGTACGTGCAATAAATCGCAACAGCCAACGCGAACTCCAATTCTAAAAAAAAAAAAAAACATAAATGCATTTTGTCATTCGCGTATCCATAAAAAATAATTTTGAATTTACGGAGAATATTGATATATTTTTAAAAGAAATTAAAAAAAAAACATATAAAGCGTTTGGTCGAAGAGTTACAAAATCTTTTACTGAATTGAAAAATATTTCAAGTTAAATGTTTTATTATTTTAATTGTTACCTATATATCTCGTACATTTTTCTTTCATTTCAATGTGTCTAATAATAATAACAATACTACTACTACTACTACTACTACTACTACTACTACTACTACTACTACTACTACTACTACTAATAATAATAATAATAATAATAATAATAATAATAATAATAATATCGATGGACGACTACCGCGGTAATTACTTTTAATTAAAATACTTTTAAAGGAACATCTGAACATTTCGAAAGGCGATTTTACTTGATAAATGACGTTACAGATAACGGCAAGCTGGAAAAAAATTTTAATCGATTTTAATATTTCATTAAATTCGTAATACAAAGAAGCTTACACTCTCGCAGAATTTTATCCCGCGAATTCTCTAAGAAGATATTCGAGCAAGTTATTTTTCTGGCCGATAAATCAGTTCCTTCTCTCATAATTTCTCTGTCGTGGAAAAAGATACTATAGAAACTTTCTTAATTAGACCGAAAACTATCTGCAAAAGTTTCGGAAAAACATTGTAGTACCTGACCAACTCCACAACAAGGATAGATACGAACGAAAACAAACGAAACTATGAATTATGACTTTTAGTTTTTGACATTAGTTGACAAATAACTAACGTGTACACGGTTAATTGGCCAACGAGTGTCTCATATTTTCTCATAATTCATAGCAATTGATAAATAATTTCGTCATTTCTCTCTTGAATTTCTTCAAAGTAAATTTTTACCTGTGATAATAGATCATTCCTTCAAATATTTGATCCAAGGACCGATTGTGTTAAAGCAGAGATATTTTAGTAAGTTTTTTTCATATTTTTTTCAGAATTTTTTCACAGTCAAAAATAGTAAAAAAAAAAGCTAGTCGTGACCATGAACAGCATTCTAATTAATTAATAACTTTTTTTGTTAATCAAATTCATCACGGGGTAACATTAAGCTCACTGTTCTTGTCATTTTCAGTTGGCAACACTGAAAAATCTGTTTTTAGCAAAACTCTCGAAAGCCTGTATATATCTTTTTATACACACAATATATTACAATATATAACATATATTTTAATGTATATTTTAATGTACGTGAAATTTCACTGAAAAGATTTCATCTCTCAAACTCTCCAAATTTCCATTTCTATCCAACTGTTTATAGAACGCGATACGATATCTGAAAAATCCAGTATTAAAATCCGCGATATACCACGACTGTTACAGCGTTTTAGCAAAGAGCTGGCAAGTTGGAAAATCAGCCAATCAGAACCGAACCGGGAATTAAAATCACTGACCGACGCGCTTTGTTCTCTTTAAAGAGAAACATTTCGACGAGTTCCGCGATATCAGAAGCGTTCCAGCTGACGGAGGTTTCTCGAAACGATTAAAACTTCCGCCGAAGATATTTCACGTGGTGTATTTTCCCGTTGAATTCTTCTCGGTTGTTGAAAAAGGTTCGCGCGATTATACCGGGAGGATTCACAATGATTCGCGACAACCGTGTACCAGGCGACTTTCTAGCAGTTTTACCTTTTCTCGCTCTCTTTTTTCTTTCTTTTTTCTCTTTTTTTCTGCTCGTTTCTCTCAACGAAACGCTTAACCATCGTCGCCGTCCCGGATTTCTTTCCACCCGTGGTATATATTCAAATCGATCGTATCGATTGTTCGAATCTCAAGCAGGTCGAGCAGAAGCCAAGAGAAATACCCGCGTTTCACTTAATTCAGCGCTTTTCGAGCATGAACCCACGCTTAAAGCCACTCTCTCTCTCCATCTTCTCGAGCGTGGCGAAAGCATTCGAAAGTAGCTACGTCGTTTAAAGTGCCCCGCTCGGGATGTAGATTAATTAAATCGGTCGAGAAACGATGCAGTTGCAAAATTAGCAACTTCGGAAAAACGTTTGAACTGAAGTGTAAATGCTTCGAGACGAACAATAGTATCAACAGGAGCAAAGTTCAATGTGCATGTACTCGTCGGGATTATTTGAAACAAATAACAGATCGTTTCAACTAATTTGCTAATTTTATTCGAAAAAGAAACGTAAGAGAGGTTTACCTTGAGTCAATAAATCAAATTGAAATAAAATAAGCAGAAGGTGAAAGAACTGTTTGAAAAATTATTGTATATACAGAAAAAAGGAAATATAAAATGAAATGAAAAGTTATTTTATTTGATAGTGAAATAATCAAATAATTTGGAGTTCAAACGTGTGAATTAACATAAAATTATTTCAAGATAATATCGAGTCAGATAATACGATATGTTATTCGAATCACTTTTATAATCATTTTTTTAGATATTTTATTCGAGACTAGTGCTCACAAGTCCGATTGAAATTTAATATCGAAAGTTATAAAAATAAAAGTTATAAAAATATCGCTCTGTAACGTTCAAATGCTGGTCATACAACATTACAGTTTATTCAACACTCGCAAAGCATTCCATTTTTACAATCATGCCTGCAAGTTTCGAAAATCTTCATTCAAATATGTACTTCGATATTGGAAACAGTAATCGAGAACCATGAGAATTAGGAAATCATTATAAATTTTATTGTAATGTTTGCATTTACAGTATTTGTAATATTTTTAATTCGTTGTAATAGTGGATTTTAATAATAACCAAGAAAATTGATTTAAAATGATTTAAAATGATGCCAGTGTTCAGAAGTTTAGTCTTTAAATAACGAAACTAAAATGTCACGTAGAGGAAAGTCCATAAATGCTTCGTTAAAAAAATTTAAAAATTTAAAGGAGGAATTTTTCTGGTAGAATAGACATGTGTAAAGAATAGATTCTAGGTATACGATCAAATGTTTTTAGAGTATCTCTTTTATTTCTTAGAATATACTCACAGATAGAACATTTATCAATGCAAATTTAATATCAGTTTAATATCAATATGGCGGTGTGTAAAGAATTAATTCATCTCGCTTAGATATCTTTACATTGTAAATTTCTGCTTGCAAACTTACAGTTACAGTGGTACAAAGTCACGCACAAAGATAATAAATATGCTTTACATAGTACATACCATGACTTATCTCGTATTAAACTAAGAGAAAATTAATAATATTAATTTGTCGCATTTCATATTTTTGTAACGAAGCAACACGACATTTTAATTTCATTATTCGAGCACTAGTATTTTTCCACAAAAATATATCTAAAATTCTGTAACAAACTCACGTTAAAATTTAATCACAGATAATACACGTAAGTACGAATATTCATCTGTTCATTACACAATTGCACTTGAATCAGAATAGCACTGTAAAGACTAAAAAAAGTCATCCTTTCAAATATCTCAAAACGCAATTTTCGAAAACATATAATGCTCTTAAATTCGCCGATTCAATTAGGATCTCTGAGAAATAAGAGAGGAATGAAGAGTATAAATTTTCCCCATAAATTGGTATGTTTTTTCTATGCTAATTCGAACTGACGATGATGATGTTGCTAAGCGAGGCAGAATTTTAAGGGGATACGATTGGAATTACGGTTGTTTTGGTACGCGGAAATTCAGGGGAATGGAATTTGTTGTTGCTGTATCTCGACTAGTCGAGAACGATGTTGGCTCCGGTTCCGTTCAATTCAGTTCGTTAGACCTGTATGTTCTAACGGTTGTTATTGGTCGTAGAAACCTGAAGTTAATTGGTTTGTAATATTACGAGTTTGCGTGTGTCGCTCCGACGGGATGGAACTCGTTACAGTTTCAGATCTTTTTTCTCGCAATGTTTAAGAAAAAAAAAGTCAACGTGGTTTAATAACGCGATTGTTGTTGAAAGAAAGTACAACGTATATTCTACCCATAAAGCATCAAAATTGTTTATCTTTCCATCGACACGTGCGATTAAACTCAGTTCAAAGAGATTGAAGCCAACGCACTTCTCGTGCAAATCATGATTGTTCTCGTAATTTCGAATCGTTTCAATTTACCCAAATTGATCGATTTGTGCTATACGCGATTAATTATCGAAACCGAGGCAAAACGAAACGGGCAAATCGGAAACTAAATTTAGTAACGTTCTGAATTATATTCCGATTCGACTATGTGACTAATGTGACGCAATTCGCGGATTATTATAATAAAACTGAAATCACACATTATGATCAACGTATTAATAATTCTGTGCAATGGAAACAAACAGTGACGCGGTATATATTATTATTGTAATATCGTAAACGTGTGTATTTTTTCATGACAAGATTATTATATATACTAATAGATTATTATATTCAACATGTAATATTTAACTTTTTCGAGATTATTGAGACGATATGTAACTGCATGTGTCTGTTGGAGTACATAAATAAATTTTTTTTTCACATATAGGAATATATAATTTTCCCACTGAGACTTGGAATACGTAAAAGACTGATGGAACGATATATCCCATTTTCAATATATATATATATAATTCTTCTCCAATATGGTATTTAATTTTTAATTATTTGCTTATTTGGTATTATTTTTGATTATTATTTGCTGTTCAACAAATAATGTAATAAATAATATTACGATATAATACAAAATCCTACTAGGAATATATTATGTCTGTTATACAAAATATTTTATTTTAAAACAAAATTAAGTTAATCAAAAACATTGTGAAATTTCTTATTATTATATAATAAGACACGACTTATATAGAATTATTAGATAAAAATTATACTATACAAATATTACACAATAATACATAATATTTATTGTATATGTATAATATATATACAGTAATACGTAATAATTATCACATATAATATATTATTTATATCGTAAATCTACTAATTTTTTATCAAATGTTACATCTTTTAGTCGATCTGAAATTTCATGACCATGACAGTCATTGCAGTGTTAATAAAATTTCGAAATGTTTCATACAACGTACGTAACATACACACGAAAATTCTTCTAGGTATTCTATAGGCTTCTATAATTATTCGTACATTTTCCTGAGCCACCGTACATACGTATAACAGAGACATGACATTTAGTTCTTTTTTCGTTCATCTTTCGCCCGTTCATCAATGTTCCCGCATCTCTCTGTAAAAATCGACTTGTGACACTTTGATTTCAGACCGGATATAAATGCGATAAAGGGGTTGGCATCTGCGAGTTCTTCAGGTGCGACGAAAGTGGCTCCCCCATCGGCAGTGAATAGGGTTGCAGCCGAAGATCGTGAGCTAGCGCGACAAGGAAGCCTCGTCGATGGAGAAAGTATCAAGATCGTTATCCATCACGCAGACAATGACATGAGTAAGTATCTTTCAGTAGAATCTCTCATTAAACTGTGCTTGCTCTATTATCCGGAAGCTGTGTCACGAAACTTTCATTGCTTTCTTCACTCTGCTCGAGGCGCGTTATCCACTAATAATAACTTCGACATTTATCTCTTTGCTTCGAGATCTTTCGCGAGAACCTTGCTACCTAACATAGTTGACGCAACAGAAATCAAAGGTATAACGTTTCCTTGATATTAATATATATTTCCTTGATATTATGAGAGATCGTTAAATAGAAGGATAAAACAGGGTACGAAAATAAGACCAAGGCACGATCGAGTATTTCTTCTTTCCTTTATAACGTATGTTACAACAATCGTTTCATTTTATCTTCAATTTTTAAATTAATTTGTAGGAATTTTAAAATTTGTTATTTCATTTTTATTCATCGTTTAATTAATTCTTTATTTTAACACTTTTTTATTTTATTTCCTGTTAGCTATGTTTTTATTTTGTTTCCTGTTAACAACGTGTATAACTTCTCGTTTCAACTTTCTGTTAAGAAATTTTCTCAAAATTTTCTGTCTGTTAAAATAAGAGTTAAAGAAATATAAAGCAAAGTTAAAGCCACGATCGCATGGCAAATAAATCTTGTTCGAACAATATTCAGACGAAGGAAAATACTGCTTCGAAAATGTTCGAAGCAGTAGTCTTGCTACTTAAGATGATTATGGAGACGGAAATCAAGGGTGTAACACTCCATTAATATTAATGTCGAAGATTGTTAAACAGTAAATAGGGTGTAATCGAATATTCAAATTTCGAATCTGGGTCAACGAAGTTTCTTATTGGAACGAAAGAGCGATTCGTGGATGTAATTAGAAAAGCGGATAACGCGATAATAAAGTTTCTCTTTCTCTATATCCTCTTCCCGACGAGAATATTTCGAGCTGAATTCGTTTCGATGTTCGCAATTTTTCACGTTGATTATTCTTGTACTTGCAAGTTGTTTTCTTCTTTCTTCTCTCACTGAACTTACATTTTTGTTCTAATTATTACTTTGTTATCGTTTTCTTTTTCTTTTGTCCTGCGCTGTCGTTTCATTTTTTCAAACTTAACAAAGACGATACTCGTTACTTTTAAAGTGAAGATTATGTTTTAATCAGAGTGAAATTTTTGTTTTGATTATATCTTGAGATACGGACGAATTGTAATTCTCGATATCTCACAAGTCTCAAGTAGAGTTAAATAGTCTGATCGCAATTTCGTCAATTTTATTAACATTTCATGTACATATTAGAATTGTAAACATACACATTAGTGTTGTATTACATATACACATTAATAGTTTGAGTATTATAATAATAGTTTCATTGCAATACGTATCTTTTCCAGTTTTCAGCTCTTTGCTTTTTCTTTCAATTTTTCTTTTCATAATACACTTTTGAAAGTTCAAATTCTCTCAATCGATTTTACAAGAAATGTAAGTCATTGACAGTAATAATAAGCAATAATGTATAGTTATATATACACTTGTACTTTAGTAGTTAATATAAAAATTGTAATTAAATTTTATTTACACCCTTCAATTTTGCTCAAAATTGAAGACCTGTTCAGAAATCTGAAAGATCATAATTCAATTCAGGATCTGTGGAACAAATGAGAATAAAAATCTTACTGACTTTTAACATATAGAGTATCAAAAGTATTGTAGTATCGTAGGTCGTTGTTAAGTCATAACCTGTGGTTGTAGTTATTATATCTTTAGTTGTATTTGATTATAACAGATAGCCTGTAGTGTGAAAAAATGCGTGAAAGAGAAAGAAAGTATGAATGTGATGGGAGAAGCGCGTCGTTCGTGTGAGGCCTTTTTTTTTGAAAAAGGAGATAGTCAAAGAAGAGTTGATTGAGTTGTTAAAAAAAAGTTCATTTGAGTCGCAAGCGCGTATATTAATTGTTAATCTGTTCAATTACCTATTGTTCCATCGCCAGCATTATTATTAAATAAATATTATTTATATTTAATCTCTACGGTATTGTCATTTTAAAGAATTACGAAATAAATAAATAATGAATGGAATTAACGATTACAAGTGTAAGAATAGAAGAATAGTTTGCCAAGTTCAATTATGTTTCGACGCGAAATCTTTATACACGGCAAAGGTAGAAAATAAAGGAAAACGTTGATCCAAACAAATTTCCCAGCATATTCCGTTCAAAAGGATTTTCCCCCGTGCTGGTAATTAAATTCTTTTAATTAGAAATCGGAAATTCAATTTGTCGGACAATGCAAATGCGAACTTTCCCAAAAGCAAGCCCGGTAAAAAAAAAATGTCCTTGTCTGTTAACGTGACGTGAAAAAGTAGAATGCTAACCAATTAAGCTCATTCGTTAGAATATAAAACCACTTTGTGGAAGAGCGGGAGTGACATTTGCAAAAACTGTTTAATAAGTGAGTAAAACTTGAAAAAGACGCGCCGCGTTTCTTCCGCGCGCGTGAATTTATGAATCTGGAGTAAAAGGAGAGGCAGAGATAAACTCTGCGCGCAGGTATCGGACTAATGGGGTGTAAGAAATCGTAAAATCGTCGAGTGATAACGATCGAAAGAAATTCTGACAAAAACTTCACGATAAAAAGTAATAATGGCTGTTTTACGATCACTCGTTACCTTTTCCAGCGCGTTCGAGAATATATATAAAATTATTTGGTCTAGTTTCAATGCTTTTCTCCCCTTGCCATAATGAGAAGGGAAATTTTATAAATTACTTCAACACAGAAATTCGCGTTTTTCACTGGACAGAGCGGTTTTTTTTGAATTCGTTAATTAAAACTGTAGAATTTCGTTCAGTTGATTCAATTTTTTCAACGTAGTTAACTTTGAAACTTGATTAAATGTAGATTTTTATTTTACATTGTATACACATATATTAAAATATGAAATTATTTCACGATAATTGTTCATGTATATGATTTTAAAATATCAAGCAAGCATTTGTCAATGAATGGTATGGTAACTGTAATATCCAACAAATTTCAATGTCTAATTTTTTAAATTTCCTTTGTTCTTTTTTCATTAACTTTCGCAATTTTAATACATTTGGTTATTTCTTTAAGATTTTCCATTCTGTGAAATCTTCTACTTTTCATAATACATTTCAATGACTGGAATAAATAAAGATCTATTGGAAAACTAAATCTTAAAAGGAAATAATAAAAATAATATTATAATTTATCGTGGAGTTGAGAAATAACATCTTTTCGTTGAAAGTAAAATGCATTGTAAGAAAGATTATGACCGTATAAAGTACGAAAAGGATTTCCTTTTTCTTTAACCCTTTATATCCTTGCCTGGTACTTATCCCAGCCAAGTACCACTTTATACGAACTTGCATCATTTTAACGTGTCATTAATTTCACGTAACACTGAAAAAACAGGCAAATTGAACATTTGCAAGTCGTTGGAAGAAAGCACGAGAATTAATTTAAACTTTCTTACTTTCTGTAATCTGTAAGACTATGTTTCATTTATTTTCTTTTTCTTTTTATCTTTACTCATTCCATTTTATTTTTTCGATTTATAAACACAATACAGTAGTCTCCCCGTGACTCTGTATTTTTAAATATCTTACTACTCAATATTGCATTATCAAATCTGATCTGTTACGTAAACGTTTCATTTGTAACAATCACTCGAATATTAATCCTTGGTGGGACATGTACGTCTTACCAAATATTTCTGATCTTCTTTATATTAGTAGATATGTGTCATAACAATAGAAATATTGTTTTTATGACTTACAAATTGTAACTTACAAAAATTTGTCATTTTCAAAATACCTACTCAAATCCAGCTTGTTGGCGAAACTACCAATTTCTAAAAGAAAAAAGGAATAAAATCCAAATAGAAAACAGTGACTGAAGAATTGAGGATTAAGATATTCAAAAAATGGTGGTTCAAATAAGAGAGGCTTTGTTGCACGTGAAATTATTAGAAAATTAATTTTCCTGTGTTCACAATACGTCAGAAATAATCCAATGACATAAGAATTTAAAAAAACTATTATATGTAGATAACTTGATGCCGAAGATTAAAGTATTGTTGGATATAAATATTTTTAAAATATCTATATATATTCGGAATAAAGTTGTCCGAATAAGAAGATTGAAAAAAAAAATAAAGCAAGATGAAGATTATCTGAGAAGATAAAGCTGATTTTTCGATGCAATTTCTAACGGATCTAGGGAGGATATGAAATTTTATCAGTTTAGAAATTCCTGCGAGGGTTGTCGTAAAAAGGATATGAGAAGCTTTTCTGGGATAGTTTCTCGAAAACTTCAATTTTGGCTAACGGCAGGAATATCTCCGTTTTAGATACTTCGATACAGGTCAATGTATAACAAATTTTATAAAAGTCTCATGAAGACAGAATATTTGTTTAATCTTCATCCATCCTTCTTTTTTTTTAACTTCATTTGTCTCTTGATGTTAAATTAATGCAATACTAAAAAAGATAAATAGTTAAATTTGTAAGTACTTTTATCAACAATAATTAAAATTTCATATCGATCTTTTCTTCTTAGGATTAACTAATTTTCTTTAGATTGTCCATTATTACGATCGTTTGTTTTAAACTCTGGCTTGTGGCGATATATATTATACGTACTCAGTTTGACAAATTTTTACTTTTAATAATTAACGAATAAACAACAATTAAAATTGTATTCGCAAATAACAGTTTTATTACTTTAATTAATCCACATAGATATGTTTCATAATTTTGTATTTAAATAATGCTCGACAATGCTACGAACACATGTTTAAAACTATAAATTGCATATCTGTATGAACTTTTGAAGAGATGGTAAATATACATAATTGATCGTATAAATAAATTTTTCTGTCTGTCAAGGTACTTCAAAATATGTGAAAGGTATTATACAACATACAAGTTCAAATATTGTGACAAACATTATTCAAAATTCTAGCGATATATTTTGTCATTAACAACAATGTTAAAAATATATATTCTATATCTAAAAAATAACCAAAATTATAAAAAATGGCAAAAATATGTACATATACACTTATAATAAAAAATCTTTATGTATGTATGAGATGTGTTTTATAAAATACTTTAATGTTTCATTAACAATATAATGAAAGTTTGATAATGTAATACATAAGATATTCATTGCAAACATATATTTAATAAAATGTCAGCATAAATTATATATAACAATCTGAATTCTGTGTTAATATTTTAAAATTACTAGAAGTCTAAAAGTCAAATATTGAATGAGCATGTAAGAATGTATACATTTTTAAACATATAGATTTGATATATTTGCTATAATTGACAAATAGATTATTGATTATAAAATTATCTCTACAGTGCTCTACATATTTAAATGTTAACTCAAATTGTCTCAGCGTTACGGTGATCTTGACGAATGCTGCCCGCTTGGCTGAGGTTCTCTCGTTTGGCCTTTTACAGCCGTCGGAGAGATATTATGAATGCAGATTGTAGGGTTTTAAAACGTATATTTGATTAGATGTGTATACAACTGTTGCTGTGTGGTGTCTCGTATGAAAGTGACTCGAATGAATGTGATAGACTTGAGTCCGGGAGAAGATGTCTCCGCTTCTAGACTCATGGAATGACTGACTCGTTCTCTCCACTGTTCTCTCGCGTTATATGACGAACCCTTATTGCGTGTCGAATTGTGCCTACGTGACTTGGCGCCAGCCAAGACGTCCCTTGTTTATTCTTTAAGAGATGTTCTTGGAATACTCTAACCCTGCCTCTCAGGGTAAGATAAATGTCCCATCGATAGACATGTGCTAGGGTATCCGGTACTTCTCCGCAGGATAGAGTATTCTAAGAACTTAAACTATCCTGTTCTGATCCAGAACATGCCGGCCCCCCTTGACCGGTCATGGTCAACAATGCTTGTTCGCGACCGTGTATTTGTGTAAAGGAGTGAGTGATGTGTGTTGTATGTTATTTCTATATACAGTAATATCTTGACTAATTGATTTCCACTGAGTGTGACCGTTGCGTTATGCTGATTCTACGGGTAGTGGTGCTAGATGTCGGATGCAGCGTTTGTACTCGCCGCTCGTTGTTTTTACCGTGGCCACCCTTACTATTTGGTCGTCCCCCGGATGTAAGGCGGTGATTCTTCCTAGAGGCCAAAGGAATGGTGGTACGTGGTCCTCCTTGACGATGACTAGAGTTCCGATCCGCAGCTCGGTTGGCTCCCTTGTGTGCCACTTGCTGCGGACCACCAGCTGGTTGAGGTAGTCTTTGTGCCAGCGGTTCCAGAAATGCTGCCGCAATCGTTTTATGTGTTGCCACATGCTTATACTACTGGTTGTTGTATTGGTAACGTCTTTCTCAGCTATGCTCAGTACGTCCCCGATTAGAAAATGGCTAGGGGTCAATGCTGTGAGGTCATTTGGATCAGCGGATATGGGAGTAATAGGCCGGGAATTCAGAATGGCTTCAATTTCGATAAGACACGTATTCATTGCTTCGAACGTTAGTAATTGATTTCCTACAATTTTTATAAGATGTTTTTTCATGGATTTTACCGCGGCTTCCCAAATCCCTCCGAAATGTGGTGCGCGTGGTGGGATAAAATGCCATGTTACCTGTTCCCCTGTTAAATAATCGCGAAGGATCGTATCTGTACTATTGATTACTTGTGCATGTATCTCTCGCAGTTCACGATTCGCGCCTACAAAGGTTTTTGCATTGTCTGAATACGTATAAATTGTTTTCCATGAAATGTTCGCGGGCCCAATCCTCCCCCCCACACGAAGAAGACCTAGTTCCTTCATGAGAGGGTCTAATGCGCGTGATCCACCCTTATACCTTGTATTTCGAATAATGATGTTGAGGATTGAGGTGTCGGTGTTTGATACCGGGTCAGGTACTAACCCTTGATGATTGAAGGACCATTGCCGTGGTCCGAAATCTTTGTTGCTCGCGAAGTGCGTGTGTTCCTGTCTAAGTGTCTGTTCGTTTTCGTACGTATCCGCGCCCGTTGTCAAATTGTCCAGGTGAGGGTCCAACTGGAGCGTAGTTGCGGTTCTACTATACCTTACCTCTTCGCCGAATGTGAGTTTGTGTAATATCTTGGTCGTGAGGTAAGGTGGTGAAGTGGTTCCGTATGTCTGTATAGTTTTCGTCGAATCGTCCCGCCAGAATATGTTTTGATAATGTCGGTCTGACGGGTCTATTTGTTTGTGTCGGTACATTGTTGTAAATTTAACTGTAAACACGAAGCTGAGGCTCCGCAATTTTGTGAGTATTGTTAATAATTCGAACTGTATTGTCGGTCCGGTCCTCAATGTGTCATTGAATGGGAGTCTGGTTAATGTCCTTACTGCTGCGTCGGAAGCTACGCGTAGCCTGGTTGTGAGGCTATTTTTCTTTAGCCCAGCATGGGGCGGCCGGTAGTAGCCTTCGGTGTTTGTACCTTTTCTGACCCTTGTAACGTAAGCTAGAGTTTCGTACCTTTGTATGAACGCCCGATAATGATCGCGTGGAATTGGATCGCGAGCTAATGAATGTCGTAGTGAATTAAAGTGCCCGAATGACAATGCGTGGGAGTCATCTAGCTCGCGGATCTTCGACTTAACCGATACTTGAACTGTGATTGAATTGTATCTCCCATCTTGGGGATCGCGTCGCGTGTTTTGTGTATGCTGAACCTCAAGTAGGTTCTCCTCCTCCGAGAGTGAATGAGTCTGCGGACCTTCCTCGACCTCCCAGAGTCTCGTTGACTGCTCGAGATCTGTTTTCAGGAAAGTCATGTTGACCTGCGGTGAAACTCGATAATCCGTAGTCGCGCCCGAATGCAGCAGAGTGTTATGTCTCTGTTGACACACTCGACACGCACTTGACTTGCACTCGGATACATAGTGTCCCTTGCGTAGGCAATTTAAGCATAAGCGATGTTCCTTTACTAATTTGATTCTATCTGGTATGGTAGATCTTATGAGCTTCTCACATGTATGAACGGCGTGATTCTGATGGCATAGGTAGCACTGAGTCGCGTACACGCGTGAGGTTGTAAGAACTCTATTTACGTGATAAGATTCGGAATTTCGCGGGATAAACTGCTGCTCGATACGCGGTGATGTCGTTATTGATGTGGCTGGCTCTAAGTGATTGCAGCGATCGCTCACAGGTGAATTGTTATGATTTGTTGTTTTAAATTGATCCGCGAATCCCGGCCAATTCTCGTTGCACCCATTGAATCGCGTTGTATGTAATGGTATGATTGGCAAGCTCATGTTGTCAAGCCTCCTTTTTTTCGGCGTGGTTCGTGAATTGCGACGAGTGATTTGTTCTACCTTGATTAGGACTTGCGGTTGCCTTGGTGGCCGCTATGATGCGCGTCGATTTTAACAGGGAAAGTGCTTGGGCACGGCACCGCATATAATCTACCTTTATTTCTATACGTTCGCGTAAATATTCCCCGTCTTCGTCTGCGATATCTAATTCTGGTTGTATCTCTTTGAACGTGTAGTACTCGGATTCTAACGCCTCGAGAGGCACTTGAAGATATTCGGGTGACTGAGTGTGTGGATCGTACGTTTTTAATATCCTTTCAAGTGCTTGTAATTCTAATTTAAACCCTTGGCGTTTTAGTTTTAACGTTCTGATTTTATCCTCAAGTGAGGGAGCCATGCTTTTTCGTGGAGTTATTAGGAATGTAAGGAATCAAGCGACGTTAACCTAGCAAGTGAGTTGTACGTTACCGCTTATTGTTGATCTGGATGATGCGATGGCCACGATGTTGAAGCACGACACAGGGGGACTGGTTCCGCTTCTGCTGTATCGGCACTTCGATTGATGTTGATGTGGATGATGCGATGGCCACGATGTTGAAGCACGACACAGGGGGACTGGTTCCGCTGCTCTGTATCGGCACTTCGATTGATGTTGATGTGGATGATGCGATGGCTACGATGTTGAAGCACGACACAGGGGGACTGTTTCCGCTGCACTGTATCGGCACTTCGATTGATGTTGATGTGGATGATGCGATGGCCACGATGTTGAAGCACGACACAGGGGGACTGTTTCCGCTGCACTGTATCGGCGCTTCGATTGATGTTGATGTGGATGATGCGATGGCCACGATGTTGAAGCACGACACAGGGGGACTGTTTCCGCTGCACTGTATCGGCACTTCGATTGATGTTGATGTGGATGATGCGATGGCCACGATGTTGAAGCACGACACAGGGGGACTGTTTCCGCTGCACTGTATCAGCACTTCGATTGATGTTGATGTGGATGATGCGATGGCCACGAGGTAGAAGAACGACACAGGGGGACTGTTTCCGCTGCTCTGTATCGTCGCCTCGATGAACGTTGCCTGATGAACGTTGAATGATGTGGTAGTCACGATGTTGAAGTACGACACAGGGGGACTGGTTCCGCTGCTCTGTATCGTCGCCTCGATGAACGTTGCCTGATGAACGTTGAATGATGTGGTAGTCACGATGTTGAAGTACGACACAGGGTGAAAATGGCTTCACTGCTGCTGTGTCGTCACTCTGAACTGTACGCAGATATGGATTAAGCTTGTCTGAGCTTGAATCCGTGCTCGAAGGACCAAAATGTCTCAGCGTTACGGTGATCTTGACGAATGCTGCCCGCTTGGCTGAGGTTCTCTCGTTTGGCCTTTTACAGCCGTCGGAGAGATATTATGAATGCAGATTGTAGGGTTTTAAAACGTATATTTGATTAGATGTGTATACAACTGTTGCTGTGTGGTGTCTCGTATGAAAGTGACTCGAATGAATGTGATAGACTTGAGTCCGGGAGAAGATGTCTCCGCTTCTAGACTCATGGAATGACTGACTCGTTCTCTCCACTGTTCTCTCGCGTTATATGACGAACCCTTATTGCGTGTCGAATTGTGCCTACGTGACTTGGCGCCAGGCAAGACGTCCCTTGTTTATTCTTTAAGAGATGTTCTTGGAATACTCTAACCCTGCCTCTCAGGGTAAGATAAATGTCCCATCGATAGACATGTGCTAGGGTATCCGGTACTTCTCCGCAGGATAGAGTATTCTAAGAACTTAAACTATCCTGTTCTGATCCAGAACACAAATATTTAAATCTTAAAGTTGACTTCTGAAAGCTGAATATTGAGATTTATTGATATAAATAATTTATCGTGGGTGTTTAAATATTTTTATGATTTCTACGAAATATATAGTTATACTAAATATTTCTATATATACTTTCAAAATCATTAAAAGTTTTATCAATATAACCATGATAGTTTGGTTGGCAAATGAAGTTTTCAAATGTTGTATAATATATCAGTTAATACGCTATATAAAAAATATCGACAAATAAACGAATATTCACCTGATTCAATCACTGTACGTGTAGCAGAATAACTCAACTTTTCGTAAGAAAAATATAGCAAATTAACAGTGGCAAGTGACAGGACTCGATCCTTCCACTGAAACTGGCTTCAGCAATAAAATAATTTTCAGTCGTTTCATTTCCCTCGAACTTGGTTTATCAATTTTTCCGCGTGACGGAATCAGACGGAATCCTTTTGTAGATTGATGTTTACTTCCGTCTCGCGGTTCCCTCCTGCCCCTAACGAAAAATATCAAGAACTGGCAAAAAGACTAGGAGACATCAAATCAATTTCTGCAAGAATGAGCATCGATCAGCACTAGAATTCGGGGTATAAACGAAATCGCTTTTACGCTACATCGAGTGGAAGTCATTTTTACAACGCGTCTGGGTTGTAAAAATGAAAACTAGCGTGATCTTCTTCCACTCATCGATGATTCCTTCTTTTCTTAAGATTCGACTGTTGGAATTAGGAGAAACATTCTTTTTTCTGCAGGCTACATCACATAGACAAACGGTTTGATCGGTACGAAAATAATTTTTTAAAATTTTATTTTGCCAAAAGAATTAATTTACAAACGAAATTGTACGCGTTGTATTTTTGTTCAATGGATATCTTTCATTGAATTTTTCGCACGAGAATAGAATTTCATTAAAATTTCGGAATTCATCGTCAAAAATATTTGTTTGTATGGAATTAATTGTATTTACGAGATTCTCCACAACTACCATAGAGACAAATGATTCATGACGTGTTCATAATACCGTGTTGAGCCCTACAAAAATTGTAATACTCGCGATTTATGGTAATTTAAATTTCGTTTAATTTATATTTACAACAGTATTTATATTTGAAATTCGTAAAACTGTAATACTTGTGATTATTTATGGTAATTTAAATTTCATTTCGAGATTTCGTTTAATTTACATTTAATTCATATTTGACAATATTACAGTATTAAATGATGTTTAAGCTGATCCAACAATAATTAAATACGACGACAAAAATAAACCTATTTATTAGTGTCTTAGAGAAAAATAATTTTTTGTATTTATTCCAGTAATAAGAAATTATTTAATACGTTTAGAATCGAATTTTTTAACCGCAAAATTTCGCGATTATATTTTAGAATTTCGATGATGAATGCGTTAAATAAATATTTATTCCATTTATTATCATCGAATTTTATAAATGTTAAGTTTCAGCGTTTCTCAGAGAAAATTCATTTCTCAATGTATAACGTTACACCCTTATATATTCTCATATATAATAAATGTAAAACTCAAAAAATTTTAATTCGCAACGTGACATAGCCAGTGATAATGAATTCAAGATTTTTACAATAAAAATTGACATTTTTCTCGTGGATCCTTCAATATTTTTTTAAATTAAGATTGAAAAATAAATATCTATATTTTATTTTATTGTTCGTTGCAGCGCCATGGGTGAACGCAAAGAGAAGAATAAAATTGAGAAGAGATCCGACTTTGGACAAAGGGCATAGATGTAAGTACTTAATTATTTAATTGATTTAACACTACAACTATCGACGATTAAAGTACAAAATTCCCATCAGAGATGGAAAGTAAAAAAAAAAAAGACTGGAAAAGCTTTATATCACAATGAAGTGCACACATTTTTATTTATATTTTTATGAAAAATCATTCACATCCTCTAAAAATAAAATACGCTGTTTCACATCTATGAAAATATTTGACAAAAATTATAAATTGGTCATTCTGATTGCTTTGATAGTTCTAGTGTTAAAATTATTTATCTCTTTTATCAGTTAAGATATTTTTTCGTGCTTTATATCATACAATACATATCATAGACTTAACTTCGTAATAATTTTAATAAACTTAAAATTAAATTAAACTCATTGTTTCTTGAAGTATTTTGACAAAACATGAAAATGAAATATCTTTCGATAGACAATAATCTCTCTAAAAGATGTAGTATGGAAAATGAAATAAAATAACAAATTTGTCATTAACGTACAATAATATTGGAAATGCACATTTAGAGATTACACTTTTTAAAAATACTCTACATGTTGATATATTCATAAAAATGCAAATACGTCGATAATCAGTGATAAAATAAATCTGAATATCAAATGAGATATCTTCATTTTCAATTTTTATTAAAATAGAAAATCTGTCGAATTTTTTATGCTTTTCACAGTGGAAGATATTTATAAATATTTTTGTAACGAGGAGTAAGTCTAGAACTAGAGAGGAGAATTTTATACTGACCTTTTTTCTCCCATTATAGAGAAAAACTCGGAAACGTTTTCATTCCGAAAATTGAAAGTCAAAACACATAAAATCACTTTACGACTTTTCTTGTCCACGACATTTAGTTACTATTCTTCCGGCTTTTGAAACGTTTCATTTTTATTTTGATTTTTTAGTTTCAAAATTCTTTCAGAATTTTTGAAAACTATTCCAGAGCTTTCACGTTTATTCAAATCAGTCTAAATTTCATTTGGAAAACTTTTCACATCGAGAAAAATTTCAGTTTCAACAAAAATTCAAACGCAAACTTCACATTGAAAAATCGTAAATAAACGTAAGTAAACTATCATACAGTAATATTCGCAATACTCGCGAATAACATATTTTCTTTGCGTCAATACACTGATTACTATTGTTGTCAAATTCCATTACTAACAATCTATTTCCAATTTACTAACAAATATTTGTAGTACATATTTTGATAATTACCATTTTTTTTATTCCAATTATACATTTGTTCAAAATTTTGTGTAAAACAAACTTTCTTCTAAAATATACAAATATTTTCTCATTTCAATTTTTGATAAGTTAATTTACAAGATTTCAGATTTACAAGAAATTCAAAAAAAAATATGAATAAATTCTTGGACTTATTTTCTTAGATACCTAAGAATTAGAGATCCCAAGTACATACCAGATAAAATTAATTGGCTTATAAATGATTGTAACAATTTATGTCAAATGCCTGATTTTATTTTGTATTTCATATTCTCCGTGATAGAGATTAGCGATAAAATAAAATTAAATTAAAAATTCGGGAACCAACGATAAGTAATTTAATTCTAACTTGTTATCGTTCCTAGTGGCCCAATAATACCAGTTAAGCGTTAAATAAATTTTAAGCTCGCAACTTTTCCTCCAGTAAAATTAAGATGTGGTCTCTTCTCATAAGCTAATTATTCAGAGTTATTAACCCATTGTAACGAAAAGGTCGCCGACCTTGTTTTACATTGTTTTACATTGTTTTACATTGTTTTAGGCTTTCGTATATAAGTCGCGTATCCGGAAGAAAATTTTTCTCAACGTTCCACCGACATTGTAGCTAGTTTTCTCAAGATTCTGAGGATGCTTCAGAAACTGTTTCAGTGTTACTGTCAGATCCCTGAAGAAGCTACAATGTTGGCGAAATATTGGGAAGAATTTCTGTTCATCAATGCTATGCGATTCAGCAGGTTTATTTTCTTAAATTGTACAATGCACATGAAACTTGCAATCCTATTAAAGTGTCACAACTGACAAAACGATGTCACAATGGTATAGTACCAGCAGTTATTTTCTGCCATTTTCTTTGACAAAGTATTTATGTAATAAATGCAAAATTTTGGCAATATATATTGTATTGTGAATATAATTATATAATATAGAAGTAATATATATTATACTCATAATACTGATACATATATAATAATAATATAATGATATAATGTAGAATATATCGTGAAGAATTATAATATAATTATACATATTATAATAATATATTTTTTGGTTAAGAGGGAAATATTATAAGAAAAAGATGGATGGTCTTAAAACTATTATTGATCGTATTTCTTGTGCAAGTTTAATAATGCATATGCAATATTTTTCAAAATGGGAACTTTCTCTTTTGCTTTTTTTCGTACATGTCAAATTTTCCTATTACTCTGTGTAAAAAGGTGTCAAGGTAACATGAAAACTGATCAATTATTTCAACTTCAATTTTAATTTGTATGAAAGATGATTTTAGTTGTACGAAAGACAAATGAAATAAATTAGGAGTACATACGTATGTATGTATGTTACGTTATTCTAAATTTAAGTTTATATATAATTAATCACAGTTTCAGTATTGTAAAAATGTTACGAATAAGATATTGATTTACTTGAAAAGGTTGTTTAGTACTTTTGAAATTTTAGCATATTCAAAATTTTTGAGCGTGTATTCATTATATTTCGTGTTGACAATATGAAATACACAGTTCCATATTAAAACTGAACTATTATTCGGAGATACATTCAAATTTGTAACACACTTGATTCATTCAATCAATTCATTATTTATGATTAATTAAAATTTTAAAATTATGAAATTAAACCAGGGAATCGTGGTTATTTATTATTTTTTCTAACTCTTTCTTTTGCAAATTTTTTCTGTCTATTTCGAGTTTCCTTTCTTTTCCTGTATTGTCTTGCTTTCTCGTTTCCCCATCAATTATCACGTTTTGTACGAAACAAATAGATGTCCTAACACGCATGGAGCGAGAGTGTTAAATTATGTTGTAGATGACATTTTTCTATTTTTATTTCAAATAAAACTGTTCGAACTGTATCGAATGTCTGATGAACGTGCAAATATCCAGAGCTATAGAACGCGGTCAACTAGCTGGATAAACGAGATAAAACGCGGTCATAAACGTTGATAAAGAGCGAAAGCAATGAAAACAATTAGCTCTTGCAGCTATGCACGTGACGTTTAATTACTCGTTGGGCTTTCAACTTCGCGACAAGAAGATGGCACTCTAGAAATTTTACGTTTCTGCAGTTTGTACATAATAAATACAATTTTAATGCTCAGTTTTCTCTTCATTACTATGTACATACGATTTATTGTTGGAAAGGTTGAACAAACTATTTTGTTAATTAAATACATAACTAGAGCAATTGATAATCAGTACAACGATAAAAATAATATTTCTGCGTAATTGCCAACATATGTTTTGAAATTACATTTTATTTCTAATACATTAAATAAGGGTTTTCTCTTTTTCAACTTTTCATAACAATAGATTATATTATATATACTTAATAAGCAGTCGGGTTTTTATGCAAATTCATATTTTTATAAATATAAATATAATTATAAAAGTCAAGCTGAAGTAGAAATTTAATTATCTATTAAATATAATAATAATAATAATAATAATAACAATAATAATAATAATAATAATATAACACCGTTATAATATAATATATAATACAATATTTAGTAATATTATAGTTGTATATTTTCATATGTTTATTTTGTTCGTTATTGACTTTATGAATTTCGCATAAAATACATAAAAATCTTTGTGCGCAAACACAGACATGTCTATCACGTGCTAACTATAAAATATGAAATACTTGTCGCATAATATAAACTTGCCCACCTTTCATTCTTCTAAAATACTACAGTAATGAATTGAATTGATCAATAAATGACGGAATAAATGGATACCGTAATAGTACATACATATGCAAATAAATTAAAATTATCTGTTGTAATCGCTCATAGGCGACCCAGTAAATCAATGAATTTCGCAAGTAACTCGAACGAGAATATTGCACAAACGCATTGAAATGATCAATTGTTCTCGGAAGAATTAAGGTTTGTTTCAGTGAGACCAATGATGCATACAGGAGTCTATTGTGACGAAACTTTATTCGCGCATATAAGCGATGATCGATACCAGCGATTATTTCCAGTTTAATACCTCTAATGTTTTGTTCGAGACAATAGAGAAAGATATATCCGTTAACTCTGTTTGGCTTCATTTGTTTTTCACGTAAGCTTCACGATGTTGGAAAAAAAATTGTGAAAGAAGGATTGTGACGAAAAAAAGATTTTTTTTAAATTGATATTTCACTCGTGAGAAATATCAATTACTTTTTGGAATATAACAACGATTTATTGGAAAATTATAAATTTTCCAAAAGCACGCTTTATATTAAATACTGAACTTAAATATATAATATCAAATACAATATGATAAAATTTATGATATAATTTAATATATAATTTACGATATTTATTTACGTCGAATGTTAAATAAAAAATTCTCTGAATGTTGAAAATTTTCATTTTTGAAACAAAAATCGAACACGCAATTTGAGTAACTGAGTGAGCAACATCTTACTTCAGAGTATACGTATATATCATTTAATTAACTTAAGTGTTTGTGAGAGACCTTTAGAAGTTGTTGAAGTTCAAAGTTCAACGGTCCTATTTAAGCTTAACAATCTAGCAATGAATGACTGATTCAAGAAAGACTATTCTTGAAGGATTTAAGAAAATATTAACGTTCTATTATAATATTTTTTATCGTCACTGTGTAAAGTCACGTAATTGAATTTTTTATTTGTACGTTTAATTGTACGTATAATTTTTAAATTTATCTCTGAATAAATAATTTATTTTCACTTCAGATGTGTACCTACATCTATCGAGACAATATCTTTACGTAAACTAAAAAATTATGAGAACGTAATGCGTCGTGGCAGTTTATAATCAAAGAAAAATATCGAAGTAAATATAAAGTGATAAATAATTTTCTTTTTATTTTATTCTTGTTGTATTTTATTAAAAGTTTCCGTGGTAAAGTTTTACAAGTTAAACATTTAACGCGAGCTACTTACTTTTAATTATTTTACGAAGAGTGGAATTTCGCGTTCTTAAGGAACAATATCTTTTTAAATTTAAGTTTATCAATAATTGAGTCTTATTACCGCAAAAAGATATATATAGAAACGCAGAGAATGAATAAAATTAATTGCAGTTACTTTATATATAGTTTTTCTTAATTTTTTGAAAACCACCTTTAAATAATTTTTTATTATTGCGGATCACCGAGACGAATTTTATAAATATTATATATACACGAATAATATATTTCAAATATGCTGAATTAAATATTATCTTATCCAGCTACATGTTATTTGAAACAACTATCAGTTGAAATTATTATTTTTTATTTAATTTCAAATAAAACTTGACCAAGTCTACTTTCTCTCAGTCATTGGGATTAGAAATACAGATTAAAAGACGTCGCTATGCAAAAATCTAATTTAAACTACGAAAGTATATTCTGACGAAAATATTTCAATATCTATAAAAACTTTTAATTATGTGTCATGTAAACATTTTGACATTTTATTAATACTGTAACGAAACTCAACTATCATATTATATGATTATATTACTATATTATTCAACAAATTATTGAAACAAATCTATACATATATATTACAAGATATTTAATATTATACAAATACATATTTCTCTGACATTGTGAAATTACTTGATACTATAATAATTATGAAGTTAAAGTAAATATTTTCTGTTTCACTTTTAATTTGAATTCTTCAAGAATTATGTTCCTTTCATCCGAATTAAATCTAAAAAATTCTATACAAATTAAAGTTTCTGTTAATTAATTTGATTATTTAATTCAATTGATGCATTTAGATAAAATTTTATTTTAAAAAAAACTTCACAACTGACATTTATATAGAAACTAGTAACATCAAAATACTAATATAATCTACGTTTAATGTACGTTACACATTCAGTTGTAATATAATTAAAAAAGTAAAGTAAAGTAACACTAAAATAATTTTTAAACATTTTCAAGCTTTTAATTATGTGTACATAAATTTAAATTCTTTTCACAATTTCTATTCAAAAATGTGAAGATACATTAATTTTCAATTTCAAAATATATGTACATTTCTGATTTGTCTTCTAATTACTTTATATTTCACAGCAATTACACTAATTGTAACAAATATAAGTTTTATTTCTTTTCTCAATTTCTCCACGAAAAATGCGTTACATTTTTATCACTACAGAAGCAATATATACAAGTTAAACCAGCACAAAAGCAGTCAAAAGTGATAACCAACAGTAGTACACAGTAGTGTGTTTTCAGTGTTATTTAAAATTTAAAAGGATCGCGTGCCCTTTCTAGCCCAGAAAGAATTACGTTCCCAATCTCTCTGTACATTTTCATTACCGCTACAATTAATCTTGCCTCATCTTTGAATTGAATTATCCTTCCGCGTGAAATCTCATTTGAGAGGAAATTGATTCCATTGAACTTTGATGTAGCGCGCGATTTTAAACCAGCTTTCCATTTTCATGGAAACAAACAAACAGCTTTCATCCGCAGCTGTTTATTTTCTCTCATTTCAATCTTTTCTTTTCTTTTTTTCTTTTTTTACGTGACTACGTAAATAAATAGGCTTCAATGGAACGTTCGAACCAAGCGAGATTATAATTTCTTTCGAGGTGGCCTGTTGCTTTGAAATTCAATTTTCTCACTTCTGCTGAATTCCTCGTTCATTTCAGTGAATCTATTCAATAACGATTTTCTTTCATAAAAATTCTTCCTTTCTTCCTTTTTTTTTTCTTTTTTCATTTTCGCCTTACTCTGTTCAGCGCGAGATCGCGATCCTTTTCAAACGACCTGCTACGACTTTTATTCATCATTGTTTACCAAACGAGGTCCTGCGCGAATACAACCCAACAGTTTAATAGAATCTCGCATTGTACGCGAATAATTTATTCAGGCAATTTGTTTCTTTGTCACTGTTACACGCTGATTCTCGTTCTTTGCAATTGTAGCGAAATTCACGATTTACAACGAATATGAATGTTACAGAAATTTCGTATTTAAAGAGAAGATCTTGCGATGAAGAAAATTTTAATACTGTATATTCTATGCTTTATATTTTATATTATTGTATAGAACTTTGTATTGTAGAAAATTATTTGCAGTGAAAAAGAAAGATCTTTATATAATTTTGAATAAAATTTTTGAAACTAGAACTCTTAGAAAACTAATGGGTTTTTATATTTTTATATTTTATATTTACATGAATATTATGAGATTTTATTAAATTTTTTATTGGTTATTAATATTATTAGTTATTAATATTACTATTATACTGATTTAAGGCAATAACTACTTCCAAATTACTTTCAATTGTTCTTTTAAACATATTCTTCTGATCATATTTTAGAAATGATCTAATTTTAACTAACAAATAAATTAAGATCCATGAAATCCTTCTAAAACTTTTCTTTCTGTACTTCAAATATTTGAAATTTAACAGATATATTCAGTAAATTATATTTTGTGACAAATATACATTTTATTCAAGTAAAACTGTAGATTTTATGTACTTATGGAAAGTTTGAAAATACAAAATTTAAATATAATAGAAAAAGTAGACATGATGTGAAAGAAATATATGAAATATTCAAATGTAAATATTCAGGTGCTTTTTATATTTAGCACGTAAAATAATTTTCTATCCAAGTCTTTTTAATTATATTTCGAAATGTACAATTTTGCATAAAAATCCACAGAAAAGTTTTCACTTTTCATATTAATCTAATACTTATCTGCAAATTTTAAATTTTAGTACATGTGAATTGTTTCTTCCAGGTACAAATTTAAATTTTCAACAATGCGTTCTTTAGCAAACAGTAAGATCAAGAGAAAATGTAGATTGCAACAATCTTACTTTTTGTTCCTTTTATCTACTTGGATGTTTGAAACGATATGGCTACAACTTGATTTAAGCGACAAACCTCATGAATATTTCAAAAGTTACAGAAACCCTAGAGCACGGAAAATAGGACAGAGCGTGGTCGTAGATGGAAAACGAAAGAAGGCTATAATGGTGATAAATTGACTTGCTTTAGACCTCAGTTTCAAACACCCTATGCGTGGGTGGAACTATATCTGCAGATTTCTGTAATAACTTTGTACCGAGTTACTTCTGCGTCACCTTTTAGCTCTTTTATAAAAAGCACACAAGAACAGAAAGATCGTAAAAGTGTAGAATTTCTTTTTTTAGATCATTTTAAAATTACTTCAAATCCAGTAATGTTACAAATATAATATTTATCTTCAAATGTTAGACGTTGCGAAGGTATTCATATAAAATAAAGCAATTAAAATTTTTTATATACGAAGTATATGAGAATTAAATATTAATCCTCTGCTTATATTTTCATAATTTAATAAATTATACTACTAGGTTGAAATAAAATAACATTAATAGTATTAAAATAAATATGTAAGTAATTGATAATATACAGTGGCTAACATACAATGATTAAATGTAAAATCTTTCTTAATATTAAATATAGAATTGTATATGGACTTACAAAAAATATAATAATCAAGAAAAATACATTTTCAAAAATACAGTCAATCGATAATCAAGCTGTTTAAAATTTACTTCATTTATATTGAAAACAAAAGCTGCTTATGCAATAATTATATATGAAGAATTATCATAAAAGTTATTTGTCGTCATATGTATGTTATTATTTCATCTATTTTAACAAGGTTTATATAATATTAATACAAGATGAATTATCTAACTTTGTCGGTTTAGTTTATTTATAAACAGTTTGTTACTGAAAAAATATGCTTAAAAAGTTGCTTAATATCTGGAGAAAGATGTAATAATTAATATACAATTAAAATGCAATAATTAACTCCTTTTTGAAGTTTGAACCTCATTATTTTGCGTTTTTTTTAAAGTTTATGTACAATCCAAAATTAGTGATTATTTAAATAGCTTTCAATATAATAATTTTGTTTGAAAGCCATTAATAAGTCTATGATTTTCAAAATATTCTATATAATTCTTGATGCACTGAAATATAATATGACAAAGATGAAACTTCCATTACTGAAGAATTCGTACAATACTTGTTTGATTGATTCTCAAACTTTGAAGTGCATATTTTTTGCATGTTAATAAACATATGCAAAATCATGCGTGATGTAATAATGTAATATTCAAAAGTACGTTATTAATATCCCTCACGTTTCTTGTAATTTTCTGTCATTTCCATTTTAAAAATGACAGCTTCAAAGTATTTTACTAAATATTCAGAACACTTGACATGTTGGTTGATTTTGATCAACACACTTTTCCTCATACAAGCTTTCCATGCTCACAGAATTTTCATAAACGGGGATCGTGTTTTGCTGTTGTTGAATTTCATTATTAAAGATACACGTGCCATATTCTCCTCTATAGACAACTTGTTTTCACGCATTTGTATTACGTTACAATAATTTTGGAAGATACATTTAGACGAAACAACAGTTTATCGCAGTATTATAAATACATCAGTTTCTTGAAATTTATAGTTTACATGAAAGAGATATGTATGACAGAAAAATATTAATCCTAGGAAGACATTGTTTTACTTCCGAGCATATGTACATACATGATACTGTGGGTTTATGGACAATTCAGAACGAAATCTAAATATTACAAACGTTACTGAATATTTTATTCTTTCTTTTTCTCTAGACATCAAAAGAAGACAGTACTTTGTTTTTATTTAGAAAAGAAAAACCAAAATACAAAATACTATTTTGAACATTACCGTATTAACTTTATTGTGATCGCAAAATGTTCTGCAATATTCCATACTTGAATTTTTCCTATTTCAACGAAACTGCAATTCTTAATTAAAAATTTGAAAATTCTGTAACGACTAAATCTTTAGTTGAAAATTTAGAAATTTCAGTTGACCATCCCAGTTATATTTCAATTTTAATTTAAGCACCAAAAGATAATGTCTTCAATTTTCACCCATTTAAATATTAACTTCAATTAAATTTAACTTCCTAATTAGTTAGGAAGAGAAATTTCAGAAATTTTAAATTAATCGTCGGTTATCGCAACGTTTAATTAAAAGTTAAGTTAAATTAAGAAAATTGAGTTAAATTTCAACGTTCAATTGGAAATTAAGAAATGTTAATTTTAATTTTAATGGCGCAAAATAATATCCCCTGCCGCGTAGCGAATGTACTCAAACGTGACTGTCAAATACGACCAACAGGTTCCAAATCGATTCCGCAGAGATTCACGAATGTCGAAGAAAGTTACGAGGTATGTAGAGCACAACTCAAAGTCGAGCGTTTTTCCTCAACCTCGCTGCTTTATCAGCACGAGGCCCTAGGCGTAGTTATCCGCGCCCTTTTGGTAACGAGCCCGGAGCTTTGTTCGGCGAATTAATGCGATCGTCTCGGAGAAAGGGCGACGGGAAATTCAATTTGCCGCGGATCTGCGAGGCAAATTTTCGAGAGGCACGACGACAGGGAAGGTTGTCGGCCGATGTTCGTCCCGTGGACGAACGTTAACAAGATGGACTCCCCGACCGGCAGCGAGTATTTATCGAAAATTCCGCGGAGAAACGGCCAGCCGATCAGATAATTGCGCTGCAACGTCATTACCAGAACAAGCCCGCGGCTGCAGACCTTATCGTAGGCCCGCTGTTCCCAGACTGTTAATTAAGCCTGAATGACGGCCCTTGATTGGCGTTCCCGCGTCGACGCCCATCAAAACTCTGCCCGATTCTCCCCCATACGAGCCGACGAACCTTCGATCAGCCTCTTTTCTTCTCTCGGCTCTCCATCGTTTCTTTCCTATCTTTTCGAAACTCGTCAAACTCAGAATTACGAAACGTCGGTGCCATTTAGCTCTCGTCGGGAGAGACGAATTTGTTTGGAGAGAACGACGAAACGAGGAGAGACGCGACTCGAAGGGAAATTTTCTCGAGATGTCGAAAAGGTGAGATTTCAGGGCATATGCCCTAAATTTCAATTATGAACATGCGACAAATACGCACACCAAGTGTATTATTTACATCGAAACAAGTATCGAAAAAGCATAGTCTTGTTTTATCACTGAAAGTGATTTTACCGGGAGTAACCCAGAAAATCGGGCCTCTTCGAGTGCAACGCTAATGCAACGAAAATTAGCGATTGGTCGATTTGGGTCACGTGATTCGTGAGGGGACGTGTGGTAGGAGTGGCGTTGTCTGGTACTGAGCGACCTGTAATTTGTTTTGTATCGATTCAAATGTTTGCATATCAATAAAATTTTATGCCGTCTTCATTTCCTAATCAGAACAGTTGCTTCTGGGCCTTTCAGTGAGACGAATCGTGCTGGGGTACAAGTCGTGCAGTTTTTTCTATACGTGATTTGCAAAAGATGCAATATAAATGAAGGATCTACGAAAAAAGAAGAAATGTTCTGCAATATTCCATACTTGAATTTTTATATTAAATATTAAATATTAACTCAACAATGAAACTGCAATTAAATATTTGAAAATTCTGTCAACTAAATCTTTGGTTGAAAATTTAGAAATTTCAGTTGACAACTTTCGCATGCAACTTTCGCATGCTTCTATATGTGCTACAGAAATTTATATGAAACTATCTTTCTGAAGTCGTGGCATATTTTAAAATGTAGCCACCCGGTTTCGAAAGCTCGGACGTCGATTTCGAACATCGAGGTTGAACATTTTCGCAAAATTCATCGCTGTGACGTGAATACAAAATAGTCGTCTGATTCTAAAGATTAACAATTCTGATTGGTTCGGCCAATCTTCCATTCCAACAGGCTGCGACTCGTTAATCTCGCGATTGCTGTATCACGCTAAAATGCTCTGGAACCTGTTGCTATAAATGTTATGCAACTCGATCCATTTAGTTCCTCGCGGTACTCATCGCGTTAAATTAGTCCAACGTTAATCGTCTGCTTACTTCGTTACGCGGATATCCATCAAAAGGAATATTCATTGTTTGTCGTTTGCGTTCGCTCGTCTGCGACCCGTAATCACCTTTGATTCGGGTGAAACTGACATTTCCGAGGATAAAGTAGCTTTTTGGATCTCTATCTACGATAAAAGTTTATTATCCTTGATGGATGATGAATGAAATTCAATCGTTCTTCTTCCAATTGCTGACTATAGATTTTTAATAAAAATTCACTTTTGTTTCTAAAAAAAAATTTAGTACTTACACGGAATTCGAATAAATTAAATTTCAAATAAATAACATCCTACACTTGCAGGATATTAGTGCAAAGAATAAAAATTCACTTCCTCCATTTATTATAATTTATCATTTTAGTCATCTTTTAAGTAATAATAGTGTATAATTTTATTATTTAACTTTTTATATTATTTTATTATTTTATATTTTGCATAGAGAACACGTCATCGTTTCATTTGTTACAGCTTAATATCTTTTCAGAATGTAAATTCTAAATATCGCATACGATACGTATCACAAAGAAACCTAAAATAAACCAATCAAAACCAGTTTTTCCAATATAAATGATACTTCACAAACAACGTTTTCCTCTATGTTGTTTTAAATTCGATCGACATAATTTAATATCTTTTTGTAAAACTATTTAATCCATACTTATTAAAAGCAAATTGTAAATATCGTACACGTTATCTGTTTCTGTAGTATCGTGATACGCTACAAAATAAAATTTATTTCTTCGTTAATATATAAGCTTCAATAATATTTAATACGTGACATTATTTTCTACCGAGATTTTATTTTATTAATTATATTCTCAAAAATATGAATTTGCTATTCTAATCAGTATGCACGTGATATACTTTGAACCATCCATGTCTTTTCCTCTGTAATATTTTCTTTCAACTACAACCAAAAAATAGATAATTATTACTGTTATATAAATAAAGCTATATCTAGACTACTTAAATACTACTGCTTCAACTATATCACAAATTTCAACGAAATTTGTTTCAAATTAATTTTCTATTATCTAGATTATATATGTATGTACGATTATATAACAATTATTATTACAATATATTTATCCCTTTTAATAGATTAGCAACAAATTTTCCTAAGAATTCTCCGATAGTTTGAGATTAACGTTACGTAATCACCTTGTGTTGAAGTTGAAGGAACGGTTTCTTGATAATTAACAGTAGACAGTACAATTTGCTAATATACTATTATAGTATACAAAATTATCGGTTTTAGTCCGGTTTTGTGTATTTTAATACAATCGATGCACCGCAGCGAGATTACCTGCTTATAGCAACCCAAATGAAAGCCACTTTTCCAGACTCATCAATATTCATATCTACACGGGATAACGTGATGCACTCTGTGTGCACGCCGATCTTTTAACGTATCACGCCAGTACACCATTCACTTGTGCATCGCGCGGAAACCGGAAGGTAGACTTTCAGTATAGATTACAGGGCAGTCGTAACGAGGTGACAGTGCGATGGAAAAAAAAAGGAGAAAAGAAAAAAAAAAGATAAAAACGAACAGATGACGTTTGTAAATGTCACGTAATAATAAAGTTGTCGACGTTATCGATTGACAAGTCGAGTAGACTGCGCGTTAGAGTCGTACAGCTCGTTTAATTTACAATTTTGCACAAAAGATCGTGCTTCAGATATACCGTGAAATTGTTTAGTCCTCCGTTGAGCTCACCGACGGCCACGATGAATACCAATTTACAAACATAAAGGTCACCCGTTTCCGCGAGCTTCCTCAATTTTTCACGATATTATTTATTATTCCGCAGCTATGGGACACTTTCATTGGGGTAATGCGAGATTGGCGATCAATTTCATTCTCTTTTCTTCAAATTCAAACTCTTTTCCTTTTTGTAATATGTTAATTATACTTTCTGTTATCGAACGAAAAATTGAATTCTATTTGATTGGCTGATGTTTAATAAAAGTATTCGAACGTTTATAATATTGTAGAATTGGTGTTGAAAAGTATGTTTCTGCTGAAGTAAATATAAATATCAATATTTTCAACTATTATATTTTCAACTATATTAGAAGATGAATTGTCTGAAATAAAACTTATAATTAGTACAATATATTTAGAAATTGAATTTATAATTCATATTTCCCAGAAGAAAAGAGTACTCCAAACTTCTGAACGATTGTGTATGTATCTATAAAATATTCTGAAACCCCATTAACACTGTAATAAGAGATAATCATCATAATTATATTAGCAAAGTTCGAAACTAATTCAAAAATGTGTATGTGTTGGAGTTGGAAAATATTTATTGTAAATATACATGTATTTAACAAAAAGTTAGTTAGCACAGAGATTAACTTTAAACACGTAATAAACGTTAAGGGTAATTGCATTGAAATTTATTGATACAATGAACTGTAGTTGTTTAAATACTTCTGTAATTTCTGCAAAATATGTACATATATACTTAGAGAATTAAATATTTGTAATTTTTGTGTGTAATTTTATATTTATTAACAAATAGTAGATATAATTAGAACAATTAAGTCTCACCACAGTGCCAATCAAATTTCAGAATATTCTACATATAATATATATGATGTATATTCATATAAAATTCTTACAAGTGATCGAATACTTTTATGAGTGACTGTACGTATAATAATGTGTCTTTAATAATCTATAATTTTATAATATTATATTAAAATTTCAGAACCTAATTTCAGAATAATAAAGAAATAGAAAGAAATCAAATTTATCCTACAAATCCTACAAATAGTTTCATTTTGTGTCTTACATTGTTGTTACGTCTAGAATCATCTGTCATTTATATTGAAAAATTGCGTCGTTTCTAATAAATATTAAACGTTTTACGTTTCTGCATTTTTACTTCAATTTTAAACTATTCTAACTGAACTAATTAAACTTTTATTTGTTTAAATAAAAATTCACAATTTATTCGTAATTATTCTCCTTTCTCAAATTAGAATTTGCTTGAAAGTTCTGTAACTCCTCCTGTTTCAATTACTGAAATCATTTCGTGCACGTCCCATCAAATTTGTCTAATGCTAGGGTCATGGAAGAACGTGCGCGAGTTGCATCGATACCTTCTTTAAACATTCATCCCCTTTTTACAGCGGCTGGTTTCGGTCTAAGGGTAGTTGGCGGTAAAACGGGAACTGATGGAAGAACTTTCGCATACGTGATGTGGACCGTGCCAGATGGTCCAGCGGCTAAAGCTGGTGTACAACGCGGCGACAAGGTAAGATCTCATACATTTTTCGCCATGTTAACGTGTTCGTTTAAATTTGAAAATTAAACCCGCGTGCGTAACACCGCAGGGACATTTACTTTCTCGAATTTTAAGTATTCGAATTTTCGAGAAATACTTGATTCGTTGATATTTTTATACAACGCCCGTTATTTTAGAAAGAAACTTGAAGTTTTTAAACGAAATCATTTTTAGAATAACGTGAAAGTGAAATTGGATCGAGTGCGTTAATTTCTGAAATTTTTCGAGCATTACTGTAGCATAGATTTTAAAAGAATGCATCTCGTTTCTGGGTTGTAATGAAAATTGCAGTTTTTTGTTAGAGAATTGTGTTGTTGCTCCATTTTGCATGAAAAATGCAACGTGATTCAAAATTTATGCTCTCCCAGTATTATTCAGTAATTAAATCTCGCACGTGTTGTATATTATAATATTTTCATTTTTCTTTTTTTATTTTACGAAATTTCATTCACTCTCGATAAAGTATTTTCAAGATATATTCCGTTCGCGTTCGCTGAGAATTTTAGGCATTCATGAATATTTTTTATGTCCTCTTCTTAGAAAAGAAAATATATTATTAACAGAGGCTTTCTCTTATTCTAAACTATTCTACATGGTTATTATTTCATGTTTAATGTATCTTCCATGATGCAAAAGAACCAAATAAGATATGAAACACAAGACTTTAGAGAACAATACTATAATATAATTACGATAGAAACTATTTAACTAACTCTTTAACTTTGCGATAAGTCAACGTTTTGTTATCAATGTTTAATATACGAAGGTATATTAAATTTCCTCGAACAAATAAACAATAAGCGAAAATGAAGAGAATGTGTCTTATACCGAAAGAAAGAATTCGATGATTCAAAGTACAAAAAGAATGTAAAACTTTACAAAATTAAGTACGCTGAAAAAGTTGAGTAATTCGATTAGTTAACAAACATGTAGCATTCTTAATTATTTAAAAATTGTTAAATGTTAATTATTTAAGAGAATAAGAATTGTTAATTGTTGGTTTATGCTAACAATTTTCTTGCACGTAGTTTAATATCGAAAAAGTGCAAAAAAATTCTATTGTTTGAAAATTTCATTAATCGAACAGAAAGTTTTGAAGGTTCTACCGTAATAATGATCATTCTAACGATTGAACGATATATTCAAAATTGACGTCACAAGTACAGATTGATGCGCAGGACACTTAACAGGCATTTAGATTCGGAACGAAATAAAGATGTTCTGGCAACTTGCGTCCACTGTTGAGCAGGTAACATACTGCAAGCGATTAATGCGTGCGAGTATCGACAACCATTCTCTACAGCTGTGATTTTAATTAAGTTATCGACAGCTGTGCGCAACGCAAATGCGCCACCGGTTGACTGGAAAGCTATATCTCACGAGATCGCACGAATTCATTAACATATGATCGTCTAATTTTACAACGTAAAAGTACAGCATCACGAGCACATTGCAGCTCGACTAAATTCCAGAAATTGCACGGATACAGGAATAACTTTGCAAGCATGTTTCAGTAGAACTCATTTCAACAAGATCGATCTATGCGGACTTTAACAATTTCCTCTGCGAAACTTTCTTTGTTAAATGAACATATTTTTAAATTATTACGTGAATTTTATACAATTTTTGTAGAAAACATATTTTTTGTAAAAAAAAAACTTTTACAACATATTATATATTGGTGAATTTTTAATACTCGTGTTATTTACGACTGTTATAAATTTTCGCAATAAACAATAAACATTCCGAACTAACTTTAAAAAATGAATCACCCGGATGCGTACGTCAGAAAAGGTGGTACAGATTCATACAGTTTTACAATTTTGAAAGTACAGTTTTTGATAGATCAATGTTGGCCACGTGTGTACCAGGATGCTCTGAAGGATCAAAATATAACAAAAACTGAACTAGAATACTATGAAAACAGTATTACAGTGTTAAAACATAAAAAAAGTTGAAATCTACATAGTAAATATATTTTCAGTATTATCAAAGTTTACCTCTTTTTATTTTAAAAATCAAAATTTCCTGAACGAGTATATTATGCTTCTCGTGTGTTTTCGCGATTTTAAATTTCCTGTAAATACATAAAAATTTGCAACATATTTATTTTGTCCTCTCTTTTCAATTTTAAACATTGAAATATTTCTCTTTGATAAAACTTTGTCGAAAACATGGAATACTGCATCGTTACGATATATATAATTTCTAGCATAATTTCCAGTTCTAAAATTGAAATTATGAAACATGTTAGGATATGAAATTTTTATACAAACGTACGTACAAGTGTTATCAGATTCTGCTGCTTCATTTTAAAAATCGAAATTTCATAAGCAACAAAATGATACGAACTTATGGAACAAGTCTTGATGAAATTTTGACGAAACTTCGCAGTTTCTAATTTTTAAATACAAAAGAAGAAAAGAACAAAGATACTACGAAATAACGCATTACGAAATAAAAGATTTGAAACTTTTATATAAACGTATCCCAAGTTGTCAGATTTTCGCTTCTTTATTTTAAAAATCGAAAACTTCGTTGCCACCATTTTTATTTTCAGGTTTCAATTTTGAAATAGAGTGTAGAAACCGTTCGAAATTGATATTTGCACGCTATCAGTAAACACGAGGCTCAAAGCGGGGTCTCAAATCAAATAGTATCAAAATCAAATAAAGAAATTCATTTTCCTGTACATCTCTATAAATACGCAACTTTTAATATGTTTTATGTACGTTTTATAGAGAAATATCGAATAATATGATCTTTGTTTTATTAATCCGTGATATTTGTTTTGTAAATTCTGGATTCATAAGTAGAAAGCAATAAAATTTCATTATTTTTCATTGCATTGATTTACTTGAATCTCAGTGACCTCTATCTCGTACGTTATAAATTTTGTTTCGAAATTCCAGCTTTCACACACGGTACAACCTCTCGTATTCAAATTAAATTACCTTGTACTATTCAAAAACAGACACAGTCGTTTTTACACGGAATGTTTTTTTATTTGTAACAGCTAAAACGGAAAGATTCAATTTTTTGAACTGTATGAATGTAATTTTCAGTTTTGTATTTCAATCACTTTTTTTTTTTTTGCCATTATTGCAGAGGGCTAGAGCATACAAAATGAAAAACTACAGATAAAAGTGTAGAAATTTTAATTGTTATAAAATACTAATAATTTAGAGTAGAAAAATCTATTTAGATTGATAAATTTTTATGTTTTTGTATATCTAAAAAAATTGTTTTTCATTTAATAAAGTAAAGCGAAAACTTTATTTATTTTTAAAGAAGATGGTTTATCACCATAGTGAAGAAATAGAAATAATGAAATTTTAGACCAATAACTTTTTCAAATTTTATTAAATAATTATTCAAATATAAAACAATTTTAAACTTTAAATTTTATTTATTCAACCCGATATCAAGAAAATAATCAATTTGCTTTATATAATACATTTCTAGACTCAAGTTCAAGAATAATAAAGAAAACAATGTATTTTACACAATTAACTCTATAGAGTGAAATATATTATATATTTTCGGTATCTCATATCAACAAAATCTTTCAAAAATGCTTTGATGTGTAAGGAGACATATTCCATTTTCACTTACTATTTGGATTTTTATAAAATTTCTTTACATTTTCCATCGTTTGAAAACTAAGTGTCGAAATGTAACCACAAGTGTGTTTAGTCAGTTCTGTTTTTCAAAAAATACATTTTATTCACGAATAAATTTCGTATCCAGTAAACTCTTATAATTACAAATGCAAAGATCGACTGCTTGTAAATATGAAAAAAAAGAAGTTGCATATAATAATACGTATTTTGCCATAATTTAACAGTATTTGTAGCAAAAAAAAGGAGGACATCTGTCATTTACTATTAGACATATTGTTCAAGTGATAAACCGCATTTAGATAATCATCATACGTAACAAATACTTCATAATTTAAAGAAATATTTATAATTTTGTCACTAAGCAAAATTGTCAACGAGAAAAATTCGCGTAAAATGTAACAAAATTTCTCTACTCTCTTCTCAGAATTTATCATTTTCAAAACAAGGCAAAAATCTAACAAAGCGTGCGCTTTGTGTAATATTTTACACACATTCGTGTAAATATCTCACAATATTCACAAATCACGTTAATCGCTCATTACTGTCCATAAAGTTTACGTACAAAAATATATTTAATCAGTAAAGACTCGAATTCTTTTTTGAAAGTCAACAAATTGCTTTATAACTTAATTAAGCAAGAAAAGTAAAACACAGAATATGTTACAGGATTATATTTCTTTCGTGCATATATGTTATGAATAGCGCAGACATGAACTTGCTTTAACTTCGTTTACACCATTTTTATAAATTTGGTTCCTTCGTCGCACTCATTGAAATAAATTACGAGAATTTATTTCGACGTTTATTTCTCTCTTTCTATTAATTTTTTAAATTTTGTTTGTTTCTGTTATCTTTTTTTTTCTTAAATTCTTTTATCAATTCCAATAAGCTTTGACGTCAGGTCAATTGGTATTTTTACAAAGTTTAAATTACCTGGATTTCGTTCGGATTCGGATATTTTCCAATTTAGAAATGAACGTACTACATTTGTCAGAGAATCAGGTATTCCACGAATAGCTCGGATAAATGTAAAAAGCGCGGATAAATTGTTTTTTACAGTACAAAGATAAAATAAAATCAATTATACAATGATAAAAATCGCGCTGTATACGAAACAAAACAGTTTTATTTAGTATAGTATCGATGAACTATATATAATCGATTTAATATTTTATATTTATTATCGTACTTAATATTCAATATTTTACGTTTGTTATTAATATTATTATTTATTATTTTATACAATATTCAGTTTTAAAATTACTAACGACTTAGTTGAAAAAACTAAGTTCTAAGTTTTTGAAAAATTCTTGCGAATTTATTATTTGATTCAAATCCTTTAATTTATTTGGTATAGAAGAGAAATTAATTTTAATATAACATCACAGAAAACAAAGGCAAATGGGAAGATTTTTCTTCATCTTTCAGATTAAGAAACTAAATTTTTTTTTAATTATTTGAATAGAACAGATGTATTATTAAAACTTCAAATCTAGTCAAATCTTGTTTGTTTCCTAAATTTGTACCTTTGCACGTATTGATAAAATATATATATATGTATTTATTAGAAATATATTGTAAAAAATATTCTTAAGACTTCATTTTCTTGATACGTATATCTCTCTGTACTATATTGTATGAATGAACAAGGTTTTTAAAAAAATTATCTTTCTTCCTCTTTAAATTAGTTCTTTGCGCATTTTATGAGCAATCAGTAAACAAAAAATATAATATGACAAACAAACAAACAGGTTATTTAATTCTAATAGAAATGTTAAATATATGAAAGTTTAATAAAGGATAAAATAATAAATAATAAATGAAGAAAAGGTAATAAACATAGAGTTTACTTGTAACAATGTGGTAATAACTCAGCTGTCTTTATTAAATCTATTCCAATTATGTTTATCACAGGTATTTCGACTAATGATTTCTTCCCAGAAATTTTATAATCGTCTTATTTCGTGTAGAAACTTAATTGGAGTTTGTATTAAAAATTTAAGAGAACTTGTTCCCTTGAAAGTTTAACTTCTCATAAACCCACTTTCAAAAAGTTGTAGATGCACGATGCAATATTTTCTTTAATATTAAATAAATCAACGGAATTTCAAACGATGTCGGAATCATTCAGATAGTTACTGGCGACCAGTTTTATCAAATTGGAGGCCAAAAATATTCCGTCACGGTGCGCCGACTCTCGTCGAAATAATTGCAATTTTTGTCGCTCTTGTAAACGAAACGTGAAAAAAAATTTGGCGTTCCGAAAACGGCGCGTAATGAATTCGTCGAGGTTTGTGCCATTCGACAACCAGATAACTCATTGAAGCAATTAAAACAGCACGTGGATTCCGCAAGTTCTCCAACAGATTCAACAGATGCGATCAATTCTTGGTCCGATTATATCCAATTGGAAGAACTTTCACGTAATTCCGCGATTAAATCAACAGCCTGCTCTCAGAAACAAATTATCCGCCACTTTTCGTTCGGTAAGTTCGCTCGCTCGTTCATTCAACTCCTTGGGTTGGTAGATTGCACACGCGTGCATCTAACTTTCCTCTCGATGACTAACTTCTCAGCGCCAGAAATAATTTTGACCAGCTTGGAAAAGTAGAGCTCCGTGAACTAAATGACGTATCGTTACTTCGAGTTTGGAAACTTGAAAAATTCGATCGAATAGAGTAATACAAGAAAAACTGCACGACTTGTACCCCGGTACGATTTGTTTCATTGAAAGGTTCAAAAGCAAGTGTTCTGATTAGGAAATGAAGACGACTTTTTTGCCATAAAATTTTATCGATATGCAAACATTTGAATCGATAGAAAACAAATTACAGGCGCGATCGCTCAGTATCAGACAACGCCACTCCTACTCGAGGTCTACTCCACGCCCCCTCACGAATCACGTGACCCAAATCAACCAATCGCTAATTTTCGTTGCATTAGCTTTGCACATGAAGAAGCCCGATTTTCTGGGTTACCCCCGCTAAAATAACTTTCAGTGATAAAACTGACCCGGTGAAAGAACGTTTCAATGAAACGATCAACGAACGACGTGTTGTCAATTTAGTAATTGTATAGAGTAATTTAGTCATGTGAATAGATAACACTGTATTATAAAAAATTCGCTGCCTTTTTTTTTGAAAGAACAGAGAAAGAAGCGAATTTATTGCCCAGAAGTTTCTTCGTACAATAATGAACATGTCAGATATTTAGAAACAGAATAGAACTTTTTTGTAGGATGCTTCATTTTCGAGAACATCGGGGTTGAAAATTTATCAAGTTCACATGTTCGCCAACACAACTTTTAACGAAACGTATTTTCTTAAAAGTGAAGTTTTAAACGAAAAAATTTCCATATTTTTTTACTTGCTTTTGCACACAGGATTAACTTTCTGTTAATTATTCTTTCCTGTCGCCATTCACACAGTTAGCTGAATTCAAATGCACGTAACAAATTTTCAAAGTCGATTTTCTTGAAAACACAGCGTCACATGGACAATTTTTTTTCTTCTTTTTTCGACTTATCTTTAAACAACCACATCCTGGCTGATTGTATCCAGGATTTCGGAAACACTTTATATATATCGTGAAATATTTTGGTCCACAAGTACGAAAGGATTAAAATCTCGATTCGTCTGCAATTTACGTTCAACGAATTCGAATTAAATTCGAATAAGAATCATTTTGTTCTTCCAGGTACTTGAATGGGGCGGGGTGTCTCTGGTAGATCGAAGCTTCGAAGAAGTCGTTCAAATAACAGAACGGGCCGACGACGTAGTGGATCTGGTGATCGAGCATGCTGCCGACACGTAAGTACGATATTTAACAGACCGATGAAGAGAACTAATTGATCGAATTCAAGTGAGAAAATATAGCGACCGATGGTTATTTTTTTATCGACTATATTCGTTCATTGAAAACACAAATTTAAGAAATTGATGATATTGCCCAATTAAATTACAATACATATATATTAAAGAAATAAATAAGTAAGAAATAAAAGCAATAAATAAGTAAGTAAGAAATAAATAAGGAAACGAAAATTTAAACACTTGCAACGAAGGTTAATTTATTGCGATACTTTTTTTTAGTGACGGAAATTTTATCAACGTATATAATTAAATATATAATTTCAGAAATTTATTTATAGAAAATGAATTTTCTTGAAAGCTTTTGCTTTTCACCCATTAACCCTGAAACCGTTTTAGTAAATGGCCGAAGAATAAGAAAACTTATTTTAGATATGTTACTTTGTGAACTAAGATTTTTATTAAAAATAAAGGAAATTTTTTTACAGCTTCTTAACTTATATATAAATGTATAAATTAATCTTCAAGTTAATAAAAGTTTTATCGACGTAAGAAAAATCGCAGTAAATTGGTCTTTGCTATAAATTTTTCAAATTTATATGTAAATTCAAATTGTTACTATCATATATATTTCTTTATATGGCATATAAAGGCTTTCTTGGGCAGTTTTGTTTTCGATGAATGAATATACAATTAAGAGTATATATATATATATATATAATGATGAAAAAATTATTGATATTTTGAGCTGCTATAACTTGGCAAAAAAACAAATCTACATCGTAAAGCCTTTATTTTGACAGTCGTGAGTTTGTTCTTTTTTCAACGATATTTTTCATATATATTACATAGCGCGTGGGAATATTTATTCCCTATTTATTATTATTAATGTAGGGAAGGAATACGTTTATTCTAGAAAATTGTAAAAATTCAAATATCTGTAAGAACATTCGAGACATTTTTTGATGATCTCGAAATTGAAAATTTTCTCTTTGTAACGAGACCTTAAAAATTACTGTGTAATTTCTTTTTCGCTATTTTATTGAACTTGCAACATTAGGGTTAAAATATTAGAATTTCTCAAAGTTTTGTTCTTTAATCCTGATATTAAAAGTGTGATAAAAATGGCGAAGGAAATAATTGTACAGCAACCTCTGAAGTATCATTATTTAAGAAGAGACTTTAATTTTCAAGATCACGTCAGATCTAGCCGTGAAAAGACATTTTCAATGTTTTAAGAAACGTTCAAACTTCTACTATTTCTGTGAACAAAAGAATTCTCACTTTCTCAGCTGATACTTACTGTGAAAACATCTCTGAAAAAACGAACTCACCACTGTCAAAGTAAAGATATTACGCTTTAGAATGGAACCGAATAAACTGTTTTTATCAAGTGATGACAGTTTCAAGTGTCAAGAATTTTTCATTGTTAGTAGTAGAATTATATTTTTCGCTGTAATCAGCAAAAAATAGTCTCGAGCATTAAATGGTTGGAATTGCTTCGTTGTGTTCGCTGCTTTTGCGTGATACAAATCATACGCAGCGGGGACCTTCCGGAGGATATAGCCGCGGCGCCATCGTCGGGAAAAGTGCCGGGAAATTTAGGACTGCTGATGGGTGAGTACGAGAAACGAAACGCAAGCATCGTCGTCATGTGCACGCGCCACTTGGCGAAGGGATCAATCGTTAGATGCTGAGTGTCGGTTAGAGTGCATCGTCAGCTTTAAAATCGATAACTCGTACGGCACGAGAACTTGTCGGTCGCGCGCGATACAGAGAGAAACGAGTTTCCAATGGAAGAACCGGAAAAAGAGTAAATTGTTTGCGTTTGTCAGTAGCAACGAAGAGTTGAATATTATATCCTTTTTTGCTTTCCTTTAAATTAAAAGTTGACGTTGTGAATCAACAGTGAAGAAAATACCTGAACCAATAACGACGAATGATTGTCGATAATTTAAACTGTTATAACTTGATATCCACTTGATCCTCTATACTTTGACAATCCCGATTTGTTTTTCTTGAAAAATGATTTTACGTCGTATAATGAGCGGGAAAGTGTGAACACATTTCTTGAAAATTTTCGTGATCTACTATCGTCTCATTTCGAGGAATCAAGTCTCCCCTTTACAACGAGTTCCTAGAACTAGTTGTATGATTTTTTTCCAGCATTTTCTTCAAGTTTGATACTAGGATTAAACGACAAAAATTCAAGAGATTCTAATATTCGAGGCTCAATAAAATAGTGAAAAGAAATCATACAGCAAGTTTTTCATTGAAGAAAAAACTTCAGTATTTAAAACTATAGTAGATATAGTTATGAAAAACATTTTTTAATGTTTCCAGAGTTTGAATTTTTATAATTCTATATGCTATGCAATGCAAAATCATCTTCAGAAAAAATGATCTCAAAACTAAAAGTTTTACGCTTTAAAATAACATGAAATTGATGGTTTTCTACGATTTATTTTTTTTTACGAAGTTATAACGGTTTATATTATCGACAATTTTTCATATTGATTCAGTTATACCTATTCACTGTATATAGTTATTAACAGACTGTGGATTTTTATCCATTCATGAGAAAACTGCAAGATTGAACAACGCGTAATATATAAAATGTAATAAATTAGATTTTCAAAAATATGAATTTGCATAAAAATCTGCAGTCCAACGATGAAAACGGATATTATCTTATTTGTTTGAGAACCAAATTTTATCAGTAGACTGTGAACGTTCATGTAATTTTATAAAAAAGAATAAATTTTTACTTTACTTCTTTTTGATGATCTGTTTGATTTATTTCTCTTTTCTATGAGAGTTTCATACTCCTTATTATTAAAAAATATTTATTTATCGCTATTGAGTATTATTATAAAATATTATATTTTCAATATATCCTATACTTCTGTTTATTATATGCATTTTTGGCACTTTTACATCCTCAAATTTCCTATAAATGCATAAAAATCCGCAGTCGGTTTATCAGTATATTTTATGATTGTAATAAAACAAAAATATTATACAAGAATAGATAATTTAAAAAAGTATTAAAAAGGTATAATAAAAATACAAAAGACAAAGAGAATGATACCTCTAGTTATACGTCACTAGACTTTCATACATAGGTAATTTTAAAGAAGGAAAATACATTATCTAAACTGGTATCAATGCGTGATGAACTGATAGAAGAAATAAATTAGTTCTCTGATATAGAGCAAAATTAAAATAAGCTTTCTTGGGCAATACGTTCAAATTTTTCATCATTATCAGTTTCAGATAGAAACAGTGAATATTTGAAGCTAATTATTACGTTGATCGTAAATTGATTTCTTTCTGTGAATCAATAAAACCAATAAAAAAATTGAATTTACTACTCATTTGAATTTCACTTCATCTTATTATATAAGTGTGTTAAAATAGTTCGTATTAATATTTGTTTAATATAATCTTTTTTTAAGACTATTCTTTTTTATTATTATTTTTCTAATTAAAACTATTATTAAAAGTATTAAAACTATTATTTTTCTTCATAATATTTATACATATTACAGAGTAAAAGCATGAAATTAGCAATGACATTAAAACCCAATGTATAACAACTCTTTAAATTCTACATTTTTATTGTGACTTTTTAATAAAATTTTAAATGTACTTATATGATTTGCCATAAAATATACTGATACAGTTTGGTTCTAAAACTCTAGTAGTTTTAGTTTGACTTTTTGAACAAATTATTATCCTTAGTAGGGATTCTAGTTTGTATTTATTGCTGAGAACAATATATAATTTCGAATATAAAATTTATTCGAATATGATATAAATTTAAAAATGTAAAAATAAATCATACCCAATTTAACTTTATAGCCCGATGTTTTTCTTCTACATTTAATATCTCAAAGAATATTACTTTATGAGAGCTATATGATCTTACTTTCAGTATAATGTTCGTTTTACTTAAAAATTATTTGGTGCATTCTATGGACATAAATAAGAAAGATATTTTTATAGGTTATTTGAAGATTTATTGAACAGCTAAGGATAAAATAAGAAAAAGAGACATTTGTTAACATTTTGTTCTTCGCTATACATGTTCCATCCATATGTTATTAGACCTTTACGTGCAAAAAAGAGAAAGTACAAACGAGTAATATGTTACAAGTAATATGGAAAATGAACTAACATATAATGACTGATTAATGACTGATTTATTATGGTAATAAGTCTATTTGTTTATCATAATTTGATAGGAAAAAAGAACGTTTTAATACGTGATATTCATAAATTATGATTATCGTGATTCATATTCATGCATCGCCATTTCTTTCACACTTTGTACTTTTATCACACTAAATTTAATAAAGCTCCAAACGACTTGCAGTCAACCACAAAAATCGAAATATGTTCATTAAATTTCATATATTTAAAACACAGAAAGAAGAATTTTGGATGATTCATAGATTCTAATTAACTTGGTAACTGAAATTAAATCATTTGTAAAATACTGACAATATTTTTTACACTTACTTAAAAGAAAATGAATCAAATATATAATTTTTAAATAATCTCTATATAGTAAGACAAATGAAACTTATCTCGATTACACTGTCTTATAATAATTTTATAATTTTTATAACGATTCAATTATAACAACTCTTTTAATATTTCAAAAATTTAAAATTAATTTTAAATATAATTTTATAATTGTAATAATTGTAATTATTTTGATATACATAATTGTAAAATTTGTAGATATCCATGGTAATTTCGTGATTTTCTCTTTCGATTTATTTACGCATTCCAATAAACAAATATGAAAAATGTCATTGTTTTCTCAGAATAAGTACAATTTTAGCTAAGAAGTAAATTAATGCTCATAAAATATTTCAATCTTCTTTTTTTCTTTAAATATATGAAAGTGAACTTTTGCGACTGACTCTACGTATTTTTGTATATTTTTTCTCTTATCTTTTACTGTCAGTAAAACATACCGATAAATGCAATTATCCTACATACAATAATTTGTGCGCTCTTTCTTGCGTTATTGTATTAAAACGTGCAATACTTTCAGTAAACTCACACAATCTTTCCGATAAAAAACGAACCGAGATATTAAAAATAAAATAAATACATCAGGTTATAAAGTTAAAGTACCACTAACTAACTGTTACGTTCCGATTTACTTGTTATTCTTACGACGAATGTGAAATGTTTTTTCAGAAGGAGAAACGGATAAAACGCCCTCCTCACCGACGCGCAGGAAACTGCCAAAGACGCCGGTATAACGAGTTCATAAATTGAAACCTACACGTGACCGTCTCTCTTTCTTTTTTTTTTCTCTTTCTCTTATTTCCACGCAATGTACACGCATACGCATAAACTACACGGAAGAAGTAAACCTCGATTTAGACCGAGTTCTGTTAGTGTAGCAGAAAGTGAAGCGCAATAGCACCACCTACATTTTAGAAATCGGAAGTGATCACCACCTCTCTCGGTCTTTCGCTTTGTATATATCTCATGATCCATATCCGATGCGAGTACCGAGCCATTTTACTTGTTACCTACGTATTTATATAATATTTTACATGTATTAATCGTTTAAACGTGTGTATCGCGTTTATTTGAAAGAATAGAAAAAGACGACAGTCGATTCGACAGGCTAATAACACGATGCAGAAGCACAAGATAAAAAATACGAACGATTTTCACAGTCGATTCGTCCGCAGAAAGAACGGAGGATTCCACGAAAACTTGAACGATCAACTATTAACTGATATCATTAAACCCCATTGGGGGTATAACAATAACTATTTAACTAATTTTAATATATCTAATTCGAAAATTTGCAATTTTATTAAATTTTATTAAATTTTTTATTCCGAACCCCAAAACAAACAAAGAAACAAAACGAGACAATCTTGGTAATTGTGTGGGTTCATTCACAATCCAAAGATATTATTTGAGGGTTAAAATCGAATTTTCTCTCAATTTCCCTTTCGCTTATCTCTCTCTCTTTTTTTGCAGTTTTACTTTACCAAGACAAATCTACCAGTGAAATCCTCTAATTCGTAATGAAAGAACGCAGGATTTCACAGGACGATTAAAGGCGAATTTTCTCTAAATTTCTGTTTTACTTTCTTCGTTTTTATTTTCCTCGGTTTTATTATCTGTGGAAATTCTTTAATTCGCGAAGAAAAGAACGGAGCGTCAAAACGATTAAATTCGAATTTCTTCCGAATTTTCTTTTCGTTTTTCTTCCACTTTCTTTGCAGTTTGATCTATCGCTAGAAACCTCCAGTTCTCCTCGCGGAGAAAGAATAAAAGACCACGGAGAAGCTCGAACGATCAAATTTGAATTTTCTCGAAATTTTCCTTTTTTTTTGTTTATTTCACAAAGACAAATCTATCGCTGAAGTATTTTGGCTAGGGGCGAAGAAATCGTTAATGAATGCATTAAATTTTAACGCAACAATGCGTTCAAAAGATTTCCCAGCCTCGAACGTTTCGAACTCTGTTTTGTGGAAAATGTTCGCTTTCGAGCTGTGCGTCGGCTCCATTTTTACCACCGCTAATGTGTCGAATTTGCAACTGCGCGTGTACACGGTGCGTCGATTAGAACGTGAGAGAGTGATTTGTAAATATTTGTGGACGCGCGGATCGGTCGGGATTCGGCGAGCTTCGTAATGAAACCGCGAAACGTCGAAAATTGGAACGACGATACGATTTTCGGTGGAATTCGTTGACGGCCGCGAGTTTTCCTCGGTTATCTTGAAATTTCCGAATTTCTCACGCATGCCGTTAAAACGGAGACCAAATTTTGCACGTTTTCTATCGAGGTGTATTTTGTAATTTGAAAAGAAAAAAAATTAACACTCTTGCCGGCTTTTGATAAAACGATATATAAATGTGAAAACGCTTCGTTTTATGCTCTGTCCCGTATTTTATTTAAATTTGGAGTTAAAACGATGCTAAATTGGATGATTCTATAGAATCACCGGCTCTCATCAATATACATATCTACCGCATATATATTTCAGTCGATTTTCAACAATAATGAATTTTATCAAAATACAAATTAATGACTTGAAATTGAAATTAATGTATTTGTGATTTTCTTGCAGAATCAACAGGACATAAATTTAAATTATCTGTTGATAAGCTTGGCATCATATCTCGATTAATACACAATTTATTAAAATACTTGATATTATTATTGGAATAAATTATAATTTTGAGTGTAAAGACTAAATGATTTATCACGAATTTAAACGACGAAATAATCACTAAAAAATTACTGTTTCGCAAACAAGTAATATTGTTATTATATATTAGGTTATATAATATTATGTACGAAATGGGTAAAACGTAAAAGTTCTTCAGAACTCACTGAATAAATGAAATACACTAAAAGTATTATAATACAATACTTATTAAATATTAATATAGAGCTCGAAACGAACCGAGAGAAGCTGATTATCCGTCGAGCGTGTATTTTTTATAATACGATTAATAATACGAATAAAAGTTGTTCGCAACATTGATACAAGTTTGTGAGAAGCTACGTTTCAGAGAAGAGATAACGCGTCACTGTTACGAAAAATTTCAAAGTTCAGAAATGGAAACATCAAAAAAATTATCAACGGTGATTAACTTAAGAATTTCAAAAAATAACTATACTTTTGTTTTACAATAATAAAAATATAAAATAAATACAGTTGCTGAAAATGCGACGAATCATAAAAATTGATTGATAATATTTTCGAGAACGTTATAATATTGAAAGTTTCGTTAATATTACGTTTCAAAAGAACTTGTCATAATATTCTTCTGTAAATAAAACGAAGAATATAGAATACACTTTTACACCAGTATTAGGTAATGTATGGGATTATCTATTACATATGATAATACATTGTCCAATTTTTAAATTTCTGAGGATATTTAACACTTGTCAATCAATTTTTGAAATGCCCTTTTTGAAGCTAAACTTCTACCAACGAATTTCAACATACGTAATACGTATTACATGAATTTCTAAATTACATACATATCAAATTAATAAATAAAAACAATGAAATCGTTATTCTTATATCGATATCCACGTTTGATAGAAAATTTCCTAATAATGCATGTACATACGCATGAAATAATCGATTTTTCAATATAAACCTTAACAGAAACACGTGCCGGTTGAATACCGATCGAATTAATTAATGTGTAATTAAAATTAATCAATTATTATTATCTAATTTCTCAGTTAAATAATTATCCAACTAAACAACGTTTACCTTTGCGCTTTTGTTGTTTTGCGTTATTACCCAATGTACGATGAAGATGAAAATTTATCAATTTTCATTCCAACGTCGGCAAAAGTGAAAATTTTAGTAAAAATATATTCACGGCAGAGTTCGAACGAAGCGAGGCTACAGCATTTCCTTCTCTTTTATAACCATCATTTCCTCGAACCCATATTTTCGTCGTAACTGAACGAAGAAAACGTTTTCCTCCGTTCTATCTCGCGGAAAAATCGCGGACTATTATCGACGCGTAAATACGTTTTGGTTTTCGCAACGGATTTAGGAAAATTCGTAGGCATAGATATAAATGGAACTAAAGAAAAAAAGAAACAAGAAAAAAAAAATCGTGACGTTTTCGAGTCCTTCCGATCAAGCTGTTCAAGTTAATCACGTACGCTTTGAATCGATGTCTCGTTCGGTAACATGCGTTCATCGAGATGCGAGTCACAGCCTCTCTAGCTATACTAAACTTATGTCGAGTACCACGAACGATAAAGAGAGAGAGAGAGAGAGAGAATGCTTTCTTGTATCGAGTCTAGGTGCTGTTAGCTGTAAAGGATCACCTAAATGCATCAGTGTAAAACTGTATATCCGGGCCAAGTGTCGGCTTGCTTGATATATAACGACTTTCCTATCATTCTTTATATGACAGATATACATGTTCTTTGATCAAGCACGTTTACCTGTGTACACCGTATCATCAAGTATGTGTTTCTCTTTGTGGGTGGATCTGTAAATAATTATACAGGGTTTCTGACAATAGGTGTACGTCGTACATAAGTAAGATCATTGTTAAGTGGAAGGTACGCGAGAGTTATTAGAAGAGTAACCTTCATTTGGGAAGGGAAGAAATCTGCTTTGTCGATCGATCGATCGCGCGATCTATAGTATATATATATATATACTGTGTACTTTCTTCGTCTTCTTCTTCTTCTTCTTAGTTTTTTTCTTTTTCGTTCTCGTTTTATTTCGGTTCGTTGCTTTCGAGGAAAGATACGAAACGATATTAAATATCGCGTTGCTTTTCTCTTCGAACGAAGAGAAGCTGACGGATTCCGGTGTTTCGTTATCGCTGAAGCGGAAAGCATCTGGTTTGATAATTCGGCCGGGGAACGCCGAGGGAATTGCGGATCGATTATACTCGCGGAGGCAAGAGGAAAAATGCGATCGAGATACTTCGTTGTTCCGCGCAGATATTTAATAAGTCGACGAATTCTTAGGATTCTTCGTGCAAATATTCTTCGTTGAGGGAGGTAGGGCAGGGAGGAGATATAAGCTACGTCTTTTATCGATCGAAGAGAAATATTAAGTTTAAAAGATGTATTCACAACGCGAGAAAGATAGAAATCACGTTTTCTTTTTGTTGAACTTTCAACTAGCTTCAAAGAGAATATAAACTTAGAGGTACGAGAAGAAAATTTGTAAATTTAACGTTGAACTTCTCATTCGTAGAGATGTTCTGCAATCAAAGAGAGTACTGCCCCGGACCCTGATTTCGAAGTTTCGAAGAGCAAAGATACTTTTGCAGATTGTTTTAATAAGTATACACGACACAGGACCAAAATCGGTAGAGGATTCCTCCTTTGATTAGATATCGTTTTCGTGCCTCGGTGTTTCTCGTAAGAATTATTGTAATTGCGTATATCGGGAGCAATTTACGAGACAATGGATCTTTCTACTTTTTCGATCTCACTATATTACTCCGAATTGTAAGCTAAAAAATTTCACGGATGTCTAAAGTTCCATTTCACAGATGTAACAAGTGAGGTTTTTAAAGCAGAGAAGGAAGCTTGTGGGTAACTCATGTCAATAAAATTTTGTTGAATATAAAGTATTAGTTAAAAAAGCTTGTTGTAAATTATGATCACACTTACACTAGTTACGTTATATAAAACTATACTACGATATAATACCTGTAATATGCCGTTAATTAATTATTTTGAGTATACAAATTCATTTCTGAGTGCAGTTTCTCAACTACAAAATTCTTTTGGCACATTGTATCGGAGTTTAATTTTTCTTTAGGTTTCTCACGTTTTAGATATTTCGATAAAAGAGTTGTTTCATGTACTGATTTTTTAAATTAATCTTAAATAAAATTTAGATATGATTCGATATCTTTTCACAAAATCATGAATTAGAATTATGAAACGAAAGCAAAAGAAATTTAAAATAAACGTGTTTAGAAAACTTGAAATTATTTTCAATTGCAATACAAAACTCTATGTTGCAAATTCACTAAGAAATAAAATGTAAGATATGAACATGTTCGCCATTCATTTAGAACATTAGACTACACAAATAATGTGATACTTCCAAGTTAAAAAGTACAAGAAATCTGACAACTATATTCTTCTTAAATTATAATATTGTTCAAAATTAGTCGAGTTGAGACTCGAGGAATTTTTAACTAAAGTAAGAAATTTGACTGCAGTTTTAAAATAGATGAAGATATTTACGAAACTCTGGTAATTCTCTATTTTTCATCAAAGTATACGTCTCGATATTTTTTACAATTCAAAAAATCTTAAAATTTGACATTTAATCATTTTATACAATTTCTCTACATTGAATTTTTAAGAATATTTTATTTATTATTTACAAAATTTTACATATTTAACATTACACAAAAACGCTACTTTGAAACAAATTAATTTTCAAACCATTTCTCCATCGATATTTGCATCATTTGCGTCGCGTTCGTAAAAAATTCGAAACTATTGAGTTCGCGCATTTCGCGTTACTGATTTTAAAACAAATACATCTCTCTGGGACAGCAAGCCAACGTCAGTTAACGACGGTTTTGCTTCATTCGAATACTTATGGAATTGACGTCGGTCATCCAGGAGGCGCGTTCGCTCTCTGACGTCAATTGAAGCCAGCCCCGCTGAATAGGATGAAATTTTATATTTAGTCCGATGACGCTTTATGCACGTAACTACATTATTTCCATTTAACGAAAGGATTTCGTAATAAACTATTCGGTAAGCGTGATTTTGCTCGAGGTAGCAATCGAATTGACGTCAATTTCGTTTCTTCGTATTGAAGATTCATTTTCTCATTTACAGGGAGAGGACGATTGTTTTTCAAAAAATTACAAAGTTACGAGCTTTCGAAGTTCCGAAGAAAAATATATCGAGTTAATTTTTAATATTTCTGAATCGAATAAATAGATAGTAAACGTGGAATATTTTAGTAATTATTTGTGTAATGCACGCCGAAATGAATGTATACCTATATGTAATTATTTTTGGAACAGCATATTACGTTATAACATCTGTTATATCGAAATGTATGCGTGTGTACTTACAGAGGAAATCAAGCGAGTTCCGTTTAAAGCAAAATTATTATTTATCGTGAATAATAATTAGATAAAAGTAATATTGAATTTTATGTTTGTTAATTAACCGCATGAACAATTTAGTGTTTATTAATTGTTGTAATTAATGTAATGTAGCACATTTCACAAAGTTCTCAGTATCTCAAAATTAGGGGACGAAAAATATGATGCATGGTTAACGATTTCTAAAGAAAATAAACATAGAACTATAAACACCAAATGTCTATATAATAATTATAAAAATCTGAGTTTTAAAATTAGAAAAATTTAGTTGTAAACTAAAATATTTAATAATATTTATGAAATGTTTATATCATCAAATATTTATGAAAATGTTTAGTAATCAAATTATCAAGTTACGAAGTAAAACAAAACAACCAAGGGAAACTAACCTGTTTGAGAATATTTAGAGAATAATTAAATTACCGTTGTGATTACAGAGTTAAAATTACAATCGCGGAATAAAATAACGTGTTTTGAAAGTGTTGAATAAAGTTTAATAAAGCGGTTTGACAAAGTTATCAAGTTAGAAAAGATTGATCAAGCAAGTTGTCGAGTTATCGATCGTGAAATAAGACGTTCGGAAAGATTCAATAGCTCGACCGTGATATTCCTGTAAATCTTGAAAGAAAAAACAGAAGGAACATCAAACGACTGAGTTACCTGCAACCGAAGCTCTGCACATTAGCTTGAAACCCGGAATATGGCGAAACGTATTGTCACGATAATACTCTCTCTATGTACCTCCGTAACGATCAATATTTTCGTTCTTGTTGCATCGTTGGAAGAAACTATGTGTGTATACGCAGATGCTTTCGGCGTGGTCGCGTTCGTCGTAGCGCGCTTCCCTTTAACCAAACGAGGCTGCTTTCGTTCGCTGCTTAACACGATGAAATTATTACGCTGTTCTAAGGAGCGCACGACAATCGGTCTAGATAAACGCTAAGAAATGTGTGCGTCCGTGCACCGGATTTTATGTGTGTAACCGTTAGTAGAGAGAGTAGTAGAGAGAAAGCGAGCATCGCGTTTACAAAGTAGAACACGACACGCGAATCTTCACGCTAAAAGATTGCGCTTTTCGGCTGCGTATCGTTCAAAGATCGCTCACGTGATCGACGAGAAAGAAATTCAAGCAGAAGGTACATACGTACATACATACATACATACATACATACATACATACATACATACATACATACATACATATATACATACATACATACATACATGCATACATGCATACATGCATACATGCATACATGCATACATGCATACATGCATACATACATACATACATATATATATACATACATACATTCATACGTACGTGCATACATAGATACACGCATACGTGTGTCATGCAATGTCTTCGAACGTATGCAGTTCGCTGCAAAAGATACAAAAAGCGGAGTATAAGCAAACTTCATATTCCATGAAAGCTTCGCGCGAGAGAACGAACTGTTACAGCACCGCTTTCCCCGTTTGCCTTCCTGTGACGAGAGAAAGAAAGAGAGAGAGAGAGAGAGAGAGAGAGAGAGAGAGAATGGTTCCCGGTTCGAAATACCGAAAAAGATCCCTCTATAGTCGCGTATTGACGACGTCTGACTGCGAAAAGAGAACGGAACACGAGAGGAGTGTCAGTTGGGGCGAGTTGCGTCGTCGCCGTTCTTCTCCTTTCTTCCGCTTTCGTTCCTCCGATATTCCGTCGAATTACTCGATATTTCGTCTCGATCCGAGTTTTCGATCGACGCGTTGACCATGCTTTCGTCAAATCACGAGACACGAGCAACACACGCACGCAGAAGGTATTTCGAAAATCGTGATGCAATTGGTTAGATCATGATTCTACGTGGAAGACTGACAATATAAATTAAAAAGGAAAAAACGAGGGAATTGAATTCGAAAGTTTGTCGAGTATAAAATGTGTGAAATTTGGCTGATTAATTGGATTGAATAATTGACGATGAGTTATTCTTTGTGCAAAAATAAGTCGACGATGTGAAATAAAATTTTTCAGTTTAATGCTTTGTTTTCAAAAAAAAAAAAATAAATAAATAAATTTGAATATGTTTAGTTTAGCTTGGTGCACGTATAACTTGATAAATATGCAAATTGAATTTGGTAATAAAGTGTCTTGTGAAGAAATTATATTCTAAATTTTTCATTTATTTTCATACGTAAAATATTCCTAAGAAAATAGAAGAGTATCGAGTCAAACTGATCAAAAAGGAAACATATCAAAGACACGTATTAAAATTAAACAAAAAACATATTAAGAAATAAAGAATCAATATATTTTAATACAACATTCAACAAGTAAGAATTGATAGAGAAGTACGAAGAGAAACTTCATTTTCAAACATAGTGACTTAACAATTTTTATCCATCACTAAAAGGGATACTTCGTTTCAATTATTGGCGTCCCTGTAATTAGCCAAAATCAAATGTACAAATTTTCAAACTAGATTTTCTTGAAAACGAAAGAATTTTATTCTTTTTTTTTTTTTGTTTCAATTTATTTTTGCACGTAGAATCACGTCCCAACCGATTGTACATCGATTTCGGAAACATTCTGCAAACATGTACGCCATATATAGACACGCAGAGACACACATTTCCGAATCTCTCGCTCTCGGTGATCCACGAACAGTACACACTTACTCCTAATTAGCTGGTAATTGATCGTCGCAAACAGGCGAGAACAATGCACATCCTCGACGCGAGAAACCTGACTCAATATCCACGCGAATCACCCCCGAATCTGTGTAATCGGATGTAAAGATAGAGGAAAAATAAACTCAGAAGAGAAACGAAGAAACATAGGAGAGAAAATTCTTACGCGAAAGCTCGAGCTGCAATAACGCGTGCTGCAGGCGCTCGATCTTTTTCTTCGCTTGTTTTTTTCTTCATCTTTTTTTTTTCTTCTTTTGGACTTTCCGTTGGACCGTGTACTACCGAGAAAAAGTTTGGCAACAATTCTTAAACCTAAGTATGACGGTAAAAACAAAAAGTGAGTTTCACTTTTTAATAGAAGATAGACACAGTTTTCATATTTTACAGTAAAATATTACATAACGTATAAAAATATTATACACGTAACAGAGTATTTTTGGGATTAAATGCCTTACATTATAGGCTTTTTTAAATCTGCACGAATAATTATAAAATTGCTTCGTGTATCTTTATCTAAATACTTCTTCAAAATTTATCTGACGATCGCCAAGAATTTATATAGAGATAATCGAATTATCCTTGTTCGTAATATTAGATATTTTGAATTATTTGGTATTCTACGTAATCTACATTGGAGCAAAGAAACGTGAAGAATCCTGGAAAACGACAATGCTCCCAAACTGTTCGTCGGTGGTGTACATATCACACGTGTGAACGTGTACGAACGCACACACGTGACAAAAAGAAGAAACTGTGCAAAGATACATGAATAATGCAAATATACACGGTGGTAGAACCGATCAGAGATACCTTTGTATGTATTATCGTACACGTGTACCCGTGCACACGAATACACGTGAATATCATGCGAGTCGTAGAGACGTGAGTGATTAGAGCGGATGCGCGTGTGCGTGCGCGCGCCTTTCTTCGCCACCCTCTCTTTCACTTTGCTTCTCTTTTCACCTGTCAACTTCTCCTCCCTTTCTTGTTCCCTTCTTTACACGTGTAAGAATTCTGTGTTCTATATATACTGTTCTATATATATACGGCTCTACGAAGCTGCACGAGGCACTTCTCTCTTTTGTATCTCTAAATTCTGTTACTGTTACCGCCTCACCGTTACTTCCGGCGACGTCTCTTCACCACATCGGCATACGTCCACGTATTTATCTCTCTCTGTGAGCCCGAAAGTTTCATTGTGTATCGCCCAATAACTGTTTCTTCTGTCATTTTTCCTTTTTGTTTCATCGCTTCCCCCTCCCCCACTTACCTCACCGCCACCCATGAAATCCTCCATTTAAAGAAATTGTATGGCTACGAAAAACAGACTAAAAGAGAAATAGACCCGCTGACGAAAGTGAAAAGAAAAGGAAATGTAAGTTGTCCATGTTGAAACAAACTTAGCATATTGGCCCTTCATGCTACTCTCTCCCAACTGGCACGACTCTAGTTGTTACATTAGCGTTCATTTTCTTTTGCGGCTCGACCCCTGCGTTCCCCACCTTTTCGTCTCACCATTGTCCATTTTTTTATTTTCTCGTACTGTCGTCTAGGTATGGCTACTTGGTCGTCTTTTAGCAGTGATCAGCTCTTACTATAGCTCTTTGTTTTCGAACATCTTTCCTTCGAGCCTCGTTTGTTACTTACTCCTTTGGTTTTTGTTCACTTTCCTCCCAGTTTGCTCTCTCCCGCTCCTTCGTTTCACGAAATTAGAAGATAACAGAATGGAACAAGCATGAAAACGTGATTAGCGTAGCTAATTCGATGTAAAGTTTCACGTTGAACTCTGAGCACCAAAGGTACCATCATAGCGATGTACGGTTGTAAATAAACGGAATTCTCAGTATTTACAGTGGCTCATGAAAGCATTCGAACATTCATCGTAGAATAATTTTTATGTATATCTTATGTCTGTTTTATAAAACATTATAATCTAGTTTCACTAGCACTGAGTAGTAAATATTATGATTATATCGATGAAATTTGAAACTTGAGAACGTACGTGGGTACACAGAAATTACGAGATATTCATTGCACACATGCAAGATATTTAAAAAAACTATTGCATGAAAACTATATAATAATGTATAATATATAAATATAATACAAAATCAAATATATATTTAGTAAAAAATCTATAGCATGAAAATGATCCTAGTAAATATTGAGACCTATTGGTATAACAGATTGTGTTTATTTAAATACTTATATATTTGTATTTAAATATCTTGTAATTTATACATATATATATATATATTTAGATTCGTCTCAAACAGCAATATAATTATGATAGTTAAATTTCACTACAGTGTTAGTGAAATTTCCAAAAGTATACAACATATATAATATTTTATAAAAAGTTTGTCTAAATGCTCGAATACTTTTGCGAGCATAAAATTCAATTTCGTTTTAATGATATCGTTTGAATTCTCAAATTGTGTGTTGATGTGTTTTTAATTCTCTTTTAATGTTAAGCCATTCCACAAGTAATGTCGTTCTTTGCCACGGTTATATGAATTTTTCTGTACGTGAAATTCGAAATTAATGTTTCGCAAGAACGAAAATCCTTCCTTCTAAATCAAGCGCCCGGAGTATTCAGGTCATTTTTCTAATGCTGGAAGGAATTTAAAAACGTACGTCACAGCGAGGTTTTTCACTATGTTCCTGGTTCAAGAGAAATGATATAATTATGGACTTTGTAAGGATATTTCTGAAATTTTCACAGATAAATTTCAAGTAGAAATTTTAAAGATAATTTTGAATCGAATAACGAAGAAAGATCTACTCACTAAATTTAATAAAATAAAGATGTTCGATTGGATGTTTATGAATATATGATATGCATATGAATTTTTATGAACATAAGTACGGAAGTAGAATCTAAATAAAAATTTGTTCTATTAAATATCTATTTGATCTACTAAATATCATAGATCGTTCTATTTTTTAACATTTGATGACATTTAAATATTATGTGTATTTTGTAGATTTTTAGAATTTCCAATTCCCCACAAATGCATGAACATACAAGTGGCAGAAATATTAAGTTTGATTAATAACATCATCCACAAACTATTCAAAGTGCATTGGAGAAACATCAAAAATAGAAAAATGAATTCTCCACGAGCTTTTAACAAGGAATCGCTTCGAACGCATGGATGTTTGTACTTCTTTTTCGAAATTGGCAATAAACTCGCCTATTTTTTGATCGGATTGCAATAGATGAAAAATAAATTCGTTGCAATAATCCTAACTGTAAAAGGCAATGGCTACTATCAATATCCCGATATATGATATTACCTTTTACAATTTAAGAAGATTCTTCGTTAAATATTATTTCGTTACTATGTACAAGAAATAATTTATCCTGAATTTTTAAAGTAATATTGATTAAAGACACCATTATGACTGAAACTTAACAACTGAAGGTAGTTTTGTTAGATGAGCGATGAGATTTAGTAAACTGCAGAGATTCGTTTTCATCGACAACATTTTTACTCGGCAGAAATAATTAAAAGATAAAAAAAGGAAAGAAGTGAAATTTGACTTGTAATTAATATCATATTCATTATAATTTTTTGATTTGGTAATAATAAGTTGTCATTCCTTAAGTACTAAATTAGTTTTTTCAGTTTTAAATTTCTAATAAGCAGATGAAAAAATTACCTAAAAATTGATAAATTACATATCGATGTATTCGCGCATAATGTTTTTTAGTTCTTATTAATATTATCATATTACTCTTAAGTATATTATTAATATATTAATATTATAGTATACTTAATTAATTAGTATATTAATATTAATATTATTCCTTTCTGAAGAATATTATATATATTCTAATAAGTTATTTCTTGTATATGGGGTAGTGCAATAAAATATTTTTGTTGAAACTTTCAACAAATTGGAGACGAAAAAGAAAAAAAACAGCAAAAAATAGCAGTGTGTATAACAATATATCAATGTTCTTTACGAAACATATTCCTATTGTAACTTGATATTTAAAACGACATTACGTATGGAATGACCTGATTGAATTACAAAAAATCCATTCCTTTTCGATGAATGCGTCAATTATTTAAAAATCCGTAGTCGAAATTTCCTAAGCTATAATGAAATTCTTGCTTTAATACATATTTAGTAGATTTACATTATATATATCCTATTTCTTACAAACTTTTTCTATTACACCTATTCTATTACATCACATGAGAAACGAAGGATTAAAATCTTCATTCTTCTCTTCCGTCCCTTGTCACTTTTTTTCGCTCTCTACATTTTTCTCTCGTCTCTCTCTCTCTCTCTTTCTCTCTCTCTCTCTTCTTTTTCTCCTCTTTCTCGTTCTCTATTCCACCTGTTTGTCTATCGATCTATCTGTCTATCTATCTATTTGTACTTACATCTATCCACTTATGTACCGACTTTTGTTTTTGTCTGCATAAGCGCAGTTTCACACGAACAGCAAATTTGTCCTGAACGTGCGCCAAACGTCCGAGAAACTTTCTCATCGATCGGTTCCGGTGCTAAAAAGATTTTCTTTTTCTTTTTTTGAATTCTTCGTAGTCCTTGACTCGTTCAGAGAAAATAAAACGAGCACGAAATCGTGGGCGTTTGGCTTACGCTTTCCCTGTAATTCAATCGATTGGAAATGTCGAACGAAACGTGAAAATCAGAAAGTATCCGACTCTGATTTCGGGAAGAGCCGCGTCTCTGAATCAAATTTCCTTGAAAAATCCATCACGATACGTTTAACATGCCAAGAGTTATCGAAGAACTTGCTGTATAATGTTGATCGATAGCTCTTTTTTCGCGGAATATCGAACGATTTCCTTCGAAGCAGATTATAAGTTACCAACACTTTCACGGTTAGGTTAAACTTTGCAAGAAACAAGGGCGATATTTTTTTTTGTCGATCGCGAGGAATTCATTATACGAGTGTCAGGCTTTAGGTGAAGATAGCGCCGTGAGAGGAGAATTTTTGTGAAATACTTGAAAAAATATTTATGATCACGTAATGTTATTTATTATTATGTAATAATTGTTTATAAATAATTTTGTATGTTTTCATACAACATTTCTGTCGGGATTGGTCATAATTTCAATCTAAAGTAAAAAAATTTTTACAAAATATTCAGAAAGAATATAATTGTAACTAACAATAATAGTAACTTGTAACAGACGTTTTATAAATTTTGATATGAAACTTTTGTTGGACCTAGTTATAATTTTAATTATAATTTTAATTCGAAGAGTAATAAAAGAAATTTTATAAAATCGTTGCCAACTTATACGATTAAATTTCAACTTTTGTCAGAATTAGTCGTAATTTTAACGTACATTTATTATTGGAAGAAACTACAGATTGAAGAATATTCATATTACTCGCAAAACACTTATAACAATAAATGATATTTGTAACTACTTTTTGCAATAGTTATTTATTACTGCATCAAACTGTTTATTATTGTTGTTGTTTTTGTTGCCGTTATTTTTATTGTGTTATTATATTATCTTATATTATTATTATGTTAAACTTTAAATTTAAATTTAAATTTAAATTTAAATCATTACAGACATATCTTGTTTTGTCTGCATTGTAAAATACAATTTCAACGTATTATTTATTTATAATTTGTGTATTATAAACGCGGACATTCGAATGAAATACGTTACTAGTCTGCGCTAAATTGGTTGTGCGCATTAATCCAAATAAATAAACACTTTGTAAGGAAAGGACGCATTATACATAATTAATTGATCCAATAGTAGTGGAGTTAATTATCAATTGCGGAAATTAACTGACAAATAAATGTATTACCTGATTAAGTTTGATGGATTTTATTGAATTTAACTCACTTTGAATGAATTCCAAATAAACAAACTTGAAACAACTAAACTAAACCAATGAAAGCTTTTAATATTGTTGTTGTTTTTACATTTTTCATAGAGTATTAATAGTATTCAGTTATTAAACTGTTACAGTAACTATTCAACTTGCAATTATTTTATGAAAGTGTTGGTAACACGTAATTTGCAACAAATATTGTGATTATAATCAGAAGAGCTTACTAGATATACAGAGTGTTAAAAAATAAGAATCTAAAACTATACGACTCAGTAGTACCCACTGAGAGGAGAATTATTGAAATTGATTAATAAAATTATTGAAATTCTAAAATATGATATTTAAAATATAACTTGACATACATAGCAAAACATTAAATATAAATAAAAGGAACAAATTGAAATATATTAATATATACGAACACAGGAAATAGTATTGAAAGGTTATAAAATTGTTACCTATATAATGAATGTTACAGTAAAATACATTATATCATTTCGATGTTTACATTATACGATATTTACAATATTTTAAAATATTTCATTGCGTTTCAATTTTTCCTTTCGTCAGATACAACATTATTTTTCATTCATTGTTTAATTACATACTTTAATTACATTATTTGTTATGAACAAATAGTTAAACTGAACTTTTAAGTGCACAAAATTGTATTTTACATCGAAAGTACTGACTCATTCAAAGTATCACTCATTTATATAGTTTAAGTCGTTGTTAATCCTCTTTATGAGTACTAAGAGCTCTATAATTTTAAACCTTTGGTACCCTTGTATAAAATTTGAAACGAATCAATTATTGGAATGATTCAGGGAAATATTATCTGTTTTGAAGCTTAATTGTTTCAAAGGTATAATCAACGTGGAAGACTTTTCTTAATGACGTAACAATATTTCTTTTACAGAAATTTGAAAATAACTGGAAGTAGCCAGAATACAAACTCCAAGTAACAAGAAAGATTATATCAATTATTTCAAATTTCTTAACTTTTCTACTGTAATACGAAACAAATATCACAGATAATTTTTCCAACGTAAGAAAATATTATCGATTGTATTTTTAACGACGATAACAAGGGAAAGCGTATGCGAAAAGAATCGTAGCCTGACATCCTTTGCACATACAACACCAACGCCATGCTTCTCTCGCGACTCGGCTTCGGCTTTAAAGGTATTTCACTGGATCTAGTGTAAAATGATGCTCACGGTCTCAGAACCGTCTTTTTTTTTTGCGTAACCTTTGAACGCGTTGATCGCCAGAAAAAAAAGAAAAAGAGGAGAAAATAATAGCAAGCGAAAAGAGGAAAAATTGATGCTATCATGTCGATGCTATTCCGCGCGAGCAAAAAAAAAAAAAAGATCAAAAAATCGAAAATTCTTCCCGAGAAAAATTCATCGAAATTTCACAGAGTCGTCCTTTGACGGGCCGATCACGTTTTTTTGCTTTGGTTCGTTGCGTTTCCGCTGCCCTGTGTGTCTCAGTTGAACATCGACCGCACACGTCAATGGAAACTTTAAGGCCGAAAAAGCGCCGCGACCACACGCACACCTCGCTTGCGTAGATCTTTGAACGCGTTGAACAGATTTAATCCTCGAACAGTATCGTTGGGTTATACACAGACTGACTAAAATAATTTATATTACATTTTGCTAGAACTTGTGGCATTTCATTTTATTTCGTATCTTACTCTTCGTGACAGAGATTCGTCATGAAATTTAGTCAAATTAATCCTTTGAGTGGTGGTCAAAATTACTAAATAATTAATGTTACCAATGATTTAATATCAAACGAGACGCAACAAACTAAGAATCATTTTATCTTTAACGCTTCGTAATCACGGACGAGATATCTCGTGTGTTTTTTTTTTTTAGGATGGGAATTCTAATTCAAAGAAACATAAATTCATGAAACATCGTGGTCAATATTATAAACGGAAGACAAAAAATTTTCTTGTGTACAATGATAAAATTCAACGTATAAAATAACGTATAATATAATATTATTTTACAACACGGCATTCTACGAACGATATGTATCGCGAGATTATCCATGATTTCAAAGCAGTTAAATATATACTACCTTTTGACACATTTGTTCAACACATCGTAACACGTTGTCCTCTTTAATGATGAAACTAATAGTACTTTAAGCATCTCAGATTGTCTGTACGAAGTAAACACTCAGAGGGTTGAAAATTCTAAAACTGAGCAACGATAGATTCCCAATGACCCAACGATACCAGTCAAGGGTTAAAAAAACAGACGTACAGTCCCGGAAAACGGTACGTGCGTGAGGAGAGGAGGTCAAATGAACGTTGCCATGTTTGCGCGAAACGAGAAAAGGAAATGGTAGGAACGAGATGAGACGATAAGGGCGAAGAGGAATTCGACCGCTGGGATCGGAAGAGGAGCCGGAAAACCAGGAAACGCGAACTATAACAATCGCTGCGATCAAAGGAAACGAACCTTTTTCTTGGCCTGTATCGTACAGATCAGTGATGCACAATGATCGTTTAATTGGATGTTTCATTAATAATTCGCGGTAGTTTCTTTAATCCTTTGCACTTGGGAATTATTCTCATATTTTCCTGTGCAATTATCATGCAATCGACAATTGTACGTTGAACTTATTAAATCAAATTCAGGGTTGTTCACTTGTCAGAAGAAACATTAGTTTCTTTAACACCCCTTTGCACTCGGTAATTATATTTTAATATTTTCCTGTAACAACTCAATACCTACAATTTATCAAATCAGATTTAGAATCATTTACTTATTTTGGCTAAGAAACTTTAGATTTCTCCTATTTGTGCATGTTTATACTTTATAATGTTTTACGGTACTTCTTGAAAAATGATTAAATTTGATACATTAGATTTATTCATGTATTTTTACAATATAGGTAATTAGTGTCTGTAAAAATACATGTTAAATAATTTGGTGTAATCAGAGACTACGATAATTTATGGCAGTACAACTGACAATCTCGACTATATTAGTACAATTCTGAGTGCAAAGGTTATTAATGAATTTAATATAAAATAATAATAGTTCTATGAATTTAAAATATAATTATAATTCAGAACATGATTTGGCGAGGTGAAAATTATGAATGTTCCAATTGACGGAACGAAGATTTAAGAGATGTCGAAGAAGATAAAAAGCGACATCAACCGCTATCACTGCGACATCGATCGATGATAATTTGCAATCTCGCTATATCATTACATGAATTCTATGAGAAGTTTGTATTTTAACCCTCTATAACATCGTGTATGAAAGTTACATACGTATATCCATATTTAAAATATTTTATTTTGTATTTTTATTGTTTCGTTATTGCATTTTATGTCATTACAAAAATGTTAAATGACTCACTCGTAACAAGTTTTAGCTTCCGAATTGATGAAATTAAATATTTATTTTTGAAAATAAATAGCTACAGTTAGTTAATGATCTATTTCTCTTGCAAGTAAAAATTTTGGTTATAGAGGGTTAACTTGTGTTGAAACGTTTTCATGAACGTATTCAGGGTATATTCGCGATTTAGTATGTTGCACATCTTCCTATAATAGAATAAAAAGTTTTGATCAAATTTTAAAATCGAGACGTAGTAAGTTTGAAATAAAATATTTAAAAAAATAGTAATTGTTTATACAAATTGTAATATAATATTTTGCATATAATGATATTTGAGATATAATAAAACTGTTAATAGCTTGTACAATATTGAAACTGTTGATACGAGACTGACGAAAATATAAAGTACATTGAATTTTAACTTAAGTCTATTTCAATTTTAAATGGAATTGCTGGCCTTTACAAGTGTTTAAGCTTCGTACCGACCAACGTAACGTTTGCTTTAAAAATTCAAGAAAGTATCAGATACCGCGAGAAACTATGTTTTTTTAATGTACTAAATGCATACAAAATGTGTTTTACAGTTTGCTCCCCTTTTATACGTCTATTCTCAGATTCCATTTGCACGTATTAACTATTCTGCCGCGGAAAGCCATCACAGTAGTCACTTTTGAATATCTGTTATAAAGAACACACAGAAACTATCCTAGCCTAGTACTGGTATGTTTTATTTTGCAATTTTCGATCTCTAAATAAAATTTGTCACGGACATTGTGTAATTATGAGAAGTCCCTTTTAATAAAATATTTCAATGGGATAATTAAACTTGCCAAGCTATCATTTTCTTTATTTAAATTATTATTAGAATTACACGTTAATTATTTTTTGCCATCTTTGTCGATTAAAGAGCTTATGATAAAGAGAAAATTCAGAAGTTATTATTATGAAAATTAAATGGTTCTAAAAAAAAACTAACTTTATCAAGGTTCCACGATATCATGATTTATTGTTCTTTCACGATGTGAAGACGAACAAAAAAAAATTCACTTTTGCACCAATCACAGTTTGATCAAAGTTCTATTTTGAGATGTATCTTTATTCTATAAAATGATGGATTATCCGTTTGCCTTTTAAAATTTCTCCTATCCGCTATTATATCTATAGAAATTGCATAACATTGTGAACAGCATATTAGAAAAAAAACAGCATATTCATGTACATATTAGAAATTAAATATACCAAAATATTTTTTCATTTTCTGGAAGAAAAACAAACATGGATTCTTAGTTTGATACTGCTTATATTAATAATTCAATAACTTTTAATAGAAATAATTAGATATATTAATTTAATAGCAATTCCATTTAAAATTATCTTTCACGTATCGCACGAAGATTCCTTTTTAAGAACTAAACGTTTTATACCCTGAACACATTCATAAACTTTTAACAATAACTTTTAAAAATCATTATACGTAATAAATATTATCTGTCTGAATTCAAAACGAGCAAAATTTAATTAAAATTAGTCAAAATTATTTGAAACAAGAATGTATAAGGATGTATGTTGTTCATCACTGATGTCACGCTATCACGCTCCCGTAGCTATAGTTGTCGAGCATAAACGCGACTTTCGTGTGACTTCACTCTTCACACGATCACAATAATCTTGTACATACATACATACATACATACATACATACATACATACATACATACATACATACATACATACATACATACATACATACATACATACATACATACGTACATACATACTTCGCGCATCATACATAATTTGCTCGTTCTTATTTATCGTTTTTTGCCTTACTCGACGACAATCCTCTCACAACTCGCTTCTGCATGAAGGGAATGAATCTCCGGCTCTCTAATTCTCCACGTAGGAGTTACGTGTGCAACATAGACGTTCGATCTTTCGACTAATCTTTCTTATTCTCAGCGAAGCTCATCTAATTTTGTCACGGTTTCGGATTCAAGGGTGCGATTTCACGAGAACGCGGAGATCACGTCTTTGTTCATTCGTAGACTCGCCGTTAGTCTTACTGATCGTCGCTGGTTTCGAGAAGCGGCGGGTCTTCATTTGACTCTCCTCTATTTTAGGAGCAAATCGCGAAAGAGAAGCAGGTGACGGGACGGATACAGATTCAGGTTGCGTACGAAGCGGATCGTAAGGAGCTGATCGTTTCCGTTTTCACCGCCGATGATCTGTGCCCCAGAGAAGACACGGGATACGGCACGCTACCGGAAGCTTATGCGAAATTGGTCCTACTCCCAGTTTGGTAAGAATTTATTTGAAAAATAATACGTACACTACTTTTGTACAGACCTTTCGGAACAAATAGTTTATATGATTCGAGTTCGTATAATACGAATGATTTACGGAATCACGCTCAAATAAATGGAGTATAATATTATTGCAATGAATAGATATAATTACTCAGTAGAAGCGTACATTAATGTTACTAAATGCACTTGCTGAAAATGTATATCTGTACATAATTAAAAAAATAAAAAGAATCTTGTATCAGACACTTTGACTTTAATTTGGTGATACTTCTAGTATTAATCTATTTGTTAATTGTACTTGACGAATATTCATGCGAAGAAAGACATTATTTGCTGTCATTTAAATTCAAATTTTGTAATTACAATTTTTCGAAATTTATTTTGTATTTGAATATTTGGAATATTTATTTAATAGCATAACAATTCGATCATATTTCTTGGCAATTTTTTATTGTTGTTGAAACAAAAACAGAATCCAATCTTCCATTCTTTTCATATACATTTGATTTTTTTCTTTAGCGAGAAAATTCTAGAACGTTGCAAAGTGTACGCTTCAAGTTAAAATTTTTATGAATTTCATGAAGTTTTAAATTTTGTGTCATGAACAATCAATCATGCTGTTATAATTTAGTTCAACTTTATCGTAAGTGCGTTTATACTCGTCTCTTAATTTTAAATACACAGTTAACGGATTGAAATAACCTAAAAATCAAATAATCCGATACAAACAGTATTTTTCAATTAATGAGATAAAGATTTTCTATTTTAAATTTTATTTACCTACGTTATTTAATGTTAACACGCGTGTATTTAAAATATCTAGACCGTGATATTTATATCAAATGTGTCTGCGTTATATTTATAAGATGATATATTATGTCAATAAACTGATGCCAGTAAAGTCTCTGTTATAACGATCTCTATTATTATCTGTTAACGTTTCATAAGCTTCTCAGTCCCTTCTTTATTGGAACTTTGTTACTTCAACGAGAAGTAATCTTGAACTGCTTCAACAGTCACAGTCTCTGAACCCTTTTTCCATTCAAACGATTCTGTAATGATCTAAATAAATGGAAATCGGATGACGCGTAGCGAATATGAAGAATATTTTTCGTATTTCCTTAACTCAATTTCCTCGCTTCTTTTTTTTCGAGTTATGAAATTCACATCCATTCCAGCGTTATTATAATGGGAAACAATTTATTGCTTTTCTGTTAACGAGATATTGGAGATTTTTCAAACGCTTATAATCGCCTCATTAGCACTGGCATATTAAACGAGGTTACAATATTAAAAAAAAAAAAGTAATTATTAACGAGTTCTTTGATAGAAAGTTGCATTTAACTATGGAAATTTATGATTAATTAAAATTATAAGTGGTAACTAAGGGAATTTATATTTACTGTAGGAAATGTAAAAATTTGTTGTTTATTCCAATAATTTCAAACAAATCGTTAGTTTTTGATTTCTCAGAATGTCAACAATTGTATTACTAAAAAATTGTTCAATTTTAAAGTTCGTTTGCTTTTAACATTGTTACTTGTGAGTTTATACTTTAAAATTATGATCCATTTGTCATTTGCAAATATATTAAAACCAATCCAATATTAGATAATCGAGGAACATATATAATTACATATAACTGATTTGTGAAACTAGAAAACAAATTAAATTGAAACTAGAGCAAACGTATCATTATTTAAAATAAATTATTTCTCTCAATTATTTCTGTTTTTAAGTATCTTTAATACTTCCTATAATTTATATAATCTAAAAAAAAATAAAAAATAAAAATTTCATTATACAAATATTATAAAAATTATACCAAGTACAATTAAGTTTTTAGTTTCACAAATTATCTTTTTATGTATTTCTCATTTCTATCTATCACTTTTTATATATTTCTCACTTCTATCTATCACATTGAACTATTTTTAATATATTCACAAATGATAATTTGATCATAATTTGAAAATCGCAAATAATGATCATCTTTATCTTTTTCTCTATGAATTTATTCTATGCATTTGCACGGGATATGAATGGTTCGATGTTATATGTGCATTTCAGTGCTGATCAAATTACTCTGAAAACCGTGGTCGCGGAGCCAAGTCAAAAGCCAATTTGGAATGCAACATTGGTCTTCTCCGGAGTTGACGGCGAGAGTTTAATGAATCGAGCAATCGAAGTGACTCTCTGGGATTTCTGTCCTGATGGCGATAATGTTTTTCTCGGCGAATGCACCGTTGATGTCCAACGAGCTCTCGAAAATGACAGAGCTGTTTGGTAAGTATTTTAGAAAGATAAAAAATACAATTATTGTTATTTCTCTACGATGTAAAAACTGATTCAAAACATGTGGGAAGGGGCTTTATGTACATACATATTACATGTATGGAAAATGCAAACGTAAAATCGTTAAAAAATGACTTGCACGAAATCTATCTATAGTCATGTTATAAATTATCGTAGTCGTCTGTGATTTAATACTATAAAATCATACAATGTTGTACCATATAAAATAGTATAAAATATATTTGTAAATAAATTTATAATATATAAATATATAATTAATTTTATACTACTATACTGTATAAAATATAGTATAGTATTTTATACCATTATATCATATAATATATATATATATATTAAAGTATAGTATATATATAGTATATAAATATATACTATTATAGTATAGTATATAAATTACTATACTATAACGATTTTAACACCTGTTAAAACATCCTTTCATTTAATACTTTTAGACTCGTGGAAAACAATGTACGCACTACTTTTCCGTGTGTTCGATATGTGACGATGAAACGGAATATTTCGCAGGTATCGACTAGAGGATCCTCGTGGCCTTCGTGCAAGCAAATCGCCCTACTGTTCTCCCCGTGGCTCCCTTTCTATGGAAATCGCCCAAAGGTTACTACGAAAGACCGAACTGCGCGAAAGAAGTTACAGCGACGATACACAGAGCGACAGCGGAAGTCCGGAGCTCGGTTTCCTGCATCCGGATCACGCTTGGCATGCAAATTCTAGAAGAGGCTCCAGCCAATCCGAACAGCTGGAAGTCGAACCGTACGAACTTAACCGAGATTACAGCAGATCCTTGCCCGGCAGCAGAAGAAGCAGTTTCCAAAGCCAAGGCGGCACCGACAGTAAACGTAAGTGCACTTTCATTGATTTCTTTCCCAGACTTTTTACGCCCTTTACGAACAGTCCAGCCATACGTGCGATGAACTTTTCTCTACTTCTCCGTTGAGACTAACACAGACTAACGCTGCCAATTTTAGAAATTGGAAACCCTTTCAACCAGATGATTCGTGTTCCTTACGTGTAAATAACAAAAGTACAGTGAGTGTCGCTTGAAAAATTGTTTAAACTGTAAAAACAATCGACACGAGAGCTCGACTTTAAAGATTTTTAAAGATTTTTAAATCCTTTTTACAAAGCTTTGTTCACTTTTTTCTGAGACATTTCTGCGTCATAGTGAAGAAAATGGTGTGTAGAAACATTGAACAATTTTTTTCATAATTAAATCTGCTATGAGTTTGAAAATTAAAGCTTTCCCTTTACGACTCTCTACACCCTAAAATTTCATGTCCTATTTTTTTAACCATTTCATTCGACACAAATGAGGTACAACTCCGGTTTTGTAATTTAACAATGTGTTTGATAATGTATAATACATAACCCGACTTGTATCTTATTTCTAATTCATAAAAAAAATTCGTACGATCCAAGATGGGCCTAGTATATAGATAAGAAGTGAATCTAATATATAGATAAGAAATAAAGAATCTTTCCATTACAGTTCAATTAGTTGCTTCTTACAGTATAAAAATAAATTTGTAGTATAATTATCTATACAAATTTATTTCCTTGCGCGTACGACTGAAAAGATAGAATTTAAGCAGAAACGTGTTTCACTCAATAAACAAATGAGTACTACACATACATGTAGTACATGGTGTACATGATGTATTATGTGCAATTGTGCAATTTCCTAAACATCCGATTGGAAATATTGTACATTAATCCAGAAATATATTTAGCGACATATAAATACGACAATGTAAAATAAATGAATAAAATAAATTCTTTTATGAATTATACGCGAAAATAACTACCTAAAAATAACGGTCAATAAAACCGAATAGTTTATGAAGGTATTGTCAAACCTACGCGTAAATTTTTATGGGATTTATGTAGCAGGCACTTTATGAAAAAAATATTTGACACGCATCTTTTTATTGACAATCGTTTACACCGAAGAGGTAAAAGTAGTCGTAATAAAATTGGAACTTGGGAACATATCTTTCAGTATATTTCGTGAATATTTCGAGTGAGTATAGGAGAATAATTTTTCTTAAAATTATTAATTATTTAACGAATCTTAGGATTAAATTACGTAGCAATTTCTTTTTTTTTTCAATGGTATAAAAGTTTAGTAAAAATTTGACATTTCTAGTAAAATGTCAATCGATTTTCATACAACTTTTTTTTACAAAACATTTGTACTTTTGAAACTCTTTACTTGAAATACAACAATAGTTATTAAATTTAAAATAGCACGGCTTTTTCCATTTTATGTGAAATGGAATATTCTGACAAGTACTGTAGAAGAAATTACCAGTAGCAGAGTGAATCTATCATTCGATCCAATGCAACATCCAGAATCAATTAAATATTAAGATAATTTCATGTAAATTCATATATATATATACGATAAAGTTTTGTTATTTGTTGTAATTTTAATTTACCTTTTCATAATAATGGAAAAGAATCCTGAATTTTAATTGAATTCAAGAAATCAATTAAATATAAATTTTATATAAATTTAAAAATTAAACATATCATGTTATTTAAATTACTAATATACATTCTTCGAATGTTATACTAATATTAAATATATATAATTTCCATGAAAGATATTATTAAATGGTATTAAATACTATTAAATACTATTAAGTAATATATATTGGAAGTAAAGGGTTAGAAGTGATACTAGGTAAAAGTGCTTGTAAATCAGACTTATATGAAATATTTAAAAAATGATTATTCAAATAATACATCATTTTATTTGATTTGTATCAGTTTGTTTCAAAATAAGTAAATAATTTTTTTCTAAATTATTTCATTGTTGAAAAATTGAAAAATTAAAAATAAGAATATACGCGTTGAATAAATTTTTAGAATCTTTCACTTCATTTATTCTTACGAACAAAGAAATGTTATTTAAAAATACGTATGTGTGAAAAGCAAGATAGATAATCGAAATGTCGATATTCGGAAAAAGTCAAACATGAATGTAAGAACGTACATTTTAATCTGAAGGCTGAACGAGAGACCATTATTTTCCAGTAGTTCTCAGTAAAATTTCAGTGAATATTCGTTGGCATTTCAATCTTTTCGTTTCTGTATCGAAAGTTCTCGTTATGTCCGTAGAACGTAGAAAGTAAAATAAATTGTCACAAAGCTACATCTCAAAATTCAAAGGAGGAAAGATTTTTCAAAGTAAATTTAAAATTCATATTACTTTGAGAAAGCCTTTTGTATTCACAGTTTTTGAAGGACATTTCTGAAAAAAAAAAAAAAAACGAAAGTTACTATGAAATACTGTATAAACGTGCAACGTGGAATATATAATTCTTTGATGAAACGTAATTTTCGAATCTAAAAACGTATATCGTAATTCGTTGTCGTTAAGTAATTACACAATAAAAATGAGTAATAAAAAATACATATACATTGGATTTTAAAACATATGATTTCGATTATGTACAACTGATGCAAAAATCAAATGCAGGAATAACGTAAAATCAAAAATATAATTTAGGAGCGATGTAAAAACTAATGTAAGAATTTTAACCAAAACAAAAGTTTTAATATATTAATAATTAATTTATTTATTTATAACAATTATTTAGGAAAGAGTTGCCACAAGAGTTATTTTCTCAACTCATAAAATTTATATTTTATAAGTTAAATAAAGAATGATATATTTCCAAAATTTACAAGAAATTCTGCAAGGAAATCTACTTTGTGTTGATGGTAATTTGTTCATCGTAGTAATTACAAATTATTAAATTTAATAATTAAAATATAAATTTTTATAATTTATTCAATGGAAATTCTATCACAACTTAAAAATAGACAATAAGACGAACCTTTTTTCGAAAAATTTCATCATAAAATATTATATTTTATATTATATTACATTTTGATATCTGTATTTATTTATGTTTTATATATACCTCATATATTTTATTAAGAAAATATTATTTCTTATGTATAAATGTACAACTCGAGAAATTGTAAAATAATAAATCAGAAGGATCTCGTCGTGATTCTATTTTCTAGTGTCTTCGATTTCAAAGCCACCCTTGGATCTCGCTAATTCATTTCTGTTTACTCAATTTCTCAATCAGTGCCTTCAAAGTGCACAGAGGCTCGGAATATAACTAATTCACTTTCAATATCATTAACTTCTTTCAAGTATCATTAACTTTGAAGTCTTTAAGTATTATTAACTTTGAAATCATTAATACGGTGTTAATTAAGAATCTTACTAACATTTTAAAACGATTCGTAGAATTTTTAATTTAAATTAATTTTTAATTTTAATTAATTTTTTTTTTAAACTTGTAATATTCGAGTGTAATATCTATATCATGTCTGTAATATTAAAGACCAACAAAACATGGCGAATGACTAATTGCTTTCTATTAAATTTGAAATTTTTATGAAAATTTATCTTAGCTAAAATGAATGGATTTTATCGCATACAAACGTGTAAAAATTATGTTACGAACAAAAGAGAACAAATTATGGAATTATTTGGAATTATCGATTTAACTCTGAGTAATTTAAAAAATTAAAAAATTATTAACAATTTTTGTTGAGTCTGGAGAAATTAAATATCGAACGATGTTTTTTGATCATTTCAAATATTATATCCTGCTAGGTTTAATACATAAATAATTGCTGCTAACACTGATTTAGTTTCCCTGATTTTGATTTTCATTTCTCATGATTGAATTTTTCATTCATTTCAAATCATAGGTAAAAATCTGATACGACTTTTAATAAAATACACCACATATTAACGTTAGCGATTAATGATATTGATTAATAATTTATTTATCGAATAGCTTTTAAAAACTTTTAAACACTCTGCAACTCTTTAAAAACTTTGAAACATTTTAAACTCTTAGACTCTTTGAAAACTTTCAATTACGTATTTAGCACACGAAATATAATTTACGCATATTATAATATAAATAACAACCATATAAATTCCAACGTGTAAATTCTGTAGCAAGTTACATTATGTCATACCACCGATTCTTCAAATATCAAAATTCAACAAAGCTTTCAACATTAAAAACCTACAAAATGGCGACGTTCGATTTTTCAGGCGGAAGTATGGGAGAGACCGACATGCCGGCTATAGTGCACTACAATCGAGATCGACGGCGAAGCTCGTTTACCAGGCCGATGAGAGATCCCGAAGAAATTTTGGAAGGTCTACGATCATTGAAAGCGGCCAAGAGGGAGCTTGGCAGGACGATGAGTCTCTCAGGAGACAAAAGACGCGAGAGCCGTGAGTATGGTTACGTTGCTTCTCTCTTGGCCTCATCATTTCGCCTAACCATTCGTTCGTCCGTCCGTCCGTCCGTCCGCCCGCCCGTCAAATCATTCATTCATCCGTGCAATTGTTTGCCTGTCTGTCTGTCCGTCTGTCTGTCTGTCTGTCTGTCTGTCTGTCTGTCTGTCTGTCTGACTGTCTTTCACGCGCTCGTCGATTTATTTCTATATTTCTTCGTCTCTGTTTCTCTCTCTTTTTTTCTCTCACTCTCACTTTCTTTGTCTCTTTCTCTCTGTCTCTCTTATTTTCTCACCACCACCGTTCTCTCTCGATCGTTGGATCGTCGATCGGCTCGATCCATCCTCGGTCCACCAGAGCAGATCGAATCTTCCACGTCGGCCGGCGCCGTGCGTATCGTACGCATGCGAATAAATGTATGTGTGCACGGACGTACATGTATCCGTGTAGAGAGGGGCAAGGTAAACTGAATTAGAGTTGGCTAGAGTGATTATCACGCGCCTTGATTCGATTTAATCCGAGTTAACTCGATTTCGTTGAATTCGAGAGGCGACTTCTGTTACGTAGAAAGCCGCGCTTCTCTGTTGGAAATAGTTGATTATCACAAACGGCGAGAAACTGCGACTGCAATTCGCTTTCCTTTTGCCACGGCGAACGCAAAGTAAGACGAGATTTTAAGCGGCGAACGGAGAGTGTATTTCTCGACAAAATTTATTTTTCGGTATTTACACGCAGGCTTAATTGAAACATCGTCTGCGAAACGAAACTTTTGGAATCGTAACGAACGTAAATAACTCTCTTCAGCGATGTGTCTCTTCACCAATCGGACCATTTCGTTCCTCTCAAGCGAGAGCAAAATTCTCTCGGTTCTTTGCTTCAAATCTTGTTTCAAATTTCAAGCGTTCGACTGACGAGTCCAACGAAAATTGTTGTTACACTTGTATACTATGTATATGTGTAGGTCCGTATCATTTGTGTACATTTTTCTGCATCTTCTCATATATCATTCGCGAGTCTTTGTTACCTTACACTTGTATGTGTTTTCTGTGCGATATATCATGTTTCTTCTCGTCTTTCACTCGTTTTACTTCACGTGTCTGTTTGTTTCTCTACTTTCTTCTTTCCGTGTGCCTCCGTGTAATCACGTCCCATCGATCTCGCGCGATTTGACCGAGCGAACAGGTATACCAACTAACAGTTTTTTCCGTCCAAGTTAGCCCCCCGTGCGTTCTCGTTTATATGGTAGCAAGGTAAAATTAATCGAACCGGAAACGGATCGGCCTGGAAGGGAGCCTTGCGTTCTTTGACGCATCGACAGAACGAGAAATTAGAGAAAGAACGATTAATTAACGTATACCGATTACTAGCCTTGAAGAACTAATGTAACGATTTGTCATGTGTCGATCATTTCGCTATTTATTTTCTTCGATTCTCTTAATTTGCCACGTCTATATGACGATCGTTAATTCTCAATTGGCATCGTTGAACCGTTACAGAGTATAACAATTTAGAGTTAAATTGTATAATTTTGAAATCAGAAATAAATTTTGAATTTTTTTAAATTTTGAAGTCAGAAATAAAAACGATTTATTTTTGGTCTATCACGACAGTAATAATTTTATTGCAGGTTGTAGATTAAGATATTTATTGTTTAATCGTTTTGTTAACATGACATCGACATCGTGAAAATCACGTACATGTATGTGTACATGAGAAGTTTCTTCGACGTACACTCCCGCTCAAAAGTCTTGGGACACTTTTATTTTTGATATTTAATACTCATCGTGAATTATCGTGTATACGTATGTTACAATATAATACAATATATTCATATGTCAGAGTTTATTATATTTAATTATATTTAATTACATTATATTGTATTATAGAACACATTACACTGTATTATATTAATTTATACTTTTATATTGTGCAATAAATATTGTTTTTACTGTACATAATTTATATTTATTGTATTATCTTTGTTGTTGTACAAATATAACTTGTCCCAAGATTTCTAAACGGTGGTGTATATACATATGTAACATTATAAATACGCAATTTGAAAGAACCAAAAGAACTTGGACGTCGTTGCAACCTAAATCTAGATCTAACCTAAACTCGAACAAACGATAAATTCTCACGTGTTTTGCGAATAATCCGAAGTTGAAGTCGAGGCTCGAAAGGGATTAATCGTGCGGAACGAGCGAGTCACTCAGGTCCTAACAATACAGGAAGTGCGATCGGCTAGAACGCAGCCGGATGTTTCGCGTTCGGACAGTGCTAAATCGCGTCATCCTATCTCTGTCTGTCTGTCTATCTATTCATTGGAGAAGCTGGCATTTCCAAAAGTTCATTCGTCGCAATAATCTGTGCTCTATGCTCATCTCTGTGCGATCGCTGTTGCGCCGCTGTTGCCTGTCGCTGAGTACTGTCGCCTGTGCCAGCCTACTAAAGACACCAACGATCCGATCAGTCATCCGACAAGACCGAGAAACAAAGTGGTTGGCAAAGAAAGGCTGCCTTGAGCAAACAGTAGAGAAAAGGAATTCACGAACGGAGGAGATCGAAAGCGGATGGAGGAGGAGGGGAGAAGGATCCTTCTCTCCCGCTCCCGATGTTCCTTCATACAATGCATACGTACGTATGTGTGCCTTTACACGCCACTCTTTGTGAGTTTTCTCGACTGCTGTTCAAAAACCAAAATCCAAACAAAAAAAAAAAAAGAAAAAAAAGAAAAAAGAACAAATGCTAAAAACCTATATATATGATACACGTCATTAGGCCTCATTAGGTTTCACGTGTTTTTCCATGTTGAAACCAGCAAACACCAAGTTGCCAAAAGCTACTGCGCTGATCGTGTTCTTCACTATTACTGAGTGTGTTCCGTCTTCTCTCATGAATCCGCCTGACGAAGAACGCCGCGCGAGTGTTCTGCCTGTTTTGTCTCTTTGTTGATTTTTCTTGATCTCCTTTCTCGGTCGGCACCGTCCGGCAATCTCTGACATGCGTACACGGTCGATCAAAATGCTCGGTTCGCTCGGTCGAAACGCCGTCGGCCATCGTCACCATCCCGACTACCCCGATCGACGACGAATCGTGGGCTCGATCGACCGACCAACCACAACATCATCGATCAACGACAACAGCGTGCGTAGTCCCAACGGTTACTGTGTGGCAGTGCGAGCCTGTATCTCCGAGGACCGGTAACTCGGCCTCCTTCCCACTGCCGCACTCCATACCACCTCGATAAATAACCACAGGACACTGTGCACCACCGTCACGGGCTTCCGGTAAGATACATTTTCTCGCTTTCTCTCCTCGCTCTATCTCTCCACATATTTCTCTCTCTCTCTATTTTTCTCTCTATTTCTCTCTCTATTTCTCTCTGTCTATTTTCCACTAGTCTCGCTCTATCCGTCTATTATCTTATTTTCCTACCCTTTTTTCCTACCCTTTCTATGCCGACACACATTTGCCTTGCTTATCCGTTTTTTCTTTATCCGTTGGCCCATTGCGGTTATAAACGCAAACGTGTTATTATTCCCCGTTTCCCGTTATATTTTAAGATCCCCTTTTTCTCTCTTGCGTTTCGTTCCTACATTTATCTTTTTTCTACTCTTTCACTCTGTAACAATGGACGAATGTTTTCTTTCTTTCTTTCCTTTTTTTTTTTTTTTAGAATTGAGAAAGATTTTCATATTGATATTCTTTTTACGTAGAATATAATATACTTTATGTTCGGAAAGAAATATTCAAAAAAGGCAACGCGTGTTTTATTTTTTACTGTTGTTTCTATTAAAACGGAGTTGCCTCTGAATGGAGGTTTTATTACGATTGAGAGAAAGTTGAGAAAAAAATACGAAAAGGGAACTAGTTCGAACGTTCCCGCGGATTATTGTATTTTGTTCGGAACGTTGTTCTAAATGTAAGTGTGTTCCAATATTTAAAGATGCCCTGCATTCAGTAAATTTCCATCAAGGTATATTCGTAGGAAATTACTCTTAAACTGCGTAGTAATTTTATTCCTGCTCCTACTTTTTACGCCGATCCTCTGCCTGCTTGCATCGATAATGCTTTTAAAGATTTAAAACGCTCGCTTAGCATTGCAGTAAAATTGATCGCTAACCACTCGTTGCTATATCTACAATCATGGTAAGGAAAACTGATCTTCGAAATGTCTTTGAATGCACTTTGAGAGCGGAAACTCGTTTGTTGAAAAGAACGTATTTACGAATATTTTTAGTAATTTTTGAGAAGAGAAAATTAATCGTTAAACTACTAGAAATATTTAGAAGAAAATGAAAATATATATTTATATATTTGCCAATTGTAATTTACAAGAATTTATAATAATGTAATATTTATTTATTACATATTAATATAATTTACAATAATTGTAAATTATACATTCAACCATAAAAACTGATATAATTAATATATTTAACTCTATATTTAACTCGAATAGCATCGTTAGATTTATATTTTGAATATATTTTAGTTCATATTTCGTAATATTTTTTGCAACAGTGACAAAATTAAATTAAATTGATAATTTAAGAATTCTGTTATATAATTTTATCTTACATTATTATAGTCTTCAATAGTCAATATTGATACCAATTAATTGTGTCATTTAACTGATACAGCTACAGTGATGCACCAATGATTGATCTGTACTACTTGCTTCTATATAGTAAGAGGAAAGATATATGATACGTGTAAAATAATTATTAATATTATTTATATAGTACAAAGAGACACAGTATGAGAATAATATATCGTCTTATAAAAATTTAAAAAATTTCTTATGAGTTTTTCTTGCAATAATTTCGCATAATTTCATTAGTTCACTAAATTTTACCGCAAAGAATTCCAATTATAAGTGAAATTCTCTCAATTAAATGATAATACAAAGAGATACGTCTGTAGCCTACTGCTTTGATCATCGAACATGCCGCAAATTGACCCATTAATTTCAATCCTGCCATAATCTTCCGATAGATTCCAACCAGACTATCGGTATTCGTACCATACATGCTTGATGACAGATTTCTGACGTGTTTGTTACATATCTACTCGAACGTTACTGTTACTAAACACTAGTTATTAAACATTGATGTATGACAATAGCGAAATAAGAACGAAGAACGATAAAATTTAAGAGATTTAATATCTCATCGAAAATGAATTTGTTATACGTGTTGCACACAAACAAAAAGGGAAGTACGCAATATTGTATTATATTACATATTAATAATGTGTTGTATTATATTACATATTAATAATAATGTAATGTAACACAATATTAACATTGTTTTAGAACAACTTAATTTAATTCTCAAAGTTCATTTAACGATGAAAAGAAATCGAAGGATACCATAATCTGAAGTTTTAAGGTAGTTAAAATCTCACAAATAAATTAAATCATTTTCGTAACCATTGTATAAAAGCTAATTTTATATGAATGATTTTATGTTGCGGCTAATTGCTTTAATTTAGTTCTCAAAGTTCATTTAACGATGAAAACAAATTAAAAGATACAGTAACCATAATCGGAAACAATTGATATTTCACAACGAATCAGAAATTATCTGATTAATATTTAAAAAATTAATTATTTTAAATGAGGTGAAATATCATCGACGAAAAATTGTTAAAAGAATATCAATAGCGTGAAATGAAAATCTGCAAAGGATTTTCAAATAACGCACGTAAATAATTAGATAATGTTATAAAACAAAAAATATGTTTTCATTGGCAATAACAAAGTTTTATTGTAATAACTATCATTCTATTTCATGAAAATTAGCTATTCTATCGTATATAGGTAATACGCGTAAAATGGAAGCCAACTCAACAAATGTTAATTCATTTTGACTAGATAGAAGCCAATTATTATACGATTAACGTTGCTGTATTGGAAGACTAATAGTACAACTGTCATGCGTGTTTCTACAATCTATCAGCACACTAAATTGTCATAAAATATCCTTGAGACAGTAGTTAGTAACCGTAAACAGCAATGTGAACCTCGTAATTGCGGTAATTTCATAGACGTTGAAGAAATTGACGTACCCGTTCCATTCTTAGCTAGAGTTTTGCAACATGTAGCTAAGAAAAAACCGTAAGTAGGCTTCAGTGTGGTTTGTCGTCCTAATTCTCAATTTATCGATACTCTCTCGATGCTTTTCTCTTTTTATATCTCTTTAATTGTACGGTAGTAGTTTTGAACAACTTTTTTATCTTGTACTTCACTTTAGTGAGAGTTTGTTAAAAGTAGTAGTATTATTAGATGCATTATTCTTATTGACGTAGATATTGGTATGAACAAATTTACAATCCCTTACATCATTTACGTCACCCTGCACACCACTCATTTACAACTATAATGGCACAACTCGTAACTTTCGAACATTTTTTTCAATTTTCTTTCCATTTATATGTAAGTGGTTGGTATAATAATGTTATATTTAAGACACACGGATAACTTTGAATTGTACTATGTTTATATACGCAGAATTGCAAAATTTCTACAGAGATTAATCCTTTGCAAACCAATGCCCCAGAAGATCTTGTTTCAATGGAAATTTAATTAGAATAGAATGTGTTTCATTTTATTCATTTAGATTTATTTTATTTTTGAAATTAACGCGAACCTGCCTATCAATACGTAATGAAAATCAATGAACTGCAAAGGATTAATAACCAACTATCCCTGTTGATCTATAATTTATGTTTGTACGATTACGAAAAATTTGAACCTTCTTTCGAAAATATTTTAACACTTTAAAAATTAGTACTTCTTCTAGGAATGCTGTACCAGTTTAATACTAAATGTTATATAATACTGTAATTTTCGTTTGAAAATATTTTAATATTATAAAAATCAGTACTTCTTTTAGGGATGGTATACCAGTTTAATGCTAAACTATAATTTTCGTTCGAAAACATTTTAATATCTTGGACATTAGTACTTTCTTCTAGGCATTTAACATTCGAATATAACTTTCTTCAAATTTAACATTCGAGTCAACGTCGTAAATAGCGAAAAAGTAACTGCTCGATGACATTTCAATCCTATTTACTCCACACGTCACAAACATGATAAAACTACGCACAGTCAAAAGTATTCAATACAGTGTTTCGCGAACATTCGACATATAAATACGCAAGTTGAGAGCTTCGTTGATTGCGAGACGTAAGGCTTTTGTTCGAAAAGTATGAATCCCCGAGTAGACAGCCAGATTTTATGCATAAAATGGATATCGAGCAACGACTCCTCGGCAATTTACATGGCACTGCTTACAGCCACGACGAAAGAGAGACAAACTGAGAGATACAACCGTTCTCCAGTTTTTGCGAGATAACAAGAAAACAGAAAAATTAACGTGTTACTCCGACGGAAAGTATATGACGTGGCATGCAGGTTGCTGGGTGGGTAATCGCGAGATGCACAGGTCACAGAAAGGAAATATTTCTCTCTAACTCACAGGGCGGGGTGAGCGCAAAGACAGCATCATGAATATTCCGGAGAGGTTTTATGATCGCAACAGTGAATCAGAAGAGGAAGACAAGTGGAGGTAAGCTGCCTACAAAGGAATATATGTATAAATAAAAATTGTGGCCTTTATTTAACTGAGTTTCGTCTTTTTTTTTTTTCTTTTTAATAAGAAAGAAATAACAGGAATTTGTAAGAAATATTAGAACTTATTCAAGATTACTCTAAGACCGCGCTAAATATTTAAAATTGAAATTGCAATATCACGAAGAGATATTGGATAAAAAGAATTTTGTTCTAATATTTCAAGAAATATTTTAAAATGTTTTCTGAAAACATCTAATAAAATCTGATTTTTCAATAAAATTTGAATAAAATTAAAACAAGATCTTTTTATTCACCATCTTCTGAGAACAATATGATTAGTAACTTTGTACTAGAAACTAATATATATTCTATTCTTTATACTATTATATAGTATAGTATATATACTTTATACTATTATATAGTTATATTACATACTTATACTATTATATAGTCTATTCGTTATCATTTCATAAATGATTAATTAACTTAATTTATCACGTTATTTGTAATTTGAGAATTGGAATTATTATTTTCATATTATGTATTTGCAACTCAACAATTGGAATACTCTTATTTAATTTTCTAATAGTTCCAAATTACGTAAAAATTCTTGTTGCATTATAAATAATAATAAACGTCAGTATCAAGATTATATTATATCAATTATACATTTTCGTAATGATTCTATTTTTTCTATTTTTTCGTATTATTTCTGTATTACACAAAAATTATAATTCCTCAGATATATAGATTAATTAGTTATTTTATATTAATATTATACTTTGTTAAATTTATATTTATAACATATTTATTATCTATATTTTTATTAACTGCTGAATGATCTCCTCAGTTTATACGTGTCACTAAAAGAGAAGGCTATGTCTTGCTCCATTGATTTTAAAACCACGAAATTATAGTATGCCCATAAAAAAGTTCCCCGAGTATCAAAAAATGCCATAAACAACTCGTTAAACTAGCGACGTGAATTTAATACGATATGGTTACGATATGGTACGAAATTATGAACGACCGTCATAAATGAAACGAAAAGTGCAACACAAACTATAAATTTTTTTTCTTAACAACTTAATATCATTTGCTTTCCAGATACACAGTAAAACACTTTCTATCACTTATGTTAGTACAAATGATAAAAAATGAAATGATGAAAAGATGAAGTCATAAAGTAAGCTTCACTTTTTAATGTTAGTATTATTAATCTCCTATTTTTTTAGCTTTCCAGTCTTGAAATTCGCTCACTTTAGTCTCACATTTTTCAGAGTACACCCCTGCACCTTTTATTTCATTTCACGGTGTATTAATCTCGACTAATGTTGACCTCTCTCGCTTTTAGTCAGTCAGCGAGAAACGAAAATGGCGTTGATGCGAAGCTGGGTCGTGGACAGGTGCCACCGAAGGGATTCAAGATGATACCTGGTAAAGAATTTGATAAAGATCTACGAAATAACGCGTTTTAAGAATTTCGACTTGATTACGAAAATAACTTTTTCCATTCCCAGTCTTTTATATTATTCGTATTATATATAATACATTTATTTTTCATAGAAAGGAGAAACAATGAATTTATATGATGGTTTCCTTTTGAGAAACTCTCGGGTCAAATGTGTGAATTTTTCATGGATTTTAGGAGGTCAAAGTGGCGAGGTGAAACTGGGTTTCTGCCTAAGCAAGGGAACGCTCGAAGTCGAGGTTATATGCGCTAGAGACATTTGTCCAGGCGAAAAAGAGGAGCCAGGTAATTTTCTGACCTTTTTCACACCGTAATATCTTAGACTAATGCCCATGACTTTTCATCTAATTCGGAGAGCTTTTCATTAACACGTCTATATTTAAATTGAAATAAGGATTTTTTTAAACTTGTATGTACAGGGTGTTAAAAAATAAAGATCTAAAGTGTAGATAAAAGGGAAAGTGTTCGATCTTAATCGACTTCTAAATGTAAAATCAATTTTCTTAAAATTGAAGTAACAAACAACTATATTTGCGAATAACTTAAATAAGTCTCTTGATAACACATTGAATGCAAAAACAGTGGTTACTATAAAATTATTTTCTTGTTTTTCGTGTTTCATCTTTTGTATTAGAGCGATGTAGAACGTTTAATTTAATATACTAAAAATTGACCATAAGGTTAATGTTTGTTTCTAAGAAACTATCTTTGGACTCAATTAAAAGTTTTAATTGGAATAAAATTTTATTCGCAATGCATGCACAATACGAATAATAAAAAGAAAAAGCTATAAATTGGCCTAATAGTAAAATCGTCAAATTTGAAAATACATCTCTCGTCAGTACGCTATGTTACGCGCATAAAACAATCATTAATAACCAACACGATTCTCTATACAGACACCTACGTGAAAACCTATCTCCGTGACGGCGATAGATGGCTACAAAAGCGTAAAACACGCGTAATACGGCACTCGAGGAATCCGCAATATCGTCAGACTATCAAATACAGCAGCTGCGACGCCCTCGGAAGGAATCTACTGGTTATGCTGTGGGAGAAGAAGCAGGCATTCGAAAGTAATCAAGGCTTAGGCGGTGCCGAAGTGAGCCTCGATCATCTTCCATTGACTCGGTTGACCGTCGATTGGTATCCCTTGTTCCCGATTCACACACTTGGCACTCATACCGCGGACTCTCCTTGATGGCTGAGGGAAAAATGGGCCCTCGAGGCCGGAGAGCTCGACCTCAGATTGAGCCTTCTGCTCAAGGATGAGAACGAGTCTGTCATCAAAATTATCTCTTGATGGAACCTTGAAACGCTCTGTTTTCTCCAACCATCTTTATTCCTTTTGCTCTCTTCTCCTAACTCTCCTATTTCCTCTCACTATTTTTTCTCAATCAACTTTCCAACTGGATTCCCTGACACGTACATTCGCGATCCTCTTGTAAATCGTATCGACGACTTGGCACTTCAGAATCTCGATGACTGTCGAGCACGTCACGGGCACGACTCGATGACGGGCAATTTGTTAATGGTCAAACTAGATTACAGCTCATCGAGCAAGGAACAAAGGGCCTAAGTGAGCACGTAGGCAAACAGCAATGGAGTTACGTTCGCTAATGAAACGTCCATGGTCGAGACAGTGAGCAATAATGATAGCCTAATAGATAACTAGCGATGGGATCAAAATACCAATACGTAGATATTTATTATATAAATCCAAGCCGATTCTGAAAACTGAAACCTCGTTTTGTGAGATTCAATTTATTATTTGACAAGAGTGACGTTTCATTCGTTGCATTTGTAAGATACGTGGATTATGAATATTGAGTCAGTTTGGAATTTCAGAACAAGTATCTGCAGAATCCGAGAATATATTTAGAAATTTTACAAAAATTGTGTTCGAATCCAAAAAGAGGAGAATATTTTCTGATTTTTCACTCAAGATCAATATTAAATTCAGTATTTAAAACTATTGAAATACTTGATCGCAAATCAGTTTTGAATTTGATTCGCTTGAAACACCTGGATATCTTAAAAAACTTTTTAAATCACTTAGATGTTTTAAAGTATTCATTGATGTGCTCGAAACTTACCTTACTTAGATCCAAATTTTTTTTAAATGTATTTTATAAAATTAATCAGATATTCGAAATTTTTCAATCAAATTTGTACTTTATAACATGCACTTATTCGAACCCAAAAAGAGAACAACCTACAAAATAAAACTAACGTACACCGATTAATTTTAATTCAATATTAAATAGAAAAAATTGCAATTAGAAGAATTGCAATCTTCTGGTTGAAATGATCATAATTCATTTATGTTTTTGAATTTGACTTAAACTTGAAACAGATATTTCAAAGTATTTCTATAGCAAGTTAGATGTCTCAATATATCTATAGATAAAGAATTCAAAATCCATCTCATCTAAAATCGAATTATTTTATAAAAATTGATATTCGAGAATTTTCAGTCACAGTTAAACCTTATAATTGAACTACGGATTGTCACGTATCTGTGAAAAATTTAAGAATGCAAAATTGCAGAAAATACAAAAATATCGAAATATTTGTTACAATATTTTATAACATAAACAAATTTCTGCTTAGACTCGGTTTATTTTGTATTCGAAAAAGTATAAAACTGCATAGAGATCCGCAATGTATTTACAATGTAATACACTTAAGGCCATCTCTACAGGTAATCGCATAACGATCGTATCTCCATTATTGCTGTTATTTTCACTGTTAACAACAAAAAAAAAAAACTTCGACCATCGAGATTCCATTGCATCATAAATTGACCAATGCGTACAAATGCTACAGTTCCATTTACGTTATTGTAACCTCGCGACATTCAGCTGAAAGACAATCAAATCCGATGATCGATGATTTATCATCGTGATCAATAGAAATGCAGTTATTCCTTTCTGATCATCTTTCGTGGGTAGTCGATTTTAAACGGTTCTGCGTCGTTTTCTAGAGTAACTTTGACGCAAGGCAGAGCAAAAAAGTCGAAGAGCAAGTCGATATTTTCACGTTCTCTGAAACTCGTTCACGTATATCCACGAATGTTCTAGCAATAAGGGTGTACCTCTGCAAATCGATTCCACAGAGGGCAACCTACGGAACTAAGAATGAAAGAATAATAAAACGAGGAGATAATCGAAAAGGGAAGCAACACGAGAGAAATTCTATTTTTTTCATAAATTATTAAAAAGCGAGAGATGGAGGAGGAGAACGAAGATGCCACGTCTTAAAGAGACGACGAGGGTCCATTTTTCCCATAAATTAAGGAACGATACGGAGATACAACGAGAGACGATCGACATCTGTGTCACGGAAACGCGTGCTCTGGTTGATCCAGCTCTTTGCGATTCGATCGAGTCTCGTGGCTAACCGATAAGAGCCGATTTGCATTCGGTGAAACAAACGTGCACGACGTTCATCGATGAACACATCGTTAAGTATTTCTGTTCGTGGAAGAAACATCTCGATACAAGTACCCGTGCTCAATTATAATAGCAAAAGAATCTCGTGATCGAGGTAAATACGATGCAATTTCATTGACACGAGTCAGAATTCTCTCGATTATAACGAAACAAAAGACAGAAAAAAAAATCACAAAAACAGCGAAAATTATAAATCGAGACGACTTCTTCGACGTTTCAATTATTTAACGGTAGACAATCGTTTCAAGGCTCGCTGGTCGAGCCGAACACGAAGAGCAATCGGCAAGTGGTTACCAGAACAACTTTACGAGCAACATAAATGGCAATTAAACACAAAAAAAAAAGAAAAAAGAAAGAAAAAAAATACAAACTCGATGTTTAGAAGTCACGCAATTTTTGTAGCTCGTAGACTGACAACAGAGATTTCTTTGACACTCGTGAGTTTCATATATGGAGAAACAACAAGAAGAACACGATCGCGAGGGCCATTGCAGGATATGTTTACTCCGCAATTTCGACCTCGTGATTTTTCTCTGTGTACCTGTCAGTAGGATACGTATCAAATATCCCACGAAAATTTTTCGTATCCGGCATATCCGAACGATAATATCGATCTAGTTGCTAGATTCGTCGAAAATTGACAGTACTTGCAGTGACCCTCGTGCCCAGTTTACTCTTTAAACGTGCGTTTCGTTCTTTCGCTTGGCGAATCGTTAAATGCGTCATTGAGGAGAATATTTTAAAACCAAGAGTATCGTCGAAGATCCGGATCGGATTTTCAACTAAAATCACGACGACGACGACAACGTTGGGAAATTGAGTAATAGAAAAAGCGAAAGAATCGAAACGCGAGACAGAGTACGGACGAAAATCGGTCCGATAAAATATTGCGCTTACCCCGCCCGAGTTAGAAGCAGGAACTACACTATATATCGTCAAATACAAATCATTCGATACGTATTTATGAAGGATTTATGGACACGCGCGTGACAAAAGTATTGAAACGTCGCGTGCGCGATACGATAATTTTACGGAGCAAATCCTAGCACGAAGTAATCAAACCTAAACGTGTATTGGTGGTACATAGAAATCAATGTGATTTCGCTGACCAAATCCTAATTACCGATTACGGATATAGCCTTTATCGTAATGAATTTTCTAAAAGGCGTCGTCGAATTACAATGGCCGATGGTTCGATTTATTCGTTCGCTCGCATTATTTTTTTTTTTTTCTTTCGAGTCAGTAACGTATCCTTTGCGTTTTCAAGCGCCGAGTAGTGACTCGACGATGTACGGCGAACGCTTCGCGCTTAATATACTTTCGCGGAAAATTACCATGATTCAACTGAAACTTCACAGAGCAATAAATGACAAAGGTATGGACCATTCGAACAATCTCGCACACGATAAAGGTTAAGATCTGTTAAGACCCCAAGTATTACGAGTTACTATTATCTTGAACGATGACCTTCTCCCAGCGACAAACGGAGAATCGTTTCGAAAGGGTTGAAAAAGAGAGGAAGTGATTATTCCGCATTAACGTAAAGCTCTGTCTTAAGGACACTTTAAATCTAACCTGACTTGTACCTCGTTTCCATCGATCACTTCTGAATTCTTCTGAAACGCTTCGTCTGAAACGGATATCTTTACTACCTGTTACCACCTGGGTCATCGATTACGATTCAATTCGAGAACTCGGCTTGTAAAACGTCTTCTAGCGACTTGTCGTCGCTTTGGAAACTCGGATCTCTTTTTTTCCCTCGAATTCTTTCGAAAGCGGAGGAGAGGCAACGATTCTTGATGGCCTACAAAATCATCCTAAAACGTGTAAGACAAAGGCGAGCCATCTGTCTGGTAGGAAATCATTTTGACACTAAAACTACCGACGATCAAAATACGAAACTTGTGTCAGAGAAACTAAAGTGCTAGGAATAAGAAAAAAAAAAGTTTACAACGCAATAAATAATACAAGCTTTTATTTGCATGTATTTCACTAAACGAAAACCACGTTTTAGAATTTCTAGGGAAAAATTACGAATCGGTTATTTTGATTCTGGTAGTTCTAGTGTTAAAGAAGCACATAGGGGAATGAACGTTTCAATGAAACGAGAGAGACGTACGAACAGATTGTTTGATGAACGTAAAAATCTGATCGGCCTACAAACATATCCTAACATTTCTTTAAGGATACATTTGGCACGAGGATACTTTTGACGAGAGTTCTCGAATCGAGAGATCGACTTTCGCGTTAAATTCCCGCCAGGTTTGACGAGCTTTCCTCGAAGCTGTCCTCGTCCGATGACAAAACGCACGGACAATCCTGTTGAACAAATGCAATCATCTAAACCTGTAGACGAAAGGTTTCTTCCTTTCTAAATAGCTAAGCGCACCGTACACACGTTTTCTACTAACAACTCGTCGATGCGTACTATTTATCGATCACCGATCGTGATCGTTAGCACCGCGGTTTCTATTCAACGCTGACGCTGAATTCTTTTGCCAGCAAGACTGCAATCGACGTCGTTGGCGATATTTCACGAAGCACTAGATGGATTTCGATGTTGCAAACGGAACCGATACCTTCGTCTGAAAGCTTCGACTCTCGTAGGAATTACGAATGCGGGTCGTGTGCGCGTGGTTCAGAACGTTTCGTGACTCGTTTCCTTTCGTCAAAAAGGCGCTAATATATTTTTGCCGAGGAATTATTTAAGCTTTTAGCGACGAGAGAGAGGAATCTACGATACTGAGAGAGGAGGACACATTCTTTCCCGCTTTTTTCTACGAGACAACATCAGCCTTTCGATGTCGAGTATGACTCAAGTCTGCCTAACTTTGTGACTATTGTAATCGCCTATATAAATACTATATATATTTGAATATAAAAAAGAAGTCTCTCTCTCTCTCTATACGTGCATATACATATATAAATACATATGAAGATAAGAACGTACATATGCCGTATCGAAATTGACAATCGAGATCATTTATCCACTTATGTATGCTACGAATCTTTTAGCAGATATCTCATACGTAATTATAAATTATCAGAGCACGGTCACGTGTAAGATAATCGTAGAAATGTGTAAGCATAACGTCACTGATATAATTGTATGTGTGTATGTACCTGCGATATCGTACGATATACAACAACGGGATAATCGATCGCGTTTGCACGGACGAGCATGCAGAGACGCTCTTGAAATGAACGTCGAAGGACGTTGCTTTCGAATCTGGGATCTGTCTCTGTCGAGGGAACTGTGATCGAGCATCCCGAGAAACAAAGTACAGTAAAAAAAAAAAAAAAAAAAAAAAGAAAAAAGAAAAAAAAAACTAGGGATTACATCCAAGCAACAACCTCTTCCCGTACATATCGGTGTTGTATGTACTTGTTCTAACGTCTAAGTGTCCAAAGACAATCTCATCGATTCGCGCCTATGTTCACGTGGATCAAACATCGGACATGCACGTTCCACGCAGGTGAAAATCAAATTTCCATGTAATATATCACTGTGATCGATACGACTAACGACAACTAGGTTAAAATAAATTCCAATTTGCTTCCCGTTAGACTATACATGCGTGTATACAGTTGAACATAACGTAGATTCGGTTAAAACGGTTCACCTCCTGGGCCTGTCCCTGTGCATGTGCATTTCTATTTACGAGTCTCTAATTATGTATAGTTTCAAGAAGAATAATTATCTCTAGACTTTTAATCTAAAACTCTTACATTATTGCAAGTTTTAATAAATGAAGAGTAATGATCGTTAATATCGAGACTCAAATTCTTTTCTGTAATTCTAACGTTAGAAACTAATTAGATAGACACGTTTCGAATTGAAAGTAGACAGCGTTGCGAGAAGTTTGCAATTTCCGCTTGCGTTTGTTTCTTGCAAGTTCGACTCGATGGATTCGAGGAGTTTACCCGATCGAACGAAAAGAAAAAAATCGTACAAAAAGATCCGACTAGTTACTTTTCTTTAGCGACCGCACAGTCTCATACAAGTTGTACAGATACTGCTCAATTACGGCCTAAATCGTAAAAGAAAAAGGGCAAGCGAACGTGAAGCAAATATTTTCGACAAGTGCTTGATCCTCGTAACTGGATATTTTATTGCGATCATGCTGATGGACCCAACGTGCACGCACTGCTCGTCATTAGCGACGCATAATCGATGACGACCGCGCTGCTAATGACGATTGATTGGTCGCTTGTAAAGTACGTACAATAATATCAGAAAACAGATGTACAACTAATGCTTTGAACGAATGAAATTGACAATTGGTGTTTATGGGGGTCGAAAAACCGATGACAATGATCATCCAAGGCCTTCAAACGTCAGTTGTTGATACATCACGACTTCTAAAATAATGAAACTTCAACGTTCACTGAAAGTTCTATGACGTCTACTATCTTTAACATAATCTCTTAAAGATTAACCACTATCGCTCCACTGTGGATGAATTAGAATATTAATAATTAAAGTGCGGATGTTTCTGCATTTTTGAGAAATCGCATATATAAAATGCATAGATACGACGTGTTAAAATTACATAAAATATTCAGAGCAGAACAGTGTTTAATGCGATTATTATTATTATTATGGTATTCAACAAAATTTCAATTTTTAATTACATTCGTGAAAACGTAAAACTGCACAAACATCCGTAGACGATATACATAAACAGAATGCTGACTCGCGTTTATTTCTGAGTGACGAGAGTTTCAGATCTAAATACCGTTAAACTCACTCCGTAATTTTCCCTTTAGATCTATATCGTAAGCCATGCAAGGATTAAAATCATTTTAAACTTCGAGCGTCTATTTCTGAAACGTCTGAATATTTCACTAAGTCTATCGTTCAGAAAATGTTCTTTCCAACGTTACGTTTTCGCTATACTTTCAATTACTATCTCCAAGAAGCAACGTTTTTTTCTAAAGTACTTAACGTGAGCAACGTTGAAAGGGAAAATTGTCACGTGCGAGATGTAATTGAGACTTTCTGAAATCCCGCGCGGAGAAAGGAAAGTGTTTCGATGGTGCTTCACTGTCGCTTATCACCGATCTTCTTACGTGCTCATCTTTCTATGAAACTCGTGTTACGGCGAAAGCGTTCCGCGATATAGTGGATGACGAGGATTGCGAAGCTTACGGTGAACGACACGCTGGGTGAGGCATCTTTAAAAGGTAGTTTTTAAGCATAACTTAGATGGTGTATCGTTCTATACAGAAAATTTCATGTGATGTCCCTTACGTGTTAAGTGTTGATTGTCGCACATGTGGATTAGAATCACGGTGTGCGGTAGACTTACGGGTTAATCGAGTAACGATAAATCTTAGCGATTACACGGATCGACAACGTTCGATTCATTCTGTGGCGATAGTACGTGTGTAAGTAAGTAAAGTCATAATAGAGGTCTGTACAGAAGCGTCTTCGTGTCACGCGATGGATTACATGTTCTAGCGAAGGAATTTTATCAACGAAACTAACGTTTCTGCTACTCTGATTTCCACGTTCGGGGAGATTGTTTGCACGTTCAAAAAAAAAAAAAAATTCGAAATTCTGTTTGCACGCAGACAGAAAGACGCTTCTTCGACGATAGTGCTCTCAAAAAGGTTAATCGATTCTTCAGAACTTTAATTAATCATCGCACGTACACACCTAGGCGACGAGATCGTACCGAAACGAGACGGCCAAAAAATGAAAGGATGAGAAAGCGCAGAAACTTCATCTTTTTCTTCTCATTCACTTGTAAAATGCTCCTTACAAAGTTACATTTTCTACAGTTTCGTAAAAACCCGACTTTTCTGTTCCAACGACGTCAAACGATGACGATCCATGTTGCAAACTTGTTTCAGATTTGATCAATTTTATCGAACGAAAGCAGTTTATTTCTCGCTGTATTTATGTGGAAATTTTGTGCGCGAATACCTTCCAAAACAGTGTGTTTCGACTAGATCGTCGATTCCTGTTTGTTAGTCGAAAGAACATACGTCAAGATTCGGTTCACGACACCACGCGAGTGTAATCCATAAGAAAGTATGTGTATAGTCGAGTCAATAATTCTATTGAATGTTACAGATGAAAGTATATAATATTATAATTTTATCGAGGTGAAACGATAACAGTAGAAACGACAGGATTTTCGCGATTCCTTTCGTTATCTGGAGTTTAAGCGTACGTAATTTTATCAATGTTGCAAATAAAGCTACGTTTTCAGAGTCTATCGAGATCAAGAGAAAAGTTTATTACGGTTCCTCCAAACAACCAAGTTGAATATCAGTAATTTTATCGATGTTGCAAAGTGAACAAATCATAGTCCCAGAGTTTATTATCACCAATATCGGTGCACGATAAATCACAATACACAATGATTCCTCGTTGAATATTATAGATTCCTCTGGCTTGAGATCCAGTAATAAAAAAAGTATCGTAAAAATTACAATTTCATTGCAAAAGAGACGAATTGTACAGCTCTATTAAAAACCTCGAATGAAAATGTAAAAATATATTGAAAATTCAATTCAACATTTGTGCGACAGCCAATAATGTATATGCAGTTGGAAATCTTTGTTTTAGGAACAAAAATGTGAAGCAAAAACATAAATATCAACAAGAATATGGAAAAGAAATTTCAATAATTTTAATTAGGATGATCGATGATTACGGATAAGACGATACGAAAAGAAAAATATTTTGCGAAAGTTGTGTGAAATGTCATGTAAAGCATGTTTCAATGAGAAGTTGTTACGTCGCTGATGATTTATTAATGTGCGTAACATGATGACTGATTTTTTGTAGTATGTATGGACGCGACTAAAGCGCATTACGCGAATCTTTCGAATTTTTCGCCCATTCCTCCTCTCGAGGAACTTTGTGGATTTGTGTACCCCCATCCGTAACCCCAGCTGGCCTATTCCCTTAATAAGAAAGATGTATAAACGGATATTGTACAAATACAGATATGACAAAAACAAAATGCAAACTGTCGTTTGTTACTTTACTTTTCAGTTATACCTAACTAAACCTATATATCATTTGCAGGAAGACTAAGTGCATGTGCAATGATAAACAATACACTATATAAAACTTATATCATTTGTAGAGAGACTAAGTATATATGCAATAATAAATTATGTAATATACTATGTAAAAATTAAATACTACACAATATTCTTATTATTGTATTTTTAAATTATACAGTGCACTTTACTTCTGTAGCGGACGATGATTCCTCGACTACGAGTTTCGAACACTCGACTAGCACAAGCCGCAAGTGGCTGCGCGCCTAGCGTCGAGGTCCTACCGATCTTCGATGTTAAGCAAGCAGCGTGCGGAATCCCGCTAGGAGGGTGCCGGGGGGGGGCCAGCCTTTAGCGGGTAGTTATAACAACAAGCGTGTCTGCGGTACAGAGTCGCTGCCATCAACCCCACTGATATATACAGTCTTTTGAGGGGATTGATTAGACTTTCGTTACGCGTATCTTGACGATATTCTAATCGCCTCCCGAGACGAAAAAGAACACCGCGAACATATCTAGAACAGCTATTCGCAAGGCTGGTGGACCAGTATGGCATGCACGTCAATCCGACCAAGTGCGAGTTCGCGAAAAATGAGATCAAATTTCTGGGATACACGGTGAAGGAGCAGGAAACGAAACCGCTGAAGAAGTGAAAAGCGATTTTAGAGTTTCCAAAGTCTGATACCGTGAAAAAGCTTCGCAGATTCCTGAGTATGATGAACTTCTACCGAAGATTCATACCCAAGGCCGCGGAATTACAGACTCCGCTGAACCAACTTTTGAAAGGTCGGAAGTTAAAAGGTGACGCTCCGATCCAATGGTTCACCGAAGCGGAAACAGCATTTCAAGCGTTAAAAGAAGCGCTATCAAACGCCGCGTTGCTAGCGCATCCATCAAATCGTGCGAATCTCGCGATTATGATAGATGCGTCTGATTTCGCGTTGGGAGCAACTCTACAGCAGCAGGAGGAAGGTTCGTGGCGACCACTAGCCTTCTTCACGAAGTTCCTGTCGTCAGCACAGCGTAAGTACAGCGCTTACGACAGAGAATTGCTCGCCATTTATTCAGCGATTAAGCAGTTTCGGCACGCGGTGGAAGGACGGTCATTCACCGTTTATACAGACCATGAACCAATTACGTACGCATTCAGGCAAAAACCCGAAAAGTGTACGCCGCGACAGTTCAGATATCTCGATTATATCGGTCAATACACGACCGATATTCGACATATCAGCGGAAAAGACAATGAAGTGGCAGACGCATTGTCTAGAATAGAATCTGTGACCGCAGCCTTATATTACGAACGGCTAGCACAATCACAAAATACAGATGAGGAATTGAAGCGACTCCTCACCGCGTCTCGAACTTCGTTGTGTTTAAAGAAAATTAAACCCGTAGGTAGCGATGCTTCCGTGTATTGCGATACATCGACTGACGTATGCAGACCGTTCGTAACGCCTGCATACCGCAAACAAGTGTTTGAGTCGTTACACGGAAATGCGCATCCAGGGATTAGAGCGACAGTCAGGTTAGTCAAAAAACGTTTCGTCTGGCCGTCGATCGATCGCGATTGTCGACAATGGGCACGAAGCTGCGTAAGATGTCAACAGGCAAAAGTAAGCAAGCAGCGTGCGGAACCCCGCTAGGGATGTAGCGGACGATGATTCCTCGACTACGAGTTTCGAACACTCGACTAGCACAAGCCGCAAGTGGCTGCGCGCCTAGCATCGAGGTCCTACCGATCTTCGATGTTAAGCACGCAGCGTGCGGAACTCCGCTAGGAGGGGGTGACCGGGCCAGCCTAGCGGGTAGTTACAATAACAAGCGTCTTCTGGGGTAAGGAGTCGCTGCCATCAACCCCACTGATGAGTCTAGGCGGAACGCAAATTCTCTCTTTCTCTCTCCCACTCCTTACCACAAATCCTTTCCATTCGTCCTTCCACACATCCTTCACAAAACCTTCGTTCCTTTACTTCAATAATTATTTATTTTAACTGCGAAAATATAATATATTTCATTCAAAATAAATAATATTTATGATTCCTAACTAGAATAGACCGAAACACTCTCCGACTCGGAACACTGTCACCATGTAATTCTTATCTAATTTTTATAACATTTTCTGTCTTTCGTTGCCTTTTATATGTTAGGTATCGTAAAATTATCTTCCAAATAGTTAAATTCTCGAATCCAGCAAACATCTCAAAGGAGGGGAGTGGATTAACTGGAACGATATTCTTATTTTGAACCAGGATTTAAATAATTGTAATTCCGTCCCAGAGACGAATCGCGTGATATTTACAAGGACTATAGAAAAGCGGCCTTAATGTAAAACAGAAGGACCTTAAAAATAAAATTTTAGCTTCAGCTAGATTTTGAGATACTAGAGAAATAAAAAATACATAAAATTCTGCGTATAATAATATTATAAACGTTACTGTATACACTAATGTAATGTTAAAAATTCGAGAAATCTTAACATTTTGTCCTCTAATTCTAATGATCACAGTTTAATAAATTGGCGAAAAAGGTTGTACAGCAATATAAGGAACATTTATAAAATTTTATATTCAAAGGAGTTGCGGTTTATCCAAATCATTCGAGAGCTCGTATTGAATTGCTCGTCCAGCCTCGCCTGCCGATCATCATTCATCATGACTGTAGTCTTATCTCTGCTGGCGTACTATATTGATACATTATATTGCCATTATTGTACGAATTTGAAGTATTTCTTAATTCCCTAATATCATAAGAATTAGCCGAAACTAAAATTTTATGTATAAGGAAATTTTCAAAATCAAACGCGAAAAATACTTCGTCGTATTCAAAATTCCTGAAAATAAATCCGCAACGCTATTAATCTACTCATATTTAGAAATAGGCAACACTAATTGCGATGCGTCCAGTACAACCATACTGTAGGTTGGCAATAAATGAACACCTTATACAACTCTTGTATCGATGCATCAAGTGATTCAGGAACACGAATCCAGTGGAAGAATGGGCATTTTATAAACACAACGCTCCAAGAGACGCGATCATTCATTATCGCCACACTAATAATAAAAATAAAAATAACTGAAAATCGCCATAAAATAATGTCTCAACACTAACTCTAAAATTAAATTCAATGAAAAATATTATTAACACAAACTTCACAAAAACCAATACTTCGAATATTCTAATATTCTAATAAGGATTAATTAAAAACTTAATGATTCTATAATTTAAAATAACAGAAAGCAAGATAAATTTATAAAACACTAAGTCAACTATGCAAATTAACAATCAAAATTGTGAAAAACAATCGTGGTATAAATCGCAACTCTAAAGCAAACACGATTATTATTTCTTCGCAACTCTAATTTAAACCGTCATCAATTCCTCGCAACACTAATGAACAGGATTGAACCTATTTCACCACTCTAATTCAACCCGTAATCAATTTCTCGCAACACTAACAAGAAAAACCGCAATTTGCCCAAAACGATAATGAACGATGATGGAAAAGAAAAAACACAATTACAAATATTAAAAGAGCATAGTGACAAAGTAGTAACAAGAATGACCTCCTATGCTCTGGAATCATATAAACAATCCAGAAGATGAGAAGCCATTTGTTGTGACCCTCTTCGTGGCAGTTTGCCGGGCTTCTTCGGCTTCTAGCCTCTTCATTCTTCGAGCGCAATGCCCGCTGAAAGCTTACATCTAGCTCGAGTCTTTCTAATCGCGAACTAAAATATAACTCATAAAGGTGAAATGAAGAGATAAATCGCGGAAGCTGACCCTAATACACATGGACGACCATCCATCATAGCGATCGCTGTTCGTTCGCACGTGTGTGCTCGAGCAGAACCTACATAAACGTTCGCTTCGGAATCTACTCGCGATCTCCTCGCAACCGCGAACGCGATACTAAATTCGAAAAATCGAAGAGTAAAACCAGAAACAAGTGGCATGCTCCATTCGTACCAATCTCACTATCGATTTCTCAAATTAGATTTCCTGAAACAGGTTGGACACGCGAAAGGGGGACACACGACCAGAGACTGTGCCAACCTGCCCGGCCCTACCTACTTATAATTAAACACATTCAGATCAGAAAGTATGACACCTACCCTGACAGTCGCCCTATATTTAAAAAGTGACAAAACAGGCACACCAACACACTCACTCGACGATTCTCACACATACCATTCGAGCGCAGACCTAAACTAGAGAGGACGTCCCGGGACGCCTCCGACACCCGAGCTTAACACACAACTTTCACACTCTAATTTACGTACCATTTACCTGAAATCGACTGACAAATGGCTAGCGACCATAGCGTAAAACGTGATTAACACACGTTTATATTTACAGCTATATGCGAGATGATAATAACTACGGTAAGTTGTATATAATTACTACAGAAATTACATATGCAGTTTACATGGAATCATTATCATAATTGATAAAGCCACACTGAGAATCCTATGGTGGAAGTGAAAAATTTCTTAAAAAACGTAAAACATTTTGTTCCGAAAGATGCAGCGTTATTTGTGAAAATTTAAATTTTAACAACGATAAATGTTGGGACTAATAATTTGAAGTTTATTTATTTTATAATTATTAATTTTACATTCGACTTCAAAAGAAAGAGAACTATGAAGAATGAAATTTAAATACAACATGTTAGGATACTTACATCTTTAACTGTTGAAGTGGTAAGATTCTTGGAGGAGTAGGAGGAAGTGGAGATTGTAGAAGATCTATAACAAAACATCGAACATTAGAATTTATATTTAAAAGCAAAGCAAAGTCTTAAGTTGAAAATAATAAAAGATTCTTACATTCTCGTCTTTAGAGTCACCGTTGGATTTTCTCCAAGAAATGCAAAAAACTGATGCTGTGAAGCGTCTGTGACAAACGTCAAACATTATACTTTGTTGTTAAATTTCAAAAAATTGAACAAATTGAGATATAATATAAACTACTTACCATCTTGATCTCATGGAGAGAGCTTATCTTCTTAAACACAGACTCTACTATACCGAAAACGAATGTTGAATAAGAAAAAAATATAGAAAAAGAAAAATGAAAGACTATCAACGTGCGCGTTTAAGTACTCACTGATTCTAACTTCGCGAATTATAATTTAAATGAATTTCTTATCTAAGTTAATGAGAGCCATTTTGCTCAGAAAAATATTAAAATATTGCGCAACAAACACTGACTCTACCGACCGCATTGCGCGCGGTCACAAAAATTTTCTGAAAATAAAGCTGATTAAAAGGGAAAGAGCAAAGAAAATTCAAGTTCATTTAGAAAATGCCGCTATTTTTCTAAAAAATGATTATAAACTTGAGTATGCAATGGTTGGAAAGATATTGGTTGGAAATTATAAAGCATTCCCTATTAATAATTGCAGAAATACTTGTAGAAACTGCATTCTGAATGTTCGTTGTTAAAGTGAATATGCAGGTTAGTAATATATCACGTCGCATGTTATGAATATTCGAAAATGTTCGCACAAATCAAAATTTCACAGCTAAATGTATTTAATATACTATAGACGTGTGAAATTTTGTTCTAAATCGTTTAATTGCGCGTCAATATTCGGAAAAAGTACATTTTAGCAAAGTATGGTATAAAAAAATTTTGAATTTAATAATATACGAGAATAAATCCATTTGGAAGTAAATACCATTAAGCTACTACGATCTCCATAAAATAAAATAAAATATTGATTTAATCTTTTGCATTTTCATCCCATTTGTATCCCATGTAATTGCGAAATTACGTTTTATAAATTGTATTTCAAATATATATAAACTATATAACAAATGTTATCTAGAATGAATAAAATGTTACTAACTTTCCGTCAAAGTTCATCAGATTGTTTATTAATGCATTCTATGCTATCTTCGCAACCAAGGAATAACCTGCACAAAAAGAAAGCAAAAGTTGTAGCAAATGTGTCAAATGAAGGCAAAAAGTGAATCGACAACCAACTTCAAATTCTATTAAAAAGGCGTACGAGACAAAGTAATTATAACAGTGATAATTCAAGAATAATCAGCACGAAAAGCTTCAAAATCTTATTCGATTTCGTTATCTTGATGCTCAATGAATCGTCAAAGACACGAATTAATTAAGCGATACTGTAAATGGAAGCAAAAGAGTGTCGAAGAAGCGACGCCATCGGAGAAACGGTACCGATAAATTAGAAGAACCTAATGCCACGTAATAGATCTTATTGCGAGAAAATTCGACAGCCGAATGACTCCGTGACACGTCTTGTCCAATACTTCAGAAAATAGTAGGGGATGGGGCGATCTTAAACGAACAGGCACGATGATTAAGACGAACAGAAACACTGTGTTCCTGTTACTGTTTTGAAACTCGATACTCGAGTTTCAAGACGTTCTACGTCTTGCTTTGTTTGATAAATGAGAAACTATATTCTATAACGCAATAGAATTTTTATTTTGTATAGACGTACATTCTTAATAAATAATTGTTGGATTTAGTATTAGAATTGTTAAGTTACTTACGCAGTACAAAGTTAAAAATAAATAATTGTTGGATTTAATATTAGAATTATTAATTTAATTACGCAGTATAAAGTTAAAGATTTAAGAGACAAGTATAGAAGTGTGTGTGTAAAACCATATAATAAAATACGTGTCTATATGACAATAAATTAGTCAATCACAAGGTTATAATATCTGTACTGGTTAGGATTGAAAGTAAATTTCGGTATAAAGTTATAAATTACTTTTAGCATTTATAATTTTATACGTCTGTCCTGTCTGAATGTTTATATGCCATTATTTATTTAATTGTTGAAAATTATACGTAATAATTACTTGGTTAAATCTTACCTTGAATTGAAGCCAAGAATGCACGTTTTATCTTAAAAATTCATAACACAGATACAAATCTAACAGCTATTGATTTATATTTTTACCTCAAAACTTCTGACACGTAAAAACATTAACCGATGACACGTTTTTCCGGATGATTTTTCCGGATATACTTCCTTCTTTACAGATGAGGTGTGCTTTATGTCGCCATGCTTTCCGTTTAAAACTCGATCGTGAGGAATATCGTTTACGTTCGAGAATCGTAGGGAGTCTATTGCGTATTTCACCGTGTAGTGGCGCTGTAATCGCCCATTTCGCACGAAATAATGATTTGAAATAAAAAATAAAAACTCTGATCTAAATTAAATACACAAAATTCATAAAAAATTCTTAAAGAGGAACGAAGATATTTGAATGAATATTTAAATATGATATGAATTATATTTAAATATTTAATTAAAATTGGAATTACATTGTGATTTATTTTACAAGATATTGAAATTATTATAATTTTTATTAACTGCTCTATGTTACTATATCTGTGTGTGTGTGTGTGTGTGTGTGTGTGTGTTTGCGTGTATTACTACATATTATTATATATTTCTGTAAAAATTGAAATTCTATTTTCAAAGTACAAAATTAGATTTTATTAATTAATAATAATCGAAGAGATAACCTAAATGAGAAGCTCGTTTAATCTTGCCGACTTTCATCTTATTGTTAGTATCCTTTATAAACTTTGGAATATTATATAATTTTGTAATATTATATAACATATACATTATGAAGCATATACATATATCGATTAAGTATCGAACAAACATGTTAACAATTATGTAATAAAAAGAGGAAGAAATATAAATATCTTTGCCTTCACCGCAATAAATCAAATTTCATTACATCTTCATGAAACTCTAACGGATTTATGAATAATTGTAATGAAGTCTGTTTGAATTCTACGGTGCCATTTTGAATTTCATGGCGCCTTCAAATACTTCGAAATTTCCCTCACAATTCACCAGTAATCTGTAGAAAAGAAAACCAAGACTTCCAGATGAATACACAAAAGGGACAAATTCCATAAAATTAAAGGAACAATTATTCAAATCAAATCAAGTCACTTCGAATCTTTCAAAATACTTTCGGAAACTTTCATGACAAAAAAAAAACACTCAACGAGAAAAGGATAATTTAGTTATAACATACAGTAATATTCGATAAATTATTGAGTAAAATATCTTGATCAAACGACGTTAACATAGTTAACGTGGATACGTTGAAAAGATAATGATGAAAGTTTCATGCAGCCAATAAACTTCACGTACATCACGTCTTCACAACTTGACGATCACCACCCCAATAATCCCACAGCCAATAAATACGCGTCATGAACTTTGGGCGGCGGAGGGGGGGAGATATGAGGCGCGAAAATACGATTCGGCCGAATTATTAGTATTCTACAAAAATACTTTCAACAATGAGCATATTATGCCGTACATAGTTAAACATGAATATCTGTACACAATCTTAAGCAGTAATTTAGCTTAATCGAGCAAAATTGATTATTAATTAGTAAACACTACAACATTTTACAATTTAATTAAAAAAAAAATTAATTTCAATGATTTACAACAAAAATTTGCATTTATTACGTGTATATTTCGAAGCTAATATTACAGATTATATTTACAATCAACTATTTTATTCCAATATTCAATGTAGTTTGTGAAAAATTTAAAACTACTTGCAAATGTACCACTATTGATTTAATAAACAAAATTTGAAAATTTTTATCAATCTATTCTAAAAAACGTAAATGAAACAAAGTGAAAGCTAGGCGTCTTAAACAGATAACTCCGGATAAACAACCAACAAAATATATTTAATATTTTAATAAATTACAAAGATGAATAACACACTTTTCTCGATGAATGTTAACTAAAGAATACTTTTCAACTGGATTTCTTATAGTTATATATATAATGGTATAAACATCCAAATTCGCTATGATAATGAAATAATTGAAATACCAATTTACAAATTTTTACTATTTTATGAATTGGCGCTGTTCAATCTCTCGAAATAGTACCTCTCGATGGAATGACTGAACGAACGTAGGTGGCGCTGACTTCTCTCTCGATGAGGTAACAGTCGCTACAAACCTGTAGGTAGGATGATGATAATTATAATTATCATTATTATTATTATTATTATTATTATTATTATTATTATTTGTAGTATTGTGATTGAAATAATTATCATCACAATACGTACAAAATTGGTGACCCCGACGTGATCTAAAAATTCTATCAAGATTCAATAAAGCATGGCCACGCCACGTTCGCCAATTCGAGGTCAAATTATACCGCCAATCGAAGAAGCACATATCCCACAAGACTTAGAAGCTTCAGCAATCAACGCAATTATAACACAGTACTTTCCACCTTTCGATAAGGAAAATCCCAAACTCTGGTTCCATCAGGCAGAAGCAGCCTTGAGAACAAGCAGAATAACCAACGACTCCTTGAGGTTTGATTATATAATTCAACACTTACCAACCGATGTATCGCGTTTATTAGAAAACATCTTAGATACACCTCCCGTTTCAAATAAATACGAAACATTAAAAAATAAACTCTTGGAATTATTCGGAAAATCAGAAGAAACAAGAGTTCGTCAACTGCTCAGAACTTGTAGGATGGGTGACGAAAAACCGTCACACTTCTTACAACGAATGAGAAGTTTAATAGACAAAAATGTTCCAGAAACAATTCTAAAAACCATTTTTTTAGAACAAGTTCCACCATCTCTCCATAATATTTTGATAATAAATCAAGACGCAGACTTATCTAAATTAGCATTAATTGCAGACCAAATAATAGAATTTAATTTACCTCAAATTTCAAACATAGATAAAACCAATATAGTTTCACAAAATCAATATAAAACTGATCATAGTTATCTGGAAAGCATCATGGCAGATAACCAACAATTAAAAGGCAACTTGGCGGCCATGCAACATCAACTGGCCGAATTAACATATAAAATTGCGATGATGGAAACTAATTTTTCCCGTCAAAGATCATTAGAAAGAAGACCTCGATCCCGTGACCGACGATCAATATCCCGCGGACGAAGATTTCCAGCTCGACCATACACACCAGCAGAAGGACTATGTTATTATCACTTCAATTTCGGACCAAGAGCTTATAAATGTCAAAAACCATGTAACTGGTCACCTACTATCACTGAAACAACTCAACAGAAGGAAAACTAGGAGCACGTCTCACAGTTCAGACGACGCTAGGAGACGTACAAAGCAGTCGTCTAATCGTTTTCGACCGTAAAAATAAATTATCTTTTTTAATTGACACAGGGGCTGACATCTCCGTATTGCCACTAAGTATATCAAAAGGAAATCTCACCCCTTCCGATTTTAAGATTTATTCTGTAGATGGTACACCGATATCGACCTACGGTGTCAGAATGTTAACTCTGGACCTCGGTTTGCGGCGTCCATATACCTGGAAGTTCATCGTCGCAAAAGTACGACAACCTATTATTGGTGCAGATTTTCTAAAACATCACGGTCTTCTGGTCGATCTTAAAAACAGACGAATTATAGACGACTGTACTAAATTACAGAAACTGGCACAGATATCTACAAATAACTTTCATTCAATAACTACAATAGGTAAAGAAAACAATGACAAATACATTAAATTATTAAAACAATATATAGATGTTACGAGACCTACGCAAGGACTTGAACCTCCAAAACATAAGATACATCACCATATCATCTGTTCAGGAAGACCATGTGCAGAAAGACCTCGAAGATTAGCACCTGACAAGTTTAAAGCAGCCAAAGAGGAATTTCAATTGTTAATACAACAAGGTATTTGTCAACCCTCTTCTAGTGAATGGGCTAGTCCACTGCACATGGTCCCTAAAAAAAACGGTACCTGGAGATTATGTGGTGATTATCGTAAACTAAATTCACAGACAATACCAGACAAATACCCTATACCTCACATACATGACTTCACTCACGCGCTGGACGGAAAAACAATTTTTACTACTTTAGACCTAGAACGAGCATATCATCAAATTCCGATGGCACCAGAAGATCGTGAAAAAAACGGCAGTAATTACGCCATTTGGTCTTTTCGAATATAATGTAATGCCTTTTGGTTTAAAGAATGCGGCACAGACCTTCCAGCGTTTTATGGATACAGTAATCAGAGGTCTCGACTTTGCATTCTGCTATATTGATGATCTACTTATTGCCTCCACCAACGAGTCTGAACACTTTGATCATTTACGACAAGTTTTTGAAAGATTAAAACAATATGGAATCTCTATTAATTCAACAAAATCCGTTTTTGGAGCATCAACAGTACAGTACTTGGGGTACCAAATTAGCCAGAAGGGAGCCAAGCCTGTACCTGAAAAAGTCAAAGCCATAATAGATTTTCCAAAACCTAAAACCATTGTTGAATTAAGACGTTTTCTCGGAATGATTAATTTTTATCGTAGATTTATTAAGAATGCTGCTACTATTCAAGCTCCGTTAAATTCTTTTATTCATGGTTCTAAGAAAAATGATAAAAGAAGTATTATTTGGACAGAGGAAGCCGAAGCAGCATTTTTAAAATGTAAAGACTCGTTGGCGGACGCAGCTCTATTGGTACATCCAAAAATTGATAATCCATTACTTTTAATTACCGACACTTCAAATTTAGCTTGTGGGGCTGCACTTCAACAAAAAGTAAACGGTTTGTGGGAACCTATAGCTTTCTTTTCAAAAAAATTCTCACCCCAAGAAGTGAAATACAGTACATATGACAGAGAACTTACTGCAATCTATAAAGCAATTAAACATTTTAAACATCTTCTTGAAGGACAAGACTTTACGATACAGACAGACCACAAACCACTAACCTATGCATTTCATCAAAAATCAGACAAAGCCTCACCAAGACAGTTACGACAACTAGACTACATCGGACAATTTTCTACAAAAATTACCTACATTTCTGGAATTAATAATGAAGTGGCAGACGCTTTATCACGATTGGACGTTATCAGTATGCCAATCGTGGTGAGCACATCAGAACTTGCCGAACAACAATTAAAAGACCCTGAATTAACACAGGTCTTACAAAGTACAGTCCTACAGTTAAAGAAGTTAAAAATAGACAATTCAGATAAAATAATATATTGTGATATTTCCACAGAAATAATTAGGCCATATATACCATTAGTGCTACGTAAGAAAATCTTCGACAGCGTACACAACTTCGCTCATCCCAGCGGAAGAGCTACAAAACATTTAATTGCCAAAAAATTTGTATGGCCTGGGATGAATAAAGATATTTTACACTGGGCAAGAAGTTGTGTGAACTGTCAAAGAAGTAAAATAAGTAGACACATCAAAAATCCACCGAAACATATCGTTGTTCCAGAGCGTTTTCAACATATCCACATTGATATCATTGGACCGTTACCGACGATCGATAATTACAGATACTGTTTAACTATGATCGATCGATTCTCCAGGTGGCCTGAGGCGGTTCCGTTAAAAGATACAAATGCAGACACTATTGCAACAGGATTCTATGCCACATGGATTGCGAGATTCGGCGCCCCGTCAACTATCACTACAGATCGCGGTACACAATTCGAATCTCAACTTTTCAATTCCTTAACAAAACTCATCGGATGTAGGCATATCCGCACTACAGCGTATCACCCTGCATCCAATGGAATGATCGAACGGTGGCATAGATCCCTGAAAGCAGCAATTCGTTGTCACGAAAATAAAAATTGGATAGAAGTACTCCCGACAGTAATGCTCGGTTTGAGGAATAGTTATAAAGATGATATACAAGCAACCGCGGCTGAGATGGTATATGGTACACCCCTCCGGTTACCCGGAGAATTCTTCGTGGACAATGACTCAGACACAAACTTCACCATTAGTAAATTCAGAGACTATATGCAAACAATACGCCCTAGACCAACGAGACATCACTCAAAACGTTCATACTTCATATTTAATAATCTTTTTGACACATCTCATGTATTTGTACGAGTCGATCATATTAAACAACCTCTGGAACAACCTTATGAAGGTCCATATCGTGTATTAAAACATATTTCAGACAATGTATTTTTAATTGAGTATAAAGGAAAAGAAACTACTATCTCTACGGAACGATTAAAACCAGCATTTATAGAACTACACCAAGAACAGCAACATAAAACCTATAAGAAGACAAATATATCGTCTGCTCGCTCTAATGGATCGAGCGACTTGAAGGGGGGTGATGTAGCGACTGTCATCTCATCAAGAGAGAAGTCAGCGCCATCTGCGTTCGTTCGGTCGTTCCGTAGAGAGGTGCGATTTAGAGACATTGAGCAGCGCCAACTCATAAACTAGCAAAAATTTGTAAATTGATAGTTCAATTATTTAGTTGTCATAGTTATTAAAAATGTTTATACCGTTGTATATATAATCATAAGGAAACAATTGTAAAGCATTCTTCTGTCGACATTCATTAAGAGAACTACGTTATTCATCTTTGTAATTTATCAAATATTAAATATATTTTGTTGTTATTCGTTCAAAGTTAATTATAATTATTATCTTTATCATTATTATTATTATTATTATTATCGTTATAATTCTTTGTAGTACTGTAATTGAAATAATTATCATAACAGTACCTACAATTTTTTACACGGTAGCGCCATCTGTTGCGAAAATGCAAATTTATTTTTTGATACGAGTTAGTACCAATATTAATTCTGTATTAATTGCATGCTATTAATTAATTACGTTGAAAATTAAAATGACTCTATACAGGGGACATTTACTAATGTTAAAGCTTTAATTTTATTCCTAAAGAGTTCAGAAATTCGGTTTCTAGGCCAAACTATTTGATTTTCCAGTTTCTCTATGAGAATGATGGCTATAAAATTTCAACTGCATATGAATGGATTAAACTTTTATTTGCAAAAAAGACTAATTAAACAGATTAATTTGTATTAATATCCATCTAATTGTACCTTCAACCTGCTTAATTTAAAGCATAATTAACAATCTGCTTTCAGCATATTGCTGTAATTCTATTGCGTTGCAATAATAATTTTAAAAATGACTAAAGAAAGGAAATAATTGAATAAGATTAAATTCGACAATTATATGATAAACAATTATGTTATACAGTTGATTTATGCTTGTGTTATATTTCATTCATAGAAGTGAATATACATATCTTCGTTGCACGATATAGGTGGCGGCAAAAGTGTACAGTGATTTCTTGTTTAGCTTGTTAATTCGATTTATACAAATATGAACTTTTTTTTTAATGATATATAGATCATTTTTTTAATTAATTTTGCTGATTATAATCTTGTCTGCTGATTAAGTGCTGTTGTGCAATATGCACGAGTCGATAAAGTTTGACATTAAAGAGATTAAAACCGATCTTTTACGCGCGATAAATGAATGTTCCCAACGTGGATTATTGCATACTACGAAATGGTGCGTATAATTTTCAATAGAAATTTAAATAAAATCTTGATTTCATGCGTATGAGGAATAAGGAATATATGCTTTTCTTTATAGGCTAGCTGAATTGAGTTACTCCTTGAAAGACGTCAAAGTAGACGTTCTCGACACTACTGCTGACTTGTATTTAGCGGATACAAGCGAAGAGGAAGATACATACATCTTAGCGAAAACTTATTTTGACTTGAAAGAATATGACAGAGCTGCTTATTTCACAGAGGAATGCAAAACGCCAAAAGTTCGATTTTTATATTTATACTCTCGCTATTTATCAGGCGAGAAGAAAAAGATAGATGACATGACGGTGGTGCCTCCAGATCCTTTAAAAAATGAAAGTTTGAGATTATTATGCTCCGATTTGAGGAAAGATCATATGGCAGACAAACTTGATGGTTTTAGTCTTTATCTTTTTGGTGTAACTTTAAAAAAATTGCAGCTTACTAGGGAAGCGATGGATGTATTGGTTGAGGCAACTCATAAGCAACCAATGCATTGGGGATCATGGTTAGAATTGGCTTCTTTAATCACAGATAGAGAAAAGCTTGAAAATCTCTGTTTACCTAATCATTGGATAAAGCATTTCTTTATGGCTCATATGTATTTAGAACTGCAGTTAATAGATGAAGGTTTAGCATTATACTGTAAATTACAATCAATGGGGTTTGAAAAAAATGGTTATGTACTTGCTCAAACTGCAATGACTGTAAACTACAGAAGAGGCAAGTAAACTTATAAAACATGTGATTAACAAAGACTTTATAATTACTATGATATGTTATATGGTATATTAAATTATAGTGTTATTGTTTTAGATGTTGATAATGCTATAGAAACATTTAAGAAAATAATAAAAGCAGACCCTTATTGCTTAGATAATATGGATACATATTCTAATATTCTTTATGTAAAAGAAATGAAAGTTGAATTGGCATATTTAGCTCATAGAGCAACAGAAATTGATAAATACAGATTAGAAACATGTTGCATAGTAGGTAAGTTTTTTGCATCTTAAGACAAAGAAGCTGTAAATATACTATTGTGCTATTTAATTAAAGGGATATCTTTTAGGAAATTATTACAGTTTAAGGGGAGATCATCAAAAGGCATCAATGTATTTTCATAGAGCATTAAAATTGAATCCACAGTATCTTTCTGCTTGGACATTGCTTGGTCATGAGTTTATGGAAATGAGAAATACAAATGGTGCTATTCACAGCTACAGACAAGCTATTGGTATGGGCTTATGTTATATATACATATAAAATTGAACATGAACATCTATTTGTCTAGCAATTTTTTTTTTATATAGAAGTCAATAAGCGAGATTACAGAGCATGGTATGGTTTGGGTCAAACATATGAAATTTTGAAAATGCCATTTTACGCCCTTTACTATTACAAACAGGCTCAGTTATTAAGGCCTCATGATAGTAGAATGGTGCAGGCACTAGGAGAAGCATATGAAAAACAAAATAAAATACAAGACGCATTGAAATGTTATTACAAGGCATGCAATGTTGGTGATATTGAAGGAATGGCATTGTTAAAATTAGCCACGTACGTATTAAAATTTGATCTATTATGTAGTAAACTAAAATTTAAATATATATTTTAATGTACTGTAGGTTATATGAAAAATTAGGTGAACATGATCATGCAGCATCAGCGTACACGGATTTTGTAATGGATGAATTTATAAATGCAGATAGAGCTGATTTGAGCCACGCGTACAAATATTTAACACAGTATCCTTTAAAACGAGAACAATTGGATCATGCTAATCATTATGCACAAAAATGTTTGCAATTTGACGAAACAAAAGTGTTCGCGAGAGTTCCATCTCTTCCGCCACCCACCCCCTCTGCCGGGGTCGTGGCGCGTGGAACCATCTCGAAACAGGATTGCGTCATCCACGTATGTTCGCGAGAGTTCCATCTCTTCCGCCACCCACCCCCTCTACCGGGGTCGTGGCGCGTGGAACCATCTCGAATCGGGATTGCGTCAGCCACAAAGGGCCCGCCGCAACGGCTTCCGCGGCGCGGCATAGAAACAAAGACTGGGTATAACCGTCTTTATATCCATATATGGATACGACGTGCGATATTTACCCCAGTCTTCGCCCATCACGTGACCACCCTGGGGTAGGGGCACCGGGGCGATATATACGCCTCCCTCGGACCCGGAACGGATTCGTCACGAGTCGCCCGGAGTCATCTTACGCAATCGGCAAATTCAGCAAGAATCGGGTCAAGGTCCGAAAGAAGTTCTTCCGGTCCCATCGGCGTACCGCGTACCTTGTATCCTCTATCAAGCGATACCGAGGGCTAATGCCCCGCCTATATCAGCGCGTAATAATAAAAATATACAGTCCACTCAACGATTAAATAAGCACGAACTCGTCACGCAAATCCGGACGCGCTAACAAAAAGAAGAAGCCAAAGCATTACTAAGAACAATTGCACAAAAGAGAGGAAAATTTGAGCATTCGATGGTGGTAATTACTTAGAATATTTTACTTTATAATCAAGTAATATAACAAATTTTTAATATTGTGTCAATTATAGGTGGAAGATATGAATGAAACAGAAGTTATCGAACAAGGAGAAAGAGCAGATGTTACACCAGGAAGTCAATTATCACCGATGAATTTGTCATTTATGCCTACACCGTAATATACTACTTAATTCTTTAAGTTGTCGGTTTATACATTGTACATATTTTTAATAAATGGAGAAATTATCTCTTTTACAACAAAGTTTTTATTGTGAAATTATACAAACTTATACAATAACTTATACAAATACTTTTTCTTACAGATAACGGTTTTAAAAATAGTAAATATTATTAAAGTTAAAATTAAAAGTTATTCAAATTAAAAAGTCATATTATAAACATTTAAGATTCTAGATAAATCAACATATACAGGTACAGTCATAAATTCGGGATATTCATAATAAAGGTGTCGCATAGGTGAGGGCGCTGGTGGTATAGTCGTCATTCTTCTCAGAGGGAAAAAACTCGAATTATCGTTTAAAGATAATAGCATCCATTGCGAATAAAAAATGTAAGCCAGTGGATTTTCTCGTAATTCCTGAGAACTAGGAGAAGCACAACTGCATCTTGGAAAACTATTTGTGCGATCAGGTAAAATCGTGGACCATTGTTCCGCTATAATATTCATATTACAGGTTTCAGCGCGGTTTTCGAAACCAGAATTAATCGATGAAGTTCTTTGGAATAATGGAATCCGTTTATGTCTTATTTGTAAAAGTCCATCTACTGAGTCTTCATTGTCCGCCATATAATTTAATTCTTCGTTCGTATTTTTGCTCTGTAGAGGAAATTGAATAACATATTTATTTGGTTAGGTACGATAGAATGATAATAAAGAAAATGGAATAAAAAGATTGTAATCTTACCTGAAATTGGCGAATTTCAAGATCGATACGTGATCTGTATCGTTTTCTGTGCCGCTTTGCTTTAATTGAAATTACTTCAACCTCGTCATCGCTAGAATAGTTGTCTGTCTGCGTAGTTTTTTTACATTTAATATTCTTCCGTTTTAAACTTTTTTTTGGATGTTTTTGAAGAATTTGATTTATATTTAGTCGAATCATTTTGTGGACAACTGCGTTTTCCCTCTTGTATTTTGCTTTCATTTTTATGTTCGATATGACTTTCAGTTTTTTCTTCATGAGATATAATTTTTTGTTTTTTAATATTAACACTAAATTTAGTTAATCTCTTTTTTAGTTCTTCAATCCTGCCCAGTTTTAATCGAGATGTAATTGAAAAATCATTAAAGGAATGGTCGTTCCCCTTATCATGAAAGAAATTATTTTGTTCCGATTCCTCGGTTTGTTTCGGAAACGTTGAAGACGAAGTGCATTGTTCTTCTAAGGCTATATGGAATTTTATATCGTTTTTATGGACTAATGATGTATTCATTGTAACGTCGTTAATCGCGTCGCTGCATTTTTCGTTAGAAGAACCAGAATGTTCCCTAGCTGTCATCATTTTATCATCGTCACTGTTTTCGTTGAACTCATCAAAAGGTATCTCTCCACTATTATCTTTGAAAGTAATGAAATTTTTTAGTGTTTTAAAAAATTCATTATTTTCCATGCAACGCAAACAGGTTGAGTAAAATCTGGACAACAAAGGATGCAAGTTGACATAATACTTCATGATACAACTCTTTACGATATACTTGAAATGTTTTTTTATGATACATATAATCAATGAATACAGGTTCCGTAGCTTGAACATGTTTTTTTTTCTTGTATATTTCCTTGACAGATCACCAAGAAATTGAATGCACCGATTACTTTCGATTGCTTTCGTTTCGTTGACTTTCGTATATTCGATATAGTTTTCTGTAAAATTGATAAAATTGAATTTTATTATATTTTAAACACGCACGTTCACAATATGTAATGCTTATGATACGAAAAAGTACTTGTGTATCGAAATACTGATGTCTTTGAACACAAAATTAGAAAATGTTGATCATTAAATTGTATAGACGGTATATTAAAAATCTGTTGTGTGATGAAATACAATTGGTGAATTTCGCTAAAATTTTGCGCGAGATAATCTTGTCGAATAGTTCTCCAAGCACCAAAGAAGTTTATCGTTACGTAAATATTGTTAAAATTTCAGATAATTTAAAACATAATTGGTGTTAATTTATCTATAAAGTGACGTCGCAATATAGCAGACGCTGTTACCACACTGGTTTCAGTAATAAATGTTAATTAATTAACGACATTATTTCTATTTAATTTTTCAAGATAATATCACCGCATAGATATTTAACAAGTGTAAAATCATCTTTGACACTTAATTACTAATTGTCTCTAACTCCTCTCGACTTATTTCTTTTCTTGCTACTTTCAAATGACAGTACTTACGTTATGAGTTTTGAAGTATCGATGGCTGCTGCTTCTGCTTGAATTTTTCTTCTTCTTCAGTATGATAGCCGATAGACTGTATGATATTACACTAGCAAGCAAAGCAACCACTTTTCAATTTTCCGTATAAATCGAAAGAAACTTGTCTAAGACACTTGTCTTCTTCAGTATGATAGCCGATAGACTGTATGATATTACACTAGCAAGCAAAGCAACCACTTTTCAATTTTCCGTATAAATCGAAAGAAACTTGTCTAAGACACTTGTCTTCTTCAGTATGATAGCCGATAGACTGTATGATATTACACTAGCAAGCAAAGCAACCACTTTTCAATTTTCCGTATAAATCGAAAGAAACTTGTCTAAGACACTTGTCTTCTTCAGTATGATAGCCGATAGACTGTATGATATTACACTAGCAAGCAAAGCAACCACTTTTCAATTTTCCGTATAAATCGAAAGAAACTTGTCTAAGACACTTGTCTTCTTCAGTATGATAGCCGATAGACTGTATGATATTACACTAGCAAGCAAAGCAACCACTTTTCAATTTTCCGTATAAATCGAAAGAAACTTGTCTAAGACACTTGAGAAATTTCAACTCGGAAGAGACTTGTCTCTACCAGACTTGACAAATTCTAACTCGGAAGAGACTTGTCTTCACCACGACTGTCAAACTTCAAATGAAGCAGAATATTGTTTATAAAGGGTTGAAATACCAAGTATCCTGTTTCCTGATTGGTTGGTCAGTTAACGGCCAGGAAGTCATTTGCAAATCCGGGAATAATTGTCCCTTCCGAAAATTTCAATAATAACACTTTGTATTTACTTCTTCAGGTCTTCAATTTACTGCCATTCATCTGTACATTGTTTATTCTTTATATTGGTAGAAAGCGTACTTACACTATTCTGACTAGACCGAACTCTATCTCCGAATTTTTTTGTACTTAATTTTGTACCTAATTCGGAATTTATACCCAACTCTATACCTGGTGTCCCTCTGTCTTTTTTAAAGTTTAGAAATGGGATCAAGTCTGTACATTAAGTCAAAAGCTTACGACAGCTATAGAGTTCAAAAGAAAATTTCCATTTTTTGAAAATTTTAAAATGATATTTAGTAATGTCCCGTACCTTTGTTACATTATGTCAGGTACGGGACGCACATTAGCGATGTCTCGTACCTTTGTTACATTATGTCAGGTACGGGACACACATTAGCGATGTCTCGTACCTTTGTTACATTATGTCAGGTACGAGACACACATTAGCGATGTCTCGTACCTTTGTTACATTATGTCAGGTACGGGACACACATTAGCGATGTCCCGTACCTGAGATATCTATGTTAGATACGCTTTCACAAAATCCTTTTTTTATTTTTCAATACAGCTTTACTACTAGCTTTACTAGGAATTCTTTCAGTTAATTTATTAAAATTTTCAACTGTCTGAATAAAATTTTCATTAGGTACTTTTGCGAAAGTGAAACTCATAATGGATGTTTTCGGACTTTTTTATCAAACTCTTCTCGCAAGAACATAGGTGGATTAAGACAGCCAATTTATGTTTATTAAATTTTTATTAAATTTTTTAATTTTTTAAATATCGTTTTAAATATTCTTTTGAATATCACTTTACGAAGCGTTATAGTAAAAATTATTCTAAAATAAATTGTAATTCTTAGTTGTTAGGAAAAATTCTAAATTTACGCGGTCATTCAAATGGTCTGGAAGTTTTGACTGGGTAATGGGGTAATAAATTTTGAAGGGTCGCAGTTAATCTTATTTTGCCTGTAGGTCTTACCTGCTGTGAGATTTATTTACTTGCTTTCCAAATGTAAGGAAGATACCTTGAAAAGTTTAATTTTAGAGATTTTTCAGTTTTAAATATTCGATAATATTAAATTTTAACAAATGTGACAAAATGTTAAAAATTAGATTAGATTCTTTATAATAGTATTATAAAGTATATAATAGTATAATAGTATATAGATTCTATTATAGATTCCATTATAATAATATTATAAAATAGTATAGGTTTGCAAATCTTAAAGTACTTAAAATTATTTTTCAAGGCATTATTTGATGCAATGACTTTAGTACTTGTTTATATTAGGGACGCAAAGGTAGAACTTTAATAATTATGGAATACTGTTATAGGATACGAAAACTCACGCAAGCATATAAACACGCGAGAATGTGCACACGCACGAATGTATATATACCTAGGTACATGCATGAATGTACGCGGGAAATTAATAGTCGCGTACACATATATGGATGCAACACGAAAATACGTACATATTCATTGTTGCTTCAATATAATTTAATTATTCTTGTCATTTTTTAAATATGATTGTTATGTCTGTTAATGAAATTTTAATAAATGTTTTCGATACGTATATCGAATTACTTGTAAAAAAAATTAATTCTAAAGTTTAATTTTTTTGTACACAGAATATGAAAAAACAGCTCTTTATTTTATTTTGCTATATTTTTTTGTTACAGGCTCTTTTAAACACAAGTAAATAGTAAGATATATAATATACAACGTTTGAAATAAGGTTTCTAAGGTCGCGCGCAATTCAATAGAGCATGGCGGCCATATTGACTATGTTCTCCCAACCCAGTACCAAGGATGTTTGTGCGTGCCTGGCACCACTGCTGTTACATCGCGGTCGTTGTCGTTGTTAACGTCGTCGTTGTCGTTATTCTTACTATCGTTGTTCCTGTCGTTGAATTGTAATTGCCGTTGACGTACGAAGATATCGAACAGTTCAAAACGTGATCGTAACACATTGATAGGATTAACGCTTTCTGCATGCGAGATGTCAAATCAAATATGTCTAAAATGGAACAGTTTTTTAAACAACATCGCAACGAGTTTCGAAAGTCTTTGGGAAGAGGAAGGTTTAGTAGATGTGACATTAGCAAGCGATGGACAGTGTCTTACTGCTCACAAAGTGATTCTCTCAGCAAGTAGTCCTTTCTTCAAAAAAGTTTTCCAGGTTAGTTTTCGATGTTCTCTACTTCACGTTGACGTTTTGACAGCGAATAGTTTGATTATTGAATAAAACTTTTCGTTGATCGATCAATAAGTACGAACAAATTCGTTAAACAGTAATCGTAGAGTTTTTGAGGTTAATCTACCGTAAATAATGTCACATTTTGAATATGTCGTAGTTGGCTGTCATATGGTTTTATATGTTGCGACACATGTCATAGTTTAACAGGAAATATAATTTTTTCAATCTCTCTTACATTATAGACAAATCCTTGTCAACATCCAGTTATAATACTTCAAGATGTGCACTTCAGCGAGCCTTACTTATATTTATATATAAAGGAGAAGTAAATATCGAGCAGAAATTTTTAATTTACAAGGAATTAAATATTATTAGAGCGATTGTTTCGACGTACATATAAAGTGGAATTTAGAAATCTTTAGACTCACATTTTAGAAGCTAAATAAAACATAGGGAGAGAGTTGAATAACTAATTCCATAGGCACAACTCCAAAAGTTCAGAATGTCATTAATTAATTAATTAATCAATGTAATCAAACAAGTGCCTCCATTTTGTAGCGACTGTCATCTCATCAAGAGAGAAGTCAGCGCCATCTGCGTTCGTTCGGTCGTTCCGTAGAGAGGTGCGATTTAGAGACATTGAGCAGCGCCAACTCATAAACTAGCAAAAATTTGTAAATTGATAGTTCAATTATTTAGTTGTCATAGTTATTAAAAATGTTTATACCGTTGTATATATAATCATAAAGAAACAATTGTAAAGCATTCTTTTGTCAACATTCATTAAGAGAACTATGTTATTCATCTTTTACCTACAGGTTTGTAGCGACTGTCATCTCATCAAGAGAGAAGTCAGCGCCATCTGCGTTCGATTGGTCGTTCCGTAGAGAGGTGCGATTTAGAGACATTGAGCAGCGCCAACTCGTAAACTAGCAAAAATTTGTAAATTGATAGTTCAATTATTTAGTTGTCATAGTTATTAAAAATGTTTATACCGTTGTATATATAATCATAAGGAAACAATTGTAAAGCATTCTTCTACCAACATTCATTAAGAGAACTACGTTATTCATCTTTGTTATTTATCAAATATTAAATATATTTTGTTGTTATTTGTTCAAAGTTAATTATAATTATTATCTTTATCATTATTATTATTATTATTATTATTATTATCGTTATAATTCTTTGTAGTACTGTAATTGAAATAATTATCATAACAGTACCTACAAAATTGGTGACCCCGACGTGATTAAAAAAAAGAAAAAAACACCGACGTGATTAAAAAGAAAAACAAGATACAAGAAAGCATGGCCACGCCACGTTCGCCAATTCGAGGTAAAATTATACCGCCAATTGAAGAAGCACATATCCCGAAAGACTTAGAAGCTTCAGCAATCAACGCAATTATAACACAGTACTTTCCACCTTTCGATAAGGAAAATCCCAAACTCTGGTTCCATCAGGCAGAAGCAGCCTTGAGAACAAGCAGAATAACCAACGACTCCTTGAGGTTTGATTATATAATTCAACACTTACCAACCGATGTATCGCGTTTATTAGAAAACATCTTAGATACACCTCCCGTTTCAAATAAATACGAAACATTAAAAAATAAACTCTTGGAATTATTCGGAAAATCAGAAGAAACAAGAGTTCGTCAACTGCTCAGAACTTGTAGGATGGGTGACGAAAAACCGTCACACTTCTTACAACGAATGAGAAGTTTAGTAGACAAAAATGTTCCAGAAACAATACTAAAAACCATTTTTTTAGAACAAGTTCCACCATCTCTCCATAATATTTTGATAATAAACAAGACGCAGACTTATCTAAATTAGCATTAATTGCAGACCAAATAATAGAATTTAATTTACCTCAAATTTCAAACATAGATAAAACCAGTATAGTTTCACAAAATCAATATAAAACTGATCATAGTTATCTGGAAAGCATCATGGCAGATAACCAACAATTAAAAGGCAACTTGGCGGCCATGCAACATCAACTGGCCGAATTAACATATAAAATTGCGATGATGGAAACTAATTTTTCCCGTCAAGGATCATTAGAAAGAAGACCTCGATCCCGTGACCGACGATCAATATCCCGCGGCCGAAGATTTCCAGCTCGACCATATACACCAGCAGAAGGACTATGTTATTATCACTTCAATTTCGGACCAAGAGCTTATAAATGTCAAAAACCATGTAACTGGTCACCTACTACCATTGAAACAACTAAACAGAAGGAAAACTAGGAGCACGTCTCACAGTTCAGACGACGCTAGGAGACGTACAAAGCAGTCGTCTAATCGTTTTCGACCGTAAAAATAAATTATCTTTTTTAATTGACACAGGGGCTGACATCTCCGTATTGCCACTAAGTATATCAAAAGGAAATCTCACCCCTTCCGATTTTAAGATTTATTCTGTAGATGGTACACCGATATCGACCTACGGTGTCAGAATGTTAACTCTGGACCTCGGTTTGCGGCGTCCATATACCTGGAAGTTCATCGTCGCAAAAGTACGACAACCTATTATTGGTGCAGATTTTCTAAAACATCACGGTCTTCTGGTCGATCTTAAAAACAGACGGATTATAGACGATTTGTACTAAATTACAGAAACTGGCACAGATATCCACAAATAACTTTCATTCAATAACTACAATAGGTAAAGAAAACAATGACAAATACATTAAATTATTAAAACAATATATAGATGTTACGAGACCTACGCAAGGACTTGAACCTCCAAAACATAAGATACATCACCATATCATCTGTTCAGGAAGACCATGTGCAGAAAGACCTCGAAGATTAGCACCTGACAAGTTTAAAGCAGCCAAAGAGGAATTTCAATTGTTAATACAACAAGGTATTTGTCAACCCTCTTCTAGTGAATGGGCTAGTCCACTGCACATGGTCCCTAAAAAAACGGTACCTGGAGATTATGTGGTGATTATCGTAAACTAAATTCACAGACAATACCAGACAAATACCCTATACCTCACATACATGACTTCACTCACGCGCTGGACGGAAAAACAATTTTTACTACTTTAGACCTAGAACGAGCATATCATCAAATTCCGATGGCACCAGAAGATCGTGAAAAAACGGCAGTAATTACGCCATTTGGTCTTTTCGAATATAATGTAATGCCTTTTGGTTTAAAGAATGCGGCACAGACCTTCCAGCGTTTTATGGATACAGTAATCAGAGGTCTCGACTTTGCATTCTGCTATATTGATGATCTACTTATTGCCTCCACCAACGAGTCTGAACACTTTGATCATTTACGACAAGTTTTTGAAAGATTAAAACAATATGGAATCTCTATTAATTCAACAAAATCCGTTTTTGGAGCATCAACAGTACAGTACTTGGGGTACCAAATTAGCCAGAAGGGAGCCAAGCCTGTACCTGAAAAAGTCAAAGCCATAATAGATTTTCCAAAACCTAAAACCATTGTTGAATTAAGACGTTTTCCTCGGAATGATTAATTTTTATCGTAGATTTATTAAGAATGCTGCTACTATTCAAGCTCCGTTAAATTCTTTTATTCATGGTTCTAAGAAAAATGATAAAAGAAGTATTATTTGGACAGAGGAAGCCGAAGCAGCATTTTTAAAATGTAAAGACTCGTTGGCGGACGCAGCTCTATTGGTACATCCAAAAATTGATAATCCATTACTTTTAATTACCGACACTTCAAATTTAGCTTGTGGGGCTGCACTTCAACAAAAAGTAAACGGTTTGTGGGAACCTATAGCTTTCTTTTCAAAAAAATTCTCACCCCAAGAAGTGAAATACAGTACATATGACAGAGAACTTACTGCAATCTATAAAGCAATTAAACATTTTAAACATCTTCTTGAAGGACAAGACTTTACGATACAGACAGACCACAAACCACTAACCTATGCATTTCATCAAAAATCAGACAAAGCCTCACCAAGACAGTTACGACAACTAGACTACATCGGACAATTTTCTACAAAAATTACCTACATTTCTGGAATTAATAATGAAGTGGCAGACGCTTTATCACGATTGGACGTTATCAGTATGCCAATCGTGGTGAGCACATCAGAACTTGCCGAACAACAATTAAAAGACCCTGAATTAACACAGGTCTTACAAAGTACAGTCCTACAGTTAAAGAAGTTAAAAATAGACAATTCAGATAAAATAATATATTGTGATATTTCCACAGAAATAATTAGGCCATATATACCATTAGTGCTACGTAAGAAAATCTTCGACAGCGTACACAACTTCGCTCATCCCAGCGGAAGAGCTACAAAACATTTAATTGCCAAAAAATTTGTATGGCCTGGGATGAATAAAGATATTTTACACTGGGCAAGAAGTTGTGTGAACTGTCAAAGAAGTAAAATAAGTAGACACATCAAAAATCCACCGAAACATATCGTTGTTCCAGAGCGTTTTCAACATATCCACATTGATATCATTGGACCGTTACCGACGATCGATAATTACAGATACTGTTTAACTATGATCGATCGATTCTCCAGGTGGCCTGAGGCGGTTCCGTTAAAAGATACAAATGCAGACACTATTGCAACAGGATTCTATGCCACATGGATTGCGAGATTCGGCGCCCCGTCAACTATCACTACAGATCGCGGTACACAATTCGAATCTCAACTTTTCAATTCCTTAACAAAACTCATCGGATGTAGGCATATCCGCACTACAGCGTATCACCCTGCATCCAATGGAATGATCGAACGGTGGCATAGATCCCTGAAAGCAGCAATTCGTTGTCACGAAAATAAAAATTGGATAGAAGTACTCCCGACAGTAATGCTCGGTTTGAGGAATAGTTATAAAGATGATATACAAGCAACCGCGGCTGAGATGGTATATGGTACACCCCTCCGGTTACCCGGAGAATTCTTCGTGGACAATGACTCAGACACAAACTTCACCATTAGTAAATTCAGAGACTATATGCAAACAATACGCCCTAGACCAACGAGACATCACTCAAAACGTTCATACTTCATATTTAATAATCTTTTTGACACATCTCATATCGTATTTGTACGAGTCGATCATATTAAACAACCTCTGGAACAACCTTATGAAGGTCCATATCGTGTATTAAAACATATTTCAGACAATGTATTTTTAATTGAGTATAAAGGAAAAGAAACTACTATCTCTACGGAACGATTAAAACCAGCATTTATAGAACTACACCAAGAACAGCAACATAAAACCTATAAGAAGACAAATATATCGTCTGCTCGCTCTAATGGATCGAGCGACTTGAAGGGGGGTGATGTAGCGACTGTCATCTCATCAAGAGAGAAGTCAGCGCCATCTGCGTTCGTTCGGTCGTTCCGTAGAGAGGTGCGATTTAGAGACATTGAGCAGCGCCAACTCATAAACTAGCAAAAATTTGTAAATTGATAGTTCAATTATTTAGTTGTCATAGTTATTAAAAATGTTTATACCGTTGTATATATAATCATAAGGAAACAATTGTAAAGCATTCTTCTGTCGACATTCATTAAGAGAACTACGTTATTCATCTTTGTAATTTATCAAATATTAAATATATTTTGTGTTATTCGTATTTTATAATTATTATCTTATCATTATTATTATTATATTATTATCGTTGTTATGTAATTGAAATAATATCGTTCAAAGTAATTATAATTATTATCTTATCATTATTATTATTATTATTATTATTTCGTTATAATTCTTTGTAGTACTGTAATTGAAATAATTATCATAACAGTACCTACAATTGTTTACACGCGCCATCTGTTGCGAAAATGCAAATTTATTTTTTGATACGAGTTAGTACCAATATTAATTCTGTATTATTGCATGCTATTAATTAATTACGTTGAAAATTAAAATGACTCTATACAGGGGACATTTACTAATGTTAAAGCTTTAATTTTATTCCTAAAGAGTTCAGAAATTCGGTTTCTAGGCCAAACTATTTGATTTTCCAGTTTCTCTATGAGAATGATGGCTATAAAATTTCAACTGCATATGAATGGATTAAACTTTTATTTGCAAAAAAGACTAATTAAACAGATTAATTTGTATTAATATCCATCTAATTGTACCTTCAACCTGCTTAATTTAAAGCATAATTAACAATCTGCTTTCAGCATATTGCTGTAATTCTATTGCGTTGCAATAATAATTTTAAAAATGACTAAAGAAAGGAAATAATTGAATAAGATTAAATTCGACAATTATATGATAAACAATTATGTTATACAGTTGATTTATGCTTGTGTTATATTTCATTCATAGAAGTGAATATACATATCTTCGTTGCACGATATAGGTGGCGGCAAAAGTGTACAGTGATTTCTTGTTTAGCTTGTTAATTCGATTTATACAAATATGAACTTTTTTTTTAATGATATATAGATCATTTTTTTAATTAATTTTGCTGATTATAATCTTGTCTGCTGATTAAGTGCTGTTGTGCAATATGCACGAGTCGATAACTGGGTATAACCGTCTTTATATCCATATATGGATACGACGTGCGATATTTACCCCAGTCTTCGCCCATCACGTGACCACCCTGGGGCACCGGGGCGATATATACGCCTCCTTCGGACCCGGAACGGATTCGTCACGAGTCGCCCGGAGTCATCTTACGCAATCGGCAAATTCAGCAAGAATCGGGTCAAGGTCCGAAAGAAGTTCTTCCGGTCCCATCGGCGTACCGCGTACCTTGTATCCTCTATCAAGCGATACCGAGGGCTAATGCCCCGCCTATATCAGCGCGTAATAATAAAAATATACAGTCCATTCAACGATTAAATAAGCACGAACTCGTCACGCAAATCCGGACGCGCTAACATTGGTCCTTCGAGCCGGATACTTATCAGTCTGGTTGCTACCAAGTGTAACCCTGCTCGCGATCACTATCATACCAGCACTCTTCGGTTCCGCAACTTCCGTCACCGGCAGACCCGAAATTTCGCCAAGACACGCACGCGAACTTCGGTCCATACCCGGTCACGCGACGCAATTCGGACATTACCAAGTGCGCAATACAGTGATCCCTGCGACGGAAGCAGAACACGGTTACGAAGCAGCCAACCAGCGGACGAGTTCAGCCACGTCACGATAGCGGACAAGCCGCTGTCGAATCGCAGAGGATCATCCAGGGACAGCCTCCAGGAAGGACGACTGCCCAGTCGACGCTCAGAACCGAGCATCCTCCGCTGTTCATACTCCACGGAATACAAGGCCAAGCGATCCCGTCTTCCATTATCACTCTCCAAAGGTGAGTCGAGGTTCATTCATTGTTTGACTTGCGCGAGAAACAGAATGGAACATAACGCTAGTGCCGATCTCCAGCAATTAATAAGAGAACGCGGCCGCGTCAAGGCTGCCCTAACGCGTCTCGAAACCTCCTATGACACGCTAGGAGAAAACGAAACAATTGACGCCCTTCAAAGACGACTCAACCATAATTCGCCCTTACTCTCGCGATTCGAAGAGATACACGAACGTATAATCGCGATCGTTGAGGGCACCGCGGACGAAGAAGCCCATGAACGCTGCTTGTGCGAGTTTGAAAACGCCTATTACCGTGTCACAGGCGCGATTCAGCTTCGAATACGAAGCTTGCAAGCTGCACCAGCTTCGAGCAGCGCGCTAACCCATCGACTAGCGTCCGCGTCCCCGGCCACTGTCGATACTTCTCTCCCAACCAGGTTACCCTCTATTCCACTGCCCGAATTTCACGGTTCCTTAGGGGAGTGGGTCTGTTTTCGGGACAGCTTCGAATCCATGGTAAACCGAAACGACTCCCTAAGCAACATAGATCGATTCCATTACTTACGATCAGTGGTAAAAGGCGAACCCGCGCGCGCTCTCAAAACGCTCCCAGTGTCCGACGGCAATTATGACGCTGCCTGGGAATTGCTACGCAAACGATACGAGGACACCAGCCTACTCGTTGACTACCACCTAGATGCGCTATTCGACCTTCAAGTTGTCCGTCAGGAATCGCCGAGCGAGCTAAGGAAGCTACTCGACGATGTTAACAACCACACGAAGGCCTTGGCGTCACTGGGTCAAACGGTAAACCAATGGGACGCTTGGTTGATACGCCTCATATTCCGTAAATTAGATGCGCAAACCAAAAGAGAGTGGAGAAAAACGCGTCTCCGAGGCGGAACGAGCAAGCACGCTCTCCGATCTAATCGCCTTTCTCGAACGACAATATAAATTTCTCGCCTTGGACAATCAACCGCGCGAAATACCTTCTTCAACCTCCCGCAGGTTCATCGCACAACGCGAGCGCAGACCCGCCGCCGCGCTAAACGCGAACGAAATTAGCTGCCCCCTTTGTTCCGACAGTCATTTATTGTCGCACTGCGAGAGCTTCAACAAGCTCGCAACACCGCGCCGTCGCGAAAGGGCAAAGGAGCTGCACGTCTGCCCCAACTGCCTTCGTCCCGGGCACGGCGTCAGAAATTGCACGGGCAGCCCGTGCCGTGTGTGTCAGAAAAGGCATCACACCCTGCTGCATCCGAAAACGGCCTCGCGATCAGGCACAAACAAAACGCCAGAGCCCACGGAAGCAACGCCGAGCGACGACTCCAACCCTCCCCAGAGCCTGATGTCCACCGCCGCGGCTCCGCCCGAGCACGTGCTACTCTCCACGGCAATAGTCAAGGTCACCGATAGCCGTGGTAGAGTCCATGAAGGCCGGGCGCTTCTCGATCAGGGCTCACAAGTGAATCTTGTAAAGGAAGAGTTCGCGAGGCGCCTCGGATTGAAGTGGGACGCGACGCGAACGTTGATTTCCGGAGTAGGCGCGATAGCGTCAAGGGATCGCGTAAAGGGCAAGGTGCAAGTGCCTATAGCCTCACGCTGCACTAATTATAAATGTGATTTGCCGTGTCTCGTCATGCGCAAATTAACTACGGAAATTCCGAGCTTCAAGCTCCCCTCCACCGCGCTCCCCATTCCACCACGCTTAGTTCTTGCCGACCCACAATACTACGTTCCGCGAGACGTAGACATAATCATAGGCAACGGTTATCTTTGCGACTTAACGTGCGTGGGCCAGCACCGTCTAGGCGCGAAAATGCCCGTATTAACGAAAACGAGGCTGGGATGGGTTCTCGGAGGTCGCATCCGTGCACAAACTGCGGCGCATATCCTCTCCTGCAACACCGTCACGGACGAAACCCTCGATCGACAATTGACGCGTTTTTGGGAAATTGAATCGCTCCCAGTTAATAATGACGCAACGCAAAACCCGTGTGAGGATCACTTTAAGCGAACGGCCGTTCGGATTCCCTCCGGCAGATACAGCGTTGCCATCCCGTTCAACGACAAAGTTTCGGAGCTCGGTGACTCCAAAGCCGTAGCTCTAAGGCGATTTTTTCAATTTAGAAAAGAAACTTCTACAATCGCCCGACTTACGTCGCGAATATATCGAGTTTATGCGCGATTACAAAAATCTTGGCCATATGTCTAAGATATCGCACGACGTTATTCGCGACCGCTCATACTATCTGCCGCATCACGCCGTGATTAAAGAGAGTAGCACCACAACGAAGATTCGCGTCGTATTCGATGGATCCTCCAAAACTAACACTGGCATCTCTCTTAACGACACTCAACTGGTGGGCCCGGTAGTGCAAGATGACCTGTTCTCGATACTATTAAGATTCCGACAATATCCCGTCGTTTTAAGTGCGGACATCGAGAAAATGTACAGGCAGGTTTTAATCGCGCCCGAGCAGCGCCCGTTCCAACGCATCTTTTGGCGGGAACACCCCTCCCTGCCGCTCGAAACATTCGAGCTTAACACCGTCACTTACGGCATGGCCGCTTCTTCGTTTTTAGCCACTCGCACCTTAAAGCAAGTTGGTATTGGAGCACGCCATGATTTTCCAATCGCGAGCCGCGTCATCGAGAATGACTTTTACGTCGACGATCTTCTAACCGGCGCGGAAAATACTACCGACGCATTACAGATTAAGCAAGACGTTGAGAAAATTCTTCTCGGAGCGGGCTTCTCCCTCAGAAAGTGGGCATCCAATGAAGCCACGATTTTACAGACGCGTACGGAAACGACGGTGCCCATTACTCCAAATCCGGAAATCGGATCCCGAACCCTTGGGCTATTATGGGTTCCTGCCACGGATACTTTGAAATTCCCTTCGGACACTTCCGATGCGAAACACGTGACGAAGCGCACGATTCTATCACAACTCGCTAGAATTTTTGATCCTCTCGGATTAATAGCGCCCATAGTCGTGAACGCGAAGCTCTTAATGCAAACTCTGTGGCGACTAGGGTTAGCGTGGGATGAATCTGTTCCACAACACGTGTATACCGAATTTCATAATTTCCGAGCTGACATTTCAGCATTAAATCAACTCTCGATACCTCGCTGGGTATCAACGCGAGCCAACGCGAAAGTAGAAATTCACGGGTTTTGCGACGCCTCCGAGAAGGCATACGGCGCCTGTGTATATCTGCGTACCTCCGACTGTTTTGGAGTAACCCGTGTCCAACTCCTCTGCTCCAAATCGCGCGTCGCCCCTCTCAAACGGATCAGTTTACCCAGGCTTGAACTATGCGGGGCACTTCTTTTGATCCAATTAGTAGACAAAGTGCGAAGCGCCTTAAAATTAGCGAGCATTGACGAAACATATTGGACCGACTCCACGGTAGTATTGGCGTGGTTAAAGGGCTCCCCCGACCGATGGAAAACTTTCGTCGCGAACCGCGTGACGGAAATCACTTCTCTTTCGCGCGGCGAATGGAGGCACGTCCCCTCCGCAGACAACTCGGCGGACATACTATCGCGAGGTTCCTCCGCAGCCACCTTACGGAATTCTAGTCTTTGGTGGGAAGGGCCATCATGGCTTACTCAATCTCGTGATACCTGGCCAGCATCTCGAACGCTGTCAGACGAAATACCGGAGCAGCGATTAATAAGCTGCGCCGCCGCGGAAACGAGTAACGAATCGGAGCTCGACATGCTCCAAAGATATTCGGGCTACTCTAGATTAATCCGCGTAATCGCGTACTGCCTTAAATTCATAAGGGCTTTGAGGCAACGCGTTAACCGCGCGAATGCTCAACAAATTCAGATCCTCGAAACAATACCGACCGGCACGGGCCAAAGTCTAACGACGCAGGACTTAAATTCGGCTGAGGTCGCGATCATTAGGATCGTTCAAAAACACGCGTTCAAGCGCGATATTGAAGAATTAAAGGCAGGCAAGCTCGACCGCACCAGCACACTACTCCCACTGCACCCCCTCCTAGACGATAAAGGAATACTCCGAGTCGGTGGCAGGCTTGCGTTCGCGGATCTAGCTTATGATCAGCGTCACCCTGTCATTCTTCCTAAAAATAATTACGTGACAAAACTAATTATAAAACGAGAGCATATTCGCATGCTACATGCGGGGACCGAATCGGTATTATCCGCCATTCGTAGTAAATACTGGCCTCTATCGGCCAGAAGTCTAATAAAAGGGGTAATTCGGAAGTGCATGCGTTGCTATCGCGTAACTCCAAAAGGTACCAGCCACCTAATGGGGCAACTACCGAAGGCGAGAGTAAACGTTCAAAGTCCCTTCTTTTCCGCCGGAGTTGACTACGCGGGACCGTTCTACGTTAAAGACCGAACGCGCTCCAAAACCGCGATAAAGGCTTATCTGTGCCTATTCGTATGTCTCAACACCAAGGCCGTACACCTCGAGTTAGCCGCGGATCTTACAACTGGAGCATTTATGAAATGTTTTCAGCGTTTTCTCGCGCGTAGGGGAGTATGTAAACAAATCTACTCCGATAACGGTACCAACTTTGTCGGCGCGCGGAACGAGATGAAAAGGCTAACGGCCTTCCTCAAAGCGAATCGCCACACAATAACAAACCAAGCGGTCATAGAAGGTGTCGATTGGCACTTTATTCCTCCACATGCTCCTCATTTCGGAGGCTTGTGGGAGCGCTCCATTAGGTCCGCGAAACAACATCTATTGCGGGTAATTGGAGAAACCCGATTGACATTTGAAGAATTTTACACTGTTCTCGCGCAGGTCGAGGCATGTATGAACTCTCGGCCACTGCATCCTATCTCATCCGATCCTTCCGATCTCAATCCCCTCACTCCTGGTCATTTCCTTATTGGACGCCCTCTTACCGCTCTGCCACATCCTGACGTCACTGACGTCATTACTAATCGCTTGGATCGTTTTCAACTGCTTCAAGCCATTCAACAACGATTTTGGAAGCGGTGGCAAGCCGACTATCTCCACCAGCTCCAGCAGCGGCACAAATGGAAGCTTCCCACATCGGAGCATCTCGAAATAGGAACCATGGTCGTGCTCCGAGACGAGAATCTACCACCCCTTCGCTGGAAGCTCGGCCGAATCACGGCTCTCCACCCAGGCAAGGACGGCATCGCCAGGGTCCTCTCCATCAAAACAGCTGACGGAGTGGTAAAACGCCCCACGGCCAAGATCTGCATCCTGCCACTGGATCAAGAAACAACCACACCCACACTTAGAGACATTTAGTTTCGAACGCCAGCCGTTCAAGGTGGGCGGTATGTTCGCGAGAGTTCCATCTCTTCCGCCACCCACCCCCTCTGCCGGGGTCGTGGCGCGTGGAACCATCTCGAAACAGGATTGCGTCATCCACGTATGTTCGCGAGAGTTCCATCTCTTCCGCCACCCACCCCCTCTACCGGGGTCGTGGCGCGTGGAACCATCTCGAATCGGGATTGCGTCAGCCACAAAGGGCCCGCCGCAACGGCTTCCGCGGCGCGGCATAGAAACAAAGACTGGGTATAACCGTCTTTATATCCATATATGGATACGACGTGCGATATTTACCCCAGTCTTCGCCCATCACGTGACCACCCTGGGGTAGGGGCACCGGGGCGATATATACGCCTCCCTCGGACCCGGAACGGATTCGTCACGAGTCGCCCGGAGTCATCTTACGCAATCGGCAAATTCAGCAAGAATCGGGTCAAGGTCCGAAAGAAGTTCTTCCGGTCCCATCGGCGTACCGCGTACCTTGTATCCTCTATCAAGCGATACCGAGGGCTAATGCCCCGCCTATATCAGCGCGTAATAATAAAAATATACAGTCCACTCAACGATTAAATAAGCACGAACTCGTCACGCAAATCCGGACGCGCTAACAAAAAAAAGAAGCCAAAGCATTACTAAGAACAATTGCACAAAAGAGAGGAAAATTTGAGCATTCGATGGTGGTAATTACTTAGAATATTTTACTTTATAATCAAGTAATATAACAAATTTTTAATATTGTGTCAATTATAGGTGGAAGATATGAATGAAACAGAAGTTATCGAACAAGGAGAAAGAGCAGATGTTACACCAGGAAGTCAATTATCACCGATGAATTTGTCATTTATGCCTACACCGTAATATACTACTTAATTCTTTAAGTTGTCGGTTTATACATTGTACATATTTTTAATAAATGGAGAAATTATCTCTTTTACAACAAAGTTTTTATTGTGAAATTATACAAACTTATACAATAACTTATACAAATACTTTTTCTTACAGATAACGGTTTTAAAAATAGTAAATATTATTAAAGTTAAAATTAAAAGTTATTCAAATTAAAAAGTCATATTATAAACATTTAAGATTCTAGATAAATCAACATATACAGGTACAGTCATAAATTCGGGATATTCATAATAAAGGTGTCGCATAGGTGAGGGCGCTGGTGGTATAGTCGTCATTCTTCTCAGAGGGAAAAAACTCGAATTATCGTTTAAAGATAATAGCATCCATTGCGAATAAAAAATGTAAGCCAGTGGATTTTCTCGTAATTCCTGAGAACTAGGAGAAGCACAACTGCATCTTGGAAAACTATTTGTGCGATCAGGTAAAATCGTGGACCATTGTTCCGCTATAATATTCATATTACAGGTTTCAGCGCGGTTTTCGAAACCAGAATTAATCGATGAAGTTCTTTGGAATAATGGAATCCGTTTATGTCTTATTTGTAAAAGTCCATCTACTGAGTCTTCATTGTCCGCCATATAATTTAATTCTTCGTTCGTATTTTTGCTCTGTAGAGGAAATTGAATAACATATTTATTTGGTTAGGTACGATAGAATGATAATAAAGAAAATGGAATAAAAAGATTGTAATCTTACCTGAAATTGGCGAATTTCAAGATCGATACGTGATCTGTATCGTTTTCTGTGCCGCTTTGCTTTAATTGAAATTACTTCAACCTCGTCATCGCTAGAATAGTTGTCTGTCTGCGTAGTTTTTTTACATTTAATATTCTTCCGTTTTAACTTTTTTTTGGATGTTTTTGAAGAATTTGATTTATATTTAGTCGAATCATTTTGTGGACAACTGCGTTTTCCCTCTTGTATTTTGCTTTCATTTTTATGTTCGATATGACTTTCAGTTTTTTCTTCATGAGATATAATTTTTTGTTTTTTAATATTAACACTGAATTTAGTTAATCTCTTTTTTAGTTCTTCAATCCTGCCCAGTTTTAATCGAGATGTAATTGAAAAATCATTAAAGGAATGGTCGTTCCCCTTATCATGAAAGAAATTATTTTGTTCCGATTCCTCGGTTTGTTTCGGAAACGTTGAAGACGAAGTGCATTGTTCTTCTAAGGCTATATGGAATTTTATATCGTTTTTATGGACTAATGATGTATTCATTGTAACGTCGTTAATCGCGTCGCTGCATTTTTCGTTAGAAGAACTAGAATGTTCCCTAGCTGTCATCATTTTATCATCGTCACTGTTTTCGTTGAACTCATCAAAAGGTATCTCTCCACTATTATCTTTGAAAGCAATGAAATTTTTTAGTGTTTTAAAAAATTCATTATTTTCCATGCAACGCAAACAGGTTGAGTAAAATCTGGACAACAAAGGATGCAAGTTGACATAATACTTCATGATACAACTCTTTACGATATACTTGAAATGTTTTTTTATGATACATATAATCAATGAATACAGGTTCCGTAGCTTGAACATGTTTTTTTTTCTTGTATATTTCCTTGACAGATCACCAAGAAATTGAATGCACCGATTACTTTCGATTGCTTTCGTTTCGTTGACTTTCGTATATTCGATATAGTTTTCTGTAAAATTGATAAAATTGAATTTTATTATATTTTAAACACGCACGTTCACAATATGTAATGCTTATGATACGAAAAAGTACTTGTGTATCGAAATACTGATGTCTTTGAACACAAAATTAGAAAATGTTGATCATTAAATTGTATAGACGGTATATTAAAAATCTGTTGTGTGATGAAATACAATTGGTGAATTTCGCTAAAATTTTGCGCGAGATAATCTTGTCGAATAGTTCTCCAAGCACCAAAGAAGTTTATCGTTACGTAAATATTGTTAAAATTTCAGATAATTTAAAACATAATTGGTGTTAATTTATCTATAAAGTGACGTCGCAATATAGCAGACGCTGTTACCACACTGGTTTCAGTAATAAATGTTAATTAATTAACGACATTATTTCTATTTAATTTTTCAAGATAATATCACCGCATAGATATTTAACAAGTGTAAAATCATCTTTGACACTTAATTACTAATTGTCTCTAACTCCTCTCGACTTATTTCTTTTCTTGCTACTTTCAAATGACAGTACTTACGTTATGAGTTTTGAAGTATCGATGGCTGCTGCTTCTGCTTGAATTTTTCTTCTTCTTCAGTATGATAGCCGATAGACTGTATGATATTACACTAGCAAGCAAAGCAACCACTTTTCAATTTTCCGTATAAATCGAAAGAAACTTGTCTAAGACACTTGTCTTCTTCAGTATGATAGCCGATAGACTGTATGATATTACACTAGCAAGCAAAGCAACCACTTTTCAATTTTCCGTATAAATCGAAAGAAACTTGTCTAAGACACTTGTCTTCTTCAGTATGATAGCCGATAGACTGTATGATATTACACTAGCAAGCAAAGCAACCACTTTTCAATTTTCCGTATAAATCGAAAGAAACTTGTCTAAGACACTTGTCTTCTTCAGTATGATAGCCGATAGACTGTATGATATTACACTAGCAAGCAAAGCAACCACTTTTCAATTTTCCGTATAAATCGAAAGAAACTTGTCTAAGACACTTGAGAAATTTCAACTCGGAAGAGACTTGTCTCTACCAGACTTGACAAATTCTAACTCGGAAGAGACTTGTCTTCACCACGACTGTCAAACTTCAAATGAAGCAGAATATTGTTTATAAAGGGTTGAAATACCAAGTATCCTGTTTCCTGATTGGTTGGTCAGTTAACGGCCAGGAAGTCATTTGCAAATCCGGGAATAATTGTCCCTTCCGAAAATTTCAATAATAACACTTTGTATTTACTTCTTCAGGTCTTCAATTTACTGCCATTCATCTGTACATTGTTTATTCTTTATATTGGTAGAAAGCGTACTTACACTATTCTGACTAGACCGAACTCTATCTCCGAATTTTTTTGTACTTAATTTTGTACCTAATTCGGAATTTATACCCAACTCTATACCTGGTGTCCCTCTGTCTTTTTTAAAGTTTAGAAATGGGATCAAGTCTGTACATTAAGTCAAAAGCTTACGACAGCTATAGAGTTCAAAAGAAAATTTCCATTTTTTGAAAATTTTAAAATGATATTTAGTAATGTCCCGTACCTTTGTTACATTATGTCAGGTACGGGACGCACATTAGCGATGTCTCGTACCTTTGTTACATTATGTCAGGTACGGGACACACATTAGCGATGTCTCGTACCTTTGTTACATTATGTCAGGTACGAGACACACATTAGCGATGTCTCGTACCTTTGTTACATTATGTCAGGTACGGGACACACATTAGCGATGTCCCGTACCTGAGATATCTATGTTAGATACGCTTTCACAAAATCCTTTTTTTATTTTTCAATACAGCTTTACTACTAGCTTTACTAGGAATTCTTTCAGTTAATTTATTAAAATTTTCAACTGTCTGAATAAAATTTTCATTAGGTACTTTTGCGAAAGTGAAACTCATAATGGATGTTTTCGGACTTTTTTATCAAACTCTTCTCGCAAGAACATAGGTGGATTAAGACAGCCAATTTATGTTTATTAAATTTTTATTAAATTTTTTAATTTTTTAAATATCGTTTTAAATATTCTTTTGAATATCACTTTACGAAGCGTTATAGTAAAAATTATTCTAAAATAAATTGTAATTCTTAGTTGTTAGGAAAAATTCTAAATTTACGCGGTCATTCAAATGGTCTGGAAGTTTTGACTGGGTAATGGGGTAATAAATTTTGAAGGGTCGCAGTTAATCTTATTTTGCCTGTAGGTCTTACCTGCTGTGAGATTTATTTACTTGCTTTCCAAATGTAAGGAAGATACCTTGAAAAGTTTAATTTTAGAGATTTTTCAGTTTTAAATATTCGATAATATTAAATTTTAACAAATGTGACAAAATGTTAAAAATTAGATTAGATTCTTTATAATAGTATTATAAAGTATATAATAGTATAATAGTATATAGATTCTATTATAGATTCCATTATAATAATATTATAAAATAGTATAGGTTTGCAAATCTTAAAGTACTTAAAATTATTTTTCAAGGCATTATTTGATGCAATGACTTTAGTACTTGTTTATATTAGGGACGCAAAGGTAGAACTTTAATAATTATGGAATACTGTTATAGGATACGAAAACTCACGCAAGCATATAAACACGCGAGAATGTGCACACGCACGAATGTATATATACCTAGGTACATGCATGAATGTACGCGGGAAATTAATAGTCGCGTACACATATATGGATGCAACACGAAAATACGTACATATTCATTGTTGCTTCAATATAATTTAATTATTCTTGTCATTTTTTAAATATGATTGTTATGTCTGTTAATGAAATTTTAATAAATGTTTTCGATACGTATATCGAATTACTTGTAAAAAAAATTAATTCTAAAGTTTAATTTTTTGTACACAGAATATGAAAAAACAGCTCTTTATTTTATTTTGCTATATTTTTTTGTTACAGGCTCTTTTAAACACAAGTAAATAGTAAGATATATAATATACAACGTTTGAAATAAGGTTTCTAAGGTCGCGCGCAATTCAATAGAGCATGGCGGCCATATTGACTATGTTCTCCCAACCCAGTACCAAGGATGTTTGTGCGTGCCTGGCACCACTGCTGTTACATCGCGGTCGTTGTCGTTGTTAACGTCGTCGTTGTCGTTATTCTTACTATCGTTGTTCCTGTCGTTGAATTGTAATTGCCGTTGACGTACGAAGATATCGAACAGTTCAAAACGTGATCGTAACACATTGATAGGATTAACGCTTTCTGCATGCGAGATGTCAAATCAAATATGTCTAAAATGGAACAGTTTTTTAAACAACATCGCAACGAGTTTCGAAAGTCTTTGGGAAGAGGAAGGTTTAGTAGATGTGACATTAGCAAGCGATGGACAGTGTCTTACTGCTCACAAAGTGATTCTCTCAGCAAGTAGTCCTTTCTTCAAAAAAGTTTTCCAGGTTAGTTTTCGATGTTCTCTACTTCACGTTGACGTTTTGACAGCGAATAGTTTGATTATTGAATAAAACTTTTCGTTGATCGATCAATAAGTACGAACAAATTCGTTAAACAGTAATCGTAGAGTTTTTGAGGTTAATCTACCGTAAATAATGTCACATTTTGAATATGTCGTAGTTGGCTGTCATATGGTTTTATATGTTGCGACACATGTCATAGTTTAACAGGAAATATAATTTTTTCAATCTCTCTTACATTATAGACAAATCCTTGTCAACATCCAGTTATAATACTTCAAGATGTGCACTTCAGCGAGCCTTACTTATATTTATATATAAAGGAGAAGTAAATATCGAGCAGAAATTTTTAATTTACAAGGAATTAAATATTATTAGAGCGATTGTTTCGACGTACATATAAAGTGGAATTTAGAAATCTTTAGACTCACATTTTAGAAGCTAAATAAAACATAGGGAGAGAGTTGAATAACTAATTCCATAGGCACAACTCCAAAAGTTCAGAATGTCATTAATTAATTAATTAATCAATGTAATCAAACAAGTGCCTCCATTTTGTAGCGACTGTCATCTCATCAAGAGAGAAGTCAGCGCCATCTGCGTTCGTTCGGTCGTTCCGTAGAGAGGTGCGATTTAGAGACATTGAGCAGCGCCAACTCATAAACTAGCAAAAATTTGTAAATTGATAGTTCAATTATTTAGTTGTCATAGTTATTAAAAATGTTTATACCGTTGTATATATAATCATAAAGAAACAATTGTAAAGCATTCTTTTGTCAACATTCATTAAGAGAACTATGTTATTCATCTTTTACCTACAGGTTTGTAGCGACTGTCATCTCATCAAGAGAGAAGTCAGCGCCATCTGCGTTCGATTGGTCGTTCCGTAGAGAGGTGCGATTTAGAGACATTGAGCAGCGCCAACTCGTAAACTAGCAAAAATTTGTAAATTGATAGTTCAATTATTTAGTTGTCATAGTTATTAAAAATGTTTATACCGTTGTATATATAATCATAAGGAAACAATTGTAAAGCATTCTTCTACCAACATTCATTAAGAGAACTACGTTATTCATCTTTGTTATTTATCAAATATTAAATATATTTTGTTGTTATTTGTTCAAAGTTAATTATAATTATTATCTTTATCATTATTATTATTATTATTATTATTATTATTATTATATCGTTATAATTCTTTGTAGTACTGTAATTGAAATAATTATCATAACAGTACCTACAAAATTGGTGACCCCGACGTGATTAAAAAAAAGAAAAAAAACACCGACGTGATTAAAAAGAAAAACAAGATACAAGAAAGCATGGCCACGCCACGTTCGCCAATTCGAGGTAAAATTATACCGCCAATTGAAGAAGCACATATCCCGAAAGACTTAGAAGCTTCAGCAATCAACGCAATTATAACACAGTACTTTCCACCTTTCGATAAGGAAAATCCCAAACTCTGGTTCCATCAGGCAGAAGCAGCCTTGAGAACAAGCAGAATAACCAACGACTCCTTGAGGTTTGATTATATAATTCAACACTTACCAACCGATGTATCGCGTTTATTAGAAAACATCTTAGATACACCTCCCGTTTCAAATAAATACGAAACATTAAAAAATAAACTCTTGGAATTATTCGGAAAATCAGAAGAAACAAGAGTTCGTCAACTGCTCAGAACTTGTAGGATGGGTGACGAAAAACCGTCACACTTCTTACAACGAATGAGAAGTTTAGTAGACAAAAATGTTCCAGAAACAATACTAAAAACCATTTTTTTAGAACAAGTTCCACCATCTCTCCATAATATTTTGATAATAAATCAAGACGCAGACTTATCTAAATTAGCATTAATTGCAGACCAAATAATAGAATTTAATTTACCTCAAATTTCAAACATAGATAAAACCAGTATAGTTTCACAAAATCAATATAAAACTGATCATAGTTATCTGGAAAGCATCATGGCAGATAACCAACAATTAAAAGGCAACTTGGCGGCCATGCAACATCAACTGGCCGAATTAACATATAAAATTGCGATGATGGAAACTAATTTTTCCCGTCAAAGATCATTAGAAAGAAGACCTCGATCCCGTGACCGACGATCAATATCCCGCGGCCGAAGATTTCCAGCTCGACCATATACACCAGCAGAAGGACTATGTTATTATCACTTCAATTTCGGACCAAGAGCTTATAAATGTCAAAAACCATGTAACTGGTCACCTACTACCATTGAAACAACTAAACAGAAGGAAAACTAGGAGCACGTCTCACAGTTCAGACGACGCTAGGAGACGTACAAAGCAGTCGTCTAATCGTTTTCGACCGTAAAAATAAATTATCTTTTTTAATTGACACAGGGGCTGACATCTCCGTATTGCCACTAAGTATATCAAAAGGAAATCTCACCCCTTCCGATTTTAAGATTTATTCTGTAGATGGTACACCGATATCGACCTACGGTGTCAGAATGTTAACTCTGGACCTCGGTTTGCGGCGTCCATATACCTGGAAGTTCATCGTCGCAAAAGTACGACAACCTATTATTGGTGCAGATTTTCTAAAACATCACGGTCTTCTGGTCGATCTTAAAAACAGACGGATTATAGACGATTGTACTAAATTACAGAAACTGGCACAGATATCCACAAATAACTTTCATTCAATAACTACAATAGGTAAAGAAAACAATGACAAATACATTAAATTATTAAAACAATATATAGATGTTACGAGACCTACGCAAGGACTTGAACCTCCAAAACATAAGATACATCACCATATCATCTGTTCAGGAAGACCATGTGCAGAAAGACCTCGAAGATTAGCACCTGACAAGTTTAAAGCAGCCAAAGAGGAATTTCAATTGTTAATACAACAAGGTATTTGTCAACCCTCTTCTAGTGAATGGGCTAGTCCACTGCACATGGTCCCTAAAAAAAACGGTACCTGGAGATTATGTGGTGATTATCGTAAACTAAATTCACAGACAATACCAGACAAATACCCTATACCTCACATACATGACTTCACTCACGCGCTGGACGGAAAAAACAATTTTTACTACTTTAGACCTAGAACGAGCATATCATCAAATTCCGATGGCACCAGAAGATCGTGAAAAAAACGGCAGTAATTACGCCATTTGGTCTTTTCGAATATAATGTAATGCCTTTTGGTTTAAAGAATGCGGCACAGACCTTCCAGCGTTTTATGGATACAGTAATCAGAGGTCTCGACTTTGCATTCTGCTATATTGATGATCTACTTATTGCCTCCACCAACGAGTCTGAACACTTTGATCATTTACGACAAGTTTTTGAAAGATTAAAACAATATGGAATCTCTATTAATTCAACAAAATCCGTTTTTGGAGCATCAACAGTACAGTACTTGGGGTACCAAATTAGCCAGAAGGGAGCCAAGCCTGTACCTGAAAAAGTCAAAGCCATAATAGATTTTCCAAAACCTAAAACCATTGTTGAATTAAGACGTTTTCTCGGAATGATTAATTTTTATCGTAGATTTATTAAGAATGCTGCTACTATTCAAGCTCCGTTAAATTCTTTTATTCATGGTTCTAAGAAAAATGATAAAAGAAGTATTATTTGGACAGAGGAAGCCGAAGCAGCATTTTTAAAATGTAAAGACTCGTTGGCGGACGCAGCTCTATTGGTACATCCAAAAATTGATAATCCATTACTTTTAATTACCGACACTTCAAATTTAGCTTGTGGGGCTGCACTTCAACAAAAAGTAAACGGTTTGTGGGAACCTATAGCTTTCTTTTCAAAAAAATTCTCACCCCAAGAAGTGAAATACAGTACATATGACAGAGAACTTACTGCAATCTATAAAGCAATTAAACATTTTAAACATCTTCTTGAAGGACAAGACTTTACGATACAGACAGACCACAAACCACTAACCTATGCATTTCATCAAAAATCAGACAAAGCCTCACCAAGACAGTTACGACAACTAGACTACATCGGACAATTTTCTACAAAAATTACCTACATTTCTGGAATTAATAATGAAGTGGCAGACGCTTTATCACGATTGGACGTTATCAGTATGCCAATCGTGGTGAGCACATCAGAACTTGCCGAACAACAATTAAAAGACCCTGAATTAACACAGGTCTTACAAAGTACAGTCCTACAGTTAAAGAAGTTAAAAATAGACAATTCAGATAAAATAATATATTGTGATATTTCCACAGAAATAATTAGGCCATATATACCATTAGTGCTACGTAAGAAAATCTTCGACAGCGTACACAACTTCGCTCATCCCAGCGGAAGAGCTACAAAACATTTAATTGCCAAAAAATTTGTATGGCCTGGGATGAATAAAGATATTTTACACTGGGCAAGAAGTTGTGTGAACTGTCAAAGAAGTAAAATAAGTAGACACATCAAAAATCCACCGAAACATATCGTTGTTCCAGAGCGTTTTCAACATATCCACATTGATATCATTGGACCGTTACCGACGATCGATAATTACAGATACTGTTTAACTATGATCGATCGATTCTCCAGGTGGCCTGAGGCGGTTCCGTTAAAAGATACAAATGCAGACACTATTGCAACAGGATTCTATGCCACATGGATTGCGAGATTCGGCGCCCCGTCAACTATCACTACAGATCGCGGTACACAATTCGAATCTCAACTTTTCAATTCCTTAACAAAACTCATCGGATGTAGGCATATCCGCACTACAGCGTATCACCCTGCATCCAATGGAATGATCGAACGGTGGCATAGATCCCTGAAAGCAGCAATTCGTTGTCACGAAAATAAAAATTGGATAGAAGTACTCCCGACAGTAATGCTCGGTTTGAGGAATAGTTATAAAGATGATATACAAGCAACCGCGGCTGAGATGGTATATGGTACACCCCTCCGGTTACCCGGAGAATTCTTCGTGGACAATGACTCAGACACAAACTTCACCATTAGTAAATTCAGAGACTATATGCAAACAATACGCCCTAGACCAACGAGACATCACTCAAAACGTTCATACTTCATATTTAATAATCTTTTTGACACATCTCATGTATTTGTACGAGTCGATCATATTAAACAACCTCTGGAACAACCTTATGAAGGTCCATATCGTGTATTAAAACATATTTCAGACAATGTATTTTTAATTGAGTATAAAGGAAAAGAAACTACTATCTCTACGGAACGATTAAAACCAGCATTTATAGAACTACACCAAGAACAGCAACATAAAACCTATAAGAAGACAAATATATCGTCTGCTCGCTCTAATGGATCGAGCGACTTGAAGGGGGGTGATGTAGCGACTGTCATCTCATCAAGAGAGAAGTCAGCGCCATCTGCGTTCGTTCGGTCGTTCCGTAGAGAGGTGCGATTTAGAGACATTGAGCAGCGCCAACTCATAAACTAGCAAAAATTTGTAAATTGATAGTTCAATTATTTAGTTGTCATAGTTATTAAAAATGTTTATACCGTTGTATATATAATCATAAGGAAACAATTGTAAAGCATTCTTCTGTCGACATTCATTAAGAGAACTACGTTATTCATCTTTGTAATTTATCAAATATTAAATATATTTTGTTGTTATTCGTTCAAAGTTAATTATAATTATTATCTTTATCATTATTATTATTATTATTATTATCGTTATAATTCTTTGTAGTACTGTAATTGAAATAATTATCATAACAGTACCTACAATTTTTTACACGGTAGCGCCATCTGTTGCGAAAATGCAAATTTATTTTTTGATACGAGTTAGTACCAATATTAATTCTGTATTAATTGCATGCTATTAATTAATTACGTTGAAAATTAAAATGACTCTATACAGGGGACATTTACTAATGTTAAAGCTTTAATTTTATTCCTAAAGAGTTCAGAAATTCGGTTTCTAGGCCAAACTATTTGATTTTCCAGTTTCTCTATGAGAATGATGGCTATAAAATTTCAACTGCATATGAATGGATTAAACTTTTATTTGCAAAAAAGACTAATTAAAGAGATTAATTTGTATTAATATCCATCTAATTGTACCTTCAACCTGCTTAATTTAAAGCATAATTAACAATCTGCTTTCAGCATATTGCTGTAATTCTATTGCGTTGCAATAATAATTTTAAAAATGACTAAAGAAAGGAAATAATTGAATAAGATTAAATTCGACAATTATATGATAAACAATTATGTTATACAGTTGATCTATGCTTGTGTTATATTTCATTCATAGAAGTGAATATACATATCTTCGTTGCACGATATAGGTGGCGGCAAAAGTGTACAGTGATTTCTTGTTTAGCTTGTTAATTCGATTTATACAAATATGAACTTTTTTTTTAATGATATATAGATCATTTTTTTAATTAATTTTGCTGATTATAATCTTGTCTGCTGATTAAGTGCTGTTGTGCAATATGCACGAGTCGATAAAGTTTGACATTAAAGAGATTAAAACCGATCTTTTACGCGCGATAAATGAATGTTCCCAACGTGGATTATTGCATACTACGAAATGGTGCGTATAATTTTCAATAGAAATTTAAATAAAATCTTGATTTCATGCGTATGAGGAATAAGGAATATATGCTTTTCTTTATAGGCTAGCTGAATTGAGTTACTCCTTGAAAGACGTCAAAGTAGACGTTCTCGACACTACTGCTGACTTGTATTTAGCGGATACAAGCGAAGAGGAAGATACATACATCTTAGCGAAAACTTATTTTGACTTGAAAGAATATGACAGAGCTGCTTATTTCACAGAGGAATGCAAAACGCCAAAAGTTCGATTTTTATATTTATACTCTCGCTATTTATCAGGCGAGAAGAAAAAGATAGATGACATGACGGTGGTGCCTCCAGATCCTTTAAAAAATGAAAGTTTGAGATTATTATGCTCCGATTTGAGGAAAGATCATATGGCAGACAAACTTGATGGTTTTAGTCTTTATCTTTTTGGTGTAACTTTAAAAAAATTGCAGCTTACTAGGGAAGCGATGGATGTATTGGTTGAGGCAACTCATAAGCAACCAATGCATTGGGGATCATGGTTAGAATTGGCTTCTTTAATCACAGATAGAGAAAAGCTTGAAAATCTCTGTTTACCTAATCATTGGATAAAGCATTTCTTTATGGCTCATATGTATTTAGAACTGCAGTTAATAGATGAAGGTTTAGCATTATACTGTAAATTACAATCAATGGGGTTTGAAAAAAATGGTTATGTACTTGCTCAAACTGCAATGACTGTAAACTACAGAAGAGGCAAGTAAACTTATAAAACATGTGATTAACAAAGACTTTATAATTACTATGATATGTTATATGGTATATTAAATTATAGTGTTATTGTTTTAGATGTTGATAATGCTATAGAAACATTTAAGAAAATAATAAAAGCAGACCCTTATTGCTTAGATAATATGGATACATATTCTAATATTCTTTATGTAAAAGAAATGAAAGTTGAATTGGCATATTTAGCTCATAGAGCAACAGAAATTGATAAATACAGATTAGAAACATGTTGCATAGTAGGTAAGTTTTTTGCATCTTAAGACAAAGAAGCTGTAAATATACTATTGTGCTATTTAATTAAAGGGATATCTTTTAGGAAATTATTACAGTTTAAGGGGAGATCATCAAAAGGCATCAATGTATTTTCATAGAGCATTAAAATTGAATCCACAGTATCTTTCTGCTTGGACATTGCTTGGTCATGAGTTTATGGAAATGAGAAATACAAATGGTGCTATTCACAGCTACAGACAAGCTATTGGTATGGGCTTATGTTATATATACATATAAAATTGAACATGAACATCTATTTGTCTAGCAATTTTTTTTTTTATATAGAAGTCAATAAGCGAGATTACAGAGCATGGTATGGTTTGGGTCAAACATATGAAATTTTGAAAATGCCATTTTACGCCCTTTACTATTACAAACAGGCTCAGTTATTAAGGCCTCATGATAGTAGAATGGTGCAGGCACTAGGAGAAGCATATGAAAAACAAAATAAAATACAAGACGCATTGAAATGTTATTACAAAGCATGCAATGTTGGTGATATTGAAGGAATGGCATTGTTAAAATTAGCCACGTACGTATTAAAATTTGATCTATTATGTAGTAAACTAAAATTTAAATATATATTTTAATGTACTGTAGGTTATATGAAAAATTAGGTGAACATGATCATGCAGCATCAGCGTACACGGATTTTGTAATGGATGAATTTATAAATGCAGATAGAGCTGATTTGAGCCACGCGTACAAATATTTAACACAGTATCATTTAAAACGAGAACAATTGGATCATGCTAATCATTATGCACAAAAATGTTTGCAATTTGACGAAACAAAAGTGTTCGCGAGAGTTCCATCTCTTCCGCCACCCACCCCCTCTGCCGGGGTCGTGGCGCGTGGAACCATCTCGAAACAGGATTGCGTCATCCACGTATGTTCGCGAGAGTTCCATCTCTTCCGCCACCCACCCCCTCTACTGGGGTCGTGGCGCGTGGAACCATCTCGAATCGGGATTGCGTCAGCCACAAAGGGCCCGCCGCAACGGCTTCCGCGGCGCGGCATAGAAACAAAGACTGGGTATAACCGTCTTTATATCCATATATGGATACGACGTGCGATATTTACCCCAGTCTTCGCCCATCACGTGACCACCCTGGGGTAGGGGCACCGGGGCGATATATACGCCTCCCTCGGACCCGGAACGGATTCGTCACGAGTCGCCCGGAGTCATCTTACGCAATCGGCAAATTCAGCAAGAATCGGGTCAAGGTCCGAAAGAAGTTCTTCCGGTCCCATCGGCGTACCGCGTACCTTGTATCCTCTATCAAGCGATACCGAGGGCTAATGCCCCGCCTATATCAGCGCGTAATAATAAAAATATACAGTCCACTCAACGATTAAATAAGCACGAACTCGTCACGCAAATCCGGACGCGCTAACATTGGTCCTTCGAGCCGGATACTTATCAGTCTGGTTGCTACCAAGTGTAACCCTGCTCGCGATCACTATCATACCAGCACTCTTCGGTTCCGCAACTTCCGTCACCGGCAGACCCGAAATTTCGCCAAGACACGCACGCGAACTTCGGTCCATACCCGGTCACGCGACGCAATTCGGACATTACCAAGTGCGCAATACAGTGATCCCTGCGACGGAAGCAGAACACGGTTACGAAGCAGCCAACCAGCGGACGAGTTCACCCACGTCACGATAGCGGACAAGCCGCTGTCGAATCGCAGAGGATCATCCAGGGACAGCCTCCAGGAAGGACGACTGCCCAGTCGACGCTCAGAACCGAGCATCCTCCGCTGTTCATACTCCACGGAATACAAGGCCAAGCGATCCCGTCTTCCATTATCACTCTCCAAAGGTGAGTCGAGGTTCATTCATTGTTTGACTTGCGCGAGAAACAGAATGGAACATAACGCTAGTGCCGATCTCCAGCAATTAATAAGAGAACGCGGCCGCGTCAAGGCTGCCCTAACGCGTCTCGAAACCTCCTATGACACGCTAGGAGAAAACGAAACAATTGACGCCCTTCAAAGACGACTCAACCATAATTCGCCCTTACTCTCGCGATTCGAAGAGATACACGAACGTATAATCGCGATCGTTGAGGGCACCGCGGACGAAGAAGCCCATGAACGCTGCTTGTGCGAGTTTGAAAACGCCTATTACCGTGTCACAGGCGCGATTCAGCTTCGAATACGAAGCTTGCAAGCTGCACCAGCTTCGAGCAGCGCGCTAACCCATCGACTAGCGTCCGCGTCCCCGGCCACTGTCGATACTTCTCTCCCAACCAGGTTACCCTCTATTCCACTGCCCGAATTTCACGGTTCCTTAGGGGAGTGGGTCTGTTTTCGGGACAGCTTCGAATCCATGGTAAACCGAAACGACTCCCTAAGCAACATAGATCGATTCCATTACTTACGATCAGTGGTAAAAGGCGAACCCGCGCGCGCTCTCAAAACGCTCCCAGTGTCCGACGGCAATTATGACGCTGCCTGGGAATTGCTACGCAAACGATACGAGGACACCAGCCTACTCGTTGACTACCACCTAGATGCGCTATTCGACCTTCAAGTTGTCCGTCAGGAATCGCCGAGCGAGCTAAGGAAGCTACTCGACGATGTTAACAACCACACGAAGGCCTTGGCGTCACTGGGTCAAACGGTAAACCAATGGGACGCTTGGTTGATACGCCTCATATTCCGTAAATTAGATGCGCAAACCAAAAGAGAGTGGAGAAAACGCGTCTCCGAGGCGGAACGAGCAAGCACGCTCTCCGATCTAATCGCCTTTCTCGAACGACAATATAAATTTCTCGCCTTGGACAATCAACCGCGCGAAATACCTTCTTCAACCTCCCGCAGGTTCATCGCACAACGCGAGCGCAGACCCGCCGCCGCGCTAAACGCGAACGAAATTAGCTGCCCCCTTTGTTCCGACAGTCATTTATTGTCGCACTGCGAGAGCTTCAACAAGCTCGCAACACCGCGCCGTCGCGAAAGGGCAAAGGAGCTGCACGTCTGCCCCAACTGCCTTCGTCCCGGGCACGGCGTCAGAAATTGCACGGGCAGCCCGTGCCGTGTGTGTCAGAAAAGGCATCACACCCTGCTGCATCCGAAAACGGCCTCGCGATCAGGCACAAACAAAACGCCAGAGCCCACGGAAGCAACGCCGAGCGACGACTCCAACCCTCCCCAGAGCCTGATGTCCACCGCCGCGGCTCCGCCCGAGCACGTGCTACTCTCCACGGCAATAGTCAAGGTCACCGATAGCCGTGGTAGAGTCCATGAAGGCCGGGCGCTTCTCGATCAGGGCTCACAAGTGAATCTTGTAAAGGAAGAGTTCGCGAGGCGCCTCGGATTGAAGTGGGACGCGACGCGAACGTTGATTTCCGGAGTAGGCGCGATAGCGTCAAGGGATCGCGTAAAGGGCAAGGTGCAAGTGCCTATAGCCTCACGCTGCACTAATTATAAATGTGATTTGCCGTGTCTCGTCATGCGCAAATTAACTACGGAAATTCCGAGCTTCAAGCTCCCCTCCACCGCGCTCCCCATTCCACCACGCTTAGTTCTTGCCGACCCACAATACTACGTTCCGCGAGACGTAGACATAATCATAGGCAACGGTTATCTTTGCGACTTAACGTGCGTGGGCCAGCACCGTCTAGGCGCGAAAATGCCCGTATTAACGAAAACGAGGCTGGGATGGGTTCTCGGAGGTCGCATCCGTGCACAAACTGCGGCGCATATCCTCTCCTGCAACACCGTCACGGACGAAACCCTCGATCGACAATTGACGCGTTTTTGGGAAATTGAATCGCTCCCAGTTAATAATGACGCAACGCAAAACCCGTGTGAGGATCACTTTAAGCGAACGGCCGTTCGGATTCCCTCCGGCAGATACAGCGTTGCCATCCCGTTCAACGACAAAGTTTCGGAGCTCGGTGACTCCAAAGCCGTAGCTCTAAGGCGATTTTTCAATTTAGAAAAGAAACTTCTACAATCGCCCGACTTACGTCGCGAATATATCGAGTTTATGCGCGATTACAAAAATCTTGGCCATATGTCTAAGATATCGCACGACGTTATTCGCGACCGCTCATACTATCTGCCGCATCACGCCGTGATTAAAGAGAGTAGCACCACAACGAAGATTCGCGTCGTATTCGATGGATCCTCCAAAACTAACACTGGCATCTCTCTTAACGACACTCAACTGGTGGGCCCGGTAGTGCAAGATGACCTGTTCTCGATACTATTAAGATTCCGACAATATCCCGTCGTTTTAAGTGCGGACATCGAGAAAATGTACAGGCAGGTTTTAATCGCGCCCGAGCAGCGCCCGTTCCAACGCATCTTTTGGCGGGAACACCCCTCCCTGCCGCTCGAAACATTCGAGCTTAACACCGTCACTTACGGCATGGCCGCTTCTTCGTTTTTAGCCACTCGCACCTTAAAGCAAGTTGGTATTGGAGCACGCCATGATTTTCCAATCGCGAGCCGCGTCATCGAGAATGACTTTTACGTCGACGATCTTCTAACCGGCGCGGAAAATACTACCGACGCATTACAGATTAAGCAAGACGTTGAGAAAATTCTTCTCGGAGCGGGCTTCTCCCTCAGAAAGTGGGCATCCAATGAAGCCACGATTTTACAGACGCGTACGGAAACGACGGTGCCCATTACTCCAAATCCGGAAATCGGATCCCGAACCCTTGGGCTATTATGGGTTCCTGCCACGGATACTTTGAAATTCCCTTCGGACACTTCCGATGCGAAACACGTGACGAAGCGCACGATTCTATCACAACTCGCTAGAATTTTTGATCCTCTCGGATTAATAGCGCCCATAGTCGTGAACGCGAAGCTCTTAATGCAAACTCTGTGGCGACTAGGGTTAGCGTGGGATGAATCTGTTCCACAACACGTGTATACCGAATTTCATAATTTCCGAGCTGACATTTCAGCATTAAATCAACTCTCGATACCTCGCTGGGTATCAACGCGAGCCAACGCGAAAGTAGAAATTCACGGGTTTTGCGACGCCTCCGAGAAGGCATACGGCGCCTGTGTATATCTGCGTACCTCCGACTGTTTTGGAGTAACCCGTGTCCAACTCCTCTGCTCCAAATCGCGCGTCGCCCCTCTCAAACGGATCAGTTTACCCAGGCTTGAACTATGCGGGGCACTTCTTTTGATCCAATTAGTAGACAAAGTGCGAAGCGCCTTAAAATTAGCGAGCATTGACGAAACATATTGGACCGACTCCACGGTAGTATTGGCGTGGTTAAAGGGCTCCCCCGACCGATGGAAAACTTTCGTCGCGAACCGCGTGACGGAAATCACTTCTCTTTCGCGCGGCGAATGGAGGCACGTCCCCTCCGCAGACAACTCGGCGGACATACTATCGCGAGGTTCCTCCGCAGCCACCTTACGGAATTCTAGTCTTTGGTGGGAAGGGCCATCATGGCTTACTCAATCTCGTGATACCTGGCCAGCATCTCGAACGCTGTCAGACGAAATACCGGAGCAGCGATTAATAAGCTGCGCCGCCGCGGAAACGAGTAACGAATCGGAGCTCGACATGCTCCAAAGATATTCGGGCTACTCTAGATTAATCCGCGTAATCGCGTACTGCCTTAAATTCATAAGGGCTTTGAGGCAACGCGTTAACCGCGCGAATGCTCAACAAATTCAGATCCTCGAAACAATACCGACCGGCACGGGCCAAAGTCTAACGACGCAGGACTTAAATTCGGCTGAGGTCGCGATCATTAGGATCGTTCAAAAACACGCGTTCAAGCGCGATATTGAAGAATTAAAGGCAGGCAAGCTCGACCGCACCAGCACACTACTCCCACTGCACCCCCTCCTAGACGATAAAGGAATACTCCGAGTCGGTGGCAGGCTTGCGTTCGCGGATCTAGCTTATGATCAGCGTCACCCTGTCATTCTTCCTAAAAATAATTACGTGACAAAACTAATTATAAAACGAGAGCATATTCGCATGCTACATGCGGGGACCGAATCGGTATTATCCGCCATTCGTAGTAAATACTGGCCTCTATCGGCCAGAAGTCTAATAAAAGGGGTAATTCGGAAGTGCATGCGTTGCTATCGCGTAACTCCAAAAGGTACCAGCCACCTAATGGGGCAACTACCGAAGGCGAGAGTAAACGTTCAAAGTCCCTTCTTTTCCGCCGGAGTTGACTACGCGGGACCGTTCTACGTTAAAGACCGAACGCGCTCCAAAACCGCGATAAAGGCTTATCTGTGCCTATTCGTATGTCTCAACACCAAGGCCGTACACCTCGAGTTAGCCGCGGATCTTACAACTGGAGCATTTATGAAATGTTTTCAGCGTTTTCTCGCGCGTAGGGGAGTATGTAAACAAATCTACTCCGATAACGGTACCAACTTTGTCGGCGCGCGGAACGAGATGAAAAGGCTAACGGCCTTCCTCAAAGCGAATCGCCACACAATAACAAACCAAGCGGTCATAGAAGGTGTCGATTGGCACTTTATTCCTCCACATGCTCCTCATTTCGGAGGCTTGTGGGAGCGCTCCATTAGGTCCGCGAAACAACATCTATTGCGGGTAATTGGAGAAACCCGATTGACATTTGAAGAATTTTACACTGTTCTCGCGCAGGTCGAGGCATGTATGAACTCTCGGCCACTGCATCCTATCTCATCCGATCCTTCCGATCTCAATCCCCTCACTCCTGGTCATTTCCTTATTGGACGCCCTCTTACCGCTCTGCCACATCCTGACGTCACTGACGTCATTACTAATCGCTTGGATCGTTTTCAACTGCTTCAAGCCATTCAACAACGATTTTGGAAGCGGACTATCTCCACCAGCTCCAGCAGCGGCACAAATGGAAGCTTCCCACATCGGAGCATCTCGACATAGGAACCATGGTCGTGCTCCGAGACGAGAATCTACCACCCCTTCGCTGGAAGCTCGGCCGAATCACGGCTCTCCACCCAGGCAAGGACGGCATCGCCAGGGTCCTCTCCATCAAAACAGCTGACGGAGTGGTAAAACGCCCCACGGCCAAGATCTGCATCCTGCCACTGGATCAAGAAACAACCACACCCACACTTAGAGACATTTAGTTTCGAACGCCAGCCGTTCAAGGTGGGCGGTATGTTCGCGAGAGTTCCATCTCTTCCGCCACCCACCCCCTCTGCCGGGGTCGTGGCGCGTGGAACCATCTCGAAACAGGATTGCGTCATCCACGTATGTTCGCGAGAGTTCCATCTCTTCCGCCACCCACCCCCTCTACCGGGGTCGTGGCGCGTGGAACCATCTCGAATCGGGATTGCGTCAGCCACAAAGGGCCCGCCGCAACGGCTTCCGCGGCGCGGCATAGAAACAAAGACTGGGTATAACCGTCTTTATATCCATATATGGATACGACGTGCGATATTTACCCCAGTCTTCGCCCATCACGTGACCACCCTGGGGTAGGGGCACCGGGGCGATATATACGCCTCCCTCGGACCCGGAACGGATTCGTCACGAGTCGCCCGGAGTCATCTTACGCAATCGGCAAATTCAGCAAGAATCGGGTCAAGGTCCGAAAGAAGTTCTTCCGGTCCCATCGGCGTACCGCGTACCTTGTATCCTCTATCAAGCGATACCGAGGGCTAATGCCCCGCCTATATCAGCGCGTAATAATAAAAATATACAGTCCACTCAACGATTAAATAAGCACGAACTCGTCACGCAAATCCGGACGCGCTAACAAAAAGAAGAAGCCAAAGCATTACTAAGAACAATTGCACAAAAGAGAGGAAAATTTGAGCATTCGATGGTGGTAATTACTTAGAATATTTTACTTTATAATCAAGTAATATAACAAATTTTTAATATTGTGTCAATTATAGGTGGAAGATATGAATGAAACAGAAGTTATCGAACAAGGAGAAAGAGCAGATGTTACACCAGGAAGTGTCAATTATCACCGATGAATTTGTCATTTATGCCTACACCGTAATATACTACTTAATTCTTTAAGTTGTCGGTTTATACATTGTACATATTTTTAATAAATGGAGAAATTATCTCTTTTACAACAAAGTTTTTATTGTGAAATTATACAAACTTATACAATAACTTATACAAATACTTTTTCTTACAGATAACGGTTTTAAAAATAGTAAATATTATTAAAGTTAAAATTAAAAGTTATTCAAATTAAAAAGTCATATTATAAACATTTAAGATTCTAGATAAATCAACATATACAGGTACAGTCATAAATTCGGGATATTCATAATAAAGGTGTCGCATAGGTGAGGGCGCTGGTGGTATAGTCGTCATTCTTCTCAGAGGGAAAAAACTCGAATTATCGTTTAAAGATAATAGCATCCATTGCGAATAAAAAATGTAAGCCAGTGGATTTTCTCGTAATTCCTGAGAACTAGGAGAAGCACAACTGCATCTTGGAAAACTATTTGTGCGATCAGGTAAAATCGTGGACCATTGTTCCGCTATAATATTCATATTACAGGTTTCAGCGCGGTTTTCGAAACCAGAATTAATCGATGAAGTTCTTTGGAATAATGGAATCCGTTTATGTCTTATTTGTAAAAGTCCATCTACTGAGTCTTCATTGTCCGCCATATAATTTAATTCTTCGTTCGTATTTTTGCTCTGTAGAGGAAATTGAATAACATATTTATTTGGTTAGGTACGATAGAATGATAATAAAGAAAATGGAATAAAAAGATTGTAATCTTACCTGAAATTGGCGAATTTCAAGATCGATACGTGATCTGTATCGTTTTCTGTGCCGCTTTGCTTTAATTGAAATTACTTCAACCTCGTCATCGCTAGAATAGTTGTCTGTCTGCGTAGTTTTTTTACATTTAATATTCTTCCGTTTTAACTTTTTTTTGGATGTTTTTGAAGAATTTGATTTATATTTAGTCGAATCATTTTGTGGACAACTGCGTTTTCCCTCTTGTATTTTGCTTTCATTTTTATGTTCGATATGACTTTCAGTTTTTTCTTCATGAGATATAATTTTTTGTTTTTTAATATTAACACTAAATTTAGTTAATCTCTTTTTTAGTTCTTCAATCCTGCCCAGTTTTAATCGAGATGTAATTGAAAAATCATTAAAGGAATGGTCGTTCCCCTTATCATGAAAGAAATTATTTTGTTCCGATTCCTCGGTTTGTTTCGGAAACGTTGAAGACGAAGTGCATTGTTCTTCTAAGGCTATATGGAATTTTATATCGTTTTTATGGACTAATGATGTATTCATTGTAACGTCGTTAATCGCGTCGCTGCATTTTTCGTTAGAAGAACCAGAATGTTCCCTAGCTGTCATCATTTTATCATCGTCACTGTTTTCGTTGAACTCATCAAAAGGTATCTCTCCACTATTATCTTTGAAAGTAATGAAATTTTTTAGTGTTTTAAAAAATTCATTATTTTCCATGCAACGCAAACAGGTTGAGTAAAATCTGGACAACAAAGGATGCAAGTTGACATAATACTTCATGATACAACTCTTTACGATATACTTGAAATGTTTTTTTATGATACATATAATCAATGAATACAGGTTCCGTAGCTTGAACATGTTTTTTTTTCTTGTATATTTCCTTGACAGATCACCAAGAAATTGAATGCACCGATTACTTTCGATTGCTTTCGTTTCGTTGACTTTCGTATATTCGATATAGTTTTCTGTAAAATTGATAAAATTGAATTTTATTATATTTTAAACACGCACGTTCACAATATGTAATGCTTATGATACGAAAAAGTACTTGTGTATCGAAATACTGATGTCTTTGAACACAAAATTAGAAAATGTTGATCATTAAATTGTATAGACGGTATATTAAAAATCTGTTGTGTGATGAAATACAATTGGTGAATTTCGCTAAAATTTTGCGCGAGATAATCTTGTCGAATAGTTCTCCAAGCACCAAAGAAGTTTATCGTTACGTAAATATTGTTAAAATTTCAGATAATTTAAAACATAATTGGTGTTAATTTATCTATAAAGTGACGTCGCAATATAGCAGACGCTGTTACCACACTGGTTTCAGTAATAAATGTTAATTAATTAACGACATTATTTCTATTTAATTTTTCAAGATAATATCACCGCATAGATATTTAACAAGTGTAAAATCATCTTTGACACTTAATTACTAATTGTCTCTAACTCCTCTCGACTTATTTCTTTTCTTGCTACTTTCAAATGACAGTACTTACGTTATGAGTTTTGAAGTATCGATGGCTGCTGCTTCTGCTTGAATTTTTCTTCTTCTTCAGTATGATAGCCGATAGACTGTATGATATTACACTAGCAAGCAAAGCAACCACTTTTCAATTTTCCGTATAAATCGAAAGAAACTTGTCTAAGACACTTGTCTTCTTCAGTATGATAGCCGATAGACTGTATGATATTACACTAGCAAGCAAAGCAACCACTTTTCAATTTTCCGTATAAATCGAAAGAAACTTGTCTAAGACACTTGTCTTCTTCAGTATGATAGCCGATAGACTGTATGATATTACACTAGCAAGCAAAGCAACCACTTTTCAATTTTCCGTATAAATCGAAAGAAACTTGTCTAAGACACTTGTCTTCTTCAGTATGATAGCCGATAGACTGTATGATATTACACTAGCAAGCAAAGCAACCACTTTTCAATTTTCCGTATAAATCGAAAGAAACTTGTCTAAGACACTTGTCTTCTTCAGTATGATAGCCGATAGACTGTATGATATTACACTAGCAAGCAAAGCAACCACTTTTCAATTTTCCGTATAAATCGAAAGAAACTTGTCTAAGACACTTGAGAAATTTCAACTCGGAAGAGACTTGTCTCTACCAGACTTGACAAATTCTAACTCGGAAGAGACTTGTCTTCACCACGACTGTCAAACTTCAAATGAAGCAGAATATTGTTTATAAAGGGTTGAAATACCAAGTATCCTGTTTCCTGATTGGTTGGTCAGTTAACGGCCAGGAAGTCATTTGCAAATCCGGGAATAATTGTCCCTTCCGAAAATTTCAATAATAACACTTTGTATTTACTTCTTCAGGTCTTCAATTTACTGCCATTCATCTGTACATTGTTTATTCTTTATATTGGTAGAAAGCGTACTTACACTATTCTGACTAGACCGAACTCTATCTCCGAATTTTTTTGTACTTAATTTTGTACCTAATTCGGAATTTATACCCAACTCTATACCTGGTGTCCCTCTGTCTTTTTTAAAGTTTAGAAATGGGATCAAGTCTGTACATTAAGTCAAAAGCTTACGACAGCTATAGAGTTCAAAAGAAAATTTCCATTTTTTGAAAATTTTAAAATGATATTTAGTAATGTCCCGTACCTTTGTTACATTATGTCAGGTACGGGACGCACATTAGCGATGTCTCGTACCTTTGTTACATTATGTCAGGTACGGGACACACATTAGCGATGTCTCGTACCTTTGTTAATTATGTCAGGTACGAGACACACATTAGCGATGTCTCGTACCTTTGTTACATTATGTCAGGTACGGGACACACATTAGCGATGTCCCGTACCTGAGATATCTATGTTAGATACGCTTTCACAAAATCCTTTTTTTATTTTTCAATACAGCTTTACTACTAGCTTTACTAGGAATTCTTTCAGTTAATTTATTAAAATTTTCAACTGTCTGAATAAAATTTTCATTAGGTACTTTTGCGAAAGTGAAACTCATAATGGATGTTTTCGGACTTTTTTATCAAACTCTTCTCGCAAGAACATAGGTGGATTAAGACAGCCAATTTATGTTTATTAAATTTTTATTAAATTTTTTAATTTTTTAAATATCGTTTTAAATATTCTTTTGAATATCACTTTACGAAGCGTTATAGTAAAAATTATTCTAAAATAAATTGTAATTCTTAGTTGTTAGGAAAAATTCTAAATTTACGCGGTCATTCAAATGGTCTGGAAGTTTTGACTGGGTAATGGGGTAATAAATTTTGAAGGGTCGCAGTTAATCTTATTTTGCCTGTAGGTCTTACCTGCTGTGAGATTTATTTACTTGCTTTCCAAATGTAAGGAAGATACCTTGAAAAGTTTAATTTTAGAGATTTTTCAGTTTTAAATATTCGATAATATTAAATTTTAACAAATGTGACAAAATGTTAAAAATTAGATTAGATTCTTTATAATAGTATTATAAAGTATATAATAGTATAATAGTATATAGATTCTATTATAGATTCCATTATAATAATATTATAAAATAGTATAGGTTTGCAAATCTTAAAGTACTTAAAATTATTTTTCAAGGCATTATTTGATGCAATGACTTTAGTACTTGTTTATATTAGGGACGCAAAGGTAGAACTTTAATAATTATGGAATACTGTTATAGGATACGAAAACTCACGCAAGCATATAAACACGCGAGAATGTATATATACCTAGGTACATGCATGAATGTACGCGGGAAATTAATAGTCGCGTACACATATATGGATGCAACACGAAAATACGTACATATTCATTGTTGCTTCAATATAATTTAATTATTCTTGTCATTTTTTAAATATGATTGTTATGTCTGTTAATGAAATTTTAATAAATGTTTTCGATACGTATATCGAATTACTTGTAAAAAAAATTAATTCTAAAGTTTAATTTTTTTGTACACAGAATATGAAAAAACAGCTCTTTATTTTATTTTGCTATATTTTTTTGTTACAGGCTCTTTTAAACACAAGTAAATAGTAAGATATATAATATACAACGTTTGAAATAAGGTTTCTAAGGTCGCGCGCAATTCAATAGAGCATGGCGGCCATATTGACTATGTTCTCCCAACCCAGTACCAAGGATGTTTGTGCGTGCCTGGCACCACTGCTGTTACATCGCGGTCGTTGTCGTTGTTAACGTCGTCGTTGTCGTTATTCTTACTATCGTTGTTCCTGTCGTTGAATTGTAATTGCCGTTGACGTACGAAGATATCGAACAGTTCAAAACGTGATCGTAACACATTGATAGGATTAACGCTTTCTGCATGCGAGATGTCAAATCAAATATGTCTAAAATGGAACAGTTTTTTAAACAACATCGCAACGAGTTTCGAAAGTCTTTGGGAAGAGGAAGGTTTAGTAGATGTGACATTAGCAAGCGATGGACAGTGTCTTACTGCTCACAAAGTGATTCTCTCAGCAAGTAGTCCTTTCTTCAAAAAAGTTTTCCAGGTTAGTTTTCGATGTTCTCTACTTCACGTTGACGTTTTGACAGCGAATAGTTTGATTATTGAATAAAACTTTTCGTTGATCGATCAATAAGTACGAACAAATTCGTTAAACAGTAATCGTAGAGTTTTTGAGGTTAATCTACCGTAAATAATGTCACATTTTGAATATGTCGTAGTTGGCTGTCATATGGTTTTATATGTTGCGACACATGTCATAGTTTAACAGGAAATATAATTTTTTCAATCTCTCTTACATTATAGACAAATCCTTGTCAACATCCAGTTATAATACTTCAAGATGTGCACTTCAGCGAGCCTTACTTATATTTATATATAAAGGAGAAGTAAATATCGAGCAGAAATTTTTAATTTACAAGGAATTAAATATTATTAGAGCGATTGTTTCGACGTACATATAAAGTGGAATTTAGAAATCTTTAGACTCACATTTTAGAAGCTAAATAAAACATAGGGAGAGAGTTGAATAACTAATTCCATAGGCACAACTCCAAAAGTTCAGAATGTCATTAATTAATTAATTAATCAATGTAATCAAACAAGTGCCTCCATTTTGTAGCGACTGTCATCTCATCAAGAGAGAAGTCAGCGCCATCTGCGTTCGTTCGGTCGTTCCGTAGAGAGGTGCGATTTAGAGACATTGAGCAGCGCCAACTCATAAACTAGCAAAAATTTGTAAATTGATAGTTCAATTATTTAGTTGTCATAGTTATTAAAAATGTTTATACCGTTGTATATATAATCATAAAGAAACAATTGTAAAGCATTCTTTTGTCAACATTCATTAAGAGAACTATGTTATTCATCTTTTACCTACAGGTTTGTAGCGACTGTCATCTCATCAAGAGAGAAGTCAGCGCCATCTGCGTTCGATTGGTCGTTCCGTAGAGAGGTGCGATTTAGAGACATTGAGCAGCGCCAACTCGTAAACTAGCAAAAATTTGTAAATTGATAGTTCAATTATTTAGTTGTCATAGTTATTAAAAATGTTTATACCGTTGTATATATAATCATAAGGAAACAATTGTAAAGCATTCTTCTACCAACATTCATTAAGAGAACTACGTTATTCATCTTTGTTATTTATCAAATATTAAATATATTTTGTTGTTATTTGTTCAAAGTTAATTATAATTATTATCTTTATCATTATTATTATTATTATTATTATTATTATCGTTATAATTCTTTGTAGTACTGTAATTGAAATAATTATCATAACAGTACCTACAAAATTGGTGACCCCGACGTGATTAAAAAAAAGAAAAAAACACCGACGTGATTAAAAAGAAAAACAAGATACAAGAAAGCATGGCCACGCCACGTTCGCCAATTCGAGGTAAAATTATACCGCCAATTGAAGAAGCACATATCCCGAAAGACTTAGAAGCTTCAGCAATCAACGCAATTATAAAACAGTACTTTCCACCTTTCGATAAGGAAAATCCCAAACTCTGGTTCCATCAGGCAGAAGCAGCCTTGAGAACAAGCAGAATAACCAACGACTCCTTGAGGTTTGATTATATAATTCAACACTTACCAACCGATGTATCGCGTTTATTAGAAAACATCTTAGATACACCTCCCGTTTCAAATAAATACGAAACATTAAAAAATAAACTCTTGGAATTATTCGGAAAATCAGAAGAAACAAGAGTTCGTCAACTGCTCAGAACTTGTAGGATGGGTGACGAAAAACCGTCACACTTCTTACAACGAATGAGAAGTTTAGTAGACAAAAATGTTCCAGAAACAATACTAAAAACCATTTTTTTAGAACAAGTTCCACCATCTCTCCATAATATTTTGATAATAAATCAAGACGCAGACTTATCTAAATTAGCATTAATTGCAGACCAAATAATAGAATTTAATTTACCTCAAATTTCAAACATAGATAAAACCAGTATAGTTTCACAAAATCAATATAAAACTGATCATAGTTATCTGGAAAGCATCATGGCAGATAACCAACAATTAAAAGGCAACTTGGCGGCCATGCAACATCAACTGGCCGAATTAACATATAAAATTGCGATGATGGAAACTAATTTTTCCCGTCAAAGATCATTAGAAAGAAGACCTCGATCCCGTGACCGACGATCAATATCCCGCGGCCGAAGATTTCCAGCTCGACCATATACACCAGCAGAAGGACTATGTTATTATCACTTCAATTTCGGACCAAGAGCTTATAAATGTCAAAAACCATGTAACTGGTCACCTACTACCATTGAAACAACTAAACAGAAGGAAAACTAGGAGCACGTCTCACAGTTCAGACGACGCTAGGAGACGTACAAAGCAGTCGTCTAATCGTTTTCGACCGTAAAAATAAATTATCTTTTTTAATTGACACAGGGGCTGACATCTCCGTATTGCCACTAAGTATATCAAAAGGAAATCTCACCCCTTCCGATTTTAAGATTTATTCTGTAGATGGTACACCGATATCGACCTACGGTGTCAGAATGTTAACTCTGGACCTCGGTTTGCGGCGTCCATATACCTGGAAGTTCATCGTCGCAAAAGTACGACAACCTATTATTGGTGCAGATTTTCTAAAACATCACGGTCTTCTGGTCGATCTTAAAAACAGACGGATTATAGACGATTGTACTAAATTACAGAAACTGGCACAGATATCCACAAATAACTTTCATTCAATAACTACAATAGGTAAAGAAAACAATGACAAATACATTAAATTATTAAAACAATATATAGATGTTACGAGACCTACGCAAGGACTTGAACCTCCAAAACATAAGATACATCACCATATCATCTGTTCAGGAAGACCATGTGCAGAAAGACCTCGAAGATTAGCACCTGACAAGTTTAAAGCAGCCAAAGAGGAATTTCAATTGTTAATACAACAAGGTATTTGTCAACCCTCTTCTAGTGAATGGGCTAGTCCACTGCACATGGTCCCTAAAAAAAACGGTACCTGGAGATTATGTGGTGATTATCGTAAACTAAATTCACAGACAATACCAGACAAATACCCTATACCTCACATACATGACTTCACTCACGCGCTGGACGGAAAAACAATTTTTACTACTTTAGACCTAGAACGAGCATATCATCAAATTCCGATGGCACCAGAAGATCGTGAAAAAACGGCAGTAATTACGCCATTTGGTCTTTTCGAATATAATGTAATGCCTTTTGGTTTAAAGAATGCGGCACAGACCTTCCAGCGTTTTATGGATACAGTAATCAGAGGTCTCGACTTTGCATTCTGCTATATTGATGATCTACTTATTGCCTCCACCAACGAGTCTGAACACTTTGATCATTTACGACAAGTTTTTGAAAGATTAAAACAATATGGAATCTCTATTAATTCAACAAAATCCGTTTTTGGAGCATCAACAGTACAGTACTTGGGGTACCAAATTAGCCAGAAGGGAGCCAAGCCTGTACCTGAAAAAGTCAAAGCCATAATAGATTTTCCAAAACCTAAAACCATTGTTGAATTAAGACGTTTTCTCGGAATGATTAATTTTTATCGTAGATTTATTAAGAATGCTGCTACTATTCAAGCTCCGTTAAATTCTTTTATTCATGGTTCTAAGAAAAATGATAAAAGAAGTATTATTTGGACAGAGGAAGCCGAAGCAGCATTTTTAAAATGTAAAGACTCGTTGGCGGACGCAGCTCTATTGGTACATCCAAAAATTGATAATCCATTACTTTTAATTACCGACACTTCAAATTTAGCTTGTGGGGCTGCACTTCAACAAAAAGTAAACGGTTTGTGGGAACCTATAGCTTTCTTTTCAAAAAAATTCTCACCCCAAGAAGTGAAATACAGTACATATGACAGAGAACTTACTGCAATCTATAAAGCAATTAAACATTTTAAACATCTTCTTGAAGGACAAGACTTTACGATACAGACAGACCACAAACCACTAACCTATGCATTTCATCAAAAATCAGACAAAGCCTCACCAAGACAGTTACGACAACTAGACTACATCGGACAATTTTCTACAAAAATTACCTACATTTCTGGAATTAATAATGAAGTGGCAGACGCTTTATCACGATTGGACGTTATCAGTATGCCAATCGTGGTGAGCACATCAGAACTTGCCGAACAACAATTAAAAGACCCTGAATTAACACAGGTCTTACAAAGTACAGTCCTACAGTTAAAGAAGTTAAAAATAGACAATTCAGATAAAATAATATATTGTGATATTTCCACAGAAATAATTAGGCCATATATACCATTAGTGCTACGTAAGAAAATCTTCGACAGCGTACACAACTTCGCTCATCCCAGCGGAAGAGCTACAAAACATTTAATTGCCAAAAAATTTGTATGGCCTGGGATGAATAAAGATATTTTACACTGGGCAAGAAGTTGTGTGAACTGTCAAAGAAGTAAAATAAGTAGACACATCAAAAATCCACCGAAACATATCGTTGTTCCAGAGCGTTTTCAACATATCCACATTGATATCATTGGACCGTTACCGACGATCGATAATTACAGATACTGTTTAACTATGATCGATCGATTCTCCAGGTGGCCTGAGGCGGTTCCGTTAAAAGATACAAATGCAGACACTATTGCAACAGGATTCTATGCCACATGGATTGCGAGATTCGGCGCCCCGTCAACTATCACTACAGATCGCGGTACACAATTCGAATCTCAACTTTTCAATTCCTTAACAAAACTCATCGGATGTAGGCATATCCGCACTACAGCGTATCACCCTGCATCCAATGGAATGATCGAACGGTGGCATAGATCCCTGAAAGCAGCAATTCGTTGTCACGAAAATAAAAATTGGATAGAAGTACTCCCGACAGTAATGCTCGGTTTGAGGAATAGTTATAAAGATGATATACAAGCAACCGCGGCTGAGATGGTATATGGTACACTCCTCCGGTTACCCGGAGAATTCTTCGTGGACAATGACTCAGACACAAACTTCACCATTAGTAAATTCAGAGACTATATGCAAACAATACGCCCTAGACCAACGAGACATCACTCAAAACGTTCATACTTCATATTTAATAATCTTTTTGACACATCTCATGTATTTGTACGAGTCGATCATATTAAACAACCTCTGGAACAACCTTATGAAGGTCCATATCGTGTATTAAAACATATTTCAGACAATGTATTTTTAATTGATTATAAAGGAAAAGAAACTACTATCTCTACGGAACGATTAAAACCAGCATTTATAGAACTACACCAAGAACAGCAACATAAAACCTATAAGAAGACAAATATATCGTCTGCTCGCTCTAATGGATCGAGCGACTTGAAGGGGGGTGATGTAGCGACTGTCATCTCATCAAGAGAGAAGTCAGCGCCATCTGCGTTCGATTGGTCGTTCCGTAGAGAGGTGCGATTTAGAGACATTGAGCAGCGCCAACTCGTAAACTAGCAAAAATTTGTAAATTGATAGTTCAATTATTTAGTTGTCATAGTTATTAAAAATGTTTATACCGTTGTATATATAATCATAAGGAAACAATTGTAAAGCATTCTTCTACCAACATTCATTAAGAGAACTACGTTATTCATCTTTGTTATTTATCAAATATTAAATATATTTTGTTGTTATTTGTTCAAAGTTAATTATAATTATTATCTTTATCATTATTATTATTATTATTATTATTATTATCATTATCATTATTATTATTATTATTATTATTATTATTATTATTATTATTATTATTATCATTATTATCATTATCATTATTATTATTATTATTATTATTATTATTATTATTATCATTATTATCATTATTATTATTATTATTATTATTATTATTATTATTATTATTATTATTATTATTATTATTATTATTATTATTATTATTATTATTATTATTATTATTATTATTATTATTATTATTATTATTATTATTATTATTATTATTATTATTATTATTATTATTATTATTATTATTATTATTATTATTATCGTTATAATTCTTTGTAGTACTGTAATTGAAATAATTATCATAACAGTACCTACAGGTTTGGACAGTGTGGCGCCATCTACCGGTAGGTTAGAGGTACTAATTATTTTCAAAAATGATTACGCTTTTATTCTTCAAATGGGGTATGAAAAGAAAGCTGGGCATCTAATTAACAAGATAAAGTTACAAAAGTTTGCAATTTAATTCTCTAATTTTTTTCGAAAATGAAAATTTCAATAATCCTTGATATGAAAATATACATCGTTTTTAATCAACACCGGGGTTGACATCTCCGTATTGCCATTCAATTCGACAAAAGGAAATGTCATCTCTTGATTTTAGAGTCCATATTGCGTGTTGAAGCATATTTCAGACAACCTATTTTTAATTGATTTCTAGGGCAAGGAAACCACCATCTCGATGGAACGATTGAAATCGGCGTATGTAGAACTATATGAAGAGCAGAAACACCGAACATACGTTAAAGTACCACTTCTTTCTTACGAATCGAGCAACTTGGAGAAGGGAAATAAGGCGACAGTTACTTCTGCAGAATTGAAATCAGCGCCATCTACGTTCGCTCAATCGTTCCGCCGAAAGGTGCGTCTCCAATAAACTGACGCCAATTTTATTAAAACTCTTAGATATTAGAAAATTTATAAATTGTTATTTCATTTACTGTTACTATGGAGATGTTTGATTAATATTAGAGGTGTATATATATATATATAATTGGCATCAAAGAAATTATTCTTCATTCGTTATTTGTTATTCGATATTAGTTATTAAATATTTATACAGAATATTTTAGTTAATATATATTTCGTTACATTAATATTTAATATAATTTGGAAAAAGATAATACGGAGTTATTTATTTAAATTTGTAGTACGGTGATTAAGTTAAATTATCATCGTACCTACAACCCCGCAAAACAGAGAAATTTTCATTTGTGAAAAAAATTAGTTCAGAAAATTAAATTGCAAACTTTTGTAATTTTATCTTGTTAAGTTGGTGGAAGCAATAAGCAGATCATCAATATAACAGAATGTAAAGTCGAGACCCTTGATTACGACATCCATAAAACGCTGGAAAGTCTGTACCGCATTTTTTAAATCAAAAGGCATCACATTATATTCAAAAAGACCAAATGACGTAATTACCGCATTTTTTTCACGATCTTTTGACGCCATCGGAATTTGATGAAAAATTGTTTTGCCGTCCAGCGCGTCAGGAATGTATGTGAGGAATGGGGTATTTATCTGGTGTCGTCTGTGCATTTAGTCTACGATAATCACCACACAACCACCAAGTATCATTTTTCTTAGGAACCATGTGCAGTGGACTAGCCCATTCACTTGAAAAAGGTTGGCAAATACCTTGTTGAATTAATAATTGAAATTCCTCTCGAACTACTTTAAATTTGTCTGGTCTGCGAAGTTTCCCTGCACATGGTAGTGATAATATGGTGATATATCTTGTGTTTAGGTGGTTCTAGTCCTTGAATAGGTCTCGTAACATAAATATATTGTTTTAATAATTTAATATATTTGTCATCGTTTCCTTTACCTGTAATGTTGTAATTGATTGAAAATTGTTTGTACTTATCTGAGCAAGTTGTTGTAATTTAGTGTAGTCGTCTATTATCCGTTTATTTTTCAGATCTACCGGAAGACCATAATATTTAAGAGAAACTGTATCAATAGTTGGTTGTTGTACTTGTGCAACTTCCAGGTATATGGGCGTCGTAAACCGAAGTCCAGAGTCAATATTCTGACACCGTAAATCGATATCGGCATGCCATCAACAGCATATACCTTAAAATCAGAAGGGACGACATTTCCTTTTGTCGAACTAAGCGGCAATACGGAGATGTCAGCCCTGGAGTCGATTAGAAATAATAATCTATTTTTACGATCGTAGATAACTAGACGACTACTTTGCACGCCTTCTAGTGTCGTCAAAACTGTGGGACGTGCTTTTAGTTTTCCGCCTGTTGCGCATCCATAGCGATGTTTCCATTGACAGTGGCCGTCATCGATGAACACGTGCACGGTGTTCTGCACTGGTATGCTCGCGCGCCGAAGTTGAAATGATAATAGCAAAATCCTCCGCTTTTCTCTATTGCTGTCGTGATGGAGGTCGTCGACCGCGAGATTGAGATCGAGATCGTCGTTGAAATGGTCTGCGCCTAGATATGTTCGTCTCCATTGCCGCCATTCTGCGAATTATTTCGGCCAATTGGTGTTGTATGGTCACATTGTCCTCTCTTGGTTGATGAGAGACCGACCGCCAAGTTGTCTTCTTGATGACAACCTTCCGCTCTGGGTTGCGAGACAGAAGTCGCCATATTGTCTCCCCTTTGGTATTCTTCCGCTTTGGGTTGCCAGGCGGAAGTCACCATGTTTGATCTGCTCATACTCGCGATATGAGATGACCAAAACTTCATGACCCGATCTGCAAGCAATGCTAATGTTATTAAATCAGCATCCGGATTAACTACCAAAACATCATAAAGAGATTGTGGAACTTTTTCCAGAAAAATAGTCTTTAAAACTGAATCCGGTACGTTCTTCTCAACCATACTCCTCACACGCTGCAAGAAGTACGATGGCTTTTCGTCGCCCATCCTGCAGGTTCTGAGGAGCTGGCGAACTTAGTTTTTTCTGACCTACCAAAAAGCTCTAAAAGTTTGTTCTTTAAGGTATTATATTTATTTGAGTCAGGCGGTGTTTCAATAGTGTTCTCTATTAAGAAAGCGACGTCGGATGGTATACGCGAAATTATATGGTCAAACCTTGAAGAGTCGCTAGCAAGTCTGCTCACCCCCATAGCTGCTTCTACCAGGAGAAACCAGAGTTCAAGATTTTCTTTGGTCGAAAGGTGGAAAGTGTTGTGGAGTCATAGCGCCAATTGTAGGAGTTTCTATAACTGGTAGGATATGGGCTTCTTCGGCTGTTGGTATACGAGCTTGAATTGGCAAACATGGTGTAGTCATGTTTTCTTTTGATCACGTCGGGGTCACCAATTTTGTAGGTACGATGATGATAATTTAACTCAATCAACGTACTACAAATTTAAATAAATAATTCCGTATTTAACTATTAATAAATTATATTAAATATTATTAAAATAACAAAGGTATATATATTAAATTTTATAACGTAAATTAACTGAACTGTTTTCATTAAATGCTGACTAACGAGTGAATAACAATTTCTTTGATGCCAACTATATATACATCTCTAACAGTAATCAAACATCTCCATGGAAATAAATAAATGAAATAACAATTTATATATTTTCTAATGTCCAAGAGCCTTACAAAGTTGGTGTCGTTGATTCATCGGAAACGCACCTTTCGGTGGAACGATTGAATGATCGTAGATGGCGTCGACTTCAATTTTGCAGAGGTAACGGTCGCTACAAAACTAGTCAGTTTGAACTAATTACTAAAAAATCCTAATTCAGAGGAATAATTTGTCAAGTTTTGAAATTGCATTGTCCGTTTAAGACTTTTAGCTTTTGTTGTATGTTCCATTTACGTCTCAGGATGCATTGATAAAGATTTTCAGAATTTGTCAGTGCTAAATAGGATAGCGCAGGCAAAATGTACTAGCGAGTGTTTATATGAATTTTGTGTTTTTTTGTGTGTCTTTATATCTCTTTATGCCTTACTTGAAAAAAATGTGCTCCTAATTAAACCATGATCTACTATTATTTTTTTTTAAATGTTTCTAATTACAGGATCACTTAACCTCAAAGCACTTAACCTTAAACCATGAATTTCCTCATTCAGAATATTTCTTTCAAAGTTTCATACGCTCAAGCTGCTCAGTAATCATAATTCAATACACGAGAACATGCAGTCATATTAAACTCTATCAAAGGTGCTTTGATTTAAGAATACATTATTGAAATTGGCAACTTATTGGCTCGTTGAATATCAGATTTATGTCCAGAATTTCTCAAGGCTTGGTTTGCTTATATAGGCCAGGATAGTAAGCACATGGCTGACAGATTAATCAACAATTATATGAAAGTAAACATCAAATCTCATTCCGTGGAAATTCATTTGTGGACCAATCATTTCTAAATCCAAATTCATAATATCCTGTAATGTGTGCTCTATAATTTTGGACTTCGTCATTCTTGAAGAGCTTGCTACATAATGTATTAAACCTATCTTTTAGATCACCTTCATTGGAGCGGATCTAAGTGATTCAGGATACACATACATCTTGAGCCTTTGTTGTTAGATATATATCCAATCTGAAGACACTCCAAATGTACCTGAATCCATCTAACTAAATTATAATAATACATCTTACTGGATGTAGCTTTCTTATGGAAGGAAGAGGATCATGTAGCTAAATCCTGCATAAACTTGGACCCAGCCCTTGGTTTTACACAATTCTAGCTCATATTACAAACAAAATAATTACTGATCCAGTCGTCCAAGCTGAACAGCCAGAATCTTTTCCTACGTTATCTTCATTCCAGATTTCTGCTACATCGTTACCTCAGATGCATAAACTACAAGCTAAAAACATCTTAAACCGTGCTCTTGCCAGTTCCAAGATGCATCAAGAAACAACTTACTAACTTCAGCTCTTCCAAGAATTCTTTTTGTGACTTGAATACTGTCAAAGATGGTAGTAGACATAAAACAGTTGTTTCTATCAAAGAAATCAAGAAACGAAGAATAGTTAACAGGACAGAGACTTCCCTAGAAGAAATTTTCTTGCTATTGCTGCCTGTTAAGCATTACATCTCGAATTCTACTCAAAATCACCCAGAATTTTCAAAGTTGTTAATAGTTCCTACACATATGACAATTCCAAAATCCTGGAAACAGTGTTAGACAACTCAAGGGACATACCAGCTCTAATAAAGATGCTTTCCTCTTTTTTACAGAACTTGAAATAAAAAGCCTTGTCACAAGAATTGTCAAACGCCTCAACAGTTCCCAGAAGATGCTGTGAGTGAGGATTTCTCTTTTCTAGAAGAAGATTTATTAGATTAAAGTTATTCATAGTTACAACTATTACATTATTACGAGTTTTCTTCTAGAATTGAAGAAGTCTGCTCTAAGCGCTTGGAAATTCAGTCCATTTTAGTCGATTATGACATCCTCATCTGTGTTGAAAAGTAGCTAACTCAAGGACAACTTCAGCTTTCCACGATAGAGTTCAGAAAGGACAGAATTCGTTCAAAAAGTGGTGGAATTTTAATTTTTATTTGTAAAAACATGGCTTTCAGGCAAATTACTAATATTAAATCTCCTGAAATCTCAGTTGAACTATGCAAAGTTGAACATTATTTAAGTAAAGTATAAAGAGTTATATTGAAGTATAACTCTTTATTTAAATAATGTAAAGATAGAACTAAATATATTTGTCTGCTATATAGAACTCCAAACCTCACTTTTACACAAGTTCAGTGGGATCAAATTGTTCAAAATATTGACACTAAACGCAACTGCATTCTAATAGGTGATTTTAACGCTCATTATTCTAATTGAAATTGCAAATGTACAGAAGTGATGGTAGAAAATTTCATAATGCCTTGGAAATCGTTGATTTTCTACATAATAATTCTTGTACATATATTAACATACACAAAAATTTTAAATATTGATCTTATTCTCTACTTTGAATATATCTGACAAAATTAATATTGTTGTGTATAATGAGACTTAGGGTTCAGATCACTTTGTTTGTTTTAATATTAAAATAGTTTGTTTTAATATTAAAAACTATTACGAGAAAAATTAGACAATATAGACATAAATATATATAATTTATTGGATTGAATATAGTGATATTTCGTCAGTAAAAGAATATAAATTAAGACGAAAAATTTATTATATGCTTGATTATTTACATTTATTTAAAAATATTAGAAAAAATTGAATAAAATATATTTTCATTTTATTTTATCTAAAGGATAAATATTGTTATTTTTTATCTCGAATAAGTTTCGTACGAACCGCGCTCGTATTGGAGTTTGATTACAGCGCCATTACTCGGTGAATAAGCAATACACTTCCTACGATTCAAATGTAATCGATATTTCTCATGATCGATTTTTAAGCGGGGAAGAGCTTCGTCATGGTGGAAGCACAATCTCGTCTGTGAAGAACAAAGCTTCATCTATAAAAATCATCCAGATAGAAGTATCATCCAAAAATTCTCAAGTAAAAATATAGATCAATAGCTGTTAGACTTGCGTTTGTACTGTAAATTTTTAAATTAAAACTTGCAGTTTTAACTTGAACTCGTCGAAATCTGCCAGAATTCAATTCTAACCAGTACAATTGTTGTGACATTGTAACGTTGACTAACGTTGCGGTCGTACCTTTATCGTAGTTACCTTCTTTCACTTTCTTTTACGAGTTCTCGATTCATAGAACAATTTCTGAGGATAACCACAGATGAAATATCTTGGTAGAATCATTTGAATTTGAATTTAATAAAAGATTATACATTAACGGATGAATGTAATCATATTCTTGACGAAAAATTGTCGAGTTTTAAACTGTTTCATCAAGACTATAGTTTTCCCTTTACAATAAGCTCTGTAAAAACTGCTGTACAATTTTTTCTACATTGAATTTATTTTATTAGAGCTAAACGACGAAATGTTAGAATTTCTTGAATATTTGTCGTTCGATCCTAATGTTTAAAGTTCAATAAAACAATGAGAAAATGTACAACTGGTTTTAAGAAGTTATTGGAAAGAATTATTATTATTATTATTATTATTATTATTATTATTATTATTATTATTATTATTATTATTATTATTATTATTATTATTATTATTATTATTATTATTATTATTATTATTATTATTATTATTATTATTATTATTATTATTATTATTATTATTATTATTATTATTATTATTATTATTATTATTATTATTATTATTATTATTATTATTATTATTATTATTATTATTATTATTATTATTATTATTATTGTTATTATTATTATTATTATTATTATGATCATCATTATCATTATCATTATCATTATCATCTAGTGTATGAATATTTTCGTCCTTTTTTAAGAATTTTGATGAATTTTGTGTATTTGATTTAGATCAGAGTTTTTTAATTTTCATTCTCAGTTAACATTTCGTGCAAAACGGACGATTACAGCGCCATTACACGGTGAAATATGGAATACGCTTCCTATGATTCTCAAACGCAATCGATATTTCTCATGAAGTTTTAAGCAGGAATAATGCCGGAAGGAAGCACAACTCTGTAAAGAAAAAAGTGTTATTCAGAAAAATCATTCAGAAAGAAGTATCACCCAGAAATTCACAGGTAAAAATTTAAATCAATAGTTGTTAGATTTGTGTTTGTGTTGTGAATTTTTAAGATAAAACATGCATTTTTGGCTTCAATTCAAGGTAAGATTTAACCAAGTAATTATTACATATAATTTTCAACAATTAAGGAAATAATGGCGCATGAACATTTAAACATATCATACCAGGCTAAAAATAATTTATAATTTTATACCACAATTTACTTCCAATTCTAACCAGTACAAATATGATAACTTTGTGATTGACTAATTTATTGTCATATACACGTATATATACACGTATTTTATTATATAGTTTTACACACACTTCTACACTTTCTACTTGTTTGTTGAATCTCTAACTTTATACTGCGTAATTAACTTAACAATTCTATATAATACTAAATCCAACAATTATTTATTAAGAATGTACGTCTATAACAGTTAAAATAATAATTCTATTGCATAATAGAATATAGTTTCTCATTTATCAAACAAAGCAAGCTGTAGAACGCCTTAATACTCGAGTATCGAGTTTCAAAACAGTAACAGGAACACAGTGTTTCTGTTCATCCTAATCACCGTGTCTGTTCGTTTAGGGTCGCCCCATCCCCTACTATTTTCTGAAGTACTGGACAAGACGTGTCACGGAGAGTCATTCGGCTGCCGAATTTCCTGACAATAGGATCTATTACGTGGTACTAGGTTCGTAACTTTTTTTAATCTATCGGTACCGTTTCTCCGATGGCGTCGCTTTTTCGACACTCTTTTGCTTCCATTTACAGTATCGCTTAATTAATTCGTGTGTTTGACGATTCATTGAGCATCAAGATAACGAAATGGAATAAGATTTTGAAGCTTTTCGTTCTGATTATTCTTCAATCATCATTGTTATAATTACTTACTAATTACTATACTTTGCTAAAATGTACTTTTTCCGAATATTGACGCGCAATTAAACGATTTAGAACAAAATTTCACACGTCTATAGTATATTAAATACATTTAGCTGTGAAATTTTGATTTGTGCGAACATTTTCGAATATTCATAACATGCGACGTGATATATTACTAACCTGCATATTCACTTTAACAACGAACATTCAGAATGCAGTTTCTACAAGTATTTCTGCAATTATTAATAGGGAATGCTTTATAATTTCCAACCAATATCTTTCCAACCATTGCATACTCAAGTTTATAATCATTTTTTAGAAAAATAGCGGCATTTTCTAAATGAACTTGAATTTTCTTTGCTCTTTCCCTTTTAATCAGCTTTATTTTCAGAAAATTTTTGTGACCGCGCGCAATGCGGTCGGTAGAGTCAGTGTTTGTTGCGCAATATTTTAATATTTTTCTGAGCAAAATGGCTCTCATTAACTTAGATAAGAAATTCATTTAAATTATAATTCGCGAAGTTAGAATCAGTGAGTACTTAAACGCGCACGTTGATAGTCTTTCATTTTTCTTTTTCTATATTTTTTTCTTATTCAACATTCGTTTTCGGTATAGTAGAGTCTGTGTTTAAGAGGATAAGCTCTCTCCATGAGATCAAGATGGTAAGTAGTTTATATTATATCTCAATTTGTTCAATTTTTTGAAATTTAACAACAAAGTATAATGTTTGACGTTTGTCACAGACGCTTCACAGCATCAGTTTTTTGCATTTCTTGGAGAAAATCCAACGGTGACTCTAAAGACGAGAATGTAAGAATCTTTTATTATTTTCAACTTAAGACTTTGCTTTGCTTTTAAATATAAATTCTAATGTTCGATGTTTTGTTATAGATCTTCTACAATCTCCACTTCCTCCTACTCCTCCAAGAATCTTACCACTTCAACAGTTAAAGATGTAAGTATCCTAACATGTTGTATTTAAATTTCATTCTTCATAGTTCTCTTTCTTTTGAAGTCGAATGTAAAATTAATAATTATAAAATAAATAAACTTCAAATTATTAGTCCCAACATTTATCGTTGTTAAAATTTAAATTTTCACAAATAACGCTGCATCTTTCGGAACAAAATGTTTTACGTTTTTTAAGAAATTTTTCACTTCCACCATAGGATTCTCAGTGTGGCTTTATCAATTATGATAATGATTCCATGTAAACTGCATATGTAATTTCTGTAGTAATTATATACAACTTACCGTAGTTATTATCATCTCGCATATAGCTGTAAATATAAACGTGTGTTAATCACGTTTTACGCTATGGTCGCTAGCCATTTGTCAGTCGATTTCAGGTAAATGGTACGTAAATTAGAGTGTGAAAGTTGTGTGTTAAGCTCGGGTGTCGGAGGCGTCCCGGGACGTCCTCTCTAGTTTAGGTCTGCGCTCGAATGGTATGTGTGAGAATCGTCGAGTGAGTGTGTTGGTGTGCCTGTTTTGTCACTTTTTAAATATAGGGCGACTGTCAGGGTAGGTGTCATACTTTCTGATGTGAATGTGTTTAATTATAAGTAGGTAGGGCCGGGCAGGTTGGCACAGTCTCTGGTCGTGTGTCCCCCTTTCGCGTGTCCAACCTGTTTCAGGAAATCTAATTTGAGAAATCGATAGTGAGATTGGTACGAATGGAGCATGCCACTTGTTTCTGGTTTTACTCTTCGATTTTTCGAATTTAGTATCGCGTTCGCGGTTGCGAGGAGATCGCGAGTAGATTCCGAAGCGAACGTTTATGTAGGTTCTGCTCGAGCACACACGTGCGAACGAACAGCGATCGCTATGATGGATGGTCGTCCATGTGTATTAGGGTCAGCTTCCGCGATTTATCTCTTCATTTCACCTTTATGAGTTATATTTTAGTTCGCGATTAGAAAGACTCGAGCTAGATGTAAGCTTTCAGCGGGCATTGCGCTCGAAGAATGAAGAGGCTAGAAGCCGAAGAAGCCCGGCAAACTGCCACGAAGAGGGTCACAACAAATGGCTTCTCATCTTCTGGATTGTTTATATGATTCCAGAGCATAGGAGGTCATTCTTGTTACTACTTTGTCACTATGCTCTTTTAATATTTGTAATTGTGTTTTTTCTTTTCCATCATCGTTCATTATCGTTTTGGGCAAATTGCGGTTTTTCTTGTTAGTGTTGCGAGAAATTGATTACGGGTTGAATTAGAGTGGTGAAATAGGTTCAATCCTGTTCATTAGTGTTGCGAGGAATTGATGACGGTTTAAATTAGAGTTGCGAAGAAATAATAATCGTGTTTGCTTTAGAGTTGCGATTTATACCACGATTGTTTTTCACAATTTTGATTGTTAATTTGCATAGTTGACTTAGTCTTATGTTAAATTTATCTTGCTTTCCGTTGTTTTAAATTATTTTATAGAATCATTGCTTTTAGTTAATTTTAGAATGTTAGAATATTCAAAATAGTTTGTGTACAGTGAAGTTTGTATTGTTGATAATAATTTTCATTGAATGTAGTTTTAAAGTTTGTGTTTCGACATTACTTTATCGCGATTTTTAGTTATTTTTATTTTTGTTGTTAGTGCTGCGATATTGTTTCATCGCGATTTCCAATTAGTTTTCGTCTTAGTGTTGCGTTAATGAATGATCGCGTCTTTTGAAGCGTTGTGTTTATAAAATGCTCAAATTCTTCCACTGGATTCGTGGAAAGTCCTGTTCCTGTTCCACCTGATGCAGCTATACAAAAGCTGTACAAGGTGGTCCATTCATCGGCAACCTACAGCATAGTTGCACTGGATGAATCGCAATTAGTGTTGCGTATTTCTAAATGTGCATAGATTAATAGCGTTGCGAATTTATTTTCAGGAATTTTGAATATGACGAAGTGTTTTTCGCGTTTGATTTTGAAGATTTGTTTATGCATTAAATTTTTAGCTTCGGCTAGTTCTTGTGATATTAGGGAATTAAGAAATACTTTAAATTTGTACAGTAATACTAATATAATGTATTAATATAATATATTAATACTAATAACAGTATTAATGATGATTAATGATAGTTAATAGTTATTAATAATTTATATGTTACCGATGAACACGTTCTGGTTCACTATCATAATTGGACACATTACGATATTGTATTTAGGTAATAATCGAAATTTCGTTTTTGGAACTAGAATTACTAACATGTTTTTGACAAGGATTGATTTTGGTTTGAGTTAATGCAACCTTTCATTATAAACTAAATAATATTATTAGATTCATTGCATCATTAGGGGATTTACATTTTATTAGCTTTGTGTTATACTATTTGTGATAAAAAGACATTTTTTTTTTTATAAAAGTAACCATGTAAAAATTGTTATCTTTACTTTCATTTTAAGAATTAGTGTTATGATATTTTTCTATTGATGCAGTTGCTTCTAATTAAAATTCTTCTATTCTGGAACTGTGTTTTTGTTTCTCTGTCAGCTAATACTGAAAAAAGAACTACATACAAGTCATGTAGTAGCTTCAAATATAGGTTCTAGCATAGGTTTGCGTGGTTTCTGTTACATATTGAATCGATAACGTTGTATGTGACATGAAAGTGATAAGAGAATTATACCACCCGGAACTTGGGGTACAAAAAAGCATTACATGTCAGATTTATTTTGCACTACATACGAGGTATATAGTCAATATTTTGTATTGTCTTTTATCTTGCAGTTATTGATTGATACGTGCAAAATTTTCATATTTGAAAGATTTCCAATGGTGATAGGAAGTAGATTTTATTCTTCGATTATCTTAAAGTTTTGTTTTACTCCATTGGAATTGTTTTTCTTGAAATTTCTGAAGGGATTACTCTCAAGAGTAAACTTCTTTTTATTGAAATATGGTTCTTGAAACTTTCTCATACTTTTGAGCGTTGAAGGATGACACCTGAATTCTATCTGATTCAGTAATAAGATAAAAATAGATTGTGTGCATTTGAAAACCGTTTAATCCTAATAATTGAAAGTGATGCTAAAATAATTTTAAACTTTTAATTGCAACAAAAGGGAAAAATAGTTCATACTTTCTCCACTTTTTTGTACACTTATTTGTATACTTTCGTATACTTTTAAAAGGTATTGACAAGGTATTGATGTAATAGGGAAATATAATATGAAAATGATAAAATAAGCAGAAAGAAAAAGAAGACAAAATTTTTGAAGGAAGAAAAAAAGATATACTAATAAGATATAGTAATTCTTATTAATATTCAGACACTACGGTACTGGAGAGATTGTCAGTCTAAAAATATTTGTTTACAATTGTTTTTCGATATGTTAAAATATTTTTTAATAGAAGCATAAATATCATTTATTTTTAATAGTCAAATTTTTAAAATTTTACTCACTTTTGATACGTATGTATATGTATATATCTCAACAAAATTAGTAACTTATTCTTCGTATTATTTCTGCGAGTTTAAATCTCTCTTATTATTTCGTTTAATACTTCTTATACAAAAATCTTTGCGTATGAAATAAATAAAATTCCACAATTGTAATAATTGTTGTAGTGTATTTAAAAGCAATTAATTCAAAACTAGTAGAATAATATTTTCTCTCTAATGACTGAATCGTAATGACTGAATATTACGTAATAAAAATCACTGTAACTTAAAGTATAAAGCATATTTGAAACTTGTTAGAGAATACACACATTGGGAGAGGTTGAACAATTTCAAAATATCACATGTCTATTTGTACGAGTTGGCCATATTTGACATTCACGGGAAATAATTTTCTACAACATGCTATTTTAATACAATTTTTTTCCGTTTCTATGCTCTCGACACATTAAAGTAACCTTCGATCTATTTTTATCGCGCATTAAAATTTTTACACCCGCCCGATGTTTCCTTTTGTGTCGTGTGCAGTAGAACACGTCACTGTGGCGGCCTGAGAACAAACAGCTTTTGTACCGGGATAGCTAATTAATTTCTCATTGTGCTAATTTACGACGACAGCAGCTTACAAGGCCGGTATTTCGTAATTGGTGCCTGAGCACAAAGAAGCAGATAGAAGGACATAGGAATCTCAATGAAATACGCCAATGGGACGTTATAAAATCCGTATACTTGCATACTTTCTACATTTACAGATATCTATCCGTGGATAAATACAGGCAAGATACCGTAATGACAAAAGGAAGACTATTTCCTACGATCGATTATTATTTATTGTTGGTGAGCTTCTACGAAGTGGGATCCGAATTATATTTGTGTACGCGTTTTATGTTCGTTTCGATAAAACAGATTCCGAGTGTTGGCATTATTTAGGCAAATAAATATCATTGTTTTCTTTTATTTTCGTTCGCTTTGTTAGTCGAGCGAAATACATGAATTATATGCAGTCGTGTGTGCGTATGGTATGCACAATTGTTCGATTACAATTCTGGAAATGTGCGAATAAATGTATTATTCGGATGACTCGTGACTTTGATATTAAAATAACAATTTTTCCGTTTTTCGCGTTATAGCATAGGGACAAAATTGAAATTAAAAATAGTTCTCTTCTTGATTTAGCTCTAGATTATATTTTATTATAGCTCCTCTGTATTATATATCAAAATTTCTGCATTAATAACTGTAAATATATGGCATTGTATTCAACAATATATGCATACATTCCTCGTTCAAAAGTCTTAGGACAATTATTATTTCACTTGTTTCAAAATTAGAAAATTAATTTATACGGCAAAAAATATCTAAAGAATTACATTGTAAAATATTACATTGTGCAATTGAAAAATTTCATTGTCTACGATAAATACTGCGTTTTCTACGATAAATATGAAAACTACAAAGTGTCTTAAGACTATTGAGCTGGAGTGTATATACAAATAGCGTCATTTCAAGTAACATCTCCCGAATAATAAGAATATTCGCATGTTATACATATTATTCAATTGTCATTAAATCATAAGAAAAATTCAATGGTGTTCGCGTGATTGCACGTTTTCGTATAAATTAGGTGAAGTGTGATCGATGTCAATAGCGCTATTATAATAAATAAATCACAGTGATCCTCGTTACGATCACGATCGAAGGGTGTTCGGTTTAACGTTCATTCGCCGATCTTTACGTCCTCGATGTTATCTTTCTTCCAATTAGCCGGGGCTGGTAATTTCCGATTGCTGCGATCCAAATTGGTTCTAGTTTTAAAGCATTTTCGGCAAGTCAATCGCCAGAACGCAAGTCGAAAGTCGGCCGAGTAGAAGGCATAGATGAATGGATTTATAGCCGAATTAATCCACCCTGAAACAAGTGAAAACATTATTAAACAATTTAATGTATAATAACTGTTCGTTTGTGTCTTTTTTTTTAAATGATCGATATACTGTTTTGTTTTAAAGTTTTATGTACAGAAGAATCAAACATCTACTTGTCAAATTTTAAGTATTTAGAGGAAACTAAGGATTTTAAATATTTTATGGACGCTAATTTATTTATTAATTAAAATTATACAGATTTATATATTTTTTCTTATTGGAAATAAATTTTTACGTTCACATATCTGAGTATGAAATAATAATTTGATGTACTAGATTTTGTTGATTAGCACTGTGTCTTTCAAGAAGAAGAAAATTTTGTTTTATTGAAAAATTCAAATAGATCGGGAGGGTAATACATACGTAATACATGTTTCTGTTATTGTTATAATTATAACCAGAACAAATTTTATTTGCTTTATGTGTAATAATTGTGTATAAATTTTCGTAAGATGTTTTTAGTTCATTCGTGTGCTTTTTTAAACAAATGCAAAAAATATCACCAATATTTTAGAATTGATCTAATTTTAATAAAAATCTATAAAATGTACAAAATCCCTCTTTGTTTTAAATATTTGAAATTTTTGTGACAGCCTGTACATTAAAATTGGTGATATAATGACAAAATAAAAATAGGACAATCGTATATAATTTAATAGATTATAGTATGAAATTTGAAATATTATAGAATGGAAATAGTAAAACGAAGTAGAATTCTACATAAAAAACTAAACAAGAAATTTGATATAAAACTTTTTTGTTCGAGGCTTTGTTTTCGAGAAAATCGAGTTTGAAAATTTATCAAGTATACTTGAATGTGGCTAGTTTCGGACTGGATAGGAGCCAATGATCGATCGAGTGAAAATAAAAGGAAAATGCAGAATAACATTTTTTCATGGAACATTACGTTTTTAAGAAAATAAAATTTGAAAATTTATCGCATATATCGTATTAGGACAATTTAATATATTTGAACTAATATGATCAACTGTATGTGTATTAATTACATTGCTTAACATACTTTTTCTTCTGTGTTATACTAATAATCGTGAATCTACTACAATTTCCTGTAAATTTTGCTTTTTTTTTAATAAACATTTGAATGGTTTATTTTTTCAAATGACTTAATAGTAATACTTTTCACTATTTGCAGTTCTAAAACATACTAAATTTGACCGAAAAAATTAGGATACTCTATATAATAAGAGAATGGAATACTATGAGAATTCATAGTATTATTACACAATAAAAATCATTAATAGATTACACAATCTGTAATGGTGTGAAAAGAATGTTCTATGTACAAAATTGAATACAGAATGACGTTTTTCATTGCAATAATCTTTAATAATGTTAAATCTTTTCAAAATTAAATCTTTCATTGTAATTATTAAATCAAAAAATAAGAAAAAACATGTCATCTTTTATAATAATTATTAAAATAAAATAAAATTAATATTGAAAGAATTATATTATATCAATTATTAATTTAAATTATATGTTAGACAATGAAATCATTGTAATTTTGTTGGAAAATGGTTATTGTTTTCTTCAGCCTATTCCATTTATTTCAATCAATAAAGCATAGTCACTTTGGATAAAACTTCGAACTATGGAACAGGTCCGAAAGTAGGTCGACCACTTTATTGCTGTGAAAGAAGTCATTTTCACTTTTAAATAATTCGACTTTTATTCAAAAATATCAGGAAACCTCAGATAACGAGAGTTACTTTATATTCATAAGGTTCTTCGATTGAAACTTCACTCTTGCATAATCTTAATAAACTTGTGTAAAAGGATTGATTTTATTTTGATTATCCATTGTTTTGTATTTAGGAGGTTTTGAAGCTTTAAAACAAAAAGTTTAGAGACTCAAATTAAATGAATGCGAATGACATTAGAGAAATAAAATCGAAATTGAAATTTGTTTCTTTCACTAAGTGTCAATAACAAGAGCTTTATTTTTAGATATATTATATAATATTTTATATTTTATAGACTTTTGGAATCTAAAATGCATAAGCATTCACTAAGTATAGTGATAGGAAAGCACCTATTTATTTGTTTTTCAGACAGAAATTAAAAGAAATTAGATAATAATATTTACTATCACTTTAACCGTTGTAACTCGTATGGTACAGAATGTTATGCAAAATATTAAGCCAACTTAGTTTTTTCATAAAATAATAAATCGAAAACTGGGAAGAAAATTTACTTCAATAAGACTTTATCTTTTTTGAAAGAAAGGAATTTTAAAAATATGCTAAGTAAATTTTGTCGTGTATCTTCCTTTCTGCTCATACTGATAAACGGGATTAACTATAGTTTACATTGTAGTTTATTACTCGTAATCCTTCCAATTTATTATCGACATAATCTATCGGTTTATCGATTTCAGTTTATGGTTATCATAGCTATATACCTGATATATTTTTAAAATCAATGTTCTTGAAAATGAAACCTTATTTATATATATAATAATTTTATTTCTTCAATTTGTCTTCAATTTATCTTTCTTTTTTATGAAGGAGATTCATTATGTTTTCGAAATTCTTATGAATCTTTAAAATGCCAGTAAATATTGCTGCATGATATTGTTACAAGGTTGTTTCACAACTTTCTTTCGTTGCGTTTAGATCTTATTCAGGTTTAGCTTCTTATTTTACATTATTAATGTATGTTAGATTTCTTATTAAAGTCTTTGGTAGAATTAATTTCTTTACTTTTCAAATGTACCACGTGTAGTTTTGTTCATAAGAATTAGAACACTTTCGGGAAATTGAATAAATTGAAGTAATTGTCAAAAAAATGATTAAAATATTTAAAAATTATCTCATTTGAAACTTGACACTACAAAGAATCCTCACACCCAACGTTATAATTGTTATTAATCACTTATGTTCAATTAAATTAAATATCCAAATATTTTCAATGAAATTTACTTTGAAATAGCTGTTGAAATCTGCAAATAAATTTCTGTTAACATTCATTTTACACCATTGGCACGAATCCAAATTATTCTTCAAAGTTCATTCTATATTTTATATGAGACCAAGAGGAGCAGCTGCTCCTCATAAACAAGGATCACTTGACGCATACTTTAATGAGAACCGTTTAATTCTAAAATCACAAACAAATCAGCCGTTCGCACAGTGCTCATGAACTGACCACGATTCCGTGTCATGCACAAATTCGACTACTTTATGATAATTACCTAGCCAGGTTAACGCAGGCATGAGAATATCTGGTGGTTCCACAGGCACGAAAGGGGTGGCCAAGTAGAGGATGAAGAATGGCAACCAGCAGGCGACAAATCCACCTACGACCACTGCTAAAGTGGCAGCGGTTTTTGTCTCGCGCGCAACTCTATTGATGCAACTTTGCTGATGACTGCGGACAATTCCAGACTTTTTGCTGGTGCTAGGAGGCTCCGCATCGTCGGAAGCTCTGTCGCATGTCACACTGCTAGCTACGCATTCTGTTTTCCGCACCCTGATGCTCTTTGCACGTTCGATCTGCAGGAAATATACGTAGATTAAAATTCGCTTCAGCCGTAAATAGAATACAATAAGGAATAGTACGGGTGTACGTCCTTTAATTAGAAAATTTTTGAGATAGATGAGAGCAGATACACGAAAGTTGAGAATACACTGTAAAACGGCTCATGAAGATAGGGTTGTAGTAACGAATTATAATACCTTGATCATTTTTCATTAGAGAACTTAAAGTCCAAGAAATTAAATGAATTTTGTTATTACAAATGTTCTATAATGTACAAACGATATTTTTGAATACGGCAGTCGCACATACACAAATTAATTTCATAAATCATGAGGTAAGATCATGTATGTTTATACCTACATATGCGTGCAAATTATACTATGAATTGCTCTAATTCTTTTCATTTCCCTTTCTAATCTAAAATGTTATGTAAATTATTGTATGATGAAACATTTATTTCAGTAAATCATAAATCTTATGTCTTTTTTATTTCATTAATGTCAAGATTGAAAAATTTCATTTAGTAATAGTTAATAATAATTATGACGGATTATTACATAATGTGTCGAAAATGATTAAATCTTTTGAGAAGTTTAACGTTGCTTAAATTCTTATTGTGAGAATAATAGAAGTTTCCAATTATGTATATAATAGAATTAAAGTTCCTTTTCGTTCACGTGTGCCGCGTTAGTTTTTCTTTTATATGTGGGTACGTTGCTTGTATTCGATATTACGATTCTACAAATCAGATTTAGTTTTTGTTGAAAATATTTCTCGGTATCATCTTAGCGAGATTTAAGTTAGATCAATACATAGTCGTTAATTAAGTGCTTTCACGTAATAATTAATTACTTTCACATAATTCCTCCAAGCAGTTTTCGTATTATAAATTTTTGTTATTCGACTTCTTCTGTATAAGTACAAAATTCTCGTCTTAATATTCATTAATCATTCCTCTGATAATCATGCTTATATTTTACGAAATCAGAAAGTGTTTCAATACTTCTCACATACTTATCACTTATTAAACTTGGTAATAAGATTATTTTACATGTTGTTTGATGTTGAAATGAAAACATATTAGAGTTCTGGAAGAGCAATGACACAATTTATTATGATATTTATAATTAAATCGCGGAAACAATGCTTCATAAAATTGGAGAAAAGTAATTACAAGTATACTTTGATTACCACTCTTTACAGAAAAATTATTCATATTTCGGAGATTAGTAGTTTGCTCAGAGTGTTTCAATTTTCCACTTGTGAACAAATTGCTTTTCGTTTATTTTTGCGTTATTTTTTTTGAAGCAGCATGACATATGGATCTTGACCTACGAAAATTGATTCATTTATTAAGATTTGATTTGCTGCACAAATTTGTTTGATCTAGCGATTAATTATAAATTTGCAGTATAAAAGATTAAACATTTCGATTAATAATGGCGAAAGTTTAAAAGAAAATTGAGCTATAGATTCTCTTGAAATGAAAAATTTCTCTCGATTGGCACTGCTCCATTTTTCGATTCCAACAAACGTTCGTTGTCTGATCGTTCGAATATGAGCGAATTTATGTGGCACAGTTACAATGGAAAAAGAAATTGGAAGTTTATAGAAATATGAATGATTCTTATAGAGTACAAACAGTAGTAAATTACGCACGTCGTTTCATAATGACGACCATATTTTCTTGTAACAAATCGATTGAATCATATCGATAAAAATTTTGTTCTCTGTTTCAACCATTCCTATAATATCAAGGTATGAATATTAAGTTAATGTAATTGCTTTCCCTATTGATAATATTATATTAATTATTAATTACTGATATTAGATACATTATACTTTGTTATAATTCTCTAAGGGAATTCTAATTAGTTATGTTACACTCTGTTATATATATAATATATTTTTTTTTTTATTATTATGTGCATTTCACCGTTTATTTTGTAAATGTATAAATATTCGCAATTCAATTGTAATATTTCATTTTTTCTCAAAATCGTTTTTTCCTAAACTTTATTAACGTTAATCGATTTTTATAATATCATCCTTCAAAGATGTTAAATTCCAATTAACTGATTAATTTTTTAAATCCTTCGTGAAAATATCGTGGAAAATAGGATAGGGAATTTTTGGTGTCACTGTCGAAACCAATATCGAGCAAGTCTACTCTTCCATATTCATGAGTTTCGCATTACGTACTGGAAATCTGTCGAACGGTGTCATCGTAACAGGTTTGTAAGCATTAGTATCAATAGATTCAAATTGCGAATCGATTTCTCATTTATACACGCTCGTCAGTCTTTCCGTGCAACCTGATTCATTGCAGTTTACTAATTTCGGCGAGTTTCTGAAAATTGTCGAAGTTCAACATTTTACTTGAGACACTTATTTCGTCGTTTGGAAAAATTTTGTTTAGCTTTGTCGCTTATACAGAAATAATTAAATATTAATTAAATATTAGTTTATAATATATAAAGTAAAATCTCTTTTCAGATTTTACACACTCATAAAGTATGTTTATAAATCAGTTTGAAAAAACTCAGTAAAATAAGATATTTTTATAATGTATCGAAATATTAATAGACATTAATAGAACATTGAACATTTTTATTATGTTGAATCTTGTATTTTATTTGTATACATTACAAAATCATTAAGTATATTTTTCCTCCTGTTTAGAAAATCAATTTGAAAAGAACTCAATAAAATAGATTTTTGTAATAGTAAAGAAGTTATGATAAAATTAGCGAGCGATAGAAAAAGAAATTTGAAATTTGCAGAAATTCAATATTTCACGTATAGACAATAATTCGAATAATTTTTTTATAAATTTTTAAATATGGCGTTTGTAATATAATTTGAAAACGAGTTGCAGCAAGAAACAAAACGTTAAATTAGCGACTGTGCGTCAAAAAGTCTTTAATTGCGGATTTAGGAAAGTCATCTTTTGTGTAAAAAAATTAATAAATTGTGAAAACAAAGAAAACCATGTGTGATCAAATATATTGTGAATAACAATAATCTTTATGCGTCAATATTATTTTCTTTGCTAGAATTGGATGGATTTATTTTATTCTGAACAGATATTTATATCAGATTAGTTACAACTGCATAAATTAGAGATAGTAACCTTGAAAAGTATAAAGGGATCGTACAATATATCAGAGTGTATAATCCTATCGTGACAAGTCTGAAATGACCACAATTCGGTTGAAATTTCATATTTATGGTAGTAATAGGAATATTGGATATTCAGAGAATTTTAATTAATTACAATTATCCTATTATGTACTTTCGAGCAATTTCTATTTTTTTAAAGAATTAAAAAAAAAAAACATGTCGGAACAAATTTTTGCAGAAAGAATGCTTACCAAAACATTGCGTCGAGGTCGAATGTTTTCGCTCTCGGTGGCTTCGAGGTTTCTGTGTCTGCTGGCAATCACGCAGGATATTCTGCCATATACGTAAAGCATTACCAACATTGGTAGGAAAAACGAACCCATCGCGGAAAATATCACGTATGAAGAGTCCATGTTGTACGAGCATTTTTTAGTGTCACGATTCGTTGCACGTGGGAAGCATCCGAGCAAGGGTGGACTGGTGATAGCGCCAGCTAACACCCACACCGCGACAATCATCAATCCAGCTAGTCTCTTGCTTCGTCGTCGTCGGCTGTATATCAGCGGTTGAGTGACGGCTAGATACCTTCAACGAAAATTAAATCCGTTTGAGAAACACGTGAGAGGAGATAAACTACGATTTAGTTTCTTCGTTTTTCTTTTTTTTCTTCTTTTTTCTTGAAATAAAAATAGTTCCATCTCGCTTCGCCTTTCATAATTTCAATGCGAATGAAGAACAGTATGATTCAAGTTTCAGATGTAAAAAAACTTATATAATTTTTAACAACAAAACTACAATGATAGAAGTATTGCATTTACGTGGAAAGTTTAGAGGAAAAGCGATAACATTTATGATTCGGAGAAAACCGCGAGTAAAGTTCAATTTAATTGAATTGAGTATGGATTAATTTGATTGAGGGTTAATTCTTGTACGTCTGCAATTCTAATGAATTTTAAAGTACTTTTACACGTACAAAAAATATAGAATGATAAATAAAAAATACGGATAATTCTTCTTGGCTTAAACATTTAATTAAACAACATTAAAGCATTTTACTTCAATATTTACATAATATAGGAATATAGGAATATAAATTGTATATCGAATTTCAAGTTAAATGCCAATGACATGTAAAATTAAAAATAAATTTCTCAATCTTAATTTATTAAAGATTATAATTTACACATTCCACAGGGGAAAAAAACAATAACTTAAACGTATTACAATTAAATATTTTTCATACATAAGTTTGTTCTAACGCTATTTACCAACGTGAAATTTAAAATTTGTCTCATTGAACCAGTTCTTCAATTTTTATAATCTTTAATCCGTAGCGAATAAATCACATCAAACGTCAACGAAAATATTTTACTTTTTATTCATTACTTGTTTGCACATCGCATCGCAAGTACCGGCGTTACTGGTTCAACGGAGAACTTCTAATTTCCAACGACACGAGGCAGCTACATTTCAATGGGTTAAGCACCGATCGATACAAATCGTACGGACACGAAAAAGCTGGGACGTGATCGGCCGGTTAATCTCTCCCGAAATCGTGTCCTCTCGGTTGCAGAAAATTTTAAACGCAGTGAACGTTAAACGATTCCGTTTCTACGAGGCGAGGGGACCGGAACCTCTCTTTCTCGGACTAAACGGGAAACTTTGTATTTCCGGGATTCCACCAACGGTCTACCAACAGCATGTTGTAACTAGCGTTGGGCACTCTATTCTCGCGCGCAGTAAAATTTTCCGCGGTAATCTCGTTCCATTTACGTGACATGATTCGGGAATGCGGCCTCGCCAACGGACTCACCTGTCTATGGATATAGCGCATAACGATAGGATGCTGGCAGTACAGAGAAGAACATCGAGAGAGACCCACGAGTCGCAGAGCACCTCGCCCAACTCCCAGGTACCACCTGTGAGCTTCGTCAAATTTATTTTATTAGGCGTCTCGTTCGAAATTCGCGTGCTCGTTAATGGATGCTTAAACGTGCAAGAACTTGCGATCAACGTTTCGAGGACTGTAATGTGAGAAATTTGTTGGCAGATTTTTAAAGGATTTTTTTTAACGTAACGTGTGTAATTCGAAATTTAAAATGTATTTTTTATATCTTGTCATACATGTTACGTCTTTGTTAGTTATTTAAGTATGCAACAATTTGCAATTATGCGGTAGTTTACAACCGATTGTAGCAGGCAACCTTTAGCTGATGCGAAATTGACTCAACTTTGTTCTGAAACGTTTTTCGATTACATCACGTAACGCGAACACCTTGTATGTTCCATTTAAGAAGTTATACTAAATTTTAGCGTCATAGCTGCCCTTGAAATATTTTCCGCTTATTCTAGGACACCCTGTACATTCTGTTTTTATTGTGGCTACGCACGTGTGGCAGAGTTCTGTCAACAATGTGTTAAGATTGATGGAGTTCTTTTGTATATGAAATCAGGTGAAATAGATGAAGCGTATTCTTTTCTTTCTTTCGAAGAAATTCGAGATTTATAGTGATGATGTTGCATCAGACATCTACGTTTTTAGTCTACCATGATATTCACCGGTTAGATATACGCGTTCATAGTGCTTAGAAGGGTTAACAGCTGCGAGCTGCTCGTCAAACTGACGAGTATACATGAGCGTGCAAAACTTGAACCTCATTCTGGCATTGGTTGCTTCATGAATTGTGCGTAATAGAAATATAGTTGGTGTAAGAAACGTGACGTGGTGTTGTAAAATTGATTACATATTGGATATTGAAATACTTAAGAGATTGCATCTTTAAAACAATAATGTTTGAAATAGTAACCTTCGTATGATTAAGTTTCAATTTTAGTTTAATAATTGGAATTTGTAGATGGAAGTAAATTATTAATTTATTCACTATTATTAACAATTTAAAATCAGATAGAATTGTAAGATGTAGTTTCGATGGTTCATTCAAGACTTGAAATAGATCAGAAATTATTTTTTTAATTTTAAATACTTTATTTATCTTTCAGCAATGTAGATTCAAAATGAACGATTTAATTAAATAATAATAATATATTTTATAATTTAGATTTTTTCTGTATCAGATATCAAAAGTACGTTCTTGCAACTTTTCTACAAGATAAATATTAATTTTTTTTGAGAATTATAATTCGTGCCAAACACATGTTTAGTATTTTAAAATTTTTCGTACATGCATAAAAATCTGCAATCTAGTTATTACATGTGTCATAGAATATCTCTATAGAAGCATATGCATGAATTTTTTTCTCTTAATTTCACAAACTATACGAGTATTTGTTTTTCTAACTCATATTCTAAATATTTCAGAAAATATGAACAAACCACACTTTTATGAAACGTTATTTGAATTTCATTGATATTTCTATTACAGCACTCTATCAAATTAATAACTGCAAACGATTCCGACATTTTTGCTAATTTTACAATCTCGTTAAATTTTTGCTACCAACTTTATGAAACAGTGGCATGTTGTACGGACAACAGGTGCTGACCCGCATCATTGAAACTAATCTTAACCCTTTGGTTACTGAAACTTTCATCGTACAACTATTATACAATAGAATGAAATATAAAGCATTTCGTTTACAATGAATATTTTGAAAGAAACATAATTATTTGAACGTGCAATATCCTAGGGCGAAACGAATTAAATTAAAGAGAGTTATATAACTTATACTTGTAAATATAGAGATTGTAAATTTTTATGTATTTATAGGAAATTGGTAAAGTCTAAAATTGCACGTCATGCATATAATATTGAAACATATGCAAAATATCCAGAGCACTGTACTTTTTAACCGAGATTCTACATTTTTAATTACATGCTTAAAGATGCAAATTTTCGCAAGAAACTGCAGTCCAATAATACATGGTCTTAAATCTGATGATGATGAAGAACATTAGTTTCAAATTATTAACATTATTTTGCATATTAATACCCGACTTCTATTATATGACGTTATAACTGGTATTAAGCTTTATAAAAGTGATATTAATAATAATATTAAAATTAATAAGTTAGTATTACACCGTGTCTATTATTCATCAATTAGGAACTCATTATTGATAATTCGAATTTCTTATTATACCTTATTTAATCACGGGAATTTCTTGGATCACTAAACTTGAATCAAAGAAACAAATGCAATTTCAAAAAGAGTCGGTACGAAGTTCTTGATTAAATGAAACGTGAAATGAAAAAAATTTGTTTCTTTAATATCTGCCACGCAGATGTTACTGTCGTGTGGCAACGCCATTCAACTTGTACGAAAGTGATTACTTTCGCTGAATACTTGCAATAGCTTCTAAGACAGTAACTCTCTTATTTTTACGACAATGAAACTATTTTCTTCATGAATTAAATTCACCGAAATTCGTTGAATAAAATAAATTTCTTTTCATCTATGAAAAATAGAAAAGAATCTTAACTATAATATTCACTTTTATTCATTAACGTTTATTGTAATTTTTGCTACATTTATTTGAAAAAATTAAATTAAAACTAAATCTTGTAGAGAAACATTCGTAACAATTCATTACCGCTGAAAACGAGAAAAATATTTATAATAGTAAAAAGCTATTGGAGGGAATAACATTTAAATTTTTCTCAACTTTCGTTACAAATTTCTCAAATAATTTAATAATATTATCTTTGACAGTTTGCTCGATTTTCTCTTTTCTAATAATTAGACTACAGATTTTTAGAAAACATTTTAAATTTTAAAACAAAATTACACAGGATGGACATAATGTGAAACAATTCAATTTTTTAAATTGTATTTTCAGAAATGCGAATTATAGATATAGTGATAGTATAATTGTACAGTTGTGCAATGTAAATTTAATAACACAAGTAACTTCATAATAATAGCGTTTAATTAATTATATTTGATGTTGGTTGAAACACTGAAATAAATATTAATATGCAAAGTAATGAGGAATCAAATTAAAGAAATCTCTTTTTTCTCATCACCAAATATACGTTTTACGAGATAATGAACCAATTGTTTTTCCTTTCCATTATTTCCTAACACTCGGTAGTGAATTACTCGTTTGGAATAATTGAAGTGCAAGGAAAGGGAATTTTTATGCGAGGAAAAGAGCGTTTAATCTAGAGGAATAGAGATACGAATAATGTTTGGACCAAGTATTTGAGATTGTGCCGGGAAAGTTTTGAAGTGACGTCACTGAATATTTCCTGCGAATTCTCGGAGTTTGTCTGATTAAGTGTGAAAGATAGGTAGACAGATAGAGAAGGGGAAAATGCAAATGTACATATGTATATTGGGAAAGATGCATATTCGACTTCGCCTCTAGCAAATCCTTGGGGAATTTTTAGAAAGAGTTTTAAAAACATAGAGTCGTATCACGAGTTGGGTTTAGGTTAGTATTCGTGTCTAAGTTACAGAAATAGAAAGAGAAATACAGAGAAACAAAGACCAGACGCAAAAGGAGAAGAGAACATATGTATGTATATAATATCTTTGTACGTACATGAAAAAAAATATACGTTTCTGAGGAGATTCTAAAAAGTATTAAGATTTTTATTTTACGACAGGGTTGCATCAGAAGTCTTAAGTTAGAGAAACAGTTAGATCGATGAACAGAGATAGGAGCATGAGAAAATGCGAATATTGCAAAAATACATGTTCGAAACAGCCTTTAATGAATATTTGGGGAGCTTTAAAAAGTTATATCACTAGTTTGTTTTATTCTGAATTTAATTAACATTTAGTAACATTAAACAAAGTATTATTATTATTTTTATTTATGTATTATGTATCTATAGTTCTCTGTCTATTTATTTTATTATCAAACTTCTTGTAGAAGAGCATCTTTTAATAATGGTAACTTGTAATTTGTTATCTATAAGTCTTAATTTGAGACAAGTAGAAAAAAGCTTGTGCTATAAACAAATAAAAATCCTCTGTCTAATTATTGTAAATCTGTCAAAGTATCCACACACTTACAGATGTTAGTATACTATATACATATCTATGGGATGTGTATGATCAAACTGCATACTTTTATGCATTTTGATATTTTTATAAACATAATTACAGAAACGAAATTTGAATAGAAATTTCTTTCATTTACTAAATATTACAATAAATACTCTTTTTGGATATTTAATATAGATTGGCAGGCAGAGGAAAATTTAAAACACAAATGACACGATATAGTTCATAATTTTATAAAATAGATTTATAAAATTACAATATATATTTAACAAGAACAATGCATAGATGTCTAGTGAATGTTTAATTATTATTATGTTATTATTATGTTTAATTATTAGTATGTGTGCACTATGATATAAACAATTTTAAACTTTCTTTTGTCCACTGTATATTTTTGTACATTCTGTGTATAACGTATGCATTTCTACACTTTCAAAAACACAGCAGCCTAGTAATGACCCAATTTATATAATGACCGTAGTCATCAGTAATACCTACAGGCTGTTTTCGGATGACGACTAAAGTCGACATAACAAACAGAAGAGTTAAAGTGGACCATCCGACAAACAGAGTAGGACGCGCGCGAATTTTCGTTAGCTTTGCAAATGATTCCGTGAAGTGTCTCAGGAAGCACGGAATATTTGGAGTTTATTTTCGTTCATTTGCCCTTGTCGTGCAAAGGCGGTGTTCCATTTCAATCTGTAAATGGATGGAGGAGAAAGTGTGTTGTAGGCTTCGTCCGATACAATTGAACTTAACGGGTCAGGGTTGGATAGGTAAAAGAAAACTGAGCTCTTTCGAGATCGTTCTTATTTTCCATCTGATCGAGTTTGAAAATTTCTTCTATCAACCTGCCAAAGTTATTAAAGAATAGTTTCAAGAATTTCTGTTCCTTGAATATGTTTAGATTATTCTAAATAGAATAATCTGTTTTTATGTTTTTATCGCGGTTTCGTCACTTTTAATAAACTGAAAATGCCGAATGAAAGAATAAGTGTCGTAACAATTAATTAATAATGGAAATACAGAGCAGAGTAAAATTATTGTTTATCGTTCTATTGCTCTTTCTACATGCGTTGATAATTGAAATAGGATTGAAGGAAAAGAATTTACGATATTTCCAGTTTGGATTTCTTCAAATTTCTATAATTTCCATCTTTTTCTTTCACTAACTCAATAATCAATTAAATAATTTTCGCGTTATTAGTTGTCATTGTTTAACATTTCACAATTTTCTGATATTCAGAAATATTGATATTCATATTTTACATCGTAGTTATAATACATCAGTTTACAAAGGATATTAGGTACGTACACGTAATACGTTCATTTTGATGAAACCTTACACATCCGTAATTTAGCCGAAAGTATTCGACACGTTTTTTCTTCTCTTTTGGCAGTCGTCCAATTTTCGGGGAACGAAAATAATTCTGAAATTTAGAGATCGAAAATATGCATATTTTCTGGGACATTTCGCGAACCATTAAAGAGAGACTGAATTTTGTGGTTTTGAAGTGGTAAATGTTAAAATACTTCGTTTGTTTGATTTAATCAAATTTTTATATTAAACATTATGGCTTTTTTTATCAAGCTTTCTTGCGAATTTATTTGTATAAATGGTAAGTTTAAATTCGAAATACACGTAAATTAGAACTTTTCTTGTTTATTGATTTAACTTAAACAAGATATTGATTTGTGGTTTCTAGTGTAATGAAAATTACTATTCTAAAGAGAAAATAGTCTCTAGTGTTACTAGATGAAAATGTTAATTTCGCCAATTAAATTGCTTTCCATTTTTCTATTAATTCTGCGATCGTAATTTGTTCAATAAATAACAAAGATGAAGAAAGAGTGTAAAATTACAGCAATATTTTACAGATCCTCTTCGTTAGAGTCTATTTTTTTTTTATCACAAAAGATATTCAATGTTTTTGGCTTGACGTAAAAAACCGATGTATCACGTTTATAAAATGTAAATACGATGTATCTTCTTAATGAAGAAACAAGTAAAACTATCCATTAATCTTACTTTTATAAATTCTAATCATTGGCTAATGTAAACAAATTCTTCTACCATTCGATTTGAAATTTAACTAAGACATTGCTCTTAAGTTTACTCATTATGCAGTAATGATTAACTAACGACAAGTGATGGTAATTAATGATTAGATCAGATGGCGTTTAATTACGTACACATCATTCTATGGTAAACTTAAGGAACAACAAAGGAGGATTTAAGGCACGTTTTCGGACAGATAAGAAACTTATAATTCTCTCTGATACTCGGCCGTGAATTGATATTTCACTGTCGAAGAATTTCAAGCAACTTGTGTAGAATTTATCGAAGCAATTTGTCAATAGATAACAATAAGTGAGAGCCGGTGCGTCATTGTTGTTGACAGAGATTAATGAAAAGCTGTTAAACACTCGTTATCGCGTAAAATTTATTTCATTTCTAACTTGTTCGATACTACTTGCCGTCCGGGCGGGAAACTTTTATCATCGAGAAATTGAGTTTACTTAAAAAGTTATTTCTCTAAAGGTCATAAACGTCGACTTCTCTCTCATAATATTTTTCTAAAAGTCACAAACGTTGACTTCTCTCTGATAATAAATCAGCAGCAAATGTTTTCACATAATCTGGAAACAAATTAGATACATAATTCAAAAATCCAAGAGTATATAAATATAAATACGCTAAATTCGGAATTCGAAGTTTGAAATTTTTAACAACGACTGTTTCTGTGTATACCTAATAAATCAAATTTATTAATTTCATTATAATGAATTTTTCCGTTTTATTTAGTATCATTTCTATCGATGCATATTTTATAAAAAGATAAATAAAACTAAATAAAAAAAATTCTACTATACACTTTTTTACATACATATATATACACACACACACACACACACAAATATGAATTTAACATTAATAATACATCACGTATGAAATGATTTATTATAAAATTAAAACTCTCGGTTTTTCACAGTGTCATATACAGTGTTTCATATTATTATTATATCCGTGTGCATTTCAGGCAGCAACGCGAAAACGCATAATGTAAAAAAATTGTAGTTGAAACAGTATTTGCTTTATTGGGAACTTTGGATGGACTTTTAGATAGAACATTTTTAAATTATAAAAATAAAAAATGAGAATTTTAGACTTGATGATACTTGACACTTGCGGTTCGTAAAAGCTTCCTACATAAGGTCATGTAATACGAGTGTTATGTCATAATACTAACTAATTACAAGAGTTAATTGAAGATCACACGAGAAATGCTTGACGAGTACATTATTTGTTGAACTTTTTTTTATTATTATGTAATCTTACGGCTGAACAGGAGTATTCAACTTTTTAAATTTTAGTAACCCGACATTTATAAAAATAGTGGTTTCTTTTTTGAAAGATTTATGTATACAACTTGAGATAATAAAATTTTGAATATTTTTAAATTTTACATAGACAAAGTATTCACAATATCGCTACACACACACACACACACACACACATATATATATATATATATATATATATTACAAATCTACCTTTACAGCCATCAGATTGTAGAAACGTTTAGTTTATACAGCAATTTTACTGACCTATGTAAAATGAACAAATATGTACAAAAATTTTCCGTTGGAATTCAGAGCCAACGATATGGATGACAAAAATTCTGTACCATTTTTTTTTTTTACCATTTTTGTTTTAAGATTCTTTTATTATATCTCTTGTCTGCATTTTCTGATATTAATTTCTGATATTAATTTTTAGAATTGTTATACCGTCATACTGTTAGTATTACAGTTAGTACGAACTAATATCTATAATTATAGCTGTCTGTATAGTTTTATATATTAATTACTCCCGTGTTTGGAATTATAATCTCGAATAGGTATTTATTTCAATCTCTTTCTGGTGTTTATACTTTAAACAATCATTACTTGTGTTCTTACTCAAATTCCCGAAAGTGGTTTTGTTGGTTCTGTAAGGATTAAAAAGTAAGCTTCTTAGAAACAGTAGCCTAAACGTAAAAAACGTAAGCCTGTTAAAAAAGACTAAACCATTGAGAAAAGATATTTCAATATAATGACAGATAGTCTAGATTTTAAAATTACGGAGAAGGCTGAGAAATCTTGTGTTTTGCGACACTTGAGATTTATGTTGTTGTACTTCGCGTCATTATTCAAATCTTAGTTGCTTTTCATCTTACCTTCCTCTTGTAACGCGTAACGCAACAAGAAAAAAAAAAAAAGAGAAAAGAAAAGAGAAACGGGAAAGGAAATGTGGAACATTATTCTACGTGTGTTTCCTTTCTACAGACAAGGGACGTGTGGGTGTATTATACTTGTCTCGGCTTTGGACGTGTTCAAACTATTGTGCGTCTTTTAATGCTTTATCCCATTATGAAGGAGATCTCATGATACCTCGAGATGACGGACTTTCAGATTCAGTTAGAAAGAATGGACGACTGAATGAAAAAGCTTTTTGGCCGCAATTTCCAAAGTTTTCGCAAGGAAACTTGTCCTTGATTGTCGTGTTTTGTTTTTAAGGAAATGTATAATTTTGGCCTTTTTTGATAAATTCCAGAGTTTGGTGAAAGCGAATTCATTAAGAATAATGATATTAGTTTAATAACGTTGCTACTAGTATACGCACTGAGATTTTGTGAAAGATAAAATTTGCTAGGAAAGAGTTCAATTTTATGTATTGAAATAAAAAGAAATCTTCAGGGACACTATGTTCTTTTATATTCGAGTTCACTTTGTAGAAGTAAAGTCAGTCTTTGAAGATTGAGATGCTGTTCGCTTTTATTTCGGTCTTCACAAAAGATTCAGGATGCGAAACAGTCCGCATTAAAAGTTTGCCGTAGGATAACGGCAGTAAATTAATCATCCATTAAAAAGAGATTCGTAATTTTCATTATATTTGTAAAGTATATTTCTTATTTGATTTAATTTCAATAAATTTCATTAATCGTACAAACAAGTAATATAATTTTTAGAGTAGATTGAATAATTCGTCTGAAGTATTCAATTCTTTCCGTCTGGATATTTAAATTAAATTGAATTAAATAAAACTAAATTCATGTCGTTTAGGACATTGTATTGCCAACTGAATATTGTACACTATGTTTCAAATGTTTTACGTATTTCTGCATATTACGTGGATTTTATACATCTTTTTGTTTCCACTTTTTATAAAGCAAAAATTAATAGGGATTATTTTCAACTTGTGGTAAATTCAATGAAAATTAAATAGTTTAATTCTTTAATTTTTACGGATTTAGTGTGTACTTTACTAATATCTTTTTCTAATATTTTTCTCAATATTTTTTAGAATATTTATATTGTAATAATATCAATGAAAATCACGCTACATTTAGAAATAATACTACTGATTTCGTTTATCTTTTAACATAATTAAGTCGATCGATTTCATTAGATTTTAAAGCATTAATTTTATTATTTTAACTCGTAATGTTGCTAGGGCAATATTTCGTTTCATTCACGCACATTTTCAGTTTGCTAAAACAATGAAATATGATAAAAAAATTAATATTTCGTAGTAAAAGGAAGAGGATTGTTTTAAAAGATAATATACCAAAATGAATTCTTCAAGCGAATTATTTTATAGGAATTATAAATATTTGTTAAAATTGATTAAAAATCGTTGAAATTTATTAAAAAATAGTGTGTTAAAGTATTTAGTATTGCCGTAGAACAGTTTTTATACTTATCTACATTGAGGAATAAATAGAACAAAAGTGTCGAAAGGTTTAGTCTTTAACAAATCTCCGAGAATAATTTCATCTGCAGATGACACTTCGCCATTATACTACGTTTTAAATTACATATTAATTAAAGACGTTCAGTGCACGATCAGACAAACTGTACGCGAATCGTAGTAGACTCTGCTTTAATTGAGATCCGGTTAATTGCACGGAACGTTTTAATTCGCTTGGCGAAAAGAAACTGCAAATAAATCATAAAGTCCGGAAGAGTGCTCCGGCGATCGACTACGACGTTCGTTAGACTCATTGATATTCCTTTCGGCCGACGATGATGCGCACTGGAAGTGCAACTTTTACCCAAGCAATGCATCTCTTGACGGCATTATGTTACTACTCGAGTTTTCAAAGTAACCATCTAACTAGCGAAGGTTCAATTGACACCGGGAATTACATTGCTTCACAATCTCTTTCAAATGAATTAACTCTGCGAGAGTTAACCGCAGAATTCTTGTGATATATTTATTCTGATTTTCGTTTCATGTGATTGGAAAACATAATGATGTAACGTTACGTGGAAATGAAATGTAATCAATTTTTCAAATACTTGATATTTTTAAAATATTCAAATACCTTTATATTTATCGATGGGAATAAAAGACATAAATGAAATTTGTTTAAAGAGCTAGTGTATAATTATCAACTAGTAACAATTATTTATTGGGGATACATTCGTGCACAAAGATCTTGGAATACTTTTATTTTGTAATAAAAGATAATGAAATTTTGATAATGAATATTACTTTCACAAGATATATAATATTTATTTCTAAGTCTTTGTTATACAAATTATTTTATTTTTCTAATGTAGTACTTGTCTTAAGAATTTTGTAGTCGAGGAATGTAGTTGTTTTATTTAAAAGCAAAAAAGTTGTTTGTTCGATTTATTTGTATAAGTAGTAAACAATTAAGTTTAAATTGCTATCTAGGCATAAACTAAAATGATTTTTCACTTTCTTTAATTCAAATTTTTGTAAAGTATTAAAATATACTTTTAATTCGAGAAAACATTAAATTAAAACTCTGAACAGATAAAATATATATCGGATTTCAAAAATGAAAATAGAATTATTTATAAATATTATATATCTGTAATAATTCACAGAAAATTCTACAAAATGTCCATTAGAATCACATTTTCCGTATTATGACAAAGAAAATTCGCAGAATGTATATAATATAACATCATAAAATATTCATGTCATGTAAACTAAACTTATAATCCATTTCTTTAGCAATGTTCGTGAATGTATAAATTTGCATGAATTTGCGGTTCATATTTTCGTTTGCATATAAAAATCCATGTTCACGTTATATACAACAACGTAATTCCCTTAATGCTAATATTTTTTCAAAATATCCACTTTAATTAACACATTAAATTGTACTCCAATAGTTATATTTAGTATATTTTTAGAATAACAAATGTACTTTAATTTGTGAGTACATTTAATTAGCTAATAAATCCTTTCGAATGAGATGAAGATTTATCATCGAGAGAAATTATTATAACAAATAATCTTCAAAATGTTTCTATTATCTGTATTTATCAGGATGTTAGATCATGTAATCGCGACAAATGGGCAAAAGAAAATCGTTTCTAGCGAGAGAACCGACATTAAGAATCGTCCCCATAGCATTCGGTTGATTGGATAGCACTGCATCCAAGAGCGTTCATTACGGACCAGCTCTACTCCAATCTATATGCAAAATTACTCTTCGCTATTCAAGAAGAACGAAGGATCAGTGTTGGTAATTGTCACGTGACATTTGAAAGTTTGAAAAGTAACGAGAAATCTGACAATTCATTTTTATACGATAATTAAATACATAAATATATTAGTAGCAGATTTGAAGCAAACTAGATTTGTAATTGTTGCTAAAATTTTTAATGTTTGTTCTGAAATGATTTCAATTCAGTAGTTCAATTAAATTTTGTTAATATTATTTGTAATACTTTATATTTTGCTCTTAAGATTTCGTCTTTATGATATTTATACGAAGTAATGTATCATATTGTAGAATGATATACCGAATGCATGGGAATCTATGGAAATCATATACTATATATAATAATGTTCGTAGAATTTCGTTTTTGGGTCCTCACGTAAAATACAAGGTATATTTACTATATTTTTATTTCTCATTTCGGCGGTTCTTATTGGATTTTATATTTCATTCTTGCGATATTAAACTTTTTTCAATCGTCGGATCCTTAAAAATTAATTAGCATATAAATAATATAATTAATACAATAGTCTGAAAATATTTTTTGTAGCTATGGTATATCAGGAATACTAAAATAAAAATATAAAAGAGCAGAAAGAATTACGAATATTGCGTTAAGAAATCTGCACGTCTATTTTTAGGTTATACCATTAGCTCCTCTATAGAAGTTTATTCTCGCAATAGAATATAACATTATAATTCGACTGTAGAATTTTGTGCATTTATAGAAAATTTTAGAATGTGAAGTTACACAGAATGCATATATACTGAAAGTGATTTTAGCGGGGGTAACCCAGAAAATCGGGCCTCTTCAGCTGCAACGTTAATGCAACGAAAATTAGCGATTGGTTGATTTGGGTCACGTGATTCGTGACATTTTCAGTCAGTAGGCATTCTTATATTTAAGCTAGGATTGGGTCAAGATTTTATTTTTTTTAATTATACTCTTAAAAACATGTATTTATATAGAAATCCGCAGTCTAGCTGTTCGGGAGAGGTGCCATGCTACAATACACACGGTCTGAGGGCAGGCACGTGCTGAAAGATTTATCGGTTCTTGAGTACCCTTAAGAGGCCTGCGTCGCCAGAAACCCTTGGCCACAAGGCTGGACTTTGTTCTAGGAAGACGGGACCCTCGACCGTGAATTGAGGCATGGCACCAATTCTCCCAAACACGTGAGTAAACACGGCCCAGCGAGATCACCCAGGACGGCAACGGCTATCTGGCCCTTCGTGCCCCACCCTGGACCCTGGACCGCGCTTTCCCGAAGCCGAAGGAGGGGTAACCGAGGAGACGTTCGGGCTTTCCTTCGGCTTCCATGGCAGAATCACTTCGACTTCCGATAGATAAAATACATTCTCTTGCGACAAAGTTAACTACGAGGGGACAAGCCCCTATTACTTAGCGTGCGAAATATACAGTCCACTGTCTTAGACAAACGCGATCTCGTCTCGCTATCACGCGCGCGAACACTAGCTATCATAAATACTTTGTCTAATTTATAATTTATTTTAATATTTAGAAATAAGAATATATTTACAATAGAATTTACTTATTTGCAGTATGCAAATATATAATGTTCGTATGTTGCGTGTTGTGAAATACTTTACGATATAATCTCTCCCCTTCTAAAAACACTGTTACGTGTGAACACCATTAACGTAGTGACCATTTATAACGTAGTGACTTTCTGGTCTTTTATAGAATGATAAATCGTTCCAATGTTCTCGATCGTACAATCCCACGGAATTTCTTGCTGTTGATTTACGTAACAGCAATACTCAGAATTCTTGCACGACCAGTTTCGGCTTTTCAAATAGAAAACTATGCGAAATCTCATACATCACGCGATCAATGTCGTTGATTTGTACTACTTACTTTCACCAGTATTTTTTTTTTATCACATTCAAGATTTATGACATTCTCTTTATTTCTATATTTTTGCTATTCTTGTTCATTTACTTTTAAATTACTTTTATGTATATATAAAAATATCTTTTGTATATTATTTTATACATCTTTAATTTTTGTTCTTTTCCATTTACTCAATAAAAAATATTTAAATATTAAATTAAATTTCTTATGCTTTTTTTAAAGAAACTTTTATGCATCTTCAACAATGCTGATGATTTTCTATTTTCATTTTCCCATGATTACATTTACTTTTTATCTTCTTTATTTCTCCATATATCTAGGTTTAATTTTTTATCTTTCTGTATTTATTTTTAAAAAATATTTACGTGCCTGCGATAATTTTTATTTTTTATTTCTTTAGTTATGTTGCACTTATTTTTGAATAATATCATTATATAATACCCGTAGTACTGAAATTGATTGCTCTATTGCATTATTAATTGTTTAATTTTCAATTTTCCTTCATGTTTCCTCTGTATGAAGAAATTTTGCATTGTACTATATAATATAATAATAATAATTATATGTAATATATTCAAAATTATAACATAAATGAAGGATATACATAATTATTGTGTATATACTGCATTCGTTTATGTTTATTTTTAAATACTTTTATATACCTGTAGCAATACCGCCGGTGGCATCACAGCTAAGCCAACTAGCAAATCCGCAGCGGCCAAACTGGACACGAAACAATTAGTAACGGATCGTAGACGCCTAGTTGTTATCACAGCTGCAATTACTAGAGTGTTGCCCACCTGTCATACAGTAGAAAGTACACATTTGAAATGAATAAAATATTGTTCAATTAACATTACACTCTATGAAAATGAAAGGAAGAACGATCATGATTCTATAATATTATCATTAATATGGGTCTCCTATCCAACAATTTACGGTAATTACTCAGTGCTGAATATGAAACCTCACGATCATTATAGACTTTCATGTAATTTATAGGACAAATATAAATACACTAGACTGAAACTTTAGTTTGCGTAAACATTTTACGCTAATTGCTTATTCCGTGAATATTCTGTACATTTACGTTGTCAGGTGACTAATAAAATCTGATGAATGTGAATGATTATCAGTTCAAACAGACAAATTTATCGGAATATTGATTGAATTCCAATTTACTTTTTAAACTAAGGGAAGAAAGAAGTAGAAACAAAATAGAAAGAAAGTAGTTTAATATCATCAGATTTACTAGAAGTGAGATTATCAATTCTATAAGATCAATTATTCATTTATATAATAATTTTCATCGTACAATTTGGAGATATGTTTAAAGTAACCATTCAAATATGCGTTGTTTCTCCGAAAAAAAAATTTAAAAAAAATTTATCTATTCGTCAGTTACGAAAATCTACATACATCTGCAAATTTCAAATACTTAAACTTATTTATCGTTATACAGATTTTGATAAACTGATGATATTTCTTATATTTCTTTAGTAGAAAACACAAATAAATCAAAACAAAAAATTACTATACAACTATTACAAGTACATTAAAGTGTACAAGATGTGTCTTTATCATTATTATAGTACGTACGTATGGGTATTATTATACATGTATAAATGTATATATTATTATAGTATATGTTATTATTATTGTTAAAATTATAATCAGAATACTCTAAAATTCTAGTCAGAATAATCAATTTTCATGAAATTGTTTTCGATTTGTTTACGTATCCTTTTGGACAAATGTAAGAAACATTGTCAATATTGTAGAATTGATCTGATCTTAACTAACAAATTAATTAACATTCGTAAAATATTGGAAATCTTTTTTTTTCTATGACAGGTGTATATTAATAGATTTCTGTGATTGACAGTAAAAAATCTTCATTAATTCTATCATGTACCGACAGAACAACAGACAACATAGTTTTATTCGAATCAATCAATATATAGGAATTTTCCAATATCTCAAGCAACGTGCCACGTCTGAATTTAACATAAAAAAACAAAGAGCTGGAAAAAGAAGGCGTGGAAGAGAATTCCAATTAAATCAAATTCTTCTTAGAATCTCGACTCACGTTTTAATATCCTATCTACGTGTAAAAACAATTTCAGAAATTTGCAAAATTACGTATATGGTCAAAAGTATTCGCATTTCTTATGAGATGAATTTTAATTATAAAATTATGAATAAATTAGAGGAATAATGTTTTTATGTTTTAGAACTGCTAGATGTATGCACAATACACTCGATTTAATTAAAGTTGAATTTAATTAAAATTGAATTGATCTTTGAAAAGCGAGAAGCAGGAATTTGCGATTCTTAATTCCTAACTGTAAAACTATGTATTTCCTTTTTTGAAAAAATTTTCTAATTACAGATTCAGTAGTTTTTGAATTACAAGTTTGATTAATAAAGACGTGATGAGTCAATAAAAAGAATTCCTACGTTAATACGACTAATAATATTTGAATGGTAAATGTACGACCACAAAAATTATTCGTGTATGTGTATCTTTAGTTCTCAATGTTTTCTTTCTACTCTCACGTTTTATTTTTCGTTTCCATCATATCAAGTTCTTTTAGCCACGTGAAAGTACTATTTAATTTACTTAAAATCAATCAAACGTTGTACCATTTGTAATTTCTGTCAAATAATTTATATAGCAAAATTCTTTTTCTAGTAATGAAACTATGGAAGAAAATTCTAGAAGAATTAGCTTAAAATTGTTTCATCGTTATTTCTTTCATTTAGATTTCATGATTTTATAAAATTAAAATATTTATGTTAATTGACACGAAATATAACGATCAGCAAATATATTGCATATAATCAACAACAGAATATGTATAATATTGTTATATTCTTTAATTCTTTGCGGTCCTATGTTCCGTGTGACGAGACAACGATTTTATTTAATCCTTTAAACTCAGATTAGATGTTATAGTTGAGTAATCATTCAAATTTTCAAATTAAATATTTAAGTGCAACAAGTATTGGATATTGTTACACAAATAAATTGTAGCGTAATAAAAAAAAAGTGACAAAATAGTTTTGAATTGTTATTTCAAAATAAATCCAAAAAGAGTTTACCTTTTCCATTGTTTTAAGTAAATTTCGCCTCCTTTTGTTTCTCTAAATATATTTAACATAACAATGCAAAACCTGCACCTTGAAAATTATTGTGGACCGCAAAGTGTTGACAGACACAAGTTAACACAGTCTCTGACGATTCTACAAAAATGTATTTAGCTGTAAATTAACTAAAATGTCCGAGTATTTACGAGCGATAATATTTCATTGAACAAAATAAACGACGAACAATATACGAATTTCAATAATTTTCTCGCGTTTCATGCATGCAGTTGACATCCACTGTAATCCTGCATGTGGAAATCGTTTGCCGGTAATTGAGGCAAATAAAGCCTTCTCAAAGTCAGGCGGTTGCGCTTAATTGTTGCTTACTATAGTGACGATGATCAACATGGTGAACAGCCCCGCCAAAACGAGATCCGTCCAATTCGGTAGGTAGTATTCCGACTGTGTGTCCCGGTCGATCGTCGACACCGTGTGATTCCATTGATAAACGTCCCCATAGTAATTGGCCGTTTGATTCGCCATGGCGCTTTAGCCCCGGTCCATTGACGATGACTTCTGCTCAGCAATTTGCGCATTTCCGTGCGTCATGCCGCCCCCTGCAAGACAATATTTTCACTTCGATAAAAGATAAACGATTTCCGCAAATGGCCGAACCACGGCGAGAAAAATCGGGGAATCTCCTCCTTCCCCAATTACATCTTTCTCCTTGCTTGTCGCGTCGATCGTTACGGGACCCGATTTCACGACGATTTTATCGTCGCGTGGACGATTCGTTCTTGGCCACTGGAGCAAGATTACGATCCGAAGAAAAGAACAATGCATTTTAAAGGAAGTTGCCGAAAGGGTGTACTCGAACGTCTTTATCCGTTCTGAAAGGTGTATCGAGAATGGGGCTAAATCGTTGGGAATATCGCGGCACGCAAGACTTGATGTCCGTTATTTATCCCTTAAGTTTAGAAGAGGATTTTCTTTGAAATTTTCGCAGACAGAACAAAATTTTAGTAGATTTTGCAGATAATCTTTATGCAAATGTAACCAGATATAGTTGAAAATTGAGTTTTAGGTTCATTGTTTTTGAGAACGTAATTGAAAGAATGCCCTCCGTAAAAAATTGTTTTACGTTTTAGAAAGCGATATACTTTGGATATATTGTATATATTTTTCATATCACGTATAATTTCTGCAATTTTGAACATTTATGGGAAATTTGGAGATGCAAAAATGCATACATTGCACATAATATGCAAAACTATCCAAAGTATAATGTCTCTTCTAATGTTCTATGACGTAAAATAATGTTCCATCTACTGATGTTCTACTTTTTAATTATCTTCATAGAATCATAAAATTATTATATATAAATATCCGCATCTAATAATAAATACTTAGATATTCGGAGATGTAATTTACGAAATTATTTATTGATTCATGAAACAGAATATTTTGCATCTAAATAATTTCCACTGCTAATGAAAACAAGATGGAAGTGATAGTAACGATAAGGAAATAAAATTTCGCCAAAATGGTTAATTAAATTGAATTCATTGAATCAATTAAATTGTGTAAATATGCCAATATGCATGGAGGAAGAAATTCAATAATCGTTATTATTGAATTATTAAATTAAAATTTGTATTTAAATAACATCCATGATAATAAAGATCAGTAAAAGTAATCAAGTCGCTTTAAATATGATCAACAGGTGGATTTTGTCGTTGAAAAAATTCCTTCATTCAGAAAAATACAATAGACATCTAACTAACAAAACACAAATAAATCTTCATCCCATTGAAGCTCAAATATTCATATACGTACTACTATTCTATTCCGCCAATTTTTGTTAATTAATCTACCATTAAACTTGCAATCTCTCATTCATCCGTGTACGCTTCGTAAGCACGAAACTCATTCTTGAATTAGTCATACACCTTCATTCATATTCATCTAACGAAGCATGGTAACTGGCGAACAAATTTTACAGAGACACATTTGGGTTTATATACCATCGAAGCTGATTTGTAAGTCAATATCCAGGTATTCTATACAGAATTATTGGTTTATACGTCGCAGAGCAAAAAATCAAGTTGACAGACTGAGCTTCGTCACTGTGCGCGTATATATGAGCCGTTTGCATTGAAAGTGGCATAAAACCACTTTGCAGTAATGAAAAATGACGTCTGTGCGAAATTACTTGCACTGAAAATGAGAAAAATATAAGTACCCGAGATAAGAAAATACAAGTAAATCTTCTTCAAAGTTGACGTTGATTTCTCCAGGCGTGTTAAAACGCAAATCAAATATCTCGAATTAAGAACAAAGTGACTTTCGAAATAAACGACTCGCATATAAAGAGTCGTCACGATTTTTTAGACGTTTCTGATCGTTGTAGGAAAGAATGTTCAAAAATAAAAGTTAGTCAGCTTGACTGTTAGACAGATTGCAATGTAAGAAATTCTCAAAAAGTTCTCCAAAAAATTTCAGGATGTGAACGTTTTGAATAACACTACATATCTTTGATCTCACATCGTCGATGCGGGTCAATTTGAGACGAATTCAATGACTTGTTACACTGAGAAATGATCAACTTTTGTTCTCAATATTTTTTTTCTATCTGAAAAACCGTGGCGTAGTAGTGTGTATACTATATTGAAGGTGAATTAACGAATGTAAATGGCCTGTATGCGACGTAACAAAAGATCTGAAGTATTACAAAGGAACGAACGGGACTGTCTAGGAAAATAAAGCTCTTCACGAAAGCTGTTATACAGAAGTTAAAGTATTTCGTCTGAAGGACTCGTCTCGTTTTTTCCATTACATGTTTCAATCTTACTCGTACGAAATTGATTGATGTTTTTGTAGCTGGTAGACGAGAACGAACGACGATGCTAATCTTCTAGTATGTTGAAAGTTACAGTTTGGATTGGAATTTATTATAATTGTATCACAATATATTTGTTAATTGTAATTGATTGTAATTCCGATTTCAGAATTTCATTTGTTTGATCTTTTATGACAGATACGAATAGTTCGTATAATTGGAGTTTATTGATTCTCCCTGTTCCGTGCGATTTTTCATTTAAATAGAAATTAGCATTCGGATAAATGAGTATAATCGGCTACAATTCATTTAATCGGACAATAAGTAATTCTGATAAATTGGATTCAAATAAATGAAGTACCTTACAATGTTCTATTGACATAAATTGTGAAGTACTGTTCAGTTCAGATTTATTCAGATATTTGTTGCTCGCAGTGTAATAATTGCTTATTCTGTTAGTTATGCAGTAAAGTATACTTGCAAAAAAAAAAAACAGTAATATTTATTAATCGAAATATAGTATAACTATACAGTTAAGATTAATCTGAACATATATTTGTACGTGCTTGTTTGTAACACCATACAAGTATAATAATACGTTATTTTGCTTAGATTGATAATTAATATCTACAAATATAAATTACGATATTTAATTTCAAAAAAATATATATATATATTACATTCTAAACAGTGAGCATTTAACAGACAATAATAATTTTTATTGATTTTATATTAATATCAACTGAAAATTTCATTAGTTTTTATACGGATTAGTAAATTTTATTTTGTTATTTATTATTATTATTATGTCTCTATCGTCATCACTTTTCATTGTTTTTGTTTTTATTATTATTTCACGATATCTATGATTATTACGTTAAAGAGAATGAATTTATGTAAGAGAGCTTAAGCTTACACTTTACATAAAAAACCAGATAAAAGCAAGCATATTTCATAAAAAACCAAGGGAAGCATAATTCAATATCTTCAGGTTATGAATTTATGCAACAGAAGTTTCTGTTGGTAAATGTTATTTTATTACGGTAAAAAAGTGAATTTTAAGGACACTTCTTTTATTATATTATATAGTCCATTTAATGCACATGAATATTTATTAAAAATCGTTTTTTCCCTACACGTGATTACGTGAAAAATTGCTCGAATTATTGAAGCGAATATTGTAAATCTGGAATATTGTTTCTGTAATTTGCCTTAAACCACGGAATTAAATAATATTTTATCATTCATTTAATATTGTAGTCTCTGTTTTAACAGAAATAGAATGTTTATCAGTTTATTCTGTTTTATCAGTTTGTTACGATCTCATAGTTGTGTGATCTTTAGTTTGGAAAATCTTACATAGTTATTAGAACTACCAAGCCAAGGATGCAACAATATTTAGCGAATAGATGTGATTGTTTACTCTGTTCACACGTTGCAGATTTCGGCATCATCTGAGTGAAATATTATTTTTAATTGTTACTACAATAATACATCATGTTTTTTCACTCGATGTTATATGTTGAAATAACGTTGCTTTAGTTCATTTGAACAATTGATTTTTCCAAAGTTATTTCATTATTTAATCGTCGAATAAAATAATTTTATTTCACATTTCATGTCAATCGTGTAAATAAAGAACTAAAATTAGAATTTTCTACTTTTTCCAGTAGATTTTTATCGCTGTTAGCCGAATGTATAACTGCAGCATTCTACATTCATATGGAATTCCGTTTCATTGATTCGGAATAGTTCGTTTAAATCTGTTTAATCCAAATGTCAGGCAAGTTAAATCGGACAAATTGAATTCTGCTGTTTAATTAATAGACAACTGGTCACGATTACAAATATTTTGATTCGATGTAAAGTCAATCGCAAAAGTTAATCTCTGAAATACGGTTTTTTATGTATCGTTCGCAAAATACAACGGAAAATAGTTTAACTTAAATAGTTTTGAAGATACTAGTGTTATTATTAGTGTTGGTAGAATGGATTATATGCGTGTACAGCGTGTTATAAAAATATTACTGGAGGTTTATTTTACAAGTTATAAACAATCAGTTTTACATTAGAAGTATGTTGATAGATATGTGGATCAATAAATCAATTGTCAAATCTTTTTCTCATTTCATTACATATTGAAATGTTACTTTGAAATTAATGAATGAAATTAAGTATGTACAACATATGAAACTCTATTGTCATTTGCCATCAATTAATCCTTTAGATATGTATCGAAAAATAATATTAAAAATTGTCGAAATCAATTGAAATAGTTTTCGTGCAAAACACAAATGAGCTCGTTAGAATTAAGTACCTTCTTTTACATCTAGATTGATTTTTGAGAAAATATTCGTAGAAAGACAAATATGCCTTTGTCTTCACATTTATTTCTCTGCTGCGAATCCATCATTAGTGAATTATGATAGAATTATCGTGAAGACAACACATATATTCGTACATATATTCGTGAATAATCGTCAGTATCGCCTTTAAAAGTATCTTTCACCACTCACAATCAGTATATTATCTCTGAAGAGATGCAGATAATATTGGCATCTAAAATACCATAGCAAATATTAAATGTTAGGGCGTGTTTCTTTTAACAAAGGAACGTTTCAAACATGCTTACGCAGAAACGACGTTCTTGTTGTATGAAAATTTTAAGAAACATACATATTTTTTGTCGGTAAAACATACGATTTATTAAAAATTCAAAATATTTTACGAAATGTTAATCTCTTTTTGATGTCAGACTCCAATATTTTTCAAGATTTGATTTACCTTTTTTTTATAAAAAAAGATTCTGTGTCAGAAAGGTGCATTTTTTCATTCTGTAGTACTGTACTCGTATAAAAAAGTTGAAGCCATAAAAGATAGAAATCCTGGTATCATTCAACTTTTTGCTTTACAACTTTTTTTTCTACCTTTAATCAAAATCAGAAAGAAAGTGCAGTTCGTTTCAATTACTGTTTGTTTACAAGATCTTGTTATTCTCATAAGATTATGGATATTTTAGTCACGAGGGAAATGATTGAATTATTTTGATTATACGAATCTTTTCTTTTTATGTGTGCAGTAAAACGCAAAAGTATTTGTCTAGTTTATTACAGAAGTAGAAATAGAAATATTTTCTATATTATTATTAAATGTATTTGAATTCATATAACAGATATTCCTGCATAAACAAAAGTTAATTTACTAGTAGCATGTATCATTGAAAGAATGTTTTTATAAAATTTTGAAAAACAACTGAGAGAATATAGAAGCAATTTTCTTTATAAAATATATAATATGAATAATATCACGTGAAGACTTGTCTATCCTAAGATACCAAATAATTTAGTTCATATCGGTTTATATTATATAAATTTATATTATATAATGTAATATATATTATGTGTGTTTGAATATATATATATATATATAACATAAATATGGAAAATATTTCTTTGTTCATTTTTTCATTCCAATTATACGAATAATTTTGTCTTTCGTCGGATATCGTTTCACTCGATCTGAGAAAGTTCATATTGTTTGTCCGAAGTAGAATTATTACGAATTTTAAGTAATTGCTTGGAAAAAGATATTCTTTCACTGAAATGATATAAAGCGCTTTCTCGAGGAAAGAATCTTTGAAGGGGGAAATCTCATAAAAATAATTATCAAAGTTTCTCCAAGCATCTTTTTCGAATCTGAGATCTGAAACGTTTTTTCACGAGACGTTGCGTTCATAAAAATTCCGAAAGAAAATATGACCACAATGCCTTGAAAAGTTCGTGAAACAAACGCACTAAAGTCGAGATGAAACGGCAATTAAAAGAGATTCATCGCCTTGAAAATTGAACGCGCAAGTATCGGCACAAATTATCGGAATGACTGTGGTCATCCAAGGTTGCGCGTAATTGATTACATTGTCGGAAAACATCGACGATCTGAAAATTTTCTTGGCGAATTATTCGAGTCTCTCGATCACGTTACCAATAAATTCACAACAATAATCGGGAAGGCAGTTGAGTTTAAAAGTCCCATAGATCTAGATTTTCGTTCTATATTTGTGATAAATAGACTGCGGATTTACGTACATTCATAGTTTTATGGACACGACTAAAAGAATAAAGTCCAAAAGCTGAAGTTTGTTTCGTCCATGAAATACTGCGAATAAAAAGTATTATTCTTAAAATCAAAGTTAAGTCAAACAAGTAAATTTCCTCTTCTCAACTAATTCATGCTATTTATATGAGAATTTGGTCGAGAAATGAATATGTACAACTAAAGAAATGGAACCTAAACAGATATTACAAAGCCTATTTTATTTAATACCTTTACTCCATATATGTATATATTATACGGTCTGTAGCGGCCCTACGATTCCTCGACTACGAGTTTCGAACACTCGATTAGCACAAGCCGCAAGTGGCTGTGCGCCTAGCGTCGATGTCCTACCGATCTTCGACGTTAAGCAGCAGAGTATCCGGCGGAACCCCGTTAGGATGGTGATCCGGGCCAGCCTTAGCGGGTAGTTATAACAAGCGTCTGGGATAAGGAGTCGCTGCCATCAGCCCCACTGATGAGTCTAGGCAGTGACTCCGAGACGAAACGCAATCGCCTTTCTTCTCACTTTCACACAATTCCTTTCTCCTCTCCTTCCAGCTGCATCCCAGAATCTTTAAATCCTTTACAGTTCCCTCAATGGTGATCACCCGACGTTCGAACACGCAGATATGGAGTCAGAAAAACGGACGTTTCCACATCAACAAAAGGAAAGGGACGACGACACGGAAACAAAAGGATGCAGCACAACATCTGGAAGGACCAACCAGACGCTGAACGAGGATACAACATCGAGGACAGAGCACACATGGCACACAGAAGAGCGCAGAGGACGGCCCTATACACGCAGCGCGCCTCCACCGAACGCAGACGAGCGTAGCAGGCCCGCCGCATGCACGCACGCACGCAAACGCCTCCGCCGACGCGCGCACACAGGCTGCACGCTGCAAGGCAGACACACACGTCCACATGCAGACATCACGTCGGGGTCTACAAAGAGTAGCACGCATGTAACACGCAGCGCAGCCAGGACAAGTAGAACGCCGCCTCTGAAGACAGCCACACGAAGCCTCCAACATAGACGCCGATCCTGAGTGATCAGATCTTACGAGACGAAAAGATGCCAGGACCGAGCCAAAGACAGAAAAACGGAGAGCAGCCATCCATCATCACTCACTCCTCCATCGGCTGCAACGCTCCTATGAGTCTCCTCTCCTCAGTATCGTTTACACTGGGAAGGGGGTGATGTAGCGGCCCTACGATTCCTCGACTACGAGTTTCGAACACTCGACTAGCACAAGCCGCAAGTGGCTGCGCGCCTAGCGTCTATGTCCTACCGATCTTCGACGTTAAGCAGCAGAGTGTGCGGAACCCCGCTAGGATATGGTGATCCGGGCCAGCCTTAGCGAGTAGTTATAACAAGCGTCTGGGGTAAGGAGTCGCTGCCATCAGCCCCACTGATGAGTCTAGGGCAGTGACTCCGAGACGAAACGCAATCGCCTTTCTTCTCACTTTCCCTCATTCCTTTCTCCGTCCTTCCCAGCTGCATCCCGGCTCTCTAAATTCTTTACAGTTCCCTAAAGGTCTTACTACACGTGTGGAAGTTTAGTCCCTAGCATCTTCAATCTACTAATTACTAAACAATTACCGACCGCGAGAGATTAAAGTAGTATTGCTAAAATGAATTTCGAGTTTCGAGCTCTAAGAGCTTGAGCCGTAGCTGAAGTCGTAAACGCTAAAACTTTCTGGGTTCAAACTTTGAGTTGTAAGAATTACAGCTCTTACGGCTTGAGCCATTTATAAAATTCTATCTGAATAGAATAAGAACAAATTCGTAGAATGCATCTAGAAATTTGGGACTCGAAATTAAATTAAAGTTATTCATCAGAAGGCACTTAAGAACGGGCTAAAAACCAAATACAAGCCGAAGAGAAAATATTATTCTATTATTTTTAAATGTTGGTACCAGAGTTGGACTGTTTGCTACCTCCTGAATATATTCATAATTAATGAATGACTATTAATATGTTTTCATAGCAGTTCTATATAGTTAACGGGGTAAAGAAAGAATTCACAAAATATTTAACGATTTAATTGGATTTTACTTCATTTTATTCAAATAAAAAGCCCAAGATATCAAATAAAAGTTGCAAAAGTTCCAAGTTCTGAAACTGTAGTTCCACCTTTCGTTCATAGTTCCTCATAATTCCCTAGTCTCATAATTTTATGACCCTGTTGCTAATAATCTCAGCAACATTAAACTCACAAAAACGAACAAAAATTGCAAAAGATTACCCATAAAGTTAGAGATTGTCTTTGAATGTGCCTTTTATTCCTCAAAGTACACAATCAGTCATCCAAGAAATTTGGCCATCTGCGTACATACAGATCTATTAGAACCAACCCTGGTTGATATTTTAATTACAAAAAAAAGAGAACAATATATATTTCTATCCATAATTTCTAAAAAATAAATATTAATTTTCTATAAGTTAAGTAATAAAAAATAAATATCAGCAATTTTCAACTGATACTATGATAAATGAAAAGTAGATGAATGATTTGTGGAACGATTTATCCAATACTCCATCAGAACTCGAATGATATTTTATTATTCGAAATTTATTTGAAGTATCAATATTTGTGGTTACCTTAATATTGTTCCCTTAAACAATGCAGCTCTCCTTTTTCACATTTTTTTCTATCATAAATATTAACGGAAATATTTAGATGTTCTGTTTTACGTGATATATGTATTTTACCCTGTGTATTTTCTAGTTTAAGAACTTTCGAAACACTTACATTCATGAGTAAATATACTCGAAAAGAGGAAACAAATAACTTGTCCGAATACGAGGTATCTGTACAACAATTTGCAGGAAAAGTATTTTCTGCTGTTGAACGATAATGCAGTCGCAGTAATGCATTGTTTTTTACGGCCTGAGAACGTTATCATACACAGAAGAACATGCACATTATCCACGACCTACATCTCTACGCGGTATTTTCGAGGAAAATATTTCTTAGCGATAGAGAAAATCCACAAATTACATCGTGACCCATGGTAAACGATCTGAAAGATTTGGTTGGCAGTAAGATTTCTTCCTCGCTGTAGTTAGGAGTGATGTAATGAAATCGTTTATATGCGAATAAATTAGAACCCATTAAAAATCGAATAACACTTTAATGATTTTTAGTTAAGTAATGTTAAAATAGTTAACGCAAATAGCTAAATAGTTAAAGAAACTTAATAATATTTAATTTAGAAATTAAATTTATTTCTCATTTTTGGACTGCGGATTTTTATACGTTCATAAGAAACGCGAAGGTGGAAAAATACACGCAATCCAAAAATACAAAAATATATAATATCTATAATATGTAATATAATATAAAATAATTTAATGTGATATAATCTACAATATATGATATAACATAATATAATTTAACACAATATAATGTAATATAATATTTAGTATATAATGTATAATATTTAATAAATGAATCAAATTTCTATGAATATATTTAGATTCTATTTCTTTAATTATGTTCACAAGAACATGAAAATATATAAAAATCTCCAGTTCATGTATTTTTAAACTCAAAAACAAATTTGTTGTTTTAATGAAACTTGTGGAACATGAATCATTTTCTAAAATTCAGATTAATTAAAGAAGTTTATGATTTTATTTGCACAATAAAAATATAAATTAGAAAAAATTTTAAAAATTCATTATTGATAACAATTTGTTAGAGAATGTAGTATTTCATTGTTGATAATACCAGTTGAAAAATAGCAGTTTATTTGTGTTAATAACAAGTTCATCAATACAAATGAGTATTATCTGTAATAGATTTTATTCATGAATGAAGTTCCATTTCTTTCTATATTACTATTACTTACTTTCAACGAAAATATGATGTTTGAATCATTGAGTAATTTTTCGTTGAAGCAAACAGTGGACTTCAATCAGTCACCATTGAAAACATTCGATGAAGCTTGAACGAAATTCCATATTCAATAACTGTGGAGCAAGTATACTCGATTTCAAGTATCAAATTAAAACTAGATTGAAGTAGACAATCGATAGGTGTCAATGATTGCAACTCACTTATACGTATAAATAAAGATGATATTTTCGTTTCAGAAGTGACCCACTTTTTAGGATTTAGATCCCAGGTTAAAAATGAAAAATCTTGACGATGTATTATAATAACTCTTATTATTATACTATTCTAATTAATAATATTCTAATACTTGAACTGGTATTATTGAATCAATTGTTTTTTCAATATATTGAAGCAATACTTTTACTTATGTTAGCAGAAACAAATTTTGTTTATTTAAGGCGTATAATATTTTGCGCAAAGCGATATTAAGTTTTGTAATAGAAAAAATTTAAAATTGCCAAAAAATTCAGAAAATGAGCACATTACATTTATGCATGTAGAATGTATAAACATATATACATGTAGAATAATATTAAAATATATAAAATTAATATTTTATTCTAATTTGATTATCATCCAAACTTTCTTAATTTTAAATTTCATTATTTAATTTATCATTTATTATGCAAGAAATTAATGTGAATTAAATAGCTAACAAAAAAATGTTTTAATATATTAAAAAAATAATTAACTCAATACAGCTACTATACATGTGTGTAAAACAATAATTTCTTGAATAGTGTTGTGTGAAAAAATATTAATGACTCGTTGTATTCTTTTGCTAGGTCTAATTATTACGTAAGAATTTTGTACTTTAGGAAAGATTATTGATTTACGATAACACTACATCTTTTTATATCTATTCAATAAAGCCTATTACGTGCTTTTAGATTTTAGGCTTACATCTCATAGATCTATACACAGTTTTCGAAGAAATTTCAAATTTTATATAAATTTACTTGCTGATTATATTTATATATATATTTCAAATATTATTTTTGTGTTTCATATGCGAATATATTCATTATATTGTTGCACATTCCAAATTTTCTTATCCCATCAAATCAATTGCTTTTTTTTAATTGTACGATTTTATAAGATTTTTTACAAAATTTTAGAAACTTGTAATACTTGACAAAGAAAATAATAAAATTGACATTTCTAAAGTTGATATCGTTAATGCGATAAAACGTGACTTGATTTTTAGTTGCTCGATATTAGCATGCTTATAATATTATTAGAATAAATTGAAGTTAATAATTTTTGGAAATTATTGACAAGAACTTGTTATTAGTATAGTAAATTTTTGGAAATACAGATGGAAATCTTTTCGAATTATATCCATTTAGCCAACGATGATAATGTTCGACTTCTAACTTGTTGAAAAGTTGTTCTTTGGCCTGAAACATACCAACTTATACAAGTGATACTTGCAACGTAATACAGAAAATTTTAAAAATATATTTTTCGTTTGTTTCATATGTTGCAATGTTTCATTTGTTTCACATGTTACAAAAAGGCTTTCTCTAAGTTTGTACGAAAGCTGTCAATGAACAACAAACTTAAAACTCTGTTACGCCAACGCAGTAACTAAACTAGTTATTAGAGAAACAACAACGTGCTTGAAACTTTAAAAGAAAAAGAAAATCCGCGTCTCACAGGCTCACGCTGTCTCGCGTAACGAAAAAAAGGTAAATGATATTTACATTCTTCTCCGTTTTCCTCTTCAGTTATTCCCCAGTACCTGAGTACCTTGGAACGTAAATAGCATAAATCTAACACAATGGCTTCATTTGTTACACGGTTCTAGCTGCATTACGACGCGTCGTTTAGTTCACTGTGCGTTTAATTCTTTCCAGTAATGAAAAACATGTCTTTTAGACGTTGATGTTCGCAAAAAGAATTAAGCGCATTGTCTTGCGCATTATTTCGTTGTTAATTATTCGTTTACACTAGTGTTTTATATTAAATTACAAATAAAAATAATTGAATTGAGTTTCCATGAATTTAATCAAAGTAATTGATCGAATGCAAAGTGTGATATGTCAACGTGATTACGAAGGCACAACGATTGAAAAGTAGATATTGATACATTTATTAGATGATACGATGAATAAATACAGCTCAACAAACATCTATTAGTGTAATAGTAATTCTGTTAATTTTAATAAAAAATTTTTCTCGTAACTTTTTATTAAATTCAAAAACAATTCTTCACAACAAGCAATGGTAATAACATTTCTATTGAATTAGTGATAATAAGTTTGTATTGTATTAAAATATTTATGGGAAATATGACAAACATAAAAAGATATTACAAACTAAATAATAGTGCATACTAGTGCATGATATATTATTTCGCTCAAAATTTTCAAATATAAAGAATTTATATATATTCTATTTTGTGAAGTATGTTACATAAGTTTCAGAACAAACATACTTTAGTACTTTCATACTTAGAATTTTATCCAATTATAATGTAAAACATAGAAATTTCACCTAAATTTGCCGTATGCTTTATTTATAAAATAAAAGTCGTTGCTTGTAAAATAGAGAAAAAGGAGGATAGAATCTATTATTAAAAAGAAAGTGAAAAAAAAGTGAAAAAAAAATAGAAAGCAATATATCACGTGGAAAATACATGCATGGACAGTAGTCGTTGGAATGGAATAAAAAGTCGTGAATATTTGTTTTATTGTATTATCTAGTTACACTAACTTGTATGTATATTTAATAAAAAATATAAATGTATAAATAATATTCTTAAATGTTCAATTAATTATGTAATTTATTATTACGAACATTTATCATAGTATTCGAATATTTGCCATAGAAGATATTTGTATAAATATATTATACACGTGATGTAAAACATTTTGAAATTTCACTAGTACTGTAATGAGACTCGACTATTTCCATTCCATTGCTAAAGTTTGGAAGTTTTGAAACTAACCTGGGAATGTATATAAACGTTACAAGTTATTTACTGCAAACGTTTTTATGCTTACGTGAAAAATGAATGGCGGTCTTATAATTTCCTTTTCTCTCATCATTTCTCACTAGACAATTGCAGTTCATGAATACAATGAATAAGTAAAATTTTATATGCATTCACTGTACACACATATAAATTACTATATAAATATCTATTATATCTGTTACTCCTAAAAATATTTGTTTTCTTAATATGCAAACAAAATATATAGATGATCCTTAATATATATTGATGAATATTATTTTAATGATTTTATATCTTTCTACGAGCTTCAGCTTATGTCTCTCAATTTAAGTCCCTGTAGGTGTATGAATAGAGCTTCAACTTAATTTAATTAAAAATTTCAATTAAAAATTAAAAATTTATCACTACATACTGTAGAATAACATGTATATATATATATGTTATACATTTATGCCTCACGAAATATAATGAAATTGAAGAACACATTGCATGTACAACATCTAAGAAACATCTGCAAAGGATACTCTAGTTGCTAGAGACAGAGTTTCAGCCTGTGCAAGAACATAAATTTCTGGTTGTAATAAAGTTAGAGACATCTGCACAATACAATTTGTGGCCTAGGATGAAACCAACTTGCATTCATCTTCATATGAACCATACTGTCTGAACACGAATAGTACTTAAAGCTATTTATCCTTTCATATTGAAATCAAAGGAGAGAACAAAATTACAGTATCATATTTTTTTGCTTGTAACATAATTGAATTGATAATGGTATTGCGTAGATTTTTTTAAATAAAATTCTAAAACGTTACAAATTTACAAAAATATCTGTGAGCTGCTAAACTTCAAATTTCTCTTACGTAATATAATAATTCACTTGCTTAGTAATATTAAGAAATTGACAAGTTATATGTTGTAAGTTAGGAATTTTTCATTTACAAACCTGTTATTTTGTTTAGAACCAAATAACCAGAGATCTTTAGTACATAAAATCTATTTTTTCAAATCATATTTTCAATCACTTTCTTTTATATGAAACATAATTTGTTAGATAGAAATAACTTATATTTTATTGTCATTATTGTTCTCTCATTAAAAACATATTTTATTACAATGTGTCGATGTACGTTTCTGTTCAAAATTACATTCTTTAAACGAAACAAACCGAATGTATTTTGTACATTCTCCGAATAATAATATTGGAATTATATTTTCATTTTTAAATATTATAAAAGTGAAAATATAAAAAAAGATATGTATTTAAAAACGTTATTATTTACAACAGTAGTTTCTTCTTTTTTATATTATGCCGCTTTTTACTCTCTTTCATGTCATATAAAAATCATATAAAAATACTATTCCATCATCAATTATAACAATTATAACAAAATCCATTTTTAATATATTTTCGACAAATGACACTCTAATTAATTTAAAAAGAAATATTAACTTAAATCACCGATTGTTATTAACCTAAACAAGAAACAGTTTTGCCGAAAGTGTACATTTTATTTTACTCTCGTCCCGTTTTGTATCTTGCTTCTTCATTAAAAACAACGAAGTCTTCGCATTTATTTAACAAGCAATTCAGACCATTCCCTTTTCTAGAGAGCTACACTGATATTCAACTTCGTTCGCGTACACAAAACGACGCTCGCGTTAATGCTAATAGCACGGATTTGCGATGCGAAGTCGCGATTTGAATTCAGCCACTCACGGTTTAACCACTGAAAGATCTGGGAGAAAACAGAGCTTTGACAGAACGGTTCAATTAATTTCACTCGACGACATGAAAAAGTTGGTCGGGCTGTCTGACGATTTCCACCAGATAATATAAAGTACGTCGAAAAGAGAAATAATTGTAAAATAATTCTGACAAAAATTTTCTTGAACATTTACGAAGATGTATCCTTTGTATTAGAAACGAATTTTTGCACTATTTTCTTATACAATATCTAAACTGCAACTAATTGTATTCAAAAACGAAATGGTTTGTTTCGTTCAAAAAACAAAATTCTAAACAAGAATGTACATATCGATATATCACAAAAAAATGTGTCTTTTGGCGAATGAAATCTTTTTGTATTCATATTTATAAATACTTTTATTTTTATACAATTTATTCTATTTTATAATTTACCATAAAATGATATAAACAATTGTATGAGATTAATATAATATAGTATAGTAGTATAGAAGTATAGTATAGTATAAAGATTAAATGCCACATGTACTCTGCAACAATGACGTTGTTGGAGAACTATTCTGAACTTAAACTCGTTAAAATAACGTCTTGCAAAATGTTTGCGTTACATAGTGTAAGCAGATTCATGTAGTTCACCAACATAGATAATATCCGTTTAGCATTTCATAAGCGTCGTGAACTACCTGTTACTTTGTTACGTAGATAGTTTTCTGAAATCGCATTACTTCTTCTGTTATTATTAACATCATATCAACTGCACGTGAATAGTTTTTAACGACTATTATTTGGAATAAGTGCACTCTGAGGAATTAACTTTTATCACAAGCCTATCAAGAAAGAAAAAAAGTTTTTTAATATTTGACGAGGCAGTGAAATTTTCATTTAGAGTGACGTTAAGCTATGTCTCTAATTTTTAATGTTAACGTTATTTCTTTAAGCGCGCTTGCGAAAAATACTTTTATTTATTTTATTCGCGAATTATTGAAACAGATGTATCATGCAATAAACTTGTTAATTATAATAAAGTTATAATAAAAATTCTGCATCCATATTAATAAATAAATCATGTTATGTTACGATAACGTAGGAATATTTAGAAAAATAGAAATTGTTTCTAACGATTGAACTGAATTACTATAAAAAATTTTAGTGTGATTTGTTGGTAAGCGTTACAATATAACAATGAATTCTCAAATATTCGTTTTATCATATTAATTCTATATAAATTTCTTTTTATATAAATTTATATTAAAATAAATGCAATATAAATTTTATAAAACACGCTTATGATATCATAAAACAAGCAAAAAAAAAAGTCAAAAATAGAAAACAGCTTTTTGAAATATTCAAAACAAAATAGTAGAAATGAATTCACTAATAAATTATGTTAGAAACGCCCCATGAACATGTATTTCGTTGCAAGTGAACAGACAATTTTATAGACAAATTTAAATTAATTAGATTTTAAATATTTTTAAAAATAATTTTTAATAACATTATTAATATTTATAATAGTTTTATATACGTATCTATATAAAATATTTCTTTTCGTAATTATATTATTACATTAATAATATATTGCAATATTATTATATTATATTAATTATATCGTTCCATATCTTTTCTCGCTAATTGTTTTCCAATTTCACTGCTACTCCTTCAGCTATGAATTATAGAACACGTTTCAATATTAAAATGTAATGTATTTGATTTCATTTCGTATTTTACACTTTCCGTGACAGAGTTGACAAAATTAAATTAAATTGAAATTACAGAGTCAAGTAATTTAACTTTAAATTATCGTGATCTCTTGTGGTTTCATACCAGTTAAAAGTTAAAATTATATAATCGTTGGTTGAGGTTTGTTTCATTTATTATACTTTAGATATTTTATGTTTCTCTGCATATTACATATTACAATATACTTTTTGTATATTTTCGCAAACTTTGCATCACGTATAAAAATGTTTTGGTCTAACCATTATAAAAAATTACAATCGATAAAATTATGAACAAAGGAATGATGAACTTAGGGGCAAACTGTTCCTGGCATTGAAACAGACTATTCCAACGACGAGCAAGTAAAATCGAAGGAGGACATTCAAGCACGTCTTTTACGGTTATCTCGAGTGCCTCTAGCGTGTTACTTTCCAATCTCTGTGCTTTCTCAGTCGTGTTGAGTCGCGAGAAGAAAAAGGACGTCACTCGTAATCAAAATGGCCCCGCGGTAAAAGAAAAAAAAAGGGCGTAAAAGTGCGGACGCAGGAATACAGTTTCACGGAATTACATGAGAGCCGCGATATTCTGACGAAGCGTAGAAGAGAGAAAGAGAGAGAGAGAAAGAGGGAGAGAAAAAGATATCTCGCGCAACGAAATTTAGCCGAGCTAGGTGGCTGCTTCTTAAAATGAAACGCTTTCTTCAACGCCATTTAATTTTCCGCGACGACGTTACTGCCGAAGGGATAGCGCACCGGTGTGCACGCCGGTATGCAATATACGCGTCACTCGCGTATTCTACGAGAGAAAGGCCGAGGGAAATGTATCTCGCAGCTGGAAACTGGCGGAAGTTGGTTAATCCTTCCGTACGATTCATAGCTCGGGCCAGAAGTTGAAGCTTTCTAGTCCCGGTTGAAAATCGTGCTTCTGATGAGAGTAAGGCCACGTCCACAACACTGCTGCTCACTGCGAAACGTCGAGTCTGTATTGTATATTTAACGATGAATTCAAACGCGATTCGAAGGCTTGGAAACTTCTGAAAGTTTTGATACGTAAGTGTTGATAGTGTCTTGAAAGAGTGGGAAGCCTTGATCGTTTTCCGAGGCTTTGAAAGTTTTGAAAGTTTTGCGACGGAGTTTAATAACGTGACGAGTTTTAGTAGCTTTCTTCTTCTTCTTCTTATTATTATTATTATTCGAGTCATCGAATACTCGTCACGTTATTAAATTCTTTTAAAAAGCTCGAGGCATACAAAAGTTGCGAGCTTCGCATTGTATTAAACCCTTAAGCGTTTATGTCGAGTACACTCGTCATGAAAAGATGGAATTTTTTTGTTTAATGTCGAGTATACTCGTCACGTAGAAAAAAATTCACTTTTGCTATTTGTCGTCAAATTTAGGCAAAAAAATTATATATATTCGTGACTTCAACACATTTTAGAATATTGCGAGGCAACGAAACAAACAAAGAAAATATGCACTTGAAGATAACAGGAATTGTTTGGAGAAATCTGACGCGATCGATACAATGCAAAAACAAATTAAATTCATCTCTAATCATTTTAATTTTACAAATATTTGATTTTTTACTTCTTTTCATGAATTGATGAAAATTCAAATTCTTTTCTTCACATTTTGAATTTTTGATGGTTTTTTTGTGAAATAATTTTTAGAAAATAAAATGTTAAGTTCTGTAAATACCGCAAATATCAATAAAATTAGAAATTTTTCAAAGAAACACCAAAAAAAATTTATCATTTTGTTATACTTTAACTCAATCTTGCAGCAAGTGCATTTACTGTGTTTTCGTCGAGTATACTCGTCATCGCTTAGGAATAATTAAGCACACCAGTACACATTCTGAAAGTTAAGAAACGACGATCAACACTTTCGAGATTTATTAGTCAAAATTAATTATTTGAGATTAGAGATTTATTAAGGTTCTCAAGAATCTTAATGAGTAATCCAAAATTTTTAGATGTGATCGATGTGTGCATCTGAGATTTTTCAACTAGAAGAAGCATGTTTTTTTACATGAAAAAATATCGATATAAATGCATCCAACGTGCGTGTATTTGGCGATTATAAGGAAATTCCTTTAGAGCGAATTCGTCTGTTTAGAAGGCGATACATCAAAGGACTTGTTTGCGAAATTCGGAATGCACAGCTGCTTGTGAAAGTATGCGAATATTTATGGGAATTTTGGGATGAATAGATACATTATATCTTATATAAAACATTTTGGAATTTTACTGATACTGTAGTGACACTCAAGTTTGAAGCAGATCTAAAAATACCTATAGAGATTACAATTACAAGTACACAGCGTTTCGCATGAATCACAAAAATAAAAATAGTCAAGAAAGTGTTATATCAATATATTTAAATTAACATTAACTTAACATTTACAATATGCCGAAAATATATAGTTGTTTAGCTTTTCTTACTAAATGTGATATTAATATTTATTTGCAATAAATATCTTGTAACTTTTATATCAATTTCCAGATTGGTTTTAGATTTTAATAATCACTACCTATTATGATGTTAATCGAATGTTTAAATGATATAGTGTATTGATACATTTTGTAGTAAATATTCGAATACCGTAATCATTGTATGTGAAAAGTGGAACGTTCTTAACGAATTTAGCGTAGTTTTCATTCGATACACGATTAGCCAATATCAATCACACAGTGGATCAATTCAAAAATTATTATACCTAAAATAATTACATGGTTAGGTGCATTAATTATACGTTGAGTTATTTCTAATTTTATAAAATAATACCAAGCACTCGCATTCCTTTTTTCTTCCAACACTACTTTTTTTTTATTATTATCATCAAATATACGGACGATGCAAAAGCAATGCAGATGTCTTTTTTTAATTTCAAAAATTTTGCGCGCGTGAACAAAGTTTAGGACAGATTGCTCGCAAACTGTCAAGAAACAATTCGAAAACTGCGAGCTGTTGGCGAGCATTTCTGGTCAGTGTGGAGCCAGCATTAGAGTCGAAATCTGCACTGTTCGTACATGGTATATACCGTTACCATTAAAGAGGAAACTGCCTTGAAAGAATGCACGTGGTCAAATTTATCGCGGTGAAGTTTCCCTTTGACTTTATGGCATCGAGTCAAGTGGTTGTTGAGAGCTTCTACCTGCAGCGCAATCGAAGCTTTGTTTCTTTGCAACGTTTCATCTTTGCGTCGTTCTTTCAGCGGCAAAGTCCGAGAAGCAAATAGGGGAGTGAAAGGAGCGAATTTAAAAGAAGACGATCGATTGTTGAGTTAAAATTTTTTACCAAGGTCTTGCTTGTTGTATTTGTTAAGTATTTACGGTAAAATATTCACGAAAGTCTTAATATTGTACTGTACCAACTGTACTGTACCATCGGGTTCTTGATAAACAAGTTTACGTCAGATTACTAAAATGTGGAGCATTTAATTGTATCTTGTATTTCATAGTCTTCACGATAGTGATGAGTAATAAGATTGAATTAAATTTAGGCTGACTATACAAGATTATGTTGATTATGATTACTAAAACTTGAGGTATTTAATTCTATTTTCTAGTTTACAATCTTCGTGACAGAAAGTTAATAATAAAATTGAATTAAACGATATATTATTTAAGTGTAAATTTTTATAGCCTCCAATGTGACTCAATTGATATCAATTATAATATAAGAATGATATTCTGATCCATGTTTTACTCTGATTTGAAGTATCTGTTCAATATAAAAATGTAAAAAGAAAATAAGATAAAACTATTTGATATTTTTAAAAATAAGTTTGCTAAAGCTGAAGAAAGATATTTATTTTTTTACTTGCTTGATATTATTAATTTTATAAGTTTAATTAAAATATACTTTACGTTTCGTCTAGAAATTGAAAAAGATCTATCTATAAAGAACTACGTATTTTAACATTGTCAATATTTTGGAAATAGTTTAATTTCAACAAATTAACTAACAAATTAATAAAAATCCATGAAATTTGCAAAACCACGCCTCTTTCTATTTTAAACATTTAAAATTTGAGAATATGTCGATTCTGTGATTCTATGAGTTCATTCTTTCATAATTATTTTTTCTTAATATTTATTTCTTTAAGAGTAACTATAAATTTCAAGGTGTGCAAAAATTTGATGAGAAAATTATAATATTTGTAGCAGTTTAATTTAAGTTGTTTCCTAAAAGTTCCTTTCTTATTTACCTACTTATTTAATAATGTACAAATATTTTGTAGCTCCTTTAATCTCTCTGAAATCACGAACATCTGTTGCACCGTAAATTGACATGAAGTACATCACTCTCCATCGTGCATGTTGCCATTTTTCCAATTTTCTATGAATTTTATTTTTGTCTCCTCGTCTGTTTTCGTATGTTCAGAATCTTTAAACCTAAAATTGTTTCGGAAGCAGAATATTATATTAAAGTAAATAATTAAAATTAACAAAACAATTAATATAATACAATAGAAGGAATAATAATAAATTAATTGAAATAGTATATTAAAGTATTAAAATAAGTAATATACTAGACATCAGTTTACACATTATTAAACGACTTCTATTACAGATTCAAAATTCAGTTTATACGGATTTGAATATTGTACAGATAATTTCATAATCAATAATATTCTTATAATCATTCAGTTTAGTTTTAGAAATTCAAATGAATATTATATTGTATTATGTTATGTTATATAATTAAATATAACATGTTATATTATATATAACAGGATAACGTATTATAATATATTACAATATGTATCAAAAAGTATATGTTTAAAGATGAATGCATTCTTAATTTGTTCCATGCTTCTCATTTAGTATTAAATTTTTAGTTTTCTACATCACAGAAATGGAAAAACGTAACATTTTTATATAAAAAAAAATCAGGAAATGCCTTCGTTTTACTTTAATTTTTAAATGTGTGATGGCAGACAATACTTCCACGAATGTAGATATAATAGGATGAAAATTTTTCTTATTTCTTATTTCAACATAGCAACAAGGAAATTATGAATCTTACAAATAAATGATTGATATAAATTGCAGTTAAAATGTGACAAGAAATAATAGTGTTAAAATTTTGTTAAAACAAAATTAAACGGAGAATTAAAGTTCCATTCTTAGTCTTGAAAGAGGCACGGATTTTCCGGATGATTTAATGTATGCAATGTGTACCCTTGATTTTAGGGAATCAACGAACGTGAACCTCTAGTTCTGGCCTGATTTTCGGTCTTTGTTGATCGTTGTTTGGAAGGAACGGGTTCAAGCTTCTAATTAGAATTCAGAATTTTCTCGCTCATAAATAAACAATGGTTACAATGTTCTTTCTTTTTTGAAAATTTATATCCACATCATTGAAGCAGTATATACTATAAATTATTTAAATAAAGGTAACGGAACGTATAAAAAGATACAGTTTATGCTCACATTTTGTTCTAATAATTTTTATTTAAATTATTTTTAAACTATCGAGTAATCATTTTAATATTAATGACTATAATTGTAATTGAAAGTGGATTTGACTAAAATTATCCATTATAATGAAAAATTTATTCAAAATCAATTTTCTTCAAATTTTCAATATTTGTGGATCCGTATGGTTCATTAATTTTTAGTGTTGAGTTCTTTTGATAATTTTGATAAAAGTACTCTGTTTATTTTTAATAATTTCAATATAAATGGTTCGTAATATTCTATTTGGAATATTTTGTACATATTTCGTAATTGCTTATTACAAATTAGTATCAAAGTTTATTGGAGCTGTCAGTACACTATCCGAAATTTTGAATTTGAAAATAGCAAAGAAATTTTAATCCTTGTACTATATTTAAGCTTTGAATTTTTATCCCTTAATTTTATTTTCTTCAGAAAAATAAAGACTTGTATTTAGACTATGTGCATCTCTATGTAGTTTCATACTTTTGTGAACATAGTTAAAGAAACAGAACACACATATTATTAAATAGTATAACAAGTGCTTCATTTTGAATGTGTTATATATTTTTTTTTTTTTGTATATTTTTTGTGTGTAAATTCTCTGCATTTTTGCAATCTCAAATTTCTCACGTTTCAATTTTTATTGAAACAAGAAATCATACATCAGACGGGAGTTACAAAAATATAGACTTTAGCTTAATTGTAGAATTTTTATTTTATTAAAAACCATTACATATTACTGATCTCTATTCAAGAGAATGTGAAATTCAAAATATAATACAAATTGTTTGTCGACTTATTTATATTTGAGAGTTAACAATTCTTTCAAATATAAAAACTAATAAAGTAGGACTGAAAATAATTCAAAAAATGTAATAAAAGAAGAGTTAATATTTTTAACACAAATAATTATAGAGATATTATGAATGCGACAGATGATCGTTGACTGAAAGTAGAGTTCAAACGCACAGATTTATATAGACAATTTTCAAATTTGAATGAAAGTCAGTGCAGTTGGATCCGCAAAGTAGAACAGAAAGTCGAAGATTTGTGAAGGACTCGCGGTAATTTTGATGTATGTACTTCGTTCCAATCGATCAAATACTGATAGAGATAGAACTCTTAGTTGGAAGGCGAGAGATTCCTGGCCAGTAATAAATAATCGCCAACCTGACACGGTAGCGAAGAATGGTTTACAATGTGTAAAAATACACGGCTGATAGAACTGTGTTGGATGAACACTCGCCTCAGTATAAGACGTACGACCCAACAGACCTTTAGGCGATGGTCGCTGTGGTTTTCGAAAAATAAGCAAAAAAGCAGGGAAAAGGAAATTCGTGTTGCGTAATCGAATAAATCCCCAAAGCGCTTCAACGATTCTTCTTCGGCAATTTCGAGATTTATGATTACATCTGCGAGTAAAAAAAATTTCTGAATGAGAAATATTTCGAACGGTTTCGGTTTATGAAGAATTTGGAAATAAACGGGTATAATTACTGTTAATTTGATTATGTTATTGCGATGTGTTCATTTTGATATTAATATCGTATAATACAAGTTGCATGAATTTTGATTTCATACGTGATAATTTCTTATAAAATGTCATAATATCGTCATAATCAGAATTTTGACTATGTTTATATCGAGAAAATATTTTAATGTCTTTAACTTCTGTTGAATAAGTATTAATCAGTTACTACGTGTATTTGTAATTATACCGTAAAACTATATCGAATTAAATTATATTTTAATTAACGAGGATTATTTAGTCTAGTAATTTTAAGAATTCGTTTAATATCTCTTTTGTCATCATCTCTTTCAGTTTATAGTTATTTAAAATTATTTAAAATAAAAGGAACTGAGGTATTGTGACAAAGTATTAACTATTAGTCGTTAATTGGTTAATTTTCATTTTCAATAAAATGAATCAAGACATATAAATCTCTATTTTAACTATTATAATACGTTATTGTTAGACAACGAATTTTCATGCAAATTGATATTTTTGAGAATATAATTAAAAAAATAGGACGTTGATGGAAAATTCTAACGTTAAGGAATGTTACAGAAAGTATCACAAAATATTATGTGTACTTTATACAGTTTTCCTTGTATTTTGTACAATTTTTCAGTTTAAAATTTCCTACACTCCTGTATAAAAATCCGCAGTCTAGTTATTACCTAAAAGAAAAAAAACTGAATTTATCAATTTATTTCGTCACAAATTCGTTACTCATCTCATTATTTCATTTTGTGAAAGTTGGTAAGAGGTACACATGTACTAACACAGTTAAAGTGTTTCGAAGACACGTGAAACTTTAAAAGAAAAGATATGTGTGCGTGTCTCTAACTTGGGAGAGCTATTTCTTTTATTGCTACGCTGTAAATCAGGGACTTTCGAAAGGTCTCAGAGGACGCCGATTTATTGGCCCCCCGAAAACCGTTGACTAAGGTCTTAAGAGTCAATTGTGAGGAATAGGAAGAAATTTTCTAGATTAGATGGATGGAGAGCAAGAGTTCTCAAAAATTTCTTTTGTGATGCTTTATCTCTTTGGAAATAATAGATTCAGTGCGTATCAGAAAAAAATCTCGAGGTTTCTCAAAGTGCTGATTAATCATTTTTGGGTAAAATCAATTGTTTTCGAGAAAATCGTCCAATTAAAAGCTTTGAGGAATTAAAATTGTTATTGTGTAATTAATTACATAAAATAATAGATATTAATAATATTCTCCTATATTTTTCTATTGCGAAAGAAAGAAATAAAAAGAAAAAATTCTAGAAAAATAAAGTTTTTATTGTACAAGTTTTGAGAAATATTTATCTCTTTTCTTTTTTTTTTGATAAAACTAATATTGTCTATTTGTGTAATCCGCTTTGCAGTGATATAGATTACACGAGCATACATTTGATTTTGGTCAAAAAAACAAATTAAAAATTTTTAGTATTTGCTGCAGATAGTTTTATAAAGAATTTTTTTACAGAAAAGATATCCTTTTATTCGGAAGCATAACTTTCACAAAAAATATAAATATAATATAAACATAAAAATATTTATAGGGTTTTACAAATATAAATATAAATATTTGTAAAACCTTACTTTTTCAATAAATGCTACGTAGAAAGCAAAAATTTCATTTAATCATGTTACAGCAAACAGAGTGCAGTATCAAGGAATTTGTAAAAGAAAAAAGAAAAAGAAAAATATACAAAAATCTTTCAAAACAGATACAATAAAGTCTTCATTCTAAATTCGTCTCCAACTTCATTATTTTGTAAGACAAAAATGCAGAAGAGTATTATTAATTTTATACTTTGAAAATGCAACTTTCAATAGGCAGCTTCTGTAAAAAAAAATATACTAAGATTCATAAGTTTGAACAAGCTAGTTAGTTGATAAAATAATTTCAGTATGGTTAATTCGATCATGAATCATTTCAATTAAGCTTTGATCATGAGGTCCAAATATTCAGGAGCTGTCAATTGATGAAGCCTTTACCAGGAGACACGGGATAATCAGGTTCTATCAATCAATGAGTTTCATTCAGGAGAATGTACTTTCAATCATTCAGGATTGCGTGATCCTTCAAGCTTACATAGTTCGTACAATATTCAAAGTTGCAAGGCATCGGTGTAAAACATTCTAGCGCAAAAGATAGATACTATCACTCTGGCAAGGAATTACATAATGAAGCTTAAATTGTTTAATGTCTTAAATAATTTAGGTAGAAACATTTGAAGTTTCTTTCAATTATTTCGAATATGTTAGATACATGTATGAAATTTGTTGTTTTAATAAATATTTGATGATGGATATAATTGGCATATTTAATGACAGGCCATTTAATTTTCGTTATATATGTACATATGTCATTATATATATTATATATTGTTGCATATATATATTATTATATAATTATACTATTACATCAATATAGTGTGCAACGTAATGCTGATATATATTTTCATCTCTTAAAATAATTACACAATATTTATATCAATATTAAATATATAATTGATGAAACACATACGTATAATAATAATGTACACAACAAGTTATATAATAAATATTTAATAAATTTAGTAACCATTACTACACTACGGATTTTTATACAAATTTCATATTTTCATGAACACAATTAAAGAATTAGTAGAATTAACGTCTATATAAAAATTAGTTTCCACTATTAAATGTTGTAATAAGTATTTACTTTATGTTCGATATTGCATATAGTACGAATTCTCTATTTTTACACTCTTAAATTAAAAATTCATCGCCTACATACCGTATAACACAATTATGTTCATCATCGTTATTGAAATACGCGAAGAATTTTACAAATTATTCCCTCCGCAAGAATTTAAAAAAATTTTAATGATAAGAATTCCTCGTGTACCTTGGAACATTGATTTTCATTTCTAATCTTCCCTTTGCATCTTTTCTTTAACATACCGTGCTCCAATTGATTAAAAACAAATTGAAGTTAATAGACATTAGGTTTAATCATCCTCGTGATCTACTTCTAATCACGAAATCTTGAGTCTGTAATATTTTCACATTGTAGTGCAAAAAATAATTTTAAATAAAGCTACAGAGAGTTAAACTTTCTTTTATAAAAGATAACGAAAAATAGAGAAATTTTTGTAGAAAATGTGAACATTTCCAACGACACGCATTTGAAAGTAACATTTTACCTCTTTCATTCTATAGACAGACAGAAATTTTATTTTTTCTTTAGTGTAGAAGAAATTCTGCAGCTCTAGTTTTAAATTCTACCTCGTTATTTTAAATTTAAATATCTTACCATTCTTTCCATGCCCATAATGTGTAGTTTATAATTTATAATTTTATAATTTTTAATTTCAAGATTGAGATTAACTTGGGATTAATTTTGAGATTTATCATTTTCAAAATATTTTAATTGTAAATGAACTAAGAAAGAAATAGTCAAATAGTCTTTTTGAGAAATAAAGAAAATCGCAAAACTTTTTTCTGGTAATTATTAGGTTTTAATTATTTTTAAGTAAAAATTCGTTCTCTTGCAAACAATTTCAAAATGTTCACAATGTCATGGAATATTTTCACCGAATTTTCTTACGAAAACGTGGAAAATCAAGCTATAAATTAATTTCTCCTAGAATCGTGGATTATTTACGATTGCAGACATGTCCCCGCTTACATTACGAACCTAGTAAGTATGCTTTGGTATACGTAATCCGGATTAAAGTGGCGAAAAGCAAATAGCATGGGGAAGAACGTTCGCTTTTAAACGATGCGTCGAGAAACATACATAATATCGAGCTTCTGAAACTGCTGCACATTCGGGAAAGCAACGGCCGTTGCCGTTAAATTTCAAATTCACGTTGCTGATTGAATTAAAGATCGTGAACGAGCGCGCGATTCTCGGGCAAAGGGTGAAGGCCTTGCCTAGCACGTAGGAATTTGTTTCTGTCATTACGAAAATTGCGTTGGGGATAATCTGAAAAATGATGGACGTCGCGTCGGTACGTGTCCAATGAGGTTTCTCTTCGCCGAGTTCCTAGCGTTTCCTCTCCGTAAAAGGGAAATCACGTGAATTGTGGTAGGTGAATGTTTTAATGAGAGAAAGAGCAGAAAGCTGGTAAAGATCCCTTGGATTCGACGAACAAAGAAAGCTTCAGAATGAAACTGATTTATTAACGTTGCACGTTTGCGATTTTCATCGTACGAAAAATTGTCGACAGAGTAGCAGTCATTCTGAAAGTGATGAAAGTTTCAAATGATGAAGAATTGAAAAGGTCAGAAAGACAAAAAGAAAGGATTGATATCTTAATCATGCACAGTGCTGAAAAGTTTTAATTTTAGATAGACAAAACTATCGTAAAGTAATTACAATACTTATATTCTTGACACTTAATTACAATTTCGTTACAAACGAGAACTTATGATTATTTTACAATAATTTTAAAATACATATGTATATACACACTTCTTTAAGAAATTTGATATTATAAAAATAATGACAAAATAGCATGATAAAAGAAGCTTCGTTGGACAATAAACGCGTGCAAATATTTTTCATAACCTTTACGGTTCTTCTTGAAGAGAAAAATTCAACTATATTGCATTTTTTCCTCTCATTTAACTCAGCCGCAGAGTTTCTTCGTAATTTTCGCTAATTGCTGTGACATCGATCGGCAAGTTACGTGACTCGTCATGAATTTTTCCGATTAACTGATTTCTTCCTAAGCTCTTTTTAGCAAATCGTTAACCAACTGTTAGTTCATTCACTTGCAAAAGAACGCTCAAAACTTCTAAAGAATAAGAGAATTTTTATTTATAAATTCATTTACAAATTTGTTTATAAATATAAGGAATTTTAAAGTGCAAAATTGCACAAAATTCACGTAATAAGAAAAAATATATGTAAAAGCATTCAAATGTTTAGAGTATTTTAATATTTAGTGTATAAAACAATTTTTTACCAACGTTCTATTTTTTTTCATTACATTTACAAAAAAAATCGGCAGTTTAATCATCACTAATATGAGATATAAAATATTTGCAAATATTTGCAATATATAATTTAATCTAGTATTCAAATGTGTGTGAAATTATAATATAATTCTCAAATGTTGATCAATTCGTGAATTTGATATTTGCTTTGGCCAGAACATTCCAAAACGTCCATCACAACAAATAATTTGGAATCGATGCATAAAACAATTAAACTCTTGTGCATATGAAGTACGGTTTCTCTGAAGTTTGAATTTAAATGGATAGTGCTATTCGTTAAATTCAATTCAGTTGTCAATTCTTATCAATCTGTTAACTGCGAAATTAAGTGATGAAATTGTGTATTCGTCAAATACAAAATTTAACGCATTTACTGTAAAATTGAATTAAATTGTAATGAAGCAGCAGTTGATTTTTTTTTTAAAGATCAACAACTTTATTGCTTAAATTCATTGATATTATTGACGAAACTTAAATGTTCACAATTTTCTTATTTAAGAAAAGAACAATAAAAATTAAAATCATCTAACTGTCATGTATTTCTAAACAATCGGATAGATGCCCTAAATATTCTATTTAAAAATTACAATTTTACACACTGTAGTATTAGTCAATTTTTAAAATAATTTTTAGTTTTTTTTGTATTCAGTACTTCGCTGTATTCTCAAAATATTTTAAGACATCTTAAACTTAAGAATATTTTTAAAATTTTCATTAGAATATTAATTTAAATATCAAAGGTAGTATCTCTTTTCGTTTAACGAATATATTCATATTTAACAGATTAACTAGATCAAAAAATTAAAATGATTAATGTTATCAAATGCTAAAAAAATTTATAATGAAATAACTTAGTATACAAATTAGATACGTAAATTATACTATTTGTAGCAGAAATTGTAACGACTTATCATAAACAATTGAGTTGTTCTATGTATTCATTATATTCATTGGAATTTGCAAAAATATTGCAAAAGTTACTGACGACGTGAAAGTCTCAGTCTCTATAGGAAACATTATGTAAATACTACGACAGTTCAGCGTTGGTTCGTGAAAGTTGAGGTTGGTGATTTTTCATTAAAAAATAAAACAAATGGGAGACTACGAAAAGGAGAATTGTAGAAATATTCCAAAAAATAGTTCACAAAATAATACAACAACAGAACGTAAAAATAATGCTATTTCATTATTGTTTGTCGTTTATCTCGAATAAGAAATATGAAAATAACAGATTTCAATTATTAAGAACCAAGCAGTCATTTAATTTATCCAAACGTTTCTTTAAATTTCATAAAACTACAAAATTACACTTTAATTTAATTTAATATTAAAGTATAAATTGATTGGAAGGAAATCATTGCAAATAAAATGTTGAATGAGTTAAAAACTTTTGGTAGCTGTAATGGCTACTTCAATGGTACAAATAAAATTCATTTTGTATTTTTTTCAAACGCATTGTTACTTACGACGTAAATGTATTTGAAAAATGAATACGATGAAACATATTCAGGAGTAACTTGATGAATATGAATATGCAAAACACATCTCAAACTTTTATGTTAAATCAATTTTAGGAATTGAGATGTGGCAATGAAATTCCAAGAGTGATACAAGCATGTCAGCAATGTTTTGTTTTTTAATATTTCAATAAAAAATATTCTAATATTTTTGTGTAACATTCTTACGTTATTTTTAATTTCAGAATTTAATTGAAAACCTATTTCCTTCGTAGTTTCTTTTATTCCATTTTTAAAACAGCAATATCAGACAATAAATCACGGGAAAGCTTAAGCGTTGTAATCGATTTTGAATTTAAGAATTCTTTTACGAGAAAGAAATAAATGAAACATATTTGAAATGAATAAAAGATCTGAATGACCTGATATATTACTGTGTAAGATCTTATATGGTTCGATAAAATATGATTACATTTATTTTCATGATTTTTACTTCAATTGAAAATTAAAATATACAGTTGAAAATTTTCGAGGAAAATATATCTTGAGTTTCCCGCTCGCTTTTAGAAAGAAACAAACTGAACAGAATTGTCTAAGTAAAGACATTACTTATTTTAGGTGAAAGCGTTTTTAGATGATTGTCATATGATTCTTTTTACGAAATTATATCAGTTTAAATTATCGACAATTTTTCACTGTTATTGCTTCAGTTATCCTTTTCAATGTATATGTCTACATGCATACCTACTAGAAACTAAAACAAATTTTTTAGTTCAGATATATTAAGTGTTTTTGCACATTATATGCCTTCTGTGTATTTCTACACCTTTAAATTTTCAATAAATTGAAATAACTAATCAATAATTGAGATAACTGTAATTATTTCCACGAAATATACGTTTCTTTATAGCTTTATACATTTTTATATATATACATGGCTGTGGTTAGAGTATCTTTTAAGGAAATGACATGCACCTATCTAATATTTAGTTCATGGACAAAGTTAAAACATTCGTCCTTTACACGGTGCGTGGCCACAACAACATTACCTTTCAAGGTAAAAATTAGCTGGACGAGATCCAACGGCAGTTGTTTCGCCGCTGTAAGACAATATTTCACGTTCTCTGTCGCGATGCATTTTTCTCCCGCTTGTGTTTCGGTGGTACAACGCGGAACTTTTGATCAGATAGTCCCCGTGAAACAACGCACGGTGGACAGTTCTCAAAAAATAGAACAAGAATGGAAAAAGAATAAATTTTCATATGAAAAATTCGACAGATGTCTCTTTTCTTTATAACCAATAAGTATAATTTTATGAACAATTAAAAAGATATAAATAATTGAAAGATCATTAAGTCTTAATTTTAAACTCTATTTTAAACTCTATCGAATCTCGCATGTTCTAGATCATTTGAAAAAATTTGCATCAAATGTTTAATTGACGAAATATTTTTTATTGTACGAAATAGAATTTATCGTACAAAATGTCAATTTATTTCCAAACCTGTGAAGAGTTGCACCTATATTCTAAATAGTAAATAATATGAAATAATAGAAACATTTATGTTTCAAAAACATACGTAGCAAATTCTGAAATATATGTATTAATTGAAACACTTTATGCAAATAAAGTTCTTTCATTATTACGATCTTTTCAATCTATATCTTCAGTTTTTCTACACGAAATTTAGTAAATATACAATATACAATAGAAATATACAATAGAGAAAATTTAATAGAAAGTGAAAATAATAATTAGATTTTTATGCAAATTCATATTTTTACAAATATAATCTGGAAACGAGACCCTAGTTAGAAAATTTTCTTCATTAATTGTAAAATATTTTATTTTATACATTTTTCCATATACATTCTATAACAATTGAATAACAATTAAAATTTAATAAGCGTTCAGTTATTAATACTTTTTCCGCTGTTCATAAAATTATACACAAGAAATTATTACTTACAAGTAGAGAACGAATTTTTATGCATTTTTGAACACTCGAAAACATAATTAAAAAAATGGAACAGAAATTTGTTTCTTTTACTAAATATTATAATAAATATTCTACCTTAGATATTTTATATTTTTTTGCACATTATACGCATCAAATCTTTCATAAATGTATAAAAATCTGCAGTCCAGATATACTTATGAATCAATAATATAAAAATCATTAATTCGAAAATATACTTTTTCTGCCCTTTTTCTTCCCACTTTTCTATCTATCTTACTGCTTTTCCTTTTTATGCCGTGATATTCGAGTTTATCCGGAGGTGAAAAGTCAATGATATCGCACGAGTCGCGAAATTTAGCCAATATTTTCATGGGAAAATGTGTCATTGTCTGATGCTGCCAGTTTCAGACGATCATCGCATTTGGTTCCCTTGGTATGCGGCGAGCGTTGCGAACATGTATCCAATATCTCATTCCATGATCGTGTACATATGCTCCCTATAGAGTTAGAACCATTCGAAACGAGAGATTGTTAACGACTTGACGAGGTCTTAGAAGCATTAAATTTAACGCCGGGAGCGTTACATGGTGAAGTTACGACTCCAATTTTCTACCGAATGCTCGCTGTCTTTTGTTTTTGATCCATCCACTCTGGGAAATGTTCAAGAGTTTCTTCGTCTCTCTCATCTGCTAATGTTTCTGAAGTTGCGAAGTTTCTGACGAAATATAAAAATAACGACAGTGAAGTTGACTCTTTGTTAATGTCATATTCTCGTAGTTTTCGGTTTTTCAGAAAGAATTTTAGAATACTAAAGTATTTTATTTTCAACGAAGAAATTGTTGTATATAAATAATAAATTCGAAGTAGTTTATTGTATTCAAATATACCATACTTTATTATATTACTATAATTTTAATTATTTGCTATAATTTATTATATTAAAATTATTTATAATTTAGTACATTAAAACGTAATTTTCTAATTGTTAACTAACACTTTGTAAGATGTCAAAGTCTGTATTTTGAAAGTTCGAGTAAGCTGTCCAAGGTGATATCTCGACGAATGTTGCTAATATCTTCCTGTGAATTTAACTTATTCTTATGGTACCGAGCCACGAGTGAAGCATTTTAAACTTCCGTCGACACTACGGTGCTCGATTAAAGCAAGGATGCAGTAATCTCCTCCGGAAACAATTTTCTAGTAGCCGTACTAAGGGTCTGCCATTTTCGTGTGTTGGTCTCTATGTTTATATGTGTGCGTGTTCGAGAATTCGATTTTCGGGATTAAATTCTCTCTGACTGAAGTAAATTCTAATACGATCCCGCTTTCGTTTGCATATTGTCCCCGCCTATAAAGAAGGTTTCGTGTATCTATATAAAAAGAAACTTAGAACATGCTGAATTCAAAGTCCAAGACTCGTTCGTGAATGTTTACGTTAGCTCCAGACTCGTACGCGTTTATAGTACTACGTACTACGTTTGTCTGTGATTGGTTTCCTTATTTAATTTAAAATTTCAACAAAATTTTGTGCAAATGAAATTTGAAATAAAATTGTTAAACTTTTGATAATTATTTAGAAAAGAGGGGTCTCACCGATTTCGATGATTTATGAATATGTTGTAGAAATCAACATTTTGAACAATTTTTATCACTGAAAGTGATTGTAGCGGGGGTAACCCAGAAAATCGAGTGCAGCGCTAATGCAACGAAAATTAGCGATTGGTTGATTTGAGTCACGTGATTCGTGAGGGGACGTGGGGTAGATTTCGAATAGTGGCGTTGTCTGGTACTGAGAGATTGCACCTGTAATTTGTTTTGTATCGATTCAAATGTTTGCATATCAATAAAATTTTATGGCAAAAAAGTCGTCTTCATTTCCTAGTCAGAACAGTTGCTTCTGGGCCTTTGAGTGAGACGAATCGTACTGGGGTACAAGTCGTGCAGTTTTTTTCTATATGCCGCTCGGCCTCAGTTTTCGAGATTTTTGCTACTGCTGCAATAAATATTGCCTATAGCTACGTGTCTGTGGCAGCGTGTGTGAGCGTTGAGTCGCCGATTGTTTATGATTTCTATAAATATATTGAGGCGGCCGCCAATGGACGCGTGTATGTATATAACGGGTGTACTTGAAAACTCGATTTGAGTAACCGGCTGCCTCGCGGCGGACAGAATAAAAAAACCTTACTTAAACCTAACTCTACCTAGTAACTTAATTTAATGGATTAGGCTCGGGTTAGGTTCTTTTAATCCGGCCGGCCACGCTTTCATTTTCTTTATGTTTCAATTTTCTTTATGTTCTCTCTCGTTTCTTATTGCGATTTTTTGAAAAGTAGATTGCGTAGCAATTGAACATTAAATCTTTGCGATTAAACTTCAGTGCTTCTTTACTTTTACATTTAGTACAATACACCTCACCATGAATCACTCTTTGTTCAATTAAAAAATCAATTAGTGTATCGCAACTGTTGCATATATTTGAATACTCATGCAGCTTCATTCTGAATTCTTTGACAACAATGCGTTCAGTAACGAGATCAATGCAGTACTAAATTTATCTTGACACATTATACATTATTCGTCGTTGGTCGCCACGTCGTTATTTAGCAAAACAAGAGATAAGGGTTGATTGTGGGCTGACGCAACAGAGTTACAAACGCGTACGTATAGACAGAATTCAACGTAGTAGCAACGTAGTAGTAGCAACTTTTTGAGGAAAAATTCTCAGAAACTAAAGCCGAGCGGCGGTTATATGTACAGAAGAAAGTTGTTCAACTGATTTTTACAACATATTTAAAAGTCGTTGAAATCGGCGAGAACCTCCCCCCCCCCTTTTCTAAATAATTATCAAACTTTTTTTGAGAATCATCAGACTTTTTTTTTTAGAAGTTACTAAAGTGTTCATACAAAAAAACCATCGTCTTATTTTTTTCTTTTTAATATCTATATAGATTGTTTCAAGTACAATTTTGATATTTAACACTGTGTGTGAATTGCATTATAAATTGAAAATATGTTGCATGATTTAACAGTATGATTCTATATCTTATTAAAAATTGGAATTATAGTACGTAATTATAATTTAAATATTATTGTACATTTTATCAGTGAATTTTCTATATCTCATTGAGTCTATCCGGAAATTAAAATTGAGGTCATACTATCATATATCGTCCAACATATCGTTCATGATTTTTTATATTTGTATTCAGTGCAATTTAACTTGAGTATAATTTAAATTATACGAGCCAATTTAAATATTATTTTGTTGCACAATTTAAATCTTGCTGTATGTTTTATCTGCGATCTTTACGACAATTTTTACTTCTACATGGTGTTCCTACTAAATCGAGGATCATATCAACTCGTGATGATTTATTTTCACGTAGAAATTATGGTGATATATGAGGTCTATAAGTCACTATATTGTATAATATAATATTAATAAATTCTTATATTTGCATCGAGTACAATTTAATTTTATTTAAATATTACAATTCAGTTTAAATTATTGTATTTATTACTGATTTTTTTATTAGCTTTGTAATTGTAATTATCCATTAAATGCAGGTCACATCATATTGCATAGTACATAAAAAAATTGTAATTTTCATTCGTACACTTTAATAACGTTTTACTAGAGTTAAATAATTGAAAGTTATTAAATACTAACGCTTTCTTGTTTTCTTGAAAGTGTGTCATTCATTTTAATGAGTTGCACTTTGCATTTTCAAACGAACGGTATTATATCATCCATAATAATAATTGAAGGGTTCCGTGTGAAATACTGTTCTCATTTCTGTATGAAATGGGCTCTGCATACTTATTAACTTCTACATGGTGTTCCTACTAAATCGGGGATCATATCAACTCGTGATGATTTATACCGTCGTGTCTTATGTGAATAATAACCTTGTATTTAATCTAAAATCGAACGTAGCAAGGGAATAATTTTTCGTGTAATAAGGAACTCATCAGAACATTGTGAATATTTATACGTTTATAAAAAATTTTAAAATGCAAAATTGCATAGAATACAGATAAACGTATACAAAATGTCTACAATATTCTAACATTTATTACGTAAGACAATTCTCTGTTCTATTCAATTTTTTAAATTAATTTTCATATAAATAATACTTTTACATTCACACTTTACTATTCATATTAAATGTTTCGTTGTTTTATTTTTTTAGTTATATCCTCAGGAATATGAACTTGGATAAAAAATTGCAATTTAATCATTACAAATTCGAATTAAATTTTCTACTCGTACTAAATGTTTTACTGCTCTATATTTTTAATTCTCCAAAATGTGAATTTCTGTAAAAATCCGCAATCTGAAAATTATAGGTTTTTATTCATTTACTTTTTATTTATATGACAGGTTATTATTTATTTATTTTTTATTTATATAAAAATCTACAATCTAAAAATTACAGGTTTTTATTCATTTACTTTTTATTTATATGACAGGTTATTATTTATTTATTTTTTGTTTATATAAAAATCCGCAATCTAAAAATTACAGGTTTTTATTCTTCGCGTTTTTGTCTAAAAATTGCACGTGACAATTGAGAATATTACAAATGTGTGTCACGTCTTATAAAATTTCGTTACTATTGTAGACTAATTTGATTTTAAATTCTAAATTATAAGAAATACTCCTTAATTTAAAATTCCCCGTATAATTTGCCTGTCGTAAAAAAACTATTAAACATCGGAAATTTAAATGTGGTAAGAGTCTGAATTCTTAATTTTAAATATTTGATAAGGCCATTGTACGTAAGTAATAAAATGTGCACCTTGTCAACTATCGTAGAACTGAAAATTGCTTCGTTCAATCGTTTGCTTAAATTACTGACAAATTGTGCGCAGTTTTTTTTATCTTACTACCTTCATTGTACGTTTACTTCTGTTTCCCATTCAAGCATTCATTCCGTAGTTTCTTGTTACGCAACGTTATTGTCACATTCATCAAGAAAACTCCATTGATTTCAATTTGTTTCAATCTTCAACTAGAATTCAGACCAAATAGCTTGACGTTATTTACGATACTGTTTCGTATTTCTATATATCTATTTTATTTTGTGCGGTAGTTGGATAGAAATTTAAATACGAAATTTTTTCATTCATAAAAATTTCAATAAAATTTTAGAGAGATAGAGGATGTGTGTATAACAAGCGAAATTAATTCTGAACCTTATGAACATTTTGAATCAATTTTGCTTCTCAAAAAATCGATGTTTATTTCATATTTTTATTATTTTGTTTTATGCAAAATAGCCAATTGAAAATCTGAATACTTACATAAATAATTCTTAGTTTCTCAGTTATATAAATAAATTTTTAAAAAAGGAACGTGTACATATTCGAAAAATTTCAAAATATTTTGTAAGTTCATAAATACTATGAACAATTACATTTCTTAAAAAAACGAAATTTCATATTTTATATTTAATTTGTTCTAAATAATGAAATGGAAATGGTTCTAAATCACTTTTAAAGAAATTTTAAAGAATATCTAAATATAAGAATTTAAGCAATTTTATAATTTTGTGAATATTCTGTTCTTTCTGTTTCTCAACTCTTTAGCTTACACTTTATTTTGAACACTACATTTTGAACACTACACTACATTTTTCTATATATCATTGGAGTAAATTACAATAATTGTTAATTTGTTAATTGCTATTGAATTTGTTTCTAGTTTTTTCATAAAAAAATAAATTTACATTTAATTTAAAAAAAATAGAAATCAACTTAATTCAATTGTAATTCAGCTATTTTTTTGGTTACTTTTATTTGTTCTAACGACGTATGTATAAGAACTATTTCATTATTTTTGGAGTTGTTAACGACTAAAATTTATTGATAACTTAATTAATTACGTATAAGAGCTTCTCTTATCCATTCATTCAAAGTGGTTTAGAATTATGAGCACCGTAACGATGAACACCCTGTATGCACACAGCTTCATACATTAATCAAACTCATTTCCAACAAATTTCGAAGTTTCCTCTTCCTAAACTTCCCTACAGAACCCTACGGAATTTTCAAACACCGCTACTTTCTCTTCCCCGCAACTATTGATTAACTAGAAATACATCGATTATCGGCTATTCATGTTCAAAAGACGCCAAAATATAACATAATCTCTTTTCATTCCTGAACAAAAATGGGAATAACATATAGTTAATCATAAAAATCTACACTTGAAAACTTCTTGAATGTTCAAAAATAAAACAAGAAAAAACAAAGATTATATATATAAGTACGTACAAGCCGCAAGTGGCTGTGCGCCTAGCGTCGAAGTCCCAGTGATCTTCGATGGTTAAGCAAGCAAGCAGCGTGCGGAACACCGCTGGATGGGGGGTGACCGCCAGCCTAGCGGTAGTTATAAACAGAAAAAGCGGTTGTGGTCTTCTGGAACTAAAAAAGAAATTCTCAAACATCTCGCAAGTTTGCGTCTATGATATGTATCACAGAAAATTTAGTAGAGGGGGAATGATCGATCAAAAACACCTGATCCAAGACACCTTAAAATCGTTCCTCTGCTCCATATATAAAGTCCATCGAGCGGTTGCTCGAGAAGAGCAAATGTGATTCTCGCCGAAACAAATGCAGGCTTGATATCTCGCGAATTAATTGTATCTAATTTACCGTGCTGTTCTGTACACCGTGGTACTCTCGACTTAATACTTCGTAACATGTTGGTTTTGGAATCAAAAAACGAAATGAGATGCCACGGGTACGTTGTATTGCAATATAAATATTTTTTGTAAGTCCGAAATTTATCTGTTCGTAAAATTATACAGATTCTTAAAAAATATTCTACAAAAGTCTATAAAAAATATAATTAATCAATATTGAATATAGAAATTTAGTCTATTTATTGTCAATAAAAGAATTTGAAATTTTAACTATTTATTTTGTCCATTGTGGATAATTTCTTACTATTGTCAGTTTGTCAATAACAATAATTGGTCAATTTATTTCTCCATGTCAGTTTGTCAACTGATGAGTTTTAAATTTGAGAAATGAAGAACGAACGATTAATCCATTTATTACGTAAATACGATTAACGGTTATTTAGTATTTCATTTCATTCGTGTATCAATTATCTGTAAAATCACTCGAGGTTGCCTGTCTCTGACGTGAACTTCTGTAACTAAAAACGGATGCCCGAAGGGATAAACTATCTCCCTGAGAATGTTTTTTGTTTCATGTTGATACGGCAATCTCGTTGCCGCGATATTCCTGTCTAAAACGGATTGTCATTTTCAACACTTTAGTCCCTCTCTCTTCTCGTCGTTATTGCCGGATCTTTCGTTTCCCGCGTGCTTCATCTAAACTTTCGAACAAACGTGTGCCGGACAGCGTGAAGAACATTTCTTTTTTTTTTTTTTTTTAATTATTACTCGCGACATAACGTGCGTACTTTACAGAGAGAAATATAGGTCACGACGTTTGCAGATACATATTTCGTCTGCCATTCAGCGGCAGCATCTCGTGCATTCCGAATGTTACGCTTTGAAGCTCTGGTATCTCGGGAACCAGCCCGGGATATCAGCTTGAAACAAAAATACGTACGTATGTTCTCGAGTCGATTCCCTTTGCTGTATCTTGCAAACGAATCTACTTCTGAAATATTGCGATTCTTCCGGCGGCATTTCACGGATAAAGCTCTGAGGTTTGCCCTCTGCTAAACAAGTTTTCGATTTTTCAGGCATCGTGATGCATCACGTTGCTTGATTGAATGTGCGACCAAACCAGTGTGCATTTACTAAGGGAAATAGTATCTCCTGTTTCGAGTGGTTTCAATTCAACGAAGTTGAGATATTTTAGATCATTGGAAATTTGTTAAGAATGCTATTCGTAATCGAAGTCCTACTGTCTTTGTTTTCTAATCGTTGTGTTTTAGTAGCTCGTGTGGGTTCAATTTTAATAACTTTCAGTAACGAGTCAAATTAAAAGTTGTGACAAAGAGATTTTCAAATAAATTTTTATTCGGTAAATTAAGAATATTATTGATATTATGTTATTTATTGAATTAACTAGATAATCTCTGTGCTCTAAACTTTTCATTTAGTAAAGTACTACTAAAGATATTACTAAATTGTTTCAACATATCATAGATCTATAATCCACGATTTGTAGGAATTTCTTAGATTTTATAAATTAGCCCTTTTAAGCTCACCGAATCGTTTCTCTTCTTATAAATCGATATCTTACCAACTCTTCTATTATATGTTCTGTCCTTTGAGCAAAAGATACATCCTTGGTATTTTACCTTCGTTATGTTTTTCCTCAAGATTTTTTTACTGAATTTTTAGCAAGTTTATATTTATTAAAAAAATATTTCGAATATATTATAATTTTGTATATATTTCGCGTTTTCCTACATTGTTACTTTATGCAGATTATCAAATATCAAACTGTTGGAAGCTACAATATTTTAGTTTCCAAGTATTTTAATCAAACGAACAATTCTTGAACTTTATATTAAACAAGAAGAAAAAAACACTTTGAATGTTCTAAGAAAATTATTTATTAATTATATTTTTATCATAAAATTGAGAAAGGAAGAGAGAACGACCAGTGACGTGTGTCTTGGCGAAGAAATTATAATTTGAATTCGTAAGAAATATCTTGGAGTGAAACTTTGACATTTCGAGTATTTTATTTTTGTGCAAGTCTTTCAAAGTGAAAGGTTACTTAAATATAGATTTCTCGCCAAGTTTTTATTATCGGCTTTAAACGATCGATCTGGTCGCTAAAGCAAGTTCATTTGTGACATTGTATTCGTCGGTAGCTTAAAAATAGGGTGGCATTAATTACCTATTTTCTCTTCATCTGTCACGTTCTCTTTAAAATTGTCGTGTCACGTCGAACGCTTTGCTCAGAAATATTTTTTTTCTTGCCAAGTGTGTGTTTGTTCTTATCAGTAATAGTTTCGAATATTTTGTGCATGATTTCGAAGTGACCCTCAAAGACGCGATTTTCAAGTGTCCATCTGTTTGAATCAAATTTTAATCAATACCCGATTATTAATGCTATCGAGAACTATCAATTAAAGCGTAAAAAACAGAAAAATTTTATAATACAACGAAGCTTTTATTTATGCATTTCACCAAACCTCTAAAAATACACTATTTTAAATCTACAAAATATTTTACAGAAATTCTAAATTGGTCATTTTGACCATTTTGGTAGCTTTGGTAGTGTTGAATAAATTCTTACTGGTTGAATTCATTTATTTGAAACTGAAATTCTATTACACGAAAAAAATTGTTAGAGAGAAGAATCAATGGACTTCACGCACACAATTATATGAAATATTTTTCTCTCGACAATTTCATATAAACAAAGGTTTACTCTATAAAAATTGATGAGAGAGTTCAAAAACTTGATAATTTCCTCAGTAGAAAGGAATTATGTTGCTTTTCTTGATTCATTTAGGTAATATTGTGCTGTATATTCTATAAATATTCTATAAATATTTTTTGTTATAATAAATATACAAAAAGCATACCATATTTATGCAAATATGCGCGAAAAATAAACAGTATTAGGCATGTATTTTGCAATTACTATACAAATATAGCAAAGCATTTCGTATCTGAGCATCCATTATTCTAATATCTAAATTGTTTTATATATTTTTCTGTATTATGTGTATTTTATGTATTGTAGTACGTTTAAATTTCATATTTTCACATAAAAATTCTCAAATTGTTGTTATCATTATTTGAAATAGGAAAAGTACATTTACATCGTACATAAAAATTTTTTAACAAATATTAAACTATTTGTGTTGCCAAGTGTAAAATGTATCAACACACGAAGAATTTAAAAAATAAATCTGCGTTGGCAAGTGCAAACTATAATAACATCAGGATGATGTAACACGTAAACGTGTGTTGTCAAATGTAAAATGTAACAAGGTTCACTTCGGATACGAAGATGAAAATATTTTTTATCCACTGTGTGAAATTAGAAATACGCCAATAATGTTTTTAAACTTAATGATTTTCATTTTACTTTACATGTTTATGAAAAATTCACATTTTTATACTTTTTCATACTTTAATTGTTCTAACTTTAGATTTTTATACAAAATATTGCAGAATAAAGAAAATATTTCGTTTGAAAATTAGAAATAAAGAAAAATTAATAAATATAGTTTAATAAGTCATATGAGGAGAACTAAGCTTCTCTTATGTTACAATATAATAAAAATACAATAAAATATGCATAATTATACAAAAATATGACTAAAATTAATAAATAAGAAACAATTGGTAATTATTAATAATTGCAGTTCGACAATCATCTATTGTTTGTTAATTACAGCTTTCCAAAGCTTCGGATTATATTATTATATTAAAAAGAAATAATAATTCTTAAATAAATATTCTATTCAATTCTTAAATAAAATATTCTTATTGATATAGATTCTTAAAATTTATTTCATCTAAGAAGCAAAGACTGCTTCAAGCTTCTTTGTACAATGTACAATACGTACAGTAAATTACATTCTCTACTAACTTACTGCAACGTAAAACTAACTCGCAACTTAATTTTTTGAATTCCAACTTAACATTTTCTTTTTCAGCTCTATATTTTCTACCTTTTAATTCACACGATGCAAAAATAGGTACAGAAGGCATTCACAAAATAAATGTTTGTTTATTAAACGAATGCTTATGTATATTTACACTGAATTCTGAAGTGTTAAAATGCAGCTAATATATTCAACATAGTGCAACACAAGTCTTTAATAAACGAAAACAGGGACGCATTACTGAAATATAATATTCGTTGCTCAGATACGTTATAATAGTGCAGTGGATTACGACCCCATATTTTTCGAGGAAATGGTTACGGTTCAACATTGTTGTGAAAATAATCCACTGCGCTCGTACACGCTTCTCGAAGGAGATTGCTTCTCCAGCTAAAGTGGCGGAAAAGTGAAGTTGGTTGGTGGGTATCGAAGAATTAAATAACTAAACATCTGTTTTCCTCTGGGACCGTATTTCTATCATCTACGATTTTGAATTATAAAACGGTGTCGCATCGCGGACTTTTTCACTTTACGACGGCGTAGTTTCTATGTACATATTTATTTCTTCGTTTAATAGTAATTGATGGATCGTATTGATCCATTAAGGATTAAGTAGTACTTTATCATAAATATTTCAATTTCATGAAATTTCATAAAACTGTAGAATCCAGATAAAAGGAAATAATATTAGGAGAATCATTAGAATTCTTATCTCCATGGCCAGAAACAGAACTCGATAATGTAGATTTATTTATTATAAACGGAGGAATTTTTAAATATAAAACTATTTATCTTTTTAATATATATGTTACCGTGAATGACCGAAATCTGGAGAATGTCGACTTTCACCGGTGAATGTCAATAGATACCAAATACGTCGGTGAAAGGTCGAATATGTTTTTATTTTTCTCAAGAAAAGTATTCTAAAATACTTTCTGAAGTGGTTTCTGCTAAAATTAAATGCAACACACCTTTGGATTACAGACGATTAAAACGTTTTGATGTTTTAAAAACTAATGATGAAGAGAAGTTAATTGTACCATTAAAACCAGGGGAAACGAACATACAGTATTATAGAAATAAGGGTATTTAGCAAATATTTCGGACATACACGAAGCGACTATGTGAATGTTGACATTCACCGGTGAAAGTCGACATTCTCCAGATTTCGGTATTTCACCGTAACATATATATATAAATGAGGAATAATTTTTAAAATATAATACGTTATTTTATACGAAGAATTTCAAATAAATTAATCAAAGAAATACAAATATTTATTTAGTTACTAACATAAATTTCAGTTTATGATTCTAGACTACGGCATATTTAGAGCCGAAATACATCCGTAATCGATTTGGTTATTGATGGTTTGCATATGTAATTCCAAAGTACACGATAAAAGCAGAAAATCGGATTACATTTGCATGGACTAAGGGCCAGATAATGTTTTAAGTTGAGATATAACTCGAGCTTTTGAGGTCAGTAGTACTTGGATATATATCTATACAGCTATTCCAATGTGACCATTTTTGATCGATAACGAACCATTCAGGGAATAATAACCTTAATCCTCGTAGACCTCGGAGATTTTTACTCGGAGCTTACTTTTTTTTTCTAGAGCAAACTTTCAGAGTTATTTAAAGTCTTGAAGTTAGAATATGAAATACAGATCATCGTATCATATTTTATAATAAATACTCCTATTTTCATATTATACTTTTATGCAGATTTATTTAAAAACTCCACTTTCGTCATTATATCTTTCAAGTCAAATCCAATTATGATTTTCCATACAACAAATTTTAACAAGTGCTTTTTAAATGATAAAACATATATTCCTTCTACGATTAATTGTCTAAAATGAAACATTTCTTGAAATGTGTTTTTTAGAAATTTTTCGAATAATAAATCACAATTTGAAAATTTTCTCCCATGTAGAAAGATGTACATACAACGAAATATATTCTTTCTCTGTGTAATGGGAGTATTGTATTGAATTGTGTCGTAAATAAATTTCAATACAGCTAGCACGTAATTGAATCGATAGGTGAAAGAAGAACATGTATAGAAAAAAATGGATTAAAAAAAAGTAGAGCAGAAAGAATTAGGAAAAGCTGTTTATAAAGTTTCTACCGGTGAGAGAGAAATCATTTTAATTTTGAATTTTAATGAAAAGTAACGCGAAATATATAATTTATTAAAACGAATCAACCTTTTTATGACAGACTTCATTATATTTATTTTCGATATTGAGAAGCAGCAGTAACATTTTACTGTAGTAAATTAATAGCATATTGCTATTAATATAATTATTAGTATGTTATTATTAATGTATTATTATTTTTTAATTACATCACTGTATTAGATTAGGAAATTAAGATTAGAATATTAATGTAACAAAATAATAGTGCAATGAAACTTTAGAAGAAAAATGCAAAATTCACTTTTTCTCTTTGCCTATGGAAATTATTTCAAATTATTCGTAAGTACGAACAGTTAATAATAATCAACGTAGATTTCAAAATGCCACGTTTTATTCAGTTTTAAAGATATTTCATTAAAACTTTGGAGATGTGTAATCTTTTTACCATTACATTTTCATATGTAGCTTTTATATTTTAATGTTATATCTTTATCTATAGCATATCTTCTTGTTATATCTTTCAACCTAATTATGCTAAAGTATAAGTTCTATTTCTTCATTCATATTTATGGAAGAATGAAGTTCTATAAAAATTTGTGTAAAAATGTTTGTATTTGAAATTATCGACAAAAATCAATTTCATATACACATAAGTATCAAAATCACTTGAAAATTTTTAATAATTACGAAAGAACAAAATATGAAACTTGCAGTGCTAATAATTGTTTGAAAATCGTTTTATATAAGTCCATCTAACAGTCTTACAGTTGAAGTGTCAAGCGTGCAATTTAAGTTGCGTTTAATTTAAGTTTTCAAAGCTATCGAATCAGAATTTCATATTACACCGGCACCATAACTTTCAAGAAGGAAACTTCACTTTACAAAATAAAGCCAAATTTTTTAATTAAAAGTTCTTTCACTTTTACTCTGAATTGTTAGATATAAAGGAAGAATAAATACGGATTAAATGAAGGTAACACGATCTTTAAGTATTTGAATTTGATACAAAATATATAATGTATTATTATGGAACATATAAAAACTTGCAAGTAATTGAAAGCGAAAAAATATTTTATTGTTATATTCCTCTAATTGACAAAATTGTAAGATTCTGTATGAAATGTGTATAGTAAATATTTTCTTCATAATAAAAAATTATTATGTGTAGTATGACCGATTATTAACGATTTTTATTTGATTTGTTATTTATTTATTGTTTGATGAATAGGTTTTCATTTCGTCACTTTTGTTCAATAGGTTTTTATTTTTGTGCTAATTAAACCTCTTACGTACGTAGTTAGTTACGAAGGTGTCTACATTTGCTTTGAAATATTAATTATTATTTAGAAGTAAAGCAGGTAATAAGGGAACTACCGATCATCCTTCCATTTCGACGGTCTTGAAGTATGTCGTAGGTTCATCATTTTGAACAATTTTTTTTTGTCGGTCTCTCTTGAGATTTATCGTAAGGTAATACGTCAAATACGTAAAATGTGAATTATGCATTTAATTTGACGTTAAAGGAGATAATTGTTGGCAACAATGGCCGCAACGTTGTACCTCGTCAATTTTAATAAAATTATTTCGTTCCGATTTGAAACATTTATCCGGTATCTGTAACGAGAGGACAGGTAATCAAGTACGTTTTTCTCGGCTCAGTTTCAATACGGGATCAATTAACCGTGAAATTTAATTAACCGTAAAACGAACAAAACAAACTCTCCAATAACTTTCATATAAAATTCAAATTAAATAGGTTATAATTCCGTTGCATATTTCATTATTGATTATGGATGATAATTGAATTTAGTTTGCATAACAATGTAATAATCCATCAAGTTGATATTTTGATATAGTTACGAGAAATGAAACGGAACTGAAAGAGTGATTATATACACTTGAACGAATTTATGTGCATATGTTGAGAAAAAGTTGTAATATTGCTTTATTGCTCGTCAAAATTAAATTTTTCCTCCCTTTAGCGAACAATATTCCTTCAAATTTTATTAAAGGTTGAATGAGTGTGTCAAACATGTTTACTTGCAAATATTATTGTTTGTACAAGTGCCTGATTTAATGAATATTTAGCAAGATATTTTTTACTAATTTTAATAATTTTATTTTTTATTTACGCTCAAATGGAACTTTCAATAGAGATTTTTGTTGTGTTAATGCGTGCATTGTTGTCTGATGTCTTTTAGATATTTTTAATGTCATAGAAGAAATACTTGCTTGTATTTTTATATTTTCGTGCGTCGTTATTAAAACAAGCGACGAAATTTATATTTGATCGATGCAGATAAATTTTAACACGTTTGATTTTAATTTGGTAGTCAAAAGTGACTTGAGCTTCAAATTATTATGTCAACTGTAGTCTAGTGTTAAAAATCGTTCCATAAAATCCTTTAGAAATTTATTTTTTAACCATGAAAATTAATTTTACGTATAGTAGTGCAGTTTCCTATTAGCAAACGTGTATGTATTTGTTTTGTTATCACGATAAAATGTGGACCTGCAAGGTTGAACTTGAAAGAACTGACTTATTAAACTTATTATAAGAAGATAAGGGGTGCCCTTCGTTATAAAAAACGAAGCGTGTATTCTGCAACGATAAATAAAAGTGCTTACGGCAGTGACACATGCTTGTGTTCTCCATTTATCACGATCGGCTACTTTGTTTATAGCCACGGTATCGAAATTTACGAGTTGCGTAACTGACTTTGATTTAATCGGCAACAGATAGGGTTGATGAGCACGTTAATGAGGACAAAAAAAAACTACAAATTAAAAAATTTAAATTATTGTATTTTGAATATATACTTGAGACATTTGAATATTTAGTTTATCTTTTCGCGGAAAGAATTGTTTTATATATGATACAAATAACATTTAATGCAATAGCATTTATTACATTATAATATAAAAATAATATAGTATAATATAATAACAATAATATTCATTTCATGCAACATTATTGAAAGAAACTATTGAAAGAAATATTTAAACAGATTTTGAAAATCTCTTTTCCTTACATTACTGAAAATGGTATTTAATTTCAAATATTTAAAAAGATTTTTAGAACTTATTATTTATTTGTGCAACGTATATTTCATATTAAAAAATTTATTCGTGTTTTATAAAATTAATTTAACAACATTCATTAGTTGTCAGACATAGAATTGATATGAGATATATAATATAAGAAAAAGAGTATTGTTAAAATAAGGATAATTTATGATTATTCGCAATTTATGAGCAAAGAAATAAAAATTTTTAGAATTGTAATTACTAGAATATGTATATTATCGTTGTATATTATTGTTAGATTGAACAAATCGAACAAATCATTCTACTATGTATTCAATAATTAATTTTACACTTCGTAATTATTTTTTTTTCTTTTTTTTATGAAAATTTTTCAAAACATGTTTCATTTGACTGTAGATATTATTAATTTTTCAAGTGTTTTATTTCTGTGTGTTTTCATTATATGTAATCAATCTTAAACAATATTTCTCATCATCTTCTAGACTTTAATTTTCTGAATTAAAATTACTTGAAATTTATATTTTCATTTTACCTGGATTTGAATTATTTCGATAAATCATAAGTTGACAAGGAGAACGAAATAAATTTTCATGAATTCAACAACAACAGACAAGAAGTATTTTGTAAAAATTTAAATATAAAGAAGAAGATTATTGTCCGAAAATCCTAAAAATAATAATTTATGCACACCGTTTAAAAAACACATTTTTAAAACAACGTTTCTACATGAGGCAAGAATTCGAAACTCGGAAAAAAAAATCGTTTCGCGTAATCGTACATCACGAGTTTATTTCAACATACCAAAGCTAAAAGGAATATCTGTATATTTACTAAATTATCGCGAACTGTCATCAGTCTTTCAACTGCTACGACGTAAAACGAAAATTAATAAAGTTGGCGCTGTTACATGAAATGGCTAGGTGATGAAATATCGCGGAATTTTACCGAGGTGCTCGTTAGATTTATTACGCGAATGCGGCAACCGGTTCGGTTATCCCGTACTGGACGTGTACAAATGCATATTTACCAATTCCAGGATCGAGTTCATTCGCTCGCTCTTTGCGCAGCTATGATTTACACTGCTCTTTTTGTGGCTGCTTCGTTTCAGCAGGAACCTGGTTGTCCATTTGAACATATTCCAGATCAGTGACACGCACACACTTTGTGTCATTTAATCAATTAACCTCTGCCTAGCAGACAAAGACGCAATGTCTGTGTCGTTAATCAGGCCATTTTCTAACCAAAAACTTCTATACATAATATAATATAATATACAGATGATAGTTGTATATTTAAATATATAATATATTATCTATAAATTAAATATAATAATAATGTAAATGTAGAAAAATAATTTCTATGATAATTATATATAAAACTTGTGTATATATATATATATATATATATATATATATATATAACGTAGTTCTATTAAATGCATATTATATTATATAATCTACACACACACACACACACATATATATATAATTATAGTATAGAATAAAATGGAAATGTAACAATTCATTTTTATTAGAAATAATACTACGCCTTGGAAAGAAAATTTTTAATATTCAAAATCTCAAGATTTCATTAATAAAGATATATCTAAAGTCTCTCTGCAGAGTCTTATATTTAATAATTATTATAATTATTATAATGTTAGCCATTCTTTCTATCAATATCTATTAATATTTGCATCCAAGATTAAATTAAAGAGATTCGTTCGAATTCGTACAAAAATATACAATATTTGGCAAGAGAAGGAAACTTAAACTCAATCTTTGTAATTGCGTTCACACGAGTGTGAGTTTGCAGAGGAATATTACGTTATAAAAATAGGCACGCCTAAGGACGATTCGTCTCTCCACAGATTGAATTTTCGCGGCTGTTGAGACATCAATAATCGCTAACTAATGGATCTATGTATTAAGGTTGATGGATATTCCCGGTGCCCCTTCTACGCGAAAATTCGTCCGCTTCGAAACTAATAACGGGCAAGGTGATATCCGGTTTGAGAATCGAGCATCAAACAGAATCGTTTAACGAGAAATGGAAAATTCGTTTGAAATTAATCTTCCGTGTCGTGAGCTGGTGCGGAGGCAGCCGACAATTGTGGAAAAATTGCCGACCCTTGCCGGAAATTGCAGCCTATAAAAGTCGCGCGGAAAGGTAAATTTCTCGTCGATCCTTCGGGGAATCAGCCGTAAGGAACGTACTTACGTGTCCATTTGCATTTTCATACCGTTGGTTCTAATAAGTTTGCTACGACAGCTGCGATTCTGTAACGTTTCCTCTTTCGTCAGCGACGTTGCAGGAATATTTAAGAGAGTGAAAGATGTTACTCTCAATGGGATTGAAATAATGTAAATTTACACGACTGTACTCGTAAAAGTATTTTTTAGGAAATTTTATCACGTAGAATATGTATATTTCTCAGTAACGTAATGAAATCTGATTGTAATAAAATATGTTTGTCAAATTTAAAATTACAGAATTACAAAAATAAACTAAAAATATATATAGAAATATATAGTAGATACTTAATACATACATATATACATATATATCGTATAAATCACAAAAATATTTGAATCCATATTTTATATTAATAAATCTTAATATTCACTATTCAATATCTTTCTATATACTTAGCAAGCAAGTAATAATTTATCATAACATTATAAACACTTCAATATTTTTTAATTTCACGATAAAAATTTCTTGAGAAAATTAGAAAAATTTATATACCATCAGTTGTTTATTAATAATGTACATGAAATTTAGAGAGCAACTTCCAATTTTAGATTAGAAAATATAATCCAGTGCGATTTTCGAGTCTTTCATATTTTTCGTGAAACATTTCATTTAGACAATGTAGAGTACAGATTGAAGAGTATCAATATCGAAGAAAAGTAAAGCTTTCAATGCACATGTCTAAGCAAATAAATGGGAAAAAGACAGATATACTGGATTTCCTTTGATTCCCTTTGCCGATCTAATTTACCGCGATCGCAGAAACCTTACTTCACAATTGGTCGCTTCGCGATTGGAAAATGTCTTACAAATCTATGTTCCATCCTTTTACTTCAATTTTTCTCAGAAAGATCAATTTCGCAGAAAATAAAAGATCATTTAAAATTGACATTTGTCTTTTGTACTAAACATTTTTCTGTACTAAACGTTGGTTGCAGTCGTCTTCATAATTCCTAGATTGGTTACGATTTCTAGATTGTGGATTTCATAAGAAAACTCATTATATTTCTAAACGTATAATTTAAAAAGTAGAACCTCAATAGAAAATTGTCTTATACACAAAATGTTATAACAAGCACTATATTTTAAATGTTCTTCCATACCATCTCCATTTCGTACAATTTGGCATAAAAATTTAGTAAATTTAATTGTTACATTTATTCATTCCTCTTATTAATTTTAAATTACTATTTGTAATTCATTTCAATGACAATATCAATTAGAAACTAAAAAATTGAATTTTCTTTTTTTTTCTCAAATATATATATATATATATATATATATATATATATGTTACGGTGAAACTCGGAAATCTGGAGAATGTCGACTTTCACCGCTGAATGTCAACATTCACATAGTCGCTTGGTGTATGTCCGAAATATTTGCTAAATACCCTTATTTCTGACATAAATTTAAATACAACATTACAACTTCATATGTAATATTTTTGTATTTAACTTGCAACTCTTTAAGCATACGTTTTTGACTCTTCTGTTTTGGACCTCCACCAAAGCATATCTGTGATTGTCGACACACACCGGAGAGGGTCCGAATGTACAACAATGTAATGAAATATTCGATCTTTCACTGACGTATTTGGTATCTGTTGACATTCACCGGTGAAAGTCGACATTCTCCAGATTTCCGAGTTTCACCGTAACATATATATATATATATATTTTAATGAAATAAGTGAAATTAAAAAATATTGAATTTGTTTATTGAATGATTTGTAACAAATGTTTATATTATTTGTGCAAAAGAATTGTGTTTTTGGTCATTTCATACAAAATAAAATAGAAATATGTAGGTATTAATAGTAAACTAAATGTAAAATTTCTAAAGTAAAAACTTATCTTGGAAAACAAATTACATTGTTACTAACAAGTCTTCGTTATTTTGATGTCGATTTTTAAATTTTTATGAATTCAATCTACCATCATCAATTAACTATTACAATCAATTCTATTTTATATATTTTTATAATGTATTTTACACCCTCATATTTGCTATAAATGTGTAAAAATTTGCATTTTGGATATCACTTAATTGAAATTTCGTACGATTATTTGATTAATAAGAATGAAGTATAATTCCATCCATTATGGGTTATAAGTTTGTTATTTGCCTTTCAAACGTTCTTCCGTCCACCATTGTATCCACCATCATATAGGTACATGTACGTAACTACAGTAATGTATGTGTGTGAGATTATGTATACAAGATGATCGAACTAGTTTCGTCCCTTACATGTTGGCAAGCTTTTTGTGTATTTTGGCAAAACATTGTATCGTTTTAGTCTGTCAGCCCTTGAACAGTGTAAATTTCGCTGTCTACAACTTTTGGCTTTACACCAAGCTAGAATTACAATCGCAAAGAAAAGGGACTCCACTGGACGAAATTAAAAAGAACGTGATAAGGCAGCTGATGGTGATCCCGAAAATGACTTGCAGATGCTTTTAAAAATTAAAATGAACGTTGAGACGTTCGAAAGTATGCATGGTAACAAAAGGAATTCTTTAAAAAAGATTAACATACTTTTCGATTACATACGACTGCGGGAAAATTTTTTAATTAGAAGTCAAGAAATTTTGAAAAAATATTTCATACGAAAGTTATAATGTGCAACATACATGCTGTACGATTTCAATTTGTAATTACATATTACTCGTAATTTACTTGCTGTGCGAAAAAATAGTTCAAAGGAGGATTACATACATTACGTCTTTCTTAAGTTCAATCGTATTATTTTTAGTATATTAAGCAATACAATATGTAACATTTTTTCAAAAAATAGATAAAATTATTTCATTTATTTACAAGAGAAAAAGATTATAAGTTAATTGCAACTATTCGCTTCAATTTAAAATCTGGAAATTAATAATTAAAATAAATGATTTGTTTCATACTTGTAATATTCTATTGATAAAAAATACAACAGTGAAGTAATAAATATGTAGATATATAAAAATTTTCACAATGTGTATATATGAGTATGTAACTTTCAAGTTACACGATGTTATATAAAAAATTGAATTCAATTTTACAAAAATTATTGTATTAAGATATAAAACAGTATTCCTACGTTTATCGTCTTTTGATGTATTAAAAATTATTTCCTTTTATTCCAATTTAAAGGAAAAGAAAACGTATGTAACTTTCATGTAACTTGTACGCAATCCAGAGAAAAAATTTTGTATTTACTTTGAAACCATTCAATTTTTCTCCAAACAATTTTTTTCGTGTAATAATTAATGTGTAATTTGTAATTACAGATAAAAATCAACATTTTATACAGATTAAATTTTATAAAATAGCAACAGTATTTCATAGTATAGAACTAAGAAATATGGATAATAAAAGTCTATCACTTTTAAAATAATTATTAACAATTTTGTCTTCTAACTGTCTTTTTATACATTTCGTTTTATTTTAATTCACTTTGATTATTTTTTGTTTTATTTTGACTAGAACTCTATTACAACCTTTCGCTTCAAAATTGTTCGAAATAATTAATTCTTTTAATAATAAACATCATCGCATGACTAAAATTTATATTAAATATCAAAAAGTTGTCTAAGTTTTAACTTAGTCAACTCTAACTGCAAACTACAGAGTTTGCAAAAATAATGTGAAAACACGGTCTCATCTCGAAAGAAACTTCGAGAATTATTCTGCCGAGAATGTATTTACGCGAGACGTTCTAACATTTTCATTTAATATCTTGCATAAAAGTAGCACTAATAACACTAAAAGTAACAATAGTAGCAGCAGCATATTTTGCCGCGTACTTATTACACTTGCAGGATAAATCAATGACCATGAGAAGTAATGAAGTTGACAGGAAATGAAGTCATAAATGTCGTGTTACTTTCAATTTGTAGTTATAAGTTTAACCTGTTGCTGTAAATACGATGTGAAAATGTTTGAAATTGGGATTGGTATTAACTTAATTATATAACTTGGTATTAATTTCATTATTGCAAGATAGATAACCCAATGGATAATTTTTATTAAATTATAATTGATACATACAGTTTTCATGATAACTGAACAAAAGTGTCAAATGAATAATTCGAAGTTTTATTGGATAAAATTATATTTTCATTCGTTTTGTAACTACCCTAGCTGTGGCAGTTCCTTAAATGTTTCTTACATTTAATGTTTTTCATAAGTCTTATACATTTTATTAAATTATTTTTACTAATTTTTTATGTTGAGAAAATGGATGACTTTAGGGATAAATATAAATCGAATCTTTTCATCTGATTTCGAATGTTTCTTAAGTAAACTCGAATTCGATTAATTTCAGACTGGACATGAATGAATAATCCAATATAAATTATTATTATTATGCAATAAAAATAAGTAAAAAATATAGAATAAAATATTTTCACAAAACGCTTTTCTTTCGAGAAAATTGATTAAATTCATCAAATAGACATTCACACATAATACTAATAGGCCAAAATTCTAAACAAAATATATTGAAAGTCTTTTTTGAAATAGAAATTTCCAATCAAAAAAATTCTTCTTTGGTTCATTTTTGCGTATAGAGTCACGCCTTTCCCGATTGTAGTATGAAAACTGGGGCACTCCATATATCGTTCATAATAATTTAAATAATTTTATGAAATAAGTAATGCAATAATGTTGCTTTTAACTTTCAAGTTCTGAAAAATTTACAGTACTGACAAATTTAATTTTATAAATCAATAGTTTTCTCTGAGAGGTTAAGCCGTAAAATAATTAATCGAAAAGTACAGTAATTAAACTTTAGATCTCATTAAGAGAAATAAAGGACAGTGCGAAATTGATTGAATCATTTTATCGTATTATAATGTTGTGTCAAAAAGTATCTCATCCGTAATTAAAAATAATTATTCTCTCTATTATTCTCAATTCTATTTTCTTCACAAATCCAATACAATTTATGAAAAGTGACAATAACTTAATATAATTTAGACAAAAAGAAAGAAAAATAAACAATCATCAAGCAATATTCTTCTCATTAATTCTTTTTTGAAAGCAGATCACTGATGTTAAAAAAGCAATGAAGAGTACATCAAAGTTACAATTTTTCTCATCGATCATCGACCCAGTGTTACACATTTTCGAACGAATGTGGCAACGTTGTCACGTGTTTTTGTAGCTGCAGCTTTTTGCCGGATAACTTCTCGATTAAACGTAGCCAAGAACGTTGACAGCCCGCTCTCGAGAGACGGTAACAAGATTGTAAACTAAGCTGGGACCCTTTCGTGACCACCGTCCGTAAATCAAGGATGCTACAGTTTCTGAATGATTGAAATATTGCGGCGAAAATATCGGCTACGGGGGAAGTTAAATCTGTCAAACGTGCCAACGTTGGTAAATTTTCTCGCACGTTGCGAAACTTGCGCTGTTCAACGCTTGGAATGTCGCGTTTCATTAGAATATTGTTAAACCAAACACGAACGTTGGTTATTGCACCCCAAAGGATTCGACATTTTCGGAATGGGTTATGCTAGCCGGACAAGAGACTTGGTGGAGTATTGTACAGCGAGAGTGCCAGCTACACAATTCAATGAACCTGATTAGATCTAAAATATCTTGCTTTACGGATCTTGCGTAATTAAGTTAAATCCTTGAATGCTCTTCAAACTCACTTGAGTGTCAATACGTAAGAGATTGCCCGTGAAAGGATGTGCTTTCCTTGAGGATGAAATGGGAGTACAGTCTTTTAAGATTTGCTGTACGATCTTCTCTCGCCATTTTATTGAACTTTAAAGATTAAAGTTAAATAACAAAATGTTAGAATTTCTTGAATTTTTGTCGTTTAATTCTAATGTTCAATAAAATGGTGAAAAAGAATCGTACAGCAAGTTTTACTTCGGGAAGACTTCGGTCTTCAAGATTATGATAGATTTAGTCTTAAAAAAATTGATTTTGAAGGCGATTAAATTTTTACAATTTTCAAGAATAAAAGCATATTTGCTTTTCTATCTGCTGCGTGATGTAAAAAAAAAACATGTAGAAAAAAAGAATTCAAGTAGAGATCTTTCGCTTTAAAATAACTAAATTGCTATACGATTTTATTTTACAAACTTTACAGTTTAAATTATGAATAATTTTTCATCGAAAATTTTTGTCTACTTCTGTATATAACAAAATTAGAAGCAAACATATTGATATAAGATATTTTTCGAATGAAGTTCTGGAGAATGGGGATATAAATATAATATATTTAATTGCTCATAATGATAGCAAACGTATTGACTAAAAGATTAAACACATAAGATACATGGATTTAAATTTATATGAAATTTATATGAAAAATGTATTGATAAAGTATTGGTAATAATCGATAATTTCGGAGTCAATGAGAGACAGTTTTCTGTTTGTTATATAATCAGTTTTCCCTCTGTAGTCTCGTTTGTTTGATTTTATATTATACATATTATACATGCTTTGATTCTACACATATTTGACATTATACACATTTTGATTCTTTGTCACAACTTTTCGACACTATTCTGTGCATGCAATAAAAAAATTTTTGTTGCCATAAAACATTCTTGTCTTTTTAAAGTAAAATAACGCTTTTTTATATTTAAGAAAGAGTGTTAATAAATACTACTTAGTATTTATAAATGAATATTAAATATAATACTTTTGATTTTGTATAACAAAAAATCTCGAGGTCTTAAAGTCTGTCGCGTTATAGAGGAAATGATCAAATCTATCACTATGTACGTAATGCAAGAACAAACATAGTAGAGCCTCAATTATCTGAATGTCAGTTATCCAAAGATCGAGTACTCGGATAAATATTCGGATCGATATTTGTCTGATAGACAAAAGTTCGAATATTGCTAGCATTTGGGTTGATATCATGTATACCAATCAGTTGATATCACGTATACTAATATGTCATCTAAACGTACACGGCCATGTCAATTCAAATGAAATGTGAAAATAATAAATCGATTAGAGAAACCGTAACTGAAATAGCAGTGTCTCGCTATATTAGAAAGTCAATTGTTTGCGATAGACGAAATGACGAAATCATGAACTGTAGTGGGAGTTCGTCGCATTGTATATGAAAAAATATGAAAACTGTTGACAATAGAATTTTTAACACGGCCGCGTATGAATGCTTTTGTCAAAAGCGAGACAAAAGGAGACCCTATATCGATGCCTATTATACGCTAGAAAGCTTTGCAGTATAGTGGAAAATTGAGTGGCGAGATTCTAACTTTAAAGTATCATCATGATTAGCAGAATTTGAATCACGTTACGATATCCGTAGGCTGATTTATACGTCGGATGAGAAACTATCGTCAGAAATGGGGAAGATATTATAAGTTATAAGGAGATCTGCAACAGACGAAGTAACGAGCAAGACGATATATCCACAAATCAAATTTCAACGCTTTTTGAACTATTCTGAACATTAAAAAAAGTTTAGTAGCTCAGGAATATTGGAAGAATAAAGATAATTTTTCATGTGTAACGTATTCACAATTTGAGTTGTTTGATTATTCGAAAAATGATTAAATATATGTAATAATAATGATAGTAAAATGATAGTAATGATAGTATATATATATATATATATATACTATGATATTTTCATTATTTCAATAGCTATTTTAATTTATTTATTAATTATATTTATTACTTGAAGTCACGTACATGTGTGCAATGCTTGCCAAATAACAAATCGAATTTTTAAAAGTTGACAGGAACTGTGATTTATTATCTGTTTAAACATTAAGAATCCAAATTGAATAAATTGTTTATTACTTTAAAAGAGTAAAGCGTTTTATTTCGTTTTTTTTCTTTTACTTTATTGATCGCTCTCGAATTTTGAAATGATTTTTTATTCTTCGATTCAGAATTAAAAAAATAGTAGTGCTGCGAAGTTTGAATTCTCGCCGTTTCTGGTGCTATAGATATATTGAAAGAAAAAATGGTGAGGAACGAAATCATTTTTTGGTTCTGGTTCATGCGGTAACAGCACTTGTTATCTTTGCGAGAGGTATATCGAAAATTTGAGGTCAATCGGTCGATTAAAATTGGGGATATCGTCTCGGTTATTTTAAAAAAAAATACGATTCAGTGAAAAACATGTTTAAAGATTTCTTTTTCTTTTTTTTTTTAAATACTCAAATAGTCAAATGAAAGTAGTTATAATTTTGATTGAAGTATTAATCCAACATTGAGAAGTGTCCCTGTAGAAAGTATAGTAAGTATTAAAAAGCAAATTTTAATATGCAGATGCTAATATATAGATGCTCATATGTTCTATTGTAATTTTATAATAAAAATAATATATTAAAAGAACATATTTTTGCTTTTCCATGCATGTACGAGTAATCTAGGAACAAAGAGGATCAGCACCTACAGTGTTTACAAATTTAAAGAATTTGTTGTTTGACACTTACGGCGCCTATGTGTTTACGTTTACTTACTTTTTCTGCTTAAGAGTTTTTGTTGACCGAATCTCTTTGAACGATAAAATTTTTCTCTCGTCGTGATAACTTATGTACTGTGTACTGTCATAAAGTAATAAATGATACATCGTATCGTTTATTAACTTATAAATTAATATTAACGGCAACGTACATAGTTCGCACTTTTCAGAACTAATTTCCAACTTTATACAGTAACGTTAGAAAGTTAAGCTAAATTTCACACGGTTTTGTATTATAGAAAAAAGAAACTTCTGTCACCTTCTGTCCGCCGAATGAAATTTTGTACTTAAATAAAGGAAAAAGAAACTCAAACTATGTCACAACTTAAAATGTGGAATTACGTTAAATGACGTAGAATTTAGATAACGTCATGAAATATAATTAATAAATAAGATAACAGGCTAAATTGTAAATTGTATACACAGTTCTTTCTTTATAATTTAATATATATTTATTTGTTAAATTTGTATTTTTGAAAGAAAGATATTGGGAAAAATGTAAAAAATTGAATTTTATATTATCCAAGTAACAAATTATTAAATCAAATTCATCTTAAAATGAGATAAATAAAATACGTAAAATTCAATTTTTGTCATAGGTAATTATTAAATGAAAAATTTTAATGTTTTTGAAATATACAAATGTGACTTTCAATTTTTTTCAGTTAGATATTACAAAATAGCAGGGTCGTTTATTAGTCTTAAAATTCATCGCTACTGGAATATCAATAATAAAAAATTTTTATCGATTCATTAACATGAATGTAAAATTTATCATACGTTTTCAGAATCTCAATTATTTATCTTATTTGTTTATAAACGCTAAAAGTTAATTTTTATTGACAAGAATAAACTTTTCTATTTTAAACTGTTGTCGTTTCTGCAATAATCACTTAAATTAATTGAACTAAAATTTTTTTAATTCGTACGCTACAATTTAGACAATATATTTCTATTTGTACGTAAACAAGACTTTATTTCAGATATTTCAGTCAACGAAAAAAATTTTAATTTTAAGGTAATGAATAAATTCATCATTTAGTTACATCTTGATTTCAATAAAAATTGAAATACGAAGCTGAAAATTACATTTGTCATTTTTACATCGAAAAATTAGAAAATTTCTCATATAGTAATTATTCATTATGAAAAAATCTTTAACTATTTCTTTATCTATATATTTGCTATAAATTGACCAACCAGCCAAAATTAATTTACTGAAGTAATTAACCAACCGAAATTAATTTATAGGTTTACAGTTGTCCGATTTGATGAAAAGAAGGAAATAATTTTTTGAAAGACACTCTGTACATGATTTTTATGGTCTTTGAAAGTACAATAACACGGTGAAGCATTAAACCGAATGTTAAACAGAATTCGAATCAGCTTATTCAGAGGAAAGCGTCGAAAATTTTCTTCGAAGATAAGCCCTATGAGGACGGAGACACACTTACGCGAGTTTGAATGGCTATTCTAATTAGATGACTTCTCGCACATTTCGAGAAGGATGTTGACGAGAAAGCCGCAAGAAGCAAGTAACTTATCAGAGCACTTCTACGATTATGGCCACTAAATTTAATTCCTTAAGCGATAAGCAAACTACCATTCGGTTGAAAGACTTAGAAGGATTTACCATAATAAAAATTGAATACATTTAATGTTCAATGTTTAAAATATGTCATATATATTTGCCGAACTGTTGTCCCATAATCATTCAAATTTTTTCAAATTAATGATTCAAATATTTGTAAAATACTTAATTTGTAATTTATTAAATATCTACAAGATATACGTATCTTGTATAAATTTTACAAACAATGACGATGTACAATTTGATAAAAATATAACATTATGTATTAGGAACAGTTTAATAATAATAATCGATTCGTTTAATAATCATTTTAAACGATATAATTTTCAATATTTAATTCTCAGAAGCTCGATAATGTTTGATTTTGAATTTTAATGTTGAATTTTGAAATATTATTAATATATTATAATTGAATGTATAAAATATATTAATATTCATAATATTATGTATTTATATTCAAGTCTTGTTGGACATTCTTTTTTTTCAAAATCTTAACACCATTTGCGTGCACGAACATAAAATAATAATTGTGTTAAACATTATTATAGATTATACCATATTGAATCTTAGTGAAAGGAGGAGACTTTTGAAAGTTTACTGTCATTCAGAATTAGATTTGAAATAGATACTTCTCTTCAAATGCTCGAATTAGTTAAAACCTTTGTTATTCGTACAATTTCATTCAAATTATTTCAACTTGAATAATATCGTTTTATAAAAAATTGAACGAGTAATATGATTTCAATAGTTAATATCCTGTTTAATAGATATTTCTATTTATATTATTATTTTATCTTTGTTTAACAATTATTTCGGATTTTTATTTAGCAGTTTAATTTTTTAATTCGTATTAGAAAGACGATCCTCTAATGATTGTATTGTAAATTATGATATTATCCTGTGATAAAAAGTTTTAAGTATTAAATCAATTTTAAAGAATTTAAACTTATTAACTTTTTGAAACAGTTATACATATATTTTTCTATTTTTGCATTTTAAAATTTGTTTTTCTTTTATAATTTTTAGCTAATACAACTTACGAAAAATAAAATTCATTTATTATCAGCCGTACATTCTTTTTTACACCAATGTATGTGCAAGGTATCGGCAAAGTAGGATTCTATTTGTAGCAGCCTATGATTCCTCGACTACGAGTTCCGAACACTGACTAGCACAAGCCGCAAGTGGCTGTGCGCCTAGCGTCGAGGTCCTACCGATCTTCGATGTTAAGCAAGCAGAGTGTGCGGAACCACGCTAGGATGGGTTGGCGGGGGGGTAGTTACAACACACACAAGCGTCTGGGGTAGGAGTCCGCTGCCATCAGCCCCACTGACGAGTCTTAGGGCAGTGACTTCCAAGACGAAACGCAAAACTTTCTCTCATCTTCTCTCGTTATTCCTAGAAAGAGAGTGGTGATGTGTTAGGGCTGTAGCTGCTATATGGATTCCCTCGACTACGAGTTCTCTGAACACTGAAGAACAACTAGTTCCAGCACAAGGCCCACGCAAGTGTGGCTGGTTGTGCGCGTTTAGTTTGAGGTCCCTCTACCGATTTTCTATGTGTTAAGCAAGCAGATGCTTAGCGGAACCCGCTAGGATGGGTGAGTGTCGGACTCACACCCTATAGCGGGGGAAGTTACAAGAAGCGTCTGGGGTAAGGAGTCGCTGCCATCAGCCCCACTGATGAGTCTTAGGCAGTGACTCCGAGACGAAACGCAAAACTTTTTTTTTTCTCATCTACCTCAAATCTATCCATCCTTCCATTATGCATCCATCACCTTAACTCTTCACACTTTTTTTATCATACTCTGTTTTTTCTAAAGAAAGAGAAATAATATGTGGACATATCTACGTAGAAATATAGAATATATCAGAAACTCTATCTCTGTAAAATATGATAATAATTTCCATCGTAATATCACAGGAATAGCTTCTAATCATAAATCTATTATATGTTATAAATTTATCTTATTATCATTCGTACTAATTTTTTAATTGTATGTATTAAAGAACAATAATATTTCTGGTCAAAACGATCATTCTACGTAAATCATCGAAGCATTATGTTAATACAAAGATCAATTATCACATTTGCAAAGATTTCTTTAAATAAATTTTAAGTTATTTTTCTTTTCTTTTCTTTAAATAATTTTGTTTTCTTCTAAAAATAGTTTTTAAATTCGACAATCTTCATTTTAAAAATAACCTTTAAATCTCACAATCTTCCTAAATACGTAAAAGGAAGAGAATTTTAACTGAAAAAGAGAAAAATATTCAAATATATGATGTATATAATGTTTGCAGAATCTCTTTTCGTTCGTAGGGGAAGTAGAGTATGATGTCAAAGTTTGATTACCTATTGTTTTCCTACAAAACGAATTTATGAATGCACCATTTTTGATACGATATCTAAGATGTAAATAAGGACAAAAAGTTTAGAAAATAGCTGAACTTGAAAACTTCATTATAACTTTTCGTCGTTTTTTAGCTACGGAGGAATATACGACGTTCAATAAACTGAAAAATGGTTAATAAAAATATTAATTAACTAATTAATACATGTCATTCCAAAGTCATTACAAATTAATCTGCCTAATTAAAAAGAAACTTTATTTTCTGAATTAAGAATAAATTATCCTTATTATTTATAATATTCTTGTTACTTTGACGAATATTAATAGTAAAAGGCATAAACAATTTGTCAATTGAACATACTCAATAATGTAATATTCACTCAAAATGAATACAGTAAAAATTTAAAATGAATAAAATATAAATAACAATGTAACTGTAGTATAAATAAAATACGTTGTAATAATATAGTTCTAAACAAAAGAAGTAAATTTATTTAAATCTTATGATTATATTTCAATTGATTTCTTTTCTATTACAAAATTAAAATTGAGCAACAATAATACAAAAAAAAAAATCATTAATTGAATTTAGATAAAATCTTATTGCATAAAAAAAATTTTAATATTTCATTCCATTATCTTGATTTTATATATGTATTTTGCTCAGACGTATGTAATTCATTTGCAAGTTATCTTCTTAAGTTTGATTTTAAAATTACAATAATAATAATAATAATAATAATAATAATAATAAAATGAATGGATTATTAATTCTGATTCGAATCTAAACAAACCTCGCTGCTTAAAAATTTAATGTACAGTCCCATCATCTTATTAAAATTTTCCATTGCTCGAGAACGTAAGAAAATAATCTGGTTTTATTATTCAAAATCCCAGCGACGTATCGGTAAACTGTCGAAAAGAAGCTTGTGTCGTTAGAGCAGTTGAAATCTGCTTCCCAATACATATCGCACGCATATTTGTTACGCGATTACATGATTCTGATAGAAGTAGATACGTAAAATATCCGATTCCGAGCTATGTGAAATTTGTGTGCTCGAGATAGTGGTCTGGTTGTACAATATTAGATGTTAGTCGAGCATTGTTAGCTGTTATCTGTACCTATATACAATGGCATCTTCGGCAACCTGATTTGTCGTAGGAATCTCGAAATATCATTATTAAATTATAATACTCGTAACGAAATTACATATTCTGCATGAAACTAATGTACGCATATTAATGGTGTAATAATTATTGCAGCGTTTATGTCTCTGTGTATTCAATCAATAATAATAAATGTGTATACTACGTAGAATTAATGAAATATTTAAATTAACTGCATTCGCGTTATTTTATTTTAGAATTTATCGAATATTTAAATTAATTACATTTATGAGTTTTTAGAATTAATAGAATGTTTAAACCAATTACATTTATAAATTTTTAGAACTAACATTAATTATAAATTTTCAATATTCTTTTTCTGTTCTCGCGTATTTTTTGTTATGTATTTTATTGTATTTTTATTACATATTTATTATGTTCAGTTTCATGTTATGTTTTGAACTGAAAATACAGTCTCACTCAAAAGTTTGAACACAGTTATTCCATACATTATAAAATTGAAGAAAAATTATGAACAATCTGCGTTGTAATAATTCATTTTATATCTTATATGACTAGAAACTTACACATTACATAAGTAACATGATAGTATATTGAAAATTTTATCAGAACTGTGAGTGTATTGGCTTTATTTGTATAAATGCGAGTGTAGTCCGTGGTATAGATATGTCATGTATGGCATGTGATGTATTATTGTTTCCGGACTGGGCCGGTAAGAGTCATTCGTAGAGGAGAAACCGCGGTGTGAGGAACTGAGAGAAAAGAATAGCGAGTTAAGACTAGTGATTGAGAGAGTAAGGAATCTAAAGCTTTACTCTTGTATCTAATTGTGTTTGTTCAATATATATTTTTAAAATCACTTCGTCCCATTATTCCATTCACAAGAACCCGTCTATCAAATATTAAAGTTTTGTTAAAAATGGAAATTGCCCTAAGAATTTTTAAGTATTTTTTAGCTACGTAAAGTTATTTTTTCTTTCTAATTTTCTGAACAATCCTCTTAATTTATTTCATATATATCTGCTTGTATTTCAGTTCATTTCAAGCTGTATCTATATGTGACTTTAATCGGATTTTCTTTTATTGAGACATCTCAAGATTATATTGCAGATTTTAAGACTTCGATTTATTGACATGAATCGAACAATGAAACCAAGATAGATAGGAAATATACGTTCGTAAAGAATGAAACGTTCTTGGATAGATTTTATTATTATAATACATATATGTTTTCTTATTTCATAAACTTTAAATTCCTTTTCCTAGATTTGCAATTTACTTTTTCTTTCAAATCGAAACTACAACTTATTAAGCTTTCAGTAGGTATCAAAAAATTCTACATATAAATCAGTATAATCTAAGTGAATTATAATTATAATTATATGTATTAAATAATTAGATATTATATTTATAATTATAAATGGATTTTGTATAATTATGTTTCTTATGTCTAAACAGAAATCGATATTAATTTCAACTAAAATATCTTTTAAGCAATTGTGAAGTGAAAAAGTCTGAAATTCATTCATATTTACGAGTTTGATTGTTAGAATCAAAGTTAGAAATAGTTAAAAATATTTCAACGTGATACTAATAAATATATTAGTATTAAATTTTATCGAAAGTTTATTTTCTATTATTTCAAATACTAGATAATTTTAATTTTAACTTACTACATGCCAATTTTATGGTACTTTAGTCTATTTTCATTAACGTTTTAATGAAAAATTCCTTCGTATATTACACGTAGAAAGTAACATTGGAGATTTCACAATGACTATAAAATATAGATGTACGTGTAACAAAAACTACCGAATCAAATCGACCAAAAAATAGAAAGTTTGTTATCAGTATCATCAAAGGATATTCCAGCGACAAAAAATACTCCAGTCTTTAAAAACGAAAATATAGCGTTTCTACTTACTCTGAGTCTTTACTGAGTTTTGTCTCGAAACACTGCCAAGCCAACTGAAACACACAGTTCTTATTATACTTTTTATACTTTCTGAAAATCGTACATATTTCTTTTCTATTGTCTAACAATAAGTTCTATAATTATAAATGTACAGAATTCGTATCACGAAACACGAGAGAGAAATAACAGAATTACACAAAGGAAACATGCAAATGGTTGGAAAGAAGTTACGTGTGAAACAGGCATTGTTTACGAGCGTTTTAGGAAGTCGTTAGGGAAAGTTACGTTCCACTATGCACTAGACTACGTACTAACATGGTACGTAGATGTTCTATCGGCACCGCAATAAATAATTTGAACGCTGCGCAGCAACTAAATTATTGAGTATAATATCCAATAACACGCACATTTTCCTACAAGAGACAAATGGGATTTTAACACTTTCGAGATTTTTTTTCGACAATTATATAATAATTCTCACTGTAATAATACTGCAAAAAAGAATTAGGTTTAGAATATTTGTGCAAGTGGAATATATTGTTTCAGCAATCTTTTACGTTGGTATCATATGTATCTTAACAATTTTCGAGGATAATGCTTGTAACATCACCGTTTTTTTCCATTCTTCGATGTAGACAATCGATCAATGACGCATCTATAAAAAAAAGTATTATTGCAAAAAGTGCTGTTAGCTAGCAAAAGCATTATTTGATCGATAGGTTGCAGATATCTGTGCAAATTCATATTTTTACGAATAGAATTAAAATAATGGAACCTAAATAAAAACGTCTTTCACGTATGTACATGTATATAATAACGAGTGCTATAGTTGTGATATTCTCTATATTTTTATATATTGGGTCATAATATTTACTGTGTATTTGAAGAAACAAACTACGACAAATATTACTGGTCTGTTTCTCGTAATTTAGTCTGAGAGATATCCTGAGGAAAAGTAATGTTTTTCAAAGAAAAATGTTTTTCATAGGAAAAATAATATAATGTTGAATGAAATAAATGAGATAAAAATAGTATATAATAGAAATAAAATATCGGGAATAGAATACTTGTTATAACATTCAATGATGGATAGGACAGCTTTGTTTCATTAATTTCTTTGTATTTCATAAAAACGTGAAATTACATGACGGCCAGTAATAAATTAAGAAACTTATCATCGTATCAAGAGTAAAAAGCTAAATAAAAAAGTTCTTTTGTGTAATCTATTAATTAACTTAATCATCTAATTAACTTTAATCTAATTAATTATCTAGAAATAGTAGCACAATATTGATTTACGTCAGAGATATATTTAAACAACGCTCGTGTTAATCTCAAAGCGTTGTAGAAATTATAAATTATATCCTACGAGAATATAGTACGATCTAATGAAAGGTGTGTTACATTAGTCACTATCAATTTTCTTCTCGTGTCGCACTAGTGAAGAAAAAGTTGACCTATGAAATTGGTCATAATCCGACTAATGCGATTAACGCCCAGTATGCCTATGGAAATGGGTTAAAATGTAAATCCTCTCAGTGGCATTCGATGGTTTATCCCGATTGCACGTAACATCCCACCATTGAGTTGAATATCGAATTAAACTGATTTCATATATTACTTCATATGCTAATTGCACATATGACTATAAGTTGAAAGTGTAGATTGAAATTTGATTCACGCGTGACTTCAACAAAGAGTTATTAGCTATTTGGTTAAAATATTGAAGATAGAAAAGACAAAATATTGAAATGCATATTGGTGTTCGAGCATCCTTTTTTAAGGCCAGCGTCGTTTGTTTTAATCCAATAAAACGCTAGCATGTCTTTGAAAATGAAAGTCTAAATTAATGGAAACGTATTTTATTCTATTTTATTTATGGTTGCATCAACGACTGAGATTATAGCAGTTGAAACCAAACTTACAAAATTTGCAATATAGTAATAATAATACTATAAAATATTGGAAGTGAATGTGTAGGTGGTATAAAAAAAACATATTTTCAAAAATAGCGTGAGACTTTGGCCGTGCCGTACAATATATTATTCACGAAAAAAATAGAAAAAAATATAAGACGAGAGGTTGACACAATACAATTATTGCGTCAAAATCGAACAACTCATTCGTAACAATTGTTAGTCTTTAGATTTCAAATTTAAATAAAATAGCTTTTTCTCATTCGGAAACAAATGAAATTCTTCCCGGAAGTATATTTTTTTTATACGTAGCAAAAATCGCGAAGTCCGTGTTTGCTCCGGGTACATGTTCCATCCTACGCTGAGCATCACGAGAGTATTGGGGGAAAAAGGAACAAAATAAAACAAAACAAAAAAAAAAAAAGAAAGATACGACGTGCGAAGCGGACGTGATATCGGGACTAAATTGCTATTCGGATTGTCGCGGATTGCACAACATACAGCATGAATCGCATAACTCGACTGCTACGAGTAACTTTTGAGGTATTCGTTTCACGAAAGAATCTTTTCTGTAATCACATGATGAGTATATCACGTTACAATAGTGTTTGTAAATAACCTATCTTTTTTCTTATAAAACCAATTTAATTTTTCAGAAACAAATATATAAAATACTTTTTGAGTTAATATTTTCAAAAAAATTAAGTTTTGACACGAGAATGTATTGAATGTTATTTATTATAAAATGAGACATCTCGTTCACGTATATATTCTCTAATTCAATTATAAAAGAGATTAGAGTGATTCAGTATACTACGCTGATACATTTCCGCTGAAAAAATTTTCAAATCATGAAATACTACATTTGTTTCAAAACTGACAAGCATTGAAATCGAAGAATAAAGTATCAATATTGTACATTAACGATATGAAATATAAAAATATTTTATTACTTAGATAAATATCAATACAAAGAAGAAGTAAAGTGACGCAAGAAAAAGAAGTATTGACTTTATTTCTTGGTACATGTATTATATATTGTAGAAGTGTTCTGTGTTAGAGATATAAATATTATATTTGTGAAAAATAATAGAACATTTTGAAAAATCTAGAATAAGTATTTCATTCGTTCATTAAATTATCCATTGCGTTTCATAATATAAAATATTGAAACGACTGATATTTATGTTTTAACATTTTGAGCACTTAAAATTGCTAAAAGTTTAAAAATTTGATACTAAATGAAAAGATATATATCAAATTAGAATGCATTCATCTGTAACATTACAACTACCGACATAAAATTTCCATTAGAGACATTAATGTAAAAGATATTTTACAATACAATAAGTTGCATGAACGAAAATTGAAAAACGGATGAGGATTAGCACATAGTGTCGTCATTGTTATTTTATTTTATTTTGTAATTAATACTTTTGCTTACGCAAAATATTGGGTTGTCCGGAAAGTTCGTGCCGATTTAATATAAATTAAATTTAATATCTAATAAATGTATACTAAAATTTAAATCTTCTGCGTTTTAATTTTCCTTCAAAATCGGCACGAATTTTCCGGACAACCCAATATTAAAAATATCACAAAGAAGAATGTTACAGTTTTATGAAATATTTGCATTCGAGTAGAAATAAATAGAAAGACATTTTCACAAATATTTCGTTAGTTAGATTTTAAAAGAGATAAACAGATGTTTTAGATTTTCACAAATCACTAATTATTATAATTACTATAAATATCAAAGCTGAGGTTTGATAAAGTATAAAGCCTTGTTCCATTGAAAAGGAATACTACTCAGAACTAGAGATATATAGAATCGTCGAAGTTCGGAGAGCTGAATTTTTAAGACTGTCATCATATGAAGCTTAAACTGTTGAAGCTTTAATAAAGCTTTGTGGTTCGCTTCCTGGAGCTCTTGCGGTTTAAAGAAAATTAATAATTCTGTGATATATTTTATTTATTTTCTAGAAAGAATCTGGAAAATTATAGAACTTGTGGAGGTTTGAACACATGAAATATTCAACAATAGTTGATTAAATTAGCCTGTTCCTTCTATTTTGTAATTGTTCAGTTTTTATGAACACTGAAGAAATGAGTTTGCTTGTCTCCTTTATTTGTTAGTTAATACAATTATATATATTGCAATTATTTAACTACAATTATAAGTAATAACTAACATAAAATTAATTATCAATTTCCATAAATACTGAAATGATGCATTTGTTTGTTTCTTTGGTCTGTACTTAATTTTTAACATATCCTTTATGAATAATAATTAATAAAAAAATTCAGTATTTGGTTAAGCTGGCCTATTCCTTCTCTTTTGTACTAAATTACAAATTTCTTTAAATACTGAAGCAACGAGTTTGTTCGTTTAGTTGGTTTGTATTTAATTTTTTCAAACATTTTATTAATAAGACTTCAATAATATTTTAATTTCACCAATTTTATAATCACGTGCAATCAAATTACATTCTTCGAGTTTATTTTCTTTCACAACTACTGGATGATATGCATAGTCTTCGAGCTTAAAGTCTCGAGCGTTAAGAACTCCTAACCCTTGCAACCTCAAGCTTCGAACCCAGAGAGTTTTAATGTTTACGATTTGAAGTGGGACTGGAGCTTTTAGCGCTCAAGATTCAAGATTCTTTTTAACAGAGGACAATAAAAAATATCGAATTAAGGTAAAAAGCTAGAAATTACGGTACGTTAATATTTCCTGAAACAGAAATAAGTTCTTTTTAAAGACTGATTTAAAATATAAATTGATGTACAAATAAATTTTAAAATAAAAAAATAAATAACTTAATTTTAAGTAAATAAAATTTAAAGATACGTGTGCCTATATTAAGCACGCATTATTAATTACATTAACAAATTATATCATGGAAGCTTGAACAATTACTTTATGAATATGAATTATCAATAATACTGCTTTTAGCACGAAATGCATGTCTAAATGATGAAAGTCATTAATTAAAATTCTCATTTATTATACGGTTTGATTTCAAATTGATAGTATTTCGCTCGTAATTGTGCAGTAGATTAACATATTGTTAAATAAAATATACAGAGATGATGCAAATGAAGGTCATTTAAAGGGTAAATCGGTCCTTCAATTTAATCTTTCACGTTTGCATCCTATTTGTAAGATTATTAGACATTATATAAGATAATGTCTGCCGGTTTACTATCGATATTGGATACGCAAATTCTGCACCTTTAGCATAAAAGCCACTTCGAAGTTCGAAGATACATATGTACGTGTTCGATCGGAAGATAATATCGAATTTCTAAATCGCACGTCTTGTGATACGTACATTATACACGTATTAACGAGGGACATGCTTCTGCTCGACAGAATTGGTAAATAAGAAAATCAAATAACAAACAGACTAATGCAAGTGGAATTATAATTTTAATCGTCGGTGTGTTTGTTCGTAGAATGAAGATTTCTACTCGAATTCATTGTCAGTCACAGTCAGAATTATTTTAGTATTTAACGTTGCTTGAATTTATTGTTGTTCACAATCGAAATTATTTACAGGATTATTTTGCTCAATTTATAGTCACACGTGTATTTTAACATTTGATATTATATATATTTGAAGCACTATTATGGAAGATGAATTTCACATCTGTAACTTTATTGAATTTTTTCATACGCAGTTTCGATCCTTTAGTAATTATTTCATTTCGTGTAAATAGTAAATACTTTTTTGTGTTGTAAATTTTTAAGTAAATTTTTCTTTTAAAGATAATAAGTATTTTTACGTAAGTAGAAATCTGAAGACGTATGGTCCGATGATCTAGATTTCAGAAGACCAGGAAATTGGTTCTTCTCCAATGAAATTGTTCGTATTAATCGCGTTTCTGTTATAACATTTTGTTAGAACAGTTTGTTCTGTTATAACAATACTTCGTATTGGGACACTTGTAATTAGAAATATACTTATAAAAATATACCTCTTATTTTGTTACAACTTTATAAAAAAACATTTGTGTGCTTTTTGTTACATGACATTTTAGTTTTATTCTTACCTGTAGAATACACTAGCAAGGTTTGGACACTAAACTTCGGAACATTCTTTATAATTCGACTATGTTTGTACATACACAAGTTAACAAATACAATGATTTATGAAATCTTTTACAATAGACGATCTGGATCTTCTTAATTGAGGACGCAGATAAAAGAATAAGTTTTATTAATAAAAAAAACAAATTATCTTTTCAATTTTGCTTTTACAAATACTCTGTTATCATCCTTATCATTTAATACGTAAAAATAATAATTGTCGACGATTCAGTAGACGAATTCTACTGAAAGAATTCGTAACAAAATCATAATCATAAGATACAAATCTTTATTATCAGTAAACAAGAATTCCCGGATAATCAAGATATCGCATAATCATAAACTCGTTATTCCAAGTAAAAAAAAATTTACATTCATTAGTGTAAAAAAAAAATTGTGAATGAAATATCGCGTTTATACGATACACGTTGCTCTTTAACGGAAGTTGAGAATCCTCTGAAATCTAATTTCTGACTAAGCTAAAGATCTGAACAGTTTGTATCTCGCTGATAATAACGATCATTATTTTGAAGCTCTTTATATCCAGGATTACACCATGGTCCGATAATCGTTTCCCATTGAACAGAAAGCAGAGAAGAATAAACAGAGATGCAGCTTATACTGCAACTTGCACAGAGCCTCGGTATGCCGGGGTAAAAACGTCCGTTGTACACTCCGAACCGGAGTATTGGCACATAGAACGATCCGTTACCCAGTTCTTCCCTCCGTAATACGGATAACACGAAAATCGACATGAGAGTGATAGAAAAACCTTTTTATATTGAAAGTCAACTAGCTTCCTCTCCAAATTGTACGATATTTCCCATATACCGTGGTAATATCGCATCTGAAGATGTATCTACTCCGATAGGATTTATTTGCTTTACTGTTCTGAACGAAATTTTCAATATTGGATATTAGTTGCGGTTAAACTGCGGATCTCGGAGAAATTCCAAACATGTAGAAATACTCAGAGTGTAAATAATGTAACATTATCGTGTAACACGCTCCAGAATTTTTTTATAGACGTTGAATATTAAAAATTGTGGCCTGTACAATAAAATTGCGCATTATAATACAGCATGTTTAAAATTTTGTAGTATTATAGAATTTCTTGTGCAATGTCTTATGGGGAAATTCATATCAAATGCTTCGGAATTTTTAGAGATGTTTGAACGTTAATAATTAATTAAGTTTATATAATAAAATTTTGTCTGAAATAGTACGTAGATACCAAATTTCGCTCTTGCAACATTACATAATTTGTGTATAATTGTTTATACAGTTTATGTTAAATATTCTGGAATTTTGTTTAGATAGTAGATTTTACTAATTGTCCTGTTTATAGTAAAATTTTTTTTATTAAAATTAAAAGTAATTTAAGCTTCATCTATTTTTTTTATTTATTCTAAATTTTACATCATTTTTTGTATTAAATGTTATACTATATACTATTGAATACTATTGTACTAAGTAAATCGAATATTAAAGTTTAATTTATTTTTTTAAAAATAAGTCGTACAAATGCGGAATGTAATATTATAATTTTTTAATACACTTATGATAACACTTTTGTTACAGTTTTATATTAGTACTTGAATGTTTCTTTCGGAACGAAACTATTATTTTGAATTCTAAAGTGAACTCAAGAATGCCAACAATATATTATTCTTCGTCCTCTCTGTTGAAAAGTTTTGTAATAAACTAACATTTTCCAGAAGTTACTAAGGGGAATTGTATTTTAGAAACTTTCTTAAACCTTTTTCTCTTTATTGGTTGTTTTTTCGTGCGTCGTTATCAAACTTTCCTTCTCTTCTAAACAAAAAGAAATCCTAAAGAGTTAGTTTCTAACTGTTGTAAAGGGCTTGAGAAATCAAGCTATAGTTAATTTTCAATTAATTCTAGATAATTTCGAAAGGTTTAGGTTAGGTTTACGATGCATCAATTTATATTAGAAACAGGGAGCCACTTGAAACCTATAAATTCTAAGTAATAAGTATCGGGAGTTTTCCCAGTCGTGCATGAAAGCGCTGAAAAGAATCCAGGAAAAGGAATCTAAAAAATAACAAGGAGTCACGTTCGTATCATAAACTTCATTCACGTGAGATGTTTCAATAGCAAGTGTACATCTTTGTATCGTGTATGAGAAAATATGTGCAGACGATTTTCTAGGGGAAAAATATATTAGTCAGTTATAAAAATATTAGAACTTGAGCAATTAAATGTTAAATTAAAGTTGTAATATACAAATTATGGCTGCATTAAGTATGTCGGATTAAATTACGAATTAAATTACTTACAGATGAAAGCATCGTTATAAGTGATGAAGAAAAATTTATAGCATTTTCGAAAATAAAATCATCACGATGTAAAAACATTTTGGTATAAAACGAATGACGCGTTTTGAAAATAAATGTTTCAATTTTTTAAATTTACGAGTTCAAGCGTATTATTGTGCGCTGTTTCATTCTACAAAATTACAACAGTTCAATATTTAGTGTCAGAATATTTAAGTGTTCAAATATTAATGGCAATCACTGTATGTAATATCCTCATGCTTGATTTTAAATTTAGCATAGTTCCCCAAGAATGAAATCTCTAATAATAACTATACACTGGGACTAAAAGATAGCACACTCTATTCTCTTCTTGTATTTTCTTATATTATGTATTATAAAGTAGATAGAACGCGCAAATTATTCCATTATTGGGTATGAATGTTTGTGTAGTACAAATGTGAATGTCATTACCGAGACGCAATTTCCCGAAGAGATACAAACGAAAATGTAAATATTGCGCGAATTTAGTCGCGAGGACGGAAGATCGCACGAGTCGAATATTTACACTCCTCAGTCGTAGAAAGCGTAACATTCGTGTGAAATACAGTCATTTGAGCGCGTATTAACGTAATAAATAAATAAATAAATTTGTAAAAATAAGTCGCGAGAAAATGTTAAATCCAACTGATGGATCATACACAAGATGTTGAACGAAGAGCATTACTCTGTGACAAAAATAACCAAAACAATTAATAAAAGTCGTAAAGTGATAATAAATTTACTAAAATTCCGATAATTATGGAGAAAGAAAAAAATTCTGGACGACCGCAGTGTCTTACAGCTACGTATAGCATCAAATTCAAGCGGGACAAATTACAGAAAAAGCTGGAATTACGACAAACGTTAGGAACATTCAACCTCTTCTAAAGAATTGTGAACGTCTGAAACGACGAAAATTGCAACGAAAACCTTGGATGAAGCAGGAGCATAAGCTGCGTCGTTTGCAATTTGCAGAGAAACATGTTTGTATGAATGAAATGACGAAGAGTCATATTTACCGATGAAAAGAGGACCTGATGGCTTCCATTACTATTCTTCTTTACGAAAGGAGCAACAACTTCTGAGTCGTTATAATGATTTGAGAAGGTATTGGTTACTACGGTAAGATAGAAATAAAATTTGTTATAGGAAAATTAAATAGTAAAAAGTATGTTGAAACGATTGACGAGCTAAAATTAATACGCATGCTACACAAATTGCTGGATGAGTGTATTTTTCAACATGATAACGCAGTCGTGCACACCGCAAGAGCATTAAAACAAAGAAATTCGTGTTTTGGAATAGCCAACGAAGTCTCCGAACTCGAATATTATAGAAAATTGTTGGGGGAATTTGGTAGTATACCAAAATGCAAGATACTTTGCAAATAATAATAAATTAAAAAGATGTATTAAAAAGAAATTCTATAAAACTTTTGCTTCAAAGAATGGCTGCCGTTATTAAATGCAAAGGAGGTCGCACTAAGTATTAAACAATTATCAAACTAGTTTCTTTTGTTTCTATCCATTGTTTTTCACGAAATATGCTATCATTTTCACTCGTTAAATATTACCATATTTCTATATATATATATATTTTTTTTTTTTTTTAATAACATAAAATGTATTGCAGAAAGTTTAATTTATGTTACTTATACGTATTGATAAAAGTACTATAGAAGAATGCATATAAGAAAGATTTTATATCATTTGTTTTAATAAAAAGAAATTTATTCGTTTTTAGAGTGTGCTATCTTTTTATTCCGGGATGTACATACACACGATCGATTCTTCAATTTCCATTTGGTACTCTCGATAACATCACCAGCCGTAACCGAAATCAACAAACTGAAATCAACAAACGACATCGTAAAAGCGTATCGGTTCGAGAGAATCAACTTTTATTTAGCCAGACATAACGCGCTCGAGGAGAGAAGAAGAAGAAAAGAAAAAATGTTCGATTTCGTTCCTTGTATAGTCGTTAAGGGACGCAGTAATCGTTGACATAATTGGACACGCTACGCGAGGCTGCATTTACATGCAACGCTGGCAAATGACATTGCGGCAGCCATCTGAGGAAATACTTTCCACACGTGAAATACCAAGGAACTACCAGAGAAATGTACTTCGATGCCGAGGTCATATCGCGCTGAATCGTCTGGCATTTCTGTATGTTGCCGGCGCCGGTTGTTCACGGCCTCGACACGCGCAGATACCTCTCGTATCTAGTTGTTCGCGAAACGAAGCATTTTCAGCGTGAGCCATCACCATGGTGTGTTATCTCCTCCGGGGGGGAAAAAACAATGGATTGTCCAGGTTTTATTCCTCGTACGCGTTTGTCAATATCGCAGAGGAGCCAGAGGGCACGCTAGTCGATAATCATGCGAGCATTAATCGATCGATGCTCCATTCGTGGTATTAAGCTCCCTTTTCGAAGTTTCGTACAGACTCGGGGCATTATCTGAGTGAAATATCTGGAAAATGAGTGTTTGACTCGATGTCATCTTGAAATAATTTAACGTTAGTTCATTTGTCCAATCAAATGGTACTTGTCCAAATTATTTGATTATCTGGTCGTTGAATGGAATAACTTTTTATTTCTACAAACAATTTTGAAAATTCTATCGTATAAACTTCACTTTCCATTGGGATTATTTACTATTTTATTTCAATGAATTCGTTCAAACGAAAGATTATTTGGAAATGATTTATTTGATTTAGATCCAAGATAGAGTTACTTTTCAACAAGCGAATCAGTTGAAATGATACGTTATTTTAAATTGTCATATTTTATTTTTATTTCAAATAAAATTTGTCGAATCCTGGTTTCGTAGTATTGCGCGTCTATCGAAGAGTAGAGTTCTTTTTCTCTTTATGCCTTTGCAATTGTTTGTTCCTGAGAAATAGATTATAAATGATTGTGGAGTTTATTTCTTTAATGTGGGGATTAAAAATTGACAATTTTAATAAGTTCGTGTAGTATGATATATTAGTGATTAATAAATATGAATGTATATAAAAATTATTAAACAATAAATTGACAGTAATGTTGTATCTATAGTTGTACGAATATTAGATATAAAATGATTGATGTTATAATTGAAGGTTAATTTAAAGTTCGTTACTCAAATACGATTATATTAATATTATATTATTTCACAAATTTACATTATACTATCTGCAAGTATATATTTTATAACAAATATGTTATGGTCCTTTATTATTTATTATTATATCATTTCTTGTTTATTATTTTTATCAAATATGACATTTAATTAAATACGTTTTTCCCGCAATTAAGTAGTACAATAAATATTTTGTTCAGAAAGATTGAAACGCATGGATCAAAAATAAAAGATAGAGAACTAAAGAGAAAATACACAAGAAATATGCTAAACGTGATACTTTTCCAACATATTTGTTCGAAACCATTCCATTCGAAGAGATACGAGCAGCTATCTCTTTACAAAGACTGATATCACTTTCTTGCTTCTTCTTTCTAAAACCAAGAAAAAAAGTTTCTCCTTTCCATTTATATTATTCTTGAAACGAACTTTAAACCATTCTGGAATAAAGGTGCTTGACAAATAAAAAACTTTGTCAGCCATGAAGCAACCTTCGATCTCTCAACAATAGCTGTTCACTCGTCACATTTAAAGTGCAACTCAAATCAGAAGTTTTCCCTCAACTTTTCATCCTTTGCCTCTCAGATAGTGCTTCTTACCAGGTGTCTTATTTTTCTATCAACAGTGAAAAACACTGCAAAAACCGTCGAAACGATACTCGTTATTATTGTGACGACAAAGCAATAATAATAGTCGTATCTTACATTTTGCAAAACGAGACTACAGGGAGAGAGCCAAGGAAATTTGCGTTAGAATAGAAGTTATGTATTGTTCTATTTAGTTCCCTAAAAACTTCCCTAACGGATTACGTATTTCAGTTTTCGCCATTTAGTACCATTTTACTCATTTAACAACTGAAATAATAATCTATTTATACGAGAGAGGCCTATTGATCGATTCACTGGAATATTTTCAAAATTGTTGTTCATAAAAAAAACTTTTTCAGTCAGAAGTTAAAAGTTCAGAAATTCGTTTAAAACAATAAAATTATTATACGTATATACGTATTATACGTTCAGTGTAGATTTCGTAATTTTCTTTGTTTCAACTTATTTACGGTTAGTAATAAACAAATACAAGAAACATAATCATTTTCTCAGAATCTATGCAATTTTAACTGATTGATAAATTAATACCTATAGAATATTTAAAATTCTTACTTTTCTTTAAAATGAGGATTCGGCAGAAATACGTGAACTATAATATTAATAACTATAATATTAATATCTTTAATGAACATTTTATAGTTATAATATTTCTAGATATTTTAGATATCACAAAAAATGTATAAAAAGAAGATATTATCTTCTTTTCTTCCTTCCTTTCATCTTCCATCCCTAGGGTAAGAGTATTACAATGTCTGGGGAAAGGACTCAATATAACCTGTCTAGAATATGGAAACTTTTATATAGTGGAAAATTTGTAATTTTCACATTGCAATGTATTTGTTTTGTGGAAACTACGCAAAGAGATGAAAAAAGAAAGAACGAAGTGGTTGCTATTAATATCTGCATACCAAAGTTTTATGATGATAATTTTGTATTATTTTGTATGTCTTGTTATATTACAGATCTTTTATTTATTTAATTTCATCTGTAATGAAATATGTAATAATTATTATTATTGTTATGTTTATTTAGATTATATTCACGCATACCTATAATATAATTAAACATGTAATGATGTATTGCACTTTATTGATTATATAAGTTATTAATTATTCTAATTAATTGCATAATTAATTATTCTAATTAACAACGTTCTGCTTATAGATAGTCACTGAATATAAAACCTTATAAAACGCAAATCTTCTATAGAAGATTATAAATTAGCGCAACAATTATTAAATTATGATTGTCACTTTTCATTTTCTATGAAGTCTATAAATAATAGAAAAGAACAAGAAAAATTTTCGTTTATCAGTTGCTTTATCATAGAAATACCACTCTGCTATGGCATGTAATATTGTTTTACACTGATTGTTAATAACATTTATATGCTTAACTTGTTTTAAGTTAACGTAAATTAATGTATGATATGAATTATATTTCATTTATATATTCATTCATACTATTTTTACTCATGTCTAAATATTTAGAGCGTCAATTGATTTCATATTCACAGAATTGACAGATATATAAATCCCTTGTTTGAAATGGTACATAAATATGTCATTCGGATCAACATAATCTAAATAATGACAGTTTATAGATAAATACCAGTGTATTTAACAGTATAATTTTGAAGTGTATATGAAGAAGGATACGATAAAATGCAATAAAATTTAAATATTTCTATTAATGTAGAAATTGAAAAAATGCTCCAAACTTTTAGATACAGGGTACAATAAAATACAAATACTTCTGTTAATGTAGAAATCTTGGTTTTTGATTCAGTTTTAAACATTATATACCGTAAAATTATAAATTTCCATATTCTTCTAATTATATACTCTACTCCGTTGCCCCGAACTGATATCAATATTGTTCCAACTTCAAATAATCAGAATTTACCAACAAGATTAATCGTAATAACGTATGTTTCTAAAATTTGATTGCATCTTTACCTATTAACAACAAACTACTTCCTCTGCGGTAGTTACGAGTAATTGCCAAGAGCGAATTGCGATTTTTAATTGTTGAATACGGGGATCGTGCCCTATTTTTCTAGTAATTTGAAGCAGCTCATTAAACCGTCCATACTCCCTTACCAGCTCGGTGTTAAAGCAAACGCTTGTTGATTGCAATACCGCTTGCATAATTTCCGTTAATACGTTATTCGGGTGAGACCACGCGTAACCACCTAACACCTGTGATTGTAATCGCAAATGAGAAAACGAGGTCCGCGATTTCATGCCGCGGGCTGCAGCATTTTTAAACACGCGCGCCATATAAATTAATTTAAGAATTTTTACGGAATTTCTCTTGGGAAAAAATATTATTCGGATTCGCGAAAGTGTTCAAAATTATTACTTAATCTAAAAAAAAATCAGACTGTTTGAGTAGTTCTCGTAGCTTTCATAATTAGTTTTACATAATGGTGATGTTGCATTAGATTAAAACGACGAATTTTTTTATGAAATAAAAGCAAAGAATTTTATTTTCTCTCACTTCTGCATTAGAATAATAATTGTATTTCGGTGAATGACAAAAATTCTAATAAATATACACAACTGCGAAACTTTCCCAAGATTCTTCTTGAATTAAAAGTGAAATCATTGTAGTTATAGTTACTTATGGTTATAATCGACTTGCAGTTGAAACTGTCATCATTTCGAGTCAAAATGTTAAAATTGAGTTTGAAATTGAATAATGTGGCTCAATCGTTCGGTTAAAAAGATATATTTTCTTTTTATTCGAATTTGCAGGTGCATAAGTACATTATCGGTACTTCATTACTTTGGAGTAAATCTCAGCAATCCATTGGGATCATTTTTATCCAGGAAAAAACAACAATCGTAAAACTTTCAGCTTTTATTGGTCGATATAATGACTCATTGTTCGTCGGTTTCGAGCATCAAGTGGCAACGGCATTGTTCTCTCGCTTTACGTTCATTCGTTGCGTTTATTTTTCACCAGTCTGCGCCGAGCTCTGAGAATTCTAGGAATTAAAACTTCGATTCGTTGGTCAACTTTTCTAAATCTGAAAAATTCGATAGCGACAAATACAATATTTACGATACGTTGTTTCCTGATATGCCGAGAAATGAGTCTCTCATGCAAATAGTGTTCGCAATATTGTCTCTCAATATGTTGTTTATTTGTCAACTTTCACGCAATAAAATAAAGTTTCAAAATCACAGGGGAAGAATATTTTAAATAATATTTTTTTTCTTTTTATTTTTTTTTTTTTTTTTTATAAAAGAACAATTTTAAAATTCAATTAAATTATTGTCAATCAATTCCTATATTAGAAAATCTGTATCATCTTTATGATTAAATGATACTTTTAAATGAGACTTTTGGATTAAATATGTCAATCTTGCTACCTCTCTAAAATCAATATTTTAAAAATATCTTAATTTTTATTTTTCATTTTTCAACTTTTTGCGATCGGCATATTTTTCTAATGCCGAATTCATGTTTTCGTACAAATAATTGAAAAGACAATGATTTGAAGTAATTTTAATTTTAATTTCGATTTGAAAGTAATTTTAAAACAATTTAAAAAGTAGAATGTAGGCGGAGATCTGCGTCGTCTGAAACAATTTTCTACCAAGTCTTTATTATATGTTACATATCAAAGGTGTAAACTTGAAAATTAAATCGAAATTAAAAATTCTAATTGTACCAATCGAGAATTCAGTTTAAAGATGCAAAAATGCACAGCATGTACATATGTGGAAAACATGTACAAAGTACCTAAAGTATTATGTAATATTTGTTGTAATATTCAATGTTTGAATCAACTTGTTCACTCGTATTCAAAAAAATATAAATTTACACGAGAATTCGCGGTAAATTAATAACTATAAATGACGAATGACGATGCAGTAAAATTCCGAAGGTAAAACTAAAGTCTAGGCGGATCGTTAACAAAGGTTTTGTAGTGCTAGAAAAAGCGATACTCACGTCCTTGAACTTCAACAAGTCTCATATCTCTTCTGTTGCAGTATCATTGAGGCATCTCGTTTGTGTAAAAATGATTGATGAGAGAGCATCGAGTGGAAAGCCTAACAGTGTTTGTTTGTGCTCGTTCGTTAATTACAATCCTGGTTCTACGTGACTTTAAACTTTCATTATCGACTGCCAGACGATAGAAGTTCTGCACCTGCATGGTTAACGAATGATTAACGGGTTGTAACACATTGAAAGCTGCTAGTTAAATAATAATTACGTTCGGCGAGAGAAACGATCGATTGGTACGTTATTTGTAGTATACAGACTTTCAATTAGAATTGTTCCGGAATATTAAATGCACTGCTCCAAACTTTCAATCGTGTACTCGTGGTTCCCTAAATTTTAATTAACTAAAATGTCTCTGATATCTATAGTTGTTGGTTATTGAGTTAAAATCGCACAACGTAGTTCAAAAAGGTCGTGTTTGCAAGTTTCTAATAAAATCAAGTGGGATTTAATAATATATATGTATACCAGTATATATGTACTCGTTAATTTTTGCTTGGCATTAAACGTGTTTGAATTGTTCACAGAATTCACAAAACACGTATTTACTTATGCATTATAATAAATGAAACTGAATTAACATTACGCGTTCACGCACCATAAATGTATTCGTCTCTTTTAAAGAGTGAGACAATGATTTTAAACAAGAATCCACCGAATAACAGAAATTTGCCATTCTAGATAATATAAATTGTATGGATTTGAATAGACTAGATTAGTATACGTCTTGATAAAATTAATACTGTAACACTGTAACGTTGTTATGATGATATTAACAACATCGTGTATTCCTTTCAATTTTTTATAGTACAAAGCAGTAATTATAGTACAAAGCAATAATAGCATTTTCAACGACCCAATTTGGATTTTTAATTCTAATTCTTTAACAGTTAAATTTGGAACAAAAATATGTAGAATATTGAAAATTTCGAATGCTCATAATTCAACGCCGTATATTAAGCAGGCTGTATATTAAGCAGATATTAGATCTCAGGGATTACAACTTAGATAAAGGAGACTTTCATGAAAATTTTATTCATACGATCGTTGTAGTTTTTCTGAGGATCGAGTATTAAATTCTCCCAACTGTTGAAATTGCTGTCTTGTTACAGTAGGGTCAAATAAATCGATACAAAATTGTCGAAAATCGGGTCATGGGTGAAACTATACTATAGCAGCTCTGCATTCTACATACATGCATTCATTATTTGAGAGGCATGGATGTTGTGATCGGAAACGAGATGAAGGGAAAGATTTCTGCAGCGATTAACCTCTTCTAGAACTCATTGACGTTCAGAAAAATGTATCAAGAAATAAGATACCTTCTGTTACATTTGTTGTGTAAATGTTTATAAAGCTATGATAATAAATGGATTATCAAATATATTAAATTTTTAGATATATTCATAGTAAGAGATGCAACATTTTAAATCTAATTATGTAACATCGCCACAGTAAATCTTAAAAAGTTAATCACACTTCAAATGTAAAGTATTTTTCAATTTCGAATTAATTAATTGGTATTCTGAAAAGTATTTTTAATATATAGATCGAAGCAACTTTTTTAAATAGATGAATTAAACTTTTTTAATAGACAGAATAATAGATGATCTAATTCGATATCTAACTTTTATGTATAATTTAATATATGTAAGTACGAATAAAAGTAATTCCATGTTAGGAGAGAGTACACTGATGTTATAATATAAATGTATACTATAACATTTATTGCATACAGTAAATAATAATATAATATTTAAGAGCGTATGCACATTGCAATATTTATTCTCCTTTTGAAGCAGGAATTTTGGAAATAATTTCATTTTCCACGTTTATAGAATAAAAGATTAAGTATTGAAGTCTTGACTAGTTACAACTAATTTTGTTAGTTTTCCACTATAACATTCCAATGTAATATGATGTTAGTCTTTCATATAACCGAAACAGAGTAAGTTTGCAAAACTTTATAAAACTGTTTAAACAGTTCGAGTGATAGTGACATGGAAATTGATACGAATTGATATTATTTGTATTTATTAATACAAATAATAATTTAAGTGTGAAATAAAATTTAAAAAATATATTGTTTTTTAATTTTTGTCTTTTAGCTAGCTTTAATTTTGTGTAATTTTTCAACGAATATGTATATCTACGTGTAAGGATATAAGTTTGCATTTTTGATAGCTGGGGAATAATGTGTACCCAAGAGTAGTTATTTTAAAGTGAGAACGTTATCTCGAGGCCTTGACTTTTCCGCAGTTTCACGTTTTCATAAAAAAATTTTTTTTTTCGATAAATTACATTAAAAATATTGGTAAAAATTTATTTATTCACATCTAGTCGTTCGTATATACTATTTATTAAAAAAGCTTCTCATTTTTCAATGTAAATAGATATTTACTTTAGAAATATTTTTTCGGTAAATACCGAATACTAATAGACAGCTTCATTTTCATGCTGTACTGACTTTTATCTTTTATCTTAAATTATTCCTAGTAATATAGTAACGAAAAGTAACATAATTTCTCAAGTGATGAGAAAAAATAATTAAACTTATTCTATTCAGTCTTCTATTGTTTGTAATATAAGCAAAGAATCAATAATTATATTCTTCAAAATATCGGTTCACAAAATTTAAATATTCGTAATTTTCTTGGTAAAATAAAAATAATCAAATACTTGGGAAAAATGACAAATAATTATTAATAAATTTAAAAAAATTGTTAAACAATTATTGAACAATTGAATATACATTGAATATACTCTGAATAGTTTAATCTATTTGGAAATAAATTTTGAAAAATTGCACAATTTATATTAAATAATTGCACTGCAGTATTATTTTCTTTTTTTTTTTGTTTCATTGTAATCTTAAAATATTCTTGAATATCTCATTTATTAATATATATTTAAATTTTCAATAAAATTTTATTTTGAATATTAAATGATGATTTCTTTTTTTTTACATAATATAATATTTATCATATATATATATGATTTATCATATGCAATTTGTTCACATCGAATAGGTTAATAGTTAATTATTGTTCATTGATAACAAACAGTCATAAAAATCAACCTGAAATAAAAAGAAATTAGAACTTTCCGAAATAATAGATATCAGATTAACACACACTTTTATAAAAAGTTTTATATGTATTAGAAATATATAGACTATTTTACACATTTAAAATAACAATCTTACAATTGAAACCTTTTGCAAGCTCACGTGAAAAGATCAAATGATTCGAACCGAAACACTTTTAGATAACGAAGGATGTTATTTTTCAAGCTGTCGTAGCTCTTTGTCCATGAGATACACGTAGTATTCGATCGGCTTGGAATCGTATTCGGCTCGATTGCATCGTGAACTGACATCGCAGTGCTTGTACATCGATGGCTGCATTCAAGGGAGTTATGTAGATAATGCAATCATGATTTCGAGATGTTGTACACGCGGTTTCGAGTGTTGAACGTGCATAATTGACCGAAAGGTGTAGTCGATTCATGCTTGTTCTACTCTTGTTAAGAATACAAGTACGTACGGATCAAACATTTGCTAACTTCAAAGATTCGAACATTTTACTGAAGCTTGTTGTTTGTCTAAAAATCGGCAGAAATACACGAAGAATATTTTTAATCGTATTTCTCAAGTTCGTAAAGTCAATTATAAATACTGAGACAATGAGAAAAATTTGATGGTTTATATTTAAATTTGAGGATTAAACACTAACACATGCAAATAACTATGAATTTGTTTAAGAAGTATTTTTAAGTACTGAAGTTAAGGATTTTTATGCACATTTACATTGAAAATATAATACAAAAGATAGAACTTTTTCTTTGCGAATTAGACAATTATATAAAGCACTATACTTTGGATATTTGATACATTTTCTCGTATTATAAATACATAAAAATAGTAAGGGTTTTAAAATATCGAGTGTTAATTAGTCTGATCAATTTTTTACACATTTTATATATATTTTTATACACGGAATAACCTGCTGGGTTGTTCATTTTTGTCGTAACAAATTCAACTATACCTGACAAATTCTATTTCCTTAGGAAACGAAGTCTCAAATGAAAGTTGAAAAGAATCTCTTCTTTTTTACGTGTAAAATCATACCTTGGCAAGTTTTATTTTTACACACACAGCAAACATAGCAACTGTTTAATTATAAGTTTTTAATTTAATTAATAAGGTTAATTTAGATATTATTTTAATTTAGAATTTATATTCATAAATATCACGTAAAGTATATCTTTCAAGTTATATGGAATTTAATTTTGCACTACAAATGCAACTTACCTTATGTCAGCGTATATATTCAGCAAAGCGGCAAGGAATGTTCAGTGATGTACCATGTCACTCGCCAAACAGGATCCTTCAATGAAGAATGTTCGAAATTCGTACACAGGGGCAATGTGCTTATACCAATTTCAATACGATTGAGTAGACCGATAGTTGAATAAAAACAAATAATTGCATAAAAAACGTGCTAGTATCAATCTTGATTAAGTAAATTGTTAATTAAATATAGATCAGACAAAGATAACTAATAGTCGTGTAAAAATATATTGCTTTTTATAAGTTTGACATGTTATAGAATTTATTTATTAAACGATTTATGCAGCCTAACATATATTAATTAATAATTTTTTTTTTTTTTATTTTCTCCTTCAATTTTTTGTTTATGTTATATTAATATGCATTAACATTTTCTTGTAATTTCTTTATTAATGTGTCACCAATAAGATTATTACCTTACTGTTTGTAAATTTATAGACTTTATAAATACTAAAGTTTACAGTTCATATTTGAATTCTACGATCTTTCAGATACATTTCATTTCATCTTCAAATATTATTTTTAAAATATAGTATGATTCTGCATTAAGCAAGTAGGAAATTATCGTAGAAGAACTACTCTAAAAGAACACTGAAAAAGTTCTAAAATCGTAAATAGAGATCTCTGTCCTAAAGAGTTTTACATGTAATTAAACGAACTAATTATAAGAAATTTATAACATTCGGAAAGCGAGGATGTTGATAAAATCAGTATGGTTGTTGAATTTTAATTAACTTACTCAGGTACTCCAGTACATACTGCTAGTGAAAAGATTCAGCTTCTTTAAGCGTTCTATGAGCCGTGATTATTTAAGAATCTGAACTCTATCCAAGTCCAGATATTGTAATGTAAATTAATTTCATCGTGAGCTCAGTTCGCGCAAAATGAACGTTATACATGTATTTGTACGAATGAATCTCAGTGGCTTTGTTTTTTCTCTTTTTTACTTTTCTCTGTTCCTCTTCCCCCTTTTTTCGAATATTAAAATTCTGGCTTGCGATGTTCATTTTAATTCGCAGTGACTTGCACCACGTAAATGTCAGAGTAACATCAACGTGAATAATAAAAAGTAATACTCTCTGTCTCTTTATCTGTGTGAAATTATAATTTTTTTTTCCTTTATTTTTTTTATAATTCGTGCAGTTTCAGAAATTTGAACTTCAAGACTACAAGTCGCTTACAAATATTCTTCATTTAATTTTTCCCTTTTATTTATTTTTTATTAGCAAACCACGAATTTTTGTTCATTTATGGAAACCAAAACTAGAAATGCAAAAACATCCAACAGATAAGAATTGTATGACACTGTGTAAAATATTTAAATTGGAATATCCGTTCGTTACAATGTGTATTTAATTCCATAATTTTAATTTTCAAATTCCTCAATTTTCATTCGAGTTACAATTCTATAATTGTTCTTCCAAAATCTAAATTTTAAGAAATATGCGTAATTCATTTTTACATTCTTCCGTTTTACGTTATGTTTCTTTACAAGATGGAACATGCTGCGACGGTAGTAGAATTAGTCCTTGCACGTTTCCGCCACTTGAAATTGTAACTACCCCGGATAGATTTATCAAAACGTGTGAACAGGAAATACCTAGCAAGGAACATGTCTGTTATATTGCTATTCTCGTGCTAGTTTCTTATGTCACATAGCGTGTTACAGTAACCACGATACACGCTTTATGTGAGAATATACGTCAATAATATCGGGTGAAATTTTTTCATACGATGCTTCGTTTTCAAAGAAATTTATTAATTACATAAGTCTGGATATTTTCCGATTGAATATATATTGATATATAAGTGAATAATTTCATATTTTTATAATTGACAAATGAGTATAATGAACAAATTATACTAATGCAGAAATTCAACAGTAGAAAAATATTTTTCTGAAAAATTATCAATATCTTTAGAAAAATATCAGTCGTAACTGTAATACAATGATTGTATGTGACGATTGAATATGATTGTAAATATTGAATTATTAGATTCTTCCTTAAAAGAAAAAAACAAAATACTTCTTTATTTTTACAAGTTCTTCTGTAGAAGTTGTTTCAATTTTTAAAGGAAACAGGCACACTAATAAAGACAATTACTCTAATGTACAAATTAATATCCACATATTTAAACGAGTTTTGATCGGAATATGATCTACAATATATTCAATTTTTACAATGGTGAAATCTGTGACTTTATATAAGAAAATTGAAATAATCCGGATGCTTCAAATGCAACAAACAGAAGTTGAGGGCATTTACATACGTCTGAGAGAGGAAGCCAACATGGAGCAAAGCGAAAGGGTTTTGCATGTAAAAGTAATCCGAAACGGAGCAAAAACAAAGAATTCCACGTCTAAAAGTAATCCAAAGCCACGTTTGAATTCTAGTTCCACCGTGTAAAATATCTCCCGACAGTGCTGCGCAAAGGGAACCGGTGGACATTAACGAAGATTTTTTGGACGATTTCCTAGCTTTCGCGTACACGTACATAAACTCGTCGTATAACGAATACAGACACGCAATCTATGTTTCTTCTGCGGTGTTTGCATCCTGATGAATTCATAGACAACATCAATTCGTAATAAGAGCCGAAAGTTTTCAAACTCAAATTTTTTTTCTTTTTGCTGCGACTAAATGAAAATTTATTTACAAATTTCTCACAAATAAAAGAAGTATTTCTCCTACGCTTGGATTTAAAAAAATATGACAATTTGAAATAAAGAGTTATTTTGATTAAAAATAACGTACAAAAATAGTTTTGTTTAGTGTAAGATTCCAGATAATTTCAATTGGCTCGTTAATAATCTGTCGTGATGATGACGTATAAGGATGATTTAAACACAAAGTGAAAAATACAATGAAGTACCATTTCGTTTGACAGCCAAGTAATAAAAAGTTGTTCAAATAAATTAACTCATAGTTATTTCAAACTATGTAAATAAGATGATATATTATTCTATTCATCATTTTTCAAATATATTATTATTTTTCATTTTTCATATATATTATTTGAATAGTTTTTAAGAATATAATTAAAAAAAAAAATCAATAGAAGATTGTTCTACAAATGTAATACACGGGAATCCTTTTCCTATCATATACATTTTATGCAATTTTCCATGCATAAAATTTCGCAATCTATCAATCTAGTAACGAAGAATTTCATGAAAATTTGCAAACTATCCAATCGTTTATGTGACTTGTAATATACAAAATCTTTAATCGTAAAGTTTTTATCATAAACGAAATACTTTAGAATTTTAGAATATGAAAAAGTATCACAAATAAAATGTGTGTGTTGAACGAAATGTAATTAAAAGCGAAATGATCAATGATCTTTCAATTATTAATTAATTATTAATCAGAAATTCTTAAATTAATTTTTAAGAAACTTTTAGGAAAATATTAAGAAACTTTTTAATTGTTTTAAAATTATGATTTCCAAATTAAATATGATCTTTCATCTAATTCTAGTTGGAATGAAATCTAATTCTATTGTAGTTGATCATGAACAAGTGTCCGGTGATTATATGGACAGGATTTTCAATTCAATGGTGACAAAACATTAACACGTTGCATGTAAATCTCGCAGAGAGTGAAAAAGTCACGTTCGTATCGTAAAGTTGTCTCGCGTCGAGAACTTTAATATACAGCGATTTTGCATAATTTACGCGCGTTCAATTTTTTATAGATATATGACCTCGGGTATTCCCCGAGCTCACAGGTTTTCTTTCATCGAAAAAAAAAAAGAAAAAAAAAGAAAAATCCGACGACAGTCCGACAGAAACTTCTTTCAAGATTCCCTGTTGATGGAAAAATTGCCGGAAGAGTTAAATCAAATTCAGCGAGAAATAAAATTTCACATGAAGAACCTACGAGGGGAAAAAAGTGTCAATTTTAATGAATATTTTTCGTACACTCTTTTGTCGCTGACTGTGTCATACATTGCGAATTAAAATTTTCCGAGTTTTACATTTATTTTGATATATGAGGAAATGTGAATTCGTGACACTGTACAGGATGTAGCCGAAATTTATGTACAAAATAATTCCTCATGAAATCATGAGAAAACAGGAAAGAAGTGTAAAATAAAGTTTTTCCATTAAATGTTTCATGTTCGAGAAAATGAAATATAAAAATTTATTAATTCTTAATTAATTTTCCTTGAAAACGAAGTTTTGAACGAAAAAACTTTATTTATTTTCGCACTTAAAATAATCTTATTATCGATTATTCACTGTTCTATCCAGAATTGGTCAAGTACAAGTATGCTTGATAATTTTCAATGTTAATTTTCTCGAAAACTGAGTCTCAATGAAAAAATTTTATTCTATATTTTTCTTTTCTTTTATCTAAAAAAAGAGAATCTTGCCTCATATACATAAATTTCAGCCCTACTCAGCATTTATAATGGAAAATAAAGTTTCGTTTTCTGAAATTTGACATCCCCTTTCCCTGTGGACCCTTCACATGCTTCCACGACGAAAAAAACATTTTTCTATTATTTCTTCTCTCTCCTTTTTCTGCCTTGTAAGTTAGTTATGCAAATCGATGTATGGAAATCGCTCGCGTGTAACGTTTTCACGCCGATACGAAACATTTGCACGTTAAAATGGAATAGAACAATAATTTCATTGCCGATCTGATCTCGATAGGTCGATAGCGTTATACAAATTAGTGCGATTGAGCCCCGACTTTGTTGCATTCCGTGGATTTCTGATGCTGTTCGATAGTTGCTATCAAATTTGTAGCTTTCAATTAAATTCTGTAAGCTAGTGTACTTGAAAGCTTGGAAGTTTGATCAATTGTCAACATTTTCTATTTTATAGAAAAATATGTATTAAGCCATTAAGCTTATTATATTGTATTATAGAAATTTATTCTTCGAAAAAATTAAGATAATGAACATAAGAGATAAAAAGATTAAAATATCCCTATAGATTTTTTATTTGAGGTAATGATATTTTTTAATATTCACTACAGTGATCACAAACATCCCTTGGAGTTGCCGATGGGTCATATAACAAAATCAGCAGTAATGTAAAAGGTTGATAATTAATGGAACCTGTAATTACATTTCGTTCAAACTCATCAATTTTACTAAAAACATTGAAACTTTTGAATGATCTTAATTGATAATGGATGTTGGTGATCATTACTTTATAATTCAGAAGATTGATTTTCCATTAGTATTCATTAGTATTCATTAGTGACAGATGTATCATTGCAAATGAATAAAGACGTTGGCCCTTAATGATTAATTAATGCTGTAGTTTCAAATTTGCATACACAGTAGCGTGCAAAAGTTTGAAATCACCAAATCAAGTGGAAATGTTTGGCTGTTGCGAATAAATACGAAAATACTTAGTATTATATTAAAATTGTTACATTCTTAAGAATGTTCAATTCAAAGGTTATTGGATAATTTGATAAAAAAAGAACATTAATTGGAAATAATTGACATTTCATGTAACCTTCGACTAATCGATTAAATAATTTATCAGTAAACTGATAACTTTTCTATAATATAGATCTCACTACAAATTGTCACTATTTGCTCGATCACTACTGGAATTGAAATTAAATGAAATTAATTTTAATAATCAATAACTAAGAATGTAAGTAAATTGATAGATACATTTCACTAAATATAAGAAATATAATATAATATAATACAATTAATAATAATATAATAGTATAATACAATTTTAAATATAATATTTAGAATACATATGATAGTTCTACAATTCTTTTCTATTATATATAGTACATATTAATAATATTATAATATGATTATTAATAATATAATATATATTTTGTATACTTGATAAAGTGATGATAAAATAAAAATTATTATAATTTGATTTCCATTTCAAATTTCTCAATTTCTAGAGGACAAATAACGAAAGTACCAAAAAAATAAATATATAATAAATAAATAAGTTTATATATATACATATAATAATAAACATTATATGTTTGAGATTGAGTAGCAACTGATTTAATAACATTTCTAAAATTATACTAGAAAATATTTGACTATTCTATTTTTACTGAATTCAGATAAGAAATAAAATATAAACTAAAAATTGAAGAATGTTTCAATAGTAATTGTCAAAGTAAATATTTAAATCAATGGAACAAACGAAAGTAAAATATTATATGCCTTCGGTTGTTTATAAAATATGATTTCGAATACGAGATTCCAGCTGTTGGGAAAACAAATTCCAATAAAAGTGGATCGTCAGAATACAGAATACACAAAGGATTCAAAAACCATGTTTATTCAAACGAATTTCTCTTTGGTGATTATTTCTCGTTAATTCTTCGTCACGTTTAATTGTATCATACGTAATAACAAGATTTTCTACATTACGCGCACACAACTCTTTGTTACGTTCTTTGTTACGAATAACAAGATGATGATTGATAAGAATATGATAAATATGTTGAAAATTTGCAACTTTATTTCTTCGTTTCTTTTCTTCACTGTTAATCCTCTGCTTTGTATAAAATAATAAGAATTTATAAACGTATACATTTTTAATACAAATGAAAAAATGTTATAAAATGGCTGCAGTCAAATGTATAATGACATGATGTTCCATTATATATTCGTTTCTATCTTATTTTTAATATTTAATGTTTGTTCGTTGAAGAATTAATCCAAAATGATATTATAATTCTAAATAATTTTATTGCCATTACGATTTTTATGAAACATATCCTCACTCGAAAGTCTTGAGACAAATTATTATGTATTATTATGTCCGTTATTATATATTTGACTCTAAAAACTTAAATTAAATTGATTATCAATTAAAAATTAATACTTTATACGTCAAAGAAACTGTAAAGTGTTAACACATTATCCATTTTATTATAAAATGCACACACAATTATACTGAATATTAAAAATAAAAAGCCCGAAGACTTTTCAGCGAAAACGCATGTACTAATTTCTTCAATTTTCTGAAACGAGCACACGTTGAAAGTATTTTCACGTGCGTCTAGGTTAATAATTCTGCATAACAAACGGAGAAAAACAAGAAAAAATACCGTGAATGCAGTAATTTATTCATTTTATGTTCGTTCATTTATTTATTTCACTTTTTACAATCTCTCCTTTCTCTTTTTCGACATTTTAATTCTCCGCGATTTATTTGTTTTTCAAGGTGGCTATGCTCATAAAGAGCTAGCATTCCCGCTTTCGAATATAAAGGAAGTTACCAGGGAGGAAAAAGAAAGACGATCTCTCTTTTTCGCAGCATGGTCTCGGTATCTCGTCTCTCTCGTACTCCCGTTTTACTATGCAATATAAAACAACAACTTACCATTCTCGATTATCACCCTCCTGTCTTAAAGTGGCTTCTGTTTTGCATGCATTACCCCCGAAGAGGAGGACCCAAAGAGAAAAGTGAGCCGTTGTTTGGAAGCTTCTCTTCAAGATGGTGCACCTATACATAGAAATCATTTACGAAATTACATTCACGGTTTTATATATAATACATCCGCTTTAATTTTAACTGTACAATATTTTTCTAAAGAGTAACTTTGAAATTATTGCAGCATTGATCTTGGCTTTTCTTATCTAGTAATGTTGTTTCTTAGTTATTATCTGATATAAATACAGTTTATTAAATAATTAAATAATCTGCATAGTTGACGAATTTAATCTTTCAATTTGATCTTCTTCTTCAGATGTAAAATTGTAAAATCTACGACCTCGTGTTTATTGGCCCGTACAATCAGAAAAGTATTAAGGTCGAGAGAAAAAACGTAACTCCGTCGAAATAAATGCAATATTAATATCTTCAAATAATAACAGGGATGTCTTGCATATGAATTGTTCAATTTCCATAATACGATTCATTTCACTTGAAGTCTGAATGTGGTGTGGTATATGCAAAGAAATCATATATGGACAAAGGAATCATATATGGTTCAACATATAATAATATCGATGTATATTCAAAAAGGGAATATATGTTTTATGAAAAATAGAGTTGTTTGTAAACGTTTTAGAACAATTTGATATTGTTTGAGAAATAGAAACCAGTACGTAATATTATAATTAACGGTATAATTAATTGTATATTTAATTCAACACTAAAAAATTACCAATGAAGTATGAATTTTGCATCGGAGAAATGAGAATCTAAAAAATGATTGAAAAACACTTCTGTAATAAAGAATACGAATATTTTTTATTTATCTAAATTTGTTTCATTTAATTACTTTCATTCATTTATTTATTATTAATTACATATGTTTACATTTAATTATTTCTTATAGCTTAATCACATGTTTTATGAAAATTCTTTTTCATTGTTTAAATTTCTATGAAAAATATTATTGCTATTACTTACATTAAGTAAGAGTTAAATATTGTTATCATTAAATACTAAAAATATTCGAGTTAATTATTTCAACCACCTTGATTGAAAATATTAAAAAAAGAAAAAAAAATGTACATTTCTTTGAAACCAGTATTACAAGTTCACGTCAGATATTCTCCGAGAATTTGCACGTAAATTTCTGAACAATTCCCAAGTAAGATGCAAGTATTGACAAAACGTCAGTTTGTATACGAACGTCACGGACAGAAAAGAACTGTGATAGACATATACGTTCGAAACGCATCCGATACAATACGTGGTTAACGTATACGGTTAAAGTGTTTTAGTGTATAATAAATACATCGGGAGTGTAATAAGGCAGAAAGAAATTGAGAAAGTTCGGTTAGGCGACTTGGAACACTAATATCCAATTCGTTTCAATAATATTTTCTTCCTTTCTTACGGAAGATGATCTTTAAGAAATTTCATTTTCCTTTCATATTATACACAGTGTTGTAAGTGAATATATTTAATATATTTCGTAGCCAAGACAATTCTGTCGTTTCTTTCGTGATGAGAAAAAATAATACAGAAATATAAAAAGGAGAATTTTTTTTACCAAAAATAATTATTTTTAACTTGACGAATAATTTTTATATTTTTTCTCTTTCTTTCGTAAGAAAAGGACATAAAACTGTCCTGTTGAAACTGAACTGAAGTTTAATTATCTCATAAAATAATGCAGCGACAATTGTTACGCATTCATTTCATTATTATTCATTTCAAAACCTAGAAAGAAATTTGTTTTATCTACTATGTATTATAATATTCTCTATTCTGCGTATTTTATATAAATATTTTTGTGCATTGTGTGCATTGTGTGCACATTTTTGCAACTTGCTACAAATACATAAAATCCGCATCATACTCATTATCGATTAATTCTGACAATTCGAAACACTTTTATTTAATAACATTGTCAAATTTTAATTTTTGTCCATTTTTCTAACTAGTGAGTAATCAGTTTAGATTTTTACGTGTTAATTACGAATTTGAAATTTCATTTTCCATCGTTATTCTCAGTTCTTAAAAGATAAAAAAGAAAAAAAAACGAATTTTTAACTTCGTGTAAATAAAAAGATATACAATTCCTGTTTGTACGAAAATAATTTTACACACCTTCCCCTATAGAATGATGCATTGCACACTTGCAATATCTATAATTACTTCAATACTATAAATCAACATATGAGAATTATTGCTACATAAAAATGTTACAGGGATATTAAATCTTATTCATTTATTTTATAATTTGACTAGTGGAAAGCAATTATATTGTTCTTCCTAATTCGTGTGATACCATACTCTGTTTGTATTTCATATTCTATAAATGTGCCCTAGTATTATGAGTTTTCTCTTGTTACTGAGTTTTAATTAACAAAATAATTAACAGATTCAATTAACAAAATAACGCGTATCTAACTCTAAAATCTGTCATTTTTCTTGAAAAACATACTTTTTCGTGTCGTGTTACTTTCTTTGCAAATATGTGACATACCATGTATATCACCCGCCACGAGCGTTAACACTACACGACAACTCATCAGTTATCTAAAGCTCTTTTAGACGGATTAAATCAAAATAAAGAGCAATTTCTCACTGGAGCTTACCACAGCAGCCGTCTCAGTTCGTTCGAGTGAAACCCAACCCTCCACACTTCAATTAGCGTAGTTCATTAAGTCCGAGGCGCAGTGTGAAATATATCGAACGTCTTCATTTCTGATCGTTTACTATTTCAATTATGTTAAGTGCTGTTACATACTGAATTACTAGTGAATTACTAGATTACTGTACCTTACCCTTCTGCACCTCGTCTAATTTAACTGTACCATTATTTCAAATTCCCACATTGTTAATCCAATTTTATTAACGATGGATTTACCACAATATTAAAAATTTCTTAATTTTTTCAATTATACGAGGTGATTCTGCATATCCCTATTTTGAGTAACGAATCTGTACGTTAAAGTACGTAAAAAATGACGTACGTATTTGTGTCATACCTTAATTTTCGAATTATAGATAATTGAGGAAAATGTTTTCAATGTGTCCGTCTTGTGCCCCAATATGCAATGCTACTGCATGCCTTAGTATCGAATTCCTCGCTCGAAAATACCAAATATTTCCCGAATAGTCTCAAATCCATTCTGAATCCTTTCTTGTAGATTGGGCACGTTATTCACCTCAATTGATTAAATTTCAACCACCAAGATTTCCATCAAAGATAAAAGTTTAACGAATTGTGTTTGGTTTAACTCGTATCGATGGATACTTTTTGTAAATAATAAGTAAGGTTTTGAATAGTACGTACCGAGGTACGATAAAGACAGATTGATTTGAGAATCAAGCTACGTAGGATGTAGACTCGTACGACATTTTTTACTTATTTTATTGTGTAGATTCATCGCCCATTTAAGATTTACTTTGTATACAATTGAGGAGATCTAAGAACATGGGCGTTTCTTGTAAAATATTTTTTTTCCTTTCATCGCATTTTTCAGGATCTAGATTTGACTTTATATATCAATAAATTATCAACTTTATATTGCAATAATCGGATAAAAAGCTACAAATTAAACGGAGGAATTCATTTAATTATTTGTTAAATATGGAAAGAAATGTTTGTCAAAAGAATTCCGTACTTCAATTTATTCTTTTATTTCTATGCATTACAGAAATACAATAAGGTTCGTAAATCTTTTATTTTTGCTGATAGAGAAGAAACCTTTCATTAAAATATATTCTTACCATTCAGCTTAAAAGAGCCGAGATAAAAATATTGAAAATTTTAGAATATACGGATAAAAAGAACATCGTCAACCTGCGAAAAATCATTGAAAATAATTCGAATAATTAGAAAATTCGAATAAGATTCGTTAAAACGTAAATATTGAAAGATTCATTTGTAAATATAAATCGAAGCAGCAGTATTTCATTAATATGCAGTATACAGTATAGTATTAGTATTTTTTGTAAAAAAAAATTTTAAAAATTCTTCGTAACAGCGTGTAAATTTTTGTATATTTCAATATTTCATTTATTATCACGCCATTTTCTATTCTGATCAAAATCATGTCGTCTCATTCTTCGCTAACAGTTCTCAACTTTATTCAATATTGTTTCGAAGTGTATTCTATCGATATTATGAAGTGAAACTTTATTTCAGACAAAACTATGAAACCCAATTTTATCTTATCTGAAACAAACACAATTTTATCAGAAATAGCTCTTATGGCTATTATAGATTCCGACTGAAAAGGATATTCAACAAATTTTTAAAATCTACCATTTACAATATTTAAAAAAAAAAAAATTGTCGAAAAAAATTGGAAATGAACGGAACGTTGGTCCTCGGGTTAAAGAAAATTCACCGTAGAACTTTCGCATGTTCAACCGGAGAAATCGTGAAATTCTCCGCATCGAAATGCCAACGTAGGGCAACTTGATGTGCCAGTATCACGAGCCAAGCGGAAAAGTTTCCGCGAGACGCGTCTGGTCTGGCAACCGGATCCCGAAAAGGGAATTATACGTCATTAAACCGAACGTTCCCGAACGGCTAAACAGATTCAATCGGCCGGATGGAAGAGAATCGCAGCGGTTGCGGGCGCGAGCCTTTCGTCGCCGGCGGGTTACATGGAAATCGCTTTGGATCTTCCAGCTGGAAAGTGCCGAGCTAGCGAAGGACACACACCGACTGTGGTAGTAACACCGAGCAGGAAATTCTCAGCAGCCTTCGGGGATCCTTGCTCGCGTACATGGAACACGCGATACGATAAGTACGCGCGCGAGTTTCGCCCAGGTGAAAGCAGCTACCTTTTCAAATATTTCCCAAGCTGGAAAGTCGAAAGTTTCCTGAAACCTGAAGCGAATACGCTGCTCCCGGTTACGGAGAAACGGTATTCGCGTGGAAATCTGTTGCCTCGATTTCGAAAGACTCGCACGATTCAAACAGGCACAACTCACCGTCAGCGTTCGATTCACCCTCGAATGTCCGCCGACCACGAGACAGAACCGTTCACCATTTGACATTGTCTAGTTTCGCGTTATTTGGGAACAATTCCAGATCGCTCTCGGTGATTTTTCAATACGCGGCCTGCAGATATTTGAATTTTAAGAGATGTCTGTGTGACTTTAGTCATATAGAGTTGCCAAAGTTTTCAAGCATTTGAAATACAGAAAGAGACATTTTAGGAATTTTAAGTGATTTGTCAGTTAGACTATTTTTTAAAATATAGACAATATGTTACCTATGTCTAGTATTTTACTTAGGTATAAATAAATAGGAAACACAATCCTATGTATTATATGTACATAAACTCGACTTTCTTGAGAACAGAGCTTTGGATGAAAGAATTTTATTTTACAATTTTGACTCACTTTTTCATGATGATTCGTCCCCTGCTCTGCTTTTCATGCGTTATAGAACGTCGTGTATATACATAGATACGCGTAACCTGTTGATGTAGTATATAAACAAGGGAAATCATTATACAAATTGAATTTGAATTTTACGTTTTGTAAAATTTTAGATTTTAGAGAATCCACCATTTAATATCACAATAGAAATATTAATAATTACATAATGTATATAATAATATTAAAGTTTTTTCTTTTGTCATATTCGTTATACTTTTCATCTATTATTTCAACTAATTTAAGTATTCGTATTACTAGATTCTTTTATTCTATTTATTAGATATACTATACGAATAATTCCACTAAATAAAAATCAAATTTTTACTAAACTTTTCGTAGTTTTCTACCATGCTCATTCTAAATTTAGGATTCATAGAATTTAATTAAAAAAATTTGTGTAGTCTTATATTTGTTTTGCAAGTAACTTTTACAAATTTGTGTTATCTCATTTTATATCGTTATCTTGCGTAAACAGAAAATTTTGCTCGATCAAATGTAGGATGAGATATCACTCAAGAATATTGCAATTTAAATGTTACAATTTATTGATGTGAAATAAAAAAGATAATAACAAATTCAATTTAAATTTTTGTTTGCTGCCGATTGTCGTGTCACTTCACAACTTTCATCTTCTTTCTTTTTTATTTTTCGCCAACTTTCCACGATTACCCGTCATTCATACACACACACACACCATTCCCTTTATTAATATCAAATAGAAATAATGATCGGATAAAAGGTACAATTGAATTCCATTGGTGAAAACAACAACAATAGTTCATATAATAGGAGTTCACCGATTCTCTTTGCTATCTATGATTTCTCATTCAAATAATAGGAGTTTGTGTTCAGATAAGTGAATTCAATTGACAAGAATTTAATTAACCGGACTGAATATAATTTCATCCGAATGGGCTTGAGATAAATTGACTTCTACCGTACAACAAATAATATAAGACAGAAATAAAATAATAATATAAAAATGACATAAGAAAAATTTGGGCACTAATTTGTTACTGTCTACGATATTATCGAGTTTTATTTTTTGTCTGCAATAAATACTATTGCTATATATTAAAAATAAAAAGATGTCCATAGATTTTTGAATGGAAGTACATTCCAACATCTAATGTTTAATCTTTTACTTTATATAATTCGCGAGCTTTGTTAGATATAGAATCTATTAATTGGTTTGATTTGAATTTAGTTTTTGCTTCAAATGCGCTCAGAGATAGTCGATAACATTCACATCAGGACTTTGGGCTGTTCATGACAGATTACCTTTTCTCTTTTTTCATTCAACTGCTGTTTTCGATCGGTGACAAAGAATGACAATTACATTCTCTTGTAATCAATAATTTTTAAAGTTAAGCAATGCTAATTAATTCATCGTTCCTTATTTTTGTATTGTATCCAATTAATTGTAAATATTTTCTTCTCTTTCTTCTTGCCTTATAGCAAGAATTATAATTAAATTATATTTAAATTTAAATAAGAAGTCCGATAGTATCAACAATTGCAATCTAATGCTCAAAATAAAATATCTGATATTCTAAGACAAATTTAAGAAATTTAAAACCGTCGAAAAAATCTACTTATCTTGAAATAAACCTTCGTCTTTGGTTTTAATATCTCAATAGAAAAAAGAAAAAGAAACTCATTATACACAACAACAAACAGAGATCTCTCAAACAACAGACGTTGGTACGAAAAATTGGGTAACAATTTTTGCTAATCTCTACGAAGCAAAGATTTCAAGTTTACAGGAAATTTCACGTTATTGCCAAACTTCTATTCATGTTTGAGCATTAAGCAGAGTACCGTTTCGTTCATTCGTTCTCTAAAGAAGGGCAAAGTAAAGGGTACGATATAAGAGCGGTTGAGTCATTCTCAGAAAACGTTGGTAGGTTCAATCAGCGTTACTTGAAGTAGAAAACATTAAACTTCCTCTCATAGTCTTCCCAGAGAGGAGACGAACAAATAAATAAATAAATAATAATATCTCATGAAGCTTGCATTTCAAGACAATGCGTTCAAAAGCATTTCTAGTCGCCTTTGATATTTATCTGCACTACTAATCAAAAGTAACAATTTCAAGAATACATTTTCTAGGAAATGAATTTTCTCTGGATTTTATTATACGTATTTAACCTTGTTTTTCTGAGATACTACATTATTAAACTGTACCAGAGTTGTTTCTCGTAAATACTAGTTTAATTCTCAAATTGTTTTGTTATTTTACAATTGTTGAGTATAGCATATAATGATTAAACTTCAAAAAATCTTTCGATGCACATTTTCTGTAACTCTAAATAAACAAAAAATTATAAGATTATGAAATATTTTCATTTCTTGTTCTCTTTCTGTATTTAATATAAACATCAGATGATATTTAGTATCTATAATTTCGATATGTGAATAATTCAAAAATAATTCGAATCAGCAACCTTTTAGTCAACAGTTGCATGGTTAAATTAGGAAATTTTATTTATAGGAGTATATTAGGAAATTTTCATTCGAATTGAAGACATAATACTGTGGAATAATCAATAAATCAATTAATTATTATTATTAGGTAAATTTAGTTTGTTATTACACTGATTGTGGAAATGAATATTCTAATGAATAAACTGCAAATATTTATGCATTTTTGTGAACTAAAGAAGTGAAATTTGTATCATGTACCATATATTATAAGTATTTTATTTTGAATATTTTATACATTTTTAATGCAAAATTATTTTATGTATTATTTTATATATTTTAGTGAAGACATTAATGAAATACCTATTCAAGATATAGTGCTTGCTGTAACATTTAATGCAAAAATGAATTTGTTACCGAGATTCTACTTTTTAATTATATTCATAATATATGAATTTATATAAAGAACTGTAATTTATCTATAATACTTCAAAAATTATATTTAAATTCATGGTCAATTTAGTTTGTTCAAAAAAATGTTCTGCAAAGCAATATTAGTTTCGAAGGTGATCTTTAAAATTATTGGTGCATATTATACTACATAAAAAATAAAAATAAAAATTTTTTTGTTACAATCAATTCCAATTTATTAGCTCGAAACAAAAAGGAAGGAAAGTCAATTTGTTTCGTTATTTATCAAAATTAGAAGAAAATTTTAATAGTAACGAAAAGAATTTTGTTGCTACTGATCATTAACTTCATAATATTTCGTATTATAATTTTTGTTGAAGTTAATAAATATTTTCTTCTCGCAATTATTAATTGTCCATTAAAACAGACTTTGTAATAACGATTAATTCATTCCACCTAGTTTCTTCCAAAGACTTGTACTTCTGTAATTTATAAGAATATTACGTTTATACTGGTAGTTAAGCTGATTTGCTTTCTTATTGCGAAAACTTTTCTTTCATTCTACCTTGAAAAACTTTCTTTACTAACGTTCCAGTGAGTTCACTCTTATACTTTAATATTCTAGCAACAATAAAATTCGATAAAATACGTTTATAATGAAATCAGAGATAAATTTTGTTTCTAGAAAAGTCCATCAACTTGTTAGATTAAAATCCACCAATTATTAAAGTTGACAATTCCGCTAGATTTAATACATTTAATTATTGTAAATCGCTTTAGTCGATCTCTTTGACACGCAATTGCTTTAGATGCATAATAGACTATAGTTGTCATTACGTGATACACTAGCTGTCACTTCCAGGGTGAACATTCCCGTCAATCATGTCACGTGTTGCAATTTCGTCTCGTTTCGAACAAGCTTACATTCTGTTGGTCGTACATTACGAAATCGAAGAACAATAGCTTAACATATTGATAGAAGGAGATTGCTTTAAACAGTAAACGTGAGAAACAAATAATGAAATATTTTTGTTGTTGAATTTCGCGTATGCTTATATGTATATATTTCTTAAAATTATTAATTCTTTGAATGTTTAATTCATACTGAAGCATCGTATAAGTAATCTTAAAGTATAATTAGTTCGGTATAATTAGTACAATATATTGAATGAATACATCAAAATATAAATATTTAAAACTAATATTCTTAATTTGTTACATGTTCCTCATTCGGCAGGTTCAAGTACTTGAAAGATTAAGAAATTTTTACTTAAATTGTATAAACGATATTTCAAAAGATTAGTGATATCAATACGAATGATAAATGAATATTTTTAGATAAATTTTACGATCGACTAACTTTAATTTATTTTCCATATCTTAATTTATTGTCTATTAAAATGTAAACTGAATAATAATAATGTATAATAATAATGTAAATATAGTCTGTATAATAATAATGTAAATTTATTTAATAATAATCTATTGCACTATATGTGTAACATAATCTACATAGTAACATTCAAATCTATAACGTTTAATATCAATTGTTATTAAAATGTTCTAATTATTACATTAATAATTTCTGATTATAATAACAACTCATAGATTTACTGATTATTACACTATTCTGTATAATTTCACTGAAACAAAATTTTGTTTTATAAAATTTAACATTTCGTTAAATTGTCAAATATCGAATTACTATATATGTCTGTAATTCTATATCAATCTATTGTATAATAATTGGAAAACATTATACATTATACACATGTATAATATATTACATATAGAAGCTTCTGAAGTAGATCTGACTATAGTTCAAAGTCTTCGCTGATCCATCTATTCATCATCAATATTCATCATTCATACTTTTAACTTTCTTTCTTCGAACTATAGTTTAAGAACTATAATTTCAAATAAAATTACGTACATTTTCTTGTATGTATGTACATGTAATATAATACAACTATATAATAATATAAAACAATGTAATTATATGTATAACATAATACACTACAATGTTATAAAAAGTAACATAGATGTGATACAATATGTATAGGAAAGTAAATGAGAAAATATTTCAGATCCGTGCAGAACAGACTAAGCCAGTTACTGTAGAATTGCCCAGTGATCGTCAGACGTGCCTCGATTTTAGATCGAACATTCCCATTATTATAAATTTCATATTGTACTTTGCGCCAATTCAAATTAACGATGAATATGTTAATTTACTACCGAGGAATTTACATTTCATTTTTCATACAATTAACAGTGATTTTATTTCACTACAAGATATTTATGCAATGTTTAGTATTAATAAATTATTTTGATGTTAATGTTTAATATGTTCTAATAGTCAATTATACGTAGGAAATAGATATTTCAATGTCTTACCTATTGTTGTGTGAAAAATCTTTTCAAAACAAAATCGCATTATTTTAAGAGACAAACAAAGGATTTACAATCTTATTTTTTTAAAGAGATTTCAAGGTCGTCAGTATTTTTTAGAATGGGATAGATTTTTTTTCATCAACCTGGTAGCTTTTTCCTTAGTTTTTAAATTAATTAATAGTTAATAGAAATTTCATAAAACTCGTGAATTCAGCGTCTTATAAAAAAAACTGTTATTATAAATACTCTTTATAATATTTTGATTAGAATTATTATTTATTTAACAGTAATTTAGCAATTTACTAAAAATAGCTTTCTTAAAACAGTAGAAGTTAAAAATAACATGTGGTTTACATTTAAGTTATCTTCTTAATTTAAAAGTATAAGAATCTGGAATTGAAGTTCTGATTATAAATAAATTACAAAAAAAGAACATCTAGTCACTAAACACACAAATAAATTTGTAGAACTTATATTAATCCATAATTGAACCTATGGATTGTAATAACTTTAAAAATTAAAATAAATGGATTTTAGCAATTACAATATCCACTGCACAAGTCATACTCTTTTCAACTGAAAAAATAATTCGTTTTGTTTCTCTGATACATTGCTTTCCATTTAAACGATAAAGAACTACTTCACAATAGATGTTATTATTACTCAGTTTGCAACAAAAGTTACACGTGCATAGAAAAATCCTGTTCGAGTTGAACAAATTAAAAATAAAAATAGAACGTGGGAAACAAAGGCTCTCGCTGGTTCAATTTATTTCAATTACTTGTGCACGGTGAACGCGTTGCGTAATTAGGATGCTCGTAATGCACTGTAACACGGAAACCACGCGGCCTCACTCCGATTAATTTCTTCATTAATTTAACGCGAGAACACGTAGCAAATTAAGGAGGTCTCGATTTTTCGAAAAGCTTGGTTCAGTCCTTCAAGAAATACCTTTTTCCTGTTTTCGTGCAACATGAACTCGGAAATGAGCACGTGCTCCGAATAACATGCTCGATCGTTTTCTTTATTTCTTTAATTTAATTTAATTTTTTTTCTATTGTATTGAAAAGGCTCGGAACCTTTTGATTAAATTTGTTTGATGAAATAAATCGAAGGATAAATATTTGGCACAGAAAAGCCAAACTGTGGTGTAACATCAATTTCTCAACGCGTGCATAGTACTCTTTTCTTTGTTGACAGTGATTCTTTAAATTTCTCAATTTAAAATTGAATTTAAATTTCTCAATTTAAAATTGAATTTAAATTTCTCAATTTAAAATTGAATTTAAATTTCTCAATTTAAAATTGAATTTAAATTTCTCAATTTAAAATTGAATTTAAATTTCTCAATTTAAAATTGAATTTAAATTTCTCAATTTAAAATTTTTACAATTTAAAATTCAGGATGAAGATGATATCCGAATAAAAAATACGATAAGTCGTGGTTATTCGCATGTGTGTGTATATACAATTGAATTTTGATAACTCGAATCTTGAAGTTATGAAGATTTTGTCTTATCAAGTTCTAACAGACGGAAAATCGACTTGTATAAACTTAGTTTTATTTCATAATTTTATATAAATAATTATAATTTATAAACGGGAGGAGTGAAAACCAAAATCGTTTCTCAAATTATTCTGTTAATCTTTCACAATGAATTGTCGCGTATATTATTACTGGCATAGATACGCGTAATTAATGATTACAAAACCGATTCTTCCATCGATCGATTTATCTGTAAATCTAATAAAGTTGCACTTGCAGAAACTGGACTTCTGAATTTAGAAAAACTGGATTGTAAAAATAAAATACATGTTAAATATGTAATAATTAATTCAAGTTAATTAAAGTTTATACTTCAACTTTTTGGAGATTTCACAATTTTCACGTAATAGAGTTCGATTTGTTTGTACTTTTAAACTATATGTATAAACATACTCAATTGAGATTTTCTTGTTCATTCTTGTTACGTCAATGATATCACTCACTTAATACATACAAATATTTTCCATCTATGGAAATATATATGTAAAATTATATTTTACAATAGAAAATGTTGATTTTCAGAATTTATATTGTTTAGAAATCCCACATAAGTGATATTCCTTGTATTTTGCATCGAAAAACAGATTTGAAATTTAAATGAATTATCAATTGATTCTTTGTCATTTTATTTGATTTTAGAGTTGAATATTTATTCTTTCCACCCGTTATACACAACCTGTATGATTTTAAAAATATTATTCGTCATAATATTGAAATATTCATTAAAATATTATTTGCTTAAAAATTACATTTCCATGCTTAACTATTTTACCTTAAAATATTTGTTTCCAATCCTAAAGTGACATTAAATTTTTGAGAATCAACGAAAATATACTTATGATTCCAAAGTGGAAATCTACAAATATAAATTTTGTACCTTCTCACCGAGTTCTTTCATCTCCCCACTGAATTTCCTATTTTATACGCTTTCATAACTATATGGAAAAAGATAGTTTTCGAAGTATTGCCATTCTGTTATCACGTCGCAAAGTCCTAAGGAAGGTAGAAAAGTTCGAAAGTGGAAATAAGACCTTAAATTGTAAGTATTCTCAATCAATATTGATTCGGAAACTTTTTCAAGATAAGTTCCGACTGCTGAAAGTATTCGACATTCTATTGATCAAACTTCAGTAACATAGTTCTGTGGTCTAATTTGTCAAGTGTTTAATTATCATCTTCTTTTGCCACTCCAGAACTGAACGCAATTAATATATTAAAATGCATTTGATAAATAAAATTTAATTAAGTAAAATTCCCATTTTTTTTGTTCAGTTTTCCTATAAAAAATGTTTGTGTAGATAATAAATTAAATTTGAATGTATTTGGTTCATAAATAATGGCAAACTTTATTGTTTTCTCCTCTTTCAGTTTTTTTTATAATAAATATCTTTACGAATTATATTAAATACATTTCGTGATATAATTTATATTTTCTAATGCACATATAGTATGTCATGTATATATTTTCTAATATATAATATTATGTATTTTATATGAAATTCCAAGTTTTAAGAATACGAATTCACAAGAAGTACAAATTTCACCACGTCAATATATCGGAACATAAAACTGATATCATTTCATAAACAATGTTCATTTCAAATCATTTAATTGTGTCTTTATTCTACCTATAATTATTTTAGAAATATCATTAATGCCAGTTGAAAAGTAATATTTCAGTATACAACATCGGTATATATAATAGAAAGAAAAATCTAAAAGGGTTGATATTCAGTCTTCTCCGAAAAATGATTCTCTGAGTGTAATTCCCTTTTGAAACATATTTTTATGTAACTGAATTATAGATATTATCAAATGTAACGAATTAATCATCGTGATACTCGGAGGATTTTTTGAAATTTGTTCAAAAGATACATGTGACAGAAGTTGAAGCAACTTTAAAGAATCATCAATTAAAAATTATTATGCGTATCTACGTACATAATCGATATGTTTATAATAATAATAATTTTAAAGAAAGAAAATTATTCTAGAAATTTATTCTCATTATTAGAAAAAAAAATGATCAAAAATATATATATCTTTAAAGTGTTCAAGTTAAAAAATTTAATTTCAATGATAAAAAAAAAATCGCTCCCCAAACGTCGTGGAGTAGTTGAAACGAATATTTCCTGCTATGAGATGATGTTCCACATATTTACACACGCGCTATAAGCTGCCCTACATATTTTTTACTTCTGTCACGAGGAAATTGCACCTTCAAATATTTCTTTCTTTCCTCTTAATGTTTTCCATTATCTTCCGAATGTATCCGACGCGTTTATTCATATCTGAACAACAACGTTTTAAAGTGGCGGTATTGCGTCCGCGGTATATATGTAAATAGACGTATGTAGTTTTCAGTCTCTTTGGTTAACAGGTTGAATTATACCAATAAATCATGTTTTATTAATTGACGCCTCGACTATCGTTTTGGTTTTGATAATCTGTTTATCCGGTACACCGCGTATCAGTTGGCGCATAAATCGCACTTCTAACGACCAGGCTCATATCGCTAATGCCACTTTACATGTATCATCCTTTTAAAGCTTCCTCGCAACGCAGCTAACAACCGCGATTTATTATCATCGTCATCATCGTGGCGCTTTAAGTTTATGGGAGCAGGAACGCGACGTGATAACTTTCCCTGAGAATTTGTGAAATTTATACGCGACGACGTGTTCCAAGGCACGTGGCAGAGTGTATGTGTCGCATTTTCATTCGAGATGTGCAATTTATTCCGGATTTACTCGAAATTTTTAATTTGCCTCGGAGTCCAAGGCGCGAGCTGTACGTACGGTTGCGTTGACGCGAAAATTGAAAACGTTTTAAAAAGTGGAAAATTTGAAGAAAATAAAAAAATGTGATTTTAAAACAGGATTATTCGAAATATGTAATTTACTTCAAATTTATCTGGTATCTTTAATTCGTACTGAAATGCAAGTTTAAATCACACGTTTGTATCAATAAAGAAAACAATTTAAAGAATGATTATATAATAGAATCACTTTATTATTATATTGTATTGTTAAATGTCGATTATTATAATTTGCAATTACACGACATAAATGTCTTTTATCTAAAAATAAGTTAATTTTTGTTGTAATTTTTATATATTGACGTAGATTGAATTTTAATAATTATGAATAGAAAGAACTCGCTGAAATTTATTTGGTGTAATAAAAATTTATCTGGTGTATTTCGTACCTATATTTTTTTTATTCATTTTGTTAATTACAGTTTAGTTAATTATTTGAGTATGTTTAAATTGATTTAATGTGATTGAATTCTTAATAATCGATAGTTAATAAATATCATTTAAATGGATCATATTAAAATTATTTGATACGACATGTAACTATATTAAAATTTTGATATTCATGAAAAAAATATTATCTAATTTATATACGGACAATATAAGCGAGATTGTTATCAGTATCCGTTATGAAATAAAATAACTAATTCGTGTTTTTTATTTCTCGTTGCAAACTACTATACAAAATATTTTCATCGTATTGTTCACTTTTATTCATGCAAGTTTCTTAGTAAATATTTATTTAAATATTTTAGTAAAAGTATTAATATTTGCAATACTTCGGAAAATAAATAATATTTTTATAATAATGAACCTTCATGAAATGAACGTTTATTAAAACTGTTTAATTTAAAATTTAATAAATCATAAAATCACAAACATTTGCAAATGAATAAATTTAAAATAAATTCATGCATAACAGTAATAAGAATTCAGTTGTTACAGTTATTAATGTAGACTTCCAAGATTGAATGTTTACAAGAATCAATACAAAATTTAAAAAGGAAATTTGTAAGTTCCATCCAACCGATGACTTTTGATCATTTTAAATATTCCAACGAATTGAGAAGGTTTCACTTCCTCGAAAATCTTCTTCCAACAAGATTTTCTTGAAAAATCACTTCTTTTTAATAAAGCATAAATTAGTCCAATCACGTCGCTAGTCTTCTAATTATAGAACCAAGGAAAAATCTTATTTTAGCTTGAGAGAGGTATCGTAAGAAAAAAACTTCATTTTCCTTAGAAAAACCGAGCCGAAGATAATTATCTTAACATTGAAATTGTCAGAATGATCAAAGTGAGCAATTTGAAATTAATAAAAAATTGAATGATTTTTTATAAAATGTATGGATAAACAGTTATGTTCTTTATTCTATTATGGACTTTATTCTATTATTTCCTATTTTTCACACCATTATTTCTTCGATATAATTTTATGTTTAATGTTGATAATGTTAAATTTATTTCATGTTGTAATACTATTTTATATTTAATATTTCATACTTTAATCGTCAGTAGTATACACAAATGTTAAATTTCGTAATATTATTCTGTTACACTATAATTAATGTTAATTTTTTATATTGAAAATATAATGTTTTAATTACTATATATTTAGAAATATAGATATATTATATCTTAAATAAAGTTAGAAGCTTTATATTTTTTATTTCATATAAATTAGAATTTTATTCAATAATTTTATTAACAATAAAATGCCTCTTTTTGGCTTTAATTTAATTTAAATATGAAGTAATATTTACATTTAATTTCGACTTAAACATAAATCATTTTTGATTCTTATTTAATTTAAAATATTCAATGTAAATATCCTAATATTCATTCTATAATTAATGTAGTTAGTATTATATATAAAAATATTATAATAATATTTCTTGTAATATAAAAATTTAAGTATTTTAAATATATAATTATTGGAATTAATATAGTAATTTCAATATCAAAAATTAAAAATAATAATCTAATTTTTAAAAAAAGTATAGAAAATGGAAGAATAAATAACATTAATTATTACTATTATGATATTATTCAAATACGTATCATTGTTACTGCACCATCTAATATTATTATTATAAATTATGTAAAAAAATGTACGAAGAAATTCATTTCGTCCAAAAAGTAAAAAATACTCCACTCTCGAACAAAAAAATGTATCCAAAATATTTTACACACACTTTCTAAATTTCAAACTATTTTTCACCGCGAAACATCGATGTGAAACGTTTACGTGCGAATCTCGATATTCGCATAAACTACGAACAAGCATCTCTCGTCAAAACTATTGCAATCAGAATTGTTATGCGTAACTATTACAGATTGAAAAGAATGAAACGGTGAATCGGTTTTGCGTTAAGAGAAACTTCCAATCGACAGACGCAGCATTTCGTTGCAAAGTCGTCTTGTTTCTGAACTTCAATAGAACTCGCAGCAAGAATTTCAATCGAACGGATGGAAATCCTGCGGATTACGGGAAATTAGTTCAGAGTAATTCGATTGTCATTTGTTTACGCCGGCTTGAAACTCGGGAACCGTCGGTGAAACGCGTTCAAGAATCGACCGAAAGTCGTCACTTGCTCGCAACGACGTAACGAGATGCGATCAAAGCTGAGGAAATGACTAAACGCGCTGTTGCTTTGAACGATATTGACGAACCGTTTGCCTGCGACACGTCGCATCGCGTGTGCAAAAAATATCGTGGAAAAATCTGACACCAAGCAGAAACGTTTCGGAGGAATTTTTTAATTCCGTTCGTATCTTTTTAAAAAACTGTTCAACTTCTGAATTGATTGTGAAATTGATTAAATAAAATAATAATAGGGTATAAAATTGGTTAAATAAAAATGGAACAACAAACTGTAGAGTTGATTGAATAAAAATATTGACTATAATCAATTGGTTATAAAAATTAAAATAAATTCTGCAGAAAGTTATCAAACTCTCAATAATCTGAAATTGAGATTTTTATTTGAAACAAAACGTAGCTTCATTTTTATTCTTTCTATTTTACAGTACCTTTTCACGGTTTATTTGATAGTGAATAGGATAATCAATATTTAAAATTTTTTGTAATTTTAGTACAATAAAAATGAAACCATGGCTTGACTTCTACAGAAATTCATGTAACGAATTCTTTTATTACTACTTTATATACAAATACATAAAATGTAACATTGCAATAAAAAAAAATATCAGCAAAGATGTACTTATCGTTAGATTGTGGATTTTCGTGCATTTATAGAAAATTTAAAAGTTCAAAAACATACAGAATGCGCATAATACATTCGGAGTATGTAATGCTGATTACAATATTCAATGAGTAGAGTAAATCTCAGTTCAGATTCAGTTCCTTTAGTTGCCCTGATAAAATTCTGAAATTGCATGAACTTGCGCAATCTACTTATCACGCTTCCTTTCTTTCCTTCGCGTAAAAGCATACACTGTGCCTATGTTTATTTAATATTACAACATTTATAGAAGATCAGTTGGTGTAAAACTTTTGCACGATATTGTATTGACATAAATCGCAATTATTTCCACAAAATGACATGCACATATACACATATTCATATGTATACATATATATAAATGGAATTTTTTTTAATAGTTGTTTAGAGTCGCAACGATTGTCTCGTATCTGTTAGATTATTTTTATCATCATTAAGTGAGACATTGTTGCAATACTTTTGTGAGTAACCAAGGAATTATTGCAACGTAACACGCGAAAAATTATATTGATCTGGCAAGCGATTGATCTTTCAACACTTAAACAGAGCAATAACATTGGAATGTTTTTTTTATCACTGAAGTGATTTTAGCGGAGGTAACTCAGAAAATCGGGCCTCTTCAGGTGCAACGCTAATGCAACGAAAATTAGCGATTGGTTGATTTGGATCACGTGATTCGTGAGGGGGCGTGGGGTAGACCTCGAATAAGAGTGGCGTTGTCTGGTACTGAGCGATCGCGCATGTAATTTGTTTTGTATCGATTCAAATGTTTGCATATGAATAAAATTTTATGGCAAAAAAGTCGTCTTCATTTCCTAGTCAGAACAGTTGCTTCTGGGCCTTTCAGTGAGACGAATCGTACTGGGGTACAAGTCGTGCAGTTTTTTTTTTTCATGTTCATAATGTTAACAAAACGATGATAGACTGTTGAAACGTGTCACTGCAGTTTATGATCAAAACCGACATCATGCATTGTTGTACTTCGCAAAGCGTATGTCGTTCGAACGATTCTGAAAAATGGCTCGATTTTGGAACTCCATTTTGAAAAATTAGCAGAGATTTTGTAATACAAAAAGGTTAATTTGTACGTGACATGAAAATTAAATGCTTTTTCATGGTGGATGTAACATTTTTGATTATCATCGTGATGACATTAAGTAGTCTATTTAGGATAATTATTTTATTATCAATAATTGCGAATTTTTATGTGTTTATGGAAAATTTGAATGTGTACACATTATTTATATAATATTAAAAAACGTATAAATTATTTAAAATAAAATATTTAATAAATGGAATAAATTTTCATTTTTGTCCCATTTTTTTTAATTATATTCTTAAAAATGTACAAATGCATAAAAATCTGTAGTCCAATTAAAATCAAAGATTGTGATCAAATATAATTTTCTTTCTAACTAATAATAAAATAATACATAAAATAATAAATAAAATATTATAATATATAATGGATACATTATTATTGTTCATGTTTTGAAAAACAGAAACTCTTTTCCTACCTACAGCATGTATGTAAGTAAGGATTATTGCGTTGAGAAAGACGGTAAAGCTTAACGACGATAGCTGATTTTACAAGTCAGATTTTCCTGAGATTGACGCAATACGAAGATAAAAGTTTCATCTTAAACAGCACAATGAACAGTGCTTACGTTTTAATGTATCTCTAGAAAGAGATATACCGCCCTTATTTCAAGGAGCGTTGAATAGTACGAAGCAAGATCGCATTGTGACTTACTGAGCTCCTTACGAAACCTTAAATATTGTCATAGAAACGTTAGAAGAAGTTTCCTTTCACGCATGGAAATTCGTTAAGATGGAGCCGGCATTCTGACAGCAACAGAAATCGTTCCCTTTTCCTTTCTTGTAATCAATTCTTGCAACGCGGTTTTCTACGATGAGAATTTTAAACTTTTTCTACAAAGAATTTTAAACTTCTGAAATTTAGGTATATGAGATACGATGTATATTAACAAAGATATAATGTAAATTATTTCAATTGCTTGATTATTTTATAATTTTTTTTTGCAAACACTTTTTTCTTTTAGTAACATTAATGTAAGTTGTACAAAATTAATCTATTGTCAATTTTAAATCTTCAAATTTCTAAATGTTTGTAAATTTAAAAATTCCATTGCTTCTATAAATAATGTATCCAAAAGTTTCATCGTATGAAACTATTTTATATTATCTTTAATTTCCAAATTTTTATCAATTAGAAGTTTCAAGTCGTTTGTAGAATTTTATTTTTATTTTTATAGTAATTCTTATATTATACAAGAAATTTATAGATTTAATAACGTAAAACTTGTCTTTAATCCGATAAATATTAAGACATTGAAAGTTACATAACTATTGAAGGATTTTATAAATATAAGTTCATTATTATCAAGAATAAATGAATTGATAGTTGTATTACTATAACATTTATACTTTTATTTTAACATGTTATTTTAACATATTAAAAACTATTGAAATGAATTTTCATCTCTATCTCATGAGTGATGTTAAATAATCTTTTCGTAATGTTTTGATCATTCGGTTTTTTTTTTTTTTTTTAATAGACGCGAATAAAATACCTAAAAGCGTAAAAACACGTGAACTTTGATTTTTCGATATTTAGAAAATTATTAATTACTTCGATGTGCTTTTGATATCTAATTTATTTATTACTATTATTTCAATTTCTAATTCCTCTAATACTTGAATATTTATATTTTCTAATATTTTAATATTCTCAATATTTATATTATTTCTACTTTAATATTAAATTTTTTATTATTTTCATATTATTTTATTATACTGTTATCTTAATATTTAACATTTGAGTAACTTAGTTTATCAATAGAAAAATATGTCCACATCCTATAAATATATTATAATTCTATATAAAAAATGTAAAAATAAATATATCCTATAATTAATAAAATGAGATTTTCAGCTGAATAACGAATTGAATACTTGTAATGCTATTGTCCGTTTCAACCAGTACGTAGTAAGAAACATTAAAAGCGGGGAAGATATAGTTGCATGAAATAAAAACACGGCGTGCGCGTAATTTTATGCGAGGCCGGATTATGTTAAACTAATCCGTCGCAATGTAATCAAAGGGAAGCAAGATAAAAGAAAAGCGTAACTCGTCCGGCTGAAGCTGATGCGATTCACTAATTTTACGCAACGAGAAGCCCGTGCTTCGTTCTCGTCCTTGTGTTATAAACGAAGGAAGACTTCGAGGAAGGTATGTCGCAAATTAGAATGGACGTGAGAGACCCCGCCTAAACTTGTAACTATTACTTATCACCGTTTGCTATCAGTTCTTTGAAGGCAATCATCTTTCTACGGGAATAATCGATTTGACTGCGGGTTTTTATGCATTTATTTGGAAATTTTCATATACGAAATTTCACATAGTGCGCATGGTATGAAATTCATTGTAGATTGGTACGTGAAAATTCTTTATCATTCTACATTCTTTTGATTATTTTACATCGTTAAATTTCGTATAAATGTTATTTATTTATTAAGATAAAATCCAATTTTTAAGATAAAATCCAAAGTTCTAATGTTTAACAACATTCATCCATTTTATACGTAAGTTAATAGATACTATAAATATTACAAGAATAGTGTTATTATAAACATGTATGTAGTATAATTTAGCACATAAATATTTGACTATAAATATTATAGTAATAGTTTAATATTTACATATATATAAATTTTATTGTTACATATTTAAATTATATTATATTGTGTGTATTTACTATTACTTTCATTGAACTAGACTCAATAATGACCAGACAATAATTAAAATTTTCAATAAATTGTAGACTTTTATGGATTTACATGAAATGATGTTGCCACGTAGTACTGAATTAATACTCTTCTTTCAACAAAAATAAAATAAATCTCCTGCGCTAAACGTACACGCTCTTCTTCTCTTTTTCGCCAAAGATCGTTAATTTAAAAAAACGTAAAACGCGAAAACTTTAATTAACCGCGGCAAAGAAACGTCAGATAACCAGATTCGAACGAACTCACGAATAAAGAACAAAAGAACAAATTGCACTTGTCCGGTTGAATAGGCAGCCAGCTGCCGATACAATCTTCATTCGCGGAATATCGAAAGCATTAGACGGTCAAAGGATAGAAACGAGCCACGAGGGTAGAGGTTTCAAAGAAGCTACGACGGCTATTTCTCTTTTCTTCTTCTATTCAGAAATCGGTGGAACTCGACGATGCAGAAAGTAGTCAACGCGTGTCCTATTCGCGAGACCATTTCGCGACCTGGCAACCATTTCGTCGCCGACATCGATAGACTATTTCCCGTGTGCCTTTTGTGTCGGAGATAACGTGCCGAATAGATTGCCCTTGTAGTTGGCAGAGTGCGATAAACCTTGCGCCTAATGCACCTCCTCGTGACGATCGAAAAGATTCTTTTCTTATCGTTGGAGATCTCCAACACAGTCAAACATTTTGCTTGTAGTTGATTGGTTGAATTTTGTCAAAATCTAATTATTATTTTAAATCACATTATTTTATCATTTGAATGAAATATTTGAAAATGATATTATATCTTATTATTAATAACATATTATCTCATTTTAATTATTATCTTGATGTAATAATTTGTCTATAAATTTAATAATAAATAATTGAAAATGATTAATTTCTTTCTCATAAATAATTTTTGTGGTAGGAGTGTCTCTTAATTTATTCTATCGAATTAAAAATTGCTTGAATTGGAGTTTAACGCAAATTAAAGTCACTTTTCCCACGTTTTAAAATGAAAATAATGAATTAATGGAAAAGCAAATTCTCGTTTTTCATCTTTATTTAAAATAAAATTCGCTCAATCTCTTAAATTGAGGTAAAATTTTAAAAAATTTAAGGTAATTTGGAAATCTAATTCTTTTTCAAATTTTCAGTTTACAGCAAAATATTTTCTCTGTATTTATACACTTTATTACTCTGTCATCTAAATAAAGTAAACATAGTTACAATTATTTAATATTTAAATATTATTTATTATATAGTTACGTAAGGAAAAATTAAAATTCTAAAAATTTTTCATCAAATTGAATGCAACGAATCAAGTAAACGTGTCAAATTACAATGTGTCGAAATAAAACACGTGATGGAATAAATTTGCAATAGAGTAGCTACTAATTTGCGATCTGCCCTTCACTTTGTGTCGTTGCCGCGTTGCACCATATAATTCAACCAATACACGCACACCAACTTATGTAGTTCCATTGTACGTCATCTTAATTGGTCTACTCAACACGCTGTTCAGTCGTCGTATTTGGATTCATACGGTGTGCACCACTTATGCATACTCCGAACAGAATATAATGCAATGTTCCATAGTAAATATTCTAATCTATTTCAAGCGACATCATCTTCGTATAGGATAACAAGATTTGTAAGCTTCGTTGAGTATGAGCTGTACGTACGTGATTTTTCCTGTGATAAAATATGATAAAATATTCTATAATTGTCAATTTGCATGTCGAAATGTTTCCATTTATTTATTTTAGATTTGCTATTAAATTCATTTTTCATTTGGTGATATAGAGTTTAATTCTATACTCGTTTGTAATAATTTTTTATTTAAAGAAAAGTAGTTTGTAAAATATATAAGAAAGTGAGAAACCAATCATTCTTTAGTTAATAATTTACTCTGCTTTATTTTGTTAGTTATATAATATATTTTCTGTATTATTGTTGATGGAACAGTGCTGATACGAAAAGAGATACTAAGATAACGAGATATTTCGATTGTAAAATGCGCAGACAATAAAATAAAAAATTTTTTTTTATTTGTTTATGGAACTTTCTGTTTAATTCAACTAATATAAAATTTTATTATAAAATTGTAATAGTATAAAAACTTTCTATATAAACGAACTCTATAATCTACATCTAGTTAGACAGTACAATAATATTTTTTGATAGGAAATAAATTAGAAAGATTTAAAAATAAATCATTGTGTCACAAAATATATAGGAGATATTTGTAAGATCGATTTTAGACACCAAGATAACGAGGAAATAGATTTGTGTTTCAAGATTTTCAAGACTTTTTAAATATTTAATCACTAATTCAAAAATTATGATATTAAAAAGATATATTTAAAACTTATGGTTCAAGTTATAAATAAGTTTTCGCTTTTCCTAAAAAATATTTACTTTGACAAAGAACACACGGTCTTAAAAACTTTTAATTGCCTGTAAATTCGTAGTCTGTACTAAACTTTCATTCAACAACATGATTTAAATTCAACGTCTTTAATCTTCTGAGATCTCTCATAACGTCATTCATATCAAAATTCTCATTTTCAATCTTCTTAAATCGCAAAAACAGAAATAAATAAGATATATCCAGATATTAACATTAGCTTGTATAAATCCTAATTGTATATATTGCAAAATACATGTTTAAATGAAAAAGATTTTATTTTATGAAAACGTTTCTAGTTATTTTTTCTCGCATCTCGATTATCCGTACCTCGATTTATCCGGGTCGTTTGTCTCCCGATTACGCCGATTAATCGAAGTCTTACTCTACGTCCATATCCTATGTCATTTATTTTAGTTGGCAGTTCTTAGAGTAAAGGACGTAAAGTGTAAGTGAGATAGAGAGAAAAATTCGTCAACTTCTTCGCTAGATTGGTAGATTTTTAACATAAAATACTATTTTTTATATAAGTTGAGAAATAAACTTTAAACGACATTTTTGTATACGAATTTTTTTTTTCGTTGCCTTCATGTCTACAATAACACCATAAAAAATATTGGTCGTTAGTAATTAATTATGAAACAATTGAAAAATTATAGAACTAATTTCAAAATTATTTATTTAACTGAACGTCTCAAAGTTGTAAAATAAAATATGTATATTCTAAAAGAATTTCACTAGTACGTGATAATATCTTCATCGATTGAATAACGTATAAGATGTAATGAATATTTCACTAATTATAATTCATTGCTCAATTCTCTCGTTAATTCGTATATAACATTTTATAACAACCTTATTTATATAAATGAGTCATGTCAGAAGATCAAATTACGAATTTGAATTTTTGACAAAATCCTAATTCAAAGTTAATTAACTAAAGCTTCATTAAAATTATTTAAATTTTAACAGAATTAAAATCTTATTTGAATAGTCGAATAATTAATTTTTGTCATTAACCGACTAGATAACTAATTTATTAAATTACTGTGTTACTAAATTTTAAATTACAAACTTCAACGAAGTTGATTATTATGCTGAAGTTGTTAGCATGCTTTCCATCCACGTTCATAAAGTTCATCCATTTTTTTTTTTCCGAAAAATAGATATTCCATTCAAAAAATATTGCCATCGTGTCCAATACAGCCGATATTAATCTTCGAAATTGTTTGACACGTTCTCCATGGTGGTAGCAGTGATGATTAAACGCTTGCCAATTCGTTCAATTGAATTATAACCAATTTTCACTATTTCCTCGAATGGCCGTTGGAAACCAGGCGGAAGCGATCGACACGTTACGGGTTTACGCGCGCCGGTTAAAAATGTCGGCTCTCTCCCAAAACAGAGTGACGATCCAACTTGTATATATGGCCCGAGTGAGACATTACCACGTAAAAATATATACGGTTTCTGCGGGAGCATTAGAGCTAGTAAACTACCCGCAACGAGCAATAACTTTCCTCGGCCACGCGTAATGGCCATAAAAACCGACGGTGTTTCACCATGAATGAGATTTACAAAATAATTCGCACGAATCTTTACCATCAGGAACTATTCCAAACTAGATTCTTTTTCGACTGTTCAGAAAATTATACGTGAAAAAATAAACCGAAAAGAAAGAATTGAATTTTTTCATTATTTGTCTTCGAATCGTCAACGACCTTATAGTTGACACTGTAATGTTTGATTTAATTTATTTTAATTTTAACTTACATAATTTAATTCTACATTAATTTTAATTCTAATTTCATCTATTAACGAAAAAAGAATAACAGGAATTGAAGAAAACTCGAGTTTCAAAATTATATAATATCATGTATATGTTAATTATATACAGGATGTTTCGAAGTTTAGTGTTCAAATTTTGCTATAGATAGTAGCTGTATAGATCACATAGCTCATAAATGCTTCATTAAAAAGTTATAATAAAAACGTGATTAATGCGAATAATTTCAACCATGAATTAATCGAGGAAAAGCAATCTCTTAGTCTCGTAGATCACCAGACGTTACATTTCCAGATTTCTACTTGTGGAAATACAGCCATTATCTTTAAGAACAAAAATTTACAATTCAGAAGTATTTCAAAGAACAAATTCTGAAATAAAAATATTTTAGTCTTTCTTCTTAATTTATTTTGTTCGCGTGGCATTATTTTCTCTTTTCAGTTGCACCACGAGTTAGATGACACTGCGTACACATATGTACGAAGTGCGATGAAACGCAGAATGGTTGACACGTTCTGTTTGAAAACGAAAGAAGATTAATTGTTGTATGAAATTATTTATCGCGTCGGAGATTCGTAAAAGGGGTACACAAAGGTTGACAGGACGTTAAAGTTGAATGAAGATTAATTGTGGTACAATCATTTACACACTTCTATTCATAGGCATTAAGCCACGTACTGATGTATTCAAGTTAAGAGAGAAAAAATTAATGAATTAGTTATAATTCTGTAGCGAATTGTTACAAAGCAACAATTTTTAGTATCTCTAAGTAATTAAACTATCCCAAATGTTATAGAAAAGTGATAAATTTATAAAAAATTTTAATGTGCCAGAGTTGCATAAAATACACATAATAAGAAAAAGTATCTAAAATATAGTGTTTCTTGTATTTGGTACGTAAATCTACTGTATTCTCGAAAATATAAATTTGCTGTTTAATTATAATGAACCTCTCTGATAGTATTGTTTTTATTGTGAACCGTTTATGTACGTACTAATTTGTTATAAATACTTATACTCTGTGTTGAATTTCAATATACTTTAAGATATTATTGCATGTACTTACTTTTAGCAAAGGAAATTATTTTGAATTGACAGTTATTTTAGTGAAACATAACATATATCAATCATATATCATCTTTTTCATTTTTAATCTTCCAAGAACATCTAATGTCGATGACTTGGATCTTTTGATAATTTTTAGATAATTTTGATATTTTTATAGAGTTAAATTATGTTAATAATAGTAATTAGGTAAGTTTAAAAATAATCTTTATAACTTTAAATTATGGTAATAAATGAGCACTATTAATTTTGTTTATAGATATCACAGACTTTGCTTCTGAAAGATTGAAAACAAAATTTTTACCCTTATTTTAATTACTGTGCGCGGTTTCAAGTAACAAGTAACGAGCTATTTTGCATAACGTGTTAAAAACTACGTGAACATATGTTACTCACAAGTGTGTCTTCATGTTATACACGTACACGAGTATTTCTTAATTTAAATATGAAATTTTTTTTTTTCCTTCTAAATCCATTTTTAATATCTATTTTCTCATTGCATTCTTCTTTACACGGACATTAACGTTCGTTATAATTAACATTCTGTACAACTACGTCAGAATAATACTTGCTAACAAAGTTCAAACTAAAAGCGAAGCAAACACGTGAATTTAAATGAATTTCATGATAAAACTTTTACGATTTTTGTATATTTCGGAAAATTCAATATTCAAGTTTCTCAGCCAGATGGTAAATTGATTCTGTTCACCTGTACCCCTATTTTGCAAAAAATCGAACGAAATTGTTAATATTAAGCCATTATCGACCATAAATTGATTAATGATCATATAAACGGGGAAAGTAATGCCGGAGGCATAATATGTAATTGTAATATTGCCGCTGCTTTTGGCCGTCATAAATTAGCGTTCGCTATGTTGAGTGGTATTAATATTTTGCCATGCATCTACGTTAATCCAGCAGTTTCTAATAAACTGCAAAATCTATAGAAAGGATATTTTAATATTTTACGACTTAGTAGTCATTTATTTTTTGTGCTAATATGATATATGTTTCTTATAAAATTTTATATTATTTTGTAGCATTTCTTTCAACGTGTAGTATACATCATTAACATTTTTGATAAGAAAATATGCCATCATTCATTTTCAAGTTTCTTGACAAGCAGTACATTACTTTAATTGCTATTTTATCACAATTAGATGTGTTCAGTGCATCATTTTTTTTTTTAAGATGTGTGTCTTGGAAATCTATTTATAGTTTTGAATATAACTGTAACAAGTAAAAATCCAAAACAAATCATCATAATGTTGGACAAAATTGGAGAAGATAAAATCATGATATGAAATTGCACATCTACACTTGAGAGTAGGATTCATGTGAATCTTCTACACAATTGAATGTCCACTTGAATTTAGTCCATTTTTTATTAATAAGAGTTGATATTTTTATTTATTTTGATTCATTTTTTCACATTAATTTTTACTGTTGTCGCAATTTGGTGCCAAAAAACTAGAAATTAAACTAAAAAAATGGGAGAGTCAATATGTAATTACAAGGAAATATGACGTTTGAAGTATTGAAATAATTAGTCAAGAAAATAATGATGCAAGAATTTGTAAAAATTATTATTTAGATATAAACTCCTTAAATATTTATTCTTTCTATTTTATTTTTAATATTTTATGTATTTCTACACACCATATATGCATTCTACTTATTTTGAGAAACAAAATAGTAATGCAGACTATATGCAAGTGCATATTGCTGTATAACGAATATTGAATATTAACACTAAAAAGGTTTTCACGAATTGATTTCGCACGTTCGTTTTAAAGAGAAACCGATAGATCGCGTGGAAAAGTACTATGAAAACGTGGTTTCAAAATGAAACCACGGAGCCAGAAAGGGTTAATGCAGCTTTTCGGTAACCTTCTGAGCAACATCTACTTCGTTAGATCGAAGTTTCAAGTTTTATAAAAAATTCACTGAAATTTAATGATGATTCATCGTTCGTTTTATTCTTTCGTTCGATCTACCTTTTTATAATAAAACAATTATGTATAATATAATAAAATAGTCTGATATATATAATAATGTATTTATATTAATGTAATACTTTTAATTGCGAAATTCTTAATTATTATACCTGTACAGTTAGAAACAAACACACTGATAAATTTCGAATACTTAAGGTAAAGAAGAAAAGTTCTTGAACATTTTATGAATCTTAGTTAGTTAATTAAAGTGGAATCATTTCTAAAATATTAACAATTAATCAAAAAAATGTCGACATGAAAATTTATAAGAATAGTAATGTATTAATTAATTAAAATTCAATGATTTCTAATATGTTGCTAATGTTCTTTACATTTATTTCAAAGCGCATATAAGTAAGTCGAAAACACAATCTTATGAAAATCTATAATGTATAATCACAATATGTAAAGTGAAATTGAAACTAATTCTGATTATAATTATAATAGTAATAATAACAATAATAATAACAATGCATTGTCTACATTCTAATTATGTAATGATACAGTAGACTTCGTGATCTTTTATTTCAATTTACTTGTGTTTTTCAATCAAGCAAACTTAATTTAACAAGTATAGTTTTTTCAGAATATCTGCAATATTAATTAATAAATAAATTAGTATGCCTATAGAGTATTTTAAATACTTGATATTCATAGATGTACGTAGACCTTCGTGACTGATTTCATTTAAAATTTGTGCTATTTTATATGTAATAATCTAATGATAAACTACATAAATGCTCGGTTCAACAAAATCTGATAATCGGAAAAAATATTTTAATAACTTAACGTGCAGTTACTTCGAAGTTTGGCTAACGTGTTCTGAAATTTTCTTATTTAGACTATCCTACTTTCCTCTCGTAAACAACACTACTCATTCCTCGTTTAGTATTCTCAGCAGAAGAATCTCGTTCTTGTTTCTTGTTGCATTCAAGCTTCCTGTCCCCTAGCAGCCGCTCTAGTTTTTTTCCTCATTTTTATTGCTAATTACGAACGAGCTGTTTCAGAATTTGGGTCATCCACTCAACTTCTGCTTGTTAGGACAGAGACGAAGATGCACCATCGGATTCTGCCAGAATTCATCCATTCCCTTCTACTATTTTGCATTTCTATATCACACGTGCGCTGCGCTATTTTCAGTTAAAATAATTTGCATGCTACGTGTTTGAGAACTAATTGTATATATTCTGCGATTAACAAAATTGTTTATTGAATTCTAACGAATGTGATGTTAAACAAGGTGGATAATCAGCAGATCGTTCGTCTCAAAGTGATAGCACGTTTGAATGTAAATTTTTCCTCCTTGGCAGATTTTATTTTTAATTAAAGTAATAGTTTAATTTAATAACTGAACTCTTTGCGTTCCAAATGCAAAATTAAAAATCTTAAAAATCTGTCTTGAGATATTAGTACTTTATAGAAACTTACTTTATTCGATAATATTATATTTTATATAATACAATATATCCAGGTTTCTAGGCACTACTATAGAAAACTGAGAAAATACAAAAAAATAAATAAAAAGAAAATTCACTTTTTCTAAAATCCTTAGTTTATAAGCCTCTCTTTATCGCCAAAATACAGAACACTCTTACAAGTAAACAGCCAGTTATTTGGAATTTCTTATCAACGCGACCTTTTGAGATTAATTTATCGAGAAGATAGTATGAATCATTCGAACGAATACAATACGGAACATCAAACGGAGGATATAAAACACCTGATAAAACGTATGATCCCCTTCTTGAAACCGTGAAATTCCCCTCTTGGGGAATTAAAAAGAAACAGATGGACAAAAATACGATTGATTCTTCATAACAGGGACATGACATACGTGACTCGCATTCTCCTAACAATAATATATACTGGGTATCCCTTACTTTTCCGGAAAAATTGTGGAAGCGTAATCTACAAGTGAAGATAAGAAGTTTGTAAATGCTGTGTGTCAAAATTGTAGGCGAATATTGAACACCTGAATTAATTCAAAGCTTAATCATCTTACGTTCGTTGATTTCTGATTTATAAAGAACACTATGAATGAAACCGGAAAGTTTAACTGTGTATAAGTATATAACTGTAAATAACTTCTGTATATAATACGAAATACACGCGAAGAATTCATTCAACGAGTTGATAATTCAGTTGCTGAGACGAAGCAAAATTCTCAAGAAATTCAAAATGTAATAAATTTCATTACACCGTTGCACTGATGTCGTGCAAAAGGTGATTATTTTGATTAAAAATTTAGATTATGCTCGTACAATTTTTTCAACAAAATAAGAAACATCTTGCAGTAGTCTTACAGCAATGAAAAACGAACTTTTAAAATCGCTTGACATCAGAATTATTAATCCCTGCTCAATATTTCACAATAAAAAAAAAAAAATGAACAACATTCAAATTCAATTTAATCTGTATTTGTCAGTTTCCATCTTTCCAACGCCATTCGTAACACATTTCGCATATCCCTGTTGAAAAATTGTTGCATATTCTTTTGAATATTATTTAACTTCATTCGAAGTGATCCGGGGTTATGCCGCGGTTTTTCAAGGGCTGAAAGTAGTAACTATGATGGCGCAGGTGCCCGTTTCCGGAGACGCAACTTCCGATTTTATCAGAGATTCCGGCGAGTAGGCAATTCGACTTTTACGGCCACTTGGTGCGAACTTCGAGGATATGCGGATGTAAGTGTAGCCACCTAGTTTTCGATTAAACGGCCTTCTCAACCTTTTGGCTTTATGTTGCACCGAGGCTACCGAGTCCTGTCTATTTAAATAGAAATGAAGTCATTGCGGTTCGTTAAACAATATTGTGCCTGAATGGAAAATATTCTGCGCTCAATGTTAGTTCAACAGATCGTTCGCGTTTCATTCGCAGCAACAGCTGTTAATCGAACTTTTGATTGGAGAACGATATTTTCGTTAGCTCTGGAATCGATCGCGTGTTCCTTTTGTCTGGGATTCTCAATCAGCGGATAATTCCTAAGACGGGAATTTCACAAGAGAAAATAATCACGGTTTTATCGTGTAAAATACATTTAGGTATTGCGATTCGATCGTGGTATACACTTACGAATGAAACGAAACAATCACGGGTTTCTCATTAACTGTGACCTCCGCTGGAATTAAATGCATTTAAATAAAACCACTGAATTTTCAGTATTGATATCTTAAAATAGAAAATTTTTATTTGGAATGCAAAACATTTTAGAAATAGTAGAGAACGACATTTTAACATGTGACGGGAAGAATATGTGAAGTAAAGAGAATTGAAAACCACTGATTATGTTTGAGATTAGATTAAATTATAGGATTATATGTATATTTCTTGTTTTATTTTTTTTAATTTTATATATATAAGTTGACTCTTTGTCTTAAGAGGGTCTTCGTTATTTTCAATCTTTGTTCTAATTTCGGAATTAAGAATTTTCTTAAAGTTTCACTTTTAACATTTCTTTCAGTTCGTTTCAATCCAGTCAAACAGGGTCATATATCTTTTTTTAAATATAGTAAAATTTACTGACGATTTTTATTACTTGTAATCATAATATTTTTGTTCGTTACAGTAACCTTGGAATTTTCTTAAATATCTACGTTTGAATTTCTTTTAGTTTATTTCGATAGCTATTAGGACAGAATATTTTTTTTAAATAGAATTAAGCCGACTGATGGTATTTATTATTTTCAATTATGGTATGTCTATCAGTTTTGGAATTAAGAATCTTCTTGAAGTTCTAATTTGTATGTTTTTTTCAATTTATTTCAATTCACCTGAGATAAATGTAATTTTAAAGATAATTGGTTTTGTTATTTTCAATCATGGTATTTCTGTTACCTTTGAAAACGAGAACTTTCTTGAAGTTGTTGCTTTTCATGTTTTTTTAAGTCTTCAAGTTATTAAAATATGATTTCTATTGAAATAATATAATTTTCAATGAAATTTGCGACACCGTTATAACAAAATTAAACGAAATTCGCGTTTATAATAAAATTTTTCTTGCAACTGAATCACGCAATTTGTGTTAGCAGATTCAATTGAATAAAGTGGTAACCATTTTATGCCTCCTCAACACAAGAGGACTACCTCAGCCGTTTTTCAAAAGCCAGAAATACTTCAAACTGCAGAGCTACGTCAATATCGTTATTACTTTCATATTTAGCCTCATTATTAGAAGCATGTACGATATTATGTACAATTTCACTTTTTAATTTGAGAAAGCTTATTAAATTCTTCTATAACAGGTTATTGTAATAAGTTCCTGAAAGCACACTTCCAAACTTTTATATTTGTATTTATTAATTATTTTGTACTAAAGATTATTAATATTCAAGACACAGTCTCGCTATATTCAAGCTACTTAATTATTTTTTATTTCATTTATTCGTAATATTAGTGGAGTTTATAATATTATTAGAAGTACTACTATAATTAATAAATGATTTTCAATGTTTATAATTTATCTGATTTTTATACATTTGTGAAGAATCTAAACACGTAAAAATACACGATATTTACTTAATATTCAAACATGTATAAGCTGTCTAAAATATAGTTGGAATTATAATAATAGAATTATATAAGATTTTCTATATAATTTTAATGTTTTACATTTTTTGAAAATATATTTCCATGTAAATATTTTTATATTAACCAGCATCACATGTACTACAATATTTACAAAATCTTTAATCGCATTAATACAGTTAACATACCGTTTCGATTCTGACGATGTTGGAATTCTGTGTAAATGGTACTATTAAATTTAAATTAAGTTATGTACATTTATACGTCGTCCCTATAATAGAACGTTCAGCGTTCAGATAGTGAGGTATTCCGATAATAGGACTTAGAAACTAAATTGTCTCACCTCAGTAGACAATATAATACATATCACAATACATAGAATTTTCGTATATTCAGAATTTTAGAAAGCATTTACAGATGTTCATGTCATTTATTGAAATTGCTAAAATTACTAAATTCGAAGTTTATTAAATTTATCAAGCTTAGATTGATTGAAATATCATGTTATAGTCTGGTTATATCTCTAACAACTTGTGAACGTAATTTAATACGTTATTATAGTTTGTGAATTGTATCAGTTACTAATTGGAAAATGTTATGTTATCAGTGAACTGATCATTATCTAGCTAATGATCAATATTGTAGAGCTCAGTCGATAGTGACATTTATAATACCACCATTCACGTAGATATGAAAGCAGTGGAGACTACAATTAGCGAAATGAATTGTTACAAATTGTATAGTGATTAACTCTTTGAGTGTTTAATACTATAATAAAGTATTATATAGATAATCATGTAATCAACAATAAAATTAGTTTAGTTGTTAAAGATTCAAACAAGATAAAATATTACAACGTATTAAATAATATATTACATATTAAAAAGTTATATGTTTAAAAATGAATTCATTCTTAATTTTTTACATGCTTTTCGTCCACCGTTAAACTGTCAGACTTTTGATAATTTATAATTTAATTTGATAATCGAAGCATTCAAACGGTTAATAAACTGCAGTTTTTTTTATGTTTTTATAGAAAATTTTACATAAAATATACAAAAATGTATAAAGTATTTATTACAGTATATATGTATAATAGATAAAATAAATTTCTGTTTAGGATTCATTTCCTTAATTACAATAGTTTCAAAATATTTCGGTACATTTAATGAAAAATTATCGATATTTTGAACTCTTATTAACTTTGTGAGAAAATCATACAAATTTTAAGAGATCGTTGTAAAGGGGAAACTTTAATTCTTCGATATTTTGAAATTTGTTGTACGATTTCGTTTCACAAAGTTAATAAGAATTTGAAATGTCGAAATGAATGTGTTTCTGAAATCACTGTCATAAATATTAAGTATAACATATTTAAAAATTTTCAATTTAGTAATTAAACACTGTGAACATTTAGAGTTCGTTTATAGCTTCAATAATATTATTTATTCGAATAAAATTTCAAAGAAGTATATTTTCATTAAAGTGTAAAAGTCTGACATAACAATATGAAAATAAAAATACCAATGTGAACTAATTATAACATGAATTCATAGATATTTTTCTCTCGTAAATTGATATTTACAATCGAAACCATAATTCTCTGTACAAGCGTAACAACTTCATTTCAGAAGTCTGATCTGTTTTGTATATTATGTTCCTTTACTGGCGGAACAGATACAAAGCTTGTCCTAAAATCAATGTCGAGCAATAGCAAGTTTCAAGTATCGACACTTCTTGAAACGGAACAAGTTATTGCATATACCGCCGTACAGATTTTAGAGTCACGCGTTTCAAAAATGTACATGTATATTGTAATATAGGTATATTTAAAAAAAAAATTTATTATTTTATAAAAAAAGATTCAAAATTAAATTTTGAAATAATGAGCTTTAGTAAATAACAAGGTAACAGAGATTTTGTTATATAGTCTAAATAACAACTATCTATTTGTATATAGACCAAATTGTAACTAATTTTAATTGAATATCAATTATTTATTTAAAAAAAGGAATTAATGTCATTTTTTATTACATAATGAATGACGTACTATTTTGTATGAAATTCTCAATTTTATTGATCAAGTATGGGATTAACACGATGTTTAATCATGTCAAAAATCAATAATTTGTCAAAAGAAAATAATATAGATAGTCGCGAATTTGAAAAAGAAATTTTTAAATTAACACTTACAACTGTCATTATATTTAAAATTAATATTGTTAATAATCAAAAAAAATTTTGCTACCAGAAGAGATTTTCGAAATATGTTTCATTTTTTCTCCGTGCTGGGCAATAGTACAATCTCTGTTCAAATTTTATTCGTATTTTCAGAAATCGTAGAAATCAAACATAAAATGAAGAACATCTTGAAAATCTCTTCTATGATTGTACCAATACCATTGTGATTCATTGTATAACGAAAAAATGACAAGTTTCGTTTGCATCGCTTAATTTCCTCTCCTTTATTTTATCAAATATCTTTTTAAGAGGAAAACCTATAAAAAAATGTTTCTTTTTTTTACCACAGAATAAAAATTTGTAAGGAAAAGTATATCTTTCCATTTGAAAAAGAATCTTCAAATAAAATTTTCAAATAACACGAGGATGTTTAATAAATAAAAAGTAGTTGCTTATGACAGTTGCACTTCTCCCTCGAAACTTTTATATTAAACATTTTTGCTGAAAAAGTCTAGTATTAGAAAGAATTTTGAATAAATTGAAAGGTTCTGCTATTTATTAGCGTATATCATTAAAATCACTTGTTGTCACACTTAATTAGTTAAAAAATTTTAATATTTAAATAGCGTATGTCAAGCTTCTAAACGGTAGTTATGTTCATCGCACTTGAATAAAATAACTTTACCTTTCATCGCGAAATATCCCGTTTGCAACTAGTTAGACAGCTACTCCACAACCTAGTTCACAAAAATTCTCAAGATCACGTTCGATCTTTGTTTCTTCCGCGAACACGGATTGTTTCTCTACGTACATTGTTTCTCTCTGTTATTTATGCTCAGTTTTCACAACACGAAAAGAGTAAAGTATAAAAGAGTAAAGAAGCGTACGTGAGAAAAATTTCACGCGCAGCGTATTGTCGTAAACGTGACGTGAAATTTTACAAATGATTCAAGTATTGACCGATTAGACGGAAACAAAAGAGATTCGCTTGATATCCTTGCCCAAGTTCCGAAGTGACTGGACGCGAAGTCCGTTCCACGAGAGCACGTAACAAGCATTATCGTTTGCCAAATCCTCACAAGTCACGTATTCTCTACGACCAGTTGATAATGCAGACTGACAGAATTCTAGTGGGAATTCGATTTCAATGACGCTCCCTACTACACTTGGATTCCAGCATAAACGTATGAACGTTGTTTCATTCCGTAATCTTTTGTCGATTGTACATTGCGAAAATATGTAACTGCGTGCTACTGAATGTTGTTTATTAAGGAAATGATGTAAGAGATTATTTTTGGACGTTTGATGTGCAACAATAATGAAATTATGGCCCAACGTTGTTGTTTGAAATTCTTTCCTGTCGATTTGTGTTACTAAATTCTGGCCTTTTAATGTTGGAACTACGAAAATGAATTCCAAGAGTTTATTTTAGTATCTCGATATATTTAATATTAATATTATTTTTATTGTTTTATATTTAGTATTGTATCGTCATTATATATTTTTCATTTTGATTGGATAATTTTATGAAAGAAATTGAATTGGGGTACTGAATAGTTAAGTATATGATCCTTAATGAGGAAAACGTGTGTTTAATTACATAAAGGAATATATAAATGTATCTTTTTAATTTTAATTTCGTCAAAGAATTAATTTTAATAAAATTAATTAATTTCATTAAATTTTTTAATTTTATCAAAGAATATTCTGATGTAAATTTATGAGTGTTGCTTCATTTCTTTGATCAATTATACACTATACAGAAATAAACACATGCTATCAGATGTCGATCATCAAATGATCTAAGAAATTCTTTTTAGGACGTTTAAAATGTAACAATAGACATTTGAAGGCAATAAAATGCATGATATCTCTGTTATGTAAGCGAATCTACTTTTAATTGCATTGTAAAATATTCTCATTAAAGTTCTTTTTCTAATCTAAATTAATTAATCTAATTTATATTAAAAAGAATTAACAATCCTGTCACTACACAGGAACAATGTTATATTATCAAGAATAAAGAAGTCTTTCAGAAGAACCTAGCATAGTCATTCAACAAAGTCGTTTTGACAAGACTTATAATTGCTCGTAGAAACCTCAAACATTTGTAAGTACTTCATTAAGCCGAATGCAGACACTAACAAACAATTATTCACTAACATAACTTCATTATGTGTCTACAGACGATTCATACAGCGTGGTGTAATAAAACTTAGCTTCTGAATACCTCCGTTATTTTTAGACGTATAAAAGAATTTTGTAAACAAAAATTGTTCAGAATAAAAAAGACTATAATACGATAGTAATAATTTTTTTGTAGCTTATAGAATTTTGGAAATTGCAAGCTCACTTCCATTTTCTTTAAACTCTCCAAAATCTTTCCAGTTATACTATTATAAATATTAATAATTACTTTAATTCCTTCTATACTGAACAATAATTTGTAATGATGCTTTTTCAGATTTTCAAAAATAACGAAGATTAGACCCCCTTGTATACGTTTTGGACAATTCACAAGTAACGAGAAACAAAAATACAAGTCCAGAGACAATCCTCGAACAAATATTTGGTCTGTTCTTGGTTTCCCATTGAAGTGGAAAACAAAAGACAATATCTATAGACAACCATTTGTCAGTCAGGATTAAAGGAAACGAGTAAACTAATAGTAAATACATGATATCTGCAAACGTCAAAATACTGTAAACGTACATACTGTTGGTGTGAAGTTTAAAGATGTGAGGAATTTAATAAAATTTTCAGAAATTTGAATAGTATTTTATATATCTTTAATCTAGCTAAAGCTGTTTTGGTTTTTATTGAAAGTGCTAATATACAATTCGGTTTGTTATAGTAGTAACCACAATATTGTTGCTTCTAATAATTAGATTAGATTTTCATAGGCGTAGAAAATTAAATAGACATTTGTTTTACGTATTTGATATGATATTTTGTATACGATATGATATTTTGTATATTTTTACATATCGTATACAATTGAATAAAGTATTTTTTGTTATTCTTGTTTAATAATAACATCGGATGATACAGTGATATAATTTTAAAATTAAATTGAAGAAAGGAAATCGTGAATTGGAAGAATTAAAATTATATAAACATATAAAAGTATTTTTAACTATTTTGTAGAGTGAAAATGTTAAATATACATGTATATGTATGTATATTCTAAATAAGTTTTGTTCTTTCTATAAACACATAAACGTTAAAATTAACAAACTAATTGGAAACCTAATTCAATTTTCTCAAGAAAACGTTTAGTTGATTTGATAGCGTTCACAGGCTGAATAGAAAGCAAGTTAAGTGAAAGAATAATTAAGTGAATAGTTCAGGAAGTTGCTCTTCGTTAATCTTCTTTAATTGGCTTTCTACTAAATAAATCAATAAAGAAGAGAATAGAATGATTGATAGTTAAAGTTTAACTTTTCGAACACTAAAGAGAAGATATAATATGTATACATATGTAGTGTATTCATGCACGTATATGTATCAATGTATAAATTATCCATAAATTAATATATATATATGTACATACATATGTATATCTATACATATATAATAATACATGTTATATTATATTAATATTATATATAAATTATCCAAACCATTTTATTCGTACACTTAATTATTATTATTCGTACAAGTAATTTATTTTAAATTACTTTTAAAAAACTATTCTACATTTTAAGAAACTAATACTCATACTTTTAAGAAATTATTTTACATTTTCAATTAATTTTAATTATTCAGTTAATTACAATTATAACATAATATGTAATTTACATATTATTGTATCATTCTATACCAAATCTTATTCATAAAGATACTTTTTTAGAGACACTATCCTTGCAACCATCTTTTTATATTTTTTCGAAGTTTTAACTTTTGTTAATAATATCATGAGGACACGTAACTTGTATTATCATTTGCCAAATAGATGGAAGTCACGTATTTTCTAGGTAAATAATGCAATAGGAAAACCAGAAGTATAACGAATATTTTGATTATCTTTACGACAGTACTCGGAAGACATTAATTCCTTGAAATTTTTATACATTACACTTAAACTAAACTAAAAAAAATTTATCTAGATTCTTTCAAGAAATTATTCACAAATAAATTAGATTATATTTAGAGTATACAAATATTTAGAGTAAATAAATATATACATACTAAATCATAGCAAGTGAGATGACAGAATTTTTAATAAAAATTTTAGTTTCCATGGAATTTATACTTTTTTCTATGATATTAATCAAGCTATAATTCATCAGATTCAATACATTTCAATCATTGCGAAACAAAGTTGTTATAATTATTACAATTATAATTTTTAATTCAGTTTTACAATTGTTAGTAGATCTTTTTCATGATCTCTTTTTGACATTAATAACAAATTATTTTTCCTGTCAAAGTAGTTTCTTTGAAATCAGTGTTAAGGTTGTCAGCTTCTATTGTGTTAAATCGAAGTTTAAAAAATATATTCAAATTTATTATTGATTCATAGCTCATTTTGGCGCATAATCTATCTTATAATAAAACATATTATAAATTATAAATTATAAACATGTTATATTATAAATTTATAATAAAATTTATAATAATATTAGAATACGTTATAAATTATGTAAGAATCGCATTTTGATGGAGAATGTTTATTTATTTGTCGAAGAGTGTCTATCTTTTCTACAAAAAAATCTCTAAAAATCATTTTTTGCGTCACCCTGTACATATTTGACCTTCTCAGAAAGTTCCTTCCAATATGCTAAGGCAGCTTTTCAAGACATTAGACCGACTCTTAACTTAGCACTCTTCATTATCTCTGAATTGAAGCATTTTTACGAGCTTAGAATCCTTGGTACTCTATGAACAAAAGAAAAATGCTAAATCGAAATCATCGTCAAGTGTTCTTTATTATACGTCTTTTGCTATTATACTATTGAAAGTTATAACTAGGTTGCGGATATTTGTGCATTTTTAAATTCAGAAATCTACAGAATGATGTAAAAAATGTATTGAAATGTGTATATAAGATACCCAAAGTAAAGTACTTATAATATTTAATATACGAAACAAACTTTTGTTTAAATTCTATTTCTATATTCGCGGTATTTCTGAACAGAAAATTAACAAGAAGACTAACACTTATGATACTTTGCTGGCTCATCAGAAATGAAGGTTACTCGGAATTTTCTAAATTTTCAGCGATACGTTTTTTTTAGAAATTTGAGTAATTTAAATAAATAATTTAAATAAAATCTTCTATTATTCAAAGAAAAATATTCTGCTTTTCGTTGTGTTTTTTCCGTACGAAAATTTTTTTTTATTTCATGCAGTTAAATCTTTCTCAATTTACAGTTCAGTCGTTAGTAGTTCTAGTCTCAAAAAAGCATATTTTTCATCGTTAAAATGAAAAATGCTCTCTCTGACAATAGGAAGAATTTCATATTTCATTACATAAAACTGAATGAAAATTTAATCAATTTTGGAAATAGCAAAATGACTATGTAATACTGTATTAAAGGTAATATCTTACCCCTGGTATTCAATGTCTTTGAATTAATATGATATAATTGAAATGTGACTGAAATGTGAATTGAAAAAAAAACTCTAAAATAAAATTATAAAGGTATAAATATAATACTCTTCTATTTTTTTTTCTTGTGCACAGTCAATTTTAAAACATACTCAAATTTATTAAATAAATAATTAATTGTACAATATTGTATTTAAAGTAATTTAATAACGGTATTAATGCATTATGGTAAAAGTACAGCTCCATAGATTGACAATTATAGTATGATTATAAAATCACCAACAAATGAGTAGATTAATAAACATCAAATTTAATAATTGAAATACAAATTTAGAATCAACATGTTGAAAATAAATTTGTATTCCATGTTCATAAATGATGAAAAGTTTTGCAATTTATGAAACTTTTTAATTAATTTTATTTTGTAGCTCTTACTTATATTTACTAATTCGCAAGTAATATAAATTATTAAAATTATATATAGTTCTACTTTAAAATTGATTCTACCTTTTTTCCTTTTTTTTTAAATTATTTTTTATTGATATTAAAACAAAAGAAAAAATGTATTTCAACTTGCATTATTTTATTGTCATCTTCGCCATAAAATAATATAAAATATTTTAAACATTTACAAATATATTAACATTAACATATAAATTTAGTGTGATATTTCCTAGAGTAACAGGTCTTACGTATTTAATTAATAGCAGCAAGTAGTGTAAATAAGTAATTATGCAGACATTGATACATCTTTCGCATTTAAGTTAAGTATATGATCTATTATAATGAGTAAAGTTCTTTTATCATAAATATTATGAAAAAGTTAAAATATTGTATGATTCACGTTTGCATAAATGTATTATAATTATTCAATTTCAACAAATATAAATATTGTACATATTTTTATGCATCCTTCTCATATTTTCATGAAATCAAGTCAGTTATTTCCAATTATTCAATTTCAAATAATAACGTATGAGTTAGAATCTTACAGAGTTATAAATGCAGTTAATAAAATACATAAATACATCAATTATAATTGAATTTTATCGTAAATACAATTTGAATCATATTTTTGTACACCAGTGAAGATAGTATTTATAGAAAGCATTTTGTGTCAAAGTCATCAACATCGAGAGAAAATTATTTAGAATTATTTTTTGTTTTTAGCTATTTAATTATAATATTAAACGAGATCAGTAATTTAATTTCTTTAAAAAAAAACTGAAATTTTAAAAAAAAAGAGAACTTTGAAGAGTAGAGGAATAGTTATTAAAAATCAATGATTCACAGCAGCAAACCATCGGATAAATTCTAATTTTATAGTGTGAAAAATTGGACTGTTTTTAGAAAATCACACGGCGCAAAGTATTTTACTAGAAGAGATTTTCGTAAATATGAAGTACGGTTGAAGTCAAATGTGCTCTGTGAACCGCGATAACGTTATGGAAGTTGCAACATCTATATCCATATACATAAACGACCAATAATCTCTGTCAACCAATAGAAATAAATATATATGTATATGTACATAGAAATGCATATTGAACGATTTTGATGCAAATATCTAGCAATGTTATCTAGACAGACAAATATAGATTTTATGTCGTCGTTTTCTGAATGAAATTTTTTTATTGTGAAGGTGAATATTCGACATGTTCTGTACGATTTCATTTCGATGCAATACACCTTTGGTATCAAGTTGATTGAAACGTGTTATCTTTTTTCATAACAATTTTTTTGATTTTTATTTTTCTCAGGACGATGTTCACTGCCAGATACGATTATCTCTTCGAATGTTAAAGTATTTGCCGAGTTAATAATTTTTGTACCAATCATTGTACTAATTGAAGTAAAAGAAACGTGGAGCAAATAGTTAATAAAATTGTAAATTCATCTACTGTTTTAAAATTTCTGTAGATTGAAGCAAAAAATTTATATCTTTCTTTATTTTCTATTGTTTGCGAATTTATTTATGAGATAAGAAGATGTATGAAAACTATAAAACACATAGCAGAAATAATTTATACTTTTATTAATTTCCAGCTTTAATTTAAAGAAAATTTTCTCCAATGTTAACATATCTGTAATGATTTTTCACATAAAATCTCAGAACTTTTTATATACTGGAGTTCACGAAATATCAAAAATTTGAAAATGAAACTTCAATATTGATATATTAATATTAATGCCGAGGTAAATGTCAAGAGTAATGTTAAGATATTTTGATATTATCATTAATACTGTGGAAAGTAATATTAAAAAAAAAAATTGAAAAAAGCAGTATTTTACAAAATACGTGTAACACTGTTGGAAAACAACCTTGAAAAACGTTGAATGTCACTTCAGAACTCTCTATTACACCTACGGAGAACAGAGGAAAACAAATATTTTTCAAGATTTTAACGTCACCGCTGCTGTTCAGCTTGAGACTAGTTCAATCGTGCTTCAAGATTTATTGCAAACCTAAGATCGTAAACATTGTAGCTGCAGCTGTGGAATGCGGGTTGGGTATAATTTACGATTGAAGTAACGGAACACACAAATAAGCTTCGAAGCCGTTTCAGAAACGATGATCTTACATTGTGGAGAACTTCCCGTAAATTGTTATGCTTTAAGAAAACAGACTATGCTAGATTAAACTGAATTTTATTTTTGATATTCTTTTTACTGGCACAAACCATTAATACTTTGTCGACGCGATATTTGAGATAGTAGTTCCGTGTAAGAAATGTTACTTGCGTAGAAACTATTAGAACTGTCATTATAAAAATGTTATGAATAACGATATGCTTTCATTATTTTAATTTAATAGTATACAATTTTGACAGGGAATTAAAATAAACATACGAAGACAACAGAAAAGGAACACGATAAATCGAATTTTGTGTTTTTGACAAGGAAATAGTTTTAAAATTTAGTACATTGTCAATCCTATGTTATAAATTGTAGTTTCATATCTTTTCTTCTAAATAATTTAGCTTGACAATTTGATAACTTCATAAATAAACAAATACGAACATAAAAGATTTTGTGGTATGAAATATACGAGTGTCGAGTGTTTTAGAGTATTAAATGCTATGGAAAAAGTAAAATAGTGTTCTAATAGCACGGAAATGAAAAGGCTGAAAAGGCAGCATCTTAGAAAATTAGAACATTGGAAAGTTACAAAAAGCACATTATTGAAAAACAGTAATAGGAGGGAATTGGAGTGCCAAAGTGCCAGAATGTTGAAGAAACAAAGAAAGACAAAGAATAGGAACCGGGAAACTAGAAAATTGGAATATCGATGAACTAAAAGTCCAGAATAATAAAAGCAGCAGGAAATTCGAGAATCACGAGCTGAAGAGTTGGAACAATTAATTAAATAGTTATTATATCATTCGTATATTTTAAATAAATTTTAAAATTAAAATTTAAAAATTGTAAAAGTGGACTTTTGTCTACTTGTAGTTTATATTATATAAATTTTATTTTGTAAAGAAATTATGCTGGACATTACATTATTATGATGATTTAGGATAACAGAATTATAAGTTAAATTACTGTCATTTCATGAATTTAATATTATATAAATTTTAGTACTCTTTTTTTATAATTTATAAATGAACAATTCATTAACCTGATACATAAAATTATTTCAGATTTGTCCAAACAAATCATTTTTTTAATCATTTGAACGGTACCCATCATGTTTTTAAAATCAGTGATTGAAAAAACAGTATTTTGCAAGGGAATTATGTTGTTAAGAAAATAGCGCGACGAACATAGTGGAAACAGAGAGAAACTATTTTCATAGTTCCTTTCTAAACGATCAAAAAGTGAATGAGTAGAACACGTCAATCAAAGAGACTTGTGCCGCTATCGTATACAATTGCGAACGTTTCTATCTCGGAAATTCAAAGGGTGCATTAAAATTTCCGACATCTGGAAATCTCGTTGCACATCCTATTTGGCTTTTCTTTTTTTCAGAAACAATCTGCTCGTGTATATGTACATATTTGTTTGAACCGTGTAAAAGTCATCGATTAAGTATGCTTCAAAAGGATAATATTTAAGTAATTGTTCGAAGTGAAATAAAACTTTTATGGAAGCATAAAAATATTCGATAAAGAACATAATAGAGAAAAATAAAAGTAACATAAATATAATAGAGAAAATATAAAAGTACTGTTTAATTTGTGAAAGCAATGTATCTACTTATGATAATTTAGTCTAGTGATTATTATTGAAATATTTCGCGTGAATTCAGTTATATTATATAATAATATAATATCGAATAAAATGTCTAAAATTTAATTCTTAAAAAGTTTCATACAAACCAATATACTAATTATAATTCAGTTTTACATTATGATAGAATATTTCGTGTACAAAATTCAAGAAAATTTGTTTCTTGTAAAACAATAAATTCAACGTCAATATAGAAATATCTCTTCAAGGCATTAAATTTAAGAGCACGATTTTATTTTACAGTTCTTGAGAGAAGTTTTATATAATTTCCTAATTTTACAATAGCTGAAAACTTTCTATGTAAAATATGTGTAAGTCGCTATTAATTCTCATATTCGTTACTCAGTTTCAGTTAATGTATCCTCTCCAATTAATTTCCGCGCAATTTCGGTAATGTTTTTGCACTTGAATCTCCCTCTGGCACTTAAACATTTTGAATAAAGTATGAATGTCAAGTGACGCATGTTACTATAATTATATTTAACTTGTTTCAAAGTTGTGTGCGAAGTCTAGAAGCATATAAGTAAGAAACGATATGAGTTTAAATTGAAAAGCATTTCCTCATGTAATAGAATCTCCGTTACAAACAAATTAGTTCCGTATTAAGTTAGTATTAAGCTTTTATTTAAAAACTGATGAATTTGTACTTTTTTTATCACTGAAAGTGATTTTAACGGAAGTAACCTAGAAAATTGGTCCTCCTCAGCTGCAACGCTAATGCAACGAAAATTAGCGATTGGTTGATTTGGGTCATGTGATTCGTGAGGAGGCGTGGGGTAGACCTCGAGTAGGAGTGGCGTTGTTTGGTACTGAACGATCGCGCCTGTAATTTGTTTTGTATCGATTCAAATGTTTGCATATGAATAAAATTTTTCGGGAAAAAAAGTCGTCTTCATTTCTTAGTCAGAACAGTTGCTTCTGGACCTTTCAGTGAGACGAATCATACTGGGATACAAGTCGTGCAGTTTTTTTATTTGTGTTTGTTTACAGATCATATTTTCTCTAATCGTTCTTTATAACTAATTTAACCTTCAATGAATGTAAATTATTAATTAATCTCTTTGTATTCTCTTTTTATATCTTAGGTTTATAAGAATTTCATGTATTTGCAAAAAAATTTCATATATTTTACGTAACAATGATTAATAACCAGAATGTAAATTTTATGCATTTTAAAATTTGCATGAATATCACTATAGGATTAGAATCTATAAAGAAATTATTACTTATATTATAATATACTCTAGTTTTGATATTTTATGCATTGCATATTTTCTAATAATAACTAAATGGTAAGAAATAATAATTATATCTACGATTATTTTTTCATTGCTTTATTTCAATCAAGAGAATTTGTTTCATTAACGTTTTATAATATTAATATCCAGCACGAGGTTTCGTTAATTCACTTTCCTTCGAATTAGAATTCTGGTCCTAATAAACAAGCACGCGAGATAACTCGCCCGTGACGCACTACGAGCGATATTGTATCGCGGGATATCTCGTTTCGTGGTTACGAAGCGGTTAATTATTTACTTGAAATCACGTTAGACGCTAATATGAATTGCATCGATATTTATACATATTAGTCAGCTCGGGTCTGTTTCCACTACATGGAACTCCGAACATAAATTACATTTAACGTAAGTGTAAATTAGACCGTTATAATATTGAAATAGAATCTCAAATACACGATCAAGACATTTTTTACATTTTTGTAATTAATTAACTATTAACTCTTTCTGAGAATTAAATTGAACAACGATAAAGCATTTATTTCCCTCGATTACTTTTTAGTAAGAATATCAGTGGTTTTGTATAATAACATTATTTCTAACTATTAGAAAAAATAACTTTTCTTCTATAATATTGAATATTAAATATAGTATTAATGTCATGTTAACATAGTTACTAAATATAATATTAAATATCTTGTAGATGAAGAAAAGACATCTTTCATTTACAAGTACATTACAGTAGTAGTACCAATAAAATAAATGAATTATATTAGAAATTATAAAAAAATTAATATGACAATTACTAATGCTTATATTATAAGAAAAACATTACAATAGTGAAATAAAATAATATGTAATTAAAATTAATAGATTTAAATGGAAATCAGAATTAAGTGCTTCATTGTTATTCAATACTAGATGAAGAAGAGATACTGTTATCGTTTGTAATAGTTGCAAATAATACACATTGCAACGCTACTATCATAAAACGATTGTTGTCAAAATAAAAGTACACATGGAGTAAAATTTCTTTCGTAACAGAATTGAAGAATTAAAATGATATCAGAAATATATGTTCTCAATGATTTTAAAAACGTAACAACGTTCCTTCTTTCTTCGCAACACGCAAGGTCTCCTATATTCGAGTATGAAACCTAAGTTTTGAGGGAATGCAGGCAATCGCATTGAAAGCGTTCGGAACTTCCAACCAAAACGCTGACGAGAAAAGCGTTAAAAAGTATATACATACCGATAGAAACATTTCTGCTGTTTCATCATCATTCGATCGATCCTCAAAAGGGGATACAATTTTCGAATTCTCCTTGACCTGAACGGCAATGTCAACGAAAAAATTCTTTGCCAAAATTTGTTTTTTCCGGTAAACACCTGGTACGTTTTTGTACGTTCCGCGTGGTTTGGTAAACTTCAACTCTTGGCCCGGTTTGCAAATAAAAGAAAAGTTTGATCAACATCCTTGAAACGTTTCACGTACAACTCGGAGTCAGTTAGTAATAATATCATGATATTTGATCAACTGTTCTCCTTTTTTCGTAATACAGTTTGTTCAATTTCGCAAACGTTTCTTTAGTGTTTAACTTCGCCTTGGTAAAGATTAGTAACTTTCGAGTTAGTGGAGAGTGAGTAGTGGCTCAAAATCACAAACATATGTATAAAATATACATATCATATAAGTCATATCATAAAAGTCTACAGAGTTAGTGGATAGACGAAAGGATAGACGAAAAATTGTCTGTACTTTTATTAAATTATTATATTATATATATTAATTATTATTAATCATTATATATTATATATTATATATTAAATTGTCTATACTATAATTAAACTATAATTATAATTATAATAGTTATAATCGTATTAAAAAAATTGTAATCTTATTAAAAGATTAAAATAACAATCTAGTTGGCCTTTTGTCAATGTTAATTCTTTTCAAAGATGTTTTTACATCGTGTAGCAAATGAGAAAGCAAGGATACTTCTGTTCTCGAAAATTGTCAAAATTTAAACGCCTTTGGAAACGTGAAAAAATTTTTATCACTGAAAGTGATTTTAGCGGGGGTAACCCAGAAAATCGAGTTCTTCAGGTGCAACGCTAATGCAATGAAAATTAGCGATTGGTTGATTTGGATCACGTGATTCGTGAGGGGTCGTGGGGTAGATCTCGAGTAGGAGTTGTCTGGTACTGTGCGATCGCACCTGTAATTTGTTTTATATCGATTCAAATGTTTGCATATCAATAAAATTTTACGGCAAAAAAGTCGTCTTCATTTCCTAGTCAGAACTAGTTGCTTCTGGGCCTTTCAGTGAGACGAATCGTATTGGGGTACAAGTCGTGTAGTTCTTTTTATTACTAAGTCTACCATCGTCTTGAAGTCGTCTCCTCTTTATAACTACTTCTTAAAACTTGCTGTACGATTCGCTTTTTTGTCATTTTATTGAACTTTGAACGTTATAATTAAATGACAAAAGATTAAGGTTAAGATTTCTTGGATTTTTGTCGCAATTTTATGTTCAATGAAATGGCAAAAAAAAACATCGTGCAGCAAATTTTAAGTTGTTGATGTAGAGGAAAGACTTCAATATCTTCAAAATTATGCTAGATCTAGTTATAAAAAAAATTTTTCAGCGATTTTACTTGAATTTTTACAGCTTTCGACGATAACGTATCCTTGCTTTTCCACCTGCTGCGTAATGTAAGAATATCTTTGAAAGAAAAGATCTCAAAGTTGATAAAGTAAAGGTTTTACGCTTTAAAATGTGATTAACTGAATTGTTGTACGATTTTGTTGACGTCTCAATTTCAGTGAAATGTAATTATCATGTTATCATATGTTACAAATTACCATAACTTGACATATTAAATCATAACATACATATATTCATTATTAATTGCTATATACTGTTGTTGTGTATTATATATACTATTGTACTATTGTGCTATATTATTTATTATTATTTATCTTTAATTTCATTAATACTAATATGAATTATACATGTATTAATGAAATTAATTATTATATATCATGACAGTTTATTTATTAATGTTTGATTCTTGAATTCAAATTTATAAAAATTTTGGGATATAGAGATAAAATATATATACATTACGGTTATGAAATTATAAATAGTCTTACATTGGTACTATGAAATTATATAAATAGTCGTCCATGCAAGAATTCTCTTATTTTACATATCATACGATTGCGCAGGAATATTACATGTACGAGAACGAACAGAATGTGTGAAAATGGACCGCTTTAAAATACGCTTTGTGTCCAATGTGACGAGACAAAGCCGAATCAAATTTGAGCCGAGCTGGTCAAAATCGTTTTCCAGTTGACATTTCGACACCTGTTCCTTTGTGCCGACATGATGTAATTTTGTGCAACATAGACCACAAACTTCTCTTGATAGCATCAGTGCAGGTTGGTCATTTAATATTGCACTTCTTTGAAAGGATAGCAATTTCCAATTAAGCGAGCATAATTATCTAAATCCATCGTTTCATTCAGTTATATTTTCCTCGAACGAACAGGATTTTTTGTTTTCAAGTATGTACATTAACATTAAATATCGAAACTGTTACGATTTTGTAAAGAAAGATCGCGTATAATAATGTACCCGGACTCATTTTAAAGCTTAAGGCCTCTACTTTCAAAATCTATGGTTCATTTTATTCTTAGATTTCAAGATGATTTTTGACTATGTATCAGATGACGAAGTGAAAACACTTTTCTTCTCGAAAATGCTATAAATTGTGCAATAATATTGAAAAAAATGTTTTCATTACTGAAACCACTACAATGAGTTTGAAGATCGAAGCCTCCCCCTTGACCTCTCAAAACTTGCTGCACGATTTCCTTTTTCGCTATTTTATTAAATCTCAGATGATGAAAATTCATCGTTATATTCGTTTTATTCGGCTGGTATTCAATAAAATGGTGAAAAAAAGTCGTGCAACAAGTTTTGAGGGGTCGTTGCAAAGGAAAGGCTTCAATCTTCATTGTAGTTTCAGTCATGAAACATATTTTTTAATACTTCTACGTACTGTGACAATTTATAGAATTTTCGACAACAGAAGTTCTGTTACATAAAATAAACTAACAAGTTTATTATTGTATTATTTTTTTTTTATAAAGTTCTAGTTTCAACATCTGGTGTCCACATTTAAACGTTCGAATATTAATGGATGTCACTGTATACGAAGAGAAATTTTTATTATTTCTCCGAAGAGCTTGGAATCTAGTTGAATGCAATTACTTTAATTGAGAACTAGTTTAATGTTCCGAGAAAGAGTGTCACGACAATAACAAGGTGAAACGGAAGTAATCTACTGCTACTAACGTTCCTATTCTTACCGAGGCATGAATTTATCAAGATAGGTCTTACAAGATAATATCATCACTTTCTCAGAGAAAATTGTAGTTGGAGTGTAGCCAAATTAAACTTGGCGGATCTCCACGAGCCCTAGAAATCATGATGTGTTCCGTCCATCCCTATCCAGAAAAATATATTCATATTTAGTCGATAGTCAGTAACAGATTGTCGGGGGGGGGGGGGGAGAATAGACCATCCACTTGAGTTTATTCATGAACGACTCATAAATCATCTGAGAAATAATTTATCTATCCTAGAAATACCACTGCTATTAATCGTAGATATCACCACTACTATCCTGATTAAACTCGAGTTGTTAATGATCTATAATTTTAAAGATATCTGTATAGAGGAACAGCGTTATAAAAACTACTTTAAAATTATAGAATTTAAATTAATTGCGGTGAATTATTTTATCCAATCATATAGTATTATTATCATATTGATATATATAGTTGACAATTAATAAGACATTCAAGACAGTCAAGTGAGTTATTGAATGAAACTTACGATTTGTTCATCTCTGGTTGCTTAATTATTTTATGCCTACATGTTTTTTTTATAATATAGTATTGCTATTATATATTATCTTATCACTATTTCATAGTACTATTACCAGAATTAAACTCAGGTTAGTTATGAATAACTTAAATCACTTTTATAATGTTCTTTTATATAAATAGTGCATATCTCTAAAATTATGCTTATAATTTTATAAAGTATATTATTGCAGAAATAATATAATATTATAAAATATAATGTACTTCATAATTTTGTGGAATTTATATTAATTAAAGTGAATTAATTTGATTAGTCATAAATTTCATAGAATTATCAAAATTACAAATTTTTCTTTAAAATTACGCTTCAGAATTCTTATTTACATTCGACTCTTTCATTTAGTAGTAACATATTTCATAAATTTTAATATTTTCTTTGAGATTAATAAAACATTCAAGTAAAATATTGAACACAAATTACAAGTTTAATAACATTTGAATGTACTGCTTACAAATTGCAGATGATTAAATTTTTAATGTAAGTTTCAACATTTATAGCTGTTTTGAAAAAATATTATTTCATCATATATTTTTATAGATTTAAAAAAAAATTAGTGATATTTGGATTCGTTATATTTAATATATTTTGAATTTTATCAAACAATTTAACATTGTTATTACAATTAAATTCTTTGATCGACCATTACTGATTACCTTTTAATCCCAATTTCACATTTATATCTTCTATTCTAAATTAAATAATAAATTGTTTGTATCCCTATTACGAGAAACTTCTATTTCATTAAATCGAAGCTCCAAGTTCTATAAAAAATACACTAGAATACGATGTTTCATTTTGATACATAATTAACTTTTTTGCAAACAATTGACAAATCATTCAGAATTCTTATCAGAATCATGTTCGAGCTTCAAACTTTAAATTAACATTTAATACATATTATTTAACAAAAATTTTAATGATTGAATTCTGAATGATTTTAACCATTTGTGAAATCAAACGTGGTTATGTTATACATTTTCCTTCTGAAATTATATTTTTAATATCACAACAGTTTCGTTTATTGTTAAATGATGTAAAAATTGTTTGTGCTACTTGAACAGGATAGAAACAGCAGGAAATAAATTACAAAGCTAAACACAGTTTCAAGTATTGTACGAAGATAATAATCAAAATACACGCGAAACGATCGTCCTTTTGACAGAACAAAAGCGAGTTCAGGATATTGGTAGCGCAATAATAGAATACTGTACATCTTCTCTATTGCTTATTGTTGGAACGACGAAGGCTTTACAGCATGTATTGTTTCGTACTTAATAAATAGATAGCTGAAGATAGCCGATTCGATTATACTTATTTCAATATTGTTCTTTCTGAATGTTCGCATGCACTAGTTATTAAACGAGTCATAATTATTAAAGTGAAAAATCAGAAAAAAATCAGTTTATGGAAATAGTAAACACTAATTATACTCATTTCTAGACTGCGGATATTTGTGCAATTTCATATTTTGAATATTTTCATATAATGATGAACATAATTAAAACTTATTCTAGTTCTATATAAATATTTGTTTCGTTCATAAATATTTCAATAAGTTCTTTACATTTAATATTTTTATATTTTTACATGTTATATGCATTTTCTAGATCTTTGAAACCGTAAAATTCCTGAAAACGCACTGATTTCATTTATCAATTTAGTTTGTATACATTTTGTTTTGTATTAATGAAAAATAAGAGGCAATTTAACATAAATAATGGCACTTGATTATTCATTAAATTATCGTTTACCATTGAATGAAACGTAGTTTTTCTAAGTTGTATTATCATAATTATGATTCTTTCACTTTATTTCCTTACAATAAAGTTACACTCTGTTCTTAAGTTGTTATAAAGTATCACACAATTTTCATCACATTAAAGGAAGAAAATATCAATTCGTTAACTTAAAGGAAGAAAATATCAATTTATTAACTAAGAGACTAAATGTTCGCATAAATAATATTGGAAGAATGGAACATCAAATATATTTTTACATAAAAAGAATATGCTAAAGTATAAAGGCTGGAGGAATGAAAAATAAAAATATTGTTGGTTAATTAGTTGGAAGTTGTATCAAGGTCTATAATAAAGTACTAGCGATGAAATTGAAATTATAAGTGAGATTCTATAATTTTTAACATTGGTTTCTTTATTATTTTTATGTTGCAATATTTGATTAAAATTTTCTAAAACTAATCAGAATTAGAATTCTTGTAAAATGAACTGAAAAATTTAATGGAAAAAATAGTCCAAATGCATTTTCTATATTTTATTTCTAGACAAGTACACCAAACGGTAAAATAAGATTTTATATTGTAAAATCTTTAATTTTTATTTGTACAATGAATACATAGCATTATGATAGTATTACAACAGTGATTGAAATTATCGAAAAACATAAATTTAAAACTTCGAAACGAATGGTTTATTATTATTAAAAATTGATAATATATTAATCACGAAAAATTTATATACAATAAACGTGAATAATGTTGTTCACATGTTGTCAACAAATTAAATTAATTTTAACGATCATAAAAGAGATCGATTTATAATTGATATTCGCAACTGATTATACCGTGATTTAAATTACGATGAATAAAGTAAATGATTAATATTCTACAGATGCAAATATAACAAACTTCCTACTTGTTCCTCGCATATATTTTGCATACATTGATATATCATTCGCAAAAAGTTACACAGGCCCATGATTATTAAACTCCACTGAAACGTGGTCGGAAATTCAAAGTAAGATTAATGAACGTATTCCATTTTAACTGTAACTAATATTTCCTTCGTTCAATAACCAGAGAATTCTGAACTATGAAAGCGCTGAAGTTGGGTATATCGCAGTTAACCTGCAATGTGAGCTCATTGCCTTTTATCAATCAAAAAATTATATCCTTGTATTTTTAATTTTGCTTTGTTAAAACATAGGATAAGAGGACCAATAAATCATTTTCATAGAGTATTTAATATAAATAAATCGAAACTTAATATAAATAAATAATAAAATAATAAATCTACTATTCAACTATCATAGATACATTAAAGTGTATAAAGTACGTTTTTATCATTATTATAATCGAAAATAAATTATAATTATTCTAATTATTACAATTATTGTAATTGAATGTGCATCTTCGTAAGACAATATTTTCTGTGAAGTATTAATATATTAACAATTGTGTTGCAAAAAATATTATTAAAAAATCTTGTTATTTGCCACAAATATTAAGTAGGTTCTACTCGAAGTAGAAAGTGTCCCAATACCTTCGTGGAATAACATAGGTAAGGATACGAACGAATACATGCTCGCGTACATTATTAAACTAGAATAAAAGCACATTTATTCGGTAGAAAGCTAATCAAATCTTTCGAGAAAAGTTGCTGAACGCAATTTAAAGTTTCGGATGTAAAACGGGAACGTGAAATTGCAAATGCGTTGTCTAGTGCTTCAACTTCCTATAAAAGTTCTTAAGGTGTTTTATAAATTATGAACAGCATACATCTGGATTCGACATCGCTAGAACACCCTCCTGTTTTTTCATTTTCGAACACTTCGTAACTTTCTGCTGACAAAATACGTTTCAGTTCTCACGGAGAAAACTAAAGTTCTGTGTCGAATTTCAAGATATATAGTATGCTGAAATTCAAAGAGGACGTGGTGTTTGCCCCTTGCGCTTGGAATAAAACGTCAGAATATTGTGAGAGATGCCGAAAAAGAAGAAAATGTAAGCTTCTGCGTCTACAGTTCTTGAAATATTTAGATGAAATTCTTCACCTGACCAGTTTTCAGCTTTAGCATGTTCAACGTGTAACATGTTTTCGGAGTTGTGTAGCTTTCTTTTCCTGCGTGCACGTGGTGCCAACTTAAACGCGGAGATAAATTAAAGAAATTTTTTAGCTCAGGAGATAGATTTGGAAAAATCCTTTCACGATGTTTCATAAACAAAACATACACACATTTAAAATTTTGCAAGAAAGATCTTCTACGAAACTTAATTTTTGAAATATAGATAAACAGCATCTGATTAGCAATAAATGAGTTAAATATGTATATTCTGAAATGATAATTTATCAATTTTTGATAGAAACGTCTCAATTGTCAATAGAATTGTAAGAATTAAAAAAATATGATAAATTGAAATGGTGTACATAATACGTACAATAATTGCTTTAGTACTGAACAAAATGCTTTATTATTGACATGAGAGATTTATTTATACAGGATATCTCACTAAATTATAAAATTATAAAAGGAAAGTTATAAATTATCAAATTTATCTATATACGCAAGTATAAGAATATTCATTATAATACCTCTGTAGAAGCGAAAAAGTATTATCGAATCTGAGTTGAGATTTAAAACAGTTTAACATTCGTTGTTAAAATAAAACTACATTGCATAAATTCTGAAATATAAATATCATATCAGAGTACAACTCGAAAACATTCAGAAACTAAACCCATTCTCGCTTTCTCTATCTTAGGATGTCACAGATTCACTACACGGACATTCCTAGGACACATTCCACTCAAAAGGTCAGATGGCTACATAATCCCCTTTCACGTTGTAATCGAAAGCACTCGATCTGTAACTATACAGGGTGTTTCCGATGCACACCTGGTGGTGCAATTAGAAAGGAAATGATTTTAGATTCGAAAATACGTGGAAAAAAAGAATAAAATTTTTCTCGAAAGGATCAAATTTGGAAATTTATCAAGTTTACGTAAATTTAACTAATTCTTGATTAGTAAGACACGAATGATAAACAATATTACCTGTTATTCTACCTGTCTGAACGAGTCAAAAGTGTAGAATACAATTTCCTCAACAGCCTTCGTTTTCGAGAAAATTCAATTCCAAGTGCACATTCTAGACTAAGCCAATTCTAGACTAAACATGTTGAAAGTCTATTTTCTCGAAAACAAGGTATTACACGACGAAATGTTTGTCTACATTTTTCACTCATTTTCGCAGATAGAATAACCTCCTGTCCAATATTAATTTTCTTTCTAGTTTAGAATTCAACAATAAAATAGATCTCATATCGAATTTTTTCATTTAGATTCAAATTCTAACGTAAAATAACCAATCCATAAATATAAATTACTCGTAAACTCTCTATATTATAAAAAAATATAACTCGTAAACTCTCTATATTCTAAAAAAATATAACTCGTAAACTGTATCTGTATTATAAAAAAATATAACTATTAAAACATAATTCGGATAAAAAATGAATTCAAGGAGACCACAATCTGTTATGTCAGCAGTTTTTTGTAGATGAGCGCATGAGAAGGTTCATTCATTCATATTCATCGATATATTTTCTGATCGGCACGGCTCAACACTCTTTATAAAAAGGTATTAATTTACTCATATATATCGAAAAGTTAAAATTATTTTGACCTTAATTTCCTAACGTTTATTGTATAAAAGTCGAGGAAAGACATGGATGATATTCTTGTATTCACACTATTCTTGTTTTTCACGCATAAGTGTAAAATCTAATTTTTCAACATAGTAGGCAGTACATTTTTATGTGCTCACCCAAAGAAAAACTATTACCAGATTATATAATTTGTTTCTTATCTGAACTATTTTTTTATATTACATAATAGTTTACATTTATTCACATTTATAGATTATAACCGATCACTCTGTATATCAATACAAAATATTTGGAATGAATTTCATGTATATACCAATGCAAAATTTTATGTATTAATACAAAAAAAGGTGCTACCATGCGTAAAAATAAGGAGAACTCCGAGAAAAAAAAAGATCAGATATGTACCACTGTTCTTAATTGTTTCTTTCAAGAATCGCAGAAAATTTTATCTCTTATCGTTGCTTCAAACCCAACTCAATATTATATTAAAGAGTATACATTTTGTGGTTATTTAAATTGCATAATTACTAATCACATCAAATTAAATTAGGCGAACGAGGAGATATCACCGTATCCTGAAACCAAATGTCCAAGTAACATTTCACGCAATACCGCCATTATTTTCCCTGTGGCGAGCAAATCTTGTTGCGATCATACAATACATTACGACCAATTCCATTGTTAATGAAATGGCATTCAAACAGGCTATTCTCTGCTTTAAGGTGGGATTTCCTATAAACATCTCACGTGCGTGCGTCAGAGATTTTCAGCTGGACACAGCCATTCACTTGACTGAAATGCAACAGTTGAAAATTGTGTATAGCAAACTAGAAACATACTTCTGCTTTGTATCGGTATAAATGCGTCTGATGTGCGTGCGTTTGACGGTTATGTGAAATTCTATTTTTGAACTTCATAATAGAGTTCAAAATTTTGGACGTGTATACGTACGTGTATACGTACGTGTATTAATGTGTAATAATGTGTATTAATGAATTAAATATCCGCAGGTGCAATAATACATTTGTTCTGTGTGTAGACTAACAATATTTGCTAATTTACTATATTTACAGTTAACTCCAAAAAACGAAAAGTAATATACATTGTCTGTAGTCTATTATTCCACGATCAGACAAATTTTCGTTATTTCGCGGTGTGGAGCGCAATATTAAGGAAATTTATTTCAAATGTAAAATGTGAAGAGTTTTAATACATTAAAAAATAATTGAACTGTGAACGATATTAACAATTATAAACGAATTTATATAGAGTAAGAATTTCTTCAATTGTAATCAATACTAATATATATGTGTCGCTATATATCCTGCAGATTGTAGAGAAACTCGGAGTTAATGATGTTCGTAATTCCTAAACTTGGTGCTATATATAATTATTGAGCTGTTGACGGCACTCATTGAGTTGACAAGCTGAGGGGTGTATTCCTCGATCGCGACTATGTTGGTTCAAGCAAAATCACCCTAATAGGAAGCAAGACAATTCCTATTCTAATTCGTCCTAATAGAAAGTAGAAATTAATTGTTTTGGATGTGCTTGCAATACCAAACAGCACAATTTAATACATTTAAATTTTAATTTGCGTTCATGTGATATGATAGCTATTTTAATCAATGAATTATTATTTTTGACATATTTTACAATCATATAGTATTATATATAATATTATACCGTTATTATAAATTTTAATATTTAATATTATAATAGTATTATAAATTGATAATATTTTAACAATTAAGAAGTAGAATTTTTTATTATTATTTTATATATATTAACTTATTGTTCTGAATGAGTTGAACAATTACAATGAATCGTGTGAGTAAAAAATGAGATTATAATGATTGTAGTGTCATTGTTAAAATGGTGACATAAAAAAATAACTTTTTATACTTAGTTACTTTTATGCTTACTATAATATAGTGTTTATTATTATATTTTCAATTATAATAATCATTTTTGTGTACACCATTTTATGTCTAGTCACGAAAATGGAATACTGGAATACCAATACAATTTTGTTTTCTAAAATGTCTAATTAATTATAAAAATGTATTGCATCATGTTACAATGTAGAATATGCCATAAATTAAAAAACAGTGAATTTCTTAATTTCATTAAGTACTAGGAATATTGGCAGAAATATTAGCATAAGTTAAGTTATAAAATTAAAGTTAATATCTAATATTTTGTTTAATAATCTTTATAATTAATTTAACATGTAATATTTTACTTAATGTTCTTTAATAACATCTCTTAAATGATTTGATGTTTTAAATTATTTTTCGGTCAATATAACATCTTAAATATCAGGTGGTTAAAATAAAATTAATTGACAAGAGTAAAATGAAATTCGCAGAATTGGAAATACTACAAAAGGATTTTATCAATGTACATGAGCGTTGTTTTAATATATTACGTCAAGATACACATCAATTAACCTACATTTCAGGTGTTTACGAGCTGTTTTCCCTTAATGTTGTTATCTTATCCCAAGTTCCCCTATGTTTGTATGTACAAAACAGTGATGAGTGAATGCAAAAACAACTAGTAATGAATGCAAGAACGTTACATCCAACGTTACATTCACATTAGCATGTTTAGATAGAATGTTCGTTGTTTATATTATACGTATAGTAATAAATAATTTTCATGAAACATCCAACTATTTCTATATTACAGTTTATATGCACAAGTTTTAAATCTTACATATAGACGTAATATGTAATTACATTTCTCTAAAATTCTACATTTAACTCTTTATATTTAAACGTCCCGTATTGAAATGTCTAGTTAAAAATTCAATTAAATAATTTATATAGTTAAATACTACATAAGTTATTAAATAATTTATATAGTTAAATACTACATAAGTTATTAAATAATTTATATAGTTAAATACTTCATAAGTTCAACACTTCATCTTTATAATAGTGCAATTAACGACTTTGATTAATGGAACGTGTAAATAACGATTTTGAATATGGAGTAACATAATTCATAATTTTTTAACAACGAGAAACAACCGTATTTTTAACTATACAGTGCTTTAATACCGTAGATAATAATACAGTGCAATACTGATAAACAATACAAAATATTCACAATTTTTTTTTTATCGCGATTATTCATTGTAATATATTACTACAATATGATATTTATGTATTATGTAATATTATTTATGTACGAAAAATTGCTGTATATACAAATTCATAATAAATCAACATCGAAAATCGCAAGATTTCCCTGTATCTATCAAGCGACATGTGTATCTAACTTCACGTAACCCGAACAATATAACAGCAACCATAAATCATCAAAAATACCCTGAAAGGAAATGATAAATTTGGAGATGGCCAGGATCGATCGAGAACGTTCGATGAGTATCCACAGGCTCTGCTACAAATAGCCCTTGGCCTGCATGGGCCGGGGCATTTGACATTTTCCCGGAAAACTGGAGCGAAATCAAAGTAAGAAACAAGAAGTCTGGTATCCGCGCGTCCCGTCAAATAAAAGGACAGACCCCAGAAACCGAGAGTCATAGAGTAATATTTCAAAGACTCGACAGCAGAGATTCGCCACTGCCTGAAGGGTAGTTCTAGCCGTTTAATTATTTCTTACTATTTCGCAGGGACAGTTCTCGCCGTGGTGGCCGCGGTGCTATTGTCTTAAAATTTCAAGCGTTGCAGTTGACTGGTTATGCCCGACCAAACCTGATTTAGAGATTTAAACGATTCGCTGCCAGAGAGCGGATTAACCTCTTGCGAGTGATATTTGCTTTACGTACGTTTCGCGATTGAATATTTGTCGCTTTAGCTCTTTAATCGATGAGCATTTTCTCGTATCTGGTACCCAATGGATGGAGGATATTTTGTGTATGAAACGAGATTATCGAAGATTGAAATGATAACGACAAAGAATATGTTTTATGAAAATTTTATTAGTTATAACTGAATAGAGATTATGCTGAAATGTATTTTAATTCTTGGTATTTTTCGAAGCAATTTTCAAACAATTTTACCGCATTTGACAGCAAAAAATTAATGTCATGGTATTAGCTAGAAGATGTATGAATATTATACAAGATTTAAATGACTAAATTTTTATTTAAATGATTACTCTTGATGATCTACAGACATTAGATTAAAATGAACATTCAAACTCTTAGTAATACAATTAAGAACATAAATGAATAAAACAACAGTGGAAAATTACCGATTGTTTTAACTGTTATAACTTCGTAACAAAAAAAATTATGTAACAATAAATATTAGAGTTAAACGAAAAAAATTCAAGTAGCTCAAGAGTAAGTTTCAAGAGATCGTTGCAAAAGAGAGTCGCTTTCGAGAGTCGAATCGTTGATTTCAATCTTCAAGATCATGATGAATATACTTGTGAAAATATTCCAACTATTTTAAGTATATCAAGTACTAAAAATGTGAATTGGTATAAAAATCCTCAATTGAATGTGTAATTGCAAGATATATAAAGTGTATTCTAGCTACAAAATTGCGAACAAATCTAGCCTATGATTTTATTAGAAGAAGAAGTAACATCCGAGAAAACAAAAATCTAACGCAACGCACACATTCAAAGAGAAGGGGCTAATTTTCGAGCAATTTCATCCAACGATTGCGATAATGCTGCTTTTCTTTTTATTTCCAAAGTCCATCGTGATGATCTCAATAACCGAGCGTGTCATAAACGCGGTCATTTCCAAAGGATCATTAACGATTGACATAACGGTCTGATCGGTGGAGAACCAGCCGGAGGAATTTCCGGGACTCTTGCCTAATCGTTTCGAGCTTCGTGTTCGTATTATTTTCTCTTTAAAAGCTAAAAGCCTGCCTCAGAAGCACGGAAGAGCATGAGTGGCATTTAATGAGCATTGCTGATTGGATTTTTCTTGTGTTCGGTGAAAAGCAATCAGCATACACATTTTCCGAACGATTCGCATAGTTCTCGCTCGATGGTTCGTGTCTTGTACGATTTTAATAGTTAAAAAAAATTTTAATAATCTTGTCTTGTTACTCGTAAAATTAACATCTACATTATACATGTGGAAAGTTTAAAAATTGATTATAATAGTATAAATTATTTGTGGTTGAAAGTAATTTATGCTGTATAAATACTTTTTTCCTATTAAATCGGTCGATGAGACAGTTTTAGTTATTATAATTTGAGGAGTCTAATGAAAAGGGGAATTATGCGACAAAGTGTTGAAAAATAAAATTTTTTTATTAATTTTGGCATCTCTTGATGTTTAGATAATTTATTTTTGAATTTATCAATATGTGGAAAGGAATAAATATTAATATATTAAAATTCCCTAAAAAATTAAAAATAAATGTTAAAATAATATTTATACAATATGTTTGGAAATATAGATTAAATCGTGTGTATTGCAGTATTGAATCGTATATAGCAGAGGATAACGGAAGCAACATTTTATTTTGTACAATAAATATGCGTTCAATCTCGCTTTATTTTTCAATAACGAGGATTTAAATATGTAAATTTTACGAGCCTGCGAACGAGCAAACCGCCGAGCATCGACCGTTTTCACGCAATTTCGGTAAAGTTTCCAGATATGTACATACAAATTGCATACTGCTCGTTACCGAAATTCTACATTTGAGATTTAACAGTAATTAATAGCGTTAGTTGTGATTAAACTATTATCGTCAGACTTTATTCAATTGTGGAAACTTTAGAAATGTGTAACTTCAGTTTTATCTGAAGTAAAGTACACTTTACGTTTAACTGATACGACACACATTAATTATATTCCTAAAGATACGACAGAAATGCTGCAGAAATATCAGAAATTATTAGACTGTGGACTTGTAAAAATCTAACTAATAACTGGAACTTCAATTGAATTCTATCAAATATCGTTGTGAGTATTTTACCTTGACATTATAAAAAAATATAGCACATTCTATATTTTCTTATATTATGTATCGCAAAGTAGTAAAACTGTGTAAAGTATTGTTAATTGTTATTTGTTGAATGTCATTATCGAGATGCAATTTCCCAAAGAGATACAAACAGAAATGTAAATATCGCGAGGCTAAGATCGCACAAAGCGAATATTTACGCTTCTCAGTCGTACAGAAGCTATTGAAAGCGTAACATTTGTGTAAAATATGAAATACAGTTATTTAAGTGCGTATTATTAACGTAATAAATAAATAAATTTGTAAAAATGAGTCGCGGAAAAACGTTAAATCTAACTGAAATACGCACGATACTGAAATTAAACGGAGAACATTACTCCGTGACAAAAATAGCCAAAACAATTAATAAAAGTCATAAAGTGATAATACATTTACTAAAGATCTCGATAATTATGGAGAAAGAAACAGTTGTGAACGATCGCAGTGTCTCACAGCTACGTACAATATCAAATTCAAGCGAGACGAATTGCAGAAAAAGCTGGAGTTGTGACAAATGTTAGGACCATTCGACTTCTTCTAAAGAATTGTGAACGTCTGAAACGACGAAAATTGCAACGAAAACCTTGGATGAAGCAAGAGCATAAGCTGCGTCGTTTGCAATTTGCAGAGAAACATGTTTGTATGAATGAAATGGCGAAGAGTCATATTTACCGATGAAAAGAGGACCTGATGGCTTCCATTACTATTATTCTTTACGAAAGAAGCAACAACTTCTGAGTCGTTGACCCATGGGAATCGGTGGTATAATGATTTGGGGAGGTATTGATTATTACAGTAAGATAGAAGTAAAATTTATTACAGAAAAATTAAATAGTAAAAAGTATGTTAAAATGATTGACGAACTAATTAACATGTATGCGACATGAATTTCCGGAAATGAGTACGTGATAACGCGGTCGTGAAAACGCATTAACGTACCGTGAAAGCATTAAAACAATACTTTGCAAACAAAAAAATTCGTGTTTTAGAATAGCCAGCCAAGTCTCCGGACTTGAATATTATAGAAAATTGCTGGGGCAATTTAGCGAGAATCGTATACCATTTATATCGTTAAAACATTTCTTAAATCTAAGAAAAATATAAAAGATTTTTTTTTTATTAATGATTTATTTCTCATTTCAATTTTGTAAAATCGTTTTCGTCGCCTATTAAAAATATTAGAAATATTTTTATCATATTAAAAAGAGAGAGAAAGAGAGAGAAATATTTTCGTTTGCTAGAAAAAGAATGAAACATAGAATTTTGTTAGAACAAAATTGAAATATAAAAATTTCGCTATGCAAGATCGTTCATCACTCGTATATCACTCCATGCTTAATTGTAGTTTCGAAATAATCTCTATATACCAATCATTTATTTTATTGAGTGGAGTTGCCGAGAAGGCGAAAATACGAATGAGGTTTGACCAAAAAAAACGTACTATAATTTCCAAGAGATTCTACTTGCGACCAAATTGGGAAGAAGGAGTTGCAGAATTCTGACATCTTGCAATTTGTTAAATGAAAGGATAGAAACAGAGTCATCAAATTCTCGTCGACTAAATGCACTCGTTCCTCTCGTCTAGTAACGCACACAGACGAGAGAAATCACATTCGAAACCGAAGTAAAGAAGAAGCAGTGAAAACAGCAAGAAAAAGGGAAGAAATGATTCGTACGATGACTGTACCGAGTGAACTGTTTCAAAATAATGACAATGACTATGAAAACGTAGTAGTTTCTTAATGGAATGGAATGGGTATTAAAATACTTAGAGAAAAAAATTTTACTCACATGTGAACAATATTTTTTTCTTCTTTTTCGTTTCTTTTTTTTTTAGATTTCAATTGAAAATCTTTCGAGAAAATTATAGGTCTATTTTTGTTAATTTTCTGACTTTATCACTTACAATTAGTGTTCGAAAAGAAGTAATATTGTATAATTTGAAAATTATATATCCACGTATTCACACTTTGAAAATTCTTAATATTTCACTATATTTTACCATTACAAAAATTTATTATTTTTTCACCAAAAATTGACTTATTTGTAATAATTATTAATTCCCAGATTTTTAATTGGAATAAATAATGTTAATCTGTTATATGTAAACGAAATTCTGTTTATAGAGGATTAAAGTATAGAATAAGATAAAGTACAGAATAAGATTTATAGACGAAAGAATGATATTATTAATAAAACTTTTAGTTTTCATTCACTCTGTACATTTCTTGAGAATGATAATAATCAATTTGTGATTCATTAGATTCGATATGTTTTGTTTATTATAAAATAAAATTATAATTAATTCTTAACTTATTTAAACTAATAATTCATACTTAAAATTTAGTTGACGCTTGATAAGTTCATGAAAAATGTGTAAAAATACAATTTTAGTCTCACATGAATTAAAAAGTAATGTTTATAACGTGCAATTAATCAATTATATATAACTATATGATTTATTATGTTCTTCAATATCAAATTGTTAAAACGCCAATAAATTATTATTTTTTAATGTTCAAAAATGTATGACTGCCAATAATATTTTAATTAATCTCAGTCGTATTAATAACATTTATTATAATTCATATTTATTTATAATTCTGAAAAGCTATTAAATAATGACATGAAAGTTCGAATTTCAGTAGACTAAATTTCCAATCATTTTCACTTTTATCGAAAAATTGAATTTTAACTCCTTTCCCAATAGAGAAAATTTCACGGAGTTTCATTCAATTCCTGGATAATTGAATTTTAAACCTGAATAAATAATGTTCGCCAAAATCACTTGATACAAACAGTAAATATTTGAGTGTAATATTTCATACCCCTCTTTCCCGTCGAATGTATTTTTCAAATTATGTTAATTCTATCTTACCACGGTCTTCATTCGGATTTCCAGACAAAAAAGTTGACATTTGCATGTGATCTGAATAATCATAAAACTGAATAGGTAATTTCGATCGAGCAAATCGAAAGAAGTCGAAGAATATGACTTTTACACAATTATTATCAAAATCACAACTTTTTTACTTAGAAGAAACGAATATGAGTAATTTAGTTATAAATAAAATAATTATAAATAGACTATTAATAAATATGTATTTCGTTGCAAATAAGAAGTACTTCGATAGTTCTCTGTGTTTTTAATAATTATTTTCATTTCATTTGGTATTTACATATATGTTCTTTCAATTTGTCCAACTTTGCATAATCGTGTGATATATTCATAATAAATAAAAAATGGTATTTTATAATGATTTTAATGTTTTAATAAATTTTAATATATTAATACTAAAATAATATGATTAAAATATTTAAAAATATTCAAATTAACTTTAAAGTATTTAATACGACATGTTAATTAATGTCAAGTCTGAAACGCATACTAATTTTTCAAATTGAAAAATATTCCATACTTTGCGCAATATTATTTTCACGGTAATGCGGAACAGAGTATACATGACGAGATAATAGATGATGTGCCCTGTAAAAGCCGCAAAATAGCAAGTTTGGCAACCTTCACTGGGTTTTATACATTACGCTGTACATAAAGATACATTATACATGCATCAGAGGATGTACATACCTGCATTAGAGATTTTTTCATCTTCCGTTTTCTTCATTCTTTACTTCCCTTCAAACCTCTATATTTCGCTATTTTATAATTTTAGAGCGTATAATTAATTTTGAAATATTTTAATATTATTTTATATATAATATCAAATGTAGAAAAGTATATTGTATTATTTCTTTTTACCTGTCGAAATAAAGATTGATGTTGTTTCTATGCCACCGTGAATGTTTATGTATTTACAGAAAATCCGAAACCACAAAAATGTGCAAAGTGCACATGATCTGGAAAACTGTATAAGGCATTCGAAGTGGAATACTCATTATAATAACATTCTGTACATACTGTACAATACAATAATTTATAATAAAATTGTTTTAATATATTAATTATTATTATTCATTTTAATATAATAATTTATGATATTACATAATAATAGTATTAATATAAAAATTTTCCTTTTTCTACAATTCTGCATTTCTTAGTGTTTCGTCGTGTAAAAACTAACAAAAAATATATTGTAAATTAGATCTGATTTATTCGTTTCCAATAATTATTTTGAACTCGAATGATTTTCTATTCTGTAACGAAATAATGCATTCTATTTGCATCTGTGCTAAAATTTTGTTTTGCCAGCATATTTTCCAACCAATTTTTCTTATTCCCTTGTCCGTATTATTTTCAGTACCGGATTTTCTCACTTTAATGTGTCTGTAATAGGAATTTTACGCTTCGATCGTTGGTAGTTCTAGGTAGTTAACTGTGGATACATCCTTCAATTCTTAATGCAGAATAAATAGAACTTGTCACCAAGATTGAACCATTGAATTCATTATGTCACTATCACTTTCCACTAATTTCCGCTGCGTTTCCCTCCGTCTTCGGATATAATCTCGAATAATCTAAAAGCACATTACCTAAAGGCGTACAGTTACCGCAAAGACGCGAGAGGCGAGACAAAAGGAGATAAATCGATTCGTGCCTCAATTCCAAGTAAATGATAGAGCTGCGCTACGGTTTCCTTTGTGTCTGGCAACTTAAAGTAACTGTTAACACCTACTAGTTTGACTCCCTGCGATTTGTTTACTCGCTTATTACATCTGACAATACAACTCGCGAACTTGTGGCATTCTATCAACTATCTTGTTTTATGATGTTCGCTTCGGTATAAATATCATTAACCTTGCTCTGTTTTTCTTTTTTTTTTTTTTTTTTTTTTTTTTGACGATTGATTGATGATTAAAACTCTTATTTATATGTTGTAATTAGAATGCGGATTTCGTGCATTTTTAAATTTTTGTCAACATTGTTGAAAAAATAAAACTTGAAAGAATTTGTTTCATTCACTGTACATTATAATTTAATAACTCTGTTTTATTATATGCGTTGGATATACGTTTTTGCAACTCCTAATTTTCCATAAAATGTACGTAGTTCTGATTAAAGAATATAAATGCAATAATAGTAAAATATAGATATAATAAAAGTATAATTAAAATATGTCAAATTTAACTCTTTTAGGTTGTTGGCAAGTACTTATATTTATCGTCTGTTGTGTTAGTTTATATAATGCCTAAAAATATATATGTATAACTATTCTTAACATCCTATGGTCCAAACATTCAGCGTTTAGTTTAGTTGCGTTAGCGGATTGCATATATTCTCTGGTCTAAACATTCAATGTTTAGTTTGCATAGGAGATTGCATAGATTACATGAGGGAAGTTCAGCTTTCAATTCTTACATCATTTTTCATACATACGGATTTTTATTTCGTACAATTTCTATCTTTTTGCAAAAATTAAAGTAACATTTTCAGAATGAACTACGTTCGTTTATCTTTTTTTTTTTTTTGGAAACGAAATATTCAAATAAGAAAATAAAATCGATTGCCCATTTTTATTCAGTTGCAAAATAACCATATATGTTGATAAATTTTCTTAAGAAGAAATGTTTTACATTTTCGACATATCTTTTGATTTCTTCTTCCCTTCCTTCTTGTTTACTATTGTATTAAAATTTACCATTCAGACGCATGAACTCGAAAATATTTAAAAATAATTTTTTGACGTTCATTGAATTAAATTAAAATCACGAATTTTAATTTGGAATGTATTTCGAATAAGTAATAGTTTATATTATACATTGAACGTCACAATGTTTTCAAACACTGCGTTCAGTTGAAAATTTTTTCTCAAGGTATCACTCTTGCCTTTTATCGATTATGCCACTATTATTTTTTTAAAGAGAAATTAAAGATTTTTTATTGATTAAATCGTATATATAATGCTAATAAAAGTTTTATAATATTAGAGGAATTATTCTTTATTTGGATCTTGTACTGGATAAATAGATCGTTCTTGGCAGAATATTTATTAAATTGCTTCTTTTTTGTATTAATATTAATATTCTATTACATAGATATTAAAATTATTAAATTCTATTGCATCCCGTTTCTATTAAATCTCCATTAAAATTTCTTACGCAAAATTAAACATTAAATTTTTATGCGGCGTAAGAAGACTTCTGGACTGTACATGCAAATTTAATAGTGGAACCATTTACATAGCATTATGTCACCACGACGAAATTAAGTTATGTTGACTGTAGTAGAAGAAGTGCAAAATAATTAAAAAGTTTGAAACTAAAGTATAATTTTACAAATGAATGAAGTAGATACACGGTGTAAACAGATTGACTAAAACTGAAATTAAAGAATTAACAAGATGTAGATGTTTCAATAAATCTTGTTCAACTTGTTACGAAATTTAACAAATTCAATCAGTGATAGCCTTAAACGTAGTTGTAACAAGTGAAAGTCCAAAGAAAATGATCATTTAATCGTGTTATAAATTTTTTGGAGTAAGTTAATAGCAATTTAGCTAAAGTGGTTAAAATGACCAATTTATAATTTTTGTTAGATACTTCGTAGATATGAAACGATGTATTTTGAAAAATTCGAATGATTTTTCGTAAAACGTATAAATAAAAGTTCGTGTGCACCATTGTATTATAAAGCTTTTCTATTTTCTTTTTACTTCAGTATCATCTTTGATAGAAATTTTTTCTTTTTTAATCGTCGATAGTTCTAGTTTTAACTATTCCCATTAAACATGCATCAGACTATTAGATCTCAATAAAAAGTTTTGTAACTTAGTAAATTATTCCAAACGATTAAGAAACTTGAGCCAATGTCTCTGATTTATCGCCGCGAAAGAAAGTTGCAATTTCTTAATCGTCGTCGAGACCAGGTATTCAAGAAGAAGCTTTGCCAACAAGTTCCGAATTGAACCTCCAGAAATAAAGGTGGTTCCAGGTGAGTAACGACAATGGGATTAAATTGCGAGGAAACAAAGCAGAACGGGAAACACGGAAAAGAAAGTAGAATCAGAATGAGTTGTTGGAGCATTCGTAGGTGTTAGTGAAAACGCGCCGCTTGAATTTTCCTCGTTTCCGGCACCTAATAAATTTTCGCTCAATTCTTCGAATATTCTCCATTGTCGTAGACAAGATATCATACCCACCTTTTATTTCATTTTCTCTGCCAATTCTCTTCCTCTTGCAATATTTTTCATGTCTTTTTTTAATAAGGTGGCATTCAGTTGTTGATAAATTTTATTAATAAATTATATTATATATAAATGTTTCTCCTCACCTAGATTCTATATTGCAGATAAATAAAAATAGATATTGAATAATGTAAAGAATAAAACGAATATAGATAATTTCCATGTTTAATAGTACTATTTTTGGCGGTGGTCAAAGTATAAAACATTAATTTTTTTTTAATAAATAAATTTTTCTTTATCTTAGAGGACATTGTTATTTTTAGGAAATATAACAATGGGAAAAGTATTTAAAAATGATTTTACATTTAAAATATGCGTACACTTGTGTGTTTAAATCATAAACACACTGCAGAACTTTATGTAAATTTGTATTTTTGAAAATATAATTTAAAAAATAAAATCTTGGTATGAAATTGTTTTATTTGTCAAACATTATTGAAAGTATTATACTTTGTATATTTTGCATAATTGTTTCATATTATATACATTCTGTAGGTACAATTTATTCAAATGAATGATTTTTGCAAATAATACCTATTTCAATTTGTGACACATTGTTGTCAATACTTTTATTCTGACAATGAACTTCGTATCGTTGTAATTTCATAAATATCAGCTTAATATTAGCATGACAAAATTGTATTAATAATTAAATGTCATAATTAATATCAATTATCACGTCCAAATTATAATATTACCATGTCATGTTTTTCGTAATTTAATTCCAAGCTGATATTGGATCGCAGATAAGTAAAATACAGTATTCATTAAAATAGATATAAAATTTCACAACTCCATTTCCATATTTCATGATATACAGTCCTTTAATGAAAATTATGCATTTTTGAAAAAAGAGAAAATCTTTATTGAAAGTGTCGTTAAAAGTTGATGGATATAAAAAGTATTAAAAGTGGTACAATTTTTAACGAGTCAGAGACCATTGAAAAATATGTTATAAGTTCGTTTATTCATATTTTTGGTACTTTCATTTTTTTACTTTTTACGAATTCATCGTAAAAAGTAAAAATTAAGTTTAGTTAATAATAATTATTTAAATGTTATTTTCAAAATTTTTTTGCCATGATAACTGGCAAGAAAATTAGATTACGCACTTTAGATTGCTCAGGAGTCTTAGGACAAGTAGATAAGTATTTAAAAACTAGAAAAATAAAGAATATTTTATACAATAAAAACTACTTAAATGAGTTAAAAAGTTTTATTATCTACTTTAGATTTTAAATATTAACAATAAAAAGTATATCTAAGACTTTCAAAAGTGAATCCTTTTCAAGAAACTATAATATTAATTTTAATAAGTTGTATACTTAAATTTGTAGTATACTTAAAAGTCAGTCTGCATCTTTCTAAATTTTATAATACATAAATAATCTTTCAAATTTTACACAAATCTATTTACGCGTTCTCTCTAGGCAAAATAATTTACTATAAAATTTGCGATTATGTGTATTGGCTGTCGATAAACGGTTCAATAAGTTTTGTTTAATCATTTTTATACTTCAGTCACAAACAAGGAAAATTAATTGAAATTCTGATCGTTAAACATCGGCGTTATGTATCGTTTGCTTGAAAGACTTTAATTAATTATTAATCGGTAAATGAAACAACGCCCATTGTTAAAACTTCACCTGAAATCGCATTAAATTTTAATTTCAGCGACAATAAAAAGTGCATGTACGTATGTACATATAATGTAATGTTTTATTTTTAGTACAATATAATATATCCATATATTTTTACATATAAGAATAAATGATATTCCTTTTTATGAAATTCACTTTTAAGATTTCTAAGAATACACACACATTTTTTTTCTGTTTAATACAATTTTATATAAAGTTTTATCAAGTTTTTATAGAAATTGACTGTTATGCAAACACTTTTTATATTCGTCTACAATTATTTCTTTTTGATTCATTGCCAAGTGACTCCGAATTAAGGATAACAAATAGAAAAACATAGAGAATCAGTTTTCCAATTTTTACGAATTGAAACTGGATACTTGTGAAAAATATTTGCCAAAGAGTAAAGGTGAAAGCAATAATTTGGACGGCATTCAAGAACGCGAATTTGTGTCCGCGTTTAAATAAAACTAATCGATGTCAGCCAGTTTTTTTGTTTTATTTTAGTCTAAAGAATAGAATGTTTATACCATTTTATTTCCATTTCATTTTAAAAATTAAAATTTTCACGTAAATTTCGATATTTCGAAAGATGTAACATTGATAATTATTTTCCATTTATCTAAAAACTTTATTTTAAAAACGAAATGAGTGCAAGGTCAATATTTTCAATATAATGTATATTTATCACATTTTATATTTTTGCTATCACTATTTAATGGAACGATTTATAAACTTTTTGCTATATGATATTTTAGTCTTATTTTTGCTTATAAAACACATTGGCAAAGTTTGAACATTAAATCTCAGGATCACTTTACGTAATAATTACTTTTTGTTAAAACACTTAATACTAATGCGAATAATTTCTGTTTTCCCAAAAATATGCGAGATAATACAGAAATTGCAGCTTGAATAAAGGGAAAGCTGTTTAATTAATAATTATTCTAATTGAGTGGTCTTTTCTTTTTTCGCTTTTTTACTTTTCTTTCTTTCTATTGGCGTATTTGAAAGGTGCTGTTCTTCATTATAAATTAAGGATTGCTTAAATTAATTTGCTGAAATAAAATGGAATCAAAATGTTTTTGACATTATCGAATATTTTTGGAAGATTTTCTTTTTATTCTTCTCTGGACATCTTAGGAAATGATCAAAGATAATAATCATTAGTTCTATTTAAGTGATGGCGTTTTCGAAAGCTCAAGGTGATCTTTGGTTTTTTTAAATGAAACTATATATTTTTAGTTTATTTATAAATTCATTGTAAATATGTTCCGAGGTTATTTAAGGTCATTTTTTTACTGTTCAGAACTTACCCTCGTTCAGAATCTGTCTTTTATTTTTAATATTCGAAAACAATATCCTGAGATATCAGTGCTATTCCTATATTTAAATGTTGAACGTTCATACAAATGAGAATATACATATTCCATAATTTCACTTTTTATATCCTGAAAGTACTTAAAACTACTCTTTTGTATAAACGCTTGTATGTATCTTACAAGTGTAATAACAATTTTTTGAGATTCAGTAAAACGAGATTTAAGTTAAACATTTGCGAATCTCTGGATTTTAATTAAATATGACATTAATTATAATAGTAATTAAATATTTAATATTAATATTAATATTTTAATATTTTAATATTTTAATCTCACGTATTTTAACATTAAACTAAGTATTACGTTGTCAGAATAGAATCTCTAGAAGCTCATCTGTTACTAGCTACTAAACATTCTATTTTGGTAATATAACGTTCGAATATTTTGATATTGGAAGAACAATAGGTTCGAATAAGGGAGGCTCTATTGTCCGTAAAACTATTTTTCTATATTTGCAATATGTCAAAAGTAACTTAATGACACAAAAATATCATAGTTAACTTGATATAAATAGATATAAAAAAATAATTCTTGAGAACGTTTCCATTTAAACAAATCCAATAATCATTAATAAAATGTCCATCTCGAGATGGAACAGGCTTCATTCGAAACATCTTCTCGAGCAATAGATAGTTTACAAAACAAATGCACGGATAGATTAAAATGAAACACTCTGTGTAAAATACCCAACGTGGCAGTCGGCCTGTTAATCCTGGCGAATCTCTAGTAGTCTCGCTGACAATGACTATTCGCGGGGCGATTCAACGAGGCAATCGGAAAGTATGGTTTTCTGGCGAGACGCCAGTGACACTCGCCTGAAATCGCGCTGATAAAAGAAATCCCGCTGTTATCAAGATGGAGCAATATCATTGAACAGTGAACGCTTTCTTGTCAGTGAGACCGCGTCTCGAGTCGAGAGAAATCCTCTGTTACCTAGCTTTCGCTTCGCTTCACCGACAGACTTTTCGGAGAAACGACACGCGCGATCGTTGTCGTTACACGGGTAACGGGCGATTTCCCGCAGCATCGTAATTTTTTCTCATCCGAAACTATAGCCATAAGCACGGCGATTACAGCTACTTTACGGTCTCGCTGTCGAATCCAGACCAGCGAATTTTCATTGATTTCGGTTGTCTTCGTGGCACGTTTATAAATTGGCACTCGAAAGATCTTCTCGACGATTACTGTAACGCCAAAGGTGTTCTCACGTTTGAATGAAGGTAACTTTTAGAGATCGAGAAATATGAGTGATGCGAGTATCTTTGGATTCGAAGGATAATTAATTTAGAAAGCTAGTTAACCCCTTAAGCGTTTTGTTTTATTTTGAGAATGTGCTGAATTATTTCTAGGCGATGACGAGTGTACTCGACGAAAGCACAGTAAACGCACTTGCTGTAACATTGAGTTAAATTATAACAAAATGATAAAACTTTTTTGGTGCTTCCTTGAAAAATTTTTAATTTTTATTGGTATTTATGGTATTTACAGAACTCAATATTTTATTTTTTTTAAATTATTCCATTAAAAAATCATTAAAAATTCAAAATGTGGAGAAAAGAACTTGAATTTTCATCAGTTCATAAAAAGAAGTAAAAAATCAAATATTTGCAAAATTAAAATAATCAAAGATAAATTTAATTTGTTTTTGCATTGTATCGATTGCGCCAAATTTCTCCGAACAATTCCCATTATTTTCAAGTGCATATTTTCTTTGTTTGTTTTGTTGCCTTCAAATATTTTAAAATTACAAATATTTATAACTTTTTTACCCAAATTTCACAATAAATAGGAAAAGCGAATTTTTTTCTACATGATGAGTATAGTCGACATTAAACAAAAAAATTCTGTCTTTTCATGACGATATACTCGACATAAACGCTTAAGAAAGAATGAGAAGTTAGAAAATAACGTAGAAATAGCAACACTTTCTGTAACACAGATTGCCTTTTGTGAGATACAGTAACGCTTATTAATATTCAGATATCGCAGTCACTTAATAATTATTATTAATATTATTAATGTTCAGTATCGCAGATACTTATCATAATTTATTTGATGCACATAACTTTCTCATGTAAAGAAGTAAACTATGTAAGTTAATTGCAAAATTTAAAATTGCAGAAAATTGAAATAACGAACAAATAATGTTATTTTATATAAAATCACGTATGAGTGAACAATGTAAATGACTCGGGTAATCAAAATTAATGTGAATCTACTACAGCTTGCTCGTTATCCAAGTCCTTTTGATCCAATATATTGTAATGTAATAAACATAAAAAAAGTTGCGCGTATTGTAATAAATCTAAAAACGAAACGAATTTACGTTCACAGTTGAAGGAATGTTAAAGTTCATTTTATAGCGAAAGGCTCTGCCTTTTGTAGCGAAATGAGTAAATTACTGTAAATGTAACTACACGCGCGATTTACTTTAAACGTATTATTAAATTTATATATAAAACGAGGTTGAAGAAATATGAAACTGTAAAACCGACGGCATTTTTCTTGTAAAATACGAGACCGATAAAGTGAAATGGAGAAAATATTTTATCCGTAACTAAACATTTACGAGAGACGTTTATATAACTTTGGTCTCTTATTTTTAAATCTGGCTATCATTTCCAGTGAGTCAAGTAGAAATTAAACTTCTATGTTGAATAATAAAGAGAATGAATTAAACGATACATTTCCTATTTATTGTTTTAAATTAATAAAATATAACGAAATATGTTCGTATATTAATTTAACTCTATTTGTTTTTCACGTGTTTATCGTGTTACGTTTTATTAATTACGTTTATTGTTAAATTTAACAATATAAATAAATATTTTACTTACATTAACAAACATACAAATAGTATTTAAATATCCAACTATGCGCTAATAGACAAATATTAGAAAGTTTTGTTACGATATGATAGATATAATAGAAAAATCGTGATATACACATATTTGAGATTATTTAAATATTTACTGTAGTATTTATAATTAACGAATAAATCAAGAACATATTTTTGTATAAAGAGATAAAGTTTGGAGTTTAATGAATTAATAAAATGATACATACATTATTGATTAAATAGATATTATATACAAATAATGATTTTTTAATATATTCATGAAATATTTTGTTTCAAGAAATATGATCGAAGTTATTGAACAATTTAAAACTTTCTATTATTTAAGAATTATTATTGGAATGTAAACTGTTTTATTATTTAGAATTCTTTTACAACTCAAACATTAAACAGTGTGCATGCGCACACAAAGAATACAAAACTTCACAGCATGCACTTCAAAATTGTTTATAAAGGTAAGGTGTCTGAAGTTATAAAGAAACGAGTTATTTAATTCATTTGCAAAGAGTGACAAAATAAAATAGTACATACACATTGAATAAAATAATAAAAATAACGATTTTTAGTCGTAATTTCAGAAAACACGAGTGAAATTATTACACAGTTTAATGTTTTTAATTTGTAATTTGTATTATTTAAGAATTTTAAAACGAAATTTCTTTCGATGTATATTCTTTTATTTAAAAAATATTCCACTGAAACTACGCCACTTAATATAATATAATATATCAGAGTGCGGAGCAAGTGGTTTCTCTTGTAGCATGTGTCGCCGATCTAGAAATTTCCTTCGTGCTCGAGTACCAAAACCCCAAGATAAAGGTTGTGATTTATTATAAATGTACCAAAGTGATAGATCCCACGGGTATACATAGAGTAACTTGTTTAAGATATAACTCTCTGTTACACACCCTCTTCAACATTATACATGTTCAAAACCTTCAACTTGTGGAAGTTATTTCCAATTGATAGATATATGAAATATATATATTGAAGTAAATGAAGTAGATATATTAAATACGAAGCGTTTGAAAAAGATGTTAAATTGAATTGGATTTCATTTCAGTTCAAGTTTTGTTTAGCTTTCGATTTCATTTATATTTTATTTTCAAAGTTTATATTTTTCATTGTATCGTGTATACATGTATATATCGAGTATCTGTAAATTTCTGTAAATCCTTCATTTTTAATGATACGAGGAATGTTTGAATAACTTCAGAAAAGTGCAGTGAACGTTTCTTTTTTACTATCATATTTTTCGAAATTTTTTTTTATATCATTTAGCATTATAACGTATATATCAGAATATTGAATTCCTTTTTTGTAACAGTCATTTATAATATTTGCGGCCTGTAAAAAATTTAACGCGATACAATATTGCATCAGGTTGAGAAAAAGCTGTTTCATTGCTGAAAGTAAATTTGAAAACAAATTAGAGTTATGAAGGTAGTAACATTCGCTGCAGCTACACAACATTCATCATATAAATCGAACGATCGGGGCCATTAAAAAATGCTTGCGCAGCCCTCGTTTCGCAGTGAAAAACCGTATTTGGAGTCAGACGGGTAGAAAACGCGTTGCCGGTAACAGAACTACAGCAATTACGAAAAGTATTTGCATATCATCGTGTTGTATTCATTAGTGCATTTACGATTATACAGTTAGGTTTAAATATAATAAATGCTGCACTGTCTAATATTAATAATTAATATTATATTATTATATATAAAATATTTAAAAAACTTAATGTTATAAATTATATATAATATAACATTGAATGAATGTTTAATATTAATATACTTAGATCTAATTAAATAGTGTATAAATGCTGTAATAAATATATTATGTGCGAATACTTATTATGATTATTTCTCTGCCTATTTGATTCTAAATATTGTTTTTCATACAACTACAAAAATCTATGTATATATTAAAAATACCTAAATATAGCATGACATTTTTTAAGAATGAAATATGTTAAATCGACACCAGGGATGAGGGTGAAAAACAAGGAATTGGAATTGAAAGACTTAACAGAGCAGAATAGCCGATCTTTGATATGTATCAAAATATTCTGCGCATAAATTGCAAATCATTATCATTTAAATAATAATAATTAAAATAAATAGATTCGTGCAATTGTGTTTCTGTCAGAACAGAAATCAATATTAATTTTGACAGGAATACACGTAAAAAAAAGAAAATCTAAAGTTACATTTATATACGCGAGTGTTAAATACACGAAATCTACAAATGTGTAAACTATTTTACAATTTCGTCCATTATTGTACACACTAAATGCTACGTACGCGATAAAGAACAATTTCACTCATTTTTAAATCGACAAGTTTTCGAGTTTCATTAATTAACTAATGACTTCGTTGTGCCAGCTGTTGTAACCGAGTAGGCGATGGGGAACCGAACATCTGCAGAACATTCAGAGGAAACGAACACCCGAAACGTATCACACCTTCGAGTGCAGAGATTAAAACGTATCGATCGCGGATTTACCACATCGCGTCGGCCCGCTCGCTTTGTCTGTCGGCATCCGTGTATTGCGGACTTCCGACAACAATGCCGGTATAATGCTCCATCGCCGGGCCGACTTTTTTTCGTCCCAAAGTGGCACCGACCGTGAAACAAACAAAAAAAAAAAAAAACTGCACGACTTGTACCCCAGTACGATTCGTCTCACTGAAAGGCCCAGAAGCAACTGTTCCGACTAAGAAACGAAGACGACTTTTTTGCCATAAAGTTTTATTGATATGCAAACATTTGAATCGATACAAAAGAAATTACAGGCGCGATCGCTCAGTACCAGACAACGCCATTCCTACTCGAGGTCTACCCCACGCCTCCTCACGAATCACGTGACCCAAATCAACCAATCGCTAATTTTCGTTGCATTAGCGTTGCACCTGAAGAGGCCCGATTTTCTGGGTTACCCCCGCTAAAATCACTTTCAGTGATAAAAAAGAAAAGACTCATCCCATCCTCAACATTACGAAAACTACGGGAATTCGTTCGTGCGATTGCAACGTTCTTGAAAATTCATTCCCCCGTCAGGACAGGAACACGTCCATGCGGCACGCTCAGCAGAGAAAAAAAGCCTCGGTCTTGTCTTTGATCTTATTCACGAATTTCTACTTTCAACCAACGACCACACTGTACGTACCTAATTTACGCTTCTCCGCTCCACCATTCTTTCTCTTTCCGAGGGTCTGATTCTTCGCGCGAACGACCGAACATCGTAGACGACTAATCCTTCGACTAATCTTCTGTCACTCGCAAACAGAGGTTTGTCGTTGGTTGCTCCGATTATTTTTTATTATTGATACTTGTCATGGTACTACTGATTCCAGGCAATCGCTGGTCTGCGAAGATGTCAGTTAATTTTTGAGAAATCTTCCGTCACTCACAGTCTATTGTTGTGAATTTTGATGGTAGATTATTTTTCATATTTATTATGTTATTACTAATAAATTCTAGGCAATTTTTTAGTTCTTTGAAAGTATCGGTTGATCTTTGATTTGAATCTGATCACTCACAGTACAGTTTCGCTTTGGGAACTTTGATTATCGATTACGTTTGTTATTTTATCGAGTTTCTCTTTTTATTATTAGTATTTATTATTATTATTGTACCACTATGCGGAAATATCAATTGATCTTCGAGAAATCTTCTGTCAGTGACGAACAATTTATGTGTTAAAAACTTTGATTCAAATACCGAGTTCTTTTTTTAGTGCGGTATCATTTTAGGAAATTTTGAATAAACTGCAAAAGTATCGACTATCTTCGAGGAATTTTCTGCCACTCGCGAAAACTTCGATTGCCAAATATATTTAATAATGTATCAAGTTTATTGTTTATAACCATTAGTTTTAAGCAGTTGTTAATAGCACTGTGGCTATAATTAATATTAACGTTAATGTTTATTTAATTTTTTATCGATTGTTTGGTTCGCAGTTATCAAATATGATAGTCTCGATTTAGTGCACTTTTGTAATGTGTTATTTAACGTATTATAATGTACTGTCTGATGATACGTTAAATATATTCGTGCATTTATTGTTGCATCATTAATTCCGAGCAACAAATTTTTAATAATATTGTGGATACAATATTATTCAAACGAAAAGTTCAATTAGAATTTCTTATCGATCATTTCGTTCACAAGTCGGTAATCTGATAGTTTCCGTTTGATATTTTATATTTATTGTTTATTATCGTATTTATTATAATATTATAGTATCACTAGTTTTAGACAATTTATAATATTATTCAAACGGTACATTCAATTAGCACTTTCTCGATCATTTTCTTCGCAAGTCTTCAATTTTTGATAATAATATTCTATTCGATAAAATTCTATCTAATAATACTTTGTCATGTTTATCGTTTATTATCATATTTATTGTAATATCACGGTGATTCCAAGTAACGAATTTTTAATGGAATCAAGTAGGTACAATATTCGATTGTTTTATTCACAAGCCTTCGATTTCATAGTCTTCGTTTCACTCTCTTTACTATTTATTCCCGCATTTGCCATGATATCAACTATTTTAAACAAGTGTCAAGTTTTGAATTTTCCTCTCACTTACAATAACAAAACCTTTAATTTTACATCGATCAAACTTATTACACGTAAATTCGCACGCTTGACGAACCAATTCGTGTGGTAAAGATACCAATCTCGCTGAACCTTTCCTTTCCAACAGAGACAGAGGAACATCAACAAGTCCGAGATCGTCGCTGAGAGAACAGAGTGTTCATCCCCAGCGGGGTGCACGAAGCAGACACGCTAAAGCCGTGTTTTCGGCACGGCGATCGCGCGCGTACTGAAAATCCCAGTAGCCACCCCCATTCGACCCTCTCCCTCGCGAACCGCCCCCGTTCTAATACAGGCTACCGGCCTGTGCACGTGTACGCGCAACCTCGCAACTGTGTAAGTTACGCGCGTGGAACGTGCATTCATTGTATATTTGCACCAACTTTCGTGTTCCGCGAGAGATTGTCATCTTATCAGCTCGCGACTCGTGATAACGGTCCACATGAGATACATGATTATTAGCCTGTCGGGGGGAATCCCGCGAGAGTACAGCGCGTTTAAATGCAAGGGGCGAAGAGAAAAGATCGAAGAGCGGAGAGTGGAGAGTGGTTGGAGAGACGACAGCCATTTCGATGGCTTGCGGTTGGATGGTAGCGGGAACAGGCGGAACGTATGCACGTTTCCGTGAATTAAATACCGTCGACGTTGCGGAAAGTAATTGTTATTGAGATGTTCCAGCGGAGATAGATTGAACAGGTACTATCGTTTCGGTCCAGCTGCCGCCACGTGAACACAGCTTATCCTTGCTTTTCTCCCTCTGTCTCTCATTCTGAACGTTGAGCCCTCGACGTTTGCCTGTGAATGGTCTTTATTCCATTTTCCATCCGTTCCCGTGAATTTGGATTTTTACGGTGATTTCATTTTACGAGATGTCGAAAGATTTTGTGGATGTATTTTATACGCGTTACGTGGAATATTTTGAAGTTTTGTTAATTGTAAATTTAGTAACGAAGAATCTGTAAACTGATGATTGTATTTTGAAATACACTTGTTGGAAAAGAAAAAAATACTTTTAAAATATTTATCAAATGTATTATTGCATCTAGTGAAATGCTGGGTATTAATTTTTAAAAATATTATTAATTTAAAGCATCACAATTTAAAATTATTGTACTGAAAATATTGAATAGATTAAAAAATATTATTAATTAAAAGTGTTATTATTATTTTCAAATCATAAATTGTGATTTAGAATTCGTTAATGTATGATAAAACAAAACAGTAGATTGTAAAACTAAATTGTAAATATATTATATATGTATAAATAGTAATAAAATAAAACAGTAGCTGTACTTTCATATATAGAGAGAAGTAATTAAGTGATTAAAGTACAGAATAAGACGAAATGCTCATTCTATTCTTACTTATTTGATAAATTTATAAACTATTGGAATAGATAATACAGGATGAAATTCATTAAATAGAAACAGTAAATGCATGTGTATTTAATGACACATCAGCCTCAATTTTCACGCAGAATGACGCTCATGCCACCAGTTATATGTCATCCGAAATATTTGCATTATCAAAATATTTGCATACTATTGTATATTTGCACTAAATGTGTTTCAATTTCTTCCTAACTGGTTAAAATAATAATTCAACGTCAATATTTCTATTTATTCGCATACTTATGAAAAAAAAATTACACAAAATCTTCTAAAAACATTGTTCCTTGAAGATTATCGCGAGTAAAAATTCGTAAACTTTTAAATGTCTATAACTGCCTATTTTCAAGTTTTCTGAAAAATTTTAAAAATATAAAAATGTACCTGAAGCGTGTCATGGTTTTCTCATATCATGACAAATCATGATCAATAGATTCTGAATTTTATAAAAAATAGCATACCTAATGAAGTTCAAAATTACCAACGTATCAATATTCATACATACAAACAATATTCTAGGTTCATAAATATATATATATTTGAATAAACATCTCTAATCTAGCGATGAACTATGGTACGAATATTCACTTATTCATTACATATTATACAAACGTAATTGCACTTCAAAAATTTCACGTTAAATATTCACAAAGCACAAATAAATTCAACTTTGATCGCTTTATTTAGCATATATACAATAACTTTTTTCATTTGAAAGTCCCAAAAGACACAAAACAACTGCACGATTCACTTACACGTCACTATCGTGCACTATTCGATTCATATTTCGTGCGCAACGTTGTTGCAAAAACTCGAGAGAAGTCAGATCGTTTTTGAAGTTTCGTAGGTCTGAAAATGATTGGGGACAACAAGCGAAAGTTCCACTGATGTTTTCAATTGCTTGGAAAAGTTTTAAACGTCTTGCATTCCGTGAAACGTTAGCCGAACTTCTCGAACGCTTTAATAGATCCACAGAAATATTTCACGGATCCCTTTCTCTTTGCTCTGCCAATGATTACACTTTCGACCGAAAGAATTCACCACGCCAACACGAAACTGTACCAGACAAAAATCGAGAAGCTTCCACTCGATTTCGATTAATGAATTTCTTTGCGTCAAATTAACTCGAATTATTGATTCGAACGATAATTATGTTACCAAATAATAATAATTATTTTACCAAATAATATTCGCCTCTCTACAGGATTTTCCATGATAGAAATACTGTCGACTCTGACTGTTTGAAATAAATTATTGATAAGTATTGCTTCAATCAGCAGTTACAAAAGTCCATATATTAAATGTATTATTTATATTAGGTAAATATTAAAAACTTTATATTTTTGAAACACAAAAGTATATTCTAAATTTTAGAAATAATTACTTATGCTATTTATGTTGTTATATCATTATATAGTCATTAAACTACTATGCAAGAATTTCTTCTGATTGATATTTAATTACAGGATTTAAAAATCTTATAAATATAATTAATAAAAAATTACTAAAGATATAAACATACAGAATTACGTATATTTCGTTCCATTATCTAATCTCAATCAGACTGTTGAAATCGACATTAAAACGGTATAAAACGATATATGTGCAAACGTTTGACAAAAAAATCCATCGTTAGATTTCTTATACGTACCATATCAATAAAAACACTATCACAATTTCATTTGGCGATCATTTGAAACTATATATTACAAATAACTTTTTAATTATTGTTTTCAAAATGTTTCCGTCATAACGTTTCCTATTCAAAAAGTGTAAATACAATGCATATTGTTAAACAAAGAGACAGATAGATCTATAACAGCTCAGTTATAAAGTAATATTTGATATTTATATTTAATATAGTAATATAACAATAACTATAATAACTATAATACATAATAATATGCAATATCTTACAATGAATCTACATTAGACGCAACGTTGGGATATGACAATTACAGAAAGAAAGTTATATGAACACATATCTTATTGTCAATAAATACATATCTACTATCTCGAGGTCGCGTACACTGATTCAAAAATATTTAATATAAATAATATACTATATCATTTATTTCATACAACCTTAATTACTTCGAAACTTTTCGTTCTTTAGATAAATTATGTTAACGTTATGCTTCGCCAATTTCTTCGCTGGATTCGTCGCTAGGTTCGTCATTGGGTTCGTCATTGGGTTCATCGCTAGGTTCGTCGTTAGGTTCGTCACTAGGTTCGTCGTTAGGTTCGTCACTAGGTTCGTTGCTAGGTTCGTCGCTAGATTCGTCGCTAAATTCGTCATTAGGTTCGTCCTTAGGTTCGTCATTGGGTTCGTCGCTAGGTTCATCATTGGGTTCGTTGCTAGGTTCGTCACTGGGTTCGTCGCTAGGTTCATCGCTGGGTTCATCGCTAGATTCGTCGCTAGGTTCGTCGCTAGGTTCGTCGCTAGGTTCATCACTGGGTTCGTCGCTAGGTTCGTCATTGGGTTCGTCGCTAGATTCGTCGTTAGGTTCGTCACTAGGTTCGTCGTTAGGTTCGTCACTAGGTTCATCGCTGGGTTCGTTGCTGAATTTGCCGCTGATTTCATTACTAAGTCCTGTGCTGGGTTCTACAGTGCTAGGTTCCTCAGCAGATTCTGTGCTGCTAGGTTCCTGAGAAGATTCTGTACTGCTAGGTTCCTGAGAAGATTCTGTGCTGCTAGGTTCCTGAGAAGATTCTGTGCTGCTAGGTTCCTGAGAAGATTCTGTGCTGCTAGGTTCCTGAGAAGATTCTGTGCTGCTAGGTTCCTGAGAAGATTCTGTGCTGCTAGGTTCCTGAGAAGATTCTGTACTGCTAGGTTCCTGAGAAGATTCTGTGCTGCTAGGTTCCTGAGAAGATTCTGTGCTGCTGGGTCCTTCGTTGGGATCTTGAGTAGGTGCTGCACTGGATGAAGAACTGTCTAGACACTTTACATTTTGTGGCCAATCGCAAACTTGCAATTCACTGTTGAAGAGAAGTCCTTTGCTACAGTTCATTAAAAATGCTACACCTCCGCTGCAGATATAATATGTTGCGCAGTCATGTTCATTTGGAAGTAAGATGGTATCATCGGTGTTCTGCTCCGGACACTTTGGTGGTATAGCAGAAACAAAGGTCAGACTAACGATAGCAATAGCCACCGTGCACACTGCTGAAAAAAATTTAACGAAAGTTTGTTTAATATTTCATCTTCTAACTTGTTATCGAGTTCAAGCATGAAATGAGCGATTATTCAGAATCAATCGAGTAAAAATTTAATAATATTTATTAGTGCATTAGTACAATTTAAAGCTTAAAGCTGACTAAACATAACTAATTTGATGTTTTGTTGATTATTTTATTATAGAAACATTGAACACTCAAGCATCTATGGAATCACAGATGATTTAGATTATAAAATTTAATGTGTTCAATTTTGCTTTGTATTTCTTCTGATAAAGACTAGTAATAAAATTAAACCAAATGAAAAATTTTAGAATTAAGCGATGTAAGACCTAAATTTTGAGTTATACTAACACAATAACTACAATTAGTATTATTCGTATCTGAGAGAAGTGCATTTATCAGTGTTTTGAAAAAAAAAATTAATTTTATCGAAAAAGAAATAAAGTAATATATACAACTCTATATTATATATTTTCATACTTTTCATTCTGTGTTCCAAATTCTGAATTCTAAATTTTCTAAATTCTAAATTCTAAATTTTTAATTCTGAAATCTATACTCCAAATTCTAAATTCCAAATTTTTAATTTTATACTTCACTTGAGAGTACACAAATCCTAATTAGATTTTACTAAATTTACCTTTCATCTTAGCTTTGTAAAGTTTTCTCCTGGTAGTTGTAGTCTCGTAGAGTCACTATAGTTCTCCGATCGTGTTTTTCTCTTTATATATATTCCCCACAAATTTTTTTAATAAGTTATCTATGCATGCTCTAATCACTTATCAATGTTTAGATCTCGTGATAAGAACAACGATGATGAATTCGATATTCTAGAACATCAGAAACGTACGTACACACTACGAACAATCGTTAAATACTTCGGTTATTATTTCCTGTTATTATGTCTTATATTTCCACGTATTTATTTTTTGTTATTTAATAATTTTCCGCAGTTCTTCCATTTTCTGGTGAGATGATAAAAACAATACAAAAGATTTACGATAATAAATTTTCGAGAAACTTTTAAATTGAAATTTTTCTTTCCTGAAATCTGTCTTAAAAGAAATATATATTTATATTCATAGAAAAATTAAAATCATGTATTTCATGCTGTTAATTTAAAATTTCAAAATTGATTTTCAGTATAATAGAAATAAATTTATATAAACTTGCCGAGGGACAAATAGTTTGTATAATCAAAATTTGTACTATTTTTCATCTATATAATAGAAATTCTGGTTCATATAAATCGATTCAACCAACTAGATTCATTTAATTGCGTATTGATTAAAATTTGGTTCAAATAAATGCAATTCTACTGCATTTTGCTTTTATGTCAATACAATAAAATAAATTAAACAAATTCTCTATACTGCATAAAATGAAAACAATTATAAGTTTCAATTCGCTCCAATTTTAGAAAATTTTGAAAGATCAAATATTTACATTAGTCCTAATTTTTTATTTGTCTTTGTCTTATATTTTTTGAAAAAGGAGAAACTTTTAAAGCTTGAAACAATTATAACGAATAATAAAAAATATTTTTTCGATTCATTTTCTCAACTTTAATCTTAACTTAATTGTTTTAAAACAAAATATAATTTTAAATATTTCTTTTTAGGAATGTTTAGAGTTTAATTTGTTAATAGTAAATAAGACTGCAGATTTTTATGCAAATTCATATTTTTGTTAAAACCACAAAACTCCGGTAGATATTTATTTATATGTATTGTACTTTCAAGAAAATTATATTAAAAATAATAGTAGATAAATTATAATAATAAACTGAAATGTATGTAAAATAAATAATTAAAAATAATAATTTGAAAATTTCAGGAAAATTAATTAAATTACGAATAAACTGTTTACCTGGAACTCAACTTTATGTAGTTACGAATCTTCGTTAAAATGATAATACCTCGATTTTCTAATAAGTATTACATTAAAAATGATCCTTAAAAATTGGAGACAAGAGAAAAGATATTACAGCCATCTCTCATATCAAATCATTTGTAATGCCGCAACATGATTGTGATTTCAAGAGATTAAAACATTTATTCAACTAAATCGTAACATAAGGGAAAGATAAAATAAAATAATTGTATTTATAAATCACAAGATACAAACAATAGTAGTACATAACTCTTGAATAAGCTTTAATCATGGTTGTTTGGTCGATGTTGTATTCAAACACTGACAATAATAATTTTGTGGATAATCTGTAGTATTGCGATGATTTATAATGTTCTAGAGAATGACTTCTCATGGCCAAAATTTAAAACATTCTCATAGTGACTTCTTTTCACCAAAGATATAATTTTTAACAAAACATATAATGATGAACTAATATGAATAAAATATAATAAATAAGGTAAGAAAATAACTAATTATACGTATATGCGTGTGTCGATATACATATATATATATAAGTATATACTTATAGCATAAATAATTTGAAAAGAAAATTGTCCAGCAAATTTTATAGGATCATTGTAAAATTACAACCTTCAAGATCATGGTGAATTAAGTAAAAAAAAATTTTCAATATTTTCAAAGAATAAAAGTACCTTATTAATTTATTTAAATTTATTTAATAATTTTTTAATAATTTAGTAACATATTTTATCTTGTCTGTAATAAATTCCAATAATAATTATATTTCTAATAAAATACTTTGTATGTAATGTTATTACACACTTCACTACTGCGTAGTTTGTTACCTAAACCACTAGGTATCTATGACAAAATTCGATTTCCCTATTTCTTATATATCAGTATGATACGTTTAGACCGAACGAAATACTCATTCATTCCCCTCCCACTGTGACTAAATTCCTGCTCATTTATTATATTAATAGTCGTTTAGTATAAGAAACGATAGGAATGCAACCACGTGCCATGTTGCTACCTAAACATTTGTAATCTGAAGATTAAAATACACTTTTGTCGTGCAAATATATTTTTCTGACAAAACCTTTAATCAACAAAATAGTTTAGCTATTATAATATGATTACTATAATAAAGTGCGAACATTAAATAAAATATTACTGACGTCTACTAAAATATGATTAAAGTTTAAAAATGAGAATAATATACAAAAACATATAAATATCCAAAATATCAGTATCCGTTATAATATTTAACGTGTAAAATAATATTTCAGGTTCTTTTTACCTATCTTTATAAAAATGTTAAAAAATAATGAACTATGTGATAACTACACATAATTGCATTCCCAAAATTTCATACTGAACATTCCGACAACTTCATTCCAAAGTTCCGAAAGAGACAAAATAACTGCATAATTTACTTACACATCATGGTGCATTCGATTCATATTTTGTACGTATAAAACTCGCAAAAGTCAGATCGTTTCTAAAGTTTCATAGACCTGAAAATTATTGGGGACAACAAGGGAAAGTTTCACCGATGTTTCCAATTGCTTGGAGAAGTTTTAAACGTCTTGAATTCCGTGAAACGTAAGCCAAACTTTTCAGACGCTTTAATAGATCCACAGAATATCTCATGCGTCCCTTTCTCTTTGTTCTGCTAATGATTACACTTTCGATTGAAATAATTTGCCAACATGGAACTGTACTAGACAAAAATTGAGAAGCTTCCATTCGATTTCGATCAATAAGAAGAGACTTGTTCGCTTGAATGCATCTCAATTTCTTCGCGTCAAATTAACTCTTCTCTGTTTCAACATTTTAGTGATCAAAGAAATGTGTATTCTTTTCATTCTCACTGTGAACATAAAAAACATTACTTTCTGTTGGGAATATAAAAATATTTATTTGTTACCCTGTGGAAATAGTTAGTTATATCATCACATAGTTCATTTGACAATTTTTTAAGCGTTATATTCTAGACATTTTTAGAAATTTACTAGAAAAACTTAAATGTATGGAATTAAGCACAGAATAATTTTATTTCACTATTTAAATTTAATCTGATTATCAACATTGACTTTAAAATAATATAAGACGACAGACAACTAAGCATTTATTATGAAAATGCATTTCCTTGATTTATCTTGCAAAATAATACATAAATTCTAGAAAATTAATATACAATACAGATATCGATTCAATATTCATTCCGTGCCAATTATACAATAAAATCATAAAGCAATAAATGTAATAAAAATATTGCCGCGATTCTTCTACTAATTACATATTTAGTTACAATATAATAATTATAACACGTAACAATATTCGTCTCAGGACGAATGTACACAATTTTGATATGAGAAAACTACGGAAAACAAGATATCACACAAATACATGTCTTATTATCAATAAATACTTATTCATCACTTGATCATATCTCAAAGTCGTATACACTAATTCAAGACTACTTAATATAGATATATATTAGTATACAGTCAGAAATCTTCTAAACTTTCCATTCATTACTAGATCTACAATGCTATCTGAACTTGGTGGTTCTGGGGAGCTTGGTTCGCTAGATGAACTTGGAGGTTCTGGGGAGCTTGATGCGCTGGAGGAACTTGGGGATTCTGAGGAGCTTGGTGCGCTGGAGGAACTTGGGGGTTCTGGGGAGCTTGGTTCACTAGATGAAATTGGAGGTTCTGGGGAGCTTGGTTCGCTAGATGAACTTGGAGGTTCTGAGGAGCTTGGTGCGCTAGAGGAACTAGGAGGTTCTGGGGAGCTTGGTTCACTAGATGAACTTGGAGGTTCTGGGGAGCTTGGTTCGCTAGATGAACTTGGGGGTTCTGGGGAGCTTGGTTCACTAGATGAACTTGGGGGTTCTGGGGAGCTTGGTGCGCTGGAGGAACTTGGGGGTTCTGGGGAGCTTGGTGCGCTCGATGAACTTGGAGGTTCTGGGGAGCTTGGTGCGCTGGAGGAACTTGGGGGTTCTGGGGAGCTTGGTGCGCTGGAGGAACTTGGGGGTTCTGGGGAGCTTGGTGCGCTGGAGGAACTTGGGGGTTCTGGAGAGCTTGGTGCGCTGGAGGAACTTGGAGGTTCTGGGGAGCTTGGTGCGCTGGAGGAACTTGGGGGTTCTGGGGAGCTTGGTGCGCTAGAGGAACTTGGGGGTTCTGGGGAGCTTGGTGCGCTGGAGGAACTTGGGGGTTCTGGGGAGCTTGGTGCGCTGGAGGAACTTGGGGGTTCTGGGGAGCTTGGTGCGCTGGAGGAACTTGGGGGTTCTGGGGAGCTTGGTGAGCTGGAGGAACTTGGGGGTTCTGGAGAGCTTGGTGCGCTGGAGGAACTTGGGGGTTCTGGGGAGCTTGGTGCGCTGGAGGAACTTGGGGGTTCTGGGGAGCTTGGTGCGCTGGAGGAACTTGGGGGTTCTGGAGAGCTTGGTTCGCTAGATGAAATTGGAGGTTCTGTGGAGCTTGGTGCGCTGGAGGAACTTGGGGGTTCTGGGGAGCTTGGTGCGCTGGAGGAACTTGGGGGTTCTGGAGAGCTTGGTGCGCTGGAGGAACTTGGAGGTTCTGGGGAGCTTGGTGCGCTGGAGGAACTTGGGGGTTCTGGGGAGCTTGGTGCACTAGAGGAACTTGGGGGTTCTGGGGAGCTTGGTCCGCTGGACGAACTTGGGGGTTCTGGGGAGCTTGGTGCGCTGGAGGAACTTGGGGGTTCTGGGGAGCTTGGTGCGCTGGAGGAACTTGGGGGTTCTGGGGAGCTTGGTGCGCTGGAGGAACTTGGGGGTTCTGGAGAGCTTGGTTCACTAGATGAAATTGGAGGTTCTGGGGAGCTTGGTGCGCTGGAGGAACTTGGGGGTTCTGGGGAGCTTGGTGCGCTGGAGGAACTTGGGGGTTCTGGGGAGCTTGGTGCGCTGGAGGAACTTGGGGGTTCTGGGGAGCTTGGTGCGCTGGAGGAACTTGGGGGTTCTGGGGAGCTTGGTGCGCTGGAGGAACTTGGTGGTTCTGGGGAGGTTGGTGCACTGGTGGAACTTGGGGGTTCTGGGGAGCTTGGTGCGCTAGATGAACTTGGGGGTTCTGGAGAGCTTGGTGCGCTAGATGAACTTGGCGGTGCTGGACTAGCGCAATGTACATTTTCTGGCCAATCGCAAACTCGTAATTCGGAATTGAAGAGAAGTCCCGTGTAGCATTTCATTAAGTATGCTATGCCTGCATCGCAGATGTAAAAAGTTGAGCAGTCATCTACGTTCGGAAGTATGGTGACATCAACTCCATCAGGCGGACATTTAGGTGGTGGAGTGGCAGAAACGAAAGCCAGAATGATTGTAGCAATAGCTGCCGCACACAATACTGAAAAAATGATTAAATAATATTATTTAATGTTGCATTCTTTAACTTATTACCAGGTTGCTGCTGATATGAAATGACTGATTTTATGATCAATTATTCAGCACTCAGTGAGTGCTGTTCAATAGTATTTAAAGTCTAAAATTAAATAAATATAGTATGCTTTATCATGAAAAGGTAATGCGCTTTTGTGAGATAATGAGTTTTGAACTTTAATTTAAATAATTATCAATTTAAAATTAAGGGGGGAGCTTATCAATCAGGGACAAACCAACTAAGGATTTCAAGGATATTCTATTTTATAATAGTGAATCATGGTTAATATCATTTTCAGGAAAGGTATAAAAGTAAAAAAAAAATTAGAAGTTATTAGAAATTAAGGACTATTTCATCTGCAACGATTTAACATATTGAATTCAATTAAGAATATCCATAACAAGTTTCGTGAAGTGAATTCTTATTTTTTAATAATTATAAATAAACTACAGATACTTATGTATTTTTAAATAAAAATATTGCATAGTATGAACGCAACAGGAAAAAATATATAAAACATTCGTAGCATTATGTTTATTTATTTTTCATGATGTATAATTCATAAAATAATTTTTTATGGATATTTCTTGTTCTGTGTTCTATATTTCTATTTTCTATAAACTAGAAATTCTACACTTTGTTTACAAATTGCAATTATTGGACTTTTTTAAATAAAAAATAAGTTTACCTTTCATCTTGGCACTTGTAAAGCACACTTTTAACAATTGTTGTCTGATGTAGGTACTATGTTTTTCTGATAACATCAGTTGTATCTTTCTCTTTATATATTCTCCGCAAATTTTTTTAATAGGTTATCAATACATGCCGTAATCATTTATCTTGTGATGAACTGGATATTCCAAGAACAAGAACTTACCTGTAACGTTCCTGACAATCGTTGGATCTATCATTCTTCTTTTCTTATAATATTATAATACTTTACTACGATAATCATAACTATACTACGTAGATACGTAGTGTAGTATCTAATTCTTATTAAATGATAACCGATGTTGTTCCTTTTTCTGATATCGACGTAGGTGATACGATATGAAATTAATAATTTCTTTCTGGAAAATAACTATGATAATAAAATAGTAATAATTTAATAATATAATTAACTGAAGTTATAAATTCTGGAGAAAGTATGTCCTTCGAAATTTTCTTAAGTTACAAGGCATGACTTAATCAATTACAATTTTCAATATATTGTATAAAGAAATAAAAAGTTGCATAAAATTAATATTATCTAAAAAGAATATATTCAAATTAATATTGCATACTATTTACTGCTATTTATTTATTACTATAATATTTATTTATATTATCAGCCTTTAAAATTCTAAGTTTTTAATTTTCCGTGAGGTTAATGGAAATTTATGCTATCTCTCTAGTATAAAAGCCTCTAAAGAAATATCATCAGCCTCTAAAGGACTACCATCAGCACTTAAAATTTAAAATCTTCACTTTTTAACACTCTGTATTGTGCTCAATGAAAATTTATATTATTACTCTTTGAAAAAATATTATTAGTTTCTGAAATTTTTAATTCTTACTTTTTAACATATACACTCTGTTTGGTCAGTGAAAATTTATACTATTATCCTCCAAGTCAAAAAAAATACTATTAGCTTCTATAATTTTTTAATCTTTATTATTTAACACTATGTATGTCTAATGAAAATCCACGCAATACGAAATGCTTAAATAATACAGTAGTTTTTGGATAAGAGATCATATTTTTTCACAGTTTCTGTAGCATCGGTTTAACTATCTTTTCTGTTTGCGTGAGTTATATACAAACTTATGTACATATGTCTCGCTTGTCCAGATGAAAGCGATGATTCAAGGTAATTGTAATCCAAGGTCCGATAAATTGCTCAAAGAAAATGTTTATTTTTAATTGTATTTGTTATTACATATTCGTAAAAATTTTACTACTAATCATCGTAAAATTTATATCTTACACTTACAAATTTACATTTGAAAAATTTCTATTAGCATTTCCTTTTTAATTTTATTTTTATTACAATTTATTAGCTTTGGTAACTTGTAACTTGCAACAAGTCTTTATCAGACTCACATAATATCATTACTAACATAATATTATTCATATTATTGTTCTAATAGTTATCGTTATTATTTATATTATTATTACAATATTATAACATTATTCGTTAAAATAATTTCCAAATATTTTCAGTTTCTCTAAGCAAAATTAAATGTTGTTATAATGTATTATATAAATGTAATTTTTATATTAATTTATGATAATATATAAATAATATTTATATATGATTATTTATAGCTAAAATACTAGGTAAATACATAAAAAAATATTAAATGTATTATAATTATTAGGATATCCTATACTCCTTTTTGAAATCTGAATTTAGAAATTGAAATCGTCAATACGTTTCAGTATAAATTTTGATAAAAGAGAATAAAGAATTATAAAAAATAAAAGAAAGTGCGTTATTGTTTGATTATTAATTAATAATTTGTTATTGCAACTTATAGTATACAAAGAATTATTGCACTACTCATGAGATGAATTCCTTGAATTATTTTATATGTTAGAAAATTAAATATTTAAGAATTATATAATTCACGAGATATTTTTAGGTATTCTTTTTTTGATACTTTTTAATTTCGCTTTCAAACAATCTTTATAGTATTTAAAATGTTTTTCAACGCATTCTAAATATTTCTTTATCCGATTGTGAACATTATATACTGCGGATATTATATCTATTATATATAAATTAAATATTATATGAGTATAATATAAATATAATAATATAATAAAATATAAATAAATATTTATGATAAGTATAAATAAAATATAATAATATATTATAAATGTACATAAATATACATAAATCTCCTACGTACATATTACATTTAGATTTACTGTTATCAGAGAGATTTCAGTAGTCCATTAAAATAATAGTTTGACGTAGTCAAAAATAGAAAAATTTTAATTTCCATTGAATCATGCGTCGGATTAGATTATCGCTTTCATCTATCGAACGATTTAAGAATCACTTTCTTTATCTCATGTGGAATGATGAAGTCCTTTCTCACAAAAAAAAAACATTAAATAAAGATTAACAAGTTATCACGAACGTGTTTCATAATTATTTGTTTCTGTTTCGCAAACTGTGTGTATATATATATATATATAGATTTTTCAAATAAAAATGGGATATCTATATCACGTGCTTATTACAACACAATTACAACTTACACATAGCGAATTATCTACTTGTAGTATGATAAAATGATTTGAAAAAGAATTAAAGCACAATGTGGTGTAATTAATTTTTTTGTAAATTATCGCGTACAGCTTATATTTTTAAAAATCATCAATTTTAGACTCACATTGATCGAAACATTTCGTAATTTCAAACTAAGCAACTATTACAAAACTATTTATGATTGCTCAGGGAAATTTTCACTCATAGAAAAATTAATTCTTTAAGAATTAAATAATGATCTGTCTTACTATTATAAATACTTCAATTTTTTTTTAAATTAATAAAATTATGGAATCCAAAGATATGCAAACTATGGAGTCTAAAGACATAATTATGAAAAAATTTAATAATTTAATACATTATTAAATTTAATGTTAATAATTTAAATTTATTCAATTTAATGATATTGATTTTAATAAATTGCAAATGAAACGTTGTATTAATGCATTGGTCCTTCGTAGCTTAATATTACGTGTTATATAGAACGTTTTGATTCTTCATTAACTGTATAATATAAAAATTATAAGATATGCAATGGAAGCATTTTGCGGAGATTACAAAACTATTTTTAATAGTTTTGGTGTCGACGAAAAAAATAATCCTAAGCAAAAAGTGCCGAGCAGAACTGATGAAATTTGACAGTATATAATTTCTTGTAATTTTTTAAATCTTTCCAATGTCACGAAGGATCAGTTACAACAGAATCTAATTTCTGGGTGTTAAATTATTAAAAGCGCTAATTTTATTTGTTCCGTCTTACTTTTTATATAAGCGTTCCGTCAGAAATGTGTCGGAACGTGTATTTGCGTTAATTCGAGTTTCAATATTCGCCCAGGAATATGGAAAATCATGGAGAACGCTTCAAGCTCCGCGGGATACGTATTCATAATGAAAATCGTAGGACGATCCTACACAATTTCTCGCTGCAACGTTATATCGCCAGTTTTTTAGGGAAAGATGTTGCACAATTTATAACGTAGTTGGGACAAATATAATCACGTACTTGCAGAGATGCTAGCAGCAAAATCACAAATCAAGAAAAATTATAAATAAAATGCAACTGCAACGAGAAATTACTTAATTTAACTTCGAACAATCCTAACGCCTAGTCTTTTTCTCTTATTGAATATCTTAAAAATTGATATTTCTCGTTGCTCTGATAATTTCTTTTAAAGATATAAACATAATACTAGATATAAATATTATAGATATAAATATAATAAATATAATAATTGTACTTATAACATTACCAACAAAATATAGCAAGTAATAAATTTTACAAACAAATATCTAAACTATTCACATATTACACTCATATTTTTTATTTTCCATTGTTTCAATGACTTCTTTTAAATATATTATATATTGCAAATACGACAATGGTCATTGAATCATTTCTTCCAATCAATATCTTTCAACGTTTTTTATTAAGTATTTTCATATCGAATTCTTCCAATATTATTGATATGTTTATATGATCATTACGTATAATGTAATGCAATTATTAATCGGAAAAGAAGTTCTTCAAGTGCACTTCTCGATGAATCCAACATAGGTATCTTCTTTAATAAAGGAAGCTTTTGTACTTACGAATTAAGTATAAAGTATTTAAAACTTTAACATTATTTAATAATAATATAGTTTGATTGCTTTTAATATTCAATATTTATATTGTATTAATATATGAAATTTTTGGAAACAAAATACATATATTTGACTTGCCGAATGTTTCAATTTTCGCATTTGTATTTTATAATAATATACTTGTTCTAATTTAAAATTTTGAAAGGAACATGAAGCATTTAATTTTATTGTGATATTTGTAATTCAAAATTAATAATTTATATTAATATTAATTAACTATTAATAATTTAAAAAGTGAAAAATACATACTTATAATAATGTCTTTTATTTTACAAAAACATTGAAACATATTACTTCTTATTTCAGCTAATATGAAGCAAGAAGTAAAAAAATAATGATATGCATTGACTACAGAAAATATTTTTTACATACCCTTATTTTATTAAGATCTACATGTTATTTTCATGGTATGAAAGCTTTATAATAATATAAAAATACTATTAAATGATTTGTAATACATAGTACATCAATGTCATAATAATTATGTACAATAATGTATATAAAACATTTTTTTAATTTACGTATAATGGTAATTACAAATTATCGATACAAATATATTGATAAAAATATATGCAATAATGACACAGACGACGGAGTGTTTTTTAGAAACAAAAAAAAATAGAATCCTAATAGAAAATTATTTAATGCACAATGTTATAAATAGTACTATTAAGATATTTTCTCACATTGTGTGCATTTTTTGTAATTGTATTTTAAAATTTCTTACAAACACATAAAAATTCGTAATTTAACGATATTTCATTACATAATTAGATTGCGAATTTTTATGCATAATTCATAATAACAAGTTTTTAAGTACAAAATCGCACAGTATCGACATAATACAATATATAAAATATATAAAATATATATACAATAACAATACAATATACATAATACAATATATAAAATATATAAAATATCAAAAGTATAGTACCATAAATTTATATAAACTATAATATTTATAATGAAATAATTTTCATTTTACAAACAAAATTGTAAAAATACATTTTCATCCTTTTCCGCGTTATTGATTGACTTTTTTTCTAAGAACTCATCAGAGTATTATTACAATCAGAGTATTTACTCGGTGCAGTAATGAACCTGATTCCGCGAAATCCACTTTATACTGTTTCTCATTCAAAGCAATCCAGCTGGAAGTTAACTACCAAGGAAATGCATTTTACATATAATTGATTTTACTCACAAACTTTCTCACAACTTCTTCTGTGATTTTTCACGGCTTTAACCCTTTCGTGACGGCCATCAGTACGCCACTGTACATATTAAGAGTGTCTCGCATTTTTGGAGCTCCCAGTGTGTCCGTGTAAAATCTTAGAGAATTTCGTTGGAACAGCAGAGGACTTAAAGATCTATTGGATAAAGCGAATGTTGTTGAGGCCTTGTTTTGTATTTTAAAGTAAATCCAGTAATAAATCTTCACTTTGAGTTGTTTATTGGAAATTACGTATAAATTATGATAGATATAATTTAATATATGTTATATGTTTGCATATGATAAATTTTAAAGCAGGGATGCGCACACAATACAACGTCACATTCACCGCACTCATAACGCGATTCGCATCTCTTAACATTTTTTAAAATTTCCTGAAAATTTGTACGTAGGATAATGTTTTCCCACGAGTCTTAGTTTATTATTATTGCCAGAGTTTGTAGAATGTCTCGTCCTCGTCTTGTGATATTTTGTCAGTATTTCCTCGATTAACTTTAGATGGAATTGTTCCACGAATATAGATGAACCGGTTTTCAATTTATATAAACAATAAGCATTCCATAGGGACATATCTATCACATGAAAAAAATATTTCTTGAAATATTTCATACTCTTAACGCGACCCAATTGTGCTTATTATTATATCGGTTTTATTAACTGTTCTCATGAATTGATTGTAATCGCATACGCAAGATGGTTTTTGTATCATTTCTTCCTTTCTGCAACGTTTCGACACGCTCACGAACTTCTCTATGTACGAAATAGATAACATATAAATGTCTTTCTCATCCCTCCACGCTAATAAATTGTCAGATGAGGGAAAAGTCGCGTCTCCTTTTTTCAGCTTTTTCTCAATTGTTAGCATTCCGCGACTTCTTTTCCTTACAGTACCACACGCATTTGTAGTATTCATATGCAAAGTTAAATAACGCAGGACTCGTGTACAAATTGTCCAGATACGTGTGTTTTTTACGTAAGTAAGGCAACATAACAATTTCCCGATATTCCAATATCTGCATATTGGGGCCTTATAGTGCCAGATCCACTGTAAACAAAGTTTTGTATATATCCTGTTTTACAGTCGCAAACGGCAGAGAATTTTATTTCAAATCCATTTCTCTTTGATGGAACAAATTGTTTAAAAGATAGTGTACTTCCTTTATATAGAAGGAGACTTTCATTCATACAAAATTTTTGGTATGGATGCGTTAAATGATCCTCTATTGAATACTTCACATATTCTCCATAAATCATCAAAATTGGATCCACAATCATCAGCAAGATGTAACATTCTTAATAATAATTTGTATCGATCTCTGTTCATTATCTTCCCAAATATGTTGCTTCCTAACAATATATTTTTGCTCCAATATTCGTCCAGTGATAATTTCTTATTTCTTGTCATCAGTAGGTCTGTTTCCAGCTGCAAGATCATTAGGATTTATTCGTCTCCAATAATTATTTGTTTTTTCAACAATGAATTCTTCAGATACAAACAACTGAAAGTATTGCAGAAATATGAAAGATCTTATATTTGTTTGAACACCCGATTGCTGTTTCATAAAATCATAAATTGTTGGCCTAAATTTTTTCGAAGTCCATGTAATACCTGACCGGTTGGTACTTTGTACGTGTACAAAATAATATAAAAATACGTTAAAATGATTTCTTCAAATTCTGTACATTTAATGGCCGTTTTCTTCGATGTGCTGTGTTTATATATAATTCATTTTCATCACAGCTTTTCGAATCAGTCTCGTTCACCAGTTGCCGTATTTTTAGATTTTTATACTCCATTTGAAAGAGGACAAAACATACATCATTTATTAATATTTGAAATAGTTCACTTATTTTTCTGTATGTAATGTTATTGCTGATTAATTATCTTACTTTTTTAACTATGATACTCAAAAAGATAAAAAATTTTACTTGTTCCAAGAACTTCTTCTTGTGCGTTTAATGCGTATTGTCAGTTCGCGTATCGTAGCTACAATTAGTGGATGCCGGATATAACCAGTGCTAGTCACAAAAGGGTTTATAAAGCTGCTTATTAAAACCGAAATGTACTTTATACCTATATACTTTATTACGAAATTTTTTTTTTATGTCCCTTATATCCTTTTTAATTTCCTTTTTCACAAACTTCATTTATTCTCAGTAACCTCCTCACTTGTTTTATTCTGTATGTATGACTTTGTTTAATCTTTCATAAGTAGATCACAGATTTTATGCATTTAAAGAAAATCACAAAGTGTAAAATATACTACAAAAATATATCATATATTACAAAATTTAGTAATAAAATTTTATTTAGTAATTAAATTTTCATTTTTACAATTATATTCATAAAAACATGAACTAATAAGTTATACAAAACTTGCAAATTGCATGAAATAGGAAAAAGTTTTTTTTTTTGCAATAAAAAAATATAAGCTTTTATCTATGTATTTGACAAAATTCAAATCTTCAAAAACGCATTGTATATCTATAAAGTTTCTATAAAAAATTAGAAATTGATTATTACTTAGGTAATAATTAATCACTTAGGTAATTCTAGTTCTGAAATTATAATGAATGTTTCATTTCACACCTCTATATTCGTGTTATTTCCAATCTATCGTCTGTTATTATTACAAAAATTCGATGAACTTTTTTATATCGTGTCACTTTGAATATTTAAGTCTCCCTTCTGTATTTTATGGATTAATATGCAAATGTCACAGAATGAACTTAAATATTTATCCGTTATTAACCTTTAAAAATTATCTTGCGTAAAATTTCATTCCACGCTCGTTTCCATATTATTATGTTTCGTAATAATATCGTTACTTGTAAATAATAACTTTTTTTATTTTTCGTCTAAAAATATTAAATAATTAAATATTAAATAATAAGAAACACTTAATTCTCTGAAATAAGACAGAATCTAATTTTTTAAAATTAGTCTTTATATGGTTATTATATAATTAAAATTCTTATTTTTATTCTTAATTAAAATTCTTACAATACAATGTCATGTATTATTTTATAAACTTTCCGCTCGATTTATTCTAGTTACTTTACACAATTCGGACTCGGATATTCGTAATTTCGAATACCCGCACGCTCCTAATATATAATCGAATTTGTTAAAATATATAATTTAAAAAAAAATTAAAATATAAATGTTAAGCTAGTTATTTAAAAATATAAAAAAATTTTAATATCATTTCTTAAAATTATATATAAATACCATTCCTTAAAATTATACATAATACTTTACATACATAAATAATAGGAAGACAATTAATAATTTAATTATTAGATTAAAATATTATTTTAATTGCATATTTAATTGCGTAAAAAAAGTGTATTTTATGTTAAATGCTATGTGTGTTGGTTTTCCAGATCAGTATCATTCATAAGAGCGTCAATTCCAAAAGTATATCTATTATTTATTAATGTAGAAGTTCTTTGAAATCTTTTCTTTTTTATTCTTTCACTAAGAGGAATATAAGATTCAGTTATATCAGCAAATTCATCAAATGATTGATCATGAATTGTATCATTTTTTAAACATTGATTAGACTTAATTTCAAGATTAACTACATTATCAATTGTTTTCACATTTTCAGTATTTCTCATTTCATATGGATTATTATCATGATTAATTGTTAACATATCTTTTGATTCATTAAATTGAAAAATCTTTTGATTACATATATCATCTATTATCTCTGACATGTTTATATCATCGTTATCACTAACAAAATCATCTGGTGAAAGTTCATTAAACATTCTATCCAATGTATTATTTAATTTTGAATTAATATTCTCTATTTGTAATACTTTATCGAACTGAGGACCACGTTTTATTTTGTCATTTCTTTTCGCATTTTCTCGTAAATCATCCACATTTTTAGATTTTTTAGATCTCTTTGGTGTAATACTCATTCTTCTAAAAGATTCTTCCAATGACACAGGATCAGTTTTGGAAATAAATTCATCAATTTTTTTATTACCTTCAACTTTTTCATTTCTTTTCTGACGTCTCTTTTCTGCTTTACGTTTTCCATCACTATCATCTGTACCATTTTGTAATTTCTTTTTTGTCGGTCGTTTTTTTGTTTTCGCATTTCTTGCATTTTCAAATATTTCAACTAATTCTGGATAACATCTTCGTACAGCATTTTGTGGCTCGATGCTTATCAATTCAGATAAAATATCAGCATCATTATCACCGTCATTGTTTAATGCTATATATTCTTTTAATCTTTCTATTGTATTATGATCAGTTTTCCAAATAATTTCATAACTAGCAACAGATCTAATATTTCGAATTTTCTTTATTGCTTCGGGTATATATAAATCAGGTATTGTTAGACGAGTTTCAGCAGAGATATCTGGAAGATGTACAATCTGCCAACGAGTTACTAGTGGAAATATTTTTTCAAAAGCATACTGTGGTTCCCAAGATAAATGTTGTTCCATAAAATTCTAATATAAATTAATTTATAATAAAGATATAAGTTTAATAAGAATAAATACAAATAAACTTATGAAATTCTATATAAAAACTTACTATAAATTCATTCACTTGTGGTTGTTTCCACTGAATATCTATTTTCGTAGGTATTGGATCTTTTCTAATAAGAAATTCATCTATTAATTCCTGATTTGGAAAATCTTCAATAAGAAGCGCCTTTTTACGTAAAGCAATTTCATTCAGTAGTAATGCTCTTTTCTCTCTGAAAACATATATCATTACAAATATAATATAAATATAGGAAATAAATGTATAATAAATGAATATGTATATACATAAAAACATACTTATAGGAATCACTACATTTCTCAGTCGTGCCACAATCTACACAACCTGACTTTGTATGTTTTTGCACTCTACCAGTATGTCCACAAGATGAACATAAATTTGAACTTAATAATTCTGCTTCTTTATAATCTAATATAATGTCTGTTCTCCAACTTTTTATTCTAAAAAAGAAATAATAGCATTTACATGTAACATTCTTATAAGATAAGAGATACATTAAACATATTTAAATTTATATTTTATACCGTTCAAGAATATCTTCATCATTTACAATTTTAAAAAGCTTCAAAGCAGCTTCTTTACCAACTCCATTCAATCCATCAGTATAATCACAACCGCATAATAAAGCTAATGCTATCATCTTATTTCTTCCTAATTCTAGTAACTTTTCTATCTTTTCTAATTTATATTCATCTACAGCACCACCTGAACCTCCGCGATTTCCTTGTGTACTTGTACAAAAATTTCTATAAACTATTTTTGCTCCATATAAAAAGCAGTCACTATCTTGACTTATGCATCCATCAACAAGCTGTAAAAAATAATTGTCAAAGTAATAAATAATTACAATTCATATTCTTTCACTGATATAAGAAATATATTACCCCATCTTCATTTAAATAAGCACACATTGCTTCTGCTTCTCCATGTCCTTGCACACACGCTAGGCCCATAAGTTGAAGCATTTCTTTACATTCTTTGAGAATTCTATTAAAATGTGTTCTACCTTTCTTATCAGCGGTTTTTCTTTCTCGAAAACCAGAGCGAACATTATTTCTCTTTGCAATTGTATTATGTTTCAAAGTAGGTGCCTTTCCTTCTAATACAAATACCGGTGATATTCCTTGCATAAGAAGAAATGCTGTACGAAAATAGAGATTCCTGTAATAATTATTCAATCTTATTTAACTTTATTTGGAAAAGAAGTAAACATAACCAATGAAAACTGACAAACCTAAGATACATTTTTGGTTGCACAGAATGATCAGTTACTGTTTGACTGTCCACAACCCAGCAACTCATGTCAATGGCTACTGTTTTTCCTTGAAGCTCAAATATTGGTTTTCTTTCGCCTAAAGGCGACAAAATATTCCAAAGATCTTTTACTCCCATTTTTATTAATTTAAATTAAACTTCGTAAACAGTATATTTGTTACGTTTTGAAGATACCACGTTAAAAAAATATAAATCCCTATATAGACGGTTTGTCTAAACTAAATATCACTAGGAAGCAATTATAGGCTGATTAAAAAATGAAATTATGAAACAAATTCTCTAACCAATTTAACCTAAATATCATTTTATTTGTCAGAAATTATATTATACTAAAAATGGACTACAGTAAAAATAGTAATAGTAAAAAAGAATAGTAATAGTAAAAAAGAATAATTTATCAAATACATAATATTAAGTATTATACATAATTAAATATAATTTATAAATTCCGTTTTTAGATAATACCTATATCTAATTAAAATATTGTCACAGATGAAACATTTAATAGATCTACGACCTAATGTAGTTTCTGTCCAATGATTTAATTCAATGATTTAACTCTTTTTGATGTCATTCCTGACATTATCAAGTCAGTATAGAAGACTCACAGATGAAGTATATGAATAGACTTTGCATACAATGTATTTTTTCGGCCCACGATTGAGAGTCTCAGGGCCTCTTACCATTTCTGTGTTATATCCTGTTGTACCGATTCAGGCAGATTTTGCACCACAGCACTACTAGCATCGACGAGGTTTTTTCTGATTATTTAAAAAATTATTTATATTTATTAGAAATAGAAGATTATTTATATTTATTATAAGTAAAAATGAAAGATTATTTAAATGTAGAAAATTAGAAAAAATTGATTGGAATATGATATTTTTATTAATAACATAATTGATACGGTGTTTTTATTTAGAAATATATAAATTCACAGCCTAAATTAATTGCCTTACCTTTTTCGTAAACTCGATTTTGTAAAAGATTGGACTTATCAAAATGTTTTTACAAATATTGTTTGGATAAAAGAACACATTGTGTACTATAAATTATTTTTTGTAAATCGTCCGTTTCGAAATTTCGAATTCAAATTTATTTTCTTAAACGATACAATACATATTTTCTTTTTTATAGTACGATATTATTTATTAAGACTAATCCACTAAGTTGCATTTGGAACAATCGAAATCATTGTTATATATATCATTTATTTATTTATTGTTATATCAGTTATAAACAGTTAATAAAAATGATACAAAATATAAATGACTCAATGATATATAATAATAAGATTTTACGAGTTCAAAACATTGCTCATTCGTATTTTTTTCCAATTGTCATTCTTATTGCCGGTAAACTTGAAAATTAATCACTTCCTTATCGATTTCGACGATTTCTAAATATTATTTACAAATGTTTATAATATAAATAATATTTATAATTTAAAAATTTTAATTTATTACATATTTAAAAGTAGTGATAAATCCGTAATACATCTATAAAGCTCTTTCTGACACATATGTAATAAAATGATTTCGGTTAATTACTAGCTCCACATTTCGGTATTGAAAGTTTGACAACATTGTTATGGGTTTAAAAAATCATATTCCTGGCGCATTTAACCAATCTCAATTGTTTTACTTGATATAATTCCCTAATTCACCGTTCTTTTTAACATTTTAAAATCAGTGATTTTTTACTATGTCGGTATTTTAGATCCCCGGTCACGAAGGTGCTACCCCGTAAGGTGCTAGGTCTATTCATATACTTCGTCCGTGCTAATAGCGCTGTGGTACAAAATCTGCCTCAATCGGTACGACAGAATGTGACAAAATGTCAAGGGGGTCCTGAGAACCCCAATCGTCGGCGGATTGTAATAATAATAATAATTAACAAAAATTAAGCTCGAAATCTCTACTTTCTAATAGAATCACGTGAATGATGACCACCTATTTAATTTTCTAGCACCTTGTATATAAAATTCAGCATTCAGCATTAAATTAAATAAAAATATTTAGGTACATAGATACAATTTATGATATTATATATTAATAATAATAATAATAATCTTTATGTATTTAAACACATATTTTTTATAAATTGTTTTGTAGAAAATATGTGTTTAAATACGCATTATATATTTATATATAGTACTTTATTGTATTGTATTAAAAAATATATTACTATTTACAAAAACAATTTTCCTTATTAATTGTTTTGTGTTATATGTAGTTTTGCGTTGTGCCTAATTTTTTAAATCACTACATTTCAATTGTATCACCTGTAACGAATTCTGAATTTAAAAAAAGTAAATTTATAAAAGTAAAATTGATAATAGTTAAAAGTAAATCTGTTTATTCAAATCGGAATATTTTCTATTTTTCTGTAATAAAAGATAACCATATCGGAGAAATAAATGTATCGTTTGTATTTTTAACTTTTATCGTGCAACATTAAAATAGAATTGTAATTAATAAAACATTAATATATATTTTAATAAATAAACATTAATATGTATTTAATACAAAGAAAAATACTTTTATTTGTAAAGGAAACGTGATACGAATTTTATTTTCTTCTATGCATTAAATTATTAATAATTTATTTTGCAGTATCATTCTTCTTTCATATTTTCATTAATTTTATGCCTTTTAGCATTTTTATCTTAAAAGCTTTTTTAATGTATTCAAATATTTTATTATTCTTAAATTTATGATTTTCCGAAAAAGAAATCAATTGTTAATTAATGTTTTTTCAAAAATTATATTAGTTTTTTATTCGATACATTTAATATTTGTTATTTCAATTGTTGAAAATTTTGACGAAGAACAATTCCCTTATCTTGTTCTATATACATATATATTTATGTTAGCATTTGTACATGCATTTATACTTATGTTAAGAAAAAAATAACAGCAATCAACAGTATTAATAAAATATTTTATAGTTTATTAGTGCATTAATCTTATAATGGAATTATATACCAATTCTGTTAAAAGGAAACATTATCTCAAATTCTATTGACTATAATTACAATTACTTGTACGTATTTAGTTTTTCAATCACTAAACTTATCACAACATGTTACGATTAATAAATTATTTGATTGTTGATAGTTTATCAACAAAAAAAGATATTTGTAACGAATATATAAAGAGGAAGATAGGTCTGATCGTCAGAATAATAGTAATAGGAATAAAATACAACTGAGGAGAATTAAGCACCTTCCAAAGTGAAAATGAAAGGTAAGTTAGTTACAATAAATTCTAATAAAAATAATTGCAATATAAAGATTGATAAAGTGTAAATTTGAATTTGTTGTTAAACATTTCTTAAAAATTTCTTGAGAAATATTAAATATTTTTAAGAATCAATTTTTTCAATATCTAGCAGTTCGTTATTGAACTGTTATTTTAAACATTTTTCTGACATGAAATCTATTCAAAATAGAAATCGCTAGAATACTAATTTCAAAAACATATAATAAATTAATTTCTACTAGTTTAAATGAATTTTTTTGTGAATTATAATATCTTATAATATATTGATGAATATATGTATATAAATAAACAAATTGAAGAAACGAAGAAAACGAAACTTACATTCTATCACTATAAGATACGGTATTAACTAATATTGTTTGATTATTTCAGCAACTTTCGTGGCAATATTAGCCACAGTTGCGTTTGCATTCGCTACTCCACCACAGTGTCCGGATGTAAATGGAGAAAATGGAGAAAATGTTATTTTGTTTGCGAATCCAGATGACTGCTCGACTTTCTATTACTGCGATGAAGGCATACCATGGTTAATGGAATGTAACGAAGGGCTTGAATATAACCCAGAGCTAAGAGTATGTGATTACTCGAGAAAGAATACAAACTGTATACATCGTTCTTCAGGACCACCACGTCTTCCACTCAGCTCTGAACCTGAAATCTCCAACAGTCCACCACCACCATCTCCTCCATCTAGCTCTGAACCTGAAATTTCCGACAGTCCACCACCACCATCTCCTCCACCTAGCCCTGAACCTGGATCTTCTAGTAGACCACCATCACCTCCACCATCTAGCTCTTCACCTGAATCTTCTAGCAGACCACCATTACCTCCACCATCTAGCTCTGCACCTGGATCTTCTAGTAGACCACCACGACCACCACGTCCTCCAACCAGCCCTGCACCTGGATCTTCTAGCAGACCACCACGACCACCACGTCCTCCAACCAGCCCTGCACCTGGATCTTCTAGCAGACCACCACGACCACCACCACCACCTCCTCCTCCATCTAGACCGCCACCACCACCTCCTCTTCCATCTAGACCACCACGTCCTATTAGACCAAGCAGACCACCAGAAGACTCTTCAGAAAGACCTACGAGACCACCTCGTCCTCCAAGACCAAGTCGTCCACCTCGTCCAACGACAGTCTACTAAGGCTATCTTGTCCAATAGGTGCACCTTGTCTACCAAGGCCACCTCGGTCAATTTGGCCACATTCTCATATTGGCCATGTCTTCCTTCTTGTCTCTGCCCTTCTGAAAATAAGTTAGATGATAATAACGAAAAGTAACCTATCTTATGGTTAATATAAATTGTTAATGTCATTAAAATTTTCAATTTTGGCTCTCATTATATGTTTGAAATTTATTCGATATAAATGAATTGTAATAAATATCTTTGAATTTAATCCTTTGTATTTAATTATTCATTTCTTAGACATTTAAGGACCGATGCATATTACCGCAGTAACGATTTCTTTGGAAATATAGAAAGATATATCTTACCTTGTGAAGAAAAGAATTTTGTATCTCGATTCTTCCAAAACACTGCCACTGCGGTAATTTGTTGCAAACTGCTCGTCTTTATCAACGATTTACGATGCATATATTTTATTCATTGTTAAGCAATGATACAAAATAATTAGTAAAATTATTCTTTACAAATGATTCTTTATAAATTATTGTTTTAAATTCAAGATGTTAAAACTTAAGATTACGTATCCTAAATCTATAAAAAAAGTGTATAGTTTTATAGTTTTAATAACATATATACAGTGTGTTGCGTTCAAATATCTAAAATTATAACATTTAGAAAAATGCAGCATTCAGTGATAGATATTGAAATAATATTAAAATTTTAAATATACTTTTACCAAAGATACATCATTTTTCGAATTGTTGTGCGTAATACTTTAAGATTAATTTATCGATATAATGCAAATTTCAATATTTTTTTATCAACAGAATTATTGTAGCCCGTAATATAATTAAAATTATTATTTTTTCTATTTATTCTAGCTTGCTAAGTTAAAAGATCTAATAAAACGATAGTTGTTTCAGAATGTCGGTATATTTCTAATTATTAGTTTTTTATTTCATTCAAGTTTTATTTTAGTTTTCTTATTTTGAACAAACAATATAAAAAATATTTTTTTAAATTTAATTTTGTATGTGGAATTAAAATAAAACCATAGAAGAAAATTTTATTTCTAATTAGATGAAGCACATATATAAAATAGATTTCAATAGATTTTAAATTTCATGTTGCAAATTTTGTAATAAGAAACTAAAAATTATATATTCATCATCATATTAGGAGATTCACCCTGTATTATTAAATTCTTCTTTTTTATATTATATATTAATTTCAATATTATATTATGAATTACGTAAAATGTCAATGTTATATTCTTCATTCATTAAATAATGGTATAAATATAGTCACTTCAAGATTAATTGGAATTTTAACATCATCTTCCAAGACAATCATTTGCGACCTACGGTATCTTATAGACTTTTGTTCCATGTAACAATTAGAACACGATGCAATAATAATAATAAAAAAGAAATTAAGCTCGAAATCTCTACTTTCTAATAGAATCATATGAATGATGACCACGTCATTTAATTTTCTAACACCTTACATATAAAGTTCAGCATAGAGTAAATTAAATAAAAATATTTAAGTATGTAAATATGTACAATTTATGATATAATAATTATTTTTATGTATTTGAACACATGCGTATATATTCTACAAATTATTTATGCATTATATTTCTATATATAACATTTATTTTATTGTGTTAAAAAATATATTACTACATTTACGAAATCAATTCTCCTTAAAACTATATTATATCTTTTTATAAGTTGAAAGTACGTAATTTTAAGTCCCCTTAAATTTTTTAAACAGTAATTCGTAAAGAATCGATCAATATCATTTCAGTGTATCATTGCTTAATAATGAATAAAATATCTGCATCGTAAGTCGTATGCAAACAAACAGTATGCATAGTGCAACAAATCGCCGCAGTGGCAGTATTTTGGAAGAATAGAGACACAAAATTCTTTTATTTCACAAAAGTGAAATGTATCTTTCTACATTTCCAAAGAAATTGTTGCTACGGTAATTTACATTGAACCTAAAATGTATGAAAAATGAATAACGAAGGATTAAAAAAAATACGAGGGATTAAATTCAAAGATATTTATTACAATTCATTTATATTGAATAGATTTCGAACATATAATGTGTGCCAAATGCATTGAAAATTTTAGTGACATTAACAATTCATATTAACCATAAGACAGGTTACTTTGCGTCATTGTCATCTAATTTATTTTCAGGGCAGGGACGAGAAGGAGGCCATGGCCAACTTGGAGGGCATGGCCAATTTGGAGGGCACGGCCAAACTGGATGGCATGGCCCATTTGGAGGGCAAATTGGATGAGGCGGCCTCGGTGGACGAGGCGGTGCAGAAGTTGGCTTTGGTGGACGAGGTGGTCTTGGTGTACGAGTTGGTCTCGGAGGACGAGGTGGTCTCGTAGGACGAGGTGGTCTCGGAGGACGAGGTGGTCTAGTAGGACGACTAGTAGAGGGTGCAGTAGATGGAAGAGACGGTGACGGTGATGGTGGAGTAGATGGAGGAGACGGTGATGGTGGAGTAGATGGAGGAGACGGTGACGGAGGCGGTGTAGTAGAGTCACATGGAGGAGGCGGTGTAGTAGTGTTACATGGAGGAGGCGGTGTAGTAGAGTCACATGGAGGAGGCGGTGTAGTAGTGTTACATGGAGGAGGCGGTGTAGTAGAGTCACATGGAGGAGGCGGTGTAGTAGTGTTACATGGAGGAGGCGGTGTAGTAGTGTTACATGGAGGAGGCGGTGTAGTAGTGTTACATGGAGGAGGCGGTGTAGTAGAGTCACATGGAGGAGGCGGTGTAGTAGTGTTACATGGAGGAGGCGGTGTAGTAGTGTTACATGGAGGAGGCGGTGTAGTAGAGTCACATGGAGGAGGCGGTGTAGTAGTGTTACATGGAGGAAGCGGTGTAGTACAGGGGTCAGGTGTAGTAGATGGAGGAGGCGGTGTAGTACAGGGTTTAGGTGTAGTACATGGAGGAGCCGGTGTAGTAGTGTTACATGGAGGAGGCGGTGTAGTAGTGTTACATGGAGGAGGCGGTGTAGTAGTGTTACATGGAGGAAGCGGTGTAGTACAGGGGTCAGGTGTAGTAGATGGAGGAGGCGGTGTAGTACAGGGTTTAGGTGTAGTACATGGAGGAGCCGGTGTAGTAGTGTTACATGGAGGAGGCGGTGTAGTAGAGCTACATGGAGGTGGCGGTGTTGTTGTGTTGCAGGAGCATGCAGGTGCAGGATTGGATGGTCTTATACGACGTATACAGTCTGCATCCTCTCTCGGATAACCACATATCCTTAGTTTTGGATCATATTCAAGCCCTTTGCTACAGTTCGTTAAATATGCTACGCCTTCATCGCAGTAATAGAATGTTGAGCAGTCATCTGGATTCGGAAGCAAAATAACATCTTCTCCATTCTTCTTCGGACACTGTGGTGGAGTAGCGAATGCAAACGCAACTGTGGCTAATATTGCCACGAATGTTGCTGAAATAATCAAACAATATTAGTTAATACCGTATCTTATAGTGATAGAATGTAAGTTTCGTTTTCTTCGTTTCTTCAATTTGTTTATTTATATACATATATTCATCAATATATTATAAGATATTATAATTAACAAAAAAATTGATTTAAACTACTGAAATTAATGTATTATATGTTTTGTTAATTTATGAAATTGGTATTTTAGCGACTTCTGTTTTACACAAGTTTTATTCATAAATGTCAGAAAAATGTTTAAAATAACAATTCAATAAAAACTGTTAAATATTAATAAAATTGATGCTAAAAAACATTTAATATATTACTTGATTTTTGAAATTAATTAACTTTTGAGAAATGTTTGGTAACAAATTCAAATTTATGCTTGATCAATCTTTACATTGCGATTAAAATTTATTATAACTTACCTTTCATTTTCAGTTTTGAAGATGCCCAATTCTCTTCAGTTGTATTTTATTCCTATTATTCTGACGATCAGACCTGTCTTCCTCTTTATATATTCGTTACAAATATCTTTTTTTGTTGATAAACTATCAACAATCAAATAATTTATTAATCGTAACATGTTGTGATAAGTTTATTGATTGTAAAACTAAATACGTACAAGTAATTGTAATTATAGTCAATAGAATTTGAGATAATGTTTCCTTCTAACAGAGTTGGTATATAATTCCATTATAAGACTAATGCACCAATTACTATATTAAACTATAAAATATTTTATACATCAAACTTTTATTTTTAGTTTTTTAATACTGTTGATTGCTATTATTTTTTTCTTAAGTATAAATACATATACAAATACATATACAAATACGAATATAAATATGAATATAAATATAAATGTAATAAAACAAGATGCGGGAATTTATTAAAAATAATTTTTAACAATTGGAATAACAAATGTTTAAAGTATCAAATAAAACAGCAATATAAACTTTTAAAAGAACAATTAACAATTAACTTTTTTTAAGAGATTAAATGAAAAAAGACTGCAATCACAAATTTGAGAATAACGAAATACATATTTGAATACATTAAGAAAGCTTTTAAGACAAAAATGTTAAAAGATACAAAATTCATAAAAATATGGAAGAAAACTGATATTACAACAAATTATTAATAATTTAAGAGGATAAAATTCGTATCATATTTACAAATAAAGGTAAGTATTTTCTTTTGTACTAAATATATTTACTTTGATATTGCTCGTGTGACAAAAGTTAAAAATACGAACGATACATTTATTTGTTCGATGTGCTTATCTTTCATTATCGAAAACTAGAGAATGTTCCGATTTGTATAGATAGATTTACTTTTATCGATTTTTTAATTCAGAGTTCGTTACAGGTGGTACAATTGAAATGTATTTAGTGATTTAAAAAATTAAGTACATACAACGAAAAACCATTATTAATAACGTATAGTATCTTATGTTCAAATGTCTAAAATTAACGATGTTACAGCATTTAGAAAAATGACAGATTCAATGATAGGTATTGAAATGATATTAAAATTTAAAATATATTTTTATCAAAAATAAAATATCATTCTTTGAATTGGTGTGCGTAATATTTCAAGACTAATTTATAGAATGCAAATTTCGATGGTTTTTCTTTATCGACAGAATTATTATAGCCCGTAATATAATTATAATTACTATTTTTTCTTTTTATTCTTGCGAAAGTTAAAAGATCCTAAGTTAAAAAATCGATAGGCGTTTCACAGAGTCGGTATATTTCTAATTATTAATTTTTCATTTCATTCAAATTTTATTTCAGTTCTCTCATTTCGAACGAACAATATAAAAAGTATTTTTTTAAATTCAATGTTGTATGTGTTACCACAGACTAGGTATGTATATATATAACTAAAATATGGATAAAGATACTGATCGGAGAATTTCCTTTTTATAAAAATACTAGAAATCACTTAAAAATACGTACATTCTACAGTAGAATATAATATGATTTTTTATTGTATAATCAATTAAAAATTTTTTGATTGAAATTTGTTAAATTAAGAAAAATTCTTTTAAGTTGTATTGAAAATAAATATAAAAAAATATTGAAAACATTATAATTATAAGAAAATGAAGTAAAGCGTTGTAAATTATTCGATATCAAAAATATAATAAAGTATATATAATAAGAAATGAAAAGTATAAATATAGTACAAATATAAAAAACGTTTATTTTATTTTCTAAATTAAGACGTATATTTTATACATACATTTTATATTCTAAAAACAATTGTTCATTATTGTTATTATTATTATTATTACCATTAATATTATTAATAATACAATAAATTTTTATTAAATAAAAAAGTTATAATTAATCAAACAATAAATCAAACTGCAAATCGAGAAATGATAAATGGTCTTATATGAAAATCTGTTAATTTATTCAAAATATTATTTAAATAATGCGCGATTCTTAACATTATTCTGAAGATAGCTGTTATATGAATCAACGCATGCGCGTTGCAAGTACAGTTTAATGCAGAGTAATAGAGACATGGAGCATGCCTCTCTGAACTTCCCTTATACGGTTCTTTAGCTCATTTGCGACCTCTATTCACGCATATGTTTTTACTTATGTAAACGTGGCGATGTAGGTTAAGTGTTTATAGTCTATGGTGTACTGACAGTGTTTTGCAATTCGTAGTTTAGTAATCTTTTGATGACAGTGTTTTTAAGCCGCGTGGTGCCAACGTCACTGCAAGCATGAGTGGTGCATCGCGTAAAGTGAAAAATTCATTATTATCAGCTGCTGGTGAAGGCTTTCCATTTGAAAATTACACGGAAAATGCATTTTTGGTGCCTGTTACGCCTGCTACACCTGCGGTATTCAGCGATGGTGAGTCTGTTAATGAAACACCTGGGTGGGGCTCTCATAGACTCATATTTTCCTAATCTTGTTGACATGTGACGATAATTGCGAATGACAATTGTCGTGAAATTATTTATCATGTATGTTTTCTTGTTTGTTTGTTTGACTTATTTCCACACACTCGCAGGTATTATGTGTATCTCGGTAAACATCTGTAGGTATTGTTACATATTGTTTGTCATAAGTTGGAGGTCAATTTATACTTCACTTATTTTATTGCAAATACGTTATTTTATTTATTCAGTGTTTATGTATATGTCACATAAGAATTCATTACTGACTTCTAATGACTTTATATGAATATGGAATTTATATTATATCTAGTAGTATATAATTGTATATAATTGTAAAATAAACTGGCTTAGTCTATTTTCTTTAATCGTGCAATTGTATTGTATTTTAAAACTAAATATTTTATTATATTTATCATGGGTTTTGTGCATTAAGTTTTTCAAATTTGTTTCCTTGAAGTTTGTTTAATTTATAATTATAGTGAGCCATACTTTATACTTCCAATATTAAAATTATAATATTATATATTTAAATTGATCGTTCTTTAAATATCAAATAAAATCATTGCATATGGAAATAAGATTATAATAAAAATTTATTAACAACATTTTATATACATTATTACAGATATAATTAACATAACTGCATCTTAGATTTCATGTTAATTTGCAATATTGACTTATAATAACAAGAATTGTATACTTAAGTTATATCATGGTTTGTTATATGTTTTAGTTTTAATAAAAGATTAGAAATTAGTTCTTTCTGACTGCGTAGGTGGTCTAGATCCATATCGTTGTGTATAAGGAAAATCATGACTTTTCCTTCTTTGAATACAATATATAATTGAAACAATGATTACGATAAGGAAAAGCAAAGCTAACAATGCCCCCATTGTAATAGCTGCAATTTGTGCTTCTGATAAGTTGTTCCATGCTGAAATGTGTAATCACATTTGCTTTATTACAAAGAATAAAAACATATCTTCATCACTTTTTTTGGAAAGTAATGACAATTGAGAAATAAGTTTATAAATTTATTTAGTTGATATAAGAATATTAATGAATGTAAGAACAATAATGTAATAATTACCTGTGACATCTATTGTCATAGTGTGCTGATTATTTAATAAATCTATTGCCGTAATTTTGACAGTCTTGTCACAACACGTGGCAGAATAATAAAATGTTATAGGACTTCTTGTGCCACCAATAAATTCCGTACGTGGATAAATATTGTTTACTGATGATATGACACGTTTTAAACCTGTATAAAAAAGAAACTTTAGTATTGATATGTTTAAAAATAATTTTAATGTTTTAAAATATTTCTAATACGCATTATTTTCTAGGGAAACTGCTATTTGAATCACATCGATCAATCTTTTAATATTTTATAAATAATCGTTGTTTATATTATTTATAAAATAGCTATTTCAGTTGCGTATATTTCTATTTTCAATGTATATGATTCGGTATAAATTTTAAAATAAATTTTTTTTTATTTTAACGAGTTTCATATCTTCATACTTGTAAACAAATGAACTTTAAATTAATTTAGTGTGAACAAATATAATTTATTAATTATAATTTGTTAATTTGCTTACAACGAGAAAATAAAAAAGAAATTTTCATTTGTTGTCAGTTAGAACATTGTAAGAAATTAATACCTGAATCGTAGTCCTGAATTGTGATATCAATGCTCCAACGAGATTTATAGCATCTGTCTTTTTCTAATTTTCCAGCGCAGTTATCATTGAAAAAGTATTCCATAGTTGGTTTTACATCATCGGTTAGCTAGATATTGTGACATAACGCAGTAAAATTTATAATGAAAATCACATAGATGCAAACATTTTTATTAATTAAAAATGTTATTTCAATATTTATATTTTCGACAATAACAGAAGTAATATTTTCATTCTTAAATTCTTCATTAATAAAATGTTATAAGTCTAATTATAAAAATACATGTAATGTTAATAATTAAAATTAAAATTATTTGCCATATTTAACAAAATTTTATTAAATAATTAAGAGTATTTGAATTTGGTATGTACTTTGTTATTAAGAGAATTAAAAAAATTAATGTGATTTAAAGAATAGATTACAATAGATTTTTGTTAAAAATTTGATAAGTGGATCCATTGTTTTGAAATATTCAATATGTTATTTGCTTTATAAGTCATCAAAATAAAATTTTAATTTTTAAATATTTATTCAATAATTGTTTGAAATGTATTATTTTCATAATTAATTTATATAAGAAATTTTAAAAATGTAATTTAGAAAAAATTTGTTTACATAATTAATTTTTGTGATCAATTTTTTTTCAATGATTACCTTTAAAAGCGATCCTTGCACATATAAGTATACAGATTTTTCTTTTATTTCTGTACCCAAAATAGATAATGTAACAGTATTAGCTGTATCTGGTGCAGCATTATTGGGTATAATTACATCTATCGCTATATTGCTCGTCTGTCCAGGATATATCCATATGCTAGAATATAATTAGTGCTATAATTAGTAAATAATAAACAAGTTGTTATATCATATAATGAAAAAAGAACAGAATTGAGAATAGTCAATAATTAGCCAGAATCTTTATTCGTTATATTCATTTTTATTCATTCAGTCATCAATTTTCACACACATCTATGATTCTATTTTAGATTCTACTTTAAATAATATTAACTGATTTAAATTATTTGAATTATATAATTTCCATAATTCAGATGATTTCTATCTCTATTGATATAAAACAACATGTATCAAATTTTTATTTTGGAATACATGTAAAATTTCTTATTTTTATTACAAATGACAGACTTTTACCATATTGTAAATTTTACCATATGTAAAAGTTTAAATATCAAAAAAATATCAGTAAACACGGATCAATTTTATAGATTATATATTAATTTATTAATTTGACCACTAAAATAAGATATTAAATTAACCACTAAAATAAATTATAAATTTGTTTATATTATAGTATAAGTAGGTGGTATCATAAGTAAGTGGTATAATTACATATATAAATTAGAGAGCTACAAATTTATTCAAATTTTAAATAATTTTCAGTCATTCTGTTAAAATAAGAACAATCTTTGTAGCTTGTTTGATATCTTTCGAAATGATGTTTCAAATTGTTGTGAATTGTTAGATCTTAAATATTTGCCAATTATGAAAACTATAGTTTTATAGATAGTTTGATGTTTTGTTCTAAAATTCTTTTTTTATATAGAATATTTTTTGTATGTAGGTTTAATAAAAAAGACTTTTATTGTCTATAAATAAATAAAGTATAATCTTGAAGCTATTTCTCTATAATTAATATTATATAATATATTTTTTTTAATAAATTTTAAATCTTTATCAAGTTTCTTACCCGACTTATCTTATATAATCTAATTCTGTAACTAATCGTATGATGATATGATTGACGTCGAAATTGGCAGATCAATAAAATAATTATTGTATCAACATATCATATATACGGATAACATGTAATTGTTGATTATATGCATGTAAAAGAGAATGTTAATTATTGGAATAATAGAAAAAAACAAAATCACTCGTTGTATATTCTACAAGTTTAGTTATAATTGTATTTTTTGTGAAAGTGTTTTAAGTTTTTATAGCATATATTTGTTTCTTCAAATATATGCTATTTTATAAAAATTAATGAAAAGAAAAAGATATAACTTTAAATTTTATCATACAACAGTAGAAAGAGAAAATATAATTTAAAAATATGATTAGTAAAATAAATTTATAAAATATAATTAATCTTTAAAGATTATAATAGGTGAAATTTCACCTGTGCAAATTTTATTTTAATTATATATTTTTATTTATTCATAATCACTGAAAATAATAATTTGTCTTTTTTTCATCTAGTATTGAATAATAATAATGAAACATTTAATCTTATTAATTTTGTGAATTGAATGTTGAATCACTCTGTTGCGATTTGTAATTCATTTGACGCTGCAGTTTTTATTATTTTATTATATAAAATATTAAAAAATAATGAAATGATGCTGAAAAATAACAACAGCAAAATTTATTACAAACTATGAGTCATGATGGCTCTTCGTTTGTTTACAGCGTCGTTGCTCAAACAATCACTATTCAAGAGAAAAAAAAAAAGATATATTATCATAAATTCATGATAGCTTTTAAGGATTAAAATTTAATTCTTACGTAAACGTTTTATAATGACTTACGAAGTTGGTTGAACGTTATACAGTCTGAAAGGAGTGCTGTTTACTCTGAATGTGTATCTGACAGGCAAAACACAGCTATTCATTACATCAAATACTATTCTGTGTATCGTTCCTGGTGAGACAAGCAATTTGCTGTTCTTGTTTATCTCTATTAGTATTCTTTTCTCCTCGATAATATTTTCGCTGCTATAATTTACCAACTCTTCAGATAATTCACTGTTATCCAAAGTTTCTATCATCCTCGTAGATATATTAACAGTTTTCTCTATTGGTGTTTCGACATCAACGTCGACGTTTTCGATTACTCCAATCGAAGATCTTCCTCGAAGTTTACCTTGCACCTGTATCAATGGTATATTATGTTTTAGCATGTGAAAAGATTATAAGTAATGGAAAATAAAATAAATTTCTTAATTATTTCTTATCATTTTAAAAGTGACCAGAAAAATTAGATCAGTTTTGTTCGTATCATTAATATATAATATGTAATATAATTGTTTCTATTCTCTATTTTATCAAATATATTTTTAAAGGGAAATTTCTATGCAAAAAGTTTTTTTTTTATCATACAGTATAAGGAACTGTAAAGAGAAATATATCTTTCTATTTGAGAAAAGAAAGTTAAACTTTGAACATGTCTAACAAATAAAAAGCAAATATGACAGATGTATTTTCAAAATTGTGAAATTTTATATTTTTCCCGAAAAAATGTGGTTTTCGACATATCTGAACTGAACATTTTCGAATAAACACATTGTATGTATCTTCCGAATGATGTCAGATGTTCCGATTATTTTTTTATATTATCATTATGTATAGATTCGTTGACTTGACTCATCTGTTTTTTGCAATCGTTAGCATTTTATGCGCGATAAATTCGTTTACACGAAACAAAAATAATAAAAATTCTAATTTTTAAATAATTTTTTAAATGCAATACACGTATCTTAATAATCAAATGTTGTATTTGTAAACAAATAAATGTTATATTTATCCTTGTAACAAATTAGTATTTGTTTTAAATAAGTATTTTATTTTGATTTAGTGAATAATAACATTAATAGTATACTAAATTGATTTCAACCTTCTAGAGCATGTAATTTGAAAGTTGTATTATATAGTTATATATCTATATTCATACATCTATATTTTAAATATTTTATTTTGTCTATTTATTATTTCACTATTGTAGTCTATATACTTATTGCTTCATTATTGTTTTAATTTATTATTACAAAAATAGATAATATTCTTTTATATTAATATTAAATCTTTCCTGAACGTAATTCTGAGAATTAAATAAAATAAAATAAATTTGTCTAGTATTGTTACAATTATAAATAATATTATTTATTCAGTTAATATGAACGAAAATTTTATTCTCGTTACCTCTATTGGAATCATTGGTTCAAAAAATTTTTCGTTCGAAGAGATCGAAGTAGTTGGTGGACTTTTATCGATATGTAAAGTAACATACTCGATAAAATTAACAAGCATGCTTTCAGTATTGGGAGTAATTATTGACAAATTATTTTCTGTGGAAGTTTCTTTTATTTGCTCGTTTGCTTCTTCATCTTGAACAAGATATTTTAATGATCGTTCTCGAGTTGCTTTTTTATTTCTCATTAACGTCTCAGTAATTGGAGTATCTATATTTCGTTGTTCATCCACAGTTCTTTCAGAATTAAGCGCCTAAAGATTTATTATGCATTAATATAGTTTTCTATTTCAAATTTATTTTAAAAATAATACCATTATAATGTATTACCATTATTTTATCATTGAATGTTTCTTTATCATCTTGAGATATATTATCCTTTGAACGATCACGTTTACTTACTTTATTATTCCCTGTAAAAATAATTTTGTTAGAAATATATTATGCAAATGTTGAAATATATATATTTTTTACTAGAAATTAATGATGATTAATTATAAATGCTTGATAAAAAAAAGATCGTTTGTAAATTTTGTAATAGTTATCATTTCACGCTCCATTAAAAATTTAACGTAGATCATAGATTGAGGAAATAGCGGCAAATATAGAAGTGTCCCTTATATACAGATAGTATGCAAAATAAAGCTAAAGTCAACAACACGTTACTATAATTAAGTTTCTGGATATTTCTGACTATAACTTTTGCAAGCATTTACAAAAGAGTTTCTCATAACTTGAAGTTCATTATTCGAATATTCTAGTGTCGAAATTTCGTATAAAATATTGGTGACAATCAGGATGAATTTTATTCCACTGTTCTTCAGTTCTCTTTAATTATTCAAGAATCGATATCGATAGATATTCATATAAAAGATATTGATATACGTCTGTAGATATTTATAAGATATTTTTCGTTTTAAGAATCGCCACAGATTCTCAATGAAATTGACATTCAGACTTTGCAACCCATATCGGTATGACAAATTTCCGTGTTTTGAATTCGTTTTTGGTGGTTAAGATCCCACTCATATTGAAAACAACCGTATCTAATCAATTGCTACGTAAAATATTTTTATAGGTATACTTGGTTCATTGTAATGGGTTCATTCAATCTAACGATTTTACTCGTACCACATAAAACGAAACTGAATTAATAAATTCTTTTGTTGCAGGTATATAAGAAATATCTGCAACTTTGAAAAATTGTTTAGATTAGTATTAATTGCGTGAAATATCTTTTATGTTAAATATCTTAACGTGCATATTTTATGCAGAATAGAACGAGGGAATATTTTATGCAGAATAGAACGAACGCTTAAGCAGAATAGTAAATTAAACCAATCACTATTTAAATTTCTCTCTTGATAACAAAACATCAGTTATTTGTTTACAAAATTAATACAAATTGTTGGATAATGAAACTTGAATAAAAACAATTTCTGCCAGTAATTACCCGTAATCGTAGCGATTAGGGTAGAATTAGAAACGTAAGATAATTGCGATAATTACTCCTGAGGCCGGAGTAAGTATGAGCAGATTTTTCTGTTTCTTCTACGGACAAAACTGAAAACTCCATTGCATTTCTTATGTGCCTATTTTTGACATATGTACTATGCATACTAACAAGCATAAAATTCAATTTTCTGTGAATTATTATGGATAAATGGGTAGTCGAAATGGAATTTTTTTTTCCATCGTTCTTAATATTACTACTTTTAAAATTTCAAAGATGTACTTTCGCTCGCGGACATCCGCATTTGCCTCAAATGAATATGAAATATTGCAATTAAGAAATAGTAAATAAATACAGATATTAACTAGTTGAAAATTCTTACATCATTATCCTTACAATAGAGGCTACATGATATAAAAATTACAAGAGACGGATGGAATTTACGAATTTCGCGGAAACTTATTTTTCTTTGAAACTGTTTGCTTGATATTAAGAATAATAACAAAGAGAGCTTTTAACGATGAAAGCAGAGAGAGGATATCACTGCGCTTGGAATTACCCTGTATTTCCCCATTATCTTATTATTTGCGACACTGAAAAATGATTTCCTCGAAATTTTTAACTAATGTAATAATTACACTCTTCAGGGTGATTGCGAATGTATCTTATCTTTCACAGAAATCGTGTTTGTCGAATTTCTTTTTTTGCACGAGTTCGATCTTGGTGGTCCATAAAAACAAAGTAAAAAAAGAAAGGAGGAGAAAAGAATTGGCAAATCTCGATCTTCTCTTCCTGTATGCTGCGTGCGTCAGCCAAGCCTGATCAAAGGGCAGCTCGTCGTCACGTGTTGCACAACAGTTCGTGTATCTCTAGCCAGAAACCGACTCGGTTGGCAGTTGTCAGATGGACGACGCTTCGCGAACAAGTCTTCAACGCGGTACGACGTGCTAGTTTGCTAGTGAATTCGTACATGACGCTTTTTGCCGAGACAGTTCACGCTAGAGACTATCGAGCCAATTTATTGGATATACCTGATCTTCGAGAATTGTTTTAAACGAGCACTACGCTTTTTTCACTATTATCGATTGATCGTCGTTTCAAAAGATTGCCTGGGTAAGCTCTCGTGTGTTGGTCGTTGGAAATTCTAACCCTTTGCACTTGGAATGTCAGTTGTTTTTGCTTGAATTTTTTGATGTTGCAAATACAAATCTCGTAGTACTATTTATTTTATAAAATTAATTGATTATTAGCAGACTGCGGATTTTTATTCACTTATAAGAAATTTAAAGATGCTAAATGTAAAGAACGCACGCAATATTCAAAAATGTAATTTTATGTTGTATTTCAAATGTAATTCCTGCTTAAACTACGTTTTCTTTAATTGTGGTCATAAAGATTTGAAATTGCATAAAGATTGCATTCAAAAGTAATTGACGTAAATTTTCACGTGATCGATTCGGATAAATAATCATAGAGATTGTTGAAAGTATAAGTAATTACTGAATATCTTAAGTAAGAAATTTACAAAATATTCTCATTCTAGATTTTTAATCAGTAAATTGTGAAGGTTCATGCATTTATTGAAAATTTACAAAATGCATATAGTGTGTAAATATGTATTTATATGGATTCTGTATATAAAATATCAACGGTAGAGTACTTGTTACGATGAAACAAATTTTTATAATAATGCATTCCACATTTTCAAATAATCATTCGAACAATTGTTTAAAAGTATATCACACTTTGACAATAATAAAATATAAATATATATTAATACATCAATGTCTAGATATTCTAATATTTCATGGTCATAACAAACGTATCACAAATAAAGCAATCGTTAATTCTTCCTTAAAAATTTTAATTACTGAATTAATGAAAAAAAAAAATTAGAATACTTTCCAAGTGCGACAAAATTAATTAAAAGGATTAACAATTGGATTAATGTATTTAATTGAATTATCGCATTGCGAGCATCTCGTTCACACGAACGTGCCTGTTTTCATGTTTTTCTAACTCGATATTTAAAATCTTTTTTGCTCATGTTATACAATGATATCGTGTCTATAGATATTGAATATCCGATTGTCTGTAGATTGTTGGAAGGGTTCAACATGTTGAATAGGTACATGAACTTTTTTTTTTGCATGTAAACAGTATTGATATCCATGCGTTGAAATAATGTTATGTGCACACTGTTCATGAATTGCGTAATTTGTATCCCGCTTTCTTAATTTTAATATCTATTCGAAAGATATGTTTTTATGCACCGACTACTCGTGGCTGTTTGGAATTTGTAACGATTTCTCTTTCTCAGTAAAAATTTTCCATTTACAGTACACGATATCGTTGTACATTCATCTGCGAGTAGACTGTTTTGAATTTAATAACTATTTTGGTATATCTGTTTTATAGAAATCGATTCTTCTATTTATATAACTTGTATTGGTACAGTCATGTTGCATCACTTGATTATTATCATACTTTGTTTAATTCATTTCTTTTTATTGTGTGTTTGAGAAAAATATATAAATATTTTTGAAATATAATTTTCTAGGTAGTATTTTATTATTTGACTGATTTTGACGAATTTTTATGCATTTATGTGCGATTTAAAAATGAAAAAGTGCAGAGAATGTAATTTAATATTTAGAAATACATAAAACTTCCAAAGTATGGTACCAGTTATATCATTTTTATAGGTAAAACGAATTTCTATTTAAGTGTTGTTTCCTCAGCAGTGTTCATAAAAATATAAATTTTCGTGGAAATTTGTAGACTATTGTAGACTATTAATAGGAAAGAATGATAATGTTGCGAGCATTATTTTTTCAAATTTATCTTGGACTTTACTATTACTTATGTCATCAAACTTGTGATGAAATATATTTCCTGAGAATTGTGTACCTGAATGAAATTGTGGAATTTACAAAAATGTGGAGTTGATTATTTTGACTTTTAAGAGTATCAAATATCATTAAATTTTATATAAAAACAACAATTTCTTTTTAATTATATAATTGTGTAAATAAATTTTAAATCTTGCATTAGAAGATAAGATTTATATGCGATAGTTTACATTTTTGTTTATTTATAAAAAGTTATAAAAGTATTTAACAAGTTCTTAGATAAAAAAAAATAGTGAAATATTCAAAATGTTTAATTGTTTTAAATAAATTGTTTTCGAATATTATCAGAGAAATGCTTTTTTACACATATTTTTACACATTACCACCATAGGTAATAATTACATATGTAGCGTCCTTTCACTTTCAAAACTCTTGATCTACTATTCAGTATTACTGCTTCATTTTTACTTTTATTTCTTTCGCAATATTATATAATCATCAAAATCTAAATTCCTATTACGTTTCACTCGTAACAGTTTTCCTTTTCATTTTCATCACAAATGCTCATTGTATTTAACAGAACAGTCAATGTACATTTCGAATTTTGTTATATATTTTCCTTTGCTTGCTATGTTTAAAAAATCTTGAATTTTTTTAATTCAATAAATGTATCTATAAAAATGATATAAAATAAAACGAATGCTATCTTAATATTTTATATTTATTGAAAATTTAAAAGAAATTTATTGTATTAAAATAGTCGTAAATTGATTTGACTATTGTATAGTGTATTTATTCAACTCAAAAAATATGGAAAATATACATACTACAGATTGGTATCTTAATAGTGTATAGAATGAAATGGAAGAAGTGTCTTACTATGAATTTTTTTAAAGAATAATTTTATACATATGTATATATACATATATATAAAAGATCAGAGAGAATCTGAGAAGAATAAAAATTGTTTATATATGTGTGTGTGTGTGTGTGTGTGTGTTTCATTGATTATAACTATTTGAAGCATGCAATACTTAGTGACTAAAGGCATATGAAATTACTGATAGGTTTTAAATTTTATGCATACTGAATTTTGATAAAAATATTGGCGCAGTCTGTATCAGAAATTATTGAAAATTTTCTTTTTTAATTATTCTTTTTAGTTTACAAAATTATCAAAAAATGATCAAATAATATTTTCTAATTTTTAGGCTTTGAAATTTTTAATACAAAATTAAATTATTTCTTAATAATATTCTTAAGATTAAAAACATTTCGATTTTTGTACATAAAAATGTACAAAAATTGAAAGTATTATTAAGACATGGTTTCATAAAATCTAATAGAGATTCTCACTCACCATTCAATGGTAGATTCGGTGAAAACAATTTGCTCACGTCGTTCCTTTCATCGACGAAACCTTCCACTAGAACGTGATATTTCGAATCTTCCACCCCTGTGAGTTTCATCCACCACTCGCCAGATGGCACGTTTCGCGTGTCGATTCTCACCCCGTCTACATCGCTCTTACGTATCCAAGATATCGCCGTTACGTGCCTCGACACTGTTGCGTCTGTTAATTAGAATATATCAAATTTCGTGTACATAGCCGTTGAAATCCTACGAATATTTCCGATGTTTGTTTATGCTCGCGAGAAAGACATTAGCCAAGCATGCAAAAAATGCTCCGCGCTGGTTTCGAGCAGTCTAGTTGTTTGATGAGAATTAAAGACGTGCACACGCGGAATAATCAGTGGATTTGTGTGTGCGATAATATCAAGATTATATTTCTGTCGAAACGTGGAGGATTTGGTGCAATGCAACGAATGTGGGCGGGATTCTCCGACAGAGTGACACGATCGATACCATGAGCCGCAGGCTGAACAAAAGTGTACGTGAACGAAGAAAAACCGAGGGAAGAGAATAGTGGTGTTCCATTTGATTTAAAGTCATTTTTTGAAAGGATCTCCAAATGACTACGTAGGTAATTCGTTTTAGAAATTAACACGAAAGATTTTATCTTAATTTCGTACCTTGTTCTGAGTAGGGCAGTGTTTCGAATTGAGTGTTGAGGGCAGTGTTTGTAAGTTTATTTTGAACGTATATAAGAATTTGTGCAAATGTTGGTTAGATTTATTGTGGAAGAAAAGTAACAATGACGGATCAAGACTATTTCTCGAAGGAATCTGTAGGTGACTTAGGTGCTTTATTTGTGGAAGATCAGTAGCTCAATTATTTGTGAAAGGTTTGTGAGTAGAAAGTTTTATTTTACAGTGCTTACAAAGTGATTTTTGATGGTTTACCAATATCTGTTTATTATGAATTTATTATGAAAGTAAAAGAGTAGTAACATTTAATTTGATTTGAAATCATTACTTGAGAGAATTTCTAGATGACACAACTCGATCGTATTATTTACGTCAGATATTACTTTCGTTCTATGTAAAAGAGTGTTTTAAAGCGAGTGTGAGAAGTGCAGAGTTTGTAAATTAATTTTGATTAATTTTGGGTATTTGCCGAAGTGTCGGTTAGATTTATTGTGGAAGAAAAATCGAAGGAAAATAACAGTGACATTTGATTTGAAATCATCTCTTAAAGGGATTTCTAGATGACTACATAGGTTGATCGATCATATTATTTATGAAAGATATATGTGTCACTTTCGTTCTGTCTAGGGAAATGTTTGAGGACGAATGCAAAGAGTTTGATGGTGCTTATAGTTAATTTTGAATATATAGAAATCTGTCTAAATTTTATTTAGATTTATTATGTAAAGAAAAAGGAAGATAACAGTGACGAAGGAAAATAACAGTGACGCGTGATTTCATTTGAGATCATTTCTTCAATCTCTAGGTAACTAAGTGATTGATAGGAAGTGGTAATATTTAATATTATGCGGTTCATGTGAATGTCGGTTAGGTTTATTTGTGAGAAAGAAGAGGACGACGAGAAGAGATAAGAGCATTTACTCTTTTATTTGAGATCACTCCTTGGCAATACTTGCGAGGTAACTTTTAATCTATGGATTTATCGCGGAAGAAAAATGAAGGCAAAAGAATAACATTTGATCGTTCGTTAGACATTATTCTTTAAAGGAATCTCTAGGTAACTAGGTGCATCGATCGCTTTGTTTGCGGAAGATTCTAGGAAAGTATTTTAAGCTTAGTGAAGAAAGTTTGACAAGCTGATTTTGAATCTATTGAAATTTGTGTAAAAATTAAGTAGTTTGTACATGCGATTTGTATGTCAATGCATGGTGTATACATAGTTATTATCAATTTAATATTATGTAATAATAAATTTAATATAATATAATAATACCTTATATTATAATATATTATATAATAATATAATATGATATATTTCAATATTATAAATAACAGAAAAATCTCTGCTTCATATCTGCTTTTATTACAAATATTAATAACTGATAATACTAAGTATAGTATATATATATATATATATACTAAAGGTAAGTAATAATTCCAGAAATTTGTGTGATTGAAAACGTTAATCTATTCTACATAAAATCATAAAAATGACGTGCATTCTTAAAATAGCTATTTTCTTCAGAAGCAAATAACTAAAAACTTTAACAAGATTCATATTAATATTCATATTAATATTTTTCTTGGATAAACAATTTATATAATTGGGATTTTATACATCAATAGGACTCGACTGATTTTTCTCGCTAAAAGCGACTTCTCCCATATGCTATAAAGTTCGCGTTCAAATAATTGGATTTAATTAGTAAAGATTCATTTAATCAAGTATTGACTAAAATTTGATCGAAATAAATGCATTGTTCACGTAGTTGTATTGCACTTCTGTCGATTAGTTGATGCAACTTCAGAATTTTCCATATAACTCGCATACTTTTTTTCCTCACTGACGTAATTGTTGTCGTGACAATTGTTTTACTCGTGATAAATAATAGCCGAGTCATCGGACAGTGAACGTGGACATGAAAATTGTCCAGTGCTATTAATTCACTAGTCAGATTATGTAATGCGTGTCGAAAATTATTTTTAGTTTACGATGCTCAAGTAAACTGGCTATGTAGTTCGTGGTACAATCACGTTGCATCAACGTAAACGGATTTGCGTGAGTTGATTAATTTGCTGTTAATTTGATTTACCGAATTAACCTTGACATACTGCTTCTTTAAAATTTGATCGAGTGTACAAAGAGAACTTACGCATTGGTATCTGAAGCATTGCATTGGAAATGTTTCCATCGATGTCTATCGTGATTCGACGAATCGAGCTGTCCACCGAGAAATTCGTTTGCGTCTCTCCGCTCAAATTGTATTTTTCTGCTATTTTTATCTGGCAAAAGGTCGATTGAATTCGTTGCTTCGTGCATATACATACATATATATATTACTAATAAATCGTTTTTGGCTAGACAAGAAGTGACTAATGTCACATAGACAATAATCTGTCGCTGTGAGTTTAATTACTAATTATTACAAAGACAATGATATATCGTCAACATGAAATAACAGAACGAGACACGAAAATATTTTTAGAGTTGAAATATAAAAATAAAAGTAGAAATATTTTCTATGTTATTAAATGATGAAGAGAAGTATGAGAATGGTAAAGAAGAAAAATTAAAAATGGAATGAAATAAAAATTTAAAGGACATTACATTCAAGGACAAATCAATTAAATCCTTGCAATGTTCTTATTTATTATATTTAGTAAACAGTAATAAAAAAAAGTGATAAAAAATTTAAAGGAAATAATAGATAATTTACTTCAGTAATAGAAAATTATTTTAAATGATAGAAATATTCTTTTCAAGTGGTGTATACATATTTACTTTTGATTCTCATTGTCATATTTCGAATGATTTAAAATAGTAGAAATAGTAATTATACTTACAGAATTTGTAACTCTACGATCATTTTCATTCTTTTTACTGTTTTCTGAAGAATAGAATTCTCTATTTGTATAATTCGTGGCAGTTCCTTCTTCAATCATGTTACAATTTAGGTCAAGGTAAATCTAAAAAAAAAAAATACTCGTATTATTGGAACGACAGTAGAAATGTGTGTTGAACAATCCTTACCTGACAGTCTCTTAGGGCGATATTCGAATTTCGTGCATCTATCGATTCTGTTTTGAATAGTGAATGATCTTTTAGTAGATCTGAAATATTAGAGCATATGAATAGTTTTTCGTAGTTTTTGTTGACTACGTTTGTTGTTGTACAATTATTAATTAATAACTATGATAATATAAATGTTTTAATAAATAAAAATTTCAAGATTAAATAATGAATTTATTTATCTATTAATAATGATTTTATGTATTTATTAAATAAATAATATATGATTCGGTCTATGATTTATTTGCCGATGATATTTCATTTAAATTTTAATTAATATTTAGTAATAAATTTTAACAAATAGCAAGACATACGTGTACAGATATCATATACTTCTTTTTATATTATTTTAAAATTATAGTCACTTATAAAATTTTAATGTAACTTACCTAATGTGTCAATATCGTCGGCTATCCAGATGAGAGTAATATATTGAATATTAACTCCGTTTTTGTCTATTCTAGCGATGCAGTATCTACATAATAAATTGAAATTTAATTTAATTTTATTATATGGTATTTTAAAATTATCATTTATTACTTTAATGTAAGTGTGTTCATGAAACTGAGCTTTATTATTTTACTGTCGAAGAGCAATTACAAGTACATACGTGGACAAATACATGTATATGGAATATTAATTATATTTAATATGTAAGTCGTTCAGAATTCATTGTCGTTGATTAAATTAATAAATTAAATATTCAGAGAAATAATAATTGCAAACATTATTTTTTAACATTATACTTTTTTTTACTTATATTGTCTTCTTATGATTAATAAATTTATGAAAATAAAATTTCTGTTTTGAAATATTGAATAGTAGTATTTGGATCACGTGAAATTAATAATTTTCTAAACAGTGATGTTGATCAAATAGATTTCTGAGACTCATGCAATATAAGTTGTATAATATTTTACTATAGTATCATATTAAAACATTTATAATATAAGTGTATATATTGAATATAATTATTTTCTTTGTATGAATACAAATTTTTCATTGTTAGCTGTATAGCAGAAGTAATTTTCATAAGTACATTTTATAACTTTTAGAAAATTCTTTCTATTTAGAAAATTGTTAGCAATTTAAACTTTATATATTTAGAATTAACTTTAGAATTAATTTCATATATTTAAAATTAAACTTTATATGTTTAGAATTAAAAATATTTTAAATGACAAAAGATATTAAAAAAAAAAAAAATTAAATAGAATGTTCAAATATTCAATGCCATATTTTGAAAATAAATAAATACTTACGTGTGCATGTTCAGTATGATAGCTGATTAATGGTTATTACAAAATGACGTTCTTTTATGAAATGCAAGATGAAAGGAAGTAGTAAGAAATAATGGAAGAGTTTAAATATTCTGTTCAAATACTCTTTTCATATTGAATAATCTTTTTCAGTTGAATAGATATCTAGTCAAAAGCATGTATTACATATTTCAAAAGAGCGATATTTTAAGTGGAATTCATATTTTTTCTATTTCTATGAAACGTTTAGCATAATTATCTTTATTTTTAAATAACTTTTAATTCTGAATGTAATGAAAATATTGAGCGCAACTGAAGTTGAACATATAATAAAAACGTATTAATTTATGAATTTGAAATTACAATTAATGCAATTATTAACATAATTACGTACATCAATTTAAAAAATACAGAGCATGATTTCACAACGGTGTACATATGCTACATTTTTATAAAATCATAAAATATATTTAACATTATAGATATTGTCTTTTATATTTATTATAAGAATCAGTAACATGCGATTTAAAACTCTTTTAGCATCGATAAAATCAAAGATTTCTTCATTTTTGTTGCAATTAGGTTCTGAGTCTAGTGTGAGTTAGGACTAGTTAAATTCTTCCTTGAAATATGTTAATGTATTGAACAAGACAATAACAAAGTTATTAGTTTTCTCTCTTATGTAGAGACACTGCAGACAAAAATTAAAGATGCAAAAATGTCAAAAATGATACCATACGCAAAAATATATAAAACATCAAAAGTAAAATGCTCGTTATAATGTTTATTAACAAATTTCTTTAATTGTGTTTACAAAAATATGAAATTACATGAAAATTTATAATCTACTTAAGTTTCTATAATTTTATATTTTCATAAATATAATTGAAGAAATGAAATCTATATAGAAATTAGTTTTATCTATTAAATATTACGAAAAGAATTTTACCTTGAACATTTCATATATTTTTGCATAAATAAATGAAATTCTGAAAGTTATAAAACATTATAGAGGATTAACAAACGCTCACTTGTAACATGTGTCCGCGGAGAAAATAAAAATCCCATCATCACCAGGATTTTTCAATTTTCTAAAAACTTCCTTATCCACTGTACGTTCTATCGAGTCGATCGAATAAGGTGTCCGAGTAGTTTGCAAGTTCGATGACTCTTTGAAAAGCTTCCAATCTTTACTCAAATCTTCATCTACACTCCCAACATCTATACTCTTCACAGTTGCCGTATCCTCGAAAACTGCCGCGCACTTGATGCACACTAAGTAACAAAAGAACAAGAACCAGAAACACGTTAAAGTTACCATGGCGTCCGACCTATTAGGAACACTCCGATTGAAAGACTCGTCGTAAAAATGAGGCAGTTACTTATAAAGTTGCGAGCGTAGTCGTTTACAAAAGGGTAAGGTGTCTGTCAATTGCGTGGACGATAATGTAGACGCAAAGTAAATCTAGGTGTAAACGTCGCTCGTTACACAATCGCAGGTGTTTGATGTGCACGCGTGTACAGGATGTGAGATCGCGTATAGAAATCGGTAATCCGAGTTCTGACAGGATGCCGGCGCGTAAAGCTGCGTACACATTCGTTATTTAATGTTATTGACATTCGTTTTATTTCGTGGTAACGAGGAACTGGTTTCTAAATCTATAAAGTGTTGCCTACGTCTATTGATGGGCAATCGAGTTTAAGTTTCGAAACGATTCGATGTTAAAATTCGAGTCACTAAAAAAAACTATACAGCTGCAAAAGTTTTGAAAGTTTTGATAATCTTGAGAGTTCTTAGAAATATTTTGATTATTTTGATCAGTATTGAAGATACTGACGTGGAAATACTTTATTTTAATTCAAACATTAATATTATTGATTTAGAATATTTAAGAAGCGATCTTGAAAATCTTGGAAGTTCTGAAAAGTCTTGATAGAAATTTCCGAAATTTTGAAAGTATTAGAATTATCGAGAATCTTGACTATTTGGGTAAGTCTTAAAAGCCTGTAGTATTTTGAATATTTTACGAGTATTTTAATAGCATCATTGATATGAAATATTGGGAAAAATGTAAGTATAAGAAAATGCATTTAATACTGCTAAATTTTAGACTGATTAAAATATCCAAGATCTTCAGTATTTAGATATTTAAGAATAGTCTTAGAAGACTATCAAAACTATCAAGACTTTCAAGAATTTTCAGATATAAAATCCTGTTGGAAATGATTCGAATCTGTCATAGTTATGCATTCGAATCAATTGAAAGCTCATTACTAATTTGCTTCATGACGTCTATTTTGTTAAATGAATGACTATCAAAGCAAAAATGATCTTATATCTGAAGATATCGAATCTTGGTAAACAAAAGCGTCCTTTATTCAAGAGACACCACGTTATTTCCTTTCGAGCAAATCATTTCATAGAAATAAGTCACAGACATAATCTACATTTGTTACTTATGCAGTAACAAATGTGTACGCAGCTTAACAAAAGATATAGACCACTATCTTCGTCATTGGGATTTACGTTCATTGTATCCTGTTCAATATTGACAGTTTGTGAATAATCCAGCCGAGATTCCAGGGTTTCACGATTAATATGTCATAATAATGATAGTTTTAGAACTTTAACGCGTTATTGTCATTAACGCGCGATTCACCTTGCCTACGTTTTTACGGCCTATGTAAACGAAGCTGATTTTTCAGAAATTTGGGTTATTATTTATCATCTTTCTTCAAATTTGAGATATATGTGTAGAGGCTTTGTTTTGTGAGAAGTTCGTACTTGAGATTTTATTGAAGATTAAAGATAGTATAGCATTCTTCTGGATGTTTGTTATTCTGTTTAATTTTAGCGCAAGGAATTTATGACGATGTAAACTTAGAAATTATGTATTTTCTTGTTTAGAAACAAAACTGAAATAACAGATTTATGTTATGATGTTTATATAGATATAATTAGAAGGATATATCTTCTATAATTTTGGGTAAATAATTATACCTGTGATATTGTTATTTTATATAAAATATTGATTTTATTTTATTTCGTTTATTCGCAAGTAAAATTCGTTGGATTGTTTCAATATTCTAAGATTCTAGAAATTGTAAGTGGTATATATCACGATGAATCGTTAGATTTCGTAATTTTGCTGACACTGGAAACATATTTCATGTTGTATGTATGTACTCAAGAGAAAATTAAAGTTCTACAAAAATAGATTACTTCAGCAGAATTTTGTATTCGTAAGATTAAAGTCATCGTTGTCTGATATGTACGCGCAAATAGAAGTATAAGCACATGGTGTTTACATGTTTAAGTATGAAAATTTAAAGCACTGTTAATTTTGGATAAAATTTTTTAAATTAAAATTTCAATTAAAATTTTTAAAATTTAAACTATTTTTAAGCACAAAATTCCATAATATGAAGAAACACATAACATTCGATACGTATTAAAACAATTTTTAATTATAGCCTCTATTTTTTTAATTGCAATCTGAAAAATATAAATTTTCCCAAAGTCTGTAGTTATTAAGAATACTTACGCGTATTTTTTTATGAACAAAATATACATAATTAAAACTTACAATTTATAATTTATTTCATATTAATACTATTATTTATTTATTATAAGGTACTGTATTTAAAGTATCTTATTATTTAAGTTATATTTAATTACAATTAATATGACATTGGGTTTGTATTTGTATTTATTTTTTAAATATGAAACTGATCGGTGCTCCAAATTTTGTAACGCTAGTATACATTTCAAAATATCACTCCAATTTAACAAACTGTACTAAATTTTCATCGAAATTCTCCATTATTTTCAGATGCTGAACTGAACAACTTCGTGGGGCAGGAAACAGTCAATTTACATAGTTCAGCAACATCGGCGATTGTGGCCGATGCGGACAGTGAATTCACACCGATATCCTTGCACCCTGAGGAAACCAAAAATCAGCCAACGAGTCAGCCAACGAGTCAGTCAACGAGTCAGTCAACGAGTCAGTCAACGAAACAGGGCTACCTCACTTCAATTCTTTCCTCTTTGCCGAATTTATCGTTGTCGTCGATCACCAGTGATACTTCGGGTTCTCAAGCAAATCAAACGATCGAGAACGTTAATGTACAGAATACAAATCCTCATGTGCCTTCGCACGATCGTCGTGACTCGTTGAGGGACACAGTGCCGCCTGTAGTCGCTAATTTCCACGATCCACGACGTACGAATTTCACGGGATCCGTCGAGGTTAACGCCGGAAACGCCGGAAGTTTGTCAGCACCGCCGCAACCGCCTACGCTCCCTTCGTCGACGAATGGTAAATTTTTTTGATTTCTAAAAAAATTTCAGATCTTGCACAATCGTTATATCGCGACTATTTGTTATTTTATTTCAATGAATTAAATCAAATGAAAGATTATTCATAATGGTTTATTTTGATCTAACAATAGGATAGTATTATTTTTAAAATAAAAATAATCAGAAATGATCTATTATATCAATTGTTATATTATTTCTTTAGTTTATTATTTTAAATCGCTATTTTTTATCTTTATTTCGAATAAAATTTGATCGTTCTTGATTTATATAGCATTTTATTAACAAAATAAATCAGGAACTTAACGTAGGTGTTACGAACAGTATATTAAATGAATACAATCTTTTTTTTCTTTTTTCTCAGGCCCCATTTCGTATCGTCTTGGCAACCAAAGACGTCTCAAATACGCACCACCGCCCGACTTAATATCGAACACATCCAAACAATACTCCGCCCCCGTGGCTCAGCCGCTAGTCACATCTCACATCAGCGCAACACCGAGTATATTCAATCCAAACGAACCTGTATCTCCATTACCAAGTTACCAGCTCGTTGAAACATCGATTTCTACGAATTCACCTTCGTTACAACGTTCCACGCCAGAGTATTTGTCACAAGCCAACTCTTTGCAAGAGTCTTTCCGATCTAGTCCAGTTACAGCAGGAGTTCCTTACAGTTCTACCGGCACTTCGCGAAGTGTAACGCCCCAGAATCAAAATTCGAGTTCCGAAACTGCCCCTGTCATCGAGAAACCAAGTGTTCCTCTGTCTTCTGCCCGGGCAATCCCTCTGCAAATTCCAGAACCGATTACTCCGCAGAATACTCCGGCCAATGTTTCTTATTTCGGTTTCGATGCGTATGCTGGTAGAGATTTTCCGTCGAAGACGATCGATTTAGAAAAGGAATCAGTACCAGTGAAAAGACATACAGACTCACCTTTGCCGATTTTAAGAGAGAGTAGTACTGCGAGATCCATTGCGGAAGCAAAACACAGTGTAACTTTCGCACCTGTGTCTGCGGTTCAAGTTTCGGAGAAGTTGGAACACTTGCTTGCCGAACGAAAGGAAAATTCGTCGGACCAACCGATTGAGACAAAAATCGGGGAAAGTGTTGCACAGTGTCAAACCAGCAAAGAATTTGACGATATAAAATTAACTAACGCCGAGGAGAAGAATAATTTACCACAGTCTGGCGTATTTGTGTTGAAACAAGAAACTTCAGAAGCGATACAACCAATCAAGATATCTCCTCAAGAAGTGCACACGGATCACGAGAAACTTAATTTACCGCAAAGTCATGGTGTTTCATCGAATGTGCAACCTTCGCAGCAATATTATCAACCTCAACCTTTTGCATCGAGTGTTAACTTTTTCACAGAGAAGCCACCAGAACAAATTTTGAATTTCAATCTCACTCCTGCGACAATTGCTTCGGTGTCGAGCACTTTTTCCAATTCCTCGACCACTTTCGCACAATCCACGGGCTTGTATTTCCCTGCACCGGAAAGTACCAGCTCGTCTTATAATTTGCAGTACAAAGAAAATAGCACGAATTATCCCGTAGACGTGGCTCGTTCGAGAAACGATTCACAGCAAGTGTCGTTCGATAGCTCGACTAGTTCGAATTTTCCTAGTTCTTCGATATCGGTAGCTCAATCATCGTGGGGCGGTAATCAAACCTCTCAGACTGTGATCACAACATGTAACGCATCTGTTCAACAGCCTCTGTTCTACAATATCGCACAATTTCAAGAAGATCTGCCGAAACACCCACTTGCAAGCCATTTGTACGCACCATCGGTGAAAAATACACCGACGAATCACGCACAACATTATTTCGACAATATCGCTGGACCGAAGGAACCTTATAATATAACAAGTGGTATCGGCGTCGAGTTTTCTGCTACGTCTCCTACGACGACAATTGTACCCGAGCCTACAGGTTCGGCTACGTTGAACCCAGTCCAGATGTCAGTTAATCCTCTGGGTGGACGTATCACAACTGACAGCGTGCCCCCTAGTTTTCAGAATTTGGTAAGATGTTCTACTGTAATAGTAATGTTGTTTATCATGTTTGAAGTGTACAAACCTCTCAAAAGTCAAACTGATTAATTAATTTCAGATTTTATTAATTTCATTACATAAATATTTTTCAGGATTAATTCAATCCTGAGGAAACAAATGACTCGTTTTTATAAGTTCATTCGTCTCATGAAAATGACACGAGTAATGACAAATTTAAAAGATAGTATTTATAATGTCATCGCCTTTCAATGCTTTTCAGTGCAGTTGAGAAACTCATAACAAGACTGATCTTTGTTAAATTCTTTAACCTCAGGTACAATGCGATCTAATGAAATGAAACACATTATGATGAAAAATGAGTTTTATTATCGAAGGATCATGTAAACGAGTGAGATTTTTGTAGATATCGTAAATACAAGGGCTATTTTTGAATAGAAACATCAGTATTGTTAACTTTCACGTCATATCTTAAACGAGGAGGTCATAAATAAACTCATCCTTCTCAAGCGGTCAAGGGCTACCTGAAGGAAATTTTCCGATTATATCTAGTTGTTTTCGAGACTTTACTCTTGTTCAGGTATCTTTACCCTCGCCCCACTAAAGCGCCGTATAGGTTCTCTTCAACAATGAGCATGCTGATTGGAAAATCCCGTATATATCTCGAGTCGCTAGCAGTCTATCATGTCACTAGTCCTTTGCATTCGAAGATACTAGCCACTGAATTTCAATAGAAAGAATGTATTTTGTATGTAAGTAAAAATATATAAAAAAGAGTTATAGTCATATTTGTCATTGTCAAAATTATTACTTTTTTTTGAAACTCCAGTTAAATTTGTTTAACATTTAATAAAAAATTAGAATAAATTGTTAATATTGTGAAAAAGTTATTCTGGTAGGCCTTGTAAATACCAACGTAAGTTATAAAAATCAAATTAATCAAATAAACATTCGTCAAATGGTACGTGTTAAAAAAAATGCACTAAAAATTTCGAGCATCATTTTTAATAACAAAATTGAAAAATTCAGTAGAAGTAGAGGAGAATATTAAAATCTATATTTCTTTATTAATATTTTAAGATACAATGAGCCAATTTTAGTCTTCAGTTTTTTAACTTTTATCTATTGCTCGTCACACTGTGCGTAGTGGAGCTCTCGAATTTAAAGACAAATTTTAAATAGTTTCGTAGCAAAGCTCTCGAATGCAAAGGATCTTTGATCTTTATGAACACATGTATAAGTGAAGTTAACGAAAATAACGGTTAGAAGTTATAATGTTCTGAATAAAAATGATCGTTAGTGGCATTTACCTTACATATATTATGAGTGTATGTATGTATATCTTTTATTTATTTTACATACTAATTATATGTACTATAATCAGTGTAAATGTAATGCAAGATTAAAAATACAAAATAGGTTTTCTTCGCACTGGATGCAGCTATACTAACTAGTTTATAATTGTTCTGTAAAATTAATAGAATATTCTTCATGTTGCCACGAAAGTTCTATTATTCTAGTATTTTAAGTTCTATCTTTTAAATGTATCTCTAAATTTATATAAAAATCCATAATTTATTCATCACAATTTAGTCATCTAACTCATAAGAGTAATTTATTCCTTCTATCCATTACATACTTGTTTTGTAAAATCATCGAAATATTCTCCGCTTCTTTCACAAATATTCGTTATTTTTCCATAAATTTCAGGCTGCTGGTACTACGGATAAACGCATGCAGTACAGAGGAGTGTATCACCATTGGTTTTATCGGAAGAAGGTGGAACACAAAGTACTATGGCTTCCATTCTCTATGCAGGATAGTTTGCGTTTAGAGGAGGTTCACAATTCTAGTGAAATCACCCCTGAAACGACAGTTGCCACTGATGGAGGTCGTTACGACGTAGACATTCTACATCGTCAGAGGTCCCCTGCTTATTGGACTGGAGAATCGACGGAAGTGAGACGATGCTCTTGGTTCTTCAAAGGACCTACCGAGTCGAAATACGTTCCTTACGATGAAAGTACTGCCGCCAAACTCGAGGAAGAATATAAACAAGCATGCCTGCTGAACAATTGGAATCGAAGGATTGACTTGAACAATGGAGAGTACATTATCTTCCACAGTGCCACGGTTCAGGTTCATTATTTGACTGCTGTTTCACCAGAGCTGACAGCTTCGTGGGGCAATAGCGCGGTAAATTTTATTATATTTTTTTTTTATTGATGTCCTATTGTTTCGTTTCGTTCTTTGAACCATGAAAAGTTGGATGAAGAGCATATAACAAGTTAAAAATGCATTTATCTTTCAGAATATATCTTTTGATATATTTACTCAATATATTGTAATATATTATCTTCTTTGAATCTCCAATAAATATATTAATTACAAGCATCTCAGACTATGTACTGTATACGATATTCTAGTATGGACATTCAAAGAGTTAATAACACATAGAAAGAGTTATGATAAAGTTTTTGTTTTTTTTTTAAGAATATTCTTACAATTTTTATATAAGAGTTCGTAATTCGTAGTATAAATAGAATCAAAGACTAAAAATAATTTTATTCAATGACTTATATTCATACGTAAAATATAACTTATCTATTGTATTCTCTTGTCTAATTAGAAATTAGATAAATTTATACATATTCGACAATTCTCGACAAGTTTCTTAAAAATGATATCTTCAACGTAATTTAATTTCTCTATGTAAACTAATTATTTAAATTATTATTTGTTTATATATAAATGTTTAATTGTTTTACAAATTGTGCATTAATAATATAAATTTTTATTGTATTTTAACATTTACATTCTTTATTGTATTTTAACATTTACATTAATTTAATTTTTTTTCACTCTGTATGTATGACATTTTGTGCCAAACATAATTTGTGCCATTTCATAAATACCATTCTTATTCATTGTCAGTTTATTTGTAAGTTTGCAATTTCAACATTTATCAATTACTTTAAAAATACATGTTATACTATATTTTATAGAAAAGATATTTTATAGTCAAATAAAAAAAAAATGAATTTGATTGACTTATTAAATTAATGCAACGCATAACTACAAGGATAGTTAATTTATGTGCCTTGATAAATTGAATATATTTTAGGCTGTTTGATTTGATAAAAATTGAATTTTTATTCCTAGAAGAATTTATTTTAATTTCGTCAACAATTTAGATATTCTGGATATTATTTAATGCAATGTAAATTGCAATTTCTCTACATATTCAGAAATTGCAATTTCTTCATGTTACATATATTTTTTTCTTTTTTTTCTTTTTTCATTATGCACGAATCGTTCTGTTGGAAATGTTGAATCACAATTTGTACAGGGTTCAGAGGACAGTACATATTTACAGGGTGCTTATAGTAGGCCTAGAGTGATAAAGAGAGGCCTTGACGAGTTCCACATCGAAGATGGTGAGCCTGAGACAGTGGATCATGTTTTATTTCTCGTTCATGGCATCGGAAGCGTTTGTGACTTGAAATTCCGAACTGTGGAAGAAGTTGGTATGTTCAGAATTATTTTTACAAATTTTTAATATTTATTTAAGTAGCTTAATTATGTATCATACATGAAAATGCTATTTTGTTGACGAAACGATTCTAAACAGTATGATGAATGAAGTCATTATTATTTGGTATATTGCGGATTTTTATGTATTTATGAGAGACTTGAAGATGCCAAAAATATACAAAGTGCATGCAATACATAAAAATATATATAAAACATGCGACGTAAAATATTAATTACTATTTTTAATAAATGAAACTAATCTCCTATTTCTTTCGTCAATAGGAACAGGAATTTGCATAAAAATCCGCAATCTGAATAATTAGTATATTGATAATAATTTTAATGTAATAAATAAAAGTATGACGATTTAATAATACTATAATACTATAGTTTGCATTTTGTATTTGCAGTTGACGAGTTCCGAAGTATTTCGCTGCAGTTGGTCCAGTCGCATTATCGAACCGCTAGTGAACAAAGAATCGTGAATAGGATAGAAGTCTTACCAATTTCGTGGCACACGACCCTTCATTCCGAGGATACTGGAATTGATAAAAAATTACAAGCAATCACTCTGGACAGTATACCGAAATTACGACATTTTACCAATGACACGTTGCTCGACATACTTTTCTACACAAGTCCTATCTATTGTCAAACTATCATGGAAACAGTTGGGAACGAATTAAATAGACTGTACGCTCTTTTCAAAAAACGAAATCCAGATTTCAATGGTGGAATTTATCTGGGCGGCCATTCTTTGGGTAGCTTAATTTTGTTTGATCTTCTGTGCCATCAAAAACCGCTGTCGGATGATACAACCTGTGAAAATAACAGCGAGACTAACGAAGAACAAGTAAGTAAATTATATTTACTCGATTACGAAATCTAGAAAGGAGAATTCAGACTAACTTTATTACTTTCGTAATAAATTTTGATTAAATGCATGAAAATTTCGAAAAGTTGTTTGTGAAGCAAAATTTTGAACATGTTACTTAAATTGTATACTTACATATAGTTCTTGTAATAATAATTGTAATCAAATTTTGAAATGGATTTTATAATTGATATTTTTTAATGAATTCTTAAATTTAATTACTTTGACAATTTTGTAAATTTTCCAGCTTATTTACAAATTACATAAATTGTTAATATTATAGAATAATAACTAAATTTATTAAAATATTATCATTAATATTTATTATTAATATTATTATTAAATTTATTAAATATTATCATCACGAAAAAGAAAAAAAAAGAGAACTTTAATATTCTTGAATATTTCAGAATTGATTTGATCAATTTCAAAATAGATAAGATATAACTGAGGAGAACAGCTTAATTCAATATATTTTTTTATAATTAATTTCTTATTATAACTCAAAGAAATAATTCATACGTAATTTATATTAAGTTTATTTTCGTTTGTTCTAGAACGAAGAAGATGTCGATCCTTGTGAATCATCCGATCAAACGTCGAAACGACGTCTCAGTAAAAAGATAAGCTACGTAATAGGTGCTGCCGGGACGGGTCAGCCTTATATACATTATACGCAGTTACATTTTCACCCACGTGCCTTTTTCGCTTTCGGCAGCCCGGTTGGTATGTTTGTGACAGTTCGAGGTATCGATATGCTTGGTGAAGATTTCGTATTGCCAACGTGCCCCGCTTTTTTCAATATATTTCATCCATTCGACCCTGTTGCCTATCGAGTTGAGGCACTCATTAATCCGGAAGCTCCTAAATATCGACCAATGTTGATCCCTCATCACAAAGGACGTAAAAGAATGCATTTGGGTAAGTATACGTTTTCATGTATACATTTATTAATTTATAAATTTATAAAAGAAAACAAAATTCCTTAAGTATTTAGTATTCTTAAACGTAGCATTTTTTAAAACTTTGTTTTGAAGCATTTCTTTCCTTTTTTATTACAAACATTTTATATTTGACAATCTCTTTTTTAAATTAATATTATAATATATTCACGTTTCCAAACAATAATAATATTTAGTCGTATAAAATACCAATAGTCGTAATGCGAAAATTAAAAAAAAATATAGTTTATAGAAAAATATTAATCAATTATGTAATAATTGCCATGTTTCACGTATGTTTGTAGAATTAAAGGAAACAATGGCGCGTGTTGGTGCGGATTTGAAACAGAGGCTACTTGATTCCGTAAGGAACACGTGGAATTCTGTCTACCAATTGGCAGTGTTTCATAAATCAGATAACAGCACACTCGAGCGTGAAATTGACAAAGTTATGGAAGAACAATTGCAACAGACTGTTTCGGATCATCAAACTAATGATGATGGCGGTGCTGAGTTTAAAGTGGGCAAACTAAATGGTGGACGAAGAATAGATTATGTCCTTCAAGAAGCTCCGTTCGAGTACATTAACGAATATATTTTTGCACTGACAAGTCACGTTTGTTACTGGTTAGTAAAATTTTTAAAGTTATATTAGAAAAATATAATTATAATTCGTTTGTTGAGAAATCGTCTTATCTATCACATATTATAGAAATTATACTTTATATATTTTGTATATTTTTTTTATATTATATGTATTTCAGAACATTTAAAAATATTCCATAAATTTATATTTTTATTATATAATAATTTGTATATTATTATACATGTAATATAATATTTGTATCATATTTTTATATAAACATTTTTATAAAACAAGATTTTTTCTAAGTAAAGATTTGTATCGCATGCTAAATGTTATAAGTATTATACGTTACAGTACTACTCTATATATTATATATACGTCTTCATCATATATATTTTTTATATCCGTAGTTAACTTTAAACTTCAATTTTTTTTTGTCTAGGGAGTCCGAGGATACTATGCTGATGATTCTAAAGGAAATATATGGTTCAACTGGTGTTCAAGCAGATGCTCAACTTCCACAACAAACGTTGTGTGTTGAGCGAATGTCTCCCTCGCCATCATTGTCATCGTCCTCTAAAAACGATGGAGCATCATCTACGATGCGTGTTGGAATGGATCCTACTACACCTATATCTGAGAAATCCATTGGTCCTCCGCCTAAGAGTGGATTTGTTAAAAAGTCATGATCGAAATGGAATCGTTTAAGTTTCCACGAACTATATCATGATAACGAAAGACAAAGTAATGTTCAGAATCTTACGATTGCTACCAATCAGGTTGATGCGGGCATTGTACCTGACGTTAATACCAACTATAAATTTTACGATTACTGAGAATCAAATTTTTCCTGTTTCCTACGAGAGGTATTGTAAAATGTTATTAAATCGATAAAACTGCTCTTTAAGAGACTCAACTCTAATGACCTTGGCTTTCAAGGTCATTCTGTTGGTTTTAATTGTTGTTTACTGTTTGTTACTAAGTTATTAACAAAATAACTTTTATAAATAAAATATGCCTTTTCGACCATGGATGCACATTTAACCCTTATGTAGACAATGAAAAAAAATTTTATATTCTCTGTAATTTTTTTTTTGTAAAATTTCCATTTGTACATTTAAAGTCACAACTTACAAAATTGAGCGATATCGCAATAACGCGTGTGAAGGTCAAGGCCATTCAAGGGGATAAGTTTCCCGCAATTTTACTATCAAATCTATTGTAGCATTCAAGAATATTTCTCAAGTGGATTGTTCCTTCGTGTGTTCTTGAAATTGCCGTTCAGATTTGTCGGCCTACATGATACAACGTTCAATCACTAGCTAACGTTAAAATATAATTAAAATGAATTATGATTAGATGCAACGTGGAAATTATACATATATTACATATAGATTAAACTGTTTGTCTTAAGTTAATATACACTATACATTGTTTCAACAAATTAAGAATGTTTCACATTCGTGAAAAATTTAAAGGATATTAACATAGGGCAAGCAAAGATGAGAGTTTGTAACACAAAAGAAAGTTATATATAAAGATTAATCATATTGTTTATTGTAAATATATGATTTATAAATGGATATAAAGCAAATAGTATATGAAATTTTTCAAAGCATGCTTGCATTGTGAGAATTTCTCTCTGCGTTCTCATCGATGCAAGAATTTTAATAAAATATCATATTCTTCTACTTGTTAGATTTATTTATCGTCTCGCACCTTGTCCCTTTGTACTTGTTCGTGTATTTTGTGTCTTATGCAGACTTTTGTGTAATTTTATCAAGTTTTTCATGCTTTAATTTATTTAACATATGTTTTATTATAATCGAAAAAAATTTCTTCAAAAATAAATAGTTTTGATTATATATTGTTACTATTAAAACATATTGTACAAATTAAAACATGTTGCAAAAATTTCATTTTTAGCGTAGAATTATCTTGTTTAATTAATTAAAATTCGATCTTTTTGTAATTTGTTTCAGTTACTAGTCATGTTTTGATATTTGTGATATTTGTCACGGTTTATTTAATATAATTTTCTATAGATATATGTAGTCGCATATGAAAATATTCGAACACTTTTATTAATATTATAGTGTGAACTATCGTGATTTTATTGGACAAGTTTGAATTAAATGTGAAAATATAATGTGTAAATAACGAAATATTTAACACAAATATCTAAACTGTATTGTACAAATAAATCTTAATATTTAGTAGAACTATTTTTAATCATTATATGTTTAAGATAATTATCCATTTATTTTTTTACTTTATTGAAATATATGTTTGCAATAAATGTACAACAACTCCTATATATATTTTCGTATTAGTTTTATATTTATATTATACAATTATATCAGTCGCTTGTTATTACACTGTTAATGAAATTTCAAAATATTTTCTACCATGCTCAGTTCTTCTACGATAAATCTTCGAATACTTTCACATGCCACATTATTCACACAGTGAATAAAAACCACTTGGTACCGTGTTACAGCATGTTACAACAAACACGAAACTGAAGAGCGATCGTTGTAGGATCATTTCGTGAAACGAGCAAAAACCTACTCGCCCAAGTCTCTTATCGTTCATTTCCGTCTTGTGGAAAAATTCTGTCACAGGATTGTTAATCTCCGGTCGGATCTTCCATGTCCTTTGGTACGGTGCTACCATAGTCCCACGGGATCATCGAATGGTGCTAGCTTATCGCGCGAGCAGTTTTTAGTTAGCTGACATAAAAAAAGAGTGGTTCGGCACATGCACGGGTATCACGAAACGCTAATTAATTGCGGTGCAAGCCCGCAGGCTCTGCCGTGGGGGCTACTTTGCATTTTGCGTGCAGGCCCTCGTAAAACTACATGCCTGTCAGCCCGGGCGAATTTCAAGATGATTTATCGTCTTGGCAAAACTAAGTTTTTCGCGATACTTCGTGGCTTCGCGGTTCCGTGGTTCTGAAAGGCGGGGGCAATGCTTTTGCACATGCAACTATACCACCGGTATCGTCGGTTTACGCGACTCGACGTAGCTGATCGACTCGTGTTTTATGTTCCTTCCATCCAACTCGGCCCGTTGCTGAAATATACGTTCCCTCTTCTCACCTCCGGGATCTCGTCCACTAAACTTCCCTCCGTTGGCTTTCACACGAAACGCTTTTGCGTCGCTTAACTATTATACTTATGCGGGATAATGGCCCCACCTTCGATTATAACTTTGGTTGCACGGAAAGTTATCAAGTTGTGAATGTTATATTTTAATATCGTGAAGTTGCGAAGATTGAACAGAAAACATACTTTTTCGAGTTACTTTCGTGTTACTTCCAATCGCGATACACTATATTTTTCTATCTTGCGTTGTATTAAAATTTATAGATAATCGTAATTTATAAATCACCAAATTTTATAAATCACCGTACGCGTGATTTTATAAAATTTTATAAAATCTTTATAGAATCGTGATTGTAGAAATTTTGTGGAATTCTATCGTCTTCGTAATAGCTGAGAATCTTCTAACAAGAAAGTGAATGAAAGATGTGAATAGCAAAGTTCACTCAACACAGGCTGCCATCATAAATAATTCGATATCGTAAACGTCATGCAGTTTTTTCCAAGATATAAATCATTCTTGTCGAGCCTTGTTATAAAAATTTTACTCCTACTTCACTTTCTGCTTCAACAGCTCAACGTAAACGTCTGCCCTCTGATGCTGTTGCTTTTGTATGGTTCAGTGAAAAGTTATATTTGGTAACACATTACAATTTTATGTTATGTTATGACATAGTATGAAACAAGTTAAAAACACGAACAAAAGATAAATTTAGATTTAATAAATAAACTGTGGATTTTTGTGCACTTATGAGAAATTTAAAGTTGTAAAAATCCACATAATATGTCACTCGTTACGATATTTAGTGAGTGAAACAAATCTTTGCTTAGATTTTATTTCTTCAGTTATGTTCAATTAAATTTATAAAGATTTGAAATAATAGCAAAAGATAGATTTGCGTTATTTAAACTTAATTCTTTAATTTCTATATAAACTTGCCAAACACCAAACTGATCAACTTCACTTTCTGTTAATTTCTCAATTTTATTACAGAAGTACGTGATTAATGTTCAATTCTGGAAAATAAATCATCTAAGAGTCTACAAGACTATCTTGGGCTTCACGTTCCATGGTTTGATAGTAAAGGTTGGTTATTAATGATTATATGTATTATAATATAATTATCATTACAGTATAGTGAATGCTTTATACATGTATAATAAATTATAAATTAATTAACGTTACGATATAATAAATATTTTATATATAATAAAATACAAGTTTACATATTATATAAATAATAAATAACTAGCTTAGTTTTAGTTATTAGTTTAGATTATTTAATAATATAGAAATAAAGAAAAAGAAATATAAATATGTATAAAATGATCTCGTATAATAATAAGATATAATGGTGAAATATTTAATGAGGATAGACTTAAATAATAGTGATATAATCCATTTGAGGTAAAGTAAAAAATTCTTACAGTATGTTTGATTTTTAATAATAATGCATTTATAATTTAAATTTGGTTTAGACTAAGTCAATTAATTTTAATTTGCACTTTATATGAAATATAAAATAAAAATTAACTGATTAAGTGATCAACTCAAATATATCTCAAATTGTAGCGATTATCCATAAATCAACGCGATTGAGAATTAATCTGAGTATTACCACCGTAGTTTCGATAATAATATATTCACTGAGTATTTCATAATAATATATCTTTTTAAACACTTTGCCGTTCAAAATAAATCGAGAACAATTTCATCCCGTCATAACGTCTAATGACAGTCACTGCCGCTTTATTTTAACTGCGCCCATTCTAGCACTGCAACAGAGCAATTAACAGTAAGTAGTTAGTTTCAATTCGTTGTTATCCATTCGTCTTTTTGAGAACGATGCACATCCACTTCTTGGAAATTCGTCGACCGTGCACGGACGTTAACGATTCCTGACGCATTTTGAAATTTTGGATTTCTGCCTGTGTCCATTTTCACTATGACCTGTGTCAGGCTGCACAGCTTTCTGGCACGCATCCACTCGTCGCTATTTTCTGAAATTACAGACCGGTCACCACTTTTCTTTATCAACATTTGGCAATCAAATTCGAGTTTCGAATTAATCTTCGACCTTTTGGCCGGTACGCGCATTCACAACCGCCTTATCGTGGAACAGCATTTTGATAAAATAACGCGCTGACACTGATAATAGGCTCTCGAAATTGCCCGTGCTCTCGTATTTTCCTACGTCCTTTTCATGCATTTATGTTTTTCAATGTTCTTTGTATTTGGTTGTTGCTATTGTTATGAATATTTTATCAGTGAACGAGATGATTGTCCTTTGTAAACGTTATTAATCAATAAATAACTTTGGTAATAATATAACAAAATGTATATTAACGTGAATTATAAAAATGTAAAAAATTTATTCAAAACATAATATTTACACTACAACCATCAGAACTATTAAGATAACCCAATCGTGATTTTTTCATAGAAATTTTATACGATCCTTCATAAAATATATAAATAAAAATATTAATTAGTGTTGTACTTTTTTTACATATACCATTCGTATCGTATTGCCATAATCTCATATTAAAATGATAAAGAAGATATGCTGTGTTCCAGTAGTGAAAACGTTCGAATGATAGATAATATACTATTAGTAGAAAGTTTAAATGATATACTACAAATAGGAAAATATTGCAGCGTATATAAAAAAATAAGCCAAGTATCATCGGTGCTAATGATAAGTTATAATTCACTCTAAATAATATGAAGTGAAAGTATCAAACCACGAAAGTATCATGAATTTAATTTTATTTCTTGCATTTATTAGTAATTTTGTAGAAAAAAGTAACTGTAGTGTAAAATCTTACAAAATCATTATTAATGAAATATTTATAGAATAATCTAGATAGTAAATAAACGATATCGATAAAATTCGAAAGCCACTATACATTCCCGATTAAAAATTTGGAACATATTAGAAATAAGAAATTTATCTAAATAAATATTTTATTTGTAATATTTTATATACACTTCAACTGTAATGAATTATATTTAAACATGAAAGTTCTAATTATAATATTCTTATTTTTCAGGAAAATGTACGTTCAATCCAAAAGGCATCAAGAAGTGCTTCAAAATTTTAAATAAAATGTAAGTAATAGTATATGAGTGATAGTAATTTTAAATTTTATTTGAAATGAAGATTAGGTTTATACTCTTATATAAATCATATCCATTAGTTTATTTTTATTTGAAAAAGATATAAAGAATATATTTGCAAAAAATGTCTTTGTCTTTTAAATATAGATTTTTAGCTTATAATTTAATTTTAATTGTAATTCTAATTACAAAACCGAGAAAAATGTTAATGAATAAAGATTTACTGTATTTTAAAAGACAAATAACAATTCCATAATGTACAGCATCCAACAAATGAAAACATATTATTTTCAAGTATAGTGATTCGTGTACGACATTTTTTACAAATATTGTCAAAGACAATATATCATTAAAACGATTAACTAATTATTTAAATTTAAGTTTTTTTTCAAGCTATGTCAAAACTTGCGCTAATGCACGTCAAGTTGGACATAGGAAATAATAATTTTCATAACCGGATAATGTTACACACGCTATGAAGTAACATAATAATAATTTACTGCAATAACTATTATGTTTCGCGGGTAGATATCCTCTCTTTCTCGTTTCCTTCGAAAAATTTTTTTCTTCTTTTTATGTGTGTATATGCAAGGAGCTGTGTGTAACACGGCGTAACTAATGCATCAGAATTGTTACGTGACAAAAATCATATTCAGTTTACGTAAATTCTCTCACGTGTCACACTAATGCGATTTGCAGGTAATGATATGCGCGGTGGTTGAAACGCGCCTAAAATATATTTTAAAAGTTTTTTATGCAATAGAATAAACGTGACGTTCATTTGAACATGCGACGATCAACTATTACTGAATGAATCTCACGTACTACCTCAATTTTGTTACACATTTCAATGTATACGCAGACTTGTTACACTTGTAATTGTAACCACGTGTTGCACTTGAAATTTTGACACTAATTAAGTATTTTTGTGTATTTGTGAAAATTCGAAAGTGTAAAAATACGTGGAATGCAGATAATATGGATTGGAAACATAGGTATCAAAAATGTAGAAAATATAGAAATATAGAAATATTAGAAATTTGGAAAATGTAGAAAATATAGAAATATAGAAATATTAGAAATTTGGAAAATGTAGAAAAATTAAAAATAATTTACTGTAATTAAAAATATAGAAGACATATTAGTATATTGGTGTGTGTGTGTATAATGTAATAATAATATTAAAATATCATTAATAATAATAAATATTACAAACAAGAACAATAACAATATTAAAATATTAAAATAATAATAATAATAATTAATGTAATAAATAAATGCATATATCACCAATAGAAATATCATAAAATATTTAAAGTATAATATTTTTAATAATATTTCAAAAAATAGGAAATACTCTTTTCTATAAATTCTTATTTATATTCTTTATATTCTTTCTATTTTCTTAAATTCTATTTTTTTAATCATATTCTACTTATTAGCAATGCATTATAGTATATCCATAGAAATCCCCTTGTGGATATAACAATAATTTATCATTTGAAGTTGTTTGATTAATTTTTTTAATATTATATATTTTTTGAAAATCTTTTCTTTTCTTTTCTAGGAAATATATATGTATTGGTGGCTAGTCTGCGCGTGATGGGAGAATCGGTTAGGGCCTGGAGAAAAAGAAAAGGGGAAGAAATTCGACAGGCCTGCCTATAACCAAACTTATTGTTAAATATCGAACTTGATTTGTAAGTATACATTGGATTTGATCCCATCCCCACTCGCAACTGTAACGAAAGAGAGACAGATTTGCCTGGAAACGAACTTGGAAATGGAGCGAGCGTTGCTCGGCTGCGCCAAGAACCCCCGAGGTTTGTACACTTTTCTGCTCGATCCTCGTCAGATTTCGCCTTTCCGCTCTTATTTATTTTTTTTTTTTTCCACCACCATCGCCACCTTTCATCTTCCCCTGCTCGTTATATATTATTTCCCTTCCATACCAGTAGATTGCATGCGCCCAGCTTGAGATATATGCTCGCCTTACGTGCACGCTTCTCGTGCGCGACTTAACACTTGTACATCATCCACTTTCGTGTGTACATCGCGCGAACCTTCTTTTCTACGTCTTCGTTGTTTCCTGCCGCCGTCTGTTTTTCCCCCATTTTTCTCATCACTCGGTTGACTCTAGTGCTAAATAATTTTTTCTTTTAATATATATAGAAATATAGATAGATAATATAGATAGAAATTTCCAGCGTTTCCCCGCGTTTCGTTTGAAAAACACGAGACTAGTTATTGTGAGATACTTAAGTTATATATTATAAAAATGGAAATTTAATGTGAATGTTGTCTAAAGTTGCTCACGAAAATAATTAAATATTTATAGGAAGTGTGTTATTAACATTCTAGTGAAATTTGACTATCATGATTATAATGGTCATGTTTATAACAAATCTGAAAGTATCCAGAACGTGTATAAATAATTGAACATTTAGTAGAATTCCATTAATAGTTTAATCTTTTGTTATTGTTTCCATTGATAGTTTAATTTTTTATTACTGTCTTTTTATTACTGTTTCTACTTTCAACTTTTATATTATTTCTGACAAACAACTGATACTTCGTAAAATATATATAAACTTTTTTTTAATGTGATTAGAAACATATGCAATGTGTGATGCAATGACGGTAATGTGTCATAATCCAGTGTCACATTTATTGTCTATTTTTTTTAAATAGTATATAAAATTATGCGTCATATTACATTACAATTATTAAGATTATATCGATAGCAATGGAAGAAATTACGATATAATCTTTGTACGAATGCGAACGATCACGTGTGAATGATATTTAAAAAAAGTATCAATATTATAAACCATAGATTGTTATATTACAAAATATTCTTCTATTAAAATATTAAATTTCGGGAAATATCGATTATGCTAGGATCATGTAATAGATATTCCAAGGAATACCGATATTGAAGATCAATATCACATGTACTTAGTATTTCAATATCTTTCGATTTCAATAACTTCCAATTGAGTACTTTGATATCCAATTGTTTAATCATTAATGACAAGCCAAGCATTTAATGACAACTAAAAACAACAACGTATGAATATGTTACAGTTCGCGTCGTACGAAAATCATCATGAAAATGCAACGAATGCATTTCACTGATGCGTTGCGTTACACGCGCTGAACTTGAAATATTTAACGAAATTTTCAAATATTCCCGTACTTCTGCACACGTTGTAATACGAGGTATCTATGACACGCTAAATATGCTGGATTGCAATTAAACAGACGTCGCACGTATTCACATCGTAACACAAAGTCCGTGCGCGATTGAAATTAATAGAATATCGTCTGATTGGCTGAAAGCGTCACTTTGAAAGTACCTTGCGATGTTTTAAACTATGCGAACGATTTGGTGTATCGATTTTATCATTAATTGAAGGATAATTAAGAATTCTTTGCTTTAATAATGATAATTTCATGTTCAGCCTGATTGCGTCCATTTAAATTTGGAATGATCGGCACGATGAAATTAATAGACTGCAGTTTAATAATATCGAATAATATGATTTAATCAAGCTTTTTATTAAAAAAAAAAACTAGTAATATAATATTAATATTTTTGTTTATATTTTCGTTAGTGGTTATTTAGCGTTGATTTTTTCGGTGTCAATTTTGTGATATCAAATATATAATTCAATAAAATAGTTTATTAAAAAAAAAGAAATGTTAGAAATATTACATTACTATATTCTTATATTCTCGTTTGTAGTCATCGATGTTTGATTGTTTCATTGATTATTTATTGTCTGATTTATTTATGAAACAATATAATTAAGTAAAATGCTTTATTTAAAAAACAATTAAATATATATTACCATTCTTGTATTATTCTTATGTTACTTGTTTCATTTCTGTTTCTCGTTTCTTACTTATTTCCCTTTCTCCTACATTTTAGTTAATTTCTTTATTTCCATTTTCTCTAATTATGTATTTCCCCTACCTATTTCTTTAAATTTCTTTCCTCTCATATTTATTTCAATTGGACTTTTATATTTTTCTCAATAAATATTTTCTCTGCTTGATTTTTCTTTTTTTTTCTTTATTAAAATTTTATGAAGAATTAAATGACAAATAGTTTATGTTCTTAATGTCATTAAATTTCTTAAAAATTTTTCGTTCTTTCATAGTAGCTAGTTATTATAATTAGTTATTAATTAAAGTAATAAGTATAATGCACAGAATGTTATCTATTTTTTATCTTTTTAATTATTTCTTCTCTGCGCATTTACCTCGACCCTATCATATAATCTACGTAACAAAATGAGCATCGTACTAATTACTGGATAATGGACTAAACCTATTACTTTATTTATTATTAATGCGAAGGTGCAAAAATATTAAAAATGCATAGAATATGCAGAAATATATGTTTAGTAGGAAAAATAAAATTAAAGGTTAAAATTTTCATTTTTATGTTCATAAAAATATAAAAAATGTATAAAAATCTGCAGCTTAATCATAATGATTAATATCAACAAAAGGAATATCAAAATAATATAATAAATTGTTAAATAATTATAATATTTAGCGGAAAGAAGAAATTTTTATTTAGGTTTCATTTCTTTAACTGTGTTCATAAAAATATAGAAAAGTATAAAAATCCGCAGTCTAATCATAATAATTAATGCCAACAAAAAAAATTAAAATATATAAAATATGATAAATTGATAATAACTTGGTAAGTAATTACAATATGTTGTTAATAGAAAAAAACAAATTTCTATTTAAGTTTCATTTCTTTAATTATGTTCGTGAAAATACAAATTCGCGGTCTGGCTATAATGATTAATATCAACAAAAGGAAACAATGAAAATAAAATACAATAAATTCGTTATTCTCGCGAATTCTTCGCATATGATCGTGTTTATTTCGTGATGTTGCACGGTACTTAGGGTAAAACGCGTGGCATACAAATGACGCTGAAATGTTGTTATTAAACAGCGTCGCACGTATCCGCGTCGTGGTGCAAAGTCCGACCGTAATTCGAATTAATAGAAACGCCAGCCGCCTTAAAGTTAAAAGCACCCCTCCTAGCTGGAAAAACATAGCGCGTTCGCGTAAACGACCCGTGACATTGTAGCTGCTATGACGAAACCTGTTTCGAATGGCGTACGAAATTTTCTCGATACTATAAAACGTATAGTAGCGTGTTACTACTATAGTTGAACTAAAAATTTTACTCTTTTTAATCGAACGCCAATATTATCTTGAAGAAGGTAGGAATTTTCTGCCTTTAAAGATTAAAAAGTTCAATAAAATGGCGAATAAAAATCGTACATCGAGTTTCAAGCAATTGTTATAAAGGGAAGGCTTCAATCTTCAAATCCACTATAGATCCAGTCATGAAAAGAATTTTTGATAATTTACATTCGAGAAGGAAAGTATTTAAAAGTAAAGGCTTTAAGCTTTGAAATGAACCTATGTTTATTGCTGTACGATTTTGTTTCACATTTTAACGATTCAAATGTTTGGTGTTCGAATATTAATATGAACAACTGTGTATACTGTACTGTTATATATTAATATATAACGAGTAATTTAATCATCGTAGTATATAAAACTGATAATGTAATATAATTTACTGGATGAAATTTTGTGTTAATTAATTTTATCAATATTAATTGATTCATATCGATATTAATATTAATTAATTTAATGCGAATGTTTAAGCAAGGAGATACATTTGGAATATAAAATAGGAGAAAGTTATAGTATATGGTTTATCATTAGTTCTGATTTGAAGACGTTCTTCCACCCGATTTATATACTGTAGCTTGCCGACCCGAATTTACGCAATGAAATCGTTAATTTGGTCGGTAGCTTGCTGACCTCACAACACTAATGAAGATCAGCCGGTTCAATTATTGATTGGATGGAATTTGAGGATAAGATTAAGAATAGTTAGGAGCGATGTTCGATGTGAATGAGTTGTGATGATTAGAATGTAGGAATGGATTTCCTTAGAATTGTTTTTACTCGCACCGTTAAAAGATTATTCTGAACTGTGTCGCTCGAAGGTCTGGATTGTACTGTGTGGAGGGCTTCGTTAGCACGTGGCTCGTCTCTCCTTCCGATTTCGAAAATTCTCGAAGGTTAGAAAAGGGAGAGAGACCAGTGAAACAAAAGATCGTACGACCGGCGCTTGACCTATCGCAGGACTTGGCGATGACGCAACAATAGGCCAATCCCGTCCAGGGTACCCTGCGTTACCGACTGTGTGTTGGTCTAATGTATGTTCGTATGGCGCGAAATCTAAATGCTGATGATGGCCCTCGTCTGTTCGGTAAGACTGAACATATACGTATCTGCCAAACGAAATAGAGGAGCATTTTTCCATAATCGACATTCACACGATAGTTCTCAATAATCGTATCTATTTAACGTTCTCCACGAGAGGTTACATAAAGGTCAGATAATCGGATTCGCGAGACAGACAGCAGATTCGCATGAGAATCAGCGTCGTGATTTTGGCGAACATCCAGCAAGACAGGACGCATCTTTTTCTTGTTGACTCACCCGTAGCGCGACGACAACGAGAACGTGGATCTTCCATGATTTGACAGTGTGAAAGAAGCAACTCGAAAGTGCCGCGAAGTAGTACTTATACAGCAAAAGTTTTTCCACTTCTCCTTTTGCCCGCTTGGGACTTTGAACTTCGCGCAACGTGATCGATGACCTCGGCTTCCTTTTTCGCCCGTTTACGGCACGCTGATTGTCAAAGGAGAAAGTAAATTAATTAGTAGGAAATTTGGATTTTCTTCGTTGTTCTGTAGTTTCGAAGTTCGATGTGTTTGAAATATTTTGAAAAGTGGAATAATTTAAATATTCAACGAATTGAGTAATTCACTGTTTCAAATAGACTGCTCACAAGTTTTAGAACACTTTTTACTTTTAATATTCAATATTTAGTAGGTAATTTAATAGTAGTAGTTTAAATGCAGTACTTGTCCTAAAATTTACGAATAGAATGTATTATAGATAGAAAATATCCGATGTAAATTTTATATTTTTAATACTTTATCGATCTTAAAATAAAATAAAATCTTAAGAGTGAGAGAAATGAAAATGCAATATTAGGAAAATGACATAATAAAGAAAGCAAGTTTTTATGAAATATTACTCATATCTTCAAAAATCCATTGCTGAAAGTTTAAAATTTTACTGAAAATTATGAATTGATCATTTTAATCACTCCACTCCATTCTAGTTAAATTACTATTATACCTAGTATATTAATAATATAACGAGTCACGTTATACTATTTAAGTTTAATTTGGGAAGAATAAATTTCTCTACTTGTGTACGGTTATTAGAAAGAGTATGTTGTTATAAACTCAGATTCAGAAAAATTATAATTTATTCTATTTTTATTCTCAATGCTTCAAGTCATTTAGAATCCTGTTCTGTCGTGGAACAAATAAAAGAACACATTAAATCTTCTAGCAACACTATTTTTGACTAAAAATCTTAGAATAATGAACATTGATTTCTTTACAATTTCTAAATTTTCCACGATACCGAATAAGTGTTATAAACTCGATATTTCCGGAAAGTTAGATAATGGATTGGGATGTGTAATTTAATTCGTTACCTAGATTTTGATCTGCAAGAAATCTTGAAAACCTCTCCGATCAGAAGTCGAGCCACTCTTATTAGAAAAAGACGTTCCAATAGAAGGTTACTTGTAACGTTGAGAATATGGAAAATTTACATTTTCGAATACGAACCAATCAATGCTTAACCGTTAAAAGCTACCATAAAAGAAATCAGATTAACGCTGTCATGGGTCTACATTGATCAATTAAAAATTTTTTAATTTAATTTGATGTTATTCATTAAATTTTTCAATATAACATAATTTGATATAATTTAATAAATTATAACATTTTTATAATTACTTTTGTACTACAAATTGTATGAAATGATTTTTCATAGAAAGAAATGAAGACTATATCTAACGGCAGGAAAGTATTCGAATTCATTATTACTAAAATGAGACACTTTTAAAAGTTGGTAAAATTTGAAACCAATCTGGAAATATATGTAAGAGCTGCAAGATATTTATTGTAAACATATATTTATAATAGTAAAAGTACGGTGTTATTTAAAAATTAATATAATTATCAATTCAAACTAAAACAAGAACTAAAATTGCTGATATAATTTATCTCTTAATTTGTTTAATATAATAAAGAATCTATGTGTAACATTTTATCTAGAATATGGAAGAATAATTATTGCTTTTATTATAATATCCAATTAGACTATTACTGCTTGTGTTTACACTTTAGGCTTTCTTAAAATTATGTTGTCAAACGAAAGTATCAAGCATACAGAAAATGAATTGAAGAAAAAAAGTACAAAAAAAGAACATATCTGTTGTCTATCTCAAATTTGCCTCAATTCAACTACTTTCTCTGCATGAATTCTACCATTACGATTACTTATTGAGGACTTACAATTAGTCTGGCAGACCTCGTCGTGAACTCTATTTCATCTAGAATAATATATAAGATTCGTAGAACTTAAAGTGGCCAAAATGTTTCCAGAAAAGTTTACAGAAGTATTTTACACTCAAGTACATACTTTTACAAGTTTATAGAAGTGAACACGAAGTTATATTACTCTCGTAAGTTGTGATCTCAAAGCATTACTACGCTCTGTGCAACAAAGTATTTGCACGCAATTTTATTTTATTTTCCATTGAAACTTTCTTCTATCAAGCTCTACAGTTTATTCTCAATAACTACAATAACAAACAAGTATTTTTTGTAACCACTATATACACACAATTCTTCAGACATAAATTCATCATTACATGTTTATTCTATAATTGAACAAAAATATCCAAATACTTTTGAACAATAGTGTACATATATTTTACACATATATACGCATTCCTTGAATAATTCAAGCTTATCAAGAAACGTTAATTCCTCTCACGACGAACGTTGAGAAAGAATCTTTCTCTTTTATCCCATGAATCATGTCTCAATTAAATGATGTAGAAAGCTATGCTTCAAACAAATAGATGGTACGTAACTTTTCTTTTCTGTAGTATTAGTCGGTTAAAGAAAATAACAATAGCGGTAACGAGCGTTTAATCTCTCTTTTGAGATCACGCAGAAAAAGAATAATTATCTGTAACAGCGGCGTAATCAAAGAAACAACGGCAGTCTTTCTATTCCTTGATTCGTATCACTTTTTTTGATTGTTAGATGCGTTAGAAGTATAACAATCTTCACTTCCTTTTACAACGTAAAATTGCTTTGCGTTTTTCTTCGACTCTTCAATCTACATTTCGTTTAATTAAACCTGATTCTACGAGATGCCTGAACTATATTTAGCAGTAAGAGAAAATACATTACATCGTTATTTGCATATGGAAGAAAAGTATCATTCAAGTGATTTTTCTTTTCCTTGATATTCGTTTCCAGTCTCAGCATTTATGCAGATTTTGTGCAAATGGTTTAAGACTTAAATCTCCTTCTGTCAAATAAACATACTTACATTTAAATAAGTTGATTTAAGTTAGTGTAGAAATTTCTTCAAAATCAAGTTATTTTCAATGTTTAAATAATTCAGTGGAGCCTAATAAATTAATAAATTCAATTCATTTAGTAATAAATATCTAAATGATGTCAAAGAACATGAAGTTGAATTCTTGAAATAATTATAATAATGAATTGTTAAAAATGTTTTGAAATAATATTAAAAGAAAAAAATAGTTAATTATCAAAATTGGGGAAAGAAAATAAATGTGATTATATCATTATATTTAGAAAATATTCTCTCTCCGTACTTACAAACTTACAACTCTAATTAAACTATGAATTTTCATGTAAAAATGTACGAAATATCCAAAATATAGCATACATTACAATATTTAGTAAGTAAAATAATTTCCTATCTAAATTCCAATTTTTTTAATTTCATTACGAAGTATGAGCTTGCGTAAATATTTACATACAATGTTTGCATAAATATCTGCAGTCTAAAAACAAGTTGTATTTAGGAAAGTAATAACGTAGAATTATTTTTAAAGAATTATGCATTTAAAAAATTAATATTTCTTTTTCATTCTTATAAAGTTATTATAAATGCATGAAAGCCGCAATTCAACTGTAATCGATCAATATTAATATTTCAATTAAGGCAAATTGTAAATGACCTGATAAACCACATACGGCCAGTCGTACAAATTTCAGTGATACGGGCTCGTCGTAAAATTTCGTAGAAGCCGCGATACAAATATGTAGGTTGAAAATAAACATTCCCCACCCTTACCGAATTTACCGCAACAAAATTATTTTAGTTTTTAGCGAAACGAAAACACCCAGAGAGATATTAAGAACGTACAAGTTGCTTAAGCCAGGTCACGCGTGCTGCCGGATCTAATCGCGAGTAAAGTGTATCTATGGAATGCTTGGATTTTCAGCTGTGCAATTATTCTGGTAATTAACGTTGTCGGGTCGTAAGTGTATCATGCAGTTGGAAAGAGCCAGGCCCGGCAGAGTTTATTACAAATACACGTGTACGTGCGTGCATGAGTTTGGTCGAGTATGTTTCAGCCTATGCACGCACACGCTATCGATAGCTCGCCTCGAGCATTCGAGTTATTTCCGCGGATGATACATGGCTAGAAAACTATATCGAACGTTGTAAAGCGCGATACGTTATCGGAAACCGGCACAATGAACGTGCACGTGACGGTTTTATTCACGGTGCAAAAATTCATCCCCGTATCGGCATAGAATTACCTCTCGTATTTAATTAATCAAAATTCGATCCGTCTGTAATTTGTTTCAGTTACCGGTCTTGTTTTGTCGTTTTCCCCACGTTTCAGGTTTATTTAAAACAATCCTTCTGTACTAGATATTGTTGCTCATTAAAATATTCGAACTTTCATAGGAAATTTTTACAAATATATTGTTTGTGTTATATGAGACATTTTAGTGTCTTATTAATATTGCAGTGAGAAACGACTATCATGATTATCTTGGTCAAATTTGAAATAATACTTAAATAAATTACGAATATTTCGCAGAGATATTTAAACAGTCAAAATTTATTATATCAAAAAACTGTAATACTTAATAGATTATCTTTGATATTTGTTATGTACTTGAATGAAGTATAGTCGTTTCTCGTTATAGTGTTGATGATATTTCAAAATGTTTTGTACAATACATATACTGTATGAGTGTTTGAATCACTTTTGTGAGTTAATCATGTGAATCAGTTATTCTTCTTATTTCATAATATTTCCACATAGAGTGAAGAACGTAACTAAACCAATAATTGTAGATTTCACGAATATCAGTTTTCATTAATATTTTATAATTAATACTAACGTGTAAAAAAGATCTGTATATACACATCCTACAGTCATTCTTTATTAACATTTTGCAATTAATATTAAGGTATACGAAAGATAGATACAAAAAATTTTGCACGATCAATTTGCTGATTTTAACAATTTTTAACAACATTCAAGAAAAATTTAAAAAATCCAAATATTTCATCGCCCATTCTAATATTCACAGTTTAAATGAAAAAAAAAGTTTCAATCTTCAGAGCTATGTTTCATCTAGTCGTGACAAAATTTTGTAACTGTTTTTAAAGACGTTCGAATTTTTAAAATTTCCAAGAATTAAAGTGTACTTATTTTCCCACTTGCTACATGACGTGAAAGCACTCAGAACTATAAAAAGTAAAAGCTCCATATTTTAAAATATTATATGCTTTTATTGTAACAGTTAAAATACGAGTTATAATTATAATCGTAAGTTCTAACAATTTAAAATCGTCGACAAACGTTTTCCATAGTTAACGACGCAATCACGCTGTATATTTCCACGTGTCAAAAGTATTCAATTACAGATTACGTAAATTCCCTAAATTGAGAAATCGTTTGTTCACGCGAGATGCTCGTTAACACGTCAAAAAGATATGGCCAGCGTCCAGAATTGTCGCGCTATAGCTTGTATCGATATTTCTTTGCCAAAGACTTGTGGATCCGTCGTAGATTTAGAGCTTGGGTTAGATTTGGCCCGGGACCGAGCATCGTTACGTGTCGATCAGAGGTGAGACCGCGTGCAAACGGAGCGCGGCGGGATCGAGAGGCTGTTAGAGGGTGAGGGGAGGTTTAGCGATCGTCAGAACGGCTGCTGGACAATAAAACGATAAATCAGAAGAACGGAAAAATAAGGGGCTGAAATAGAAAAAGCTTGTAGAGTAGATTTGGAGACGGGCCAGGGGAACGTGCAGTCACTGGGTGACTCTGTGGCCTTTGCGGACTCTCCCCTATTGCTTGTCTTCAGTTCTGCCGCTTTCTTCCGTTTCCTTTGTTCTTCTTGCACCTACACTCTCGTTCATAAGTCACATTGCTCATTTTGTACAGAATAATCATTTGAATTTTAATATAATTTTTCTCGTGTATTCTTTTTGTTTAATTATAGTATATATTGTATTATCTTGTAATTATATTAACCCTTATTATGAACTATAATCTTATAATATGTTATAATATAATTAATATAATATAATTATTTATCATGTAATATATATTATATTTATTATATTTCCAGATTATGTTTTAACGTGAAATTGATAACATATGCACTACTGTTTAAAAATATTCGGATACTTTTTTCATTTTTGACAAAATTGTACTTTATTTGCAAATATTGATTTTCGAAAATTATTGCGTAGTAACAAAACTAATGTTTATAATTGTCAAATTAGGCACAATATAATATGTAAATTTCAACGTAAAAATTATTAATTTTTCATAATATAGAAAACAATTATTATAAGCATTCACAACTTTGAGAAATTATTTATATTAACATTAATTGTGCAAAATGTTTCTGTAATGCATATTTTTTGTGTAATTTAATATTGACGGCGATAAAAAATGATTTATACGAAAATGATTGTTCACGCAATCCAGTGATTCACTTCATAAGTCACATAGCGCAGATAGTTTATAAACAAAAGCTCATAGTGCTATCGGTTTGAAGACTACAACGACTTCATTAATAGTCCATTTATATTATATTATATGTATCAAACACTAATTATTATGAATATAACTATCACTCATTGCTAAAAGTATAGTTCATTTTAATTTAATTTATGAAACTTTACAAAAAGAAATGAAAGAACAAAGATATTCGTAAATCGACATCACAAATTTCGTGTTTACAAAATGCAAAATCTGCACTAAATTGTAGTAATACACGCAAAATATTCGTTCAGTATGAAGCGAATACCGAGCAATCTGTTCGAATTCAATTATAACAGTAGTTAATAGTTTCTACATATATTTATTGTAACATATCCGTCATTAGCGTCAAGCACGAAATTGAATTTCCAATTCCAAACGTTAATGCTTTCGGTGTAAACTTCGTCAAGTTAATTATCGATAAAGTTCTTTTGTTTCGAAATACGAAAATCACGCGGGGTATTGTGCGGCGGAGGTTGGGGGCTCGTTTAAAATTCCATCGGGGTTGGCCGTCGGTAATAAAATACAATAATGAGAAGTTTGTTAAACGAATTCAGAGGGACCTGATTGTTGAAATCAACGGGGTTTTTACGTTCTCCCGAAAAGCGAGTGCCAAGTTAATTACAAAGATTGCGTTATATTTTTCATTCAATTCCGGACGGCAAATGTAACGACGTAGTTAATAACGATGTTTCGGTTCTATTACAGCAACCGGGCACGATTTTCCCGATCGTGTCTGTTCACGTTGGTAATTAGGTGGATTAATTAGAGCGATCGTCAAATAGTGGCGTTCGTAAACGATATAAATTCGGAAGTATAACATGCAATTATATTTCATTGGCAGGGGTTAATCAAGCATACAATCGTGCGCGCAAGAACGTGTCAATTAGCCGGGCTCTCATCGTTCGGGTTTCATTAATTAGCAGGAAAAATGTTGCTTCTATGATACCGACAGAAATACGGTGGGATCGCGACGTGTCTATTTAAATTTTATTTCCATCGAGAATTATTTCGCTTCGCTTATTTTTCCGGCTGTTTGCTGTAATCATGGAAACTTTATTTAACTGTCAACGTTCGTGAAGCAATTTCTGCGACGGATATTAATGAGAAGCACACAAATATTCGAGAGAAATGAAAGAAATTCGAATTTCCTGTGAAGCAACTTATTAATCCTCATTCGTTTGCCATTTTTTTTTCTCTAATTTAATTTGTCCCTTGGCGTCAAATTGACACAATAGTGAAAAGACTAATATAATTGAATTTACAAATATAAATGAAATATAATTTTATTATTATCGAATATGAAATATAATGAAATATAATTTTATTATATTGGTTAAATATAATTGAATTTTCTTTTATTAGTAAAGTAAATAAACTAACACTTCTTTTCACTCGTGATTCATGTAAATCTTACTCTCGCATATAGCTCGGTTTCGTGTGATTCTTATCTTTTTATTACTGAAAGTGATTTTAGCGGGGGTAATCTAGAAAATCGGACTTCTTCAGGTGCAACGCTAATGCAACGAAAATTAGCGATTGGTTGATTTGCGTCACGTATTTCGTGAAGGTGCGTGAGGTAGACCTCGAATAGGAGTGGCGTCGTCTGGTACTGAGCGATCGCGCCTGTAATTTGTTTTGTATCGATTCAAATGTTTGCATATGAATAAAATTTTATGCAAAAAAGTCGTCTTCATTTCCTAGTCAGAACAATTGCTTCTGGGCCTTTCAGTGAGACAAATCGTACTGGGGTACAAGTCGTGCAGTTTTTTAGTTTTGTACAATATTATAATTATTTATTTTTGATTTTCACTCGTTTTGATATATGTTGAAAACTATAAATCCAAATATACATATTCGAAAAGGCAATATGTTAAATGGATAAATTTATTAATAATTATAAACTATTTGGTTTTCAAATAAATTTCAAACTTGTTCACGAAAATAGTAATATATTTAGAACTTTGGCGCTATACTTTGTTGCCAAGAATATCGAGAATATTTTATATTAGAAAAATAGATATAGTAGCTTCACTTTTTTCTATATATATGTGTTGTAAAATAAAATAATATAATTTTATAAGACAAATATGTTAAGTTGACACAAGGGACGAATGTCCCTTAACGAATGAAAGTGAATGCTATGTTTGATGAATAGATATATCGTTATATAATAGCAAAAGTATGAAGAAACAATATTAATATTTTGCTATTTAAGTTAAAATTTTAATGAGAATTAAAAATTATTCTTAAGCATAAGATGTTTTAAAATACTAATAATAAAATATATGTTTTTGAATTTTAATAATAAAATATATAATAAATTTTGACAGATTATTACCATAATAAAAATTATAACCTAGATAAGAAAATGCAAGTATAATAGTTTATTAAAATATAAATGACATAAATGAAATGTAAATATAAAATACTGATTATTGGCAGTATATTGGTTTGGAAAAAGTTTATTGAAATCCTAAAACCTAGAAACACGAAATAACTGTGACGATTTCTTGATTAAAATTCTATCGGAGAGCTGTGAGAGGAAGTCAACAGGTTAGTAAGGCAAGGAAGTATACCTATATCGCTCGAAATTGAAGACACAACTTGGGAAAGTTACCTGAAATTATACGAAGATCAATATTGAAGTGAAATCTTGTAAACTTCATGGAAGATTATCATGAAAGATAATTATGTACCACGGTAGAAGAAACGAAGTTTTTATTAAAAAACATTCAAATAACTTCATTTTGAAAATTAATAGATTTATTATATTCCTTCGGAGTATACGATTTGTATAACATAAAAACAAAATCATGTGTAAAAATATCAATCTCAAATTTAGATTAAACATTACACAATGAAGTCTTTAGTATTTAAGTATTGCTTAAATTGATAATATGTGAATATGTTGTTACGTATTCACATTAAAGTAAAGTAAAGAAAGAAATATATTAAATTTAAATTCAAACGGTAGAAATTTTGGATAGCAATTGTATTCAGAGATCCTACTTGTAATTTATTGTTTCTACTGTAATCGCTTTTAAAACGATTACAATTAATTATCTTCGTCACATTAAATCTATTCGCGTTCTCGGCCAAAGAGTTTTCGTTTCTTGCATTTTCTTCGCTATTGAGAACGATTAATGCAAATTTTATCGCCAGATACCATAGGCACGTATCTGAATGCATAACTTGGCTTGTCGCTGTCCTTTGCAAGCTGCGCGTTCTGACGCGATTAGAATTAATTAATTACTTCTCGTTGATTTTTAATAATCTTTGCTCAAGAAAGAGCGTAGAGGGTAGAATTCAAATTCAATTGTTGCTTAGAGGACAGAATATTGATATTTGCGTAAATAAGCGTAGCCTTCGTGAATTTACGCTGTAACGACATAATTTTATTATGTGACAATGTATACTTATATAATATACTGCAATAACAAAAATAATAAATAATTGTATAATAAAATATATCAATAACAAATATATGTAATTGTATGTATTGCAATAACAAAAATATATATAATTGTATATTATAAGAAATAAGTAGCGTGCGACATTAAATATTATAAGGGTAGTGACACAAGCGAAATGGAGACACGAACGAGGAAACAGGAAAAAGGAGGCCAGCAGGAAAGTTGTAGGGCCAACGTTCGGGAGTCAAGTTTGGGACATCAACTTTCTTCTTCGCCGAACAGGTTCTGACATCAGAGTATATGTATTTGAACCTTGAGGAATCGATGTTACTCGAAACTCGATGCACTGTCCGTTGCTATTTTAAAACGAAACATTCTTCACGACTGTTCTTCAGACGCTTTTGATTACACAGTGAAGCATTTGCACCGTTCATAAATATGTATTCAAGATTTCTTTATGCGTTTCGATGATGAAGCGGAGAAAGCGTTATTAAAGACGAAACGAAGCAACGGAAAGGAGACGATAAAGAAGTAGTGCAAATAATGTGAGACAAGTTTATTTGTTCAACAAAGATTGACATATTTAGTGTTTCAAATATTATTCAAAGATTTACTGAAATAAGTTATTTCCTGTAACTCAGGAAAACTTTACGTAAAAGAAGTAGTGAATAATACATAAATGATATTATTACATATTTTTATAATAATAATTAAATAACATTTAAATAAGTAAGTATTATTAACAAATATAAGTGATATTATCATATTTTCCACTGTTATAATATTAGAATTTTTATTAATTGTATAGTATATTTATAATTTATATTGTTTATTTATCACTATCTATTTTTTAATATACCACTACTACTATTTACTAGATTATTATTTAGTATTTATTAATTTCTTTACTGGACTATTATTTACTAATATACATTATTTATCTAACTTCAGTCTTTAACGGAAATTTGCACAATGAAAGTTACTATTATTATGATAGCAGACATTTTTAGTATTATTTATTTATTATTGTATTAAAGAACTTTTTCTTTTGATTTTCCTACGTTTTTATTCAATATTCTAATTTTTTTAACGTAGTTTTCTAGTAGTATTTTTTTTTACTTTTTGATGGAATATTTGTTAGTTAATAAATCGAACTAATAAAAGAAAGTTTGAAAATATATCGTGATCAAGAGATGCTCGACCTCATACTCACGTTCTATTAAATACACAATTACAATAGAATACAAAATTTTACAATAGAATTTTATATTAAAATTTTACTTATTACTTTCGTGCAAGTATAAATTGAGTATTTTCTCTAGATGATTAATGATTGAACGAGAATCTTCTCTTTCATAACTGAATGTCTCAGTGAAACGATTTAAAAAGTCTGTGAGATAGATTTATTGCTTCATGTATTATATGTGTTATATTGTTTTCATAAGTAAAAACGTGTGAAATAAACAGATATAATTTATTGAAAGCGTAACTTTTAGCAAATTTTTGTGTGCGAATAACTTTCTCGTGCGAAATCTTGCCTTTTCACTGACATAATTAGACGAAAGAATAAAATTACGTGTTTAATTATTCGCAAATTAAGAACAGTTATCTGAGAAGTTTAATACATACATACGATTCGTGTTAATTATGGACTTTGAACACTTTTACAAGGAACACATTAACAAGAAAAGATTTAATCTAAAGACTTGTTCTTTTCCAGAAAGTGTGATAATTTCTTTAGAATGTCAAATTCTAGTTTAATGTATTAATGTTAACTCAATTTAAAAAATCTACGTATTAAAATGAAAATAATTTAATGGTGATTATAATCACGTTATTATGCAAATTTTTTCAAATAAGAAAGAATATCTTTATTTAACTTTGCAACTTAACTAATACATTGATCTCTATTTTTTCGTATTTCTATTCTGCTAATAGACATTAACATTTAAAACATTTTTCTATTCTTATGTATTTCTAATCTCTTTATAAATTAAATTAAACTATGCTAGATAGAGATAATAAATTTGTAAGTTTAAAAATTAAATCAAATCATAAAGAACAAAAATAATATCTATCTAACTACTAATAATTTTCTTTCTCCTTTCTATAGTTTACTTTTAAATCATAGTTATTACGTTTTTCAATTTTTGATTTTAATACGTATTGGTTTATTATGTATTTAATATATGTTTCATGTTACGAATACTTAGTTGAACATGGACACTATTTCATATCCTTCTCTACCACGTTTGCTACCAGAGTATTTTATGTAAATCTTTCGTACAGTCCAAATATTTTCCTCCTTTGTTTCATTAAATTACTTCTTTATCGTCCTATATATCAAATTTTATTTTTTTTTTTTTTTTTTACTTTATTGATTATACATACATCAAAAGATGTGTGAATCCCTTAATCTTGAAAATTTCATTGAAAAATTATTTTTTTGTATGTTCCATTTTTCTATGCGTATATCATTTGACCAAACATTTTGCGAGAATTTAATTAAAAACGATAATTAGGCTTTTAATGAGAAATTAATATGCAGCGAAGCAGCATCAAAGTTATTAAATACACAGAATATCCTCAAATATGTTAATACGCTCCAAAAGGCATCATCACAGATCAATAAACTTGATCATATTCGCGAAAATATATATTTTCATACAGGGAATACGTTGTTGAGGTGTATACGATTTTGTAGAAAACAGTGAATATGAAGATTATTTTTCTTTTTAAAATTAACTTGCCATTTATTTTTCAGATTTGCTCTCGAGTCACTCCGATAAGAAATTGTTTTTCGAATTAAATTTTCCTGTAGTTTTGTAGTACAAGTTCCTCTGAGAAGAAGTTCTCCAAATTTTCAACTTTCAAATTCAATGCAAAGACACTGAATTAATTTCTACATCTAATAATTGCAATACAAAGTATAACAATCTAATAATTACAGTATATTACAAATACAAATACACATTACACTAGCAAATAAAAATATTGTCGCATAATAATTTATTATTCCTTATTTCAATAAAAATGATGTTTCCTTTAGAATATATATGAAAACTTTCATGAGCGACCGCAAGTATATTTCAGATTTTAGCTTGCTTTGCTTACTACTTCCGAAACGTCGTTCTACATACAATGTAGGATATGACATTGGTTTGTGCACGTGATTCGGTTTTTCAAAAGCAAGGTACACAAACCGACGAGTTCAGCTGAGTTTTCTGGTAATGGACGGTCACCAAGTAAAAATTGAACAAAATGTGGGATATACATAGAGGAGGAAAAAAAAAAAGGTAAAAAACCATTGGAAATAGAAACATATTCGATTCTAACCACGGAACCCAAAACGCAAAAAAGTTACGGTCGGAAATTTTTATGAATCTTTTATTATAGGAAACGTTGTTCAATTGTAAAATTTATTCCGCGTATGAAAACAAATATTTTCGCAACTTTAAGAAAATGTAATTGACTCAGTTTTTTTTAAAATTGTCGAATTTGTTGTTTGTCGAATTATTAAAAATATATTCAATTATATATGTGATGCAAAAAAATTAAACATGTAACGAATATACTATACATTATAAAAGGAAAAAAATATTAAGTATAATTATACTTAATTTGTGTAATAAGTACTTTTAAAAAAAATTATAAAATCTATCTATTTAATCTATCATATAAAACATGTTTAGATAACGATGTACACATTATTTTATTTTATTATCGTTTGCAAATGGGATGAGTAATTGTTTGATTTCGTTCGATCCAAAATTTCTATTCTTTTACCAAATTTTTATTCAGTTTAATGAACGTTTTAAGAATTCGAAGGATTATCTAAAAATATCAATATATTAAGGCAATTAGTCATAAGATGTGCAATGCTGTTTAAAACAAAGAATAGTTCTTTAAGTATCTAACATCGAACAAGGATAATTGAATTAAGATAGAATAAGATACAAGACTCTTAGTTTGCTTACAAAGATGATTCTGACGTTTAGGATTTGCTCCAGTCCAGTGAGACTGAAGAGTTATATAAACATTAGCAATTTTTACTCCAAGCCTAAATTATAATAACACACATGAAAAAAAAATCTCAGTTTGCACGTGTCAATGAATTCATCAGTATATCTAAAATTCAATTACCACAACGATCATCGCCCCTCTTAGGACCGTAACACAGAAATGATTAGGTTAAAATGCGTCTCGGAAAGATTCGTAGTGAGACAGGATATCTCCGGTAAGGGTGAAACGTGACGGTGGATCCATCTAAGAATCTAAGCGGGGATCTTTCGATTTAAAGTCTCGCGGAGAGTGGATCGCGCGGAAGGGGTTGCCGGCTCTTGCTGCTCCGATAGGGGATATGGGATACGGCTCGCGTAGTTTCGACGGTGGCGAGGCCAGCTTCGGGTTTCCAGAGGTAAAGGGAGTAGCAGTAACCGGGGCCTTTTTCGCTTTTCCTGGAATTTTATCTGTCTACGAAGGGATACCGGTCCGCCGTGATGCGGAGAGAGAGGAGACGGGGGCTATAATACCGGCAGCGCTAAGATAAGACAAGACGCGCGGGGCAGAGAGGGAAGAGTTCGTCCGTCACTACAGCGAAATTCCGTCCGCAATCTCTGAAGGAATCTTTGGTATCCCCAGCAGCCAGCGGGTGTGCAGCAACCCTCCGGTGTGTACAGGCTTACTACTCTCCTCTTAGCCGAGAGGAGGTCTCGTAGCTTGGCAGCCTCGTGAACTTCGTGAAAGACGCGTTCACGGCGCCCCGCGCGCGCGTACACGAACACCCGGTAAGCGCGAGAAGGTCGGTCGGCGTGTTTCGCAATTCGCCGGATGGACAGGAAGAAAACCGGCAACAAACGAAGGGTACCAGCCACGATGTTCTTTTCCCTTGGCAGCACGACGAGAGGAGAGCGAAAGAGAGCGAATACCGATTGATAGAGCAATAGTTTCATTTTACGACGAGAAAACGAAGCGAACAAAGCTGAGAGAACGGCACGGGAATTCTTTCCCCGAGATTACTACCGGCTTGGTTGTGTTTCTGTTCTCTTTCGCTTTCTCTTATTCTTCATTTCTTCGTTTCGTTCTCCTCTTTCTTCTTCACACTTATTAACAATTGTTATATAACGTGTATATAAACTAGTGGATTTTGGAGAGATTGTCCCTAGTGATATATCTTTAGTTATAGTTTTAGTATTATAATAATAGTTAATATATATTATAGTATAGTTAGAATTAGTAGGAATTAAGCTTGTGTTGGAGTAAGATTTTTGTTTAAAATACCGTGGCGTGAAACAAGTATGCTCGTAAATTAATTGAGATTAATTATTGTAGAGATCTTATTCCACAGTTTTCATTTAATAAAGTAACTTTTTTGGCTATATATTATTACAATTTCATATATTATACATTACTACATTATTAGTATCGTTCATTTCTCGGTAGAAGCATTAAAATAGACTCAATCGTTCAAGTAAAAATTTAAGTTTTTTCTCCGATTCTGTTTTTGTTTTCTCCTCTTCGTTCTTAGTTTTACTCTTTCTCTCTTCTTGCTGTTTCTTTCTCACACTTGTACTCGCTTTTACTTCCTGCTTTTCTCCTCTTCGTCCGTCTGTAACCCTTCCCCTCTTCAAGTTGCGTTTCACGGAACATCGGCTCGTCCTTGACTGACGCGGAAATTAAACGAACGATCTACATTGCCGAAAATCTGACGTTCAATAAAGAGCAAGCGATACCTTTCGCCGCCGGCTGCACGTACCAGTTGGATTTGAATTAATTCGCCGGGGTTATCTCGCCGCATTAGCAACGCGATAAGAGCCCGATACGACTGCTTCCGTTAAAGAAAATTAGTTGCGCCTCGTTCGTGACCGTTCGCACTGCGTATAGGATTCTACTGTTTCCAATTAGTGAACCAAGACTGTTCTTTCTAATACAGCGGAGTGTGTTGTTCTTTTTTTTTTATTTATACAAAGCATTTTTTGGTTTTTCAGAGAGGAACACAGTGCGTGGTATAATTATTAGAAAAAGAATAAAACAAGAATGGATGTTTTTTTAATTTCTTATTTTAATCCTCAAATTCTATTATTATATTATTAAAAATTTAAAGTGTCTATTTAATTTTGTGGTTCATCAATTAAGAGAAAAAATGGTATGTATAGATTTCTTCGTTTAGTATCAAGTTGTATGAGATTCATTAACCCTTAATTGATGTCATTGAATCATTGAACTATTCAACAATTTTGGAACTTCAATTTATCTTAATTTTAATTGTTAACTAGTTTTTATCGCGAAGAATATAAAATACAAAAAATAAAATGAAATATCATAAAGTTTAGTAATGCAATAAAAATTATTATAGTAATCTGTAACGATACTATTTAGGGGTTAATTACGTATTACAAAATTTAATTTCTCTAACTGAAACGATTTCAGTAATATTGAATGCTGAAGTTTTGAAAATTGAAGAACATTAAATGACACTATATTTTCTTGTCTTGATAAACGTATTCAGAAATAGAATTTGAATTGTAATCATTTGCAAATATTTGAATTCTTATTTGTAAAGTATGTTTATTGAGAAATTTCATTTGACGAAAATATTATCGCTGTTGATTGTTATATCATAATTTCAACAAAGTAAAATGACTTGTTGCGCTAAGATCGATAAGAACTTATTACGAATACAAACGGAATAAAGAAATATTTCCTGCTTTCATTATTTATATAACTATAATGTAAAATTGAACTTATCGAAATGTATCGATGAAACGTAGTGAAAGGATATAACATTCATAGTATTTTCAAAATTTGGAAAAATATTATCAAGACGTTCAATTTTTTTATGTTACATTTTATTTCTATTATCTATTATAATATAATAATTATATTTAATTGCACACATATAACATTATACATGTTACACATAATATGTATATACAACTGTAGTTTTATTTAAAATGAAAATTTGAATTTTGATATTTTAAAAATTTCACTTCTGTAAGTTATTAAATTATTTACATGATTTGTATTATGTATTATGTATTAAAAATCTATATTAAATAAAATAATTATAATTACATCAATCTTACATATTAAAATCTATAAAATATGTGGAACAACATTCTAATCTAAATTCGAACCCATAATTTTTAAAAATTATACGTTTCTAAATGCTGAATATAAAAGAATGACATAACATGGCACAAAATTTATTCAAGCAATATACATCTCGTCGTAATGAAATCATCAGTGACTTAAAAAAAAAAAGAAAATCATAAGCTTTGCGTTTTTCAAACGAGGCGATGTAAATTAATGAATCCGACGGAGTAACGAGGAAACTTTCGCGGCCAGGGGCTCGTTTTATTTGATTAAATAACTTTAAAAGTCGGTATTGCAAGACGACACAGTTTACAACGCTTTCTGCTGAAATATTCATCAGAAAAAAGAAAGGTGATGCAAGTTCGCGGGGCTTCTTCCTGAACTTGCTGACCTTATACATTCTTGAACTTCGTCTTTCTGCTCTTTATGCGACACCAGTTTTAGAACTTTCGTGCCTGTAACATCACCGAGCGACCAGTATGTTTGTTATATTTTAAGGTGTTGTTATATCTCAATGTGTCCCGCGTGGCTTCGAAATTAATACATGATGAACTCTGTTTTTTGAAATTGCACCCTTTTCTCCCGAAACTTTTGGCTACATTATCATGAAAAAAAGAAAAAAAAAAAAAATACGGAATATTTCATAACTCATATACTTTATTTTAAATCTCTCAAATTACTCTGAGCATTCTCAGGATTATTGCTCGATACTTATTTAATACATTATTATCGAATTTTCTAGATTATGGTGGGTTAAAATACATAATCGAGTTAACTACCTTTCCTTTGATTGTTTTCTAAATAATGAATTGTTTTCTAAATAATAGATGTATACAAAAAAGCATTATGTAAAGTTTTTTCACTATAGACACACGTGAACAAAATTTTTATAATTTTGATATTTCATTGGGTATACTATGCAGATGCATGAATAAAATTATAATAATTTTGATATTATATTGGGTGTTTTTTTTTATCTAATGATAACTCGCAATTTCTTAAAAAGAAAGCTGGCTATAATACTAGAATAGTTTTTGGAGAACAACGTATAAATGAATAATAAAAATATTCAAATATTAAAGATATGATCCAAAGTTGGAGTGGTTTAACTAAAAAATCTACAGTCTAACTCTTGTACGGGGAACAACATTATGCAACCGGTGAGAATAGTATTAATAATAGACGGAACGTCAAATAACGCATTGTTAATATAACCTTATTATTCGTCAGGTCATCACAACAGCGTCACGTCAATTACCTCGGCGAAGGAATTCACGTAATAGGAAAATTAACTCATCGTTCATTTTCTCCAGGAAGCCGATGTCTCGGATTGTCTGGTCGTATAACCGAAACTTCAAAGATATTTGCATATCTTCGATCTCGAAACAGAGTCACGCTTGACCCTGTTACACACGAAAGCTGGTATATACATAAGAAAATTCGATCGCATGGCCACGCAAATATAATTATTAGTTAAATTATATGTTATACTATCAATTCTATATCTTGCTAATATTATTATCATTCTTTAATAACGAGTTTAAATTATTTTAATAAAAAATATTTGAATACAATTGTGATAAAATACTAATATTAAATATAAATTTATAATAAGAATTTTGTTTAACACCGAAGCTAACAAAAGTATCAAAATGACCGATTCATAATTTTCCGATTTCGAGATTTCAATCATTTTCGTAAAATGATATAATATTCAAATACGAACGATTGAATACGTTTGTATTATTCGTTGTATATCCTACTCTTGCACTTTACTTTCTCTAAATGCAAGTTTCTTCAATTTCTCAAAATATATATCCGGATAAATTATAGTTAAATTATAAATTCTCTTCTACAAGTCTACGAAAAACTCGTTCTACCATTTGAACACACTCGTCAATCCCAGTGTTTGTTTTCACGAAAATTTCACGCATGTTCCACTTCAGGAAACCGATTGGTGTTTTACGAAGTAAGATCGTTGAAAAATCGCCTGCCAATCGCCTGCAGAACGAGATGAGAGTGTAAAGCAAAGAAACTCTCGATTGTGACGATTTTAATGCGTGTAGTTGCGTTTCCGTGAGAGTAAATCAGTAAGATACCGTTGCACGAGTTATCGGATCGGACGACTCTTCCTGGTACACGCAGGTATTACGCGATGAAATCCATTCTTGCCAATAAGAAGATTAAAATATACAAATGCTTGGACGAAGCTGAGAGCACAAGAGGATCGAGCATGGTGGGAGAAGATACTTTCTCTGCTCGTCGATTCTCTTCGTTCCCGCGAAATGTCTTCGACTCCACTCGAATGGGGAATCGACATAAAGCAATCAACTTTGTGGTTCGGGAGCATTGAATTTGTTGCCTTCCTTTTTTCGTTCTTCCCCCCAAAGACCACGTTTTATAGCTTTATTTTCCTTGCACGACCTCTAATACTATCACCGTTGCTGGATGAAGCGCGTTTATTGAATCTAAGTAAAATTGCTGTTCATTTGTCGAATTGTTTCGTAACAGTTTACTTAGTAGTAAATTTATGTAACATATAAAATATATGTATCTCGTGTATTTGACGAGTGATTGTAAAGTGAAAATTTAATCGATATAATTCTCGTCTATCAAATTGAAAGTTCGTAGAACCGATATTTTACACTCATCGATCTAATACGTATTGTAGAAGACGTGTTTCAACTACTGTTATGGTATGCCATGAAATAAACGGCAAATAAGTATAAATAAACATCGTTACATCACCGTGGATCATTGAACGATATACATGTTCGTGCTGGTGATTTAGTCGTTATAGGAAGGCGAACCTGATTTCACGCTCCGTATCGTCTAGCTACGGAAGGGCGCAGGAATCTGGATTGTCTGGTTACGGTTACGATCGGTTAGGCCTTCGACCACGTGTGACAGCTCGACACCTTGGCCTTTTGCCCTTCCATCTCGTTACTACGTGGCCGTAACATTGGCAGATCGCATTCGAATTGAATTGCGGAACTTGGACGAGAAGTTGTTCGGTTCGAAAGGTAGATCGATCGAACAGAATTGAGCGATCATGCGATTCCCCATCACGACACAGTAGAGTGATAGATCTGGTAAAATCCAATTTGGATCGATTGCTTTGTGATATTAGACTTTACTGCAAAATAATTTTTCGAGCATATTACTTGTAAAATTTTCTCCGACAAGTGACAGAATAGAGAAATCTGAAATAGCTTAATCAGATAATTCAAAATTAATACAAATGATTTACTTGTAAAATTATCTTTGGCAGTTTGGTTAGTTGTGGATTATGATTTTAAAATTTTATGTTAAAGTAACTTCATCTGATAATTTATATTTTTATGAAATCTACTTTTCAAGATTTTCGTTTGACAAAGTGTAGATTATGAATTGATTCTCTATAATTTTACACTTCTAAGCTTGATCGAATAATACCTAATTAATAATTCGCAAAATTCATATATTATTTAGAAAACTTTTCTATCGTAAGTAAAATTTTCTTTGACAAGGGACACGATTGTAGATTTTTTTCTGTAATTTAAAATATAATTATAAATTTAATTTAAACATGATTTAAAAATATAATTCAAAAATTTTGAATGAAAACTTTTATGTTTCTTTGTTTTAATATACTGAAATATTTTGAATAAAATTATCATTCAGTGGGACTGACTTACATACCTTGGTATTTTTACTACCTCGAAAACTTTCACCAATGTTTTAGAGTCTTGAGATTAGTGTTATCTTGATGTCCTTGAACTTTTAGTTACATAGGCTTCAGAAAGAAAATGTTCAGACAATTAAGGACAGTTTTCTTTTAATTGAATTTATTTTTCGTCATTATTTAAGTAAATATTTCCATGATTATTTAATTTCAATGTATAATAATAAAATTATGATAGAAAAGTTTTATAAATAATACATGACGATTATTAAATATAACCATTAGTTAAGAATATAAACATGTGACTATTATATAAGTCTTATAGATAACATATAATACAGAAATTCTTTGTTATACAAAATAAAAGAAATAATGTATGATGTATCATATAAGAAATAATGTACAAAAAGCAATCTTGTAACAGAAACATTGCACAATATTATAATAATTATAATGTAAAAATTGTCGAATAATTATAAAATACAGCAAAACAATTATTTTTACAGATTGATAAAATTTCTTATAAATTGATAAAAGGAAAGTCAAAAAGATGAAAGAAAAGTTCAAGTCAACGACGATCCACGTAATACGCGCCGAATTACGGTGACCGTCGAAAGAATTTCATTGGCGAAAAAATAAGAAGGGGTAAATTGTTACCAAATAGATTCTTTTAACTTCGAGTCGAACGTTCAGGCAAGGTTGCGCAATTTTCTCAAACGGCGAAACTTTTCCATTTCGGTTCGCAAACCGATATTTCGAGATTTCATCGGTATCGAGCAAAGTTGCTCCGTGAAATAACGTTTCATATATAGATACCAGATAGAGCAAGTATCGACGAGCATCAACGTAAAAATTACGAAAAGTAGGTGACCTCGGTCCGCGAATACACAATCTTGCAGAAAATGTCCGGAAATCATATTCGAAAGATATTCGTATGTGGGCCATGAACGTGCCCCAGGGAGTATGTCAGAATTCTCGTTTCGTAAGTGAATGGCGGTCCTTTCCAATAAGAAAGTGGTCCCGATACGAGATTCTTGTGGTAACAGCTCGATTTTTGGAAACTGTTACACGAGCGTTAATCGCGTGAACTCGTTTCTCCCCCTCTCTTTTATTTCTCTTTCTTTCGAAGAAAGTTAATACTCATGTTAGTACTTGTTAGTTTCTCTCTTTCTTTCAAAGAAAGTACTATCATGCCAAAATATCTGAAAACTTACTCATGGACTCTACAGAGATTTAACTTTCAAACTTTACCACCGTGTTGTATAGATGTTATATATAGCAAAAAGTTCATAAATGCTCCATTGAAAAGTTATAACAAAAGTGTAATATCACATTATCATACAATATAATTACAATTGTAAAATATTATATCATTATACAAGTACTATAATAAATAGTATCATAATAGTATTGTAATAAATAGCTGATAAACATGTATGAAGTAATAACTACAGTATAATAAATTTCAAAGTCGTTTCCTAAAATTTTGCAGTTTACGTTCTAAAAAGAATACATTATATTAATTTATATATTAAAATAAAATACCTTCAAAATTTTACGTGATTATTACGTGAAATGATTAAATCTATAAACAAAATTCTAAACGTAATTAAACAAGAATTTTCATTAAAATAATTTCTATTTAATCAAACTCGTTATTTTATTGCTGAGTTTACAAAATTACAAATGCTTAATTACATGTGATGTAAATTGAAAATTTAAATCATTAATGTTTAATTTGTATGTGCGTGCCTTCTTACTAAATATTTCACAGGATTCTTAACCTATCATTGACGGTACTTTTCAAAGTTCAGACAGTTCGGTATTCCTATCTCGTAAATGTTAATCGACAAAAGCGGAGTAAATTCTCAACACCTGATGCACATGCTCGTTCATGCACATTACGATCAAATGTCGCATACGCTAGATCGGAAAATGCATTCGTGGAATCACGTATCAAGAGAAATTTCCGTACGAGGTACAGGGCCGAGAAACTTTCGTTTCCGATATTCTCTTTTCGAATGAGCAATAACTTCCTGAATTTTCTGACGCGTGCTATCATATCCGGTGTGTCACAGTTTGTTGAGTGAAAATATTCAAGAGAAAGATGGAGGAAGCATTTAAACATATACATATAAAGTCCAATTTTTTTAACAAAAAATTGATTTCGCATTTCGATGAATTTATATTTCAAATAAAATGCACAGTAATGTAATATTTATACACAAATAATATATATTGCTTTATAAAATAAATAATAATCATCTAAATAAATAAATTAATAATAAATTTAATAATTTAATTATTAATTTAAATGTTTAAGTTTAATATGTTTAATAATACATTAAAAACCGTTTTTACATACTTTCCTTCGAAAATATTTTATTTATTTAAATTTCGTAATAAAGAATATGAAATATAGAACTGTAAGGTTTTGTTGTATCTGTGCGGGAATGATCGCTTGAACATTATCTCGCACAAAAATTACGATACGATATTGTTCTCGTATATTTTACATATTCCAACGGTGGTTCTTTCCTGATGAAAATAATGCAACATGCAGCTCGTCAACGTTCATTTTTAATCTCGTTTCAAATGTGATAAAATATAGAAATGTAAAATAATGCGTAACTTACTAATATGTCTCGAAGATGTGATGCTATAAAATAATTTTTAAATATTTCAAATATATAGTATTTATTATATTAACTAAAATACAGGTACTTTTTTATTTTTTAAGAAATAATGTATCTATACAGTGTACAATAATATTTTATATCATGACATGAATAAAATAGAGCGTCAAAATGATTTTACGTGAAAAGAGCTCTTTCGAACTTTCAGAACTTCAGAGAACAGGAATCTCTTCGTTCATCCTACTTTCACTTCAAATATTTGACATAACTACGTATACAAGAAGCATTTGATAATATGAAGAATCAACTATGCTTCCACGTTTTATGCAATCTTACGTCTCACAGTGTAAATTATCACATTATTATGTCGTCTTAGTTGCTTTAGAAATTAGTATCTTTCATTGAGATTTTTTTCTCTGTATTGTAGTTATTTAACTATTTAAAATTCCTTAAAAATTTAATAAAATCGGAACAGAAGATAATTAAAGTTTTACGAACTTCAACTTTAACTTTATTTTACATATAATTGCTAATAATATTAAATATTATAATCTAGAATAAAATTTAAATTAAAAACACCATTTCAAAATTTATTCTCTAATAGATTATAAACGATCTCTATATGAATCATTTATATATAATAATCGTAATTGAAATGAATATTTAAAAAAACTTCAAAAATAAAGTATGAAAAGAAGATAGTAAATACTTAGATATTTCATTTATTGAATATATTGTTATGCTTAAACTCAACACGTTCTTTTAATACGTTATAAATGATCCATGTATGAATCATTTATATAGTAATTGTTGTCAATAACTGAAAGAATTGCTAACAATGTGAGAAAAAAATTAGAAATATTTAAAATATACACTTGGATTAACAAAAATGTAACCAAGTAAAAGATATTTTAGTATCTTGCGTAAACAGGGTCTTTACATTTTTTAATTAAATGATCCATCCAGCATTAATTGCAAAATACAATATTACACTTCATGATATAATAATTTGTAATAATAATGTAATTAATGCAAAGATAATTGTGTGAATATCGTGCAGTTTCAATCTCTCGGATTGTATGTTCATAAAGTTAATGTGCTGTATATAATCAATTAAACGTCTATAGAATCCAATTTCCCGTAGAACAAAATATATTTCGTAATTTCACGCGGTTGATTGCAACTATTTATGAACTTAAATATACTGAAATATATTTATTATTATAGTAACAATATTCAATATTCACTTGGTACTTTTATTATTTATAAATTAAAAAACATTATTACGTTAATTATTAAGTATTTAAAATACCTCACTGTAATTTGTAATAAATAGAATTCACTTTTTGCCATTTTAAATTTCGTCAATATTTGGAAATATACGTAAATATTAATATACTTAACTGTATTCAGACGGCAATTGACTTATCCATTTATTCAAAAAAATTGAAATTTAATTGTTTAGAATGGTTCTGAGATATAAAACGCCATTTGTCTCACTTTACGTACACCTTGCGACAAATCGCAAATTGTATACGGAACGAATTTGTTTGGACACATCCGCAATAGTGTGAATGGAGGTAAAGGTTCCTCGTGCCGAGATAACTACTCACCGTTTTCTCTTTGCTCTTTTTCTGTTCGTCCATTTTCACTTTATCCTTTTACAATTTTCCACTCCTCTGCGACAAGTAAATTTCATTTAACATCAATCGCAGAACAACTTGTTAGTTTACCGTTGTACAATCTTATTTTTAGTTACTTTTTCGTTCAAAGCGATGTAGTTTACATTTAAAGATTTCTCAATTCTACCAATCAATTTCAATCGTTATAAATATTTTAATTTATATGATTATTAAGAGTAGAAGGATTTTATTATTTCTTCCACTTTTTATTTATATTTATACTTTTCTACTAATTTATGATTTAATTTATTTATAATTGCAGTTTAATTTAGTTTAGTATGAAAACGTAAAATTCTCATCAATGAAAACATTTGTATACATGTATATCCATTTTTTTATATTTTATTCACATAACGCGTTTTACAGTGTTATTAATACTTTTATTTATAATGAACGTGGAACATAAATTCTAAACGCAGCGCATAATTGATTTGTCAACTTGCAAAACAATCTTTGCGATCTTCACACCCGGATCTATGATGTTTGCCCGTTACAAAATCGATTCAATTAATCGTAAACAACGGCACGGCCGGAACGTTGTTGGGTCGCAAGGCCGACGATCGATCGGCGACAGCCTGTACGTGACAGTTTATTCAGCCAAATCGGGTACACAGCATTCTTATTCAGCGGACGCCCGGCCCGTTGCACGAGGCTCGAACTTAATTACACCGCGATGAGCATTTACAACGCAACAGTGTAGAAGCATTTGTCTCGCAGCTCGCGAGCGTTAACGACAAATTGCGAATTGCATTCGGAACGAATTCATTTGGCCACGTCCGGAATGGCTGAATCACCCAACGGAGGTGAAGGTTTCTCATGCCAAGGTAACCCAACTGTCAACGTCTCTATGTTTCACTCGCGTTCCGGCTGTTATCCTTCCGAGTCCTACGATTCTCGTTTCATTCATAGCAAAACATGGAATCGAGTATCTCGCAAGTATTTTTGAATTTTTAATCATTGGATTCGAACTCTTTATGAGCAATGGCGCATCCAAGTATACTCGAATCCAAATTAATTTTCGTAGTTTAAACATTATAGTTTCGATAGGTTGGTGAATATTTCCGGAAATGATACTTCCAAGTGTCTCGCAAGTAGATTCGTACTTTTTAAGGTGAGATTTCCTATATGTGTTAATCCAAGCAATCAAATCTCACTGTTTAATCAGAGATTTTTAAACTGCTTCTGGTTCTGGTTTATAATTTTTAAATGTTATAGCAGTTTTTGTTCTTTTATATTTCGTTTGCTTTCTCTCTGTTCCATTTTGTTAAAATCCCTCCGAATGTATTAATTATTAACTTAACTTGACAACTGATGAAAAAAACATTGTGATGATATTATATTTGGCAATACATTTTATCATTGATATTACAAGTGAACGTTTTTTAATGTAACGGAAATTTTGTTAACTTGGATGAAGCAAGTTTTTTTTTTTTTTATACGCGATTTACAATGGATTTACAGTTGGATTTTAGTCTCTATATTTAACCTCTGTAACTGGAAAGAATCAAATCTCGTTTTAAACGAATTGCACGTGTGCATGTTAAATGTTTCTTTCATATCAAATCGATGATTTCTTTTTTGAGTTCTTTAGTGAAAGAAGTAAAATTCTGTGATTTTTGAGATTAGAGTACTATTTGCCAAAATGTCAAAACACTTTCGAAACCTATAGAATTATTACCTATTCGAAATCAATATTGTGTATATAGAACGAATACATTGCAAGTATATTTGTTGAAATATTTTTACTTTTAAATAGTATTCAAAACCCATGAAACGGAACTCAGATATCGAACTACCTGTTCATGTTGAACGATCCCATCCCTTTCGAGTAGTACATGCAAAAGTTTCGAATCTTAGAAATATCGAATTATAAACGTACATTCGAAATCTGTAATTTCACACTAAGCTTGTGCAAAACAAACGCATTGCAAATATATTCGCAAAAACATTTTTACTTTCAAGTGGTATTCAAAACGAAACTAGTCTCGAATTCGTATGAAAATATTGGACTTGATGCGTAACGTTGACCATTCTCACCTTCCCTTTCCTTCGTTGCTTGCTTCCCGCGCGACGACCCGGTCCGCAATTGCCCGGCGACCGGATTTTCCGGAGAAAGGAACTTCAACTGTTGACGGGTTGGTCCGCGAACCGGAACGAATCGTCTGAGGCACGCAGCCAGTCACGGGAGTGAACCTCGTACTTGGAGTCACCGGACTCGTCCCAGCCTCGGGGCTGCGCCGCGTAATCGCTCCATGATTTACCGATGGGAGATTTACGCTCGGTTTAGAAAGCGCCGCTACCGATCACGCGCTCGATCTTCTGACTTCTTGCCGCGCTGCCCCTCTCCCGTCACTCGTCCATAGAGACCACCAACATATTTTTCTTTTCTCATCTTTCACTCGTCGAGTTTCGGCCGTTTTCCCGTGACTCTCTGTCGTTTCTTTCGTAGCGTGCGTCTCTTTTGCTGTGGCACTCGCGTGACGCAACTACTACGGAGAACCGACGATGGGTGACACGTCAACGGAGCGGTGGATACGTGTAATCGCGAATCGGGGGCCTACGATTTCTCTGATCGATGGAAGAATGAAAGTTCTGGCTGGAAGATCAGACCGACTATGTGTACAGGCATTGATGAAACTGTCGGATGCCTAGGGTTCATTGGGTACCGCCAGTACGCGGCGTTCGGTTGCCATTGTCGTCCTCCGGTGCCGTTTTTCTTTTCTTTTTTCTTTTTTTTTCATGATTCTTCCGGCGAGCTTTTCGCTCCGCGACAACATAATACACGCCGCAGCGAGATTGATTTTATTGTTATTGCCGAAGGCGGTTGACGGAACCGTGCTTTTGTTCGTGCGATCGTTTATGCACGTCGTTGATGGAAATTATGTATTTATGAAATAGGTGCGAGCAGATTGTAATTATATGTGGATTAATTCTTTTGAACGTTTGATTAGTTTTTAACGTCATTAAACTGTTGTGATATTCCTTCATTAATAGTATAATTTTTTAATTGTAATAATAGAAATATTATTAATATTGTTAAAATTAAAAATATTATTAGTATAGCGCAGTAATAAATGGATAATATGTATGTAATATACAATATTAATAATGTATTGCTGTGTGAGTACAATATTATTTATTAAATAATTTTAATTACACTTTGCTAGAAATTCCAATAGCAAAGTACCAGCATAGATGTAAAAAGATGAATATATTTTAACTTCAATTTTTTTAAGATAAAAGTTTGTGATAACGATAGAAAGTAAATATTTAAATCTTTGATTAAATGTTCATTTGATACCTTTGATACATTATAGATAATCACGTACAGATAATATAGCTTTATTAAAATTTAATCAAATTCAATTTATGAAATAAATATTAAACGTTATATAAATTTATAACAATAACGTAAATTTTATAAAATATTAATAGATTTAGTTTTATGTTGCATTATAATTTCGTTTGTATTATTTATTGTGTGCAACTGTTTATGTATTGTTGTTTGTTTCACAATCTCGACTATAAATCAACATATGGCATCAGCTGGCTTGCAAGAGCCAGTCATAAAACATAACAGGTGAGCAAAGGAAGTTCATGCGACAAGGACGCTTTCACGAGTCTTCGGCGGCTACTTAATGGACATTCGCAATTTCCGGAAAAGTTTAACGTTCGTTTTGATCACTCTTGGTAAAACTTAATTATTAATTCAATTACTTCAACTATCTGACCAACAGTTAAGTAAGAATGTATTAATCAAAGAAACGAAAAGTAGTTTTAATCTGCATTGTACTTCGATTATTTAAAAATTATAATAAGACTATGAATTTTTATACATTTATAGAAAATTTTAAACTACAACGAACGTAATATGCAAAGACACGTAGATATCCAAAGTATAGTGATTTCTATAGTATTTTCCAAATAAAGACAAAAACAATTTTTTATCAAGATTCGGTCTTTTTAATCGTATGTTTAAAAATGTGAATTTGCATAAAAATCTGCAGTCTAGTTATTACTTTCTTCAACGAAAATATGTTTACAATTATTGGCCAAGAAAAAACTGCACGATTTGAACGCTAGTACGATTCGTCTCACTGAAAGTTCCACTGAAAAGCAACTGTTCTGACTAGAAAATGAAGATGACTTTTTTGCCATAAAATTTTATTGATATGCAAATATTTGAATCGATAGAAAACAAATTACAGGCGCGATCACCCAGACAACGCCACTCCTACTCGAGGTCCACGCCTCCTCACGAATCACGTGACCCAAATCAACCAATCGCTAATTTTCGTTGCATTAGCGTTGCACCTGAAGAGGGCCGATTTTCTGAGTTACCCCTGCTAAAATCACTTTCAGTGATAAAATTCAACTAATGCAAGGAACCATATATAACGTTGCTTTTTCAAATAGAAAGTTCAATTTCGATTTTGGATTCGATGGTAACATGGTAAATTCTGGAAAAGAAATGTATAATCGGATACGTGTCTTGCATCTTTATTTACGATAATGTCTGGTCAGATGTAACGATTGAAACATGTGATCGGTTAGTGAATCCTGTGATCGGAATTCAGTCTCTTAAGTCTGGAGAAAGTACAATTCAATCGAATGAGTTTGAAACTTGTTCATAAGAATGTACCTATATTAGCCTTCACTACAGACTGAATAATCACCAGAAAATATGAAAAAATTGAAGAAAACCACGATACTTTCTTTGTTTTTATTACTTTCAGACGATTTGAATGCTCGTAAAACACGAAGAAGAAGAATTTTAACATTTTCCACCGCGTAGATGAGTTATTCGAGAAATATTTTGAAAACCGTTCGAGAAGCAAAAAAAGAAAAAGAAAAACGTTTAATTCTGCTTTTGACTTTTTTACTTTTCATCGACTTATATTTTTCTAACGCTGAAGAATATCTTAAGATTGAACAAAATATTAATTTGCATTATTCCTGACAAAAGAAGATTCTTTTGGAATTTCAACAAATTATGAAAGGGTATATATGTATAGAATATATATAGATACATACGTAATTCTTTTTCCTGTCGAAATTTATTTCAAGAAGAAGATTTCTTGGAGAAATTTATTTCAAGAAGAAATGAAAATTCTCATATACTTTTCAATTTGATATTATACATAATTCGCAAATTGTAAGAGATAGAAAAACAGTTTTGAGACGAGAGTTACTTATCTTTTAATTGGATACATATTATTTATATATTCATATATTTATTTATATATTTAGAAAAAAGTTATAAAATTTCTAATTAAAAAAGTTAACTTTGTCTTGAAACTTTTCTCCTATCTCTTATACTTTGCAAGTTACAGAATTTTCAGGCGTTGGTTTTATTTCCTTAGAGTGAATTTTAGTGTAAGTTTTATAATTTTGAATTTCCGAAATAGAGATTCTGCTTTATCAAGTAAATTTTATGTTTCTGATTTCTATTTATGAAATACTTAATTTTTACGAAATATTACATTACAATATAGATGCATTTTTTATTTCATAGTATCATCTAATTATTTGTGTTATTCACAATATTTTTGTCGATAATGTTCACTTTATCTTCATCATTCTAAAATATTCATGGAAATAAATGTGACAATCGACATGTTACACATTTTTGCTAAATTGAGCGAAAGATTTAAATGTGAAAACTTGTGGTTCGTAGTGAAGGTGAACAAAATACCTGTTCACTTTTTACTTCAGCAACAAAGAAATTCACCGTTTAAGACGATTATTGTTGCAGCAACAGTATTGGCGTATTGGTGTCTTTGCAGGAAGTGCAAAGTGTCTTTGTGTTCTCCGCAAGGAATGATTACGTTCTGCATGTTTTAGCAGTAAAACAAAGTCGAGTCGCGGACTCGGTTGATAGAATGGCCAGTTCCCAGAACATCACTTTCGCTCACAGAGACTTCCCTATTCAGAGGATAAGGAAAGCAAATATTTTCATACGAAAAACCGAGTGACACGACCACAAAAAAGATAATTGTCTTGAAGAAAGTGACTTGAGGATGTCAATATAGTAAAATCTCTTTGGAAATTGTTGAGGAAATTGACGTTGTATTCACGCGTGAGGGAACAGTGCAATTTGATTTTCACGCACAATTGACTTCGAAATTTATTGTTAGATTTAATCAGATAATTAGACTGTGGATTTCTATACAAATTTATATTTATATATTTATAATATAAATAATAAAATTAATAAAAACTTAGGTAATTGATTACTTCATGCTAATACTATATTTTATAATTATTAAATATTAAAATTATTAATTAAACATTATAATAATTATTAAATTATTGTAATGAATATTATTATTTTGAATTTATTTATAAATGCATTGTTTATGCAACTTTAATAAAAATCTATAGTCTATTAATTATTTATATTGAATATTGCGTCCCTTACCAATCCAGCAAGTGTTCCAACATTTACGAACAAGAGTGTACATTCTTTAGTCCATCACTAACATCCGGTGGTACCGAGATTTCACTGTGACTCACTCGGCCGGTATCGGCCCCGGTGAAAACTCCGAGGTGCCGCGTTTAAATTGTAAATTTCGATTCCGTGGCCGGTTGCGAACGCGTCCGATCGAGAATTCGACCCAAAACTGGCGTGATGAGGCCACATCCTGGGCTGCTGACCGCTGACGTAGTCCGCTTTCGATTCACGGACTGCGTAAGAATCGCGATATGCAAAATTGAATAAGCAAAGAAGGTTAGTCATGCTAAGTAAGACAAATAAGTGTAACTGTTTTATTTTTTATACAAGCAGGAAAACAGTATTATATTCGAATGTATCGAATGTATGCAGACAAAAGTAATTTTATTGTTATTTTAATACTGGAATTGATGATCTTCAATACGTATAAAAATATTCTGTTTACAAATCATTACAATAAATGTCTATTTAAACAAAAATCAATATTATTTTTGACAAAAATACGCATATATTTTACCGTATCCGAAATGAAAATCGATTTAGTCTTAGAATTTCTTGAATTTTTGTTGTTTTGTTTAATCTTTTTTATTGTAAAGAGAAGGCTTCAAGGTTCAAATTTATGGTGAATTCAGTTATGAAAAAAAATTTAAATGTTTTAAGAAACATTTGAATTTATAACATTTTTGAGAGAAAAGAACTTACAATGTGATATAAAAACATTTTTGTGAAAAATAAATCCAAGATCTTCACGCTTTAAAATGAATCTGAATTCATTACTGTGTGATTAAGTGAAATTATAATAAATATCGCCAATTTTTCACAATATTAGAAATTTAGTATACATGAGTTTGTGACCACTCCTCAATTGACAATAAGTCCAAAATTAGGAAAAATGAGTTTAGTATGAAAATGGTGAATACTAAAAATACTTGTTTTATTTACCAATTTAAGTTGCATGTATTTTGTTTTATATAAAAAAATAAAAGTCAATTTTTACATCGTATAAGTAAATAATGACACTTGATTGTTCGTTGCTTTATCATTTGTTTACTATTCAAATAAATATAGATGTTTTCAAAGTTATCACAATTACCATTCTTCCGCTTTATTTTCTTTGCAACAAAGCTATAAAGTATTACACGAATGTCCAATTTTCACAATATTAAGAAAATGGATTTAATTTACTCGTGAATCTAGGAATTCGTATCATGGCCTAAATGATATACCAGAGAAAATCGACCTTCGAAAGTAACACTATTTTATATCAATCTCCATTTTACTACGTATACAGTCGGCGGTGTAACGTGATAATGAAAGTTTCGCCTGAACTCAAGCTACGTATTTACATAAATGCAGCAACAAATTACGATCACGTACGTTACGTTTCCATTGCCAGCAGCGAGATATTACACGATGTGAGTATTACACCTACGTGATCGTTGAACTGTGGCACGTCCAGAGATGTTCCGAGATCTATGATAATAATAGTTTCCCACGAGTACTGACGCATGCTAAGTGTTAACTTCGCTACGATTCGGTACGCGTTTTAGATTTCTTAGTACATAGGATGAAACCGCCTCGCTTAACGATTACTGTTTGAAGATAACGTGGAAACGAAATCGTGGTAACTGACTTTCTTCCGTAGGCAAATCGTGCAATGAATATGAGTATTCGAGTAGGATTCTGCATAAGTTATAGGCCGTTTTTTTTTAGAGAAGTGATTTAGATTATAAGAGGGTTTTACGTTAGTTTCTTTCTTTTGGAGCGAATAGTTCAATCCAGCTTCTAGAATTTAGCACGTTGCTTTTTGTAGTAGCATAAAATGATAATATAGAGACTCATAATATGTATGTAAAATTGATTCATACATATATAATTGAATAGAAACTTTCTCCAAAAGAAATTTTAATAGGAAACGTTTGAAGATTTTACTGTAACATTATTCGTTATATAGTGAATTAATAATCATTTCTATGCGTAAATGAGGATAATTAATTTTATATTTTCATTAATAGAGATTCTCTGATTCAATCGATTCATTCAATCATTACGAGTTACGAACATATATTTTTAATAGACTGTGTGCGATAGACTTTTAGCTACGATAGAAGTATTCATAGAATAGAGTGATTGATATTGTTTAAATGCAATAAAGAAACTGAAACTTTAAATATATCTTATACAAATAAACGAATTACTTTGAAATAATTAAAAAATTTATATGAAAAATGTTACTTATGGAGCTGTATTATAATTACATTAAATACATTTTATCCTAAAATGGAGTTGTCGGTGACTTCAATAAATTTTAATCCCATTTATAAATATACAGTCAAAAAATTATTCATATATTCGATGAAAAGTTGTCGGTACTTTAAACTATTACAATTTCTTAGAAAAAAAATTGTACAACAAACCAGTTAATAATCTTATTCTAAAGCCTGAAGCCTCTACTTTAATAATTTAACGAAGTTTAACAAAATAATGTTTATATTATAAATAGTTTTTATTTTATAAACAGATGGCGAAGTAAGGATAATTATAAAAATTTAAACATCTCTCATAATCATTGAAGTTTTCTCTCTACAATGAGTCAAGACTTTCTATACGATCTTTTTATTGAACTTCGAATATTAGTGCTTCACATTGAAATTGTACTTAATACTAAAATAAATTATACAAAAGAGCTTGTAATTGTTAAAAGAATACTTCATTTTTTATTTTCATGAATTCTTTTGAACAATTCACTAGAGAATGTAAATAGGGCTGAGCAAAAATAAAACAGCGTCGTTTTAGTATTAAGTGATTTGAAACTATGTTTCATAGACGTCACCAAATTCGAATTGTCTGAGGAGTTTCCTGCGAATAAAAGTGTCTTAACAGACGACTACCTGAGTAAAACGAAATAGTAGGTGGAAAGGGGGAGAGACCTAGATGATAAACTCCGGTAAAACACGAATGTTGTAAACTTTCTCCGATAATGGCCAACATCAAACCAATTTCGCGCCCGCGTTGTTACCCGATATATTGTTGACAACATAGAGAAGAACGGTACTACGATGTGATTGTTTTCAGTAGTCGCTGGGTCGTTCATCGAAAGATAGAAAACATATGTACGTGTGTGTTACACACCAATTTTATATATAAGGAATTATTATTTTAGTTTAAGCGTAATTTATAAAATTTTATAAAAATTAATTTTTTTCATGAAAAAAAAGAAATAGTTGCTACAATTTATTATTATTCTTCACTGATAAATAAATTATATGCAAGTTATGATAAATAAATTTTTGTGCTGCTATAATAATTTATTTTTTGGTTTACAACGAACCTTTGAAATCTCATATGAAATTTATTGTATATTAGATAGTGATTTGTTAATAAAAACTTACATACGACTCATCACGTTTTATTGTATTTCTTCACAAAATACGATTTTTTATTAAATAATACATTGTATTCTCGCATAACAACAATATACTTCTATATTAGAAACTATGAAAGAAACGATATAAATATTCTTTTGAAACATTTGAAACTTTGCTTTTTCCCTACGGGATACGCCCGTCCTGTAAATTGTTAACCTGAATGGTTACACACGCGCGCGATTCTTCCATATTTGTTTCATTTGTGAAACTGGAGTAAACGGAAGTGAACTGCAGGACTCAAGCGAGCACTTGATGCACGGAATTCTCATTGTTGCATTGCGATGCTCTCGAATGTCTCGTTACATCGCTCAATTATGGAGGCAACCGTGTTACAAAAATTTTGTTCGTTCCTTTTTACGAGGACGAATTTATGGAAGGCAAATTCCAGCGATGTATTTCCTTTTTTCAACGCGTCGTGGAGCGTTGCCTCTTCGCATTTCGTATGGAACACGTTGCTTGGCAGTAAAACAACGCGTACGTTCGTTTTTCTGAATATATTAATTGTACTGAATGACGCATTTTTTTAGTTTGTAAATTATTTAGTGATAAATAGTAGTGAATTATTTAATAGTAAATTCATAGGTAGAGTGTATCATAAAAGTTTGCATACCGATTGTGAAATTGGTTGGACGTGTGTATGTATAATATATGAATACAAAATAATTTTAAGAAATGATGTAATTAACAGGCAAAATTAATTATTTATCTCACTTAATGATGAAACAATAAATTGACAACTGTACTCCAGTCTAATCAATAAATCATACGAATAACGCTAATACTAAACAATTATGTAAAAGCCTTGATACAATAAACATATAAACGCAGTTCTTGAACTCCTGCAATTTGAAAAAATATTCGAGCGTAAAATAAATCGATACCTGAGAAGTGGAAAAAAAAATGGGAGGAGGGAAAGGGAAGGAGGGAAAAGTGGCGAAAACACCGGTAACACGGGTCAACAAGATTTTAACGCTACAATTGTCTAGGGGTCTCGATGTAAAAATTTCCATCCAGCGGATTCCCGGTGAAACGAATTTTTCCCCGCGTAACAATGGTACTCGACGTTATTTATCAGGGCTTTAAAAGCGTGGACAGTTTACGATACATTTAACAGAAGCCGCTTGTAAAGTTTCATTGCTGGCAGGTCTACTTTTAGCGACATAAACCAAACGTTAATACGGTCGAGTCACTCCTAGATAGGTAACTGCGAATTGGACCAGCTGTGCTCATACACCGCCGGTCAGATATTTAGCTCATTTAGCAGCGAGATCAGGTGCGATAAGCCAGCCAGTTTCTGATAAATGACTCGCGTCGCTATTTACCAGATTTTCCGATATTATAATAATTTTCTCCTAATTAATCTGCCCGCGCTGCGATCCGGTTTATTGATTTAGCAAATTGCCTGAGACCGCTAATAAGCGATCACACTGGCGTCCTCCTTATTTAGCATCTCGATAGAGCTTAGGACACTTATAGACGTAATTGTAGAGAAAATGAGGTTACGATTTGAAATTGATCTATATGTAATTTACGTATGAGAGTAGAACTTGAGTAAATGTTACATCCAATGGAACACAGAAACTTAGCTCATTTATTGTCGATAAAGTGATTTACATATTTAACTACTTATTTTTTCATTATCAATTTGATATCAAGGGACAAATTAAATAGGAAAAATGAGGAACGGATGAGAACCAATCTTACAAAATGATTTATTTTATATTTCAAACGTCCAACAAATAAGGAAATAGGTTTCGAAATTTCTCAGCTTGAAACGTATCTACGTTTCGTTCAATGGTTTCTCCAGACGCATGTAACATCGGCGACCTCGGGGAGAAGAAAGAAGAAAGTTTCAGCTGGGCGTACGAGATGCTGCCGCACCTGCGCGCATTCCATTCCGGCGTGACCCTAAAATTTCAACGTTCGCCGTGCGTTCAACTTGACCGTGGATGGCGCGCGCCGGGTCTCGATACCTTCACCTTGGCCGGATCTCTATGCGACGTAGACGAATGCACGATCACACGTGTCTCGGGCCTTGAGCGTGAAAGGGAACGGGACACCATTGATAATCGGTTCTTGAATATTCAGCGAACATTTTCTCGGCCAAATGACAAATTTACACATGCCACGCGCGACGTTTCGAGAAAGCGTTTGAAGATCTCTCGCGCCTTCGAGGATGATGCGCCATAATCGACTCATTTTTAGTTGTCCGAATGGTTGTTTCGAGTTTTACGCTCGTTTTCGCGGATTTGTCTAATAGCTGTGGCCTCCAGTGAAACGTACAGAGGATACCTTTGCTGCAAGAGGAAGAAGAAGCGCAGTGAAAGTTTCTCACACATATTTATTTGCTGATTCATCGCGGAATACTTACCTCTTTGTAAATAACGAGATGGTAATTAGCTTTTTGTAATTGCTATGTGTCAGGAGTAATTATATTGATCGTCGAAATTGTTCTTCATCAACTGAACAGAAATCTCAAATAATGAACTGTATTATATAATATAATATTTTGGTTGAAATTAAATCGATATAATATGGTTCTAAATAATAATATGATTCTAAAGTCTCTGTACATACATTGTTTTAGTACGGATTGCAAGAAGTCGATGTAAAATAAAAAAAAGAAATACTTCAAGTGTTTAAAGCTTGTGAAGAAGATATCGCAGCGTTATCTCAGGGTTTAATTTACATTTTTTAAATTTTATAAGTAGAGGAAGGTTTAAACTAATCTTAGAAATGTAGGTATCACTGATAGCAAGTTTCTTTAAATTTTTGGAAAAAATATAAGTTTCAGTTATTGTAGCTATTTGGTCAATGTTTCATTAATAATAAAATTATTAATATCTCAATGATGTTGATTAGAAGCAAAATTAAATAAATCATTGATACTCTTAACAATATCCTTAATGGTTTGTCAATTATTATTAATTAGAAATAATTCTAAAATTGATAGTTTTATAAAAACTGAGTGAATTGAACCTTAAATAAAAATCCCAAGTACTGTTTAATAGACACTTTATCTGTACTACAACATAATATATATTTTTTAATATAGTAATTTCTAAATTAAAAATTTATTACACCATTTGCATCTTTTCATAGAAATCGCTTTCTATAGATTACAATTTTTACTTTTTTATTCACATGCGATGCGAATTGGGGAAATTATGAAGATTTTGAAATCTAACCGATGTTATCGATATTTCTTTTACTTTTTAAATCTCATGCAATGCATCTTAAAGGTCGATGATCTTTTAGTATGAAATAGACGAAACTATTAAATAGAAATCTGTTCTCAACTTTTCTTTTCGCTGATGTGCGAATAAAATATCGAGCGAAGGACATTAAATTTTATTCGCTACTTTAGAATGCTGAATTGAATTCGTGCAGTGTGATTTTGATAGAAATTTTGGTATTCAAAATTTACTTCACAGATTAATGACTCGATTAAAATTTATGGTAATTACTAGTGAAATTTTGCGAATCTATTTGGGGCATGAGATGGTACATTACTTTATTATGTATATATAGATCATTACAAGAATGTGGATATTCATGCATATTCATATTTTTACAAAGATGATTTGAAAAATGTAATTTAAATAAAAAATTAAAATATGTATACAGTGAAGCATTTTGTATGAATATTTTACATATTTTTGCATATCGCGTGTATTTTTCATATTTTTGTATCTCCAAATTTTCGTCATATTTACAATTTATTTACTCACATCACACATAATATGAAAATTTAGTATATAATAAATTATGAATACAAGTCAATACAAATCATATGTTCGAAAATTTCGACACGTTAGAGAACTTTCAATCGTCTTGCAACAATTTACACTTAGTCGAAACCGTACATGTCTTCTGTTAGGTGTTTAAAAATATATTTAACATACTTATCATCGTTATTTAAACACTTCAGTCAATATTACGTCAAATAGTTATGTAATATTTCTCTGTGTATATCACTGATACTATCATTCTACTATTTTTTGTTAAAAATTATATTTTCATTAAAAATGTTTTTTAATCTATTAATATTTAATTATTAATAATTATATGAATGATTATACATACAAAAGTACAGTCCTTCCGTTACTTATACATATATATACTGCTACTGAAAGTTATGCTTATCATTTTTATAGAACTTTTAACATGTGAAGTAACAATATTAATCAAATTAAATTCAACAATTTAATCAGATTCATGTTTGTAAAATAATTTAATTTAATTTCAAAAAGCTAACGAAAAATTAAATGATAAGTATATAGTTAGTTATGCATACTGTTCTGTCATGGTATGAGGATGTTTAATAAAATTTTTTATTTTAATAAAATAAAAAATATTTTAACCTTAGAAAAAGTCAGCTTTAAGCTGTTACGTAAAAGACTAACAATAAGAGAGAGCACGCGGAGTACACTTAAGTTTATTATATTTTCAGTCAAAAAATATCTTTTAAATGTTATTATTTAATTGTACGATATTTCGAAAGTACTACTATTTTTACATATATTACAAAATATCAAATCCGTATAATATGATATTATAGAAAATTAAAAAAGTAAAGCGTACCACGACTTGTAAGCACAGTTACACAAACATACTCTCCATATATAGACAAAGAAAAATTTTTTATTATTTAACGAATCATTGGTAAAATATATTTTTTAATACGTATGAATATCACTGACAAATTAGAATATAATTCATTCAAATTTAAAGATTTCACGTTTTTTTCCCAGTTCGATAAAATTAAGGAAGTGTTCGCATATTTCTGAGCGGCGATGTACATACATCCACCAATCTCATCCATAATGTATCAACATTCGAGCAATATATTCACCTGTATTTGCGAACAGTGTGGCAGCAATTACATATCAATTTCCGGCGGAATCTTCGTTTCATTTCGAGGTGAGCGTATCAACGGTCTCTCCAAATAACGCCGGAAACAAAAGAGAAGCGGCGTGTTTGGTAAATAAAAATAGAACGAGAGAAGGTGGAAAAATCGCGGGCCGAGCGCGTCGTTGGACAATTAATTCCAGTGTCGCGACTAGCTGCCTTCCACCACTTTTGCATAGTGCGCTGACTTCCGGGCGAAACGAATTTTGTTTGCGGCTCTTTCGTTATTTTGGGGCTTTTGCGCCGTTCGCGGGGCCGAGACGGATGCACCGTCGACCACCGTCGAGCGAGGCGAAACCCGCGAGGGGCGGCACTTTTGCGCTGAATTATTGATGTCAACGTAATGGACCTCAATGGGGCTGTGCAGATATACACGCCGACGTTTCATCTTGCATGCACGCGGCCGGAAACTACCTCACTCCTCTTTTTCTGCACACGTACGCGACGTCTTTAGAACGTGCACGGGGCACATCGTGGCTGGATTAATTCAACTTCGTCCCTCCGTGCCTCGAATCTGTATCCGAGAGTCACGAATCGGGAGGAAGAGGTCGATAACGTTCTGCTGGAAGGTAATGGTGAATTATTCCGATAATCCTTAAGTATTATAAATCATGTGGGAGACCATTGCTAATTCTTATTCATTGCTGCAATATTTTATATTTTTAAATATGTTTAAAATTTTTTTGTTATTAATATATGAAGGATAGGGTGAGTTTGATTTTTTATTTGTATGATACGTCATAATGCAATAATTCCTGTATTATTTTATATATTGCATACATATGTTTGAAATTTTAATTTAATATTAATTCAATTTTGATCTTGAGAATAAATACGAAAAGTCTCTGAGTTCTCTATAACAATGGATAAGTTTCAATATTGTAATGGTTAACTCTGTAATGATGAAAACGGGATTGTTGAATAATTACACAAATATAAAAAATAGGAACATTAATAAAGATGTAATAATATTAGCAAATACATATACATATCTTTCTTTTTAATTAGAATAATTTAAATAATTTAAAATATTTAAATAAATAAATCTAATTTAGAAATATGTAGAAAAAAATATATCAAACACTACATGTGTATAAAAGTATCGGAGGGAGATTGAACTTTTGATCAAATGTTTGATTTTTTGATTTAATTCTTGTTGAAAGTTGAATGGAATATTTGAAATTTTTAGTTAAAGATTTGTAATCGATCGCCGCTATTTAAACTATTTAATATTATATGAAATTTTGGAAATCATGGAATAATTGATGTTATTAAACTTGACATTAAACTTTCATGTAATTTAATATAAAATATATAATATATAATATGTATGTATAATACAATGCCAGTTACAATATTCAATAAACAATTTTTTAAGGCACTTAGAACACTTTCTAAATTTAGATTACTAATACCGTATGGAATAAAATTTCTTGTAAAAATTAGTTCGTCAGTCTTTATTTAACTTGTGTTAGAAATCCAATGAAACATTTGAAATTTATAATTAGAGATTTTTCAATGATCAGTATTCTATTTTCTATTGTATTTCTTTCTACATACTAAAGACCATGCTCTTTAAAATTGGATCTTCTTTCTGTAATAATCTTTCAAAATTTGTTATATGATTATTTCTACAAAATTATATGATTTGAAAACATTAATAATTTTCCATTGAATATACTTACATAACAGTTTCTTTCTTCAAACAAATTACCCGAATAACTTCACGTAGTTCAGCGCAAATTACATTGACATATACCATTATTTCTACTATATACTATCTACTTTAACTATACATGGAAGAGAAATTCACCTAATCCGCATACATCAGGAATTCCGTCAGAGATTATATCATATGAGACCTTGGAACATGTAAGTACCTGTCAGACTATGACAACGTCTACGGAGCATTTCTAGAACATTTATACATATCCGTGAATTTTCTTAATTGAGAGATAATATATGCAATTGTAGCTTGCACAAGCACTATTCAACGGAAAGAGAGGCAGCTTACGTTACTCAAAGTACTGTGTGTACATAAGGCTGAACCGGAAGCGTACTCTGCACGCCGTAACCGAGCGTATACCTCTTACACCAGTTGAATTTCTCTCGTAACCAGGATCGAAGGTCGACTACGAACTACGAGCCTTTGGTTACGACATCGTAAACTATTCGACGCGAGGAACGACAGTCTGTTCAGTTTGATTTTGATACACGAAATCACCCGCTTCCACTTGTTCGAATTCGATTCCGAGCGATCCGACTCTGTGAAACGGGTCGCGTTTCTATTTCATTGTGCTCTCTGCTCCTCACTCAGTGTGAGAATTACATTACTATTGTACCATAATTAACTATTTCAGCGAAGTTTTAGTCAGCCGGTTTTTTCTTCCGCCTTTGAATCGTTCACGCAGCGATACTTGTAATTCGAAGAAAGGAATCCCAACAGATGGGATTTTAATAGTGAAACCGCCAGAATGATCAAAATTGCTAAGAAATTTGATAGACTCACGATTAAATAGATTTTAGAATTTATTTTAATTTTATAGATTTTACGATTTATTTTAATATTGCAGATTTGCAGTTTTACAATATTAACAATTTTATAAGTTTTTTAGAGATTCGAATAATCTTTTGTTATTTTTTATACTTTAATTTCTATATTTCTACAAATTCTATATTTTAGTCATCGATAGTTCTAATGTTAAATTTTATTTTAAGTAAATACATGAGACCAATTAGTATACTTTAATGAAATATTTTAATCCATTTCTAAAAGATTTCTCTTCAGAAGATTCTTGATTTTATTAGTTTCTTTTATTAGCAATATGAGTTTTAATTTAATTTATTTCTGTGTAAGCACAATTTGTATTAAGAATTGTTTACTTGTGTACTTGAGACTTTAATATAATTATTTACTTATGAAGAATGTCAAATAAGTTAATAACTTAAATAAGCACTCTCTATGTATGTGAATAGGTATAATTAATACGTCTTTCCACTTAAAGAAAGTGAAGCATGAAGAATTTTTGTTTCTTCAATAATTATCTTAGATTAATGAAAGAAAAGATCTTTAATTAAAGAAAAAAGCAAAATCGACATGTAGACATAGTTTGTACTATTTTATTTGGCCAACATATTATAGCATAACTTAATAATTACAAAATATTTTTATAATACTTTCTAATTATAATAATTTTTATAATATATTACATATATTATATGTATATTGTATTATCTATATGTAATATAATATATTTTATAATTTTTACATAATACGATTATTATATGTTTTACGTATTGATTTTAATAAGCAAAATTGGATTAAAAGTAAAACTTGGTCGCATAATAAGAAACTGTCAAGTTGTAACAGTACGATGTAATTTAATTTTTGTTAATGTGTAATAAAAGAACGATATATTTCTAAAGAGAGCTGTAGTAAACCGTAATAAGTAGTCAATGTAACAACGATTGCAACAACAGTTCTATGATGCGTGTAAATTTATATTCCATTGCATACAAATGGCATTTTCTTCGCCAAGTCACGAAACGTATTCATCCGTGGATTACAGACTCCTGATTTCAAACTTTACGTGCTCACGTGACAATGAAAAATAAAAGTTCTTGTGCGATTTGTTAATTGGGTGCTTAACAGTATGTTATTTATGACGTTCGTGATTTGAACAACGTTAGAAATCATTTCTAGAATTGAGAGAGATTAAATTTGATTACATATCTTAACGTATAATAAATTTTTTTATTTATAATAAACAGTTAATGAATCATTTACAATTGCATGCATAATATCGGAAAATTACTTTATTAAAATGTTTGCCTCGATATCACTTTTTAATACTTTTTTAAACAAAATTTACCAAGTCCATAATTTACGTATAATTTTTACGAAGAATGAAATGCTTATTTTAAACTCATATTTATTTTCATCAAAAAGAAATCCGAAAGGTAAATTATATTCTGTGGTTCTTTTTTTGTAGATATTTTAATACATATACATATTTTAGATATTTTAAAATATCTAGTTTTTAATTCAATCTAAAAAACATACATATGTATAAGTAAACATGTCAAAGAAAAACTATTTGATATTTCTTTTAATGTTCCCAAATTAATAACATTTTTCAACATTTTGCACTTAAAGAATTTTAACTCTTTTATTCTGTAAATCAATACAAATTTGATTTTATTTCAAACAAGACATAAAATCTTCAATGTATGTAATAAAGGAAACAATTCAAACATTCCAATAATCCAGACATTAACTCCTTCCAGTCTATCTCCATCACCTATAGCAAAATATTAAATCATAGTAACCTTGAACAAACACTTGCAGCAACTCTCTTGAAATGAATTTCCATCCATTCAAATGCCACCTTTCCTCAAATTTTTATCTCGCAAAAGTATCACACAGTGACACATTGAACATTTAAATCATGTTCGTCGAGCAATTTCTCAGCTCTTGCAATTTCAACGATATATTACGCGAACTCGACGTACGAGAAAGTTCATCGATATAATTTTACGTATTCACATGAGACCGATAAGCATCATCGGTCCAATACTTCCGAGCGCATCATCGTTCTTCGCCATGTCGGAGACAGGGCTAGCCTACTTTCTCTACAAAGAGAATTTTTAACCGACGTGTGAGGGGTTCCCTCTCCCTGTCCTGAACATCACCGCGACTCTCTTCCTCTCTCCTCCCTTTCTCGATCTCTGTTACTCCCCCCTCGTCGTCGCCGTCGCTGTTCATTACTCTTCGTTCTCTCTCTCTCTCTCTTTCTCTGGTTTGTCGTTTCCTCGATTTACTCGACAAGCAGAGAGAATTCCAGCAACTAGTACCCCTCTCTCAGAGTCTATATAAGCGGAGTGTTCATACGAGAGCGAGCATTTTTTGTGTTAGTAGTGACGGAGTCGCGGGTCTCCTCCGTCAAAGAGGTTGACTGCCGGTTGAAAAGTGTCAGGATGGTGTGCACGTCGCGACACTATAGAATCGCGTTTGATTGAAACCGAGGAAACGTCGCGCTCTGACTCCTTTTTTTTCGGTGTGGCGAAAAAGGAACCAACAAAAAATAAAGTAATTCGTCGTTCAATTTGTGTACAGTGCTGGCAGCAATTCGCGCGGATGCAACCATGCTACGAGGCAAGGTAGGTGTTCGTGGAATCCTCGAAAATCATCGTGTTGCTTTTGTCTTCGTTTTCGTTGAACGAACGATTCCTGTGTTGTTCAGTGCTTCTTCGACAAGAAAGATCGCGATTTCACGAAGTTTCTATTACTTTCGTTCTTTGATCGATTGATGCTTGACGGATCGTTCGGAGTGATCAAGACGGACCAGCGAGCTGATCGAGGTCGCGCTCGGTCGATTTACCGGAAGAATTCTCGACGTGAACGCGGTAGTTCTGTAATTTTCTCCTCGAGCCGAGATCTGGGAAAGTTGTTGCTCGATTATTTATGATTTCTGAATCTTTGCGGGACATTGATCATTAATTGTCGTTAGAATAACTCATTAACGCAACGTTTCGCTAGAAATTTGAGTTCGATCAATTTGCATTCTATTTTTTAATATTGCAGATATGAAGTAAAAGAATTTAAAAAATTTACTCAATATTTTTTATTACCACTTTTTCCATGTAGATTCTGAAATTTTACAAAGTTCAAAAGAATTTGAAGTATTTTGAATATTATGATAAAACGCTGTGTGCTTCTTAATGAATTGAGTTGTGGTCGGTGTATATTTTGTAACTAATTGTGACGAGCTGTAATATTTCAAATTAATTTCTTTTCTTTCTTCAGTAAGTTTAATATCGCGTCAACTGTACATATAGAGATATTGATGATAACAAGAATTAAAAATATTATGGAGACCAAATTTTGTTACACATATGACGTTATACTTTTCAAAAAGGAAGAAATTAAAAAAATTTATTTTTTGTCATTCACATTTGTATTTTGCAGTTTCTTTAATCTGAAATTTAGATTTTTTTTAAAGCAATTAAAAATATTATAAGTTGATGAGTTAGGTTTGAAACTTGATTATAATCCATCCATAATTTGTATGTAAGATATTTGAAATTAGAGTAGTTTCGAGCTCTGCAGCAATTTTGGATAATATGGCAGAATTGTGGATAATAGAAATGTATTTTTCCAAATATTACAAAAATGTTGAGAGATATTTAACACCTTATCAAATATTGTGAAATATTAATACGGTATACATGTCACAAGATTTTATTCAATACTACAATTATAGTATTGAAGAGAAAAAGCTGTTTTACGAAAAACATTGACCACGTTAATCCCTGAATTCGAATTTCGTGTGAGAACGGAGCATACAAATTACAAAATAACTAGTAGGAAAGTATTCATTACCGATAACCGCACAACCACGATATTGGAGCACGGATTGAATAATTGTAAGTTTCTTATCGGTTCTTGATACTCGTGCATTCAGTCTTTCTTTATTTTTGATTGGCTGTTCCGGTGTCATTAATCTCAAGCAATTACTTTCCCTTTCGACACTTTTCATCTTACGAATATCTGCTATCAAGTATATATATCATTAGCTGATCATATTGAAAGCAGGATACGATCTATAAATTTTTTTATCTGTACGTCCAGTGGAAAATGTTGAATCATCTAAGTTTTGCGGTTGATCTTCGTATAGTATGTATAATAGATGAAAGTAAGAAATTACTTGTTGGAAATTGACTAGTGATGAATTCATACTTTTTCTAATTCTATATCCTCTTTTCTTAAATGTTCTATTCAAATTTTATACTAATATTATTTTAAATGATTCTGTCTATACTATTATAATAATAAGTAAAGTAAATCGTTTTATAAGTAATAAATAATAAGTTTGTTAATTAATAAATTAATTAAAAAAGTAATAAATTAATAACAAGTAAAACAAACCTTTCTATAATTAATAATAAATGAAATTTGTATACTATCTGAATAAACTCTCAGAAACTCATATTGCTTGAATGATCTAATATAAGGAAATAGCACTTAATAATTTTTAATCCTTATTTTTAATTTTAGTCCTTATTTATTTTAACATATTCTTTAATCAATACTTTATCTTAATTATTCTATTTAAAATACTTTTCAGTCGACGAAATTTATTTTATTGCAATTACTCTAAAATACTTTTTAGTCGACGAAATTTATTTAATTACAATTATTCTAAAATACTTTTTTAGTCGACGAAATTTATTTTATTTAAATCATTTTAAAAAAATTCATCTTCACCGAGGATCACCGTAGACAGTCAACATATTGAACAGTTACGTTTTGATGAATTATTAATTATAGCAAAGGTAAATGAAAAGTCGTAAAACTCTTTACTTTCAACGTGAAAGTAAAAATCATTTTCGCTACTGAATTAATCGTAGACAGTGTTACGATTCCTTAGCACGCGGTTGCATCAATATTATGAGAATATCTAAACGTGATGAAAGTGATTATAGTTTTTACTGTTCAATTAAGACTGAAAGTCTTATAGAAAGCAGCGATTTTAGTTTGAAGTTACAGTAATCGACGTATAATTGCAGACATAGGGACGATGACAAAGTATTAAAATATAATTAGAGAAATTTAAATAGAAAAATGATAACTGAGATGCTGATTTTGAATTTTAATTTCTTTTTCTTTTTTTTTTTTGTGTATGATAAGTTTATATTAGACCTTTGTCGATTCAGGAAGTTAATCATTATTTGAAAGTTGCGGAAATGTAGTTATTTTATGAATTAAAGAATTTTATGAATTATTTATATATTACTCAAAATGTAGTATATGAAGAGAATTTCTGATGTACAAATTTTATTTCTGGATAGTTAAAATTTGAAAAATCCTGATGTAAGAATTTTGAGATATAAACTGGAAATTGTAATTATTGAATGATTTTTCACTGCTTTTCTTTTTTTGTTATAATTTTTTAAGTGAAAATTGTTGTGTATATTTTATTTTGTGAAATTTTATTACAATTAATATAAATATAACTAATATAATTAATTTTTGATACAATACTTTTTTGTAAAAAAATTTATACTTCTTAAATTCATTTTTTTAAATCATATTTTTAATTATATTACTGTCCAAATTATGAAAATTTCATTCTTTGTTTCTGTCTTTCATTTTTCTTGTATTTTATGAAACGTTACACGTTATTTTAAAAAAGTTATACGTTTGAATTGTAAAGCATTCCTTTAATCTCTACAATCGCTCTTGATGTAACGCATAGAAAATCTGTAATAATATAATGTAAAAAATATTGTATAAATCGTGTTTCAGCCAACTAAGCAGAAATTGTTCAAAGCGTAAGAACTTGATGCAGCAAATTATCTCTTGTACCAACAATAAGAACTAGCTGTTACCAAGTCCAACCAACTGAATTTTCATTCACTAGTCACTCGTCTCTCCGTTGATGTATAAATATTTGATTAGCATTTCAAATAGAATCTTCTACATTCCTACATAATATTTACATTCCAGTTAGTAATAAAAATTTCGTTGTAAAGTTGAAGCGTGAGAAACTTTCCTCAGCATCTCAGTTATCATTTTTCTATCATTTTAAATTTCTCTAATTCAATTTCTTATGACATTTATCAAGCTAGTAAATATCAGATAGGATATGCTACGTAAACTTGTATTTTTGCAACCGACCGGTTTGCTAGGATGCCAAACAAAAAAGAAAAAGAAAAGAATCGTCACGTGTTCCTCGAAGCGGTAAACGAAACGCGTAAACGATCGTGCACTTTCTCTGCTGTATACCTTTGGACCATTTATGTTTCTCTAAAATTCAAAAGTATCTCGAGTTTAAACAAAATATAAAAGAATTTTTATGAGATCGTGTATGATTTTTGGTTAAATTTTACGTTCAACATTATAATTCCTTTTTGTCTGTTAAACTGAGTGTGAGATTTAAATATAAAAATTTGGGCTAAATGAATAAACTAATGATTCCTCATTTCAGTTTATTATTTTATAATTTATTAATTTATTATGTTATTATAAACTAAAGAAGTCAATTAAATAATATATACATCAAAGGATCTGTAAAGTACATTAATAATTGTCTTATAAAATGCACGGGCAATTGAAAAATTTTGTCATATACTACAAAATATTGGAGATTACAACTAAGAAGTGTAAGAAAGATTTTCAAGTAAAAGTGTACATGCTGTAGGAAGTTTATAACGTCTTAGTGTCCGTGCTTTAATCGATTCTTCGTTCCAATCCTTCCGAAAGTTTATCAATTTACGACAAAGTCGGAGTGCACGTGCATCGAAGGAACGTTTGATCGCGCGCGCGGGAAAAAGTTGCAATTCAAAGGCGGAAGCAAAAGCGAAATAAACATCGGATTTTCCGGTGAATCGTATCGTTCGATAAGAAGTAATGGTTTCCACCGCATTACGTGCACTCGTCCTACGTGGTCGGAATATATGACTATGCATGAAAGAGGTGTTTGACCTAGTCACAATCTGCCTACATGCACTCGCTTGTCTACCCGTTCTGGATACAACCTACGTGTAAAGTATTGCACACGCGAGCGTATAGGTCGCGCCTCAATAAGTGGGTGCATCACGTCGTTAGGAGTATACCTTTGCCACGTGAGAACGATATAGAAAGAAACTGCATCAAGAATTAATCATTTGCACCCTGAGGGGATGTAAAAAGATACACTCACATCATAAGAAGACGGAACTTTCGAAAATGTTTGTGCTCCGATGTAGGAAACTAGATAAAGAAACAGATTCTTTGTGGAAGAATTTTTGGTGATTTGAAAGATAAGAATTTCTTAAAATTTCTTAATTTCTTGAAAAGATGTTATAATTTATTATACCATAACAGATGATATATAAAATAGGTGATAATAACAGAGATGATAATGTATTATATACATGTTTCGGGATTTATTAATACAAATTACATTTATACTAGAATATATGTATTGCTGTTTGAAAACTTTTTCATTTTTCTAGTTTTGAAACAATTATAGTATTTGCTCTAAGAATTTTGAACAATAGTGTACCATTAGTATTTATACCATTTTTTTTACAATTATTTCTCTTTTAATTTCTCTCTATTATTTTCTTTGAGAAAATTTGTTATATTTTTACTGTTACATATATTCTTTATGTACTAGAACACGTCATTTTTTCGTTGGTAAATGAAATCATTCGTGTCACTCGCATTTTCATTACTATGAATATCATGATTAAGAAATTATCATATCTCCTTTTTACAGGTTTAACAATGTTTTCGTACAATTAGAATAATCAGTTTTACTTGAAAAAACTTTCCATTTCACGCCTCGCTTACTGTTATTCTACACGATATAAATAATGTTAACGACTTCATGGCTATCACGATAATCACTGACATTGCAAGCATGAAATACGTTTGTAAACGCGAATATGCGTTCCGATGATAACAACCGAGAAAATCGTTTTTATAGACGTTACAAGTGCAAATAGGTTAATGTTTAGGGGAGTATAACGTCATTGCTTAAGTAAACTCTTGTCTATTTCTAAGAATATTAGAAAATAGACAATGAAATAGAAAAAACTGTTCAATAGAGGAAATAAAACCGCAGAACTTAATAGTTACATTAAGAAATGTTAAAGAATATGAGTCACTGTTAGGTCATGGTTATAAATCATTGTTAAGAAATAATTTGTTGAGCTTAAGAACAAAGAAGTTGATCGTAAAGATACATCTCCTTGTAAAAAAATAAGAAATTAGAAGATAATTAATAGATTCTGAAGGAAAGAGACAGACGTTACACACTGTTTAATGAATAAATTAAATTCTAATTTAAATTCTATTTAAGAAAGTCATCATAGATTTCCAAAATAATCTGAAGATTATTTTTAAATTAATCTTCTAGATTTAATTCAATTCAAATTAATTTTAAATTAATTTATATTTCATTTGAATTTTAATTTGCTTCAAATTAATTTATATTAATTTTAATTTAATTTAACCAATACCAATAATTTTCTTGTATTTTTAACATTTAATCATTCACCATTTAATATGGATCAATTTGTATTTGTTACTTAAATGCAATACCGAACATATGTATAATTAGGAATATAATAATAGGAATATATAATAATAAAAAATTAATGATAATAATTTCATTTATGTGTGTGATAAGTATTTATCTATACTGATATATGAATTGAATTCTTGTATCAAATGTCGTTTTTTAAAGAAACAGTGTTAAACACTTCGTACAAACTTATAAGGATTCTCACAGTTTCTTCAACTTCTTTGTGAAAATAACTGCACAAATATAGTTGTAATATCGTTAGAAAGTTATGTTCAAATGTTTGCTTGACCTTCTTTTACTATTTATGTGTGCTAAATTCGTCTTTGATGACAAGACCCACTTATTAAGATACATTCTGTATCTAAACATTTCAAGCACGCAATCTACTAATTTCGTTCCAAAGTCAAAAATCATTCTTTTTTAAAAGCTAACGATTTACTGAAAAATATTAATATGGATGTGCAATGATATTCATAATTTACAATGATATACAAAGTTTAATTATGTTACCTTCATGTTATATCTAGCAAATGCTGGTGCCTAAATTGCAGATTTTTACGTAAATTTACATTTTAAGACTATAATAAAAACGATAATTTAGATATTTTATAGACTTTTTTATATTTATCCAATTTCGCAGTTTAAAACTATAAGTACATAAAAATCCGCAGTCTAGCGAAAGTTTTAACGAGGCTTATGTTTCTTATAGGCATCATAAAGCCTAACAGTAGTTAAAATAAAAATCAGTATACTATAATACGAGTATGTATTGTTACAATATTTAATTTTCAGAAATCCCTATTTGGGTTATATTTTTCATTTTGTTGTCATTTGGTTAAAATTACTTTTATTATATTTTATAATTTTAAATTCTCTTTTATTTACTATAAAAGTATAAAACTCCTTTTTTAAGTACTATAATAATAGTTGCATAATTTCAATTACGTAAATAAATTTATATATAGCATGTAAAAAATTCATATTTATACTTACGTATATATATACATATATATATATATATGTCGTATATTAACGTTTATCCTGACATTGAAATACAGTGTTTAAAAAAGAAGAATGTGTTAAATGTTCTGATAAAAGAAAAATATAAAGATTTGAAAATGCTCTCTCAGAGCTCATCAATCAATGCTATTTTTGTGACAAATGCTTCCAACTCACGCTATCTGCGGTAACAGCGTAACTTATTACCTGTCACATAGTTATAAGCGGTTGTAATTCATATTTCTTTTTTTTCCCTTTTATCGAAATTAAGTAGAAATCGATATCTTTCGTACTATATTTGTATAACGACCAATGTTTACTTTTTAAACAAAATACATTTACATTAAACCGTAGCACGTATACAGGATAAGATTTATGTAAAAATAATGAGAATCGAAAAATGTTAAAATTCTTTTTCATTTTATTTGTATTTTCATTTTGTCAAATAGTTACAAATTTTTTAATGAATATTCTTTTCACATTTCGTAACTATTGTAATAAATGTGTATGTCATATGTACAGTTTATTTATGAATTTATATAACGAATAGGTTATTAAAAATTCATTAGTTTTAGAATTGAAACACATAAAAAGTTTTATATATACATTTATGTGAAGAAATAAATTCATTTAAATTTGTATGTGTCTTTATCAATTTGGAAATTATCTGTATGTTCAAATTAAACATTCACAAAATTATTTATGAATTAAAATTGCGGCGGATATACATTTACATAAATTGCACATTATATATATATATATATATATGAAATAGATAAATATATAAAAATACAACTTTATTGATTTTCAGAACGCACAATTATTGAATTTTCACATACAATCACAAAAGTCTATTCTTAAATTAGAAAGCAATACTTTTAAGTGTTAAATTTTGTATTAATTGAATTTGGACATCAAAATAACATTACTCATTGACGTTTAGCGAAATTAATATTTGAATATATAGACTTTCAAGACAAATAATTATTAATTATTAGTTCTAATAATAACTTAGTATTGCTATGCTATAACTAAAATAATAATATAATAATGTAATAATACTGATACTGTAATTAAAGGCTGTACGATGTACTATTACAACTATTAACACAATACCTACTATAATGTAAAATTCGTAGTACAAAAATTTCAATGAATAAAAACTGTTGAAGGATGTATAGAAATTCGAGATACATTTGCATGTTTCTCCACTCAATGCGCAGTGTATTCTTGCGTTGTATTTCTCGTTGATGCACTTGGGAGAAAGTGCGGCATATTATGTTAACCTTGCATCTCGGTCATTGTGCCACTTGCAAGGATGGCTTCTTGGTGACCTTTATTGCTTTAAAGTTGCGCGTTGCTAACTTGTTTCCTGTATGTATATAATGTCTTTTCTGAAATGCAAACTGGTCATAGTGAAATAAAATGAAATGCATATCTATTATTGTAAAAAGAGATATAAATCTAATTGTACCGACGTTTTTCCTCAAAACAGATTTAAGCTTTAAGAAATATTAGAGTATCTTCGTTTTAAATATTTTATAACAGAAAAGGTACACAATTATTATTTTTGTCCATTGTATGTAGGAAATTACATTTGCACTGCTTACAACACTTTCTTCGTTCACTTCGTTCTAAGGAGGTCAACTAACCTACTTTCCATCATTGTTCTTATTCAACCCTATGATTATTACAACAAAGATGAAAAAAAGTGTAAAATAGATGATCTAGAGGATATTTCTTTATTTTCTTTTAAGATTTCTTGCGTTACATTAGATATATCAAATACATATTTTAAATTTTTTATTAGAAATAAATATTAGTAGTGGAATATTAATATAAATTGAATATTTTTTCTCAAAATTGAATGTTGAAATTCACTTGTCCAGAAATATTTTAATAACACGTTTAAAATGGTAACTTATTAAAATAATACGTATAGCGATTGAATAAATAAATTTGCTATATAAATGACATATTTATAAGTAATAATTAATATAAATGTTAGTTTAAATAATAAATTTTTGTTGTTCTTCTATAAAAATAGATGAATACAGAAGAAGATAAGACTTTTCGACGAATGTAATAAGGTTTTTAATTAATAAAGATTAATTGGATAAATTGTGTCGAAAATTTTAATTCTAGTTTTTTAATAATAATTTCAGTTCATAATTGTCCGTACTTACAAAATTAATAGAATTTTCGTATTATATTTAACAAGAAAGTAATATATATAGAATGAACTGCTTATCTGGGATACAAAAGACTGGAGTATTAGGAGACAAAGAAATCCCCTCATTTTTCTAAAAATTAAATATCATATTAATTTCTTCTTGATTATGAAACTAAACAATATTTACTTGGAATATTTTTAGTTATTTTACATAATTGAAAAATTATTATATACATTAAGGGTTCTAAAAGAAGATTATGTCGAGGTATTAAAGATTAATTAAAATGGATTTATAGGATTTTTTTTTTAATATTTAATTGTATTGTATTATATGATGTATACTATTATACTTAACAGGTGAAATTTATACAATACAATATAATATTTTAAATAATACAATAATAATAAATTTATATTTTATATTAATACAATAATAATAATAATTAAATAATATAATATTTTTCTGTGTTGCACCGCGACACATAAATAGTTGTACATTAAAATTCTAGACTATTTATTTTTCATTACACAACGAAACAATTTCAACACGAAAGTGGACCGAAGTATTGAGTAATGTGTTATCAGTATTATGTAAAATCTTCGATAACTTCTAATCAAATCAAGAACAATACGATTAAAATAAAAATACAATTTCTTTTGGCCATACTCCCATACAGGGTACATCATGTTTGTAATTAACGCAATTATTTACGGGAGCATGCGTTTACTGCTTATAGTGAGTAAATACAGGTTCACATAATTCTCACACGCATCGGGATGACTGGTTCGCCTTGCGCCAACCGAGGTTGTAAACTAGCTTAAAGTCTCTCACGGCCTTCAATTCGGAACCCTAGACAATGTGTGCTGGCACGAACGAAATGTGTACACGATACCGAGCTACACTTATGTTCCCAACCAACTAATTAGAACAGGAGAAGAGGCTACATTAGTAGCTCTAACTCTCAAACGTAGAAATTTCAATAATTTTGTGTTTATTATCGAATATAATAACAAAAAAATATTCAATTGAATAGAGCTGAACAATTTTAATTCATGATTGAAGCATAAAGAACTAAATGGCAGAAAGTTTAATTAATACAATCTACCTGGTAATAATGATTCTTTCTTTTAATAAAATATTATATTAAAAAAATATTAAATATTTTATTAAAAAATTATATTAAAATTATTTAAATATTATATTATAATATTGTATTATTTAAATATTAAATATTAATATTAATTTTATTAAGAAATATTTTAATCACCCTGGACATGCTCATATTCATGAAATGTTCATTTTCTCTAATCTCATTTTTTCCTTATTTGGTACAGAAAATTAAATAAGTTACTTAGATCTACGCTCTAGTTAAGTCTTACTACGTTCTAAACGATAACCATAGCCATTATCGTTTAATAAATAACTAGTTACCTATTATTTTAGTCACGCTGTGTTAATCTCGCATACCTTTTTATTTTTAACAAGTTTTAAGAAAAATGTGAGACATATTAATAAGCAGGATTCTATGTTTTAAATGTAGAATTTTTAAATTTAATTCTTAATTAATATCGTTGGGAATCGTAGTAATTTTTGATTTTTATTTAATTATTAGTTTCTGTCATGGAGGCTATAAAATACAAAATAAAATGAAATGCCGTAAATTTTAGTAATTTAACATAAATTATTATAATCATTTCGACTCAACAATACTATATTTAAGGATTGAAATATTCAAAATTTGACCGCTTGTCAAAACACAAATAAAATTGAGATATAAAATTTCAAACACTACAATAAGAAAAGATATTTATTTCTAGATTGCGTATTTTTATAAAAACTTATATTTTAAGAAATTTAAAAAATAGAAACTCAATAGAAAATTGTTTTATATGCAACTTTGTGCCTTCAAATTTTCTATAAATATATAAAAATCTGCAATGTATTTAAACGTTATCGAACAATAACGATAGGAAAATTGAAGAAGTATTTCGTTTTCATTTCAGATGACAATCGCACTGTTCTGTGTCCTGTTGATCGGACATCAAGTTCACGCAGTGGTTAACAAAGCGCAATCGCAAGCGCTGGCCAACAAGGAAGAAGAGAATCCGAACGAAATTAAGGCTGACAAAAGAATAAGCAATTACGGTCCACCTTCCGATGATTACGGACCACCAATTGGATCGAGTATTAAAGGACCAGCGCCGGTTTACGGCCCACCAGAACTAGTAGGTGATCAAGGACCTACACCCATATACCCGCCACCACCACCAGACATTCCACCACCTATCTACGGTCCACCATTAGCTTCATACGGACCACCACGGAATATTAAACCGCTTCACGGTCCACCAAAACAAAGTTTCGGCCCTCCTCTGTCTCCTTTGCCATCGAAGCTAAACTTTGGCTCGTTGAAACTTCACTATGGGCCACCAAAGCAACACCATGGACCGCCATATTCGTTTGGTTCGTTCAGACTGCCGAAACCTCAGTACGGTCCACCATTGAAATTCACATCTAACCAATACATAGCGGTAGGATCCTCGGGTCTTGGACCAACAAAACCGGCGCACGGACCTACTATCCCAGTGCCCTTCGATACCTATGGTGTACCCCCGCAAAAACTGGCTGTTCAGTTTAGTTCACAACCGAGCGACAACTACGGACCACCTCCACCGCCATCGTTTGGAGTGGTACCTGAATTACAATACGGACCACCTGCTGGTGATCTGCACAGACCGCCAGTTCCTCCGCCAGGCGTGCCAGCACCACCTACTCCACCCGACATAAAGTACGATGGTTGGCAACCAATTGCTGGATTGGCCAATCAACAGCCTACGAATATTTACGGACCTCCATCCGAGGAGCACAAGATTATAGACGGTTCATCCTTGGGCCTGCAGCTTCCACATTCTACGAACAACGTCATTGAGAATCCAAACGTGCCGAGCGATTCGTACGGCGTTCCAATTCACAATCCCGAGGCACAGGACTTGAAGACCTCGGTGAAGTCTAATTCTAATGACAATAAAGGATTGCCGCCACCTCCATTACCGGAATACGAACCGTTCCACAACGAAAGCCCGCCAAAGAAGGAACTTCAGAAAGATATCCAAGGTGGGATTAATTTACAGTACGAAGTGCCAAAGGTAGAACCACTTTCAATCGTGAAAACAGTTGGATTCGAATTATTACCTACGAATCCGTCTCTAACCTCGGACCTTACCGCTGGATTGCCAACGTTGAAATTACCTCTGCTTGATACCGGAGTCAATTCAAATTTTGGTAACGGGCACTCTTACGCGTTTCAAAATCTAGGAAACGATTTGTCTCTGTCGTTAAACGGGCCTTCCAATATCTACGGCCCGCCGTTATCAAGCGTTTCATTTGGAAAGTTGAATTCCATTGAATCGGGTATTCCTTTGCCACCTCCGGCGCTCGACTCTTATGGTGCACCTCCTCTATCATCTTATTCACCTAATGGTCCTTATCCTGCTGCCGAGGCAGGTCGAGCATCCTCCTTCTCCTCCTTCGGACTACACGGCAATGTACTTTTCAAGCAAAATTTGCAACACTATCGTCCCCCTGGATCCTTCAGACATCCACTGTCACCTCCAGGTATCCTGATTCCGCCAAGGAATCGCGAACCGATCAAATTCAAAGAATCCATTCCCAGCGGACTTTTGACTAACCTTAATCGCTATTTGCCACCGCTGAGACACACGGAGCTAGCTAAAACGCCAAAAACTTACCTTTCACCTTTGTCGTTCGAGCAACAGTTACCCATCCATAACGCTCCAGTCGCTTTCAAGAAATTACCTAGCGTCAGCTTGAACTCACCAATGGCGGCCCCGAACGCTCAGTATGGAACGCCATTGTCCTTCGGTGATTTTAACACTCCAGCGCCGGTGTTGACGTACGGAGCGCCTAACTTTGGACCCGCTTCTTCCTTCGTCTCTAGCTCCGCCGGCTTTGGCAGCAATTTGTACGACGGCATCAGCAACGCTATTACCACCACGTACGGCACTCCGGTTGTGAATTTACCGTTGTCGACAGGTGGTGGACACGATTGCGGCCTCCAGCAAACGGGCCCTGGCACGCGGTATAGCTTCGAAGATCTCGGAAGTCACTCGTTGAATATCGGACCAAGTTTTGGCGCGGCTCTCCCCGCTGACCTGAACCAGAATTCGCTTTTCAAAGTGGACTCTTTATCGAACGCTTTGAGCGGATTGGATAACACACAGTCAGTTGGTCAGCTGAGCCTGCAGAACTTCGATCAGCCTAAAACGAATCTGAAAGACAGTTACGGCAGTTCGATAGGCGTGAGTTACATCGCTCCTGGGAACGCGGACAATGTCGTGTCCAGTGATCACAGTCAATCGACGAACGTGCTCTCGGCACTACCTGCCCTACAATCTCAGCACTCGTTCTCCTCGAACGCTCATTTCCAACGAGAGGACAATGGAATTAGAACTGAAGCTTTGACTGCGGGCTTAGACCTAAGTCAAGCGAAGAACCTAGCCGCGAACGAAGTGGATGCTAGTCAATTTCTGAACACTCACGAAGGTAGTGAAGCTCTGTCCCTGGTGAAGGGATTGACAGCGAACGGGGACGGTTTCGAGGTTCAGGGTTCCAAGGGGACGTACACGTTGCAAATCCAAGCTGCCGATGGAGGATTAGGGACAGAGAATTCAGATGGTAGTATCAGGCACGATCAGGTGCTGTCTAACGGTCTCTTGCAAGATATACTCGCGGCTATCGAACAGCCTGAACAAGGACAGATACAAGTTCAGGGTCATCCGGAGGAACAACAGTTGCAACACGTGTATAGTAATTTACCGCAGGCTGGCGATACGGAAGTTCATAAAGGACATTACATCACTGTGGAACAGAATAATCAGAGGAAAGATTCCAACGCTTTGCTTGGACAACCTGGTGACAATACCGAGGCTGAATCGAACAAAGAAATATCCACGAAAAAGGAAGGTGTTGCTCTTTTCTTCAACAATCAATACGGTGACTCGAGGAAGGAGATAAGATCGGTGACGAAAAACGAGAACGTGGCAGCTGTTTTCTCGAACGATAGGAAGAATGCTAGCGAGACAAAGTTTTCTTAAATCGTCTCGTTCGTTTCGAAAATACTTTCGTTGATAGATTTGTTGGTGATGTATGATAATTTATAAAACGAGCTTCGTTTTTTTTTTTTTGCATTACCAAGTTATTCACCAAGTGCTGCCACAATACTACGAGATGATTAAGATGGAAACTTTAAACGTTTCGCGTAGAGGTTATTGATTAAAGTCATTAAGCTAAAGACTATTTTTAATTACGAAATATTTAAATTTTATATGATATATGGATGTTATAGTTACAAATGTTGACGTTCGATTGTTTGCGTCAGATAGATTACAGTCTACAAGTGAACTTGAATTATTCTTCGGGTCATAATGGTTATTACTGATTATCAATCCGTCAATAACATCTTTACATTTCATTTCAGAGTATGCCAAAATCGTGAGCAAATCTCGATTTGCGTAACATTTTCGTTTCCCTCTTCGCCAGGAAACGAAAATAATGTTCGTTTTTTGGTAAATATGAAGGTGATGCAATAATTATTCGTAATGTAAAATTTATTAGATAAACAATAGAGATTTTACAACAATGTTATTCTGAAATATAATCCCCTTGCTTGTTAGTATAACATTATTTTTTAGTAATTCATTCGATCCATCTTTATAGCCTGAAAAGAAAGTATTTTTTATTAAAAAGCAAGTCATGCATATATTTAATTCTTTGCAGCCAGTTTTAATTTATTAATAACGTTCATATTGCATTAAAAATTTTCTTTGATACTTCAAACTATGAAAATAACGGCACATTACTTTTTTTTTTTTTTTATCAAAACGAAGTGATTCAGCCATTGTTAAATTACATTTACTTCAGGCAATTACAATAATTAGATCGTTCAGTTGAAAATAGACAAATGGGTTATTTGTGATTGAACAGAAATCGTTTCAACTTACAATTAATTGATATTAAATTTACAAGGATAGTTTTGAACAACTTAAACAGAATAACTACGCTATTTTCTTTCTGTTTCTTTTTATTCTGTTTCATTTTTTTTCATTTTTTGTTACTATAGAATGAGCTGTTCAAAATTAACTTGTACGTTTAAACTTCTTTTCTTAAATTTATTATTATGTATATATTATTGCGTAAAATTTGTACAACCATAAGCATTTTTTAATGCTGCAACCAAGATAAATGATATTAATAATTATTGAATCACTTTCGTATATTGATGATTGATTACAAAACAGAACGGTCGTTTACTCGAGAAATTTTCGTCCCTCGGCAAAGCAATGATCATGTAACGCAGACGTCATCACGTGAGTCCCTTTCTTGTTTCTCTCTTTTCACGTTCGTAAAAGCAGATCCTACCTTTTACGAGTTTAATTGCGACACAAGGCGGAGATACGAAAGTCCTCGAGTGTTCTTCCGTCCCGTTCCCGAAGAACCGAAGACCATTCTATGCTCTTTTCACTCGAAAACGCTTCAGAAGATGGAGAGGTTTCACGTGAACGAAAGCAAGTAAAAGTATCGAAGCGATCCTTTTTTGGGGTCGACGAGTAATCGTGTCATGGCCATTCCCGTGAACCATTCGTCTCATGGTGCGTTTAGACCAAACGAACAAATGCTCGTTCATTCCTCTGCTCTGATGGAACTCGAATTGAAACGAACGTTCGCTCGGTAAGTCGTTCATCGAACGATCGCTTACGCAGATTCATATTTTTGCGAATGTAAAAAATTAAATTAAAAAATAGAACCTAGATAGAAAATCGTCATTGACATTCTCTGACCAGAATTTCATTTATTTATACGAGTAAAAAACCATTATTTAATTGTAGCTATTTATTCCAACATCAAATTTGGGAACTAACAATTGTAAATAAATTATTTGGTATTTTTGTAATTTATTACATCGATGAAATATTTATTTATATGAACAAATGCACATTGATAAGATAAGAAGCGTACTTTGAATTGCGTTTTCTGAATTTTATTCTGAAAAAACACACTCTTTTCGAATTGCGTCACTGGGTGTGATATGTACTTTATGCATTTCAAATTCTCCATAAAATAATGTGCAAAAATCCACAGTCTGTTAATAACTATAAAAACAAGTATTCAAGCTCGTATCCATTGTAAACATAGATTACGCTAAACGAGCACCGATTTGCTCGAGGCTGTGAACAAACGAGCATTCTTTCCTTTGATTTAAACGCACCATCACGAGAGAGCCAACAAATCTCACGTAGAACCGTCGCTTTTGGACTCGTTTGACGCACACGCGTCTAACGAGACGAGAATCCCATGGCAAACGTTTTGCAATATCGTTCGATTCAGTTCGGCTCGGTAACAAATCGTTGCCGTTCGAGGAATAAAAGGCGAGGAGACGGGCGTATCGAGCAACTTTCATCGTTGATGCTCGTGCACGTGATCGAACGGGGACACCGGTCTCTCGTTCACTTCCACATCTTTAACCTTCACCGAGGTGAAAGTTCAGAACCTCGTCTAACAGCTTCACAGGTAATGATACCTATCTTTCACGGGGATCTCGTTCCGAGTGAAACGCACTGCTTCACTTTATAAGCCGTTCAACGAACGCGATACACACGGTTTTGCATACCTTTGTGACAGTAACATATATATATATATATATAACATATATGCATATATCTAGTCCGTTGTTTCTCGATGAGATATGCTCTATCCAATTATATACCTGCATCAGAGGGGATGAGTTTTTAGGCGCCTCGGATTGCTCGAAGTGCGCTAATCGTATTGAAAATAGAAACACTATTACGTCGGTACGCGAGTCCGCAACTTTAGCGAGATCTTGTTAATTGTAGTACGTTCTAGCGGTAACGCTGGACGCTTTTAGGCGCAGCTACATTCGACGCGATCTTTCACCGTTTAGAATGGTAATTAGCTTGCTATTAAATTTATCCGCATACACGTATATTATATTTTCAGAATAGAGAAGAAGGTGATGATTAAATTGCGGATTTTTAGGCATTTTAAAATTTTTATGGACGTAACTGGAAAAATGAAAATAGTAATATAATACAATACAATACAATAATAACTAATACAATAATGAATATTCTATTTTATATATTTCTTTGTATTACATATGTTACGTGAAAGTTTGCACTTTTCAATTTCACATAAATGCATAAAGAACCACATTCTAGTGATAATATAGAATTCTGTCTCATTCTTGGGAACGTTTTTTAAAATTCTTATCATTATTGTTAAAAATAAACTTTTCTGTTTCAGAGTTTTAAGAACGTAGTTTTCATGTAACCAATATTATAGCTTGTATTTATGTGTAGCAAATTTCAAGTGCTTCTTTCTTATCTGTCAGATCAATGACATTTTTCTTATGATAAATCCGGATTTTCATTTTGGAACACTTTTAAAAATCCTTGCTAATATATCAATGTTTAAAAATCATTCAAATCTTTCTTATATACTTTGGAGACTAATGATTCCATTAAAATATTATTCTCAATAGTTCCATTTTATCACCTCTTTCTCTACAATATTTATAACACATATATTGTTAATGTAAGAAATTTTGCTTAATAGAACGATTGTAGAATGTCCTTCTAAGTGGAGGCATTTAGAAGTATAAGCACCCAAAGATACACGAGTCATATTCGCGTGAAGAAGGCATTAAAATCCAGCCACCCGATACGTTGATAACCAATGTGATCATGAAGCTGAAGTGCAACTGGCCAGAGACATAGGTAATAAAATGTTAACACGTTCGCGTGTACGGTCATCGACACGTGCTTAAAATCGGCTGCATACCGCAGCGTGTACACGCATACCCATTCCGTATACCCGGAGTTAATCTTAAACTTCTTCTACTTTTATAGTTGCTGCCTGGCAAATGGTTATGCATAACTTGGTGTATTGCAGATACGTAAAATAAGTAGAGCGTATAAGCTTAAGAGGGATGCTCATTGTTAAGAAATACGCAGTGACGATGCTGCCAAGCCATAAAACACGTCAACTCGCTCCTAACTTCTATCCACCTCGATGTACTTCCTTCCTTCTGTCTCTCTTCCTTTTTTTTCATTTTTTTAATGGATTAATTTATTATTTTATGTACGTAACGTTTTGTGCATGTGGCGTTAACGTTAGCGTTACGAACGATCGACGTTGAACATGGCGCGCGTACGATTGTATTTTTTTATATGTATACGTACACATGTTTACGAGGTTGCGTTAAGTATGTAAATATACGTTCTATTTGTAAATAGAAGATGGATCTTATTTCGCATTCCGCTTTTTTTTTATTCCTGTCTCCTGTTAAAAATAAAAAAGTGATCGAATTTTTAAGAGAAGTTGCTTACGTTTGTAGCTTTCTTGAAAGTAATGTTGATCAAATTGGCTCGTTAGATTCGGCAGGAATCAAAATTTTTATCTAATCTAATTGCTATCATGACGATTTTAAATCAGTTTTTATTTTCTAATCTAAATTTTTTTACCATAGGCCAATAGTTTTGTTAAGAGTTTCTGACTTTTGATACTTAAAGTGAGAAATCAGTTTCAATTAGAAATAGGAGTACTAAAAATATATGTACATATATTTGAACTTATTTGACGATATAAAAATCACATGACACTACAATAGCATTGATATTATTATTTCCTAATCAGAAATTTCTTCTTTTCCGCCATAAAAAAATTTTACTTTTCTTATATTTCGAATGAACTGAAAATCATATTATGACGTTATAATAACGTAATTTTTACGATTAGCATTAAGAATCACATGGCTCCAACTTAAACGTTACCAACCATTGATAATAAAATAAATTACATGCTAGTCAGAATTTTTTTTTTTTATATGCAGAGTTTTGATTAGTTTCTTTGTAGTATGTATCTTGAGTGAACCCGATTCGTTACTTTGTTCCCTAAAAATCACACGACGCCGCAATAACGTCGTCGCTCACTAATCTTGGCTATCATACGACTAGACTGTGCAGATTCATTTTTTAGAATATGACTATAAAAATAAAACCTCGAAAATTACATAGTAAACCGCAGTTAAACATTAGTTTGCTCTGAAAGCCAGTTATGTGTGTATGAATACATGAATTTCCAAGCATCTGGCGCTCCGTTTATCTCGATCGTGGTGTTTTCCCTTCACGCTGGCCGTAATCGCAACTTTCAGTGACCGAGATTCACGTTTCGGGATCACGGATTTGTTACCGGATCATCTTTCCTGGTAACAATTTTAAAATACTGCTAAAAAAACGAGTTTCACGAGTTTCACAATTAGTTTAGTAAGATTATTTGATAAAATATCTTTGAAGTTAATTTAAAAGTTCTAATGAACGGCGAATGTTTATGCAAATGTTGAGAAATGAGACTTTGCATCATCAGTTTAAAAGAGCAACCTAACAAACAAACTAAATCTTTCAGGTTTAGAAACAAGAAATATAAAATTAAGAAAATTATTATTTCACTAATAGAAACATTAATTTTCATTTAAATTCAATTTAAATTATTGAAAAAAGTAAATATTTATTGGTTATTTGTCTATAATTTAACTTACTCATATGTAAGAAAATTCATTTCCCTTTTAAATTAATGATAGGTATAAATTTTGTCAAGTTTAAAATATTAAAAAAAAAAGAATTATTTAATTAATTTATTTAATTAATTTATTTTACTTACTTATTTATTTTAATTTATTTATTAGCTAATTAATATAAGAAACATTGTATTAATAATACTTTAACATTGTTAACATTGTTAATAATATTTTAGATTACTTTTTTAGTAATATAATAATAGTAGTAACAAGTTCACTAAATTAAATACCTATAAAATGTCCGAAATTTTAATGTATTAGAAATTTTACAAATGTTTGTCAATCGTACTTCTCTCTTTCTTTGGCTGTTCCCTTTAAAAATTTTGTCCTTTTTATATTCAATACAAAATAAAACTTTATAAACTATAATCTAATTACAATATAATATATTATAATATTATAATAAATATTATAATATATTGTAATTCAACTATTTCACTTAAATATACACTCATCACATATTTATGCGTCACTTGTTTCTCTTTCATCAAAAGTACAGTCGCTGAAAACGGAATAAGGAAGAATGGTTTAAAACGGTCACCAGCCTGTACCCCAGCTCGTAACATATGTAAATTAATCTACGAAATCTCGAAAGTGTTTATTAGATGAAAACGAATAGGCACGATGTTCGCCCGGCAGCACGATGCACAAACGAAAACGTAGGAGGAGAATTAGGCATCTGCCTCTAAGTAGGATTACGGTTATGTAAATGAAAGGATATCGTGGCAGTTAGATTAGCACGGACAGTTAGCGTGTCCCAGTGCTAGTCGAAATTGCTTTTCACACATTTTCCATCGTTTCTTTCCCTACAACCCTTCGACCTTACACGCTTCTCTTTGTTTCCTCCATTATTCCGTACTTTGCGTAGACAATGCGATCATAAGGTTTCCTTCTCAAACTGAAACTCCAGTGAAGTATGGGAATGTTCGCACGTTTTCGGTTATAAAACCGGGCAAGCACTGAGAACCGCGAAGATTTCTGGTTAATTTGCCACGAAGACGCGTTAATTGTTCGTTCTGACAATTTTCGGCGTCTTTGCGAACAACCGCTGATTGTTCAGTAATACAACTAATGAATGAGGGAAATTTACAATTAGTATTGTAAATTTTAAATATTCGTTATTGCACCCTGTAAATATTAGGATTATTGCATTTAAATTTTATTGTATTAATTTATTAGTGAATTGTCTGTTATGTTGCTTTCATATAATATTTTTATTACAAATGTATAACTGTCTGCAAAGTAAAATTGCATAATAGCGAATGCAATTGTAAAAATTTTTTATTTTTAATAATATTATAGTCGATTATATTTAATATTCTTATTTACCATTGTCTTATGATATAACATGATGATGAATGTAATTATAAAAACAACACTTACATTTGATATTATACTTGTTACGGTTTCTTTGATATAACATGAGCACAAATATAATTATAACATCGACAACGAATTAGAATAATTATATTTAATAGTTACCATTATCTACGAAATAATATGTAATTGTATCAATAATAAATAATAAATGTAATGATGTAAATAATAAACAAATATAATTATAAAAATGACAATAAATAACAATAAATAATAATGTTTAATATGTATATACTACCATTGTTCTCCCACATGAAATTGTTACTGTTATTAATTTATATAATAGTTTCCTACTATGTACTTACGTTATAAATAAATTTCTCTTTTATAAATAAATTGCCTTTTCATTCTAATACTTGCCAAATGTACCTTGCTCGTTACGAAGTCGAAATGCTTCGCCATTTTACGGATATTCAAGAATCCGGGCAACTCGTGTATCATTCTGCGTCGTTTGCAAGGTAAATCCATGCTTGTTCCACAAATTATGATTGCGCGCTTTAATCCGATCCCTCGTTGCTCGTTCTTTCCGAAATATTCCTCCAGCTCGCTTCCTGCCGCTTCGTTACGAAACAGGACGCATCCGCATACAAGGCAGGAATCCATGTCGCGAAATACCGGCCCCCAAGATAGGATCGTCGCGCACGAAAGACACGCGAGCACAGCGTTCTTCCACGGAACTTTCGTAACCGTGGCGAGTCTGAAGGCTCGTTCGGATTAATCAGGTTGGGTTAATTAAATTGAGTATAAGTCACGTGGATTTGCTTCGAATTTGTGTCACCTACATACGAGACAAGTGATTTCAATATTTTATACGATAGTACTGTGGGAGAATCAAGAGAAAATCAGTCAGGAAATTGTATATATATATAATAAAAAGTTGTTAATTGAAAATTGAAATATAAATTTTGTTTGCTTTTAAAAATTTTGTCACACTTTTTTGTTATCTGTTAAAGCATGATAAGTAGACTTATCAGAAATCACTTGCTAAATTTCAATCGTCCAATTAACATTATACATAAACAATTTCTTTATTACTATATTAAAGTTAAAAACGTTTTGCATTGTAAGTTCCTTTAAATTTTCAAAATTGATTAATCGTGAAATTAAATTCACGGAATTAGAATTAATTACGAATTTCATAAAAGAAATTTTGTACCTTATTAGGACACTTTTAAGTATCTTCACAAAAAGATGGATTATTTCATAAAGGATTAAATCAATGTTGGTAACAATCAAAAGAAAATATACCTTCATTTCACAGGAATTCATTTATTGGGTTGGCAACTAAGTCATTGCCGCTTTTGTCGATAGATTCACTCTACACTTTCTTTTGTTTTGTTAACGTGGTCAGAGCATCTAACCTATATTTTTTTCTTACTGTGTGGACTTCTACTTTTAATTAGTAAAAAAATTATATCGATTAGTTCTTTAGTTTTGTTTTTATCCCAATTTAAAAATGGAAAAACAGGACGTGCACTTCCGACACATTTTATTGTATTACTTCCGAAAAAGCAAGAACGCATCGCAAGCACAAAAGAAGTTATGTGCCGTATATGGAGATGAAGCCTTAAAAGAAAGGCAGTGTCGAAATTGGTTTGAAAGATTTCGTTCTGGTGATTTTTCACTGAAAAATGCACAACGATCTGGCCGCCCAGTCGAAGTGGATGAAACCCATATCAAGGCCATTATCGATTCAGATCGTCACAGCACAACACGAGACATTGCAGAGAAGCTCAATGTATCGCATACATGCATTGAAAAAAAATTAAATCCCTTGGTTATGTCAAGAAACAAAAATTCTGAATTTTCCTTCTTATTTGAAATCGGCAATGACTTAGTTGCCAACCCAATAATAAAGATACTCGCCATCTCTGCATAAATATTCACAACGGTTCGTCGGGAACACCTTCGATGGATACGCGACTTAAAATACCCTTTGGTAGGTGGAAACTGCTTCGCTGAACGGACGTGTTAAGACCGAAGAAAGACAAAATGGCGTAACTCGGTCGCTGCGTGTCAACAACGACAACGATGAGGACGACGTCGAAACGTGAATTTTGTTAGCGTTCAGACAAGCCCGAAGGAACCGTAACGACTTCCTTCTCCGTGTAGCTTTAATCGAGAGCCGTATCAGCCGGTTGTTGGCTGTTCTCGTGGAAGGCTGGTGACGAGAAGGGATTGCCAGAGATCTCGAAGGAAGGTTTTCACGGGTAGCCAGGGGGAACGTATGCATTTCTCGCGGAGCTCGGAAGTGCTTTATTTCCATAGTGAGTCCGTATCCGTACACACCGACAGTCATACTGATCTCGAGAGGTACGTCGTTGCCTCCTGGGTGGTATATACTGGGGGAATATAAGGCGACTCGAAGAAGAAAAAGAGAGGGAGGCAAGAGTCTCTAGCGTATCGTTGGTCGGTATGCTTAGCGCAGCTCGTTCGCCGAAGGCGAAATTGTCTTTCTTTCAGAATGGCGAATAGTCGCTAAAAGTAGAATGTAAGGAAATAAAATAGCCCCGCGGGCAAACTCTCCTAGGAGGAGCTGCATGGAGAAATTACGTCAATCACCCGCTGTTCTTCAGAATTAACGTGGATCTATTTCGATCTCGTCCATTTCGATCGCCACGCTAACATGAAACATTAAAATTATCGACAAATTTTAATATTTATCATTTAAGTCGAAATATGGAACATAGTACTAAATGATACCAAAAACATACCAATTATTGCTACACTCCTAGTTTTTGACAATAACTTCAATTGCATTATTTTATTATGTTAAATGCGCAGCTATTCTCGAAAAAAATCTTTATAAATAAAAATTTATATTTTATATAAAAATGATAAAAATCTGCGAGAAATGTTTCCAAAGAATAAAATTATTAAAACAGGGCAATTATGTATTTCTTTTTCTATAGATACGACAGGAAACTTGTCATTTAATCTCTTGTTACAATTATAACTAAATTTTTAGTATTATACTATTCCGTCTATAATCTTACTATTACACTTAAAGAATAGTTTTTTTTATATATTTTAAAAACGATCGATAAATTACACATATATATATATATATACACATGAAATGATATAAAATACAATTTATATTTTTCACGATGATATTGTAAAATGAAACTATTTGTGTATCCAGCAAAAGGATATTATCACCCTACAGATGTGATATATCAAATTTCCAATAAATATTCATGCTTCTAACACATTTCCTGTCAAACCGATTTTTTATCATTTTTCGTTCACGCTGGATAGGTCACGCTCTATGTTGTCAAAATCAACAATTCCTGCTATAGCTTATAATGCTTATAATAGAATATTTCTCCTACAACTTATAATGTTTATAATAGATAAAGCTCTGAATAAAAGAAATTTAGAATTATTAATGTTGTTTGTTACTGGTATGTATGCATATATATGTATATAATTTTTATATTAAATATTTTTTTTCAAAGACAGATATTTTTTTATCAATTTTATATGATAAGATGTGTATTATTGTATCTATCCATAACACTTGTAAATATTTTATAAAAATTATGTCTTATTATTGGCCTTACAAACTTACGAACTTTCTTCTGGATACTATTATAAATCATCTGTTATCACAGAATCACTATTTATGAATATAATAAAGTATAATACTAATTAAATTATTATTATGATAAATATAATAATATAATAATATAATTTAATGAAGTATACATCTTAACATTATAAAATAATATTAATTTATTTCTTATTAGGCTAGTGAAAGTAACACAAAATTAATTAAATACAGCAATGAGGTATACGAATAATTTATTATTGATATATTTAATATATTTAATTTCTTATTATTATATTTTACTTTATAATAATGTTTAATTTTATTTAAATTTTATTTGGCTTCGCAAATAGCTTTACCTAACTTTCTATGGATTACTCATTCCTATCTAGAATTAGGCAAATTTAAGTATACTTGACAAAGTCTTAAATCCAATCTTTTCGAAAACGATTTAATAATGAAACAATTTTCGAGTCATTTTCTTTATATGAAACAATCTTCAGATCAAAACCACTTTGCATAACTATAATTATATTCTGTAAAATATTTTTAAAAATATTTGTTAAAAAATGAAATTATAAATGTTAATTTGTCTACATAGATTAACATGCGAACATGATGACACATGATTCATAAGCTCGTTGATGCAATTGTCCCATGTTACAGAATGTCTATTGGAACTACACGTTAATAGAGGCTGTGAATGTCACTTGCCAGATGATACTCCAATTAGCTGCATAATTGAGAAATATTGAGAATTTAAGGATATGACAACTTTAAATGGACACGCATACAATTTCTCATTAAGTTGGTCGAGTTAGCGATACACTATTTCATTTGCATAATTAATTTATTGCTGGATGAGCCGTCACAAGTGACAGCCGAGAACGATAATATATTGTTGCTTTGGTGTCAGGTAAATGAAATCCCAGCTATAAGTCTTACGCTTTAAGTTCTATATTTATTTTTTATATCATAAATTTAATGTTAATTAAATGTCAATTAAATTAAAATCAATACTTAATTCAATAAATTAATAAATCAAATGATTAATAAGTTAAATGATTGAGCTTTTCTCCAATGAAATAAATATATGAAATTGTAATGTCTTCTACGTTCCTTCTGTTATATTACTGTTAAAATTTCGTGTAACAAGCCTACATGTTCGAATTGATAGTTTTAATAATAATAATGTTTTCTATATTTTAGTAATAATTAATTACTCTTTTAGTAACATATATATATACATTATTCTAATTAATGTAACAAATTTATAGTCTTATTATCTGTAACAATTCCAATTTCTTTTCAACGATAATAACATGTAGAATACTTGATAACATAATAATGGAAACTTTTAATTAAATAATTAATATATACTTTAAATAGAACCAAGATTTATCAAAGACAATATAACATTGCCAATTATTTCTTTGAAAATAATGATGTATAAAATTACAATACAATAGTAGTATAATATAATAATAGAAACTACTTAATATATATAAAACTTTCATTCAGCGTATCAAATTTATATAGTTAAAAGCAAAGACGGTAAATACTATTTCAACGATTAATTATCAATTCACCGCGAACATTTCCATAAAATAATCTTCGAACCAAATTAGAAAGGGAAAATAAAAAAAACATTTGCGTGAAACGATAATCGCGGCGCCGCGGGATAATTGCCAATCGAAATAAAACTCCGCGCGGAGGGAGTGAAAGCTCCTACTTACGCGGTGCTTTCAATTTCTCGTTGGGATCTTTCGTTCTGTTCCCGCGCGTTTAGCCGCGCGCCACCTCCTTCATCGGTGAACGTATACAATGATTCTCGGAAGATCTCTGGAATTCATAGACGTCGGCCGGAATATTGTTCCGCTTGATCGATCGACAGTTCAACGGGGTTAATCGGAAAATCTCCGTACAAAATCCGGCCCCAAGGGGGAGAGCGACGGCTACGGGACGAGTGGAGTATACACGCTGCGTAACAACGAGAGGGAAAGATGACAGACGACGATGCCGAGGTGCGACGGAGCGCGAGAACAGAATGGTGACGGAAGGAACGAGCGGCTCGACGCTTTAAACGGAAATAGAAAGAGTGTGAAAGAGAGAGGGAGGAAGGAAGAGCGAAGTGAAAGAGAATGTGAAAGAAATAAAAAGAGAGAGAGAGGCCGCGAGATAGATAAAAAGAGAGAAAAGAAAAGCGAGAACAGGAAGAGGAGGAAGGAACGAGTCTAGAAGGAATTCCATAAAAATCGGTGAAATATGCATAGTACCGAGGAACGTGGAGGAGCGTCGCGACGTCGTCGAGTGTCCCGGGGGAAACTGGAATCCCAGCACGAAGAAGAGAACGAATTGCAAGCGGAAGAAAAAGAGCGAGTGGGAAAGGAGGAGGTAGGAGGTGTGGAAGAAGAGTGGCAGCAGCGAACGACGAAGGAAGAAGACGGTTGAAACGAGAGTTAAAGTAGGGGAGTTTCAGGGGAGGTGGCGCGCGACAGATAAAGGAAAAGAAGGTCGGGAGAGCGAACATTTGGAACGTCTCTTCGAACGAAATCTAATTTCGGTACCCGCGACGAAACTAAGCTATTTTCCCCGCAATATGCACGCGCGACTCTGCGCACGAGCGTTTCGCCGATGTTTTTCACCCTTTCGTGTGAACACTCCCTTCCCTTGTCACGTTGGCCCTCTTATCATCGGAAGAGTTGAAATTTTTGTGCGTTTCTATGGAACGGGGTAGATAGATAAAGTTTCTCCTGTCATGATTTGTCGTTTACTAAACAGTCGACGTGAATTTTTTAATGTTCGGGCGTTTTCAAGCGTTGACGTTTCGTATGTGGTTTTGAAAGAATATAGAATTTATAGATATGGATTTTAATATGTTTGCAAAGGACCCTTACACAATACGTGTGATCATTAATGACGAACCGTTGCATGTAAGAATTTAATTCATTAAGGATTATTGAATTACTGAATTATCACTTCAATAATTTCTTTATATCATTTTATATTATTGAATTCTGTTTTTTAACATTGTGACTATGGAAATGAACTCCATGGATTTTCTTTGTTTCTAGTTAGATGCTATACAATTTTTTGAAATTCAAAGAAAATGAAGTATTCATGTAATAAAATAATAGTATTATGTGACAAACACGTTCAGTCATAACTTAAAAAGATCTTAATAAAATATATGTTCTACTTACTTGTAAAAAATGTTCATAAAAGAGTTAGATTCAAATTTTGTAAAATAAATAAAAATAGGTTCCGCAGTCGTTTATTTAATAATCGATGAAATTCAGTTGATAATAGTTTTTTCAATGATAGTTCCTTCAATTGATATTAATTTGATTTATTTGATTAAATTAAATTGCAATTTATTTAATTACAATTGATTTATACACTCTTGAAACACTAAAGTGTAGAAGAAATGTTCTGTTTGTGAGATGCTTGTGTAAGTAGTAGAGGAAACCCAACTTGCGCCCAACCTGTTGTACAGTGCTTACGTAGACAACTCTTAGACAAATATACGAGACAAACTTTGAACGCGTTTGCATTGCCATACAGTGGCAAGTGCTTAGATAGAACTTTCCTCGAGTTGCAATCACCGATGTTTATCGGTCAAATCAATGGACTAAAACACGGAATGATTAATTATTTCTCTACAATTACCTTTTCAGTGACATTTAAATGATTAAACTGTAGGAAATATTATTGTAACTTACAGAGGATATACGCTACAGTTCAATATGCATGTAAAAAAAGAAATTGGGAAACTACATTTTATTTGTTATACATATTTTATTTTATATTCATTACAATTTTAAATACTCACGTATTTTATATTATTCTATTTTTGTTTTATATTTATTTACAATTATATTTGTTTATATTTTTATTGATCACACGTGAAGTCGTATAAAATAATTTAATATTTAAAAATAATATAATGTATGTATCTCAAAAATTACAAACAAGAAAAGACTAAATCGCTAAGGCAAATATTTGATTCCGAGGTTCTTTCGTTTCTGCTGCTCCTCTATCTAGAAAATACTCTCGTCTTCCTTACTTCGTGATCAGATTCTCTAGAATGTTCCTGTTCTCATACAATATTATGTTGCTTGCTATTTCTAAACTCTCTCACGCGTTTCAAACATTCAATCCTGTGATATCCGATACTTATGTGATTTCGAATCATTGGTTATTTTTGATCACGCATATTTTTATTATTTTCTGTGATCATATCTAGGCCAAGTTTCTATTACAAGGTGTATTATCAGGTGTATATCATTGCATTCTGCAAGAGACATATTTTATTATGTATCGGACTCAGTACTTTATATGACTTCACGCTTTTATTTCACACAAACTCCAATTTTTGTTCCTTCTTATAATTTACATTTATTTCCAATTTAATCCTATAGCACTCCTCGGATCTATGTGATTTGAAATGAATACTATAATTCAATAGAGATTATTAAAATATACGTGGTTTTAAATATCTGGATTTAATAGTAAAAAATACTTACACGAATGATGTCTCTTAATTTTAATAAACCATATACTACCATAATTATAAATTAGAAACTTTTATCTTCAAAATGTCTCATGTTTTTAACAATACGATGTAATTATTCGATACAAAGTACTGTTTTGATTAATTAACACTTTCTTTTTATTTGCTTGGATCTCTTTCTTTTTTCTTCTCATTCTATGCACTTCTAAAAGGAAAGTAGGTTTTCAAGACTATTGAATGTCATTTAGTATCTCTTGCATATTAAGTGGAAGAATCTTGTTTAGCAAATTGAGAAATTCGTTTCATTTGGGATTATGAAAGTCTTAAAATAAAATTTAGTTTAATTACTGGATCAAATCAGTTTTGCATTCTTTGGAAAATAAAATAAACGTACGACAAATTTTCTAAACTAAAAGTAGCTTAAATTAGAGCTATTGAACTATTACTAGAATTGAAATGTATGGCTGCAAAGCAGTATATGTGTTCTTTCTTTCAAAAGTGATACAATTGTGTACTTTTATTGCAATATTTACTGTTTTCTATATTTGTACTATCATTTTTGGATATTCATTTCATACAATGCAATATTACTTGTCGTTAAGATACTTTATGTACATGTGTACACATATATTGTATATAAAATACAAAAAAAGCATGCTCCCTTTTTCATTTTCTACAACTGATAAGATATAATTTTAAAGGATTGAATAAAAGTATTAAGAATATAACTAAAATAAAATGTAATTTAATATAATAAATTTAATAAAATTTAATAATTAATAAATAACAAAAATGTAAACAATTTGCAGAAAATAGAAAATTTTAAGAAAAATTTTATTTTAGTCTGTTATAAATATGCAAATTAAATACGTTTTACCATAAGGTAAAATTTAAATGCTGAACGTTGTTGTTTTGATGTTCAGTGAAATTCCATTCATTTGAACGAAATTTTATTTCGTGCCCGATCAAATGAACTTCTACCTATTGAATCCATTTATTTAAACGTGAATTCCTACACGGACGAAAAATCGTAGATAATGGGACTCAATGAATTCCAATTATTTGGATTGCTTGTCCTCGTAAATAGAATTCTACTGCAGAGAATATACTCTTAAAAAACTTGTAATTAAAATATTTATCTTAGTTAAATTTGTAATTATTTAATTGATTAATTAATTTTGAACATATAATATTTATAAATATTTAAATTAATTTCAATTTAAATATTACAATATTTAATCTTAAAATAATGCATATAAAATTATATCTTGCAACAGAATTATTTCCCAAATTTTTTCTTTTTCTTCTGAACTTGTAACTTCTCTTGATACTATAATACACTGAAAAATTCTGACTTTTATATGAAGAATCTTTTGTTAGAATTTGAAGAATATTAAAAGATATATATTTCGAGATTTATTTTCGACTAAAACATAAACATGTTTCATAATTTCCGCATTTTAAAAACAAGTGAGTTGAAAGAAGATGACGTTTTAAAATTATACCTTGCAGAGTATTTTAATCAGTAGCCGTTCATACAAATTTTTATCTTCTAATCTGTAGCAGTAAAGCTGAGATTAAGAAAATACTGCATTCATGTTATTTATGATAATATTAAAGGAATATCTCGATTTTAAAATTGCTTTAGCAATCCAGAGGGATGGTATTGTTCTATTATTTTCTTTATGTAATCTTATATTATATAATTTTCTCGATATAATCTTATATTTTACAATAAAAGAAAAGAAAACATTGACTCATTGCTTTATAATTTTTAAAGTGTCTGTAGTATTTATAAATTTTATCAATTGTTATCGCGTTTATACTGTACAAAATTATAGATAATCTTTCAATAAAATTTTAATATTTTATAAACTATATTATATTATAATAATAATATTATATACTTTGATATTATATATTATACTTTAGATATGAACAATAATAACTGTTTTAACGATTTCAAATTTATTTAAATTATATGTACAAAAGTTATGAATTAATTATTGACTATTAATTAGTGAGATCATACGAGATTGTGTAGTAATAAAATAATTTGTATTATGCAGTTACCATATTTTTATATTGTTGCATCAAATTATCAACTTGATTTATTTTTAAACACTAATATTAATAGTTACACACATTACATTAAAGTTTACACATATTATTTACCAAAAGTATCAATTTCAAATGTACTAATTAAAAATATGTCGACTCTGTAACAGATTAAGTTGGACTAAATTTTTTCAAAATATTTCTGTCTTTAACAAAATAATTCTTATTTATCTTTAAGGGAAGTATAAACTATACAAATAATCTTATTATCATATTATTAGTACATAAATCGTTAATAAATTTGCGTGAATCAAATTAAACTGGACTGAAGTTCTTATCCATCTTTAACAAAATAAGCAATAGGAGTACAAACTACATAAATTCATCTCACAAGATAATTATTGTGTGTTCTCAATTTTACCCTCAATTACTCTCGAACTTATAACTTTATCCACCGTTTTATTCCACTTCAACCAAACTGTCAGTATTCACATACTTCTAGTATACAGAAACAAAAAAGAAAGATATGTCACTCTTTTCACCGGTATATTTCCGCCTTTCAAAAAGATGCTATTGTTTCTTTTCACGAAAAACTAAAAAGAAGAAGAAACAAAAGATTCCTCGAGGTAGGTTCGCGCAGGAAGTGCAGAATTTCAAGAGGGACTAACCAGAATCGAGACGAAACGACGAAGTCTTTATGCACCAAGCTGCCAACAGGCAAACACCAGGATTTCTGTTTCTGCCCTCATAATTAAGCCCTGACGTTGGTTTTTGATGGCCACTAAAAATGTCGCGGAGGGTCGAATGGTTAAGGAGCTTCGCTGTGGCAGGGGGAAATCGTCAGCTTTTCCACGCAGGTGGGGATAAAAGGTTGGTGGACCAATGTTCTTCGTCTCTGCGAGAAACAAAGAAGGATGAAGAGACAGAGGGAATCACGCGACGACAAAGGGAGAACGGAGGAACAGCCCTTATGTTCTGATATTAGCAATAGCTAGTCTCGTAAAGTCGACCGTGCGGCAATTCGAGTCACTTTGCGAACCCTTTATATACTCACAAGCTTTCTCTCTCTCTCTCTCTCTCTCGTTTTCTCGCCGAAAGGAGAATGTAACACAAGCGGCGAAAGGGTGAACGTGGCTGGGAGTTGAAATACTGGAGGCAGCAGTGATTTTAATGCGGGTGGTTCTTAAATTTTACGTCACTCTCGCATCCAGCCGGGTTCAGTCGGCTCGACGAAGACCAGCATCGGCCCGGCGAGGACCTCCTTGCGGACGCGACGCGGAACGCAGGATTAAACTGTACCGAGGTAAACCTGTAGCAAGGTTTCCTCCGGTGTTAATTCGGTTATGCGGGTTAGAGCGTCGAGGGTACCGCCGAGCGCCCACCCCTTTCCCCACTGTGAAACGTTTCGAGCGTTTCAGTTAGCTCTTCTGAAAAGTTGTTCTATATACTGTCCGCCTCGGCGAGATACCGCTTAAGGGAGACATGATAACACGTTGGTCCGAGCGTGCTGCAGTTCGGATGAAAGTAGAAAATGATTCGATTTGATGCGTTAAAAGTTTGAGTACTTTTTAAGTTGAATCTATTAAATATTTATTATTTGATATATAGATTGGCGGATAAAAAAGAGATTAAGATTGGTTTGTACACATACATCTGAGAATTAATGATTTTTGTGTTAGATTATTTTTTTATCGACGTTAATAATAATCGTTTTGAGATGTATATTATATTTTGTTATGATAATGCATATTTCGTTTCATCATAGAGCTGTGATTTGTTTTCAAGAATATTTAATCAATATTGAATAATTATTTAATATTTTAATCTTGCATTTAATTTTGATACACTGATAAGATTTTAAATAAACAATTCGAACTTCATACAATAATAATACGAAGAAAATATTATGAAATTAATTAAATACGTTATTTATACAACATTATGCACATTATTCATATTAAGAACTGATTTCAATTTGCAAAGATCAAGTCTTATTAGTGATGGTATTGAAGATACCATAACTAACCACTACCACATAATAACATGTGAATATATTCACGTATACTGTGAGTATTTAGAACTTCGATAAAAGTTTAGTTCTTTTCAACATGTATATGTACATGTAGCTATATGAATGTTCAAATTATTTTTAATATATATAAGTTTTCAATTTCTATAATTACATAACTTTATATATGAAGCTTGAAGTACATAATTAATATTCAAAAAATACAAAACTTATTTTCACAAATTTACTAGTAATAGGTAAATAATTCAAAAAATAATATTTACAATTGTCATTCTTTTTTAAATTTCAACATATAAAGTTCATCAGCGATTGAACACTCGAGTTATATTTTTTTAGGAAAATGAAAATATAAAGATATACTATGATTCCTTCTTTTCTTTATAATTTTCTTATAGAGAAGATGCTGAATTTTATTATCTGCAAGCTCTTGATTAATTTTGCTCTTAAAATTTCTTAAAAATTTGCATTATTGAAACGAATTGCACGATTTACTTCTTCACTTTCACGATTACATTTACATTATCCAGAATTAAATTACAAGAAGAACGATTAATAACCGAGCATACATATATCAGTTTGATAAATCCTCGTGAGCGAGGAAAGTATAGTACAACGAACAACATGGATATTTATCCTCTATGAATTTCGTTCAGGAAATAATCGCAATTATTCGGAAGATTTAGTTAAACTCGGTACCGTATCCAATATCACTGAATCCTTTCGGCGAGGTAATTGAACAAATAGAGGAACAGGAATGTCAGCGAAGGATCGAAGGTCGGGAAGATAGGGTAGAATTTTTTACTGCGCCCATGCGCCTCTCTGATTTAATAAGTTCATTACCTAATGAACAGGTGTACGAAGCAAGCTACTACCGTTCTCTATCGTAGCGAGCTTCACTCGCATCGGTCACCCTTCGATAATCAATACTTTTAATTACAGCATTTTTATGAATTCGGCTGTAGTTTAGTCTTAATTGGATACGAAATCGACGATACCATCGACTATATTCCAGACCAATTTTCACGCTTTCTAATTAATATACCGAGAACTAATTTATCGAACGATATTCACGAATGCCCCTGCAATACCGTTTATTACCTTTGTGCTTCCGCCTTTTGGTTTCGTGACAAGATTTCCACGCGCTGAAAACGTTGATCATCTAGAATAATTGTTCTCTTAATGCTCAGGTTTAACGTTGAGGATAAACGGAGTGACGTGTTTATAATTAGACTGCGCATATTTGTGCGGATTAATACACTTTCGCGAACGTGATTTCAAAGACATGCACAAAATAAATAAATATTATGCGTACTTTGAATATCTTATAGATTATGTTATATTTTGTTTTGAAATTTTATGTATATGAGTGTATAAATATCTACACTCTATTCATAATAAATGATACAGACAATTAATTAAAGTTTCTTGATTCAAAATTTTTCAGTCTATCTTTCTTATTTCTAGAATTCTATTTTTTGTGTATATGCGTACTTTTACGACTGACAATTAAATATCACAGATAATGGATATATATGCAAGAAAATATTGGATTTTGCACGATATGATTTTTTAATAAAATTTTTAACAAAATATTTTGAAAAAATTATTTATCTTCAGATTATTGACAAGGTTTCTGAGATACGTTAATTAATTCAATAATTAATTCAAGTTAGAATATTTGAGATACTGGAGTTAGAGATACAAATTATTAAAAGTGTTTGGATATTTATAAATAGTAATTAACTTTTAAACATTCGGCAATTTGGTTCGATTTTTAGAACATTATGCAGGAAACAGTCCGGTATTGCTAAAAGTTAGCGGGTTCAGGGTAAAATATGTAGAACGGGTGTGAAGGTTTTAAGCCTTTAATCTCTCGAGGACAAAGAAGACGAGGAACATCGGCCATAGCCGTGGCTTTAGCCTCTTTCTTATTCTATTTCTTTCTCGCCCTTTTTCTTTCCCTGTTCATCGACCCTCTATCCCGGGAGCGATTGTCGTGAATTAGTGGAAAGAGATAACAAAGAAAGAATTAAGATTCGTACACACCGGCGTAGCTTAATGTATGCACCGCGAAAGCTTTTTTTTAAATCGTCAGCTTCAACCCTCGATGTTTGCTAATGATTGCTGAAACTCCTTAAAAGTTCCTTACTTGCCGTTTTCGTAACTTTTCGTTAGTCCTTGTCTTTCGTAGTCAATACGTTTTATGGTACTAATTGAAGCTTTAGATTGGCGACAGTAACAATTAGTTAATTAATCTCTTAAATGGTTATATCATATACATATATGACATTATGTATGTCGTGACTAAATTGTGAACATTCATATAAGTTTATATTTTTCCAAATATAATTAAGAAATGGAATTTAAGTAGAAATTTCCATCATGCTATACTTATAATAATTATTTTCATTTTAATTATGTATACATATTATACTCTTATTGTGCATAGAATGTTTATTTCATTTCTACAAAAATTATCCAAATGTACATATGTATAATATCTTAATAATTAATAATTATTATAATCCCAAACATACATAAAATTGGCTCATGCCTCTCAAGTGTATTAAAAACTGAAAAATACTAAACATTTTGGATGTTTCAATGACCAAAAGCTATAACTTATTAATAACTACTATGTTATTACGTAGTTATATTACTGTAACTATAGTTTTACTATATTGTAAAAATAATTTATAATGATTACAATGTATTTTCAATTGAAAAATTAAAAAAATACAACAAAAATCACTACGTTCTTTTTGATTATTTCGACGCATAGCTTCTGCATGTTGATGGCTGACCATATCGGAATTGTACTACTAATAGCATCATTAATCGTATCGCAAAAGACACGTGTATTTCGATCGTTTCGCTTGCCGTTTTCTGTCAAAAGATTTTCTCTCTTCTCTGTGTCGGTCCAATCTCGAAGGTACTATTTCCTCCCCGTTTCTCCGCCCTTTCTCCCTTTCATCCCTTGGTACAGCCGTTCTCTTTTGCACGCGCGCGTTCATTCCTTTCTCATTCTGCCGCTTCGCGTGTCTCTCTTTCCGGAAAGCGTTAATTAACCCGTGCGAGCTGGCATCAAATAAATTTCGGTTAGAACGTGAGAAGCAACAAATCTGAGTCAGGTGGTGTCAACTACGGCGAATGCGAGCCACCTCTTACTTGAGTTACTTCAGCGCCAGGCTTTTGTGGTTGCTACGGTATTATGGCGAGTTACCTACACGCACGTGTACGTATAAATATGTACACACGTATGTATTGCGTGTATATGTGCGTACGGACAAGTATATGTACAAGGTGTTTCAAAAATGCTGAGCTAGATTTGGAATGAGTATTATTTTTTGAACAGTGATGGTGAGAGTTTAAGCTTTTACAAATATAAAATAATTATAAGTAAATATTTAATATTAACATATCAATTAATACATAACAATAAAAATAAATATTTGTAAATGTGTTTCCTTTTAATTTCTACAGAAAAAAAACTGAAATATTCAATAAAAGACAAATCTAGTAAAAAATTTTCTTTTAGTTGTGGCAAAGAAGAAATATGTTACTAGGGAAAATCTGACCAGGTTATTTATTATATTATTATATTATTATTATATTATTATTATTATTATATTATTTATTATATAAATATAATAAGTATGTGTAGTAATCTAATCCAAGTATCTTTTTTGTGTTATTAATATGTTTTTTAACACTCGTTTATAATCATAGATAAATCACTGGTTTAGAAGAATTGTACTTATAAAAATAATATGTAACAAATATAAGAATATAAGAATGTTGACATATTTTAATTGTATTAATTACTTTTAATTTATATCAGTCATAGGATATTATTAAATGATATAATAAGTCATGATATAAGTCATGATATAGTAAGTTTAATTATAGTAACATAATTAAAATATGTACATCAGTACAAAATATATAAAATTACCAGTTCATAAATATAATATTAACACAATATATATATATATATATATATATATATTGTATTCTGAGATCAATGACACTTTTGCATATACATATATCAAGTCTTTATATCAACGATACGACTGATAATTAAATATCACAGATGATATTCTTTCTCTCGATTTTCAACAGAAAATATATCCGAATTTTCGCAGAACCTTTTTGAACACTCGGTACGTATACATAATATATATACACACATATATAAAAAAGAGGGAAAGGAACGGAGAAAGAAAGGGAGAAAGAGGCAGCCGAGAAAGAAAGTATTATACGAGAGAATGAGACAGTTGACGCAGAGGGTGATACAGAGAGACCGGGACGGAGGAAAGAGGGCCTGAAGGGGGTCGTAGCTACCAACAGCGTCACCGCATCTCCCGTGCGTCCTAATTAGAGAAATTTAAATTCATAGCCACCCCATGGCGCTGAACTTACCCCTGGAACTCTCTCTCACTCTCTCTCTCTCTCTCTCTCTCTTGTTCTTCCCGCCAACCCCGTTCACTTTTCGTTTCTCTTGCCGTTTTCACCTTCTCTCTCGCCTCTCCTCTACTCTTCACGTGCCCTCCGTCTTTTTCCAATTTTCGTTTCTCTCGTCAGTTTTGTCTGCCCTCTCCTCCCCCGCCACGAGGCCGTCTTTCCGGCTTTTATCCCGCGTCCAAGTTCGAAGCGCGACGCACATTCCTTAACTAAAGCAATTACGAATCGCCTCCCTCGTGACTCGGCCGACTTACGCCAAAAGATAACGTCATTTTCCATCAGCCTTCTTTAGCAGCCCACTACCTTTCTTAGAGGGCCCTGTCGCCCTCCCCCTACGTTACCCCATCTAACCGCGCGCGCTCGAGCGAGACCTAAATGACGAAACGTTCTCACTCGTTAGAAAATGATTAATCACGCGGTCGTACGTACGATAGAGATGTCAGTGAACGAAATAGTTCATCGAAAGCGAATTCTTTCAACCCTGATGCACGTACATCCGAGACGTGTCTGTGAACGCAAGAAAATGTGTTTTATATGTATTTTACGTTTGTTTAAGTTTTCAGCATATTGTTGAGCACCCGTGTGTTTTTGAGACAAATGTATTTTATTAGATGTTTTCATTTTTATTTTTAAATTAATATGGGAATTAAATTAATTATTGTTTCGTTATATTCGAAACGTACAAATATACTATGGCCATGTAAATATTTGAACAATTGATGCGATTTAATAAAATTAATATTTTTGTTACATTCAGGAATATTTCTCTACTATTAACTCTTTAATTTCTGCAAGGACTGAGCTCTTAAATTGAGACTAAAATCAGTAATATTGCCTGCATCAGTCAAATTTTCTGTGAATTTTTAATTAGTATCTACTTGACATTTGTAGAAATCAACTGCTTTCATATCCTAGTAGACTTAAATTCATTTAGACATCTCTACAAGATAAGCTTCCATCCACTTTCAATTATTTCTTTATTTATGTTAATTAGTATCATTTATTGTTTTCGTCAATATCTTCTTTTAGAGCCAATGACCGAAGTTTTTTAATTATTACCACATCTTAAAGATAAGATTAGAATGTTTCGTTTCAATTTTATTTTATATGCGTGGGTATGTTCAAATATTTATTGACTGTAATATATATTTCATTAGAATTTTTCAGTCTGATTCCTAACTCGAAATAGAATTATATTGAGTTTCGTCATTAGTATAGTTTCACTATATTCAAGACATGGAAGATGAACCTCAAATAATCTTGTTGTTTTTAGGAATATAAAAAAGCTCTGTTAACGATAGTTATTCAGTTCAAAGAGAGCCATAAGATATATAATAATAATTTTTTTATAGATAGAGATTTTAAGTTTATCTCCACTTTTCTAAATGAAATAACATCCGTTAATCGATGGAATTTAACATTCTTACCCATTTACGTCGAAAAATTATTAATTTAGTAGAGAGAGACACTTTAACTTCAATTTTTTAAATCTAAGTACAAAAGACAAGAACAATATGAACACTTTTCTTTCCTTATTTATATATACTGCAATAATTTCTCGTTTGGATTTCTTAGCTTTACTAAAAACATGTGAAACGCTGAAAATTGTAAATGATTCTAAGTTAATAGTTATTTATCCCCAAGACTTTCAAACGAGAGTTTACGTCTCAATTTTAAAAACTGACACATAAATTTGATATAAGTACACTCATTCTAGTACCTGGTTTGGTACTATTAATTTTGATAAAAAAAAAAGAAACAAAATCCGAGATCGAGAGTTAAAGTGCGGACGGTGACTTTTTGGTTCGGGCGATGTTGGAAGATAGGCGATAAGACACGTATATACATGCACGATACAGGGAAAGGAACGTTTAAGTTGGTAAAGCAATAATTCAGACAGCTCCTGATTCTACTTTCCATTACATTTTCCTTACGCTTCTATACGGAAGCGAATTTTACTCTTTATACCCGGCCGTCACAAGTTGCCAGCCAGCAGACAAGATAAATAGTGAAGAAGACAAATAGTTCAACTTTTAAAGTCAAATACATATTTCATCGTATATGAAATCCGCTTCCAGCGGCAGAGAATGTTATAGCATACTGATTTTTCCACTGGGTTTAACTGTTTCGATGAAGTAGCATGTACGATTAGCATGGTATACTTTATCGTTGAATTAGTATCATTGAGCTCTTTAGCCTTGAAATTATCGATGACTAAATCATATCAGAAAAATGAATAAATAAGAAGAAATAAGAAGAAGTTTATAATATAATAAAGCACACAATATGTATTATTTTACATTACATGTTAATACACAAAGTAATAGAAAATTTTGACACGTGAAAGTTTATAATACAGTGAAGACTTTAGTAAGGAATGATGAATAGAAATAATGTAGTGGTATAATAGTAATTATAAATAAATAGAAAATCTAGGTAAAGAAAGAAAGTCATACTATTTTTTCCCAAATTTAAATAAGCTTCTTTTACTAGAAATCGCTTTAAGTTGAATTTGAATTATTTATGAAATATCTGTCGTCCAATTCTTTATCGTTTTCTTTTCTAGCTGTCATTAAACATTTTAAAATTCTAAATTAAGTCTTTACATCTTAACAGAATAAATGACAGTTCTAATAATGACATTGTATTTGATATTTAATGAACTCTTTCAACTCTTAATGATATATTTCAAAACCGAGAAAAAAAAATTGATTTTACTCCGTAATCTCTTTAGTGAACTGAAGAATTTGATTCATTTCATGTCAGCCAGATAGTCAAACCCAAAATAACTGTCGAAGCTACGCTGATCGGAATCGATTTTTACGGAATAGAGAAAAAAATATGGCAGGTAGATAAAAATGGATCCACGAAAAAAATTTGACCCAGTATTCGACGTAATCGTACGAATTATATTTCACATATAAATTTCGCGAACTTTGTGGAACATTTTGTCGGTATTCAATTGAGCAAATATAGATGTTATTTTTGATCGTTCAAAACAAAAAATATTGTTATCAAAATGCGAAAACCACAGCTAAATTTAGAAAAATAAATAATCATACTTTCCGAAGGCATGGGTACTATTTGAATAAAATATTAGAATAATTTTTACTTAAATAAGATACCATTTTATTTGAGTATTATTATCTTAACTTGAGTATTATCTTAAAATAATCCTAAATAAATTTATTTAATGTAAATTTCTTATGGAAACAATTTATTATACCAAATCGGTTAGTTTCTTTGTCTGACTCTTTTGGAGAAATGAAAAAGAGTCGGTACTTTTTGGAACGACTTCCACGAGAAAAATTAATCAGTCAAGGGGTTAACAGCGACGCAGAGAGTTTCGTACAATAGAAGCGACAAGTACACAGAGGGACGCGTTAACTTTCCTTTATGCAGTCGTACAAGGGCTTAAGTTGTCGAATTCCCTGTATCCTCAGTCAATCTACCAGGGATGAATTAACGACGAGAGGTGGGAATAGGGCGAATGAACTGGGTAGTTCAGAGCGGAAATTCGTAGGGTAAGCCCCTGGGTGATCTCTAGAGTGGTCACTAATACTCCCTAAGAACGCCTAGTGGAAGCTGTGGAACGTTGTTCCCCATCAGTTCGTACTGCCTACCGACACTGAATGCATTCCTTCTTGATTAGGATCCCTTCCAAGGGCCGATTTGCTCGCATTTAGAGATTCACCCGATTCTATTGGCTAGGCGGTATCAATTGACTGTGATCTAAGAACCTCTATTTAATATCGGTTATTTAGCGATTTAGCGATATCTCGTCGCATGGAATAATTACGACCTTGTAATTATTCTGTGCCCTGTATTTTCTCTTTTTCCTAATTGTAAGCATATGAGATGTTTAGTAAATGATTTCTATTTTGAAACATAATTCACTTAAGGTGAATTTTTTATTTATCAGATGATTTGTTTTTATTTTGTTTTAATTAATTAATTATAATTAATTATAATTAAGTAAGCTAATTTTGATTAAGTTTCTTCCTCTTTTCCTGACTAACAATAAGTTTCTTTCATCCATAATCAATGAAAATAATAATAAATAATATTTCTGTAATAAATAAACTCAATAATAATCTCTAATAATAATAAATAACAAGTTATATCTCTATCGGAAAGATATAGATAGATACAAAGAATACTGTTCTTAGCAGAAAGATATTAATATATCTGTTCATGAGAAAGAAAGTCATTTAAAATTAAAATGAATTAAATTCATTTAATTTGATAAATAGTCATAACTAAACAACATTCGTATCCATTGATAATTTTAATTACTGACATTAATTAAAAATTAATGACATTATTCATCATTGTCATTCATTACTATTATTTACGTTTTACAACTTTAATCCTTCAAGTAACAATATAATTTAGGGCTATGAAAGTAAACTCCAAAGATTCGCTTATGTTTTTTTTTCCATCATTATGTCTTTCAAATAGAATCTATAATTCTATGAAATTTCACAAAATTGAAGGTGATAGTATAGTAATATTTATATTATATAATATAATAAAAATTGAAATATTTATAATATTCATAATATTTGTATTTACTTATGATAAACTATTGCTTAGTCTTGAGTGGAAATAATATATATTATATTTTATCGCGTAAAAATTTCAAGCTAGAAAATTTTATAATATATATAATAATATTATTCGTTATCGTATAATTTGTATGAACAAATTAATCAGTCATGCTCGGGACATATTTTAATAAATACAAAAGTGTAAATATTTTTTCACGCGTGAACGCTTGAAAAATATTATTGTCCATTACAGTTTCATTAAAAATCGTGTCGCTGAACGTCACCTGCGTTTGAACCATTTCCTGACGGAAGCGAGTCATTCGTATGTCAAAGTTTTTAACTAGAAAGCTCTTTTCAGAGGCTAAAATTTTTCAATTTAGTATTCTCTTTCACGGCGTTTCAACGTATTGTGAAAAGTTTGCTTCTGTCCAGGGACATATTTCTACCCAAGGGTAGCTTTTTGTGAGAGCACCAACTAAAAGCTAGTATAAATCATAGGGTAACTGGACAGTCGTTTACAAAAGAGACCTTCGAAGTCTCAGAATTGCCTTGGACCGAGTGAACCAAGCAAAAAAGCTTTCGCTGAATTAGCTAGAATCTGATAAACAAATAGTCTTACGTTGCATGCGATATCGTTTATTCTATTGCTACGAAGTGACTACTATTTTCAATTTTTATAAAAACATTGTATTAAATTTCTTCGTGCAAACGCATTACATTATATTTTACTGTCAAATGTATAATGTACTCGGTTTCATTGTAACAGTGTTCTAAAATTTAATAACTAAATTTTTTCAGAGTCTTATATTTTATATAAATATGTAATAACATAAATATAAGCCATTTAAAACTTTGTGAATGCGTTATATGTAATAGAAGGAAGAAAGGAAAAAGTAGAATACAAATATAATAGAAAAATACTTTGAAAAGTAATTTGAGTTAGATTGATACAATCAATATAATAATTAATACTCTGTTTTAAAATGTTCATTCGTTTTTGTATGAAGCTGAGATACGGAACGATAAAAAATTCGTTTAATTGTCTATCCTATTATTTTTAAATATTTAACTGTATAAAAAATATATATAAAAAAAATAGAATTATTGATTTTATCCATCATATTATAACAATTATAGTTTTCTTTGGATATTTCATATTACAAATTTTACATCTTACAAATTCTCATGTCTTTAAATTTTTCAAAAATAGACAAATATTCATAGTCTACTAATAACTTATATTTTTTGATTAATAACCGGTCGAATGATTTTAACAATAATACAATTTACCATATTAGAAGCATACAATTTAAAAGTAACACAATGTTATTTCACTCAAATATTAACGAACCACATCGATTGAGGCTCGTTAACGGAATATCCAATCACTACATACCCTTCGGTTAATCAAGCCGAGCACGGTATTCGATCTCCTTACGATCGCTTATCAGTATGATCAAAGCACGGTAACATTACTTCCGTCGCAGAAAGCCGAAGATCTTGAATAAACAAGCATTTAGCGTAGATATCATACATTTAATCCCTTGCTTTATAATTTTCTTGTGCAAACAATAATTTATTACCTCTTGTTAGATATAAAATATCGAAGTGTTATTACAATGGATGTAGAAAATACTCAATACTTTAAATTCTTATACTTTCACTTTGTGAAAAATATCGCACAACAAATTTTAAGAAATTATTGCAAAGAGACTTGTAAGAGACAAAGACACTCAAGACCATTGTGGATTTAATTATGAAAAGAACTTTTTCCATTAAGACATTTGAATTTGCAAAATTTTCGAAAGAAGAAATATCCTTACCTTCTTTAAAATGATGTAAAAACATGTATAGAAAAGATGCATTTAATACCATGAACGGCTTCACAGTTTGTTCTATGATCTTTTGTCAAGAAATTATAGTGATTTAACGTATTGAAAACTTTTCATTGAATGTATAGAATATTATACTGAACAAAGATATCTATACTTGCTTTGATACTATAATGTCATAAACAAATTTTAACAAAACAATGTTGTTTTCTGTGTATGATTATTTCATTGAATAAGAGTCTCTAGACACTATAATAAAAATTCATTTTATTCATAGATGTATTAGACAACTCGGATTAATGAAACCAGAAAGAAGAAATATCAAAATTTTAAAAATTATAGTCTTCATTACATATAAAAAATATTTTAAATGTTTAAAGACGTTTCTCTCAATGACAATGAAATTCTTCTTGCATCTAACAGTACAATAGAGAAACGTATTTTCATTTTTCCATGCACTATTTTCAATTATTTCATTCGACAGAATTAACGAATACTCGTTCGTTCCTCTAACCAAATTTATGTTCACATTCGTATTGGTTTATTATATCAAACAATTCAACAATTTGTTCGAAGTGGACTGCGAAACAAATTTCTTCGTCACTCGAATGCCGTATCCAGCCAAGAAGGTCCTTGAAGCGCATGTCAAGACTCGTGCACCTGACGCTTATAGGAAATTCCAACTTCATTCTTTGCCTAGTAGTAAAGATGGCACCGGGCGTGGATGATAGGCAGTGTGCATGTTACATACTCGAACGGCGATTCGAAGCACGTTGTACTTCTAGCCAACTACGACTAGCAGCTAGCGGTCTAGGGTGCTCAGCGTCGAAGTTTCAAGGGAGCTAGGCAGGCGGCATCGTTGCTGGTTAATTTGCATCCCTTAATGAGTCGCTCACGTAACGCTCTTATCTTTACACCCCTGCCCACCCTCCCCTCCACAGCGACAGCCCTCCTTCGTCGCGACCAACCTGCCAAAGCTTCCCTCCTTCCAACAGAAACGGAGTCGGTCGTCTTTCCCTTCTTCCACTGTTTTCTTGTCATTCGGCCTTGTTATTTCTAAGTTGCGGCCCTTCTTCTCTTTCGTCGTAGCTCGTTCGCTTGTGTTTCTTCTCACCCTACGCTTCCCTCGTGACCGACCCTTCGATTTCTCAAGGGTCGAAGAGTTTCTCAGCGTGTAAGAACAAAACCGACACTGGCCACCGCCAATAGGCATCAGGTATTCATTCGGAACCGATCAACAAGGGATAGCTTCTTGTGCTTTGGGTGACTTCTCCTGACGTACATCCCCGAGCAAAAGTCTTGAGACAAAATTAGAAAGGTTGGACATTGGATCGTAGATCACTTTAGTAATTTATGTTGGAAATTTATCATTAAAATTTTCCATTAAATTCGGTTAAATGAAAAATGATGAACTCAAGCAGTTTAACTATAAATTAATTTAGTAACATTAATTAGTAATATTATTATTATTATTACTATTATTTGTTATTAATAGATTAATTTAGATATCAATAAAATTTTCATTCCAATATTCGCTTAAATGAGAAATGATAAAATTAAGTCATTTAACTATAAGTTAATTTAGTAACACTAATTAGTAATAGTATTATTATTATAGTCATTAGTGACAAATCAATTTAGTAATATTAATAAAATGAAATAAATGTTAAATAAATCTCTTAAAAATAAAAGAAGTAAGACTTTTGAGCACAAATGTACTTCGAAGGATTCGTTGAATTATTTTTGTCTGTCGATTCAGGAATGGATTATTTTATTGGAGACAGAAGCTTCCCTTTACGCATTGTTACTTGCTGATTATTAGTGTAGAACATAGAATCAAAAACAATTTGTTACGTTGATTTCTTGAAATTTATAAAAATGTGTATTTCATGATAGCCGTTGAATGCGTATATTGGACATTTGAACTCGAGGGTGGAAAAATTTCTCGGTGTGTAAGAAAAGAACGCTGACGGACAATAAACATCAGGTATTCACTCGGAACCGACTAATAAGAGGTGGCTTCTCATCCTCGGTAACTTTTCTTTTATGTACTTCAGGTGATTGAATTATTTTTATCTGCTCGACTTAGGAATGATCTTCTTGAAAATAGAAGCTATTTCTAAAACGTTTAATAGCTATTCTTAGATTGTTAATTATTAGTGTAGGAATTTGTATTTCGCGTATGTTATGGAATGGTACATTTAGAACATACGAATAAGTTGAAATAATATACTTATATATAACAATTCAGCAAGATTTATGAGATATTTAAAGATACAAAAATGCAAACATGCAGGATGCGAATATTATAATATTAAAAAATATTTAAAAATTAATATTAAGAAATTACACAGTTAATAAATAATGAAAATAGAGTGATATAATGTTTAATGGATGAAGCAAATCTCTGCTCAGGTTTTAACTTAAATGTGAATTTGCATAAAATTCAGTATGTTACAGTATGAAGCATTAATGAAATTGTGACTAATTATCTAATTATCTAAAATGATATCAGTTTCTTATAATAGTTTTATCTATACTTGTATGCTACTTGTGCTTCTCATTTTTACTTACTTGAAATATAAAAGAATTTTCCACAATTCGCTGTTGTACTTTCAAATTTAATTCAAAAAATATCCGAAACTTCATCATAGATATCTTAAATTCACTTCTCGTTTGAAACAATTTTATAAATTTTATTACTACTTGAAACAAATTTTTGAAAGTATGGAATTTTCTGTATTATATTCAATGAAATGTATATATTAATATCATCTTCGTGAAGCATAGATACTTTAATTAATTTTATACAAAAATTTGGAAAATTCGAATAGATATTATTTAATTATTCTATTCACTACTGTATCTGTCTTCTTGTTCGAAATATACGTATTCAATAACATCCGAGAAATATATATTCACTCGTATAGATACCAACAGTTCAAATAACGTTGAGTGACAAACTGTTTTTGATTTTTATCACTCTAACCGTGTCGCAGGGAAAACGATCCCCCATTTCATCGCGCGCTTCACCACGGCACAAGAAACAATTTTCTTCCCCCTTTTCTTTTCAGTTCGCTGTGTGGAAATGGAATCTTGTCAATAGATAAATAACTTTTGCACGATGGAAACGAAAAGGATAAAAAGATACTTTTTAATTGTATTAAACTACGTAGATAATCAATTGATCATATTTCGCTAAATATAAGACTTTGTTTAGCCTAGATATTGATTAATCAATCATAAGTAACAGTAATAGTAAATTAATGATAAGTAAATAACAGTAATAAATTATGATAAAATTCTTTATTAAACAGTTATTAGCTAATGTCATTAACGCATTGTATTAATACGTAATGTATTATTCATAATGTTCCAATATTATTACTGTAATTGTATAATATTTAAACAACTACATTATAATAATGTAATTTACGTTTTAAGCATTCTACTAATTAAATAACCAAATATTCAAGCGATTTTAACATATAACAAACTAAATTGAAGAATGATTAATATCACTTGAAGTGTACTTCATTACACATAGTGGCTTGCAAAACCCAGGATAATTTTTTAATAAATACTGTTGTAGCGGCTAGCAGATGTTGGAGAAAGTTCTAACGCTACAAAAGCTAGGAGACTTTACGACTCTCAAGTCATACGTGCTGTTGAATGACGAAGGCCATGTTTTGTTCCTAAGGTGCGTAGGACAATAAAGTTCGCACCAAGTAATAGTAATACGGCCAGAACAGCAATTGCGAGCGTCGTAAATTCTAGGATTAGGAAGGGTCAGCACTTAGGCCAGCGGACCTAACAGATACCAGATGGCAACGTGCAAGGCCCAGAAAAACCCCGCTACGTTATGAAGAAATTCGGGGAACTGACCCCGGAGAAATTGCAGCCCCACTCTAGAGACCTTAGCCAATTAGAAAGCTCAAGCCAGTAACCTAGGTTCCTTTAAAAGACGACGCAAGCTGGAGCGACTAATAGTAGAGTAAAGAGTATAGTGTAGTATACAGTACAGTGCATCACGCAGAGTGACACAAGTCAGTAACCCGCTCGCGCATCAAGCAACTCGCTCGACGTCATCTTAGCTTGTACGACGAATCCTACAAATAAAAGATTTCAACAACGTACACAGTCTCGTCAATCACTATCCTTCTCCAAATTGGTGACCCCGACGTGATTAGACGAGATCAGCATGATGACGACGCGAAGCAATACGCGAGCCCAGGCCAACGAAGGAAGTAGCACAGGACCGAGCGCGGAAGCCAGGCTAACGCCTTTCTGGTCAGAACGGTCTGAGTTATGGTTCCAGTGTACAGAAGGAAAGTTCTTCACACGGAACATAACAGACGATTTGTTCAAGTTCTACTACGTCCTGGATTGTCTGAGCTTGCGGCAATTGGACGAAGTCGCAGATATCGCCCACCCGAAACAGGCAAGTATGAAGCACTTAAAGCCGCAATGTTAAACCGCTTCACGGTGTCACAATCGCGAAAAATCCAGGGTCTCCTGGAGAAGGAGGACCGGACACCGTCGCAATTCCTGCGGTATATCCGGACACTGGCAGGTGAAACGGTATCAGATGAACTTGTGAGAATTGTGGGCAGACAGACTGCCGCCTATAACCCGTGCCATCCTAGCAGCATCTAATGTGCCGCTAGATGAGTTAGCCGCGATCGCGGACCGTATAGAAGAAAACGCGCAGCGAACCACTGCTGTATCCGCGGTCACGGACGTCGAGAGGCAAATATACAAGAAGATCGACGAGATGACAGCACAGATGGCAGAGATGATAAGCAGAGCTAGCCGCGCACCGTCACGACAGACCACCAGGTCCAAGTCGAAGAGCCGAGCGAGGCGCCGATCTAAATCTTCGGCAGCGAGAAACCACTGCTGGTATCACCAGAGATTCGGCAGCCGCTCAACAAAGTGTCGCGCACCGTGCAGTTGGATTCCGGGAAACGGGGAGGCCCAACACTGAACGCGGCGATCAGTAAGAGGACAATGACGACGAGCCGCCTTTTTGTCACCGATATAGTGACGATGACAGAATACCTTATCGACACTGGTTCGGACCTGTGCGTACTACCTCGTACGCGTGTTAACGGCCTTACCAAGAAGTCGACGTATGAAATGTATGCGGCCAACGGGACCACCATCAGCACATACGGAATCAAGTCCCTCCGTCTGGACCTCGGATTGCGACGAGCATTCCAGTGGAAGTTCGTCATCGCCGACGTGGCGAAACCTATTATCGGAGCAGACTTCCTATCCCATTTTGGATTACTCATCGACCTCCGACATTATCGGTTACTGGACAGTACGACATCTCTTACAACAGCCGGAAGGATCACAGCCGAGGAAGTGGATTCTGTGAGGACGATATCAAAATTTATTATATATTTTATTATTAAAATTCAAAAACATATTTTATTATTAGTATTTTAAAACATCTTATGCTTAAGAATAATTTTTAATTCTCATTAAAATTTTAATTTAAATAGCAAAATATTAATATTGTTTCTTCATACTTTTGCTATTATATAACGATATACCTATTCATCAAACATAGCTAACAAATTCACTTTCGTTCGTTAAGTTGACACATCCGTCTCTTGTGTCAACTTAACATATTTGTCTTATAAAATATTATATTATTTTACAACACATATATAAAAAAAAGTGAAGCTACGATATCTATTTTTCTAATATAAAATATTCTCGATATTCATGGTAACAAAGTATAGCGCCAGAGTTTTAGATATATTACTATTTTCGTAAACAATGTTTGAAATTTATTTGAAAACCAAGTAGTTTATAATTATTAATTATTATTATTAAATTTATGCATTTAACGTATTGCTTTTTCAAAGATGTATATTTGGATTTATAGTTTTCAATATATATCAAAACGAGTGAAAATCAAAATAAATAATTATAATATTGGACAAAGCTAAAAAACTGCACGACTTGTACCCCAGTATGATTCGTCTCACTGGGAGGCCCAGAAGCAACTGTTCTGACTAGGAAGACGATTTTTTTTGCCATAAAATTTTATTGATATGTAAACATCTGAATCGATACAAAACAAATTACAGGAGCGATCGCTCAGTACCAGACTCCTACTCGAGGTCTACCCCACGTCTCCTCACGAATCATGTGACCCAAATCAGCCAATCGCTGATTTTCGTTGCATTAGCATTGCTCCTGAAGAAGCCCGATTTTCTGAGTTACGCCCGCTAAAATCACTTTTTTTCAGTGATAGAAACATACATTCTAAAATTCTACCGTTCAACGAAAGCCTGTTGCTTGGCAGGGATGTATCTTTTCCTCTAATTCCATAAGAAAACGAAATTCCAAGGGGGGCATCAACAATGAGGTACCGCATTGTGCCGGCCCTGCTGTAGCAGACAGGCTGCCACCCTTTTCCGTGCCACTCCTGCCGGGTTATTCTTGGTCGGGTGGCTCGGAAAACGCGACGCGACGCATCTGTTGCCAAATTATTTTGCCCACGGGCCCGTGAAAAATTCCCCTCCCCGGTGCTATTATTGTTCCGTTGCGCGTGAGAATCTAGTTATTTGCTCATTTCATTGTTCGTCGTCGCGGCCTGGCCGGAAAATAGGCGGCGACGGTTTGCTAACTTGCCGCGAGGACTTGCAAAGTATCCGCCAGCGATCGGTTACCGGTTAAACGAGGAACGACGATGGAACGGGGGAATTTCGCGAGCTAACAAAGAAGTTAAACGCTTGGATCAAAGGAATATTGAATATTGATTCGGATTTGGTTCTGCCCATTCATCGGGGTATCCCTTGATCGACGATTGCCCTGATCAGCGTGTGTGAAAATATTTCTCCAGCAGGATATGAAACATTATATATATTGACTCGTGATATTTGAACATTTATGGTATCTGATCCGTTGTATGATGTAACAAATGTATGTAACAAATTCATAGTGCATTCATTTTTAAGTATATAATTTTTGAAAATTTATTCGACATATTATAATATGTTTAATAAGTTTTATTATGAATCATATGATTGACATTCTAATATGGACTAAACACACTATAACGTGACAGTCATGATTATATTGATTGAAACCAATCTAAAAATGTGCATCAAAAAATTTCATATTTAAAAAGAATTAATAGATACATAAACAAGTTACATAAATAAATATCCTTAATAATTTAATTTCATCTGCCGAAAAACATGATTTCATTCAGAACTAACAGGGTGTTTTATATTTTTACGATATCTATATAGGACGATAATCTATATAAGAGTTACAAGATATTTGTTGTAAATTATTTAGTAAAAAATTACTAGTATACATTTTAATCCATGAAATAATTGACTGTTTAAGACACGTCAAGAACTCAGTATAGATATATTTGTATTGATTGATGAAGTTTGAATCATATAATTATAATTTACATTATGTGACTAGAATTTATTTTATTTAATTTTGAATTTTATATTTCTCGCAATAGACACTAGTAATAGAATTAAAATAAATTCCAAAATTTAAAAATTCCAAAAGCGGGTAATATAACTCTAATTGCTTCTAATAACAACTATTCTGTGATGTTACAATGGAATCATTTTAAGAGTTTGTTTTAAAATGACAGTATTGAAATATATCGTATTATATATTAATATACACAGCATTAAGTTTTCCTAACACTCTATTATTATAATGTATATTTTATTTTATGTAGATTTTAAAGAAATCATAATTTTTGTCATTGAATCCATAAGTAAGACAATTTATTAATATGGCAAAATTTTCTATCCATTCTCGAAAGGCAAAACATTAACGTGAGAGCTGTTGCTATTCGCCTAAATTGTTTCTCAAACCAACCCAAACCGCAGAAACCGCCAAATTATCATAGACATACAGAGCGTGGATCTTACGCGGTAAAATGAGATGATAAATCACTCGTATTTGTCGCTATAACGACATCAGATCCTGCATCTGCTACGAATATGTATACCGTAAACGTTAACCCTGTCTTTACGCGTAACTTGCTTTATAAATCGACAAACTCTGGCTTCAATTCTTAAGGATAATGAAAAGTAACAACGCGTCCCAAGTTTCGACGATGGAAAGACTCAAACGTAATTTCTGCCTAATACGTAGAACGTATGACGACCATTTCGAAAATTCAATGAAACATTGGTATATGATGGCATAGTTCGTGCTAGTCCAGGAACACTTACATTCCTGCTCAAAAATTTTAGGACATTTTTTACTCTTAATGATTATCGTAGATAATAAAATTTTTCTATTTTTATGTAAAGTACTATTTATTACAATTCTTTACAGTTCTTTGTAAAGTAAAATATATTTTATTAGACGTATATAATTATAAAGTATTATTTGACTTTTATGAAATATTATAACATATAATAGAGATACTCATATCCCAATTAAAAGAGAAAAAGAGAAACAAAAAAGTTTAACGAATGGAATTTTTGGGTAATAGAAAAACTTTAGTAATATTGCATTATCTAACTAAATTTTTTTTTTTAGCACAGGATATTATTTATTATATATATTTTATAAATGAAATATTGATTTTTCAGGAAATCAAATATGCATAATTTTTTATGTATCATATCAACATTATTTTTTAATAAAATCTTGTTTAAATATTTCTTGTTTAGTAAATTTTTCTTGTAATTATGAAAAACACGAAACAATGTAAATATATGAAATATATAACAATATCTTCGTATGAAATAAATTAGTAGAGAAAGAGACATCTACTATTATAAGTGTAGTATATATTCTGTTTGAACAACAGAATGTTCGAATATTACAGTATTTGGATGTGAGAGATTCTAATGCATTACTTAAATATTTGTAAAATATTTTCGTAAATTATTACAAATTACAAAGTATTACAACTACTATGAAGTATCATTTACTTTTTCCAATTCTAAAGCAAACATAATCTCTGCTCTAAGATTTTTGAGCAGGGATGTACGTCGCTAGCTAGGCGACATTATGGAAATAGGTCATCCACGATGCAAATGGAGAAACTCGATGAGCTCTCCTCCAGGTGTGCGAAAGCGGGTCGTAGGTGCGTCGTCGTGAGACGATGCCGCGATACAGTCCCTGTGCAACGAGGTTAAACGATTTCAGGAGATCGTTTCATAAGGTTTGCCCCGACTAAGGACGGATGCTGTTGTCCGATTATTGGGAATTAATGTAAATAGAAGCCGGGCTCGTTCGCCTAAGCCCGATTAAGCGACGTACGCGACGGCTCTTCGAGGAAACTTGCTCTTAGTTCGTCGAAGATCCCCGCGCCCGCATTTCTGCAAACCCGACTGTGTTCCTCTTGTCTTTCGTTTCCAACAACCAAGCCTCGTTCTCCAAGCTAACCCCTCGCCATTACGAGCGATCGTGCATCGCATGTAGACGCCCTTGAAACAGTTCCAGTTACATCGTGTGTATCGGCGGAACATGTTTCGAAGGATCGGAAATGACCGTACCTTAATGCTTAGTTTCGTTACGTGGACTCGAATAAATTCCAATTGCGTTGTTGTTTGGATCAAAGAGACAGTTAACTGGCAGACATTGTCAGAGAAGCCCACGAGTGGGATATTTTGAGAAAGTTTAGCAGAAAACTGTTGAATTCAGGTAAGAGTTCCAGAATGCTCAAGTCTCTTTTGATAATGTTCAATGTTCAAAATGTTCAATCAAATTTTATATTCTCTTTTAGATGTGCCTTCTAAATTTCATTGTTGCGTCTTTAGACTAAATTTTGTGGACCAACTGACTCTTATACTTTTTAAAATATATTTAATCCAAATCTTAATATCATATAAAGGTGTCTAGAAATTTAGTGTTCAAACTTCAGAAGAATGAAACCTTCAGACAGTATAGTAAACAATGTTCAAATGAGTCGGATCAAAATTTTTTCAATATAATGATTATTATACTTTTTCAAATATTTTAATTTATTATTTTACTTTAATGCTATTTACTTTCTGTTACTTCGATTGTTATATAAATATTAAATAAATAATAGAGAATAATGTTAAGGAATCATTCTGAAGTTTGCAAGAAAATTTAATAATAAACACGTTTTGTCACTTAAAAATATAAAGTTCAAAATCTATAAATTGGGAAAGATGTTTAAAATTTGCAAAATATCCAATTTATCTCTGAGTTGTGCGATTTTTTACTAAAAGAGTTACTATTTGGTAACATATTTATCCTGTAGTCGCATAAATATCTTCTAGTCATTTGTTAAATAGCATGTTCAAAATATTAATTACCATCGAATTAATTTCTATATACATTTGTAACCTTTTAAATTTACTTGAAGGAAAGAAACGAACAAAGCTAAAATATGAATATATTTTAATATATTCTAATAATTTCCAACATTGCAAAATCATTTGAATTTCAGACTACAATTATAAATTACCAATATTGGGTTATGAATATAGTGTCTGTAACAAATATAATTATAAGCTAATTGCAAATATCACGAACCACGTAACGCACGTTCAAAGTTTGCAAACTTTTGATAGGCAGAGTTCAATTTCATCGAACAAAATACATTTCTAGCAGGAACAACGGGGATTCACCTGTCAAATTCGCTAACTATGGAACTTTGTGTGTTGCATGACCTTGTTCCATGCCTGATGTACCGCTCAAAGAACGTCACAGTCGCGCTGTTACTAACTGTTGCATGTCATGAAGTGTAGCAAAGCGCTTTACAAGGTGGCATACACGTTTCCGTTTGATGTATGAAACGTCTGACAAATCCTGCGATCTATGTACAGAACAATCTTGTATTCGACAAAACATTAAATGCCACATTCAATTTCCAAAGCAACTATGTTGCAACCTGAAGTTTCGTGAATAAAAGCGTGTATTCCCCTCAATAGCATGGCACGGTAGTCTCTCTCGGACAGAAATGTATTTTCGCTAATGAAAAGTACAAATTTATAAAAAAAATTTTCTTTCGAGAAATAGACGATATAAAACTATATTCATTTAATTGTTTCTAATTGAATTACTTTATTGTTGTATAAGTGGTTTATGATGTCTTCTCTGACATTTGCAGATTTAAACTGAAATATATTGTTAGATACAATATTTATATTTAGTTAATAGTCAATTGAATTTATTTCTGTTATCACTTTTATTATAAGCAAAAAAAAAAAAAAATACAATCCAGATCTTTTATTAGAAAATCGAGAGCTTTTATTTGTACAATATTCAGGTAACAGTAGCCTTTACGTACTTTGACTAGTGAACTATGAATGACCTAAATCTTCAGTGGTTTCAACGAATGCTGAAGCCTAAAAATAAAACTGATTCATATTAGCGGCATGTTCCTATATTTTCGTGAATGAAGAATATGTGAGGTTACATATTATAGTTTTCTGTCTCCAATATTAATGCCCAATAATCACTTCGCTTGCTACAAAGGACATTGGTAACGAAGGAACAGGAAACTGCAAGCTCATTGCAAGCAGGGGATCAACGAAGGATAGATCGCCGCGTTTAATGTGGTCGCAATCGAAAAGCTCGGGTGCACGCGCGTCGCGCGAGAGCTTTTGACCCGTTAAACTCCCGAACACTCTGGCGAAGAAGAGCGAAACAGTTAGAGAGCGCGATGAAGAGCGGCCTGCAAAGGAGTCGTGTTTGTACGAGGTGGCGGCGATCGGGGCCACGCTGGCTCTTTACAACGACTTGGAAAGCGCGATAAATAATACCCCGTGGCCATTCGCCGGTCTCTGCCGCAGGCCAAAGGACGAGTAATTAAATGGAATTATTTAGTGTTATGAAAGGATGCGGTAATAGGAGCAACAGCCACGATACCGTCCAACTTGGTTACGCTACCCTCTTCTTCGATACCCTTGAGTATATGGAAAGGAACCAGGGTGGAGCGAGGTGAGACGCGGGGAAAGGAGAAACGACGGAATTAACGAGCGTAGGATAAAGAGGGAAAGCGACAAAGGTTGGGCTGGAGATTCTGCAGAAGAAAGGAGGAGGAAACGGATGGCGAGAGAGGAGGGAAACCGGTGCACACCGTAAGGGTCGACCGCAATGAATAGTTCATTTCTCTTTGAAACTTTGTTGGAGTGCACGAGCGATGATTAGCGGAGACGACGGTGAAATTTGCCAAGTGACCGAGAAGGGCAAGACGCGAGAGTAATTCGCAAACTGGCCTTGAAAATCGAGTAAATACCGGCGAGTTGACACTCGCTGAGACGTCCTTAATATTCAGAGCTCAGAGGCCCAAGAAATTTCAACGGAGCGGTTGATCCTTTCAAAGGTGTTATATCGTGTTGGCGCCCGTATGCGTGCGTGTGTGTGTGTATGTTTGTGTGTGTGTGTATGTATACATGTTGCATTAAACGCGTCCCGTGTTTGCGTACGTTAAATCACATTGACATGGTTTCTCGTTTTAAAGGGACACCGGAACGGTGTAACGGAACGGTGTATATTGAACTCGTATATGTAATTGAATTTTTTTAGCTCCGTTTCGTTAGAAATTCCATTTCGTTTTCTGCAATGGATAATTGCAGGTTCGGACGATTTGGTTTGATTCTCTATTCTTGTAAAGTTTTTAAGGAAAACATAAATAAATAACAGTGATTCGTCAGATGATCTGTTTTCCTTCAACTGAGATGTAGTATTCATATATACATATAAACCATAAATTGATGCATATTATATTACTTTCAAATATTTTATCACTGAAAGTGATTTTAGCGGGGGTAACCCAGAAAATCGGGCCTCTTCAGGTGCAACGCTAATGCAACGAAAATTAGCGATTGGTTGATTTGGGTCACGTGACTCGTGAGGGGGCGTGGGGTAGGAGTGGCGTTGTCTGGTAGATCTACTGAGCAATCGCGCTTGTAATTTATTTTCTATCGATTTAAATGTTTGCATGTCAATAAAATTTTATGGCAAAAAGAGTCGTCTTCATTTCCAAGTCAGAACAGTTGCTTCTGGGCCTTTCAGTGAGACAAAATCGTACTGGGATACAAGTCGTGCAGTTTTTTTTTGTTTCACGTATCCTCTCATAATGTATTTTTCCTTTATATTATATTTAATTACTTTGTTTATTATGAAGTCAAACTATAATAAGCATAAAAAAATATGGAAAATTATATTTTATTGCATCGAAAGCATTTGTTTCGTAATATTTATTGGATAAATGTTTAATAACACAGTTTTTTACAATAATACAATTATTATAAATTAAATAAAATATTTAGCTTCAGAAGACGATACATACGCAGTATCACAGACTAGCAATAGAACTCTCGGAACGTTGAATATGCGTGAAGGTTTCAAACAGTCGACGTCTGAAAATGAAAAATTTATAGTGAACACGATGTAGTCTCTTTTTCAACGTATTCTTTCTTTTCACTGCCATTTTCTAAACGTACATACCTACTTATATTCGTTGTGGACATTGTTGAAATGCCACCGTTGTCCTGAATGTCTACACTACGTCACTGTATATATACCATCGTCGACAATTTCTTCAAAGTAGGGCTACGATTCAAGAACTGTTTTCAGAAAATATTTTTCTCCAATTTCGAAATTTGAAAAAAACTATTTATAAAATAAACATAATATACAAAAGTGTATAATATCATAGAAACATAAATTCTGTTTATTTAATATATATAATTTTTTGCGAAGTTCAAAATCTTCGATAGATGTATTTATAATTATATACAAGCGTTAGGTATAAAGATCCAATCAATGCTATTTATAAATCATTATCTGTGTTATTGCCTCTAATATCATCAATATGTAGAGAGTTAAAATATGATTTTATAGAAAAAAATGTTGATTACAAATTTTAGCGAGATTAATATATTATTTTATAAAAGAAATATCGATCACAAAAATTAATATATTATACTTTTTCATAATCATCTATTTATAGTTATAACATTTAATTTTTTACTAGTCAATGAAATACTCTTTTTACAGATTACTTATCAAAAAAATAAACATTAAACCTTTTCCCTTTTACATTTTTCGTTTTTTATTTTTTTATTTTTTTATTTTATGTTCTTCAGAACATAAAGTATGTTTGAAAACGCAATGTCGACACATGGAACACGTGTGATAAACGTCACGTCGTCGACGTGTCGCTTTATCTGGTCCCTATTTTATATCGTCTGCACCAGTGGCACATTACCAGTAGTATCTTCTGCATTGGTCAGCCAATATCTACTATATTGGCTCTACTAGACACTGATATTTCTGGCTTCCTAATTTGTTCTCACGTAAAAAATTTTAAGAAAGTAATTTTTGATTAAAAAGATAACGATAGAATTCTATTCCTCTGATATAATAAAATTGAAGAAAGAAAAATTAATAGGGTTGAAAATCGTTGTTAAAAATTAATCATAATTAATAAATTATCTTCGACAATACTGATTATCGATCAAGAAATGTATTACATATTTAAAGCCTAGCGTGAGAATGTTTAGAAAAATTTTAATTATTATAAAAGTAACAATGGAAATTCAATTTCTAAACGTTTATAAACAATTAGATAATTATGATTGCTACATATTAGAAAATATTCTATTTCTGTTTATAAATCAATAAGAATTTTCTAATTATTTTAGCCTCTGCAATGATGGCGATCGGTAATTAAAAATTTCAAAACTGGTGAATAATTCTGCTATTATGAGTTAAGAAGAGTCACGTTTATTTACTTCAAAAAATTTGAACTTCTCGTTTAGTAATTATTAGATGCGATATGTGCACTTATAAGAAATTTTAAAGCACTAAATTACGCATATATAGTAAAGTAAAGTGTAAGTGATTTATATAACATTTAATACATAACTACAATTTTCTAACATAAATAATTTTCTAACTTGATTTTATACTTTTAATTGTATCTTCAAACCTGTATTTGCATGAAAATCTTCAATATGACATTTATGAAAAACTTTACTTATTCTTGGTCGATTCAGACTGACCCCTTTAATAAATTTAAGACAATATACAGAAACTAATTTTTTATCTAATGAATTAATTTTATCATAAATTTATTTCTATTATAAACTTTATTTATTCACACGTTAATTATATAGAAAAAATAGAAATCTCAGGGATAAGATCGAACCGTAGATGCTATAGGTACACTTTCTACCATTCTCTTATGCTTATTCCTGGACCTCTGTTCTCCTCGCCCGTTTAACAGGGTGAAGTATCTCGAAAATAATAAAACTCCATATTTCACCGAAACTCCCATCGCTGAAGCAGCTATGCAAATTTCAAGAGGGACCTCTCCCCTACTCGAGACCGTAAGAGCGCGCGGATCTGCCACTGACGTTTTTAATTATTCAATAAAAACTTGAACGTCAGTATAGATAGTTTGAGATACTCGTAGCTACATTATGTCACCATTCGATATTTGCTTTACCGATCGATCTTAAGTTCGAAATCATTAATGAATTAAATACGTACGGAGGCGATGTATTATAAATATTACATCTTCATGTACATACATACATATATTATGGTTAAATTATGAATACTTATTAATATTTTCACAAATGTAATTAAAACAATAAAGAAGAATTTTAAAAAAATTGGTAGAAAATTGTTTTACTTATAAATATTGTTAATAGTACTATATATTAGATATTATGTATATTTTTACATAATATCTGCACTTTAGGTATTTGTATATTGTATATTTTAATAATAACCTAAATTTTCCATTTGTTCCATTTGTAATTTACTCAGATATCGTAGTTTACAATGCGTCGGTACTAAGCGTACTTCGTACCACTTGTACGAGATCTCGTGAATCACGTTTCTCCATAAATATCAGATGATCGCCAAGAGATCTTATGGCACTGTGGTCAAATATTTTTACTATCTCCTACTATTTTTGTCCGCCGCAAAGCTAAGAATTGTTCCACCCCAGGAGGGTCAATCTAAATTTTCGTGAAACTCGATCGTGCCTGGAATGACAGAGATATTCTTTACAATTTTCAAAATGTCCGAAGATACAGCACGGAAAATATTTTACAATATTCTGCACATTATTGAAAGTGTTAGTCATAGATAACGAAATTACTTTTCGTGTTACTGCTTTATTTGGAAATTACTACTTTAGTCATAGATAACAAAACTACTTTATCCGAAGCAATTATAAGTCGAAGATGATTCGAAAAATCGAATTGTTCGGTTAATTGAACATGCATGAACTTACCCAGTTTATGATCAAGAGTTACTACTATAATTTGAGATATAGTGGATATTAGACAAAATATTAGTTATTTTTGGAAGAAATGCATTGTAACAATATGTAGATGTACTTCGTTCGCTAAGTTTGGAGCTATTTTACTTACAATATTATCCTTTTATATGTTTTAAAATTTTAATTAATTATATTTTAAAATGAAGAGTAAATTATAATATTCTTATTCCTTAGAAAAATCTACGGAAAAGTTTGTTTCGTCTAAAAGAAATAAGAGATGATGTAAAATTTTGAGCAGGATTGTACATATTGCATATCTTACTTAAAATATTTTAAACTTTCATTAATACTGTAACGAGACATGAATAAAGAATTTATATTCTCTGAAAAGTGTCAATCATTACAAGCAAAATACCATAAACAATAAAATGATGAAAGAAAGATTTATATCCTCGAATCGTCAGTAGTTCAAAAGTTAAATAAAGCAGACAGTGTATATCTTAGTTATGAAAGCGTTATACAACAAAGTTTAACAGACGCGAAAACATCTGAAAATACAGTTTTTCATTAATAACAGGTGGAATGCGCAAAGGATCATTTTATTGTCTTTTTATGGCTTTTACAGTAAATCGCTGTAATCACGGACAATGGTTGCTGATACCATTCTCTGTTGAAAGGTACAAAACAAGAATCAACCGAAATATCTGACGGTGCTGAAAGGAGAAACTGGAACGGAATAAACGAGAAGAGGAAGCAGAGGTGCAGATATCGAGGGTGGCTTTAACGGCCTTTTGTTTGGTTAACTGCATTGCTTTCCAGCTTGCCCGTAATTGCCACAATGCGGGGCGAAGAATGAAAAAGAGAATAGCGATCCAGGAAATCAGAGAAAATGGTTAATCGAACGACAAAGCGATCCCTAATTTTCCTCTTGAGACACATTGATTTGATTGCATAGTTTTCTTGTTCCTCTCTTTCTTTCCTTTCTTTTCTCATCTTTCTTTCTCCCGACTCTTCTTGACTCCTTTATACCTTTGAATGGAAGTAACGAAGACATAATGATAATTATACTTGCCAAATTGTGCAGCTCTATACTATAATTCTATTTTATACTGAACTATATTTTTTGTACAGAAATTTAAATTCTTGCCGAATAACAATATGAATTAGTAATAATCTGTAGTAAATAAAAAGCACTGAATATATTGTAAACATTGTATTCAAAGATTTAGTCGAAGTAGCAAAATCCATAAAAGGTACAGATATCTTGTGTGAAATTAGTTAAAAGAATTTTTTTATAACTTTAATGTTTTTTAAAATTTCAGAGAGGAAGAAACTTCTGTAATTGAATTTGATTTCTGTCACTAGGGTTTTCATTTAGAGTAGAGTTTCCTCAATTTGAAACTTGAAACGAAACTCTCTATATTTAAAGCAGTACAAAAACAAATATTACATTACTTTTATCAAAAATAGAAGATATACATGTTTTTGTATCTAAACTAAAATCGACAAAGAAATGAAAGAGATATAAAAAAATAAGTTGAGAATATAAGGTAAAATTTTATCACACGAAACTTCGTTTTCGAAAACATCAACTTTAAAAATTTATTAAATTTATTAAATATAAGAAAAATTGTCGTACTCTTATCAATATCTCTTCTTACATAAATATGTAATACAAATGAAAAATTAACAGTAAGTTATTTCACTTTGGGCATAATCAAATATTTTTATTTAAAACTACGTTTTTAAAATAAAAATATTTGAATCTGTTTAATTTAAAATTATTTTGGCACATGTGTATTCCATATATTTTTGAGTAATTAATTAATCGAGCAATTAATCTGCGTTTTTGTCGAGCAATTAATCTTACTTTCGCATGTATAATAGAATAACTTCTTGTTGGTTGTTTATTCGTATCTAGACAAGAATTAAGCAAATTCATAATAATTCACTTATACTAGCAATTAGTTTTTAGTCTTGATTCTTTCAAAAAATATCATATGCAAAAATCACTTCTATATTTGTGTTGAATCACTTTATTAATTACATCATAATTATTATAATAACCATGATTCAATTCAGCTTTGCATTCAGCAACTTTATAAATTTTCAAATTTGATTCAGATGAAAAATACTTTTCTTGGCAATTATATCATAATTACCCAAAGACACAGTATAATTAACTTTTTTTTCAATCATGACTCATTTCAACAATATGCTTAATGATCCACAGATGTCAAACCAAACTCTAATACCAACCACCTAAGTTTCTGTCATAGCAGAACTTTTTTATCGGGAACAAACAGATCAGTCCATTTGGCATGGAGCATACCCGTCAATTTCGGCTGCTCGATGGTCTGTTAGTCGACAGAAAAAGCAGCATCGGCTTAAAATAAAAAAAGAAAATAAAAAAAAAAAACGAAAAAAAAAAACACGTCGATACGCTATCTCGAAGAACAAAGCATACACGACGACGCTAATCTCGTTGCGAACTCTTCAACTATCCCCCCGAATCACTCGCGGCGCTCAAAGATACGCTCGTTAACGGAACCGAACTCGATCAGCGGAGCATGGGGCTCAACTCTGGGCTAGAACTGTCGAAGGGGGGTGGGGTTGGAAAAAAAAGAGCCGATCCGTCGAGGCAACGTTAAACGGGGGAGGGAACGTTGCAAATTGATTAACCGGGTGATTCGCGGAAATGAAAGCGAACACAGGGGCCTGGGAACACAATGGGGGGAGAGTGCGGATCGCGTATCAAGTGGACTCGAGACACTCAAGGGTTAAATGGATCGGCCCGTATGAAGCCGGCCGGCGAGTTACGGAGGGAAAGCAACGACGGTCAAAGCGACGCTCGCTTATCTCACTGGTTATTCAATTATGACAGTTTAGCGGGAAGGGAGGCCTGGGCCACGTTTCCATGCGCGCCGGCTCACTTTGTACCGGCGACGGAGGCCGTTTCGCGATAAATTGAGCTCTCAAGGAGGTCTGCGATTGCCGTATATATGTGAATCGGTGTGGAAAAGGTGAATGGGCTTGCAGCAGTTCCGCCACCGCTGCTCCAGAAAGGACAACGACGCTCTGTGTCCTTCTTGCACTCCACTTACTACTTTTCCTTCCCCTCTATACGGTTCGGTTCGTTCATCTTCTTCGCGATCACACTCGATCTCTTTTTTACTCCTGGCCGTTCCGTGTTCCGCGATTCACGCACATACACCCGCACGCGTATAGGGGCCAAGTGTTCGATATGCAAAATCGCTGAATACGGCCGTAAAACGCAGGCGGCGTGTACGCCAATATGGCGAGCGTGGCTGCCACGCTTTTCTACTCGTTCCCTTTGCCGATACGAATCGGCGAACACCGATACCATCGGGAAAATCGAGATATTAACGTTAACGTTGCACACCGAAATGTTTCAACGAATCCCTACGCTAGCTCTGTCGTTGTCCACCGGCCATCAGAGTCGTCGGTCAGTTTCCTTTCATTCGTGGAAATTGGCGTTAAATTATGGCAAAATGCGTTTAAGTTCTCTTTTCTTATTGAAGTTATTCGCTTTGCGAGTTTGAAACTTATTTGCGAGATTTGTAATTTTTTTCTGTAATTGAAAAGTTCTCTTTCCTGATATGTATTGAGTGTATTTTTTAATCGAATAATTGAATGAATAATTGAAATATTAATTTTCTTTATTTTTGTAAACATGGAGAGAACAATTAAGGATCATACGATAATTTATCACGGTATTATAAATATTTCAAATTCTTAAAATTTCAGAAAATTAGTAGAATCTAAGTGGATGACATAATAATGAAGAAATATTTGGAATCTTTTTTTATAATTGTTATATTAAAACATAGAATTTTATAATACAAATTAGTTGAAGAGAATACTAAATGAAATGTTGCATTAACGTAATGTTGATCCTTAATTAGTTAAAAATTATTATAATGATCATTAAATGTAAAATTAATTTACAAATAACTATAATAAAGAACTACGATAAAATAAACATAATATAAAATAAATTATATTTTAGATAAGACGAATTTTGTCGTAGAATATTAATTATGTTAATAAACTATTATATTCAAGGATAAAACACGAACGAGAAATACACGAAAATACACACACTTTGTTTAATTATACACCTTAAAAGCTAAAACGATAATAATCTTTGATAAGAAATATTGAAAGACAAATGTTTTATTTATTCTAAAATACCCTGTTGAAATATTAAAAAAATTATTGAGCACTCTCTATAATTTTATGTTAATGGAACACAATATTGTTCTCTTTTAGTCTATTTCTTTATATCCAATAATACGAATATTATTTTACTTGTTACATAATTCTAAAATTCAAAATAAGAGCAAAGACATTAACTGCAGAAAAATTATAAATTATAATGTTTTTACAAATGAGTAAATAGCTAATTAAGAATATATCTTAACTGATAATGTTTGTAATTTGAAATTAAACAGTGGCAATCTCGGCCGTCAATTAGTATCAAATGAAATCGAAAGTATTATACTTAAAATTTTACTTATAATTAATACGAGTTAAAAGGAACTATAATTTATCCATGCAATTTATTTATGATGATTAGACTATAAATATTTATCAAATTTTTAGTAACATAATTCAAAGAATAGAATCTAGAAAACTATTAACTTATATTAAGGGGTTTATTTAGTGGTTGAATAGTTAAACTGTCTGTCAAAATTATTATTTACATATTGTTATTTAATCCTTTGAATGGTATTATTGCAAGTATGTCATTTGACTAAATATCGTACATTCTTGAACATAATAAAATTTAGCATAACAAGCACAGAATCCAATTTTCTTTTGAGGAATTCAGATTTTTTTAGCTTTTACTGACGCTTCACTTATTCTTTCATTCTTTCATAGCGTGACTTGGTGATTTCGAATTTCTTAATATCAGTTATGACATCGTTATCTCTCGACCAATGCATGAATGTCTCTAATGTGCAGATTCGTAGAAATTCATGCAGTATTTTTTGTTAGAGAAATATAGAAACAAATTTACTATAGGATCATCAAGAGTATCTTAAAATACAAATTGTAGATGTCAAGTAACAAAATTTATCTTGAACTTGTGAGACATCATAAGAACAAGTATCGAATATAGGAAATCTATCTGTGAGTTTGTATTGAAACCACTATATATGTAAATCTCAATGTGAAGATATCGTGTGATACGAACAACGTTCATTCATTAGACCGCTCTATAAATTAGAAATATTATTCTCATTCAATAATTACAAGTGAATCTCCAAATTCTCCTTTTCGACAATGATGCACCATTTGCATTCGAGAACGTTTTCTCAAGACCCAGTAGAAGAGTTGTCAGCGATCAAGCCGCGTTTCGAACAAAAGAGTCGGAGCGTCTTATTTCCCAAAGTGAGTCCAATTTCCGCGTCGTTGCGAACAATTCTGCTCTAACAGTGGAAAGAGATCGACATTTGCAAATGATTGAATTGAAATTATGGACGCGACGATAAACGAGAACGGAGGGTGAAAGTAGTTGGGGGTCAGATTCGGTTCATCGATCCGCGCCTGGTAACGAACCAAATTCTTTCCTTGTTACTTCGTGCATCTCGTTACGGCCAGACGAAACGCGGAGAGTACGCCAAGATTTCCCGCGATCAAGAATTCCTCGCGTGCTTCCGAACAATAAAGTGTGATTAAATTCGAATTTCAAATGGTATCGGCCAGAAACTGAAAGAAACTTGCCACTTTCTTCCCTTTTTATTTCCTCTTTTATTTTCCTCTTTCGGATTTGTTTGACCATCGTACCATAGGTTTCTCCTGTTGTTAACATATTACTAGCTGGCAAATAATTTCGATTAAAGCCAGTGTCATGTACGAGTATTGAATATGACGACCTACGTCGTAGAAATACAATAAAATTTTTTTCGGAATGTATCCTAATAATACATTTCATATTTAACTGTAGCAAATATCGTATGTAGCGAATACAGCATTTACTTCTTTCTACGAATTTTAATTATTAGTGTGAAGCAAGTAGTCTTGTTATTAAAACAAAATGTGAAATTGTAAAGAAGTTGAAGAACTTGAAATGTGCAACAAATGGCATAAATAACCCGTTGGGAGATTAATGATTACTGATGTCAAAAATAAAGAACAATTTATTGAAAATTATGTATATAACGACGAAAATTTACCTCTTCATTCATTCATTGCCTGAAACATATGTAGCTTTCAAAAAAGAGGATCAAATGAAGTAGAAAATGCAATTTTTAGCAATTATTTACGTAAAAAAGTTTATGTAATTTAGCGGTTAAAAAATTAACTATTTGGGATTCTTAACATTTTACGTCTAAGAAATTTACGATTACGTTTTCAGAGACGCAAGTTCCATAGCATGTCAGTTTCACGTCATATACTATGCACAAATAACTTACAAACTAACAAAATTTGTTCGAAATATGAATTGAATCTCAAAAAACATCGCTAATCTTATCTGAAGTATGTTACGTGACATAAGCAAAATTTTCATAGAATGTCTTCTTATTGATATTACTATTATCTTAAGTTTCTTTATATGTTATTTCCGTGGTTTCTTAAATTTCCAAGTATTTGATCCGAAATTTGATTTCTTGGAAGTGAACTGATAATATAATTCATTATTATTTTTTATAAGACACTGAAAATTTATACACAAGTCCATAAAATATTATCCAATTCAATAAATAATAATTCTTAATATAAATAGTATACACAATGTATATTTTTAATGAAAATTAAATGTCGCGCTTCTTAATAGTTTAATCATTTTATTCAATTGATTTCTAAATATTATTTAATTTATTGAATTTTTGAATTTTGTTTGAAAATATCATAATACATATATCCATTATTTTTCTTATACTCAGCATATGTCAGTTTGATAAAAATATCAAATATTACTTTTATCGTCTGTTTATTTAAGATTACAGCAAAACATTTAAGATTATTATAAAATAGCAGGAAATTTGGTTGGAAGACTTCGATTATTTCCAAAAAAGCATAGTATAATAAACAATCAAATTTCGATTATCTAAAATTATCGATAAATCATGTATAGATTATATCTCTTACACGTGTGTTCCGCTATTCTTATAATTGTTCATGAACAGCATAACTACTGCTGCTTGTGAAAAACGTACCGAAATAAAATAAATAACATTTATAGATAACAACTGTATTAGCACTATTGGTAGGAAAATGGATTTGGAACAGATAACCTTACTCCATAAACTATTATCGTTGATGAAAGATAGATTAAGATTACCAAATCTGATATTTCTACTACTTAGCTTAGAGGTTAAGTACATACATACGACAAATATTATCGAGGAATTACGTATCTATTATGCAAACACAGAAATGAATGACAAAATTTATATAAATGTTAAATGAATAATGAAATATGTATCTTTCATTTAATTGAATTATTCAGTAGTTCTTTCAAACTGTGTATTTTTATACATTTATAAGGAATTGTAAAGTGCAAAATTGCCAACATATCCAAAATATAGTTTCAATAATATTTGGTGTATTAAATAACTTCCTACCAAAGTTCTATTTTTTTTTATTGTATTCTTAAAAAGTATAATTTCCCAAAATTTTGAAATTTGCTAATTTGGAATGAGCTTCTTGAAGTCATTTCACACACAGCAATTTAATACATTGTACGTAGATTGGCACGTGGATTAATTGAACGCAACAAATATCATCGATCGAAAATGCATTGAAATTCATCTTTAAGATATTGAGAAGTTTTTCTCTCGTACAAACGATGTGTAATAAATTCGCGTTGCATCTTCTCCAATATTCAGGATGTCCTCTCATTCGTTGGGCGCTTCGTGATTTTCCTTTCGAAAAAAGAGAAAGAAAAAAAATCAATATCGGTCCATTTTTCGCGGCGCGTTTCGTCGAATCTTATTGCCCTTGCCAAAAGCTACGAGTTACGCAAACCTGGTATGGCACAGACGAGGGTGTAAAAGGGAAGAGGCTGCGTGCGTGCCGTTAAGGAGAAACAGAGAGACGAAATGAGAAACCCGAAGCAGTCCGTTATGTGGAAGCGTTGGCACACACGTTTATATGGTGGGTTGCCCGACAATAGGCATTGTGCACCCGCCATAACCAGGAACCGAACGCGACAGCACCACACCGGCATTGTCCGAATGTCAGGCAAAGTTCTTTCTCTTTCACTCTCACTCTCTCTTTCTCTCTCTCTCGCTCCGTTGCTTGCTCTTGCTGATCTCACATCGACTCTATAATTCGTGCCTATAACTATTATACATTTTCTTGTGACATCTCTTTCGACGTTTTCGCTCTATGAAATATATAGTGATTTTTACTAATCGATGCGCAGCGAGGGTTACAGTCAGATAAACATTTTTTATGATTTTGTATGCCTCTACTTTCGAAAATAATATTTCCCATCGAACGAATGAGTCACAAAAATTATTTTTCCTCCTTAAGGAATTAATATATAAAATTAGCTAATTTTGAATAAACTGTTCCCAATAACTGAGGATATTTCTTCTCCTAGAGTGAAATTAGTAGCAATTAAATTTATGTTGAAGACAAGCATATTTTAATATGTTCTTCTAATATTTTTGTTTCGTTCCTATAGTTACGATTGATGAATACTTTTTTACAATTAACATTGTTTATATATATCTTTCTGTAACAATGAGATCAAATACTAAATACTAAATTTAATCTGAAATAAAAAGGGTATCACTCAAGTCCCATATTCGTTTCCAATAAATAGCTGACACCTCATAAAATTTACACGAACTCTTTGAATGTGACCAAAAACATATTTCAATCCTTTTAATATCTCAATACTAAACGATCATACATAAAATCATTTAACTTAGGTGTCTTCAATTTTTGCCTTCTTTATTTATACCTATTAGCTATTAACTATGTATGTTATAATTAAACTAAAAAGTATTAAACTATGTTCAAATACTTATGCATGACAGTCTATTGCGATTGATGGATCGTATGCATCACTATTTCTATCGTTAACGATCGTGTATATAGTACAATTATTTTTATATTAATATGTTTTTATGTTAAAATCTTATTCTATACTCTTATCATACATATGAAGTATCAAGTGAAAATAAATACAAATTTTTCAATGTATAATGAGTGATAGTTCTGTTCATTTTTTAATACTCAACTAAAATATAATTTTTGTATTATACTGATGTAATTAAATTCATCAACTCTTGTATCTTCCCACAATTTCTGTGATATTCCTTATTTTTTTCTCCAAACATAGATATTCGGACTAATTTTTCAGATTTCTTAGAACAATAAAAAAAGATTAATCGCGAATCTATCAGTTATCTTTGATCTGGTAACGCAGTAATTTACTTGTACGTTAATAGCATTTATCGTGACTTGACTGATAACGAAATCTGACGAAAGAGCCGAATACCGCCAATATATATAGATAATGACAATAGAGTATATAAAGCAAATCTGAAATCTGTCCAAGCAACTTGTGTCTACGGTGATATAGAGTTTGGATACATATCGAGTTTTTCTTTCCTAAACGCAAAATGAAAGGTAAGCTAATTGCTTTAGTGACTAGCTAGGAATACATTATATTCGATTCTAGTGTTAATATGATATAGGAATTAAAATATTCAATTATTAGGGAAAAATAAATTTGATAATTAGAATTTTTATTACAATTATTTTTAGATTACATAGTAAATCCTTAATTTATAAATAGATTTTAACTAAATTATTATTGCTACATTGACTTTTACTATGATTCTTAATGTTCTATTTAATATAAATTGCATAAAAGAATTCTTTCAGTTGTTCTCATTTTAATTTCTGTTGTTTGTACTTTTACTTTATATCTGAAAGAAGTTACATAATTTATTTGAAAACAGAAAACAATATGCAAAAATGTAAATTAAAATGTAACTATAAAATAAAGTAACATCTTCGTTATTATTGAATTAATAGGGAGACAAGATTGATTATTTTAATTTTTAATAAGACAGAAATCAATCCATTGTGTTATCCATAGATTACGAATTTTGTATACTTTCGGGAAGTATACAAGGATTGCAATATATGATTATAAAAATCTTATTCATTTATTTTTTTAATTGGGCCAATATAGAGCAATTATATCGTTCATTTTGATTCACATGATACTACACATTTTATAAATATTATTTGATATTACAAACTTTGCCTTGATTATCATTGTGAGTAAGTGCGTGTTAACAAGGTGAAAAATATATTATTTTGAATAGCGGTGCATTGTTGTTTCAAGTGATAAAATATTCAATTATGTTTGTGAACTGTCTTTCGCTTCCGTACTTTCTCTAAAATATGTAATTTTAGTGTTTATATGGAAGCAAATGTATGATACACTGTATTTTCTTGTTACATAATTGCAAATCATGTTTACTCGTGTAAAAATTAAAACTTTCGATTTCTATAAATATTCGCAGACACGTGATAGTTTCAGTAGTTCAAATAGTTTTGTTATTTAATTTATTCAAGCTATTATTTATTATAATAGACACTGTTATATAAATATTTCAATTTTTTTGAAAAATCCTAGTTTCAGCTAATCCTCGGAACTTTCTAGCCCCACAGAATTTAAAATTTAGTAACGTAAATATATATAAAGTTACAGAATATAAAAGTATAAAAATAGAAATATAATATAAATAAATACATACAAAATTACAAAATGTGAGAATAAAATTTAGCAATATAAATAGATATATGGTATAAATTTAGTAACTATTAAATTTATAATATGAATAAGCATGTTGAACCAACAGAATTACAAATGAAATGTTAAACGAAATCCTTAATGGTTTAAACGAAGCCTTACATTACCAGTTTATTCACAAAATAAATTTCAGTTCCGGATTGAATTTGATAAAGAAGTAATTTTGACGAATCTGCGCTTGATTTTTTCAGCCCTGGTATTCTTGTTATTTGCCGCCGTTTTCATCTACACAAACTGCAACGTAATCAACATACGAGCTTCGAGTCCAGACTGCTCCAAGGCAAGCAAGGATCACTTATTGGTTCGTCATCCATGCAGCTGCACTACTTACTTCGTTTGTCTCACCGAGCCGCCAATTCCCATGGAATGTCCTTCCGGCCTTCAGTTCAATCAAACTCTCCAGGCTTGCGATTTCTCAATTAATGTGATGTGCAAACGAGATGATGACTGCCCCCCGAGTCCTAAAAAATAATCTAAAAATAATCTACTATTTCTTTTGTTTATATTTGTATTAACGAATCTATAATAATGAAAAGAAAAGTGAGACACTTCTTGCAATCGCTTTATGTTCAAGTTTTAAAAAAATCGTAACTATCGTTGCGTATTTTTTTCAAACTGTAAATTATTCATATAATATATGTATACGATGCATGACACCTGCAAACAAGTAAAAATTCTTCTATAACACTGTATTGTTTGTGAGAACACCTTTTTTCAACATTGTAATATTTGTGTTTTATTTATTGTTTTCCATCTGTTTTTTTACATTTGCCTAGCATTTGGACGAAATTCTTAACGTTAGATGAAAGACGTACGTCACCGCACAAAAGTGTGTGAATAATTTTTGAATTCAATTAGAATTTTAACTTTGTTTCGTAGCAATTTAACTATGTTGAGTCGTGTTTGTTGATTAGACTAAAACGCTCATTTTCAAACGCGCAAACACATTTCGCGATATTCCTCTCTCAACTCGCGACGAAAAGATTTATTATTCTCTTTTCAAACTAGAATATAAATTTTATTATATAACAGTAGATAATCATCTTTTGCTAGTATAAAACGTTTCAGTTTGTTGGAGTGTTAAAACTTGATTCTCTCAACGGTGCCGTATCAAAATAAAATGAACGTTTGTTTCATCAAATTATCATGTATTCTGGAAACAGTTGAAAAGTATGAAATTTTAGAGTGCATATCATGGCCGCGATATACGTAACTTATTATTTAATCGACAAACCAATTAAAACAAATGTGACAGCTGACTGGCTCCAAAAGTCTATATCTCAGAAAGGAAGAGTTATGAATCTATATTTATAGAAGAAACAGTAGAATACGGTATCAAAGTTTGGCCACCTATTTCCTTAACATCTTGTATATTCAGGCACCGACTGTATTTTCCACCGAATCGTGAGTTTCTCTTTTTCCCTTGGGAACAGTAAATATATTTATTCTATTTTAACACACCATTATATTTCGTAATATGCCTCGTTCTTCCTTCCAATTCTTTAAATGAAAGCTATTTAAAACTATTTCGAACGTTTCTTTCTGTGACACACATATTCCATTCACTAACAATTGGCCCAGTTTCTTTCTTTCGTTTGAACTTACGAACTCGTTGGCGAACATTCGCATAAATCAGTTTCGCAGCCAGAGTGCTACTAGAGCTCTCTCTTCCTCTCAGTTGCAGCTATTAATCATGGTACGAGCCATCGTACAGCGATGCGGCGCGAACGTTTCCAAGTCGAACAGCGAGCTGCTCGTTTATTCGCGCGGACGACCGAGACTTTACAATTCAATCTCTTCGCCGGCATCTATCGTCAACTCGTTCGTCCTTTCATGAATAAGTCGAGCCAGTTTCCGCGGCCAGGCGAAGGAACGGTTCTCGATTCGACATTATCGGCGGCGATCGATGGAAAACCGGGAGAAGGAACGAGCGAGGAAGGAAGATGAAGACGCGATCCGGAGCCAGAAGACGATGAGGAACAGATGAAAAGGGGGCTTACAAGAGGACTTTCGAATTCTCCGGGGGATTGGCCGGTGTATCGTGTGCAAAACAGGAGAAGGACGGCGAACGAAAGACGGCGTTGAAACGAAATCGGAAGGAACGAGCAAGTGGGTGTACCGTGGATACCCCGGGCAAGTGGGCAACGGTGAAAAGGAGAGACGAAGCTAGAGAAAAGAGAGATCTCATCAGAGACGGCGACACTTAAATTCCCTATTTCGTTTGGCGCTCAATACAGCCAGAACGAGAGTTTGTCGCGTTCCCCGCGTGCATCGAGCTCGCCTCGCCGCGTTCTCGTCCGTCAGTTAATGTCGTATTCTCGATGTAAAAAGGAGAACGACCAGCTAGAAAGGAGCGAGAGAGAGAGAGAGAGAACGAAGCGGCTCGAGAACGGATCGAGACTTCTTATCGGTACGAGTCAGCTACCGGTTACCGGCTTCGTACACACTCCTTCACCTCGAAACAGCTCCCTTTTTTTCTTTCTTTCTTTCTTTTCTCTCTCTCTCTCTTCCCCTCTCTCATCGTCTCTACAGTTTCCCACTATTACTTTACCGTTTTCGTAGATTTCCCGCGCGTTTCTCTCGCCGCTTTTCGCCATTACTTGCGCGAAATGAATCCAGCCTTGAAGCACGCCACGGGAAATGTTGCAAATGTAATGGAAGCTATTCTGCGTTTGGGTTGGGAACCGATTGGATGCTTTCGTTATAAGCTTCGAAAAATAATCGCGTCTCGATCGTGTGTTTCACACTATGTGCTACGAGTTTAATTGGTCGTTGACTGAAATATTCGATACGAGTTGTTGAAAAGTTAGACTGGTCGATTTGAATTGTTGAAAGTTTCTCGATTTTACTATTAAGATTTCACGTTACGATTATCAAGTTTAGATTTTATATAATTGATAGATTGAATCTGTTAATTTTGTAACTAGAGTATGTTTGTACATTTTGTTTCAATTTAGATTTGATGAGATTAATAGATTAAATTTCCTATACTTTACTACTGGAATATACGGTTGATAGATTTTATTTAGAGTTATATATTATATGATAAGTAGATTAAATTTATGAAAATTGAAATTTTCACAAGGACAGCGAAAGAAATAGAACCTAAAGAGAGATTTGTTTCACTCACTGGATATTATGAAGATTATCATATTTTAGGTGTTCTGTATATTTTTAATGCAGTACATATTCTATGTTATACATGTTTGTAATTTTAAATTTCCTATAAATATATGAAAATTGTTTACTCTTTCTTTTTCTTCTGAACATCAAATACATAATTACTCTTGATGAAAATAAAATTCATCAGTTTTGTTTGCCGATTTATAATTTACATATTTCAAGAAAAATTAAATAGTTTTCAAGTATTTGACAATTAAAGATTGATATCGTTAATAGTTTATCTGCAAAGTTTCAACGGTTGAAAAAGTTTCATTCACATTAATGGAGTTGATAATGCTTTATTATTTGAAACATTGTATTAAAGAAATATTGAATCTGTCTTTTTTCATCGTTGATAAAGATGTTCCAAAATGTCCTTAATCAAGAAATAGCTCAAGTTAATTATTCATATATTAACATGTTGAAATAATACTTCATATTCAAAATACGATAAAGTTTCAGGATTCTATTCTATCCAATTCTACTATACTATCGAAATTATTGTAAAGTATGTTCTTCATTTACATTTCTTACCATGACTTGCGTATTAATTTTATTAAACTTTTAAAGGATTGAAATAATATACAATATACAATTTCAAATTACAATAAATGACCTTCCACAGAAAAAAGAGCAATCCAATTATATAATTAATTTAAACATAGAAAGCTCGAACGCAACAGTCACAATCACGATCAATTAACATCTTTCCAAATCTGAAATCTCCAACGTTACACTTTTCAATTGTACATCAATATAGTTATAATGTTACTTCTGTTCGTGACGGTGCTTCCTCGTTATTCCATTCGTATTTACATTCAACGACATGAAAAATGTTTCACGATCGAGGCCAGCTACGTTTAAACCCATTGCCACAACTTCAAGTTGTTGCCTCTAGTTGTTTCGTTTAAATCCTTGCAAGTTCCCGTTTCGTTCTCCTCTTTTCTTTTCTTCTCCTTTTATTTTCTCTCCCTTCTTGCTTTGCCCGTGGTATATAACAAAGGGAATTCGAAAGGCACGATCGGGTGGTTAATTTATGCTGTCTGTCTTGCTAGGTGGTACGTTCTGTCAAGCTGCTAGTCGCGGCAGGAGGTGAGATCAAATTAATAGCCAGACATTTTTCCAACGAAGAAAGCGCGCCAGCAGAACGCGGCAAAGAGGCGAGGAGAAAAAGAAAAGAAAAGAAAGAAAAAGAAGAAGAGAAGGAAACAAGGGAGAAAGGAAAGAATACCGATTATAAAACGCTCAGATGGCGTGCAAAGAACGCAAAGGCCCTCCGTTTGCACGAGGCAAGCTCAGGCTTGGCTTGCCCGTAGAGATTGCTGCTTTGTTGCATGTCTCCTTAGACTTGTACATTTATTACGTGGCTGGTAATTCTCATACGACTGAATTATCGTTTTTTAATCGCTCCTCTTCCTCTCTGTAGTACTAATTTTTCTACTGAAGTTGTATTCTCCAAGCGAAATAATTAACGAGATTAAAAACGCTGTTCAAAAAATTTTAATTTCTTTCCTTCTTAAGGTATTAATATGTATTAGGTGATTTTTGCAGAAATTAGTGCGTTGAATATTAATATGAAGATTGTGGCTCTACATTAGTTTTTGTAGAAATTTTTAAAAAAGTACAAATTTTCAAGTTTGAATGCTATATGATAATATGTTTCTAAAATATTATAAATTCGAAAAGATTTTTAATTTGTCCAAAAGTTTATGACACTGTCATGCAATATTATATATTATTGAACATCGAACAATTGTCCCACTAGTCTCGATCTCCTTATTATTTGATATAAACTAAAATCTCCCAGAAATATTTTTTGAAAAATATTTAAAGAAATTGTACCACAGAGAGAAGAAACTCAGTAATAATGATGAATCAACGAAAATCTTTCCGTTGTTGAACAGAATAGGAAGGGAGAGATAAGACTGTGATGTAGGAGCTGGTCATTCCCCGGTGTCCCCGAGGAAATCAAATTATCAACACGGCCAAGACCAACTGGCACATGTACTACTCGCATGACATAACTAAAGCCGAGCACAGGTGGTTCACTGATATTGGTTTTGCTTTCGAATTTTGTGGACACCTCCTATAGCTATTGTCGTACCAGAGACTCATCAAGGCCAATTACACCACTAAATATTCACAAGTTCATTACGAACCGAGCTGAATACGCCATCCTTGTATCTTCTTTCTGTCTTTGTTTAACTTCCTGATTTCTCTATCTTTTCCTCCTTCAGCGTCTCTGTCTATTTATTTTTGTATGATACAATTCGTATTATTTTTATATTAACATAAAAATTGTATATCATGGAGCCCCGATAAAAAGAAAAAAAGGTTTCACTGAGAAAAATGGGTAGAATCATAAATAATTTTAACTACAAAACTACAAAGTACTTTTTACAGTTATTGCGTCCATACTGAGGACGACTTATTTTTTTATTTAAAGTTATTTATTTATTTATTTAAAGTTATACGTACCTTTGAGAATTGCTAGAAATTACAATAATATGTTACAGATTAATATAATTATGATAATCGAACATGTATCTGATCATATTACCGAAAATGTTAACAGACGATATTGTCTGCTCTTTCTATCGCGTAAAATCAAAAGAGACGGAGAATTTGAGGAAGAAAGCGAAAACTTTGTTCGATTCCTAAGCCATATTTTTTTCATCGCAATCCGCCCGTGCAAACTTAAAACGAGGGGGTTGAACGACAGCTTTCAGCGTGCAGGTCAGATGCGCTTTCCGTAGACTTTTCGACAAAGAGCTCATAAAAATTTAATAGATCGTCCATTCGGAATGCTGGGCTTTTTACGGCTTGTAAATGCTTCGTTTGACCGAAAACAATTTTGCTGCCGGTTGAGAAGTCATAGTGGCTCAAAACTCGAAACCGGCCAGTTTAGAAATGCTTTCAACGAGCACGTCGCTTCTAGCCGACCAGCCGTGTAACGAGAGTTTTAATTACTCGTCATTGGATTGCCTAACGGTCTCTGTCATCTACAACGCGATGAACTTCGTAAATGACTGAAATTCTGGCACCCGAGTTTTCGTCGCATTACATTTTTCAACTCGCCTAGGCTATTTACTCGTTTTATTTATCTTGTACAAGAACTTTTTCATCCAAGTAAAATGATCTCAAACATATGTTTGAGATTCAAAGTACAGAGAATGGAACAATTTTCAAGGTTTTATTTTTTTAATTATATTCTCAAAAATATGAATTTGTATAAAAATGCGTAATCTGTACACCTTAAGCTTTTTCATAGTCTATATATTTTCGAGTAGAGTCCAAAAATATTGTGTTAGCAATAAAATAATTATCAAAAGAACGAATTTACATATTTATACATTGAAAAAAGTCATGAAATCTGTGACTGTAACGGGTTTAAAAACAAAAAAAAAAAAAAAAGAAACATAGAAGAAATAACAGTGACAAACTGCGGGAACAGGCAAAAACGAAACTCTTGCACAATATACTTTGGCTGAAAGTTTTTCGATTCGGCGCACAGAGAACGATATACCGTTATATATTACTACGCGCAAGGCCAAAGTCGACGATGACACATCGGGGATTGATTTCTGGCATATCGCGTTTTACGTGGATTTTCGAGAGGATCACACGTCAGCTATCCAATTCGACGAGGTCCCCGATTAAAATTCGATCGGTTATCATCGGAATGTCGTGTGATATTCCGGCCGAGTTTTATGTACGAGACCGATAACAATCCGCTGGATTATTGAAACCCACGCATCGATTGATCGACAGCCACCGATATCAGGAATTGCTCTGGCCCTACACGTGCGTCTACTACCTGGTGGTTCGACGGTGTGCGTGTCGCTTTCAGTGCGCTCAGAAAACTGCCGCTGGTTTTCTCTGTGCTCGCGCAGCTTTGAAATCCCCGCGTCTAGACCTTTTAGCTGGCTCGAAAAATCTGTTGCCGGCAAAATACAAACTTTTTTTATCGATGAAACGTCCATTACCTCGTCATATACAGGGTATCCAGTACAACATGGATAACTGACAATGAGAGAAGAAAATTTTTTTGTTTAAAGTTTAACTTTTGAGGAAATATAGTTTAAAAATTCAATTGAATTTGGATAATTCTGAACTATACAAGAGTAAATGAATAATTAATAAAGCGTTATTTCGCCTACGAAAATAAATGAAAAATGTAAAATAAAATATTTCGGTTTGAAATTTCGCTTTAATAGAGTTTAAAAAGTTTAAAGAATAGAGTTTAAAGAATATGTTTAGTTGACTTATGAAAATAATTGACTTATTGTTAATAATTAAACAGTTTTCAATAAATTTTCGAATTTAATTTTCTTGAAGTGTGAAATAATTGTAACAATTGTAACTTTTGACTGTGAAATATTTATATTCATTAATTTCTGAACAGTCCAAAATTAGAATATATTTAATAAATTTGCAAATTTAATTTTCTTCAAGACGAAAATTCTTGGAAAATTTTATTCTTTCTTTTCGATTCATTTGTGCACGTAGAATCTTTTTCCAGTTTGTTATCAACGATGTATGAGACACATTTATTTTTTTCTTATTTGTCAACCCTTAATTCTTTGAAAGAAACAAAGCACTTTATAGATAACTGTAAAAATGAATTGTATAAAAATCATTGATCACTTACTTTCAAATTATACATAAAAATTAAATGTAATTATTAAACTTTAATCACATATAAACAAGAATATTGTGGAATAAATAACATATGATAAAGATATAAGTTTATTACAATACACAATTCTAAAAATATTTTGTTCATTTTTTCAAACATATGTATATGTATGTTGAAAATTCTGTTTGCAAAAATGTTTCGCTAATGTAATAACTTAAACATTAAAAAATAAATTAGAAGAAGCGCGTCAAAGTTGTATCCTCGACCTATTTTTTTGACAAAATGCCATAGATTAACCGTGAGTGGAACAGCTATTTCAAAATAACAATACAGTGAAATCACTGTCAGTCAATGGTCATTGTGCAATAGTGAATGTCGCATTCATTTCTTCTGTTCGGTATAGCTTGGCTTCTAAATTGAAGAGTTCACAACAAAAACGACACTTTTCCATGTTTGTCTCTTTCTAGCAGAACAAAAAAGTATCTTTAATCCTGCTTCAATACGTTTCAAATGTTTTTAAGAAAATATTTATTATATTGCATAACTTAAATTTGTACTGAGAAACTGTTGAATTGAAATTGAATCATGAAATTATGAATTTCGTGACAAGGATTATTATAGAGTTGATTAGTTTCCATTATTTTTCGATAAATCCATCATCTTTTATTTCATCATATTATGAGTATCGTTTCTGATTGTACTGATTTTATTGTGTTATCAAAATTTGATAAGGATTAAAAGTTTGATAAAGAAAGTCTTTTATGATATTTCAAGGTCATTGGTATTTTCTTCTTCTTAATATGTATTATACACATTTTTTTATATGTATCGTTTCCTCATTCTTTATAGAAATTATTAAAGAACTTGAGAAAGATCTTCCAATTTTAATTTTATAAAAATCTGTGAAAATAAAAAAAAGTTAGTAGAAAGCAAATTACATTGGGAGATATTAATATATTAATAGACTTCAATATAATTAGTGTAATTATTTTTAACAAAAATCACATTTTTCAGACAATTACCTACATTATATATTATTTTTCCACAAAGGATGAGTCATAAATTATAATACAAATGAAGTTAGAGATTAGTAAGAATCTGGAATCTTATACGAGATATTTATACTAAATTAGGAAGATTCTGTAGCCCAAAATAAGATAAAAATCAAGGATGGTGAAATTGTGTTAGAGAAAAATGCAAACTCATACATCTAATTAATGATTGGTAGTGCAGATTTCAGGATAAATTGTTATAGTGACTATTTCCGTATACGATATAGTATCAGATACAACCTTATTTACTATTACTTATCTATCACGATGGGAAACAAGTTAAAGATAATCAGTAAAAATGATAAGATGAACTTAAGAGCTTAAATTGTGCCTACAATTGTATTTAAAATTGTACCTAGATTATTACTCACTAGCATACTCTATAATTTTTAATTATAATACATTTGAAATGTTAACCATTCTGTTGCGTGAAAAAATGCATTTTCTGAATTAAATTATGATCTGCTTCAAATTCATTGCTTATTGATTACGTTCAATATATATACAACCTCCATACATAATAACAAGTAAATATGTTAATAAGCTTTGAACCGTATATGAAAAGAGTCATGGTAACAGTTTGTAATAAAATTTATAATTTAATTTATTTGTAGCAAACGTTTTGTAATTTCTATACACTTTATCATTTTGATCGTGAGAGGTAATAATATCTCTTTACAATATTCATGAAATATCAAGATACTATGAACAATGCGTATAATTCGTATAATGCGATAAATATTTTCACCAGCAACAATGACAAAAAAGATACGTTTCAATTTCAATAAATATAAAACTCTATTCTCTCCGTAATCTCGTTTAGGTAACGATAAAAGAACGAAGGAATTTGAACGAAGAAACAACGGGAAAGTGTAGAAAGTAGCGAAAAGCATTCTGCCAGAGCATTTGTTCGTACGTCGAACCAAATTCGCACGACGTTGGAATCGAATGCAACAACATTTTTGTTGCACGGCCATTCGTAGAATTCATGGAGAATCCGTGGCCTCATAATCCTACCGGCGACTTTATGAAGATATTGCACAGATGCAAAAGAAGGCGGCACAACGGTTGTAAAGGGGAGTACGTGAGAAAGCGGTTCTCTCTTTCCCAAGTCGATCTGGATTTACGATATTGGTTGCAACACCACCTGAACCCAGACCCTTCGCCGGTCGACCTTGCCTTTAAACCATCTCAAACCGGTTACCTTACTCGGTAAGCACGTTAGATCGGCTTCCTTTATTTATTTCCACATCTTGTATTTCCCTTTTCCCGCGGGTACCCGCGTATCCCCGCGTCTTTACGAGTGGACTTGTTGGAATAAGTTATGAGTGTCCTTTATAACAACGTTGCATTACTTATCGAAGGAAAATGGAACCTAGCGAGCCGCGTTTCGCGTCAATAAATTCCGATTGCAAAGGAGGAACCGTTTATTCGACAGGCTGGTTAGTACTTTTGCCCGAAGCTATCGATTCGATGGAAAATTCTGTATCAACATTTACGTTTCGACGAGCCTTGATAACAGATTGGAGTGCTACGTCGAAAGCCAATTTTTTTGGTCCTCATTAACAGATTTACTATTTTCTGTCAATTCAGCCTATGATTTATTGTTTCAAGTGTGAATCGATCAAATTTTAATAACAAACTTATATACAAAGAATGATTTCAGACAAAAATATGGTTTTAAAAGAATCGACTAATGTAATAACTAATCTTTTGTTATATTTTATGGATGGAAACCTATAAAAATTAAGTAAAACTTGTTAAGATATACAGGTTCAAAAATCATTATCTTTTCAATACCTTTTTGTCTAAAAAAAGTCAAGGTATTATTAATTTATACATTGCTTATCATTTCTTTGAAATACTTATGCAACAAGCGGTTTAAGATAATTTAAAGTGGCAGAGTTAGATGACTTAATATATACTTATAATAGTTTTTATTTAAATAATGTTTTTTTGCACGCAATGACCATTATCGGTATTATCAGATGAACTTATGAAATTTTTATTTGATTCCATCAAGAAAGTAATATTCAAATATTTGCTATAAAAGAACTTTTATGTATACATGTATTATCTAAAACATTTTGAAATTTCATTAATTCTATTGGCAATAAAAGATAATATTAAAATCATTATAAAACATTGGAAACATATATAAAAGTTACGAAATATTTACTATGAGCACATATTTAGCACAGAGTCAATATACAGCATTAATAGCGGTCTTAAAGTGATTAAAATAATCTCAGTATTTGTGGTTATTTAAGTACTTTTGTTATCTCTCCGAGATAATATACTTGAATCAAATATCTGATAATTCTTACTTACATTTGTATCAAACATAATTCCCAGAAAGTCAAGTCTCATTGCGATATTAATAAAATGTCAAAATAGTTTATATAATATAGGTTCGAATATATTCGTGAGCAACTGTAACATATTAATTTTCAAATTTTCAAGTTTTGTTACTTTCGCGAAAGGACCGATCTCAGATTTGGATTCCCAATCTTACAAGCATAAATTATATTCACTTACATATTTTTATGCGTGCGCATCCTTCTTTCGAGAGGCTCGCGATATTTCTATAACAGGTAGGGCAAACTTTCAATGGGTGAATTTATGTACCGGCAGATAGCAAGGACAATATAAATGAGATTTTAAATATACGTATCGCAAGCTTGTTGGTCGTGGAACGCGTGCGCGCGAGAGGCCTGCTCTCCCTTTTAAGCATATTTTCTATTTTCCACGACGAAAGGGACGCGATAAATAATCGACGCATAAATCTCGTCGCGTGGCGCGGACGTATTCGATCGTTTAAAACGGGAGAGGGCAACCGCGCTATTATTTTCTCCGCACACTCCGACGACGGATTTTCTCGGGAAAATTCACGACGTGCCTTTCTTTTCGAAACTCGAAAACTTTCCGCTGATCGTTATGAATATTTAACGCTTAAAAATGACTCTCTTCCCGACGGTAATCGACCGTGATTCGTATCTTCGTTTCTTCCGACTTTCGGGTAGGTTTCACACGATTCACAGTATATTAAAATATCGATTATTATTAAAAAAACGTTTATCCTTGGAAATTTAATGTGTATATAAATATCGTTTCAAGGGATTAATCTGTCTTGAACTGATATAATTAATAATAATAACAATTTTTTGCTAAAATTAATTATTAAATAATTTTTTGTTAGAAATTAATGAAATTACTACTTTTGCAACTGAATTTGTGTCAAAACATATCGAATTTTCAGAATTAAATTTAAATATCAAAATTAAAATTCGTCTTTAACTTTTAAAATTTTTTCTATCAATCTCGATGAAGTGTTTTCATTTAATGTAAACCTGAAAAATTTACATTTTACTGCTGCATATAATCTCAATAGATAATAGAAAATTTAAAAAAATAAAATATAAAATAATATGTAATAATAATAATATAATGTAAAATAACAAAACATAAACTCAGACTTCTATCAAGAATTTATCATGACTGTGTCGATGAAAATTTATTTCATCATAAATTTCATTATTCTTTATATACTTTTTCTCAAATAATTCTACAAAATCGAATTGAATCACGGTCATGAAATATTCCAGCATATAATATCAGCGAGATTCTAGCGATATCGAGCTAGTGAATAGGCGAAATCAATTTTCAAATTAAATTTTTTCATTACCCGTGAAAACGGCTTTCATGGTGGTAAGGAAGGACGAGCCAAAGTCAAGAGCCGAGGCGGTGTGAATTTCATTAAAAGTGGCCGAACAGCAAACGGTGCTGGCTGTGGCTGAGTCTATGCAAGCGGAGGGAGAGAACGAATGAATTTATAGTTTTTAATATTTGTTCATTGTTCCGTTCCATCGTCGGAGAGGTTACGCGTGAATAGGAGAATAGTGACGAAGGACATAAACAGCGTTATTTGCAATAAGCTATTATTCGACTTGCTGATTAAAAGCATCATTTTCTTATACGTATACACGAGCTTAGGGTTTCGATTATGTCTGCACAAACTTGAACAAGCATAATACACACACCGTACAATGTCACCATTACACAGCTAATACGTGACAGTCTTTTAGAAACGTTTCCTAAAAGACATTTTATTATGCTAGGAGTATGAAACTTGCTTTAAATAGCTATTAAAAAAACTAAACATTACACATTGTTATGAATAAGAAATACTTAAGTTTGATTATATTATAACATTTTAGAAATGTTTAGAAACTACCACTGCTCCATGTATTTTTCATTTGTTGTACATTTCTAAGATTGTTTATAAGAAAATTATTATAAGAAAATGTAAAGTTCTTCATACTTTTGAATACAAAAATGAGTAACGAGAAAAATCATATCGATTTTTATAAAAATATTGAACTTTATATAGATAAAAATTCTTCAACAGTACAATGTTGTTGTAAAAAAATTTCTTTCGTATAACAGACAGATATTAATGTAATTACAATAATAATTCTATTTTGTACAGGTAAATAGTGATTAGCTGTTCTAATGTAGCAAAAATAATTTAGAAATTCAAAAGACTCGAGAAACCGAGCAGTGTTAATCGGAAAACTAAATATCTCATCAATTCCAGCGAAATTTCGAATTATTTTGAGCGTAATTTTCGTGGTTATGTCAGTGTTCTCAATCACATGAGAAATTTATCTTACAACGTATAATATTGATACTGCGAATACTAAAAATTTAAAGGCCATTTGCAAGCGTGTCGATACGTTAAATTATACTCTCGTTAAAAGCGACTGAAACAGCGAAAACGTAAATGGTCGCTTTCAGTAGCTGTGTGTTTCATATGTGATGTTCAATTGCCAAAAATCGTACATAATGTACGCGCCGCTTCAACGCACGACGTTCATAATAAATTAAGAGACTTTCAGCAGCCGCGCCTATTAGCAGCAACGGGAAAACAAAATAATACCTACAATGAATATAAGTGAATATGTATGAATATAATTCAATACGTATAGTGGACACGCGTGTGCTCCGTGTATTACAGTTCTGCGCCCGAAATATGAAAACATGAAAAATGTGAAAACGTATCGTGTAACACATGTAAACTTGTATTTATGTCACTGTTTCACACTACAACGTGCTACTAGATATTGAGATGCAATTGCAGACTCGAGATTAAATATATGTATTCGGGTTGATCTTTTTAATTTTAGGTGATATTTCAGTGTAAAAATGTTTAGATGAAACATACGGCGGTCTCTTATCAATATTCAATATTCAAACATGTATATTTATTTGAAAGTTGGAAAAACTAAGTAATGCAAAAAGCTTGTAAAATCTTTTGCTGTATCATAACATGTATTAATCTCATTTTAATAAATCGAATATAAAGCTCATAAGTTCTGATGAATTTATAAATAGAGATATCTAATAATTGTGTAGAATTTGGAATATAATATAGAATATTTCCTATTTACATAAATCAATCAATTATATTATATAGACATGATTATGTTGTATTTATAAAATACACAAATTATGTTTTATCACAAACATCAAAAGTCTAACTATAAATCTATAAAATATATGAATAATAATATAGAAATGTTGGATCGTACAGAGGAATTGAATTAAATTTTAAATACAATATTAAAAACATATATTTAATCATTGAATTAACATGAAATAATCTAATATTTTTTAATAGAACTTGTCATATTTTCGATTTCTCATATTCTATGATTATTTCATTTAATGCATAACAAGTAAAAAGATGTAGTTCAAAATATAGTATATAATACTACATGTAGCATAGAACTGTAAAAAAATTTTTCATATTTCCAATTTCTCACACTGTGTTATTATTTTGTAGGAAATATTGCAAAGAATTCTAAAATGTATAACTACAAATTTTGTATAACTACAAAAATTGACACTACACTAATTGTAAAGATTCTAATTAAAAAGACAAAATTAGCGAAGAAGAAAATATTTCTAGAATATGATTACTATATCTAATAAAATAGATAGAATAATAACTAATCTGTCTGAAAATACGCACTCAAACTCATAAATTGACGATAAAATTAACGAAGGATATAATTCTATACAAATTTTGTAGCCACTGCAGTTAGGTTAACAGTTCGTTGGCACTTTGTCTGACCAGTGATTGATCAGCTTCAGTAGTGAAAGGTGGAACAAGGCCATCGTTCTAGGGACGTTAGATATAGCTGATGCAAGGCCAAGTGTCAAAGGACGTTGAAGAGTGGCGAAGGGATTGTAGGAGAGAAATGGCGCGGTGGGTGATTTTCGAGGGCCCACCAGAACGTACCGTCGGTAATGTCGATGAATAGAGAGGTAATGAATCGTAGTGGACACCAACACGGAAGAGGCGAGGCAATTCTAGGCGTTTGGCTGGCCCTCTTCCCTGAAAAATATATATATAGGTACGTTCGTTCCTCTCTTCTTCTCGCCTTATCGAATCTCTCTTTCTTTCTCGCCGGGCCACAACCTACCCTCTATCTATATCATGCACGATATCTGTAGTAGGTGAAATAGAGAAGGTATAGAGTAGTATACCTATTCATATTAAAGCCTCTGAAATTCACCCTCTTATTCAGGCCTATGTTGGCATTCACGTTGGTACCAGACACCAGAAACTGACCGCCTATATGGTTTCCACACGTTCCCAGTATTCTTCTTGTTTCTCTTTATTTATTCCGCTCCTATTCCTGGATACCTGGCGCGTTCCGCGTGCCTGTAAGATATCGCTACCACTTTCTGCCAAAACCACCATCCAAGCAAAATTAAGACTTTGCGTCGTTGGTTCAGTCCAATAAAGGAAATGAAATCTCTCTTCTTTTTTCGTGGATCGTGGAAAAATAAGGTGGAATGGAGTATCAATTAATTGTGATAATTGATGCAATTAATTGAGCATACAAATTTATATTTTTAAAAATACAATTAGCATATTGATTGTCGTGATTGACATTTCTATTTTCATAAATGATTAAACTAAAGTAAATGCAATTTTATAATAATAAATATTCTGTTCTATAGATGAAACGAATGAATTTCGTCAGTTAAAATCCCATCGTTATACCATATTTTTAAAAAAGAATATTACGCATCAAAAAAATATGAAGAATCCAAAATGTATATATACATATTTATTTATTTATTTATATTTCTCGATTCTTAAAAGTCTCCGAGTATATGGTGCATTATACTGTAGTTACGTTATAAAAACTAAATACTTTCCCAAACTTTTGACTTTTACAAAGAATATCTCCTCTCATAACTTTGGTCATTTAAAGTTTACCACAGTGCAAAACTTCTTTGGAAACTTTGCGTTATATTTCCGGGTATTTCTTTATTAATAATAATCTACGCACATCTTCCAGAGTGTATGTACCTAACCTACTTAATTTTGAAAGAGATTTATTCCTCACTTAATGCGCTATTTAACGTACAATACATGTAATATAATAATATATAATAATTACATGTAATATATATTACTATATTATTATTATATATTGTATATTACCTATTATCATATAATGATAAAATAAATAGATATACATCATAATAAGTATTATGCATTACAGATAATAATACAAGTTTTTCAAAAACATTCGGATAGAACTGCTATAAGACGCGAGTGAATTTCATAGAGCCAGTCCTCAATCTTTTCGTCGTTCAATTTCGACCGTTGTTTGCTTATCCCGTGCAGATATATTAAAATTTTCCCATGCCCCAGCTCCGTGTGACCGTGTTGTTGGTTCACGCGACCAACCAGATCGATCGATCGAATTCAGGATTACCAGTACGAGGGAAATCACTTTGCAACGAGGCCTCTGCAAGAGAAACGCCTCCAGCAACCTTCCAGAAATAACCGAATCATTTAGATTTCGAGGATCCAAGATGGGGTTTGGAAGGGAGGGGAGGGGGGGAAGTGCAAGCAGACTGTTGCAAGGGACTGGAAGAGCGTGGCAGTAGCGAGGATCGAGAAACGAGAAAAAGGGGGGAAGTGATCCGTGGGTGGAAAAGGCAGCGACACTTTTATCGATATCGACGAGCCTGAAGCGGCTACGAAGCGGCCTTCTCCGTCGTCTTTACTTTACCAAGATATACAAACAGGTATATACATAGCTGTGTGGGTGATCACGACTCTTCGGTAAAGCCGATAGAGAAAATACAAGCAGGGGGAAATCCATTTTCGCATAAGGAAACGGAAGACGTGAATTAAAGCGCGTCATGAGGTATACAATCGATGAGACAAGTTAAGAAATTACGGAACAATACGTGTTTAATCGAGTGTTGAATGTAGATGTTTACACAAATTTTGTATTTTAATGATACGGCCTAAAAAATGGAATTTATATATATAAATTACAAGATATTTAATACAAGTATATGTTTCACATCAGTCACAAAATTTAAATCTATTATATCAATAAGTCTCAATAAGACTTTTCCCAAGCAAACAATGATTATTACGATTAGATGGCGGATTTCGAAATTCATGTTTTTAAAAATATAGTCTTCATATCGGTCATTATAAAAGTGTATCAGTATAACTATACTTCTTTCCATTCTGTGCATTCCGTAGAATTTCCTACAAATACATAAAAATTCACCGTCTGCTTACTAGAAGATTGAAACTGTTAAAAAGAAAAATGTACAGCCTACTCAGAATAATTGCCAAATATAGAAACAAATCTTCTACGAAAATTCCAAATTTCTTCGTCGTTCGCGATAGGATAGAAAATATTAACCGCTTGACGACGAAAGAAGACGATTGACTCGGCAGAGGCGCGAAAACGAAAGTAAATTATGCACAGATATGCAAAGACTCCGTGCGTTCGAACCATGGATGAGGCACGTCTATTTGCATAGTTCAATGCGGTGGTGGCTTGAATGGGCAGACTCGCAAGAGACCCATTTTAGATACAGTCCATAACGCAGCATTCAAACGGCAACGTCGGCATTTTTCATTACTCGTTTTTCTTTTTTTTCTTTTTTTGCGCTTTGTAGCGAAACTGTAGCCAGGCGAAAAGGTTATGCACGGCCCCCGTAGCATCGGAGTAACACAGCGTTGTAAAAACCCCATAAAAGTCCGTTTCCTGAGGGGCAATACCGACCAGAGCTTCACCGCTCGTATCCGTGGCTTAACCATCATCAGCTATTACGTATTTTCATAATATTTTACACCCTAGTGGCGCATCGCACAGTCACCGGATACATTGTCGTTCGGGTATCGTCGAGCGGAGATTTTTCATAGGGCCCCGGCGATGAATGAGACTGAGTTACCAGCGACATGCCGGAATGTTCAGTCACCCAGCGCAGTGACACGTCTGGAGAGCAATTTTTTTGCGATCGAAATGAAAAACACGTTGAATTTTTTTCAACAAAAATGTGATTAATGTAATTGATATTAGTAAACTAACAACACGAAATATAACTGAAAGATATTTATATACACGTAAAAATATGATTATTCGCACAAATACAAAAATCTGTAGAGTTGCATTTAAAATTTATGTCCTCTTCTTCATAATTGTCCAAGATTTCATACGGAATTTAATCAATTTTTTTTTTAAATTTATTTAAACTTTAAATTGATACAAATTCTGCATTCGATGAACATTTGAATAACAAATTTTTAGACCACCATATATATATAATATGTTTATAAGTAAGAGAACCAACTTTTGTATCGAGGATAATATAATTTGAAGCATGTTCATGAACAGTGTTAGATTATAAAGATAAATGAACAACAACGTTCAGAAGCTGTACCGATCAATTCCATAAATTAATGCACAGAAAAATAATAATGTTATAAACATCGTTTCATGTCACGATATCACAACATTTCATTGTACTTTTATTGTCCATTTATAAGAAAAATATTGATATTACTATAATACAATGTATTAAAATATGCACGGATAAATCATGAAAGGTCGAAATTTGATTTTTGTCCCGGATCAACACACTGTGCTATGCAACGTGTTTTCATATTCCCTCTTTTCATATTCTATAGTGCTCTTCGAATATATACGACGATTTTGAAGAATTACACCGGATGCATTGTTTCACGACACGCGATTTCAACATGCCGGCAACGAATGCTTTTTAGACTTCAATTCTACCCTCTGCTCATTTTCATTTTCATTCCAAGCTTTGAGCTTCTATCGACGTTAACGAGTGTTATACCAGTCGGATGAAATGAAAGAGTTTACTTTAAAATATGAGACATTTTGTATTCTGCATGGCATGTTTTTTGTTTATTCTCTATGTATTGAAGTTACAGAACGTTTTATGCAATGTTTCCTATATATAATATACATGCTGATTTAGGTATCATGTATATATAATTGTTATACAAGTTACACAAAATTTTATTAATATAGTGAGATACTATTATGACAGTAATAAAAGTCATGTTTATCAGTTAGCAATGAGATATCAGTGTCATAATTATATAAAATATATATACAAATTACTAAATACTAAATACTAAACGCTTACTGCAAATATATATACTATACAGCAGTGAATAATGGTCTTGAATTTTTCGTGCAGAACAAGTGTTACATAGAGTCTCACTAAATATTGTGATTTATCATTATAATGAATAGTTTACTATGTAAATACTTTGATAATCTTTGCGAAGTGTTAGTTTAATAAACATAATGTCAAATTATTAGTTAACGTCTACGTATTCGAGATAATATTTCAATACCTACAAAAAGTTTAAATATATTAATACAGATTTAGCATTATCATGATTATTAAACCGCTTCATAGGATTTTCACGTTTTTATAGATTTTATGCATTTAGGCAAATTGCACATGATGTAAGAAATTATATAAAATATCCAATATACAATGCTTTCTGTGTAATAACTTTTTATTTTTAAAAATACGAATTTGCATAAACATTTCTAGCTTAATGATCACGATTATACAGATCAATAATATCATAAAAACTTTATAAATAGATATTAAAGTCTATTCTATAAATTTATTTAATAAAATTATTTTTGCATTATTTTCAACTACTATATGCATTTATTATCTGTGTAAAATATTATTTTTATGAAATATGAACAGGATTATATAACGATCAGTCTACGTTTATGTTGCACATATAAATTCAAACAAAATATATAAAATAAAATAAAATGTTTATGACATTTTACCTTTTTGCTACTTTTTACTATTCACCATGTGATATACCTTTTGTAAAATTCTTCATGAAATTTCATGTGAAGTTTAAAGCGCTTAATATTATTCCATACTCTAAAAAGTTTTAAGTAATAACAACTTTTCAAACGTGCAATATTTTGTACAATATTTAGTGAAATAAAAATATGCTAAAAGCATCAGAAGTATCAAAGTCAGTTTAAATAGATTTTATATTTTTATCACATAGCGTTAAAAAATTTAATTTCGTTCAATTAACCACTATCCCGTGTCTGCATTACCTTCTTTCATTCGAGATTTACATTTCAGAAAGTAAATAACTTCTCGCGGAGGAATTTATTAACTTTATATCACGCATTGGAACCGCTACATAAAAGCTTACAGGATCACCTGCTACACTTTTATCGTTTGCATTAAGGACAACGTGGAAGCTCTTAACGGCTTCCAGCTTTATGTTATCATGAACGCGTTCAAGCTACGGGAAAATATTTAATATAAAAACGTGCATGAAGATGTATGCAAATTTATGGAATACGCCATAGACAGATTTATAGAATGCGTTTAATCAATTTCATCAGTTAAGTAATTGATATTCTCTAATATTATTCTCTCGACATTTTAATGAGAATATCATGTGCATTTCTTGTAGCTTTCTATAAATGAATGAACATTATTGTCAAAATATCTTTAAAGTGTAGAAAGTATTTTATCGTCCCAAAATATTGCTACAAATTTGAATTTTTCATATTCTCAAATAAAGATATTCATGATTTTTAATCCACGTATTCACATCAATCTGTCAACTTGCAAATGTTCTTTTGATCACTATATTGCTCTTTCCTCACTATAAAATTAACTATTATTAATAATCAATAATCGAACATACAAATGATTTAATAACAAATAATGCTACAGATGAAATAAATTCCTTTATACAATTTAAAAACTGAAAACAAATTTTTAAGAAAGATGTACCGTAAAAATTATAATGGATTATATTTTATAATTACGTAGATATAGTTAGATATATTTAAAGTCAAATTATACACATTTAAAATCAATTATAATTATAACATTGCTTTGATTTATGTAAAGTAGAATATTTAAATCATAAACAACATATAATATCAATTTGATTCATAAAAAGAAAATATGAAATTAAATAAAGAAAAATCTGATTGTTTATAATTACAATATAATAAAAATTTCCACAGTATTTCTAAATTATTTTGTTTATCTACTTTTCGTATTTAATACATCTTTTACAATGTAAAAAAAGAAAACATGTAATGGATTTAAATATCTATTAGTAACATTAATAACATAGCACACACTTTTATACTAAATATTGATCGGTATAACAATAAAGTCGTATAATGATGCAAGATAAAATATGGTCGCGATTATTTGCCCGGCCTTAATCAGCGTGTTTAATTAGGTAACCAATTCAGTTGATTAATCAATTTGACCGGCTGACCTATTTAGTACATTAACCTGTTTGGCATGTTAACCGCTTTAGTGATTAACCATGATGGCTGATACGGACGATATATTTTGATTAACGGAGTTTCGAAAATTTTAGTACATCTAACCAGACACCATTTGTTCTGTTAATAGCAAATAATATTTTATAAATGTCGGCATGCATTTTTTATTTTAAAGCTTTTTACATGTTATTTCTATTTAATGAATTTTTTATGATTGAAGTCATTGCAAAATGTGAAACTGAGTTGTAAAGTCGTTCACAATATGCATGAAATCAAAACAACAAACAAATATGACAATAATGTAAAAAATACGAAAACAATTGACATTTTTATATGAAATTGATGGTATTATTATTAAAGTATTAAATATAAAAATCTCAAAGATAATAATTATTAGAGATTTTAATAATTTTTGAATAAATTGAGCTACGGTACGTATATTTGACTCTTGTTTTACAATTTTCCTTCCATTTCTTACTAATTTTTTAAGTTTAATACATTTTTAATAAAGGCCTTAAAATTTTTAGTTTAATAAAAATATAACTAAACGTAGTTTAACAAAATGATATCGGTTTTTATTATAGAAATTTTTGAGAATACTTTTGTTGAATATGCAATTCTTCTGTTTATGTCAAACTTCGTGATAAATTTTATATTAAACATATTTCTGAATTATTTGTTTCCTTTTTGTAGAAACTTCCATTATTATTTGTTAGTATATATTTCGTACGAGGAGCACAGAATGTAATAATTACAAGTCATATTTTTATATAAAAACTATTTTAAACTTTTATATATTATCAAACATTATCTTTTCATTTAATATTGATATTAAATATATATTTCGTTATATTCTTGAACGTTGAAAATATGTTATTATTTGTAATATTAATTAAATTAAATCAACGTAACAATTGAGAAATATTATTTATTTCTCATAGAAAATCCTACATTCATCATTTATTTACAAAAAAAGACATATTTATTTTATATTATATTTATAACACTTCGTTTGAACCACCGTGTGATATAAAATTCAGAAAATTAACAGAAATGAACTGATGGTCGTCCAATCATATTTTTCGCATATATTCTTTCGCATATACGTAGCTTGTACTACTGTAGTACAAATTAAAATAAACACGTAAAATAACTTTCGCAAAAATATATATATATATAATAAAACATTGATAAATTATAATCCCAGTTTATATTTATATTTCTTCTCACCAATAAATCCATATAAAATCAATATTCCGCTGAATCGTCGCTTAACAATCGCCCATAATTTCCGGTTAAATCCTCGGCGGCCCGTTAAAATTCCATCAGGTCCATCTGTTTTATTCGGAATGGCGGCGATTCTTTCGCCATGGAATAAAACGTTCCGCTTTAAGCTGTTAGCACGGCGATGCACCGACTGTTTTGCTTACGGGTGACGGTAAGCGAACGCGATAAAAAGCGGTGGAAACCGCGGGTGCCAGAGAGAACGAAGAGATCGACGAGAGATTCGCCGGCTTGAAACCGGCTATCGAAGGTGCGAGATAGTCCGAGGCGCATAGCAGCCTCGGGAATGGTGGATGGGGATCAAGCTGGAGCCGGCTGGTAGTCATAAACGACGTGAATCGGAAGAAAAACTGCTAAACGAAAATGCCTGCGCCGGAAGATCGGGCCGAGCGATCTAATGGGGAAAATAATGGATTTTCGGCAGTAAAGATCGCCTGGCCAGATCAGGCTATCCACCCTTGGCCATCTTACCCTCCGGATTTCACTCTTTCCACAAGCGACGAGAGACGTCGCGGAAAGTGGGACGGTCCCCGAGTTCGCGTATCAAATCGAGACACACATTTCTCTAACGTGCGTCGTCACACCGCCACGATAAAATTGATTCGTTCGTTCCGATCGGAGATGTATCTTTAACGTGTTGCCGGCAATTTTTGTACAGTATCTGCGATATATCGTGCACGGTGTGCTACGGTAATTTAATTGAATTATTGAGATATAAAAATATTTGAATTATACAGATATAGAGAGGTTCTCGTAATTGTAATCATAAAGAAGTTCTCTCAGTTGTTCAAGTTGAAACAAATGTGTTAGTTTAACAACATCTGATATCGTCCGATATATCTATATAAGTGCAATTTTATAAAATTTATACAAATTCTTCTATTAATTAGCTTTGTATTTCCGAGATTTTATGTTACGATATTTCTAATTCATTGTAATACCAATAAATATAATAAACCAAGTGAAACAATTCTTCGCTCCATCGATAATTATCAATCCCCCGCTAAACGGAACACCGCGCCGAATAGTTTCGGTTATAGCTCGCGTGGCAGAAGTTCCGAAAATTGAAAACGCGATAGCGATAAAGATTACCTTATCTGCGGTATAACGGCGCGGTGTTCCTACCCTGTTTCGTGAGAGGAAGTCCGAAGATTTTCAAAGCACCGTTCAAATTGACCGGACGGATTATCGAAGCTTCCTGGAGGGCTAATTGATTGTTCGTAAAATTTTATGCAGCCACCCCCGCCATCCGCCATCCCCGTTCCCTCCACCGTGCACAGGGCGAAAATTTACCGTTCCCTGACACGCCAAGTTTCTTCTGCGAGCTGCGTGAATTTCTCCAGGGTACACGTAATACACCTTTCATGACGAGAGTACGGTGGACGGTTCGCAGGTACGGCCGCGTGTTGTTACCCGGCGCAGGAGGTGTACGGTTGGGGGGGGGGGGGTAGAGAAGCGGAGGAACGGGTAGACAAGGGAAAAAATTGGGAAAAAATATATATATATATGTATTTAAACTGCGGTACACCGGGCGCGCGAAACTTTCTTCTCTGTTCTCGAACCGCCGTGGAATGTTGCATCGCGTGACGCAGTACGGGACGGAATTTTATTCTGAAATTTTCGTGTCCTCTGAGGTTGCTTTTAAAGCTTGCGGCTTGCGCCGTATGAAACTCGAACGTTTCGTTCATTTCGCCCGGTCCTTCCCTCCCACTCGTCGCTCTCACCCTGTTACGGTTCTATATTTAAAAGCGGTCCCTCCCCCTTGTGTTATGCGTCTCGTATGCTTTAACGTTCTCTTATTTTCCGCGTTTCGTGTGATTTCGCCGCTGTTAAACTGTTGATCGCAGTTTGAAATTCCTGGGCAAAGGATTCCGCGCGTCGTTGACCGATCTTGAAGAATTTATACGAACGACGAATAATTGTTGCCTGGTGCAGTTATTGTTGTCGAAATTCTGGTAAGTGGAGGCTATTACGAAGTTTGGAACGTCTACTGTAATTGTATCTTCGATGTACATTCGGATTAAAAGGATTCTTGATTTCTTCAAAATTATAATATTGATCTGTATGATTATAATTAGTGATTTGTAATTTAAAAATACTAAAATTAATAATATTTAAATACTTTGAACTTTAATATTTATTTAGTTATTGAAAAAGTCAGTCTTCCAAACGATGATACTTGAAATTGGTTGATATATTGATACACATGTTTTAATTTAATAAGAAGATAGTAATTTCAGTTGTGATCTGATTATAAATTTGAATAAAACTCATATTCTTATTAGTAAACTGCAAATTTCTGTTCATCTATAGAAAAGTTTAAAATGCAGAATTGCAACGAATACGCCCGTAGTAAATAAAAAATTCTCTACCGTGCATGTATTTTTTAAATTAACATTCTTCAAAATCAAAAGTGCAAAAATATCTACGAAATTTACAAAAACAAAAATATACATATACGTGGCATTCAATAGTTTCGACTATTCAAATATTTGTAAAAAATATTACTCTCAAATCTGAAATCTCGAGCATTTCAATATTTTTCCCTCTGGCGCTTTCGTTACTCGTGCGTTAATATTTCATACTCGTATCCACTCGCGAGAAGACACTTTCGCCACATCGTAAGGCATTTAAACTTACGGCGCCGCACGTATACGCGACAGTAATCGTCTGAAGCCCGAAATTTTCCTACTCCGGTACCGAAAAACGAGGCTCGCAGTTAGAACGGAATAACACGGTAAATCCCGAGGGAACAACTGGCAACAAAAGGCACGGACACCAGTCGGAAGGCAGAATTAACGGTGCAACACATGCGTGCATGTTCGATCCCAGCTGGTGCAACAGCACCAGCAGCAGCAGCAGCAGTAACATAAGTACACAGAGCTGACGATCCGAAGAGGAAGGTGGGTCGTAGAGAAGCAAGGAAATCTAGCAGGAGAGGAAACGTATTGAGCCTAGGATGGCACGAAGAGGACAAGAGGGGATACGGTAGCGTACAGTCTATCAGAGATTAGCGGGTCGATCCATTAGGGAGTGATTTAGCTAGACGGTCCCCGAACGTACGGCCGGTGTAACATCCACAGATCGCACACCGAGTCCGTAACGCGTCGATACACACGCTGTCCGGTCACATGTGTGTGCTATCGATATCGAAGTAGTCGGCGCAACAACTATCTCGGTCCTTATCGTTTAAGCACCGGCCAACGGTGTACACGGACCGGGGAAAGGCTAGTCAAGCTCAGACGCGTAGCCAGTGGTTAGCGGTCAGCAACGGGCATAATCAGCCGAGATGAAGTACGTGCGCACTGGGGGCTACATTCCACGAGGACGTCGAGTATACCACCCTCTTGCGGAAGCACAGCCCCTTAACAGCTTCTCCCTTCAGAGCTGGATGAATTCCGTGTAGGAGCCGCGTTTACCCTTTCCTCTTGATTCGCCGTACGACCAGTTTGCTACTGGGACTAACGGCCGACCCGGCTGGTAGCAGGCAGCTTTGGGGAAACGCGAAACAGAACAGAGGATGATCGAGGGGTGAACCGAGTGGAGAAGGTTGCCTCGGTACTGGTCCCAGGGGCGCGATGTGTCGTGCCTAATTACAATGTCCAGCGCTTCCCTCTGTCCAAATACAAACAGCGAGAGCTAATGTGGTACCGCCGTCACTGAAATGCAGGCAGCCGGATCGCACCTTGCAACGCTCTGTCAATATCTGTCGATATTGTTCAACGGGCGAGAGCGTCATCCCTTCGAACCGGATATAGCAACCGATGATGGCTAGCCATGGACGGAACGACTCGAGTCACGACGCGATTTGATTAAATTCAGAAAATGCGACTTTTACGGTTTCTTTGCGACCGGTGAACAATCCGTCGTCGCGTCGCTGCGATTTTATAACATGCATTTCGGTAACGGTGTCTTAATAAACATTGTATTGTAAAGAGAGTACACATACTGTTAATACGAAGTAAATAGCAATGTATAAATATATGTATTATAAATTTAATTTATTATTCTTGAATTTTATTCGTTGGGTATTAATTTCTAAATTTATAAATTGTACCTCTCCACGTTGCTTATAAGCGTTTTGATTCAATTAGAAAAATTATTAATTTGTAGCATACGTTGAAAAATCTGTGTGTGACGTTATATAAATTTGTGTAAGTAAAAAGTGGACAAATTTTTACATACTTTTCATACGCAATTTTCTTAGTTCTCAGATAACATCGTCCATCGTACGTGCATTGTACAATCGAATGAGGGTCTATGTTATATATTATGTTATACATTATGTTATATATTCCGAAATAATGCAATTTAAAATTATACTTCATCAATAAATTTTTCAAACTCATCGGTTCTTTTTATTTTATTTTACTTTCGTCGGAATATTTACAACCAATAACTGAAACAATCTCCAGAGACTCTAGTTTACGCGCCACCGCTGTGAGGTCACAACGATTGCACAAAAATTGCTCGTCCGCATCGGGTCTTAACTTGCGCGACGCGCGTTCCAACGACGTTGTTTCCCTCGTTGCTACGTGATTTTTTTTCTTCACGCGACTAAAAAGGGGCGCACGGTACGAAACGATCGATTAAGTAACAGCTTGACAAATTGTTCGCGGGGAAAGTCGAGTAAATTAGTCGGTGAAGCGAGCAAATTGATTTCGGGAAAAAGGTGGAGTAACCGGTGACTGGTGAATTGGCTGGGACTCGAAGGTAGAATGATTAGTCGCCAAATTGGTTTCGGTTAAATCGTTGCGGCGGAAATTGAGTGATACGGTAGATACATTTTTTTTTCGCGATCAAGTGAAAGGGTATTGAAAACGTTGATTTTCTTGTTCTTCGTGATGGTTATCTTTCATTTGCATTTAAATAGACTAGTACCGAATAGCTACGTGTGAATCTACAGATCCTGATTAAAGTGACATAATTCGTATGTAAATGACAAATTCTACGTGTAATTTCCCTATAACGACGAGAACACTGAGACACACTGAAATATTGAAAATTTAATAACACGAAAATAAAAAATTGTTATAGGAATCTAAACGCAAAATTTATGTCACTTAAAAATTTTATAAAATATTTAGTTACAATTCAATTTTTATATTTTACATTAGCGATATGAAATGAAATTTATGAAGGAATGGACTACAAAATATTGATCCCAACAGAAAATCGTCTAATTACAAAGTTCAGAAGACTCGAAATTTCAAGAAATAACGAAACAACATAAACGTTTCAATAAGTGAACAGGATGTAATTTTATATTGCATTTTACCAACGAACAAACGGAGCTGAATCGAAGTACCATTGTGAACGTAAAGGGATGGGTGAATGGTACGTTTCCGAAATGCAAACCAATTTTCGTTCGCGAGATTAATGGACGGTAGGAACGAACGGCGCCAAATATCACATATTTTTCAGATAATGTGCAACGCTCGTAAATAATAACGGGTTGCCGAGTAGTTTTCAACGTAAAAATCGGTCCCCAGTGCGAGAGGGCGTTAAATAGCATTCATTAAAAATCTTTACCGCCCCGGCCAGCCAGGCACAATTAAAGCGTGTGTATCCCAATTTGCACCTGGCCGATTTAAAATTCTACGCGCGGTGATCGCCGGCGTACGCGCGCGTTTTTAAAACGTTTTGCAGCTATTTGAAAAAGAAAATTGAGAGACAAAAGGATGGTAATTCCACGGCGTGGAATGGCAGCGAAAGGGGCAAGCGACCGTTGATTAAAACGAAAATATGACAAAATTCGAAACAAAAGTTGAAGCATGATAGCCGAAACGGGATTGATGGAATTGTACATAATGTTTACTCGCCTGACAGAAAGCTGTTTTTACGGTACGTCTGTTAACTAACGCTGGCGTATGAGATGAAAAATTCTGGCGGATGAAACGCGTTCGAAAAAACGAGAGAAAGACATGAAAGAATCTGCCAGCCCGGTCGAAAATGACGGGAAAATTTTGTCTGAAATTTTAATATCATATTATACGTAGGTATTTGTTAGATATTCACAGAGATGAACGCTTCAAATACTTGGGCAATAAAAATAAATTTTGTAGTAATATGATTCCGTTTATAATAACTTAAATAGGTTGTTACTTTTTTAAAAAAATTGATTGATTTTTATATCGTGATTATTATTCTAAATTGTAATGTTAAATTTTATAATAATAATTAAAGTTTATGGTTTATAATTCTTTCTGGATATTTCAACTTATGCGTATTTATTATTTTACATTTTCTATATAATGGGAATAAAATTAATATTTAATATTATATTTTCGAAAAATTTAGTTGTATCAATTTCACAAATGCACTATTACTTTGTCTTTATTCTTACAGGTATAATATTACATAATTACATAATTATATAATATATAATTCCATATCATGTAAAAGAGAATACAAACAAAATTATTTCCTTCCTTTCTTAATTTTTAAACGTAAAATTGAAATTATCCCATATGTTTTAACAATATCCTATTGTTTTAACAATATTATCCTATAATTAATAGTGTTGCAATGACATTTATAATTCCTGCAGACAATAATTTTTTTTACCTTTCATTTAATATTAACTATAATAAATAATAATAATTGCATTTGTTTAACGTCCATTAATCTCTAAAATAAAATTAAATAATCATCCTATGAAAATTAAACAAAAATGTATGGAATGAAATTCACAAACGTTATTTAAATGGTAGAATCCTGACAAAAAATATATCTGAATTTCTTTTTTATAACTGTAATGTTGGAAAATTTTTTAAAAATTTAATAATGTATATTGCACGGAAAATAAATTACAAATGAAATGTAATAATGTAATATACTTATACATATTCGTTGTAAAATATTGCAGTAAAACACTGTACTTCAGAATTAACAAAATTGATAATAAAATGGCAAGTTATAACAATTTCTAGATTAAAAAGGAAAATATAAAATAGCAGGTGAGTAACTTTATCGTTTGAAATTGATAAAAATTAAATACCTCGAATACCATCCACGTAATATTACTACAAATTACAATTGAAATTTTAGTTGAAAATATAAATTTCACATTTAACTGTAAAAAGAGAAACTAGATAAAACAATACTATCAAAAACTCAAACAAAAAGAACAGAAACTGACTGCATAAATATATTTATTCTCCCGTGTTGTAAAATTCGAGTATCACTAAATCCTACAGCCCACTCTCAAGTCGCATTCCACTTACTCGGTAAGCTACACCTTATCCAAAACATTAAGCTTTCGCTCGAGTTAGAATATATTCTGCGTCGCTTTCGATCACTAAATCAATAAGAGTAACAGAATTAGATTAAAGGAATTGAAAACTGAGTGGAGCTTATTAGAGAAGTTAGGAGAGTAATTCTCGATCTCGTGCTAACTCCTCAAATTGGACGTTCGAGCTTCGTCCCACTGTTCGCCCGAGCTGTCGTTGGCCTCTGCGCTTCCGTTTCACGTTCACCGTTTCCCAAGATAAGTGACGAGTAAACGCGACAATTTACCGTATTGCAAATTTGCACTTGAACATATTTCAATAAACATATGAACATACTGTATGTAATATCTTTTTGAAATACGAGATCAACGAATAAAAATTGTAGAAAAATCTCCACTCTCCTTTCCAATTTGCCCTAAGGATGTACGGAAACCTGAAAATATCGTGTCAAGTCTGGTTGAGAATCTTTTTCAAGATTGGGACGGATCTCGAAGATATTTCGAGATTGGACAATTTCGGGATTGCCGAGAATTTCGAGAATCGAAAGCACTAGTTTCAGGGCTAGCTTGGAATTATTGCATTATTCTTGTCCATTATAATTTGACACGTTAGTTTTACTCCCATTTCTTATAATTTCATTCTCCGAATAGTGATCTCGAATAAACTATATTATTTTAGTTCAAATTTGATTGACAGTGCTTCTAAAGTCTCTGGAGATTATTTTGGTGTATACAGGTTGCAAATATTTCGTCAGAAGTCGATAAAACCGAAGACGAGGGACGCCTTATGTATTTGACAACCTCATCGGAGAAGCATAACTTTAACTCTTTGAGTACTGTATACGCTCAGAGAAGTAAACTAATCGTGGCTTATAGATGTACATGTGCATTCAGAAAAAAAAAGTTCATCACAGATTCTGGACGTCATATCGAAAGAATTATATGAACTGTGTTATTTTAAAATATGATAAATAAATCTTATTCGAGATCAGTGTTTACTTTATATTGTCGGATTCTAAAATATCTCAAAATTGCGAAACCATGATATTTAACAAAGTTAGTCCAGAAACATACTTAGGATTTTCGAAATTCTTAGGAATTTCTTAGGATATTTTCTAGCCTATCCGAATTCCCGATATTTTCGGATTTTTGCGTACGCACAATCCTACAGTGACGAGACATCAACGCAATCAACAATTCGAACGATTCGAACACAGCAACCTAGGTAGATATTTTGAAATTTTAGCTGTCATACAGCTCTCTCTATGGCTATCGAGATTACACAGGTAAACGAAGCATTGGAATGGCCAATTACCGAAAGCAATTACCGGCAAGCAATTAACGTGAAAGTTACAATAAGTAATTAACGCTCCTGCGACTAGCTACTTGTAATTAACTTACGCCCAGCTGCGTTTTTCCATTATTACGTATTTTTCGACGCAAAAGTACTGCCGGTCTCTGGCACCATATCGCAACTGCGCTTCACGTTCTCGGAAATGAGGATCTTTTCAATGATTTTGTAAATCACATTAGGCGTTATTAAAACTGACTGGATTTTTCATAATTTGGAAAGATTTAATAATGTCAAATGAATCATGGACAATATGAAATAAATATTATTTACGGAATAAATACTTAAAACATTTATATGTAATGCTAACTTTAAATATTTAAAACACTTATATTAACACTTTTTACTAAATACTTGTTTGTGATATATATTTATGCATTTTCAGATTGTATGTGTTGCGATATTAGTTAGTGTTTCGTATGTCACACGAATATACATATATGATATGCTTCTGCATGGTGAATGTTCAAATATAAATCATCGTACGTGTATATATTTATATATTTTTACAGTCTGAAAAATATTTATGACACCAGAAATACAAAGCTAGAATTTAAATTAATGATTCCAAAATTTCCCACTGATTTGATTTTAAACAATCGTTTTGATTACACCACGTTGCAGAGAGGAACCATCGTTTATATTTCATAATGTTTCCGTTGCTTTGAAAATAAAGGGAACCATGGTGAATGGTATCTTGTAACAATAGTGCTTGGACCACGAACATTAACAAAATTTACACCATTTCTTCGTCGTCTTTCTCTTGATGTCGACGAAAGCGATAAACCGTTGTATTGCGCTGTCTCGTGATAAGCGCAGGACTGTGGCATTGTTGAAGGGTTGCAGATGAACGTCACATATCACGAACTGCACACGCGTGTTCATATTTATATGAGACATGCATGCGTGATATGCATGCCTTCTGCGAATGTACTTGCGTGATAAGGTTTACGATGTTCATTCAGCGAGAGCATTTGTCTGATTTCAGTAGCCACGGAAGGCGGTTCATTTCACCATTGTGGTTGCTTTCTGAAAGAAGTCCCAATTGTTCTGCCGAAGCTGCACCATTATCAACCCTATTGTTCGTACGTGTGCATGTGTGAATTTGTTAGTAATATAGGGCGTAGGATGTTGCATTAAAGATGAGATCATAAGGAGATAATTTTTATTTTTTAAATAAAATGACATTTAATTAAAATATTTTTGCAATAGGTACAATATAATAATTGCAATAGTATTATACATAAAAGGAATTTATTATGCATACAAGAATTGAAAATTAAATGCTCACAATTAATAGCAAAATGACATAGACTTTCTATTTCAACTTGACCTTCTATAACCTTCTATATCATGTAACTTGATATCCATATTTTGAAAATCTTACTCTGTATATTTATTGCTCCATTATTACATTTCATCAATACCATCAAAATACAAAATAAATTATTTATAATGATCATAATTTTCAGATTTGAAATTGAAGTAAATAGATACAATTAATCAAAGATCTTTTTCTTTTACAAATAAGCCAAATCCTGATTGTAAGAAGTTAATGACAAAAATCATAAATCTACAATAATTTCACTCATTTGATTATAGGAACAATACTTATAAGAACAAAATATATTTCACTTTCATTATATAAAGATTTTTTAACTTGTTTCAAAATTTGTTTCCCTTATAATATTTAAATGATCAACATATATTCCTTATTAACTAAGTAATTCAAATAAGAATTGCAAAAATTATGAACTAAAAAGTATATCAACTTTCCTATCTGACTAACACATGGGAAATATTATGTCACAATAAATTATTTCAATGGATTAAAGAAAGTCCAGAGTCAAGTTCGATATCACGTAACCGGAATATTTCGTTTATTGAAATTTTAATTAACAACAATATTGCTTTATGTATATTTAAAGAAAATCAACCAAATGATATTTCGTAGAATCTGAAAGCAGAGCAACTTTTACAATCATGAAATGATTGCTACGCATTCGCGGAGTTCGTTGGCCACGTAGCCGCATCCGTAATTTTAACAGCTCTCAAACCAGACGTTTCCCGGAGAAGGTAAGTCAGGAGTTATCTCTCACTTTCTACAAGCGCCTCTTCATCCACCTTCTTCACCTCAATCGTTTATCTTGATCTCTTATGGAGTTTACAACTGTTTTATCGTTGCCACGCAACTTCATCCCCAACCCATGCGTCGTTTTTTCTCTCCGTCCAGCTGTTTGTTTCAATTTCTTCTCGATATCGAAAAATGAGGGATATCGGAGATGGAGGGATAGCGGTTAACAGTGTGCAACTACGCCGATATCTACACGATTTTCTTAAGATCGAGAGACGAGCAACTTTTGTCGTTGCTATTGCATCGCACGGTGGTTCTAAATCAAAATTTGATAGTTCAGAATCAATAAAAATAATTCTTTTTAAAATTTTTCAAAAAGTATTATTAAGAATGTTTAAAAATGTTGACAGTCATGATATAACGTGAAATAGGATGTAAAACAGAAAAATATGGATTTATAGAATACCATAAGGAAAAGTTTGTTTTTTTAAGTTGCGTAGACAAATTTGACCAGACAATTGAATCGCCCAATCAAGCTGCATTTACATTAGACAATTATAGAAATATCGAAACGAACAAATCGTTTGATTGAAAATAACGATTAGAAATTGATTTTGTGTACGATTGTGAACAATTTAAAACTTGGTCATTCAAAAAGCTTTTCATCGAATACTTTTGCGAGCCACTATGTATCGTGTAACGCCAGGTTGTGAGAAGCACACTGGTATGTGTATAACGTATGATAGCAACACGAGTTAATAAGCAAAATTTGCCAAAAAGCTGCCGATCACAGTGTGCAACCGTACAGGTATCCACCACTGGTTTTCTTAATGCTTTGGCCGCACGTCATAAGCCGTATGGTGCGACAGAAACCGCGCGTCGACGCCTGGATAGGACAAGTTTGCCAGGATTTCGAGACCTCGCAGTCTTCCTTCGCCTCGCTGGCGTATCCCAATTCTATGTACGGTTAAAGTTCGCTCGTTGACGGTCACAAGCCGTGTTCGCGGTGCACGTCGTGATTTGGTTGCGGGAGAATCAGCGGTGGCAAGCAGGAGGAAGGTGGCGAGAGCGTTAGAATGCGGTTTAGAAGAGAAGGATGGATCGGTAGGTGTAGAGAGAAGCGAAATAGTAAAGGGGAAGTAAGACCGCCCGGCGTACTCAAGGGGTCTGCCGGAGGTTTGAGAGAAGGTATTGGGATCCAGCTGGAATAGCTAATGCTCGAATATGTCATAGTTTGGTGGGATGCGGTCAGAATTATATATCATGCTTCGAGATATACGCGCCAGTTACCTCGTTCTCTTCCCATTGCTCTCTTCGTATTACAGTGACTCGGAAAGTATTCGTACCTTTATTATAATATATAGAAGATTTTTATGTATAACATTGTGCACTACATTTTAAAATGTAATTAACGGTATAATGATACGCGACTGTTTATATTAGAAAAATTGAAATCTAATCTAAAAATGTACACATACATATACACATAAAAATTACAAACTATTTATTGCAAACATATTTAGTAAAATTCATATACAGTATGAATAATTATATTAAATGTACAGAGTGACTTCTTTTAATTTTTCTTTTGTTGATATATCAATTGAAATAGCTTCCTTTTAAGTAATAGTATTCAACGTGATTTTCAAGATCACTAGTATTCAGTTCTCAAGATCACAAAGTTTAGTTCAAGATTTAGTTTTCAAGATCACTTTCAATTTTTTATAGATAAATCTAAATATTGTTACGAGTTCAGTAAGCGTCATATAAAAATATTTTTGAGACACTGTAAATAAAGAATAAAAAAAAAAATCACTATTATCTAAAAAAAAGCAAACTGTCTCAATCGAACCTATTAACAAGTTTAAGAATAAGCCTTAAGTTAGTAAATCAAGTTGTGTAATTCATCCTACATTATACATATTAAAACTCATTAATGTAATAATAATCGTTGCGAAATATATACTTGATTCAAATATTTTATAATTTCACTTTCAGAACTGTATAAAGTTTTACCAACATAATCATGATAATTGAGCATGAAATATGAAAGTATAAACGTGAAATTATCAGAGACGTAATAAATCTATAAAAGGACTATAAATACTTTCGCGATAAAATATCAACGTACGTATTGTCCCTGTCTAGTTGCTTCCTTTCTTTTTTGATTCTTAGACATCTATTCTGTCGCACCTATTTGCTCTACACTCTCGATACGATCTCCCTCTTCTCTTCCACCGTTAATACCTCTTCGTCTTATCGTCCTGCCTCTCTCTCTCTCTCTCTCTCTCTCTCTCTCTCTCTGCTTTTGGTTCATGTTCGCGAGGCCTCCGTTCCATATACTACTACCATCAACAGTCACCAATTCACCATCCTGCTACGACGTATATCGCGGACCGTAACGCGCGGAGAGTTACTCGGTTAGTTTAGATTCGCTGAAGCAAGTTTTGATGTCGTGTTCGCCTACTCCCCGGGCCCCTTCCTCCAGCACCGCACGGTCGAATCTCTGTCAGCCGCTCCATCTACTCACGGCCACCGAATCTCCTTCGGGAGCCTGCTAGCTCCTACCTTTCGCGGTAACCATCCAACAGCGACGACTCTCGCCAGGCAACCACCTTCTTCCACCCCCTTTCAGACAACCCCCCGTACCAGAATATCCGAGTTCGCCGCTACCGTCGACACATTACTAATGCCGAACTGGTCGTAATAGATTGGATGCCTAGAACTTGGATACGGCAACTAATGTGCCAGGCCCAACCCCATTCACTCGTCACTTCCCCTAACGTGGCTCGCGCCCCCCTTTCCTGCTCGCATCGCTGCCTGCTTCCTTCGTATTTTAGTCGACGACGTATAGAAATCGAACGTGTCGTGATTTACTGTGTTTAAGCGTGATGTTGGTAATCCAAATGATTGAATTATATTATAAGATTTAGAAATCTTCCGAGAAAAGTTAAAGAATTTACTGTGATTTTGGAGAAGTTTTAAATTCCACAGATTTACAAAATGTATATATGTAATATATAAAAATGTGTAAAATATCCAAAGAGGTGCATTTACTATAGTACATAGAATATATTTATATTGTAATATCTAGAAGAAAAGAATTTCTATTTATATTGTACGTTTTTTTCAATTGTGTTTATAAAAATATAAAATTGCATAAAAATCCGTATTGTATTTTAGGATAGAATACAAAATGTTTAATACAAAAGTTATTAACATTCGTAATATGCCAATTTTAACTCTTAATTAATATTATTGAGTCACTGGAAATCGTAACAACTTGGATTAATTTTACTATAATCACTTATAATACTAATTAAGAGTTAAATTTTCTTTTGTCCAACAATGTAAATATATTCACGCAAAAGGAATTTCTATTCTTATATATGAATATCAATCTATCCTTCAGAAATAAAGTGTATTTGCTCGCACAATTTTTAAACAGACTTTACTAACAGTAAAATTACACTATAATTACGATGAAGAAAAATAGTTTGCTTCAGACGTGCCTATTGAGAAATAAGTACAAAATAAGTGCAGCATATAAAGAAAAACTTCAACAACTTCATTCATTATATTACTTGACAGCTCAATTAAGCAAAGAAACGGTTGATAAAACACGGCGATGCAATCAACGCCCATACCAATATAATTTCCACATTCTTATTTAATCGTTCTATCAATCTACTTTCCACGTGTTCTCTACGCATACTAATTCCGTCCGCTACATTTAGTGTTGCTCACGAAAGTATTTAGATACATATACTTTATGAATATACTGTACGAAACCTTCTAACATTTCATTAACATTCTATTGAAATACTGTTATAATTATATTGATAAAATTTTCAAGCAACAAAATTTACAATTTGAAAATGTATGGGATCAAAATTATATTGAGTAATGGAAGTATTCGAACGATGTAATATGAAATAATTTATCGTGAAAAAAATTGTATATAAAATTATGGCAATTTACTGAAACAAATTCACTAAATATGTTGAAACTTATTATTAAATCATATATTATATGTATTTATAAGATATTCTAATTTTTGTGATTAGAGAAACAACTTTTTTATGATTTTATTAATAAAATTTACAACTACTTTGAAGTTTTGTAATTTATTGCAAACATTAGTCATATTAGATCAATATACAGTCGTTAATATTTGTTTTAAGGGTATAATAAATACTAGATATGCTAAATATCGATATCAAAATAATTAACTAATTAATATAATTGGTAATTAATTATTTAAATACTTTTATCCTGACAGTCATTTTTTATTATAATACAGGGTGGCCACTGAAAAACTGAAAGGTTTGAAAAAGTCATAACTTGTTCATAACTTCTTCTCGTATTTGTGAAAATGATGGTCAAATGATTGGGGAATGCAGTTTTTCACATATAATACTGAAAAGAATTCATTAATTACATTTCCAAATAAAATAATAAAAAATTTAAAACATGTGTTTACAAAAGTTTTTGTTTTATATCAATCGGTCTTTCAGTGATCACCTTGTATTAGTGAGATGTAAAACTACTTTGTACGACACGAGTAATAAGTGCACAATAATCATTCTATAGTAAATATTCCGAAACCATTGTATATATCTATCGTTACTAACAAGATTACGACTACACTTTCTAAATTATTCCCAGGGAACGAAGACAAAGTGAATAATCCGTGAATCAAAGGGGAGGAAAAAAGGATTTCCTATGCACGAGGTGCTGCCTACTCCGCAATGCGGTCCTAAGCGTGCAGCTGAGCGGTGCGATCGCTAAGGAAAGTACGCTGGCATTTCGCTATGTAACGAGGAGAATTAACCTCAAGTTTAAGCGCGATACAGCCGCCGACTTTACTTTACTTACCTCGCCGTGTCCCATACCACCGGACTATCCCGTCGTCACTAACCTCCGCGCCACTTCGCTCGCTTCTTCCGCTGTCTATTCCTCTGTCTCTTCCTCTTTCTCTCTCTCTCTCTCTCTCTCTCTCTCTCTTTCTCTCTTTCTTCCGGCATGGTATGCTTGTATTCTCCACAACCATACTCTCTCCACGACGCTCGTTAGCTCGAATTATACTTGCCCGGGACTCACTGGAGGAACGACGACGCGACATGGTGAACGCGATCGTGCGCGGAGAGTAATTCTCTCTCTCCGGTAGAAGATTATTAATACGACCGAGAAGCGGCAACCGCTTTCGCGTTGTTTCTCCATTTGCATTTACGATCGCGAACGTCCCGGTCACAGGGGCGAACCGAATGGCGGAACAATGCCGCGGCATCGACTGCCGTCACATAGACTCCGTGACGTAGACTTCGTGACATCGCCGTTATCTTGTTACCCTTTACAGGATGCATCACTTGCCTCGCTGTTTCCGCGTTATTGTCAATGATGACTGATAGCGATACCATGAATTACGCGCGGATCCCCCTGCTAAGGAGATGGCCCGATACACGGAATCGACCCCACCGTTGCATACAAAGTAGCCTACAGATTTATTGCACGTTGCTCTGCGCGTGCGTATGTGTGCATGATTGTTTGTTATAAATTATGTTATTATGTCATTATATGAATCATGTATAAATATATATGAAATATATAAAATGAATCTCAAGTTACATATTATGTAAAAAAATGAGTAATATGTTATATGTTAAAGACTTATTTAAATTCCTATTTGCAACTTAGAGTAAATATTTATGCATGCGATATAAAAATATATGCTATTATATTTACATAGCTTAGTTTAACTATTTTAAATTATATGTCCGTTCAATTAGAATTATTAATCACATTCAGAAAGTATATATAAATTTTTTAAAGTATCAGTTATTTATAGAACTATAATATAATATATTCCAATAAATTCTTATTCGAATATTAATGGTGTATGAAATCTTATTTTTCTTCATTCGTTTATCCCTGAATTTTATTATTTTTATAGATTATTACAATTGTATAAAATACGTATGTGTGATTATTACATAAGTTATTTTGAATTTGAAAAGTTATTTTAATGTTATATCTATAAATATTTCTTTACTTGGTTCCTTGTTAGCGAGAAGTAAAATTTGAGATTCCTTCTCTTTTTATTGAATAGTAAATGTATTTCGGCATTTCTATATAAGAAACTAAAGTAGATTTAAGGCGAAATATTGACAAAATACACAATTTAATCATTAAAACAGCTCTCCTAAATAAAGTATTGAGAAGGAGGAAATACAATTCCAGTAATACTGAAAATAATTCGGTCTTGAAACTTAATTAAAACGAGTTTTCTTAGATGGAGACATAAAAGAAAAGTAATGGTTAAATTATTCTGGATGTAACTTAAAGGCAACATATTATACAATACGTCCGATTTATTTCGATACACACTACTAGTTTTCTAACTATTGAAATACTCTATATTAAAGCATTTCTATTTCGTGCAAGAAATGTAATCTTTTTTCTAATTTTAATCTTTGTTTTATATTATAAAAATTTCCTAACCTGGAGTTAAAATATCTCTCTCTTCTAATAATGTTTCGACGTAATAGTACTATTTCCTAGAGAATGTCAAGCTGCATTGTTGTCCTTGAAATCTCCGAAATCTCATCAGCTACAAAAAGATTATTATCACCATTTATAGCCCTTTCTATATCGAACAATTGTTAATAAAGTTCTCTCACACTTTCGAAAGCAGCAGAGATATTTGAATTATCGAATTAACACGTTAGTATGAGTTCATTCTCATTGCTCTGTGTATTTGACGTCGTAAAATTAAAAAAAAAAGGGAACAGACGCAATATCTCTAAAGTATTTATATATTGTTTATACAAGAGTACGTACCATTTACATACCACATATCCACTTAAGGTGATTGTGTCCATGTTGTGTGTACCGTGCAAACACTAACCTGGAAACGCACATTACTTACAGTAACAGATCTATTAACTGAATGCTGCGCGAGATGCATCGACGGTCATTCGGCACACTGATAGTACAATGCTCATATTGAAATTAAATGACGGACAGATGGATTGGCAATCCCATTTCCAAACATTACGGCGATGGATACGTTTGATAAGGAAAGCCAAACGCAGACGTGCCGGCAACATTGTGCTTTATCACGTATAAAAGTGTTTTTATGCTAAATAAAAGCAGAGTTACCGCGCTAGGGAAACTGTTTCGGACGTAATGAAGAACACGAAGGTGCAGAACTGCGAGGAAAAACGAAACATAAAGGTAAAGATAACCGTTTAATACGAAAGAAATTTGTATCTTTGCTCTATAGGTCGCAGAAACTATCGATTCTAGCTGCTCGATGATTACAGATTATTTGTACAGATTCATATTTTTATGAACGTAATTAAAAAATTATTAGCGTAAAGTTATGTACATTTGGAGTAATAAGAAAATGAAAGTGTTAGGTTGATGGAATTTTCGTAAGATAAAACAACCACTTGACTAATATTAACATAGTATAACTTGAAATTTGTATATTCTATATGTATCTATATTGCACGTTAATCTCTTCTATTATTTATAAAATTTTACTTTTTAAAGTAGAGATAATTTATCTCGGAACAAACCAGTAAATAAGCATATATTAACATTATCCTATTATGTAATAGTAACAAACGATTAGAACGGCGTCACGTGGTTAAGCAACTAATCGGTTAGTCAAATTGGCAATCGCACGGATAAATAGGTCAACCGTATTGGTTGTTTGCCTGAATTTCTAAACGCCAGTTCGATCCATTGGTTACATTGTAAGGTTACTGGCAGGTGCCGACTGTTCGATGTTATACATTACACAATATAACACGAAGTTTAAGGCTTACATTTGTAAATGATTTTTGTTCAGTATAGTTGAACATCTATAAACAAATTGAACAAATAAGTTCTTAATTTTCTATTTGTTAATTTCAGTTTTTTATTTTGTTTCAATTTGTAATAATCGTAATTGGCGAAATATTAAATATCAAAAATTAAGTATGAAATACAAATATAGTAAAATTTCTGACCAGTTTAGGGTCACAGATAGATACAAAAATAAATTATATTTATATTGAGTATCCAAAAATAAATTACAAATTCAAAAAGTAATGAAAATAGTTTTGAAAATTGATTAGTTAATCTCGCTTAACACGTCTTGATATTTGTTCACGGAAATTGACTATAACGTTTATTCGTAATAAATTTCATTGCCAAGTTTAGAGAGAAAAATATGCAATCTTGTGCGACCGTATGTATGTTAGCATCGACTTGTCAATACTGCACATTCCATTCACAATGATCAACAATTTGTTACAATCGCGTCGGAGCGAAAGGGCTAAGAACACCGACGACACATTTGTCCCGACTTACTTTCGTATTAATGCGACGCAACACCGTGAAATTGCCTACGTCCAAGATAGTTCGCATGCTGGAGCCTCTTTGTCCGGCTGCTGGTCTTCCCTGATTCTCAGACCACTTCCAGGATCGAATTAACAACCCGAATATCTGTCGCGAGTGAGCCACATCTCACACGGCCTCTACTGATTGATCGCGCCGAGTTTCCGGTGAGTTTCAAGCGTTAATGCAACTCATCGTTCTTCTTCGTGTCCCGTTCTAGGAGAAAATTTGTTCTACTTCACGGCACTGCCTCGGGGATTTCTCGCCGGGAAATATTCTTCTTTTGGTCATGGGTCGGGGTTGCGAGCCGTGCTCCGCGCTAGAAACGAAGAAACCGCGCCTCGTGACGAATTAGGCGTTGATAGAGGTCTTGGTTGAAATTGTTTCCTACGTAAGACCGTTTTGTGTCTTTCCCTGGTTGTTTCTGGATTTCCGTGAAGTGATATAATATTGTGTGAAGTGTAGTACTGTTTAAGTAACACAAGAGAGATGATTTTTTTGAATAATATTTAGAGTCACTTAAGAATAGTCTTATATTGTGGTTAACATAAATTTGAAATTAGAATAATGAAAAATATATGTAATACATGGACAAAATCCTTTTTTCATAAAAATTACAATCTATTATTTGTGAGTAAAAGACATTCTTAAAACTATGTGAATTATTTGATTGATATAAAATTATTTTTACATTTAAGTACAAAGATTTAAAAACTCAGCCTCTTCGCGCAAAATTTACTTTTTCATAAATATACAAAATCCTCATTAATCAATCCATTTTTATCAATAAACAGAACAGTCCTAAGTATCGTACAACCCATATCGTACGTAACGAAACAGAAATTCAGAGCCGAACAGTTTGGAAACAGGTGTACGATTTTTATTTTGAGAACAAGTGGTACAACGTCGTCGTAAATAGAAACGTATGGAAACGTTTCACGCAGAATACCCGTATCAGAAATCAAAGAACGAATGTTCCTCTTTGTAACCACGCGGAAGATATGTCAGCGTATGAATATCGAAAAGCAGAAGATACGAGTCGCAGAAACGGAAATCAGTTGGGAGCAGCAAGTTACGATTGAGATTTAACTTATTGACAAGCTACTTTGGCGAACCTCCGTCGAGATCTGCTTGGTTTATCCCAGAGGCCCACTGCTTCTGATTTCCCTGAGGAGCCAACCCTTGAGAAACCATTCTTTTGCCCACAATGACTCCCTGCTCTCGCGGCACTTCATCTCCATTGCGCGGCTCTCGCGTTTGCTATTAGTTTGCTACGTGTCGCCGCTATCAAACCATCACTTTCGCATTCCTTTAAATGTCCATGCTCGAGAAATAATCGCGAATCGTTCGACAACCTGTTAACACTTTCACACTCTCACAATCGTCATGCATTCGTGATTTTGATGTTGCTCAAATGTTATTGTAAATAAATAAAAATAATAAAAGTACATGGTTATTATATCGTGAGATTTATATTCTTTCGATGTCTTCTTTTAAATTCGTTTACCCACAGTGAGGAGTTTAAAAAGATTTAATAGACATTCGTTCCTTCAACATCTTTGACATTGATTATTCAGAATTTCGTTCATGCTATTAAATAATATTAATCAAGTATTTCAATTCCGAGATGTCAATACACATAATCAAATATGTCATACTAATATCGATAAATGCGTAATATGTATCCTTCAACTGTATAGTAGAATAGCTAAAAATATCAAGCTAAAATATTGAATGAAAAAAATAATAAATGATATATTAATACATTAATACATTTATCAACGTGGGTATTTAAATTTTCATTCGAAACAGGAAATGTATCTATAATTTAATAATATAAACTATTATGAATAAAAAATTTTTCCTCAAACATTGAAGAATGTTAATTAGTTAAAATTAAAAATTCATATGAGTCAGTCGAAACTTTCATATTGCTCTACCTTCTTAACAAAAATAATGTTTCTAATAATAGAGTACACTTTATTGAAAATTATATGAAAATTATTCATTCAGTTAACAAAATAGAGCACTCTAATTTTACAAGCAATTAAGTGTACTTACGACGTTAATGTAATAAACAATATAACTTGCAGTCTCCAAATTACAAATTAACAATCAAGCTTATTCAATTGACTTTACAAATAGCTTGCTGCGTTGTCACTAAGATAAGCTATTAAAATACTTTCAACGTGATGACCGTCCAATTCGAATCACAGAAAACTGTACGATTCAACTGCGATAGCAATAATGATGACAGTAATAAGATCACGAACCACTATTGCCGCAATAATGACATTGGGATTGGTACGCTGCTGGACTTGCCTCCCTAATAAAACAGAAGTTGTTGCAATTCCATCGTTTATGGTCGAATGGCACGCGACCACTTCGCTTCCTATTGTAAATATTAGCTGCTACTTGTTCCGAAGAGAGATGGAAAAGGTCCTTCTCGAGTTGATCTAGTTACACGATTATTCTTCACAGTGCATGCATGTCGATCGAAACTAATTGTTCGCTTTTTACTTCCTAATCAAGTTTTTTACAATAATTGCAATGGTGATTGCATAGAACGAAACAGATCGTAGATCTCTTGTGTGTTCGCATCGATTTCGTCTTACTTTTTTGACACTTTGAACTGGAATATTATTCACAGGAATAAATAGGGAAAATTTGTGAAAAAAGAAATAGAAATACGATTATTTCACTTTTATTTTATTTAATTATTTTACTTATTTTGAAAGGAAGTATTTAGAATCCGTTTGAGAAATAAAAAATAAAAAATAGTGGATAGATTTGACAAACTTCATGGAAAATCAAAGTAACATAATTATTAAAAAGTAATATTTTAATATTGTGACAGCAATAAAAAATATCTGATATCTGAATTAATAGAGAATAATAAATATGGAATAACAAAAAAAAATTTCCTCTCTGATAATAAATTGCATCCAATCCAACTGCTTTAATGTTAGTATTTAAATAGTTCTGTAGACTTATATTTTTTTTATGCTTCGAAGTTTTCTAAATGTCTTGAAGACCAATGTCTTGAATTCGATCAATATAAAATAAGTATAAAAATTGTTGAAAGTATATTATACATTCGATTTTTCTTTTTTTTTTTAAATAAAAACATTCTCATACATGTACAAAAGATATTTCCGATTATAGCTAACATCTTTAAAAAGTTGTTATGATAGTCTTTCAATAAAATAGTGAATTTATGAGGTTATGATATGCTATAAAAATATACAACATGAAATTTTATAAGGTGTAGTTTATTGATACCTATATATATATTTATGTTAACAATACCATAGATATATTATGAATTAGAAGTAAATGTACACCCTGTAAGTGGTTTGCAGACGTATATATTACTAATTGTAAGATTGAAATGGTAATACGATTATTATACTTCTGTTACTGATAACAAGTACTATATTAATCATACAATTATTGATAATAATATGCTATTACTAACATGGTGCTATTTTTTATCATTTCAAACATGTATGAAGACATGTCTGAAAATGAAAAATTAAAATATCTTGTGATTTTTCGCATTTAGGCAAAGGCAATGTTAGAATAAAAGCCTCTGTAGCATAAAAGCCTCTGGAATCGAGAAGTTAGCTTTCATTAACAATACTACAGATTAATTCCGATATCCACATATTTTGAAACTGAATTTTGCTGCAAATGTTGCATTTTATTGGATTTTAAGAAAATTAAGAAAATTAATTAAAATTTAAGAAAATTAATTAAGGTGGTTAAAAATTGATTACTACAAAACAGTGATCAGATTGTCACAGTCCTCATATTCTAATGTGACAGAAAATTTTTGGAAAATATTAAACAATACTTTACGTAGTGTAAATTCCAAGATGTATACTCATTTTTGACTTTCACTCTGTACAGTTATACATTTAATAACAATTTCATATTAAAACGATAGTAACTTGAAAAAGTATCAAAGAATAATATTATAATAGAAATTGGTTTATATTTCACCAATCAAAGAAAATAAATACAGATTAATTCCTAGATACACAACTTTTTTTCATGTCATAAATTTAGGATTAATATAACGTCGCAAATTCACAACAGTGTGCATTTAAGAGTTAACAATTTTAATCACGTACGTTTCTAAAATTAGAATAAAGTTTAATATTTCCCAGGGTAATAAATATCCAACTAAATACCAAGCCTTAAGCGCGCGATGTGGCGAAACGGATTTCATCCCGCTTTTTCTCGTTCTCTCAAACAACTTCTCCCAACTGTCTCTAAATAGATAGAATGAAAACGAGAAGGAAGAAAGAAATGCGGAGGAGAAATGAAAGGGTAGAAAAATGCAAATGACCGACAGTTCAACTTTTTTTCTTAACGTCGCTGATTTAATTGGAATGCAAACACGTGTGTCGGAGAATTACTACTTCGTAAGCGAAATGAGAGAAACGATTGATTCTCCTGATCGTTGACGATACTACCTACCTATACTTCCATACGTAACAGTATTTGGACACTTTTAAATTATATACAATTCAAATGAATCGCCTTAATTTAGTCTCAACATATGCAGTTAACACACATTGATAAAAAAATTAAAAATATAGAGTAATTTGGTAGTTGAAGACTCCGCAGAGTGACTTTAGATTATCTGTTCATTATTTAGAACGATTGAAATACGTGCTTTTAATCACATTAGATTTGTTATATGGATTTTATGAAGCATCAGCTATTTATTAATTCATTTGCATCGTACAGTGAAAGTAAGTAATATTTGTTTTATGTCACTAAACGCAGAGTAATCCGCAGGTACCAGTTAATTAAACACTCTATATTTATAATAACTTAATACATATTTATTGATATACACTATTTATATACAATTATTAATATATATTTATTGATACACATTATTTTTTATATTTTGATTATATTGCGGATTCAAATCCGCATATAATTTTTGAAAATATAGTAAAGGAATGTAAAAATTCGAAGTAGAAAATTGATTTACTTATAAAATGTCATAACCATGCTTTGAATATTTTATGCATTCTTATGTATTATGTACATTCCATACAATTTCACACTTAAGAATGCACTTTAAAATCCTCAGTTAATCTTCAATTAATATTAATGGAAAGTAATAATTATTTCAATGAGAACAAATTGCGAGTGATTTGATAAATCACATACGATCAATCGTACAGACTTCGCTGACACCACGCTATTGTAAAATTTAAGTCAGGGCGTTAATAAGTTAAAAATGAAACTTGAAAATACAGAAAATTAACAACAGAAAAACGTTCGTAAATTGAAACCGTCCAAACGTAACAAAAGTATCAAGCTTTTAATAGAATTGCACGAAATGCCGAATTATTCGTGCGTGTATTTCTTAAACTGTATTTCGTTTCATATCATATATTTTCATAAATGTAACATCAGCATGAAAATCAAAATCATGCAGTTTTTAAATTCTTGCTTTTAAACAGAACGGTTAGAAATACATAGTATGTAACTTTCGACCGTATCTTATAAACGAAATAGCATCGCTTCAATTTTGCAATTTTAAAACGAAAGCGGCATTCACCGTATGACTTTTCTACGTTTTTCCTATCTCGTGCTAATCTTTTTCCAACGGCCGCGTCTATCTTGAACCGGGGCTGTCGGCAGAATGGCTGCGATCCCGACGAAGGGAAACACGGAACGAATCAACGAACGAACGGAACGGACGACGAACGATGGTCAGCGGTACGAACGGTGGACATTTCGCCCATTTCGCCAAAAAACCCCCCTCCATCTCTCGACACGTAGTATATTTTATCGCATTACTGGCATTGTTGCATCAGTTCCTGGCTATACTCCCGTGGTCACCGCTCTCTTTCTCTTTCTCTCATTCTATTTCTCTCTGTTCGTGTGCCCCCCTTCGTTCGTCCGTTCGCTCGTTCGTTCGGTTTCCCCTTTCCCTCTAGCCCGAACACCATTCCACGAGGATTAAATATTGACTGCGATTCTGATTTATAGTAATTGCCGGAGGGAATGGGATAGCGAGAAAGTGAGATGAAACGGGCTGATTCGAGTGGGACGGAACGATCGAACCGGCGGCGCGGTGGGTGGGAGAGGGCGAACGGATTGGTATGAGGGAAACTGGACTGGTTTCGGGGGATGGATGAACGGGGTAAAGGGGGAGGTGGCTCGAGGTACAGCGGGAGGTGGAGGAAAAGCCATTCCCGTGCCGCTTTCCCTCGCTGACAGATGCATTTGCCAAAGCGTTGCGGACGTTTCTGGCTCGTTCTACGTCGTCACGCGGCCTGTCGTTATTATAGCGCATTTTTATTTAGCGACTGTTACCGTTCATCGCTTTCCCAGAATTCCTCTGTAATACTATCGTTCCGGAATAATCGAGGAATTTATCGCCGGACACCTTTGCCGATGAATAACAGTAAATCAGGCATTGCTTTCTTTTTTTTTTTTCCTCGCGCGAATCGGAGAATCAAACATTCCGTTTCGCTCGAGATTTTTTTGCGAGAACACGGGAAATTCGTTTCCTGGTACACGTTGATCCGTTTGAGTCGTTTAGAGGAACGATTGGGCCAAGTTATGTTGAAAGCTATCAATTTCAAGACAAACTGAAATTCGAAACGAATGAAACGTTTTATTTATTGTTTCTGTTTTACAACGTTCTTAACGACGTTTTCTAATTTCTTATGCTTTCTAGAATATTTAATTGTAATTAATATTATTTTAAATTTTCTATTATTCTAAAGAGCGAAGATTTCTATTTTTAGGAATTTAATAATTACTTATAGTTGATAGGTATTTCATTTTATGGATAGTATCACGGCATATAAAATATATTTTCTACGTTTACATTTTTATACGTTATATCTAAATAGAAATGTTATATCTAATAGAAATGTCAAATTTTGAGCAGATGAAAGTAGAACCAATACAGAAAGTCAAACGCGTCAAATGTCTATTTACAATATTATTTCAATATTATTCCATATTAATTATTAAAGATCTTAGTAACACAATACAATATTTTTAAAAAACTCGATATCACAAAGTAAAAATTTAAAGATTTTGTTACAGAATGCACAGCCAGTCATGAATAAGAAAACTAACATTATTTTTATTAATATTCTATTTTAAGGAAGTTAAACAACTACTACTTTTATTAGTTTTCCAAAAATGCAAAAGAATCATCTGTGGACATCATAATAAATTATTTTATTAATTAAATTTATTAGCAAAAAGAATAATTTAAAAAAGTTTTGTAATTTTCGTATCGAAGATGTACAGTTGTAGTCCGTACTATATATACAAATATATTGAAATTAAAAAAAAAAACTACTACTGATACAAAGGGAAGTAAAATTATTTCGAATTCTAACTTAATACTAATATAATATTTAATTCTAATTTGTCATTCCAATCTGTCACACTTAAGCTTCTTAGTATATAATTCAACTTTTACTTATATAGTCATTGATTTGCTATTAACTCGTATACTTGTTTATTACTATAAATTATTCAATTCCAAGCATAAAAAAGAAACAAGCATTCAAATATTTTACTAAACTGCATTTTCATTTTAAGATAGAAAATTCCACGATATCTGGTAAAAGTAAGTAGGAATAAGTAAGTACAGTTAGAAACAATTTTCTATACCTATACAAACAAAAATAATAATTTACTATTACATAATTCTATACCTATTTAAAAATTGTAATTTATAATTTACAATTCTATGCTTATATTTTCAAAAATAATAATTTGCATAAAAATCCACAGTCTATACATTACCTACTTTCGTATAACTCAATATTCTTTTCCAAAAGTCATAAACACCCAGCAAAACCGATGAAACTTCAAAATTACATTATATTGCGCGTTATCTTCGTATCGCAAAATTACCCGAATAACAAGCGATGCGGTAGAAAAGTTTCGCTTCAGATTTTCATGGCGATTATTTCGCCGTATTGCCGTGCGCATGCGGCTCCGGCGATTAATTATCTGTTAATTGCTACTAATTAAGGGAAATAATGAGATGCCGGTATGGTGGAAGGTAGGAGGCGAGTGACGCGGCCGGGACGGGACGAGAAGGGGTTGAGAGTAAGCAAAGTACGGGGGGAGGGATAACAGGAGGAGAGACGGAAACTGGTCACCGGCTACCAGTTGAGAAGGGTGATTTAGTGAGGGAACAGCAGGCGGCGGCCCGATTATTTTTGGTTTTAGCCGTGGCGGCCATTATTTTTGGTCTGCCGCTCGCCGCAACTTGGACTCTGGCTCGGCCAGAAATTCAGTGTGACCGAGTTGAAAGTGAGCAAAAAGCCAAGGCTACCTCGGCGAAAACTACACGCGAACGTGACGGACAAATTGTAGATTTCTCGTGACATCGTTAAAGACGAACTTGCCGCGGTGAAGCCGAGAAATTCTGCATCAGCTGTCGGGGGTGGCTCTTTGAATAACACGTTCGTTGTTATGCCCGAGCACACCAGCCGTAAAATGCTGTCTCTAAGAAAGCAAATTGTCGTGAATATTGTTTGCAATTGTTTAAATGGATGTTGTAACATATTCGAGACTGATGGATTTTGAAAAGGCTGTATTCAATGGCCGACGATACTTTTTCACTTACAGTGAAATTAGCAACAATTAAACTCGTATTGAAGTAAAATACTATTGTGGGACTGCGGATGTTTATATAACTTCATTTGTTAAATATTACAATAGATATATTAGATATTTTCATGTATTATGTACATTTTATACTTTTCATGAATGTATCATGTGACATTGTGAACTTTCATTCATGTAGTAACATCCGAGTATTATATACATTTTTAGATTGGTTTCACGTCTTGTTATAGTGTTACCGAAATTTCAAAATATTTTATATACTGGTATGTTAAATATAACAACAAAATAGTACAAAATAGTGTTATTTTCGATCGAGTATCATTAATGAAACATGTTAAATATCATGTTTCACAAATAATGGTAATATTCATTGCTGAATGACTTCTTCTTTCTCCTAAATTATATCAATCTGCATATATTTATTTACGTTTATTAGATTCATTAGATTTTCTATAATTTTATATTAGAATTCGAAATAAATTGATATTAATTGAATGTCAAACTCAAAATTGATTGTCTCTCAGTCAACCCAATTAATCTACTTTTGATCAATTTCCTTTTTCCATTATATAAACAATGCAATAGTAATATAACTTATGTAAGTAGTATTGTAATAATCATAAAAAGAATAGCACATTTGTCAAAAAAAATTACTTACTTTCATGAATATGTTTTTATATTTTAAATGTCTCACAAATGCATAAAAATCCACAATGCAGTCACCACTTTTTCAGTTTATTGATCCATGTGACTTATCATACTTTTTCTCAGAACGTTCTCCAGACTACTGAAGTGAGTAAGATCTATCATAATTATCATCCCCTTCGAAAACTCGTATCTCTTTAGTTTCTGTAACACATAATACACAGCATAAAAAAAAAAAAACGAGGGGAAAAATGACGAAGCACAGACGCGTTGGATTATATTTCGAAGCTGATAACTTACGAAGTTGAATGACAGACGGATATCAGTGCTGTAGAGTGGAAGAACAGACTTACCGGTAGTTTGTGAAAAATGAAATAAATGATGGAGAAGCACCCCTTGGTGGTACTAGCAGTTCGGCCCGTCAGACGTTTTTATTAATTCCTCTCAGATACAATTAGTTGGTCTATTCGTCAGACGCGTTTCATTAAGTTCCCCTTTCCATCTTTCTTTTACCAACTCTTTACCCCTTTTCTCGCCTGTCGTGCACTTTATCCTTCCTTCCACGAGGAAACGAAACGGGCAACTGCTGCAAAAGAAATTTCACCGTTTTCGTACCTTCTGGAGACGATGCGAACGCGTATCTCGAGAAACGATTAATTTCGTAATGGTTCCGAGCTTTTCGAAATGAAACTGTTAGTGTATTGAATTTCTCGATGTTTATCGCCGACGTAGTCAACATAAAATCTAGTATATTATTAATAAGTAATATAACTTCGTCCTTAACTCTTTGTAAAATCATTTTAGTACTATCAATCACTAGTACAGCTACCTAAAAATATAATCTTTTGCAATATAAAAATTTAATTTTATAAAGAGAAAGATTGTAAACACAATTCAGAAATGTAATAATATCATATTATATCATCAACTACTTAACTTTAAAAAGAGCATAAAATAACGAAATTTGTAGTAATGTTGCAGAACAGTTAATAGTATCGTAATATTTATTATAAAATACAAAATATTGATAATAAAAATGTTGTTTATAATAGTAATTATTTTATTTCATACTTTATTTCATTTGATTAATAATTGTAATAATAATTTTTACTTTTATATATTTTCATTGTCTTTTTCATTTAATTGTTGAAGGTTGTCACTATAATTTCAACAATCGGTGTATGTAGTACGATTTCTTTGTGCATTATAAATCTTTCTTATATTCTAATCACTACGAAAATCTATTCATTTCTAAATTTTCTCAAACTATAATTATCATTTTACAAATAATCTTCAAAAAAACAAAGACGCTTATTGTCATTTAGAATCTATTCAATGCATTGCTCAATTAAAAAATCCATTGAGTTTACTTAAACATTTTCAACAAATTGCCATATTTATGTAAATCTATCGAAGTCAAAATACACACAGTTTGTCAAACTTTAAGTTTATTCTTCTATTGGTTATGTTTAATTTTACTATATTGCGAAGGCCCATCGAATTTCATAAATAACAAAATTTTACCTTTACCAAACAAGAAGAAGAAAAAGCAAATTTACACGTTTTAAATTAGAAAGGATTAAATTAAAATCAGAATTTGAAAGCACAACTAAAATCATGATAAGATTTATGAGGAACTGTTAAACTTCTATTACTTTCCTTTCAGAGCGAGTAATCCATTTCATCGTACAGGAAAAAATAATTTTTTTTCCGTTTTTTTCAAGACACGCGACTGCTACATGAATGGAAATCTATTACGGAATTAATGGACGATTTTCCACGAAGGGGGAATGGCTACGTTTTCGCGAACTTCGCAGATTGCCAAGCATTGCCAAGTGACCGTTTAGCTCGCGGCGCCGAGAATTACATGCACCTCGATTCGTTCGATTTAAATTATCAGGTGCTTCGCGGCTCGACGAACAAATTCTATGGTACCTGCAACGCGAGAGTGAGAAGGGAAATATTCAGAGCTGGGCTGGTACGAAAAGAAGAAAAACGAAAAAGGAAAACGAGCGCCTGGAACAGATAAAAGAGGAAAGATGGAGTGAGAAAAGTATATAGAAAGAGAGGTAGGAAGAGAAGAAAAAACGCAGCTGAGAGAGAAGAAAGAAACGCAAAACAGAAATATAGAAAGAAAAAGGATATTCTAACGAGGAGAATAGAAATCGAAAAAAAATTGATAGAGAGCAGAAAAAGAAATTTGAAGTATTGCCCGTGGAATTTTAATGGCCAGGAAGATTTCACGTCTTTAGCTGCCATTAACTTTCGATAACAATTTCGCTAATTCGAAGAATTCGTCTATGCAATTTTTTCTACGAATTTTTATCTTTGCACACTAGTTTTTAAATAGGGATTTTAAGTGGAAGTTATTTCAATTCACTAAAGGACATATTTTTAAAAATAGACCTCTCAATTTTAAATTAAAATTTTAAATTAAATTTTCACAAGAGGCATTTTCGGCAAAATTAACTCTGACTTCTATTTAAATTTTACATTTTTATTTTCATTACATTATATAGTAGTCTTTTCTTTAGTAAGAGGGGACCATATATCACACGTTCTAATTTATATTTCACATTTCGTATACTTACAATGAAAACGACAGAACGTAGAAAATATGATTTTTGAATTATCACAGAAATGCTCCTCAACCGAGTATGAATATCTTGTTTATAATTTGGCTGGTACAAAGCAATTATATCACTTTCCTATTGTGAGTTTTCTCTTTACTACTTTAAACAACGAAATAATGTTTAATTATATTTTTCATTTCTTCTGGAAAATATATATTTCCAAAGTATGTCATTTCCATTACAAGTGTATGATATACATATGACGTACACATGTATAATACTCATGTATATACCTACATATAAGCGCTTAGGCTCAATACAGAGACGATATCGACTTCCGATGACAAATCACATATACTGACATGACGTTATCACTACGGCATTGTCTTTGAATTAATCAGCGAAAGGATTACCGTGTACATGATATACCCTGGAAATTGCTCTGAAATTATTTATTGAATAATAGTGGTTTTGTGGTTAATTCTGTGAAAATTATTTGAACAACGAATATTACATTATAATATGTTATAAAATTGCTTAATACATTTAATATTATTATAGTATATTATAGTTTATTCGTTTTTCCGTTTCTCTTTTTAAATTGAAAATGAATATTTTATGGAGCAAAGACAATTAGATAATCAGGAAAAAATTACATTAACTATAGCATAAAACTAGTATAAAAGAAATTAACATGCAAAAAATAGGAAATAGTTTATAACAAGCTTTTATTTGTATATTTTACAAAAAAATTCTCTAAAAGTGTACCATTGTGAACCTATAAAATTTTTACGAAAAATTACGATTTGACCATTTTTATCACTCTGATAGTTCTTGCACTTACCAAATTACTTCTAACAAGAAGAAAATAAATATACAAATATAATACAATTCTATTCATTAAATTTGAAACGAATATTTCACAGAGCGATTGATTATAAGAAATCTAAAATTTTTAATGTTACAAAACTGCATTCTGTAAAAAAAACGGTAGAATATATGAAGGGCTGAGAATTACAGTGTAAATCACTGATTCTTGTATTAGGCATTTACTATTATTGCTTTCTTAGTCAAATGCTAAAATCAAATACAGTTAAAACAATAATTGGCCATGAAAATAAAAATGTCCATTCTTCAACGTTTGAAAAACGTTATTAACTCAAATTAAAAAGATTTGGTCATTATGATTCTCAGCCCTTCATATGTATATTACACATTTATATGTAATATATATATATATATATATGTACAGTAAAATTCAGTTTGGGTTCCAAACAACCTTCTTTGTTCTTTAAATTCAGTTCTAGAAAGGTTGGGTCCGAAAACGCAGTTGAATTCTGACTTCCATGAAATTGACCGATATAACGGTCAAGTAGTCGAATAGAGCACAGGTCAGTCTTGCGGCGTTTCTTAACGAGTGGTAATCGAGTCGTTTGTTCAGACACAAACAAAGCCTGGTAAATACACAACGAACAGAAAGAAAGAAAACTGTCAGTAGATTCTAAGGAGGAACAGACATGGTCGACGGTAGACAATTTTGCGAATGAAGAAAGAAAATGGAGAAAAGGATAAAAAATGAAAGCGTCAGATCGGAGCCAGTTGGAAATGAAACAGAACCGTGCATCAACACGGTGAAGGTGGAAAGAGAAGAAGCAGATGGCCGATGCAACGTTGGCCTTTAATGGAAATTAAATAAAAGAGAATCGAATGAACTGTAACCAAAATTGTGTTCGCTCGATGGAAAACAAAGAGCCGACCCAGACCGGGTGGGGAATGGCCGATCGTGCGAAACAGAGACGGAAAGTTCACACGAAAAAGAGTTTGGAAGTTTAGGGTGCATACACATTTGTTGCTGTTAATCGTTACACTTAATGACAACAAAGTTCGAAAAAACCAGTTTCTAAAGTTTATTCACACTCGCAACTAGGGATCAAGTATGTATTAAGTAAAATCGATATTATATAGTGACACAAGTGACATAAGTCCAAAATTGTGAAGTAGTCATTTGTCTAACTGAGGATGTGATGAACTAATAATGAAGAGTTATTAAGCAATTTAGGAAAGATTTCTGCATCGAGTCTCGTTACTATGGAATATATAACTAATGTGTGTGACAGTAACAAATGTGTACGCACCCTTAAAGGGAACGATAAGCGACGGACCAGAAACACCGGCGTTCGGTAGGACAGAGGGACGAAGGAAAGAGAGAGAAAGAGAGGGTTTAAAGAGGAGAGAGAGAGAGTTGGAGTTTCGTTTCATGGTCGGCGGCAGTACAGGGGAAGAAAGTAGTGGGACGCTGGAGAAATGGAGGAATTGCAGGAGAGGAAGTCGACTGTGGGCCGGGGTGGCGACCGGAGAAATACGTATCCAGTTAGTTTTACACTGTGGCTCCAATTGATTCGAAATCGATTGTCGTTCGAACGATTCTCAATTGATCGATTACGGAGGGTGGGCCGCAAAAGAGGGCTGCAGCAGCCAGCTTCACGGCACCCTCGTGTTCCCGCGCCGCACGGTGAAAGAGAAAGAGAGAAAGAGAGAGAGAGAGAGAGAGAGAGAGAGAGAGAGAGAGAGAGAGAGAGAAAGAGAGTTTGGCCTCCAGGAGGACTTATTCTAAGCCAACGCCAATTGCATCCCGTTTTTTACGCTCGCTTGTTTCGACATGCCTTTACGATCGCCCAATTGTACCCTCTGCTCTCCTCTCCCTTTCTACGGTGTTACCTTAATTTTTTCGCCGTCTTGCCCCGAATTTCTCCTACGATTTTACACTACCCCTCCCCTTCCTCTCGAGCTCGTTCCTTTTTTCAATTTACGCTACCCCTTCCGGGTTGTTTGCTCGAAGCATTGCGATCGCAGGTAGGAGTATCGATCGGTTATTCCGTGCGGCTCGCGATTTTATCCGCGCTGTTATACGTCGCTTGATCAAAGGACGCTTAAATGATGCCGGTGCCATTTCGAGGGAAATGTTTATCTATTCGTTGAGCAGGGATTATGTGGGCAAGTTGTGTTTGAAATTTGATTTTAAAAAATTTTAATAAAGGACACACGATACACCATCGTAGAGTTTCGAGAATTTTATTCTATCTGGAACGTATTGTAGAAGTAGTAGTACATTATCTATCTGATTTTCTGTATACAGAAATGATTATAGTAGTATTTTACTGAACAACTTGTTCGAAACTTTTATTATTATCAACATATATGCAATACAAAGTACTATTGAGACATAAGGAATGAACAATCAAATTTTTTTGCACGTAAGTTTTACATTAATGTGTTTTCACACAATGTGTTAAGAAAGTAATGATTTTGAGAGAATTTGAGACAATGTCTTTTTTTTAATTGTGTTTTGTCATAATTCATAGAATATATATATATTTTATCAGAAGTAGAGACATAACTATGAAATTTTTGCGATAATATTTCATTTAAAATTATTAATAATTTGAAGTAATATCTATGTAAGTTAAAAACATAATAAGAAGGAAGAAAAAGCAAAAACAGTTAAAATGATCACATCCGAAGTTTTGAGTTTAACGAAATTTATTGAACTTTTTCTAAAAATAGAAGTACCTCTCGCCTCTTACCGTAATACTTTACTTTAAAAGCTATCAATTATTTAATTTATATGGAAATATTCTTTCTTTCTTTACTTTTTATATTAAAATCATACATATACATGCTTTCTATTATACAATTATGCAATATATAAATCACCTGGTAATAATATCCAAATCAACTGGTAATGCTATCCAAATAAAAATGATTGAGCTACTATCTTTCTAATATCAAAAATTAATAACAAAAATTCGGAATAAATTGCTAACAAAATTAATAATAAAACGATGATATCGAACAAAACCAACAGTATGATAATATGTAAAATGAAATGTCTACATGTACAGTTTCTATCACCAAATTAATAATAAAAAGATTTTTTCGTACAAGGTTTTAATAAATTTAATAAATTCAGAGTTCAGTGACACTAATTGGAAACTTACTTCTTTGAAATGGTTATGAGTTTTATATAAATGAATCTTTACGAACGAAACAGAGAACATTCGCGTTTGATACCGTTATCAATCAAACGTTCATACTCATTTCTTAAATGTGTTTAATGCATCTTTTCTCGTTTTGTGCTCCGCTACGAACGGGAACATTAATTTTTTTACACGCGACAGCAACGTCGTGTCACATTTTCACATTCACTTACGACTTCGTTCTCTCGTGAAACATATTACGTTCCGGTATTAAATTGCTACGGATGTCCCGTTTGTTTTTCTTTTTGAGAAAAGTGTTACTAAAACTTTTACAGTGATAAAGTTAATGATCTGTGATATTGTTAATATCATGCATTGATGCGTAGACGTGTAGATGATAAATGATATTAAAAATAAATATGGTGATTTTTGTATATTTAATTTCTATAATAATAATTTAATTGCAACTATTAATTTATTTTTATTATTTAATATTTTATTTATTATTATTTAATATTATTATTCATTATTTATTATTATTAATAGATTTATAGACTATCTTAATATTTGAATGTATTAACAAAAATCACAACTACTTAAATTCACTGGTAAAATATGAAAATTTAATCTTCTTTATCTTTCAAAGTTTTATCTAATTCAGAGTAATGTATACACAGCTCGGAGTCTATCACAGTATATAGTTATGTAAATACGAAATCTGAAGCCAGAAAATCAATCAATTCCAGTTTACCTTGGTCAATCTACGTCAATCTTCTGTCTACGTTAATCAATTCAACCTCCTTTTCCCTTCACCGATGACAAATGACACTTTCATCAGCTTACAAACTCTCAGTTTCACAAATCGACCGTATTTTGAATCACTGACGCAAATTTACATTTACATGGTTCAAGTAATATATGTTCCTCAAGACAGTTTTTTGTCTAACAAATTAGTAATTGTCAAATTTTCTTTATCAACTTTTTCACATTCTACAAATTATTATGAGTCACGTTTAGTAATTAGAAATCATATTAGTGCACATTTTAGATTTTGCCAAATATACATAAGAGAGTTTGTATTTTTTACAGCACATACATGCATATATATACGCGCAGCGTATATATATATATATGCACACAAATTTATATGTATCACATACATTTCTCTTTTTTTTTTTAAGTAGTGGGAAATTTCGATTTTCAAAGTCGATAGTCCAGAAGATAAATAATGCCAACACGCGAGTAGTTCGTTCGAATTGCAGTTCGCGTGTTACTGTTGGTTGTTTATTACAGACAACGCAACAGGAAGCACAGGTTGAGCCGCAAGCCGTTCTCATCATTAAACGTGTACGGCTTGCCTGCTGCGATCCATGTTAATTAAATCAGTTGACGTACACATCGTGCGTCCAACGTAGACCAAGCTTCGCATCCGTTACTACGTACCACAAGTTAGACGAGCCGAAACTTTGTCACGTTCAGAGATCGACGATTAATTCGTCCTTTGTCGCGATAATCGAAATCTCCAACACTTGAAAATATCTCGTTTATTCGACTAATTTTTAACTTATATTATAAATTAACATTTGTCTTTGTTGCAAATTAAAAATTTATTTTTATGTTATATACGAATTCATATTACTTATTTTACACATTATACGAAGAACTTTTGTACAAAATGTATTTCTATATTTCTGGTATTGTTGGTATTACGATGATATTTAATATTGAAAAATTATTTTTTTTGTATAATATATAACAATAAATAAAGAAGTTTTCATAATTACAATAATAATAAACTCAATGAAACTTAGTTTACAATATCATTCGAAATTCTACGTTTGTTTATATTTTTCATTTTATATATATTTATATAATGATAATTATGTTTGTGCTATTGACGTTGTACTATCAATAGGTAACTACCTTGGCAAACAATTTCTTCTTAAAAGAAAGATAGGACAATTTTTTGATTAAACGAACTCTTAATAACACCCAATCGGATTCAAGTACTTTTTACAGGAACGTTTCATTTCAATCGTAGGGTATTGAAACGTAGTAAAAGAAGCTAGTTAGATACGTACCACGGTAAATCCGTCCCACGGCGTGTAACGTATCGATAATCCTCCATGGTTCAATAATTCAATCGTCCCGAGGAGCGGCCGACACAAATCATTTCCCTTTCCCATCGATCCCCTCGATAACTCTGTCAATAATAATCACATTCACGCTCCTCTTCTATTCACCTCGAACAATCTCTTCGCTCAGCCTGAAATCGAGGCTCGTAAAACTGTTCAGCGACGAATCAATTAAGCAGGGACAAAGAAGAAAGGAAGAAGAAGACGAGGATGAGACACGCCTAAGGAAAATCAAGGATGGTTCTGCGTATAGTAGGTAGTTAGTTTTGCACAGTCTGTGCAAGCTTATGATGAGATTTGAGAAATTTCTTCGAAACTTTATTGCATTATTTAACGATAATTTCGAATTGTATTCGAATTTCAACCCTCATCTATCTCTTGGTATCAAATTGACATAATTAATACCTACGATGAAAAGATAAAAGTTACATTTGCAGTAGTAAATAAGCTAAATTTCCATTTAATTGCGTATAACCTGTTCTCAACTTTTGTTAAAAGTTAAATTGACACAAAGGATTGGAGTTAAAACTCTCAACTGTTTGAAATATTGAAAATTTTAACCATTTTGGAAATCTTGATAATCTTGATTATTATCTTGAAGTTCTGGGAAGTGCAATTGAATTTGAAATTGATTTCAACATGAGGTTGATAATGCAATCTCACAGTGTTGTTTTAGATTAGATATTACACTTTAAATATTTTATACATATATACATTTATAGATTATGTGTATACTTGTATTCTTATATATGTGTATCAAGATTCTATTTTTTCCAAAAATTGGATAAAAATCCATAATCTAACGATAAATCAAGATAAATAAATTAATCAAACCTCCACTCAAGAAGAAGGTATGGAAAGAAGAAGAGGAAGAATCTGAAAACCGAGGGAACGTTGCGTCGATAAGCACCGTCGTAAAAAAAAAAAGAAAAAGAAGAAGAAAAAGGAAAGAAAGAAAAAAATGGGAGATCCTTTATATTCTCTCGGCGGAGCAACGCGTACCGTCTAAATGAAGTGTTGAAGAGCTCTGCCAACACGAATGCGCGCGGGTAAGAGTAACACGCGCTTTGAATCGCGAAACTACAAAGGCCCGCCGCCGGGCTAATTTGTCTGAATGAGCGAACGATGGACTATGGGGGTACCACGCGGGGTTGGACCTAATTCTGGATAAACACCCTTTCATTATTTCCGGACTGGAGCCCGGCCCTTTCCAAACCGTACTACTGCCGCCTATTTCGTACCGCTCTTGTCCTTTGTTCTCCACTTTGTTGTCTTGCAAGTAGTGATGAGATCTAAGACACTTCGAATTTCTTCGAATGCACACATATAGTGTACGAGGCATAGGTTATACTGTACACAGATTTGAACGTCGCAAGTGAAAGATATTTGTACAAAACATTGTAAATAACAAAATTGAAAGATTGTAATAGGAGTAAGTAATTTAAGTGCAATTTTTGTAAATAGTTATGTAAATGATTTGCACTTCGATTACTTTTTTCAGCAATTTTTTTATTTTTCGTCAAAAAAATTTGATATTCGGCATTTACAATATTTTCTACAAACACTCTTCAAATATTTCAAAATATATTATTTTTGGTATTTTGAAGAAACTTTGTTTGAAAGTTTTTCAATATTAAAGGGATCATAATCTGTGGTAATAATTAGTTTTTTTTATAGATGAAGTAGTTTTGATGATTTCAAGATTACCTTCATATTTTTTAAGTGGATACAACTCAACATGTTTTGTAAAAGATTATTAATCCATGTATGCTGAAAAATTGCTAGTTCAGGATATATTTTATTTTATAAAATCTATTATATAGAAAGCGGGGAAAGAAAGAAATAGTATTCTGTTTAAATATATTTTTGAATTATAAAGTTGGTTACGATTATTTTTATAGTTGTCAAATTATGTTAGACAAACGAGAATGTGCTTTCACTATTGGTGTATATAAGCGTTTTAAAATGGGTCCGTCTGATCAAAAAGTGATATTACTACTGAGAGAGGTAACATCGCTGTTGAAAAGTTCTTGTATTTTTGTACTTTTGTATTTAGTGAAAGCTGAATGTTCTGTTCTTTTTAAATGGAACGAATTTTGAATCAAACGTACAATCAAGGATTTAATATCGTATTCTACGTATAAAAACATATCAATAACTGAGCGAGAATTAATTTCGACAAATAACATTATATTTATCTAGTCATTTAAAAAAGTCTTGTATATGAATAGTAGCCTCTGGTATAAATCAATATGTAGCTCCGAATCAATGTTTCTATTTGACAACTTCAATTCGTGAATAATTTTGCTGTCGAGCAAACTAATTATTAAACACGTACATGCACTCACACATATCGCGAATTATATGTAAAACTGCGCCGGGCATGTGCGATCGCATATAATTTTCACGTTGAGCAGATATCTACCACCAGCCGTATTAATTTAGTGATACAAGTGCACTCTAATTGTATCGGACGCTCGACAAACTGATACAGCTAAAAAACATGCTACGACCACGTAAAATTAATTCGACATTTTCATGTTTTTTACAAATAGTCCACAGAGGAAATTAATTGATAACAATACCCGAGATTCATACAAACACATATTCTACACTATTTTTGTCTTTGAATTCAGAAAAATGTTGCACTTTAGGTATTAATTAAATTTTAAAAAATGTATATTTAAGGCGAAAGTATATTAAAGTATATTAAATTGCAAGATAAAATGACTTGTTTGTGATTTATAATATTTTGAAAAATGTTGCATTATGGATATTAACTAATAATTATGAAAATAATAATAAAATATTAAAATATAATATAAAATATATTATTCAAGATAAAGTAACTTATTCGTAATTTATTTAGAAAAATGCTACATTAGTTAAATTATAAAAGACTTATCTAAAAAAAATAGGATATTAAATTATCTAATGTACAATAATTTTACTTCTTATTGCACACATGTCATTTGCTACTAAATACTATTAATTAAATTTAGACTTAGAATTTCATGGAGTGCAAGATACTGAATTTTTTTAGTACAGTATAAGATGTTGAATAGAGTTCGGATTGAAGAATGTAATAACAAAATGTAAGATATTCGATACTTATATTTTAAATATATACACTACCACATCATAAAACATGAAATTTCATCATACGATGGTATAACTAAAATTTTATATAATATACTCGAGTTCGAAATACAGATGATCTTAATCAAATGCTTGTTCAAACACTTCGCTCGATTTAATTAGTATTCGAATACAGAATGCTTAATATCTGTTGCAACGTGAGGTGAAATTGAATTCGATGCTCAGCTGAAGGCTACGTTTACAATCATTAATAATTACTGCTAATCAGTCAAACCAATCACTGTCAAACGGAATCAATAAGCTACTGCATTCAATACACGTATAATTATATAATTCGAGCTAATTGTAAGTGTTGTCACATAGATGATATAAATATCTATTTTATGGAATGCTGTCAACAATATTAACTAATAAATATATGATTATAATATGAATTTATACCGCGCGATATGAAACAATTATCTAGTATATCTTTCTCTCCTTTTGAGAAAAAGATTTTTGTAATTTTAAATGCTTGATAATTCTTAATTTTCCGATCAAATTATAATATCTATAATTTTTATAACATATGAAAGATAGTAAATAAGTGGCTGCTCAAGTACTACTATTATATTTGTGAAATACACACTTGTATGAAATATTTTGTAATTCCTATAGATAAATGAATATCAAAATGTTGCACAGCATGCATAATATATTCATGGAAAATTGCAATAAATGTTTAAATACTTTAATAAGCAATTGTATAAATAAGCGATTAGAAGAATTGTAAAATTATTATGTTCTTAAAAGTTTTATAAATAATATATTCATTCTACAGTTTTATCCTTCAATACCCAATATTTTAATGAAATGGATATTTTTTAACAAAATTCATAAGATATATTTTCATTATATTTTATTTATGTTGCTGCAAGTATTTCAAAAGACAAAAATATTTGCAAAAAGTTCTAATAAAAATACCTAATTTCTATATAAATGAAAACAGTTTCACACTTTCAAACGATTTCCATCTTTCTCAATTTAAAAGAGACTTTAAATGTTTGCTAAAAATCTTAGCAGGAGGAAACAAGCTTCTTCGATCGCAGCCAGCGTAAGTTAAAAGATTAACTGCATATTTTCACGTCTAAATTCGGTGTAAAGTGTACTGTAGGGCATTTAGCGGATAATATAAACGCGACAGCTGGAATAAAGCTACTTTATAGCGTCATTTAGTAACAGCTGGCAGCAGTGACAATAGTATTACTCCTCTGTATCTGAAATATGATGCGCATTTAAGCTAACCTTGATAAAGGGAAAAAAAAAGAAGCCTCGACTATGACGATCTTGCCAAGCATAACTAATAACAGTGCCACGTATAAGTTCGTATCGATAATTTCTCGAAAATCGTTCTTCAACCTTCGGTATACATGGTCTGTACTAGAATATTATACAAATAATCTTATAATCAATAACGGAATACACTAGAAACCCATTTATATGAATTTCTTTTGTTTGAAGCAAATTTTAGTTGATATTCGATTAACTTTTGCTGGTTGAATCCACTCATTTGAATCTGAACTACTATATAAATGAAAAATCAGTAGTAGAGGGGGCTCCTATTACATAAACTCTAATTATATAAACTATTTGATCCTTGACAAGTTCATTTATCTAAATGATATTCTGCTTTATTCAAATGGTATTCTAGAGATTTAAAGAGTATAATATATTTAATGTATCAAACGATATATGTATATGTTCAAGGATAAATGTATTCTTAATTTATTATACTAACTTCTTTGAAAATTTTAAGCACCTAAAGAGTTAAATGAGACTCACGAAGATACTTAATAACTTTGTCAATTTAAATGCCAAGTTCTTAAATATATCTCAACATTAACTACACTTAATTACATACTGATTGTAAGATTTAAAATGAGCGGACATCTTCTAAGATTAATATGAAATAATTATGTTAGTTTTCAGTCATGTTTGGTGCAGTTATTTTATACAACATATAGCTCGAAGATTTATATATTTAATTTAAAGTAGAGGAATCTTAAATTATCTTTACTCTACCTTGTTCTTTGTCTATATATTTTATTTTGAATATTTTCTACTTACTAAAGAACTGTCTAAATAAACTAATAAATAACATTAAATCATCTGTTCAATAAAGTGCATCACGTCGATCCATTAATCTCTCCAATTAAAAGAAAATTAATTACTAGGGCTCGAATGGTCTGCGATGATGAACGATGAGCAACAGAAGAGTATAACTTGTAAAATACAGAGAAGCTAAAGAAGAATCAAAGTCAACATAAATAACAAATATCTTAGCTTGTGAAACACATTTCAGATATTTTTATATACTTATTCTTACACTTCAGATATTTTCAATTCCTAATAAACGTTAAATTATCAAATTTATAAAATATTAAATTATATTATATATGGTGTATATATATATTAATTTATAGTTTATAATTCAAGCAATCAACATTTATAGTTTTCTAATTTAATAATTTACGAATTTAGTAATGTCTGCTTCATATAATATTTTTATTATGAATGAAGTATTATAAATAAAGATGAATAAAGTATTATAAGGTATTATAAATAGTATAATTTTATTTATAAATAGTTATAATCCTGGATTCTATTTATACATATATGTAACCCAATGATATCAGTTAATAGTTAAAATAAATTTAAACAGTTTAAGTAAATAAAATTTATATAGTTAAAATATAATTAAAATAAACTGAAAACTACAAGTTTATTTTCAATTAAAGTAATACTTAAACCTTACAAAAAATAAAATTAAAAATTTGAAGAATTAAAAGAAAGAAAAGTATACAGACTGTTTAGTAAATAGAATTATATTCTAATTTTTAAATTATATTTACAGAAATACGAAATATGCATAAATATTAGTAAAAATTGTTAAAAATGAAAGTGAAAAAATATATTGCTAAATGAATGAATGTTATGAACTCAAAAGAGTCAGGACTCTCTTTTTTCGGCAGAATGAATATTACGGAGAAAGGAAGCAGAGAATTAAACATGACCGGATGGAACTTCCGTGACGGAGCGTGTAGTTTAAAATTACGACGGGATGAAATTACATGTACCTACTCCCAAATTTGTTCGAAAATTTCACTTCGACTTTTTGACACAAAGCTTTGTACATTATTAGCCTATTTTCAGTTTCTGGTGGATACTTTTCCTCATCCTCTTCTCTTCTCACTCTGTTTCCTCTGAAAGGAAAAAAAAACTCTGTGCCTGTTATCGATTTCTTGTAATAATTTTAGTAAAGAGCTACTTTACGAAGAGGATGGAGAATGAAAGTACCCCTCAGGCAAAGTATTTCGTCTATCCCAACTTCGTGGATAAGAATACTTCTACTTTTCATATAAAAGAAGGTAAAAAAGCTCGTCTGTGTTGTTCAATTTTGAACAATAAGAATATAAGAATTCTAAAAATTTTCCTTCGTGAAAAATAAAAAATATAATTCGTATATTTATTACTCATAAGAAAATGTGAAATTCTTTATGCTATATTTAAGATTCATTTATTACTTTTTTATGTTAACGTATTTTCTACTTTTCACGAGTACCTAAAGAAGATTATACAGACAATAAATATTCATTTTCATAAAATAACACACGATCTTCTAAAAAATGTTTAAAAATATGTACATGTAATATTATAGATAATATAACATAACATAACATAATTCAACAACATTTAAGTATTATAATCATATAATCATTAATAATATTATAATACAATTATTAAATTGTATTATAAACAATAAAATAAATTTCTCATTCAATCATATCTAATAAACATTCCCCGATCTTGCAATTAATCCTAACGAGTGAAAATGAGATGTAATATAATAAGTAATAAATATATAATGCAATAATACACAATAAATACTAAATACATAATAAATAATAATGTATAATTGAATTTCATTCAGTGTTATACATTATTAAAGTGTAATTACTTTGATATTCCATTTCATATAAAATGACGAGAATAAAGTATGACACATTGCAACAAAAATTTGCTAATTTTTCATTTAACGAAATAATTTCATGTTCCAGATAATCCTATCGAGTTTGAACAACATTGACAGAACTAAACACATTCAATGGAAAAGTTTATTTTCCAAACGAGAAAGGTAAAAACGAAAGGAAAGTATCGACACGTATTAATTTACTTTTCAGCGTCTCTATTCGCACCTCGGTCGTGTTCGTTTCGGGAAAATAGTCACGGTGATCTCGACGGATCCGTCAAGATTGACCGGGCAAGAGCTGATTGGAATTCCGTTAGACGCGAATCGACAGGTCGTTTAAAACGAACGCGAATCTATCTGACTGGATGAGGTATCTCTGTTCGGTTCATCCCTATCTCCGGTTCCTTGCCGTGCTCTCGCCGAGACAGGTTAAATATTCAGTTCCGGCAGGTTAAAGATTCGTCGAGGGTTCCAGACCCTGATGTCGCCCGCCTCGCGTTACGTCTGGTATAAAGGAACACGAAAATCCGTTCCTCGTGAATTACACCGACGTCCTGTCCCATCCGTTATCCGAGCCACCCCCGTTTCCCGGTAATTAACTATCAATTCGTTGGATCGCTAGCTCGAGGACCCGGTTATATTTTCGACCTGCTTTCTTCCTGCCTTCCAGCCTCGTCCACTTGACCATTTATTTTAAGGCAACGGATCGTATAACACGATCGTGCGCCCGGTTATTTCCTGGAATATTGTCACGTATTTGTCTGATTGTCTTTTAATGGAAAAGCAAACTGGTGGACTCGTACAACTGGTGCTCCTCGTCGTATAATACATATAACTTCGTTAGAATATTACTTTATAACATTGTTATATATAGCATTAATAAATACTATTGCAATTATTAATATTAATATTGTAATTATTATCTAGGTTCTTGTAGACGAAACCTAATTTCGTAAATGAACAGTATTATATGTATTGTATGGCTATATGTTTAGAACATATTGTAATTTTTGTGAGAATAATGTTAATCAAATTTTGTTTCAATAAATTCAATATGCATATATATAACGTACAATACATAGTATTCAATATACTTGAATATCATACGTACACAAGTTAAATATAATGTTTTACCTGATGTCTAATACCTATGATACATATTGAACATACATATACAAGTTTGTGAATAATAGTTATTTTAAACTTATACTGTTACTTTTATCTCATATCCTCGACAGTACACATTACTCGAAATATCATTCTTTTTTTCAATTGTCTACTCAACTTTCAACTACAGACAAATTAATCCCTGCTTCTATGATTTTTAAAAGAGTCCAACAAATTTCCAAGCTTCCCCCGCGAGAATAAATAAGAGAGAGGAGAAAAAAACGAAATTCCATAAATATTCATGGAAACAAAAATCCTCGCAAATGGAAATGCATTCATTATCGACGCGGCTTGATAGCGAATTCCATTAAAACGCCATACGTTCTGCTGAAACGAACGATTATTGAATTAATCAATTAAACAAAAATCATCGAAACCGGTGTACGTGATTTTCGATAATTTATAACAGAATGCGGCGTTCGTCTCTTTTCTTTTTTCTCTCTTTTCTCTTTCCTCTTTATCCGGGCACCCGTGACAATCGGACGCGCATGTTGGACAAGGTTCAAGCGTTTTAATTTTTAATCTCCATTTAGGATAATTCCATTAACACGCTAATTGCATCGGTACGAGCATAGGATTTCAACCTTTTTGATTCTTCATGACCCATCATTCTCCGATTCATATTTAAAACGTACAGGCCGGCACCGTTAAATAAAACAAACGCGTTCACGATCCGATTAAATATGAAATCATAATTGGTTTACAAAGCTGAAACGAACGCGCACCCATTTACGATTTTTAATAATACACATACACGCACGACATTGAGCTTTTGTTTTCATTTAAATCGACAAGCGGCATTTCGTGACATTAATGTTATTTCCAACGCAAGGGACGTCGCGTTTTAAACGCACGATTGTAAGGGGAAACGTCGCAATTTTGAAAAAATTTGAATTTATACATTAATTGAATTGTAGAATATAGAATTTACGTATTTGTCATAAAAAAAAAAAAAATGCATGAACATACACACATACAATGCAATGACGTGCAAATACTTTTGGTAAATGTTAAGATAATCATTTCTTTCATTTATTAAACATGAATGATCAAAAGTATTGTAATATTTTCTTTCTTCGTCTCATTTATTTTTGCTGCTTATTTCTTTTATTTATTGAAAAATTCTAAAGAATTTTAATTTATTTATTTAGTAAAGTTAATTTAATTTTAATAAATTTTATTTTTAATAAAACATCCAAAAAATGGAAACATTGAAAAAAATATATATATACAATATAATTTCTAATAGATATCAGGTGATGTACATATCTAGAATTTATTTGATTATTTCATGACTTTAATCAGTAATAATTCTTAATAATAATTTTATACCAATTTTAATTAATAATAACTGTTAATAAAATTTCTAAAAACAATTATAATTCATTTGTTAAAAAATTTAGCAATCAACGTAATTGATTCACGTCTCATATATTTTTCTTTACATCGCAATTTGATTATTATTTATATTTATTTCATTTATGTTTATATTTATTCGCAATTCGATTTAATACGAAATCGCTTAAATATGAAAACTGGTTTACGAAACAGAAACGAACGCGCGCCCATTTACGATTTTTAACGTAACATACGTATGATGAACTTTTGCTCTCATTTAAATAACAAGCGCTGTTTCGTGACAGAAATGTTATTTCCAATACGAGAAATGTCGAACTTAAATGCTCACAGATTGAAGAATGCGATTCTTCGGTCGCTCTTCATTATCGATTTTATATTTGGGTGCTCGTGTTGTAATTTCATTTCAAATTGTTGAATCGGTTGAATCAAACAATTTTCTTTAATTAGAATTTATCGCGTTTAGCAACCGATGTTTTTCTGAATAATACTTTTTTTTTTTGTAATGTGTATATATCCATATAATATGTACGTATGATGCTTCTATAATTTCAACATTCGTTCAAATTTATTATCATTGCTGCCGTCCGTCTGTCGTATAAATAACCTGAGGAAAATATTTGAATTCATAAAAAGCAGAATTAATACCTTCTGCATTAATTTTGCCTCGGAACGTAAAAATTTAGCTTTATTGTGCCGAATAACCTACGCGAGAAATGAAATATTTAACTAAATTGTAAAAATAAAAGAAGATTTACAGTGGCGGTAGATAAAATTTAAACAGGGATTCAACGTTAATTTTAAACGAAACAAAAGATATTTTATTGTATTGCAAAAGTATTTATGTGACCACGATGGTTATTTGACTTGTTTTTTGACTATTAATTAATTTATTATTGACTATTATTGACTATTTATTAATTAATTATTACATTTATTACAAATTAAAAGTGAAGTTTTAATGCTTATTTGAAAACTTTGCTTTAAGTAAAGAAATTACAGTCGAATTTTTGTAACTGTCAAATTAGGTACGCTTCTATATCTGAATATAAGTTTGTATATTGGTATCGGCAAAAAAATGCCATAACTCAAAAACAGAATCATTGAAAGAAACAGAGATAACGGGAGCTTAATTAAAAAGATTTTAATTAGGAAAATCAAATAAAAGTTATTTTCTTTTAGAAATGTTTCAATACATTTAATGTGAAGACATTGACAATATTCATAACAAAACTGCAGATTTTTATGCAAATATTCACTTTTGGAACTGTAATTATAAAATAGAACCTCTACATATTATAGAAAACACTGTACTTTGTGTAATTATATTTTTTCCATATTACGTATATTGCGTAAAAATTTATAGTTTATTCATAAGGAATGATGTATGTATGCTGTTTATTTGCCAAAAAGATAGAAAATTACTAGAAAATATACGTAAAATATAAAATATTAAGATTTTTAAATATTATATTAACCATTAAATAGAACTATACTTTGAATATTTTATACATTTTGCATTTTGCATTGTATAGATTTCTGCACCTACAAATTTTCAATAAACGCATGAAAGTCCACAGTACATTGTTTGTATATGAAGTCTATATAAATGAACCTAGTTCATAGATTTCTCTAGTTAACGTTTGATTAAATGACTTAGTTCTCCTGAGTTCCCTTTTCTCAGGATGTAATTCAGTGTGCCCCAAGGGAGAAAGTCACAGGGTTGGAAAACCACTAAACGCGCATCCTTGCAGGACTACTAGGTCTATAAATCTAACTGGTCAAGTAGTTAGGAGAATGAGGTATTATCTTGAAGAGAGATTATCTATTTCTCTTCAGATATTTCAGAAATTAAATAATTTAATCAACATGCGATTTTAAATTGTTTCATCTATATATAAACGATTTAATTTTATTTAAATTCAAACAAGTGGAAATATTAATTATATTCATTAATTTAATAATGTATTATTTATATTTATATGTACTTGTAATTAATAAAATTTACTATTATTACTGCAATATATAATACGCTAATTAATATTATAGTCACTAGTATAGAAAAGAAAGTATCATGTTCCCAATTAAATTCCTCAAAATTTTATTACAATTATTATTCAATAAGTATCATAACAATATATTATGTACAAATAATTTTTAATGCAGTTGACTAATAATGTTAGTAACGCGCGAAGAAATATTTTTCCTCAATTATTTCATTTGCGTCACTCGCATATGAACAACTGAAAAAATGAAAGAAATACGGATTAAATATTTCTCATATTTCGAATTCACATCATTATTTTACACATGGCACTATTTTCTGTTAATTATTCTTCGTTAAAAACATAAATGCCTAAGAAAGGGCAATATTCTTTAAAGTGATTTAAAAAATAAATAGTGCGGTGAAAATAATTTGAACAAACCACATTTATACATAATTTTGAAAATCTTATAATGAAAGCTAATTCATTGCGACTTTGTCAACTTGAAGATTAATTTAAACAATTGTATAATTTCAAAAAGTTCTAAAATGTAATTTAGATTAAATTTCTTGTATTTAATTTAACTTTAAATTAATAATTTTTAATAACTTAAAGTTATAATATACTTACTATAAATGCTATATTAAAAACATATATTTTCGTAACTAAAGAACAAGAAACTTTAAGAGTTTTTAATAATGTTATATAATTTTCTAAATTGATATTTAAATTAAGAAATATTGTATTATCAAAATAATACGTGATAATTTAGCCTTTGTTGCAAATTTCATTATTAAAATTATATATAAATTTGAAATATCGTTGCTTTATTCATGCATCACTTTGAAGAGTATGTCCTTGATATTTACGTCTTCAATGAATAAATATAATCGAGAAAAAATAATATTCAGCTATTGAACTGTATTCATCGTGGAAGGAATCACTTCAAGTTCTGCAAGAATGTGCTTTTTACGAAAACAGAGCCACCCTTCTTAACGCAGCGAAAAAAAAGCTCGATGATTTGTACGACGCATCTGCATTTTAATTACTCTGAATAATTCCCTGCATAATCTTAATCTCGCCAACTTGCCGAAGTTACACTCGGTTTTTCGCGTCTCGATTCCCCCTTTTCACCCTCTATTCCGAATTCATGGCGGTCAATTTGACTAATCATGATTACGACGGGATTGTTATGAGCAGAATGTTAGAATTCAGATGAATCCGGAATTTCTCGTTGAAGTTTCGTCTGGTTGAGTGTCGCTCTAATGAAATTATAACTACATTTTTCTTCCAAACTGACGGGCATCGGTGACATTTCATCAGGAAAATGCTGAAAATACTGTTATAAATATTAATGCGAAAGAGAGATGTGAAGGCAGCGACAGTTCCGCTTAATTGATATACATAATTGAATAGATACATAAATTCATAACGTATAATTATATTTTCTACAAAACAGTGTGTCAAAGATCCTTGAAATTTAAAATTCATTATTGAATTTTATTAAATTTCTTGACAACGTGTACGTATGCGTGACATTCTTTGTCAATGTAAAGTTAATTTTATCTCCGAAATTGTTTTCGAAATATTATAGAAACTGTAAAAAAATCCTAAACTGCAAGATAGGTGTCGCGCTGAATGTGTAACATTAATCAAAATTTAAATGGATAGCAAGCATCTTCGCTCGGGCTTTTAAAAAGTTTCGAGGGCACTGGTACGCTCCAACGACAACGAAAAAATTCAGGTATTGTTTAAATGAACGATATAAATCGTTCAGGTTTTTCTCACGTTTAAACTCCCGTGGCCAGAATACCTTTCTCCTTTTTACGTTTTTTTCTTTTTCCTTTTTTTTTTGTTTTTATTAACCAGCTGCATTTATCACAGTCCAGAGGATGGATGAGTCTTGAGGGCAGAACCCTACCGCCGTCACGTTATTTTTTCCCTTGACTGAATATTTGTCTCTATCCGACGAAGAAAGGGTTGGTAAGCGGATCGCGGTAGAAGGGTGTCAGTCGCTTATTAAAAAAACCCCCCTTTGGTCTTAAACACAGCCGGGCTTTGTCCCTTTCTTCTTCTTTTCGCGACAATGCGCAATCATTAACGCTCCCTTTATGGAAAAAGCGCTAAGAAAACGATCAAATTGCAAACCCGTGAAACTTTGAGATTTTCTAGTTGAAACATTCAACGTGACTGAACAATAATTGTACGAACGCAAGCAATGGCAAATGTTTGTTTCGTTTAAAAGTAAAATATTTCTCACGTGTAGCGAAATTGTTGCAAGACGTAATATCAAAAAATTTGATATTCCTTCATTGTCATTTGATGTAATACGAAATTTTCGTTTACTTTCGAGTAAGAAAGATTATTTTAATTAATTGTAGCTATTAAGTTCAATTTAAAGTCTAGGAACATTTGTTTATCATTTTTATAACGATGTATTGACGAAATAGAATAATGAAGTAATAAAAAAGAGAAAATACAATTTTCAAAATGTAGTTACATGATTTTTATTACAGCCCTCTGAGGCTCCTATTGAATACAATATTAAAGAAATATCATCTTTAATCGTTCATCGTTTTTCTTCAACACTTTCCCCTAATTTCAATCAATAAAAAAGTATTGTTGCTTCATATTTGATGTTTTGAAAGTAGTTTTGTGAAAGTAGTCCTGTGTGTTCTAAGGCCTTTCTTGCATCCAACAGTATAATTCTAACCCGCGCGAGTATCTCGGTCATGCTAATGCGTTTTTACATTCGCGGGGAAATAACCGTCGACTGGTAAATGGAATTTATGCTAATCGCAGTGATTTTAAGTTGCGATTTCTATAACTTTCGCGATCCGTATGCACGAATTATCATTAAACCCTGTTTAATAGTTACTGTAATGTATACGATCATTAAACAGCGGCCACGGATTTCGGTTCAATTTTGCGTTGGCAAGCTGCTAAATACCGAAATGCGAAATTACAATTAGTTGTTAATGCCTCCATTGTTCCATAAGAAACGTTATACGCCATCGGAAACGCGCGGATAGAGGTAATTGAAATAGTGATCGATTTGTTAAAACAACGGAAATGAAGAAATATCTCTTTTTCCTTTCACAGCCGAATATCACGAAATATTTAAAATCAATCGGAAAATTAAGCAATAAACGTGTCAGGGAAAGAGTGATTAATATTTTCTATTTATTAAATTTCTGTCTGTTGAAAATTCCCCGAATTTATTGAAATACAGTATTACATTTAATTAAATTGAAGAAAACATATCTTTTCAATACTGGAACTGCTATGGTTGCAAAAATAACATGCAAATGCTTTCGGAAAAATTCATGTCAACTCTTTTATTAACGTGATTATGTATATTTCTATATTTCGTTATAGTATATTTTAGTCGTATTATTATATCCTTTTGTCACATTTTCATTGTTTTAGTTCTACAACATTATATAAATTTTATATTTTATAATGTATCATAATTTCATAATATTATTTAAGTTTCATAATATTTCTACTACTATTATGTGTTTGTATATCTTATTATTACTATATTAGTCATCTCAATTATAATCTCAATTATATAACTCTCTTGTGTTTTAACTTTTATATCAAATTACTAATAAAATTGTTGCCATTGTAACAATATTCGACAATATTGCAACTCGTTCAAGAGTTACAATCATAATTGCAATAATTTGCAATTACAATTACAGTAATTTGTCTATTTTCAGTACAAATTGCAAAGAGTGTAGATGATATCGTATAAAAATAAACCATCTACATCAAACGAGCAAAAATCTTGTCGAAGTAAGAAATAGACGAGCATTCGTTCATTCTATGTAAACGGGAATAGAACTAAGGGAATCCGTAGACAGGAGCAGTCGTATATTACCCAACTATATAGTTCTCTTAATGTAAGAGAAAGTCCATTACTCGAAAGACGACAGATCTTGCTTAACCTCGGTCAATAATTCAACGACTCGATGGTTTTTGTCCTCGAAACTAAATCACGGGCAGGACACCGGGATCGAAAAACGGAAAGAAGAAGAGTGTTGAGGACAGGTGTACGCATAACGATGAGATAACGGTGGTTGACGGTAGGTGTGCTCCGCGAAGTGGGACCCACCTATTAAGGAACGCTGCAAAGGAGCGGAGGAGGAAGCTGTTCGGTCTAAAACTTGTACCTACCTACCTAGTCGACGGAACTTTGTGTGAAATGCGCCTGGAGCACATCCTGCCGCGTCTCCTTCATCCTGTCTTCCATATTAACGCTCGTTCCTCCCACCGCTGTGTCTTCTATACAGATTCCCTTTTCTTCCCTCTCCCTCAGGCCTCGTCAAGCTGTTGGCGCAGCCAGCGAGAAATCGGCGAAGACGTTCTTCTCGCTTACGCGAATTTTGCTCCCAATCAACGTGTATTTTCTACCATTTTTATTTGTCGAGTTTTACGTGTCGTTACAGATGGAGGGAAATTTCCAACTAGATCTTCAGTCTCGATAGAATTTTGTGGTTCGCGAAAATTTATAATATAGAGGAATTTTATGTACGTGTGTGTGTGTGTATTATATAAAACATTTTGAAGTTGCGTTAATAGTGTAATGAAACACGACTGCCATAGATTACGAATTTGAGGAATTTCAGGATGTAAAAATGCAGATAATGCGTATAATGTGAAAAAATGTGTAGAATATCGAATGCAGAGTATTTGTTATAATATTTAGGAACAAAAATGCTTAAGTTACATTTTTTTAATTGTGTTCGTAGGAATTTGAAATTGGGTAGTTTAGTCACGATAAAATTTGAAACCAATCTGAAAGTGTATATAAAAGTAACAAGGTATCCATTGAAAATATATAATTTAATAATAAACTGATATATATAGTATAATATATAACAAATAGTATAAATAGTTAGTATATTTAAAGATGTAAACTAAATAGAAATTATTGAAAATGAAATTTGAGGTATTTATATCTATTCCGTAATCTAAGTGGACATATCAATTTATGGGTTGCCGATTGAAAACTTTAATATCAAATTTTAATATTGAAATATCATATATGAATATTTGATTAATTGAATGTAGAATTATTATCAAGGTTTGAATTAAAAATAAATAATATTAAGAATAAATTATAATGTGAATTCTAGTTAATTTGGTACAAATTTAATCACAAAAGTGTCCTCTTGACGTATGTAAATGTTGACTATTTATTCAGTTTCTTCTTGTCTTCTATTCATTGCAATATTATATCAACTAAAATTATAAACAAAAGAATATAAATTATAATTTAAATAAATACATACTAATTGTTACACACTTATTGTTAGCGCAATTAAATATCCACACTTCAAACGCATGTATTCAGTATCATATCAGTACAATAATACCATTCTATCAATTTAGCCAATAAAGTTCACTTTCATTTCGATCACATTCTACAAGAAGATATATCAAACACAAAAGTCTCTTCTGTCAATATTTACGAAATAAACACAATTTAAGTAACATTACACAAACCTACCTTTATCAAGAGAAGAGTATTCCAAAGATTAGCTCAGTAATCGATACGAAGCAACACTTCTTTCTGCTCAATCTGGCAAAAATGTCTTTTACGACGAGACTAGCACGTATTGTGACAGATACAATGAAGCGAAAAACGGCGTTCGATGTCGTAACGTCATTCGGTCTCGTACGTACCATAGCAAAGCACCATGACCACACTTAATTGGATTAAGAAACTGGAAATTCCGAGTGTATTTGGTATGCCGACCGCGGAGGACAGTCGGTTGGACGACAGCCTAATTCCCGGAGACCGAATACCCGACGATAGCGCCGGGCAGATCTGGTTGAACGAGTGATGTTTGTCGAAATCAAGCAATCAACCCTAACCGGGCCGAGCAAGAAATTATTTCTGGCAACCATTCGCAAAAATTAAACTCACCATTTTCTCTCTGGTCACTGCTATCCTGTATCCCATCTCTCTCTCTCTCTCTCTCTCTCTCTCTCTCGTTCTGTCTCTGTCGAATTGGAACTGGAAACCAAAGGAGAGTCCACGAGCCACTTTGCTCGACCGAGTTACCCAACAGTTTGTGTCGCTGATGGAATAATGGTCCATTTGGGATGCACGTGCTGTTGCAGTATCCTCCTAAACCCGTCGCGCTGCAGTTCTCCCCGCACGTATTTACATGTTTCGAACAATTAATATTTATGCCCCCCGCGTTGCATCCTCCGCTCAACCAATGCTCTTTTAACGCCCGATATTCTGACCTTCGCGAGGAACTTTCACGCGCCGCGGTGAATTCGTTTAGATTGCAAGCACGTAAGTTCCTGTGATTCGTGTTGGCCGAATGTTTTCGAATTTTCTACCGTGTCTCTCGATGTAACTCCTTTAAATTTCCTGGTATATACATATATGTCTCTAACATAGTTGGTCTCTAAAAAGCAGAAATTTTGTTTCTATGAAATTGAATATTTACCATTTAGTTCTTTTTAACATATGCATAACTTTTTATGTTTGAATGATTTAGTGTGATTTAGTTTGAGATGCTTATTATTTATTACGAGAATTTATAAAAGGTGTAAATAATAGGAGTATTAAAAATCTTCAAAGAGTTAAACAAAAGTTTCTTGACATGAGTTTGCTTGCGATTTTTCAATCATGGAATTGTAAAATTCCATTGAAGTTATAGAGAAGAAAATAATTATTATTTGGATGTACGAAGTTTATGAAATGATTTCTTATAAAAAGGTAAGAAAAATTTTCATTTAAAGCTTCAGAGAAAATCGAAATGAAAATTTATTTAATAAATACGAACTTGGAAAATTCTAGATAGAATAGAAATAATTGACTACAAGTTGTTCTACACGTGAAAATAAGTCCAAAACTAGTAGAATGAAATTCATGAAACGCTTCATCTTTGAGGCAGATAAATTTATATATTTGTTGAAATTAATTATGAAAACGAGATGGTACATAGAAAAATAATTTTAATAAAAAAAGAAATATGATATACGAAGATAAACAGTGAAAACGCATGATAAATCCTCCATGAATCCACGATTTCACAAGCGTGTATAATAATTCAAAATTTAATGACTGAAAATATTGATAAATAGTATATATGAGACATTGACAAAACTTGCACTATGATCAACTATGAATTTATTTAATTTTTTAGCAATTACTATATGACAAGATAAAATCAACAAATCAAACCAATCAAAATTTCGTTTCTTCAAGTGAATTTTTAATTTTTAATACACGCAATTGATTTTTTTGTTGAAAACAATTAATAAGTAGTTTAAAATAATACCTATTTCATCTTTATCACACGTACACATTTCGATTTTAAATAGAATTTTTCGTTTCGAAATAACGCGACTGTGCGAGATATTTTATTTAACTCGCGATATAGCTTAAAAAATTCATGCTAATCTATCATACCCTTTTTTAAACAGATTTACGTTTTTTCCGTCGTTTCTTCATGAATTAGCGAACGTGCGCGGCGTTGCTCGCTTTTGCACGAGCATTCGCATACAGGGTACGGTATAATGACATAATGACGTGACACTAGGTAACTTCGTTCTCTCGAAGCATTTAGTTTCGACGAAACTACGTTATATGCAACACAACGTCGTAAAGCGTGCTTTACCTGATGTTACTTTGCTCTAAACTACAAAGCGTATTTTTCCATCCTTTATTTCTTCGCCGTAGTGTTATTTAACGTTATAACACGGCGGGTGCTTCCTCCTGCAATCACCACGAGAGAAATGAAATGTGGTGTTGTTTAGAATTTATAGTCACGTAGAATAAATGAACATTTTGGTTGTATTTTTTTTTTTTATATTTAGTTGGAACATCTGTGTGAAGAAAAATAATTGATGTATTTTTAAAATAGGTACATAGGTACATTAAGTATTTTAGTTATTTTACTTCTAACTTATTGCAACCTAAAGTACAATTCAAATGAATCTATTTAATTTAATCTTAATACAAAATACATATATAATAAATGATTATCGAAGGTTCTTAGTATTACACAATGAATAATTGTCGATTTAATACTAAAACACTACAATTATTTGGACGTGATTTTAGCAACACCTGATAAAAATTATTATTAAATTGATTTAAAATTATTATTACATAGTACAAAATTGAAAAACAACTATATTATCATACATGAGATTTGCAACATTTCTTAAAATTATGCACACGTGTGCAAAATAAAGAACGAACACGCTCGTGAGTATAGTATTACAAATAAATGCAATTTTAATGTTGTTAATTTCGTTATAATTTCAGAAGAGAAAGCGATACACACGTTCTATGCACTGTGATACGTATTCAGTAGAAGAGCGAAAAGTAGTTGATGTTTACAAGACTCTTATGTCGAATTCATGGTATACGTCAAGGTGAGGAGGAAACTTCTCAATTTAAAGAGCTCTTCGAGAGGAGGGTGAAAGGACAAGTGGCGAATGCTTTGATGCAAGTTGTAACATTTCAATGCAAATAGAAAAATCACTTAGAAGGGGAATAATATCTGTGAATAACGAAGGATGTACATGTACATATACGTAAAGTTGTACGCGTATTACGTTAAATTTTCGTTTCGATTCTCGACGAAAGAATATAACAAAGAAGTTTCAAAATTTATTTTGAAATAGAGATATTAAACAATCGCATTTATTTAATTGCAATTGTGTAAAAATTACGCAATATTTTTGTTGTTAGAGCAACAACATGAACAAATTAAATTTTTAACTTATTACTTTTCCCATGTACTTGAACTTTTTAGCTTTTTCTTTTTAATAACAAAATTATGACCGTTCAAATATTGCTAATAATATCAATTTGAAGCAACAATAAAACTATTTGTTTAACCTCTAATTTTTATCATATCTCCGAATTTTTACATTTCAATTCTACGCGCAGTTTAGTAAATAAAAAATTTATTTGCTATATTTTAATACAATGTTCAAGAATCTTTTTGTATTTCGTTTGAACTTGACATATTTTTTAATTTTAAACGAATATAAGAACCAAAAAAATGCAGCAGATTCGTTCTGCATCGAATTACCAATTACTCTGTTGCAATAATTCGATCCAATTTGGCAACAGGTACTTTTAATTTTAATTACACAGTTGATAACTTAAATACGATTATTATTCTCCAGGTATATCGTTTCAATGCACACTTATTTACAACCCAACATCCTTCCACAATCTCCTTAAAATCCAATAATAAATTCACCCTCCCAACTTAATTACAACCACCGGCTAAACAACGTGTTATCGCGAGCTTACGAGCAATTGCGCGAATACCCGATCGAATAAGCGAGATGCTATAAAACAAGGATGCTGCGTCCGGGGGGCGTGAAATTTTCATATCGAAAAAGAGCAGCGTAAGATAGAATCCAGACGCGCGAGCGAGCGAACCAATCCATGCATGCGTTCTTATGCGATCCGGCTGGCCGTAAATACTTCAGCACTGACGCGTGCAATATTAGGGGGTGCAAAAGCTATACGGTAGCAGCATCATCCGGCCACTCGACGAACGAGCGACCACCGGGTATCCGAGCCTATGTATACACGAACACGGCTGCGACTTACCCCGGAAGATTTATGTTGCTTACCTTCGCGAGCATACGCGCGCGAAAGGCGCGAACGTTTACAGGGCTGCTGCGGCAGCACAGGAGAAATCATTTACTCGGGCATCGATTTCCTACGCGTCCGAACCCGTTCTCCTGCCATTCGGACTTTAACGATTCATTTGCAACACACGGCACACGGCCAGGCTCTCATGTTTCCCCTTCACATCCGCTACACAATGCAACGAGTAGAGCAGAAAAGAAATAAAACCCGAATTTCTTGTTAAGATATATTTATTTACAAAATCCTTTTAAACCCTCGTTTCTTGTTGTGTCAATTCGAAAAATTTTTTTTATCACTGAAAGTGATTTTAGCAGGGGTAACCCAGAAAATCGGGCCTCTTCAGATGCAACGCTAATGCAACGAAAATTAGCGATTGGTTGATTTGGGTCACGTTATTCGTGATGAGGCATGGGTTAGACCTCTAGTATTTTTATGGCAAAAAAGTCGTCTTCATTTCCTAGTCGGAACAGTTGCTTCTGGGCCTTTCAGTAAGACGAATCGTACCGAGGTACAAGTTGTGCAGTGTTTTTGTAAATTGTATATAAAGTGTTTAAGATCACTATATAAAATTTTATAGGTTATACAAAATTGTGTACACTAATAAATCTCTAGAGATTGTAATACTATCAACTCGATTACAGTAGAAATAACATCGTTATTCGAGTTCATCATTCATTTGTTTAATTTTGGATGATTCTATTGTAGATGAATCTTCCAAAGGATATTTACTATAGAAGACAAAATTTCGACGCTCAACTTTTTCGTCTTTAAATACGGAGTCGTAACACTGTGTACCAGATGAAACACGAACATACGTCAGGGAGAGAAGTTGGTAGGTGGCCTTGGTCGTTTCGCGAGAATACGAGCCCCCAGCTGGTTATTAGAGGAACAGCAACGGTTTTTACTTCTTCTCTCCGTTGATTCCTCGTGCTCGACTTCCGTGACCCGTTATGCAGAAACGGACTGGCGCGCGGAGATTTACTGACGGGGAATAGGGACAAGCTGCAGAGATTACTTCGCTTTTTTAGATGGCCACTTTCCACGTGAATTATTGTCCTTGCCCGCGCTACCGATTGCGTTTTAAATTCCTCGCCGGCCGATTGGAAAGTTCGAATTGCAGAATGACTCACCTCGTTTTGTTTCCTTTTTTTCTTTCGTTCGTACCTTCTAGAAGTTTGAGACGATATTTGCCGACGATTGGATACTCGTGTCAACGAGATAATTTTATAAAGTTTGAGACAATTGCGAATTCAAGCTTCATAAGGTACGTACTAGCTTTCACATTATTGCATCACAGCTACATTAATTAGTAAATTATTGTTTATACGTTTATGAGGAACCAACATAAAAAATGGAGAACGTGCACGTTTCTTAATTTGCACAAACGTTTAAAGTTTACCTACTGTGAAAAAAAGACTAAAACCACTGCAATCTGATTTATCTGCAACTACCTAATTGAAGTACATCTCGTCAAAAACAAACGAATGCTTGGATATTTTTCAGCGTATAGATGTTCCGCAAGCGGTCTACGATTGGTCAAAGAGATAACGTTCTCCCTCGTGAAAGAGGAAACGCGTCGTTACGTACCCATATCGTTCGCTTCATTAATTTCCACTAACGATTTAGTTCGTTTCCTCAAAAACGCGAAGAGGCTCGCTGGCCGAGCCTTTTTAATTATTTATTCGTTAGCGTGTGTCCTTTAGCCGGCGGAAATAAATTATGTATAAATAACCAGGATGTTTATACTTTGCAGGCCGGTCCGTCTGCGCGACGCCGATAAAGTCTCTTTATCCGCTGCACGATTCTGTTTTTCGCTGGCTTACGCGTCACAGCTCGACCGTGCACAGGTTACCACGGTTAAAACGACAAATCGTATTTACCATCTACATGGCAAACATCGCCGCCACGGTAAATATCCATTAATTGAAACGTGCTGAGTAAACGGCAAACAAATTGATTCTACAACGGCGAACAATATATTAATATCGATTTCTCGCGGCAAAGGAACTCACGGTACGTTTGTGCCATTTCGTGTCTTTTGTGTTCAAAGTATTTGGAAGCTAAATTGAAGTTTCGGCAACTAAAATACAATTGGAATAAACTTCTTTAATTTAATCTTAACGCATCACAAAGTGTTATATTGGAATTAGACAAACTGCTGATTTAGTATTGATTTGCTGTTTTAAAGAATTCAATATAAAGATGATATGAAAAATATAGGTATATATATTGCTCAACTTTGAGATTGATTACAAGAAGATGAAACTTGTTGCCAGATTCACCAATTAATTAAGAAAGTTTAAGAGCGATGTTAATTGAAATTTAATATCGTTAATGTACAAAAGACCGAATATCATTAAAAACAATATATATATTTATGTTTGTGTTTACTGTAATTACATTATGCTATTTGTGTAACAGAGAATATAAAAATGATTAATTATAGTACTAAAGGATTTGGTAATAAAAGAAACTTAATATTATAGAGATTTAATATATTTGTGCTTTTAACAAATTGGAAAACATTTTCAACATTTCTGAAATAAACATTTATCATTATGGAATATGTTTCTCTTGTTTCTCAGCACCCAATAGACAATAAATATTCTTTATTACACGATAAATTATTATTATTTTTTTAATTATATTTAATACCTTCTTTCTTTTCATATAGAATAAAACAGAATACATAATGCTTACGTTCAATATTTATCTCTGTGCACGATTCTATTATTATACTGATCGATAAAGTCTACTTGTGGTAGACTCTGAAAGCAAAAGTTTACAATTCATATAGAACTACTTACGCGAGATAAATTAATCATTTACAAATTACGATTAAATTTAGTCTACGAATAAATTTAATAGCACACTGATATCAATTTTGTATTGATAAAGGTGAATATATAGCTTCTATACTTAGAGAACTTTTATCAATAAAATATACTTGACAAATATTTGAACATTAAACCACTTCATAAATGAATGTATCATTGTATATATATATTTATTTGTGAAATCGTGAATTGAAAATATCTCTTTTCAACAAATCTTGAATGATAAACAAATCGTAAAACAATTGCTTTCCAGCACCGTATCGTATTTTGTAATTTTGATCGTAATTCTAAATAAAGTTTAAAAAAAAAGAAGATTTTATCCAATAATCTCATTTCAACAGAAAAACACTACAGTACCTCCATTGAAGAGATTTCCCGGTAGTTTTAACGAGAAAACAGATCAAATTTCAAATTTTGGAAAAAGCAAACAACTTCGTAATGTTTGTAGTTTGATGTTATCGAGAATTATGTTTACGAGTAAAACGTTTTATGATTTTAATCTCTCGAGCTGCCACTACGATAGTCATACATACGATAGTCATTAATGACGTCATATAATGACGATAGTCATTTTATTGAATCATAATTATAACTGTAAAAAAGATACAATCTAAATGGGAGTAAATAAGAATAAATATTAGTAATAAAATAAAAATATTAGCAATAATAAAATAAATAAAGGATACAATGATACTATATTATATTTAAGAATTAATTTAAATTTCTCGTGTTACACGAAGAAAGAGATAATAGCAATCATCTCTATAAAAAGAACGAGAAGCAATTTTTTTCTTTTTACAATTATTAAGACCACATAGATACTCTTGACACTAATGTTGATAATTAGTTAAAAGTGTTGTTATAAAGGAGAAAATATATAGAAAATGTAAAAAAGTATATTGAATAAAGTATTTGTTAACTATAAAAAAATATGAATTAATTATGAAAAACATAAATATACAAACATTTCTTTCATCGTGAGATTCTCATGTTTCTTTTATTATTTCTGACGGATTATTGATTCTAATGTATCGTACTTTTTATAGAAAATTATCTTGAAAGAAAATCTTGTGTAAGTACTTTATTGATCCACCATACACACGTGTTTTACTTTTATTATAATTTTAATTATAACTAAGAAGTCTACATACACGTATGAAATTTCAAATATTTTAAATAGAAAAAGAAGCCTTTGATCATTCTATAGATTTTAATTAATATGTCAGTTAAAAGTAGACCATTTTTAAAATATTGTCAATGTTTTTACATTCATTTAAATTATAATATATTTAAATTACAATACATATATAGCAAAGTATAATAATAAGAATAATAATAACATGCAATATATAATAATAATAATTTCTCTCGTGATAATTATACTATAGTAGATTTTATAATATTATATTAATTATAGTATAGTAGATTTTATAATATTGTATTTTTCTACTATACAAATATGAGAAACATCGTCAGTAATAAAATATGATATTTTATAACTGATTTACTTAAGAACAAACAATGTCAGAAGAACGTAAAACTGAAAATTTTGTGTATTATTTTACACATCGTTCAAATTAAAAACGAAGCAACGCGCGATATTACATTCGAGTCATTTATTCCGATAATTAAAATTAACTGGTGCTGATAGATACATATTACAGCAAGATAAAGCCGGGAATGACTAACGTTGCGTCGATATGTAATTTCGGGGCTGACTTTACAGTCGACAGTAATTTAGAATTCCGCAGTAATATTTTAAATGCTATCTACGACTATGCTTGACTGTACGGGTTAGTTCGCATGGGACATCCCAATACAGGAAGAATAATCAGTTTGTATTGCGCTATTGCCGACGCAAAGTTATACGTTATTGCCAAGATAACGTGGCAATGGAGTGTTTATTTAACCCGTGACGCAATTTAGATCTTGATCAGTTCGATAAATCTTACATTGCGTATTAATATCCGATATCGCTATCACTTTCATGCTCGATTCTTTTGTTTCTTTTTCCTTCTTTTTTGATTGTTATTTTGCATTAGCTCGTTGGAACCAACATAATAAAAATTTGAAGCTTTTTTCTTTGATTAATGTTTTTTTTTTTTTTTTATGAAAACGATTGATTCATTGATCAACAAATGTTAGAATTGATTAGAAAGATTTTATGTAATATACTATGTAAGCAGTCGAGTATTATCGATTAAGATTTTATTGTATAATGGAAAATTGTTAGAAAATTAAGAGAGTGGTTTAATTTTATTCGAAAAAGTTGCATTATCGCGTAAGATCTTATTGAATATAATGGAAAAATATTAGAAAATTCTAATTGGAAAATTCATGAATTAAAAAAAGTTTATTAGGAAAAGATGTTCTTGAATATATATCTAGTGAAAAGGTATTAGAAAATTCTAAATAAAGAATTAGTAAGGAAATTATCGTTAAAAAAGGTAACATGTCGTTTTACATAAGATAAGTGATTTTTACTCTCTTGTTTTGTAATTGTATTGAGAAAAGAATAATGTATGATCTGCATCTTCTAGCTTCATTCATTTCTTCTTCAGATGTATAACGCCTGCCAAAAGTTTTCAAACAGAGTAAAATTTTAATTAAATCAAAATCACTTACATATTATAAAATTCTTCTTGTAAAAATTTGTGTAATATTCTATTTTATAAAAAAGATTTGATCGAAGTGATTTGACTGAATCATTATCTAATATTGTACTGATTAAACTGTTATCTAATTTGAGATTTTGGATTGTAAGAATTGTAAAGATATAGATTTCGAAGATTCTGGATTATTAAGGTATGAGTTGTAGAGTCTGGATTGTAAAGATATTATTGTACTTACATATATATACGTTATATAAATATTTAATAACTATCTATAATCATTTTAATAATAATTTTAATTTTTCTCAATTCGTATTATGTATTAAATTTTTTACTACATTTTAGATAGACATTTTGGATTTATCACTATAAGACAAATGTGAGGGTTAACAGCGAACAATATGTATACATTCAAGTTAGATTCAACAAATTATAAATGATTTGATAAACTACATCATAAGCTTCGATGACACGGGCTTTAAATTGTAAAATTTAAATCGTGACACAAATGGGTTAAACGACCGCAGGCTCGAACCAATCTTACTTCCAGCCAACTATCTAAAGCCGAATCTAGAAAGCTCGACACCGCTGCGTACACCGTTAACAAGTAAATTCACGATCCGTGTAACGCCTGGGCTCGCGTTAACGCGAACTATGAATTACAATATCTAAGCGCCGATCGAAACGATCGCGGAGTGAAACGGTGCCGGAGCGTTGGTTCGTTTCACGAGTCATTTGTCGGAGGACGAGCGCTTTGTACACCGCAGGATTCGCATAATGCGCGTGGCAGGATGTCATTTGGGCGAATGGCTCTATTTACCCATTTGCCGTGACAGTGGCAGGGGCCATCATCGTCGTCCGCTGAAAAACAGAGAAAGTACTCGGCTGCGCTCACTCGTCGTCGAGGGAAACGGAGAAAAACCGCCGCGTCGGTGAGGAAAGGACGAGAGAAAGAACGAGAGAGAGAGAGAGAGAGAGAGAGAGAGAGAGAGAGCGGCGCGGAAGAAAAGTAAGGGAAGAAAGCATCCACGACGAGGTAGTTAACTTGATTAATCGCATATTTATGTATCAGCCCACTTAACCGAGCCGGTAGCTTTCTTCTTAAGCCCCGACCTGCTCCTCTTAGAGCCCAGCCCTTGTGCACCACTCCGACGTAGAGCTCCGCCTTGTCTTAACGTTGAAATAATGCAGGCGAAATAAGGTCGGCTAAAATGTTTAGAGAACTAAGCGCGGCGCCGAGCCTTAAATCACCGTCCGACGACGTTGACTGTCTCCCCTGCTCTTCTTTTACTCTCTACTTCACTATCATCTTCTCTTTCCCTTTCTTTCCCTCACTTTCCTTTCTTTCTCCTCTTTCCCGGTTTCTTTTTTTATATTTAGATAGTTTTAACATCGCATCAAGTCATTAATGACGAAGCACTGCACGAGTGTTTTAGATTTTTGATCAAAGTCCGAGTCAACACATATTGCAAGATAGTGGTTTAATTAAATATTTATGTGTAATTTTATTACAGCCTATCCTCAAAAATCCTTGATTATTTCATAAATCTTTATTCTATTAAATGAAAATGTCTATTTTATATAGCCTATAAATTCTTAGAATAGAATTAGGATTTCTATATTGCTCGATGGTAAGATTGAAGTTTCTTTAAATTTTTCGTTGTTAACGAGTGGACATCGAAACGATAGATATAACTTTGTATTTAATATTTTTATTGACGATATTGTTTTTGTTTTTTTTTTTCAGAACCCTGACAAAATAATTTTTCTCCTTTCCTCTTTCGCTTTTCATCCTTTTACTTTTACCATTTTTCCCCTGCTCTTTTCTTCTTACGTTTCTCCACCTGTATGTTCCTCTCTTTTTCTCTCTTCTCGGCTCTTTGCGTCTCCCTGGAACCTCTTTCAACTCGGGCAACATCCACCTCATACCACTCTGACTTCCATCGCGACGAAAGCTCTGAAGTTTAAAAAGCTCGGCAAGCCTCGAGCGTGGACCGCCCCGTTCCTGGTTCGTGAGGTATTAGCGGCTGGATACGAAAATTAATTAAGGTCCTTCGGGGTAGTTCCGCGACGCAGCCATCGCCGACAGAGGACTTCTCTCGTCATCATCGACCTCTCGTCTCGCGACACGTTCGTCCCGCTTCGTAGTTGGAAATTTTTACGAAAGAAAAGTTCCGCCTTCAAACGGTTTGATCTGATTCCCGGTTAACAAAGTTGCCGAGAGTTTCCTATCGATTATTATGTTTCTGGCAATTCATTGTGCGTTGACTAAGCGAGAAGATTTTGTAGCATTCTTCGTAAGAAATTTGATATACGTATATACTTTCCGCAATTTGGAACATATTAACAAATAGATTTAAAGCATCGTATTTAATTTACTTGCATTATTTACAGTAATTATACTAATTAATTATACTATCTAAAAATGGAACTGATAATTATAATTACATTATTTCCCTGATTATTGTATTGTATTATTAATTATTATATTATTTTATTATATATATGTATGTATATGTATATGTATATGTATATGTATATAATACAATATATTATTTTTTAAAATAATGTTCAAGAAGGTTTGTTTCATTCAAAATTTTAAGTGAAAATATATATCAAACTGAATAAATAATTTAATTGTATTTTTCTTTAATTCAGGTATTTGTAATATTGGACGATATTGTAAATTATTGTGAATTTAATTTCCGTGATTAAAATTATTCTATGTGATTCTTAAAATTAAATATTCTTTCCCCTTTTTATTTACTTAACTCTGAATTAATGACTTAACTCTTATACTGAAACAGAATTGACAAATAATCTATATATAAATGAAACAGTACTTTTTACAACTGAAAATAAATATTAATAATTATTATCAGACTTACTGCTCGAATTTTTCTTACTATACAGTAAAAGAATTATCAAAATGATGGATTTTAGTTTTTTTTGTTTTTGCAATTATTAGAAATACATACTCCTGATACAATTAATGTTGACTTTTACCGATATTATGAAAATTTACATGCATTTGCTGTATGTACATAAAATAGGTAAAATTTATATTCTGATTATAATTAGGATAATAATAAGAACACATTTTCTACATTTTGATGCATTTTCATAGTAATTGCATAAGAAATCGTGTAATTTTTTTTCTAATTCTCCTTCTAATTTACAATAAACGAATAAATCAACTAATACTTACAAAATGTTTCAAAATTTTTCTTTTTCTTTGTATATTTCGTGACTGATACAAGTATACCATATTAGACAGACGATAAAGACCAATTGCTCTTGCATAAATTTATTTATTATTAGTTTCACAGGAGTATATCTGCAAAATTATAACATTAAATTATTTGCAGAACACGCTTTCACCAACGTCAATTAGGATTTCAAATTAGAAGGATAATTAGCTTAATTATTTCAGAGGTGTTCATTTATTATGTAAATTATTATGCGTGTAAATACCAATTTCAACTTCTAGCTGACAATAAAGAAATGTTTATTAATGAAAATGAATTTTAAGGGGCGATGGCTTTTATTATAATCTACACTCTCATGTCGCAAATTTTGAATGCATGGAACTGAAACAACAAAGCAGGGTACAATATACAAAACTCATGAATCGATATCCGAGCGTCTGTGATTACGGGACGCAATTTGTTGGCAGGTGAAGTTGGGTAAGAAATATTCAAATAGACTGTTTAATATTCAACGATAATTTACAAGTAAATTGTAGATTTATTTTTCAGTCTTTCATAAGCATCTTTTTACACATGTCAATGCATTTAAATTAGCCATTTTTATTTTCCTACCGCTACTATGATAACGCATAAATTGCTCGACGAAAGAAAGAAAAACAGCGTGTGTAATAATCTTTGAACAAATTATTTTTTCTACATTGAGTTCATGGTGACTAAGTTATGTCGATTCATTTAGCATTCAACTATCAAACTGGTATATTTTTCTCTCAATAAAGATGTAAATAATTCGTAGTAATTCATTTTATAATCGTTGAATTGTTATTTTTATTCACAAATAAATTTATTAATATTATTGTTTCTCCTATAAAATACAATTCATTAAAAAATTTTAACTAATTATTAAAATTCTTAAATTATTCCCAACAATTATAAATAATTTCACTATAATTTCACCATAATTTTAATTAATTAACATTAAAATGTTAATACCTGATGTATGTCATATAAAAAAATTGATAATAACATATTAAATAAAAAATTAATTAAATAAAATAATTTCTTCGCTTTCACCTTTATTCTCATTACACCCGGTAAAATAATATATTTTTCGTTTGAAATCATCGTCCTGGAAAGCAAACAACAATTGCAACATCTTTGTATGTTGTCTTTCTGACAAACCGTTGCGGTTGGTAGGATAAATCAGAGTGGTTGAAACGCTAAACCAACTGCATTACAAGCACGGGCGTAAATTATATCACGACGGATGCGCCACGTCACGTGCAGGCAACACTGATATTTATCTATTGAGCGTGGAAATTGAAAGTGTTGCTAGCAGAAAATAAAGTGAGTGGCAAGTTGAAAGTTTGCGAATACACGTCGGTCCCCCAACGTTTCGATCGCTTTTGCTACGTAACATTCAAATTTTTTCACGGCACAGAGTACAGAGGGGAATTGGATTTTAACTTTGTATACGTTAGACGGATTTTTCAATTTCACAAACTATTGTAAATAGGTCGTATTGTACATAGATTGATGTAAGAAAGCGAGATTTTACGTTACAGTTGAAAGTTCAAGGAATCGTGATATTTCTAAAAGATCTGAAAAATAATTTGGGAATAACGTGTTCCGATTGTACATTGTTGCCATGAAATGTATGTATAGTTAGCAAAAATTAGTTTTTCGTTCTACAAATAATCGTAGAAGTTTGTACATCTTTGATTTGACAAATTTTAAACATTTAAAATAGACAAAGGAGAGGATACATTTTATGGATCTTAATTAATTTGTTAAATAAAATTACACCATTTGTAAAATATTAACAATATTTTTTATACTTGTTTAAAAATGTGATATAACTAGACACTATTGTATAACTAAACTAACTGTAAGTCTAACTAATAATTAGAATATAAAATTGTACATTTTAACTGATTTCAATTCTGTGACAAACACATGTATGTGTGTAATATGTATTCATCAAAAAGAAAGTTTATTCATTAATATTAATATTCTCAATATTAATAACAATATTCTCTTGAAATTATTATAATTCAATAACGTGTGTATGTTACTTTATTTTTTAATATCATTTCGTTGCTCTTTTGTTAGATGATTCAAATAAATTTGTCATACTTAAATTTATATCATTTTCAAGTTTTCTACATTTTTTCTTACTAGATCTAAAGTTTTCTCATTCTTTCTAAAGATTGATTAAAGATTAATTAAAGACTACTGTAAAAATTTATATTGCCTTTTAACATAACAAATCTGATTGTTTTATAACAAATTCAAAATTGAATTTCAGCTGTTTTACTATATTCTTTTCTAATATATTCTTTCAAGATAAACTTTTTGCTAGATTCAGGCAAGCGACATTTTCTCACTCTTTCGTTATTATAAACTAATGTTGCCTCGCAATATTCTAGCAAATTTCATTACTCTGTAGTAAATTCAATATTTAATTTTGTAACTTCAATAACTCTACCTTACTAGGTCCTCTTTCAATTTACCACAAGAAGATTTATCGTCAACCAAGTCTAAATTCAAAAAACAGGGATCCACTCTCCTAGAAATCCTTATTCCACGTGCACACGAGCGATTCAAACAATCAAACATGCATTTCGTCCCCTCGATCGCGCATGGTCACCACTCTGCTCCGACAGCTCCCTCCCATCGAACGACCTTCCACAGGGGCATTTCAAACGGATCAGGTTATCAACGCTCCTCAAAATCCGACGATATTCCCAGAAACGAACGCGCGAACGAAAATTCCAAAGAACGAGGGGGATGGAGAGTTTAGGTTTGAAGTTTGGAATCGTGCCGCCTTTTCAGGGTTCGCCATTCGATGTCGGCGCGGAGAGAAGGGCGGAGGGGCTCTGTTCCGAAAGGAGATTCCAGAGAAGATTAGGAAGACCGTTTCAAGACGAACGGAATCATCGTGCTTCTTGGAGCTTTTGGAGGATATCCGAGGGAAAGGGATTCCACGCCGGGAGTACGGAGGAGACGAAGGTACTAGATTGCAGCTCGGCACGCGTCGCTTAGCGTGGATTCTAGAACAGACGAGGAAGAAGCGAAGGGAGAGTCGGATGGCAAACGAATCGTTTAGGATTCCGCGCGGTATCCTTCGACCTTGTCGTTTTGCACCCGTTTCTCTCTCTCTCTCTCTCTCTCTCTCTCCTTTTCCTCCCTCTCCCATACCAAAGTCCCATTTCTCGCATGTGGAAATAGTTTTGTCGCACCTGCAGGATTTATAAGCCGTTCCATTTCGCGCGGCGACTCGTGTTATTGAAAGCGACAACAAATTCCTGGAATGTCGCGCGGCAGGTGATTTTTTTGGATTAGTTTTAAATATCGTTGCCATCGCGCCGGTGTATAGAATATTGATATACACGTGTGACGCACGACGAAGTATAAACAGAACGTACGCGTACCCCGAGTGTCGGTTCTGTCGCCGTTTTCTATCCCGGTGCCTTGTGATTACACGAGAAAATCCGAATATTCACGCGTTGGCGAAATTAAAACAAATGTTATAAATAGGATAAATGTTGTAAATGTTATAATTCGTCCTTGAGCTACGTGCTTTTCAGATTGATCGTGGTACTTACGTGTATAGGAATTCTATTTTTATTAACAGAGATAATGAACGAAAACGTTATATACATGTTATTGGATTAAAGATATATGCACATGTATGAAGAACGTAGAAATTATGACAACTTTATGAAATTGAACCAAAGATAGATAATAGAATAACGAAAATTTTTAAAGAAAATGAAAATTGTAAACGTTATTCTTCAAGTCAAATTGACAGTTAAACATACTATTTTCATTTGATGAATGAAATGTGTGGAAGTAAGTCTTTTGTTTTATAATATTCTGCAACAAATGTAATCTTGACTAGAAACTTTTCAACGGAGGTATATGTAACTTTTGATTAATATAGTAAGAAACAAAATTTAATATTTGATAATAGTATAATGATAATTATTAATTACTTGTATTTAATGGTAAATATTTTTCCCACTAAAATTTTGTGTAATATTATTCTTCCTACATACATAAAATCATTATATAAAAGCAGTATACATTCATTCTCTATTTTTAAAAAATTTTGTGAACCATAACCATGAATCATAATTATTTTAATATATTTAATTTATAGTTTATAAATTTGTAGTTTATAGTATATAATTTCTAGTTAATTATAATTTAATTACGCAATTTAAACAGAGTGTCGACGAAATAAAGATAATTTGACACTTTATTATAAATATTTACTTTGCATTTATCGATAGAAGAAAATTTTGTTGTTAACCTTATTCTCTCTCCATATTTTGTAATGCGTAATATTATGTGACGTTTCAAAGAAGTATCACGAGCTTTATTGGCATAACTGAGTGGAACCTCTCTTTTATGATGCTTTATTTTTGAAAGCTACGGAATACAGTGTCCTCTTTGATCTAGGACTCCTTCTTTGTAATATTGCCATGTCTGTATGCTTTAAGGTGCAAGAATAATGATTCGTTCATCTCGAAAATTGTCCAACGTGAAAATCTGAATTCTTTGACGTAGCCTGTTGAAGTTATATTCTCTTGCCGTTACTCTGCTTAATTGAACTCGAAGCGTAAAACTTTAAGGTCAAAAAACGAAGAAGGTCAAATACCGTTTCACTTACTGGTACTTTAATTTCATATATATAATTGCAATGATATATTTTTGTAATCACTTTTATAACATAATTAATCATATCACATAATAATTGTATTATATGTAATATTAATTAATAATTAATACATGAAAATATAAAATATGATAATTAAATATATTTTTATAATATTTATCTTTACTTATTTGCAGAATATTAATATTATTTTATTTTTATTAAGTAGAATAATAAATTTATAACGAAGTACATAACATAATTTCTTTCTACTGAGTTGCATCAAATTCTTTATCAATGAAACATTAAAAGTTTATCTTATACAATTGCAGAATAAATAAAATAGTAAATAATTGTACAAATTTATAGAATATACGACAGATATTTTTATATGTATGTATATATCACATATATCCTTCTATTTATAGCTATTCATTCATACTCGAATAATCATGATTGCTCGTTAAAAGTGATTATACTTATACGTATGTATTACAACGACGTTTAATACAGCTGCAGAAATATCCGAAAAATATCGAATGAAATACAACAATTCGAAACAATATTTTAATTCAACAATAATGGTACGTTCCACCTTCACTGCGGATATCCATACAACATAACTTTTGACATTCTTATGAAAACACACTACAGCAATATAAAAAGCAATTTAACTTTAAAAGCAACGCCGTTGAAACAACAAAACAGTTTTGAAGAGAAAGAATTACTCTATCAAACTACGAATGTTTTTATTCATGACATACCGCCTACGCCCGTTTGAAAATTGCAAGCTCGAACGCGCGTGTAATGCATTGTTTATAAACCGACGAAATATCGGCTTTCTATAAATTTTGCAACAAAACGTTCGCCAGCGCAATCGAAAAGTTAGCATAAAGCGAAAGAGTGCCGGGGCCGAGCTATGGATTATCGATATCCCGGCCGTGGAATGGCCACAATTTCGAATTATTAATTACGTTTCTGTCTCGGTGCCCGGTTAATGGTAATGAATCCTCCTTCGTGAATTTTCTATTTAAATTATGAACGTGCACCGGGGCAATATTCGACATTGAACGGGTGCGTGTAGGTTCGGAAACGTGTGGCGCGAAAGACTTCGACAAATGCTGTTTCAACAAATGCGGACGGGCATTCGTGCCCGTCCGTATAATTTTCACGCACAAAGAGTTTTCGATGCTTTATTTTAAAACGTTCGTGCCGTAGAAACATTCAGTATTTAATATTTATAAAGCGCGACTGTAGATATCAATACTGTAGACGAAGAAGATTTGTTCTACAGTTCTTTGAAATTCGTTAAATGATATTTAATGTGCTGTCGAATAACGTATTATAACACAATAATATTTAATATTTATTTAATATTTGATATTTACAAGGTGTCGTTGTAGATATCAACAGAATGAAGGATTCTTTGAGATTTGTTTTTTATAAACAATTTATTGTAGATATAAATTCAAAATATTCTGCTTTCCCTTCAAAGTTAACTGCGGAAAATTTCGTCAATTCAAATTAATAATTTAATGAAATTGTACAGGTCTAATTAAATTACATCTTAAATTGTTTTGGATCCTCTTTTAATTTGGTCAGGCTATCGATGCTACTGTGATATACAAAATATTAAGCGCGCCAAACGTAAAACGTAAAATTAAATTATTTATAACTTTATGAACATAACAATTATTTATAATTTCATAAATATAAGATGGACTAATAAAACAATATTTTATAATTTATATTTTAAATAATAAAATTATATTTTCACGCACCTCCCAAATGTCACTCGAATATTTTTTAACACCGTGTGTTTAATTTACAACGTAGACGCGTAGCGACAAACGTTTCGGTGATCAATAATAAATCTATTCGAGAGCTGGTTGATCCGCGAGCGAACGGTTAATTGGTAATTACATTGAAACAAATTATTCAAGTCGTAACATCTTCGTGGGTCCCCGATGGCTAATATCCGGGTAATGGAACGAGCTGCCTTCGTCTCAGACGGCTGCGGAAAGGATGGACGAAAGAGAGATGGAAGATAGGTCAAAGTAGGGGTGAACAGCCGATGAAGGAGTGGTCGAGAAGTGTGAAGTTATTCCGGCGAAGGGCAATTGATAAGAGGGAACGAAATGATTGAGATATAAATTCACGCTCCGGCAAGGTGAGGAATTAATATTTCTAATTCACGGCTCGCTTGCGAAGAATTAAGTTGAAATAAACAGTCGATGAAAGTGCTCGTAGCGACGCACTCGAAATTAATTCTACTTTAATTAATTTATTTCATAATTGTGTGAAGTGAATTTTAGTTATTATTGTTTGATCGTGATAAATACAAACGCTTATCTGTGCAAATAAGTGTAAGTACACTTAACTGTGTATATTTTCCAATTGATATTTTTTCTTACTTTAATGTTAATCTTTCAAAAAAATGTTGGATAAAATATGTAATTAAGTATGAAATATTATTAGAATTTATTATTTTAATATAACTATAATGTACAATAATTATAATTATCAGATTTATGTAGAAATATTTTGTAACAAAAAGCGAGATTTCTACAATTAAGTTTAGCAATAGTATAGTATATTAAGTATAATAATTTTAAATGAAATTTTTTATTTTAAATTATTTCATATACAAAATCCCTGGAAGAAATAAACCTCTAGTAGAAGTAAGGTCTTTGTACTATTAGTGACGTTTGATAATATACTTCTCGTAATGAGCTTAACAGAATATTTAATACAATTAAGTGTCTGTCAAAGATATAATCTTTTCATTGTGTAAACAACTAAGAGTTTCCGTAAAAATTTTATTCAGATTAAATTTCTTTAAAACTTCTCCATTAAAATTATTAAATACCGTTATACGTTAAATACTTAAAAAATTCAATTCAACATTTCTCAATCAATCTCGCACTCAAAAAGGGCTATAATTTTATTTTTCATCTTCTTCATCAATCGATCTACCTAATCCAAAAGCATTCAGTAAGTGTAATTAAACAACGCCAACATCAAATATTATTATACGTTAAATTTGGATATTTCTTGCATAATCTTTCACTATTAGGAATATTATATTTTCATTACTTCTCCATCAAATCATTCAGCCGGAAGATTCTCAACAAACGAAAATCAGAAGAAATTCCACGAGAGAAGAAGAGACAGAGACGAAAGAACAACGCACGCAATACGAATCCTCGACAGGTACGAATCGCGGGACCGCTCTTTTCGAATGGCACGTCACGAACCAAGGGAACGCCGGCGATGGCGTGGGTGAAACGATTCTATACTTGACTTAATTTTCATTCAGGACATTCCACGACGGCAGGAATTTCGAGCCATTAAGCACTCGCTATCTTTCGACGAGCCCGCCTCGTCGTGCGTAACGCCGAAGGGCGAGCCTATAACCGCGGACTACGCGGTAGTTAGACTACACGCAGTCACCCCAGCCGCCCATTTTAAACGAGACTTCCTTCTCGCAGACTCGGAATCCGGGCTCTCTTTCTCTCTCCTCTTCCCCACCCTTGTGTCAGAATTATTCCGTATAATTATATTCGTTTCGGAACGATACCCTCGGGGCTCGAAATTGAAATTGAGCTTTCTTGCGATCGCTGGCAGGAGAGAACGAAGACGAACAGAACGCAGCGTTCCAAGACAGACGAAACGTGCGTGAATCGTGTGCAAGAGAGAGAGAGAGAGAGAGAGAGAGAGAGAGAGAGAGAGAGAGAGAAATAGAGACAAAGAGACGGAGAAATGGTTTCGTACTCGTGTCTACGAACTAGCTGGCTACGGTTTCCCTGTAGCCGCGAGCCAAGCTTCCGTTCTTTGCCCTCAGTTCCTGTTTTTCCGCTTGCCCTGCCTCCAAATCCGCACGTCTTAATCTTCCCTGGAATTTCGGCGCTCTCCCTCCGGCTATGCAAAAGACCGCGAGGGGCGAGTCGTTCGTCATGGCTGTTCCTCTGCGTATCAGGAAGCAAGACGTCTGTGTTATCCACACGGTTCTCCCTTCTCCCTCACGTCAATCGGTCGGTCATGCTTTTCTTTAGGTTTCGCCGTTGACGAAACCTAAGCACGATACTGATTTCATTTCCTACGGAACGGTATGCGCTCCCGTGACAAACCTTTTATACTAAACGGTGTTTTTAATGTGGTTTGGTGAAGTGTGTGATGCAATTTTGAATATATTTCTAGTGAAGAGAATATCGTGTTAATATTGATATTGCTTACTTTGAAAGTATTATTTAATACTTTCTTGTTTGGTCGTGATGAATTTCAATTGATATAAATGTAGATTTAACATTCTTACTATCAGGAATAATAACTTTTTTTTGAATTCAATAAAATACATATTGCGTACAACACTTTCTCTACGATTGATCACATTTTTTTTTTTTTTAACCGTGACAAAAACACACGTAAACTTGCAATTATTTAAGACAGTTCACTGTTTTGTATCGCAAAACATAATCAGTGAGCGCTAAGGTAAATTAATGATCATTGCTGTTGGTTTTTATCGTATCTATCTTGGCTCGGTTTATCATTACACTTTGCGATGGGACACGCTTAAGAAATGTAACGTAATTTATTCAGTTAAATTATTTGCTCAATATCAGTATTTTTCGAGTCTTAATAAGTCTAACTATAATAGCGAAAATTGGAATATAAAAACAATTGGATGCGAGTCAAATTTTGAAGCCTGGACTAATATTTCGAATATCCAGGAGATGAAGGATTCAAATTTTCTGTAATTTATTCTGTAAATTAATGTTTGATTTTCTTTCATAAATTTAAAATAAATTATCTAAATAAAATTTAATAAATTGTATACGTTTTATATTTAAGTTCGTTAATTTACTAGTTTAACTATTTATAGGATAGGGGCAATTAAATAAAAATTGAAAGATGGAAAATCTATTGCTTTGATGATTTTCAAAACGACTTTCCTCTTGGAAACACTTGGAACATAGTAACTGGAACATAGTACTTTTTTCATCAAGTGGATACAAAAGATCAAAAAGATTTCAAAAAGGAACAGAAGACATGGATGATGATGCATAAGATGTATTTCTGTTTAATTAAAACACTCATAGATATCTTTCTGGACTAATTTAAAAAATGGTAATCACGATATCAATGAAAATTAAAATAAACGATTTGTACAAAATTTTCCATTTTTATACAGATTATTTGTTAGCATCTCGTACGTGGTAGCATTTGCTAAAATGCTGTTTCTTACTGATTGCACATTCGATTCGTTGAATTTTCACCCATGAATTTGACGTGGATTTTTCATTCGACTGGAAATCGGTCTGTCCCGAATGCAGTTTCGCTGTGATCAGCAGAAATTAGCATAGCTAATTTATGTCGGCGTATAAATAACATGTTTATCGTTATAATTTATGCGCTGTTGCAGCGTATCCCATCGACGTGCATCGGCGAACAAATTTGAGAGTGGTAAATGATCGATGCGCGTGCTGTATCCAAATTCAAAAAGCCCGTCAGCGTTTTTAATCATCGCATTTACGTTATTCCAGTAATCACGAACGTGAAAAAATTGCGTTAAGTCAATATGTAGATTTCTATCGTTTCGCGATAACTTAAAATTCTGAAAATTATTAGCAAATTAGATGGATGCTTCTGCATTAGCACTTCTACATTCGATTTGAAGATCACGAATAAATCGAATCATCTCAAGCAGTAAATTTAAGCAAAGGTTCACATTAATTATTTTTACATTAAATCTTTTAAAACCATACTTGAATTGAGAATATGAATAAATTCGTTCTGTTGTATTATATTATGTATAAAGAATGGGATATATGATATAATTTTAAACAATCTGATTTAGATACTACAAGTGTACATGTACAATGCTTTTCATTTAAAATACTGTTATAGGGGTAAAATTCGATTTTAATTTGCGATAGCACCATTTAGCAATATTTGAATATTTTCCTCTTAAATATTATTACCATGTGTATGTATATGTGTAAATTTATTTCTTCTTATAATAATTATTTGCTGGCATGAATTGCATATCTAAGTCATATTTCATAGCATAAATCAGCGCTACTTACGGCTTTAACTAACGTCAACTAGGTCTACCGATTTCGGTATTTGGTTAAACAGTATGCGTGTGTTATGAATTAAATTGACCATTTTCCAGCCTCTAGTGGCTCTACTGTTTTAAATCATGCGACCAGACGCGTAAGCACATAAAGCGCGCCGCTGCAAATTACCTTTAATTTCTGCAGAGAAAGGGGCAAATGTTACTTTAAAAATTTATTCAGCCTTTAGTCTAGCAGCTATTAGCTATTATTATTTCACTACAGGGACGACTTTGTTATTCGCTTCTGTTATATGCGAACAATCCTTGAATAAAAACTTTTGCTAACTATACTTGAAATAAAATAAGCTATTGAAAGTTGTAATTATTTTGTTACAATGTTTATTAAGTATAGATATATACAGTATATTTCAATTAAGTAATACATAATTAAGTATTATGATAACATTTATACAATATGTATATATAATTATAATATAATCGTAATATATTATTGTATTATATTTCATACATCATTTCATTCAACGTTTCTTTGTACTAATACTTCCTTGATTCTACATTGATTTCATTATTGGAGAAAAATTATAATAATTAAAAAGGATATTTTTTTGCCAAAATATATCTGCGTATAAATCTATATCAGTTCAGTTAAAATATATCAATTATATTATGATTTTATACAATATATCGAATAATAATATATTTTTTTAATAATAAATAATTACTGCAAATTTATCTTTTCAAATAAATGTCAATCACATATATATATATATATATATATATATATATTCAATTTATAATGTATTAAATATAAGTTGACATATGTACATATGTATATTTACACTGATAATAACATATATTTCATAAATTCTAAGCGATTATGACTAATACTCTAACTTTTATTAAAATAATACTTATTTATAATTCTTTACTTGTAATAGTTATACAATTTTATATTTTTGAGAAGTTCATATTATAAATATTATAGAATACAAAGTGTAAGGTACAAGATATAAGGTGCAAAGTACAAGACACAAAATATAAGGTTAAAGCGTAAAGCATAAGATGTAAGGTATAAAATACAAGGTATAATACTTATAACATTACGATATTATATACATATTTGCATATTATAATACATGCACAGCATACATTTTTCCACTTCCAAATTCTCCGCAAATACCTAAAATTCCCCAACTTATTCATAAAAATACTATTATTCCCAATCTCAATCATCCACGATCATCAATCTGCCGTGTTAATTCAAAGAGGTGTATCTGGTCGAAAGCTGATTTACTGAATTTCAGTATTCAACAACTAGTCATCGATTTTATATACGTCCAAAATATAAAAACTGTTACACCTTCAGTTTCAATGTAGTTACTGCTTTCATATAACGTATTTGTACAGATAAGCTATTTTCGCGCTGTCTGACAGCACTAGCAACAACAACTTCTTTCAAGTACGATCGGTTAATAGTCGAATACGGCACGTGTTATTCGACACGGAGTTTCGTCATCAAAAGCTTTTAAAGTCGATAACGAGGCGTCTCTGTTTCGTCGACGTCGCCACAGCCTCGCTGCCTCGTCGAAAGTTATAGTCAGTTTCAATTTCTGTCGGATGCCACGGCCGGCCAATGGGATCGACGTCGTAGTATTAGGGGAGGAAATCACGGACGTGGTGCGCGCGTGTTACACGCGCGGGAAGAGCCGGCTGCCTGCGAAATTGCGGCACAGGTTCGCGTGGAAATCGCGTCAACTCGCGTTTACGCGCAATCGATGCATTTTGCTTTCTCTCCCCCTCGCGGCGCAACAACTCTCGCTAGCACACGCGTCTACGGATAGACTTGTGGAATCCAAAAGTCACGCTGAGGGGCGAGAAAGAGCAAGACACGTATAGACATAGAGAAGGAGGAAAGGGGGGGGGGGGTAGACGGAACAAGAGGAGGAAGGACATGTGGACCGAGCCCTCTGTCACGTACGAGTACGAGTGGGATAGGTCCGTACGATATGCAGCCATTTGCATACATATAGGGTCATTATAAATATACCGACTCCCTATATCCCTGTCTCTCCATCGTCCGGCCCATCAGGAGCAGAGGTGCTCGCAAACTGTCCGATGGTCCCGCTTATCCGTTATTGCGTTCACCGCCTTCGCAGTTATCACCTCTACGGCTTTAACCTGTTTTTCGAGTCTCGGTGGACATTTCGGCCTTGAACAGGCGTTTTTCACGGGGATTAAAGCAACCCCGTCGAACAAGCCATTGACATTTGACTGGCCAGATTAACCCATTCCCTCGCGATTTTCTTTTTTCCTTTCTTCCAAACATTACTGACTGTAATTTATTACTTTGTACCAAATGAAAGATTTTATTGATCTTCAATTTAAAGAACTGAAATTTGAAATTCGAAATATTGAAGAGTTACATGTATGTTATAAGAGGCTGAACATTATAAGATAATGGATCAAGAAAAGATACTGAGAAGGATATTCAAGATTAAAATACTGAAAAGAATATTTACAATATGATAGTTTGTGATCCTAAGTAAATGATTTGACAAGAAGAATTGTTCACATCGTCGGTCTTTCTGGTCAAATCATATTGAATAAATAAAATAAACAGAATAAATAAAGTAAAATTTGTGTTAGTTAATCCAATAACTATAATGAGATGACAAAACTAAGTATAGTACGTGAAGTTGAAAATTTCTCTCTTTCATAAGTATTAAAAGTAATAGTTTATTACTTCTGTGAGAAACTCAATATTTATTCTAAATTATTTAGGAAACGATTGACTGATCAGAATTTGTAATTCAAAATATACTAACAAAAAATTGTGCAAAAAGTGTATAATAAATTAGCAATTGTACACTGATTTTAAATTCATTGAAAACTTTTGAACTGAAATTAGGTGGAAAAGTTTGGCTGAAATGTATTCAGTGGAATCAAATTATACCAACTATAATAGCAGCATTAATAACACGAATACACAATTATCGAGGAAAAAGGACGAATAGAGATACTGAAAGAAATTCAATTTATTTATTGATGATTCAGTAATAACACACAGGGGAATTACTTTATATTGAAGGCTTTTTTAATTTGTCAATATAATATTGATTATTTTCCGTACGAATATTGGTACAAATATTATTGGTGAAATAAACGATAAATTGAGAAATAGAAACAATATTAAAGCATCAATAAAAAAAAATTATTCTCATGCATATTGAGACACGGTATAGTATTGATTTTTAAACGACTTTTATTCGACCGTTTTCGAATTATGGATTTCTTGTTCGTTCAGTACTTGCCAAGGTGTTAAGTAAGAGAAGCACGATCAAGAATAACAGAGGTGAAGAAGCTGCAATACGATGAAAGTTGAAAGAGCGTAAGTAGAAAAGAAAACAGATTCCTGCATACTTATTTCGGTACAAAGGCAGACTCTTGAATTCACATAACAGAAACTCAGTGCAAAGCAGATATTCTTCGTCGAATGAAGAGTATACTTGGCGAGGAAGTTTGTGGGAACGTATTACCTACTTAGGTACTTTTCTGTACTTACTAGAATTAATTATAAGCGTTCTAAAAGGAAATAGATCCTCTAAAAAGTTCGAGATTTCGCTAGATATTACCAACTTGCTCGTATCACAAATTCACGAACTTGACGGTAACCTCCCCGAAATTGCGTAATTAAGTTATTAAACACTTATACGGAAGATAAAATGTACGATCTTTGAAACCAATAGTTGGAACTTTTAGGTTGAAACTTTGCGACGAAAATCTTTTTTGGAATTTTTTTTATTCTATCTAAATCTTTATTGTTACTTCAATTCATATGTTATAATAATTATTTGTAGTTTCACGTGATTATGTTTTAACCCGAGATAGGACATGTTTTTTTTATTATTTAAAAATCGAGGATAATTTTCTCAAGATATTTCTTATTTTTATTTTTGAATTGTATTTTCTAAAACAACTGAAGATTTATTATATTTCACACATCCTTAATATTGGAATTGCGACTAAATAAATTAAAAATACGATTAAAACAAAATTTTTATCAGAGTGAAAGCAATTAAAATAGAAAGAAGTTTGTAATTAATGAAGAACATAATCATTTATTTATAAAAAATGATTTAAATTTCTAATGAATTTTTTTATTCAAACAAATTCAGCAGCAATTTAAAATTGAATGTATTATTCATTTCGCTTATAATGTCGCTAATATGCTGTTCATCTTTGAACTGTGACAGATGTAGCTTAACTGTGCATATAGCGTGCTCATACTAATTGTAAGATACAAGCCAAATATATCAACTAGACAGCTCTTAAATGAATTATTGCACTGCAGTCCGATCTTTTAATTTAATAATAATTAGACTGCAAATTCTTATACATTTATAGGCAATTATAAAATACAAAAATGCACATAATGTTTAAAAGTATAGAAAATACCCAAAATATAATATTCAAAAAATACAAAACGTACAAAAATATAAATTTAAATAAACATTCTAATCACAATTATTTACTGCTTTCTTAACCCTACTTCCTTGTTTAATTTGAACAATATTATAAATATTTCAATTTCTTTGAATTTCATAAAATTATAGAATCTACGTGAAAACCATACATAAAGAATGTTAAACGAATCCTCAGAATTTTCCCTCGTAACCCTAATATTAAGAAATATAATTTAATAATGCAAATTGATCAAAAAGAATTGCTAATGAAATATTGGTCTTTAATTCTCAATTCTTTGGGCAGAATATTATTAAAAGTTAAAAAGTGTCTCAGTTTTTTATCTTGGAAAAATATTTTCTGACCCACTTTGAAAAATTAAAATACAGTGGAGCCTCTCTTGTATGAACATCAATGTTTTGAATAATATCTTGAATGTTACTAAAACAGAATGTCTAGTAACTAGAAGATTATTTGCTACAAATTCTGCTAATATAACTTTAGAATATTAAGATTTCACATCAGGAATTGAATATAAGAAAGAAGGTTTATATCACTTACTCGAAAACTTATCCAACAGATATTATTAATTTTTAATTTTTTGTATTATTTTGTGTTATTTTACACGTTCAACAACCGAAACAATTCTATTTCTATATATTTTATTGAAATAAGGTATCTGTCCACTTTTCCACTATACCAATTATAAATTTATCTTACAATATTAACATACGTATTTACTATAACAATTGTAAACATATCCTTCAATATTAACATATTTGAAGAACTTAATGAATTAATCTATCAGACAGAAATACTCAAAAAAAAAAAAAAAGAAAAACCAGCGGAAATAATCCGTCAAGCCTATCCAAAATGTCAATACGCCAACGAACAGAACCCCATGAAGGAACAATCGCTTTGCTAAGCGTACCTACATCCTACCGTCTCAATAGGAATAAATAAGAATCATTACCGAATTTGAACGTGGCAGAGACGAAACTGCAGAGCGCAGCGACAAGCGACGGTAACGACGCGCGTCGTTCGAGTGACGTGTGAAAGGTTCTTAATGGCGCGTCTATTTTCACGGGGTTTGCCGTTGCTTTTCAGTGGCGAAACCGGCGAAAAATACCGAGGGAGAAAGCCACGCGAAGCGGTGATCCTCGAACTGCTCGCGAGTATAACGCGAGTCCGCGTGCCCGCTACGTCCTATTAACATATTCCCCCAGCAACGAGTAGTAAACTCTTTTCTCTGGCCACGGGAACACGGAACACAGCCGCTATAAATGGCACCGCTGATGGGTTTGCGCGGAGCGTCAACGCTCGCGGGCCCAGGGTTAGGGGTAGGTGCGCATTACAAATGCTAATGGGAAGCGCATAGTAGATGTTCCGCATAGAATACATTACCGTCTCGTTCCTCAGTCATTAGCCGTGAAAATACGAAATTTACCGGACGCAAAGTGCGGGTCGTGCCTGTCGTGCTTTCGCTGCTCGCAGTTCGTCCTGTGAGAAGTATCGACAACTCGTCGAAACGCGAGGCTAAATATCACGTTGGTTTCATCTTCTCTGCCTGTTCGAACGTCTCTTGGTCTCTTGGCAGTGTTTCCATTCGAGACACGACGGAGAGTGTTTGAGTATTTATTTAATTTTAAGCGGATGCAGCTTAGTTGTGAAATCGTGCGGCACAGAGGAACAATACAACAATTGTGCGATACAAGGAAGAGCATGACTGAAGCGAAAACGATGAAAAATTGTTGATAATTTAAACTGTTACAATTTCATTTAAAAATTACATAACAATCCACTTGGTCTCAATTGAAGTCTCAATTTTCAACAATCCAGGGTATTTCTTTTTTCAATTATTTTTAATAGCTTGTGGGAAAATAAGAATACTTCGGACGTTTTTGAAAATATTAAAAAATTTTTCTCATGATCTATCTATCTATGGTTTTAAAAATTGAAATCTCCTCTTTACAATGATTTCTTGAAACTTGTACGATTTTAAACGATGTTAAACGATAAAAATTTAGGAAATCCTAACATCACCTAATTAAGATTTTACAGAAATTGTAATTTTTGTTATTAGACTGTAGAAATTTTTTATAGAAGTATATAAAATAAATGTAATAATACAGTATACAGAAGGATATAATTGATGCAATGGTAATACTTTATATCAAAATATTAACTTCTTTCGAAGAAAATAAAAAATTACGAAGATGACACGTTTTTAGAAGGAAGCAAATAAATATTAAAACTTCGTGATATTTTTAGTTACATTATTTACAGAATAACCTGACATTTTATAAGTAGAACAAATATCTATTTATATTTTGGTTCTTCAGTTGCATTTATTAAAATATCGATATATTTAACTATCTGCAATCAACAATTAACATTACAAGTATGTATTTCTAATTATCCTTCGACAAATATATATAAACGAATTTCTACTGTAAATTTGCATTTGGAGAATTCTATGAGGCATTGATTGTGTAATTCGATAATTCTATAAGGTTCAGACATTAATATGTTATTACTGAAACGTTTAGGTACAGTTCCTACTAAAGTCGTCTAAAGTGTCTGAATATGTGTTTTGAACGTTAATGCAGTTTGGTGTGTTAAATGTTGAAGATTGATGCAGGATTGTGGAGCATTATGAGTCACTAGTTTCAGTGTGTAAAGCGTGTCGTTGTGATGGTAAAGCATTTACAGATACGAGAAGAGAAATTCTTGGTTTATGGATGACGTGAAAATTATGTAATTTAGAAATTCATGTTAAATAACAACATTTACATTAAACAACATAATATTGCATCTAACAACTTCTATTCATGTAATATCACATTATTAAATATCTTAATTCAATTGATCATTATATTATTATAAATTTATAAGATGGATAGATATGACAGATATAATAGATTATTTATAAGTTATTATAATATACTATAGATTAGTATCATTATTAATTATATTGTCAGTATAATAATTAACTACAATCATTTAAAGGTACTATATTCTTTGATTTGAATTTTTTAAAAACATTCAATATAGTTTTCAAGAAAAGATGAAAGCTGTTGAAACAAAAAATTTTGTCGATTTTAAATTCCAGTAGAATCTGCAGTTTAAATGAACTATTATACTGATATAACAATTTCTGTTTATATACATACAAAAATTTGAATTCGTGTACTGTAATTAAATGATTAAAAAAAAATTCTAACTTAAATTATAGTGATTTTTAGTAGTGTTTTAAAATTTTAAATTGTAACGAATAATTGTTTTAAAGAAATGATTTTTTCTAAAATTATCTCAAAAGCAAAACTTAATCAATAAACCTCATCGAATATAATAAACATATTTTAATAACAAAACTATACACCTGGAAATATTTGCTTAATTAAAATCAAATATAATTTATTAAAAAAGCTTCGGCTTTTATTTGAAAATTTATTTTGAACAAAGAGTATAAAAAATAAATTTTAAATTGAATAAAATTCTAAAATACGTTTACGATTAATTAAAAGCAATCACAAACGATATGACGTCTGTTGATTACACTCTATTATATTTTCTATATATTTCTTATAATAGCGTATCTATCGTAACTCAACATCTATTAAACGTCGAGATACAAATAAAATCGGGACGAAATTCTATTTTTCATCTAACGTATATCATTATTAATAGAAGTCAATTGCTGAAAGCACCAATTTAACAATGACCGAGTTGATGCATAATTAATAAATTCCTACCGCTCTAGCAATGCGATTGAAAACACGAAATGTTCAAATCACAGGGTGTACGCGTGCTGGTGAGTGGTCGGGCGTCGATGATTGCTTGATGGTCGATTGACGAGAATTCATCGAGGATTTAATTACAGGGACGTGTGTGATTTCTTCCACGACAATGACCGCGAGCAATTTTTAATTAACACACGTGACAAAGTGGACAAAAATGACGGGTGCCGATCGATGCCTCGCTAACCGCAGGTCTTTGGTTATTCCCGCCTAGTAGTCAACTAACGAAGACGGGGAAGAACAAATTAATTTGCTCCGTCGAAGAGTAAAAGATCCTCGTCTCTTTTTCTTTCTCATTTTCCGCGTTCGTGAAAGGCATAGCATTTTTAGCGAATCTGTACTGTACATTCGCTAGTACCAATTTTGACTAAAATTCTTGGCATTCGTTCTGGAAATTTTGGTGCTGCGATCTTGAAATAAATTTGAACTTTATTTTGAGGTAAAATAAAATGTAAGATAGATGAAAATATTTGGAAGTTAATTGTAATTAAAATTGTTCTAATTAACAAAAGAATTCTGCATTAATTGATTAACCGATATTGTGAACTTTTATTTCACAAACATTTAGAAATTAATCGCAATTGAAATAATATTAATTAACATAGAAATTTTATGAATTATAGACAAACTTTCAGTAAATAATAAATTGTGATAAAATAACCAAGTAGATTTTATTAGCTTTATTAGCTTATTAAAGTATGAATTCATATGCATTCTATTCATTAAATATAAAACAAAAGAAATAAAATTAAATGAACCATGATAATGTTAAATGTATGACAAATTGAAAATAATTCTCTCGAATCATCATTTGTTACTAATACACTCTAGCATAAACATTTGCCCGATTTTGTATTATTTATTATCTAAAAAAATTTCCGCTTTAAACTAATGTTTAACTAAATGTTTAAGGAACAATCGCAACGAAGTACTAAAAGATTTACTTTAAAAATAAATATCGAAAGTACGAATGAAGTTTCAAAGTATCTTGATAGACATAGTTGCCAGCCAATAGTAAAGAATATCGAACATAACGTGACACTCATTCTTCTTTGCCAGCGTTGAATATTTACCGTGTATATCTTACTGCAAATGACATTGTATATAAATCTCATTGTTGCATATGTAGGCGACACTTTATAAAACATGGATGAGTTATGATGTATTGCGTAAGTATATCGATAGACTTGACGTTGCTGGAAATCTGAATGTAACTCGAAGTTATGTAACTTTGCTGCAAATAAAGAAATAGGAGTAACATTTGTCGTGAGTAGCATGACAAGAGAATCTTTCCATTCGAACGAAAGCTGCCACTTTGTTTTAGTTTAAATACATGAACTGAATTTCAAATATCTAGCATATTTATTCCATACTACATTCCTAACTGCATACAAATTTTACTTCCACGAGAAACTGAACTATAGGTACGAATACATTTGCCAACTTTTATTTGAACAAAATCATTAACTATACAAAGGCATAAATATTCAATAGCACTGTATATATTAATTTTTTTTCATCAAAACTTAATTCAAGGAAAAATAAAAGAAAATTCAATTAAATATTTTTATAATCTGAACGCTTTCACGTGAACAAAGTACGTATTAAAATAACAAATATAAAAAAAGTATTTGTTAAATATATATTTATTAAAATTAAATAATAAAAGTATGATTATTATCTTTTGAGACTTATATAATAATTGTAATGATTTTTATATTGTACAGTGCCTCATAAAAATATTCAAGCAAATATCATAGAAAAACTTTTATGTGTTGTAAAATATTTTGATGTTATATTAACATTCTCTCAGAGACAACTACTATGTCACCAATTTGAAATTGATTTAAATATTTGTGTACAAATTACAAAACATTTACTGTAAACATATATTTAGTTAAAGATCAGTATACGGTATGAATTATCACCCAAAATACAAGTGTTACAGATACTCCCACCGAATATTTATATCTATGAAGTATATAATTGTTTTAAATACCTTGTGATTTCTACATATATATTCAGATTTATTTCAAACTTCACTAGTACATACTTCAATAATCGTATCTCACTACAACATTAATGAAACGTCAAAATATTTTACATAATACACATAATATATTCACAGAAAGCTTCTACAAGTACTTCGTGAAGAATTATATATATAAATAATATCTTTCGCAACATCTACAGCCATTTCACAGATTGTAAACCATGCTTACAGATAACAAAATTTCCGCCGAGAAAGTGTTAATCGAATCCTGATTAACGAACAATAGATCGCTCGATAATTTCCAGCAAATTTGTCAGATGAAAATCAAAAGGAAACAAACGAAGAAGAAAAAATATGAGGGAAAGAAGAATGATAATTAAAAAACGGGTGTAGGTGAAACAATACCGAAGAGCAGTAGCAGGAACAGCCGTTTCCAAGGCCGGAGCCAGGGCGCTTTGCGCGCCCTCGGTCTCCCAAACGTCCGATCTACCCTCTCTTCCACCACCTCGAGGGAACGAAGGAACGAACCAGGCTCCCTCCACCTACCACCCACACGCCCCTCCAGCCCGACGGACCACCCCTCCAGTTACCACCGCCGCCGCTGCCGCCGCCGTCGTCGCCACCACCGCGATACATTGCGATACACGGTTCTTGTCTCCACGCTAGCCTACCTACGTGCAGGTCACAGCGCTCCACCAAATCCATAGCCTCGCTACGCACTAGGCCACTAGGCAGCATCCTCCTCTCGCCACCGCGTTCTACGTTCTACGGTTCATTCTTATTTTTTTTCTTCTTCTTCTCTCTCTCTCTCTCTCGTTCCCCTAACGCTTTTGTCCGTCGCCTCGATCCTCGTGTCAAAGACACGCTCACGTCTCTCGCGCCGACCAACCAACACAACCGCCGTTCGTAAACACAACAAGCGATACGACCACGCACGCGTACAAAGGTGTACGTTTGCGGACCGATTCGTTTTTACGTCGTTCTACGGCGTGATCTTGATCCAGCAGGATCCTTTCAACGAAGGGAAGCGCGTTCCAACGACGCGAGAGTGAATCCAGCTGTTTGTGTGTTTTCGCCACCGTTGTTCCAGTGAATCGTGTTTTCGAGTGTGTATCTCAGTGTTTACCCGGGTGTCTGACTGTGAAGAACCGGTCGAGCACGTGTGACCACGAGTGATCCGCGAGATTCTGTCCGTCGGGTGGATGTTTCGTTCGCTGGAAATCGCGAAACTCCTGTCGTTTTTGAGAAAAATACGGATTTGACGAATCTTTTGATTTTCCTGGCTGTTGTTAAATATTTGAATTCGCCACGACAGACAGGTGATACTAATTTTCGAAGACGGAATTTTGAAGATTGACAGCCGACCGGCGAGTGTTTCGATTTTGGTGTGTCACGGTTCATACGAAGCAGAGTTTGAAGTTGTAATCAAATGGTGACTAGTGAATCTGGTGTGATCGGGGGCAACGCGAAGGTTTAGTGAGAATTATCCTTGATTGGAGTGATTAAAGTGAAGCAAGTGGGAAACTACCAACGAAGATATCACGGCAATTCGATCGACTGGATAGAGATTTTACGAGTAAGTCACTCGACACAACCGGGATTTGGCTACATCTCGACTGGATCCTAGACTCTTCCGTGTACCATCTTGTCACTCGTTGCACACTCGACTACGTCCATTGGTCAGTTACACCACCACGAGCAAGTTCACAGAGTTGAAACACGTAGTATCCGTAAAGCAACGATCGGATACGGTACGATACAAAGAAAACAAATACAACGTATAAACACAAAGCGAACTACATGCATTGCAAACAGAGGATAAAACAGCGGAATAGCGGTTCGGTCGAGAGATATCGACGCCAAGAAGAAAGACTCTCGGAGACCGATGCGGCAAAGCTCCAGAGGAAAGTAGTTAAACCGAAGGTAGTACGAGCCACGTGAAACTGGTCGCTATTTTGCCGGGCCGTGCCGCTTGTAGAGGCTCGAAACCCCCTGGTTTCCCGCGCACAGCACGAGCCGAGCACACACAACCACCCCGACCAACCAACCAACGAGTCTACCCACCGCCACCAGCCCCTACACACAACAACCCAACGAAGCATCCCCCACTCTGAATCGCACAACAGCCTCAGCGGAAGTGCTAGTCAGTCGGCGAGCGACCTTCCAACATTACGGGTTAGGTTTCCTCTTTTTCCACCCGCCGTGTCTTCGTCCTCGTTCACAGAATCGCGAGGACCCGCCACCTGATTAAGTTTTCACACGAAGGAAACAGAGAAGAATAATCTTTATAGAGTAACAAGTCGTGGTTTCTCTCGGCGAAGTGAAACCGCGATCTTCCTTTTGCACCTTTCTACGACGCTGAACGCGACGACGATGTGAATCGTCTTTCGTAATTGATACATTCGTCGATTATCAAGATAAACAGTGCGATTGGACCAAGATCCAGGGAACCAGGGATTAAGGAGATACAGATATGTCATTTTAATCGTAGATGACATTGCCGTTTCCTTAAGGTGTATCACCGCGTGTCGTAGTGTGCTTCATCGTTTCAGAAAGAACGTCCAGTTACAACGTTACAGCGATACGATTTTTTTACATAGTTCCGTACATCAGCGTAATACTTGGTGGATATACATATATATATATGTATATATATATATATATATATATATATAAAGAAAACTAGTGTTCCGAGTTTAAATCCACAGGAAGAATCGTACTAATCAACACGGTGGATGTGCTGAACGAGCAGCACCGGTTTTTACATTTGCAAAAAGTTGGTGGAAACAAAAGTTGGCGCGCCGACTTCGCCGGGGAAACGGTTGCTAACAACCGGGCGCAAACACACGCAGCTTTTCGACAAATACAGTTACCGCGAAGAAGAAACAAGAGAGCAATCAATTGTATACTTGTTGAACCGGGAAACCCGGCATCGCGTCTTTAATAGTTGATACCGGCTTATACCGCGACTCATTCCACCGCTTTACACAACTGCAGGAAGTTTCTGCCGGCAATACAACACCGTTAACTTCTCCGGAGAACGAGAACCTGTCGCGGAGGAAACCGTTCGTTCCCACCGTTCGTGTTGCTGTACCGGCAAAGGATCGACGTGCGAAGCTACTCAAGTCGACCACGTGGTTATGAGTGTGCATCGACCACGCCGAGAGTTTCCGATACGTATCGAAGAACACCTCGGCAGGGGGTTTGTTTCTTGTGCAACGTTTTAAGAACGATTCGACGAAGTGCGTTCAAACACGTTCAAGACTGATTACAGTGATTCGTAATTATTAGCCACTGTTCAACGATTTCCTAACTTCGTGTAACAAACGTGTCAACGAGGTTCGTGTGAATACATTCGTACAACGGGTAATTTGTCAAACAATCGCGTTTAACGTTCGGTGACTGTAACCGTAATAACGCGTAAGTGAAAAAGTGAAAAAAAAAAAAATAGTCAGAGTCGAAGTGAAGCGACCGAAGATTTTCCACGAGTGATCAGACAACGAAACGAGCCGTCGAGTGTCCCGAGTATCAACGATCATTGAAAAACCTTGGTGGAAGTTGGTTCACCCGAGGAAGCTGCAAAGTAGCAAGATCCCGCCCGCAGGAGATCGTGAACTGAAAGAGGCCCAGGTGGAAGTGGTTCAGTCCGGGTCAACGATCGGCGTCAGTAGGCCGTATCAGACCCCACAGCAAGGAGGGTGGGTGCAGTGGTGCTGTGGTTGCAGAAGAGCCAGCGAGGTTGGGGTGGCCTCGTCTACAGGCGCCTTGGCACCGAGTGCACCGGGCCCCGGGGCTGCGGTGGTGGGCTGCTTGGTTGGGGTGTACCCGTGTTCTCCCTCCTCCACGGGGCCCAGGGGCCCCCTAACTCATCACTTCCAGGCTATCCCGAATCAGCAACAACCGATCGGTTGCCGTGCCTGTTGCTGCGTGCATAGCAATCACCAGCCAGCTTCGGTCCAGCTTACCAGCCAGCGGGGCGGCCTATCGCTGAGGGTAGCGAGGGTGGCGTCCACCACCTCCGTCCGAGCCGCCCCCTACGCCCACCCCCAGCACCAGGGGCTGGGGCAGGAGTGCAGGTAATAATAAATTACTAAACATACATTGTAGCTTCACTTCGACACGTATATAGTACTCTACTACTACTACCACTACTACTACTACTACTCCCACTACTACTACTATTACTACAACTACTACAAATAGTAACCACTACCATTACTACTTCTACCTGTACTACTACCGCTACATCTGCTTCTACTCTGCTCGTCGTCGTGGTCGGCAGTGTTTGATAAAAAAGAAAAAAAAATAATAACAATAATAGAGAAAGCTAAAAAAAGATAGCAAAATAAAAGTACAATACTAAATAGTAATAACGTAGTAGCACGTCGAAGTAACAAACACGGTTGATGGAGTAAAAGAGTTATCCAAAACCAAAAACGCACGAAAAAGGTGTAGGGAGGAGACGGGGGCATTGGGTGGAGGTGGTGCGCACATCCTCGGCAGCCCGATGCTGTTCGTCCCGTTCACGGTGCCCACCTTCCCCGCGACGCATCATCAGACGACCCATCCTGCGCATCAGACGCATCATCAACAGCTGCAGGCCACTACCCAGAATCCGGTGCAGCAGCCGCAACAACTCACGCAGCTCAATCAGCTGAGCCACCTGAATCACCAAGGCATTGTACCGGCGACGACCAACCAGCCAACCATACACAGCACCAGCTGTTCGCCGCAACAACAAGCAACCACACCGAATAAGGTAAAAACAAAAAACAAAAAAAAAACAAAAACAACAATGTTACATCACACTTTCCCATGCGTTTTCACATTGGACGCACCGATTCGATTCGTCCCAATGACGTGGAAAAGAGACGTTGAAGCAACTGTGCCTTTTGGCTTATCTTGACGGTACCATATCAACGAACGTCGTTCGTCAGATTTCTAGGTCACTTATTATTTCAGCAACAGTAGAGCGGTATACGTACGAGATACTTATTCTCAAGGTTTCTTACGTCACGCGAACTCACTCTGGTTAATCTTTCGATACTTTTACGCCGAATTAACCGTTTCAATTTTCTGCTGACATTATGAAACGGCATCCGGTGTAGGTAATATTTTTAAATTACGAGATAATATAATTTCATCAAATTAAAAACTCAATTAAATTTACATTAAATATTTCACTTATGATTGTATGATACAGCACGTATAAAAATTTGTAAACATACGTGAATGTTTAAAGCTAAGACATTGACCTCCGTGTAGCACTATCAAATTACTATCATTTATTAATTATTTATATAAAAATAACATTATTCTCGCAAAAAATACTTTCTATAAACAAAAAAAGAAATTTATTATTTCTTTGTCCATTTCTGTTGATCTGATCACTCCGTTACATCAGAAGTTAATTATGATTTATGAACACTATTAATTTAGAAAAGTAACGTTCAATTATATTTAATATCCTGTCACAAAAAACTGTTTTCTGTACACGAAGAAGGAATCCATTTATTGGCTTTCTCGTTCTCTACATTGATCCGACCATTACGCTATATCAGAAGTTAATTACGGTTTATGAACTGTTTCGATTTTACATTCATCAAAGCTATTTACCATTAGTGACAGTTTTAATTACGGCGATACGCAGAGAAAAAAGAAAACCGCTCCTCACGTTGAAGCGAAACGATTCGATGGATTTTCATTTCGGAGCACGGAGGAATATCGCACGCAACAATCCTCCAATCCATCATTGCTGATCGTGACAGTTAAAAAATAATGTGCGTGTCTCAATAGTCAGGACAGAGCCGTTTATCATCGAGTTACCAGAATTCCAGTTCGCTGGTTTACATATCAGTGATTCAATTCGTGCTATTCAGTTAAATGTAAAATCGGAACTGACCAACTATAAATAAAATAACAATTCACTGCTCATGTGATCTACTCGCCGCGTATACTGTTACATTAGCTGACTTTGTCTGCGAGCGTTTATTTATTGAAAACCGGCTTATTATCCTGTTATGCACATATATTTGTTACCAACGACACGTGTTAAACGTGCAAATTATAGTCTTACGAAGCATCAGGGACTGGATGCTTTATAGAATTATTGCGATCATAATTGTCGTTACACGCAGGAAACTTTCACGAGTTTATACGTGGTGACTAATTTCTCTTATTTTCTGTTCTGTATGATACTTCGTCCTATTTTTTGCATTGTTAATTGAATCAAATGTTATTTTCGGTTCTTACGCGACATTTAATACGTAGGCTACCATGTGACACACAAATTTTTTTTTATCAATAAAATATTAATATATTTAATTATTAGTAAAAATACATTTATTTTTCATTAACGTAAAATGATTTCGGGATTTTTTTTATTGAATTATTTATTGTATATTTATTTTGGAAAGCTATTCTGTTATTTATTTATTCTGCTATTGATTCATTTAGCATATTGGGAGACACGAGTTCATACGTGGCAGCCAACGTGTTAATATTTGTATATATTATTTTGTTATTCGCTCGTGAAATTATTATCATACATTGACAAGACATGCTTTATATTAATTATAAATTACTTAATATTAATTATAAGTTGCCTTTATATTTGTAGTTTAAGTTTATTTTGTTATAGATATTCGTGAAATTATCAAAGTACTATCAAAACTTTTTTTATCAAATAAGAGCAGTAAATCGATACAATTTAATAATGAATTTTTGAAAAATCATTCAGTTATTCATATTGATTAGTATTTACTTATGAAATACATATGTAGTATACAAGTATAAAATACGTAACGTAAGTACATTTTATAATTTCGCTGAAATCATAAGAAAGTCACCAATAGTATTACAGTAATATTAATAAATATTCTCTTGTAATTTTTTACTTTGATTAAGAAATTTAATTCTGTACGGATATATATATATGTTAGTAAGAATATCTCGTGTTTATAAATAAATAAATAATTTTCGTGGCAATTTGTTTATTCTTACTTTATTCTTAATTTATTTATTCTGCTTAGAGTGAAATCATCTGTTTCAGAAAGTTTTATCTGTAAATAATGTGTAATATGTATTTATAATTTATATGTTTGTTATATTTACAAATTATTATTTATTACACGCTCGATTAAAAGTGACTTCTTAGTTAAAAAATACAAAAGCCTGAGAAGCATTGACAATCATAAATTGAAATTATTATCAATTATTTGTTAATTATTTTTTCTTAAATATCTGTTTAAAATTAAAGAATCGTGAATGCTACTTTTTAAAATTCCATAAATTTGCCTCAAACGTATTAAAATATACTTATCTTACTATTTGAATTTCCATTAATTTGGATACTATTTGAATTTCTATTAATTTCATCATTTTTAAGTGGATATTATTGGAAACAGTTTCCCAATTAATATCATTTGTCAACGTTTCTAATTATGCTCTTACTTTCGCGACACCAGTTTCTCGTTTCCTTTCTCCTCGGTGTCTCGGTCTCGATTCTTGTTCACGGTATCGTTGCGAGAGCGATACTACGGAGTCCTATTGCTTCCTTCGTTCTTCTCGCCCGCGTTTCCTTGCAGCAACGCGCTTTTATTATCCTGGCTGGGGTTCAAGTCAATTTTCTTTAGCGAGCTATAACTCGCCTGTTCTTGGGCGAGCGTCGTCGAGACACGCAGTGAGCGCGACACGATCCCGTTGCCAGCCAGCGAGAACTTCCTTTAATTCTTAAAATCTGGCAATCCGCGGGGTGGCGTTTCCTCTCTCTGCCTGGACCGCCACTACAGAAGCTGCATGGTATTTCTGAAACGATACAACCTTCTCTCCTGGTTCTCTTCTCGTCTGCTGGTTGGCGCCGCTTCGTCGATAAGAAGAAAAGACGTATGGCTGTTCGTTTACGATACGATTTGTCAATTACCAAACACATTCAAACACACACTCCGCTAGCGATAGTTATGTACGTACCTTCCTCGTCGTAGAAATGATCGAGGGGGAGCTTCCACGTCAATTAGATAGTGTCATTATGGAGGGAGGAAGACGTGGAAAATCTTATTCAATTTTGTAAATCGGACAGCAGTTGCGAGGCAATTTTTAACTCTTTATAATACGAGTGACTATAGTGACTCTTAAATATTGTTAGTGCAGTATTTCATTTGAAATTCTTTTGAATTAGTTTTTTATTAATACATTGTACAGTATTACTATGATATTGTTACTGCAATATTATTTTTTAATACTTTATCTGTCAAAAGATATTTCAAAGATTCGCCTAACACTTTTTCATCGTTATCCTTCAGCTGGATCCTATTTTATGAATTTTTATAAATCGTTATATAATTTTAATTACTATAATTACTATTTTAATTTACATGTCATCCAGATCTATAGTATAGAAGTATTAAAAATCAAAAATAAAAATACAAGAAATAGAGGAATAAATTGTATTTCTACGCGAAAACAGTAATTTTTTTTCACTGTAACTTTAAAATCTATCTCTTTATTCAATCTACAGACTGTAACTTGTTATCAAAATGATACACTTTTAGATGGCTGCAATCATTATTCGAGTTTTAAGTTTTAAATCTATATTGATCAATGTGTCAGTTTTTAATGTCCTTGCATGAAAGAAACTTTGAATAGGACATTCTGTTCCTTGTTAAAACTTAGATAAGCTTTCAGTAATTCTTTTTTACTTTAAATTGACCTTTTAATATTAATATTTATGCTAGAAATAACACATTTGTTCTATATTTATCATGTATCTTTTGAAATTTATAAAAATTTAACTGCAAATATATTTGAGTCTAAAGTAATTAATCAAGTCATTTTTACGAGTTTATTTTATGTAGTGTTACCAGTATTTCATGTGTAAAAAAGATTAAATTATATTATAAATATACATATGTTCTTAGAAATTTATAAGTTGTGATGTGATTGTTTTTAAATGTTTTTTACTTTTCGATTTGTAACACACGTTTTAACTTAAACATATGTATAGTACAGTATAAAGTAGGATTTAACTATAATAGGTGCTTACACTAACACTGATATTGATAGTAATTAATGTTTCATCTGCTTAACATTAGAACAATTAGAAATAAAAAAGAGAAATCTTAAATTCGTTTCTTCTTTAATGTTGAAACGAAAACTTAGTAACGAGACTGATACAACGATACAAAAACTGGTACTTACAAGTTTCCTCGTAATACTTTAGAACATTTTATTTAGAAACATATTCCCAGAGAGTATATATTTTCAAATAATTATAAAAAGAAGTTAAATGTTTATCTTTCTCAGTTAAAAGTTTTACGTGAACCAAGCATAGACATATTTACATGCAAACAATATTTCATGTATATTAATTAAATTGTATTTCGTGTATACTTTACGCACATATTGTGTACATCATGATGCATGTAATAGTTATATATACAGCATGTAGAGTACTAAGTACCCATTTCAATCTTCAGTACATCAACATAAATTATATTATTATAATTGTTATCTTAATTTTATGTGCTTAATTATAAAATTGATTACGATTTTATTATATTACTAATTACTTATTATCGTATTTTAATTACTCCACTGATTAATGTTAATATATTTATTAATTTATTATTATTTAATTAAATATATCACTGTAGTAATTAAATGAAATACTCTCATAAACATGACCAACATACAAAAAATGTAATAGATCTCCTAAAAAGCTTAAAACTGTCTGAACTGAACTGCTTTTTCAAAATCTCAGACTCATTGAAACAGAAACTCAGCACGTGTGCCGATTATCACGCGTAAATAATGAGAATACAAATAAATCTTCGAGACAGGGTGCATTTTTCATCCAATAAAGAGCCGAAAGTTTGTAGTTTGGTTGTTCACGGAAGAATGAAGAAACGATAAAGAAGAGAGGTATCCGGCGGTGGGGTGGGAATGGCAGAATTTCTAAAGCGAGGGAAATAGCTGGTACAGCGGTAGAAGGTCGTGTACGAAGGAGTACGAAGACTTTGAGAGTTGTTCGCGTAACTTTATTAATTAAAGGACGTTAGTCCTTGTTGCTCGATACATCTTATATACCTACCACGGTCGTGGTTCTCCCATACAAAGAAGAAACCAGTGTCTCGTCTCTCATCTGTTCTATCTACTGGCGTCTTGTTCGACGTTCTTACCCTGCGTATCGATCATCGTCAATGTCCACCGGTTGGCTCCCGATGGATCGTGCATCGCGTTATTGCCCTTCAAAAGATCGTGTCAGTCTTATTGTGTTTATCACAATCACTTTGAATCTTCCCTTTGCCAGGTATCGTCGCCCGTTGGATTATTTTAAACAAGTTACGCATTCATAGGGAAATTCTATTGACAACACGGCTTGACATCCGGTGATCTTCTTTGTCTCCTTTGTCAACCTGTATTTGACGAGAATAAAATTTCTCGCGCGTGCATATCGTTTTATGGATGGATGTTGGAGATTTGTATAGAATTTTTATTCTACGTGAGTCAATATTATTAATAGTAATGCTATGTGATTAATTTATACTACAGTAGTATAATGAATTAATTTTATAGTATTATTATATTTCTATGGTGTATTATATAATTATAATGTAATTATAATACTATACAAAACATTGAAAAAATTAAATAGTACTTTATATAACGAAAATTTACAGTGTTAATGTATTAATAGTTGAATTATAAGATACACATTACAATTTCATTGCAATTTCAAAGTTTTAAAACGTGAATAACGATTTTAACATCACTATGCAATCTCGAAACATTATTTTTTCCAAAGTATTTCAAACAAACAGAAAATTATTTTTAGTTTTATAAAATTTGTTCTCATTTGTTAAAGATAGTTAATACGTTCCACTTATCAATTAAAGATAATTTCAATTAATCAGAAATTTACGTTTATAATACGTTCTTCAAAAGATGAGACAGAAACACGAAAAGATTTATTGGAACGAATTTTTAAATAACGCGTCCTGCATTAAACAGCGAACGTTTGATATCGAAATAAGTTATTAACATCAGTATAAACATTTGCAAAAGGAGACTACTCATAAAGCGCTACAAATGAAGCGCTTTCTGTGCTTACAGTTAAAAAGAGAATCAGAAATGAGAATATTTAACTTCGTATTATACGCGAATATTCAAATGTATCTCGAGGCAACTGTTACACAGACGTTGAATACTTCAATCCACTCTGCGTACACTTGATACAGCAAATTAATTAACAATGTTAAACTGGTTAAATACGAGTACCTTTTGAGTGTAATATTTTACATGCACGCGAATAAACCTATGTTATGTTGACGCGTTTTAACGTTTCTTAAATAGTGTTTATTGTGTTTGAATTTTCTTCTGAATATTTTTGAACTTCAACAAATGCTTGTGAAATTTATTTTATTTAAATTATTCAGTCATTCATTTTACAATGCGAATTGTAATTAACAAATATTAAATGTTGAATTCCAATTGCCAATTATAATTAGAATTAGAATTTGGGAATGGATCATTTTATATAATACCAATTTCATATCAATTACATCTGGATATTTCAAATATTCAAAGAAACCAAAAAGGGATTTGAAATATAAAAATGATGTTTCTCATATTTGTTTATTAAAAAAGAATAAATAAAACGAAAGAAGAAATCTACAGTATATTTATTATTTAACATGAAAGATGTATTATTACTATCATGTTATATTATATATATATATATCAGATGCAGATAATAACTTTATATAGAAAGTTTCGTTATCCAAAAGATTCAGTTTATAAATTTATTTATATGTTCTTTCAAACAAGTTTAAAAATTATTATCAATGGCCAGACCTTAAATAGAGATTAATTGAAAGCCACAAAATACCCAAACTGCTTCTTCCTATTTTGGTATTTAAAAATACATATATAAATAAATTATTAATTAATATTACATTTAATAATGTTTGGCAAAACAGTTTCTATATTGTTTAGTCTCGAAAGGGTTAATTGAATTCAATATATTCACAATCACGTTACTGCTTGCAATTAGATAAAAATTAGAAAATTAAGTTCAAGCAATTCTATTGTGCTCGCCAATCCAAGTTCGAGAATTTCCTACATTAAAAAAAAAGTGCCTTTCTCGCTTAATAAAAGGACACGAGCATTGAAAATCACTCACGACGCGTTTCGTTCGCGGGCGACCGCGGTGACTGTTCAGCAACCGTCCTAGAAGCAGCGCAGGAATTATTGCGGTTCACCGGGCCGTTACGCCGTCGCGTCGTCCCTTTTCTCTTCGTGGCCGCGTGCATTCTCTCCGGGCGTCTATTAACGTCGTCGCGCGAAAAAAAAAACACTACGCGAAAAAGTAATTATAGCCGAGGCCCGGGCAAACGGTAACCGGCGGAAGAAAAGGAGAGAGCGGCCGCGCGACAAAGGACAACCGGTTAGCGCTTGCCATAATTAGGAAATTGCTTCTCGCATGGTAAAAATGTATCGCGGCGAAGAAAGCGCAGAAGGAACTCATTACGGGGAGCGATGCTCGTTGGGCGAGGGAGAGGGAAGACCGGGCAGGAGGTATGACGAAGGATGGTTACGAAGAAGTAGAGAGAACCGGTGGTGGTAGTAGGGATGTGGATGGAAGGGCGACGGTGGAGGAAAGTTGGCTAGAGGGTGGAGGAGGCGAGTATGGTTGGGACGGTGGTGAGTGGAATGGGGAGGGAGGAGAGTTGGGTGGGGTGGGTTGCGTAGCCGTTTTCAAGGGAAAGCGACGCAGAGGTTGCTCACGGGTGGAAAGGAACGAGGCGCGCGAGGGGAAGATCAAAGCACTGGAGATGATTTCATTACGACACGCCACTCGTCTACTACGTTGAAATATCAAAAGAGTGGCGGCCTCATACAAGTACGGCAGTTGTCGGCGCGCGGCTTCGTTCGGCGCGGCGCGGCGCGGCGTGGGCGCGTGTGCAAGTTTTCTGCACAATGCTTTTCTTGTCAGGGCTAAAGAGAAAGGAAAAGCGCGGCAGCGTGCCGCGGCAAGGAGCAGGACGGAACGAAGGAAAAAGCTGCTGCGCGAAAGTAACCCTCGCCGTTTTGATTCTCGAAACCATCTCTCTCTCTCTCTCTCTCTCTCTCTCTCTCTCTCTCTGACTCCCCTTCTTCTTTGCTTCTCTTCTCCCTTTGCCCCAAAGGGAAGAATATTATTAGCTCAAGCTGCTGCCTATTGTCGAAATAAGTTCGACCGAGATATCAGATAAAGATACGCAGCCGATGAATGCAATAAATTCGTTTGACGCCTATGAAATTCAGTTTCACGGTAGGATCGTTCCAATTTTTCATGATTCTTCTATTACGTTTGTTTAATGGTTTGTTGTAGGCTTTGGTATAAGCATGAGTCGCGAAATTAGTAGGAAGAATTTAATTGGTGTACGTGTAGAGAGAAAAAATTTTTTATTGTCTTGCAGTGAAATATTTTGTTTTATATTTTTCAATCAATATTTCAAAAGTTTGCAACATTTGAAATAAATATACAGTTTGAGTTGTTTTAATCACAAATATGATTTAAATAGTAACAAATAAATATCAATATCTTTTATGATATAACATTATTTGTCGAAAAGACATGGTTTTACCCAAAATTGAGAGAGTACTCCAAATTTTTGGGCACTAGTGTACGTATTTATAACGTTTGTAGTCTCTTTTTTAAGAGATTTCTATTACTTTGAATTTTTGATGGCATACAAATTGTCTTTTAACATAATTCTGCGAATTTTTCCTTTGCTCAGATATTTTATAATTTCCCCTTAATTTCAAACATTTAGAAGAACAAAGAATGGTGTAATTTAACATTTTGTTCCTTTTATTGCGTGTGTTGCGCTCTAATTATGACTAATCAACGCCGTAATTATGAGGATTTAATAACACATTTCGCTTTTAGCATTTCTGCTTTAATGATATTGCGTTTCAAGTTTTTCTTAACGACAACATAGCTTCTTATTTAGATCATTCAAGTTAAGTAATTTCATTCACGATAATAGCGTTAGGTGCAATCTCTCAATTATTTGTTCACTTTCACTAAATAAGAAGGATATTATAAAAATTGAATTAAAAGTCAAAACATACAAAGTAAATTTAAGTATAAAACACGTTTTACAATATTTTGCATTAAAGATCGTTGAATTGTTATATCAAATAATATCAATTTAGACAATAGTATTTAGACATTAAATAATTTTAAGTTCTTCAATTGATTTAGGAATTGGCAGTTTGTTAGCTATCAGAGATATTGTTCTTTTTATTTAAACTTATTATTATAAAGATATATATAAATTATTGATTTTTTTAAACAATATAATTATTAGATCAAAAATTTATTGAAAGGAAAAATTTTATTAACGTATTGTTGATATTCTTTTGATTGAAATGAAATCAAACACAATGTAATTTGATTCGTATTTAGTTATTTAACAAAAAATTATAGGCATATATATGCATAATTACAATTTAGTATACAAATTTGACACGTTTATTATATTTATTGAATCTAATACACTTGTAAAAAATTACAAGATTATACATAAACGGAAAATTACTGTTTACCCTCAGCTGATTAACATTTTTCCTGAAAAATAGTGGTTTCTCTTTTATAAAAATTTAAGTTTGTATGTAACGTATCTACATACAAATACAGAAACATACCTACACGAATTCGAAGATTTGTATCCTCTTGTTACTCTAAAGGTTAATTAATTCACATATAATATAATAAATGTATAAAAAACTATCCCATTCGAGGATGATCAATTTAATTTAGTTCAGCACTGAATAGTTATACTCTTAGACAGACACTCATAGTTTTCTACACATATCTTCTAAATTCTATTGATGTTCAATAGCTTCATTTCGTTTGTCAAACTTTATTTAATTGAACCAATTTTTAGTCACAGTTCAATTAAATAAGCCAAATTCTTATTATAAGAAGATAAATAGAGTTCTACTGTATCTTTATCGTCACCGTAACTAAATTTTATCGTGTTTAATATTATGTCTGGTCTTATTTTAATCTTGCCAACACGTTGATGAAATTTTAATGAAAGACTGAGAAGAAACAAATTCATGATTACGTCAGTGTAACTGATCGATACAAAGAGAACATAGATCTTTAAAGGGAAGCCTAGCTATTGCCGTGTCACATTACTCGCTTAACTGGTTCAAGGGGAAACCTTTCCAGTAGTAGGGATAAACCATGAACAATTGACGGGCCGATCTTGCGAACAATTATGAAGTCTCTACTTAATCACAACATCGTTTGCAATTCAAATAATTTGCGAAAACAAAACGCAGGCAAATAACAGTGCTATTTATATGATTTTCATACATACGAGTTCATTTGAATACCAAAACACTTTCTGACTGCTACAATGACATTATAATAAAAATACAACATACGTTTGGAGACCTGAGAACAATCATAAAAGAATAGTTTTATATGTGGAAGACTCAGAAGCCACTCAGTTAAGACACTTCTTTAATTGCATGATTAAAAATGCAAATAGAATAGTTCAGTCATTGCAATATAATCATTATCACTAAACTCGTAAAACTATAATCACTATAGTTATATGATTGAATTTGACAATGACAAGTATGTTAGTCATATTTAATGGAAAATTTTACAGTTGTTTGCTACTGAGCTTTCTATATGTACAGAGATAGGTATTTGCTCTTTTTGAAGAAAAATATTAATTATCTGTAATTATTGAGTGAAATTGATGGAACATGTGCACTGAAATGCAATACTGGAGCAATAATTATACAAAATAAAATTTTTCAGACTGTAAATATATGAATATGTGAGTTTCAAATTTAACAACACCATAGAAATTAATATTTTCAAAAAAGTTACAAAATCATAAATACGGAAATTAAAAAATTGATCATTTCATCCCCCCCGATCTAATACAATATATATTTTCATTGGGAATTATGAAACATTTTAACTTTGATTCTAAAGATACCCAAAAGAAATATCGATTACTAAATCATCGAAAGGGCTGCGTGGCGCAAATAAATACACGTCCAAGCGTAACACCCCGAAAAACAAGATTAGAATATTTAATTTAATTATGAGCTGAAGTAAACGGAATATAAGAACCTGAATTACATTAAATATTCCGGGCGTGCCGCGCCGCTCGGAAAAATATATATATTCGCTGGTAATTCCAGCCTTCCACACGGTGGAGGGCGTACGCGGCGGAATCGCGAAGGATTCTGAAGCAAACGTGGAAAGTTGTTACCAACTGGAAATATGATACTCCGGCCATTGCCGAGAAGTGTATTATCGCCTGCCACGAACTCTACATATTACTCAACTTTCGAAGTTCCGGCTGTAGCGGTTCCAAACTGATAGCAGTTTAGAAAATAATCAGCCAAGCTACGTACGATGTTACACCTACGTTTCTCCTTTCGAACGTGGTCGAGTAGTACGCGCGACTGCGTGACTAATCGTCTCTCCTTGGTGGAGCTCGTTAAACCCTTTGATCGACGAGCAAATTTTTCAGCCCTTTGCCCTTTTAATATCCCTTCTATCCCGGTGCTTCCGGCTCTCTCTCTCTCTCTCTCTCTTTCTTTCTTTCATCCTATTCCGTGACCGTTTATCGTCCACTGGGTCCCTGGCTGCTGTATCCGTTAACAACCGGCGGGCGCGGAGAATTACGCGTCGAAAGGGAAGCCCGCAAGGGACGACGATGCAATTCCGCGGGATTTCGATGGTCCATGGATATCACAAGGCCTCGTCAAATCGATCTGAAACGACGTTTTTAGACCTTTCAGACCCCCTTTTGATCAATGCGCGGTGCGACGATTAGGTTGACAACTGTTGGATTTAAGAAAATATATCGCTCCCTTGCGACGAATGTGACACAACTCGAAGATGACGTGATTTTCGAGTTGTCGCTATAAAACTGTTGCAGAGACAGTCTTTCGTCAATTATGAAAAGATCTTGCAATTTGATCGGTGAAAAGAAATATATTGCCCCTTCTGAATCATGTAACGCTGTATTGCATTTTGTAAGTAGAATTTTGTCTTGGCTGTCATTGTAAACGAATGCACACTGATAAGATAAGAACTGTATTATTTTGAATTGCGATGTTTTCTTAATTAGAAAAATAATATCTGATTTTCGTTTCTTCCGAAGAACATGCTTTTTTGTTATAAGGGAACGGTATATGTATGAATTCATGTGACAAGTGTAACCAATGAAGTATGTTGAGTCAAAGCAATTTTTTTCACAGACTAGATGCTTCGGCATCTATTTATATTGGAATATATCAGAATTTCTAATTTTATTGCTTTTATATATTTTATACATTTTACAATATTTTATATCGTGTTTTGTACTAATTTTGTACTATTCCAGTTTCCTTAAAAAAAGTTACATTATCTTGCAGTATCTGAATTTCTGTAACATTTCTTTTTCTAACACATAAAAAAGTATTCTTGATATTTTTGAAAGCAAAATATGCCACCAGAGCTGCAGATATTTTTTTTTGTTCCAAAAAGACCGTGTGTGTCAATTTGATACATGTATATGTACATCTCACACGTTTTCAAGTCCTTTGACAGACAACGATTTACATTGCTGTCAATTTATATATATGTACATATCACTTTTTTGAAGGTACATATAGGCGTTTGTACTTTGAATATATTTGAAATGAAATTTTATTTTTTTATTATGCTAATTTGATAACCAAAGAAAAAATTAATTAGATGAGAGTTAAATATCTTTACATTGCATTAAATTATGTTTTAAGAAAATTCGATAAATATTTCTGCATTCTTTATAGCATTCCTGTAATAAGCGCCCGATATTTCCACTTCTTCTTTTTACAATCTTCTCGACACCCACTCTGTTCGACGTCGAGTGTCCTTGTGATATTGACAATCTTTCAAATCACTTTATTCGTACTGCTTCGCCATCTACATCGACTGGTAGATAACGCACGATAGAACTACCAATTTATAAGATACTCAAATATCCAAAGATATCTACTTATCCGAATAATTATTCTTTACTCAGATATTTCGTGATGTGTTCAAACTTTAATCAACTCTTTCAACGTATCGTTTGACGAAGACCGCTCATTTATTTTACATTGTCAAAATACCCTCTAATATATTCAGTGACTGACTGACTAAGTAAATGGAGATAACAGTTTCGAAAAGTATTGAAACTCTCGACTATCTCTTGTATTCAAGTATCTTACGGGTGTCTCAAATGTTCAGTTAAAATCACCAGCTCTACCGGTCTTAGCCTTGACGCGCGTATTTCGCTCGTCGGTGACACTCGTGGCAAGAAATTAAAATGCGCGCGCGCGTCCCTGGATGAGTTGGTAATTAAAATGAAATTCGTAAAAAAGAAGCTGGTAGTCGACGTCCCCCGTCCGTAATGGATACAACGTAGCGGGGGGCCATCATAAAATTTTACAAATGAGCGTACCGAAGCGGTGGCTTACGGAGAAAACGGCACAGGGACTCACGGATGGCTACAGGAGCGAGAGGGTGCGTGAGGGGGGGGGGCAGGAAGGGAGGACAGAAATAAAAAAGTAGATAGCAAAAGCGAGAACAAAAAAAGGACACTCGGAACACAGCTACACGCCGCCGCTGTTGTTAGTGTCTGCTCGTCCTCCACCTTCATCATTTCCTCCTCCGCCTCCTCCGGCGTGGTGCACTCGTACCACAGATACAAACAAACAGCGGGTCATACAGGCAAAGTAACAAATGCTGGACATTTACATTTAGCAGCGAGGGTGGCCTTGTCTCCTTCTTCATCCCTCCGCCTTTTTTCTCTCTCTCTCTCCTCCTTTCTCCTTAACGTTATTCCCGCACCATTCGGCTCGCTTGTTCTCCATCGCGTTCTTTCTTTTGTCGCGTGTCGTCTCTCTCTTTTTGACCTGATCCTGTTTCTCTTTCTCTCCCTTTATTCGCGGGTTGCTCGCGTTTAGTAACGAGAGCGCGGGCGCGCGCGCGTGTGTGCGGCTCGGTTGCATTATGTACGGTGGCTCCGTATAGTCCACGGGTTAACACAGCGTCGGCCTTCCCGGCACTTGCAAATTTTCCGCTTTTAAATGTTAATTTCAGCGTAATCGATGGTACTCGCTGGGCCGACGCTACCAGCATGCTCAGCCTGACACCCTCTTTCCCTTTCCGTCCATCGAGCCTCACCATCGTACAACATACTGGTCCAACGCGGTTGCCCTTGTTAAGCGGCGAATCGATAGAACTAAAAACCGTCGAATGTACTCTTGTCAATGCAAATTCCGTCCAAGCGATACTTTCGCGCCGGTTCAGCTCGGTGGAAAGCTGAACCGCTGTGGGGAAATTAGTCGCGTAAATAAAAATTTGCCAATTATTCCGGACACTCCATTTCCTGCCCCGAATGTTCTGCCAGTCTTCTATTTCGTCTTTTGTTGTATTTTACTCAGTCCTTTAAGTGCTCGTCAAAATTATCACTTATTTAAATGAGAAATACATGTGACGAGTTAAGAATACAGTCGTGGATATACATTTTTTGATATTATATATTTATACGGACTGAATACTCAAAGGGTCAAGATTTTACACTTAGCTGTTTATATTGATTTGCTCCGTAAATTGAAAAGCACAGAAAAATGATCAAATAAAAATTTTATTGTATAAATATGATGTAGCATCAAAATAAGAGCAAAAACAAAAATTTTCGCAACAAAGATTAGGGTATTAATATCATAACAACTAGTGATATTCAGTGTAAAAAATCAAATTTTACAAATTCTTGACTTGAAAGAAAAAATAAACTTAGACGTAGAATTTGGATTCAAATTTTCCAATTATAATTACATATGTTACATATATAAGTATAATTACATAATATATATAACGTTTCAATACTTATGATATCATTTAGTTACTATTATTTATCTCAGTTATTATAACTTGTTACATCATGTCATCTGGCTTGAAGGACATTGAAAGGAAAATCACAGAAGTTAATAGAACTTGCCTGTGATGAAAGTTACTTACAAAATAGCTTATGATGTTCACTTAGAACAAGGCAGAATAAAATAGTCAATGTTACTATAACGAAAATAGTACAATTATTTTCAATAAAGTAAATGGAAATAATACCTCATAAACATACAATGGCGGATAAAAGGAAATATAAGAATGAAATTTTATGAAATGAAATGAAATGAAATGTATCGGGAGCAATAAATAAATAGAATAGAAAGTTGAAAGAATTAGGAATCTATAAAGTATATATAAAAATATTTTATGCAAGTATTGAAATATTTTATTATTTACGACAAATGCCGAATATCAAAATTAAAATGTGTGTTAACTCTTGAGCAGCGGCGTGCGTCTCAGAATAGAATGTCGATGAAAAGACGTCTACTACGAAAGTTACTAATTTTTAAATACCAATAAGAAAAAAGAAAGAACAAACTAATTTTAATCTTCCTTTCATTCGCTATTCTAGCGAATTATCCCGCAACTCGTTAATTATAGTCATTTCGCTTGACGTAGGTACAACGTGTATACTCGTATATAACTTCGAGCCAACTCACGCACATATAGTACCCCCACCCTCCCGGTGGATTATAAAATTTCCGTTGTAATATTAATGTATCGTAAGCGTGCATCAGAATTCAACTGGGCCGAGGAAATATCGGCGATAATTAGCGCCATGAAACGAACAACACAGGGTAATTTCGATGTCGTTACACATTCAAGAGCGGCGCGACGACGCGGGTAAGTTCCGATCGCTACTTGCGTAATTCTTAATCGAATCAACGTTGTAAGTGGAAACATGACGTAAAATTGATATGCACGACGTGTGGCAAGCTGGCAGAGTATGCAAAACAGAATCTGGCTAATACTGACAACCGACCTCTACTCATCCGGCGAATTACAGATGTGCTCCGCCGGTTGGTAACTACGAGTGTCCAATTACTTCCCGTTAACCGTCCGATTGTCGTCCATCGCCATGCAGTGATACTTCTACTATCTCGAAATAAGCCGCGCTGCGGCCCGACATTCTGCTTAATATAATTACAAAGTATCGATCCTATCCGGGATACAAGCGGCAAGAGATAGAAGAGAACGAAGGATTGTTAAACGTTTCGGCTAATGCCATTATCCGATCCAGGAGCGCGCGTTTCTATTCCGTTGCACACTCTCGAAATGATCTTTTTCTCCCGCCCTGATGGTAAAAAATTCGCGTTTTTAGTTGTTGGATCGCGTATACCATCGCGTATACCGATGGCAGGAAAGAATTTTGTAAAGGGAAACACGTTGCTTTGAGATTTCGCTTGCTTTCGGATTTACGTTCAAATTGGATTGCTCCGTCTTACATTCGACGGATTCTTGTGTCATTACAAAGCTTTACATCCGAGGTTTCGATGGAAAATAGTGCTTTTATACATATATGAAATATAAAAATCGAGATATTCCGTTTCACAGGGGTAACGTTTCCAACAAAATATTTATGTGGCAATGATGCATAATACATGTATATGATTATATCAATTATTAATTATTAGTAAGTAGTTATTTATAATAGTAACAGTTGGATATTCTCATCTACATATTCCCCAGAAAACAAAAATTCGGATGACGAGGCTTTAGAAGTTATTTCAGTGAATTTATATAAAACTGATAAAAATTTCTATCTTATACAATTCCACGAGCGTTAAATTTACAGTGTCGAGACTAACATTTCCATTTGCGAAGTTTCAAATGAAAAATATCACTCCGATATATTTTATTTATTCTCCGAACAAAAATATTGGAAACTTGAAATATTCAATTTAGCTTGCAATGTAACGCGGAGAAAAATCAACACGCCCGACAGACTATGTAAAAACTTGAAATTCGAAATTACACGGCTCCTTCTACGCAACCTTAACTTTCTTCTATCGTGGCACACTATTCCGAGTTCGTTAGCTCGTTCAGTCTCATCGTCCAGCGAGATATCGAAACGATCGCAGTCCATAAAGCAGCACCGGAAAGTTGAAAACAAAGTGGCAGTACGAAATAAGGCGGCATAAAGCGGAGGGGGTTGCAGGGTCGGCGGTTAGAAGGGAGAGAGTAACACGCGAGGATAAGAGGGTTGGGGTAGAGAGACGGAGGGACTCGTTATGCACGAAACGCATTACTTTTATCTCGAGCAAGCCGAGAGTGGCGCCGAATTGCAATCAATTTTTTGTCTTTCTTTCTCAGCCCCACTCATCGCTCACCCTCTCTCTTCCACCCTTTGCCTTCTTCGCCCCCTTCGCCTGGGCCGGGGCGCGCTCTCTCATTTTATCCGCAGTCCACTCAGTTCCATTCCTTTTGGTTCCGTTCTGAACTGATCCCGTGCCTGGCCTGGGCCGCGTGTTTCGTTCGTTCGTTCGTTCGTTCGTTCGCTCATTCGTTCAGGATGGCTGGCTGGCGTTACCCCGTGCAACCGGAATTTGCATCCCGAATCCCACTATTTGCATTTCAATTCCACGAGACTCTCGCCACCGCCGCTGCCACCGCGCCGCTGCCAAACGGCGGCTACAAACATAAATACGAATCCAAGGGTCCACAAATGACTATATCTCGCATAACTTCACGAACGATTCTGTGTATCCTGATTAGGTCCGGTTACCGCGGACTATACCATTTCCTGCTCCACTTACGTTCGACCGCGGGATTTCGGAATTTCAAGAAGGGAGCCGGGCAATTAAATTCGTCCGCCGCGGTCGGCTTCCATCTTCTATTTTATCGTTTATGCGTTTAGCGTGAACAAACAAATCCTCGTTTGTTTTTTTTTTATTTTAATAAAAATTGAAGTTCAATCCTTTGAGCGTTTAATCTGTAATAGAGTATCGCGAATAATCTGAGACATAGTTAGTTTATTTTATATCGAAGAATGATATACAAGCAAATTAATTAATTTGTTACATGCTTCTCATTCGGCAATAACTTCATATGGTAATTTTAGCAAGTATTCAAAGGGTTAAACATATACAGTGAAGAGGATAACTAAATCAATAATATAGATTATAGATAATGATTTGTAAATCATTCTTTATTGCATAAATTAGAAAGCTTAATTACAGAGATTGATATTAATTACAAAAAATACACACTTTAAAGAAACATTCTACTTAGCATACAAAGTAGCGAATGTGTTAGAAAAAATATTCGTTGATTCAATTTTTATTGTATTTTTTTACCAACCCAGCCCATATTTCACTTGATTATTGTGATATAATCACAATTATACCGTTGTTTGAAGAAACTACTGTATTTCAATACAATCCATGAGGATTTTTAGGCTGAAAAGTATCGCATTCTTACATACAAATGTCTATCGATTCTTGAATAATTGAAGTGAGTTGAAGAATATGGGGAGTAGTTTTTCACAAAAGCATTCAAACATACTTTATAAATATATTACGTGTATTATATAAAACAATGTAAATTTTCGCTAATACTGTAGCGAAATTCAACTAACGTAATTATATCGGTCAAGTATGAAGTGAATCTAAAATTACATAACACATTCATTATGTGAATATAATTACATTAATAAATCTGAATATTCAGTATGATCATCTTGAGATTATTCATATCATATATTGTTTTTTTTTATTAATTATGTTTGCAATAAGTATCTTGTAATTTCTGCGTACATTTTCAGAATTTTTCCAATGTAAACATATGAATAGTATTTTATTACACTATTTACGGAATTCGTCACGATTACTATACAAATTTCGCTAAAATAAATACTTGTCCGATTCAAATGCATTATTTCATGTTTCATCACTACAGTAGAAAATATGTACAATTATCCATTCGTTTTGAAAAAGATTTCTATTTATAAAATTGTATACGAAGGTAAAGTCGAATGAGCTTGAAATTAAATACCAATTGAAATAAAGTCAAGGTATGTTGTGTTTCTTTTTTCTTTTCAGTATTATAGCTGGAAAGCACGGTTCTCTGTTCGTTGAATCATACGCTGAAATTTATTTATCGAGAATTCCATTAAAGTTTAATATAGCGTGTATTTAAAATAACCGTGTTTCCATTGCATTTGTTTTTGCATCTAAATATCTTTATAATGACCGGCTGAAACGCATTAAACACAATAAAATTTGAACAAAAAAGTGAACGATCTATAGTGTACTGTTATAAATATTTCTCGTATCTTTGCGAATATTACTGTATCACGAATAATGCTGCGAGTACTGGAAAAATTGATCTATTAATAATGTTGAATTGATATCATAATTATTGCTTCGAAATTATAACTGCTTATTTCATAGCCTTCTTTTTTGTATTAAAATTTGTAAGAAAAAAGTTCTGTTTTAACAATAGAAATATCAAAGTAGTCGAAATGACCAATTTTTTATAAAAATTTTATAAAATATAAGATTACAATTAATTCATTTTCAAATATTTCAATGATTTTTCGTAAAATTTAGAAACAGAAGTTGACGTTTTGTTATATTATAAACTTTTTCTTATTCATTGAACTTTCATTTCTCTAATACAACTCTTCTAATCTTAGTCATTGGTACTTTTAACATTAATTAATCGAAATCTCTAAACAAACAAATTTATATTTTTTGAAGTTTAATTAAAAAAATGATAACTGCTAGAAAACTGTTTCATATATCAATATTACAGGAAGCACGACACTTCATGCAATTCTTCTTGTAGTTTTAGATTTTCTATAAATGTATAAAAATTCATTGTTCAATAATTCGCAATTCATTGAGCAATTTATTAAATTGTGAACGAAAATAATTAAATGAACTTCATTTATATTTACATGATAAGTATTGATTAATTAAAACTTTTAATTTTTCTGTATTACTAGTACTCGATTTTTATTTTTTATTACACTGTATTACACTGTATCACATGTATTGAAAAAAACATATTATTTTCTCTGCAATCCTTAGAATTTAAAGGGATAATAAGGGAGAATATAACTCGAATAACAGCGCGTCATTAAATATGCGCGGTCATTGGACTATATGAAAGAGAAGCTTTTATAGTGACTAATATGAAGAGTTTTACTTGTACCCACTTCGTATTCAATGATATACGTATATATAAACAAACCTCTACAAATAAGTATATTTCATTAAAAGCTTGAACATTTCTTTTTAAATGAATTGAAATTGCCAACCTGTAGATTCTTTAACTTTGAATTCATTTATACTTTAAATTACGTATACTGTATTACGTAATGAAACTTTTAATAATTTTTGTAATATAACAAGTGCAATAACTCTTTAAAACTTGAATTAGATATGTGTAAATAATGAAATTAACATAAAATTTTGTTAATAAAATGTTTAACACATCAAGAAAATTAATTTAAAGAATATAATTATGTAATTGTTTCGAAAATGTTTATAAATTTTTATAAACTCTTGTATTAATGATGTCTTGTTTTGCCACATGCAAAGTATTGATGGTTTCAATTTAAAGAATTTAATTTTAATTCAAATTTTACAATATAGTTCTTTTAAATCGAAACTTTAATTAATATCACAAGCAAGGGGTGGATATGAACATTAAATATTACATCGCTGTCAATAGGATTTCGTTTTGTTCGTATCCTACATTTATTAATCTTTACTTTAAACAATTGAAATTCTGTTCAATTCACAGAAGTTGACAATTCTTGTCAATTCAAGTTTACCTTTCTTTTTAAATAGGAAACCTAGTTCCCACCAACAGCTTGTTCCAGTATTAAGAAGAATTTTCCAAGTTGGTTTCAATTAAATAGACATTAAACAACGACTGTAATAAAGATAGAATTACATCGCTATCAATGGAACAACATTCGATACTCTACGTGTCACGCGAATTTTCATTTTGCGAAACGAAGTACGACGTAATCCACCGATCCGATCTAAAACTCCCGCGTCGCGTCGAACGCCTCGGTTGGCTGCGATCGAACGCGGCGTCCGGTGGAACTGCGGGTCGCGCCGCGGCAAAAACGTTAATGCGACGTCTTCCCCAACGTGCGCGCCTCCAAGTACATCCGGTGATTTATCTACGCTGATACACGATAGTAACCGCGTACACCGCATCAGTGTAACTAACCCCTTCACTCTGGAGAGCCCCTAAGGCGATGCTCTCTTCGACGTTCACGCTCGGATCGATCACATGTGCAACCGTGTCTCTCTCTCTCTCTCTCTCCTCTCTCCACTCTCCTCTCTTCTCTCTCTTCCATCCAGCCGCTGTTATCCGTCTGTCTCACTTTCACGTGCATCAAGTTGGTCGATCGTGATCGTCAAAGGGTCGCTCACTCGTAATCAGTCGTGCGAGGGCTCACGCACGTCCTATCGCGACTATCGGGGTCGTTAACCCCCCACCCTCTAAATCGTTCAACCCTCCACCAACACCACACTCCACCTCCTCGAACCCGTGTACACCTTCCTAACCGCCATCCTCCTCCTCGAACCTTGCTCCATCTCCTTCTGCCGCTACTTCCCTCTACTCTTCCACGAACGATGCACACGATCTCTCTGCAACAACATGCAGGCACTCGTTCAAAGGCGTTGGCCGTGTGCTCTCTGAAAGCCCGTTTCACGGGCAGCTGAATCTCAGGTGAGACGTGAACGGACACGAGAAAATACCGGTATATAGGCAAGAAGGAAAATAAGGACCGTGGAGCAGGTATTCGTGCGTGTCGAACGCCTTTCTGGATTTTGAATCATGACGCTTGCTTCCTTCGGCTGCCGTCTACTCTTTGATCTTTAGACACGTCGTTTATCGATGAGACGGTTATTTAGTTTTTTTCTTTCTTTCTTTTTGACGCTTCTTAATGGGAGAAGAAATGGCGAAGATGTATGGTAATAAGAGACGAGAGTTGTGAGGATTTTGATAAATGGGTCAGCGAGTTTCTACGAGAATGCTAGTGATTACCAAAGTTTTACATCATCTACAATGACATGGCAAGCAGATAGTGTAACTCACTATATAAGGTTAAGTGTGCAGAGCGTGTTTGTTCTAGTGACCAGAAAGCTGATCAGTCAGCTGTTTCCTTACGTGATGTCACATTTGTTTTACTCAGTTAATTGAATAGCCAGCTACGTTGCAATCTGAAGTTGCTCCTTTTATTTCAGAGTGGCTGACTTTCTCATCCGTCGCAAAATTCGCGACAGCAAAGATCCAAATTTATGGCACGTCGAACGTCTTTCTGAATTTCGAATCGGGTCACTTAAGATCGTCACTTGCATATACTTTTCTTTTTCATCTGTTTCTTCATCGAAAAACGAATAGAGAGAAAACACCGTGACAAAAGATAAAGGTTATGGGGGTTTTGGTAAATAGGTCAGTTTCTACGAGCGCACTATAATCACGATGGCTATCAAAGTTTATCGTAGTTATCGGTCAATAATTAACCGTATTATTGCTAGGTCATCAAATTCGGCTATCGCTGGCCATTAATAGCTGGCCGATTTAGGTCTAGTTGCAAATTTTCTGTTATCTCCGTTAATATGGAGTTTAATTTGCTGCTTGTGTTTCGCAGTATCCTCGTTAGGCGTTCGTTACCGTGTTATTTTCTGTCTTTAATGATAGTTGTAAATAGAGATGATTATGTAGAATGAGAGCTTAATGAGTACACATATTGAAACGGGAGATTATATTGGAATTGGAGGATTTACGGATGAAGAACTAACGAGATGTAAAATTGTCTATTGGAAAATGGTTATTGACTCTGGCTAACTTTGATTATCAGTTGTCGTCATTATTTTTCGTTTGATAGAATTTTAATACTGTTCCATTCTCTCAGGAGATGTTCAGAGTTAGTTTCAAATATTTCGCAGTTTGATAAAACGTTTCTCTTTTTTAATTGTAATTTTTAAGTAATCGTAATAATTTTTCATCTGAATAATAATAAACGTTGATTTATTCAATTTATTGGCATGTAACAATCAGATTCAATTCAATTAATAAATTATTATAACCACTGCTGGCATAAGTTCAATGGTACTTTCTACTACTTTCTTAAATTTAATATAATTTTTATTCACGTTTACAGAATATATTTATTTGTTTTGGATGTACAATCTTTTATGAAATAAGTTTAAATAATAAAATTATTATATAATCTCAGAATTATATTCTTCATATATATTGGTTATAAATAATGTTGATAGATTAATGTGTTTTTATAATTTACATTTCATTCATATGTTATTAGCTTGTAAACCAAATTTTAGTACTTTGATGTACAAATATTTAAATATTTAAAATAATGTTGAAATTTAGTTTACAATAGATTTTGTTTCATTCAGTAATTCATATATATTTATGAAAATTTGAAATATAGAACTTTATAAATAAAATTAAGGGTATTACTTCTTGCATCTTGCTTGAGTATCCAAACAACCAACTTACAATCTCTGACTAAATAAATTCAAGTTCAAACAAATAACAATTTAATTGAAACAAATTCATTTTCATAAAACAGCACGAAACCTCATTTATTTTTAATAGCAGAAGTTAAATATTATTCATTCGAGACTGTTGTTAAAAATTACTGGAAATTACGCGATTCTATTTTTCTGTTTTTCCCACTGTTGTCTTAAGAGAGAAAGGTTCGCAGTGAGACACCGAGAACGCCGGCAGTAGATTGCAAATGAGAACTTCAGCGATGACTGTATTTCTTTACCGAGGTTTTTAATCCCGCGGGCAACGCGATGCCTGTTTAACGTCCAGAGATCCAGAGCTCTCTCCACGTTTTGCCGCTTCTTTCGTGATTCTCTGCGTCTCATCTTTTTCTCCTTAGTCTCTTTTCACCGACCGTTTGACTATGTTGTATCTCGGATTGCTTGCGTGTAAAATTGTTGGAATGACAATGCGCGAATTGCGTCGTCTGAAATAGATCGCGCGCTCTAACGTACATTCACGACGTGCGTTCGACTTTATGAAAATCGACAAATGCTCACGTTGAATTATTCGAGGACGGATGAACCAAAGGAAGGATTATTCGAGATTGACTATTTCGTGAATATTTCGAAATTGTGTCGCTCATTTGCCAAGTCGAGTAACTCCTTGAAACAAAGAATAGAGAAATTGATAAAATAATTTCTTTTTTTAATTCCATTTATTTGAACTCCGTAATTCCTATTATTAGAACAAGAAACCACTATTGGAGACGGAGATCAATGAATCTTTTAATTATATAAATTTATACATTATGTATTTGTTTCTAAACAAGTTCGTATAAGCGGAATTGTATTGTAGCATTATTGAATAATTGTGGATCAATTAAAAAAAATTGACATTCTTTGAATTTTAGTATGATTTTTCAAAAATTTTGTTACATTCTTCTGATTGTGTCTGTTGGAAATTGTTGAATTTCAATGTCTGCGATGGTGTTTGATAGATATACATTACACATGTATATAAATAAAAATAATAACGATCACAAAGTTTGTATTTGAATTTTATTGTTATCGAAAAAATAAAACTACAAGTATAAAAGGTTTCATACTGCTTTGCGAATGGTAAAAAATCATTGATAATTAATAATTAAATATTGAATCTATAGACAAGGGAGTGTTAAGAGTTACTCTGTACATATAATATAAGTTAGCACAAGTATATTTACTAGCAACCTATAAAAGTTAGAAGAAAAAGTAAATTTATTTCTGTAAGCGTGTAAAATGTAAATGATCGAGAAAACAGTGATCACATTCTTAATAGGAAAGTATTAACAAAAATAAGAAGAAAAGCACTGAAATTCGAAATAACCGCAAACGTATAGAGTCGCTGCCATAACTCTTCCTTTCTTTTTTCAATGGATCGTTGTCGCGGGAATTGATTGATGAAATGAGAATCGAAATGAAAGAGAGAAACGAGAGACACTGAACATAGAATAAAAGATATCGCGCATTGAAAGCATTAATACGAGAGATAAAAATGTTCGAAGTCACGAGAGAAATTCAAAGTTTAAAGAACGTGTTTTATTTGAACTGGTTTTTAATTAACTTCGAAGAGAAAGGGATTAAGAAAAAATTATTGGAAATTCAGAATGCCAGAGATAATTTAATTCTATTTTTAATTATAAAACATATTGAAAAAGTTTTAAATTTATATTTTGTAGACACACAATATATATAATATTATTATAATAATTAGTTAACTATCAGAAAAATATAATAGATTGATATTAAAAATATTACATGGAAAAGAATTCTTATACTAAGAATTTACTCATTTCATTTGTTGCAATCCAATATGTCAGCACATATGTCTGATCTGAAGTTATATTTCTTTAATTTCATCTTAATATGGTACAGTTAATAAATATTAATAAAAAGAATAGTTAATGTTATAATAATTAGAATGGCTGAATGATGATCTACAGAATGACTATGTATTTCTGTTCATTATTGGAACAGAAAAATTGAAATACAGAGAACATTGAATTATAATGAAAAGCTTACGCGAAATTCATGGCTTATCAGCTATTTATTAGAAATGAATATACAGAAAATTAATAATAATAAATCGTCAATCGTCAACCATAACTGTTTGAAACGAATTGCGCTAACGACGTTATTTCACTAAGTGTTCAACTGTTGTAAGTGTTCAACTATTACTAACAGGTATACCTAAATTGTTCGAAGATCTGAAGATGAAACAGATATCTGTTAGCTAAACCCTCTTCGTAATTCAGATTCCGTAATTCAGATCGCCGTGCTCATGTTTACAATAATAACGCGTCTCTCGTTCCGACCAGGTATTCTATATATGTACATATATAAGCAACAAGCCAAAGCAATTATAGTAACTCGGGCATCGTCGTTGTTATGCCAGATGCTCGTCGTACTCCATTACATTGATTAGTAACGAGAGCCACGTAACCTTCGTGATTACCACTGATCATTGATCTACCAATTTCGATGTAACCGATATGTCAAGAACTTCGTATACAATCAACGTGGTACCATCAAGGATGTAATTCTCTTTCGATCATATCTGTACTATTGCTCCTTCTACTGCCGGGATGACATTAGTCAGAAGTAACGGATAGTGACGTTGCCTAATCGCAGCTATACACTCGACGTTAGAAATATACTTGTTTGTTGATAATTTATTTATTATTTTTTTCACAAAAAATTATATGCCATATCTTTTATTTGCTTTTGCATGTAGAATAATTGCATGTCAAGAAAGAACATTTAATATTCATTGATAGTTGTTAATTATTAGACAGACTTTCAATTTTAGTTTAATAGTTGAATTTATTAGAGTTTAATAAATGGAAGTAAATTTTTCTTTACAGTATTAAAAATATAATGTATTACAGACAATGGAGGATTATATAAATCCTCAAATAACATATAACACAATTGTTAATAGAATCCTATAGTTAGTACTAGTTTTTTTTTTGGTGTTAAGTGTGTTTTAGAACTTACAATATTATATTCTGGACGCATTAATGTTAGAAACGCAATAATAAAAATAAAAATTTATTTCTCCAGGTTGTGAAATTGGAAGTCGATTGAACGTATAATATAACTATTAATTTACATATATTATTATGTAACATATAAAACAACTATATTAATTTAATTTATCGATTTACTAATTTGAAATTGAAACAATCCCAATACTCCGTTTAAGGATCAGAAGGTTAATATGAATATCATCAGTCTCTTTGTATTTTTTATCGAACAAGAAACTATCCTATTTTAGAAAAATTGTAACTTCTTAGGAAATTATTTATGTCTGTGACATTTAATTTCATAGAATTTGTCAATATTATTTTGGATAATTGGAGCAGCGTTTATATAACAAATTAAAACTCTACGACAGCAAAAATTGTATGACAGATAATTTTTCCACTATGCGACGTCTACAATGGAGAAGTGACATCGTAAAATCTCGCTGACTTTTGTCACCTCTGATCTCCGGAGCTTAAATTGCACGATGTCATTAAACGCGAGCAGATATCGCACACATTTGAAAATATTCGCCGGCAAGTTTAATTAGGACACGTTTCCCCGAAGTGGCAGAATTACGTTTGTACGGCGCTTAGCAAATATTACGGTGCACAATCCCTTCATAAATATTCCCGAGCCGCGATAAACTAGCACACGAGTTTCTTTCGATCAAACCTAATTCGTGCGACCTACAAATTTCCGTGGCGTTAATTAATTCCCACGCACGCGAATGAAAGGACGAAGAGAAAAAAAAGAAAAACAGGGGGGAAAAAGGAAACGTCCGCGATAAAGAAACGCACTGAGAAGTAATTTAATCATTCGTGTTGCGCGTAGCTACAGTTGCACGCGAGGCTGGAATAACGCACGGAAATAAAGAATGATCGAGCATTTCAGCCACCGCCAGCGTTCGAGCAATCAAAACGATCGTATTTCCTTGGACGCGATTGCAACCGTTCACGAGTTTTCCAACGACGACACGGCTAACCTTTGTCTACGGGATATATTTCCTAGTTTGCGAGGATCTGATATCTCCTGTGGGACAGGGACTGCGAAGCACCTGCTTGCTCCCAAGATGGTCTTAACACAATACCAGCCGCGCTTCTGCTAGCTTCAAATAGCTCGTTCCGCGCGCTGGTAAACTACCCATACAAATGGTAAACTCAAATAAATCATGAACCTGTGAAGAGGCTGCGGGTTGCGTTCATTAAAAAATTCATCGAGTCGGTACGCGCGGCCATTGAATCGGGCAACAGCCGGAGCAGCAGCTGGCTGCGTGACGAACGAACGCCATGGGAATTCCGCCGAACCGGCCGTAATTGGAAACTGATTTGTATTCCGAGCTTTAAGATAATCACACGTTGCAATAGGTATTCACGCGGCAGCTTCTAATTAATTGCCGGCCGTGTATGCGTATCATTTGTAATTGTTTACCTTCGCCACTTTAATTATTAATTATAACGAACAAGCTGCCGGGCAAGTTTCATTTAATTGGATACGTCCACGCTCGATATGAAGTTGTCCGAGGGGGAAGTGGTTGCGGCGGCTCTTGCGAAATTCTCTGCGCATCGATTAATAGTTACCTGGAATTTTAAGTTTGCTCGACACGCTGCAACAACTGGGGTAATTTTTGAAGTAACTTTCATCGGGCGTTGGCAAGAATTCTGTTAAGAATTTACAATCGCTGGAAATCGTGCGACGCCGCGGGGGCGATCATCGATCACCGAGTACTGAAGATCACATGGTGCTGCTACGGTAGTATCGTGGCTTATTAACCGTTGAAAATTACATGACGCCACAATAGCGTCATCGATCACCAACCGCTGAATATCATATAATGCCACGGTAGCTTCGTGTCATCAATCACCAACCTCTGAAAATCGTATGAAGTCGTAGTGGAGTTGAAAAGGTGTATTGTCTTCTGTGTCTCGAAAAAATTTATATTGCACAACTTTGCAATATTGCGCAACAATACAGTTTTTAATTTAAGTTTCTTTCGCATCTCAAGGTGAAATTTCTTACAAATGTCAGAAATCTTTATCACGCGAAAGAGGATTCTCTGAATCTAAGAGACGATAGCGTAATCGACAAGCATACGCTTCAACTCTCAATTTGGAAGTTGCGCATTCACATATTTATATAATTGCACTTTATTGAAAAAACGCCAAATGAATGATTTATAACGATTATCAGTTGTCAGATTTTCGTTTACTTATAAAAGAAGAATCGCAAATATCTTTGATTGGAACATATCAAGACTCTCATAAGAAATCTTATATTTATATAATTTTATGAGTACTTGCAATAATGTGAAAAGTAAATTTTTTTTTTTAGTGTTTTCTGGAATCATCTTTTGGACTATTAATGCAAAGTTTCAAAATTTTTTAAATTGTACTTTCCTTATTGGTACTGAAAAATCATGTGACACTGTTATCAATTACTATATACTGAGAAATTGTATGACTTAACAACAGTAACCAATTTTTATAGTATCAGTGCGGAAAAAAACGTAACAAAATCACAACGCGCGTGCACGAAAACGCGTGTATGCACGCAAACTTCCTCCTCCCTCTCTCCCCCCTCTCCCCCGTTGAAACTTCGTCGCGTGGTAACATCCCGACCGATCTATTCGAAATCACACTTTTTCAGTCGTCGTTTCAACAGCGTAACCTGCAATAACCAGATAATAGTTAGCCGAGATCCGAATTTATTTCGTTAGTGCACAGTTGGCTTTCAGCGTTCAATGATAATAGGATAATCGATGAAACTGTCACCTCGTACAAGAGGCGGTACCGATAGGCGGGATTCTGGCGTATTTCAACGAGACAAACCGAAGCCACAGTACGCAGCGTTAAATAATTGCTTGGTATCCGTTCGATTCTCGAGGGTGATTCGAATGGCGGGATTGTCGATGGACCGGGGTGAAGCGAGGCTGCTCGAAATGGAAAACCACGAAAAAAATTGAAGCAACAAAGAGACCGAACAGAGAGAGGACTGGCGGCGGGAGGGCAGAGGTGGAGGTGAAGGGGGAGGGGGAGGGGGTGGCTGAACGTGGGAAAGGGTGCGACACACGAACGGAGGTGGACAGGGAGGGATGAGATAGAGCGAGAAGGAGGGAGGCTGGGGGATATCAGGTTGGAAGAACAGAGAGATCGGCGATAAACGAATCAACGATCGTCAGCCACAGGCTGACCGCCGACCGCGCCCCGACGCTCAGCGCCAACGAGAAATTGAAAATGGAAATGTTTAATTGCCCGAAAACACGATGCCGCTCTCCACCGCGTCGTTTTATATTTTTCGCCACTTCCACGATGCCGCCCGTGTACGAACCGATCGTGTGTTTTACCAAAGGGCACGTTTGTTTATTACTGGGCAAACTGCTTCGTACTTTTAAACGTCGAACGTATTTCGTCGTATTTGTAATTTCGAACGTTGCGTGTTCGCCGAAAGGGTGCGTTCTGTTTGAGAAAATGATTGATATTAATTTATATATATATATATATATAGAGAGAGAGAGAGAAAGTAGGATATAAAGCATTGCAATTTGTAAAAATATTAAATTAGTAGTCAATATTCGTAGTGTAACGAGAGAAGAGCGTTCTAGAATACACGAATAGATGAATATGTATTTGATTTGCAGTGTCGAAGGATTGAAGAAAGAATATTTGGACTTATCGTATGAACAAAGGACAAATAAAATTTTGATTCGACTGATTGTTTCTTTCCTTTTCGGATAAATGCACGAAAAGTTCCAAAATGCAAAATTTCGCGCAACAATATATGCGTCTTTGCAAAAATAATTCCACTTGGAAACGTTCCTTTTCTTTTAGCATTTTATATTTAGTTCATAAATTACGATACTTCTTAATTATATTTAATCATATTTAATTTATATCACGTAAGATACAATAAGAAAGTTGGAGATAGTTTAAAATTAAATAACATCGGTATAAAGTATCTGCAAGTATAAAATGAAATCAATTCAACTAGAAGTGAATCGAACGAAAACACAAATCGAATCAAAAAAGGAAGAACGTCAACCTCTTTTATACAACGTACCCTTGTTCCCATTCGAAGAACCCGCCATTAATCAAGCGTGAAAGTAGTTTAAGTACCCGTTGTGCGTTTTATATCGCTCTGTGCTCGCTGTTGCCAATTTCTACAAGTTTGATCGAGAATTTATCCGTTCTATCATTCACGGATAATAGATGGGGAACGTTGGCCCGTTGCATCGTGATAAATAGGATGCAAGGATAGCCGAAGAGAATCGATGGAAGACGTCAGGTAAGATAGAGGGGCTTCTCGTGAAATTGCCATAGACACGAGAAATGTGACGAAAGCTGACGACGAAGCCGACCTTCCTCCCCTCCCGCTATCTCCGAGCGAGGGTTAAACGTGGAAAATCTTATTATTTCCTCTCGGAAAGCAACGGTCACGAAGAGCAACCGGAGGCTGGCATCCAATCCCCTCTTGTATTTCCTCCCTTCGCATCAAAGCGTGCCACGAGTGCCACGTTCTACGGAATACCATTCGAGTTAATTAACCGCTGCAGAAAAGCTCGTGTTTCCCTGCAGTTTAGCTGCACCTATTTGCATGTAGAAGTTCATATCGCGAACCACCGGGGTCGTTGGAACGCTTTTTGTATAGGCGAGAAAAGAAATCTCTAGACAGGTATGCTTGATATCTGCCTCGTTGCTTAGAAGGAAATTACGAGAGGGGCCAGTTTCGTAATTTACGCTGAACTGAACTTGAATTTCGTTGGGAAATTTGAATACCTTGCCCGGTTACTTTTACGTGAAAGCTATGTAATTTATAAAGGGTAATTTAGAAATTGAGATAAGATATTTTGTTGAAACGAAACACGCGTGGAAAAGTAATTTCATTGCAATTTTATTTTTCTTTTATTTCGTAGTTTTATTGTAATTTCATTCTTATCATTTCGAATGAAATAAACATGTCTTGACGCATTTTTCTGGAAAAAGAATACTATAATAATGAATTTCAATGCTATAAAACATTTTTTACTTAAAGAAGAGATTATCTCTTTTAAAATTTTTGAAGAGCAGTATAAGGAACGACAAAACTCTTCATTAAAATACTATAAAATGAATGATAAAAACGAAAAAAAATTTTGGAGGAAGAAGTTCTGTAATTCACGAAGACAGAATATGAAACTGTAGAATAAAGATTGCCGAGGTATGTAAATAATTTCGTTTACGTGAAAATGCAGTTTGAAAATTCATCAAATACCTGTTCTTCAATACTATTCCGCTGTTCGTTTCAATTTATTCTAACAATTTGTGAAATAATTAAATGAATTTGAAAAGTTCACATTCTATTTTATTACACTACTACACTTGATTATCGAATAATAAAAATACGAAAATAGTAAAATGTACGTAATAAATACTATCAACCGAGGGGTAATTTTATTATATAATATACGCGAAGATTAGTCGAGAAGAAAAAATAATATTTAAGATTTTCGTTTTCGAGAAAATCAAGAAAAATAAAACGTGCTTAATAAATTTTGAATCTTGAAATCTGAATTTGAGTATATTTGTCATACATCTTTAAATCCTTCTTTATATATAATAATATACTCAGAATTATAATGTATACAGAATATAAACTGCCAATTGTATGATCTCTATGATATATATCTTCATTCCTAAACTTATTTTAATCCCTCTGAAAGAATATAAATATTATAAATATTTAAAGTATGTTTTAATTTTAATTCTCAATGGTAACTATCATTCAACTATGGTATACAATATATCTATACCATGTATACCATACGAATTGTATAATTAATCTGCGGTGTTTGTTTTCCATACTGATATTGCAACGTGTATGTGTGTTTAACAACTACAAATTACACATCTCATCAATTTAATTACCAAATAATCTACAAGTCAATTGGAAGACTATTTTTTTTTATTTCAACATTGTGGAAACTAAACTAACTGATTTTTTCGTTTTACCTGACTCTGTATTTACCAGCATAGTGCAACGCAGTGTAATGTTTACACGATTATTTGAATTACAAACCACCACGTAGGACTGTGGGGGGGAAAAAAAACGAGAGCGAGATTTTTGAAACAGACGTTGCTTTTCGACGGATTCGTTTCAAATTTACACTTAGAGACCATTGTTCAAAAGGGACGGCATTATGTTCTTTATCTAGAAGTTTACATTCGCAAGGAAGCGTATTTTGAAACGGTGTTTGTACAGTCACGTTGGGCCAATGTATGCACGGGTAGCTGAAACGTAGCTTGAAACGTAACGTTACTAGGCACCTTTGTCGAGTCTGGCCTGTGAAGCCTTCCGGTGCCTCGTTATCTTTTTATCTGGTACTCGTCCCACCCTTCTTCTGGAAAGAGAGGGACGAAAGGGAAGAAGGAAGGGAGGAGTCAGGCGAGCGCACATGAGACACCCACATTAATTATTTTTCTTCGTCCTTTTGTTTTTTTCCCAGTCTCGCGACCCTTACCGTGCCCGCCATTTTGCGAGACGTCACTGACCGCAGATATCTAGCTGAAATGCGCGTAGATTTTTTCCTTAAACGGATTGCTCGCCTTCGTCGAAATGTCCAAAAATTCGCGACCAACAAGTACAGCGAAAACGGTGGAAAATTGTTCGTGTGCCGAATTGTTGCAAGCAGACCGCAAAAGTTTGTGCAATTTGAGATTTTTAACAATGCATCTTAAAAAAAGATCTAAACAATAATATATTTTGTATGTTTTTGCATTCTTAAATTTGAACGTATGAAAATTATAAAGAAACTATCTTTGTTTTAGTCCTAATCTAAGTAAGGGCATTTTTATTTTCGAAAATTGTAAAACCTCAAACGTGTCTGAAAATATTGAAAATTTTCTTTCGCAATTAAATCCACTATGACCTTAAAAACTGAAATCCCCTCTTTGCAATGATTCCTTAAAACTTGTACGAATTTTATTCGTCATTTTATTGAATTTTGAATAGTAGGATTGAACAATAAAAATCCAAAAAATATTAACATTTCATCGTCTAATCCTAATGATCAAAGTCCAATGAAATAATGAAAAGAATCGTTTAGCAAGTTTTAAACAATGCAGAGAAAATTTCAATCTTCAATTTCCGGGATGAATCTAGGCTCAAAAAAGAAAGTGTCGAATATTTTTGAACATGTTTGAATTTTTTAAATTCTCAAAAATAAATATCTTTACTTTTCCATCCGCTACATGATGTATCGTCTTTAAAGAAGACAAACTCAGGACTGTCAAAGTAGAAACTTTAAGCTTTAAAATGAGATCGAACGGATTGTTATGCAATTTTCTTTCACGAAGTTATAATAGTTTAAACTATCAATAATTTTCAACATCGATAGTGGCACGACATTACGAGTACATGTTCTTCACTATCTGTGTACTCGTGACGTAGATGAATATTTTACGCATTGTTAATAGTTTAACGAGTGTCTCAGTTTCTAATTTGTATTGATTGGTACATTGTTGATGAAAGCAATTCTGAATTACTTATGAGCTATCGAATTTAATCCGTATTTTGAGTCTCATTATAGACGTGTGAATTTACGAGTTTAATATCGTTAAATGATATTTTCGTATTTACTTCCAAAGATAAAGTTAACGATCATAATTTGTGAATGTTTATTTGCTACAAGTATGTATGTTGAAATAATGCACGTTATGAAACTTCGTTAGAATTAGTTACCATTTCCGTGAAGTTTCAGCCAATGTGTTCTGTTATTCGAACAAACAATTCATCTTTCTCTATTTGATTCTAAAACCATTATTATCATTCTTAATTCTTATTAATATTAATTCTTTTTTTATTCTAGAATATATGAATTAACTTGACTAATGAATATATAGTGGCGGGCAAAAAAGATTTTAAACTGATTCGTATATATATAATACAGAATGAAATTAATAATTTTCATGTCAGACATTTTTTTTACTTGGAACATATTACTATATTTATTTAATATTCTTGTTCCACGTAATTCTATGTGATAAAATTATGAATTTTGTCATAGTATTTGAATTTTAAAATTTTTTCCACTATATTATATTATATTATCAGTACTTTCTCATTTTTAAAACGTATTATGGTTTTATCTTATTTTCATTTAACTTCTTTAATCAACACTGATTATCATAATAATTATTGTAATGCAGATATTTACGAATATTCGCATTTTTGCAAATATAATTTAGAAAATGGCACTTAAATACAACATTTCTTTATCTATTAAAAAGTACTTCACGTATTATGTTCATTCTTGTATTTTGTATTTCAGAATTTAAATACCTAAAAATCCATACAAAAATCTTTTTAATTATTAACCCAATTTCGTTAATACAGTATTTCATTTCCTATTTTTTTTTCGGTCAATTTACATTGCAAAAGATCATAAAAAATTTTTTTTTTCTTGTTGCGCCTATGAAAGTAAATTCCAAATATTTCTCTATCGTTATATTTTCGATCGAAGCTCTACAATTTTAGAAAATATAAAGGAATCCAAGTATTTATAATATTGCGATAAATTATTGTTTGTTCATTAATTGATCCCGAGAAGAATCTTCTGGCCAAGAAACGAGCAAGCTGTTAGATTGAAGCGCGATAAATAACGCAATGTCGCTAAACTAACCGTACTTTAATCAGCAATTATCTTCCGGCGAATGGTCTAAACGGCAACGGTTATGCCGTAAGATGCAGCCAGGCAGAGACATTTTTGAGTTCGACGGCATCCGTAAGCCTTTCACGTTCGAGAAGCGCATTCTGCAACGTGTCTTCAATTTTATCTAATAAAATGGAACCTAGCGCCTTGTTAAGCCACCCTTTGGCGCTTGCTAGTAAATTAATGAGCTCACTGCAACACTACACCGTGCAAACCCTTATACCGTCCCAACCACCCCCGTACTTCCTACCTGCCCCTTTACTCCGTTGCCAGTCGCTCTACTCGCTCTACTCGCTCTCCTCGGTCTACTCTCGAAACCAGCATTAAATCATACATCAGCGCACGATGTGGCGGATGACGAGAAGAGGAACGGGTCTGGAGAAGAGTAAAACGGGAAATGCTACTGGGGTGGAGGGGGTGTCGCGTATCCTAGTAACCATCACGTGGAGAGGCCAGACTTTGATAGGGTTTACAAGAAAACGCCATAAAGTATTTCCGACCGAATTATTATTACTATTATTATTATTGCTTTTGTTATGCATCATCATTATTATTATTATTATTATTGTTTTTGTCGTTGAAAAATATTTCGTAGACAGAGGCAGTTGTTATCTTTGTTGTCCATAAAGTTGTAGTATAATTGTTTAGTGAGATTCAATTATTATTTATTAGATTGTGGATTTCTATGCAGTTTCTATAGACTAGTTTAAAGAAATAGAAAATAGATATATCTTCGTTCAAAAGTTCTAGAATAAGTACTATTTTTGTTTCGACATTGAAAAACATTGAAATGATAAAAATCTATAAGCTATTGACGCATTAACAATTGTATTATAAAATACACACGCATTTTATCATTTACGTAAACATTGAATGGTAAGAATGTAAAGTATTTGAAAACTTTTGGACAGTAATGCATGTATATAATATTACATATGCTATATTTGTTTCATCCATTAAAGATTATAATAAATATTTTATTTTTTTACTGTCCTTTTTAGGTGTTTTACATATATTTCGTGTAAGCTTTCGTCTAAATTTATAAAAATCCGCAGTTTAACCATGATCAGATTGGTCAAAATTGAAACGAATTTAAAAATATGTATAGAAATAAATAAATGTATATAAATCTTGATTTATTTAAATTATATTATTTAAATATTAAGTTCAAGTACATATATCAATAAGTTTCAATATTCAGTAAAACTATCCTTAATTTTTATCACCCGTATGTATAATTTTAGGATTGCCATTTCATGTTGTATATTAATTTTTCACTAAAATGAAATGAAAGTCTGCTATAATTATATTATAACTTTTATTCTATACAGTTTTACATTGGTTTCAAATTTCACCCAATATAGTAGTCATGTTTCATTACAATGTTGATAAATATTACTTTTGTTAGCCACTGTATCTGTATCAATATTCCATATTCAATTTTGAATGCAAAATATTGCGCGGCATTAATATGTATTAAAAATTTGAAAATCGTATTTTATAACCGAAAATACCAGAAACATATTGCAGTGCGAGAAATTTAAAAGAAAAATGTAGCACAGCATTTTGCTTTTATTTGGTTTTCATCATTTAAACCAATAGCATTTGTTACATTTAATTTTGAAAAATATTCTGAAAAAATATATATCACGAGTAATGCGTCGAAATTTATCATGAAAACAATGTTTATTTGTAAGTGTGAATATGTGCAAGAAAAATATTCTTCATTCAATACACACGTATCAAACTGTTAAAAAAATGTATGATAATTTGATTTCGATGAATTTTTAGTACGTTGACGTATTATTAAAATTTTACATTATATTTTTACTTTTTTCAATTAATATCTTAATTGATGTTAAACCAATGTGTTCTCATGTAAACCAAAGGGAATGGTTACTTGTATTAAAATTTTTATTCAAAATAGATTTATCAAGTGTATGTAAGCATTAAGATTTTAATAAATTTGATAAACCACTATAACATATATGGCATAAAACTATATTTTTAAGAACAACTTTTAAGAATTCCAATCTATAAATTTGTGCATATTTTTCTCTATGATGAAGAAAGAGAATATGTATCTATTTTATAATGATCATGAATCTTAAATACACAATTTATTTTAAGTCGTACATTTAGAATTCAATGACACATTTAATTTATTATTATGTTATATGATTCCTTGCCATTTGACAAGAAATCTTCATGAAAAAATGATTTTTTAAATAACTGTCCTTAACAAATATAACGAAGATAAGCAAAACATTTTTTTCACAGAAAAGTATCCTTACTTAACTTTAATTATTAATTTTAATTAATTATTCTTATTTAGATTAAACGTTTAAGTTAGGAAACAAGAAAGAAAGAAGCAATAATTCATTGAAGCTTCGAAATAACGCGTCAATTTCAATGTTCGGTTACAACAGTGTTAAGTTTTCATCCACGCATTGCTTATTGGGATTCGGTTTAAGTTATTTCACGGCAGTGTCGCGTAGATTAAGTCTTAAACATGCGGAATCTAGCCCGAAAGCATGCAGAGACGAAAAAGGGTTAACGCGTTGGCTGGAAGAAGGTCCGAGTGTGGTCAGCTCGTGTAATCCCCCTTTAAAGCCGACAAGAATTAACTTTAGCACATCGCAAATTCGCACCGCATTTTGCGGCTATTATGAATTTAAGCACTCTCCGTTTTGCGAGGTGTAAAGGATTCTGGAATGAACTCGCACGGCCAGGGACAAAAATGGCCTAGCAAGATGGCAATACGAAACGTTGTTCGCGAAATGAGAGAAAATCAACGAACGTGGAAAATATCTAATAATGCGAAGAAGGAGACGAAGCGTGAAACACTGGATTTGTGCTAAACAACTATTATAATTGCTGTCCATTTATTTTACATTTTATTTTTTAACTATTACGTGTATTTGTAATAATAATAATGATCTCTCTCAAGTTTTATGTATATTTACTTTCTTGTGTTTATCATTTCTGATATGAATAAATTTCTGTTCTTCGCATCAACTAATATTTAATTTTTCCAAAATTAAGTAAAAATTGAATTCAAAAAGAAAAACACATATTTAAATACAATTCTTTGTACCAATACATTCTTAATCTTCTCAAAACTAAATAAAATATAAACGTTAAATAAAAACGAAACAGCTTACCAAAATGTATATGTATTTAATAATAATCAGTATGATAATTTACTTCTAATATTCTGTTGCCGATTCTGAAAAACGTGGTAGTAATTACACAGACGTACCTCGAAGAAACAAATGACGTGTAACAAGAAGAACAATGTGCAAGATTTCCGAGTTTAGCAGATCCCGGCGAAAAGGGCAATGAAGTTATAATACGGTTTTCCATGGTACTAAACTGGTGAGGATAGGACTTGCTGGCTCTACTCTCTTCCGACTACAGGCCGGAACTGGCCTTCTAACCTCGTTAGCACACCCATCTTTCGTGCCGCGAACGAGCCAGGTTCGCCGATTTCATTACCAAAATGCTCCACCCGGAAGTAATCAATTATTTCCAGTCAACGACTAGACCGTGGATGTGTCTCATACGCTCGGATCCTTCCGTTTTATCATGTTTTCAATTCCGTCACTCATGCAACTGTCACACGAACTTCTGATCGATAGCACTTAAGAGATTATGGTATTTAATATTTATGCGATTCTCCTACGCATGGCGTATGTGTTCATGAAGTTGTTCAATAAAGAGATTATACTTAATATTCAGGTGATTCTTTTACGTGAAGTCCTTTTATGTGTCCATGTAGTAGAAGTCTGATGAAAGATGTGTTCAATTAAAGGGGTGTTTCTTTGATGATGAGAATTAAAGTAGGATTCTTGAGGAAATAATTGATGTGTTTTAAAAATAATTGAAATTTCAATACAGTTTTAATAACTATTATATTAAGTAATACATTAGATTATTTAATTTATGCGATTTTTCTGCATAGTATATGTATTCCAGCAACTTGATAAACTTTTTCTATTAAAAAAGGGGTATTCTCTTTACTCGAAGTTGAGTTCCTAAGCTGTGATTTCGTTCGAAAAAATAATTAATGCAGTTTAAAAATAACAGGTAGTATTTTTATTTATTCACTTATCACCTGGTTTATGATTATATCCACGCAAAAGTATCATTAGTAACTGTATTAGTCCGTATGCTTTTAGATTTACGACTTAAATACAATGAGATAAATAGAATGACAAATGTACGCGCTAATTGTAAGGAACATAATGTTCCTAGAATTAAAAGGAACTTTCTTTTCTGTAATATTTCTACTTGCAAATACGAAATACTTTCTTGAAAATTCTGATGTCTTTTACTAACAAATGTTACTGACAAATTTATATATTTATGTTAAATAAATAATTATAGATGAGATTGGATGAGCAATACACTGATTTATTTGAAATTTAAATTTGATAAGCCGATGTCATCTATTAAATCTTGTTAATAAATAATCACATTAAGGAAAAAAAAGTTTGTTATAAACTATGTATATAATTTAAACAAAATATGAAAATATTCTTATTGATAATTAATGCATAATAATATGCACAGGTAGTTTCTTTTATTTCATTCAATATTTTTTAGTTGCTAAATTGAGTGTAAAATTGAAATGTAAAGATTTAAGGTTCGTAGATTAATAATATTTATAATATTTATATTTATAAATTTGTTTCAAACTTGATAATTATAATAATCACTTCTCATCACATTAATCAATGAAATATCAATATACTTTATGTAACATAAAAAATTCTTGTGAGTACTTGAACACTTTCACGAGCAACTATATACAATATATATTTATCGGAATTCTTCAAAATTTAAACAATGATAAATTAAATTTCAGAAACTCATAGTAAGTCCAAAGATTTAAATACATACACACGGTTACGAGTTTGAAAAATTTCACTTGCATAGAACTCAATTCAAGTAAATTTTCAATCAAATTTTTATCATTATTCATCACCTCTTCTCTTCGCGTTTCTTGCCTTTATTATTTTACGATTACTCGCTCTGTAGCGCAGAATAATTTCAACTTATTTATAGCTGCATTTAAAAGTTGGAGCATTCGACCGATCGTGACAAGTATTCCTCGGTACCGAGACCTGCAGACACTTTATGCCCGTAGACCTCAGCGGCATGTCGCTCGGCAAGTTCGCGACGCTTTCGTGACTCGCATGCGAGTCACTAGTTATCGTCGAGATTATATCATTCCCCCCTTTCACCCTTGTGAACACGGTATGCCATATTGACCGTTGGTTGCTTATTAGTGTCGTTCCTTCATCATCGACCAGGCACGTTACACATTTCGAAAAAAAAAAAAAAAAAAAGGAAGAAGAAAATATCTGATTTGAACGTGGAAAAATTTAGTTGGAAATTTCTGGTTCCCTGCTATTTTCAAAGACCGAAATTAACTTTGGATTAAAGGTGGACGAATCTTGGCTTGTAATTTACCTAATTCCCTAAATACTTCAGATTTATTGCTTTATAAAGAATTTTATGCCTCTGTATTAAGGAATTTCTAATTCTAATTAATTTCGAATCAATAAATAAGAATAAAGAATACGAGAAATTGAAGAGTCTTCAAAGAAATTTTATCGTTGAATAGTTCTCTTTCGTTTAAAATTAAAAGTATATAAAATTTTTATTTTGTCTGATTTTATACGCGTTGTTCATTTAATTGTGATTATAGTAATGAGAAGTTAATGAGATGGAATTCGCGCAATTCTTCATTAGAATTACATGTTCCATAAAGTTTAACATTCTAAGTTTAACTTTCTAATCAATAGCTTCATACATTAAATAAATATATATGCAGTAATTACTTTGGATTAAATTTTATTACTGTAAAAATTATTAATGTACCTAATACGTTTACCGACGTGACAGAGTCTCGCAAGCGTTCCCATCAAATTTAATTATTCCGGAGACGATCACATGCGGTAGTTCGCGACGCTCGTATTCATCCGCCACCCTCCACCCCCCGATTTTCCATTTGTTCCAAAATCGGCATTAGACACTACTAGCGGTGTTACGGTCACGAAACCTCGAGCCATACGTATCTACAATTTCACCCTATCTCTCTCGACGATCTATTAATTAATTAACGAAAATCACGTTTTTGCGAAACGGAGTCGCCTGATCTAACCAATTTCTACGTTCCCTGTTGTCGTAGATGAAATCTTGAATACTCGTTCGTGACATTCAAGCATAGTGATCGCGGTTTTGAATGTACGTTGAAATATTCGCGTGTGTAAGTGGTACGTAAAACATGTGTTAAGAAATCAAGCATTCTAATTCTTAATACACAATGTACATGTGTGAGGAATTAAGGAATTAGAAGTCCGTATTCACTTATCGAGTCGAGACATTTGCTAGATGTATAGCGCGTTTCTAATCGAGATCGTGGTTCCTTTATTTCTGACTTCTGAGAAAAAATGTGATCAAGATGAAGCACGAAACTTCGTATTCGACTATTCAAGCACAATGTACTCTCGATCATTGATGTTCGAACAATATGAAACTTGAATAAAAGATTCGAAGGAATTTCGCCTGAGAACTCGAAAGATCAAGTTGTGGGTGTTGGATTAAAGTCGATGTGAAAGCTATCTCTCTTTCTTTGTAACTGTTGTAACTTGTCTTTTGTTATTATAATATAATATTAAGTAAATGCTTAAAACGTTTTATATTAAAAACTCCAAATTTTGGAGTTCCGAAATCGATTCAACATTATATTATTTCTTATGAGGAAAAACTCTGAAATAGATTGCGTTTAAAGTTCTTCCTGAATCCACTATATACCTAAATACACGCAAACACTCATATAAGAGTGTAAGAAAAAACTGCACCACTTGTACCCCAGTACGATTCGTCTCACTGAAAGGCCCAGAAGCAACTGTTCTGACTAGGAAATGAAGACGACTCTTTTGCCATAGAATTTTATTGATATGCAAACATTTGCATCGATACGAAACAAATTACAGGCGCGATCGCTCAGTACCAGACAACGCCATTCCTACTCAAGGTCTCACGCCCCTCGCGAATCACGTGACCCAAATCAACCAATCGCTAATTTTCGTTGCATCAGCGTTGCATCTGAAGAGGCCCGATTTTCTGAGTTACCCCCGCTAAAATCACTCTCAATGATAATATAAGTACAAGTACATTAAAAATTACACCGAGTTAATATTCGAATTATCATTTACTACAAATGTAACAGGGATCTCTGTTCAACCCCGTTCCAATTCCAAGTCGTCGTTCGCTCGAAACGCGTTCAGAGCCTCACCGCGAATTACCGGATATCTTAATGAGTACCGTAATTAATACGGACGCAGATCGGTAGGTTGTTGCGCTGGAGACGAGGGAGGGAGAGGGAGGAGGAGGAGGGGGTGAGATAGCGTTTAACCGGAACGTACGGGCTTTGTCACGGACGTGTACAAGATAACCGTATATCTGCTGTGAAATGCAAACCGAGCCGACGACCACCGTGGACACCCCGCTGCGCTATTCCAGAATGGGATTGCGGGTAGATCGGTGCCGACGAAGCGCCTCATCTACGCGCTACCCCTTCCTCGAAACGGTGATAGTCGACAGCCACGTTCTAATACCTTGCCATTTGAACGGGCGTCTGGCACGTGCTATAGCCGGGACACGGCAATTAGCCACCCGTGTGATTAGAACGTTAAGAAGTTCGAAGTCTTACGGATGTGAATTAGCATGTTTGCATGTATACGCGAGGATTTTACATACTGCTTGACGCGAGCGTTGAGGATAGAATCGGCTTTACGGTTATTTCAACGCTTTCGAATTTCAGCTGCTTCTGGCAAGATGTTTTTAATCAAGCACGAGTATTCGAAGGTACTTAAAAATATTGAGATCGTTTGAGTTATAGAATATTGTCGTGTTTGTTTGAAATTTATGGAAAATTAAAATTATTCATTTCAACTTAATTTTCTTATACGAAAGATTGTTCTTATACGAAATACGTTCAAGTCGAAATCTTTCTTTCTTTTTGAAGTAGCGAAATAGAATATAATTTTTATTCTAAATTGTTTTCTGCTAACTTTGATTTTATTGCCTTTGCTTTCGACTGATAATTAACTGTTGTATAATTAAAATGTTAGGTGAAATATTACGCGAGAAATATTATTTGATGCAATCGCTGAGTGTAGAATAGGATATAATTGTTTTTCTAATTTGTTCTCAGCCAATTTTGATTTTATTGTTTTCGAGTCTCTGGATAACAGTTAATTCCTAGTAATTAGAATGTTAAGAAATTCGAAGTTTTAAAGACATGAATTGGCATGTTGCGTGGCTAGGCGAAATAGCTGAACATTGAGAGTCGACATTATGGTTTAGTTTAACTACTTCAACCTATACTGAAGGAAACAAGAGAGTTTAGGAAGAAAGTGACACGAGAATTTTATCCAAAATTTTAAAAGATTGAAATTATATTTAATGCGCAAGAATAATTGGTAGATATAATAATATAATAATATCTACTAATATCTAATATAATGCGCATTTCGGAGTAGAATACAAATACAACCTCACATACAGTGACTACATTACAATTATTCGTACTTTCCTAATCAACAAGTTCAAACGGCCGATATTGTTTTATTATACAAATTATAAAATGAAAATTCGTTACAAAGCTTTCATTAATATAAGTTTTAATGCAAAATGACAATTCAGTTTACAATAAAATTAAGAATTGAAATAAACTATTACAGGTTAACGTCACAGACGTTTCTTTTGTCCGTCACTGTAAGTACAAAGGAAACTTTTATTATAGTTTTTACTCTTTTCTTCTTTATTTACCTTTAATTGAAAAACAGTTCTATTAATCTCGAATGTATGATAACGTGTTTATCTTCAATTTTATTCTAATTATATAACATAAATTATAAACGTTTTGTAAAACGAATAACGCGAAATTTATGAAAGATAACATAAAATTTAAAATATTGTTAATGACATTAGACATTTTCTTCCTAGAAATGAAAAAAAACACACGTTATAAAATAAAATAAAAAAAAGAGATCAGACCTTCGGTACTTTCATAGTTGAAAGTGAATTATTTCACGTGCTCGTACAATTTCGAAAATAATGTAAACAGGAATACCATGGAAATATCCATGAATATTTGCGAAGCTTAATAAAGCTTGTAATTTGAAACGTAGCTGTTTGTTCAATTATTTTATGCAATGTATTTGCAACTGTTGCGCAACACAGATAAAATACTTATTAATGCGCGCTCGTCGAGGCTGCGAAATAGCTGTTTGCAGCATCATTGAAAAACGTGGGAAAAAATACACACAGTTTAATCCAAAAACCGTTTGCATAAAAATATATGCGTAATAACCAATGTAAAAAAAGCAATCTCGCGAGCATAACTGATATCGCCTTCTTATTCGCTCAAACAATCGCTTCCTTCTTCGCCAAATAATCGCGAGATAATTCCCCGCTAATTAAAGTTTCGTTTCATTCTCCAAGAAATCTAATTAACACAACAGCAATTAAATCATTTCCGTCGATTATACGCAGGTATAAATTATCGTATTGTGTACCACTTGGGATACCCGCTTGTAATTAACATTCACAGGCGGTGAAAATGGAAGCACAAGGAGAAAGAGAGAGAAGAGAAGAAAGAAGCAACGACTTTATGAAATTAATTTAGCTCGTTGAAATGAATTTTTGAAAAGGTTCGTCTACCGAGCAACTTAAACTAGCTGGATATTCATAGATCGTTGTAACGCGAAACACGAATGTAGTTTCTTCTTCTTTCACTCTCTCTCTCTCTTTTCCCTCTTTTTTTTTACTTTCTTCCGTAATCACTTTCATCGAAAATGCGGCGAGCCGGAGTGCGAAAGTTTTACGTTACCCCTAACACGAGGCAATCCTGCCGATCCTCATTGCCTTCCAACGCTAGGCATCTGATAAATATTAACAAGAACCACGACGAGATGGTAATCCGCAAAAGTTTTTCTTTGTGGATAGACTGCCAAGGGGGATGTAACATGGAGGACGAGGAGTTAGGGAGAAAGGGTAGCGGCTCCGCCGAGAAGTAAGTTGAGCAAAGTGAAGAAGGACGCCCGGGATAATTCAGACAAGAGGGGGAAGGACGCACAATGAAAATTTGACAATGTAAATTATCCTGTTATTCTTCTTCTTCTTCTTCTTCTTCTTTTTTATTATCTCGCTTCCGTCTTCTAGCTACCTATCCGCGGAGGAAACTTGCCGCGAAGAACTTTCGAAACGCCGTTCCACGCCGCTTCAGTGAATAGGATGCTGTTGCCAAGTGTTCTAATATCTGTTGCACACGCTAAGAGAAAAATCTCCGCGGTTAACACCGTTCCTACGAATCGTCGGAACTTTGTGGTGGATTGTTCTTTGAATTTTTCGAGTTTTCGAGTAGATTTACAATGGACGATCTGCGAATTGAGGATGAAAATTGCATTCAATTTAATTGAGATTTAATTGACATTTGGCGAGATACTGTACTTGAATATGTAGATACATAAAGGTTCAAACCTTATACGTAAAATAGTAATGATTTAAACAAGTCAATCAAACGTTCCAATCATATGTGACGTTAATTATATGATACCTGATTGAAAGTTTTAGAACAGTATATTTGCTTCAAAGTTGCAGTTCTGATAATTCGTTTAATTTCACTATATGACGAAGAACGTGCTATTAATATCGTCTGCATCAAATATTGAAGTTTCGTTAAAAAGTGGGAAATATTACAGTAAAATCGTTTAACTCACGATCTAACTCAAATGTTTAAATTATTTAAACTATTATATTAACGTATATGTGTTTATAGTGTATGTAGATATATTTATTACGATATTATAGTAGATGATATATTTATTACGATATTATAACTTGTGTCCAAAATTCATATACGTATATACATATATATTTCAGTACACATACATGAAATATGTATTAGTACACAGTTCTAATATAAATAGCGATTTTAAATTTAACTCTTGCCATATTCTACTACTTATTTCATCATTTATTAATAGTATTAAATCACATACAATTCTATTATACAATATTCTACAATGGTAGTACATTAATCACACCACTTTTAATCGTATCAAAGAAAAAATATGGCAACTAAGCCGAAACTTATTTCAGTTAATAACTTCTATCTTAATTCACGTAGCCGTAGCTCTCAGATCCTCTAAATGTTTCTATCAACCCCGGGATATTCCGCATCGTTCATATTCAATGGGCTTCGAGTGGCTCGGCCTCATCGTATCGTTTTCACTCGAGCGGTCATAAAACGCGATATTAATTCCGCGCGCGAGCTTCTTATTTTCTCGCCAGCTTTTGATACGTTTCTTCCACGATGGAAGAACGATCGCAGTCACGAGATCTTCTCTCGGGGGTTTTTACGAGCCGGAGCTCTAGCCGTTTCGTCCATTCCTGGCTCGCCCGTCGTATCATCGCCCCGACAGCTCCTACGTCCGTTATCTTCCCGTTGCTCCTTGGCTCCTAGGGTTGTCGCTCACGGAAATGGAATTTCCTTTCGTTGGATCGCGCAAAAATTCATTCGTTCAACCTGCTCATTGTGTTCGTATGTTTGATTGTAATGCCACCTCCACATTAACTATTCGCGAGCAATTTATCGTATGTAGATTGTGCTTATGTACGAAAATTTGAGGATTTAAAAAGATATATTGATACGTGTGCCTCAGAGAAGAAATATAAAGCAGTGTAAGAAAATAGTATGTCAGATAAATACTTTGTACATAATTTCACTATTAGTATCGCATTAATCTAGATTAGACTATATATCATACTAGTACAACAAATTTTTATATTCTGAGTTAATTTTATACAGTGTTCCCATATATAATAATTTCTTCGATATATATTTTGAATTGTATCTAATTAATTGTTCTATAAAATATCTTTACATATATACTACATAATCCATCATACCATCCATTTGGAACAAAGAACTATAATACGAAAAACAATCAAATAATTGAATATTTTTTTGTTTTGAACTTGGAAAATTGTTTAAATTATGTTACCTTTGTATACTTCTGTTACACTTCACTTACAGCACGTTGCAGTTCGTACACTTTTATCACTGAAAGTGATTTTAGCGGTAACTCAGAAAATCAGGCCTCTTTAGGTGCAACGTTAATGCAACGAAAATTAGCGGTTGGTTGATTTGGGTCACGTGATTCGCGAGAGGGCGTGGAGTAGACCTCAAGTAGGAGTGGCGTTGTCTGGTAGATTTACTGAGCGATTGCGCCTGTAATTTGTTTTCTATCGATTCAAATATTTGCATATCAATAAAATTTTATGGCAAAAGAGTCGTCTTCATTTTCTAGTCAGAACAGTTGCTTCTGGGCCTTTCAGTGAGACGAATCGTACTGGGATACAAGTCGTGCAGTTTTTTTTTATAGTATACTGTGTAGTATTGTTAACCTATTTGTTGGCATCGAGAAATGATCTACGCAAGATCTATAGTTGCTACATATTTCAAATTTGCCTTGTAATTTATATTTTTATAACTTGAAGTTTCATAGAACCTACTCAAAGTTCGCAGGAGTGTTTGTGCTACGTGAGCGTGGGTATAACAAGTCGCCGATTGAAAATCCGCTTGTTTTCGCGGTCGAAAATCGCTGGTTTCGATACGCTAGCTGTAGCTTGCAAGGGTAAAATGGTACGAGCTGAACGGAGCAACGCAGGGTTAGGGCTATTCTAAGGGCTCGAGATTACAAGGTATTGTTCCCGCGCCACCCTTTGTCTCAAATCTACCCTTCCTCGACCGAGCTTCCACCACCTTTTTCATCGCCGTTCGCCTATCTCGTTCTTCTTTGTATTTTTAATTCGCAACTTTGTAACCAGGCCTCTCTCGCTTCTCTCTCTTTCTCTATTTCTCTCTCTTTCTCTCTCTCTTACGTGGTAAATCTCGTCTGCCACCGTCCTTCTTCCTTCGGCTGGCTTTCCCCTGGAACCCTAACGTTCCGTTTTCACTGGCCGACCCTCCGACCCAATGGTGTCCTCGTCGTCGTCGACCTTCGTCAACGATTATTTCTCCGAGGAAATCTGACCCCCTTCCCCTCCGGGTCGGGGAAAATCGTTTTGCATTTATTCGTTCGCTGGAATAACGTTGATCTGGGAGTTTACATTGGCCATGAATGTACCAATGTAATTTTAAAGCGATCCTGCCGAAGCTGCGGAGAGAGGTATACGGTTACGTTGCAGCAGAGTTTGTCGAGCCACGTGAAATGATAATTCTGCGTTAATCAAAACCGATCGTTGTTGCTTTTTCCTGGTTTGGAAGAAGAATTATTCGATTAATTATTCTGCAATTGAGAACAATTCTCAATGATTCTATTTGAAAGAGAATTTATTCCAAAATTATTCGATAGAAGTTAATTGCACATGGCAGAATGGCATTATCGTTACTTTTAAACGTTTAAAAGGAAAATTTAAGAAAAATTAAATTTTGAAGAAAAATTATGAGTATTCAACGAGAGACATTTAATATAGAATAGTAACTTTATGTTGTTCTTTATGCAAGGTGGATCAGTAACTGTTATCACTTTGGAGATATAAACAGGATTAAAATAAACATGGTAGTAATTATTTTTTTTGGAAAAATTTCAAACTTGATTTGGTAATACATACGTGAAATGAAATAGAAATATAATACATTTCTTCATGCTTACGGAAACTTCTATTTTTCGAATGTCTTAATTTTATATTACCAGAATAGAGTGTCTAATAGCGAATGATCGTCTATTAAGTTACCAACAGAGACATTCTGTATATACAACATATAACACGTTATATACTTAGCAAACAATTAGTAAAAGTTGCAACTGTAAATTTCGTTCAAATTCAAAGCAAATGATCAAACATTGGAAAATTAGGAGCGATTCTAATTCAATGGTCAGAGGCCGGGTGCTGTTCGGATCTCGTACGGATGGCTAGGAAAGAGGGAGGGAAAGAGAGATTTAAAAGCGGGGTTAAAGGAAACAGCAGCGTAGCGGATACCGGGTTAGCACCGGATTGTATCTACTCGAGCACGAAACGGTTTACATTTACTAAAAGTTTCCAATTGCATGGAGCACACCGGATATCCACTCTACTTTCCTCCTTCGGAGATGTCATTTTACTGGCGGCGATGGCCGAGGAGATGCAAGCGACGACTACCAAGCTCCTCTCGTTCTCTTTCGATTTCTCCCTTTCTCTCTCTCTCTCTCTCTCTCTCTCTCTGTCTGTCTCTCTTTCTCTCTCTCCCTCTGTCTTTAGAGGCGAACGACTTCAAAGTCGTAGCGGGGAATCGTTTCGCAAATCCTTGGAGGAGGCGTATCGGGGGCCCCTTTCGTACACCGGCACCTCGATTTCACTTCGTGCGCGAACCCCACCGCCACTCGACTTTGTCTCTCTTTCTGCCTCTCGTTATCTATAATGGGTTTTCACCGTTCTTTAGCGAACTACAGAAATCCCGTCTACCGTGTAAACTCGTTCCTTTAGTATTATGGTCTTATAATTATGCAGCGGATCTCGCGATATTGTGCCCATGCTGTCTGTTACCCTTCTTTCCTTCGCCCGGCTCGGGACCGACTTCACGGGCCGTGAGAAAAGAAGGCGCGCTATTAGGCATTCGGGAATTTGGGCGTGTTTATTAGATTGAAATGGAGCTTGAGATTCCTGAAAATGATAAGGTCTAATTGAAAGTGACGATGAATTCGATAATTAAGCTGTTAACTGTGCTTCTTAATTTTAGTTTAGTTTAGATGTTTGTAGCCCTTCTTTATTTTAGCGTTAACACGTTAACAGTTCAATGTTACATGTGGTGTGCAGAGATCGAATAAAATTTTCCGTTGTTTCAAGAAAATTGTTACGAAATACTTTTATTGAAAATGTTTATTAAATATTTCCTCGTATGAAAAGTGGAAAAATATTTCAGTTAAAGAACGTTTATTCTGTTCTAAGAAAGTAAGAGTCGTGGCTGCAAAATATTACGGAATACGTAATGTCATACAAGTTCTTAATAAAATTGAAGAGTCAAAACGTGATATAAAAATAAATAAATTTAACTTGTTCATCATCTGAATGTTACGTTCGTAACAAAAGTCTTGTAACTTCTACGTACGTATAATACGTTCTTGGCTCAGTTTTAAATTTTACCGATGTAATAATGATTCTCATATTATAGTTTTAGGAAAATTTCAATAACATACAATATACCCAAAAGTTTTCAATGACCAGTGCTGTCGTAAATCGCTATAAACGATAAAGTAGATGCCAACAGAGACACGAAAATTGTTCTGACTAAAATTTGTGTTAATCTGTGAACTTTCTTCCAATCAGTTGATTAGCATACCAGCGGCTGAGAAAATCGTGAATACAGAAACGAGACTAAAAGAGAAGAACGTAAACTACAGATCGCTTGGAAATTCGCGAATGAACGCGGGGAGAAGAAGAATAGGAAAAGGACGAGGAAGGAAGAAGACTTGTGCTTGGCTCAGTGCATTTCGCTCCCTCCTCGTTCGTCCATGGTTCCACGGTCTCGATAGTCCGATTAAAACCAACTCTAAAATCCCGTCCCAACCCACCGAACCTATCGCGCCGTTGCTATTCCGTTTTATTGTTCGAGCTACCATATGCATAGCAATAACTATGTCCGCCCCTATGATACCGGAGTCGCTACTGCGTTTCGCCACGTTTCAACCTTAAGTACTCACCTACCGCCCGTTCCGCTGACTCCGTGCAACCTTCGAATTTCCATAGCCTCTCGAGAGTGTCGCGGTTTCACTCTGTTTCCGTATTTTTCGACCCTTTCGATCGGTTTACGATTCATTCTTCTGTCTCGCTGTTTCGTTTTGTGGTTTCTCCTTCAGACTCTCTTAAGAAGTTCTAACTCCCCGCGGTTGACGATTTTTGCTCCGCAAATGGTAGACTGTGGATTTTTGTGCATTTGCAGGGAATTTTAAAGCTCGAAATTGCATAGAGTGCAGGTAATTGAAAAGATGTGTAAAATATTTAGAGTCTCTATCGAGGTTCCATTTTTCTGATTACATTCAGGAAGTCTACGATTTATTTATTGTCTAAATTTTGTTTTTACTAACGTTAGAAGCAAGTGCAATAGTTCGTTGATTTACTCACTTACACCGAGGAGATCATTTGTTCTCATTTTAGTTTCCTATCAGAGCTATTTAGCTTTAATGGTTCTATATTGCAGTAAGTACGGTTTACTGGATATTTCCTTTCTAATGCTCAGAATGGTGCTCTGTTTACTCAGATTTCTTAATTAGTAGAATCTATATTATAAATTGTAAGGAGTATTTCTGAAGTTCTGTTTTGAATTCTAAATTTTGTTTTGAGACCTGATGAAGATTGTATTATAATTATCGTTTTGACAGAAAGAAACAAGAACAGAATTTTATAAGATCGTACAAAGATTAATAAGAATTATTACTGCTCTTCATTTCTTTATTGTTGAAGAAAGAAAATTATAAGATAATTTTTCACATCAGATTGTAGAATTTCTATTATAGTCGAAAGCAAGTGACCACTATCGATATATCCTGCTACTATAAAAATATATTGCTATTTAATTCTGTGTGTTTTAATACTAAAAGATATTTATCATCTCTTTCATAACTTTTCCATAGTCTATTTTTACAACAAAAAAAAAAAAAAAAGAAATGAATTGAATTTCAATAAAAAGACGAAAAGTTATGCTTGTACATGAACGAAATGTTCAGGTTTAAATAACTGAATTCAACCAAAAATTTCGTTCAAATAAATAAAATTCCATCATAGGAGAAAGAAGAATCAATGGACTTTTGTTACATGAATTCCAATTATATAAACTATTTGTACCCCGACATATAAGCGGAATCCTATTGAATGTACACACACGCAATACTAACTTATGGCGAGAAACGCAACATCGAAATAGGCCACCGCGAACCGAGCAGCTATCCGTCGCGTCGCTTTAAACGGAAAGTGGCCACGGAATCGTCTCGGTGCCTCGCACCGCCTACTACCGACGATCAAGCGAAGAACCGAGAGATTGAAAGTGATTAAGACCGGGCGGTGGGCGGCCCGGAACCGCTGTGCGTGCGTGCAAAACGCAGCATAGTAGGTCACAGTGACGTTAAAGGGTTATCAAATGGCCGTAGCGTAAAGCGTTTTGGCGGAGAAAGGGCGAGCGGCGAGCAACCACGATGCCGCGATCCGTATTGGCATACGGATGCTTACGGGAGAGGCCTGCGAACATGTGTAGCCGAGCTGCCCCCCCAACACCAAGCTAGGCTGTCTGACAGTTTGGCATGTTGCCTTCCACTGGCTCTGCTGCCGCCATCGCCATCGCCATCGCCAGCATCAGGGACGCTGCGTATCGGCCTGTTGTCCTCGTGTCGACACTGTCGACACGCGCGACACGTTGCCGCACGCTTCCGCGTGTACGCACACGCGCCGTCGTTTAATCGTCACCCGAGTAAATCGGTCAATCTGTGACACGGAACCGCGACGATTGGCCGTACGCGCGCTGTCTGTAAGTATGTAAAGAGCACCGTATAAAAAAAAGCCACTCGTTGAAAAGCCCCCGGAAAACCACGTAACTACCACCAGAGGCCGTGTTTTCTCCGTGAATTCGGCTATTTTATGGGGACGTTGGACGATGGCACGATGGAAATCGTCGGCTGGCAACCGGGAGAAGTTCGATCGTTGTTGTTGCCGTTGTGCGTCCGAATGTGTTCATTTACATTCGATTTTATATCGAAGGACAGTGTATATAGGTGGGTACAGTCGGTCACGAAAGGCTGCGTGCATTTGGCAAGTTTTTAATATCTAAAAGAAAATAGAGAATCGATTTATTCATTAGTTAAAATACAAACAAGTCGAAACAATTATCAGATTTATCGTATAATTGTCAATCTGTTTTCATTATTATTGCTATTAAATTGTTTCACTTTGTACAAATAAATCAGGAACGTAACAAATATGGTCAATATTTTAGAAATGGTCTGACATTTTAAATTTTAAAGAAATGTCTCTTATATTTCTTTACCAACGAGTGAGTTAAAATAAAAATGTACTAAGTGAGTAAAAATTTTCATAGAATCGTGTTTCTTGATTTATTTATATATCTGTTCAAACAACTGCAAGAAACTTTGTCGATACTTCAGTGTACTCACAGTCTAATTTCAACCAATAAATTAATTAAGATCCGTGAAAAGTCAAAAATGTTTCTTTTTTTGTTTGAAACATTTGACGTATTGACAGACGCACGCAGACTTCTGTGACTGACTGTATGCAGGAGAGTCGTGCTGCAGCACGGCGTGACGTGTTAGGGAATGATTAATGAAATGGTTTTGTTGCTCACGGTCCATGGTTGTGGCGACTGGATTTTTGTTTTTACAAAGATGCAAAACGTTTTGGCAGATTTTGTGGAAATCAAAGATTTTGTTTATTTACGGGAGCAAACGGCGGGCATAACGGCAGCGTTCGTTTTATTTACGGATTGATGAGTATCGTGACAGAGAAATATTTTCCCGAATAAATTGCGCGGGATTATCTGATAAAATATGAACGATATATAGAAAAAAAAAAAGAATGTCAAAGCACGAACTGTCGATAACAGTAGGATACCAAGGTATGTATTCTCATTTTATTGTATTTCGCTTTCGAATTTTATTCAACAATGCTTTATCCTTTTTGTTCTTTTTTAACTTTCCATTTGTTCTTTTTTAAAAGAGCTCCATAATGGATAATGATGTAGGAAAATCGTAAATCGTTTTAACTAGAATAATTATAAATCGTTTCAACTGTAATATGACAGACAAGGTATGTTCGTTTTTCTAATATAAATAATTTCAAAGTATTTTTTAATCGAAAAATCTGAACTTTTCTGAATATTCTACTGAACTGGGATACCATTTTTATTATTTATTGCCGTGGCACATCGAGAAAGAAATACGAGTGGTGGTCTACGTGTTGAGGTTAGTCGGTCTGATCGAAAAGAGATATTACTACTGAAAAATAATATGAATACCAGACAACTTTTATACCATGTATTGTATTTTCGCAATCTATGAAAGTTGAACGTTTTAGTATTTTTAAATCAAATAAAATGACAAAACTACGGATTCTTATGTAAATTCATATCTCTACATAAATAATTGAAAATTTATTAAATATTGTAACAGATTCTATATATAGTGTATAGCATACTAGTTCATGTATAGATCTAAATCTCACTCTCACTGAGAGTGTAATAACAATGAAACGCTATATGACGTTACTTTGAAGCAACATCACCTGTTCTATATTTTGCAACATTTCTCCAAGTTTTCATACATTAACATATTCTCCAGGAAACTTTAGAAAGTTTTGCAACAGCAGTTCTTCTCTCGAAACAAGTGATATAAAACTTACTACAATGGCACGAAGGTGCTGTAATAATAGAAGGGAGAGGATGCAGCGTTCCTTCCAAGGCTTGTTAGATATGCACTTACTGTTCACGGCTCGAAAGTTGGCTAGCGAATGCGGGTCTTTGGTTTGTATAATAAGACGAGATTTAACATAATTTGAAAAACAAGACGTGTGCATGTTTGACTGGCAATGAGAATTATTGACTGAAACACTCACACTTGCATTTATCATTTACAGTGGTTCGCAAAAGTATGTATTTTGAATTTTGAAAATAGAAATTTCAAGCTTTAAAATAAGCTCAGGTTTTATTATTGTACAATTGTTTTTTTTTTTTTTAGAAAATTATAACAGTTTAAACATTTCCTACAAAAGATATTAACCTTAAGTTTATGTGAAAGATTAGTTTAGTAAATATTCTATCTTTAACTTTGTAAAATCTATTCTGTGAAAGACAAGGAAAGACACGAACGGTCGATTCTTGTGTTGACATTGTCCAGATTAGTTGGACCATTTCTCCACTGACAAGTTCGTATAAATGAAATCCTACTGCAAACGTACAAAATATCAATTACAAACTTCCCTCCACCACCTTACTCCCAAGCAACAATGTCCCCGTCAAATTCTACGCAGTATAAACATCCAGCGCACGACAGACCGAGCTGATTCTGACTGACCGAGCCTGGCCAAATGAAATTGCGCCAGCGAACGCCAGCGTCGAATAGTTGCACGTGGTGTGCCGTGGAATCTAGCGATCCGGAGTTAAGAATTCTCGCACGTGACATCGGACTTAAACGGCCATCGTCGACGAAGCAGTCTCACGCGGTATCCCAGATTCGAATGTCGCGATACTCGGTAGCCCGGCTCCTATGGGAAAATTATTCGCTCGCGTCGCGCAGCCCTCGATATCCGACCAGGCCGCATGATATCTCCATAGCCGGCGGGATTTCTACGACGACCTCGCCTATTTGCAATAACAGTTCGCCTTCCCGAAGAATGAAAACGCGACGTGTCGTCGCTCGCTCGCTCGCTCGCCAGCGGATAAGGAACGCGTCGTTTCAGCCGCGCGTTCGGGACGTGATCCGCGGTTCGGATAACCTTTTATTTCGCGCCACATCGCCACACCGAAATGGAAATTAGATCGACGTTTACGTACGAGACGTGTAAATCGATAGCGGGGACGGATTTAAATAATGTAGCCGTCGGGGTAAACGGCGTGCAGGCGAGTCGATACCGCCGCGGGGAATCTCGCGAGCGGCCCCCCCCCCGTCCCCTCCACTCCACCCCCGCGATAAATTTCGATTCGTGGACATGGGAAATAGGGTCTCTTTCCAGGTACAGGAAATGTAAAAGCGCAAGGAGATTGTTGCGGCAGATAACGGATATTGCGAGAGATCGCTCTATTTGTAGAACGTAACTGATTTATGCAGTTTTGAAGCACACGGATATGCTGAATCTCTATTCTGCTGGTGCATTTGCACGCGTTTGTTTAGGAACGGTATATGAAGCGTGATTTTGGAAATTTTGTGTGATATAGTTCTGAGGATTGTACATGTATATCTGTTAGGTTTTAGATATTTAAAAAGAGATACTGGAAAATTACTATTCGTACAATTACTCTTATTAATTTTCAGAAACGATGATGTTCGAAAGATTATTACTTCGTGTCTTTTGTTTATGAAGATAATTGTTTAATATGCTTATTGTAATTGGAGAAAATTAAATTTTGTTTGATAATAATTAAGATTTGGATAACAATCAATCATCACACACATTCGAGACATTAGAGTTATTAATTTCGTGTATTTTATATGTATATGTTGAAACATACTGAATAATAATAAATTAAATAACAAAACTGTGTCAGAAAATTTTAACTAATTATAGATGATTCATGAAATTATCTAACCGAAAAGAACATTGATTTCATATTAATATTGCATTTGAAAGTTCTCATTCTATAACCATATATGTTTCTCCATAATATTCACAAATGACAAAAATCAATAATATACTTCACAATCCTCACACTGTAACATTACAGAGACAAGTCAGATGTATATACATGTCTTCCAAATTTTCAAATAAATTATTTCAAAACATAAATTTCGCACTTAAACAAAGAAGCGATATTCCAATATCGGGGAGAAAAATTCGCTGACAGTTTCATTTTGGAACGTTCGTAGATTATCGCGAAACGAGTCAAATATACGTGTACATTCTCCACGAATTAACAGGTTCAGAAAACTTTCGAGCAAATTGCCCCGACAGCTTTAAAGCATAAATTTCGCAATTAGACGGTATAATCGCGTTTAAAGGAACGATATTCGAATGGGAGCCACGAAGACATTTATTCAGCGAAGCACTACGCTTAATTTGTCGGCGGAAGAAGAAACAAGCTAATTGGATTACGCCGTTGCGCCGGGCCAGCGTTTTTACAACATCGGCCGGAATGAAGAATGCAAAAGGGAATGATGTACGTAGCTACGTCGGTGGAAGTAAAAACGGGGGTGGAAGAAGGGTGGAGAGGACGAGAAGTAAATCCAGCGTAGCGTGGTATCACTGACATCCCGGGAACTACATGGGCCGTGGTGGTCAACGTACCATAACATTATATCTATCCCACGTAGCCTATAGCTAGTATTTCTTTCGGACATGTGACTGGAAAACCACCCCTTAGGTATCACCAGCAGCGCAGGACAATGTGCTCGACTTAGGCTGATCTTATTTTCCTCCCCGAGACACAACCGTAATTTCATATATGAAATCATATTTCCGAAGTCTCCCGACGTTACCGCGTGTCTTGAGGTCTGGCCCGATTATTATTTCTCTTATACAATGGACGATATATTTCGCGCTACGAATTATTTTAATAACACGAACGCGATTTTGCGAACGATAATTGTTGGGTTGAATGAAGGTTTAATAATTAATAATAATTAATAAAACTTGTTGACTGATTATTCGTCGATTATGCTTTTATAAAAATTGATAAAATTATAAATAAGAAGGTTATTTCTATGTAATAAAAATTATGTGGAAATAATTGTATAAAATAAATATACAAATTACGTAGAAATTGGTGGAAAGATTGATTGGCGTTATAATTTTTCAATAAACCTCTATTTGAATTCTATTTCTTTAGAAAAGCTGTTTTGGGAGACTAGGATTTTCATACAAAATTTGAACTGGAATATTTATATACGATCTCTTAAATTTCTTGGATATATTTTTTAGGAGAACGTAATGAAGAAGACACGATGGTATTTTCTTTTTAGAACAATTTTGAAATCAAATACTTTTCCAACCAATCAGATATTAAAACTGTTTCTTTATTAAATTTAGACATAAAGCTTTCTTAAATAATAATTACATTAAAAGATACTGATTTTTAACTCCCTTACAAAACATTAAGCTATCGTTAATTGTTAGATAACATTAAAATCAAAAAAGTAACAAAATTGTACACATTATATTTTTCCCTTGTAAACTTCATATGTAAATTTTTAATTTGATGGTGTTTTAAATTAGAACAAGAGAAATTTGACAATGATATGGAAAAATTTGCATTGTGAATAAGAAATTATGTAGAATGAATTAAAAAAATTATGTATATTATTGTTTATTAAATAAAGACCGCTCATTTAAAAATATACATTTAGACACTGCTTGTTTTGAACAAAATGTTACGTAAAATCTTCAAATACCTGCAAAAATTATACAGAAAAAATGAAAGAATTCTTGAAGAATGTTAGATTAAATACATTTTAAGAATTTGACGATAAATATTAAGAATTTGTCATAAAATATTTGAGAAGGAGGAAAGCTTCGCACAAATATTGTCTCGAAACCAAGCGTACTAAGAATTTTTTACTTCCGTCTCTCCAAACGTAAGTTATTCCTCGCTTGAGAAAATGAAAAAGAAAAAAAAAGTTGAAATTAAAATAAAAGCGACGCGTGGATTCAAGCCTCGTCCCCATCTCCCCGGCTTCGTTCCCGACAATTGTGCCTGTATTCTTCGTGTTTTCAATCGTCCGTTGTGCCTCGAACGTAGGCGGACGTACAAATGTTTCGTTTCGACGGAGCAAGGTATTTTCGTTCGAACGGTACGGTTGTGTAGACAGGTAAAGGGAAGCGCGGTGGAAGTACCTGAGAAAGTGGAGGATTTGCGTAGTTGAAGAGCGAGAAAGAGAACCGGAGAGCTTATCAAGAGCTTTAAGTTTTGCTCACAGAAGCAGTGAAGCAAGGGGAGCGCGGTCTCTGGCTTAATCCTGTATTGTAAACTAGGCAGCGTACAACCAGCCAAGTTTTCTACCTTGTGCCACTCACCTTCTATACTTGTTATTTCCTTTCTTCCCTCGCCCCCACGCCCACCCTTTCCAAAAGGGTGAAAGACAGCATGGGTTAATCTGTCCTCTGGGAATAACTCGAAACACAGAACAAAAGCTTCCGTTCTTTCAGTTTCTCTCCCTCTCTCTCTCTCTCATTCGTTTCTTTCTTCTTCGTCGTTCTTTGAACACAATCTTAACCCTTTGCGCAATCAACGATACGTCCTCTTTTTGTTCGCCACTTTATTCGCTCCGTGTCAATCTTTAAGTGGAATTTGCTTAAGCATCATCAGAAGTGCAAGTTGTAAAAACGAGTGCCAGTTTTGCGGCATTTGTTGCCTTTGTTGCGAAACGAGGGGTGTTTATTGAAGCAATTCCCCGAGATAAAGGTTTGCGCGCGAATATTGTTTCTTTTGAATATTGTTTGATTTCTTACTACTTACAGCAGGTTACTAAGACGATCAGTTTCGCTTCTTTTAATTCTATTTTATTTGGAAAAAGTTTTCTTTAGAAATTGTAGAATTTTTTCGTTTACGCGCACATTTTAGCAAATGAAAGTCAATTTTACTGAGTTTCATTTTATTCTAATAATGAAAACAGATATGAATGGAAAGCAACAATTTTCGAAAACACATTGTCGTTTGTAAATTGTTTGTTTGCTATTTCATAAATCACATAATTCATCTTATATTTGTAATTTATTTTGTACAATGTAAATTTGTCGAATATTTCTACATCATAGTTTTACATTCTACTAAATATTTTTAGAAGATACGAATTACTTTTATACAAGAAATGATAAAAATTTTTTTGAAAATATGAACTAATTTAGATTTATGTGAATAATGCACTGTAGGAATAATTACATATTGTTATGCATTCTAATAATTTACTACTGCTAGATGTTTGTTCGTTTGATTATTGATTATCAAAAGTGATTGAATTCGATTTACATTAGTGAAGTGATCAAACAAATGCGAAATGACGTGCAGTTATAGAGATGCAGTGATTCGAACACACAAATAATTGTAATTTTGTATTGGTATATCAATGAAATACTTTAGTAAAGCAGTAAGTATTTTGGAAACGTGGATATATGGATATGTAATTTCAAGTTCGCACAATAGTATAAAAATCAATAGAGTTAAATTGAAATTAAAGATCTATCTAATTTTGCTCAATTGTGGACACTTGCTGTTTCCTGTTTCCTATTTCCTGTGTGTATAATAAATTCATTTTACGTATAATATATATACATAGAATGTTAGATTTTATCAATTGTTGAAAATATTTCAAAAATTAGACTTAGCAAAATATTATATTTCTGGGATATTGAAGAAAATATAGAGAAGGTTGTAAGATAGGAACAGAATGTTATCAAGTGATACTAAACATACAGTTTTCCACATGAAATCATGTAATTATGTACATGATGCATTAATAGTATTTCCATAATATAATAATATTATAATATTAATTAGTAAATATATTATAATAATAATAGCAATATAATACCAATATATATAGTAATATATGCAATTATAGTAAATAATTATGTTAAATAAAGTTTCAGAAATATGGATACATTTGCGATATTATGCAAAGTTAATTGTTAATGATCTTCTATTCTTGTAAATAAACGACATTCCAATTACACATTAGGAGGTTGAACAAATTCGTACAATAATACAATAATACACAGTATTTTAATTCCACTGCATTAAAACATCTGTTCTCTCTTCGCAAAGCATTCTCGCAATAGCGGACTCAATATTCAGAGTTAATATCGCAGGAAGGAAGATTTATTTCTCCTTTGGAACTTGAAATTCTCGCGTTTATGCTAAATCATGTCCACGACTTCGTATTCCAGCCACGTGTCGCGTTTTACCGTAGTTCGGCATAAAGCTAACCGTATATTCGTGGCCGCGATGCAGGCACACGTGAATCTTTTCAATTCCAACTGGTATATAAATTACGAGACGAGATCCCTCTCTCTCTCTCTCTTTGGTGCTTTCATACTTCGAAACGGGATCCTTTGCGATCCCAGTTAAATGGTCCGTCCTGTAAAAAAGCTCACTCGCCAGCGATGTTAAAACCCACGCCTGTTGGATTTCTTGCTTATCGCGCAATAAATGTATACAACTCGAAAAAGGTAACTTACCTTCATGTAGAATCGCGATGGAGGAAGATGAGCGGCCAGGTAGCTGCTCTCACCCCGCTGCGCCGTCGCTACTTTCATACATTTATTTATGAAGCGCTATGAATAAATGGATGCTGGTCCCTCCTCTCGCGCTTAGTGTTTCAGAAAGCTGATATCGTGTTGTTCGTACACGGACATACCGAATATAATGGCTGTTCGGGGAGTACCTTGTCAAATCGATTAGTTCATTTCTCGATGTCTGCCGTCGTGTCGTGTTTTGAACGGAACTTTCAAAAAGGTTGGAGATATGATAACTTTGCGAAAAAATTCCCACAGATATGGAAGTTTTTATGCGGGGAATCATTTCCGTGAATATTTTCCAATGAAAATTCGAACTCCAAATGTATAGTATATACAGAGAGTTTAAAGTTGCCTGTGCGATATGTGATTACACGTACTAATATGTAATCAGTAATTTTTATATTTTTTTACCAACTTGTTAAATATAACTCCATTTTATAATTGTCATTTATCTTTTAAACTTTCTTCTGTCCACAACTTCAGTTTGAACTTTAAATAAAATAGAGTAACGAAGTAACTTGTAATTTGTAAAATTTATTTAAAAAGCTTCGTATGTTTCATTACAATTTTCTATCTTACGAATTATGAAATTTCACTAGAGTAATATCGATTTAATTATACAGGAGAACCTTGGTGTTGGATTTCAGATCGTGAAATTGAATTCGATTTATTAAAACCTTACAAAGTATCTTATTTCGTTCTACATTACAATGTTGTACAATGTTGTATAATTCTTTTTTTACCATGTAATCTTCACGAGATCGTAATTATAACGGATATTATATAACTTGAACAATTTCCATCATCGTTTAAAGAAGGTTACATTTCAGTCTTATGAAACAAATCATTTTAATTTGTTAAAAAGCAAAGTTGCGTTAATGTAACATTTTTATTTGCAGTTCTTTCTAGTCAATTCGCATCATTAAATTCTATTTTTTAATACTACTGGAGCTATGAAAGAAATTTAGAACAAATATATTTACAAATTATAATTTCAAAGATTCATTTCACATTTCTGCATCATTATGTTTCAAGCTCGATTCTACGATTTCATAAATTTCAAGAAATTTATAATGTCACAATGAATCATGATATCTAACAACATGAAATAATCAACACCCAACTTTTATGGAAACACAGATCAACAACTATTTTCTTGTATACCAATTAAACGGAGGAAACAATCATCCCTAAGGAAATCTCAGCAGTTCAAAGACCTCCGCCAGGTAAGAGCCAGATTAATAAACGCGATAATGCGTGGGCTCGCGCATCGAAGGATATTCCACTCCCTTAATTTCCGACAAATTTCACCCATCCCCATTAGCAAGCAAACAGAGAGAGAGGGAACGAGAGAAAGGGAGAGAGCTCTGAAACACGGAGGGTGGCCACGTTGTGTCGTTCATCATGCCGGCCCGGTTTTATCGTCTCCACGTTCGACCGATTTGAGCAACGAAGAAAATACAAAGTCAAAGGGCCGGAAGACACGAAGAATTCGAAGGAACAGCCGTTCATCGAAGGAAATTCGCTCCAGCCGCCTCTTTTCCGGCTCGCCTAACCTGAAAAACCGTATTCTTCTGTGCCGTGTTACTTTGAGTCCGCTGCCACGAGGCGAACGTCTGCGAGAGAGTTCGGAAACGAGAGGAACGAGAGAGGAATGGTCGCTGTGCGAGCGCGAGGGGGAGTGAAAAGGACGCGCAAAGGGATGGGCATGTAATTAACGAGTATTCTCAATAAGACGGTCGACGAACTGGGAGAAAGGGAAGGGAGTGAAGCTGAAGAGCGCGTCGAAGGAGAAAGCTAGTGATGGGATCAAGTATGAATTAAGTACGATTTACACCGTGTCAACAATTTGTTTACAGGCTCTCATGTAGGTACTGAAGAAAACAAAATTGAATCCTCTCTGAACGTTCTTCAGATATTTTGACGAATATAGATATACTTAAATTAGAGTCTAATTACAATGTACCTACATGGAAAAGTGTTACTCCTATTGACAAATATATTTCAATGTACTGACCGTCAGTATATAACATTGTAATTTCATTTTTATCCAAAATTGTTATTTATTCTGTTCTCTGGAGTTGTATGATTTATTTTTGATAAAAAGCTAGTCCACAATAATGAATTTATAATTTCAGTAAGTTTATAATAATGGATATTTAGGATTCGATTGCTTTTAAGAGATTTAATTTATTTATAGAATGAATTAATGATGATACTTACAAGGTGCATGTTTCAGGATTTAAAATAATTAGCGTGAATAATATAAATCAGTTTTATAACCATCAATTTCATGACACAAGTATTTAGATAGTTCTAAATTATTGTAAATATTTGTAAAATACAATTCAAATGAATCTTTTTAATTTAAATATGATAAATGCAGTTAACAGAATAGCTAATCAGTATAAAATAAATAGCAGAAACATCTTATTTAAGTGACTTGAAATATATTCGTTCAATATTAAGATATTACAAGGATTGAAATATATGCTTTTAGTCACATTTAGAAAGTTTATATAAATTTTATAAAGTGTCAGTTATTTATTAGAAATGAAACATGGAATCTGTGTGACGCAGGTACATTCCTCGTTCCAGATTAAACTTAGCAGAGGATTGATTTCAATTATAGCGAGATGTAGAAAATTAGCATAGTAGAAACGAGATAAGAATGATATAAATCTGCTGATGAAATTGCACCAAGTGTCTAATTTACCTAATTCAGTGTCATCTCTGATGAGCAACAATTGAATCCTAAGAATCCTCCATTTTGTACCAAACGTGACTTGATTTCTTACATAAAACTTGATCCCATCGCTAGAGAAAGCTCAAAGCTTTGAACCGCCTCGCGCGTTCATCTATTAAATAAAATACATTTAAATGCCGGCGGCACGTTGCCGCGCGTGAAAACTATTGACTCCTCACCCCTGTCTTGAACCCCCTTTCACTGTTTCTTCTATCTCTTGCGTGCCCTGCACGAGGCAGCTTAATGAGCGTCGCTCGCGTCTCGTTGCAAACCATCCTGTCTCTGGATCTTTCTTTTATTTAGTCTCTTCCTCTGTTCTTCCCTCTGTTCTCTGCCCTGTCTTCTGTCTCTCTCTCTCCGTGCACGCGTCAACACGTGACAGGAAGCGGCCGGGTGTCTGGCGAAACGAGAGACGTCGCTGAAAAATGCGTGAAGGTTCGCGGAGAAAACGGAGAACGAAGTATCGCGTTATTGGAAGAACCGTGAAGTCGTGTTTTGGTGAGCGCGCTCTCGCGAAGCTCGTTCCATCAACAGGTTTCGGGCGATACGAACTAGTTTCGGTCGGCTTTGTACTTGAAAGAAGCCTGGGGTACCTGTATCGCGAAATTCAATTTAACTGTCTGTCGCTTGTTGAATCGTCGAAGCGATTCTCCCGGTGCTGCGTTGAGAGATCGCGGGGAATTCCAGGTGGATTGCGTGTAACGTTGAATTTTAACGTTTTGAACTTTACGGTAGTCGATGTTTGTTGGAATATTTTACAACGGAGAGATAATTTAACATTTGCTAACAATAATAGTAATAATAATTCGACTGCGGATATATTTATGTGTTTGTGGGACAAAAATGTACAGAAGATAAATTTACGTATAAATTCTTTCAGTTTAATTCAGTTAGTATTATATAATTGTGTAAACTTTTGCAGTTTAGTAATGATACTAATTATACTAATAATACCAATATAATGTTAGTATACTATATTAATGTAATATACTATACTAATACTAAATATTATTATATTTATATAAAATAATATAATATTATAATAATAGTATTAATAGTAATAACTAAAAGTTTCAAAAAATTTAATTATCTTTTCATTGCGAAATATTTTAACAAGATTAGAAGTTACAATTTATACAAAGAGATTCTTTTCCATATTTTGTTACAATTATAACTTTTAAATTATTTTCCTTATTTTTATTTATTTCAGTTCTTCGTTTATATATTTCATACTTCTTTCCCTCTGCTTTATGTAATCATTAAAGTTTGTCTTATTTTTATGACAGAGGAGAAAGATAGAAAAAAGTTTTCTACAAACTCCCACAGAAATGCTCACAAATAACAGATTACAGGGGAAAGTCTTTCCTTTCAATGTGAAAGATCTTTCCTTTCCTTTGATATCTCTCCATTTTTGTATTTTTAATTTTACAGAAGAACTCTTTTGTTATAAAGGAAATGTCAGAACTTCTCTGAACTTTACCTTGTATTTTATTTGTGCCTTACATTTTATTAATAGAATCAACGAATATTGCACAATAAATTGTAAAAATAAATTCATATCAAATTTAAATAAACTCATTTTTAACTTGGAAATTATAAATGAAATTAAATTTATAATTATAATAATTAACTCTTCAGCGATAACTTCTGCATATCGTATAAAATTGTGTTAAAAATAAATTCATCTTCATCACAGAAGTAAATGTAGCATCAACTTTAAAATATGAAATGAGAAGTTTAAATAATACAAAACAAAGAATTAAATAGTATAATAAAATGATACCAGTATATATGATGATACTATAGTATATATAATAGAAATATAAAATATTGTAAGTATAATATAAAATAATAAAATAATATAAAACAAAGAAATATATTGATAGCATGGCATAGCTGATTGTGTATAGAAAACAAATTGAATATTTTTATAGAATTTTATGTAAATTTTCTCCGTCTTTATGGAAAGGAAGTTACGATCAGATCATTGTTGTTGAAAAGTTAATGAAATTACAACGAATAAACTAAAAAGAATGAAATTATTTTACTTCTTACTGACGATAGTAATTGATAACTGATATGATTATAACTGACAAACTTAAAAGTATAAAGTAATTATTTATTTTAACGATAAAATAAATGAATGTAAACGAGGAGACGAGTTGGATAGTTAGTTGGATAGTCGCGTCAATGACGTGTCATTCTCCTTGTCCGACGGTCATCCTGTGTTCTTTCGTTTTATTTATCTTCGATTCCGGGATTCCATTTACAGACCAACACGTCGTTGTCAACGTCATCGTACAGTAGTTCTTCTCTCCGATTCATTCCATTTCGTTTCGGCCCTGTTCGCCAAGCTTCTCTGCTCATCCCGCATCGCCACCCGGAAAATAGATATTATTATATTGGATGTACTTGCTGTATTTCGTAGATACTTGTGATAAATATCAGCAACGAAGCATTTTGTGACTATGCCGCGGATGGACGCGGTCACCTTTTATATGATGGAAGATCTCAACCTAGTAAAGGTACAAGGGGTCAACGCGAAGAATATTGCGAGAAAGTTGAAGTAATATCAACGCCAAAGTATCGTGTAATTTTAACCTTGATTTCTCTTGAATTCGATTATACAGAGAACACAGAGCTACGTGGATTTTGAATTTTCTATATGTGTTCGCTTGAATAAATATTCCATTGTAATTACTATGTTACTATATAAACATTAATCTGACAGAAACAACATTACTTTTTATTATATTGTTATATTTTTTTCCATTTGGATGGAGAAAATTTTAAAAAGAATTTTTAATTTTTTTTTTTTTTTTGTTTCATCAATAGAACAATCTTGCAGAAATTAGAATGGAAGTTTTATTTAAAGGAACGGGACATGAAACATTATATAATATTACAGTATATTTTTTGCACATACATGCAATTAATTCCTTTCGAATGTAACATATTATGAAACTGTATAATAAGCATTGTTAAAACACATTCAATATTAATAAATATTAATAAATATTAATAAATATTAATAAATGTCATATTATTAGCATGAAAATAAATTTAAATGTGTCTCGTAGAATTATGTTGTATTTGTACACTTTACATTTCCAAGTATTTTTAGAAATGTTGAAATAGTAAATAAATTATCTTTCACACAAAAGAACTATACAATACTATACAATACTATACATAATTACTATTTTTATAATGTATGTATACAATATTATTTTAATACTGACCTTCCTATTCAATCTATTGTAGTTTATTTAATAGTTTTTATTATATTAAGAAACTATATATACGGTAGAGTTTATTGAAGAACGTAAGTACATTTTGGTAAAATAATGGTCGTCGTAATATATTGATATTTACATCGATATGCAACGTTATTATTTAATGCATATATTCCACGTCACAGCAAGTTTGCAAGTTTACCTTCTGGTTTCAATCAGTCGGTGGCGAGTAATAAAAGCTGTTGATAGAGAAAAAGGATAATATACGGAAACCGAGTTTCACTTCGGGAGAAAAATGTTCATCGTACGGTCGATAGTAAAACGTAATAAGTCGGCGTATCGTAAATATAGACAACCCTTCATAAACTGAAATGAGAATCGTCAGGCTTTATATTCATGCCGCGATTGAACTTTCTCAGCGCATTACTCCCATGATTCCGTGGGATAAGTTTCTGAAATATTTGACGTTGAATTTTTTATGGGTACGAAAATTGACGCGCAGAAAGACCGCGAATGAAATTGCTAACGATATGCAAGCAGGTGATGTACATATATTTCACCTTATTATTTTCAACATTGAGCGAACTAGTTATGAAAAATAGACAAAAGTTTAGTTGGAATTAAAATTAATAAAGGTAGAAAAACATAGCAGAAAAGCATACGGTATTTTAAATTGTGAAGTGAATATAAAAGTACAAAAGTTTAATAATAGTTTATTAACAATCCTTTCACGTTCCGCTGAATATAAAATTAAAGTTAAGAGAAATTAAGAGACAAAGAGCAGAGCGGTTGATGAAGATATTTAAAAAAAAAAAGGAGGGATATTTATTTTTCGCTAGTAACGGGAAAGCTCGGTTCGTCGCCAGATTAGGATCAACATAGCGAAACAGGTTGTGTATAGGAAGTGAGTTTGAGCCAGCGCCAAAGGGGATGAGCGAGCCGACAACCCTTTACATTTTAATTACGCCCGTCTTAAAAGCCAATAAAGTCCTCGGTAGAATAGCAGCGTTCGTCAGGCTTGCTCAACCCCGGGAACGCGCCATAGGAATTCCACGAAATCAGTGCACCGCGAACGATGGCCTTGCCCTAACGGAAGGCTGAGAACCATCGTGGAGGCCAGCCGCCTGCCTCTCAGACATCTTCCAGCAAGCTTATCCGTCCATTTAGCTTCTCGTGCACACACGTATCGCTGTGAACAATATCCCTTTATCGCTGATACGTTCCGTTTCGGATTCTCCTTTGCGCCACTCTCCTTCCTCTCTCTCGTCGCTTTCGTATTCAAACGATGATCTTTTTATGCCGTGAATTTTCGCGCCGATGTCACTCTGCGTGACAAACTCCGTGTTTCTGCACTTTTGAGGATTACTAGAAGCTAGCTTTGATTATAGAAATTGTGTGATAGAATTATCGTATTATTTTTATATAAACATACTACGCGTGAATATTGGAAATATATTCAAGTTATAATTAAATTTAATCATCGTGGGAACAATGAGACGATAAATTGCAATTCGGTGAATATGGATGTTTATTAATAAATTAATAAAGGTTCTGGAAATTAACTCTTGAATGATTCTCAGATTTTTATTTCGAGTAATAGTTGCGTATTTAATATATGTGTTAACTGCAGCTCGTGTGTTTGCTTTTGGAATAATTATTTGTGAAAAAATGTCTGCTTTTCACTTAGAAGAAGAGATTGAAAATAAATGCATATTGAAAAGCACTTTTTTAGAGTAACAAGTGCTTCGTGTTCTCTTAATTAAAGCTTTTATATATTTTGTTGTTACGCTAAAAATTTATATTATAGGACGAGTTGTAGTGTATGCTCCATAATAAATTGAAATACAGTTTGGTTTTTCATTAATTCTTTTTGATTACATTGATTTCTAGTATTTTATTTCATAGAATACAATCGATGTATTATTGTAACAGAATTTTATCGAAGATTGTATCATATTTGTATGTTCTTCGCAAAGTCAAAGTTCTGATTTTTTGCTTCTAGTATTTTAAATGAGATGGTAATGAATGTGCATACGATTTGAAGGCTCTTTATCATTTTTGCATTTTAGAATCCATCTAACTTGAATATTGCGCAGAGAAAAGGAAAGGAAATTACAAGGAAAAACTGTGTCGACTGATTCTTGTCGGAGGAACTGCGTAAAAATGCTAGAATGTCGTGAATGAAATTGTAGAACGTCGTAACCGGGAATAGAAGTGAAATTACATGTGCAGCTGCCAGGAAATTTACGACTTTAAAATGCATCCCAGAACTTTTTATTACTAAAAATCTTTGCCGCTCTAATATCGTACACTCACGTTGAAGCATGTTAACATTTCGAAAGAAATAATGACTTTTGAAATAAACAGTTTATTTAAAATATTATATCTTTCGTTATAATTTATATTTTTATATTATTTTTCATACATATTATAACTTATTGTAACACTCTTATATGGTTTTTGTATTCTAGTTATTATTGCAGAAAATATTAAATTTTATAACATTGAAACTATTAATTATATTTAAAAGATTTTATTAGAAATGAAAAGAATGTCAATAAAATTAATTTATGAATGACGAAGATCTAGACATAATTTTTCCACAAATTAAAATGACAAACGAAAATGATTAGGATGATTTGAAGCACAAGAAGAATACTTATACTAAAGTTACTTGTACTGAAAAAGGTTAAAAAAAAATATAACATTTCTAAATTATAATTGAAGTAAACATTGGACTGTATAACATATACAATTTAATATCAAAAAAGTCTTTTTATTTTCAGAAAATTCCATTAACCAAACGTGCAAGGTTCTACTATATTTCCTTACTATATATTTCTTCAAGTTTCTTTTATCGAATAGAAATATCGATTAAATTGAAATATTTCATTATGCAAGATATTTACATTCAAAGAATGATGCCGAGCGTGTGAAACGGATAGAGGAAAAACGACAAAAGGAACATTCCAGAATTTGCAAGGCTATCAAAATTTTTCGTCCACAGACTGAAATATAACGTTACCTTTGACACTCGATGCAGTGTATCAATCAAGAAAGGCAGCTATCGCATGATCACAACGCTATCATTCCAACGATATGCGATACCACACGTCCTTTTTCTATGCCTACGAATCCCCTCTATGTACAAAGCTATTCTGGCTGCTAAACTCTTCGAAATTCGGTGTGCAATGTATTTTACAGTGATGCTATCGTTTGTGACTTTTACGCCCGTGAGCCTTCCTTCAGCTATCAATTTTATTTTGACTTTATCTTGATGCTATTCTACAGTTCTGTTACTAAATCCACCTTATCTTTCCACGATCTTGCTACAATTAATAATTACATTTGTAACATGTAATAACTGCTTAACTTGCATATATGTATTTTGTTGTTAATATCGATCATTTATAAGAAAGATAAAATTTTGACAATGTAAAAATTGTTTCACGTGTTAAGTATAATATTATATGGATGACGTATCATAATATACAATAATATAAATCATATAATGATTTTTATGCTACACGAATAGTATATTGTACAATAGTATTTCTGAAATATAGTATAATTAATATTAAATAATTAAGTACCTATTATTGTAATTAATTTCTTTCTTCTCCAACAATAAGTACTTAACTTTTGATCTATTTGTAAATGTATATAGTTTCACGCAATCAACAGCAATTTTATCTTTCAAATTTCATACACTGTATATACAATATTTGGTTCACTAGTCTCGCTCAGTGACGAATTATTATTTTTCTATATATATATATATATATTGCTACTTGTGTCTATTTTGAATATCGATAATCGATATGCAACTAACAGTTAGTTTATTCCTAGATGCTTTTTGCAACCATGTCTTGATATACTGACTTAGCTTGCGCAAACTTATTCTGTCGTTTACTTCCACGTTATCACGTAGTAAACGAGGGTCAAGCTGGGTTAAACGTCATATACACGCGAAGACTCAATTTAAAGAGCTAACCTCAAGGAAGATCATACCAACGTGGGAAGTAAATAACATTCTGTATGCAACGTGTTGATAGAGATCTATATGAAACAAATATCGAATGTTTGCTGCTAGTTTGCACGTGTGTATTGTTGTAATTGCGAATATTTCGTAATTGGTGAATTGATATTGATTTATAGAAACTTTATTCAGCATTTGAATTAATTGCGTAACAACTGATCGTTTAAATAAAGGAAAGTTTCTTTTGTTAGAAAATTGGTTCCTTTCTTTGCGATGTCTATGCAAATTATTGATTCTGATGTTGTTTTAACATTATTTGGAATTATTTCTCTCAAATGCATTATTTCTGTACTTGTGCGACACTATAATAGTGATAATTATTGACTAACATTTTATGCTTAAAATTACTATTCAATATATATTTATGACGTTTATTTATAAAGTACATCATATAAACGATGAAATGTACTTTCAAAAATTTGTATAACCTTTTATACAATTCCTATAAATAAAACAATAACGTAAAACTTGAAACCAGCAAAACTGCTACAAACGAAATCAAACGAACAAACAAAACATTTTTAAAATTCGCGCAACTTTCGTCAGGAGAACAGGACCCGCGTAATCACCGAACATTGTTCCCGTTTAATGAATACACTCGCCGAGTTAGTTGGACGAACATCAGTAGGATAATTCGCCAGTTCTCATACTGTACACGTTCAAGCTTCACTTTGATGACAGCGCGTTTTAGAATCGACACCTCAGGGTTTCTCATCGAACTAAGTTTCATTGACGGAGACGTATGCTTCCCCGTTTAGGAAGGACAAGTTTCGGAGATGGCTTCCTCGAGAGCCAGCGGCACGAAACTCCCGCGGCGCAAAGTCTGGCTCTGGAGTTAGATTAAGCCGTGGCCAGTAAGCCACCTTCAGAAATTGCTCGTTGCCCTTCGGATTTCATTAGCGTTTCAAGCGAATCTCATATTCCGCAAAGTGCTTTTCCAGAAATTTGCGGTTCTGTGCACCCCTAACTCGAGCAGAATGAGCGCTCCTTTTTTTTCTCTCTCTCTCTCTCGCTCTTCTGTATGAGGTACGGGGAAGGGGTGAAGAAGGAGGGGGATTGTAATTTTTAATTGAACATCTTTGAAATACTTTTCTAGCTGAAGTTTGTATCACTACTGGCGATCTTTCGCGAAAAGTTTACTTTCATTGGTAATCATTTGTAAAACGTTGCTTTACAATAATTGGAATTAACTTTGAGTCTTCTTTCCAGGCGTGTTATTAGGTAAATTTATGTTCTTTGATTTTTTTCTAAAGGATCGAACGCTATTCAGAATACTGGAAATCTTTTTCTGTTGAATTAAATCTCAAATTCAATGTACGAGGCACGGATTGTAGATATTCAAATTTAAACTTTATTTATTGAACTTAGTTAAATTAATCTATTACTTTATTTCTATGTACAGTTTCTCAGGAAAGTATTCAAACACTTGTCATAGAAAAACTTTTGTCTGCGTTATGTAAAACATTTTGAAATTTCATGAAAACATTTTTGACCAATTTGACCAAGTTGCAACAAACGTAGAGGTGTTTTTGTAATTGAAATCCAGCTTGTAGCTTCACGTCGTAAACTAATACTTAACAAACAATTATCATTATTTTCGTTGCAACTGCTTCTAACTGCAACTATTAAAGTGGAACCGCAGCTGACATTGAAGCAAACTAAAATCGTAAAACGAACAGCACGATATCTCAAATATTCCGTAACAGCATTAACCAGAAGTAACGAAACTTCATAAAGCGTTTCACGAAGCAATAAAAATCGCTTCGCCAACGAAAATATATTAAACGTAGTTAAATTTCCTGCAAACGATGTAACAGCATCCTCGTCCTCGTGCAAATAGCGTAATAAATATGTTTTCATAAACAGGAGCAGTTTGTTTCGCGTTTCCCATTATCCGTTGGGAAAATAGGTCGTTGAGTCTGAGCTAATAACTCGAATGTCACGCGAGCCCCCGTTTAGCAAACGAAATTGTAACACCGTTCTCTAATAGGAGTTTCGTATCTTCGATTGAGTAAGAAGATGAGAAACATCAAACGTTTAAAGACCTTTGATGTTCAATTGGCTGTTAGGCTTGAATACCGCCGGACGAAAGCGACCACCCTTCGAGTAGAGTGTGAGTGTTTCGTCGATCGGGGCATGATTAATAGCAGCAAATTGGAGGCTTCTACGTTTCGCGCAATAGGACAAGTCGCTCGGATGATACGTGTGGGAAGCATGCTGCTTTCAAAGCGTTTCACAGCTATTCAAATCGTTTTCTCGCTTTTGTATAGTCACCTTTTGTACGGATCACACGTGTAATTCTCAATATATTCTTGTATTCTGATATTGAGCAATTAAAGACAGCAAAGAACGTATTGGGTGAAACTTACATTAGAAGTAATGATAAGACTTAACGCAAAATCACTTGCAATTATCAACGCTTCGCGTTAATAAAATTTAATAATAAATTTCATTAATTGTCAAATTATACACATACATACATATAGTACAAGTGTTAAATTCATGCAGCGTTGCCACACATAAACGTTAATACCTCGGAGCTTTTCAATACGTAAGCACCATTCTCAATTTATTCTATTTTTCTTTTCACGATGCAAGGTAAATAACATATTTTTAAAGATTCAAATAAATTTATTAAAATTTATTATTTTAATCTAAACATCCATTCGGTACTTGCACAGTAATACATCGTTTGTCGTGCACAATAATTCTATCGTTTTCAGAATAAATACTCGATAGTAATAAATAATATAATAATATAGGTATAAATTATTAACGATATGGGTGCAATATTCCAATAATTAAATTTCGTTTTACTAAATTTTACTAAAAACGTGTAAACTGTTGAAAATTAATTAATAATTAAGGGCCGTATGTCATTCTTTGCTTATTAAATATCGTTTTTTAATTACACAAATGAATCCAATGTGTAGTTGATTGTATTTTTCTTTGATCCTGAATCTTAAAGCTCTACCTACTTTCTACTGTTTTCTATTTAATGTACAACAGTGCATTATGTCAAACAGCAGCAGTATACAAAAATACATAATTAATAATCATCATTTCTTAACTGTCATTCTTAAGCAATCTTTAACTTGAATAGCTGAAATGCTTGCAGATGTTAAATGTACGATTAATTGAGATAACTGAGGCGCTTGCAAATTTAAATAAATGTTATTAACAGCAATCAATCATCGTGACGAATTATTACACGTTTTGCTATAAATTTATGAAATCTAACCGTTCCTTAAACACCGGTAATTTCACGAATGCTGACGTTCCCGTCCCTTGTAGCATTCCACGACGGATTTTGATGGAGAATCCGATTATCGAAAATCAGGGTTCGGAAACCAAGGAAGCGGAAATACAGCAAAATTAGCTGCTTACCGGTTTCTCGCCTCTTCTTCCGTTCCAACAATTCCTACCTAGTATGAAAGGCACCGCGTGTTTGTATGAGTGCGAATAAAACTTTATTAATTTGTTTGAGATTGTTGTTTACTAAAAATTTAAATCTCGGATATTATTTTAATATTGAACTTATGAATCTTTTTAACTCGCTTGAGTAATTTATTGAAACATTATAACTATTTAAATTCTTCAAAGTTTCATTATTAGTGTTATTTGTAATATTATTTCATTATTAAAGTCTAGAATCTAGAGAAATATTAAACGAACTTCTAGAATTTCCTTTATTAATATTAAATTTAAATCAATATTAAAAACGAGGGTTTGGCAAGATCTAAAAGAATTTGTCCTTAATCGTTAGGGTTAATCTCAGAGATGCAATTTACTTATCTGTGTTCTGGATCATTATCTTGCATATTCTCTAGCTAGATTAGGTTTGGTAAACGATGTAAGTTATGGATGTAACTATAATACACATGCAAGATATTAATGACATTATTCTATTTGAAACTTGAAAATTATTTAAGTTTTAAGAGGGACCAAGCTACCATGATATTACATATATTGTATAGTATATTATATAGGTATTAAATACTAAATTTCTTGAATAAACTATAGAATCTACGTGGAAGACATAATACTGTAAAAATATTAAATGAACTGAAATTTTCTTTTACACTGCTGATTTCTAAAAATTTGGCGAATGAATTGGAAATAAGTCTAACGTAACGTTAATCTGATTTTGATTATGATCTGATTACGATCTTACAATTCGTTTTACTCAATATTTCATCAAAGACAGTCTTAAAAAAAAATGTTATATATTTGTGTTTAAATGAAAATTTTGTTACCCCTGGGAACAATCTTAAAAGAACAAGCGTCGAAAACAATTTCCTTCGTTTCTATCTGAACTAACAAATCCAGGAAACGTTACAGACACACTCTCAGCTCACATATTTTCAAAATCACCGGGCTCTATCGCGACAATCCACACGTGCGTCAGCAAAAATCACTATTGACGGAACGAGTCGCGACGGTGTCAAAATCTGTTCTCGATCATACTCGGCCTCGTTCCTGTTTCACATTGCCGAGTGAGGCGTCACGCGGGTGTATCGTGGAAAACGCGGACGATCGGAGGGTTGTAGCGGTGACAGGACAAAATTACCGTTGTCGGTAAATGGATTAGCCGGACAGATATTACGAGCGTAGGGGCTCTTTGATGAGCGCCAGTTCGTTTATCGTTAATTTACAATAGTACCTCGTACTCCCTTCTCTTCCTGGCCAGGATGCACCATCGACCCCGACACATGAGAATATCCAACCCATGCCGCTTAACCGGGCTCATGCCTCGAATCGAATTCGAGTACGACCGGAAATCCCACCCTCCCCTCCTCCACCCGCCCACCCTTTCTCCCTCCCCTTCCGTCGGCTTGGCCACCAATTATTGCATTGGTAATCGATTGGATTATCAAAGTTTTGATAACGCATCCGAGCTCTTCCGGGCTGCGCGGCCCGCCGCACTGCGCCTCCCACGGCACACCCTTCATCCTATCTCCCTCGTTACCATTCCACTGTGTTCCACGCCATGGCAAATTATTTGCTCCGACGAAGCATGAATTCCAACCGTAATTACATTTCGCCTGATATTCAATTAGAACTACCGGCTCAACCGGCGCGGCTATCAGGAACCCGGGGGGAGGGGGTGGGGGGAGAGAGAATGAAAAAAAGAGAACGTGCCGATTGAAAGCAGCCTGTAAGGGAAACCATACGCTGGCGCGCATGGGGACATCCCCACCGGAAGCGCCCTGGCTGACTGATGAAACTCCAGACCTTCCCGTTTAGCCGCGCGCCTACGCGCCGTTTAACACTCTCGCAACAGCTTCTTTCCCGACACTGCAGCGTCTTTCGTAGCATTCTGACGTAACTGCTACTCGGGAACGGATGTGTTGCGACAGATGAAGGAAAGTTTGAAATTTTTGTTGGATACAGAGTGCCTCAAATATTCGGACACTTATCCTGCAAGAAATTTTGTTACGTATATCCTGATACGTAGCAAATATTTTAGAATTTTACAGACAACACGCATGGGAGTTGGAAAATATTTATTGCAAACATACGTATTAGATCGCTGCGTATGAAATAGCGGATTTTATAAGTGTGTATGTAACGTCGTTCAAAATTTTATAATCAAAAGTGTTGTCAAATAACATTTATTTACTAAATTCAATCTAAATTGTTTTGTCTGTGTAAACAGAGAGATTGTGCATCGGAAAGAATGAATGATCATTGAAATATTTATAAAATTTGGAACTTTGATCTAATGGTGTATGATAATTTTAACAGATTACCGAAACTATAAAATATATTACAGAAGTGATCGCCTAATAATTACAATGGCAACAATTATAAAATTGTTTAGAATGGACAAAATGTATCAAATCGTAGGGAAATTATTAGTGTTACTTTCAAGAAAGCCGCAAGTGTCGAATCTTACATTACGAATTTGATTATTTCATTTGCAACCACTTCAAGCATGTGATGAATGTTAAAAATGATTTCACTAATCAGAATTAATTATCTTATTGATATAATGGACTGTTCAAATTCTTTTATGATCTCTGTGAAATGTACACTTGCATGGAATATCTTGCAATTTTTATATATTTCTTTGGATTTGTTTCAAAACTTGATTAACGTAATCACGAGAGCTCAGTCTTGCTATAGTATTTACATAGTGCACATAACATGTCCATGAGAAATTGCTATAAATGTTTGAATATTTTCGCGAAGAAGTACCAAACAAATAAATTTTAATATTTATGTATTAGTTGACTGAGATTTGGTTATTTAAGTAGCAGTTCCATCGAAATAGCAGTTGGAAGAAAACTGCCTGAGATATTGAAATAGAACCATCGTTGTTTGCTGACGCTGACCGTATACACGCGAGATCCTCAAATTCAAGCACACTCTATATCATGTGTTATCACGGAAGGTTACGTGAGTTAAAGAAATAAAAAAGTGATGAGCTGTTTTACACAGAGGCAATCTCTTTCTTTGTGCCTGTTCGTTGTTCCTCATAAAAATAAGTGGAAACGTATAATAGAAGATTTTATTGCTCTTCCCAAATTTAGTGTGTTTCTTCGTCTTCACATTCATATATTCATTCTATACGTATCGAATGTGTAAACACATTCACTGATGATTATAACGAGATTAATTTTACGATTTTATTAATTTATTATATTTAATTTAAAGAAGTAAAATTGATTTTCATCTATAAAATGTCATTGATATTTGACTATGTGCCTCTTGATACCAAACAGCTTCAACTGGTGCAATTTTTTCTATCGCCAATAATAACTGAAATATAACGTATTTAGGTGTTCTCATTTAAACATCAAAAGTAGAAATGTTGAAAAATTATGTATTTTAAGCATTATTTAGATTGTAACAAATTGTCACATATAATACATACAATGATTTAATATTATAGATACAAGATGCACATGTTAAAATTACGTATTTAAAATTATCTAATTTATTTTTATTTCATACTATCGTTTTCATAATACGCTTTTTCCTTGTATTATGTATATACACAATTACTAACAAACTAACGGTGTAACGTTCTATGTCTAGTATGTGAAACACATAGAAATTTGATCATGTCAATAGCGATTTCCTCGAATACGTAGAAATTAACATACAATGAAATATTAAATTAATATAAGCAGAAAGGATAAAATAAAATTTCAACATATATTTGTACACATTAATACCAACCTGTTCTATATTTCCTCCTAACTAGCTGCCATACAAACCATAACGTACCATAACTTTCCCCTCATTTCACAACATTATCGATATCATCCCTTAGCTCTCGTGTCGCGCTTGCTTGCGATTCTTGGTACGCACGGAACGAAATTATAGGCATAAATGAAATTGCGGTGGAGAACACGGAACGAGTAACGGTTAGCGTCATCAATAAATATCGAGTCGCGTAGTTTCTATCTTGGCGTTAAGTTGATCACTTCCGGTTAAAGATCGCAGCATGTCGCGGCACGACAACCATAAATCCTGTATACCGGAGGACGACCGGGCATCTGGTTCCACGACCGTTTTTCACCAGGACATGAAGCATCCTCTCCCTCCTTCCCACCCATTCGTCGTACGTATGTATATACACGCGCTCTTCGTGGACAGATTACCGGATAGCACTAGCGGCAGTCACACGCGGCCCCGGAGCCTCCCGAGGGAGTTTAATTTGCAGTAATGGGCGCATCCTCGCACGAGCGAAAGATTAAAAGCACCCACCCGCCGCAGCGCAGACCACCCCTATCGCCACCCCATCGTCAGCCTCACCATCTTCTCGACTCGCCGACCAAATGGCTGTTCCACCCCGTACCCGTCAGAAAGGAACCAGTTCAGATACCATTTAGCGCTTTCCACGCTTTATCCTCGCCGCTTTTCCCGCTTCTCCTTATCCCAATTGCGCGCGCTCGAGCGAGCGAGAGAGCGCCAACCAGTCTCGTTGCTCTCCTGATTAAATGCGAAATTCCACTCAGTTCTTTCGCGTTCATCAGTTCGAGCTTCAGCCTCCCGCCTCGTCTCTAGATCCCCTCTCCTTCTTCATCACGCTCTTTTCTTATTCTTCGACCCGCTTGCTTCCTCCTTCTCGCTCGAAGCGTTTCCATCTTCCTTCGATACACGCCGCGTACGTTTCACGGTGTACGCTCACGGACGAGCAACCCCTGTTTCCTCGCTTCTACTCGCTGGGGGATACGTAGCGCGAGGCTACGTGGATATTGCCTGCCGTTACGGGCGCGAAAGACGTTTACATCGCGCGGATATTTGTTTAACGCTAATTGGAAAATGCTTCGGCCGGCTCGCTCTCGCCTCGCACACGCCCCGATATTCCAACCCCTTTTCTCGCGTCTCGAGTGTGGTAACTAGTTAACTGAAAGTGGTGCTCCGGCGCACGTTTTGTACGTAGGTACGCTTATTGCCCGCCGGTTTCTACTGTCCCGCCGATTTCCCTGTCTCTCTTCGATCTCTCGTCTCTCGCCCCTTCCCCACAACCCCTTCCCTTCGGGGGAATCGAGTCACGTTTCTTCCTCGTTTGCTCGTCCCGGGTTGTTGTCGGTAATTAACGCTAAGCATTTTGATCGATTGAAGTTGTTTGACGTTGCGCGCGATTAGTCGATGGTTAATGGAGATGATTGTTTCGCTGAAGCGAACTATCTTTCTCTCAAGTTTAGAAATTTGTTTCGAAATTTTATTTGTACGACGGTGAACGAATACCTGTTTAATAGAGTCTTGCTATATTATGAATAGTAAATGATGAATAAACTGTAGATTTTTTTTATGCATTTGTTTTTATCAAGTATGTGGAGATACATTACGCATTTGTTTAAGATTTAAAAATGCAAAATGTGCAATATAAAGAATATTTAACTTTGAAATAATAGTAAACTAAATATCCTGTCCATATAATATTTAAAGTTTCAAAGTAATCACCATTTAGGTCCTATTTCTTTTATGATGTACACAAAGATTTAAATTTGCGTAAACAACCACAGTCTAATAATGAACAATTAATTAAAACTAGACGACTAGTATAAAGTATAAAATTTGTAACAGAGAAATTCGAGTGCAAGGATTTTATATGCAGTGTATTTTATCGTTCTAAAAAAATATAAAGAAATGATACCTTCGATATTTTCCACAGATTATATGTATATTATATAGAGATATTAATGTATATTTTATGTGCCTACATAAAAAATTCTGTACGACACCACCACCATTATACGTATACAGTGCAACGTTATACCGTCGCGACAGCATCATCGACGAAACTTGAATCGATCCGCATCGACGGTAATATTCTTGGTGAAAAACTAGTTCCATTGAAGTACAAGCTGGAGTCGATGGTTCTCTTCTTTCTGTCTTCTTCTTCTTTTTTCTTTTCTTTTTTTTTTTATCGAGACACAACTCTCGTAACAGCAATGATTTGTAATCTACCCTTTCCAATCACGCCACCAAGCTCGCCTCGCAGAGATGTACCGTTGGAAAGTTGCTGTTCGTCAATGAGAAGATAGAAAAAGCAGAGAGAAAGCGTTTCTTTATGTACCGCGGTTCTGTGTTTTCGCGGGGTTCAGTGATGCGGCTGCAAAATGGTGGCTTCGCTTCGTGCTTTTGACGTACGATGATTCATCGTTCCCGTGCCATTTGTCTCAATGCAGTCTCATTTCCCGACGTCTCGCGAGACGCCAATTCCAATTGCGAGCCGCATCCGAGGCTTCTGAGACGCGCAAAGGTGAGCCAACTGCGCGTACGCTTGCTCTCCCTTGTGTTCGCCATTTTTCTTTGTCCCTCTGCTCCTCCTCTGTTAAAACAAATCGAAATTAAACTGTCTATCGGGAGTACGACGTTTAACGCGTTATTCGAGTCGCCAGTTCTCCTTTTCTTTCGTCCGTTGGAGTGGCGTCGTATTTTTGTACGTACGTCTCTGCAGACCATTAATTCGATTACCTCGCGTTGCTGAAAAATTGGTCGCTCTGTGGAAAGATATTTCAGACAGTAACCATAGCATAGCGCCATTGTGAAATGTAGCAATTAATCGCTTGATAAACCATTTTCTATTTTATAAGTGGAACGCTTGACCAATCAAGAACTAACGCAACATTTTTATGAGATTTGAAGAAGTTCGAGTTTCCAAATTATTGTTCCTTATCAAATTAAGGCTTCTTTCGAAATATTTCCAAGTTATCAATTTAATAAGTAGGACAAGATCGAATTCTTCAATTATTGTATTTTTATATATTATATGTTAAATTATATAACGTTCAGCGAGACCATAATTTTTAAATACCATAAATATTGCATTTTCATTGAACTGAAATAAATTCTACTGTTTACAGTTTAACCACAATGTTGTTTCACTCAAAATGTACAACGTAAAAACTCTAAATCATAATCAAGACAAACAAAGTAAATTTTATAATTTAACTGCAACGTTATTTCGCTAACAAAATATGATACAATATAAAAATATAGGAATAACCAAACGTAACAAAGTAAAGATATCGTTCTTAGAAAGCCTCACGGTTGTTAAAAAGGAAACGAAAGGCGAACAGCCTGTAAATTCGGCAGAGATTGAAGCGCACTAAAGAGCTACTTGCCTTTCATAATGTGCCAAATTACGTAGTCAGGCATAACGCGAGTTTAATTATTAATTCACAACGATCCGTGAAAATCGAGCCTGAGATAGAAGGGCAAGATGCCGTAAATATTACAACGAGAAGGGGAGGATTTCACGGGAAACAATCGAGATTCAGTTCCTCCGTTGCTGCGTGGCTCACGTGTATTGGTGGGGTGGATGCGGACTTTGCTGGAACAGAGCGAAATCTTCGTCTGCAGGACAAATTACAGCGGGGTATAGTAAAGTGTACTAACCAGAGTCTAAAGAGAATTATACACCAGTGATACTGCAGTACATTTTACAGGGTCGTTATTGCACGTTCTCTCCTCTACTTTTGTTGCTATCCTGTTTGTGTATTTTCCAGGCACGGTGATAAACATAACGTAATACTCTGTTTTATGGAATTTGTTCATTCAAATATTCATTTTGCGTACCATAGTGTGCATTTCATCTGCTTAAACGCGTTCGCCTCGGAGATAACGCGTCTATTTTTTCTCCCTGAGACAACATTAAACGAATCGTTGGTTTGTACACGTTGAAAGGAAATTATTGTCGCGTTTGTCATGCAAAATCTCTTTGTGTCTGGGCGAAATGAAGAAGAGTAATTTTATTGCACCGGCATAAACAAACAGCGGATAATTCAATTAGTTTGCTTCGGGCTTGAAATGATTTTTAAAAACATGGAAGGCTTTCAGAAGCTGAATCGTGCAAAATATTTTTGTATAATAAATCGTTTTGGTCTTACAGGGATATATTTTTAATTTATATTCCACTGTGAAATTATGAAAAGGAATATTGCAATTGATCAAAACATTTATTCCTGTTACGCGTCCGACGAGTATCAGGCTTTGAGCAACGAACTCAATTGTAAAAAGTAATTAAATTTGACATTAATGCATCGTCTGAACAAACAACACTGTTATTGATTATTCAATTATGCATGTGACGTTACTATAATTTTTTGTCGTTCTTGTTGCCTCGAGCGCACTTTGCGTTTCAAAATTTGCAAGGTTCCCTCGTAAATAGAGTGAATTAAATTTCATATATCGCTTAATTACGCGAATGCAATACAAAAATTAATATCAACTTGAAACTCGCAAAGTAGGTACCTCGTTCGTGAAATTTCGTATTGTCGCCGGACAATTTCCAACGATTTTCAACAACGTACTATCGGAGTACCTAATGACGATGACACGGACGAAATAAACGCGGAAGGAATCACCTTTTAGCGACGGAGAGCGCATTACAAAGGCACGTATAACCACCGCCGGTCACTGTCAATTTGTTTGCGCTTATTCTCCAACGGGGATGACGCTGGTCCAACGACGAATGCACACGAACAACGAACCCATTTAATCGAGTGATTTATTCAGGACATGATCATTAATAGAAGAACATTACTCTCGCGTCAGGAATCAATAGACGGTCGGCTGAAACACGCCTGTACAACAGGGTTGGTGGTTCGACGACGAGGCAAGAGAGAGAGAGAGAGAAAGAGAGAAAGAGCGAAAGGGAGAGAAATCGGATGGTGAAAAAGGGAGAGGAAGCTGATTGAAGCGAAAAGAGGGAACGTGATGAAAACAAGAGGACAAACGTATAGTGGGAGTCAAAAGTGAATGGACAGGAGTTTGTCTAATATTTCCTAGAAATCTTCCGTTAAGATCCGAAAATTGTAATTGGAGAGCTAATTGACTTGGAATGTTCTGCAGCAACCAATCTAAAATTACCAAAATTATTAAAAGTTTTCGACTAGGAATAAGTCAGATGAATTTTTATTGAAATTCATTTTGAAACATTTACCTTTTAATATGTTCGTTCAACATGTAGGTATATTACATTTTTGAACCTGTTTTTATTTTAAAATAACGAAAACGTAAAATTTTTTCATTAAGTTCTATCGATATCGTTTTTCAAATGCTGGTCCGAATTCTAACATGAAACTGTGACGAGTCAGTTGAAAATTATGAATTTGCATGAAAAATCTATACTTTGCAGACAAATGCATATTGTGTAACACACAAATACAATTTCTTAATCGCCTTATACGAAAGCAGTAGCGCGTGTTGAGTCGTTTTAGTTCGTGTTGATCATTTTTGATTCTATCAACAAAACGAAACGAGAACAAAAGGGGATCAGTACGCGTTTCTCTGAAACGTAGCCACCCTTTGCCCTCTCTTCCAATCTCGTTTCATCCTTTATCTCTCCTGTAGTAACTTTTTGCCACAGCGTGGATCCGGCACCGCGAAGTCCAGCCCTTGTCGCGGCGCCATGTCGCTCGAACGCTAAACGGCTCGACTAAATCATGGAAACAAAACCGAAACAAACCGAAATAAATTGCACAGGTAATGCATTCAGGCTGCAAATGATTATTCCAGATCCGTCGGGTTCAGCCTGCCTGCGGTTTTCCGCAAACCGCCGTGCTTGCCGTTCCCCGGTTACACCCTTCACTCCACCCGCTAAACCAGCCTCCCGCCGTTCTCCACCACGCAGTCTCGCGTGTCCATTTCTACATACAGAACTGTCTCTCCGGCCCTCCTATTTGATCTCGTCACTCGAAACATAATTAGCTCTACGACAACCCGTTTGGGAATTTCGTGCGCAGAGAACAGACGTTTCTTTCCTCTTTTTTTCGTTTTCGCGAATTTATCGGTTGTTTGGCATTATCGAGTGTTTGGGAATGTTTGCTCGCCATTAAACAAGATTTACTACACGATCACGGACAATTGCTGTGCGTCAGAGATTAAGATTTAGGGTTTTTGGTATGCTGGCGATGAGACGACCGAATAGATAGATTTCTGGTTTTGTAGATTTTCATTTTCTTAAATCTTTGTTCTTCAGTAGTATTACCGTGTTAGAAATTTTGGAACTTTTAAACAGTTGTATATAATAACTATTGAGTGTCTCATTTGCTTGTACCATAGGCTCGTACTACTGAAATCTGTACGATTAATTATACAGAGTTCTTAAGATTGTAAAAGACAAGTCGAAAGAAGAAAGAATAACGTAGTTTTTCATTTATGATTTTATCTTCGATAAAATTGAGCCTACGTCTTGTTTTTGATTGAACAAAAAACTACACGACTTGTACCGCAGTACGATTCGTCTCACTGAAAGACCCAGAAGCAACTGTTCCGACTAGGAAATGGAGACGACTTTTTTGCCATAAAATTTTATTGATATGCAAACATTCGAATCGATACAAAACAAATTACAGGCACTTAGTACCAAACAACGCCACTCCTACTCGAGGTCTATCTATCCCACGCCCCCTCACGAATCACGTAACCCAAATCAACCAATTGCTAATTTTCGTTGCATTAGCGTTGCACCTGAAAAAAAACCCCGCTAAAATCACTTTCAGTGATAAAAAATAAAAATTGATACGAGACTACGGAGTAAATAAGTGAAGACCGTGGGATAAAATTTCGTTTCTCGTTTAATTTCTACAATTACATTCCGATACGGAAATACACACCTTCGAATTGACGTTTATTTAACAAATTTTATATATTTGGAAAACAAAACCAAAAGAAGTATAGTTTTTCAACATTGAAAAATCAAAGAGGAAAAATTTTAATAACTGTCTATCTATTTGAAATGTTCTTGTACATTTCATTGTATGACATAAAAACGAATGTCAAAAAATAAGTTTAGGTACGCGATCAAATTATCTTACAACAAATATACAGAATTAAAACCCAAACATATTGTTTGAGAGAGGACATTCTGTAACATTATTTCCAAAGGAAAACAAGTATATTTTATGCATCGCGAGATTTATGAATTTCCAATTTTCAAACAAAACCAATTGATCCTTCGAGTATTTATTCCGTGATGCTCATTCCGAGCAATTTTACATTTCAAAATTAAACTACAGGTACTTAAACAGTTATAAATTCACGGGAAAAATTCGCTTAACCAGAAAGATTTGCCTCGACGTTGCTCGTATAAACCGACAACGCGAAAGTTGAAAACTCCCTGATCCCAGAATCAACAAGTCCAACGATAACTTGGAAACATCCTTTAAAATACGCAGAAACTTAAACAATAAATCACGCGTCCCCGCACGTCGTCGTGCAATCTGCTCCCATATACAACATCCGCCATAATCACTAAAAAGCAAACTTTCGCGAAGTAATTTACCACGTGAAATTTCCCTTCAGGGGCGGAGTGGGGAGGGGGAGTCTGGATCAAGGCTACGCTCGCGACGAGACGTCACCAGAGTAATACGACCTGTCAGCCTATATTGGCTTGTAACACATATTGTTACGACCGGCGGCGGATCTTAAAGCAGCGTTATACATCCGGGGAGACGCACACATACCGCAACAAGGAGAGACACGCGTGACAGCGCCGGTTCGGCGCAGCGACAAGATTAAGGAGCAGGGTATTTACCTCGACAAGGTGACAGGATCCCGGGACGGGAGTCGAAGTAACGGGATGGCTCTGCGCGAAGATTTATGATTGTTACGCTGCAGGCAGTGAATGGTGGAATGTAATAGTCGGACCGTTGCTTCCCTGGGGGCCCACAGGCGACACACGGTCCAGCGGACCGAGGGTTAGTTTCGCAGCTTCGAAGGTCGCCGTAACACGGGTCTAATAGCTCGTTTGATCCGCTGCTGTTCCACGCAGCTGGCCTGGTCTCTCGCCGAGCTTCCGTCTTGTTTTATCTCTCCTTGCTCTCCTCGCCCGTATCGTTGCAAGACCCCTCCCCTCCCCCCATCGGTCATAAGAAACGTCGTTAAACGCCGCGTCTTCCGTCCATGGCCAGAGCTCCGCGATTGTTGACGCGGTTTTCTTGCTGGATTAATTTCGCCGCTCGCGTCCGGAAGATTGAACTTTGGATTGTCAAGCGTTGGTGTTTGAAGGTTTTGCTGTACGTTGAAGGTTGATATGATTTTATAACAGCGTTGAAAGTGGTACAAGTCAATAAAAGCGATTCTTGAAGTATTATTACGAGAGTCACGCAGATTCTTCTTGATCGATTATGAGAAATTTGTTGCTTTTCAATTTATCCGTCTTTCATGCAGAATAATTTGTTCTTTCTACATGAAATTGTTCTACAAATAACGGAATATTTTTTACGTGATCTATAATATACACTTTGCAGAAACATTTGACTGATGTGATACACATATTTCAGAATACATACGCAAGTATTCGAAAGTTATTTAAATATATTCAATAAGTATGTCATGTGTGTCATTAACACAATGAATTAATAAAATCTAAACTATTATATAAAGATTGAAGCGAATCTAAAAGTATATATAGAAAAGTGATAAGATATTTAAACGTGATAGATTATTTAATTATATTGTTGTATATTGTCATTCATACTAATGTGAATTTAGCATACACGTTTTCAGACTAATCCGAAGTCATGGCATTAACGTTGAAATACGTTATTAATGAAATTTCAGAATGTTGTGAAACAAGTGTTTAAATACTTTACTGAACCACTTGGCAAAAGGATGTTGCAGAATAACTAATTGTAAAAGACCAAACGAAATAGCAAACAACTATTATATATCCATTACTATCTGCCCTATAAAAATTTCACTTCTTCAAGATTCAATTCATCTCTTAACGCAACAAGACAACATTTAAAAATCATGCGTCGTTACACAAGCTCGTACGTCACTTAACAAAGGCGACGAGCCACAAACATAATCGATCGTTTGTAATTTCGCCGATGGCAACTCGTGCAGTAGTGGAAACTGAAAGAAGGCAAACTTCGACGAAACCGCCGAGGGGGGGATGCGACAAAGGAGGGGACAAAGAAACGAGAGGAAAACATCCAGCAGGAGTGAGGGAAGTTTTTTTCTTTATCCGAGGCAATTCATTCTTCCGAAACGGACAAATGTTGAAACGCAGTAACGCCTAATAATGTAAACTCCAGATAAATGAATGGGTGAAGGTAAGACCCTCGTCGTCCTCGGGGCGATGGCGGAGGGATCGACTCGCGGAGGCTGGCTCGCGAACCAACGACTCGCCAAAGTCAAGAAGGGAGAACCCGAAACGCGGAGAAAGAGAGAGAGAGAGAGAGAGAGAGAGAGAGAGAGAGAGAGAGAGAGAGGCGTAGCACGGACAGCATGGTATGGGGAATAAGAGGATGGTCCTTAAAAGTTGGAGAAGAGCCGCTCTCTACTGGCGGCAGCTAGAGCGGGAGTTGTTATCTAATTTTACTCTCAACGCTTCTTCGATTTATTCGCCAACTTCTCGGCGCATTACAATATGCTGCTAACGGAGGCCGGATCGTCCTCCGCGTCCGTTCTGATCCCGCTTTCACCCTCTTCCCGTTTGCCTCCCTATCTCTCAGCCGCTGCTCGACTAAGAACCCCCAGCCAACACCCGGCTATATACATTCTTCCACCCCCTTCGTTTGATTTTGCCAAACACTTTCTTGTTTCCTCTCGATGAGCTGATCAACTGTTTCTTTAACCTTTTTAGCGCTCTGATTTCGCCGCGATATTCACGAAGAGGGTTGCCTTTTGAGGTAGTCGAGATTTCAGTGTGGGATTGAATTTTGGGACCCCGAATCCTGTCACGCATTATTTTAATCAACTGAAAGAGAAGCATTACAAAATAATCAATTTTAGATGTACATGTATCGAGATGATTAATTATCCTTAATCAGCTTCATGATAGTGACGATTTCTGATATAAGTGAAATATTCTCAAAATCGTAATAGATATTTTAGATACGCAGAAATATCGTGTCAGAAATACATGTACCTATTAATATGTTTGATTCTGACTAATTGTATCTAATCTGATCTCGTTCAAGTTTCAATGTAATGTTTTATGTAAATTAGCTTTTTTACAACATACGATTATAAAATCTTCAAGTTAAAGTCATATTTTAAATACGTTATACCATCATTTTAAAAAACCTTGAAATTTACAAAAATTTAATAACTTAAACTAATTCTACGATAAATTAACCAAACTAGGTCAAAATTACTAGGATAGTAATAAATGAAACCTAAACTAATCAATTTTCTGTTTCCATTATATTATCAAAACTAATACAGATCTCTCGCCAAGAGCAAGACATTTTACAAGTAAGAACATAAAATAATATTACTAAATTATAAAATAATATTACTAAAATACTAAAATATAATGATGATATTAGTAAATAGTAATAAACAAAATTTTAGTCAAACCACTTGCAACAATGGCTCCCAATACTAGTTCTTATGCATCTTCCAATTCCTTTATCTTGCAACATCGAAACTGACGTAGATCTCTCGCCAAGAGCAAGACATTTTACAAGTAAAAACATAAAATAATCCAAAAATAATATTACTAAAATCTAAAATAATATTACTAAAATACTAAAATATAATAATGATATTAGTGAATAGTAATAAATAAAATTTTAGTCAAACCACTTGCAACAATGACTCCCAATACTAGTTCTTATGCATCTTCCATTTCCTTGATCTTGCAACATCGGAACTGACGCAGATCTCTCGCAAAGAACAAGCATTTCACTTTTACGTTTCAAGCCTGTAACGTTTTATAAGCGATCTTCCTCCACTTGGTTTATCCGGAAACCACCGTGATGGAAGAAAGCCATTTTCATACCATTATCACATGCATTATTTACATCGACCCGTATCTACCGTGTGTTACGCTCGAAAATAGAAATAAAAGCGGAAATGTAATCGTGGCTATGCCAGAGGCAATTCTTTTTTTTTCCAAAAAAAAGTTTGATTATTGTCCAAAATTTTATTATTCGTCTTTTTTTGCATTTGTTTCGCTCTTACCTTATTTCGAGCCATTGAAAGAATATTTCAAAAAATCTGATGACGATCTTTCACCGAACGATACGTGGAGATGAAAAAGAAAAATAATCAACTTACAAACCAACGTGATTGAATAAAGAAATATGGAAACAGATTTTATTTTAAATATTGTAAGCGAATAATTTCAGAAATTTTCTTACATTTTAATTACTAATTCTATAACTCTACAAATAAACTTCGTATTTTAGACATTTATGTTAAAATTCCGATTTCTGTTCAAAACTCTACCATTCGTCTTCTTTGTATCTATTTCAACTTCTTCTACACGGATCCTTTTATTTCAGAGTTATCGAGAAATTATTTCAAAAACATTTAATAGCAATTTTTCTCCGAATTGAACACCATAAACGTAAAAAAAGTTGGGAAAGAAAATTCAATCAATCATCTTTGATGATTTGCAAATGAATGAAAAGAACGAAAGGAGGATAATTCAATTAAATTAATAAACCAAAGAAAAAATAATTTTAATAATCAAAATTTCACAAACTTATAATTACTAATGTTAATGCGTGCAAATTCAATATTTTGATGTTTACGTGAAAATTTCGACTTCTGTGCAAAATTCGACCATTCGATCGCGACGCGGCGGTCTAGCCGGAAGGTGAAGTAAGTTGCACGGAGTTTCGCGTAGTTGATCGCGAGCGAAGTGACCTCGTTCGCGATCCGTGGCCGCATACCGAACGTAGCTTGGCAACATTCTTGAAAGCTGCTCGTTTAAGAGCATTTAACTGGACAGCGGCGGACAGAAACAACGGTGGGAAGATGCGGTGAACAATACGGAAAGAAATGTAGACCGATCGGGTTTTCAAAGAACGAGGAAAAGTCCGGCTCACCGCACACAATCGGTCTTCACGTCGTGAAGGGGAGGGGGGAGGAACAATTGTTCGGACTTATTCTTCGGGCGAACACGTCTTTTCGACTCCGCGCGCCGGCACAATCGCGCTTGTAAACTATTTTAATTACGGCTTTGTTACCATCCAGTTACCGTAGAAGTTCACCAGTTAACCGAACAATCTCGAGATTTTTTGCTCCTCCTTCGGTCTGTCCGGAGAGTGAAACGAAACTTAAAGGGATCTCGAAGTGCGATGAGACAGAGAGGATTGCGGAGTGATCGGAGAAAAACGACGAAAGATGGACCAGAAGATTGGAACGAAACGGTGTTATTGTTGTATGTACGACACGAGACTCGAAGGAATGTTGTGTTAGTGTTTCAATATTCTGGTAGAGTAACATTTTTTAATTTTAAACGTAATTCATGAATTATATTGTAATAGATGAATTTATTGTAATTTAGATTTAGAATAGGCTTTCGTTACAAGCGCGACAGGATTAACGTTGGTACATTATATCGTATAATGTTTTTGAAAGAGAATATGAAGCTTTAATTTAGTTAGCTATATTAATAACTTTATAAGATATGTAAATAAAAATAATGAAACGAAAATTAAACCAACAAACAGTTGATCTATAATAATATATCATCTATAAATTATTATCTATAATAATAATGTAAAATATTATTAATATTTTTTAATCTGCCAATACATTTCAGTCGTTTATGTTATCTTACGATTTTCAGAAATTTCATTACACGAAATATTAATCAACTCGTCTCTAACATACTGACTACATCCGTTATTTTCCAAATATGAAGAATTTATTAATTACGTTCAAATTGTAACATTATTTAAAAATTTTTAATCGTAAAATTACACTATACAACTTGTATATATATTGTGTTGTACAGAATAGTGTTTGTACAATAGTACTTCACTATTCAGTAAAATTCAATTTGTTTGTTTTCACGAAAACAAATTATTTATTATTTCTATATTCAAGTTCATCAATTTCTAGAAGTAGCAAATTTTTTACATTATTGTCGAAGCTGTACGATAACTCCTAAACTAGTATAATATCTTTTAGTGTATTAAATTTCTGACGTATTATATCTTCACATTGTCAATTTTCATTTTAATATCATCACACGTGTTCACGTTATTTCAGTACTTTTCGTCAAAACGTTCATAAAGAGCATTTATAAAACACATAACACATTAAAATTGACATTTGTCGACGTTGTTACAGGCAAATGTTGAAATCACGAACAAAGTTCCCCGAGTTTTTTCTCATCCAATTTCCCCCGCTTCGAGGTACACGCGTCCAACGTATTCGAGAAAGTACATTCCCGAAAATATTTCCCAAAGATAAGAGATAATGACGACTCGTCGAGGATTATCGGACGAAAGTAGCCCGTCCAGTCCGTCAAATCGACGCTTAATCTACCACCGGCATACTTTGCATTCCGTTTGAAAACCTCGACCATGCGGAATTTCGAAAATCCACGCGATTTCACAGCGGAATTTCGAAATTGTTGTAAACTCGCCGGCTCGGCTCGAAAGGGGAGAAAAAAAAGGAGGCGGGAGGCGGCTATTAATACGAATCTAAAAGTACCCAGCGGACGCGTAAATTTATCGGTGCGATGGTTCGATCAGCAGGAGCGAACGAGTTGCGAAAGGGGCGGAAGATGGAAGAGGAGGGAGGGCAGGGTAACCGTTTGAAATTTTCGGGAAAATTACAACCGAAATTCTTCCACACTCCACGGTTACACGCGTAACGTTCATCGAGTTCACTCCAGCGTGGAGGGCTGTTACACTTGATCAAAGCCGGCGTGTACAGTTACGTACATTCGATCCTTTCCTCGTCTCGCTCCCTCGCTATCGGAGGTTCGCCCCTTCCTCCTCCGCCTCCGCCCCCTCACCCCCTGGTCGGTGCCTCTGTCATCGTATGGGCGCGCTTCAGCCGCGCTATTTGCATATTACCGGCGTGCGGCGTGCCGGCAACAGGCCATCGAAATACCATTCGCCTCTCTTTCCTCCTCTCTTTGCCCTTTACGCCGCTGTTACCCCTTCCGGCTTCCTATCGCCGGCCGACAGGGGAGGGAACGCGCTCCCCCGTATTCTCCCCGACAAAAATTTCGATACGACGCGCGCGATACCTCGAGCACTCGGCTCTTCGCCGATTGGCATTACGAAATCGCGTAATCGCCGAATTTTTGGAGCTAAAACACGCGGAAGAATAACTATTTTCGACGAGCTTTGCTCACCGATGCAGTGTGTGTTTTGTGTAACAGCTCTACTCGAGATACGTGTATAGTTGATTTCTCATTGTTTGCGAAAATTTCTGTTACACGTGACGTTAACGTTACAAGGTTTATTTTTAAATAACTGTTGGTTTGTTGCGAGTCTTGTGACAGGATTCAAAAATATTATTTTTTGTAGCAATAAGCATTGTATTCATAGTCTCTTGTAACAAAATTTAAGTTGAATCCCCCAAATCAAGAAAGAAGTAATGATAATGATAAAATGAATTTTTTCATTTGTATGTTTGCCAATAAATATTGCATATATAATTCCTACAACATTAAATACAATATATATATTATAATACATTTATATTGCAGATGTTACACATTTTATATACAAATCTTTTACAAAAATGCGTATGTGAATGTCGTATTTAAATATCAGGTATAAAATTAAATGGAAAAATATATATCACAGAATATTTTACCATAAAGTAAGAACTCATATAAACATTGTTTGCAATCTACGAACATTAGGCAGAAAACTGTTGGAAAAAGTACGTTCACTTCATCACTGGAAGAATATAATGAGCATATATATTTCTAAAGAGAATTCTTTGAAAAAGTCGAGCTTAAAAGAATAAGTATTACATAAGAACTATATTCTTCCAATCTTGAAGATATTTTTCTATACCAACGTATTAAATTATTAAAAACTAATATTCATTCTGAACTGAGCAATGGATTTTAAAACTCGATTTTCTCGAAAAGCTTAATCCTAATACAAGTTAGTCAATGTGTTAGTGAATGTTTGAATAAATTTCAAGTAAATTGATTAATCCTAACTGAAGCTAATTTTACTTCGATTCCAATCTATTAATGAGGGCATAGCTGTGTATCAACTCTTTAATAAATTTCATAAATCTTCCGGCTTCAAATAATTAATTAACTCCGATGCAAGTCCACATTCACTGACGCGAATCCATGCGTAAACTCTTTAATATATATCATAAACACACAATAATTACAACTATTAATCCTAATAAGTTTACTCTAACGCAAATCTATTAACATTAACACGAACCAGATATTAACCTCTCGATAAATTGTATTCATAAAATCCAATTGAAATTTTCAATTTAAACTCACTGTCGGATAACCACTCGACCCGAACAATTGCGAGCGAACGCTGGCAACAAATAGAATTTATCACGCAACGTCGCAAGCGTGTTTCCCGAAACTCTTCGCGATCACCAAAGCCGGAACCGGCAATTCGGCTGTCGCAAACTAGTTACCGTAGCCCTTTATCGATACGAAACTTTAACCGTTCCCCATAATCACGTATCGCCAAGTTGGCGTATCCCTCTTCCCACTATCACGCGGCCACTCCGCCCTCTCCTTTCATTCCCTTTCTTTTCCCCTGTTTTCGCCGCGGAATCCCGGAACAAAACTGTGCTCGTTTGTGACGAGCCCTGTCCCGACCCGGTTGCCATCCACGCCCGTCCGCTGCCCGTACGACGCCCGGGGCTCACGGGATAGGACGAAGTTTTCCAAGTTAAAAATTGTTTAAATTGTCGGTTAACAGTTAGCCGCCGGGGCTAATGAAACGTGGAGGCCCGGCTAGTCAAGCCCTGGCTACAACCTCCACCTATAGCCAGCCTCCTTTCACGACGTACACCAACCCTTTGACCTCGTCAGCCGGCTACACGAACACCGAGAACCCGCGCCGACAACTTCGCAATCACTTTCCGTCGGTGGACGTGCCGTGAGGATCGCGTTCGTCCTCGCCTCTCCTCGACGTTCTCATCGGTTTTTCATCCGTGCGCCCGGCAAACCGCGGTACGAATCGTGCTTTTGACAAGACCGGCATTCGCCCGTTACGTGACTGCTCGCCCGATGTCGCCGCACAGAGGGTTAATTAATGTATATTAAATTGAGAAAGTTGGATGCTTTATCGTTGAAAGCTGTAGATATTAATGTTTGACGCGAGTTTGGTAATATTCTTTTCATCCCCCACCCCCCACCCTCCCTTTTTTTATCACTGAAAGTGATTTTAGCGGAGGTAATCCAGAAAATCGGACCTCTTCAGGTGCAACGCTGATGCAACGAAAATTAGCGATTGGTTGATTTGGGTCACGTGATTCGTGAGGGGGCGTGGGATAGACCTCAAGCAGGAGTGGCGTTGTATGGTACTGAGCGATCTCGCCTGTAATTTATTTTCTATCGATTCAAATGTTTGTATATCGATAAAATTTTATGGCAAAAATGTCGTCTTCATTTCCTAGTCAGAACAGTGAGACGAATCGTACTGGGGTACAAGTCGTGCAGTTTTTAATTACGGTTTTTTGGGGGAAAAAGTTTTGAAAGTTTTCTAATTTTATTTTTGATTTTGTTGACGAAGGGATTTCGCTTATTCCAGGATTAGTGAAAATAATAAGCGTTCCCGATCGTCGAGCACTCTGCGACGTTGTGACAGTAATTGCTGATTAATGTGTTCATCGCAGAAGAAGGAAAAGATTGTACAAGCTGCATATGAGATAATATCTAAATGATGAATTTCTATTGTTCTCGTATGTTTCCGTAGGTATCTGTAGAAAAATATCTATTTTTTTGTTTCATAAAAGTACTTATTGCGTTGTGTTAAAGTTTCTAGAAATTTGTACTTTGGTTATTGAAAATGGAAATACGAATATTTTTTCTAATCGTTCCCGATTTTGAATGTCTTAGAATAATATTGAACAAAGAATTTGAATACAGTCATTTATTTATCAGTTATGGTCACGTACAAAAATCTTATAACTATACAAGTTGCATTTCGAACCATTAATTCAATAATTATTGCTTTATGATTATACGAGTTATGATTATAAAAAATAATATAAAGTACCTATAAAATAATCATAATGATACGAACGAAATTCTTCGAAAAGAAGAAAACGAACTTAATAATGTGAATTAATTATTTGGGTCTGTAATACTGAGAACATGAAGTAGAGATAATGTATGAGATAAAGTAATGACAAATGGAAAATGATAGGAATTAAAGTTTTATAAAATTGAGTTGAATTATGTTTTTTAATAATGTCATCTATTTACATTGCTATAGTTTCACAAGGTATTGTTATAGTTTATTTTGAAATACATTAAATTATATGATTAATTAAATTTTATTGTAATTACTAGATTATAATATCAGTATTACATTATGTAGTATATTAAGTTACAAATAATGAAGCAATAGTTGTCAAATTAATAATTTAAAAAAGTAAATTGAAGTTTTATTTTGTTTTGCATTTTACATTTTTTCTTTTTTTTTATGGAAATCAATAACAAAACTGAATCAAATTAAAAATTTTGAAATTAAGCAATTCAACTCGCTGAGAGTCAAGCAATAATTTGTTATAATATCATAAACACTTCAATTTCTTCAAATTTCCAGAAATTATAAATTGAACACAAAATGGTAACAAGATATTAAGGTAAATGGAGTAATAAAATTAAGAATATAATTGATAAAATTAATTCGAAAAATCATCCATTCACATAGTTATAAAATACAATTGATACCTCCGTTCGAAATAGTTGAAAATTGTTAAACAACCGATCCTCCGTAATTAAAAGAAAAATCGTTCAGCTCGCCCGCTACGTGAAAAGTTCAACTTCTCGGAGACAAACGACAGAGCCTCGGGGCTGAAACTTATGAAACTTATAATCAACGAACTCGCGGGAACTTTTTAATTTATCTTGGTGCACGAATTACGATGACACATCCTGTTCTTAGTTTCTATCATGTCGCTGTTTTCTGGATGGACGTGTACGTGATACGTGCAGAAAAGTATCGGAACAAGTACTTGTATTTATTTTGGGAAAATAAACTGGAAAAATTCAATGCAATTCTTCATACAATAGAGTCTCTAAAGTCTTAATTTAATTAAAAAATTTTATTATCCACGATAAATATTAAAATTAAATCGTCGAATGTAAATTTTTCCAGACTTTCAAGCAAGAGTTGATTTTATTTTCACGTTTTATATTTTTCTGATAGAGATTTATAATAAAATTAAATTGAAACGTTAATTAATTCAACTCACTAAGGATCAAGCGACAATTTATCGCGATATTTCAAATTTCAAATTTCAATTTCTTGAAACGTTTCAAATTATAATATTTAAATGGAAGGCACGACGATAATGTAGAGACGCGAGAGACGATATGAATTTGGAAAATTAATTACTAACTCGCGAATTTCTACACATTTATAAAATGCTTTCTGTAACATTTACCGGATAAAACAATTTTCTATTAAGATTCCATTTTTCAAAAATATGAATTTCTGCGAAAAAATCTGTAATTATTGTAAATTCTTGCTGTCGCACGACAGACTGCGATGCGACGCAATAATAGTATACACTAGAGAAGAAGAATCCAGACGACATTTGTACGCACGTGGTACGTAGGAATGAACTATTTCTGGAAATCAAGTCACGAATATCGCGTTGAAACAACTGGAGCGTCTCCGGGTATCCTGGAATCCAGGATTCGCGGATAATCCTACCACGCTTCGATCTTGGCGCGATGTTAAACGACGCTGCAGAGGAAGAAAGTAATAGTCGGAGTCGAACGATTGAGACAAAGTACTGGGACGAACAGGAACGATGTAAGTCATGGGGAAGTTGCTTCACATACTCAATCAGCCAAAGGGCACTGTTAAAAATAGGAGGATCGATGGAATTTTGTAACCGCAGACCTTACGGTTCTCGAACAACTTGAAATTGTAACCCTAAATGTGTAATATTTTTGGGCAGCTATTATCACATGATATAGTATGATTAATTAGTATAATTAGTAAGTGTTATTATATTTAATATTACAAATAGGTTCGTAAAACAGACATTCTTGATATAAATTTATTATTTGGACATAGTATATTTTTAAAATGTAACAACTGTTTCACAGTGACGTACATTCATTATCAACGAATGATGATTTTATATGTTTTATTAATACATTTTTAAAATGAAACAGCTGTTTTGAACTGAAATAAATTCATTATTTTATATGCAACTTGTATATAATTACTTCTTTTTCTGTAAGATTCTTGTATCTGACATATCAAATATTTTATGTGATAATATATATACACTCTTGCCAACATATTTTTAGCTCATAATCAATATTTTGTCACGATTAATTATAATTTTATAATATCTTTCGAACGAATCTGTATCTAAAAGCTGTATGCATAAATACACACACACACACACACACATATACACATATATGTAAATTAAGGCACGTTTATATTTGTACAAGAAATGATTAACCATCTGCTTACAAAATACTAGAATATTATTGAATTTTAAATTATTGACTCATACTACTGACATTTCGTTAAACTTCAAAAAACTGATTTCAATTTTTATGGTACTCTTTAGAAATGTTGAGAAAAAAATTGCTAGAAATGATGAACTATCTGCTTGTATAGTACGTTAGACCATCTATCGTGCAACAATATTATTGACTTATACCACTGAAATTTTCTTCAATGCTGAATTGCAATTATCAAACGCTTCAAACAGCTGATTTTTATTTTCTTTCTAGATTGTTTGAAATATTGAGAGATAAAAAATGTTACTTTGCAATGTCGTTAATAATCTTGTCTAATAGATGAATGAATAAATTCGTAATGATATATTTATTTAATTACACAGTAAAGAGAAATAAACTTATTCTTTAAATTCATTTAACATTAATATATTAGAAATATAAATTACGCGACTTGCGAAATTTTTAATATACCTACATCTCGTTGACTATAGTTTTATTCGCCTGAAAAGTAAAACATGTATTGAATAGAAATCGTTCCATCGTAAAATTGATACTGATACAACTGTCTGTAGTATAAATGATTATTGTGGAAGCAATAAAACTACGTGATACGGTGAAAAAAAATTGCAGCAATTACAACATTTTCTGAAAACAAAAGGAGACGCAAGATCAATCATGCTCAACATTAAATCACAGTGAAATACAGATTCAGTGCCATTCTGTTACCATTGTTTGGCGTGCATCTACCAAATAACAGTATCGATAATCGATATTCATTTAGCGAAATTTAAACGTTAATTATTGCAATCAATAAAACTTATTTCGGTCGTCAATTTCACGTAATCCTATATCGTACATTCGACTGCAACGATAATTAAACATTTAGTCCTTCGCTCATCATTTCGTTTATATCGTATTTCCTGTTTTGTGTAAAATATACCGGTGTGCTTTACACAAAATTGAAATAACGAGGAGAAAAAGAAGCGAGAAGCAAGAAATTAAAATACCGTGAAACTTGTTGTTACTTCTCTTTCATAATTTTTTTGGAAGCGAGTGTCATTACACTGCATTAAAATATATTATTATTTGCTTCATAACGCTTTTATAAGTTGTGTCTTAAAACAAATATCATTACGTTATTCTAAAGTTAATCACTGCATTGAAATATACTATTACTTTTTTAATAAATAGACTGCAGATTTTTATGCATTTATGGAAAATTTAAAAATGCAGAAATACAAAGAATATTATACAATAAAATGTCCACAGTTTAGTAATTGTTATAATTTTTAACGAAAAAAAAAAAAAAGAAAAAGGAAAGAATACTTGAGTTTTGTCCATAAAAATACGAGCTTACATAAAAATTCACAGTTGATAACTCTTTGCTATCAAATATTCTTTTTTCGTGAAACGAATATCAAGCAAATAACGATGTCGTACGTAAGCCGGCATAATCCCGTTCAATTATTAAACGTAATAAAATTACAGTCTCTGAAGTTTAATGCGCAGCACATGTTCAGCTTTCACCCTAACTTATAATTCACGCTAGAAACCCCGGAGTTTTTAACCTTTTCTTCGCATTCTATAATGAGCGAGGGGGAGCAGGAAGCGTATCATAAAACATGACCCTACAATTAACCGATTCTTTGATTACCCATTCCATTTTCCGAGTTGAAACGCCCTGTTTTCAGCCGGAAGTTAATTTACTCTTCGTTAACATTATCGATCTCTCCCTTCCATTTTTTAAAGCATTTTATAACAACTGTTCATTTCAAAGTGGTTACTTTTGATTTTCTACTTGTGTATTTGAATTATTGAAACATTGTTCCTGCAATGTCTTATGTTACTTATTATTTTATTTGTGATGCACTATCATTTTGCAATTCATCTTCTAATTTATTATTGGTATATAATTAATTGTAATTATTACACGAAAGAATTGTATTGATTTGGAAGAAAATGAAAGTAAATAACTTATAAAGAAATTTCACTGTAAGTATTATATATGTTTGTCCATGTTTTATTATTTTCTGCAACAAACTTTCATTTACTTATTTAGAAAGTCAAATTTATTTTGAGATCTTCCTTCAATGTCGTTGAACCAAGCTATTTCTGAATGGCTCTTCGAAAGTAAAATTGGAAATCAAATTTTGAATGATTGAAATCAACTCTTGAGTGAAGCCATCGTATTCTCAATTAATTGCATTACACGTTGACGTAATTATTTAATTGTTCGTATAACATTCTACTGACATATTACATTTGCCGCAGAATTTGTTTCTGTTCACCTTGATTACAATCGTAACCAAACCAAACTAAACTAAACTAAACTAAAATTGAAAATTCTCCTTGAGAGTGAAAACGGGTTTGAATTTAACTATAAACTTTTATAAATATAAGTTATTCAGTAAACCTTTGACTTTTAAATTATTTCTCTTTCTGTTTTAAATTAACTTTTACATTAAAATTCTGATTCTCTCATAAAAGTTCAATTTTAACAGTTATTTTGTATTTGATTAATAAACGTTCTAAAGGAACATTTATTTCTCAACAGATATTTTAAAGTAAAATATAAAAGTTTATACACTTTTTCATTTATAATTAGCATTATTTTAAATTAACTTTTACATTAAAATTCTGATTCTCTTATAAAAGTTCAATTTTAACAGTTATTTTGTGTTTGATTAATAAACGTTCTAAAGGAACATTTATTTCTCAACAGATATTTTAAAGTAAAATATAAAAATGTACTCTTTTTCACTTCTAATTAACATTATTTAAGGAATTGAAAACAGGATAAATATAGATGAGCATGTAAGTCGGGATTTTTTATGATTCAAGATTTCAACCTCAAACCTATGTAACACTTAACGGTAAATTTGTTTGAGAAAATTTAACTTTTTCAAAGCAGAATATTTGTTTCTGTTCAACTAGAACTTTTTCTCACTTTTGAAAAAAGTAAAAGTTTTCCATCTATGCATATATATATGGAATACAAGTCTCAGTATATATAAAACTGTTTTCTTAGAACAGAAAACTTAAATATATCAGAACTAATTGAAACTTTTAACAGTTTCATTCAAGCCCTGGTAGAAACACTCGATTCGTACGATCTCAGACGCGAAAACACGAAACATCGCATCAGGAAACACCATCTATTCTACAAATAACAACTGTCGTCCATCCGGTATATACGACGTATATGCTATATTTCTATTATCGTCTTTCGTGTTATTACCACGAGAGCGGCACGTAACGGTAGAGTGATGAACGTCCGAGGCGCGCCACGGAGGCGAAGGGCACCGGGAAGAGTAATATTGTCACGGATATTACCCGGCCAGTAGAAACACGTTGTCTCTCCCGATGGTCACGATCGTTGGAGTGTTTAGTCTAGTGTCCTCGGCTGTTGTGACAATCCATCCGCGCGCAAGCACAAAGACACACACGCACGGATCGCCGGTCGCACACAGGTAGCCAACGTCTCTCCGGCCACGCAGATAGGTAGAAGCAGGGAGCACGTAGCAGCAGCTAGCAGCAGCCGGGCACCGTCAAAACGTGGAATGGGGTTCCTCTCTCTCTCTCTCTCTCTCTCTCTCTCTCTGTTTGTGTGTGTGTGTGTGTGTGTGTGTGTGTGTCGGTTCTAGGGGGTGATGGAAGCATCGGCGGGTGAGAGTTAGGAGAGCGGCATACACAGCAGAGGAGAGACGACGTACGTGTTCGGGATTACGGCGATCAATGCGGTAAGCCCTGTTTGTTTTGCGCTGGACCCACCCACACTCGTGCAAACATCCATCGCCACGTTGTTCCGAAATCAGCCATCTGTAGATTTCATTCATTGCTATGGTCTCCGTTTGCTCCGGAGGCGGGAGCGTCCGACCGACGTCGTTGTCTGGCTGCTTGCTTCGACGATTTGTCTCTCTTTTTTCTGTTTTGTTTCTCTATTTTTCTTTCTTTCTCTTTTTCTTCCTTTCTTTTTTCCCTGCTATGGAAAAGGTTGTTCGACGCGGACACGTGGCTACCCACCGGGCGTGGAATTGCTGCCTCGCAGTTCGACGCCGAGGGATTCGATTACCAGGACGATGTTGACCGTTGAAATTTTGATGCCTCGCTCCCAACTGTTTTCGCTGTCTTATAAATGGAATTATGCGAACTCTGCTGATTATTCGACATTTTTCTACGATGCGACGATTTCTATCTCTGTAAGGTACGATTAACGAGAAATGACGATAAGCCAAAGTGTTCAATAGAGGTTGAAATTTTGATATTCTGATCTTCAACTGGAATTTTTTGATAAAATTATTATACGAACATTATTTTATATTTCTATATGTCATGATGACTTCTTTGATTGATTATTATTACTTTTGCACCACTTCGGGTGACTCTGCAACCGTGTCACTGACTCGTACTACTGAAATTTTCTTAAACGTTCAGGTGCGATTGCCAAACGCTTTCAAAAGATAATTTTTATTTTTGTAAGACTTTTTAAAGTTATGGAGTAACAATATTTTTCCAAGAAAAATATACACAGTAGAAAGAATCTCACAATACTGACTCATACCACTGAAAATTCTCTTCAACGTTTAGTTGAGATCGCCAAACGCTTTAAAAAACGCGATTTTTGTTTTCGTCGAACTCTTCGGAATCATTTGGAATCATTCAAACGAGGCGAGAGAGCAACGGGGCATTGAAATTATAATTACACGCAATTCAACGCGAGAGCGCCGCGTTTTGATTTTTCAATTTCGCCAGCGCGTCCGTCAAGCACAGCGCGTTCCGAGCAATAGCCCGGCCGAATCAAGCTTCCCATCAACCTGGCCTACATGAATATTCCCTCAGCCTCGTGTATATCGTCAGCGATAATGGAAAATCATGGGAGAAGTAAAACGGCGAACTCGTTCCGCGGTATATTTTTCACGCAACTCGCAGTCGAACTCGAAAACCGGGATTTCGAGCGTGGCGGTCCGCGGATATTAAAAAGTCCCGGGACGAAATTCGATACGCGGGCCATGAAAATGCGCGGTGGCAGTGACCGGAAGTCGCCTTGTATCGACGAGAATCGTCGTATCGTTGACTTTTATAGGGAAAGTTCCACGGTTGGAGGACGAAGTCGCGGTCGCTGGCCAACGCGAACCCCTAACACCGACAACTGGCGACAGACGATTGAGAAATATCGAGGAAAATTTAGCGTTCACGGAATTGCGGCGTTTAAGGAAGATCGAACTTTGTGAAGAAAGTTGTAGTTCGATTTTTTGTCCTGTACTTGACCAACTGTTCGGTTTTCTTACTGCAATGAGATTTTTGCACGATGCTTCTTTATGTCGGTTGGAAACATGAACATCTGAGAATGCGTAAACGCAGTATTCTCAAAAATCGTGTAAGAGACAGTAGATTCAAACCAATTTTACTAAATTTACATGTAACTTATTTATTAAGATTAATACCTTAAAAATTTATTAAATTTTTTGAGATTTTTTAAATTTATTAAGATTAATACCTTAAAAATCTATTAAGATTAGCATATATAATTTGAGAAATCTGTGGAAAGTAATGTAAGTAATAAAATTTTCTTCATCTTTAAGTTTTAGTGAAACGAAATAAGTTTTCTTGAAACTTTTCGCTTTCTAACTATAAGATTCATTAAAAGATTAAAAATACTACTACTAAAAAGTTATTGTTTTAAAGTTTTTCAAATGTTTGCGAGTGTTTGAATGTTATCTGAATATGCTCAAATTGCGGAGAAAACGTAAATTATGTAATTGTCTAAATCATCCTCAAAATTAATAAAAGATTTATCACTCGCAGTCAATTCCTTCATTGTAAGTTTCTAAAACTTGGTGTTCTCGATTTCATTCGATATTTTCACTCGGGTCATTTTTAAGAATACCGCACGTGCCTTTTCATAGATATTTTTATGGTTAGAGAGTATAACTATCAAAAAATAGTGTCGGGCGTTGTATGTGCATGTGTTTACATGCGTGGCTCGTTATCAAATTGCGTAGCTCGTTATCGTAAATTGACTCGAAATTGTATCACTTAGTTTCCGCGCGTACGTACGATCCCGCAGAAATAGGCTACCTATTCTCGAACGTACAGAAAAATATCTTGGATAAAGTATGAGCGATTTGAAGGGGAACGGAGGATGAATTTGTTCCGACGATCAATGTTTCTGAACTTATCGCGGTTTCACGTACACACATATGCGAATAAGATATGCGGGTCTCAAAATGATTTTATTTTACATAATTTGACAGAATAGTGATCTCATTGTTGTATATTTCTTTTATTTATTTATTATACCAATATTATTTCTTGTATAATAGAGATAAACATCTAAGAACTATAAATATTTTTGATACAACTTTGTCTTTGTTTCTCAACAAATTTATATACATTTTTGATGTATATATTACCATTAAATAAAGGTATTTAAGAAGTTAAAGATATTTAACAGCCATAAGATTTTAAGAAAAGCTTTCAAGTGACGTGATTTATCAGTTTTGAATATACTTAGTGGTTTGCATTAAAATTATCAATGACTGAGGTATAAAATTTCTGTCAAAGAAATTAAAGTGCAAGGAATAGAGAAACTTTTACAATGCAATGAATTATAACTAGTATACTAGTGTAATAAAATACAAAATTCTAAATTCTACAAAAAATAAAACATTCCGATCTCTAAGAAAGACACGTGAATCTATAAAATTTCTACAAAAAAGTTACAAATAAAATTGGTCACTTTCACCTTTCACCTCTGCTAGTTCCATTGATCCAAATATACCTCTTCAAGCTATTGTTCGTCCAAAGAAACTCCATCTATACGAAGCACAAATTGAACTTCGCGGCAACAGCAAGATTTCGAAATGGTTGATCCAACGTAACATTTGACACGTCAAATTTGCACGTGCGTCAACTACCTTCTAATACATTCGCGCGCATCGCGCCACCGCGGCGAAACTCCTTCATAAAGACAGCTAACTATCTGCGCGAGCGTTAACCAACAAATGAGACTAATTACGCGTAACAGCATTCATCAAGGCGTTGATTTCCCAAATTAAACCCAGCCGCGCTCGGATCCATCGGTGAATGAGCCGTCTCCGCGCGCACGTCTGCCCATATTTAGAATTAATTCCAGACGGCGTACTTGATATTCGCGGAGGCAGGAAGCGAGGAAGGGGAGCTGTGGGATGGGAAGCGAAAAAAGACGGAGCGACGTTTCTCATAGAGGAGCCTCCCCAGTCGCTTCCCTTTGCCGTTTCGGAAACGAGACGCGAGGTTAAATCATGAGGACGACCAATGGACCGGAAGAAAGAAAGGGAGAAAGAGGAAGAGAGCGAGATCCAGCGCCACCCCTCCCCCTTTCCCCTCATACGCCTCAACCACTCGACCCTACTTATTTCAATAGCTTTCTCTTGCCTCTCGTTTGAATAAACTGCATCTACCGTACCCTTTCGCGGCTAGATGCTCGCGGTCACGTGCATTCACGTATGAAATTCGCGCAGGAGCGAAAATACGAATGTCGCCTGGCAAGCTGTGTTCCTTGTTACGCGAACGCGATGGCTCGTCACAGAGAATCGGCGCGCGAAGACGGCTGGAACAATCGAGGTGGATTTCGTTTGGGTACATTTATCGCGAACTGTCACCTGGAAAAGACTTTGGATCATGCTCATTGTACATTGTCTTTTAAAGATGAAATATGAAGTGGTGAAATAATGAAAGAAAAATAGTGGAATTTGTGAAATGATCAATGACCTTGATCTTCTTTAGCAGTTCTCCAAACTCTTTTGAAACCAGCATGTATGCACGAAGCATTTTTAACATTCTTTTTTTTTCTTATATTACAACTTTTGTTGGTTCTTGTTGTTAAAAAGAGCCTTTGTTTCACTATTTATATGGCAATTTGTTTTTAGTTCCCTTTTCCCTGTACTTTTTTCTATCTTTTCGTCACCAAAATGATTTTCCCATTTATGTGAATTACTAAATTGATAAAAATTCTAAATATTCACTGAAAAACAATTTTAATGTAGTTGGAATGTCGATTGTTTCGACTGCATCGAGGATCGAATGTTTACACAATTTACAATTATTATATGAAAAAAATTTTCTCCATAATGAAATAGGATATTAATTATATTACTGTATATTAATTTTCGAAAATAAATACCAAAACTGCGAATGAACGATGAAATATTTCTAACCTGCATTATTTGTTGTTTCAAAAGTATTAATGGTCGAGGAAATTAGGTATTTTTCCTGATGCGTTTCCTCCAACAAATATGGAAATACAAATCTATAGAAATCTATCGAAGTATCTGTTAGATTCGTGATCTAGTCTCCTCCAACGGTGTACATTTTTCAATTAACAAGTATCAGCCAGATATTATTATTTCTGTACAGGTATCAAAGAGGTTGATATTTTCGTATACAGAGGATTTAAAAGTCAATAAGTTTACGTTGCTCCTTACTCAAAAAAAGATTTATGTCACGCAAATGTTATTTAATTGACGAAACTTGCAATCGATTTATTATATATTCAAGTAATCATACAATGGCTAAAATATTCTAACAACTGACAAGATTTTATCAACAAAAAAAAAAAGTATTTACATTCGATTGTATAAATATCAAAGAAATATTGATTATTTCTAATACCTATGTCTTTGATATGTGTCAATATCAGATAAAAACAATTATGAAATTATATTATACTTATATATCAATATTAATTAATAAATGCATGTAATAATATAGTAACATTAATTAATTAAAATATTCTTTGATACGATTAATATTGAAAAATCAATAATATCGATACGATATCAATTCCGTCACTGACCTCAACCACTCGACTACTTATTTCAACAGCTCCCTCGTTCGAGTAAATTATTCTACCACGCGTCTCTATCCTTTCTTAGCCAAACACTTGTGTGGCCACGTGACGACGTTTCGCGTATAAAATTCACGCAAGCACGGAAACACGAACGTTACTCGGTGCCGTTGGTTCCTCGTTACTCGAACGGGATACTTCGTCACAGGGAATGGCGAACGAGATGGCCAGAACAACGGGTGGAGCATCCGCGCAGTTTACATTTGTTACGAACTGCCGTAGGTAGCCGCTGGCTGGCCCCGCCATGAAAAATCGAACGTTTTAATTTCTCTGGCCGTGGTTGATTACCAGCGGGTCGCGCCACGCCGCGGATACACCGCGGTACGTGGCCCCTGCTTTATGAATGGCGTTCCTGATAACACGGTTTGCGGTAAAACTGAAATAATACCTACGTCGCTGCCGCTATTGTTTCGCGAAGTTTCGCGATCGCGGCCGCCGATACAGAGAACGGACGTGGAAATAAAAATGATAAACTTCGGGGGGGAAAAATCACGCACGGCCGCGATGCCTTCGTTATTAATCCGTAACCTGTGAAAGCTACGTTTTGTTTCAATGACGCGCCACGGGCTCGATTGTAAATCGTTTTCAGAAGCTTAATGTGGATCAATTGCAAACAGGTTGCGGTTTGGCTGAAGCATTTTATCGCTACACGGCTGATTTATACGTATATAATCGTACACATTTGCGAAAGGTTTAACCCTTCAGTTCCCAAATAGTTGGAAATATCAATTTGTCGTCAAATTACGCGATAATATAAATATTTCCTTTTCTCCACTTGCATTGAAGTTTTTGTTTAAAAAGATCATCATTTTTAAACTAATCCTATATCTACATTTCTGTACGCCACATTTCGTATCTTCTCCGATACATACTCGATGATGATTAACAATTAAAATAAATAAATCATGGAAACAAATAAAAGTAGTGAGCATCCGCGCAGTCGCCAAATTTAGCATCCATTCAAACGGCGTACAATTGGTACGTACATAGCCTAACGTTATCAACGATTAAATACATAATTTGCATTCACCGTGCGCCACATAAAACACCTCGTCCGCTCGAGGCGAGAGAAATTAAACCAGCAACAATGCATCTCCGCTTTACCCGGCAGTCTATTTTCGTAACCTCAGCAGTCTATATTTCGGTATGCTTCCCATCTCCGGCAGCCTTTCTTTCCCTTTCCGCGAGTATGCCTGCTCGTCGACGACCGTGCCCCGGGTATTAGTCGACCGGAATTGGGGTGCAAAATTCTCGAAGTCTGGCTCTGAAGTATTTATGAAGGTGTACTCACCTTCGGCTTCTCATTCTTCGTCATCCTCCCACTCCTCCTCACCCCCTTGTTTCGTTCGTTCCTCTTTCTTTTTTCTTTTTTTTCTTTTTTTCTTCCACCGACCGTTTTTCATCCCACCGTTTTTCTCGCTTGCTCTTGCTGCCTCTTGCTGTCTGACGTTCTCTCTCTTTTTCTCTCTCTTCAGCACTCTTTTGTCTGGCCACCCTCCTCTCCATCTGCTCGTATCGCCGAAGAACCGGAGAGAGAGAGAGAGAGAGAGAGAGAGAGTTAATCCGAGGTCTCCGTCCGCGGAACTCGAGCAAAAACCGTGCGAGCTGCACCTCTTCCTTTCCTACGTTTCAACCCTCTCGTTGCAGCCCAAGTTGATCGCGCTGTCGATCGCGCCTAATCTCTATCCGATATCTCGATTCGCGGTCGCTGTTTGCTCGATGATCGAAAAGAGCACGCGATCGCAGCCGTTCAACTGCCGTTAGCGTTATTCTCGACGGGAGTGAAGGGAGGAACGATTGTGCCCTGAGGCTTGAACGATTGGTTGTTGTATTGCCGAAGATGAAGAAGGCTGAACGATGAAAAAGCGCGAGGGAGATGCTCGATAGGCGCGGTGGAATCGTAGGCAGTCGTTTTTTAATTGGCTCGCGTTTTTAATACTGGAGAAAATACTGTCGGAATGATCGAAACGATCAAATTCGCCAAATTTTCAAAATTCAAACAATTTTCAGTAAAAATATGCAAACGAAGATTGTTCCTTCCATTTGAATCCCTCAGGCACGAGTTTTTTTTTTACTTTAATAATAAATCGGTAATTCGAACCTCAATTGTTTCAGTTTGTTGACAATTCTACAGGATTACGCATTCAACAACTACGAAATCCTACGTTCCTATCATCTTATCGCGTTGAAGTCTTCAGAATATTAAATCAGTACTGAATCATTTTATTCTGATATAGCAATGACACGTATGTGACAAACTGATTGACTGACAATTAAATCTTTACCACTCTCACTACAGCTAGGTTGCCTAATTTCTATCAGAAAGAACGCGATCGTTGAATCTGAGCAGGTCGGACAGGCCTTGAAACCGAACGACTGGCTGTATCGTCGAAGACGAAGAGGGAGAGAAAGAACGAGTTGCAGACGATGAAACGGAGCAACGACAAATAAAACACGATATCGCGCGAGTAGCGATGACGAGTACGGTTGAATCGTACGCAGTCGCAGGCGTTGTCAATGGCTCTGCTCAGCTCGTTAATAATTCTATAGGATTATGCGTTCAACGACACCCTGAAATCGGATTAGAAGGATCGTGTTTTTTCTCCCGTACGTGCGCGTTTAATCGCGTCATTCTTCATTCTTCGCGTTGTTATTCGCCGGGCTAATCCTGCACGCGTTAACGGCGTGACTTCTTTTAGCACCCTCTACAAACCCTCATTATCCTTCTGTGTCTTACGCGATATGTTTCGTGTGTAAGTTCGTCGCCGTAAATGTCGCTTCTGTTGAATCACCCGCTGCTTTGTACACCTGTTCTTGTATGCTTTACGCGGGCGTGAGTATAAAATGGTATTTCTCAACGTTTTTACGAGCGAGACTTGACAATCTTAATTAATTAATATTCTCGCGAAAGATATCTTTTCGTCAGTAGCTTTTTACTGTACGTGCTATTGTTCGAAGCCTACTTTCATTACGTGGATAAAAGGATTTTTAGTTATTTACGTAAATTATTTACGTGAAACGAAAACTCTTTTTGGTGACAAGAAGATGAACAGATATTGCGGTATGAAAAATGGAGAAAGTCCAATTTGTCGCATAAGCTGTTAACTAGGGCTAATTTTACACCTGCAATGGTACATTTTCAAAATATATATGCATAATACGTTGATTATTTAGAATGTTATACATAAAAGAATATTTGTTTAATTTGAAAGATTTCATTCTCTTAACTTATAATAAAGAGTATACACAAAATCATCTTGTGTACATGATATAATTTAAATAAATTGGTTATAACTAGACTGTGGATGTTTCTGTATTTAGAATTAAGTTGTACATATTGTATACAATTTAATTAAATTTGCAAAATGTATTTAAAGAATCAAAAATTGCGAAAACAAATTACAAGTGACAATACATAAAATATCCAAAATAAAGTACTCGCTGTATTGCAATAAGTGGAAAATGTCTTTCTTTTGGAATCCTATATTCTTAAATATATTTATAGTGAACGTACACGAAGATTATAATGTAGATATAATCTTTATGTACTTTAATAAATGTAAATATAATGTAAATATAATAAAATCACATGAATAAAATTGGTCTCAATCGAAAGATATCTAGCAAGAACAGTGACTGGTAGTTTAAACTGATATGTAAGATGATTCCAACAAGTCTATACAATTTCCTATTTTATATGAAATACAAAAGACGTTTAATGAGAATAACGATTGAAGATTTGCAAACTTTATATAATAAGAATATAGTCATACGTATTTTCTGCCTTATACAAAAACACAAAAGACACCTAACAAGAGTAATGACCGACAGTTTGAAATGGTATGGACGCGATGGTAGGAAGGATGACAAGAACAGACGAGAGGAGAATGGGCGAGAAGAAAGGAAGAATGGAAGTAGAAATACAGGCCAGTAGCCATCTCTCAAACTTACGAAGCTGCGTATCCGGTGTATATTTTGCCGCGATGTTTTCATATACACTGACGTGAACGAGGGGCAGGGAGGGGGGTGGGGGAGAAGAGGCCGCACTCCGTTGCTGTAAAACAGAGCATTATTATCCTTCTAGTCCATTACCCAGGACACTACGGAGGCCGGGAAACCGGCTGGAAGAGGACGCCATAGCAAAAACCAAAAACCCGGGCAACTACGGGCAAGGGCCATTGACTCCAACACTACCGCCTTTCAACCTTCGACGTGATTTATCTCCGGATTCCTGGTTTTCGACTTCCATCTCTCGTTCGAATGCTCCTCGATCGAACATCGACTCTCGCTCCTCTCCTATTTCATTATTCCCGCGTTTTGTCCCCTGTCCATGGAGATTTTAATATCCCTCTTCTCTCTGTCGGCAGCCCCTATCGTGTGTTAAAATATTTGATTGAGCGAATCGTGCAGGTTTTTAACGTTTGTGCTTGCTTTTGTGACGATGGGTACACACACTCTTGTGTGTCCGTAAGTCACTCTTGAAACGTTGTCGAAGAACTTCGACCAACGATCCCTGTTTGAATTCCGAGGACTTTGTCTTTCGAAATTTTTCGAGGAAAAGATAAAAGTTATTTAATTTAACTTGAAATCTAGGAAATGTAATCATAATAGCACGAGCAATAGTTTATTATTTCCAATGTTGTGAGTAATTATAAATTTCAAGCATAATTTGTATGGAAGAGATAGTAATGAAAAAAATATTAAGCAAATCCTTGGAATTATTTTCTACAGTCGCAATGAAAAAGAAGAACAATTCGATAATAGAAATCGATTGATAAATAATTATATAAATAATATAACTGACTGATAAAAATTACAAATGAAACGTTGACTCTTAATAGGTTAATAATTCAAGTCCGCACTCCTGAAGGCATTAAAGAAAGTAAACTAACTCAACGAGTTATCATTAAATATTAATCTGCGTGTGTCTGAAAACTTTGGCCGTTATTTTTAAGTTTTTATCAATAAACTTAAATAAACATGAAACTTTCAATCTTTGCTTTTTCATTATCAATCATTAATGCGCGAGGTAATTGGTCTTTTAATAGTCAATCGACACCGATAATTGAACACGCCTATGCTATTTGTTAATGACGAATATTGTTAACAATTAATTCGGTGTATCATTCGACAACGTCGAAAACAATTTTTCTCCAAGGGAACGAATTAATTAAACTCGCGATTTATCATAAATCAATAAACGGTTCTTCGTTTACATAACATTTTCACTTTATATCTTCGCGTAATTTATATCGACGATCGATTACGCCGTGTACGAAAGGCGGCGTCTGTGTGCGTTTCATTAATAAATCACAAGCGGTGAGAATTTTTGCATGCAGAGCAACGACGTAAATTAAAAATAAATACGCAATCAAGGCGGGCGTAATGTCTGTTGCATCGAACTAATGAGGACGGGCCGCTCATTTACATTGAATCAATAATCAAGAAATTATATCTGCATACAAATGTTCACGCATATGGCGCCGTTATTTTTGTAAATGTCATAAAAAGCGCGCCGGCGAGCGAGCGAGTTTAAAATGAATTCCGTTGATTGAATTTGGGAACATTTCGACATTTCGAACGAGCGCGTTCCCGCTGTATTTTATTTACACTCGCGCAAAATTGAATTTTTTTTTATATCTCCATTTTTGGAGAGTCGCGATGACTCGTTGACTTTTAATTTGCTCGTCTTTAGTGCCTTTGCAAGAGCTCCGCGAGGCTAACTAACGTAAATGAAAAGAAGAGGAATGTAAATTATAAATTTCGAAAAAAATATGACTCTCAACTGATATTTCGAGGAAAATGATTTTGGTTTTTGTCGAATTTCTTTGTCCCATTGTAATGTTTTATTTCATTCACGTTTTTAGTAGAAGATTTGTAATGGTCCCATTTCCAAAATAAGGTGCTTATGGCACTTACGTGATATAGAATGAGCGATAAAAATTCTTAATAAATGACAAATATTTGCCAAAATTATATGTCGAGTCTAAATAATAAAACTTGACAAGTGCTGAATGTTTAATACTATAAAATTTATATTTATTCAAAGATAATTTCTCAGAAATCAGCTGCTACACTTTTATAAATTTTGCAAATTACGTATTTATATATAGAATCTACTACACAAGTAGTGTAGTATCACGTCATAAACATTTCACAGTTTCATTTATTATTTTTCTCAATATGACGCAACACGGATTAAACAGAAAAATGATCGAAAATCGTGGAAAGCGATAACTTTCGTCGAACACTCACGGAGAACGAAGCAAACAAGAAACGAGAAACTGTTCTTCCAGATAATACGCCCGCCCCTTTTTCTTTCTCCCACGAAAATAACCCCGGCGAATTGACTCGATTTCCCGGCGAAGTTTCGAAAATCCGATAGAGGGTCTCGAGCGTTACCTACCCTTTGAAGCGTGCGGATTTTTTAAAAAGTTCCAGTTACTACTTTAACGACGGCAGCGCGATCAAACACGCGGAGTCGAAGCGAAACTCGACGGTTCACAATAAGTCGACGGCCGGTCCCGATGATGCTCCAAAAAGTTGCACAAAAGCTCGCTGCGTTCTGACAACTGCTTTGAAAAGCCTGGAAAAACCTTCTCCCTTTTCCCTTGATCCCATCAGCCTGAAATACCTATGAGGTACGCGTTCACGGCCGTGGAAAGTTTCTCGGCTCTCCCCGCCGCGTGTACGTATCCATCGCTGAAATATCTGGAAAAGTCTACCCTCTGGCGGCGACCGGGCAACATAATATCAGTCTCGCCGGAATCTAAGCATATTTAAGCCAGCGCCGCAGGAAGAAACATATACAGGGTGTTCCTGTGCGTTCGATCGAGGTACAACTTGTCAGGATTGCGATTCCGTAGGCGAAACTAAGCCGAATGTAAAGAGTAAGATTTTTTCGTACAACGCTTCGTTTCCGAGAAATTGGACTTTTAAAATTGAAGTACGTGTACGTGCCAAGGTTCGTAATTTATTAATTCCTTTGTTTGTAACTGAACATATTCAAACTTTGTCTTCTTGAAAACAAGATACTGTCTTCAGATCCCGATGATACTTAAAATTCCGCTTCACACAAACGCTTGTATCACTTAAATTTTATGGTCGAGAAGATGTGTAAAATGAATGACATGAAAATTTGTGAGTCGTTGGAAAATGGCAGGAGAACATGTTTACATATTCTTGGTCCGTACAGTACTACGTTTTGTTTATTCTGATTGCAGCTGCAAAATTCGCGGTAACTATTACTTTAAACTTTAAACTGAAATATTTTAAAAGTTATTTAATGACACACAAATTTATTGAAAAAACGTCTTAAATAAATTGACTTTGGATACGAAGCGTTAAAAAACTGCACGATTTGTACCCCAGTACGATTCGTCTCAGGAAACGAAGACGACTTTTTTGCCATAAAATTTTATTGATACGCAAACATTTGAGTCGATAGAAAACAAATTACAGGCGCGATCGCTCAGTACCAGATAACGCCACTCCTACTCGAGGTATACCACACGCCCCTTCACGAATCACGTGACCCAAATCAACCAATCGCTAATTTTCGTTGCATTAGCGTTGCACCCAGAGAGAAGAGACCCGATTTTCTGGGTTACTCCCGCTAAAATCACTTTCAGTGACAATAGAAAATTCTATCCTATTTTTCACCTATTTTCACAAATGGAGTATTGATTGTTCTTTCCTGTCCAATTCAGAATTACCACAATTCAAATCGAAATTTAATTCCATTTGGAAAAGATTCCATCGTTTCAATTTACATTTTCACGTAGAGCCATTTCACGACCATTTGAAAATTCTCCATGTACCTAGTGTACGTACTTATAAATACGAGGCACTTTTCTGAAAACTGCTATAAACGTCGACACTTTATTATAAAAATTACTGGAGAAACTTATTTGGAACGACACGAGCTTTTTACAATTCAAATTACAGTTTATCTCTGAATAAAAGTAAGAGTATCTACTTTATTCTAATTAAATTATTTAGTTCAATGTTGACAGATTGTCCACGTCTCATGTCGTGCATTGAATCTTGAATTTCACGAACCAATGGATGAATCTATTAAATTTGTAGTTGTTATCTTCGTCAGTTAACAACTGCATTTATTAGAAATCGTTTGTATCGCGATCACAGAGACACCCTGTATAGAAACACACGCTCGACTAGCGTGTGGCGCAGGAGGGGTTGCAGGGGGGTTGACGCTGAACCCCGCGGTGGATGGAAGTGTAGGGGTGGACTGCATACCCACTTTTTTATACAGCCGCGTCGAGAAAGGTTATGAACACGAAGTTAGAGGCGTATGAATAAAGTGGCCAAGTTTTTGCCGCGCTATATCACGCGGGTAATGTTCGCGGCCGTTTCAAAGCATTATACGCGTTACGGCTGCCGATGTAACCGGCTAATGCTCCAAGTTCTTTCTTTCGGCCGCGTGGCAGGAACATTTAATCGCGTTTGAGTAATTACGTGCCGGCAGGCGATGAGTGACGCCGTTGCTCGCTGCAACTTCTTTCATTTTCAGGAGGGAGGGGGGGCAGGTTGAATAGAGAGACGCGGAGGACGAGTTCCGAATCGCTGGAGCATTTTTCTTTTTTACGGCTAATGGCGATGAAATTTGAGCTTTTTGTGTGTGTACGAACGGTACGCGCGAGGCTTCTTGTTGGTTTCGCGTGCGCCGGTACAAGTCTCGAACAGAGGTAACAGACTGGCGAAATTGTGGGAAAATGGAGTGGAACGGGGTGGGAAAAAAGTTTCGATAGTTTCAAGGTGATAGAGCGTGTTTGCGTTGAATATTCTTTCCCGTAATTGATCGTTCGTTTCGCGGATATTTGTTTTGGATGATGCATTTGTCGTTCTCGATTCTATCTGTCCTACTCGAATTATAATTTCAACATTTGCTGTACATTTTATGGATATGTTTCGGTATTCACTGTTAATAATTTCCTCATTAACAATGTGGACAAAACGTTTTCTCATAGATTTAATTATGGACATGTAGTTACGATTTTAAAGATACGAATCTTGATAGTAATTGATAGTAATTTCAACATTTGTAATTGAAATAGACAATACGAATATATTTAACAAACTAAAATTATTTTCAACTTCAAGTGGTCCAATTTGTTAATTTACTGCAACTAGAATTATTTAATGTTAATTTCGTTTTTTTAGTTCTTTATATTTGTGTATTTGTTTGTTCTGTATTAGAAAGATATTAGTCGTAGAACTACTAAAATTCGATATTACATAAATGAAATGTAAAACTTAATAACAAATGAAAATGTTTGAAAATATTTTCTGTAGCTAATACACTTTTTCGTGTCGAAGAATGTCATCTCATATAAACAATCAAAATCAAAATTCACGCTAGAACTATAAAGATCAAAATGATCAGTCCATAATTCTTCGTGCAAGTTTTACCAATTTATATCGATACAGTTTAGTACATTTGGGTAAAAACTGAAAATATTTAAGTAATCCTTTTGTTCTATTATTCAAATTTATATCGAATACACGTTCCATTCGCCGTATTTTCTTTTTTACAAAAAAAAAAAAAAAAACAGGAAAAAGAAAATGTCCAAACGGGTGATGGAGTAAACCGAGCTGAAATCCTAATTAAACCAGCGATAAAGTCGCACAAAGAAGGATTTCGTTATTTATCCCCGGGGGAGACGTAACTGCGCGGTGGGGCGCGTACGCGTGGGCGGACATACATTACCAGCCCGTAGGAATGATTCGATTCGACGCGCAATTAATCAGATTGCGATTTGCGTATCTATGTGCGCGTGTCCCTCGGGCACCCTCGCTTTATTCCCTTGCATCGTCGAGCCCCGCTACGATCGTTTGCATTCCGGCTGCTCGACGCGCGCCGCTGCATCGTCCGTGTCTTTGCATCGTGCTCCGGTGGAACCGATTTCTCCCCCGCTTTTTCCACTTCTTCCTCTTTCCTTTCCCCGCTCTTTATTATTCGCCAAGCCTAATCAAGAAGAGTAAACGCCGGAGAACGAGGAGCGCGCAGGTAGTCGGGCAAGAGGAGAGGAGGGAACGAAGGACGCCCGATAGAAACGTGTGTTACAGGGGTGAGCTAGGAACGAATCGATGTATTACCCGGAACAGTCGTTCAGTCGTTGACTGAAAATGAAGAAAAAGAGAACTGCGGAAAAGGGAAAAAAGAGAGAGAGAGAGACAGAGAGAGAGACAGAGAGAGAAGAGAAGAGAAGACGCATGGATTGACACTTGGACGAAGACGGATGGAGAGAGTCAGATTGAAAGAAGGGATTCGGAAGGGGGATGATCGATAAAAAGAAAACGCGAAAGGAACGAATGCTTATGTAGAACGATGGTGGGCGATGGTTGTGTTGCGCGTGTACGCCGCGTGTTTTAAGTGTGTACGAGCACGGGGAAAAAAGGTAAAGAGGAAACGGTAGTCGGGAAGTACGCGGCGGAGCAAGTACGGCGGAGAAGGACGAAGAAAAATGGCAGGGTACACGGCGCTGGTATATGGTAGGGTAGTTAGCCAATCGCGCTGCACTGCTACACCGGATGAATATCAATGAGGGAAAAAGCCACCCATCGCGTTTTACAATTTTCTTCCGCCTTGTGTCTGAGGAATAGAGGACACGGTGGATCGCACAGTGGAACAGAGTCGGAGGAAAGTCGTGCCAGGATCGCTTGTTTACGCAGGGGGGCTGATTGAAAACACGGCTTCTCATCGAACAATCCGGTTAGGAACTTACGTGAAACTTGAAGATGGCGAGATCGACGAAGGATTTCTTTATTAGGCAGGAAAGGTTTCGATTATTTATACTTGCGCAAAATAAGATGTGATGAATTATTTGATAAGTATGTGGATCGAGCGTTTGTGAGTCGGCGAATCGACTTGGTGAAATGATGAGAATTGAAAAATGATTCTTCAAGCAAGGAAAATGATTGTTTAGTTCTTTGGGATATTATTTAAAATATGTGAAAGTTATTATGATACTAATACTATTAAAAAAAGATAGTGTTATTATTTAATACAATGCTATATAATATAATAATCTGTGCAAATTTCTTTTCTCTCATGCACTATACTTGAGTGTTCTTTGTTGTTACATGTTAATTTATTAAGTGAATTATTACTGCTATGGAAATAAAATAAGAATCCATTGACAATTATAAATGTCAACCGCCACAAAATAGTATATTATTTACAATATTTCTGAATAATAGTAAGTAAAGAGCAAGTTTCGCTAGGAAAGCATGTATCATCCTTTCCTGATTGAAACGTCAAACGAACATTCAAACAAAAATTGAATCGAATCGGGACGGTCATTGACTGTTCGATGTTTCATTTTTAACGAAATTGAAATGTTGTTGTTTTTGTCGTTCCTTTCGCATTGTCCGCGGGTTTGTTAACTAAAATGTGAAAGGTTATACGCGGCATGGACGCGACCGTGTCGTTTGTTAACGAAGTCGTTCCTATAAAGTGCAATACAAAATCCCTGGCGAAGCTGGCATTCATCGGTGCCTCGACATAAAGCGAAATTGAATATGAATGGCGAGTTTTTGCCGTGCGTGACTCATCATTTCATTAAAATTTGTTCGGCAAAGCCGGCGCTGTTTTACCAACGTGCAAACAAAATAGCCGGACTAATAGCTGCTGCATTGCATTGTTGCGAGCTGAAAAAGGCAACCTAGAAAAACCGGGGCGGCGGGAAAGGGATGGAAGGGGCGGAAATGTACAGTCCGATGCGAAACATCGACGATAACCGGCGTACGTGCTCTGTTGTCTAACGAAATCTCATCTTTATCGTTTCCTACCGTTGCATTTCCACGCCGGTTCCTTAGACATTCGCGATTTCTTCGGAAATGGTGTTTTGTCGTCGGTGTCTTATTGCGCCTGACAGATATTTGTACTTATTGCGTTCTCGTTTCAACAGCAGTCGTGAAAAATGTATAATTGTTCGGAACATTACAAAGAACGCGCAAACTAATTAATTTTAAACGTGTTGGACATCTTGGTATTGATATTATTTTTAATATTGTGTCGTGTATATTACTTTTAACGAGAGTTTAAATAGATCCTTAAAAATCAACGTTTTAATTATTTAAGTAAAATTAGCTTCTATTCATATTTGTACATTCAAGGTGCATTTTTATATAAAATTTAGTTAAAAATATTCTTGAGATATCCATTAAAATAAACAGAATAATCAGAAATGAAGAAAAAATTTCTTCAAGAAAGCATTTATAAAGTATGTGTCATCTATCAGTCATCTATATCACTTATTTTTTACATCACTTTTAAAGCAATTATACACGTTCTTCCTTTTTTCCAGCGAATAAATATAATGGACAAATAAAAATATCAATCGCCGTAACGATACGCAAAATACGTTTGAATTTGCCGATAGATTAAATTTTCATTTCTCTTTTAGCCGTATGAAACGTTCCTGGATACGAGAGAAAGAAATATTCCACTTACTTTCTGCGAAGAAGTACTTTCACTTCTTCCTCTTGGTGAAGTTCAGTAGCGTGACCGGAGCAATTTCTGACTTTGTCGATTCAATTAGATTTTTTTTTTTCACATCGGACACTTGTTGAGAGGACCGTGTCGTAAATAGAAAGAGAGAGGGAATGTTTCGCGATAGCGTGCGCGCCATTACCGAACAGACAAGTGCTCAATACAAATTTAAACAGGGGACTTTTTTTCGGAGAACGATGAAGATTAAACGCGCGCGTAAATATACAGGTTGATTCCATTAATCTTTCGCTTGCGCTATTCTAGTTTCTGCGCTACACCTTTTCCCTCAGACGTGCTTGTTTTCAAAGAAACTAACGGACGAGTGAGTTAAGCGGAAGCTGAAAGGTGAACGAAGAGTAATAGATGGTTGAGGGAAGAATATGCTATAAAGAGATTGAGAAATGAAAAATGATGCCGAACAAGAAAAACAGACAAACGGGAATCGAGGGATAAGCAACGCTGTGTTGTAGAAGTTACTGCTTTGATTGGAACAGTTGCAAATAGTACGATACAAATTAGAACGTACGCCATTGCACTTTCGCGTAAAAATAATTGTGTTTCCAAATGTAATTTCCAAACTACAGACTATCGCGCATTTATGGAAAATTTAAAATTTGCAATTTTTTTCTTGATGAAAAAACAAAAGAAACGAACGCGTAGGAATTTAAACGTGTAAAATATTTGAAGTGCAATGCTTTTGTTGATACAAAAAATTGTTTTCTACAAAATATGGATTTGCATGAAAATCCATGGTTTTAATCTTTTAACCAGTACGGCATAAAACGTTTTGTGTAAATCTATTCTTTTGCAAAGTAGAATTAAGAATGACAAATGTAATACGTGAATTACATCCTACATTGCGACAAATTTTCTGACTAAAGAATTTCTTTAAAAACATTGAAAATTTTAATCACACATTTCAGAAATTATTGAACTCAATTTATGATTTCTTAAAAAATTGTAGATGAAATAGCAATGAAAATTACTTGATTATTTCTAAACCAACCACAGTTCAACAACTATTCAGAATTCAATAAAACATGACACTATTTTTTAAAACAAATCTTCGTTTAAAAGTTTAATTTAACATAACACTACTTTCATAAGTTGCTCATAATTTAAAAATTCAATTTTATTGAACTCCATATTTATACTAACATTTTTATACTATATGTTTGAGGTAATTATAATATCACATAAAGTAGAATTATCTTAAATAAGACAGAGCGTATTGTCGATACAAATAATTGAATGATTGATATAAATTGCAACCGTTTAGGTATGTTTGAAGATAACCATCACGCTCTACAAGTTAAAATAGAATCATCATTTGATTATTAATCAAAAGGTGCTTCACGAAGACGGAGAGTATGGTAAAGTTATTTAAGATACAAAATGCTAGTACATCATGTGACTAGTCGAAATAGCTGGTTGCTATCATTATGTGCACTTACGGGCTAAATCTGTGGCGCATTAAACGAATTTACGCTACAGCAGAGTCCTTGCAATTACATACACATAGGTGGCATTACAAGAACCCCGCTTGTGCGCTCTCTCAATGAAGTACCGTTGCACAAGCAGCACTCGTGTTCCTTTTCCGACGAAATGTTGTATTACACGTGTTTACAAACGAGAGCTGAATAAATCTCCAGCCTGTGTTAGTTTTATTTCTATTGACACGGTAAATATATTCGCAAACGGTAGAAATTTATTCCGAATTTCGCAGCGACTTGTTTGAACGTGCGTTTATAAATAAGTATTACAGCAAACGATGCGAAATTCTAGCTGAGATTTAGTTTTGTCGTTCGTTATTGCTTTTCGCTGCATTGCTGTATTTATTTTTTTACGATATATATATGTGTGTGTGTGTGTGTGTAGTAACAGTAGTATTAGTAGTTTAAATATATAAATTGTTCCTGATCTTATTACTTTTCGCGAATTAATAAATTTATAAATTTTAGTACGATACAGTAATATTAAATAAAGCAAAACAAACCTATCTTCTTGGTAATGATAGGAAAAAGTTTTTAAGATTTTCTACACTAATTTAACAACATATTTAACTTTCAAATGGCATCACTGGATGCGGGAATTATGGTAATGTGGAGTTTGAAGTTACTCAATTTTAAGATAGATTAATTTAATTTTATCACGTGCTAATTTTTAAAATTTATGTTTAAACGTTTTATAATTTACATTATTGTTATATACTATCATTCACGATATCGGTATTAAAAATGTAATGCGAAGAAAGAAAGAAAAGCATTGTAAAATGTATAATATAATTTTAATACTATCAACTTTCGTTCTTTATCTCAACTCATCAACATCACTTTTTTATATTAAAGATGTTTATTGTTTATTTTGATGACACAATTCATAAATGTTTAAGCTTGTACACAGTTTTATACCTGTCAATAATCGGTCTGTACTTTTTAAATTAACACTAAATATCGTTAGTATTAATTTTTATCCTCAAAAGAATTCACGTAAACTTAAATGGAAAGCGTGCGATGCTTTTTTATAAATTCCCTTCTGATAACAAATGTCATTCGAGTGAAAGCAGCAGCAAAAACATCAAATCGAATTTCTTGATCTTTCCCCTGGGCAAGCACGAAACCGCCGGACTCAGAGGTAAAGCGATGAATCTCGTCAGTGCGAAAATCCAAATCATGTCGATTTATTTCGACAGAGCGGAATAGAAGACTGAAAATGCTTACACGAAAGATTTAGTAGAGCACGGTAGCCTGTCTTTAAAGGTAAAGATATCGTTTCGCGTTTTCTCCTCAATTTTCCGAAGATTTTTCTTTTACTCGTGCGTCGTCTTATTTCGCGAATTTCGATTTTGTGAATAAATAGCAACGAATGTTAGTTACATAACGTACAATACAATGTAGACGATAGCTACCTAATAAATTTGAGAAATAAATGAAAAATAAAATATTTTCATTTTCATAAATTTCATTTGCTCGATTAATAAAGTATTTTCGAATAGTAGCAAATAAAAATTGCAAAGCGCAGGAACTTTTTTCGTTGAATTTTCATTTAAATCAGTAGTGAAAAATTCAAATGAAATGAATTGTGCTATACTTGCTCACATTGTACAATATAATCTCTTTGAAGAAATACTCTTCTTCAAAAAGTTTTCGATCAAACACAACTATTCAAAGATATTCGAAAGCATTGAAACCTCTGATCTATAAAATACTATTTTATTCATTCAATTTTTGAATACTTTGAATACTGCACTAAACGAATTTAAACGTTACAAATGCAGTCTATCAAGTTACAATCCGCCTTCTCCACTTTCTGCTCGATATTAAACCGAACCTACAGTCCGAGCGACGCATTTAAAATTCCTGTCCTCGTTCCAGTCAAGATTTTATCCAACTAAAACACTGGCCAAGTGGTTGGCTGCACCAAAAATCGGCCAACCTGAAATCGTTTCCCACATTGTTACCAATTTCACGGTCATTCCATTTCCGTTCGTCGGGACGCGATAGGACGCGCAGAGTAGCCTTCGGGCCGGGAAGGAATCGCAAACACGTCTGGAATCAAGCCATAACTTAAAACGAGGAAACCACCGGAGGCAGAGCGGAGGTACAATGAAATAAGATGTGTCGTGAGTGCTTCTTTATCCACGGTGATCCTGCTTCGTGAAGCTTATCTTTGCATTTGCGAGGCGTGTGCGAACACATACGCCTCGCCTCGTTGTCTCCTTCTATACCGTATTCTATGCCAGTCTCTCCTTCCCTTATTCTTTCCTCCTTTCTCTCTGTTCACATATGTATACACCGACGGTGCACGAAGGCTGGTAAACTAAATCAAAGAATTTCACGGATTTACCGACATGCAATCCCGGGTTACCGCGAATGCACGGTCTCCGTAACCTCCGCTAGAATATTTCTCGTAACACGGCAGTTTTCCCTTCCTGCCGGAAGACCACTTCGTGAGAAAAACCTCTCCCCCGGGTATTACCGATCTTTCGACCTCGTTTCTTCGTTGCCTCGTAACTCTCCCCGTTGCTTGTTATCGTTCCTTATCTCGGTTAACTTTAAACGGCCGTACACAGGAGTTATCACGGTTCCTCTAAATTGTTTCAACCGCCCCGACCCCTTTCCGAACGACGTCGCCCGGAGCATCTGACATCATTATTGCCGTCAGTTGTAAATTGAAAGCTTCTGGCTGTTGGAAATAATATTAGATCTCGGAGGATACTGTATCTCGATCGATTATATCATTCGGTTATTGGAATGGCGGACGTGAGAAGGTTCGCAACGGCACTGAATCGTCGGCCATTTCTCTTTCGTAGGTTTGTTCATTGACAATTATTAAAAATATCTACTCTTTTTCTTTTTCGCGGTCGTTGTATTTTTAATTGATTAATTGGATGTACAGTCTTAAAATTTTAAAACTCTAGAATGTATTATATATATGTATATATCAGTTTTATGACAACTACTTTGGACATAATTTATATATATATATATATATATATATATATATATATAATGGTTAATTAGAAAAAATTTATAGAAAATATTATCAAATACATGTGCAATTTAAACGTTTCATCATCTGTGACAAATATTAAAGATAAGTGTTCTAGAATTTTTACGAGAGTAGATTTTTATACAAATTGTATAGTATGATGTCTCAAGACTTTTCTACGAAAAATACAAAGCCCTTGATAAGATTGTATTTTATTGCTGTTTACTGGGACAAAGTTCACACCGCCATTGACCTCGAGACCGTGCAGAAACGGACCTAGTATCGCCGATACTGACAATTTCCTATTGTCGATCGGGTTGTCGATCGTTTCACGCTCACGGGCGTTACTATTGTCAGGCATTGAGCTATGTCGATTCACCTGCGATTGTTATTGCTTGATGTGACGTATTATGGAATCTCGTATCAAACACGAGCCTTGACGCCAATTCCATCGATCAGGTCAGCGAAGCATTTGTCAACTGTACGGAACGGGTAAAGACGATAAAAATTCCTTTCAGAATGGAAGGAGTACGATAATGAAATTCGACTCATTTCCGTGAAAGGAATACGTGATGTACAGTGAACAGCGCAAGTGGATCAATAGATTTCATACGTTCAAACTCGATCTGTATTATTTGTCAATATCTATATGTTCAATAAATTCTAGATTCTAGATTTCGTATAAATCAATCTTTCATTGCAAGAGTTGATGTTGAAATTTAGCATTAATCCTTCGCACTCAGGGAGTGTTTTCTCGGCAACATCTCGATAATTACAAACACAATTTATCAAATCGAATTATTCGTACACTAGATGTTACATTTTCCGAATAAATTTGCAATATTCGGGATTATTGGTTCACTTACGCTCCTCACTGAAGTACGCGATGGACGCGGGAAACGGAAGCCAAGACTGAAAGGGAAAGAAGAGGCGAACGCAGGGCCGGGTGTCGTAGACGACGACGAAGGAAGATGTAAGGTGGTAAGCGGCCCAACGATTCACGCTTTACGCTCCACGTCCTGAGAGGGAGCAGCGCGACGCTTTATGCGTTTCTTGCTCGCTGCTTTCCCCCCCGGTTTGCGCCTTTATATCGTTGGCGTGCATGCGCCGCGAGGCAACGCCGTAAATGTATAACACCTACTGTGCGTGGATCGTTCTATGAAGCGCCGTGGCACCGCCGCCTCGAATAAAATCGTCCTTCGCGTCTTCGTTCGCCGCACGTGGTCCTCCTCGTTCCCCTTTTTTCGTCTTGCTCCCGTTTCATAACTCGCGCCACCACGCAACCCATTTCCGCGTCGCGTCCCCATCGCGTAGCTCCATCCCCCGCCTTCGTCGCCTTGACTTGAAACGTCGACGATGATAATGCCGAGTAGTACAGAGAGGCTGCGGAAAGCGCGGGAAGACAAAATGATAAAACTGGTGGCCAAAGAAGAAGACGCGTGGAAGGTGGATGAAAAGTATCTCGCGCAACGTAGAAAGAATAGCGGCAGAGTGGAGAATGAAAATAGGAAGGAAAAAGAGAATGCCGTATACAATTCGTATATACAAACCTCGCGAGACATTTAGGATGCACATCCGGTTGGAAAGATGGCCGACCGTCGACTTCCGGCGCGGCAGGGAGCTGACTTTCGCGTTACCATTGTGTGCCAACTCGCACAAAGATTCTCTCTCGTTGCCGACCTCCTCCTCTCTCTCTCTCTTCCTCTTTTCCCTCGCCTTTCTTCGTCCAAGTTGTTCCCCCATCCTGTTTCAGCCGTTGACGCTTCTGTCTGCCTTCTTCCACGAATTTTCAAGTCCCCGTCGACTTTGTAACGTTCGTGTTCATCGACAATTTAATTTCTTCGTAATCCCCGTTTGAACAAAGGAATTCGCGTGGAAACTCCCTGGGAAATTGTTCTTGCGAGGATATCGCAGAGTTAAACGATGTTTAACGTTTCCAATTTCCACTTACATTCCTGTTTATTGTAGCTAATTGGTAGATCTGTGACGCTCTGTTTGATAATAACGGAGCGACAGTCTAATAGTTTCTTATATATTTGTATTAACGATTTCTCGTTACCGTTACGTAATGGTAGAATAATTTCCCATGGCAATTGAAAATATTTCGCCTTTACGATCTTTCCCAGGAATCTTTTCAGTTGGCGAGGGAAAACAGTTTTTCATTAATTGTTAATAATGGAAACATGTTTGAATATTGAAATATCAATATTAAATTAATACAATACGATTGAAGCAATGTAATATATTTGATAAAAATGCTATATTACATAGAATAGTAATACAAGGAATAATGAAAATGAAATGTATTTTATAACATACAAAATTATTAATTTTTGTATATATTCAATTCTTTTTGAAATACTGCTATCTTATTTATCATCTTTTTGCATCTCTACTTAATTTACATATACGTATAACTTGGGTCATGCCATTTTCTAACAACGTTTCGTTTCGAACAATTTATTTCATGTCAAACTTCATTTAATGAAATAATTATAAAACATTTCTCACACGGATTAACGTTGTTTAAAAATATTCAACGATATTATTCGTTAAAATAAAATATAACTGCATAACAATACAAGATGATGAATATTAATCTCGTTCATGAACTTTTAATCTCGTCTTATATTTCAGCGAGAAGCCTTAAAATTCGCGCTGCATCGAAGGCGTCAATTAACGCGCCGCCTAACGCTGCTATACTCGCCCGTTAATTGCAACCTATAATTTATTAGTAACATTTTCATCACGGTAATTTTTCATCGAACAACTTATTATTACTTGGCTGCAGACGATAAATTACCTTCTCGCGCGATAAACTTTTTCGCTACATCCCTGCCAACTTGGATACCTCCTTCATCACTTTTATCGTTACCTAAAAACTCGCGTCAACGATTGCGAGCAACGTTGGCAAACGCGAAGGGGTCGACGACGGCCATTGTCTCCGGACAAAGGCAAATTAACGTTTCCATTTTATTAAATCTGATAATCGATTTAACGACTAGCCAAGTGATTCCTTGGTTCGCAACCAATTCTCGCGTGTATTCTCAATTACGAGGTACGGGCGAATAGTTTGTAGAAAATTTTCGCGAAAATTGTTTTGTTTGAATTTTTATCTACATAACGAGATTGTTATCTGTGATATGATCCATGCTAGCACTTATAGCGCTAGAGACGCTATAATTTCTATTATGTTTTTTTCCGTATAAAAAGTCGATCGTTCCTGAAATCTTTTTAGATATTTACAAGCAATTACCTTCTTCATGGTATTTTTTTTATACATCCTTAATTAATTTTCCTAAGTTTTGTAAGAAATTTGATGCTAATGTATTGTTTCTTTTTTGAAATCACTAAATATTGCATGTATTACAGTCTCTATATCTGCTCTCAATTTTCAACAATTTAACAATAAATTTTATTAAGTATTAAAATGTGCACATATTGTGTGTAATCAGTAGTATAATCAGTAGTATACAATAAATAATAAGGTATAATAATAAGTTAATTACTGATATGACACTGAAAATTAATTTTAACGTAGCATTTCATTTAGAATTTTTTTTAATCAATTTATTTCATCAAATTCCATTTTTTAACATTGGAACTATGAAAGTTACATACAAACCTATACTTTACTTATAATCTACCTAGGATCTATAATTTTATAAAATTTAAACAAATCAAAGTACTTATAATACAAAACTTTTAATTAAATTTCATTCAAACCCTTCAAGAACACATAAAACACTTAAAATTCTAAATGGTGATTTATTTAACAAAAGCATCAACAATTAATAGATAAAACTAACAAGTGAAACATCAATTCCAAATTCCTAATAATGAAAATAATGACAATACTGAAAAGAGAAAGTGAGAGAAAAAAAATATACTCTACGTACTTCCTATCCACTTCTCATATATTATACTTTTTCCAATTCTGTGAAATTCTCTCTCTCGCTTCGTCTCCTTTTTTTGCCAATTAGAATATTAACGATTTATCGCCAAAGATTTTGGCATGGTACGTGATTCGGTCATCCCAGGGTGATGCTGTCGGCGTATATACGATAAAGTTTTTGCTTAAAAAGTCCCTGCCCGTTTAAGATATTCCGGTCTGCTATACAGCTGGGGCTGGCTAAAACATTCGGAAATAAGAGACGGGGAGACCACTCTCCTGATATCCCTCGGGATGAGACGTTACGTTCCTCTGAGCCGAACGCACCCTTATCTTCCTGCAGCCGCCGCCTATTTTAAAGGACCACCCCCGCTCGTCATATTCCTTGTCTACTGCAACTCCGGGAAACATAGTGACCTGACCTTTGTGGCTCCTTGTATTTTAAAATATTATACCATGTCGTAATGTTCTTATAAAACTACTAAATATCATACTATATTGTAATCTTAATATGCGAACGTCACTGAGCTTCAAACTAATAATATTTTTAAAAAAAGGAATTCGAGAGGAAATTATCTGATTTGTAATAAATTTCACAATTTTTATAGATCTTATCTTACCGTACGAGCAATAGAGCGACAAAAGTGAGGTTTGCAGAGATCGTTTTAAAATGACACGAACGATTAAGTAGATATAATTACTCAATTGGTAAGAATTCATTTTAATAGCAGCTAAAAAGGAATACGTGAGAATTGTAGAATTTCAAAATACGGAAATATTTATAAGATATAAGATATATAAAAATAAAGTAAAGCAGTTGTAATGTAATAAAAAAATAACTAAATATCCATTTAGATTTTATTTCTTACATTATTTCAAGAAAAATATGGATATATTTTATACAATAATTATTAACAAATATTTTGTATTATATAATATTTTGTATTCTAGCAGGAAATGTTATAAAATGAATAATTTTGATATTTGTTATATATTGTTCTTATTAAAATATACTATTTTTAATTCAAATTCTATTTTTTATAAAGTAACAAATATTTAGGAAATGGAATTACAAATTTCTATTCTGAAACGGAAAAAAATAATTACTTTACTTTTTATTCAAGTGAAATAATTAGACTTTATTTAAATATAGAAATTAGATTAAGTGAAATTTTCACTTGAATTTATGAATTAGATTTAAAATTAGCAAACAAATTGACCTTCGCTTTCCTCATCCATATGTGATTCACTTTTTCCCTTTTTTATCCGAGCTCTGAATCTTTCATGAGATTCTATTTATGAAACTATTTCGTATGATAAAATCGTAACGATAGTAAAGCTAGCCTTACTTTGGCGAGTGGACAAATAGAAATGTTCACAACTTACTTAAAGTTTAATCGAAAAGAGTTCGAACGATTCATATATGTACGTATTTTCATTCTAAGAGTTTGATACATTTTTCAATTCATTGTGAAAAGGAAAGTAACTGGTTTTCTATATAAATAATTTTTCATTTTCCATTTAATGGATTAATTATTTCATATATAATTGTATAGGTCTATGTGACGTTATATTTAAATCATAAACATATTTATTTTCTTCTTTTCTTTCTGTACAGACTCAATAATTTTGATATAATTTTTTCAAATGTTGATTTTCGAAATGAAATAATTATAGGAAAAGATTATAAAAATTCTAAAAAAGAAAGACAGTCTATGTTTCTTTTAGTCGAATTTGAAAAAATTGAAAAGATGAAATTTACTTATAATTTTCTAAACTCGATATCACGTTGATATACGTACATTATAAACTATGTAAAGAATATTTCATCTTCAAGATTTTAAAGTCACATATAAATCTTGTTCAAGCTTCTGTATTAATTAATTAATACAGACAAACAATGTTCCTATATCCCAAAAATTGATCCCAAAAATATTAACTTTCATAAACTTCTTCTCCTAACAATAAATGTGTAGAAAGTCGTATAAACTTTTCAGACCATTGCGCACAGTAATATTTATCCACACGTAACAAGAGACAACCAAAACCAACAGTAGAGCAAAGCAATTCAAATAAAACGTCGCTAGCGGGACTGCAACAATTAATCGTGCCCGGAAGACTCGATCGCCGTAGACATCACGCGCATTTCCCGGAGTAATTCTAATAACTGAGACTGCGTCGTTCGTAGGAACACGTACCCTGACAATCCTCAAACAGTCGTAACCGGGGCGGAAAGACAAACAGGGAACTCAAACGAATTACTGGAAGTTGGCCCCGGACGTATTTAAAATTCCTCCGTCTTACCACCTCTCGACTGTCGCCACGGTCCGCTGGCCACCGTTTGTCGAAACACACGCTCCCGGCACCCCTTTTCCAAAGTCCACCGAAATTTTTGCCCCAACTCCGCCGTTAGCCGCAAACATACACACCGCACGTCTCTCGCACTACCAATATTTGGCACATACATATTCCGTTGCTACTGGCAAGTGCTTGTAACCAGTTGCGAAACGAGGGACGCGCCACGTCGCGCCGTACGTATCCACGGCACATCGTTGGACAGACAGGAGTTACGGCTGAGGATCGAGAATTGTAATCGCCAAGGTGTACTTCGAGCTACCAGGTCCCATGCTCCTCTTTGGCCGCGGTGTGTAGCTTTCATGCGGCGATACCGTATCTCGAAGTTCAATGTTTGCTCAGCTTGATTCATACCCCCTTGGACCACTCGTCCCTGTTATCCTCCGCTCTTCACGCTGCCCCCGGCGGCGGCCTCTATCCGCTCAGGCTCCGGCTCTGGTCTCAACGGAAGCCCATAGTCGTCGAGCGCCCACAGCCTTCGCTCTCCTTTCGCTCTCTCTTTGCGCACGCATACACATAGGCAGACATGTGTATACATGACGTCTCGAGAAAGAGAGAGAGACGAAGGGTGAAGGGACACGTGGGTGTAAGATATTACATAAGGAATTTTCGGAGATGTCATACCAACGCAAGCAACGGTCATTGTTCGATCGTAAGAGATTGGTCATTATAATTGGTCTTGTCTGAATGATTGTAGTTGAAAATGAAACTCGTTCATAGAAAACGTTGTTCATTTTCTTTCCTTGGCTTGTCATAAATGTAACTAATTGATTGATGTTGTAAAGTTTTGCTTGAAGGATGTTTCTCAAGAACATGTTAAATTAAAATTGTTCTATGTTGCTGCTCATGAGATATTTGGAATTTTCGGAAATGCCATACCAATGCAATGGTGGCTGTTCGACTGTCCCATTGATTGATCATTGTCTATGTTATGGAGAGATAACAAATCTGTTATACTTAGAAAATGTTCGTTTCTTAAAAACATGTTAAATAGAAACGAAATGTATCAAGATAACGATAGTTTTTATTTTAGTGCTTGTGGGAATTGATGAAATGGTCGTTATGATTGGTTTTGTTTGGAAAATTATAACTAATCATGATCGACACTGTGAGGGAATGATAAATTTGTTGTGCTAAAAGAACACTGTTTACTTCTTAAGCCATTAAGAACGTTACATTAAGACGAATGTTCATTTGTAATTTAATAATGTAAATTAATAATATAGATTAATTAATTAATATATAAGGATTCGCTTAATATATTTTATTATTGTTTTCTATAGTTTGATGAAATTAAAATAATTCGGATGTTTGTAATTTATTATAATAAATTACCGCTTAATGCTCAATATGTTAGCAATTCCTTTTTCTCTCGTTTCCTGCAATTAAAGTATACTGAAAATAAAGATTTTTTGAATAATAAATTAAAATTAATTTTAAGAAGTATTTGCTAGTTTCCAAATTTTTAAAATAATTATAGAATTAAATTGCAAAAGGAACTATTATTTTGTAATTACACTAATTTAACAATACTAAAATATTAATAGATACTAAAATACTAGAATTATTTTTTGTTGTAAATTGTCGATCATTCTTGGAGTATTTGCTTGAGTAAATTGAAGATTTCACAGAATTCAGACAAACAAAAAGGAATATTCCCTAATAGCCATGTAAACACGATCAATGATTGAAGAGTCCGGAGAGAGAAGTTGCGATAAATGGAAGGTGTCAAAGTGAAGAAACGGGTATTTAAAGGAAAATCCTCGTTCTGTTATTTTCATCCATTTGATTGCCACTGCACAAATCGTCAGCTTATAATTACCACTTTCTCTTGAAATGAATATTCTCGGCGTTTCAATCTTACTTTCTAAAGATTATTACATCTTGATTTAGTGATACTTATTTTCGGATAAGACGTTTCAGTTCTTTCTACACAATTGTAGAAATAGTGTAAGAGAAGTCAACCAGCATAATAGAATTAAAATATTATTACAAAATTATTAGAAGATTATTATATTATTGTACGAGGTGATTCACAAAATTTGCACATCTGAAATAACTTTTAAATTATACATCTAATGAAAAATTGTATGGTTTTAAGGAAGGCAAATGATCTAATTAAAAAAAAATAAAGATGAACTTGAAATTTCGAAACCCCCCAAAAAATTGATATGCCATATTTTGCCTCCCTTAAAATCATGCAATTTTTCATTAGATGCATGATTTAAGAATTATTTCAGGTGTACAAGTTACGAGAATTACCCTATATATATGTTTCTCATGAGTATATCCTTCTAACTTCATTTTATATCAATTTTGTAATTGCTTAATAATTTTCGGTCATAGTAAAAATTAATAATTATCAGTATGCAGTAGTGCTAACAGTTGTTACTGTTTTTATACAAATTGGAAGTGATTTTTTGTGTGAATATTAAAAAATATTATATTATATTATTAGAATAATATTAATGAAACATATAAAGTATATGAATATAACAACGTTAAAAGAATCTACAATGAAGTAACAATAATATAAATATCATTCACAATTTAAATTATATATTACACAGATGCCATGTTATCATAAAATTTAATTCTATATCTCTCTTTCTTAAGAGGTTTTTTTTTTTTTATATTCTATTCTCATAAACATGAAATTAGATAAAAATTCGCAGTCCAGTAATGAATTTCTCAAATTGCATTGTTCAATGGACAAAGAGAGAGAAGTTAATCGGTAGTTCCCCGGTAATTTACAGTAAAGCATCGTGTAAAAACCGGTTCAATTTAGCCGAGAGACAGAGAGTACATTTTCAATGTTACGTGACTCTGAACACAACAAGCTTAACGACATATGCCTAATGTCTTGGAAATGCTGGACGTACATACACACGTACGTACGTACTTACGTAGGTTGAGAGGGACACAATTCAGCTTGAAATTCCCGGGCAACCGCGGCGGCGCCTCGGGAAAAGCGTAAATTGCGAAACACGCTAGAACAAGAACTTACGTACGGGGTAATAAGAAAATTTGAGGACGGTGCACGGTGCCATTTGTCATTGTCAGCCTGACCTCGAATGGTTACGGACCAGTATGCTACGCTGTTCTATTTCTGTGCTTTTAACAATATTGTACATCACGCGTTCGTGCATTCCCCCCTTTTCCACGGATTCTTTTGTTGCCGGCTCTAACTCCATGGCTTTAACTACGCTCAGTCATTTAAGTCACTTGACAGTATGTCTTCATGTCAATGATTGTCATTAGCTTAATTACAGGATGATAAAATTTGGCTTTTTATCTAAATAAATCTATTAAAATATATAATCAGTTATGGATATTATAAATTTAAAATATTTCAAATAAGAAATGAAAGAAAAATTGAACATTTTATAAATGTCAGTTAAAATTAGACCAATTTATAATTAATTTTGGTTTTATTATTATTATGATTTAGATTTTACAAATATTTTTGTAATATTGATAATAGTAAGACATAATAACTGGTAAAATATTGAGTGGTTTTAATTCAATGACCAAGAATTATACATACAATAATTGTATATAGATTTTTCTAAGATCGCATTTTCAATTGATATGGCTAATTAAAAAAATATATTTTTGAAATTATAACAATTTGTTGAAATTTATTATTGAAGACTCGTTCGCTCTAGCATCATACCCCGCTCAAGCAATACGTTTAATATATTTACCAATATGTTCAACTATACATAAGTACCAATTATACAATAGTGTTTAAGTATTATGTAAATACTAATTGTATAATAGCATTCAAACATCAAGAAACTTTCAACATAACCATCCCTTGAAAATACAATTAATTCTCTTAGACAGTAAAAGTCGAATCTGATTGGCTACAGCCAGTTTCCGGTTTACTTATGAAAAGACCGCGGAGAAAGAACCGCTTTTTTTGGTGAAAGTCATTCTTTTCGGTAAAATCGTCGAGTACAACACGGGTAAAACATAATTCTCAACTAAATTATTAATTTCTAACCTATTTTAACGCGGTTGTGTTATATTAATTTGTAACATAGATTGACTGAGATGTACAGTGAATCGCGCATCTAATAACCTCTCATTGAGTCAACATTTTTAAATTTATGAAGTTACAATGATTACAAAAAGTATTTGTGTACCGTTTTTTAAGATACTCATAAGATTTACTTATTAATTGGTTTAATAGAATTACTTATTAATTAGCAGTTAGATTCAAAAGTGTGTAACTATTCAAATTGTTGAAAAGTGATAAATGAATTTTCATTTACTTTAATTTCATTATTGTGAGAGTGAGTGTGTAAGTAAGTTTATTTTATTAAGTATACAATTTACACTAAATAATTATGAATAAGATAGATGAAAACATATGAATACAAATTATACTGATTTTCATAAATAATACATCAAGCTTAGGTCTGAACATTGCGTTCAATAATAGTTTCAATAATTATTTTTTGTATTTTGTTACAGGTAAGGATTATGAATGATGTCGCCTAATCTGGAATCTTATGGATTCATCAAATGTATGTAATAGTTTTAACTTCTAATATAACTTTGATATTTTTCATATGCAATCGCATAAATTCTTCTCTAATTTTGCATGGATTTAAACAGATTGTCATAGATTTATAGACAATTTATAATTTAATTTAAATTTCTACAAATTCCACATTTTTATTTTTTTATAAAAAAAAAAATTTTCAATTCTAAATTCAGAAAAAATCAAGAAATTTTCAATTCTAAAAAAATGAGTTGAAGTTTTAATGTAACCATTACTTTTGTATATGGAATATACAATAGAATCATATTCTATATATCAATATGTATATATAGAATATATAGAATATATAACATATATTGTATACAGAATATACAATATATTTGTATATAAAATATTACCATTGTTGTTATAGTATGTAATTTTTATGCATGGTACGTGCAGATGATTATATGTAATAGTTATATGCATACAATTGACTATGATCTATAATATTTTAGTAGTAATATATAATAGTTCATTATATATAATATATATAATAGTTCATTATATACACTATATATTGAATGAGGGCATGATACAATCTAACCTAATTGAGATATTAGATATATTACAAATAACATTGTAAATGAAATGATAATGAAACTTGTAACATTAATTAATAACATTGTACATGAAGTGATTATGAAACTTATAATTTTAATTATATTTCTCAATTCATTGGTTTAATAAAACTAATTTTCTATTTTATTTTGTATAAAGTAAATGCCACGTTAACAGTAGCTTTTATATTCTACTTAATATAACAATTTATTTTAATCTAATTGTATATATGTTTTCTACAAAACAGAATAAAGATATTATTTTCATACATATTCTTAATTTGATCAACATTATCAATAACATATATTAATAATACATTATTAATACATATTATATTATTTACATTTTAATTATAATTATAATTATTTTATTTACTGATATATTCCATATATATATAAATATTGATGAATTTAATATATAATTATCATAATAATAATAAAATTAGTAAAATTAATCAAATTAAATGACTGAAAAACAAAAATTACAAAATAACTTACTAAATTGTTATAACTATTTATTAATTGCTTAATTTTCCATATGCTTAATTCTCATATTCACGCTAATATTTTGTTAATTTCCGTTGGAAAAAAAAAGCGAAAATAGAGAAATATCTTTCAAAGAAAAATTGAAAATGTTTCATCAGCGAGTCTAGAACGTTACAGATATTTCGAATAAATTTAATACATTTCACTGAAAGCTCGCGGCGTATATTGAAATACCCGCTCGGTATAAAATTGATTTCGCAATTATGTCGGCTATCAGGGCGTGTCCATCAACGCGTCCATGTAATATAATAGATATTTTCAAGGTACAGTAAGGATAGTCATTCAATTTTGATCTCGCACACCGGTCCCATTTGACAACGGCCAACAACCGATAATAGAACGTAATCGCGTACAGTGGCGGATCAGCATAGTAAGAGTTAAATCTAATCCTTATGCACCTGTTTCTACCCGTGTTCGATTAACGATGAATTATCCATCGCGAAACTTCCTTATTCGCTACCTGTTGGCTCAAATCGCATTGTCTTATTGAATTTACGTGTATTGCTACATCATACATTAAAAATAGCTGAACGGATATTTGTGACTATATAGATCCTTGATAGTAATTTCACATTCTGATTTATATTTCTGGATTTTTATAATTAGGAATGGAATATACAAAAATTGATTTGAACGTAGCTTTTTAAATAGTTCAGTGAAATTGAATTTGCAATATTTACTTCAATGTCTTTTTTTTATGTTTTAGAAGTAATTTGTTGAATTTACAATCTGAGTAATTGTTGAATTTATTATTGAATTTATCTTTAAATTTACAAATAAGAATATTGTGAAATGCATTATAAATTTAATATTGCAGTGAATATTAGAAATTTAATATTAAGAATTACTTATAGAGGAAATAATATTTTCAGGAGAAATTTTGGAATATAAATGAAATTTCAAGTAGCAATACAATATAAAAACGACTTTCTTCAAAATTTATCATTAATCATCTTTTTATTCTAAAATTTAATAACAAACACGATACAGAATTATTTCTATAAAACAAAAAATGACAAAAGATAGCTTTGGGAGAAAATTATTTTTATACTATATTGTTGCCTGAAATCCTATTTATATGAATAATTATGCATGAATATTGTATCATAACTAATATCAGTCTATTAATAACTAAAAAATTAATAGTGTGATAAATTATCAAAACATAAAATATTAAAATATTATTCTTCTTATTTCGTAATTCTCATTGAAAAAATAAAGTTCAAAATATTCTCAAATGTTCAAAGGAAATCATTGAAGATTACGGCCTATTGGACGATCTAGTTTTTAAATTCCTAAATTTCGAATAACACGTTTCTGTTGAAATTACTTTTAATCACTTGTGTCAAATGCAGCGCTCGAAACAACCTCGTAGATCCAATTCATTCTGAATTTACTGTGTCTTGCATTGGACACGTGATCGATGGTTACAAATTTCCTGCGGGAAAGCTAAGCAACCACATGTACGTTACTTTATCGGGAGGGTGAAAAAAAAAAAAAAAACAAAAGTCCCATCCGTTGAACTCATTTACCCTGAAAGTGAATTCATTTTCATGAGAGATTAAACTTTCTGCCCATAGTTAAAATTAACGCTAAATAGATTGCATTGTTTAGCTCGAAAATGAAAAACAAACTTGTTGCGCTGCACAATGGATTAATGTTTCAAACACATTTTTAAACCTTTTATGTCAAAATATGCAGCTAACAGGACTGAAATGCTTTTAGCCTTTTGTTCTTTGTGACTTTTAATTATTCTCACGTATTTACGACGAACGATTACTCTTTGAGTAACGCAAAAGACGGAACGTAATCATATTTTTTGTTGTTCCTTCGACGTTAAATATAAAAGCTTTGCTCTTTTATTTTAACGATTCATTGCAGAAACTAATATTAACGGCTCAAAAACCAATCAGTACGTTATTTTTATTGAAAAATAAACGTAACGTACCTTCGTTATCAAAATCTTAAAGGAAATAATTTAATTATGTTATTGTACTTTTCCATTAACTGAAGGTTTTGACAATAAAAGGGTATTCACACATTGCAAATTTTCAATCAAAAGTGACTTGATTGAATATTGATTGACTTCTGAGCCTTCTATATATTGAATTATTTTTATAAAATAAAATAATAATATTTACTTTATGGTTATTACTATATTATGCGTAAATATTATTAATATGGAATAAGATATAATAAATTTATTATCTGTTATTTTATTAATTAATGAAAACTATATTGAACATCATCAACGACATTATGTAATTGCAAACAATTATAATTAAATAAAATATTTTATATAGTTGTTGAAACTCAATTAATGAAGATAATCTATCTATATTCTATTTTAAACTTTTATATGCTTCAAGAATCGTATTAAAAATACAAATTAATATCGAAATTTATACGTAAAAATTTAGTTTATTATATAGGATGAGTTATTTATTGCTATGTTACAAAATATAAAAAATTATACTATTTCTTACAAATCGACCAATTTCTACAATTGCACAACAGATAGAAAATTGAACGGAACGTTTCGCTAAATGAAGCTATGACACCTGACTGCAAGTCGAGAGTAGTTACAGCTTGAAGTTACAAAGTGCACAGGACGAAATGAGATTAGCTCATCACGATAGTAGTACGTAGCACTGGTAACAAGGTAAATGTATCAAGCGAACGATAAACGCAAGACGGTCAATTTCACGGCACGAAGAAACGAGTTATAACGATGAGCGAACAGAAAAGAGAACAATATTTTATAATCACTGTTATGGAATATAGAAATAATTCTCACAATTATACGACAGATATCACAAAACTGAAAAGAACATTTCACTTGACTGCAAATCAACAATTGTTACAACCTGAATTGTACAACAAAATGCCTAATCGTCATACGTCACAAAGCATAAAAAAAAAAGAAAATCTCACACCAATTCCTACGAATCGAACGATTACCGCAGTTGGGTAAGAGAACGTTTCGCCAAGTGAAGCCGTGACACCGGGAGTGGTTGCAGCTTACGGAAGTTACAAAGTGGATGGGGACGAAATACGATTACCAGGTCACGGTGGTAGTACGTAGCACTGGTAACAACGTGAATGCATCAAGCGAACGATAAACATAAGACGGTCAATTACACGGCATGAAGAAACGGTTGTAACGGGCACCACACAGGGCGAACAGAAAGGAGGACCGCGGGGGTGGAACAGATAGGAACGAAGAGAAATACGTGATGTAGATATTAAGTTGGTCGGCGCTCGCCATCGTTGCCGAGGGTTATATCGCCGTTTCGCTCGTTTATAACGCGGCCGGTTATGGAACGGACAATATCTTTATCTTTACGAGGCCCTAATGTTTTTAATTTCACGACGGATTATCGTAAGCGAAACAAGTCGCCGGTAGAACGGAAGTCGGGCGGCGGGAGAGAGGGGCTGGGGAGGGGAAGTTCCACGGCTGCTGGCTCGTTCTGTAGCACTTTATTAACGGGCGCACGTAAACCTTGCCTTTATAATGTAACCGCGTCAGTTAAATATTAACCGTATCGTTTCACGATATACGACGCGAACGGAACTTCCTCTTCTTGCCGTTCCTCGCCGAGGCTATGCTAATCCGACCAAAAGGTCCGCCGTGTACCCTTCTGTAATTTCGTGAGCGACAAATTGGCCAGCCGAGCGCGACATCGATCGCGCCTCGTGGTCACGCTGACAGAAAACCACCGGTTTGGAATTTAGGACGGGGCTACCATCTGCCGGAGGTGCTCGATTATATTGTAACATAAGTTGTTGCGAGGAATTGTTCGTTCCGTGTGATGACTGCGTGATAAAATACGATGGTTGGACACGGTCGTGAAAGTATTCGCAGGTAGGCACGGGTTTCTGCGTTGTCACGTTTTTATAATTAAGCTGTTTTTGCAGGAAGTTGTAGAGTTCTTTTTTTTCCACGGAGTTGTATGGGGAGAGTTTTATTATGAATGGAATTTTAAAAGGGGATGATTTCTTAATTTAGTTATAATTAGTACTGTTATTTTGAAACTGTTTTCAGCGAAATTCGCGAAGAATATTGTAATTTAACAGTTTCGTGTTTCTTTCGTTACATTTTATAATCTCTGAGGCAGCAGTAACTGTGTGTGTGGCAAACTTTACATAGAAATTTTAGCATTACAGAAGATAACTGTACTGCATATAATTGCAGTGAAAAAAGTATGAAGTTTATGTCGGAGAGATGAGAAAGCTTATAATACATTAAAAAAACATAAGTTTACGAGAAATTTAGAGAACGCATCACTGAAAATAAAATTTTATACGAAAAATTACAAACCAGTTTGATCGTTCTGATAATTTTAATACTACGATATATTCGATAATTGTAATATTAATCAATTAATTAACGTTAGTGGGATAAATCGTATTATTTATATTGAAATATCTTGAATTTAAAAAAATGGAAACGTTACCTCAATTATTTTACATTTCTAATATATCATAGTAATAACAATAGCAGTTTTATTATTATTTTATTAATTTACAAATCAAATCAATTATTACTATTGAATCAACTTACAAAATTAAATTATTATAAAAAATATAATCATCAATTTTTTAGATGTTTCATTTACAAAACAATGTGAATGTCCTCTTCGTCTTTGAATATTTTTCTTTATAAATATGCATGTATATATATATATACAGGAATAAAGCCGACTTTTTATCTTACTCGGGATATAACAAATTTGCAGTGTACGATGCTTTAATTTACAACGATTTATAACAGCTAGGCACATCGTTGCTTTTTTTTACGAGGAGACATGGTAAATTCTAGGTAGCCAAGTCACATAGAACATGGGCTAAAAACAAACAAAGAGCCGTTTATTATCCTCACTGCAAAGGTTAGGCTAACATATGGCCGCTCGTACATCACTGGTCGTAAACAAATGTAGGAGCCATTATTTATTAAAACCATTTTTAAAAGTAACGTAGAATTTGATCAAAACTTTTATAAATTTATTTATTTAAACTAATGTTAATATTAAGTTAGTTTAATTATCTGCATGATTTATGATTTTTGTGGAATTTGTTTCATTGATATAAACACTCAATTTTATTTTTCATAAATATCAATATTCATAAAATTAAAGAATATATTATAAAGATGGTTTGATAGAGAATACACCTTTAAATTTATTGATATAGAAAATATTATTTTAAAAAGGAAATTATTTCAATCATATTTATCATTAGAAATGTAAAAAAAAATATTTAAAATATTCAAAATAAAGTAGTCAGTACAGCAATTCTCAACAATTCTCAGCAGTTGTCAACAATTTTAGAATTATAATAATGGAACAAATCAGTTGCAAACTTCTTTTGTAACGTTACTATTTCAAGATTCCAAAACGAATAAAACTCAAATCAATTCTATCGTATGTATCTCACAATTAGAACACATTACGTTTTTGTTCAACGTCTTAAACATCTGATAATTTGTCCACTGTCGTTAAAGCAACTTGCTCGAACCAAGCGTACGCGGGGACACTAAATGCGTTTTCAAAGTGACTTTCTGCGAAAACAATATCCCATACCGAAGAGACAAGCTTATTCCATCGTGTCGTTGCGACAAATGGAATTCCCTGTTACGGCAGGCAACGCGACGATTTTCAGTCCACCTTGTATCTGAATTAAACAATTCGCACATGTCTGGGCGAGCCCGGATGACGCAGTAATTCTCTTTGTTAGAAAGCATGACGGGAATTCGAAGAACCTGTCGCGACAAGGCTTGCATATTAAATTTGCGTTACAGTACCGAGATCGCCGTTAATTGGGTTACCGGCTGAATCACTAGACACGCCTGTCATACTAATTACCGTAAGATTGCTAGCTACGTCGCGTGAATAGAAATAATTCTTTCCTGTCGGCTCCGTTTCGATTCCGCGTGAATTTTTACCGTCGGTCTGAAACAACCCCGACGTGTAAAATTTCACGAGAGAAATTTCTGATCGCTGCGGAACAGCGAATGGGAAAATTTCAACGATAGCATGTGCGTTGAAGATTATCAAACTTCCTTGACTGCGAAGAATAATTGATATTAAACCCTTAAGATCCGTGTCTGTAATATAATGTTTATCTAATATTATGTAGTTCATTTTCGAAAAATAGTATTATATACATTTTAGTATTGTATACAGGAAAATAATAAATAATAATGATAACAATAATATAGTGAAATAATAAAATATAGAAATTTTTAATTTTTAACAGTCTATAAAATTAGTAAATTTACATATACGTTTCTAATTTCTATATTTGATCCATCGATTGTGTAATATTTGTAATTGTCAAATTGCATATTCTAAACTCCTTAAAAAGCAACATTACGTTAATGCATTATGTTTTACTACTGGGACTATAAAACAAACTTTCAAGGATTCGTTCAACATTTTCTTTATAATTTACAATTACTGTTACTTATATAATCTATAATTTTATAATTTTCTTTTATAATTCATAAAATTATAATTATATCTCTGGGTTAAGCGCAACCTCGCGAACTGTTTCAACTATAATTATGTGACTCCTGTCGCAAAATCCAAATTGAAGAAACTCAAATTCCAGCGAGAGAAAACAAGTATCTGAAAATCTTCTCTATCCCAAAGAAACGTGGATAACAGTAATTCTTTTCTGTCGTCCCCCTTCAAATCTTCGTTCCGTTTTCGCGTAAATTTCGCCCGAAATACCCTTTCCAACGCTATCCCGCATTAGACGAAACCCAGGTAAGCAGATTTCGTGAAAAGATCCTACCGTCCAAGATCCGCGAATCATTCAGCGGGAATATGAAAAGCGGCGGCACAACTGAATTTTCCGGCGGTCGACGAAGGAACGCTTTAAATCGTCAAACGCCTTTATACCGTTCAGTCAACGGTCAGATAAGTACGGCTCAGTTGCCAGCGATTCGGCATTGCCACTGTGTGTACAGTTGCGGCGAGGCGAAACCAGTCGGTCTTGTTACAGGGCCGGCTTCCGTGTAAAATCTTCTTTGCAAAGGTGAATAACAAGTCTGCCTGGCCTGCGCCCTTTGCCCCTTGCCCCTTGCCCCTTGCCCTATTCGCCTCGCCGCCACCATCAAATAAGCGTATTGAGATTGTGCTTGTACTTCATGCACCTTGCAGTTTCTATCGAGGGTACATAAGCCTCTTTTCCGTTCTCTTACACATGACAGAAGGCTGCACGACAGCTTCGCGGCGGTGCCTCGCTGTAACGTGCTTCAAAAAGATAACTCTGCCGTGCTTTTCTCTTCCGTTCCCTTCCCTTCCCTCCCTTTTCCGCGGTCTGTCACTCGTTTCGCCGCCCGGCTTTCTTCCCCGGCTCACAATCCAAAGATTGACACGAGACCGTGAATGATAAGAACAAAAAGTGGAGGTAAATTGCTAGGCGCGTTTGTTTTTTAACTGTGTCAACCGAGGGGGGCTTTCGAATACTTCGAGGTTAACGAGACGTTTTCAGTTCGGGTGGGAAATATTTTATACGACGTTTATCAAATTTGGCTTTTCTTACAAATTTGTGTAATCGTCTATTGGTGATTGGAGGTTATTCAAGATTTACTGATATATATACCAGTGGAACAAAATTCTTTTCCATTTTTAACGAAACTTCGGCACTCGATGCAGATTATGAATTTTAAATTATATAGATTTTCTGGTGAAATTATTAATATACTAATACTTAATATTAATTATGTAGCGTACACTTTTTTTTATCGTACAATCTGTCAAATTATTTCGGTATGAATATGAAATGAATAATAATTTTGGAACAAATGTAATAACTGTTCTAAAACTTTTGAATGGGAATATATATATTTATATGCAACTGTGTGTCCCTGCATATTTTTTACATTAAGTACGAAAGATAAAATTAACACGTTATTTGTAGGTATATTATTTCAATATAATGATAAAGATAAAAATTGCATGGATATTCATCATGGAAATTTAATTTCTGGTTCATTGATGAACTAAAGTTCTTAAGATAATCATAAAATCGTTGCACTAGTTAAAAATTTGGAATTGCTATATATGCTATAAAATATAGGTACATTACTATATACATATGTATAATGCTAGACGCTAACAATTCAAACAACATCAGTTTAAAGTTTTAAAAATTACTTTAGTGAATATTTATTTTTGTACCAATTTTGAATGATAAAACACACAGACACAAATAGTTTTGATTAATAGTAAAAATTAAAAAATGTACATTAGTAATTAATCAACGATATATTTTTGGACGTTGTGTCTTTCTATTAAATCTCTTATTACTAGACTGTGGATTTTTATGCAGATTCATAGTACTCTAAAAATAATTGAGAAAGTAGGATTCACACAGAAGAATGCTTCATTCATTCTCGTTAAATAAATTTAAACTATTATACTTTCGTTCTGTGAAAAATTCTCAAAACTTTATTCATTGTCATGAATTTAATAATCTATTCGCTAGACTAGGCGAGAAATAGTGTGTTAGAGAGAAAAGAAAAAGCGGATTATGCGCGGTGATTTAGAAATTCAGGTAACAGCTCGAGACTCGTGAATTTTCGAGTTAAGTATCGCAACGTGTACTGTATTTTGGACACTTTATATATTTTTTCTCTGTGCGTTCCCGCGAACGGATAAAAGTCTGCCGTCTGCTTATTCTACTTTCGCGGGTCTCATTGCCTCGAATCCACCGCAACCCACTTTACTTCCGAAACGACCTAATGCATTAACCGCCCAGAATCTGTTATTCTAATGCAATTCCCAATAACTGGCGATTATCCAGCCCAAGGATGACGAACAATAATTCAATCTCTTCCATTTAACCCAACAACTATCATCTTTTACAAGGCGTAGCGAGCGGGGCGAGGTATAACCACCGAGGTCTGGTGTTCTTACCAGAGCTTGGTATGAAGCGATCTTGGCGAGGGGGGAAATGGAAAAGAAGAAAGAGAGAAGGAAAGTGGAAAAAGCGAGAAGGGGGGGGGGGATGGGGCATGGTAGCAAGGACTTTCGGTGTGTAACTCCGGTCCAAGGGCAAAGGGAGAAGGAGGAGAGAGAGAGAGAGAGAGAGGTCGAGCGAAGAGGGAGGTGAAACGGGTCGACTACCTCGTGAAATAACAATTCGGTTTCGATCGCGAGGAGTCTGGAAATTTTCATCTCCGCCTGGAGGCACGAGACGCTGGCTGCTAGCAGGAGGAGGGTTAGATCTACCGTCGGTCGTAGTCGAAGGCACGAGAGCGAGAGTAAAAGAGAGCGGAGGATAGATCGAAATACGGTGGTGTGAGCGGCGAGGTGAGCCAAAGAGAGGAAAGGAGAGCGTAGGAACCGTATCGCGTAGGGGGGTGTCGAGGTGCAGAGGTGGTAAGGAAGACTACGGGGGGATGAAACCGGTGAACGAGAGGGGCATAACGGGAGGGAGGGAGGGGGACTAGCGAGCGGGAAGAAGAGAGCGAAGGGTTTAAAATAATAGTAGAACACAGAGACTGTGAGTCGGTTGCGCGAGGAGAGTGAGGAGAGGGCTCCGCCCCGCGAAATATGGCGAGCTTCGCCAGGACGTGATTGGGTGACGGGAGGACCTCGAAGCTTGCAAGCCAAGACATTGGTGCCCCCTTTTCGCCTAGCTACCCCCTTTTTAACCACCCTCAGGCACCCACCGGTACCCTCTTACCACGTATAAACGCTCTCTTGCACTTTCTCCCTCGCTTTATCTTTCTCCTATGTCCCTGGCCTTTTTCTTCTTCCCCCTTCTTCTTCTTCTTCTTTTTTTTTTTTTTTTTTTTTTTGGACGAGGACACATAGGCCGGAGTACCCTTATCCATTGTCTCGGTACGTCGGACCATCAACCTTCGACTTTCTTTGCCATGCGTTTATCGCCACGTGCTACGATGGTTTTGTTGTCGAGTCGCAGGAACGCGTAGCTAGTAGTTATGGTACACGTATAGTCAGACAGCTCGAGGCGTCGCTACTTACGGTGTGCGTTTAGCGTAAACGAACGAATGCCAGTTTCATAATTAATTTCACAAAGAGCCAGAATCAATTACGTTAGGTTCATAATAATAATAATCTAGCTTAATTATAAAGTAAATGAAATTTCTTTAGTTATATACAGTGTTCAAAAAAATTAATGAATTATTGCAGTGTACTGTAGTGAATAATTGTAGAATGTATCAAAGTATAATTTTTAACAGACGAAATTTAATAGACTAATATTATTGTTAAAAGTCACACAAACGCGCAAAATCCTACAAAAAGTAAATATAGAAATCGAAATATCGTGGAATACGATTCCCTATTATTTCAGTTAATGTATGTATAGAAATATCCAGTTCATCGATAATGAATCCATAATTGTAATTGAAACGAATATGAAATAAGTTGTATAAAAATGTTCAACTTATCAATATCGAATTTATATTTATGTTTTGAACACGTGAATGAAACTTCAATGAAACCATAAATATCGAATCTCACCTTATCGTGTATTACTTTTTGCAATTATTTAATTTCAGTTAATTCATTTACCAGTTGAACTAGGGGTAGTATAGTAATCAAGCTCGTATACCACGAAAAGTAGTCACAGAAGAAATAAATCAAACAACAATATATACCATAAATGTAAAATTAATGATATCAAAAAAATTCCAGATTCAAATATGGATGAAACATCAATATTGAAATTCGTCTTATTATTTGTTGTACGTCACAGAGTGTCCTCATCGTTAAAATTTATATAAAAAAGTAATGACTCGTACAACAAAATGTCATGAATATAAAATTAGTTACTGCGTGAGAATATATCCAAACTATTAGTTCCAAATGTTTAATTTCCTAATTCTGAAATACCTCTAATCCTCAATTTTCAAAATATATCCGAACTATCGAAAATTCATGTGTATTTAGAGCGCACGAATGAAACCGTGACTATCGAATCTCATTTTATCATACATGTTACTCTTCTATAACCAGGTCTAGTGTGGAAATTAATTTCGAATTCAAATTGAGATCTATAAAAAAATAACTTTGATTGGAAAATCAGTGATAAAAGATATTGTCAATTCCAAACTACAATAATTAATTCCAAGATGTCAGTAACCTCTAATTTGTAAAATAATCCCCCAATGTTCAAATTTCTAAAATAACCGAATGTTTAATTTCAAAACGTCGCGAACCTTTAATTTCCCAGACTGTCCCCGAAACTATCGATCCCCAAAATTCATATTTATATATAAAGCACACGAATGGAGCACCATGAATATCGAATCTCATCTTATCGCACATATCACCGTTCGTAGTTGTATTAAGAGTATAGCCGAACCAGATCTAGTATGGTAATCAGGCTCGTGTGCCACGAAATGTCCTTATCGAGTGTCTGGTCGGCACGGTGGAGACCCCGTTCGATGTCCCTTTTGTATGCGGAAATCGTACACGGCGCGAGAGGTGAAATTCGGTTCAGGTTCGAGGTGGTCAGCAGAACGAGTTTCCGGTCTGGAGACCCGATAATCTCGGTTGTGCCGTTCCACGCATGGAGTTGTCAATCAGGGTTGATGGTGTCCCGCTGGAACGTCCGCTGTCTGTCCGACTCGTCGACGGATATATACGAGGTCCGGACACGGCACGACATCCGCAGTATTCATGCGATCTATCTGATCGTCTTCCCGTTCACGGCCACCACTATGATCAGCCCGGCAACGCACTATGCCTGGATGTTGCATTAGCAATTGTTCCGCTCTATTAGAGTGTGCCACTGCCCTGACGGAGGTAACTTCTATGGTTGCACAAGGCATGATAAATAGAATTCACCCGTGTTTGTTTAGAGACTGTCACTTGCTGCGCTGGATACGACACGGTGCGGTGGCCGGAATTTATGTTAATTTTGTGCCACTGGTCAGACACTAAATTATATACCTGAACTGGAATTTGTTGAACTGGAAATAAAGATGAATTAATATCTTCGGCGATGAAACGCATGTAGGATATATATCGAGTGTACGAACTAATTTGTAAAAGAAACAAAAAAAAAAAAAAAAATTGATTTTTGAAATAGATTCTGTAATATTCTATAATATTGTATTCGTACATGCATTGTGATTTCTTTAACCGATGAAAATGGGAAAAAATGTTTTAAACAAACGTTGCATGTTTTTCCAAGAGGACATATGATACTTTAATTGTTGTTTTGTTGGTACTCTGCTCTTGTTTTTGCTTTTTTTTTTATCGAAGATCACTTTTAGTTCTTTGAATAGAATGATACATTGTTCGATCCATTATTCGGTGCAATTCGATTCTCGATAAAAAAGCAAAATAACAATAGATCACAGTGTTGCATGTTTTTTCTGGGAACTGTGCAAGAGTTTTGTTTGTAACGTTTTCTTGTATTTTCAACGGTTAAGGAAATAACAGCGAGTACACAAACATACTGTATATTTTTACTTAATTGATATCTTAATATTAATTGATATATTTAATTGATATTTTCAAACGATAATGGCGGTTCAAAGTCAGTAAAATCGGGATAAATCGTTTTTAGGTATTTTTAAGTTATCGAAAAAATCCAATTATATCAGAGAGGGATTTTATTCGGAAAGCTGCTGTTTTTTCCTCGTTCCGAATTTTTTTTTTGGCATTTCGATCACTTTGATATCAATTTTTACTAGTTTCACGAGGAAACACGTTTTTTCTATTTAATTGAATGTGAAAATTTGGTGACACTTCGGAGACTGATTCTTGGATTTTATCGTACCAATTTTATCGCTCTGTGAGATTATAATAACGTTAACGAGATTCTAAATGTTAATATAAATTAACACACACGTTACCGTTTTTAAAACCACGAAAAATTAATTTTAAGACGTTTCGATAATGCCAGAAATAATAACTAACGCCCTTTAACTAACATTTTTGCCAAATTAAGAAAATCCCTCGGACAAAGAACATTAATCACGTTAAATTCCATGTAATCACATTCTCTAATTAATCGATCAATTTTACGCGATATTCCTCCATATCTCTCTCTCTCTCTCTCTCTCTCTTCATAAAAATGACATTACATAGATACACGTTACCGCGCGCAGAGGGAGAGTCCGAACGGTATGCGCCTGTAAAATTCCTTTGATGCTACGCCACGCGCACGATCGAACAAGCATTTCACGAGAATCTCGGGCGTGTTTCGACGCGTTTCGCACCCTCCTTTCTCGCGGCCTCGAAAACGAACGCGAGCCAGGCGGGGCTCGAATTAGCGTGAGATTTCGAGCGGGTTTGATGGTAATTGGAAGCGGCAGTTTTTGCCGTTTCGTTGCAATCGGTGGGCTCGGTGGACAGATACCGGCGATAGGTACTTGTTTGCGGAGGGTACCGGGATAGATTAATCATCCGTTAAGCTCGGGCAAGACGTGTTCGCGTCGATGGTTATTCCGGCTTAATCCGGCACGCTCACCCCTTTATACCCGGAGACCAGCCCTTCTTTGGTATCGTCCCCGTGGCGTCTGTTGTGAAAGAGACGTAACCCAGGAGCTTCGCGTTCCGACAAGTTACGCCTACTTCAATACCGGCCGGATTACCCAAGTCCGCAATCTCACGCCTTTGTCTTCTTAATCTTGTTCCAGTTGGGCACGTTAATACTTTCTGTCAAACGAAAGCGGCCACTGGCTGCCAGATCGGCGCCCGGTTACTTTGCATTGTTTTAATAAATTGTGGTCGGGGCGTATAAATTGGCAACGTGATAGTGTAAATTTAATGTAATTGCATGTATCTGTCGTATGGTATTTAAACTGGAAAAGGAAATGTTTTATTACGTACTTTATCTTTCGGTGATAATAAATAATACTCTGTGTAAAGGAACGGAAGAATAAATTGAAAATATGATCTTGAGGAAATTCCGAGTCACGCATCTACATAATTTACCTAAATATTTAAAACTAAAAAAGAGGGGTTTTTGAATATTTTGCTCAAATTTCGACAATTTATTAACATTAGGCTAAACCTAATGTATAAAATATTTGTATTCTGAAATATATAAAGTAAAATATGTCGCATGACTTGTAAAAGTTTTCACATAAGTCTACACATATCTGCTGAATTTTTAAAAATATTTAAAGAAAGTTATGTAAAACTACATATCTAAAATGAATACTTAAATTATTTATTTAATTAATAATTGCATTACACTTATTAATTATAATGAAGCGCCAGAATATATAGGACAGAATATATGACATATGTAAATGAATATGAAATTCTCATTGTTAATCAATTTGCGGATTATTCAGTAATATACAGCAGATATTTCTTGCAAAATATTCTGCCTCGTGATGCAAATAGGTTAATAGAGAATTGATTGAGAATGTTAGCAACTTTAAGAAGGTTAACTACAGCATTTCATAACAATTATAATTTTATAAAGAACTTTTTTGATAGCTCGATTAGCATGTAATAGGATTACCGATGAAAATAGACAGGAAAAATGAAGTTGACTGCTGCATTATTAATTTAAAATATCTGGAAAATTACCTGACGAACATCTTAAATCAATTATTATGTTTTTATTAAAATAAATAATGATTTATACTGTGTATATATTTATACCACGTAACAATAGTATTTACACTAATAATAATATTTATACCAATAATATATGACTACTAAATTTTAATATGTTATTACTCATATATATTTCTTATACAAATTTTACACTTATTAATTATATAAAAAACTTTAACATTGTTTATTATCAATTTAATATTTGTCTATATACAAATATAAATCATTTGGTTACTGACCTGAAAATCAATTAATTCAAATTTTAAAGTGACAATGTTCTAAAAATTCAAATATTTTTCCTCAATCTGTAAATTTTCATTGATTTGACAATTAGGTATAACTGTTATTTATATATAAATCTACCTGCAGTCGCATCTTTCCTCGTTGATTTTTTATTGTGCAACATTATAAAAATATTATTTTGTAATTGTAACGTAACAAACTAACGAATATAATAAAATACAAAAAACAAATGAAACGTAAAGGTGGAGCAAAATTCGTATTAAAAATTGCTTTGATTGGCAGCAAAGGATTTTATTACAAAAACTTCATTAAAATTTCAAACGCAGGTTTCCATGCAGTGTTGCGTGCATGCTCTATTATTTAATTCTCCCTTTCTGTTTCTGGCTTAAAAATACAATTTTCAGTTCAGCAGCGAATTAAACGAAACAGCAGTTGCTCTGTAAAATATACGATTTTAAAATATTATGTAATCTACCAGGTGTTAAAAAGTTCAAGTCAAAAGTAATATTCATCGAAATACTTAAGAAATTGCTCAGGTAGAATAGAAAATTAATCTTTAATTTTTTTTTTAAAGCTTCATGACACTTTTTATAAATTTATTACTAATTTAGTAATATTATTTATTCTAATACAGTAATGTCGTATAACGATATAATAATATTTTATATTATTATTATAAATTTCTTTAATATTAAATATACGTAATTTATATTAAACTTCTTCAATGTGGTTAATAGTATATAATTAACAAAACTATATAAAAGTACAATGCTTTATACAATATTTAATATAGAAAATAATTTGCTACCAAAATTCAATATTTTTCATCATATTTATCATATAATATGATATGGCAGTATGTAATATATGATATAATCTCAATTAATAGTAAGATATACCATATTTAAATCATACCATGATATATATGGTATGTTATATAATTATTCTAACAATAATATATAGTGTGGGAACTGTAAAGAATTTAAAGAACCGGGATGCAGCTGGGAAGGACGGAGAATAAGGAAATGAGGGAAAGTGAAAGAAGAAAGCGATTAATGCGTTTCGTCTCGGAGTCACTGCCTAGACTCATCAGTGGAGCTGATGGCAGCGACTCCTTACCCCAGACGCTTGTTGTTATAACTACCCGCTAGGCTGGCCCGGTTCACCATCCTAGCAGGGTTCCGCATTCTGCTTGCTTAAAACATCGGAGATCGGTAGGACCTCGACGCTAGGCGCGCAGCCACTTGCGGCTTGTGCTAGTCGAGTGTTCGAATCTCGTAGTCGAGGAATAGGGCCGCTACATATAGACTATTGATTTTTATGTATTAGAGATTTGGAGATGCAAAAATACACAGAATATAAAAATGCATAATATACAAAAATTGCACGACTTGTACGCCAGTACGATTCGTCTCACTGAAAGGTCTAGAAGCAACTGTTCTGACTAGGAAATGAAGACGACATTTTTGCCATAAAGTTTTATTGATATGCAAACATTTGAATCGATACAAAACAAATTATAGGCGCGATCGCTCAGTACCAAACAACGCCACTCCTACTTAAGGTCTATCCTCACGCCCCTCACGAATCACGTGACCCAAACAACCAATCGCTAATTTTCGTTGCACTAGCGTTGCACCTGAAGAGGCCCGATTTTCTGGATTACCCCCGCTAAAATCACTTTCAGTGATAATATATATAAAATATTCAAAATATAGTATAATATTTAATAAAATATTGCTTTATCTATATTTCAATTTTTTAATCAAATCGATAAATATATGAACTTAGAAAATTTGATAAATATATCCAATGGTGTATATATATTATTTTTAAATTATAACATGATGCAGCTCTAGTGCGATCTAGAATTTACACCAACATCTGCGATTTAGATATTCTGTTTCGCAAATTTCCCCAAAATGCACAAACACCCTACAGACATACAGACGCATTTCATTTATCACGGCGCTCACGTTCGAACAGCTGTTCCGTGCCTTTCGGAAACTTTGGAACTATAATGACGCGTAAAAGGGTGGTCGAAGAAAGTGGCGAAAGGGTGGCGAGACTTTAGAGTTTGGAGAAGGGGTTCGCATGGTCAAACCATGACCTAAGCCGTGAGCAACTAGGTTCGCTAGGAACACGTCCCGCCTTTCACTCGCATTCTTACTTTCTCACAGCGCGAGATACGCGATACTCTTTTCGTGTAATATTCACGAACCAGCCAGCCTCTCCGCTACTCTTCTTCTTTTTTTTTTCCCTCCCCCGTACGAACCCGCATCGATTTTCCGGCTCGGAAACTCGAGCACCGATCGTATCGCTATAATCGTGATCTCTCAAGGAAGTTTGACCGCCTTGCGACCGGCTCGAACATTTTTTTTCCACGGAGATTTCGAGATTATGTAGAACTCTCGGTACATAAAATTATATTTGAAATTGCTCTGAAATTGTTCGCCGCGGTACTTGGATCGCAGTTCTTTTGTGCGGCGATTCGGCGACTCGTTGCGAGATCTCAGATTAACTTCCGCTGCAGTTTCCACTCGCTTTCGAGTTACATGCAGGCAATTAAATGAAAACTCGCCGCAGTGATAAAAGCGAAAGGTCCGTGAGGTCTTTCCGTGAGCGAGTAACTTGACTTATTGATTTCATCGATTACTTTATAATTGACATTTTTCTTTTTTTTTTCCTTTAAATTCTCAAGTTTCTTTGTCGGTAGACGATAGCGAAAATTCAGATAAAGGATGGACAATTCATTGTTGTTAGTAAACCGTGGATGTTTATGCAGTTTTGAGAAGTTTGAAGTTTTTAAAGTCTATAAATACAGAGAATTTGTTATCAATTTCTTTGCGATTGGAACATTTCTTTTTTCAAAATTTAAATAAAAAATAATTTCGAAGATAATATAATTTAATATTTTTAATAGATTATTTATGCATTTTAAAGTTCCAAAAATTTACAAAACACAGATTCCTTTAGTTTATAAATATAAAGATATAAAATGGCAACATGTTTACTTAAGAATCGACCTGAACAAGTGTACTTATCAAAAAATCTAATTTCATATTTTCGTCTTATTTTTGCACGTTGAACAACCACCTGTCGATTATTCACTTCCGTTCAGTTTAGAATTAATCAAATTCGCGCAGATTTGACAAATTCTCAAACTCGGAGACAAACTTCTAATCCTTGAATAATATTTTTGGATCATAGATAATTATAATATAATAATTTGATCCAAATGAAAATAGAAAAAGGAAGAATGGAAAATGTAGACTGAAATCAAATATCCTAAATTTTGATAATATAATTATATTATTTTATATTTATTATTTTTTTCACTTAAAGATCTAAGTTAAATTAAGAATTCTGAAACAAAATATTTTAATTCTAAATCATTATGGTTCTCAATGATACCAATTAAGAGTTAAACGAAAGAAAATGTGCTTTCGCTTTTCGACTTATTTTTCATGTTATTTATGAATGTGTATTTGAAAAATTAGTTCCTCGTCCAAAGCGTTATAAATAGACTGTGGATTTTTATGCAATTTTTATATATATTTTTGTGAACACAATTAAAGAAACGAACTTTACAAAGTAAACTTCATAACTATCATCTACCTACTTATATACATTATACATTTTTGCACATCGCATGCATTCTCTGCGTTTTCAAATGTAGAATTAAAAATTAACGTGAACAAAATACGATTCAGGCTTCCCGCGTTTCTGTGTTTTCTTCGATTAAATTTTGTTGCGCTTTAATTCTCGCCAGAGCATCGTAGTTAAATACTTCCAGGTGGTGGTAGTACTTTGGACGAAATTAGGTCAACCGTCCCGGATCTACTCACTTCATTGAATAAATTTAACCGAAACAGCGCTATATTTTACTTCATAATACAGTAAAGCCTCTCATATCCAAACTAATAGGGAGACAAAAGTGTTCGATTAATGGAATTTTCGGATAATGGAACAATCACTTTTCTTACATAAAATTTCGTGTAAATGGTTGCTAAGAAAATTTGTCAATTTATTGCGTTATTTTAGAATGCCGTGCTTTTTTTTGCTGCTGAAGTACCGAACGATATTGTTACGAATTATTTATCGCAAGTTTATTTAAACGCTTATTTAATTCTAATAACTTATTCAATTCTGTGCCATCGCTAAATAATCTTACGTTAGTTTGAGCATGAATTATTTCATCACTTGGCTACGAAATCAAATAATTCTCTATTTTATATTTGTTTCTGTAAATAATTTTCCAAATGTTTTTTTTTTTTCTATTTCTATTGTATAGACTTTATTTTGTCACGAGATTATTTCTCGTTTCATTTCAATTAATTCACTCGAACGAAAGATTATTTGGGAAATTTTATCGATTAATTCGATACAAGATAAAATTACTTTTCCCGTGTTATTTTTAAAACAAAAATTCCAATAGTGGAAACGTTTCATTATTTCAGATCGTTACTTTTCATCTTCATTTTAAGTAAGATTTGGCCAACCCTGCCTCAAGCCACGATTCAGCGTAGCAAGAAAACACACTCTTATTATGGTTTCAACTTCATTTCTACGAAATATTAATTCGTCACAGTATAATTTCTTACGTGTCATGTACTATCAGCTTCTATGTTTTAAGCAAACTCTTGCATCTGATATTTTATTAGACGTGTATGTTAACGAATGCTACAACAAATGAAATTCTAGAACGAGTTATCTCGTTGCAAGGTACTATATTATTTCTTTCGAATAGTAAACGATATGATAGTGCACAGTGGTGTAGTATTATTAGTTATAGAGTATTCGGATAAAATTAAATACCCTTCCTCATCCTTTTCTTCTTCTTCTTCTTTTTCTTCTTCTAGTCGAAGACGTTGGATGGAGGCAGGGCTTTTCGCAAAAATATCGTGCCCCTTGAAAGCGCCATTTTCGGAGGGAGCATAAATAGATGGGTATTTCATTATGCGCGAACGTCGCCTTTTTGAAAGCATCTTAAATTTCTCGAGCGACGGTTTTTTTCTAAGCCACTCGGGAAGGGATGGAGAGAATGAGCGAGAAAGGGGTGCTCAGGTGCGTCCTGCATCGTCTCCACGACGACGTTTCTCGAAAGCCCTGGCATCTCCCCTTCCTCCTGCTCTTATCTCCTTTCGAAATTTCGTTATTTTGTTTCCCCTCTCCCAAGCGCGAGATTCAGATTCGATAGAACGAAGGGGCGTACGCCACCCGTTCCCCTTCCGCCCGAGTTCTGCTAGATTTGAACAATTATCGCCTAACGTGCAAAGCGTTCTATAATTTCGGCGAAACTTTGATTCGACAACAGGGAAGTTGTTCCGATACTTTGTCACTTGGTTGCTAAGTTTTGATTGCGTTACTAGCTCCAGCTAGACTTGAAAGCAAGTTTGTTAAACGTTGACGCTAGTGTATCCAAAATGTTGAATTTCAATCAGGAGGAAATTAAAAATTACCAGTCCGTGGAAATGCAACGTTTGAGATTTTGGAAACATTTTGAAATTTCGTTGCAAAGAGGTGTGATTACACATTTATAGTATATGCATCGTGACACAGATTTATATATTTATGATATACACTTGTATATTTGTAACTAATATACAGATTTTATGCATTTATGGAAAACTACCATATGAAATATTTACACAAAATACGTCAAAAAATATATACACAATGCATACAATATACGAAAATATTTATTATAAAATATCCAAAGTAGAATGTAATATAATATATAGTAGATAAAACAAGATCTCTATTTTATCAATAATGTTTATAAAAATTTTGATTTTTGAATTTTGCATACTTACAACATATATTAGTAAAAGGCACAGATGTGTTAAAAATAATCTCAATGGATATTGAGGTTTATATAAAATAACAATAATGAAATAAATACACTAATTCAATAGTGTTACAGAAAATATACAAAATATCTAGTAATAAAATGTTTTATAATATTTTGTAAATAAAAAATTTTCTACCGAGATACAATTCTTTTAATTATATTTTAAAGAATATGAGCTAACATAAAAATTCATAGTCCATTTATCAATATTGGTTCACTTATTAATATAATGAATATTTTTGTGATTTCCATGAAATATAAATTTCTATTAAATATCTTACAATCTCTATACGTATTATTAGACTCGGCCAATGCACTCACTGCACTGTTCATAAAATGTCCAAATGGTTCATACGTACAATATACTTCCTACAATAATTCGAATAATTTCGTGAACAATTGTGTGTATCGATAGTTGTGAACAAAACCACATAATTATCTAATTCATACACTCTTCTCAACATATAGTTTACATTAGCGAATAAAAGTGAATACAAGTGCAAAGTAAAAATAAAGTCAACGAGACTAGAGATATTTTCGTACGCATTGTGTATTCGACGATGCTTATACGCTCGAGCGAGACGTCACATCAATCGCGCGACGCTTCAAACACCGAACGCGCGTAGTAGGTGCATTAACGGCAAAATCAATGCAGCAAAAATCAAGTCGCGATGTTGGTTCTGGTTCGCACTGATTTTCACTTGATCGTTAGTCGGCTGTTCCCGAGCTGCCAGTTCGGCGCGCCCTTCTCTGTACAGCGGACACCCTTTCGCTGCACATTACGCGGGAAAGATGTACGAGGGGAATATCGACAGCCCGGTGTCCACTGCGAAATTGTCGCCGGTGCCTTCGCGAATGGCCAGAGGAAGCCGTATAATTGACCGACGCGGCGTCGATTCAATAAAAAATTGCAACGGCGCGCAGTTTTGTGAAAAACTGCGGTCAAACGTAGATCGATAGAGATTGCGATGTCGCGGCACCGGTTATTTTGCCATTCTATACGCGGTAGTACTCTATACTGTCAGTCAGGGTTATTTATCGTTCGCGAGTGACATGGTAATGAGAACTTAAGTTCTATGAAACAACGTCTTTTTCTCTTGTGTTAATTTATCGCCGACAAGCGAATTTTTTTCACTCGATGAAATCAATCTGTACTGTAGGAACTTGCGTTGTTTTTCTACTGAGAAGATTTATGATGATGGTGCAATTCGCTGCAAACTATTCAGTAGCGTTTTTGTTATATGCATATAGTATTGTAATATCTTGTATGCGAATTTAATACTTTTTGCAATCATTTTATCTATTATATATTACAATACACTAGTACATTACCACTGTGAAAGTGATTTTAGTGCGGGTAACCCAGAAAATCGGGCCTCTTCTCTCTAGATGCAACGCTAATGCAGCGAAAATTAACGATTGGTTGATTTGGGTCACGTGATTCTTGAGGGGGCGTGGGGTAGACCTCGAGTGGGAGTGGCGTTGTCTGGTACTGAGCGATCGCGCCTGTAATTTGTTTTCTATCGATTCAAATGTTTGCATATCAATGAAATTTTATGGCAAAAAAGTCGTCTTCATTTCCTAGTCAGAACAGTTGCTTCTGGGCCTTTCAGTGAGACGAATCGTACTGGGATACAAGTCGTGCAGTTTTTTTGGATTGGAGTTTTATATAGATAATTTTGTGTATTATATGCATCGGATATGTACATTTTTGCATCTTCTAATTTTCCATGAATTAGTTCTGACTATAAGTTATTGGATTAATCTTGATGTTGAAATTGTGCTTTATCATTTTCAACGAATACATCGACAATGTTGAACAATGTTTGTCTCGTAACATTTAATTTTTTCCCTGTCTTCAAAACTGTTTAAAATTCAATACAAATAACACAATCCCATTGCAAATAAGAAATATTAACATTTATACAAATCTTAGATGAGTGTAATGAAATTAATAATACGTCTTTCTTACAGAAGAACGAATAAAGGAGAATTTGGAATATTACACGAGTCTTTCGTCCTAAAAAAGTATTAACTTCACTTTGAACGTTAAATATTAATTTCAAAATACTATCCTAGGTGAATTTCATACGAGTGAAATATTAATTTAAATTGTAAACGTGTAATGACTTTGCATTTGTCTACATCATTTGCATTCGCATAAATGATCGCGTGTTCAAAATTTTAACTTGTAAACTTGGCGACGAATGAATTTCGATAGCTGCAGTATCAAATTATTAATAAAATTAATGAGAAATGTTTACAAGCGTGAATGATGTTTAAAATTCACTTTCATACTTGTTACTCAATCTGTTTGTGAAAACACGAAGTATTTGCCTTGTGCAGATTATGATACGTTGCGTTGAATTTGTCGCAACGGTCTCAACAATAATTTTTCAGTACAATGGACACGCGACGTATTATCGATAAAATTAATTATTAACTCTCGTAAATACGATTTAATGTAGTCGCTGTTGTATAAACTGATGTAAAGAGCTTATAAATAATTTCCAGTGACGTAGGTACAATTCGAAAAGCTTGCCATTCTTGCGAGACCGTTATTTTGTTTATAACTTTGTTGTAAATAATTTTAACTGCGACATGTTATTATTTTACAAGGCTACGAAATTAGAAAATACAGAGAAAATGATACAAAAATTATATCAATTGTTTAATCAAAAGATGAAGAGGAATTAAACAAATAAATGTTCAAAAACGCGGTATTAAAATACTTAGAGGAACGTATTTTTATCTATTTTTAAATAAAATGTTTAATTATTTTCATGCTTGTATAGCATCAAATGTTGTTATATACGAATAATAATATACTTATAATAATAATAAATATAATATCATATTATATATAATATAATGCAATAATAATAAAATTTATATCATATGGGCAAGTATTTCATATTTTAATATTAAAGCTAAGCGTTCGTCGTATACGGATTAATTCTTCTTCATAGAAAATGTTGAACAGCATCGATCAATGCGTTAAAAATTTAAAAAACAAATTTGAATTTCTTTTTACGCATTTAATTGACAACATTAGAATATATACACTTCGAATATATATATATATATATATATAGAATATTGGAATATATAATATATTGTTTATTCTATTTATTCTATTAATATATTATAATATTCCAATATTATAATACACATACACACGCACACAAACATATATAGAATATTGGAAACGATATTATTTATTGCCTACAGAATAGACAAGATAGCACTGTTACAAGTCACATTTTCGAAGTACATTGGCCAATTTTTAATTTCGATCAGTGATTCATAACGACCGATTGTTCTCCCTTTCGTTACGCATGCATCGCGAGCAGTTTACATAGGTGGAGGCTCTCGTCTGTAGTGAAAGCGGCTACTTTCCGCACGGTGAAATGTTAGAGCCAACTGAAGCGTTGGACCCCATGAATAACAAATGCACAATCTCTAGTCTCTACTGGCACCTTGGCCCCTTACTTGGCGACGGCCTGAGAAGTTTTCCACCCTCCGCCGAGCGGACCTGGAAAACTTTTAACTGGATACATTACCTGCTTGACTACCGCCGGCTTTCCTTCTTTTTTCTCTTTTTTTTATCGCGAGGGAGGCTTTTAAACTCCTACGGTACCTTGGTGCAGCTCCGCCGTTATTAGAGATTTCATGGCGAAACCGGAGGGGGAAAATAATGAATAATTGTCGTGACCGTGGTCGTTAGGGCTTTTGTTCCAACGAGCTTGTAATTCTTCGATTCCTCCCGATCCACGATTTGTGAAACGATTTCCTTGAATTATTACCGTTACCGCGATCGCGTCCCAATTGCTCTTCCGATGAATGTTACAAAGTTACGATGAAACGCTCGGCTTTTTGTTTGCCGAGTATTTTGAACATTAAGGGTAACGGGATGCTGATTGTACTTTGATGGAACTTTTTAATTTCCTTAATAACTGTGCAAATACAAAACAAGTGCCAGGCTAGTAAAGGTATAATAATAGTTTCTTTTCGATCATTCTCCTCAGATTACAATAACTTTAGAAGATAAAATATTGAATATTCTTTTTTAAAAGAAAGATTTTCTTCTTAAAAGAAAGGAAGAGGAATAATATAAATATTATTTCTGTGAAAGAAAATAGTACAAGAATTAATTTTCAAGATTAGGTTGTAGTGCGATTAGGTCACTTGAGTAAAGAATAAGAATATTTACACAATTATAAAGTAAAAGCTAGTGAAATTCTATTAAAAATAACATTTATAAATATATTTGTAAATAAATTCCAAATCTCAGTTTCCTAATATTTTTAAATTAATAATTCTAAAACAATAATTTCTAAACCACCATTGGACTGGATTATCGTTTTAATAAATAAAAATGTTCTATTTATATTTGTGTTTAACATTTCTGGAAGATAATTTGTTTCTTCGATGTATTACAGTAATTTCCAGCCGTTCTCGCACGTATCGTGCTTGGTTGAAGCACGATGTTACGACCTTGTGATTAAGTAAGCGTGCAAGGGTTCAGCTCTTAAAGCACAGGTCTGAAGTTACTTCCGTAAAGATTCAAGAAAACTAGATTCCACTGTGTGATTCCACTAGTTTAGAATTGTTTATTTCCCTTTGAGTGGATAGATCAAAAGCTTTGATTTTTAAAAACTGTGACGACAGTCAAAATAACTTTTAATATTTAAAATTGAATATTTATACGCATGTATAAAGAACTGTATGGTTGTAGAAACTTTAGAAATTAATAATAATGGACTTAATAATGGGTGTGATGGAATAGTATTGTAGTTACTATTCCGTGTTATATTTCTGTATCGTTTTATATATATATATTTACATATTTTCTAATAATGAAAATTATTACAAGTACTGTAGAAACTAAATAAGATGCATGAAATGTCCAGTATCTCTCTTGTTTTGTTTTATATATTAAATATTTGATCGATGTATGTAAATTTTTATGTTTAATAACACATTTGCATACAGAACTAATAGTTGTATACAACTTCATGTACATTATTTAATAAATTGTTAAAGAATATTTGCGCGTTAAATCCCTTTCACGGAATCGGTTTGTTATTGATTAAATCCTACATCGGTAATTAGCCTATTAATATATCTGAAATGATACTTTCTAAAAATTACATGATCACAAAGATATTCTAATGTAAAATTAAAATAGTGATTGTTAAACTATAACTATATATTTAGTTAAAGATACAAGCAATGTCTGGTGGAAAAAGAGGGTTTCTATCAGAAATTTTTGTTGTCCAATTTTTTCTAAAAATACTACAAATTTTATTTAGGTGCTTATTATTTTTTGGACATTTCATGTACCCATTTTTTTTTTTTTTTATTACGTTGAAGAGAACGAAAGATGAGAAGAAATTGCGTTTTGTCTCGGAGTCACTGCTTAGACTCATCTAGTGGGGCTGATGGCAACGCCACTCCTACTCGAGGTCTACCCCACGCCCCCTCACGAATCACGTGACCCAAATCAACCAATCGCTAATTTTCGCTGCATTAGCGTTGCACCTGAAGAGATCCGACTTTCTGGGTTACCCCCGCTAAAATCACTTTCAGTGATAATAAGAGAAAGAAATCATTTACTTGTCAGATGTGCAAAATGATATATATTATTTAAACAATCTATTTTTCAAATATCTCATTCAAGTAATACCCATGACTATTAACAAGCGACGAATATGAGAACAAAGTGAAAGTGTTAAATTACACGTCTCGTATGTATGCCCAGATACGAATGATAGGAAACTGCTTCCTCCGAGATGACATCGTAATTAGTAACTTAAACAAGATGAATAATTTCGTTCCTGCCAAGTCTGGGAAATCAGTTTTCAACTGTTTCTTTAAAAGCGTTATTCCTCGTTGGTACTTGCCAACTTTCTTCGCGGGGAATCCGTTTTTCCCAGGATACTTAGAGGAACTTTTATATAAATGAATAAAATTATTCCCCTATGGAAGTTAAATTACTTTAAGAGAAGTTCCCGGTTAAAAGGAGAATTCGCAATAGATAAGTGCAAGCATACCGCATTTATTTGCATTTAATTCGGCGCTGGCCGATTTTCTCAAGGGCCTGTAATTTCTCATGTGGCGTGGTGCGCGCGCGCGGTGTCAATTTTATGGAAGTCGAACGTGCGACTGTATTATTCCTGGCGTTTGTGTTATCGCGTGTTTTACATACGAATCTACGACGGTTAAATATTCGTCGGCGATAATTCGTTAGTTAGTTCGATAAAGAATTAATTTAGAAATTTACATAAGAAAGTTAACTCGTAATTACAACAGGCGGCTGGCCTACTTTTACGTTTCCCTTTACAAGTGAAAGCTTGTAGATAATAACGATTTCCTTGAAACAGCAACAACGTGGAATAATGATTTTTAATTCATAATAATACGTGACGCGGCTGCACGAGGCGAGGAAAATTATTTTAAAGGATTTTTATGCGGTCGTGCTACGGAGAAAAAGTTTTAATAAAATCATAATTTTACATATTTATAAGGTTACCTATCGCGTATTACAGAACAAAAGTTCGGCTACACGTTTTGCGTACACCCAGTGTGTGAAATGTAATGTAGTTGCTCGTGAAAATATCCGGATATTTACCGGAATTTTTAATGAATATATTGCGCAAAATGTATGGACATTTCATTAACATTGTAACGAGACACGAGTTTCATGATTGTATTCGTAAAGTGTAAGACCAACCTGGAGATGTACATAAAAAATCGAAAGTGAAAATACTCGCGTAAATATTCGAACATTTATAACAATTTTTTATAGACATATCCGTCTTGTATATTTTGGCATTCGAAATTTAGCGTCAAATATTCCAAACAATAGGTTAATCCGAGGTCTGATTAAAAACATACTATATTTCAATATTTTTACCATGTTCTACTTGTAATAAACAATTATTACAATATTAACTGAACGAAGGGAAAATCCCTATTATATCGTATATATAATAATAATATCACAATAATAATTATTTTTTTTTCGTTCAATTTCCAATCTTTTGATTTCGTCATTACGAAAACAGGAATCGAAGCAGCTGAAGGAATGCAGCTCTATTCTTACTATAATAAGTTTAAACAAATCAGAAAAGAAGTTTATAAAATAATATCACATCACTCAATAAGTCTCTGGTCTGACACATTATGGCAACACTGTTGACAGACCCATATGATTTCTGGATAGTAGCATCCTTCAAACATGTCAAAATTTCATGACATTCTGATAATTAGTTTACAGGTTACAGTGGTTTTAGTAACCCTAGTTTTGCAATTTTCAAAACGATGGATAAAAAAGAATTTCGTGTGTTGATTAAACATTGTTTTTTGATGGGGAAAAATACTGTTGAAGCCAAACAGTGGCTTGATAAGCGTTATGGAGTCTCTGCACCAGGGAAGTCAACTATAGGTGCAGATCAATTCCATCAAACCTGTATCAAACGATGTAAAATGTCTTTTCATCTACGTTGTACCTTTTGTAAATAAGAAACTGTCATAAAATCGATCGATCCTTAATTACTCCACAATGTTTCCACATTGCTTCTTAAAAGGTTCCTCAATCTTTCAAGTTCCACGAATTATTCTCTCATCCTCGCGTTGGCGAAGCATCCCCCCAATGACGATTTAATTCATCACTCGCAGTTAAAGGATTATTTAAATATTACCTCGCCCCAAAGCGAGGTTAAACATTTACCAAATAAAAGAATGCCGGCAAGATCTACTTTTTTTTTCACTCTGTGCTCTCTGCTGTGCCGCGTAATGAAAATCCACCACTTAAAAAATTAATCGCTTCGGAACGTCCGGAAGGCCGTTCTCATCCGGTTCTGTTCACCGGTAATTAATTCGTTTCTTTCCTTTTCTTTGACCCCTCCCCCCTCCCCTCATCTGATTCGCGTCGCTCGTTCGTTTCGGATGCGTATCGCGGGGCAGACAACGTTATTACCTTTCGTTTGCACAAAGACGAGCGTGCATCCGCTCGTGGGCGCCGCCGGTTGCCGAAAGCAGAGGCTCGAGGGCAACAATACAATTCGCATAATCCCATCCGGCAAACGGCGTTAATGCGCGGCTTTAATCAGCGGGCGTGCTATTACGATTCACGGTTGAAAATGTATTTATATGGCGACAAGGAGGCACCGCGACCGAGAGAAGGGCCAACGGTGGAGGCCAGGCGAAAGATTATGTTTTTATGTACCGAGGCAAATGAATCCACCCCTGGTTATGAGTCGCGAAAATCCTACCTGCTGCCGACCGTGGCTCACCCCTCTCTCCTCTCGCGGCTTTAACCTCCCCTCTCTTACCTCCATCTAAGAACTCGAGCAAATATTGGTTTTGTCTAGTGGCCCTGCGATTTGCATAATTAAATCTTGGGAGGGAGAGAGAAAGAGGGAAGGGGCGGGGAGGGGGGGACGAGATGGCAGCAACGGGGTAGAAGAAGCGAGGGAACAAGGCACGAAACTCGCGACCGGTCGGTGGATGCGAAAATAGGAATAATTAAAACTCCGGCCAGTTTATTTACTGGGCGCTCCGTGAGCAGCGCGGAGGCTGGCGAAGTCCACGCCGTGCCACGGAGATTTATTAAGGCTCGCTGACTGTATACACGCCGCGAGACGAGGGAAACTGCAGTGGTTTTTTTCTAAGCGCTTCCTGAAAAGACGACGCTTCATAAAGTACGCGCGGGCATCCCTCCCGCGAATCAGATTAATGAGGCTATTACGGATCTCGCGAAATGAGAGATTTCACGGTGCGGTATTCGCCCCGAGAATAAGTCGCGCGTCGCGCCCGGTTAATGAAAATTTATCGATGCAACCGGCTGCGTGATTCCGGAGCATTAAGACGAACAGATTCGCCACCGTGTACGCGCGATCCCGTTTGTCTACGCAGTTTTTTTTCACCATCTCGTGTCGAAACGCGCGTCGTCAAAAATGTGGTATCTAGCGAGCGTGTGACGACTGAAATTTGAATTGTAGCGTATGTATATATTATATTTGTTAATATGCAGTGTTAATTGTTCGTGAAAGTATTCGAACTGGTTATGTGTACTTTATAAATTATTTATATGCGTTTTTATTGCAAACAAGTTCCATTGTATTATTTGAGAAACACTGAGTATGCATCTTAATAGTAGTCATTTTTGATAGATTTTTAACAAGAGAACAAAACGAAATGCTTGCGATTATGACAAAAGGCAAAAGAATATTTGAAGTTATGAAAACAGAAATAATTGCAAATAAATTATGTATAGCATGAACTTTCCATTCAAGCTACTGTTTTGAAATTTTATTTAACACTATATTAATTTATATATTAATTAATATTATTATTATAAATTTTATTTAACACTGTATTAATTTATATATTAATATACATTAGTTTTTTTTTAACACTATAGTGAGGCTTAACTGTTGTGATTATACTGATCAACTTTTAAAAATATAGACAATATTTTACTTAATATTCTTCATATTGTCTCTCTATTTTTCTCATTTCTCATGTACAACAACGATAATTAATGTTACTTTAATGGTCTGTAACATCAAGTTTTATTAGTAACTGTTTCAACATAGAGTTTTAATTTTAAAAGGAAGAAGCTAGCGTATTTTTTTGTTGCGATAAAGAATTCGTCGTTCAAGAGCGGATGTGAAATGATTTTTAGAATTTTACTTCCGGCCACAAACTCTCCGCAAAATACTTCTCGTGGATTTTAGTCGAAGAGGGAAGTTTTCCTAATCGTATTACACTCCAAATCCTATTAAATTGCACCATTTAATCCCGTTTTTTAAAATAACATTTAGAGCGTGACGATGGTTCAGTTTAATCGTAATAAGATTAAAACGAACAGTTGTAAACTTACAAGAATTGTTAATATTAAATCTTACTCCACTTCTGACGTATCGAATTTTCTTTGATATTTTTGATGAACTACTACTTGAAAAAAGATTAATATATTCTGTCATTGTCAGTATTACCGTAACTAAAATGTATAACTTTTTACAACAAAAATATTATTTTGAATTAGTAAAAAAGTTTTAAGTTACCATTGAAGAAATGTTTAATTTTGTAGATAATGCGTAATCAGTTTTTCAATTACAATTAGTACAAATTATTTAATCTAAGTTATGTGTAACATTGACATGAAAATATTAATATTTTTAAAGAAATAGTTTAGTAGTGTATCATATTATGTCGGTTATGAAAAACACACTGTTTTTCTAAATGATTGGTTCATCTTTTCAAATCGGCTAATTACGATTAAAATAATTACTAAAAAGTAACACTGAGGAGACTTGGAATAAATAATAAAATAATAAATAATAAAATAAAGGAATAACAACTTCCATAATAACTTGGATCGACGAAATTAAAAACTAATTGTTTCGTTCTAATTAGTCTAATTAAAACTGCGTGTGAGGTCGATTGAAATGCATGGTCGTCCAGTTTTACGGTTTAACTTCCACTGAAGATGATTTAGCATAAAATAACTTTACAATCAGAATTTCGCAAAGTTTCGATTAAAATTGCTCGTACACTGTTGCTGCACTTTCCAATAAAGCTATATAAACTTCAGGCTCGCCCAAACTGCACCAAACAGTTTAGTCCTTCTCGTTTGCACTTTCGTAAACTTCGAGAAGAAACTTTGATCTCGAAATCAAGAAAAACGCTTCCACTTTTCATTTTAGGTCACGGTTTCGAGTAACAATAATATGCCCTAATATATATAATTAATTAATATAATAATACAAACGAGTACACGTGTAACTAGCAGTCAACATATTTATGTTTCATTTTGTATGATGATTATTGCACAATAACGATATGACCGAACTGATTAACTCCAATTTTCACCGATTTCTATCATCGAATTTGAGGTAAGTCAATCCTCCAAAAATAAATAACTAACTCGCGTAAAATTTATTTTTCGCAAGAAATAATGTGAACGTAAATTTGAAAAAGACAGTGCACGCATGTGCCTATATATATATATATATACTGATGTGTATTAATATTACTATTATTATATATTAACATTATTAATATATTAACATTATTATATCACACGTACTTAAATATTCGAGTATTTTGCTATATATTAATGTATACTTGTACATTTTAACGCACGTACGATCATGTATGAAAAAAAAATTTAAAATACGCGTCAATTACGCGTTGGAATCTCGGTTTTTCACGCTTTCGAGCGTTCCTCGCCATTCGGATTGACGCTCAAGTTCTTCCTAACTTATTTTGACGTTAAACTGCACGCTGGAAGTTTGTCGTTCGTTAAACACCGAAGATCGGGAAGTTTAAACCCTTGACGGATTAGTTATCGATTCAATTTTAATACGTAGCGTTGCCACGAGATTTGAACTAAATTTATCGACCGCGATAAACCGTGCGTGCACGCTGATGCTTTGCGTGCGTGTGTATGCGTGTGTATGCGTGCGTGTACGCGTGTTCATAGGCGAAACAAGTTTCAAGAACGGAATACATACCTGGCCGTCTCTTTTCCAGGCCGTTTCCGACCATTATGGTAAATGGCGCATTAATGTTGCAGCTTGATCAGAGATAGACAAGCAAGCGGGGTCGTTTAACGTGTCGTGCCCGTGTATTCGTACCACGTTCGACGGTGTATTGCATTAAATATTTCTCGGCCTCTCGCTTCGACGACTTTGTTTCCAGACGAAAATATTTACGCGACAGCTTGCTGTATGTCATCGGTAGACGGAGAATTCCTGCGAGGAAAATTCCTGGAATATCGCGATGCATACGTTCGAGCTCGAGCTGGAAAATTCCTGAAAAATCAAAATCATATTCCGCGTCGCGCGGAGAGATGTCACACGTGCACGGAATTATTTTCTGTTAATTATCCCATAATTTCCGAGCGAGACATTTAAGTGTGAAATATTCTGCCCCATTTTTCTTAACGAGTTTTCGAGTTTTAGTTTTTTACGTATATTTTTTTTTTACGTAGGAAAATAATAAATGGTTTGATAGATTGGCAAACGTACGTGATTTCACAGGTAATTAGTTAGGCTAAATACAGTTTTACAATTTCAAAAGTCAATTTTCTTTATAATTTCTCTCGCGCGTAATATGTCAGCTATTACATAAATGAGAAATATGTGGAATAATGATAGCTCGATTATGTTTTGTGTAATATACAAAATATATTTATAAAATTTTCCAGGATGAATATTGAAATAAATTTCATGTAACGTGCATAATATATTTACAAAAAATTCCTATAGGGATTCAGATATTCTCGTGAACTGTTGTAAATATTAATTTATGAGATAAAATGTTACATATTTTTTATCTTTGTTAGAAAAACAATGTTGTCTTGTTGCAATAAGATTATTATTTGAAGCAGTATGAACAATAAGTGAAAAAAATGATCCAAAATTATTTAAAAAATATGTTTCCATTTCTTGTAGATTATAAAGGGAGCTAAAATTTCTTATAGATTATAGAGAGACTTGAAACAATCATCACAGTGACATTACTATCACGAGCAAAACCATTGAAGCAATTTATTAGTATAATTAATAATTAACTTCTCTCATAGAAAAACAGTTGAAAATAGCCATCAAAGGTACATTATATTATACATCAACCTCCCAGACAAACGACGTTTAGTAACATTAGTAAATTAAACCTTTTCATCCCTGTTATACGACGTTCATGCATTCTCAACAGTTGATCGTCCGTGATACAGCAGGAAACGGGTTGCGATTCAATTGAATCCCACGGATTTGGGCAATTGCGAGTGAGTTGGTAGAACGCGCGTAAGAACGAACGACTCGAGCCCTCGGCGCGTCGTGGCGAACCTTATGCATCCGCTAACATTATTCTCTTTCGTAACTCAGCCGGATTTGCACGCTGTGGCCGCTGGCTGCACAGCAGAAAATTTATTGCCAACTACCTATCTGGCTGGTAGGCGCATAAGAACCGCGAACCGGCGTGTAATTAGCAACCTAGGAATCTCGCCGCTTTGCGCCGTCTACGGATCTTAATTGCGCATGCACGTGCCGCGAGAGAGCATTATTTTTCTGTAATTATATAGAATCGTCCGAAGCTCTGGCATTTTCACTGCGTATCGTGGCTATTTAACACCCGCATCGTCTAACTAGTTTGTATGCGTTTGTCTACTCCGATTTGACCCGATTTGTTCGGATTGATCCGAACGAAATCGAGAAATATTCGAAACACTCGTGACCCTCAACTTTTTCAATTATTCAATTATGCTGAAGGTGTTTATATAATTTTACATCTTCACGAACATAATTGAAGAAATGAAATCTATATAGAAAATTGTTGAAAGTGATTTTAGCGGGGGTAACCCAGAAAATCGGGCCTCTTCAGGTGCAACGCTAATGCAACGAAAATTAGCGATTGGTTGATTTGGGTCACGTGATTGGTGAGGAGGCGTGGGGTAGACCTCGAGTAGGAGTGGCGTTGTCTGGTACTGAGCGATCGCGCCTGTAATTTGTTTCGTATCGATTCAAACGTTTGCATATCAATAAAATTTTATGGCAAAAGAGTCGTCTTCATTTCCTAGTCAGAACAGTTGCTTTTGGGCCTTTCAGTGAGACAAATCGTACTGGGGCACAAGTCGTGCAGTTTTATGTTTTTGTGTTTTCATAAATTATATGCAGTATTATGATCTTAAAATTCTCAAAGATGCACAAACGTTCTAACTAGCGAGAAAGTGAAAACAGGAGCTAAAAAATTTAAATAAGAAGAATGTACGCCTAGAATGTACGTATGTACAGCTTATTCCAAGATGTTTCAATTACATAGATAATATTCATCGTTAGATTGTGGATTTTTATACATTTTAATTTAATTCAAATGTATAAAATTGCGCAAAACAATTTTCTTTTGCTTCTACGCTTTTTTAATTATATTCTCGAAAACATAAATTGGCATAAAAATTTAACACACAATATATATTCTTCCTACTGAAAGATCTCGTCCCGTTACTTATTACCAACGTTAAATGAATATTTTGTTTCTATAAACAAGTAATTTTATTCTTCCGACGAAAATACGTGTTACACGATGAAATAATTCAAAGCGTGGTATTTCGCTCAAAGCGATACACGAACAATATTGTGCCGCGAAATATCTCGTCCAGAGCGTCACATGAATAACATTGCGCTGCAAAATATCTTGTTCAAAGCGTATTATGAACGACATTACGCGGCAAGATATTTCGTCCACACATGCGAAGGAATTAAATTAGCGCGAGAGTGACAATATTCTTGATACGCTTCTTCACTTTTTAGTTATGAATGACTCATTTCATTATTGGAATTTATTGCTTTTTATGTAGTTTAAAAGACTCAACTCTCGAGATTCAACCCTGCTTTAGTAGATTTCTAAAAAGAACTTATACGATACAAATATTAATAATAATGTAATTGTTATTAGCAGTTTCACAATTTGAAGTAACTGGTAATAACCTTGTAGTCGACACGATATAAATTTTAAACTGAATGAAGAATAGAATTTTCGAAATTTGTATGAAAGAGATTTTACGGGGAAGTTGTGAAATTAAATTTTAAACATCGATTCTACAGTAAAATTTTTGGATGAAATATTTCCTAGAGGTGAAATCATGAATACGAGAGTGATGAATGTTCAAGTTCGTGATTCATCCTCGAATTTGTATTTAAAATCTCAACTGAATTTTATGTCATCGTGGCATCAAAACGAGAGGAAAGTGAATAAAAATAATAATTTCACATTTAAATATAAATTATAAACATCAGTCTCACATTTTCATAACTGTGATCAAATTTCTATCATTAACACAATTAATAACTAACTATGAAATTTTTTAATTTCTATAGTTTCTATAGTTTTCCAAATTAAATGCCTAATGTTTCCATGGTTTCACGTAGTTTAATACAAACTGATTGTAGTTTATATTTTTTATTATAGTTGTTATTATAGATATATTAGTTTTTAATATATTGTCATTAAAAATATACGTTATCAAAAATATGCATCGTTAGAAACACAGATGCAGGATCTCGAAACATTCGTGTCATTTTATTAAAAATACATCCAAAAACCAAACGTTTGAAAGTACCACGTGCCTAAATATCCACACGCGTATATCCATTCGCTCCATTCGCAAATTACTATCACTCGAGAACGACGTAGGAGGTTTGTAAAACAACGTTGAAATTAAATACTTGACTGAAAGCATCATTTGCGCGGGTAGGAGGCACGATGAGTGATGATACACACTTCCCTAAAATTGCTAGCCGAAAGTGAGGGACACCCGAACATCGGGGCCACGTTTCCCCCTTTTGGTTTCGCGGATGATAGATATTGTGAATGACGCTGAGAGCGAGCCAGTAATTGTTACATCGCATGTCTGATCGCGAAAACTGTGGAACGGGGAAGTAGGAGAGAAGTGAATCGCCTAGGATTGATTTATTGCCGCTGAAGTGCATGTAAAACGCACTTTGGCCAGCTTTGTCCTACTCTCTCGCGAATAACGTCCGCGTTCTGTCTTTTCTTCGACATTCGATTACGATTCAACCGTTTCCTACTAATTTCGATGTTTCGGATCATTAGATTTACATTGTTACAGTTGGGTTTGTTATTCGAGCTAGGTTTATTATACGTACCACCAGAGGTTCCTGACATTCTACAGATTTTATGAAATGATCAAAAATTTAGAAAAAAGTATACGTAATATAAAAAACTGCACGACTTGTACCCCTGCTCAGTACCAGACAGCACCACTCCTACTCGAGGCCTATCCCACGCCCCTTCGCGAATCACGTGACCCCAATCAACCAATCGCTAATTTTCGTTGCATCAGCGTTGCACCTGAAGAGGTCCGATTTTCTGGGTTGCCCCCGCTAAAATCACTTTCAGTGATAATAATAATGTATGAAATAAATAATGAATAAAATAAGAATGCTAAATGAAATAAATATCTATGACAAGCCAGTTTCTTAATTTATCAAGACAAAACAAATTCAAGAAATCTGGCGATGAATCAACGTAGAAAGATTTCAACATAAAGTCGAATAAAATCCACAGTTTCAAAATACGCGCGTGCATTCACATGACGGGAGAACGTTTCGGAGAAAATGTCGAGGGAATAAAATTTTGTTTGCAGAGTACTCGAAATAATTCGGAGGCTCCAAGTGGAAACGTTACGTCTTCATGAGGACGTTTCCATAATTGAACGCGAGCGTCGTCCGAGCCTTCGGTTGTTTCGGAAATCGATGGACAGGTGTACAGGCGTGTCGTTTTATTCGTAAATGAGAAAGGGCCTGCGAGTTTGATCGCAAGAGCAGAGAGAGAACAGGTCTCGTTAGTTACATTAAGGTGTACATGTGCACGTGATTGCGATGCGATATATCTCGTCCATGCCGATAGTTAACGATAATTGGAAACATCCCTTGCGCATCGCCATATCGATTTTGCCGGGCGCGATTGAGGAAATGGGTGTGGGAAGAATTAAGGACTAAAATTATCCTCCGGTCGTTCCTTGGCCCATTGTCATTCCCATCTCTTCGCCTAAGACTTTTCAGTAATTGCCAATTACGCTAACTGCGGATTAGGGATGCCGAGTGTGGACTCGTGGAATTAAACAGTTCCGTCGGTCGCGCGTATTAACACTGTGTACGTCGTTGAAATCAGGCATGGTAAAATATTATGCGATTAATTGGCCAGTTAATTCCTTAAAATTTGTCGAATGTTGTTTTTAGCTTTCACCTTAATTATTCACCTTAATTATTCGCGTATTATGAATCAGTTGCGTGCGATTAAATTATACACGAGACGTGTCATTCATTTGTCAAACTGATCAATTTCGATTTCGTTCATTGAAATTTAATCGAATTTAATTCAATTAATTGATCAATGGAGGAAAGTAGACATGTTAATAGGATGATATACTTTCTTCTTTAAAATTCTTTTGAATAAATATTGTAAAATGACGTACAAAAATACGTAGTACAGTACATTCTTGGTACAATCACAGTTGGTTTCTGAAATAAATTATTAATTATTCCACGGTCGAAAAAGTTGAGGGAATTTATTTCAAATATAAAATTTTAAACATCGGTAAATGATGTTTTTAGTCGATCTTAAAAGTTGTGTATTTACAAGTTCATATCTTTCTTCACAATTACGAGAATTTAAGATTGTTGGAATAGTCCAAAGGTTAATTTGTAATTGTAATAATTTGTAGATTAATTACAGTAATTGATAGATTAATTTATAAATGACAATAGCACATGAAGCGATTTATAGATTAAAATAACAATCTATGAGGATTGAATTTTAACCCTCAATTGGTGTTGTTGGATCGTAGGTGATTGTAGAATTATTATATCATCCGAAACAAAAATGGGCATTATAAATCAAAGAATTTGAAATCACACCACGTAATTATTAAAAATTCAAATTCAACAATTTGGAATATTTAAAAATATCTCTGCCTTAGATATTTCAGTGAAATTAATCGTAAAATAGTACGTCGTATATTTCACGCTACTACGAGATAATCTAATTATCATACTCGCGAGCGTAATGGATGGAAATAGTTCAAAGTACGGAAAATGAGAGTTCGTTGCCGTCAATTGAATCGAAATCCATTCGATAAGCCAGTCGCTCGCGTTATGTACGTACGTACGTATGCACATGTGCGTGCGTATCAATACTTAATTTCCCTCAAACCAAGCAACTTGTACGTCGCATGCGAGCATAACTTCGAAACAAGTAGGTAAAACTCCCGGCGAAATCGCAAATTGTAACTGCCAATTCCGGCTAATTTCGCGAGAAAATGGGGAACCAGGCGGTTTGTTTTATCATCGATTTCAACGTCGAACTTTTCCAACGTTGGAGAGGGAACGCTATCTATATATTCCATTAATTTCCCTCTCTCGATAAGTACACTGATGTAAAAGTCTATTATCCGTGCATCGGTGTCGCCGTTATTTCATCATTTCTTCTTGTTCTCTTCTTTCTCTTTGAAGGAGAATTTTTCAACCAACATTAAACTAGCACTGAGTTTATAAATTTCTCCTTTATAAATTTGTGATGAATATTTTAACCCTCTGAAAATTTATTTATCTATTATCCTACACTAGTGATCACTCGACACGAAGAAAAATGGATATTATATTCTTGAGAAAGAGACAGTGATAGTTCATGAAACGTTTTGATAAGATTGTGACGAGTATCACTACAGAATGATGAAGTTTAATATATTAGCTGTAACTGATCGTCGATTCATGTAATGAAATATAAAATTAACTAGAATAATATATTTCTTGCAAAAGAATTATTTATGTTTTTTTTATTTTTAAGAAGTATTTTAGACAAATTTCTCTATACAAACAATTAGAATTCACGTAAAAGTTTACTGACCAGCGAGATTATTAATGAAAATTTGATTAAAATACAAATACGTAAATTTATTTATATATTTATATATTCTACAAAATTTAAACGTAAAATTTTAAATGCTAGATACTAGAAATCCAATTTTTGATTCCTCCGAATGATAAGGATGAAAGGGGCAAAGTTCTTTCCTCCTCGTTTCGAAACCGGTTTCGAGAGCATTTGGCAAAAGGATTTAATACGTGCGCGAAAAGAGGTGACTTCGGAACGCGGCAGAAGAGGATGGATATCGCTGGGGAATAGTGAGGTTAGATTAAACTCGTGTGTAGGTACCGGGCGCCTGCCGGGATGGCCGGAGCTTAAACAGTTTTAATCTATGCCTAGGAACCTCACGTGAAAACAAATCGCGGCCTTATCACCACCTGCGAGGTAGATAACAACTTTTCTCTTACTCTCTCTCTCTCTCTCTCTCTCTCTCTCTCTCTCTCTCTCTCTCTCTCTCTCTTTCTCTCTCTCTCTCGCGTTCCTCTTTTATTCTTTGATTTTCCTCCCGCGTATCTCCGTGTTCCTCCTGCAACCCCCCTTCCTCTATCCGCCCTGGCAACCCTTTTCTTTCCGTCTCATTTACGCTACCCGCTTCTCTTTCTCTTCTCGCTGTTCGCTTCTATTATATATACACATTCATAGCGATGGGATCAACGTGTACTCGCGAAACGCAAAGTCTCGAGTCAAATCTAACACAAAACTATGTACTTAATAACTAATTTTGTTAACCCCCTCAGTGTAACATATCTTGTGACAATTTATAATATATAATAATTTTATCTATAATATCTATAATATTATAATATTTTATCTATAATATTTATAATATAATATTTTACCTATAAATGCGTATTCATAATATAATATTTTATCTATAATATTTTTCTTGGAGAATATCATATTTTTATTTTTGGCAACAAAATGATATCGTCAGAATTGCAAATAATATTTATTAAGTTTGCAAATTCTTCGACAAGCAGCACATTGTCTTATAATTGTTGTTATATTGTTTTCTACGATTGTGCATTCAACGTGTATAGGCATTCATAATTTAACATAATTGTAGCAAGTCCAAAACAAACGATCATGACGTTAAACAAAAGTGACTACTACAAGTAGGATTTGTACAAATCTTACATTTGTGTGAATGCAATTGAATTGCAAATTTAATTATTTATTTATGTGTCAATTGTCAACCAAGTACGTATACACATTACTCAGATTATTCAAGCTGATTTTAAACCCTGTAACATTTGTGAATATTTTGACGTTTAAATAAATTGAATCTCTTAAAAGTAGTAATCGAACCTTAAAATTATTAAATGTATACATTATAATAGATAGAAAGACGTTGTTGTTATTATTATACAATGATTTAGTTTTATTATTTTTATTAAAATTGAAATATAATATACATAAATTTAATTTAATAATTTCTATGTGTTTAAAATTAACTTTGAGCATGTTTCGCCTAATCTTTATTCGAAGCACTAGTATTTGTCGAAGCAGTTATAAAAAAATGCAGATATTCACAAATTAGATTACTTTCATACATTTTGTTTTTTTTTTTTTGAATATTTGTAGAAAATTTGAAGGTGATTTTTGAATGTACATTCATATTCTAGATTAAATATTTTCTTTAAACATCTATAAAATTAACAATAAGACATCTAGCATATGGATTCATTTATTTTTTTTTTATCATGTAGCAAATTGAACGTTGAAAAATCAATCTATACATGCAGCGTCTGTTACACTAGTGCATACTTGGTTCCATCACTACACATTCAACCCTTGATTCCGACTCTCCTCGCGTTTCTACTATTCTCTCTCTGGCTGATTCGCTTTCACTGCTCTTCCCACGCGGCCATCCACCTTTCTGTCTCTTTCTCTTCGATTCTACCTTTTGTTTCCGGCCTCCCTTGACCTCTCCCTTCGCCACTCTTCCTACTCTTCTATCCTTGTCTCTCGGTTGCTCGCGTCAACTCCGAACGAACGAACGAACGAACGAACGAACGAACGACCATACGGCACAGCCGACGGATGCGCCGATTAAACTTTCGAAAACTGTTTGCATGAATAGCCAAGCGTTTCCCGCACATGTGCCGCCGTTGAGTACTGACAATTAACACGCTGGAAATAGAGAAACCGGCCGAGCGACAGGCTTCCTTTTCGCGATATATGCCCGCGTAAGAGTGGAACGGGGATGTATGCTAAATACGCGTAGGCTTCGTTTAGCGAAATGGGATTCTAGGCCGATTCGATACGGACTGTGAGCTCCGCGAAAGTCGGGTAGCTTTGATACATAAGGGGAACGTAAGCGGCCGAGTTGCTTCGTTGTCTCGCTGCTTCGACGAAAGAAGACCTCGCGTATTCTCGCGATCTTCGTGATCGGTTCGGACGAACATTTTATCATAAAATGTGGAATTTTTATATGTACGAAGCGTGATGCACACATTGATCCTTGCGGAAATTTATATTTTTGCGGATAGAATCAAGAAAATGGAATTATCGGAAAAAGTTAAATCCCCTGGAACTAAAATTGTTCTGAAAACGTAGGCGCAACTTCTCCCAGAATTAGTTTTTAAGTGTTAATAAATTAATTCGGAGGAAACCTCTTTATTAAATTGAACTTTTAAATGGATCTTCAGCTCTTACTTTCGGAAACCGTCTGTGTAACTTTCAACGAAGCTAACATTCAGCTTCTACTTTTCCGCTTCGAAGCTAGAAAGATTCGACAAATTCGTTGTACGTGCGATTTTTTCTCAGAATTAATTTCTGTGCAAAGTCTTTACAAATTATTCGTAAATTAGTAACAGCTGGCAACAGCCACCTTCGATCAAACATGCGCAAACAACGTAGTTGTCTGCTACCTGTAATACCGTAGAATCTTCCAACCTCTGTGATTCGACCGAGATGTTTCCGCATGATCACTGACCACAGGAATATTCTTTTTTTCTTTCTTTTTACGATATTGGACGTTGTTCTGTTACGTGTTCCTTGAAATGGGCAATAAAGTCGCATAGAAACTCAGGCCTTAATAAAACGGCGGCCCCCGTAGTTTCCCGCCAAACGTGATTTTCCTTCTGCCCGAAACCGGGTGGGAATATTGGCGAAAGTGAGGAAAGAATCCTCTTGCGTGCTTCTCGATACAGGAAGGGATGGTTTTCGCAAGGCAGACAGATTGGCAATAGTTTTCCTAGTGCATACATAGATTTCTTTGGCACCAAACTGCCATGCGAGGAAAAGAATGAATTAACTGTTATTTGCATATTACATCGATATTATTACAACGAAATTATCACGATGCCGATAAATATACTGTGAATTTTTGTGGAAATTCATAGTTGCAATTAAAAAAATAGAAATTTGATAGAAAATTGTCTCATACATATTGTGAGAAGCATTACATTCTGGTTATTTTATAACTGAAAGTGATTTTAGCGGGGGTAACCCAGAAAGTCGGGCCTCTTCAGGTGCAACGAAAATTAGCGATTGGTTGATTTGGGTCACGTGATTCGCGAGGGGGCGTGGGGTAGACCTCGAGTAGGAGTGGCGTTGTCTGGTACTGAGCGATCGCGCCTGTAATTTGTTTTGTATCGATTCAAATGTTTGCGTATCAGTAAAATTTTATGGCAAAAAGGTCGTCTTCATTTCCTAGTTAGAACAGTTGCTTCTTGGCCTTTCAGTGAGACGAATCGTACTGGGGTACAAGTACGTGCAGTTTTTTGATGTTGTACAACTTTTGTATTTGAAAATTTCCTATGCTTGATCAAATATATACTACAGACAAAAATGTGGTATTTACAATTAGAATAGAAATAATGATTTTAAATGTTGTGAGTTCATTTCAATTGATTAAGATTCACTGGTTTGGTAATAATATTTGAAAAGAACATCTAGAAAAATTATTTGTATGTTCTATGCAGAAAATGAATATCCAAAGATCATTTTATACGATAAATGTAATATTATTCGCATGAATTGATTTAATTATACAGTTATTATTTATTAAACATCACTATATTTTATTATATTTAATTCATTTGTAGGGAAAATATATTAAAATATTAAATTATAAATATTACATTAATATCGATTACATGATTACTTACTACTTGCAGGAAAATAATTATAATTATTATTAATAAATTAAATTAGTAAATTAACTATTTACTGTTAATTAACTCTTTAATTACGCTAATGCAGCAATTAGCAATCAAGTGTTAGCAACGAAGTTATTATAAAATATTCGTCTGCGTTTCACATTCCCAAATCACAAAGGCGCAAATTCTTGAAATATTCGTCGTATAAAATACAATACAATATTCAAGGATCCGCGGAAAATTCCTTTAGTTAATAATTAAAAATGCTCTTGCCTTCAGAAACGATTCTTAATGAATGCCTCTTCTCACCTGCGATCTGTTCTTTAAACCCATCTTATTCTCAAGGGAATCTCTTTCATTCTTTCATAAACAGCTTATTAAAGAAGATCCGGTAATAAAGAAACCAACTGACGCTTCGATAATTCTCTCTGAACAATCCCTTTCCTTCCTTCATCCTTTATATTCAGAGATAATTATCTATAATTAGTTTTTGACAAATATTTCTGCCGTTAGATAACGTTTGGTATATTGCGAACGTAGAACAAAGAAAAATAAATTTTATAGCGATTTAATATATGTTATATTTTAAATAACGATTTTTAGACAATAATTTAGACAATAATCTTCGTAAATTGTACGTATCGAAATGGAGATTAAAAAAGTTGTCAATTTTTCTCCACGTTTAAAAATGCCACATCATTTTTAGACTCTTCTTGTGCTTCAAGAATCGCCGCAGCAGTTTTCTAAATGTCTTAAAGATACATCCTCATCGTTTGCGTAACTTTTGAAAACTTATAACGAAGGCTAACTTATTCTGACAGAATTTTTTCGACGACAAAACTTTCATTAATTTAAAGATTAACGTAGACGTTAATAAAACTTTCATTGACTTGAAGATTCATTAAAAAGACTAATTTAACTCCCAGTGCCACGACAGAACGATCCCTGATGAGATTGGAACAAATAAATTGTTAATTTTACCGTTAGTAGAATAGCAGGAAGAATTCAACAACAAACACGATCGCTTGACAACAATAATTAGACTGAAGACTTGCATATGTATATTTGTGAAAAATTCAAAGATGCAAAAGTGCGTACAATGTACGTAATATATAAAAATACGTGGAACACATTTATATTTGTTATAATGTTTAGAAAAATGAGAACAATGTCTACATAAGTTCTCTTCCTTTTTTGTTCACAAAAATGCAAACTTGCATGATCGCATAAAAAATGACAAGTGTGCGCGTAACCATCGCTGGTTCTAATAACTCGGTGTTGCGAAGAACGACAGAGACAGACAGAGAAGAAGAAGAAGAGTGACGAAAGGGTGAAGAAGAGGGGTGTAAAAGGAGCGATGAAGGGAGAGAAGAGAGGAATCATAGTGACGCGGAGCCACCGTATACCCCAAGGAAGAGTCTGAGCTTTATAATAGCACGATGGAAACACAATGGCATCCATTCTACCTTTCCACCCCTCCGTCCGTCGTCCTGGCTGGCCCCAGACTTATCCTCTACCCCGCGCACTCTCTTCTCACGCCCTCCCACGTCCACCTGTGCACCTGGAAACTTTGCATAAATATACTATAACTATTGTTTCGCGGGAACCATTCGTGGTGGCATGCCCGGTTATTTATCGTTGTCGGTTAATGAATTTCCTCTTTCGGACTCGATTTATTGGCTAATCCGGCTCGCCGGCCGTGTGAATAAGTTGCCGTGCTTGCGCCGGGATATAGATATCAATAAAAGATATCGGTTAAACCTTTATAGCGGTCGACGCTGTTTCCTTGGAAATAAATGCTGCGTGCAGCACCTACGTTTTGTACGCATTGTGAGAACGAAACACACTTTAACATATTGTACGTTTGTACATTGATATGTAAATTTAATCATGTTGTTTTGCCAACGTTGATATTATACATTTTCATATTTTTATTTTGTTCAATGTTATGTTTTATTAAAAAACTGGACGACAGTACGATTCGTCTCACTGAAAGGCCCAGAAGCAACTGTTCTGACTAGGAAATGAAGACGACATTTTTGCCATAAAATTTTATCGATATATAAACATTTGAATCGATACAAAACAAATTAGAGGCGCGATCACTCAGTACCAGACAACGCCACTCCTACTCGGGGTCTACCCCACGCCCCCTCACGAACCACGTGACCCAAATCAACCAATCGCTAATTTTCGTTGCATTAGCGTTGCACCTGAAGCCCGATTTTCTGGGTTATCCTCGCCAAAATCACTTTCAGTGATAATAATACATTAACGTTGACATTACGGTAGAGCCTAGTTTCAATTTGTTTATATTTTCAACAGATATGATTCTCAAAAGTTGCATAATAAATATTCGAACTTGTGTTTCTTTAAATATTTCTTGACTGACTACACGTATAACATTTTTATTCGTTATAATTCACATGTGCACCCTATAAATTTTCGTTTTATCGTCTTTTTTTTAATACGAACAGACGATTCGAATGGACCCAGCATTCGCCAGGCAATTGTACGAATTAGGAAAGTTCCTCATCACCCTTGCACAACAGTGTACAAGGCTGGGAATTTGAAACAAAGGAGGAAGAGATTTCGAGCAAATATAAGAATTGGAAAACTGTACACATACTCTTTGGTACGACAATGTACGAAGAGCGAAGGAATTGAAACAAAAGAGGGAGAAGCGCGGACGTGATAAGAAAGAGAAGATCCAACAACGAGGAAACTCGTGGCAGAGAAGTCGCGATGAATTTGGAAGTAGAAGAGAGGGAAAGGTTGATCGAACGACAATGAGTTGTGAAACGATTCCACTTACGGGCGACGGTGAAACGAGTTTCGGGAGGGATGCGTTTGTGTAAAAATATCGGGCATACGTTTTATCGCCAGCCGCAAGATTTAAAGCGCAACGAATCGATATCGCTGGAAAAATGTTTCCCGTGAAATATGTTTCTCCTTTGTGGAGAGAAGAGGTGTTGAACCGACGTTGTATTTTCGAAGGCGTATTTTCGAAGAAACAACAGTTATTACGTTACGTCTATATTCATCTTGTTTCTTTTTATACGTGCAACGTGAGCGTTAAGTGATCATAACTAAAGATTATAATCAGCTGTTGGAAATTATTAAAAATTAATATCCGGAAAAAGGATCGAACTATATTCTTGTCTGAGAAGTTCTTCATTTTTAGATTATTTGATCACTCGGGTCGAAACGGTCCGATGTTGCTGCATGCAGAGAATACGGAACGTAGTTTTATTCAAATTATCTCAAAAACACCTCGATTTTCTTCTACGGTTTAACAAAATAAACATCTCATCCGTACAATGTTCAACGTTTGCAAAATAACGAAAATATCTTCCACGATTTAAAAACGATCGAACAACCTCTGGGAAGTTCCGAAAGGAAGAAAGAGAGCTAATTAATCGTTAAAACAGCAAACGGACACCCGCCATAATAAATGCATCTCGTGTCTCGCTGCCAAGTCGTATGAATAATTTAAGCGGACGGAAAGAAAACTCGCGCCGCCACAACCCGCCGAACAAAAGACGCCGCGAGTTGCCTTGGCTGGGAAATCGGGCTAACTGAGGGTGCGGATCAGGGTGGGTGTAGTGAAGCGACGACGAGGCTGCACGGTAGGACGATTTCGTTCGCGAGCAAAATGGTGTCCGGCGGAGAGAAACTCCAAAGTGTTGGTGCAAGAACAGCCCGCCGATCCGCTCCGCAGTGTCAAGTTTCCAAATTTCCGGCCGTTACAACGTACACGCCAGAGAGGAGCGCGCGCCAGCAGGGTGAAGTCAAAGAGGGGAACGACCGAGTCGAGAGCAAAAGGGGCAAGTTTCTGTTTGACTCTGGTAGTCTCTGCCGACCGACCGGCTCTCGCAACTCTTCCTTCTTCCTTTCCTCGTCCCCATTTGTACAAACGTCTCGCTCCTTTTCTCATTCTCCTCCTCAGCCCCTTGTCGCGCGTCTCTCTCTCTCATCTTCTTCTCTATATGCACATCCGTCACATCACGCCATCTTTGTTCTTTCTGTCGTCCCTGTTCCACTTACGTTCCCCACGCATCCGCCCTACGATTCCAGCCGGGTGTTAACGGTTTATTTCGACTTGGACCTACGGGAAATTAGTCGAGACTCCCTTGGGACAGGCTACGTCTGAGGAGGAATCTCTCTTCAACCTATAGTGATTCACCTTTGGAATATCCTCGGCCCGAGATCGAGATGAAGCCTGCTCGATTCGCGACGACAACTGAAACCTTGAAAATAGAAATAGCCAGTTACGTTGTAGATTTGATAGACGAGGTAACTGGAAGGAAGGCGGTTTTTTAGTGGGCTATATTTACGTAAATATTTATACGAACGCAATTAATTTAATCGACGACTGTATAATTTTATATCATGTTATAAAGGTCTGTTATTTAATTTAACTTTCTTTCTTATGAAAATTAGTAATAAAATTGAAAATTCCAAGATTAAACAGAATGAAAGTGAAACTTCTAATATCCAGTGATACCAATTACTATAAGTAGACTAGATTTCCATTTTAGAATTTTTGCGAACTTTATCTAAAGAAATGGAGTCTAAACAGAAATTTGTCTTATCTGTTATCACGATAGGTACAATAAATCCACTTTGGATTTTTGCACCTTTCATTTCCTCACAAATATACAAAAACACGCAATCTGTAATAGTTGTAACAAGTACTTTCGGTATTTTTTAGTGTTTGAAAATTACAATTTTTAATTTTCCATAAATGGATTCGTAGTCTGGTTATCATTTCGATCAATTATGATAATTAGACTGCTGTAATCTGTATGCAATTTCATGCTTTTAATGCATATTTTAAAACATTAAGTGGGTTCGTAAAGGTAGATTAATATTCTGAAAATTTATGAGCTTCACGAGGAGATATTCGTTATGCATTGTCTCCAAAAACCTTGAATGCATTAAGCTTTCTAGAACTTTGGAACAGTTCAAATATTATTCAAATCTTCCAAGTATTGGAAACCTTAAAAGTTTCGAAACACACACACACACACACACACATACTTTAAAAGTCTTAAGAGTCACTAGGGATCTTGAAACTTTAAACAAAATTGAAAATTTCGCGTGTATCTGTGCAACGTGTGTTATGCTTGCCTTTCTTTAAAATTCTGCCTGAACATTTACGTATTTCGTTTATTGTTAATTAACTTGATTGATTGGCATATATAATAGACATTGCACAGAGTGAAAGAAAAATAAACAACGAAGAGGAAGAAACTAAAAGAAATTTTGATATTTCGGACAATGTTTAGAAATCTTCATGATTTCATTTGAAAAATATAAAATATAAAATTATTTGAAAAATATAAAAATCGTGAACAAACAGCGACTATTAATGTATTTTTATACTTCTACAAATTTAACCGAAGAAAAATTTGTGTCGTCTGTTAAATATTGTAACAAGCACTCACTACTTTGAATATTTTATCTATTTCTACATATTATACGCATTCTATGGATTTTGTCCTCTTGATTTTCCCGAAAGCACATAAATATCCGCAGTTTAATCGTAAAATTATATTAACGTATATTTGTTACATGACTTTGTGATGTATACTATTGCTAAATTTATTTAAACTATTATGAAATTAAATAATGAATTATTTAAACTATTATAAAATTAAATAATAAATTATTTAAACTATTATAAAATTAAATAATATATAAGATACATAACTTGCTTATATATATAACCAACAACGTATAAACCTAATTCTGAGGTATCATATATCATATTTATTTCTCGATATCTTTATCGTTGACTTGTACTACTGCTCATAAATTACTTTCCTGTTAGAAGAATATTAATTTACGTTTACGAGTAATATTTTAAAATATGTATTAACGATATTGATCTACGTTTTAAGACCAGCTCGTACTTCAAACTTTTGACAACTGCTCACGATACTTTAAAAATTTTTAAAACACGTAAATTAATGAGCCTCGAGAATCGTGCAACGCTCACAACTGTGATTTTGAACTTGTATTGTTTCTTTCTGAACTGTCTTCAAAGTGCTCGACAAAGTGAAAAAAACCTCCGGTAATTATAAATTTTCAGATCAAACGTGTCTCTTTCTTAAACATTTGATAGAATTTCTTCATTTGAATCTTACTACGCTCGTGTAATGCTTCGATAAAATGTAAAGTGAGCACGAGACGATGTACAACCGTGGATGTATGAAAATCACATTTCAAGTTTAAGAATAGAGGGATTTAGAAACTTTCCAAAGAATCCTGGCACGAGATGCAGTCGTTACAGTTGAACGTAATATATTACACTCCACGTGCCAAAGCGCTTAAATCAAAATTATTTCTAGCAAATTAATAATGTAAATACCGTCGTAGAAACAATTTCTTAAATTTTTAGCAAATTTTAGGAACGTTAAATTCTGTAAATCCTTTCTCTCTTCACTGAAGTATATTAATTATATGCAAATTGAATTTTTGTTATATGAATTGCTAATCAATTGCTACGTTTGCTATTTGGTTTGCTTATTTCATTATAATAACGTTTAACATTTTTTATTGTTCAAATACTATCTTCTTGAATTGTAGAAATTCACTTAATCTTAATAGATTTATAAATACATAAACTCAACATTCAGAAAATATATTTTTGAAAGTTGTTTATAAATATTTTTTAAGCTTTTCAATATGTATTTATATAAAGCTTTTATGTTTAGATATATAAATTGTTAGATACTTAAATATCAAGTAGGATATATTTTATCATACAAGTATTATATGAACAACTGCTGATAATTTTCATATTTTTCTACAAAATCTCAAAGAAAATTTTTATTCCAAAGAAATGAAACATTTTGACATTTCATCAACGCTGTGAAACTGAATTTTCACCATTATGCCAGTCAAATTTAGAAATATAACATCAAAATTACAAGACACTTATCAAATTTGATTCTGACTCGAGCTAACGAAGCCTGAGATTAATCTACCGTTGCTTCTCCCATGACGTGACTGTATTCCAGATAGAAAATGCTCGACGATATGTAAGGACGGAGCAAATCCAAGGAAAAAATCAGAAACCCCGGGATTCGCAGTATCTTAGAGGATATTGTGCCTGGCGTAGCTTGAAATCGCGTTTCCTGGACGTTTCCTCTCCTCTTTCTATTATTTTCCTGTCGTTCTTTGTGTTTCGCGCTGAAAACTTTTGTCATCGAAGCACCAGGCCCGGACAACCGGAATAGAACTCGGTTTGATGTCGTGAACCGAGCTTTTGTTGGGAATTACTCGCCGGATAATTTGATAAACGTAATTCGAGAATGTTTGTCGGCTTATTAAACATCGGTGCGTCATTTTTCATTTAAACAAACGGCGGAGCCAAAGTTGCTTAATTTGTATAATACAGTTTCTCGTGGAAGTGTCCGAACATCTGTCATAAAGGAGTTTTTATGGTAAAACGTATGTAATGGTACGTATTGTTATGTAAAAACAATCTATCTATGGAGATAGATGTGTGTGCACGTGAAACATTTTAAAATTGCATTGACAACGAGAGATAGCTGTGACGATTTTATTGGCTCTATTGAAGACTGATGTGCATAGAAGTTACAAAATATTTATCGTAAACATAAATTAAAAATGACCAATACTGAATATCGAAGTTCATAATGAATAGCTGGTTGTCTGTCATGTGTCAATATAGACATAATTTATTATGTAATAAATATTCAAACACTGTACGACGATCGACGTGTATCGGGATAATAATTAACTGAAGATCTAATGATTTCTTGAGCAACAACAAATTGTATCAAACTTATTAGTGTGTTTCTTTGTATTCGTCACGAATATATTACGGAACAATAACAAAAACGACACTGTACACTAGTACGATTCGCCTCACTGAAAGGTTCAGAAGCAACTTTTCTGACTAGGAAATGAAGACAAATTTTATTGATACGCAAACATTTGAATCGACACAAAACAAATTACAGGCGCGATCGCTCAGTACCAGACAACGCCACTCCTACTCGAGGTCTACGCCACGCCCCCTCGCGAATCACGTGACCCAAATCAACCAATCGCTAATTTTCGTTGCATCAGCGTTGCACCTGAAGAGGCCCGATTTTCTGGGTTACCCCCGCTAAAATCACTTTCAGTGATAAAATAACTGGACACGACTTTCCGAGAAACGAGAAAGATTAACAAGGCGTATGGTTAAGCGGCGTGGTGCTGCGATTTACACAGGTAAAAATACACCTAAACGAGGAGGAAGACCGACGATATCGTTGCTCCTATCGTCTACCGGTGGCCTCGCATCGGTGTCACACGCGTGTGTGGCAATTTACAGATATACGTGTGAGCGACGCTATCTAAATCGGAATCTGGAAATCAATGTCTCGTCCCCGTTCAAAGCACAGTGTACACACTATAGTTCTCTGTCAGGAATGAGCATCGACTCGGGTCGTGCGGATCATCGAAATTAAAACTCGCCTTTTGGAAACATCCGATGATGCTCTTTCAACGTTCGCGACACACCAATGACGTGTGAATTTCCCGCGGTTGTTTCTGTTCGGATTTTCCAAGGTCTGATCGATTAGTTTGAAGGCATCGTTCGTAAATAACGACAGCAGTGACGTATGTACAGTGACATGTACTATGAATAATTATAGGCTCAAAGTAGAGCTCTTATTGGCTCAGATACTCGAATATTTGCCTGATTATTACTTACTGTTACTCGAAATCCAAATTGGAATCTGGAAATTCTTCTTCTTTTGGAATAACTCGTCATCAGATTATTGTAAATTCTCGTGCCAAAGTCATGACAAAGTCAGCTGGTATATACTTGGTACGCAAAAATACTTGAAGTTTAGTCCAAAATACAATAAAATTGAAAGTTTCCAAAATGACGTGTTGTTCTTAGCATGAATTAGATAATAGAGATAATTTACACGTTCTCAAAATTTTCTGACCTTCGCAAGTGTTACATTCCTTGTTTTACCAGTTCTTTTTACGTCGTCAAATGTTTGCTCTAACTTTACTCACACATTCCTAAGATTTGAATCTTTTGTTTGTTAAGGAATTGTTTTCCAAACGTGCAAATTTCATTTTTTGTTCATTATCGGATGTTTTGAAGACTGTGTGTAAGTTCTTAAAAGTCTCTGCAAGTATTTATGACGGATTCTCATGTAATGACAAAGCATTCGTTGTATTTAATGTGCGAGTTGTTTGAAACCTTCTACTACAAGATTGCAAATTTTACGATAAACTCGAACACGATCTTTCGATTGGATTTTGCGCATGTTGAAGTTGTACTTTCTTCGATCGTTGTATCCTATTGAATCTCGTTGCTTCAACGCAAACCTCGCGAAAGTTTCGAATAATAATACGTATACTTTCCGTGATTGATTGCTCGATAAACGTGGGTTACCACCAAGATGCGCGTAACTTTGTTAGTTCACTGGTAATTAGGGTTGCTCCGAAACGAGATAAAAGTTCCTCCATACCTGGTAACTGTTAGTAATTAGTCTGGAGAAATAGAATTAATAATAATAATAATACAGTGGAAAAACTTTGTTTCGCTTCTTTTGAACTTTATCACATATTATCCCTTACTGTGCGTTTATTGAATACCATTATCACTTTGTTCAAATGAAAATATTCCTAGTTTGTTTACGATTATTATATTTACGTGGATTAAAAATTACAGAAAGTTGTTACATCTTTGCTTAAAAATTTGAAACTGCATCAAGATATGTTTGCAAGGTAAATAAATATTTTATTTTACCGTTATTATTTTATATTATTATATACAGCATAATATCGTTATAATATGATATAATATAATAATGTATTAATTTTATAATTTCGATATATTTATATATTTGAATAAGTTCATGTTTGCTCATTGTATCATACCAGGATCTTGTATTTTTGAAAATACATATTTGAAATAAAACTGTTCACGTAAGTTTCAAAGATGTACATGATGCATCAACTTAAAATGAAATAAAAATTTTATTACAAACGTACAAAAATTGTCATCACGCTAAATGTAACAATTTTTACAAACTAACGAAACAAATTACAGAAAAATTATTTTACACCCATTGTACTTATATATTATTTTTATTACTGTATTATCCAATTCTATGTATTTACATCCTGATGTTAGCACTAATCCCCTGCAAAATCCTTGCAACGCATTTGTCTCAAAATTTCACGGTATGCCGTGCAACGTGAAATCTGCTTTTTATGTCGAACCGACACAACCGATACTTACACTCTCGATACCCCTTCAATACAAAATCCCTTAAATGCCGTCGTTACCTTTATTCCCGGCCGTAAAATTTTATTGGAAACGAGACGGCTCGTGGCGGAGCACGGAGGCCACGAACACGGGACACGATGGATTCCCGTATCAGCGAACAATCATACAGAATTCGAGAAAAGTCCCGGCCGAGTGATAAGGGATGGTTTTGGCTTTTGAAACGGTAGCGATCACGACCCCCTCCCGCACCCCCTGCCGAGGTTTTTGGCGAGCAGCGCGGCAGTAGTCGGAAGTTAAAGGGGATATGGCCGAGGAACGTAATGAATATATTTGCATATCGGGGCCGTTACCGAACAGTTACTGGTACAAGGTATACCGGAGTACAAGTCTGTCCGGCTGCCAAATATGCATGCATCTCGCCCCGGGGCCAAACCGTCCGCAACGCTTCAAACCGACCGCCATGCATATAACGCGCTCGGAAGAGAGAATTGTCGATTAGTTTGCAAACTAGGGACCATCCGACCAGTGCGTTCCGTCGCGCGTCCACACATACACGCACACGCGCGGTGTGTGTGTGCCGTCGATCTGCTCGAGCGTGGAATTTCGCGCTTAGCTCTCTCTCTCTGTCGTGGCCGGCGTGTCCGGTCAAGCCGATCCGCTATATGGGTCAGAGGACACAGCGCGCTCGCTGCACGCGTTCGAATAAAACGCTCTCCGATATATGCATACGTAATGGAAGCGCGCGAGAGCCCCCCTGCGTCTCCTGCCTCGTTGAAAGGCTATTTTCGAACGAGGTTCCCCCCGAGCTTCGACGCGCGAACCTCGCGAAATACGCGGAGAACGCGCGCGCCGTGCCGGTTTACTTTCCGCGTGTTACGCGCGCCGCGCACGCGACGAACCAGCACGACTTATGGAAATTACCCGGACGATCGTGTCCCGCGGTTTGGCGAAATTTTATTCGAAACGGGGGTGAAAAAAATAACAGTTCGAAGCGGGGAATTACTTGGTTAGAAGTTTCTTGTTCTCGTTCGAGGAAATAACGTGGGAGTACTAATAATATTCTTTTCAACGCTGTTGGGTGTAATTGTATCCAAGTGATTCAGTTGGAATTGAATAGGAAAATTGAAGAGAATTGAATAGAAAAAAACTATACCCTAGTACGATTCGTCTCACTGAAAGGCCCAGAAGCAACTGTTCCGACTAGAAAGTGAAGACGACTTTTTTGTCATAAAATTTTATTGACATGCAAACATTTGAATCGATACAAAACAAATTACAGGCGCAATCGCTCAGTACCGGACAACGCCACTCCTACTCGAGGTCTACTCCACACCCCCCTCACGAATCACGTGACCCAAATCAACCAATCGCTAATTTTCGTTGCATTAACGTTGCACTTGAAGAGGCCCGATTTTCTGCGTTACCCCCGCTAAAGTCACTTTCAGCGATAAAAAAGTTCTAATGAACGTGGGTCGAAAAATTAGTAGTTTTAAAAATTAAAAGTTAAAAAAGATCTGAGAATTTTTGAGAAAGCAATTCTTTAACGAAGGTGCATAGAAATGAGAAAAGGATATGTTGAAATTTCCTGTAATCAGAAAAAGAAGAAATTACAAGGTAAACCACTACTTACACGTAGTTTGATAATTCTCGAAGCGAAGAAATTTGTTTCTTCAACCGAAGCAAAAAATCGTTTGTGACTTTAAAACTATTAGAGACTTATCTACTCTATAGAAGTTATGAATTCTTGTTTCTCTTGTATAATGACTCGTTCAACATGTTCCAGTGCTAATCGCGTGGCAAATGAGAACTTTCACGTGCAACGTTAAATAGAGCGAGCAATAAATTAATTATTGACGGCGATAAATCTTCAATATTACAGATATTTAGCTTTAGATAATTTCAATTTACGTGCACGAGAGAATTATAAAGTATCAAAAGTTCTTTGTAACGAGAGACCCCCCCAAAAAAAAAGAAAAGCAAGATGAGACAAAATGTTATTTATCGACTGGTAAATAATGATACGAATCATTTCCGTCGATCACCGAGGCGAAAGTCACCTGTACGTACAAAGTCGTGGGGTCGTTTAATTGAGATTCAACACTCGGGCGAATTTTCCATTCGCGCCTTACGTTTATCGAGATACGAGCCAAGGGTAACGAACACGGGGGCGTCGACGATTTTACAATGGACGTGTCTAGCGTTAGGTAATGGGTAACGGAGCCCTTTCGGACTTTAAAAGTTCGATAATTGCCGAGGACACGTCTGCCGGTAAAATCGGGCCGACCGCAGCCTTTGTGGTCTAGTCCCTTCTCGTTCTTCATTCCCGGTTCTCCCATTCTCTCGTTGACGGCCCTCGGTCGCCTGTAAAAGTCAGCATATTTCAGCTTCCCGCGAACCTCGTCTCGCCGAGACGAGGCTGACCGAGAATCGCTTGATACGAGAACGAACGAGAGAGAGAGAGAGAAAGAGGATTTGGGGAGAGGGAAAAAAGGGAGAAAATGAGAAAGAGAGATCGTGAGACAGGCCGAGAGCAATGAAGCGATTCGAAGGATGCAGACAGCGTGGTCGACAGCGGGGTGCGAAAGCTCGTACGCAGAAACACTTCAAAGAGGGAAAATAAAATAGTGACTAAGGGTGAGAGGAAGAGAATATCACGATCGCGCGAGGAGAGATGGTAGCTCCGAACGATGGTAGTTTGTTTCATGCAAATTTTAGTGCGTGATAAAATAAAGTGTAACCCTTTGTATCTTGACAGTGAATGAAACGATTGCTTTATATAGAATGCGACTGAAAGTAACGTGCTGATGGGCACGAGATGATTCTTTACGAAAAAGTAAATAAGTAACATTTTTCCAAAGGAGGCTTAGTTTTCGAGAAAATTGATATTGAAAATTCATCGAGCATACTTGTAAGTTGTAGGTATTTACAATTTGTTCGCCAATTTGAGATAATTGGACGAAGTTGTACATGGAATTTTGTTCATCACGACTATTAAAATTAATGTGCAATGAATAAAAGTAGTTTCGGTATTTGTACAAGTGCAGAAAGAATAATTTATAAGAATAGTTTCAAAGGATATCTCATTTTATTTTGGTATTTTGTATTATATTGCGTAATTTCACAATGCCCGCAATTTAATTGCATCAATGTTTCATTAATTAAATATTTCACTAACCACTTTAGAAAGAAACGTGGAAGAGAGAGGATTTATCTGAAATGTTGCAAAATGTGCCAAAATTGCGTTCATTAAATCAATAGAATCATCTTGCTACAAATTAATTGCAAATTAATTTCTAATTTCAAACCAAAAAAAGATAGAAAAATTATTTCTGTTTCTGAAACATGTAAGATTGTTTCGCTGCAAGGCTGTTTCTTTGTATAAAAAGTAAATAGTATCAAACTTATTGCAACATTACGATACTTATTATATACACTTATATATTATAAATATTGTAACTTATTGTCAACGCAACCATCTTTCAATACTGTTTCTTTGTATAAAAAGCAAATAATATCAAACTTATTGCAACATTACGATACTTATTATATACACTTATATATTATAAATATTGTAACTTATTGTCAATGTAACCATCTTTCAATACTGTTTCTTTGTATAAAAAGTAAGTAACATCAAACTTATTGCAACATTATGATACTTATTATATACACTATTATATATTATAAATATTGTAACTTATTGTCAATGCAACCATCTTTCAATACTGTTTCTTTGTATAAAAAGCAAATAATATCAAACTTATTGCAACATTATGATACTTATTATGTACACTATTATATATTATAAATATTGTAACTTATTGTCAATGTAACCATCTTTCAAGACTGTTTCTTTGTGTAAAAAGTAAATAATATCAAACTTATTGCAACATTATGATACTTATTATATACACTATTATATATTGTAAATATTGTAACTATTGTCAATGCGACCATCTTTTCTAAATTATTTCGCTCTCATTGATTTTTATACGTTAATTTGAAGAGGAGAAAAAAACCAAGCGACAAATGGTCAAACGTGTGTTCTCTTCCTCTCTGCAGGAATTCAGGGCCGCGTATTCGATTGCCGTTTCCCGTGGATCGGTGTAACAAACGAAAATTGCTGTTGGTGCGGTTCATCCGGTGAGATAGGAGGGTGGGAAAGGGGTTGAATGGCACCGGTAGCGCTGCACCACCTAGCGAAATTAAAACTCTAATTCGACCGGACAATATCCAATTACGGCGCTCGCATGGATATTAATTTCTAGCTTTTATTTCTGTTTATCTTGCTCGAGCGTGCCGGCTCTCGGCCTACGCGAGTCGCGCGGGCTCCCGACGATATTTGATCAGCGTAGAAATTTGATGTTGCGATTCCGATATTAGAGGGTTTTATGAAATTTCCCCGGACGAAGAAACAGAACACGGCGCGGAGGGCGAACGTCCCTTGAGATTGTATTTCCAGCGAATCTTTTTTTGTGATTTCGTGCTTTTCTTTCGAGTAATCAGCCATCGAAGCCTAGATGCAATTAGATCTGACTTCACTCTGTCTAGACGATTTGGTCTGATTTTGAATTGAATACGATTATTGCGATTATGATTAAACAAAAATATTACGAACAACGCTTTGTGGAAATGCTACAGTTTCGTCTAATCGATGAAAACAAATAAATAAGACCTTTGTCATATTACAATGTGGTATTGCTGTTCAATTAAAGTTCGAAAGAAAATGACTTACATGGTAAATAAAAGGGAATATTTGAAAACCAACAATTGTTAAAATTTATGTTGAAGTAATTTAACAATGGTGTATGGAAAGGTGATTTGTCAAGTTACTTCGAAAGAGAAGAACCATGTAGTAACAAGAGAATTTTATCAGATAAAGTTAGAGAAACATATTCTAATTTAGCAAGCTTGATATTTTTATATCAAACATGTGTATTTGTATGAAGGATAACAAACGAACGTAAGAACCGTTTGAGGTGGATTTCGAACGATCCTTTCCGTTAGAGAGAAACGTTAAGTCAGGATATTTTCCTTTGACAAACGCGCCTTCATTGGCCCCTTATTCGTGACTGTTCGTCTATGAAATACCTTCAATCGAATCAACGTGCAATCACCTAAATTCCTCGAGAATTTAATCAGAACGTGAGCTCTCTGTCCGTTGGCTCTCTCTCTCTCGCTCTCGCTCTCTCTTTGTCTTTCATCCTGCCTCATCTCTGTATCTCTTTCTTACTCTGTTGCTGGGTTCCTGGACAATAATTTTGCCGCGCGTGTTGGCTCTCTGGTCACGTTCATGGACTCCCAGTGGCTTCTTACAAGTTCAACGGACAAGTTTGGCTCTTTTCGTCTTTCGATATTTAGGTTTCGGTAGCCGCTGCCCCGTAAAAACTATCGTCTCTATATTTGTATACGCCAGACATTAAATTTACGAGTGAAATGTTTGAAAAACAATGATTACTTAAATGTATATTATCTTTCCTAACTCTTTAAACAATCTCGTCTTTATCTTAGAAATTAGAATTTCTTGATTTATGCGAACAAACGAATGATTTTTCTCGAAAATATATATCGTTAGCTCAAATAAACTTGCACGATTGTTTCCAGAGTCAAATGAGACGATGTATTATTTAAATAATAATTTTAAAGATATTTTTAAATATACAAGCAATAAAAAGTAATCATTTCTCTATCATTCAAATAATAAGTAAGCACCGTTAGAGTGCTTCAATGAAAGAATTAAACATTATTATACATTAATCATTTTTCCAATTTAATTTGTCTTTTGATGTCAAAGCGATACAATAATAATAAAACTAATAAAAAAACTGCACAACTTCTACCCCAGTATGATTCTGCAGTTTCTGACTAGGAAATGAGGACGACTTTTTTGCCATAAAATTTTATCGATATGCAAACATTTGAATCGATACAAAACAAATTACAGAAGCGATCGCTCAGTACCAGACAACGCCACTCCTACTCGAGGTCTACCGTACGCCCCCTCACGTGACCCAAACCAATCGCTAATTTTCGTTGCATTAGCGTTGCACCTGAAGAGGCCCGACTTTCTGGGTTACCCCAGCTAAAATCACTTTCAGTGATAATTAGAAGATAAGTAATTGAATTTACAGATTGTTTCATTAACGGTGAGACTAAATTTCTATTCGTTATTTCACACAAATTCTACTCTCAAGTACAGTTGTTCAATTTCATGTCAAACTTTTCTTTAGCTTTTTTGACTTTATTCTAAAATCATTTATTTTGCACTTTCATTTGTTCAAAATTACGTAATTATAATGCAATAATCACAGAGCAGTATGTTGCTTGTCAAGTAGAGAAATAATCTACAAATCTAGCGGCACAGTTTATTGTCAAAAATATGAGTAATATATGCAACATGTGCATATCTTACAAAAAGTAAATGTCACAGAGTCTCATTTCTGCACCTGTACCTAAAATAATGTAAAATAATGTAACATTTGTTTAAGAGACGTGTCAAATTGACACAAGGGGCGGATGAGGGTTAAAGCGAACTGACAATAAGAAGAAGAATGAAATTCTGTATCGTTAAAACATGCGTGTAAATACTTTTTCCAAAAATACGTTGTTTAACTTCGAGGTTTTATCACTGCGTCAAGTGGAGCTATTTGATCAATAGAACGTGTTTTTGTAAAACGTATTTTCGAAAAATGTTTCGAAGCCAATGGTAAACACTGCAACAGAATCAATCGTATCCCAGGCAGAATTCGAAACCTGGTTTACGCCACAGCTGTTGAAACATTTGCAAACTTGAAAGTAAATACAAGCAGACGGCGTTGCGCGATTCCGATGGCAGTTCCGAAAGGTCGAATGTTAAAATGGTAAATAAGTATCGATGCCACGATGATGATATATCTTTATGTACATTTACATATCTGCATCTTTTAATGGCTTAATGTTTGCTGTAATATTTTCTGTACATACATCTTTTATTTACCCTTTATCTTTGATTTTATTTATTTCTGAATTACAATTAATAAGAGCGATAAATGAACTTGATATGCATTTCATTGACAGAATGAAGTGTTAGTAGACATAAACAGTTTTAAACTTTCTTTTATTCGTCAGTATGAGAGCAGTTTAAGCTTTATGATAAATTATAGAAATTATTGCCAACGCATTCGCATTTTTACGCATATAACGGGGCAGATTTGCAAGAAAATGTTACAATTCTTATCTTAAATGTAGGTAGACAGATATTTTTTAAGAAAATTTGAAGAAAAATCCTCGATTACTTCACTGCACGATAATTTATATATTTTACCTCGCAACAATCAATGCTTTGAATCTTAATATTTTTAAACATTTTAATTGCATATACGTATAATATTGTATAAACATGACGCATTTTTTAAATTTGTACATTTCTTCATTTTGCGTCAACTAAATAAAATAATAAAATTAAACTATGAAATTAGTTGTACGAAATAAAACAGTAATAAAGTATTATTCTTTTCACTAACATCACAAACGTGACTATTATAATTTCCGATTCGAAACTGCCGTTTAAAATGCCGAATTTGAAATGACTGAACACAATCGATCCGCTCGCAAAATTAAACATGTTTAGCGGACGTTGTTTCACATTTCTTTCGCATGGAAACGTATTAAATTAATTGTACACTGTATTACAGACAACAGTAATCTCCGGCCGCGATCAGAACTCTTTAAACCTAATCCGTCACGAAACACAATGCAAGAATACAGCAACACGTACAAACCGTGTACAAGTGGAGTCATCTCTTCCCGGCTATATATATCCAACGAACAATGACAGCATCGACGAAGAAAGGCTTTGAAACGCGGACGACAAGTGTCAAAGTCCGATCAGACTTCGGTCGAGTAACATTCGCCCTGGCTGTAATTCTGCCCTGTTGTTTGATAGCCGAGACGTGGTGTGCGTTCCTTCGATTTCCACGGGTCGATCAATTTTATAAAAGAGATACGCGAATTAGGTGGCGGGTGGTCACCAGACAGAGAAGCAGAAAGACAAAGAGAAAGAGAGAAAAAAAAAATATATATATATAGATAGATACCAGATAGATAAAGCTGGAGCAAAAAAAGAAGAAAAAAAGGAAAGCACGATGGAAGAAAGAAAGAAGCAGAGTGGCGGAAAGGTGGACGGGGAAGCCGGGAGAGACGCCGCTTGTTTCGGAATAAACAGATAGCAACGATCGCGGTCTGAATACCAAACAGCTCGTGGCTCGCTTCTCCACGGAGCAACGAAAATGTTATCCCTCTGTTATAGCCAGCTTCGAAACGTATTCCTGCCGCGACGCGTATACGTCGTCGTAACACCAGACCAAGAAGAAGGGGGGTTTGCAACACAGAACGAAACAAGTGTAGATATCTATCCGCTACTTTCCTCTATTGCAAGAGACAAGGGACGCTAAAAGTTAACCCCCGGTCGACCAGGGCCACCGCCATCCCTCTGCCAGACCTATAGGTAAGATATCTTCGCTCGATGTACAAGCGAAAACTGCATTCCAAGTTCCTATTCCCCTCACCCCGTGTCTTCGTTTCCTTTCTTCTTCTTCTTCTTCTTCTTCTTCTCCCTCTGCTACTTCTTGGTCTTATCCGTTTCTAGGGATGGCATCAAGTCCAGTATGTATTATACTTACGAAACCCAGTTAGGTTCGGTATTTGAGACGTTTAATAAGTTATTGAATACTTTGTACGTGTACTCGAAAGTAAAATACAATGCATTCGTTTTGTACAAATCAAATTCAATATTCGAAATATATATATATATATATTTTTCGTTGTAGTTCTAAATTTTGTTTTCGAATGTTTCACAGTAAACACGTGTACAGGATGATTCGCGTAACTTGCACACTTGAAGTAACTTTTAAATTATGCGTCTAACATGAACTAATTCTCATCCAATAGTAGTAGTATAATTTTTCGACATTCCACTTACGTAAGACACCCCATATGCCATTTATTGTCACTGAAAGTGAAAGGAAGATTTTAGCGGAGGTAGTAATGCAACGAAAATTAGCGATTGGTTGATTTGGGTCACGTGATTCGTGAGGGGGCGTGGGGTAGGCCTCGAGAAGGAGTGGCGTTGTCTGGTACTGAACGATCGCGTCTGTGATTTGTTTTGTATCGATTCAAACGTTTGCGTATCAATAAAATTTTATGGCAAAAAAGTCGTCTTTATTTCCTAGTCAGAACAGTTGCTTCTGGGCCTCTCAGTGAGACAAGTCGTGCAATTTTTTGTATATGTGTTATTTATATGTGATCCAAACGAGATTTATTTTCATGCACACATATGCACGTGCAATGATCGGCTGTTTCTGCTTTAAGGTCTCTAAAAATGGGAGTTCTTATAAGCGTCAGACGTGTATGAATGTCAGACGTATTTATAGTCGCACAATGGAGAAGCATGTTCCTGTTTTTCTACACTGAATGCAACGTTTGAAAATGGCGTGTAAAAGAACGGGAACAGGCTTCGTCCAGTCGAGAAATCTCTGTCATGCTGAAAATTGTCCGTCTGTAGCATTCAGGGATTAGTCGATGTACTGTTAATTGTTTTGCGGCACTCTTTCCTTTATCACTTGTCAGGTTAAGTTGCCACGCATATTTAAAACTGATTTAGTGAAACGGAAGATGACGCAAAGCGAGTAACAATAGAAGAACGAAAACTTGTAATATTTCGTTAGGAATCCCGTGTAGAAAAACAAAAACGTGCTTCGTTTAGTTAAAAATCGTCGACGCACCCATCGTGACATCTAAGTTGACAGTTTTAGGAAATCTCAGCTTAAAAAGATTCAACCTATTTCTGAGATATTCGATCGAAGTATATATTTAAATGTATTTATTATAAATTTTAACTACCTCTAAACATAAGTTTATTTAAATACTACTTAAATACATTCGCGTCTTTTCTGCTTACGAATTGGTCTGAAGTTACCGATTTTACTTTTCCACCTATCTCGAACAAATATATTTTATATTTTATATTTTAAGACCGTTACTCTGTATATTTTTGTTAAATATTATTCTAGTAGATATATTGTATGTATATTATATATATTATATTATATATACTGTATATATATATATATATATATATATATATATATATATACTATTATTTTATATTTTAAGACCGCGTATTACTCTGTATATTTTTGTTAAATATTATTATTACAGTATATATATTATATATTATATTTTATATATATATATATATTATATTATATATATACTGTATATATATATATATACTATTATTTTATATTTTAAGACCGTTTATTACTCTGTATATTTTTGTTAAATATTATTATTACAGTATATGTATATTATATATTATATGATATATATACTGTATATATATATTATTATTATTACATATTTATATTATATATATTATATATTGGTATATATATTATAAATTCAGTGGCTAAAAGAGTTATTTGCGAGGTGCTCGATTCCATCTCTAGTCCCCAGTTCCTGGATACTTCTCTTTCTTGCATCATTTCCTTGGGACTCGCGTTTCTCCTGCACATTTGCCCTCCTTCACTTCTGTTTCGTACATACACACACACCGGGGCCATTGGTAGGATCGAGAGCATCGATGTACCAAAGGTAGGAGAAGTCAGTTTTCGTGGACTGGCGCGTTTACGCTCCCCTGAGAGGGGCAGGGTTGTTACAACTTTTTCCCTCGATCTGCGAGGATGTATAAAAATGCACCTGAGACCACGATAACGCGCCATACTCCCTGATAGGTGGAAGAAGAACGCTTCTAGCCGGTGGATCGGCTTCGCCGCGTTGTTCGTCACGCGTCAGATTGTAACCGCGGTAGTTAATAAAGTTCGTCCGGGAACAAGTTTTATAGATTTTGATTTACGCGCCGCTTCCGGAGACGTTCCGCCGCGTCGTAATGGAGCAATTTACGTTGAACAGTACAAAGCGGCCCCGTTTTATCAAACGCGCGTTTATTTTGTATCGTGACGTTCCCTTGGAAGAGAAATATTCAACACTGTCGTTCATGCGCGCAGCGTGATTATAATTGTAGTTTTTAATTTTTTTCTTTTTTTTGGAAGATCGACGTTCGTTTAGAAAGATTTCACAAGCGCTGCTACGTGTTAGTACAACGTGTCAAAAGTCAACTCCATTTTATTGAGAAATTAATCCTTTAATTCGAGTGTAGGATTAACTCTTAGGTATCGCGAGATCATTTTGATGACCGTAGTAACTTATATCACATTGACAGTAACATTTTTGAAAAATCGTACTGGTGATATCAATTGGAGTACTTATAATTTTTGATCCTCAATGGGTTAATAAAACTGGTGAATCTAAAGTGAGTCACATTTTAGCATCTTATACTTAACAACAGTAAACAACAAATTATTGTAAACATCTATTTAGCAAACAATTAGTGCACAGCACGAGTGCGTGCAATCCCGCCACGCTCATTTCGTATTTCAAGTTTCACAGAATTAAATAAATCAGTCTCTCGGAGGAATCGAGTAATCGAGAAATGCGATCGGTCCCCGATCCGTTTCATTCTCCTCGTTGAACCAACGCGCGGTTTCTACGAGATCTGGTATCGAGCACTCGTTCACCATTCGCGAAAATAAGAACCTGCAGCCGGCGAGCAAATTGAATATTCTGTAGCGGATCGCGAGGAAACTCGATGTCACGGACGTCGTCACCCTCTCTCGATCCCCCTCGTCCGATTTCCGACGTTCCACGAGGCGAGCTTTATTATTCGCAAACAGCGCGGTGTTCCGGCTTCCTAATTTGCAATAATTCTAAATTATCCCATTTCGTAGCGCGGAGAGACGGACGAAAGACGGCGGGAGCGTAGCAGACGAGAGAGGAGAGGAAGAAAAATGTTCTCGCGGAACGAGTCTTTTTATTACCCTATTAATCCCAACTAGCGCCTTATTTTTGAATTAACATTTTTATCTCCCGTAGAAAACAAGCTTCTCGTCTCTCTCTCTCGTTTCTCCTTTCCGTCCTCGCAGTTCGCCAACCGCCTTACACCCCCGGATTCCGCTCAGCCCTTTGTCTCTCCGCGATGTTCTCTCGCTCCTCTCCCGCCTCGCGGAAACCTCATTTTAGCATCTTTATCTCGAACAGCTCTCGTAAAACACAGGATTATGGGGCTGAATTCTATTATCGTGGGCAGCTAGCGAATCGGAACCGGTAAAAGAGCAGCTTTCAAAGTATCATTAAGTATGCCTGCGAAGCTGCGTCTCCGGCTGCTGCAACCGGCCTTTGATACACGAGAAAACAACCACCACCACCATTACCGCGGATTTCTTTCTGTTTTATCGTCCGAAAATGTAAATCCGATGCACGGACGATACTGCATACATGCATAAACGCGTATATCCCGTAGCCTTTGCGTTAGCCGGAAGAAAATTACCAGAGGAGGACGAAATTTCGAAGCGTAAAAAGAACGATTGTTGCGTAGCGACGTGTAATAAATGTTTAGTCGTTCAATGGCGCAATTTTGGAATAATTAATAGATTGGTAATAAAGGTAGGTTATTGTACAGACAACTCGTTCTTTTTTTTTTTTATTTATTATTGTAATACCGTTCCGGGGAAGTTTAAATTTTTGAATGTTCACTGAGGAGCGTGAAACGAATTAATGAAAAGAATACATTCTTTTTTGAATATGTACATTTTGAAATATTCATTAAGTGGGTTGTTAACACATTGCACTATAAGAATTGCAGATTATTTTTACAGATTCTTTAGTAAGAACTCAAAGAGTTAAAAATTGCACGACTTGCACCTCAGTACGATTCGTCTCACTGAAAGGCCCAGAAACAACTGTTCTGACTAGGAAATAAAGACGACCTTTTATCCATAAAATTTTATTGATATGCAAACATTTGAATCGATACGAAACAAATTACAAGCGCGATCGCCCAGTACCAGACAACGCCACTTCTACTAGAGGTCTATCTCACGCCCTCTCACGAATCACGTGACCCAAATCAACCAATCGCTAATTTTCGTTGCATTAGCGTTGCATCTGAAGAGGCCCGATTTTCTGGGTTACTCCCGCTAAAATTTTTTATTGATAATACTATTGATAATACTTTTCACTTTTATTGATAATAATATTGGAATTAAGTAACGTTACCAAATATAATTCTTGAATACTTGTTGTCAGTCAAAATATTACTACATACATATGTATGTATATGCTGTACGCGGATAATTATCATTAAAATAATGTAACGAAAGTATAATATTTTCGTTTCGTTTTTAAGTAAAATATATATAGTCTTTATATGAGTTATAATCTTTTGTAGTATAGTTTATAGTTTATATTAACACGATATTATTGAATTGAATAAAGAAACGTGAACATTTGCACAAGTTCAACAGACGTTGATTTATAATTATACTTCTATATTAATAAAACTCAATATTAATTCTTGTTTTCAATAATTGTAAAATTAAAAACATTTCGGTGTCTCTCGCATTGATAAATCAATTCCAGTGATAGATAGAAAGTTTGCAATAATAACAATATTCCTAAATTATATAATAAATTTTGTTCTATACGTTTTTAATAACTATAAAAATTAAAAAATCTAAAACCCATCATGGTAGTTTCAGTGTTATATAGATACAGCTGTTTTGAATAAAATTCTGATATCGTTCTAGTGTTAAATTTAGTATGATTGTAAACATAAATATATTTGTACAACATATTATTACAATATCTTACGTTTCTATAACTAGAAATTAATCATGAAAATCTTTGAGATTGGAAAATCTATTCTTAAATAATATACACTTCATTTTACTTTATTTCTTCTCTCAAAAAATGCAAATTCACTGTGCGAACATGTATCATTTGGTAAAATCCTTCTAACCAGCCTCGTTACTTTTTTTTAATACTGTTTATAATATCCACGGCATTTGTAATGAAGACGCAAAAACCCCTTTTAATAACGCCTGGCGCGAATTCACAGTGTAGAGTGCAACTTTCGCGAACATTGGATCAGTTTATGCGAACGAGTAACCTCCTTTTGTGAGTAATGGCACTTGAGCTAAGTTTGAGTTTAATGCCTTAACAATGAGATTCAAAGAGTCTCTTAAAGCCGATGAGTAATAAAAGGGAGAGGCAGATAATACTGAAGAAACCTAGATGGTCATTCGTCGCGTAAAGTGTCTTATTTTTATAGAATAATAAAAGCGGTAGATTTCCTTAAGCGTTCTACGGTCCTTAAGAGAAACGGCACCGCTCTTTTTCTTTGTCGCGCCATTTTCATGCCATCGTTTTAAACATTTTCTGATCTGTAACTTTTAGTGAGCAATTGAACATTTCCTAGTTTTTATTACAATTAACGTTTCTTTGTTATCTTTAGTATCAACAATTTAAATTTAATTTGTCAAACAAAATATATGTATGCCCCTTACAAATTGAATATAGATCTTGCAGTCTAAAGGATCAACATTTAAACAAATATTTGTCTTCTATATGTATCCCAAATATATCTATTTTTATTATCTATATTATATTGTAAATGTTGTAGATTGTGCAGGTAATGTATTCTATAAAGAGTATTCTTTGTAATTACATGTATAGATATATGTTAGAATACAGTTTCAAGAGGAATATTTTCATTTGTAGAATTTTTGAAAAAAACAGTTTATTTCTTTCTTTACAAAAATGTTGGTATTTTCCCCATTTTTATATTGATGATAACTTAACTATTAATTTTATTACATTACATAACTGCTATTAATTTCATATTAACAGTTAATTACAGTTGTTCAGTTTAATTTAATTCTGCAAATAATAGTTCCGTTTAATTTAAAATGCAAATTTACATAAACATCCGAAGAACTAAACATTTTTTTATAAAACTTATTGCTTAAACAACAGCAAGTATTGATTACAATGTTTTGAGCATTGCAACATTACTTCAGTCTTAAATTATTGCAATTACAAACGCGAAAGGTATTTTCAAATTTTGCAAATAAACCACATACGAGATCGTGTAATGTGAGCGGCTGGTCTATCCACGATCAACTTTTATTTATTCGAGTTTGATATGGTGCGATCGTGACGTGTGTTTTCGAACTATTTCTTAAAGCGCGTCTGCACCCGCGCGCAAGAGTTATGAATATCTGCTGGCGCAAGTTTAAGAGGTTAAGTCGTGAAATCGGCACGTCGAATTGGATTTTTTCCACGCGGCAGCTCGCACGAGGGGGACGTTCGACAGAAACGAAAAAGTATTGTCGCTTCCGGCGCAGAGAAAGGGGCAATTTTCCACGATTCTATTCCAGCTTCTCGAACATTCGCATTTCCATACGCGCGCGCTCGATTTGTTGTAACTGCGAGCAACGGGATTCGAATTTTTTGCAACTCCAAAGAGTCCTCTGTCTCAATTAAAAAGCACGGAAAATGCCAAACTACGTCCATTTACATGCATTTCTGCAAAAAGATGGGAAACGTATTTCGTACTTTTCCAAAACGTCAAAAATGTGTTGGTGTACATTAAAAATTAAAAATTGATATTTAATACACAGTCGAATTAAATCTACAAAAATCAAAGATTCGTATTTTGCGCTGCACAGCGTGCCACGAGCCGTTAGAATCGATCATGCTAAAAATAACCATTTTTTAAATTCTGCAATTATTACAAAATTATCAAATTCCACGCAACAGATATTAAATCCGAGTTTGTAACTTACACCTTTCCAATTAATCGCGTTTAATTAAAAAAAAAAAAAAAAAAGAACACCGTTCGTTCCTTCGATCTCACAATTATGATATACCTGATAAATTCCACGAAACCATTCAATCGTTAAATTGCGTCAAATTCCTCGATAATCGTAACGCCGGATAATACGCATTCTTTCTCGTTGAAATCACGAAGATGATCACTTCCAATTGCGATCCTCCTCGGAGAGATCGTCCTCGCGTCGCGAGAGCGCGCAACGAGCGAGACCGAAAGTTTCCGCGCGCCTTAATACGTGACAGCCGCGTGAAATAGATGGTGCTAATGCTATCAGCTATTGACACAGCCGACAGACCGGCGCTGCCAAGGGTTGCGGCTCCCTACGCTGGGCGTTACCTTCGAGGGGCAAGGACTGCCGTAACCGAATTGATTCTAGATAGTCGCAGACAAATCCCCGACGCCCTTGCCTATCCGTCCACTGTTATTCTTACACACCGGCGCCGAAAAGCTGCCAGCGCGGAATTCATTTCGACGTATTCTCCTCAAACATAATATTTCGCCTTGTTCGAGTGTCGCGCCACGTGTCCCTCGCGTTGATCACAGGCGGAATATTCATCCGTCTCGCCGATACGATTCCGTTTCAGCGCCGATATTTCTCGTCGACGATCTTCTTTCGTTTTGTCAGCTCGGGCCGAGAGACTGTTCCGAACTTTGCTCATCTCGGCCGAGCGATGTTCGACTGTTAGAGGCGAAAACTTGTCAACGTTGTTCGTTATTTGGCTGGTGACGTGGGAAACGGAGAAGGGAGTGTTGTACCTCGAAACGTAGCTGGCCGAACAGAAGGAATGGTCAGGAGCGTTTCGAGGTGTTGATATTACGGTGGCTTCATGTATACTTTCGGAATGAACTCCAGGATTTGGAGGACTTTATTTTTCTATTGCACTCTTTCCTAAAGATGTTGCTCTTGTGAAATATTAGATGAAATATTGCTGTAAAATATTAAAACCATTCAAAATTTTTTTAGTGAATACAGTGCTGTTAAATAATTGAATTTAGTTTCATTTGTTGGATAAAAAATTCTATTGTAACAATGTCGAAATTATGACAGGAATAAAAATAAAAAAAGGAAACGTAATATTGGTGTTATCTGAAAAGTTAGAGCAGTCTTTAAATTTTGAATGAAACCATGCTTTCCTTTTTATATATACGTTTGTGTTATTAAAAACACTTCTAGAATGGACTTTATTGTTTTGTTGTACGTAATACCATCTTAAAATCGTCATTACATTCCACAAATATATAATTTAGAGTTTGAGAAATAAAAGAGTTGCTGAGTAAGTGAATTTAATTTTATTAGGAATGAAAAATAAAGTTCAAAAAAAAAAGAAATGGATTACCCAATACACTTGTGCGAACTTATATTCAAGTAAATATTCACAACATCAATTTTTTAGTGCTAGAAATTTATCGAAAAACGTTTCAATACAATTTTTATAATAAGTAATCTTATAGTTTGATAAATTGTTCAGAAATATAGTATTTCATACTGGAAAATTGAAGTAGATCTTATAATCTTCTCACGACGAATTACGATTCGACGTTTATTAATTTTCGATAAACATTATCGTTCCACTTCTCACGTTTACGTAGGACGATTTATCGAAAGTTTCAATTGAAGTTAAAAAGCAGTTTTAATCTAGAAAGAAGAGAAATACTTGACATTTGTACGTTGCATATATTGTAGATTGAAATCTGTGGAACTTCAGGTAACAAATCTTTAATTTTTCAATGAATGACATCAACGTGTGGCATTTAACTCGTACATCGTCCTGATCATGACACTCTGTCGCTTTTTGTACGTCTTAGATCTTTTATTGTTACATTTTTATTTATTCTTATTGGATTTGGATCCTTTAGACTTGGATTCTTTTCTATTTTGTTACTAACAGACATTTAAATTGCATTGAAGGTACACTCGTCTATCAAACGTAGAAATTTAGCTCTGCTCCGCCATTCAAATTTTTGTATTTTAATCTTATACTCAGTTTGGCAAACAAAAAAGATTCACATTGTTCAACATGAAAATTAGTCGATCAATCATGCATACTAATAAGAAATTTTTTTCAAACTTGAGATATTTTTTTAAAGCTGGAAAAGTGTGGTTGAGTTAAAAGAAATACAGCAAGATTATGACAGTTACACGATATGTAGTAGGAACAACTATTGTACAGTCTATTGTTGATAGTCTACTGACACATGATCGATCGTTTTACTATTTTTAGACAAGAAAAAGAGTCGAGTTTAACTTTAACAAAAATTTTACGTAAATTTCCTTCGTTTCTACGGAAAACAAATTACGTCTCGTTTTCTGACGCCGAGGAGTGAAACTGATGATAAATCAAAACGATTGGACACGCAACAAGAAACGCAATAATCTCCCTAATGAAAAGAGGCGCCGAGAAAGAAAAGAGAAACAGGAGCAAAAAAAGGAAAAAGGAAGAAGAAAAATTACACGAGACCAACGTAAACCATAATGTTTGATACCTTAAACGTGGAAGTACTTGATCGAACTGACTGTGTGGGTCCCGGTAAATATTGACAGTGCATAATCGAACGTGTCGATGGCAGCTGGGGAGGAAATGTTCAGGTACGAGCGTAAAACGGGGGAGAAAGAAAAGAGAGAGGGTGAACGTACAAAATTACACGAGAGAAAGGATAGGAGGAGAGGCAGACAAAACAGAATGAGAGAGAGAGAGAGAGGAAATATTAGAAGCGGAGAGAAGGGTAGCGAGCGAACGGGTGGTAAGGGTGTGCTGGTGGATTAAATTTGCGCGAGTATGTCGTACACCATGAATATGGAGGGCCTCGTTACTATACGTACCATTCTCGCGTATAGTATACTTGCAGTATGCACATACTAGAGACAAGAGACACCGGCGTGTCCCTTCTTTCCCGGTCTCTCTCGCTCTCTCAGTCATGCAAATACATACACGCATATTTCGTCTCCGGGTGCCTCTTCTCCCTTCTAGCAAGCCGCCGGTTGTTGGTTTTATCGTTTAACACGGAGTTACCGTAAATTTCGCCGGAGAATCCTGGCCTGGCTCGGTAGTTAGCTCGGTCGAATGTTAATCCTAATGCTACGGCCACGGCCGTAGAACCGTATCGCCGTATCTCAAGGCAAAAGCTAACCACCTTCGCTCGTTTCCCTGTCTTGAATCTTCTCGCAGCGAGATTTGCTGTTTCGCCGCGCGGCGTTGTTTGCGTTACAGATACGATATTCAAGCTTTGGATCTACTACCCACTGACGCCGGTAGATTTTACTCGACGAGCTGGCCGTCTCTTTCATTTCTACTTTCCTCCCCCGGGATAATCCTGGATGTCTTAAGTCGTTTGTCTTTGTTTACAGGCGGTTGTTACAGTTTTGAAACATTCGGTACGATTGTCGTTGGAAATTTTATGTATAGATCAAGTTCTTAATGTGACATTTATTCGAATCTGCTTTTGTTACGTTATCTTTGCAGGACGATTCAAGATGTCTTAAACTTCTTCAAGTCTTTCGTCTTTATTCGCGTAGTTTGAAATATTCGATGATATGTATTATCACTGAAAGTGATTTTAGCGGGGGTAACCCAGAAAATCGTGTAACGCTGATGCAACGAAAATTAGCGATTGGTTGGTTTGGCTCACGTGATTCGTGAGGGGGCGTGGGGTACGCCTCGAATAGGAGTGGCGTTGTCTGGTACTGAGCGATCGCGTCTGTAATTTGTTTGTCTATCGATTCAAATGTTTACATATCAATAACATTTTATGGCAAAAGAGTCGTCTTTTGATTAAATTAAAAAAATAATAATAAATATCTGTACCGGTTATGCGTAAAGTGTATTTGAAATTTCCGTTCTGTTGCAACATAATGTTATCAAAAGCGTATGAAAGTAACATTTACCATGGTCAATATGACAGTTTGCTCTGTGACATTATTAAAAGGGAAAAAGAAATTACAAAAAAATATTAAATGGAAGAAAAAATTTCGAAATTATTTTATTCATATCGTAAAAGTCGAGAGACTGTTTCATTTGTTTTAAATAAATCGTATATATTTTTTTCACCGCCATTTCACGGAGGTTCAAACGAAATAAAATTGTATTTTATCGATATTTAATTTAAAAAACACTCTTCAGATCTTCAAAGAGACATCTTTTGTTGTTTGTTTTGGACATCAAACGCGATTACATGATTGAAAGCACTGAATTGCTTAACAGTTTTCCTTTCACGTTTTTATCGTGTAATAACTATACGAGTGCGTGAACACATTAACGTACAAATATTTTACTGATGTAACATTTTCATATTTCTATTATTTTCAATTTTTTTAATTTTAATACTATCGTATACATTTTACGTTCTATCTACCTGCAAGAAATTAACTTAAAGACAATCGTTATGTAAAACTTCCTAAATTGAAATATAAAGATTTCTTTAAACCAACGGGAATTTGCTTCGCGTTAAGGAGATTCGTCAATTATTCATTTGTACGAACTCGTTCTGTCACTTGAATATTAATAAAGTTCCTAGTTGAAATTCCTTGAAATACTTCGCCAAAATATAAAAAAGAAAAGTGTTTATATTTTCCATCGCAATGACGATTAATTTCAAAAGTTTCTTGATAAAAATTCATCCATACTGATTCGTTTTTTATTAAAATATTTATTTTAGGTTATATTATAAATTTAATTTTTGAAATAAATAATTATTTAAGATTAAGTTTATTGTTAAAAAATTTTATTTATATAATTAACGTATATAAACTTGTTATTTTTAGTTTTTTTAAATTTTTGAATAAATATGAAATTATTTTTGAAGAAAATTTTTATGAAATTATAATTTCTAATATTATGATTTTATTTTCAATAAAAAATATATTATATTTAATAATAATTTTTATATTAAATTAATATTTAAATAGCTTATAATTTGGAGCATAATATTGAAAATATTAATGAAATTTAAATTTACGAAGAGCATGTGAGAAAAATATTTTATTTAATATGATATAATTAAAGAATTGAGAAAATTGTGTCCACAATGTAAGAATTTTTCTATGAACTGCTAAGTTTTTACAAAGTAGGAATCTATGGATTCTATATTAACTAAATCTAATTAACTTTTCCTCATTCTGAGGATTCGTAGGTAACTTGCCTCCGTTCGAACGAACGAATTCAATTACTCGCTACGTAAATACAAAAATCCAAACATTTTTAAACACCTTTGGAAACAACTACCATCGGCATTTAAATTTGCCAGAAACACTCGATCGCGTTTCCGGAATCACCTCTGCCGGTGAACATCAATATCGCACAAAGCGACGTCATTACCTCGCGGGAGGCGAAGTTCGCGGCGTTTTCGATCTCGCCATTAGAAGGATAATTTCTTCCTGGAGTAGAAAGAGCTGTTCACCCGATGGCGATGTAAACGGAACGATCGGTCGAACGACAGACCGAGCCGGACTGAGCGGCGGGGGATGGGGCGTTCAATTTCGTCAACCGGCAAGGTACGAAGGAGTCGTTTAACTAGTAACACAGGGTGAGGCGTAAGAAAGGAAACGACGGGGGCAGGAAGTTCGCGGGCGACCAAGGGTGGTGGAGAAGGGTGGGACAGGAGAAAACGCCGAACAGAAGCAAGGATAGCGGCGGTAACAATTTGCCGCGCGTGTTGAGATGATCCTGACGTTGGCCCCGGGCGAGCCAATAATTGCAAACAATTATCGTACGTCTCGAGCTGGCCTCGAGCCGCTTCGCTCGGAAAACAACTGTCACACTGCGATTTTGTAAGATACGCGTATATGCACTTTTCCGGACATGAATCGACGCAAGTCACGCAAATATTCTTTTGTTGACAAAAGTTTCGACGAATAGAAAAGTTTAATTATTAGGTCATATTAAGTGTATGGAGAGTGTTTTTCTTGTGTGAAAATTTGTGATGTGCCATTATGTGTAGATCATTTTTTCAAAAATCTATAAACTGTCTCAGTTTATTTGCTGTACGAATGTGTAATACTATCTTTTGTCTAATTATTGCACGTAATTTCCAAGTAAAATCAATAATAAACAAAAACACAGGAACTATCGTTGTGCAGTAATGCGCGGCTGTCATTATCGGATGACTAAAGCTAGTAGCGTTCAATGCTGTGATGCAAATGGATTAATATTAGACACATATGATATTTATAATTATATTCTATATTATTATTCTATATTATTCTATATAATTATATTCTATATTATTATTCTACATTATTCTATATTATTATTCTATATTATTCTATATAATTATATTCTATATTATTATTCTACATTACTCTATATAATTATATTCTATATTATTATTCTATATTATTCTACATTATTCTATATTATTATTCTATATTATTCTATATTATTATTTTTTATAATCCACATTATATTTTTACCTGCACTCTAAAGCATCGATAATTCGGAACACGTAAAATAATTATTTTGCTTTCGCTCGTCTTTGTTAAAAGTACAGGTTTAAAGTACAGGAATATGTTCTTAGTTTGTTATTAAAAACCTCCTCTTTTGGTATTAAAATTCTAGACTTTCGACGGATGATTTTAGTCGAAAGAGTTGAACTATTAATAAGAAACGAGTTGCTATATGTAATACTAAATAACAATCACCCAATATTACACATCATACGAGTGTCTACGTACATTCGAATGGCAGTGGCGATATTTATGGAAAGTATATCGCCGTACACGTGTGTGTGTGTGTGTGTGTGTGCCTTCGTGTGAAAGCAGCCTAAGCGAGACAGTTTTCTACCTACGGCCACGATGCCACCGAGTTTAGGTAAACGATGATAGTTGCCACGGAAATTTACTGTCGCAATTTTTCGAAAGCCCCGGAACCCTGTCGTGCATCCCTTTCTTCTCGTCTTTCGTTTCCCCCTCGCTCTCGACCTCGCCCTTCGTCACCCTCTCGCACTCTCTCCCTCTTCCTCTCCCTCCGCTCGCCAAGGTAAATGATTTCAAAGTAAATTGCCGTGTGGAGAAGGTTAAGCTCGAACCCAGCCTTTGATTCTTTCAACCTAAAACACGTCCGTGCATTTAAGGCACAATGCGCGATCCACCTGAACATCGACGAAACGAAATACGAACGCAGCTTTCGAGAAAGCGAGCGCGAAATATCTTATCTCACAGAGAGAAAGAGAAAGAGAGAGAGAGAGAGTGAGTTGAAATAACACCAGTTCTCCGATGTGCGAGAGCTAACAAAGCTACGTCGGACAGCGTTGGTTCTGCTCTGCTGTTTTTCACCCTCGCCCCTTTCTCTCCCGCCCCTCCCTCTTGGTTTTCAGATTTCCCCGACTTGCCGCTCTCGATGCACCATCGAACATCGCGCGCATCTTTTTCAGCCGGAAAACTTTCATCGATGTTGCGCTTTTTCCTCTTTTTTTTTTTTTTTTTTTATTCGCGCCGAAGATATTCGAACAGAATCCACCGTTGCTCCGATATTGATTATGCGCGGGGAATCTGCTTTCACGTCGCGCGTTGCGACTCCAAGGAGCTTTGTCGGATGCGATTGATTCAGTTTTAGAATTTGTGTTACTTTGGTGTCTTAATTCCGAGGTTGTCGGAGATTACTGGAAAGTTTCACAGATGGTTATAAATATTTATTACTTTAAGCGCATTCTTTCTTCTTATCGTCTAATTTAGAATCGTCTTTAATCTGAAACTATATGAATTTATTCGAAATTTTGGATTACTCTATCTACGTACTATTTTATATCATTTATTGTTTATAGCATTAATAAGAATTGTGTATTTAGATAATGAAACGCAGTGATATCGGTTTGTTTATTTAAGTAAATCATCGATAGCCTCTTTTTATCAGGCTTCACGTTTCATTTTCGTCGTATCAAATTTTTATACCCACGTGAGATGACGAAAGTTCAATGCACTCAATTAGCTAGTATATAAATACTATGTAAATGTTAACGTACAAATTTACTTTTTGTAGCCACTGAAACTGATAGAGAATATATTTAGAACGATTGGAAAGCAAGAACTGAAACAAGATTAATAATACAGTAATGCATATAATACTTACTGCGATACAATACTCAGTGTATTACATATAGTGATATATTGTCAGTTCAATTTTAACACAATATTCTACCCTCTTTCTTTCTCTTTCTCTCTCTCTCTCGCACAGTAATTTTTACACACGTAAATGGAACCGAATAAATTTAAGCAAATAGTGTACCAAGGTAATGTAAAGAGGAAACTTTAAAACTGCTCCTTGAGAAAATTGATAACGGTGTTGCCTCGCAGTTCACTTATTCCCTTTGATAAATCCCTGCGGACTTTTTACCCGGGATTTTACGGCTGTTCGAGCCCGATATGAGTAGATCTCTCTTTTTCTAATCCCGTCCCCGTTCTTTTTTCGCGTGTTCCTCTCGTGTCTGTCGTCACTCTTTCTGTCTGTCCTGCTAACGGCGGGGACATGCGGTAGCAAATAACGTGTGATTGATTTCGCAAAAAACCGTGCCCCCGGATAGGGTCGCCGGTGGTTGGTACAAATTGAAAAATAAGTTACACGTGTCCACTCGAACGTGTCCCGCCCCCTCTATTTCGGCGTGTCGAGTTCGAGAATGGGACTCTCGCGGTGTTTGTATGTGTGTGTGTTACGTTTATCGTAATGTAGGGTCCGTCACGGAAAGACATTGATTTTTATGGCACGCGTGTGTAGTATTTGGTAATCGAGGAGGGAAGAAATCGGTGCTTGTAACCTGTGACACGCGACTCCGTTGAACTCACACACGTGAATTCGAATAAAGAGCGACAAATTGGACAAAATATGCGATCTTGGATACGTTTAACATACAATCGACCGTATAATTCTTTCATTTGTTTAAAATATAAGGCGTAGATGTTAGGTACTTGGAATTTTATTTATAATGAATTTCCATCACGGAGGTTACACGATGAAAGAACAAAGTAAAGAGAAATACCCAAAATTTTAATAATATAAACTATCAAAGATATCTGGAACCTAATGATATTGAAACTACAAATTTTGTATTTGAAAAATGAAAGTGCGAGGAATAAGGGAAATTTTCTAATAACACGAGCTTTCGTTCGTACATTTTACGAAAAATCATTGAAATTTTCAGTAATGCATCGTTGCGAATGTCTGTGAAATTTTTATGGAAAATTACAAATTGGTCGTTTTGATCACGCTGATGATTCCAGTGGATAAAAAAGAAGGAGTGGAAGCACGTAGCGAGCAGATCGTAACATGGAAAATCGCCTTCTGCAGTAAATTGTGCACGTCGTTCTGTACATTGGATTCAGATTATTAGAGCAGTGATCAATCGGGGGTAATAAATTATACGTACTGTCCACTGCGTTTCCGCGCACTAATTAGGTCTCTGGAATGTACTAAATGAGATCACGCTGCAGTGACATTTCCTAGCTCTCCTGAATTTTGTCTCTTTTTATTTTGTTCTTCTTCCTATTCGCTTACTTGTTATGCATGACGCAACACGAAACACTTTCCACTGAAAGTTTTCTAAATATTTTTGAAAAATAACATGTTTCTTTTACTATAGTAAATAAAGAACAGATAAAATGTTTGTACCATGTTAGATAATAAAACTTTGCAACTGTTATTTGTTGTAATTCATTTTATTATCAAAAGAAAATTGTTTGCATAAAAAATGTTTGAAAATTTACATGCATTAGCGTTATTACTATTACTTTCTGGTACTGCTGATATTATTTGAAATCATTTACTATTTACATTACCATTAATAATCATATTGCAGTAAGTAGCACATTATATATTGATAAAACAAATTTTTGTGGCTACTAAATAGTAGCGTATTTTTAAATTATTAATGTAATAATATTATCAAATTGTATTTTTTCTAACTTTCTAGCAAAAGTTTAGAAATCTAATCTTTAATCTGTCATTATTCAATTCCCCATATTTCTGAAAGAATGTGCAGTTCTTTCCATACAATTTAAATTTTCTCCTTCATTTTGCTTAAAATTAACGCAATTGATGTTGATTTGTATAATTATATACGTATAAATTTATATAATTATTAAATCTTACCATTATGTTCAATTATGTCGTACTATCAATGTCATTAGTTTCGCTGCTTGATCTAACTAAATTGCCCAATTTCATAGAAATTCTATATGAACGTGCGTACGTATATTGATTGCAAGAACGTACGCCGTTGAAGTAAATTAATTCTTATTATGTCACTTGTTACGAAAACCTCCGCTGTTTTGCATTTAACATGGCGCGCTCGCATTTTGCACGCTGAACTTTCTGCAAAGGTAAATAAATTTCCCATGCGATTTATACGCCGCAGCTGAAGCGCAGATGTTCCGAATTTTGCTGAGATATTCATGCTAGATTCGATTATATCGCGGTTGCATTTATATTATATAAATGCACACGTACGTAGACGCTGCGGAAAAGTGCACGAACATTTGCATTTTTTAATAACATATAATTTAGTTACACGATCCTAGATGAAAGCACTCGCAATGATTTTGCTCTCTACAATTTTTGCAATCATGGCGATCTATGAAAGAAAATATACCGTGGCACACGATGAAGTTAGTTTCTAAAGTCAGTACGCAATAACAAAATTAAAAATTTCTTGTTTTTCAACTTTTATAAAAATTTCGTTGCACCTTTTAAGTTGCAAATTGTGCAATGAAAATTTTTCCAAGTTTATTTTTCGAGAATGAGCTTCCTAACGAATAATATAATTTTGTAGTGCTTTTTAAATATACTATGCATAGAATAATTCTCCGTTTTTTATGTTTTTTATGTGTGCACACGCTTGTATAATATAATATAAGTTGATGGTATAAAATATTTTAGCACGGTGTATTATAATTATATTAGTGTACCAGTATAATTACACGATACTGTAATACAGCAGTATAATTATTCTTTCAATTTATTCGAGTTGTACTAAACATCTCGGTATATTGTCGAATTGAAATTCAGTAGCGATCTAGTTGTTACGCTACACTAATTATTAACTGTGTAATTGCAAATTTCAAACAGAACGACTTGGCTCTTCTATTTTCGTTGTTTCAATTATTTGGAATAGCCGTGTAATTTTTAAAGCCGCCACGCTGACCTGTCTGCCTAAAAGAGAAAATTTCTCGTGTTAAGCACGGAGATATTTTTTTCCCTTTTCGTTACAGCCGTGACTTGCATTCGGGATTAGGAGCATTCAGCATTAATTTCTCTCGCAATTTTATCCCGAATTGCAATATTATAACGGCTTGTATTCTATCCCGATTTGCATTTACATGAATTTCGAATTAATTTCACATATTTTGCGTACATTTGAGAAACGTTAAACAACGTTTAATACTAACGTCGCTTTCATCAATGCCTTTCTTCCAACAAACTTTACACATCGCACTCGAAAGTACTTACGTGGACATTTATTTACAGTTTTTGGAAAATGTAACTTGCTTGCAAAATTACAAGTACAGAAATTCAGGATAGTTTCGTCTTCTGTCGTTACTATCGATAATAGTATCCCATATTATTTATCACAGTTGTTTTATAAATAAATGTGTATTATTATAAACGATACGGTAAAATTAATTGTGAAATAATTAAAGGAAATTCGCAATTCATTTCACGGAAAAAAGGAATTCTTTTAAATTTACAGAGACTATCAGTTATTAATTCAAAACTAATCAACACGTATGAAATTAATTTTAACTTGTCTGTTCATTTCATAAGAAAATATACTGGATAATATATAATATATTATATAATATATAAATACAATATGTTTATATTTATATTTATAATATATAAATACAATATGTTTATATTTATATTTACAATATGTAAATATAATATATTATATAATATATAAATATAATATTTTTATATTTATATTTATATACCATATTTATAATATATAAATATATTTATATTTATATACCATATTTATAATATATAAATATATTTATATTTATATACCATATTTATAATATATAAATATATTTATATTTATATGCTATATTTATAATATATAAATATAATATATTTAATTTATATTTATACACTATATTTATAATACATAAATATAATATATTTAATTTATATTTATATATCATATTTATAATATATAAAATATATAATGTAAAATATATTATACACTTCATTTATACATTATATATTTAATATTTTATTTTATATTATACATATATATATTAAATCTGTGCGTGACACGTACGCACACGCATATTATGTATAAAACATACACTGTTCCTAGTTCATAGATGCTTGAAGTGCTTAAAATAATTAAATCCACTTGTGTTACTGAATTATTACACAACTTGCGTCGCTTGCATCGTGCATGGTATAAAGGAAAAGGAGGAGGAACCGATACGTTGCACTGCAGGTCGCAAGAAGGATGATTCATCTGCAAAGAGAAGGATATTAATTAATTATAAATAATGAGCAACGGCGTTTAACTCGCCAATAGTCTGTTCTCTTGAAGATCAAGTAATTTCGTAGGATGACGAACACCTTTTCTTGCCAATTAATAGATGATTAATTGCTGGGATGACACTCTGGATTTTATCATAACGTTCTCTTCTATGTTATTACAAGCTACTCTTTGCCGACATCGTTGTAATTACAAACGATGTTTTCACGAAATAATGTATTCAACACTTGATATATTGAAAATGCTAATTACTAAATCTGCTTGACGTTCACCTGGGAAACAATCTTGGACAGTATTTGCGCGCTTCTTTTTGCTTCTCTCGCTTCGAATAGCGTTTATTACGTACCATCAATTTAATTCCTTAGATTTATAATAATTCTGACGCTTATTATAACATATTTGTGGAGGCTAAATTTTAAAAAATTTTAAAAGCTGCAAAATTAGAACGTGTACAATATTTCTTGTATTGTTTAATAGATGAAATCATTTTCTGCCTTTTCTAGCACCATTTTTCAGATGATTACATTATATTTATAAAAATTCTGAAAATGTGGAAATGTAGAGTCTACAAAAGTTATTAAAATGAATAGTATACTTTAAAAGTGATATTCAAATAACACTCTGAATTCAATAGTTTCATTGTTGTTGTTAGATCTTTACGTTCATTTATGGAAAACTTGAAAATACAAAAATACAATCTGCAAAAATGTACAAAATACTCAAAGTATAGTTTGTGAAATAGAACAGTTTTCCTCCTTAGATTTTTTCAATTATATATTCGTGAAAGTGTGAGATTCGAAAACTTCAAATTCCATATTAATCCAAATATTAATCTCCGTAGCTAAAAAAATTCCTGCTCTCCAGCAATTCCTTAAATTCAACGAATTCTTTGACTCGGGAAATCTTTGATTTCGCAATACGGAGGATATATTTTCGGGCGGGAATACTCGGCGCAATATCGGAATCCTTTGTTCCACGACGTCGCTATTCGAAGAATTCGATTGTTAAAGCGTAACTGTACGCGCACGATCGTGCGCCCCGGTGTACATAACCACGGTGGTTCACCTCCGTGATTCGTTCGTTTCCGGTGATTGCGCAGTGATTGCGACGTCACTCACAAAATCAGCCGGTCTGCGCTTGGCAAATTAACGCAATTTCCAAAACAAACGGGGCTTTACCTGCGCGCCGCGCCTAAAGCGTGCTCGGCACATACGCATACACACACATATGTGTATATATATGTATGTACATACATGGCATGTACGCTACCGGTTATATACGGTTTAATTGCAAACTCCGCAGCAAACACCACTCGTTTATTACATCCAGAAAAACACGAAGGAAGTCACACCGTGAAATCTGGCGTGCGTTCCGGTGGTTGTTTCGGTACACCGAAACGGAAATTTCCTCCAATCTTGCGCGAGTGATTGAAGATCTCTGCGTTGCTCGAATTAGCCCAGGATTTCGGAAGTTGTAACGGGATTTCTGCATTTATAAATGAAAGATGAAGGGAAGATGGGAACAATAATAGAAGAGTACCAAGTCGAAATGAACTAGTTTGTTCGTACGGAATTCTATTAGACTTTCGTCACTAGCTGTGACTTTTCACTTGCGAATGTTTCCAGACACTTGGAAGAATTTGTACGTACAGGTATATGAAGATTTGTGTTAGTTAATAACATGTCACTCGATTAAAAACTTTTACGAGTTCTACGAAATATGTGCATACTTGTACGCGAATGTTTTCTAACTTTGAAGATTATCAACATAACTGTAAGTCTCACTGCAGTGCTAATAAAATGTTGAAATACATAATATTTATAATGTATATATGTATACTCACAAACAGTTTCTGCGAGTGTTTGAAACAAGCAAGATTTCCAGTTCCAGGAATTTAGAGATGATTTGTGTCTAGTAAATTATTTCTTTCATAAATCTAACCTAAACCCAGAAAATCGGGCTTCTTCAGGTGCAACGCTGATGCAACGAAAATTAGCGATTGGTTGATGTGGGTCACGTGACTCGTGAGGGGGCGTGGGGTAGGAGTGGCGTTGTCTGGTAGATCTACTGAGCAATCGCGCTTGTAATTTATTTTCTATCGATTCAAATGTTTGCATATCGATAATATTTTATGGCAAAAAAGTCATCTTCATTCTCCTAGTCAGTCAGAACAGTTGCTTCTGGCCCTTTCTGTGAGACGAATCGTACTGGGGTACAAGTCGTGCAGTTTTTTCTCTAGCTATATTTTCCTACGCATTTAATAACCAGTATATTCGAAGAAATAAATACATGCGATATACGTACAGTAATTAAGAGATACTACCAAGTATTTATTTATCTTCGACTAGTCCATACTTTACTACCACCAGAATAATATTTCGATCGCACAGAGTTGAACGTCTCGAGGTTTATAACGTTTCATTCCGGAAATTGGTTTCATCGCGATTAGAAGCATTTTCTTTTCAAGATGAAGTATGATTTTTGCAATGCTATGTTTTTAGCCACTTTAAATCGCGCGCCCGACACTTTTGCCCGACCGCCCCAATATTCTACCCTCGAATCCACCGCCCGAGGCTTTTCTACCCTACATTTCAATCAGTGTTCTTGACAGGCCCTCCTTCAACTTGATGTAAGAACCACTTTTCCTCTTGGCAAATTAATTGCCAAATTAACCATGAGATATTAATCTTCGCTCGATCGAAAACTAAGCAGAATGAAAAAACTTCTCTCTAGTTGTTTCGTCATCGACGTTCTTTCAGTTGATACCATTATTACCTGGGACTGTTTATTTCTTCCATAAATACTCAAGTTTCGACGATATTTGCACGTCGTGTAAAAGTTAAAATGGTGAAATTTATACACGTGATATGAATTAATTATTTATTGTCAATAATTATTCGCTAATTATTCAGAATTACCAACTCTTAATTAATTAGTTGATCAATTTCTTTAAATTGAAAAATAAATTTTGAATTACATTCGACAATTGAGTTATATTTATTCAGTTCGGTATTTCGTGACTAACGTGCAAACATTTGATACGCCGCAAGATAATGAGTAAGCAGCTCTTTAATTTGTCAAGTCGAGCCTTGACTTTGAGCCGAGTTTCATTCGACGCGTCATGCTGATTTATTTTTGCTAAAAATTCTAATTACCAATCTACGTGCTTAATGAATGTCACGAGCACCTCTGCGTTGCACCCTTAACTCGTTCTCAGTTGAAGCGGGTGTAACGATATCCGGACTAACTCAAAGCGGATGAAAGTTCGATAATGGTACAGAGTTTTCTTTCCAGACTCTTTCATCGTCAAATTGTTACAAATGTTATTAATTTGACTCTCGCGAACTTTTGTACTTTTAAACAAATTGAGCTGCTAACGACAATGTCGGGAATATTTGCAAACCTGATACGTATATGTCACTTCAATCATTCAAAATAATTCTACAAGTTTTATAATTAAAACTGAAACAAAAACACAGGAAATTCAAACACGGTGAATAGTTTTGCAGAAAGTATAATCTAAAACGAACATAGACGATTCTATAAATCAATAATTTTAATTTTAAAGATATTCATTCCCTTCGTAAAATCAAACATTCATCTCAAAGTTTTACTTATGAACGTGAATCATGATTTCAGAATTTTACATTTTTTCTAAGATTTTTCTAGATTTGAACAAGCTCAATTGTCTTAATCTCAAATCTTTCTTACAAGTTTCAGTTCAGTTAATCGTCACGCTTTCTGAACGTGCTACAAAGCGCTTGAAACTTTCTCCACGCGTATCCACGATGATAACGATTCATTCCTCCGTCGATATTAATAAACTCGAGCCTGAATATCACCCTGAGAAACAGCGATCTGATCACCTCGCAAAGATTCAATTGCCTCCGAGCTCGAGTTACTTCCGACGCGATGTCCAATCAACGAATCGCGAGTGTCTGACTTCGTTTAAAAACGATCGCCCGGAGAAAGTGGAGTGGGCTCGCTACAGTTTTGCGGCGCGGTGAAAAAACAATGCGGGGGAACAAAGAGCGGCACGGACGCTGCAAATAAGAGGCAAAAGGGTGGATGGAAGTTGTCAGGGAAGTAGGAAAAAAAAGAGAAAGAGAAAGAAAAAGAAAAAGAGAAAAAGGGAAACGCGGTATTCCCGAGGAGGCCATTGGTAAACTATGTATTCGTTGAACCGATTGAAAGCCACTGTAGCCGCGCTGCGAAAGGGATACAAAAGGAAACGTCGAGGTCGCAATAAAAGCTGCCCCGTAAAGCAAGTTTTTATTTCGCAAAGTCGGACGAGTGACCCGCGGGGTTTCTTTCCGTCCTTTCTTTCTCTCGAGCCGGCGTCCACTCTTAAGCTCCGTCCTCGCTGAAGCAACAATGAGCAACTCCTTCCGTCGCTGTCTCTCGTTGCTGAATATTCCACGATATTTCCAGAAAACACCTTACTTACAGAATCGTCTCGTCCACGCTGAATTAAACGTAATCCGAGCGAGATTTTAATCTTCAATGTGTTCATCGAACAATATTTGTACATTGAAATATGTAATTAATTAAACGTATTTATGCTTGAAGCATATTTCCATTGAAGCTTTTTTTTTAGAAAGAATTTCTATTGTTGCCTTTTGTTGTTGAATAGTTTACCTATGGAATCATTGGGAAAGATTTCAATCTTCAATATGTTCATTGAACAATGGGGAATGATATATATTATATATTATATTTGTGTCATAATTGGTTATATATATTTATATTTTTAAATATATTTGCACATTATTTGTTTCCAGTTTGCAAACATACAAACGATACAGAGCAATTGGTACCTTCAATAAACATTGGATGTATTCACATCGATACAATAGAAAACCTCTCTAATCGAGAATCTCTAAAATATTCGCATTTAGAAGAAACAAATCCTCCCTTAACCACTCCTCTTGCACGTTCGTGACACGAATTATGATTTCAATTGGGATTTTCAAATGAAATTTGAATCGGAATCTCGACGTGACGTTACAGTTACAGGATAACTGGTCAGGATAACTATGCGAGAAGATCGAAGAAGAAGGTCGCTGGGCAAGAGATGTTGAAAGATGCTCGAGTCTGCTTACTCGCACGTACATACAATGTGCTCAGTCCCGTCTCTGCTCGCGCCGATTCTTCTACTTTTTTCACAGTCCCGCAGTAGCTCTTCCCGCGCATTGTGCTTACTTATTTATTTAGCGCACTCGCGAAAACTGAAATAACCACGAGGGTGGCTGGCCCCGAGACTGTACAGACCGTTTCATAGATGAATTTATTGCCGAGGCCGAGCCCCGGCGGCTGTGACTTGGAAAGTTGTTATGAATTCGAAGCGGAATACACACACACACACACACACACACAGGCCGGCAAAGTTACCGAGATAACATTCCGGCCCGCGCATTTTCTCACAAATTTATACGCCGGCGATTATTGAAAGTTATAATAATGACGGCGCTTTGCGTTTTGCGCAAAGTTTACGTAACAACGATTAGCGAAAGTTCGGGGAAGAACGGACGCGCGCTGCACCGCCCCCGACTGAGCATCGTGTAAGCGGAATCAGCGATAAAGGCGATTACCGACTTGTTCTACTGGATACCAGACAGGTCGCGATCGTGGCTGTTCCGTTTTCAACGCGTAGATGCAACGTGAAAGTTGCATCAAACACGAGGAGTTTGAGATATTCTTTAAGATAAATACACCTATCCCCCGATTTACACCGAAGACAGATTCCTCAGAAAACTGTGTAAATCGAAACCGCGGATACCGTGTAAATTGAAAACAAACTGAAATGTGCATAATTCAGTCATTTGTTTCAACGTAGAATAAAAGTAATATATCTTGAGAAACATAAAAATAGCAGTCCATTCATAAAATGACAAATATGTAAAGATATAAGTATGTAATTCATTTTACATATAGAAACAAGGAATATAAAGATTTAACAAAAAAACTGCACGACTTGTACCCCAGTACGATTCGTCTCATTGAAAGGCCCAGAAGCAACTGTACTGACTGAGGAAATGAAGGCGACTCTTTTGCCATAAAATTTTATTGATACGCAAACATTTGAATCGATAGAAAATAAATTACAAGCGCGATCGCTCAGTACCAGACAACGCCACTCCTACTCGAGGTCTATCCCACGCCCTCTCGCGAATCACGTGATCCAAATCAACCAATCGCTAATTTTCGTTGCATTAACGTTGCAGCTGAGGCCCGATTTTTTGGGTTACCCCCGCTAAAATCACTTTCAGTCATAAAATTTAATTACTGTCACAGACTATTAATCTTTCCTTCTTGATTAGTGTAATGTCTAAATATCTATGCAGCCAAAATGTTCACTTTTGCCAGTTTTTTTTTTTTAAATCCGTTATTTTGAAAACCGTGTAAAAGCGAAATCGTGTAAATAAAGTAAAGGATCCTTCGACAATGATGCACGGTTACGATCGTCTGGTGTCTGAATAATTTTTGTAAGTTGGTCCCATATGTACGAACGTCCTCTCGAATTCGCGACGAGAAGGGGAGCGAACATTTATACATTTTTTTACTCGTGAGCCAGGTACGTTCGTCCTCTGAAGTCGCCTCGGTTTCAGTTCTCGCTTCTTTTCCCTGCCTCCTCGGTCTTTTATCCTCTGCTGCTTCACCCTCACATGCACGCACGCACACATCTCAGGAGCGGAATTTTAAAACCGCTCGGTAGAAATAAAACAGCTTTATGACCACCGTGAGCTCAGGAGCGGCTGGTTTCCCGAAAATATAATGTTTTGCCAGTGTGTCCGCTTCGATATACGTCCGTCACTTTTACGACGCATCTGGGATATATTAACTATAATATTTCTCTCGCTGCTCTGAAGATTGGATTCTATAAACTGGAGTTAAGGAATCTGCAATTGTTCAATATAAATAGGTATTACTATTTCGAGGTACAAAAGAATAGAATTCTCGTTTTATGCTTCGAATATATATATATCTTAAAGTATTTAAAAATTTAAAAACTATTCTCAGTTTCTATATTTTGCCTTGGAATATCCATTCAAATTCGGATCATTCGGGAAATTTAAAATTGTCTAAAACTGGATCGTTACGACAGAATTTGAACGTTAACGTGGAAAATCGACAGCAAAGAAATGATGTGAAACTTTAAAAGTTCGATAAATAACATTTACTTGTAAAAGTTGACTGTTTCGTTCGAGCTCTCTGTGACAATTGTAATGATAATACGTTAAGCGAGGAATTGCAGCATATGGAAATGATTGGGACGTAACGTATGGAGATGATTGGAAATATCAAGCTTCCTGAATTCGATCGAATCTCGAATGTTTAAGTGGCGCCCGAATATGAGAATTCATGCGAGTAAACATAAGTTATTCACCCCAGGCGGGAGCAGCTCTATCGCCTCGTTGATATCCTTATGTACCATATGACCGGGAAAGCGCGCCGGAAATGGGAATACCTTGTGACGCTTCCTCCTGAATTTCGATGATGCTTTCTATCATCATACACTATCTGGAGAAATCGTTTCGCGAGACAAATAGACGAAGATATATGTACGTCGAATATAAAATGAAAGCAACCGCGATACCTCTTTCTATTCTTATGAAACATTCTTCCGTATAAACGCTACCGGTAGCTGCGTGTGCACAAAATTTTAAAATACACGCTGTATCTTATAAGTAGAACATCGTTTTGGATGTGCTTTTCTGTAAAATTATTGCTGCCATTATTAATATCACAATACATTGATGACAATATCAAATTATTGATATCATTATTAATGTATTCTGGTATTATTTTATTATTATTATTATCCTTATCGTTTAAATACATGAAGACTTGTTACGCATAGTTAACTAGTAATACAAGTGATCAGAAATGTAACGTACGATCTTAAGAATTAATATAATAATAAAATAACATAATCTTAATGTATAAATACATCAAAAAGTGCACGACTTGTACCCCAGTACGATTCGTTTCACTGAATCCAGGTCCAGAAGCAACTGTTTTGACTAGGAAATGAAGACAACTTTTTTGCCATAAAATTTTATTGACATGCAAACATTCGAATCGATAGAAAACAAATTACAAGCGCGATTGCACAGTACCAGACGCCACTCCTACTGGAGGTCTACCTCACGCTCCCTCACGAATCACGTGACCCAAATCAACCAATCGCTAATTTTCGTTGCATTAGCGTTGCACCTGAAGAGACCTGATTTTTTGAGTTACCTCCACTAAAATCACTTTCAGTGATAATAATATTAGTTTTTTAAATTTGTAAAATTAAAAAAAAATTACGAATTGATCGTTTTGGATAGTCCTAGATGTCTATACTCTTTATGAATAAGATAATTGAATTCCACTCGTTTTCGAGTCTTATAATGGAAAGTCTGAATCCATAAAACAAATGATTTCATCAGAAACATCCACTCTAATCACGTGACACATGATCAGGAATCTTCTCACGATATCTCAAAAGTGTTTGTAAAAATCGAACGTCAGTTGTACCTGGAAGGAAAGCTCACCCTTCTCTGGTTTTTATACTTCGCTTTACCCTGTGTTATCAGTGGATGATAGGAAACACAGGTCGGGCGTATACGTAGCGCAATGATGCTTTAAAACACGCCCGTAATGGCGAACGCCGCAGCACGGTTAGAACCGACGGCCACTTTATGGTTAGATTTTAAACAAAATACGAAACCCGTAAAGTGATGGTCGTTAAGCACGCTTGGTATCCTACGTCCACAGACCGCTCACCCTTCGGCCTCTCCATTCGATCCTTCCTGGTCATCCTGCGGTGAACGAACGGTCCGATACCAGACCGACCCTTAAAAGCCCACTCCATCAAAAGGGTAGCTTTTATACCTTCTATATTTACGAGGGATGTTTCTTCTTCCGCCGCCGGCTTCCTTGCGATAAGAGTTACAGTCTCTGCTGTATCGACCTGTCTTCTGCTCGCGCGATCGCCTCCTCTCTGTCGAGAAATCGGGTAAAACTCGTCGTCGCAAGCTGTTGTGCGCTTCTTCTTTGTTGCAATTAGACTGTGGATTTTCATGCAGATTTATGTATATTCGAGACTCGCGAGTTATCGATATATTTCGGACAGATGAATGTAGATCTTCGTGCAAATTCGAAAGTGTGACTTAAAGAGTAGAAGTTTGGTAGGAAATTGTTTCACTGAATACTGAGGTTTACAGGAAACACTGTACTTTGCATATTACTCGTATCTTTACACATTTAAAATATATTTATTTATTTACACATATCTTGCATATTTATAAATTATATGCATTTTGCGCGATTTTACATTTCAAAATATTTTATAAATGCATAAAAATTCATAATATAATTATACTGTTGGATGCAAGAAGGATTTCAGTGATAAAAATCAGTTTGGCAAGGAAATGTCTTTGAACACTCAGTAGTTAAAATTTCTTTTATATTGTGAGGTTATTGCAGAAGTATTTATAATATTGATTGAATTTGATATTTCTTCTTTATAGTTTTATTAACACAATCAGAGTTATATAATACATCAATAAATGAAATGAATTTTAATTCCAGTTCTCTAAAGTCCAATACAACCTAATCGACGAAATGACTTGTTGATTAAAGTAAATCAAAAATTAACCCTTGCTGTGTACACAGCCTTTCGCGTTAATACTTTATTTCGTATTACTTACTGTATAACGTGTTTAAAGGAATATTTATACGAATGATGTTGTATAAATTTTTTTCAGATTTATTAACAACTTTTATTCACTAAAAAAAACATATCGAATATGCAAGAGTGCGTTTACATGGTAAAGGTTTGGCTTTGTATGAATATTCATATAATTTTTCTTTTTTGTTTTGTTTTTCCGATGCTGTAACATAGTCATGGAAATCGTTTGTCAGAACCTGGTTTAAATTTTGATCTGCGGATTTATATCAAGTACGAAAAGTCTGGTAGTGCTTGATAGTCTTTTTTACTTTATTGTTACTCTCGGTACATTCAGCATTTTCAATTGAAATTTAACTTTTGAATTAAAAAGTTAGTATAGCATTGTTATTTCGCATCGTGTAAACTCAATGTATGTTTCCCTCTAATGCTTATTTTAATCTGCGTCATCGCAGATTATTATATTCGCAACTTAAATAATATCTAAGTGTTCCTAGTTGTTTCTCTTTGTTGCTCTGTTATTTGAAATTATTAAATGACAATATAAACGACACATCGCTTCAATATTTTAAATATTTTTGGTCAGTTTCGAAACGTATTACTTTAACATGTGCTTTTACGTTCGTAAAATGAAATTATTCCGGCAATAATATTCGACGTTCGATTGTTCTCGCAGTGCGGTAAAAATAGCAGTTACAAAAGTTTACAAACCGTAAATCTTTTAATTAAATTCTATACACGCACGCACGAGATATCCGGTCATTTTTATTGGGTATAAAACGTCCGAAAGCAATTACAGTTTTATTGTATTATTGCATTATATTTATATTATATTCTGTTTGTCAATTGTGCGAAGAATTGAAAGCTGCTCGAAGCATATGAAAATTTACATTTTTTTAAGAAAACACGTCAAGTTTCCTTCAGCAAAATAACAATGCTTTTATTCTTTCTTTCTTTTTTTTAAGCAATTTAAATGATTCACTTGCACGAACAAATTATTTTACACACCATACGCCACATTTTGTTGCGAATTAACACAGCTGTAAGCTTTGAGAGAAAAATTTGGTCATACACAAATATTGTCACTCAAAAGTTTCCAACACCCCTCACTTTTTGGACGAGTTTAAGTTCCTCGTGCATTTTTCTGAGAATACAAGGAATACAGTTACAAATATAATTGATAGGAAATTTATTAGCATTAAGAAACGATGTTGTAAGTTTACTTACCGAGAAGAAATTATTGTTCCTTTCAAAATTGTATCGCGCTTCAAATACATTTTTGAACGTCAATGTGAGGAAGAAATCCATCCTCTGGGGTTGTTCAGTGAACTGTATCAATTAATACTCTAATTACTGTGTTTATGCACTGTATAATTCGGGAAATAATTATCACGTCATAAAGCTCGATAAATACCAATTTTTCCTGAACGTTATTTGCGTTCGCGTTCTTCTGTCTCTTGTTTCCACATAAACCAACCTCGCATACTTGAATACAATCGCAGAGCGAGGAACAGAAAGGCTCTGTTATCGCTAACAGTGCTGTGAACATGGACAACAGTAAATGCACCACACGAGGCAAGGTAAATATTTGCAACTAACGGGCGAATACTTCGTACATACCACCATAAAACATGCACGGACAAGTAAATTTCAACGTATTTGGGACAGCGTTAGGAAATCTAGCTGAAATTCCGCGCTGCATCTACAATAAACGGATCCATTAATTAATGAAATCCCGGTTCCCGCCGTGATTAAATAAACTACCGGCTCTAATTTATTTACATCTTCAGTGCTGTACGTTTTATCGTTAGAATGGTTATTTCGTAGCTCGAGTGCAGAAGATGAAACGTGAGTGTAATTGTTGTTTCCGTAATATTAAATTTGTACGAGCTGAAATGTGGAAATGTGTAATTTATAGTCTCTGAGAAAGAGAAGTGAAATATTTCAAGATTATTGTATATTCAGAGTAACGATAGAAAATGATGAAAAAAGAAACAGGGAGATGAAAATTAAATGTTTCAAGATTTTTCTACGCAAAAACGTACTCTGTTGTGAAGTTTTTAAAGTACCTCAGAAAATTATTGTCTTATTCAGTATAATTAAAAATGAAATTAATATAATTCCTGTCTTCATATATGCTTTTTGCAATTACTATTGCAATCAATTTTTAATACTTCTTGAAATATTATCACAACTATTAGAATTTTTTATCTTAACAAGATATATGAAATAATACGTATGAAGTGCACCTGGATCATATTTCATAAAAATAAATATATAGTTCAAATGCCAAGAATAGAAAATATTTAAATCTAATACTCAAAGATCATTTATTTATTACATCTTAACCCTCCTGCTACAAACCAAAGACACTAATTACACGAACAAATTCGTAGCACCAACTTAAACAACATGTATTATTACTCGCGTTATTCGTTACACTCGTTAACAAGAATATACAGCTCCCGCGAACGCCATTCTAAAAGTAACAAACTATTAATTTCCGCATAAATAAAATGATCAAAGAATCGCGAAAGTTATTGCGCGCCGTGAAAGATTTATCTGGCACGTTCGACTCATTCAGCCACGCGGCAGAAATCATTCTCTCGATTGTCTCATAAATCGCACCCCAAACGCCCCCTCCCCCCCCTCGTATATTTAAACAAAACGGTTCATCGTTCGAAAGGCTGGTGCAGAAGAAGAATCGCGTAGGTTAGCACGTGAGCGCCTGCAATGGCATCGAGCCCGATACGCGGCCGCCATAAATTTTTTTCTCCTCGCTCTCCTTTCTCGCATGGTTAGCTCGTTCGCGCTCATTGACTGCATGATTATGCAGTGAACTCATGCCGCTTCGAAGGTCCGCATATTTTTATGCGCCCCGCCTAGACGAGACGACGTCGTCGTCGTCGTCGCGGAGGGTTGCGTATCAAGAAAGGGGGGAGGGGGAGGGGGGAGGCGAAAGCGCTCGAAAAATGTATCCACCGCGCACGCAGTTGTGTGTTACCTTCGTTACCCGGTATTAACATAATCGTCGAAGCAGAAAGCCGGTGGGCAAATGTTTCAAGCCCGTGCCAAGAATCGATTGCAGCACGAAATATGCAAACCAAATTGCATTTCACCACTGCGCGAGCTTTGATCGCTCGGCGATCTCTCGGCGAGCTTAATGACAAAATAGTACGCAAACATCGCGATTGAAGCTCATGGTTCCCCGCGAAAATGTAATGTGTAACGCGTCCGTGTTTCCATAGGCGGGTAGTTTTTAATAGATTTTTAATAGTTGCGCGAAAACATGCGTACGTATGTTATATTCAAGTTTCATTTTGTACGATTGTTAGTGTAAGACGAATATGAGACATTTGGCACGAGAAACGTAAATATTTAACAATGTTCAACGTAAAAATGTTAATTTTAACGTGATATAATTATTAAAATACTGACGTGCAAGTTATTAATGTATAACAAAAATATGAGTATACATTTGTAAAACAAGTACATGGTGCAATTTCGGAGAAGAAGATTTAATCAAGTAATAAATTAATAGTCGACAATTTCTGGCAACAAACGATTCTTTCTTGTCTTATTTTCAACACTTTTCAAGCATGATACAATCAATATTACTTTTATTATCACTGAAAGTCACTTTAGTGGGGGTAACCCAGAAAATCGAGCCTAATGCAATGAAAATTAGCGATTGACTCGTGAGGGGGCGTGGGGTAGACCTCGAGTGGGAGTGGCGTTGTCTGGCACTGAGCGATCGCGCCTGTAATTTGTTTTGTATCGATTCAAATGTTTGCATATCGATAAAATTTTATGGCAAAAAAGTCGTCTTCATTTCCTAGTCAGAACAGTTGCTTCTGGGCCTTTCAGTGGGACGAATCGTACTGGAATACAAGTCGTGCAGTTTTTATTACTCTATATATTTTCTACGTTTGTTTTACAAATAACGAATTATGTAAATATTTCATATTCTTGTTACGCGTTAATAATTACGCAAAATAGAATTGAATGTGTTAATGTATTCTTATTCTATATTTTGAGAAACACTGTGTAGTCCTATAGTAGAAATTATGCCCAAATTAATCCGCGGAAGTTTATTTTGAAATTTATTTTTAAATACTAAATATCATCTGACAACGATTGAAATATAACGACAAAAATGTAAATAATTAAATTACACTATATCATTGCAGAGAATGAAAACATACATATATTAAATACAGGTTGTAACAGGGATTTCTAATCACGACTGAAGCGTGCCCGTGCAAAGCGAAACTTCGAGCTTCGAGCTGGTGATTAAACAGCGTTCCTTTGATACGAAGCGAAAGAAACCTACAAGGGGAAGTCTCCAATGCGCTTTATTCATGATGATCATTGTTCGCCTCTGCCGTCGTCTAGGCGAGCAAACTTTTAACCCGCTTAACGCGAGGTACGAACGTAAAAGTGGAACGTAAAATTTCTTCTGGAAAGTCGCGTTAAATACCACTGCGAAAGAAATGTGTACGTAGGTGTCTCGTTTACACGACTCCGTACTCTCGGAATTTCGTGGATTTGGATCGTGTCCTTTTCTTTCTTAACGGGGATGATAACTGAACGAGAGAACGAAGAGAAAATGATTTCTTCTCATTGTTTAACGAGAGAATCTCGTATTAAAACATGAAATCATTTTAACGAACGTACCATTCGATTACACGGTTGCAAATCCCATTTACTCGAACTAAATTTTAGTCGATATCAAACGAACTCTTACTTCAGATGGTTAAGTCCACTTGCTGGCCGCTGATCTAAACTTTTGTGAGCGAAAAAATTACTAACAAAGGAGAGAATCAGTGAAATCCTATTCTTTAACAAACTATCCACCGACACAAACTACCCTCGCGCTACATATTCACCAAACGTCACAAGGAAATACGTTTGCACAGTCGCAAGCAAGAACAAAACGAAAGAAAAGGGCGAAGAAGGAGAAGCGCTCCCCCCGCGGAGTAACAGAAACAACGAAAACGCGGTAAATAACGCGCAGAAGCCTAATGTTGCATGAACGCGATAAACCGTCACCTGCGTCGTGTATATATATATACATATATATATATATATATATATATATATGCATGTTATATCGCCGGGAAAAGGCTGCATGCACCGATCGGTGGCGCGGTCCGCTCGGTATCGAGGGGCCACCATTCATCCGCTCGTTCTAAATAAATAACAACCGATAGATAGCGCGGGCAGAAGGGGCCAAGAACGTGGAGACAGTGGCAGGTTGCGGTACCGCGCGCGCGTGGGTCGTGGCAGTGAGAAACTCGGGGTGGCAAACGGGGGCGAGGGCGACTCTCGAGACATAGGAAACAGTCGTTTCGTCTACGGACAGGGGAAGCGGCTCGCATTTCTCTCCGGAAGCCCGACGACAAATCGCTTTGACGTGGCTGTCGGTCGGAAAATTTCGCTCCTTCTGAGGTTGCTGCTCGGGGAGCACACGTGATCGTTCATTGCGCGCCGCGCCAGATTTCTGTCACGTCCATTTGTCCCGGGGACCCGGGCCTCTCTCCTCCTCCTCCTCCTCCTACCACCCCACCCCCGCTCGATTCCACCACGGATCAAATCTGATCGAGCGTGTCCCGCGTTCGCGATGTATTTACTGTTTAAACGAATTAATACCGGCGCAGTTTACGGGTTATTAATTCGCGGTCGGTGCCGCTTGATTTAGTAACGTCCCCGCGGGGAAATCGGAAACTGGTTAGAGCGATTACCGGCGGCTGCGCAACAGATAACGAAGAAGCGATTTCTGAGCGGCGATACCAGACTTTTCGATCGATGTTGGAATAAAACCCCTGTTTTTGAATTTCGTTTCGTTTCGCGCGAGGGAGTGGGACTTTTTTATGTCGTTGTCTCGATTTTTGAAGTGTAATTAATTATATTACGATCTGTTGGTTGTACAAAGTATCGAAACGTGATTTTATGAGTGTATTATTATATCAAAGTGTATTTGAAATTTCGCGAGCACTGTGATTACCATTTGTTTCGATATCAATCTGAAATAAATTACAAAATTACTATACAGTGTTGAATATTGAGATCTACTATTGCGTATAATGCGACGAAATTTTGAAATATTTCGTAGCAGATCTCTATAAAAATTCGAAAACTTCGAACAATATTTTTGCGACTCGTTATTTTTGGAACAAAATATATCACGTTCAATATAATATTATCTATTTTGTAAAATTATTTTTACAAACTAATTGAAATTAATTGATGTTTGACAACTAACCGAACGAATATTCGTGCGCGAGCAGTCAGTTGTCAAAATACACAAAATATCAAGGAAATTGAGCACCCAGCAAGTTTAAAATATGCTTATCATATACAGGTTACCCTTATTATCGAGGTTGATTTTTCACCGGGCGGGTGTGTTTGTCTCTGGACGCGAACAAATTTTTGCAGGGACCCGGCAACTCTTCCAAAGTCATCCGATTTCGTTCTTTTTCCGCCGGATTATTCCTCGGATTTGCATGAAAATGAAACTTTCATAGATGGGCGAAATTAATGAATTTTAATAAGGGAGACTCTGTCCCTCGGCCGGCCGTTCTTTTTCTCCTGTTCACTATATCGTCGTCGCCCCATTATCGTCAGATAAATTAAATGCGTTAACGCAGCCAAAAGAGAAAAAAAAAAAAAGAAAACTTCGATCTTGCTCGACTTGTTCCCTGCCACCCTTTGCGTTTAACGTCGTCACGTTTCTCCGTCTTTCATTTACCCTTTCCCTTTCTTCTATTCCCCCTTTCTTCCTCTCAACTCCCGACTTGATTAAGATTCATCAAGTCGCACAACGAAATGAAACGCTAACAGCTGTATAAAGGGAATATTGATCTTTCGTTGAAGCATGCACGCAAGTGAAAGTAATTCACGCCAGACATTTTTTTCTCTTTTTTTTTTAATTTTCAATCAGTATTGAATTTTATTTAAAAAAGTTAAGAAATAAATTATTATTTATTTTACTTTGTTTACTTTTTACTGACATTGGACAACGATTTATAAAAGTTGGTACATTCAAAAGATTGTTTGTTTTTATTAATTATTTTGGGTATTTCTACACTATATATCATCGATTTTATTCTTTCGACTATTAAAAATAAGACAATTTGTCACGTGAATGTGTAAGTAACTGTGCAGTGGTGTAAACATCTGAATATCTGTTACTGACAGTGTGAAGATAAATAAATAAAGTATTTTGTATTTATTCCTATATTGTTTTATAAATTTATTATTACATGTACTATAAATTTAATATTTATAAGATAAATAAATAAAGTATTTTGTATTTATTCCTATATTGTTTTATAATATATCTGCATTGTATTAAATTTTTACTAAAGTTTAGTTCCAATAGTGCTTCATATATTTCTATTTCATATTTTGTACTTGCTAAAAAAAAATAGACGTGATTTTCAAAGTTTTTACTGCAACCTCGACTACATTGTTTAATTTTATTATTCGTTTATAAATAATAAACTATAACCATCCTTAGCAAAATAAACTTTCACTTGACAATTATTTGTTACAAGAACATAAACTTACCAGATATCTATCCAAATTAATTAATTGAAGGAGTTTAGTAGTTCAGGTTTATTATTTGAAATTTAATATAGCACTACAAATTTAATCAGACCCCATATTTAATAAAATTCAGAAATTACATAAAAATGACGGATTGATAATGATAAGTATTGCGCGACACTGCACGTGCAACAATATAATACCAACGACTCGGTAAATAAACCACCCCACGCACATTCAGAGTATACTAACCGACGATCTAATCGTGAGTAATCTGCTTTCAGGTAAGAGACGCGTTCCAGAGACCGATATAAATCGTCGACTCACGATGATCGCCGACCAATAATCCAAGGCAGCAAGGTAGGCCGGCGTTATTCTATAAATATCACGGATTATCCGCGGCAGGCGCAATCTGACCTTTCTCAATTCGTCAACGAGCCGACGAAGTCGCGCGTTAGTTCCCTTCCTTCTGCCGGCTCGATGAATAGGGCGGCTGATGTATAGAGGATGCCTTCTCGAGAGAGGGAGAGCGAGAAGGCACGATCGAGAGGGTGCGAGGCCTCGAAGAAAGAGAAAGAGAAAGAGAGAAGCCGTGTAGGAGGGAAAGCGAGAGTTTATAAGTTGGTAATTTGAGGCACGGGGCACGTACGCGGATCCAGATCTTTGCGGCACCGAAATAAATCAGCCACCTACGACCCCTTCGCGGGTCTCCTTTTCCTTCGTCTCTGCAGCGGCTTCCTCTCGCCGCCTCTCTTTCTCGTTCACGCTTCCTCCGCGGGCGACCCCTTCTCGATCTTCCGTGCAAGACCACGGTTATTTATTCGAGAATTACCGTCGCTTATAATAAGCCCCTCTTTATTCTGCGGCGCGGTCGCAGCCGTGGCACTCATGGTAGAACAGATTTTCCAGTGATTTAATGGAGCCACCGTGAAAATACAGACTACACACACACACACACACACATACACCGACCTGTCCCCTTTATCTCCGTGAAAAAAAAAAAAAGAAAAAAGAAAAAACGATTACCGCCAGATATATCGATCTCCACTGTCCGGATCTCCTCGGGAAACGAGCGCGCTCCTCGTTTTGTTACTCGCAGATGTTGCTGCGTTATCCAGACTCTCCGAGCACTGCACTCTCTCGCTCGAGAATCTTGGGATTTACTTAATTTTAGCTTCAACTTGGTTCTTCGTTAACTCGCGGGAATTAGCATTTATTGTAAATGGTAAAATTCCACCTGTACTTTGTTATTTTAACAATTTACAGATTCTTATGCTTTGTAAAGTGTCGTCGAATTTGTCGAATTTGGTTTTAGATTTTTAAGTAGTTTTGAAATCGGGAAGTCGAAGTATTGAGGTTTTTCTATTTGAGTCGATAAAATCAAGTTGAATTAATTTATATTAACAATCGGATGTACCATTTTCGATTATAATTTTCACTGGGGATCGACGAAGAGGGATAATCGACAGATGAACACTTTGGCGTAATTTTATAGGATTCTCTGCGAATAATTTTAGTAAAATTGTACAAATATTTTTCAAACATTTTAAACAATCTTCTTGAAACTATATGAATAAATTAGTTCTTTTCGCGTGAAATTTGTAATCAATGCTTTTGGTAAGAAGAGAGAAAGTATGTTCTATGCAGAGTTTCAATTTCCAAGTATACTCTATAAATATTTGCAAAAGAATCAAAGGTAATCTCTTTTTGACAAATATATCAAGTGTATTAAAAATTTCATGCATTACAACATTATGTCATTACAACATGATATCTGACAAGTAGTATAATAAGATGAACTGTAGGTTTATTCCCGAGTATAAACTCCTAAATTTCACAGTAAATTTTGATACATTTCTGAATGTTCAATTTATAAAACGAAGCAGTTACTACATTGATGCATCTCTAGAATATAATCTCTTTCGTCATTTTTTAACGACTACTGCCTGGTGTACACAATTAGTGAAATAAAATTCACGATGTGAAATTCCAATAATCACACAAATCTTCTGCTCGAGCGTGCGTGTCACAAGCATCCACAAATTATCAAACGATACACTGTCCAGATCTTCGACTCCGTGTGACGTACCTTTCCCGAAAAAGGTTTGAGCAAACTGCAAAGCGACGAGTGCGAAAAAAGCAAAGTCAAAAAATGCGGAAAAGGGAGAAGAGAAGGGAAAAACAAAACAAAATAAAAAAAAATAGAAAGAAAAATCTCCGAATCAAATGAAAGCGTGCAAGAACAACAAACGGATCAAGCATCGACAGTCATGACGAAGTACGAAACGTCACAGTAGAATAGAAACGCGTCGGGCTGAAGGACGGGACAAGAGAGACAAAACGGACAACACTTTTGCAAGGTATATCGCATAGGAGCGTACGTGATCGCGCATTGAATCTCATTGGTGATAGCCGCGAGTGGCGGGTAATATATCCAGTGCAGTCAAGCCCCTTCCTTCTGTGCCCCTCGGCCCTCACCCCCGTAACATCAAACCCCCCCCCCCAATCTCCCCGTTCCACGCAATCCAGCCGTCCAGTGTCCCCGGTGTGCGGCCATTGTGCGAAGCTTTGTTCGAACAGTGACGGGGTCACATTAATCTGTCTCTCACCCCTTCAGCATACCACGTACGTTATACGATGTGCACCGACGTACTCTCCCCATAGGTATATACTCCCTCATCATCCCCTTTCGCAGTCCCAGCCCCCCACGTGAAAAGTCGATCGACCCGGAACGATCCGACGACGATCCATCGATATCCATATACACGCGAGCGTGCCCACCGAAACGTGCTCGTTCTTCTGTTTCTACAATAGTTTCGTTCGAACGGTCGGACCTTAAATCTCGATCCGCCGCGCGGTACCATGCATCCTCGAACTTTGCATCCGGTTGTCCCGAGCTGACGCTTCAAGCAACTACAGAGTCAGATTCCCGACTATGGCTCCCTCGGGATCGCCGCTGTCGCCCGTTTCGGTGGATCCGCGATTTTGCTTTCGAATCGTGTTTTGCCGTGTAGTGTTCGACTCTGTTTTCAAGGGGCGACTGCTTCTACAACGAGCGAATACAAACGAGCACGTGTTAATTCTGAAGTCCGAGTTTTGAAACGAGGGCGAGAATTAACTCGCGGTTTTGCTCGACTTTCTGACTTGTTTGCGATTCGTAGGTCATTTTTGTTCAATAATTTCATTTAAATTCTAAATTTAAAACGCTAATATGCTATGTTTATTAATTTTTAATAAATTATCAATTATAGTTTAAAAATTTATAATTTATTGAAAATTAGAGTTTAACAGGAGATTGATGTCGATGTGCGTGACTTCATATCTTAAAATACTGAAGCGAAGCGAGATTTTTTTAAGTATTGCCATTCTTAGGTCATTCTTGGTCAAACGACATTTTTCTATCGTTCTTGGAAAATTTCTCGTGTTTCAGGAAAATAATATTGTTATTGTATTGAAATGTTAATAATTAACTTGTCTTTTAGAATAGTGTTATTCTCATATAGTAATGTTATTATAAAATAACATCATTATCTTCAAATACCGAAAATCTTCTTTTTTCGGTTATAAAAGAGTTGAAGATGAGGCCAAATTTTTATTGATTTAGAAAATCCGTGACATTTTTCTAGAATATAACGATAAATAAATAATATTCTTGCATTGTTCTAAACATTTTACAATTCGAATAACAGTATTTTTGATATTTAGATTTTGTTTCTCTTAGATACGCTTAGAACAGCATATTTAATACAGTTTTGTCAAAAAATTCAAAGTAATGGAAATTTTCTAGTTTCCTCTAGCGTAAAGTTTAATTTTTAAGAAATTTTTGAACTAGTTATGCAGCAAGTTTGACGTGCTACGGGAAGCAAAGTTTGTGATTTCAATGCATGTTTAGGTACCCTCACCGCCAGACATTATGTAAAGTTGGCGTGGAACTTTTCATATTTCACTTAATATCAGTGATTTAATAGTTAGTGATTTTTAACAGATTTTGAGTTACATGCGTAAAAAATAATTTAAGTCGCGTATTTTCGTACCGAAAAGTATTCTCGACACCTCATCGATATGATGTTATTTGAAACTCAGTATCGAATTTTATAATTGCAATTATAACATGTTAAATACATTTTATACAGTCAACAATTTCTGTCATTTTGAATCATATTTTGCCCTTTTGTAAAGGAGAATCTATTTCACGTGTTATGTTATTTGAGAATTGAATATGGATTTTTATAATCATTACACAATGATTCCTATACGATTATAGACTAATATGCAATATATATTTTAAAGTATATACAACTCTGCAATCATTAGTTAATTCAAACAAATTTTAATGCAATAATTGTTACAAATTGGATGATACAAAAATGCAAGAACAAATAAATATCCAAAGTGTGATACTGTAAATATTTAGAGTATTTATTATGTCAAATTTTTTTAATTGCATCTATTAAAATATGAATTTGCATAAAAATCCGTAATCTATTAATAACATATACTCGTACAAAAAATCAGAACAGTGACTGAAATTATACATATTCGCTGAATAACGAATTTAGATGACAATTATAGTTAATATTGCGTAGAAATCATTTCCCCATAAGGACTAAGTAGTATTCGCAACGGTTTCCCGGACGACAGCGTTCAACAACGTCGGCATTAGAACAAAAGGATTTAAACGGGTTATTAATTTCTCTCGTCGAAAATCCTATTTCATTTTAATCTACCATGCGCGGAATTGAAAACTAACGTACGTAAATTAAACTATCTGAGAGTACCGTGGAAACTAACTACCGCTCCACTGTCGAAAAATATCAAAGAATATCAAACCATGCAATAAATTTCCAATAACCTCCGAAATAAGAATTCCAATTTCGAGAGGGAAATACGAGTCGTACAAGTCTGAACAACGGCAATAGCGTTTACACTCGATCGTAATTACACCGACATTCCAATCATCGGTCAAAAAAAAAAAAGATCCGATTGTCTCGTTATTATTCTTAAACAGCGAGACGCGCGTAACTTCGTCGCGTTCGCGTACGTTTTCGCGCAGTCGTGAATGAGCCGAATCGGTGAATGAATGTAACTGCGCGAAGAAGCTAGAGGCATGGACCGGCTGCGTGTTATAATAAGTGGCTACGACACTCGGTTGGCACCGGTTCGCGAGGAATCGAAACGGAACACTTACGCTCAGTTGATAATCGAAAATCGACGCCTGTTAAAGACAGCGGCGAGAGTGTAACGTGCTGCGAATAGAGTTGAAAGAGCCACCTCTTCGCGACCAAATGATCCCGCTGGCTGTTACATTGTTTCAAGGCTCGATAGAGCGCCGATAGAAGGGGGTGCGTGCGCACTCCTATTTCGAGTTTCGAGACTTCACTCGTTGTATCGTAGCTGTATCGATTCACCCCCACCACTCGCCCCGTTCGCCGTGGTGGGGAGGCCGGTAGTTAGCCCATTCTGCACGAGGCAAACTTTTTCATTGCTCGGCGGCTCAACTTTCTCGCGTTGTGCGTATTTTCATTTCTCCGCGGTGGGCAACGCGGTAGGCACGATGCAACTGGTGCGTCGGTCAAAAATTTTCGCGATCCATCTGGACATTCCGTCGTCCAATTTTATTCTCCGTCCGTTGTAATTTTGTAAAAAAATTTTCGCCGTCTCGCTCCTCACTTTTATGTCGTTAAACCTAGTTTCGCGAGTTTAGGTTCTGCCACGGTGCGACAAGAGATTCAGCTTGTGAGGAATATCGGAAATATTCAAGAAAGAACTTTGCCGCGAAAAGGGGAAAACTCGATTACCCGCCCCGTAGAAAGTCGAAAGTTTTCGACGAGTGTAACATGGGCTTGTACACACCGCCCCCCACTTCTTTCATCGCGGCCCCCACCCAAGGCTCGGATAAAATCACCCCTAAAACCCCTCCGACGAAGGGATAACACTCGTAGTTCAAGGCAGGTCCACCAGATGACGCCAGCGTTCGCTTTTTCCGCCCAATTCCAGCGATCGCGCCGCCCCTACGTTGATAAGGTGGGAAATCGTCGCTGGGTGGTTGATAAGATTCGAAATTTTCGCGCGGTGTGCTCGCGGCACTGGCTTATCTCTGTTCGAAATCTCAGAGTGGCGAGCTCGAACGCGGAAAACAAGGACACGCGGGGAGAGGCTGGCGTGTAGCTGCGTAGAGCTGCGCGTGAGAGAGAGAGAGAGAGAGAGAGAGTGAGAGAGAAATAATCCTCACGCTACGTACGGGGGCAGTACAGTAATTTTCAGAGCAGTCGTGCTTGCTTGCAGCAGGGCAAGCGTGACTGGAGGCGATAGGATCGAGATCCCGTCGGGCGGATAAGCAGCCGCCAGCCGAGCCGTTTTATTTTCTAGTTTAAAATGTAAAATAACGGGAATTTCGCAAATTACAGCGGCGTGCGTTATTTGTACAAAGTAATGCGGCGAGCGTGCCGCGTCCATTCTTGTCTTCCTCCGTGGCTCGGTCCTCGCGACCTCTTCCACTTCGCGCGTTCACCCCTTCTCCCCCTCCCCCCATACACACACACACACACACACACGCGCGCGCGCGCACACACACATACACACACCTTGCGACAAATCTAGGACTCTTAGCATTTCGCTTTCGGAATTCCTAGCTGAAGCACGCTATCATTATTTTTAGGAGTGGAATTAATGCATCGGTTGGGATTCTAGTACGAGTCGGCACGGAAACGAGAGAGGGGCTCTTGCTGCGTGGTTGTAGTTGGCCAAATTACGACGTAATCTCCTCGTTTTCCGTCGCGCGAGTAAATCACGCTTCACTTACGCTGATCTATGAGCCGAATGTTCAGCGAATCGTTGGAAACGTGAATTTTATTTAATTTTCTGTAAATTAGACAATAACGTGAGAATGTATTGTTGCTTTATACGTGTGTTAAGGACAGTTTCGGCTGTTGTCGATCCTGTTCCTCTGCGTATGTATACTTGGCTCGAAGGACCACCCACTGTTGTGGGAAACTGATTGAACAGTGAATTTGTAAGAAGACGAGTGATGCACTCACACGATGATGGCACGGGAAACACACTTTGTACTGACGTTCTTGACTGTACTTGCTGAAAAGAACCCTTATTCCAACCGTGTTGATCCTTTTTGTACTGTTGTCTTCATCACGTGATCGGGAAAGTGACGTGTCAAGACCAATAGGTAGTGTCGGGCAGGTTAGTCCCATAAAGCAATATTTGTAATTATCCTATGGGCCTGACAATATTGCCCAGGGATGCGTCCCTTTTACATTACATTTATACGTTTGTTGACCTTGGCTATAGGGTCAGGTCCAAGGGACACATTCCTAGCCCCTGGCCCTAACAATATGTAAGTGTGAAACTGATGAAATACGTTAGTAGAAAGTATTAAAGTTTTGTTTGACTGTATTGACAGAGTGTACTCCCACCGATACCGATAATTTTTTTACACGTCGTTAAGGTCGTTGGTCTGAATATTATTGTGAAAGTTATTATTTTTAGTTGAGACGAAAAAACAGCGCGCTGTCTCTGTATTTTGATACAAATAGTTCGAAGGAAAAAGTCTGACTTGACAGAAATCTATTTTTAATTTAATGGAGAGTGAAATTAAATTCTTTCGAGACAAGGATAAGAATAATATTTTGTATTTATGACATGTTTGATTATTGTCTATGTAAATATGACAGTCAGGCATGGATCACCTTATCCTTCTCTCTTTCTCTCTGTATATTAAAAAGAAACACAGAAGAAATATAAACAGTTCAAATAAAAATTGTTCAATTAGAATCAATTCCTATCTACAGAGATACCATTAATTCATTTTTACACGTATGAAACTGATATTATTTTCCCGTCAATTCAATGATTAATCCTCGTGCACAGCAAAGATTGAATCATTTGTTGTCACGATCGTTAAATATTGTATTTCACAGCGTGAAAATACCTTTTCATCTCTGCCTATTACACGCCATTTAAATTTGTTTAAAATGTCAAATCGTGCCAGAAACAATGAATCCATCGAGCAAAAAATGTGATGCAGAAATAAGATAGACGTGAAACATTCACACGAGACAAAATTGATTCATCCTTCATTCCTCGTTCGAGGGTATTAAGTCAATGAGTATTTATTGCATGATATTGGCCAAGTTTGATCTGATTGTTCCAGGGCAAATGATTTTGAAATTAACGGGGTGGTTGGACTCGGCGCGTGACAAGCGTAAGGTTTTAAAGGAGAATTTAATATCAGAGTAACCAGACCTGACTTCATCCTAAGTCCCGCGGATCGGTTTACAACCCTTTGTATAATCGGATACCGCGAAACTATTGCACCCCTAACTGTTCTTCTCTGGCATCATACTATGTCACTAAATACGCCTACAAGTTCATTGGGAGCAAAATCAATGCGACGCGATAAACCGACATCAAACGCTTCCTGGACGAGTCTATAAATTTTTCAGGTACTTTCTAGTCTTTCGTTACGATCCTGATGATTTTGTTCTTTTACTAAATTTGGAGCATCGTTTGTCGTTTGCAAATATTGCAAGGAAAGACGTTCTCATGTAATAATTAAAGTATTCTTTCTCAAATTTCACACAACTAAATGACATTCTTGAAGATGTGATTTTTATCGTTATCGTCGTAAGGATTAGAATGTTGTGAGATACGAAACTTACAAATCACTTTCAACTTATCTTTGAAACGTACCATGAGGATTATTTCATTAAGTCCCTTATTCTTTTCGCTATGAAATAGTACACATATATGATCAGAGATATAAAAAATTAACATAAAGTTGGTAAATAATCGATGAATTATAATCATGAGATTGGAATTCTTTAATTTCTTGGTGAATTGAAGTAAATAAATTTTACTTCAGTTGGAACTGTTCTCTATATTCTGGAGAAAGAAATTTATACAAAGATACATCATGCAAGATATTGTACAACAACTAAATTGCGGATGTTTATCTACTCGTGAGAAATTTTGAAATGAAAAATTACACAGAGCAAGAAGTGTATAAAATATTTAAAGTAAGTAAAACAATTTTCGACCAACTGTTCTGTTCTTCTAATTACATTCTCAAAAAAAGTGAATCTACACATTTTAGGCCGTAGAATTCTATCTTTCTTTTAAATAACAAGAATATAAGACGCTATTAAGTTATAAATTTTAATTATAATTAAATTGAAATATAAATAAATTACATAAGAATCTGAACAGAATTCAGTCATACATCATACGCTCTAAAAGTGCACAAATATCCGTAGTCTGATTACAACGACAGTATTGTAATACAATTTCTAGAAAACACATAAAACAACAAAGTGGGAAGATTTCCTTCCTCGAAACATACCTTCATGATGAAGCAGTGGTTTCACCGGTTCGATTAACCAGAATTAAAGTCAATGTCCGCGGGTGGAAGTTAGCCCCGTCAAAATAAACATCAGTACCGAGTTTAGCTGCGATAGATTAGCCTAACTCGGGGATATCGACGACGATGCGTAATTTTTCACAAAAGAGACCCCTCAAACATTTCCGTCTCGTCGACAGCGACTGGCCGGCGGGTGTTTACGCTGTGCCACTGGTCTCACAATGCACTCGACGTGCAGCTCTATGGTAATCAAAGTTCGTGGACAGGGTCGACCTGTTGGCAGCTTGTGAAATTCAGGTCTGTGAAATATTTTACACTGTGTTGTTGTTGTTTTTCTCTCTCTCTCTCTCTTTTCTTTCTCGTCTCTCCTCTAACGTTACACACGAGGCATGCACGCGATAGAAGTTACATCGCGTAGGGGTGCACGAACACGCACGTCCATCCCGTCTACACGTAAAATGAGAGAAATGAGAAAACCAGGCAAACTCACGACAAGTCGCGTGAATCCTGCTGCGTGCTTCACGCAACATTGCCCCCCGTGTGTCGGTTTTACTAAAGAGGTCCTCCGTTCGATTGTCCCTCCTAACGACCAGATAGAAAAACATCAAGGACTGGTTGCGTTATTGTTTAAGTTACTGCTGGTAAGATAGTGATTCGCAGTTTTTTATTACTGAAAGTGGATTTTAGCGGGGGTAACCCAGAAAATCGGGTCTCTTCAGGTGCAACGCTAATGCAACGAAAATTAGCGATTGCTTGATTTGGGTCACGTGATTCGTGTGGGGCGTGGAGTAGACCTCGAGTAGGAGTGGTGTTGTCTGGTACTGAGCGATAAATAAAATTTTATGGCAAAAAAGTAGTCTTCATTTCCTAGTCGGAACAGTTGTTTCTGGGTCTTTCAGTGAGACGAATTGTACTGGGGTACAAGTCGTGCAGTTTTTTAATGCAGTAGAGTTTCTCTCAATTATCATTCATCTAAACAGAATATTTAACGCATTATAAATTTAGCCCGCACTAAATTTATACAGATAATTTTTTAATCAATAATCAAACGATTTACTTATTAGATAGAGGTTCAAATAGGATAATATATTGCGATGTATTGAACAAGTGTGTCAGAATTATAAGTTCGAGAATGAATGCATTTTTATACTTTTTAAATTTTTGATAATTCTAAGCAGTCGGAGGATAGCGAGATATTATATTTGCTACGTGAAAATTTATTAAGAAAGCGTAATATAATATAATCATGTTTAATCTCTGAGTGACAAAGACATCATTTTTCCATAAATTGAAGCAGGAAACGAAAATGATAAGAACGTGTCTCGTTTCGAGAATGCGAAGCACGGAATTATATAAATCCATGAAGTTATTTATATTGAAAAGGTAGCTAAAGAATATACAGCATTCTCAAATATCGAAATAAATTGACAATTTTCTTAATCTTCATTCCTGATCTTCCGTTAATCAAATTTCAACTTTTTTAAATTCGTTTATTGTGAAATAATTTTAGAATTATTGCAATCTTTAGCCAATTTTAATCCTGTAGTTTAAAATTCAAAATTTTTCACTTTATTGGAAAATTGTCCTTTTTTTAATATTTTTTAATCTTACTAGATCAGAGTTTCAAGTTTTATAAAAAAAAAAAAAATATGCTCGCATGTAATGTTCATTTGTGGTTCGTATTGATGCGTAATTTATCTTCCTGTGATAAAATAACTGATAATACTGATCACGTTTAATTCATACTGATTTGATGATTTTCCAATCTTTGAATTTGAACACGATACTTCTATTGAAAAAATTCTGAATGATTTTAAATGTTTGCGAAATCCGCCATTTCGTATGCAATAATCTAATATTTACAACGATACGGCTCGCTTTTTCAGGGATTTCAGCTATGGATTCGTAAACAGGATGTTTTCTCGGTTATTATCGAATACAGTGCACGTATCCTCTGCATTTCGAATAAATTATTGGCGCGGCAGTAGTCCGAAGATTATCGTTCAATGATTCCATAAAAATGTTGAAACAATAAAACAATGTTTAAAAGAAGGATTTTTAACGATTGAAAAGTCAAGATTTTCATTTTTTCCTATATATTGCGTCAACGTGGTACGATGGGATAATGTTTGCTCTAATAAGTTTGCTCTAACGCTATTGTACATCTTATCTACGTCGTTACGTACTTGTTTAACGATAAAAACAATCAACTAAATATAGGAAATAAGAAATAAACAATATACATACGCACATTTTTTTCGTCAATTTTCTGAATATTCATGTTTCGTATCTTTTGACAATTGGCGCACGTTGTAGATATAACGGAAAAAAGAAAGTGTCTCTCTCATCGGTCGATAATTTAATAACAAACTAAAATATATTTCGCTGTATTCTTCATGGACTGAACATTGATGTAAATGTATCATCATGCTTCGTACACTATGCTTACGCCTCTATGTGCTAAGATTAAGTAGAAACGTAATGTACCGGCACGTAAGTAGAAACGTCCAATCTTTGTCAGACCACTATATTTATTTACTGATACAGTCGATACATTTGTTACAGATATTGTCAAATGAAAATTATATTTTATACTTACAATTAGACACATATTTTTTGAAAAAAAGAAAAAATTGTTCAGCTAATATCACTCTGAAATGTAAAACATAACGTTATATCTGCGTGAGATTATTAAACTCGGGAATTGATAATTGTTACAAATATGTGACCTGATACTCGTGTTTCGGTAATTAATAAACAATCTAATAATTTACTGACAGTTGTTATAAATAACACCATGACAATTTTATCAATTACAAAGTATCAAATGATCGTAGCAATTAAGTATTAATTTATGACGATGTATCGATAAAATACAACAGTGCAAAATACAGCAAGTACGCAAAATAAAATGCTCTAAATTCTTGTTTTTCTTTTGAATGTCCAAAATATAGTACGTGAATTCTCCTGATCGATCATAGAGCTTCTCCCACGGTATTCGGATACCTTTCTTAGCCACATCCCAACACATCTTCGTTCGTCCTTAATCGTTCCTCCTTTATCCGCCATTCTCTTCCGTCTCGCTCAACCTTACCATTCACCACGACTCTCGAAACTATTTTACACGTCCGCATCGGTGGCACTGGCGCAGACTCGTTCCTTTCCGTTCAAGCGACTTCCTTAATCCGATTAACGTACAAATATTCGCACAAATATGCGAATATAGGCTTGACAAAGAGCTTCGAACGCTCGCCTCGCGACAACGCGGCGATGCAATTTCAAGGTTTCCCGGATCCGTTTCACCGCGTATTAAACCCACGAGGAAGGCGCACCGTCGAATTGTCGCGGACGAGATATTGCGGCAAGGAATCAGGCTACCGTCTTCTAAATAAGATTCCGAAGAATAGAAAACGTTCGGTGGTGGTGTGCAGGAGCGGTGTGTGTTAGGTTTTGCGGCATTCCCGTTGACACCGGGGCTGCGCGAGCGTGTTGCCAAGAGACACGTGAACCAGACGGTTATATCACGATTTTTATTGAAGATTTCGAGGCAACGCTCACGCGACGCACCGACAATGTTCATATCGTTTTGATGATCTGGCGTTGGTCGCATTCTCGTCACGCTACGATTGAAACGACTCGCGGAGGACAGTGTTCTTTTCCGCGTTGTCTTCCCGACCTTTCCAGCTTCGCAAGTTTCCTCTGAATAAAATATTATTCGTATTTCGCACGCAGTGGATAAACCAATGGCACAATGTACGAATTTCGAAAGAATTTCGCTTGGATTTGAGTGGTTTTCTGTCTGTTAAAAACAATTTATTATTAGATTAATTATCTAAAGTTATTGTTGAAGTTATTAGAATTAATACTATCAAGTAATGTTATTCTAATTTGAATTTATTTTATCACTGAAAGTGATTTTAGCGGGGGTAACCCAGAAAATTGGGCCTCTTCTCTCTAGATGCAACGCTAATGCAACGAAAATTAACGATTGGTTGATTTGGGTCACGTGATTCGTGAGGGGGCGTGGGATAAACCTCGAATGGGAGTGGCGTTATCTAATACTGAGCGATCGTGCCTGTAATTTGTTTTGTGTCGATTCGAATGTTTGCACATCGATAAAATTTATGGCAAAAAAGTCATCTTCATTTCTTAGTCAGACCAGTTGCTTCTGGGCCTTTCAGTGAGACGAATTGTACTGGGTTACAAGTCGTGCAGTTTTTTTATATTATATTATTTTATATTGCTATTATTGTTGGAGTTTATTTGTCAATTGTTTCTCTAATATAATTTGAGTGGTTATTATTTCTAAATATTTCTAAATTACGTAATTATTTATATCGTTATTATTTTTTATTTTCATAATATTAATTATCATATTGTTCATTAATATTATGAATAGATGATTATCAATTATTAGAATGATATTATTAATATTGTTGGAATAATTGTTAAATGTTATCATTATTAAAGATACAATAGATAACAATAAATAATCTCTAGAAATTTCGTGACTTTATAGGGAAAAATATTTTAATTCCAGCGGCAGATGTTTCTTTTATGCAGTCAGTTTCTTTCATGCGTTAGTTATTTACAATTTTTTTTTTATTGCGCGTTATTCAACAACGTGTCGATACAACGTGTGAAATATTCGAAATCGTATTGCTCGTTAAACGCTTTTCACGCTACTTGATACGGTTAACAAGATTAATTTTCAGAAACTAGAAACCTGATGGAATGTAACTGTTATTGATTTTTGAAGTGATATTTCCGAACGAATAAATAATGCGCGATATCATTCATCTGCGTTTTACAATTCTGAAACACCGGTTTAACTCGCCCACGAATAAATCGCACGCGTGTATGTACCTATATATTACGTGTGTATGTGTATTTTTCACGAGAAACAATATTACAGCGCGCATCGCCGATATAATGTTATTTATGAATTTTATTGCCGACGATTAATTCCGATTTACATGCCAGCACGCCAGCAACGTTATTTACATATCGTTCGCATCTCGCGAATAATAATAGTTTTCTTAAATTTAGATGGGAATCGTGAGAGAGACGTTATTCTTTTTTTTCTTTTCTTTCTTTCTCCACCCCGGATGCGCGGATCAACGCGTCTGACCCCACGTATACGACAGAATTTTCGGAAATTGTCGCCAGAGAAAAAGGGGCACGTACACATAGCTTTAATGGCCGTAACAGGAGGAAAATGCTCTTTTTTGCGAAACGTTTCCACACAGGACAGCAGATATGAGTCAGATAAATCTGGAACGTCGGTGTTTAACACACACCGTAAAGATGAATCAGGGGGGGTTAACGTCACTGTGGCACGTACGAGAAGCGTTACCGGAGCATTCGGAATCTAAATATTACCTCGCTTATACCTTGAATGTTGAACGAGATGAAAAAAAAAAGACGTAGGGAATATTTGACATTTGTAATTTTTACTTTGTAGCGTAGTAACGAGTCTAATGTGCTCGTAATTTAATTGTTTTAATTCAGTTTCAATTGAAAGATTCGAAAATAGTGATGAAATCCGAGACACCAAATTGCTGAAATCTTTCTATTTAATATTCCAACTGGTAATAAGTATAAAAGATGTATCGAAATTTGTTCTATGAAGTATGTATACATACTTTACAACTTTTAATCTTGGAATTTTTATGTTTAATAATTTGATTTCATATTGCCGTTGAAGTCGGTACATTTTCTATTCATATTTCATTTGAGCATCTTTACTTCTGAAACGAAGTATTAAAACAAATTTTCTCCGTTTCTGTTAATACAAATATCCATAAAATTTTAAATAAATCCGATTAATTATTCCATATAATTAATCCACGTTATTAAGAGTTAACAAAATTGTAACGATCCAATGATTCAATAAAAATGACTTGACAGATTATGAAACCAACACTTAATTGAATAAAACTCAGTGCATAAAATCAAGAAACTCACGTACCTGATCTCGTACTTCTATTTTCACATTGCCAATTTCTACATTGCGATCGTTTAAAACTGACTGTGAGAGTAAATTTCTCCATCAATTTCACCCGGACTCCGATGATCGCGGTTCGTTAAGACAATTTGTCAGCCGCGGCCACGGTCAGAGTCCGTCGCGATCATTAAAACAGGATGGTATATCGCGCTCGTTGCCAGGGACGAGACGAGACGAGAAAACTGTAACTATCTGACCGTGTAAGGGAAATAGATAAACGATGGTGGTTACGTCACCCCGAGGGTTGGCTTCGTCACGTTGCTAGCTGGAACGGATGTAATGTTAGCGCGATAGGGATGGGATATAGTAGGGTTATATAGCTATTTGCCGAGGGCAAGAAACGATGGGATGGAAAAGGGTATGAGAGCTTAACTTTGCCTCCTTATTTCCCAACAGACTTGCCTGCTCTGCCCTCTTGCCCTCGCCCATCTTACGAACATTCCTCTTCTTGCATCTCATCCTTGTACTCTAGTACGCGCGCGGTCGCCGCTACCTATCGCGCTCTATGATTTACAACCAGCGATGCTCATCTCGCAAACAGAGAGACCGCGGCACTCGCCGCGAAGATTCTTTCTTTCTCCTTCCAATGTCGTTCTCTGAAATTTCGTCCCACTTGTTTATACAAAGTCACGTTTAATTTTATGGTTACTAATTCTGTCGTTTACTAAATTATAATAATAAAAAGTTACGAAATGATATTTAATAGTATGAAAGAATTTTCTATCAATTTTTTTAAATTTTTCTTATTATATTTTTACATTCGTTTTATTTCAGTTCATCACTGTAATATTTTTAAGTTATATTCATTTAGAAGACGAGTGTTTGTTTGTTAATTACTTGAAAAAATTAAGTCTATGTTTCAGTACTATATATAATGAACGAGCTTTTAAGTTCGAATCTTAAAATTTATTCATTTAAAGTCATACCTACGTATTTTACAGCTGTTGGTGTATCTGTTTATGCTGAACTTGAACTTTGTGCAAAAATATATAAAACAGTACTCGTAACAATATTTAATAATTAAAGAAATTGGCTACCTACGTTTCCAGTTTAAATTAAATTTGTTACACTATGTTTAAAACAATTTACTACCTTTATTATTCATATTTTTTTAAATTATATTGTATATATTTTTATATTTTTGTTACATATCATTATGTTTGTACCAAATGATAATTTTTCTTTCTTGTTGGAAACATTTCTTTTGTTTCCAACCAATGTCATTCTCTGCAATTGCCACGTTTCGCCACATTGTACCGAACAGACGCAACGATCCTATGGAAAACATTCTGAATAGATGAAAAGAACATCCGCGAAATCATAGAAATCGTTGCTACTATATCGCATTTTGTTCGTCGAGAAGTTACTCTAAGCGCTCGTCCTTTTTATAGCGCACAATCCAGATCGTTGAAACGCTGTTTGGCTAAAGCTTTTAGAGACGATTCAAAAAACCTATTCTGTTCCCTGAGCTTGTTTCTCTCTGTCTTGTAAAAGTCACAGGTGAACCGTACAGTTTTTCGCTGAAAAAGATTCTAAGTGCTGCTTTTAAGCTTTGAAAAATCATTCGAAAAAACATCCTGCTGACGGACAGCGCGTCTTCGTTGCCTAAATACCATCAATGGATCTGTATTGGAACAAATATACAAACTGGCGATGTATAGTTGTTTAAAATTTAATAACTAGGATCATTGCATATTGAATATAATTGAAATAATATTTCTGGGAGTACGACGAATATTCTGCGAATACAACGTGTTTTGTCAATTATCACATCAAATTCGAATGCACTCTTTATAAACGAAACTTTGACATAACAAAGTATATACTGGAGATGATTATTCATGTGAAAAAACATCAATTAGAATGTATATAAATACGAAAAGTTATTAACAACTAAACTAATCGATTAAAGATTTTAATTGTAACAATTTCAACGAAGATACAACGTAGCAAATCTAATAAGTTGAATTTCGTAATATTAATTTCATTAGTATTATTTCCAAACAAAAAAAAAAGTGTCAAAATGTTATTTTCAAAAAACAGAGTGAAAACGTTGAAACACGTTTATTAAGAATATCGAATTTCACCCACAGCGGTCAGATATAGTAATGACAATCGCTCGCTGGTAGAGAACTATTTTTCAGAGAGTAATTATTGATTAACCCCGGCACGCGCGGGTATGCACGAATCTCGCTTATTTGTGGAAGAATTTCATTAGAACCATTTGGGGCATAATTAATTATATTCCAGTAGAGGAATATTGCGTAATTAATGGTAACGAATACGCGATGGTCGATAATGTTAACTAAAATAGATAACTTTAATTCGCTCGTACTACTTGCTCGTAAATTATCGTCGACGTAATCGTTAATATTTCTCGTGTTGTTTCCGCGATAAAAATATCAATGGTCGAAATATTTGGATTTTTTAAGTACATCGTGTAAAGCGCTTGATTTCATAAAATCTTTGTTGTAACGTTATATTCATTGTCAGTCGTAAACTTGATATTCACCGTTATGGTAGAAGCTTATTTGGTTTTTTTTCATTTTCACTGTAAATATAATACTTTTGTATTTTTTACATTATATACTCGAGTCTTGATATCTTATTTATATTCTTTTATTCTTTTTATTTTCACATAATTCTGTACCTTTTATTTTCATATTTCTTTACTTTTTAATTTGAGACAGTTGCAAAACCACTTGGTTTTATGCCGATAATTAAATATATCACGTGCGATTGTTTGAGAATTTGTGAAATTTTCCATTATCTCATTATGTCTCTAATACTGCAAAGGAAAATTCATTTCTATTTAATTTAACTTGATTTTAATTTATTTCTATTTAAATTTAATTTAAGAATTTGGTAGATTTGAAATTTACCAACTTGAAAGCTGAGAGTCTATTCCGGAAAGGATTAAAACTATAAAAAAAAAGAAACATTTTAAAAGCTTGCATCATTATTATCTGTTTTTATTTTCGTTATTTCAGTTTCGTCTTTTATCGGAAACTATAAACAGAGTTTTTAAGCAATTTCTCCACCTAGATCGTTTAACGCTCGAATAATCTACATGACCCGACACGAGAAACGCACACAGTTTTTAAATATTCGATCTCAGCGTCCAACACAATTTCACAACCTTTGTACGAAAGGAAGAAGGAAAAGAGATCGAACGCGATGAAAAAAACTGCTCGACTTGTACCCCAGTACGACTCGTCTCACTGAAAGGCCCAGAAGCAACTGTTTTGACGAGGAAATGAAGACGACTTTTTTGCCATAAAATTTTATTAATACGCAAACATTTGAATAGATACAAAACAAATTATAGGCACTATCGCTCAGTACCAGACAATGCCACTCCTACTCGAGGTCTACCCCACGCCCCCTCGCGAATCACGTGACCCAAATCAACCAATCGCTAATTTTCGTTGCATCAGCGTTGCACCTGAAGAGGCCCGATTTTCTGCGCGTTGGCGCAACAGCCGCTAATGCGTTCCGTATGTACGACCCGCATCCACCGTAGAAAAGATTTAACATTTAAATGTATGCATTGCCTTACCGCCTAAAAGGCGCTCGACGGAACGTAGTATTTTAGTTGAGAGCACCTAGGCGCCACGCCACTAGTTGCTAAGTGCAAATAGTCAGCTACCGGCGAGCCGGGGCTCCGAGGTCCCAGACTTATTTCACGGTAGAACGAAGGCAAGATACCTCGGGACGCACGGGAATTCCAAATCCAGATCCGGGAATCCTTCCGCGAATCCATTGTTGAGTGACCTCGTCGCCGCCCTCTTATTCTCCGCTGTCAACTCCCGCGCCGCTTATCTCGTCAGATGTGACCACCTGCTCTGTCTACCTGCGCGCGCCTAATGAATACAAATCGCCCGTTTGAAGTTGAAACCCGGCTGACGAACGAAACTGTTCAGCCATTCCATAAATACCTCTTCAATTCATTTCGCGCGGCGAATGATTTATTCAACGATTTACCTCCGCGCACGGCGTTGCTGTACGTCTCTTCTCAGCGGTAAACGGTGAATTTAATTTAGTTTCTCCGGCAGCTAGTCGTAGTATCCGATTCCTCATTGTCTTCGTATTATAGGAATAATATTGTTGTTGCTCGTAATAATTCCATTTAGCCGCGTTATTAATCACGGTGGGATAACGGTGTTCTCTCGCGTTGTCGAGTTTATGAGTTTGGTCGACTTTGGTAGAGTTCGAATAATTACTTGGAATCGTTGTTTTTAAGAAAGAACGATGGATACGTGTATTTTATATATTTGAAATAAACATATTACGGAGTATACGTACGTATAAAGTAGTATTCAAGTATATTTACTATTTCTATTTGGACTGATACCTATATTTCGAGTATTAAAAATTTTTGAGCAGTATTAAATATCTTTTTTGAAGAATAGAATTAATTTGTTTATTCTTAGGATACATACACAAAGTATCACTTCAAACAGTTGCAACTTGAGCAAATTATACAAAATGAGCAATTGCACAAAGGTCTTTAAAATAAAATCGAAATCTAACTGGACGCGAGTTTGGATCATAGGAGCTACACTTTACTTTCTTTTGGAAGAAACTGAATAAAAAAATAAAAATTTAACTAAAACTAAATGCAAAAAGACTGAACAAAAAGGATGAATCCGAAGTAATTGAAATTGCTATCCTTCTCAAGATATTGTATTAAAAATAAGTATGTATTATTAATGAAGAGTAATTGCTTATGGAGAATATAACGTGTGGAACAAATTATAAAAAACTATTTTTATAATTATACAAATTTTTTAAGTAATTGCAATTCGTAGATATACGATCATTTATCGGTATCTTCTTTCCTACGTTATTTTATATTTTAGTACATACAATAATAATTAATTGTGCTTTAAATTCTTTATCATTGATACGCGTACAAACCAATAATGACGAAACTTGATCATCATTCAACAGTCGTTCGTAGCAACGCAGTAAATATGAACAATTTGTGAAATCTTGCACGGCGGTCGTGTAAGTTTCAGTGTTTACTACTTAAATTCGTGATACCATCGATCGGGGTAAATCACAGACGACGCGTGATCAAATCCGTGTACGTGTCGTAACTTCCGGCCGGGTCTAGCCGGCCCATCGTGGATGTAACTGCTCGACCGTGCTTCTCGTGGATTTTTTCACTTTCGATCACGTCGACAGAGCTCCGCACCCTATCCGTCGCAACCCGTCCCCCTCTGCGCTGGCAAAATGCACGGATGCCGAGCGCGAAATGCGACACTGCGGGTGTCGGATTCTCGCAGCAGATTTTACGTATAAATCGTTTTTTGACTGGCACCGACACCCACCGGTTGGATACCGTGCGGACTTTCGATTCCGCGGCGTAACTTAATCACGTAGATAAAATTCTGGATATCGCGATACCTGATGATACGCTCTGAGACAGGAGGCGGGCAGGAGGGGGTAGGAGGCGGGGTGAAAACATCAGGCGCGACAAAATACAGTTGAAAGGTTACACGATCGCTCGATCCACCCAGTTATAGGAAAGCCTTGACTGGTCGACAAAGCGTAACTGCACTCTCAAAAGGATGCCTTCGGTGTATACGTGTGTATAATACGTCCGCTTGTGTACGTGCACGTGTGCATTGCACCACTCGAACGGATCGATTTCTCGTGTCACTTCTCTCGTTCGTCTCTTCTTTTTTCTTTTTTTTTTTTTTTTTTCTTTTCTTTTTCGTATAATTATATTTTTCACGCGCTCCGTTCTTACCGATGCGCCGGCGATATACATACAGCTTGATTGAAAATCCAACACGGTTTCTGTTGGGAATGCTCGACATGACGATTGTTCCGCGAAATATAATATTTTACGCAGGCGTGATATTTCAATTTTTAAAAAATACCAGGTCATAATAAATAATAATATATAAAATGCTAGGTCATAATAAAAGTGGAGGGAAAGCAAATCTTTCGTTTGTTTGTAGATATGTTATTAAAAATTCTTTTGTTGATATTCATCCTATTTTAATTGTAAAACTGACGATTTTTATACAAATTTGTATTTCTGAGAATGTAATTAAAAATAGATAGAACCACAGTAGAAAATTGTCTCGTTACTAATACATAAATACTCTCATTTAATCATTATGAATAGTTGACAAGATTGATAAGATTGAAAAGAATCTTGAAATTAATAATATTAATCACATTTCCATTTCGATATCGTTAATTTTAATTTAAACATAAACTTTAAACATAAATTTTATTAAACCTTATTATTGTTATTTGTTTTATCGTACAGACGAATGCATTTCACTTAAAAATTTTAAAAAAGAAACAACATTCTCCGACTAAATAGATATTCCGATATATATACTCAAATAGTAATTACTCATGTTTAAAATTGAAAGTTATAATCATAATATTTTCAATTTTGTTTTCAATTCCAAAGGACAAAGAATACTATACAAGAAAATTTTAAAGGAGAGTGTACACTGTTGTGTACTACTTACCTTGACAATTCAATTAATCGTTCTATCAACTACTCTTTTTCCTATTAAAGAAATTATGAGATCTACGCAGTGTAATTGAAAGTGCTCAGAGATATTCCAATCACGCGTTTCGCTTGTTTCTGATTCGTTTGTAATTGATTCATAAAACAAGTAGATGATACGAGGAACAAAAGAGAAACTAATCGATCACACGAGCCAGACGTTTAATCCAGCATTTTAGAGTAGCACGACAGCTTTGCTCGTTTCTCATTGCTGTTTTGCAGACTAGATAGCAAAAAGTTTATGGCGTGCCACTGGAACAATATACGTAGGTACTATTGAGACTGCTGGCTGGTAGGCGTTTATTCGCTAGAATATTGCGTGTGAATATAATTTCCTTTCTATATAATTTTATTACAAATAACACTGTTCAGTTATCGCATATGTTACACATCTATGTAAATGTTTATTATTCTTTTGCGTGCAGAGGTATAGAAAATTTAATTGATTACGTGCCTCTGTACCCTTTCATTTACATTTAAATTAAGCAAGGGTTTAAAAAATAAATTACATATGCCCCTGTGAAAAGCATAATTACGCCCTGCTATTTATGCTACGAAGGTGTATTGATTGAGGGCAGAATATATTTTTCAATATCTAGTATATTTTTATTTTTCGAGGGATTTAAGTTTACATTAATTGCAATGCATAAACGTTACGCATAATTCAAATGAATGTATCATTACAATTCAAATATATTTCGAAGAATGAAATTAATTTAAAAACGTATCTTTTACTGTATAAAATCTTCTTGAGCCATACTTGTTTTATTTGATACTTGTCAAAATCTAAAGAAAGTGTCATTTATTACGGATCAGCACTCTTTGAACATCAAATCATTTAGTATATTTAACCACATTTTGATCGCATACTTTTTGAACGAGAAATTATTATTCCACTAGCTAGTATTCTTTGGACTCGAGAGTCTAAGTCGTTATATCAACTGATTTCAATGCTGCATGTGTGATCAGTTTTAGAAGTTTCGAATACTTTTTTGTAACCTAACATACAACGCATTTATTAATTCAAAAATGTGTCTACCAGAGCCAATCAAACAATGATTTAGTAGTATATTATCGCTCAATTAGTTCTCGGTTCTTATGCACACGGTTTGGTCGGTGCGTCGAAAGATAAAAGAAGGGAAGCACGAATCGATTTGAAAAGCCGACAGCGAGACGTTTAATCTACCATTTTAGTCGAGCATGACAGGTTCGCTCGTTTCTCACTGCCATTTCATAGTCAGTGACAAAAACTTTATAGCGTGGCGCTAAACAGTGACACGTACCAAAGAAGATTGCATTCGGTGTCGTGGCAAACTCTATTTAGTAATAGACGTTTTCACGTTTATTTAGAGGACCGAACAGAGCGCAATTTAAAGCCATTTAAACCACGTTTATTTTATAATTATTTTACAGACGGAATTTTTATGCATTCGGATTACGAAAAGAAGCATAAAATGCCCACAATGTGCATAAAGATGTAAAAAATGTTCAAATTATAGTAATAACATTGAACAGTGCAATCGTGAAGATATAATTTTAAAGAAATGGCACCTAAATGGCAAATTATTTATGGCATTTATTATCAAAAATAATTATATTACGTTTATATTGTGTTTCATGGTGCGCCTTTATTATTTGTCGCAGCTGAGAAATATTTTGCACTTTCTGCAATTTCCTACGTACAAACAGTACACAGCTCATCTACTTATTGCCAGTGGCACAAAGGATGAAAATTTAAAGAGTAACGTTCCGATGCTCTTTCTGTTTGTTTGCTTCAACTTCATATCTGTTTTGTACCTTTGCTGTTATCTTCAGTAATACTATCGTTTGTTGTTGTTAAGTTACAAACGCTGTAATAACCATTCTTGAAGTCGTATTAATATTCTACGTATTTATTTAAAAAATATTTATATTTATTTAAAGAAAATTCGTGTTAGTTTTAAAACACAAATATAACCAGAGGAAGTTATCATTGACCTTACTACTTGCTCTTGTTATCATCAGAATAAATTAAATAGAATTATGAAAATTTTCACTCTTACCATTTCTACAATAATTAAAGCTCTTGAAAATCTACATTTAAAAAAATATTCTTTTACTTATTATTCCTATTGAATTTCTTATTTTACTACATCGTAATAAGTAACTGCTAATAATGAATAAGTTCTAACATTTGTATCGTATACAAAGGGAATTGAAGTAATCCATTAGATGTTCGAGAGAACTAAATTGATTTCCAAAGAGTTTCTCTCAAAAGTGAAATCATTTTTGATTTTCGTCTTATTTTGAACCATATGCATCATCCAAATTAACGTGATTTATGGCCATCTCTGCATATTATATAACGTAGATTACACAAAATAATATAATAAACAGTATATATAAACTTTGTACAGAATAAAAACTATAACACGTATTAATAGTCACATTACTAATGCAGTTAGTAGTACTATTCACGATGCAATATACATTCGACTTTCACATACTTTTTACATACTTTCACAACTTTAAATTTTTCAATTTCCCATAAATGCATAAAAATCCACAGCCTGCTTGAACTCTAACGATAAGTATTTGCACGTCAAGAAGAAAGTGACCAAATTGATTTCACTGATCGTGGAAGGCAGCAGGGGTGACCGAAAACACACACACACACACATACACACACGCACGCACGCGCAACAGCCGTAAACCGGAAAAGGCCAGCTGAAACCCCAAAGGAGCCACGTTGATTTAGAAGTTATCGTTGATTTTTCGCGAAATAAGAGAAACAGCCAGGCGAAACTTTTCATTCGCTGCGAGACCCTATACATAACTAGCTGGTGTTCTCGTGGCGACATAACCGCGCCGATACACCGATAGCCCAATATACTTTGCTGGCTGGCTGCCGCTAGTCCCAAGGTAGCGATACCCGGACGAACGAAAACGAGCGGAGGGTGTTAAACGGGACCATTACCTCCAACCCGCTGCCATTATTGCTCATTTATCGGCGAAAGCCCGGTGAAACTATTGGCTATAGGCTTGCCGCGACACGACACTCTCACTCTCCTCCGACAGTTTCTGCTACCGTCGTTAAGATCTGCTACATCTTTCTTTCTTCCGCTTCTTCGGCGTTGACTCGCCTCGCCGATAATTACGTTAATTGCGTATTACCGTTCTCTTTCCGGTTCTTTTTCGTGTTAGAAATTCCCCCTAGCGAATGGCGATGAAAGAAATAGTCGACTGGAAGCGTCTTTGCTGCGAAGGTAATTTCTTTTTATCGCTAAAAGTGATTTTAGGTGCAACGCTAATGCAACGAAAATTAGCGATTGGTTGGTTTAGGTCACGTGATTCGTGAGGGGGCGTGGGCTAGACCTCGAATAGGAGTGGCGTTGTCTGGTACTGAGCGATCGCGCCTGTAATTTGTTTTCTATCGATTCAAATGCTTTTATCGATAAAATTTTATGGCAAAAAAGTCGTCTTCATTTCCTAGTCAGAACAGTTGCTTCTGGGCCTTTCAGTGAGACGAATACTGGATCGTACTGTGATACAAGTCGTGCAGTTTTTTTTATTTTTTTCTGTGGATGTGTATTTTAAGTTTCGTCTCTTTCGTGAGTTCTTTGGTGTCTGAATTGAAAAGATTGGTACTATTTATTAACAGATTGTGGATCTTGGGATGGAATTTTGTATCATTGCAAAGAAATGGAACTTTCAATAGTATAGAAATATTTCGTAAATATTTTTGTGTGCAATGTGTACTCTGTAAATGTCTCTACCACTAAATTTTAAAAAAATGCATAAATATTCGCTATTGATTGTAATTAATTAATGTTTTTTTTTGAGTTTAAGTTTCTAAATTTAGTTTCTGAGTTTAAGTTTCTAAATTTCTTAAAAATATATAAATATTCGCTGTTGATTGTAAAAAATTAATGTTTTTTTTTTGAGTTTAAGTTGATTTTTCTCGAGTATAAAATTGCAGAATATATAGGACAAGAATGACAAGTTTAATTTCAATGTTGGGCAAACATTTTTCTCAGGCTCAAAGATATATATATGAGTCTTTTAAAAATGAACGAACCTTCAAAATTTCTAAAGCTGTATCTGACATTATGATACAGTAATTGCATCGCTTTCTGTAAACTGTCAAGCGATAATCTCCTTTACTGAATTACGTTTAATTGAATGCACAAAGTTTGAACTCGCATTGAACAACCTGTATGCTTAGTTTGATTAATGTATCCCTTGATGATGTTTCAAGATATCAAGTTGTAGGGAAAATCCACACAGATTACGTTTCAACAGGTAGTTTATAAATACTTCCCAATGTTTTGATAATAATTCATCTTGTTGGATTTAATAGAATAACTATACGCATGTTTATTGAGTTAAATGAACGCAATTTATTTGAGATTACCAGTTCATTCAATTATTACACATATTACTACGTCTCTCGTTAATATATTAATTATTATTACTCGATAAAATATCAACGTGTAATTTACAAAATTTTTGCTCTGTTTAATTCCTTATTCCAGAAATAAAATTGATTTACCACTAGCTTTTTCTTTCTCCGTTGTTAAAAAATTTCTCAAATTTTTTAAATAAAGTGGAAGAATCATCAACAAGGATCGTGATTAAAGACAATTCGTCACTAATATGTTTCATTTTGCAAACTTCTGTAAGCAGCAAATTAATTTATAGCACAGTGTTAAATTTGTTTTTCTATTTTTATTTCATTAAAAACTTACTTGAGGGTTACTTCCTGTAGCCAGCAAGATTTCCTCAAAACAATAACTTGCAACGATTTTCTTAATCCTCAATTTTACCGAGGATATTTGTCACCGTAATTTATTTCTTGCTGCGAAATGTTGAATATTTTCCATTCAAGCGATACGAGTTCATCGAAAGCCTTTTTTATTCGTCGAAACGAACGTGAGCTCGGGATATAAAAATTCAGCGGAAAAAGTTGAGGCTGCTGGTAGTTCGTGTTGAACAAGATTCGGCAGAACGATTCGCACGGAGAAGTTGGACGTGTATATATTTAATTACTTCGAAAGCCGGGGAATAAATTTCAACGCGAAGAAATCGCGGTACAAGTTTCGCCGTTTCGTAAAACGGCGAGAGCTGTCTTCCTCTTTTTTTCTTTCTCTCCCCCTCTCCGCTGTAAAATGGGCTTTCGAGTTCCGTTTGAGGAGTTTCGAACGTTGGAGAGGTGACGACGATCTTCTCATTCGCTGCCTTTCAGAGCCGTTCAAACGTAACCTGTAGCACCGAAACCGATTTCACGATCGGAACTTTCGGAACTTCGCACTTGTAAACACGACCAAAGAGGATTAGAGGGAGTTCCAGTAGTATTTCCGCTTTGCGAATACGACACACAGGGTGTGTAACGCTGGGATTGCGTGCACCGCTCGACACGCCGCGATAAACGGTTCGAATACGCGTAAACTTGCCTTTCCATTGTACCCTGCCCTCAAGTGCTCCCTCGCACACGTGGACGATGTCATGCTCTTCGTTTCTCGAATCAGTTTCCATTAACGAGCATGCTAATGACACGTATCAACTCCGCCGCGCTCCTCCAATCCTGCTCGAGAAGATGTTGAACGTTTCAATCCGTTAACCGTGTACGAGAAGCGCGTTCGAGCGTTGAATTAAAATTTTCACGAAGAGCAGAAATTTGAAACGTCGTGGAAACGATTTCGTTTGCAGCGAACGAAGAAATTCATTTGCGAAAGAATTGCACGCATGGTGCATTGTTGCAGCGAGTGAAACGAGATTTATTTCGAGACAGAAAGTTTGCTCAATAATTATGCAATGTTTTTTAATTTGTTTCTTTTTCGTGCGCTCCATTTTTCTTGTTCTTTTTTAAATAAGAAAATTATCAATAATGTCGTTGCATGTAATCGTCATCTCTTGTGTCAATTTGATGAATTCTTGTAAAAATATCTTATTGTTGGTATTTTTCTATCGGAAGATGTGCAAATAATATGGGGCATTTTCAAGCCCCTTGTCTTTTAATTACTATTAAATTACATCACAATTATGCTCTCATTGCATCGTCTTTTTAAATTTAACTAGTGAAGGAACTAGAGGAAATCACGACATGAAACTTGTATCCACGTGAGAGTTTCACCCTATTTATCGTCAATAAAAGAAATTTACAATCTGAACTATTTATCTCATCGTTCGATACAATTTGAAAAATTATAATTTTAAATCCGATGGCAATCAAAATCTGTTGACTGAATGTTCCCTCATCCATGAAATGAGTATCAAAATTCCAGTCTTATCTCTCAAACGATTAACGACAGTCCTCCTCTCGTAAAGAAAGAAAGAAAGAAATTTCTTTGACTGTTCCACGATAGTCTCGTCCGTAAACGAGGAAACTTATGCAGTTTGCGGCATTTGCAGTTCGGCGGAGATTGTAGCTTAGCACGTTACACATACAGCACACCGAACGTACTACGATCCGCGACACGCACGTTCACTCGAATATTAGCGCACGCAAGCTTGCGAACGAGCAGGGTCCTACGCGAGTATGTACACGCCGTATGTAGGCCCGATAATTAACGAATATGCTAATCGGGCGAATAGAAAAGGAGGGGCCTATAATTAGCCCGCGGCGCGATACCAACGGTTTGCGTTAATTATTCAGTCCTTGTTCTTTGCGACCCCGCGGCCAACTGTAATTAATTTTCGAATGACGTGACTGCAAGGAGGTTGCATCTATTAGCGTTGTCGGTGGAACGGTGGTGACTTATGCGTCTGACAGGTGGCACGTTTCCCAAGGTGTCGATATCCAATCGTCGTGATCTGCAATTCATTACTTAATGAACTCGGTCGATCGACGCTCGTTGTTTCACTCGATCATCTCGGACAGTCCACTGGTCGATGAATTAGGAACATTATCATTTTCCGACGTTTTCGCGTGCTCCTGGTAAGCTTCAACGGTTTGGATCAAATTTAATTTAATTGCAAGTTTTATCGACTAAAACCTCTGAGAGCGTGTTGAATCATTCTGACGTGTTTTATAGTGGGACGAAGTTGTCGTTGATCTTACTACTTGCATCGTTACTCTTATTATTATCATCAGAGTTTCTTTTTTTATAGGTACCTTTATTATTTATTGATTAGTTTTTTAATCAGCGTAACGTTGTATCTGTTAAAATAATCAAACATTTATTTATTTATCCCTGTATCATTAATAATTTTTTCTGACAAAAAATTCAGCCCTCCAAGGATTATATATATAGGACATACTAAAGATCGTGGACTGTACTACCTTTTTATAATTATTGTTCAATTAATTGGGATTATTTCTTTTGTCAATTATAATTCAGTAATTAAATACAATTCACGGAAGTAAATATAATTCGATAAAACTGTAGCCTAGCTTTTATTCTTTAAACTTTCTTTCGACCATCTCTGCTACTTGAAATAATTCGAAAGTAGTAACAATTATAATAGCAAGGAAAATTATATCTATTTCATAACGTGTACAATGATGTGTACATTATTCGTGAAACGATATGATACAAAAACACTGATCATTTTATTTTTAAAATTATTTTAAAATGTCAATTATATCTATATAATTGAACTTGAACAGAATATTTACTTTGCGGATACTCGTAACCCGTCTGATTTATAAATTCGCAGACTTTCAACAGACAGTGTCTAAAGTCGATTAGGTTCGGCAACTGATCAGAGTGCAAGTCACTTCAGAGTGATCGTAATTTTATGGTTAATTTAACAATTTTACATAGTCGCTACATCAAACGGGAGCAGTTTCAGCCGATATTGTAACGTGTTAAACTTTAGTTGACGTTTATTGCTAAATAAATATCCGCGAGCGTTGTTTTACCTAGTAACACTATGCAGCTTGCAACGCTGTACACGCAAGCATAACGCTCATACAGTACATTAACCATGACTCGTACAGATGAGATCTGTATGTGTGTGTGCTACAGTTTAGTGATACGCACAAACTATCTACATAGAAATTTTCGTTTTCAAATACAAAACGTATCATTCGCATTAAATTTTCACGCGTGTTGTGCAAATGGATCACGAAAAAAGTGTATTGTGCTTGTTATGTTGTTATTGTTAGATAATTAGCGGTTCTATACACCTAAGTTTTCTGTTATAGTAGAATTTTCATTTTGAACTAAATTAGGATCTAACTGGAGGTTTGATTCACTCATTAAATATCACAACTGTTGTTGTATTTTATGTATGGATATATATTGCATTACATTTGAATATTTTATATATTCTATGCGTCTTTGTATATTTTTTGTACAATTTTTCATAAACGCATAAAACCCCACAGTCTGTTTATCAGTATTCTACCTGGAGTCATTTTTCCAAATTATATTTACGAAAATATGAATTTCACAAACTCTGAAAGTCCAATTACTTGTATATATACTTAATCATCTGTAATCGAGTAAAGTTTCAAACACGCGAATTCCAAGATCAATAAGCAATAAAAAAATCGACGAAACATTCGCTATAAAAGAAAATATGATATCGTCGTACAAATGTCAAATACGAGCGGTCAGTTCGTACATCAGCACTTACAAAGTATACGTATATATGTTCCGAGTATCGTAACCAACAGCGGCCGCTAATGTATGGAATTCAACGGTGACCGCCGATCCGCATTACGCGTGGACACGCGAGTTATTAATTCCCGGACGTGTAGACACGATGAATCCATTAAAGAATTTTCCTTTTTTTTCCTTCTTCATTTTAACCGCGGTCGATACTTTTCGATTAACTTCACGTGAAATGGAAGCCCGAGGGCAGCTAATGGTTTCTCCCTCTGCCGCGACATAAACTCGCGTAAAAAACGTACCCGATGGCTGACTTGTAGCGACTGCTCGAATATGGGTTCGTCGGAAGGGAGGGCGGGATGGAGAGAGAGGGGGAAAAAAATTAGGGTCCAGCGTTGGACTGCATAGCGAACGATTAGTCGGGGCGTAATTGCGCGTAAATAAAACGTAGCTTCCTTCTGGTTAACCGATCTCTCTCGACCAATCTCCCGGCTTGTCTGCTTTATCAGCCACGATAAAAACCTGCTCGGTTAATTTCCTTAACTCGGTTTTTGCGCGTGCAACTTAAGTAAACGATAACGCTCTCCACCCTGTCCACTTTTGCCAACGTTGTCCGCAGGTTCTTGAGCGAATTTCTTGGTTTTTTCTTTCCCTTTCCCGCAGCACGTCGGACGGTCCTAATTTTGCTTCCACGTGGATTTCATTTTTGCACGCTGTTGACGCTCCAAATGCAAATTAATACTCTGTGTAACGTTAAGTTACATCTGGATTTATTGAAGAAAATTGCGCGTTTGAATTAACAGATTGAATTTCCAAATTTGAAACTGATATTCATATCACTAGTTTTGCGTGGTATAACATTATTCGAAAGGAATTTATCTAGACTTTCTACGTCTGCTAGTTAACATTACATTTTACGTAAACTATATATTTATCAGATGAAATGTCAAAGTACACGTATCTCTAACATTGATTACTCAACATTTTATTTGATCGCAATTTTCTTCCCCTTTCTACATAACCTAATTGTAACATAACCTAACTGTAACATAACCTAACTGTAACATATGTCGACTATACATGTAATCACTATATATTATATTTATTCGGTATAAATACCAAAACTCGTATTTTTAAATTAATGTTTCAATATTAACATAATCTTTTTTTAATCTTAATATTAACATAATCTAACCTAACTGTAACACAACGTGCATGAACTACATTTTACAAAGACTAATTAAGAAAAAACAAAAACACGTGTCATCCTTCGTTTTAACATGGGAAAATACGTTTGTTCTCATGGAGACGAGACGAGTGCATTTATCATGGTCGTCACACGAACGGGAGAGCGCCGGACAGCGCGTATAACTTCTATCATTATTTCGATATTTATGGACGACTCGTTTCCAAAAGTGATCCGTCGCGTGTTTGCGTGAAAAACAGAGCAGAATTCGAACAGAACCGCGAACGTCCGCGGGAGCAGCAGCCGCCAATGACAACAAATTCGATTGTCCGGCTAATTGAAATGCACGCGAGTTTTAACAATATACTCATTAATGTTAATGCCACGTTAACAGCGTGGGATAATTTGGCGGTGACAAACAAAAGCGCGATTTCGCCAGCCAGCATTCGTCCTGGCAACGATCATCCGAGATATTTCATTACTTAACAGATTTTCGATGCTGAGATTAATATGCTAATGTCGCTACTAGTGTGACGCACTCGATACCGCGACGCGTTCATCTTGCGTCTGTAGCGAATAAATCGTGATTAGGAATCGTGAAAATTTGATTAGAAATGGGAATCGTATCGCGTGATAATCTAAATCTCTTAAAACGTTTTGTTTTGTGTCGTATAATATACTTGTTGATAGATGATTAACTACAACCAATACTTTAGTTGAAATTAGAAAGAAGCATTACACTGTCAATCGTATTTTGGCTTCTTTAATCATCACTCTACGTAAAACAGTAGAGTAACATGATCGAAAATTGAATAACGAATTTTTACTTGAATTTTGTAATATTTTCACAGAATGAGTTTTACAAAATCGACATCTGTCTTTGAAACTAATTAGTTTTCGATTATATTGTGAGAATTCAACGAAGAGGAAGAATGTTTCTACGTAAAGAAATAATGCAACTTCAAAATGCACATGTACTACATAAAAATAGTTGATCGTAAACTATTTATTTTCTTCTTCTATCGTCATTTACATTATTCCATTACATTGCGTTTCATTCTTGCAATTTCGAAGCGTCTGTTCAAAGAGTCTGCGTATCTGTGCGTGAAATAAGAGAAGGAAGAATATGAAAAACTGCACGACTTGTACCCAGTACGATTCGTCTCACTGAAAGGCCCAGAAACTCTGACTAGGAAATGAAGACAACTTTTTCACCATAAAATTTTATTGATACGAAACATTTGAATCGATACAAAACAAATTACAGGCGCGATCCCCACGCCCCCTCACGAATCACGTGACCCAAAACAACCAATCGCTAATTTTCGTTGCATCAGCGTTGCACCTGAAGAGTCCCGATTTTCTGGGTTACCCCCGCTAAAATCACTTTCAATGATAAAATGAAGAAAAAAGCGTAGAATCGAATACGGAAGAAAGGGAGAAAAGAGAGAGAGGTAGACGGCGGAATGATCAAACGTAAGCACGGTGTAATTCCAATTTCACGCACTAATCAGGCACGGCGAGTAATTGCTTTAATCCTGTCGATAATTTGTTCGAGTAATTAGTTCGAGTGTTGCCGTGCCGTTTGCCCAGGGATCGATCGACTTTTCACCACCTCTTCCTGCGAACGTTCCGTGCAATCGACGTCCGTCAAGGACAGTTCTTTGTCAACGTCGCGCGGTCCGCGCGTCGGTCTGACTAGTTTTGACGTTTACCACTTCGGATCACTAGCACACGGTTCATTCATCGGGACATTCTACGCGCGGACGCCAGTGTTACTCATTGTCAGTTTCTTTATCATTGTTGAAGTGAGCTCGAAGCGCTTTGATGAATAATAATTCCTGTTCTCTTCAGAAATGCAGCATCGATTATTATTACTGTTATTTTAGTAGTAATAATAATCGCAATAACAATGAACGAAAGAAACGTTAAATCACAGTGGCTCTTGACAAATGCACAATACAAAAGAACAACGGTTGACGATAACGTAAATTTTGTAAAATTAAATTAAACTGTTAAGTACGATGAATATTGAAGAAATATGCAAAATTTAAATTAAATTATAACGATTTAATTAGTGATTGTACCACGTAATTAAATTATTAATAAACAACGTTAGTTTAAAGAACCAAGAAGGAGAAATGAAATTATTATAGCACATTCACGTGACATTTATTTGCGAAATCATTTTTTTTCTTCCTTTTTTTTGGTTTATTGAAATAAATTCAATTTGCGTTGTTGTCTTCAAAACTGAATTTAATTTCACTTCTGCGTGATACAGTAGACAAAAGTAATTTCACGAGAAAGAAACGTTTTTACGATATAAATATAATATAACTTATTTGCAAATTTTTCTTCTTCCATTTGGTCCATCGCAAAAAATTACTATTCGATTATTTATTTTTCATTTTTGTCGAGATTTAAAACACGTACGTTCTGAAATTATTAAAACGAAATTCATCGAATTACTTTTAAATTTAAAATACCAACATTAAACGAGACTGATATTTCTCTCGTATTGCGGGCGACTTTCTCGACGAGTTTAATTGACATTCACTTTGACGTGCGATATAATAGTGCAAAAATATTTATATTGAAGTTAATTTCTTTCAGTTGCATTTAACCAATAGTTGCTGCTATTTTGATCGACAAATAATGATTATTTAGTCATGCGTTATAACAGTTTGTGATATCGAGTTATAAGTGCGTATAATAATTTATAATGTGTTAGTGAATTGCGATAGGTAGCTACACACATTTAGAACCGTGGTTGAGAGCAATTTCATTCGATGATATAGGAATTCTATACGTTCAAGTTAAATTATACGACGCAAATAAGCTACTATATCTATAAATTTTAGCTTTAGCTACGCGCTCAGTTGTCGGATAGGATATAACTACGACCTTCTGATTTCAGAGTTAAATCGTAAGCTCATACATCACAGTCGCATTCCATCCTCCTTCGGTCTACGCTCTGTCTCTTGTTCGAAAGGGTTTCTGCCCGATAATTCTCTCGCTGACAGCGATTAACGAAGTTCAGTTCGAAATCCTTTTCCCTTCAAGAAACACGAGTCACGATCCTATTTATGGAATGACATTGTTTTCAGCGATTAATTCTAATATATTAACAATGTTGATTAATCGCACAAATCTTTTACTCGAAAGAAAATGTAATTGCAATTTTGAAAGAGAGTACGATCGATCCTTGGAACGAATATTAGTGCAATGCAACACTTTCTTCTTTGCATCTGTGCAGATTTTAAAATTTTACACGTGGAGGAATTGTGTTCACAACTATCTGATTGTAACGTAATAATAATTATGATTAATAATTATTTTATTATCAAACTCGAAGCATTTTACTCCAATTCCAACAGTAGAGCCTAGATATGTCTCACTCTTTTCGATATTGGGCGACTTTCTACAAAAATATTGCGTGCAAAAATGCTCCAAGAATCTCTCTCGTTAATTCCACTAGAGCACTTTGCTCTTTAACGACTCGACAAAGGAGAAATACAACTCTCGTTGCAGCGTAACATGCGACATAAAACACGTGTTCGCGTGTCAAAGAAGAGGAAGAAAAACATCGCATTTACGGAAGCCAAAACGGAATGATTTATTTTACATATTCCTACATGATAATTGCCCTTCGAAACTCGTCGGAATTCCCGTTGCAATGCTTCCCCTTCGGCGGTAAAAAATCCTTGCCATCCTGGAAATCGCCAGACGTCTAGAACGATGGAACTCCATCTGATAAATCTGCGTCATTTACTCGGGACCTGGTTAATCCGAGGCAACGAAACGATTTCGGCGCTGATGCGAGGCTTTAGTTAAAGATTTAGATTAAACGCGAGTGAGACAGAGAGAGAGAGAGAGAGAAAAAAAAGAGTAATCGTCGGTCGGAAAGCCACGGGGGCAAGTTGTTGGCAAGTGTGGCGAATCGTGTCCGTCTGAAGGACAAAAGTTTCGCGTTTACGATGCACGATGCTGGATCATTTGTTTCTACTTACGTTCCGTCCACAACCGAGTGTATCCCGGTGTAACGCAATCGTTGCTGGGAACGTGTTGATACTGAAATTGCTTCGTTTAACGTTATGTCGTGGCGGTCATATCTGTTTTAACGATCGATTTAGCGCCTAATGCGCGTCAACTTCGACTCGCGTGCTTCAGTGACTTGCGACGAAGACGATGAATTTTCTTCTGATTCCATTTTATCTGTAACAACGTATAATTTTTTTTATTAATGTGTATTTGAGAGAATCTGTCAACATTTGTTTGGAGAAATTTGTGAAAAACACGGTTCTTTTTAAATATATATATATATTTTTTTGTTTGAACAGAAGGTTTTTATGCAAAATGGTACAGGCCATTAAATTTGTCGTTAAAAACACCAATTTCGTGAATTTACACGGTGCCTTCCTAAAATTCCCGAGATGTTTGACAAACTATGTTCCACGCCAAATTTGGGGGTAGCTTTCAACCCTCGACATTGCTGATAAGCAAAAAATACGGGTCAAATATTTTTTTTTCTTTTGCAGAACTACATTTATGCCAAATTTCATCAAAATCAGCGATTCACACTTATGTTCCTTTGTTAGAGTATTTCGTATTTTTTCTTTTTTTTATTAATTCTCAGAAACGATTATTGTATTATAAAACGTTGGAGTATCCTGTATAAAATCAGGTTTCTCCGGCAAATAATTTATAAATTGTTGCACAAGGCTTACGTATCCATCAATTGTTAAAATTGATGGCAGACATATCATTTGAACAATAAAAAATTTAAATAACAAAATTCAACGAGTATCGAACAAAGAAAATTTCATTGCAAACACTGAGAAATTGCTATAAATAATTGCTTTGTTTAAACGAGGGAAGAATTTTACTCGGGCTGCACAGCGCGAGAGCTAGTTAGTATGGCGAAACAAATCCCTCTCCGTAAAATATATCACAGTATGAATTTACACGTATTTTAGCACAGTATTAGTCTCATTAACATCATATCTACCGTCTGATATGCGCGTTTCATTTCGCGGAATGTTTGTTCACTGCGAAACCTTTAATCATAATTATACAATAAACAAATTTAATTAATTACTTTTCATAATTAAAATGTATCTAATATTAGGTTCAACGTTCAAGATGCTGCGCCATAATGAAAATACAGGGCCCCGAGGCTTAAAGCTCTTTTAATGAAATTCACATGTTGCCTGTTATTAACGATATACTTTGTTTACTGACAGCCGACATATGAAATTCCTGTTTTGAAACGAATTGTACGTACTTAATAACACATTGTTACACGTTGTTGTTTTAGATAGTGTTGTTGCAATTTCATGTTCGATAAAAGGAAATTTTAATTATTGCGACAGTAGAAACGTTTTGTATGAATTTCGGTTTGAAATTAGTAATTAATTAAATACTTTATGACCAGCCAAGTCGATTAAAATCGTACGTCTTGTACTGACAGGTTGATTACTTGCTAACAAACTTGTGAACGAAGAATAAAATTTATTTAACATACATGTATACAATCACTCAATATGAGTAATCTAATAATTTAATTTAATGTCAATATTATAATTGTGATACTAATTTAATAATATCAAGTGCAACGATATACGTGAATGTATTAGAAGCAGATTTTGTTTTTAAAAAGATAATATCAAAAACTTAGGTATTTTCCATTTTGCACGATTCTAGAATATTCACTGTATGTAAAATTTAGTACATTAACATGCACGTTTTACAAATTTATTTTTCTTCAATCATTTTCACGAAATGAATGTCAGTGATGTTAACGACTTTATAATTTGACTTTTACACTTTAAAGCGTCTATTTAAAATCTTGTTAACCGTTTTGGCGCCACGCAGCGCGATCGCGCTGTTCGCGTATTGCAGTGAAATGTGCCGCGATGTTTGGTCACAAATGAATGAACAAAGCGCTATCGCGCTGCATGGCACAATCGAACACGGATTTTTAAAAACCCCTGGCACTAAAACGGTTAATAAGAGGTTGAGCATTTTTACACAAAAGTGTACGTAGAAATCATAGAAAAAATACGTAACATTATAATCGTAGAAAACATAAGCACGCTCTACGATATATACCACAATCACAAAGAAATATTACTCAAAACTCTCAAAAGGAAAGCTAGCATCGTATCATTCGCCTCGTTTTACTCCCAGAATAAAAACGCTGCAACACGTCCATCCTCCCGCATCCAGGCGTGTTCATATTCACGCCGACTTGCATCAATAGTGCATCACCCGCGAACGATAGCGATCAAAACCGCGAAACTCTTGGCCACCTTCTCGCCACCCGTAGGTTGACCTACGAATTTCCTCGCAGCGTGCTAGCGCCAGCAAACGGCCAGACTATTATTTATCCCGGGGTCGCAGCCGTGAACACATATTTGTTTCTTCCCCGCGAGTCTTTCTCCGGGACGTGGCTCGCGAATTATTAATCAAATCAAGCAATAAGCGCGCCGGTATAAATAACGATAGCAGCGAGGGCTCGTGCCCAGGTTGGCTTACGATCTCCTCGTCGTCTCGTTCCTCTTTCCCTCTTTCTCTCTCTCTCTCGCTTTCGCTCGGCAAGCCGGCTTTCCACGATTCCGGTGGTCGGTTTCTAGCAAACGATATCACCGTAGGCGGGTTACGCGGCGGGCGAGGGTGATTTGTCGCAGCGGATATGAGAGCGGCGAATGCCCCTTTGGACGCAATATTATTTTAAACGATGATATAAGAGGGGCGCGTGGTGCCGCAGAAACCGCGCGTTCTAGCCCTTGCCACGTACAGGGTGTAACGCGCGAAATGAAAATCGTCGCACGTGTACGAGCCGTGGCGCCTGGCCTTCTCTCTTTGTCTCCTTCTCTCTGGCTCGCGCGTGTGGCGCGCCTCGCCCAAACAACGCTAAATCGGGGCTACGTTCCACGATGTCGCCCGCTTTCGCGCGTCGCCAAATTCTGGTCGCGTTCCGCGAAACGAGATCACCCGTTGCTCGTTCAACGAGCCTCGGCTGCGAATTTTATCACCGAAAGTGATTTTAGCGGGGGTAACCCAGAAATCGGGCCTCTTCGGGTGCAACGCTGATGCAACGAAAATTAGCGATTGGTTGATTTGGGTCACGTGATTCGCGAGGGGGCGTGGGATACACCTCGAGTAGGAGTGGCGTTGTCTGATACTGAGCCATCGCGCAAATGTGCTTCTTCTAAGAGAATATATATATATATAAAATAATGGAATTTATTATCTGTTTAATTTTTATTCAATTAATGGCTGTGTCTTTACAAAAATGATTCCATTTATTAAATTCCTTTATTCCTTTATTCGAAACATTATACAGCTGGTAGGATTGTGGATTCTTTGTAAACAGAAAGGGATTGCGATGTTATCGCTAAAGTAAACGGAAGAACTCGAAGTAGTTGTTTTAGATTGATCTCCAATGACTCAGCTTTCGTCATGAGAGGGCCGATAATAATGATTTCGGCGTGACTTGTTGTATTCAGATTTTCATTAATTAAGGAGATTAAAATAGAAAGTATTTATGATTGATTTCGAATGAACGAAGTAGGACAAATTTGTTTTGAAACTCTAGACTTCAATTTACACAGATTTATGGCCTGTCACTTTCTCCCTTTTACTTAATTAATCTCGCAGCACTATTTTCCGCAATAATGAACGCACGGCACGATGCAAAATATTTTGTACAATCTGTTAAATAAATGCCTGTACAAATGAATGCAGTGTATTTGATATTTTCTGAAATTTCGAAAATTATTCATAACTTGCCAATTTGTTAATTGAAGAGAATATCGATTAATCTGAAATTGTAATTATCACTTTGAACGATATTTTTGTATTCTCGATAGTAAAGTTCTTTCAACAATCCAAATGATTTATTCATAAATTAAATGTAATTGTAATTTATATAAAATAAATAAACATGTTATTTATTTTTATATATTTCTAGCTTCCTCCAATTTTCTGGATTATTCTTAAAAAATTTTCAAAAAATTTGTAACGTGTAACAAGTGTTTCAATACCAGGGGCATTAAAAGTCATAGTCAATCATAGATTCAGCGTTGAGGTGCCCCAAGGGTTCATCTAAACTATGACACGAGATAATTACTTGTAATTAGTGATGTATATGGTGCCAGGTGTTAAACGTTACACAAATTACAAAATAGGGACGTTGCACTAAATTAGTTCATCGTTTCAACACTATTTATACGCAATCAATAAATTTGATACAAGTTTTACTTTCTATTTACTGTAACATACGAATCATTATGAATGTTTATGTTCATCAATGAAGATACAATTGCATCATTTTCAGCTGGATACAGATAGTAACATATTATATTATAGAAAATTAATTATATAATTCAAACATGAATAATAGAAATTATAATAAAATGAAGAAAAATAATTTTTTGTTTTCTGAAATAAAAAATATGATACATGTTTGTTAGTCCAATTGAATATTACTTTGGGAGTTACATGTATTAAAGTTACTAATAAATTAAACGTATAATTTAATTGCGTTTTACTCTAATAAAATAACGTCTATATAATTACGAAATTTGTAATTTCTCGCTTAAGATAATTCTTATAATTAAATTCATTAAACATTTAAAATACGTGAAACATTAAATATAAGTAGATCTTAAGCTATACAAATAATGCTTGAAATACTGGTTTTAAACAATAAAACAAATTGAAAAAATCTTCATCCTCTCAATGTCATGAATAAATCTACACAATTTTTTCCGGTTTTTAATTTTCAATGACAATCGCCGCCGCAACCTAGAATTAAAAATGTATCACTTGGGAACGAAATGTTTTACTTTCGCGTGTAATTTCAATTGTTATTTTATATTTAATATTTGTATAACATTATAACTTTCATCAGATGCTTTGTTGCGACAAGATTTTAAATAATTAATTTTCCTGGATTTGAATAATTAATCCTGTTGAAGAAATAACAATACTGCTACGTATAAAAGTGTCTGTGAATAATATGATTCATTTATGTAAAAATATTAATTATAACGTAAGTTATACAAATAATTTAACTACTAAATTATAAGAATAAAAACGATATAAGATTAAAATAAACGATAAAAATTAAAAATAAATTCATGAAATGCTGTCGTTCAAAGTATATTATAGTTACGAATCATCACGCAAAGAGAAATTCATTTAATAAAACTAACTAGATTGCAGATTTTTATGCAATTGCACACAAGATCATCGCGAAGAAATCATTAAAACATTTAAAACATAGTTCTTTCTGTAACGTAAAATAATTTTCTACCGAGATTCTATTTTCAAATATTACATAGTCAAAAAAATACAAATTTTCGTGAAAATCCGCAATTTCTTAGTAAGATAATTACTTGTAAAATATATTTAAGACAATCTAAATATATTCCAAAAAATATATTTTTCTATATTACATTCTTAAATAAAAAAAAAAAAAATTCTATAAAAATTATCAGATGGTAAAACAATATAAAGAGTACGCGATTCGCACAATAGCGAATACATGTATAAAAAATCACAAGAAATATAGAACGATGCGTATTTAACTGGCGAGTGGATATCGAAGTTTCTTTCGGTCGCGTCGAATTCTGACCGCGTTCACTGAAACGAGAGTCGCCGCGTCCCGTTTGAATTCCAAGAGTTCGAATTCTTGCACCGGCGGAAGAAAGTTCGATTACAAAGCATCGGCCACCGTGTTATTTCCCAGCGCGTTGCGATCCCTTCTACTTATCGTGTGACTTTCCACCCGCCTATCGCGGGTAATGCCGATACAGCGAGTGGAATAAGTCAGCGAATACACGGACACAGGCGCACGGGTCGCGCGTCTCTGTCCCCCTTTCGGCGAAATTCCCGCCGTGTGCACGAGAGCGAAACAGCGCGCGACGAAACGAGAGACAGAAGCACGTCGATGCATGTCGAAACTCGTTTCGAGTCTTCTCGGCTAAATTATATCCCGGGTTCCTGTGATTTTGTGCCCCGAAACGAAAGTCGCCGGGCGACGAGCTCGGAAATGCCCGGCGTTACTCTGTTGCAGCGTTTCGTGCAGCGGGCCTCCAAGGAGGTCCTTCTGACATGGCAGCAGCATCTTTTCTGAACTATCGCCGCGTCCGAAATTATCGGCTTGGCAGCAATTCAACAGAAATGTATTATTAAGAGGCTGCGCTTGGCCGGCTACCAGCGGCGCAACTTCCAAAAAGAGAAGCCCGCCGGTGCTGCTTCCGGTGCTGGAGTTTCCTTCAAGGACTTCGCTAGCTTTTAATAGCTTCGTAGGAACAGGCGACGGTAATCGTGAATCGAATCTGAATAAGTGACACGGGTTAAATAGGAGTCTTCTTTTTTTGGGAGGGGAAGAGGGTGCAGAATATGGAAAAAAATATAAAAAATATAAATATAATTATAAAGTATAAAAATATAAATTAAAAGTCACATGGTTCATAGTTGGGAATATGCAGTAATGATAGTGAACCGAATTTGAAACACGTTCAATGTGCGATTGAACTGTTGTAAGTATAATTGTGTGATTTTACATTAATGCAACATTGCAATTCTTTTTCGTCAATTCATATTGTCATACTTTTTTTTAAATATTGAATCTATGAAGTGAAATTTCAAGGATTCGTTTCTAAACTTGGTTTTTTATGAAATTTATACATAATATTTTGTGAATATTCATAAAATGATATGCAATTTATTGTGATAAATCATTATCTTGTCCTGGAAATTCTCTTACAAGATAAAACATCAATTTTTTTTAGTTTTCGCATTGATGGATATTTTAGATATTTTCATTTTAATTGTGAAGAACTGCATTCCATTATCCTAATTATTGATACATTTCATCTATCGACAATAAATTCTATAATACTCTAAAATATTTTTGTAACAGGATATTTGTATGACAAAAATTTGATTCAATTCTGAGAAGGGAAAAAAAATTTATATTTTTAAACCATTATTAATATAGTAATATTAATAATTATTATGTGTGGATTATTTGGCACAACTAGAGAGATATAGTAATAAAATATAGTAATACGTTGATAACAGAATGAATAATTGGCGTATAAATAATTTGTAACAATAACTCATAGACTATTATCTATTATACATTGATAGAAAATATTAATATTTGCAATATAATATGTAATTGCTAATCGGATTAATTTGAAAGTGCAAGGATTGAAAAGCAGAAAATACAAATATAAATTTCTTTCATTGAGGCTCTTCAGATACTTTTTTTACACATATTTCACGTTCAAGTTGTGACGTATAGATTTTTAATATCAGCTTTTTCCATGACGCAGCATTTTTCAATAAGTAAACGGCGATAAGTAAAAATCAATATTTTACTTGTAACACAATTACCATTTTATCCCCTGCTTAAATATCACAATGATTTACAATAAAAACATTTCAAGGTACTTAAACGTTTCTCTCGTCTCATACCATGTTTTTATTTTATTAAAAAAAAAAAAAAATACAATACAAACGTAATATTTTTAATTTATTGGAATAAGACGGGAAATTTAATCTTATTTAAATAATCTCGTTGTGACGCAATTCTCACTTTATTCGCTATCTAACTACTACTTACAATTTCGAAATTAGAAAATAGAAAATTTAAGGACCGAGGAGTAATTATTACTGAATATCAATCTAGAATAAAAATGTTTCGAATCTAAAATGAATCTAAAATGTTTTCCTCATTTTTTACACTATATTTTTATTTAAAAGAAAACGAATAGGAAAATTTGACAATTTCGTTTCAAATAATTCTTTGATAAAAAAATCTTTTCTCATACTCTTTATTATTATACACTATTACTTCGAAGGAAATGTCAAAATTTTTGACTTTTAATCTAGTATACGACGTTTTAAAAAATTTTTTCATCTATTACACTAGAAGATGACAAAGAACTCAATGACCTTGTTTAAACCAAGTTCCTCGATAAGAACACGAACGAGTCACTTTTCACGTAACGCAACGGAATTCGAAAAAAAAAAGAAAAGAAAAAAGAAAATTAAATAATCGGTCGAACACGCGGCTGTGTAGCATGGCATTCATTAACGCTTGATAACCGCGTTAAATAAAACATTAAGGAACGAATGTTGCCGGCGCAAAATAAAGAACGTCAGGAGGAAATTCAACGGGCAAAATTTAACGAATTAAACGTTCGCGAAAAACTCTTCTCCTCTTGCAAAACGGCCTCTGCTGGCCGCGTACTTGCGCGCGCGCACGTTCACGTACACACGCTCGCAAATTGCATCCCTGTTCACCAACAAACTGCCCAAACTGGCTGGCCGCCGACCGGAAGTTTTAACCGGAAGCAGCCAGATGAACGCTGTGCGCGTGACTTACTTCGAATCACGCCAAATTGACTTTCTATCTAGCTACGGCGAGGTCTGACTGGTATCTTCTGCAAGGGAGGGAAAGATTGAGCTGGATGAGAAGGACGGACAAAGTGTACGCGTTGTACAGTGCGCGCGTACGTGACGAACACCGGTAGGTGTTCTCCTAATAAGGAAACGTGGTTTCCGATACCGAGCGACCGGCAAAACCTATGATACTTTGTTGTTTCGACTATCGCACGGAGATCTTTGGAGATTATGAATTTCTCGATTATAGATTGCGCGGCCGATACGCGAGAACATTTTGCGGATGATGGGAATTTCAAGTGAGATTTCACCCTCGACACAATTTGGAATTTTAGTTTGGTATACACACTTGGGAGCGTGATCATTTTTGTTTTTTTTTTATTATTATTATAGATGTGCTTTTAGTAATCGTTACTATACTGTACCTGCTCATTTTTTTTTCTTTTTGGAAATTTAAAAAAAATCCATAAATCCATAATGAAAATAACGTGATGAAATATTCAAAGTATAGTACTGTATTTTGGTCCTATATTTTCAAATTACATCTTCGTGAATTTTAAAAAATATGAACTATAATCGTGTTAACATTATATTTCAACTACATTCGTAAATTTTTTAATTAGTATTTATGTGAATATCTGCAGTTCTCGTTAAATCGAATTAAATGGATACTCATTGAACGTGAGACTATAGTACGTGGTTATAAAGATTTGCAAGTTTCTGATCAAATTTACGAAGACAGTAAGAAACATTATTTTATAAGTGTACATATGTATTACGTATACTTATGAAATCTTGGTAATTAATAACAAAATCTTTCAGACAAATGTGAATTTTTCAGTATTTATTTTAATTTCCACCATTTTTCCACTGCGTCTCTCAAATATTCTTTCGTCGAATCATATTCAATCATCTTTTTCATTAGTTTCATAACCAATTAATTAGTTCTTATTCAGACCTTGGTCGAACAAGGATACTTTGAATAATTAATCATTCCACACATAAGTCTGACTGAAATAATTAATGTGTTTAAAATTCCATTGCGTCGTGAAGCTAACATTAAATTGCAAAGAAATCGCGATTCTAAATGAATTTGAGAGAAACTTACTTTAATAAAATACGCATAAAATAGCAGTATAAATATATAAAAATATATTAATCAAATATTTCTTTCAATTACTCGTACTTTGTCATATTTCATGTCAAAGATGATACGATACATCTATATAAAAATATACAGAGTTATAATGTAATTTCTGACAGTCTCTAAATCAAATTTCAAAATATTTTACGTAACGCACAAGGTTTTTCTATGGTAAAAATTTCGAGTATTTTCAGTCAATTGTGATACAATGACACGATTATAAAATTTTTGTACGTTATAAATACTTTGACAAAAATTCAAATGATCGTTAAGAACAGTTTCAAAGTTGTAAAATTAATAATGCAAAAATATTCAGAAAGAAAAATACAAAAACGATTGAAGTGTTTGCAATTGAGATTCTATTTCAGTGTTAAATATTAGTGATGCCATTTGGCAACGTACCATATTTTCTAGTATATATATATAAATACATTTACTCTGAGTTAGAATATATTCCCACTATTTCGAATATTTCGCTATATGATCATTCGTATTGATGATTAAATGAATGCAGCACGCACACAACAAAATAAATTTATTATTCTAGCATATTATAATTCGAACGTCTCATTATTACTCAGTTGTTGCCTCGTTATGCATTTATATTCCAAGTTATAATTACGCTAAATTATTAAAGAAACGGTGCTGCCAATCACCGAGGCAATTTATTTCATTCCTGCAACAATTAACTTGCAATTCGTTTATGTTCTCTATGTCTGTCATATTCGTCTGTCATATTCTTTTTTCGAACAAAAAGAAAAGTTCTAAAAACATATTCCTACAAATAAATGAATAAATAGCTTGAAAAGTGATTGTTTAAATAACACGTCATCTTATCTGACTCGACGAAACAATCTCGCGTTAGTTCATTTGTTCAACAAGTAATAATATTATTTTATTACAGAAAGAAAAATAACTTTTTTTCTTAGCTTGATCTTTGTGCCTTTTCTACAAATAATTTCTCAAATGGGTGTGTTTGGAGATATCTAAGAACAAATAATCTAATCATTCACTGTTCACTTTATTTAAAGTTATATACGAAAATTCTCATTTATCTTCCAGATGAAGCATCTCGCAGTAAAATTATTCGTTATTTTACTCGCAAACACGATCGTATTTTTTCAAACAAGGATAAGAAATACGCTTCGTTATCTTTATCCTTATTTCGAATGAAATTTGCCCAATCCCGATTCCAGAATGCTCACGTTCACGTGTTCATCCGGTTCGTTATTCTAAAATGGCTGATCAAAATTTCTCGATTCCTTTCCTCTGTGTACTCTGTTATACACCGTAGTGTGTACGGTATTTAATTTGAAACAAGCTCGAGTTAACTCTGTTGTTACTGCAAGTTAATATGCAAAAGAGTTTCGAGCGAACGCGTGTGCATATTAATTAACTCCTTCGCAAGAGATGTTACCCCCCGGGTAAGGGTGAACGGAAGATATCCTAAGGCTGATTATAATTTCGCCGTTGAGTGAATTGCCTATGTAAAAATAGGCGCTCGCGTTCGTTCATTAATAGGATGTTGGTTCGTTAATTCCTAATTACCTAATGCCGTTTCACCGAGACGTTATCGAGCGTAATATTTCCTTGCAAATTTATAAATAACCGCGTGCACGTAACCTGCGTGTGCGTTCTCGTTTCCATGCGTGGGCAGCTTATCCTGAAATATCATCGCTTATAAACCGAAACCGGTTTTTTCGCTAAATTAAACGCCGATGCATCAACTGCGGATCGACATTCCCGATAATCAGTAGGTAACAAGCGCGTTAATTAACATTTATTTTAACGATAATAGGATCCGAATTACAATTCCGCGTGTGTGTGTATCGAGTTGCATCCGTTGTCTCGCGCAGCGGAATAAAAGCGTTGCAATAACAACAAACAACAAATTAAAATCATCAAATCGCCCGTGTAATAATCCATCGGTTTAAACGTGCACGACGGCCGAGTGGCACTCTCGCGAGTTTACGGCTCGTCGATTGAAGGGCACTTGCAGAGAAAAGGAAATCACCGGCACGCGATGAACGTCAAATTTTCCAAGAGGAAGGAGAAAGTTATTCAAGTTTGATTTATTTTGTAAAATCAAACGTGACCGAGAACACAATTTTTAGAGGAAAAAGAAAATTATTTGTAGGAAACTCGCTACGTGTGCGCTACGTTCCTGTTGTACCATTCTTATCTGTTTTTGTACAGAAAAGCATCAAATTTAACATGCTCTTTTTACTTTCGATACATTGCAAAAATTCACAGAGTGAAAAAAGTACTATACTGTACTATCTCTGGTGGTATTATTTGCACTATTTATTTCAAGAAAACGCTGGCATCTTTGGACTGAAAAATGTGACATTTCGTCCTTGTAGTATTTTACAGTATTCTTCAATTAGCATTTAAGTTAGTGGTAATCACTGGTAATTGCACTTACAATTAGCATTTCTATCGACACAATGACAATACTTTTTGACAAAAGAACGAAACTTTTGCAGTATCTTTTAGCTCATACCTACAGAGAGAAACGACAGTCGAAGAATCTTTGGAGAAGATGTCACAAGTGGCAAAAAATTGCAAAATTTCCTTCTCTTTTATCTATCAAAAACTATTATACTTGATAGAAACGCTATAGTGTGCAATGTGACGTCGCTAATAATTTTAAAAGACATCACACGAGACATGAAACATCGCCATAAAAGTTGAAACCAATTAAATTTAAATTAAAAACTGTGTTTTATCGTTGTTATTATTTTAATTGCAATTTAATTACTAGCGACAATAACTAGCGCAGTGTGTCCTACCTGGACTCTTCAATTAGCGATTTTATCTCTCTCCGAGAGTGGGGGTTAGGGGAGGGGGGGGAGGGGGCGATACGAAGGGACAAAGTTGAAAACGATTCTAATCACGGTAAAAGGTCTCGCGGGATTATCTCTCATCGCGAGCCGCTCCTTGGGAAATTTACCGTCAAAAGGATGGCTTCGAGGAACGTCACTTCGCGTTTTACGTCTCTTTCGTTCTCCCATTCGGGCGCGTGTATTTTCAACTTCAGCTTAACTTCTTACCGCGATGATCGTATCTGCAGTATCGCGAGCCGCCGGCGTACTTAACGAAACGAGAAAAAGCGAGCCAGTGTCGTCGCCGTTTCTGACCTCTTCTCGTTGCTCCGTGTCTTACGTCTGTCGGACAGCGGACTGCTGGTTTTACTTCACTCCCTCCCCCCTTTTTCGCCGACGTTTTTAGCGCCTCTGGTGTGGTTCCCGGCATTATACCCGGGAATAACGAAATTAAGCCGCGCGTACACTCGTGCACGAGCTGCCTAAATTACCCGCGGCACTCTTGCGCCAAGCATCCACCAACCACGTTCTCGTGGAACGCTTCGGTTCTTTCCGTTGGACGTAATAAAAGTTTATGCTATATACACGGGGCGAGGACTCCGGTTAGAGGGCCTCGAGATTTCTCGAGAACGTAATAACGCGTTGGAGCAAGAAAATTGGAATGGGACAATGTCGATTAAAAATTATTCACCTTTTAATATTATTTAATATTATTTATTATGTATCTTTTCGTTCTGTTAATTGTCACGGTTGAGTCTCGCGCATCCGCAATTAACAGGGGTTTGTTATTACAAAATCAATGTTACATCACAGAGTTCTGTTTGATACTAGAGCAATGAAAAGAAATTTCAAGGATTCGGTTAACACTTTTCGTCCCAAATATGAAAGTTAAAATTAATAATCTACAAAATTTATGTACTTTAAAGTGTACGGGTTAGGTTAGGTTTAGGTTAGATTTAGGTTAGGTTTAGGTATATCAATTACTCATAAATTATTTATTATGAAAAAATATTTCAAACGAGAGTCGTATATGTAGCGTTAAGAAAGTCGTTTGGTGTAATAATTAATTTTTTGTTGCCATGTTGTGTTTTTTTTTTATGTATTGTGTAATACTTGACTTTAAAATTTGACTCAAAGAAATATTACGAACAGTGCTGATTTTTCGATTCATATATCTTGATAATTTTTATTAATGTTTAATATTCTGTCGAATTACAAAGAGAAATAACAGCTTTTGTTTGAGACATATGAACAATAAATTTTGAATAATTTAAAGTTGATTGTATTTACATTGCTCTATCAAATATATCTAACATATATTTTTTAAAACATGGTATACTTTTCTAGTATTAATTTCTTCAATTTTCTTCCATCCATCACTGTAAATAGTCGATGCTTACCAAATCTGTTCATTATTCACAATTGTTGAGTTTAAAAATATTTTATCATTGTATCGTATTTCAATCGTATGTGATATTTTATAATAATTAATTTACCTTGTTGAAGCTTTGCATTTCTGACATTCTACTTTTTCGTAATCACGAGCATTTAACACACAAGTTAATATTGAATTCTCAACGTTCAATTACCTTACATAATTACTTTTTTCCACTGTATTGTTAAAAACACATTATACACAAAAAATACATTATTCATTGCGCAATGAAATTTAAATCATACCTGCGCACTTTATTCAATCCCATGCTGTTAAATAACAGATTCTTATTTGAAAGTCAAAATTACGTCATACATTTAAAGTTTATGAAAAAAAAAGAAGAGAAAAAAAGAAAAAGGAAACCAAACGTTCCACGATGCACGTCATCGCGTAATCATCTGCTAAATAATTGAACAGCGCGATAACAGTAATTAATTTACCACGGAAAAGTCAGTTCGCCCGCTCTTCCAATCGCTCCCCTTTCGCAACGCAACGTCCAACGTGTCGCGTATACTAATTTATAAATTCATGATACGTCAATTTCCCCCGGTTCTCCGTTGCAAAATGAAAAGATACACACGCGCGCGCGCGCGCTCGATGGACAAACTTATTAAAACAGCGGAAGATCAGATAGGACAGGACGTTATTACGCCCGAGCTTGATTATTTCCAAAAATGTCGCGCGCATCTGCCGACCGATAAAACAGAGCCAGCGGGGAAGAGAAAGGAGGGGGGGGGGGGGGGCTAGTATCGAGTGTAAACATTAACGTCGCTTATAAAGCAGCTCGTGAAGGGATGGGAGGGAGAGGAGGAGGAAGAGGAGGAGGAGGAGGAGGTATGCTCGCGGGACGCGCTAAAAATCGGTAATTTGCCTCACAAATAAGCGCGGCCAGACTAATTATTATCCGTAAAGCAAACAAGGCACGCTTTTATTCGGACCGCGATAAACATCGATAGATAGCCCGTGCGCGTGTATGATGCATGTTTGTACTTATGAGAACGAGCCGGCCAATCAGGTATACGGGAACGGGATAGGCAGGTATCCGCATTTTGCACATCACCCGGCGTGTATCGGCGTGTATGCAAAGCTTCCAATATTTGACTAGCCGAAGCTTTTGATTTATACGCGCGTCCAATAAAATACAGGCTTAACTTTAATGCCCAGGATCCGGCTGTGCACGCGCTGCGCCTGTACGCGTGTGCATGCACGTTCGCGGTGCCGCTGTGTGCGCACGTGAGAACGTACACAGGCTACGAACAGAGAAGCACGCAAGTACACTGTCATTCAAAAGCCTCGGGGCAAGAAGGTAGTGACTTGGTTCAGGTCGCGGTAGTATAGTCGATCGATTTAATAGTGCGACCGAGTACTAGCAAATACAGTAGAACTTCGTTTGTGAATTTCAATCGATAACTGATCGAATGAATTTTTGTTGATTGAATTCATTTATTTGAAACTGACAGACGAATCGTCTGAATATCTCGATTCTTGAGAAGAGAAAACGCGTCGGAGTAAATTTGCTTGGTCGAGGGACACATAACCTCAAATTAATCGTAGAAAATATACGAAAGTGAATTTTGTTTTTTGCACATTTTTTAATTTGTTAGTAACGCCTCCCTACAGAAAACTATTTAAGCTCAATTTTTAAAAATCTGTCCTATGAGGGAGACGTAATTGGTATTTTCGTTAATTAAATTACTTTCGTAAATTAAAATATTAGTGAAATTGGATAATGATATAATACGTACTATATAGTAATAATAATATATAATTTTGAATAATTATTAATTATATAATATATAATGTTACAATTATATCTAATAATAATATAATAAACACAAAATATTAGTGAAACTCAATAATTACATAATACATGCTACATAATATATAATATATAATTTTGAATAATTATTAATTACATAATATATAATGTTACAATTACATCTAATGATAATATAATAAACACAAAATTCAATAATTACACAATACATGCTATATAATATATAATATATAATTTTGAATAATTATTAATTATATAACATGTAATGTTACAATTATACCCAATAATAATATAATAAACACAAAATATTTATTAATTACACACTAAGTGAATTGCAGTAAATACCGAATATTAGAAACGAGAAGTGTGCCAAGACTTTTGAACGAAAATGTATGTACGTACATACAGTAGCTCTCGAAAGTATTCGAACGATTCCAATCTACATCGTTAATAAATAAAACGCACATCTTAAATTTAAGTTTTCAAAATAAGATTGTACGTAAAGTCACATAGGAGTCTCGAGAATGTATAAGTAAAATTACAAAAAAATTTGACAACACGTACAGAATTTACAGGGCATTGAGTGTAAACATACCCATTTCGGACGTCTGAAAGGTATTCGAACGCATAGACAAGAACCGTATTTCTAGTGAACAAAATGTAAACATTACATTTTAGTAGACTCCGAGACATTGTGCGGTTCGTACAGATTTCGTACAGTATAATTTTTCATAATTATTCTAATCATGAGCACGAAAAAGTCAGAAACCAGTAAATGTGAAACGTGAATTAATATTGAAGTTACATAATGAAAGTAAATCTTATCTTGAAATTGCCAAATTATTAAATCGAAGTAAATTTACGATACATTGTATAATAAAAAAGGCAAAAACTGAAGGAAATATTACTAACAAGAAGCGTAGAGGACGTCCAAAGAAGTTAACGCCCAGAGAGGAGAAAATGATTATACGTGAAATTAAGAAAAATCCAAGTACATCTGCACCGAAAGTTGCAGCGATTGTTGCAAATAGTTTTGGGAAAGATGTATGATCCCGAATTATGTCGGAGGGTTCTGCGGAGTGAATGATTTCCATGGAAGAATACCACGTATCAGTAAAATTAATAGAAAGAAAAGACTAACGTTTGCAAAAACGTTAATAAAATGTACATTGACAAAGATATTTCATTTTGGAATAAAGTTATTTTCTCGGATGAAAGTAAGTTTAACATTTTCGGTTCGGATGGACAGCATTATGTGTGGAGAAAGTGCAACACAGCATTGCAAATGCAGAATATGATTCCAACTGTGAAACACGGAGGTGGCTCGGTCACGGTATGGGGGTGTATGGCAGCGAATGGAACGGGAAATCCTGTTTTTATTGACGGAATTTTGAACAAATACAAATATCTGAATATTTTAAAAGAAAATTTGAAACAAAGTGCAATTAAATTGAACCTATTAGACGATTTTTATTTTCAACAGGACAACGATCTTAAACATACAGCTGAAATTGTAAAAAAATGGATTGTATACAATACTCCGCATATGCTACAAACTCCTCCGCAGAGCCCTGACATAAATCCCATAGAACATTTATGGGCCGAAATTGGAAGAAAACTGAGAAATTATGACATAACGTCCAAAGAAATGTTAAAAAACAAAATAACAGAAATATGGAATTCTATTGAAAAAAAAACAACAGAAAAACTTGTATACAGTATGGAAAGTCGGTTGAGACACGTTATTGATGCCAAAGGAGGACCAACCAGATATTAACATCAAAAAATTCAAGATTTATTCGTACGTTCGAAATGGATATGTTTACACTCAATGCCCTGTAAATCCTGTATGTGTTGTCAGATTTTTTTGTAATTTTACTTAACATTCTCGAGATTCCTATGTGACTTACGTACAATCTTATTTTGAAAACTTAAATTTAAGGTGTGCGTTTTATTTATTAACGATGTAGATTGGAAGCGCTCGAATACTTTCGAGAGCTACTGTACATACATAGACGAAACAAAACGGATACGGTTTGGAGAAAGCCACAGTGGCGAACAGACTGTTTCAACACAGAATATGAAACTGCGATCGCGATACTGTTTACCGAGTTTACGAACGTTCGACGCGATACGCTCGCGTGAAAAATGGCCATCGTAATCGGGATACTGGGCTAGTTTCGGAGCGATCCTTTGGAACTCGGTTCTACGAGACGATCCGTCAATAGGATACACGTCGGAAAGTATAACGATATTGCGTTTAACGGCAGCTGATATTGCCAATTGCTCTCTAGCTGTGTGCGTGGTCGGTGCTTACAACAGTATTGACAAATATGTCCTACGAGACGGTAATAGGATAATGGAATTTCAAGTAACGACAGAGCAGTACGAAGAAGGAGAGAAAGAGAGAGAGAGAGAGAAAGAGAGAGGAAGGAAGGTTATTATTTGACGAACGATAACGAAACCTGTTGAAACGTTTCTCTCCTTGTTTCTCGGTTGTGTAATTTATTTATCGTGGTGGTTATCAAAACGGGGTGGTTTCGTTCGATTGTTACGATTTTTGCCTTTTTTACGCTGTTTCGGCAACCGAGTCGTATTCTTTATTTATTTCTTACTTGTTATACTGTAGAAGAAGTTTAATTTTATCTTCTCTAAAAAATGTTCAGTTTTCTAATTTCAATCCACTTTTTCTTTTTTTAGAAAGCTCCAATTTATTATTGAAACAATCGAGTCAATCGAGGGAGTTTTAAAAAGTAAAACACTTTTAGTTGTACTTGACAATTTATTAACACATATTCAGTGAAATATATATATTCGACAGCCACGTTGCTAAAATTCATAGATAATAATTTCGTAACGTAATACGATCTAACAGTTACACGATATCAAGCGTTCTAATTTATACACAACACGCGAATATTATCATCTCACGTAATTCTCTTTGATTCGAGATATCAACGCAAGTCACAATATTAATACAACGAAATCAACATTAATCTCAAAAATTTATTAATTTCAATTCTTTTCGCAAGATATAACTCTTCTTTCCCTCTGCTGGCTGTTACAAACTTCACCTATTTCATTATTGTTTCTAAACATTCTCCAACGTAGCCAGTATGTAAACGCACAATCAAGTTCCCAGCGCGGAACGCGTGATTGAAAAATACATCGGGAACAGCAGAAACGCGCGCATTTATGTAAATTCGTGCTCGCCGACACGTGATGATTCAAACATCGCAAAGCGCAGGAACAATACCGAATTAATTATGTGTCGCGGAAGTTGGACACCGTTTCACCTCTGTTTTACAAGCCGGACGCTGGGCAAAAGGAGCAACGAGCGCAACCGGTTGAGAATACATCGCGACGTCAAGGAAATAATTGAAAAATTAATTGAAAATTTCTTCGGTCGGAGTGGAGTCGTTGCGCCGAAATAAACAGGGAAATGTAACGAGAGAGAGAGCGAAAGAGAGAGAGAGAGAGAGAGAGGAAGACGAAGAAGAGAAAAGGAGAAAAAGAAATGTAACACGCCGGGGCAAATACGTATGCACGGGCGCGCGTCCCGCGAAAAGAAGAAAAAGGCTGTTTCCATTTTGCGGCTAACGATTCGATAGAAGGTTTTGATTTTCGTCAGGTAGTATTCGTCGGACGGGGTGGCCGAATTCGTTCGGGAGAACCGATTGATTTCCGGGCTTAGGCAGGCACGTGAGTTAAATACGTATCGGGCTTTGCCTCTGGCACTCTTAACATTACCTAACCTCCCTCGCCTTTTTGTTCGTGCAATTTCGACTAACGATCTTCCTGCTTCCATCCGGGATAGCCGTCGTCTCGTGAGGATCCTTGACACAAGGAGCGCTCCCCGATATGTTTCGTCGATTGCTAATCTTTCGCTCTTCCGCTAATTGTCAATCCGTGCCCGATCTTGATTTCTCCCCTCTCTGCTAACGAGAGATTCGTTACTGGACATATCTGGATTTAATTCTGTTCCTTTGAACGGAACGAAAGGGGAGAAAATGTGATTAATCGGGTTGTTTCGGTGGCTACTTGTGTTGCTGTATCTCAATACAGAGAGAGAGAGAGAGATCTATTGGGGATCAATGTTATGTTAATTTCAATATCAATTTATGTTATCAATATTATGCAATAACGTATCATTTGTACTATCAATTACACTATCTAAGTGAGATGATAGATTTTCATATTGGAGCTACTGGAAAGAAAATTCAAGTATTACATGATTTGTCCATCGTTCATTCTATAATCTCACGAAATTTAAGAAAATTAAAGAGTTGCGATGTTATGATAAATTATTATTTGCTCTTTAATGGCCATATTTTTAACTCTGCCCGTTCTCAGGTCTGTATGACTCAGAAATTGACAGTATTGTAAATCCATTAAACATTTAGTTTTATTATTCAGTGTAATTTTATGATCTTTAGTATACTAAAATAGTGTAATATAGTTATAATAGACAGTATAATATATAATAGTATATTCCAATTGTTTTTCTCAACTAAAATATTGTACTGAAAGAAAGATATTCGAAGCGAAGGGAATGGTAATTGTCATTAATTACATTTGACAAGAGCAATGAATAAATATAAACGCGCAACTACATTATTATTTTTATAAATTGTACACTGAGAAATAAATGACACGAAACATTTATTTTAAGAAATATTTTATTTCAAGAGGAGGAGAATCAATCCATTCAATTCTGTGCGTTTCCTGTCATTTATATCAGTGACGATTTAATTATTATTGCCGATTAAAGTTGGCGGTCAATCGAATATTAAAATACTAACTGCATCGTAGCAGTAATAAGAATTCATAGCCTCTAGTCGAATTTTATCTTTTCTTCGAGCAATCTTGGTCAAGATAGTTTGAAAATGCTTGTGGCTGGCACGGTTTAATACATGAGAAAAGTTAGTATACTACGTCACGAGCGCAAATTGTACCGTATAAAAACGGATGTTCTCAAAGTTTACGCTTCAGAATTTCTCATCAGAATGTATGCTTCTCCTCTTAGTTACGCGAAACTCATTCCTCTTCATACTGAAGATGGTGAAACTTTCGGCGAAGACGCAATGTTTGTTTATTTAGTTGGTAATTATCCGTGCCGGAATTGTGGAAAATATGTTCCCTTTCGCGGAAACATTCTCGCGAAGTGAACTTGAATGGGTTTCTTTGTGTTCTCGCTTGATGAATGAAGAAGCTAGACGTTGAGAGAATTGATCGTTGAGCATCGATGATATTCAATAACGAGACGACGGAGCATTAATATCTCACTTAAAGAAATTGTTTCTTCTTTAATTTTTTACTCTTGTATTTTTCGTTACATTTTATATTTATTGTAATCTTATTATTCATTGTTGTATTTAATATAAATTTATTCGTACATATTTTGTGACTAACTTGTTCATATAAAAATTATCAAGCTTGATTGATGAATAATATAGATAAATTAGTGATAAAAAATTCGAAAATATGATAAAGATAATGAATATATCGCGCGTGTTATGCAAAATTTTTTGAAATTTCATCAGCACTGTCGCAGGTAGATCGCGCATTTTTATGCAAATTTATATTTTGAAGAATGTAATAAGACAGAGTTCTACCTTACCGGTAGAATAAGTTTCGTGTAATATACATTTTAAAAATTATTCCTTCGTTATTCTACTTTGGATATTTTGTGAAATCTTCTATGCCTTATCCTTTCTTACTTTAAACGTTTCTATAAATGCATAAAAATTCGCGATCTTCTCATTACACTGACGATGGAATGTTTTGAATAACATACAATATGTTTATTATATAATTAGTTGTTATTATAACAATACTTTTACTAAATATACTAATTTACTAATTATTAGTATATAACTATATAATAATTTTCTAATTATACTGAAACTATAGTTACTAAACTATATATAAGTTACTAAACTTATTTTGCGATTAATTATAATAATTAATTTACTAAATATACTAATTTACTAATTATTAGTATATAACTATATAATAATTTACTAATTGTACTAAAACTATAGTTACTAAACTATATATAAACTATATATAAGTTACTAAACTTATGCTGCGATTAATAATAATAATTAATTTACTAAATATACTAATTTACTAATTATTAGTATATAACTATATAATAATTTACTAATTATACTAAAACTATAGTTACTAAACTTATGCTGCGATTATTATTATTATTATTATACTTATTATTATTATTATTATTATTATTATTATTATTATTATTATTATTAATTTACTAAATATACTAATTTACTAATTATTAGTATATAACTATATAATAATTTACTAATTATACTAAAACTATAGTTACTAAACTTATGCTGCAATTAATAATAATAATAATAATTTTTATTATTATTATTATTATTATTAATTAGTAAATAGGCTCAACTGCAATAACGAAATTGAGAACTTAATACGATATAAAATTGATGGCAACAGTATGCAATAAAAATAATTTTCCACTGTCACCGGAGCAACATTTCCGTGGCAAGTAGTTTAGATTACGAAATTCGTTGCCGTGACAAGTAACACGGACGAACAAAGCGCGTTACTTTTCGCGAAAATCGATAGCTACTTGGGACGTATAAACAGATGTCGCGTTCACACATAAAACGTCCTGGCCCCGCGGTATTGTCAGTGAAAACAGCAATTAAGCGAGAAGCGCAATCTTTCCGAGTTATTGTTATTTCGTTTCGCCTTCAGCAAACGAACGGTCGGGACAAGGTGGTACACGTTCCCTCGTTGAAGGTCCGTGTTTGAATCGCAACCGAATAAACTTTTTGAATATCATTCGGGGCGGTCTTCGCCGCTGAAAACGCACGGGACCAACCACCTTTAAAGACGCGACGTCTCGCGCGTGTTTAAAGTAATTAATCCTAACGAGGCCGAGTGTACGTAGGAGGCATAACGTCTAATTAGATGATAAAACTTGTCGGCGAGTTTTACGCGGGAAATTTCGGTAAGTAAGGGGGAGAGAGTCTTGCTGGTTTAATGGAATCTATAGATTGCCCGGTGAAACACACCGCGTGTATCTTATTACCTCTTGTCAACGATCTGGTTTTCTTTGGGACGTTTCCTTGTTATATTCGTTATTATTTCTGATGGAAGGCAACGCTTACGGTGCCTCTGGCTACAATCATCTCGTGCGCCGCTTCTCGTTATCTTGCGTATATATACGCGGGTACGATACGTCGGCATCAACGTTTGTGGGGGGAACTTTTATCCTACAGCGATGTGTTCTCTCCGACGTGGAACAACGTGTTCGATATAATTAAGAGGCGCTCTCAGCGTGTAATATTTTTGAAAAATTTTCATTGAATGGTAGCTAAAGCACATTTTACGATTTTGCTCAAATACACTTCTTCGAAAGGTTCATCTCGAACTAGGTTCGTAAGTTGATCAATGTCAATTCTGATGGAATACTTTTAATAAAAATGTTCAGTAAAATATTTTGGTATAGTTAAAATGTTTTTAAATTGAAAACAAGAGACATAAGAGATTATAATCTCTTAGCAGATTATTTTTGTAAATTAAAGTATTTTTAAATTTAAAATATTTATTTCACTTTGAAAATATCCAATAGAATAATTAATCAATTTACGAACATAATCAATATCTTTCAATAATTTATTTAAAAAGATTTTTGTATGTTCAATCTGTTGAAGGAATAATAAGATATTTTTAAAGTATGAAATAATATTCAATATAAATACAACGTATTTCCGACATCAAATATTTTTCAATAATTCACTCGAAACTACGTTTCTAATTTGTTGAAGAATCCTTGGTAATTACACTGTCTAATTTACATAATTTCACAAATACACGTTCGTACGTACGATGCTTATTTTTTGCTTCCTATTTGATATGTAAATCACTTGATATTAATTTTGCGTTTACGTGAAAAGCAAACATTTTTAATATTCTGCTTTTCATGTATTTTGCATATGCATACTTCGCATACCGTGAAAATAATACTGATAGATTAACAAGAGATTTTGACGTACGAGAATAAAGTGATTACGAAGAAGTATTTCTGTATATACTTCACACGTTCACATGTTGTCACTATGCTATTGTAACTATGTTACTAATTAATCTGAAACTGAAACTACACAGCTGAGTATAAATATTAGGACGCCTATTTGTTACATTAGAATAAAACAGAATAAAAGCAGCAGAAAAAGATTTAATTTGCACTAAATACCGTCAAGTATCATACTCATGGTTGATTTAAATAGTTAAAATTTATGATCATAGATGCCTCGCATAATTAATTTCCACATTACTAATACCTAATTTAAGAAGATAAACATTTTTACTTAAAAGAAAAAAAAAAAACTAAAATAGAAAGTTGAAAGATACATTCATATACCCAAGACAAATCGGAATAATTTTAAACTTTTCATTCAGTAATTACTTGCGAAAAAAATTCACAAATCTCCCGTTTTTGAACAATTCGGAATAATTTTAAATAAATAAAGAATAAAAATAAATAAATAATAAGAATAAAACCTACTTAAAGGGAAATTGGAAATTGTTTAAATTGGAAAAGTTTAAAACTGATGTTCTATATCTGTATAATAAGCACGATCGTATTACACATTCTTTCGTCAAACTACAATTCAGCTTACCTTACTTTAAATAAATTCTTTCGACTAAATCGTCCCACAAGTTGTCAAAAAATCATCAGTTTCCAACCAAGTAGACATCCAAAAATATTCCACGCGACGAAATTGCCGAGAAGTCGATACTAATTGATTTATCGGGCGACAAATTTTTCTTTCTAACAGAATAGTTCGTAAAGTTGAATCTATTCAGCGCGAAGCCGGGAGAAAAGTTCGATACGAAACGAAGAATGCTATAATAGGTGGTATAAAGTAAACAGGGACAGTTCGAGATAACAGTTTCGAGATATTCGAGGGGCGCCTGGGTGAAGTCGGAAATCAAGACTCGGGGAGTAACTTACAAGGTCGCGACGCTCGTGTATCTCCTTAACGAGGAGAGGAGTCTCTGGGCGAGAGTGGAGAGGCACCGCCGAAGAACAACTCGGTGAGAAACTCAGATTAAAATGAAACATCTCGAAAACTCTCCTTTGCATGTTTGCCTCCCGACCCCACCTCCCCCTGCCCCCCATCCACCCCGCTGGGAATGTTTAATCGTTCCGCGAGTTCGTATTGTCTTGTTGGAGTCAGCGTTTCAGGGCATTACTTCGCCTTAAGAATTAAAGCCGATTTATCAGTCCAAGTTATTTTGCAGGTTACGCGTTACGCAGCGTCATCCGGGCACGGTTTTCTATTCGAATCAGCTATTTCGCGCTGATTTCAGGTGTCGAGTGCGTTTTCCTCAATTAGAAGTCAGATTGAGATTTGAGTTTTTTGGAGAGCGGGGAACGAGATACGAAAGATTTCATCGAAGTGATGAAAGTTTTATGTGATAAATTTTATTTGGTAAAATTATGATCGTTTATATTTGTTTGGTGAAATTGTACTCGTAAATTTATATGATTTTAATGAAATGTATTTATATTTGTAAGTTTTTCTATATTTAAGTTCGTATAAATGTATTTTTTCTGTATTTATTTCGAAACTGAAGGACTGTGACGTATCTCGGTAGATTTACAGTTATTTTTCTTTCAACCATTTTACGTGTAGAGCATAAATATTCCCTTTCTTTGTAATATTTTACTGTTCTTCCTTTGGTAGGTTTCCGTCAACTCACTTTGATTAATTGTAATGGAATATCAAGTAAAAGTGAATTAAGAATAGCACTTTGTCACCTTTCTTTCATTTTATTACTTGAATGTTGTTGTATACTAAAAGTTGAAGATTTGATAAATTTATTTACCAAAACATTCATTCTATAAAATGATCAACGACAAAATAAAAGTTACTGGTGTTTTATGCGATGTTTCGAAAATAGTATTTTTCCGCAACTTAAATTTTTGCTACATTTATAAATGACGTCACGTTTCCTTCGTTTTGAATGAGCAAATAAGTGAAAGGAGATATCTAATTAACAGCATAGAAAATTTAAGGAAATGAAAAGACAACAAAATCTCGAAAGATCCTGTTTCATATTTGAAATTAACCTGGCACACTCCGCGCCTCCTTAAGTCCGAACAAATTAAATATTTGCCTGCATACACAGTGCGCCATTATTATAATTAATTTTAAAAAGTTAAAAAGTATAGTGAAATAATTCTATATTCTGTAAATATTATCTACCCTTCCTTTCATTAAAATTGTGAATGAAAGACAAAGAATTTAAAGTTTGCATTTATATCACTCGAGTAAATTGATTAACAGCGCAATTGTTTTTCACACACGAATTTTTATAAGTATTTTATTAAAGTTAATATTAATAATAGTTTTCTTTAAATTAGCTAATACTTTTATTCAATATTACAAAAAATATTACAAAAAAATAATTTTTATATGTAATATTACAAACAAAATTACAAAAATTTTATATGTAATATTACAAAACAATATTACAGAATTTTTATAAATTATAATCAGCTATATATATATATATAAGTCGTTTTCTGACGTTTAAATTGAAAAGTGATCTGCAAACACTCGTGTTTGTGGAAAATTTTATTTATTCTTTAGCTGATTATAATTATAATATATTTGACAATTTATAAATTTTTATAAAATTATTACAAATTTTTCAATAAAAATTAAAAACGATCATGAAATTATTTCCGTTATTGAAAATTCTTAACGATTATAACGTCTTAAAATAAAATTATAATACGAATTCATTTGTATTTTTATTTTTTCGAACGTAAAATGATCGATATAATCAAATTATGCGCGGAAAATAAAATACGGAATAGCTGAAATAGAGAAAGATTAAAGAGGCGAATATTTATTGTTCGTCCGATATGCAGCGGCTTCCGTAACATAGACGTTGATGACATTCATTAATGAATATTTAAGCATGATAAAGGTTGCTGAACTTTCTTATGTGCAGTTAATACGCGTACATTACTGGTAAATGCATAAACGATCGATATGTGTGCCGTGCATACGTATCTTAGCGGCGTGTAAATATACGTATAATACATATGTAATGTTTATATACTTGTCGCATGAAACGTACACGCGTGAGCACTTGGGAAACCTCAGCCATGTACATGCAGACGAGTACACAGATTCCAGCGACATTAACAATGCAACGTGCGCTGGCACCACGCACAACCATGCATAACCTACGATTTAGCAACTGCCAGAAAGATTATCCTGTTCTATCAGAGGAGATATTTTAGATATTTCCGGTTTCCCGGTAATCGTATGTAGATGTTAAACCGTGACACTCCGCCTTACCGCAGAGATGTCAGTACTTACCTGCTGCAACGTACTTGCTCTGCACTTACACGCGTGTTACACGAAAAAATTTTTATTTCGTACTCTTACAAGTCTTATTTGTTACTTTTTAATTTTTAAATTATCTTCTTGTGCTAATGAATCATAATAAATATAGTGTATTATATTATATACGATACAATAATACGTATGATATTTATTAATTTGTTTTTTTAATATTTCACTGTTTAATCTCAACGTTTTGAAGTTATTTGTGTATCTCTGATGGGATTTATAAAGATACACAAATAATTTATTTATGAAATTTATTAATTTTTAAATTATCTTCTTGTGTTAATAAATCATAATAAATACAGTGTATTATATTATATACGATACGATAATACGTATGATATTTATTAATTTGTTTTTTAAGTATTTCACTGTTTAATCTCAACGTTTTGAAATTATTTATGTATCTCTGATGAGATTTATAAAGATACACAAATAATTTATTAATAATATATTAATAATAATTTATTGATTTATGAAATTTATTAATTTTTAAATTATCTTCTTATTAATAAATCATAATAAATATATTTTATTGTATTATATACGATACAATAACATATATGATATTTATTAATTTATTTTTTAAATATTTCACTGTTTAATCTCAACGTTTTGAAATTATTTGTGTGTCTCTGATGAAATTTGAAATTATAAGAATCTATATAGAATGCAACGAAACAAAATTTCTCCTAAAGTCAAATCAAGAAAGCAACCATGTGAAATAAAACCTTGATCACTTCTATTATACATTTTCTTTCTACAATAAAATGTTACTACACAATATTTCTCAAAATTATTAATTATTAATTGATTCGTCATTTTTGAAATATTTCATTGTACAAAGTTGAGGAATCCATGATTTGCTTAAGGTTCAAATTAATGAATTCTTTGTTTTACATATTTCACAAGTTTCGTAAATTGTGTTTAATATTTACATATATACAGCACTGTACTCCTTGTAAAACTGAGTGATCGCGATCAGAAATTATCAACTACGACACTCGGTATAAACGTCGGAGGTTCGAAAGAAGAACATCGTCCTCCCTTTGAGAGTTTTTTCTGCCAGGCTTTTTCAAAAGGAAAATTCTCCTCTCGTTTCGATTCCTTTCGTTATCGCATCCTGTACAAACGGGAAGCGCTTAAAGATTTATAACGATGGAAAGATTGCAAAGGCTATGTGACACGGGGATCCATGAATATTCATAATGAAAGAACGGAATGGTAATGGCTAGTGATGTCGGTGAGGCCGGTAGGGTAGCAGGGTCATGACCATGATCGAACGAAACTTGAAAGTCAACAGATCTGTCTCTGACTCATTATATGCTTGATTATAAACGATGACCAAAGTTGACAGGACTCCCCCCGCTTCGGAAGAAATATGACTAGGCACGATGTAGATCTACAGAACGTAAAAAAAAGGAAGGTATAAACGAAAGAAGTTATATGCACGTTTCTCTCTCTCTCTCTCTCTTTTCCGTCTAAACGTTCGATCAAACACCTCGTTTAATCAATCCTTGACAGTGGATGCTTAAATTAAAACGGAGCACTCGGTCAACTTGTATCTGTTTTAAGAAAATTACACTCTTTACCATGTTGTATCTATTTACTGTTGATAGTACGATATTGTTGTTAAATATTGGCATGCTTGTAATTGTGTGTTATTAAATACTAGTTTAGTTTTTTTATATAATTTTGTAAATATTTATGCAAATGAAAATTACTGTAATTTCCTCGCAAGTGGATTTTGAAGCAATTTGTTTTTGTTGAAAAGACATACAAAATGTTTTATATTTTAAGTTTCGTGTTATTAATTGATTTGGTGTAATGATGATTTGATAGTACGATGAAAAGATCTTACAATTACACGTAATATTTTTCCAAGGGTGTGTATTATTACATAATACATTATATACTGCGTTATTATCCATATTGAAGAATCGACATTTTCTGATTAGTCGCAAATTTGTCAATATTGGTTAATTCCTTTCTCCATAATTTCACAATTACAAAAATTCTCTTTAAGAAAAAGAAAATTAGGAATAATGAATTTAAAATTGTAAATTCGATCGTTTGTCTCAATATTTGCTTCTGTCTGAATACACCTACGTCGAATAAAGTAAATACTAGTTATATAGTACTAAAATAAATAATAGTTTGTCATTGTTAGTTAAAAGGAAAAGAAAATAAAATGAAACGAGAAGTCATTATTATATGTATAGTTTTAACAATAGCCGTGTGATTTTTGCACATTTTCCATATTTAATATTAACGAATGTTGCTTCTAGATTAGTTGTATAAAAAATTGTTTGTGCGAGACAAATAACACAGATTCGTCCAAATTTTTTAAACTTACCACGTACATGATAATTAAACGTTTCGTTTGTCACAACAGTTGTCTGAAAATATGTATATTTATTGACGTAATTCAAATTTCTTTCCAAAAATTAATTAGTCAATTCTTTTTAAAAATAATAATTTAACTTTCTGTGATAAAATTTAAGGGACTTTGTAGTTTACCTTTAGTTGCTTGTAGGTACAATGTTTTCTAGAAAGGTTGGTTAATTTTTCTCTACAAGTAATTATAGCTTTATAATAGAAATTCGGAGACCTTCGTATTTTAGCTCAAATTTGCTCAAATTTAATTTACGATAAGTTACTTGCAGGAACAATTTCTTTGTCGAAATTAATTAGTTAACTTTTCCTGAAGGTAATTACAGTTTTATAATAAAATTTGAAGAGTTAATCGCAAGTTGCTTGCAGAAGCAATTTCTTTATTAAAAGTTAATTAGTTAATTCTCTTTAAAAATAATTACAGCTTTATGCTAGAATTCGAGGAAGTTTACAATTTACTTCAAACTTTTTTGCGGGAGCAATTTCTTTGTAAAAGCTAATTACTCGAGTCTCTCTAAAAAATAATTGCAAAATTCGGGAAATGAATTCGTTCGTTCGTTCATTCATAACCAATTAATTTATATATATTGAATAAATCAAAAAATGATGGGACAATATTTTTCTAAAATTAAAGGTTGCAATTACGTGACAATTACAAGTATCACTTAGACACCGATAAATTTCCTTAGAATACGCGTGTCTCTCGAAACTGATATTAACAATCATACTTGCATTTTTTGAAACGTATACATCACTGTGATACTTTCGTCGTACCGTGAATCAAAGTTTTACTCGAGCGTGAGAATAGCCCGGCAGTCGAAGACTTGGCGTGATTCACTCTTATTAAAGCGTTACTTGTATACTTATTGTTATATTCTGGCCATTACTTGAAATCGTTTGTCGAGACACGTTCGGTCTGAAAACTTTGACGGTTTTTTAATTTGCCAGCCGTCACAAACGACTTACGAACAGACGGCAAAGTCGCTGATACAAACTACTGAACTTTCGACGTATTATGAAAATCCCTGCACAGGGGCAACTAATAACGAGCCATGAAATATTCGAAATTTTCGTACAAAAGTATAATTTCATAGACAGGCAAATAATACGCAGGTGTATTTAAAGAATATTTAATAATGTGTTATGTTGTGTGAGTTAAATAATGTATCATTACAGTTTATTGTTGTTTGAGATACGAACTGTGTGTTAGTTTATTTGAACAAAACAATGATCTTTCATTATTTAACTATCGAATGATGTAATTTTTGAGTTAATTAATTAATTAATTTTTATTTAAATATTTTTCAATGTCAACACTGTCAATTTCATCATAGATGTGGATTTTAGATAATTTTGTATTGGATCATTTGTCATTTTATTAACGAATTAAATCAAATAAATAATTTGGAAACAAGTTATTTGTATCTTACACTAAATAGAATTATTTCTACAGTAACAAAAATAAATCAATTAAAATAATTTAGAATTGTAACAATTTTGTAAGTTCAGATGATACAATTGTGGGATTTTTTGAAAAAGAAAAATAGGACAAAATAATTAGTCGAATACAATATTGTCTCAGTCTTTATTTTTGTAACATCATCTGTTTTTAAATTGGATTTTCATGCATTTATAAAAAAATTGAAGTTGAATATATTTAATCAAGATATCACTCAGTAAGATAGTATTTAATAAGCTTAATATGAAAATATACTGTCGTTATTTGTTCGGCCACAAACACAGTCAGAAGTTTCATCTTGTTACTCCTTTGAAAATTTCACTTGTCCAGAAGGTTAAAACTGTTTTGCTGCAGTTTATTTAATATTTAATTAAGCCACAATAGAAAGGGGAAGTTTCTGAAACAAGATCCTAACTCTTTGTAAAAATAGTATACGATAGTGGAAAGAAAACTGAAAGGTAAATACTTTTTACCGAGTTGAAAGTAGGAAACAATAGGCGATGAAAATATAGTAAAAAGAAACTGATAAAGTTTATATTGCAATTGTTGTAACTTCCTAAAGTTTCAACTTCGTTTCCTTTTATTATCCTTAACATAGTATACGGAATCACATTTCAGAAGAAAGACGATTCTCTATTTTTTCCTCTGTGTGAGAGAGAGAGATTTAAAATAAATAAAATGCGTAAAATTACGTGTATCAACAGCTATTTTTATTCAATAATTTATATCAGATTAAATTGTGTAGTAAATTCCATAAATTTTAAATTAAGTTATTAAGTTGTTTAATAGAATATAATTTCATTTTAATACATAATATTTTAACAAGTGATCCAACAAGAAATGTTTATACAGGGAATGATATGACCAAATAAGGTTAAGTATACTTAACTATAGCTTAATTATTATTAATAATTAAGTATTTTTAGAACATAAATATTTTTATTTCAAGATTCCTCTTTTTTTGGAGAAAATTGAATTTAAAGATTCGTCAGATTAAAAATCTTTTAAATAATTACTCGTACTAAACCGAGAATTCAACCCAAGAATCAAAAGCAGGAAGTTAATTCGAGAAGCTTCGAAAGCTCGAAGTACATTGGAAAGCAAAATTCATTTTGTAACAGCGAAATTTTTACACGAAACTTTTTGTAAGAACAAAAATCATCGAAATAAAATATCTAAAGTTCAGTATTTCCTGCAACATTTAATATCTACGTGAAACAGATTTCTACCGAGGTCTCGTTTTTTTAATTATATTTTCAAAGACAGGGATCTGCGTAAAAATCCGCAGTTTCAAAACATGTTCTGTTTGTTCGCGTTTCCCAAAGAAATGAAACGAAGTATGCGGAAATATAGACGAAAGTCACAAATGGACATCGAAGTTGTTACAATGGACAGCCATTCCAATATAGTCGTACAAAGCGCATTATGGAAATGATTAGTTCTCGTGTATGTAGATAACATTATTAACCTGTAACGCTATCAATAATGACATGATTTACAGGTAACCAATATATTATGTAAATGGGTGTAATCATTGCGTTCGAATAAAGACGAAAGGTCGCAGTTGAATGAAACTAGCAGTGGGTACACAATAATGATGGAAATTATGTTCGTTTCTCATTATATTCTCTGAATTTACGTTAAAGAACCTAAGTAAATCGTCAATAAATTAACCTTTGAAGGATCAAGCAATCAGAAAATTTATCACAATATCGTGAATTTTTCAATTTCTTGAAATTTCACAAAATCGTAGGATTTAGGTAGAAGGTATAACGATGAAAAAGTATCGAACGGATTATTGAAAAATTTTCTTTCAAATAATAAAACGACTCGTTAAAAAATAATCCAGTAACAAAATAAAATTGAAACAAGTAACGAGGTATTTAAAAAAATAGAAATATTGCGTCTTTTGTGGGATAAATTATGTCAAAATTGCACACAAAAGAACGCAAAAGATTATTTTAAATTGATTTTCGTGTACTATTTATTTCTTTGGTTTTTGAACTGTTCATCTTTGGCAATTAATCAATAGCAAATCCGAAGCTAATCAAAGTCAGCAGAAGAAACATGCGCATCACGTAACAGATCTCGCTGCGAGAAGACACGCTTGCCGACTGTACGTGCGTGAATGTTTCGAGTGCTAACAGCATCAGCCTGATCTTCCTAATTTGTCCCGAATGGCTTTCAAAGTGTGTACATTTGCAATATTTACTTTCAACGTTGAATTGCTTTAAGAAAATGCCTTTGCATATTTATACGAACTAATTGCTACGTTATTAATATTCTCAGATTCGAGTATATAGAGTTTAATTAAACCAATAAAGAATTTATTTGACTTTCAGTTGATAACCTGTTTCTTTTTTCAATTTCAAAATATAATAATATCTTCAAGCTTTTTAGTATTTAGAATGTAATATGCATGTTAAATAATAATTTATAATATTTTCAAAAATGGATGATTCTACACAGTATTTCTTTCTTAATGTTATGAAAGAAGAGTACAATAATAAATTATTTGGTAACAGCTTATATTTAAATAATTATTTAAATCTAAGAAACTATTTAAATGCATACTGATTGAGTATTTTAGGTATTGTAGGTATTTTTAGTATTTTCATATGATTTTTTTATGTGTAAATACTTTCTTCAACAACTAATCTGTTATAAATAAAAGTTTATTTTAGAAAAACATTGTGCAAATGCTTTTCGTATTCGTCGTAAATAAATTCTTGATCAACATGAAACAATTAATTTCTCACAAAGTTGAATGAAAGTTTATTACAATACTTTTTGTAGTCGTCGTATATATCAAACTTTTAATCAACAACTAATCTCCCATAAATAAACGAATAAAAGTTTATTTTAAGAAAAAAGAAATATTATTTGAAAAACAATGTGCAAATCACCATTTTCTTGTGGTTACCGTATACGTAGAACTCTTAATCAATCAACGTGGGGCAACTAATTCCTCGCGGAATACGAAAGTTTATTCCAGAAAAAAAATGTGCGAACGCTTTTTGCAGTCAGTCCACGTATCGAATTCTTAATCAATACAGAATTGAAGACCACAATGGTTTCTCGCGAACGAAAGCTTGTTTTTGCAAAGAAATATCCGCGCGAGTTTTAAATGCAACGTACACACGTCGAAATATCGAATCATTGGCGATGAGCGCGCAGAGGCAACACTATTGTAGAAAGCTATAAACTTTCAAGACAAACAGTCGCCCGATAGAAACGTAACTGAAAACAATACGATATTTTTACAACGATCGCGTATCATTCTTGCAGATATAAAAATAATCGGATTATTCCTGTATATGAATCGTCCTGTTACTGGTAAACCATTCCCTTTCCCGTTCGTGTATCCCGTATAGAATACGTTCTATATGTATAATGTATGGAGGAAATGGACATCGCTGCCCCGGGCTTGCGGAGAAAACATCAAACAGATCTTCCGCCAAATGCCGCGTCAGTCGTACGCGGGAAATCCGATATTTTATTTTATTCCAGTGGCCTTCTACATCCGCCATTTTTCTTTATCCCCCCTTAAGGCTTAAGTTCCATCCATTCGTTTCGCTTACCTACGTCCAACGGGAAACGCGGTATCATTCTTCCTCGGTTTTACTTTGCCTCGTCAAAATCGACAGTCGATCGCCCCGATGGTCTTATTGTCCCGCGGTCGTGCCCCGCAAACACAAGGGAAATTTCATTTTAGAAACTGCAATTGCTGTGTTACGGGTCGAAAGATATTCGCCGTTGAAACCTCCTTAGCTACGTAATGCGATCAGAAAATACTGACAGCTGAACAGATTCTGGGATGTAGAAGGGCCTCTTCAGGTGCAACGCTGATGCAACGAAAATTAGCGATTGGTTGATTTGGGTCGCGTGGTTCGTGAGGGAGCGTGGGGTAGACCTCGAGTAGGAGTGGCGTTGTCTGGTACTGAGCGATCGCGCCTGTAATTTGTTTTGTATCGATTCAAATGTTTGCATATCGATAAAATTTTATAGCAAAAAAGTTGTCTTTATTTCCTAATGAACAGTTGCTTCTAAATAATAATTGGAATCATTAACATCAATTTTTAATGACAGTCTTCAGTGATAAAAGTTACAGTTTATGGATTAACATAATCAGTTTATGGATTATGGATAACATAATGGTAATAGGAAATAAATAGTATTTCCTTTTAATGTATTTATTATAGTAAGAACTTATTTTCTCTCGTTGCAAAAGTGAAATTGAAAATAATCTTTAACTTCAATAATAAAGTTACAGTTTACAGTTTAAAATAATATTACTTAACAGTATGTAAAACGTATTTTTTATTTCTTTCTATAGATTCAAGAATTTATTATTTCTTGTTGTAAAAAATTAGGTGAAATATGAGAAGTAATCTTTAACGATAGTTTTTAATATTAAAGTTGTAGTTTATAGTTTAACAGAGTGAATTATAATTTATCACGAATAATTGATGAATTTTAATTCTCGTCCAATAAATGTTAGTTTCATCTGAAGGAAGATTTAATATTAAGTCTTGAATCAAGTAGTTGCATTTTTATGTAGTATTTTGATGCATATTATCCAATACAACGATTGAAGTTTAGTGTTCCCTGTTTAATTGTGTTACATGGTTATTTGGGATTGAATAATTAATTTGGGATTTTGGGATTTTGAGATTGAATTAATTAAGGGACATTTTTAAAAAGAATGTACAATTACGACGATTTTTATCGATTATTGGACAACATTTGTCAAATTAATAGAAACATATTTATTAACTATTATTATATATTACTTAAGAAATATATATGAAATTTATCAACACGTCAAGAAATATGAATGTAAAAAAAAGTTGATAAAATGATGAACAAAGTTTGTGAATGTGCAAATCTAATTTTGAACTATTTTTGCAAAATATATTAATTGAAGATTAATTTGTACAATAGATAAGTGTACGTTATAAAGTTTTAGGTGGTGTTAGAAAATTAGGAAGCAATGAACCAAAGAAATTAGATAAAAGTTATTTTTCATGTAGAAAATATTTTAAGAGTAATATATATAACATCTCGATTCGTTTATAGAATAATAAATACATTTTCAATACGTCACAATTCCATGAAAAATGATGAAAGACTTTGAACAATTTTCTCAAAAAGTAAATCTCTTTTTAGAACAATACATTAAAAAAAAAGTATCACGTGATCAAGAAGAAATTTTCTCTCCAATTTATTATTAACAATAAATCATAAATTTTTTTTAAAATAAGGATCACTCGCAGAAATAACGTTCGAAATAACAACATTCTCTTGTTTCCTCCATTATCAAACAAAATCATAAAAGCCAATAGCAATTCATTGATACGCATCCATTAACTATGGATTAAAAGTCTCCATTAGCGTTTCCATTGTTACCAGTTAGTACTAGAAAAGGACAAAAAGGTTTCTCTCTTCCTCTCGTCGAAAACAAACAATGTAAAAACTAATTAAACGTTTTCGTTCGAATCGATGGAATTCTACGGTGCATGGATTCATATTTGTGTTCCATTGCTCATTCTGACGAAATAAAAACTGCGCACGACGAGATCAAACCGAATCAAAATGCGTACCCGCCGTCTGTTTATAATTAATATCGCCATTTTTTATAGCTGCTTTCGCCGTGTTTTCTTACGTGTCCACTTTGTTCGACCATGAAACATTATTTTCCCTGTTCATTCTCAGTTTCAAACCGCGATCAAATATTATGACTCCAAGTTGGTATTCAAACATTCGACTCGAGTATTCATTTGCAGCGTCGGTAATTGAAGATCACCGATGGTGCGTAACTATAGTCAGTCATAGAAATATCCTGTTACAGTTACATCGATCAAGTTTGAAGAAAATATAAATATTTGGAGAAGTTGATTTACGAGACAAAGTTGTTTTTTATATTTTATTTTATTTGGAGCTTTACTTTACAAGATCGCTAGGCGGCGAGCGAGCTACTTCTCAGCTCTCGTGCTCACTTCGTCTTCGAGGAAACCTCGGTCCCTGGCTGTAGCTTTTCTAATTGGCTAAGCGTTTTTTGGCTCTACTCTTTGCGCTCTTTCTCTAGAGCGTGGCTGCAATTTCCCCGGGGACTGTTTCCCGAATTTCTGGCGACGTAGCGGGGTTTCTTCCGGGCCTTGCACGTTACCATCGGCCTAAGTACGGGCCCTTCAGAATCCTAGAATTTACGACGCTCGCGGATTATACGTCCTATTCTGGCCGTATTACTATTGCTTGGTGCGGACCTTATTGTCCTACGCACCGTAAGAAGATTTGGCCTTCGTTATTCAACAGCATGTCTAGCGTGAGTGTCGTAAAGTCTCCTGGCTTTTTCTTACCGTGAGAACTACTAGCCGCTACAAATATTTTGAATTAATTTAGTTTTATTGATACAGAGTTCTTATAGTAAATTCAATTTAATATAGTTTGTAATTATCACTTAAAAGAGCAATAAGTGCGCTTTGAAATCTTAAATTATAAAAAATGCAGAAATAGAACTTTTCGTAATTAGGCTACAAAGTTTTGTGCATCTGTAGGAAATTTGAAGATGTAAAAAATATTCAAAATCTACCTAATTTCCTTTTCCTCTAACTAATCTTTATAAAATTATAAAAATTTGCCTAAATATCTACGATCAATTGAATTCACGAATTTGAAGAAAAAGAATTTTGATTAATTTTTACACCACAGAAATGGATGTCACAAAAATACTAAAGTAAAGTTGAGCAATTACGAAATTACTTCCATTACATCTTTTAAACAATGTCACTTCTGAAGATGTAAAAATTGATCAACGATTGGTTTTCATTTCGTCCGACGAAATGTGTTCCCGCTGGAAAAAATTCATTCCATTTTCAGCGACACGTTCGGAAGAAATTTTTTTGTTAATTAGCAGGAATTTCGGTGAAATTGTGGACCAGAACGTAACGCAATTTCAGCGGAGCCAGTGTCTGCTCGTTGCTGCATCGAAGTCGTTCATGGACGCATACGCGACCGAAATTATTGTCGATAAATCTTCGCGGTACCGTGGCCGCACTCTTATTGTTTTCACCTCGCAGAGATGAGCAGAGACGATGGAGAAATTAATTGTTATGCAATTGTGAGAAACGCTGGGTGATGGGGAAAAGCGACACGGCGAGACTCGTCGATGATTCATGCGTTTGCATCCTCCTTCGATAAATTACTTTTCCAGTGGAACTTAAACAGGGCACGGCTGTTTAATACGATAACACCTGACAACGTTCCGACGCACTCGCTCCTGCTTTATGAGGATTCTTCGGAGATTAAAAATTGCCGGTTTTGTAAAAACTGAGATTTAGTGCAACTTCGGGTCCGTGGAATTCGAAAGAAAATTGGCACTATTTACACAGACATCGATTTTGCAAAGAATTAAACAGGGTTGAGTTTAATTTTGCACTATGCGTTATATTCTATGCTGTTGGGTTGAAAATTTCCAAAAATTGTATCGATATGTTAAAAATTTGTAGAAATTTGCATAAAATTTAATGGCAGAAAGTTATAAATTATTTAATTTATTCTTGAGCAGAGATTTTCACGAAATAATTATAAACTGTAACGAAATGTTCAAATGTAATTTCGTTTAAAAAAACGAATTGTCAATCATAGCGAATTGCGACAAAGGAGAGATCTACCTCTTTAAAATTACAACGGACTGACGTGTTAAGGATTGAATTAAAATGCATTATTATATCGTGCCGTTGAGAAAATGGAATATACAAAAACTTGAAATCCTGTCTGCACGCGAGAGCAAGTTTGAAGCATGTTTGAAGTAGGATGAAAAAGCTTCTGAAATTAATTGGTTGATATTAATAAAACTAATCTTATTGACTGATTTTGTAAAAAATTTTTAAGACTGTGCATATATGTTTTTATATAATTAAATTATAATTATTAATTATTATAATTAAATATATATATATATGTGTTTTTATATAATTGCACAGTCTCAAAAATTTTTTATATATAAAAAATCTAAAAAATTCTAAAAAATTTAAATAAAATTTAAATATCTAATAATAAATATCTAAAAAATTTTTGTATATATATATGTATATATATATACATAAGCTGTTGTCTATAAATGTCTAATTGATCAAGTAAACGAGTCCAAAAACAAAATCACACAAATTCGAAAATGCAACTAACTTGTTACCTCTGCTATTGATCCATAAAAAAAAATTGACAAAAGAGAAACGGCAATTGAAGGAAGAAAAAAAGCAGAAATATCCGGCAAAAGAGGCATGTTCGTTCCGCCGATCGTTCGGTTCGTCCCACAAGTATTGAAATTTTCCACGGAAAGAAACCAATTTGTACGCCAATAGGAACAGTACGCGAAGAGAACGCGAGTTCGTGAGCTGTCAGTTATTTCATTATCTAAATTTAAACAATTCATTCATCGTTGCTCTTTAATCCTCAATTGGTATCGTTAAGTCATTTATATAACTCGTATTAATAATACCCTTAGTTGGAGTAGGTCATTTCAGCCATACTAGTTTCTATAAAATAATTTTATTTTCCGTTCCCATTAGTTTAAATTAAAATACTTTTCTTCTCCTTTATATTTTACCCATGCAACTATTGATGATATCACTTCAAGTAACAATATTCGTCGCGCCATGTCACGAGTGGGTGAACGATTTCGCTTCTTTTCATAAAAGTTTTCACGTGCTTGTCGTCATGTAGCGACTGAGAAATTGCGGACACTTTTATTCGTAAAAATTGTAAACAGAGTTTTTTACACGATTCCTTTCACGAAGGTATAACAGTTTAAAACATCGACAGTTTTTCATCATTATCGATTCACTTGTATCCTTCGTTCTTTGTATACGTTGAAAATTCTACAGACAGAAACACGAAAATTCGATTTAAAATCAATTATTTGTTATTTAAAAAAATTAAAACGAATAAATAACGAAAATACAATTTTTAAGCACATACGTACAGTAGCTCTCGAAAGTATTCGAGCGCTTCCAATTTACATCGTTAATAAATAAAACGCACCTTAAATTTAAGTTTTCAAAGTAAGATTGTACGTAAAGTCACATACGAGTCTCGAGAATGTATAAGTAAAATTACAAAAAAATCTGACAACACATACAGGATTTACAGGGCATTGAGTGTATACATACCCATTTCGTCTGAAAGGTATTCGAACACATAGACAAGAACCGTATTTCTAGTGAACAAAATGTAAACATTACATTTTAGTAGATTCTGAGACATTGTGCGGTTCGTACAGATTTCGTAGAGTATAATTTTTCATAATTATTCTAATCATGAGCACGAAAAAGTCAGAAACCAGTAAATGCGAACGTGAATTAATATTGAAGTTACATAATGAAAGTAAATCTTATCTTGAAATTACCAAATTATTAAATCGAAGTAAATTTACGATACATTGTATAATAAAAAAGTCAAAAACTGAAGGAAATATTACTAACAAGAAGCGTACAGGACGTCCAAAGAAGTTAACGCCCAGAGAGGAGAAAATGATTATACGTGAAATTAAGAAAAATCCAAGTACATCTGCACCGAAAGTTGCAGCGATTGTTGCAAATAGTTTTGGGAAAGATGTATGATCCCGAATTATGTCGGAGGGTTCTGCGGAGTGAATGATTTCCATGGAAGAATACCACGTATCAGTAAAATTAATAGAAAGAAAAGACTAACGTTTGCAAAAACGTTAATAAAATGTACATTGACAATGATATTTCATTTTGGAATAAAGTTATTTTCTCGGATGAAAGTAAGTTTAACATTTTCGGTTCGGATGAACAGCATTATGTGTGGAGAAAGTGCAACACAGCATTGCAAATGCAGAATATGATTCCAACTGTGAAACACGGAGTTGGCTCGGTCATGGTATGGGGGTGTATGGCAGCGAATGGAACGGGAAATCCTGTTTTTATTGACGGAATTTTGAATAAATACAAATATCTGAATATTTTAAAAGAAAATTTGAAACAAAGTGCAATTAAATTGAACCTATTAGACGATTTTTATTTTCAACAGGACAACGATCCTAAACATACAGCTGAAATTGTAAAAAAATGGATTGTATATAATACTCCGCATATGCTACAAACTCCTCCGCAGAGCCCTGACATAAATCCCATAGAACATTTATGGACCGAAATTGGAAGAAAACTCAGAAATTATGACATAACGTCCAAAGAAATGTTAAAAAACAAAATAACAAATATGGAATTCTATTGAAAAAAAAAACAGCAGAAAAACTTGTATACAGTATGGAAAGTCGGTTGAGACACGTTATTGATGCCAAAGGAAGACCAACCAGATATTATAACATCAAAAAATTCAAGATTTATTCGTACGTTCGAAATGGGTATGTTTACACTCAATGCCCTGTAAATCCTGTATGTGTTGTCAGATTTTTTTGTAATTTTACTTATACATTCTCGAGACTCCTATGTGACTTTACGTACAATCTTACTTTGAAAACTTAAATTTAAGGTGTGCGTTTTATTTATTAACGACGTAGATTGGAAGCGCTCGAATACTTTCGAGAGCTACTGTATATTTAATAATTTTCTTTGGTAAGATTCTAAGCATGAGGATACCTCGCGAAATTTTTTCTCTGGAAAAGTAAAGTAAAGTAGTAAAATATACCGTATTTGTGCGTCAGAAGAGATACTCGGGATACAAACAAATACCAAACACGTTTCCTTTAAAATGTTGCAGTAAACATCGCCGTAAACGGGTTTACGAAAGCTGAAGCTTTTGGCGATGCACAATACAAATGCATAGTATTATTTCACATAGAAACAAAGATAGAAAATGTAAAAATTCTGCTTTTTTGTGAAAAAACCTCAATTGAAGCATGTACAGTGTTTGCGCGCGTGTGTAGCGAAACGAGATCGTGTTTAGTAAAGATTGGGGACTGTATAATCGCGCGCTGAGTATCAGGGGGTCTGTCCCCTCGTGGTAACCTTGTGTCACGAGAGAGTGAACTTTACTATTCGAAAGTCGAAGTGATTCTGACTTGCAAGCCGAAGGAAAGCACGAACGCCTTCTCGGTTTCTCTTCCTTCGGCTTCGGAAAATCGCGGGTCCAGGGGCACGAAGGGCCAGGTACTTGTCACCGACTTGGGAGACCTCGCTGGCACGTGTTTCTCCACGGTCGAGGGCTTTGCCCGCTTAGAACAAAGTCCAACCACCTGGCCAGGGGTTTATGGCGACACAGGCCTGCTAAGGGTACTTAAAAACCAATAAATTTTGCTGGACGTGCCTGTACCCAGACCGTAGGTATTGTGGCATGGAAACTTTCCCTAACATACAGAATTTTCAATACCTGACAATATACGTTAATGTTGTAGCGGACGATGATTCCTCAAATACTCGACAAGCCGCAAGTGGCTGCGCGCCTAGCGTCGATGTCCTACCGATCTTCGACGTTTAAGCAGCAGAGTGTGCGGAACCCCGCTAGGATAGGTGATCAGACCAGCCTAGTAGGGTTAGTTATAACAACAAGCGTCTGGGGAAAGGAGTCGCTGCCATCAGTCCCACTGATAAGTCTAGGCAGTGACTCCGAGACGAAAATTCTCGCTTTCTCTCTCCCACTCCACTACCTAAAATCCTTACCATTCGTCCTTCCACGCCATCCTTCACAACCTTCGTTCCTTTAATGTTAATACGTTCGAAACGAAGAATGTCACCTTTACAATTCGCGGTGTCTGTACGGTGTTAATTCATTTGACAAACACTTTCGTAGACCTCGCGACGTCCTCTCGAACAACATTATTATTACAGTCAAGATAAATCTGCCTTTGCCCCATCCTACGTTTCGTCCTATCGCATCGCATCGTATCGTATCGCGTGGAGTCGGTAGCGCGCGCGTCCGCTTTATTGTTCCACGGAAAAAGAAAACGAGGGGGGTAGGCGGATGGCGCGGAGCCGCGGAGGCAATCCGCGACCGGAAATTTAAAAAGTTGCGCAAATACGCAGGCCACCGCCGAGGGGGGAGTTAAATGCGAGCCAAGGGGATGGCACCCGGCTGGTGGAAGGGGTAGCCAGTTAGTAGGCTCCCCGTTGCGGGACACGGACGGGGGAGTTCCAGGCATAGTTGGAAGGTTACGCTCGGACGAAATTACGTAGTTCCGAGCAATTCGCATCCGAATGACTCGTGGGATGATCAAAGCGCGCGCTTGCACGCTAGAAGTTGATATTCTCCGCTGATACTTCTTTCGAGCACAGCGCCAACTTTCTCTCTGTCTTTCTCTGGCCGCCTTTTCGTGCTCCTCCCGACCTGACAGAAACAAGCTTGATAGCTCAAAATGGATACAGATTACATCGGACAGTTCCTAGAAAATCGCTGGTGGGCGCCTCCTCACGGAATAAAGAGATTAAGTACCGCTTTTGATAAAGAGAGAGAGAAAAAAAGAGTGGGTTTTATTGTTTCGCGATGCACCAGTCTTGGCGGAGAGAAATTCTGTTCTGTAATTTAGGGATCGTTCTTTTTTATTTTTTGTGCATTATTAAACAATTTGAATTTTTACGGATATTCGTATTTTTGAGAATGCGATTACTGTGTGAGAACTTGAATTTTGGAAAATCGAGCGAAAAAGTAACAGCGACTTTTATCATATGTTGCTACTTTGTTCTCTTATCAAGTTACAACTTTTCTTCTATTATTGTATAGATTTGTACATAAATTGTCCATAAATTTTTCTAAAAAAGACTTCAATTTTTATATACGCGCATGAGAAATTGCGCATGTAAGTTTACGAAAGTAATATTGAAAAGGGGTTAAAGAAATAAAGTTTTACGTATTAAACAACTTAACAATATTAGAGAAATTATTGCATTTCTTAATGTCTTAATCAAAAAGCTGCATTCCTCGAAACGTTCTCATCGCTTTAAATAAAATTCGCTGCAATACCTACGCAAAGTAATCGAAAATATATCTTGTATTTGCGGATGAGTTACACAAAAAAATAAAACGTAGCGTATTCACACCTTCCACTCGACGATACATTAAACTCGAACTCGTCAAATTCTCTAATTAAAATTAAAAGTTCTTCGATGAAACACCAACAAAATTTTCAAATCATTTTGCTGTAATTTAACTGAATCTTGCAGCAAGTGCATTTACCGTGTTTTCACATCGGTGCACATTCTCAAAATAAAGCAAAACGTTCGAGGGGTTGAGGAAACGTTTTCATTTCAGGGGAACGTCTTTCGGATAATTGCTCGCTTCTTGCTGAAATTCATCAGCTGCATATATTACGGGGAATGTGCTGCTTAGCCGCTAATGCCGCGCCGTGCCGAAACAGAATTCTTTTGCGCGTCTTCCGCGGGTTCCTCGTTTCTCTGGCGCGTTCAACCGGTCGCATTTGCAAGGGGAAGCGGAAAAAGCGGGCGTGGAAGCGGGAAGATTCTGAAAATAATTTCGCGGCCGCGAAAAACACGGCGAACTCGGCCGTTAAAGGCAAACCGGTGTTGTAGCCGGGTGTGGAAGCCAGAGATGCTTCCTCTGCGGGTTCTGCATCTCGCCGGTGGAAGAAAGGTTTTACAATCGTGTACTATGCTAATCCCGAAACATTACGCCCGGCATAAAACGTAAAACTTTCTCACTCGTTCGCCGTCGTCTTTCGTTTCTTCTCCGCTCGCACCTCCTTCGGATTCCGCGTCTGCCTTCAGTTTCTGCCGAAAAGTTTGTGGTTTTGATCACATGTATTAATAAGTAATCGAGCAACTATTGTCGCTGATCTATTTTAGTATCTTGTACAAATATACTATCTTACACATTGCAAATGTGTAAAGTTGCTCGCGAAAGTATCTGGACCCTCGTTCTTAATAATACTGTAACGAGACTATCATGATTATGTAGCGGCTAGCAGATGTTAGAGAAAGTTCTCACTCTACGAAAAAGCTAGAAGACTTTACGGCTCTCAGGTTAGACGTCCTGTTGAATGACGAAGGCCAAGTTGTTCTTGCGTAGGACAATAAGTAATAATAATACGGCCAGAATAGCATCCGCGAGCGTCGTAAATTCTAGGATTTTGAAGGGTCAGCACTTAGGCCGACGGGTCTGAGATACCCCAGGTAACAAGCAAGGCCCGGAAGAAACGTAGTTTCGATATCATCGAAAGCCTGCCGGAAGAAGACAGGTACAACACACTTAAAAGAGGAATAATATGCCGCTTCAACGGTTTCCGAACGCAGAAGATTAAGCGCCTTCTAGAGAAGCAAGAGATTGGCGATCGAACTCCGTTGCAATTCTTACAACACATGAGGACACTGGTAGACAAAGCTGTGTCGGACGAATCCTGAGGATGACGTGGGAGAACAGGTTGCCGCATATGCTCCGTGCCATCATAACGGGAACGAACATACCTCTGGACGAGCTAGCCACGCTTGCGGATCGCATCCAGAAGCTGCACGTGGAGCCTCGCCTGATGAAGCAAGTGCAGGAATTGGAGACCCAGCTAGTCGCGCTGACTAGGATGTTCAATCGAGCGTCGTTGCGGCAGACGACCAGGGACAGATCGAAAAGCCGATCAAGGCGACGATCTAGATCACCGGTAGCGAAGAACCACTGCTGGTACCATCAGGTCTTCGGCGAGCAAGCGAGGAAGTGCCAAGCGCCATGCAGCTGGGTGTGTCGGAAAACAGGGAAGCCTAACACTAAGCGCGGCAACCAGTGAGAGGTCAAAGACAACAGCAGAAGGAACGTGCGTGGCAACCACTTCTTCACGAAGTCTTTGTCGTCGGCACGCGGTGGAAGGACGCTTTACTGTGTACACAGACGTGAAATTTTTCTCTGATATTGATGATTGTTATTTATTAAATGGAAAATTTGAAGAGGGAATGAGTTCTTATTCAAATATCAAAGAACTATCTGCTAAAATTGTTTACTATATAAAAAAGCTCTTACCTGGCTGAAGAGAAGCTTTTTGTGATACGCAGGACAAAGGACTTTGTATGCTTGAAAATTTAAACGATCATAATTTTAAGATCTCAGACGATACCTTTATATCGTAGGTGCCTCAGTTATACGGGGATTCTAAGCATAATGTTTTTTCAAGTAATATTTACATAGAATCGTTATGGTAAACTATACACGATACTGATTCTGACTTTTGCTACGCAAAATGACTGCGAAAATCGGTTTTCATACTTTCTTGTTTCGTTACGAAACACTTTCAATGAATTTGTTGTTTAGAAATTTGAAAATAAATGTTAATAGATTTTATGCTTCGGTATAGATATTTGAATATATACTATTGACCACACGATTGAAGAAATTTTAAAATTCTCTGTTTCAATTTAACATATATATACGTACCTACAATTTAATGTAATTTGAAGAGAAATACTTTAAAATTGAGCAACATCAATAATAATTTACTCGTGTCATCGTAAACTAAAAAATTATTACTATACATCATTATTAAATTATTAAATATCGAATTAAATAATAAGATGTAAATATGACAAATTACAGTGTACAAGCGGCAAAATATTTACTTTGTTTGTGTGCAAATGTAATGTAATTGAAGATTACATTGGAAAGTTGAAGTTAAATTAAATTGAAATTAAATTAATGTAGAAGAAATCATGCTAATAAAACAACTTATAAATACGTATATTTGAGCATAAAGTATTATAGATCCGGTTAATGACAATAATCGAATCACCAAGTAACAAGTGTATCGATTTTAGCCGTCAAATATCACGGTCTGATACATATCGAATGTTTCTACTTGCGCGCACGTACGTGTCTCAAGCGTCAATTAATTTCAGCACTTCAAATTCGTATTTTTAAGGAACTAACAAAAATTTATGCGTGAACAATGAAATAAACATTGGAAAATATTCAAGATTATCTTGCAGGAGAGATATGATACGCGTTGTCTTTCTTGTAGCTAGCATAAATAATTTATTAAATACGCAACCCGTACGTAAGTCTTATCTTTATTCAATTTTCATGAAAATAAAATTCGTATTGTACGAAATTTTCCAAATTCCAAATTTTTTATTTATTTTCTCCATGCCTTTGCCTATTCTATCGTGATTATTAAAACACACTGTACTTAACGGTCAACAATCTCTGAATTTCATTGTCCTCGTATCATATTTACACAATTTCCACGTAAATGAAAGTTCGCGTCGTATTCTACGTCTTCTATTTATCTTCCCGCGTGAAATCACCCCGTTACCAGTTCTATCGTGTGAGCACGCGATACATCTTCGTTGATCATCAGCTCCTTGCGTAATCTTCACTGAAACGATCTCAGAACTTCATTGTTACGCCTAATGCGCGTTCCCCCCCGATTCTTCACGCACGAAGGAAGAAAAGAAAAGTGAACTCGCGGAGCGGGTATTAATTCACAGTTCGTTCCGTGCCACTTCACGCACGCGGGGCTGCCTTTACGATTCCGTGTTACTTCGAGTCGTTACACAAATTCTCCTCGCGCCCCACCTGAAACAAAATTCATTAACTGCGTTATTAGACTAGAGATTAATCAGTAGCACAGGCGACGCGCGTAATCGCTTTGATCTTTCCCCTCCCCACACGGTTTCACATTCGTGAAACACGCGTTCGCGTGAATTTTCAGTTCCGTACGGAGAAGTAACAACGGAAGTAGATTGGAAAAAAATGGACGAAAAAAGGAAAAAAACTGCACGACTTGTACCCCAGTACGATTCGTCTCACTGAAAGGCCCAGGAAATGAAGACGACTTTTTTGCCATAAAATTTTATTGATACGCAAACATTTGAATCGATACGAAACAAATTACAGGCGCGATCGCTCAGTACCAGACAACGCCACTCCCCCTCACGAATCACGTGACACAAATCAACCAATCGTTAATTTTCGTTGCATCAGCGTTGCACCTGAAGAGGTCCGATTTTCTGGATTATCCCCGATAAAAAAAAAAGAGGAAACGTGGGAATGCCGCCCGTGGTAGGAGGAGCCAGTTATTATAATTTCATTTCGGTAATTATGTGCGCCGCGTGTGTGCCGACCCCGAAATTAATTAAATTAATGCAAGTATGTGGCGAGTGTTATTTTAGAATTCCAGGATGTGGTACGTGCTACGCGTGCTACGCGGATACTAACACACGCCTGTGTGTGCGTGTGTGTGTGTGAGAGCATTCGCAGCGCGTGGATGGCTAGGTCAGATAAGTACGTAAGAGCGAGGTTACGATGTGCTAATTGGGTTAAGTGCCCTATGGCGAAGCGACAACAAATAAGAACATTATAAAGCCCGAAATGGACTGGACGAGTGGCGGGGGCGGGCGAACAACTGTCCTCTCGCTCTCTGCTCTGCACTTTTTGGTTTTCGCCCGACACACGGTTTACACACGGTTTTTGTTCGTACGTGGGCGCAATAAACGCTGCCCGCGGCTGCCAGAAATTCTGTTGCTCTCGCCATTTCCATCCTCCTCTCGGCTCTCTAGGTATTCCGCGCCCACTGCACGCCGCGGGAACGCGCGTAAGTTTTTGGTGCGGCGTTGCAACAGTCGTTGAGTATGTTTTCGATGCTTGCTTTGGTTTCGTACGACGCCACGGTGTGCTGTCGTAATACGGTTAGCGAGCGAGGATTATCAACCTGTTAACGGTGTTTGACGTTGCGCGAAGAAAAGCATTGCCTTTTAGCGTTTTGGAATATTTCGAGATTGTATGTTTTGAGGACAAATTGCTGATATTCCGTAAAATTGTAACTTCCCGAAATTTAGTTTAAAATATTTAACAATCTCGTAACAGTCTTTAACTTTTCTCTAACTCTCTTATTTTTAGGACTTAAATTTCTAATTTCACGTTTCATTCATGCCTTTGTTTTTATTGTATTTAACAAGGAAATTCTGAGTTAGTTGTGAATAAATTTGAACGATAAAATTATTGATTGAAAGAAAAAGGAATTACTCGCTGAATTTGAAATCTTTTGCAAGATTCATTTCTTTCAGCTATGTAAATCTCGGGAAATTGTGTTACATTTTTACAAGGAAATTTTGTCGCACGTTGTTGGAACGTAATAAGTAAAATGTTTATTTATATTTAACGTCCATTCGTCGGAATTAAAAATTTAAATATTATTCTGTACTTACATATCCCCAATTGCACGTATTTTGCAAGATAAATGTTGCATAGAAAGCAGATTTTTATAATTTAGTTGCATTTTTAGAATCTTCAAGAGAATAGTCAATTTGATACTTGTTTGCGATTGCAAGATGCGTTTATTTAAAAACTGTTATTTATTTTTTGCACGACGAAAGAGCTTTGCGTTCGAATGAAAAGATAAATAAATATATGAAAGTAATTTCAACGCGACGAACACAAAATAACTTTAACATTCAATTTTATTGGACGACCATGTTGGCCACATATTTTCCGCACAATAGAAATTTTCCCCACAAAACGATAGTAATATACTGTATGAATGAAAGGAACAGAAAAATATAGGTATATAAATATTTTTCTAAAAAGTTATAACAAAACTGAAAAAAAGAAAGAGAAAATAAACCAATGTTAGTTTTATTTCAAAGCATACACATACACTGACGTTCTCTCTCTCTTTTTTTTTTTTTTTTTACCAGTTTTTAGTAGTGGAATATAACAGTATTGTTTTGCGAGGAAATTGAGACATGTTCTATAGATTTTATACAACATAGACCTGTATACATGTCACATTTATCTTTTTTTTTCTTTTTATAACCAATATTGCTCGATATTTGGATAATGATTATGTTCTTGAATAATTATCTATCTCTCTTTTGTTCTTTAATCTCTTTCACATTGTCACGTAGTTGGTGATGTTCGAAAAATGAATTATAAATTGAAGCCTTTTCATTTGTTGATTGATATTCATTTATTTACATATTTAGTACCTTCTTATTTTCCTTATTAGTAGAAAAAACCATATTTTATAAATTCTTAACAAACCTTGCCGGCTTCTGATAAAAATTGCTATAAAAAATAGCTGGACGTTGTATAATTAATACTCGAAAATATTCATACCAAACTCTCATACCAATCTTTTATTTTTCTACCAGCGTTTCTATTTGAGTTTTTCATTTTTCATTTTTCATAAATGAAATAATAGTAAATATGGAAGCAACGGTAAATAAACATCAATATTTATAATAATATAAACTCGTCTACCGAAAAAACATATTTTTATCCAAAACTAACAGAGCGTTCCAAACCTCTGAACAGTAGTATAATTCCCCTAAGAAGACCAAGGAAAAATAGGGAAAATTAAATAATGCTTTATGCAACAAAGAATTGATAAAGCGTTTGACGATAAAGCATGCAATTTAAGAATTTTATTACCATTTAAGCGAATGCTGAATATTAAAACCAAAATTTTGATCAGGAGTGTATATGCATAGCTTGTTTCATTTTCGTCGCGCCTTATTTTAATCTAGATTCCGCTTTTAGTCGTCGAGGATAGGCATCGTGAGGCGAAGATTCATTTCTTCTGCTCCAGTTGCGTCCGTCGTGTAGATTTAAAATTGTTTGACACGAATCTGCAAGCATTACGTCGTCTCTCTCCGGCTTCGCCGATTTAAGCGAAGCTCAGGCCCTTAATGGAAAGCCTGATAAAAATCGCGTTAGGTCGAAGCGGAATTTGCTTCGAGTTAATCGATGACGTAAGAAAAGAAAGGGAAGAGCAGATTGAGATAATAGGCAGTAGTTTCAGCGTAGCCGATACGCTCTATCGTTAATAACCCCTCGATATTGGGGTTAAGTATTGTAAAGCGCGTTCAATGGGTCGTTTCCTTTTATGCGTGCATGCCGTAACTAAATTCGTTTTAATTCTTGTATCCTTATATCCTTGAATTACGTTACACCGCGGGACCTGGCTTCTGTATTTGCACGAGTCTGTAAATATTTAGTCTGCGAATTGTGAAATGTTTCTGAAATTGCGAATGATTGGAACTTTGACCAAGGGAATGAAATCTAAATCGAGATTAGTCCTCTTTTATTTCGGATATTTTGAACGTTGTGTGTGTAAATTTCGCGTCATGAATGTTTTATTTTTTATTTTTATTCCTTTTAAATTATATAGCATTAATGTAAATGTTCAATAGTATGTGTGTGTGTGTTAAAATGTAACACATTTTTGTATGAACGTGGTATTAAATAGAATAGCATGTATGTCACTATTTTTCCAAACTTCTCCGTTTAAATTTCTCATCATTGATCATTAAAAAGTAACTAATTTTGATTTCTGTATAATTTTTACCAATAAATAAATTAGGACTGTTTGCAATCCTATTTTTTTAAATTATTTATGGAATGAAATCTAAATCGAGATTAGTCCTTTTTTATTTCGGATATTTTGAACGTTGTGTGTGTAAATTTCGCGTCATGAATGTTTCATCTTTTATTTTTATTCCTTTTAAATTATATAGCATTAATGTAAATGTTCAATAGTATGTGTGTGTGTGTTAAAATGTAACACATTTTTGTATGAACGTGGTATTAAATAGAATAGCATGTATGTCACTATTTTTCCAAAATTCTCCGTTTAAATTTCTCATCGTTGATCATTAAAAAGTAAGTAATTTTGATTTCTGTATAATTTTTACCAAATAATTTTAAATAAATTAAGACTATTTGCAGTCCTATTTTTAAAATTATTTAAAATACAGACTGTGACTGTACGACGATCGAAATTTATATCAAATTAAGAAGTTACGTCTGAATGATTAAGAAACTATTATGTCAAACGTGTCGCGTGTTGTTTGTAATTTTCACGACTCACGGATACGCTAAATCATCGCGCTCGTTTCGAGAAGCAGACAGCGACGATTAATATGCTAATGCATGCTCGTGGTTGAACATAAAAAAATGTCCAACGGGGAAATTATAGTTTGTTACCATCGGCATACCATAAGAGTCTGCAGTGTGTACATACTTGCATGCAGAATCGCCGATTAATTTCCATAGGGCGATGTTTGCATAACTTGCGCAGTTGGAAAAAAACCACGATAATTCCAAGCAGCTAGGTTACACCCTTGGGGCGCTAACTATGATAAATATGAGAAAGCAGCTTATTACTAGGAACTGGTTACAGATTGCCGTTGATTACAGTAGCTGGTCTATTATTTCTGAGGAATACGTACGCACACACACACGCGTGTACGTCATTGTTCAATGATTTATATAAAAATCATTCATGAATCTACCTCGTATTCGCTATTTGCTTGATTGATTTCACGTTTTTTTCTGTTCCTCTTCATTATCGCATGCAAATTCAGAAAGGACATTTATTATCACGAGTTTCATTACTTAGACCGTGAATATTTATGTAAATTCATATTCTTACGATCACGTCTGTTACTATATTCATTCGTGTTTTTATGATCGTATTAAAAAATTACTTCAGTTATTAATTTATTAGAAAAATTGAATATTGAGTAGAAAATTATTTCACCCAATATTATACCATTTTGAGTATTTTATTTTTATTCAATTCACTTAATTTCTCGATTAGTTTCGCACAACAAACACCATTGACAGTCTTTGTCACGAGAATCATAAAATCTTTATCACTTTATGATAAAAGTGAAGCTAACGCGAAGTATTTTGAAATCAAATAAATTAAAAATAAATTATTAAATAATTTAATAAGGATTAAATTAAAAGAATTAGAAAAATATTAAGAATAGAAATTATTTATCCTTTCAATAATTAGTGGACTTCGCATTCTATATTTTTACAAAGATAACAAAAATGCGAGACTCGAATTGAAACTTATTACTGTCACAAGAAATGTTGTATTTTGAATATTACGCATATTTTCGCGCATTTACGCATTCTTTCAAATTTTTTCCACAAATGCGTAAAAAATCGGCGCTCTAGTCAATCCATCGCACAAAAACGAGTAAAGATTAAATCGAAAAGTTGAAAGAGAATCGAAAATTTGTTTCATTGATCAGTCAAAATATTCAACATCAGTCGGAATATTCCACGTATGAGAATTTTCCTCGATAAATAATATTCGTACAATTTCCACGGCATAACGTCAGGTCAGATAACAAATTTCCTCGACGCCCGGCTACTTCTGCTTCATGGAAATGCGTCAATTAAATGGAACCGGTACGTACGAGTTCACCGCGAACCTTTAAATAATACATGCTCGCGTACACTCCTTTCCTTTTTTTCTCCCCCCTACCTCTTTTTCTTCATTTAGAAGCGTTTATCACGTAACGCCAGGGTTTAGTTAAAAAAAAAAAAAAAAATACGGCACGTACTCGTCAGTATCACGTGCAACGATTAAAAACATTCCCGATAAAGCAGCGTTTAAATGGGAAAATTATGCTCCTTGTCGGCGCGACTTGCAATATTCACGTGTGAGCGGCCTATATAATGTTGACGCGTGTAATAATAGGACGTCGTTTCGCGTTTACGTCGTTCGATGCAAGGAAGTAGTCTAGCAGTTGCCGTTTCTATCACACCAGTATATTAAAATCGCTTCAACTGTGCTTTGCAATTTAACTCTTCAGTATACAGATTGGACTACACAAGACTTATCAGCATATTTGCTGTCCGCGTTGATTATTATTCATCGGTGCACTGGAAGATTCACTCGATGACTTGTAAGAAAAATAATACTGAAGAAACTAGATTATTTCTCTTTTAATTGGGAATAAAATATACATCCATATGTGTCAAATATTTTATCATATGACAGTTCTAAAAGTTCTAAAAGAATGAAGAGAAATAATAATTGAGAATGTATCTTTTAGTTCAGAGTTTAATGATTTTCAGCGTGACAGAGATTTTTTGACTGGATAGTTTTTAAATGCTACATTCAAGTGGATCCGTTTTACACGTTAAAGACTAAGTTAAGCTAAAAAGATGGCAGAAGACTGTGATTGAATTAACAGGCACGTTAAAAGAGAAAAATACAAAATGGCCAAAATTGATCAAAGTATTAGAGATTGCATAAATAACGTTAGGACTAACGAAACTATCTCTATTTATAATAAAACTATATATATTTATTTATTTATAAATTATATTTATATTCATTTCAGAGATGGAAGTAACCCTTGATAATTCTCTTAATGCTCTATTTTACATTGTAACTTGCAAATTGTAAGAGTAGAACAGAAATCTGCCATTTTTAGGATTATTGTACGATGAAATATTTGACATATATTTTATTTTATCTTCCTAATTAAAAGGAGTAATTTTAGAATCTTTAGTTACGATACAAAAATGAAAAATGCAGTGAAGTTGTTGCAAGATTCTCAGTATAAAAAAATCTTGATGTTCTTTTATTCCAATCACACATGATCCAAATTGCACATTATATTAATAAATGAAATTGTTTTAACTCCTTTAATTTTTTAATGTCTAAAGAAAATATTACATTAGGGGAAAAACTAGTCACGTTGAGCATTATTTATTGTACCATCTGAAGATTTCTATATTATCTACGCAATTTTCAATAGTGAATGCAATCATTCGATCAATGCTTGTTTATAAATAAAGTGTCGCGAATCGTAGTTAACTGGAGTGTTTCAAGCTTCCAGCGGTACGAAGCTGACCGGAAATCCGGCGCAACAGGATGACGCGGGACATCAACTACCCTCGAGGACGCACGGGAAGGGAATGAAAGCAGCGAGATGGATTTAGATCTCCTAATATCAAGCCACGAGGTTCCAGGTTTCAAGAGCTTCGAAGCTTCCGTCTTCAGACGGATTACTGATTTTCTCAGTGGTGCTTGTCCAACTTCTCGAAGACAAGAAGGTACGCGCGCGTCCGCGGATTTCTTCGCTCGATCTTTGACGGTATTACAGGATACTGTCCGGCCATCCTGCAACTGCTTCCTCTCTGAGGATCGTGGATGAAAAGCTCAGGAGCATCGGGAGCTCTTGAGGAGCGTTATAACGTGTGTAATCGCTGATGGAAGACCGGGGATCTTCTTCATCCCGATCTCACGATTCAACTAATGTTATTAATGAATGTTTAGGAATCACGAGTCACGAGTTGGTAACGTTAGTAAATTCTCTTGCATTATTGAACCTGAAGGTTCGCAGCAAAATAAATGAAATTTTAGATTTCTATTGTATGATACAAATTACAATTTGAGTGTTCTGTTTGGTACAATATTATAAAATTGTGAAAACAGATTCTGAATTTAATTAATTATCTGTAATAAATCTGTAATTTTGGATTATATTAACAATAATGAAACTAAATATAGTTACTAAATAAATATTTTGTTATTGTCGCTATGTATCGTTTAAACTTAAAATTAATATACAGTTGTTTTACTTATTAATTATTTTCATCTGTTATTATTAATAGTATAAAATTCTGTTAAAAACACTTGCAATCAGTCATAGAGGTCTACATGTCTAATGAAATATTTAAAACAGAAAAGGAAGAGTTTTGTACGTTCCATGGTTTATAAAATCCATTTTATACATTGTTTTTAATGTCTGAGTGAAAACACAGTCTTAAAAGAACCTATAATAATGAGAAAAATGCATTTTGTATATTTTGATCTTCGCAATTAATTTAATAAACAAATACACATGACGATATTTTTCAAAATCTGTGTAACAAATAAACGTTTAAAATCCTTAATATTCTTTTAAATACTTGAAATTTGCAAATGTACGTCAATTATCGTGAATAATTGCACACATTTATTTTTCGAATTTTCAAATATCTCTACGTCCGTTCATTTCGTCAGTACTCTAAATAAGGCTAAATGAAAAATTATTTTAATCACAGAAAATATTACTACAATTAATAATGTCTATGATATTCTTGCCGTCACAGTGACGACATAAAGTGACAAAAATACAAAAATAAATAGGGATACTTCGCGAAGCAAAGTACCCGCGGAGGCAATCAAAGCCAAAATGTATACGCGGTGGTCAAAAAGCGGGTATTACCGCAGCACGGTAATACGCTATATCCGGCATTTAGTCGTAAAAGGTCCAAAGCTGGTCCAGGTTCCCTTTCTCATTCGGGGGCAGAGTGCAACTGCGTCCTCGTAAAACTCGGGAGTATGGCCCGGGCAAGTGAATTTGGCAGAATAACATTTTACCAAGTTAAGACGTCTGGCATCAACGGTGGAAAATAGGTGGCGAAGGCTAGGCAAGTTTCTGACTTTTCGGGCTGGCGTAACGGCTCCCCTCTGCTCAAAGATGTATGAAATCGTACACCTCCGCGGGTTACCTTAATGCGACTCGAACCCGGCTGGAACCGTTTCTGAAAGACGAGTGCCAACTGCCATTAGAAGTTTGATCAGAAACGTTGGTCGGATCTTTCGAACCGTCGCATTATACGTGTTATTATACTACTCCCCCCTCGGGCTCCTTTAAATATTCTCAACTTCTCTCCGCAGTAATTTTCCAGCGACGCTCCGCCGAAAATCTTTTGTCAACCAGAATAAGTCGACGAGAATAAGTTCTCTCTCCTTCTCTCTCTCTCCCTCTCTCTCTCGGCGGGAAAGAGGCCAGAGGGAGGGGAAAGAGAATAGTTGGATACGATAGCGATACGTTTGATACGAATAATTCAATTTTCCAAGCTCGTTCTCGAAGACATTTCTATGCAAAATTAGTCCCGACAGACGCGTTTTCCTCTTCGATTATGAATTAGTCTCCAAAATGAACTCTGTTCGTTTGTTGCCTAGAGAATGGAAAGGATCGAAATATTCAGATAGATTTTAGCATCTCTCACGACGAATTGAGGATCTGTATGCATTTTATCACTGAAAGTGATTTTAGCGAACGCTAATGCAACGAAAATTAGCGATTGGCTGATTTGGATCACGTGATTCGCGAGGGGGCGTGGGGTAGACCTCGAGTAGGAGTGTCTAGTACTGAGCGATCGCGCCTGTAATTTGTTTTCTATCGATTCAAATGTTTGCGTATCAATAAAATTTTATGGCAAAAAAGTCGTCTTCGTTTCCTAATGAACAGTTGCTTCTGGGCCTTTCAGTGAGACGATACGATTAGAAGTACAATTACGTTACGGTAATGTGCAATTACGTTTGTTTCTAAATATTACAGCAACAATGTTTACAATCTTATGCTAGGAAACAAATTTTCTATAAATGCATAAAAATCTACAATAGAAAATATTCTACATGTGTACCTCTGTCGATTATTGTTTTTGCAACTTACAAAAAAGTAGGATATTGTTAAACTGTGAATTTTTATACACTATTAAATTCAATAAAAAACATGACTAACGTAATTGAATTCAAATTCCATTGCATGTAATATACATTGTAACAAGTACTTGAGGTAATTTATACATTTCTGCGTATGTACATACAATTTTTTTCCACAATTTCGAATTCTCCACAAACGCCGCGGTTTCATTATAATTACTATATTTTACAATTGCAGAAAATACACCGTGGCTTTGTACGAAACTTTATCTATTATCGAATAATAGCTTAAAGTGAACGTTGGAACGGAGTATTGTTAACTTATTTCGTGGAAATGTTTATTTTATCGTTCGGAAAAATTGCTTCCCGTTCGTTTGACTAAACGTTTATATTCATAACTGCGAACGTTCTTTGTTATCCGCGTCTATGAATCGATAACCTCTCAGTTTCATGTATTATATGAAAAAAGCTTTGAAAATTGGAAGTTGTGAAAAGCTTTTAATATTTTTTTCAATACTATTTTCATTTGCATTACGCTGCCGTTATAGATAAAATTGATATCGTTTCATTCCGCTGTTTTTTTTCCTTTTCTATCAACTCTACGTTTGATACGATGTAATCCCATTTCTCGTTATTATTGAACTTGCCAGTCGTTATTTCTATAATAAACGAAAATTTCATTCATGAGAGGTAATATTTAATTAATCGAACGTCGCATCGACGCAGCAAAATTTAGGTTACACTTTTCATTGTAGTTGCGTTCGTAAAAATTTAATAACTCGTAATTTTCGTGTGTAGTTTAACAATAAATGAGACGTCTTTAGTTACAGTCGCTCGCGTAATCGTTCGTATATTCGACGAAATATTGTCGATATTTTAAAATTAAAAGTTACAATTTCGTGTTACAATGCAGTTGGTCTCACTTCAAAATGTAAAACCCCTCCTTTCTTTTTCAAAGATGTTTTCACATCGTGCAGCAAGTGGGAAAATACACTTCTGTTCTCGAAAATCACAAAAATCATTGAGAAAGTTTTTCATAATTGGAACTACAATGGTCTCGAAGATTGAAATTTTCCCCTCACAATGAGTCTTCAAACTTTGCCGCAGGTATGATATTTTTTCTGCCATTTTCGTTAAAATTCGAACGAGTTGAAGTTAAACGATGAAACGTCAGAATTTCTTGAACTTTTGCAGAGGAGAAATTTCAGTATTCAAATTCGCGGTGACTCCACTTGCGAAAGAAAAATTTCAGTGATTTTAAAGATGCTCGAACTTTTACCATTTTTGAGAGCGAAAGTTTCTTTATTTTCCCAGTCGCTGCATGGTGTGAAAATATCTCAGAAGAGAAAAAAGAAATGAACGTATATTGCACGGAACCAAGTAAAAAAACCCCTTTCTCTCTTGACAACGTCGAATCAAAAAATTTCCCTTTCTATTAAAAACGAGAGGCCTCTTCTGTTTCGTCCGCGACACTTAATTGGACTTCGCGCGACCGTTCTTTCCGACGTAAACGAAATTAGTCGACTAATCGAGAAAGAAAGGAAAAAGGCAGGAAACAGTTTTATAATTGATTTAAATAATTCCTGCTCGTCTAAATTAATTCGACGGCGGAACCGGGCCGGGTTATTCTCAGCGGGTAACGAAGTCCCGATTCGTTTCTTCCGCCGCCGACTTTCCAACTACTTGAAACTTCGTGTCCACGGGAGGTCATACGGGAGAATAGGCTTCTTTCGTTACTTTTATGGCATATTTAACGAGCCAAGAAGAAACCGCGTGCCGTCCTTACCACCATCGCTAAACCTCCACCCCCCCCTCCCCAATCCTGCCCGCCGTGGAACTTCCTTTCGTTTCGATAAACCGGCCACGTGCGCGGAATTTGATTAGCTTGATTTAGAAACTACAACACGACGGTTTATTAGCGTCGTTTGCGGTACGACACCGGGGCCCGGGCTGCTCTTTCATTAGAAATTAATGAGCGACCCGTCGTCGACAACGTCGGCCCGTACATCTTTTCTCGCTCTCCACTCTCTCTCTCTCTCTCTCTCTCTCTCTCTCTCTCTCTCTCTTTCTCGTTCACCGGGTCAGAACGAAATTTAGAGGCCACGACAAAAGTTCTCCGCACCGGTGAATAAAATATGCGCCCGACGAAACCAGCCCGCCGGTACACGAATTGCCGCTGAATCAAAATTAAGCTGCACAACCCTCCACCCCCACCCCCTTCCCCCACCCCCTTCCCCCACCCTCCCCGGTTGCCGACCGAGAGGAAGGAAGCAACTGCGACAGCGACGAGGAATTAAGGGAAACAGAGGGAAATACCTTCTGGAGATTAGACCGAAGGGACGAATAAAATTCTTGAATGGACGATTAGGTTTGGGAACGGCGTTCTTCTTCCGCTTGGAATCGAGGTCACGCCGCGTGGTCACATCCTTTCCTCGTCGAACGTCTTCTTTCGTTGTTCTCCCTCCCTGGGAATCGCTCCCCGCTTCTGGATCTTTGATGAAGATCTAACAATGCATCTTTTATCGGTGGTTTGTTCGATGCTCGAATTTGCTTTACACGCGTAGGCGTGTACTGCATAGATTAAGATCCTTTGCGAGCAGTGAATTGCTTTTGTTTTCGGTGTAGGCTTTTGGATTTGGATTGTAGCGTGATTTAACACTGATTCTTTAACTGATGACGCTGCTGTGAATCTTCAGTAATTGGTGATAGTCGATGAAAGTCTAATTAAAACTCCTTGCATAAAATTCTGATTAGGAAACGATTCCATCGGTGACGTTGTTTAACATTTGTGCTTGTTTTTTATCACTGAAAGTGATTTTAGCGGGGGGAATCCAGAAAATTGGCCTCTTCAGGTGCAACGCTGATGCAACGAAAATTAGCGATTGGTTGATTTGGGTCACGTGATTCGCGAGAGGGCGTGAGATAGATCTCGAGTAGGAGTGACGTTGTCTGGTACAGAGCTTGTAATTTGTTTTGTATCGATTCAAATGTTTGCATATCGATAAAATTTTATGGCAAAAAAATCGTCTTCATTTCCTAGTCAGAACAATTGCTTTTGGGCCTTTCAGTGAGACGAATCGTACTGGGCTACAATTTTTATTTATTCGTACATCTCTTTACTTTTTGCCTAATTACTAATTCATAGTTTACATACATTTCTTTACGTGTAGCAGAAATCAGATTTAATATACAAACTGCAAATATCTGTCAATATTTTACCAATATTGTTTCAAGCACGAAGAAAAGAAATTAATGACTTCTTTATCTACTTTCATCTCGATTCAATTTAACGTCAATTGTAATATACACACTTTCCACGTACATGTTTGCAAACAGGAAGAAACTGAACTTAAATATGCATTCATGTTGCTTATAAAAATTATAACGAACCCTCTACTTCCGACATCTTCGATCCGTCGAGGGCTAAAACATCGCATCTTTCATTTACAACTTTTTCCTTCCTCTTCGTTATCATGTTCCGTTCTTTAACATTGTTCAATCAACAATTCACTCGATGTACAAATTTAGAAAATTTAAAGAAATGAAAATATATTCGTAACATTAATAAACCAAATTTCGTGCAAATTGATAGATAGTCAAACTATAATTATTTATAACATCCTCATGATTTTCTATTTTTCACTTTGCCTCGGATTGTTTCCCGGAAACGACGAGTAAATCGTACGATTAAGACTACAGAGAGTCAATAGACTATTCGGCGCGTTGATAGAACGAAGAGCGCGAGGAATTTCGGTTGGCAGGCGGGGAGGGAACATCGGGAACCATAGGCAAGATTACACAGGCCATTCGCTCGGCTGCTTGTTTACTCGCTAATATCTTACATTATTGACAAGCTTGATTATCTTAAGCATACTTTGCGGTGTCGGAAGCGAAAATTTCACCCCCTGGAGGAAACGAGGAGGCGAGGCTTGTTTCGCAGTAGCGAGCTCGCTAATATATTTATTAAGAACCTCCGGCAGAACTTACTCTCTACTCGCCGCGAGAATCTCTCCGATTCTCTCTCCCTTTTCTCCGCCCTCTTCTCCTCTCCTTCTTTTTCCCTTCGTGCACGCCTAAACCGATCCCGAGTCCCTGGCACCCGTGGGGAAAAGCCGTGTATCGTCCACCGTCAGAGTTACTTGCGTCACGAACGATTCCGGTTATTACTGCCGATGGATATCGATAGCGAACCGGACATCCGACGCTACTACCTACCTATCGACGGATGAAAGGCAAAAGATTGCGAGAAAGAAAAAAACGTATAGATAACGATCGAATAGAGTGACGTTTTACAAGGTAGCCCGTGTGGAGGGAAAAACAAAAGTGGCTTTTCTTGTTTCTCATACGAAAACAAAAACATGAATGTGAAAAAGAACATAATTTCATTGTTATCTTTTTTTTATGTAAATTATTAGGTGTAGAAATTGATTTGGTGCCTGAATTGAATTTTTAAATAAAAATCGTTGTATTTATATTTAGAGTAAATGAAATGATTATGTCTATAGAATGAATAGATTATATTCAGGGTACGCTGTGAATTATTAAAAGAGACAATATAGGTATTATTTTTTATTCATCATAACCAAGGAGGGCTTTTCTTGTTTCTTATACGAAAACAAAAACATGAATGTGAAAAAGAACATAATTTTACTGTTATCTTTTTTTTTATGTAAAATTACTAGGTGCAGGAATTGACTTGGTGCCTTCGTCAATTGAATTTTTAAATAAAAATCGTCGTATTTATAGAATAATTTAAATAATTATACTTACAGAATGAGTAAATTATATTCGTGGTAAATTGAACAGAATGTAAGTATAATTAATAAGTATAAATAACGTAATGAACAGAAATAAAAAATACTAGCCATCTTCAGCATCAATATTTCAAGAAGTAAATCTACACAGTACTGGTGACGTTGAAACTTTTATTAAGAACGTACCTATTCGCTAAAAAATACAATTACATTGACTTCATTTATACAACCTAAAAAATTCACAGTTTATAATACGAGCTTTCGTCAGACACGAAATCACGATTATTCATCCACAATCTCGAAACATTAGCGTGCACGTACAACGCATAACGCGATTGTTTGAAATCTTTTACTCGTTGTACACTAGCGAAGTGTGGACACGCATCTACGAATCACTCGGCACAGTGGTGTAGTGTACGCCTGCTCGTACGTCCTCGTCCCAACGAGCTTTGTTATTCGGCGCAGCCAGGTGGCGGAGAGGAACGATTGGTCGGGGGCAGTTGTTCGATGCGTCGCGGCACACGTGAGACGGTGCACACGACGACCGAGCAAGGGGGTGGGATTAGGTCGGCCGATTCAGCCGGCCTGGCAAAATCTTCTTCGGCGGCGCAGAGGGAGTGAAACCTTTGGCTCGGTGGATCGTGACCCAAATTGCGCGGAGGCTTTCGTGCATCGGAGCCGGCAGCCGCGGCCAGGCTTCGTTCGTGGTGGAATCCGACGAGGGGTTGGACGACGAGAAGGAACACGAACGAGCGAACGGTGGACAGGCAAAGAGGGAGTGAGCTGGCGAACGAGGGTGAGAGCAGGTGAGGAACGGAGGCTCGCCACGGGAGAGGGAGAAAGAGCTTTCGCGAAAGGTTTAGCTAGCTCCGCCCCTTGCCAATGGCAAGGCACAAGGGTTCGTTTGTCTTGGGGTGAGCCGGCCAATATCAACCTTGCCCGGATGCGCAGCCTCCAAGGTGGACCAATCGGTAACTGCGCGCGGGAAAAACGCGTTTTCCCGCTCGACCACGCTGCCTCGCCGAAAAACTTTTCGTCGCCGCGGTGCGCGAGCTGAAGGACCTTTGTTCCTTGCGGCTACACGTGCTGCTGCACCCTCTTCCTTCCTCTTCGTTCTCCTTTCCCATTGATCGTAGCGTTTCCCCGCGCTACACTGCCCGTCCTTTCCGCTGTTTCACGTCCCATTTCCATTTCGCTCCTCTCTCGTCGCTTTCGCCTGCTTGTTTCACTCTCCCCTGACAGCCGACGATGAACTCGTTGGTGAACGAGCGATGGAAGCGATACGAGCAGTCGCGCACGATCCTTGGTTTCCGTACGTTCGGGCATGAGTTTTCCTTGCAATTGCACTGTGTTGCAGTTGATCGTTCTTTTATTTAAAAATAATTATCTATCTGAGTATAGAACTCGGAAATATTGAAATAAGGGAGTAAAAAGAAGTTTAGTCGCTGTCAAAAATTTGGAATCTTGAAAGAAATAACAATGTTGTCTGTTGAATAAATACTTGATCTCCAACACTATCCTATTACATTTAAACTGTGATGAATTATGTCACAAGAAGCTAGGAGTGTTACAAAAATTTCGAGCAAGTGTGCACGTGGATTCTTCCTCAGTTTACTAGAATTATCAGAACTCAAGATTATACTGGAGCTAAATTGCATCAGGAAAGTTGAAGTAACAAGAAATAGAAAAAGATTTGTAATACAGTCTGATAAACGCAAGCTTTTTACAATTGCAAATTAACCACTCTCGCCACTTTTTATCTTTAAATGGAAAAATTGTTTTGATTATTATTCATTATCATTTGAGTTACACAAAGTCGTCTGACAATAATTAGGTGTGACAATAACGAGTTACGTTCTTACGTAATTTAAACTCATTGCTGAAATATTTATTACACACACTCGCGTACAATAATCCTGGGTGTCTACACACGTACACACAACGAGCGTCTATTTCGATAATTTTATGCTACTTTATGAGCGATTCTCGCACATAAATAGAACATGAGGAGAAAATGTACGAGCGTCACTTGCATTATTATATCGAACGACTCCGTGTAGGCAAAAGTACGTGCCTGTCTCCAGGGAAGTTTCGTACAAAATAAAGAAAAGAAAGAAAAAAAAAAGAAAAATATCGAAAAAGTTATTGCATCCGATTTTCCCCTGTCTCGACGCTTTGATGCATCTCCGCAAAGTTCATGATCGATTGCCGCGCAATTACGATCGTCGGTGCATTATTTAAATCGAGGTACGCAGATGTCTCTTTAAAACACTATAGTGCACGTATGCCGCTGCGTGCACGCCGATGCGCACGAATTTATAACTTTTTCGTTATTAATTGTTATTAGCATCGTGCTTTATGCCGTCGAATTCGCTGCGGGGTTGCGAAACGTTTTGTTATCTCTGTATCTGGAATAAAATAATGCTGAGAACGAAATTGAAAATTATGAAAATATTTCACGGAAACGCGAACGATGAAGCATTGTATGCTCGCGCTCTTGGGAATTGCGAACATCTATACGCGCGTTTTATGAATCTCGTGCAATTTTAAAGACGATATTTGTGTATTAAAGGGGAAGTAATTGCGAGTTTCGACCAATTAGGATTATCCAGAGGCAGAAATTTGTTTATTTTTCTTTCGCAGCCGTTTCGCGAAATTCTTGAAAAATTCACTCGCTGTTTACTTAATATATCGTGGCTTTAGTATTTAAGAATCATTTCTAAAGCGATAATAGTAATAAAAGTAATAATAGCAATAATAGCTTAATAATAAAATAATATAAGAAAATTATAATCTATGATTTTACTCTAAACTTACTATTCAATTTTATACATTAATCATATTCTCTTCTTTATGAACCCGTTTGTTTTTTTTTCTTTTCTTTTCTTTTTCTTTTTTCTTCTGATTAATCGATAATGTTCAGCGAGACGTATCCTTGAGAAGATAGAATTTCTCAGATGCCGAGCAACGATTGAAAAATGTATCTCTCCGACGGGTGGATAGAGGAAGGAGGGGTGGGGGGGATTAATTTTTTGGAATTGTCACGCAAGAACGGGCCGGCAAATTACTTTTCGTCAATAGACAGAGAGAACACGTCTCTCGATACGTAACAAAAATCCGCTTCACAGATGGAATAACTTCAGGAAATAGCCTGTCTGTCCCTCGACCCTTTTTGCCAGCCGAGTCTTCCGTAACTCTGATTACAGCGCGAAGCATCCAATTTCATGGACGTTATTTATGTTCGCTTCTTTTATGAGTGATTTCATTAGCAGAAGACGCGCGTTCGTTGCAGTGGAGTAAGCAAACGTTTCGCGAAACGCCCCCTGCCGGGCGCGACTGTCGTGTAAATTAACATTTAAATCCGCCTGTCGAGAAGACGCGCCTTAATGCCGCGAAGATTTTAAATTTTCTATAAAAGCGAAACGCAGTTTCCCTGGCGAAACTGCCACTATTCGCCGTGAAAAGCGCAGTCCCCTTGTCTATTAAAAGTTTTATTCGCCGTAACTTACTTTGATCTCCGCGCATCTGATCTCGCGCACAGATTAAAATAGGCGTATAAATAACGCTTTCGCTCCGCGTTATCTCCGCGTTATCCATTTTCGTGTTATATGTGTGTAAAAATCAAAAGAAAAACGTTTTTGTTCAGTGTTTCTCCACGATTGAAAGAGAAGAGACTTTGACGTTAAATAACAGTAATATTTTAATATTACAATTTTAATACGCTTTTGAGTATTATTGTAGCAATAATTTAATAACTATAGTTGTTTGCATCATTTCGGAATTTTTTTATTCAATTGACTTCAGTTATCACGAAGAATACGAGTCTCGGTAATCCAATAAAAATTATTATAATCGTTTGCGATACGATATTGTTTAATAATTTCAGTGGTTTACTTCATTTATGTTAATTTAGTAATATTTATTTTATATTTTTATTCGATGCAATTATTTAATAATAATTTAAATAACATGAAAATATGCGGTTAGTCTCGAAATCGAATGAGATAATTTCGATAACATAAAATTACCTACTCGTTTGAAACATCTCCCCTGCAAGAACATACTCTCTCTCCATACTTTATTTATTTCATTCAATTATTTAATCAATCCGATAGAAACTTGACACATTGAAATTTCTTCGAAGACAGAAAAATATTTACGAATCAACAACTCGGTGATACGAGACACACGCGCAATATTTACTTCCTCCATCGATAGACCGATATATAACAATTTCCCATAATTATGTTTATTCTTCGATCAGAGAATGTCGTCAAATGAAAATACATATCCCGTGTGACAAAGCAGCCGGCGATTTTTACTCGCAGCCAGGGCAATTTTACCGCGACAGACGTTCTTTCACGAATAAATAAAACCAAACATAATATTTTCGTTGTACGTAAATGCAAAGGGTGGAATGAAATGAGCAAGAACAGGCAATTCCCGTTTAACTGTTCTGTCGTGAGGTTTTCTTTAGAGGAATACAAGGGATTGAAAAGAAACTGCGTCGCGCACCACCTGTACTCAATATCTTATCCGCGGTGTACCGTTACTTTATTACATTTTTCTATTACTGCAATTATCGTTTCGATATTGCCTTTGACAGCAACGCTGCAATCGACGTTACGTCCATTACACGCACGTGGATATTTCTCCCTTTATCGTGCAAACTTTGACAGTCGTCTTACTTAACGGAGCGTACCGATTAAGCAGAAGAGAGGGAAGAATTCGCAAGAAAAGGTTGCATGCAAAGTTACGTAGGAAAGAGGATCACGTGCAAAGGAAAAGTAGATCCGCGAGATCAGAGGACACGATTATGCGTGTGTTCGATGGCAGAGACAAACGAAGTGGCAGAAGCGAACGAAAGACTGCTGTAAGTAGTTCGAGCAGGAAATAACGTCCTCAGTGGAAGACGTCCGCGAGTAGTCAGACGTCTCGATGTAACGTCGATTGTCGCGTCTTTTCCTCGTCCGTTTCGTTAACCTGTCTTCGTATTTGTTTCTGATGAGTTGTAGAGGTCGTAGAATGCTTTTGTATTTGATTTTTTGGGAATAAAAAGTGAATAGTGTAGTTATTAGGATTGTTAAATTTCATTTTTCTTAACTGAGTTTGTTGTGTGTGTATTTGTGTTTTTATTTTTATTGTTGTCATAATTCTATCATTATCGCGCAACGAAAAGTTTTAATTAAAATTGAAAATTTAAAAAAATTCAGAAATTGATATCCTTACTTAGTAAAATCATTTAATTACGTATTTTAATTAATACTTGACACATATTTTAATGTTTTTAATACAATACTACAGTTTTCTAATATAATAACATTTGACGTAACGTGATATACTTTTAAAAGAAAAAGATCATTCAATTGATACTTGGAATCAATTGAAATATTAGAAGACTGGAATCAATTTGTAATATTAGTATTGCATTAATTAATAAAGCAAAACAATTTCAATTACTAAATTGCGAATATTTATGTTGTATTATGTTATATTATAGGAAGTTTAAAATTTCAGAAATATACTTAAAATAAAATACTCGTAATATAGGCAAAGCAAATCCTTCTTTGTATAATATAATTTCTTCAGTCTCGTTGTACGTGAGTTTGCAATCACGAAGAATAATTTATTATAGTTGTAATTTATTACAGTTCATTAACGCTAAATTTATTAAACAATGAAAATTGAGAAAGATACGAAAAGAAGCAGAGGAATAAGAATACAACGTATAATTGGCACACGATATTTTTTATTGCTCAAATGAATCGTGGATTAATAGCTGTTTCATGGATTTCATAAATTTCATAAATTTCTTGTAAAACTCGAATATAAAAATCCTAAAACGACATTTTTCACGGAATAAAGTGAGAATACGACCGATCGATTATTTCTATTGTACGTTACACTATGGCGCCATGTGCCAATCAAAATTTGGAAGTCTCTGTGATCTGATACGTTCGAGTTCCTATAAAGCTTTGCTGTTTAACCAACGGAGATTTTATTTTTTATCAGGTTTCGGTAAAACGTTCCGATCGCGATGTAAATTTACGGCGATCTTAAATTCAATTTTTTTGTCCTCCGCGGAACGAGCGTAACACACACGCATACGAACGCATACACACGCGAGCCCAATCGTTTTATCCACTACACCGTGAACTATGCATATGCATAGCTGCTGTGTCAGATTTCAAACATTTTTCAGTGAACCCTCTTTAACCACGATAACGTTCCAAACATGCGGCAAAAGTTAGTAGATAACAGAAGGTTCCTCGAGCGGTTTTAATTTATTGTTTGCATCGACCATCGACCAAACAAACAATACCAGCTGATACCGAAGCATAAATTTCCATGCTCGAAGTCGACGGATTTTGAAAGGATTGTTTTCCAACAGGTTGGAGCAAAATAGAAAATAAAAATTATGAAATGATGAGTTACAAATCACTGTGTTACAAATAACTCACTATTGTTATTTTAGAAAATGACATTTTGGAAAGCGACTCTATTCAATGTGAGATTTCAATAAATCATTCCCGAATAATTTTTCATTCGAGTAAACCAACAAATAATTTGACTGGTTTGAAGTTACTCGTACGACTATTACTCGTTAACAGTGTTGATGTACAAACGTTTGAAATTTTTATAATAAAATTACCGTGTAACTTGGCACTTTCAGTAATATAAAAATTTGTGCCTCGAAAAGTTAAACAGAAAATAAAGTTGTGTAAATATAGTAGCAAAATAGCCAGCACAACGTATGTACATGTACATGTTTTTCTGTAATACAGTTTTCAAGTCCCAAGTTTTGATAAAAATATGAAAAGTTGAAAAATTCAATAGTATTTACTATCTGCATGTGTGCATATTTTGAACGTATACTGATCTCAGCAATGTATATTCTACCTCATTAAAATGTAATTTGCGTCTTTTACGCTGCAAGTCTGGCACCAACTTTACAAAAATTTGAAAAGTGAAATTAGGAAAAGAAACTATGAAACAACTTTTGGTACTTTAAGCCGCGAGTCTTAAATTCTAGTCGCAGAATGAATTTTGCTTTTCAAAGTTTTCTAGTTTCTTCGAAGCTTCCAGAATCGGATTTGTTTGCGAGTTGTGGAATTATAACATCGCAAATTTTATATGATATAAAGTGTGAAATGGACGTTTGCGAAGTATCATACTAGATATTATGTTACTGCCAAAAACTATTACTATCTGTTATTGTCTGTTGATACATTTAATTATTCTTTATATATGTATATAAGTATAAATTACAAGAAAGTAAAAAAAATAGATCACATTATACCTATACGATGTTTATAATAACTTGTGACAATCTTTATCACAAATCTAATAAATCAATCAATGAAATGATAGACCTATGTATAATACTTTATAGTATATAGTGCTTTATTATATTACAAATACATACAATTGTTGCTGACATTAAAAATAAATTAAACAAATATCAAACTTGCACGTCCAGACTTTTACACCGACGATTTACATATTTTGAAAGTTTTAAACGAAATGTTTAAAAAGCACAAAGTCCCGCGTCACGAAAATTCCAAATAATCAGAGCGAGCGATCTCGTTATCAATGCCTGGGCGAATGCATTTGCGCGGCTATTTATTTAGGAGTTTCGACTAAATCTTCCGTCGCATCCGGCACAAAGACACGGAAAGAACTGTTCGATAACCGGAGAGAGCCCAGAGCCCGAGCTCTTTGTGCGCGAAACAAAAGAAGTCTATCTCTAATCCCACGGGATGTTTCTTAACTAGAGGAGGCAAATGAAGAAGATAATGTCTGAGGGAGAGAACGGCAGCTTCCCTTTGGGCTTGACCTCCGCGAACGAAAAGCCCGCCGGTCTTTGTCTGCAAAATTAAATGATAAAAACACGTCGTACTTCCGCATCACCTGGGCTACGTCCTCGACCTTTTCTATTCACCTTATTCTCGCGTCCTTTCGCGTGCCTCGTTTCCTTATCCTCGTCGTCCTCCTGTTTTTAATAAGAGATCTCAACGAAGAGTTCCTTCTGTTCGTGCCAGATAGTTTCGCACGCGTTCTATTTGTTATGTAATGTCGCGTCATTTCTTTTCACACCGAATTACACGTTCACAGAGATTTCTCAAGATTGATAAAATTCTTTGCTGTGGGTAATGTTTGCTGGGTTTACGAAAGAAGCTTTGAAAATGTGAGATTTGTGTTACATTGGGGTAAATTTATTAATTCCTCGGTATAACGAGGGATACTTTGATGAACTAAACTAAATGTCGTTTCATACAGACTTTAATTGCGCGTAGTCTCTTTAAAATATTGTAAGTAGATTCGAGCAAAGTAGCTTCTGTGCTATTCCATATACTATTTTGTTTCCATATTTCAGATTTATAAGAATTATGAATTCTAGAAATCAAAGGATCGAAATTGTTACAATTTCTTCATTTATTAACTCTTTTGTAAGTAACTTATGGGTTGGAAAGTTGCACAAGTGGAATGAAAAAACTGTACGACTTGTACCCCAGTACGATTCGTCTCACTGAAAGGCCCAGAAAATGAAGACGACATTTTTTCCACAAAATTTTATTGATATGCAAACATTTGAATCGATAGAAAACAAATTACAGGCGCGATCGCTCAGCACCAGACAACGAGGTCTACGCCACGCCCCCTCACGAATCACGTGATCCAAATCAACCAGTCGCTAATTTTCGTTGCATTAGCGTTGCACTCGAAGAGGCCTGATTTTCTGAGTTACTCCTGCTAAAATCACTTTCAGTGATAAAATGTCTTCAATCTTCTAAATACTAAGTTTATTCTTGTGAAAGTTTCAACGAACTTTTTTTTGTATTTAAGCTCACGTAAGAGAGTTCACACGTGAATATTCTGATTGCGAGTAACGTCACGATAATGAAGTTTCATATCTGGAGTATAAGCGATGCGTAACAAATTCTTCTTCTTCAATCATGGCCACGTTTATTACAGAAATATTCCTAAGGATCTCACTGACGTACTTATTTTTTAAATGTTCCTTTAAACGGGAAATATTGTATTAATGACAGATCTCTAAAAATTTATCGATCCTATTAGCATGAATACCAGAAAACACCTATTTCTGATTCCAATTGAACAATTTAGAGTCATCAGGTTCCTAATGACGTCATTAAAGAATGAAGAATTTAAAAATCGAACGAGCTTGGATCCTCCAAAAGAAGATTAACATTCACTGGACAGATCAGAGCATAATCACGTCACTGAAGAATGCAATTGAGAAATTTGCAGAAGTCGAACAAGCTCGGATCCTAAGATCGATATTTCTTCACTGGAACACAATTTAAGTGTATAAATGCGCGAGAAAAATCACAGTCTACTCATGAGAAAACAGCAAGGAACGAGCATGAATTTCCAGTTCATTTTGCTCGATCGCTCGCCGTCATCCCCGAAATATCGTATCTTCGCGAGAGTAACGAGGCGGGAGAGGGGGAGGGGGTGGAACGTTTCCTTTGTAGCGCGTAATCAAAACGACATTTCGTATTCCCCTGCGCGTTAAACAATCTTTCAGAGCTACAAAAGGACGCCGGCTTTAATCTATAACCCTGTAAAATTTTCCTCGGAGGCACTCGCAAGCCTTGTGTCGTGCACCAACGGCGGAGGGGGGGAGGGGTTATATTGAAAGTTTTATGAAAAATGGTAGAGGACCAGAGATTCAGAGAGAATAACAGACGAAGAAGAAGAAGAAGAAGAAAGGGGATAGTAGGGACGCGCGCGAGGTCAACGGGATGAGCGAAAGAGAGAGGAGGAGGGAGGAAGAGGGGTGGGAATAGAGATCGGTAGAGCCTGCACGCTGGTTCTCGCGGATTGCGAGAGAGCGAGATTGACGTGAATATCCGCTCTCTGCTCAATAAAACACGCGAAACAAAAAGCCATCGTAAAACATCGGTTTAAAGTTTCATGCGAGTCTGCCCAGATACTTCCCTTCCTTTCTTCTCTCTTCTGCGCGAGGACGGCGGATAGCAGCAGCGTGCATCGACGCTCCTACGTTTCCCTGACGGTAGAGAGAGAGAGAGAGAGAGAGAGAGAAAGCTCGCCATGAAAATTTTTCCTGTGGAAGAACCCACGGCCGAGTCTGGTGGTGAACCCACGGCGAGGTGGAGGCCCGGAAATATCGTACGGGAGGCATTAAACACGAATGTACGAAACCACGGCACGCGGTCGTTCGGGTGAAGTAACGTTATTACGAGAAATCGTATCTCTGCGTGGGAGAACACGTCAAACGTGTTCGAATTGTACTTCGATGGCTTCTGCTCTCATCTAGGAAAGTTGCTCCGCGAAGAAGGAGTTTCGGTTACGTTTGTTCGATTCAGGTGTTTGTAAAGTTATTCGTTGCATTTGATCTTGGGAAGATTGTGCGTTTACGATTTGCCTGAGCTTGGAATTTCAAAAAATTGTAGAACACGAATAGAAGAAATCTGAAGTGAAAAACTTCAGTTTTCTCGAAGTTCGCTTTTATAATCACGATGTTGAAGGGAAAATTCGATAATGTAAATTGGCTGGGGGGAAAATGCAAATCAAATGTTGCGTTAAACGTTAACGGGTTAATTTTCGAAAGAAATGTCAAGGTGATTTTTGTGAATTAATGACGTCGTTCGACAGTTTGAAATAAATGACACGATGTAATAAGATTATTTTTGACATTAATAGCGTTTAGTAAAATACGTAATATTGTTCAAAGCGATCGATAACGTAACGTGATACTAGTTTGAAAATGAAATTATTGTACTAAAATTTCTCTCAAATTGATATTTCAGTCATATATTATGCAGTATTATATATTATTTCATTATATCGTGCATTATATTCAATTTATATTTTAATTTGTATTGTACGTTAGTAAAAATTATATTGTTATTTATTATTTGTTATTTTAATTGTACAATTTTAACAATCACAGTTATTTTGATTAAAGTAAATATTTGTAATACTTGTAATTATACGTAGGTGCGCCCAGTACTATTTTTATGTAAATTTCGGAAATTCCCTGGATTATGAACAGAGCGATTTACGATAGCTCTCGTGTACATTCTACGCGTGAATGAAATTCACACAGTGCGGACAGAAGTTGGTGAATGTGCGGAAGGCACTTACTACTAGGATGTCAAAGAGACTCCTTAGGGACATACCAGGCTTCTTGTTTACTGGACGCTCTCCTCTGAAAGCTCTCGTACTTTCCACCGTGGTTGTGCTTGATTCCATTTTTTGTCCAATGTCTTTTACCTCGCGTTTCGTTACACCACGTTCCAATTTCATCTTCGAGTATTCCGATTACATATAAAGTAATTCTTCCTTTTACTCAGTATTTTCATGAAATACTCAAGTGCGAAATTTACGTTTAATGTCAATAGTCTTTGTAACAAGTATGATAAATTATGTGTTTTATTGAATATAATTTGCGGTTTAATTATTATAGCTTTCTGTTTTTATTTCAAAAAGTTGTAGAATTGAACGAATTCACGCAAATTTCGATATTAAAAAATAGGATTTAATGAATATAAATTGAATTACAAACGAGAGTGTGTTTTTGCGTTGATGTTCCATGTGCATTAATGTAAATAATCTTTATAATTGATATGACAAATTATAATTATATATCATTCGAGGTTTGAATTACATAACTCGTAGTTTAAGTAAACATGTGTTAAATATTACAAACAATTCGCGATAGTTAATTAATTACGAAACGTCGTATCAGATAATTGGTCCGCGACATAAATTATTAAATATCACCTGCTGCAGATTGTAATACGAGATATCTTCTATCGTTAAAAGATGTATATTGGTTTTATTGGTCAAAATCTGCAGCATTGTCAATTATAACTTACTTAGGATCAATTCATTTTTATTTCTGTACAACTGATGAAAAATTATTTTGAAAAATAAGTTTGAAGCATTGTGAAGATCGAGCATAAATAGATATCAAATCTGAAGATTCGAATTTATTTATGAAACTCGATATTATTTATTACATGATTCTTTTATAACAATGTTAGTATGATTAATATTATTTTTGTTGGTTTGATATTATCTCGCGACTAAAATTGCGTATTTTAATATATAAAATAATCTAAATGGATCAAGTTCAAAACCACAAACTGTTAAATATAATATTGTATAGAATTTTAAACTTAACTTTTCAACAGTTCAGCGATTTAAAAATATTCTTACGCTTTATTCTCGTTCTAAAATCAAATGGGGAGATAATTTCGAGATCAGTTAACAATAAAAACAGAATTCCAAAATTACTTCCTTCTGTGAAACAATTGTTTACGTCCTCCAATAATCAACTACATTAATTACTGGATATAAATGTAAATTACTTGATTTATTGAAATAATATTATTTCACATAACAAAGAATAATTTGTATTACTGCAAATGAGTTATGTTAATGCAAATTCAGTCAGAAATTGTTCAACCATTCCGTAGGATAGACCATCGATATTTCTCAATTATTATTATCACTGAAAGTGATTTTAGCAGAAAATCGGGCCTCTTCAGGTGCAACGCTGATGCAACGAAAATTAGCGATTGGTTGATTTGGGTCACGTGATTCGCGATGGGGCGTGGCGTAGACCTCGAGTGACGTTGTCCGGTACTGAGCGAACGCACCTGTAATTTATTTTGTCGATTCAAATGTTTGCATATCAATAAAATTTTATGGCAAAAAAGTCATTTTCATTTCCTAGTCAGAAGCTTCACAGTTGCTTCTGAGCCTTTGAGTGAGACGAATCGTACAAGTCGTGCAGTTTTTTATATATCACTCCTAAAAAGAAACACGCGCGCATGTAGCAAACAACGGTATAATCTGAGGACGGCGAGGAGAAGAGGAACAAGATTTTTCGGGAATGGCCGGAAACGTGCCGACGCACAGCCGTCGAACTGCCCCCGAACTGAAAGAATGTAATTAACTGGAAGGATCACAGTCAGGGGAACAATGTCCGTGACCTGCGTCGGTCCTTTCTTCGTCGACTTCCGATGCGGAATTTAAATATCGACGCGAGTATTCGCCGTTTGACTTCGGCAGTTCCAGTATTCGCCACCGAGTCAGGCACTGTCAGTCAAAGAAAGGCAACTCGACGACCCAGCGTTCTTTTTTTTTCCTCTCGTCGTCGTCAAGCGACGAATGGTGTGAGCAAAAAGAGAAAACAGCTGCCAGAGGGAAACAAAGGAAGTTATCTACGGTCAGCATCCTTAGCGTTTATAGTAGCTGCTGGCTTTTCACTCTAAACGACTGTTAAAATACGCACGGGTATTTTAAACATTTTATCACGATTTGTTTTTCTTTTATTGTTATTATTTGCTGTGCTTGGTCAAACGTCGTCAGAACGAAGTCTCTAGGTATTTAAACGTAAAAAAAGTTTTATGTATATATATTATACGTTTTCTGTTGAATTTCACGTGGAGTGAACGAACACATTATTGGGTCATAATTTCGTCATTTTTGAAGTTTGTGGAAAATATGATTCACAAGTTTTTTATAAAATGCGAATGGAGTTGTAAAATTAATTTATGAAGTCAGTCAGTTTGCAATATCTTACTTTGTCTTAAAACATTAATGGAGGATCTTTATTTTAAATAATTCTCATGAGAAATCGCTTTGATATCAGTTTATACATCGATTCTTTTAATTCCAATTAATTATAAAATTACGTATCGTTAAAAATAATTCGCTATTTATTTTTCGTTACTTGTCTTTATCTTCACCATGTAAATATCTGGTTATTAATACAGATTATGGTATGTTTAACCATAGACTCTTTCTAGTTTACGAATTGACTCATATATCTACTGTACGAAAGATATATTATACATGTCCATTTTTATTATTAGTTAGACTACATTATAAAAAAGAAAGAAGTTCATAGTCATTCTTATTATTAAACACACGAAGATTTGTGTGTCAAAGCGTCGGATTTTCTTTGTAAAAGCATTGAGCAAGAAAATTTAACCTTTCCTATATCTAGTATGTATGTGTGTGTTTGTAATAAATTCTGGCAAACCTTCTCAAAAATATATCTTGTGAGAAACTCAGATTTATCCAGGACTTTGCAAGAAAATTTAACCTTTTTTCACTCCTGCGAGATGAGTAGACTGTCAACTATTTTCAAAAATACGTGAATAAAAGCCAAAGTTCTATCTGTCATTGACATCGAGGCTTCCTTTCGAAGAAAACTGTACCAAGGGTACGGAGTAGAGTATCGATATCACGATATATTCCAAACTTAGTGATTAGTAATTAGTTACTGATTACTAAACTATTTAGCTACTTGGTAAACAGTATCAATTAAGTTATCAGAGTTAGTTGGACAAGGTTGACAGTCTGTCTTGCGAAACGTTAATTACCAAGTTACTGAGTGATCCAGTAGATTTTGAATGTCAATTTTAATCAATTAATTAATTATACGCAGTCAGAGAGTTTCTGTTATAGACTCAATCTTCCAAGTATCGATTGAATTAATATTCCAGGTAACTCGACTTGAATAAGTCATGCACTTCCTTTATTCACTTAGAGACTATTAAGCCAGTCTCTCTTTCCCCCTCTCGTCGTATTGCTTTGTCTCTCGACAGATTTTCCTAATGTCACCTCAAACAACGTAACAAATTATTTATTTGATACTTGTATACTCAAAGTATTAATGTAGCATAGGAATAAAATGTAGAGAAAAACATTCAAATTTCCATTTGAAATTCTCTGTTATAACTTATAAAGATTCTTCTTTCGTTAACTTATGACGAACCAAAGATAATTTATTATATAGTGGAACAACTTTGGAAAACGAAGAGTTTTTATTTGCAAAATTTGCTACAACTACATCAATTTCGAGAGTATAATGAAATAATGAAATTTGGAAAACACGTGTGGAAAAAAACGTATAACAACAACTGTCCAAAAGAGTATTACACAATATCTGTTTCAAAATTAAGAAAGTTAAATAATAATCTGCACATCAAAGAATCTGTAAAGCATTAGCACGTTAAAGATGATACGAAAAATGTCCCAAGACTTCTACGGTTAACTGAGATTTTTAAAGAATTATTTTTGAAATCTGCTGGGATGCACGTTGTGCATCTGGATCGTTTCTTTTTATATTAACTCGGCAACTCGGCGTTCATTTCAAGAAGTTACACGCTGCGCATTAATACACGTGGCAATTAAACGATGTCCGTTTGCGTTTTATTACGCAAAATAATCAGCGTAACAGGTTTAACGCGCCCTGGGGATCGGCCGAGAAGTTACGCAGATAACGTCAACGAAGCTTAATATCTCTTGACTGTGTCGCAATATGGTTATTAGCCAGCATGCTTTATAATTATGTATATTCACTCGCGCATTTATTCGTTCGTCCATATTGCGTTAGTTGCAATTAGCTACGTGTAATTCCGCGGGAAGGTGGGGGGGGGGGGATGCGTGTGGCATCCGATAAATTCATATCGATTGCAGAAACTCCCCCGTCGACGCGAAACTTTACTTTCCACGGTGAAAGCACACGCGGAAAGGATTAAGACTCTGTTAAATTCAATTGGAACGCAATAGCCGAGGAACTAGGAACAGCACTTTGCTCGATAAACCACTTGGCCGATTTCTTCGACATTAGCTTTCTTTAAATTGTTGTCATTAGCCGCTGCCCTCGCTGATTGTAATCTCTCTTTTCGATTCGATGTAACGAGTCAACAAAATCGATCGAGTCGGATGCGCTTGGTTTTGTAACAAGTAACTTTGCAATCAGAAATGGTTGGAAACGTTTACTCGTTGTTGTTATTGGTGGCTATTTTTAATTAGAGCTCACGAGCAAACTGCGGATGTTTATGCATTTTATCACTGAAAGTGATTTTAGCGAGGATAAGCCAGAAAATCGAGCCGCTTCAGGTGCAACGCTGATGCAACGAAAATTAGCGATTGGTTGATTTGGGTCACGTGATTCGGGAGGGGGCGTGGGGTAGACCTCGAGTAGGAGTGGCGTTGTTTGGTACTGAGCGATCGCGCCTCTAATTTGTTTTCCATCGATTCAAATGTTTGCATATCAATAAAATTTTATGGCAAAAAAGTCGTCTTCATTTCCTAGTCAGAACAGTTGCTTCTGGGCCTTTCAGTGAGACGAATCGTACTGGGATACAAGTTGTGCAGTTTTTTGTGCTGTAATTGAACTAAATTTTTGCGAAATTTCCAATGGAAAATCATTTCAAGTACAAGAAATTATCTAGAAAGGTATTAAACATAAAACTATCAAAAAAACAGAAAACAATTTATACTAAGAAGACGCAAGAGTCAAGAAAATTAAAATCGTAATTCGTCGGAAAATGACTACAGAAAAATAATTACGACGCAAAGGATCGAATAACATGTAACAACTATATCAAATGTTTAATTTTATGACTAAATTTGCACCACGATATTGCTACATTTTTGTACTTGTTGCATGTTACAAAAATATTTTTCTCGTACTTACTCGTACGTTGGGACAAAGGGTGCATTCCAGTTGCTGTTTGTAGCTGACCTGCGTGATGAAACGTTGATCTGGGTAAAGCGATAAAATATGCAACAAAGACTGTACGTTGGATAAATCATGGAAACTGTACAAACAATATACCTCCCGTGTTCAATCGGTACCTGCTTTCAGGAGTTGCCTGAACTATTTACAGCTGTTCAATCGTTTAGTTATTCATCATATCTATTTCCTGCCTAACGCAACGTTCTATGTCTACGTTTACAGTCACAGATAGTGTCCAGATAGTGTTCGAAAACGTTGTAAACAATTACTTTTGTAAACACGTCGTACTTTAATCGGACTCTTCAGTTCATCGAATTATTCTTTTTGTTTCAATGCCAGTTTTAAAACGTTTTTAAAGACAATTCGAGGAGATAACTAATTTTTGAATATTCCGAAATGGAAACTGGAATAACACTATGCGTATTAAATAAATAAAATTTATGTTCTTATTTATGCTTTCATGTACTTTTTTAAAATTTTAATATTTTATATTATACTAAATATTATATCATATTATTTTAGTATATTGAAAAACGATTAACTTTGTCACAAATAAATAATAATATCTCAAACGACAGGGTAGCTGAATAAGAATCACTGTATCGTACTTCACAAATAAATATCTTTTCAATAAAGCAATAAACATGCACTTAAATGTAAAATTAGATCCACATATTCTTTATGAAAATTACTTAATGAGAATGTTACCTAGCGTATCAACATACTGTCGGGACTTATTTCAAAAAATGTTACTTTAAAACTTTACCTAGGACGTATGTGACCCATTGGGATTGAAAGACTTAATTGTAACAAATCGGATGGTCCATACACGTTTCGAGGAAAGTTTTTGTTAGGAATGTTAATCAAGATAGCAACATACCATTGAAACTTCCTCTAAACAAAATTTAATATTTATTTTCCAAGATGCTTCACGCTTCCTCTGGGATTTATATAACCCATTGGGAAATTTTTCTTCCTTTACTTCTCCATTAATGGACGAAATGTGCTTTTAAATTTATTAAATATCAGCATTATTTTTTTCATTATTAATTTAATTAATTCAATATTTATTAAAGCTCTCTGGGATGTGTGTGATCCATTGGGACTGATTTTCTACCACGTTTTCTATCAATAGACAAAATGTATTTTTAGAAGTATTAAACGATAAATAATATTATTTTCTTTACTAGCTTTTATCTGTTTCTACAAATTTTTCGTGCCAAATGCATTTAATATTTATAAAATGTATTGCTCCAACAACCAACACACGCGTACCATGCATTAACTAGAAAATTTTTGTTTTAATGGGGCTGTTGTTTCAAACATTAAAACCTTCCTCGTAAAATATACCTATATAAAATCCATATATAAAGGGATCTCGATGTTTTTGAGAATGAATGTGAGATTTACTAAAAATATTACGTTACTTTTAAAAAAACGTGAAATAATCGCACGATACGATACACGTTCGGCGAAATATTGTGAAATTGAATATTCGTGTAATAACAAGGAATAAAACTACAAAATATCCTAGTTTTCAAATTGCGCTATCGAAATAGGAGTGAAAATCATACATCTGTTCCTAAATATTTTTAACAGCTCGTTGCAAAAATATGCGCCCGTATAAAGTTTGCGAAGAAAACATATTAGATTGATTCTAATCATATTGTGTCTACTTTCCACAGTTCAATTAATTTAAATAAATTACATTGTTTTACATTTATTCTTTAATAATAATCCAAAAATTGTCACATTTAAAAAATTTTATTTTAATAATGACTCCAAATCTTTAATAATAATTCCAAAAATTTCAATAAAAAACTAGAAGATTTCCAATAAAAATCATCTCTTTTATTATTATCTTGCCATTGTACTACATATTCATTGCAACTTATGAATTAATATTAATTTTTTCTTGTACACGAATAGAAATCCGATTAAAAGATTAAATGAGCGATAAAAGAGAATCGTAAATAAATACTGAAATTTTATTATTTCATCAAATTCTTCATTAAATTTTTAAATTGTACAACTTTTCGTGATATGTATTTCCCGAAATGTCCAAAATTGAATTTTTCTCTTTTTAAACGTCGTAATAATGATGGGACGAATATTAATCGTTTATTAACTTGTTTAAATTCATACAAATCATTAAAAAGTCGTGTAGAAAATATTTATATATCTATCTATTGAACTGAAAATAAACGCGACCAAGAAATAACATTAAAAATTTAAATTCAGATATTGAGCATTAAAATTTAATTTTCAATCAATTTTTACTACATCATGCCACTTGTGAATTTTAATGTTTTTCATCTCGATACACTTCAACGTAACAGCTAAAGTAGATTTTCAATAAAAATTCTGCCGAAAACAATATTGATGTGAGCAATAATTAAACCGAGGAATGACTAAATAATTTATTATCGATTTTTATGCATTTATTGGAACTGATCCACGACAAGTATTTTTTCACTGAATGCCTTATTGATTTCTAGATCATAAATAGCAGATTGGGTTAATTTTTAGGAAAATTATATAAATCTAACGAAATTTGGAAGACCACGCCAAATACACGTTTAATACAGTCATCGCCTTTTTCGTGTCGAGAATTAATATATTTAGAAATTCAGTCAAATTTTGTCAATGTATAAAAGTACATAAATTTCGGCGGTTAAAATCTTACTTGTGCGGATGCATAATTAGGTTTACAGATTTTAAGAAAACACGACAATAATAACAGGAGTAATAGAAAAAACAAGGAAACAGTTTTCAAAGTCTACGATAGAATCAATCTCTTTTCGACGGTCTGTCGAAATTAGTGAACATGTTCGCCGTTGGCGAGAGGTGTGGATGCACTCGTCGTCGGTCGGCAGACGGGGAAAGAAGAGGCAGCAGGCCACGCGTTTAGAATGTTTCGAGAGACGAGGAGCCACTTGAAGGGGAGCGCATTCCGTAGGGTGGGTGCTTACGAAGAGAGAGGCTTTCGTACCTAAAGCGTGCCCCGGTTTTCTCGGTGAACCTTGAGCGCATGAATACTACGTGCCTTCTGCGAGGAATGCGTGGCGCATCGCTAGTCGCATCGCTAGTCGCCCACACGCCGCTGTGTCTCAACTATGGCCAAACTGCGTTTCACGCGGCTCACCGGCGGTGCAACGCGAAAAATTCACTGGAAAGAAGCGGGGTCCCCTACTTCAGACTACCGTATACACGTCGCAGTCGCATTCTCTTGGCCGTTTCCCCCGTTTTTCATCCCGCCGCCGCCGCCGCCGCCTCCGCCGCCGCCGCCTTTTGTCCCGAGCTCTCATTTGACTCTCTTTTGAGCCACACGAGCTAACTGTTGCGCGTTTCTTTTGTAATTAAATCTGCTGGAAACTACGTCGCGTTTTCACCGGCCAAGCACAGGCTCATAATTCACTCGTGTTTGCCAATCTTTCTATTCTCGCCTCTGTACGTTTGCTCTTTCACGGGCCAGTGTTTCTTTTTTCCTCTTCTTTTTTCTTTTTCTTTTTTCTCTTCTGCCTTTCGAAAGAGTCGATTGTAAAGATATCGTTAAAAATTAGGTGGAAACGGGTTCTTTGGTTTCCAGTCGTCGAGAATGAAGCTCGTGCAAACTAATATTGGAAACCAAGTTCTCTTTATTTCGTCATCGGCAATGGCGAGAAAGCTACGTACGCGTGCAGTTACTCGAATATTTATAGATACTTTCTATCAATTTTTCTCCTTTCCGTTTTTTGAATCTAGAAACTTTTATTTTGTTAATACCACGACGAGACACGACTGTTGTAATTATATCGATCGACGTAGAAATTATCAGACGTTTAAATCAAATGGAAATCACAGAAATTTATTTGAACAACCGCAAGATAGAAGCATACATATTTCTTTCCACTGTGTATCGCACATTCTCCACGATAGAGGTTAATAATAAAAACTGCACGACTTGTATCCCAGTACGATCTTTCGTCTCACTGAAAGGCCCAGAAGCAACTGTTCTGACTAGGAAATGAAGACGACTTTTTTGCCATAAAATTTTATTGATATGCAAACATTTGAATCGATAGAAAACAAATTACAGGCGCGATCGCTCAGTACCAGACAACGCCACGCCTACTCGAGATCTATCCCACGCCCCCTCGCGAATCACGTGACCCAAATCAACCAATCGCCAATTTTCGTTGCACTAGCGTTGCACCTGAAGAGGCCTCTAAAATCACTTTCAGTGATAAAATGCAATTACATTGTTAAAAATTCCAATATCGACGTGATCTTGTACGAGACTATGTTAAAAGCAACAGTACACTTTCTAGAGCGGGAGCTTGTGATTCACAGACTATAAGCATTTTCTTTATAGCAGCGTGCAAGGTACAAAACGAACGTCGCGAACGGATATTCCGTTCTCCTGTTATCTCTCCATTTATTATGAATTTTCGTCCATACGCGATCCCGCCTGACGCTTTCGTTTTTTGCGTTCGTCTCTTCTCGTTTGCTCGCGCGTATTTTCAAATATGACACACGGGGATGGGGGGGGAGGAGGTGTGGTACGTATCGCCGCGGTTCCGATCGGTAAAACGATTGAAGAACGATTTACATAAACCAGTTTCTTCACTTGTGATTTACTTTTTAGGTCAACTCCATTTCGAAGCTGCATCATTTTACGTAGAACATTGTGCCGAATAGAATATTCAAATTTCGCAATTGGTTCTCCCGCTGCCCCACCCTTCTCACGTTCCGCCCGCCTTTTTTTCTTTTCTCTCTTCCTTTTTTGCGTGAAATTTTGTTTTTCATCGTAAATTCTCATCTTCGCCCCGTTCATAAAAAGGAGAAATTTCATTCCTGCCCGGCGGGGGAAGGGGGGGCGGAGGAGGAAAGAAAAAAGAAAAAAAAAGAGAAAACACCTACGCATTCTCTTTCACGACACGGTTTTGCAACAGTATGGAATTTTAAATCGCTAGAAAGCTAAATTTCTTATAGCGAGCGAAATGACGTTGGCTTAAACGCGCGGAAACGAAGAGGGGAAAAAACAAAGAAAAGGAAGGTAAAAAAGGAGAGAGAGAGGGGGAGAAAGAAAGAAAGAAAGAAAAGGAGAAAAACGGAGGAAGCATTTCCCGTCTATTCCTCCCCCCCCCCCCCCCTTCACCCCTACCCTCCATCCCCGACGAAAGACAAGTTGAAAATCGCTATACTTAATTGTACCACGTTCGTGAGTATTTTATTCGACCGTTTCCGCTCTCGTTGCATATTTTAATGCGATGCTATCTGCAGTTCCGCGAATTGCTAGAACGGACGTTCGACGGCGCGTACGATGATAGTCGGGCGAGAAACGATTTATGAGGATCGGTGTTGTATTATTAAAGCAACGGTTTGATACGAGGCACACGGGATTCGTGTTTAACTCATAATTTGCTTATACGTGTGTATACATTAATCGGCCGCCGCTTTCGGCCCTTTAAACGGATTTTGCGGCAGGCAGGCATAGTGACGATGAATTCCATCATTATTAAATGACACGATATCTATTCGGCGTGAGATGGAAGGGTTTTTAATAAAATTTCAAACATTTAGAACATTCTTGTAAATTTATAATCAAATTGTTAATTGTTATTTTACGAATTCAATATTTTGCTATCGTTGCAATTACAATTGTTCCAGAGTGTTGCTTGATTTTGCAGTTAATTTCGTTGTTGATAAATTTTTGGTCCATCTTTGTTTAAAAAATTCACTGCACGATTCAACAGTAATGAGTCTTACATTCAATGTAATTCAATACATTTTCGTTACAGTAAAGTGAAGTTGTCATTTAACCAATAATGATTTAATTCAACTCAATTTTAGTTGTTGTAATTAAAAATCTTTTGGTTAATTTCTGACAATAATTTTTTGATACATTTTCGATGTTTGTATTTTCTAATTCAACTGTTTTGTGTTAATAACTCTTTGCCTCTTCTCTCAATGTAACTTCTCGCAAATCTATGACAGTGTTAGGAATATAATGAAATTGACACATAATCTGCTATCCATCATATTTCGTCTACTTTTACGTTATATATTATCGATTAGCTATTATTCAATGACACGTATTCACTAAATTCTGAATAATTTTTATATGTTTTTGAAATTGGTCATTTCATACGTAACAATCTAATATTATATTACATTGTATTCTAATTAACTAATTACACCTGTATTACATTCTATATAGTAATTCTCTCTCTTGGAATCAAAATGTAATTAAAATGAACTCTTCGATATCTATCGAATGTAGTACTTTTCATTGAAATATGTATGGATATTTCAGTAGAATATTATAAAATGTGATATTCAATATTATTACAGGGATAAAATTTATACAAAAGAGCTAAAAGATGACAGGTTTTTTTGGCGTGTGATTCACTGAAATTCCTTCCATATTTTTATTAACGCGAACAATTAATGATGAATATTTCACTTTTTACTTCTTTCGTTTCATCTTTCATCGAATGGAACGCACTGTGTTTTAGCGAGCTTTATCGTAGTTTAAATGTTTTTAACAGAGGAAAATTGTAATGCACTACATTCCGTTGATTTTAATGCCATTTTATATATAAAAAGGGATATTTTAATGTAAAATGATTAAAAATGAAAAGGATCTGACAGAAACGGCTAAATTAGTATGACGAACGTTATTTTAAAATTACAAAGGGTAGTTTTCTTTGAAATTTCGGGGAAGATTGAAATTTTATGAAAAGACTATTTTTTAAAGTTCCATTTAAGATTGATTGACGGCATTTTGAAAAATAAACAAAAGATATGAAAAATACAATTCTGAACAGAAGAAAGTTTTTACTAGAGAGACTGTGAGCTTTAATAAATTAATAATAACATTAACTGTTATATTCTTTACACCATCAGTGACAGTAGTATGTACATATGTTTTACATTTATTTATTCCTCTTGCCAAATATAATTCTGTTTACTAAGAGTCTGCTATATTTTCTTATCACCTATCTTCAAAACTCTTTTATCAGATAGTATGTAGTAAAAAAATAAAAAATGTGTCGTATTGTGTTCTTCTTTCTACTCTTCTCACAAATGTATCTGGATCTTTATTAATGTATTATATTTAAATCACTATTGATTGAATATAGTTATTGTATAATTCTTACTATTTTACTTGCACAGTGTATTTTTTTTATTTTATGCACTATTTTACATTACTTAATTACTTTTATTATAATTTTTATTTTTATTACTTATGTGTAGTACTATTTCTATTTTTATTTTAATTAATACCTCTATATTCGTATACTTCACTATAATTTCTAAATTAGACAAAATATTGATATCAAATATAATGAAACATTTATTGTAGAATACACTACAGTAAATATTCACCTAAATATACATATAACGAATGGTGGAGATGATCCCACCAAATTATATTAAACTTCATTGATACAATGAATTACTTTTGTAGTCCCAAATAAATAAATATTTGTATTAAATATCTTCCTATACACATCTTCAGAGTCGTTCCAGATCTCACCAATTATGAGTTTCAATCCCAATATTAATTTCATTTAATTTCATACAATATAATACAATACCTATATTCATAAGAACTTCCCCCAAGTGTCCAAGTACTTTAATAGCAAACGTGCGCAATTTTTCTCGCATCAAACGAACACTGTTTGATTGTAAGCGTCAGGATCTAATTTAAATAAGTCGGCTAATCCGAAGAGCGACTGAAAACAGCTACTAACGCAACAGTTCCGTTTGAGGCCGAAACTTCGGCCAACTTGGAAAGAGCAGGGAAGTTATTCCCGGCGCGAAGTCCACGCGAATTTAAGAATTACAACAAACACAGCTTCGTGTTTTGTATGAAAGTATGCGAGGGTTCGTTACAACGGCGTAGTCTTTCGTGCGCTGTGCTTGTAGCAGCGGGTTGGCAGGGACGATGATTGCATCCGCCATGGGGTGGTGTGCGAGACGGGCTCGTCTAGAGCCGGAGGAATACTCCGCCGTACCGCACTAACCTATGATATATGATTATGCCGCATGCCCTACGTTCGTATCTTATTATGTATTACCAACATTGTACACGACCGCGCGACTATTCTGCAAGGGCCTGTGTATCCACGTCAACGAAATGGCTTTCGTTTGTTTTTTCGTCACGAGTCGTATGTTTTACCAAGCACACGCACACAGCGACGATATAAAAATGTAACACCAAAATCCGAATTTAGTAAATCTGGTGATACAAAATCCAAATTTAATTTTAAAGTCGAACACAGTTTTCTTTTTCAGTTTGACTTTGATCTTCAATTTAATTTTTGATTTGACACCCCGTTTCATTGCTACAGAATGTTTGTTCTGATATATTTACATATATTATTTTACTATATTATTAAATATATGATATATCCATCATTTGCTTTCATCTAGGCATATCATACGCAAAAATATATCTGTATACCTTGTTCGTCATCGTTCTTATTATTTTTATCTTATTTTTACCTACGTCACACAATTAATATTATGATTGATATATTTATTATGTGCTAACAAACATTTAATCAAAAAGTTGTAACATCTGCGTGCATCTCAAATTTCATAGTTTACAAACATGACTTTTAACAATTGTTTCTCGTTACAGTGTTACTGAAATTTCAAAATATGACGAGAATAATGTGCTCGCTAAAGAGGATTATTAGAAATTATTGTGCTCTGATCAGATAGAATAAAAAAGAATATGTTGGATAGAGCAAAAAACAATAAGATCAAATTGATTTAAATTAATGTTATTTGTTTATCTACGAGTTCATTTCAACAATAATAGTAATAAAAATAATTATAATAGAATAATTCCAATAATTCTTTTAATCTGAATTTTTTCACCTGAACAATGACAAAAGTTGCGTGATATAATTGTATTTCTAGATTCGTTCCTTGATCTCGGTATCTTCAAATCAGACGGACCTTTCCTGAACTTTGTGTTTAATCATACTGAGCAAACTATCAAACTTTTCCGAGAAGATGTTTCGAGATGATTTTCATACCGTTATCTTCTATAGCCAATTTTTGTAATAGCGTCCCAATGGCAGTGAAACGACTCTTCCTGGGAATTCACTTCCTTACCCAAATCGACTGTTTTTGTTTTAATGTTGTTTTGGGAAACGTAACCTTGTTTTCCTAAGGTAGGAAAGTAAACTCGTTTTCTCTTCGTTTTACACATTCAATCGTCTCTGTGGGGACACTGAAATTTTTTTTTTTCACGACGGAATTCACCATTGATTGAAAGATTGAAGTCTCCTTTTTACGACGATCTCGTAAAACTTGATGTTTGACGATTTTGTGTCTCCATTTTATCGCATTTTTTTTTTTAAATGTGTCACCGATTTTTTTTATAATTAAATATATAATATATTCATAGAAAATTCATATGATTGTTCGAATAGTTTCGTCAGCAGCTGCAAGTAGAAACAGTTCAGTCTGTGTTACAATCACGGATAAAGTCTACACATTCGTTACTTTCAGTTGATAATTTAATTATTAATATTATCCAATTGTGAGATTGAATAATATTGAAAATTATAATATTTATATATTACTGATATGTATAAATTTACTAGCATTATTTCTTGTATTTATATCACACATAAATTTGAAAAGAAATCTGATTGTCAAGGGGTTAATTTCAACGTCAAATTCAAAGATAAATTTGATACAGAATTGACTGAATTGAATAATTAATTGAATTGAAAAATTGTCCTTAATATAAACATAAAATTTAATACCACATTACGTTTTGTTGTTGCAATCATCACATTTAATATAATAATTTTAATACTGGTGATATTTGTTTAAATTAAAAGAAATCGTGCAATTCATAAAATATTGCACGAAATCAGTTATAAAAGTATGTAATTTATTTATGTACAGTGAGTCAGAAATATTCATACTCTTCTAACCTTTGACTTTTTACAATTGACATGGTTTTACAATACAAATTTCGTAATTCTTTTTTTCGATGATGTCGAAATTACTATTAATTAGTGTTCCTTTCAATATAAATTTTGACACTTGTGTGGTAAAAGGATCGTTCGATATATTATAGAAATTGTAAAAATATGTTGTAAAAATTGTACAATATATTTACACATGTACGTATTATTCTATAAGCAATTCTGTATTACCTTTTAATTTTATTTTTCTTGTATATTTATACATTTAAATGTACATATATTTTATCACATTTTTATCAATTATTGATCATTAAACCGTTTGCCGCAATAGTAGTATAGAATAACTTAGAGCGAGCGAAAAGCTATCGAAAATCGTGTATGCATTCGACAAACGTAAATACACGATTTGCTGAAAGATCGAGCTTAATACCGGTGAAATTTATATGAAACACTGCGCTATAAAACGCTCTATTAACGTAATAAAACGTATTAAAAAGGATCGTTCGTGCTCAGTTAGCAAAAAAAAAAAAATTTATTTTTTTACGCCTAAGTCCATAACTCACTGACTTAGAATAATTTAGGTCGCCAGTTTAGAACGAAAAAGGCCGCTATCATTTGCAACTAGGTCTATCTTGAGTATCAAGGAGAAAATTGTGAAATTTATGCTGCTGCGCTAGCTCGTACATGGCTGGAATCGGGCGAAAGAAAGAAATTCGTCAGCCATTCTCACGCGATATACAAATACTAGAAACTCGGTCTTTATTAGCATAAGAAATACAATTAGAAGCAACGACTGAAATAATCCTGTTTGGTTATCGGCGTAGTTTCTGTTCAAAATATGCAGCAACGCTAATGAAATCTCTGAACGAAAGTGAAATTTGCATTCGATTTGACATTATTAGATTTACTCGTATTCTGTGACTGACTTCCTTTTTTTTTCTTTTTTAACCATGTATATTATCGTTCACAAATATTTGAACAAACCGACTCGAGGAGACAGTTTTAAAAAGAATTTGTACAAGAATTTGTTTGTCTACGTGTTATTTTTTCATTTCATGTTAGAAAAATAAGTGATAAAATAAGGAATATGTACCTTATTATTGACTGATTGTACTTCATAAGGTTATAATAATCAATAATCAATGAAATCTATGAAAAATATAACAATTGATATAGTCAACAATTAGTAGTCAATAATCAATAAAATATATATTTTAACGATTTTAATTTTTCTATTAATATTAACACACTTCGTATGTATAAAACTTGCTTACGGCAGTATTTCGACAAATTTTTAATTGAACTGCGAATTAAAAATATTCGATACGCGTTTATTGCCGCTTAAACATGTGCATTTTCATTCAATATTGTTACATATTAACCAAGTTGTTTCGTGTTAATTACCAAGTCCGAGTTTTCGAATGGCTGCCATGATTCACATCGTGTTAATCAAATTAAACACAGACATCAATTGTATTTAATTGCCCACGAACTGTATCCAAATTAAGCAGAGAGAATATATTTCGTCAGAGTGGAAAACAAAAATCGTAAAATGAAAGAGAGTGTCAATTTTGCCAAAAAAAGAAAACAAAAACTATTACGGATATATACGGATATCGATTTCAGATGAAATGATTTTCGATCGTTCGTTATTTAAACGTAGTTTCAACATGGTAAAAGTCACAACTTGTTCATTTTCAATTTCTCTCGTATTTGTGAGCAGGAAAATGGTGGTCACTTGAGGGATGTTATTTTTCACACGTAATACTGAAAAAAAATCCATTAATACATTTCCAAATAAAATAATAAAAAATTAAAAAAAAAAAACATGTGTTTGTAAAAGTTATTTCTGTTTTATATTCAGTGTTTCAGTGACCACTCTGTATCATACAACACACAGGCGCCTGTTCAAAGAGGAACTCGACTCGGTTTTCTGCAAAACAGTTTGAATGTATCGGTAGATCAGACTGATCGAATCTGTGTCTGACGAGAGATCGTCAGAGGGTGTGTAGCGTAAGCGAGCGAGCCGAGAGCAAGGCAAGTACGTGGTTGCACGACATCGCGAGGAAAGTAACCCCCGTGTCTCGTAAATCCCTTACGATAGCATTTCCGTGACTTATTACCGCGGCAGGCGAGAAACGTCGGTGGTGCCGCAGCGACTAATGGCGCCATGTGGTTGGGGAAATAAGAAGACACGAGTAAGAAAACGTACAAGCAAGGACCACCACCGCGGCAGAGGGGGGCGAAGCCAGCGGAGATGGCTGGAGTCGACCGTAACGTCGGACGACAACGGGAAGGAGCAGCAGCCTCCCTTCGTCATGTGAAAGTCCTGGGAACGACCTTACGCCATTAAACGTACTTATATAAGATAGTAGCCGGTGGCCAGCCAGGCCGCGTATCAATCACGATAATAGGACAATAAATATCTGACCGACAGCCGGCTGGCCAGCTAAGGTCAAAAGTGCAGCAGCTTGCAATTTCTGCCCGACTTCCTGCCCCGATCCCGATGCCCACTAACTCAGCCTTCGCGTCCGCAATATGTAATCGGTTCTCTATCGCGAGCCTAAGCCTCGCATTATAGTACCGCATCGAACCTTCGCATTTCCGCGATCCGGCGTGCTGCCACGCTTTACCAAAGTAGGGTCGACGAGACGAGACGAATCCAAAAATTTCAGCCACGCCGTTTTTCGCTGATGCTTGACACTGTCTCGCGAAAGATGCGTTCAATCGTAAGAATTATCGATGCTGTTAATTATTACGAGTGCACTAAGCGAACATTGGAACCGTGACGAGTGATTGATTATTCACTTCCATTTAGAACTATAACCAGAACTTTAACTTCTAGTTCTTGTAAGTATTTGTACTTTAGTACTTTAAATACTTTAATTCGATTTATAATCTATTTATTGAAATCGTATTGACAAGCAATTGAATTATAATTGTGTGTAGCTCCTCTTGTTTCGTATTTGCATCACGAATCGTCACTGACTATTGCTCGAGGTAAAGTCATTAGAGTGGCCAACACGAGCAATTCATATGCTTTTGTAAAAACTTTCGGTATAATTTTGAATAACTGAGATTAATATTTGAGATTTGAATAAATTTTCGTAAAAGATGTAAGCGAAAGCTCCTGTTCTTTTTTCTATTATAAACTCTTTCTTAATTGATAATTTTAATTTTCACGAAATTTGGAAATATTTTAGCATACACAATCTGTAAGTGTCCAAATACTTATAAATGCTATATACTATATATTTACTATATTATTCTATATATTATTTCATAACAGAAGCTTCTAATGCTCTTTCATTCCTCTACAACTCTTTATATCGCAATTTGTACACTGTAGTTACATTTCATTTCTCAAGTATCAACTCTTTTTAATATCTTTGTTCTTCTAACATCAACGCGTGTTATTGATACCATTGACGCATTATCGACCTGGCAATTTTTGAACGCGAGTCAACTGTTAAACGTAATCAGGGTTTAACAATGGGTTGACTCACTCGTGCTCGTCACGAACCTCCGTCGTCCACGTCTGGAAAAATACTTTTCCAAGCTGCAGCAGATCTCGCGGAGCATCTGGCATAAACACGGCTAGAGCCATTGGCGCGTGGCATATAAACTTCCCTCTTTTTTCCCAGTGTATAAACTATAAAAGAAAACGGGGCTGTGGGCCGGCGGACGACCTCGCAACCCCCCGGACTAACTATTAAAAGTTGCAAATTGCTGCAGACACACTGCGGGCCCCGACGACGTTAGCGGTGCCGGCCGTCTTGGGCACTCCTCTCCTTGTGCCCGTCCTAACTTACTTACCCCGGCAGACTTACTTTCTTACTTACTTACATAGTCACCCGCTTACTTACTTATTCCCAGTCTTGGTATTCTTTATCCCTGCCTCTCTCTTTCTCTCTCTCGCTCTCTCTCTGTACCGCAGTTTCCTCGCGTAACATTACTTGTTCATGTTCTTTCCTCGCGTCTGCTTGCAACTAGTCTGCCGGAACTCCCCCGAAAGGTGTACAAACAAGGTATGTACGAAACTTTCGGATAACGAGACGACTCGCCGCGTTGTATTATTTTTCGCGTTTTCGAAGAAGCCGGCGATATCTTTCTGCTCCTAGTCGAATTAATAGCGGCTGAACCAGTAAGAGAAGTAAGCAGAAACGTGTTTTAATAAGGCTTCTGTTGAAAACATGTGTGTATGCGTGATGTTACGTTCTATTATGACATATATTAAATCATATTATCACTGAAAGTGATTTTAGCGGGGATAACCCGGAAAATCGGGCCTCTTCAGGTGCAACGCTAATGCAACGAAAATTAGCGATTGGTTGATTTAGGTCACGTGATTCGCGAGGGGGCGTGAGATAGACCTCGAGTAGGAGTGGCGTTGTCTGGTACTGAGCGATCGCGCCTGTAATTTCTTTTATATCGATTTAAATGTTTGCATATCAAAAACTCAGTATCTTGGTTGATGACATAAACGTTGCTTCTTTGAGCACGTACAGACCTTGTGTAGACGATCGTCTAATTGTTGTTTGGTTTTTGTGATTTCATTCAGAAACCAATCGAAACTAGGTTTTTGATCCAATATTGGTTGCAGCAATGTGCACTTATGTTCAAAATGTTATTCTAATTATTGAACTTTGTTATATACCTGGAGAGAGTAATAGAATATTTGTGTTAATTCTGTTTACTTACTTTTACAAATAAGTATGTATAATTTCATTCGTTTTGTCTTTAAAATTCATACCATCGACAAAAGACTACTTAACAACAAGTATGAAGTCTTCTTTGATAAATTTCCATTGATTCCAATAAGGAGTCACGTAAAATATACGTATAATAACATTACAAATATTTCATTACAAACGTATTACTGTTATCAGCGTTTGTCACGAAATTAAAAACAACTCAAAGGAAAATTGGCCTGGATCGCAGGGTTAAGGACGAATCTTCGCAACGAGCGCTCGATCCGCCCGATCTGCGTAACAGCTGGTCGACTGCCGCACACAGTTATGAGCCACGCTCGCCTATCCAACCTGGTTGATCCGATTATCGACTTATAATTTTCGACAGACAGCGAAATGAAATATTCATTGGACGGGGATCGACGAAAACCGATATAAATATTATATCGGAGGCCGGCCCCCGCGTTTATCTTTATGTCGATAATATTTATATACACGGGGAAAATTGCCACGGCGCCCGACGACTATCCCGTGTTTTTCAGCCCATTTATTTTCCAAATGTTTCACGATGGTTTAAGCCGCGTTAACGCTGTATTTCGTTTTGTCATTAGCACACGGTGGACGCTGTCCGGAGACAGATTTACACAACTGTCGCCATCCTTCTTTATCTACGGCTCGTGAAAATGTTGGGACACTTATCGTAGAAGAACCTTCTACGAATATATTTTGCACGTTGCATGAAACATTTTGTATTTTCATTAATATCGTAACAAGTCGTAATTAAGTATTATACTGGTAAAATCTGAAATTAAGCTAAAGATGTACGCAGGAGTTGCAAGAAGCATATTGTAAAAATACATGCACATGACAAACATTAAATATTGTTCTACTGAATATTATTATATTACAATTGGTAATTAGATATTTAAATCAATTCTGCAATCTCTGCGAAATATGGAAATATCTTTGCAAAATAATCGAGTTATTTAATATCAAAAACATTAGAATAATTAATGTAAAAAATTCCTATTAATTCAGAAATATAATTGTACCATCTAAAATGTATTTTATTTGCGTTTAAAACAAATCAAATACCTTTCCAAGTTATAAAATACAATAATCTATGAACGAAATGAGTATAATTAGTATTACATTAATTTAATTAGAGCATAAGCAACTGGTAAAAATATTACAACATTTACTAAACATGGCGAGTGGAATATTTGTCAATTCGAGCAAAAATGTGTACCTATTTTTAGGGAAATGAAATTGCTGATATTAGTATCTACCATGCTAACTTCGAACACTATTACTTTTCATTAGTCTAAAGTCATGACAATTAGACTGTGCAGCAGAACTACGAACAATATCTTAGGTATGCAGTAAGTTCGTATTTTTTTAGTAGGAAGAAAATTATGTTTAGTCAACTTCACGAATTAAACAATTCTTCATTTCATTGAACTTTAATTTCAAACTTCGTGCGAAAGTATTCGAAGTATTTATAGGATCAAATATTGGTCAAATTTAATACAAACTTAAAAGTTTATATACCTATAAGAAATTGCTATGGGTGTTTGAAATACACACATAGATCAAAAAAGTTGAAACTTTTCGTTTAATAGCAATCTATAAAAAATTGGTTTTAAATATACAACTGCAAGTAGGTAAAGGAATATTTGTACAATAAATGCACTTTATAATTAAAAAATAAAAATCATCTGTGCGTGCACGCGATGAATAACGTAAAACACTTTTCAATTTCATTAAGAGGTATTCGTAATTGCAAGCGAAGGTAAAAATTTAATTCGCCAAGTTAAATAATAATCCCGAGTTCATTTTTAAGATATATATACTCTGAAGACATCGTAAGGATATTTGACCAAATCCAGACGTGTTTTATTCTCTTCCGAGTTTCATTTGTCAGCGTACGGATATCAATTTCCAGAAGACCATAAATTTCCCGTTGCATCAGCGCCGGAGCTACTGTGCAGTGCGCCGTCTTTGAAGTACTGTTCAAACATTGATTTTGTACTGCAAAATGTCGGCACGATCCCATTTTTCCTTCGTTTATTAGCATAGCTTTGAAATCCATCAATGTCACTAATTGACACTTCGGATCCTCAAATAACAGGGACCGTGGCTCCAGTGATCTGCAAATTTGAAAATTCTCGCTTTCGCGTCTTAACGTTGAATTTCCGAACTTTGGCAAACTTGTGGAAAACAGTCGAACTGTTTTCCGATATTTCGAGAAGGAAAACGCGTGCCGAATTGTTTAGAGAAAATCGAAGCAGAGTACGAATTGAAATTTCTTCGGTTTGTCACGAATGTCTATATTGTTAATTTGCTAGAAGAGTGACATGACTGATTATAAATTTCTAATAAAATATTATTCTCTAATTAATATTTTTTAAATAATTGAATTAATAATCATAATAATTGAAGATTTCTAATAAAATATTGTTGATTTATTAAAAATTGTTTTTTACTAATGATTAGTGAAGATTAGAGAAAATTTACTTATTATTAAAATATAGATTCAAGAGTGCTATTTTTTCATAAATATTATATTTAAACCCTTAAATTGATAATAATAATAGAAATAAGTAAATAATTATTTTCAAAATGATCGAATGATATAACTCTTTTTGAAATTAATGATTAGATTGATAATTCTTCTAAAATGGTATTATATAATTTGTTACTTCATTAGGCACGTGGTATCTATTATTGACACTCTTACACACATTTATATTACATTGCATAATTATAACTCGTAGAAAATAATCTGTTTTTGCAATTAAACATTGCAAACATTACAAAATGTGCAATTTTGTACGCACATTTTATTACATTAAATAATACAATTCCCAGGATTCTACTTCTAGAATTGAACTTTGCAGAAATTTCGAACAGTCTCCTCAAATTATTGGCTCAATATCTCTGCTCTAGAAAACCCACGACGCAAATACCGTTTCAAATTCTGAACGCTCTGAACGCTACTCGCGTCGAACAGCAAAATTCGTACATGCTACAGACAGATATAGTTTCAATTTCAGAATTAAATTTTCCAGACACTTCGTAGTACCGATAATTCTCCCCGAGAAACGTTCTAAAGAGTCGACGGCGTAAACAGCGCTAGTCGCCCGTTCGTAATAAGCGGCGAGTTTCGTTCCGAGTGAAAGCGCAAACGTGGCGTAAAAATGACAAATCACGCGACAAGCCCGCCGTTACATCGCATTACACCTCGATTATATCGTTGGCCGTTCGTTTTCGATCATTGCCGTTTTCTTTCCAATTGAGCATCGGGCATCGCACAGCCGTGAATGGCTAATAAAGCAAATGAAACGCGCATCGTTGCACAGGCTCGGGGCGCTGCCCGAGCCCGCCAGCGTTCCAATAAACAGCATTAACGGCATTTATTTCACCAGTTAGTTGTGGCTTTCCATTTCTGCTCGCGAATATATCTTGTAAAGTGTTTTGCAAGCTGCACCGGTGTTAATAATCGAACAAAGCATCGCGCCGACGCGAACGCTTTGCCGGGCCAGAGTATTTTCTCTGTGTAACGGCGTTTCGTCGTTTAATTCGGTTCGAAATCATCTTTCGATTACATCGAATTCGCGAGCCGCCGTTAGTTAACACCGTTTTCGCAGAGCATGGTGGCTAGAAAGAAAGAAAGAGAAAAAAAGAGAATGCAGGAACGGATGGACGATCGGAGAGTCATTTGAATAAATGGATAGATAGGACACAAGGCTCTCGTAAGCGAATTAGGTCATAGTGATTGGCAATATCGAAAAAATTCATGCTCCCATTTTGTGTTTGACGCACCTGCAACTTTGGCGAATGGAAAAATAAGATAGCAATTGTATTGCAAAATACAACGCACGTGTAAATTAAGAATTTTATTATAGGCACTGAGTGTTAAAAATGAAGACACTTTTGAGCATTTGTGCAGCGTATTAACTTGTAATAATCCAAACACATTAGAATTAACGAGGTAATATTTCAAACATAAATTCAACAAACTATGAATATCAATTCTGTTTTAAAAAGATAGAAATAATACGATAATAATCATTATTTAGGAAAGAGTATGTATATGTATTGTCTGGATCACAAGTTTGAGTTATTAGCCAGGCACTTGATTTTAACTTTCAAAGTATGAAACAACATGTTTTATAGCCTTTATCGTATTAAAAAGAGAAAACTTTATATATTCACTTCCACTAACTTTTTGTTCCAATAAATTATTTTTAAGCTAAATCTAAATTAGTAGCTGATAATCTCCCAGCCCTTTATAATTTTGGGATACAAATTTCGAAATAATTCAGCTTAATTAATTCCTATTGATACGAATTTTGGGAAAAGAAAATATTCGTCGTTCAACTGTAGAAGGATTAACCGAGGAATTTACAATCTCTCAAGTGTATCTAAAATAATATTAATAGAAGGAGAATCTTCTTTGTGTGGCTCAATCCGAGTTCGTAAGTTGAACGATTTCGACACAACGAGGTTTCAAAGAAAAAGAACGAAAACAAACTTGGCAAACTTCGACAATTACGAAAGCCGGTAGGATCGCGCAGACAGCTAAGAAAATGAAAAGTAACGATTCAATATTAGCGGCGCATCGTTTGCATCGTGTTTCGAATTAACGCTTACCGATACAGTCGACGACGTATCGCCCGCACGGATGACACCATTTTTCCATTAAGTCTGTCTACAACAGCAACGCTTCAACGTAGCGAGGCTTTACGATATCACTTGTTCGACTATTATTCTGCTCTCCCGCGCGACGCCGCTTTTAATATTCGCCCGGATTAATTAAGGCCAGGATAACAGGTCGTAAATTCTAAGCAGGTTCTTATAGACAGGCATTCAGCCTGAGTTTTAGAACTTCCGTCTAGAATTAAATTCTCCGGCACTTGAAACCTGCACGCAGTTGTGACGTGAACGTGAGTCGCGAAATTATTCCGAATGTGCCCCGCTGAAAAACTTTTCGCGTGTCGCGCGGAACGTTTAAAAATTTCATTACTTCCCGCGGCTGTCGTGAAATTTATGATTATTGCCGTTGTACCGGCGATCAATTTGACAATACACACGGAAATTACAAGATATTTACTGCGAATTATATTTAGTGAAAAATTAGTACGCAACGTATAATCATGTGTCGTGCGATCATATTTCTTAATCGGGAAGAAAATTAAATCATCACTGAGATAATTTTCTTATTTACGAATCTGTTCTTTTTTTAAAACGTAGTATTATGTTCAGTCAAACTAAACTGGTTATGTCATAATTAACGTATGCCTTTGTAAATTATTAATTCTATAATTATAGTCTTTGGTCAAGAAATTACCATGTTGATAGATTAAATAGATATTTCCGTGATCTACGTAAAACATGCACTGGCATCGAACATTTTGTTTCAAATCTAACCAATATAATCAGTTTCATCGAGATACCAGTAGTACGTATCAATAATATCAACGTCTAATGAATTTTTCTTGAAAGACATCTCTTTTGAATATTGAAATAATTATTTTTCCCCCCCAAAAATTAATCGATCTTAAACAATCAATTTTAATCACCGAATTATAAATATCAGATTGCAAGTGAAATTAAATACCACGCAAAGATCAATCGGTCACTTTCACGTTCGATTTGTTCTACTTGCCATTGCACGTTCGCGCACATTTCTAGCTTCAAAACGGATTTTTACCGTTTATCGAATATCGGCGACGGTCTGGATACATCGCGATGCATAAAGAATCTAGTTTATGGCGTCTGTTAATACTCGACACGTCCCATTTCCGTCATTCGTCGTCTCCTTGGCGACGGCGACGGTATCGCTCCCTGTTTCCTACAGGATTATCAGCTCGCGCCGATTCAAGAGCAAAGGCTAACTTGGTAATCTGTACAAACTACGAAATTACTCGCCACCGGAGGAATATTTGGACTGTCGTGGAAATATGTACGAGGCTATCGCGTACAGATGCTTTGTCAGCGAGAAAAAGGGCGACATAAATTTGATCGTTCCTTCCTTCTTTGAATGTAACCCCCTTTCTTTTACGCGATCTTTTTACGTCGACAATTCGCCTGGTGAAACGCGAAATGTTATCTGGAATGTTTCGCGACAGTTGAACATTGAATTTTTAATTTCAGCTCTTCGGTCGAGGAGGTTTCAGAGAGCTTTTCTTTAAATATAAAAGATCCCTGAGCGCGGATGGGTTTTATTTCTATACATTTAATTATGCCACGTTTGATGTAGATATTATTTATAATGTTGTGTAATATTCCAATTTTGTATTATTATGTAACTTCATATTATTCAAGTTTCGCCAATTATACAATGTTTGATATATTAAATAATGCATTATATAATACATTGTGTATTTAATTGTTTGATTATATAAGGTAATAGAATTAATTTGTTGCAAATATATCTTCTATGCTTCGCAAAGAAACAGGTCACGTTTGAATTCCAATTGTGACACTTCAGATTTCTAAATAATATTTAAAAATCCGGCGATATTTATCAACGCAAATGAATTAAAGGAATTCATTCGATCGCTCGCAGAACGAACAAGTCTTTGGAAAATATTTGAGGGTGAAGTTTTTCTTGGATCGACGATATTCACTTTACTTCTCGACGACTAATATTTGAGTATAAATCCTGACTATTACAATATTTTCAAAATATCATAAAAGAGAATCTTTATCTTGTGAGCGCAGTTGAATGTTACATGCAATCAGGAATTCATCTTTTCACAATTATTAAATTTGTATTAAATTTATCATCGAGGTAAACGAATAATGAAAGAAAAAAGTGCATTATATAATTGAGCTGTTCATATAGTCGGATATTTAAGTAAATTTCTGTTTCTTGGAATGTTTCAGGAGATGAAAGTTAACTGGGCTACGTCTCCGGGAAACCAACCTAAACAGGATACCAGCAGTGAGTGTCGCACAATTTATATTTTTATTCTTACACGTAATTTGAAACATTAGGTTTTCGTTGCACTGTGCATATACAACGTTGATTAGTACAATTAATAAAAAGATCAAAATACAGATACACAATGAAAATACAATTTTTCTTTTTAAATGAAAAAGTGGAAAGTAGGAAACTTTGGTTTTTACTTTTCAATCGAAAATGTGAGATTTAGCACAAAATTTCACAAAAGATATCGTTAATCGTCGAAATCAACGAGGGAAATGCGTAAAAGGTTGATGCATCATTTGATTCTGATTTTCAGTAATATTGTTCGAAAGAATTAAATCATTATCTTGTATGTTACGATATCATTATTATTTAATGAACATCTGGTAGCGTTCGAATTCGTAATTAGCTCTCCTAACTGACATGTTTGCATTCATGTTGTTGTTTAAACGAAATAATTAATTTTAATTCTTCATATTGAGCAAAGCACATTTCATCGATTCATTTCTATTTTTAACGTATTGTTGTTGTTGTTTGTTGCACAGAGAGTCATTTCGAAATACGTACGTACGAGTAAATATGTAATGCGCGGAATGCTAACATTGCTTCCGATTAAATTAAATGGATTTAAATAGCAATTCTATTGTAATTTAATGCTGACTACTGTACCGTAGCTTGCACTTACTAGTATACTTAACTGTAACTATCATTTGATACTAACTTAATATTATCGTGAAGTACCTACGATCATAAAACCTTGTTAAATTTATTTAACGACGTAAATAAATAAATAAATTGCAACAGAAATAAATGTTCGGAAATATTCAGATCATTCTGTTGACAAAATGGCTTCAAAAGCAATTGAAATGTGCTTAACATAAATGCAAAAGAATTTTGCATAATCTCTTCACCTTTTTAATAACTACGGTGAAGTTCCTAGAAAAATAAATTACGAATCTTAATTTTGTCTTGCACAGACGTTCGACCGGATATTTTCAAGGATTCCATCACGTAATGCAAATCTTTGTATAAAACTGTAAAATATTTTATTAACCAATTGGCTCGTGGCCAATATAAAGAGGTCCGTTAATTTGTCGTTCTTTGTATGCGCCGCGATATTCAATTCATCGGAACTCGTTTTACTGAGCGCGCAATGTACGTGCATATTTCAATTTCAGCATTATGCCGTGTCAATATTACGATGATATATCGTTTCCCTAAGTCATCGTTTAACACGACGGTGTGTGTTAAACGAGCTTATAAATTATTTCGAATACAAATGTTTTTCCTTCATTACGTTCAGGTTTGCCGCGTTCGATTGCGTTCAAAGTCGAGAGCGTTATCACAATATGTCATTATACTACACAATTGAACTTTTATTATTAATTAGTTATTATTATTTTATCGATCGAAAAAATCATACTGCAATGCGTAATTGTTGACAAAAGGCTTTCGAATTTCGATTTTAAAAAGCAGGTGTTTAAGATACCTTTTGTTTAAAATGACAAATGAAAAAGACGAGTAATCATTAAAAAGAAAATAAGAAATATTTTGAAATAAAATGAGTACGAGATAATTACAATTTTAATAATTTCAAATAATTGTATAATAAGAAATGGTCTTTAATATCAATGGAACAGACATATTAAGTATTATTATTTGTCTTCGTTTGAAATTCTAAAATTTATAATAATTTCAGTAATATAAATTCCAAAATTTATATTAAATTTATTGTTCAATTTAACTTGCGTAAAATTTATTTAGCAATCTAAAATCTGAAGCAGACGCAAGCTTTTTATTTCAATATTTCGACACGTTGCTACGACTGTAGCATTTATTATTGATTTTTCTACTGCGGTATCATAAAATGCACCTTATAATACAGATTTATTTAATGCTATTCTTAATAAATTACTTCTACTATTAGTATATTTTCGTGATGTTAATTTAACGTTATGTTAATTTTATGAATCGCCATTTTTTTATCGTCACTATACGAACTTGTTAATGAAATTAAAACTAATTGTATTATAAATATCTACTGTCGAACGTAAACTAGAATAGATCAGGATATAAACGCTATATGATGATATATACTGTCGGAACAAATAAAAAAAAAAAAAAATTCGACAAAGTAGAACCAGATTATTTTCCCGATGCAGTCAAATAACAAAATATTTAGATTTCGAATAAAATGATTTTCTTTTATACTTTTCACATGCATTGCTACTCAAATAATCATCTAAGATGAAATAAATGGTAGATATATGAATCTTGTTAGAATGAAAGTTTATTTCCACTATGTTCAATATTTTTTTCATTTTCTGAAAATGAAACCTCCATCAGCAAGTGAGAGAAAGTGATTCTAATATTTTAAATAATGTACGGGCTATCGTTTCTCAATTCTCGCGATAGAATCAAATAGAACGAGATCTAAATTAATTCGATTTGCAAATTCCAGCTAATTCTTTGCGGTGTAAATTACTCGTTTATGGCCCTGGGAAGTTCGAAGTCAGTGCGGGGATTGAATGTAGGTCTCTAAACATCTTATCGCTGACCTTTAATCCTTCCACAAGTTCTCGGTTGTCCTTATTTAGGCGTTAATTACGAATACTTAAATGGAATTAGTTTCGTGGGTATAGTGTATCGAGTGACATTGTTCTACTGGGAACGATTCGAACTTAAAAGAACTTGCATAAAGTAGGAGCATGGACGTAAATGACTTTCTACTGAATTACGTACGTTAGAATAGAAATAAAAGTAAAATTTTCAAATTGAAATAGATTACCACAGCATTACCAAGGCATTGTCAAACTGACGAAATATAAACTAAACAATATGACTCTACATATTTAGTATTTTACTTTACTTTGACAAGGTATTTTTACTTTAAATTTCAATATTTGTTTTCGTACTCTTTAAATTGAATGTACATTTTCTGCAACTCACGTTTGTCTTACATATTATTTTGTCCAAGCTATTAATCATTGAGGACCAAGAAGGAATTCGTAATATCATATATGCTTCAGCTTTGTTAAAATCTATAAAAATTTTTGAATTTAGGTGACGAATATTCAACAAATCCTTGGAGCTTTCTTTCATCGGATTAATATCCTAAAGTAGTACTTGATAACGCTATAAGATTAACAAAAATAATATTTGCTAATACTATTAAGTTTAATAAAGTTTGAAACGTGTTGAGAAACAACGATTTCCTCAAATAAATATAAATGTTTTATTAATTTTCCTAAATATTGAGACTGCAATTAATTAAACTGATTTACGTAAAAGAGACCAAACTTGCAATTATACTATTTATATTTCTTAGAAAATTGGTTTTATCTAAAAAAGAAAAAAATTTCAACGATATTAAAATATCCTACATTTTAGTATATTCCTGTTTCCTGTTCATCGAACATCAAGCACAGAACGTTTCACTGAAAGATTCAAGAAAAATTTGACGTGACAATCTCTCGAATTCGAATTAAAAAATTAAAACGAAGAAAAAGAAAAGGAATTTTAAATGAAATATACAGTGCTATTCTCCTCGTGACGTGCAATTTTCAAGAAGAACGAAAACTCGAAAAAAAAAATCATTTCGAGAAGCATCGTTGGACGATGATTCAAAGCTTCCGTTATCAAGCTGAATACCGTACGAAGCACGTATTCATGAATCGGTGAAATTACGGCGCGGAACTTGAAGTAACAGTTTCGTGCATTCGTACTATAATTTCTGCGCGTAAGGGCTGTCCGGTACAGCGGTGGTTAGGCATTAAACGTACGTCACTTGGTAAGCTCTTTCGTTCTCCGTTTCTCTATCTACGGAGAAGCACAGCCACAGACCAGTAAACCCGTCATAAGTACTTCCTTTCTGGGGATTTCCGTTGTTTCTGCTCAGCTCACAAAAAAAGAAAGAAAGAAAGAAAGAAAGAAAGAAAGAAAGAAAGAAAGAAAGAAAAGGGAAGAAAGAAGACGAAAGGAAAAAATAAAGTGGAAATGAAAAGAGGAATTAATATGATTCTACGCAAATATCTTTCAGCGCGGATCGCTGGAAATTACCTTCCCGAACAACTTCCTTTTATTCTTCGCGTTTTACTGCGCAATAGGATTCGAAATCCTTCCACTTTCCGCGAGTTATTGGGAGCTATTAAACGATGGATCGTTCGCAGCGTAAAATACAACGAAGATCAGAAAGACCGAATTAGTAACTGTATATACATAAATTTCGCGTAAATCATTCTTTGTTGGCATTGATATCAACGATTAATATATTTTCGCGCAGCTACCTCTAACTTGGACTATTTTCTTTTTCCAAAATAAAATTAAAGAAGCTTTTTGTAAACTGTAATAAAAAAATATCTGGCGAGCAGGTGAAAGAGTAGATAAGAATTGTTGATTCTGCAGAAAAGCAGTTGTTGTATTTAAATTTATACTGTCAGATTATGGACCTGCATTTATATACATATGAATACCTAAAACTACGTGTTAAGAGTTCGACTGCGTGATTTTAGGTTCAGTCACGCTGTTCGAAGCCCGGGATCATAAACTTTTGCACGAAAGCGGGAGCCTCGGGAGGAGCGCGCTCGCGTTTACTCCCCCTCGGCCCCGTGTTTTCCGTTTCGCTCTTTTGAATTCTGTTCGATGTTGATGTCCCGTTTAATTTCCGTGTTTTGTACACGCACAAAAGACGGGAAAAATTTCATTATGCCGCAAGTACTTTCAATTAACCGGGGAAACTTATTATAATTAAATACGCGCCAACGTTCCATTTGGCTAATTACGTTCGCAAATACCGGCCCCAAGTGCTTATCGTGGCAGATAATTTGTCCGAGAGCGTCGATAATAATATCGGGCAGCGCGTGTCAACTCTGCCGACGTTGAAAGGGAAAAAAGAAAAGGGGAAACGTTCGTGTAAACGGAACATCCGTGTAATTTATACGTTAAACGGGGATTCGTACACTCGAGAGTGTCTCTTCGAGAAAGCACGAGTTTCAATTCCTGAAGCTGTCGTGCAGCGCGTACGAATACCGGTGGCTCGCGGGGGCAACGAGAATCATACTTCGCGTCATTAGACTGTTTTAATTTAATTAAGCTTGTGTGCGTAGCGTGCAACTGAAGAAGTATATACGTTTGTCCACTTGCCAAATTAAAATTTGTTTAACGCTCGAAATCCAATTTGAGGAAAGGGAGATTCTGAATCTTATCTGCAGCTCCTTAGGAAAAGTGGAATGCTCTGCAAGTACGATACTCTTCGAATTATTTATTCAAACCTCGAAATCCCTTGCAAATCCAGAGAAAGCAAATCGAGGTTGTCAAAATCTACGAATCCACGATTTCTTCGAAATATTTGTGCCACCTGCACAACGACTCTCACAGGCTGCAACGAAGTTAATTAAAGATTAATTAAAGAATCGGTAGTCTTCAAATTCCCAACGATAATTCCCGACTTTTACATTTTTCTACAGATCACAAACTGTGGACACTATATAATCGTAGCTAAATTAAAGAATTGAACTGAAACGAAACAACATTTCTAAATTACACCCACTAAATTACACCCCGTAAGAATTTGTTCAATCGATCCAACAGTTCACCAACAGCGCGTCGACCTTAAGCCTAACAAAAGTATCGGACAGTGACGTTGAATATCACGGCCGATGATCGCATAAATAACGGAAGAAGATTATCTTACCCCAGCGAGTACCTGCGAGAAAGGCTAAAAAGCGCGCACGTGTGTCCCTCTCCCCTTTTGTACACACGTACACCGGTGAACGCGCGTGTGTGCGTGTTTGAAATTCAGTGAGGGGTAGCGGCAATATTTAACTCAGTCTGAAATTCCTCTTTTTATAGACTTGTAAAACCGTGACAGGCACATGGGACCCGATCCGCCACCGTCTCTCCCTTCCCCTCCGCCCTTCACCCATATCGTTCTCTGTTCTCCATCCCCTTGTTACCCCCCCTCCACCTACTCGTCGGTCGTACGGGGTTGCCCCCATCTGAAACGGTTAGATGGTGTTCCTGTATCTCTCGTCGTCGTTCCTCCGACCGAGCTTTTCCCATCGTCCGCTCGCGTACGTCCTCTGCCATACTTCTCGGTACCTCCTTCGCCCCTGTACACCCCTCGACGATCCCCTTTCGAAGCCCTGCGCCGTACCTCCCCGCGGACAAATGCAAAACTAAAACGCACCACCCCTCCCCCCCTGCCCTGCCCTGCCCTGCCCTGTTCTCTGTGTAAATATGGTCCGGGAACTACTGCACGGTCGTTGAACGGGCTGCGAGCACACTTTTTCCACAAGCTCTCCTACTCCACTCACCTCCGTCGTTTTCCACCGCCCGCGATCCTCTGTGTGTGTGTGTGTGTCCCCTCCCCACGTTTCGCGGAGAGAGTGGATAGGTCTGTGCGCGTTGCGGCTACAACCGAGACGAGGAATATCCAAGGCGGCGAAGGCCCCTGGAACGCAGGGGTTGTTTTCAGTTTCCCTCCCTCCGCCCGCGGTGAAGGGGATGCTACGAAACTCTGATACCCATTGGTACACCTGCGCATCCTGCAACTGCGACCTCTCGCACCGTTTCTACTTACTGGAGAGGTCGAGCGTATATTATACGAGCCTACGAAACGGCGCTACCCCCGGAGTCGCAGTGTATTTGGGGAACAGTAAATATGTATCGTAGCGCGTGATGTATGGATCTCCGAAGGTTCGTACGTTATCGGCGATCCTTTGTCTCTTTGGAAAAATGCTTCGAGTACGACCGAATGTGAAAAGGGAATCGATGGTGGACGTTTAACGTTTGGTGCCACAACGTGTTTCTGCTTTTTACGTTCTTTCCGAGCAATTTGGAAATGTATTATTTTTGACGCGATTTGAAAAATATAATTTATGATTTTAACAGTCGCGCACTGTTAAAAGGTGTCGAGACTTGAATTTTTCTACGTATTTGGAAGCAAAGCCGAAATAGTGTTCGTCATATAGATAATATTTAATATTAATGTTTAATAAGAAAGTTAAATTTCTAACTTTTGTCTATTAATTTAAAGCGTATTCTTTATCTCTTAAAATTGTTCCGAATTACTTCTTTTTCTGAAAGTGTACGTTACTAACTATGTTTACATGTGCCCTCTAAACATCAAAAACAGCGGATTTTCACATTATACATTTATGAGAAATTAAAAGGTGCAAAAATACACACGCTAATAAAGGATAATAAAATTAAAAACAAGAAATAGCGTATACTTGTTGGACGAAAATCCCTTTTCTTTACATAAAAATCCGCAGTCTAGTGATTATTACCGCGTGATTAAGAAAATCCACGTAATATCATCTTAATAACCAGCAGACTGAATCATGAGGAAGTTACACCAGTTTTGACTTACTTCGACCGGCGAACGACAACTTTAGAACATTGAACGTTTATGAGCGATCGTAATGCATGCTTGGGAAATTCGTCACGCATAGGAATATTATTCACAGACGACGTGTTCGTGTACCCGTGTTCGTGTAGCTGGAACGTAATGAGAGGAGATTTTGTCAGTTATATTCAGGAAGAGAGAAACCTTTTGGAGTTTTATGGTTTTAAATCTTCTTCGTAATACGCGTCATAAAAGGATAAAAATTTTATGGTAGCCTGTAACGTGTAATCGGGATTTACGTCGACGTCGATGGGATATATGTGCGTAGGCTATTGCAACTGTAGCGAGTTACACAACATGACTACGTAGATAATATCCGTAAAATATCAGGATCTTTTAATATGCAGTTCGTGCAGAACTTTCAAGCTCCTCCTACGCGAGAACTTCGAGACTTGTTGGTGCTATAATTTTGTTTTCCAACATTACTTGTTTCCATGTACATAATTTCAAACGTGATTAGCGTTTCTTCAAAAATTTATTTTCTTTCGTAGGTGTTGCAGTTTTAATTTTTAATATGTTTACAGTTTAATGACTGGCCGAAACCAATATAACTATTGTACATAGTAACATGTTATTGTATGTTAGTTGCATAGTATATTTTACTCTATTAGATTTGTTTCGTCTATGAACTGCAATAAATGTTTCATTTCATTATAATTAATAATTCTTGATGTTCTCTAAATAACTTCATAAGTTATGTTCCATCAAAAGCTGAAACATTAAAATTCAGCTTCTATCGTTACGAATATTAAAATTGCCCTTTAAAATTTTCAAATAAAACCAAATTTTGTTCATCTGCAATCAGTATCTTACTTAATTTTCTGTCGTATCACGTATCTATCTTATTCTTCGATTATATTTTTCATTTACGACCCAGCTCGAACAACCCTCTCCACTTTGGAACAGATCAGAACTGAAGACACTCCGCGTATTCGGCGTGATGACAAAAAAAAAGAAAAGCATCCTTCGACCCATTCCTTCGAGCAAGACGTTTATTACGAGCACACATTTGAAAAGACGAGCTCCGACGAAAGAAGCTGCCAGGCTGAGAAACGAGCGAATCCGCATTCCATTTTCTTCGTACGATCATCGTCGCTGGAGTGTTACGAACGAACAAAAAGGGAGCAAAAGTTGCGAGTCTTGAAAGCTCGGTAGAATGTACCGTACATGCAACAACGCGGCGCGGCGCAGAGAAACGGATAGAGAGGGAAAGAAAGCGGATTGGAAGGTCGTGGTGTAGAGCCGGATTGAGCTTGGCTGGTAGACTGCGTAATCGCGCATCGTTTTTCCTGCATTATGAATCGCGCCAGGGGATAATCGTGCCAGTATTTACGGAGCTTTTCGGCACAAAGGGGTTACAACGCGAGCCACGCTCCCGTATTCCGTTTATCTCCGGCAAAGCGTTTACCGTTAGACCATGAGCCGCACGCCTTTCCTGTTTATATGCATTACTGGAGCTGTTATCGTTATTAACAAAACAGAAGCTGTCTTTCCCGCGTCTCCCAGTTTTCTGTCACGCACACCCCCGCCAACTCCATCCAGTTTCCTTCCTCTCTCTCTCTCTCTCTCTCTTTCTTTCTTTTCATCACGCGAGTGTTTCTCTTCTTCCTGTGTGTTCACGCTCAGGCTAGCATTTTCTCCCCAGCATACACTGCTGCTCAAAAGTGCGCGGACGCACTAATTTGCCATTTTTTTATGAAATTTGTTTGACACACTTTACTGTGCGTCATTAGCGTGAAGCGATATTTATTGGTGCGCTTAGTACTCGTAGGCTTATTGGCATTTTTTGTAAACATATTAGTACATGGTTGTTGCAGAATATTTGGTACCAGTGTATAGATGCTTCAGAAAATATGTATAGGCTTGTTGACGTGTTTTGTGAACATAAGACACTTGCGTACTTGCACTTCATTGATATCCAGCTGTTACGATTCTATTTAAATTTTCAATTTTGAAGGCATAAAATATCTATTCTCATTTTGCAATATATGTCGATCAATCTATTAGGTTAACCATCAAGATACATCATCTTTAACATTTGTTGCGCAATAATCAATGCAATTACACTAAATACACATTTGCAATAAATATCCTATTATTCCTATGTAAACACATTTCAGATTGGTTTCAAATTTTACTAATGTAATCGTGGAACTAGTATCTCATCGCAGTATTAATAAAACGTTTCGTGAAACACAAGTACACAAGTATCTTTACCCTTATTGTACTCTTACGATTGAAATTACTCAAATCTCTCAAATAAACAAAAAAATGGAAAATTGAAAGTTGAAATCATTCTATAATACAACGCAACTTGTGCAAGCGAGTGACGCAGAAAAAAAGCTGCTTTCTATTTTTCAATGTTGCCAATAAGTAAAATATACATGTTCTCCATATACGGTGCAAACCAAAAAAAAAAAAAAATTATTCAACCTTATCGTTATTAAAAATGTCACACCTTTCTTTATAAGAAGAGATATAAGAAGTACGAGAACGTCCGCGTATTTTTGGGCGGCGGTGTACATCTTGTCGCGCGCGCTTTCTCGTTCGCCAACTTGCCTCTTTTTTTCCCCCATCCGCGTCTCCACCTCCGCCTCTCGCCTCATCCTCGTGCTCCACCCTCGACGGTGGTACTTAAATTTAATGACTCGCGAAAGAGCAGGAAATTTCGCCAGTCGTGTTTCTTTATTAATGTATGTGTACGTGGGAATAATGTGAAGGTTTGTACCGTGAAGCGACCCGTCCGCGCGGTGGCCGCTCCTCATCGCGAGCATAAATATTTTTCGCTAATTCGCGTCATTAGTTCTCGCGCTCGTGTAATTTGTACGCTTTTTTACCCCCTCTCACTCTCTCTCTCTCGTTCCCTTTTTCATTTTAGTTCAAGCTTCCTTTTAGAACTGTCGCGCATGAAACGGTTGCTCTCTCTTAGTTTACGCCGTTTAAAATGATAAGTAACGTTTGTACTTGTAGGAATGAAAACGTTCTAAATGAATCGCTCGCGAGGGTGCTCTGCGTGCGCGTGAAACGGGATTTTTAATTAATCATCGACGACGATTTATTAATTTTTTCTCTTCTTGCGAGCGGAACGAAATCGTTTCAATTTGGTAGTTGAAGCTTTCGGTATGGAAGACTTCAGTTGTGAGTAATTATCGCGTCGAAAGTAGCATCAGTGTTGCAACAAAAAGGAGTAATGAAAACGGAGTAATGTATTGATTGAATAAAACCTGCGATGAATTTTCATAGTTATAAATATAAAATATAATTGTTAGGTTGCGTTGACCTATTTGCGAGGTGATTGACGATATTTCTTTCGACAGGAGATAATATCCCATTCTACGGTTCATAGCTAATATTATTCGTGTTACAAATTAATTAATGTAACGCGAAGCACGTTGAAACAGGATTTCTGATTGAATAATTTACTGTGTTTAGTCGAAGCCCTGTTTATTTCATGCAATCGCGAAATAGGCAACGTGACGGAGTATTTAATATCGTTAGAAATGGAACATTTGTATTCGAAACTTGTATTTAAAATCGAAAGTTAATCGCAGTCGATCGTCTCTTCCTTTTCTCTGTAATTCATTCCTCCGTACTTCTCCATTTTCAGTCGATTTAACAAGTTGAAGCAAAGTATTTCTATCGGAAGGAAACAATTGCCACTCGCAGACGCGATATAACGTAATAAAATGCGTGCTTGATGGAAAAATCTTTGGTCAGATTCAATAAAGAGCATCCAATATACAAGTTTCCCAAGAAAAATATATCGCGACCTGACCTAAAAATTTCCCTCCCGCAAAATATCGCAAGGCCAACGAAAACAATCCAAAAATCCGTATTAACAAACTTTGGCGCAGTCAATATTACGTGACGAAGTTTTCACTTGCTTTCCAATTTCCCCGCAACGCAATTCGAGAGCTATCAACCCGATGGATCGATCTATACATATGCATGCACGACGTGCGTGCGTGCACGTAGACCGGCTGGTCGTTCCAGAAATTCTCACGGGGTAACGTTTCGTAAGAGTTACGATTGACTCGAGTGACAGCCAAGAATCCCGCAAGTATCGCGAGAAATGCTCGTTAATCGCAGAGATGCTAGTTTTGCCTGAAGTTCCAAAATTCGGTTCCGAGTTGCAAATAAGCAACAAACAGAAGGACAACTTGTAACATTTCGTATTGTAGTTAAAAGAAATTTCAAAGCAAGAAAAATTGCAAATCAGACAAAAATCTTCTTGTGACTGTTGTTGCAAATTTATATAAGCAACATTTGGAAATAGAAGGACAAGAGCGGAAAACGTCGACTGAGAAGTCATCCCTCAGAAAATTCGAATCCACTTGTAAAATCGACTCGATTTCGTCCGTTTGAAAGTATCGTTCCGAAACTGTCCCACTTAGATTCGAGCACACTTGGAAATATTTATGAAAGACTCGAATCCAAACGACCGAAGGTTTAAACCCTATTCGACCCCCATCTCTAGTTGTAAATGATCGAGCTTGAAGCACCGAGCATTCAACGCGTCCGCGGGTATAGTCGCGTTTAACTGATGACACGATCGACTCGATGGACCGAGAGAATAGGATCGGTTGCGGTGGACAAGTGCATCGTGCATTCTCTTTGTTCTCGGTGTTGTACCGAAGCTCGTCGTGCGTGCCACGTCCCTCGTGCGTAGGGTCAGGTCCTGACCCTCCTGGTGTGTCCCGGTGTAGCTGCTGCGCTGTGGATGGCATTTGTGGACAGTGCACGGGTTCACGAGGAAATCGGCAAACCTCCGTGGGTCTGCGAGCAACCTGTCGTCGCATATCGGCTAATAGACACGAGGATGCGCGGCGTATCTCTGCCCTGTGGGTGGAATTCGCGGTTTTGGACGTGCACTACACCAAGATCCTCGTTCTTCGAGGAAAATTGTCTCCAATATCCAATACTTTCCTACTTATAATGGAATTAGGAGCAATCAATGTTCAACAATGTTGAAGTAAGATATGCATATTCTAACATGATGAACCAGATGTAAGTTACTGTATCTCCTTATTGTCAAAATCTTCAATTGATGGAAATGTTCAGTTATTACACATAATTACTGTAACATTATAATTAAACTATTTCACTGACTGTCGATTTTGACAATGAAAGTGCGAACATGTCATTTCTTACATTTGACTAATGGTCGTACTTACATCATAGTCATTTACTAGATATACTTATTTACTTTTACGCTTCACGGATCTTATTCTACAGTGATAAAATGGCTTTTTCGGTCATAATATTATTTAGTTTCAGTCAATGATCATGTCATCGAACATGTTAGTTCACGTATCAGTATGCACGTATCAGTTGATCCATTCATTGAGATCCATAGTTATAGATGCGTATTCTTCGTATAATCGAGACATTTGTTAATTTACCGCAGTTTATGTGAAAATAAGACGCGAAACCTCACGTTTGATTATTTAACGTCTATACACGTGTACGTATCACATCGAGGATAAGTCGAGTAAAATATTTTTACACTTATTCATATTAATTCTATTTTGCCAATTTCAAACTAATCTCCATTGCTCACAATACGTTTTTTCCAACATTTTTCCCACGCTCGAAAATATTCAGAAAATTCGATTTCTGTGATGACGCTTAATTCCTTCAGCGAATTTTGCTTCGTCGCCTCAATGGATTCAAATCGACGTTACCGAAGTTGTTTTAATCGTGTAAATAGAAAAAGGTCGCAGGAAACCAGAATTGGGCGAGTACAGTACAGAATGTTTGTGGAATGAGATTTGTTGGATTTTTGGACAAAATGTTGCGAACCACTATTGAGATATGGTGCAAAATCCAGATTTGAATTCACTGCAGGAGTTAAACTGAATTTTCGAATGTTTCTAGGAACGGAAGAAACATTGTAAGAATGGCAAAAATATATAGCAATGGGAATCTATTTCAAAATAATAATAGACAAAATAAAAGTTGATGAGGAAATGTAAAATGTTTCATTTGACTTCTTCTCTGGAATACGATGGTACATATGTTTAAATATAAAAGAGAAAGCAGTACGCGAGTATTAAAAATTATACGTATCAAGATCCAAGGTTCATTTGCTGCACGTGTATTTGCATACTACATTTATCTCACCTCATTTACTTCTCAACATCGACGCTCAATTTCATTGTCGAATGTTCGCCGCTAGAGATTACACGAGCCGCAATTTATCGCCCGAAATTTGTTAGTCGAATCGAACCGACCGCCTGGCTCTCCCACCGGCAAATAGAAAATTTCGTTTCGGACCGGTTTGCGCGTAGCAAAGCTGTCCCACTTTGGGAAGCGCGCCGGTGTTGCATCGAGATTTTTCGACCGATCGAAACCAAGCGCGACTAACGCGCGAGATTGAATAGAGAAGTCAAATGCGCCAGGAACAAATATTGTTTTTTAATATTGTCCAAGTGTCAGCCGACTTCCCGCCTGGAAATGAATAACCGCTGGCTGTCTGCGGCGTATGCGAAGCCGCGCCGCGTACACTTCCGTTCACAAGTCATCGGACGTTGCTCATTTTGAACAAACTGATTAGGTATTAGAATATTTATACAACAATATGTGATATCTAGATACGAACAATATGTAATATAGTATATAACAAGTCACTGCATGTTGCTCATTTTGCGCAAAATGGTTGTTAGAATCTTTTAACTGTTTCGTTGTTACGCTTTTGTTGTTGAATCTATATTTATCTAGATTGCAGCGATACATGGACGGCTCGGAAACTAATCAGTGTAAATCGCTTCTCATTAAAAATAACTTACACCATGCAAATATCCCGCCGTTAAAATCCTCAATTGGTGGATCAGTTTAATCCTTATAGTACGATCATTATAATATAATTAATGTAATATTGTAATAAAATTATAACGCAATGATATACCGTGCGATACTGTACGAACGGTCACAACTAAACCGTTCCATCGATCGAAGGTTTTGACAAGGAGGATACGATTACGCGACGCAAATAATTTTTAATGGAAAATGACTTACGGTTGAGTTACGACTTGTGAAATGAAAGTTAAACAAAGTGTCGCGGATTAATAAATCGAAATTTGAAATATGGTCTTCGCCAATCGTCGAATCGGCTCGAATCCACTGAAAAAGTTATGAGACGAATACGGAGAAATAAAATCAAACAAAAATTTGAAAATTAGGGGAAGTTTGAAGAATTATTCAAAAGATGAATGAAAAGAGCAATTGCTTGTTTCTTGATAAGGAGAAATTAAAAACAACGTGACTGATTATTTCAATAGAATTTATGACACTGATTGTTACAATATATAAATTGAACATGTGTCAATTTGTCGCAAAAGCAGGTCATTTCAGATCGAATCGACTCCAGATTTTACATGCCGTCTTGTGACTTACAAAGCCGAGTGCGTCGCGAAAATACCAGAAGTGTACAATTAGTATATTGCTTATAATACGTACGACGCGCGTGATTACACGTACGCCGGAATTAGCGAACGACGCACAAAGTCCGCTGATAATTACAATCGCGAGAGGAGAACACACGGGAATGATTATCACGTTTGCCCATCGGATTGCGCCGGGCGCGAAAAACAATCAGGGTCCTCGTGCAATTTTTATCCAGGCCGGTTACAAAGGAAATCCGCGCGCGATGGGAAAAAAAAGTTCGTTATTCTTGCGGGCTCGCTGCTTTAAGGATTATATTCACGTGCGGCCATCGGCTTTCCCCCCTCCGTTGATGGAAGGATACGCGCTTTAATCAAGTTAATGCAACCACCACGCGCCTCCTCCCTTTCCTTCCCCTTTTCAACTTCTCGCGCGCGTTGTACGCGTCCTCGGCTACGTGTGCACGTGTCGGTGAACACCGTGACCACGGTGACTTTTATGAACGTTGCCGCACACTTTGGAAACGGTGCCACCGCGTGCCAGCTACCACCGGGAGCTACAGGCTGGTTCTTACCGGGGCACGTTTCTCGCAGATTGGTACCGAAGAAAAACGCTCCCTCAATTTGGGAACTGGTTTTCCGATACGTTTCGTCGAAACGTTCTCTCGGTGATTATCGAACGTCTCGACGCCGGCCGCGGCGATTTCGGACGTGTAATTGACTTTTTAAATGCGGAGATTCTCGTTCGGAGATTGGTGTGCTTTCATTGATTTTCTATACACGACGGCGGGATTTCATGTGTTTCGTTTAAAGATTTATATTAATCTACGGTCAGCGCGTGGAGATTTATCGTTACGTGGAATATTGTACAGATTATGTATTATAGATTCATTGTACGAATAGATTGTACAGCGAGTGTATTTGATTTTTAATCGTTCAGATATTATGTCGTATAATTTTGATTCTCTGATAATTTCCGTCCGACGTGAAAGATTCGAATCTTTCAGATTTTTTTGTACTATTCTTGTTTTATGTCGTTTGACATGTATGCGTAAAATGTATCCTGTTTCTTTAAATAATATTTGGAAATGTCAAATTTTTAATTTCCATGGTCATTTTAATAGAAAGAAATATTTGGTACAAAGAACATTAAATGATATTTATACATAAATAAACCTGTTTTATATACCACATACACGTGGGATATATAATTCATTAAAAGGAATCAAAATTAAAGGAGGTACAGTAACAAGTAACAGTGTAATTATATCCTTCTGTAACATGAAATTTGACCATTATAAACTCATACAGAGGAGAGAAATAAAGAGAAAATCATATCTATCGAAAATGTTATCTTTCAATTAAAGTGTTTTTAAATGAAACTTGAAATACTTGTGTTATAAAGTTATAAATTTTAATATAAAAATTTATAAAATTGTAACTTTTACAATTGCCCAGTTTCAACATAAACTTTTAACGTATGTGTTCGTTTCTTTCAAAATTACCATCAGGTACAATTTATCAAGTTGACAGCAAAACGAACTTGAGTGATCCAAATGTCAGTAAAAATTTATGCAATTAGAAAACAACTTTGACACAGAAGTTGTAAATACATATGTGAGATTTGGAAAAATTCGATAATTTAATAAAACTGAGGAAAAACATGTAAATGAATTAAAAACTCGAAATTCCTATCTTTAAAAATAAGTTTTATCAAATTATCAAACTCTTTCATATTCATTCTACATCCACGTCCCATCTTCAAGTTATGTATTAACACTCGACTCATCCATATTCCCAAACCTGATTCAAACCACAGACTCTCTATCAAACATCTTAATATTCGCCATTAATAAAGAACAAGAAAATCCCTGATGCAGGCGCAGCCTGGCGTGCGTTAAAAACGCGAAAGAATTGGCACGGAAGATGAACGCGGCTAGCGACTTGCCCAGTGACCGAACATTACTATGTTAAGAGTACTCCGGAGAGAAGCAGGGGTTATTGCACGGGCTATCCCCCCCGGGCGAGTGGAGCAACATCGTTGGATAAGACTACGATATTGAACAGTGAGAATCACTGCAATCCCCGGTGTGTGATAACTCAGGTAGCGTGAATAAGCTGACCTCTCTTTGCTCGAACATACCGCCATTTATGCAACAACACAGCATCGCTTTTCTCGCGCTCCCGGTATGTGTGTCCTACATGGCCGACGATTTAACATCCTATCGTTTTACGGCGTTCGTTAAACGCGCAGCGGACGCGAGAGCTACCGTACGTACGCGAATGTCCGCTTTCGGAAAAACTGCCCGCATACGAAAAAATATCTCGTTTTTTTTCTCTTTCGAGCGCTGTTTTCTGACAGGACGCCGTTTCCTGTCATTTTGCGCTCCCGCGGCGATGCGTGGAGATGAAACTCGATTGCTCGATCCCTCCCCGCACGTCCATCGTTGGATCACTCGTTTCTTTTTGTTAATCACGCGGAAAGTGACGATGATTTATTTTATGATAAAGAAGAATGTGTATTGGTTACTCAATACTTTTCACCGACGAGACTCAGGTTTGCTATATTAATATCCTGAAATTTCATTAACGCTTATGGTTCAACGACGTCACTACTTGTTACAATGCAACGTCGCGATTATTTCTGTAAAATTTGAAACTAATATGAAAATGTATGTAGGAGTTGCAGGATGCGCGTTGGAAACATATGTTTGATACAAAATTAATGTTCAGTATGTTCAGTATTAATATGTTTGGCACGGTATGAATAGTCATCGTAACTGTTACAAACGTTAATTATGGTATTATTCCTATTGAATATTAACAATGGATAATTGGTATTTCTGTGATGCCTGTGAAATATACATATGCATGTTATTAAATATCTTGTATTTTCTGCGTATATTTTTAAATTTGATTCGTACTGTGACTTGCGCAATCGTGATAATTCAGTATCATTGCAGAATTAATGCAATTTTTAAATGTTTTACATGTTTCATCGAAAGTAGCTAGAAGTGTACCAATATTTTTTTAAGCAACTGTTATCCATTCATATATTATCATATATTAAATATTACAGTGTTAGGAAGCAACATAGTCATGAAAAAGCTGCATGAAACACTCTTCAGATCAATCGTGTAACATTCAAAGTTCCACTTATACAAAAATCCGACTGAAATTAGGTATCGAAACCATTGTACAAAACGTATTCGTGACAGTTTCTCGAATTTACAGTACAAAAGTCAGGTACTGTAATTAGAATTACGTGTCGAAACCATGGCACAATGCACACACGGTACACTCGTAAAAAGTTTCTGCAAGTATCACAGCGTTTGTTCAAGTTCAACGTACACGAAAAACCCTGCAAAAATCGCTGCAGCGGAAATTGTGTATCGAAGCGATGACGGAATCTCACGACGGAACAATAATTAAATATCAATCGCCCTCCCCGTGAGAGTTCTCTTTCGCCGTTATAAGCTGTCCACTCCGCCTGAAATCGGCTTCGGACGCTTAATTGCCTCGAGATTCTTTAATTTCGCGCGCACTTTGACACGGCTGCGGTCGCGGCGGAGTTTCAAAAGCGTCGGCGGTACGCAACTTTCGTCGATAAAAACCGCGCGACGCCAGAGGTCAGCGCGGAAAGCGCGTTCGCGCGAACGAGCAACGATCACCGAGTGAAATATAACGTTAACGAAGAAATGAATCACGTCGCGCCGTATATCTACCCCGCCAGATAGCTAACCCGGGTAATTTTAAAATGCAGAAATTCACCTGGGGAAGCCTTATCCGCCTTGGAAGGAAAATTATTTTGTCGCCGTGACACGTGCCTGGGGGGGAAAGTAGCAGAAAGAGGAATGGGCACGGAGCTTGCGAACGATGCGATATGAAAAACGGGGTTTACGGGCGGTTGTAAAGATTATACCGCAAAGAATACGCGCCGTGCGCGCAATTTTTTTCTTTTCTCTCTCTTTTTTTTCTTTTTTTTTTTCGTTTCATTGAAAGTAAATATTTCGCAGAGTTCACAGTTTTGTAATCAGAAGTGGATCGCGCTTGTAATTCTACTCTTGCACGAATAGATCGAATGAACGTGCGTTTATCTTTGTTCTAGTGTATTATCTTTCATTGTTTATAGATGAATGATGTGATTCTGTTGAAAAATTTTTAAAGAAACTATTAGTAGACTTTGCTATTAGTTTTATAGTCGACAATGTTTTATAGTACTCCTTTTACACGTACATATGTATAAAAGTCTATCGTTGTTAGAATTCTTTCATTACTTTTGATTGCTCGTTGTAATTTAATTAATATGTTATTTTTTATTACTTAAAGGAAATGAACGAAATTTGGTTATATATTATGGTACGATTCTATCTAGCTATTTATAAAGATTATTAAAATTATTTAATTATGTAGAAATCGCAAAAATTGAACATTTTTCTTCTCTCTTCTCTCTTTATTTTTGTTCATAGTTCCTGTAATTGGCAATGAATCGTACTCATAAAACTTGCATGTAATAATATCAAAACATATTTTTTGAATATGTATCTAACATAACTGTGATACAATCTAGTTATTTTAGGTCGTTCTGTGTTATTTAACACGTATTTGAATTTTCATTATTTTTTCCTAACTATCTGTGTACTATTAACTGTATAAATACATATACACATATATAATATATAGATATGAATACACTCCATATAAAAATCGCAGAACGTAAGAATAAGTAGAAGAAAATCGAAAGAATATGCACAATAAATATCACAGTTATCACCTCACAACAATTTTATAGATTTACGAAATTTAGAAAATTTAGAAAAATTTGAATAATTTTTCAATTACGTAAATAAAACTTTATATTCCTTTCCGTACTACTTGTCCAAACGTACTACTCTCATGTTACTACGTCTATCATATCAGTTGAGACTTGCTCGAATTTTTCCAAATCGAATGAAAGAAAAGTCGTCGTTTCGTATTAAAAATCACACCTTCGATCGTATAAATTGAAAAAGCACCAGTGGAGACACGCTCTAATCAGTTCTTATCAGTAGTGATGTTTAAACTTCAAGGCTCAAACTTGAAAGCTGAACTTTTGAAACTGATATCATAGCTCTCAAGTTTTCGGAATTTTAAGACATCGTTCTCGAAGCTCTTAAAATTTATTCCACGAGTAATATGTTACTAACATCGACATTTGACAGCCTACGATACTATACAATTTAGACAGCTCGAACTCCGAATTTAAGGGTTCGAACTTTACAGATCAAACATTTAAGCTAGAACCGTCTAAGCTCAAAATTCACTTGAATAACACTGCTCGTCAGTTCGGAGATGTAGATTTTTATAATCCTTGCTTCGGAAACTGCCGGCGACGTCGAATCGAAAATGTCAGTCGTTCATTGAAAAAGCGGCCAGTTTATCGCAGAATCGGCGGGCAGCGCTCGCGTCGAACAAAAACCGCATAGGTGTTTTAAATAAACTGCTACCGGCCGTGCCATAAGCTAGTCCACGTGGCCGCGACCATTTTCTGGACGCGAACCTGTGGATTAACGGAACACGACCGCTTTAGGGCGAGGAGGCGGATGGGGAAAAAAATTTAACAGAAATTTACATGGAAGCCAGCCTCGGCCCAGTAAATATGCAAATTTTCGTCGAACATCGGGCGTGACTCGTTTTTGCGGTTGGTGGAAACAAAAAACGAAAAAAAAGAGAGAGTGAGTGAGAGAGAGAGAAATTGGAGGGAAAAAAAGAGAGCACGGGCAAAGACGATAAGTATTGTCCGTGGAAAAATGACATCTCTCGGCACGGAACAAAGGGCGACGACACGCGAAAAAAGCGCGCGGCGACCCTTCGGAAATAACGCAACGGTGCCGATTCATTTAAATTTTGATGAATTAATCACGCTTCGAGCGCGACGTTCGTTAGCATAGTGCTTTTACTTTAAAATTTATCACTCGGCGAAAAGTACGAGTCGCGCGATACTTGTTCTTTATTCTCTTTCCCTCGGTAATTTATGATCGTTTCTTACCTTTACATACGTCGATATTTTCTTTTATGTAGGAATCGTCGAGTGCATTGTGGGACCGGTAGCGACCTGCCGAGTAATTAATAATAATCCCCGGCCGCGATGGAACGCCCGGCGCATCGGCGCTAAAATTTCCCCCAAATTTTATTACCCTCGTAAATTACCCCGTACGCGCGTTATTCATTTTTATCGGTTTAGAATACGAATCGTTTCGATTGTGCTAATTTTTAGATGTACGACGTCCATCTTTCTTACTTCTGTTTTCTCGTTGTCCCCGTTAATGGAGAACCCCGCGACGCGTACATTTCTTGGGCTGTGCGACGATTTATTAAGCTAACAATTCAAAATTTCGACTGTCAGTCGGTGGAATTTATCAAATTTATCAAATTGAACTTGAAAATTACACACAAACTTATTGTTAGTCGAAATTCGAAATTTACGAAGCGTGAGTAGTTTACAATTTATTGGAGTACACTCCGATCGAGTACTTAGATTTATAAAAATGAAATTCAAGTTGAAATTGTTTTACGTCAAAAGATAGGCAATTCAACAATCAAAGAAATAGAGTATTCTTAAATATCGAAATAAACTAACAATTTCAGATGAAATTGAATACATGCAATTTAATATCGATAACTATCACTTGAATATTCCATTAACTTTTGGTGCACAGATATCGTAGTCTGTATTATACTTGCCGTCTATTTATCGTATGTTGACTCGATAAAATGAAACGCGATTATACTTTGTCTCCTTACTAGTTCAAACATGGAAAGTTTGCAAAAACTGCGTTTTTGGTTTCCAAAATTTCCAATTCGATGCAGTTCCATAGATTCAAAAATCAAGTCACGACGCACTTTTCAAGTCTCTACAGAGCTTCCGGGAAATTTAATACCGATTAGGAACAGATCGCAGAACCGATAACGTTATTATCCACTGTACGAAAATTTCACACAAGTGTGGGTCTCTCTCCTCGCTGGCTTTCATTATCACAATATCCATTTAATTACATTGTCTTAAGCCACCGGCAAAGGCACCTGCCAGCAGACTTAACCTAACGCTCCGCTCACCAACACTGTCAACATAATTCTCGGCTTATCGTAACTGCTGATCCAGCAGTTACATGTTACACGATACTGCATCGATGCGCAGTAATTGTTGCTAGAGAATAAAGTAGTGAGTTATAGGCGAGCCTAGCCAGGCTGTCGCTCATTTCGCGGTAATTGTACACTAATGAGAGTTTCCAGCGGCTCCGAGCCGCTCCCTCCCCTCCAAAAAGTACGACAAGCCGATGCTAAAATAAAATAAAGAAAGAAACAGTTGTGGCCTGAAACGAACCTGGGTTACGGTCCCGAAGCTTTGTCGAAGGTACGACGATCGGGGTTTCGCTTCATCGAGCCAACGTTTCGAGAGAGCGTAATATGGAATGTGATAAAAAATTTGATTAACGCTTCAGGGATGACATCTGTACGTTGCATCGATCCAGAAAGTTACCTCCACGTCCTCTACAATAGCGCAGAATGATGTACAAAGTGAAAATGGAGAAAGTCCCTTGAGAAAGTCGAGTTTGAAAATTTATCAAATATACTTGAATCTGGCTAGTTTTAAAACTGGACAACGTAATTATTTATTATTTTGATTATGTTTCAGAATTAAAGACAGTTGTGAAAAGTACTGAAAAATGTAAGTTTATATTGATAGATTATGATAATATCGATGTTCGTTTCTGGAGAGTTGAGTAGTACATAAAAGTTGTGTAAATATAGTATTATTGAAATGCGTAGTTCATCGAAGATTATGTATAATAATGAAAATATATTGAAAAGAAATAAAGTACAGCGTCAACGCAGCATTGCTTCTTAATTGATTAACGTTAACAAGCAACCTATCGACGATGTCGCGCAAAGTCGAATCGTTGGAGTATAGAAAATATTTTTCAGCCAAATTTATTTATATACGATGAAAAAAGAGAAATATCCCGAAAACCATTTCGCACATGTTCGTGTTTTTTTTGAAAATATTTTAAAATGAACGTTTATCTGAACTGCGACATAATAGAATATAATAATCAAATTTTACTCGAACCGGGTAGTTTAGCTTCGAAATTGCTTTGAAAGCGCCGATGATATCGATCTCTGCGCGTATAGGCTTTTTTTTTTATTTTCTCTGTCCACGTTATTTTTCCTAGAGGGACTGATAACGCATGCAATAACCGTTTAATTTCCGATGTGCGTTAAACACGAAACGAAATTCGAATGCGCTCGCATCTGAAACAAGCCTTAGACTATTACGCGGCCGCGTATAAATTCTAATAATTACATCCTGCAACCTGGAATTTTATACTATAAACAGAAGCAGCATGGCGAAATCTACATATAAATTGGACGTACATTCTCCGACGTGTGTTCGACTTTTCTGCAAATTTTTATGCGGCGCAATTAAGTGATTTCGCCGCTAAAAACTAGCGACTAGGATGATCGATATTCACATATCGTAGTCGCTGCGAATGGCGTATGCAGGTATTATAATACCTACATACAGTCAGTCACGGAAGTCTGCATGTGTACATTTGACACATTATTTAAATTCAAATTAATAATTAAGCAATAACGTAATTAATTAAATTTAAATTAATATTGAAGTCCATTGAATTGAATTAATATTTAAGACAAAGAAGAAAGAGTTTTGTAGATCTCGATTAACCTCTTGTTAGTTAAAATTAGATCATTCTTAAAATATTAACAATATTGTGAAAATTGGACTTTTATGTAACACTCTATTACAAATTAAAAACATATTACAGCTTTATTGTAAAAAATGGTAATTATGATGACATATAACTCAAAGAAAAAAAGAACTACGTTTCTTTCTATGGTAAAGTAGTAAAACGGTAATAATTCTCGTTTCTTTTTCGAATATTCGAGATTTGCAGACAGATATGTAAACTTCTGTGCATATAAAGGAAATTTAACGAGCCAACACACATGATACGAAGAAGATCGCCAAACCCGATTAAGCAAAGATTTGCCTTTGACCAAGCCACGTTTTCTTGCTTTTGCATTTAATTGATTACATTTCTTCGAGAAATTCTTAACTCGCCGGTAACTGAATCGAACCGAAGGCTTTATAAAAATGCAAATCGAGCAAAAGAATACAACAAGCGCCCGAGGAAATTTCAATCGCGCGACGCGAGTGGAAGATATCCACTCATCAAGTTGCAAATTGAAGGACGATCGTCGAAACATTTTCAGGAATTGAGGACACAGTGCTTTGTCAATGTTACTTCACAAATAAGGTTACGATTATATTAGATGCGTTTTGATCAATATACGAATCCAAGATACGGTATCTTTTTTTTTTTCTATTTTATCTTCATTTATTTATACACTTTGTCTATTGTTGATTAAATTACGTCAAATAATGCTTTGGTATATGGAAAATGTATACCATTTGTGTTAAATAAAACATTTTGAAATTTTATCAATACTATACTGACAAACTATTATAATTATTGTATCGATAGACTGAAAATAAAAATAAATTTGAAAATGCATGTAGAAATTACGAAATAGTTAAAACAAATATATGTTTCGCAGAGATTATAAAACTATTCAAAAGAATGCATAAGTCTGAAACATATATTTGCAATGCATTTCTACATTTCAAATTTATTATTAATTAATATTCTTAATTATAGTGATCGACTCTCATTGGACTGTTAATGCAACTTCAAAATGTTTTACATAATATAAATAGGATATACGTTGTTATAACACACGCTCGATCTTCTATAAGCATTACTCACTGTAATTCGACACACCATGATAGATGTAAAATATCAAAACAATGTATACATATTAATTTTCAATTTAAAGAATCAGAATTTAAAATTCAAATTTAGATGTTGCAAGATTACGCTTTATTTATTTTTCAAGTCGAAATCACAACACAAAGAACTGGAACGTCAATAACCGAAATAAAGTGTCCAGTCGTAAAATCAGTAACACGTTTCAAAATTACAAAATGAATAAACGCCATTAAAAGACCGTACAATAAACACTAACCTCGTACGTGTATCGGTCGAAAGACGATTTTCTTCATTCTCTGCGTTCCAGTTGCCAATGCAGGGGAGCAAGAGTCACGTTTTCATTAAACTCTGCGCAGAAACGAGCAGGCCGGTAATAAAAAGTTTAGGTTAGGTTTAGGCAAAACTCGAAGGTGAGGAGAGCTGTTCGCTCGAATAGAGTACGGAATTACCTCTCACGGTAATACGATGTCTTTTCTGTTCACAAAGTTAACAAACAAGCGTGAAAATATCTCTGCATATTGTGCACCTCGCGCGAAAGTATAACCTCTATAACTTAAACGCTCCAACTTTCTTCGCGCGCATGCGCGAACGCGTCGTAGCTGACTTCACTTCGACTCTGAAAAGAACGCGGCGATTCCTTTAAATTTCAAATATCGCGCGCGCCGTATCAAACTCGTATCTCGTATCTCTCGCAACTGATTGCACGCGCGTAGGTATAAAGGAGGTGAAAATATTGCCGAAGATTAAGAAACTTTCGTAACCGTTGCGAAGTCTGATATTTCTATCAGCTTGTAAACTTCCACGTGCCGCGAGAGAAGCTGGCAAGTGATAAAGAGTTCCAGCATCGTTAACTCGCTCCTGAAGGGCGCGTTACTCCCTCCCCCACGAGGATTACAAAATTAGCCTACATCAAGATGTACGGTCTTTCTCGCGGAAACTGTGCTGCTGGGTCGATATTTGTATTGCAATTGAGTTGAAAGAAAGTAAAAGCGAAGTAAGGAACAACAATCTCCTGCGTCCGAACTAATTTTCTTCTGACACAATTTTTCCTATACGACGAGAAAAGTAACTGAGATATTTAAAAATCCGAAATTTTAATGAAAAGATATCAGCGAGACGAAGATTTGCTTCGAGGTTGAAAACGAAGACGAGACGAGCACACCGAGGGGGGAATAATGTTAAATATCCGGAAAATGTAAAAATCTATCCTACGCAGAGACTGTGCTGAAACTTAGGAAGAATGCAGCGATGACGGAATTTTTCACGTAATTTTAATTTAACTTTTGAAGCTCTTTAAAAATTCTATCTGATAGTAGAATACCTTACATGGTATGTGTTAAACTTACCGATCATTAATTTAAAATTTCCAAAGATACGAGGGAAAAGACGGAGCAAATGGAGTTTGTTCATATCGAGTTGTTAAATATTCAGCAATGTTTTTGACAAAAGTCCGCCAATCACTTGAACATTTGCAACAACTTTTTCATGAATATATCATTTGTGTTTCATTAACATTGTAACGAGACCCGAGCATCGTGATTATGTCAGTCAAGTTTGGAACAGATAGACTAATATGTAGATATAGAAAATACGTGTATATATTTCCCAAACATTGCAGAAATATATAAATATTAACAAACTTTAATATTAAATGAGATTACGTTTACTTCCACAGTTGGAGTATTTATTCATAATAATTTTTTATTAAACATATATTCATAATAAATATTTTCCAATTGATTTGATTGATTGATTGATTAAAAAACGGATAAAGATATATTAATTTGCCATTTGCAAATGCACGTGCATGGTGCAACGCATGCATAGAAACACAAGACATTGATAATTTCACAATTTCTCGCTTTTTTAAATCAAGTTTCCATCGTAGCTCTTAACTGATGTTTTAATATATCTTCTTCCACATGTGTTTCACTTTTCTTGCACTGATTTCTGCATTTCTTTTGAATACTAAGCCGATCTTTTGTTCGCTTAATTAATATTTTAATATTTACTCTATATTTAATATTAATCCTCAAATTAATACTGAGAAATATGTGCAATACTTGCGTTGATTTTGATTTAGACTATTGATAATTACTCTTACTAATTAATCCAGCTCGAACTTGAGCCAATTCCTCGTATTATCATCACTCACGATTCAACGTCAAACTCAAACTCTGAATAATCCAAGTCGTGCAGCAACCTAATCATTAGTAAAATAACTTCTAATACGACGTACGCATACGTACGTGATCGAGCAACCCAGTTTCACAATGAAACGACGCAACTTCGCCAATATTCTTAAACGCCGATAGGAGGGTGGGAAACGCTGGAAGAAGTTTCCGAGCGTTTAACCAGTCCCAGGGGTATCCTTCTTTTAAACTTCGAGCACGGCTGTATTCGCGACGAATATTACGTGGGGGCTATCGTACTCCTTGTTGAAACGTTCTGCAAAGACCACCCTGGTGGCAGTAGAACTGACGGCTAGCTAGCCGAAAGCTACAGCGAGCGCTATCGTATCATAATATCGAGCAGGTAACGATCCCAGCCAGCCAACGAAAGAACCTGCTACGCGAGACCTTTGGGAGCCGTTAGATCGTCAAGTTCCTTAAATTAGCAACGACGTAACGACGATAGTCGAACGAGCATCAAGCGGAAAGGAACGGGAAGTAGGCGGGAAGAGGCGAGGGCAGTGGTGGAAGCGGCGCAATTTCGCGCACGGTCGAATCGGCTTTCGCTAGACCGCAGTGTTCGATATCGAAAAAATATAAACCAGTGGCTATGCAAATGCATCGTGGAAACTCCACGCGTTCGTGGTTTCAGTTACGTTGGACGGTCCGAGAGATCGCGGTGGAACTTCTCTCCGCTGCTCTCGTCCGACTGAATAGACGTTTTCCTGAACGCGAGTGCACATAACTCGTTCGCCCGCATGGTAAAAGGTAACGCTCAAGAGCACGGCCCCGAAACCTATCTGCGCAAATTGCTTGGAAACGCCGGATACTTTGTTTTCAGGGGTTCTCTATGTAACGGTGATACGTATGCATAGGTTAATTCAACGGAGGGTATCTGCAGCGGAATTGGTTGTAAAGCTATTCGACCGTGATTAGAATAATTGGGACGTATCTTAATTAGATTTAAGTGTTTCGAGGATTTACGGCTCGCTGGGATATTTTTCTTCTTTAATGTGAGGCGTTAGCTGAAAATAAATGATGGAAAATGAATGATTCGAGGGTGTAAACGAACAATAAAAAACATGAGTTTTGTCATTTTTGTTCGAATGCTTTTGAAAGATCGTTTCACGTGGATAAATTGCTTGAATTATTTCTTGAATGCTTCCTTTTCAAAAATTGTAATTTATTTTCTGCACAGATTGTTGGACCTGTCTTGAAATATTTTATTCTAGTTGTTATTTCTTTTATGTACTCTTGCATGCACGATATGTACATATATGTAAATATGTACAATATTTAATTATGACGATAATATTATAATGACTAAACTATTCCGTTAATTATAACAACAAAAGGATATTTGCATGGCACAAATTGCTTTTAATAAGGACTCACTTGTACTAATTAACTTCTGAATCATCCATATACAAACCTTTGCGATTGACTATATTATAACAGTAACATGAATGTAAATATGTTACAAACTACTGCCATTGCGGTAAATTTTATTAATTCTATAATAAAAATATTTAAAAACATAAATATTTCCCAGTAAAAATTTTTCAATTATTATATTTTAACATAATATATAAGAAGATACTACCATCTTTCTATATTAATTTAAACATGCTTTAATTATTAATTTTAGTATACTTTATAATAATCTAAGTTATTCTAGGTCAATCTAGGTAAATTTTAATTTCAATTTTTCTTGATAACAATTTCTCAATATTCACTGATTACTTTCAATTTTGTGGTATCCAATATTATATTCTAATACAAATATAACATAAATTAACATGTTATTGTAACACGAATATAACTCTATATATAAAAAAAATACTTTCATTGCGGTTAATTTTACCATATCCCACAATAACAATCTGTAAAAAGTCCTACTTTTTCCCAGTAACAATTTTTCAATATTCTCTCAATATTCTTGTAGTATCCAATATTATATTATAATATGCTGTTGTAACACGAATATGAGTATACATATGAGTATAACAAGGTAATTGTGGATAATTTTAACAAATCCGGCAGAAATAATCTACAAAAGAAATTCATTTCTCTTCCAGCGAGAATTTCTCAATATTACCTCGTCGACTCCTTTCAATCCGGTAGCCTTATGGTCTACTCTGAGTAGCCGCGTCCCCGGGATTGGCTGCATCGACGGCCCGCATTAACATCGGCGGCAATTTTCGTTAAACGGGTTTCATTAGCGCGAGGCGGGCGGGTTTTCCAGACGGCGTTCGTTCCCGACGCTTTCGTCGGGTGTGTTTTCTAGGTTTTCCTTGTCCGCTGGCCGTTCACTTGCCAGCGTAAGGCGTTGCTCATCACGAACCTCTCGCCGGTAGTAGTAAAGTGTATCTCGTCGACGATAATTACCCCGTACAGGTCTCTGCGCACTGGAAACGGAACGTAGAAAAGGAGAGACAGAGAGAGAGAGAGGGAGGGAGAGGGTGGCTCGTATTCAGACACACGTCGGTTCCATATGCCGCCTAACAGCGCGCGCTACTCCCGGCTCGTAGCTCGGCGCGGCGACTTCCGTTTATTAAATTCATTTATCTTCCATGAAAATCATGTTTGTAACATGTACCTCTCTAATTGGCCGCATTAAAAATAATTTTCCGCGAACACGCCTTAATATGCAAGCGCGCGCGGTGGTACCTGCCACTCTCTGCCCTTGGGCCACCCCTGTTCAAGCTTCATCTACACCTCTCGCGCGTCCATGGCTCTCTCGTTCCTACAATATACAATACTGGTCAAAAGCTTTCTTACGCTTTTGCAATCCTTTGCATTGCGTGCTAGCAGTTTAATATTTCGCTTCGTACTAATTCTTGGCTGTAAGCATTCTATAATACGTGCGTTCGTTTCTTAAAATACTCAAGATCAGTATTGATGCTAGAAGTGTGAGCCAATGTTACTTCGTTGAGTATCAAGCTTGTTTTGCGGAGTGGAAATATAACACGATATCTTTACTCGACAATGTTACCTTTCGTACAAATTTTCAACTATATTTTGTTTCGTTTGTCATTCAATTTTATTTAATTTCCATGATTTTCTCTTTGTAGTTTGTTGGAAGATTTGCGTTATTAGCAAGTGATTAGAAATTATTCTTATCGAATGGATTTCATTGAGGAAATATTGTCAAATAAAATTAACATAGAAAGATCATATATTACTACAAATTATAGCATGCTCGATATCCGTGTACTGTGCTATTCTAACATTAATCATGCATTTACAAAATAGTTACACGCGTTACTGTTTACCAATTGTTGTCAAATTTAATCGAGTCGAGTCGTCGATAGCAATTGATCGCCAGAGCAATCAACGCGTTGAAAGATCCATCTACCTTGGAACTTTTGGCCGACAGTGTACGTAGGAGCGTGCGTGAGACTGCCGCGCGAGCTTTCACAGAGCTAATGTATCCTCCGCGTGGATCCTTTGCGCTTGTGTGCCTACGAGAACGGGGCGGCGTACGAGCAACGCGAGCGATTACTCAGACGCCTGTGTGCCGTGTCCCTGTGTGTATTTAGATACGTAGCTACATACAGATGATACATATTTATGATGGAACGTGTGCTGGCTGGCTGAATGTGTACAACTAAACACCGGGAGGCGGGCCGAATGGATTATTTGCATAGCAAATAGCGAGACGCGGTTCTAAGTGGAAACACCAGCCACGTACGCGACTAATCTCATCCTTTTGAATTCCTCGCCCTGTGTTTACGAGGCCATTGCTCGTCGTCGTCGCCGATGTCGCACCACGTGCTCTCTACCATCGGACTCCTTATCTTCAAACGCACCGGGAAGGTTTGTCCACACTCACATTTCCCGGTGATCAAACATCTCTGGTGTATAGATGGCATAGATAGTGTATTTCTTGAGGGTAATTGTCGTTTGCTTCTGGAGAATGTAGGAGTGTTTCTCTTGGATTACACCAGTTCGGATTCTGCTGGATATCATGTACGTTCAAACCGATAAGACATGCTCTGCACTGTGAACGCAGGTAAAGATTAAAAATGTATGTTTTATTCTTGAACCACAAGCACGTTAGTGTTGGATAGAAATTTCAAAGGCACAAAATATAAAATATCCAAAGTAGAGTGGTTTCTGTTCTGTAATACCAATGTATAGATAGAAATTTATTCTATCTACCGTTTATAAAAAATATTTCACATTGGATATTTTACACATTTCTTCACATTGTATGCGTATTTGCACTCATCTGGCATTTTCTACGTGGAAAATTCAGATTGGGAAATACATGAAAAATGACCGACTAAAGATTTTAATTACAACATTCCATTTTGATATGATCAAAGTCTATAGAGTTTTGTTGATATTGTTTCAAAAACAGCTGTAACTAGCTTTTATTAGGAATTTGGTCGAATGATCGCAGTCACTTCACGAAAGATCCAAAAATGAACTTCTCTTATCAGGAGAGTTAACCTTACTCAAATGTATCGATTAAAAGGTAACAGCGTAATTTATTCCGCTTGTCATCCCCTCGTTGCTCCGAGCTAGTGTGACGTGTTGGTTTTTGAGGTATAGATTAATCGCCTGTGTACTCGTGGGAACTTTGGCTCGAGTGCGACACTAACTGATGATTATATATTGAGCTTGCCCTACTCGAAGTGCAGTATCCCATGTCCTCTATAAAAAGAGCTAAACTTCCTTTGTCACCAGTCAGAGACAAGATTGTATACTATCTTCAGCACTTTACCCGAATGAACCGATTGAAAAACTGCAATGCAATTTATTCAACTTGCCACTGATCTCTACTTAGCTAGAAGTTACGTAATAGATTAAGGTTTACGATATACATGAAAGGATGCTTTAGTTTATATGTACTCGCAATTTACATTTGAACCAATAATTATGGATTTTTGATGATGAAGGAAAATTTGACGATGCAGGAATGCACAGAGAGCACGTTCAAATTATCATATTCTCTAGCATTTCTAATATTTAATAGATAAAATAATTTTCTACTCAGATTCATTTCATAAATTATGGATATTTTCAAGAATATAAATTTTGATATCGACAGTCTAATCCAAAGTTATGAGTTAATCATGAGGTTTAATAATTTTCTAAAATGTAGAGTTTAAAAGTATATTTCTTTCGATACAGTGGTACCATAATAATTGATAATATACAATAGTCCACAGACTTCAATTTTAGATAATAATTACAAACTAAATAAAATTGAAAATAAGAATAATTAAGTTGATTAATTAAAAATAGAATTAAAGGCTTTCAATATTTACAATATTATTTCACCACAAAATGTACACAAAATCATAATATAATTTTTGTATATGCAGTTTTATGTTATCACATTTTATGAATCATGGTAAACTCTACATAAATATTTTGTATCAATAAATAGAAACAACTAAACGTAAAAAGCTCGCACAGCCGGAATAAGTATACATGTTTGACATATTTTTCTTTAGGGGCAAATGCAACAGGTTGGTAGATACTTAAAATATGTAAGTATAAAGTACATTTCAAGAACTACTTGTCCCACCACTAAAGCAATGTTGTTGCACATTTCCATAAGTACCAATAACATTGTAATCCTAACATTGTACTTTTCTGTTCATAGTAATTCAACATTATATTTCCATTAATACAATATTATTATAAATAAAATTAGCAATGATTGGTAATCAAATGTTTACTCATGTCTATCGATTTTCATATGAAACGTATTTTTGATATTTACTTGGAACAGTAAAACCTACAATATTTTTCCAGTTTTCTTGAAGAATCGTTCCCTGCTAAATGATTAAAAAAAAAAAAAAGTACGCGAACCTCTGTTAATTTAAATGCAAGATAAAAACGCTAGGGCAAATGTTGCGACGACACTCGTGGAAATTGTCATTGCACTGCAAATTCTCGATGAATGATAATTCACGGGTTTAATGGAATTACGGGGTCCTGAAATTTTCTGGTCGCGTCGGCAACGGGCGGCCACGGCCAAGCATACAGAGCAACGGTAAACAAAAATATGCAACGACAGTGCACAATTTGCAACACAGATATGGGCGAAACCTTTTAAAAATGTACAGCCCAGCGTGCCTGCTAAATCGCGAATGATAAAGGATACTGCACGTCGTTTCGAACGTTTCGAACGTATCGTCCTAACGCGGCAGTTTTTAATAATAATTTGGTAAAAAGTTGTAACGAATGGTTGACATGAGTCGTCGGAAAACGTGTAAGATATACAAGGGAAACAATGCATGATCGTAATTAGATTGCAATTTATGCATTCATGCATTTATAGAAAATTTAAAGATTGCATTAAACGTACAAAATTTAATAAAATATCCAGAATATAATATTCATTGGAAAATTTAATTGTGTGGTGAAATTAATATTGTCGCGATTATATTACAGTCAAGTTTGAAATCAGTCTAAAAATATTTGTAAAAACTGTGAGATTATTCATTATATCAATAAGTCTCACTATTCAGTGGAAGCATATTTAATGTTTATTATATGTTGTATTATTAAATATATGTTTGCAATAAATATCCGGTATCTTTAGACTGGTTTCAAATTTTCCAAATATAATCTCTCCTTATAATGTTAATGAGATTAAAGTGTTTTATGTAACACATGTATAAAAGTTCTTCTTTTAGAATTGTGTTTGTAGTAATATTTGTATAATACTCTCTGAGTATTTTATACTTATGTACCAACTTGAGATCATCTCAACTCTTATCTTCATACGTATTTCTTACGATGTACAAACTTTTCAAGCTCTTTTTGTTTACTGATCGGACGGTGTTGCAGTGCGATGAATCTACTTGTCGGGAAGCAGTTCGATCTATTCTACTGCGGTAGACTGCGAAACTCAAAGTGTCGTGGAACACATTGACTTTCAATATCGGTCATTTCTCTATCGATTAATCGTTCAACTAATCTGAAGTTTATTCGTTGAACAGGCTATGGATCGTAGAAAATAAGAAAGCAAAGAATTTATATTGTATACAACAATATACGTAAAACTCTTCAATGTGAATCGAAAGGAAAATCACGTCGAGATTCGGAACATACGTGACAACGAGAGATTTTAGGTACCAAAGAATTACTCGTGAATGCTTTCCTGTAATTAAACAAATCGTAATGAACTAGTATTTCGTTTACATGAATTTGTACTAAATTCTAATCAGTAAAATTATTAAAGTGAAATGTTGTTTGCTGAGTTTGTTTATTTGAACTAGTAGGAATAATTATATGAACTTGTTACATAACAAGTATTTTTGCTGTACCAGTTCTATAATATTTATTTACCAATAATAAATATAAATTAATTCAACTTGGATTCTCAACAATCTTCATATATCCATGATCTGCTTAAAAACACAAAAACTAGCAGGCACTTTCGAAGAATTTGCACTACCTCGAGATGAAACAGACGAACGTGTTCATCGAACGTGTTGATCATTATTAACAAGGGAGCTGTCGACGTGTAATAAAAACTCGGACGCGATACGAATGGAAAAAGGAGAGAGTGGCTTTTAGTCTGGCTCGTAACACTCGTCTCGAACTTGGCAGATTCTAAATTTGCCGGAGTGGTTTCGGATTTTAATAGGGGATAGCCTGATAGCCGCATATGCAGAGAAACGCCGTCGTTACAGACTAAAAGAGGCGAAAGACGGGTGGCGAAAAGAGGTTGAGGACGGGAGGGAGGAGGGGGGGGAAGAGAGAGAGAGAGAGAGAGAGAGAGTTAAAAGCAGATGGGTAGGCAAGATATAGACATGGAAAGACCGAGTGAGACCAAGAGCCAGGGAGGAAGTAGATAGGGCCATCCTGACACGGTAGCCGTTTGCGCTCGTCGCACGGTATTTAGAGCTTTAATGCGAGCAGACTGAAATGCAGACTGGACTCGTGTACACGAGGTCGATGGAGTGAGCAGGGTAATGAATAGGGTGTTAGTGAAACACGATGTAACTGCTAACGTTGAAGCGGCCACGCGGCTGTATAACGCATGGATATCGTAGCTAAAGAACGGCCACGCTTAGCTTGCATGTGTGTTGTACCTGAATGACGTCAACGCGTATCGTCTGGTAGCTGTTTCAACGGGGCACGGAGAAAGCATTCGATTTATTTTTCTTCTTCCTTTTTTTTTTTTTTTTTGCTTATATGTCTGCAGGTGAAGCGGAATTGAAATTGAGAGTAGATTAGAAACATACAATGGTAGCTAGTAGAGAGATACTTTTGGAGACACGTGGTGTGTGCACAGAGTTGTGAAAACAAACATGTGAGAGGAATAAAATACTTGATGCCTAGTTTAGCGAGGATAATAATTACTCTCTTTTTAACATTGCTCTGTCGTGATTAATTTAACAGTTGATACAAGTATTAATTGTAAAATTTATACAAGTATACAAGTATCTTATTAATTGACACAAGAATTTTATATCATTTGATACAAGTATTATATATAGTGGAAAAAAAATAAATTCAGTGTAAAATATAACGATACAGAATTGAGTGGAAAACAATTTATAAGCGTATAAATGTTGTAAAAATTGTAAAATTGATATTTATTTCGAAATAACAGATTTCGGTAAGAAGAGCGTCTGATTATAAATATCTTTTACTACTTACTGATCTCTGCGTACGTATCTCTTCTACACAGAATTCTCTTAATCCATTACTTTGAACTGCTGTGTTGTTAGTTTCCATGTAACAGTTTCACCATGTTTTTATAATTAATATCCTTTCTGTCATTAAAATAATTAAAGTTAGAGATTTTTATAATTACCATTCCATTGTCTGGATCACATTTAAATCTAATGTGAAATACGAACAAGTCAGAACAGACTTCAGCGAAACAATTTATGAAACATGTTATTTTACAAAGCAGCTTTCTGTTATTCCAGAATATTTTTTTTCAAATAACTATAGAAATATATGTAATCAGTCGCGGAACTCTGCAATTTTTAAATATTTAATGCAAAATAAGGATTTTAAATATTATAACGTATAAACGTTAATTTATTTATTACATACATTCTATGAAAATGAAGATGTTTCTTATATTTCTTTACTGGAGACAAGTAAGTCGTAAAGTTTACTACACAATTGTCACGTTTACGTTAAAAAGAAGAAACTTTATTCTCTTTACTGTGCATGTGTTAATTGTTCATAAATTTCTGTAACATCTCGTTCTATATAAACGTCATCATCATCTTAAAAATGGTCCAATATTCGTAAAAGTATCCAAAACCCCGTAAAAAGTATCTCTTTTCTTTTTTATTAAATATTTGAAAGTCGGACATCTGTCAAACTTCTACAGCTACCTGCGCGCAAATCAAACATTGCCGATCACGTTCAATTTTCATATCCACGCATTACGTTCGCGTGACATGATACACGAGACGGATTAAAATAGATCCCCGAAGCTTTGGAAAATTTCGCAATTAGCCTCCGAACGAAATGCGAGATATTCAATCGCCAAAAGCGTTCGTCGGAGGGCCATTTCGCAAATGTAGTTTCAACTGAATTTCTGAACGAAGGTATAGACGAAAAACCGCTTGTAAAACGGGGTTAATGGAAAACCTTGCGCAACAGTTTCCCTGTACGTGTACCTACGAAACAAGATAAATATAAACCCGGGGAACAGTAGCACACATTAAATAACACTGCATGTATCTGATTGCTTGAAACGCGAACACGAGTGGGCTGCGCCGCTCGCGGATGTTTTGCTTCGCGGCAGGCGAAACAAATGGTAATTTTTTTCGTCGACATTTCGCGAAACTTTGTTTCCCTTCGGTTATTATTTATCAAGGCATATTTCTGGTATACCCTCGCGCATACATGATTTTTCCGCGGGCCTGCACGTTGCCCGCGCGCGAGCAATACCAGCCGGGAGAGTACATTGCTCTTGTCTTATCGCGTATGCACGATGCTTGGTCTCTGCGGCGCAGCGGTTCACTCAACAAAGTCGGCATAAATTATTCAACAATCGGAGCGGCCCGATGAGCTTACGTAACCGTCTGCTGCCGAAATCTCTAACTAAATCCACAACCAGGAAAGATTACTGGTTTCATCGCGGACTATTACGTTGGCTACCGGCCGTGTCGTTGAAATATGTTTGACAGCTCGTTGATAATTCAGCTGTTCGGAAGGGATCTCTGTGCATTTTCACTTCTGCGAAGAGATTACGCGTAGACATAATAAAAATAAAGAACGAATTTAAACGGTGGTAATAAAAACGGACGATTTTTCACAATTCCCGACGACTCAAAGATCGACGTTTCCATTCTATTAATCGTATTATCGCCGCCAAAGCTAACGAACCGTAGGTTTCGCCGGGGCATTAATAGGCAACGACGTAGCTGCCTGGGTGTTGCACACCAAAATTATACAGGGGATTACGCGAGACGGATGCAATTCAAACGAATGTAACTCGGTAAAATTGCGAAAGTTGCAGATTCCTGCTCCCGGCCACGAACGCGGCCGTGTATCACTTTATTCCCGATGGGATGCGTGATAAACACCGGAGCGGAGCGGAGAATCTAGTTAAATCCGAGAGAAAAAAGTCGCGCGGCCCGAAAGTTTGTTCGCAGCTGGAAGGAAAAAGGCGTTTAACTAGAGGACGCGGCGGCGGTGGCCAACAATGACGCGATGGCTTGTCAGCGACCGAGTGCGCGAAAGTCTTTCCCCGAGCACGCACACACACACACACACACATACACACACATAGACACACACCAAGAGCGAAAACGAGAAAAATGGAGAACGACTTTTCGAGCGCGCGACTCCGCGACTACCTACGGAAAAATTTGTCGTGGTTTCTCCCCCCCCCCCGCGCTGGCGTAAAAAGCTATGATAATAGAAGCGTAAAGAGGGTCCAGGGGTTATTTCATAATTACAGACTGTACTTAGACGAGCGTGCATTACCCGTCCGCTCCTCTTTCCCTCTGCCGCCGCCGCCGCCGCCGCCGCCGCCGCTGTACGTGCATATATTCGTATTACGGAATTAAGGGCAGAGGCTTGTTCGTAGCCGGGGCGAAATCCAGGAAGCACAGAAGGAGAGGGGAGGGAGGGGGGAGACACTTTCTTCTATTCTTTTGTGGTGCCTACGTTCTTTTTCGGCGACACCGTTACGCCCATTAGCGGGTTATGGGATTTTTTCTTAATTAAACATACAACGGGTCTTGCAACCTTATCCCGGGCTCCTTTACCGACCCCTGCCTCCCTTGTTTTCTGAACCACCGTCTCGTTTGTTTTTCCTTCTTTAATCCGCCGGGCGATCCCGGAGAAAACTTCCCTCTTTCAGCCGGCCACTCGTTAATTAACGTTTAACAACCGATGAATATTCTTTTCTTGTAAATTTGCTCGGTACGCGTGTACATTTTTAATGGCCGTCATTAGGGAAGAACGGTATTGAAAGTTTGCTGTTTCCTTGGTATTTCTACAAATGAAAGAAATTTCGAGGTGTGTTTCTAGAGATACTGAAGACACGTTAATATTTTTCGACGAAGGAACGAATTCGAAACTTTGAGAGCAGAAATATATCTCGGCGTGAAAAATATCCCTGAGTAATATTAATAGTTTGTTAATCTTGTCGTCTTATCGTTGATTAATTTGTTTCATTCCATATAACGTAGGGTTTCTAGTAATTAAAGTATATTAAACTTTTAATCAGTGCATGGAATTTTGTGCGCTTTTACATTTACTTCGATGAATGTAACTGAAAAAGTGGATTGAAATAAAAATTTAATTCATATAGTGAATGTTGTAATCTCTGTCTCTCGTCTTCATGAATGCGCAAAAGTCCTCGGTCTAATTGTAATAAATTTATATTTGTTCTTTTATTATTTTTCTTATATTCTTATTTATTCCTTGTTTATTTGTCACTAATATATCAAAAGATAACAAGCATGTCAACTCGTCATCCATCTACATAAGAATATTATAGACTCACCTTTCGTTCAATATTGTAATATATATATCCTATTACAACATACAAAAATTCATCCACTTTCATGATCCACTCACTGTATATGCGAACTCCATTGCTACTGATCACCAATATCTAGTTGGTTAAATATTTCCAAAGCCAAAGAGAAGACTTCTTTAATAGATAAATAAACACGTTTATGAACGTATAATCCAACGTTTATACGATAAAACAAAAGAGATCGTTCAATCCTCGGATCTCCTTAGAATTATCAAGTAATTACTCATTATTAGGTCAGTAGATACGGGGGGTGATGAATAGAGACAAGCGGTGCCTTCGTAGCTATAGATCACGTCAAACGTCACCGCGTGTCACGAACGAGTTCCTCTGACGTTGTAGTCGATCTCTCAAGTTCCTTGATTTGATGTATGCATGCTCCTCTCTCCTCGGCTTCCCTTTAGCCGTCCCAGTCCCCTTTCCACGCATAATCCCTCACTGTACTCGATGACGTTTGCACCGTGGTTTCTCTCGGCCGCCACGCCGTTAACGCGGGTCACGGTGTACGAGCATTCCTCATAGTAGCGATAGTATTGCGCGTACACGTGCTTGCGAGCGAACCTGTGTGTGTATGTATTATATACTGGAGATTCGTTGTGTATTTCGCACACACGCCTTAAAATTAAATTTTTAATATTTGGAATACAACTACCGCGAGTGACTTTGAGTGAATACTCGACATAGGAGGACTTTTGTTTGTATCATACCGTTTATAAGTACTTCAATTAGGAGATTAATATTTTCAACCATCATCCAGTTTTTTCAACGCATGTTCGAAACTACGATCTCGAGATGTGCACACACGTTTAGTTGCACACTGTGTGTAACTTCGCGACTTCTTTCGTCTCTCTGTTCCACTTCTTTCATCCTTCTTTCTCCTCCCATCATACTCTTTTTTCTTCTTCTTCTTTACGTTCCGCCCCTCACGGCACTTCTTCTTTATCGTTTAGAAAAGAATCGGCGTACAATATTCATAAGCGCGTAAGAAAGTTTTGAGTATCTTGTTGTCCAGTATTCTCCCCGGGAGGTTTAAAATTTCCTCAGTGTCACTGTAGAGGAGAGCCGAGTCTCTCCCTTACAGCGTCGAGCTGTTACCGAGATTTTCTTTCCAGACTTCTCGGTATAATATTTCGTTAGGTCTTTGACCCTTGCACAGTTTGTATTAGCACATTTCTTGCTGGTGGAAATGTGCATATTCAGGTAGTCGCGAAAGTTTGCGAACCTGCGTCTGTAAATTTTTAAGTTTCACGAGTTAAGGTTATGTAGATTCTGAGAAGATGTTGTTTCTTATATTTGTTCGCTGGTAAGTCAAAACGGAAATGAAGAGCACTGTATAATTGCTATGGGTACATGAATATACATAAAATAGAGCAATTTTTAAATTGAAATACAAAATTTTCGTCGTCATCGTCATTCTTTATTTCAGAATTAAAATGTCGTTCTATTGTAAATTTGCCATTTCGACAATGCTACGTTTACGCAATATTAGACACCTTGTTAAATCTTAGAAAATGTTTTAACATTGAAAGAGTATAACAATCCAAAGTAAATTTCTCGTCACTTATCAATTTGATCGTTCATTATGTATCGCTATTTCATATTAAAGCAGACATATTTCTCGATATTACACACCTCACGGTGTGCAGATTGTCGACCCCAAAGTACGATCATTAATCAAGCAACTTCCGTTTCTTCCGTCCATTCCATCTTTCCTTGATTACCTTATCCCGTCGAAATTTCTCACCGCGCCGGTTCTTGACCGTTAACTTGGCCGTTTCGCTCGCAAGTCTACGGAGGCGAGGCGATCAGAGGTAGACCAACACTCGTATCAAATCGAATACCAACGCTCATTAAACTCGCACCTTTCCCTCGTCACAGGCACTCGCTCGATCGATCGACCACGAGAGAGGTTAAAGAGGTTCAAGTACGCTTTGAAAATCGATGCCACCTAGGACGGTTAGAGGCTAGACCCCCCGCTCGTAGTGCGAACGGTTTCGCCTATTAGTCAACCCGATCTTCGCGATTTTCCCTAGGAATCGGAATCGAGTAACGTTATAAAAGCAATTATACCCTGTCGAGACAACGCGAACCGACGCGATCGAGCGAACTGATGGTCGAGATTGTGCGTGTGACGTTTATAGCATTTTACATTTGTACGATATAGACGACAGGTTTAATTTGTGAATTTAGTCAACGTTATGTTCAACATTGCGTTGTCAATATTCAATGAGTAGTATTTAATTTCGTTTGACACTGAGAATGAGGAAATTTTTTCGTTTTATTTCACTGATTTGAGACACTTTTTCCTCAAGTTTCTTTCCTTTTCTTTAAAAATCAAGCAAAAATTGTAATACGTAATTCTACTTGATGTTAATTCCACACTCTGTTTTATTACACCTGTTATACCTTAATTAAATACGTTTACTAATAAAAAAACTGCACGACTTGTACCACAGTACGATTCGTCTCACTGAAAGGCCCAGGAGCAACTATTCTGACTAGGAAATGAAGACGACTTTTTTTGACATAAAATTTTATTGATATGCAAACATTTGAATCGATACAAAACAAATTACAGGCGCGATCGCTCAGTACCAGACAACGACACTCCCACTCGAGGTCTACACGCCTCCTCACGAATCACGTGACCCAAATCAACCAATCGCTAATTTTCGTTGCATTAGCGTTGCACCTGAAGAGGCCCGATTTTCTGGATTACCCCCGCTAAAACTTTCAGTGATAAAAAAAGTGATAAATATGAAATGAATATATCAATATTTATTAGGAAATCTTTATTGAAGAATTAAAAAAAGTTTGATGTGAATATTTCATTTCGTTTATTTCTAAATGCTGTAGCGCAAAATGCAAAACAATATGTACAATAGCGGTGGACAAAAGGAAATCAAAAATTTACCCGTTTACACTTGTTTATTCTGGAGTATAAATAGACAAATAAGTAAATCTCATCTGTTTTAGAAAACTCCGCGATAACACTTCAATATTATTATTCATCGTCTTTTATATCTTTCTAACAACAAATAATAACGAATTACAAATAAACAAATTTACATCCATCGTGTCTATAATATGTTCCACGTATATTTTCACGTTATTTAACGTAGAAGATTACTAGTTTCGCACGAGGCTGCGATAAATCGTGAAAAATACGCGCGCCAGAGAGACACAGAATATTCATAATCAAAAGGTACACATGGTTTAATGGGTTTATTCCGTAGGCATTTGCGGTTGTTGGCCCAAATATCGCTTTGATCATTTCACAACATTAAACGCAGTATAATTTGACTGATAATTCAATTAATCGCTTTGTTGTAGCAAGCATTAATTAACTAACAAATTTATCTCTAATCGCAATGCCGAGTGTACCGAGTGTAACGCTGTTTACAAATTCGCAATACACTGTGCGCGCGAAGCCGTGCACACATGAACGGACCTCTGGTAAATGCAATTCTCTAAACGTTATCCCACAGGGCTCGAAATAGATACGTATGTAGCTACTCGAGAAAATTGCTGCGAATGGAAAACTGGAATTGTCTGCTTGACCATAAGACCATGAAAACGTCCTTCGCGGGAATTTCGAAGCGAAATAACCTTTCCGGTGATACTTATGTTACCGTTAAAAGCGTGCAAATATTTGTTCTACCACTTTGAGCGCGTTCTTTCTTCTTTTTTTTTTTTTTTGTTCAATGTAGTAATTTCGTTGAAGAATTTAATTATACTGAATTACGTGATACGTTCCTTTTTCCATTATAATACTTTTCTTTAATTTGACCATTTTATTACGTGGTTTTCGTTAAAGATATAGAAAGAACTGATGTAAAATTTTTTAATTAAAATGAAATTAATTTAGATCGTTGTTGTTATCAATGTATTAGCAATAATTACAGTGTTTTTTCATTAAATTGATCGACTTTATTCTGAGATGTTGCAAAATGCAATATAAAATTAATTTAATTCATTATCATTATCAACATAACAGTATACATTATTTTGTAGATCAAAATACTTATCCAGGATTTATTTATTTATTTTTAATAACTGGTCGAGAAGTATTTTCTTTTATCCTTTCCAATTTAACTATTTTATACTGTAATTTTGATTAATACAAGTAAGAGAAAGAGAACGTTTTTTAAAGATCTAAATGCTACAAAACATGAGTAATACCTGTAAAATTAATCGAGTTATTGTTTCAATTATAATTTGGCTTGAGAGTATTGTCTTTATAATAAAACTCGCGATTCTATTAATCTCTTGATTGAAAATTCGAATTTCACTGCATCACATTCTTTCCAACAAAATCATTCTCTTATTAGTAATTAATAGAGAGCGATTGTTCTCTCAAACTAAGAAGAAATCAACCCTAAACACAGCAAGTTAATAATTATTACACTCTTCGTGAATTCATCGAGATAATTCACGATTACCTAAAAACATCGGACGATAAAATTATAAAAATTATAATTATAAAATTATAAAAATACGCGTGTGACAAACATATAAATTCCTGCAAAAGCACATTTTACTCGGAAAAAAAGAAGTTAACTGCAATGAAACAGCTCGGAGGGAGGAGGAGCGGGAGCGTAGAGCGCGACACGGATAATCTTTAACTTTAAGGACAATTCTCTGGACGGATCATTGAGCAATTTCAAACTGCGACGGAGTTAAAGTGAGCGACGCGAATCTGATGCAAAGTTCTAACTGTCGTCTTGCTCGTTCGAGAGTTACCGCTCCAACTATTCGCCTAGGCTGCCATAGAAAAACGGCGCACCCCGTCAGGTTAATGAGAGACACGCGAGCTCTTCTCAGTCAGGATTCTATTTCTTATCTCGTTAAAGAAAGAAAGATCGGTGGCACGAATCACGTGAAGGCTTCGAAAATCTCCTCGTAACATTACAGGGAATCCTTCATTTTGGTTATTTAGATAAAAAGTTCCGCGACGAAAGAATTTTTGAAGATCAGGCCTGAAACACGCAAGGTTCGGTTAATGGAAGTATATTTTATTAACATTGCATGCACTATTTAATTTTCTAGAGGTTACAAAAAGTGCGTGTGTCATAAATTTGGTTCACAAGTGATACAACTCAATAATATCAGTACTTCAAGCGATACGACGTACTTGTTCCATGTGCCTGAAAATTGCTTTGTTAATCAAATTATACAGTGAATTAGTAATAACGATAGTTTTGATAATTAGTTAAAAATCATTTTCTTTTTGTCATTTTTTCATCATTGTTACAACAAGAATGCAATGTACAGACAATGTAGTAGAATAGATTTCTTCGTTATAAACATCATGAATAACTTACAATTTATACGGAACATTAAACTATACTACACAGAATATTGAATAATTTATTATTATTAATAGACTAAAATCACAGTTTGAACAACATAAATTTTTCCAAAAAAAAGATTTTTTTAACTTAGAATAAATCCTCGAATGACACAGTTGGTTTTAGTAACTTTCAGAGTGGATCTCTAGTTATGTCAAACAGACATAACGGCGAAATTTTTTAATATTTTCCCAAAGCGTGGAATATATACATGTATTAGAATCTTATTATATTTACAAGTATATATTTATTTTCTTACAGATAAAATTACAAGATTCGATTCGAAGCCATTCACACAAGTTAACGCCGTATTACATCACTTCTTTAGAGTGATAAAATGAAAACTTTATTATTTAGAATTCATATTATATGTATGTTCTGAATTATATATATTATACATAATTATATATCTCATATATGAATCAAAATATATGTTTTGCAAGGACTAGCGAACATCATGGTTGATAAACCATAAATTTATGTTTCTCTAATTTAAACTACGCGACATCGCCCCAAAGAAAATGTAATATTTTGCCAAAAAGTTCGCAACAACGTATCACAAATTGCCACTTGTGGACAATGTGTACACGCGAGGATTAATTATCGTCGCGCGAGTTTGTTATTGTTAATGAGGACGGACTCGAAAGAATCGCGTGCCAAACCTATCGTTAGTGGTCTAGTTACGCTCTTCTCGTGGTCGCGAGGCGGTTAACGATCGATGTCCAAATTTCGCGGAAGCCGGATTCAAGGCACTCGGTTTAATTTCGATCACGTGCTGATACCAGGTGGAGGGGGGGAGGGGGCGCCCCTGTTGGTAACGAGCTCGTCGGTGCAGCTCGGGATGGAAAATGTCCGCGCAACGGAGATTTTTTCGGCCGTGGCTGACGGTCGAAAAAACTTGACTGACGTCGCGGCAATGTGACAATTATCTTTGACATAAATTTCATTCCGGCGCCGCGGCCGCCTGCGCATTTATCTCGCAGCAGGTGTCCTCGCAGCGAACGCGGAATCAGGAGGAATCCGTGGGAATTCGACCGATACACACGTACACGCGTGTATCGTTAAAAAGTACGAACGAGCGATCGCGCGTATATCGCGTGACTATCGCGTGTTAAGGACGTCGATACGAGGCGCCGCCATCGAAAATGCTTAGCTCGTGTAACACGCCGCCCGTGTTCCCGGGGATGACTGATAAGAGATAAGCCTCTTACCCGCCGTTGTCTCAGATAATTTACGCTCGTCAAAAAATGCATTTAATCAAAACGGCCCGTGACACGTCGCGCTGCGTGCGCTCGCGAGATTCGATCAATCACTCTGTACGGGGCTTGTCGCAAAGTCTCTCGCTGGATTTACTTAATTTATTTCTTTCGATTGAACGCACATGTGCTTCACCGTGCTGCACACTCGCCGTAAATACTGGATATCCGGGGCGCGCGCGCTGGATTTCGGTGCCCGTGGTAGCGAGCACCGAACGAAACTACGGAACACTGGCGTGACGAGTCTCAGGTCGATCGTATTATACCGTAATTTCTTTCGTTGCAGTATAATACCCGTTTATTGGGAATATTATAAATTGACTCGAGTTTTTACGTTGCTTCGAAGTTCGGCGGTAACGTTATCAAACTTTTGATTCGATTTTGGGGTCGAGCCAATACACGTGTGCTTTTCCATCTTTTACGTACAGTGAATCAGAGAAACATTTGCAATTTTTGATCGATCCATCGTCCTCTTGCGATGTAAGTTTTTAGTTTTTCATCAGTGTTGACAGAAATTGGAGCAATCAGGTTTAACTATACAGTACTTTTGTTGATAAGAAATTTTGAAAATTATGCTATTAAAAGACACAAGTTGTTTAAATATTTATGTGATTTATTATAATATTTTTTTATAGTAATTATATATATTACATGTATTATAGATTTATTATAGTAATTTTGACATCAAGATTTGATTTTGTTCGTTATAACGTCAAAATATTGTTTGTTTCCGCTTGCATAAAATATGTTTTACATCAAAATATTCTTTTAAAACAATATTAAAATAAGAAACTGACAAAAATATTATATTCAACACATTTTTTCCTGTGTTGTCTAATTACATATTTAACATTGAAAATGAAAAAGATGACACCATGAAAAGTTTATGAATTTAAATATTTTCAGCAAGAATTGCACGCATCATAGTTAAATTGTCACGCGATTATATGTAGAACAGAAACAGACGTTAAACTGAATCGAACGAAACTCAGCTTGCTGCTGAATTCGTTATCGATTGTCGGTGCATCGTTCAAACTTTTGAAATTCATAGAATATTCACAAATGTCACAACGACGTTCCAAGGTTTAACGAAATCCAACTCCGATTTAATTCCTTAGCAGACCTATGTACAACGCCTATAACAGCTGCAACCTACTCAGTGCACAATGCAAAACTCTGGCCCCGCGAAAAAAAAAAAAACTATAAATTGTATCGTCACAAACGTAGCAACAGCTCCGCTCTAAACTCTACAACTCTAGAGTATAACTCTAAAAATCTCGAAACTCTCGAGACTCGTAAAAACTTGGAAATCTCTCAGAAATATTCTCAAACGCCCGGATCTCCCGAAAATGCTCGTAAACGTCCGAACGACCGTCCCGACTAACGGGTTTTAATCCCGTAACAAGAAACGATTCCCATTCGAAAGTTGGTATCGAATGACGTCGCGGGCGCGTTGGGTCTGCCGTTGCCAGCAATAAAATAGAAAAATAACGGGAGTGGAAGGGTCGTGCGGTGCAGCGGAGGCGAGTGGAAATTTAATTGCGTGGAAACTGCGACGTTAGCTATTGTTAGATGTGGGTATAGAGCACGGGGTTGACGCCACGCAACCCTTGCAGTTTCATAGGGGTTTACTTGAGTCAACTGGGTAATTAGCATACGCGGTTATACGTGGGTAAGTGCACGAGGCCCTCGGTACTTGGCTGGAGCGAGAAACAGCGATAGGTGCGGAGATCGCGATGGAAGACAACGGTTCCAACACGCTGGTAACACTGGGAATGATGTAACGGCGAGGGTGCAACGCCAGGCTGTTTGTTCATTTGTCGCGGGATAATCCTTTCGTTACACTGTCGCGTAAAAACGTCGCTGCGCGTTATAGCCGAAGCTACCTGCGTCCACCTGTTTCCACGGCTGCACACGTACTCTCTGATACAATTGTTACTCGCGGCGTGCGCAAATAAGAAGCGGATATTAATTCGAAAAATCCACAGCTTAGACCCGCGTGGCGCGAGTGAGAGAGAGAGAGGGAGAGAGTGTGGTCGTGAATTATACGCAACGAGAGCGTTGTTATATTCTTTGTGCTGGTTCATTACGACATTAGGGATGCAACGAGAAAAGATGCATTGCTTTGAACGTGAAACGATCTCGCTTTGTGACACGACGCGTTTTAACGTGAATTACGGACGATCCTCGCGCGTTTTTCGTTAAATATTCTTATCCGTCGAAATACTCTTATCGTGGCTGATTTTTACGATGTAACAATTTTCCATTTGCGCGATAGTGGTTTATTTATTCAACGCGACGCGACGCGTTTTAACGTGAATTACGAACGATCTTCTTTTGTTAAATATTCTTGCCCGTCGAAGTATTCGTGGTTGTTTTCTTTGCAGTGTAATAATTTTTTATTCGTATAGTATAATGGCCACTGGTTAATTTAATGGGACCACCGAACAATATGTATGTAATAAATAATTCAGACGGTTAGAAGAAACTGAGAGGCGTTCTACCAATTTAAATCTTGATATTAGTTGATAATCTAATTCCAGTAGTTAATTCAACACTTAAAATTACTTTGAAATATTAAACATAACAAATGGAAGAAGTATAGATAAGTTTGTACATTTATGTGTAAAGTGATTAAGAAAAATATCCTTCATCCAATAAATCGTTTTTTATCAGTCTCTATATTTCATTTCGCGGTATCAGATTCTTGTAGTCATGTGAAAATATTCATGCTTAATGATGTGAAAGTTATCTGACTAATTAGTATGTAAATGCTGTAATAGATGCCTATTACTTTTAGTAGCCGTTGCATGAAAGTAACTTACTTGTTTAATCTTGCTTAATTATTAACATTCGCAGATAATTTACATTTACAAACAGCGACAGTTCCGTGCAACTTATTACAAAACTTGAACACACGCGTATTAATTAATTATTACTGCGTAATTATCGTTACATTGTTACATATTACGGTAATTCTTGGATTCAGTTATTTAATATATATACCATATATTATTTAATATATATATATTTAACATGTATGCCATAGTTTTTGTAGCTATTCTACAATTTTACATAATTTATTAGAAAACTTGAAATTAATATATATACCATATTTAATATCTATACCATAGTTTTTGTAGCTATTCTACAATTTTACATAATTTATTAGAAAACTTGAAATTAATATATATACCATATTTAATATATATACCATAGTTTTTGTAGCTATTCTACAATTTTACATAATTTATTAGAAAACTTGAAATTAATATATATACCATATTTAATATATATACCATATATTAAATATTTAATATATATGCCATTTATTTAATTATTCAATATATATACCATAGTTTTTGTAGCTACTCTACAATTTTACATAATTTATTAGAAAACTTGAAATTAATATATATACCATATTTAATATATATACCATAGTTTTTGTAGCTATTCTACAATTTTACATAATTTCTTAGAAAACTTGAAATTAATATATATACCATATTTAATATATATACCATATATTAAATATTTAATATATATACCATATATACCATATATTAAATATTTAATATATATGCTATTTATTTAATTATTTAATATATATACCATAGTTTTTGTAGCTGCTCTACAATTTTACATAATTTATTAGAAAACTTGAAATTAAAAAAATCCACACATACTGGTATATAATTTTCCGCATGTTTAAATATTTACATTTATTATCACAAATATTGCAATATTTACATTTTGAAGTTACTATGAATTACGCGTAATTTCATGGGAACGGTCGGTAATTAGATTTAAGTAAGTCGTAACGCGCGGCAGTGATATTAAGTATTCCAAACACAAAGGAACGACGCGAGGCGGTACACGCCTTTGATTCAACTTTGCACCACTGTGTACAACGTTATACGTCATAGTACACGGTGGATCGGTAGGGGTGGAAGGGTTACAGGCAGCGAGCGAGTCGGGGGTTACGTTTCATATTCATTACATCGGTAGCTATTTGTCACAAGACTGGTATCGCGCTGAAATACTGGCCGAGATAGTCGAGGTCCCCTGTTGCATTGTTAAAACGTCCCGAGAAAAAAGCCCCCGGTTTCTCTTAGGTCACACGGGAAGAAAAGAAGAAAAAATCGGCCGCCGTTGGTTGCCTTTCGCGCGCACGCTCCTCTCATCGGTCATGCGTCTATTATTGCTGCTTGCTGAAATATCCCTAGGACGAAATATCCCGCCACGCAATATGGCTCGCGGTACGGCTTTCGACGAAATATCTCGCCACGCAATGTCGTTCGTAACATGCTTTGGACGGTGTCGTTTGTGCGTCGCTTTCAGGGAAACACCATGGATCAAGTTATTTCGCGTATCGAAAAATGAAATTGTTCTTTGAATAAAATCTAAAAACTGTCTTGTTTCACGACATGTGAAACAACGATTTTTATTGAATAGAAGCTATCGTGTTCTCGTTATTTTAACAGTTAACCGAAAGAATGTTAAATTCCAAATAAAAAAGTATTGAGCCACGTTGGTTTTAAACGATAACTTGTCTCGAGAATGAAAACTGCATAGCATCAGAGGATTCGACAATGTTTATAAACGTCGGTGTTGTTATCTTACAAGCGAGCCTTCGGTCGCACGGCAAGGTAACACAGAGTGAGATAATCCCAATTCCAAGAATTGGTGGGGATAGCGACGAACGCTTAAGTAGGGATTACTGTGTTCCGAGAAACTGGAAACTCAGTGTTATTAAGGTCGTCGTACCATAAGCACGAACCAACGAAGAAAATGCTGTTGCTGTCTTTGAAGTTGTAGAACACAATCCACATGTTAATACACGACAGATTTCTCGACAATCCAAAATTAGTCGATCGAACGTACTTCGAATTCTTCGTGTTCATATCACCTACATCTTCATCGGGAGCTTCAGGGATGCAACTTTCAAAATGGAGTGCAATTTGCCAGCGAATAAGTGTTAATGGAAGTTTTTTTTCTTTAGAAAATGTAATATTCACGGAATTTACGTTAGTGGGCATCAAATAATCGCCAATGGATGAGAAATGTCATCATCAACGTGGAACATTAATATCTCTTCAACCATTAGGTTAGGTTTAGGTTAGGTTTAGGTTAGGTTTAGGTTAGGTTTAGGACCAGTGTGACTTTTTACTTATTTACTTGGAATTTAATATTCTTTGGATTCGTGATGACAAAAATATATGGTCCAATTTAAAAAAAAATAAAGATGACTTTGGAAATTTCGAAACCCACCAAAAATTGATACACCATACCTCCCTTGAAACAAATACAAATTAACTTTTGTATTAAACAATTTCTCATTAGACGCATAATTTCAAAGTTACTTCAGTTGTGCAAATTGCGTGAATCACTCTTATGGTATGATAGACTTCTTGATTTATGTTTCTATTAAACAAACATAGTTCAACAAATAAATCACCTCCCACAAGATATTACTTCAAACTCTCGTTCTTCTCGGAACATATCAAACTCACACTTTCGTCCATACATAGATACGAAATGTTTAAACGGGTATCGTCAACTGTGTGAAATGTGGATTACTGGCTAATAAGAAATAAGCGGTGTCCCATCGACGAGATTCCAACTGTGCGTGGTTTATTTCCTTCCTATATAGCGTGTGACGACCGAAGCTCGTTATGAGCTTGCTCTCTCTCTCTCTCGAGTGGATTTGTTCTCGGGGATGATCGATAATCCCTCCTCCCCCGCGCGCTCCACCAAGTCGGCCACACTTTTGGTTTTCGAGATGAGAGCGCAGTAAACAGTGAAATGATTTCATCCGCGGTTACGGAGCTTGTCGAGTGTGTAACGACGTGCTCGGTAATTAATCGTCGAAACAAGTAGTGATCGATCGTGCTAATTGACGTGTTCAATTTTACCATCGAGAACACATCGGTTGGTATATTTAATGCCCTCGATTGGATGCACAGTGATACACCAAGCACCGGTGAAAAGAAATTGCAAATAATCGCGAGCGCGATCAGATTGTCGCGGCGCAGCGTGGGTCAATCGATTGGATTATACACGCTTGTTCGCGATGTTCGTTGAGTTGAACCGAAGTCTTGAATCTTGTTCGCGTTGCTCCCATTAACTCATTAGGGGTTGGCTCAAAATTTTTAGCGACATGAAAATACAAACGAGATTTCCAGTATTTTGTTTAACATTTTTTTCTTTATCGACGTTACTTTCATTCAAATGCTAAAATTTTAGGAAAATTCAAGAGATTGAAGTATTTGTAATATCATCTGGATGAATGTTTCACGTTTCTGGAATTTTGTAAAACTGTAGAATTTAAATGGACGGAGTAGTACTGAAAAATTTCGATGATGTAAAAATTGATTGAAAAAAATTGCAAATAACGCGAGGCAACTTTTGATTGGACGATTGTGTCTATCGACTTTAAATTATTCTGCAAATGCAATAGTATCAACCAAATGGACAACGTTTAATATGCAATACCACATTTGCATAAATGGACAAATTTATTAAGAAACGTGTTTCTGCTGTTCCAACTATTATTTTATTCCTTCGATACAAGCAAACGGAACTAAAATAATAAAAATAAAAAGAATAAAGTCCGCAAAGAGTAACGTCATAACATAATAAGTATTTGATGTCCTTTTTAATGTTTTAAAGAGTAATACATGTAGTAAAGAAATAGAATAATTATAGTACGAAATAAGATGAATATACAACGATTTTGAATAATGAGATATATATGCTAATAGTAATTCAAATGTACAGCATTTGAAGAATTCATTTGTCTTCAGAATCACTACCATATTTTTCACAATTCATGCGAGTTTCGTTTCGTAAAATGGAATTAATTGGAATTCAAGTCAAGTGCTTTAGAATTAATATTTTCTGCTGTATGTTTGTATAACAAATACAGAGATTTTTCATCTTTTTCACACTTCTACTGATACCGTCACGCATTATCAATCCAAGACAGCAATGACAAAAGTCACGGCTGTATTGGACGTTAATACCTTGAAATTCATTTCTCTGTTCCTACTTTGCCGGTGACTTTGTACTCGTAGCGTAAGAATAACCAATGTTGACACTTTCCCGAGATTAACAAGCCTGCTTTATATTCATAGATTCATCAATTACACACGTACGTATATAGACCTCACGTGAGTCGTGATATTCTAAGAAGATATTTACATGCACGGAAGGTGGAAAGTATAGGCTTTGAGGTCGTGCATATGCGAGCGCGAAACATTCTCTTTAACGTGTGATTGCCACTCTATCGGTCGGTACGTACTATTTATTTCACGATCGTTTGCATATCCTCGTTCTAATAGTTTGCTAACATACCGAAAGTAAATAATTGACCATCGAACTGAATATACGTTGCTTGCGCTCATAACGGATATCAAAGGTAAGTGATAAAAAAACAAACTATAGTTTTCGAGCCTCGAAAACGAGTAAAACGTGAATTGATGGTAAATTACTAGTTACTGGATTTATTAAAGACTTATTAAATAATATAGAGGGGCAGTTATTAAAGAGTAATATCGTTGAAATATAATCGCTGTAATCAAATTTATATATATTTGATTGTTGTATTACTAAACCAGAATGTCTGCTAGTAACTAGTTATCATCAAACACTTTGTTTCGATGGTATAACATTCAGATATAAAGATATAAAGATATTCAAGAAATAACAGAGATTTGGTATAAAATTTTACACTAGAATATTAGATAGAAGGTAGTGCCTACATTATTATAAATCATATAGCAGGCCATATAAATTATGGAAATTTAATTGTATTTACAGTGTCAATCAACATTTCATAGTGTACTTATCTGATTTTGTTTTAATTGCTTTAGAAACAGATTATTATGTTTCCAGAGTAACAATCGACATCGACAAAGCTATTATAGCTCTATAATGCAACTGACACTGTGTTATATTATAGATAATGTATTATTGAAATTTATGTAGTATTTTTAATTTTATTTACAAGCTGTAAGTAAAACTGGCTATTATTCAACTAGAGACTTTATACAATCTGTGCTTCAATATCACGTACAAAGTGTTTACATCATTGAAAAGAATCGTACACAACGCAAATATCCCTTTCCCCCGTCCCGTTGTTTTTAAACTACTACTAAATAAAAAATTGCACGACTTGCACCCCAGTACGATTCCTTTTACTGAAAGGCCCAGAAGCAACTGTTCTGACTAGGAAACAAAGACGACTCTTTTGCCATAAAATTTTATCGATATACAAACGTTTGAATCCATACAAAACAAATTACAGGCGCGATCGCTCACTACCAAACAACGCCACTCCTACTCGAAGTCTAACCCACGCCCCCTCACGAATCACGTGACCAAAATCAACCAATCGCTAATTTTCGTTGCATTAGCGTTGCACCTGAAGAGGCCCGATTTCCTGGGTTAACCCAACAGAAAAGCAAAATCGCAAGGTGTCAGCATCGTTAAAAGACCGAGGCTCGTCCCCCCGAGGCGGCGAAGCAAACGACACATTGCGGCAACGTTTTTACAACGTTGGCACGTTGCGCGTTAGTTAATAAAACGCGATACAGACGCGTACTCGTTGACGCGGGACGCGACACGCGCAAACACGACGCACGTACGTACGTACGTATGTACGAAACGGCGAAAGAACGGGAAAAAGGAAGAGCGAGGGAAAGGAAAGAACGGGTGGTGTGGCCGAGGAAATGGGTGGAGGTGCGCGTCGAGTCGAGCACGGGTGAAGAGAAAAAAATAATTTGGAAAACCGCGGACACGCGATACACCGGTATCTGCAGGGAACCACGCGCACTATGTCACGCGCCCTCTGGTTTGGGGTGATGGCAACGGGGTCGCCCGTAACAGGGCAAGTGCAAAGGGAACCGCGTGAAGGGGGGGAGGGAGGTATGGGCATGGCCACTCCGCCGGGCTGGGTGGGTGTTAAACGCAACATTTTTCAGCAGATAAGTCACGTATGTTTAATTATGTATATTACTGCCTGCGGGGCTGAAAACCAGAGCACGACTACTGCCGCCATTGCCACGCACCCCCACACCCCTTTCTGCATCCGGTGGCTCTGCCGCGTCTGACCGCCTCCTCCTCCTCCTCCAACCCCTAGCGGCAGTATCGCCCGACCAGCGAAAGAGGGGAGTCGCGAGACTACCGTTCGCCGCTGTATTTTATTTTAATTATTAATTCCTCGTGTGCGTGGCCCATAGCAATTAGGCAGGGCTGCAGGAATGCCAAATTCCATGGTTGCCGGAGACATAGCATCGCTCTCCACCACCACCGCCATTCTACTCTCGACTCGCGCGCTGTCCAGTTGCCGCGTTGCGGAATTGCATTATCCCGCGCTGCTCGTAATTTCCTGGCTACTCTTAAACCCCTTCCCCCACGGGCTCGATTCCTGTATAAGAAACGAAGACGGAGAATCGGCGCTTCCACTTGGCGCCGGTTGAAGCGTAATTACGCCGTCGCTCATTAGCATCGGTGGTATCGTGGCCCATAAAGGCCATTTAGCGGTCCATCAACGAGACAGTTTAAAAACTCTTTCCGCAAATTATCGCCGCTGTGTTCTTATCTATCGACGATGTAGCCGCGTTTGCCACGGCTTCGTACGATTCAGATGGCCATAGGATACGTATGTATGTACGTCAGCAGTGTGATTGAACACGTCTGATTAAGTTGTCTCACGTATTACGATAGGGAAATACGAAGCGAATGGTTGGAGGACATAGGTTGGTTACAAAATGGTTATAATATATGTGCAAGGTAGGATAAAATAAGATTGTAAATATATATTTAAATGGAATGTAATTTATTTCATTTAATATAATACTTATACTACGATAGTACTGATTAATTGATGGTGAATTTTTATATTTTCATGAGTACCAAGAAATATTATAGAGATTTATTTTGTCTATAATGAATATTATATACATTTAGTGTATTATGTACCTTCTAATTTTCTACAAATATACAAAAAACAATCTGTTAATTAATTAACTGTAATTCGAAGAAGATATATTATTTAATATTAGGAAAATTGAATGTAGAATCTGATTGAAAAGACACTTATATACAATATATAGAATCGCAGAGCTTGTATAAAACTATAAACATAGATATGCCAGAAATATAAATTACAGTTATAAATGCTAAACAATTTGGATTGCAATGAGTTGTTCAATTCTTTTTTGTGCGACGAAATGAATATAAGTATCAAAATGTGCTGCATTTGCATATTGTTACTTACAGCGACGAATGAAAGAAAGTTTAAAGTTGATGTTTGTCCACGTCATATTGGTTCGTACGAACTATTAGAAATTTTCCTGTCGACATTCTACATTGCCGTCGTTAAATATAATTCCGTTTCGTAAAATTACGAATTTACCTCGTGCCATTCGCTTTTCAAACTCAATGCATCCGCAACACGTCGTTCTAATGCCAATTTAAAGCAACATTTACCTACACGAACGTTTTAAATCCTATCGTATTTCTCGAATAAAATTAATTCCAAACACAGCGATATTCGCACCGACGACGATATCGTTGGCCGTCGATTAAACCGGAAAATTTTCGAAACGCGAGCGTCGCGCTTCAGCGAAACCTTAAACCCCGAAACGCGCGCTGCCGCCTCTGAAAGTATCAACAAGTTGTTAACAATAAATCCGTATTTGCATAACCGGGGCTAATCATACGGCAGAAAGCGTAATTTCGATGAGACGCGAATTATTCGCGTTCCAGCGGGCTCGCGTCAGTGGGACAGATTTAATTCGGACACGCGAAAACAATTCGCACGAGCGAGCGCGCACCCGCCTCGTTGTTAAATAGCGCGGGACCAGTTTGAGAACTCGTGGCTATCAGATCTGCCCCGACACGGATCGCAGGCGAAGGAAGCCGCTGTTATTAGGAACTTTCTTCTTCTGGTACGGCCTCCTCTGAAGGGTTGAACTTTTCCTCCGGGGAAAATTTCGGAGAATGGCAATTAGCTTCCCTCCGCTTCTTTACTTCTTCATATTTCTTTTCACCTTAATAACCGACTCGCAATGGAGTATTTGCAGGATTCCTGGCTGGCTAAAATTATTTCTCCCACTTAACGGGTTCAACGCGTATCTGAGTGCGTGGTGCTGTTGACTTGGCGAGGGTACAAACAATTACAAACAATTACAAACACTGGATATTTTCTTTTCTAATTAGGATAAAATACACTCTGTATATTATTCAGCAATGCTGAAAAAAATTATTGATCGATCGTCGCAAGTGGCAAATCGCGCGAAAAATTAATACAATTTCCAAGAGAAATCTCGATGCGTGGCGTATCGAGAGGGACGAAGGAAATAGCAGGCGACGAAAAATAGAATAATAACCTGGGCTATACGCTGGCGCTGCATCGCCGGCGACGATGACGTGCTTTGACGGTGTCTGTTGTCGCCATGCTTTTAATAATTAATATCATTACGCACGCTCGAACGGTCAGAAGCAAAGCGCGCCACCGTGTATGTTATCTTGGGTAGGTGGCTGTTTATGACTATTTAGCCGGGGTCGCGTGGTAGATAACTAGATAATACGGCGGCGTGCATACACACGTACGTTCTGAATTCATGTGTATCGCGCGCGAACCGAACAAACACGAAGCAGAAACGATTACTTTCCGAATGATTCGATTCCGCCTCTTTCTACTTTCTTTCCGCCGCGAATGACTGAGAACAGTTAACACATTCAGTGATGAATATCGCATGAGATTGTGTTTGCGCGTGCGTGGTATTAAATGCGTGCAAATATTTAAATGGACGATCGATACGTTTATAAAAGTCATGTTGTTAATACGTGTGTTAAATTGGAAACTCTTCTCAATTTTTTAATTTAATGATAACGTTTCTTAAATTTTGTTCGATGATTGATTGATCAAATCAATGGCCTTCGTACGTTGATTATTATATGTTACAATACTTTGTAGGGTACTTTGTGATTAAAAAATTCTCAACAATGTGAATAATTTAGGTATTGTGTTGTCACACAATGGCTGAAATATAATGTGATACATTAAGGTACAATGTATTGTGATTTCTCTGGTATTCAGACTTTGAACGAAATTATAAACTTTTTAGCGAAATAACTATTACAAAACGATTTTAAAAATTTTGAAAATTGTCTTCATTCGGTTTGTTTTAATATACAAATTAAAACGAAAAAATAAATTAGGCTAATTGGATCGATTTTTTGTAATAAAACTCGCGTGATGATCGACTAGACTAAAAGAAATTTACTGTAAATTATATTCAATCAATGTTGAAAGTATTTACGATAAAAAATAGTCTTCGTTATTGATCGTTATCAATAGCGAGAATATTTAATAACGATATTCTTGTGTGAATTTAAATTTATAAAACGCGACGTAAAAGTTATCGGAAACGTAAATTTAACTTTCAAAAGAGTTACTAATCTTTTTCATGCGAGAGCCGTTTTAAAGGTAACTGTACTCCGTTGTAAGAATTTTTGATTTCTGCAAGTGATAATTCTTACAAACCCAAGAAATAATGAAACTGGTTAGTCATCGGGAAAGCGCCCTGAATCATGACTTGGAATTAATTTCAGTGTAATGCATGACTTGAGGGGAAATTTAGTCAGATTAAATATCAAAGAAACTGCGTGTTTCAAGGAAATTGCGTGCAGTTTTGCAGATTCGATTCAAAAATATGTATTTAGTTAACAATATCCTAGTTTTCAACGAAATTATCAATTGTGTAGATCATTGTTTCGAGATTTTTGATTCATGCACTTTCACAGATGATATTATTGATATTTACAATTAGAAGTACATTATATAAAAAACAATTTATCTTTTAATAATAAATTACACGAAAAAAGCAATTTATCTTGATACTACACACTGTGTAATAAAACGTCGAGAGTTTAGAACTCTAATTTTAATTTCTTAATCTCCACTCTATCTTGATATCTTCGTATCCGTTGAAGTGCATATTCTAAAAAAAAAAAAAACAAAAATGCGTAACATTAAAAATAATTTAGTTAAAAATTTCCTCACGCGTGTTTATGCTGTGCAACGAGATCTTCCTCTCTTTCCTCTTTTACATGTACATACGAGCGCCGACAGAATGAATTTAAATCGCTGAAATTACACCAATGCGCGATGCATTTTTGTTTTTTTTTTTTTTTCTTTTTCGCGAATTGCGAAACTTTATGTGCATCGCGTAGCCGAAAAGCTACCGGTTCGACAATATTTTTCATAAGCCGATTCGCCCATTTCCGTTTGCCGGCGCGCTCACGTACCGGCCATTTCGAATTAATTCTGATTTCCAGGGATCACGAACGCTGGCCTCTTAAAATGCAGCGATACGCAGCAACGCGAAATGAATTGCAACGGGAACTTGCTGACCAACCGTCATCATTAACCCTATTACGGTGTTAATTTATGGCTGATATGACTTACGCATTGCGTAAAACCGGCCTTAGAAGCAACAATAAAAATGCGGGGGGAGAGGGCAAAAAAAAAAAAAAAACGCGCAGCCGAGCGGTACGTTTAATCCGTAATTCAAACGCGCCCCGTTATCATCGATCGTGCGGAATGCCGGCCGAGTAATTAAAAATTTAAATAAAACCCTCGATAAGGGAAATGATCAATCACAAGCGTGTTGTAGTCACCTGCGAGCCACCCACCCCCCTATTTCCGCGTTTCTGTTTGCCGTAAGGGTGCGTTTGTAACGAACGAATGCTCACGCTCGCTGACGAAGATTTGTCCCCGCGAATTAATGTAAAACTATCAACGAACAGTTTCAATCGAGCACAGTCTACATATATAATTATTTAGCGTACGAACTATTGATAATGATAGTTTCTTCGACTATTCAACGAGTAACAATTTCGCTTATACGTCAATTTTTGGGATTGGAACTGTCCTCGCTCATCCCCGTTCTTTCTTTCGATGCCAATTCGCGGAATACACCCATTTTCGGTGCCGACTGTGGACGATTATGAGGGCGCTGTGTATTGATAAACTTCTCAACGTGCTAAATAAGGAAGGGTCGAACGTGAAAGCCTAGTTTTACAACGACGTGCAACACAGTTGCACACTGGCGTCGGTCGAGGCGGCCCGTTCGTTTGACGAGTTAATAAGCACAGCTTCGTTAAGAACGAACCGGATAAAACCGTGTGTATATACATGTACACCGCTGTTCCCTGTAATTATGCGGTAGATCTTAGTAATTGAGAAAGTTCGTCCAATTCGTGATTTCTTGCCGGTCACACGACGACGCTGTATTCTTCGTTTCAACTTAAATGACTTTTTGCCCATTTTCTCGGGAATTCTCTTGCTCCCTCTAACGTACTGCATCCACGTTCCAATCGTGTATTCGTTTATGTCCTTTGACCGTAGAAATGATTAATATATTATTTTTAATATTTATTATCGTTGTCACTTCAACACGTTTACGTACACTTTTATACTTTTAAATTTTCTGCGAACGAACGAATGAAATCCGCAGCCTAATTATTATACATAGGGTTGAAACTGTGAATGAGAATTTTAAAGTGTGTCTCGAGCAATCCAACGTGACATCGTACTACGCTGACAGTAGTCAATTTTGTTCCAATTTTGAAATCCCTATTACAAGTGTAATAAACTTGTAAACTTGTGTACTTAAGAAACTCGTTGCTTTCTTTTTCCATGAAATCCCATCACACTCCAAACTTTTGAGTCACTTTTAATCAAAACAACGCGTCGAAAAAGAGAGCGGATCGTTGGAAAAATTTTCGACAGACACGCGTCTGAAGGTGAACCGAAGTCATTGATAGCCGGGGACGAAGAAAGCGAGGGACAAACAAGTTATTTCGTTCACGGATATCCCATAAAATCAGAGTAACCAGAGGTCGGTGTCGCGTATTTAATAATGCAGAGTACCGGATGTTCAGTGCTTGGCATCGAATCTGTCGAGAGAGGGAGAGAGGGAGAAAGAGAGAATAAGCGAGAGAGGTTTGTTGCTAGGGGTGATCGGGGGTAGACTGGGTTAAATATTTCACAACGCATTTCCGCCGCTGCGCCGTAGGGGTGGTTAGGGTGGCGGAGCAGGAGGAAGAGAAAAAAGTGTACTACAATTTTCGTGCGACGGATTCGCTCTGGTTTGAATATAGATTTTTCAATGCGCAAGTGTTCCCCCGCAGATTTCGAGCTTGGTAATTGATAAAATGTTGCGAGGGCTTTCCCGAATTTGTTTGGCGAACGTGATATTTCAACGGCAACTTGGAAAATGACACGCACCCGCGAGTACCTGCATTTCGAAAATTTCTTTCGCCAGTTGTATCGTATCACTGCGGAAATATTTATAACGGTTATTAATTTCCAGATTTTCAATCGAAGCAAATAGGTACAATTAACTAATAACTTTTTTTTTAAGTAAATAAAATTCTGGTCCTGGAAGCTCAACAGCTTCTCAGTAACAAGTGTAATGTCAATTCTTAAACAATCTCTAGGTATATATTCAAATCGTATATTTTAAATATCTTTGGGAATTCTTTTCAAAGACTACTAATAAATCTTTAGAACAGTCAAATAAAACATCCATTCTGGATAACATTTTAAACAACAAGTCCTTTCTCAAATCCAGACTAAAAGCTATTGATAGATTTTTATAACGTCCAATTAGAACTGTATTAATATATGCGAAAGAACAAGCCAAAGCTCACATACTCACATTTCCAAAACTTAGCTACTGATAAATCTCTGTGAACTTAAATCACTCGATTAGAAGTATGACACTGTAAAACTTAAATGTGTTCAGAACGTACGTCCTGCCATCTAAATGCAAATCGTCGTAACTTAAAATTTGTTAAACGTTGTATCGCAGCAATTAACATAAATTTTCAAGCCGCGTTCCAAGCTGTCTCGATGCACATTCCGCGTCCGGCGTAATCAGTTGGTCAGTGAACGTGCTTCACCAGGAAACATATCAGGGCTACGCATACTTAGAGCCGTAGAACCCGCGAACCCTCTCCTGATCAGGCGATCGCCGTGCGACCATTAATGCAATACCCCTTAACCTTACGAACGGTTAGATGGATCGCGTCGGGGGTGCTTTGTTGCGCCATGGCTCGTAATAAACGCGATCCGTTAGCCGGCAGTTGCTCACGTGCACGAATAACTTTATAGATCTCGTCGCAAAGCCGTTACAGACTCATCGTTGCTACTTTATATACTCGATCTATACCGACACGCTATCCGCTTGAATAGTACCGACCGACGAAAAGGATCAGCACGATCGCTCGACTCTCTGCTTCGTCCCCTCCCAATCGATCGGTAGACATCCTTTACGCTCGTTATCACGCTGAACAATGTTTGCTTCGTTTATTTTAGAATACACATACGTTCTTGAGAATTTGTCTGCTTTCACGTTTGTTTAACTTTCATATTGGTTGTGCTTAATTCACCCATTTGCTGGTAAAATGGCGTACAATTTTTATTTTAGGTTATTATGAACTGAAAGTGATTTTAGCGGGGGTAACCCAGAAAATGGGGCCTCTTCAGGTGCAACGCTGATGCAACGAAAATTAGCGATTGGTTGATTTGGGTCACGTGATTCGCGAGGGAGCGTGGGGTAGACCTTGAGTAGCGATCGCGCCTATAATTTGTTTTGTATCGATTCAAATGTTTGCGTATCAATAAAATTTTATGGCAAAAAGGTCGTCTTCATTTCCTAGTCAGAACAGTTGCTTCTGGGCCTTTCAGTGAGACGAATCGTACTGGGGTAGGAGTCGTGTAGTTTTTGATTTGTTTCTTCATTTCTAGTTGTCTATCTTTTCCAACGGTGAATTTTGACGTTTCTGTGTCCTCGATTTAGGACGAGAACAAACTATTACATTGTAGTTTCATTAATTCCCGCAAATATCGTAATTCGTCGATTCTCGCGTACGAGGATGTATTAAATCGTCTATTCATATTTTTGCTGGTGAAGTGGTGTACAAGTTCAATTTCAATTTGTCTAGTTTATTTCCCGTTTGCTTATTTATTTATTTAGACGGTGGATTTGAACTATTTTTATGTATTTTCAATTACATTTTTTCAGCCTCAGTCAAGAATGCAAACACTATATTTTAGTACATTAATTAGGAAAATCTCTTAAATCCATTTCTTCGTTAATGAACCTCATCATCTCGCATAAAAATTAATTTCATATCACAATTTACAGTTACAAGAAGAAGCATCTTTATTAATTAATTCTACTTATAAATAAAATTCACTTGAAGATTCTTTACCTCTTAATATAGAAAAATTTGGGGACAGAAATGTATGGAAAATCTATAATATTTTTAGAAATATTCTGTTTTTCTATAAAGTTTCAAAAGTAATTTAAAATCGTGAAACGGGCGGATTAAACATTTTTCTGTTTGTTCAATTGTTAACTTTCGCGCGGGGATACTTTTGCTTAGCCGGAAGACGAATTTTTTCCTCGAAAACTGTTCGCTATGAACCGCGCACAGTTTCGTTGAATTCATTTCGATTTATTTCCACTCGTTTGTTTTTGTTTTCCGTGATGTCCGTTTCGTTACAGATCGCCATCTAATTTGCCGCCGTGAATTACGAAGCGGCTAAACATCACGCGGACCGTATAATTTGATTTATGCCCGTCGATTTGGCGCAGCGATTGCAAAAGAGAGATTCGTCATAAACGTTAAGTTATGTGCACGCTGGTAAATTACGTTTCATCGCGATCCATGTGCGTGCGTGTGTGTGTGCGTTTCACTTTTGTCACGATTCGAACGTGCGCACGGACGCTTTCATCGGTGGTTATCATTTATTATGCACTTGCTTAAACAAACGTTGTCCCATGCGTTTTAATAGCGGTTAATTAATTTTAATCCGTCTACGCGGTGTTTCTCGTTCGTTTCGGCCGCCATTTCCGGCAGAGGGATAAAAATGCCTTTTCTTTCTCTTTCCGTTGGTTTCGTTCGTAACGAACGATCGTCGACTGCGAGACTGCAATTAACATTGTTAAAAAGCAATGATGGATATTTATTTCGAGGTGTCGAGCCTCGCGCCTTTGACGTTTCATTGTGTACAGTTAACTTCGTCGTATGTTTAAAATATTGACGAAATTATATTATCGATAATTTAAACAATTCTGCGGTTTCTCCATCGTCCAGGAGTGAGAATGTAAAAATGCAAACATCTCTAGAAACTAGTTGAAAAATTTTGAATCTTGAAGAAATTTTCGTTTCATAATAACCTCTTGAAGCTTGTCATATGATTTTTTCCCATCGTTTTACGGAACTTTGAACGTTGAGATTGGACGACGAAATGTTAAGATTTTCGGATTTTTATTATTTAACTGTAATATTCAGAGTTCACTCTAAAAGTGGAAAGAAATCATAGAGCAAGTTTTAAAAAGAAAATGTCAATCCTCTTTCATATTTTGAAAATATAATTAAAATTATATATAATAATTAAATATAATAAAACAGATAGAAAAGATATTTAATATTTGCGTATTAAATATTATAATCACTATTACAAAGTTTTATGACTTATGCAAAAAATATAAGAAAATACGAAATATCCAAAGTATATTTCTTCATATAAAATTTATTCGAGCAATATGCAGAAACTAATAAAATATCTTATTGCAACATTCAACAGAAGAAACAAATTTTCGTGCAAGTTCGATTTCCTTAATTACGTTGCTGAAAATCGGCAGTCTATCAGCAAGTAAATTAATTTTCCATTTTCTCGATTATCATTCACTTATAAAAATATAACAATGCATGGACATCCGATCGCTAATTACTGCAATTTATACACCATCGTAAATTGTACCATTCTTAACGCATTGTTAAAATTGTTAAAGTATTAGTATCTACGTCACACTGATCCTATCAATCAGCGTATCACAAGCAATATCCCGCTGTCGGGAATTTCAAGTTCTCAAATTCGAAAGAGTTAAAAGTAACGACCGCGTGGGAGGAGGGGGGGCAGGGGGGCATTATTCAAATTGTTCTGCGTATAAAATATCGAACGAGTACCGGGGGAGGGGGGGAGGTTGAGAGGGAATCGACAGAAGGGGCGAACGAAAGAACGAAAATCAATTTTCATACGAGGCTCTGTTGGTGGTGGCTTCTGTGCCCGGGGCACATTATTTCGGTCCGATCGAAATATACAGCTGTGGCTCTGGCTTCTTTTCTTCTGGCTGCGTGCGGCGGCGGCGGAGTCCAACCGGGAGCGATCGATAAATCCCCAGAAACGAAGAGGTTGGTCATATGAAAAATCTGGAAATCCACTTTGTTATTTATGCGTCCGCTCGCTCGCCAAGATGCAGGGATACTTGCGCATGTGGGACAAGATTATCATTTTTCCTCGGTGAATCCTGGCGAGGCTGCCATTACTTTTGGAGTTCTCGCATGTTCCGCCCTTCGACCTGATTCTACGTCACGAGAGCGAAAAGAACTACCGCTTTTTCTTTTTTTCCTTTTTTTCTTTTTTTTTCTTTTAGCCGCTAAACGCGAGTCCCCCCTTGCGACTGTGATTTACGTTGGAATCAGCTATCCGTTAACGAGATGCGTTAGCAAGTTTCTATTACGATTTTTTTTTTTGTATTGATAATAATAGAATTGTGATGCTTTCGATTGTAAGTTGTTTCAGAAGTTCGACAATTTCTGCTTCGATATTTTCCTGGTTTTTCTGCAATGCTTTATCACGAAAGGTGTGGAACATATGAAAGATCGTGAAATTATTGAACATTGAAACTGAACGTTTGAAAATTATGTGTACTTTAATAATATTTGTTGAAATGTAATATCTATTCCGGTCTGTATTCAAAGAAAACAGCAAAGTTAAATTACTTTTTAGTGTGGAAATTTTCAATAGTGGAAATATCAAATTGTCATGTGAAATAATGAAAAATTCGACAATTTTCAAGGTACATATTTCAATTATTGATTTTTTCGTCTTCTTTTATTCTCTCGAGTGATAGTGTCATTAAAGACGGATGTGAAATGATTTTTTCAAACGTAATTTCTGAATAACTACAGAATTTGGAATTCTTTATTAAGCGTTGTATCAATGCAATATCTCGTTTGCAATTTTTTTTTCATTTGAATTTTATTCTTAAGAAATTTTAAAAATTTTGCTAATACTTATTCATCAAATTTCGAGAAATCAAAATATTTATGATGTAATGGCAAATTATTAATTTTTATTCGACGTTTATAATGCAAGAAATATTAATGATTCATGAGATCTTGCATAGCATAGTATAGTATAGTAGCCTCTGGTTATTAAATTAGGATCATTCTCTTAGGATAATTTTCAATCTATTCAAGATATTTTTAGTAAATTTTTAGCAATTTAATTGTCAATTTTATTAACTATTAAAGTTTACAAATACACGTTGTACAAGTATAAAGTATAAATGGTATTCCATACGTATACATTAATATTTTCTATTCTCTCCCTTTACTCTAATTACAGCATGTAATCTTTTCAGGATATTTTGTATATTAGTACACTTTTTCTTTTCAATATACGAGATAAATTTTTTCATTCGAATAACCTGTGTAATTAATATTCAGCTCTCGACTAATCGTCACGTATAACAATTCCATCGCTCTTACGATAAATTCTCAGTAGTAATAAACAATAAAATGTCCCAATAATGTATTATCTATTAGTATCAATATTCAAAACTTGCGATTAAATTTCTCTCAGACTCTTCGATTCAGTATGCTGCAGCAACACACAGCGACGACCAATGGAATTAATCTCGTAGTGTAAACGTTACTCATGTGTCACTGGAAAAAAATAATTTCCACGCCAGTAAATAGATCGTTATTACTATTATTAAAATGTTCCAAGCAGCCCTAATTCGACGCAGTTGTATAATCTCGAGATGTAAGGAGAGTAAGTTGGAAAAGTCTCGTAAATCGCGTACTCGGCGTATTACTAGACTAGGTGTAATACGCCAAGAAGCTTCTCAGGAGCGTACGACGTATTAGGATCAGAGGGATCGCGGGTCGCGTTATTTCCATTAGTCCCGAGCCTGTGGCATTAGCTTCAACCATTAATGAGGCGGGCTAACCAACGCGCGGCTGTACACGAGCGCGGATATGTTTTGTCGCTCGGGTCAGCCTTATGTGACAAGCCAAAACGTACAGTTTATCTCGGTCCTTCGCTTGCCCTCTATATTTACCCCCTCGTCCCCCACCCCCGCCAAAGCTGGCCGTATCCTTCCGTCCACGGTTGCTGAATTAACAAGTAATAAGCTGTACGTATGAATACGCTCGTGCTTACGTGACCTCAGCAGAATTACACGGTGGCGGATAACGTTGGCAGGAAATGGTTTGCTACGCTAATGCGATTGTTTGCAGGTGGCTTCAATTATCGGGATGGAAGGTAGTTGAGCGCGAAACGACGGATAGTTGACACCGCCGCGATTCTCGAATTTCTTCTTTTCTATCACTGAAAGTGATTTTAGCGGAGGTGAGCCTCTTCAGGTGCAACGCTGATGCAACGAAAATTAGCGATTGGTTGATTTGGGTCACGTGATTCGTGAGGGGGCGTGGGGTAGACCTCGAGTAGGAGTGGCGTTGTCTGGTACTGAGCGAGTCGACAAGTTCGAATCGTCTGTCGTTTAAATTTTAGATGCTCTCTTTTTTTTATGACAAACTAGAGAAACTGTGTCTGCAACATGTTTACGGAGCGCGTTTCTTTATAAAATTGATTGATTCTGTGTTATTTATAAATGTAGCCGATCTAGCGTATTTTAAATTCAAATCACGTTCCAGTGTGTGCGGTCATTTGATCTGAATGATTGGAACTTTTGCGCGCAAAATTTAACGCACGTATACTTCGCGTTCAATTGCATCGTATCGGAGAAACTAAATTAATTTGAATAGAATTCTCTCTTTTTCTCGTTTATCTTGAAACACAATTCAAAATCGATACTTGGTTTCAGTTATACTAATTGTATTAAATGAACTGTTGTCCATTATCGATGTGCTGTTTCTTCGTGTTTCGCGCGATGAAATTCCACGTAGAAACGAATTAATTACAAAATTATGAAAATTCTCTTTCGCAGTGAATAAACTGAGGAGACATATCGCATGATTAACCTCACAAAACAGACAGAAAAGGAAAATGAGGTTTCGAAAGAAATAATAAATACTCTACGACATCGAGATCACAATTTTCAAAGTCGAAATCAAAATCACAGTCATCAAAATATTCTCATCTCTTGAATAGAGGAATGCACCACGAGGTCCGGAAAAATAAAGGTTTCTTTTTCAAGAGGAAATGCCAGTCGAGATCGTACAGCGAAAAAAGAATTGAGGGAAAGGAAGAAAAAAGAAAGAACGAAAGACTCGACGTCTGAAAAATATGCAAACAAGGGTGAAACAAATACCACGTATAAAGTGATGAATAAGCAAATGCATTCTGTCAGAGTCGTTGTTCTTATAATTCCTCGCGGCGCCGTTGCATATGTTTTATTCTCATTGTTCCGGGCAAATTGTATCGCGAAATTCTTGGGCGTAGCGCTTAACACTTCGCAGTGGATTACAAAGCAAAATTCCCGAAAATGTTCGCCGCTCCTGTGGTTTCCGCGGATGCAGCTATTCGCGGGCGAAGAATTAGAGTACGGTGAGGTCGATAAATTTTATTCGCAGATATTGTTGAAACAGAATCAAGAGAGAGAGAGAGAGAGAGGGAACGTATTTCACGAAAAAGCAAAACGCTCGTTTCCTTCCGTCGCTTTTTCATTTTTCCCGAAAACGCGACCAAATGCCTCGTCAATTGAAACGGGCACAAAGCAGAAGGGAATTAAACAATAAAAGTTAGTTGCAACGGCGTGTAACTTGTTTTTTTTTTTCGTTTTTCGCTGACAAATTTAAAGCGCAGAACTGCATTATAAAACTGCTTTGAAATATTAACGTCGAATAAAACCGATTCGTCCCAAATGTTACACGCTCGAGTATATTTCATTACCCGGTGGACACCATGGAATGAAAATCTATTCTAAATCGTTAATGAAGTAGTGGGGCTGAGGGAGATCCTCCAAACTTTCCAGCTGTACACCAAGTTTTCCGAGTAGAGTGGAGTATCTTGTATTTCTTAGCAACGTAATCTTAATTATCTCAAGTAATTAAGTGGCCCAAGTATTTAAATTCCGATTAGTTGATCGAGTTAACAGAAATAGTTCAATAATAGATGAATCTCGATGTAAGTAACGACGTGTTAAATAATTTGTTATTTATTCGTTTGTACTATTGATTAATTATTGAAGCACAGCTGTTCGAAAATATTGCATTTTAAGATAGTCGATGAAGGGGACAGTTCATGCGGTTCTGCCTTTTAGAAATTACATTAATCAAAGAGTAAAAGAGCACTAAAAATTATTTCGAATATTACATTTCGAATTTACTTTCATCTTCTATTGCGACGAATGAACTTTGAACGATTTATTTTTTGAGAACTGAACATTAATTGCGTACTTGTATGCATCTACTACTCTAGCTTAAATTTTTTAATACATGTATCAGAGCATAGTAGCTTGTCTCTTTATTGTTTCTCGCTACGAAACACATAAGTTAGAAATATCCCGCATTGCCAGCTTTTGCTCGGTTTGATATTTTTTTGATGTTTCACTCGACGTGTGTAGCTGCGCAATTTACAACAGAATTGTTCACTAACTGTTACGCAGTAAGTGAAGTGGATTAGAGCGAACTATCACAAAGCTTTCGTTCCCTCTTTTCCCGATTTTTTTGTTCGCGGAAAAATGGAATAAAAAAATTGTTCCAAATCATCATTACGATGTTTAATTGATTTATTTATTTATTAAAATTTCATGCTTTCTCTATTAAAGTACAAGTGGCCAATAAATGTTTGAATTTTGAATGAATAATGCAACTAAACGCGTGATTTAATTTAATCTACGTTGATCGCATAAGTCACGCGATGTTTAATAAATTTTGAAATATTAGAGGATTTCACGTGAAATGAAATTAATACGTTTCACTCGCGGGATCGAATATTTAATTTATAAAATATTGCGTTACAATAAACGCCACCGTTTTACATTTTATGATATCACGTAGTTATTTGTAAATTTATACGAAATTTTTAAGTTCAAAATTGTAATACGCGAGATACGAAAAGATCTGTACAGTGCCCTTTATAATATTCGATACACAAAACAATTTTCCCTCCATCTTTCTCGTCGTGTTTCCAAGAGTATGAATTTGCACAAATTTCCGCTGTCGATGACATTCGTCTCACTCTCAATGGTTCTACAAAAAAAAAAAAAAAATGTATATCTATTATAAAAAACTGTATTACCGTGTTTCATCTATAAAGACAAAAAATTTCGTCTGTGACCAGCAAACAAAGTATCAACAGAGTATCAACAAAATGAACAAGACGTTTAAACTTTAAAGGAACGTTCATTTCTCTATCATCGTTTCATCAAGCATAGAAGTCTAGAAAAAAAAAGAAAGGTAAAAAGACGAGCGTGATTTTCGTGCGGTTTACGGAGAAATTCGAGCCACGGCCCGGGGCTTGAAATCTGAGAGTCAATCGGCTAGGCAGAGCGCGGAGATCCTTTTTCGAATTCGAATTTATTCGAAAATAATACCAGAACCCGTACGGCGCAAACAATAAGCCCGGCAGCGCTTCGAGCCGCGGTGCGCTCTCCGCAAAATTCCGCGCACATTGAAGAGCACAGATGGACGAACCGTCCGTGCGTTGCACAGAAGCGAGCGAGCGAGCGAGCGCGTGCATATTTCCCTAAATGCGTATCTCTTATTCAAATTGCATGGAAAATTCGGTACGTCCGGCCCGGCACAATTTATGGACGGGCCGCACTTTGCGGCGTGTCACGGCCGCTAGCCTGCGCCATTGGTAGCTGTAATTGGGATTTATGGGTGCGCACGGTCCTTTATGGTGGCCATGGTGCCTGTGCCGCGTCGGCTATATACCTGTATTTGTTTCTGCGCGCGTAAATAAAGTGGAATGCCCGCTGGAGGGACGGAGACGGTGAGAAAAAGAGAAAGACGGCGGGAAGAGTGAATGATGCAGAGGGAAACGGAACAAGGTATGTACGAAGAAAGTGAGAGAGTAAGAGGGACGAGAGGGTGAGAACAAAGTGGAAAGCAGGGAGAGAAATCGTACACAACGGGGCACTTGCTGTTGCTCCAGCCCCGTGCTTCCCACGATCGGCGTCCATTTTAAACCTGTGTACGCATTGTGCTGCCAAACCTAATCGATTTATCGTCTATGATTCCTGGCCATTGTATTTTCTCTTTCTGTAATCACTCTCGCGTCATTTTCCCTGTTATAATAATGCCTGCCGGGGGATGATGGATGTTTACCACGTTCACGGTAGTCGTTGATATGAGTTATGATCAGAAAACCTTTATGCGACTTGACATTTTTATGAACCCAATTAAAGAAACGGAGAAATCTAAATAGAAATTTGTTTCTGCTGTTGGGTGTTATTGATGGGGGCTCTGCTTCCGATGTTTCGTGTATCTTTGCATGTTGAGTAGGTTTCTTGTAGTATCACTGAAAGTGATTTTAGCGGGAGTAACCCAGAAAATCGGGCCTCTTGCAACGAAAATTAGCGATTGGTTGATTTGGGTCACGTGATTCGCGAGGGGGCGTGGGATAGACCTCAAGTAGCGATCGCGCCTATAATTTGTTTTGTATCGATTCAAATGTTTGCATACGAATAAAATTTTATGGCAAAAAAGCCGTCTTCATTCAAAGCCTAGTCGGAACAGTTGCTTCTGGGCCTTTCAGTGAGACGAATCGTACTGGGATACAAGTCGTGCAGTTTTTTCTGAATTCTCACGTTTTCTCATAAACGCGTAATGCGATAATGATATTACTATAATTTGTGCCTCAGTTGCTGTATATATATATATAATAAATTACGACAGATTTCAAATACTGTAGACATTGATTTAATTATGAGTTAGAGCTGTACGGATTCTAAGGAAAATGACAATGTTTCTCATATTAAAGATGAACAAATAACACCTAATAAAAATTACCTGATAAAGATTTTAGTTCCAATAATTATATCTTCGTGTAATAATGTGAATTTGATTATCATTTTTTAAGAAAAGTAGTAAAATTGAGTGCTGAAAATTTCATTGAGAATTTGGTCATTTTATTTGCAACGATCTGGTATTTGATATTTGTGAGTTAGAAATTTATATATCGTGTCTCTTGGACATTAAAAAGCATCAGACTTTGTTCACAGCAACAGGAAGATTTTCGGGGTAGTTTTATTATTTTGAGAAATGACTTTCTTATTAATGTCAACTTTCCAATTACATTCTGACAAAGTTGCAAATTTTTCTGAATTTCTAAAATATCACGCTTTCTTTATTAGATCATTTCTGCGATAATTTATGAGGGAAATGAATATAAAACGTGTAACAATTGATTATGTTTGTAACAGTGTTTAATGTGATTAAGATACTTAATTGCAATAATATCTATACTGTACAATATCGAATATAGTGTAAATCAGGATATTAAATTAATAGCTATTATTAACCCCGTTAGATATAGAGGTGAGATAGATAACCTTATTAGATATTCACATATATATGTATATGTATATAGGTGTGATAGATATCGCTAGAGATAGATATTGATAGATATCTCATGTTTGGTAAATGTTACCTGAAACTATTCCAGTCTAATGAAATACTATAATAGAACAGATTACATTCACGGAATTATGCGAAAGAAATGACGCTTCGTTGTGTTATATTTAATTGTTAGAACGTAATGGTTGTTTCACTTTTAGCAGGATATTTAGAAATATATAATTTTTCTGAACAATAATTACTAAATAAAGAAATGCACTTTGTAATTAATTTCTAAGATACATGCACTTGAAAGGATTTATAATATAGTTGGCATAAATTGGCATAATTAAAGTGTTATAACATACTATTCAATAATTATATATCATGAATAATTAATTAAATCGTGTGGTAATATTCTTAAGTTAATAATATTAATACTGTATTAATACTGTATTGGTATGAATTAACAATAACAAACTGGTTAATAATTTGTAAATATAAAAAAGAGGGATTGCGAATTTACTCGATCAAGGAAAGATTTATGACTTTAGTTGCTCAGTGGGAGTACGTCTGTTTACTTCTGATCGAAAATTTAGTTAAGGTTAGGGAGTGTAGCTTACTAGTGGTGTGATATTTTCACAACCTCAATAACTTTCCCATGTGAGTTATATGTATGCCACGGGACTATTTCACAACTATCAAATGTAATTTAGAATTTACACTCCACAATTTGGCATGAAAACCAGTGAAGTTTCCTTGTCCGGTACTAGTCGAAGTTGTATAACGCTGTGAGGTAGTTTGAGAACATTTTATAGTTTTTTATGTTACTCGCTCACCGAAGTGTGACAAATTATGTCATTATAAGTGTCATATCAGTGATGTAACATGACGTTACATGACATGCATCATTTTGGTAATTATCATAGAACTATATAGAAGCGAAAGACAATTTTAAACACGTTCAATTTTTTGATCATTCATCATTCACCTTATTTTCATATTCTAAATCTAACAGCTTCAAACTGTATATGCAAATCAGTAACTCCCGCCTCATTTCATCCAGATTCCGACAACATCGCTATCTAACCCCTTAATCTACTTTATCTCAAATAACCGAAGCCCTAAGTGTATACAATGTTAACCACGTAGATGGTAATATTCTCAACGCTATTTATAGTAAACAAGCAAAGTTACATACTTTGTGCAATAATATCTACCCACGTGTCTGCACACCATAACAAATACCAAAAACAGAAAATCGCAAGAAGACGACGAGGGACAACAAAGTGCAAGTTTGTGTGACTTTGATATTCCCAACACTGTCCACAGAGTTAGCTTCTTTCTTTACAAATCTCTAAACATCAACATGTCATTAAAATATGCATCGAATCTGTGTGAGTTGGCGATCAGATTATCCAAATTAAACGCGCTTAAGAACATAATTCGTCTTCCTCCGTGCGATAATCTCTACATACACGTTTAAAGTAAATAGCAGAAATCGTAAAAGAGAAAAGAGACGAAGAACGACGAAGGCGAGGGCGCGTGATTGGTTGATCAGCTGAATACGAGTCGAAAGGAGGAAATAACGTTTCCTCCTCCTCCGGAGTGCACAGCATCGCCGGTGGGTGATAAAGTTTGCGGTGACGCACCAGGATTCGTCGCGACGGTTCGCGTACGCTTTCGAAGCATTGAGCTTCCACGCGGGAAACTCGCTCCGCTCCCATGCAGCCTCTACTCGAAATATAGCTATGTTTGATTTAGCGCGGAATGTGGCCTGCGGCTAGTGCTACCCAACCTCTTTCAAATTACGTTTACATAAATGACTAACAGTTACCAACAAGCCGAGGATACAACAAACAAGCCGGGTCCGGGGCTGCTGGGCTTCGCTTGGTCTACCGTGGCCTAAGTAAAAACTCGTTAATTAATTAACCTCTCCCTTTCTGTGCAAGCTTTGTGAGCAAACACAGAGATGTACAGGCGCTCGCGCACGCGGACGGAGAAGCAGCTACAGCGCGAGCACACTCTCTCCCCCTGACCAAGGGAGAGATGATGTAGCGGGCGCGTCCTGCTAAACTCCCAGGATGTCCAGGCTCAAGAGGCCCGTCGGCATGTTGCGGTAACCTGAGCGGACTACTGCGCTGCTATTCTCTGGGTCTGCAAGTCGTAGCAGTTGTTCCGACGTTGCTGCCCCTTCGGCCAATCCTCTCCCCTGTTCCCTGCCCCCCGTTATCCTTAAACCCACAGCCAGCATATACATTATGTTCTCTCTAAGCAAAACATACCTGGCAGCGTTTGCCCTCAGATTCGACTTTGGCTGGCTACGACTGCTGCCCACCGTTGCTCGCCGTTGCTTCGGGAATTACGCGCCGGATTGTCAAAAGCCACGCAAAGTTCCTCTGGCCCACGCGGGGGAGCTGCCTCTCTCGGATTGATATTCGTAATGTCAGATAGCCGCGGGGCTGAACGACTCTGCGAATGAAATATTTCAGGGTCTGATTTACTTTGATCTACCCTCGATGCTTACCTGTTACGCAATTGCATTTGACGTTTCAGATTTTTTCAGGTGGAAGACGCGGCTCGATTTCTTCGATCGCTTCGCAAGTTTTTAGTTAGGTAGCACGTAGACGCGGTAAGATTTTGTCGAGTATCATCGAGATACATATGCCGATGACAATTCCTCTATGGGATTACTAATAGTTTCAATTTTTCTCCTTTATTTTCAGGAAAAGAATATTTAATCATATGCATGATATTGTATAATGTAGACATCGACGAACGTCTATCGAGCAGTATTGAAATATGCATATGTAATGACATCAATTCCACTAGTGGGTGAACCGAGTCCTAAAATTTTAGTTTTATCGAAAGAAAATTGGAATATTTAATTTCATAAATTGTCAAGCAATATTAAGTTATTGTTCGTTAGTTACGCTAATAATTTTATAAATTTTTATTTTCATTTTTAAAGCTTTCCTAAATGCTTTTCTAAAGTAATTAACTTTGGATATAATCGACCCAATTTTGTCTATGGGATCCAAATATACGTTTTACGATTATTAGTGTAACGAGCTTTCGATACTTGACAAGTATTTATAATTAAGTATTAGAGCAGAATGTAGTTTATGAATATTGGACTAGACGGTACAGTTTGTTATCGTTATTATCGTTTGTTATATCGTTCCCATTGTTGAAATTTACGACAGAGTCGCCGAAATGTTGCCGATTTTATGTCAAAACGTTTTAATTTTATGTTCAGTACCTGCTTAACTGTAATTAAATTTCGTAAATTTAACACTTGTAGTTTACAGTTGAAAGTTATAACTTTATACTCGTACATTATGTCTATAACAATATTTTCTTTCTAGAAATGACAAAATTCAACGATGTAAATTAGCTAAGAAGAAATTTTAACGTAGTAATGCAATATTTTAGTAAAATGTTCGAAATATGTACTTTGAAATGGTTCATATTTTTGTTTCATACGTAATAAATTCACTCTTTTACATTTCGAAAATTTTCCGACCCGATCAACCAGCATCTCATGCATATTTTTTGAAACCATGGACTTTATTTCGAAAAGAAAGGAACATTTTTCTTTTATTTCGTTTCTCTTGCATGTTTTGGAAAACTTGGGAATTTGGAAATTACGCGATGCGCATAATTTTGTAAAAATACCCAAAATAAAGCACTTGATGTATTGATCCTTTTAGTTAAAATATAAAATTACATAAACATCCGCTTATTAGTAAAAACAATGAACAGTGTCGCCACTAAAATACAAGGAAATCAAATGCAATAAAATTGATACAGAAATGCAACAAAATGAATAGATTTATTATCAAAGACAATCGTAACATTAATATTGCCATGTATCGCTTTCTACGTCTGAAATTAAATTATTATAAAAAAGTTCCACTTGTGCGTTTATACTTACGTTATGTGAAAGATCCCAAAGAAATCGAATAAAAAGTATGCACGTGAGTAAGAATCTTCGACGTTCAACCTTCCATTTTATCGCGATATGCACACGTGTCGTGTCGTTCGGTTAAACAGTCACGTGCAATTAATGTCACGAGCATTACATTAATTAAACAGTTAATTAAGCTTCGGAGCAAAATACACAATCAACACTAAACAGTCGCAGAAGCTATTTCGGAGTGTAGCCTTGATTTCGCCACGCGTGCGGCGAATCGGGTCGGCGAAACAAGTCCTCGACGATTCTTTCAGCGAATTGAATTGTATTTAAAGGCAGACGCGTATTCATGGCCGAATCTTTTTCTCTTTCGTGCGTAACACACAGGGTATTCCCACGGCACGTTTACATTACCATCGCCGTTGTATTTATTGAAACAGGGTACGATATGCCACGTTATTTTATACGGGTAGAACAATTCCCCGAGGTGGTACATTATGCAAATCATGCAAATTGAGAAGCTCGAAATATTTAGCGAATCAAATAGAGAGTTTACGTTGCATCGATTAACCGTGCATCCGTGGATCATATTTACGGTAAATTTCCGGCGTGTTTAAAACACCGGTGACCCCGGCTATTCGAACCCATCGAATCGACCTAATAAATCGAAGATCCACTTAACACATTGACGTTTTTTCGATTGGTTCTTTTCAAGTGGACTCTCAGTGTTAATTCGATACTTGAAGTTTCGAGGTTTGTTTGGATCCTGATGTCAAAATATAACATGATTCACCTCAGTGATCCACTTAATTAAGGATTAAAGTATACTGTTCTCATTTGATACAGGTACTCGTCAGTGGACCATTTTTGGATTTATAATGACGCAACTAATTTCTTTTCTTTTATAGACATTTATATTTTTAACTGATACTGCGAGCAAAGTAAAAATACACGAATTAAAAGTGAATCTAACAATAAAAAATCTATTAACTCCTTAAATGGACTTTAATTTTAACTTAATAGTTGGAATTTGTTTTAGTCACACTGGATTACATTGATTCTTTAAATCACGCTATCAGGATGTAGTACAGTCATTAATTTAAAACTAAATGGGATTGCAATGACTTCCATGATCCACTTAAGGATTACAATATTCTCGTGTTTAATATATTCATTCATCACTGAGCCATTTTAGCACCTTGATGGATCTTAGGATCTGTAATAGAAGAATTAGATCTTCTTTACGGATATTTGTATTTTTGATATCGATTCATTTCAACACGTTATTTTAGGACATCTACAATGAAAGAATCAATCTCTGTCCGTAAATATTTACATTTCTAGTCGATGTCACGAATAATGTAAAATACACGAATTATATCTGAAGTATATAACACGTTCAACATATCGACGATATCGGACGTTTGTTCGATTAAGCAGATCGATCGACGTTCGCGAGAATACCGACAAATATCTGGAAAAATATTCTCGATGTTCTTTCCTTATTTTCACCTCGTGTTCGCGTAGTTTCGTAAAATTAACCACCGCGCGAGACAACGCGAACCGTGACGCGTTGCACTTGGTAAAAATTGCCAGGCGACCGATTCCCGGAGCGCGTTATTTTTCCTGGCGGCGCGCGGGAAAACGCTCGCACACCAGCGCAAACGCATATCGGGCGTACGTACGATGCCTACAGAGAGAGAGCCAGCCGTCCATCCGTCAGTTCGCCCGAGTGTTTATTCAGAACGACGCGGAATATGGAGAGAGAGAGAGTGAGAGAGAGAGAGGGTTGGTTGGGGCTGTAGGGAGCGAAAGGCCAGCAGTGGAGAGCGCGCGCGCGAGGGAGTGAGAGAGAGAGAGAGTGAGAGAGGAGACGTGGGAGGGAGACGGGGAGTGAGTTAGAGGGTTGCTTGGAACTGCACTCGCCCTTGGGCGTGTAATTACGCGCTTCGTTTCTCGAAAGCCTCCAGGGTCAACGCAAACGCGAACTGCCTAGCCACGTTATAGAGAATACTCTCGCTCTCTCTCTCTCTCTCTCTCTCTCTTCTTCTCTTCTGCTCTCTTTACAATTCCGCCGATTCTTTCCCTCTGCCCCGCCAGTTCTGTCTTCCGTTTGAATGCCTTCTCCTTGTCTCCCGGTGCCCCCGCTGTTCCCAGCACGAGCTTTGCAATCGTCGTCGGTCGAAACCAGCCCCCCTTCGGCCCTTTCACTTTCCTCCAGTTTCCTTAATCCTTTCTACTTTGACGCGAATCGGCAGAACCGAAGGTCGAGATTGATTGTTGCGAATGTTTACGAGCGCGAATAGGCACGCTGATGTTGCGAACTGAGATGTCTCCTTTTGTACTAGAATTGCTCTGTCGGTGAGTGAGATGTCTCGTTCAATATTTGGCGATAGTACTTGCATTATCGTACGTAAATAATTGAATGATTATTGTATGTATACACACACACACACACACACACACACACACACACACACACACACACAATATTAATATTAATATATATATACAATAATATATCTATATACTATATATTATTATAATATATATAATATATATATATTATGTTATTATACATATATATATATATATATATATTAGTAGTTATTGGTGATATATATTTATGCAATAATTTTGTTACGATTCCATTAGTTACGATCGACTGTTCAATTTCTGCATTTTTTCAGTTTCATATTCATTTTAAATAGCTGATGCCATTAAAATCAATATAGTTAGAATATTTCAATCGTTGTAAAATTTCAACACTGAAACGTTTCAACCATTTAATTATTTTTCTCCCTGTCGATCTATTAATTATTATCTATTATCTAATTCATATATATATAATTAATATCTAGCAATACATGTTAAAATTGAAGAAATTCATCTAAATTATAATTTATATTACAATAATTTCAATGTACAATTTACAAAACAACAAATTTGCATTGTCGAAACTAGTTATTATAAAAAATGCAGGTTGTCAAGTTCCGTATTTCCGTTACTGTACAGAGTATATTATGCAAGTGACACAAGTCGTAATTTTTTTTTTTGGTTAAAATTAGGAAGAAATATCAGAGAACAATCTTTTCGCAGTTACACTTTGATGTATGTGTATTTTGTAATTGTTTTTTTTTTTTAATGGAAATGTACAGTCGTTCTCACATTGATCGAAAGCTGTGTACGCTCTACGTAAAAAGAAAATATCAAAAAACATGATCGACATTTAATTTGGAAGATATTTTAATTTACTTATCATATGAAAAACACGAGAAATGAAACATAAAAATGACAGAGCGAGTCACTTCTTGCTATTTCTTTTGAAGAATAAGTTTTACAAAATTCAAGTTAAATCGATCGAGTATTGACCGTGTTATCTTAAATCCCTCTGAATGTCTAGCCTATATTAGAGTGAATCCTAATCAAAGTGGACACATGTTACAATATATTAAATAAATATATCAAAAGTGCATTTTTTTCAATATTAAACTATTCAGACTTTTGATGATTTGAAGTGCTCAAAGGGTTAACTTAGAACGCGGAGACGATTCGATCCACGTTCGAATTCATGTTCAGACAAACAGAGGTGTATTTGCATTTGTCGAATGACTCACGCTTGTTAAAGAAATTTTAAAAATAGACGTGAATTCTTAGCAAATCCATGATTAGCAATTCGTTCCAATCGCACGACTCGGCCTCTACAACTATACCCTGTAAATGCAGAAACGTATTGAAAAATTCGCTCGGCGAATCTGTCCGCGAATGTGTGCTTCAGCCGTCGTGCGTCGTTCCGCCGAGGCGAAAGAGGGTGAAATTTAGCGAATAAAAAGGAGTAAAACGCGCGGAAGCAAGCGGAGCCACCCGGAATGGGTGCTTTAGAATTTTAGGCTTTCTCGGCCAACTGAACTTGTTGCAGCAGTTTTTAATTATCGGAAGTAACACGGAGAGGAGCGAAACGGGGGCGCAGAGGCCCGTGTTTTAACCCCCGTGAAATTGTTGCCGCGGCGTTGCTCATTGTTTTCGCCCAGCCAGTTTCGTTTTTCTTTTTTTCTTTTTTTTTTTTTTTATTTGACCGGGCAGCGGGCTGCAGACGATACGGGAACGGTGTGTTTTGTCCTGAGTAATGAAATCAGACGGGGCCACCTTTCAAAGTGAAATTGAAATCGCGGAAAAGGAACTCGTCCCGCGCTGTGTATCGCGGGATATCATTGCCGTTATTTTTCGCGTGCCGTCGCGTGGAATCGCAATTTTTTCCAGACGCTACCGGCGGACGGAGAGAGGAAACGGGGAGAAACACACGCTCCACGGCGGACAAGTTAAACTATTTGAAAAAGTCTCTGTCTCTGTTCGTTCCTTTTAACGGGTCCTCGATATCCCTCCGGTCGCGTCCGGCTTTTGAACAAACACAGTCGAACGAGCAGTACCGCTGCGCTCGTGCACGTGCACGCGCGTTGTGTGTGTGTGTGCACGTTCTACTGAAAGTCACCAAGGCGAAAAAAACATCGCGTACGCGTAATCGACGATCGCGGAGCGTAGCTGCAAACGCTGCAAAACAGTCGCTTTTATTTCCATTTTTCTGCAGCGACACGCGTTAAGCCATCAGAAGGAATACACAGGCCAGGTGAAAATGTCTTTGTACGCTGCGTTACACAGCCGGCGGCTGTTGAATTTGGAGACAATGTTCGATATTTTACATACTTTTCAGCGAAATTTGGCAGTCCGAAAGAAATTTGTTGTTGATTGTCGAGAAGCGCTGTTAATCACTTTTCATTGATCCAACGTCATGTTGACGCAACGTCTGATTCGCTCGTTTGCAATTCTTTTCTATTCTGTCAAATTTGATATTATATCACAAAAGGAAATTTTCGATGCATTCAATGTTTTTTCATTGTTCTAGGTTCTGTAATATCGTGAAATTTTGAGAAATTGAAATATTCTGTACCATACCATACCGTATATGTTATTAAAATACGAGTTAAATTGGGATTTTGTTGACAAAATTTAGTTATTACTCCTTTTAAGAGTTTATACTACACTATGAGGAATGAAGTACCCGGAGGTGTGAATTATGACTGAAATGCGAGCGTAATCACGTCTTGAATGTATACAGATTATACTGGGAACGATATATGCTGCAGTGAAAGCAAATGGGAGAAACACAGACTATTAACGTGTGCAATTATTAAAAGGTATCGAAATGAATTTCATTTAGAGCCTTCAGTTTTACTGAAAACTTCGATCGAATCTAATCTAATGATCGGGAGTTGTAAAATTTTAAGGAAATAAATAATGTATTCGTCGTTTAATAATCAAGTTTAAAAGACATAAGAAAACGATAGGTTTTCAATCAAAAAAGATTGTATCGCATTTAATAAGATTTTTTTAGAATGACCGTATGCATTAAAGAAAAAAAAGAAAAAACGAGACGAGTTAGATGAATTTCAATATTTCTCGGTCGATATCGTTCGATGTATCATTGAAACATTTCAACAATAAAGTGCTCTTTTTGTAACTCCATTTATCTAGACATTTGCCCGAACGAAATTTTAGTTAGTGTCCAATTAACCAAATTCCTGCCGATTGAATCCACTCATCTGAATGTGAATTTCCCATTATTCCAGCGAGAAATCATATAGAGCGGGGGAAAATCAGTACACTTCTATCGTACGAACTGTTTGTCCTGTTCGACAAGTTCGGATAAATGGAGTTTTACTGCACAATCAACACTCGATGTAATAATATTGCTTTCGTTATTCCATGCGTATAGTCGTGTCGTTTAGAATTTCATTTCGCATCTCGAAGCTACGATATTGTTACTGTGAAATTAAAGAAAACTACGCGATATATTTTAATATATGTATGTGAAGCTATAGTTCTGCTATAATAGAGAATAAAAATAATTTTTAGTGTACAAAATTGAGTTGTTTCCAATATATAATTTGATGCAAAAGTCACTCTTAGTTTTTTTTTTCAATTGAATTACAAAGAAACTTATAATTTTACAAAATGAAGTTATACTTGAGATTGTACACAACTATCGTACATATAATAGGCTGCTTTGTGCACATTCATACTTTTGATAATATTATTGAGAAAAAATTCTGGCTGTAATAAAACACCGTTTTGTGTTATAGAAAGCATCACATTTCAAATATTTTATGGATTATGCACATTCTGTGTAATTTTGTATTTGAAGCTTTTCTATAAGTGTACAAAAATTCATAGTTTAGTGTGTCATTAAAATTGGTATCTTACAAGAAACATATCTCATTCTAATAAATTAGATACTAAATATATTTCTACACCTCAGGCTTCGTACAAAAGCAATTTTTCAATAATCAGAAAACTATTTCTTATACGCAATTTACTATATTGAAGAGTTTACTATGATGGTTTTTATGACTAGTTTTTCGTCGAAAGGGAGGTATTTTCGTCTGTGATCAAGTACACGTCGAATATATAATATTATACTGGCAAATTGTTTCAAGAACATGGCAAATTACGTTGCTGTGTTCATATTTATACTGAAGTTCATTGTTCCAAACTGTTGGAGTATTGTACAGTTTAGAAGGTACTGTTACTAACATAGTTCAACCACAGACTGCGTAAGCAACAGGCACATAATCATTGTTGCGTTATACAATAGAAGAGAAACTTAAACAAACACCACTCGTACACTGTGTTTGTACGTGAAAATAAGTTTCATAGTCTTTATAAATTTACGTATCTTTATAACGAATTGGTGAATTTAAATTTCCAGGCAAATATACAGTTTTCTGTTGTATGCTACTTGTTTCCCAGCGTTTGCATTTGAAATTTTATTTCTCTCTTGAACTTTCCATAAATGATACTATTTTATGTTTTAGAGTAATTACTTGTTATATTGAAAAACACGCTATGTGTGATTTAGTTTTAATCTATTATTACACCAAATATCTACTATTTACTTTAAAACATAAATTATTTAATAAAAAAACAAAGCAGTGTCACACGTACTTAAAAACTATTTAAAAATTATTCATTTTGAAACGGTATTTTCATTCAGTTTCTTGATAATGCGAGAAAAATTTCAATCACGTACGATAAACCATTTTCAATTTTCTTTCGTACAGGAATAATCATTTGAAAACAATCTCATTCAGGTGTATAAATATCATAAACGGATGTCACGTAAGATACACGTACGATATGAAACATTGGAACATTTTCTTTCATTCTTGAAATTTTTACGGTTAACGTCTCACGTTTATACAAAATGAATTGCTATGTTTGCAATCTTTCAAGAGATCTGAGCAACTGCAGCTTGAAATTTCTGATACGACGAATGATTTCGATGCTTTACATTCCTCAACTTCTTCCTTCCCAGTATTCCTGTACGTTGCATATTCTTCATTGTTTCAAGGATAAAGTCATGTCTAATGTCTGAATACTCTTTCAAATGAAAAATTTCTTTTCTTCGGTTGGATCAACGTACAAAGATTTCTATACTTTTCTTACAGAGAAACGTGAATAAATTGGAATAAAAAAATCATACGAATGTATTAAAGAAAATTCCTATAATTATAATTAGAATAAGTTTTATTTACTTTATTAAATATATGTGGGACAATCCTAAGATGGATTCATTTGTATATTCTTCTAAACATCCATAAGAAATATTATCAATATTTTGAAAATGATCTACTTTTGACTAACAAATTAATTGAAATGTGGAAATATTGAGCTTTAAACATTTGAAATTGACAGACATTTCTAAAATTCACTATAATTTTACAGTATCTTAAACCTTCATTTAAATATTACAAAGTATTTCCAAAATATTGATATAGTAACATAGCATTGAGTAATAAAAATTATGAAGAGTCTAAAAGTTAAATATTGAATAATCTTTGATATTACTCTTCGAACCTCTAATAAATCAACCAATCATTTTATTACTGATCATAAGACCAAGCACTCAAAGAGTTGAGTGTTTCCAAAATAGTTCAACACGACACATGTACATACACAATTCGTGCCACAGTATGCTATAGATACACATTCGTTATCAATATCATTGCACGGTTATTCAATCTCCCTTATGAAAGAATATCACATCAATCTCCGAGTTACAGTGTTTTCTATCTCACTTATGGGAGGGGGAAGCGTCGTTCGTCAAGATCAGCTTAACCACTGTCTTCTCCCTTTTGTACGCACAGGGGCAAGCGAACTTGGTCCGCATGACCAATTACAGGGAAGAACAAGCTTTCACCGGAATCAATCAATTTCTCGATGTGGCGTAAACCGAGCGAGTGGCTTCTGCAGACGCTCGGTGCCAGCCTGGCACCTTCCTCTCCCTCTAATACCCCGATAAGCTGCTTACTATGGATCAGGAGTGATCTTCGACGTTGTATCGCGAGCAATATGTTAAGCGTTAGGCGTCTTGCTTTTATTATCTTCCGTTTACGCCAGCGGGAAGAAATGAAATTTTCAGCGAGATGCCGACGATTCGTCTTGCGGGATTAAAAAGCTCTTTAATTTCCCTAGCGGGAGCCGGCGCCGCGTTGCCCCGCCTCTTCTTCGGGGTAGGTAACAGGGTAGGAATGGGATCAAGTCCAGCGTGTACTCCGTGTCAAGTTCGATATATGAATTTCGTCTCCTGGATATTTCGAGAGTAAAAACGAGCATCACTTGCTCTCTGTTCTTTTTACATAAACTGATTTCGAGTCTTACGAGTGAGTCAATTACACGCCTCCTCGTGACATTGTTCGTGTAACGCTTGAAAAATCTTGACTTACGGTTTCTCGCACAAGCTTCGCCATTTCGAACTTTGCTAGTGAATGTCATGTAACAGAATGTTCAGAAATGTTTCAGTGAAACAAAAGCTGCAACAAAAATATAACGTAATAGTAATGTAAAGCTATGCATATATGTCCAATGTGTCAAAGTATTATTGTGAATCGAATTTCACATCAACTTTGTCAAACTTCTTCACACGAAGTTTTCATTTTCTGCAATCGATTCATTTCCTGTAAATACTTGTGCATTGTAAATTTTTGCTTTTGAAAATAATGAATGTTTCTTCATAAGTATAAGATCCAGCAACATAGCTGAAGAGGAGATTAATCCATCGTTGAAATTGTTCGTACTTATCGTATTTGTCACACTTGATATTTTTGTTTCACCGGTAGAACACAACTGGTTTCGCAAAGTTTGAACCACAAACTTCAGAACAACCTGCATTATAATAATCGATTATGCTAATTATTTATCACCCCTGACAAGAAGCTTTCAATCACACTCGGTGTTACAAAATTCGCTGTTGTTTGCTGAAAACGCGCGTATTTTATAGTTATGAAATATTATTCTACGTTGTTGAGAGAGTAAAGAAAGTTCAACATAAAACGAGCAACGGCAATTTGTCAGAAATTATTACAAACAAGTAAATAATCGAAATATTAAGTGGATATTACAAGATTACTCTCGTTTACAATATTCACTATACCATTTGTTTAAATATTTCATCCAAGACATCGCCAGATTTCACTCATCAGTCAAACCCATGAAAACTAATTGCCAATGTCTAATTTCTCAGCTGATCATTTATGGCAATTATCTGTTATCCACCCCATAGTGTTTCATAAAGATAAATATTCCGAAGCTGTTAAACAGAGGAGGAATATCTCGAGGTGAGGAGGAGAAAAAGGAAAAAAAGAAACGTAGCCTCTAATTACGAATTTATGCGAAGCTCTAGTCGGTCGGGGTGCTCATATATATTTGAACCGTCGGTGATCCGAAGAAACGAGCAGTGACGTAGCGTCTGCATAATTCATGGTAGCCGTGGGCGGGTAAAGGAAAAAAAGTTTCTAAAGAACCGAGCGTTTCGGTGATTAGCATGTCAGAGGGGCCTGGCCGGCCGGTCCGTGTCTTCATCGGGAATTCTGTTTAATTCGGGCGCATTAGCTCGGCCTTTCGGAAAAGTGTAACGTGACTATCCGATGTAGACGCGCGAGTTACCGAGGATTTTGCGAGACAACGACGAAACGGATTCGTAAGACGGCGCGGTGCAACCTTGGAAGATGTTAGAAATAAGATCCAATAGCTCACGAGTAGCTTTCCGGGAAAGGACTCGAAACTTTCTCCAGTGCCCAACAATTGTCGCCTGTTTTAACGTAGCGAAAGCTAGGCCTAGGACCTGGGAACGTTTATTCTAGCTTTCCAGGTACTGGCACTTGAAATATTCTAGGGTATGACTGCGTTTGTGTGCATGTGTGTGTGAACGACGAATGTTTCGTGCGGATGATCAAGAGAAGAATTAGGCAGAGAGTTGTGAGTCGTGAGAGCGAAAGGACTGAGAGATAGCGAGAATCAGTGAGATCTAGCGAGTTCAGTGTGTAGTCGTGTGAAGAAAACCTAGCGAGCATATCTAGATTATAGCGATAATTTTAATTTTCAAATCATCTTAAGTAAACTCTTACCTTCAACTTACAATAAACATCATCGTTATTCTAAACAAAAATTCCTAAAAATTGGGATCTCAACCAAAATCCTACAATATTTGAGGTAGTCTGACTTTTGTTGCGTCATTTTTACAATTTCTCTTTGATTTCTTCTGATTAGAATGAAATGTTACAGATTTTCGTTTTTCTATTGTCATAACTTAACGCGAATTTATATTCTTCGATTTCTTCAGTTTCTGTTCTTTTATTGTTGTTTGCTTCTTTTTTTTTGTCCCACGTTATACTAAAATTATTAATATTATTATTATCATTAACTTGACATGACAAATGATAAAGAAGACTGAAAAACAATTGGCAATACTTCTTTTAATTCAGAGAATCCTCGAGCATTGCAGATTGACGATTTTTAGAAGTTTTTGAGTTGATGAAGCACGTTGCTCTCTTTCAACTCTAATTCTTTTTAGCCAAACTATATTTTTTAGTATTAAAAGATGTTATATTGCAAAATATAACATGTATATTTTTTTAAATGTATTCTTTGTTTGCTAAAATTGTAATGTGTATGAATGTAAAAATAATTTGATAATAATTCATAACTATCATTTGTAAATGTACTATTCTTTTTCAGAAAGTAATAAAGTGTCAAATAGCTTCAATCCTAAAGATAAATATATTAAAATATAATTTATTTACATCGATATAAATATTATTTAATATATTTAATATATCAAATTATCATATTTATCTATAACGATATACAACTATATAATTTTATTATATCTCTATTTCTCATTTAATATACATTGATTACAATCTCCATTTAATACCATTCAATACAAAAAAAAATCAAGAGAATTATGCTTAGCGTGTACAGAAATTATGGTAACCTTAAATCGAAATGTATAGTGTAACAATTACAAATATTATTTTCTGAAATTAATTTATACTACTTCATTGTATGAGGCACACATATTAATGTACACTACTTCAACAAATAAAATAAAAAGAAATAAGTCCCTCGTTTAGTAAATTATTATTTGCAAAACAAAGTTGAAAGATTTTCTACAACAAAATTGACCAGTTTGATTTTTAAGGAGCTCGTGCATGTGCCAAACCCCTGCAATCCTTCTCAATTAACGCGATCTCGCTCAACCCTAAAGCTCTACAATTGCAGTAGGATCCAGATAATTCGCAGCCAGTCGGAGCAACCTTCGAAACGAAAGCGCCTCCTTCTTTGCTCTCCCGTGCTACAAGTTTCACCGGGTCTATCAGAAATTCATTAAAACCCGAGGACCACGGGGCAACCTATCGCCTCGTCCTTGCCTTTAAACAGCAAACTTTATTTTCCTCGTGCACTTAAACGCGGCGCGAGGGGGGCAATCAATAATTTTCCACATAATAGAGAAACATCTTCCCCAGTTATCGGCCCGTGTCGTTTCAAACGAATCTAGAATGACGCATGAATAAAGAGCGTGGCCCCTTCAACTTCACGAAGTAGTTCGACGTCTACTTTAAAAACTGGTAACGGAGGGGGGCCGCATTGGTAAAAAGTGCGCATTCAAGTAGTAACGGAACTCCTTCAGTACTCGGCTTTTCCTTCCTCTCTTTTTCTCTTCTCCTCTTCCTCTTTTCTTTTCCCTTCTTCCTTTCGTCCGTTTTTTTTTTCTTTTTTTTCAACCAGGCGAAAAATTTTCGAAGTAGGACGAATGAGCGGGAGAGGCTCGACGGGCAGAAGGGAGGGAGGGGGAGGTCCAGCATTTTCTCAAAGGCGCCCCGGTTGTTAAGGTTTTAAGTATGCAACGAGTAATCTGGCTGGTGCCTCGGACTTTTGGCTTCTCAGCGAGCGGCGACTTCGTTACAACCACCGCGGCAGGAACAAAAGCTGTTTCTCTTGTATTAAGTTTGTCGGTTCCGCAGTAAAACTGTTAGTTTACGCGGCTACTTTATTAATTAACGGAGAAGTCCGAGGTTATAGAGAATGGCGTCGGTGTTCTCGGTACGCCCCGTTTATGCGCCCCGACCTTTGCCCTCTCGTTGTCTCGTTGCTAATCGACGTAGAAAACCTCGCGCGTTAAACTGTCGAGGATTCTTTTACTCTCGTCCCTTCTCGCGTTTTCGTCGGTTAAAGGAGCGGAAGATCCGACGCTCGTCGAAAGTTTTTCGACACAATGGCATCGTTCGTGTTGGGAAATTTTAATGAGCCGAGGGTACGAAACTGGATAAATACGGTATCAGCGTTGGAAGATAAAATGTAGTAATTTGTGATAATGAATCTCCACAGAGATTTGGTATATTTTATTTCAAAAGTAAGCATATTTTATCTTGTTTCTAAATTGAACGCATCATTTGCAAGTAACCTAGTTGAATCAATTCGTCTCCAACAATTACGAATCTATCGATTCGAGCGAGATAATGTATTTCTTAAATATTTTGTTCAAACAATGTCCAACACAACAAGATACAAAAGATTTAGAATGTTCAAAGGCAGTTTTCTATGGACTTATTTTTGGTGTTGATTCGATGTATCTTTGCTTGCAATAATATTCAAATTAACAACTTGAAATATTGGTCAGTGACATCAATTTTTCTAAATATGTATTGTAAACATAAATGAATTAAATATTATAAAAAGTCTTCTACTTCCGGTATTTTATATATTTCGTAGAATTTTGGAATTTTGAATCTTCCAAAAGTGCTATAAATATTTAAAAAAGATACATGATCGATAAGTTACAAATATTTGAAACAGAAGAAGGATCTACTAACTTAATTAAATCATTTTTGAAGTATTAACAATGTTCGTTACATTCATTCCAAAAAAAGATATAATTATCGTAGATTATTATATCTGTAATTATTACACGTGCAAATAAAATTTATTCTGATTACATTTATAATAACAGTACCAATGCAAATTTCGTGATTTTCTGTTCGTTATTATTTATGTTTCTCGATAAACGAACACAAGAAACACGATCGTGTTTAAAATTCTTAAACGCGCAAAGTCTAAATATATACTAAATATACAAAATCCAAAACTTTTTTTGCGTACTCAGAACTACAGAAATTCATACGAACTAAATGCGAAAACCTTTTTAAAGCAACAGAAGGAACCGGTTCGATCTATCGTTTACTCGGCCCGAGTGACTAGATTTACGAGTGAAACTTGCCGTTCTATGGCAGAACCGAGCACTTACGGGGGATCTCCACCGCAAGAATGCTGGCTGGCTGTCCTTTCCTACCCTCCTAAATATCATAGGGGTGCGTTACATAGCGACGGTATCGGCGTACCAACAAGCGGCAAGCTGCTGCTGATGCTGCTACCGCCACAGCTTGTTTTTCGATGTGCTTTCATTACGCGTGCCGTGGCTGCTCTCGCGATTAAACCACTGAGTTATGCACGCGTGCATTTATACGCTGCTGTCACTCGGTCATCGCGTCTTTTATCCTCTTTTATTTTTATTTTTATTTATCTAGCGATTTATCTTCGTTTATGCAATACCGAAATTCTCGAAATTACTAAACTTCACTGTTCCAGGTGCTCCGATGAAATGGGATTGAAATCTTTTAATTTTTTCTTTTTAAGAAGAGAAGAAATTTTATGAATTTAAACTAAAGTTTGATATTTTCGTTTTTATTTACTGTACGTTGTAATAAATACTCGTTCCTTGAAACGAAATTGTTGTGGTCATCTTTCGTTCGATACAACTTGAGAGTTAATGTGTGATTAATAATTTCAAAGTATGCGAATATACTTTTTCATTTCAGAAGTATTAATGTTTAAAGCAACTATCCGCAAAGTTTCTTTACGATAGAATTTTACACAATTATACGGTTAATCGAAGTTTCCTTAATAGTTTTTCTTCCTCCTAATAATTAGTTTGACAGAAGTTAACAGCTTACTTATTAAATGTCAAAGTTTAATTCAGGATCAAGAGGGAGCATTGTTTTTCTTAAAGACGTATTCAATTCTATTATGTACTTTTTCCTTCCTTTTGTAGAATACAAATTTTATTAAACAATTCGTTTGTACAATTAACTAGTAACTGAAAATAAGAATATATAATATATATAATATATTGAAAGTCTCGCTTACTTTTAATATTCAGTATTTATCCTAGATAATAAATTGTTTAATTGCGGTTATACTTTGTAATATAATTGTTAATACATATTAACACTAACATTTTGCAGATTCTTTCATATTCATAATATTTATTTTTTAATCTAGCAATATTTGATCTTCTCAGTTTTGAAATATGGTACCTGTTCTAAGAGTTTGAAGGTACATAAACTTTTCATTCTCATCTTCTTTACAAACAATACAATTCTGACTTATCAATATGCTTCTTTACAAACAATACAATTCTGACTTATCAATATGCTTTTTTACAAACAATACAATTCTGACTTATCAATATGCTTCTTTACAAACAATACAATTCTGACTTATCAATATGCTTCTTTACAAACAATACAATTCTGACTTATCAATATGCTTCTTTACAAACAATACAATTCTGACTTATCAATATGCTTCTTTACAAACAATACAATTCTGACTTATCAATATGCTTCTTTACAAACAATACAATTCTGACTTATCAATATGCTTCTTTACAAACAATACAATTCTGACTTATTAACATCAGTATAAAAATTTGCATTGTCAACGACAATCAGAGAGTAAAGAAACGGCTCAATGTCCCCTTAAAACTGGATTGTAAACGCGCATGCCATTTACATTCGACATTACCAGAGATTCAATCTGTCAGTCGAGATACACGATTACCAGTATTAACGGAGAATTGATCCGTGAACTTTTATGATGTTTCGTTAGCAGTTTCCGCGACAAACGATAATCTTGCCCATTGTAACGTGAATATCGTCGTGCTCGCTCGTTACGCGTGTAAAGCGTGATCCAATTAATAAATTACGGAAAATACTGAACGGTTAATAACGCGGCTTCGTAACAGCGGATGACAACGATCAGTGTTGCAACACAGGCAAACCACCAACTCAAAGGAATCCAATTACTAATTTCAACGAAATAGTAACAGCAACGTTGGACGTGGCGAAACCTCAGTCATGGATAGAACAATTCTGATATTCGAGTGGAAAGTTTTTAAGCTTGTTTACAGAACCGCAGGTACACAAGTACATATATACATACATCTGGCAAATTTGAAATATTTAAAGAGAAATAAAAGGATTTCGAACATTTCACAAACATCAATTTAGTTGCTAGTCGCAAAGTTGTACAAAGTTTGAAAAAAATTACTAGGATGTTGTTTATTTTTTAGTCGAAGTCGTACAAATGTGGGAAAAATGACGATGATTTTAACAATTTACAGGTATTAATTTATTGGGTATTTAACAATTTACAGGTTTATTCGTCAATTAAGTTATACAAGTTTTAAAGAAATGACAAAAATGCTTCTTCAGCATTTTCCAGAAATTAATTTATTTTGTAACACATTTTATTCATTTTGTGTTCATATAATAATCACGTATCATGTTTTCACTATTTTAGAAACAATTACTCGAGACCCAAGTGCCAGAAATACTTTGTTCTTTTCTTTCAAGATGTACACAGTGTTTTGTAACCGACTGTATACACATGTATCGTGACAAAGTGATAGTATTACTCACCCTCCGGGCATGTTTGACCAGGTATATTCCCGCTAATGCTTCCACAGCCATTTCCCCCACCCGCCTGCTTCCAAAGTTTCTTCTCCCCGACCGTGCGGAGAGGAGAAAGCTTTTCAATTATTAACCATTCTTTTTTTGGATAAATTATTCGAGAAGAAGCAAACCGAGACCGATTGCCCCGAAAACTCGGCGTAGGAAACTCGGGATACGATATGATAGCGACGTGGAATACCAATGCGCGTATAACGTAGTGCAGGTGTGTAAGCACAATAGGAATCGGCTTCGGAAGATGGAACCGCGAGAAAATAGAACTCTCGGCGATATTGGCGAAGGTAAAAAAGATGGAGGGGATGGAGAGCAAAAGGAAGGCGTGGAAGAAGAGAGAAAAATTGAGAAGTGTTAAGAGAGCAAAATACAAAAGGAAAATGAGAGAGGAGAATAGAATTCTCAAATGAACTCTGAATTTTAGCTCAACGACTTTATGCGTTTAATTTAATTTGAAGCATTGGAAATACTAACGAGATAATAAAAGAGTACGCATTGATACGACGATGCAATTGTTTAAAATTTGTTAAAAATTGCATTGGCAGACAAAGTAATCGTCGACTTAAAGTTGATTCAAACATAGTTATCAAACAAAATTGACAATCCTAGTAGAGTGACTCGTTTGAAAAAGTGAAAACAAAAGGAGAGAAACGAACGGAATTAGGGAGAAAAAAGAAATAGCGCGCGATACAATAGAGAATTATCAAAGAAAAAAAGAAAGAGGGATAACGAAAGACTCAAGGAGCGTAAAAGAAGAGAACAGAAATATCGAAGAGAAGAACTCTAGACGAGCAAGACGCGAGAGAAGATAAAGTAAAAGTGTTAAATAAAAAAAAGAAAAAAGAAGAGAATAAAAGAGAAAAGAAAAGAAGACCAAGAAGGGGCGAAAGAACAGAAAGGAATGGTAGTAGGAATGGTCAAGGGGGAAAATAGAATGGCACTCGAGGTCGTCGATGGTGCGCGTGCAGCTGCGGCGCGTCTCGCCAGAATATTACTCGGAGACTATCGCTAAAATATTGTCGAGAAAATAACAAGGAACGAATGGGAAGAGAAAAAAGAGAAAGAAAAAACCGCAGCGTGCGCGACGAGTTTCCGAATACCGGAAGAAAAATACCGGTATCGGAGACGATAGGCGGAGTACGATCGCGCGGGTTAAGGGTGAAAGAGACGGCGAGGGTGGAGCCTGGGTATACAGGTTTCGACGACGCGTTCTTATTTTCTAAACAAACACGCGCGCGGGCGTATATAGCGACGGGGCGGCCGGTGTTCCCTTCGGTAACGGGGTTTATTTCGAGGATTCGTATAAGTGCGCGGTAGCGAATTGTACGGTTGCGAGTGAAGGTCGGTATCGTGGTCGGCCTGTTTGTTTGTTTGCGATAGAATGGCTGGACACACGCGCGCGTTTGCGCGTGTGCGTGCGTGTGTGTGTGGTGTGTGGAAAACTTTCCGCTATTGGAATTCGAAAACCGGTGTATCGGGTCCAATAATGAATTGTCAACAGATAATGCGGAAAGCGACTTTTCCATTTCGCTTTTCCCGCGAGTTGTTTCCTTTTGTTTCCGTATAACTTTTTTAAAACGTCCGTCGGGGATTGCGTTTGATAGACTTTCGTCCCCGCTCGACGAGTCCCCGCTCGCAAGCGGTGAAACGGTTCCCAGCGACTTATAAAAATATCCTCTGTTCTTGTACATTTCGCAGCAGCGTGCCGGTTGTTCTTCGATCGTGCTTTTTTTCTTTCTTCTTTTTATTTTCATGCATTCGAGATCGGTGGATTTTAAGAGGACACTCCCAACGACGATATTCATTTCTTCCACTTCCAATAGAATTGATAGCAAATTAGATGTGTGTTGAAACGAGAGTTTTATTTCGTTTAATATATATTTTCTACTTTGCGTAGTGTGTATACGTATTTTGAAATAATTTACACGCATACTTCAATTTTTCTATTTATTGTGTGCGATTTGTGATGCTATTTTTGCATTTATTATTCACGTGACAAATTCATTTATATATTTCTTTATTCTTGTGTGATGGAACCAACCGTTTTACAGTGCTATTAATAGAGTGAATTTGTTTCAAGAATTGAAATAATAACGTTGATCTCAATCAACCACATGAACATTATGATTTTGATTGTTGAATAGAAATATTAAATGATAAATCCACCTCGATCAGATGAAACAGATGAAAGCTGCGAAGGGTGAGAAATAGTAGAAAGTTTATTGAAAACTTTTAGCATTTTTTTTAGAAATGGTTCGGATGTTGCGTTTGATGAATCACTGTAGATTCGTTTCATATGGCAATTAAACGTGATTTTTGGCAATTTAAAAAATGTGATTCCTAATTGAAATTCATATAATAGAAATCTACATTTATAGTATTTATACATAGACAGTATGAAAAGTTCCATATCTATGTATATCTAGTACATAGAGAATATGATAGATGGAATGTAATAGAAAAGTAATATTATGTATATATATAGTTATAAATGATTTCATTGAATGCTGAAACTTATTTAAATAATAAATTATCATTTCAAATCACAGTCTCGTCTTCTTATGATGTTAATAAAATTTCAGAATGTTCCTAAAAATCTTTAAATTATTTCAAAATATTCAAGCTTGAATTTTTATGAAATGGTTTACAAATTTAAACAACAAATTACTCATTATTAGAGTATTACCAATTATTAAAAATTTAATATCGAAAAAGGAGTATATATCAAATTAAGAATAAAACACATCTTTTGATACAATAAATAAATTAATTAACTGTAATAAATAATTTTTACTGACCAAACAGATTGAACAGAATGTTAATAATCTTAATATTCAGTAGCACTGTACTTGCACTTATATCCCTCGAAAAAGTTCCTATAATTGTCCCAATTATATCAACTGTAAATACGTAATACTTTCTCGCAATACAAATGTAACATAACATTTTCACATAATCTAATTATCTGAAGTAATAAAATAATTTATCATTATTAATCTAACGAAGAAGAAGATTAAATTTTGCAGTTGCTTACCTTGACATTTGTTATTAGAACGCGGCTGTACATATGCACGTCCGTTTCGTTTTCGAGGCCGCACAAGATGTATCGGTAGCAATCGATCGGATGGAACTTCTCATCTTCCAAGTGGTTTAGAATTTCAAGAGCAGAAACATACGCGATAATACACTCGGAGCTGAAAAGTCATGTTCTAGCTGATATTTTAGAGTGGTATCGAGTGGCGGCACAAATAAAATAATGTGGATGAAAGACTTGTGCGGAAAGAAACAGCACTGAAATGGAAGGTAATACTTAGAAAGGTATTATTTGCGACGAGAAATACAATACTTTGAAAAAAGAAAAAAAAGAGAAACGGAATTGTCTAATGATTCAATTGTAAATTCATTAATAATTCTAATAATTTCTCACCACAACAGGGATTTAATGACATTTAATATTAACGTGAGTTTAATTGAAGGAAACAAATCGTAATTCTGTCTAATTAACAATTAGTGTAACGTGTTGTTCAAATGATAGATTCATGCAACACATATGAATGTGATTTAATTTAAATACCACTTAATTTATAACGAATGCACGATATTGAAATTATTTAACTGCTTTCATTTTTTCGCCATCAACAAATTAAAAAATGTTCATTAATCAAAATTAGAAATTCACGATGAAGTACATTTTCTACAAGCTAACTAAAAATAATATATATTCCAATCCTGATGTATTGATACAATATAATAACCTTAATACCATATAAATTTCTGCTTAGATTATTAGAGCATGTTAAGATTTTTAATAAAATAATGATTTCCTTAAATAATATACGTGCATTTATTTAATATGCATAAATAAACGTATTTACACTTCTTATAGAATTATATTAAAATAATTATTTCATTCAGAAAGAAAATGGTGATCCAAATTTTTTTAGGTAGGTACATGATCCTAATGTATTATTCTTGCATATTAATACAACATACTATCTTAATACCACGTACGATCTTGATAACATTAATTTACTATTCAAATCTATTCTATAATATTTTAATTCCAATCGAAGAACATTGAACAACAAAAACAAATCGTGATCCTCAATAATTATTCAACCGCAATTCTTCCAATTCCCAGAACCAAAAGGAAGTGAAGTATAGAACTGTTATCGCGAAAATTAAATAATCTTTTCAATCGAAGTTAAAGTCCCTTGTTCCTTCACACAAACAACCTGCCCTTCAGTGAGATCGATGCATGGTAAGAACGATGGTCCGAGGCGCAGAGTCACGTTTACACTATATAGAATCGTTACGAATGCAACGTTCAACCGGCTACTGCGCGAGTTGTTGCGCAACGCGAAGAGAAATAAGGCGAAACAGGCGAAGATTGTGCGTCGAGAAGCATCGTCAAACGTACGCAGCCGATGATGGAAATGCCGGACGTCGTACGGGAAAACGCGCGCGCGAGATAAAGGAAGGATCAAGGCTGAAGACCGAGGAGTAAAAAGTTGCAAACTACATCAGCCGGTGACGTACAATGGCTCGGGAACAGAGAGCAACTTACGCAGAGATCAGAAACAAACCCCACTGCAGCGCTAACGGGCGCATTGCGCAAAACCCCCTTTGCCTGCTCTGCTCTCTTTCTCTCTCTGTCTTTCGGCCACTCTCTCTCTTATTCTCCACTAGCGGTTACCACTATACCTTCCTTTCGTCTATTGCACCAACACGGTACACTATAGTACACTGCTATACTACACCCAACTCGTGCCACTTATTCCTCACCAGCATTTGCCACGTACGATCAGACCACCTTGCCTGCTTATACTTGCTTCACTTCGTCGCCATTTGCTTATTTAAAGCCCTCCATTTCCCCCTCTCTATCTTTCGCGAGTGTCGTAATTTCTTTCGTCCTTCTAGAATCCTTCGTTTCTGTTTCCTGCCTTTTTCTCGCTCAATCTAGTTAGCTCTTTGTACTTTGTTGAATATTTTGTACTGAACTGTAACGTCAGTTTGTAACTATGCGTGACACATCACAGTTGTTAAGTTTCCCTCTGTTTCTTCGACTGTCGTAAATTTCTTCGTCCTTGCAGAATTCTTCCTTTCTATCTTCTTGACGTTTCTTCGCTTTCTTCTTTCATCGTCTTCGTTCAGTCCTCCTTGGTTGGACTCCTTTTACATTTCTCGAACATCCTCGAGCATTTTATATTAAACAGCAAAATAGATGTCACGTTTCATAACTCGGCGAACTTTCACTTTCTCTTTCTGTTTTTGCCTGTTGTAATTTTCTCCGTCTCTTTGTTTCTCTTCTTCTTGTTTTCTTGTTTCTTCAATCCAGTTTATCGAGTATTTTTCATCGAACTTTTCACTTTTCCTCTCTAGGAATAGCTTTCGCTATTTTCACAATTTTCTGAGTCTTTCTGGACTCTCTTTTTCTTCTTACATCCCAGTCGCATTCTTTCTACACTTTTCAAACTTTCTTGAGCGTTTTATATTGATATCTCTGTTGTGTATTATAATTGTTAAACTTTTCATATTTCTTCTCTACCATTTGTTCTATCAATTACAATTTCTTCGTCACTGTTACTAGTTTTCTCTGTTCATTCTTCGAATTTTCACAAGTATTTTATATCATACATTATCTGTGATATATTTTATAGTTGTTAAATCTTCCACATTTCTTCTCCACTTTTTTACTCTCGTAATTTTCTTAAATTCGTCTCTCTAAGATTCTTCATTGCTGTTTTCTTCTTCCATCTTTGTTTCTCATCTTCGTCTTCGTTCAACTCAGTTGAACTCTTTCTATAACCTTTGTGCTTTCTTGAGTATTTTCTATTGAATATCTGTGGTATGTTATTGTTATTAGCTTGTGTGTGTGATATATTCTTTCTCTCCTTACTTTTCTCTTTATGTATTATGTTATAGTTGTTAAATCTTTTATTTTCTTTCTTTATCTCTCGTTGTCAATTTCTCTAGAGCACTCTGCTTTTATTTTCTGTTTTCTCTTTTTCATCGTCTTGTGCAATCTACTTGTTTCTACATCCCTCGCGTTTTATTCGCTATTTTATATCGTCTTTTATATTATTCTATAATTATCTTGATATATTATTGCTAACTTTAAAATGTTTGTTGAAAAATGAACACAAAAGTGTATTTGAAAGATTAGATTCCATACTGTTTTTTATACATGAATATAAATTGTCAGTATCATTCAAGAATAATTTTAATTCATCAGTGTATCTACATTAGTAAATATATACATACTACATATTTGCATAAACCTAGAAAAAACTCGTTTAGTTTTACAATATCAAAACATCATTTTTATTACAACATTAAACTTTTTACTCACACTTTTTCTCAGTAATGCGTAGATAACATAATGTAACATAACATTAAACTACATGTTAAAATTATTGAGATTATCGTACAATTCTTTATTATGCAATTTAGGGTAAAAATGTTCATAATGAATATTGTACGTATTTAGCTGTGTATTTTCACCACTTGAATAATAAAAGCTTTTACTTAAGAAATAATTTGATATAAAAACTTAATGAGTGCAAGTTCGCGTGCACATTATCATGAAGTTATATCGGCATAAACTTACGTCACATCTTAACATCTTATTGCTCAATACGAAATTCTCGTAAATTGTCTATTTTAAAAAGCGCAGTATAAATCCATGGTGATTATTCTGATTCAGGCTATGACGATATATTACGACAGTTCGTATTACGCAATTCGTCAACAATAATTTTTATTTTACTTTTGATTTAACTACTGGACTGCGGATTTTTACGCATTCGTGGAAAATTCGAGGTGCAAAAATATGTTCAATTTGAAATGTCCAATTTTATAATATTTAGCAGATGAAGCATTTAATATTTACCATTATGTACCATTGTAATGTATATTCAAGAATATATAAAATATATAAAAATATTTTATATATAAAAATCTACATGTAATTTATTATATATAAAAATATACTTATAATATATAAAAATATTATATATAAAAATCTACATGTAACTTATATATAAAAATATTATATATAAAAATCTACATGTAACTACTTAAAATTTGGAAATTTATTTCAAGATACGTCAAGCTCTTCTACAGTGACGTTAATTTTAAGTTTCAGGTATTAAAACTCATCGTACGTGTCCCCCGCGTTTCTTATGAAAATGACATCAAGTTCATTCTTGGTGCTCTATTTGTTCATTGCGTTGACGCTGTTAATATAAATTGTAAAGCTCCTCGAAGATAACCCAGCTCGAGATACACATATAAAATGAGGTTTACCATTAAGAAACCGGGGGGATTACCCTCATGCAGAATGCACTTCGCGTATTCTTTATGTTTATAGATGCTCCAGTATCACTCTTCGGTTGATGTCACGAGCGTAACTTCGTATAAACTTACTTCGCGCCGTGTATAATTTGAAATTTCTGGGTTAATGCGAGATTTTTCGAGATCGCATTGAATAAAAGGAACTGAGATTGAACTGAACGAAAGAAATAAAGGAAATTCGGTTGTAAAATACAAAATCCACGAAATGACAACACCGTTGGATTGTATCAAACGTAATTTATATCAAACGAAGTTTAGAATATATTGAGTTTCTTTTGTATTTTAATTAAATAAAATCCAATTACCCAGAATACAGTTAATACAGATTTGATCAGATTAAAAATTCTGAAATTAACCACTTCAAAATCTCTAAATTCCGCAAATTCACAAAATGTAGTAGTAATAAAATTATACAAGAAAAATAGGCACCTTATTTTAATTAGCGTAATAAAAATTGTAGAAATTTTGCTAGTTACTATATTGAAAATTTTAAATGTAACTAACTCCATACTGTTATGGCAAATTTTGGGCTAGACTACATTTTTTATATTTTAATTCAGTTTTAGCTGTTATAGTTATTACAGTTTATGTTTCAGTTCAGTTATTACACAGATGCATCGGTTCAGTTACATAGAGAATCGAGGAATCATTTCTTAATTACAGCTTTCTAGTTTGCTAAATGCAACTTTTTATGGATATTATGATTGAGATTAATTCTAAAGGTGGAATTGTTTCAGTTACATAAATTTCATTTGCGAAAAAAATATTAAACGAATCATCTGTCACTCGCGTGAATTGAAAAAATATATCTTTATTATCTTCCCTTTTCTCTACGTTCGCAGTAATGGGAATGTAGTGCTATAATAATAATATATCTCTCGTTGTATAAAATGACCAAGTAGAGATACTATACAGTTTACGATATAAAAATTAACTTTAAAATAAATTTATCGTTCGAACGATTTTTAAAAAATTTGGTTGAAAATATATGTTACCTTCCCAACAATATTTTCATCGCTTGAATATAGTTTCTCTTTATATATTAATTCAGCAGATCAATTTAAAAATGTATTCTGCATTATAAAAAGACTGGAAATTAATTAAATTCCTCCGCTTCATTTAACAAATTGTACTCGATGAATTTTGTTTTACTTGAAAATCATCGGGCAAAAATCCTGATTTAAAAAAAACACCTTTCTTTCTGTATTTTCGATTTATTTCTTTTAACTGAAATTATCTTTTCCAAGCCTTGTGTGCTGTCTGTGATGTGCGGGTAAAATGTTATTTGGAAATTCGAAATATTATAACGAAATTGAAAAGGTTTTGAAGCGCGTTTAATTTAATTTAAACCGCTTGCACGGACAGAAATGTTTTTCACAAAACTGTATGATTCTCAAAATTGGCTGTCGTGATACCTCGGAAACTAATTAACTACTTAACCGCAAATTGTATACACACATTCTACACAAGTGCTTCTCTTCATCGTCTCCTATCAGGATTAAAAAAATATCTGCGGCAGTTTTCACGATGATAAAATTAAAACTGAAAAGTTATCCGAAAAGGCAAATTTTTCATATTGCTCGTGTGCCGTTATGCGGATTTTTGTGCATTTATGCGGAAATTGAAGGTGAAAAAAAGGGGGCGGATTGTCCAAAGTATTTATATTAATATTCAATAGACAAAACAATTTATAGGAATTATACTAATCGAGATATAAATTTGCGTAAATATTCAAAGTTTGTAAAATTTCAACTCTATTCTATTAAATTTTATTCACTTTATTTATGTAATGTACACATTATTGATTGTATTTTCATAAAAAAAATTTAATCTGTCTCAAAAACGAATCAATAGATTAACAAAAACTACTTGCAAATGAAAATATCACTTCAACAACCTTTAATAAATTAAATTTGAAGGAAATGAAAATTATTTGCATTCATTTATTTATTATTTCTATGAAATCTGTGGAACGCAAATAATATTATGAATTATTATGGCAGCGATCTATTTCTCGCAGTAGGACTTCTTTCTTGAGTTTCTTCATGGAACGTCTTCTATCCGTCTGCTTAGTGCGGCTTTATACTACTTCCGCGAACGGAGAGTAGATTACGTATCTACGTTGAAAAGTCGGTTCACATTTAAAAAGTGGTTTAAATAGAAATAAAATAAATTGCTCGACTTTGTCATTTATTTAACTCTAAATATCCTTTAACTTTCTGTACTGGTCTCATTAATCAACTCACTCGGCTCGTCTTTTGAGTTTAATTCGAAAATGTCGATTGAATTCCATTCCACACTTTACGCAAGATTTAACCACTGTTTTTTACAAGTTGCGTAGACGCGCATCCTTGAAAATTCTCTATCGACAATTAAAACCAAATTTCAAACACACAATTTTTAACAAACAACAAGCGAATTTACTGTCTGTCACAGAGTGCTTGTCGTTTGTTAAAAATCACATATATATAAAATATAATACGTACAAAATCGAGTACTGAATGCACATAATTTGCAAAAAAAAGAATGCACAAAACATCCGAAAGTAAATAAAGTAATAAGTAAAATTATTCTTCTCCCGAAACGTCAATTACTCCATTCGCGAAAGTGGTCGTGACATACCGACCTAACCTAACCTAACCTAAACCTAACCTAAACCTAAACCTAACCTAAACCTAACCTAAACCTAGAATCCCTGCAGAATCAAGTCAAAGTCCACTGAAAAGTTGCGGAACATCGTGTGCATCGTTTCGTGGCAACTTTCCTCCCGGCGTGAACGTCTCTCGCAAATTGCCGCGATTTCTGGCGCCGGTGAATCGGAAATCGGTGGCGCGTTCACGCCGAAGAGGGGGCCGGAGGGGGAGGAGGCGAGATACCGCGGCGAGTAACCGTGCGACCAAGATTGACCGTGGCAATAATCACCGGGAGCCGCCGTTTTCAGCTAATTTCTCTGCTATCTTCGGCAGTCGATACGTACACACGCACACGCGATCGTGCGCCTCGGTGTGCGAGCACAATTCGTTAGCATAAAGGAACCACGGCTAACCCCTGACCCGTATCGCGACATTATCAGCCTTCTAGCGCGGTCGTTAACGGGGTAACTGTAATTGAACCGCCATACGGACGGCCAGTGGCTCTCACTTACCTTCTCCTATAAACGCTCTCCGTATAAACGTTCGCGATTCCCCGTCGTCTTACTCAGCGCGCGTAAGACGAGAAATCGTCCTTGCATTCGCGAGAAACTGCCGCCTAATTGATCGCGGCGGTCTCGTTACGACTAATCGAAGGATTAACTCGGCAGTGGAGCAAATCGAACGCTAATCTACAAGCGCCCGTTCCGCTCAAACACCTCGAGAATAATCTGCAGTCGATTCAGTCGCCCGGATGTGTACCCGTGCGGTTTTCGCGATTCCCGCTCGTATCGCGAGTGTAATTTGAGTAAGACAATAGACGAGCACGTTCGTATTACCGATCCGCGAAATGATAGAGGGGATTAACAATGGAGACGACGGAGGCACCGATTATCGCAGGAAATGTTAGACGATGGCAAATTAATTGATGGTGGGTTTTCGATGTATCGTAGAAGCACAAAGTGTTGGTGGCTATTTGAAAGGAAATCTGCGAAAGGAACGGAATCCGTTTGGAAGACGCACGAGTACCGTTGATCTTCTCGAAGCGATCCCGCGGATTTAAGATCGAACGGAATGGTTTGACCAAGTTTGTAGATGGAAAAGTACGTACACGCTCGTGGTTTCAATGGATTGCGAAACAGATTTATGATATGCCGCAATGATGTACTTTAGGAATCGGTTGTACAATAAATATCAGACTTCTTCTAAAAGTATCATAGTTGTATTTCTACTTTATCTCTTAGTTTCTCAAAATTTTTTCAAAATAACGATTGCGATTGTCTACCGGGGATTTGGATTGGAATGAAATCGGCAACGTTGAGCGTCATTTGGTCAGGATATTTCGCGCAATCTATCGTTTGTTTCTACTAAAATTATTGCCATTAACAGACTTTATTTGCGTTGGCAAATTGTAAATATTATTTCGATTGTGTGAGGAATATGACTATACAGATTGTGCAATAGTACATTGTTAGATTTGTGATATTCCAACTTTTCATTAATATTAATATAATCCGAGGAAGCCAAGTCAAACGTAGTATTATAAAATACCTTAAACGACGTAAATACTTATTTAATTTATTTTAAATTATTAATATTTTTCGATTTAATTATTACGATAATATGTGTCATTATTAATATTGAAATTGACAAACGCAGGAAATATTGAAGACGAAAAGATATTCATTTTCCAGATCATTTATCCTGAATGCTTCGACATTTTCAATAATTAAAAAATTTCGCAGTAACGAAGCAAATATTTTCACGAACGAATTCGAATATCTTCGAAACTTCAAAAAGAAATACTTCAACAATTCTTTACTATTGATCTCATTACTTTGAAACACACAAGCGCAAACTATGATCAAGGATTCACACGCAGTAAGTAGAATTTTTAACATGAGTGTTGGACAGAGAGAGGCGACGAAGAGTAAAAAGTGATTACAAAGCGCGGCAATGGTGGATATAGTTGGATCAGATATAGTTTTTATTTACGTTCGTTCCTAAAAGACTCTGTTTATTTTTTCCCGTCATTTCATAAACATGAATGAAAATACAAAGCGTTGCGCTGCTGCAAGGGTAATGCGAGTTTTTACTCCGACTCGTACGAAGTTGTGCTTTTACGAAAAAATCTTTTTTCGTACAGCTCGTAATGTATTCCTACCGTTTTTGACGTGTAAATACCAGCCGCCTATTATTCCAAAAGAAAAAAATATTAGAAGGTTTTGCCGAGGGTTTACCTTTCTTACCAAGGTAGAGCAGAGTTAATTAAGAAACATTTTATCACTGAAAGTGATTTTAGAGGGGGGTAACCCGGAAAATTGGGCCTTAGGTGCAACGCTAATGCAACGAAAATTAGCGATTGGTTGATTTGGGTCACGTGATTCGCGAGGAGGCGTGGAGTAGACCTCGAGTAGGAGTGGCGTTGTCTGGTACTGAGCGATTGCGCCTGTAATTTGTTTTCTATCGATTCAAATGTTTGAATGATTAAATTTAACATTGTGTCGTGTGATATTTAATTACATTGAATACTGTAGTTTTGTCATTTTATAATTGAACAACGTATTTAGCTGTAATATTTGATAAAAATTTCTTAGGTTATCATTCACAGAAATTTTTCTCAACATTGTCATCATTAAATAATTTTAATAAACCTAAAGGAACATTGACAAAAATATGAATAAATTAAGCAAAAGAGCAACGTAATTTTAAATATTTATCAAATTCTCGAATTTTTCGATTCAAGTTCTTAATTCTGTCGATTCTCTAAAATAAGAGAAACATATTTTATTTCTAATCTATGCGAACGAAGCAGGAAGCAAGGGGTAACGTTAAAGATTAGGTAAAGTTTATCAGTTAATCCGCTTTAAATCCACTTTATTCGGGGAAGAGAGGTTCACTTCCTTTTCGGAAGTAAGTCCCTTTTGTCATCTGAATTCTTCTGTTCGAAGGTGCGAGTCACAGGCGTAGTTTCCACGTATAAGTACGGCGGATCGTTTCAGGAAACAGCGAGAGGTGCTCGACAGTTTCTAATTTTTTTCCAGTACTAACTTTCGAGCTGTCCCCGTTTAACTCCTTCACTTCACGTCCTTGTACATTATTGCTTACGCTATTCTCTTCTTCCTCTCCTTCTTTTCTTTCACTCGTTAAACGGCTTGTCCCCTTTAAACTTTATTGCCTAAAATATTCCCTTTACTACCAGCGCAGCGAAAAAAGTGCACTTACTCGAGATGTATGAATTTAAGATCGCGGGAGGTTAAACGTTACGTTGCGCAGTTAAAATATTATTGCCTCTCGGTTACAACGGGCGATAAATTATTGAAATGTCTAAAATCCTTTTCTACTTCTCGAGGTTTGGAATTACACTTCGTTTATGTCCTTTCGGCAAGTTTCAGTTCAAACGAGTAATAAGTTGTTAAAATATCTGAATTCATTTTTGTTCTTTTTTTTAATGGTATTTAATTCTATTCATTCATTCATTCTTGTTGTTTGGAGACAACAATTTGTTCAAGTATATAAAATTACTTTTGCTTCTCGAGATTCAATCTTGTATTCTTTTTTAAATACACTTGTCATTCGTTTGATCGATAAAAAATTCGAGAGAGAAGCGAACGTAGGACGATCTTACATCGGGCTTTCAATTATTTACTTTTCATCTCTGTCGTAAAAATTTCATGAACGCGCTCCAATATTCATATCTTTATCGCGATTGTGACTTACGATAAAAGCCTGTTCTTTGTGCAGTGCAAGTTAAAGAGAACGCTTCAGTCTACTGCAATTTTCAAGAGCTTCGACTTTTAAAAATCGAGATGTTTCAAGAATCTTTCGTGATACCGAAACTGAACATAAATATTTACAATTTTCGTTATTTCGTTGTAAACGTGTTCGTCAAAATTAAGAAAAATCACCAAAAATTATCTATTGTTGGTATTAACAAAATTTCCAAATATTCTAAAAATTATGCGACGTAGAAACTAATTATTTACTGTCATTTTTTCTACGAAAATTAAATCGAATATTTTTATCGTCAATCGAGTATTCACAGTAACATCGATTGATACGTCAATTATTAACAACTCGATTAAAATTTTAAATTGCGATTTGCAACTTTTATAAAATACAACGTTCGAGTAAAATCTCTTAAATTACTTTCTATAGAATTTTTTCTAGAAATTGTCATTTGTTCAGTGTCACTGCGTGATCTTGTACAATAATAAACTTGAGAGTACATTAACGAAAACTTTCACGATACAAAAGACCATAAGCCAGCATTGTACTAATATTTTAAACAACCCGAACTTAATCATCAGTATCAGCCCAATTTCCCAAATTCCAATGCCTGCATCGCCAAAAAGTGTTTCCATTTGTTAAAAATACTTGACCGACCGAGTGTTTGCCGCGTTGTATATAATAGTATCGTATTGAGCTGATAGTGTGCGAAATAAATAATGGAAACGTAAACACAACATAAAATGTCATTTCACAGAGACTGCACGAATTCATTGCTCAACGTTTGCTATGTAAATATTGACTGTACCGGTACAGAAACAGGAACGTTCACTGCACGGGTTATGCCTCGGGTTATTCTCATACTTCCGTACTGTAAATGATTCATTTACAAATTTCACTGTAATTTATACCCTGCAATCCTATATCGCGCCGTTTACCGTTTTATGCGATACGCGATACTTCGTTATTACTCGACTCGTTTTCCGGATTTTCCCAGGAGCTCGAGCCACGGCAAACATCGTCGTCCCCGTGCATAAATCACAGAGAGAGAGTAGAATCGGAAAATCGTTGCGCTGTTTCAGTGAGAAAATTTTCGTTGAACGTCGTTATCTTAATGAACTTTCAGAGGACTCGACACTTTTCCATACAGGCAACATGATTTTTTCCAACTCGCCAACTATTAATCATCAAACATGTGTCCAACATGTGATGACAAATGTGATAAATCTGTAAATAATAAATATCGCAATGTATATTAAATATGTAAATATATTACCATATAAAATTAATTTAATATTTTGCATTATTATCATCACAGTGTTATTATATTGTAACATATAGTACATTGTACATTAAAAAAACTACACGACTTGTACCTCAGTACGAGCAACTGTTCTGACTAGGAAATGAAGACGACTTTTTTGCCATAAAATTTTATTGACACGCAAACATTTGAATCGATACAAAACAAATTACAGGCGCGATCGCTCAGTACCAGACAACGCCACTCCTACACGAGGTCTACTCCACGCCCCCTCGCGAATCACATGACCCAAATCAACCAATCGCTAATTTTCGTTGCATTAGCGTTGCACCTGAGGACCGATTTTCTGGATTATCCCCGCTAAAATCACTTTCAGTGATAATATATAAAATTAGTATATTGTATATTAACAAAATTCATTCAGATAGAAACTTTTCCGACTAAAAAGAGAGAAAAATCACGATACCACGGGTTGAATCGAACCCCATCGAGCAACAAGGTACGTCCGAAGGTATCAATTATTCTCTCCCTTCATCCCACATGGAAAAAGTGTAAACCTGCAGATGAAACACTGGACGCAAGTAAAAACCAGGAGAAGAGAGAGAGAGAGAAGCAATGGCCGTTGCTTTTCCATTAATTCGCGGTTAACGACACTCGGTCGAGGCAGCGATGGCCAGAGCCCATGAGGCGTAGGAGAGAGGACGATAGTGGTTCCGACAGGAGGAGGGGGGAGGGGTTTGGATGGCGAAAAGGACGAAGAGGAAAAGCAGCAGAGGCATCTTTCGCGCGTACACGGATGCAACGTATAGAGCGGGCAATATACGTGCTTAATGGGAGCGAGCTCGCGAATAGCTGGAGGAAACTTCTCGAAATATCACTCGGCTGGTCCCTAAACCAACCGACGAAATGGCCGGTATTCCTGTTGGAAGCGGAATAATATCAGCTGTACGGGGTAGCGTAGCAATTTCATTACCGTAACCACCGGGTAGCCAGGCATTCGTGTGCAACCGACAATGCTCGTGCACGTTTATGGAAGGGACAGAGCCTATACGTGAGATTACACGACTGTTCAAGTAGAGCGGACCGTGCGTTGTTGTTAATTCACCGGAGAGCCAGAAACTTCCGCGCTGCGGAACGTTCTCGGGGCGAGCGGACCTCCATCGAAGTGGATGAGCCGACGTATCGGGCGGCGAACCGGTCTGAGACAGTTCGGGTATGACTCGAAGCTTGAAACGCGTTGAGAGCGATTGCCTCGAAAGAATTGATCGTCTTGAGAGTCGAGGTAGAGTTTGATAGAGCGATCAGAGTCACCAATTATATTTTTGAGAGTAAAGAAATGAATTTAGATATTTTATATCTCAGTGCGTCAATCTGTTCTATGGGTCAAAATAAGAAAAAACGTATGTATGTTATTGGAAGCGTGGTTAAAAAATAATGACAAAAAGACATTGTGCACAATGCGCGAATAGATCGGAAAACTAAAGTCAGAAGGTATCGTAATATTTACACAGTTTCAACTGCGACTCTGGGATCGCTCCATTAGATCTTTGTCTAAGCGTCAAGAAATAAAATGTATCAAATAGGACAGAAAAAATTAAAATACACGTCTATTTCATATTTATATGAATTCCGTGCAATTTTTCGCTTTGAAATTTTTTATAAATACACCAAAAATCCACTGAATCTTACAAGCTGATATAGAATTATGAGTTTAATCTGTGTCAGAGTATTGTACAAATAATCTTGTAATCAACAGTAAAATAATTGGCTTCGCATATTGCAATATATATTTATATCAACAGATATGCATTTAAAAATAAATGTCTCCTTAATTTCTTACGCTCTTTTCAATCGGTATTGTAGATTATATCGTAACATTGAACACTTTGAAAGGATTCAAAAAATATTCAGAAAATTCAAGTTGTGAAACGATCCATCATCACGCTTTCAAAATACCCGGATATCGATCAGAGAGATTTCGAGATTTTCGAAGAATCGTACGCTTCGAATTGCGAGCGGAGCGATTCGAATTTATGTACGTAAATTCAAAGCGATTCGAAGCGAACGTCGTAGGTACGCGGTCAAACGTTACACCAGGGAAATGGCCGGAGGGGCGACGTAACCCGAGAGGAGCCCTCTCCTCAGTCGCGAACATCCTGACCGGTGAGTGATCGACGTTGAAGGGTTGCTGCTAAAAAGCCGGATGTTTCAATCGATTTCCTGTGATTAAATTCCACCGGGAGATGAAGTATTAATTGAAAAAAGAATCGAAGCCCCCCTGCGAAAGTTTCCGGCGGGCTCGTTTCATCCGGACGAGAGCCGTTGCGTCTACGCGCGCGTACATTGAAATTGAATTTAAATAATAATATGACGTGGGATATTGGTTTTTATTAATTCCCCGTATGATTTCCCGTAAAGTACACACTAGGTTTTAATCAAGTAATTGGGTACAGGTACAGACCCTTGTTTAAGCGGTTAATTCGAAAATGTACATGTATGATTTTAACGAAAAATTGCGTAAAAAGCTGAAAATGAATGTAGTAATATAGAACTATGAACGATTATTTGTTGGTTTCTTAATATTTATGTATAGAAGAAAGAAATGATCGTGGAACGTGTCAGTGATTTTTCCGACGATTGATTGTTCCAACATAAAAATGTGACGTGTTACCTACGGTGAGTCAAATTTTTCGGGAATGTGAACTTTTTTCACACATTCCGCGTGACTCCATCGTTTACGAGATTGTTGAAAGTTGTCAGACTCGACTTGAAACACGAAGGACGGATTAATGCCGTGGCTGCTCCACTTGGTCGCGAATATTTACCGCGCGCTGCACGCGCATTCAAGCAACCGTGCCATCCGTAATTGTAAAGCAAAGTTTGCAAGCATGTAGACACTCTGCAGCGAATATTCACTCTCGAAATAATTGATAGTTCGAGTTCCGTCCGGAGATTCATCCGACCTGGTGAAACAAGTCGGAAGCCCGGTAGCTCGGCCCGAAGAACGATCGACGCCGCGGCTATTCCATTTAATCGCTGATACTTAAGGGCATCCAGCAACTCGGCTGTAACTCGCGAACACGATAAACCGTGCGCATAATCCAAGTAATTTTCATTACCCGGCACATCCGGCTGGAAGTGAGATATCCTACGGATCATTTGTAGTAATTTCGAGCAAGCGGGTTGAACGTTGAGTTTAAGGGAGCGCGGCGCATGAAAGAAAAGTGCGCGACTTTAATTAGGTTCGCCGGTGGAGGAGAGGGTGAGGATGAGGAGAAACAAGCGCGGAGAGTTGACAAACTGCTTCCATCCACCGGGCGTTCTTCTGTTTCGTCTCTGTTCCGTTAACTTAAGGGAAGCGTGTTGTTGGCCCGAGAGCCACGCCGGAACGGCATAACATCGCCCCCCATCATCTCCTAATAAGACCTTGGCTCTCTTATTTAGCTGGAACTTTTCTAGGAAGAAAAGGCAGTAAATTGCGTAACGCTACCTCGAAATTGCCAGTTTCTCCGCTTTTGTCTCGGTGCGTTCTTTCATCTCTGAGGAAAAACCAGCGGCACCCGGGCGGAAGTACTACGATTTCTCCCGGCGATTATACCGACACGGGACAGAAGGCAACAGCCTTATATAAACGTTAAGCCGTTGCGTTCGACGTTCCAATTTCTACGGTGTGAACAACCACGTTCCCTTTGACGCTTTCTTCTTTTTCTCTATTTCAATTTTTGGACAGTACAAATACGGCGACGACCTTGTTCAATTTAACTGGGTGATGTACGTGTCTCATTTTCCATGTTCGAACAAGCGAATCTTTATGGTTTTTCGTTTTCTTTCATTGGAGTCATCTTAGTATACAATAATTGGAGAGAGAAAGTTAATTTGTAAATAAATTTACAAAATTTGTACTCATTTTAATTCGCTTTAATTTTTATTCATTTTGTGATTCTGCGAGCTTGTCAAGTTATTTTAGCATATAACAATGGAAGATATAAATTCAACTACGGTTGTTATTATTATTGTTATTATATACTATGTTTACTCTGTAATTAATCCTTTCTTCTCAAGTTTCAATAACGAAAAGATACAAATTTTCAAATTTACGAATTTCCACTACCACATATTCGCTCTGTAATTATTAATTGAAGAAACACATTTACAAGTATTACTCTCAAATTTGTTCTACAACTTTGTACGATTGATATTCTTCTCAAGTTCCTCCAGTATGTAATAATTAAAAGATAAAACAATGTATGTAATAATTGTTACAATTGCAATAATTATTACAATGTATGTAATAATTTTCCAGTATGTAATAATTAGAAGATAATTTTATTCTTAAATTGTAAAATTACAAAATCTTAATCTTACTAAATCTAAAATTGTAAATTACAAAATTTTATTTTTATCAAGTTATACTGAAATTTTGCTTTCGCTGAATATTCTAATTCCTTAAATTATTCCGTCATGTAACAATTAAAAAGCGAAACACATTTACAAGTGTTGCTCTCAGATCTTTCCCAACGTACACGTACTCTACAATTACAAATACGATTGATCGTACACTCAAATTACGTCGTCATCAGTATCCGCGCGAAAAGTGGATTCGATACGACTAGAACAGTAGTGTTAACAGCGTTAGAGGTGTCAAGTTAACGCTCGGTAAGGAGACTAAGTGATTACAACCATATCATTGCAGTGGTTGTGTCGGTACTGCAATAGCTACATCGAGGCACAATTACAGTATCAACGATATTGTCAATCGATATTCAGATATCTAATGTGGGAACATTAGAGGACTACACACGCCGCCGTATAAATAATTCGAACGAGTTGCAAGAGCACCATCAAACGTGTTTCCATGAATATTGCATTTGCACACTACGTTTGCTCATTTATCCTTACATCCATATTGCAATATAGCGATGCAATTACAACGTCGATATTTTTTTATCGTCGTTTCTTAAGATGATTTTAATTGAACTTCTGACGTGTATAATCAATAAAAGGCTACTAGCGTAATACGATGTTTGCCAAATTCATACTACCCAACTATTGTCTCCATTATCGACTACAGATACTACGACTATATTTGGCATGTCGTTCCAATAACTTATAGTTTCTACTGTGGTTTCTTCGATTCGCTGGTTCATTGCGTACAATCATATTTCCGTGGAGTAATCGTGTCGCTCGAATTGAATTTTGATTTTAACGACCTAATGCGAAGGATGAGGTTGTAACGTTTGCTCTGAGGTTTTATTTATTCGTTCTGATAGTTGGTTGTGGTTTCTTCGATTGTGGCTGGATTCGTTTCGTTGAGACATATTATAGCATGTACACTACTGCACAAAAGTCTTGGGACATTTTCTATTTTTAATACCTTGTACTTGTCACAGATAGCAAAGTTTTTAAATATGATTGTTAATGTAATGAATTTGTAGGTTTTTTGTTGTGTTTTTTAGTAATTTTTTAGTAATGGTAATGTCATTGTATAATTATTTAATTGTAATACAACATTATTTATTTTTTTCAATTTTAAAGTAAACGGTATGGAATGACTATAGTCGAAGTGATTTCACAAAAATAATCTTTCCAGTCACATAAAAAGAATCTAAAATGTCACATTTTGATAATTGTATAATTCAAATACATGCGTGAGTTTAACTTGCAATTAATTGATACTTTAATTAAATTACAGTTTACAGTAGCACTTGTTGCAATATAATATTATTATGTTATATTATATTTCTGAGTAGTCTAAAATTTACTTTTAAACCGACGTTGACACAGAAATTTGAAATGTTAAGTTTTAAACTTGAATAGAAGTATAGAAATATATAAGTAGTGTAAGCGTAAAAATAGCGCGTCAGAGATGTACACATATCAAAATATGAAATATCCTATTATAATAATAATACCTAATCAATCTAATTAAGAACAATCATATTACACAGAAGGAAATTTTGAAACAGAAAAAGAAATTAATTAATCTTGTATATAATTAATCACTATAAGAGATGCCCAATGTTAATAACGTTGTTTCATAAAAGTTTGCAAATTTTGTTATATAATTTTCTACTCATTGCTTCACTATTGTATTTCATTGCAAAAATAACAAGTAATTTATTCGTGACAATCATTAATTCTCAGATTTTAAATTGTATTATAATTCCTTTTTTCTTAAAATTTTAACTATGAAAGGTAAAGTCACATCTATATAAGATTGAGTATAGCAGATCGTCCAGTTTAAATCTATTTAGAATTGAACTCATCATTCAAAGAGTAGTTTAATTGCTATAAAATAATGTGTGAAATTAGGTACTTACTGTGATTATGGAAATTTGTTACCGAATCATTTATTTTGTAAAGTCGTGCGAAACTTAAGATTTTACCTTTGAAAAAAATTTGGGAAACCAAAAAGTGAAAAATTCTCATTTATATATTTAGAATAATTTATAATTTATATCTTAAAATATTCTTTGAAAATTCGTTGTTAAATGGAATTAGGTACTCACTGTGATCATGGAAATTTGTTACCGGGTTGTTCATTTTAGAAATTCGTGCGAAACTTAAGATTTCACCTTTGAAAAAAATTTGGGAAACCAAAAAGTGAAAATTTCTCATTTACGAATAATTTATAATTTATATCTTAAAATATTCTTTCGAAAATTCGTTGTTAAATGAAATTAGGTACTCACTGTGATCATGGAAATTTGTTACCGGCTTATTCATTTTGTAAAGTCGTGCGAAACTTAAGATTTCACCTTTGAAAAAAATTTGGGAAACCAAAAAACGAAATGGAACTGTATAATTGCAAAACATATACGTTTCAACATCTCACAAACGGTCCAGTCAAATAACGAACATTCCACTCCCGATACGCACGCGCGCGCGAGATTTCGCATTCACCAATTTCCCATAAACGAACAGAGATCCACGTCTGAGCGAACAAACTTCCAATTATGCGGAATTAAGCCACGTCGGTGCCGGTATAAATCAAGCCGGGCAGAGGCTTTTGAGAGCAATTCAAAAAGCGTGCTCGCTCGAAAACTAAGTCGCTTAATGCCACGTAGAATCTTAAAATAACATGTGACGCGAAACTTGGGCGCGACAGAGAGCAAAGTATACTCCTATGTGTCGTGAGGTACCTTTAGCAGGAGCTATCGTGAAACTTGCGCTGAAAGTTCGTGCTTCCGGATAATTGTTATTATCGCGTAGCCGGCTTAATTAGAAGCATCGAAACGGCACGGGGGGGGAGGGAGGTAAGGAAGGGGTGGCTAGAGTACGAAGGCGGGAGTAAATCTTAAGAATTCTCCGGTTGCACGGATTCGGTCGGTCGTCGTGCCACAGAGAGTCGGCTCGAGGCGGAGAGAGAAGCCTGCACACCAGAAGCGTCCACAGGTTACGAAGATATATATATATATATATACATACATATACATATATATATATGTATATATATTTCCAGCACTCGGGCTGGAAACTCTCGTTGCAAATCGTGCGGCACGAACCGGAAAACTTTCGCGCTCCGCACGGCAGTCTAACTTCGTTAAGACAAACGTTTCGAACAGAACTCCGGCAAGTCCGTTTTGCACTGGCGGCGAAGCGTGTGCCAGTGACGTCAGAACGGGCGAATGAGCGAGCGGAGCGCGAGGGTCAGCGCGAGGATAGCGGAAGCCGCTGATACGGAAAGCTCGCAAAGAAACTGGAAAAACTTCGGCACTTAAATGTTGAACATCGCCCGGGACGAAAGGCCCTCCGGCGATTAATAACATTTATGATGAAAGAGACTCGTCGACGTTTTAAGAGAAAATGAATTCCCGTTTCCCCGTACGGGTACTTTTGAGAGCCGGGCTTCTTTCCCTCCTCTCCACGTTTTTCCAACCTGCAGCCAGGTTGGAAAACGGGGAACGTTAACGTTGTTGCAGCACACGGTAAGGAATTCGCTTCTATTTATCCTGCGGAATCGATTCTTACCGGATGGCCGCTTTTCGCGTTATTATTTTTCTAATGGGACAACCGAGACGATGTTTCATCTGGACGTTTCGTTGCTGCACAATTTCCGATTGTGTTCGTTGAATTAAGATCGGTCGGAATTTTATTCGAGAAGCTTTCATAAATTTGATTGGCTGCTGTACTACACGTACTGAAGCGTTTGGTCTGACAAACGCTGAATAAGTCTCCTTAATTTAATCTTGACTTACGTAATTTGTAGATGTTGATAAAAGGAACAGTTAACGTTGTAATAATATAAATATATAAATTATATTGTTCATTGTTGAAATTTTAGAACGATTGAAATATTTTTAAATGTTTATACAGATTTCATAAAGCTCTTTATTATGTCTAGCTATTTATTAAAAATAAATGTCAAACTTAACGTACAGTATAAATAAATGTGATATCATGAAATCTTGATATCAATAAATATCGAGCTTCTAATGGAATTATATTTGGAATTTTATTATAATATAAAGAACTTTGTTAACGAAAGTTGTTCTTATCGACACAGAAAGTAACTTCTTATCGAAAAATTATATGTATCTGGACGTTCTTCGAATTATATAATTACCTGTAAAATACGTTGCTTTGAAATGATTGAATTTAAGTGGTTCAACAATCGCCAAGTACAATGTTTCCTGTAACAGCTAATAATTCCTTGAATATTTTAAATATTACGTATTACATTTTCAGTTTATTTCGTACTTTGTACATTTATAGTGTCCGTCTTTTTTTTTTTTTACTCTTCTGATTAAATAAAACATTTTCCAATACTATGTGTCTCTTTATGCAGCGTGAATGGATCATGTGTACATGTCGCAATAAATAATATCAAGTAATACGTGAATTATTAATATATGCGTGGCAATTTAATAATCAATGACACTTGTAATTACGTTTCGTTCGAACCCTCCAGTTTCATCGAAAACGTGTAAAATATTAAAAATTACGCCAATGTTCCTAATTCAATTACAATTAGAGGCTGGCACAGGAGCAATTTTTGACCAATTTTCGCAAAAATTTGAAAATTTGAAAAGAACGGTCTTCGCGACTAGTTCCCATGTCACTGACCGAATCAAAGCGATTCCGAGTGGTGAAACGTTCAATGTTACGAGAGAAAATAAAAACGTCTCCGCTTATGTTTCGTTCGTAGTTTCTTTTCACTGTTTCGAGCGATGCGTCCGCTTTGCTTTCGTTCGCGGTATGAAATTAAGCTTCGTCGCAATCCGTAATAGAAATGAGACTGTTTTGTAAATATTCGCGAGCGAGCGGACGGAATTGTCATTTCGACGCTCGGCAGAAACGTAAATTACTACGTAAATACTTTGAAAATATGGCAATTATATTTTGCATAATGCACGTTTATATACGTAAAGTTGCTCACGAAAGTATTCAAATACTTGTATCACGCGTAATAAAATCCTATCTGTGATTATGCTATCTGAATTTGGAACAAATCAAGCACAAGCATTAATTCTAAATTAACTATTTTTGCGACTTTTTTACTGCACCTGTGTTCGTGACAAATGTCTTGCAACTTTTACATATAATTTTTAACATCTTTAGATCGATTTCAAGTATAATGTATAAAATCTACGCGTAATTCGAATAATTTCGCGAATAAACCACCTGTACCGTAAGTTACGCGCCAAAATAAAATATTGCGCAAAATCTTTCGTTTGAACAATTTAAGATTTCGAAATTGACGAACGAATTTAATTAATCTCGCATCGTCCGCGGAAATCACACGCACCTATGAACGAAATATTCTCCGCAGGCAAATTGCGCGGCGGTTCGTGCAACGTTTAACGATCTGTCAGAGCTAAGAAAAAGCTCGGAATGGAAATATCCGGTTTATACGCGTAGTATCCCCACTTGGTATTCTCCTCCTTTTCTCTTCGGCCGACCTGAAAGTCCCCAGGCGTCCTCGGAAAATATTTCATGTTCAGTTAATTAGCGTAAGACAAACAGGCGAAAGTTACGGCTTCAATGCGGACAAGGTGCTTCTTTTCTATTTCTCTCTCTCTCTCTCTCTCTCCTTTACCCTCTTTCACTGTCACTACCAGGTAAATAATAGCGGCTAGACATTTAATTTTTCGTTGAACAGCGCGCGTCTTGCATCCCGTAAAAGAGCTGGAAATAACGTGTTCGATTAATATCTGTCATACTTTTGTTGTATTATTCGTTTATTTTCTTCTCCCTCTTTTTTTTTTTTGTTTCATTCAAAAAATATCGCGTTAACACGTTACTCGGAAGACACACGCACGTGTAATCGTAACTTTCATTGGTAGAACAAACGTTTCGTTGTCAAACACTGCGTTACATTGTTGTTTCGTTGAAACTTAAATTTCGCGCAACTGCAAAATGTTTCGCGAAATTCTGTTCGTATCCATTGTACGAAAACGCGTGCGTGATGTTATGTAATGGTGGAATCAAATTTCGAACTTGAGGGAAACGCTTCGAAACATGTCGAAATGATTTCATTCGAAATTATTGTACGCGTGTACAACACTGCAGTGCAATAGTCGGTGCGACGTTAAATGAGAAACGGATTATCAAAAAATTAATTAACATTCCAAGAATTCATTTTGTAACGTTGTAGAACGTGATCCTGAAATCATGATGCAATCGGGAAATGATTTTGTTTGGGAAAGTTTGTACGAAAGTGGGATACCAGAAAAGAGCGTACGAATTAATAAATACACGTGTGCGTGTTCATAATTTTATTTATCTCGAATAATGAAGCATAATTGAGACATTGATACCAAAATTATTGAAGACTTGTTGCATATTTTGATTACTACAATCTCACGTTTGCACGCGATACTTGATCCGACATAAACTAAGGAATATATGTGCCTAAATGTTCCAACTGTGAATGTTTGTCTATTTTAAATCTAGAAAAACGCGATCCAACAGAAAGATTAAAAATGTTTTTCTTCGTCTGTCAGATGTTATGATATATATTCTAGTTTGGATCTGGTATCTTTAAATTCTCCATGAATGTTAAATACCAAACGAAAATTTAAATACTCCCACACTTTGGATCCGTGGAACTTTGAAATTTTACGCAAACACGAAGAAACACGAACAATCTGGATACAACGGAAGTTGGAATAAAAAGAAGAAGGATAGAAACGGATCTGCTCGTCAAAAGCTGCAATAATTTCGTGTTCGCAATCAGTTATTCAACACCTTTGACTACACAGCCGCGGGGTAACGCTTAATACAGCGCAACAAACGATATCATCGGCAACTTGATTCATATTGGAATAGATTGTCGTCACGCGTCGTTGATTAACCGATTAACCATCCGGCGCGACGCTAATAAACCAATAACATTAAATCAAAGGGCACTTATGCGAGCAATAAAACGCGACGTCACAGCACGGTGGCGAAACGAGCTGGTACGGACGGGTCCGGAGAAACCATAGAGGAAATCAAGATGGTTCGCCGGGAGTAATATCTAGAGACTCCGCGCACCGGTTCCAAGATCGCGATCCCGGGCGAACCAGGTCGAAACTCACGGTCTAATGTTTCATCTCGGCGTACAGGCTTGGAAATTACCGCACCGCCCGAAGATGTGATCGCAGCCAAGAGCTATCCGTGCGCTCCATTATCATGCAGATATATACGCGTAACAATTCGGGAAGATGTACACGTGGCCGATCCTCTCTTTCTCTGCCCCGCGAAGGGGCAATAGTGTTCAGCCGCAGCCGTAGATTGAGTTCAAAGAGATACACGTTGGTCGGAGTGAAGCGATGAGAGAAATAAAGAAAGAGAGAGAAGATATTGGGTTGATTTTATCGCTGAAAGTGATTTTAGCGGGGGTAAGCCAGGAAATCGGGCCTCTTCAGGTGCAACGCTGATGCAACGAAAATTAGCGATTGGTTGACTTGGGTCACGTGATTCGCGAAGAGGCGTGGGGTAGACCTCGAGTAGGAGTGGCGTTGTCTAGTACTGAGCGGTCGCGCCTGTAATTTGTTTTGTATCGATTCAAATGTTTGCATGTCAATAAAATTTTACGGCAAAAAGTTGCTTCTGGGCTTTTCAGTGAGACGAATCATACAGTTACAGTTTTTTGTTTTATTGCATTCCTGTTTTTGGTGCGTGTGCCCAATGAAAATAAAAATAAAAGAAAAGAGAAGAGGGAGGAAGAAGGGAACGAGAGTCATGAAAGGAGGAACGAACGGAAGAAAGAAAATACTACAACAATTGCAAGGCAAAGAGAATTAAAAAGAAAAAAAGCAGAAGGATAATGAAAAATGCTTAGTTACAAATGAACGGAGAAAACGCGCTGCGAAGAAGAACGGCGACGAAAGCAACTAGAGGGAGAGTTGATCGTGAGCGAATGGAGAAAAAGTTAGCCAAGAAAGCACGGAAAGAGAAAGAGAGAAAGCTACGAAGAAAGATATTAGACGTTATATACTTGTTGCGAGCGCCGCAGAAGAAAGAAGAAGACGGAATGAAACGAAACGAAGAAGGTCGTGTGCAACGAGAGGCAAGGTGTTTCCCTGTTTGCCACGAAGGACGAGGTTTGCGACGGAAGAAAGGAGGTTTTCGCAAGTAAGTTGATAGAGAGTCTAGCGCGAACCGCGGTTACGAATTAGTACGTCAGAGGCGGTGTAGCGATCGGGCCGATATCTATCCGGCCCGCACAATGGTTAGTAAAGCAAACGTAAAGCCGAATTGCCGACCGCACGAGTACGGTAGACCACAGTAGCATAATAACCGAGAGTAATGCGTGAATTATTGACTGTTTCCTATCTTCCAGCCACCCCGACTAGCTGCACGCCCCAGCGTTACGTATACGCGCCTCTTCCCCCGTCGCTGTCTCGCGTGCACGCGTGCACTACCTTTGTCTGCTTTCCGTATTAAATGGTTTCGTACACGTAGATTAGCCGCTGTCCAGTGCACGGACAGGACCGTACGTCACGCTCCACGCGTACGCAAAGTATCGAAGCGAAGAGAGTGAAGAATAAAAATTTTGAACGAGTCTCAAGGTTCGAGAAGTCAGGTACAGATACAGGTGAATTTGAACGACCTCTGGACCGAATAGAGGACTGATTAATGTTGGCTGAATATTGCTAGTGTTTTCCCCTGCAGAAATAAATGAAAAACGTGGAATAGAATAGCAAACACTCGATAGATTTTCAAATTCTATTAGAGAATAGAATTCCTAAAATTGACCAGTCCATAATTCAAGTCTGATTGATGCAGAGATTGAACGTGAATAATATTTATTTAATAACAATGCTGGTAATTAAGAAACTCTTTTTCACGACTCCAATTGACTCTGTTTCGCAACTGTTTCCTTTTTCGAAAAGAGAAACACTTCGCGTCGTGCTTCTATCATCACATTCATACTTTCTTTCTTTTCAAGCATTACTACGATCAGCAAAACATTACAGGCCATCCGGTACAATTAAACGCAACTAAAGATATAATAATTACAACTACGTTGTTAAGTTATAACTTGATACTACTACGATACTATTAAATTTCTGAAAAATATCGTAATTTATTTCTTTTATTTTTGTACAGTATGTAATAATCAATATTTATTTTCTAGTCGAATCTATCAGTTATATATTTTTCTATTCTTGCGTTCAATATTATTATTATTATTATTATTACTACTTATGCTTGTATTTAATTTATAATTATATCGTGTTAAACCAATAGCAAATAGTTTAGTTAAAATTTCTCCAGCTGTTTAAAATTTCTGATCATCCAAACAGTTCAACACCACTTCCATCCAGAGCAATCAACGGAAACGTTTACCTTTTCGTGATATACGTATAACTTGCAAGCAATAAATCAGAACTAGGAGAACAAGTCACACCACTAATCCATCTTGGTCCCCAGCCCTAAATACTCGCACGGAAAGCAATCGATGTCCAACATTCCTTGATGAAAATTCTATTTAGAGACGAACAAACAGAAAAGGAGGGTTAATTTGCAATTGCAAAATAAACAGAATAATGTGTCGATTGTAACAGAGATAAAATTTGAATAATTACGCTAGAGTCGGAATCTCGCGTGCTCTTCTATACACTGACCTATGCAACGTACACAAATAACAATTTCCTGCATTGCTTACGCGTAATTAACACAGAGTATGCACGATGCACGGGCCAAGGCAGAAAATTAAAATTTTATATTTTATGTTAAAGAGTTTGGTTCGAAAGAGAGACGGGGCACTGCAAACACGCGGAACATTTTTAATTATTCAGACGTGGCCAGGGGGAAACCGGATAAAAGGAGAGATCGTGAAATATATAATCCACTGTTACAGATTAAGTTGCCGCTGACAATACTGTTTTGAATATTTGCCGGTTTTAGTATTTACAATTTAGATTTCATCAAGCGCAGCTTCGAAGAGTGAATTAGCATCGATGCAGTGTGATGCTCTCTTTGTTATTTGTTAATTAACGCAGATGAAATGTATAGTTGGGCTTCGTCGGGGAAATATTCTCATAAAGTTCTTTTTTTTCGTGAATCTTTTTGTCTATCTGTTGTTTGAAAATTTGGAAAAATCACGTGTAAGGAAAACAAAAGTTATCTAAATCGTACTATAGCGTGCCGATCACTATGATATTGTGACGTGTGATTCTAAATTTTAATTCGATATTTATCGAAACTCCATTACCATTGTTACAAACTGTTTAACAGTTGAAATCAATCTGAAAATTGCAAACATGTACCTGCTCATTAAAAAATTAGCAAAGCAAATAATAAATTAGTACCAATTAACTAACACTAACACTAAATGTTGCGATTTATCAACGAAATGGATAAATCTTCACACTGAGAATATCTTCTTTGATGTAATTGATCATTGAAAATTTAACGGACAGTATTAATTAATTTATGAAATTCGAACCTGAATTTCTTAGAACCTGGTGTGCGATGAATAAATAAATACTTTGCAACGAATACTTGAAAATTGGTTTCAAATTTCTCGTCATAGCGCGAGTAAAATTAGAAATTTCTTTGTACAACGCAAAAGTTTCTTTAAGCAGCTTCGCTTTTACGAAACCACCGTATGTAGTTTCAGTTATTCCGCAAAATAGAGGTCTACAATTTGATATGTTTCCGATGCAATACGGCATCTACCGAATAGACAAATACAATTCCAACGTTGGAAATCTCGATGTTGTGTGACAGGCCTTCGAGGGATTCATTAAATTGAATTTCTCCGAACAAGACCTCAATTGTTCCTATCGATGGGAAATACAAGGCGCCTCGTCAAGTCTGGGAAAAATGTAGCGGCAGGATTTTGCAAACAAGGGATAAGAAAATATTACTACGTTCGCAACGTTCTAATTTGCTTTTTAAACCGGATTCGTACTTGGTTGCAACAACGCAATGGACGTTCGTGTTATGCTAATTATTGATAAAACCACATGATCCTAATCCTAATGCTGACGATAATCACGTTTTGAAATATTCATACGATAATTGACAGGGAATTATAATAACAATAATAGATGTGAAATTCTTTTTGTCTGATTTGTTTTGTAATTTATCGTTGTTCTGGAGCAGAACAGATCAATTCTTTTAAAAAACCGACAACGAGAGAACCTCAGCGAAGCGGGCAACATTCAAACATCACCGTCGCGCTCAGACAATCATACATATTTCAATTTCTGCAAATTTCGTGAAATTGTGGAGTCTAAGTGGAACGGGTCATTGAAGTCTCTAAAAATCTAAAATCTGATGGTAATATTGATTTTCATTGAAAAATATTTCAAATGAAATATTGTGATTATGGATTAATTGCATTTGTTGCGATTGTTGTTATCCATTATTACAAAATAATATTTAATACACGTATCGTTCCTTTTATTTCAATAATATTGTAATTTTAATTATTTATTAAATATTTAATGCATAACTGATAATTTAATAGAATTCGTTATTAATATTTGTCATTAAACATTGCGATTGAAATAAATATTTCTTTACGAATAGACGAATAAATTAATTTTTTGTACAAATACATACACGAATTTTTCAAAGATTACAGGAATCTTGGCGTGTTTTTACAAAATCAAAGCACTGTGTTAATAATTCATACTTATCCTATTATAATCGTCGCAGACAACGCGAATATTTTATCAATGTTCATTTTAATAATATCACAGCAGGCGAGAAACCGCCCGAATAATTAAAGTAGAATTATCAAAGCGAAACTAACGCGTCAGGAAATAATTGAAATAAAATGTCTCAGCGTCGTCTTGATTATTATTATTGTTATCAATTGTTATCAAGAAGTCCAAGTCACACTTTGTCAAAAAATTAGCCTTTTGCCTGTACACCTACGCGTTTTCTTCTTGTTCGTGTACTTAAAAACGAATCGCTCCAGATATTACATCTTACAACGAAACGAGAACTTTACACCGTTCTCCTAATAAATCACGGTGAATTTTAAGCGAAGCACGGCGTAAGTTACGATTGTTAAATGCTGCAACTTTTGTTTATGTAGTGCGCGAATGGGGTCGTGCGTCACTTCTGATCCTTCGTAGGAAACTCCGCGCGACTCTCGCACGCACGAGGAGCAAGTTATCACGGCTACTTAGGAGATGAGCAACTATATCTCGCCTTTTGGCGCTGTAAATCTCCTTCTTTCGTGAACTTTTGATGAGTATTTATAATTCTGCTGGTCGTTCCGCCAGACTGGAGTAAACTTAAAGTGACAAAAGTTGTTCGTCTAGTATCACGTACGGACGTGACGCGGCGATAGTGAATATTTATGAAACTCTAGCGCCGAGAGCAAGAATTCATTTTTCGCCTGCAAATGAAACTCACGTGCTCCTGCGCGAGTTGTTTAAAAATGTGTGCTTTGCTCTTTCTTTTTAAACAGAGGAGAGTCGAAAGCTTTTTAGAAGGTTCGTTAAGGAAACATTAGCAAAACTATTATGTGTGAAAATATTTTTCACAATTATGTAAATAGTGATAAATAGCAAGTGTGAGCAAACATTAAAAATATTAATTTTCATCTACTTTTGATCGGCATCCAATAGCGCAGAAAATTGAAATATTTCTCCAAATGTTCAAACTGCGTAAAATTGGTATATTCTTCGAAAAAAAGGAACCCTCGTTAAAATGTAAAGGCCCTCTGTTTTCTGATGTATTTTGTTTAATTTCATTTGTTACTAAAAAATTCCCGTTACTTTTGCATCAAATTAATGAAAACTGCTGAAATGAAGAAATACGCGACTAGTATGTGCAGACAACTGTTAATTATTTTGAACTCGGTCCGCGCGGCGACAAAGGACGCTTTTTCGTCTTTTTTCCCCCTTTTTTTTCGGGCTGAAAAATTCACGCAACCGCAAGTACGTCACCGGAACGTACGGACGCGCGTATGGAGATAAATCCGCGTGTTTTCTGGCATTTAATGACGTATATTCGAATTTTCGTTGCGCGAATTGGGATTTATTATTGAAGAAAGCATATCGCGGGCGCGGGCGATTTTTTCTTTTTTTTTTCATTTCGCGTCGCACGCACACGCGCTCCTGATCCTTTCCGCGAACGGGTAGAAAAATCCTCGATTTGCACGTCTTGCAACGAATCCACGATTTGCAGACCGCTGACGCGTGAAACGATCGAGCGATTCCGCGTGACCCAGGCTTTCTGGACAAACGATGCAAAACACAGAATGATGGAAAAAGTCAAACAGAGGAGCACGCGTTTGTCCGATCGAATCGTAGAAAGAAGGAAAAACGACGAAAACTAAAACTAAAATGTTTCTCGAAAAGAAAGAAAAAAGAAAAACGAGAGAAGAAAGGGAAGTTTTCACTTGAAAATGTGCAACGCGATATTCCAATCTCGAATAATTTCTTTTCAAAGTTATTATTTCCTAAAGAATTTTATCGCTATACTTATACACATATATATATATACACCTCGTTCCTCCGCGTCGTAAGCAAGTTATCAAATTTACTCGAAGAAGAGCTCGTCGTTCTTCTTTTTCCTCCCTTCTTTCCTTTTCTTTCCAGTCTCTCTCCTCTCGCTCGCGCGACTGGAAAGTGTAATTTAATGGCCGGCTATAAATTCTTATATACATCATTGCGGCTTGTATAGTCACGCGGACTACGCGCTGTCCCGTTAGTCTTGCGCTTGACACGTGTGTATATGCGATAGAGGCATGAACTTCCTATACACGGGTACAAGCTGGGTTCCAGCCGATGTCGCCTATCAGCTCGATGGAGGAGTCATCGATCAAACCTAAGCGAGCGTGGCAACGACGGTGAAACTTGGGAGACAATATCCTGCCTCGAGGTGGATAACTCGTTAAAGGAGCACGCTAATGGATAGCACATCTGGCTACTGTATAATTGGCCGAAGATTCACTGTTCGCTGCCACTTATCATCGCAGATGCGAATTTTCGTCCTTTGGCGCGCGTGTGTGATTTCCGTTCGCGCTCTGGAATTACTGGAAAGAGTGATTGCGAAGCGTTGTGCAGGCATCTACGTTTCTTTCGAGGATCAAACGATGGAATTTTTATTAATCAGAGTTCTGCTTTAAATTCAACACATCGGAATATAATAAATACGTAGACATCAAAAGATGATAAAAGTGATATTTTTGATGTTGTAACTACACTTTCTATTTCTTGTAAGTGTAATAGAGTTTATAAGTAATACAATATATAAGTTTTCAGACAGCTACTAATTTTTGGGGAAATAAAGTAAATCTTTGGAGAAAGTAAAGTAAAGTAAAGTTTTGTAGTTTTCAAATCATTCTCCGTGGAAATATATAAAGCACACATGTATTTTATTAGTATAAAAACTTTTGCTTTTTCATGTGAATAGACAAACTATATAATAATAGATTATAATAGTGGATTATAATAGTGGAGAAAGAAGTTTGAAATTTCTGAATCTTTATAAAGAGTATGAAATGATAAATTGCGATATCTCGCAAAATAAATAAATAAATAATTCAGAATACATGTACATAAAATAAAATAAAATAAAGTGAAAGCGATTTTTAAAAAGCACCATCGTTCTTATCTACCGATTTTCTGACGTACCACCGCCAACAATATTACGTCCAATTGAATAAATCGCTACGAATGTTGATTCAAGAAAAAGACAAAGTGAAATCCACCGGTGGAAAGAAAACGGGTCTTGCTGCTGTTTAGAAACTGTCCCGACTGCTGCTAACGCGCCGTCACTTTGATGTAGCATCTGAAGTGGTCGGGAAACCAGTGGAAGGGATAACTCGGATGAAAAGACACGGCGGATGGATGTTACATCCTACCCTCTGGAGAAGACGCAGAGTGGGTCTTCTGTTACGTAAGACAGAGGGAAGAGGGACACAGAAGCTGAGCGAGCAAGAGATAGAAAGAGAAGAGAGAGAGGGAGAGAGAGAGAGAGAGAGAGAGAGAGAGAAATGGCAGTAAGGAGGGAGTTGGAGCTCTTAATTAGCTACAATTACCGCAACATAGCAATGTCGAGCGAATCGCCCGAGGCTTATCCTCGGTCCTTCCATCTACTTCCATCTGTATACCTCGTTCCTCGTTCCTTTCCCTCTTACTTCTCTTTCCGCGATCCTGCCCGTTGTCGCGCGAAATCCCGGCATTCTCTTCCAGTCGGTGCCCCTTTTCGGAACCCCATCTCCGGGCTATTTCCCGTAAAACAGCCAATTTACCAAGCCAATTTAAATTAATACGAGGAAAATAAAAATCGAGGTTGATTTGCTTTCTTCGCTGGCTCCCTCCGAGATGGCCGTGTTTTTGAAGCGAGGCTCGCTTCGGCAAAATAAAAGAGAGAAAGGATAGAAGATCCGTGTAAGAATGTATAATAATTTTGATGAACATATTGATTAAAATTGCGTTGATCAAGCAATTAATTAAGACTGTCTAACAAATTGTTGCACGTACCTACGACTAAATAAACTACAAAAAGAATCACAAAAAAATACGGCTTGCACTGATCTCTCCTTTTTCTTTCGTTCTCTTATTTCTGTTATTCATCCTCTTCGTTGTTCTTTATTACCTCAGAAAATTCGAAGATCACGAGGCGATATTTTGATCACGGCGAGCAGAGAGGAGGCGGAGGGGTGGATGGAGCAGTCAGTGCCGCTACCGCAACCTTTGCATCCGTTGTTGTTCGGGATTTTAGTTGGATAATGAGGAATCTTATCTAATATAATGGTACAACCTGCTGGTATCGGTACCCTTTAGAAGAAACTTTTGTTGTTCGCTCTGAAATTGTTCTTAGCCCTCCCTTCTCTCCCCCGCGTGCCCCGTACTTTTTCTCCTTCGACGGAGAAGCTACGTTACTTTCATTAGTTTCACTCTACCTTTCGCTCTTTCCCGCGCTATGAATGTATAATTCAATTAGAGCCGTACGGGAACGTTTCGCGGCATGCGCGGCAATACGGTGTTCCTTTACGGCGCGCGTCGAAATATGGTAATGTCGCGTAAACTCGTTACCGATTTCGTTCATTCGATTCTTCGTTTTAACGAACGGACACCAATTGGAAATTAATTACGATCGGCGCGTTAACTCGCCGCCACTCTGATTTACGATTTTAACGGCGGAAAAAAATCGTCGCGTCGTTCAATGTTTACGCTATCTGCACGCGAAACGGCGTATGTTTATAAATTCCTGCGTCGGTATTTTTTGACACTTTTTTTCAACACTTTTACCGACAGGTTGCCAATGATGCTGTTCAATTACGTTTTTTTAATCACTGAAAGTGATTTTAGCGGGGGTTTTACCCAGAAAATCTGGCCTCTTCAGGTGCAACGCTGATGCAACGAAAATTAGCGATTGGTTGATTTGGGTCACGTGATTCGTGAGAGGGCGTGGCGTAGATCTCGAGTAGGAGTGGTGTTGTCTGGTACTATAATTTGTTTTCCATCGATTCAAATGTTTGCGTGTCAATAAAGTTTTATGGCAAAAAAGTCGTCTTCATTTCCTAGTCAGAATAGTTGCTTCTGAGCCTTTCAGTGAGACGAATCGTACTGGGGTACAAGTCGTGCAGTTTAACTAGGTGTGAATCTTTGTGTTATTTTGATTATGATAGCGAATTCTGATAAATGTTACTAACCTAACCTAAATAAATTGTTATATAATATATATATTATAAATAAAACGCGATGTTAGTGTACATCTCTTGTTCGATAAAATGTCAAACATTTTGCACGTTGTTAAAGCTACCCAAAGATTAAGATTAAGCTACCCTAAGATCTGCTATTGGATAAGTCAAAGAACACTGAATTGGACTGAGTGACAGAGAGCACATGTTGTCATGACGTCATAACGTATTTATGAAAAAGGAAGAAGCAGGCTGGCGGTGAAAGAAAAAAGAAGAAAGGAAAAGAAGCGTGGAAAGAAGATCGTCGCGATGAACATGAGGAACAGCGGATTGTATTTTGGCAGACGGTTGCCAATAGCTCATGGATTCCGTGGCGGTCGGGCCGTACGCGTCACTACGTGTACGTTCCGCATCTCGGTTTGTCTCCTCCTCTCCATCGGCTCGACAACTGCTACGCCCACGATCACAAACGGAATTATTTATGAGTTTGAACATGAGCCAGAGCTCTTCCGCAAGCCACTAAGATGCATCCGGACGCTAGTCACATTCTCTGAATATCGGGATAAGTCGTGGGACCTCGGTGATCTTGCCACATTCTGGAATTTCATCATGATTCGACTTGAATTAAAGATGCATAACGATGCACACAGTTTGCATAACAACCGCACAGGACCTACCATCGTAAACGTTTGTCGCTACTCCGGTATCCATTCGCACATTCTTCGAAGGAATTATCTAAACGCTAGTCGAGTCTGATGGACAAATTCGTTCGTTTCTAGGAGCTGGGTTGACCAATTCGAGAGAGGTTGATCTTTGTTTCGGGAATAGAGATTGAGAGAATTTGTTGTGCTTCATTTTTGAATTTTATAACTTTTCTTTTTAATGATAAGCGAGTCGTTCGTTAACTTCATGAAACAGAAAGTAGAAAAAGAACTGTTAAAGTTGAATAAAGCTAAATGTTACATTAATGCATGCGTAACTTTTATCTAACGATATGCAAAATGCATAAAATTTGTATCATGTTATTCGAGATAAATTCTAAATTAAGCCCAATTATCAAGGAAATTTGTTTCAAATATACAAAATTCAGCGTCGATCGAATACTTTGATGATAAAATTTAAAAAGGAAGTTCAAAGAGACCCAAGGAACGACTCGAGTAATACTGAATTTATTGATTAAACAGACTGCATTTAGATTTTCGTTCGATTTGAGAATGCGATTAAAGAAACAGGGCCTTTTTGCGTACCAATTTTTGATTTCCAATCATCGAGATTTATATCAAAATTGAATTTGGTTGCAGCCATTCTTACACGTGTCGCGAAATTTTGTCATTAATTTTGATACGAAACGACGATTTTGTAGGGCGAACTTTGCTAGAGATCTGTATAAATAATTTCATAATGTTGAACAAAACTTTATGCGATTAATTTCGTAATGCTGGGCAGAAACGTGATACGTTGTTACAACGTTAAAATAACGCGATCGTTCAAACATAAAGGGTGCTCAATTGTTTGAAGCGTGAACCGACATTTATTTGCGATGCAACTGATGTGAATATTCAAACATCTCTCTTGTAATTTAATAAAATTATCTGTTTTCTGGTTTGTAAATTTGCGCGCGATATCAATTCTATGCTTCGAAAATTTAATCTCCTCATTTTGAATGTAATTTCAATGTTTTCGAGACAGGTGTCTTTCGGTAAGCGAGTTTCATTGACTTGTTGGATCTTTGCAAAGTGCGACTAACACTTTTGATGTCAACTCCATCACGCTTCCTGTGATCGTAAACATATTCAGACGTCAAGTCTGAATCTTTGTGTGTGAAAACGAACAAGTAGATACATGTTATCCCAGTCTTCGAATTAGAAACGATGCTTCCGAGATGAATTTTTTTTGGTATCAAATTTACAAATATTTTACACTGCTATCATGGTATCATTTAAGCTGTATAAAAGGTGAATAATTGTACAATTGTAAAACAAATATATCTAAACACTTGTGAATGTTTGTCAATTATTATGCACTAGAAAATTATAACATTCAATGAAAAAGAATCTGATGTAAAAACTTGCCTCTGATTGTGTAGAAAAATAAATACATGTGGGTAGGCGCTATCGAGTTAAATCTGTGCTGTCTGTTTGTATTAATATTTATAATAAAGTGTGTGCATAAATTTGAATTGAAATATGCGAAGTTCGAAACAACATCGAAGGAAAAATGGAAATGAACGGTTCGTTGCACATTTATTGCAAATGTACCATGTTATTCATTCGCTAATCAATAATCTGCGAGGCTCATAATTCTTACGATGAAATTTCCCAACAATTAATAACTTCCCTCCAAAAATGGTTGCCCTACTTGCCAACTGTATTTCACTCATTTTTTTCTTTTTCCGAAACAAAGAATTAATTCCCTTTCGAATTAATTGACCTAACTTGCAGGAAATGAAGTAAAAACGAATGGCTCGTTTCATATCTGTTGTTAAATGTATGATAATATTATTCAACGCACTACTAATTTTTATTACACGTTAATGTAAATTTAATGAAAATTACAAATTATAATAATATAAAATTATAATTGTAATATTATTCCACGTACTGCCAATTTTTATATGTTAATATAAATTTAATAAATATTAATATAACATTATGTGTCGTTACAAATTACACTCTTGTGTTAACAATATTAATATCAATTTACATTTAATTTTACAAGTTAATTAAATCAGTGAGAAGTCCGCGCAAAAGTAAATTCAACGCACTAGAACGTTCATCGATTCTAACCTCTTCGGATTCTAACCTCTCTTTTTGAGAACTGCGACTGCACGCGAAACCTCGTCTTTGTAATCTACGTTTTAAACAAATCGTACGTTCAAGCCATTTCGCGTCGTTTCACTCGGCAGACGTTGCCGATTCGTGCAAGTGGTTTTGCAAATCACGCTAAGTAACGACAGTTGGGAATATTTTTGTTAGCCAGGAGGGGGGTCACGTGTAACGCGGCTGCGGTTCTTTCCGGAAACGTTATTCCTGTAAGCGGATTTCGTTCCGGCCGGGATTAGAAAAAGGAAGGTAGGAAAACGAGCCGCCGGGCTCGCAGGTAAAATTTCGACGATTAATTACACGTGAATTCGTTGGAACGAGGGAGAACAAACTGAGAATATGCTTCGCGTGTTACGGAACACCGTGTCACGTGTTTCGCTTCGCTTAACGCGATAGAAACACGCCCTAACCCCGCCGCGACCCCCAAATTTGTACGTTTCGATCCTGCCCTCGTCTCAGGAAACAAAGAAAGTTTACAATCATGCGAATTTTTCTGATAATTCATATTTTTAAAAGTGTAATTAAAAATAACCTCGTTGAAAGATTGTTTCGTGTATCAAATATCACAAAAACTACTATACTTTTAACATTTTTTTATTACATTGCATTACATTACATATTTTACTACAATATATATATATGATTTACGTTATAGTATACTTTTTTCAATGTAACTCAATTTTTCAAATAAATTGCTCGAGATCGAGCTTGGAAAAGTTCTGCAAATGGCTGCACTTGCAAGAAATAACCAGTTATAACCAAGCGTTACAATTACCACTGTGCTTTACTCGGTCTGTTTCTCATAGAATTATATTACCGTTGCCCGCGGTTTTTGAGGAAAATGTTTCGCGGTTAATAAAAGTTATTTGTGCTGTTCGGCACGTTTGAACGTTGCGAATATGACTGTTATGATTATAGAGCTCTCGAACTAGGGAATTTTTACTTCCCGTGTTTAATTTTCCTTTTCAATTCCTTTTTAAAAACAACCGCGAGAGAAAACGTGAAGGCTGGAAGTACCAAACGCGAGTTAAAATATTCATGGAGTTTTTAAATAACCGAGATTGCAGTCCTCAGTTTTTGCATTAAAATTTTGGAAAACACGAGGCGAAAGCATTTTTTTTCTTTTTACTGTTATATTTTCGAATGTCGTCTGTGTTTAATTTCGTTTAAACTATTATTGATTATGATTTGTAAAATATTTTTTTCTGCTTTAAATATCTGAAATTTAATAAATATATATGTTTATAAATATATAATTTAATAAATATACTGACATACATTAATACTACGTTAATACCTAAATATTGACATTGTTATAATTTTCTAAAAAGAAATTGCACGATAATAAACTTGGCTTCATGTTAAAGCTTGAAACCTCTACTTTCAAAATGTGTCGTTCGTTCTTTCTCAAATTGGTTTCACGTTACGTAGCGAGTAACAAAGTGAAGTGATACTTTTTCTTCTCGAAAATGCTATAAATTGTCACGGTACATGAAAACATTTTTTTCATGACATAATCTACAACGAATTTGAAGATTGAAGTCTTTCTTTTACAACGATTCCTCGAAACTTGGTGTGCGATTTGTTTTCGTCAATTTATTAAATTTTGTACGTGGGGCGAAGAAAGGATGAAAATGGTACGATTTTTCCAATTTTCGTAGAGTTCAATAAAATGGCGGGGAAAATCGTGCATCGAGCTTTCGAAGGTTGTCGTAAAGAGGAGACTTCAATCTTCAGAGTCCTTGTGTGAAAAAAATTTTTCGATGCCTTTACATTCTTCGAAGAGAAAAATTCTTAGAAGACAAAATTCGAAGAGAAAATTCTTAGTGGAGACAAAATTTCTAAAGGAAACCGTGTTCCGTAGCTGCTTTCCTTGCCCTGCATCAATGTTACCGAAAACAGAGGTGAAATCCTTTCGGTATTCGAACGGAGAGTAGCATTGCAATCACCCTAGTTCGATCCACGACCAGCGAGCGGCGCCACTTAATGGGTAAGTAGATATGGATAGTATTGGGTCAGACGCCGCGCTCTCCTTCACTGGCAATAAGAAACACGTGCAATTTAGGTGATTGTCTGACGATCCAGACAAAGTGTCGTACACTTAATTTCAAACGTTTGAAGAAAAAACAAGAATTCGAAATGTTTCACACGCATTAATTTATTTGTTAGTCGAAGAGACATGTACTCTGGAAAAACGACAAGCTTTTTAGATATTTTATGGATATCAATTTATTTATGTTACATTATACGTTAGAGCTTAAATTAATTTATTTATTGAGTTACACGTTGCACGTTCGATAACATTAAATTATTAATGTTTATTCAATCACACGTTACGTGCGAAGGTTTAATCTAATTTATTTATAAAATTGCCAATTACATATTGAAGTGGATTCATCGATTTCTGAAGAGATGATCGTGGTTTTTGTACTTGTTTATTGGGAAATACGAATAAATCTGAACTCTATTATACGATTACTATAGATACATTAAAGAACTCGTGTTCATATTATATTTTTGTATTGTATGAATTGCAACATTTGTATAATAATCGTAATACTATTTGCAACAAACTTTGTCAATATTCTAAAAATACTTCATTAAAAATGTTTAATTACACGGTAAATATCCATATCGCAAGTAAAAATATCGCATTTATTTTAATATTAATTGCTCGCAATAAATTTGTCAAATTTATCTCTCGTTCAATGAACAACAATGTGAAGATAGAAAGCTACCGGACTTGTTAAAAGCAGACGCTTTATTTGCCCAAATAAATTTCGTTAAGTGAGAATAATAAAATACGACAAATGAATTCTGTTCTCGATAGATTGAAAAATTACAACCTCACGTTTGCATAGTGTCTGTACATCCGATTCGCAGAACGATTACAAAGAAAAAGAATAACGCTTCGAATATTTTCATTGAAACCTTGTTAACCGTTCACCATCGAAATTACCAAATAATTATCGTCGAAAATTGTGAACGCTCGTAGAAATAACGAAGCACAGTTCTTGCGGATTAATCGTTTCTTTCTGAAACCCGTAAATAAACACAAATGCGTATTGACCCGCGAAAGAAAAAAACAATACTCTTTTGAGGCAATAAATATTTCGTAAAAATGAAATTAAACGTTTTTACGTACGTTGCTTGAATAAGCAATTACCGAATCAAAGGAAATTTCATTCCCTGCACCCTGCACCGCGAGAGCGGCATCAAATATTTACGACGCGAAATACAAAAAAAAATAAAAAAAAAAAAAACAAAAAGCAAAATTGCTCGAAAACAACGTAAAGGATTTACACTGTTTTAATGGCAAAAGCGAATGGGAACGCGAAGTATTAATTTAAAAATATGCTGCGCAACATTCAACGACCATAAAGTGAAAAGCGAGATCACCGGGGAATAAGTGAGTTTCTTTTCAGAAATGAAAGATACAAAAATATCGCGTGTGTACATCCTGCAACTTCGTTTCGTTTATATTCGTACGTACGTACGTACGTACACACTTTCGTTTAAACATGCATAGCGTTCGCTTTAAATAAACGCGGAAAAATCCGGCGTAGCTCCTTGGCATACGATTGCAAGTAAAACCATTTGCTGCGCGAGCAGGGAACTCCCTTTGGAAAGTAAATTTATTCTGGTAACAATGCCTTCGGTCGAAAATTCCTGAAGAATATTGAAGATTCAACGATAAGATACTTTCCACACAAAAGAGCAAACAGCTACAAAACGCGGCGAATACGCGTATACTCCTTAAGGGTAGATTGCGCTACAGATCGGCGAAATCGAGCTGCACCGTTTATACTTAAACTCGTGCCACCACGGTTCGCCAGAACGGTTCTGCGACTTGCTCAGACTACGAGATACTCGACACAGACAAGCGTAATTGCCTTTCGAGAAAACGATATCTAAATGATTTTTTTTTTCTTTTTCTTCTTTTTTTCTACGAAACTTGGGGATTTGAGGAGATTTCGGATGCTAAAGTTTGACTCAAAGATTCGTTATAATTTAAATTTTAAAGGCAGCTTGTTAGAAAGGATCTTGTTGAAAAATTAATGAAATTTCTATATTCCGTGACAGAATCTTTCATACTTGAACTAGTGACAAAAGTGTTCGGTTGATGAAATTAATCTTAAATAATTAACAATTATACATTTTCGAATGAGAACAATTTTATTATTATTTGAGCCACGATATAAAATAATTTGATACGTTCAAGTACAAATTAAAATTAAAGCTAGATTGCATGTATCTAAGTGCAGACTAAGAAAATTGACATTTTATTTCGGTATTTAAGAGTACTTCTCTAGATGCAATATCTTGTTTGCTTGAAGATAAAAAAGTGTATCTTTGCTATTGTTAAAAGATCATATTTGTAATACTTTTGTCACAAACAAATTTATCACGAAAATAAAATAATTTACATTCCATCGTTAGTTTTTTAATAACACTTTTACATGTATTTTAATAATACATATAAAATGGTTTAAAAAATGCATATTATATTTTAATAGTACACATAAAATGTTTAAAATACGTAGAAAAGTAGTTACTAGAGGATATTTTGCTCGTACGATGTCTCTGTTGTGAGTGTCACTTCAATTCTAACACAAAAGCGTTTATTTTTACATTCGTTTTTATTAGAAAATAACAAATACATTATTCGTAAAATAGTATGTTTCCATGCCGCGTGCATACGAGGATGTTCTATTGGAAAAGCAAATAAATTGCTTGCCAGTGGCGAATTTTCTTTTAGCAAGCGGCTTCGCAAACCACACCGGAAGTAGTAGTAGTGGTAGTCGATAACTATCAGATATGGAAATGGCGCTGCCAATCGCCGAAAGTTCAAACATCTGTAGGGCATTCCAAGTGAAGTGAATATTTCCAGGACATAATGCGAAGTGTTTGCACAGCAGATGGCACTAAGCGAACATGCTTCCTTCCAAGTTACAACGCGTCTCGTAGGCCGAAACTTTCTCACACAGACGTATCGATCATGCTTTCGTCCGTAAATGTTAATTGTGTTGCATTTGTCAAAGAACGCGAGTAATTTGGAGCCGTTGCGAGCCTAGTTTTACTCAACACAACTATTTAGGAATTTATACTTATGTCATAAGTGATACTTATTTATTTATTATTACACATGTTATATTCTCTTACATGTTACATGTTACTTTGTATCTATACATTATGCCGTGTATTCCGCTTTGGATATTTTATAAAAACTTTTCTTTTTGTTTTCATGTAAAAACACTTATTTTTACATATTACACGTATTTTGGTGCATCTCTGCATCTTTCGATTTCCCATAAATGTATCGAAATAACAAAATCTTTTGCTTCTTCGCGAATTTTTAATCATTTTTGTTAATCTTTTTCGAGTTGAGAATGTATATAATATATCAATATGTTTAAAGTACTTCGTATATTAGTATAAATGTATTTTGTACATCTAACAATGCATGACGAGTTTAGAGCAAGAGGAAGACTATAGTTACTATTGAATCAATAGTATAAAGTATAAAGCATACAAGGGAATCAATAAAGTATCATATATAGTACTCACAAACTAGGTACATCTGCCAAATTTCAAATACTTCAAGCATTTCGTGGATTTTAATTAATCTGTTAAAATTGGACTGCTTTTAAAATATTTTTGCGAATAAAATTTAATTTCTGTTAATTATAATAATCGATAATAGTAAGAGCACATTCTATGCATTTTAATATATAATAAATTTCGTAAGTCTTTGTTGTACAAAATTTATTATTAGAATCATAGAAACTTATAACAATGACAAATTTATAAACGATATTTGTAAATAATAAATATTTATTTCTATTTATTGCTCTCATAAAATGTTTAAAACCTTTGTCCATGTGTGACGCTATACACGTAATCATTTTTAACTGAACATTTTCAATATATTTGAAAGCATTTTCGATAGTTAAAAAACTTGACCAAAGTCAATTAATAAAGTATTAGTGATTCAAATCAATTTTATAATGTTACTCAAAGCGAGATGAAGAGTATGAATAATAACACGATGTAACGCACTCATAAAGTAAATATATTGTGTATACTGTAATTTATTAACTGTAGCAGTAACAAATATAGGTTATTGACACATTAAGTGACGATTTATTAGAACAATAACGATAATCAATTTGCATAAAACGCGGTTAATGAATGGCACTCACCGGCACAATGTGATTCAAGTACCACTAGTACCATTAAAGTTTACGTCCAATTTTTACAACGAAATTTCATACGAAATCTATTCAGCAATTTGTTCAGAAAGAGTAGGAAGAAATTGTAATTGTGAAATAAAAATTTTATTGTATAAGCTACGATAATGTACAGAAAGTATTTTACAGTATTCTGAAAAGAAGAAATTGTTTTATCCATCGTATGACACTCGTATGAAAATATTAAATTTAACGAGAGGAGTCGTTTGTTATTGATAATAAATTATAATAGAGTATAATAACGTTCAATATAATGTACAACTTCTTTACACGAAAGAAGAAGTATTTATAAATATTTTAACATAGCAAGTTGTTCAATTTATTTAGAAACGAAGTATTCAACAAAATTTTATTTTTATATAAAACTTAATGTTGCTCGATTTTATTACAAAATATTATAGCAACATGTAAAATTTATTGTCATAACGATTGCAATCTCGACTTTCTCTACATTTAACCCTCTGAAAATCGCGCAACTCGGAAATTACGTATTCGCATCTCGGAAGTAATTAATTTTCATTACTGTATTACCATACTTGAAATACCAAACAATTACTCCAAACTTTAAATTCCAGCAAACACCTACAGCAATTAACAATCTATAAATTCTCTACTCAAGCTTAAATTAAATTAAAGCACTTTTATTATATTCAAACTACCCAGACCGAAGTATCAGACGAATTCTGAACAATGACAGTTTCGTACATTCCTCGAGTAGTACAGACAGAAGGTACGGAAAGCAAAGAGCGAGAAGAAAGAAGAAGGAAAAAAGAGAGAAAGAGAGGGAGGGAAGAGGGAGAGCGGAGTGGTTGCATGGACGCATCGAGCAACCCTTTCGGGTTGGCGGCGAGCGAGCGACTGCTGGCTCGCGTCTTAACTCGTGCGATTCCGCGGACGCTCGGGAACGCCGGCGCCTCTGGGCGTCGCGACGGCGGGCGTCCAGGGCTGGCAGGCTGGCAGGCAGGCAAAGGCAGGCGTCCCTTCGCGCTCTCCCCGCCAGACGAGTTCCGACTCTACGCTCGGCCGGACGTGACGTAACGCGCGCAGCGTGGAGAGCGTAGAGAACGTCGTCGCCGTCGTTCTAGTCGCCGTCGTCGTCGACGTAGCCCGTCGTCTCGACCTAGCCTATCAAACCCTCTCTCTCGCCCCCTCGCGACACACACGTATACACACATACACACATACACACACGTACACGCACGCACACACACGCACGCACACACGTACACGCGCACGCACACACGGTATACACACACGTAAACACACGGAGAAACACGCACACGTTCTGTCTTTCTCTTTCTCTCCCCCTGACCACCCCCCCCCCCTCTCCACCCGCGACACACGAAAAACACCTGTGCTTCCGTCGTGTGCACGCCGAGACACCGAGTGGCGGCTCGCTGCTTCTCGTTGACGTTTTCCTCTCGTCGTCAGTCGCCGGGTCAGTCGAGTGTCAACGGGTAACAGTGTCGGCAGGACACGCGCCGCTCGTACAGACCGCGTGCGTTTCGCACACGCAAGCCCCACTTCGCACGGACTGAGTTACTCGAGTGTTAGTGAAAAGAAGAGAAGAAGGAGAAATTTCGCTGCGAACGAAAGTGAGAAGTAACTTTGTGGTGTGATTGAAAGATCGAGGAGCGGTGGTGGTTTGACTCGGAGGATCGAGATCACGTGTGATTACGCGTCTGTATCGAAAAATTGCGAAACAAATCGCGGGAAAAAGTCTTACTTGCAAAAGTAAAGAGAGAGAGAGAGAGAGAGAGATTAAACTACCTGACGGATAGAAAGCAGAGCAAGGTGCAACGTCGAAAGAGAGAGAGAGAGGGGCAGCGAAAAAGTGGGGAAAGTTTCGAAGGGGAGAGGGCCGAAGCCGACGCGAAGGAAACAGATGTCAAGAGATATCGGCGGAGGAAAGATCCCGTGTGACGACGTAAAGTAATGTCGCAGGGAGAAGAGGATCTTGCCCGCGATCTTGGTGACGCGTCGCGATAAATAGATCGCAGACACGGGTGGTGTGCAGTGACTTGACGATTCCATCGTACACCACGTACGACAGCGTGCGACAGTGTGCCAGTTCGGAATATTACTGATCGAGTAATGCCACGGGACATTAACGTCGCCGATTGATCCGCCGGTAGCCGCGATCGCACGTCTTGCTGCACGTTTTCAGTCGCATCTAGTTATACTGACACTGTCTCGCCGATCGGTGAAGTGAAACCGTCGCGGTACGGGTAACAACGTCGCGAGGAATCGAGCGATCCTCGTCCTCATCCGGAATCACGTGAGACCGCTGAGAAAACGAAACGAAGGAAGTTATTCGCCACGGCGAAGCCACGAATCCAGCGAAGATGCTGACAATGTCGACATTGATGATGCCCACCACGATGACCACCATGACGAATCCCGGACCTATACCGGCGCACAGCATGCCGCAGAAGATAGAACCGCCTAAGCTAGCAGCTTCCGCGCTTACCCACACGACAACAGCCGGCAACAAATCAGGTACCGCCTTTATACTTGCAGATTTATGGCTTTGCACTATCATTCGAGCGCGGCTCTAAGATAAATTTAACCGGTACATTGTGCCGGCCGAGTATGCACCGTTGCTCCTGTCAATCCGTGAACGATATACGTCGCCCAAGTTGACGGGGCTCGCGCCGGTCTCTCCTCGTTCGCTTCGCGCTCTTTCAAACCGCTTAATGCCCCATCGATCAAATTATTGTACTCGGCCGGTGCGTTAAATATTGACCCCCTCCGTTGATATTTCCACGCGGTTATCAAACCGATAACGCCGCGTTCCATTCGCTTCTATTGTCTATCTGCCGAACCGTCATCGAGTTCCACGACGAATTCCTCCCTTTCTTTTGTTTTTTCCACGTCGTACGCTCTAGATTGACATTTACAGCGTATTGTACGATAGTCGTGAAAAGGCTGTGTGCGCAGACCTATAGCAATTTTCACAGTTGTTTGATGCCCGACGTGTTTATAGCGTGCGGCGAAGTGGCCATCAAAAAGTGCGCGCTCGAGATCTACGGCGAATAAATCTCGACAGATTCTTTTTCTTTTTTTTTCTGCGTGTGCTTTCTTGAGTCGTTGTTATTCAGTCGCCGAGCTGTAAACGCGTCGAATTAATTTCGCGTACGAGCGTTGCTCGCGACAATCCCCGTGGACAAGCCGTGTCTCGCCGCAAGGCAAAAACCCGGCGTTCTCTAATCGTCTTTATTTATCTCGCCTCTCCGCTGCGTTCCGTCGTCGCGCGAGACCACCAACAGCTTCGGACGATTTTTACTCCCGTTTTATTTCATACATACCATTCTTGATACTTTTGCCGCGCGAAACTACCGCAATTCTGTGTTCCAATTCCGGCGTCCATAAAAGAAGTGCTAACTTCTTGTAGGGTGCCGCGCGTGGGAGAGGTGGAAAGTTGGGCGAGGAAAAAGAGAGAAAGAAAGAAAGAATGGCAAGGCCGGCTGATCTGGATGTGACCCGCATAGAAATTGGAATATACGCCCCGGCTTTCTAAGATGCTCGTGAAAGTAATAACGTTGATCGTCCAGGAATTAATTGCTCCCCATTACGGATGTCGACTTTTCTCGATTAGCGTTCGTGACCGGCGCGGTTCTCGCGCGACTTCCCCGCCCAAGAGAGGGAGAGAGAGAGAGAGAGAGAGATCTACCAGCGGCCGAGAGCAATTATCCGCCGGTAATTACCGGCTAATAAACATTTACCCGACGAAACGTTATAGCTCAATTAAAAATTTATAACCCGGGCCGCGCCGGCTTGACAAAGCCGCGGAAAAAAGACCAGTTGGCTGCCGGCCAGGACTTTGTAGTCGCTACTCGAACGACGTTTCTTCCCCTCTTGCCGACGAATCTTTCCTCCTTTCGAAACGAAAATCCTTTACGTCGTGCTTCGGCGTTGCGTATCGCTTCCGTCGCGTCTCCCCATCGTGTGTGAGCTTTCATTCTCTCTCTGTGTCATTACGCTGCGCACTGTTGTTCGTGAAAGTATTCGAACACTCGAAAGAGGCTTCTATGAATTTGTTATATCATCAAAGTGTGAAAAATTTTCAACTTTCATCGACGTTGTTGCGAGAGTCAAGTTTGAAACAAATTTGAAAATGTAGGATGTTTAAAAAGATACGTGGTATCATATTGTATCAATAAGATTCTAGTGGTGTCTTGATCTTAGATCGTGAGATGTTCTGTGTATTATAGATTAATTTTGCAAATCAATTTTCTGTAACAGATTGATTATTAATTACAACGCTTTTCATTATATTACACGTAATTCAATATAAAGTTTCTCGTGAAAGTATTTCTTGAATATGTAATGAAGATTCATTAACACTGTAGTAAAGCCATTTTTTTAATACGAGTGCATACTTCAATATTCAACGGACTCATCTTACCACATATTAATACTTGTATATTAATTTTTTATTACATGTACATTTCCAATAAATGTCTTGCAACTTCTAGCTCGATTTTAAATTTTTCCAATAAAATGAGAAGACGTCGTATCTCACCACGGTATTAAGAGAATTTCAAAATGATTTATGCGATACACGTACAATATGTACAATAATTTCAAACGCATGTACGAGTATATATTATATTTCAGAGACTCATCTGTCGCGATTATATCGCTCAAAGTTTAACACAACCTATATATATTTCAATACCATTGATTTACGATATAATCACTCAAATATCAATATAATTGACATTCAATTATTTGAATAAATCGAAACTGCCTATAGCACCCATTATATACTTAAAATACCATATACTAATTTTATGATCGCAACGAATATCTTCTAAGATTGATCAGTGTAATTGTCAGTTGCCTCTCATTACAAAATTCCATACCAAAATGTTTCATACCATATATGAGTAAGAATTCATTCAGTGTTCAAACATGTTCACTCCACCCCTTCAGTAGTTCTATACTACTCTCTCTCTCTCTCTCTTTCGTCGCCAAGAGAAGAAAAAATTAATAATTTCGCCGAGAGATAGGCATCGACGATGAAAACCGAATTCATCGAGTGGATCGTGTCTAGATAGGAGAAGCTCTTAACTGCGCGGCACTTAGCACGTACCAACTGTAGCTGGATTACAATGAAAACCGTTGTTACCGGCTCGTCGTCATTGTATACACGGTTGTTCAGTTTCGGAACCGAGACCAACGGCGTACCTGCTCTTGCTACTCGTCGGATAGACTCGCGGATACGCTGGAAAGTTCTAGACAAGTCCTTTAGGACGGCAGAATTCAAAGGGTGCTCGAACCTTTCTCTCTCTCTCTCTCTCTCTTCGGTTGCTAGATAACTATACCTACGCCTTCCGTTCGTCGGCTTTCTTTTTCGACCGGTGTTTATTGTCGCGCAGCCGCTCCAATTTTCTCGTTGTTGCTCGTAAGTCGAGTACGGCAATTTCATCCATGCGATCGCGACGAGGCTCTGATTACAAATTGCGCTCGCATTGATTTTGCGTCGTTGAAATTTACCTCGTGCCTGCCCTCCCTTCACTCACATCATTTTTGTATCAAATACATCAATTACTTTGCTTTTCCACGAAATTCCACATTTCCACTATTTTAGTATCTAACTGTGATTAATTTTTGTCTAACTTTATTTTAATTAATTTTAATTTTTAATTTTTATTAATTTTAATCCAACTGGTAATTTTTAAATATTCTGCCTATCTCGTACCAAAAGTATTCTATATTCTATATAGGGTTGTTCCAAGTCGCTCGTTAAACCGCGCCACTGCTGTTACCCTGGCATTTTTCTCTTCTTTCTCTCGCTGCTTTTAACGAAGAAGAAGAAGAAGAAGGTGTAAAAAGCGACAACTTATTTGCGTTATTTTTTAAGCGAATTTTTTACGGGTTGTCAGAGTTCGCTCGAACGGACAGATAACTGCGTTACACGGATCGTCGATAATATCGTCGATAATAACGGGCCACGTTCGCTCGCGAGAGTCGTTGATTTTAATTTTTAAGAAACGGAATTCGCGCGGTGCGCTCACATTTGTGAAATAACGTATTAGAGGAGACGAAGGTTTGTCGGAAGAATTGTCTTTGGTAAAATAATGATACAAAGCATTCCGCTTGGATTGCTCGAGAATGCATTTTGTACCTCAATCCGTCGAGGACCAGTAATTTATAGCAACGTTGCAAATACTTCAATTTCTTCAAATTTTGTTCAATGACAAAAGACGCGATGATGAAACATTGAACGAATCCTTGGAATTTTATTTGGTAGCTTCAATAGTGAACGATTTAATGCATTTGTATAATTATGATTTATACGATGAATATAAATTCGATGAATTGTGCAGTGAAACGTTACGTTAACGCAATTAAACACATCAACCATATATAGAATACTTTTGGCAGAATATTTAAAAATTACCAGAATTAATTATTTTATAATTAATCAATTGCAGTCAGATACTAAAATAGTGGAAATGTGGAGTTTGATGGAGTTGGTTTGGAAAACAAAGTAATTGAAGCGTTTAATAAAAAAATAATGTAAGTCGATTTTACGTTCTTCGAAAGTCTTGTTCTATTTTGTACAGAATAGAGATGAAAGTATAATTTTAACAATGGCTCGGTAACATTCTTTAATGGTATTGCATTTTATAGAAATTTTCTTATCCATAAATCAACACACACCACTTTTTCATTAGCTGTATTAATCCCGACTGTTGGCATAAATTAACAAAGAAATAGTTTACACATATTTTTCTAAGAATTTTGTGACTTCCACAAACAGTACATACACGTTTCTTATTCTGTCAATTCGTTTTTCGTTGCAGTACTGCTTTTGTACAAAAAATGTCTGTACAAACGTTCCGATACGGACATGGTTTAAAAGGGATGGGATCTTTGAACCTTTGTGTTTCTACATTCTTAAGCTCCTTAGCCTTAAAATTTATTACCACTTTGTCTCCTTCGGTCTTGCGCTTCAATAGAATTTATCTGTACCCAGAACTTCACTACAAATTACCACCCGGACAGGCAAGTTTCTAAGGATTGTCCAAAATGTCGAACCGGCGTTTGACATTTTCTCTGTGAAAAATTATGCTTTGGTCATACGTTGACCGTCGTCTTGAACCTTTCTTGGGGTACTGAGTTTTGTGCATTGCGCACCTAATTTCTGGTAGAATTCGACCCTTGGTATGTATGGACGAAGTGCGCAGTGTATTACTCAGCAATTGTTCAATCTGTCAAGACGACAAGACTTAACGGGAATTTTCACGGAGATTATAGAAAACAGATAGAACATGGCAAAGAATTTTCGGCACTCCTTGGAAATGCCCAAATGGATTTATGGCACAGTAATTCTTTTTCTTCAAAATTCCTAGAAATTAGTTAAGAAATCCTACAAGAATTTGAAGGTCACGGAGAGATGTAAAAATATAAAAATTGAAAGCTTCGTGTCTCAGTCATAAACCCGAATCCTTCACACAAATAATGAATATTTACACCGTAATTTTACAATAAATTTATACGAAAATTCAATGCAGTGTAATATTTTGACGAAAGTATTCGTAATTAAGGATTATTAATATTTCTTTTGCTAAACAATTATAGTTTCAATTAAATTCGGCAGGTATTTTCTCCCGGTGTTCCTTCAAATCGTTCCTTTGAAATTAACGCGACGTTCCATTTTCTCCAATTTTCGTCACGCGTGTTCGATCGTCATTCGAGAGAGAGAGAGAGAGAGAGAGAGAGAGAGAGAGAGAGAGAGACGTCAGCGTGACTGCGCGATTTCTGTGACGAAATGGAAACGCAACTTTCCAAGAGTTGTTACACGTCGATTACGTAATTTTCCGAAGTTTGAATACGCGAAGTTGCCGGCTGCAGGCAATTTCCAGCTATTGATTATCGCCCGGTTATCTTTTATCCGGGACGCATGATAATCGTTAAAGTCGCGTTCCGTAACTAAGAATAGCCTGTGCCGATGTTGTTACAACGATGGAAGGGATCGCTTATTCGACGTGATATACAATAAAAGTTTAGAAAAGGATACAGGAAAGAAATCGAGGACTTTGTCGTGAGACGGTGTATAAATCTATATATATATATATATATATATATTTATACCGTGGATTCGCAGTAAGAGGATATTCACTGCACTTTCTGTAAATTTACTTTCCTATAAACACGACGTTTGTTTATGTTTTTTGAAAGAAAACGTTAAACGTCCGCTCGGTTTCTGTAATCTTCTGAGATTTACTTCGGATAGATTTAATGCCTCGTTGAAAAAAAGAAAAGGAAACGCAGGGGATTTAAATTCCTCTGTGTTATATCGAGCGGAAGATTGAAAGAAAATTATGAGAGATTTTAACAACAGTTCTCGGCGTTATTATTAATTACACCATTAATATTAATATTACGACTAATACTAGATAGTTGTTGAAATATTGTGAATTACATATGTGAATTATGTAAATTACAGTATGAATTGTAAATTACGTTATTGAATTATGTAAATCACATGGTTTATACATGTAAATTGCATAATTTGTACACTACTTACTTCTTTTATGCCAAGCTGAAATACTAAAACAGATCTGAATAGCGTGTCTGCGAAATCATTGATACTTCTACTTAATGTCGTAGTATTTCCACTTGATTGATCGCTAAAATGGTCAAACGTTTTCAAAAATTATACTTAGATGCAGATAACATTATATTAATCAGGAACAACAAGTTTTTAAAATATTTTTGTGATATCACAAAATGTTATACTAATTTATCAACGAAACGCGTTTAAAATCTTCAATCGTGTAATTAAATGAAGTTCATTCTTTCTTCAGTTCATTTTTTAATACTAATTTAACAAATGACGTAAACAATGACGTAATAGATTTACAGATACAAATTTTGAAAAAATTTTTTTAAAATGACCGTTTTATCACTTTGATTTTAAACATTCAGAACGATGACAAAAATATGTGTATGTTCAATTTCAAAATTAAGCGCAAGTGACTTTTCATATTCTTCGTCAAATGTATTCAATAATTGTAAGAAAGTAGAAATAACAGAGTTTTAATGTTTCAATTGTAGAAAAATTATATCTCCGACATTTTCGACTCTTATAAACGAGATATTGATTTATCACAGGACTCAGATATATATTGACATCGTTTCTTATACTTTGCATTTAAATAAATTCTTCTTGCAACTGTGACAAACACGTCGCTTCGTGTACATAATTATATATACAAAATAACGATTAACAAATGGAAAAAACGTACAGATATTAAAATTCTATAATACACCGATAAAACTGCGTAAGAAAACATCCCCAAATGATAAACCCAAATGATAAATCTCCTATCGTCGAGAGACCTTTAAGCGTGTCGAGAAAAAGGAAAAAGGGTGGGGGGGGGAGGAAGAAAATGAAGAAAAAACGAAAGAAAAAGGGAGGGAGGGGATGAAGGAGCGAAAGACGAAGAAATCGACGTAATGCGTGGGGCGACGGCGTTCAAAGGCGTGTTTATCCACGTATGTGTAATCCAGAGCGCGGAATACGTGGAGCTGCCAATAGGGCAATCCCTAGCCGTGCACACTTAGCACGTACTAACTGTAGTTACCGTTACATCGCGAGTGTACGTGTCGTGGGAGCGTAACAAGGGCGCAAGTCCCGGCATCGTGCCACTTCGCCACGTATACTACCTGCGTGGCATGCACGTTAGCTACGTAGGCAAGTGGATGCATGGAATTTATCGAAGACCACCAGACGTCACGGCATTTGGCCTCGTATCGGACGCTGACGTGAATCAATCCCGTTAATTACTTAACGATTAAATACAGCGCGATAATCTTGCCCGGATCTGTCGAAATGGCCAGCCAAACCTCTTCTTTCCCGAGTGGGGGTTTATTTACGTTGCACCGCGGCTGACCATTCGAGTCGAGCGTGTACAGGTTAATACATCCGGTATCGCGATGGAAACGTTTGAAACAGAAAGAGTGTTTTTTTTTTTCATTTGACTAATTAGTAATTGGACAATTAGACATCACTGGATCGTGACAAATTTTTTTTTTTTTTTTAATCGTTTGAACAGTAGATTGTTTTCGGAACCAACGTGATTGTAGCGTTTTATAAATTTTGTACGTTGTTGGATAAAAGTAATGACAATAGCAATAGTCTATGGATTTTCATCGTGTGGAATTTCAGCTTGGTAGCATTTTTCATGTTCGCTCGGAGTAATATATATATGGAAGAAATTTTAAAAAAGAATGTACAGTGTGTCATTAATTTCTCTACTCGAAGCAAGAGCGTGCACAGTAAGCTGATCAGTCACCTGTCTCTTTACGCGATGTCGCATTTGTTTCAGTTAAAAACGAACGCAGGTGAGACATGGAACGCGCAACGAAACGTCGTCCATTCTTCCACCTTTTGTTTATTATCACTGAGAATGATTTTAGCGGGGGTAAAAGAAAATCGGGCCTCTTCAGGTGCAACGCTAATGCAACGAAAATTAGCGATTGGTTGATTTGGGTCACGTGATTCGCGAGGGGGCGTGAGGTAGACCTCGAGTACAAGTCGTGCAGTTTTTTCTTCTTTTTCTCTCCCTTTTACGTTTGAACGTTTCGAGCAGTTGCCAACGTGGCCGCGGACTCGACCATCCCTTCCGACAGCGGAGGGAATTTTTGCATCGCGCGAAAGGTGTTAAGGCTGGCCAAACGACTCGTCTGGGATAACGAAGACGTCCTAGTGGCACGCTGGCGAGATGGAACGTTCAATTATTTACAACTTGGTCGAGAGAGAGAGAAAAAGAGAGTTCGGAGGAGGAGAGAGAACCGGCTCGGCAAACGTGCTCTGATAAGAAAATTAATTCTGTTTACCGGCGTTTTATAGGGAGAGGCGGCGAAAGTGTAAAGGATTCGTCGCACGAAATTATTCCCTTTAGATGGGTCGGCAATTTCGTTACGGCTCTCACGTCCGTAGTGTAGAAAGGCGCGCCGGTTGGATTTGTTGCAGACGTGAAGAAACTTTTCACCGTGTGCAGCCGTTTTATTATTTAAGACGTTGCCCTGGGAGCGTGCGATGATACGCGGAAAAATTCTTGTTCTTGATGGCGGTATTCGCCGCCACGGTGATGGATAGAAGAAAGTTTAAAAAATAAATGACGTGGATAAAGCGGAATTGTATTTAATGAGAGTAATGAATGAATGATTGTTATTAACGTTGATGGGAACATGTCTGGTGTGAAACTTGCTAATTCCCATATAGCGAGAAATGATGTCTTTGGTTAAATGAGTATTACAACATATTATATATTTATAATGAAAATTTTATTTATGCAAGATATCAATTTCAAAGTTATTTTCTTTAGTATATTGATATCATAAAATATTGGTATTATAAAAATAATATTACAACAGTAATATTATTAATGAAAAATATTACAAAAATATTACAACATATTATATATTTATAATGCAAATTTTATTTATGCAAGATACCAATTTCAAAGTTTTTTTCTGTAGCTCAAAATATTGGTATTATAAAAATAATATTTAATACATAATAATTATATTATATCGCAATACACGATAATGGCAAACAATAACATAATAATATTTTATTACAATAATGAAAAAATAAACATACGTTGTTATCACAAAAATGTGTAGCTATTGTGAATTTATTTTTTTGTTCGATACATCATAACTATCGTGGATTTTTACATTTTATACAAGAAACAAAAATGCACAGAATGGAACATTCAACGAAACCAAACTTCCATTTAGCTTTCATTTCCTCAGTTATGTTCACGCGAATGTAAAAAAGAAAATACGTGAAATTCAGCAATCTAATTATAACACCGAGGAAGTATCCATTAGTACTACAACGAAATTACGCGCAAATGTGTAATTCAAGAACCTTGTAATTCAGAAATATACAGCTGAACGAAAGGTTGTCAGCTTTTACGAGCGTTTCAATCGTGCTCACCTTAAAACGTGTATATCGAAAAGTTTCAAATAACGCGGAGAAGTGGTGTTGTCCAATTACACAATCGCTGGCTGTGGAAACGTTACGATAGAATGAAACAAAGTGAAACATTCCGCTCGCGCGGAACGCAAGTGGCGTTTCATAGAAAATAATTCTATTCGAAACACGTGATACATTACCGAGACGGAAAGCTCTATCGGGCAGAGTTTTAGATTAACTCTTTCGAGTGCTCGCTTAAATTATCAAAAGCTCGAAAATCTGATACACATCGATCACCAGGTACACGTATCAAGAAATTAATGCATTTTTAGACTTACTGTTGTTAACTTATAGTTACTGGCCGTTGAATTAGGACCACTCAGGATTTACAACACTTTCTGGCTACCAAGTTTTATTAATCGTTGAAATAATATTTACAGATTATATTAATAATTTTTATGTTATATTATCGGGGTTTTATATTATGTTATATTATTATACTATTATATTATATCGGGGTAATTTATATTATCTTGTGATCGTCGATGAAAAGACGTCATGAATCTTGAATCTATGAATCAACGTGTTACTTTACGTCGCAGTGTGTCTAAAACTTATCTAATCTTTACGAACAATACCATGACATCGATATCAACTATTAATTCATTATTTTTATCTTCAGTCTTTAGTAGCTAACAATTTATTAATTTCAACAGATGATCAAATTTATTACTATCCAATTTACCAAAAATATTGAAAATTACGAGTGGCACATTCCAATAAGGATGTTGGATTATCCGTATGATACACAAACTCCGAGTCCTTTTCTCGTATGACGTACGGACTAATGAGACACTTGAAGAATTGAATGAACAAGAAGACAAAAGAAGAGACAACACGATCAACACACGATACCGTATAATTTACCAAGTATTACCACTCCTTGAAAGAACTATTCGAAATTATCGATCCCGTAAACTCGGAGAAATTTATGAACGAACCGCATTAACGATTCCAGTCTAAAGTATCACTATCTATGGCTCTTAAACTCGGCAACGAGATTAACGAGCAACAAAGTTCCGACCAATCGTTCGATGAACAGAGAGAAACTCGAGAAATTCGCGTGCTCTCCCTCCGCCCCCCACGCCGATCTATCAACGCTTACCCGTGTACGATCGCGGATGCACTCGCTGTTCGCCTAAACGAGACGAATGGGAGCGCGTCGTCGAACGAGAGGAAAGTATATAAGAATAGGGAAAAGAGGGGGAGGCACCGTGGTTGGAAGACGCAGCAATTTTCCAAGATAGAACAAAAGTCGACAATGGGCGCGCCGATGGAAAAGAGGCCGACGACGAAAAGCCGAGACGATGGATGGCTTTAGCTTCGGTTTCCTGACGAGGTTACCGAAGTTTCGTCCGCAGATTCAATTTTAGTTGGCGCGCCATGCCGCCAGTTCGCCACCATCCGCGTCCCCTCCCCCCCTTCGCTGAATGCTACGTGGTTGGTACCCTTGCGGCAGAGAGGGTGGCAACTAGTCTTTCTCAGCTATGAAAAATCTAGATGCATTTGCAAATCTCGAACGTCTCTAGAAAAATGAGGATTTGAGCTTAATATTATTGATACAATACTTGCTATTCTCACTATCACTTGTCACTTATAAGGATATTAGTTTTAATAGTGTAATATTCCTTAATATTCCATTTGTTAACATAATTCTTAATAAAGGTTTGACGAAGAATTAGTGATAATTAATCTATGTTTATCAACAAAATCGATCGAGTTGGATGCGCTTGGTTTTGTAACAAGTAACTTTGCAATCAGAAATGGTTGGAAACGTTTACTCGTCGTTGTTATTGGTGGCTATTTTTATTTAGAACTCACGAGCAAACTGCGGATGTTTATGCATTCTATCACTGAAAGTGATTTTAGCGGGGATAACCCAGAAAATCGGGCCTCTTCAGGAGGCTAAAATGCGACGCTAATGCAACGAAAATTAGAGATTGGTTGATTTGGGTCACGTGATTCGCGAAGGGGCGTGGGGTAGACCTCGAGTAGGAGTGGCGTTGTCTGGTACTGAGCGATCGCGCCTGTAATTTGTTTTGTATCGATTCAAATGATTGCATGTCAATAAAATTTTATGGCAGAAAAGTCGTCTTTGTTTCCTAGTCAGAACAGTTGCTTCTGGGCCTTTCAGTGAGACGAATCGTACTGGGATACAAGTCGTGCAGTTTTTTGAAGTTTGAACGACCCGAAACAATTTAATTCAATTGACATCATTCCTTACGGAAGAATTTTTCACTCCATCGTACCTCAAATTCGACAGACATACGCGGACTCGTATGACTGGCTACGTAGCAACCATCACGCTCTTGTTGCAACTCCGTCATTCGTCGCCGGCCTCTTGCCAAACGGGCAAGTGCTCGCAGGCCACTTTCAATTCAGCTGCGTTTAAGTTCTCGCGATTTCCGCGCCTTCCGCCTGATTGCGGCTTGTTTCCAACCCTCCTCTCCGCCCCAAAAGGGAAGGTCGTCTCGGTTTCGCGCGGATTCATCGACTTCTCGTCCTGACCGTGGCTCGCGTTCGTTACCCCTGCTCGCGGATGCGTTCGAATTTGATTATCAATTAATTACACCGTCGGTATAAAGTAACGTTCAATATTGAGCGTTGATCACGGCCCGCCCGTTGTGTCGTAACAACTGTTGGCATTGTTAATTCTATGGATAATTGCTATTATTAATTGGTAGAAATTGCGATTGCGGCGCTGAGATCGGATCGGCCGTTTCGCGTATCGTCGCGTTGTTTTCCTTTCCCGTGCAAAATATCACAACTTTCGAATTAATTGAACGTTCTACGATTCTTTTTTTTCATTTTTTTTTTTTTCTCCATATTCATGGCTCCTTTCTCGCATATTTTCCTTTTCTTTCTTGTTTTTTGTTTGATGTCCGATGGGTTGTTTTATATAATTTCTGGAATGTTGTTTTTTGTTGTTTTTCGAACGACGCGCTGTATTTATTCTGAGCGATATACTCTGCGCTGTATCTTTTATTTCTTTCTTCCGTTTTAATTTGGTTCGCTGTTCGAAGCATCGCGGTGACGAAGAGAGTTATGAATAATTGAAAGTTCTTTTTATTCATTGCGCCTTTTTGTTGGAAGAATTAAAGAACATTGTGTCCTTCTTACAAACGCATGTTCTTCTACGTTTTCTTCTTAAAAGGGACCCGAAGATATCTGATTCAAATAGTAATTACCAAATTTTTTTCAAATTTTATACCAAAGTTTCCAGATATTTACATTAGTAATTAACAATAGAATGAAATTGAAAATTTCGAAATTCAGACATCGATACTCAAATGATATCTGTTAAGAGTTATTCATACGTTCAATAATTGCAAAAGAATTGATAATTATATCTAACATTGAATTCGATAAATGAAAGAATGTAAAAAATGTGGTAAAACATTTAAATATAGGAAATCATTTGGGAAAATAATTTGATCATATTGTGTTCTTATTTTTAATAAATGACACAATTCTTTATTGCATTGGAACATTGTTTGATTAATCAAATTTATAAAGAGAATAATAATAATAAATAATAATAACAAATTTCACAATATAATTTTGCAATCGAAGAACGCGTTATGCTTCTTCTTCTACAAAACATCACTACCTTTGTTTCGTGTGACAATATAAATACTTTGATAGCAATTTTTCTCGATTCAAGCAATTTTCGAATTGAACTTGTTAGAATTCATTCCTTTTCAGCTTTGTTCTAAATGATAAATATTAAAAATCGTTCCAATAATTTTGCTTTGAATGATCGAACATCATCACATTACTTACCCTGAATATCAATTTGTAGATGTATTTCGAGGCAAGCGTGCAGATGTAAGTCACGTATTGCGAAATGAATTAAATTAAACTAGTACAAGATAATCATTCAGAAGCATTGATCAGGAAACCAGAAAAAAGAGCGACCTTGTCACGTTATCACGATAAAATCTAAAAATACCGTGACTACCTACTAGTGAGCTATAGTCACAGGTGATTGTCAATATCCGCATACCACGGGGGAAAATCTTTAGCGCGACGTGTATAGCGCACAACGTAACTGGAACGTACTCACGATGACTCAATTGCTTTAACAAGAGAGAAAGAAGGAAGCTTATTTTCCAAAATACAAGGGAGTGAAGAATAAAATGTCTAAACATTCGTTGGTCTGTATAATTATGTACATTTTTAATTATAGTAAGTAGATTCTGTATTTTTAAAAATCGAGTTCAAAAGAAAAAATTGTTTCGTGCACTTGGTGTTACAGAAAGCACTATACTTTGAATGTTTCGTATACTTTTTCACATTGTGTGCATTCCCTGCAATTCTATATTTTTGTTATAATTGCATTTTTCTTTTTAATTAACTACAATGTGCTATGATTGGATGAAAATGGAGGATCAAATAATTATCTATTGGAACAAGAAATAAGTTTTTTGTAGAATATTTATAGTATTTTATATTTATAAGTGGCTGCAAAATTAATGAAAAAGTTTGTGCGAACGTATAACTGTTTCTATTTCTATTATTCGGCAAGGGTAAATTTTCAGCAGCTCGAATAATATAATCCTTCTCACGAACTATATTGTTTCAGTAAAATTTTTAACTAACATATGTAATATGTGTCAACGAGAGTTTAAGATCAATATCAACTAGTTATTTTTAACTTTTTCGTTTTACGTTACGAAGGGAATCTTTTCCTTTTACAAGGAAACTAAATTACGACGAAAGCGAAATGGGATTTATAAAAATTTAAATAAGGACCGCGCCACGGTCGCAGGTTTCGAAAGTCGTTATTTTTCTAGAAACATGATGTTATTTTACGTACATACAAATAGGGTACATTTCACACTTAAGTATGTTTGCAATGGCCCTTAAGCGGCTAAGGGATTAGTCCATTTATCACAACGTTGTCTACACGAACGAAACACAAATCGTTGAACGCGCTTCATGCACGTTTCTCATATTATTCAATATTTAAAGTTAAGATATCATGGCGTGCTTTTATCTCGAGAAAGAAATATAGCGAGATATTTCGTTTTTTTGAAGAAGCAACAGAAAAGACGTACATTTCGCACAATTGTCGATTCCAAAAGTGCATTCTCGATGATTCAAAATTCACGTGGGTAAATCAGAAAGATTTGAAAATATAAGATTTCTATTGATTTCAACAAGTTTTTAGATTAGGTTTGATCGCTAATGACTAGATTACGGATTTTTATGAATATTGATAGATATTTATCGTATTTTATCTCCGAAATATTACAATACCATTTTGGATTATATATTTTTGCATGTTTTGTAAATTCTCTGCATTTTTACGTGCATGAAAGCTTGCAGTAAAAATCGTCAAAAATTAAATGTGTAAGTTGCAAAACACTGTTCGACGAAATCAACGTAAAATATCGAAAATGAAATTCTTGCGTGGACTTCATCTTGCGATTCTTTTGTAAAATTGAATTACGTAAATAACATTACTTTCAATCCTTGAGCGAATTACAGTACTTGACGAAAGAAATGTATACAATCTACAACTTGTATCTCGTCAATTCACCCGATAATAATTGACAAATGATCGTCCAAGACAGTCAATGAACATCGAGCTGCGCAAACTACTCGAGACATTACGCAGCAACCTCAAACAAGAGCGAAAGGCATTCGACAGATGCAAGTAAAAAATGTATTCGTATAAAATTCCTTCACGACGAACAGTTTGCAAGTATGAGCGAAAAAAGAGAAAACAAAAATGCAACGCAAACAGTGTACGACGTCGGAGCGGAAGCGGAGATTTGGCAAACCAATCGCAAACGGATCGCAACGAATCCGCAGGTGGAAACCGGCGTTTGGGTGAGGGAAATCGCGGTGAAAAAGTAAAACCGATTTGCAGCTAATTAACGACATAGCGGCGTTTTCCCGGCAGCCTCACAAACGAATTGTAATCTCGCTGCAAAATTGATTATCCCGGGCGTGTTCCATAGAGGGACGACTGAAACGTATCGTACAGATAGACAGACAGAGAGAGAGAGAGAGAGAGAGAGAGTGAACAGTCACTTCGGGAACAACATTTACCGTGCAGCGTAACGACTGATCCGTCTATTCCCAGTGGCAACGAAAACTCGTAAAACGGTACTTGGAAATTCGCCGCGCCAAGTTAAACTTGATGGAGACGAAGGGGGTGTGTTGGTGTTGCAAACCTAGCCAGTCGTACAGGTTCTCTGCTATAGACCGCGAGATACCCAGAGGACCCGAACGACTGTCGAGCGAGGTAGCGGTGGTCCGGTTAGTCGCGTTTGCCAGGCGAATACCGGAAACCCGATTTCACCTGTCGTGGATAGAGGAGGAAAAGCCCGTTACGATATTGTTTTGGCTGAAAATGAGCCCTTGGTCGATGCTTAGATGGCATTTTCTCCGGGTAAAAACCGGCGCGGTGTACAAGTATCAAACGGTCACGTACATTTGTCCCTCGTTGCTCTTCGAATATGTTAGTACACGGTGCATGGCCGTCGGGAACATTTACGGGAGAAACGGAGGAAGATATGGAGAGAGGTCGTACAGGTATTACAAATACCGGCGGAACGCTGATACTGTTTGTTCTATTGCTTCGAAAGAAATAAAATGAGTACCGTGCGAATGTCGCGGTTATCAGTGTTCTGATCGTGTAATATATATTTATCATGTCACATACTCCTGTTTGTGAGTACCGGGGCACTTTCAGAAAACGAGGTTACCCGTAGAAAACCATTGTCTGGTTCGAAAGTTGCGTGAAGAAAGATAAATAGGGATTGTTCAATTTTTAAAAATTAAATTAAATTGTGCAACATATTCCATAAATTTGTATCTCTTCTGAGTAGAGTGATCTTAGAATCCCTTCACAATGGACAATATCTCAGACAAGCACGTCGCATGTACATTTTTTAAATATAAATTTACTGAAACTTGTCGGTTGTCCAAATATTTCTTTCCATTTTAAATTTCGTTGTGCAAAAATCAGTGGTATATCGTACAAAACGAATGAAACTAAATGGTAGTTGTTATTCAGTATTTTTTTTGAGCAACGTTCAAATGTCAGTGCATGTCGTTGCACTAGTGTTGAAACGGACACCGATTCTGATATAAAACGCGAAATCTGAAAATATATCGGTCTTCCGAAGACGCAGAGAGGGAATACAGAGGCGGCAGAAGAGGCGAGCGCGCAGATATCGTGGTACGAGGGAGGCGGAGAAGGGAGGAGAGGGGACAAAGATATTCAGCGGCGGACAGGAATATTCGACGATACCTAAGAATACTGGGGGTTCGGTGGCAGGATATAGGGACGGGTGAACCGACGACGCCAAGATACATCGAAGGAACGAAACATCGCGGAAGTGGACGACGCACCCGAATCGAGATCCTCCTCGAATATAGCTGTGTCTTCCTCCGCGTCTCCGACTTTTACGGGACTGTGGAGTCTCGTGGATTACACGTGGGAAACCGCATGGATTTGCGTGCAGTTGGCCGGCTGCCTTCGCTGCCGGAGCAAAATCTGACCCCCTTTTCGGCGACGGATAAATCTAAAATTTGGCATGAGAAACGCTCGGCCATGAAAGACGATTCGCGAGGAAAAACGTCTCGCGCCGTTCGAGCTGATCGACAACAGACACGCGGATCGCTTTTCAGCGCGAAAAAAGGAGAAAAGAAGGAAAAAATGTCTGCCGAGCGTGCGAACTCGCCTCTATTTTCTTCTTCGCTCGAGAGAGATAATGGAACTCGTTCTCGAGCGTAGTTGTACGGGCACAGAGGAATTGCGTGTTCAACGAATTCTAAATTCAAATGTTCTAATTTATGACGCTTGATGAATTGCGAAAAATGTTTGAAATCCACTGACGGCTGTTTTTAATTAAGTATCTTTAGTCAAAGGAAGAACGAAGATAAATTTCATTACGAAATTTTAGAGATTGTTATTACTGACAATTAAATAATAATAAATTTTTTCTTTTCAAATTTAATACAAAATTGATCGAAACATCAATTAAATGTTACGTAGACACGATATATTTAAAAAACACACAATAGATAATTATTACATATATTTGTTAAAATATAACTAACATAAGATAGCGTAGACTAAATTTGTTTACCGATTCATTTTACATATGTTACATTTTATTTCGACATTGAGCTCACAAAATACGCAAAGATATTAAATCAGATCGCTATTGTTTATCATTTTTTATTTATCATCAGCTTATACCACGTTAAAAGTTCTGAAACTTTGAGTTTTAGCATTGTTTAGAAGCAAAAGTGCATTAAGGTAGTAATCAGATTCTTAATGGTGAGGTCACACAAGGGTTTCCCTTCTGTTTAACTCTGTGAATGGATCGAGTGAACTGAAAAACGTTGAATAGGAAAAGGCGATATTATTCTTCTCTCTTCTCCTCTTTCATTCTCCTCTTTCCTTTCTTTCCCTCTTTCCTTGTTCCTTCGTTATTTTAGTCGATTCACATAAACATGTGGAACGAGATTCAGTTTAATTGCGCAGACGTGAACAGAAACGAAGATTCATTTTATACTTTTCGCTAAATTAATTCGGTATAATTAACGTAATTCCTTGAACAAAATAAATTTGACGATTCGAATCAACTTTGGTTTCACGTTTCAGCTTAATGATTATCGTTATTGTTTACTCAATTTTAACGTAAGACATATCTCCTCTTGACAGAATTAATTAATATTTTTTAAGCAAAATAAAACTTTGACGACTGAAACTGATTTCTTTTTAATTCAATTACATGTATTTTCTTTGTCCTAAATTAGTCAAATAATCAATTACAAATTAATCAAATAATAAGTCGTAGATTAATAGAAATATCAAACATGTAGACTTAAAGTCCTCTGTTACTCATACTATAGACGTTGTCGGGCAAATAAATAATTATTAATCAAAGTATTTCGACAGAAAGGAGTTAATTATCAATTCAAAAATTCGTGTCTCCGGAATACGCTGAATTTGTTGAGACAGTGTCGCGCATTAAACTATGCAAATCATTGGAAGGAAAGGTAACAGCGAAACGTTTCAAATCCATTATTTTTCTACTTAAAAATACGAGATAAGTTCCCCCGTCGTATATAAATTTAAATTAAAATTACTCCGTCGGAGAAAGATAAACATTTGTCGTGGAATTTTACAATGGCCAACACTGCTCTGCGCTCCTTGGACTTCTGACTCGCTGACGCACGATTAAGGTTTTCCCAACTTGAGGAAACCTTTCGAAGCCATAATCATTTTATGTTAAACAATCTAGAAAGTCGAACGATTAGAATCATTTTTCTTTTATTTTACTTTTTATTATTATTTCTGTAAACGAAACTTTAACTTGTTTATTTATTATTGAAAGATAAACAATATTACAATATTCTTATATTATTCATTTCTCATATTAAAATACAATTATACTTACGACTAAATATCGTTTCAATTTTCTCCAATAAAAATAGTATTTTTATCCATTACTTTCCTTCAAAAACAGATTTTTTCAATCAAAATGTTAATTATTCCACTCGAAATAATTATTATAAATAATTATTTCATTCCGCAATTTTCTTTTCTAATTCTAGACAATACTTCGTATGAAACGTTGATATATTTGAACGCTTGAAATTGACACCGTCTGTCAAAGCAGAACTTCTCAAAAATAACCTGAATGACGAATACCTCGCCAATTATCAGATTATAATCGCAATAACCGATATTTAGCGAAAATGTTCTCTAACTTTTGAACGACGTTGTAGCTCAGTGACAATCAGGTGTCAAACTCGTGTAGTATTCGCTGGAGTGACAGCTGTTTGGTTGGTTGATTGGCTGACTGACTGACTAACACTATACTGGTTGGCTAGCTGACAAGAGCATGTACTATGTCCCTCTATAAAGTAGCAGCTGCGAGCCGGATGCGGAAGCCGTGTTCCACCATTACCAACTGAATCTGTTTCTCGAGATGCACTGTGAATCGTTTTGTCCGATGCGTGGTTCGATGGATTAAATTTAATTGTTTAATTGTAAACTCCTCTACGCAATCATTTGATGGTAATAATATTATCGGGGGTGGTAGATTTACAAGTTATTTGCAGAATATGTGTATAATTAAGGATTGTAAATTTGACAGAAGTATTATAACTACAATTATAAAACAATTTTAGCAAATTGATAAAACATTTATATGATATTGTGATAATAACGACAGGCGCAACTAATTTCCATGAATGCAGATTTATGAAACATCTAAAATATTTCTGTTTCTTTAGTTATGCTTTTAAAAATTTAGAAATGCATAAAATTCCTAGTCTAATAATAACAGAGATTTATTTTACAGTTTGTAATTCTGTAACTTAATTAACTCTGATATAACTTTATAACTAGCAACTTTAATAAATAATAATCTTATAATTCAACAAACAGAATAGAAATCCATTGTAAATTGTTATGTAATTAATAGGAAATGAAACAAGAGCCATTCTCTTTGTGAATCGTGAGAATTTCACTAACAAACCGATCAGGCCAACTGAAAAATTACAGTTAATTCACACAGGTGCGTGCAAACGCCAAAAACCACGCCGGACGTTCTGAATTCGCGATCTGTCATCAGACTTTCGAATTACAAGCAGAAACGACCGGGGCCGGAAGATTGATAGTAACGTGATTGCGCGAAACGCAGCCCGTCGGGTCGCAGGTTTTAATTTCGCTCACGATCATGTTAATTACCGGTGTAGATTATGGCGCCGCCAATTGCCGCGCACAATAGCTAATTCACCAGTGGTGTATGTAAATCAGCATCGGCCGGACTCGTTCGCTGTTAATTTCGTTGCGAGTTTGGAAAGATTCGCGCGCATAATGGGATTCGTTGCTACTTAATTGAAAACATTAATATTAATTATTGGCCGGGTTCATTAAACCGCGTCCCTATTAATTGCCGCGCCGGCCCGAAAATCCTTTCGATTCGCAATCACGTCAGATCGGTAATCGAAATAACCGTTTAATACCGCGGTGGGGTGTTTGAAATATCGCGCCGGCGAACGAACACCCCTCCGTTTATCACCTCTGGACGAAACCTTCCAGTCGTCAACATTATTTCCAGACTTTTCAAGGGTTTTATACGTGGAGCGAATTCTATTATCGGCTGGAAGATTACTTGTAGCGTGAAATTCGCCTTAATCAGATCGTCGCGTGGCGAGAGAGGGTCGTTTGAAAAGACAAGCGCCGGACAGGAGCGTGTTTCGCTCTCTCTCTCTCTCTCTCTCATTGAGGGAGCACATTGCCCCCTGCGTTAAAATTTGCGGTCATTAGGCACGTTCACGTGTCGTCGTTTCTTTTTTTTTTTTTTCTTTGGTCTTCGTTACCAACAATACACCTCTTCGTTTTCCTTCTTTGAATAAAATAAGCGTTAATGGATTGGGGGAGGGGGTTGCTTTTGACTCATTGTCCGAAATCAGTGGAAAATTTAAAACGTGGAGTGTGGAGTTTCGTTGATTTAAATTTCCGATAGGATAGATTTAATTTTATTTGGCAGCGGAATTATTCTTGGAGGGCAAACGAATTAAACGTTAATGGCAAATGATGGAGAATTCACGCGGAACGTGGGATTTGATCGATTTGGATTGTTGAGGACAGATGGAACTTGATTTATTTCTGGCATTGTTTTCTTCAGCGTGACTAGTGGTATTATATTTTCTAGAATTAACGAAAGGTTCTATTTTCGATTACAACGTTTCTTGATTTATATAAATTTCTAAAACGATGAACAAAGATGGCGTGAATACTTCATTTTAATTTCTACTTTGTTTTATCATTTTCATTTGCTGTGTATAGAGTGCAAATTAAAATTGGATATTCCAAAATCGTTAACATTTATTTTTCATACTAACTTAAGAACAAAACTTTTTAAAGATTTCCACATTTCCACGTCTTTTGTCAAAAATTCGTAAATTTGTTGTAGAAATGCAATGCAAAATCCTCCTTAAAATTCTCTCTTTTCTTTGAAATTTTATATGATAAATATATTAATGTATAATATCCTTTTTTCATAATAAATCAGTGCCCATAGAATATCTAAAATTCTCTCCACTTTTCCACCTTTAATTAAACAATAAATTAATCAATCACCTACAAAGTGTCCAAAATCTTTTCAGAATCTGTAAAAGTTTATCTAACAAATAAATTAGTACCTACAAAACTTGAAATTTATCACGTGATTCGAAAAAAAACTCTCCATATCACTATTACAACTTTATTCCAAGATTACGATATTTGAACGTCAGTCAAACATCGGATCGCATTCCGTCGGCTTTCCACGCTTTTCGCGGCGTTAAAAAATTCCATCGTTTCCTAACTGTTAGACAGCAGCTTATTAACGTAGCTTATTTTCTTCTGGAGAAAAAAAGTTGTATCGGGCGGAGAGAAAAAGAGAGGAGATCGGGCGCGCAATATGGATGATCGCAACAGGCGACGGATATTGCATTCGCTGTAGCAACAGCCAAAGTGGTTGCTCGCATTAAGTGCGTTTCACGCTTGTGGATTTAAGAGAGCAGCGAGAGGTAGGCTGATCAATATGCTAATATTTTGATGCTTCCACTCCGCTCGGAGAATTGAATTACGCCCCGGCGAACGAAGATAGATGGAGAGTACGCGAAGAGGAAGGCGGCAGGGAAGAAAAGGGGCTTGCAATGGGATGAGATGGAACAGTTCCTACGTTTGAGGATACCAGGTATTACACAAAATACCACTTTCCACTGGGGCGCGTGCGCGCGCGATTAACGTCCCTGTAATGCTAGAAACCGCAAATGAATTCACATGCATCATTGTTGCTGATGCCGCGAACGAAACCGACCGCGTTGTTAAAATACAAAACCCTGCCATTCGGAGAGACGGTTCTTGCCGGGACCCACGCCTCGTTCTTTTGGGCGACGAATTAGCCTAATTGGTGAACTTTTTGGAATTTTGATGAAAAATTCGAAAAGAAAGAAAAACGTAATCAACAATATTAGTAGTGTTATGTAACAATCATTTCAATTTATTTAGTTTGTCTAGTAATAATTGTTTTGTAAGATTGTGGACATACTGATACGTATGTATTATTTGTTATTTATATTTTACTCTTGTTTATTATGGGACAAAATTAAATAAGAATGTGATTGATAAGAAATTAATTAAATAAGAAATTTATCTCATCGAGTATGCATAAATATCCATAGTTTATTCAGACTTGAACAAATGATACGTGATATATCCAGAAATCATGAGAATATAAAGTAAGAAATAACAATAAACGACAAAATAATCATAAACACATCACTCAATAATTTCACGTCGCAATTAAGCGCAATGAATAAGTTCCAACACGATGACGTTAAATACGCATGGCAGATTCGAATTATAATAATCATTACTGGCAAATAAACCAAGAGGTGCTCGAACAAAGTGGCATTTACGTTTATTGGAACAGTAATCGTTAGTCGCACCGCAATCTGTAATTTTAAACATTTCAAACGTTTGAGAGGAATGAAGTCGTACGTGGAGGCCATCGTTCAATGCACGTATAAATTTCATACATCGAGTCTAGAGTCTATTTCATCGAGAACGCACGGCTGCTATCAATGAAATTAACAGGAACAAGCTTTTTCAGCTTCGGTTTCGAAGCGTCGAATTTAACACTAGAATTAGCCTCGAGTGAAATATAAAATTTGCAATCGCAGAAATGAAATTCAAAAAAATGAGAGAACGGATAGGAAAAAGCTTATGTAATAAATACAACAGAGAGTACGAACGCAGGATAAAATGAACGGTCGTTTTTTATCAAACTGTTGTGAAATATTATACAAATCATATAAAGGCCGTTGCAAAAGGGAGACTTCATTGTTTTAAATCCGCTGAAAAAATGTATAAAAATTTGGTAAAAGTTTCATAATAAATGACCATTCAACTTTTAGAATCTTCACAGTTGATGCAATTGGTCACGAAAATCTAATTGTTTAAATATTTTTCTGATGTCTTGGGAACTGTATAATTGTATTGGATATCTTGTAATTCTTGCATAAATTTTTAAATTTGCTTCAAATTTGATCAATTATATTAATAATAACAGCTGAGTTGCAGTACAATATTTTATACAACATGTATAACATATGTAAAAATGTATAAAAATTTGGTAAAAGTTTCATAATAAATGATCATTCAACTTTTAGAATCTTCACAGTTGATGCAATTGGTCTCAGAACACTAATTAATTGTTTAAATATTTTTCTGATGTTTTGAGGACTGTATTGAATATCTTGTAATTCTTGTATAAATTTTTAAATTTGTTTCAAATTTGATCAATTATATTAATAATAACAGCTGAGTTGCAGTACACTATTTTATACAATATGTATAACATGTATAAAAATTCTTCGAATACTTTCGTGAGCATATATATATATATATATATATATATCCTCTAAAAAAAAACTAAATATAAGTACTAGAGCATACGATATCAGACTTAATTTAACATCCGTGCCAAAGTTGGAATTAATGTCTCTGATCTTTAACACCGCGTCGTTGATACGGCGCGAGAGTTTTTTTTCGCACGTTCAGGTAAAATAGATGATTTTTATCTGATCCACGTATTCGACGTATCTAACCGGCGACCGGTGGTCTGTCGAATCCCTGATAGGTTAACGAGGAAAGTTTGTTTGCGTATTTATTACTCTCCCAGGGAAGGATACTATCTTAATGCTGCGTCATGCGGGTCCTGCCGCGCGAAACATTACGCTTCACCCTTCTCCTACGGCTACAACAATCTCGCCAGTTCACCCCGTTTATCCGCATACTTTTTCGTTACGGCTCTATCAAAGAGCTTCCCCTAACGCTGCATCCTCGCCATTTTTAACCTCTGCGTTTTAAAGGGGCGGTACTTAAATCCGGGGCGAACATCGAACATTGTATTCCGACGAAATGGAGCTCTTTCGATCGGATTTAAATTCATATCCTCACGTCGTGGCGAAATAGTTGGGATAGTGGAGAGCGAAATATATAAAATCAATATATTCCAGCGTTTAACGCTACAATTGAGCGAATTTATACAAATTTAGAGATTTTTTTTAAAGGTTTGAATAATTTTTTCTAAAATAGATAAATCGCAAAAATATATAATAAATATGATAAACTAAGCATAAAATTTCAATGATTTTTTTTTAAATGTATAAGTAATAAATATGAAAACATAAGCAAGCGATAATGTACAATAAATAAATGATGCGTTTTCATAATACATTGAATGATTTTTCGTGTAATAAATGTAACAAATAAATGCTCATGTTCTTTGTTACGTTATAGAATTGTTTCTCGCGTTTTAATTTTTCTGGTATGAATTTTGTACTTTGTTGTGATACTGAGATTCATGTTTGATTATAAATTAAGCACAGCTGATTCTAAATACAACAGTGTGGATAAATTCTACAAAAGAATTTTCTAAATTTTCTATACTTTTAGAAGGTATTAGATTTTCAATCGTTAACAAAATTTATTTTGGGAGATTTTATGTTTGTTTTATTTTGATAATTTCAGAATTTTTTTATTTTTTCCCATCTTCCTAACATTTTTAATGAGGAAGAAAAAATTGACAGGATCATGAATCGAATTAATACAAAAGCAATTCCTTGTATAACGACAAAGAAAAGTTTCTCTTAACGAAAGATGAAACGAAAAGAAAACAAGGCGGATATTTTTTATCTAGATAGTTTCAAATTAGATTTTAAATTCGTATTAATATCTGGCCATTCAAAGATATTGAATTATTTACACATACGTAATACACAGAATATTATTACGCAATAATAGTGTTATTTGTTTCCAAACAATTGCCAAATAAATAAAAGCCGCAAACTTTCCGTAAAATATGTGAGCCAGGATTCATTAGTAAGCCAGGCTTCGGGGTTTGAACGCCAAAATGAAAATTGAAAAAAAGTTGGGGATAAATATACGCGAGGAGCCGCGAGAGAAAATTGGTCACGGCGGGAAAGAATCTTAATCAAAAAGAGGAAGCAAACAAGTGGTGACAGAAGTTCTCACAGTAGGAATTATCTTTCACGGCGACATCCCACAGCTTCGCGGAAACCAGAAGATATCTGGATAGGAACGCGACGTGCCACCGGCATCCCTTGTTTCAGCTCCTCCGGCTTCTTCGTTTCCCCACCCTCCTCTCTCTCTCTCTCTCTCGCCCCTCTTCTCCCACCCTTTAACTACACTCATCCCTTTGCTCGAGCAGGCCTTTCCCGATAAGTAGATCCCTATCGAAATTATCTGGAGCATCCAGTTACATTATTACTGCGTTTAGGATATGGGAGGCTGATCTAATAACCCAAGTTCCTTGAAATTCGTTCTCGTGAACGGAGGCATAGTAATCCTTTGTAACTACGGATTCGAGTACATTGCTTAAGACGCTATTTCTGGAAAGATTGCACGGCTGAGAATTCGGGGGAACAATGTTACGTTGCTGGAAAACACTCGTACTCGATGAAAGTTGTCAATACTTTAAACTACTTGGAACTTTGGGAGAAAAACTAGCAACTGCACGAAGTAAGGAATTACATTGTGGAGAGGAAATCTTCACTCTTCGAGACTGCGATGTTTTTAATTATGAGACAAATTTTCTCACTGTTTGTAATGATGAATTTGCAAAATGACGTGTGAATATTTTTCAAGCTCCAACATGAATCCAGATGGATCTTTTTTGTGAAGTTGCGACAATTTCTCATACCGTGCCGAGCAAAAATATTGTCGATGCTTTGAATTATTATGACTTCACGAAAACGAAAATTGTAAAACAGTCCACCTTCTAATAATTTGTTTCTGAATGCGTAGAAAAAAGAGGATTGATAGACGAATATTCTCGAAATAGTAAGTTCGTTGCATTTTTTGAGTTGACAGATTTTTTAAAATCGTTTCGAGTAATATAAAAAGTATTTTACGTATCCCCTTATCTTCTAATTTTAATTTTTAATTTTTATAGTTACGCGAAAGCACTGTCAAATAAATTCAAAGTATACAACAGTTTGACCCAATTGTATAATACCAGAAATCGTAGTGACAGAATATCATAATTTTTAGCAAAAATTTTATAAATTCAGAGAATTAAAATTATTTTTTGTATAGAAGCTCATGTTCTTCGTCCTATCGCAATGTTTTTCTCACATTTTGCACGTTCATTGATACAAGTTTAACTTTGTTTGATATAAAAGTAAATAAATAAATAAACGACTCCACGGATACGCAAATTCTACAATAAATACATTAATGTGGAAATACTTTTGCCTGTAATCGTTCAACGTATGCACGCTGAAGCTCGTATCGAGGACAAGAAATGTTCCCTCAACTTTCCTCAAACCGCAAGAAACAAGTTACTTTAAAAAAGAGAGAAAGAGCGAAAGAAACCAAGCTGGCACACTTACGTGCATGAAACGTAACAAAATCGCTTTTCCATCGGCGCGTGTATCACTTGTGTACCCGTGATGCGAATTATACGAAATTAAAAGCTTCGGAGGTTTGCAAACGTTTCTTCTAATCATCGGCACGCAACGTTATTGCACGTTAACCGTCGTCGATGTTCCTTACTCTTTCCCAATTTCGTAAAACAATGGAGCGCAAGATCGAGCAACATGAGCGGAATGAAAATCGACAACGATCAGCGGTGCTTTCTCAAGCGCGAGTAACGTGCAAGTAATTGGAAATTGCGCGAGGCAAAAATCGAACCTCGGCATTTCAGTGTAACGAGCGTGCAAAGGGGTGGGTGGAGCGAGGGGGGAGGGGGCGAACGCTGCACGATAAAAAGGCCGCTAGTCGCGCTGTTAAAAAATCATTGCGAAACAACTGACCGATAATTCGGGACAAAAAAGTTGTTTCGCGACAACATTGTGTTATATTGGATCGGTCATTGCGATCCAAATATAATACAATGCAATTCTGTCGAACCGTGTATTTCGCGAGATGATCGTCTCCTCGTCTTCCGACATCGAGGCATAGCGAAATTTGAATTTGAATTTTTTTTGGATTGTCGATGTGGACGAATTATGTACAGGATGTGTTTGATATACATTGAGTCAACTTTGATTTACGTCGTTTCAATTACTTGAAAGGCGAATATTCCGACTTAACGTGCAAAGATCAAATTTGACTTTTTACGTGGAATTATGCGTTTCCAATTTCGCAAATCTTGTTACGCTCGAGAAATTTTTTAATTCGGTAGAGATGCTTTAACACGAAAGCCACACGAAAGACAGAGACAACAACGTTCAAACTGTTTACGTTGTTCTCATCTTTGAAGTTGAAATATCTTCTAAATTGATCATTTCTCAACGTACTACGTGTCGATCGACACATTCGAGAACTTCGTCATCGAACTGACACTGAACGTGTTTAATTTCCAACTGTTTGCGCATTGGCGTGACAAATCGCACCCTGAATGACTGACCCCGACTGAATTCGATCGAAACGGAAGAGGAAGAACGTGCATTCGTTCGTCCACCCGCGAGAAATCTCTGGCGTGCACACGTGCGTCCCACGCTTATAGGAAATTCCAGCCTCAGACAGACGAACGATAAGAATCTCTGCCCCGGGCCGGTTTCTATCAGGGTGTGCGAAAGGTGGCGCCTCCGTCGAGGGGCGAGCACCGTTTATATCTCACGGATCGGCGAGAAAGAACCGCGGTCGATTTCGGGAAATCTAAAAATGCCGTCTCGAATTGGGCGTAGCGCACGATGGACGTGCACGTGCGAGACAAGGAGGCAGAGAGATCGTGCCGGGGAGATTGCAGGCGAGGTCAGTAAGCGAAGCCAATCAGATTTATGAGAGGGTGGGGGGGGAGGGGGCGAGTGGGTGGACATATCATGATCGCCTTTGCGACAATTAGTCACCGTCACCCTCTTTCCACTTGACGGTCGACGCGCAGGCGACCGGCCAGTAATGGAAAAGTGGTAAAACCCTCGTAAAAACCGGGCTCCGGGATCGGGGTATCGCCTCCGCTATCCCTCTATCGCGAGACGTTTTCAAGTTTCGAGTTTCAAGTTCCAAGCGGCGAACGCCACGCCCTAACTTCGTGCCGATTAACCAAGGCGACTCGCGGTGCAAATACCGATTGCGAATACTATCGGTACCGGGTCAACTGGTGCTATGCTTTCAAGAAAAAAAGAATATATATATATATATTTCGACACTTTTTAAATGTTTGTGAATCTCTTTGAAGTGTTATATATATATGTTATATATATATAAAATATATTGTATAGGTGTTATATTGTATATAACACCTATTATATTATATAGGTGTTATATTGTATATAACACCTATTATATTATACAGGTGTTGTATTGTATGAGGTGTTATATATATATTGTATAGGTGTTATATTGTATATAACACCTATTATATTATATAGGTGTTGTATTGTATGAGGTGTTATATATATATATATATATTGTGTAGGTGTTATATTGTATATAACACCTATTATATTATATAGGTGTTGTATTGTATGAGGTGTTATATATATATTGTATAGGTGTTATATTGTATATAACACCTATTATATTATATGGGTGTTGTATTGTATAAGGTGTTATATATTATATATGTATATATATACATATACAACTTCGAATAGTTGCAAGATAAGGAAAATTCGAGAACTTTCTTATATTTGATTACACATTGTTCAACTAAAAATTTCAACCAAATATGGCGAAGGTGGGTCATTTAGTAAACATTGGCTGTAGTATCCGATAATGACGAGATTTCTAATGCCTTGAAAATTTCGCTTAGCTAGATAATGTCTCTGTATCAATATCTAGACTAGATAACGTCTCGTGTTCTACGAGGCAATTTTTAACAAATGAAAACATATCGAAAGACCATCTCAGCGCTGAAACGAGAACCAGTTTCTCGGCGGTGGCAAGTGCAGTAAAGGTAGAAACAACGGAGATTCTCATCAATCTTGCAGGACATAACTTCGAGGATTGCCTCGGAACGTTGGCAACATCGACTCTCGGGAACAAAGTAGTTGATTCCCCGAATTCGTTCGAACGAGAGGAGCGTTACGGGGGGCGCGGTGTTCTCCATCGAGATGCACGCGATCACTGTCCGTACTAACCAGATCTCGGCTCGAATGAGACGGTACGAAACACGGGCAGAGAGAGCGCGCGGAGATTTCCCCGTAGAGAGCGCGAGGAATGTCGAAGGTCAACGAGCGGCCGCGTTCAAATAGGAATTTACCTTTAACCGGAGTAGAAAGTAGAAAAGTCCCGACGCGTTGTAACTGACGTTTTCGTTTAAAACTTTCGTCGCGGCTCGTCCCGGTGACAAATCGATTTTCCAGCGCGTTTCGCGTTTCGCGCGTTATGATTCCCGGACAAATGCACGCCTCGTCCTTCTCTCATCTGTATCCATCAACTTTTACCGCCGTATACGCGATAAACGTTGCCGTCCGCCAGAGAAAATCGAGAGCGTACGTTCGCTCACGAACGTCGGGTAATCGTTGCGCGAGCTTCGAAAGTTTCAACCGCGAGCCCGTCGTTTCGACGTCCCCGCTTTTCGCGAAAACTACTGTAAATTGCGGCTTAATTGACCGGCGGCGTTAAGGATGGCAATAGGCGTTTCGATCGAATGAAAAGGAAAGAAAAAAAAGAAAAAAAAATCACACGAGGAGAGGGGAAAAAAGAACGCTGCTCGTTCTTTCAATTACCGTCACGCAAAAAAAAAGAAAAAAAAGAAAAAAAAAATAGAAAAATAAAAAGAGAACGAGCGGCGCATTAACAAATCCACTGATTTCAATGGGTAATTATTTTTTCAAGAGAAAAACCGGAGTCCCGGAGTCCGGAGTATTCACGCGTGCGCGCACCGATATCTCCTGGTCGAGCTACCCGCATTTTACGATCCGCCGTTCACCATAGACGGATGAATTCCCATGCGTTTTTGCCTCTGACCAACTCGAACCAACCAGCTATCCAGCAGCTCCGGAATAACGGGCGATGGGGTGGGCGAGGTAGGCGAGCCGGGCGGTGGGATAGTGAGCCCCGGGATCGATGGAGATAATGCCCATTACCCTTAATACGAACTCGCTCTTCTTCCATCTCTTCCCCCTACCCTGCCCTCCCTTCACCTTTAACCCCTCGCCGCGGCTCGCTCTCTCCTTCGCCCTTCCGCCATTCCATTCTCGTGGCTCTTCGCAATCTGTAACCGATGCTTTTTATCGTCGCCCCGCTGGCTCGATTCGAGAACCGAGTGCAGAACCTCTCGTCTCGTTGTCGTCGTTGATCAAAAATTTCGGAATCACCGAAATCGGAGACGGTGCAACGCCATTTCCGCGTAACTCCCTCGGTCTCCCTTTGCCTCGCGAGGTGTGCTGTATCGGAGTTTGTTGACGCGTTTGACGAGTCTGCGATCGTTCGGACAGGCGCGAATCATTTTCATTTGGATTCGAATTTTTCCACGCGTTTACGGGGAATTGGGAGTACGATACGAAAAGTAGTCGAGAATGGAGTTTAAGTTACGATTGAGAGGAAACAAATTCCTTTCAAACTCCTTCAATCAGTGATTTGGAAAACGCATCCGAGTAATGATTTTCTCTGTATCGATAAAGAGTCAAGAGTGTGAATTTTCAATTCTCCTGTAGGTCTCGAAGGAATTGTACAACATTTTACTGGAGCATAAACGTCAAATTGAACTCAATACGTTAGGTTTGCTCCAAAATATACGAACCATACACATTGGTTTGCTTCAATTAAAATCTTATAATTCCAATAATATTAAATGGCACTTTATATTTTAAAATTAAACCATTCGATTAAGGATGAAAAAGTGGAGTCCAGAGACTTACGTTTACACGTACTGTATACACGTTTTACGAAACATTTTGGAATTTCATTAACACTACAATGACACTGACAATTTCAAAACGAGTTTGAAAGGAATTATAAAGCTATTTAAACAGTTAATTATCCATAATATTAATAAACTTCAATATTCGACACTCGTAAGGTGGTTACAGTTTAAGAATGGCTATTCGTGTCCCATATTAATTTCTACTGGATATATTTACAGTGAATATCTTGCATCTTTCGTAATACACATGTACACGTGCTTGGTTTGAATTCAAATTACACTCATCTACAAAAATTACATTCTTGGAATGGTTTCAAATTTTATCAGTATAACCATGTCGGTCTTGTCTCATTACCAGACTGCGGATTTTTATGTATTTATGGAAATGTTTGAAATACAGTAATGCACGGAAAAGCCAATGCACAGTACAAGAATGTATGGAATATTCAAAATATAATATCCTTCGCGATATTTAATTTAAATAATTTCCTACCTGTCACAAGTTCTGTTTTTTCAAATTACACACATTTACAAAAGCGCAAATTCGCATAAATATACGCGTATAATTAAATACGCTAATAAAGCTTCAAAGTGATTTTTAGAATAATTAATAATAACTTTATATAATATAAATACAATAAATGCAGCGGTAATACAATTTTTCATACTAAGTGTACAATATTTGCTTATTACTAATTTATAAATATTTGTCAACTTTGAATAAATTAGAAAAAAATATTCATAAAACTATTGCTTTGATTTAACACAAATTGGAAAATGCATATTTTCAATTTTAGTTATCGAACCGATGAGTTTCGATTCTTATTTTTGACGAATTTTTCAAACTTGCATTAAAGTGCGCGAAGAAAATGCACAGATGAAAAGTCATCGAATTTGTATCAAACGTAAAATTTTCTTTATATTTACCAAAAAGCTAAAAAGACTGTCGAAAATAAAGCTGCAGCATTCAGTTGGTCAATTAAATTTAATTAAACAACAAATCCGATCTCAGCAACGTGGCGCGCGAAAAAGAAGAAGAAGAAAGGGAGAAAAGAAACCAGAAGGGACTAAGCTGCCGCCAGCGTTAAGCGGTTCACTTTGAATACAGGCACCAGTTCGAATCTTCGATCGTTTAACGATCGCTTACGTAACGCGCGCATCTTTCTATCCCGGTGAATTTATTTTCCCGTGGAATCGCATTACGGAGCAATTTTTCGCGAATGCGCAATCACCGATGCGGAAGAGATTCATCGCCTCGCGGGGGTTGAACGTGGGGGTTGAACGCGAGCGTGCGGCACTTATCTGAAGTGGGAGCCGCGAACAAGCGTCCCGTTGAAGGGCTACTCTCTCGTGACTGTGCGCGCGCGCGACAACAAGTTTCTTCGTTACCGATTTAATTGTCTCGCCTTACGTTTGGAAAACACAGCCCAACCCGGCTCAACCGGGGAGGGAAGCAAAACGAAATCGCGCGTTTCGCGATGCACCGGTGCGCGGCGGCGGTTGGTCGCGTGGGTGGGCGCCCGCGAACCTGTTGAGTGTGTTTCGCGTAGGTGCTGAATAGCGGGCAGCAGCGTGGTGTGTAGTTTCTCGAGGAAATACGCGTGCGACGATCTGCATTCTTGAGAAAACTTGCATTCTCGACGAAAGCCCGCTGCGATTTCGCACGATCGAGGTAACCGTTTCGTTCGATCGACTTCTCCAATTTTTTTTCTTTTTCTTCTTTTTTTTTTGAATTGGTATCGTGCAGATTCTATTAGCAAGTGAAAATTTTTGCATTTTCTTCAATGTCTGAATATTCAGGGAATGTTATCGGTGTCTATAAAGCATGAGTAAATAAATTGAAATAATTAGTGCGATTTGGGACAATTGAAATGAAACAGATTTAGCTACGAGTGTGCTTTCACGCAGAGAATTGTGCGAAATAAGTTTTTCTAACGTTGAGAAGAATTCCGAAAAATTTCCTGGTTGATTTCTCGTTTCAATTCTGTGTTTCGCGTGAAACATTTTCGAAACGCTTCAAATTCGTTTCGAGGCGAGATTGAAACGCAAAAGTACAGTTTGAAACAATTGAAATAACAATATTGTGCCGCGTGACTAATCTCTGAAGCAGATTTTCGAAACCAACTGGAATAATAACTCGTGAAATTCTCAAATAAAAATCCTGACATTGCATAAATATACACAGTTGTGCACGAATGTAGATTCACGCAGAAAATTTTACAGAATCCACTTAAGACCACTTGCTAATAGAATTTGCACATCCAAGCAGAGTGATTCCCGGGCAGAGGGTGGAAAGAACGTGCAAAGAAAAATTTAATTTTAAAAGAAAACTCTCTCTTTAAATAGAATTTTATGCTCGCTGTTAAACGAATACAGAATCTCAACTTTGATAAAGTAGTACTTCTATTCCAATTATACTTAAATATTTACATAAATCGATCTCTGCTTGCTTCTTTTTCTCGAAATAGCTTGTTGCTCGCGTTTGTCGACGATCGTGGGACGCGTATGACGTGACGTGACGTTGTACAAACTAAAAAATTCAACATTTTCACCTCGTTTATTTTACTGATTAATTAATGAAACAAATCCAAATATCTGACAAATACGCACGACGAGTATGCAATGTTTAAATATTGTGATATTTAAAAGACAAAACAAATTTTTACTTAAATTCTTTCATTATTCTTTCAATTATTTCTTTAATTATTACATAAATATTCACAGTACCTTAATAACAACTGATAATATTATTCAATCAAAAGTTTTCACAACTCAGAACTGGATAATTAGATGTTTTAATATTAACCGTACGATCCTATAATTCTGTATATTTTAATAATAATTTTACACTCAAACTTGGACTTTTGTTTCGATAAGTTACAATCTGTTAATTGCAAAGTTTCACGAATTTTACTCAATCAAACTAGTTACTTTTTAAAATTTGTTAAAAACTAATGGAATGTATACTTTGCTAATAATATAAATTTAATCGTGCAAGTCAATCGACCAACTGAGAAATTTGCGATTAATTATGCAAATACAAATATTATGTAGCAACGATATAACAGATATATAATGAGAGTGTAGATGGTGATTGTAAGAAGATGGTTACATACTATGAACACGTTTATGTGAAGCCTGTACACGTACACATGTAGGTACTTGAAACATCCGACTACACGGTACACTATAAAAGATGGTTGAACTCATTGAGTTGGAATAATCGTGTTTGTAGTTAATACGTGTGGGTATGTTAATACGCGATTGCCTTTTAACTACTATGTTGCATGCATCTATTTTAAGATCCTTGTGGTACCACTGGAAAGATTAATACGAATACCGATATGCTTTGTAAAATTAAAACGGAAAGTTTCAATTCACTTTGGAGTATCTGACTTAAAAAAAATACGAATCTTAGTTCTTCTCGACGGACTGCTTCCATTTGCAATAAAAATGATTATTTTCTTAATGTCGATTGTTCATTAGTAGAATATAATTCGTGTAAGTTCTTTGTTTGTGGTTAAATGTAATAAAATTAGTAAAACTTTCTAGAAATAGCAAGAGATGACTTTTATAAATTGTGTTATACTCACATACTATATATGTTCCTTTCACGTGTTATAAATTATAACAATTTGCACTATTTTTATACTTATATATGCAAATAATGTATAAATCTAAATTAATTAATATTGTCAACATTTTCAAGGTGAAACTATAATATGTAATTCATTTAAGATTGCAAACTTATTTTTGTGTAATATTTTATGTATTTTTCATCTCGTTTCTCTAATACAATTGTAAGAAAATATACAGTACAAATTGAGAGATTTTCGTTTCATAATAGAATCTAATATTTTTCTTTTTTTGTTTTATTTTTTCATACTTTCGTTCATTGTGCTCGAGATTTGATCCAGCGTGTTTCATTTATCGTATTGTTTTCCACGCAATATAAAATATATTGCAATAATTATTATAGTATAAGATGGAATATGAATTATCGCAATAAAAATAGAAAACTTTAACTCATTAACTTTTAATCATTTTATTGTAACGAAATAAATGTAAAATTCCACTTTAAAGAATAAACATATATCAGCGACGTTCGACAATTACATTAAACCAGTCTTCTATGTGTTTGAAAATAAATGAGCATACTAACACTGTTAATCTGTGGTTTCATAGTCTTTCCAACAATCGTTTGGCAATTAAGTGCACCATAACGGAAGTGTCTCTGAAAGTTCAGAGATGCTGAACTGATACCGACTCCGGATAACCGATATTAAAGATTGTTTTATAGCCGAGCTCCTCTATGGACCATGTAAATGAGTCGCGCAGTTTAAATTGTCGGCTAGTATCTATCGCAAGAGACGAAGCCAAACCCCTCTAAATTTAATTTCAACCCATAATTTTCTTTCTTCGAGTCGTCTGAAAATACCTGAAAAAAGAAAATAATCTCAATGGTACAAATGTACAAAGAGAAAGATATTTTACTATCGTAAGATCAAAATATTATCTTTAAAATTCAAATATCCAATTTAACATTTTTGGCATGCAAAAAGTTTTATTAATAACTTGATTGACATGGATGAATAATATATATTTTAATATCCAATACTTATTTCTAATATATTACAATTAATATAGATGTACATTGCTGTAACATGTATCATTAACAATCTATATATTTGATTTCATGTTTTCCTATGTAATGAATTTATTTCTTTACCATCACCAATAAAATAATTTCAATTTATAATTGGAATGAATATTTGAAGAATCTCTTTAGTTAAAAATATTTCAAAGCCATTATTCTTATATATTAATACCTACACTATTGAACAGAGACTTTCAAATCCCTCTCAATGTCCTTTTATTAACTTGTATCCCAAAAAGACACAAGACCACCATTACTACACAAATTCACTGTTCAATAAACACTATCGATATCCTTTTCGCAATCCTATTAATTCCTTTTAAATTATAAAAAAATACTGCTTCGCATTCGCAAATGAGACTTCAAGAAGTTTCTCGTATCGATACTCCTCTAAAAATGGAAAAAAAAGAAAAGAAATAAAGAAGAAGAAAAAACTCCATTCAAAAGCGTAATGAACGTCCACCTTTCGATCACACCGCACCAGTTATTGCACCAATAATGAACATTGATATTCCACCTAAGGTGATACAGGCTAATAGACTTTCGAACGAACGTTTCGTCGATTCGACAGAAATAACTTTTTCCACACCATTTTTCTTTTTTTGTTTTTTTTTTTTTTTGCTCGGGCATAGCGAGTGGGTGGAAGGGAGGAGTGGAAAAAATGAGCGGTTCCATGTCGATTACCTCGCGCCTCGCCGTTCATCCGTAACTTTCATCCCTTATTTTCCCGCCGGCCGCGTTGAATCACGCGATTCGTCGTTCCGCCATTTTTCTGCGTTGGCCCGTTGTTTTTTTTTCTTTTTTTTTTTTCGCGCCGCGAGAAACGCGTAGCTCCGTCGCTACGTGCTGCCTCGTGCGTACGCTTTGGCGAAATCAGCGGCGTCAACGTGGTCGAGTGTCTCGCTGCTGACAATGTGTGCCGCGTGCGCGCACGCGTTTGCGCCCGACCATTGTATTCATTTACATTCTGGCAATTTCAAACCTGGCAGCGTTGATGCCATCTCCATTTTCAATTAATCCTTTAACAACCGCGCGGAATATTCCGACAGCGGGGATTACGCGCTTCGGTTAGTTGTCCTTCGGCGCGCCAGATGCTCATTGTTTCGTTGGCGACGCCTAATTTTATTAGACCCGCGGTTGCTCGCGAAACATCGTGATCCCGGTGACAGGTTGTTTAATTTTATTTTACTTGGGAACATTTGCTGCAACTTGCGCGTAATGTGACGTGATTTATAATTTTATTGCGATAATATTTTACTCTTCGATGATGACGTTTGTTGCATCGACTATTGCCAGAAGTTGTTTCAACAAATTTCATAATTATATGTAGAAACGAAATCAACATTCGAGTGTAATTTAAATCTTTTTGAAAATTATCAAAGAATCTAGGTCATTAATGTCATTCGTCGTTCTTTAAAAGTCCAAGCTTGAAATAATTAGTCTAGTTGTTCAAGGCTTAAATTTCATGTTATCTATAATATATTGAATGAATATATCAAAAGGTACGTGTTTATCAAAGATTTTTATTTAGAATGCTCATTGCTTAATGTTAAACTTGTAAGTTTTTGATAATGTTCACAAGGTGAAAGTGTGAGTCATTCGTGTGAGTCATTTGTATGAGTTGAATCTTCAGTTTACTAAAAACACGAATTAAATACTTAAAAGTTACGAAAGAAAAAGAACGAAAATATGGCTAAAATACAAAATCCTGCATGAAAGTTTGGAGCAATTATATTACTTACTATCACTAGTTGTAATAATGTTAGAAGACTTTCTATCAGTTTAGAAAAGCCTTCTTAATCTATAAAATTTATAAATAAAAAATAATAAGGATTCAATAAGTGATAAAATTCTTCTACAAGTTAGCTAGAAACTTCAATTGATTTGTCCTTAATTCTACAATTAAATTGCAGATTTTTGTGCATTTATACAGAATTTAAATAAAAGAGCATGCAACGTAACGACACGGTGAAAACTATAAAACATCCAAAGTGAATTTATCATAATTTTTAGAGTAAGTGGAACAAATCTCCATTTCTAAATCAGATTCTATTTCTTTACAGAAAATATAAATTTGCATAAAAATCAGCAATTTGTCACTAATCGAAATGTGAGCAAATATTTCTTGGCACTATGCTACAAACAACGTCAGAAAATAATAAAGAAACAGCGTATGCTCGCTGATTCTGTTCCTTTCATTATGTTATAAAATAAACCGCGCAATTTCAGTGTGGTTCGCGCACATTCGCGAAGAAGGAACAGTGATTATTTGCATTCGTTTGTACGAAATGACGCGAAATACCGAAACGAAGTTTTCAAATAATAATGAAACGAACGAACTAATTAACGAACACGTACGGCCGTCTTCGAAAGTGCGACACTGCCAGTTGTTCCGCAGTACAACCGGCTATTTTACTGTTGTTTGCTCTTTCACGCCTATCGCTGTGCCTACGATCTCGCAGTTGCACTGCTGATGACATTTCCATTTTCAATTAATCCTCCGACGACCGCATAAAATATTTTCCTATCGAAAATTAGATGTTCCAGCTGTCCCCTTCTCGCGCGCGATTTTATTAAAATTTTCATTGAATTCAACGCGACACGAGAGAAGGATATTTCGTTTTCGCGAGAAAATATTTCTATCGGCGCCGAGTTTATTAATTTCATAGTTAATAATTTTAATACGTTGGTACGTTTGGTACGTTAATAAATTTCATAGTTCATAATTTTAAGGTACGTTTTGTGCGTGTCAAATCTTGAGAGAAGGATTGACATATCTACAATTTATGGTAATACTAACAACGAGTTTAGGTTAGGTTTAGGTTAGGTTAGGTTTAGGTTAGGTTTAGGTTAGGTTTGTCAATCTTTGAAAATTTGTAATCGATTTTTGTAAAGTATAAATATTATTATATAATTAAAGTATAAAGTATAAATATTATTAAATATTAAACGATATTATTCAAAATGTTTTTTTTTTTTAAAGAAACTTGGCACTTACGTAAAATATACCCGATACAATTATTAGACGCGGAACTGAACTAACCTAAACCTAACCTAACCTAAACCTAAACCTAACTTAACCTAACCTAAACCTGTTCCATGTGTGTATTTAGATAATATAAAAAAATCTAATTTTATTAATTTTTAGATATTTTGCGCGTGTGTTGTGCGTTCGAAAATCTTTTTCCGCTATAACTTCGTTTCGCATCTGGATTTCGAACGATAATTCGGACATTCTATGCGCGTGTTACAGATAACAATGTAAATTAATGTAACGAAACCATTACGCGAAACTTAAATAGTTCACGCTTCGAATAACAGTCTGCAATCGCCACTAATACCATATGCGACAACTAATAATTCCAAATGATGTATGACGCGTGTATATATTAGCAGCGAGCATAATCAGTATATCGTTGTACTAAATATACAACCTCCGACGTTGTAAATTAATCTAGAATCCTTTAATTATTTCGGTTACGTATACACGCGGCACGCGATAACCCTTTATAAATGCATAATAACATTTCGCGTTCATGGTGCATCGCTGCATTCGTCATGCATAATAAAATTAGCATCATTGCTAGCAATAAACTAATCTAGCTCCGGCCGCGCAAGTCCTACAAAAGAATATTCGCTGAATTCGAGTGAACGTTTAGGACGTTTACTTTTCATTCATTCTTGATTGTTATACTTTGTGCGAATGTGAATGGTGTTACCAACAATAATGGCAACGTCGTGTGATTTTTGGTAGTTAATAGCTGTCGAAAATGTTCATTTCAAGTGTGCGAGAAATTAATTCGAACCCTTCGTGTGAAACAAGGAAATTGGGATTAGGAAATTGTACTAACTTGATGATGATGATGATGATGATAACTTGTTATTAATTTTATTGTAAACACCGCTGAAATTCTCAGGCATCATGATGAAATATACTGCAATCTATAATTATAATTTACATTAGTAATTGAAAAATATGTAAATACTTTCATCTAGCTTCAATTTTTCAATTGTCTTTGAGAAAATGTAAAATTTCACAAACGCTGTTCACTGTTTTTGAATTATACCTAAAAAGAATTTTTGTAATTTGCATTCACGTTTAATTTACAATAATTTTTCTAAATATTTACGACCACCATTTAATAATAATAGAATTTAACAACAGCAGTAGCAATTTGCTCCGCAATTACGCCGGGTTTCTAACAAACAGCGAGGAACACGAAAAATATTCTATTCCGCGCGTCGAAAAGCGAGAGAAGGGAAGAACAATAACGAGAAAGAAATTCCGCCTGTGTACGATTTCAATTTAAATTCGGTGGTAAATTATTTAATTTGCCAGTCACGGGCGTTCATTTGCACCGGAATGTAAGTCCGGTTTGCGGTATGTTTGCAAAATCAACCTTGTAACGCGGTCGAGTATTTCGCGATAGTATAACAATGTTTCTGGCGTGCGCGCCGGTTCGTTTACTCACATACGTTTATACCCGGCGCTCCGTTAATCCACATTCCCAGTAATTTTCAAGCGGCGACAATGTCATCTCCATTTTCAATTAATCCTTTGACGACAACGTGAAATATTCCGGCTGGCCCGGGTTTACCCAATTTTAGCCGTGGTTACCATTCAACCTGTTCACAACCGGGAGAGACTCTTCGGAAAAAGTTTATGAAGAGTACATCCGGAAAGTTTGAAGAATAGATTTAACTTTCTTAATGGAATTCGAATACATTTGCATAATTCGTTATTTTATCCATCCGTTCGTTTCCTTTCTCTCTTTTTTTCTTCCTTTCCTTCCTCCTTTTTTCTTTTTTCGCCTTATCGAACAGATTTCGATACGGTGCTCCTTCGTTTAACCAAATAACTTGAGAATTTATGTTCCGATCACGGGGATTCACCGAACCGGAAGATCGTGTCGAATGTTCGTCTTATGAATTATTACTGGCCGTTTGTGTTTGCCTCGCGGAATTAGTGTATTTTCATGGTAACGCAACGTTGTACTCGTTTGCTTTTAATAATCGTCCCTCTCTGCAGTTAATAAAAGTTCTTGAAATAATGCGATAATGTGATGGAAACACACCAACGAAATATTACGATATAATAAATTTGATCTTCTTACAGTCTCTTGGCGTGATATATAAATTCTTGAAGTTAACTGTGGATTTTTATATATTTATGAAACGAATAGAATTTACATAATACACAAAAATGTACAATACACGTAAAATGTTTATCTGTTACATTTTATTTTCTGATGGAACGGAATTTTCAAATTTTTAAGCTATTTAAGAAATAAAAATCTAAATTTGCTTTCTGCAATACATGTGTCGAATAATTTTCTATCGAATCTGCATAAAAATCCTTAATTAAACTGTTAGAAACATTTCACAAGTCACGAGTCGCAAATTATCAATGAATTACACATATTACAAATTTACAAAGAAAAGTTTAGAGTCTACAATTTGGTACTTGTTAATTTACCAATATTGTTAATCGATAAATTATCTTGCAAGGTGGTTCTGATAGTAATTTTAATGCTACTGAAATTTATTCACGTTGCTAATTCCTATCTTAATGTCGCAACTTTAATTTTTTCCAATCTTCACCGAATAAATAAACATTTTTAAGTGATATAAAGAAGAACCAGACTTTCAGGCGAGTTTCAACCCAAAAATATTCATCATATTTGGATCATTGCGCGAATCTATAGTAATTCAAATAATTCGTACGATCTGAATATAAACATAAAATATAATAACAAAATTTTGCACTTTCCACTCCAACATGTAACGTTTGCTTTAAAATTGTTGTATATCAAATTGAATAGTAAATAATCCTAGAACATAATACTGTTTGAAATGTTGAAATGGTAAAGTACTGAGATACTACACAGACGTGCCGCATTTAATCTAGTTTGCAACAATGTTTGTTATAAATTAATTTGTCAATTCCGCGAGTCGTATCAGAGCGTCATTTAGAAAATTACCAAATCGCTATTCACCGGGTGGGTTTCGACCCGCTATTGTTTTCGCTCATAGCGCGAAATCATCCTCCACGATTAACAGAACGTACAAAGTCAAACAGAAGGAGTAATTAACAACGCGCACTTAATTAATTAACCGCTTTCAGCATTTCTCGACGAAAGAATAATCCTCGCGCACCCCGATTGAAACTTAACAACGGTGTAAAATTAAATATTCAACCGGAGTCCACAGTCTGTTTGAAACATTAGTGTTACGATACGGTCAAATGACTTGATGACAATAACGATCGATGCATATTCCGCTCGGTGTATATGATTATCTGTCGTTTTGCATTAATACGCGTCCAGATCGTTTCGATGGCGCGTATCCGCGGCTCCGAATAGTTATTCATGAAGCGTGTCGAATATTTAAAAACCCGCTCGTTCGAACGCGAAACTGATACGATTCCGCAAAAAGGGAATTGGTCTCGTAAAAAGGAATTCAATAAAAATATAAAATTACATGATATTTGTGGTTTAGCGGGCAATTTTTATTTAACAAGTGTTCACGTACACGCTGGGAATTGCATTAGCAGTGCGTTGTTGAAATAAAATTTTAGTACTTGACGTTCTTTTTTTTCCAGGGAACGTGTAACGTTGGTGGAAAAGAACTTTTAAAATTTAATTAAATTATTCGAAACGGAAAAGAAGTAAGAATGGAGAAAATTTTTTGTTTCTTTTATTATTGTTTTCTATAAATGAAAGATTATTGTCTTCAGATAAATGAAAGATTTAAGAGGTTTGAAAACATATGTCAAAGTTTACAGAAATTTGACGTTCTTGAGAAATTTAAAGAATTTAAATGATGTACGAACATTGTATGATTCAAATCGTACGCAAAATAAAGTTCGAAGGAAAATAAAAAATGGAGTACATCTTCAATAATTGCGCTTTCATAATAAAGACAATATTTGATAATTATTGTCACGAGGTGGATAAAAGAAATGACACATTTTATAACATCTTCTGTGCATATTCATATTATACTTATGGATATAACAAAAGAAAAATAATAAAATAGAAACAATAAATAGAAATTCGTTTCGTTTATATATATAGCTACTAGATCATGGCATGTTATGCATCTAATAAAATTCAAAGTATCCAAATTACTCGATAAGTATATCATCCTACGTACCAAAGTCTTGTAATCTGTCACTTGTGATGTGTGATTTATTGTGACTCAACTATAGCGGACTTGACTAGTATACACAACTCGGAGAAATGTTAAAAACATTGTGAATTATGGTAATTAACATATTAGAAAAAAATAACAATGTTACAACTGTGATTTTACTTTAGAAAATTTAGAGAATTTTAACACTTCACGCAATATTACCTCTCGTTTTATCACAAGAGTTTAGCTATATTTTAGAGCGTATATTTACACGCTAACCGAGACATTTCTACGCGCGACGATGAGAGGATACGATCTCGGTTCTAACGAATTCATGAATCCCACATGAGAAATGCAACTCAAAATGGACTAGTAAGATTAATTATCCGCGTTACGTGTATTTACAGAGCAAAGGAGCGATGTTACAACGGGAGATTAAAATGTTTCAAAATATATATTTGACAAGAGATTTCCACTAGCTTAACAATCTCAATATATCATTGCAAATATCGTAAAGGTATTTCAATAATCGCAAAAATAATTAAATTCGTGTCGAAAAGATGTATTTGTTTAATTTAACGTTCAACGATAACTTTTAATTTAGACGTTGAAGTAAAAATTCAGTATAAAATTTAAAAACATTTATAATTGTCCAATGAAAAAGATAATGACGTTATATATAAATATTATCAATGTCCTGATCTCGTTCAATTATTGCATTATTATCAGCTTCTTTAGCTTGACGATTGTTAAAATTCACCGTATTTTTATATTAGTATATTAGTATATGTATATTTAACTTTATATATTTATATTTATGTTTGTTTAACTTTATTATTTATATTTTATTATTTATATTTATATATTTAGTACATTTTATTAATTTATAGATGACTTTTGCAAATAACAATATTTAACAGTGGAAGTTGAAGTAAATGGACTATAGTTTAACCAACGAACATTGTTTATAGTTTGACCCATTAACTATGGTTTAATAAACGAACGTTGATTTGTTATCAACTGAATGTGGAGTTGGATCGAATAACTCCGATGTTATTGTTGCACGCATTTCTACTTTTCATATATTGCATTTCTCACGTGCAAACCGATCTAAATATTATCGAACAAAAACACGAAAAAGTAACACGAAGCATTGACGTTGCATTTTGTGCGATGTTTTCTTTCAATTGGAAATTAATTTCTAGATCAAGAGTTCAATTCAATTATCAGGAACCATTTCAACTTTCGGATATAATCACGCGCCACTGTTAACATTTGATTTCGGCGAAGTTGTAATAAATAATCCGTGAAATCTGAAACATCTGCCGATAAAGCGTACGAATCGAGAAAGGAATTTTCCGATATATCTCAAAATTATGCTCTCGCGAAATCCTCGTTATATTGAATAACGTTACATATGTACGAAACTTGGAATCACTTCTATTTCTAATGTTCACGGTTATTTATAGTAAAGAATTTGGAATGACAATTATAAATGACAATTATAAATAGTATAAATATAATATATGTTACTCTTTTAAAATAAATGTTTGGCGATTGATTGTTTGCACGAGCAAATTCCTGAAAATAAGTTTTTCATTTCTTGAGACGTTAATATTAATTGTGCACCGAATTACTAATATATTAAGAACTTTATATTAAACGGAGTTGATCAGTTTCAGGAACTCATATATTATTGTGCATTGTTATATCTGCCTTAGTAATATACTCAAAAGAATTTTTATTTTACGTGTAACTTGACATTTTATAAATATATTACAGTATGTATAAATATAATATAAATATAAATATATTACAGTATGTATAAATATAATATAAATATAAATATATTACAGTATGTATAAATATAATATAAATATAAATATATTACAGTATATATAAATATAATGTATGGTATATAGTACATATAAATATAAATGTATTACAGTATATATAAATATAATATAAATACAAATATATTACAGTATATATAAATATAATATAAATATAAATATATTACAGTATATATAAATATAATATAAATATAAATATATTACAGTATATATAAATATAATATAAATATAAATATATTACAGTATATATAAATATAATATAAATATAGTAAATAGTATATAGTATATAATACAAATATAAATAAGTAATAAATATATATAGTATATAATATAATATAAATATAAATATATTACAGTATATATAAATATAATAAAAATATAAATATAAATATATATATTGAAGTGAATATATATAGAAATATTCAGTTTATATGTTATGTTACATTATATATGTATTACGTACAATATATGAAAATTAAAATTTTGCAATCAGACACGAATATCGTTCTGAAAGTATACATTCACAATAATACAAGAATATATTTAAACATTCACAATCTATTATATTATATTAATATCGATAAGTCTCAAATATTCAATTCAATTGACTCCCCCGTACATTTCCCAATTAGTCTCAAATTTCATTACTAAAATCATAACAATCCCCTCGTCGCAATATCAATAAAACATTTCAGAACACTCCATACACGAAACTTCTCTCAATAAATCACTATGCATGTTCAAATACACAGACGAATACGTAGATCCATCATCAGACTCAACTCACGTTGCTCGCGAAAAGAACAGCCACAAAAGAAATCGTGCGATTAATTACTCGGAAGAAAGAAAGAAAGAAAGAAAGAAAGAAAGAAAGAAGCGATCACCGTCAACACCGTCAACTCCGCGAGTTAAATATTCAACTCTCTCACCCTTGACACGACGGCGCGCGATATTAGCGTTATAACGTGGTCAAATGTTTCGCGACGGAAATGGACAACGTGGTGCCGCGCTCGTGCTCACGTCCGCGAGCGCAGCGGCAGCTGCGCTACGCCTGTGTGTACGTGGCATTGTGTCGACTGTTAAGCATTTGATACGGCCGCCTTCCTGTCGCGCGTCCATTGTCGTCGGGAGCCCCGTTCGCGACGTAACCGAGACCAGCCGGCTTCTCTCGGTGTTCGAATCACCCAGTGATACGATATGACGATGCTCGCTTCTGTGACAGCGTTTCCCAAACTAATTTACCCGCTCTACGCCGCTCGAGTTCTGCACACGTTCAGCTTTCGAGGAACAGACAGCGGGAACACAGGTCCCGTGTCGTTTGTTCGATCGAATTTTCAATTGGCGTTAACGCGACAGTTTTTTTTTTTTTTTCTTTATGTTAAAATTTCTACGTAGCGGCCACAAAGGAGGACTCCAAGAGTTTAGGTTAGATTAGTACATTTGTACTGTCTGGATTTTATAATTCCAATTTAGAGGAATTGACAATTTGCAAAATGTTGCGATAAACCGCGGCTTGGGAAATTCATCTAGTTTCGTTACAGTGCCACGACTAAAAATGATGTAAGAGATAATTGTATTGTTGTCTTTAACAGAGCGCGAATTTTTATGTATTTGTAGAAAATTGTTAAAATCACACGCGAAATGTGAGAAAGCATACGAAATTTTGTCGTGCCTCCCGTGTAATGTTTAATTCATAAAATTGGGCTCTCGAAAATATAAACTTGCACGAAGGTACCGAGAAATAATAAAGGTTGATTTACAAAAAACCAAATAAATAGATTGCACGTGTTTGTCCAGAAATTCATGAAATTCGTGACTTTTACGAACGCAACTGAAACGAGAGAGAAGAGAGTGGAATCTCAGAAGTAATTTGACGCATTGACCAAATATTTGGGGTGTTTTATAGATTCTCGCAGTTGAATTTGCCGCAAGTCCGCGAATGTCCGCAATCTACTAATAAACGTGCGAATGAAATATCGACATCTGCAAAAATAAAACCAACTGTAGCAGAGTTTCTCAAGAAAATTTATTAGGAAACTTTTTCAAGAAAGCTGTCCTCCGAGGAAACGTCCAGTTCGATTAATATTCCACCGGTAATATTTGTTTCTCGCGAATTCGAGCGTTCCTAATATTAACATTCGTGTGTTGTTGCAACAAATCGGGTAAAGTGTCGAGATACTCGCGAGGGTGCTACAAAGTTCACGGTTAAAAAACGTACGTTTTTTCAGGCCCCTTTCTTCCGCGTTTTTTCCTCTTTATCGCGTTCCTCTATCGTTAAAAAGTTTCTCGCTTCAATTTTATGCCAGTCATTCTCAAAACATTAAAGGTGTTTGTTGAAACGGCAGCGGGACAGGAATATAAAATTTCGACGACCGTAGTAAGCTTTTTGTATCGTGGATCTATTGATTTACCGTGTCATACACGCGCAATCAATATCTGCTTTTGTAAGATCTCATTTGTGTAATCGATACCATTCGCGCGATTAAATAATTTCATGATCGTCCAACATCTGCTTACTGACGTGAAATTAGATTAGAGGTAGAAAAATAATTCGAGAATAAGATTGATTTTTTCCTCGCTGTTATGAATTATAGACTTGCGATTTTTATAGATACTAGTTATTAAAATTAATTTAATTAATAATAGTTAATTTTACGAATAAAACATTAATGATGAACAATTTAAATAATAATTCACTGTTTGCTTAATCAACGCTAAAATTACCTTTGTAGAATGATGAAAAGAAAGTATTCGTAATTTGAGAAAATACATTACTTCGTTATACTGGAAATTTTTCATCGAAATCTTAAAGATTTACGGTCCTGTATTTTTAGAAAAGTTTTACATATAAATCTGCCTTTTCATTTCTCTGGTATAATCACTAACTTGACTATTACCATTAATTAATCGTTCAATATGATTTGAACAATTGTGTTTCTACGGCTTCAATTATAAATATATTAATACGTATAAATCTGCGTTGATTTGCAGTTATAAAATGTAACTATACATTACGTACAGTAATATTGTACCTCCTATTTTAAAAAAATTATATTTCACTGACGTGGCTTAAATAACCCTCAATGTCATTTTCAATAATTTTCAACTCCTGATTAAAAAGCGATATTTTATTCATTCATTTTTAACAACAATTTCTTCTAATTTAATTCATTTATCAAAAAGTTAAATATTGAACGAGCGATATCCGCTGTTGTTCGATCAATTTAAAAACAAAATGTTCCAACGAAGCGCGCATTTTTTGTCGATTAAAAATTTCAAACTCCTTCGCTCGTTTGCAGTCCTCGAATTTAAATATTTCAATGCCAAAAAGCAAAAAAAAAAAAAAAATGGTATTATTTGAAGAAAAATTTCGATACGAAAAACTTCAGCGCAAAATTGGAACGAAAACGCTTAAATCCCTTCAAACTCGAAGAATTTTTTAGCAGCAGAGAAATATTATTACAAAGAAAATAAATACTGTAAGAAAATATTACTGATAAAAGTACTCCAGTCTTTCTCTCGTTTCAACTATCAAAAAGGCACACAATATTAAAAATTTCGGTACAAAATTGGCGAAAACTTATCTTCTTCAAATTTCAAGAATTTTTTAGTGCAAAAAATACAAATGGAAAAATGCAAAGAGCAAATAGAATGATTTTATAATTGCATTGACAATTATATTGATACGTGACAAAGTGCAATGTAATTACTATCGCAATAAAATACAATAATAAATTACAATGTTCCATTATATTATCAATTACTTTATCAATTTATATTAACAATTACTTATCAATTATTTAACAATTACAATTATCACACTTGTATCAACAACAGTGTATTGATACTATAAATTTTGCTTCCCAACAACAAATGTACATTCAACGAAGCACATCGAGAAACGCCGTGCGTACACGTATCTAGATGTTCATCCAGTTTGACGTTCACACCTGTGTATACGACGCGCATCGTTGCACGCTTTACGCAGCAACGCGAGAGTGTGTCTATACGTGCTTCTTCCTTAAGCTACATAGGTGGGCAGGTGCTTTCAGTGTAACTCCGGCCGCTTTAGCAATGCCAACGACATTCGGACAATTTTTTACGTCGCGCGCGCGTATGTCTGTGTTTGATCGCGTTGCGTGGTGTCGATACGCCACGTCTTCTCGTCTAACGCGGTGTAATCTTCGCGGTTCGCGTTGATAGGCGATCGATTGTGATCTCAGTGATGATATTACACGACTTGCCGCGTCTCTTCTCAACGAGCCAATACTTTATCGTGCGTCGATAATTGATCATTTCGAAGATTCTCTGCCAGTTGAATCCCGAAAAGTAATTAACGAAATGGTGAAAAATCGTCCGATAGTGTATCTTTGTTTGTTTCTGTTTTTTTGTTTTTTTTCCTCGCTTCGAATTCAACGATCGGGTAATATCAGTGACTTTCGTGCTCGTTTCAGCTTGTTAACTTTGGCGACGTGTCGCAACCGTTGTATAGATTACACGTAACTAACGTTACGCATACGTTACTGCTGTAACGCAGGCTCGCTCGTGGCCGATTTAAACGATTTAGATGGGGCAAATTTATTAAGAGACTGTTTTATTTTTCGTGCAAATCTACAGCCTCGATCGGGAATAGAAGCACGCGCGGCAACGGAATTAAAGTAACAAAAACAAAGCGAATAGAGTAAAAAATGAGATATCAATCGAAACACCAATGGTCTCTGTTTTTTCCACGTTTTTAGAGTTTTAACGATTCTTTGAATTCTGTTTTTTCCTTTTTTTTTATTTAACATCGTTCTTTCGCCGTTGAACAGTTATTTGCGCAAAAACATTTTTAAATTTCGTCGACACTGTGACGAGGATACGAACATATTCTCGCGAATGTATCAGTAAAATTTATAAACAATTAGTACACATCATCAATAGCTACCTCAAGCAAACAAATATGGATTGGTCAAGGCTCACTAATTATTTAAATATTTCTCGATGTCTTTGAAATATATACACTCGTTCTGCAACTCGTATTAAACTTGTTTCAAAGTTGGTGTGGCGTGACAGTTTTGTTAACGCGTGCTACCTACTTTGATAAAATTCTGACAAATATTTGACAAGAATCGAGCGAAATTTCCAAAACGTCGGAAAAATTCCGAAACGCTATCGTTCTTTGCTAAAATTAGCCACCGCGTATCGCGCCGATGACTCAACGTTCCACATACGCGTGCACACGTAGATTTTTGTCAGTTCGTCGCTCTCGCGAAACCCGCGAAACGTTCCGCGTTGTAAATGCGACGGTTAATTACCGTGTCGTAGGAGAATCGACGAGTAATCATTGCGCGGGCAGCGAGCTTTCGAAGGCAAACACACGGCTTGCGATTAACAGACGGGCCTACGGTCCCAGTCGACAAATCACGCGGAATACCAAGCGGCTCGTAATCACACTGTTCCGGATACAAATTGACCGGTCCGCGGTCGTACGTCGATTTTATTTGCCGCGCGTGTAAAGCACGCAACGTACTCTCTGTTACAGGTCGGAATATTAATCTTCGTTCGCCGTTCGGCTTTTTCTACATTAGCGTGAAAAAGCATCGTGAATTACTTTCGTTTCGGTCGCTTTCAGAACCCGGCGAATCGCACCCTCTGATAAAATCTTTGTATTCGTGTATCGTTGAACGTACGTGTTCATAGGTTGTATTAACGCGAGAACGAGCGAACGTGAGAAAATTGAGTTCTTTGAAGGGAGTGATAAATAACGGGCGCAATAAAAATGTGTAGACAGGTATGTTCGTGACATAAAGTGGAAGCGGGAATGAGTTTACAGAGTCAAATGAATCGGAAATATAAAGTACCTACACAAAGGGATGGAAAAATGAATGAGTTTGTAAGATATTCGCTTTATTTGTGCAACGTTTCATTTGGAAAGCGGCGCCGTGCGTTCGCTCGGCAGAGATATAAACTAGAATGTGTATCTAAGGAAGGTGTAAGAAAGTGAATGATTAATTTATGTAATTATCGATGAAGTGAGATTGTTAAGTTTTTCGTCGCGTTTCTTTTTTTCTCGTGTACAATGAAATTCCAATAAAAATTAAATTGGTGCCTCTTTCACTTACATTTATATTTTACAGTTATTAATCATAACAACGTAATGATAAAGAAATGAAAAAACAGGAACGAAGAAGAGATAAAACACAATTTTCGACAAACTTCGACATTAAAACATATATCGTATTTATTTTCAAAATATAGCAATTATGTAAGTGTTTCAATTCCTTGAAATTTCATCACATCGAATCTAGAGCGATGAAAAAGTATCGAGTGATATTTATTATTACGTTAATTTATATTCCAATATTAACAATTATTATTATAGCATCACAGACGACTCTGATCAAAATTTCATTTTACTTCGTCTTTTATGTTTTCTTTTCTTTGACAGGAGTTGGTAACAAAGTTAAATAAAATCAAAAGTCAAAATGTGTAACATAAATTTTTTTAAAATTAAAAACAATGGAATTTGATGATACAAATTGTTTGGCAAAAGTCGTGTTAACGCAATGTGGATTACTATACAAAATGGTCCTGAACAACGCTATACCGTGGCATGCAAAAAAAAAAGAACGACGTCTTGTTGCATTTTTGATGACGCATTCACTTTGCATGCCGTATCGCAAGTCCTTTCACGGTTCACACCGTTCACCGCTCAAAATGGCATGTAATCGATTCCGGCGATAATTATACGCGTCAATAGTTGGAGCATGACCATGTGACGTTCATTGTTTCTCAGCATGATGATTTCTGCCGGTAATGATCAATAATACAGAGAAGGATATGGAACGCGTCGGACATAGGGGCGTACAGATAGAAACAGTGTGAAATGCGAGCGGACATGAAACTGTCAATTACTGAAAACGCGATCAAGACTGATGGCGCAAATAAAAATTCGCGCGCAATTCGTTTCCCGCCCGGATAAACGCGTTTCCCTTTTTTTTTCTGATAATTTTGAATTACGCCGTTGCGAAGAAACGTTTTCACGTTTTTGTCAGTATAATGCCAAAAATATGGCACTCCCGCGTTGAAACGTTACGCGTTAATTTTAAATAAACAAACGATCGTGGAAAACATTTTAATCGAAGAGTGTTAGAATAAATGGTACGTTTCGAAGAATTGTATTTAGAATGGATATGTACGGATTGTATTTCCGTGTATTATTGTTGGAAACGAAAATTCTGCGTATTTTGGAGAATAGCGTAGGCAATTAATTATTCAGGCAAATGTAAAGTTAAAATCTTGACAGTTACGGGAAAATACAGTGATTGAAATGTTGTAGAATTTTGTACATCTCGTTTTATGACCAAGACTATTTATTTCGACTTATTTTCAAAATTGTAGACTTTTTTTGTTAATAAACTGCAGATCTTTATTCTGACAAAAGTACGCTCTAATAAAAATTCATATATTTTTGAAAATTGTAGTAAATGTTACAGAAATACTTACACTATACTTTGACTATTTTGTATACTTTTTTTATCAATTTTATGCTTTAAAATGCATAAAAATCTACAATATGATTCTTTATAACAGTTTAATCGATCAAAGCTATTGTTAACACTTTTTCTAGAAAGGAGAAACAATTGTTTTTTTTTCTGTCTCAAAAACTCATGAAATAATCGCAAAAGATAAATGTTTAGATAATATTCAAAACGTCAAGATCGTAACAAAGTTGTACTAAAAATACCCATTATCAAACATATGTACCGATAGCCAGCAAATAGTGAAATACAATTTTTGCCTGACCCATATACCGCAAGAAGGGGGACACTTACGAAAGAAAGAAAGAAAAGAAAGTATAATCTTAACATGTGCCGTTATACTGAAGAATTTCTAGCAGAGAGAAAGAGAAATCGAGATTTCTCTCGAGATTTTTCAATTCATCTCCTCAAACTACGAAAACCCAAAAAAGTACTCACTGTCAGATGTAAAAAAAAGAATACGATTCTACCACATTCCCCTGAAAAAAGACTGTGAAAAAAAGAAAAAAGAAAAAAAAAACAGAAAGAAAGGAAGAAAAGAAGATGTAATCCCGGCAATTACATAAAATTTTCGCATGGACGACTTCGTCGTGATCATATCGTGCCCCATTACAATATCACAGAACGATAAAACGGAGAACGAAACGAAGAGAAGAACGCGGTGGGTACGTTCCATCGAAGACGTTTAAGTTCATTTCCTCGAGCTACGAAAACCCTAAAGCCGCCGAAGCGTAAAGCAACGACGGCGTAATCAAATGGGCGACCACGTAAGCGGTCGGCGATCGTTTTTATCTATCCGAGTTTGCGGCATGCAATCAGCGAGGCGCCCGTTGACTCGTGACGCTTCCGGTCCAGGCTTCCGGTCCGTGGAACCGCACCGTTTCCGTTCGGCTGCCCAGCCCACCGATCCTCACCAGTCCGCCGTCGCCGTATATCGCGGATCCGTGTGTGTCCGAGAAGCACTATCGAAATCAGTGCCAGTGTCTCGTCACCGTGAAACACACAAACCCCGGGCCCGTCATCTCTCTCCGGGTTTCGATCTCTCGCTGGGATAATTGACTCGAGTGATTTTCGTTGTTGTTGCGAGAGCAACGGCGCCTCGTCTGCGTCGTCCCGTGTCGATCGTCGATCGAACGTCTAATGTACGGTGCCAGAAACGAGGTTACGCGCGATTTTCGGGCCAATCTACACCGGGGCACCAGACGATCTGGCTGCCTGGAAATTGATCGGCTAACAAGTCGCCAAGACTCGGTACGCGATATTCTCTGCGCGACGTTCGATTAGTTATAGCGTTGGGGAATACAGGGTGTCCTAGTTCTCATGGTACGGAACGGGAAGGAGGGTGATACAGAGGAATGCGCCAAAAATGAAAAATAAAATTTTCTCATAGCGAAGATTCGGTTTCTTTCTTTTTCTTTTTCTGTTTTCTTTTTTTTTCGAGAGGATTGACTTTGAACGTGTATTTTTCGGTGCACTTGAATTGAAATGGGAATCGTGGAAATACGTAAAAGAACGAGAGTCGAGAATGTGGAATAAAATTTTCTCGCGCGAAGGGGAAATCGCGTTTGAATATTTCTTCGGTGTACTTGAATTAAATTAATTGCGTACTGGACGGAAGTGAATAATCGATAAGTGGAAAATGGAGAATTAGATTTTCTCGCATCGAGTTCCGTTTTTAACGAAATCGACTTTGAATATTTCTTCAATGTAATTTCGAATCGGAGAAGATTTTTGAAGATATTTGCATCTCTGTCGTCTCAAAAAAAACGAAGCCTTGAATTCAAAAATTCTATTCTACGTTTCTCACTCATCTTTGCACGTGGAATATCCTGCTGTCGATTATTCGTTTTTATTCAAACCGAAAATTATCAAATTTAAATATTTGACAAATTTTCAACTTCAATTTTCTCCCTTACACGTCGATTGCAGTGTGAAATTTATCAATTTTTATAAATTTTTCATTTTATTCGTTCGTCATCTAAATTTTTTTATCGTTGGCATCGATCGTATTTTAATCGTTTGAAATATTCGCACTAATAAATTGTATCGACAGTCACGCGTTAATGAAAAAGTGTTACCTTTTCTTTTTCGCATCAATCCCTTCCCACCAATACAGTCTGCGTTGCACGGTTTCTTTTTTCGTTCGACGATCTCTCATGGTTGTTTGATGAGTTCGAAACGGACGAAATGTTATTGGAGAAACGATGCATCTCCGACGGGGGAAAGGAGTCTTTCCTAAAATGATCGCGATCGTTTAACAAGCCTCTTTGAAGTTACTTACTGCTGAAAGTTGTTCGCGAAAGTGTTGGAAGTTGAGGCGGATGATGGAAATGCATCGTTTTACAATACCCTCGATTTTTATGTCTCTCCGTCGCGAAAGTTTTCGATTAACGAGTGCTTCTATTCTTCTGAATGAATTGTGTACCAATCTTAATCGGACTCTCGCGGGGATATCGGCGATGCCATGAAAGACGAAACGCACGGTGTACAGTGTTATCGAAGATCGTTTAATAGCGTCGATTATCTTTTTAGTTTTGTCATTTTGCGAAGGACAATATCAAACATCGTTGGACATTGTTCGTGGAAAGTATCGTAGAGTTTGTGATACGTGTACAGTGATTCGTTCTGTGCAACGATTAATTTCTGTGAATGACGATAAATTCATAGTGATGCATTTAGTGGAAGAGTGGAAAAATAAATAGAAGAAAATGTGAAATAACAATATAGTTTAGTGAGCAAGTGAAAATGTTTCGTGGATAATATCGTTTGGAAAATTAATACTTTCTTAAATGGCAATTGTTTTTCTTCCGAGAGCATTGTTATATTAAATTGCACAAGTTCCAATTAAAATTACGTATAAATTATAAAATACAATTATTTAGAACTTAGTGACTGAAGGTATGGTTAATTTAGAGTTTAAAACGAACTAACGAAACATAACATAATTGGTATTTTCTCGGCTATGTGAAAACAAGATTTTATTCTTTTAAAGCATCGACAATATTTACACATAGATTATGCATCAAAGTAACTTATGAATCAACAATGAACTCGAATATATTCTTCAAAAATGTAAATTAAATTAATTCGTTCTATAATAACTGCAAAATTTGTCAAATATAAACAATTTTAAGTACCTATTTACGTATATAATTAACATTTTAAATGTTTAAAGATTATGTTAGTAAATAATCATACATAGTAATTGAAATATGTTTAAATTAGGAAGAGATAGCTGCCATATTGTTCTCAGCGCTAGCTTAGTTTCAATCGGCGCCTTTAATCGTTAGATAATTGAACAATAAACAAAATTTCATTCTTTATTCGATCATTCTGACTCTGTCACGCAACTCTGTCTATCAACTTTCGAGTTTCTGTTCGAATTTCAAGATCAATTTTCTTGAATTTTTCGTACGAGTTTCATGTCGTTCGTACAAGTCATTCGAAAATCGCGGGCGAATTCAAATGCGATATGCGCATGCGCTCTTGCGAAACGCGTTACGTAGCACCTCTCGTGGACAACTTCAGAATTATTCAGTTCTTTTCAAATGGCGGATTCGATTGCGTGTCTTTTCTACATGTACAGAAAACAAAGAGTTATACTATAATTATAAACGTATTATGTAGCAACATGTGATGTGTTTCAAATATAACATGTGATGTGTATAACATGTGAGCATGCTATTTTGCTTGCCATTGATGAAACAATCATTCAACTAAATGTTTTGACAAGATACATTGAACGTGCCAAATTGTAATTTGATTAGCATTGTTTTCAAAAAAAGGTAAATAAACTAGAATAAACACTAGAAGCTTCATTAAGGATTTTGTTATCAACGAAATATATGGTATATTAATTTTACATCATCTAGTAATTATTCTACTCTGATAAAAATATGGTAATTTATATTCACATATCTCAAACGAAACCTACACTGTCAAAGTCACCAATGACAAATTCCCCCTGGAAACGATGCACGAATACAAAGAATACCTCCGAAAATCACGCGCGAAAGAAGATTCCCCGAAACCATGCTAGGTTATGACGGAACATCAGAAAGTGTGCGTTGCCCGGCAAAAGTAATTCGAATCGATTTCCCAATCGGCCACCCGAGATTTCAATAATCGTAACGTTGCTGATTGACCAACGGACTGTTGTTTCGACGGAGGATCTCGCGTTTGATGTTATTCCACGTTCGTTGGTGGTTCCACGGCGACGAAGGACACGAGGGTACAGTGAGCCGGATGGCAAACAGCGTTGCGCACGTTCCCCGAGCGAGTCAGTCGAACAGGAGCCGGTTATATCGCTGAAATGTACACACCTAAAGTTTGGATCGCGATGCCTGGCCGGTGTTGGAATCTGGCCGGTGGTGAGGCCAGAGGTAATCAGCGTCGATCATCGGTCTGGCGAGAAAAGTAGTGATCGTTGCGAGAACCGAAGCGAAACTTCGCGGTGGATCGGTCCATTGTGCGCTAATTGCGCGAGTGTGTGTTTGTGTTGTCGTCGTCGTCGTTGTTGTTGTTGTTGTTGTTGTTGTTGTTGTTGTTGTGGTGTTGTGCGTGGCACATCGGCACGGGAAGATGGCGGCGGTACCGATCCATTCGAGTAAGAATAAATTGAAAATGGGCAACGCGAGCCGATACTACGGCGCCTATCTCGTCTACGACGCGGCGAACTCGAGTTTAGCCGCGTTGCAGGCCAGGATGCCTTCTCCTGTCGTCACGCAAACCAACCCTTCGTCTCCTATGCGCGTCCAGAACTCCCGTAAGTTTTCTTCGCTTTCTCTGTTTTCTATTCTCCGTTCGCGTTTGACGCGTCTGCGTTTCAACGCCTGGCGGGATTTTACCATTGTGCCGTAATTATCAAGGAAGTAGCTATTTTCCAGATAAAGAACGGATTTTGTTTCATTTCGTTTTGTGTTACGACAGCTATACAAGCTTTTGGTTCTTGTATTTGACAAAGAAAACGTTGGGTGAATTAGAAAGGATATTACAAGATCGAGGTGACGACTTATTTCTTTGTGAGTTAATAATAATTTTTAACGGACTGATTAATTGTAGATTTGCCGTCTTATGTGCTGGGATAGTGATCTATAGGATTTGATAGGATTTGCGTTGTTGGGAGAAATATAATAATAATTATAGCAACAGTAAAAATAATACGTTGCTGTTGTAATAATGAGAACAGGATCGAAAATAGGACGCGGAAAAAATTAAAGTTGGTAGAATAACTAATAATAATTAAAGTTGATAGAATAACTAATAATAATTTTCAGATATATTAAACAGACGCAAAAACAATATTCTGTTGTATATAATAATATTATATTATTATATAGTAAAAGTAGGCTAAATATATTTAATACTAAATATTAAAGTTGATAGAGTAACTAATAATAATTTTCAGTACAGATATATTAAACAGACGTAAAAACAATATTCTGTTGTGTAAATAATATTATATTATTACATAGTAAAAGTAGTATTGAATATAAGAGTAGTTTTATAAATTTCAGTTTATCGCTTATAATCTCACAGATGCATATATACTTCTTATACTTTCTTATACTTGAAAATTCAAGTTCCTTGTCGAGTAAATAATTTACGAGTACGTGAGTTTTACGTTTATTATAGGTACTGTTACATTTTCAGTGCACCGTACCTGTTTTTCTTTTCAATGGTCATTAATTTACAGTCATCTTTTGAAGCAATATCTATAAGATGAAAAATTCACTTCTCAAATGCTTTTACGGTTTACAAACGATAGTAGCACGCTGTTGTAATGGTTAGTATGATACTCCTTAGTACTCTGTAGGAAGTTTATATCAGTAACGTAGCTTCCTGCGTGCAAGGACAAAAGAGATATGATAACGTTCGACGATAACTAGAAATGAAAAATGAGAAATATCAAAGTAGAACAGTTTAAAATTGAAATACTAGGTAATTGTAATGGTTGTGATTTCAGATTAATATTCTGCGATCTTAATTCGTGGTTTCAATTATAAATAAAGCCGAAAGTAAAAAGTAGGTTCAGAAAGAAAAATATTTCAATACCTCGTGTGTCGTTTGCTTTAATAAATTATTCTATAAATCATGCTATTAAATGACATATTGTTATTTGGGAACTGGAATATATTTATTTCGAAATTTTTAATATTTTCAAGAAACTATAGTTAATTAAACGACGTGAAGAAGGGGTTTTATTATCACGTTGTTAATCTCTACTACCTTATGCAAAAATTAATACGCATTTCGATCGATTCAAAAAATACTGAAATCAGTTTATGGACTGTATTAATTAGGTTCACACTGTATATAATCTAGATACAAAATGTCGTATGAATTTGATACGTACATATAATACTAATCAATGCACTAACCAATCGCTGTATTAATTAGTACATTATCATAAATCAGTATACAAACTATACCAATTGATATGTGCATAACTTTATGTCAGCACTGTATGTTAAGAAAATGTTATTATTATTAGAGAAAGTATCTGTACATAATTCTATGTTATTAGAGAAAGACAAAACATCCATTTGTAGAGGCAACATTTACGTATAATTTAAAAGTCTTAAAAATTCTTTCTTATTAAAATATTTACAAACATTTCCGAAATATTAATGATACCGGAATCGATCGCAATAAAATGCAAGATTTCACAATTTCGCTCTTTGGAGACAAATATATTCGCAACCGATCAAAAATGTACGCTAGCTCGTGACCAGTCAACACGTCAAAATTCGTCCCAGTTTCTCGGCTTTTAATACTACCGACAATTAAAGTGCATTCATCTTTCATATCAATCGATTGCCAGGAAGGAATATATCGACAAATTAATCGCATCTAGCAATCTTTTGCACAAAAGTGTAACAATAGGATATTTATCATTTCGTGAATTCATTTGCCACATCGCATCATCACGATGCGTCACTTGCATATACAAATATATCATAACTTAACTCTTCCGCTGTTCATTAAAATGGCAATATACATATACTCCAATCACAATGTAGCAAAATTTAAAAGAAAATTATCTAATCTTTTCTAACTAATTATCAATATCTTTTTTTCATTTATCTACTATCGAAGCATTCCTTTATCAGGCCATTTAAGGCTTTAAAGGCCATTTTATTTACTTTTTCTTCGTGCCAGGTGGTTATTATTGGTTTTAAACAATAGAAATGTTATTTACCACGAATTTTAAAACAGATAATACATAATTGCTCGTGTATCGCCGTAACAGTTGTAAGTAGGCTGAGATAATTTATATTTTTAGAAATACAACTATTATACGAGTAGATTACGTCCATTCTGTGCAGCTTTGTATTTTTAAATTTCTCATGAATGCATAGTTACCTCTAACCATTAATTTAAGTATATTAAATTTTGTAATATAACTTACATTAAGTTGGTGCATGTGATTATGATACCATTGATTAAATTTTATCTTGAATTAATAACTATATTGAGAAAAACGAAAAATTTGATATCTATAAATCATATATGTTCAATATCAAAAATCTCATTGTTGACCATCATGAGTAATAATAAGAATATTGGTTTGTAACTAAACTGCAACAATTTCATTCCAAGAACTTTCCAATTTTAGGACTAACAATTTGTATAAATATAATGAAACTAGTTAATTGTTGAAAAAATTGATTAAATTGTATCATAAATTGTTTCAATGCCTGTCTGGCGTTATTATTATATTGCAGATAAATATAATAGTCTATCAAAAGTTATTACATCAACCAAAACTATTTCAATACGCAATAATAGCGAGTTCATAACAAACAATTTCATAAATCCACCAGCTTGATGTACAAAAGAAATTTAACGAAAGCTAATAAAAGACCAAGACAAAGACTGCACGCAAACGCCTTCTCTCTTCCATCCAAAATTCTCTCAAAAGTATCCCAACAAAAGGCTACGTCCAACACCAATCGCTCCGATCCTACGTAAGGAACGAATCCTTATCTATCTTCCCCTCTAACGATACCGTTAACAACCATCTCGATTCCAGCCAAACGAAATAATACCCCGGCGCTAACTCTCTTCCGATCCCCTTAGGATCACGAAGCTTTTCCTCCCCGATACTTTCGTACGCCTACTTGCTCTCCGTGGCGGAGGGGAGAAGGAAGCATCTCTCTTTTGTTCGGTGGCCAGTTGGCGCGCGCGCCAGCCGAAGAGGTAAGAAGGCATAGGTGCCGGCGCAGGAAAGGGTGGTAACACCCAGCGAGACGGGATAGCGTGTCTGTTTTGATTTATAAGAATTCGCCACGAACCCCTAACCTACCTTCCTAAGTCTGGCCTCACCCCTGCCTCCTCCTAGATCGAGCTAGATCAACCCTAACCTCCCAACTCCCCAACCCTCTCCCCCCTCACTCTCTCTCCGCCTCGCCGCCCGTTGCACCTATCTCGCGCGTGAATAATAGGCCAGGTACCCAACTACCCGTCTTTCCGTTAACCTCGCCTCGTCCTTCACGCCTCCTTCTTCTTTTTCTTTATCCTCCCTCTTTGCCACTGTCTCCCTCGACGGTGCACCGATCATTCTTCTCCGCGGACAACGGACGAGCTTCGCTTCGCTGTCGGTCAACTGAACTATCTATCAGTACGGACAGTCTCGTTCGTACAAACCGCCGATATAGCGCACTATCGCGGGATCATGAGTGATTTCTGTTGTCGCGGTCATAACGCCGGGCGTTGTTCAGTTTTCGGGCGCCAGATACACGTTGAAGTGAAGCTGTTGCGAGCTGCTCGATTAACGTTCCGACAGCTTCACGGTGGAAGCAAATGTTCCTGTTGGGTTCCTCTTTCTTTTTTTCTCGAGTTGATCGAGCAAAGCTGCTGGATTTTTTGGCTTTTCATCGCCGTCGTTCGTGGTTTGGGGTTGTTTGTCGTTGTTTGACGAATTCTTGAAACGACTGAAGAAAAACTGAATTGACCAACTGGACTCTAATATTGTAATATTCATACATTTGTTTTAAATGGAATTGCGATGCATTATATTTCTTGTACAAATATCGGGAAAAATATATATTTCTTTTATCAATGTTGTAATATATGTTTTCTCTTGTTAATCTGTAGGCAGGGAATAGTGCTATGCTCGTAATATATTTCTTCTAGTAGTTGCTTTCTATAAATTTTGCTTTTTATTTATTTTCTATTGAATACTTTAGCTTCTTAATAAGCAATTGAAAAGAAAATACTCGTAGAAATTGTCATTGTAGCTTTATTAACAAATATTCATTTTGTAGCTGCACAATTATTTCCCTTTTCAAGTGACTTTGTCCAGGAGTTGATCCATTAAGAATGTTTCATTCATAATTTCTTTCTAACTAGTTATTTACTATACACATTTTCTACTTACCTTAATCAATTAAATTTGAATATAATTTCATAGTATATAATATTATTATCCATAGATTATTCAAACACATTTGCAAAATCTACACATTTCTGAGTACATCATTGGGTTTGCTTCAAACTTAATCACGACAATCACGTAATATCTGAATATACGCTAATGAAGTTTCAATAACAATTCGCGCCACACGTGTATTCATATTATTCATGAAACACGTGTATCCGCAATAAGTCGGTGGCAGCTTCAGCATAACATACAAGTTGAAAGTCTCCAAACTACACGTTTCAGCAAGTTTTACCCCCGCCATACTTCCACGACAGATACACTTGTAAACTTCAAAAATGCCTCGTGCTTCGTTCCTCGGGATAAAGGGACGGTAAAAATTGCAGAAACAACTCGGAATACACTTTCTCACGCGTCGTTTCGCGGTTTCGCGGAACGACGTTCCTATTGAGATGCTGAAAATTTAGAGAGAGCTGTACGAATATCGGAAATGAATTTGTCGAGGAAACTCCCTTCCACCTTCCCTTGTTTTCTCCTGCTCTTCGTGATCGCGTACCGATCGTTCTTCTCCGTGGACCGACGGTCTAGTCCGATCGTCACTGGTCAACGGGACAATCTATCAATGTTTGTGCCAGAACAAGAACCGTTACAAAACATTAGCGAGTCACGGAAGATTTTGCATTGACGTTTCGCAAGAGTGTACATATATCGGGGGACGTGTCATCAATCTTTTTACTTTAATGCGCGCCAGTTAGACCCCGTCGGCCCCGCTGTTGAGATGAGTCGTAATACTCCAGAGATGATGTTCGTTCATTTTCAGATGTCACAGCCACTCGCATTTGTAAACGTTGCCCGTTTGTCTGTTCAGTTAATTATCGTAGTTCCGTACCATTCGATTTCTTTGGTTTTTGATAATTTATCACGCTCAAGGTGAACGTAGTTTGCTTGCAGAAGGTACACCTCCGCTCGGAGAGCTTAGGACAAGCGCTACGTTTGTATAATAAAAACAGTAGAATAGATATATAAATTACAAATTGTTGTATTTACAATGAGTATAAAATATACAATGTAATTAAATACTGTAAATCTTTTGCGTAAGACTGCACTCTATTGTATCTGCGATAAGTACTGAGTAATAGAAATGAAAGTGTTCTAAGACTCTTGAGCGAAATTGTACGTAATTTCACATAAAGATAAATAAAATTAATCATTGTATTTGACTCTGTGCTATATTTCCCAAAAAAGAACAAGTCACCATTATTTAAATTCCAAGATTAGTAGCATTAAATCTTCATTTGCAATTGAGAGTAGGCAAAGATTCACATTTGAGTCTTAGATATTCGTTCGTTTTCAAATTTGCACAAAATGCAGATTTGTAATCTGTATGACTGTATCTCTTGCAATTGCACGGGAGAATTGGCTTGCTCGTGATATAATTCTACAAAATTTTCGCTTTCGTGATCGACGAAGGAAATTGGAAAATCGAGAAATGTTATAATTCAGTTCCTTTGTGCCCTTTTCACGTTACAACCCACTAGAATAGCCGTACGTTGCGTGATTTTTCAAATCGTTTGAAAAAGTAACATTTCCCTTCGCATTCGCATTTCCCTTCTATACAAAGATGAATAACACATGTAGATTTTATTTTCTCGTCGCAAAGGGCGAAAATGGTATCGAGGGCGGTTCGGAATATAGCAAGTAATGCAAGAAACGTGTTATTATATTACACCGGTATATTTTAACGTTTCCTACTAACGTTATTAATGTGTATGCCGCTAACGCCGCGTTACGTGTGCGAGAATTCGGTTTAAAAAAAAAGAGAGAAAAACGCTCGCGGTGATCCAGACAAGGGATATACACCGTTATTGGTCGGTGACAGGAAATGAAATGTCTACAAACTTTTTCGATATACGCTTGTCGACCTACTTATTTTCTGAATGAAAGCTTTCACAGACGCACGCTATACTTGCATAATACAGCTGTCGGTTTTAATCCTTGATACAATTACCGACGCCCTCTTTTTTCAAATTAAACAAAAAAGATTTTTTTTAAAAAGAGAAAGAAACGGGAAAAAGAGGAAAATTTTCGTCTCGCGCAGCTAGCGCTTTCCAATAACGCCCGATTTTAATGGGCGATTTCAATTTATCAAGTTTCACAGAAGCGCGTGCAACAGAAAGATTTCGCCTCGTATGTAGGAGGGAAAAAAAAAAGGATGCGTTTAATTAGTTTTAAAAATCGCGCGATCTCGAAGGGATTATTTTATGCTTTATTACAATGTATTCACGGGCTTAAGAACACTCGAAACGTAAAAACGTTAAATTCAACCGGGAGATACTTGGTCCGTTTCACCCTGTACGTTCATGCTACGTACGTACATGCACGCGTCAGTGAATTCACGGAGGATTAATTTCACTTTTCAGCAGTAACATGGTAAATTGTTTCATTCGTTGGTTTTCAGAACGATTACCTCTGAAAAATTTCAATCCACTGTCTGCAACATGTTAAAACATTTCCATCTTTGTTACCTTCATCTCGAAATACATTTAAACGGTATGATGTTGCGCGAGCACCAGGCGTTTTTCGCGTTGCTGTTATTTCACCGTTATCGATTTTATTTCCCCGTTCGTGGAAATCTTTTCGTGTTGCGGCATGTTAATGCGAGTTTCTCTTTCGAGCATGAATTCCGCCGCTGTGTTTCGGTTGAAATTTATGAAAAATAGGAACGTTAAATTGCTAGCGGGTGGAAGTTTGTATAAAAATCAGATAATACGAAATAAATTGTAAAATGCATATATTTGGACATCTCAGTTGATTCGCGATAAAGATTCTAAAATTTGATACGATAAATAGAGTTGGTAGAGTTTGAATATAGGTTGATGACAAATTGAAATAAAATTTTAGTAGCTTTTTGTAAATTTAAATATTTTTTACTGATTACAAATTTCCTTCGTTTCTTTACTATAGAACAGTAAGATTAAAAATTCGATTCACTGTCACCAGTGCGTCAAGTATAATGTTACTGTTTGAATTCACTACAATGGTCTCTCTATTCAAGTTACAAGTTGGAAATTACACAATCTGAAAATTAAGAATTTTTTATCGTGATATTCCATAATGTTGAATTCCACTTGATATTGTGCATCCTGACAAAATAAACAAAAATTTACTTTCGAGCAGTAGTGTATTTAATAAGCAGTTGCGAGTAATTAACTAGTATTCAATGGTAAAAGTAGCTGTGATTATTAGATTGTGAATATTTGTGCATTTTGAGAGATTAAAATAGAGCAAATTTCTATTACATTCGCAAAACATGAAAATGTAATAATCTAATGATCATTCAAAATCTACACCAAATGCTAAAAAGAGAGAAAAAGAAAATAAACACTTTGTTACGCTCTTTTTAAACAAACTTTTAATATTAGCGAGTTTAATCGCAGAAAAGTGATAAAAGCGAGGGGCACAGTGTACGTCGCGCAGTGTCCAAACACGGATGTCGTTTTGACAAAAAGGAAAAGGATCGCATCGCGGAATTCAGTAATGAAGCTAAAAAACTTTTAACACTCGACGACGCGAGCGCCGGCGAGCTGTAAAGCGAATTAATATGTTCTCGTTACTCGCGCACCGTGTTTCAACGTTAACTCGTAAAAAATTTTAATCCTCCAGTTAAGCCGTGATTGAAAGTTCAATCAGAGACGAAAATTGCGCGAAAATTCTACCAGGTCCGGCGCGGCTCATAAACAGAGAGAACGATTCCTCCGAGTTTGGCCAGCCGCGTACACCTCCGTCCAAAAGCCTTAGGGCAAGTATTGTACTCGTTTCAAATCTGAGAAAATTAACAAAAAATTTGCACCTCGTGCAACAAGAGGTCTGAACAAGTCGAAATTGATTATACGGAGTTATATATTGTCAAATATATGTGCAATTTGAAGATTTTATTGAAACTAATATCGAGAATTGATATCGAACGTTAAAAATGAAGTGTTTCATTACTTGCGATGAATGCTGAATATTAAGGGTAATATTAAAATTAATATTGAATATTAAAAAAGCAGAGCGTGTTTCGTTATTAGACTGTCCGATTTAAACAGTTTTAATTTTAATTCCAAAAAAATGGAACATAAGTAAAAAGTTATTTTATCCGCTGCACGTTATAAGCGGCATCGCGCTTTGAATGTTTTATACGTTCTTGCATATTGCGTACATTTTATGCGTTTTTCCACTCGCAGATGCACTCGTTGATTTATTAAGTCTGCAATAAATATCGAATATTAAAAATAAAAAGTATCCCGAGACTTTCGAGTCTCGCGCGCTCGTGTGTGTGTGTGTGTGCCTGTAACCAGCGCCTTTCGTGCACGTTCGAGTTTAGATAAATATCAGCGAGCTTTACGGCCGGTAGACTTTTTCGATCTGAACCGGTGTAAATGCGAGGGTAGTTTGCGAAACAGGGCGACGAGCGTCCCCCCGCCTCGATGAAAATAACGAATTAATAAACTTTCGTTTCGGGGGAGGGAGCGTGTGTGAAGATCTTAATTTAAATGTACGGTAAATTTCCGATTGCGCGGGAAGCCCGATATTACGTACAATCCGGCCAGCGTCGCCAGCCGGTTCGTACCGGTAGCTGGAATTATTGCCTTTATCTTAATTAAAACGGAAAGAGGTCTGTGAGCCGTGCAGGTCGCTCGTAAAGCGTCTTGCTTTGATTGCAGAAACAATACCTCGCTAACCTCGTAGTCAGCGATCTATCTATCGCTTTCGTACCTAACCATTCCCTCCTTTTTTTTCTTATTCAGATATCCAACTGTACCGTAATGATTCTATTAAGCTTGGAAAATGTTTTTAAAAACCGAGATATATGGTGTGCCACATCGGAGGAAAAAAATTTGTGTGTTAATTTTTGGCATTGGAAATTTGAAGATTTGAATCTGCGATGATCAAAATGGTTCTTGATGGGTTTTAATTAGGTTTGACGTAATTATCTACTTTTTTCTTGTTGTTCATAAGAGATTGTTATTGACGAGTTTATAATTTTTTATCACTGAAAGTGATTTTAGCGGGGGTGACCCAGAAAATCGGGCCTCTTCAGGTGCAACGCTGATGCAACGAAAATTAGCGATTGGTTGATTTGAGTCACGTGATTCGCGAGAGGGCGTGGCGTAGACTTCGAGTAGGAGTGGCGTTGTCTGGTAATTTGTTTTGTATCGATTCAAATGTTTGCACATCAATAAAATTTTATGGCAAAAAAGTCGTCTTCATTTCCTAGTTGGTACAGTTACTTCTGGGCCTTTCAGTTAGACGAATCGTACTGGGGTACAAATCGTGCAGTTTTTTTGAAAATCGCAGGTATTCGTTTTCGTAATTTTTGAAATTGAAGGGACAATTGTCTTGATGTTTGTTAGGAGAAGAATTTGATATAGTTACGGTTAGTTATTTTTAACTCACTAAGGTTTAACGTTTCATTTACTAACTTTTTCGATCGGTTTTTGTCATCAGAATTTCATTTTTTAATATTGTGACTATGAAAAAGAATTCTAAGTCTTTTTCGTCACTATTACTTTCATTTAACGTCATGACAAGTTTCTCAAAACACTTTTTAATAAGAATCTTCTTTTAAAGAATTAATTGTATTAACCCAAGATCACATATTTGTTCTTTCTAAAAATTACTTTTCGTTTTCATTTTTACCATTTACAACTTCTGCATATAGTATCAGTCAAAGGTTTAGATACATTTTATTGTATTTATATTCCATACTGAGTTTATTCATGCGTATGTTTGGTTATATTATACAACAACAAACATATCCAGTTATTAAGTTCAATATTCTAAAGTATACTAAAATAAATAATGAAATGTACTTCATACATGGAATATTTATTCAGATTAGATTTGAATTTCATAATCATCATAATCCTGCCTCGTAATTATTAATGAAATTTCGAAATGTTTTATGCAACACGAATAGAAAATTTTCCTACGACAAACATATCGTATGAGTCTCAACCGCAATCAGCGCAATCGGATATTTCACCCGGTCGTATTACGTCAAGCGTTCTTCGGGGATTTTGATTTTCATCGCACAAATCAGAGACGTCGTTCAATTTTCTTCGGCGCGTGAATGAAAAACATGGAAATGCAAAGTATTCATTATTGAAGTTTCAATATCCACCGGTAAAATGTTGCACTTTGTTCCAGCCGGTCTCTCAATTTAATCGTGCTCCCGGCTGTACATTTTAAAATAACAATCCTATTCCGGGCCACGAAAATTTTATACTCATACTCTCAGATATTTGTGGGGTCAGGTCCATATTACTCCCTCGGGCGCACCGCCGCGGTCCCCTTCTACGTAAAATGGTTTCGCGTGAAACTGTTCGCGAGAAATACAACGCTCGCTTCTTCCCTCCCCGCCCCTGAAAAAATCGGCCCGTTACTCTGACGATAAGATAAAACTGAAAACGTCGTGTGAGCGCGAACGCGCGAAATGCGGACGACATTATGAACGTTAACACCAAAGAACTACCAAAGTGGTCAAAATGACTAACTTGTAATTTTCTATAGAAACTTTATATATTCGCAACGTTATATTTTCACTTTTTCTTGTAACTTGCAATTTAATTTTTTTGCTAGAAATATTATATTTTTTTTCGTCGGTAGTTCCAATGTTAATAATTTATTATTCTGTTGAGGTATCATGTTAAAGTATTCTGCTCGCGGACAATTTATTTATAAATATAAAACATCCCTACTAATTTCCTACTAATTCACATCTTAATATATGTAATATTCTGTGGTCAACATACGTACTTGTGCTATTATCCCAGATTAATGCTTGCGTCATTTTCTTCCTTCTCTTCTTTTATATCGAAAGGCTAATTTTCTGGCCGCACAGGAGCGTAAGTCTATTTCGCAGAAATGGACAATTTTTCGTCATTTAAATTCGAACGCAAGATTAGATACCGCGCCTACGAAAGTAGATCGTGAAAGTTCCCCAATCCTTCGCTCGCTCATTGGAGATTAATAAATAAAATCTTCTTCGTCCACGTCTAGTGCATCCGTCTCGCACAATCAGTAGCAGGACGTCGAACTCCTCCGGATCCTCTCGTCGAATCCCGATGGCGTAACAACGGCTTGTTCCGCGGGTTACATCGAACGACCCAGCGACGATTTTTCTTCGGCTGGATCGCGCCACCCTTTCCACCCCGATCTTTTTCTCTCGGCATTTCACCCCTTTCGCTCCTGTGTTTCTCTTCTCGCTTCCTCTTCCCCTGGCGCCTTCTTTCTCCCCCGCCTTGCTCGCCCGGCTCTCGGTCTCTCCAACCGTGTTCTCTTTCTTCAACCATTGTTGTCTACCTCCATTGTCATTCGTCGCGCGAGCGGCTCGGCCGATAGCGCGGAACGGATTAACCCGTCTTTGTCGATGATACCCAGAAAGGAGGAGCGGTGCTCTTCTTCGTCCATCGGAGCTGTGCAATTAACGTCAAACGTCCCTCTCTCGTACGTTCGGCTCCCTTTCATGCTTTTGAATCGAAGACGGTCGAATTAGAGGGTACGCCGAGGGATATCATTTCAGAGTTATTAACGTTGATGGCGGTGTTGAATTTGTGATATCGGACTGAACGTAATTTCGAGTTTATCTGGTGCCTATCTGGGGGTGGTTGGAGGGAGGGAGAGGGTCCGATCTGGATATAGACTGCGAGGACACATCGCGTTGCATTGCAATTCACGTGTCTGTGGACGAAAACGAAGATAGATTTGTCAAAAAGGAAAGAACAGGTTTCGTTTGTGTTTGTTTTTTATTTGTACAAGTCTGGAACAAGTACAAACGTTTGATGAGTACCTTCTGGAATCAAGTTCGATTTTTGAGTTTCGTTTCATGGATTTTCGAATGTTACTCGATAGGGAAAGTGCTTCGACCGTATATTTATTTTGTATATATTGGTTTCGAATCCTAGAATGTTTGCAAGGTCCGAAACTTTCACACGTAGCCACTCGATAAGAATGAAATAAAATCTGTAAAATGTATTATTTACGAATCCAACGAGTTGTGAGGTTCAAATGTTATATAGTTTCTCGAAAGGAGAAACGTTCGATAAATACACTTTGAAGCTCGTTTCGAATCCTGAAGTTTCAGTTTTAAAAGTTCTCGTGGTAATTTTGACAGAGTCTGTTACATTTTCGTGGTTATCGGTTATTGGGGATAGTTTCATGGATATCATAAACATAACATGTATTGCTAAATTTTCGGCCACTGATGGTTTTGTATGTTGTTCTTATTCTAAGATTTATAGAATAGAACGTAGACAGTGAGCCACGAAAATGACTTGAATGCTTAATATATCCACGTATGAAACACGTGAAATATTCGTAGAAAATACCCGCGATCGTTCGCTTCTCTAGAGCCGCTGTATTTTCAGAACGTATAAAACGTAAAGAACGTACCCCGGCTGATTCTGTAATGCTAATTACCTTCAATTTCCGATCGTTCGTTTTCTGAAACTAACGAAATCTTAATACATATTCGTATTTTCCAGCGGAATAATATTTACGTTACGCAATACGAGAATTAGCAATTTGCCGAATAATTAACGTGCTGATTCGCAATCGAAGTTCGCTTCGCCGTTGGAGGCTCGTAGCATTAAACGTCGTAAAAAAAAAGTAGCCTGCGTGACAAAGCAACAATTAAAATTCAAAGAGATTCAAAATACCCGGGGGTTGCGATATAATTATATCGCGCATAATGTCGAGGGGGGGGGGGGGGGGGGGGAGGAAAAGAAACTGCACAAACGCATAAAAGCGATAAACGCGGCACGAAATTATCAATTATTCGTGGGTAAAATTCTGCTGCTGGCCATTACCTTTGTCATTATTAATTTATGCTTAAAAACAGCAGAGCGTTCGCTTTTGAGAGCGCGGCGTTAAACACCGAAAAGAGGAGAACAAATGGTATTCATTTAGATTGAGGTAGAACGAACAAATCGAAATGAGCGATCTACGCTCTCTCTCTCTCTCTCTTCACTGTAAACACTGTAAATTTATGGTCGCTCCAGTGTATTTAGCTTTGTTTCGTAATGAGCGCGACTTTTGAACGTCGGAGGTTAACGTAAGTAGTTGCACACACGAGGCGAAACCGAAATAATTTGTGAAACAAAGTATACTAATATAGTAGATTTCGTGAAAATATTCAAACACTTTGAATATGGGAACTTTTAATAAACGTATTATCTATTATAGCGTTGCGTTACGAAACGTTCCAACGTTTGATTAACGCTATAACGACAGTGTTGTAGTGTTACAGTAATGGCTACTACAAGTGTTTGCATCCCATTATATCTATTATAGCATTTATACGCTGTTTAATTGGGTCGAAGTGCCTGCATGTATTAAATTTCGTGTCATTTACGTATTTTGTGTTGCGAAATAGAACTATCTAAATGAGTATAACTTTAGTAAACTTAATAACTTTGTATAACTGCAGAAGTTTAATATCGCGAAAATGTAGTGTAACATTTTATTAGAAAATTTTGTTAGGAACTAAAAGTGTATAAGAAATACTTGTGATACAAATGGAGAAGGAAGAAATTTTCCTTTTCTTCGTTTAAGATTTTATCTTTGAGAAAATCAATATTTTTGAAAGTATTGCGAAAATAGCGAGTAATCAAAAAACATGGAAATCAATGTGATAGAGATTTCAATTCGTAATTGCATTTTCAAAACTGTTTCGACGAATGTTTCCACCGTTGTGAAAGATCATTTCTGAAAACATTTTTCATCGCCTCTGGGAAAATGTCTGCGCACAAACGAGACACTACGAGTCGTTAGTTGATGTTGAAGTATGTGCAGTGCATTCGAAAACAGGAGTAAGGAGATTTGATGATGAATAGCGCAAAGTAAGACCAGCAACTGTCACGATTTTTGGGAACGTTAAGGAAATTAATGCAAATTTGTGAATAAAATTACATAGAAGTTGTTACCTCGGTTGGAATAATGGGAACATTCTTTCTCGTAGCTCGGACTTACACTATGATTTTTATGAGTTTTATCAAATAAAAAAGAAAATATATATTATTGAAGAGTAGGACAAGTCATTAAACGTGGAACATGAAACTAAAAGTTCACCAAATCATAGTTAGACGTCGTTGTTAACACGCAATTTCGAATTTCATTTTCTTTATTATTATATTTCATGCTGTAATCGTGAAAGTCACTTTTTCTTCAGATTCTGTAGTTTCGTCAAATTAACAGAAATTAAAATATTTGCAACATTATCCCTCGAAAGTATCGAATTTTTGGCAAAAAATTTCGTAGACAGAGTGACAATCAATTATTTTCGAGAATTGGACGGAAACTTTTTGAAATAGTATCGACGCCCAAAAGTTTGTACTGACAAAGTAAAAGGCCTTCCCGTTCCTTCTCTTTTATCCCAGATGGAACATTTAATGACATATCCTCGCTGTTGCAATTTATCTTGCTCGAAGATTACGAAGAGGGACAAAAGTTACTGATGAGCACGAGCGCGATTTGTTCGTTGGCACTGTGCGTTAAACGTTATCCCTCATTGGCGCGAGTTTTCGCGACGACAATCGAGAGAGAGAGAGAGAGAGACTACCCGCGAAAAGTACTCAGAACGAGACACTTGTTAACATCTGGCAGTAAACTTGTTATCTTTCAACCGTTCTTATCGCCGAGCCACGGGTTTTATACTTCTCACCCTTTCTCTCTCTCTCTCTCTCTCTCGTATACATTTTACACCGTTCCATTAACGGCATAGTCGCGTTAAAGTGCACCCTTCTTCCACGTTTTCTTTTTTTTTCGTCTCTCTCTCCCTCCTCTGTTCTTCACGCTTGGTCCGCCTCCTCCGCCGGTACACTGTCCTTGTTTTTCTCGTTTCCGTTTCGCGGTTCTCAAGAGAAATCTCATTTCCCCGCCTGGCCGGCGTAACCGACCCGCATTTTCACCTTTAACGAGCGCCGCGAAGAATAACGTAACGCGCTAAATTAACAATTAAGACCTAAACGGCTGGTAATTAAGCGACAGCGCTGCATCCGGCAAGAACGGAGGCCGAAGGCGGCGCAAGGCGTTTCCTAGGAAACGTCAGCGTCTCGACAGAGATTTCTCGGCTGGACGGAGCCCAGTTTCTACTTATTTCTCTCTGCGCGCGTATTTTCGAAGTCTGGTTCGCAAAAATGTTTGGTGCAGCCGACGGTGTACACTTCGGAGAATAGAATTGACATTAACCCATTTGCATCATGACTCTACTTAGGGTTCCGTTTGCAGACATCAGCGACGTTCAGCTGACGACTGGCCCGTATCACCGCGCGCGGTCGGTCGTAGGTGCAGTAAATGACATCTAATTTAGCGATTGGTAACAAAAAGCAGTCACAGGCTCGCGAATATTTCGCGCTTGGTGATAGAAGACAGTTGCAGGCTCGCGGAATATTCCGCGCTTTGATGCAAATGGGTTAATAGCGGTGGCCAAATGTTTTCAGCGGAGTAGTGGTATTTTCTACGAGTGACCAAACGACGCGTCTTTCTGCTTCTCTAAGAAATATTCCCGAAAGATTTTCATATTCTTACGTCTGTCAAGTATTATTTACTGTTTCTTTGGAATTTTTTCGTAGGATTTTCCCTGGTATTTTCCGTTCGTCTTTTTCTATTTCCCATTTGGATAAAACCGTTTCAATTAGTAAAAGAGATGACAATTGATGGTACATCTTTCAGTTCAAGAGTTCTTCGAATATTACAGACTTTTTAACGTCTCTCGGAGGCTTTTGCATTAACAACAATATTTGCTAGCGATTTTTATGTTTGTATCTGTTAACATGACGTCATTTTTATTTATCGTTCTGACAATCTTTCTCTGAAATTTCTCCTAATTACAATGAAATGTTCCAAGTTCTCGTTCTTCTGTTTGTCGTTCGCCTTCTTTCATCTTCCATTTGAATAAAATCACGTCAATAAAGGAGACAGAATGCCGAAAAACAATTGACGAAATATATTTCAGTTGTGAAATCAGTTCAGAGAATCTCCAAACGTCACAGACGAACGATTTTTTGCTTCTGTTCATTTATACGCGAGTTTCGAATGTTGCATTCGTTATTAATAAAATTATTAATAGAAAAGTCGGTATTGAAAAACAGTATATATCGACAGTATATATCGTATTATGAATAATTTCTGAATACTATTCGTGGACGACATTCAACGTAACAGAAATTTCTGACTTTCTCGTTTATGCGCACCATCGTTATATGTAAAATCATTAAAGGAACGAAAGGTTGTGTGAAGAATGTGTGGAAGGACGAATGGGAAGGATTTGAGGTAGTAAATAGGAAAGAGAAAGCATCACAGTAGGGCTGATGGCAGCGACTCCTAATCCCAGTCGCCTGGTTATTGTAAACTAAACCCTCCTACTAGGCTGGTCGTCTCTTCTGATCACCCATCCTAGCGGGGTTCCGTACACTCTACTGCTTAACGTCGGAGATCGGTAGGACTTCGACGCTAGGCGCGCAGCCACTTGCGGCTTGTGCTAGTCGAGTGTTCGAAACCCGTGTTTGAGGAACCCTAGGCCGCTATATCATTAATAAGAGAAACAATGTTCAAAAACTGTAACCGACGATACATCTTTCAGTAAAATATAAAAAATTCAATGACATACTCAAAGTTCGATCTTGTATCTTTTAGTAACAGAATGTTAAAGATGGACGATTTTTAGTATGATTTTTCACCCGACGAAGCACGCTGTTCCCATGTATACAGTTGCAAGATTTTCACACTTGAAATTCCGTTGCATCGGTATAAATGCGCGCGTGACGTGCGTGAGTCCGACGCGTGCAGGAAATTCCAAGGGAAGCCGGAACAGACGAATCTGTAAGACGCAGTGAACCGTAAGACGTCCGGGGCCGAGGTAAAGAAGAGATCAACGCTACGCCAGAAGGGGTTGGGCGGAAGGGCCGAGGCGAGGGAAAACGGGAGCGGAACGAACTCTGCGAACAGGGGTGGGCGGGGGAAAAAAAAATGACGGAAGGGTGAGGTGGATGCAAGATCGAGGGCGGGACCGAAACAAAAAAGGCCGGATGTTTCTGACGGTAGTCGGATAATGTAAAAAGGTTCCCGTTTAATCCATGTGAGTACATCGCTAAGCTGTCTGCCTGGAAACTCGGTATTTCTATGCGCGCGCGCGTCGCGAATTCCACCCCGGGGAATACGTCCAGTCTAGTCGCGAAGAAAGTTGCAACGGAAATGAAATTAACTTCTTACGAGAACGACGCGTTATTCTTGCGAAGGACATTTCTCCCTCCGCCTTTTTTTTCTTTTTCTTTTTCTTTTTTTTCTTTCTTTCTATTCTTCTCCTACTTTTAATTTCATCGTCGAACGTAGAGAAAGTAATATCAGAAGCAATTTCTGAATAAAAGTTGTTTGTCAGAATGGACGGAGGGGGGAGGGGGGTTGGAATTTCGTGGAGCGGCTAATCATTTTCGAAACCGGGCGGAGTTTAAGCTTTTCAAAGTTAAATGAGAGTGGAAACAAAGTGGACGTTTCGTTGGTTAAATCTTATTTAAACTCGAAGGAGGGGGGGGGGGGATTAAATTTATTCGCAGATGAAACGAGCTGAAACTTATTCCGAACGTGCCGGTGCTAACGTTAATGGCTTATCAGTCAAGCGTTTCGATCGCGTGATCTAATTGTGAAATTTTTCGTTCTCGTTTTTCTTTTTTTTTTTTTTTTTTTTTTATGACGCTCGACTTCGATAAATTGATAGCGAAGCCACTCACGCCGATGGCGCGACGCCGGCGAACGGTAGAATTTCGGACGAAAATCGGAATTTCCGCACGAATGTCTGGATATCGAAGTTTATTCACGGATTAGGAAATTAGCAATTGAAATTCTACGAAATTCTGAAAATTATTTCGCTTGTTTCGAATATTTCTCTACCATGTTCCTCGTTTCAAACAAACTCCTCGTACAATTCGAGCACTTTTGTTCTTTTATTTTTTGGTTTATCTTTTAGCCAAGAATATGGAGCTCAAGAAATTGGTAGGTTTTGTTATACAAACATATTCGTTCGTTTCAGTAATTTTTTCTTTGTACCCTTTCATAACTTATTTATTGCAGCGAAGGTATAAGCGAAACACCAAAATGAAGTGTCACTAAAAGAATCAATTCTTCAATATAGAACTGGAGTAATCGAGTCATTTACTATACAAATATTTTGTTCATTTTAATAATTTTTTGTTCGTACTCTTTCGTAATTACAATTACGACAATATTGAGCAAGATGAAACATATCACTGTCACTCATAGTGAGCAACAACAGTGAACGCGTTGTCCTTCAATTAACCATGTCAAAAATTCATTCTCAATTAATTTATTTATCTCCACGCACTACGTGTTTATCTAACTAAGACCTAGTACCTAGTAATAATTTGGGAATACCGAATTATTTTTTATTTTTTACCCCCACGCACGTCGTAGTGTGCCCGCAACTACGAAATTCGGCAAAACGTTCGTTCTCGCGAATCCACGTCCACGAAGGGAACAGCGAGACGAAGTCTAACGCGGGGGAGCGCGTCTAATTATAACCCTTCTTAACCCGTGAAATGTTATTCAACGCGACGTTAATACCGCCCGCTCGGAGGGAAAAGGAGAAAAAAATCCAGTTAATCGCAGTTCCTCGAGAGATTTCGTCGGAAGCCTGTTTCTCGAGCGAGCTTATTTAATTTACAGGCGTTTAACGCACGACGACGTCGCGTCGTCGCTCTCGCTGCCGCCGCGGGGGCGCATAAGCAGCGGCGAAACGCCCCCCGCGCGTGCGCGCCAGCAGCCGCGGAACAGTCGAATTAACAGGTGTAATAATAGTTACATAAAAGCGGCGCGAGGCGCGGTACGAGCGGCCAACTATGAAATTCTCGTAATCGAATAGTCGCTGGCTCCGTTAATAACTGTACCAGTCGAATCCCTCTCTCTCTCTCTCGCTCTCTCTCTCGCTCTCGCTCTCTCTCTCTCGTGCAACTCCTATTTTGCCAGCGTCAATCAATACGCGAGCGAACGTACTGCTACTCCACTTGGCATGCCGAAACGTTTCGTTTGCTCTCGCTTGATAGAACTCGCAACGATATTGATTTTCTGACCCGGGATGCACGGGATCGGGGGGTTTTTTTCCTCCGAATCTTCGTCTGCGCGAAACGGATTTTAGATCTGGCCACGGATTCGTTCGAACCCATCAGTCGGACGGTTAATTTCGCATCTCATAAAACTGCCGCTGCCACGGGGTCCGCCATTACTCCGGAGCTGAAACGTCGTTCGGACCGAATCGGTTTTTTGGTTACCGTTGCGTACGTGGATGGCGTTCCTCCTAAGAACGAGGATCGAGCGTACGCAGTTTCGAAACTTTTAAGGGGAGTTTCTAAACACTGTAAAACTAGCTCGATAATAAAATGACCAACCTCTGCTCTAGTCTACTCTAATCTATTATTATTTTTAAACGGAGGAAAATGAAATAAAAGCGATCTCTTATTTTTATTTAAATAAATAGGAGTAGGATATAGCAAGTCAGTCTTTTTGTTGAACGAACGGCTTTGTTCCCTGTTCCGTGTTCGAATAAACGAAGTCCTATTGTATTCACAAACGAGTTTCATATTTCTGTCTGCCAAGCTACGTTTACATTAGACAACTTTTGAGTTATTTGCCGATCGATCTCGAGTTATTCGAAATCGTTCATACGAAATTGAAACAGTTTCAAATCCGTTACATTCGTTCGTTTATTACTTGTATAAAAATGATTTAATAATAACGATTGCATTTATTATACAATTATATTTTACATCTATTTATTGCTCCACGTACTCATTGACACACTTTACATAATTCTGATATTTCCAATATTCGATTTGCGAAAGTTTGGGATCTTACAAACATCGAACTGCTTGCAAATACGTCTTCGAAACCTACGTACGTTCACATTTTACAGTTGGGAACGTGATTGTGTGAAATGAATACGTTGCGAGTGTATCCGTTTTTACTTTCGTGTAATATTCGGAGCCTCCCTCCGTCTACTCCACTCTGCATTCCCTTTCTTCGCATGCCAAGGAGAAAGCTTATAAACGAGTAACGTTTGACTTGGTGCACAGCTTACGCTACAAACCGACCAGAAGCTTCTCTCCACCGATACGTTCGACACATGCGAACACATTTCGATTCGGTGCTTTCCGAACGCTGTTACTCCCTGGCAGAGACGTCGTTACGTTATGAAATTTCGATACCAGCCCCCTCCAAAAATCCCCACTAATACGAATCGATAGCGATCGGACGTTGGTCTGTATGCTATAACGTCTTCGATATACGTGTACGATTGTTTAATATCTTAAGTGAAATAGGAATTATATGGGCACTTTTGTTCGATGTTGTTTCAACACTGGAGCTATAGTTGTACAAAATGGTCAAAATGGCCAATTTGTAATTTTTGTTAGATATTCGTTAGATAGACGTAAAACAGTTAATTTTTAAAGATTCGATTTACAAAGCTCATAAGTATAGTCCATTGTATTATAAAGTTAAGTAGGCGTATATAATAATTCCTAGGTTGATGAATTTTTAAGAAGAAAGAGAAGTTTGTTTGAAAGTTGAGCTGTACAAGGTACCAATTTTACAAAACCACTTGTATCTTCGGAAACTATACCGAAATGGATACTACACATACGTTACATATATATGACGAGTAACTGTAAACACGTAGAAATTAATAATTATTTCGAAAATGATAGAAAGAAAACACTTGAAGCGAGAGAAAATCTAAAGAAATATTAAACTGAACAACTTTTGCAAGAGTTTTCCACAAAGTTTGCATATCTGGGAAATGCACGAAAGGATGAGATAGATGCCGAGTGGTGAAGGACTCGTGCCACTATTCGGATAGCCGATGGATAATACTGGACATGTCTTCTTCGGGAAATTAGAGAGACCGTGCGAACGGAGAGAGGATGAACGTCGAGAAGTACGAGCGTTTAACATCGAGAGAGAGGATTAAATGGCAAAATATCACTCAGAGAGGTGCACTGAGCGTGGAGCTTGGAAGCTCAGGCATTTGAGAGAGAACGATGGCTGCTACGTGACCAAAATATTCTTCTGTGGGTTCTTCGCAAGAAGTGAGTCAGAGAAGGATAGAACGAACAGTGAAGGTTTGCAAAGAGAGAGAGAGAGAGAATTTCCACTCTTCACACATCGAGCCTGAAATATATAGGGAAAATACCTCTGCCTAACCTAACGAGAAGAGGACCTTGACCACCAATATGCAGTCACAAATAGTAGGAATGTGAATTACTCTTTGGACAAAAGAAATATTAAAGTTGGCACTTGTCTATATCGGGAAAATTAGTAATTTTTATATAAAACATTACTTACTAGTTTATTTATTTAATCTCAATATTTTGTATTAGCAAGATAGACATATATATAACACATATTGCAATGAAAATAGAGCTCCTAACAATGAATTAAAAACCATTCGGGATTTTACTTGCTCTTTTAGTAAAATTGGGTGGAATTTAATTACAAGTTTCACACATATGTTATATATTAATAATTGATATATTATTACACGTGACATCCTATTATTATGACTAATATTATTACGATTAATAGACGCTCGTGCTGGAGTGCCAGTTACAAAAAATTGATTTGATTGATTGAGAGAATGCTTTTTATATAAAATTTGTATCACTATATCATTCACCTTGTATTAAGAAAACGAAAATTGAAAAGAGACAGCAGTATATTTGAAGAATACCTGAAAAGCTACATGCTACAGCAAAAAAAGTAAATATATTAAATTTGTATGTATGCAGTATTGCATATATTTTCATAAAATTCATTATTAAATTTTACTACCAATTTATCACTAAATTTTTGATTAAATTGCGTTCAAATCCTTCAATTTTATTAAAACATTTATCATTAAATAAATGTTGTTATACATATATTATGTATCAAATCATTGTTTATTTTGCCAAATTAAATTATTTTAATAATTATATTTTACAAATTGATTAAATTATACTTTTAATTATTATAATCAATTGTATATAAATTATAAATATATATTTACTTCATAGATTGATTTACAAAATTATTTACATGTGAGATATTCAAAGTGAAAGTCCTAACTTAGTGTCCAAAGATTGTATACTCACGTTGCAAGATAGAAGATTACGTATGTAACATTTTTCACGAACCTTTCAATCGACGAGCAGCAAACTACAAATTACAAATAATCGTGTCGCGCAACTTTTGCAAACGTACAACTCGCCGTTGTTACGATACTTCGCGACTTTACATCAAACAAGATAATCAGACTGTGCATAATTCGTCAAATTTGCCCGTACAATCCGCCGTGCTTGTTTTATTAGCAAACTTGTTACAGCTAAGTAAGGGAATTTATTAACACCGGTAGCCATGTAACTCGCGACCTGTTCCGCTAATATTAGTTCTCAAAATTTCGCTAATAATATTAGTTCAATTGCGCAAGTGGTCCCTTGATGAAATGGAAGGATCTTACATGGTGTTCGGTACCATGATGCTTGGCTATTCGCGCGAGGCAAATTTATTAACCCACCCTACCCTGCTTTCTATTTATGAACTAATAGTGATTTATGAACGATGGGCGAAACATTTTCGCTTATATATTTCGCCTTTGTGAGAATTCAGCATTTCAGTGTCGATGAGAATAATAATCGCGAACGAGAGATGTCGAGTCAAATTGATGCAGTTTGATAAGGTTTGAGAGAAAGTGACGAAAATTTATTACTGGAATAAACCCTTTATAGCAGAATATTCGAAAGAAAATGAAATAAATAATGAATAATATATCTATTGTAGCAGCAAAATTGTTCTGTATTTTTTCAAAATTAGAAATAGCTCTCTATTACATATATAATACATATGTATACGTAAAATGAAAGAAAAAAAACATTCACTATAAAGTGAAGAAAAATGTAGACTCTAAAAAGAAATCGAGGAGAAAGGATTGTTGTTTGATAATTTAGACATCGAAAGTGACACACGTTGTTTTCCCCCTGCAATCGCAGATGTCGTTTCGTAACGATAATATATCGTTGTTCGATACTAAAATGGTTAAAGGGCTTTCGTTGGAAATTACGAGGGTCACGGTAAATCAGGCCAGCCGGTTACGTCAAAATTGCACCGCCATTTGGAAACGAGGTATTGAGAAAATATTTAAACTCAGAGCGGAAAACCCGGCGCGTGCGCGCGCGCGCGCCGGGTAATGTGATCTTTTTCGCCGTTGCCGCCGGATGTATTAGACTTTAAATTAAAGTCGGAAATGAGATACGAGTCTGGATACGAGCTTTGATGATATTTGAATTACCAGTGACGCGCGCTCGATCCAGTTTGAATTCCACTGTCACTTCGCCCCGTTATTCTCCTCCATTTCGCACGCGTCATTTTCGACTTATTGTTAAATCCGATCAGAAAATGAGCTCCGTCCCTCGCCTCACTCTTTTGAATTAAACTGGTTAATTTAAACGCTACGTCAGGAAATGTCGGAGTCGCGTTGTCGGTAAAGGGGAAATGGACTCGTTGTTTATGATAAATGAAAATATCGTCGCGATTAATTTTTGTTGTGATACGTTCGATATTGTCACTGAAAGTGATTTTAGCGAGAGTAACCCAGGAAATCTCTTCAGGTGCAACGCTAGTGCAACGAAAATTAGCGATTGGTTGATTTAAATCACGTGATTCGCGAGGGGGCGTGGAGTAGACCTCGAGTAGAGAACAGACTTTCCTCGAGGAAAGAACAGACTTCCATTAACATCAAGCAATTTTCCACGATTTACGTTCACTCCGCGGGAAAAGTTGCATAGAATAACAGGAAAGGAGGAGCGTATGTCTGCGAATTCACAATTAACATCGCCGAAGTAGTTTAAGCAGTTGATTTGTTGATTGATCGGGGCTTCAAGCGCGCTCGCATTCAGCAAAACGCGAGATACGTACAACCTATATTGAAACGCAATTGAGATGAGACCGAACTATTCTCGCAAACGGAAATGCATGCTTACATCCTGCAGTTTCACTCAACAAGACCATTACTCCACCTTACTATTATTCTCTGACCTACTTACGCGCCGCATCCATTGTCAGTAAAACCTGTTTAACTATCTTTATCCACGCTGCTGATCTCTATTCCTTTTTGTCATAACCTAGACTTAAACCTGCTGGCATAACGAAGGAACTTCCACCGTCCCTCGCCTCCTCTGTTCCTCTCAACTCTTCTTTCTGATTTTTTTCTACCAAGCACGCGTATCAAATACACGAGTTGAAATTCATGACACGGATCACGTACAAGAAGACACTAACGACGACTCTCTCGGTACAAATCCGAGCATTTGTAATTCATAGCAAAAACATCAATTAATTAAGATAGATCGTGATGAACTGAGAAACTGATCGAAGATCTCAGAAGAGATGGCAAATTAAAAAATGAGATTACAAATTTTCAATTGATTTAGTCGAAGATCGAAACTTTCTCATCCGATCGCTGTTCATTCATAACTGACAGACTGTGCTATAGTAGCAAGTAAAACTGAAAGAAATTAAATTCGCAATTTTTATTTCAAAAACGATTCTGAAATCTCGGTTGAAATCTGAGAATTTACAGAAATAACGCGGCAAATGATGCTTCGATTCTCTGAAAAATATACGAGATGCGATCGCAACGAGCAAAGTAATTAATTTCAAACTAAAGAGAGAAAAAGGAAAAAATGATACAATCTAGAGTCAAACAAAGAGCAGAATTAATAACCCGTTTAAAAATTCGTCGAAAGCTCGAAAACTTTCGCGTACGATCGGCGAAACCGGTGATTTCTGCTCATCCGTCACGTTTATTCCAGCGGTTAGGGAGGGAGGGGGGCGATATTAATCGACAGTGCGCGAAACGAGGAAGGAAGTAAAAACGAAATGGCAACGACAGAGGAGGAATCAGATTCGCGATCGTAGTTACCCACCGGTTCGTTCCTCGTGCCTATAATCCAGGCACTTTGCTCCTTTTATTCGCCGGGATAGATAAACGGCTTTCGTGTCTCTTGGAATAACCGGCTGCGATACTGCGGCATGAAATTGGACGACACTGTCACAAGAATCGCATTAGTCGCCGTGGAGGAGGGAGAGAGTAGCGTGCTGGAAAGTGCACACACAAGCTAATTACAGGAGGACACGAATGCCTCTAATTACTTTTATTCCAATTCCAACGAAATTTGTTGGAACGGGAATACCCGCCGGCACGTATAGATCCTCCCCCCTCCGCCACAGGTGTGGAGGTAACCGTGGACACTCGTACGTATAACACTAGATATTTTCTTCTTTTCTTTTCTTTTCTTTTTTCTTTTTTTCTTTTTTATCACTGAAAGTGATTTTAGCGGAAAAATCGGGCCTCTTCAGGTGCAACGCTAATGCAACGAAAATTAGCGATTGGTTGATTTGAGTCACGTAATTCGTAGGGGGGCATGGAGTAGAGCTTATTTAATTTGTTTTGCATATCAATAAAATTTTATGGAAAAAGTCGTCTTCATTTCCTAGTCAGAACAGTTGCTTCTGGGCCTTTCAGTGAGACGAATCGTACTGGAGTACAAGTCGTACAGTTTTTTAAAGACTTTTTATATTGAACTTACTGCTGATTCGAAAAATTACGAAATAATAATGTTTTCATTTATGAATTGATAAACTACATCGTTGTTCTATCTCTAGGATTATATAAATTATCTAAATTCAGGTGGCAAATTCTAAATTGAAACATCTACATTTTTTGAAACGTTTTCTTGACCAAAACGCTGAAGTAACTTCAAAAAATTGAAATACCAAGTGAAAGAAACATCCAGTTATTACATCATCGAGACAAATTAACCCGTGCATGCAAGTGCAAAATTATCTCCCGTGTCTGAAGATTGATACATATTTCAATTTGTTATTAGTAACGCGTACTTGTCGTGCATTGATAAATGAGTTGGCAAAAAATAGAAACTCCCATTGTTGAAAATACGATCGTGCGTATTATTCGGTAGAATTCTGTTATTCCCAGCAGCAGTCTGGTTAAGCGGTAGAACGAGAGATCTTGATGTCACGACAGACCCTTGTATACAAGCGTTTACAGTTGAAAACGTGTAATCCAAACGAAATCGATATTTCTCTTGGTTATTCCACTTTTCTTCGTACTAAACTGGCAGTCAGAAATTCAAAGAGTATTCGTCAATTAATACGCAAATTTCAATGGGAAACAACGAGCGTTTGACCAGTCTCACCTGTGCTGTACCCGCGTTGAACAAATATCGTTATATATTGCAATTCCAACCTGTCGATTTTGTGTAATAATTTGACAGAGCCGGTGCGTTTGAAGCCATCAAAGTATATCTGATAATTTCAATTATTCAAAGAAAGTATTTCAACCATTTTATAAACGTAATTTCATTTACTCGTTGGGTCAAGTTTTAACAAAATGTTTCTTATAAACTCCTGGAGAAAAATTTGAGATCGAAATACGTGAGTATTTGAAAATATTCGGGAAAATAGTGAAATCTTTTCGTATTAAATTTCGCGAATTAAATTGATAAGAGAAATATTGAGAAATTCAATAGAATTTTATTTAGTCAATGCAGTGTTCTTGAAGATTTTTGAATATTTACGATTTTGATCGTCGAAGGACGTTTTGAAAAGATGCCGATGGAATAGAGAACTGGATCCAGTTCGGATTGTACCAATTATAAGTTACGAACAGCAAACAGTTGCAGCTTGGAAACTCTAGGCGTTATATCGGCGCCCGCTTGATTAAAGATCGTCTATTATCCGACCAAGAACGAATGTCACTCTTCGCTAGAAATGCAAATTCATATTTTCGCCAAAAAGTATTATATTATAATACACAGTCATTATACATTAACAAACTGCACGACTTGTACTCCAGTACAATTGGTCTCACTGAAAGGCCCAAAAGCAACTGTTCTGACTAGGAAATGAAGACGACTTTTTTGCCATAAAATTTTATTTGATGTGCAAACATTTGAATCGATACAAAACAAATTACAGGCGCGATCGCTCAGTACCAGACAACGCCACTCCTAGTCGAGGTCTAGCCCCTCTCACGAATCACGTGACCCAAATCAACCAATCGCTAATTTTCGTTGCATTAGCGTTGCACCCGAAGAGGCCAAATTTTCTGAATTACCTCCGCTAAAATCACTTTCAGTTATAAAATCTACTTAATAAAATAGGTATTTTGTTAATATTAAATACAACAATCATTTTTCTCGCGAAATGATTCTAGGGTCAAAAGAAAAGAAATTTTTTCAGATCCCAAAGAAACGTTCAAACATTCAACATTTATTTTCAATATAAAATACCCCTTCTTTCTTTCTTTCTTTCTTTCTTTCTTACACGTGCGCGCAAGGAATCAAACGGACTCGAATGAAATTCAGAGAAAATGACAGAAATCATTACATAAATTCGGAACACGATTTCAGTTTGTATCGTCGCGTGAGAAATACGACGTGTTCCGAAGATAAGTCTTATAAAGCCGTGGAAATGGAAAGAGCGTCAACAAAGAATTCTCCGATGGTAGAATTGGAAGGTGGGAAGTCCTTCACCTTTCGAAAGACGTGGCAGATGTCTTAAGCGAAACTACGCTACTGATAGGACACTGCAAAGGCTGATGCTCGCGTAGAATTGCTTTAGGAACGACAATCTCATCCGACTTGCTGATATGCGATCTAGCCGTTCTTGCAGATCGACGGTACCAATCTATTTCCATTATTAGATAATTCAACGTGATGACTTGGATGTTCGTTTCAAGGGACCTCTCTCCCGCCTCTTACAGTGGAGTATCAGTCGACAGTTTCGCTTAAATGAAACTGACAGTTGACGATTTCCGATATTTTCGTCTAACCAGGGTATTTTCACTTCAATTCACTAACCCGACCTGGAGTTTTATTAGTACGGACACGAGATGAAAGAGAAATTAGCGATTTGTATTTGTTATCCTTCTCTCGCAACCTACAACATCTGTAATTATAATTTTTTGATCTATGTTGCGGAACATGTAGCAGTATAATTGCAAAATTGTCCGTACTTTTAACACAAATTGCACAAATTGAATTTATTTATGAAATATATATTGCAATTCGCTATTCTATAATTGAAAAATTATAATTATTTCAATGTAACAATCTTCGTACTAGATGCACAGATTGTTTTCTAATAGAATGCTTAGTGGAATTCTTTTTTCTATATATCAGTCAGTTTATTTTTAGTGTGACGATGAAATTTTGTGTTTGAAATTTTCAGAAATTACACTGTAACAATTACATACAGTTGCCCATGAAACTATTTAAACATTTACATTCAGTTTCAAATTTTAATAAATTTCCATCATTAATAAAATGTATTAGGTGTTAAAGTATTAAACACGTGTTGAATGAATAACAATAAGATCAAATGAAATTAAATATAACATGGCAAGAAACAAAATGCAACACGAATAACAGTTAAATATAACACATAAAAGTTCTTGTACGATAAACATTGAAATAGCAAAAAGTATTTTTCTTTTGTCACACCGAAACTCTTCTCGCTTCCGACAAATACAATTTCATTTAACGTCACGAGAGAAAGACAAACGACACGTTCGAAAATACACTGTCGCGAACGTTACCGATTCTAACAACAAGGCTCGTGTTTTACAACAGATTAACGTTCACGCCGTACAAATTAAAATTAACAACGCGGCCGTCTAACACAACGTTAACAACGTTAAGTTTCGCATATCCGATCCGCTTGTAATTCCATTACGAATCCTTTGTCTTCGTAATAGAGTGAATTCCTGCCACGTAGCCAATATATAATCTTGTAACGCGAGAACATCAGCCGCCAGCCACCAAATCATTTTAACCAATAATTCAGTCTCGGCGGCGAATTATCGAGTCGAGTCGAGTCGGTTATCGAGAACTAATAACGAAAAAAAAATAGGCAAGGAGTGTTGCACGATTGGCTAGCCAAAAAGTGATTAAACCGATTGCTATTAATGTTAATCCGAAAATTAGAAGACTGTATAATTGAATTAACATCGCTTTAGGTATTGAAAAAGTATCGATATCTAAATTTATCGATACTTCGATACTCGAATCGTTACAAATTCTTCCGATAAGAATTTTAAAGCATGTTTATCGGTAAACTTGGCTACTATATAGGAATATTGATTATTATTAACGTCGATTAGTATGAAATATACAAGTTACTATAATGACAATATTTGTACATGAATATTAAAGCAAAATATAATAATAATTTTTACCGAGTGCAGTGAAACATTTTAGGTTAGGTCAAGTTTGTAAATTACGAATTTTCTACGTATCTGAAAATTTCTAATTACAAAATGTAACTATGAAATTATTAAATGACAAATGTATGAAAATTGTAAAAGGTACTTTTACGAAGGGAATTGCATAATTATTTCATATTGTTCCGATGTGAATCTTAAAATGATTATGCGACGTTATCTCCACGTGATACTACATAGATAAGTATTCTTCAATTTGATATTGATTCAAGAAGATTCTTCGAAAACTGATACCGAGAGAGTAGCCAAAAATTTCAATACAGCACTCGACACTTCTAATCGAGTGTTTCGATATCGAATTGATCGATCACTAGCCAGGATACGGAGGATCGGTTTTCGTCGGTCCGCGTAAGTTTTCGCGAGTCTACATCCCCCGGTCAAAGGGAAAGTACGCGCGCGCAGTTGCTTTTTAGCGACCCTCTAGTTTTCCATCGCGAGTTCAAAGGAGATATTACGGTTAGTAGGAGAAAGAGTCGGTGAATGAAGATGCCCTGTTTCATTTCTCTCTCCTTCTACGCTGCGAGCTTCTTTCTCTCCGGATGCTATTTGAAAATAGTCGTAAAGAGGTTCCAACGAGCGTAAAACTTGGCGAGGCTTGACAGGGCGGACCGACGTGGGAGGGGCGGCTAACCGGCTTAGTGGCCTGATAATTCGAACATGGCTAACCTCGTAACAAACCCGGCTCTTGATCCATAAATCGGCGAGACCCGGGGCAAAACGCGCCCGTGGGCCGAAGGAAAGTCGAGAGTAATAGATAGGGAGGAGGTAGATCTTCCACGGAATACCAAATGAGCGCGAATAGAAGCCTCTCTCAGTCACATGTTCCCTCCCTACTCAGTGTTTCAACTCTCGACCTTTAATATTCCCCTAACCTATCCCTATCCTCACTTCTCTTCCTTCTCTGTCTCACTTTCTTTGATTCCCCTCTAGTCAATCTCTGAAGTCGTGTCTCCGTTCCAGCGTGCTTCTTCTCCTTCTCCTTTTTCTTCTCCTTTTTCTTCTTCTTCTTCTTCTTCCTCTTCTTCTTCTTCTTCGTCGGCGTACTGCCACGGCAAGTCTTTCCAGCAATATTCCTCAGACTAGCCAATTTTACGTGAGACCTGCCAGGAATAACTGAATTCGATTCGTTCGAGTGGCCGAAAGCAACGGGAGAAAGTGCGGGATCGTTACGGCCCTATTGATCCTTTTTCCTGGATACGTTGGCCGATCGATTCGCCTGATTTCAAATGGCCATAAGGCCGCGTTCAAGGCTTCCGTGAAACCGAGTTATCTTACAGATTTATAGGCACCTGATTGATGGGATCTTCTGCCGTGAAAAGATTAAACTATCGATCGGTGTTTGGAAATTACTGAAAAAAACTGTGAGCTTTGGGTATTGTTCTTTTCTTTTCAGGGAATCAGGGTTGTCGAATGTTCTTTCTATTTGGAAAGGTGTTTGAATGTGTTTGAACGTTGTTGGTAATTGTATCGAAATTATTGTTTGAAGGATCTTTAAAGCTTGATCTTTGAAGAGTATCATAAATGAAATTTTTAAATCTTTATTCCTGTTCTGTAATTATACGCGCGGCATGACATTGTTATCTAGAAATTACAATTACTGCAAACAATTTTTCTACCCTAAGAATGGAATACTCAGTTACACTCATTTAGCTTCATTAGTTTCTCAATTTAAAAGTAACGTACTAACGCCGTGGCTGTTTAAAAATTGAAAGAGCAAAAGAACGATCAAGGAAGAAAATTTTCTGAAACATCGAGTTAACCGTTGGACGGTTAAAACAAATTGATCATTAAACGTCTAATTAAAACGTCAAGTATCTGCTCTCGGTTGAAACGTGCACGAAAAATGGAAAGAGATTCGTGTACCGTACCGAAATGAAGAGTGACGCATAGAACCGAATGAATAAACTCGTACCCTTCAATTTCTGCAATTTAATCATTTTTAACATTCGCGTATCGTACAGCGCGGCAAGTACAGCGAGATCTTCCCGAGTTTGAGACCGTGTGCCTGTGTTCGTCTACCATGACGCTCGCAGCGGCAAAGTTGGAATATGTAACGTTTTATGACTTCTAGAAACGAGTATGTTAAAACGCGTTAGTTAGAAATGCCAATTAATTTACGATGCAAATTAAATTGATGTTTGCGTTAAAGTTCCTAAAATTCATTCATTAGCAGCGGGAAGTTAAATTAAAAACTTGAAGGCGGACCTACTACGGTCGCTCCGACGTACGCGGACAGTATTTGCTTTCATTTTTTTATCCTTCACATTTGCAAGTCCGGCGATGCTTTTACGCTCCGTACGAATTAACATTTCCGTTTCTTTCAAGAAAATTATTTCCTCCGCGCGCGCGTGTGTGTGTGTGTATGTGTAATATTTAAGCGTATATTCAATTGGTACTTTCGTGAAAGAACGTACAGTGATGCCTGTAATAACGTCGAAACGTTTTACCATACGAACATTCTTATCCAAACAAAATGTTTACAAGTGACAGACATCTTTCTTTAGTTTTGTAACAAAATTATTTTGTACGAATTAATTCGCAACTAGGGACTGCAAATTAATTTGTGGGAGTTGTTCTGTTTTATGTCGCATTGCGACTTGACGAACTACATGCTAGGATAGCATACTTTGCAGAATTATGTTCAATAGCTAAAAGAATTGTTAACTGGTACAATTGGATGTTGAGAAGATGGTGATAATTTAGAATTAAATTATTTAATTTTGGAATCTTTTATTCAATTGAATCTTTATATATTGAATCTTTATATTTCCGCGAACAATGTATAATTGAATACAAAGTGAAATGAAATAATCAAAATTTTGTTGATCTAATATAAATTATTAATTATACACGCATTTGTTGACTGAATAACTTTATACGAGATGTAAGATTTGTAGAATAAAATACCCAAAATCTTAGTAATTTAGTACAAATTATTACAGAAATTTTAGTGGAATCGAAAACTATGTAGTAAATAATTATATTTACAACAGTGATGAATTTAATAAAATACGAAAAGCAATATTGATGGAATATATGTATGAGGGATTGCATTTAATTCCGTAATGGTCATCATTTGTCATGATACTATTTCGGAGTCAAATATATAAAATATATAACACATCGGTCACTGAATATCGTAACAATTTTTAGTCTATTAAAAATCTACATTCTTCATCTCTATTTGCATATAATGTTAGAAAAATGTAATCTTAATCTAATTCTATCAATGGTACACTTAATCTTTCTATTAATTTAGACATTCTATTATAATATAATCTTTATTCTAAGCTTTATCATGTTTAATTATATTTAAATGTAGTATTTATTCTACTTTTTAAATTATAATATTATAATATTTATTTATAATATAATATTATAATATTTATCAATGTTTAATTATATTTAAATAGTATTTATTCTATACTATTTTTCTTTTATAATATTTTTTCAAATCAGTTCAGTTCATGTTTTTCTACTACGTGTACAATTATAACATTAACGCCTAATATAATTTAATTATTCTCTTATCAATGATTTCTCTCATAATATTTTCTGTCTTTTAATATGTAATTAGTTTAAATTTAGGAGTCTCTGCTACCTATTATTTCATTACAACATCTCGCAGCACGATAGTTTGTCAAAAATTCTGTTGAAATTTCTCGAATATTCAGCAATGATAAAAGCTTATCGAGCCTGCGAAGACAGTCTCGATAGAACCTGAAGAACTCGGGAACTAATAGCTGTGATGGTTTAAGAGATGGACCAAACGAATGAACAAAGTCGCGGAAACTTTCGGACGGTTGTCAAAGTTCGTGGCGAAGTCGGGCGATGAACAGGATACGCTATATCTAATTGAAGGACAGGAAGAAACGATTGCGGTAGATAACCTTGAACTCCGCTCCGATCTCTTTCTCCTCTTTTTTTTTTTTTTGCCACGTCACAGCGGTGAGAACTTTCGTCTAAGACAAAATTTAGAGAATGGCTTACGAAACGAAATTTCAGAAAATTTCCTCTCGAAGGAGAACGAAGAATAATTTGATTTTCATTCTTTGCAGGCTCGTAAAATTTTTATGCATTCATGGGAAATTGGTAGTTGCAGAGATCCACGCACGTGGTATGTAGGTGTATATTTCATGTATAAAAATATATGAAATATTCAGAATGAAGTATTTATTGTAATGTACAACGGAGTACAGTATTACGTATATAGTTTCACGTAAATGCAATTTGAAAGATAAAAAAGAGAATTTATTGCTCCTGTTCTATTCTGCATATAAGTTCTATTTTTGTAATAATTATTCAACAGTTGATAGGAGGTTTTATAGTATTAAATCTGTGTTAAATATTGTAATATTGAATAATATTAATAATATTAAATTGATATTTATATTAATATTAATTTTTTGATATTTAATTGACAGCATAGTAGTTGAGATAGCGCTCGTATAAATTCCCTTATTATTCCCTAATCATGTTTATAAAGGATTTTTCGAAATGACTTGACTTCCATTAAAATTATGCAGTACGTTCTATTCTGTGAATCACGAATTACGTTAGTTGTGCACGATAAATGGATATGGATTTAATTTGTTTGCAAGTGGCGGGGAAACGCAGGCTAGATGAAATGGTATGAAATTTGTATGTATTGTAGGTATTGTCCAACTTTATTCACTTTAAAAGTTCGCCATAAAAGCAACGAATTTAATTCACACATCTGTACCATAGAAACAATAGCAATAATACAGAAATCATAAACTCAGGAACAACGTTCACATTAACTGGCTCCGCAGTTACTTCAACTTCAATCTAACCACGCTTTCAGGCCATAACTATAAAATTTATGCCCAACTTTCTATGCGTTATAGTAAAACCCGATTCATTGCAAATACTTGATAATTCATCTCGCCAGCTCGTTGGTGTTATCAAGCTGCATTAACGAATTTTATGCTATTGAACTTCATGGCTATTAAAACGTTCTTTACTTTTCATTTAACGTAAATCCGAAGGCACGATTTTCTCTCGTAGATCGGTGATTTGCGAAGAATTTAACAACGTTTTTCATATTTATTTATCCGGCAGGGGGAATATTTCATTAACATTTCATGCGTCGAGTACTTCTGCAAAATTCTGCGCGGAACGCGATAATTTTTATTTCAAAAGTTTTATTTTATTAAACGTCGCACATTCTGTATATATTTAATTTAAAACGCATTTCGTGTAAATGCGTACGTACTCGATTTAAAATATACACGTACTCCAGAAAGCATCGCGCGTGAGCGTATTTACTCCATTTTCGAAAACGAAAGCGTTTTCGAAAAATACATTTTTAGTTCCAAGGATTAAAAATTACATTAAAAATCAAATTCTATGGTCTAAATGATCTCTACATAATCCTGTTACACAATTATCCATATATAGATAAATGTAAAAACTGCACGACTTGTACCCCAGTACGATTCATCTCACTGAAAGAAGCAACTGTTCTGACTAGGAAATGAAGACGACTTTTTTGCCATAAAATTTTATTGATGTGCAAACATTTGAATCGATAGAAAACAAATTACAGGCGCGATTGCTCAGTAAAGACAATACCAAACAACGCCACTCCTACTCGAGGTCTACCCCACGCCCCCTCGCGAATCACGTGACCCAGATCAACCAATCGCTAATTTTCGTTGCATCAGCGTTGCACCTGAAGAGGCCCGATTTTCTGGGTTACTCCCGCTAAAATCATTTTCAGTGATAAAAAACTAAAATATTCAATGAGAGGAAGATTATAATACTTCTCTTCCATATATATATGCAGAAAAGTTCACTCAACAGCTCTCTGGCATATACTATGTATAATCTTACTATGTATAAGAGAATGTATTGTCACTAAAATTTGAAAATAATTCTAAAACATTCAGTGCAAGAAAGATCTAATATTTTATGAAATCAAACGTCATTCTTGTCGGTGACTACCCCACGTACAAATATAAAATTACCCGCTCGTCCAAGGATTAAACCGAAAGTTCCGACTCCGCAAATAAACCTTAGAATCGAGCCATTTTCACTCGCGCGAACCGTCCAGAAACTTATTAAACTTTTCCCAGCGGCGTAGCTGGGAATTCTGTTGGACAGTAAGTGCCACACACATCGAGAAAATAGAGAGAGAGAGAGAGCTGCTCGCGTTGCGTCAGTAACGTGAAGACTGTCGATAGTGAGCACCGTAACCGCGGTCGCGTGGACGTTGATTATGACAACAAAGGAAAGTTGGGAGTCGCGTTGGCACACGGGTGACACGAGCTCGGCCAAATAAAAAGCCAGCTTCAATTCCGGCCGTCACCGGGCAACATGGACACCGAACAGCCCCTCCCGTTCGCACATTCGACGCACCGGATGCGCCGGTGTGCTCGTTTCATAAATTCTCGTTGCCGTAATTTGACTCAGTGCGTTTCATCCCCTTTGTCACGTCGTTGGCGCAGAAGCACCAACGCTCGGCGCAGATTCGTGAAATTTTTCCTGACACAATGACTCTCGGGTGGCGAAATTATTTTGTGTTTCGCGCTTACCTTTAGAATAACTGCTGATTGAAGGATCTATCAGGTAGAACTCCGCTTATGCGAACCGATCGGATCGGGGGGACAAATAGTTTATATAATTGGAGTTCATAAAATGGGGGTCTGATTCTCTCCTACCACTAACGACTTTTCGTTCATACAGTAGGAGCTGAGGTTCGCGTAAGTGGATCCAATCAGCCGGAGAGTTCATTTAATCGGCTACTGGCTGAAATTTTGTTCAGATAAGTGGGATAATTTCAAATAACTGACAATCGAGGGTTTCGTTTCTAGTACCTCCATGCGATTACCTCTTGTTTCTTCACTTCGTCGATCAACTTGTTTGTGTTAGTTTTGAGGAATTATTTTCATTTTCATTTGCTACTCTGTAGTCTCAAGTTTCTTTCTAAAATTTGGTAGAGTAGTTTGAAGTGATTTGGTTAGAACTAGAATTTTTGTTTCTTATAGGGAGAAAAGATTATTAGCAGGCTGCGAGAATACGCAATATCATAGTTATAGCACTCGTTGCAATATTTAGTAGATGAAACAATTTTCTACTCAGAGTCCATCTGCTTAATTACGTTCACGAAAATTTGCAGTTTACTGCAGTTACTTCAATTTAAAATCCAGAGACTAATAATTGCTTTCGATAATTCATCTAGTATTTTGTTTAATAAAATTTTCGAAACATTCAACGTTAAAATTGCGTAACGCTGCGGAGAGTTAACTAGCAAAACGTATAGTACGTTAGATTGTAGGAATTAAAGTGTTATTATTATAGACGTTGTTAAACGAGCCATTATGTTCATTATTGAAGCTCGTGTAATTTTCAATACGAAATAAATATATAATATTATATTTAATAAACGAACTGTAAAAACTAATTAATCATCCTACAAAGAATATTAATTTGAAATATGTCAAAAAAAATATGTCTGAACTGCTCTGTTCAACACATTTCGAAAAATTTACTGACATTAGCATAATTGTACGTATCTTGAAATGTACATATCTTGAACTCTTGTTGTTTCCCTTCATTGTTACAACAACTCTAATTATCTTTCGCTTTATTATTAATGTTCAAGCAGCACTATTTGGCTTTTTCAAATTATCCCACCCCTTTCACATATCTAATTATCCAAGAGATACGGGGGCTAACTATTTTAACCGCGGCTAGGAAATATACGGGGAAAAATAAAATTTAATTTCGCGCCACTTGTTCGAAGATAAAGGACTGTTTACGTTCGGGATCGTACAGTTGCAAATAAAAGATAAGTACGTACGATGTACTTTATCTCCTCGCTCGAAAAAATATAAAACATACCTAAATTTCAATTTAACAAACGGGAAATGTTCGAGAGAAGGAGGAATATTTCGAAATATAACCGAAGAACGAGAACTTTTTCCCTCTCAGTTCGAATCACCTAGTTTTTTCGTCCTTAATGGCAAAGGAAGTGATAACAAGAGTTTACGTTCGACCAGCGTTATCCGGTGTCTTTTCTTTTTTTTTTCGTTTTCACCGGCGAGCAAAATCAAATTATTCCACCGCGCCGCTTTTATACATCTAATTATTCAGGGGACACGGACTATTTTAACGGCGGTTAGGAGATACACCGAGGGGGGGAGCAGCGGGAACGAGGACGGGGAGGGGGAAATAAAACTTAATTTCGCGCCATTTGTTCGAGGGTGAAAAAAGGGGGGTGGAGGGAGAGCGGGGGGTGGATTGGCGCGGAAGGGGTCGCACGAAGTGCCGTAGAGACCATCAGGCGACGCATCGGACGCACCAGTCGTACTCGCCCGGCCGTTTCATAAATTCTCGTTTGCGTAATTTGACTCACTACGTTTCAACCCCTTTTATTACATCGTCGGCGCGGAGAAGTGTCACGCGGCCGCGCACCAGATTCCCGGTAAATTTTCACCGGGGGCAATGACTTCCGACAAATAACACCATATTTCCTGGTTAAAACAAAAAACCAAACGACGAGGAACAGCGGTCTTTGAAAGTTGCATCGAACGAGCCACGCGTCTCGTTGGTTACGGTTCTCGTTATTTCTCCGGCGGACGGCGTGTAAGTCAAAAATTGTTGGTCCTGCAGAGAAGCGTGTGCAATATTTAAATTTAGAGCGCAACTCTCTGTCAGCCACGAAAGTACAGATCCCCATGAATTTCAAGTGACACACCGAGTATCGAAGTATACAATTGAAAAATATCAATATCCACGTATCAAAATTTAAAGTGTTTCAAGAAATTTGACACATTTTATCGGCATTAATGAAGCAAATCACTGATCACCATGAATATTTTGAAGTGTAAAAGAACGCGTTCGAGATAATTCGCTATGATAATTTATATATTTTTGTAGACATTTGTAATATTAACTGACCAGGATCAATAAAATATCCAAGACACTTATTGTCTGTATTGTCAACAACAATATACATAATGTATCTAAACTTTCTTTCGTTACAATTATTTAATTTACAGCCTCTTCACACGCTGGCAATGTTTGAACATTGAACTTCGAAGCACTCTATGAGGCACACAAAAGAAATGAAAGTCCACACAACTATACTTCCACGTATAATAAAATTTCATTTTTATTTATTTTCCTCTCCTAGTCGCTGTGAGTTTTCTCGGCTGGGCTTGTCGTTAGTTCAGTCGCGGAGATTTTCATCTGGCAAACGACGCACGCGTGTCGCGAAACTAAACACGCAACCAAGGTGGGTGGAACGCGCGCGTGCCCCCGTCGAGCGTAAACGGGGTCAATGATATTTGGAGACGCTTACAATTAGGCGACGCGAAAGAGCGTCGGAGGAGAACTGGCCGCGGCCGTGGCCCGAGTCCTACACACATCGTCTGTACACACATATAAATGTTCAGAACCTTAAGTATACAATCGGGCCGGGTGTGTACTCAGAGTCTAACAAGGGATGGCGCACGTTACAGCCACACAATCACGGTCGCTGCTAATGGAAATAACACACACCTGACTTGCGCTAACTAACATTTAGTTCGAACATGGCGTACAGGTTCTGTTTGTTTGATTGTTTGCCAAAAGGCCGCAAATATTGGTCGATCCATTTACTATGCACGTTGTGCTCATCTCCGAGCGCGCGTAACAGCGCGTACGTGTTGGCTTTCCGCCGGCAGCCCCAGCAGGCTTAAAAATATTTGAGTTTCATTATTGCAGTGTTTTCGGATTAGTAAACAGTGAACTCGTTCCGCTGCGATGGCCAAAACGTTAGGGGGAAATGGTCGAATCGCTTTCGGGTTTCGAACTAACTTGGGATGGAAAAAGGATCGAACGGTCTCGTGTCGCGTTTGGATCACGCTTTTTGGATGAAATCTTTGGTGCGTGAGTAGAAAGAGTAGTCGAATAATACGCAGTTGATATAGTGCACGACTCGTCTCACTCAAAGGCTCAGAAGCAACTGTTCTGGCGACTTTTGTCATAAAATTTTATTGACATGCAAACATTTGAATCGATACAAAACAAATTACAGGCGTGATCACTCAAGACACAGTACCAGACAACGCCACTCCTACTCGAGGTCTATCTCACGCCCCCTCGCGAATCACGTGATCCAAATCAACCAATCGCTAATTTTCGTTGCATTAGCGTTGCACCTGAAGAGGCCCGATTTTCTTACCCCCGCTAAAATCAGTGATAATATGAAACGTAAGCTATACGTACTTTATCAATGCAAAATTGATATTGACATACTCAAAGAAATATATAAATTGAATATCTTGCTTTTGCAATAAAGATTCGTGAGTCACGTGAAATTTTTCGAATACCTTAACGTTCAAATATTATATTATTAAAACTCATTTACAGACAATCTATATCCGATACAACCTTCGAATATTAAAATATTCGCGAAATATGGAAGGAAAGTTTTACACAAAACTATTGGAAAATTTATTCTTTCAAAGATTTAATAAAAAAAAAAGAAACTACCAAAAATTTACTAGAAATTTAACTAAAAAACTAACACTGTGCTTACGCTAGAAACTAACATGATTGACTCGACGTCGGACGTGAAAAGGATCGAGTAACGCAAACAGTGATAAAACTGCGGGTGTAACGCGTGAAAATGGACGCCGATCTCAGGTGATCGGCGATCATCTCTCTAATTAATCCGGCAAACGCGTAATTTCATAAGATCCATAAATATGTCTACGGCCGGGTGTGATTGATTCGTGTCAGCGACGTCATTCTCGGGCGACGAGTGAGAGAATAGGCGAGCGCTCGAACGGCATCAATCACTCGCGGCCGGCTATGCAAGATTCAGAACGAACGCGCGTGGAAAAACCGATATATACGTATATTACGCGGCCGGACAGTGACGAGTTAATCTCGGTAACACGGGAATGCGCGCGCGTTCTTCCGAAACCCAGTTCACCTTGGTGCGCGGCGTCGCGCGACCAAATCAACGATACATCGGGGGCAAAACGAAGATCGTAACTCAGCCGGGGCCGTGGTATTTTTCTTCGGTGCGGTGAAATCCATCGGACAGATTGAATCGTTGCGGACAAACCGGACGCGTTCGTGTATAGTGTTCCAGTACCGGGGGCTAGAGATGGGATCGAGTACCTCGCAAGTAGATTTTGAACGCGGGAGTCCCCCGAACGTGAACCCTCTGCCCTCGACAAGCTTCTTCTTGTATCATTTACCAGCAATTTATTTACGAAGCGTCATCACTTCAAATAAAACGACGGAGAATTGGAAATAATCGCGTAAATGACGTTTTCTGCGCGAAATTTTGTTAATTACATGTCGTTTAAATTTAAGGAGATCATCGACGTGCATTGTTGGTTTGCTAGAATGGTAATTGGTAATCTGTAAAGAGTTGATGATCTGAACTAAAACAAATATCCTCCGCCATTTTTTAAACTTTCGTAAGAAGCGATAAGAAGTCTAGTTTATGTGAATTATATGACTCAGGTCTGTCTTCAGAAATTTCCTCTTCTGAAGTTCTTTTACAGCTTTCACTCTAAGCGTCTGTTCGGTTATTATACTATCATACAACACCAAGTGTATACGTTCATTATAATTATCAGCAATCTTTGAAATCTTTGATTGCAATGAAATATTACAAGTATCTGTCCTTCTATTTGTTGTTTGTCTTTTTCCATCTCTCATTTCAATGAAATCATTTTAAATATGACAATTAATAAAGAAGACACTAACAATGTACATTTTACATTTACAGAAAATCTCCAAACACTGCAACTTCAGTTTTTAAAGATTTATTACTTGAGGAACCGTATTCTTGTTCTCTCATACGTGATTTTCAATAATGTTCAGAAACGATTTTCAATTTTTATATCTTCGAAATCTCTGATTGCAGTCACAAGTATTTATTGTTCACTTTCTTCACCATCATCATTTGAATACGACGATTGACGATACATTTGCCTCAGAGAATCCTCCAATGTATTGTTCATATATTCACTCATTGCTCGTGTAAACAAAGTGAATTCCAATTTCTAAGATTCGAGTGCTAATCCTGGTGTCAAATCTTACAATCTCAACTTTTCAAAACCTACATAGGCACTCGCTCTAACATTCAGCACCAGCTTATACAATACGTTCAAGTATCATTAAAAATCTACGAAGCGAGACTTACACGTCGAACTTTGACACCCGTAATTCGAGACTACTCGATCCCACCTCTGATATTGGCCATCTGCGAGTGACTTTGATAGTGTTAGTTGCCTGGTCACGGAGAATAGAGTACGTAAGAGAGAAAAAAGTACACACACACACACACACACACACACGCGACGCGTGGAAGGGTTGACAGAGCGTTGGAGGAGTCCGGGTGGCAAATGTTCTTCGCGCGGGGAAAGTTTATACGGTGCGTCCACGCGCGACGGGGATGGATTTTGCGGGACAATACCGGGAGGCAGGAAAGTTAGGAGCCGAGGGGCGAGACGTGCGGAGGAGGAATCGGCTCTCGCCGCGAAAGAGGGAAAATGGGGTGGAAAAAAGTGGAGAGAAGGGGACGGGGGCGGTTTACGCGGTCCCGCGCATTTTACGTATTTACGGCCGCGTACACACTCGCGCGTACAAGCCGCATAACTCACCGTCTGGTGACCCATATCCAACTAATTTTCAGATAATTAATATTTCAGTCGCGGCTTTGTTACGCGCGAGTTAATTTCGATTTGGCCACGTTTCAGTTTCCTGCAGTCCTCTGCTACCGCCACCCCCTCCCCCATTCTACCACGCCACCTCTTTCACCCTCGCGTCCTACCATCCCCTTCTCTTCGTGGCCAGCCACTCTCTCTTCGTCTAATTCTCCCTCGTCTCTCTCTCGGTCTCTTTCTCCTTCTGCCTTTAGTTTAACGTCGTTCCACCCTCGCCCCTCGGTTAAGCCGGTTTCCCCGGCCAACAAACCGTGCGCATTCGTACGCGAAGCGCGTGCATAATTTATTTTGCCGCGCGCTTCACCTTTGCGCGGCCGCTTGCGGAGGAACGCTCAAATTCGCCTATCAATGGAATTGCGTGTCACTTGTTGTGCTTTCATTTCGTTCGCCGAGGATGAGGAACGGATAACAATTCGCGGGTCTTACCGCGCTGGTCTTGATTTATCCGTGTGTTCCATCGCTGAATTGCCACCGACCGAATCCATTACCGAAATACACACGAATTCGAGATTTCCGCGTAGTTTCATCATTCCGTCTGCTTCGTTGAAAATTCGATAGGGTTGATGTCAATTTTTTTCTTCTCTTTTTTATTACTGTGAAAGTGATTTTAGCGAGGGTAACCCAGGAAATCTCTTCAGGTGCAACGCTAATGCAACGAAAATTAGCGATTGGTTGATTGGATCACGTGATTCGTGAGGGGGCGTGGGATAGACCTCGAGTAGGAGTGGCGTTGTCTGAGCGATCGTACCCGTGATTTGTTTTATTAATAAAATTTTATGGCAAAAGAATCGTACTGGAGTACAAGTCGTGCAGTTTTTTATTTTATCGTATTTGTTTATTTATTCATCAGGGGGCAACTTCGTTGTTCCTTTTGATCAATCCGTGTTATAAAAGTGTATTTTGTTTTTTTAATATTGTTACTACGAAAGGAAATTTCGTCGCCATGTCTTTATGTAGATTCTGACATTGAAAGAAATTTAAATACGTATGAAATTGCGAGTTTACATTAGTTTTGGAACTCATATTGATAAAGTTATAATTAGAAAAATATAAAACAGATATGAATAATTGTAAAATGTAGAACAATAGATTTTTTGGGCACATTTTGAGCATTGTGAAACAGAGTTGTAATATTGTTATGCTTTCGCTTATGATAACTGTTAATATTTACATTAGTATTATATATTAATGTTACGGATATAGCTTTTATTTTACGTTAGAACGAAGTTTCAAACATTCTAAAAACTTAGAATACATAATTATAAACATTACTTGTAATAAAATAATTAATAAGACACCAATTATTTCATTAATAAATAACTTCTATTGATTAGATTCTGAATAGTTTTACACTTGTTTCAATATTTTATATTTTACATGAGGATATATAATGGATAAAATAATTTTTCATGGAAAGCTTCGTTTCCTAGAAAAATAAATTAGAGAATCAATCAATCACGTGCGATTAATATCCAACAATAAGCTACAGACCGCTGCTATAATTGCGTTTGCACATAATGCAATGTAAAGGCAACTAGTAAATAGGTTGTTGCATATTATACACGGATACACAAACAGGTATAATAATGACCTGTGGTAAAAGCAATTACACGAAGTATCACTCAGAATACGTCGACTCTATTCAACTTCAAAGTTGAATTTACCTGGAAAACAAAGCTCCATGTGATAGAAAGTTGTCACGTCGTTTTGATTCGTTTCGAGCTGTTGAACCTTTGTCAAATTCGAATTTATTTTGATGTTTATTTTAATTTTCTCACCTTGAATTCATTTTAATAATTATAACTCGAAAGCCAGGATCGTTACTTTTTGTCATATCAGAAATTAATTTTTCCTACCTTTTCCTCTTACTGAAACTATATTTCAACTTAAATCAATTAAACAATTCCATTTTTCATTTTTTCAAATAAATTGAATCTTTAAAATTAATTTAAAACTGTTTCATGTCGCTTGATCCCTCCGTTAAATATTCGATTAAATATTTCTCTTAACGAGTACAATCGTTTATATCTATAAATTAATTTTGAATCTCTCAAAAGATCATACTCGAAATGATATAACATTTTTATCAACGTTGTCAACGCTGAAGAAAGCTATTTTATTTAACTTTATTCGACCGACTCTTTAATGAGAAACAAACAAAAACGAGTAATCCATCACGAAGCGTACATTCGTAAAAATATGCCATTATCTATTGGTTAGCGTGCAACTTTTGCGCATTTGCATACATTATCGTACGCACAATTGCCAGGTGAAACATTAATTGCACGCGCACTATATCGATTATCGGACCAGTTTGCGAATAGTATATTTATATTCCAGCCAGTGTTTTGCCTCGATTAATTGAGACACATGTTGAACCGCTACAAATCAACTCATTAACGTTTCATATCCATGCATAGATTGCTCGTACAGAGATAAAGCGGCTTGTATAGATTTAGCCGGTTTAAATGCATTTGCAGCTCTATTCTGGCTTCATTGAATAAATTACGCATAATACGGTGGATGTTAAAAATTCTGCTAATCGAAATGGATTGAAAGAGAATATTCGAAACAAACTATTATTACACAGCTGATATTATTATTTTTTCTATTACCATCATCGTGGTCAGTATTATTTTTCCAACATTTATAATACTAAATTAAATTGTGTTTAATGATAATTGTTGAATGTATTATGTATACACGCTAGTGACGAACGTTTAATATTCACGCATTCGTTTCTCTGACTCACTTTCGATAAATTTAGCGCAACACACGTGTTATTTCGTTGATTATTTCGCAATCAATTATTTCGAACGTAATGTAATCGCAATTCAAATAGACGTTAATTGTAACAAAAGACGTTTTACGTGAATTATCATTAATTAATTGATGAAATTCATATCACCGGAGAATAATATTCAACGTGCACGTAAATGGCTTGCGAGTTTTGACGCGTTCGTGATAAATTTGAAGATCTGAAACTAACGCGCAAGTAAAAATATCGTCGATAAGCGAAACGAGGCACGAAAATACGAATTCGCAATTTACTGATGAAACAGGATCGAAATTCGGAGTTTTTAAAAATCCCGAGAAACTTTCTCGCTCGAGGGAGCTCGAGCCACGTTTCTCGAATTGCGTCATTTTCCGGATCATTGTGCCAGTTCGAATTCCACAGCTTTTCGAAAATGTTTCCATCGAATTTTTCGAAAGTGGCCTCTTTGTGACATTCAAATAAAAATTGGCTTCGTCCCCTGACGAAAATTTGGAAATTTTGCATACTTTTGCAAACTGAGGTGCGACACAACAATTCTTGATCCAAAGAAATTAACCTTGAGCGGCAAATTCAATTGTAATCGTATGCTTTTTACTCGTTCTACTTGGTAATTTGAAACGCTCGCATGTTCGCTTAGTCGTCGACTTATCGAGTCCATCGAGTCGACGACTAAGCTCGGAACAATATATTGGCACGAGTTTTTCCTCAACAGCGCGGAAGCCACGTTCATTTTCTCCAAAATATTCGGAGAATAGATCGCCACAAGTGAGACTGTGCTCGTTGGGGGTTGATGGTTCAGGATTGGGTTGGGAGTCTTCGCGTCACCAGGAAATGGCGACCGTTTCCTCTTCGTGGCCCACCCACTGCTTCTCTCCCCGCTGAGGGTTTAACTATGCAGTGTCTCTCAACCTATTGCAATACTTTCCTCCCTAAATGAGGAATAATGTTGCCAGCTTCGGAAAGAAATCTCCTCCGATGGTTCCCTCCTTCCTCTCGAGCACTTTTATCTGGGCCGTGATTTTTCTTGCAAAGTAACACATCCATTCAGTTTGTTTCCCCGCTCCCACGAAAATAATATCTTTGGAACGACGTACGTGCTACTTTGTTTTTAGCCGACGTAGAATTTATTACATCGCATTTAGTTGAAGAAGCGCTGTTCGAATTATGTGGAACACATTTTTTGTATTTATGAAACAACGACTTTCCTCTGTTTCTCTTGAACGTTTCAAGAACAGCGTGTTTGAATTAGTAAACTGGCGAAATTTGGTCACTTGTTGTCAACAGGCAATTTAGTATTAATTTCTTACTTCTTATTCCTCGTATTTAATTCGAGCTTGCTTATTTTTATTTTGTCCACTATTGGTTGTGTTTTCTGTAGCTTTATTATACGAGCAAAATTATGGATAAGATTGCCATGGAACTTTACACTGTCAATTTCTTTTTTTTTCTTTATTCATTTTTTCGATTTTGAAAATCTTCATTGTTGCAATTTGTTACAAAACTTTGTAGAGTATTGAATATTTACACTTTTATAAACTTTATATTTTGACGAATATAATTGACAAAATGGAACCCAAGTGAGATATGGTTGTACCTGGTATAATATCGCAACGAATACCGTACTTTCGATATTTCATGTTTGTACTCTACGTATAAGTTTCCTATAAACATATATAAAAAATCCGCAATTTGGTCACTGCCCATTCCTAAAAAAATAGCTGATGTTATTAAAACTTGATTAATAAGAAAATTTAACGAAGGAAGTGGAATGAAACGCTCCGCGCATTAAGCTGTCGCGCCGAGTCGTCCGACTTAACGAAGGTTTTACTACTTAGAGAGATCGCATAAGGACACACCTGAATATCTCGGCTGTTACTGCTGATAGAAAAAAATGCGCCAGACAAAAGTCGCATGGTATCAAAAGATACATGATCTAATATACATAGTTTTATTATATAGATAGTTACGTTAATTTATGAAATTTAGAAAATATGAATATTCATAATATCGTAATAAAGTATCGTTTATTTCTTAACTCGTCGAGAACTAGTTTGCGTTAATGCAATATCGATTAAATTGTAATTTATATTATATTATACTACTGAATTTATATAATTTATATTGTCAAGGCTGTGAAAGAAAGTTCTAAGTATTCACTTATTATTTCTTCACCATAGTGTTTTCTAGAGTCTATAATCTCATAAAACTTAAAGCAATTGAAGTGTTTACAACATGACGATAAATAATTGCCTAGTGAGTTTAACGAGAATTGTAGATAATTTCTGATGTATATTATACTGAATTTGTATAACTTATATTTAAATAATTATATTATCAGGGCTATGAAAGAAAGTTCTAAGGATTCATTTATTATTTCTTCACCATAGTGTCTTCTAGATTCTATAATTTCATAAAATTTAAAGCAACTGAAGTGTTTGCAACATGATAAATAATTGCCTGGTGAGTTTAACGAGAATTATAGATAATTTCTGATGTATATTATACTGAATTTGTATAACTTATATTTAAATAATTATATTATCAGGGCTATGAAAAAAAGTTCTAAGGATTCATTTATTATTTCTTCACCATAGTGTCTTCTAGATTCTATAATTTCATAAAATTTAAAGCAATTGAAGTGTTTGCAACATGTTAAATAATTGCCTGATAAGTTTAACGAGAATTTAACATAATTTCTGATGTAAGCATTTTACGTGAAATACGATTTCAAAAATAATTCTTTCGTCCCGTGTGACAGTACAATTTTTAAAAAATCAGCAATGAAAGAAACCGGAGCTTCAGTTATAATCTAAAGTTCGTTATTAAATTCCGAACGACCGTTCGTAACGTCGTAACAAATCACCGCGATTAACGAATTGGACAACCCCGCCTATCGCTCGCGATAAACGCGAAACATCCCTCTGTCACGCTGCGCGCTCTGTCCGAACGAAATAGAAAGCAGCCAGCGGAACAGCTGTAAAACACACAAATGCCCGGAAACAGACGTGCACAGATGTCGGCTGGCTGGTACATGGAGTCGAACGTGTACGCGCGACTGTATCACGGGCGTGGATATTGGCTTCTTTGCCCGGCCGCGCCCGATATCGCATATCGAGCTACAATTTCTCAGATCATTACACCCCTGGCCAACTTGGTTTGGAAAAACCGCGCGATGGATTTCCAGTCAAAATCACGCGACCCACACCCTCTATCAGGATCAGCCAGACTTCGACGAGTATTCCCTTTCTGATTTTTCCGCGTCGTCACGCGGTCACGTCGTTCACCGCTGGCCAAAGAAAAGTGGTGAAAAAGGGGGCAAGAAGGGTGGGTGGGGGCGATGGAGCCTGGCCTCGCTACGTGTCGCTGAATTTAAACGTCTGCTTAAGCCGCTTCCTTGCATTCGGGATCATCGTGGCGCGTTCCGGTACAGCGCGCGCGCGCGGCCAATGCTCATTGGTGTTGCCTCACGATCGCCGTGTGCATACACGTCCGCGGAACGTGGTCGCATTGTTTTTCGATTCGTGTGTACAGATGGTCCGGCGTTGGCCGGAATCGATTGCAGTTTCGCCCTCTTGGTACGAAGAAACGTTTCGCCTGCTTCTCCCTCTGAGGTTCGGCGCTAGACGGAAGGACATTTTTAACCCTTTCGTGCGCTGAATTTTGGGGGAACGAGAAGGACGAGAAGGAAATTTATCTTTTTATTGAAAGTAGTTCGCCCGAGGACTTTTTTCTTTCCATCGTCCTGAAAGGTGATTTGAATTTTCTTTCTTTCTTTTCTATGTGTTTTTGTTTTGAGGGTATGAGACTTTATGAGATAACAACGAAACAATGAAACAATTCAACGAATTATTTGAAAGTTTCACTACGAATTGCTGATATTTATGATTTATGTGTTACTCTCAGTTGTGTGAGATATGTAAAAAGCTCGCGAAAGTATTTAATATGACTATTGTAATATTATATTACAATTATTAATATAATTATATATTATATATAATATTACGATATTAATACACTTGAGATTTCTTTCTACTCATTTCTCCAAAACTATTTTGCTCTTAAAAAAATTAGGGAATATTTCAAAATACTCTTACTGTTAAAAAGTTATAAGCAATTAAACGCTCTGAACGATCAATTTATAATAACTTTAAAATTTCGAAATATTCAATCGAAGTCCAACAATTTTTCAATAGAGTTCTAGCTTCAAGAAACAGAGGGAAGAATTTTTCGTTCTATCCGACTCTCACGAAACTGAGTTTTTTCTCGTTCGTATGTGAAAATTTTTAAGTAATCAATAGAATGCGGATTTTCACGCATTTATAAAATATTTAAGGATTCACGCATTTGTAAAAATTCAGAGAATGGACGAAATGTATAAAATATCGAAAATAGATCACTGCCCATTCCATTTCTTTTTTTTTTTTTTTTTAATTCTGTTTATAAATAAATCAGAATCGTACAAAAATCTGCAGACTGGTAATGAATTATTTTAAACAATCTGTTTGAAATCTATAATTTAGATAAAGTTACCATTATGTGATATGTTCAATATTGAATCAAGATCCAATGATTGTAAGGCAAATCACATGAATATGAAGCATTTGATTTTTTTTTTATTAAACAAGAACAACCTTCTTTGACTTGTCGTTTGCGTTTCTTGTCTGATGTTCTTGTTTAATTAAAAAAAAATCAAATGTTTCTTTTTGTATCGCTTCTTATTTATCTTGAAATATAATTTTCAAATTATATAATTTTTGTGAGCAGTGTATTTTAAAGGTCTCAGATCGATCATTTGAGGAATTTAGTTATTTGTAGAATTCAATGTACTTCGAAGCTGCAGTTATTGGATTTGGTTAGGTTAGGTTTAGGTTAGGTTTAGGTTAGGTTTAGGTTAGGTTTAGGTTAGGTTTAGGTTAGGTTTAGGTTAGGTTTCAAAATATATCGCAGCTTTCGAAGAACTTGATTATTCATAAATTTCAGTATTAACGAGAAAGGTGCGTTTTAAAAAATCGATGGAACAAAATTTCTTCCCCTAATTTTCGTGACCAGTGTATTTATTTACAAAATTGCCACTGTTTTATACTCTACGCTCGTTCCACCAAGACCCTGTCGTAATCGTAAAGCAAACATTTCCCGCCCAAGTCCAAGGGTTCGTATCGCGAGGAAAGTGATATCTCGTTCTATCGGTTTCCCCCCTCCGAAACTGGCATGCAAACAGCCTCCAGAGGAGAGCCCGTCGTTCTATTTTAATTCCCTTCGGCTTCCCTCGCGCGCGTTGTTTCTGCCATCAAACGCAACCTCGGCTTTTATTGAAACATATCCGCCGATTGTGGTAAAAGGATCCGCCGCTCGTAGTCGTTACCGCGCGGGGAGAGAGGGGAAAAGAACGGAAGACGGTCGAGTAAGATTGGATTCTGCGTTCCGTTCCGAATACCGGTACGGTACGTACCGGCACGAAGAAAATCGTGAGCCAGCGTTCCGTCTTACTCAGCAGACATCTCGAGCATTCGGTACGAAAAAGGATACGTTCGTACGTATCACGCTAGGTGGGTATTATGGGGTGGAGGGTGGGAGGGGACAGATCGAACCGCTCGAATCGAATTTTGAAGAAACGACCAAACTGACTCCTCAATGGGGCGAAGATCTTGTGCCACGGCAAACACTGGATGAGAACGGAGGAGGGGTGAGTGGGAGGGCGAACGACATTGTGGATCCATGGGGTTAAACGACCTCCTCCAATGGAACAAATCCAACGTGACAGGGGTCATTTTTGACGCGAAGCAACGTGAAACGTTCGGAGAATTTTTCTTTTTTTTTTTTTGAAGTATATTAATTTACGAACGTCGTGATTTGGATTGGCCATGAGCCTCTTCTTTAAACTTTCACTCATCCCTTAAAAATGTTTGTTTCTTTTTTTAATTTTCTTAGGTTGGCTAAACAATCAAACGACTCGAGTTATTTTCGATTTTACACTTTACAATTTATTTCAATTTTTGTATAATAACAAATATAAGTACCTCTTCGTAAATTAAAATTCTACAACTTTGTTCTGGTGTTTTTATTTTCACTTCTCTTTCTGATGTTTGACGTGATATGACTCTCGTAGGGGTACAATTGAAACACAGTGAACTAAATTTGGAACTTTTGATTAATCTTAGAACATCGTTGATATCACAATGATTTGAGTAAAGTGCAATCTTTCAAGCTGTTAATAAATTAAAACACGAACGTTTGTATATTTTGTATGCTGTAATGCACAAACTATGTAGTTTATGTTACATACAATAAATAATAAACGACTATCAACAGCTTAATACTAAATTATCTTGACAATTTGTCTAAACACTGCATCAATTATCAAAAACCACTACCTCTTCTCATTGTTACAAAATTTGTAGCGTGCGCTGCAAATCCGGAGATGAATGTCAAAATTTATTCGTTCGATCCTGAACTCGTGCACGGTGAGAAGAAAGCAGAGGAAAGAAAGAAGGAAATCATAAGAGATCGAAATTTCGTGCAACGAGGAACATCGGAGAGAAGCACCCGCGGGGGAGGAAGTATGAAAATGAGTATTACCGTAAAAATTCCTCGTTTGGAGGGAGTTTATAGAAACGGGCAAAGTGGCTGTTCGATCGAGGGTCGTGCAAACACGGAGTGCAAAGATTCCTTATAGCGAGAGAGAGAGAGAGAGAGAGAAAGAGAGAGCTAGCAGATCGGTAGTTAGATAAAGAGATAGAAACAGAGAGAGAGAGAGAGAGGCAGACAGAGGAGAGAAGCGAAGCTATCAGCGTCTCGGGAGCAATATCGTAATTAACCATAGTCGATGAATGCGAAATCCCGGACCGAGCAACGGCCAAGATCGAGAGAGGCGAGACCGAGCCGAGCCAAGGATAGGAAAGGACTTGAGTTTGCACAAATCAGACTAACTTAGCTTAGCTTAGGCGTCGATTCTGGAAGATGTGACTTCTGCCATCGTTGGAACAGCCAATATCTACGGATGGGATCGAGCACCTCGATAAGTAGGTTCGAACCTCCAGAACCGCTAGACTCGAACATTTTCATCGCATAATTTTTATCTCCAACTATATTCGAGACGGTATATCATAGACGAGATTAGATAGAGGGACGAGTTCTCGAGTACCTCAAAAATAGGTCGTTTACGCGTCTTTGAAGATGAGAATTTCTTTCTGTTTCAGTAAAGCTAAGATTTTTCGTGAGCAAAGATGTGTGCGTTGGAAAATTTTAATTTGACGAAGCATGTTCCCCTTACTTTACACGCGATTTTCAAATGTTCCATACGATTTTCATTTCCGTATCTGTTAATACATGATACAGTCACAAATGGGCGAATGAGCAGTATAATAGTGCAAGTTTGGTCTTTAGGATTTCTCTGATTGTAATAAACACAAAGGTTTACAAATTTGCTTACTTTTCTCTACCTTCTGTTTTATTAAAACCATTTCAAATATGTAATACTTGGCAAGACAATTACTTCGCAAGACAATTAACATTATATCGTTTAGTGTTTCTTAGACTGACTCGCAACAAGAACACGCTTACTGTATCTGTGCAAATATATTTAGCATAAAGAAATAAATTTCTTTATACAACGCATAGAATTCCAAATTTCGAATATAACCTGCGAACGCTTAAAGCCTCGCCAACGCCGAGATACGAGTACGAGTGGATTCTCATAGCGGAGCTGTATAAAATAGACACAATCCCGGATCACTGAAACGAGTTACACAGTTACACCCAGCCGTTCGTTGAAACATTTTTACTTTTCGACTATTGTTCGACTATCGCGAGTGCCGTGGAACGAAACTTAGATGTCGAACTTGAGTGGGACTCGTAGGTACATATTGGAGTTGATCCCGTCCCCCCTGCCAATACCCGACGGATCCTGACTCTGCTCTCGCTCTCGCACTCTCCTCCGCCCCCAATAAGCCGAAAGATGAGAGCAAATATTGGCGGGCGGCGAGAGAAAGTAGGGCGGCGAGAGGAGGATTGCGAGAACGTCGAAATGCAAAAAAACCGTCACCGGGAAAGATAAGGGAAAAACGTCACGGAGGGGCCCCGGGAATCGCTTAGCTTCGTATTACGGAGGAAGAAGGAAGAACCAGCCGTGGGGGAGGAAAGTCGAAATCGGTTGGGGGGGAAAAAAGGGGCGGATCCGTGGAGGAGATGGGATGTTGGTGACGCGAAAGAAGTTGAAGGAGCCCACACCGTGGTGTGGTGGCCTAGAGCCTCTGCCTGTCTGTGCCTCTCTTGGGATGAAGAAGCTTGGAAAAAGGAGAAAGGAGAAAGATAGAAAGAAAGAGCAGAGAGAGAGAGAGAGAGAGCCTGGTTACCGGGTTCAGAAAGAATCGAATCGGTGAACGAAGAATAGAAGAGATAGAGGTAGAAAAGAAGAGGAGCAGAAAGACTGTGTATGTATGTGTGTGTGTGTGTAGCAAAGCGGACAAACGGATAGGCAGAGGCGGAGGCGTCGAGTGCGCTTATTTGTCTCGACAGGAATTTATTTTCCCGTCCGAAGGAACTCCGGACGACGTCGGCCTCTTTTGCCAACGTCTCATGGGATAGTTATTATTCCACTTTGTTATGTCAGTGGACGCTGCGGTGACGAAAAGCACGCGTCAGCGTTGACCCTAATTTCTCGATTTTCAAGACCGCCACCCCGCTGAAATGTTGAAATTGCGCGTTGTTACATGTACACCCTGAGAAATTTTGGGACAAGTACTGCGTACTTGTTGTTGATGAGGATGGTACGATAAATATGAATTAGAAATTATACACAACAAGTGCAATATTTACAATATAGATCATACTGTAAAATTTTTAATCCTCCGTTTGAGAAATATCTGTTTCGAAAGGCAGTGATCAAGTAGCTCACAAATCAGACAGTCAATAGGAATACACGTAATGCTTTAAAAAATTCATCGTCTTTAGTTTTGTCAGAAAGGATGAACTCGATAACCATAAACTTTCTAGATGAACATCGTTAAACTACATCCGACAAAATTATACTTTAATTGGAGAAAACAGTCTAGCTGGATGCATTGGCATACAAAATTAAATTTCTCTGTCCCTTTGTCTCTCTCTCTGTTTCTCTTTTTCTTTGTCGTTAGATAATATCTGAAATATCTGGTTGTAGAAGAGAGACAGAGACACCTGGGAGACAGCATGAAGGATATTTTGGACATGAAAGAGAACGATACGATGGAGGAAGAGAAACAAGTATGAAGGCTGGTATTTGCTTTCAGTGGCATGTACGTGTTTAAATACGTGTATACACACGAGATTACCAGCCGTGGTTATGTTTGTAACTGGCTCACTCGTCCAAAATCTATGTGTGTTTGCAGAGAAATATTAGCCTCGTCAGCCGGACTACTTGTATTAGATAGATCGTTCAGCAAAGAAAATTTGCGCGCCTAGCATCCATACAGTTTATTGTCAATTTATTCAGAGTTGATAGACTGTCCCATTTATTCTAGCACAGAAATTAGTTCGAAACGATTGTAAATAAGATTTCCTCGAGACATTTTCCCATTTTATTCTTTACTTTGATTACAAATGAAAATGTTTAATTTCAAAACGTTCACATCGAGCATTTGCTTATTTATTAATGCAAAAACTTTTAATTTGAAACATTTCGCTTTAAAATATTTACAGCGAATGTTTGCTTACTTATTTACACGTATATAAAGCCTTCTAATTTGTTTCGTTTGCTGTATACTTTCCGCTGGTATTATAATGCAAACTTGTTTTCTGCCTCTGTCGTCAAAAATAATTGAAACAATCCAATTAGACGTGATTTACATCGTCTAATTGGAAAAAAGTGTGGAATCACTTGATGAATTGCACGCTACCGCAATTACTGAAAAATTATCGAATAATACAAACATCTTTAAATTAATAAATTACGATTAATCGTATTGGTTCATTTTACACGTGGAAATTATAAATGCAGCAATTTTATTCTCAAGAAACATAATTATAATTCGCAATCACGATGAATATGGCTAATTTATTTATAAAAATCTAAAACTTTTTATTATGATATTATAATAAATTTGTTACAATATAATTAATATTATATTAATTTCTATCAAATATACATGCATTTATAATTTTATATAACAAATTTACGTATAAAATTAAGTTCGACACTTTTTGTAAACATATATAATTTCTAAATGATACAGAACGCCCGCAAAACAAATTGTTATGGCTTTCGAAAGTAGGCGATGATTGCAATTTTTCTCATAGGGGGCAGGGAGCAAGTTCGTTTTATGGGATGTCGTTTTTATACTGAATAAATAGGATTGCGACACTTGGAAAGCAATCACGTCCTTCGCATTACTACCGTAACCGAAAATGAACTATCTTTGACAAAAGTAGCACTATTTCAAACAAACTACGTGCAGATTATCTTCCATTTCCTCGCGGCATTCACGTACCGGCGATATTTTTCTAACAATGAAAATGAACGTTTTAGTTGTTCGAATAAATCAAGATAAATACGTTTTTCGATGCGATATCTAGAGTTCGTGTTATTCAAAGATAACATTAACGGCGGAATTCGATTTGCCGATTTTATAATTTATCACGATCGATCCTCAAAGCGGAAACAAAAGCTTTCTCGCTATTTGTTCTTGTTTTCGATGGATTTAATATTTTGCAAATGTGTACATGATAATGATGGTCAAAGTAATGAAGATATTCTTGCGCAAATAATTTTAAATTATCATTGAAAATTGTTCGTACTTTTTAAACTTTGGAATATTACTGCAGAGATGAAAAATATTAAAATACTACAAAATACTAATTATTAAAATACTACAAAATTGTTGAAACAGCAACGTAAAGTAATACGATTTGTTTATTTTAATATTTATTTCTAGAACGTTGATACAATTTTATTCGAACTTTTGTTAATTTCATTCTTAATGCAGAATGCAAGTGGAATAATTCCGTCATTTTGCAGTAGTAATTTAATAAAAAAAAATAATAATTTTAAGAAAATTTTTTTTTAGAGTTTAAGAATATATCTTTCAAATGAAATTGAGAACGATTATTTGCATTAAAAATCAGTCTAAAAGCAAAGTGCAATTACTAAAAGAAATGGTACGCTTATAAAAAATAAAATAAGAGATCTGTAAATTGTAAATGTGACACTTCCAATACAATATTGACAGTTTTTATTAAACGTTAGATTATTTTCATTTTCTTGAATAATACATTTCATGTGATATTTATTCCTCAACGTTGGTTTCCATGGTTTCATTCAATTACATTGAAATGAGAAGACTTTTCCAAAGATAATTCGTTCTTTTTTAAATATTCTGGGCACGTAATGAACAATCTATCGAAAATTAATTAAGCATCTTTCATCTTTGTAGATTTGCCATCAGAGCAGGAATTCTATAATATCTAAGAAATGAAGCGAATAATTGAGTAAATTAAAATTGAAATTGATAAATTGAACGAGCAATCGAATAAACTTCAATTGAAATTGAAATTAGGCACGCGAGTAATTGTGACGCAAGAGCGAGCTTTTGGGAATTCTAGACTTTTTAAGGCCATTCCGGCGACAAATATTTATTTAATAGTTGCTCGAAAAATATACATCGAAATAGGAACGTAGAATCGGGTTACATTCAAGATTTAAACACGAGTTAGGTTCAGTTGGTCAACCTAGTTGGTGAACATCGATTCGTAAACTTTGCCACAACTTTGTCCATTTTAAAGATACCACGACGAAATTTGGAGAACACGTGCGGAGACAAACGAGAAACCTATTTATACGTGTTATGCAATAGAAGCACGTAACCGTTTTCACTCAATAACACGATTGCAATCGAATGGTAACCTTAAAATATCTTGCGAAAGTAATCGAACACATGCAACAAATATAATTACCGTCTACTATATAGGACAATATGAAATTTCATGAACACTGTCAAGACTATATTACGAAACATTTTGAAATTTTATTAACACTATAGTTCAAACTATTACAAGTTATATATCATATATTATAACAATATTGGTTTTGTACACACACACAGTACGTTAATAAGTCTGAATATTCAACCACTATGTTTAAAATGACTGTACTGTGTGCTAATTTTATCACTAACTGTACGTTTGCAATGAACATCCTGCAACTTCTTCAATTTGCTTGAAACCTCTACTGATCGCCTCTCATTGTAGAGTCGACAAATAACAAGCTCCCTCCGTGACGAGCACCGTATCTCTATAAATATTCTCGAAATTACGTAAAACGTTCTTCGAATCTCACCCAAACCACCTGGTTGACCATCAGAGTCGCTGCAACGAAAGGAAAAAAAGAGGAAGAAGAAGAAAAGAAACAGAAGAGCGAAAGCAGTCCCGTGATATCCTCATCAGGCCGCAGAAGATCCTTAATATAATCACGAAGTCCAATCATCTTCGTGGAACCGCAGAACAGCGGGACCGTGAACGTTTCAATTGTGACAATGTCGCCGGAGCCGGGGGCCGATGAAAAGCGAGCGAGCGACTCTATCGTTTCGCATCGATCGAGCCGTACGTATCGGCAGGAGGAACAGTGAGAGGGGGGTGGAGGGGAGGGGGGAGGGGGAGCGGGAAGGTTCGTCTCTCTCGAATTCGATAGAATAGTTCTCTGGTGTCCTGCAGTGTCGGTTTAATTAAAGCTTGCTCGGTGCTCTCTCGCCGTGACTTCTCTCCCCTCTCCCTCCCCCCTCACGCTCGCGCGCGCGTCCTGGACACGTAAATTCGAGACGGTAGCAGCAGCAGCAGCAGCGTGCGTGGTTTCTCAGCGAGCCGGGGATAAGGAGAAGCGAGCGTTCGCGTTATATAGAGGCTGAATTGAGTCTGGTTAGAAAATGGCACGGAAGCAACTAACTCCTCGGCAGCGACGCGGCTTGAAACGAGAGCGTGGCAACGAGTGAGGGAGCGGGGATGGGAAACCCGGTGGGAGCCCCTGGTGGTGTTCAGAGATCGGTGCAACGAGAGAGGAGGAACACGGAGAACAGAGAGAACGGGGAACGAGGGAAGAAGGTTTCTCGGTTGGATGGAATATGTGGGACCATCTAGCATGCCGCTCACGTGCCTCTAACTGCCACGGTGTGTCTGTTCTCCGCCCTGGCGGGCATTGTGAGCTATACTTTAGGCCGGCAGGCAGCTCTACGGCCACCTTAACCTCCGGCCGCCGATCACATAGACGTAGTACTTCTGTCCTCCGTGGCTATCCTTCGCCGTGCTTCATCCATCGAGTCTCCTCTCCCTCTCTCCCTGACCTCCCTCCCCCCCTCTGGAGAGGCAGCCGTCTGTCTAACGACCGAGCCGCGGTAAACACACGACGAGCCAGGAATCCAAAAACTGCACGACTTGTACCCCAGTACGATTCGTCTCGCTGAAAGGTCCAGAAGCAATTGTTCTGACTAGGAAATGAAGATGACTTTTTTGCCATAAAATGTTATTGACACGCAAACATTTGAATCGATACAAGACAAATTACAGGCACGATCGCCCAGTACCAGCGACACTCCTACTCGAGGTCTACCCCACGCCCCCTCACGAATCACGTGACCCAAATCAACCAATCGCTAATTTTCGTTGCATTAGCGTTGCACCTGAAAAGGCCTGATTTTCTGGGTTACCCCCGCTAAAATCACTTCAGTGATAAAAACCAACCAGAAAGAGAGAGACCACCGGTTCGATCGTTTCCTAGATAAAAGTCGCATTTGCCGCGGGATACCGGGCCGGGAGTGCGCGGTAATCCTTCAATTAAATCTTTGTTGTACTTTCAGATGCGGTTCCGTGTACTCCGGAACGTCGCGAGCCCCCCGGATGTTAACCCGGGAAAGATGGCGTGCCGGGTTTTTCTATTGTATTTTCGAAAAATGTCTGGAATTTTGACAATAGATTTCCCCCGGAAAATATTTTCGAAATATCGTGATTATTCTTGGGAATAATTTCTTTGAATTGTACAAACTGACGCGTTAATTGACACAAACTTCTTTGATCCTTTTATCTTATTATTAGAAACCAATTGTGAGAAACTTGAAAAGCTTTCTGTGATTGACGTTCATCAATTTGACTCCATTTTGGTGTGATCGTCTTCGTTTGGAATAATCGTGTTAAAAATATCAAATCAACTTCTTGAAAATATCCTCCTTGCGGACATTATCTCTACGTACATCTATGTATCTCCGAAATTTCAGTCAAACTAAAGCACACCACATTTACTAAAACTTCGTCATTCTTTCTACAGAGTAGAAAGTTTCTCGGTCACCAGCTACTAATTGCTCCACATAGTTCGTCCCATTGCGTGGAACGTCTTAAACAGATTTTCGTCGACCTGTCGCCACTGATAGAACGGTCCGACTGACCGGCTTCTATCCTCCCATCCCCCGGATTAATCACTTGGAAATTTAATCGTGCAGAGTTGCAAAGCAGTTTAAAAGCAATTATTCCGGGTATATCTTCTCGATAATATCTCGTTAAAGTTGAAAAACTTGGCGAGATGGAACAGGAAACTGACGTCTCGTTATTTCCATCCGCAGGACGCTCTCTCTCTTTCTCTCTCTCTATCGCGCGCAAATATCGCGACACGCTGTGTGTCACGCGCGATACATACGTATGTAAAACTCTTTTGCGGAAGCGTGTGCGTGTACGTGTAAGTCCGTAATTATCATATGCAACGGTGCGTGCGTACATATTCATTAGTGTACTTAACAATGATATTTCTCGACCAGTTACTATGTTAATAGCGAAATATTTGCGGAACGGGCGAAAGTCGTGAACTGTTGCGAGCAAACGTAAGGAGGTGTGACCTATTTTATGAGATTTTATGAATTCCACTGAAGAATTTATACCTCGCTTTCTTCGGGTGGGAGGGGGTTTCGCGTTACATAATGCTTTATTCCTTGCTCTGGTTAGCTCATTTTAATTGTGGCTGCTGGGGTTTCTTTTGAAACTGTTGCACATGCGTTTAAACGTTTCGCACGAGTAACACTTTATGCACGTACGTTCTTTTCAACTTGTATTCAACTTACATTTCTCATGCCGTAACATTTGCACAGTCTCTTTACGACCAGTGCATTAACGTTTACACGATAATGCGACAATATATAACGCTCGTGTAATGCTTTTGTAGTATCTATGCGATCTTTTTACAATCGATACATCGATATTTGTAATAGTTGTGTGATACTTTTGTAACGTTCATACGATCTTTTCACAATTAATCTCAAATTGGTACGATTGCTACGAAATTTTTTGCAACTCCATCAGATTTGAAAGTACAACAATGAAACTTAAAGTGCAGGTGTAAAACAGGTTAAATATTTTCTTGTACTCAACAGTACAACTTTAATTTTATTTTTAAATTTAAATTTTGCAGAATATTTACGTGTATGTTACAATCTTAATAGCGGAATGAATGCCTCTTCATTTCATTTATTTTTTATAAAAATACGTTCAAATAATTCTTAATACATTAGAGTAGATTTATAGTTATACATTAGAGTAGATAGATAGCACATTTAGAGTAGATAGTTCAAAATAATTCTCAACAAAAACACACTTATATTCAACACTTTTAAATAATTATTAATAAAAGCTAACTAAAACTAAACTTTTTCAGAAATACACATTAAAACAAAATACAATATAACAAAAATGCAATGAAAATACATACACCAAGTGCTCTAAAATAATTCTCAACGAAGAAATATTTACTGTAAACTTGATAAAAGCGCATTCGTAACTAAACTGAAAATATTCAAACAATTCAAGTAATTCCTAGACACAATCAAACACAACACAACAACAACAACAAAAAGTTCACAGTAAAAATATAGTTATGCTGAAATATATTAACAACACGTTACAAGAAAATGCAGTTGAGACTGCATACGTACTAAACAGACGATCAACGAAGCGAAAAGTACGGAAATTTTCACGAAGATCGGAAACGTTTCACCCGATCGCGTATCACGGTTGGAAGATCCGCTCGCGCGGAGCATGTTTACTCGGGTACTTTTAATCTATCCGGGGATAATCAGCGGGCAAATCAGCGCGGGCAAATCGGAATGACGATACGAGGGAAACCCTGCAGAAACGTACCGACGAGAGTCTTATAACGCTCGCATTGATCGGTCCATGCTGCTTACCGCCGGGTTTACAGGGAAATCGCATTAAGTTTAGCCGCGACGCGATTCATAATTCCATTATTAACCCCCGCGAAAGCCGGCCAGGGATGGGTCGCCTTTATTCGCCTCTGAACGAACGGTTCTGCGTTATATCCGACGTTTGCAGTTTCCTAAGTTCGAACCCAGCGCGAGACGTGGACGAGAGAAAAAAAAAGAAAAAAAAAAGAAACGAGAGAGAGAGAGAGAAAAACGCTCGAAGCCAATAGATCGCACAATCCGCGTTAACAATCCCGTGTACCATCCCGCGATCGTTAAAAGGTTTAACTCGATCCCACGGTGAATTATAATTTCGCCGTGGAAAGACACGAACGACTTTATACGGTTAATCAATTACCGTAATAAAGCATCGGCGTTGAAATCGGTGACGTGAGGGCGGAGGGAGGAGAAGGGGGGAGGAGGGGGATGGACGCGGTGCGGGAGAAACGACGAGGATACAAAGTGGAAAATCGATAGAGGAGAGACAAACCTTTCTTTTTATCGTTAAGCCTAGATTCGCAATGTCGGCTGCTGGGTGACCCCATTACCTCTAAAACGTGCCTTTTAGAGGCGGAGATGAAATATCCAAACGAAATGATATACCTTCAAGCCCATAATTTCGCTCGCCTTCGCGAATGATGTTCCCGGCATTGTCTCGTTGAAAATAGTATATATGTATATATATATATACTTTTATATAGCACCGAGATGTTTCTCGTTTGTTCGATAAATTTGAATTCAGCGGGACGTTAATTAACGAATGCACGAACGTTGATTTTAACGTGAATGTTCCTTTGTTTTTCGTTTTTTTTTCCATCGAAATGACCATCTACAAGTGACAAATAATAATGACGTATCTGCATCGCGATCACACGATTTTACAGTAGAGAAGCATTATGATGCGAATTGTGTTTAAAAATAAATGATCTGCTCTATTTACTTGCTTATTCGTCTTTTTGTCTCTAAATTCACTTTATTATATTAATGATATAACGAGCACACATTAATATATATAATATATTAATATAGTAGTATATTAGTAATATATTAACATATAGTCTGTTGATTGACGAAAAGTAAAAAGATAAAAGATAGCATATAACTATTTATTACGAGTACTATTCATTACTCCGTTTAATTGAAATGTTTGTTTGCTCGCATGGTTAATAATTACTCGTTAATTAAGCATCTCTTTGTACATCATTTGCCACGCGTTAGTTGGCAATTATCCGCCGACGAATTTTCACTTTAAAGAAGAAACTTCCATCGTGCTCCGCACGAATAAAAAAACAAAAGGGGAGCTTCCGTTACTCGGCGTTTCTCTAAAAATTTTCAAACTCCCCCGAATCGCCAAAAATCCTCGCATCCTCGCGAATTTCGTACGCCGCGCGAATTCTCTACACACGTGTCCGGTCTGCAACGTGCGGATAATTATTTAAAAATCGCTCTCCGCAACGGTGCATAGTTAAGTGGCTCGAGCGATGCCACGATGAAATAGATTCGCCGGACACACGTACGAATAAATATTTAAGTGCTCGTACCTGCAGGAACGGTCGTACGATATAACGTTCAAACTTCGCCGCTGAATTTTTCACTCTGGACGTGAATTTTTCAAACGACGCTCGCCGGGGGCGGTGGGGGGTTGGGGGGGGCGAGGGGGCGCTCGCGAAATTTTCGCTTGTCAATTAGCCAGGACGCGCGAGCGCGCGCAGCGGCTGGCTACAAAAGGCTAGAACGGGCCGGGGGTAGGAATTAACAGAATGGAATGAAGCATCAAACTCGCAATGATGTACACAGTAAGTACATCAGCGCGGTTCCTCGCTGAAATTTCACTCCTCCGTTCGTTGCCAACTCCTCTGACGGAAAATGAATTTCAAACATCTGCCACGCGGTTTCTGCCGCTCGACGATTTCCGTACGGGCCGTATCCTCCATAGATACATACATGTGTATATATATATATATATATAGGGCATACGCGTACAGCCGGCGTTCGCAACGTGTACTACGCATTTATATTTGTCAGGTCATCTCGAAACGGACATCCACATCCCGGGACACGTATCACCAGCAGGGCCACGGGAATTCTGGGTCCTGAACACCGATATTCGAAGGCCGTACCCACCACCGTCAAAAATGCTCGCCCGCTCGCTCGCTCGGATGCTCGCGTAACCGGCGAAATGTACAAACCTCTTTAAATAGAGGCCATAGAGACAGAGAGAGAGACTGGCGGTGGCGTACGTAAGCGTATTTTACCTGACTTCCACGCTTCTTCTCTCCCTCTGATTTTTTGTCTTTTCTTCGTCCACTTCTCTCTCTCTCTCTCTCTCTCTCTCTCTGGCTGTCTTTGTCTCTCCTTGGTAAATCCATCAATTTGAAATGCAGACAGGAAGCGGGGCTTGACTGGCAGAAGGGTGAAAGGCAGGGGATGCGCGGAAACCGCTGTAGCAAAAGTAGAGGAGGAGGAGGAGGAGATGGTTGGGTGGAGGGGGAGGGGGCGGAGAGGGTTAACGCGATGGTAGTCAGGTAGGAAAAGAAGGGTAGGAGGGCAGAGCCAGGCATCCGGGCAACCAGGCAGGCAAGTCTTCGCTATAGAATGCATTGAATCGCACCGAAATAAAAACAGCCTTTTGAATGTTTTATATACAAGACTGCACCCGACCACAGTTCCCTCCTCCTCCCCCCTCCCCCCTCGCCCCTCTTTTTCTGCCGCCCACGTGCGCAATCCCCTTTGCGTTATCAAACTCCCCAACCTTATACCAACGGGTAGGCTTCCGTCTACCTCGAACTCTGCTCGTTACCCTACTCTCTCTCTCTCTCTTTCTCTCTCTCTCTCTCACTCTCGCCCTCGTCCATCCCCCTCTCCCCTTCCAACCACCCTGCTGTTCGTCCGCTCTCTTCCACCGTCTGGCTTCCGCCACCGCGAATCTCGCCCGCCACCCAACGGTGTGCCCTCTTTTCCATTCGTTCCTTTGCGCCGCCGTTCATTTTTTTTCCCCTTTTTTCCTTTTTTTTTCTTCTTTCCCGCGAATGCACGCTTTGCAACAGTGCATCGTGCCAGATTGAGCACACTTGTGCGTGCTTTTAGAGCGGCCCGGAGACCGAAAGAAAAAGGAACGCGGATCGTTTGAAATGTTTATAGGTTTCCTTCTCCCTTTTTTCCTCGTTTTTTGCGCGGCCGTTTTCGCGCCGGCCTCCTCCCTCCCCCACCCACCGCAGATCGATAGCACGCGAGTTTGCAAATTAATTGACAATGGGCTCGGCACGCACACGTCGTTTCGGCCCGCTTTCATCCACGGCCGGGGGGTTTTTAGGGTTACGGATCCGCAGGCCGCGCCGATTCAAAAGTTCTGCCCGAACTCTCGCGCGAAATTTCTCTGCTTGAAAACGGCCTTGGTCCAGATACGCCTCGGAGAAGTTTCACGGGTAAATATCGCCGCATCGAGCCGACCTCGTCGTCTCCCTCTCGTACGTCGATGGCCGTTGTGACAGCGTGACAGTTGCCTAACCATCGAAACTGAGTCATTTTATATTTTCACAAGAGTTTTTATAACAATTCTAAAATATGCAGTTCCAGAGTTTTCACGACATCTCTCTTTTCGTCTGTATAAATTTGTTCTATGGAGTTTGAAGGAACGTGATTTCCATGCTTATAAAATAAAGTTTCAATTAGTTATTATTTCTTATTTATTCGTTAGTTTTAAGAGAGAAATTTTTATAAAAGACAAGGGCAAATACCGTTTCTTATTGTTAATCCTTTGCGCTAAGTTTGTACGTAAGTTTTACAAAATTGCAAAAGTCAAAATACCTACTAAATTAATAATTTTCAATGTATAATATAATATAACGCTTTTTCATTTGAAATGCATTGAAAATTATGCGATTCCATTCTAAAAAACGAAGAACATTTTCATTCGCCCGCAGAAATACAAGTTACATCAGATTATGACGACTTTGGGACCATTCACTTTTTCTTTTCTAAAGTGTTAATTGCATAAAATTTTGTGTACTTTCTTCAGCACTATCCTGTTTACGTAACGTGTTGTATTTGTGAATTATTTTATCACTTTTGTCACTTGATAATTCACGTGTTTATGAATTATTCCACTACTCAATAATTAAACGTTGTAATATAAATTCCTTGCGGCTTCGATGCGTGCAGAGGTTGCAAATTATTTAACTCGATTCTGCGAACGATTCCACTGTCCAAGAAACAATTCTACAAGCCGCAGTTTAAAATCACACAATTAACAAACAGCGTTCCACCAGCTACAACATTCGCCGCCTGCGATATCTTAATTAGACTTACTTCAACAGGAGGAGACAAACCAACCACTCGCAGCGTTTCGAACCGGAAAGCGAGCGAATTTAGTTTCTCCCGGTCGTTTCAAACGCGTTTGAATGCTGACGTCGAATTTTTTTATTCAATAGGAAACTAATTAGCAATTAGCTGAGAATTAAGAGACGAACAGTTAACTCGCGAGCACATTGGCTGAAAGCTGCAGAAACATTGACCGCGTTAATCTTTCATCACGAAAGGTAACGTCTCTGGAAATTTCCGTCTGTCGAGGTCGGATGTATAAATGTTTTACTTTAAGGTGTTGGTAGACGCGGTGGAAAGGAAGACCGGAGATCGAAAAAGAATTGCGCGCGAAACGCTGCACGAATCGAGTTTTTTTAATTGCTCTATGCGCTTGGGATAGGCCGATGTGAAAGGGCACCGAGCCACTTGAAATCTGTAAATACCCTCTCTCGCGAGGGTTTCTGTAGAAAAGGAAACTAAAAGAGCCGGAATGAGAGAGAGAGAGTAGGTAAAATATCGTTCAGAGATATTTGAACGCTCGCTTACTTTTGACGAGATCTAGTTTAAGTTTTGGACAGTGACTACGGGCGTGTTTGCTTGAAACAGAAATGGTTACGACGATAAATTTGACCTTTTTTCGAACAGACATTGAAATTAAGATCACTAAATGAAAACTAAGATAAAATAGTAATTATAATGTCCGAATTCGAAATAGTTCCTACTACTTATGTTAAGTTTTGTTCAATAACAGTGAGAGCCTTTATTTTTATCAAACATCTATCGTTATCTTCCTCCCCGCAATTTAAAATTCAGTATTCAGTAATTGAAGATCAAAAATTATCTTGGTTTTAAGAAGCAATTTTCAGCGTCCAGAAAAAAAATATTGTGTCAAACATCAAATTTTTCAGAATAATAAATAATGTTGCCAGTGATGTTACGTTTTAGCATCATTGATAATAGGCAAATTGCATTTCAATAAAAAAGAAACCAAAATTTCTAATTTTGAAACCTACAATGTTCTCTCTGAATACCCTTGAATATTAGTTGAGAATTAAAGGCACAAAATTGACCGAATTTCGACAACGGTAGAAGAATCTGCTCCATTTCCACACCGTCCATGATCCTTCTATCGCTCTACCTTTCATCGTAATTCAAAATGAATCCAGTAACAACGAATAATGCTAATCAAGAATTAAGGCTTCACCTTGAGGCTATTATCACCACGTTATCCGTACCTCCCTTTATCGCTTTATACCTCTCACCAAAAGCCAAACGTAAACGCCCCTCACACTCGCACCAGAAAGTTCCACGTCGCGCAGTTTGTCAGAAACGGTCGTAGGTTAGGTTGGCAGGTGCTGCAGCGGCTAGAGTATGGACCACGGATGGCTCGCGCGCGATTAATGGAAAACGACATAAGCTTCCCTGATTCCGGGCTGGTTCTTGCCGCTAATGACCTCGAACACCGACGTCAGAGAGCGAGGCGAGAGATCTTCGTTTTCACTCATTAACGGCGCGAAACCCCGGTACAGGTCGGAGATGGCCCCGGTGTCGCTGATGGCGAGGATTCGAAACTCTGCCGGGTTGGTTTATTCGGGCCAAACACCGTTCGGAAGAGCGACGCCATCCGGAAATAGCATCCCCTTCGTTACCGCTCGTTTAACCGTTTACGCGGAAATGAAAAGTTATAATGGATTTTATAAACGCATTCGGCGCTCTCCTCTTGTTATCGTCGCGTGTCTGTTGCCCGCGAGAGAATGGCTCGCGTTGTTTGGAATATTCTCGAGGATTATGCGCGAGAACGTCGCTCGCAGCAATTGAGATGACAAATTATGTTTCTACAGATTCTTCGATATTGCGAGGAAAAATCGTTTATTGAGGAGTACGAAAGGTACATTTTACGTATTTATATTTCCAAGTATTTCGTGTGATTCTTGAATTCTGAACGCTTACGCTCTCTTGATTAATCAGTGGATCTGATAACGACAAGTTTTACCGTTTTTAAAGTCTACGTTTCCTAGTATTTGTGTTATATATCATTGCAACACGAATCTTTACAATTTCAAGATCGAAGAAGGTCAAAAATATTTTATCACTGAGAGTGATTTTAGCGGGGGTAACCCAGAAAATCGAGCCTCTTCAAAGGTGCAACGCTAATGCAACGAAAATTAGCGATTGGTTGATTTGGGTCACGTGATTCGTGAGGGGGCGTGGGGTAGACCTCGAGTAGGAGTGGCGTTGTCTGGTATTGTCTTTACTGAGCGATCACTCCTGTAATTTGTTTTGTATCGATTCAAATGTTTGCGTGTCAATAAAATTTTATGGCAAAAAAGTCGTCTTCATTTTCTAACCAGACAAATCGTACTGAGGTACAAGTCGTTTTTTTATTCGTTCGTAAATTGTTTCGAAGAAACTTATAAATGAAGAAATTACAAGTTGTAACAAGATATTCTACAATTGGTGGGAGATGATCGTTGATAAAGTATAACGACAAGGAAGTTACTTCGTGGAGAAACTGTAGTGAATGTGTAATTGAGGTTTAATTATATGTAAAACGACATTTGATGCGCAATTTCAGATTTTATACTTCTTTAATGAAACTAGTACAACATTTTATATTATCCATAACGAATATTATATATTATCATGTGATATTTCACATCATCCATAACGTCAAATCCATAATAGTAATGCATGTACAAGCAGTAATATATACATGCCAACAATAACTCGCATTGAAAGGTATCAATCGAGAAACAGGACGAGGAAGGTATGATTATTGTTGCAACGTCGAGTAATAAAGCAACCAAGAAAAGGAGACGATACTCGCGAGTGAAGGGAACCAAAGGTTTTCGCTCTATCCAGTAGGCTAAACTTTCAACGCCTCTTAATTATCCTCTTAATTAGTGCTCGAGACTCGAATGTTAATCTCGCCTTTCCTTTATCTGCGGCGAATCGATAATGTCTGAACCACCTCGAAATTACTCGATTAAAACTGCTGGCCTGGCAGCCGCGCGCGTTTTCAATTAAAATATTTTCTGATTTACACACGGCGGCGTCGCCTCTCTCGTCTACGGGGCGAACGAGATAACATTGGACGCTCGTCGCGGGTCACGCCGTGAAATATTCCGCGTATCAGCGCAGGCTCGTTAGATTGTCCTGACGTTAAGTGCTACTTACTAACGAACCTTTACCGTAGCGGCCCCACGTCACGAATATTAATATTCTAAGCTTTGTGGCTTTAACGAGATTCTGCAAATGTCTTTCGGAGAGACGAGTATAGTCACAGGTCAGTGCACCGTCAGCCAAACTGTCTTTAATTGAAATATCCATTAATATGGAAGAGGTGGATTCTTAGTGTAATAACAGTTTTCAAATTTGATACAATAATCGATGAAAATTTATCATCGATCGTTCCCTTTCTGGAGTGTTAATAATCCCCTAGACAGCAGTGGAGTTTGAGTATTTATAAAAGGGGAATAATTGTACAATTGTAAGATGAATGTAAGTTATTCAATTACTACATATTGGAATAATTTTGAAGGAGAAAAGATTTGGAGAAGGGAAATTGTAAAATAGATGTGAATTTATTTAATTCTGGGAAACGGAAGTTTGCAAAAATATACAAAACACACAAAATAGAGTGTCGGTTATTTATTAACATGAAGCAATCACACAAATATAAATAAAACACAGTAACAGTTGATACACAATGTGAAACAAATTTCCATTTGAGTACCATTTCTTTGGTTATATTCGGATTTAATAACACTTTGACAATCGATTTTTCCCCAAACTGTGCCAAACATACAACTGTCAGACAGACAGAAAGAATTCCGTGCAGTCCGAATAATGGGGATAACAGCAAAATCCGAAAATACAAAAGTGGAAAAATGGAAAAAGAAGAGAGTTTAGTCAGAGAAAACAGAGTAAATCCGTGCCATTCTAAATACTTGAGAAAATACTATTTTCCCGATATAGAAAACGAAGCATTGATGTTCGATCGACGCGGATGCAGTTCGGACACTGTGTACACAAGCTCCGATGGTGGAGTTTCATAATAGTGCGTATCAGTGAAACACGAACGTGGTAGAAACGGTATTCAATGGTATACAACAGTACGACATGCTACCCAATTATAGATATCCCACGGTCGAACTTCGGACGGTTGTATAACTAGTTCGACGTTACTCAACAGATACGACGTAGCACTGTTAACAAGAATGAATATAATGGCGTGCGAATAAGTTGACGCGCGGTGCTTTTCCGTATCGGGTCCACGGGGGAAGTGAAATTAGAGCTCGCGGAAGGACGCGACATTTCAAAGAATTTACAACGCTAGGAAATTTCTTTTCCACTTTATCTTATTCTATTTTATATCTGTACATTTAATTTTGTGTATATTATACAATATCAATTCCTCGATTCCCGTCATTCCCGTTCAAACGTCTTATAAATCAACAGTTATACTATACATAAGTATATAACAATTATGCTATGTAAAGAAAATACATATGCAATTGAAAAATATTATCAAATAGAACAAATACTAAATAAAAAAGCTGCACGACTTCTTGCCATAAAATTTTATTGATACGCAAACATTTGAATCGATACGAAACAAATTACAGGCGCGATCCCACGCCCCCTCGCGAATCACGTGACCCAAATCAACCAATCGCTAATTTTCGTTGCATCAGCGTTGCACCTGAAGAGGCCCGATTTTCTGGGTTACCCTCGCTAAAGTCACTTTCAGTGATAAAATGCGAGCAGCAATACATATTTACTTGAAATATATATATAAATTAATGTAATAAAGAATAAGATAAATAAAAAGAAAATTGGACGGATTTCGCGGAACAGTTTCTCAAGAGGATCGATGGGCGACCAAGTAAACGCAACAATAAAAGCGTCGCACCGCGATGTCGCTTGATTGCCAAACTTGAGTGGTTTGCCAGAACGAAGCCAAAAGTTTCTCCAGCCCTTTTCACCCCTCTCCCGCCGCGTTCCGTCAGCAAGCCCTTTCCTTGTTCCTTGGCGTTCGCGCCTTACTGCCGCCGGGGTGGTTAGTTTTCGGATATGGGTAATAGTAATTCGTTTCAGTTTCGGCGGGCGCGAGACCGGTGGCATGGGTTCTTAAATCATCAGATAATTACTTTGGTAATTAATTACAACTCTGTTGGGCCGTGGACCCAGTAGTAGTGAAGTAAGGGAGAAAGAGAGAGAGAGAGCGTGCTCCACTAATAAACGAGCCGTCGACGCGCCCCCTCGCTACCCCTCGCCCGACATTCGCCGTCCAACCCACTTTCCATTATTCTTCCTATTATAAATCACTCATCAACTTTTTCTTTTTTTTTTTTTTCCTTTTTTAACTTTTGCTTCACCCTCGCGGTGCCGGTCGCCACCATCCGGTTTCGTCGCAAGAACCGGAAAGCTGCGCCCGGCGTCGCTCAAATATCCAAGCTCTCTGTCTCCGACGAGAGAAGAATCGCTTTCTCGCTGCTGTGGAGATAATTATTACACATATTCGAATGGTGAAGGCGTTTTGACGAATCTTTTCTTTCTTTCTTTTTTCTTTTCTCTTTTTTTTTTTTTTTGTTCTTTTTGCTCTGGGCGAAATTGGGCAACGGCGAAACATCTGACAAAATTTGAGACGCTTATTAACAGACTGAGGTATTTTTATGAATATAAAAATTGGAGTGCTCGGGATTATTGAAAATGTAAAAGTTTAATGTTGAGAGATTTAATGAACGAGAGATGGATATGTGATGCATCGAGAGTGCATTCGTTTTCAAATATTTGTCACCCTCTAAGTAATTATTTTATTATTCGTTATAAGATCGTCTGTACGAACGAAATATTATAAAAAGCAGAAATTTTCATTTTTTTTTAATACATGTAACGGTACATGTATATTCCATCTTCGATATTTTATATATTTCGAACATCGTTGCATGAATTTTTCATACGCGCATAAAAGCCCGTACTTATTTTAATATGTAACGAGTATTTTATTTTTAATATTCTTAAAATAATAATTTATCGAAAGCTGACTGTTTGGTAAATTTGCAATGCGTTTTACAATATGTATTTTATGATGAAATACATATTATAAATTTGTGCAATCTTAAATTCACAGTTGGTTCAAGCGATTTGAACACAATAGAGAGAGAATATTGTATAAACAAAATATAAAAATATTATATAATATATATTATATAAAAATATTATATATTATATGAACTTATCTTATTTGATGTATAATTGAGAATTCCTATGCTACATCATAATAACTCTCGTCGTTAACAATATTCATGCAAATAACAATTATTGCATATTAAACAAGTTGTAGAAAAATCGTAATAATCTTACTAAAACTTTGTCACGTGGAAGAAAATTGAAATTAATAAATCACCTGTCCTCTCGTTGTACTGCATTGAACATTTCATCAAGATTTACTGTTATTTGATTGTTAGTTCATATTCCCTAACAGTATTGACCAGTTTGACCATAGCAGATGTTGGCATGGTTATAAACAACTCACCTGAGCCACAGTAGAATCATCGTCCATAAATCTATATGTTCAGGCACGTTTGATTACTGAAATATGATCTTCAAATGGAGTATCGTATCTGTCGATCAACCGTATCTTCCTTATGAATACTTGATAAATTTTAATCCGAGCGTACGTTTAAAATTCAAGACGCGCCTCCTATTTATTGTACGTCCAATATTTCAAAAACGGATTCGTACCTTTTTAATAATTAATCTTCGAACAAGTGAATCTTCGTTCTATATTCATTCGAAGATAGAGGGAGGACAACTGTACTATTACAAAATTAATAATAATACTTTTGAATATATTTTGATTATTATAGTAAGAGACACCTTAACTTTAATCGATTAAAAGATTATTGTACAATATTATGCGGATTCATATTTTTTTAATAAATAATCTTCGAACAGTGAGATCATTCGAATAGGACTGGGAGAATAGCTGTGCTATTATAAATATTATGTATTGGTGGAAATATAGTAACGATAATATTTTTAAATATTTTTCCTTTTAATTAATATACACAGTAAGAAATAATACCTTAACTTTAATCGAGGATTATTGTGTAGTTTTACACTCGCACGTATAATGATGGTTTGGTTAAATTTGATGCAAAAGTATGTTTCTTCTTCCATGTACCCAGAAACATATATTTATGTTAAATTGAATATTTTAACTTTTTAGACACAGAAAGAATTAATACACTATTAAAAATATAATAGTATAACATTAAATAAATTTTTCTCTTATTTTATTATTATATTAGAACAACTCAAATAGTTAAATTTATCGCAAGAATTATTTGCAATTTCCGAAATAGTCATCTGTATGTGAAATTCGAAAATATCATTTCGTAAATTCCGTTTCTCGTTATGGTTCGTAGCAACGGATAAAATTTTTAGTAGAAAATTATAGGGGCAGATTGATAGGATTGAAAGAACAATTTAATCTTCAATAATTTGTCGCAACGTTCGATATTCTACGCCGACAAAGGTCAAACGCTACTTCCTGTGCTAAATTTCAATACGAAGGACGTGACATCTTTATTCTTTTAACCGTGATATAATCTCGCTTATTTTCAAATATTGGACTGTTGTCATTCGCTAGATGTACAACAGATAAAATAGACATCTATATTCATAAATCGTAAAAATCGACTGACAGAAAATTACTGCAAACGAAACGAGATTGCGTTGACGCGGCGTGTTAAACGAGCCCCAGAAATTTCCAGAAATGTCCTGCAGCAACGATATCAAAAAAAGATCGAATTCGCTGACTGAAAAATTAATTAAAAAGAAAGAAAAAAAAATACTACCAGCAAACGAAACGTCGCGTTAACACGACGAGTTGGACGCTTCGCGACCCACCAGCGCCGGCTCGCTTTTGCCCATCGAAACGGCCGCGATCTCGCGCAATTCCAACGCGTCGAAAGTAATTCATTAAGCGAGGCAAGAAAAGCGTAACTCTTTAATCACTTGCGGGATCCGTTCGCATTGATCCGTCGCCGGGTGGGAGGGGGAGGTGGCCGGATCCATTACCAAAGTCACATTTACCCCAAGAACGGTGGAGCAGATAGCGCGCGGAGCGTTACCTACGCCCTGCCACGCCATAGATATCCGACGCGGCGCAAGTTCGACGACACACACCGAACCCTCTCTCTCTCTCTCTCTCTTTCTCTCTCTCTCCCCCCTCCGTCCCCCGGCCCCTCAAACCGGGGAGAAGTTCTTTGGCGGATCATGACAACTTAGAGTCAAGCGCAGCAGCGATGTTTATAAGATACGACTCAATCCAGGAAGTTGCGGGCGGGTGTCTAGGATGCGGAGGAAACTAGCGTTCTCGCATAAGTTGCTGGGACGGTCGTCCATTAGTTAATTGTGGTTTCCGGATCAGTATTCTGGCAGGCATCGCGTGTTTCCACGCTGGATTCTCTAAGCGAGAACGGCTTAAGAGCGCGGCGCGAAGCACGGCGGCGGCAGGAAGGGTGGGGAGAACCCGTAGGTGGGTAGCCGGGTGACGTCGTCTATGGCGAGGTCTAAGGGTAAGGGAGTTTGACAAACCCCGTAACGGTGCCTAGCGCTGATCAATGCAAGCAATCAGTCTTGTTCCGCTGCCGCGACATGACAGCGTTACCCATCTTCCGAACACTCCCTCCCCGCGGTCGCTCTTTGTTCTCAATTTCACCCTCCTCTTATCGGTAAGCCAACCGGCCGTTTCACCCTGCCCTCCCGTTCCACCGGCAGCCTGTTACGCAAACTTTTCTGATCGTTTCGGTTATCGGCAGTTTTCGGGAGAGGGAAAAGTGTCCGAGTCTCCGTGCGAAAACTCCTCTTCCCTGTCCGCCGTTATCGCCCTCCCCGCGAAAGAGTTACGCGATCGCCTACTCCCGTCGAAGGAAGACTAATGCCGGTTCCTGTTTTTATCTGACGACCGTTGGCAACCGTTGAAATATTTAGGAAGATTCGTTTCTTCGTAAACAATTTATCGCCTGCCGGCGCTTTCCCTCCGATTGATCGGCCGTTTCGTTTGAAGGGTTGTTAGAGTTTGCTGGAATGTTTAATTATCGCGAATATTTCCTCTTGCGCTGGTCTTTCTTTCTTCTTCTTTTCTCTTTTTCCTTTTCATTTTGTAAAACTATCTTCGTCTCGTTTTTCGAGGTTCAAATCGTTTATTTTCATCGCTCGAGACTTGCTTAGCCACGTTCGAAATGATTTAAGATAATTAAGTCTGACGCGTCAATAATGTGTCTCTACTGTAGTCCAAAGAAAGCATCGTAATTGCGGTGGTTATCTTTTATGAATTTCAGTTTCAAATGTCTGATACAGTTGACTCTGTTCAAACAAGTTCTCTTTGTGTCTACTTGAAATGTAACTTGACTATGTTTTTTTGGAAATAAAACAGCTCCATTATTTCGGTCTGTGAAAATTACACGTAAGACTGAACAAAAGAGTCTCGCTTTGACGTGGATGAAACTGAAACAGGAATTGCTGAATAATAATCCCACGAAGACTATAGAAAATGTAAAATAATACGCTACTCGCTAGGAAATAATCCATTAAAAACTGTCAAGAATATTTACATTATCAGTACGTGAAATATAAAATGCAAAATGTAAAATAACATTGAGCGTATTAAACGAATAATTAGGTGACAGCAAGTGCAAAGTGAAATATTACCAATACAAAAAAGTTAACGATTGATACTCGCTTCGTTAAAATACACAAAGTAAAACCAACTTTCGTCAAAGTGAAAATTTTCAAACTAGAGTTACGCCGATAGATCTGCATCCGTAGTCAATTTTTCCCATCTGTGATATCGAGAAACAGTCACGTTACGTACACACACGAATGCAAATATTCCCGCATACGTACAAGTACCAACAAAATCCAGCGGTTTTTTCGGAACCAAAAACCACAATGGTACAAAATCTCCAGCTTCCGGCACATATCCCAAAGAAAACACGCCTTTCCTACGACACGGCGAACACAATCCAAGCGACGATTCTCCGCCGCGATGAATAAATTGGTAATCGAGTTATCAATATTCCGCGGCGAATGGAGGTGTCGGGATATTCAAAATCCATTGGAGGGTTGTCGGTGTGCCGCGCCCGGTTTCGAGTGCGCGACGCGTGTCAGAGGAACTTGGACGCCGACAGACGGGATGGCGGTGGTCCTCCTCCGAAGGTGATAATGTTGCAAATTTATATTCCGAAGGCGATCGAGCAAAGCTGCTGAATGTGCACTCTTGGCCGCACACAGGCTGGTCTACTGCCCGTTTCCGGCGTGCCATTCCCACCGCCGCGCGAGAACCACTTCCATCGAGTCTCTCTCTCTCTCTCTCTCTCTCTCTCTCTCTCTCTCTCTTTCTCTCTCTCTCTGGTCCTTTCTACTCCTTTCTCGACTTTCCTTTACCCTTTTGTGAACGTCACACAGTTCGACGGTACTCGAGCCTCTTCCGTCAATCACCGATTGACAATCAATTTTTCATACCATTCCGTGCTTCTTCTTCTTCTTCTTCTTCTTCGTCCTTCTCTCGCGCCACGGTGGTTTTTCATCGTCGTCGTCGTCGTCGTCGTCGTCTTCTTCTTCTTGGCTCTCTCGCTTTTGCCCCTGTCTTCTCTCTTGTCGAGCAGCGACGGCGAAAGAAATGAATCGGCGATAACGGAGACAACCTCATTTCTTCGGCGAATTGAATTTGTAACGCGAATGTGTTTCTCTCCTGCCTCTCGCGTTATTAATCGTTCGCTTCGCGACGTTTAACGCCGCGTTATTTCGGGCGTTGTTGCGTTTATTTTGTCAATTTTGTCCACGCGTGTGTTGTGGATTTCGTCGCAAAGCAGAGATGATGGGGATTATAGTGGTTCGTGGATGTTACAGGAAACTCGGTCAAAAAATAATTGTTTCAAAATTGGAAACAGTGAGTAATATCTCGTGTAACAAAGAATTTTTACAACATTAATGCGCGTGTAATTGAGAAATTTGTATTATCCGCCATAATATACTGAGTATTAAAAAGAAAGTGTCCTAAGACTTTTGCAAGATCCTAGATCGTATAAAATATTTTGGAATTTTCACAGCACTAGCACAAATATAATCGTCACGATTGTGTGATTGAAATTTGAAACTAAAAATGTAGAATAAAAAAACTGCACGACTTGTACGATTTGTCTCACTGAAAGGCCCAGAAGCAACTGTTCTAACTAGGAAATGAAGACGACTTTTTTGCCATAAAATTTTATTGATACGCAAACATTTGAATCGATAGAAAACAAATTACAGGCGCGATCGCTCAGTACCAGACAATGCCACTCCTACTCGAGGTCTACCCCACGCCTCCTCGCGAATCACGTGACCCAAATCAACCAATCGCTAATTTTCGTTGCATTAGCGTTGCATCTGAAGAGACCCGATTCTGGGTTACCCCCGCTAAAATCACTTTCAGTGATAATACATTTGTAATAAAACATTATATGTCCAACTCAACACGGTTTACTACCCAAGACTTGTGTATTTTCTTCTAATGACAACATTGCAAATGCGATCCACGACAATTTTCAAAGTGTTCATTGCAACTGCAACAATTCAAAACTGTTTTATTATTTTTTTATTATTACTTACAGTTCTTGGAAAAATTAAGTTCAAGCGTTTGAAAGTGGAGGCTTTGTCTTTTGAAATAAGTCCGTTATACTGTTACACAATCTTTTTCTCACGAATTTTTTACAGCAATTTAACCTGTCAATAATTGTTAAAAACTTTCGCATTCTAAGAGTTAAATACCGAGAATTTTTCGATAAAAATTCAGTGATCTTTTAATTTAATATCTGTACTGTACATTCGCGAAAGATTTTTACAATTGGTCGAATATTTCCGCGAGCTTCTGTAAAGAAGCTTTGTTTAAACGAAGAGTTCAACGAGTTTGGAGTTTAAATGAAATGTTAGAACTTGTCGAGCGACGTCACGTCTATGCGTCTGATAATAATTACAAAATTCAATTTTTACACGATTTCCCCACCGACGGATAGATGTATAATCCGACTAATTACATTCGTAATTAATAAATGTTTTTAGCAGGGAATTTAAATTACAGGTTCGCCAACATTTCCGGCAATCTGCAAAATGGATTTATAAAATCGGTGTTCCAGTTTCCAATTGAAATACAGGCGAAGTTGCGCCGAGCATTTTCGTATATGTATTTTTACCATCGCGTCTCGCGGAAATTATCAATTTTTGCTTCGAAATACGATCGCTAAATACTGGATATCTGTTTCGCGTAATATTAGCCAGCCGATATATCGTAGAATCTTTCATTCCTTTCTTTTTCCCCTTCATTCTTTCTTCTTTTTTTCTTTTTAATCATTTTCACAGTACACGTACCGATTTTCAGTAATACGTTAAATAAACCACTTTTCTGTGTAACGTAAATGCTTCGCGGGATTCGGGTTTAAATGAAATATTCAATTCAAACCTGATCGCGAAATCCACGGTTGACGTAATTTGCCTCTGGAAATGTTTAATCGCGTGTCCCATTACAACAACGTCTGTTTCGGATGAATATTGATGTTATAAAAAGCGAGCATAATTAATATATATCGTTGGATACTTCGCGGAAGCGATTTGCGCGTTACGCACTGGCTGAGAGTAACTTTTAAATCGTCGGTAAGACGCGCCGTAGTAATCGGCAGTAACCCAGCTATAATAAGTTAGGACTATAAATATATTTTAACTACGATAATTTATTATAATATAGGTTAAAATGTAATTTAAAAGATAGGACTCACGTGGATGTTGTCACGTTGTTTTATCTATTAAAAATTACAACTAATACTCTGTATTGAGTATGTTTCACTATGCATGTTTATATATTTAAATTTCGTGTAAATTAAGAATAAAGATCTATGATCTTCTTCAGTTCGGTTTCGTATAAAATTGGCAAAACTATTATATTTCTAAAACTAAATAATTTTAATTATTACGTGTTATTCGTGCTGTTCGCAGTAGAGTGACACAATCTTATGTCGGACACGACACTCACCTCCAAAACAATTGTTAATTATTCTTGATTATTAATTTTTGCATTTTCTTTTGTCAATTCAGTTTCTTTTAAAAATCGAATAAAATTGACTTGATATTAATCTCGCATTATTATATTTATTATTATTTACACGATTCTATTTGTGCCTTATTTTACCAAAGAATGTTTATCGAAAATATAAACTACAACATAATGCTACTGATTAATCATTGCATTAGTAATGTTAGTAACGTCAATAATTAAATATTAAATATTGTTTTACCATAAGCGTGATTCACGTACATCGGTTGGAATAAATAAACTGAAACAACGTCGTTTACGTAACTCCGTTGATATTTTCGGAACGCACTAACAGAACAAATTAGGGTTTTCAGTTAGATATTACCGTTCCTATACCGTGAATGTCGTTATCGTTGAAACCAGGTCATCAACGTAACAGACGTTTAATCACGCGAACACGCAGTAAAATTTTCTTTCCGGCAAAGTGTCGTAAATGTTGTAATTAGGAAACTTTGGATTAGTTTTCGGTCGTCGCCGGATATGGCGTAGAAAATTTAGAAATGACGCGGCATCGAGAGAACAACGTGCGCGGACCGCTCTACCTTCTTAACCGCGTCTCATTAACTTGCAACACGTCCCTCGCTAAAATTGAATAAAATTGGATAAAATTGAATCTCGTTGCTTCTACTTTAATCCCTTTGGCGCTCGTGCGTGAACTATTATCATTTTATTGTTATACACAGCGATATGAACCGACGAAATGGTATGTCGCGAATTTTCTAACTTCTCGATTATTTAAACTTTAGCAACGCGGTTTAAATAATCCGTGCACACACTCGCGAATGCACGCATTATTTTACAATTTCCCAACATTTTTAAATCACGTTAGTTCATTCCATGCTATTCGTTCAATTTTATTTACGTCAATTTTAAACGACGTCAGAAATTTCAATTTTATAAAATTATGTACGGATGATATTTTATTTTTCGATGTCCAATACTTGACCGTCTCTGTACAAAACATTAGCATATTTCCGACTGTCTCGTAAAATTATAATTTTTTGACAACCATAAGTAGTCTGCCAACGTTTATGTAGAAAATTTTAAAATGAAACATTTCAGCACACACTGTATGCATGATACGAAGAAACATACAAAATGGTCGAAACGTAATTTCCATAACGTCTAACACATTCCCTGTAACATTTATAAACACCATCAACACTTATAATATAATATATTGTACACTTGTAATGTATAATGTAGTTTATAGTTCTTACAATGTCTCTTACACATTTTCAAAGTACAGCGCATTCCAGAGTATTTGGCACGGAAAACCAAATTTTGGTAGATTCATCAATTGCAATTTCTGAAAGGATGGAAACTCACGCGAAAATCCGCAGTGAAATCGCGCGTAAGCGTGTAAACTCGTGTGTATGTGTGTGTGTGTGTGTGTGTGTGTGTCTGTGTCTGTGTGTACGAACGTGTTCGTTCTCCCCAACGGAACGCGTATCTGCCTCGGTGTATTTAAAGGCAATTTCTGTCTCGTCTTCCTTCCGTTCTATTTGCACGTTATTTAAGCGAAGTCCCGACGACGTTCACGCGCAAAAAGCCTCCGTTCCCAATGCCCGCCCGCAGACGTCGTTGTATCCGCACGACGACGTCCCGCTAAGCGGCGCCCGCAAAAGCTATCGCCCGGTGGTTTCCAGGAGTTTTTAGACTACCTAGATCGATAGGAACACGCCTGGACGAGTGTCGAAGGGACGATCGGGAAAACGGGTGAGCGCGAGAGGCGAGCTGGCGAGTTGGATGTATAGTTGAGGGGAGCGTGGACGGGTGTGAATAGGTTGAGAAGTGGTGGACGCCACTTTGTGCTGCATCGACATGAATTTGTATTCCTCCGGAGCTGGTCGGTCATCGTTCTCTCTCTCTCTCTCTCTCTCTCTCTCTCTCTCTCTCTCTCTCTCTCTCTCTCTCTTTCTCTCTCACGTTGCCCGCGCATTGCATTCGACCTACTCCTACCTTTTCTCTTTCTTTTCTCCTCGTTTCCGGACCCATACACCACCTCTCCCCTCCCCCGTTCCACCCTCTTTTTCTCCTCGGGACAAGTCTATGTAAAAATACATCGTGTTCCCCCGCGTTGCCTCGGCCATAGTCTCGAAAGCGACACGACGACATTTCGAATACAAAAAGGCCCTTCCGACCCGATCGATCGGCAATCGATTCGACAATTTTCTTTCTCCTCGCGTTCGTATTCGTATTCGCGGGCTCGCGTTCTCTGTATTTGGTTCGTTTAATTTTGCTTCATCGTTCATTGACAGTACAACTATCGACGATAGTTGATACAAAATACGCAGATATCGAAGATGAGGTAAGAGTGCGCAAACTTTTGATTATGCATTTCACGAGGGATCAGTCAAATCTCCAAAAATACACATTTCTATATCTATAAAAGTTATGCCTACAATTTTTGTATCTACAAAAATTAGCGATTGGTCATTTCGATAATTCTAGTGTTAATCTAAAAGTATTAAGAAATTTACTTCTGATAAAGTCGTTCTATTATTTACTAACTAGTCGTTTCTTACGAGTATAAAAAATATTAAAAGGAAAAAAAAAATGTAACTTACGTGTTAAGCAACGCGGAGAAGGATAATTTAGTAAATTCCCAAGTTTGATAACATTTTACGTAACAGTTTCAACGTGCAAGATATTTATAGCGCGTGTATGTATTTTAAACAATAGCACAGACACATAAATATCGCGAGGATTTTCATCGTTGCCTAGCTATTTAGAGATAATGTATTGTAATAACCTTTATTGCTATTAAAGCACACGTTATCTTTATATTATCATCAGAGGGTTAGAAATTTAACACGACAGAAAGGAGATTATATCAATATAGGCCACGTTTATTTCACGTTTAACTAACCTACTTCTAAAACTTCGACTTCGAACCATACCACCATTTTGGGATATACTTGTAGCAATTGCAGTCGGGAAATATATTTCTACAATATTTCTGCAATCTTTGTCTCCACGAAAAAATTATGCTCGAAACGTAAAACTCAAAATTTAAAATATTATTTAATATTATAATTAAAATATTATTTTTCATTAACTTAATAGAAACATGTTGGTTCGAATTCTTTCGTTTAATTAAAGACCTATAAAAATATAACCTATAAAATATAACCTATAACATAACCTATAAAAATCTGGGATTAGTTTTACTGAAAATAGATGTAATTATTGTTCAACTCGTAATATTCAAAATTTTGCAAGTTTCTTAATAAATTTGAAAGATTTAAGTTTAATTTAATAATTGGGTTTATTATTTATTTATTTATTTTACAATCAATTTTATACACGTTGTGTAAGTGTAAAGTGCACGTAATGTCGCGCATATACATATTTCGTATCTTTATTTTCTCTATATACACTTTTTCTTTGCAATTTTTCTGCCCATAACACAAAGTGAATAATACACTTTTAAATGAAGCATTGTCACATGTAATAATCTTTCTCGTAATAAATATACAGTAGTAACAACTAATAAAACATATTGTTTAGTCCATGAAATTATAGCAATGTATATTATTTACAAATATGTACCTACGTGTGTAAGATTTTAACGATTAATTAGAACTTAATTAATTAAATATTGTTCAAACTTTTCAATTTTACAAAAAATCGTGCAACAATGCAAAACATCAAAACTCTTAAATGATCCTAATTCAGTGGCTTTAATACGAGTTGCATTAATACAACTGATACTTTCTCAAGTACATAACACGATACACTAAAATTTCCAACGAATTTTCCGAAAAGTGGAAAAAAGGATCTTCTCGTTATTCGGTCAGCGAGCAACTCGTAAACAATAAACAACGTGCGCTATGCATGCAGTATCGCGTATGAAATTTCTTCGAATAATACCGTGCATGCATATGAAAAGCAGCGGCGAAAATGTAAATATCTGAAACGAACAAAATTTGCATAATTTACTGGAAACCTCTCGCGTCCCGTGTGCTCGCGTTAACAGACACCGGCGCGAAATCAGCAAATACGATCAGTTTTACAATTCGATCGGACGGGGGGCGAGGGGGACAGGGGGTGGAAGAGGAGAAGGAGGAGGGGAACCTCCGCTAAACGATATTCATATCACGGGAAAGTGCTTGCGGCGCAAAAAGCCGACTGCGACGTGACACTCGCTGAACCCTGTAATCGCGATCCTCTTTTCGATCATCGTAAAAAGAGCATTTCCTTTTCCTGCCCTCCTCTATCACTTCCCCTGAACTCCTCCGACTGACAGGCATCCGCCTGCCATCGCTTAAGCCCCGACCCAAACGGTGGTCACGCTCGGTGGTCGATACTCGACATCGGTTCGGTCACTGGCAAACATTTGCCCTGTAATCGGCGGAGATTTCGTTCGGAGTAATGGATCCAACTTGAAGTTAATACTTTGCATGCAACACCCTTTGGAGTTGCGTCCGGGGAAAATGACTGGCCAAACTTTGCCATCGTGCAATTCCCATCGAGCGACGTGTCCGCGCTCTTGCGAGGAGAAAGCGGAGAAAGTGTGCGTTCGTTTCTCGCGAGGGCGAAGAAATACCTAGCTTTGGATAGAATTACTTTGCTAATTGGGGAAACAGATCCAATAGTCGCGAAATAGTGCACTTTTGTCGGAGGCGAAACATTTACAATGAGAGATATGATTCTCGTAATTGATCGAGCATCGTCTTCATTTTCTTCAGTCGTGTTTCTTCTTCGCGAGAATGCGGCAGAAACCAAACTGATCAACTCCGTTTTTCATTCATTTCCTTGTTATTCACTTCAATTTGCGTTAATTCAGTGCTTTTTTTTTAATAAACTTGTCATTTATTTATTGATTTCGCTCTTGGATTGTTGTTTCTTGAAAAAAAAGAAATAAATTAATTTCTGACAGAAACAAACGAAAAAATTGTACCGAAAATATCCATAGAATTTATTGAATCGTGATTCGATTAACAGTCGATCGTTTCATTTGCATCGAGCTGACATAACGAGTTTCGCGAATCGAAATCAGTCGGAGGCGATCTGCGCGAGGAACGAAGAAGAACTACGGATAGAAACGATTTGTTTCGTGTAACTGCAATGCGTTCCTACAGTCCAGTCGTTAAAAGAACAGTCATAAATCAAGCTTCTTGATGATGCGAGCGTGTATAAAGCACGTGGGTAAATCAATATAAATCCAATCGCGCGCGCAGGATTTTTAGGTTCGACCGGTGAAAGGATTAAACGTTTGATATATCGTTCAAATTCTAATTTCCGCTGAAAACCTACTTTCATCCAGCGAAAAGGCAACGGTATTCTTCGGGGCAGTTGTAACGCGAACGCTTTTCCCGGCGATTAAACGTGCATTCTTATTTATTATTGGAAACTTGGCTCGCTGGCCGCGATCCAAGAAACCGTCCGGCTTAATAAGTTAACAACGTCAACACGCCTATATACAGTGTCGTTCAAAAAGGTCGGGGTCAAGCTTATGCTCTACCGTGTTAATGAGACCGATGAATAAAAAAAGGTTCGTATAAATTTATGAGATTTACGAACGGGCCGCGGATCTGATTATATTTTTACGAATGTAAAAAATATTTCTTTCAGATTCTAACGAGGTACTCTGAAACACTTTCCGGTGTTTTTGCGTGTTAAATTGCATTTTTAAATTTGTAAATGTAAGTGTTTGTTAAATACAATTCAAAATTACTAGAAAAGATTTTAATTAATAAAATTGCGATGATAATTAATGGAAGTTTTTAAAGGAAGGAGAAGATTTTTATCAATTGCTGTAGCGGATAGTTATTTTATCAATTATAGTTATCCGAACTAATGATTGTCTATTATGTAAGGAACGGGATAGTAAATGAATTTCAAACACATTTCCAAAATTGGTTTTCTGTCTTTCGTATTATATTTGATGTTATATTTAAGAAGTGGAATTTTTATAAAAATTCTAAAATTCTACATTGAATATTTCACATATTTTTGTACACTTCTACACTTTTATACTTTAAGTCCCTAGTCTGTTAATAATAAAATAATTACTCGATCGATTCACTGTTCTCGAGTTTAAATTTTGATTGTTAGCTTCGACTCTAAAGAAATCAACTTTCCCGTTCCTCGATCATTCACGCATTCTCTATTCTTCCATGTCTTTAATTTCTCTTAATTTTCTTTGCCCGATGCCTGCCTTTCCGAAAGATATTCACAAATATCCATCTGAACTCTCGTCACGTTTATCCTTTGTTCACACTCTAACGCTCTAGAACACGTAGTATCTTTCATTTCGCGCGCATCTATCGCTCTACCAAACGTTCTCAGCTTTAACCAAATAAATTCTATCATCCCCATACCTATGACGCATACGGAATTCAATGTTACGTTATAACACGCCAAATCCAAAATACGAAATCAATGTATCTATGTGACAGTTGAAATTATCGATCTTTCAAATCCTTGTAGATTCGTGTAAAGAGAATCGTACAATCTGTGTTCACTTTGGATGTTGAAGCTCTACTCTTTCGAACTTTGTTTCCCCAAAAGATGGATCGCTCTAATAATAAATTGAGATTATTTTTATTTTCTCATAGACGAGTCGTTTAAAGTGTAATGAAACCGCGACAGAAAACAGATCAACTTCTGAGAGATTCGCATAGGTTCACCTACGTGATGCTACAGTAATTTAGTTTCTCTAGAATTGCACGTGTAATATCATAATTGTCGTTATTTATCAAGCGAATGTGTGTCATATCAATTGTACGTGAAGTCTAAATGTACCTGTTCTACATTGGGATGTCAGAACGATTAGGATTTCTAGTCGCATTCTAAAAATTTCTATTCAAAGTGCAAACTTGAACGATGCTTGAAATAGTGTTCTTGTTCGAGTTTCAATGATCTAACGCGTGAATCATAATCTATTCACACAAACCACTATTTATGAAAAACGTCCAAATATTTATGAAAAGTAATGTAATAAATATCTCAAATGATACAATGAACTATTAGCTACTTTCGTGTTGGATACAATGGATCATACGAAACATTATTTATGAAAAACGTTCAAATATTTATGAAAAATAATGTAATAAATATCTCAAATGATACAATGAACTATTAGCTACTTTCGTGTCTTATAAAATTCACATTAAACATCTTGAATAACTCCCGTGTATATATAATTAACTTGACAATCTGACTATTGTTTTAGCGAAATTCCCAAACGTTTCCACACAGCACACGACCTTCTGCGTTGAAATACGGGAGCAATGGCAAACGCGCGCCTAAATACGCGGTTAATCACATTTCCCTCGCGAAAGTTTCGCTCACAATGGCGAGGCGTTCTGTCGTTTAGTCGCTCGCGCCGACTATTGGGCACTGCGCCCTGCTACTTTTCCTGACCCCTGACACCAGCGTGCTGGAGCACCCCCTCGCGACAGCTAACGCTTTGCTAACTGCTCGCAGCCTCGCAGACTACGTCGATAGATAGAACGTATCCATAATGCGGCGAGCTTAGCACGCGCGTGTTAGGATCGTCCCGGTACAACCGGGCAGATTGAGGCTTAGAGCGACGGCAAACAGCATCAATTTGGCATTGCGCCACCACGCACGCTGATGGATACACGATAGGTGTGTGTATACACCGTGTGACTCTCTCTCTCTCTCTCTCGTACGTGTACAGATCCTTACGCATACGTACTTCAGCCGCGGTCCCGCACAGACCATTTAATTAAGCTGATTCGAGGCTAAGATACGTTTGCGCTTCCCTGCTCCGTCGACCTAACCTGTATCTTTTTTTTTTTTTTACGTTGCACGTGTGTACGTCATGAATATTAGAATAGCTGGACACTTTTGAAGGCACGAATTAACGATGCCTGACGTTGGTAATCTAGACTCTCTGTTAATATTCGTGAATTAATAGCAATAGTTAAGAATGTTTGGTATTTTCATTGCCTTAAACGCGATGACACGCGTTAATTTTGATTGATACGTAATTATGAAGTAGCTTTGTATAGAAATCGTGTAGCGATTAGTCTTCAATCGGATTTTGTCCTTTTAGGATTGATAGAAATTTCACGAGTTATATGCAAGTAGATTGTGAATGTTCGTGTGTTTCTTGGGGAATTGAAAGCAATGTGGTGTAAAAAAAACTGCACGACTTGTACCTCAGTACGATTCGTCTTACTGTTCTGAAGGCCCAGAAGCAACTGTTCTGACTAGGAAAGACGACTTTTTTGCCATAAAATTTTATTGATATGCAAACATATGAATCGATACAAAACAAATTACAGGCGCGATCGCTCAGTACTAGACAACGCCACTCCTACTCGAGGCCTATCCCACGCCCTCTCACGAATCACGTGACCCAAATCAACCAATCGCTAATTTTCGTTGCATTAGCGTTGCACCTTAAGAGGCCCGATTTACCCCCGCTAAAATCATTTTCAGTGATAAAACATGTGAAATATTCAAAGTGTAGTATATAGTTTGGTATGTAACGCTATGTAGAATACAAAGGACTTATTTCTTTAATCTTAAGTGTACATATTCTCTTAACAATTTGATACTGAGAGAAATAATGTTCCATGAATAATTTTATAGAGAGTTATAAGTTGCAAGTAATTTATATTGATAATTAATATTAATGAGTTGAGGAACATTCTGTTTCACGTAATTTTGTTATTACTAGTATATTATTACTAGTATATTATTACTAGTATCTTACAATTCTTCAACTTTTCTTTTCTAGTTAATTATTTTGTCAAGAGCCTATTATTTCATTTATATCGTGTTTTATATTTATTCGTGTTTTTACATGCATAATTCAGTAAATGCAACATAAATAGAGAGTTCTTGTGTCTACCAAGTATTGTAATAAATACTTTAATTTTTCTGTACAATGCAATTTCCACGTTATATGCATCCTGTTCGTTATTGAAAAGGTAAGGTTAGTAATTCTTTTTAATAAAATAAGAAAAATATGTTAGAATTACATTATCACTGAAACGATGAAAAATTCATGACGAAGAAGTTAAAACTCTACTTTATTATTCTAACAATATTTTTACATTCTGCTCAATATTTTTATATTTCCAAAATTTAAAACGGATAAAAAGATAGATACGAATGGATAAAAATCAGGAGAAATTTATAAAAATTTAAAATTCATCATTATTTACAAACCATGATATCAATTCATTGATTTATATATTACGTGAAGCAAAAGTTGGATAAAAATTTAGAATAAATAAGAAACAGCTGCAGATAAGTAGGTATTGTAATGGGAAAAAATTTAAAATAGGCAGAATTCGAGATGGGTTTCTAAAAATTTCAAATCGTCACCTCGTCGACCTGTTATTTATATCAATTTCTACGACGGGACGTAATCGCTAGAGAGTGTGGCACAGCCGCGGCAATTTGAAAGGAATTGTTACCGATCGATAAATGCATTTCAGGAAACGTGCAAACAAAATTTAGTAGTATCAGTGGCAATTTGTATCGGATGGTATTGTGCATACGTGTCGTACATTGACTGCCAACGGAGTTCGAACTAGGCATTAACTAACATGCTGACATTACTGAACTACTTAATTAAATCGTTTCGACGTATGAATGCGCCATTGCAGGGGGGAGGAGGGGACAAGCGTCGGCCGCTTAGGCGAATCGCATCATTGATTGATCAAACAACTCTGTTGTCCGAAGGAACCTTCTGATTTATTGAGATCTTATTACAATGCGACAATGCACGGATTAAAATCGATGAAAGGCGCTCGTCCGGTCGACGTGTTTCGAAATGTCAACGCTTCGATCTATACGGGAGCACGATCGCGAGACGAGAATAATAGGAAAGCTTGATTTCACGGTTTTCAACGCGTTCTCGTAGTGTACAATTACTGGAATTTTTGTAAAATAATTTGATATTTTAAATATTGACACTGTGCTAAGATACGATTGTGATGGTTGTAGTAAATATAAGAATGTATGTGGAAGTTACAAGATATTTGGTACAAGCATGTGTGCTTCAATATTTAATGCAAGTGTAATTTAATAACATTTTTAGGATCTATAATAGAATTTAACACAAATATAGTATAATAACATCTAATATAGTGTTCATGCTGTACACTAATTTTTTACTACACACATGTTTGTGTAGCTGAAAGTCTTGTAACTTTTACGTATATACATTCTCAGTGATTTCGAATTTTGTCATATGTTCAAATTTTGAATATGATCTCACTGCACTATTAATAAAACTTTAAAATATATCGTACAATGTGTATATTTCGAAACTTACAACTGTAGTAAAACACGACTGTCACGATTATACTCGTCAAGTTGCACCAATGTACGTTATAACATTGACAAAAATTTCTCACTCTCATTGTTGATGAAATTTCAAAATGTTGTGTAACAATACGTGTATCTAGAAAATTCTATCGAGCAAATGTTCGTGTGACTTCGTCGGACACGTACGTGCAACGAACGCGTTGGCAGAACTGACTGATAAAGTAATCTGTAATTTACATTTATCGCTCCTCCCGTCTTCTCAATTATACGTGTTTAACTAAATTGGCGATCGGTCATTTCTGGCAGCGCTCTATATATCGCGCTCTGCGGAAATTTATAACTAAAATTGAATACTCGTAATGGAAATTCGCAGATTACTCGTGGTGGATGCGTATGGATTACGCAACCCTCGCCGCTGTACGTGTGTGTATGCAAGTAGTTCGAAACTGGCATTAGTCAAACGTAGATTTAAATGCATTTAGAGCCATTCCATTAAACTGATTCTATACAAACGCTGCTAAATAGGGGAAAACCGAATATTGATAATCGCGATGACGTTTGCTAACTGCGTTAATAGTTGACACTTGCCGAGTTGCGATCGCTGCGTTTGACGATAATAGAAACTCTGTTGTTTGCTAAATATAATAAATATAATAAACGCGACGTACGATTTTTTTCTGTCCGCACAGCGTTCATAGATGATACTGACGTAATTCTTTTCGAGATTAATTGCATTTTTATTTGATTGGACAATGAAGAAAAGAAGTTGTATTAAGATTGTGCAATGTATTATAATACTCATAAAAAGAATTTATCTTTAATAAAATTTAATTAAATTTCGCAAGTTTCTGTTATAAATTATACATGATATTGATTAATCAATTGAAAGCAACAGAAGATTCTATGGAAATTTATTTATTTATTTTTAACTATTATTCATATATATTATGAAAAAGGGAACTAAAAGGAGAAAAATGAGATCTTTTTTGTAATACAGTGATGATCAACGTTATGTATGCAGGAAATTGCATAGGAAATTACACCTTTCCTGTGGACACGTCCCGCATGAAGTATCCAAAACGATTGCTACTCTATTTAACCAGTAGTTTCAAAATTTCTTTCAAAATTAAACTTTAGGATTAAAATATTTTTTCAATTCTTTTCACACATTGAAACATTTAAGAGTAATTCTAGAGTAATTCCACAATGAAGAGCAACGATTTATTCAGAGGAAGAATGTAGTGTATACTAAACAAACAAGTGATGAAAGTAACATAAAATTTATTTCTTTATTAAAAATCACGAAATGATAAATTTAAGCATTGAAATAAATTTTACATCGTTGTTTCTTATCTTGTTACTGCTAAAGAAATACACATTTGATATATTAATAAATCAATAACTAATTTTATGAGTAAATATTTTTTATGATTTATTATATTCTTTACTATTAATTATTTTCCATGTGACATTAATAAATGTGAGTGAACGAAATCCAATTCATCATTTAATGATTTTTCTTTAATATTCGCTTTCGTTATACTGTTTTTCTGATTCTGTTCGTTTATTGCGGCATGTCTCTTCATAATAGTTTCACTAAATCTCAGTTATCATACACATTTTGTTACGGAATATGCGTTTCATTCGCAAAGAAGCTGAACGTCCTTCCTTGCACCCAACGGTTTAATTTTTTTTTTTTTTTTTTTTAGATAAAAATAAAATATGCGGCGCGATTTTATATTTTGTCTCGTCTCTGTAGCGGCACTTCAACGCGCGAATAATTCTTATGCGCGAACTGACGATTTTACGATCGCCTGGCTCGAATAAATCATTGACAAATACTAAAATATTTCGTGATTTATCAGAGCCACGCGTATTGTTCTTCCAAGCGAAGGTGTACAAATCATGTTCGATGAATTTCTAGTTTCCACGAAATTGCAGGAAACATTCGTGGATATTTCCAAGTAATTCCAAGTAATTATTAATTGAATAATTTCAAAAGTGATAAGAGTCTGTAGGGGAATCGAATTTTCTTGCATTTGTCAAACGTGACGTTTTTAGAGGACGTTTTCATAAATGTCTCTTAATTAAATGGTGGAGTTTCGACGCTTTTAGATGCATAATGCTAGCTATTAAAATGGTAATTGACAGTCTGTCAGTCATCAGAAATTTTTCATCACGCACAGTTTTAAAAGTTCTGTCATGTTTAATGTGCGAGACTTTCCGTAAAACGGAATCGTGACATCAAATTCATGCGGGTAAAATTTTTTTTATTCGAGACAATTCTGAAAAGCGTAGTATTTCTTTTCTCCGTCGAATGTAAGATATCGGTATCCATCGGTTTATCGATTTTGGTTTATTAATATCGGGGTAAAATACACACATACGTTGATACATTTTCAAAATCGATTTCCTCGGATAGAAAACACTCGCGTGTGTATTAAAAAACGTCACTTATTTTCGAATTATTATACTTCTGCGCACATAGGTGTATTTTATTTTACATATTGGATTCGAGCTTTTCTAATAGCAAATAATTCGATTCCCTCTTTTTCCAATTTATTACGAGAAAATAAAAATTTAACCACTTTTATTCACAGCAATTAGTGTCAAATGTTACCTCTATCATCAGTCATAGTATTCGTATGAATGTAGAAGATACATACAGCGATAAGTAGATCGTGGATGTTCATGCAAACGTAAATTTTTATGAGCACGATTTGAAAAAAAAAAAAAAACAGAAAATTGTTTCGCTCGCTGAATATTGCAACGTGCGCCACATATTTTTTTCAGTATTACGCGCATTTCCTGCATTTTTCCAGTTTTAAATTTTCAAATAAACGCGCAGAAATCCGCTGATAAAAAAATTACACCGGAGAGTTTCGGTTTAAACGCCGTCGTTCGTGAAAGCGAAGCATGACCTGAAAATCAGTTGGAAGAAAAAACCAGGCAACAGACTAATTGCAAGACGTGCAGAGCCTTAGCTGGTTGTCTGTCTGCCACCCCCTGCAACGGCACTTTTGCTCATGAAACTATCGACATTCGTCTTCGCGATTAGATGCGGTCACGCGATAGCCGATGGCCAGCAATGAACATGATCAGGCAAGAGGACCGCCTCCAGAATATCGAGAAAATCCGAGGATGAACGTAGCAACGGCAATTCCGGCGTTATCTACGCTCGTCTAGGGACAATGCATCATGCATCGCGTTTGCCGTTGCTCCGCCGTCGTAGAAGCCAGTCTGCTGGCAGTATACCATCGGCTATAGCGCAGTTTGAGCTATGCATTGGCCAATATGTCGTTCATCCCCTAAATCACCACGATTTACAGTTCGAGTCTGTGCCGCGTGCTATCGATACCCGGCTCGTCTGTACCTAAACTCGCGCTCTTGACACGCGCCGTTGACGAATTAGAACCGGGCCCACGGGCAGAGACGCCGCGAGTAGCACAAGTACCCTCGAAACTCTTAAGGCGAGATTTTGCAGTTGGTGTCTTTTGTTCTTCTACACGCGGCTTCCAGATATTCAACTCAGAATGATATCTTGTCTTGAGTTGAGGTATACTGTACTCTTGCAATTTCTTTTGAAAATTTTGTACAGCCACAGGTTTTCGTTTCTCTTGTTGTTCCTTCCTTTTCTGTCTCCTATTTTAGTAAAATCGTTTCATATATATATATATATACACTGCAACTTGATCTGATAATTAATAAAGAAAATAATTGGAGATCCTTTAGTTTGTGTATGAGGAATATAATAATATTTTGGTTCTTTAGTTCTTGTATAAAATATTGTATAGACATTGAACTTAAAGAAATGTATGTATGTATGCATATATATTGAACTTGTAGCCTTTTCTATCTTTTATTTTAGTAAAATTGTTTCATAGAAGAACTATAACACTTTGGTTCTTTAGTTCTAGTATAAAATATTGTATAGACATTGAATTTGAAGAAATGTATGTATGCATATATGTTACATTAAACTTGTACTTTCTTTTATCTTTTATTTTAGTAAAATTGTTTCATATGTACACTGCAACTTGATCTGATAATTAATAAAGAAGATTATTGAAGATATACTCTTTAATTCCTGTAGAAGAACTCTAACACTTTGATTCCTTAGTTCTTGTATAAAATATTGTATAGACATTGAACTTGAAGAAATGTATACGTTGAACTTGTACTTTGAATTGTACAACGAAATACATTTTATATTTCTATGAATATATACATAAATACGTTTTATATAACTATGAAACGTATGCATTGAATTTGTACATTAAACTTGATGAAATGTATGCATTATATATTAAATATTACAATGAAAGTATACATTGTACTTGAACACTGAACTACAATGAAACGTGTACATTGAACTTGTACTTTGTACTATAATAAAAAAAATATATATTGAACTTAATGAAATGTGTACATTGTATACACACTGAACTTGTATAAAATGAATGTATAGCATGAATGTGCTCAAAGAAATATTTTTACTTTCAAAGGTAAAACGAGTCTTAGATATCGAGCATGACTTACTTAAATTCGTAAATACATATTGGATTTGATTCCATCCCCAGACATCGTTTTTCTTCTTTTCTCTTTTTTTCTTTTTTTTTTTGTTTCATTTCTCCCCCTTAACGCTTTGTTCCGAGGCAACCGACCAGCAGTTTACCCGTATTTCGTTTGGACAATAACGCGTGAAAGATAGCAAACGGCCAGACAAAAGGGAGAAATAGGGCCGCGCTGTTAGGATCGAACGCGGAAGAAAAGAACGGCCGAAGCTGTAACAGTTTGTTGCGTTCTTTCCGATCCACGGCCTTCGATTTGCCTGCGCGAATTGAAACACACGCTGGCTGTTGATATTAAACGATTCCTCTGTTCGCGAAACGCGCCCGCGTTTTCCGTGAAATGAAATTCTTTCGGGCTTTCTTGGAGAATTGTCGATTTGAACGGTGTACTGCGATTTATTTGCAGTCGACAGATAATCACCTGGGAAAAGAAACTAATACGAATGCAGTACGTATAAATTTTTAATATACGAAACGTAATATCAATTTTAATTATTTACATTTTTAACGAAGAATAAAATATAAAATATAAAATGCAGTACATGATTAGAAACACGATAATGAAGAACATAAGAATAGAAATACGTATTTCGATTGGCAATAGCTTGCCTGAATTCCAAAAATTTGAAAACAAGACGTGGTCTCTTCTGAAATTTGATTTAAACTTGATTTCACAGTTTATTAAAGAAGAATTTGATTTACATTCCATTGATTTCCCTCACGGTACAAGGGAAAGAATGGCTCGAGGAATTATGGTACATTTATGAGCGCTGTTTCCAAACGAATGCCTTCGCATTTACCTACCCATAATTTCTGATAAAAGTAGTAGCTGTACTCGCGCATGTATAAAGTATAATACGTGCATTACTCGTAAGAAATGTATTGTCATTTTTATTAATCTATTTTTGCAACACGATAAGTGATAAACCATATTACTAAAATATAAATGTAAAAGCAAATAATATGAATTGTTCGACATTAGAATTATTGATGATCAATGTATAAAACTTGCATCAGAGAAATGAATATAATACAAGAAACAAAGAAAAGTTAAAATTTTATTCGCACATGAAAATACACATTAAACAAATTTTTACAAAATTACAAATTGATTACTTTGATGACTTTGCAATTCTGATGTTAATAAACGAGCTTCGAGAACCTTGAGAATTATGTATCTAGCATGTCTTGTTGTATTAAAATCTTGTAGCATATCCGAGAGAAAAGATTGTACAACAAATTTTAAGGGATTGTTGCAGAGGAGAGAGCTCAATCTTCCAGTAATTATTAAAAAAAAATTTGTCAGTACCCATGAAGTACAGGGAGAGAAAGTATCTCTCTGCTTCAAAAAAATGATGCAAAAACATTTTTGAAAAATGTACTGTGAACTCGGAGACAAACTATGTGTCAACACTATGTGAAAGTAGAGGCTTGACGCTTTAAAAACGCAGTTAGGTCGTTGGACGATTTTATCTCGCAATTTTTCATCCAGCAAAATACGAATACCTTCTACGTCCTCCTGTATTAGAAACATTTAGCTCCTATGATGTAATTGATTTCTGTCATCCGAGGCTCTTTCCGCGATCTAAAGGTACAATTATATTTAATTGCGTGTAAAACGATACTTTAAATCGTCGATCGGCGATAACAGGATCGGGAAACCCAGCCGGCAACTGATTGTACCAGCGTGTGTGGCTCGTCGTTCCATTGGCAGAGACAATTTTTCGCCAGTGGAACAAGCATTCACTGCGTTCCACGCGGGAACGTTCTTGCCCGGCGGAACGATCAATTTATCACAAAGTGCTTCTATTATGCGTTCCACAATACACTTTCGATTCCGTGGCATTGTTACGAACGGGCCGGAACGAATCGTGAGACCGGCCACCGGTAGCTGAATGCATCGTGAAAAGGCGCCCTCCATTCCAAACAAGCAGGTTAATTGAAGTGGCGCATCAGCCGTTAATTCGTTTCGAAACGTCATTAATTAAGAAGTTGATTATCATTTGTCACGATCGAAACCCGCGCGCATCCTCTGTTTTATACTTCGACTCTCTGTCGACTCTCTTTCGCCGACTTCTGACTATTTGTCATCGAAATTGTAACTTTCTTTCCTTGCTGCTTCCTTCTTTTTTTTCTCTCTTTAGCTTTGTAATTTTTGAGTCCAATTGTTGTTTACCTAGCGGTTTGTTCATTTAGACAATTTTACCACTGAAAGTGAATTTTAGCGGGGGTAACCCAGAAAATCGGGCCTCTTCAGGTGCAACGCTAATGCAACGAAAATTAGCGATTGGTTGATTTGGGTCACGTGATTCGTGAGGGGGCGTGGGGTAGACCTCGAATAGGAGTGGCGTTGTCTGGTACTGAGCGATCGCGCCTGTAATTTGTTTCGTATCGATTCAAATGTTTCCATGTCAATAAAATTGTCATAAAAATTGTCTTCATTTCCTAATCAGAACAGTTGCTTCTGGGCCTTTCAGTGAAACGAATCGTACTGGGGTACAAGTCGTGCAGTTTTTTTTGTATTTTCTTTTTTTTTTTAATTTTCTTTGAACTACTTTCTTCAAAGTATATAAATTTTCTCGATGAAAAGTTTGTTAAATTTAAGAAATCGCCGAACTTGCTGGAAAGTTGACGAAGAGCAGAAATACGGGGGACAATTCATCACCGACCGATTACTAACGAGTTATTTTTTTATTTCCATCTAATCAACGACCTCGTTACTTATGGAGGGATGATCTAATAATTCTAGACAATTATCCATCTGTCGAACGTCAATTGAAAAGCAATGAAAATATTTCAGGTTGATTTAATTTTAACGACGTCGACGAACTCTTCGTAAATTTCAATGCAAAGAGACAGAGAGAAATAAGAGCCACCGCGACGAATATCACGGTTCGTTTTCCTTGGTGAATCGGTGGCTGATCTTTCTGATAGAAATCGCAACGGCACGGGTTATCGTTTCGTGGAAAAATTCTTTCGCACAGAAACAATTGACTAAATGTCCCGGCGGGAGTCAATCTGGTTCAGATCCCGCGGGGAAACCCCCTCGGCAACTGTTTATTACCAGCCGCGAGAAATGGAACAAGAATCACGATGAAGAAACGGAGGGATGAGATTACCGATTGCGAATACAAATGTGAGAATTAAGCGATGATTGGTCACAACTCGTTTTACGTGTTTGCGATTGGCTAGCATTTTTAATCAATTTCAGTTGGACGATTTCATTTTCTTTCTATAACTTCGTATATTGCTGATTTTCTTTTTGTACATTGAAACTTATATTCAACGGTTCTTGTTGTAAAATATTAAATGTTTTCTAATGTTGTTACATTTCCATTACTTGTTCTAAAATACGAACAATTGTATTTTAAATCACGGATTTAAAATTAATTGACGCAGAACGTTGCAAATTTGACACAGTGTGCGTTCGAAGGTTAAATGTTAATACTGTCACAGTTCTATTACTGTAAATTCGAATAATTTCTCGTTTCAAAATATTAAATATTCTGTAGTACAGATAATAGAAAAGAATTATTTAATTTAATTTCTTCAGTTGTACAGAAATGATAGTTAAATATTCAATTTGGTAATAAAGAACAGTCTTGAAAGAGGAGGAGAATCACTTAATAAAACAGTTAGCGATCTGTACACCGCAGTCCTAAATCTATTTGTTGAGGAGAATCAGAAATCGATCTGATTGTATTCTGACGTGATTTGCTAAATCACATAGTCTGTTTGTAGTATCGACGTGAACAAAATCTATGGAATAAAATACTGGTGCAAAATAATAATTAAATGTCGACCTAATTTGTAAGGAAGAAATCTAGAATTAAAGTATCATATTTCCATTTTTATTAATTTCATGCCAGAAAGCAGGTACATATCATGAAAAGGAATATAAGATGAATGATTGCAAATTTATTTGTTTATTTTATATTTCATTATTCTAGTTAGTTATTCATAATTTGCACAATGAAAAAATTAATATAGACGTATATAATAAAATGTTAAATAAGAATGAAGCAATTTTTCAAAGAATAATTTTTTCCAGCATTTTTTTAATATCCTTAATATTGAACTCGTTTCTAATATCTTATATATCATTATTATGTATTTTAATCTATTATTTAATATTTAATCTATTATTATTGTATATCTTTTAATACCTCAATGTTAAATTAATATTTCTAATATTTTCTTTAAATTTAAAAACTTTGTACGATTAATTAAAAAGTAACTAATTAAAAAATAGATAAAAAATGTATTTTTTTAATTACTTTACTCAATTATACTATTCAAAGCAATTAATTTAAATCGCTATGATAATTAGCATTATGAAATTGGTGTCAACATTCTTTCATTTTGACAAATGTCCACCTATCTAGGTTAGCGACGTTCTGTTGTATATGGTGTCCGTATCATTTAATTTCATCGGGACACACGGAATGTCCATTTAGAAAATTGTGCATGTTAGAAAGCAGAAGTAACGTACAGGAATAAGCATGAGTGACAAATGTTTCCTGTCACGAAAAACACGCAATGATAAGCGCAACTCAATTATATCAAACGAGTACGCACAATGCGTGAAACGTCACACGTAATCGCGGACGTTGTATCACTAACAGTGGTAGCCTAAAATTAATCTCTACGGAAACAAACCTCGCACGCGAAAAGAATTATATAAATTATAGAAGTTCTGTTTGCATGTTGGAAATAATTTCATTTTGCCGGAGGGTGCGACTCGTTTCATTAAACGTTAGATATATTATATTGGAAACAATTTGCTAGTTAATAAATAACAGAACAAAAAAAATTAATAAAAGACTACTGTAATAAGATAGCTCTGATTTTCAGCAATTTCAATGAAATGAGAACAGCACAAAATTAGATAAAGTCACTTCTCTAATTCTTCTAACGTAAACATAACATCATTCGGAGTATAAAACTTTTGAATATGAAACTTGTACTTTTCATTCCCTTAAAATGAATAAAATTGAAATATCGGAGCGTTCGATTTTTAACTAGAACGAACGACGATTCACGTTTCGAATCTTAGCCAATGAAAGAAAAATAATTTTCAATCTTCAAAGACGCACTAGATTCGTGACCAATTAATATACCCATTCAAAAGTAGCAAACCTTCTACAAACCTCTTCAATATAAAACTCACATTTTTCTCCCAGTTCCGACGAAATGCGACTGAAATATTGAAACGACGAATCTCCCCGATTATCAACCATAAGGAACGTCGGTCCATACATTTTGTCAAATATTGACCGCTTTCTCTCTCCACTCGATGCCGCCGCAAGAAAAATCACTTTCAATTTTCTTGATCGGCTCCGTGGGGGGCTATTAATGGCCCCTCCCGTCGCCCCGTGAAGGATCGAGAGGAACGTGACGCGATTGTAAAATCATATGTGACGAAAAAACAGGTCACGAATACCGAATGGCCGCGTGTCAGCTGCGTGGTGACCCATATTTCCCGGCGTGGAACGTAAGCCAAGTCCAGGCTTATGGGCACCACGTGTGCATCGATGCACCGCTAGGTCTGCGAGCGACCAACCAAACGGAGATTCAATTCTGTTCACCCCGCTAGGTTTTCGCTACTACGGAGAATTAATAGACGTCTCTCTCTCTCTCTTTCTCTCTCTTTATCATCCTCTGATCGTCGATGGTAGGAAACGTACATACGTTTCCTTGAACGGAGGCACTGCGTGCGAGTTCTCAAATAGAGATGGGATCGAATACCTCACAAGTAGTTTCGAAACTCTTAAGACGGGATTTTGCAATCTTACTGTTCTGTTTCTGCTTCTGCATTCTGTCCCTGCTCTTTTATACGCGATCTCTAAATGTTACAATTCACTCGATTATGTGTTCTTAACAGTGACACTGTTAGCACATATTCGTGTACGTTATATTGTATATTCAATATGCGCTGTATAATAGTACAATTTCCTGTATTTTTATAATTTCTCCAACTATACTATAACGTTACAAGTTTGCCATTCTTTATTTGTTGTCTGTCCTTCTTTTTTCATGTTGCATTTTAGTAAAATTATTGACCTGTATCAAATCTGTACATTAAACTTGATGAAATGCATTCCATACAGTGTATACTTGTTCATTGAACCAACATAAAGTGTACATATTGAACGTGAACTCATTGAAACGTCACTTTTGAGTAACGAGACATTCGAAATTTGTATAAAATATATACATTGTACATATTTTTGAACTTTTACATTGAACTATAATGAAATGTATACATTGTATATGTTAAACCTGCATATTGAACTACATTTTATACATTGTACATTGAGCCACAATGAAATGTATACGTTGAACTTGAGATGTAATATATATATTGCCACTGAGTTTGTACCTTGAATAATAAATTGTTACATTTCATATTTAACTATAATGAAATGTATATATTGAATTTGTACAGTGAATTTGTACATTGAATTTATATATTGAATTTGTGTGTTGAACTTGTACATTGAATTTGTACACTGAGCTTATATATTATACTTGATGAAGTGAAATTGAATTGCAATGAATCGTATACATATTGTATACTAAAAATTTGTAAAAATTATATACATTGCGTATCAGTACATTGAACTTGATATAATATATCATATACAATGTATACATTATGTATAATAAACTTGTACTTTGAATTACACATAATATACTGAACCAAATATGTATAATGTATTATACACAATGTATGCATTATGTACAATGAACTTGTACTTTATACTAAAATGAAACGTACATATTGTATACTGTGCTACTATGAAATGTACACATTGAACTTCACGTAATTGCGTACATTGAACTTGTACTTTGAATTACAGACAATACACTGAATCAAAACCGAAATATATTAAATCTGACTTGTACAAGCGGTACTCGTGTAAAACATTTTTATTTTCGAGCGCAACCAACGAAACGAAACTTGAATAATCGAGCTTGAAACTCGTATTCGTCGAGCATTGGACTCAATCCCATCCCTAGTTCTCAATACCTGCCAAGCGAGTCTCTCTCTAAATCAACGTTTCGCCGTTTCACCTCGTAAAATTAAGGAAAATCCTTGATCTACGAGCCATACGTTCCTCGATTCTTGATCTATGGCATTGCCTCGGACTTTTGTGCATCCCACTTCGCATTGTCCTGCTTCAATGGATTTGATTTCTATCCTGCCCCTGCCCACTACCGTTCGTTGAAATCGCCGGTTCCATTCTTAGCGTTCGTCCGCGTATAGAAATGTCTCGTAAGTTGAACTGCGTTCGTATTATACGAACCTCCACCCACCTCCCTCCCACCACCCATCTCCCACTCACTTGGGCAGAGATACGTATTGCGGACGAAGAAAGTCCCCGTTGCTGAAATTGCCAGTTTATCTTGCGGCCTGACGCAACGTTGCCCTGTCCCGTTGCGTTTTACATCAACGGAGATTTGTATACGTTCGATTGTGGACCGATCCAATGCGAATGCAATGGCACGCGGTGCGGGGCGATCGTAAAAACTTGAGATTGCCCCGTACCGAAGCGAGCCGGCTGCGGTTTCCTTTTTCTAACGTGATGGCGGACCGTTGCTTAAAACTACTTTTGTTATATCGGTGCCCCACAGTTTAATCGATTTCGTCGTTCAACGGGGCCGCAGACAGATTAAGAAAGCCGTGGCAAATAGGAAAATGCTATTCTATGAAGAATATAGTAGTATAAATATATAATAGAATAGAATAGAATATAGTGTATAATAGTATATAATAAAATGTAAAAGAAAGATAATAGAAATTTGTTATTGTAATATATTACGATTATATTATATAACAATATATATATTTAAAAAGGAAAAGATGATATGAAAAATGGAAGAACCAGAACTTGTATCACTATATTTGTAGGTTTCATGTATTTTGTAAACTTTCTAGATGATCTCTAATTTAATTGAAATCGTTGAAAGATAATTCGTAGATCAACCAAATTTCTATTACGATTTTTTGAAGGAATGATATTTTCTTTCTTAGTCTTCGTTGATTTCGCATTTTAATTTTGTTGCCAGTTAATTTATGTGTCTATAGTAAATTAAAAGTTGCATACAATATAAAATTTATATACATACATAGTTGTGGATTTTTATACATAATGTACACAAATGAGAGTGCACATACGATAAAATATCAACAATAATATTATATTATTAGTACCTCTTCAAGTTAGACTCCATCTCTTTAGTCTGAAAATGTATAAAAATTTACTAGACTACTAATTCTTGATTACTAACTCATTTACTCTTTCAATCCTCGGAAATTAGGTTTCATTTTGCTTTCTCATAATTCTTATCACCATTAGCATTTTAACACCCGCAAATGCTCTTCGGTAACATTTAACATTCAAAGATACGTAATTAATTATTTAGAAATGAAACTTGTCTGCAATTTTATCGCGTCAATTTACCAGCGAAAGTGACATTTCACTTTATAATTTATCTTATAACGCGCAATTAACTTTACAAGTACCATAAACAACGATAAAGTTAAGAGTCAAAACTGTCTCTAAGAGTGTGTTTCACTTTCGCTTACAAGAACGTAACCGTACACTGATTATAAAACGAAAATCCCCAAAGTTCGGAGCTGCCATAATCCGCGGCCATGTTGCGACAACATAATTACTAATGAATACATAATGAGGAAACCGAAGGAAAGCAACATCGAACAAGTTCGAGTTTCAGTTTCCGCGCCACGTTGTTACACATTCAAATCCGCTATGTAAAATTGAAAACGAAGCAGTTCACGCTAATTAATTAATTAGTGCTCTCAGTCTTTTCACGACCAGTGACATTTCTCTCTCTCTCTCTCTGTCTCTTCTTTTCTTCTTATTTTTATTTGGCAGAGAGTTGAAAATTAATAAGGAAAGATTAATTCGTTTTAACTTTTACGTGAAAATATGACGTAAATATTGAGATACCTTTTCAATTCTACGCGAAACGCGTCAAATTGAGTAATTATTTAAAAAATGGTTGATTGTTTAGAACTTTTTATTCGTACAAGATAACGATTCGGATGTACAGTGAATAATATTTTTAAAACTACGTTAGAGTATGGTAAGAATTATTGCAAATTAATATTATCTGAACTCCTGTGTGAGAGATTGAAAATTAATGGAATAACAATATCGTATGCGGACCACTGTGATATTTTAATATAGTATTCATTGAAAATATTTTACATCGTGAAATTTTCAGATCGATGCAAAATCTGAATCTGAATTATTTGCAGCGTGCATAATAGCGAGTGATGATATGAAAAGAAAAATGAGAATAATATAAAAACCTCAGTGATATAAATGTTAAAATTGCTTAACAATGTAAATTTCATGTTAATGTAATGTAATGTAATGTTAATGTAAATTTAACGATACTCCAGAGAATTGTAAATATCATTTTATGTAAATAATCAGGAATATCGACAATTTATATGGTAACTCAATTTTACCAGTTAATCTTCCATCTTGTTGAATCTGTCCGAGCTTGAAAAGTGTCCACGCTTAATTAAAAAGTGTTTAATTGACGATCAAGGAATGAAAGTTATATCAGAGAAATTATTAGAGTGCAAGTAAATAAGAAAAGATTGACGCAAAATTTCATTTGAATGTTGCAAGTAAAATAATTTCGTATCTCTTCGTTTCTCATATTTAACTCGGACAATCGATTTTCAACATCTGACAACTTTAACCTCGTTTACTTTGAGTATCCTTTCGTATCAAAACGTTCTTAAAATGTGAGCCAGAATGAAACGAACAAATAAAGGAATCAAATTAAAATTGAACAAATGAGCAAGTAACAAAAAATAAATCAGTAGTATGAAAAATAAATAAGTGAATGACAAAATTGATGACTTTGATGAACAGTAAGTAAGTAAGCGAATAAAATTAAAATTAAACAAACAAGTACAAATAAAAATTCACCGTTGCAAAAAAAAAAAGTGACCAGTACTAAAACTTCTGGAAAAACAATTACAAAATTGGTCATACTTGCCTACTTTGATAATCCTGTTAACTGTTGTCTGAAACGCTTACAAACGCGTGCAAACGGTCGCATGCAAACCGACACCGTATAACGTGACTTCGACCACTAGCCTTATTCCCACAACGTGTTCGCGTTTTCCATTGGCGATATCCCGCGATCGTAACGATCGGCAACGATAATAATGACATTTATACCGTCGCGCGGCGTACATCGATGACGGTGACGATAATAAAGCTGTGCCACAATTCCGCTCTCGAATCGGGAATCATCGTGCCGTCGGAACTTGGAGAGAAAGAGATAAAGGGAGGCCTGGCAGAGCAATAATAAACGATGCCCCATTGCCGCTGCTTTATTGAAAATCCAGTTTCCCGCTTAAACGACCACGAATGCGCGTGTCACGACTTCCGTCGAATTTTTTCTTAACGCAGGTGTGACTGTGTGAAACGTGCGAAACCGATTCTTTCTTCTTCATCTTGCGTCCGCTGCGACAGTTCCTTTTTCTCCTGCTTTTCTTTCTTTTCTTATTTTAATTCACGAGAGTAGCACCGTGTTTAAAATGACATTATTCCCCGTGGGGGAAAGAGGTATTTCAGTGTGTGTTTTTATCGCGCGTTCGTACGACAGGGATTATCGAAGATAGGGAAATACGAGTAACCTCGCGAAGGTGGTTAAATTATAAACGAGTCGCCGGAGCGATGAACGCGATAGTCTCGCAGGTTTTTTTTTTTTTTTATTAGAGCTCCGTTGGAAATATTGAAAGGGGTATTATCTTTCGAACTTAATAAGATTAACCTTTGGACGGTGGGTAGAGCTTCGTACTCGTTGGATTACACTTGATTCGATGGTATATTTCTTTCTCTATGATACGCAGGTGTATTTGGAAGCAGGTTTTTATATTGGATTTTTCATTCGTTGGGGATTCTATTGAGCATCGTGGGGAAAATATTTACAAATATTTTCATTCTGTCTTTGCCTAGAATCTTGATCTCGAAATATGGAAATTTCATTTTTATATCGAATATTTTAAATTTTCAAGCTGTTTCAGTATCACCAGGTTATTACAAAAGAATATTTACAAATAATATTCTATTTTTTGCAACTATTTTACAATTGCACAATTACTCTCGTTCTACGTACAAATTTTTCTCTTAGAATAATAATAATAATTCAAGGGATAACAAATTTAAAAGTATTGCTATATTTTTACCAATTTATTTAATTATTTAAGAGTATAATAATTCAATAATTCACGTATAAACGATCATTATTTATTTATTGTACAATTACTATTAATAATAATAACGTAGTACTATACAATATTTATTTATTGTATAGTTGTATTTCTATGTTTAAACGATCATTATTATCCAAAGTTAGATTCTCATGCAATTTTTAAGAAAATCTAGATATTACTTTTTCAATTTAATCGTTTATAAACAAAGAACATGTGATTTTTTCTTACTCTTAATAAATGAAAAATTTTGTGCCAATTTAATTCACGAAATACGTTATCATTCGTATAGTTATAACACATATTGACACTTTAGGAACAAATTACTTATTAAAGAACGTTTAGAATGCAACAATCGAGTTAAAGGCGCCACAAGTGAAATGCAGATCTGAGCATGTTCAAAAATTTGAGACTGGAATAAATTTGAACTGGAAGAGAGTTGAATCACTCATCGATGAAACGAACAAAATTGTTTCAGCGACATTGGAAATATTAAAACCAGTTGAAAATTCTGTCCAATTGGATTTTCCTTCCTCCATAAAGGAGCCGAAGCTTCCGTTACCTCGGCCGATCGCGTCTGAGGCTAATGTTCGCGATAAATTTTTATACAGGCAGACAGCTAATAGAAAATTCAATAACGTTTCGATGCGCGATTCTATATCGACCGTGCTGCGAGTCTCTTCATATAAATATGACAATAAATAGCACGGGGGGATCGTTGAAAACGCACGTCGCTATATTTCATCTCCGTTCCACGTTCCTCCATTTATTTCCGTGTCGACATGACTGAACCATATCAGAAAGTGATATAGACACGAACGCGGTGGACTGCTAGAATAGAAGCTGTTACGTTTCGAGTAATAATTTAGTGGGATATCTTGTCTAGAAACTCACTCTCTCTCTCTCTCTCTCTGTCTGTTTGTCTGTCTGTCTGAGAATCTAGTAAAGAATGTTCAACGAAGGTCATTTGTATATCAAAGTGATTTATGCTCGTTTGCCGAGGGGAAATGTTTCGCGCATCAATAGCGGAAAGTGGAACAACCCTTGGCAATTTGTAAACAACGCGCTCGCCGAGTGTCAGTATTCATTTTCACACGGGCGTTTAAATTGTTAGCGTATAAATAGCGATGTTCGATGTTTAACAGCGAAAGCACCAACGATTAAAATTTCAATCGGCGACGATATCGAAGTAAAAAGGAGAAAATAGAAAAAATTCTATAGCACAACGTAGAGTTTTTACAGCAAGCTTTTCGATAAAAATTGTAATCTTTAAAAAAAAATTGTAAATCTTTAAAAAAAACTTTGAAAGAAATGTAAAACTGATTCAAGTACGGTCTATATTTTAACAAATATCAACTCTGAAAGTACAAACTTTGAAAATTAATTGGAATACATTGTTTGTCTATTAGAGAGCCGATATCTCTCGAATTATACTCGAAGAGTCTAGTAACAAACATCAACTCGAAAACTATTAACTTTCGACAATTATAAAATTAATTCGAATGTACTAATTTACTAGAGAACTAATATTTCAAACGATCGAAGAGTGTATAACAAACATCGACTTGAAAACTGCAGATAAAATTATTCAAACGTACCAATTTATCGAAGAACAAATAATATATATAACAAACATTAATTTTGGAAATTAGAAAATTTCAGCAATCATAAAATCACTCGAACGTGCTAATTTACCAAAGAACAAACAGCTTAAATGTTCGAAGAATTTATAGCGAAACGTCAACTCGAGAACCGCAAAGTTGCAACAATTATGAAACTAGTTCGAAAAATATACAAGAAACATCAACTCAAAAACTACGAACTTTCAACAATTATAAAATTATTCCGAACATACTAATTTATCAAAGAACCAACAGTTTCAATACTCGAAGAGTATTAACAAACATCAACAAACATCAACAAACATATTAACAAACATCAATTCTGAAAATTACAAAAAGTTTCAGCAATTATAAAATCATTCGAACGTGCTGATTTATCAAAGAGCCAACAGCTTGAATGAAGAATTTACGGCAAACGTCAACTCGAGAACTGTAAACTTTTCACAATTATGAAACATTCGACGATCGTAAAGTTAATTCGAGCGTACTGATTCATCAGTGTGTCGAACGGTCGAAGGGCGTGTATAAAATCGAGGCGATGCCGAGTTCGAGTCACGAAAACCGGAGAACGAAGGCGGCCGGCAAAATAAAGTTTTGTCAATTTCCTGCTGATTTCCTAATAGCCGGGAGATTCCGGGCGCGATGCGATGGTGTCGGCGGTGGAACACGAGGGGGAAAGGATGACGAGGTTCGGACTAATTCACGAGAATGGGCCACTGTGTGTGCCCACCGGAACCTCCGACCAGCGAGGATAGACCGATCAAACCGATTGTAATCAGACCACCCTTCGTTCCCAACGCCCCCGACGCCTACCTCTCGCCCTCTCTATACTCCATACTTTCCTCTGGCGAAATACTCGGTTCGTAGTAACTGAGGTCCGGGCCTCTCCTCTTGGTCGTAACTCGATTTTCGACTACTCGTCTTGACCCACCCGGAATGGTTGCCGAACAACCCGCGGGAGGCGATGAAACGAGTGAAACGCCAGGCGAGTAACAAAAGGAGGGACAAAGAGGAACGCTTATCGCGGCGTGGTTCTTCGATTTTTCCACGGGGTCTGTGTATTTCTTCGATCTTGAGAAACGGGGGAGGAAATGGGAGAAACATTGTCTTCGTTTGTAGACAAACTACGGGTGTTTTGAAATTTATCGAACATATTGCCGAACAAATTGAATTAAATGATCGAGCAGAAATGAATATTTTTTCTTTTGCGAAATTCAATTCGAAGCAAACTGGAGCAAGTGAAGAGATTAAATGCATAAAATATCGGTTATACGTCTGTAAAAAATAAAATTGTTTTGTCACGAATCCATTTTACACGTACATAGGTATGATAGAGTATGGTAATGTATGATGAATCTCGTGATAACTTTGGCTACTTCTGTTCTGTTCTATTCCACACGTTTGTTGATTTGTAAACATTATTTGTAGAACGACAAATTCAAATTATCATGTGAAAAACGCGTCTCTTTGAGTTTCAGCAAACAGTTCGCAGTATTCTTTAACTTTTAGATAAAACAAACATCTTCGTGCATTTTTCAGAAAAATAAAATTCGTTAAAACTTCAATAGCGTGGAAAGTAACATCATCGACAAAATATTTGTCCACCAGAAGAGATCGTCGCATCTTTTGAATTTTTAACATACTCTAAATTCTTACTTTGCCTCTATGAAAGATTGATGTCGATCAATACTTTATTTCCAAGCATCGAAAGCAATTGCGCCAATTTTATATTTTTATTTATATTTCCCCTTACGAAAGATCGATCGATCGACGTTCCATTTCTAAGCATCAGATCAAGAAATCGAAACCTTGTTTTTCTAGTAAACGCTAGAAAAATCACCCCGGAGGGGCGAAATTTGGACGTCTTACCGTGCAATGTCGTTAGGATCGTCCACCCTGTCCGTCAGCCCTACTCGCGTATGCAGATCGATAGCCAATTTAACCGCAAAAGGGCTCCTCTCGTTCGGATCCTCTCGCTGGACGAAACGACGGAATCGAATCGGGCTAACCAACCGGATGATCGAATTGCCCTCTCTCTGATCGAATTGAAATTCGTAAGTTGAAGTTGTACCGGCTGGCCGGTAAAGGTCCTGCCGCGGCGGCGGCGGCGGCAAGGGGTAGGGAAAAAAAATGCAAATGGGGTCAACAAACCGGGCACGTCAATAGTAGAAAACGGGGAATGTACCTTAAAACTGTGGAGCAAAGTGGAGCAATTAGGGATAGAGTAAACGAACCAGATTTCGCGGCGGCGAAATGCATATTCAGCGAACTCCCGGGGAACAACCGGGCGCGCCGCTGTACTAAATCGACGGTTTTACCGCGTCCTTTCCTGCTTGGTCGCGCAAATATTATTTATTGCCCTGCGAGATTTCCATAGCTTCACATTAAAGATTCCCATAACTCGTCGAACAGAGGAAAAGTGCAGTTTTCAATTTCGTCTGAGTCAGCGCCGGTCGTCTTCGACCCGACATGCGTGTGCACATCTCTGCAACACGCGTATCTCAGCGTTGTTACGCTGTTATGCTGACTCCTCTTTGAATCATGTTGTTGATAATGTACACACAGAAAGAGAGAGAGAGAGAGAGAAATTCTTAGTTGCATCTTCAGTAGTACAAGTGCTGAATCTGCATTGGTAGAATAAGTAAAAAACTTGGATGTTTGACTTTGTTGGAGATGATTGAAAGGAAATTCAGTTTACAGTGTGCCTGCAATACTTGTAATAAACAATTAAATTTAACCGAGTGAGTCGAACAATTAAAAGTTGAGAAAGTGAGTCGTTTCATAAAATTGAAGAGTCGAATATATTTTAATATTTGTTAATAATGTTGGGACTAAATTATGTATCTTCTTGATAGTAGCACATATCTTAAGTCTACAATAAATTTTCGTAAAGTACAAAGTGCTTCATTGTAATAAAAGTATTTATAAAGTTGTACTCCTTTGTTACAAAAATTTAATGTAAATGACTCTTCTAGGTATCCTTTTTTTTGAGATCTAGAACATTATACAACTACACATGAATCTCCAGATCCATATTTAAATTCTTATTCACTGAGATCGCAATCATGATCAGTACCACTGTTTGTCTACATTTATAAACAATGAAATACAGGAACTTGTCTCTCACTTTTTCCAGCAATTTAACAATTTTGACAATACCAGAAATTCTTTTTACAATGTTTAGAATGTTTAGAATACAAAAGTGACAATAAAACCAAGTGATATATACATATTTGAAAAAACTGCACGACTTGTACCCCAGTACGATTCGTCTCACTGAAAGACCCAGAAGCAACTGTTCCGACTAGGAAACGAAGACGACTTTTTTGCCATAAAATTTTATCGATATGCAAACATTTGAATCGATACAAAACAAATTACAGGCGCGATCGCTCAGTACCAGACAACGCTACTCCTACTCGAGGTACGCCCCTTCACGAATCACGTGACCCAAATTAACCAATCGCTAATTTTCGTTGCATTAGCGTTGCACTTGATGAGACCCGATTTTTTGGATTACCCCCGCTAAATTCACTATCAGTGATAATATTGTAAGACAATAAAGAAAAAGTGCATGGATAACAATTTATCAGGAATCAATTTCGTATTTCTTAAATTCGATAAATTCAATCAAAGGAACATATTTGTCTATGATATTAATTGTTGCATGGGTTTCGATTTGCAGTGGAAAGCGGTGTTATTGGGGAAAGTACGTGCTTTGGCTTATTGTTTATTCACTCGCTCTTCTTTTTTTATGATGTTTGTCGTCGAATTTCAATTTAGCCGAATAAGCTTATTCACTGCTTTCTCAGTTGTACAAATATAGCCCGAGAGCGTTCGCTCGTTTCAAGATTGAAAAATTATTCCCACGGTGTTTTTCAATATTAGTAGTTTCCATCTCCCGATAGAGAAAGTATTTTATGGGCCATAGACGAAGTACAAATTTGCCGAGGGAGTAACGCAGTTGGTTGAAGCAACAATTATTCTTTCGAGGGTGAGATGAGCGAATTTAAATGGTACTGTAGAGTTTCAAATGCGATCATTTTCATCGTTTCTTACATTTTTCCACCTCGTTATTTTAATATTCATTACTCCAATATCCGTTTGATTTATTATTACGTAAAATTTATTAAGGTAAATTTATACGACGTACCAATATATTGAATTGAATTATTATGTATTGTAGTATTATATACAAGATCCATTTTAGTTTCCGTTTGATTTTTCATACTTTTGTTAAAATATTGTACGTACTAGAAAATTTTTTACTATAATAAAATTACTAGTAGTATCATTTATTTATTACTATTTACTGTTATTATTATTATTATTATATATTATTACTATTTACTATGAATGTTACAATAAATGTTACTATCAATTATTACTACTGTAAATAATATTTGCAAAGATATTTCCGCTCCAATTACCATACATTGAAATAATAATTTATCCCGAGATGTTCGAAAAATGGTGCGAATTTTGTTCACAAGTAATCACCACATGGAAAGTTCCAATTTCCGCAGGTGTATCAACTGCCGGCCTCTCTTTTTCAACTCTTTTGCACTAACTGCAATCCTTTTTCTATTTTATCAAATCTATTATCTCAAATGTCGAGCAAGAATTCTTCCTCGAAAACAATTTTATCGATCGGGTGCGTCTTAAATATTTCTGTCGGTACACCTTTCGGTTTGCTTAACAAACCGCGTTTCTCCACAAAGCAAACATCCCTCGATGCTTCGACGGAGAGATACTCCTCGGTATTTTTACGCGCAGTCCACGTTCACTCTCCACCTCTCCCCCATACCTCTCTCCGCCGTGATTTTCGGCTCCAATTGAATTTTCTTGCCTTCGAAATGCGAAACCACGGCGCGCTCACCGAGGACGCGGGTTCTTTAGCGGGTTTGCATAACAAAGCAAGAACAGCCGGGGCGCATTATTAGAATACACGGGATTTTATCTAATGTATCTAGCTGGGGCTGGCCGCACCGCTAAATTACTCCTGCAATTTTAATGGAAACAATGGAAAGCATGCTTACTCTCCCGTCCAATTTCGTGCTCGCCCGCTGTTCCACCAGCGGTCTACAAACGCAAAGACCGCCGCGAATATTTAAAGACTAAACAATACTTTGCTTCTGATTTCCTAATTTAAAGTTGTTTGCCGCCGCTGCCGAGCGAGTTTCGTCCGCGAATTAATTTTCGGCGATCGCCCGCCCGCCCGACTGTCGCGGTTTCCACTACGGCAGCGTTACCTATTTACCCGATGAATTTTGTACATCTGCATTAAACGCGAGATTAAAGGTGTATGCGCTGACGGTTGGGCGAACTAATTCGTTAGATAGCCGTGAAGAAATTTCATGTTTAATTAGAATTGGTGAAATTCGTCGATTGTTTGTTCGTCAGTTTGATGATTTTCTTTTTTTTTTTTGGTAAAATGTCGTATTATTTGGCAGGTACAATGTTACATTCGATACTTTTTTAACGTGTACGTATAGTTTGATAACGAGATATTCCCGTAATATATCGTCGAAGATGCACATGGGCTTTTATAGTTTTGGAACATAACTGTAACGAATCTACGACGTTGATGAAAATTTATTTACATGAAAAGATAGAATTTCCAAGATATTATAGAAATTTAGTCTGTGTGTTGTTAATAAAAAAATTTGCAAATTTAACTGTTCAGTTTTTCAATGTAGATATTAATTTTTTATCATAACGTCAATTTGACAAGGAAGAAATTAAGTGTGAGAAACGAGGATTGTGAAAGCAAAAAGATCTTTATGTATGTCTGCAAAATTTAAAGACCATAAATTGCGCAGAATACGTCGAAAATGTGAAAATATGTAAAATGTTCAAAGTAGATGTCCATAAATTGTGCAAAATTTCTATTTGGCTTCCATTTCTCAAATGCAAAATGCTCGAGAGGAATAAAATATAAAAATGCGTAAAGATGTTCACTTTTTACGATAAATAAATTAAATAAGATTGAAATTTAAATAAATTACGATTCAAAGAAAAAAAATAATTTCAAACATGAAATTGTTTATTTCTGGATTGTCGAGTTGTGTCACCATTTGCAACTTTTTTATTTTTTTCTTTGATAATTTGGGTCTTTTATTCTGTCACGTTCGATTTGTATAATTCGACTGTTTGAATTATTATTGACAAGCGAACTAATCTTGATCAATGGAATTCTGTCTTGGAACGAAATAGAAATTACGTAGTTCTAATTCTGCGATTTATAACTTTATTTTTTTTTTTTTAAATGATACATGTATTATACGTTATGTAGAGAACTATTTCGAAAGCTTTCGTTCGAATCATACGTGTCACGTTCCATCACCGTGTATTTTAATTATCGTACATAACATAAATTGTGATCCATTTAAATTGACAAACGTGCGTCATATTGTAGAAATTCTCTTTGACACGACCGCCGTAAGTAATATAAATGTTCGAAATAAATTCCTTCCGACTGATGCAACGTCGCTTCGAAATATTACTATTTCGTGCATTTTTCGGAAACGTAAAATCACGAACATCGACAGAATACATACAAAAAAATATATATATAAAATATCTAAAGTAAAATAAAGTACTTATTCTAGCACAAGAAACAAACAATTTTCTATGTGGATTTCATTTCCTTTATATAGAATTGCATAAACATCCGGAACATACACTTGTAAACAATAAATTTGAAATTTAATACATAATTTTATTGAATTTGCAGTAATACTTGAACGAACGATAATATTCTCCAAATTTTTAATTTAAAGGATAATTTGTCAAGCGTCGAACTTGTCTCAAATAATTTTCGACGTAAACGTAAAATGAATTGCAATAGTGTTGTGAGATAAATTTTTTCAATTAATTGTTACTATTATTTTTACTATTAATTCGTTGTTTTTTCAATTAATTGTTATTATTATTCGTAATTTTTTCAATTAATTGTTACTATTGTTTTTACTATTAATTCGTTGTTTTTTCAATTAATTGTTACTATTATTTTTACTATTAATTCGTTGTTTTTTCAATTAATTGTTATTATTATTCGTAATTTTTTCAATTAATTGTTACTATTATTTTTACTATTAATTCGTTGTTTTTTCAATTAATTGTTATTATTATTGTTACTATTAATTCGTTGTTTCTATTATGTTGTTACGAGTTCTTTCTAACGATTCCACGTTTGTATCTTTTTCAGAGCATTACCACATATTCGTAGGAGATCTGAGCCCAGAGATCGAGACGCAGACCTTGAGGGAAGCCTTCGCTCCTTTCGGCGAAATCTCGTAAGTCCTCTTAATCTCGCTCATTAAAGGCGACTTACCGTTCTCTTCGTAGTATACGAGTGATAATATAGCGATATAATGCGAGCGTTGATCTTACGCGCATGCAACGTTAATTAATCGGTGCCGCGGGTTCAGAAACCTTTCGCGCAATCAGATATTCCATTCTCTTTATTTTTGTCATTTCACGCGTTCCAACAGCAATTGCAACTATATTCGATAATAAATACAAGCAATGAATTTGTCGTTAACATCTAAGAATTGCTTTGTTGTTGGATGAAAAGTTGACGGAAGAAAAGAGGTCTAAAAAAAATTTCGACATACTTTAATTGATACTTGAAAGATACTTTAACTCGAAGTGGGAAGAAAAAATTTTTAACATACGTGACAATAAATTGAAAAATCTGAAAAGACTTGAAATATTTGAAATACGTCTATGTACTTTAATTCTAGAAATTAATTTTCTGTTACGTGTAATCGGTACAATGTGTCTCTGATTTAACGAGTATAATAAAAAATCGAAATTCGATCTTAATTGATATTCCCAAGATTATGAATTTAAAAGTATCCGCCACAAAAGAAATTTCTACGATTTCAAATTAAAATGAGACACAAGAAGAGATTGTGAAAGTCATTAGATATTCGATGTACACAATATTTCCGACCAGTTGTTTCAAAATTTCCTTCAACTTAAAATTCGCTGTTTCGTGTCAATTTCACATCGCCATTGTCAATTTTGTAAAATTACAAACGAAACGGAGGTAACACTCGCAAATTGTTACGGCGCTATCTTCTATCTGGTATCTACGGTACACTCGAAATGTGTCAACATTCGTAGATAACTTTGTATACAGTGTACAATCAATTCCATTGTTGACGATTGTATTGCCCTTTTCTATTGATTCTAAGAGGAAGGGCCAACAGTTGCAGCTGAACTGATGGAATTCAGTTTTGCAGCGACGTAGGAAGTTGGAAGGGAGATCTGAATATTTCGTTTGATCAGTCGTATAGATTTCAGTGATCCATTGCATCTCTGATCTATTGGTCGTTGGTTTTGACATCTTCGACGAGCCATCGTGCAACGTGTCTTTATTTATTGACACGGATTCCAGAAGGAAAATTGTGAAAATTCTTTTATTGAATCCAATCGGAATGTTTGATGTTAATCCTGCCGAGCCCTCTCGAGCTCTATCGTGTTTTCGCGTTTCACGTGACGCACGCGTTCGTTTATTTTTCTAGATGAAGGCTTTTCTCTGCAACATTTAACTTTTACCGTGACTCTCAGATTCTCCAAATTTCGTTTCAGGATTTGTAATGTTTCGAGAAGATAAAAGGTTTGCCTAACCGTCTACACAGTGTTTCAAAGATACACTCTGGCGGGAGAAATATACAGCAGGATTAAAAGATCATTTCGTGAAATGAAATTTGTGGAATACAGAGAAATGGTAGTACGTGTGACAGGGAAAAGTTTTTACTGCAACAAAGAGCACAATTTCCCATCGAAAACTCGTTCAACTCTTTGAAAATACGTCGTTATAAACGTGTGAATTTACTCTGAGGAGTTTGTGGTCATTTTGACCATTTTAAGAATTTAACGTTCACATTGTAACGTGCGTATTGTAATGACTTAAAATTAAAATATTTGAAGCCATTAAACTTTTACATAAACGTAACAGAATCCACGTTTTATTAGTTCTTGGCGAAACTAGTCAGTTACTAATGAAAATTTTGATAACAAAACAGTTGAGCATCCTCGTATGAAACACGTTGACAGATTTATCGAGAAAAATAAAATTAGAAAATAAATATGCACTAGGAAAAATATAATAATAATAACTACAATAACCCTAAAAGATAAAATATTCAGCAAAAGAAAAATCTATGTTTAGTTTACACAGGGTAGATATACAAAATTCTTTCTCCCTTCAATTGTTAGAACAACTTGAAAAGTTAGAATATTCAGCAGAAGGTTCCCGAGTACAATTGTAAAACAGGCACACGTCGGCAAAGGTACGATAATAATTAGAAAAGGAATGACTATAAAGACTAAAATATTCAACGAAAGAGTGCAGAGGCGAGGTTGAAATAATCTACAATTATAAAACACGCGTTATTACGTGTAAAAATATAATAACGATTCATAATCGTATTTCTCCCTTAGAATAACTTCAAAAGCTGAAATATTCAACGGAAGAAAAATTCAATGTGAAAAATCTGCTCCTTGGTGGAAGAGAGCCAGGTAGAGAGAAAAAAAAAGGAACAGATCGTTTAAATCAAATCGCTGTTCCAAGGTTAATTGAGAAAAAGTGAAGCTGCACCGCTCTCCGAATGAAAAGAGGAAGACAAAAACAGGAATGAATGGATAAAAGATGTACAGAAAAAAAGAGAGAGAGAGAGAGAGAGAGAGAGAGAGAGAGAGAGAGAAAGCGTTATTACGGTGCAACGTCCGTAAGAAAAACACGTGCTGCGTAATTTATTGGGAGATATTCAACGTGGGTTAGGCTCGACGACGTAAAACCGTGATTTCGCCTTTTTTTTTCTTCTATTTCTTTTCTTTCTTTTTCTCTTTTTCATGCGTGAACCCGATCGATACGCGCCTGTCATTTCGATGTTAAAATATCAGCAAATGGCTAATATCATTTACGACTCAGGCACGGAGTCCCACGTCGCCGGCGAAATATAATATTTCATGCAGGCGCGATAACAAAATACACACTTCGGCAAATGTGATTTTACGACTGAAAGCGCAGTGAATATTTAAACAGCCACGTGCGTACGAGGAGAAAAAAAGACACACACATACACATATATATACATATATGTCGCGTCGCTACGTTAAATTAAAAATACGCGTGACATCGATGCCTGCGAAAATTTATGCTTTACATATGCAACTGCATACGATACGTATGTATGTATATTGTTTTTCCTTCTTTTTCATCTCTCTCTCTCTCTCGAACGCTTTCTGTTCTTTTTTTCCCTCCCGTTGCATTCGACCAATGACCCGCGTCGTATTTTTTAAACGTGCACCACAAATACGAACAATCGTTTCGTTATCGTTAAACAATGTCGCTCGCGAACTTTTGAATTTTCGTCGCTGCTTTGCAATTTAATGGGAACGATGAATGTTTGAATCGCTTGGAATTTCTAAGGTGTTTCTAATGAGCTGCTTCGGTTGGTTTGATTACTTATTTCACCATCATTTTCGATATTTAATTACTTTTAAATTGAATCCCTTATTTGTTTAGAACTCTTCAGAACAAATAAATTCTCGTTCAAAAATTTAGAGGGTGTTAAAATTGTTAAAAGTGTTTCGAATACTTCTTCAAGTGAGTAAACATTTTTATAATATTGAAACTGTTATTAATTAGACTTCAAATATCATCGTTGAATATAGGATTGTAGGACTAAAGAATTACTAAAGAAATTGATGTCAAAGCTAAAGCACTTTACTAATTACCATTAAAATACTAAATTGGGAATGTAATATCTCTAGGTAAAGTATCTGTAATTACTATAATTTGGTAAAATAAATTTAGAATGAAATTTGATTCTGTCTTTGTGATTAGCAATTGTTCTAAATTTATGTCATTTAACTCTAAGTTGTTCCCAATACCAGTCAAACGAAAATTATAATTACAGCCTTATATTCTTCACATAAAAAGTAAAGTTTTTGAACGAAAGTGAACGAGAGTGTTTCGTAGAAATTTGGATTTTTGATTTCAACTTATAAATGGAGAAACAGCATGACTGACACGTATTATTTAATTTTTAAAACCACAATGATTATCATTTTTATATGATTCTAATCCTCTCTTTCGATCCTGTTTGCTTCTTTAAAATTATTTAACAATAAAAAAATGACAAAAGCGTTCCTGATTTAATTATTCGTTTTTAATAATTTACAGTTTTTGTTATTAGTTTGAAATCGATTAATTATTGAAAAAATTTATATCGAGTAGATATTTCACTAATAAAATGATTACACATCGAGGACTGCAACGTGTAAATTATTAAAATTAATATACACGAGTATTTAACGACCAATGCATAAATATTACAAATACGATTTCATCTGGACGAATGAAATAAAATGCATTAAAATTAATTCAATATTTTATACCGAAAAGTCTTTATTACTCGTTTCCATACGTTCGCATACACGTGCAAATTGAAAATTAAGCACAAGCAAAGCGAATATGAAACAATAATAGTGATAATATAATTATAAGGGGAAAATCGGAATTAATAATTCGGCGATTCAATTTGCTTTATTAAATTACGAGATTGAATTTAATTTACTTTATTAAAGGAAGAAAAAATGGGAACACAGAGGAGCTAGGAAACACAAGCTCGAGTTTTAATTACTAGACTACGGATTTTCATGCAAATTCGTATTTTTGGAAATGTAATTAAAAAAGGGGAAAAAAAAGAGAGAAGAAGAAAAACGTACAATCCCGGTAGAAAATTATTTTACGTGGCAAATATCATCGAAAGCGTCGTTTTCAGTCCGTGCGATCTCACGTCTCTAAATTTCCCATAAATAAATTCGCGCAAGAATTCGCAGTCTATCAATCACAATTATTTAAATGCATATTATCAGTCGTTATTCAAAACTGACTTTCCACGTCAAGGTGAAATTACGACTCCGTGAATCTTAGACGATGTTAGAACTGGTTTACGATCATTACAGCTAATACGGGTAATTAACCTAGATACCTCTAACAACGAGTCGAAGAAAGTTTCAATAACAAAAGAGATTATTGTTTTCGACTTGGCGCGTTTCTCACGAATTCGCATTCGCATTCGCGAAACCCGGGATTTCACCAATATTTCATTAAAAGTTTCGAACGACGACCGAAAGTAACGCTTAAATCTCCAATACGTAATAAATTCTATCGACATATCGATTTATTGATACGATTTATCAAGTAATTATATTTCCGCGAAATTCATCTTTCGATTGTGATTGACCGACTTTTGAAAGCAATCGACGCCCAGAATTATCGTCGTGTTCTTATCGAATTGTAAATTGGACCAGCCACTGGGAATCTAAGTTACCCAGATTATCAGATATTGAAAGATGAACGATTCGAAGAACGATTTACAAAACTGGCGCCAGAATATTTAACAATGAAATGGTAAAATATAAACAATTTATAAGTAATTTGTGTATTTGCATAAGATATTACAACTGTAGCAATAAAAAAAAATGTACAACATTTTTTCGATCGAGTCGAACAAACAGCTGAATTTTCTATTTTTCTGGATTTCTGTGCCAAGGTTGCGCGAGTAAATTTCACGTGTCCAAACATGCAGTATTGCATTATTTGCATTCTATTATCGAAGGCAACCTTTTTCTTCCCTGCAGAGAATTATCAACAAGCTTTCACAAAAACCTCGCACATCCCTTTTTCAGAGGTATTTTAACTCTGAGTTTCTGTTACCCATTATTCACTTTGGATTTATCATTAATATTTCATCTCGCGTTATAAAATTCAAAGAAATCTGCTGAAAATTTCAACCTCGTTCATTTCTAAAAAGTGACAAACTCGGTTGAAAGTCTAACGACGCAATCGTCGAAAATTCATCGTGAAACAACGACAGAGAAGGGGCTGCAATTTTATCGTCTACAAGTGACAAAATTTTGGGCAAGTTCTTCCAATACGAAAAGATCTCAAACGAAATAAAAATCCTAGAAATCGCAAGAAGATTCTGTTCCATCTTATTTTTACGAAATAAAAGTTAGAAATATTTCGGTCGTGGCTGTGACAGAATACTTAATTCCACTAGTTGTGGACAACGCCTGATTCGAGATTATCTGTCCAGTTTGATAACCGAGAGGGATTAGCCGTGTGGTAATGCAGCCCGACACAAGGAATAGGCCTAAAGGAAGATAGTTCCTGTGTCTAGGAATTGCTCGTGTATCGTGTCACGGGTTTACGACTCGTCTGTTGCCACTACAGATCCCAGCAATTCGCGTGGACCGCAGGAACACTGACCTCACCATCCGTGAAGTAATTTCTAGACCTCGAATTCTAATTGTCCGTTGTTACCAATTTAACGTCGAACGTGATCAGCAACTAAAGAACACTACCTAAGAAAAGGATGAAAGAACGTTGAGTTTTGACAAAATTTCGAGTTTATCACTTCCTGTGCATTTTGATAGAACGAGAAAGTATGAAGTGACGTTATCGCTATTTATACTTGATAAATATTTATAAAATAAGATCAGATGTTAAAAGATTAAATTAAGATGACTTGTTTCGTTGAACGTGGATCGTATTCGAGGTTCTTCTTTTTTGTTTTAAATACATGACTTACGTGATGATATTGCTCTGTCTGAAGCTTGCTTTGTACTCTTTTGCCCGCCATAGATATGTTGAAAACTGAATCTTCGTTCTCTGACGCACAAACAACTCGAGATTCCCTCTTTCAGTTGCATAAAGTCTTCTATTTCGGGAATTTAATTGCCACAGTTGGACTACTGTATTTAAAATAATTCGTAATCAATCGACCGATATTAATTTGCTATATTAGCTCAGTTACCCTTCCCGCGTGTGTGCTTGTATTTTCGTGATCAAACATTCTTGACCATACACGAATATGTTCAGAGTTTGCAGATGCATCGGCTCGCGCAATTATTGCGATAGAAAATCGTGCGAGTTGCTATTACAAGCATTGTTTATTCTGTTAGATAGAACACATTCGAGCGTCGGTTGTCCAACTGAACAGAAAATTTAAAATACACGAGCCGTTGTTCAGTAAAAATGGAACAAGAAGTAGGACGTTGGGGAAAAAATAGGACAAAAGCGGATGAAGAACTGATCATTTCTTCACTGACAGTTCGTTCAGATCAAACTCGTGCAAACTTCGATCAAATTCGTGCTCGGTCATCATTACGCTAATTATCGTTTAGTACCATTTATCTTTGGTGTCAATTGAACAGTTAAATTAACTAGCTTTTGCATTAGTTGGGTATTGGTTTGGTATTGATTAAAGATTTTTATAAAATAGCCTAAACTATTTATCTGTTTGTTCTGTGTGCTCAAAAAAAGTTATAGAAATAAAGAAATACTGTTTGCACTGTGTACTTTGTACTGTGTACTGTGTAATTTGCACTTTTAATAAAAATATTGACATTAATAAATTATCTTCCAAGTATTCTTGGAAAATGAAATAATTATTAATAAACTTCCATCTCCTGAACGAATTGTTATGCATTCGTGCGAAGTTTAAAACTACACAATGCAAATATCCAAAAGTATTCAGAAATGTGCAGAGCGTTTGTTCGCCTAACAGGGAAACCAAATCTCTATCTGGATTCTGTTTCTTTATTTGCATCCATAAAAAATATAGAATTACACGAAAACTCGTGGCTCATTTATCATCTGAATCTAAAGACAAATTAGCAATTTAGGTCTTTCATTAAGGACCAAATTAAATATTGACTATTCGTAATTAAACAAAACACAATTCCGTATGGAACGAACAAAACTCTGTCAAGAAAACCAAAAAAAAAACAGAAAAAAAGAAAAAAGGAAAAAAACAGCTGGGAGCTTTAAAAGAATTAAAAAAAAAACCTAATCTCATATAATGCACCTATATCTCTGGATACGTGTGTGTTCGATCATGGAATGGGGCTTTTTCATACGCGCAACGGCTTCATCGTAAAAAGAGGAAAGCAGCGAATAAAAAAAAAAGAAAACTGAAAAAAAAATAACAAAAATAGCAGCCGTTTAAATCCTGACATTTGGTGGTACTCTTAACCTTCTGTAATTTAACATCTTGTGGTTATAAATCGACTTTTCATATTTTAAAATCTTTTATTTTGTCTACTTATTGTTTACTACTGTGTTTCACCAGCCAAGTAATTTATTTACAAAGGAAAAAATCATTAGACTGTAGCGGACAATTCAGAATTTGACGTGAATATCGAATAAAATATGGTTTGTCAATTGTTTGATTCATGATCACCAAATTTTGATGAACTTGTCCAATACGAAATAAATATTGGTCGTAACCAAAAAAGAAAACAGGCAATCGTGTGAAAAATTTTGATTAGAAAATACAAACAATCGACACGAAACGAACGATCGATCAGAGATATTGGTTGCAATTACTACAAAATTGTTTTACCATGGACGAAATTTGATGAGTGTTATTTTGAAGAAAGCTTGTGGGCATTTGAATTTCGCCATTTCATCTGCAATAACCCAACAATTGCTAGACTTTTAATTAAAATAAATATAGGCAATTAATTAACCTTCGTCTGTTGCAAATAAACGAAACCCATTAATGTCCAACATTATAACGTTACATTTCTTTCGAGTCAAAGAATTTGTAAATCTCATTAAATCTCACTGTTTAATCAAACTTTCCAGCAATGAAGTAGAGGTTCAGATTAATAATTTTACGAAATTTCAAAAGATCGAAATGTTTAATAATATAATTAGTGACTTGAATTATTTGGTCCCCGAATCTACACTCTACACGCTAAAAATCCAGCGATCGCGGACCTGAAATCTGAAAGTAAGGGTGCCGTTCGCGCCACGACATGGGCGAAACAGCTGAAGACTGTGGTAGGTACAGTTGGTGTCGCTTGGCACGAAGGAAAGACGGCAGAGAAATGGGGCCCTCCGGAAAAATCGATTCAAACTCTCTCCGGCGAGTACCTAAGCCGCGCTTTAAAAAGCTAGTGAAAAATTGCCAGCGGTTTTCCTCTTTCATTTTGTTTTCCCGCGCCTAGCCCCCGTGTCCCCAGCGCCCCTCTCTCTAACCACCGCGGTAGTTCCACACCTTCTCTCTCTCTCTCTCTCACTCTCTCTGCCTCTGCCTCTCCTTGTTGCCAACCCTCTTGCAACCGGTCCTACCGACCGCCTTGCCCTCTTTCCATGCACCTTCCAACCCCGGCCGGTTTCTTTTTCTCTCCCGTTTCCACGCTTGCTTCCACCCTTCCTTGACCGGCCTGTGTGTGTGCCAGAAAACGCTTTTCTTATCCCGCTCACAGTGGCGTGGCAAACACTTCAGATTAATTGTATGCCCTGGCTCGGCGCGGCTGTTGATCGGGTCCCGCGAAATCGGTCGTTAAGAATTCTGGCTCTAAGCTTCCGCTGAATTATTCTCTATCTATCCCGTTTTAACGGGCAGTCGTTATTCTCGCCCGTGGAAATTGATTTTATTATCCTTCCTTGCGTCTTTCGTTGACTTTAATTTGCCTCGCGACATACGCGCTGTTACGTCGAATGTTGTATTTGTCTGTATTGTATTTAAACGTAAATGTGACGTTGAACGCTTGATCGCTAGAGTTAATTGAAGAATTTGGAATATTTGGAGTTTTTTGAATTTAGAATCCAATGAATTTAGAGTTTAGTGATAGCTGCAGATAGAATGTTATTCGTGTATCTCTAAAGAATAAAAGAGAATTTCGATAGAAAATTGTTGATTGTCAAAATGTACAGTATATTTTATCATTGTATCATTGGATGTAAAAATAAATATAAAGAAGGAATACACACGCTTTACGATACTTCAACTAATTCGATTGTTCCACCGTAAACTTTTAAATTGCTAATAAAATCTCTCCGATTACCCTCAATAATTCATTTCATCTTATTTTGTCCTATTTTTTCTTTTATTTTATTTATTTCTGATCTTTTATTTTACTAAATTACTTATTTTATTTTATATGTTTAACCTAACAATTAAATAACGCTTCCGGCGGTCCATAGATGTAAATTTATCTTATTTCATTCTTATCGTCTCTGTTTTATTCATATTATAATTTTTTATACATTTAATTCATTTTGTGCATATATAGTACGTTCAATAATTAAATAGTTAAATAATTAAAATTTCGTTTTTCCAAACGTGTTAGTTACTCTCGACCAAAAAAACTTCCACAGTGCGGACAATTTGAATGTTTCAATCCTTCCGATTTCCTTCGGATTTCATCGGCAGCGTGACAGCGCACGAAACAGCTAGAGGTTAAGAAATACACGCGAGCGCAAATAAGCGCGCGAACGTGACTGGAAAATGGATGATAACGAGGAATCGCGAGCCCACGGTGGACAGGATTGTAAATTAGCCGGGGGAAAAGTCGGCGGAAAGAATGGAGCGGGGAGAGGGGAGAGAGTAGGGAAGTACGGGAGGGGGGCGAGCGAAGCGTTTGTGAAACGTTACGTTGTCGTTTATCGTTTCCGTGAATATCGCTTTTATCGCTCGTCCCACGCTTGTCATCTCGTGAGTTAGGTACGACGTGACCAATTAATAATGTCACGCTTTCGTTCGAGCGAGCGAATTTGACGCAGCTTGAATGTGGACTTTTCTGCACTTTCGCGGAACGTGAAAGCACGAAAGCAAAGCATAAAAATCTGTATCATTACTATATGTTATATTATATTATATTGCACGTTGCATTATATCATGTTACAACTATAATATATTCGTTCGTATTTTCACATCAATCCATATTTTTGAGGATATAAAAAATAGAACTTTAGTCAGATTTATAGAATTTTAATTGTAGAAAGCAGCAGCACATTTTAGATTTTTTTTCATGTTACGAGCAGTTTTAAATTTTGGGTAAAATGCAACAATATATAACTAAGATTTAATCTGTTGCAATATTGTGTTATGAAATTATAATGATATAACGTAACATGCACATAGATTCGAGTCTTTCGTTTCACCTCGTACAAAATTCGGATTCCGCATCGGCCAACCACGATCTAGTTATGATAATTGTTCGTTAATCACGCAATGCGTTTTATTTTTCATTTGATTAAATAATCGATCAAAGCCAGTTTGAATTATCGCACATTTTTTGTAACATGGAATTCATTGGAAGTTTATGAAAAGTATTTCATATTTTCAGCGAAAATAACAAATTTACACGGATTTGTAGGATTTTTAAATTTCTTAACTTTCCAGAAATTAAAAATTATCAAAATTAAAGGGTTAAAACGTGAAATAAAATTTTCTCGCACGCGGCTTTGTTTCTGAAAAAAATTGACTTCAATACCTACAGTGCAGTTTAATTAATTCGTTAATCAGTTAATTTATTCAGAGACAAGGATTATCAGACAAAAGTTCAAATAAACGTAGACTAAACTTGTAATCGATGGCACGATCCGAAAAAGTGATTTTACGCGGGAAAAAATAGGTGTGGGACGTGCAACGAAATTTGTTCAAAAACGGGCCTTTGTTTTCGAAAGAATTGGCTGCAAATATTTACATAGTAAGTGTCAAAGTCAATTTTTCTTCTTTTTTTTTTCCGAAAACAAAGACCTGCGTGGAAAAATGTTGTTGCATATTTTTCATTTACTTGTTCTCATCGCAGAATCTATTTCTGGCGCGGAAAATATATATAAAACGTTCTTGTCATTATTGTAATTATAATCCGAGTAAGTTTCATTCGGTTCGCTGCGCATATTGTAAACAACGGTGTATGAATTTACACGTTCTATGTCAAACGAATGCAAGAACGCATCGTTAATATTTCATAAATCTTGACCAACGGATTAATTACGATGCACGAAACACCGGGGGGAAAAAATATTTTAAACTTGACGCGCTGCTACGCAAATCGGATGTAGGTCATACTTCTTTCTCGTCGCGGTAAATTAAATTAATGGAAAAAGAAAACAACATTGATCGCAACGTTGTTTTTATCTTCACGTGTTCGTTTATTGTTTTAGAAGATGCACAATTAGTCGCAGTTGATCCTTGGTTGTTACGTTTCGCTCGACAAGCACCGCAATTAAGAATTGAAGAAGAAAAATCTGTGCGCTGCGTTTGTAAATATTAACGAGAAGCACGCTAAGTTACATCGAGCTAATTAAAGATAAAAGAAACACAGTTGTGTCTTTTTGAGAAAGAATACACCAACTGTGCGCTCTCTGACACGAACGAAGACGATGCTCTCTTCTTCTACGCGTGTGTGAATTCAGTAGGAACGCCAACGTAAAACACGCCGTAATTTCTATGGACACGGCTTTAAGATACAGCGATAGCTTCCTCGTTTTCTTAAACGAGATAACACGGATTCTTGCGTTGCATTCTTTAGATAAGTCGTTTGAAAGGAAGCAAACGTTTGCTACAATATTCTTTCCACGTTTCGCGAGAGGGCACGAAGTTAAGCCTGCTGTTGAATATTCGATAAATCGTCTCAATTGTCTACGAAGGCATACAGTTTTGTGCAAAAATATTGGAAATACGATGTTGAAGAGATTTTTAACCACTTAATACTTGAAAGCAAAATATCCGAATGTATTCATTCTCTTTTCACTAGTTTCATAGAAAAAGTCTTAGCACTATGTCAGAGGTAATAAAATCGCAACAGATCCTGCGTAACTACTCAGCTCTCAGAGTTAGGTAAGAAGGTGTGCAGTTTAACCGCGTTTCAATTAACACATACATATGTATACATATCCGTCCATTAGACTGAGGCCAGCTCGCAATAGAAACGGCGCGGCAGCAGCATCGTAGCAGGCTAGAACTCGATACTTCCGGCACGGACCGTGTATTTTAGGCAATCCGGTACAGCGTTAGGCTGTTAATATCGCAGCTTGATCTCAGTTGGAGAACCAAAGCTCGCTTTTGGGTTTAAATGGCGGCTAAGTAAGCTCTGGCCCCGCTTTTCTCTCTCTCCATCTCTCTCTCTCTCGCACGGCTTCTCTGGCTCCCTCGTTCTTCACTCTTAACCACCCTTCGCCGTAACGCGCGCCAACTAATACGTATAACTGCGCGTTGCGGTTGCCACCACCACCACCACCACCACCACCACCGATGCATAGACAAACACAGACGGCAAACCTCTTAAATATCATTTTTCTGCCATCTCGAAACGAGTATTTACCAGCAGGCGTATAGTTGTTTGAGCCCCTCTAAGCTCGAAATTCGTCTTGAAATTCGATTTCGTGGTGTTGCACGGGTTGACCAATTACTCGCGAGATTTACACTACAGATTTTTGTGCATTTGCACAAAAGTAAATCGAAGCGCTCTGAAAATATACTATGATTTTTGTTTCCCTCTGGCTCAACTGATATTGTCCAGCCATTGGGCATCGTAATAATTTGGTATTAAATTATTCGATCTTTCTCTCGAATTTTTTGATTGAAATTTAATCAAACGAAATTTCCAGTTACCAAGCAAAAAAGTAAAAGTATTCGTGATCTAACACGTAAGAGTTAATTCTCAACTCGTACTACTGCGTGTTGATTAGAGAGAGATTGTCAAAAAAAGTCACAGATCATTTTGTGGTGTTCAAGCACGTTGCACCAGATTCAAATATTAGCATCGTTTTAGCATCTACATGCTGCAATTAAATAATAACCAAGAAATAAAATAAAATATTTTACGCGTATCCTCTACTTCATTCTCATGTTTTTTTCTAACAACTTTTCAACGAAGCATTTATGAGCTTTCTTGCCACGCGACGAGTAATTTTCATACGCTGGCAGAGTTTCAACGTTAAACACCGCGCGTTTTTAAATTCATTCCCCAAATACTCCAACGTTTCCCCTTTTCCTCCGTTGTCACGTACCGCTCTAACTTACGATACTCATAATACACGAATGGCATAATTAACGTCGGGTTCTTTCGCGTCTCGACGCAGTTTCCTTCTGGCGCGGCGCGGTGGTCAGAGGCAAAACACGTTAAAGTCCGTGCAGAGTCCGTGAATTCCCGCGGAACACGTACGCGTACGTGGAAAACAAACAGACAACGAGGCAAGGAACGCGCGTGATGTCGATACACGGGGTGGCACGGTGGCGCGGCGAGGTCGCGGCGCGAGTATAACGACGTGTCCCTCGGCGGTGCGGGGTGCGGGGCCGGAGGGGGAGGACACGGGTTACTCCTGTGCGAGATTTCGTTATTAATATTTAACTGCGCCGGAAAGATTAAAAAGTTTCCAGGAATTTTAATATAGCCACCCCCGGGGGAGTCGTTTCCGCGCGGAGACCGTTGCCAGATGCGCACACGGCCGAGTTCTCCTCGCCCGCGATGCGAGCGTGTGTAGGTGCACCCGCTGCTCGCCAACACCCGGCCCTCGGATATTTACGCGTGTGCGCGCGTGAACCGCTAAATAGCGATACGAACGTCCAGGAACTGATTGCACGTAATAAAAAGCATCGGGGAGAAACGGAAGGGGCGAGAGCTCGTTCTGTTCGCCGCCTCGTTCGCCGAGGCGAATGTTATTAATTCGGTGTTCTTTTGTTTTTCGTTGCTTCTCGCGACGCGTTTTCCTGAAATTACGGCGCGAGGTAATTGGCGAATTAACACGAGGAACGAGATGGTAGATAATTTTTGATTTTTGTTTTCATTCCGAGGAATGGAAAATTGGAAACTTTGTTGCGAGTTATTCTCTCGATCTGGAAATCAATATTGTAGCGCAGAGCCGGGTTAACTGGCGGCCTGCGGGCCCTTGCCCTTATTTTTCTGAGTTGGCTCAAACGTTACTCCCTCCGCTGCATCGATCCCCACTCTACCACTGGTCCAGTGGAGGGGATAGCTCTAGCGGCGAGGAAAGTGGGGGCAAAGGCCCGCGGGCGGCCAGTGAGCCACCTCTATTGTAGGGTCAGAAACATTTTTCAGTGCTTTCACGTAGTATATTATTGACAATTTGTGACAATTTTCGAGAAGAGAAGTATCCTCGCTTATTCATTCGACATTATAGGATAAAATGAACGATGGCTTTGAGCCAAGTTTCATCGTTGTACGATCTTCTTTTTTCATTAAATTATAATGTTCAGCGTCCGAATATCAGTGAGAATGATAGTGTGTAAGGAAGGATGAAATAATTTTCTGATTTGTTCTTTTTGCTTTGAGAATTGAGCATAGAACGGGAAATTAAATAAAGTGTGTGATATTGTCTTGTAAATTGAAAGTTACGCGATATTTCTTTAAATTTCTATCATTTTCGCGTTTTCCATGCAAACTCCGAAGAAAGATAATTGAAAAATTTACATAAAGGAGGACGAAACGAAGGTCGAATGTTGCGAACAGAGTGGAGAATTAAATAGAATATTGAAGTATTTTGCTCCGTTGTGAAAATTGTGCGATACTCATTTAAATTTCGGTCTTTGTTTTTCAATTTTGGTTTTCTATTTCGTTCTTATTATTTCGAGAATTGAGACTAGAGTGAAGAATTGAACGGAATATCGAATATTTTGTTGTGAGTTGAATGTTATGTGATATTCGATTCTTTCTACAATTAGTTAAAATTACGAAATGAAATAATTGGATAATAAATGTTTGCGATAAATATGCCATAGTGTTTTATATAACAAAATTTATATATTGTATATATATTGTATATTTGTATAATTATCAGGTACGTTCTTCGCGCGAATTTTATACGTATCCTTTCTTCAAACTCCTTCATTTCGTCCGTAAGTATCAAACCCTCCGTAAATCCTCAAAAACTAAGAAACCAATCGAAGCAAGTAAAACTCAGATATCAAAACGTATAAAACCTAAAGCATCAAAATTTTCGTTGTTAGGAAACAGCTGAAAAAAGAAAAAAGAAAAAAAGGAAAAATCACTGGCTTCGATCGCGCGTAAATCAAGCCAGCGCACGTTTCTCTTCATTTCCATCAAAATTTCGATTTTCAAACGATCACCTTTCCATTATCCGCAACAGAACCCGCCGAACGGGCTAACAGAATCGAATTCCAGGAATTAAAAAGTCAATCCGTAGGTTATTTGTAGCGCGAGCAGCAGGATTTTATCGACTCTCGTTATCAATTTCGCAGCAACAGCAGCAGCAGCAGTAGCAACAGCGACGCGTTCCAACTGATCCAACGATCATCAGAGGGACAGATTCGCAGTGTAGGTTCGCTCGTTGTTCGTTAACGCTCGATTGAACAACCTCGTCCCCTGCAGAGCTTGCCACGGGTATATCGTGTCACGAAAGTTCCCCAGCCGATCGCAAGGTCGAATCCGACATCCGGCTACTAAAGTTCTCCTCTCGGTTCGACTGGCGAGATCGTGCATTACGGCTGTCGCCGAAAATGCACCGTCTCTCTCTCTCTCTCTCTCTATCTCTATCTCTCTGTCACTCGACGCGACATCGTTACGAACCGGCAGTTCCCGATGAAACTTTTTCCTTTGACGTTTCTCCTTTTATTGCCATTTGCATCCGACTCGCTCCTCTCGGCTTAGCTTAGGTTATGCTCGTCTTGGTGCTCGTTTGTACGTGGCTAGTTGTTGTTGATAAAGGTAATAATACTTCTCTCGTCGCGAAACGCGGTTTGCTAAGTCTTGCATCGCGAAATCCCTCGTCCTGACGTTTCGAAGATTCGAACAGTGTGAGAAACTTCGTGCGAGAAAGATTTACGTTTATTTGAAGGGGAAATCTTGGTGTGCAACTGTTGAATGCACGAGACAAGAGAGTTTCGGTCACAGGTGTAATGTATAATTCTAGACATGGTTGTTGCAAGGTTTATAACATTAAAAAGTGTATAGTTTGTGGTATTGAAAATTTAAATATTCTTTATAATTTACAATTAATATATATTTAGATATTATCCGGCTAAATTGATTGAATTCATTTATTTGAAGGATTTCTAGATTGCGTGAAATAAAAAAGTTATAGTCGATAAGGATTTATATTATATGATAATTATGATTGCAATTATAATGGAGAATTTTAGACTTTTGAAGACCCATAATTAATAATTAAAAATTACATCAATCTGAAGAATATAATTAGCCATTTGTAATGAGTCACATTATTAAATCGAGCAGTGTCATAAAATACGAGTGAAATATTTGTAATAAAAGTTTATACACTTCTTTCGACACTTGAAGGTTTTCATTCTAATTGTACTCAGCCTGTTTCTTCAAAACAACTTTTAACTCAAAACTGTCGACTGCACGAATTGATTCTCTACTAATATGATTAAAGCGAATACAAAAGAAACGCATTTATAATTTTTTTTACAAAATTTTGACTCTTATAAATTCACGTTTCATATTTGCCAAATATGAATTTATTATCTTACTGAAGTTGAAATAAACCAGTGTTCGCCATTTCTCCATGAATCATTTGTTTCCTGGAAGTTCTGTTGTAAATTCTGTTGTGATGGGTGAATTCATTTGAATGAATATCATTTTGACGCGAATGAATTTCTTACGACATTTTTATTTCGGGTTATTTATTATTTCGTGTTGGTTATTTATTATTTTGTGACTTACGTATTAGGGAAGGTATGCTTGTTTAATGGATCCATAACGGAGAATGAAAAAGTAATGTCACATTCAGAATATTACGTTACATCACCGAAAAATGTATATAGCTTTCAAATAATGGAAGCATGTTCATTATATTTTACACTGCTAGCAAGAACTACGAAAAGAGTAATCAATGCGACTGAAAAATGCATTCTTGCTAATGGAAGTTACATAGAATACAGCGTGTAGTTCTTTTAATAAAACAAACTAGATAAATTAAAAAAAAAACAATTAATTCGATAACACTGTTATGAAGAGATACATAAATCAATAATCTGTCAAACAGATAATCCGTGATGTTCGAATGTTAATAAAAATGAAGTAAATAAAATTTACGTTTCTATATCATCCTAAACAAATAGAGCATCGAGCAATAATTTCCTAAACATCGAATACCGATAAAATTGATAGAATAAAATTTATGTTTCTACTAACTACACAAGTAGGTGTATTTAAACACAGTCGATCGAATAACATATATCGAACAGTAATGTACCAATATTGCTAATTGCAAGACTCGCCGTTTCGTTGCTTGAAATTATAAAAATTTAAACGCATTAAAAACACGTAACTGTTCATTGACAAGCTAATCGGATGTGCTAATCTTCTTATCAAAGGCTATTGATCGAAGATTTCAGTGCAGTGTATACGCGTATGAAGGACTAACTGCAAGACCAAAGCTTATTGCTCGCAATCTAATCACCAGCGGAAGCAAACATTTGATTTCCATGCGCTTATCCCTCCCACGTAACTGATTTCCAATTATAGTCCAACGTAATCATTTAGCTACTAACAATCCAACGAACAGGTAACAAAGTAGCTTTGCTTCGTTTTCAAAGTCTTTGATTCAAATCATATCGGAGAAGAAAGGCGAGAGTCAGTTGATTGAACTTTTGTTTAAAAGTTTCACACTTGTTCGTCCACTCGCGCGTCCTAATTTATTATTTAACTATAGTATTCATGACGAGGTAACTCGTCATTGGAAAACACTTCATTGTCGAGAATTTCAAAAATTTGCTAGCGAGTTGGAAAGCTGAATTCGTGCAAAATTCAATCATATTGTTCATTCCTTGAACGAAGTGTGTTCGAATTTTTTTGAAGCGTTCTTTCTGCAAAATCTTTTTGAAGATTTATTGCACGACACGGTTGAAACTTTGTCAAACAGTCCAAAATTTTCCTGCATTTTTCCAGAGGAATAATAAGAAAATTACGACAGACGGCTAATATTCCTAACTTGTTACCCGAAAAGATCCTCGGAAGGCAACGATGCAAGTTTCATATCGCCGTGCAAACAACGTTCCAACGTTACAGATACATGGGCTCCGAATCTCTCTTTGCTCTCTTCGGCTCCGTTACTTTCTCGAACTTGCAACATTTTTTCCTCCCCCCGTCCCCGCGCTTTTTCTTCGCTGAGCGTCAAACCCCCACTCGGCGATGGGCGACAGCAGCGAAATTTATGCACGTATGACGACGGAATAATATTTTTACTCTGCTATCGACCGCGTCCGCGTTCCAGGAATAACACGCGAGTAACGCAGGCTGGGAACGCTTTTCGAATGTTCTTCTTAAAATCCCGCCCGAGTACAGCTGCTATTTCTTCGTCGACGCCAGGGGGGGGGGGAGAGAGAGAGAGAAAGAAGGAAAGGAAGAAGAATGCTTTGCCTCTCGCAGATCGTCGCTCGTCGCTCGCGGGAGAGGCGTGTAAAGAGGTGACGGAGTTACTAGAGGGGCGGTGGGGTGCAGCGTGTGACGGCAGGGGGTGGGGAATCGAAGAAGGAAGGGTTGGTCGGAAAAGTTGACAGCTTCCGAAAGTTTCGACACCCCTGTAGAGAAAGCGACGGCTCGATTAGTTTGCAAACGACCGTACTTTTGCCCAAGATCTTTATCCGCGGAAGTACGAGCAACTTTCGCATGCTATCGGCCAGCCAGCGCGCTAAGGGATACGACTGGCTTCAATTATAATGTCCGGACATAATAATTCAGCTTTCACTGTTTCCTCGTATTCTTTCCCTCTCTCTTTCTCTCTTCTCCTCCCCCATTCATACTCTTCTACGACTTTTTTCCCGAGGAGGCGCGGGGGAGGAAGTTGCTTTCTTTTTCTCATCTTTCTCTTATTCCGCGATCGTGGCGCACAATTGACGAGCAGCGCCCGATAGTTTCGCCGATCGAAGTTTTTTAATTGCAACGATACAGCCTGGAGTTTTTCAATTCTGCCTACCGCCGGACGAATATATGTTTCATCGTTTTAATTGAGCCATTTTGCCGTCATTATCCGCGCCGGAGGATCGTTTTCGACGTTGAACTTTTTCTCTTTCTCTCTCTCTCTTTGCTCGAACTCGATTGTTACATTAGGCCGCGGTTGCGACCGCGAGGATTTTATATCCGATTCGTGTTGTAAAAGTTGCTCTATATCAAAAAGAATCTCGCTCGACAGACGTATTGTTGCCAGTTGTATTTGACTTGATTTAATTTCGTGAAACTTCACTCGACTATTGGCGAACGATATTTTCCAACTGTTTCGAGTGATAAATTACGCAAAGAAATGGCTGCTTTCATTACTATACATGCACATATGTCACGAAGAAAGCACAATATTTATCATGCCAGGACGTGTTTATTAAATATGACGAATATAACGAATTAAATTGAACAGTGAATTAATTTATTACTGATGTCATAATGAACTGATGGTTGAACAGTAAATTAATATATTATTGATTGACTAAATTGTATTTAATATGTGGAAGTAAAAGACGTAAGGGAGAAATAGAGGATACAATCAATGCATTTTAAGAGATGATTCCTCTCGTACTCAAAGTTCATTCTGTAAATTCAGTTTAGAGACTGTTCGCAGGAAATTAGATATTTATATTTATATACAATCATTGCAATTACTTGATTGCCACTTTTACTTATTTATGCGAAATTTAACACAAGATATACGTATAAGAACGAGTATTTATTATAATTTTTAACAGACAAAATAAATCTGTACCTAAGATCTAGTTTCTGAATCGCATTTATAAAATTTGATTAAAATCTAGTAACTAGCGCGTTTTGATATTCAAATTTCGGCTTCTTTCTTGTGATATAATTTACATAAAAATCCAGAGTTAGTGCGTTTTTAATATTCCATTTTTTTAAGTATTAAATTCCTAAATCCCTTACACCCACACAAACGTAAATTTGCACGAAAGTTCACAGTCTAGCGATTGACTTGTTTTACTCGATATTGCTCGAAGTTTCGAATTTCGATGTTTTCTAAGTTTCCTATAATATATTTAAATATACGCCGATTAGCGTATTTCAATATTCTTTGTAGTTGTAAATTTCGGCGCTTTTCTAAATTTTTTCTCCTTCCTAAATTTCTCGCAGTTTGTATTCTTCTTCATTTGCGCTACTCGCAAATGAAAATTTCGCAGTCTAGCGATTAACACGTGTTTCAGTATTCCCGGCAGTATCCTGTATTCCGAAATTCTTTTCGGCTCCTTTCTAAATTTCCTATAATTTCCCTTGAAATCCGATGGCCTCAGTTTTCTTCGTTTGCCAGTGCACATGTCAGCCCCTGGTACGAGAAGCCAAACCCTAAAGTGGACGAAGGATCAAAGCAAAATCCGACGAAATAGCTTACCCCACCGGATATCGAGTTTCGAGGGTGGAAGAGAATTATTACTTACGGAGCTTTCACTGGCTGCGTACTTACTTACCCCCTTATTGGCTATCCCAAAGCATTCCAGTATTTCTCATACTGACCCAACTGCTATTTACCTGTCAACACATTTTATTCCGTTCTGTGAAATAATACCAATCTCGAACAATAACTGCTGCAAATAATATTTCACTCGTGTACTTTAACTATTCGCAGTGTATAATGATTGTTGGCACGATTTCCCGAACAGAGGCAATTAACCCTCGAATGCATAAATTCTTTTTACCTCGCAGATTTGGAATTAATAACGCGGAATATTGCAAATTCATAATTTGCATTTAAAAATTAATGCGGTTAATATTATGTTTTATCTTAAATTTGTAAATAACGGTGGTACTTTTTTTACAATAATACAGACGTGCCTTTGATTGTTCTGTTACATTTAAAATAAATGAAATTTATAAGTTTATCTACAACATCGAAAACAATAAAATATTATAAAAGTAAAATGATATAAATAAATTGATATGATTGATATTATCTCTGTTAGACGTTGGTAGATGCATATATTTGCTATTGTCCTTTGCAATGGTTAAATAATTTTCACACTATCACCTCGAATCTGTGTTTTTTCCTTTTACTTTTGTTCTTCTATTGAAAAATTCTTCAAAAAAGTTGCTACGTATACTTTTATCAGTTATATATACATATCTACAGAGGAACATAAAGAATCTTTGAGAAGCACTCAACATCTCTGAGTATTAGTACGAGTCATAGTATGCGCGTGATCATCAGATTGCGTATACTTATTTAACTAAAAAAAATGTAATTTGTAATTTACAATTTCGGCAAATTATCATTACACTTGTATATTCTATACATATTTGCATTTGTAAATTTCCCAAATTCCAACTGCACAAATATATCCGCCGTTCAACAACCGCATCACAAACCTAAACTGCAAATGGCAGTCACCGAAACTGTCAGTCAGTTTGCGTAATACGCAATTGAATCGGATCAAAGTAATTGATATTTTGCCAAGTTGATTTATAGATACAACGCTTGTTTATAGGTCTACGGAGATCTGTACAGTGTTGCGAATGTGCGGTCACTTGATTTATCACCCTTTAACATTATCACTCCTATCCTGTACCCAAGAACTATTCTCCCCGTCTTCACCCTCCAGCCAGCTCTTCGAGCTTCCCACCTACCTCTCCTCGGTGGTTTGAGACTTCCTGCGAGGGTTTACGAAATGAATCTACGGTCTAGAGTTCTGGCCAGGGGTTGAAACTCATAGATCAGTCACAATCCGATGAAAGAAATCTGCGATACTCTATTTGGCTAACATAGACGTACCTTTATGGTGAAATAAATTTCTCAATGTATGTGTATCGTAAAGATTCTTTTGAAAGAAAAAAAAAAAATATACACATATATAATCTGTAATATTTTACTATTACACTGTACTATATCATATATGTATATATACTGTATAATGTAATTTATAAAATATAATACTAATTGAATAATGCTAATATTTTTAAAGTAATAAAATGAAAGATGGCGCGTTAGTTCAATTCAAATGGACAATATTCTCCAAGTAAGTAACAGAATAATCCTTCAAGAAAATTGACTTTTCATTGAATAGATAACAAAGAAGAATTATTATACATGTAATTGTTATACGTTAGTTTATTATGTATCATTAGACAAAGCTTTGTACATTTATACATTTCTAAATTTAGAACGCTAAAACTTCCCTCCCGATTCTTTAATTACGCAGAATGACAAGAAACACTCGAGATAAACGTTACTCGGTTGCGAGTAACGAGAGCTATTAAATCAAACAATCGTCAATAAAGCGACAGGGAATGTAGAACGAACGAATTAACAAAGCAATTACTTCTTCGTCGCGCAGAATCTTAAGTTTGCAATAGCAAAAATCGAAAAGCTAAATGTAAATAACTTGCGAACAAAAGTAACAACAAATACGTGTTCGTAACAGCGAAGAATTTAAGATTGTTACGAAATTTTTGCACGTATAATTTTCCACTTTTGCAACCCCTTTACGAACCAAGTACTTACGAACAAAACACCGTTGCCAATAATTAATATTCATCGCCAGGGTCATCAACGGGGGACAAAACGATCCCTACTTACGTTGCTCGTAACGTTCGTAAAATTGCATATAAAGAGGCGAAACGCGGCGGCGACGGCGGCGCGGCGTCGTCGCCGCCGCGTTCAGTGGTAATAGAAGGCAGTCGTAGAGGGTGATATTCCGTGAAATGATTCAAGGAAGTCGGCGAATAATGCGGCTCGCTGGTTCGGCGGTAGGCACTTAAAATCCGGAGACTGGAGTCCTTTGCCTCCGGTCGGAACGTCCGGGGGATTCCACCCCAGATATCCACCCTCGCTGCCGGGGTTATAATAGTAGCCGGTCGCCAGCGCCCGAATCCACCGAACGAGCGGTGCACTCGGACTTGAGACGTTGTCAGGGTTTAAATCTTACCTCTCTCACCTCCCTGCTGCATCACCACCGCCCGCCATCCTTTTCCTCTTCGCTGCCTGACTTCGCTACGACCGACCGACCGACCGACCGACCGACCGACCGACCGACCACCACCCCCCCAGTTGCTCTCTGCTTCTTCTTCTTCTTCTTCTTCTTCTTCTTCTTCTCTCTTCCGACCCCACACGGCCGTCTCTCGACAAACTGACCCCGTAAACTTCGCCTCACCCCGGCCATCTCTTCGACCCTCTCCTCCTCCTCCCGCTGTCTCGCCGCGTTTCTCCCTTCTTCCACCCTCCCTCGCTTGATAGTTCTTCCCCTCTCGTTTTCTCCGCTGGTTCTCTCTCTCTCTCTGCTTTCTCTCCGTTCCACCGAGAGGCGAGACGTTCCTCCTTATCCCGACGACCGCACGGCTGCCTCGCCGCCTCGGCAAATAGTCAAAGAGAATTTCGGTTCAACGAAGCGGTGACATAGTTATGACCCGCCTTTAACGTACCTACGTGCCGCATTCGTAATTGTCTCGTTTGTCTCCGCGCGCGTACGCGGCCGCGAGTTTATCGCGGGTGTAAGTACACGTTCGGATAGGTTAATAAGCGAGGATATATTTATTCGTCGGCGCGAAGCTTGCGTGCGAGCTCTTTGGCGAGTTGCGGGTAGCTATCGTGTTGTGGGTTGCTAATTGATACGCGCTCCTCTTCGAGGAGCGTCTCAACGGCGTGCTTTATGAGGCGTGCGATTCTTTCTTTTTTCTTTTTTTAACTTTTTTTAACTCGTTCGCTTTATCGAGGCGTACTCGTTCGCAGCGATATATTCGGAACAAAGTTCACGACGAGAGAGAGTATTGTACAAATCAAATTGTGAAGATGAGTGATCTGATGAGTAATGTCTCTGCAACTGTTTTTTTTCCTTTTCTTTTTGTGTCACTTTCGTCGCAGGTGTGTAATCAGAATTGAAACGACGTTTGTACGAAGACAAATTTGAGATTTCTTACCAAGTTTAAACGAAATTCATCTTTGTCTTTGTTCCAATCTGTGATTTAAAATAAAACGTAATGTACAATTTTATAAACGAACCTTAAGACTACAGTGACAGATTATCATTTTATTATATAATAATTCACAGTTATAAAGTACAATTGTAAAACAAATATAATTTAAAAAGAATAAAAATTAAAATTTAATGAATGTGTTAATTATATGCTAGAATAATCTACAATAGGTATTTATAAAACACTTTTTAGCAACTAATTTCGGGCATGTTAATGGAAAAGGAAATGTATATTGTCGATTCAAATCTGACCTGGTCACAGCTATATAGTCTGAGAGTTAATTAGAATATTTCCTACAACTCGGCGATATGCACGAATTAATCCCGTTTAGAACTACTGTCTCTCTACCTCAGAACAATTCCTTTATTATTCGACACGAGTAACTGCTGTAAAACTCAGTCGCAAGTAATAGGGAACGTTAAAGTTCCCCTGTGTGAAAAATTGTCCAAAGTTGGCGAGTATAAAACTATCCACTGATCAGAGAGTTCGCAGTCATTTGTTACAATTGTTGTCTATTGCAATGACATTTGATGCAATTACCGCAATCTTTCTTACATTTTAGATGTATGAAAACTATTAAAAGCGTAATACAAAGATCGTAAAACAAGTAAATTGCAGATTTTTACGAATTTACAAGAAACTACGAAGTGAAAGATGCACACGGTGTGAGAAGATACGTGAAGTATCCAAACCTTTTTCGTAACATATACCGTCACGAAGTATGTAATTTTCTACATTTTCAAAGCTAAGGAATTTTCATTCTATCAACGAGTGACACAAAACGTTCCTGACACAACGAACACAGTTCCCAAAAGGTGTAGTAAAAAAATCTAAAAGGAAAAACTACATCTCCGTGATGTGTAAATAAATTCCTTCAATTAACTCCGTCAAACAGTTACTGCCTTCTTTTCTCAATCTCGAGAAACGATTCTTCCATTACTCGATTCGTGTAAAATTCAGTCGCACGTAATGGGGAGCAGAAGAGTGTGTTCCCCTGTAAACGGTTTCCCGAAGTTATCCGAGGGAACGTTTGCGGTGGGGGCCAGGCGGTAGGGAGTGGGAAGATGTGTAATGGGTCGACTCTTCCGGTAGGAAGTTTTCAGGATGTTTGACGGCGGGTGAACTGGCCAGGCATGTCTGAGGTAGGGGTTTCGGTAGGTAGGTCAACGAGTATGAAATTTCAATGAGGCAGCTACTCTCCGTCACCACGGAAGAATCCCCCGGCACGCATATAGTCCACCGGGGGCTGAAATTATGCTCAGAGTCTGAAATATCGAGCGCGCAACGCCCTTCTCTATCCACGAGGGCGGCGAAGAAGAGAAACAGAGAGGGCGCGCGACTGGAGAGGGATGAAGAGGGACGGAAAGATATTCAAGCAAGAGAGGGCCGCATCGTGCATTCTCTTTGTAAACCCCTGCTAAGGATCTCACGGCTACTCCTTGCTCTGGTGCAGATAGAGGGAAGAAGATAGGACAGGGGGAACATCCGAAAAACAGCCCACGTACGAGTCTCGCTTTGAAGCCCCGATATCTCGTTTGCCAAAAGTCGAAGCTCCGGTGAAATCAATGTTACACGCAATTCTTGTCTCGCTGCTTTTAGTTTCGCTTTAGTTTCCTCCTTTTTTGTTCCGACTGTCTTTCCTTTCTACTATTTCTTTTTCCTTGTTTTTTTTTTTTTTGCTTTCTGCTTTCACGTGATTTCTCGCGGAACGAACGAGTTAAGATGTCGAACATTTGGAAATTTTATTTCTGATCGCATACAGTATTATTGTTACATTGAAACTTATAAGATTGAGTGAAAATTATTGAATATATAATGCTAAACGTTCAACAACAACCACATTATTTTTTTATCACTGAAAGTGATTTTAGCGAGGGTAACCCAGAAAATCGGGCCTCTTCAGGTGCAACGCTAATGCAACGAAAATTAGCAATTGGTTGATTTGGGTCATGTGATTCGTGAGGGGGCGTGGGATAGACCTCGAGTAGGAGTGGCGTTGTCTGGTACTGAGCGATCGCGCCTGTAATTTGTTTCGTATCGATTCAAATGTTTGCATATCAATAAAATAATTTTATGGCAAAAAGGTCGTCTTCATTTCCTAGTCAGAACAGTTGCTTCTGGGCCTTTCAGTGAGACGAATCGTACTGGGGTATAAGTCGTGCAGTTTTTCTGTTTCTTTCTATCTTTCTGTCATCTCGTCGAACTTGACCAGTTTAATATAACAAACAATAAATAATAACATTGATGTTTCAACAGAGATACAACGAATATATCCTTCTTGGTTTCTTTTCATCAAATTCTTTCCTCATGTTCGTTCGAGCAACTTGCTTGCGTTAAATAAGTTTCCTGGTAAAAGTATTTGAGAAGTAGCCAAAAAACGACTCTGCTCTCTCTCTCGCTTTATTCGGAACAATGCAGCGCAACGATACACACCACCGACAGCATCGAAGAAGCCTGAAACGGCAGGCTGATGAGAACAGTTTGAAAAACGCGAGGAAAGGAAAAACATGATTCAGCAAGGGAAATTTGAAGTTGCGACGAAGAACGAGAGTGCTTTAATTAAAAATAAAGAAACCCTGGCCTGGCTGAAGGAGTGGGGGGAGGGGGATGGAGAACGAAAACGGACAAAGCCAGAAATTAGAAATAGCGGTATAGGTGAGTACTTTGCTCATTAGGTTAGGAAAGTGCGCGCTTATAACGCAGACTCTTCCGCTAGTCGGCGTTTCAAGAAGCAGTTTGTCCTTTTCTATCCACTTTTCTTTTCCCCTTGCTACCGAAACTCTTTCGCTTGACTTGATCTCTTGTTCCTTGCGGCCCTCTTATTTTCCCGGCGTGTTATTCCTGAACTCGCGCACGCAAACGCGTTGGTGCAGGAGAGTGAAAGTTGAAAGTACGCTGCTCGCTCGAAACGTCCTGGAAACGCTTTTTGCTTCTAGTCCCATTTATCGTGAATAATAATTTTCTTTAGTATTTCATTTTAACGCAATAAAATATATATAAATAATACGTCATTTTAAATTCTGCATTCCATGGTTTTCTGGCCATCGTATTTAATGGTTCTGTGTATATCGTTGACTTCAGAAAAGCAAGGGAAATGAGAAGAAATTGTGGTAACTTTTTCTCTTCTTTTACGTAAAATTTCATATTTTTACGCTGCTACCTTACAAATTTCTTCTTTTCCGGCAACAATTGGCTACAAGCTTAATGTTTTAAAATAACTTTCTATTCTTGTCTTAATGCCAAAAGATCAAATAACCAGTTACAGAATTTCTATATTTCGTGAAAATAATCGCGATAGTGATTGCGTTGATATGTTAACGATTTATAGATCTTTCAAAATTTCTTTTTTAGAAACGTTCAATTGAAAAATTGTTGTCTCCTTATAATCAATTTTACTGGTTATACTTAGATTGACTTAATTCAATGATTTGACAGTTTCTTAACTGCTCAGAATGTGCAGCATGACAGTAACCAGTTTGAAAATTGTTTCAATTAAAAATAACACTGCAATGACATCACAATCGTAATATTCACCAGATACTAACGCAATAATTATTATTACATAAATACTTTAATTAAAATACTTTGCCTGGCAATTACTATAACACGTGTCAGATACAAAGCATTAAAAGTATTGCACGTAATTTTATGTTTTATCAATCTTCAGTTCGAAGAATTAAAATTGAAAATTCAAATAGGACTGCAATGGACGACGATATTGCGACTCAAATCGTTAATACTAATAATTACCTCGGACACGAATATTGAGAAACAAAGAAACAAGCTGTTTGACCAAAACCTCGCGTCGTTTAGTTTCTTCAGCTTCAAGATAAATACAAGATGTGTTTGTTCCAAGACTTTCGAGCGGCGGTGTATGAGAATAAGAAGGTCGGGCCAGGTCGGTAGCCGGGGTCGTCTAACTTGCCGTTTCGTGCCTCGAGAGACGAAGCAGCAGCAGCAGCAGCAGCAGCAGCAGAAGCAGCAACGGAGAAAGAAAGCGGCCTCGAAGTGGAAGCGCGTCGACGCTAGGGTCCAGGCACTTGTTGTCCGACTAAAATATTCAAGCCACTCGACGGCACAATGATATGTGTCCGCCCTTTTCCCTACTTGGCTTCTTCTAGCTTTCAGTCTAGCAGAGTCGAATGGTTTCCAAGGCTCCTCGAGCTACTTCCAATTCGGCTCAGTTTGCCGGATGTCCTACGACCTGGAAAAGCATTCCGCTGCGACCGCCCCTGTTCGTTCTCCTAGATTTCGTAGATTTCCCTACGATGGTCTGTCTACTATCTCGCCTGGCGATTTTTATTTAGTATTTCGGTTTACCTTGTCGGACTGAACCGACTAAATCGTTCAAGTCGAGCCAGGCTCAGTCAATTAATTCCGAGTCTCCTAAAGTGACCTACAAACACTTATTCATTGGGAAAATTCCAAGTATAATGGAATTCTCCTTCGATTTGTCAAAAAATACAAATACGAAAAGACATGCTGGAAAAAGAAAGAAACACTTTTCATCAAGCAGGATAAAGTACTATAATCCTTGACCACAGTTGGAACGTAGAATAAAATACTCTAAAACTATAAGTGTCATTCCTTGCCAGGAGTAACAAACGTAACATGAGGGATGCAAGCCCCGGGAAAATTGTGAAGAATAATAAAATAATAAATAATAAAATAGTAAATAACAGAATAGTAAAATAATGATTGCAAATAATTGTCAGAATTACTTTATGAGACTCAAACGACTTAGTTTTCCAATCGCGCGATTGGGAAAGACAGAGAGAGTCAATAAAGTGATACGCGACAGTCAGTAAATAGTTACGATGTGACAAAGACACGACCACCCTCACCGTCAATTCCCAAAGCTCTCAATTTGATAATCAACTGTCTGTTGTCACAACGTATCCACGCACACGAATCGACTGTTACTGGATGGCGGATCTCCGCGGGTTCGCAGAATTACCGGCAGACGTTTACCGATCAGGAACAGTTCAGTTCCGCTAATTCCGCTCGATGTATCGGCAACGATTTGGTTGGATCCCGGATCTTGGTAATCAGTATCGTTTCCATGAATAACGTCGTTCGATCTAGCCGCAATCCCGTCCACGTTATTGTGCGCCCCACGACTCGAGCGCGTGCTCGTTCTTTTCCCCGGTATACGGCGAAGATTGATTTCTTCTTCTTACGGTCGATTGCTTATGGGAATTGACGAGATCCAGGCGAGCACCGGCGAAAAATCGTTGCACTTAATAACGCGGCTGAATAAACTGTACGGACAGGGGGATCGACTGACGAGGCTCTCCAAAGTTTGACGGTTATTTATCGAACGGGATACGCGGTACAAATTAACTGGCTGGTGTGATCGAACGCTGATGTATCGGGATATTTCCGCACGGAATGCGCGAAATCAATTGAAACGATTTTGTGCGTTTTATAAAACGTTTGACAATCTTGTTAAAATATGGAGGCACGTAAGATGTTTACTATAAACTCATAGAAAATTTAGCGTACGATGTAAATGGCATGTGTTATAAATGTTGAAGATGATTGTATATGATCATGTTCACAAAACGTTCTATAACGTTCTATACACGTGATGTATTTATTTTTATGTATGGAAGATTTTTATGAAAGTTTGAATATTTTCAAACGATTGGGCAAGTGAATCCTTTTTTTGAACGAAAGTTGTTATTTTAAATGGAATTTCCTCCTACATCCAAGATACGGATGGCATCGCTGTAGATAACTATAACAATTTAAATCGGAATTTATTCCGTATTTCTCAGCGACAGAGATTGACTCAATTCGTTGCGACAGGATACCAGTCCTAGTAAGAGCTGAAATTCTTTTCCGTTTGATCGATTTTCTTGAAAAATCATACAAGGTACGATAGACAGTCTACTTACAAAATTACGCAAACAGTAATACGTCATTTTCTCCGCACTAGAAGAACCAAGAACGCAAGTAACTCGCTCGTGTGTGTGTGTGAATCGTATATCAAACTCTGTTTGTTTAAATACATCTAAAAAAAAAAAAAACTAGACGGATAGTAACTTGGACTCTCGGCGACCAGCGTCGTACGACTCACACCACGTATCGCGGGTATTCGAAAAATTCAGAGACCTGTGCGAAAAAAGCGTGCGATGCCTTCGATGAAAAAAAGTAGGTAATAACGCGACGTCGGTGCAACGTGGCCGACATACATATATCCCTGTGCCCGGTAAAAGGAAACGTAATAAACAGATGATCCGTCGATATACATACTTTCAATCGTAATTACAACGTACCGCTAGAAAACGAGATACCGACAGAGAACGAGACAGAGCTAGATAGAGAGGAAGCCGAGAGACCGAAGCCAAGCAGGACGCGATGTTCAATTGGCAACTTTTTTCATTAGCGCATCGAAACCGAAGCGAAAGCGAGTAGCCAGCCGGAGTCTCGCGGCTACGAGGCGCACAGGCCAGGGTGCGTGGGGCCGCGTCCGAGAAAGAAGTAGGAACGAGAGCCGTCAGCCTCTCTTGCCGGACGTCAGCGGTGGCCGGTGGTGTGGCTTGGCCAAGCTGGCTCGAACAAAGAGGACCCCTCGGAAAAGGGGATGCGGAATGAGCGCAGCAGCCAGAGAAACAGATAAAGGCAGCGAGACGGCGGCGGTGGCGGGTCGGGCATTCACGATCGGACGCAACACGTAAAACGATGCAGCCCCAGAAACCCGGCAGCCTTTCTATGAAAGTGCCTTTCCCCGCTTCGCCAATAACGCACACCTCCATCCTGTGCAACTGTACCGAGAGGCAGTGGCAGCCTCCAGCCTGTAGAGAGTAGTAGCAGCAGCAGCAGCAACAGCAGCAGCGGCGGGACTGGTTGGTACACGGTAGATCGAGCGGCTAGCAAAGGGACAGAGGGAAACCTGTGCCAGGGTGACTGGAGTTGTGTGCTACGTCCACGCTGGAGACGAGATGGAAGGAGGAACGACGTTCAGACAGGGAGAGACGGAGAGAGAGAGAGAGAGAGAGAGAGAGAGAACACGGGCGAGAGCTCTTTGAATACAACCGCGATTCGTGTCGGTTCGTTGGTCGACCGAGGCTAGCTCGAGGGGCCGAGCAAGCTCGAAGCTGCGCGAAGAGAAGGGGTGGAATTGGTACGAATATTTAAATGCCGAGGGATTTGAAAAGACTCTTCTTGGACGTTGCCCCCTTGGTCTACCTATCGCCAGGAAGAGCCTTGAACGTAGAATGGTTGCAACTCGGACCTCTAAAAAAAACCAACCGAAAAGAAGAAGGAGGTCGAGAATCTGGCGAGGGCTGGGTAAAAACGTAAAGGAAAGGACCCAGGCGGCGGAGGAAGAGGGACAGGGAGCAGGAGTTAGCCGACTGAGATCCCAAGTGTGCGTCCCTCTTTTCCCTTTTCTTTCTTTCTCTGTTCCTCTCTTTCTCTCTCTCTCTCTCTCTTTCTAGCGCGCGCGCGCGCACTCTCTGCGTGTATATGTTTGTGAATGAGTCCGTGGTGAACACGGGCGCCTGCAGTCAAAGTTGCGGAAGCCACGGGAAAGAGCCAGGATATTAAGGACTGACCTATTCGCGTGAACTCCTAAGTTTTCTGTGGTTCCTCCCTTCAGAATGGTCGGGGCGAATTTTTCTCCTTTTTCTTTTTTTCTCGTTCGAACACTCGTCTCGTCCCTCGGTCACCGTCAATTTCCTCCTCTTGACATTGTCGAACGTTGCTAATGGAGTTCTATGGGATCGAACGACTCGTTACCACTCGGTCGGTGGGTTCTCCTTTTTGACGGGGAACGTCCGAGTAAATTACGCGATATTTGTTACTGATGTTTATATTTGAGGATCACGCGGATGAGACGCAATAAGTCACGTTTCTCTGTTTCCTTTACAAGGGAGTAGTTTTAACCTCCTGATCGGGGATAACGAGTTGAAAACCGTGACTCTCAGTTGAAAGATTTTTCGTCTGAAATACTATGAAACCTCCATATAATTTGTAGTCACGTCAGTTATTGCAACCAATCGAATTGCTGTTCACGATGCAAGTTACATCATCGATTTGGAACAAGAAGCAAATTCGGATCCTATAAAATTCGAGTTTCAAACTTAATCTCTTCAGATCGAATATCGGCAAGTACATTTCGGTACATTTATATTTGAAATAGTGTTACGAAGCTCGAGAAGAAAATCGTAGGGCAATAACATTTTTCAAAAGACAACATATTAACGTTCCCTGATCAAAGTGATATCTTTCAACAAACAAATTGAAGAAACTCAACGAGAACGTAGACGCTCGTTGCGTTGGAAAAAGTTTTGATCCACAAAGACACAAAAATTTCAAATTCCGCAGGTTCCTCCGTTTTAATTTTTATTAAAGTCTAACGAACGAAGCGAGAAAACGAGAAAATAGTTTATCTTCGCCATCAGTCGATATCGCAGAGAGGAAGGAGAACCAACGATCTCTAACAAGAAGGGAAGCAGAGAGCCGTGTCTCGTCATGTACATACATATATACAGCATGTTTAACGCCCGTAGTCCCACGGTGTTCCCCGAATGCTGAGAATAATTTACGACCTTATTCCTTATTAACACTTTGAGGACGAAATTTTCTTGTTGCCGTAAGTTTCGAACAGCGAGGGGAACCATTGTGATTTACAACGCTCGCGCGCGATTAAATGGCGCGCGGATTTATCGAGGTAGCTTAATGCTCTTGGAATCGCCTCATTCAATTTCAATTCAACGAAAAGTTACGCTATCAATTAATCAAGTAATCAATTAATTTTTCAGGCGATCGCCTGTTTATTAACGCCCGTGGAACGTTCGTTCCCCGTCGATGTATAAAATTAAGCTTCAAAATGCATAATTAATGTCCCTGGGAACCGTAAAACGAGTACAATTTATTACCTATCCCGCAGTATTTTCATACCGCGCGTACACGCGGGATAAAATATTCCACGTTCCAGTTTTAAACTAGCACTTTCGTCTTGCTTTGGGAAAAAAAAAAGAAAGAAAAAGGAAGAAAGGAAGGGAAAAAAGAGCAGAAAGTTCCGTCCAACTCGATAATTTTACATCTCTCGCTGTCGAGTATTTTATAATTCCATCGGTAACAATTAACAAACAGGAATTTCGGATCGGGAACTTGCATTGAACGCCTCTGTCGATTCATGGTAATTCAATTCCTCCAAATTTCCTCAAAAAAGAAGTTTCAAATTGTACACGTTTGTTTGTCTCTGACGAATTTTCAAATGGATAACTGTACGATTTGCTAATATGTACTTGTGTGTGTATCGATCAGGTATTTTTTTTTATCTTAAAATGAGCCGTGAGAGATTTGAAATACGTGTACTACGATTCTCGTTTTTACCCACTTTTACATCTCTTGATAATAATATTAATTAAATTACGATTACGATTCGTTAGATTCGTCAGATCACAATGAGATTGCAACTGTTAAATGAAACTAAAATTATAATTAAGTACGAACATTTTGACTTTTTTAAAAGACACACGACATTTTGCAATAAATTACGAAAATATTCATCACTTGTTCTGTTGCAACGTTTCCTGCAAATTAAATAAAAGATTGAAACGGACGTAGTAATATTTAAATAATTTTAATCGATGTACTTATTGCAGTAACGTATGTAAAATGTCCATTAAACGATAAATTATAATGTTCAAATAAAAATCTTAATGAATATTGATTTATTTTACGAGTGATATAATACGTTATTTGATCGAAGAAATCAAATTTTTCGAATCGGTGAGATTGCTACGCGAATGAAATAACTGTTGCGTGAAATAATTGAAAAAAGATGTGTAATATTACCATTAAACTGTTCTAATTTGAAATGCAATATTACTGTTAGATTTTTATGCAAATTCATATTTTTATATTTTTATGGTCCCAACATAAGGAAAGTTTTGAAAACCGCATCAAGTATTTTACTTTAGATACTTTGTTTATTTTTGCATCCTTAAATTTCGCCTAAATGTGTAAAAATCCGTAATCTATTTATCATTAGAATAAAATTTGGGAATTTTATTAATATAAAGAACATTATTAACTTAAAGACATTGTGAAACGTTAGAGATATTAAAATTATATTTCTCTCATGTTAGTGGCCTATAAATTATCTATAAGTCAAATATTTTCCAATGTACTTCTAACATAAAAATTGTTGATACAAAATTTCTATTTTCTCCACAAATTAGATAGTTTATAATATGAACTACTTTTAATATAAAATTTTGATTTTGTCTATAAATTAAATCTTTTCTAATATAATTCTTGTTTCATCTATAAATTAGACATCTTGCTAATATTAATTTCATGACTAAACAGGTACATTTAAGATATCAAAGAAATCTTATAGCAAATTATTATGGTAATTTTCTACTGATCCGATCTAGTATCTAGATTATTAATCATACTTTAACGTTTGATAATCTGCTTTCTATGAATTCGTGTTGGAAAATGAATAATATTGAGATATTTTACAATGGACATTCCAGTTAGGTTTTTTTTTTTTAGAAACATTGTAAAATCGATTAAAAATCGATAGCCTCTAGAGCATCATTCATTCAGTGAGTTGTTTAACCATAACGCCCCTAGAATTCCCTAGAGTTCCATAGAAATATGCTTTATTATCGAAATGTGTTGCGGGAGCCATACACGTTGTTGATAATATGACGAAGAAACGTTTCGCGAACAGTATACAATTTATGGTTATTTTTCCGACTACGCAGTTATCTCGTTATTAATATCCAGTTGTTGAACAGCTACAAATAATTAACTTATAAAATCGATATTTGCATTATGTTCGTTGCAATAAAATTTCCCCGTTCCTCGCGGACCGAACAGCTATCTGTATTTCCCGTTATTTGCACGTTCAATTAATTCGAATGTTATTCAAAATTTCAGCGATATTCGTTGCTCTTGCTTTTCAATTATTTCGATTCGAACGAGTGTAAGATTGCGTTTGTATTTTCAAATTGCGAACTAACTTTGAATTATATTTTTACGAGTTATCGACTCTTTGGAAAGTGATTTTTCCACTACTGCAACGAATAATCGCATAATTTTCAGATTTTTATTGTAAATTTGCACAGCCTACTAATTTATTATAAAAATGATTATCATAATTGACATTTTTACAATTAAATTTGTAATTCTATTTTTCTAAAATGGCGTCATATTTGATAAAAGGAATAAATAAATGTAAAATATGCTTTGGAATAAATTACTGTAAGTCGTACATACAAGTAATTTAATTTTAATTTTTTACTTATTTTAATAAGACAATATGCATCGTGTTATAATTAATTACTAAATTATTTTATTAGATACAAGCTGCTCCCAAAATGTATATTCACGTGTTCAATCAATAAAACAATTATGTCTTCCATTAGTGCAGAAACTGGACATTCCACGATTCTATCGAAATTCATGTATATAATTCGTTCAGTTAATTGCAAAGAGAATACACTACAAATTAATAAAATTCAATCAACATTTACATGACATTTTTACGAAACTACTCGAACGTTTAATTATATTTTTCAATTGAATGCATTGACTTCGTGATAAATTTGATTTTAAAGATGCGGAGAGGAAATTTAATATAACGTGGACTGAAATTGGAAATCCGTAAGGTTCAAAGATGTAAATCTTTTAAAGTTGGGTGAATAAAGTTTTATTGAAATAAGCAATACTTTAATATTATTCAAATATTATTATTTTCTCTCCTTGCAATCTTCATATTTTCTCGAAAATTATTACTTCTAGCTAAATCTATTAAATGAAGAAATATATAAAAATGATATATTATCTATCGATAGATAGTCCCATTAAAAAATTACACATCTAAGAACAAGTACTAAATTATCAAAAAATTCTCAAAATTATATAATAATCTACAATGTTTGATCTTTACTTTTACAATTTTCAATCTGTGATAAAATTCGTGTTGCGAAGAAAGTGAAACAAGTAGGGAAGGTACGTTTTTTAGGAAAAGCGAAAAATCACTTTTGAACAGAGTTAGATATTATTTTGTTAATTAAAGAAACAATGGAATTCAAAGTAACTCCTCACCTCATCAATATCTAAATATTTGTCCAGAGTGACAGTCAAGATAAAATTCATAATAAGAAGATAAATTATGAATAAGATTTTTGTAATTAGTCAACATTTCTTTCGATATCTCCAAATTCAAGTGAAACAAATAAAACTTCGTTTCTACTAACCAATTATGTGTATACGTAATCCTTAGCCTCACGTGTACGAATTTATATAACTAGTCATCTTCTGTTATTCTCGTCCAAACAAACACGAATATATATAAAGAAATAAGAGACTAAATTATGAGTAAGATTTTTATAATTTTCTTTCGACACCTCCAAATTCAAGTAAAACTTCGTTTCTACGGACCGATTAATGTTGAGTCTCATATATACAAACTCATCTAAACTTGCATGTAAGAATAGAATATAAAGAAATCTAATGAGCCTTCCCGATTATCCGAATGTGCTCTTCCATCTGCATGACCAATAACTCTCCCGCAAATCAACCCCGAGCAGCGCGCAGACGCTCTCCCCTAAATCTAAGAATCGCATGCTCACCGAACGGCCGAACATCAACAATTTTCAAAAAAGTTCGTCATTTGCGTGCAGCGCAAATATAACTCAGAGAGTTTGACTCTCGGTGATCGTGATAGGGATGCCGCCCCTGGAAAATAATAGGGTACACGTAGCAAGCGTACCTGTCCGTCTTTTCTCGGCATGTCGGGCAAGATCAGGGAGCGCCATTAGAAGGGTAAAGCGGGCAGAAGGGTCGAGGTTGATATAAACTCATATTTTGGTCACTCTGGCGAGCTTTAATAAAGAAACCTCTCCCCCTCCTCTCTCTCTCTCTCTCTCTCTCTCTCTCTCTCTCTCTCATGGCACGACGCAGGCGGTCCGATGAGAGTCGGTGTACCGTGAATCGTGCGCTGGCTATATAGATACCCGGTACCTGTCAGCGAGCTCCACGTTATACATCCCTTTGGTATATGCGCGTACGTACCGGCGCATATACGTGCGCGACACATAAAAGCGCGGAGCATGGGTGAGCGAGCGACCAGCAACGGGGTGATGTGCAAGCGGATAGGATAAGGCAAAGAAAGAAGGCCGAAAGAGGATACAGCGAGCGTGGTGGATGGCGGTTGAAGCGAAGGCTAACCTAACAGCCGGAGACACGAACCTGGATGTCATAGCCGGAGAGAGAGAGAGAGAGAGAAAGAGAAAGAGGAAAGTCTCGTGGAGTTAAGAAGCTCCAGCGATATTAGTCTTCGCGTTTTGAAGGATCCTCGTCACCTAACGTATTGTCCTACGACGCGAGGGATCATCAATCTGGCTGGTCGGATGAACAATTCTATTGTATCGACGCGCGTGTTTCACTGGAGTCACGTTCTTCTTATTAAAATTTCATCCTCTCCGAGGAATTTATTGGTCAATCTGTTACTTTTGTTGGTTTGCTTTTGTTGTTTTATTGTATTTTAAAACGTAATTTTACGAAAAAGGTATTCAACGCAGAAGTCACAAAGATGTACTGCCAACAGAGTTTTGGAAAGCAGAGTTCTCTCGGTGACCACGAATCAGTAACTGATTCAAAGTCTCTACAAACTTCACAGATAAATGTTGAACGTTACGTTACTTGCATCGTTATTATTATATACTCAACTCGTTGTTGCACACGTAGTAAGCTATTTGTGGAAACAGATTCTGTTAATCATTTGTTTCCATTGTACGTTATTTCGTAAAAATCTTCGAACAAGACTTTGAAGTCGTCTCTCTGCCACGCAGATCGACTATTCGTCACACTCGTCCTTTCCATATTTCGTCGCTCGTCTGCCCTCTCGTTTCCCCTCCAACGTGGTCGTGGCTTCTTTTTGCCCGCAACTCTTGCCTGCCTGCCTTCATAGCCACCGAACGCGAGCGGCACCGCTTCAACCTATACTGTTATTTGCATAGCCACCACCCGCCACCGTCCGCATGAATATGGATGCGGAACGTGGATGCTGTGTGTGCGTGTGTGTATGTGTGGGGATGCTCGTCGTTTCGGCAGCCTTGCACGCCGAAATTTCGGCGAGGTCTTCGTCGGAATTTCGGGTCGTGAACGTTCCTCCACCTCCCCGTGTTATACGCGGAACGGTTACGTGGATTACGTGGCGGATAGTTGATACGAGTCGGCCGCCAGCTGCTCGATTCGCGCGTTCCGCCGAAACAGCGGCGATTTAACGACTACAAGTCATTCGTTCGCTGCTGTTTCCCTCCGATTTTTCCTACGATTACTGCCAACTTTTGTACGAATCGAAAGCACTTATAAATATTTGGGGATGTACTCACGCTATAATATGACTATAGTCATCCTCTATAAGTGAAGAGGTGACGACGGTGCGAATTGTAGACGAGCGTACTAGTCGGAAGAATTGAGACAGATTGTTTTTTTTTTTTTTTTTTGGCCTCAGCATGTATTGTTCTCTTGCAGTGCCTGGAGTGATGTTACCCCATTACCTGCATTTAAAATAGAGAGGTTTGTTTGTCATCATTTACTTGACCATTTTGGTTTCGGTTCAGGAAAATTTTCTGAAAGAAAGAACCTGCTTTTCTTTGTGTGTATTAGTGTACTTCAGATGTAAATTGTGTTTTGGTAGTTTTTATTTTAAATGGGACAGGTTGTTATGTTTCCGGCGTTTCTAATTAATGGGTTATAGTGTTTAGTGTCCCAGGCTGATTCCATTGAGTTCCTTATGTATTCCTGGATGGTCTGTATATTGGCTGCGTGATGTAATTCTCTGATTGGCGTGTCATATGTTTCATTCAGGATAATGCAGAGAAATTTGTTGCATTTTTGGGAAATGTAGAAGTAAGATAGAAAAGTATATAAGAGTGTATCCAAAAAGTGCTTATGATATATAATAGACGAAACAATTTATGAAAATTTATAAATGTCCGAAGTAAAGAATTCTGAACATAATTAAAACAATCAAATAATAGCAAACATATTGAAAAATGTAAACATTTAAATATAAAATGATAGAAAAAGGGAAATTGGAATGAAATTAATCCCATAGATGATCTGCAATACTTAAGAGTTAAAATCCGATTTTTTCACAATTGTGACTCTATTAAAAACATAGAAACTTATTGTACATTGTAATTATATTGTAAATTTGGAAAAAGCGTGTTGAATGTTTCCGCAAACATTTGAAGAAGATTAAAAACCTGTTACCTTTCAATCTTCAATTGATAAATTGATAAATTATTATATAGAAAAAAAAAAGTATAAATGATAAGTTACAAGAGACTTGAGATCCAAAATACTCAACCTTGACTTCCGTGCAAAATAAATCATACGAGACGTTATTAAACGTAATTGCGTCAAACTCTTTGCCACGATCGTCCACTTCACCTCTCATACGCGTCGACAATGAATAAATAAAACGCCCGCTAATAACAGAGTGTTAACAGGCGCGCGTGAAACGCAGATTGTTATTCGCGTTTTACACGCGTGATCTCATTGGAAATATCGAAGGAATTATAAGATTATCTCCGGCTCGGTGCCGTTTAACGTACGATGTGTACATACATATCCGGAAACGCATTCCTCCAGATACATAGTACATACATATGCATTTGCAGTGGCTTATATCTCGATGTCGTTTCGATATCATCGTGCATCGGGGATGCACGTGCGTGTACGTACGAGTCTACACACGCGGACGTTTCGCTCGCCTCGCTTACGACCGTACACATTCTACGGGGAAATATTGGCTCCATATAATGCATTCAAACACACACGTGTATACGCGTGTGTACGCGTGCGTGTAATTGCGTTGTATTTATTTGCCAATAACACACAACGGTCGACGTGTGTGCGTGCGCGTAGACAAATGTTTGAAAGAGATTGGCACAGGATGGTGTGGGAGCGGGAGAGGGTTGGTAGTTTGCTCGAAAGGGATTGTCCTTCGGTTGTTTTTCGATGGACGAAAGAATGGATGTACGTATGAATAAAGGGGTGGAGGGGGCGGGAAATACACAGGGTGGATCGAAACGCTAGTTTCGTGACTGTGGTTGTTAGATTACTTGGCGGGTGTAATGCCAGCTACTAAGTCTGAATCGACCGCATAAATAAGGGAATCCACGCTGATTAATAATTCATTCTCGTTTAGGTCGTTAGAGATATAACGGCAATTTCGTTTCGAAAGGAACGTGCATGTGATACGCGTAGAAAGAGGTGCTAAAGAGGCAGAGTAAATAACAAATTCATTTTCACGCACGATCGATTAAGACGAAGAGGGGAGGAATAGTGGATGAGTCTGAACGTTTTACTTTTTTCTTAAAATTAGAACGACTTAAAGAAGGAGTTAAAGTGTGAAATAAAATTATAATATTTATTATACTTTTGCTCAAAGTTTTGGAACGCTTTTCGTATATTTCTCGAGGTAATAAGAATGTTACAACTTTCATTTTGGAATGACCAATAATTAATAATGATTAATTAAAGCAATTTAAACACACACATATATATAAAAGAATAATATTATAAACAAGCTACCTGCATAATTAACATCGTTATTGTTTCTTCATTTATTTTGATCACTTTAGTCAAGAATTGTTCAATTTAAATTAATTTCCGAAACAAACGTTCAATTGTAAATATAATTAAACAATGCACACGTGTATAAAAGGATAATGTTATAAATGAAATATGTGTTTATTTGATTAGAATTATTTCTTTACCTTTGTATTAATTAGTTAATTATTTATTTATTTTTCTATTCTTTTAGTTCTATTATTTCTTCTGCTCGAAATTCTAACGTGCTTCAAATTTTCGACAGACAGTGTATCGCATTGAAAATGAACATCAAAAGCGATCAGCTTTTGCAAAAATTGTTTTCACGTTGAATTAGCCGCAAAAGCGAAGGGAAATACGTGCCTGTCAATCGTATCGTGCGAGTAGAACTGCACAAATTGCACAAAAGTATCGTGTGTGCAAAATGTCTGCTAGTTGACGATAACGAGGTGTTAAGCTTCATCAAAATTAACGCAAAGCAGGAGATATCCCGTCTCTCTCGTTAAGTCTTCTCATTAAAAATAATTTGACATAAATAAGATCAGCTGCTATAAATAAAACCGCGTTTTAAGCAAATACGGCTTGAGATAGAATTATTTCTGGGCGACAGTGTCTGATTTTACCGTATTTTATAAAATCTCCAAAATGATTATATTTCCCTGCAAATCGTTTTAGCCCTTTATGTTCGAAATCAAGTCACTCGTTCACATTTTCACGTGACAACTTTAATTATAAAATTAAACAACTAAAACGAAGATAAAATAATCTTTAAAGATACTTTAGTTGTATAATATAATTATTTTTATCTCATCTATTTTTCTATAGTGAAAGTCAATTTCCAAACCTAGAGAAGAGAAAAATGAATTTTTTAATAATTTAATGCATTGGAATACTAGTAAATAATAAATTGTAGATACTACATTAGAATGAAATGAATATCTGTCATGCATTCTGAAAAAAGAAAGTTGGTAAATACAAGGAAAGTTTTTATACATTCTAATATTCAGTGCCTAATTCTTTCACTTTTGTGCAACTCTTAAACTTTACGAGGCAGGGGAGAGTCTATTGAATTTTGAACGACTTCTCGATCCAAAGTGTTCCAGATTTCAATTTCGTTCTTAAGCTTCTTTTTTTTATGAATTCGTAGAATTGGATGCTTTCTCAATTTTTTTTTTTTTTTATTTCAATTTCCGGAGATGTCCGTTCGACATTCGTAGCAGAACTTCAGGTTATCCACAGCAACTTAACTTAATCAGACATTATATTAACGATTACGTTATTAAAAACTAATATAGTTTATTATATTGCGAAATACACATTTTATTTTATAGCTTTAATTAATCTGAAAGTTCTAAAATAGAATACGTAGAATAGAAATTTTTATGCGTTCGTAACATATTTCAAAGTGCAATATTGCGCAGAATGCAATTTCTAAGAGAGAAATAATTTGAAAAAATAGGTAAAACATCTATAGTGCAGTGCTTTCTACAATGCTCGACACCTAAAACAACCTTTCCACCAGGATTTTATTTTTCTAGTCCTCGAAGATATAAATCTACATAAAAATCTGCAAATCCGATAACGATATAGCAGTGCATGAAACATTTCGAAGATTTTTGAGCGGTGTTCTGCAGCACGTGGAGAGTGGAGCAAGGGATGATCCCTCGTGAAAAAATAACTCAAAAATGTAGAACAGAATTTCTTCGTCCAAGGCTTCGAGGAAATATAGTTTCAAAATTTCTCAAGCATGTTCGAATTCTAGATTAATTTTGGCAAAAATTAAAATAGAGTAAAATTTTCATTCTCAACAAAATAGTCTCGGCACCAGGTCAATTTTCAAACTCGATCTTCGAAGCCTTAGCGACGAAAAGATTTTACTTTACACTTTTTCTTCACGACGAATCTACTTCCCACATGGTACGGAACAGCGCATGGTGGGTAAAATCTGTCTCTCTCTTTCTCGAGGAATTAAAAAGACAGCAACTGTATAAAATTTAATCAAACAGGACACGACGGGAAATTTTCACGCGATTAATTTAAGTTTACGTCGGCCGGCCGGCGTGCATGCAGACTTTGCAGACAAATTCCGTGGACGCGGCACTTTACGGAGTATAGCGGCATAAACACGTAGCTGTATATAAAATTAGATAAAACAGTACTTTGACGAGATGAGTCTTCGCTTAATAAGTCGTAGCCAACCGAGCCGAGAAAGGGTGAGATATATTCATCCCTTCGCGCGATGAAAATAAATCTCATGCATGAATTAAATACACCCTGGAAAGGGTGAGAAAGGAGAGAGAGAGAGAGAGAGAGAGAGAGAGAGAGAGAGAAAAAGGGGGAAAAGCGAGAGATTAATTTATTATGCTCTCGTTGGAATTAAACATGCCGTACGTGCTGCAAGCGGGCGCCGCTCGCGCACGGCCTCGGGCCGATATATTTTTATAAATAGAAAAAATCCATTAATTCGTTATACCGTCGCACATTCGAAACGAAACCTCTAGCAAAGAGAAAAAAAATCGAAAGAATCGCGTTCGTTCGCATTGTTCGTTCGTTGCAAGATGCGAGAGATAACGTAACCGCGTAACAATTACGCTATCGACGTTAAAATCATTCTCTCCTTTTTTTTCCTCTTTTTTTTAAAACGACGTCCGTTCGCACTGTTTGCTCGAACGAGTGTTTAAACAGGTTGTAAAAATTTCATTTGTGACGAACATTACGCGATATCCGCAGGGATAGGTGGTTGAGCAACGTTGCAATAATATTGTTTCCGTTCTGAAAAGAGGAGAAAGAAAAGCAAAAAATTAACATGCGCGAGTTCGATGCATTTCACGTGCGAAAATTGAGTTCGTATTCGACGACGAAACGTCGTTGGCACGTTCGGGACTGTCGTTTTGCAGACTGTGCCCGTTTGATGCAACCTGTTTATTCTCGATAGCTAATAAAGACTATTTGTTACTTGACAATAGAAGGGATATCGTCGCTTCAATTTTACTCGCTGCGTTATTCTATCGATATCTTGCCTAAAAAAAGAATGTATAGAAATGTGCATCGATACAAAATCCTTTCAAAATCGAAAATAGCGTAAAAGAAGATGATCATGCAGGAAAACGTAGTTCTTTCGCAATAACAAATAACATTCGCTTCAGCAACGAAATTACAAACCACCAAGTGACCGCAAAATTGATCTAAAACGAAGGTGCTCGAGAAGTTGCGAACTAATCCGAAATAGTTCATCCAGCTGGAGCCAAAATTTTCACCGCCGCGCAACTACGGCGTAATTACTCGAATTGGATTTCTTCGTCGCGTTCGAGAAATGACTGGTAATCGGTCCCCGGGCATTTGATTAAAAGAGTAGGACTGCGCTGAGGTCTTATTAGGGACGCGAACGAACCTATCTATCTATGCCAATATCTATTTCCGTGCGTGCTCGTCCTTCGCACGTTGCTCGTAGACTGTACGTTCGCTCAGATACGGCGCGTTTATTTGCACAGTACAGTTACGGATGCGATGCATCCGCGAAACAGCTTTTAATTATATTTAATGAGGCACAGACACCTGTAGTCATCTCTGGAGACGTGATGAAACGGGGATCACAGAACGCAGCTATTGACACCGTTTGGACAAATGGCAATTAGCGTTACGTGTGCCACCGTTGCGAATTTGCTGGACGAAGCGACACTAACGCGATCGATCACCCTATAATGCGCATAACGCATAACACGTTAAATATATATAGATATATATGTGTATTCTCACTTTCGTCGCGCAAATGCACGAAATATTACGTAGCAGCTCGCGTAGCTGACAATCTCGTAGCGAACAGAAAAGAAAGTTAAATTTGAGTCGTGGGTCAAAAACGTGGGTTTCATTTCCAGGAGTGAATATTTTGTTTCTCCAGTTGTTTGAGAAAGATTTTAATTTTTATAAATAAATATTTTATTTACAAAGTCATCTTTTTTATTCATTTTTGTAAATTATTAGTTTTGCTTTTTCCATAAATAAAAGTTATTCTTATAAATAGTATTTATGAGACTACTTGTAAGAGAAAGTACTCTTAAATAGTATTTATAATACTATTAATAGTACTATAAGAGTACTTTTTCTATAAAAAGTTATTTTTATTAATAGTATTTATAAATGACAAAAGTACATTCCTTTGGAAGTTTCATTCATTTGTCAACTCGTCAATAATCAAATATAAGTTTGTTGCAATTGTTGGGATGAATATTTTGAGAAAAATTCTTTAGTATTTATAAATAATAAAAGTATATTTCCCTGAAAGTTCAAATTAATAGTTGACGCATCAAGAATCAAGAGAGAATTCGTCGCAATTAGGAATGAATATTTTGTTAAATTCTTTGAGAAAAGTTTCTTGTTTAGTGCTTACAATTTCTTTGGAAGTTTAATTTGTTGACCCGTCAAAGATCAAACAAGGAATTTTTACGCATTTTTGGAAGATAGAGAGATGCAAACTGCATATATTGTAATGTTGAATTATTTTGATAAAAGTGTAAATTTACGTGAACGTTCATAATCTAATTATAGTTTCTCAAAATTTCATAAAATGGAAAATTAAATGAAAGCATAAGATAGAGAAAATATTAAGCGAATCTTTTTGGAATTTCCTTGTGAAACACAATTTTGTAATGCAAACTGATTGAAAAGAATTGCAAATCAAATGTTGACGCAGCATGAAAGATGATCATATTTCATACTAATCCAAATTTTTATTTGTTCTCATTTTATCCAGCTTTTGTAATCTTTCCGTACATGGTACTTTTATGAAAAAAAATGTTATAAAGTGTCATTTAAAATTGATCAATGTACGAACACTTTCTGCACTCAATTATATCATTAACGTTATTAGTCTGTCTCTCATTAGTATCTCTTTTATCGGCTCGCTCGATAAAAAATTTTCAGCATAATGCTTAACTGCGAATTGTAATTACATTTTGCATAAAACGTAAAAGATAAAGCATCCAAGTTTGCAACTATTTTTTAAACTTTCTAATTTCTCTGCTTTCTCAATTACTTCATGCCGGTTCGATGCTACGTATGTACTTCTTTTCTAGCTTTTGCGCAACATTCCACGATTAAACGTCAGCCTTTTAAAAGGAAAAGTATTGCAAAAATAAAGTTTTTATCCCACGTAGCCTTCGATTTCGGGCAGGTTGAAAAACAAAGTTAAAATAACATTCCTCGATATTGGTCTGTAAATGTCACGCGGCTCGTGTTTCTCGTTTAAATTCTTATACGCAAGCAACTAATTTTAGACGTCCTGAATATTCCGTTCACACACGGATACATAAAAAATGCACGACTTGTACCCCGATACGATTCCTCTCACTGAAAGGCCCAGAAGCAACTGTTCTGACTAGGAAATGAAGACTTTTTGCCATAAAATTTTATTGATATGCAAACATTTGAATCGATACAAAACAAATTACAGGCGCAATCGCTCAGTACCAGACAACGCCACTCCTACTCGAGGTCTACCCCACGTCTCCTCACGAATCACGTGACCCAAATCAACCAATCGCTAATTTTCGTTGCATTAGCGTTGCACCTGAAGAGGCCCGATATTCTGGATTACCCCTGCTAAAATCACTTTCAGTGATAAAATATAACATTGTAAGTCATTGTAATACTGTTTTATAGACCGAAACGAAATTTATCGGACTTATTGAGTATATATATTAATATGCATATATCGTACGAGTCTGCAACGTGCTTTCGTGGGAAATAGCTGTTCATCAACGATAAGACGTGTGAGCGTAGTATGTAACGCACACACATGCACAGCCTTTCTGAATGAATATGTCCTAGATCGGTGAAATTAGCACGAATTTCTCCGATCGCGCTGGCAAATTCTATTCGTTGTTTTCACGGCAAGTCGCGCGTGTCTCGAAATTCCTGGAAATCTGTATCCGTTCACGCTCGCGGAAATTACGTTTTTCGCGATGCAAAGTATGTTCGAGCACTTGACAGACTCGTTTCTACATCAAACATGTTTATGAAACATTTTCAAATAGAACTGTTGGAACGATTATGTTGGAAAATATTTGCAACGAGTTTGAAAATGTGACATTCATTGCAAGAAGCACCGAAAAATTTGAGCAATTAATTATTCATCGTATCGTCAATCCTAATCTGCGATTGTACATATCACACTGATACGGCTTTGTTGTTTATGTGGAAAATAAATTTTCTTATTTCGTTTCACATATCTCTTACCTTGCGATTTTCTTTTTCAATCCTCTTAGGTATTAGTTGCAATTTATTACGCTGTGTCAGACGTAAAGTGTCGAAACGTCACGTGTAATTTGTTATTTAAATCTGAATTTAAATTTCGTAGAATTTGCTTTTTTTTCTCAAATAGAAGCCATAATTCACGTCACGGGTGTGTGACTTGATACTGTAAGGCGAGAGATTAATTGCGATGTTATATTTTACGGTTTTTCGAAACAGCGTTTATGGATATTATAATAACAAACACAATCAGAATGGAGATCTGTTATCCTCCATTATCAGAAAAAATTCACTATATTGCGATATTGTAACTAAACCGCGGATTATAAAGATACAAAAATATATTAGACATTATAAGTAATGTCGTTTGAACAAAATTTTATTTTATTTAAGAGTTAATACAATTCTAATGTATAATATAATTTAACAAGAAGTTAAAATTATTCTCACTAGATGGCAATGTTTATTAAATTTGAAGAAAACAACATTACTTATGGGTACTCTCCCTAATGTAATATTTTTGGAATAATAATATTTGTTAAATACCTATAACATTTGTTCGAATTTCTTCATTTTTCCCCAACGTACATAAAAATGTAAATTTGGATAAACATCCGCAGTCCAATTACAACAACGCCTTCGCATTTTTCCGCGACAAGAATCCTATTAATCTTCACCTTCGAAACAAGCAAAATTCTAATCGACAGAACTTAAAACATCGTCCATCATCCTCCACCGTCGCGAAATTCATTTCACTATTAACTCCCGCACTCGCGCAAAAACGCCGAACCCAACCATCGCTAGTTTTAATCGATGCGTATCACCACGGTGGCTCTTACATCACTTTTAACTTAACTTGCTGATTCCACTCTAAATCTAATTTGCTGGATTCCGACGAACGCGGCCGGAACGAGGGAAACGAAGAAGAAGAGAGCTGGCAGTCTATATAACATGGCGACTATCCCCGGGTAGCCGGATACGTTAAATCATTACGAAATAAACGTTTTCATTCCCCAGATAGAGAACAGAGAGAGAGAGAGAGAGAGAAAGAGAAAAAAGAAATTAAAAAGAAAAGAGAGAGATAGAAAGGGGGGGGGGATGGAAGTAACGAAGGAATCAGAACAGTGAAATTTATAGTCTCGCGGGCAGTTACGCTTAACAAGGTGACCATCGCGATTGCGATCTGCGAGAACGTTCCCCGGGTTATCCCTGCGAATCGTTCTTTCTCGCCACGGGGTATCGACGTATAGCCGAGGCGTCCGATACCCGTGTAACAATTAGAATTGCGGGTGAGTTTCGGGTTGACCGCGACAAAGCGTGCACCAGCGAAGTATTGAGCCGTGTATTTCACGGTCCCTCCCCCTCCCTCTCTTGTCCCGCGGCTTCTCTCTGCCCATTCAGTCACACACGCACCACTAACCAGCAGCTACCCTCCCGCAGAGCTATCACACAGCGTACACTCCCGTTCATAAGTCACCGTAGGGCGTTTAATAAAATTAAGATTCACTCGCGATGGAAGTGGCACGCGTCGGGTGGGGTGGGATCGACGCGTGTTCGAGTTTTACGACGGGTCACGATACGTGATACGTAAATTATACGCCGAATTGCAATATTTTGCAGGACTTTGAACAATGATTAATTTATAATTTCCTTTGGAAATTTTTTGTATTTATAAATTTAGTATATTTTTAGATGCTCGAGTGATTTTTGATACCAATCTCGCGTTTGTATTATTTTATTGTACCTTGCATTTTTAATTTCTTTGCTACAAATATTGCACTTTAGTCAATATTTCGTCAGTATTTCTAGTGCTAATGTGACAGAATTATAAATTACGTAAGATAAATTATAACATTTATAATATTGCTGATATAACATTGTTGTAATTTGTATTATGAATTTATTACAATAATTAGATCGTAATATCGTCAATATTGTGAAAGACAAAGTATAAAATAATTATATGGAAGAATCGATCAAGAAGCGAGTAATCGATCCTTAAACTATTAATATTTTTTTCTATTAATTTTCTAAACAATCTTAATGATATTTCAAGATTCTTCTAATCTCTAATTGTTTCTCTGGTTTTAGACTTGAATGGTTTTTCTCATTCCTCTGTCCAACTCACCCCCAACTCTAGTTTTTCAATTAAATTTCAAATTTCGACTTGTCAATCCAGAATATTTATTTAAATTACATACGAAGCAACAGAGCATCTCGTATTGGAACTAACAGTGAGATAAAAGTGTTTGATTAATAAAATTCTCGAACAATAGAACAATCACTTTATCGATACCCAGACACATTTATTCTAATATTTATTTCAATATTTAAAAACGATATATTTTTTGAATCTTTTCAGCACTAACAAACATATTCTTTTTGTGATTCAAATCATTTTCTACTTTACAGCATAAGAAGACACATCCTCATTTTTGCTTGTTGTTTCAATTTGTGGAAAAATTATATCTACATCTTTAGTATACTTATAAATGAAACATTGATTTATTACGAAATTAAATCGTATTGGATTTTTTACGTAAAATCTCGTGTTTAATGTAATAAGAGATTTATACAAATATGCAAACCTATGATAATGTATATATAAAGTAGTTTAGTACAGGAAAAGGCAACTGTTGTTAGTAAATACTCTGTTCAAATAGTAAAATGTTCAAACATTGAAATATTTAGATAACAGGGGTTCTACAGACGTAGAGGGCTCTGTCGTATTACCAAATATCATAAATATACTGCGAGTCTTTATGCAAAAACACACCTAATTCCAGATATCCCATTAAATATCCAAGGTATAGTAGAAATATTTCAGAAATTTGCACACGTTGAAATTCCCCGTGAACGCATAAAGATCCTCTGTCTAATCATAAAATTGATCGTACGAAATTAAGAAAAAGAATACAAAAGCAACAATAGATAATATTCTAATAATCATTTCGCTCAAAATGAGCAACGTCCGGTGACTTACAGATGGGAGTGTACGTTCAAACACATACACACACGTGTACACACATGGAGGAGCGATTGCAAGGCCAGCAGCCCTCGTAGCCACGGCCTGCTCTTTCCAGAACAGACAGTTTGTACAGGCATAGTTATATCTATGCTTCGTCGATCGTATGTTCAAGCTGATCTACACCAACGTACCTGAAACCAATACCGGTGCTGAAGCGCCAACTGGAACCAACCCTCTGTCTCTCAGCCTTCTCTCTGAGAGAGAGAGAGAGAGAGAGAGAGAGAGAGACAGAGAGGAGGGGAACAGATTGACCAGGACTGTGTTGCACGGTGTGTTCCCGAATATATACACGAAAACAGCGGAACGCTTTGGAATCGAAGGATCTACGAGGCTGGCAAACGGTGCTCAACGCGACTGTTGATTGAACCATTTCGAGCACTGGAGGTCACGCCTCTTGAAGCTTTGATAAAAATCCGCAAAAGAGGTTTCAGTCGCGGCGGTTTAAGGGAAATCGCGCGATCCACCCATTTCCACCGTTTCGTGGCTTTTCATTTTGCCCGAGCGTGGTTTCATAGAGAGGCCCCTCCACGCTCCGAAAGTCTCCAGCGAGAGAGACGAGAAGGGGACAGTGATACGCGTGTTAATTTGTAGCCGAAACGGTCTCGTTTCTGAACGTTTCAAACGTGGTTTGTTCTATCCTCTTTTGTTTCTTTTGCCGTATTTTTTCGTGTGTGCATCGCGTTTCCTTTCCTCTTTTTACTTTTGAATTTAACGTGAAACCCGCCTCGAATTTTGACGACCGTTACGGAGTAATCGAGGAGTAAATCGAGTTCTGCGATGATTACTGCGAACAGAAGAAATGTTATAAGTAACAGACGTGCGATAATTGGATTTACACTCTACACCAACCGTGAATTTTATCACTGAAAGTGATTTTAGCGGGGGTAACCCAGAAAATCGGGCCTCTTCAAGTGCAACGCAAATGCAACGAAAATTAACGATTGGTTGATTTGGGTCACGTGATTCGTGAGGGGGCGTGGGGTAAACCTCGAGTAGGAGTGGCGTTGGTACTGAGCGATCTGTAATTTGTTTCGTATCGATTCAAATGTTTGCATATCGATAAAATTTTATGGCAAAAATGTCGTCTTCATTTCCTAGTCAGAATAGTTGCTTCTGGGCCTTTCAATGAAACGAATCATACTGGGATACAAGTCGTGCAGTTTTTTCTCAAATAAATAAATAAATAAATGCGTACGTTCGATACGTACATATAACTGTTACAAAATGAAAAAACGTATCAATTTGAAAACATTGAAAAGTCTCAAACGACGCGATCGTACGAGCCGCACGTTCAAACGCGGATAAACGCTAATCGTCGATTACGCTCAAAATGCAAAGTGAAGTTTCGAAAGAAACGGCGGTTCCTCGAACGCACGATTTCCATACGCCACCTTTGACCCGTGGCAACGGTATAAATTGGAGGCCGACGCAAGCCAGCCATATATCAAAAATTACACTCTCGTGTACGAGCGCGAGTACATACATATATACATACATATATATAGGCGTGCGCGCGCGCGCGCGTGAAAACGTTCTGCATGAAACCGCACTCCACACCACTTAACTTATAACCCATTCGAGCAGGACGCTCCATTTGCCAGCGTTTCTTCCAGCCGGCAGTCGGCATTGATTTTTGATAAGTCAATCGTTTCGTTCGCCCACTCCCTCGGGCAAAGGCCGTGCCATTTCTCACAATGGAATATTTTTATTCCTCTGCTGCACGATCTCCGAGGAGCAATATCGTCCCGATGGAGCAACTCACGGTCACGAAGAGAAAAACGCTAATTGAAGAGTCCTTGTGGAAAGTGCCAAACGATAGATCGCTCCAATCTGAATCGATAGATTTCTATAATTTCGCAATAATTGATAATGAAAGGGATACATTACATATTAATATTGAAAAGAATATATTATCCCGTAAGTAAAGTAGTTTTTTTCTTCAAATTTAATAAACATTGAAACTTGAAAAATAATTTAAATAACATAAAGTTATGTACAGTATCAAAAAAGACATTACTTATGGGTACCTAATATCTACCTGCTGAGTTTTGTCACTCAGCTTCACTTTTGCTTATTGAACATTTTGACCATTTCGATGGTCAGTATTATACAATGATTCCCATTAATATTTGGTCATTCAAAATTGTTGAAATCGAGTTAATATAGTAGTTTTAACCTATAATATAATTTAAAAATAAGCACGCTAAATGTCAATATATTTGACTAGAATATGCCATGTTATGATAAATTAAATTGTCACTAGATGGTAATATTTATTAAATTTGAAGAAAACATACTTATGGGTAGCCCTAATACATACATAGACAAACAACTACTTGAAAGAAAAAAAAAACGGAGAGTCTGATTCTTTGATTCTTTTTTCAAAAGGGATGACGCAAAAGCCAATCGTGGCTACATTTTATCAACCAGTTTGTAACAAATTTGTCACGACTTTTCCTCTCTTTCATTCTCTCTATCTCTCTACCGATTCCCTAGTTGCACGTTGTATAACGACATGCAGGCGCTACAAGTTTCGGGAGAACAGGGGGTATCGTGGCAGATTTAGGAACGACGTCGAACGAATGCGAATCTCCAGAGAATAAAGCTCCACACAGCCGTCCATACCCTTTCACGACCCTCGATTCTGGTTTGTTTCAATAAACCGTACCTTTCTTCCGTTAAGAGTTACCCTCCCGCCTTTGTGCTCCCGGCTACATAGACGCCTTCTCCCTTGGCAGCATTTCCAATCTTCCTCGCGACATTTATGCCTCTCCAAAACGAATAGTTGGGGCGTCGTGTAAACACATGCTTGATTTCCTCAAAAAAAAAAAAAAATAAAGAAAAAAAAAAGAAGAAGAAGAAGAAGAGAAAACAGAAAAGAGAGATGAGAGAAGGAGTCTTCTGCCTCGTTCGCGATATTACAAAACCGTTCACCGGAAGATTTACTTTGGCCGATGCCACGACGGAGGGAGAGACCTCTTGCCTTTTCGAGTTTCATTCCGGAGAAAGCGCTTGTCTCTTCGATAGACGACAGATATTCCGCGAATATCTCGCGTGTCTCGCGTTTATTCTTCCCTCGCGAAATGAGGAATAATAAATTGAATGTTGAATAGAAAACAAAGTATTGTGTTTATTGGTTCGGAGTTTCTTTATTTGAAACTTTGAGCTTGTCAAATTCGACATGATCCGCATTTTGCCGATCGTTTCATTTATTATATTACGTCGTCAATGATCATTGTACTGTATTAATTTATTTTAAAATATCAGAACGAACCACGGATGAACAAAGACGAATGCGTTTTTACAAGACTGGAAACATCAATTCAACAGAGTCTAGAGTTAGTTATACTAATACAATTAATATAAAAATTTGGATTAATAACTACGAACACGACAATTGTAGCAATTGTAAAATCATTTGCAACGGAATGTGAAATTTGCCATTTCATCTGCAATCATCTTGTGTTAATCATCACTTCGAAAATCTTAGGACAATCTCTACTTTCAGTACGAATAATAAAATTCATGCAGTAGTTTATTCCGAGGAAATTTATCTCCGTCTAAAAGACATAAAACAACACGTAAAAAGGTATACTAATGAGACACTAAGAGGATATATACAATTATTTTAATTAAAATACAAAAAAACAATTTACAATCTTTAACCATTAATGAACATCCCTTAATTTCGTGAAATTTTATAAAAATACACGTTTTATGCAAGTACAAATTTTATAAATTTACACGTACGAGATATTTCATGAAAATATGAATTTATAAGAATTCATCCAGTAGTAAATTATATAAGACAAATTCGAAATTAAACCTGCGCCACACGTCCATGTAAATACGATGGAGCAACTAAAAATTCCATGCGCTTTCTTTTCCAAGTCGTATCGATTCTCATTTATAATGGAATTCGATCCATACTGCTGGCTCCCCAGTTTCAACAAACGCGCGAGCGTCAGGGAAGCTCGGCGAAGAATAGCAGAAATCTTAATCTTTCGTAGATCCTCGTCAAGTGAAAGAGAAAAGGGGAAGATGAAGAAAAAAAAAAAAAGAAAAAGAAAACGAAGGAAACGGGAGAGGAGAAGAGAAGAGGAAACCTACTTTTTTTTCTCTCGTTGGCCGATCTCTCTGGAGGACTCATATAAAGGAGGATGAATCGTTTGCGGAGTCTCATTTTTCCTAGCTGACTCGGATTAAAAATCTATTATTTATGCACTCCTCCTATCTTATCTGGCCGACGTTTTCGCCTTCGGTCGAATTCCTCCCTAAATTGTTGAAAGGAATAAAGGCTCTGTATCTACAGTGGCCTCGTGCTCGCGTTGGCGTGCCTCCGCGACATAAAAAACGAAGCGCGGCTTCTTAAATCACGTTATAGTCGGAAGCTCGCCGGCACATCCGGCCGAAAGAAGTTCACGCTTTCATCAATGTTAACACTTCAGAGCCAAAGGGAACGGTTCTCGGCCGTGGCTCGAAAGACACGAACGTTTAACGAGAAACTGGCATGAAGCGTTCGAATAGAATTAGGAAACAGACACTGTTTAACAGCGTGGAGGAAGGTAGAAGGAAGTTGGCTTTATCCGTTACTTCGTTATTTTCCTTAACGCGTCGTTTACACATTAGGCAATTTGCATAGACGATTCGTCCCTTTAACACTCGAAACGTATCTTTATCTGTGACGAGGATTATCAAAATCTTCCAATTTTCCAATTCTCTTGTCTTCAAAGTTTCTAATTTCTAATTTCTGACTTTTCTGATATTTTAATTTTCTAATTTTCCCAAACCCTCTGTTTCTTCAGACTTAATCTAATCTTTTAATTTCTTAATTCTTCAAGTTTTCTACTTTTTAATCTTCCAACTCTTTGACTCTTTCTAATTTTCTAATTCCAAAGCAGTTCCAATTTTAGTACATTATACGTTTTGTTATGGAGAGCATGCTTTCTTTCAAAATCTTGCGTCAATATTTTATTCTTGTTCCATTCTTAAAATTAATAATTATAAACTAGTAAGTACAACTAGATTGATCAACAAATATTAGACGTACCGTATTATCTAAAGTATTGCTAGTAAAATATACGATAGTAAATATTAAACCAGAAAGAACCACGAAGAAAAATAATCCATTTTCTTCAAAATTGAGGAAGAACGCGTTCCTCTTCGTATCTACAAAACCTTCGCGATATTATTCCTCTGGAGATACAAATAATAATTGCTCGTACGAATTGAACAACGATCCTGATCTCCAGCGCTCGATCTCCGTGACTGATCTCAGTGTCCGAGGTGAGACGCTTCCAAAGCCTCTTTCGACTCTCTTCGAGGCGTTCTTGGTCACCGAACTCCGGCTACCGGCTATTGGCCTTTACCAATGCCTGTATCACCGTGGCCGAGAGTTTGTTAGCCCCCGAGTTATCAACTCCGTGGAGCACGGTCGAGAAACTTGACGAACCTTGCACACAGCTTTGCCAACGCTTAGACGTAGGTTGAAGTGTAAATCAGCCTCGAAGGAGCGACGCTTTCCATCCCCCTTCCGTCTGCTCTCGCATCATGCTCGATCTCCCTCATCGACTCACACCCCCATCTGCCAACTGTTTCGACGATGTCGAAACAACCTGACGAGATCCTCTCCCCCTCCCCCCTTCCCCCGAGCGTCGATCTCGCTCTGTCGCTAACCCTTCGCCGAGGCATGATAGCTCTCGAGCAACCAGTTCTGTCTTCCGCCACCGGGCGATCGGGACGGGAGCACAATAAAGGAGAAGAGCAACGATGGAGAAGAAGGAGAATAATGGGTCGACAGAGAGGCGTACGAGAGAGAAAAAGAGAGAGAGGAGAAATAAAGAGAACGGGAGAGAGTGGAACTAGCCACGCTCACCCCCGACACCATTCGGGGTGGCCCTCCGCGGTCCGAATGAGTTCCGCTCTCCTTCCTTCCGGTCGACAAATTGAAATCGTCAGACCGGGAAAACTCCACCGAAATCCACCGGTTCGTGAGGAAGACGCCAGGCGGCAAGAGTGGAAGAAGAATCGGCTGGACGAGCGTGGAATACGGGAAGAAGACACACGAACGGCAAACACTCGAGTTCTGGGGGAGGGGAGAAGGTACGAGCCGGACAACAGAGACAAAAGGGAACAGAGAAAAGGGAAAGAGAGATGGAGATGGATAAATTCCGGTGATCGTGACGGAGAGACAAGCAGAAAGACCGAGAGAACGTGGCAAGGCTGTGAGGGTGTAAAACAGAGGGAGCGAGAGACAGAGAGAGAAAGAAAGAGAGAGAGAGAGAGAGAGTACTTGGTCCCAACGTGCTCGTAACCGGCGACGTTGCTTTACCGGACGATATTTCACCTAGTAATTATCTTAGCGTGCTACGCGATAGTGCGAGGCGGCTGCCAGTATTAATGCCCGCTGATAATGTACCAATACTGTCCTCTGTCTCTGTACAGAGAGGGAGAGAGAGAGAGAGAGAGAGAAAGGGGGAGAGAGCTGAGTAATAGACAGTTCAAATGCACTGTGCCGATCGTCCATTCCTAAGATATCCGAGAGAGTGGATTACGACGTTGCATTCACGTCTGTGGTCACTCCGGCACGTCGATTGATGACACGAAATATGCTCCTTAGATCTTCGATCGGTTTTCTTGCCAATTAATCGGCCCCGTAATTAGCCGGCCGTTTACCACCGTCCGTTTGATCAACAGATTAATTAAGAGCATCGTTTGCTCCAACGCGACGCGGTGTTTGGCTGCAAGTATCTCGACGTTTGTTCGTTTGGAACGCGAGGTCTATCTTAGTTTGAAAGTTGCGAACGAATCGAATTGCAGCGGTTTCATCGTTCGTGATCAACAGAGTTTTCACAAAGAGGCCTCAAGACGCTTAAAACTTGCGAATTTCATTTTTTAATAAACAGGTTCCTTGATGACAAAATTGTCAAACCTTGTTACACGACGTACAACTGTTTGTCCTGTTTAATGAATTGATAGAAAAACTTGTAGCGTCAGTAAATTATTTAAATAATTTATCACTGTTACGTTTTTAACACGCAATTTTGTGTATATGTATAGTATGGTTAATTCCAAATGTAGCAAGTGCTGTTTTTAATTATCGTCGTTTAAAAGTACTGTTTGTTTATGACAAGATGTATCTCAATTACTAAATTACAGATGAATCGGATTGCAGTGATGTTTATAATTATCGAGTTGATTTTTGAAAACCAAAATTGCCAAACCTTGTTACCTGACGAGCTTCTTTAACTTCCTTTAGTTCCTGAATAATAAACTAAATTGAAAAAAGTTTTCTAAATTCTTATGATTTTTAATAGATGATTCAGTACAATAAGTATTTCTAATTATTGTGTATATTATATTTTTGTGCAACATATTATTAATCAAATGTATTATAAGTAGAACGTATAAAATATTTTATACACATATATTCAAAGTAGTAGTATTTTATGCACTTTTGTACAATAATTTTTACACTGTTACTACAAATCGACAACAGTCGCGAGCAATGTTACATCTACATTTCCTGCGCAGAATATTATCAAAGTATCCGCAGAAGAAAAATGATTAAATCAGAATTGAAATTGCAATAACTGCGATGAAATTTTCACTTTACAGCCAGTTGAAATAGGTTTGCTAAATTAATGCGGTTTCCCTGAACATTCTTCGTAACAAAAACTTTGTTTCACCTTTGTCCGTGCAATGCAGTTTTAGCCAATCGCAATTTTTCAAGTTACGGAACGTCTGATTTTTGCCCTCGTTCGTTCCCTCGCGTTTTCGCAAAGCGAGACTCGGCACATTTATTAATCACAAAGCGAGTAATTGCATTTTCTTTGAAAAAGGGACGAAGAAACTCGCGTTTGCTTGAAATTTTTGCAAGCGACAATGACTCGTAACGCGCGTGAAACTTCTCCTTTATTGCAAAATTCGACACTTTGATATTCGTAGAGTAGATATGCAGTCCAACTCGATGGAAAAGTAATAAAATTCGCAAAAATATTACAGCGTCGTAAAAGTCACGCGAGAAGGTATCAGGAACTGAGAATGTGTGTCAATAATAACCTGTTATTTCATTCGGCGAAAATGTTGGAATTTGAAATTGCATTGAAATCAGTATCGTTGCTTTAACGACACTACTTTTATATCTTTTGAATATACTTTGAATTACGTTTATGACACATTAAATAAATGTAATACATACAAGACTACTTGCATTAAATAGTTTTACATTTATAACAAGTCTTGATATTCCTTTTCTCTCACTTTTTACTCTTCTTACAAAAAATATTTACACTAGTTTTTACAAACAAAATTACACGCATATTATAAATATCACTCAGATGATAGAAAGGTGAACTACTTGCATTTAAAGAACATGGTTATCTTATCGAATAATTTTCACTTGTAATATCTAAACATTTGAATTTTAATTTTAGAAAGAATTTATTTCAAATATGTAAATTTATTGTTCTCTAAAGAGAGTCTTTGGTATAAAATTGAACCAAAAAATGACAGGCAAGGAACGTTTCAATAACGATCCTTTAATTTCAATTTTCAAAATTTCAAATTTCAAAATTATTAAAAAGTTTCTCCAGCTCACGCGTGATATTTCGTTGATTTATTGAAGTAGTATTGCGTAGTTTTCCGTATCAACCTCGCATTGTTCCGATTGTTTTCGAGGAAAATTGAATAACTGCTCGATGATCATTTACCTTGAATTCTTTTTGCGAAAATCACGTCTCATTATGGCGAATAATTGCATTGTGCAACGCAGTAATGCTGCCATTATGCGAGATAAGTAAGCCACTGTCGCGCGTGCAAACAAATAAAAAAGCCATATCGTGTTATAAGAACATTGTCGAGTGTCGTTCTTTTTTGCCAGGCAGAAGCTGAATTCGTTCCGCCTTGAAATTTCATACATGGAAAAACAACGGTTTATAATCAGGAAATTGCAATACTTCATCAAACTAATGGGCGAGTCTCGCCCAAACGAATGAGCGTGTTTAATGGACATACATAAAGTGGATTTAATAATGCGGTTGCCCATTTATCAGCGTAATGACGGCGAAAGAAATTTCAACAAGCACCGGAATCTCTATTATATTTTCGGGGAAAAATATATTTATACGCGGACGATAATAGCTGATCGTCGTTTTTTTTTTTAACGAGTTGCAATAGAATCAGTTTGATTCATTTTAATGATACGATACGTATTAAACGTAAATAGAGTCTACATATTTATTAATAAATAATATTAAATTTGAATCTAAGATAAATAGAAAAATTAATTTAAATTAAAGCTGTATAGAAAAATGAGGAATAAGAAATCTATATTAGGATTATACTATATTAAACATTTATACAATTATACAATTACATAATTATAATTGTATAAATTTATAAATAATTATAAATTAATAAAAATTATAATTAATAAAAAATTATATAATTATAACTGCATAAATTCATAAATAATTATAAATTAATAAAAGTTATAATTTATAAAAAATTATATAATTATAATTGTATAAATTTATAAAATTATACAATTATACCGCGAGTACATTAAAGTGCACAAAATGTGTTTTTCTCGTTATCATAATTATTTAATTGTTATTTTAATTTTACTTACTTATACGGGATAAAAACCCTTTATTATACAGAACGAAGAAAGCACAAGCAAAAATGAACGAATAAGTTTAAGTGTGCCACTCTTGAAAAATGTAGGAATTCCGAATAATATATAATTAGAACAAGTTTTGTTCCCTACGTAGACGTAGCTTTCTTTACTTCTCTTAATCCTGAACTTTTAATTTACAATTTACCGTTTGTTGAATGCAACTTCCATTATACTTTGTGCACTTGAGCATGTCATCGGGGAAAATTTGTAATCAAAGTTCAGGAACATGGTTGGGGATGATTGTAACATTAGCCGGAGTCGAATGTAACGTTACAAAGTTACAACCGAGCTCAGCTGACGTAGTTTATCCCTTAATTACAGGCCACTCGTTCCTGGAAAGGAGTTTGAATTTTTATTCCCTTGCCACGATCTAATAGCAAATTTTGAAGGTTTTAACATTCGAGCTGTTTCAACGTGCAATTTCAACAAACAAATACGTGTTAAATTCATCAAATAATGCATTGTTGTTGGTGGAAAAATTTGGATCTACATTTTTGAAGCATAACTATAATTCGGTAATTTGTTTTTTTCGAAATATTAGATTGAAATAATTAAAAATCAACAAGAAATTATCATATAGATGTTAGAGAAAAAAAAATGTCGAATGTAACATTCAACTACTATATGAAGAACAATCAAATTATAATATATTTGTAGCTACATATTTTGTAACAATAATGATTATTCTACTTCTATCAGCATAAAACAAGATGCAACAAAAAATATTAGATATTAAATATTTGTTAATTCTTCGTCCATGTTTCAATAATCTTATTAACTAGTATTAATTATTGAGTCAGTAGAGGTTCTTGCAATTAATGGTCAGATTACTAAGAATACTGTCAACCTACTAACTAACAACACTTTTTCAGTGGAATGTTTCATGCAAGAATTGTTTCACACTATCTGTAAACACTTTTGTCGTTGTGTGCCTAAAACATTATTTATATATAAACTACTACAACTATCATTATACTCGCGGTTAACAGCGCGTGTCACACGTTTTTATTTTCGAGATATCACTCTACTGAATTTCGTTTAAATAATGTTACTATTTCCGATCCTATAAATTTCACTTTCATGCATTCTCTCGCCATAAACACGTAAACCTTGTACTTTGCCATTCAGTTAACGCATAAATTCTGATCGTTGGAAATTCCTTTGACACGCGACGTTTCTCCTTACAGCCACAAACGCGAATCTCATAAAATAATAACAATCGTATCCTTTCGTTGCTTCAACAAATATCTCCTACTCCTTCCTATCGATTATTTTTTTCAACGAAACATCCCGAGGTCTGCAAAAGTGTTGGACGCACGCGAAAGAAATAAAGCTCTCGACTATTTGTTACCTTGCAGCGCGAAGGAAGAAGAAGAAAAAAAAACAAAAAACATAAAGAAGCAAAAGAGTATCCATGGAATCTCGATAATAGAAGAACGCAGTCAGCGTTGTCGTGAAAATTTAACGAGTGGCGCGAACAGGAGGATGGACGAAACCACACGGTGGTAACAGGAATCACACCGCGTCTCGCTTAACAAAGCTCATTCGAATAATTATGAACGATGACGGGGTAGGCAGAGGTTCGCGTGAATGGCCACTTTTCGCGAGTCAAAGCATCTTTCTGGCGCGGCTGTCGCCAAAGGATATTGGAGTGGCGTTCATAAGGCACAAAGCTAACGAGAACGCAATTGGCGCTCGCGCGCGCGCACACACACATGCACGATCAGTGTATGTAAGTACACTGCATACAAGGCACGCGAGAGTTGTGAATGATGAAGTAGAGAAAGGAGAAAGGAGAATAGAGAGCCGCACTACGAGAGAGAGAGAGAGAGAGAAAGAGAGAATGAACAGTGCACACCGTCACGTAAATCTGAACGAAGGGGTGCTGGCCAACGCTTGTACGTTGGGTTGTCCGTGGCCAAACAATGTCTGTCCGAAACAGCCGCGATTTCTCTTATCGCGCATTCAAACGCTAAATAATGGCGCAACTTCTCCTTGGTCAACACCGACAACTCGGTGCTTGCCTAGCCGCTCGGCCGACCGGGTACGCGACCACCGCACACTATCGCAGATCCCATGAACAGTGAGCAGAATTTCATGCCCCGTTCATCCCTCTGACTTTCCAGCCAATCCACCACCCCCTCCTCCGCCCCATCCCTCTCTCACTCTTATGCCATTTTCCTCATCGGTACGCGCGGTACAGCTCGCGCATTGTGCACAGTTGCCACTCGTCGATTGGAAAATTTTATCGAAACTTCTCTCGCAATGAGAAGCGAGGGGCACAAGCGAAGCACACGCCGACCATTTATATATTTTCGTATAAATCCCTTTTTCATCGCTGTTATCGTTAACTGTAATTCGGAATTTCATTTGTCTATGGCGATTATAACATACATAGAAAAACTGCACGACTTGTACCCCGATACGATTCGTCTCACTGAAAAGCCCAGAAGCAACTGTTCCGACTAGGAAACAAAGACGACTTTTTTGCCATAAAATTTTATCGATACGCAAACATGTGAATCGATAGAAAACAAATTACAGGCGCTCAGTACAACGCCACTCCTACTCGAGGTCTATCTCACGCCCCCTCACGAATCACGTGATCCAAATCAACCAATCGCTAATTTTCGTTGCATTAGCGTTGCTCGATTTTCCGGGTTACCACCGCTAAAATCACTTTCAGTGATAATATGTGCAGATACATAATTGTCAGATCACGTCATAGAGGATTAAAATAGAAAAAGAACGAACGTACTGGAAACATTTTAAAAATAGTTTTTAACAGTAATATCGCGAATCTTTTTTTTTCGAGTAATAATCAGTTCCCCGCAATACCTCTCGTAATGAAATCTCGCAACTTTAATTCTTATTAATACTCACTTGATGACCCTGGGAAGAACCTATCCAATCCGAGTCCAATTTTCCACGATCTAAAGTAGAATGTAATAATTGTAAAATTATACATCTCGCTTATAACCACGCTTCTCTTGTATCACACGTTACATTGTTTCGCACGCTCGAATCTACCAGCCAATTAAGCGTGCTACGAGTGTTTCTCATGAAACGCGAACGAGTTCATTCAGAAAAGCGTGATTGTCATACGTTGCAAGTACTTTGGTGTGCAACATGCTCGTATTGTTCCGTTTTCTGCTCGTGCAGAGCGTTTTCTCTCGTCGAAGGACGCAACTGAGTTAATAATTATTACAGATTTCGTGTGAGTCAGTCTCCTTTTGCTATTGACATTAATCCTCCAGTGAAAGACTGAGCAACGATCTCATTTCAGCGAGTCTTCTCTTTGGAGTATTGGGTATGAATAAATGTCTCATTTTTGTCAAAAAAAGAAGCGAACGTTTTTGTTTTCTCAAACGAATATATACGTTATTGAACCTGATGAAGCATACTTTGGAAATAATTACTGTTCATTACACATGTTAGAAGCATCTTGCAAATTAGCCAATTGAGGCTAATTTAAGGAATTTGTCAAACTTTGTTTACTCACGAGAAATATAACATCAGTTCGTATGCGGTACAAACTGTTCTGTTGAGATTCGCCATTTAACATGAACGAAACTCGATTATGTATTTGAATGAAACAATTCGCAATAACCAAATTTAAACGTTCACATATATTTGGTTTAGATTCAAGCTTTAAATTGATGATAAATATGAAATATTATTGAACCTTCAGTTACTAAATTTTGGATAATTTTGTATGCATTTTACAAGTACGAAATTAATCGTTTATCTAATATATTTGTTATTAGATCGTATTGAATACATTTATTGTGTTAAACAATTTATTACATGTTATGATATAATAATTTATTATATATTATATATTAAATATTTTAACATATAATATTTTATTATTATATATTAAAATTGTTATATAAATATACACAATATTATATCATGATTATCCACGTCCTCATCTAATATATTTATTTATATAATGCATTATTATAATCTAATATATTCAGTTAGTTAATATGATAAATACATTAGATATAATATATTTATTACATTATGTATATATAATACATTCAATTTCTGTTCAGGGATTTTAATTGCAAGTTAATTTTAAACGCATCCTGACACACACACACAAAAGCACGCACACGCGCGTAGCTTTCTTAGCCGCAAGATCATTTTCAACGCTTCTCCGGAAGCACGTTGTTCGAATTTCAATCAATGTCCTTCCCCTCGTTGCTCACTTTTCATCTGCCGCGGCCAGACGTCGCGAAAAATCTTTCTGAATTTGTCTAGCGTGAAGCGAAACACGGATACAAGAGACGGTCCGGTAAATTTTTCGGTGACAGCCGGCTGACAGAGAGACACACGTTCCGCTTTGAACTGAATCTGCTTCTGTAAGGACGCGGCCTGTAACGCGTGAATCGCGGATCCCAAGCCCGTGTGCTAGTCAAGCTTGAATTTCCTTTCCTTCCTGTATTAAAAGCTATCCTCACGTACTATTTTTCGCAAGTTAAAAGTGAAAAGTAGGCAGCTTTTTCAACTATTAATAACAAATGGAAACTATATCGTTAAGGGAGAGAGAGAGAGAGAGAGAGAGAGAAAGAGTTTTCACTGCATCTGTTGCTCTGCGACCAGGTTGAAACTCATAGAGCACGCAACGTCTTATATAAACACTTGTAAAATACTTTGTGAATACTTCATCGTCAAGAAAATATCCTATTTCAGACTTCTTTACTCCCTAAACGCGCTTTTCGTTGGAAAAGATACTTAGAAACAATGATATCGTAATGATGGGTTGTACTTCAATCGTTTATCTAATTATTGCATTCGATATATTTTATATCATGGTATAATATAACTTGCAATATTTTATTATTATATATTAAAATTGAATGTTTCGGTGTCATGAAGAAACAAAAATCACCGCCATTTTTATACACTATTCTATTACACTATAGTATACTACAGTACACTATATCAGTTTTCTTGTTTGTCGAAAAATCATGAGTATTGTGCTTCGTCGTTTATTTAAATTCCTCACGATCGATCAGTTCTGTAGTTCAAAATTTGGTATCTCACGTTCTAATGAATTTTCTTTTACAAGTGCGAAGAACGTACACACGTGCAACAATACGTATGAATAATTCCGTACAAAAGGCAATAGTAAATATTTCGTTCGGATACTGAAGTATTGGAATAATATGTAAGAGTTTGGATAAGGGAAGTTCCATTCTACCCCATACGGTGGACGAATACTCGAGTTTTCAAACTCGATTCTCCTGAAAACGAGACTTCAGGCGAGAAAAATTTGTTCTACATTTCTCGACTTATTCTCTCACGTAGAATAACCATCTGCCAATTGTCCACTTCCGTTCAGCTGGGAATTGGTCAAAAACACGTATATTTGACAAGTTTTCAAACTCGATTTTCTCAAAAATAAATCCCCCGGTGCGACTCCTCTGTTCCTCTATTCTCTCGCCTTGTTTTCCATCGCGCGATCTTTGTTTGCACGACGAATCTAATTGATCAATTCACGACGTCATTCGTCGATCCTATCTGTACTATATAATCGAGTGTAATTGTTTAGAAATTTAAAAATGCAAAAGTACTAACGTAAAGGAGAGGAAAAAATACACGAATTTAACATATTATGTAGAAATATTATAAAGAAATATTTTACTATATTATATACTATTCTTTTACTATTTACTATATTATATACTATATTGTATTATATTATAAATATATTATAAATTTAATAATATATAATATTATATTATTCATTACTATATTATAAATATTATATATTACAAATATATTCATAATAATATACTATATTATACTATATTATAAATATAATTACTAATTATTTTATAGTCTGTATTTTACATTTTATATTTTAATTTCTACATTTCCCCCCCTCCAAAATATAGAATTTGTAAAATCTTCTATAAAGAATTTATTATTCGTCGATATAAAAAAGACAAACGAAAAGAAATTCTAGTGCCATTTAGGTATATTTTTAAAGGTAACATAAAGAAAATACATAAAAAAAGAAAACTGCCAGTCCAGCTTACTACGCATGCAACGCGAGAACAATTTAAATAGTTCCACGCAAAAAGTTCTTCGAGTTGAGACAATGAAATTCTTACGTTCGCTGAAAGCCTGTTAACGCAAACAATAGAGCATTACAATTCTCTGTAGCTGATGGCAAAGTGCGCAACGATATGTACAGTTTAGTCTACGTTGCTCTATTGCGTTAATCAACGTGGTTACCACGGCAAGTGTTCCAAGACAATTGCCTTTTCGAAGTTAATCGCCTAACGGGAAGCGTTTCGCTAGTTTCATTCATGGAATCCAATTCGTCGTTACTAAACAAGGCCATTGTTTTCTAATCAAATCGTTTGTTCACTGCAATCGTGGATGAACATTTTTTGAAACGATTAAAATTAGATGAATTTTGAACGAATTAAAAACAAAATTACATGTATTGAAATTAATTAATAATTTTCTTGTGAATGTAATTTTGGTTATTGAGAGTTAAAATATTAATTTAACATAGTTTGATATTAACCTTGCAATTTTCTTTCCATTATTCTTAGATAAGCATTACTTATTGTAACTGTACATTACTTCAGATATAAAACATTGAAACAATTTATACCTACTGTTGTTCAATTTCAAGAAAATAAATTAAAACTTCGAGTTACAATTTCACAGAATTGCAACTTGCTTTTTCGAAAACCATCGAAACCGTAACTTATGCCACGAGTGTAATATATCAAATTTAATAATTGTCAGAAAATGTTTATGCAGAGAAAAATTACAATTAATCACTTGAATTTTGAAACGTAATTATAGGATCTATTGATCTATATTTTTAGTGCAGAGTTTTATTATTTAACACTTTCTTTTCACACCGTAGGACTTTTAATTCTATCATCCTGAATTTGTATGAAATAATATTAGTTCGAAGAAAAATTATACGTGTAGAACGTGTTACACGTTGGCAAACGTAATATTACGAAAGTGGATCATAACAAATTAACCGTAACATGAAATAACGTTATTCGTAAATTTTAATCAAGCAAATTAACACGTTGACTGAAATTAGTACGCGAAATTTATATATTTTATTTATATATCTATCCTCTGAGAGCCGTATTAGATTGAAATCTACAATATCGTAATTAAACTTGGATTTCTACGTATCTTTCGTTACTTCGTAGGCAATATTTTTAATCACATTCTGTTAAAAATTGTAGGAATATTGTAGCAAACGATATTAGTACCTGTGTTAAATTATTTATAGATTGGTTATTTTACTAAATTACGCTTTCAAACGAAATTCACGAGAACAATAACAGCAGTTGTAGAATATTTAACAAATATATATATATATATATCATGTACGTTTCGAAGTATATTATATATTTTGATATAATAATTTTCGATTGAATTATTTTAATAAACGTTTCGATTTTATTCGTACTCTTATAAAATATTTCTGATATTGCCAATTAAAATGAAAGGTATCTACCCCGATGCATGGACGATGGAATATCCAACATGTCCAGAAATTAGTATTCAGCAGGAATTCAAGTATCGTAATGGATTACGTAGTAAAAAATATTTGCGCTATTCAGAGAAATCAGAGTTAAAAAATAAAGTCTTAATGGTTATTTGTCCTATTTATTGGCAATCATATTTTATCAAAATTATAATTGTTATAATTCAATGTTACGTCGTAAGATTAAATAACATTAAATAATATTACCTTACAAGATTACAATAGGAAGAAACATAGCGAATATAAATATGTAACAATTAACTTGCTTGATTCACTTGTTTTAATTTATTCATTATATGCATCATGATTTATACCAATCTAAATGTCTATTATTCTCTATTAATATTAATCGTTCATTAGAAAAATTAAAAATTGTCAAAAATTGAGTACAAGTTAGATAAATATAAAATTCTTGGCATTTAATCAATAAGGATCAACTTGTTATAATATTGTAAGTCCAATTTCTTAAAATTTCATAAAACTACTAAATCTAAATAGGAAAATACCACGGGAAAGTATCAAGTGAAACTTTAAAATTTTCTCTCGTAGCCTCAATGTCAAAAAAAAAGGAAAAAATTCTGATATACTTAAATTAATACTCAACTTGGGAATTTAACTTGACAGACTAAAATGAATAATCCAAATTTACACTCTTTCTACCTCCTTTTTTCTTTTATTGACTGAAATTACACGTTTCACGCGCACACTGCGTTCCTCTCACACTCTAAAAAACAGAATCAAAACTCTCGCAACGCAAACCACAAATAGACGTCACACGCTGCGCAGTGAATATCTTTTATGCGAGTCGATGCGATAACATGCGACACGCTGGCACCGAGAACGAGATGCGACAAAGCGAGAAGTCATTTTCACATCATATAATTCGAAGCTATAGAGGCCAGTAATCAGAGAGATAGGCATGGAAAGTGAGGCCAGTGATAGGTAGTGATAGTGGTTAGCGGACATCCGTTGAACACATATTTGGTCAGGGATCAGAGAGAATAATCCCCCGGATTACCCCTGGTTTTCACCTCCAATCGTACCCCCATCATTGCCTACCGTTTCGAAACTATCCGTTCATCCGATTGGAATATCGACCGCGGATTTAAACGCCTTTCTGTCGAATTTCCAAATCGGACGGCCAGTCGACTTCGGTTTGCTGCTCAAATATCGGCAAGCAATAAGTACTGATACTTCCCTGCGAATGATCACGAACGATCGGTCGCCGCGGTGGCACGGTGTTTCTGCGTTTGAAATTTTCGAATTACAACGGTGCATCGTTCCTCGAAATTCGAGGATCCGCGGAAATTCTTTTTTTGGGCGATGCGAAATGTCTCGTGCAAGCTCTCTTGACGCATCGATTTGATACTTTCAACGTTGGAACTACCGACGACCGAAACTTTATAGCAAAGAAATGAAAATGAAAATACAATAAAGAATACAAGCTTCTGTCTTATATATTTTACTAAAAATCATTCGAGTCTCGCTATTGCAGATATATAAAATAAAATTTCGGTGAAAAATTTGAAATTGGTCATTTTGACCATTTGGTAATTCTAAAAGGGCATAACAGAAATGAAAGTGAAAGGAATTTGTAAAACAGTAAAGAATACAAGCTTCTGTCTTATATATTTTACTAAAAATCATCTCACTATTGTAAATATATGAAATTTCTATGAAAATTTCTAAATTGGTCATTTTGACTATTTTGATAATTCTAGTGTTAAAGGGGATGACAGAAATGAAAGTGAAAGGAATTTGCAAAACAATAAAGAACACAATATATTGTATAATATGAAAGTTCTTCTGTCACAAGTATTTGGATACTTGGAATCTATCTATCTATCTATTTGTTTGAATCATCGCTTTGTACGAATGCAAAATCCCAAATGACATTTTCGAATCATTTTCCCAATTAACCAGGTTAATTATCACGTCCCACGTGTAACTAGTAGACGTCCCAATGTGTATGAATAGGGGTGTGTGTGAAGTGAATCGTGAAATTATCGTCGATACATTGCAACGTTTATTCGTCTACGTCAAACTGATCGATATTTATTCTATTATGCAATTACAGTGAATTGTATATTTGATCATAATTAGCAGCCTCGCATGCCTATTATATTAAAAAAAAAACCACACCTTACACTCTGTGTATATTATAAAATTTTACTGAAATTTTTTACATTTCGTTTCACGTGCTTCAAAAATTACAAATTTGTCCAAAGAAAGCAAAATCAAGAGAATTAGAAATTTAGAAATTTCGTCCATGTTGAAAGAAGTATTTTACATTTCCCAATGTTTGAAAACACACTATACACGTTCGTCTGTACGGTCGATTACACGTTTGTTTAATGACAATTGCGGAAAATCAATTTATCAAGAAAATAAACTATACAGTTTCTAAAACAAAAGAAGAGAAAAGAAAAAAAAAGGAAAAGGCAAAGGGCAGTTTTACGTCAGAGAGGGTGTGCAGTTACAGACAATGGCGCGCTGGTCAGAGGAAAATAAACTTTCGTCGCGGCATTTGTTTTTTCTATTTTTGATCAAATAACGGAGGATGCCGTTCGATCGAACCGCTTGCACGATTCGCTCTATATTTTTGCAAAGAGTTAACGGTTGCAGTCGTGAAAAAACTTCGTGACGAGTTGAAAGGGTACTTCTTGTTTTTTGACAAGAACAACTCCGAAGAATATCGCCGACTCACAGTAGAACGCGACAGCGACACTTGTAGAATACTCGACTTGTTTCAAACTGTCGGGGCCGCTGGCTTTGTTCTACTAGACGGAACACTGATTCCAGCTTCAGCCTTTTTAACGAAGCAAACAATGTAGATGCTGCTAGATTTTCATTGTTTGGTTTCATTAGCTCGTTTCTTTCAATTTCTCAAAGAACGTGCAGAATGTTTGAACCCTTTCAAACCGTTTCAAACGTTGCGGGGAAAGATTTTATTATTAATTTCAGAATCCTTGAAATTCACTCGTTACGATGAGAGTGTGTCAGAAGAAATTACAAAATTATGAAATTCAGTTGAAAGAAAATTTGTAAAATTAGTTTGAAATTTAAGTTTAAATAAGTGCAATCTCGTTTGAAATTTATTTAAACTTCTCTGCAAATTCAAGCAGTCGACCGGTTGTTCTATTCTATCTTTCAGTCTTATTCTTCTAATACTAAAATTATACGTCAACCGAGAGTTGCAAAATAAATAATTACCTTCGAAAAAAAAAAAAAAACGAAACATCTAACGAACTGTCCAAACATTCCCCAAAGTAAACTATCTATCGTCTAATTGACATTTAAAGAAACAAATATGCAGTCAAAATATTTTTCCCAAATCTCCGTTAAAAGTACAAACTTTCTACGAACGCTAAACGATCTAAATACCAATAATGTACATTTTCGCTCGAGTGATGATTCATGCATCTACTCGCCACCTGCGACTTTTGTTCCACTAGATTGGCAAAACAGGCCACTGTGCAACACCCCGTGGGTCTAAAAGGTCCAATTTCGGGAACTGCAAATGCGGCTGGTAAGACGGTTTCCCAGCTTTGATCGTAGAAAATAGACGGTAGCCGGTTCGGTTAGCCGGTCTGCGAGAAGGGATGGGAATCTCTTCACATACACACCTCTACACACACACACACACACACACACACACACACACACACACACTTACACACACACACATACATACATACATACATACAGGAACAAGGCAAGAAGGTCGAGTTGCACGATGTGTATACTATATAGAGAGGAAGAGACCCGGGTCGATACCTGTTGATACTTCGTTCAAATAAAAGTCAACTTGTACGGCGAGTGGTTTAAAAGTCACACACACACACACACACACACACACACACATACGCGCGCGCGCGCGCGGCCAACCTGACGCGTTTCCTATCGTCGTCGTCGTCGTCGTTCTCTTTCACGGAGTTTCTTGCAGGAAGGGAGGTGCAGCTCGAGAGAGGACGAGAAGAGTTAAAGGGTAGTAAGGAGGACGACTCTCAAGTACACGGAAAAGTTGAAGAAACTTCGGTTGGATACCGTCTGTTCCCGCTGGCGTTTTATTATTTTAACGCTTCTGATACCAGAGCCCCGGGTGGCTGTTTCTCCGTCCGTCGGTCTTGGCGGTTTTGTTTTTCAAACAGGGGGACTTTTCGTCGTTTCGCCTCGTCCCCGTGCTCGTCCATGCGGCCGCGATTCCTGCTATCGTAACTTTCGATCGTCAGTTCGACCCCACCCCCACCTGAGTTGGAATTTAGATTCTTTCAGAAAAGTGGTTTTGTAATTGTAAGAGAAGTGTCTCGGTGATGAAAGTCGGTCGCTAAAAAAATATTTCCAGGTGTTTGAAAGTAAGACGTATGTGACAAGTTACGTCACATGTGACGAAGTTGTGTCAGGATTTTTGCACGTATAATGTCGAAGAATCTGTAGTAGAGCTTTTATCTTACGAACTTTCAAATTGTTGGAATAAAATGTAAACTGCAGCAGAGTGATGACTTTTTAATTACTAGTAGACAATATTCAAAGTCTTTACTGTAAATAGTTTTTTGAATGTTCTCCTTAATTTGGAAAAGTTAATAACTGGAATGAATTTTAATTACTTTTTTCAATATATTAGTAAAGTTTGAAACAAAATATATATATATATAGAAATTATAAGATACTTGATATTAATGTATATAACAATAAATGAGTCTTAAAAAGGCTTTAACATTTAAGACGATTGTTGAACTACATCTGTGTATGTTACTGTATTGTAACGTATGTTCAATTTTTAGCAAACTGTATGTTGCCATATTGTAATATGTACGTTTACAATAAATCTTCTAACTATTTTCAGAATGACTTTATATGTAACCAACATAATAATAATCATAACATCTGAATTTCACTACAATGTTAATCAAACTTAAAAATATTTTAATGCAACACGCGTAATATATTCATAAAAATTTGTATTACGCTATATAAGTGTTCGAATACTTTCGCGTGCAATTTTATATGTTATTTGCATATATTATATAAAACATTTTGAAATTTTATTAACATTATAATATTGATTGACTAATTAAGATTTATAGTTTCTATATAAATAATGTTTCTTAACGCAATGACCATTGTCATTTCATCTTAGATGCAATTCACGTTACAAAATTCTAAATAGATTTTCATTCACTCGAAAATAATACCCGAAGAAGAAATTCATAAGAAACCTTAACTTGATTTCACTTCTCTCGTTTTTATTTCCTCGAGTAAAGGATCGACTCAACTGGCCAGGTTCAAGTTAAATACTTTACATTTCTTTAATAACTTCCTTCGTAAAATTTACTTATCTCAATTTACCGCTGGCAGCAAACTTTCATTATTCTCGTTTTTCCACCCTCTCTCTTCCTCTCTCTCTCTCTCTCTCTTTCTCTCTCTCTTTCTCGCTGGCAGCAGGAACGATGAGAAGAGAAAGCAAGAGAACGGTCAAAACAAGAAAAACGAGCTCTGAAAGTAAGTCGACTGAACGAAATTCCTATTCGATATTGTTTAGCACAGAACAAAGTCCACTGATCCAATTAATAATAAATAATTAATTAAATTACAATGAGACTATTCCTGAAAGATTCCTAAAGTATTAATAAATAATACTTTCGTGCTGTATCGGTTGATGCATCAAAGAACATACGATTCTATGATATTTCAAAACTTTAATATCTACGAAATTTTTACAGTTACATAAAAACTATTAGTATTATTTCTTTCGTAAATAAACTTTTTCGATATCTCTAAAAATTATATTATAATTAATACATTTATATATGTTACAAATTTATACCAGATATATATATACCAGATTTATAGATACATTTAGGTATTTTAACATTTTATTTTATAATGAATTTTGCGTTTTAAATTTCATGTTTCTTTAATTTGTCTTTGTGAATTTCATAAAAATGCAATCATCTACATATCAATTATAGTGTTTTTACGGGAGTTTCATCAATTTTAATCCATTATAATCATCAAAAATTATACAAATCTAATAAGAAAGACCAAAAACTCAAATGAATCATTTAATTCTATGAAATAAATCTGAAATGCTTTAGATAAATTAGTTTGCTTACCAGAGATATGTTAAAATATATCGAAGAACGTATTCTTAATTCGTTATACATATTCTCCATTCGATATTAATTAACAACATCTGACAAAGAATTTTCATCACTCGTGTTATCTTCGTGTGACGAATGAGCTCGCACAGAATTCAACAACTCGCGCTTCCTTTCACGCAAACGAAATTAATAAAAAAAAGAAGAAGAAATTAATAAAACGTAGAGTCAAGATCAATTTCTCTCGTTTCTCAAATACGAGTCATCCGACGCGAACGCGTTAAAACACAACGAAACAACCCTGGTTTCCCCGTGTCGCCTTCCGCTATTATTTTCCACGGCATTCACCATCTTGGATATTAAAACTACAAAACAATCGCGATGCTGGAATGAATAGACCGCGTTCAACCAACCCCGGGACTTGATGGCCCGGACATTTTCGAACAGAACACGTGAACTCTCACAACCAAAAAGTCGTTAGTTCTCGCGGCGAAGTTCTTCTTTGAGAGGAGTCGTGTCTCTTTTCGGGCAGAAGAGGAGAAAAAAGGAAGAGAAATATTAATTTTCAACGAGAGGAAGAGAAAGAAAGAGAGAGAGAGAGAGAGAGACGAACGTAAAAGATAAAAAAAGTCAGTGATCTAAACAAATAAATATCTTTCTGAGTGATAATTTGCACAGAATTCAATCTTCGTATTTAATTTAAGCTGTGTGAGCTCTTTTTAAATTCGTCAGAAATATATGCATGTGTTTGTTCTGAATGGCAAATAACATCCTACGAAACGAAATATCTCTATTTGAACATTGAATGAAAAATTTGAAATTAGCAACTGTGAAATTAACAATTAGAGAGTATCGAATATTCCTATGACTCGTTGTACGAAATATTTCAATTAAAGTTTTGTCAGTTTCCTATGAAATTGTTCTACATAAAATTAAAAAACAGTGCCTCTGTTGTTCAAAGAAGGCGAAGAATAAGGATGAAACACTACGCTCCACTCGATGTAAGAAGCAAAAGTTGCTCGAAAGACGGTAGCTCTCAAAACGAAGAGAATTAAGTTTCCTGGATGCACGGTTGCTCTCGTTGCGAGATATTTCTACCAGTTCTGCGAAATTCGGGACGTAAAAGTCCCGATAAATTTTGCATGGGAATAACAAAGTGAGGCTGGCAAACACCGCGAAACATGAATACATATGTCTCGATTTTGATGCGGAACGTTGAAACGCGAAGCCGTTTGTAACTTCGGAATTCCGTTCGGCACGACCCGAAACCGGCGATCGCCGGATATCTTATCGATCGTGATGTATGGAAGTTTGACATGGAAATTTCGGCGCGCAGTTGCCGACGGTAATGATTGAAGTTTCGTTAAAACTTTTTGCGCGAGGAAAAATCGTTGGCCCGTGGGAGGGGGATCCGACTCTGTCGATCTATCATTCGAAAATGTAAATTCTCATTGTTTGGAAGAGCGATGCTCGAACAGCGTCCGATACAGGGGGGATCGGGATTGTTTGCGGGGCGCTGCATTTAAATTTTCGTCGAAAGGCACGATGAAAAGTAATCCGTTCGTTGAAACGACATCGGAGTGCGGCGTCCGATAATGACATTGACAGATAAATACTTGCAAACAGAGATTTTATTATGCTTTATCTTGAAATTTATTGGAAAATCGTGCAGTGAGTTTTTATTTCATTGAAATTTCTATGGCGAAAATTTGCAGATTTTCCGCGAAGTAAAAGTTCTTCGCAGCTTTGCTCAAATAAATTTAAATTTATTGTCAAATTTATTTGTGATTTATATATAATTTATTTATGGTGAAGTTTGTGCAAGTCCAGACCACATTCCTTCCTTCTGTATCGTGACATTTATATACTACTTTCCGGAAGTAATAAAACTTGAGCCATTTCTGAAAAATTAAATATAGCACGTATGCGCTATCATTCTGTCCGGGACTGTGTGTAGATTGAGAATTATACATAATTTTGTGTTAAATTGGTTCATTTTTTTTAGAAACGATAAGAATTAAACGAGAATTATTTTTCAGTTTTAAGTTTATCATGATCTCGGGGAAAATGGGAAACAATCGTTGTCAGTACTTATATTATAGAATTTCTAGTTCGTTATTTGCGTTATACAGTTTTTTCATTGACAGTGGTAACTATCGTAATTGTGGTAGCGAAAGTATAATATATGTAGAAATTACAAAATTACATTATAATCAATTGTGTATTCAATTATAAACACCTACTCAATAACATTTACTAATTTTTTATTTAATGTACTATATGTATGCTTGTAGTAAATATTTCGTGAATTTAATACACATTTTCTGATTATGTGCGCTGTTAGATTTTACCAATGTAATCGTGGTAATTATACCTCATTGCTAATGGAGTTAATGTACGTAACGTAATTTTCTACAAATGCTCGAGCAACTTTATGAACCACCATATACACTTCCAAATTCGTTCTAAATTTTGCTAATACAATAATAATGATCCCATTATAGTGCTAATGAAGTTTGAAAATGTTCTAATATATTTCTAAAAAGTTTCTACAAATATTTCCCGATAGTTTCCACAAGCATTTATCGGAGAAAATATAAAACACCTTTCTCTCAAAATATAATACTGTTTGAAATCTGTACAATTTCACTGTCCTAATCACGATCACATTTTATTGTAACAAAATTTTTAGACGCTTTATACAATACACACATCATCTATAATATATTATAGACGTGTAATACATTAACAGAAAATCATTATTCCTTCACAAAACGCCATGCTGTTTTCAACCTTCTTCGAAATCATCGATTTCAATAACTAACGTGTTCACACAATCTACCTATATTTCGTAATTCCTATATTTTCACAAATGTATGGTGCTACTAAAATTTCCAAACGCTTTGTATATTCATAAACATAAAAATAGGAAAGGATACAAAATATTCCGTGCGCACAGATTCGTTCGGCAAAAACGAAATATTCCATACACGTAATATATTCATAAAAAAACATCAAATACCCTTATACAATCCACTATACCGCACACCCACGTGCCACAACTATCCGCGGAAAATCATTACTCTTTCACGAATCTCCCCCCCGTGAAACACCTTTCCCTCGAAACATCGCACTGTTGCATCGAACCCATGCAACGTTTGAAATCCAACTCAAAGCACCATCAAGAAAACATCGTGATAAAAAAGGGAGAACAGAAAGAAACGTTCCAACACGGAAGCAAAAAAGAAAAAGGTCGCGTAGCAAGCGTGCAAGGAAATGAATACGGCGCGCAATATCGGCGGCTTTGTCCCCATCATTCGGGGGGAGGGGGGAGGGGATGTTCGCGCGTAACAAGAAATCGCCAGACAGTGCTCGTTTGTTCGTTCGTTCCGCGAAGATATCGGTGCCCGATGTTGGAGGATCGCGGAAGACGCGCGTGAAAAGTGAGCGCGGGAGCAGATCGTACGCGGCGTAGTAATAGAGGCGTAGTATTGAGTCGGCCGGTCGACTCGCGGCATCCTCATTAAAAATAATCAATATCGCGATATTAACAAATGCCCCTCGCGGCTTACCAATTGCCCGTGGTCGCCGCGGCTCCCTCGTTTTCCCCCTCGTTGAAAAATCAATAGCCAACGTCCGAGCTAGCCGGCACGCCGCGTCGTGGAGTTGCCGAAGACATTTTTAAATGCGTCATGTCAGCATCCCGCCCTCCCTGGGATGGATTCTGCGAACGCTCGCGTGCGTTGCAATATTATTTGTTGCGCGCCGGCACGTGTGTGCACGTTACGTATACTTTCGAACGAATGGACTGTGCCCGGTGAAACTGCTGGTTGCTGGCAACCGAACGGTGTGTCGGGGAACACACTTGTATGTAGATATGTACGTACGGTAATCTGAATCCGAAACGGGTTACTGTTACCATCTTTTTTTTAGTTCTATCGTTGATGGAGATGGCGTTTCAATGCGAACGGTGATTTCCGAGTGAGAGGAATGTCATTGAGATGAAAAGGGTTATTGTGTATTGAATGAAGGAACGTTGAAACACCGTCGCGCACTATCGCTTGCAAATATTTCGATGAAATACACTTTTAAAAGACTCTTTAATCTAGTTGTCTGGTCTTATTTCAGACAACCAGATACAGTATTATTATTTTTAGCGAGGGTAAACCAGAAAATCGGGCCTCTTCAGGTGCAACGCTAATGCAACGAAAATTAGTGATTGGTTAATTTGGGTCACGTGATTCGCGAGGGGGCGTGGGGTAGACCTCGAGTAGGAGTGGCGTTGGCTGACCAATCGCGCCTGTAATTCGTTTTGTATCGATTCAAATATCAATAAAACTTTATGGCAAAAAAAGTCTTCATTTCCTAGTCAGAACAGTTACACAAATCGTACTGAGGTACAAGTCGTGCAGTTTTTTATTATATGTATGTACATATATCAATGTTTTAGTAGATATTTTTTTAGAATCTTGGGGATGAATGAAGTATTTAAATTAATAATAACATATCTGGGAGTTTATTAGCTGGCATTGGTTCATTAAATTCGAACTTCAAATAAATAAATCTGACAAGATCGTATAAACGAGGTTCTACTATGTCGTGAGTAGACTCTTGTTTTTTTACAAAACAATTCTCACAAAATATGAGTTTCCATAAAAATCCGCAATCTAATCACGCTTCTAATTTCTAGGATGCATTACTATCGTTTATATTCGTTCTTGAGGATCGTGGAACGTTTTCTGTTCGTATGACTAGTTTGTTCAGTCCAGTTTTATCATCTGGATGGTAACGCTTTGCACGTCCAATTATATCAACGGTCGCACGATGAAAAAAAATAAAAAAATAAAGAAAAAAAAGAAGAAAAAGAAAATTCATGGTGGAAGAAAAGCCACGAAATCCAATTTCCTCGGGGCGAGAAGCCCGGGCATCCGTAGCAATCGTTTCCTAAAATGTACTTTACGCTGGCCGTAAAAAACGGAAGCGGAAAATTTTTCTCCTTTCGGCAAACTTTCGAAGTCGCGTTTCCCTTTCGAATTTCATTGTCGTACTCTCGGGGATCCACTTAGCGAAAACTGAATTTCAGGTGAAATTCCGAGTCGAACAAAGAACGATCAGCCATTCAACGTGGATCGCTGCTCTCCCGAGGAAACCTTCGATATTAAACACACCGACGATCCTATCGAAATGAAAACAAAAAAAAAAGGTGAAAAAAGAAAGAGAAGGAAAAGGGGGGAAAGAGAATTTCCGAGTTAACCGTTCGATCATTGTAAAATAACATAACAATTGTGTGTGATTTAAGATTCTCGGTTGGATTAGGCAAATTATAGTTCCGATCGAGTGGCTTAGATGAAATATTTTCTTCAGATTAAATTACTTCAGTTCAGTTTGAAATCAAGTGACCTAGTTTCAACCGTTGAGTGGACCAATGGGGGTGCTGAGGTCCCATCTAATTATTGCATTTTGTGTCGATGCAATTACTTGAAGATTTACGTAATACTTATCGTTTCATTATGTTCCTAATGCTGCAAAATTTATTTTTATTTATCTAGTATTACACAGATTAAATCACTTTCAACTCGTTTATATTCCTTCAAAACGAAAAAATATCTTAAGCTTGAATGAAGTGTGAAATTCTTATTAATTTGCATTATTTTTCGATGAATATCTTTTCAAATTGTCAATAAATCCTGTTTGTTTATTGAATTGAATAAGATAGAAATGTGAAAATTTGGAGATTGTAGCAAAATTAAACTAAAGTTGAAAGTTCACTTAAAGGTTAAAATGGTTATTAATGGAAGTAATTGTGTATGTATGTCAAATGTTAATTGTAATATTAACTATTACTACAAAGTGCTACTGTGAAACCCTCATTGGGATTATTCGTTTGAGTTGAACCTCTTCTGGACTGAATTTAATTTGAATTCGAGTAAGTTAATTTCAAAGCAATTCCTAATGGAAAATTAGACAAAAAAAAAAGAAAAAATAGAAATCAAGTCGTTTGAGTTAAATCTCTTTCAGATTGGCCAATTTGAATTCAGGTAACTTTTGCGATTTCTAAGTGGAAAAATGAAAAACGAAGCAATTACGTACATATTATACATAAAATTTTAATTATGATACTAAATAATGTTACATAATAAACATAATATGATGGAAAAGAATATTCTGATGTAAAACGGATAGAAACGAAAAGGACCTTCTGTCCTATTCAAGTAAAAAAGAGACCATATATTTATTAAAACAGATAATATTTTAATATCACGAGGAAGATGAAAAAATATGTGGCTTCAAAAACAAATAAAAGAATAATTTTCACATTTTTCACGCATTTCTCTTTCTCTCTTTCCATCATAAAAAGAACAAGTGTAACGAGCAAATGTGAAAAATAAAATTAACAGAAAGATTAACCAAAATTACCAGAAGAATAAACTAATGCTCGAATAAAGTATCAGCGCGGAAATATTTTACACGTCTCTGTGTCCAAATACTAATAAAAATTACTCGCATCCCAAGGTTCGTCTAATAACGCGACATGTTTTGTCAATTTGAACCTTCCCCTGAAACGAACAAATCCATCAATCGACTCTCGTTTATCGTTCACTAAGAAGAAAGGAAAAGAAGAAAGGAAAAGAAGAAAAGAGACGTCAGAAATGTTAAAATCTATTTCGAATGAGAATTGTCGGCCGGTGTGACTCGACCCAAATAAAAAGAGAAACTCGCGCATAAATTAATTCGCCGACTCGAACGTCCAGTCCTTCTTCTTCCGGTAGGTTAGAAAGAGGAGACATGGGTCAACTGGGGGAGAGAAGGGGAGAGCCAAAGAAGGGTAGCTGACGGCCCGAAGCGAGCACAGTTGGCTCGGTGCAAGGGGTCAGCGTGGATTTGCTCGCCGCACGAGGGTAAAAGTTTCGATTCGCGATAGAGAAAATTATTGTCGAATAATTTATGGCTTCCCAACATTTGCGAATTACAGTTTCATTACCGATGGTAAAACTGGATACGAATCGCTTCTTGTTTCGGGAGAGTTTGAAAGGTATTGGAAGAGATGAATAATTGCGACAGAAAAATTTCTTTTTTTTCTTTTGAGCTTCTATGTTTTTGTATTTACTATTCTTGAGGAGGCAAAGAATGTAAAAGTAATTGAACTATAATAGTGTCACTGTGAAGTGACTTGTATTAATATTCAAGCAGTGAACATTGAAGCTGTTATAATTTTGTAAAAAGAAATCGTACGCTACATCGTTCATTTTATTGTAAGATATTTTTATTCCAAGATTTATTTATGTGGCAAATGGTAAAATGAAGAAATTTTCTTCTCCAAAATAGTAGAAATTGTCGCAGTATGTAAAAATATTGAACAATTGTTTTCATGACTTAATCTGCAACGGATACGAAGATTAAAGCCTCCCTTTTACGAGTCTCGAAAACTTACGTAAGAATTTTTATCGTACGATTTCTCGAATTTTCGCGGAGTTTAATAAAACGGCGAAAAAGGAATTATACATCGAGTCGTTGTAAAGGGGAGAGTTCAATCTTCAAATCCGTTGTAGATTCAGTCGTGGAAAAAATTTTTTTCAATGAAAATTTCGCGTACCGTGAAAATTTACAGCATTTTCGAGAAGAAAAGTACCATCGCTCGTCCACTCGTCACGCGATGTAAAAACATTTTGGAACAAAACGAACGACGGATTTTTAAAACGGAAGCTCCGAGCTTTAAAACGAGCTCAGCTTTATTACCGTATTACGACTTCTCCTCGCGAAATTATAAAATCAAAAGTTTCAATCATATTTGAAATTTGGCGTTCGAATATTAACGCGAGTCATTGGAGAGCCAAACTGGCGAGACTACGAATTAAACGAATCCGGAAACAATCGGGAGAGGTAATACTTTTTTCTAGTTGGAATTAGAATTTTTATCGCTGGTGCGCCCCGGTGGTAGATTGAACGTCGAATGCGGCTCGGATCGAAGTGGAGAGAGCCCTGTGGTGGACGAATCTGGGTGGGTTGGCGGCTGGCCATAAAGCCTTTCTCCGCGTAATCTGGATAGCTTTATAGATTTCTAATAAAATAACGCATTAAATCAGGCGCGGCTCGACTGATTGGCCCACCCGGAACGAAATCGGCCCCGCACAGCCGGGATGTGACGCGCGCGTATTGCAATCGAACCGACATTTATTATCCCAGCCAACGACCACTAAATGTTGAATGATCTTCCAGCGCAAACAGAGGGAACACGTAAGTGGTACAAGTAGACACGAAGGATCGAAGGTCTTGCGCGTTTGTTCCGTGATTTGATTTGTGATGTAAGTGAAGCTGTATTTGAATAGCATCGTTATCGATGACTATAATACACATAATATATTTCTAGATTATTGGTTTATTAAATTGTAGTCTATTTGTGGTAGAATTTCCTTTATATTCTACATTCTTCGTGATGGAGATTAGTAAGAGAAATTAAATTATATTAAATGAATAATTCCTCAAAATTGACTCTCAGAGGTTGTACTCTATATATGTGTGTGTGTGTGTGTGTGTGTGTGTGTGTGTACACATATATATTTATGGATTATTAGGTCACTACATTGTTATTTATTTATATCTGAACTTCTTTTAGATTCTGTGTTCTTTACAATTGAGATGAGTAATTTAATTAAATTACTGAGAGATTTAAGAGGGATTTAATTAAGTTAAATTAAATGGAAAATTCCAGGATTAGTTCTCAAGTGAGTTATTGAGTCCATTGTCTTTTCTAACTCTAAATTAGAATAATTGTACTATGTGTTCATGTTGTTATTGGAAGATTTATATAATATCTTTCTTCATTGATTAATTCATGAACTTCAACTATTAAATTAAAATCGGCAGCCCAGTTAAGAGTTAATATTTCCACTCTTTAGCAAACAGCATTTATGATTATATATAAATCATGTATAATAAAATACATACCTGCTGCTATTCTATAAATCGGAAGAAATTTTTGAATTTCAAACAAAATGCAGTTGTGAATCAAATCTTGAATAAGAAAATACCTGTTGACTCAAAAATTTTACCTAATGGATATTTCTGTCGAGCAAAAAGTGCAGTCAGTCGTGAGAAACACGTTTCTTTCTTCCGTTTCTAAATAAGAAATCATCTCGTGTTCGTTTCTAAATAATTGCATTCTGTACGCGCACGTATCTCGCAGGCTCTCGATATTCATGTCGAACGGATACACAGGTAGGAGCTACATTCACGAATGAACAACTAAACCAGGACGCACGTAGCGTATACTTTATTGGTTTAGGATTATGTTGCATCTAATACGCGTCACTGTAGCAATGTTTCGTCGACCGTTCCGAAACATTCATCCAGCAAAATTTGCATACGCTTACATCGTGCATTGTTCAGTTCGAAACAGTAGGAATTAACAACTGTTAATCGTTTGTCTGGCGCGATTCGCGAAAGCGATTGTCTGCGCTTGATCCGCGTAATATTTTTCGAAGCGTTTTGTACAACTCTGTGATAGTTCTGGTTTAATTAACAGCCCGGTTCTACGAGAACAGCGAGTTTCGTAGGTGCAGTCGCGTAATAAAATTTCGGACTGCGAAATACCGACGACGTTTCGGCGGGAAGATTTAATTAGGATATAAATTTTAAACCGCGCCGCGAATTAAAAAATTTCTGAGATTTATTAATTTCGAAAATTTTTTAAATGCAAATTCGCGTTTGGAGAACGCGTCTCTTGGTGGCTCGAAGGGCTTTGTGCCACGTTGTAAGAATTTTCATAAATTCTACAATTCGTTTGAAAGAGAGACGCGCGTGTGTGAATTTTTTCCCGTTTAATTCAATGCAATCGGCGCGATATAAATTTTGGTAAAACTTTGGAAAAGAATTTAAAAATCTGCGATCCATTCGTGATGTGATGAAATGTATTCTTTTCTATTGCGAAGAATTTACTCTAAAATAGTGATTTATTGCGATCTATACTTACATACTTATTCTTTATTATTAATTTTCGTGAAAAAAGAAAAAAAATTGCAAATATAAAATATTACAAATATCCACAGTTTAATCTTTAATCTTTAATGATCACGTCCACGTGATCCGTCGCGTCCTGTTTTTCCCCGCGCGCGACGATCCAACAACTCGCAGCAACTCACGGTACATATGCAAGAGGAAGCGAAGAGGTTGCGTGGCTGCTTACAGATTACAGGAAGAGGCAAGTCGCCAAATAGAAAGCGAATAAGACGGGGCCGTGCCGCTGAGCGAGCGAGCGGAATAAATTCTTGTATCAAGATTCGAATAAATGCATTCGAAGCCGCGAGCAAACTTCCATCCCCACGTGGGGGGATGCGGGCTCTCGCAATACCACCACGACCTACACCCTCCGTTTTCTCGTTGTATCTTACTCTTCAAGCCTTCCTACCATCGCGTTTCCTACCCCGCCTGATCTCGAATAAAATATCCTAAAGGAATTTCCAGCGAATATACGCCGCGCACGCCGGCCGCTTCTCACGAACGCGCTCCAACTTGAAATGTGAACTATCCCCGAACGCTTTGCGCTCGATGCATTTAAGGAGGTACACGCACGATCCGCGACTCGAAAGCGCGCGAGTATCGTTACGCACTTTTATTATTGTTTTTATTATTTTCATTTCACGTGAGGTTTTGAAATTTTGTTCACTTTTGTGTAATTTTTCTCTCTTTTCCTTTTTTAATATTTTCAGTAAAATAAGAGTGGTGGAAATGTACTGTTGTTGCGAAAGTTTGTGCTCTTTCGTAATTTTGTTCTGTTCTTTTTTCTTTAATATTTTTTACTAAAACAAGAGTGGTAGAAATTTACTGTTATTAGTGGGTTTTGTGAATTATTTTCTTTTTTTTTTTGATTTTATAAAATTTGGACATCAGTGTTTCGTGAGTTTTTTGAATTCGATAAGTCTCAAGACCGGTGTTTGAAATATTTTTTAATTTTAGTAGGTTTTTTTATTAAAATTGCGCATCTTTTTAAATATTCCATTAGTTTAGTTTTGAAATTTCTTCATCGATCTAATAAAATTGAACGACTTTTCCAAGAATGGCAATACAATATTTCGTGGGTTTGATGGTATTGGATTATGATACAATGATTCGAACGAATTGGATTCAGAATTTCTTATTTCGAACACGTCCGGCGAAAGTGAAAACAGTGATAGTTTCGTGCACGATGATACTTCTTAAAGATATTTTGTTATTGATTTCTCGAACGAAGATTGCAAAGTATTTAATCATGTTTAGGTTGGCGCTTTACTAACCTAGTTTCCCAGTTATGTTTAAACGTGAATGTCTATAGTATTGCAGCGAAGTTTATTCTTAGACCATCTACACAGTTTGACATAAATTTATAATTCTGACGAGTAATCTATATTTTGAGAAGTTTCTTTAATGCGTACTTTAGTTTAACCGCTTAACTGTATTTGATTAAAGTGACATCCACGTGAAAAGATCAATATTCAAATTTATGTTTATGATCATTTATGATGACTATTACAAAATCAAATTAACCTTTTTATAAGCAAACTTTCTAACACGAAGATTAATTAATATGATTTTAGTAAAAATAGTTTTGTAATATTCTTTGAAATATTCTCACTCTTATGTAATAGTAATTTCTGCTTTCTATAATAATCTGCTGTCCTTGCAATGCGTTTGATCTCTCAAATGTACATTTAATAATTATATTATTATCATTGGTGTTTATGCATTTATTGTTATAAACATAGTTAAAAAAGTGAAACCTTGCAATTAAAACTTGAAACTTTTTCCATTTTCTAAGATTGTCTAATATTATGTAAAAATTATATTATTTTGACATTTTATATATTTTTACATATTCAGTATACCATGTGCGTTTTGTCACTTTGTGAATTTGTCATTGTCAGTAGGTAAAAATTCTAATTAACATATTGACCAAATTAGAAATTTGAACGTTGTCGAATATATTTAAATTACCATCGCTTAACTTCCCAGTATTGATTACCAAATTACCAATTCGAGAGTCTAAACTATTACGCTGCAGAACAAAAGAAACGGATCTCAATTTTTCAATGGCGTTCCGGCGATAGATCTTTCCTAATCTCGTGGAAATAAATTCTCCTAAAATCTAACAACGACGAAACAACGTCCAATAAACGTTTCGTCGTTTAAAAAAATATTAAACGCGGAGCAACGAGTGGCAATTAAATACCGTTCCGACGTAGCTCGTGGCATTTCGATTGATCTTAAATCAAAGGGCGAAGTGCAAATGTGTCACGGGATGATTAAAGCGACGCGACTAGAGCGCGGCTAAGAACGTGGAAAAAGCCATACTTCAACATCGATATTTGCGTAAGCGTCTTTGAATAACCATCTCGGTGAGATTTACTAGCACCTTCCGTGCAGAATCCGGCCCGGCGCACTTCACAGGGAGCGGGGGAGGAGGGCGGAATTCACAGATATCGGTGAATTGCTGTTCCAAATCCTCCGATTGATCTGATCATAAGATGCGTTGCCCTCGGGGAAAATTTTCCGAAATTTTGTAAAACGAACAAACACAAAGTTTCAGGGCAGGGCGCTTTCATTCTGCAAATATTTGTAAGGCTTTGAAACTTTTCCGCTTCATAGAGTCGGACTCGCCTTTTTACTCTCTCGTGCTTCGATTGATTTCCTTTCCTGCCTGCGCCTTCTTTAGGGAACTCGCCAAACTCCCCTTCAAATGGAACGCAGGGATTTGCCATTTCATTGGATAAATGCGCGTCTAGCTAAATAATTTGTTAAACTCGAGCGACGCCCCGGGACGTTGTTACAATATCGTAGAAATTATACAACGAATTGAAACAAACGTGTAACATTACGAGTCGTAAAGTTTAATTCGAAAGAAATTTTTGACATAAACGTTTCACGCGCATCCGGCGTGATTTAATAATCTGTTAAATTCAACGTTCTGATAAGAGATTAATAACACAAATTTAATTGTATTTGTTATAAATGACGCACTATCAATGAATTTAAATTGTAAAATAAGCTTCTCGATTTGTTTATGTGTCTGTTCAAGAGAAATGAAAAATATTTGGAAATAATAATTTCTCAAATTCTATTACAATTAAATAATTATTAAATTCAATTAATATACTGAAAAAAGTTACAAATTTCGTTCTGTTTGTTGCAATGAATTAATCGAAGATACAGTTTTACTATTACTAGTTGTAACCTCGTGATTCTGATGTGTGACAGATATTTTAAATTAAAAAACAAAGCGAAATACCAATATAATACTTTAAGTTTAAAACTTTAAAATTCGACGTAACTGAAGAAACTTGCGAACGGACTGCGGATTTTTATGCATTTGTGAAAAAAAGTGTATAAAATGTTCGTCGCAGTATCTTGCAGGTCGCAGGTAAGAAATTTTATCGTCAATAGCAATTTCCGATTAATACTTACGATTTTATCCCTACATTTATATTAAAATTATGTTATATAAAATAATCACACATCGTATTACAATTACACGTTATTCCATTATATTAAATTCTTTAATATAAATTCGCATAAATATCCAGGCAGTCCAGTTCGACGTTGCACTCCCAGAGGAAATAACGCCACTTTCAGCTGGTCATCACGAAATCCATTCCACTTATCAATGTCAGAAAAGATTCTCGATTCGCCCGGACGCGTTCTCGCTCGATCTAGCACAATTTCAGTTGACGTAACTTCAAAGCCGTTTAATCCTCTTAACGAAGCCATACAGAGGGACAAGCTACAGTCCCCTTGCCTACCCTCACGCCTCCCCCCCCCCCCCTCCGCCCACTCGTGTTTAGCATCTTAACCCTTCGTTATTTTGGCTCTTGGCAAGAAGTTAACCTCAAGAAAGGAGATTGTAAGTTGGCCCATCGTGTATGGGCCATCAACCGCGCCTTCGATAGTGATGCAAACTTTCCCCGAACTACCCGCCGATTCGCTGTTAACTCGACCTGGCAACTTGTTTCACCCATCCGTCTTCAGAAAGCCCCGGCGTAACGTCTTCGAAGAAAAAATAATAACGAGACGTCGCCTTCGCGGCTAACTGATAAAAGTTAAAACCCGGGATCGATCGCGCGAGTTATTTCTTTTTTCTTTTCCCTCCCAAGCAAATACCAAAGTTCAGTTGTGCGTTTGTGAGAGTTACTGTATTAACTTCGATACAAGGTAACACACTGGGGATGGTGAAGATATAGTAATAACCAGACTGTGGATTTCTACGCGTTTACTTAAGGAAACTTTAAAATGCGAATTAGTATAGTATAAATAGTTATATGAATTTTTAACTAATAAACAACGTTTAGTTATTTAGTTTAGTAGGTAAAATAATTTTCCACCGAGGTTCTATTTTTCAAATTATATTCTCGAGAATGTGAGCTCTAATTTGAAGGGCTGAATAACATTTGAAAAGATCGAAAGTAACATAAAATTGCTGATCGCCGTCATAATTACTATTATAAAATTGCTAATAAGTGACAATTACTGACAGTATAAACGACAATTTACTAGCATAACGCAAAAATTTGTCTTTCACGCGTAAATGGAAATACCATTGAGTCAAACCTGTTCAAGGACTAATTAGAAAATTAATTTTAAGTTTTAGTATCGCAATTATTTAATAATCGCTTACTCGTTTCGAATATTTTATTTAGAAAAAGAGAAAAATATTTAATATTTATATCACAAATAATTTTTTATTAATTGTTCTTTTTATTGTCGCAAACAGAGAATACAATACGCGTGCTATAATTTAATTTTTAATGGGGCGTTTCGTATAACGTGATAGTCATATTTTTCACGATACAATCGTAATTCTCCACGTTCAACGAATAAAATGTAAATATTACTTTCCAGTGATATAATATTACAGTTGCAAAGATCAATTTTGCAATTTGCTTTAACACGTTTGACCCAAATAATTTAAAAAATGAAATGGAAATAATACGTCTAAAAATTTCAGATACGTAGTTAGTAAAAAAAAAAAAAATATAATACGAAATTATAATTCTCAATAGTGTACACTGTTAACTTTATAGAGACCTTGTCTCGACGATAACAAATAAACAAATAAACGTTATCAAATGAATTCATAATGAATTAATAATGAAATTTGGATCGTCTATCATGGCAAGATTGATATTCCACTCGTTTAAAGCTAAATTAATAGTAGCTACATACTACGTTGATTTAATATAGGTTCGTAATTGAGAGCATACAGCATATATTAATGAGTCGAACTTCATATTTCAATAGAATAAATCCATTCTCCGCGCTACCGAAATTATTAAAGCGCAATTTTCACACACAAGAATACTTCACCTCTCAATTGATTTATCATGTCCATCAAACTTGAATACCATGGAATATTCTTGAATAACCTGTATTTTGGAGGAGGTTCACGAAACAAGACAGAGCGATCTATTACGATAGTTAATCTGAAATTCGAATAGTCTATTGTTAGAACTAACAAATGATATGACAACGAAATCTTTTTATTTGTTCATTAATATTGGAAACGTAGTTGCAGACTTATTTCTCCATTTTCGTGGAATATTTCGAATAAGAAAATCTTCTAAATCTTTTATGGCATACGCTATCTTTTTGGTTCTAAAAATCTGAATCGCCTAAATAGTTCTAATGTTAAATAGACATTTTGACACATTTTGACGTTTGCGTATCTTTTGTATAGTATGCGCTGTCCTCTTAGTTCACTTTGATAAATAAATTAACGCTGCGATCAAAGATTCGGAGACATTTTTCTCAGACAAAAATCTTTCGGTCTTCTTGCTTTGCAACGAGTCACAAAAATATTCGTTCCACTCTTTTACAATTGCTAACTTTCGGCGATTCATGCAATTCTTGTCAATGAGAATGCCGATTAATTAACTTCAATTATTATCTCTAACTTGAAGTTTTCATCGTTGCAAGCGTGGTAGGCATCTTCTCACTGAAAGGCCTAGAAGCAACTGTTCTGACTAGGAAATGAAGACGACCTTTTTGCCATAAAATTTTATTGACATGCAAACATTTGAATCGATACAAAACAAATTACAGGCGCTCAGTACGAGATCGCTCGGTACCAGACAACGCCACTCCTACTCGAAGTCTATCCCACGCCCCCTTACGAATCACGTGACCCAAATCAACCAATCGCTAATTTTCGTTGCATTAGCGTTGCACCTGCAGAGGCCCGATTTTCTGGGTTATTCCCGCTAAAATCACTTTCAGTGATAATAACTTGACAAATACGGTAGAATACATTTTTGCTTTTTTGCGAGACAATGAACAAGCTATGAGCAAGGTGATAATTCGTAATAAATTTATAAATCGATAGAATCGCGATCACTGGGCATTAAGAACGAAACAACAACCTACTCGCGTTATCTTTTTGCTCAGTGTGTTGCGAGAGAAGTACAAAGTATCGCAGCCGGTTACTTGTTCCGTGCCCAGCGTGCTAAGCAGACGAAATTCCGACGTAAAAGTTTCGCAGCTTCGTAATTAGGTTCTCTGCAAATTGTAATTTTGCTCACGCACACACGCGCGAGCGTACACAGAGGCTTGCAAACGAAAAAATTCTCGCGGTGTTGGTACGTATATCCCTCTAGTGCTCTGTTGCAGCAGGGCAAAAACGCAAAGCAAATTACGATAGAAACGCGGCGAAATACAAAAAAAGAGAAGAAAAAAAATCTACGGGAAATAATGTATGCTAACCATATTCGTCGAATGTGCGTCGCCGGGATAAAAAAGAATATAACACGAGCGAGAGCGTGTTCGTTGGCAAACGAACGAAAACCCAACCCGTGTGAACGAACAAAAATTGTACCCGGACCGTGTGGTGGAAAACACAAAAGCGAGGATGAAATTGCACGTTGCTGTTTAACCCTTGAATATTCTGATCGGTGTTTAAACGTACCAATTTTTATAAATATTTATATCTCTTCAAAGTGAAGATAATTCCTCGCGATGCTCGAAAGAACATGTACAATCACAATTGCGAATGGTTGAAAGGTGACGAGAGAATACAATATATCACGCGATATATTATTTAACAAAAATTTCCTAAAGGAGAGAAGTCGCATGCAACTTAAAGATCGGAAGCTCGGAACTGTAACTGCAAATCACCTTGAACTCGATGCGTTAAAACGTTATTACAAAAATTTTGCTGTATACTCGCAATGAACCAAAAGTTGTGACACAAAAACTTGCCAAACTCGTAGCGAGTTGAATACCGGGGCCACTAGGAATTAACGATCCAGGACATATATCTAAAAATTTCCTAAAGGAGAGAAGTCGCAGGCAGCTTAATACCTGCGCGTAAAGAGTTAACGATCAGGACATCCGGTGTCATCTTGATGCGCCACCCCGTTCGAAAGTCATAAAACAGCGATACAATTACCGAGAAGAAAATCGGCGAGTGCTCGAAAAATGGAGCAACTGACCAGAGCAAGTTCCGATGATGGTTTGCTGGCGTTGCAAAAGGACGAGCGCGGGCGTGTGCAGAGAATAGAGATTCTTTCCGTGCCCCCAAAACAGAAGTGTACTATACCGGCTAATAGCAGCTCGTTCGAGCTGCTGGCCATTCAACAAACAACATGTAGAATACTGTCATCGTTACACATGGCCCATATATATATATACATATACATATATATATATACATACGTCACACGTCGGTTGGATAGCGATACGTTCGTAAAACGTGCCGCGCGAGTAAAAGCCATCGCTAACTCGCTATGACACATATCCTGCAACGGCTATCTCAGTTTTCGGCCTTTCTGCCTCCTGCAAAGGGTGATAAAATAACGCACAAACTGAAAGCGTAAGCGTTGTTAAAATAAAATCCCCCCACCCTACACCCCCTCACCTCTCACCCCAACCCCGGGGCTCGGGACGTAGTTGTTACCGTCCTCGTTGTAAATCTTCTTATCGGATCGATCGTTATGATACGGCTGATTGAAGTGTGCTTCCGAGATTTTGAAATATTAGGTTGCAGCAGGTACGAGATATTGTGTCAAGATATTATTGTTCGGCTGCAGTACGGTTTTTGTAAAAATTGAATCGTCGATCGACGGGGCTCGGCGAAATAATTGAGAATCATTTTTTGTTATATTTCTTGGAATGTAGCAAATACGCGAATGTTCGAGTTATTTTATCTTGGGAATATTTATGAATTTGGGTTACTTTGAGACAAGTACTATTTGCTGTTGATCGAACGAAGATGGATTTTATAAGTGTAATGATAGTTAAAGATGTTAAACGTAACGGAATATATAAAAATATAATATTAAACATTCTTTAAAATAACGTTGGAGAGAATAATGATAATAACATTGCATTTCAATTAATACAAATTCATTGCAGTAATCGATGCAGTGATTTAACTCAATATTTCACACATTTATTTATTTGTTACGTGTCTGAGAACAACGATAATTTTTTTTTTCATTGAATATTTCAGCTTATTTTATTTTATTAATTTTTGAAATAATAAAAATTGTTATTAAAATTAATTAAAACTGAAGAGAAAAATTATTACATCTTCACTAACGTACGTACAGTTATTTGACAATTGTACCATTATTCTCCTTCTGTAGACAGATTTTTTTACTATTAAACATTTTAGCTAACAATAAGTTATTAATAACAATAAGAAAACTGCAAGTTGCAAAAATATATAGAAAATATTTATCGAATACAATAATACTCTAGCTGGGAAGTCTCTGAATTTCCTCAAATATCTGTCCCCAGTTTATAATAATAATTAAACAGAGATCATTTTTCAAGTCGAAATATTTGATTTTATAGATACAACGTTTGCTCAAAGCCGACGAAACTTCGTCGACAATCTTTTTTGTTTTTCGTTTCTCAGCGGCTGTTCATTAACTACCGGCTTGCGATTTAAACAGTTTATCAACGGACCGAGGCAACGTTGATTTCACACCTCGATTTTCCACAACAACGCATTTCATTAATTTTATATTCTTGGGAAGTCTTGCTCGAAGGATTTCATCTCTTTTTCATACGAAAAATTCTCTTTCAACGACGACGTAAGACTCGTTTATAATACAGTGGCACGGGCCGCTTTTGTTTCCTCCTGTCTTAGGTCTTAATATTGTATGATTACTTAGAAGCGAGGAGCAACAAGTTCAGCGATACAACCGTCTGTCTACGAAAGCACTTGAAGTTGTTTGCGACGAAAGTGTTTATTATAGATTTGACGAGCACGAGTTGTTGCAATCTTTTGGATTGTATTTATAATCAATTCTCAATCGATATACATACTTGTATGGCAATAGTTAAATTACTTCGTTTTAATTGATATCGCGTATTTAATTTTTATGTGAAAACACGGAGTACAGATTCGCAAAAATCACTCATCACTGAAAAGTAAACACTGAAGATTAATATATTAGACAGTGAAAGAAAGAACTACAATTAAATCGTGTATAAAAATTTAATTTAAATTATTTAATAATTTATGATAAAAATTTCTTTCTTCAATTAATATAATCAAGTCAGCATAATCTGTCAAATTATGATATTCAGTAGCGATTATAGAGAGTCGTACATCAATACATCCATAGTGAGAAATAAAAGATAATAATTAGTTTAACTTGGTATTATTACTATCGGAACTAATTTGATTTTAGAAAGAAAATTTAACATCGTAAACTATACGTATTTACTAGTAAGACACTGAAGCTATTACAATTGTTTCATAAATAATAATATGTAATATCTCATCGTCCAAAAATTTCTATAAAAAATAAATGACAATGCAACAATAATAATGTAAGATTAACATTCGTATTAAATTATAATTGAAGTAAAATACAACTTGAACTAACTTGATCCTAAGTAAATGAATAATCTCATTAGAACAGTACAATTAGTCATATATCGTATCCTCGAAATTCGAATTTCTAGACTCTCTTTTTCCCAATATCCAAGAATTCAGTTATCGTTTCTACGATAACTTCTGTTCTGTTCGAAGATTCACGGGAACGAAACGGAGAAATTTCAGCATAACACGTGCCGCAAATGAAATTTCGCTTATAACGTGCTGTCAAGGATTCCGCGGGACGACAAATGTCGCGTAAACAACAGGATGAATTCCATTACGCGCAAAGAATGCATAGGAGCCCGGCGGAAATACGAGCGGAAGCTTAAACGCAATGAAATGCACGGCTCAAAAAATTACGAGCTGTTTTCGGTTAGATCACGTTGGCGGCCGCTGCTTTTTGAAATTCTGCTCTAATTAATTTGCCTATTTGTTCGTCTCCGTTACTCCGAATTTCCCCACCCGTCCATTTTCTCGCTCGGAAAAGCTTTTCGCCAAAACACGAGCGAAAAACAAAATGAAAAAAAGAAAAACAGGAAAAGACAAAAGCACGTCACTGTAATGTCATGTAAATGGTACACACGTATGTACGCACTCCCCATTTTGTGGGGTCACAATTTTGTACGAATTACGTTTGCCAACGAATTTTCTCTCCATCTCGAAAATATTATCTTTTGACGAAGTTTAGATGCTATTGCAACCCTTCTACGGTTGAAGTGACATTATTAGTAAAATCTTGCATCAGTCACCAGCTGGACGTCTTGATGTAATATTTGATAAGGTACGCGTAATTCTTAATTCGTAATTCCTGATTTTCAAATTGTAACATGATAATTTATATTCTGTTATATGCTACATTTCCAAATAATTTCTAATTTCTGATTTGCTAGTAATACAGTATTGTATAATTTCTAATTTCTAATTAATTTATCACAATGATTTGTACTTGATTCTTGTATTTTTAACTGATTTCTAAAACATAATTTACACAAAAGAATAATTTTCAATTTGTGAATGATACAATATGTCGTAGAATTTATGTTTAAATTTTTAATTTCCAAGCTGTTGTATGATAATGTGTAACTTTAAATTTCCATCAATTTCTAAATTACAACACTTGTAAAATTTCACAAAATAATATCACTTCAATTCGAAGGGTATATTTTTGATGAGGGAGAAATTTGATATTCGGGGTTAATAATGATCGATTAATTTGTATTTTGTAATTGTAGCACTTTCTTTGCTTATATAGCATAGGTAAATATTGCTCATTTTGATATTAAAAAACAAGAAGAATATTACGAATGTTCAAAAATTGTCGTCAAAGAAAAAAATTATATTAATAAAATTCCATCCCAAAAGGTAACACTTTTTTATTGAAAAAATCAACGAAAGAGCGAACGAAAGTTATGAGAATTAACAGAATTAGTCAAAACAACACCACGATGATATTATCGATACGAAATTCACATGGGGTGAAATTTCATCCATGATAACGACTGAGGGTTAATAAAAGCATTGTTTGTCGCTACGTATCAGATTGCAAACTTCTTTCATAATACAGCAGAAATTAAACTATATTTGAGATTACATACTGAAGGAATATGCACTGAATTGTTAATAATTCAACATCAGAGCAATTGTAGTAATTATTGTTTTACGAAAGAAAAAAGAAACTGCAGTTGTTATAAAAAGAAAGTAGTAAATTGGTAATCGTTAAATTATTCAAAGAATATAAAAATAGTGCATTAGTTAAAGAACAACAAAACTTGTTATTAACTTTTATAAAACTGAAATTGAAAACTGCTAGTCGAACGAATGCAAAATTTTACAAAACTAAATTATAATTGACAGGAGGGAAACGAGTATACATAAATGGTATACATTGTATATTCCGGGAGAGACGAATTTTTAATAAAGACAAAACTTTCCACGTACGAAACATCAATTCTAATCCTTTCTCCCGTACGAGATTTTTGAACGTTCCTTCGAAGAAACGCGAACGAATTTATTGATTCTCGCACAATTTATTGCACGTTCTAACATTATTCGGTTTCATGTTTTCGTACACTTTTTACCTCGATCATCGAACGTTAAGGAAACTATAGACCGGAGAAAACATTCGGTATTTACAATTCGTTGGGAAGTTTCGTTCGATCCACTGAAAGAACATCATAGAACCGCCATCGCCGAATGCCGCAGTGTTTTATTACCATATGTTTTTACTGGATATTTCTATATGACCGCGCGCGTACCCCTGTGTGTATGTGTGTATGTGTGTATGTGTGTGTGTGTGTATGCACGTACGCGCCCGTGTATGCGTTGAGTATACCACTCGACTTTTGTCTCCTCGAACAAATTCTTCTCTGTCTTTCCATTACTCGCTCTTCTCGCCAGCTTCTTTCGCTCGTTTTTTTCACTTTACGCTTTTATACCTCTCGTCTGCCTCTTATTTTCTTCGCTTCTCGGCCAATTTTTTAATGACGTAAGTGCAATCAGCCGTGAGAGTCGAGTTTCAAATGTTTAAAGAAGACCAAGGATTTTGATGGAAAAATATGTCACAGAGACTATTTATACTTTTATGTAAGAATATGCAGTGGATTAAGACACTTAGTTTCCTTGCGATATTTCTGTGAGAGCAAGTGACGCATTGACAAAATCTGTTTGCGTGACACTATAGTACAGAAATAATTTCCAGTACACACTAATGATGAACTTTTTGGAAGTTCGTCGGTGATTAATTGATTAATTGAAATACTTTGTCAGAAAAGAGTCATTGAAACTTGGAAAAATCCACCGTTCATAATTTATAAAATTGAACGTACGAAAAATTATTTAATAGGAATTGATCATTTAGTCTTGGTAATTAACGATTGAACTATCTATTTCAAATACAGCAGAGTATCTCCTTTTATTTTGCGAATATCTTAACATACAATTGTTATATTGATGCCATTAAATGTCTGCTACTGGTTGGTGAGAGATTTTACAGTTGCTAATAGACAATTTATTTAAATAAGATGCTCCAAACGTAGTAGTTTGGATTAAGGATGTTTTACTGCATTTTAATACATCAGTTTATACACATTATTACAAATATTATATAAGTATTACAAGTATATTTAGTCTATATTTTGATGTGAAAATATGATACAGCAATTTTTATTTATTCGATCGTTCTTATTATTTTTCAATATGTGGTATATATTCGTAACATTGAAATTCAAAAAACATCTAACAAGTACAAATGCTTACAAGTAATTTCTGAAAAATCATCGTATTATATACTAGGATACTCATTCTCCATGTTTCAATTTCGATTAAGCCCACAAAGAGTTAATTTCCAAACAACGATCCGAATTATCGCCAAAACTGATATATACTGCTCTATCCTCAATTCAACAGAAAGCAAATTAAACCAAAGTTCCGAATTAAATTAAAAATACTACTTCCTCTCAAAGAAAAAAAGAAAGAAAAGTCGAAGAAAATCAAAAAGAAAAACAGAGAAAGCCTGGGACAGCCAGATTTTCTCGGCCCCCTATCGAATAACCGGGGCGGTAATTCACCATTAAGCCCCGGCTGTACCCCCGGCAACGACAATGCAAATCGCTTCATATCGTAAACATTACACGCATATCACGCACCGGCGCAGAGAAAGCCCATAAATTCCCGATACTTGGCTTACCGCCCGAATGAATTCGGCGCCGGCGAAGTTCGCAAAATAGCAGCGGGGCCAGAGCGCGTAATCAGCAGCGCGTTATCGGTGGCGTCCCACTGCCTCCACCGATCCGCCGAGGCGTGTTGCCTTTTGTACCGCGCCACCGCGGACAGTCAGGGAGCAATAAATATGTTATTAAAATTACCATAACCCGGTGCCTGGCCCCGCCGAGTAAAACATGCCCATTTTGCAGTTAATTTCCCGGTTATCTAGGTAATAATCTCGCTCGCGACCAGACCCAGTTAACTCTTTGGTTGTAGAGGTGAACGAAGGTGGTGGACAGTGGGGCGGCGGAGGAATGGGAGGGGAATGGGCAAAAAGGGTTTGCACAATGGGCGGCGATGATGCCGCCCGTTTCTCTACAATGCGACCGCGTCACGTTTATTGACCGCGAAGTCGAGCATCGTTTGATTGTTTCCCTGTTAATTTCATTATGCGCGCGGACGTTATCAAACGATCCCTCCTCGCCCCACCCCACCGTTTTTATTCGTTCGGAATAACATGCCTCGGCGGGTAGTATCCCAGTGGTTGAATTAAAAAAATTATTTTCTGCGAAAGGGTGGAGACATTAGAAACTCGAAGGGGTGTTGCAGTTTTAATCGATTGACGTTGGCGCATATGCGACGTCCCTGGTTTGTGGAATTTCTGTGGAATGTGTTTTTTTGTGAAGTTTGAGATGGCGTGAATAAATTTGGAAGAAAGAATATTTTCCTCGTTATGTGAATGGCTATCGCGAAACTCCTTCCAACTTGAGAAATTTTTTGACAGAGAAACGCGATTAATCGTGTGAGTCTATCGACAAACCTGTTAAAATTACGACGAATTATATAAATATACGAAGGAACGAACGGGTAGAAATTGCATGTATACTCTCGAACAATACGAGCGATTTACTCTAGAACAAAAGTGAAATTAAACGCACGAAATGCCGTTGGTTGCCAACGAGTTGGCCTAAAATCAAACAATCTCCGAACAATCAGGTTCCGTTTATCGTAGTCTCGCAATCAGGAGCCATTTGAAATTGCCCCGGAGAAGTCGAATTTAAGAAAGGGTGTAAAGGGTAAATTATTCCGTGCGAAGCCACGGTGTCGTACTTGCGTCTAAAGTAAATAGGATAATTACAGTTGGCCAGAAGTTAAATAAGACGGACTCTCGCTGTAGAGGGTTGCCACAGTAATTATATAGTAATGTAATACATTACAATGGTGTAGTTGCCGCCACCGCAACTTACAATTAGAAGCCTATTTCTTGCCCGATGTAGCAAATCGTGCTAAATTACGTCGAAACGACAATTATACTGCGTTTCGTGGTATTAAGCAAATATTTGAGCGTATCTGACAGGATTAATTTCTGTTAATTGCAGTCTCGTTTCTTAAACGTACGTGAATTTTAGAAGCAAGTAGAACCATGACAGGATTGTTTGATCAGTTTAATTGCGAATTTGTCTCTTGAATTTAGAAAACAGGTAAATTTGAGAATGACGAGATGATTTAATCGAATCAAAATCGAAGCTCGTTTGATTTATTACTCCTGAAAATAAATTTTAAAGCACGAAGTTTATAATCGTGACGTTGTATGTAATTTATGTTGCCATTGATTTTATTATATAAATATTGTATTTATTACTCTTGTATCACAATTAATATATTAATTAACACATTGTAATTAATTACTCCTTTAAAATAAACTATCCTCTATGATTCTTATAACTACAAACTATAAAATGAAATATTAAAAATAATCGGATCAGCATTAAAGGTATTATCCATCATAGAAGAAGTATTAAGAGAAATACTCTCATAGCCGACATACTCGAAAATCAGAACATCTCGGTCTGAAAGAATACAGTCACGCTCCTCGTTTACAGTTCCCGCGCAATTATTCAAACTTAACCCCGCGGAATTCCAAATGCTCGACGCACACGCCCGGCACGTCGAGGAATCTCAAGTAATCCGCGTTAGCCGATTTCAGTCACGCGTGCTGCCTCCGATCGAAATTATTCGCATCACGATCCACCGAAATTTCATAAGCACCGTAAATCAACACGCTTCCGATTTCGATCGACGGATCCCGGCGAATTAACACGAGAGAGCGTGTACGACTCGCGGGGATCGAAAATACGAGAGAGAGAGAGAGAAAGAGAGAGAGGGAGAGGAACGCTGGGGTTCGTTCGTCGACTGGCTGGAGAGACGTTTAATAAGCGGTTTAGAAGCGACGACGAGGGGAAATGCGAACGGGCCGGCTCGAAAACGAACGAGCTTCCACGACGATCACCAAGTTTCATTTATCGCGATCTCGAAATCGAAGCCCACTCGAGAATCTTGGAGAGTCCCCTGCCGTAGCAGGCGAACGCACGACTTTGTCCCAAAGCCCGTTCACCCCCTTGCCGAGCCCTGGCCGAGTCATCCAGCCAGCTATCCAGCCAACCAACCAGCCAGCCAGCCAGTCAGCCAGCCAGCCAGCAGGACCGCAGCCAACCTATCCCACCGACAATTAGTTCGCGCGCTCGGCATTGAGTGCACTTAGCGAAAAGTAAGCAAACTCCTCTCCTTCCACTTCCGTTCTCCCTTCCCTCCTGCCCCCTCCCCCCCCCCCCTTACGCCTGTACGCCCTTTCGTTTTCATCCGATACCGGAATAGTTTCTACCGACAGCGCGATAACTCCGACGTCCACCTCACCGATACGAGATGCCCTGTTTCAAGGGTTAGCCGAGATATTGAACGCCTCTCTCTCTCTCTCTCTTCTTCTTTCTTGCTTTTTCTCTTTTTCCTCTTTTCTCTTTACCCCATCTTCTTTTCCTATTTCTATGCTGTCTACTTCTATTTCCATTTCTACGCCTGTCTTTTCCTTTTCTATGCTCGTCTTTCTTTAGCTTTTTTCTATTTTCTTTTCTTTCTACTCTCTTTATCTCTCTCTCTCCCTCTTGGTCTCTCAACGTTGGCGGTAAATGGTAGTACAATCGGAACCGGAGGTGATTCCACGTGAAAAAGCGAGCAAGAAAATTTTTTTCGCCCGTGAGACTTCGCTTCCGAGGAAATCGAGTTTGAAAATTCATGAGATTTGATTGTGCGCATACTTGGCCGTCGTATCGCTCCGCTTTTTGGTTGTTTCTGCCCGTTGAAAAAAGGATATAATTGACAGTAGAACTACCAAAGTGGTAAAAATGATCAATCTATAATTTCTGTTTGATACTTGATAAGAGTGTATTTTTAAAGATTTCAATAATTTTTCGTAAAATGTATAAATGAAAGCTTGCATACTCCGTTGTGCCATAAAGTTTCTCTATATTTTTAATTTTATGTCACTGATGGAAATTTTATGCTTGGAAAGAAATTTTATTCTTGAAAATGACACGGATTTTCGCGGAATATCCATTTTTTTATTGTATTATCAACACGTATTGTCAAAGATCAGCGAATTCCAATACTTGCGCCTTTTAATTTATCAAATCATCTTTCCGCGTTAATCGCGGAGCACCACCGACTTTAATATTTCAGATCGAACTAAATTGTTTGACACCTCTCGTGAATTCGCAAACGCGGTTTTCTCGGGAAACGAGGCTGTAGACGAAAAAAATTCCGCGAAAAAAGCAGCGAAAATTTTTTTTTTTTCTTTTTACTTTTCCACGCGTAGAATCGTCTCCAATGTAGTTGTACCACTACTTACGACCGAACCTGTATAATGTATGTTTTTCGTTCTTTTTTCTCTTTCGTTTCGCAAACTCGTCGACCAAGTATGCCCCCGGTATGTTCAGCAGTGCGGTATTATTTGCGGTGTCGCGTGTATACTAGCGCGAACCTCGTCGATGTACGGCTGCTGGTATACGAGACAACGAGAAACGTTTCGCCCTCTCTCTCTCTCTCTCTCTCTCTCTCTCTCTCTCTCTCGTGTTCTCGTTTCCCACCCTCTTTCGAAATTGCCGATTGTTAGAGGCGAGGCGATATCGATCCAAGTGGAATTATTGGATTACGATATTCCCCGCGAATTCTCTGAACTGTAATCGGTTTAATCGGTTCCGTTTACAGCGTTTAGGCCAATCGGTATTTGTTACCGGTTGACGTTTACAGAAGTGATTGAAAACGATTCTTTCTTCTTTCTTTTCTTTTTTTTTTTCGTTTTTTTTCGTTTTTGTAGTTTGTGGTGTCTCGAATTCTGCGCAGTGGATTCTGCGTCGTTGATTATGACGTTATTGGTTTTACGAATTTTGAAGACTTCTTTTTACAGTGTCTTTACATTTTTTTGGTCTTTGCGTGAAATCATTACAAATTATGGCAGAATTTTTTCTCACGAAGATATTATTGATACTTGGTGGTAGTCTATATTATTCCAAAAGATCAAGGGATGAAATAGTTCGTTAAGGAATGATCTAAAACTTTTACATACCATTTTAAAAAATTATAGAACTTCAAGTTTTGAATACTGAAAATTTCATTTAATGTACACAGTGCAATAATTTAACAATCATTATTTATTAATAATAATTACCGTGATCATCTACGCAATTACCATTGTTACTCAACTAACCTAACCCTCGATTTGTTTTCAATGTTGTTGCGCGTCCACTTGTATTTATTCCAAGGCAAATTAGATAAATTAATTCAATGGTTTTTATTTATCTATTATTATTATTAAATAATAATAATAAATGTAAGAATGTAACACACATGCACGCACATATGTTACAATCAAAGTATATAAATGATTATTTGTTACTGATAAACTTACAAAACTTGACAAATGACTGTAGTCATTGAGTGAAATCTCGAAAATCAGACAGAGTTCTACAGTAAATTTGTATCGTCTCTAGCGTGACACACGAGCAAATTTTAACGTACGAGTTGAAAGAGTTGAGTTGAGTAATCATTCCAACTCACGCGTGTAAGTAACGTAATATCACGAAGACACGTGCTAAGACGATCGAAACGATAACGATCGAGCGGAACAAGCAGAGTGACACACCGCGCGAGTGATTAGCAGGTAGATTGATGGAGCTCGAGCAACGAGCATTCATATCTTCGCGGGTTCCCCTGATGCTCTTCCTCTTTCGAAGCCGATATTCTTCGCCAATGCGTCGTCCCGATCTTCGATTTTTACCTACACGACGATAAGGAGAGAAGATCTCGCGGTACAAAGATCTTTCGCGCTGACGCGTCTTCTTTTTTATTATTGGTAATTAATGAGTTCCAGTTCCCGTTCGACGACGACGACGACGACGACGACGACGAGAAAAAAGCTGCTCCTATAGCACCTAGATTGTCAGGTAGCGCTGACAGGCGATGAAAAACCACCGAGGGAACGACAGTTAACGCGTAAAAGTTTCACGGGTTGGGAACACGTGGACAAAAACTGCCGGGGATTCTACCGATCCGTGCCGCGTTATTATTCTTTGACGTGCATGCTATTTAGGATGGTCGATTAACCCAAACTTTTTGACACGAAGGTTGAAATGACTGTTGGTTTTGAATAAATCTTACTGTTACGTGTTATTAACAGATCGAGGATTTTTTATAGGAATTTGTATGTTTGCGGTCGTGATTATCCCGAGTCGTTCAAAAATAAGTGAAATTTATGAATATTTTTTCGTAGAAAATTAGTAGATGATAGAAGTTTCGATATTTTTCGAGTAGCTGTTTTTAATTTTGAATACATAAAAGTAATAATGCGTAAACACACGTAATTGAGATTAAGAGAAGAGGGTAGACTATTCTGAGTCGTTCAAAAATAAATGAAGCTTGCATTTTTTTTTTGTAGGTAGTTCCGATATTTTTTCTATGTATAAATAAATTTAGCCTTTTGTTAGGTTTGAGTATATAAAAGTAATATTACGTAAATAAGTAATTGAAATAAGAGAGCAGACTACTTTGAGTCACTCAGAAATAAGCGAAATTTGCAAATTTTATTTCATAGATAATTATTATTAAATGATAAATTTCAATATTTTTTAAATACGTCATTGTGACTCAATTTTATATTTCAATTTTTTGGGAGTGAAAATATTACGTCAGAGGTCTGATCAATATTTTCTTCGTCAATATCCTTTCTTACGGAATTTAAAGAAACTAAAGTGTTTCAAATGCTGCGAAGAAGTTAAAGACACTTTGTAGAATTTCGAATAAAATTTCTTAAAAACGTTACTACACAACTCCTAGATTATTCCGTTAATGAGCATACTAGAGTTAACGAAAGCATATTGAACATTAAACGAAATTATCAATTGTAAACACACGGAGTATATTATTGTGTACATTGATTAGAATAGATAGGCGGGACAAATCCCAATAGGTAGAATTTACTGTACTGAATATTGTGCCGTTCTCATAATTACAGCTTATAGTGATGCTATATGCAATTAATTGTATGCACAATGATATCTAATACGAAACTAACAACTTACTAATCGCGTGTTCGAATGAAATTCAATTGAAATTAACGGGTAAAAGTAGAAAGTCTATACACGTAATATTAAATACAATTGTTAAATATAAATATAATATTTAAAGAAAAACAAGAGGTTCTAACATTTTAACATAAGAGTTAATTTATTTGGTACTTGACATTTATCAGAATTTATATTAAATGAATTTTATTAATTTATATGAAATAAAATTCTGACTATTTAAAATTAAAATATCAAAAATATATATCCGATAAACTTAAATATATGTGATTGTTTGTATTCATTTATTTACAATTTTTTCAATTTTTAGTTTTTTATAGATTCACAGAAAATTTATTATTAATCTATTATTACTAGACCAAGAATTTCATGCAAATTCGTATTTCTAAAAATATAACAGTCTCACTTAACAAATACTATAACGAGTACTCTATTTTGGATATTTTAAAACATTACAATGCAGTCTGTAAATTCTTCCGATTTCAAATATCCCATGAATGCGTAAAAAGTCCAGCATTTAATTATTCCACGCACACTACCGTGCATGAATAATTAAATGGTGCCATTTCATTAAAAGGAATTGATATTTTTATTACGTTTCGGCAATCATGATTGGCGAACGTTTTGCTACTGTTATTTTTCTGCATTTTCCGAGTTTCATCTTCGTTTCTAACGAATGCTTCGTAGAATTTGTATAAACTTTGTCAATATAATTAAAAAATATATATCTCTATATGATTTTTCCAAAATTTCAACAACGAACGTTCAGCCATCCAACTATCGCATGTTATATTATATAATTTGTAACAGTAGCTATTCTTTTTATATATTATGGATTAAAGACTGAGTAATTAACCAAAGATTTGAGATTCAAATCGCACTTTACGTTGCAATAATTTAAAATTGTAGTAATATTCCTCGACGATGCGGCATAGAATTCACAGACACACATTTTGAAAAAACTACCTCCTCCCTCCTTTCTTTTCGATCTCGCCTAAACGAACAAATTCGTGCACTTGAAATTTCTGATCCCTGAAACTCTCCCCAGAGAGAGAGAGAGAGAGAAAGAGAGAGGCATGTATAGACAATCTCTGTTGAAAAAGGTGAAAACGGTTAACGGAAAAGTGGCGCGGAACTGCTCTCCCCGGGGGTAGTCGCGGGCCACGTTTCACGGCGCCCCGCTTTGAAACTCGACCGATCGTCGGAGCCAATAAATAAAACACGCGGCAAGCGAGGATCGCGACAGTCCGATGGAATAAAGACTCGGCCGGGATTGATAGGATGAAAGACAAGCCCCAGGCTTCCGTGCACGACCGGACGCGGTGTCTCGCACGCGGCGTTTGAATCATCGAACACGCCAAACCGACGCGGCCCCGGGTTTCCCATTCTGACATCGTGGATCGCTCGTGGATCGCGCTCGGCGTGTGTTTCGACCGCGGCGATTCGCGCCGCGTTTCGGCAATAAATCCCCGAAACTGTGCTCTTCATCCTACGGTGGTGGTGGGTTTTGTCACGCCGGCCTGTACGATGCTGCGCCGCCATTGTCGCGGTTATATCACGCGGCCAAAGAGGAAGGGTGGCTCGTCGGCTCCCCGGGACGTCCCTGACAGTTCCCTCCCCATCCACCTCCCAGCCACCCTCCGGACGAAACTTGAATTAAATCTCGAGATTTATCGCGTCAATAACCCGTGCATTAATTTACGATTTTTAGCGGTGAAACACCGTAAATCCACGAGGACCGCGGCGTGGCGATTGTTTCGTTAGCCGCGTCTCGAACGACGAAAAGAGAAAACGACGAGGAGAGGGAGAAGTGTCGTGTTTAAAAATGGGGTGAGGCGTGATAGACGTCGAGGGAGAAAGGAGAGAAGAAGGGTGCAACAGAGGTGGATGCTACGTATATCGAGCACGGATGAACGAAGGGTGGGAGACTTGAAGTGTGGGCAACGACATATGCGACTGGCGTGCTCTACATCTAACTTATATTGACTATTACTCATGTTCCTGTACCGTGACACTCGCCGGCGTTCACCACTGAGAAGTCGCGGGAAACAATGGCGCGATTCGGCTGGCGCGCGCGCGGAGATCCCGCCGGATCTACGTTTATTCTGTAAGTTAGAAGCAAGCACTCGCGCGGTTAGTCTGGCTTTGAATATGTTCGATCGGAGGATATTTTTGCGTAGGAAAGAAACTTTGAGGAAATATTATCTATTCGTTGAGATAACACAGAGAAGGAATATAATCATTTTGAATATATATAAAATTAAATTGTATATATATATAAATTTTATACAACCTTCGTTACTTTCATTTTACATTTTTCTACAGTTCATTCTGGTTTTGAAAATGTCAAATGAGGAATATTTTCGCGAATGGAAATGGAAAGAAAATTTTGTTGATTTAATACGAGAACGTCGCACAATATTGAATATACTACTGTATTTTACATTACATGTAATGTAAATAATGCGAACTTTCTATAATTTCATTTTTCACAGTTTTCGTTATTTTTAATTGTGTTCTTTATACACTTCGATTACTTTGGTCTCGAATTTGTCAAATGGAGAACATTCTCGTAAATGGAAAATTTCGAGAAAACTTTTCTGCTTCAGTACGAGAATATGGGGAAAAATATATAATTAGATTCAGAAACGTGAAAACAAACTGACGATTTTTTTTTTTTCTTTTAATCTTCATTTGCAGATACTGCGCAATTCGATATCAGAGAAGTAACTAAAAATTCCATTGACACTTCTAATTACAACTTGAATACATCTGCTGCTATATTTTTGCATTAGAAATATACGACGTTGGCGGAACGAACTTTCTTCAATTTCATTTTGCATTTTCCACGTGACGTTCTCGACGATGCAATAAACCGAGTTAAGAAGGTCAAGCACGAAGAGACCGGACAAGCAGTAGTTCCGAGTAAATTTTACTCAAAACTAGTATGTTGCGCAAGAAGCTAAACAAAGTTGCGGTCAACTGTGAACGCGGCCTTTCAGCAGAGAGTTATGCATTTACTTTCTCTCTTTCCGCCGCTAAATACTTATACTCTCTTAAATTGCCTTCCACGTCGGAGTCAGTATTTAACTAGCCCTTAATCGCCCTCGTTTTTACGTAATAAAGAAACGAGCGCGTCTTTCGTGGCCTGGTGGATTCACGGAGGGATCATAATTCAAAATTTCGTGCGATTGTTTCAAATATAATATTATACAATAATAATATAAGGGGGAACTGTTCGAACGAAGAAGTAAATTTATTGTGCAGGCAGATTGCACTTGGTAAATATTGCCTTAATTCTATACCAAATTCGCGTCACTATGAGAATTTTATATTATTGAAATAAAATTTGGAATCTAATAAAAAACAAATGCTTCAAAGTCGAGTGCATGTGCTTTTTGTAACCACTCTACATATATACATGTATACAAAAATAAATCCATAAAAATATACATATATACAGAAATAAATCCATAAAAGTCACACTGTGTTATTTTGAATCGTGGCTAAACAAAATTTCGAAATCCTTCATCTATAATAACTGAACTGCGTTCGTGGTAAATTTGAAGGTGCACAGAGTGCGTGCAATCTACAGAAATACATAAAATCTGCAAAGTAGATTATGGAACAAATTTCTACTTCCTAAATTATGTTCACGAAAATCCACAGTCCAATAACAACCTATGGCAATAATTTTTTATTCGACAAATTGCCTAAAGTTCGATGGCCCCTTGACGGTCAGGATAGGTGTTTCGTGACATTCGGTAATAATTCCATTTACCTCATTTCGTCAATGCGACGCAACACGAAAGCAACAGATTAGCGGAAGCGGTTCTTTTTCAAACTTAACGAGACGCCTCTCTAATTGCACTCCCTCTCCATCCCTCCCTCCTCGCTTGTTAACGAGATCGTAAATGCTTGTTTCTTTCCTCCCCCCCCCCCTGTCCCCCGTCGAATTTCACGAAATCGAGCCGAAATCTGCTCGATCGGTTATCGCGACTTAATAAACGGTCGAAGGACGGATTTCAATTTATTTCACGTGCCGGCGAATTTCGAAGCGTTTCGTGCCCCCTCTCCCCCTTCCCCCTCTCTCCGCCTCACGAAAACTGCCAACAACATTGTCGAGCGAGTTGAAGCCCAGTCGCTGGACGCCCTCAAATTCTTCTTCATAATTAAGATTCCGGCGATGCCTGTCGGACAAAATTAGAAATACTCGGGCGCCGGTTAACTCCCCCTCCCCCCTTAGTCCTCGCTCGTTCTTCTCTCCACTTAGATAAAATATTCTTTCGAACGAACAGCGACTGCGAATAAAATTCTCGGTCACAGGTTTGCTTGTGTTTCTCGTTTTTCTAGTTTCTCGAATCTTTCGAGACTATTCTGTCGCGTTCAACTAGGTGTGTTCGATGAAAAGAAAGACTGGTGTCCGACGAATGACTTTAGAAAAAAGATTCAGTATTTAATATTCGAAATATGAATTGTTGTACCTTCAGTTTTACTGCAATTAGGGTTTTATTTACAATATAAATACGTATTTTTATTTGCAATCGTGTATAACATTTTTGATATAACATTTTGTTTGTCCACTTGGATATGTTTGTGGATGCAATTCAGGCAAGCTTCGTGTTATTAATGCGAGGATATTCATGTATTCTGTGAAAGTTTGTTTAAAAGTGTACACGAGAATAAAAGTAATTTTTCATACGGAGGCTGTTGGAATAAAGAGTAACGAGAACCAAACCAAAGGAAAAGATGTGTGAATTTCAAATTATAGAATTGATCAGTGTGACTTAAATATGGAGTACTACTTATGTGTTCAATTCTTAATCTCCTGAGAATTCGGCGCTATTTTCGATCGAAAAAATAAAAGAAAAAAATTTGAAGCAAATAGAAGATAATCTATAATTTTATAAAATGGAATTATATTTAATAAAATATGATATACATAATATTATATTGAAATATACATATAATGTATAATACATACAATATATAATGAAAATATCAATAAGACAATATCTGGTACAAAAATTATTAATTCTCGTACAATTTATATCGATATTATATAAACAAATACCAAAATTCGTTTATTCAACATTGCAGATACATTGTGGAGAAATTGTACGTACAAAGTACCGTGAATCGTATCCAATTTCGCGACCGTATTGTTGTACGATTGTCAGAAATTAAATGTTTGAATTTTACTTTGGTTAACCCTTTGGATATTGAATTTTGCATCTGATACTAAAATGTTATTTTCATATTTTGCTAATATCGCCGTTAAAAAAAAGAGAGAGAAAAAAGGAAAGGAAAGAAAAGGGAAGGAAAGAAAAGAGGTTAATTAAAATTTCGAGGGATGAAAAGCTGATTATAGAGACGAACCTTTGAACGTCGTTGGAGGATTAAAAAAATTTGCCGGTTACTTTGCCGGCAAAGTAATTTTCAAGCGCGCTTATCTCCCTTTCGTACCGAAAATTCGTATTTAACAAATGAACTTGTTTTCTGTTGCAGTGATTGCAGAGTTGTGAGAGATCCACAGACGCTCAAATCCAAGGGATATGGATTTGTCTCATTTGTGAAAAAAGCGGTGAGTTCTCGTGCAAACTTTCATCCTCCTCTAGTTTCATTAGTGAAAACTCGTCCGACCGTGAGCTAATTTTCTAACAAAAAATAATGATAACTTACCGGAAATTTCAAACGGAAGTGAAATTGTAGCTGAGATAATGGTTTTGGCAAGAGAAAATGAGCCTTGGCTACAATGTAAGCTTGCTTTCTTTTTTTTTTCTTCTTTTCTCCGCGAATTGCCTTTACAAAGAAAATTCTAGACACTGTTACTTCTTAGTTTATAGTTTTTCATTTTGTAGCGATCGAAATTCATTCTGACCAGTTCTTACGATCATTTTCGTTTAAAAATATTCTGCCTGATGTAGTTTATGAGAGTGACAAACCCAGAGAATAAATCATCAATGGATTCTTTTTTGCTAACATAAAGATTATTTATTGTTTCATGAATAGCTAATATTATTATGTTATATAATACAATATACTAATATTGTTACAGTAAGTAAATTAATAATTTATTGCCTGCAATGAGTGCCAAAAAGAAGATAAAATTTGATAAAATTTGATTCTGCTATAATGTAGAATATAGAAACTAGAAAGAATCATAAATAATATAATAGATTCTGATAAAATAAAGTTTTGAGATACTTGAATTCATCATTGCTGTATTATGTTAATCTGGACGAAATTTAAGAATTTTATTGTGTAATTACTTCCAACATTTAAAGATATAAACTTGTTGTATTTTCAAAATAGACTTACTTAGATACATAAGGAGCATGTTTAAAAATCTCTATTCATAATTGAACGTATGTACATTAACAACAGATATTTAATTTTTTTCCATTTTCCTCTGATTGCATTTTTGAGCTGTTTAAAAAATTGGCAAGTGTCTAAATTTGATACGTTTGTAATTAGTTCATTCATTGTTTCTTAAATGCTTGCTTTTTAATTAACATAATGTCGAAACAATTCACTGAGTACCTTTGCCTTTACACTACGAATTTAATAAACTTAATTTGATTCTAATAATATCTCTTGTTCGATATAATCACTTCACGTACATACACTGTACACTACAAATCTTTACACTGCAAGTACAAGTCTTTACACTTACAAATTTAATAAACAGAAAATTCGAATAATATCTCTCGTTCGATATAATTGCTTTGCACGTATATACCGTATCCATAATTCGCAAAGTGTATTTAGTGCGCGTAATCAGTAAGTGTCTACTCCGCCATGCGCGACGAAATGCAGTTGAAGCCACGGAATGCACAGGGTAATAATTCACAATTCACAATTCAGCCGTAAGACGAGAACGATTCTCTGCCTCCGGTGGATTGCGTCTACTTAATCAAAATGTTTACTCGTGCCTGGTGAACGCGAAAGTTCGCCGCGGGGTGAAAAGTTCCACGGGGAGGGCATATTTCAGTCGCGAGTTCACACGCGCTCCACGACCTAAAGCGACATACATAATTATTCGGGAACGAACGATCGAGCAACAAAGGGAGCATTGCGATCGATCCAGCGAGCATGAACAAACTGCGATTTGCTTCCGTTAACCCTCGTTTCTGAATTTATCCCTTCAGCTGAATACATTCAACTGAATTTACCTCTTGGTGCGACGATGAAAGAAAATCTGATTAATACAAAGAAGAAAAGATAAATAGTTGAGTTTGAAAATTCTTTCGTTCGTAATAGATAAACTGACTTTGTTATATTTTTTATTAAATCGCATGTGAATTTCTATTTAATTGCTGATTCCTATGTATGAGATTTCACGTTATGCTCTTATTTCATTTAATTTTGTCCTATATATTCAATGTCATGTTGCGATGTTTTGGTTTTCGTTGTTCAAAACTGAGATGCTGTAGACGTACAACTGTGTATAATTTCTGCTACTTTGAAAACGAATACTTTAGCATATTTTCTTATCAAAAATGTCGAGAATGTTACAGAATCTGACTTTTGTATCTTACGTGCTGCAAAATAATGTAACATTTTCTTTGAAAACTGTGTCAAATTGATTCAGTGGACGAATGAGGGTTAAAAGAGCGAAGGTCGCCAGGTAAAATTTTTTGAATTTTTGTCAGAGGCAATTACTAACAACAGAAGAAAAGATTCTTTCGAGATATGTAAACGTCGCTTTCAGCTCTATTTTATATTAATATTTTCGAAGCCAGAACGTTATGAAATGACGCTACTTTCAAAATCCCATTTTGACTGAAATGGAGATACTCGAATCCTTTCCAGCGTGATCAAAAGCTGAAATTTTAAAACTAGCGAATAATTTTGTCTTTTTTTGCCACTTTCACTTTGAAAAAAAGTTGAAAGTCGTGTTCCACATATTTCGAAATTGAAGGTTTTCATTTAGTTATTAACCATGAGAAAATTCATTTTTTAATCTGCTACCTGATTTTCCAGAGTGATCTAGCTTCTTAGTCATTCGAGTCATAAAAGTTTAACACCGAATGAGGAACAGATAACAAATTAAGAATATCTTTCGAAATTTTTCAGTTATTTTATTCTTTACTATAAGATTGTGTTATCTGTACAATACTCTGATAAAAATTCAGTACGAGATTAAACGATTAAAAGGAAAGTTTAAAAATTACCATCGAAATCAAAGATATTTGTATTTTACAAACGCGTTTTTTTTTTTTTTTTTTTTTTTTTTAGATCAGAGAAAGCATTCGGATTTATCACGGTGAATACCATCGAGAAAATTCCATCGATCCTGTGTGTTATCTCTGAAACGTAGGGGAAATCTGTAAAATATTGTTTACGAGAACAGAACCGTTCCCTGTAACTAATTCGAAAAATCCCACGAGCACTTGCCAATCATTTTTCGCCATATATCGAAGTGTTCGTCAACAGAAAATCTCTGGAACGTATATCGCGATGCAATTGCAATCGTACTAACAACTGAAAAAACACAATTTTTCCAGTTATCACTGTGTGAAAATATTGCAGAAAATCCTTTTTTCACTAATCATAAAAATATTCATTTATCCACGTATTTTTATAATTTAGAGACTCCAGAGAGCAATTTCTGTGCTCTGTAAATGCAATTTGTCCTGCATTCTATAAATTAGGAATTTTGTAGAAATTTGATTATCGAATTGTGAACAAAGTACCTGTTGACAATTTTGAATTACGTTTTCGTTGATCAATAAAATATGTTTAATTGTGCAAGAAATTTCGTCGATTAATCTTTTGAGTGTAGGAATAATCTGTGTGAATGATAAAGTAATTAGTTGATTACACATCATTCAGTTAAATTTTTCGACCTTTGGCAATTTTAAGCACTTAAAAGACAAAATAATGGAAAGAGAACTCAGAAAAAAAAGATAATATGGTTTGAACATTCTACATGTTGCACAGAACACTTAATAAATACCTATAGTTTTAACTCTGCTACTTTTCTTTGGTCATTTCCGACCGACTTACATGTTCTACTAAAATGTGAAACAATTCGTATTGGCATGCGTGGTTTTTTGGTAAAATTTTACGTTAAACGTCTTAAAACATTGCAGAGTGTTTCTGATTGTTAAACTCATTATAAGATTAAAATAGAAAAACCTGAAAATAGTAGATTAATCGTACAATCTGGCTTCTAATAAAGTTCTAATATTTAATAAGAAACAGGTAAAAAAATACTATATTCGAATTTGTAAACTATTAACTAATATGATTCTATACAAATTTCACCTATTCCCATCTGTGTAATTCGCTCTAGAAATTTCGTTGACTAAATAAGAAATAGGGGAGTGCTTGATCTTTAAAGCAGCAAATAAACACAGCTCCGATTATACAATTTGTTCCATAAATAAAACTGCGTGAACCTATTAACTAATACGATTCCATACAAATTTCCCCATCTATTCCCATCTGTGTAATTCGCTCCAGAGATGTCGTTGATCGAATAAGGGATAGGGGGAACGAGCGTCGGCGCCCCGTGACGCTTTTAAAGCATCATTTTTCGAAATGAGACGGCCGCTGGTGGAACGACTTTTACCGTGACCCGCCAAAATCCAGCGCGTAAATCACGGCCGAGTTAAATGTACGACTGTAAGTAAAAGAAGCCTTGCCACCGTTTATGGTGAGGTTATTCGCCGGGGCGGCTGCCCCGGAGGTACGGGCCCACTCGTTTTCCCCTCTGTTTTAATGTTCTATCGATCTGGACCACCGCCGGCACCTGCCTCACACCCACGGTATTACTATTGCCCACGTATAAATTTTCCCGGTGTCTCCGTTAACCTCGAGGAACACGCGAAAATTTCTCCACTTTGTCCCCCCCCCTCCGCCCCGCTCTCCTACACACTCACCTTTGGCTCTCCTCGCCTCTTTCAGCCTCGACCTCTGCCACTATATCCTCCGACCGCCGGATACACGTACCTAAATCGCGAGTTCTGATCATCGGGCGACCAACGTCCGACACTCCCTCAAGATGTACGAGGAAACGCGAATATCACGTTCCCCCCTCGACCTCGATTATAACCCTCGCTACGCTCAACCCTTGTCCGTCCCCCCATTTTTCTGACTCAACTCGTCAGATCATGGATATTGATTTGTCAGAACAGAAGAGATAGAGACGAATAGTTGAACTTGCGAATTCTTTTATTAATAAACAATTAACGAGCTAAATTTTGTAAAATGTGCTCGATTGCATAAATCCTACTCTCATGTACGTTCAATTTCACATCGTGATCTTATTGTTTCCCGTTTTGTGTAATGTTTCGTTTGTAGACTGCAGACTTTAAAACTTTCTTGGCCACGTTTAAAGAAACAGTTTTCTTGAAAAGTAATTTGTTTTATTAGCGAATAAAAATTGGTATATAATTAGGTCTACATATATACGATGCTAATTGTGTACTATCAAATGCAATTTTATATATTATGTATTCTGACATACTATGCAATGTACATACACATGTGGATCTCTGTATATATTATTATTACTTGTAATACAAAGTTTCAAACACTTGAAGAAAAACGATTTTCAATATTTTATGGCACTAATTTACTCATTGCCCAAAGTTGTACAGATTCTGAAAGAAAAAGTGACAAAGTTTCTTATATTTCTCTATTGGAAAATATAAATAAATTGCAACAACAACAGTAATTTTCAAATCCTGATAGGATTTCGTTCTTTCTTTTTATTGTACACCGTTAGCAACATATCGAATGTTCTTAAACAATTCTCATTGAGAATTCCTGCCACTTTATGCCAGCTGCTTCCAACTTTTATAGCTTTGCTGCAGATCAATAAATTGGACGTTATTACTTTTCATGCCGCAAGACACGTCGCCACGTTAATAATAATTCCAACGACACTGATTAATGACGCGAAATTAAAGCAATTGTTCCAACTCAATTACGTACTTTTATTAGTGGAATTCGTGCCGTAAAAGATTATCCAAATAAACGATGAACGAAATTACGTTAGCAGAAAATTTAGAAGTTTGGGGGGAAATGTGACATTGTTCCTCGAATGAGAATAAAAGTGAGAATGAGAGAAAAATTTTGAATGAAAATGAAAATAATAATTGCTGTAAATAATACAACTCAACTAATTATCTGATCGTACGGGTAGTGACAAAGTTTCTCAGTGTCTGATTCTATTGTCGTAATTTTCTAAATCGTTTTCTGCATCTTCTTGTAATTGAAATCTAATAATCTTTAATATCAAACGAATTAAAATTGTTTTCACATTACATCTCTTGACATATTTATCCTCTATAATATAATATAATATATCATCGTCTTTTTGAATTCCATTAAATAAACTAATTACCTCGAGCACCTCGAGAGTGCAATTACTCCATTGTATAAACTAAAACATTCGACCAACTGTGCGAAAAAGAATCATAAAAAAAAAAAAATAGTCGCTCGCGCAACACTTGAAGAAGAACCAATACACCGTCGCTACGTGGAGCTACGTGTACAAAATACTTGACGCAACAGCGAGATCAGCAAATGGTCGGCCACTTTAAACGACAAGAAGCAGAATCGATAAATCCGTCGGCGATAAATCAAGAAATCGAGGGGGAGTGGGGAGGGTGGCGGAGGCGGGGGCGGGGGGCGGAGGAGTGGAGCAGGGTGGAAAAAAGGCTTTCATAACGTTTCGCCGATAAAATCCCAGCTGGAATAAGGTCGGAAGCGACGCGGCCACCGATTCGGGCAAAAAATTCATTTCGTATTCTTAATTTCCACGTGGCTGTTGATTCCAAAATTTCCCGGCGTCGACATAATATTCCCATAAAATATCCGATCGATGGGGCATCCCTCCGGGTTTCTGGTGTTCGAGCCACGCGGCCCGCGGCCTTTTCGTCGATCGATAACACGAACCGTGGAATCGCTCGGAGAACCGCGTCCATGGATCAGACGACGCCATGAATGGGAAGAACATGATATTCGCGACTTTCGTTTTTGACGATTTGATTCGACACTTTGAACCGCGCTTGATCATCTGAGAGAGTAAGAACGTATAGCAACTTTGCTAGAGCTTTATTCGAGAAAGACGCTCACTGTTGATGATTTTGGACTTTTTTGATGATCGTAGGTTTAAATTATATTGATTATGATGATAAATGGGTTTTCGTAGATTTAAGTGATCATGTGTTGATTTTTGCCAGTGTGCTCTGCAAAATAGACAAAGATAAAATTAAAACATCGTGTAGCGAAAGGTCCATGAATACTTTGTTGGAAAGTTATTAATTATTCATTTAATTCCATTATTTTATTATTCTTTATCCATTAAACGGTGTAAGGTCGATTTAAACTTATTATTCGTTTAACTTACAATAAATTTATCATTTATATTTATATAGTGAATTTATAAATTACTCGCCATTTTAATATTCATAATATAACGCAAGAATCTATCAATGCAATAGTCACTGTATTAAATTTAGAGAGAATAAGATTACGACATGAGATTTGATATGACGTACCTACAAGCAGGATTCATATAAATCTACTAGGCAGTTGAACATGGAAATTCGGTCTATTTATCATCGATAAAAGAATTTATAAATTTCTTGCCGCCGTGAGGCTCAATCTTACACCAAAAAGACAAATTAAGTGAACGGACGATGGTCGAATGAAATCAAAAATTCCAAGATCGACCAACAATCGAACGATCAACTTTCACAGCCTTGGAACATCCAAGTTGATAGCCGGTTAAGGCTCGATTGCTTCCTCGCTGAATTACTAAAATTAATCCGAAAGTGGAGCCACCTGTTTATTACAGACCCCTCGATTGCAAAAGTGACGACCTCTCTGACCATTCCACTGACCTATCCCTCCTCTATCGCTGTGCCGCTATCTAGACCGAAGAGAAAGTTTGGAATTCGCAGGTAGGCCGCGTAACAATAGCCACGTCTCGCGCACCACGTCGAAAAGAGGCGTGTTGAGCGTGTTTCGTTCGAGCCACGTAATCCGATGCCGCGACGCTACCACCGAGCCTATGACTTAGTAATGCGTGTAAAGCAGCTGGGTGTCGCTGCTCGGGCGAGTCACGAACGGTCTATAAGACCGTCTCCTCTGACCGTGCAAGAAATTCGATTTGATGTGTGTGCTTAGACAGGTGAAACTAGGCAGGTCTGGGGGACGAGGTCGGTAGGACGCGGCGCGCCACCGACCTGTCGTATAAACGCTCTGGTCACGGAACGTTGAAGGGGCTGAGGGGAGGAGGAGGGTGTACGTTCAGCCCTGTTCCTGCTCCGTCCAGGGGTTACGGTGTCGGGTGGCTAGGAGACTGCAACTTTTATCGACCGTAGTTTAGAATCGGCCAACGTGGAATTTCCAATAAGATGTCTCTCGGACGCGTGCATCTCGGGTCTCTGCATTTATGCTGATACGAACGAGGCGAGGCGAACGCCTTTGTTTCTCCGTGCGCGGTTTTCAACTGTTGCATCCGTTCGGCACGGACGATCGCGTTCGCATTTCGAACGAAAAAGAAATTCGTGCTCGTTTCGTTACAAGACGCCGTATGAAATTTGGTCGGAGTAGGGAGCGAACGAGCGTTCGTTGCCTCCTCGCAGTCGGAAAGTCTCTGAAAGTGTAGAGATGGATAAAAGTATTCGCAAATATCGATGGAAAATCATCGACTTTTTGAACTGTTCAAACTTTGTCAAAACGAAATCCTATGGCAATCCAGTTGTCCTTAAGTCTTCATTTATTAAAGCGTGAAGCCTCTACTTTACCATCCTTTAGTTCTTTTATTTTTTCTTTCCAAAAGTGCTATACTAGATAGAAAAACAAGGTTACCTCTGTTGTCGAAAAATTGAAACACCTCAAAAATCACTGAAAATTCTTTTTACGGCTGTATCTACCATGATCTTGAAGATTACAGTCTTCCCCTTTCAAGTACGATATTTTTCGCCATTGTATTGAATCTTGGACGTTATGGTTTCAAGAAATCCTAACACTTTAACCCCAATGTTCTTAGAAAAAGGACTCTTTAATAAATAGTTTAAAATAAGGACAATTTTTCATCGAGCATGCAGATCACAGCATGCGTTTGAAACGCATACAAAAAATTCCAGCTTTACATAGCTCACTTATTGTTGAACGCAGCGATTCGCGTCGAATTTCAAGGATAAAATTAACACAAATAGGAGCGGATATTTTTTAAAGATGACATTCCTATTCTTCTATACGCAATTTTCAAACTGCACTCGGAAATATTCGAAATACGATTCATTTGTCATTTTTATACTTTTTGAAATTTCCTCTGATTATAATGCTACGAGTTTTTGTTCTTATTGCTCGCGTTTGTTGTTTTCTTTACGATAAAATCGCTTCAAATAGACCTGACACTTAACAATATATGTCTTGGTTCAATTTCATTTGATTCAAGTTCTAATGTTCCAATGTCAGTGTCTCAACGTCTGCGTCAAAAATTGTATTTTGCGCAATTTTCAAACGTTTGCACTCGGAGATATATTCGAAATTCAACTTATTTGCCATTCCTCTTTGTGATTTCGACTGATTACAACGAGTTACGAGTTTCGTTCTTGCTTTACAGCAAAATCGCTGTAACTGAACGTTTAACGATCGACAATACACGACGATACGTTTCAGTTCAGTTCAATTCGAACGTTGCAAGCGAACGATTTCTATCCCGACAGGGATTTTTTGATTTTCGAACGGGACACATTGAAAATCGTGCATGGAAAAGCAGAGACGTGCCTCCACGTCGATTTGAAATATCGCGTCCAATTAACGTGCGTGCCTCCGACGCTTGTACGTACAGAAACGTCTTTGGAGACGAACGACGTTCGTTCCATCGGTCTATCCGGGCTAACCACGCGAACGCGTGGCATCATATCGAACGGGGGGGTTGGGAATGGAAATTCGAATCGGAAATACTTTATCCCGCGCGTGGGGGGAAGAGGGAGCAACGATGTCGTCGGATAAGAAGCACGAGGAAGAGTAGAAAGGTCTGCTTGAAGATGACGGTGATGCCGATGGGTATGATGCTAAGTCGGTAGTCGAGAGGAAAGAAAAGTCGGCGACAAGATAGATAGATAGAGAGAGAGAGAGAGAGAGAAAGTGAGGTATGGAAGGTAACGGTTGGGGAAACGAGGCAAAAGGCAGACCGAAGAGTCCTCGAAAATGGCGCAAATAGCGATAAGGGGGGAGGGGGGGGGGAGGTTACCACCCCGAAATGCCAGTAGGAAAAGAAGGGAAACATCCCCTCTTTCCTACGTACTGCCGAAGAGCTTTTCGAACAGTCAACCTTTTCGGGAACGGGGGAAGCGGCTAGAGGGTGAGTGAGAGAGAGAGAGAGAATCCACCCGCGCGACGGAAGAATATTTTTAGATTTCCTATCCGTCCTTCGTTGCATCAGCCGTCCGACTGCCACCGGCACGCTGTCACGGACTACTCGCGTTTATGTGAAATACGCGGGGTTGTGTGTGCGCGCGATGCGCCCCTCCCCCCTCCACAACCCAACGACGATGTCGTTCTCTGTTATTCCACATCCATTTCTCCTCTACGGTGGCCGCCTTACCACACACCAACGGGGGATACCACGCCGTTTTCTGCTTTGCCTCTTGCTGCCTCTCGTCCCGCGCGACCCTCGCCTCCTTCTGTTCGCTTCCCACGATTCTTCCTTATTTTTCATACGAATTCCGTAATGGACTTATGGATAGACGGATGCGAGTGCCTGTTTTGTTAACCAGGGGGAAGGGGGGGGGGGGCGGACGAACCACTTGCATCTGCGTGGGATGGGATCAAGTCCACGTGCACTTATGAATTCCAGTCAAGCTCGATGTCCAATGTCCGATTCCACGGATTTTCAGTAGTAATTGAAAGTGAAAATGTTTATACGACGTGTAAACATATGGAGACCATTGTATTATATTAACACACTTCGAGTGTATTCCTTTAAGAATGCAAAATAGTTACCTTTTTTTAGGTGTAAAAATTAGGGTCAATCTTGGGGGTTTCGATACAATTATCGAACATAATGTATAAACACTTGGAACTATGTGTATTATTGTATTACGTGAAGTGTATCCATTTTATACAATTCAAGTTTGATATTCAAGTTTCGTTGCAAGTTCAATGTATGCAATTTGTACACTTAATTGAGTTCAATGTACATTTTATACAAGTCACGTTGAGTATTTAAGTTTCGAGTTTGAGTGTTTAAGTTTCATGGGTATTACTCGAAAGTAAAAATGTAACATTTATATTTTATATTAGACTAGTATATAAAGTCGTTTTTTTCCAACGATCAATCACATCGAAGAAGAAGGAATTAAATTTCCTATAAACGTACATACGTTCATTGTCGAGGAGAAACATCGAGATTTCTTGTCGAACAACTACGAAATTTATAAATACAAGTTAATTTCTATTAAAGCATCGAATGAAGATACAAATTAGAATTTAAATTTTTATTAAAATTAAAATCTAGACGTGGAAAATAAAATGAATATTTACGATGGCAAAAATTCTAAGAACTACCACTAAAGGTAGATAGATGTTCTGGGTATAAATTAGAAAGAGAGAGAGAGAGAGAATAAATGCATCGTATCGACAATTGTCACGCTGACCATTTCTATTTCTATTCGACGTGTATATATATAGAACGGTAGTGTACATGCACACGTACGTTTAGCGTAAGTAATATATACGTACATACGTATTTATTACGCCTGTTCCATGCGGGGAACAGTAATAGACCACTTTTCTCAATCCACTCGTGCTATGCTTCTCAAACCAGAGCAGTAGTAAATAAAAGTTACGGCTACCATCTTGTGTACTGCGAGTTACGGCCTCTAGCTGTTCGTCGTAACATTTCACCTTTTTGTTTATTCCAGTTCTCGATCTCTTTTTTAACGCAAGACGCAACACACACCTACCCCCCCGTGACTTCACCCTTATACGCTGCTGTGCAAACATTCGATAACATTTGAGAGAAATGACTGTCATTATATTGCAATATTCATTTTGAACGTTTATACTTTTGTAAATACTTTTTTCTTTTATCACGAGTGCGTATTTCTATTTTATAGCACATTTAAATAGTAAATTTATTGAAACACGCGTTTTCAATGGCCTCCAGTTATTTATCAATTCTTCGAAATTTAAATGGCGATCGATTGCTCCCACGTTTGATAATAATTAACCTTTCAACCGGGAGCGGGACACCGGGATTAATCATTCCTCCGAGGAGGAGAGAGTTTGTTCGAACGGAAATATTAAAGACCAATTGTAAGACAAACTCGTCCGCCATCTTTAATTTAAATTCGTTAGACGACGCGGCGTTATTGGGAATGACGTTGGTGAATTTTAATTCTTCAATCACTCACAGTTCTATAAAACTCCGTGCAGAATGGGGGTCTAACAGCGTCCGAAATTTCATATTAGGTCAGCTTTTTCAGCCTCGCTTAAATTGATTTATGCCAAATTGTACAAATATGATTTAGAAAGTGAAAACCTTCACGTGCCAATTATCACAGAAAGCATCGTACATTTTTTGGCATTGTGTTTTTAATTTTCTACGAAATTCGCAGATTATTCGTACGTTTTCTTGAAAATAATATCGATCGAATTATGATTACGACTCACCAGATTTAACGCTATTTTCAGATTAGAATAACAAGGTATCTTTCATCTCTCAAAATAGATTCTTCCGAAAAGCAGTATTAACGTCACTCTGACTCGTCACTTTGATCGAAGGTTGAGCTTTCCCAATTACGTCTGCGTTTGACTACCTTTAAAAACATTCAATTAACGACTGACAAATATCATTCGGTCGGCACTTTTCGCTATCGAATTCTAAATAATTCCACGCGTCTCTGAAACCGCAACAACCTGATGCTCACGCGGCAAAACGAAACTAGGTTAAAATGAAAACGGTGCGAGAAAGAAGCGCGTGGTAAGCAATTTGATTTTATTTCCAGTTATGTCGACGGGTAAACACTCTGCTCAAAGCAGTCCTGCGAAACAGTCTATTGTTGCTGCTTTAGTTCGAGCACCGATTCGCACAAAGATTCTCGAGTTTCAAGGTACAGTTTTGCTTGCATTGTTCCAGGAGGCGGAAAGTGCCATCGGTGCCATGAATGGACAATGGCTCGGAAGCAGGAGTATTCGAACGAATTGGGCGACTCGCAAACCCCCAGCGCCAAAGTCCGAAGGTGAGTATTGACGCGTGCACACACACGTGCCTCTTGTCCATGGCTTTATTCTCACACGAAAATGGTGCATGATTGCCGCTGCAATAAACGAGTCGCACGATCGAGAATCCACGGATGAATAGGTACCTATTTCTGACACATTAAGTACGATTAGACACGTAGGGCAAAATAATATAGGAAAAATGACACGGCAATATAATAACGTTAATGAACGTGAATGATTACCGTTTGCGAATTAATGATATTGTAAATAAGAAGAAATGAGATAGTTTATAAAATAATTTCAGAAAATGTAGATAGTATACTTCAATATTGGAAGCAACAAATATTTATTGTTCTGCCCATTGATTTATTATTCGCGTGAATATGAAATATTCGAGGCTGCAGGTGTGACAATTTATTTTATAATAATTAATTCATTCCTTTGAATAAGAATGTTTCAATTTGTTGAAAATACTAAGTGCTTCTAAAAATTGATGTTAAATAATGAAAGGCTAAAGCAGACAGAGAGACATTTAGGTGCATTTTAACCTTTCCAGACTTTCGTGTATTGTAATTATACCACAAGAATAGATTGAAAAAATTAATTTTCAATCGTTTTCTGCAAGTCTTTTGCACTTCTTGTCATTAAAAAGAAGTTAATGAACAATTGTTTAAATACTTTTCCAATCTCTAAATGTAATATACTCGTATTAAACATCCATCTATATATATTTTTATAGATTTGTTTCAAACTTGACCGATATGATCGTAATAGTAAAAATGTTTTATAACATACACACATAACGCATAATTGTTCAAATATTTTAGTGAGAACGATATCTGCAAATATAATGAGTTCTGTGTGCCTCCAGTTAGTGCGATTCAATTAAACTCAGTTATGCAGATTTTAGTGGAAATTTCGGTCTATTATTTGAGAACTTTTTGAAATTTAATACTTCATATCGAACGTTGCCTTCGGCAATTGATAGAAATTAATATGAAATTCAATTCGGTTTTTGTAGGTTACGATATCTCTCGGTTTATGATACGGACTTTTCAGCTTCTCTATATTCAATTAAAATTGTAACACTGGTCACTTTACAACTAAATAACAAAGATTATATCGAATGTATTTTAAAAAAGGTTATTTAAATGTGTTATTTAGATAATAATAATAAAACGAAAAAGTAAAAGTATTTAACACACAAGATACAATTCATCCAATTAGATTATCTTAAATTATTCTAAAACTACTTGTTGCATTTTTCTTTTTAACACTTCACCTGTTGTCTCAGAATTCTTTTTATAATACAGTTAATATAATTTTTACAATACGGTCGATAGAGTCAATTTAAATTATTAACTATAAAAATAAATAAATCTTTTAAGATTGTGATATCACTGTTTGATTTAATAAAACTGTCTATCTCGAAGTGTAACGACGTGTGTTACGCATCGCGAAATAACATCCTGCTCGAACACATTGCGTCACTGGTTCACCTTTTTCTTTACCTTCCTTCGGAAAAACGTGAAATTCTTCGCATACCGAGCTGTATGATGTAACATTGTATATCGAGCGGCTGTTCCATTTAAAAGCACCTCGGCATTGAACTGCGCTATTTAAGCACGTGCATTATATCGAGACTATTTACTGTCTCGAGTGTTCTTATTGTTACGGAGTAACGAGCTTTAAGCCAGCGACTCTCGCAAACAGAATCAGATAAATAATAAATTGCATATAAACCAGCGCGCCATTAGGGTTGAACGTCGCGGAACTCGGTTCGTAACAATCTTCACGCGATATATAGATCATAATAAATTCGGATTGATGGGATTAATGGATAGTTTTGCATTATCTTGTAATTTTTTGAGTTTTTCGAATATTTCGTACTTTTTAAATATTTTGTATTTCCTTTTATTCGGCTGAATTGAATAACAATGAGATTTTTAACGTTTTGCACTCTGGTCTCGCGTTGGAATTTTTCAGTTTCACGGCGAGAGATAAGGCTTGATAAATGAACAAATGAGCCTTATGATAAGAGACATTGTAAAAAGTGAAAAATGAACGGTCGAGAAAGAAAGCAGCGAGAGTATCCAAGAATTGTCAAGAAAGAGATGTCTTGAGGTTTGAGGACGTTTCGAAGCTTTCATTTATAATCGAATCCATTTTGTTTTCAACATACTTGCCAAATTTTGTTGTATAACGAGCTTTGAATAACTTTTGATTTAAACGATAAACTTTGATTTAAACAGCCTACAAGATTTTTGCACGATTTAATTCAAATGTGAAATTACCAGTTAGATTTTAGACAGTTGGAATGATTTTACTCTTTGTTATTATTGTATTCCAGAGTATTATGACTCACGATAGAAGTAATTTTGAGAATTTTTGAGTACAAAATGAAGGTAAAATTGAAATGTGAAAATTTAGAAATTTATTATTGCAAACGTATTACACTTAAAACATTATAGTAATATTCATGTCTTTACTATGAATCGATCGATAAATTTAAATATTTAAAAATTTATGAGAATAGTGATATGGTACATTATCTGTTCGCAAGAATATTGTCAATAAAAATTGGGAAAGAATAAAACTTCCGTGTAGAAGTACGAACCATATTGTGTGAAAATGATTGGTCATTGACATTATAAAAGAAATTCTTTGACCAGTGCCAAGTTGCTGGCTCGAGTCTCGAGGGTTTTGTCAGAACTCGAAAGATTGCCAGCAAGATTTCAAATGCTTTGGGTTAAACGACAGGCTTCCAGCTACGATTGACCTTGGCCGACATTTCAAAGCTTCAATTTTGCTGCTTTAATAAGTTAGGTTTCAGGAAGAAAATACGGTAAACATCCCTAAAAAAAAAAATTGTGAACTTTTCGGAAACCTTATTTAATCCCTCCTGGATTAAAAACGTTCCAACACTTTTGCTACTTCGTTCACGAAAGTATTATCAACACCGTCTACGTGTTACCTAAGAATCTATTAATAAATAAAATTAATAGATTAATTATCGTAAAATATCTCCTTAACTCTTAGGCTAACTTTAGGACCAACGTGGGTTATACCAATACTTTTTTATTTAGAATTTAATATTCTTCAGATTTATAAAAAAAATAGAAGTGACTTTGAAAATTTCGAAACTCCTCAACGCACACAAAAAGTTAACGCGCCATATTTTGCCTCCCTTAAAAATTTTTGTATTAAGCAATTTTTCATTAGACGCATAATTAAAAAGTTATTTCAGCTGTGCAAGTTGCGTGATTCATCCTGTGTATATATATATATATAGTAACAGACGAAGGGAAAATTTCATTAACGAGTAATCATTTTTCCTGATGCGAGATTTAGAGGGGCCAGCCAACGAGGAATATTAAGCGTCGGGAAGGTGGCCGGCAAGAAAGTGTTCTCTGTGAATTTGGCCTATGCAAATAACGGGTGAACGGTCCCGGTAGGACGACGAGACGGCCGAGAGAGAGAGCCCTAGCTCGTCTAGTGAAAAAGTTTGGACGCTCCGCGACGAATACTAATTAAAGACTTGCGGAATGAAATTAGTTAGTCGAGGGGTCGGAGGTGGCTGCCAGGCTGGACGATGGGGGGTTGGACCCCGTGGGTCGACGACGAAGAGCCGCTTATGATAATATAATAATACTTACTTGGCTCTCCGAGTGCTACCTCCAAGCTCATTATGCGTTTAGTTCATAACTTCAATTGGATTCTTACTATCCTGGCCGGTGGCTTGCAGCTTTTATACTTTTCGTCGGGGCTCATTCCCTTTAACAGCGCTAATTATCAAGCTAATGACGATCATGCCAACGAACGTGCAAGTTTAAACCGGTTGCCCTATATATTATCTCGAACCACTCTTCACTCGTCCTTCGATTCGATCTCTTGCCTTTTTCTTTCCCTTTTTCTTCTCGCAAATGTTAATCTATCCGGCGCTGATTGCGAGTCGACTATCGGTTGCAACGTGGAACTATTATATCTCAATTAACGTGGAATCTTCTTCTGCGATACTTTCTGACATTAATTCCGATAGATTGCAGGTATAATTGGTATAATTGACGAATCTGGTAATTTGTTAATGTCTGTATACTACACATCCTATATAGTATAATATTATATTGCACGTTTTGAAAGTACGACGTGTAAAAAGACATCAAAAAGTGACGAGAAAAGAAGTTTTTATATTGTTATTACCTTTATCTGTTAAATTAAAAGGCAGAATTCAATGTAAAATGTTCTGTTATTTGTATCAGTAGCTTCAAATTAAGAAAACAGAAGAGAAACGTAGATATTCTGTGTTTGATCATGACAGCTTTGTTTAATACATAATCTTTCATACAAATATAATTAATTTTTCTTTAGTATCTTTTTCATTTGAAAATTGTAATTGAATTTAGCGATATTACAACTGTTAAGTTAATAGCAAATTTATAATTTAATGGCAAGAAATTCCTTTTTATACTTTATACAAGATTGCACACGTGTAATGTAATAAATTGAATGGAAGAAAATTACGATAGCCCTGGAATCAAATATCTCTGATTGTTTGGATCGCTCGTGAATAGATAATGCGGACTAACCTTAAAACGGATGAATGCAGCGCGGATGGATACGGATCGATGACGAGACGAAACGAAAGAGCTCGCGCAAAAATAATAGCGCGCAGCACGGCCTACGTAAACAGGCGGAAATATTAAAAAGAGAAGAAATATTGAAAAAAAGAAAAAGCGAAGGGGACAAAAAAAGAAAGGCAACGAGTTATAATAGATGCCCGCGTGTCTACAATTAATGCGAACCACTCATTCACGCTGCTTTATCACGCCGTCTTTTTGCTATCGTCTACTCGAATAGATTGCCGGTGTACTGTACGTCACGTTCACTCTCTTTATATTTACCAGCAGCTGCTAGATTCGATTTTATGCCTTCGGAGCATCGGAGACGTTTTTTTCGCGATTTAAACACGCGACCTTAATATGTTAATCGTTCGGATCTAACCGAACGTTGCAATACGTGGCGAAACATTTTCTTAGGCCTCGCGCGGAGAACACACTTTCGATTGAAATTCGTATCGTTGATTCGACTTGTTTTCTCTCTTTGTATTATTTCATAGTTATTCTGTTGCTACGAAAATTATCATATCGATAATGTTTTCGTAATTTCATTCTGTCATCAGTGATTTTAACACGTTTGAGGATTTACAAGGATCAACCCTTTGGATTTGGGCGACGTAGTTTTTGTTTTTGTCGAAACTTCCTTCCGATTTAAAAGATCGAGATACTGAGAATTTATATACGGTTGATGTTATATTTATAATTTAATGTAGAGAACGAAATAAATACATTGGTGAACGTTGTTACATGATTTTATTCGCCCCTCGTTTCTTTGACTTAATTTGCCCCCTGTTGTCAAATTGATAAAAAAAGAAAATAAAAAAATAATAGTTGCCGCAGTGTTAAAAAATCAAATAAATAAAAAACATCTACCTACAGTAAAAAGAATGCACATTCTTTTATTAACAATAGATAAACCAAATTCCTACTCAATGATGGACGATGTTTGATAAAATAAAATCACGTTGCTTGATAGAAAGAAAAAACAACGTTCACTGTCGTATTTATTTTACTCTTACCGTAAATTTCTAGATCCAAAAATTTCAAGACGCGAATTACCGCGAGATGGTAATTTCGATCGAAAAACTATTTACATATATATATATGTGTGTGTGTGAAATAATATATAATATAGTATTATATTATATTATATATTATATATTATGTATATATTATATGTTATATTTAATAATATACAATATATATTATATTATCAAATATATACGAGAAAGAAAAAGAAATGAAATCTGAAGGTTGCAAGCGAGGTTTGCAAGTGAGACCGTGTTGGAAAGAGCGTGTCGCCGTTGCGCGCCAGTAAGATGGTCTGACGCGCATACGAAAGCGGCAAAGGGAAATTAAATATCGCGGTGGCCCTTCACGAGCGCGGAATTTTCGCCGACGCAGCCGGAATTCGATTAGGTCCAGTCGGCTGGTCCGTTAGAGGAAGCTTTCACCGCGTCATTCGGGAGAGCTTAAAACGGTTTTCACCACGAACGATTGCTCCGCAAAGGCGAGCGGTGACGTCCCGGCCCGTTCGAGTGTTTGTTAATCGATACCGCGACACGGATTTCGGAGGGAAGGCACTTTTGTTCTTTCGCGGAGCAATCGTTGGAAAGAAAGGGAGAATCGTCATTCCGAACGGGACAACGGGATAATGTTCGTTTTCACCTTTCGACGATCGTTTATTAGTGCTTCGCTCCACTTTAACCCAAGTACAATACTCGTAGTTTAGATTTTTTTTAATTTACAAAGTTTCAACAAAACATTGATGTATCTACAAACTGTAGGTTGGTTTTATAAAGGAAACGTCATCAAATTGAAATCGACGTATCGTTCAAAATTTTTTACATACCAGATTCAATTTACACAGATATATGTACGCGTATAGAAATTCTTTCGTGATAAATACTTCGAATACTTTTGTGAGTCACGGGTCAGGAGGAATAATTTTTCCCTTGCGATTTCCACCGAAAAGCAAATCTCTAAAGCTACGCCCTTCCTCAGTTCCCTGTAAACTCCCAAAATTTCAACGTTTAAATTCGGGACACGCTGTATATAATGTACACACGATGCACTCATAAAAGTACATTCCTATAAATGCTCAGATACTTTCGCGAACAATTGCACGTATCGTACAGAAACAACACGTTCGTCGAGCAAAATCCTTGTAACGGGCAACGCGACGAAAAAGAAAAAGGGAAAAGGGGGGGGGGGCGGTAGAGTGGGAGGAAAAAGTTCGCGACAGCACAGTTGGGGCAAAGCAGCATTTAATTTGAGAGAGCTCCCGAAGTTCGTCAGCAACTAGGTCAATATTTTATAGCCCCGGCAATTAGATAATTTTGCGGTCAGGCAAAAATACGATTGCTCTGGCGTGTGAAAGAGAGACTAACTTCAGCCTCGGGTTAATGTCGAAACTTTGTATCGCCTCCTGTCGACTCCTTGAATCGTCCGGTAACCAAACCGATGACTGCTGCCGATTTCGCCTCGCTACACTTTAAAAGAATCAACGACGCCCCTTCGTTTCCCGACTTTTAATCTTCGAAACGAAACTTGTCGCAAAGATATAAAGAAAAAAGGCTTGCCGTGCCGATATTAAAAGTCAGAGAGTGGGAGAAAGAGATGGGGAAGTAACGGGAAGAAATCGAGGCTTCTTTTTTCAGAAAATAATTGGCATTGGGTCTAAATGTGCTTTCTTCGTTTTTCTCGCCATTTTGTAACTTTGATCTAAATTCGGGAGGTCGAGCCGGCGAGTTTAAGATTATTCTAATACCGATTGGGATGGTATTCTGTACTGCTTTAATTGAATATCATTATAAATTGGCTACGATCGTGTTCAAATGTACGAGGCATTTAATTTAACATAATAGTATAATGTAATAATATATTATGATAAATACAGAGGTATCTATATCTATATTTTGGTGTTAAAATGTAATCTGTAGAATGAGTAAAAGTAAAACTAAAAGTCTTGTTTCTATAGCACAAATTCGTTAGAAAGATATACGTATGTCAATCTTTCTCTCAATTTAATATTAAAGAATAACAAAGTATAAGGAATAATATAATAATAATAATATTGAGGGATAAAACAGAATATATAATGTTCATGATATTACTAGATCTTACTTGTCATCTCTAGATCTTTACTTGTCGGAGACTTTGAAAGCAGAATTTAACAACACAGGAATGTCTACACGAATTGAATTGATGTATCAGAAATGCGTGTAAAGAAAATCGACATGAAATTTGGTCTGCAGTAAATTCAACAGCACTTCAATATTAACTGTATATTGAAAAGAAAAATGCACGTTATAACCTATCATAATGAATATTCACATATTTTTTCTGCAGAATTCTGCAGAATTTGTATACTAAAATGCGGAACTCTGATATAATATGTTAAATAACTTATCAATTACAATTGTCTGAATTAAAGAAGAACATATTTTCAAATTACGAAAAATAAAATTTATCTGCTGATATATAAAAACATTTTAATCGACTATCGTCTTAATCATTCTTACGAAATTGAAACATCTTTATTTCTATTTGAAATTTACGTATGCGTTATATAACTTAATGATATAATACGTTAAACCATTTAATAATTACAACTAACTAAATTGAAACAAAGTGTTTATATTCAAATTACAAGAAATAAAAGAATCTGCGTTGTAAATTGTATAAAATATTGCGTAGGAAAATGTATTGCAACTATATATTAGATTTTGATAATAATTAAATATGATGAGTCTGAATGTTTAATTACGTAAAAGTAGACTACAAAACTATACATTATAGAGAAGGCTATTCGCTTGTATGAAATGAAAAAAACAAAACAATTCTATTACGATTATGTAATGACAAAAAGCAATTACGTAACACGGTAATATTCGGGAATGATCCTAAATTAGAAAATTAAATACATTTGACAAATCGATACAGCAGACACGACGAACTACAATGGCGAAACACGTGATACCACCAACCACATTAAACACGATTAACTTAGTATAATTGTATCAACTGTATTATCGAATGATGTAGCATTATGAGTGAGTAATATCGCAATGCAAGGAAACTGAGTGAAGGCTTCCATATCCATTGTTAAAATGTAATAAATTATGTACAATACACGTATGTCAATATTTAAGGATCAATTGTAAACGAATTTATTATTATTGCCATGAAGTAAAGATATGGAATTCAAACGGAGATTTGTTTCGCCTGAATGTAACATTTTTAACACGTATCTATTTTATCTTGAACATTTTGTAAATTTTTATTTTATGAATATCATATTACGAATATCCATTCTGTATATTTTTATTTTACTTTACTAATTATTGGTTTTTGGAATTTATGAAGTCACTAATAATCAATAATCTATTTATTACATGTTTATATATGTTCAGTCATTTAGTTGCTAATTTTCAAACGAAGCATCTCCGAAATAAATTGTCGTTGGTAATTTTATTACCATGATTCAGAATTTATCGATTATTATTCGTTTTTGTTATGTTCGTTTGTCCATCATAGGATAATTTCCACGAGCTCTTGCACACTTTACACTTTATCTTGTAATGCTCTGACATAAGCACAATTCTCTTTGATTGCTAATTAAGTTGACAATCTGGAAAAATATAGAAGAATGACTTGACCTGCTATATTTCTTTAAAAACTCGACGCTAATTGGAGCTAATGAGAACTAATGAGAAACAAGTGAGAAAGTTTGATGCTAGAACTACCGATATTGAAATATAAAATTTCCATCAGAGACATTAAAAAAGAAAAGTAAAACGGGATAGCTTTTATTTATACATTTTACAAAAAATCATTTAAATTTCTAAAAGCACACTGTTTTACATTTATAAAGTTTTCAGTAGTTGTAGCGTAAAAAATAAAATTGCATAGAACATATAAAACTATACTGTACTGTCTAATGACATTCAATCAATACGTATTGCCAAAAATATAAACATGCACAGAAAACTTCAAGTTGCTGAAATCTTATTTAATTCTTAAATGAAAGAAAGAAAGAGATTTAATTTACAAACGCCAGAGAATTGCACCCGAACGAACAAGAGGGATAAAATACGAGTGGGAGAAAATGGAAAGAGAACAGGAAGAACAAGAGTGTCGTAAACGAAGGGGAAAGAACCAATGAATTTCGTCTTTATGGATCGTAAATAACGCATAATTAACCCGTCTTTCTTCCACCTCGCCGCGTTTCTTCAACAGATCGCGTGGCCAGTTACTCAACCAAGTATGAAGACGTACAGGATGTATCAAAAATTATGATGACGTAAGTCGAAAACGAAGAGACAAAATCTTTGCAACTTTATAAGAAAAAAGTCTTCCCTTAGAGGTGCGTTTTTGGAAAAAATCGAGATTGAAAATAATAACTGACACTTAAATATTGCAAGCGTTAAAGTAATTCAAAAGAATAAAACAAAATTTTTTTGCAGAACGTTTCGCTTTCCAGGAAATTAAATTTGGAAATTTGTAAAATACAGGCAAACATTTATAGCCTTAAAGAAGCTTCTCGTATCTCTTTATCTTTATAGACTAACTTCTCCTGTGAATTATAGTAAAATTCTCTTTATATGAACTTCATTTATTTAAACCAATGATCAATCACACAAATAAGTTGAATCTGTTTGAATTTCTGAACGAAAACTTACTAACAGAAGGGAGAATTAGTTAGGATTTGCATTACGTGAACTCTAGTCATATAAATTATTTGGCCCACAAGTTTATATAAGTAAAGTTCCACTGTATTCACTCTTTTCCATTCCAAAATCAGCTGAATTACACTTCTTAAGAAGAAATCTCGTAAAATTCTCTGGGATCGACACAATTATGTTAATAAGCTTTAACACTAGAACTACCTACGATTAAAGCATAAAATTTCCATCATGAGACATCAAATCATTACATTGAAGAAATAGAAGAATACACAAGCTTTTATTTGTACATCTTACAAAAAGCTATTTAAATCTCTAAACATATGCTGTTTCACATCTATGAAATTGCTAACAAAAGTTATAAACTTACACTTTGACAATTCTAGTCTAGACTAATTAGCTTTCACACCCCTTCAAACGTAATACAATTTCTCTTCTATCTGTGAGAATGAATACCCATGCGTTCGTGTGCTCTATTTTTTATTCACGCTTCTGTATATACGATATAAACGTATAAATAAATATATTCGAAAAATGATACGAGGCAAAAGAGGCTCTCCCCGTTCTACTCTCGTTTCGCGCTCGCGCCGCCGTTCCTCTTGGCGCGCCGTGCACGAACGTCTCCATAAAACGTGGGGAATGGTGGCGTAAAGCAGCGAATGCGCGGAAATTAACGCCAATTCATCTGACCAATTTTCCCCGCCGATATACGGCTAATAGTGCGTATAGCTGCTGCACACAGGCGAATGGATTTGCGAACGCAGGCTTAACGCAACATTAACGCGCCGGAAGACCAGTCCATCAACGGGTGACGTAAAGCCGACGTGGCGGCATTGAACAAACGGAGGCCAGTCCGTTTGCTTGGGTTAAGTGTCGGGCCGTGTTGGAAATTGGCGGCATGCTTGCCGACACTAAAGTGCGCAAGAGCTCGCGCACACAAGGGGTATACGTCGTCGTTTCAGCCCCCGACTGTCGTCTTCTGCTTGAATGCGACCCAATATCGAATGCGTGCCACCGGCTCCTACGTACGTACCTACGTACGCGATCGTTCAAGAGACAACGAGAGATTCATCGCTTCCTTTCCAACCGATACTTCATCCCCTGATTTCTCTTCTATCCGCGCATTTGTCTCTTCGAACGAAGTTGCGACGAATTTCCCAATTTTCGCTATTGTTTTCGCTACGCTTTTCTCTTTCTTTCCGTTTCGTTCCCAGATACACATGTTTACTTTCTTTTCTTTTTTTCTTTTGTATTTGTATTTGTGTTTTATGAAAAAGACAAAAGTCAAAATTGAAACAGAAATTTAACAATTTTCCAAATTTTTTGAAAGAACGGACTATTCAGAAAGACCATTTGCATCGCAAAGTGTGTTATTTTGTCCCTCTCCAATGAGGCCATGTCTAATTCTTCGAGCAGTATTTCGATTATTTTATCTTTCAAGTATCAGAATAAAATGAACATTCGTCTTATTAAATTATTCACTTATTATAAAAGAAGATTAAGAGGTGCAGAAAATTTATATATTTAATTTCTAGTGCTTAAATTTTTTGCTATGTGTAATTCACGAATTCTACTAAATACAAAGTCAATTTTTGATCATATTCAATTTCTTTTAATTCTTCTGAATTAATTGATCTTTTTGTAGTCAATAATTTTTTAAATCACTAACATTCTACGTTTCTAGTTTTGCATTTCTTTATATCATCTTTATATCGAATTTTTTGGACCAGCATTTTATTCTGATATGACAGTATGATATAATAGTTTATCCTCATGTTGGACTATGGTTGTTAAAAGTCACTCAAAGTTGAGTAGAATTTTGCGAGTTGAACGAGTGAAACTGGATATTTGCTATATTTATTTTTTATATATATTCAGTGTGTGATTCTTTTGTTTCGTACAGTTGATCGTTTTCCAGTAAAGATTGATCCAACTTTAATAAATATAATCAGAACGTTGTTTCAGACTATAGAAATAAAAAAAGAGCACAAGATGAAGTGGAAATAATTGTGTTACACGAATTTAATTTGGCATAAAGGCACAGTCGGAGAAACGAAATTGAAATTGCAAGTAATTCGTGTATATAATATAACACGAATATTAATAAAAATTGTAATTAAAAACTAATTGCCACTTTCCTTTCCGTGAAACTTTTCCAACGCTTGTATTTGCATTTCTTTTTCAATCGTTTTATAGCGATTTCCTTTTCAAAATTCTTAATTAAACAAAAAGCTTTCAAAGTTCAGTTTCACAACACATACTTTAAGAAATTTTTAATATTTCAAGCTTAAGATCGCTCTTTGAATTCAGAAATTTTTATATTACATTTTATATGTGTTTATCTTGTTGTATTTTATATTTACTTCGTTCAAATTATACACAGAAATAATGTAATAATTACATCTTCTCATAAAATAATTACCACATATATAAATGTAATTATTAATTATTGAACGTGTAATTTAAAAACGAAGAAAACAACATTTCGAACGTAAAAGGAAAAACGTGAATTATTATTCAGCAGTAGCAAGGCAAATGTGTTAAACGACATAAATGAAACTGAATTATAATATTGTACGTTCCCAACATATAAAACTCGAATTATTAATTTATGATTATGTTAAACATTTCATGCAATCGTATAATGTATTGAACAAATGTGTAAATATATTTACGCAGTATCAAGTAAATTAATATTTAATTTAGATTGATATTACATATTCATATAATACATAATTACATCATGAATGTGTATTTAATGCTACTTATCCTTTGCAAAGTTAATCTTCGATAAGTAAATTAAATAAATATTCTAGTGAAATTTTTTCGAGGCAATATTTTCAATATATTTAATATATTCATGCAATATAAATATAACTATAGAAATCGATACTAAGTACAAATTTGCTAAAGTACTTACTTACTTTATTTCGAATATTTTATATATTATTATATGAAATTTTGTTGTATGAAATTTTAAAATTCGCAAGAACGCATATATATTCATAGTTCAATCGTGATGTTTATTAAATGAAACAAATTTCTATTTAACTTTCAATTCTTCAGTTAAATTTTATAGCGATGCATCTGTAGGGAATTTAAAAGCACAAAATTGCACAAAATGCACTCAACATGAAAATACAGTATATATCTAAAGTAGCGCTTCATTGTGAAAAACAATTTTCTATCAAAATTCTATCCCTTTTTTTTAAATTAGATTTCAAACAGCGTGGATTTGCATTAAAATCCAATCAAATCTATTTGCAAGAATAAATGCACAAGAAACCACACTCACGTTCGCTTCAACGTCTTCTTTTCTTTTTCTTTTTTCATTGCGTTCGCACGCAGATCTTTGTTTACGCGCATGGAGGGGTTCTCCTTTATCGTAGCGCAAACTTTAACACGATACTGTTAGCATCGAGCTTCTATTACAAGGCAGTTGTAATAGACGCTTTTCTCGCGATCGAAGGCAGAACCGAGTTCGGACGGAATCCGAGAAGTTGGGGACTACTTAGAAAGTGCTCGAGCACGCTTAATATTAAATTACGCACCGTTCTTGAACTTTCTCGCTAAATAGAAACTTGGAATATTTCGTCGTGCAGCAAGAATATTTGGTTAATGCCGTATTCGCTGCGCCGGACTTGAATTCTTTCGAAATTATTCTATGTTTTTCATCGCGAACGTCAGAATTGCATCGACGTAAATGCGAACCTTGTATGAAAATTGTTTAAATAAAGGAGACGATGAGATATCTAATATCGGTAGAAGGAAGCGATATTCAATTTTGTAAAATAATTGTGACATATCAAGAATAAGAAACGTAAAATCGAAATTATAAAGTTTTATAATCAGAAAATAATATCTAAAGTAGTAGGAATGAAGGACAATATTACTTTAGTGGTAAATTATATGCAGCATAGTTAAGATTTCGAAAGAAATAATGACTTTCTTAAATAAATATAAATACTTTTTATCTTATATTTTTCATCCAAAAAGAAAAAGGTACTCCAAACTTCTTAGCGACCGACGTTTTCTCGTAAACTTATCAAGCTATAGATCAGATTATTTGGATGTTTGGATTATTCAAATATTATCCATAATATAGATATATCATCGAAAATATAAAAAAAACTCTCACTGAAAGGCCCAGAAGCAACTGTTCTGACTAGGGAATGAAGACGACTTTTTTGCCATAAAATTTTATTACTATGCAAACATTTGAATCGATACAAATTACAGGCGCGATCGCTCAGGATCAGACAACGCCACTCCTACTCGAGGTCTACCTCACGCCCTCTCGCGAATCACGTGACCCAAATCAACCAATCGCTAATTTTCGTTGCATTAGCGTTGCACCTGAAGAGGCCCGATTTTCTGGGTTACCCCCGCTAAAATCACTTTCAGTGATAATATATATAAACAGAATGAAATACTGTATATTGACAGATAATATTAAAAGAAAAATACTAAAAAGGATAAATAATTTATATTATTTTTGAATATAATTATGAAACTATTGGATTATATGTCATATATTATTGATTTATAAACATTGGTATATTTTGAGTTACAAATTTATTATCAAACTTTCACATTATTATTATATAATACATAATTTGTATCATATTTATATTTATTTATATTCGTCTATTATTTATCATATAGTTATCGAATTATTAATACTATTCATTTTATCTACACATTTACGTATGCATCCGATATTTTGATCTCGGAAATACCATTCATTCTACATGTACGTGAGTACGATACATGTGTCAACGAACAACGTAAAAATTCAGAAAAATCTATCCGCTCGTGAAAATGTAAAATTCATCTCGAACGAATTTGACTCTCGATCAAAACAGCTAATGGCAGTACGGTCCGACATTAAAAACACATTAAAATACGAATGAAACTTAATTACCACTGTCTCTCTTATCGCATAACACAATTGTTTACTTTGCAAATAATTACCCGGCAATAGGAAAGAAACACTCTGCTTTAAAGTGGTTTTTCTTTCACGCTAATGCGCCTTTTCCCTCCGCCGTGAGTTATCGCCGTTTATACCAAAGCGTAATTTCAAACGTTCCATTATCTGCCTCTCTGCCCCGCACTATCGAACCACCCACTCGCACATCTTCGCTGACCTATCCCAAGCTCGACACCTGCGCGACGGTCAGCAAAGAAAGAACGAGTCAGCGACTTTTTCTTTTTATTCTCTTCCTCTCTCTCTCTCTCTCTCTCTCTCTCTTTTTCTTTTTATTTTTTCCCTCGTTGTTGCAACGTTCACTCACACGTCGCGTCGTCCGCGTCCGAGGGGACGGAGGGAAAAAAAATTGGGTCACGACGGTGTTTTCAAGAACTTCAGCCGCCATTCAGCATCTCTTAAACGCTACCTTAAACGCTACACTGCGAAGCCGTGTATATACAAGTCCGCGGGATCGATTGAAATATCAACTTCAGCCGAAGTATGTCTTCAAGCAGAATGCTCCTCCTTGTCCCTTCTTGTGCCAAAGTGAATTTACTTTGGAAATTTCCCGGTTCTTCGACGCTTCAATTTATCCTTCGACGATAACTGCTCAATTGTTAACACGCTACGATTTCGATTAATTACGTTATTCCGTTTAGAGAGGAATCTGTGTAATGTACAGGGTGAGTCCGGAGTTCATTCTGCCACTTAAATTAAGCTTCGAGCAATTGCGCTTGTGGAACTGAACTGATTATTTATTTATTTGCGACGCTATTGTTATTTAAACGTTTTGAAAATAACAGAAAAGTTTAAAACGAATAGTTAGTGATGTAAAAATACTTAATAATTTGTGCACAATTTATACATCGTTGTATTTAATAATTCTTCTGTAAATTGCCTCGAACGAAAGTTGTGATGATGAATTTTTTCTCACTTTCTTCTTCTATTTTCGAGATACAAATATCACCCGGAATTTTTTTAAATGGAACGTGTAACGTTTGACCTCGCAATTGGAAAGATATTCGACACTGAATAAAAACTATTAAAGTATAAAAATCAACAATTTTCAAAATACGTATGCACAATGGGAGTAGTTGTAACAGGAATAAAAATCCAAGAAATTTGAAAGGATCACTTGTTCATATTTTCATAAAGATGTTTGAATTTACAAAATTTCCGAGAAAAGGAGTACCGTTACTTTATCTTCGGCAAAAACGATGTAAAAATGTTATTTGACGAAACGAACTCGGTACTACAAAAGCAGAGGCTTTTCTCTTTAAAAACGAGCTCAGGACAGATCATTGCACAATTTTTTATCACAAAGGAGTTTAAAGTTCACTAACACTTTCTACATCCACTTCAGTTCTATTCCAATCCAAGAATTATTTCACGAGACATCCAAAGCTCAAAAGTGGCCGAACTCTCTCGTCTCCAAAGAGAGTCGCCCGGAAAAGAAAAGAAGAAAAAAAAAAGAAGAGCAAAAAAAGTACAAACTGAGCGAAAATTTAAAACTCGTATTTGCCAGGAACAGCCTATTTCGTCGGTACGTCGGAACAACGATTCCCGGGTTGAGATCACGTCACCCCGGGACGCATCGATAATCTTTCTTTTTCATGCTCGTCGCAGTAGCTAGCACTCGTCATAATAACGGGCGTCCGCGCCACGGCTGTGCTCCGCGGCAACGTTGGAAACGCGATCTCGAAAACGCACGCACGCTAAATCGTTAACAACCGGCGATAATTACTTTTATAGCCTAAGGGGTGAGTCAAGTGCTCTTTTCTCTAGCAGCGCGAGCGCGCGGCATCGGTGCAGGGCCAAGTGTACATCGGGGCTGTGCTCGCACACACGGGAGCACATACGCGCGCGCCCTCTATGTGGATGAAATACCTACGGTGCTCGGATGAAACGTCAACAAACGAAACTGCCTACCAACAACAGAGACGAGTGCACCCTCCACTTCAGGGAAACCCCTACCCTCTTACCACTGTCCCTCTAGCTTTCTATTTCCCTTTCTTTCTCTTTCTCTCTTCCTCTTTTTTCCTACCCTCTTTCCATCTCTCTCTCTCTCTCTCTCTCTCTCGTTCGCCGTGCAACAATCCAGGTTCGCCTGTAGGGGATAAACCTAGGTCTCCGCTTGTTGCGCCGACGGCTGCTGGCCAGTCGGTTGTTTCGACGAGAGTTTTTGATTGGTTGCCCGTATCACAACAGCCCGCGGCTGGGCGTACATCGAAACAGCATGAATAGTAAATTGGTTGGAATTGCTACAGAACGGAAATTCCACATCCCTTAGGAAATGAGCCACAGGCTGCGTTGCGTGCGTTGCGTGCGTTTCGTGCGCTGCGTGGACAGGTTTAATATCTTTGGTGGTTGAGAACTATCTACAAAGGACATTGGATTGATTGCAAACTAAAGTCGACAGCTATTAAACTCGCGTTTAATGAGGGAGGGTTTTCGATCCGGTGGCACGAGTAGAATGGGGATGATGTTGCGTGAGAAGATCAATCGAGGACACGAAGGTACAATTTTTTTAATTAAGACTCCGTTCTCGAGAAAATCAAACGCACATTGTGTATTTTTGTGTATCCTATATACCTGTTTGTCATAGTTGAATTGAGTTTAATTACACAGAAAGCTGTTATCAATGATCTGAAATCGAGTAAATTGAAGTTGGAAATATTTCGATAGAAAATATTCTATTTTATTTCTTGTTTCTGCATTACAATATTAGTTAATGGCTTGTTTAAAGCAAGTATAACGAATAAACAAGTCTAGAATGGTACTATGATTTGATAATTTTAAAAATTGCAAAATTATGAGATCCGTACTGTGTTCAATTAATTTTTCCTCATTTTTAGCTAATTTTTAATTTTTTGATTGAACTTTAACCCTTTGCTTTTGCTCGTTAAATATTAAAAGTGTAATGTAATTTGTTTCTAATAATTTGAAGATAAAATGAAAATTTGAATTTTCGTGCATACAGTTTACCTTCATTATCTTTGATAGTGGGTTGAAAGTTATTTAATTAATTTCTTAATTTCGTTACATTATAGTAAAAGATTAATATTCAATCTCCTTTCACAAAATTTCAACAGTGGCATATTTTCAAATAAATTAAAAAAAGAAACATCGTCGTTCTTTTACACTTTTCGTTTTACGTGGTTCAAATTTTCGTAACACTCGAAAAAATGACACGAATTATACGAAAGTAATTATCAACACACGACTCATTTAAATAAATTTATTGCCTATTTCGAAAGTTTCATCCTCGTTACATCTTCTGCAGAAGTAGCACAACTTTATAATGGCTCATATAAAAGCAAAAACATTAATGCATTTCACTTCTTAATACACTTCAATTCGCAGAATTTCACTTCGTTCGCTCATTACCCAGAAACCAACTTTTCCAATTTACGTTCCGCTTGTGCATTAAACGGAGTCATATCCCACGCTTCACTTGCTCTCGATCACTCGAACCTAACGAAGTAACACTAGTAGCACAATAAACCTGACGAGCCTGAAGAGGTTAAAAGCCACACCGAGGTCGAGGGAATTTGTTTCTACGAGATCTACGGTCTCGGCCGCGCAAACTCGCGTAAACTCGATCCAACGTCAACCAGTGCGCCAAACGTTGAAAATGATCCAGCGTCCTGCGAGCGTACTTCACATATGTATATATATATATATATCGATCACCGGTACAGAGCACAGTGAAATTGGCTTCGATAGACCTATCCGTGGCTAGGATTAACCATTGAGCGAAGCGATAGAGTGGCCCGGTATTTGCTCGGAAAGGCTGCGATGAAATCTCGTGGCACGGTGTTGTAACGCGACAGCCGCAGCCGCAAAGTGTCCCCTCAAAGCGTATCTGTATCACTTGAAATTTTGTTTGAACTGCCGATGTCCGCTTTCGACGGGCGATAAATAAATTCAACCGCAAACAAAGCATTCTAATTTATCGGCGGGCCAATATTTGTGCTCTCGTTTGCGCCCTGTTTCATGTAAATTCCCAGGCGCACGGTGCCCACGGCCGTGATCGAAGGATTGAAACAGTGTATTCAACGATCTTTGCGAACGATCCGATCTGTTTGCGCTTTAATTTAAGGAGAACGCTTCTCGAAACTAAATCGAACGCACACCGGCGCGTAGCGTTACGGCAAAATGTTTTCCCCGTTGAATTCTGCGCGAATTCTGCGTCGACAGTTTTGTAATTTTCTTGACAAAACTTGAAAGGCATAACTATACGAATAGTGATAATGAAAAATTCTCGATAATTTAAACTTCTTTTTTTCTTTTTGAGAAATCATGACTGATGTTTTCCATACTTGTGACTGATTCTTCTCTATTTCACTGTCTTTGTTTCTGTTGTTCTGAAAAATATTCGAATTTTTTTTCGAGTTTTTGCTTCTCGTGAATTGTTAAGATTTCTTGAATTTTTCTCGTTTGATCCCCACAGTCAACGTTCAGTAAAATGGTGGGGAAAAGATCGTACAATAAATTCATTATCTTCTTTGATTTTAATAATAAATTGTTAAAATTTACCGTCATTATTTTACAAAATTCTTTTCAAATTTGATAATGAAGAATACCTTAACTCTTTCATTGTATATTTGTTATATTTGTCATATATCAAAGGACTGTTCGATGGAGTACAAAGAGATAAAATATATACATACGTCGTACATTGTACGAGCATAGCATAAAAATTAAAATTCTCGTTACACCTAATTGTTCCTTATTAACAAAATTTATACTATTCAACTGCAAAATTATTGCTATCAGTACAAATACTTTTGTGACTCATTCTACGTGCTGCAAAACTGCAAAAACAATACAGTCTTTTGCAAAGAAACAAAAGAAAGAAGCATCAAATTGACTGAACGAGAGCCAATAAACTTTCATTCATTTTTTTTGTTACGAGTCACTCGCGATGAAACAATTTGCAAAGGCGCACTAGTAAAAGTTACGCACGCGGAATTTCAATCCCTGTAACAGAGGGGGTTGATGAAAATCGGCCGCGAACGATGTTTCATTACGGTGGAACGTCAAACGGGAGATTCTAATTCAGATTCGTTTTAAAGTGAGCTAACATCGGTCGGAAAAGGCATCGATCTCGCCCGCCTTGACAAGCATACATTCTCACCCCCCCCCTCCTCCCCTCACCCCTCACCCCTCACCCCTTCCCAACTTTCGCTCCAAAGTAGCAATCTAACTTATCTCATTAAGATAATACAATAAGGTAATACAGTTCGCGCAGCCGCACGATCGACAGAAATTGTTAGCCGCAATTTAAACGAGTGAGAAGAGAGGAGCAAACTACCTACTAGCGGCGACCGCCGAGCTCTTTAAACTATTCGAGCAGAGAAGTTGCAATTCCTTCTGCTCCAGTATCTCCGGGTCAGTTTGACTTCCTGACTCGGTAATGCGGCGAGATGTAAAACTTTCGGACAGAATACGAAATCCGCGCGTGATTCGAATTAAGGGGACGCAGTAGGGGACAGTTCGCTCGTTCGTTCGTTCGTTCGTTCTTCGAGTTCGACGTAAAGCCGGCGAGAGTCGAGGTTTCGAGACATTTTAGCGACAAAGAATGGGTGGAATATCGTTTCAAATAGAAAATACTTGCTTTGACTAATTTATTAATTTAAAATGATCTATTTTGTGTGATCTACTTGCTTCAAGTTACGTGTAAATTGTAACGTTTGATTTTCGTAATTCTTTGAAAAATAAAATACCTCAGTGGTTACGATAAGCTTCTAAAGTGTTCTGTTTGAAGGATGTATTATATCTGAGCTTAAATATTTTACTCATTTCGATTGATTTTGTTTATTTTGTTTATTTAAATATTATTGTTGTACGTTCAATACTTTTTATATGTGTATCACTGATATATTTGTGTGATACTATTGTGTTAAGATTGTGATTTAAATGTATGTATGTATGTTCTGAACAACTGTCATTAATACGGTGTTGAAATAAGAAGAATTTAGTGAATTTGATTCATGTCACTATGACATATAAGAGTAACATAACACAATTATATAATAATATACTGATATATTATTATTTTAATTGTATATTGATAAATTCTAATACTCAAACTAAAGAAAAAGTACGTGTTATTGTTATATAACGATAACATAATATTGATAATATAATATATTTTATAGCAATATATTATATAATGATAACATAATTATATATATCTATAAATATTGAAACAATATTGATTATTAGTCTATCTATTGACAGACTGAAAAATCTCCTGAAACAATAAAATATGTTGACGAATTACAATCACTGGAAGTAAAGAAAAAGAGAAGGGTGTTGGCGCAAAAATTCCATTGACCTTAGATGTTTCTTCAAATTACCTTCATAACTAGGATTCAAATATTTCTCGTATGGCGAAGTTCTTAAAGCACCGTTTTACAACATAATATTCCAAACAGCGTTTGAAGTGTTTTTTTTTTTTTTCTCCAAACGTTTCCCGATTTCTCTGGCCGCGACGTTTCCATAGAAGAGGGAAAGTTGCGCTTAGAGAACGAATTGAAGCCGGTAACAGGGTCGCTCGCGCCGTGTGTCCCTTCGAAACTGCCAAATTGAAGAAAATTGGAAGCTTTGTTATTTACAATTGACTCGAGAACGAGAGGGAACGAGCGGAATGCAAGGGACGAAGCTTAGCGCCGCTTTAAATCCTTGACTCCGCTGTTAGTTCTTCCTCTTTCTGAGCGTCCTTCTTTCGCCTCTCCCGCCCCCTCCTCTTTCACCTTCCTCCCCCCGAGGGTGCATCCAGAGAGCGTGAAATGCGAAAGGTATCGGGCAAGAGATAGGAGACACGTAGGTACGTCGATCGATAAACTGTTAAAGCAACGAGCTCTACTCGATAAAGTTTCATACTCAGCTTCTCGTCGTCCGACGAATTATCCGCGAGGAATATCTACGTCCCTCAATGATTCGACGTCTCGATCGTTACAAGTTCCACCCGAAGCAGTGGTCCATGATATATATTACAAAAAATTATGTATATATATAAATTTATATATATATAAATTACAAAAATTTCGTAATATATATATAAACAAAAATTACAAAAATTTTATAATATATATATCACAAAAAAAAAATTTTTATGAATATATCGTACGTGTCGAAATAAAACATTTAAAAATTTCATTAACAGTGTGATTATTACGATTGCATTGATCAGTCTGAAAATTTGCAATGCTATTCGTGAAAGTATTCGAAAATATTCACTCGATATTGAGAAATTACAAATAAAACATTGTCAACGAGTCAATTGTCTTTGATTGAATTGAATCCCACGTATGAATAAATGATGAACCAGGTTAATAAAATTCCAAAACATTTTATGCGATACAAATGATACATATGCATGAGGAAATGTTCGAACACTTTTGAATCGCTGTACATACAGTGACTCATTAAAACGATCGAACATCTACTACAGAAAAGATCTCGTTATGTGAAACATTTTAAAATTTTATTTACATTGCATTGAGACACGATTCTCACGATTATATATTGATAAAATTTGGAACCAGTCTGACAATTTGTATCTTGCAAGGAGTTATACAAGATATTTATTGCAAACATGTATTTACTAAAAAATTAGCATGAATGAGCATCTTAAATATATATAATATATAATAAATATTAAAAATGATCGTATTATTATAATGATCTTATAACGAATATTATATATTATTATTATTCTATATTCTTTATTATATATTCTTATTGTGATATATTCTACAGAAATTAATGACTTCACTAAAAAAAAATACGTATAAAGTACGTAAAATATTCAAATAGTTGAAAATCTTATAGATTTTATCAACCGAACTTTGTCAATACGTTCCATTAGATTCGTAGAGCATATTGAAAAAGTCTAGCAGGAAAAGAAAAATGTGAAATAATTACAGCATTTTTCAACGCTAATTATCAAAATAATAAAAATGATCAATTTATAATTTCCATTAGATGTTTTACAAACAGTGTGTTCTTAGACATTTAAATGATTTTTCGTAAAATATATAAATGAAAAAACCTGTGTATTGTATCATAAAGTTTTTTCTTCTTTTATTTCAAAAATGTCTCTGAAATTTTATGCTGTGATCGTCGGTAGTTTTATTGTTAATGTACGCAAATAGATGAAGTAGCACATCATCTCTTTTGTACTTTTTTCAACAAACGAGTTCTCCGCGAAGAGATCGTTAAAAAGATGCAGAAATTAATTCTCTGTTACTTGCACGTGCTTAGTTCACGTCAGAACTGTTACGAATACTGTAATTCAGAGTTCGTCAAATTAACCGAGGGTTATACAGTTTACCAGCAGCGATGCAACCCGAAGAGCGTTAAAGAAGTTAGAGACACGGGGAAAGTGTATTCAGCCATAACGAAAATTACGAGTTCAGATAAAACTACAATGGGCCGTGAGTCGTAATTTATTCATAAAAGCCTCCGCGCCATTTTCTCACATAATGCCACCGCGGGGTTAACATTTTTTCACGCTCCCCCTATAAAATATTTCGTTCATCATTTATTGTTAGCTGCATTATAAGTTGCAATATCCATAGTAATAAGGGTGAGCGCGAGATACTCTGGAAGGAGCTACTTTTTCACTAACTCTATTATACGTGTAATTACCGACTTTATGAGCTGAGAGGCCAGACAAAAAAGAAGCCTTGCACGATACAGTTGCTCGCGAGAGTGTTTGAACGCTCGACATCCCAAATTTGTTGAGAAACGAAATTCGCGTGTTTGACTAACGCCGTACAAAAAAGTATTGCTGCAGACGAGAAGCACGAGTCTCGGAAGTGTAGGAATAAAACTAGAAGAAAATCTGACAAAATTAATAACGTTCAGAGGAGGCACAAATATTACAACACTCGATCAATTATACTTTGGTCAACGTTAGTATATAATATTAAAAATAAGATGATATATAACATTGATAATGAGATGTACAATGACTTACGAAAGTATTCAAACACTTGTTGTATAGATTTTTATTTTGATGAATAATTTTTTATATTTTTTCCTTTCTTTTATGAAAAAGAAACTCGCAGAACTTGCAAAATAGAACCCACACGAAATGTATAAATCAGCAGATATTACGCAGATTGTATTGCTTTAAAAAGAATCATTTATCAAAATGAGAATACCCATTTTGGAAGATAAAATTGCACCATTTCGTTTTGTCAGAAAAAGGACAAAACTTTCTTGTTATCTAACATTAAAGTACAAGTGAACGAATGAATGAATCAGTGCAACACACACGCCACCATTAAAAATAACCGCGTAAATCAACAAAAAAAAAAAAAAGAAAATTACATTAAAAAAATAAAACAACTGCGACAAATCCAATTTTTCGAACAGTTTGATCAAACAGACAGCGGCGATTCTCATCGAGAGTCTGGCTATTGATCCTTTCATCGGCGCCACGACAGTGAACAATCCACCTCCTTGGCGCGAGGCGCGCCATTCCTTGACCATGGAGGAGATTAAAAATGGACGTAATATTATAGAAGCATTTGTCCCGCGTAACAGTCCTCTCGCCGATAAATTCTTCCCGATTGGTTTATCGATCGAGAGTTCGGTCACAGTCTCGGCATCCCAAAGTGACCAATTACACAGTAAATTTTCCAACATCGATACGGACCATGGGTAGAGGGGGAGGGACGCCGCGGTGTTCGGGTGACCTCTTTCGAAGGTGGTGATACTTCGAAACCTGACCTGTACACGCGGAGCACACGGTCCCGCAGGTATTGTTGCGAGAAGTGCTTGCACCAGAGATGTATGTATTTCGCACCGGAGACGATGTATCCTAGCCCCCATGTATCTTTCTCTCCGCTGCGCTGCTGCCTTCCCGGACTTGCAGCTAAACAGCAGGTCGTTGCAAGATCCATTCGTCCATTAAAACATCCAGACGGTCCTTACTTCTTTTCTTTTTTTTTTTTTTTTTCGAGCGGCAATTGAAAGCCATTTCTCTTACCTTATAGGTGAAGATTGAAAGTTATCTGGGAGAGCACGGGGCTAAGACGACGAGAATGGAGCTAGAGTCCTTTCGAAAGCTGTTTCTTCCTCTTCTTCTTCGTTAGTGCAATTTATGTTTTGTCAAGCGTCATTTTGGAAGATCTGTGTCTTTTGAATTGAATCTTGAGCCCATTACGATTGGGATTGTTGAAACGAAGGTAGCGTGTGTATTGTAATTATCGTTCTTCCTTTCTCTCTTCAGTCTCTGTCTTGTTTCATTTCTTAGCTATAAACTGAGCAATCGCTGTTTTGATGTATTCGAAAAACGAATGCCACTAATTAGTTTGCTATTACTGTACAATATTTTTATGTTTCGTTAAATATAGTAATTTTGTTAGACGAACAGGTAATTGTTCTTTGATGAACGAAACCTGAAATGTCTAATTGAAAGATGACAAGTTCATGGCACTTTTTTAATCAGAAAATTTGCTGATGATAACTGTACATGTGTCACAGTGCAAATCCAAAAAAAAGAAAAAAAACGAACATTAATTCCGAAAAGGATTCAACACCAGAAGTAGAGAAACTTTGTAATACAATGGACTGTACAAGCTTTTAAAACTATTTAAATCTTTAAAAATACGCTGTTTCACGTCTATAAACAAAAATTATAAATTGGTCATTTTGACCATTTCAGGTTGGTCTTTTGACCACATTTAGTCTAGTGTTGAAAGAATTTTCATAAAAGAAACAGGACACTCGTAGCGATATAATCAGCAAGCGAGAGCAAATTGACAGTGTCAGGTTAAAATTAGATTCCGAGGTGGCGAAGATCGATCGAGTTTGCCGGGGAGAGACGAGTTGCGCGCGTAACGGTCGTCCGATCCGATCCCAAAAACTTTGACGATTATACAAATCGCGCCGATAAACCTACTCCGTTCGCCGCGCAATTTCGCTGCCGGATTTCCGATGTAAATCGGCGCTCGTTTGTCCCCTACGCGACGTCTACTTCGATTCGGCCAATCAAGATCGTACATCACTCTCGCGGGGTCGCGAGTGCACCAACCAGACCCGTGTATCTTTTTGCATGGCGAACAAACCAAGGAAATTATTATTGCAAATAGTTTTGATATATCGCTGAATCCGCCGAGCTGGCAAAACTTTCTCTGTGAAAGGAAACCGGAAAGATACTGTACACATGTTTCGCAATAAGCTTGGCTCCTCCCGCAGATTTTCGAGAAACACTGCAATTCGCCGTGATCGATCTCTGTCAGTTTCGCGCGGATCATTTATTTCGCAAGCGAGTCCATCCGAGTGAATTTTTTAAGAAAATTGAGAAAACGAATACATATTCGTGTAAACTTTTCATTTGTGATCAAATAATTTATAACATAAATCTTAAAATGTTCGTCTGTTTCAATCGATCGAAATTTCGTTGCTAAATTTTAATACCTAGAAACGAAAGAGAGAATACCACTTTCAAAATAAATGGTCGGTAATAAGCATTCATCGTATGAAGTGACTGTTATTAATATTCAAACACTGTGATATTGAAGAAATTATTGTTCTATGTATTTATTTGTAATAGTTATTAGATTATTTGTTCCTTTAATATTAAAACAATTATTCTACGTGCATAGTTGGTAGGGACATAATTAATAATTAAATAATGGCAATGGAAATTTAAAATCACGAGAAAACTCATTTTCAAAATATAATTGATTGTTTCGTTTCTACGTGTGCGAGACTGGCTCATATGTTATATACGTGTACGTATATTAGAAACTGATTTCAATCTCTGATGTGTGTATATGAAAGCTGATTGAATTCCGAACTCTGTCGTATTCTGAATTCCGAACTCTGTCGTATTTCAGCTGTAACGTAAAATGTATAATGTTTGCTGAGTAGTGATTGGACGTAATGGAAGCGGGAGAAAAGGGGAAGTTAAAACTCAAGATAAATGATGGAATATTCAAATGAAGTTTGTAGAGTACAAGAAACTGAGGTTTCGGAGTGATCTGCAAAACTAAACAGACGTTGAAACACCAAAGAAGAGAAAAAAAAAAGAAGAAGGAGAAAGAGGAAAACAACGACAGAAATGAGCCTTGAGTTTGCTCGCTGATTTATTGCAGTAACTGGTTTCCGAAGTTTTACAAAAATTCCATGTTTCAACTGGTTTGCGACTTTTAAACCATTTAACTCCCTCTTTGTGTTATAAAACTTAACCCTTTGAGCGTTTAGCCAGTACTAGAGTATCGTAAAAATAGTTTCAGATGTTTAAAAGAATTGTTACTAAATGAAAATAATATGTTATAAAATAATTATTATTTGTATCATAAATAATAATAATTATTAATATTAGAAGTTCAATGTATTGAATAGCTTTGATCATATTAATAAGTACTCAAAGAGTTAATCATATACAATCGTGAATACAATTAATTCCAAAATTCTGATACATTCACCTTAATTTAAATCAACACAAGACGAGATCAAAGCTATTGGTTTAAGATTTCCAGGGACTAATATTTTAAAATATAGAAAAGTACGTGTATAAAGTTCTCGTCCACCTGTTCCTTGACATTAAGCAAGTTTAATCTAATGTATTTTTTGCCAATATAATACCAAGTATAATATAAATAAAATATTTAGAGGACCTGCTTTATAGGAAATAAACTTTAAACTCAAAACTCTTTTTTAACAATTACCAATTTTAATTTTCATTGTCTAACTTAGGCATATTTAAACGAAATAATATATCTCGCAAGTAGAATGGACTCCTGTTTAGTCAAACATCCTCAAGAAGAAAGGGTCCGCGTGCAGTCAAACATATTCAAGTAGAATGGATCCACATGTAGTTAAACACTTTCAAGTAGAACGAGTCAGTGTGATCAGATATCCTTAAGTAGAATGAATCCGTATGTTGTCAGAAATTTGCAAGTAAATGAGTCCACAAACAAGATACCTCGTGATATCACAACCATTACATGTTGAAACCGTTGTTAGCCTGATAGTTTCTTAGAAAAGAAACGTCAAGAATGTAATTGACATCTCAATCGATGAAATAAACAAAAATAATTCACCAATTTTTGACACTTCAAAAGAAATATGTTAGAACTTGCAGTTACCGCAATTAGACGTGCTGTTCAATGTTTTCTGAGAATTTTAGAATACCGATCCTTCGGAACTTGTTTCAATCAGGACTGTAATGCAACAGTATCTTAATCTTTAGTTTTATTTTCGGACCCGTTTCAAGCTTCGCGAGCAGAAAGAGCGTATTACGGCGGAGAGTCCGCTCTAATACGAAGGTGCTGATAGCTGTGATTGCTTGACCAACGACACAGGGATGGGTTAGTGGTTGTAGCGGTTACTACTACCCTCCTTCCCTCCCCCCTCCACCCCTCGGTTACTACCACAAACATTCATTCGGGTTACCAGCTTGCAGAGGACTCTTTCCTCCGTGTTCTCTCTTTACTTATCCATCTTTGTTGGCAGCGACAGCCTGTGGCTATATCTAGCCGACGATCGTCGTTTCCTCCGTCCGACCATCATTTACCCCCCTCCTTCTCTCCCTTGCCGCGATTAAATGGTCGCGAAATTGCGACGATTTTATGCATACCGAAAGGCTTGCGGCCGTCTTCTGTCCCGAGATATCGCTTGGAGTTGAAAAAAGTTGACGCAGAAAAATACGCTTTAATTTTCTTAGGTAGGAGCATCGGTTGCGAGATCCACAGATCCACTGTACAGCACCTTCTACCTTGTTGCACGAATGCCGTAATAACTGTTCCGCTATTAAAACAGAGTATTTACTACCAGTAGTCGAAATTGCAGAAAAAACCCATTGGAACGCGAGATACGAGATTTTATTAAAGAGACGGAAGATGTTAAGAAATCGTATTTACGTAATCCCTCTGCGTTCATATCAATATCTTGTACTGATGTTATGTTCGAACAGTTTGCTTCTCGAGTAATAGATGCAAAGATTAGAATGGCGAAATATATTAATTACTATTTGAGATTAAGATCGCTCGATCCAAGTGTCTGATATATCAAAAAAAGGGAGATTAGATATTCTTTCTTTCGAGATTTGATTTCGTGCGGAGTAAAAGAGTGGCCATCTTTGAAGAGTCATTCCACGTTATAGTAGCATAATTTAGAACTTTCTTATATTTTTAAAACTGATATGGCTGTTAGAAGAGATACTTTCCATGTTATATTGTTATAATAATTACGGTATTGTAAAATTTTCTTGTGTTTTTGAAATTGATACGGCCGTTAGAAGAGGCAATTCCCATTGAAACGACATAATCGTCATACAAAAAAACAATAAAATTGAATTTTCAAAGTTTTCCTTATCTACAAATTTTTCATAAACACTATCTGCTAAAATTTGCAGTCTACTTATTACCACCTCAAAACAATTTTCAAACATACATACACGCTCGAATCAGTTCCCAAACGCGTTCCTAAACAAAATTACGCGAAAAGAGTGCGCAGAGACGAGAAAAAGAGGGCAGAAAGGACGGAGTTGCTCGAATTCTGCAAAAGAAGGAACGAACGCGCGTGTAAAACTCCGGCATATAATTAGCCTGGCATACGAAATGAAATTCCTGAGGGTTACAGCCTCTGTTACTGGGAACATAGTGAACGACTGGTCGGGAAGCTGTGTTCGGGCGGAGATGCCGAACACGTTGGTGTAGGATCGAGGACGAACGAGACGGAGGTGGATTTTGCAGTCGGTGGTGGCTACGGATGGGATCAAGTCCAATATGTACTTACGAATCCCAGTCAAATTCGATGTCTGAGTTTCGTTTCACGATTTCGAATGCTACTCGAGAGTAAAAATGATTCGATAAGTACACTTGCAGTGTATTCGTTTTCTATGTCTCAAGTTGAATGTACATATTTCATCAAGTTCAACGCGCAAGTCCAATGCAATTCGATACACAATCGAGATTGACGTATACATATTTATACAAGTCAAGTTCGATATTTAAGTTTCGAGTACAAGTTCAAAATAACGTTTATCCGTATAACTTTAAGACTGCTCGAACCAAAACCCATATTGTCCACTGTTCTTCGATGTTACCATTTTCGTCAGTTATCAGATCAAGCTTTCTGAAGCTTTCTATCTTAATAAAATGAAAGATATGAAAATTTGAGCCATGTTACGTCATAGTTGGTGGAAATTTTAAAGAGACATAAACGTTTACGAACGTTGCTGCGAATGCAACGTTTGAAGAACAAAAACGATAACGACGTTGATTAGCAAGATCGTACCTTGAAAGATACGACGGACCTACTTGTGAGATGCTCGATCCCATCTCTAGCGGTGGCTGTAGATGCCGGACAGGGGTTGCAGAGATGCGGATCGAAGGTAATATAGGCACATACGCGAAAGGCGGACGAAGGTGCAGAGAGAGGATTGGTTTTCCCGTTTCGATAAAGCGGCGGGAGGCCATTTCGTCGTCGAGTGCGGAACGCTGTTGAACACCCCCGTGGCTCTTTAAGCGTTCGGATCGGTTTCTCTTGCTCTCTCTCTCTCTTTCTCTCTCTCTCTCTCTCTCTCGCCGTCTCTCGTCCATTTCCGTTCAACTCGTGCGTTTCGCCCTTTTTGCCTTTCTTTTCGTCTTATCCGCCTCTGGGTGCTCGCTTTCTTTCTGGGTGTCGTTGCATGAAGCCTCCACCCGTCACTGTGTGTCTAGAAAGCACATAGACCCCATACATCCCGATCTCTGTCTCTCTCGGATACGGTCACGGTGTTGCATCTATCAATATTTGACAGTTTAGCGTATACACACGGTCCACGTGCGTTTTAGTTGCGTAATTATGTGTGTTTACGCGGCTCTTACTTTGTCAATGTTTTCATTCACACGTTTAAAAAGTTCTGTATGTGTGTGTATGTGTATAAGTGGATATACACTTGTTGACATTTGAATATTTTATTACAACGAGGCAGCCGATTTTTCAGTTGATTGTATTGCAAATAAAAGGGATAACGTAGAATTCTCTTGGGAAATTGGAATTAAATATAAATGTTTCGAATTCCACTTGCTACACGACAGCCTAACCATGTATGATTTAAATATTCAATAATGTAAAAGTCGAAGCGCAAATATGTCGAGCGTACTCACATCTTGATCGTGATTTCGTGTGAAATGAAACTTCAAAATATTTTATATAACAAATATTAAAAGTACTCGAATACTTTAGCAAGCCATTCTGTGACTTCTGTGATCGTATGAAAATCTAATATTTGGTGAATCGGGGCAAAAAAAAAAAGACAAAAAGTGACGGTAATAAATTTAATATTTCAAAATCTGTTGTGACTCGTATGATTACATTGGTAAAATTTGAAACCAATCAAACATTACATGTACATAGAAATAACAAGATATTCAATACGAGTGTATATGTATGACATAAACGTCACAGAAATATTCAGTTCATTATTTTTATTATATTAATAAATATAAACGTGAATTAATTTATGAACGAGTTAATATTAGAAAATTCATGCTGTCACATGAATTGCACAAGTCAAAATTTTGCCAACATAATCACAATAATATTACTACTTACAAATTTCAAAACGATTTATATAACATACAAATACACAAAAAAAAGAACTCCTTGCATGGTAAGTATTCGATTACTTTCGTGACTCTTTCGACGACGAATTATACTTTAATATATTCATAAATGGTATCTACGTTATCGTGAGCCTGCACAAACGTTCAAATACTTTCTCGAGCCACTCTGTATATAACCGCACGCGCATTTCGAAGAACAACAACAACCAAAAAAAAAAAAAAAAAGAAAAACGAGGAAGAGAAAAGGAAAGAAAAGAAAGTTTCATGAATCAATTGGAATCAGTCGCCGTTGAAGGAGTAAGTAGGAACGGTTCAATACACAGAAATACGTATTGGACACCTTTATCGGGGCCACTAATCTATTAAGGCAAGCCGGAGAAGGGCGAAAGCTCGAATTTATGCCGCGACTACAAATCTTGGCTTGGCCCGACGCGCAGAGAAGGGAGTTGAAAACCACGTAGAACGGAGGAGCGGAGGCACGATGCAGCCAGGCTAGACCTGGCTCTGCGAGCCTCCTTGAGTTCCAGATTCTACTGGGTAATCGATTGCCAGACGAAAACACCTCTATTAGAAATCCACAACCGTCTTACGGCCACCGCGCGTTCGTCGAGTGTAGAAGTAAATCTTGGTTAATGGTCTATACTTGTAGCGCCGCTGGCAACAACAACAATTACCCCTCTCTCTTGAAAGAATTAACTACTAACAAATAACGCTTGGCGAAGATAACCGAAACAATTGAAGAACGTATATATACACCGGGTGTATATATACGTTCGTTGTAACGGCGATAAAATTAAGGATAGTATCGTTTTTCGAGTTCGTTCGGGTCTGAAGAACGCTCAAGTATACCTAGCGGAGCTTTAAAGTTTACACCTAATTACACCTAATTAAATGTTAATTATATAATAGTTACGTAACAATTTATATTGATACAGTATTTGATTTTGATTTTAATATTCATGAATGATAGAAATTAGAAAACTGAGAAATAACGTAACTAAAGAATATTGAATTATACCTAACTTTAAAATATACCTAATTTTATGAATGTGATATTCTTGTTGATTATACAACAATTACGTAATAATTCATATTAATATAATACCGAAGTATTTGATTTTGAGTTTAATTTTAAAATAAGAAATCTAAAAAAAAGGATTTCTTTCGGGATAATTTGAGATGTTCAATAAGTCGTCCAATAATAGAACTGAAATTTTTGTACCGAACGACTTCATTAAATTTCCGTGAAACCGATTGTGAGGATTCTCTTCACGAATGAGTTTAAATATTAACTCTATTCGAACTTTATTTAATTACATATAACACCGAGTTACTTTTCAATTTTCAGACAGTTTTGTTCAATTTCAATCGTTAAAAATACATTGCAATTTAAAATGTAATTTATAATGTATGAAATTCTAGAGAAACGATAAAGTGACATTGATAGAATTTAACTGACTAGTATAATAGATTTCTGGACACTTTTGTTCTAATTTATTCATATTTTCCAGCAAACAAATATAAGAAACATTTTCATTTTTTTCTGAAACTTGTATAAATTTGACTAATGAAATTAGCATTTAAAAAATAATTCTCGTCAATCTTTAAGAGATCCTCTACATATAACTTTTAGTAAATAAATTATTACAGTAATTATTAATATTTACTATAATTTAATATCGTTAATATAATTAATTAAACAAATTAATATTATGTGTATAATTAATAAAATCCTCGTCAACTTTTCCAAATCTATGAAAACTTTAGCTAATCAATTAGCACTTGTGAAATGATCCTTATATTTTAAACTTCTGACACTGAGTACAAGAGAGTAACAGGCAATACTTCAAAAAAAAAAAAAAAAGTAGTTCACGTAAGATTAGATTAATTACCATTAAAGAGAGTACATAAATATACAGGGTGTCCTACGCAACTAGGACAAGATGTATTTTTAAATACATCGTTAGGGACATCGATGGGGAAAAATGTCATAAGGCTAAATGAAATGATATGGAATGAAGCATGTCTTGGAATTAATTTTATGTATTTTTACGCATCTGACAATCGTAGTTGCCACCAATTTGTATTTTTAAATTTAAACGCTACGCTGTTCGATGCAGTTTTTAATTTTTTATCAAAAAAAAAAAATTACGGTACTTAATTGCACACTTTTATACACTATGAAATTATCAATTCAAAACAAGTTTTTAGATAATTCTTCATTACATTTTGAATATTTCTTCATTTTTTTCTCTTCATGTTGTTCGATGTATTAGCTGTGTACCTCTTTATATTATATTTTATATTCCTGATAAAACGAGATGAACATTTTCATTGCATAAAAATTAATTCCACAATATGCTTCATTCCGTACCAGTTCATTTTGCCTTGTGACATTTTGTCTCACTTCTTTAAAGATATAGCTGTCTCATTTACATAAGACAATCTGTAAGTATTAGATTGTGTTATTCTAACTGTTTTAACTAATGAAACAAAAGAAGGATATTTTCCAAAAGATGTATTTTTCTCAGACACTAAAAACAACAATTGCAGATCTCTTTGCAAATTCACAGTTTTATAAACACTTTTAAAAAAATAGAATCTAAAGAAATCAAAATTTGTTTCCCTTCTTATTAAATATTACAGAATATACTATATTGGATATTTTATCTATTTTTGTGTATTACGTGCATACTTTTTGCAACTGTAAAATTTCTACAAATGCATAGACATTCGCAGTTTACTGATTACTAAGTGCTGAAAGTCACAGTCAGATTAATGGTTACTAACTGCTGAAAATTACACGACACTACAATCACGTCACTGATTGTCAAAAATTACATGATGTCACAGTCACTAATTAACGAAAGCCACATAATGCCACAGTCACCCGATACTAATTACTGAAAATTAGATGACTGTACCAATCGTTACAATAATGATCTTACAATCGATAATAAAATAAAAAAATAATTTACTTATTAGAAGTTCAAGGAAAAATGTTGAAATAAATATATATCAAAAACCAAATTATACTGCTCACTCGACACTAAACTTCCGATTGACTTTTATCAATTTTGGGCACTCGCATTTAACCCTTTGCACTCCAAGATTTTTTCCTGTATACCTATTATTCTAAAATTTTCTTTTGTTCTTAAATCCAAATACACTTTTTATACTTGACGATTTCGACCAAATTCTCAAACACCACCGACTCCTCATGTTTTTCAACTTAATTAAAGAAACACGATACTGCACACGATACGAAAGATAAAAGATGTATAGATTAATATTAAAGTACGAGTAAATATAAAAAAAATATTTCAATATTTCAATAGATAATATTTTTTTCTTATCATATTTTTGTAGTGTCGTTATAAAAAATTTGTTGATACACGATGACATTTAATTTTTTAGCTTTGCACGTATGGTGCACTCCTATTTTTCCAATGAGCGACATTCACCGCTATTGCAATAAATAGGGTGGTGAGCGACGCTCACCGCTGGAGTGCAAATGGTTGAACTAATGTCAGAAAACATCGAAATAAATCTTCGGCCGAACTTCATCCCTATCTTCACCTCGCCATCCACTTCGGAATTAACTTAATCAATAACCAGCGGAGCGGAGCATAAGAAACACATAACCGTACGTGTTTACAATTCAATCGCCAGCCTCTTTACACCGCGTGCAGGTCACCGTTCGCTGTAACGTAACAGATGACGGTTAAGAGCGACCATAAATTTCCTTTTCAACTTCGTTTATCCGGCGCGGGAAATTCCCGCGCGTCGCTCGTATCTCACCGAGGAACGCACGTAACAACGACACACAGCCGACACACAGATAGATAGTATCATAGACGAAAAGGAGAAGGACAGGCTGTGGCTGGTTGGCGATAATCACAGCGACGGCACCACAAGTACGGAACAACACTCGTAAATAATAGTCGAATAACCGTTGCACGTATGTACACGTTCGGATGCAGCGTTCAGTGTGTGTGTGTGTGTGTGTGTGTATGTGTGTGTTTGTGCTGGCGCTTCGAACGAAACCGCCTATCCTAAGATTACGCGGAAACTTTAACGGGCCACGGTTACTCAGCCTTCTTGGCGAAGTATCGTAGGCATGGTTTAACCCCGCGAGTTTATTAATCCTGATAATGTCCCTGCAGAGTACACGCGTCCGTGTTTATTGTTGGCGAAGTGCTCGCTAGTATATGTACGGGGTGTTCAGAGGTTTAGCGTGCAAATTTCGTCGGTGATTAAAATTGCACGTGGCAAAAGCGTTCACGGATGTTTTCGTTAAAAAATTATTGGATTACAAAGAAGATACAAGTTTATTTCGTCCGCCACATTTTTGCAAGTGTTTATGGGTTTTATTTTATCATGATTAAGCAGTCTAATTTACTGTTTGTAGTCAAGAACTGGTAGTCATCCGACAAAATTATAGCAAAAATTATACCGAAAATTATGACACTGTTATCTGCTTGATAGATCGCTCCAAATGGTAAATAATTTGGTAACTTGTCTTGCAATTATACATATGTACGGTCACACTCTATCTATGGTTGACTGTAAAATATTTAACTCTTTGCATTTCTAACTAAGAAAATATCGTACTTAAATCTAGCTAATGACTCGGACTTTTATAATTGTTGATAGTTACAACGAACGCAAACCTACGTTTGGTGCACGTTTGGTGTTGCACGATATAGTACAATAGTATAATACCTAGAATGAAAGCTACAACAACGTAAGAAAAGCGAAAGAAATTATTTCCCAGAAGAGAGGAATTCACGAGTCAATTGACACTCATTAATTATCAAGGATGTTCATAGAATAGAGATTGGAGGAGATCACGCTGACACGTTAGAAGATAGTATAATAGTATAATACCTAGAATGAAAGCTACAACAACGTAAGAAAAGTGAAAGAAATTATTTCCCAGAAGAGAGGAATTCACGAGTCAATTGACACTCATTAATTATCAAGGATGTTCATAGAATAGAGATTGGAGGAGATCACGCTGACACGTTAGAAGAATATAATCAACAAAATTTCATGCGACAAAATACCATTTACACTGTAAAATATAAGTTCTTAACTACAACTCTTACAACGTGACAACGTTTTATACTTATTTTGTAAATCCACTCATAGATTCTGAAGTATTGAGAAATATTTAAAAATCTTCCATAGAACACATTGGTGGATTAGATCAAATTAGGTTAGGATCTGTGGACACCCGTAGCATAGTCTTTCACGTTCGTAACCCTGAAGTAAACCGATTTCCAAATTCCCTGTAATTAAACATCGACTGCTCGTCTTAAGGATTATTAAATAGCCTCGTTGACTGGTAGACGTAGAGTGGTAAGTAGAGTTTCGTTGCTCGACTCGGTCAGGGTGAACGCGTGGTGGAAATTGAACAGTCAGCAGAGTAATAGCTTGTTTATGGCTGCGAGAAAGATGATATTGATAGTGGCGCGTATTGTTGCGATAAGATCGATAAATTGTAATGCAAAGTGACGGCGGGGGAAGGAGAAGGGATAAAGTACTAGTGAGAAAATACTAAAGACCGGTCTCTCTCAGCTTTTTCAGCAGCGTGTTGCGAGAGACAGAATGACGGTGAGGTGGTTTTTCTAATCCGTATTGATGTTTTCCCGATTGATATGATATTGAAACGTAAACACAAAAGGGAGCAAACTATCGCAGTAAACATAAACGCGAAAGCCTTACAATGAAAATTAAATATTTTCGCACAATTATGTATGTACAATGGATGATTTAGAAGATTATGGGTGAGAAGCTATTAAATTCTTAGAGTTATACGAAATCTTTATCTACAATAATATTTAGAATTAATCATTATAGTAACAACTGTAGTAACGAATAGTTTATTATAATTGTAGTAGTATCTATAATTATCTACAATACCCAAAATTGTAATTATATTATTATTGTATATTTCCTAACATATACTTGTTTCTAATTATTTTTAATTATTAATTGAACATTTTAACCGTTTATCAATTTTAATTATTCTTGTTCTATACTGATTGAATATTTCAGTTTTCCAAATAATTAAAAGAAAAACATATTTACAAATATTGTTTCTACGTGCTTATTAACATGTTCTTGTTTCATAATTGTTTTCACAATTATTCTTCTTCTCAAATTTATATTAACTAAAGTCAGAAAATCAACAGAAACATAGGTACCTACTTGTCATAATATGTCTCTCGTGATTTTGACACAATCATATAATCTACAAATACGTGAAATCGTAGGAAAGAAAAGGAGAACATTTCGTCTGAACGTAAAATTTTACAGCTCAATTGTAACATCGCTTATAAATTATCTTTATATTTGATCTCAGCGTGCATTAATACACGGCGGATATTATCCATAAAAAGGTGTATCGCACTATTTATAGCATAATCTGAAGAGATAGAAGGAACTGGCCCGGAAATACTCGGTTTTTTGTCATTATGAATGGATCCATTAAATTGTCGTTAGTGCTTGAGCAGCATAAGGATGTACAAACTACAGTCAAAGTTGTAAGCGAGAGACATAATACAAAGAAAAAAGAAATCCATTCAGAGACGCGAAGGTCGTTAAATGCTGCACGTTTTGTGAAAAGAAGCTCGTGATTGAACGTATATCTTCTTCCGCAAATTAATTAATTGAAGAAATAATTATTTTAAACGATCCTCGGCAGATACACGACCATGTTGAAAATATAATAATAAACAAGAAAGACCTTGAAACGTCCAATTCACGCGAGAACTTTAAAAATTACCACAGAAATTCACACAGAGTGCATACAGAAACTAAAGAGCAATCGAGTTAGAAATTTAACAATTAACGATATGAAATATTTAACGAAAAAAAATGTAGCAACGATTGCATTCTATAGGAAGCGCCGACGCACTTCGCTAATATCATTCTATTCTTCCTCTGTCGTTTTTAACACGGATATTTTGCAGGAGGGTGATACGGCAGGAGTTAAGGCCAATAGCAAAGAAAAGAGAGAAAGAGAAAGAAAGAGAGAGGGGGAATGAGAGCTTAGAAACAAGTGTGTAAGTGTACCAAAAACTACAAAGCAAGCTAGCTACGAACGTTATCTAATTTACCCTTTACTAAACAATATGTTTCATACTCTTTTCCTTGCTTTTTTATCTCTCTTTTTAATACCATTAATTCTTCTAACTTTTCGAATACCTTGATATATTATACATTTTACTTATACTCTTTGTTGTACTTATTATTACCATACAATTATATTACATTACATTACCACTTAACCGTTTTTTCCACTTCTTCGTACTTTTTTATTATTATTATTATTATTATTATTATTATTATTATTATTATTATTATTATTATTATCATCATCATCATCATCATCATCATCATCATCATCATTATTATTATTATACGTTCTTGCGTGGAGAAAAATATCGGCTACGGCTACCTGTTGTTGCAGCCGTGAGATATTACGATAAACCAACCGGAAACGGAAGGCAATCGGCGAGTCGATGCCCATATTTGGCATCCTCTAAAATCGTTGCCCATTGATCTAAAATAATATCGCTACTATTTTTCTCTGTATATATACAGCTGTTCTCTCTTTCGCCTTTATTATTATTATTATTATTATTATTACTATTATTATCATTATCGTCATCATCATCATCATTAGTATTATTATCATTATTATTATTTTCTTCTTGTTTTGAGAGATCATCGACACTTTGAACAAGTATTATTAAATGCGTATAATATAATGACTCGATTTCAATTGTTTCTTTTTTTTTTTTTTACCGAGTTAGACTTATAAACGATCCTTTGTTTCGTGATATACGTTTCATGTACGTTTCGATATAAAACATGTACATACTATTTCGGTTCGCGTGTATTTCAACATTACGAGTGAGAGAACTGCTGTTTAATATCTGATTAGAAGTATATATTGTATCGAATTGGTAGTATTGGTCAAGGTATTGAAAGAAAGAAACGAGTGTTTATTAACGTGTAATACTTGAAAATATCGGCGAAAATATTCCAAGTCATATTAATCCAAGGATCAAGCAATAATTTGTGATATTATAATTTATATTTACAATATTATTATATATTTGTAATATTTATAATGTACAATATTATAAATACTTTAATTTCTTTGAATTTTATAAAATTATACGTAACGACAAGAAAATTATTACTTTAATCACAATTGTTAATCTAATCTATTAATATAAATTATTATATTAATGTATCATATATCGTAACAGCATATAATATAGAATTATTAATCTGATCTATTCTAAGAATTAGAATTATTAACCTATATTAACATTCCAGAAGTAAAGGATGAAATTTATCAGTGTAAACTAATTGAAAAGAATCGTGAAATGAAATTGCAACATTGCTTCTTAATGGGTTCATTTCAGTTTACTGTAAATTTCATAATGCTAGAAAAACTACATTATTCAACGAATGCAACAGACTTAAAAAGAAAAGAAAACACATGTTAACCCTTTATAATCAAAATTTCATTTACTTATAGGGAAAATAAATTATTCGTTAATTTATTCCATTTTTGAAAAGGGAAATTGTTAAAAAATAAAATAATAGTAAAGTAAAATTGTAATAGTAATAGTAATAGTAAAATTTTTATAATTTTTACAAAATTATAAAAATACGTTATAGATACAAGTATCGTGCAAATTCTTTTTTTCAATACTCTGCATACATACGTATATATACATGTAAAACGCGTGTATGTACGTATATGTATGTGTGTATGTACGTACGTATTTAGCGACGTGGTTCGAATTTCGTATGAAAGTAATAATTTTCTATGTCGTAACGTTTTATAATACGAGAACGTTTTTACAATACAATGTACACATTGGCTTCAGTATGCATGCTCGTCTATTTTCCCTTGTTTGAGAGACATTTTGACACCAGACCATTCGAAATTGCGCGATAAAATCGTATGAAACGCGGGCAATGAAGAGGGAAAAAGAAATAAAAGAAAGAGGAAAGGAAGAAAGAAGTTGTACAAGTTGAGCAAGGTAAAACGGACAGGAAAGTACGCTGAATCTTTCTTCACTTTTTTTTCCATCGCTTTTAGTCATTTCTTTCGTCTCTTTTAGTTTTTTCTTTTCTTTTTTTTTTTTTATACTCTCACCTCTATTACTCTGCTGATTTAGTTAGAATCGAGGAACGATTTAGGTATAATCTTACGCTTCGTAAAAAGATACGAGATGTGTATGCACAGATCCTAGTTGACAACGAAGCAACATTTCAACACGACAATTGGCAATCGTGTGATATTTCGCACAATCTATCGTACTATTTCGTAACTGTATATTGTATGTCATCTTCTTTTTCTTTTTTTTTCCTTTTTTTTCCTTTTCCACGTGCCACACTGTACTGCGTGGAATTGTGGTTATTAAATTGTCTTGGAAGATTTTGATCGCAACACTGTTTTAGTAATGAAACTTCGTTTTTTTTTTTTTTTATTTAGTGTACTTGATCGTAAAGTAGCGTAATGTAATATACATTGTAAAACAGCAAAATGAATATTATTTTAGGTAATTTAAAATGTAACTTTGATAAATTATGCACGGTGCCCTAGAATTTGACGGTCAAACTGTTTTTAATATAATCGAGCAAAAAGTATTAGAATAATTATGAACCAAAACAAGAATAGATTTACAATTAAAATTTGTGAAAAATTCAGAATGAAGAGCTTCGAAAATAATGAATATGTTTCATTCAAAATTTCTTGAACAAAATAAAAAATATATACTTTATAGATTTTTATAGATTTTCGTAAATAAATATTAATAATTGCATTGCACGTAGAATAAATATATTTTGTTCAAGGTCAGTGATAAAAGACAGTTTCGAGGAATATTTACATAAAAACTGAACAGTGAAATATTTCGCTAAACCAATTTTAATTACAACCCTCTAAAATACTCTAAAAACTCTTAGCACGTGAAACAATGATACGCAGAACACGGTATCATTTTTTAAATATTTACAAGATAAGTTTTCATTAAAGAACATTGTCTCATTTTCGTTAGAAAAATTGGACATATTCGCACTAGCAATGTATGCACATGTGTAGTTGTTCCGCGCGTCTCATATTAAAAGCCCGGACCGTGGAAAATTAAGAAGAAATACCAGGCAGAAAGGGGAAAAAACGGTTTATTGCTTGCAATTTCACCTTTGTATTTACTCTTCAAAATTCGCCTATGCTGCGCATAATGACATGGCTCGCCCTCGTATAATTCCACGAGCGTCATTATCATCGCGGAGTGGGGCCGTTATCACAGACAATGACTTAAGCGCTTCCTCAGTGCCGCAAAACGGATAACAATTACGGAACAACAATTACTGTAGTAGCCAAGTGCCGCGCTAGTAAAACAAGAAAGAAAGAAACAAGAAGAAAAGAAGAGAGAGAGAGAGACAGGAAAAAATAGAAAGAACGCGAGCGAAAGAGAGAAAGAGAGCAGAAAGGCAATTTTTATCTTTTCATCCCGGTCGATATAACGCTCTAACAGGCCACACAGGCGGGGAAAGTTATAAATACAGCCTCGGCCTGGGAACTAATTATTCAAATTTCTGCGGATGGTCGGAAGTTAAGAAGGAGGGGGAAAAAAAGAGAGAGAAAAGAGAGGGAGAGAAAGGAGACGGACAGAGGGAGAGTCCGATGTCCACTTAAAGGTTGCCTAGCATGAATTTACTCCGGCGGAATATTGGCGCGGTACGGGGATAGCCAGTGCCAACGAAACTTCAAGTATCTGTGTTATTTAAGGGGGTACAAGATACGTACATTCGAGTTCCATCGTCGACCACTAGAGATACCATTCGCCATAAAATGGAGAAAAGTGGAAACTTCCTTCCCCGAGTGTAAGGAAGAACGAAAGGAGATATTGCGAAAGTCCGACATCGTCGTCGTCCCACTCCCCCTCCCCACCCTTTTCTCCTTTTCTCACTTTCTATCCTTTCTCTGTTTTCTCTCTCCTTGTCTCTTCACGGTCCCTTTCGCTGTTCCATTGTCCCCATTTCTTCTTTAACACTGTGGTTCCGTTTTTTTTCTTCTTTCTCTCTCTCTTTCTCTCATTTTGTCAGTACCTCTCACTGTTTTATCATCAGGACAGTGCGTGTGAAATGTAGTTTTTTTTTAAAGCTTGGATTTGTCGGCTATCAATTACAAATTACGTGGATCACAGGAGAAGAAATTGATTACAAATCGCACATGTTTTATAGCAAAAATATAATTTTCTATATTGTTTAGAAATCGCTTGAAAATCGTAGAAAAAATATTTAACTTAAAAACTTGAACAACTTTTCAACTGTGCAAGTCAGTTAAGAGAAACCACAAATAAAAAACGTTACAGCAGCTCTGTTCCGCGAATTTTTAAACTTTAAATTGACAGTCCATATAAATCTGAATCACGTGGAAATGATTACTCGAATGAAATATTCCGAAGAAGCTACGCGCTGTCAGACATACAGCCGAATATTTTCTTCTTCCCCGACATCGTCGTCTCTCCCTTTTCTCTTTTTTATTTCTCGCTCTTTTGTTTCCTCTTTTGTTCTTTCTCGCTGTTCTATTATCTTCCACTCCCATCTGTCTCCGTTCCCTTTTCTTTTTTCATTCGCTTGACCTCGAAGCCCCGAGACGAAATTTCGAGTTCACCCGTGGAATTTCTTGTTGATCTTTCATCCGATGGTGCACCTGTCGGATCAGGCCCGGCCAGCCGAGTTATCGAGAATTCAGCCAAGTAAAAAGTTGGTAGATCCGCGATGGATAAATCTAGTTAGCCGATCGGCAAGTTGTTCCCCCCCTCAGCCGAGATAAGAATAAAAGTTTCACCGGGCATGCTCGGCCGGTCGCCATTGATTGAGTATGTAGAAGTTCGATTTAGCCTGCGTTCGTGTAATCAGCTGCCTAATGAGCCGAGCACACTAGCTACAGTCGCGTACTCTCTCTCTCTCTCTTTCTCTCTCTCTCTCTCTCTCTCTCTCTCTCTCTCTGTTTTTCTCTCTTCCTCTCTCTCGGTAATGGCGAGCCTTACCAACAGCTCGGCTATGTCTAAGCCACCGGCCATAAATCACGGATCACCTTCGCGGCGACACACGGCGAATCGAACCGGGTCCAGTAAATATAGTCGAAGCGGATAGATTTCCTTAAACGAGATATATCCGCTGGTGATGGCGGGCCGTGGAATATAGGTCACTTATTGAAAGACGCGCGCTACCGGGGAAATGACGCAGGAAATTTCCCTGCTAGGAGGTGACAGTTATGTACTTTCGCCATTGAATTTTCAGAACTATTTTTTGAGAACGCGTCAACTTGAACGCGAAGGGTAGACGAAAGGATGGAGGTATTCGAGTGGATTTCACGCGTCTCAGGGTTTGTCGTCGAGGGTAACTTTTGTGTAGGTTCTCGTACTTACGCGTCTCGGGGGAAGATTAGATAGAATATTTTGGAGAATTAGATGGATCGGGTGAAATGTAACAAATACTGTGCGATTAGACGAAAAAGGTAGGTATGTCGCGTAGTTTGATCACGAGTATTAAGTGTCGTTAAATATTTTATTGTTCGTGTAGAAATACGTAGTCAGAATTATTGTTGAAAGTAAAGATGGTTAACCCTTGGAGCACCAGCTGGATTTATAATTATAAGACACTATCTTATGTCTATTTACGTGATTTTTCTGTTTGTAATAACTCATATTTTTAACTATGAAAATTACGTCCTTTTTAAAAGGACGTGAATAAAGGGAAAAATACAAATAAATTAAATATCTAAATGAATTTACTCGACGGTTCTCCGAGGGTCACTTGTATTATAGAATTTCCACAAGAATTATTTATATTGGTAATTACTAAAATTATAGCAATTGAGCACGTCAAACTATCGCATGTATAATATATACCTACAATTTAATTAAATAAATCGTATTTTTTAAGACACTAGTACTAATTTTGTTAGTATATATATTTAGTCATAGACACTCTGAAATTCAAATTATTTCGCAAGTAGTTGTATATATATTTTATCATTGGAATATTATAATTATACAAGTGTAGATTTATTTCAATATAATTGAACAGCGGTATGCTGTTTTGTATTTTACAAATTATTTAATTGAATCGATTTTTTATACAATCACATTAGATCCCGTTTAAACGTTATTTTTAAAAAAGAATGAAACGTTAGCATGGTAGAATATTGAGCAGAAAGATTAATATCGATTTAATATTAATTTCAATATAATCAAACGATTATGTACTATTTCATGTACAACTATTTAATTGAATTTTTCATTCACCATCATATTAAATCTCACTTGATCATTGTCAAACTTGAAAAGAACAAAGAATTACTTGAAACATTGAACAGATGTGACAATATTTATTCAAACAGTATCTGCACTTTTTCTGTTTATTAATAAAACGCTTGAAAAATTATTTTTGATCAGCTGTATCTGAATTGCATACCATCCAGAAAGTCAATTTACGGTTATCTGCATTTTAATATGGGATCTGGGACAAGAGATGGTTACGAATCACTCGAAAGTCGATAAACTTTCAGCGTGAATAAGCCCGGATAAAATTTTTGATCGCAAATGGTTACTCTTTCTATCTGAGGATGACTTTCCGGCGAACCGATCTCATCTCCACGATCTTTTCTTTTAAAGCTGATTTTCATTCAACGAGTCTTGCTACTACGAAAGCTTTATCGTGCTACCGATCTATAGTAACTCCTCCATTCTTTTTCCTTTTTTTTTCTTCAACCTACTATCTTCTAAGGCTTTCGTGGCAATTTTTCGTATAGATCTCCAGATATGAATTTCGATTTTCTTTTTTTTCTCCTTTTTCAACGTGAAACGAGAAAGTATATTCCGTGAGATCAGTCTAGGCTTTCTTTCCTATTAACTTGGAAATTATAGCTTAGAGGTAATGTGTTCTAGCTAGACTGCAGACTTTTGCGAATTCGTATTTTTCGAGGATACAATTAAAAATGCTGAGTCTTGGTGAAAAATTATTTCACGTACCAAATATTATAGGAGAACGATAGAATATTCTATTAATGTAATGTTTCAATAATTAATATATATATGTAATTAACGTTAACGATAAAGTATATTAATTAATTAGTAATTAACAAAAATAATGAAATTTTTTTATTATAATTAAATTCAAGAATTCTACAAATATAAAATAAATGTAAAAAAACATGGGCTATCATGTTTCTCTAATATACACTTTGCCCGCGATAAGTAAAATTATGTACGTAATATTTTGTTGAAACATATACCTATTTCACGAGTAAAAGATTGTGCGTGACGTGTCAAACTTTGAAATAAAAAAAACTTCTGAGCAATGGTACGGATAATTTCTGTGCAGATTTCTGATAACCCCACGTTTTTATTTTACAAAGAGAAATTTTAAAAGTAAACGCGAACTGCGAGCTATTTTATTGGAAGGGAGAATTAATGTCCAAAAAGGACGTATACTCATATAAAGCAAGGATAGAGTTATATAAATCTACAGATGAGAAAGAAAACTGAAAATTATTTCTGTTTTATCTAATCCAAATAAGAAATAACATAAGAACATCAAAGTTGTTCATTAGTGAAATTTAATGATTTAAAAAAAAATATTAATTAAAACAATTTACACTTTTGATTATTATTTATTATTTTAATAATTTAATTTATCGATTATATCGATACTATCCCAGTAACATCAACGTGGCAGAACTCCGGAAAATATTGTAAAATATATCGTCCATAAAATATTCAAAAGCTCGAAAGCCTTCTATCGATCACTAAAAGCTAGCGCTCGTACGATTTCAACGATCGACCGCGTACCCTAAATGTCGCAAATAATGAAAGAGGAAAATTTACCGGTAATATCCAATGTCCGCGAAACGAACAACGCTTTGACATTCGCCGTTCGGTCGGCATCGATCGTCGAAAGCGGCGCGGCTCGAGGCCTCGTAAAAAGGAAATAATAATTTCACGGACACAAGAGAAAAATCGATATTATAGTACCTACGTAAGCGTTTTAGCGGCAACAGAAATTTTCCCTTTTTTTTTCTTTTTTTTCTTTTTTTTTTTTTTTTTTCTTTTAAGCGAACCGATAGCACGGCTACGTATACGAAATGACGAGGGGGAAAAGAGGACGAGGTGAAAGGGGATGAGACATTCCGAGAATACCGAGAATAACGTTCAGGGGGCAATAAAGAGATAATGCCGAGCTTTCAGAAACGAAGAGAACGTCCCCCTGGTAAGTTCTTAACGGAACGTTCCAACGTTCCTGAGAACCTTCTATCCTCGAACGAGGCAATTACAGGCCGTGGTTTACCGGTCGCGTTTACACCCGCTAGCCCGCTACCTTAGTACAGAGCTAAGCCCCCGTGCGATCGTAAACTCGGCTGACGGGGGGGTTCAACCTCTTTGGTATTGGCCGTTCGATATCTCGAACAGCTAGCCTGCTGCAGCCGGAGTTCCGCTCCGCGTCGTCAAACCTGACCCCTTTCCCGGATGTCGTCGCGACGTTAAACGGCGAACGCATTCGTCGACGAGCGCAAATAAACTATCAGTCGAGTACGTAGTTCGAATTAACCCATTAAGATTTTTGGGAAATTTGGAATTTTTTAAAGTTGTAAACCGGGATCTAGATGGAAAATTACAATAGTTCGTAAATACTTTATTTTTTTTTTTTTTTAATTTTTGGTAATATTGTAGGATTTAAATGGGTGACGAACAGTGATGAAAAAAATAACTTGGGATTAACGAAAAGATTCGATAATGCATGTTGATTGTTGAATATTTAGAGATCTAGTGTCTTTTCACTATATATGTTGCAAAGTCATTAATTATATAAAAGAATTATTATTAAAATATAATTACGAATTGACAGTATTTTTCCTATACAAGCTGGAAATATACGTATGTGTTCCATTAAGGTCCATTATACTAAAAAATCATTCGGTTCTCAATCATCGTAAACCATTAAATATTCGTGCAAAATAAATATTTTAATTTCTTTAAAATGTACATTTCGAAGATACAAATCACAGCGAACACTCGTTGTACGTGGATATTTTTATTTTTTTCTTTTTTCTCTTTTTTATCGATAATGTTTTAATGTAGGCAAACGGGAATAGTGTATTAAACCGTATTAAACCAGATATATCGTAAAATATCAAAACGTCGAATATTTCTCTGAAAGGGAGCAACGATTTTAAATACTAGCTTAAAACGCGAAATGAAAAAAGGGATTTCCTCTGATTCAGTTTCGTGTCATGGCGTCGACGATTTCGTGCATTAGCTTTTACAGTGACGACCAGTGTCGAAATTTTTCTCTAACTTGATAATGTTTTCCAGAAGAAGTTACAAAAAGAAATCTTGGAGTATTTTTTCGAGTATTTTATTCGAATAATTCTCCCACCTGACAAACCACAAAGACAAATAAATAAAATTTTCACAACTGCTCCACGATGTTCTTCGTAACTCGAGAGCCACGTTTATTTAGCGAGTTCTGTCGCTTCAAGTTCGCAACATATGCAATACTGGTAAATTATCTCCGACACGGTGCAAACATGAAAATAACCGGGTTTCCTGGAAACGCGATAGAAAAAGTTGTTAATCTTCCGCCGGGTTTTCATCGAGTTCCTTACTTTGTTGAAGTTGCGAAACATTTCAGGCGTGATTAATACATTGCATAAATTAAATAGTCCTTTTCGTTTCTTTCTCGCTCATACTTTCGACGAAGGTTATTAATGACCAAACTGCGGACTAACTTTCGAAAGATAAAGCAATCAGCGATTTTAACTGGTTCACCAAATGGTGAGGCTATTGATTATGCAGCCTGCCATTTAACAACTCTATCAGACGAGGCTCGGGATGAAGAGAAGAAGAGGGAGGGAAGGGAAGAAGAACTGTTCAATATTCCCAACGATCGAATTTTATAACGTCCCCGTATACTATTCTCCGTACTTTGTTTGCAATTTTACAATCAATCTCCGCGGCGCGCGGCCAAGTTATACGTAGGCGAGTGTAACTTTGATGTAAATTCGCTGGTGAACTTCGCAACGAACTTTAGATTACAAATTTGACGGTGTTAACGACTTTATTAATGTATCGACGAAAGATCAATTTCTATCGCGTATAATATATATATGTATATATGTATGTATGTATGTATGTATGTATGTATGTATGTATGTATGTATGTATGTATGTATGTATGTATGTATGTATGTATTTGCAATTTTGCGCAACTACTCACTTTTTCGTTAACTGAACGAATTAATATAACATTTACTTTCAAGAGCTTTTTCTTTTCTCAATATTCTACGATTAGGTGTGCAGTAACTGACAATGAGACAACATTCTGTTACACTGATATTATTTTTGAAACATGTCAGAAGCTTTTATTGACGAAGAATCAAAGATACCGTGAATGTTTGGAATTTTATTTAATTGTTTATTTTTATGTTGTCAATGTACGAATTAAAATAGGAAATCAAGGTAATTTTTGAATATTCTGAAGTTACATCTAATAGTGAGAAAGTAATATCATATTGACATGTTTAAAATATGTATATTGAAATATATGTAATGTGTTGAATTATACATATGTGTGTTAAGTATCAATTTTGGAATTTTGGAATTTTTGATGTGAAACATGAATGATGGTGAAAGATCAATTTCAATTACGAATATATTTGGAATTTTACCTACATAATTTACATAATTGAACGATATAAATAAACGACAATCAATTTTGACTAACAATGAAAAAACAGTGTATACTGATAGAAGTTTTTAAAGACATACACAAAATATATACTTATATAACTAACTTCAGAATTTTTAATATTTTTTAAATTCTTCTTAATTATTAATTTTTATTTTAATCTAACGTTATTAATACAAGACTTTACTTTTACTAATTGCAAGATAATCTTTGTTTTTTAAAATTCTAAAATTATCTGACAGTGAGAAGGCAGTGTTACACTGATATGATGTAGTACCTCTAAAATACATTAGAAGCTTTTAAAAACACATGTGTCTAAATATAATACATGTTGAGTAACTAATTTTAGAATTTTTTAGAATATAGTAAATGTGTAATACTAACAAGTAACAAGTAGATAGAAAAAGTCACTAAGAAACAAAGATTTTTTTTATTACTTTACTCTCTACAGCAGACGTGAGTTCAATTTTAATTAACCTTCTTTTTTCTCTCACTTTTCTGTTTGCAGCAAACGCAAAGCCATTGACTTTCGATGAAGTGTACAATCAAAGTAGTCCGACAAACTGTACAGTATACTGCGGTGGACTAACCAATGGTCTAACAGAGGAGTTAATGCAAAAAACTTTCTCGCCTTTTGGATCGATCCAAGAGATTCGTGTATTCAAGGACAAGGGTTATGCTTTTATCAGGTGAGCATTGCATTTTCTTCACCTAACAATTTGTAAAAATTTCATATTCCTTCTTTGTAATTGAAAAAATGACAAATAAAGTGAAAGTACTGTAATAAAATATTATTATATAATAAAACAAAAATATAAGTATAGAATGAAATAAAATAAAATATACATGGTATCTCAAAGGAATAAAGTTTATGCAATTAAACTTCTCCGCAATTAAAAATACGAAAATCGCGAGAACATTAGTGTGTTTCAAATTAAAACTTAAAAACGTGTCTCTTTTGTATCTTTTCTTTTTTTGTATAATTTCGTACTCAATAGTGACAATTGAGCTACGAAAGCTATATTCTATAGAATTTACCATAAATTAAATTATAGAATTACCAAAATTCTCCATAAATAAATTAAAAAGTTTTTTGAAGTATTCATGCAAAATTTCCTTATGAACAAATTTACTATCAACTTAAATAACATGTTATTGAAAAATATCAATTTCAAAACTACAATATGATACAAAATCTTTATTCGATAAAGTTTTTGGAAATACGAAGATCATGTTCTGCAGAACCTATCAAAAACCAGAAATAAAGATATTAAAAAATTCTCTTGAAAGTACGTTTATGGCTCTTTCACAATCTCGAAATGGCCATCGACGGCATTGAAGAATTCAGTTTCGAAACTACAGGGTAATGATACAACGTCGCACCTACAACGTGCAATAATTATCAACTGAAAACTTTCCCACCGACGTGAAATCCTAGTAAAGCGTAATTTTCTTTCTCTCTCGCTTCCTTTTTTTTTTATCTCACGACAAAGTTTCCCTGGTGGTTTAACAATTGTTTTAGAAAATTAGCGGTTTACGAAACTTACACGAGGACGGGCGCAACGTGCGCGCCGGTTCTTTCCAAACTTATTAATTTCAAAAGTTTCGCTCGGCGGTGAATGTACAGCCTCGGCGATCTCTCGATTCCTGACGTCCCGGAGGACCGTCCCCGCATTGTTGTTGAAATGTCGTGGTGATACACGTTACGTGTAATATCTCGCGGAGATGTCAGCGCGACAGGAAGTCCCTAAGGTAGCGCCGAAGTACATACATACAGAGCCGTCGCAGTCGGAGATCATCGCGCGGAAGAAAGCGAGCAGCAAAACTGGGAATTAAGCTGATCGATAGAAAAAGTTCTCGCGTACAACGCCTCGGTTCTCAGGCAATAAATTCTTCACGCTGAAGCCGGATTTCCTTCCTTCCTGCCGGGACACAAAAAACTTTCGAGGCCGGCCGATCTGATTGCTGGATATCGTTAAAGTTATTAGTTTTGCAAACTGAGACTATCGTAGGAGTATAAAGTTATTATTCGCAGACTGGTTGCTTGTTCTTGGACATAACTTTTTTTTTTCTTTTAAAAGTTTGTCAATTGATATTTCCTTTCTGCGATGTACGTTCTGTTATTCTGTTTCAAATCAGTTCAAGATAGTTTATTATAGTACAGATGAATAATGAGATGCAAATAATTGGTAAAATGACAAACAGTGAAATGGTAAAACTTGCGCAAGAAGTTGAAAGACGGAAGAATATTTTGTCAGAAGACGGGAAAATAAAGAGAAATTTAAATTGCAAATTATTAATACTGTAATACTTAATATATTAATAAGGTACGATAAATTCGCGAAAAATGATAAAATAATAAAAAAAGATTATAAAACTGGTGCGAGGTATTTTTAGACAACGACAAAATAACAAAAACTGCTGATGTTACAATCATAATTTTCGGAATTTACATCAAAATATTTATTTAGTTAGGCAATATTTTTCGAAAATTAAATTATTAATCTGTCATTTCGTTTCCACGTATTTTACTTTTTAACACTATCAATGAATCTGTATAAGATAAAATGATCGAGTCTTTGAAAAAGAAAACTAACTACCACATCGATATCGTAATTTAATTCAATTTTATAACGGATGTCTATACTCCTCGTCTCCCAATTATTGGATGCATCATCAAACATCCGCATTCTAGTTTCACGAAAAACATAAAAGATCGAGCGGAACTTGGAGGAAACTTGCTAATCGGCTCGGTTGTAAAAATCGACCGAGGAAAGAACGAAACGTAAAGAAAGGGGGACACTTAATGGAACGGATGGAAGGGACGATAAATTTGCTTAAACAGATATCGACGTAAGAAACGCGCAGTTTAATTAACCGTACTTTACCGCCGATTTAATAAAATTGCCGAAAGTATCAATTCGAGCCAAAGCGCGTCGTTCCCTTTTGCCAAATCTCGGTTGGCAAACCTCTGAAAATCGAAAAGCAAGGAGGAAGGATGCGTCACGGCGAAGTTTACCCGGGAGAGCACTGATAACACGATGATGTCTTTAGCCGAACTTTTGGCATCTGACAGCGATGCAATGATGCTTTGAAAATTGATAGCTGATTCCGGAATGCAGCCAAAATCACTTGCGTATTCAATCGATATCGCGGAATGCCGCGGTACGTCAGACCGGCCGGAGTGAAAATACCCATGACTCCGCGATTTCCAGAAGACCACGCGCCACTATCGGCAACTTTCTCTCGTTTGCCACCGGACAAATTGCGCGTGATACAATCAAGAATTTTCACGTTTGATTAGCTTTGATTATCGATTCGAAATTATCGAGACGATTTGTCTCTTCTAACGTAACAAATATTATTTTTATCTGGCTAACATTTATCTTAGCAACAACATTAATATAAAATTCTTTGACAATATCCAAGTGCCAAGGCAAAGTTAGTCTCGTTTATTACAGATAATGTTTCGTGACAAAAATTCTAATTGATTTCCCAATTTGTTAAATACCTCAGCTCGTCTTTTCTCTCCTCGTCTCTTTCAATTCCCGTGATTTATCGCCAATGAACAGGTAACGACAGCTTATCTGGCAATCTATCCTACAATACAATTCATCAGAACGATGATTAGCCTAACAGAAATCCGTGCGATCATCCTATCATTGTTTCCATCAATGCGCCCGTAATAAGACGCCATTTATAACCTTCGCAATTTTTTCCACCTTCTCGTACTTCGCCGTATAAATGCGCGCGCACACACACACACACACACATATATATATATATATATACCTATACAAAGAGCAGACAATGCACGTTCCAATAATTGAATTCTATTGTCAAGAAAAATAGAGGCCGACTCGGCGAGTAACGACTTGGTCGACTCAAAGAATCGTTTCTGATTCACGGCTAATGCCTTGGCAGCTCCGTACTATGTACTATACATACATACTTATGCAAGGGAAAGAGAGTGTGTATATCGTTCTCTGATCGCTAATCGTATTTACCGTCTTGCTCGTCCCTCCCCCTCGTCTCTTTCCAATTCCTTTGCTTTGCACGTTAGCAACGTACGTCTGTCACACACGCATGCCCCCTGTGGCAGCCAATCGCACGTTCGAAAGTTCACGTGCCACGCTTATCGCGCAATAACCGTACACATCGTCACGCAATACTCTCTGAATGTCCATTTCGCGATTAACCATTGTTAGAGCTCAGCATGGCGATATTTTGCGTGACAGAAGGACGATCGTAATGGGCGTGAGTAACGAAGCTCGAAGGATCGGGCGAGAAGCACATTTTCACATTCCGGTGGAGCACGGCGGCTCACGAAAGTATTCGGAGAACTCCCACGCATGCGCGCGCGTTGTTTAAAATATATATACATTTGAATATTCAATTTCAACACACTGTATTGGTAATGGACATTTGAAACCAAATTGAAAATGAATTTATTGCGAATATATTATATGTAAAATGTTCAGAAATTGGAGCACCGTTTGAATGAAATAGATTTCGTAGATTTTCTCGAGAGTATAAATTTTCTAGATATTTTTCTTGAGAATATAAGTTTCTGGGGATTTCTAAAATATATTTTAAATTTAATCAATTACAGTATCGAACTTTAAGTTACAATTTAAGTTTATTTATGTGATATGATGAAATGATGTATCATTATATTATTATTATAATAATATAGTAACGTAATATATATAGTGTACAATTTAGAGATATTTCAAATAGTTTATTTAGTTGAGGATCATTATTTCTTTTAAAACTCTGGCCTGCTCCAAATTTCTGAACGGGAGTGTATTTAATAAAAAAATTTATAACAGAGGATGATTAATCATCGTATGGATGTAACAAATATTTTAAAAAATCTGAATATTAAGTATTGAATATTAAGATTTATTTATCGTACAATTGATAATTGGTGATATCTGCGAAATATATACTTGTATGAAATATCTTGTAGTTTCTACATATATGCTGACCGATCTCACTACAATGTCAAAAAATTTTCAAAATGTTTTATACAACATAGTGTAAACATAATATCTATTCTACTGTTGGTGTTCGAATACTTTCGTATGTCACTGTGTATTCTAATCAGATGGAATTCATACATTTTATTTATAGGACGAAACGTTTAATTTTTGCAAAACATTTACGACAAAAATAGATTCTTGTGTCGTTCAAAACATTTTTTTAATAATGATGCTCAATAATATTCATCTTAATAATAATACTCGATAATATTCACCTTACTTTAGTGATTTTAAAATATCTACGGCAATAGAACATGGAAACAAAAAGTCAGAAATATTTAAAAAAAAAGGAAATTCTCAGACGAGATTCTCAGCTACGAATTCGAATAAAACGAACTAGAAACAGTCTGGGAAGACAGATTCAAAACAAGCAACGTTTACTGAATAAAAAGATGAAAAAGAAAAGGAAAGACTCTTTCTCCGTGCTCTTGTTCCGGGTTCGACTTGGCCGACGTTTCTCACCCAGCTAGCGACGTTTCTATACTATTCAGTATCATTCTTCTTTCTTGTAGTCTCGCCGATGTGTAGCAACCCCTGTTACCCGTGGTATCTCTCGGCGTGTCTTCTGCAGTTCCGCCACCCGTGGACAATGTCCGACGTTCGGATATCTTCCGTCTAATTGCTCTTCCTTCTTCCATTCTTCTATAGTCAGAAACTCCGGAAACGAATATCTCGGGATGACGTATGAACTTACTCCTGGATGTACACTGTATAGACGGTGGCAGGGAATGGTAAAGAAGGGTGAAAGAGGGAGAGAGGCAGAAAACGAGAGAAAAGAAGAGAAAAAAAGAAAGAAAAAGGGAGAAAAAAAGAAACAGAGAAGAAAGAGAGAGAGAAACACAGAGAAGAAGAGACAAGAGTGAGAAAAATGAAGGAAGAAAAAAAAGACAGAGAGGAAGAGAGAGAGGGAAAAAGTGGCAGAGAGAATCAAAGAGAGAGAAAGAGAGAAGCGAAGGGAAAGAGAGAGAGAGAGAGAGAGAGAGACAGGTCCTTTCTTTTCGATGAAAAGAAAGAATCTTATCTACTGCTGGTTATCGGTCGGGCATTCGACTCCGTGTGAGAACGAGGGGATGGCAGAAAAGGGGTTGGTTGCTGACGATGACCATCCTTCGTCGTACTCGAAAAGACGTGGACGGAGAATGAACTTCTGGACGGGGTTCCTATTGTGCAGTCCCGGGCGAGGATGTTAAAAGTGACCTAATCTCTCGATAAATTCGATGATTTTTCGTCGGTCCTTGCTGGCAGCCGGTGTCGTATTCGTCAATCCACGATCGAGCTCTCGTGAGACGCTCGAGCGACGAAAATTGATCGAATTTTGTTGGGGAACGTGCTTGGAATGGACAGCCCCGATAGCTGATATATACGTTTTAAAATAACTGGATATGTGATACGAGCATTGAAAGTGCTACGAGTATTTTCAATTTTCGTCTCTAAATGTCAGCGTGCTCCTCGTCTGGAGCGTTTCGTGCCTTGATATTTATTAATTCATTAATTTAATATTTATATTTATTGAACTTTATTTATGAACGAGAGAGTGACGTTGATTATGGGCAATGCTGTTTGGACGTCGCAAATATGATTGTCGTTCTGACAGGATAATAAATACATCTATAACGAGTTAATTAAAATAAAACTCGTGAAAATATTTGAACTGCATTTCAAATGATTTGAAATGCATTTTTTGTGCAATTCCATTAACAGTATAATCGCAAATCAATTTGAAAATACACGTGTCTATAGAAGATACACTTTCAAGCACTTTCGCGAGCGTCATATTTAGTCTGTGGTTAAAAAAATGAACATGAAACGATAATTTAACGATATTAAAAGTCGTAAAATGAGCAAACTTTCAAAACACTTCTCTATAATAATTGAACCTGCCTTTTTTAAATAAAATTTTTCACTCGTTATGATACGATATAGAGTTTATCAATAGCTTTTTACCTATTCCAATTTAAATTCAATTACGGAACAACTAATTGTAACAACTAACCGCAATGAAATTCGTAATTAAAATTGTCCTCATATAGATACTGAAAGTTATAACAACGCGATTCACCTCCGTTTCTTTCGATTGTCAGTAAAATTATCAGTGAAACATTATTTCGCCCTGCACAAACGAGGCTTTCGAATCGAATAAATGCGAGACAAATTCCTCCGGACGAGAAAATCATCAATTTATCTGTACGCGTAATTGAACATTTCACAAAACGCATTGTCCATTGCAAGAATTTATACCTACAGACCTGAATCCAGCCTCGTTCCTCGAGAAACAATAAAGTTTCCATTTCTTTGTGCAACGTTGTACTCATCGAACAATTCAAAGGTATACACAACGGAGAAAAAGAAATAACTGCCATAAAAGAAATCATTTTTCAGTCAGAGTTACCACTCAATTCTCACAAAGAATGCCATTTAAAATCTTTCAATACGATCTACGATACAGCATCCACCGTACACGAAGACTAACATATAATGCACAAAAGATTCCATACAGAATGAAATTACAAATAATAAGGTGATATACAGTGGGATATCCTGCAACGAACGAACGCCATAACGAACAGTTTTTCTCATTGAATCAAAACGCTTGCAACGAACGCGGAGAAACACAATCGACCATTGTGCTTTCTCCTTTCCCTATATAAATTTACACATGTGTGTATGTGTGTGATAAAATTTAAATACAATGAATACGTATTTTTTCTTGCTCCTATTTTGGATATTTCACGTTAGGGTTACATGGGTGGCAAGTATACATGCCTTACTGAGAATTGAACGTAGTAAAGGGGCACTAAAGAGTGGCTATATAAAAATATAATATATTTCGTATTATGATCGTGTCTTCAAATACGTATGCATTAGTGAGAGTCGACAGATACTTAATAAAAATGAAGTTCGTATAATGTTAGGGGTACCCCATAAGTAATGTCGTTTTTCGAGACTGCACAAAATTTTATTTTATTTGGAAGTTAATACAGTTTTAATTTACAATATAATTTAACAATAGGCACGCTAAATGGCAATATATTTAACTGGAATATAGATTATGTTGTAACAAGTTAAATTATTATCACTAGATGGCAATGTTTATTAAATTTGAAAAAAACAACATTACTTATAGATACCCCTAATATTTATGTAGCACGTTACTAATTGTAAGACTTAAATATAGCAACATGGTAGTATATTTATGGCATTCTAAACATGTGTGAAGATACATAGAAAGACAAAGGTACAGCAACAAATCTCGCAAGTACCATCAATGCACAACAGTGACAATAAGTATCCCGAAGAATTGTTACAAATCATTCGTTAGTCTTCGTTTAAACTCAGATTCGAAGTCCTTCGAAGAATTTAAAGATTCGAGATAGAAAAATAATTTCTGCGGCTAATGTGTTCGACTGGAAGAAAGAACGAAACGCGACACGCAAGGAATATTCCGATTTTTAAATTTTCCTCGACGCAGTACCATCTATGGAACAATGCATTGAAAGCAAACCTATTCGTTAATCAGCGTTCGTGAACTGTACTCCGAGCACCCTGCAGGCCAAGCATCCAAGACACAAGATCATCTTTATAATATCCCTAAAAACGGCGTGTTTATGTCCGGCCACGCGGCATAACCAACCCCTCTTCAGCAGCAGCCCGGCTACATAGACGACATTTACGAGGACGTGCCACCCTCGATCCCCCCACTCCTCTCGTTCCTTTGAATCCTGGGTGAATGCCAAATGGCAAACCTTAACCTCGCCCCGTAATTGAAGGACTCGATAAATAAAGGCTACGTCTGCGTTTCCAGTAATGCGATCCGCCTATTATCCACAAGCAGCAGTGCAGCACGAGAACAGCCTTTTGATTTTCACGTGGCGTAATAAATAAATAAACGCGGGCGACAAAGAGCAAGATAAAGCCGGCCGATAGGGGAGCGCGCACGCGGTTAACTCGGTCGTTATCGACAAAATGATAATATCACCGAGGGCAGGAGGGGTGTTTGTTCACATGCTCGATACACTTTGAACGCTCTCCAAACTGTATGAAATTCAAAGTAGCACCGGCGAGCGAATACGTACGTGTGTGTGTGTGCGCGCGCGCGCGCGCGTGTACACGTGAAACTACGATTTAACACGGAATCTCTAGATCCGCGGGTATAATCTAGATTCGGCGGGATTCACAATTATCGTGCTTATTCGTGCGCACGGTAAACTCACATAAATTAAACTGCAAGAGTCGCTGAGAGGCGGCTAGTTGCCGATTCATTTTCGTTAGAGCAACGACAATGAGGGGCCCCGTGTAACTGGCGGGGAGGGGAGGAAAAAGAAAGTGCCGATGGATTCGCTGTTCTGTGAATTTTGTGCATTCTCGTAACACGTGATGGTGACAGATACACGTGTGCATACGAAACACATATATTTTTCAGCACTTGTTATTTTTTTCGTCGTTTTTTTAAAAAAGAAGTAGTGTCACGCTACTGGCCAAAAATTTGTTCCTTGTAGAGGAAATATGTACAGCGACTTAACGAAAATATTCGATTTATTTAGCATGCAAGAATTTTTATATATTATGTGTGCTATATAAAGTAATTTGAAATTCATTGCACAATACTGCATAGGCTGAGATATGATTGATATACTCTACTTAGATACAAGATTAATGTTCAATTTTCAAGAAGCAAATAACTTGGTTTCATAAATTCATTCATCGTGAGAAAATGATGTAAGTAATAGTAAATTTTGGGATAAATTTAAAAGACAATGTTTATAATATCATCACTTTTCTATGCTTCTCATTTTATAGAGTTGATTAATATGCTTTTTGGTTCATATGATACGTATAAAAATTTTATTCTCATTTTTTCATGAAAATTTACCTCACACCCGTTTTTAGGTACATGTTAGCAATGTATAGAAGGAAATTATAAATTGATCACTTTAATCATTCTGATAGTTCTAATGAACTATAACATGGAATTGTTAAATATTAAAATCTAATTTATATTAAATTTAATTTCAACTTGAACGTAGATTACATTCTAATTCTAATAAAGTCTATTTTATCTGTTTTGATAGAATCACTGTAATACTATCCCAATAATAATCCTAATATTCCAATGTTCTACTTGAATATTTTATTCTAGTACCATCTAATATTATTCTATTTCAATAGAAAGTTCAACGAATGATAATTGACACTTGATTACATTATAGTAAGTGATGGTGCTCAGTATATAATAGGAAGAATATTTAATATCATTCTGTTCTAATAATAATAATAATTCCAATATTCCAATATTATCTAACATTACATTCTATTCTAATGAATCTTAATGAACGACAATTTCAATATTAACAAAAATAGATGTGACAGGAAAGAATGTGACACAAAAAGTGCACAAATTTATCATCATATAAAAGATAACGTTACAAATTTTCTAAGAAAGTATCGAACTTTTATCAATATTAAAAAAGAATAAGACCGACAGGAAAGAATATTACGAAATATATAAAAGCCAGAAAAAGCCAGTGTATAAATTATTTCCAAAGGACGAAAATTATTCAAAATTATAACGAAATTAACCTCTTCCTCGAAATGGTCATTTCTGTTCGTCTCTTCTGCCATCACAAACAGACTGAACATAAAAAGAGACGGGCACACGTTCTGGAATAACTGACGTTTCTCAAATTCACTGAACCATAAAATCATCAAGTGCAAAGGCAGTCGAACGAAATACAGAGAGCTAATCTGAGATTCGTCGGTTTGGTTGTATTTCAGGTTTTCTACCAAAGAATCGGCGACACATGCTATTGTGGCGGTACACAACACCGACATCAATGGTCAAACGGTGAAATGTAGCTGGGGCAAGGAGAGCGGGGATCCGAACAATGCTCAACAAACTGGACAGGTAAACGTTCGCTCTTTTATCGACCTCTCGTGGAAAGAGGGAGCAATAAAATTCGCGACAGAATTCTGGATAAAGTTTGAAACGTGCGCTTAAGATCAAATTTTAAACGGAGTTTCGAATCACTTCTTTCGTCGATCACCGGAATACGGCAACAGCATTGCGAGCAACTAAGCATGAAAAATAAAAGGATCTTATACGTTCTCTTTTCAAAGCGTGTATAAAAAAAGTAATAAAAGAACAGACTGTACTAGTGAAACAGGAATGATAACTGGGCATTTTGTTTCTAAATTATTGATTATCTTTTGTTGTCGAATGTTCTCTAAAATTTGAAACAATAACTTTTATAAAATTCGCACAGATAGCAAAGTGTTTTGACTTTCATCAAACGTCGCAATTCATAGTAATAAGTAATTAACGGAAATAAAAGTCTTAGATTGTTACATACACAGAAATTTGGAGCATGTTGGAGTTTTAATTTCAACTTCTGTTAAACGTGTTTAACATTTATATTGGGATCGCTGACGATCCAATTAAATAAAAACGAAAGTAAGTAACTACGAAAATGATATTTGATATTGTGATATAATTGATATTTACGAAGAGTAACGTAAAAAGATTGTGAAATATCGACGTGAATTTTGGAAGAATATCTTTGGGAAAGTTCATGCTCCAACTGTATTTTAATTTCGATGTTCGTGCCAAAGATCCTAGCAATTAATACTGAGTCCACTTTGAACGAGAACTGAGTTCAGTTTGAATTAGAAATGGAGATATCTTGGCAAATGCATTATCATGTAAGTCTGTTCAGTCGTATCGTATATGTGCCTTTGGTAAGCATTTTGTGTAATTGAAACCAAATAAGTGGAGGGCACGAGTTCAATGCAGAATCTTTTGTAAATTATCTTCTGATTTCTATCTTCGTTATCTGTACTAAATTACATAAAAGCAAAAGTAAGTGTATTCGTGACGATAATTATGGATCTTCGATTTTTAAAAAATAAATGAACGATTTATATTATATTGCATTTTATTATTATATGATATAATAATATATATAATATACATACAATAATATTTAATATATTATATTGTATTATATTTTATACATTATCACGAATCTATAAATGGTTCATCTAATTAACAATAATTGTCCAAAACCCACGAGAAACTGAAAACTTGGTTCAAACTAATTTAAAGATATCTCCTTTAAAGAAATTAAACATTCAACGCGTCAATACTTAACGAGAAACAATACAACAATGCCACAAGCAGCTTGAAAATAATTGATGCAAAAATGTTGACTACCGAGCATAACTATAATAAAAACCGTGGATGTAGCCCGACGAACGTGTCGACAACGAAAATCAAAATATCCAATTCCCCCCTCCAAAAATTCATCGTATCGACGCGAACGTACGTGGCGCCTCATTACCGAGAATAAATCGCGAAAAAAGAGGAAGTTCCAGAAGATATCGGAAAAAGGAAATAGTTACGGTATTCGATTGCCAGTTCCATCCGGTTCGGGGAGCTTTGCGTTCAGTGCATGGCCGACCGACCCGGCACGAGACCAATGAAAGAGTGAAAACGGAAGTAGGAACGGAGGACAGGGAATCGGGCAAGATTCCGGTCTATTCACGGGTCTTGCTCTAAAGTGTGTCTGTCGGGTCTCTTAGCAATTAGCGCCGGTAGGACGAGTAAGTACGTCCGATCTGGGAATGGTAGCCCAAGTACCGCCCTCTTCTCCCTTGTTCTCTCTACGTCACAGTACTTCCGTCCATCTATCCACTGTTACTCGGCCCGTGACATCGGTCTAATTGATCCCTATTCCCATAACGCGCTTCTCCCATGAGTACCGGGATATCGCATTACTACGTAGTACCTCGTCGTGCCCTCGCGGTGTCTCATACTCGACGCAGCTGGAGCTTCCTTTTCACGTTCCATCTCTTTCTTCACCTCTCGTGAAACCGGATTTTCTATTCGGGCGTCTCAGCGTCTCGGAGATTCTTCGATTAAGGGCCAAGCTAAGGTCCCTGTTTTTCTACATTTTCACGCGGTTTTCAAACGACCGGCACGCCTAGCACGAACGAGACGATTGAGAAATTTCCTTTCCCTTCTATATCTCTCTTCCTTAATAATCTGGCAATCTATAATCCATTTTTTCACAAAATTTGCCATCAGTTAAATCTAGGTCTTCAGTTAAGAACGACGTGTTTTTTCTACTGCTAGAAAGATTTTCAAACGAGTATACAGTATAAACAATAATCCACAGACACCGGATTAACTTTGAATCTCGTAAAAATTCGTTTTTCACAAAATTTGCTGTCAGTTAAATTGCCGCGAGTTAAAGAACGACGTGTTAAAGCACGTATGAGTTAACAGCACTTACGAGATGCTAGGAGAATTTTTAAACGAGCGTAAATTAGCATTTTTAACGGCAACGAGATCGTTATGCATAAAATCAAGACGATGCCCCTATTCCTTTTTATTTCATTGATCATCGTGCTCTTCCAGGCGTTATCGTCGGCGACGTACCCATACTACGCGGCGGCAGCAGCTGCCGCCGCGGCGGCGGCAGGCGTCGCGGGTGTCGGAGGAGTCGGTGGCGTCGGCGGTGCTGGCCAGCTAGGATATTGGTATCCGCCCCAATCTTATCCCACGACAGCGACGCAAATGCAAGCCGGTGGTTTCCTTCAAGGAATGCAAGGATATACTTATGGACAATTCGCCGGGTATCAACAGGCGCAATACATGGGGTAAGTTCCTTTACATTCTTAGCATCTAGCTGCTTTACCCTGCTACGGTTTTCGTTCTTACCGAAGTGGTGTGTCGTGGGATCACAGATAATTATATTTCATTATGTTACAAAAACTCGTGACATTTAATTTTTTTTTTGTGTTTTTAGATTACGGATTTTTATGTATTTGTAGAAAATTTTTGAATTTTTACAAAGTTGTATACGTGATATGTAAGAATATAAGTATCCGAAAACAATTTTTCTTTTTTCTTTCATTACGTTCTTAAAAATGTGAATTTGTATAAAAATCCTCAGTCTAGTGATAACGCGAAATGAAGTGAAAAATTTCAAAATTAAGAAACGTGAACGCATAATAGCATTGACAAGATCTCTTTTTGTGAAGCGGAAATCATATTTTTGTAAACACAATTGGATAAAAATTTATATTATTAGCATGTCGGATATCTTATATCACGTGCATGACGAAAAGCTTTTAAAATGTACTCATTCTTCGTAAAACCCATACCACCATATCGAGTATAATATAATTCGTTTATCCTTTCCCGTTTCGCCATTGATCTTAATCAATTAAGCGGAGTAGCTAATACCGGCAAACATAAACAAAGCTCAGTAGGTCAAGTCTGTTCTTGTAACATACTACGTTAAAACGTTGGCTGAACTTAATGCACGTCGCTAATGTTCACGACACAATAGTCTGTAAATGACCGATGAAAATTGCGCATTAGTATACATCGTTGAATCCGTCTCGAAGTATCCGACAAAAATACGATAAAATATTCTGCAGAAATTGCAGAAATGCAGTTTTAAAACAGAGTCCTTCAAAAATCATTAATTTTTGTAATAATGAAGATTAATAAGTAATTTCTTTCTGCAACAATAAGAACATTAATAAAATCACAAAATTTAAAATATTTTCAAATGATTATCCGTTAAATGATAACTAATAACGAGTATAAATTAGACAAGTATGAATTTTACAGGAGAAATTGTTTGATGAAAAAGGATAAATTATATTGCCTGCAAAAAATTTGATTTTACTCTGAAATGTTACTGTGCTTTTCACGTTGAGAAAAAAAACTATGCTTTTCATATCCGAAAAGTTAGAAACCTACACTTTGCATCTCCAGAAAACTGAATGGCCGTATTTTGCACATTCGGTCAATTAAAGAGTAATATTTCTCACATTCAGAAAACCAGAAAGCTATACTTTTCGCGTTCAGAGAACTAAAAGGCTGTACTTTTCATATTCAAAAAACGGGAGATTTGTATAGAAACCTAAAAAGCTATCTTGTTACATCGAGAAGATTAAAGAGCTGTACTTTTCACGTGTGGAAAATCAAAAACCAATACCTTTTTCCATATTCACGTTGCAAATTTTGATTTTTTATTACATGTGTTGTTAAACATACATTAACGCAACTGACAATTAATTTCCAAAATTTCCAAATAATTTATCATTCGATAGAAATTAGCTTTCGTATGCTATATATACGCGTGAGAAAGAAAAGAGACAAATGCTGTTCTCATCGATCTGGTGCAGAATTGTTACAGGTATTTATTGTCTTCCTTTTCGTGCACGTATACGCGTTTCTGTACAAAAGAACCAGGATCAATTCCAGCTAGATAGTTACTCGAAACTAGCCGGTTACTACACCGTCAGTTACTTGAAACGAAACTGTGCACCTTTGTTGACACGACTTAAATGACAGCAATTCCTTTGATTCCACAAAAGAAGAGTAGACAAACTTTAACAATGCGCCACTCGATTTTCTGTTTTAATTCTCCCAAACGTACAGACAGTAACTTTACACGCACACGCGCAACTCTTTTCGTTCGTTCTTCGACAAACTTAATATCATTCTGTGTAATTTCTCTCGCCCCTTTTCGTTCGTTCATTTTCATCAATTTATTATATACATTTAGAATGTTCACGTGTTTTCTAAAAACAGTCATAGAATTTTAAATACTTGAGAAAGAGACCTTAAATACTTGACAATACACCGATTTATTTGTTAGTTAAAGTTATACTGACTCTGAAAAGATGACACGGTTCACTAGAAAGCAAAATCGTGAAATGTATTATAGAATTACCCCATGGACGAAAATAATCAAAATAAATTTGATTCCCTGTTATTATAGGACGAGTGTTTAAAATTTATATGTACAAATGTACGAAATGTTTTCTGTTTAATTTTTAACGATCTAATTTTAACTAACAGGTTAATTAAAAACAAACACTTCGTTTTCTGTCTTAAATATTTGAAATTTAACGAATCCTGGAACCGAGACTTCTACGATTGACTGTACGTTATATACTCTATCATTAATAAACAAACAAATTTTTAAATTCAATATCTTGTCAACTGATTTCACATTGGAAATATTGACAATTAAATAATTTGACTATTGGCAATTTGATTTTGGGATTAAATATTATATTCCGTCAACCTCTGAAACGTTTAAAATATATTAACAACACTAGATTGTCTAATTGCAAACTAACATTAATCGCGTTAAATAAACCTTTAACTAATTTAATTTCTTGTTACTTTTAGAAAATAATCTAGTTAAGTTAACGTAAAAATTAAATTAATATTGTTCCTTGCAAACCATTGTAGTTTTCTCACACACTTAAGAAATTTATATCTATTTTCAAATCTATGAAATTATCAACTTTCTCAAGTGAAATAACAGACAGAAAATTAACAAAAATATATTTGTGCCTTTCTTGAATTATTAATTATACCATTTACAAGTTGTATCTATTAGAAAGTAATAGTACAAACGATGTCCAACGATTTCGACGTACATCTCATACAACAAATTGCTTTACCCAATGTAATATTGTATACCACATTCTGCTGGTACGAACGATTATATCAGGCGAAAGCTTCCGGCGCAATAAAACCGGTGAATAAATTTAATTGAAAATTTGACGACGTCGTAAAGCAGTAAATACCGCCAGCCTTTAAACTGTTCACCTGAAAATATGTATGTACAGGACAAAAGAGCGTGACTTTTAAGGATCACACAGTATAAAGGCCAGGGTAATTTCTGAGAATAGAATATCTTTCGACTAACTTTTACGATCTATGAAATGACGCCCTTAAAGTGGGTATCCGAACGCTTCTGGAGTATTCTCACGACTGTAAAGTAGAAATGGTACACGTTCGAAATAAACTAAAGCCCTCGATTGTGCGCATCGTACGCTGAAGGGTCGAGAGACCCTTTTTCATTTTACACCCCCTATGAGATTCGAACGACACACCGGGAAGCCAGGGAAACGCCAGGCATGCATTATTTTTAAGTATCGCCCGACGTTGAATTTATCCTTGGAAAGTTGATAGTTTGAATGAGTTTAAAGTGGATCGCGAAACGTAGATAGAAGGTATTTTGTTTCACTTGGAGCTACGCAGTGTTGCGAGAAAATCTTAAGCTCAGTTATCGAGGAAACATTTTTTGCTTTGATGAACTGATCTAGAGTAACATGTTCGATGTCATTTCAAACGTAGATCGCACGATAAGTAGATTTTTAATAATTTTTTATTTTAATGTCACAAGTTTGGATAAAATGCATAGGATGAATTTGAAATGAATCACAAAATACGGAGAGAGAGAAATTTCATATTTTATATTCTATACATTGTGCGAAAGTCTACACTTCTATTTCTATGAAACAAAAATATTTTGCTTTTACGAATCGATAGCAAGAATAGACATTCGACGTTATTTTCAACGAAGATCATGGGAAGAAAGCAAGACAAGTGGATTTTCGTTGATTTTAATTTTAATGACACACTGATTAAAAGGAAATATTTTAACATAAAGTACAGTAGCTATGGAAAATGTCTGTTAACTTTATTACAGCTGAGAAAGCTTTGTGAAACTAACTAAAGGCTGTTAATACGAATAATATTTGACTATTATAGGAAACGACATTTTTTAAATTATGAAAAAAACATATACTCAGCCCCAAAATTAAAGCTGTTGCTAAAATATTCTATGCTACTCCTACATTCTCTAAATAATTAATCTTTGGAGTAACTTTAAATTTAAGAATTACCGATATTTTGTCGAAGAACATTGACTGATTTGAAATATTATTCTTTGAATATTAAAAATTCTATCAAATAATTTTCCAGTAAATTTCTTTTATATTATTGACTATTCTTGGCTATTTCAAACTTTCTTCTCTTGTATGTATCTCTTGTATGTATTTTATACCATTTAATTCATTAAGGAATAAATAGCGCCGTGAAGCCAAGAAAATTCAAAAGAAATATTTTCTGAAAATTATAATTAACTCGAGAAACTCACACTGCCACAAATAATCTAAGACTTCGCCTTGTGTTTGAAAATATTTACTGATACACTGAATATGTTGTCTAACTTCGTATTATTTAATTAATTCCACCAATCAAATTTTAGATCACACCACATCAAATCAGTTCGCTCAAATTTACATATCCCTTACCGAATTTAACCGTATTCAAATTTCCATTTACGTCTAACTTGCGTCACATTTGCTATAGCAGGCAAATTTATTTAGTTGCACCATAAACGAAGTCATTTGCATTTCACGAAATAATTATGTATCATACGTGACGTAATCTGCATGTAGGGGCGCGTGCAGTGCATGATATATGTTTCACTTAAAATTATACTAGAACTATCTAAATCGTCGTGAATTTTTTATTTTTGACGTTATTAAAGATCTGATAAATATTACTGTGCTCCTATACGGTAGCTCACGAAAATATTCGAACGATTATCATATAATCTGTTTAAGAAACATTGTATTGCGATTTTATTAATGAAATTTGGAACCTACAAGATATTTAATTAGGAAATACATGATAATTTCTACATATTTCAAACCTGATTGATATAATCACGACAGTCGTGCCTCATTATAGTGTCAATGAAATTAGAAAATTATTAATAAGAAGAACACAATATTCATAAGAGGTGTTCAAACACTTTCGCGAGCAACTATATACACAAATTAAATATACATTTATTAAACGCAGATTCTGAAGAAGCATTTACATTCAGTTGCTATTATCAAAAGCTAAAGAATATTAATCGCGAGAACATTAATCCTTTTCCATCGATAAACGAGAAAAGAGACGTAAAACGTAACAATTCTATCGCCACAAGATGCTTAACCGATTGGATTGTTAAACGAGATAGCGAACGCCCTTTTAACACAAGACATCAAATCGAATTTGTGCATTTGCCGATCGCGCAATTTTTAGAGATTACGCGGCAGAAACGAACGTGGCCGGTTTCTGGCAAGCAGAATATCTTTCAGCGGTCTCACGACCCGTGAAACGGCGCCTTTAAGGTCCGTGCGCGAATGCTTTCCAAGTATTACCACGATTGTAAACCGGTAATGTAACAGATAACCTAAAGTTTTCAGTTGCGTGCATCGTGCGGGTCGAAAGGGTTTGAGATGTTTGTGTAGCGATACATACATTCGTGAATCTGGAACGTGCCATTTTATGTTTGAACCGATCAGCGCAGAAAATACAATAAAACGGCCTCGTTACGGCACCGCTAAGTGTTGCCGTAAAAAGAGTTACAACTCCTAAAAAAAGAAAACAAAAGAAATTCCTACAGGTGTTTGAATACTTTCGTGACTACATTACGATAATTGATATCTTTATTTCAAAAATAAAGTGGAAAAAGTCTTGATAATTGTAAGAAATTTACAATTGGGAATTCGCATAGTTCGTAATAAAATTACTAATAATTTCAAAGCTTTCAGAGTCTTTAGTTCCAAACGTTAGTACGACTTTAAAAACTCAGAATTTACTTGATATTTATGACATTTCTCTGTTTTTCAAATGAAATGAATCTTTAATACGCTTCAAAGTAACAATCATCCGTTTCAGTTGTTGAAAAATATCGGATACATTTAATTCGTTGGATAAATTTATCTCCACGATACTCGTCGTGTTCGTGTATAGCGTATAAATTATGTTAAAAATATCAGAGAGTAGGCGTGGACGTTGCATAACTCATAGCCATGAAAGATCTCGTGTCATAAGATAGGCACGTAGATGTAGAACAATATAAAACTGTCACTCTGCTACTAAACGTTACGTAACAATAATTTCGCATGATAAACTGCCAATAATAAACGTATATAATACGTCTATCCATCGGCTCTACCTTCGTTTCTTGTCGTATATAAATTATTGTTATTAACTAATGCAGGAATACACAAATACTATTGATAAATAAATACGTTGTATTACGTCGTGCTACAACTTCATTTAGAAAATTATAGTGAGTGAGATTTGTATCTTTTCATTCCTTCTTTCGTTTTTTTATATGCCATGCTTTAATTTAAAACGTACGATTACTCAACGAAACAATTTGAAATAATTTTTGCAGGCAACGCTAGATTTTCATCAAATAATTGTGTTAATTAATAACTCAAACGTCACTATATTTATACTGCTTATATACTAATGGGATATTTCAGTCTAGATTAGACTGAATATATTAATATTGATAGAACGTATAGATTAATAAAAACCTAATTAGAGTTACAAGCAACTCGAATCATAAATTTGAAATGTCTATTCATTTTCATTCAAATTTGTTAAATATTCGAAAAATGATAGTTTTTAGAAGAAACTTGCTTACTTAATTTTTCATCTTAGAGGCTAGATAGTTCAATATTTTAAATTTTATTGAGGAATTCCAAAGTCAATGTTTCATTGCCTAATAATCTTTTAAAAATAAACTTTATCGTGTTATAAAAATAAAATGTGATCACCATTTATCTATACACAATTCTTTCCTATCACCTAAATAAATACCCCGATACCAACATTAGCTTTCTCGAATGATGACTTGCGACTAAAGAAATTAAATTAAAACAGAGCTCCGTTTTATCTATTAAATATACTTAATGCTACTTGCATTTTTATACCGTTAAATTCCTCTACTTCTATAAATGTGTAAAAGTCCACGGTTTAATTATCAGAAATCCAGCGTAATGTATTATCGCGCGTTGTTGCACGTTCCGAATTGCAAAACTCGCGCCAATTTACAACCTTTCGAGCGGAGTTGTTTATTTGCCACGAAAATTACATGTATAAACTTGTGTAAATACAGAATGGGAATGGGTGTCCACGCTGCTGGCACGGCAGCAGGTTGGGGCCAGGGATTACCTGGGGGACCACAGTTACCGCCGCACCATGCCACGACGGTCACGGCACCCCCAGGGGTGCAAGCCGCACCCCCACCACCACCACCTCCGGCACAAATGATGGCCTACCCCATGCAACAATTCCAGGTAACCATTACTTTTCTCTGTCTTTTTCCTATCCGCGTGCATTTGTTGTGTTACATCTTGTGTATCCTTTATTCGAGTCTGTACCTGTGTACTGGTATCTTGCTTTACATATATATATATATATATATACTTGTGTGCGTGTGTGCGCGTATGTGTGCGCGCGCGTGTGTGTGTGTGTGTGTGTGTGTGTATTCTTGCATCAAGTATCGTCATTTTTGATCCATTCATTCAGGGAAACCTCATCGAAATGTATCATTGATAATTTACTTGGGAAAAAAGTTGAAAAAATTATTATTTAAAGGATTATTTACTTAAGTTGTTCAGATTTGATTATTTGTAAAGGCAATTTATATCGTTTCAAACAAGCTGAAAATAGCCGAGAATACGTTGTATCATACTGCTTGTATATTCGTGGAGATGATTACATTTAGATTTTCTGTCTCTTTAATCGATAAAGATTGCGAATGATTTGAAAAAGAAATTAATATTAATTGAAGTAAATTACTGCAAGCTTAAATAGTAGTAATGATATTAGATTATTATACGAGAAGGAATTGTTCGTGTTTCCTTTAATTGAACGACTCCTTCAATTGAATCGATGTTACTCCAAGCGAATGGATCAAATTATAATGACAATTTTACGAAATCTAGTCTTGGCTTCTGTATACAGTGTAAAATAACTTATCGAGATGATTGAACGATGTTGACTGCGAAAATTTGTGTTATGAGTGGCTTTTCAATTGTTGACTCCATTATCTCGATGAACGTGACTGATAAAATCTTGTTATGTTTTTCTTTTTTTTTATTCTGTCTGTTTGAAATTCCAATATTTCATGTATTATGTGATGAACGCCACTCCTTCCTGCTACATGAACGAATTTCACTTCATTTTTTCTTATCTTATTGTACATATATGCTGCTTCATCATCACGCTTAATTACAACCTCTTAAGTAATTAACCATTTGCGTAGTTCTCAAGATCATTTGCTCGAGTATCTTGTTGTAATTATGCTTCGTGGAATGTTGATTATTAGATAGTAATTTAATTTATAATTATTTCAACTGCATTAACACGTACAATCATCGTTACTCGTTCGTATTTGCTATTACAGTTCGGTGTAGGTTAGCCATTTCAAAATATTAAAAAGAAAAGTTTCTATTGCAATTACAGTTGTTAAGCATTTTAGTAAGTATATTATAATTTAACGATTCACCGATAGTACTTCCTTTTAAAAATTTAGCGCAGAAATTTTTTATTAAAAAATTTGTTTTCCTTTTTTTTCGAAAACACAGATAGTAACATAATTTTACATTAATGTATCACGTCATGTTTTCGATTATTATTATTTACTCGTTAGAGTTATTAACACTATTAATTATATTTTTGTAAGAGTAAAGATTTTTCTTACTCTGAACGTTAAATTATTTAATTATCTTGTTTAATTTAAATTTAATTTTAATTATCTTATTTAATTTTCTAATTTAATTTAAATTTATTATTTTTTACAGATGTATTTCGTAAGATATAGATCTAACGTCCCATCTGGAGTATACGTACAAAATCCGTAACGTAATTTTTGCCAATTTAAATTCAAATAAAAAATGATATTTAAATGAAGTAAATTAAGCATCAGAAAAGAATGTAAGTTAAGAGTAGTTTTACGTTTCTCTGATAAAAATTTGTAAATTTTGAGAGGCTGCGTATGAGCTTTTTGAAATGTTTAAATTAAGAAATCGTATAATGGAACTGTTCTATTTTAAACACTATTTAGTGATGTAAGAAATTTATACTGGTATTTTCTTTAATTTCAGTATGTATTTGAAGATGTAAGGGGGCCTAACAATACATATTCGAGATGAGGGAATACTAGTGAAAAAGAGTTATAAAGCCTATCAAGATCCTGCATAAGAATCTTTCTCCAGAGTAAATATTTTTGTATTCTTGTTATGAAGTTTACAAAATCTTTCATCGCAAGAAATATTTTTTTTTTTTTATTTCAATTTTACAACATGCAGTATGAAATTTTATCATTTTATCGCTCGAAAATTCCTTTTTGCTACATTGAATGTAAATTTTGATGAAATATCATAGAATGTTTCAAGTATCTTGACTAGTATGCAAACGCGTATGGTTTTTTTTAATTTATTAAAAAATGTTGTTCAGAAATGTTATGCATACTTTATGATAATGTAAATGAAGTGACACAAGAAAAATAGTACTTTTCAGTTACTTTAATTAAGTTTATTAAGTTTCGTTAATCATTATAATTATTACTTATTTAGTTGAGTTTAATTAAGTTTGATTATATAAATTTAAGTTGAAACATGTTAAACAATAAGTTAAATAAGTTACCAATTATTTTTAATCAATAAATTGTGTTTCTTATAAATTATCACTTAAATGCTTAACAAATTTTCACCACATTTTAAAATCAAAATTCGTATGAGTTATTTTCAGTAACTCGACAGTAAATTCTACTAATAAAGAATAAAATGCTTAACGCAAATTCTGTATATTACAGTATATACCTGTAAAGTGTGCCCAAGTATCATATCACGTTCACTATCATACCTTTTTTGCATGATGCTTAATGTGCACGAATATACTTGTTGGAGTATGAAAGGCTGAAGCATATACACGCTTGTTTGGCTTTGTTTACCTAAAATCGAGTATCTCGCTGAATCCTTTCAAATTGTCATGTGGAAACAAATGGAACAACATTGTATGTATTATATCTCAATTCTTTTAACGAAGCGTAAAAGACGCAAAACGACGATACGACACAGTGAAATACATAAAATACGACACGTGCAAATTATCTAACAACGAACAATTCATTCGCATTATTCCGCGTGCAAATTGTTAAAAGAAATGCATACGTCGTTGGAAAATTTTCAAAAGAAAATTCATAAAAGCGAGGATTATTAAACAAGAAAATTATTGAAAATAATTTTTCAAATTATTGCGAAATTGTTGTCCGAATTGTTCGTTGTTGAAGAGGAAGAGATACTCGAAACCATTCGAAGGATTATTTTTATTTACATATTTCGATTCGCAGGCACAGTGATCGCTACCACTATCATCGCACGGCCTGGCTTATCCTTACTTTCAAATATCACTTTGCATCAAGGAAACTGCATCTACGACCTGGCTCAACCTCGTATTCAACCAGAAAAGTGTCGCTGGAGAACGTATCTATAAAATGGGTATCATCGTTGCGTATGAAATTGCAACTGAATGGAAGAGGCGCAAGAGACAAAAGCGAAACAGCGAACGAAAGTACGTTTCGTTGTACCAATAGTAAACTATCCAAGTGTCGCTAATATTTCCATTGGAATTATCCTTCTGAAATCAGTTTCGCAAATAGCAAATCCGTGATCAGTCCATGAGAGAATGAAACATTTGTCGATCGAACACCAACAGTCTCAAGTAATCTGAAAACGTTCACACAACACTGATACATTCCTCTGAGCGTTCGTTGTCAATGAAAAGCCGAGCAACACCGTTCGTATTCAGGGCAATATAATCAATCGAATTGCTCACACTTTTGAACAACAATTGAAAGCAAATTGAGGTTGAGTCACGGTTAAAGGTAGATTCAGATCGACCAGTCTTCGTGTGTTGAAATGTGAAGGATATAGAATGTGAGAGATACAGAGAGAGACGAGAGTAAAATGATTCTTTCACAATTAAAAAAAAAAAAAAAAAAAAAAAAAAGAAAGAAAGAGTGAAATGGTGAGAGAGAGAGAGAGAGAGAGAGAGAAAATATGAGGAGAAGGAGAGAAAGTGTAGAATGCGCGGATGAAACGTGTGTGAAAGATAAGGGCCGGCTCTAGGAATTTTGTCATTTTTTCCACCCCCCCCCCCCCCCAAAAAAAAAGAAACTCTCGCGATGATGTTAAACGATTATACTTCGATGCGTATGATTATAAATTTCAAACAGTAGCGTTGGTTAACGAAAATTGTCCATACGTATATTTTGCAGAAAGAAGAAAAGTTATTGTAACATAGTAATCCCATAGATACTCGAGTTTACGATATGTATTGTATTATAAAAATAATTCTTTACGATTCACATTACAGTTCGAACCTTTGTGTTTCTTAACCTTTTGATCGTCACGAACTGCTTTCGAATAATATATTATCTGTAATATATATATAAAATTGAATAATATATTATTCCGTTCAGCTAAACGCTAGATGTCACTCGAAATGATTCATTACTTCGGATAATCGTTCATTTTCCTTTCATTGCAAATAAAATGTACCCAAGCCTGCTTTCTCTAACAATAAGTTGCTCACTTCGCGATCCTCGCGGATTAAGAAACACGGGTTTTACACCACGAATTTCATCGCCTTCGTGCAAATGCACGTGTCGCACGGTAGAGCTGGCCCCGCGAGAGACAGCGAGTCACGTGAAAACGTAGAGTGAAAGAGGGAACGTTGTCGAGAATATTTCTATTATTTTCTTGAAATTCGGACCAAGACTTAACCAGCGTTTGTGTGTTCAAATGGTAAAGTGTGTTCTTGGTTGCGGTCCAGCTAGCGGATGAGGACTGGCTGACGCCTAGCCTTCTAGTGTGATGGTAAGCAAGTACACCCCACCAACAGGAACAACTTCTACAGCAACAACAGTTACCACCACCACCACCACCACCACCATTATCACCACTACCACAACAACCAACAACAACAACAACAACAACAACAAAATTTCCGTCACCATCGACGCCACCGCGACAGCAAAAGCAACAAAGATCATGCCGCCTCCGGCTTGATGAAAGCATAAAGCAGAGGGCAGAAATTGCCGAACACGTAAATAGTTAACGATCGCTTTAGTGAACAGAGCAGAAGGGGAAAGTGATGACGACGAAAAGAGAATGACGGGGGAAAGAGAAAAAGAAAAATATGAAAAAAAGAAAAAAAAAAGGATCGGGGGATGAATTCTTACCTATATTGTATATATATATATATATAATAAATAATATAATATATATTATATATATATATATATATATATAAAACGAGCGTTTCTTAAAAGCAAACGAAAAAGAGAAATGAGAGAAAAATAAAGAAAAAAGACAAAAAAAAAATATATTGAGAAGAAGACGACGGAACAAAAAAAAGAGAAAGAGAATATATAATGACCTCACAGGTTCCCCGAGAAATTTTCACGTCCAGTATATTAACCGGCAATGTTTACGGGAGAAAGAAAACTAAACTGGTCATGCACCGTCAACTAAATCGGAGGTATCCTCTCGTCCAGTCTGTAGGGTAATGTAGTGTCTCTCTCGGCTTGAATTAATAGATAGCGTTGCCGTCACGGTAGTGTCAAAAGCTTCAGCGAAACACGAATTCCGGGATACGCGGACCACCATGTGATCATCAGAGACAGTTTGTAGCGTTAACAGCCAATATTTTGTGTGTTGCATCGTCCACAAAGGACTGATTACAGAAGAGACGAACGAGTTGACGCACGTTGAACAACCTCGTGATTTGCACTTTCCGCCATTTAATCGGCGCTAAACTCCTTTATCTCCAGAGAGTGAGAGAGAGAGAGAGAATGAGAGAGAGAGAAAGAGAGAGAAAAGCGACAGGACGCCGCCAGTTATCGACCCGTAACCCGGATTCATTATTTTTGTAGTTTGGGCTTAACAGTGAAAATTAATAAGTCGATGAGAAACTGTGTGAGACGAATGTAAAACTGTAAACGCGCGTTACTCGGCGCGGCGAACCAGCGACCGGCATGTAAGTAATCGCGTGGTGTATAAAAATGATAAGTATAAAAAGAGAAATCGATAAAAAAAAAAAAAAAAAACACGTGCACGCACTCGTGATGATTATATAAAGTAAATTTAACAAAACAAAACCAAAAAAAAAAAAAGAAGAAGAAAGAGAGAAAGAAAAAAAAGAAGGAAGGAGGGAAGAAAAAGAAGAAGGATGGTTATTATAAACGAAATTCAACAATTAGCTAGTTAGGTAGGTATGTTATAATAAAAAGGTTACTCGAGGGACGATTCGAAATTCGGCGGCAGGGCGGACCTACGGAGATCCAACGATTCCGCGTTCCTGAGACACCGTTTGATAAAAAAAAAAAAAAAAAAAGAAAAGGAGACGTACAACCCGCTCGACTATCGTGAACCACGGAACTGAAAGATCCACGTGTCTTAATCCATTTCTCCGCCACACTGCGAGGACTTCTTACCTTCGGTTATTATATTTATTATCAGACTCGAGGCCAAAAAGACAAATCACGCGCGAAGTCTTCGCAGAGAAACAGTCGAAGAGCCGTTTTTATTGCTCGAACTTGATCCTTTTTGACGCGGCACTTAGACAGTTGGATATTTTTATAAAAAGATCAGCCGTATGCGCCGAGAGGTGTCGACCGATCACCGTTACGGCGCGCCGATCTCGCGCGTCGAGATAAAAAAAAAAAACATTATAATTGTAATTGTAAACGACAAAACCAAAAAAAAAGAAAAAAAGAAAAAAGAGAAATACGAAAGAGTACGAAAAAAAAAAAAAACAAAAAGAAAACGCGGATGGGACGAGGCGTCGTTCAGCGATCGATCGACTCCGATCAATCGTATCGGGTCTACCGTGGTTTTTAACATATACCTTAGATTTTTATATAAATACGAGTACCATAGAGCCAAAAGGGGAAAGAAATCTCGACTTTAAGACGCTTAAGCAATAAATCATTAAGCTTAGGAAAGCGAAGGAACAAATCGTTTATCCCCGCGTCTCTCTCTCTGCTGTGACTCGCTCTCAGCTGTTCTCAGCTCGTGAGCCACGAATTCGTGAAACAACGAACGGGTGTATAGATCGGAGATGAGGGACACGACGTGAGTTTTAAGAAATCGACGAGATTAAAACGTAGAGAAAAGAAAGGGAGAACCAAAAAAGAGAAAGAAAAGAACGGAACGAATCGATAACACGGTCTGTCCGACGTCCCGAATTTCGACTTGGCCAATCTAACGAAGCAAAACGATATAACAAAAAGAAGAAAAAAAGAAACGAAATCGAAACAAGCGTAAGTAACAAATTGTAAAATTATGCATGGATACGCTCGCGCAAAGCGTACAAACGAGAGAATGTTAGAGAGAGAGAGAGAGAGAGAGAGAGAGAGAGAATACGAGAGTGAATGAGCCGAGAGTCTGCGAGTAATAAAATGAGAAATTATACCACAAGCGAGAGACGAGAGAAGAAGAAGAACAGAAAGAAGAAGAAGGAGAAAAAAAAAATAAAAGATTAAACAATTCGTAGATAGACACATTGCACAAACAGCACGAAAGTTAGATTAGAGGTCCGTCGAGTTCCTTCCTCGCGAGCGCGTATCCTGTCCACCGATTAAATCTTTCAAAGGTTGTGTCTCTCTCTGTGTAATTCCGTCGTATCGGAAAAACAAAATCCCTCAGCCTTTTAAAACCGTTCGCTGTGTACGTGTGTGTATGTGTCTGTGTGTACACAGCGGCGGGCACAAAAAGAAACGAGAGAGGACGAGATCGTTAGAGAACGGGTTAGGGATTAAGAAAAAATGAACGCGAAGATCGACGACGGTTTAACAAGTATAACGAGCACGAAGTAATCCCATCTGATTTCCCTATCTATGATCCCTCCGACCCCTCCCCTACCCCTCCCCCGCCCCGCTTCAGAGCTTCGTAACCTGTCTATTCTTACTACTGTGCTTCGTCTCTTTCGGTTTTAAGCACGATCCGATGCCTCGCGTCCGTAGCACTTCCTCTGTTTCGTCCGGATCGACCCTTTGATAGTCGTCCACTCTCTCTTCTCCGCGCTCCCCCCCTCCCTCCGCCCACCGCCGGGTGTTTGCACGGTGTTTTTCAATAATGAAACTGTCCCGTCGCACGTGAGCACGCCTGTCGACCAACACGTGACGAGAGCCACGGGTTTCGTTTATGACACTCGACGAAACTCGTGGAATTTGGACGAGCGGAATCGAGTAACGGAAGGAAGGAAGGAAGGAAGGAGTAGTGACGAAGAGGAGGAGGAGGAGGAGGAGGAGAGAAAAAAAAAGAGACGATAACGGGGATGAGCAAGGATGAAAAGCAAACGGGCAAAAGAGAGAGAGAGAGGGGGGGAAATAAAGATAAAGAGAGATGGACGACTTTGTTATTAATCAAAAGATAGACGGATCGTGCTTTAAACGAATCAAAAGCGTTCGACGTTTTCGAATCAAAAGAAAAAAAAAAAAAAGAAAGAAAAAAGAAGAAGAAAAAGAAGGGGGGAGGTAGAGGGGAAGGGGAGAAAAGAGAAAGAAACGCGATGATCAAAGAACGATACAGGGACGTTTGCGAGACGTTGAAGTTGAACAGAACGCGAGAGCATCGAAATACGAGAGAATGACGAAATCAAACCCGCTTGGGACAACGTAGCATTTAGGAATTATCAGTAAATTTACTAATTTCACCGAACGATTCGATACGTAGTACGTGAATATGGATATAAAAGGTGTGCCTTCAGTCCATCTCGCGGACCACAAATATTTCGTGCCATTAATTCCTCGTAAACTAAATAATTGTTCTATTCGGCGAGTGAAAACGAGCAAACGTTTCTTATGCCTGAAACATAAAACGTAAGTAATCTTAAATCTGACAAACTACGCGTAATTCGATAATCTCTTAGTGTCTTCCCAGTACGAAAAGCAGTCTCGACAGAACTTCCCCCAAGTTGTAACGTAGCAAAAATATCTGTTCGTTGGAATTTGATTGCGATTCGATTCGAATTTTATTACCGAAGCCAGGGATCGAACGAAACTTAGTTAAGATTCAATTCAAGTGCAATATTTAATTATGAAATAACTGTAATTTTTTAATAACTGTTATCTTTTCTGTTTCAAGAAAACTGTTATAACAATACAGCGTGTCCGCTGAAACTTTTATTCCGTGCTTTTTTCGCAGAAATTTATTTCTACATGGAGGAGAAAAATTCCAGTCCAACAGGAACGTTTATTCTGCTCTAAAAAAAAAGATAAAAAAAATAAAAAAATTTGGACAAGCATATTTTCTACGATATATGTACCAATAACGGTATATGTAGGTTTGAAGTCGAAGCATGAATCGTTCGATGAAATTTAATTTCCAACCATAAAAATATTCTGTAATATATGGAATGCCCGATTCTGTCGTATCTTCAGCTTTTTATTCGATAAATGGAAATGTTTATTACAACTTCCTTTCCCTCAACAAGTTCGCTCCTCATTTGTTTTACATATGTTGCTAATGTTGCTTTTGATTACTAACTTTACAAACGTCTAAACCATTTTCTCAACGAGAAAACGTTTGCGAATTAATCAAAATACCAATTTTCTATAAAAAATATAACAATAATTAAATGAAATAAGAAAAATTTATATTATATTAAGAAAATTGCAATTAAATTAATCGATATTATGAAGTAACGAATTAATTTAAAACAAAAATGTCTAGATTCTTATTTTGTTATATATTTTGTTATATATGTGTTTATTTAAAATTAACCATTGAAATTTCGTAACATGGTACGAGAAAGAATTTGAGAAGTAATTGAGCTTTTTCTAAAACTAACAAATTGTTGGTTAAATAAAATTTGTTTTTCCTTCTATATCTATTTCAATATGTTAAGCAATGCAAATTTTACATTCCACTTTTATATTCCACCCTAAAATATCTGTTCGAAAATACATGATCTTTACTACAACTTATACTAATAAGACAAATACAAACTGTTAAAACTGCACCGTTGCGACAAAGTTAAAGTACGAAGTTAACTTGAAACAGGAAAAAAAGTCATTTAAAAGTTCAATAAATAACTTTCGTTTCAAAAAGTTAACGGTCTCATTCGATCCCTGATTGAAAACTGTTTTTATTTGACCAAATTAATTGAATAAATTAATTTGACTCGTCGACCTGTTTATTGACATTTTGTTTCTCAAACGACGCATCTTTCGTCAGTCGAAATTGTTAATATACTCTTACGTTAGAATACACGAGTTATTCTGAAATTGACGATTCACACCAACGTTGATTAGCGCAATATTTTCATTCGAATAAGTTGATCCGTTAAGTCGACACGTTAAGACGAAAACTATAGAAATGAATCAAAAAAATTTGTACAATGGAGAGATTTTTATCGTGTACTTAAAACATAAGGATTGTGGCCCAAGATTTAAAAACCAACACCAAACATATTTCACTCTATGCCTGTCAATTGTTTTATAATTGATAAACACGAGAGACGTAAGAGTCGTTTGTAAAAAAAAAAAAGAAATGAAAGAAAAAAAAAAAGAAGGAAATTACACGAAAATACAACGAAGCGAACACATGAAAAAATTCGAGCAAATACGTCGACGTGAATGATTGGCTAACTGAAAAAAATAAATAAAAGAAAGAAGAACGGCAACGAGTTCTGTTTCTCGACACACAGACAAACGTAATATGAAATATGCAGCCTAAAGGACACGGTACCGATCGCGAGGAAGAAACGAAAGAGTTATAAATAAATATATACATACATATAAATATAAAAAATTATATATTATATATAAATAAATAAATAAATAAATGAATGAATAAATAAATAAACAAATACCAAAACGTGCAGCGACGACGAAAGCTGTTATTTTCAATCGTCGTGAGTGAAATGAGAAGCGCTGTGCGTGAGATGAAGACAAAAAAATGAAAAAGAAAAAAAAAACAAGGAGGAGATAGATTTTAAGAGACGACGTAAGAACATAAGTGAAAAAACAAAATATCGTGTACATTATTAGTTAGGCGAAAACGAAACAAGAAAAAAAAAAGTAATAAAAAATATAGGTTATTTTTCTGAAAAGTGGAACGAGCGAGAGACAAAAAATAAAATAAAGAGGGAAGAAAAAAAAAAGGGCGACGGATAAAATGGCGGATAAGAGTTAGAATGTACGACGTAGTAGAATCGTAGCGTGAATTTAAGGGGCAGCGCGAGGCGTCGTATTGAAAGAAAGTCGATTAAAGGGGGGCTAGAAGAGGAGGAGGGGGGGCGGAGGGATGAAGGAGAAAATCAAATCATACGTCTGGTACACTCTACTCTTACGTCCTTCGGCCGTATAATCACTCCCCTTGCCAGAAAGTTCACTTCTCGACTCGATTCCACTTTCAACGGGAAGAAAGAGAGTGGTCCCCCACTCTTTTAAAGAATCAGCGGGGATCCTCGTCCTGTAAAAAGTATTTGAAGAATGGCGCCTTGAGCATTAAGGCGTGTATAGAACTTACCGATAGTCTCGAGTACGTTGTCTAGGTAATAAAGCGAGTGAAGCTAGCCAAGTAAAGAAAGAGAGAGAGAGAGAGAGAGAGAATGAGAGAAAGAGAGAAAACAAAAAAGATACACGGCGCAGTATCAAAGGGGAAACCAAAAGATGTAGTATAAAGTGATAAGTAGATAATTAATGTAATTTAATTAGTAGAAGATACCACGGGGTTTTGGAAAGTAACGAACACGAAGCGAGAGTGGAATCGAGGAAAACAAAAACCGTGTAAAGAAATTTAGGCAAACAAAGGGTGAGAATGATGCGAACAAAATAGCATAAGAGGATGAGAGCAAGAGAGAATGAGAGAGAGAGAGAGAGAATGCGCGCAAGAGTGATACGTCTATACGAATAGGAAAGAAAATGGTAAAATCCATTTATGGTACCTAAATCATGTGCGTAATCGCGCCCCAAAGAAAAAAAAAGAAAAAAAAAGTGGAATACAAAATAACACTGACACTCGTACACGTAAAACGCATGCACGCACAAAGACACGTAACACGTATGTAAATACACACGTACAAACCAGAAACCACACTCTCTACACGACGGCGTACGTATAGAGAACGTAGCGGCGAGAAACTTAACAACAAACTCTAGGCTTAGTAATCTAGTCTAGCTTGACGATCGCTAAGTTAACAAGTAAGAGGAATAAAAAAAAGAAAAACGTTCACGAAAAGAAAAAAAAATTGAATAGCGCAATAACTATATCCGCAGATCACATCGAGCACCGTTACACGACATATATGGATACACGTACGTACATACACACATACATACATACATACATCATACATACGTACATACGTACATACATGCATGCATACAACGTACCCGCAAGCTACACGTAAACGTATAAAACACGAGAAAAGAAAGGCATAGAACACGGAAACAAAGATATTATAGGAAACACAAGCTGCGGCTGCTGCCTCCATCCTTCGTCCGTGCTTTCGAGACGCAACGCTAGAATTTCTATAGTCCTGTAACGCGCCCGATATTTCGCAATTCTCGCCGTTTCAAGAATTTTCGCCGCGTCGTGTCGTTTAAGCTTCAGCAAGCTGGCATACCAGCCACCCTAGCCGTTATCGAATCACGACATTCTCGCGTTACCACGACCCAGTTCCTTCTCTTCTCTTCTCTTCTCTTTTTTTTCCTCCCTCCCCCATCCCCCCCGCCCCTTCTTTCCCCCTCTCCCCTTTCCTCTTGCCAACCTATTCTTCTTTCACACTTACTTACGGCATCTTCGACTTTCTTTCATTACTACGTATCACGTCTTTGTGACATCCTTTTGTCCCGGTGTCCTTTTCTTCTTCGTTTTGTCTTCTGGCTCCCTTACGTCCTTCTGTGCCGAACAACCGAATCGCTCTACAAATGACTTTTCCACACCAGAAGGATTCTTCTCGCGCGGAGATTTACCAAATATGATAGCCGACAATCATACGAAGAAACATACAACTTAGAGACTTGTACGTGTTCCTTTCATCGAGGATTATATAAGCGAAAATAATTAACCAAGTTCCGGTATGCTTTTACGCGAACGTCGTGTACGTACGAACAATGGTTAGAGAGGATTATCGGCATCGGCGGCGAAGGAAAATTGGAAAAATTGGCCATCGAATCGGTTTCGTTAACATTCTCCATACATGTAGTCAGTCGCAAAAGTCTTACGTACGTCTTGCAAGTTTCAAATACACTCGAAGAGACATAAAGATGTTTGACATTTCACAGATCATCGACTGATGATGTCGGTTCGAGAAAATGAAGATGTTTCTTACATTTGGGTGAATAAATTGGCAGCAAAAATCATAAAGTTTGCTGTACCACTGAAATTTATTACCATAAGTATAAAGTGTACGAAATTATTGTCATTATTATAATCAGACCAAGTTTTACTTGCTTCATCGCACCATATAGAGACAACAATTGTATAGAAACTCCTCTAAATTCGCGTTGTAATTTTGTAATTTATTTACACGTTCTTTCAAACGAGTGTGAGAAACATCGACTTTCAAACGTTTCGGAGATGCTCCAATCTTAGTCGACAGATTCGTCAAAATGTTCCAACTTCTTCTGCTGTTTTTCAAATGTTTGAAATTTGACAGACACGCGTAGACTTCAGCGACTAACTGTGCGTATACTTTACACCTCACGCTTTTAAACAAATATACAACGAAACACTGTTTCAATGCGTCGGAAGCGTTACATGCGCATAAAGCACGTATAAAACATATCACTGCAAGTTGTTTAGCAAAAGTCCGTGAAATCTTCGTTAGAAATCGTAGAGGAGAAGCAGCAAATGTAACGTTGTAAACAGTGGCGGTATTTGCGGTAGTGGCCGCTTAAAAGCGGCTTTTGTTCTTGGAGGGAGGGGGAGAGGTGAAAACGACAAACGAGATCGATAGAAGTTTGTACGGCTAGAGTTAGAAAATTTCATCAAAACGGTTATTAAGCGTCTCTCGATTGTTTCGTAGACACATTCACATACACTCTGAAATTGAAATTGGTTGCGTTACGTATGAAATTGCGTTCGTTGTCCCGTTATGCTTGTTACGAATAGGGTAATTTTCGTTTTTGAAATTAACAAATTAACGTTTTCCGTTGATAGCGCGAATATCATTTCGCGTGGACCGTTTATCCGTTTTAGCGCAATTTGTCGACCGTTCCTTCGACCATGCGCAGGCAAACGCGCTGCGTGTACCTATCTTACCGTCCTATAAAAATAACATTGTTTAAGAGTAGTCACATTTGTTTAAAAATGTTACTCTGAGATTGACACGCGCGCCAAATGAGATCGCGTTACGCGCGTACACGTTAACTGAAACGACGATGTAACGTTGTACATATTTAGCATAACGTAGCAAGAATCTAGACAAGAATACAACGTAGAGAACGATATAGTTAACTACCGATACCGATTTAGATTGTCGTACGTTTTAGGCACAGCCATTGCTGATCCCACGTAGCAACCCCGCAGCGGAGTATACTTGTCTGTCCTTCCTGTACAAAGGAGATTTTCTGTTTGTACGAATGGAAAGAGCAAATGAAATTGACGAACGAAATTGTGTACCTAACCGTTTGCGCTTGTTTAATGTTGTACAAATAACGTCGCATCGGATCCCGAAACATCGTGAGGAGAGCATAGATGGTTACGTTGGTGAGATCGAAAACTTGGAAAAACTGTGACAATTGTCAACCGTGAGACGCAAGGCGTGTTAGACGAGGAGGTGAGAAACGTAACGATCTTGAAAGTGGAAAGCGTGTAAGCGTAAGGAATCCTGCTTTTGTCGTCGATAGCTCGGCTCCCTTTTCGTTCGAGTTTACAGTAGCGAAGAAAGCGTAGAACGGTGTATAAACGCAACGAGAATAATTCGAGTGTTTAAAAAGCAAAAAGAGAACAAAAAAAAAAAAAGAAAGAAAGAAAAAAAGAAAAATATGAACGGCGTGCGCACACACGGGTTTCTTTGTCCACGGGGAAAACCGTAAAAACGTCAAACGCCGGCAATATCCAAGTCTCGATATTTCGAAGTGTTATCCGCTTGAATTCGACCATCAACTATAACGTCATCTTGTCGATCGGAAACTGGCATAAGGGTAGGAAGGCAGCAGTCAAGCCACTCGAGAATACCGATGCAGAGTCGACCGTGAAAAAAAAAAAAAGAAAGAAAAAAGAAAAAAAAACAGTTTTAGCGTTCAACACAAGAAACGTTTAACAGAAAATTCGTAAGGGATGATGCACACAGCGAAAGAAAGCAAAAGTAGGAGCCGTAAGCGTAGTCACCGAGCATACCTTAAAGTAACATATGTATATGATCATATAAATATATATATTACAAAAAAAAAAGACTACAAAAAACCAACACGCGCATCTATATATGTGTATACATACATACGTCTATATGTATATGTATATATACACACACGTATAATACAAAAAAAAAAAAAAACAAAATATGTATATTATATATACATACCAGATATAAATGTGTAAGAAGATAATGTTAGCCGACAACTAGAGATTATATCGAGTATAAGCTTAGAGACGAGAACAAGAGGAACGAGCGAGCGAAGTGGAGTCGCGTCACCTGTTTAAACGCGCGCTCCGCGACATACTGTGTTAAATACCCTTAGTCGTAAGAGAAACTTCAAAAAGAGAGAGAGAGAGAGAGAGAGAGAGAGAGATCCATTGAAAACCGTAATCTCGCGAAAGAAACAAAGAGACGAGAGAAAATGTTGTGGCTAGCCTGCCGGACCCCCTGAGCCCCTCAAAATATGAATAAATACGTTTGTTGCATTGAATGAAAGGGACGCGGCGACTATGACTAAGGGAGCGAAAGGAAATGAAAAAAAGAGAGAAAGAGAGAGAGAGATCGATCAAGCGCATGGAGAAAGAAAATACGTGTATGCATCGGTTAGCAAGTGAGCGAATGAATGAACGAGAGCGAAAGAGACAGAAATAGAGAGAAAACGCGCGTGCGTATGTATGTATGTGTGTATGTGTGTATGTGTGTGTATGAGAGAAAGAGAGAAAATGAACGAAAGAAATTCACGCGCCTCGACGGGAAAAGAAAAGAGGAGAAATTCTTTGAGAGAGATAAAAGTTTAATAAATAAACGATAATTACGATCACGTCCGATTCATACAGAGATTACGACGTTCCTTCATTGTTTCGTAGTTTTTCGTACGATCCGACGTGCGCGTCACGGGGTCCATTATTGTATCGTATAAACACCCCTTCCCGCTCCCAACCCAGACTACCCCCGGCGCGGTATGCGGCATATCACTTACGACCGTACGCTAAGGAGTAAGGTGCCTTTTTTTCACTTTCATCGTGTGTATGTATTTCGGGGTTAAACGCGAAACCAAAGAAACCAAAAAACAAAAAAAAAAAAAAGAAACAAAAAAGTAAAAAAAAAGAAGAAGAAGAAGAAGAAGAAGAAAACGTGAGAAAACGAGACGGGGGGAGGGAGGGGGACGTCTAACGGGGAGATTTTACGTATCGCGTAAAGATTTTACGTAGAAAAAAGCTCGAGGGAAGAGGCCGGTGTGTGACGTCCATCCATCGTGCGTCGTCCGACATTACTTTCGCGTCGCGAAACATCCCTTTCCAAAACTCCGATGCGTAGCGTTGAACGAGCATGAACGAGCCGAGAATGATGTAACCGAGGATTATTCGAGATGCATGACCGCGATTCGGTGAACGGCCCGCGGGGTCCCATGGCAGCCTCGTTGCATACACTTTAAGCTTAAGAAACGCGCAGTCGCTGGACACACCGCTCACAAGGAGCAACAGCCGGGCAAAACCTTGTATAATGTAACTTACACGTAATTTGTAAACGACGCGACAGAGATGATACGCGATATAATGTATCAGGTGCGCGTGCGCGCATACAGGCCAATATACACACGTACACATATACACATACACGCAATACACATATATGTACACGCGTATGCTTGTGAAACAGCGAGATACACACGGTCACACGTGAAACAGATAGGCATAGATAGAGAACGGACGATTACAAACGTACACTTGACACACGCGAATCACAAGATGACATTTACCTAAGAGAAAAGGAAGGGGGGAGGGGGGGAAGAAATAGATGCACACGTGCACATAGAGGGAAATAATGGAAAAAGAAGGGGACAGATACCTCCAAAAGACAATTTTCACAGGATATAACAATGGAAATGCGAGACGCCCTGGGACGTGCGTGAAAGAGAAAAAAAAAAAAACGTGTATGATATTATGTATACATAATATAGCATATAAAGTATATTATAAATAATGAATATAAATAAAAAATATATATATAAATACTATGAAGAAGTAAACAAAGTATAAATATGAAGGAAGTATATAAACGAGAATATAGGATAAAACACGCTTAGGCTTAAGAGTATAAGATATTATTATGATGATATATGGTTGGTTTATAATGTAAAATATATTATAGAAAATGTATACCGCTATTTTCATTTCCAGTCTATCCTCTCCCGAAACATCAACTTTCGTAGAAATTTTTTTAAATTCAACTCTCAAATGACATCGTTGGGTTACAAGATTCTAGTGATTACAAAGATATTTTAATTTCTTCCCAATTAATAGAAATTAATAGTCAAATTAAAACAAACAAAAGATTCCAAAATTAAGTAAGGTACGATCTAAATCATTATGATTCGTGATGGCCAATGACACTAGATTTATTTTTATGATGATTATTTCACAGTACAACAGTAATTTTAATAATCAGTTGTGGTTTTCCATACTGACCTAATCGTAAAGTAAAATTTCAAATTAATTACATATATTTATACGTTTGTTTGATTCTTCGCGTTCGGCTAATTACACGAACGAACAAATTCCGTAATATCTTAATCTTCGTTCGTTATTCGCTAACAGGGGCTCAACGTCGAGATTCCATGATAAACGTGGAATGGACAATGAGTTATACCTTTAACTAGCTTTATGATTTTATTCTCCTCGTTTGCGTATCTTCATAAACTTTCGTAATCAAGATTTCCTCGACGATTACGAACGTGTAATAATATATTGCTGGTCGATAGAAATCTGTATTGGATACGGCGAGCTTATTCGAACACTAAGAGTATTGTAGATCAAACGTAGATTACGTAAACGACACGACAAGTACAATGACTGGAAGATTAACGATACAACCAAAGCATAAGTTTTGTCTGACGTTATCGAGCACATCATCCCAGAGAATGGTACGTACAGTTTATGATTTCCCTTTTACGTATCTCACGACAACCGAGATCTTTTTGAACAAGTCGTTAATGGTTGTTAGTAAAAGTTTATAAACCGAATCGCATGCAAATTTTGTGTGATAAATGTTCAATTAAAACTGTTGCCAATTGTGTTTAAAAATGGAACTACGGTGGTTAATTACGATATTCACATTTTGTTAAGGCCAGGGACTAGGAATGCGTCCCTCGAACCTGGTCCTGTAGCCAAAACCAACAAACATATAAATGCAATGTAAAAGGGACGCATCCCGGGGCAATATTGCCAGGCCTTTATGGGACTGACCTACCCGACACTACCTCTTGGTCTTAACACGTCACTTTTCCGATCACGTGATCGAGAAGGAACAGTATAAAAAGGAACAACACGTTGGGAACGAGGTAAAAGTAAAGTAAAGTCAAAGTCTTTCCGGCAAGTAAAGTCAAAGCGTGCTACTTGTACCACTATCTTGTGAGTGCATCACTCGCATAATTCAACATTCAATCAATTTCCCACAACAGTGAGTGGTCCTTCGAGCCAAATATATACGCTGAGGAACAAGATCGACAACAGTCGAGACTGTCCTTAACACATTTAATACACTTAAGACGGGTCATTTCGTCAAAAAATAAAACAATGCTCCGAATTTTCCAAAAATGACAATGTACGTGACAAATTGTTTAGTCTTCTCATTTCTGTCTCTCAATGTCTAAACGTTTAACAAGTATCAAATATATATCAAACGAACGACGGGAAGCGTTGCGTCATCGAGTCGTGTAAGGGTGCGGCGTTATAATACGTTAATTAAAACGGAATCATCCTCTCGCGTTCACCGTTATAATTCTGTCTAAATATTTAAAGCACTCCAAGTGACTGCACGGTTCTACCTCGCTGCCGAAAATAACGACATTTTGAAACAGAAGCGACACGCCGGCGAATTTGGATCGCGGATGAAGAAACACCGGTGTAATTAGCGTTGCCAGCGTGTCACGCGAACGTATCATCGCAAAATTGAAAACGAACGAACAAACCGATGACCCGTCGCCGTGATAGCAGAATTGTGCCAAGAGGCGGGCATAGCCGCGCGCGAATCGACTGTCTGTCGATGGCTGTGGCTTACTCATACGGGGCCTGTTTGGTCGCGAACGTACACGAGGATCCTCTGTTTGGATACACGGGATAGATATAGGCACGTTTAATTGCGAGATAGGGGCGCGGTGTCCGGTTATGTTAGCGAAACTGGCGAGCACACGAACATGACAACCGAGAAAGTTTGAACTTCCTGTCCTTGCACGTGCGCCGCTCTCCACACTTCGGTTTAATTTCCAAAGTGTTGTTATTTTTAAAGGTGGGGACTCCGCCGGTGGCGAGCGTGTTTGATTAATATACGTGTACGGCACACTCACGAAAGTATCCGAACGTTTATCACGGGGGAAAGTTTCGGGGATATGCACGCGCGTGTTGCCGGAGAACTTTGAAATTTCATCAGCGTCGCAACGAGACGCGATTGTTACGATTATGTTGGTTGGTAAAATTTGAAATTAATTTAAAAACGTGTACGTGCACAATGGTTCGGGAGTATTCGAATTGTTGTTTTTCTTCGAATAATTTAACAATGAATTTGGGACGATATGTTTGCAATCGTTTAATCCTTTCTTTTCCAGACTGTTCAATTTTCTAAACAACGAATAAAGAAAATTCTTTTTTACACTAAAGACTGTTCGTTCTCTTAAAATTTAAAAGAATTTTATAGGGAATCTTTGAATATATTTTGTACTGTATATATGCTCTATGTATTAAAATTACCAAATTACGTATTTAATGTTTCATCTTTAAATATGTCCCTATTGATGTATCTGTCCAATAGATTATGATACGTTATCATCTTTGAACCTTCGATGAATAAATAAATTATTATAAGCATCTCGATGATCAAAATTTCAAAAATCAACCAAGTGTTTGAATACTTTCGGGTAACAGTATATGGAATAGACTTTGCAGAAGAAAGGACGCCTTCCGTTATCTTCAGAAGCGATAACATTTGTAATTACAGTAGCAACTAACTTGTACAAGCTGCACGTTATACATAATGAGCGCATTACAATTCTCGCAAATACAAATTGTTGTATAGACAGATATATATCCATAGGGAGGTGCGTTCACTTATACAGGCAACTGTACAAGTCTGTATATATCGAATACCCAACGGACGACGAAACGTACAAGAGAATAGCATAGTATAAAGCATAAACTACAATTAGCGGTAATCCGCGTGACACGGGCATGGCACCCTTTGCGCATATTAAAGCATTAGCTACCGGAGTCATACGAGCGAACCGTACATCATTTCAGGATGTGGCCACGTCTGCCTGTAAAAATTACGAAGAAACACGACTGACCCGATACTGACTGAATATTAGTAGTAGAGATCGCGATATACGTACGTACACAGTTCAGTTTACACGAGGACAGTGAAGCTGTCATGCGATGGCATTGACATCGCATCGCACACGATGAAAACGTACCTACGCTTTTTTTAGGATCAGCCAGGATCGATTCTAACAGACGTACATGGCAGGTTCTGTGCAAATTTTATTTGAAAAATAAAAATAAAAAATAACTGCTTGAAACAATTTATTCAATACGAGTCAATTTTATTAATTATTAAAGTCTTGAAAGTGTACCTACGTATGGTGTTCATAATATTAATATTCCGCGTACCATTTCCAACATACTTTACACATATTCTTAAGTGCACTTCTTCTTTTCAATTTTTGCTTTTATAATACGAGATAAAAATTCAAAACATAAAGATTCGAATTCTCTCAGTCATATATTACTTGTAATTAATATAGGCAACAATTAACTATTCACACTAAATGTTCAATGGTAAAAAATAGTAAAATATCGTGCATAATAATGTACGTGCAGAAGCATGAAGGGTTGATTATTCTAAATATATAAAAATTAAAAAATCTATCAGATCGAATAAATTTCGAAAGTTCGATATAATATGAGAGAAGTTCACAGAAGGAGGAAGAACAATCTAAAGGGTGCTGAAGAAGAAAACCTGAGAGAGTAAACAAAAGGGCTACTGACAAAGAAAATTTAAAACAATAACCAAAAGGGCCACTGAAAAAGAAATCGTGATACAGTAGCCAGAACAGATAATAAAAGAACATTTCCTACTCAATAACCAAAAGAACTTGTTTTGCAACACTTATGAGATAGGAAATTTTCAAAATCAAACGGGAAGAGTGCTTTATCATGTTTAAAACTCCCGAAAGTAAGTACGCAACGCTATTAATCTACGCACTCATATTCAGAAATGCGCAACACTAATTGCGACGCGTTCAGTACAACCATACCAAAGGTTGCTGATGAATGAATACCTGTACAGCTCTTGTAGTTACATCAGGTGATCCAGGTAAGCAGGAACAGCCTTCTAGGAATCTAATAGAAGAATTTGGGCATTTTGTAAACGCAACGCTACTCCAAGAAACACGATCATTCATTATCGCAACACTAAGAGGAAATGTAATTGCATCACTATCGCATCAAAAGAATTTAATGAAAATTAATATGAATAATACAAAACTCTATGAACAAAAAGCTACTCAAATACTCTAACACTCTAAAATTTAAAACAATAGAATGCAAGTTAAATTCTACTATGTACAACACTAAGACAACTAATAAAGTTCAAATCAAAATTGTAAAAGACAATCGCGGTATCACAATTCGCAACTCTAAAGCAAACACGATTATCATTTTTTCGCAACTCTAATTCACCCGTAATCAATTTTTCGCAACACTAACAAGAAAAATCGCGATTTGCCCAAAACGATGATGAACGATGATGGAGAAGAAAAACAATATAACTACAAATACTAAAAGAGCATAGTGACAAAGTAGTAACGAGAATGACATCCCATGCTTTGGAATCATTTAAATGATCCAGAGGATGAGAAACCATTTGTTGCGACCCTCTTCGTGGCAGTTTGCCGGGCCTCTTCGGCTTTCAGCCTCTTCTTTCTTCGAGCGCAATGCCCGCTGAAACTTACGTCTAGCTCGAGTCTTTCTAATCGCAAACCAAAAAATAACTCATAAAGGTGAAATGAAAAGATAAACTGCATAAGCTAACCCCAACACACATGGACGACAATCGATCATAGTGATCGTTAGTCGTTCGCACGTGCGTGCTCGAGCAATATCTGCATAAACGTACGTTTCGGGACCTACTCGCGACATACCCGCGATCGCGATCGCGATGCTAAATTCGAAAAATCGAAGAATAAAACCAGAAACAAGTGGCATGCCCCATTTGTACCAATTTCATTGTCGATTTTTCAAATTAGATTTCCTGAAACAGGTTGGACACGCGAAAAGGGGACACGCGATCAGAGACTGTGCCAACCTGCCCGGCCCTACCTACTTATAACTAGATACAGGCACACCAGAAAGTAAGCTACCTATCCTAATGAGTCGCCCTATATTTAAAAAGTAGCAAAACGGGCACTCCAACACACTCACTCCACGGTTCTCACGCATACCACTCGGGCGCAGACCTACACTAGAGAGGACGTCCCGGGACGCCTCCGACACCCGAGTTTAACACACAACTTTCACACTCTAATTTACGTACCATTTTCCTGAAATCGACTGACAATGAGTAGCGACCATTGCGCAAAACGCGACTAAAATACGTTTATGTTTACAGCTATATGTGAGATATTAATAACAGAAAAAAAGTACATATAATTTCTGTAGAGATTACATGTGCGAGTTAACTTGGAATCATTATTATAATTAATTGTATAATTGTAATATATTTATTAGATATTACGATGATAAATTCATACTTTAAATTAATGAATAATATTTTAAATATTTTAACTTCTAATGGAATGAATGGAACAACAGAAACGACGCAATTCCACATCCTAACCACACGCACATATGCGGAAACTACGTCGTGCACGATACGCTAACATTGTCAATCGCTGAGAAATATTTTATAAAATTACAAAGTATGGTCATCGTGCCCAATGTCTTTCACCCACTCAAGTAGCACCTGGGCACGTGAGTGAGATCCTGACAATGAACACGGAAAGAGTTAAACCTGAAAATCCTGAACTAAAAAAATGATTAGTTTATATAGTTTGTATTTAACGGACTATTTTATCATTTTATTTCAAACTCTAATGACTCTACTCTTTCAGAACTTGATGAAATTGCAAGAGAAGAAAGACAGTGAACAAGAATTATATTTATTAAAAAAGATACTGTGAAATTTAACAATTGACTCAAATAATCAAAATTAAATAACTGACTTTAAATTAAATACTAATAGAAATAATCTCAGGCGACTTCTTTATCAAAGCACATTTTCGAAAATACAAAAGTATTTGCAGTGTTCAAACTTGTTACTTTGATTCAAAAATCTGCCTGTCGCGAATCTTCTTGCACATAAAATTTCATACATTTTTCTACGGAAAAAATTCTAATCTATTATATTTAAAATTCTACTGAAATTCATAATTATAAAACTTAATTAATTCAATCAATCAATACTATTATTCAGAAGATGAATATTAGAAATAATTGGAAATTATTAATTAACAGGTTATTATAACAAAAGATATTGCCACTACATCAATAAGTAATAACTGCATCTTCCATAGCAATGAAGTCGGAGGGTATCCGTCTTCTCTACTATGAAGTGCTCAAACGAAATCGTTTTAATAATAATTATTTATAAATATTTATAGTTTATTTGTTCATGTGGATATTTATATGGATATTTTACTTTTATACTAAAGATTTATACTAAAGATATTCTGATTTTATAAGTAATTACTATAAATGTACATATTCTAATTATTAAAATCGCGATGTGCAAGAAGCCCTATCCTGATCTAATATATATAAAACCGGAAAAAAATGTTACTACTCACGGGTATAAAAAATACCCGCGGTCACTATGCTCATCAAAAATTCTACGTATACAACCAGTCACCCGTGCCGATTCAGACCTTTCGTCCTACGACATGATTGAGTGACCGGAGGAACATAAATGCATGCGACTCACGGGATAGATGTGAAGAACGTTATCATCGATGCTGCATTGGAGCAGGGAAAGTCGTGAAGATCTTCGTCAAGTAGATTTCACTGAGATCTCGTGATGGAAGTGAACGCCGTGAAAAATCTCTTAAAAAACATAAATATTTTGTTTTTTAAAGGCACAATGTTATTTCTAAAAATTTAAATTTTAATAATGATAAGAATTGGGACTAATAATTTGAAGTGTTTTTATTTTATAATTATAATTTCACATTCGATTTTAATAGAAAAAGAACTATAAAGAATAGAATTTAAATATAATATGCCAGAGTACTTACATTTTTAGCTTTTGAAGTATCATAAGATTCTCTAATTATAAGAGGGGAAGTGAAGACTATAGAAGATCTGTACCAAAACATTAGAATTTATATTTAAAAGCAAAGCAAAGTCTTAAATTGGAGGTAATGAGATAAAAGATTCTTACATTCTTGGATTTAGAGCCACCTTTGAATTTTCTCCCAAAAATACAAAAAAATTGATGAAGCGTCTGTAACAAAATAAGTCAAATATTATATATTGTTTTTAAATTTGAAAAACCGAATAAACTGAAGTATAATATATAAAACTACTTACGATCTTGATCTCTTGGAGAGGTCTTATCCTATTGAGCACTGACTCTAATACCGAGAACGAATATTCATCACAAAGGAATATAAAAAAAGAAAAATAAAAGACTATCAACGCACGCGTTTAAGTCTTGAATCGACGGACTCACTAACTCTAATTTCGCGAATTATATTAAACTTAAATGAATTAATTTGATTTAATAGGAGCCATTTTGCTCAGAAAAATATTTAAATATTGCGCAGCAAACACTGGCTCTACCAACCGCATTGCGCGCGGTCACAAAAATTTTCTGAAAATAAGGCTGATCAGTAAGGGGAAGGCAAAAAGTACGTTCATTTAGAAAATACTGCTATTTTTCTAGAAAATGATTACAAAGAAACTTGAATAAATATTAAAGATATTAATTGTAAATTATAAAATATTTCTCAATACTATCGAATACTACAAGCGGAAGACAACTATTTGCAGAAATTGTATTCTGAATGTTCGATACCAGAATATGTAGTATGCGCATTAATAATATATCACATATTGTTTATATAATAATATATCACGCGTGTTGTAAGTAATGTCAAAAATGTTTGCGCAAATCAAAATTTCACAGCTGAATATATTTAAGAAATAATACGAAAAACGCGTGTGAAATCTTGCTTTGAAACATTTCAATTGTGCGTCATCGTTCACAAAAATATATAAATTGTATCTCAAATATATATAAATGTTACTGAAAATAAATAAAATGTTACCAAATTTCCGTGAAAGTTCATTAAATTATCCATTAATAATCGTGGCATCTATGCATTCTATGCTATCTTTCCAACCAAAAAGTAACCTGCAAAAAGAAACCAAAGTTCGAACAATATGTCAAACAAAGGCAAATATGCAAAAGTGAAACGATAATCAAGTTCAAATTCTACTAAAAAAGCGTACGGGATAAGGTACTTGTGACTGTAAGAGTGAAATCGCTGATCAAAGAAAAATCAGCACAAAAATCTCCAAAATCTTACTTGATTTCGTTATCTTGATGTTCAATGAATCGTCAAATACGGGTATTAATTAAATGATACTATTAATGAGGTATAAATAGAAATAAAAGAGTATCAAAGAAGCGACGCCATTGAACCTAATGCAATGTAATACGTGTTATTATCTCGAAATCTGATAGCTCAATGATTTGTCTCGACTTATCTCAACGAAGTGGTAACAAAAAGGAGTCACACAAATAAATAAGTACAACATAAGAACCTTACTCATACACGTAAGCGTTATATTTATGTTGTTTTAAACCTCGGATTTCGAGCTTCAAGGCCTTCTACTCCTCATTTTACTTGAAAAATGAAAACTTCGATTATATTACGTAGTAAAAATTATTATTTTAACTTAAAATAATATTCATATTAACATTAATTTAACTAAAACTATTATTAAATATGTACATTCTTAATAAATTATTGTTGAATTTAATATAAGAATTACGCACTATGATGTTAAAAATAAGTGGAAAATGTTATAAAGAAGTGAGTGTAGAAGTGAGAAAGGCATATAATAAAATACATATATATACATGTAACAGTGAGTTAGTCAATTATAAGGTTACAATATTTGTACTGACTAAAATTAAATTTTGGTATAAAATTATAAATAACTTTAGCATAGTATATTCTGTTTATATGCTATTAGTTCTTCAATTGTTGAAAATTATATGTAATAATTATTTGGTTAAATTTTACCTTCAGTTGAAACTGAAAATGCATTTTGTATCTTAAAAACTCACAATACAAACATGAATTTAACAACTATTGATTTAAATTTTTACCTGAGAATTTTTGGATGATTCTTTTAGATAATACTTCCTTCTTTACAGACGAGGTGTGTGCTTCGTTCCGCCATGTTCCCGTTTTAAAATCGATCGCGAGAAATATCGATATATTCGACAATTGTAGGAAGTATATTGTATATTTCACCGTTGGGGCGCTGTAATCGCACGTTTTGTACAAAATATAATAACTTGAATAAAAGAATGAAAAATAAATAACTTGGAATAAAAAAATAAGAAGCTCTGATCTAAATAGCTAACTTTTAGTATAATACGTTTCTATTTAAATGTTTATATGCTATTATTTCTTTAATTGTTGAAAATTATATGTAATAATTATTTGGTTAAATTTTACCTTCAGTTGAAACTGAAAATGCATTTTGTATCTTAAAAACTCACAATACAAACATGAATCTAATAACTACTGATTTAAATTTTTACCTAAGAATTTCTGGATGATACTTTTGGATAATACTTCCTTCTTTACAGACGAGGTGTGTGCTTCGTTCCGCCATGTTCCCGTTTTAAAATCGATCGCGAGAAATATCGATATATTTGACAATTGTAGGAAGTATATTGTATATTTCACCGTTGGGGCGCTGTAATCGCACGTTTTGCACAAAATATAACTTGGAACGAAAAATAAATAACTTGAAATGAAAAAAAGAAAAACTCTGGTCTAGATAGCTAACTTTTAGCATAGTACGTTCTATTTAAATGTTTATATGCTATTATTTCTTCAATTATTGAAAATTATATGTAATAATTATTTAGTTAGATTTTACCTTCAGTTGAAACTGAAAATGCATCTTGTATCTTAAAAACTCACAATACAAACATAAATCTAATAACTACTGATTTAAATTTTTACCTAAGAATTTCTGGATGATACTTTTGGATAATACTTCCTTCTTTACAAACGAGGTGTGTGCTTCGTTCCGCCATGTTCCCGTTTTAAAATCGATCGCGAGAAATATCGATATATTCGAGAATCGTAGGAAGTATATTGTATATTTCACCGTTGGGGCTGTAATCCCCAATACGCGCGCATTTCGAACGAAACGTTAACTCAGAATAAAAAATAAAAAACTTTGATCTAAATCAAATGCACGTAAATCTTACTACTTTAATGAATATAAATTGTGAAGTTACTTACGAATATACCACGAAGTAGTATAAATTAATTTCCAAATCGTTATATTCTTTTATTGATGCAGTACCACTACATTCAATTCAATAAATAATTGCATTGTGATAAAATATAAGTGACTATTTTATAAAGACGTTGAATTAAATTAAAAGAATTATTTATTCCTCAATATGTATATTGTATAATATGTAAATATTTTATTTATAGATATAGTACATAGTATATTTATAATATATTTTATGGTATAGATTTATTTTGTTAAAAGGACAATAAAAATTAAATACTGAATGTGTAGATACTGAAATGACATTTTTATTAATACACTATATTTAATTTTTGACATTTATCCAATTAATAGAATTATTTATTATATTATAGTAGTTTGCCCATAGTATTATTTCATTAAAGAAACGATAAAAGATAAATATATATGGATAGTAATCTACTTTATTAACATTTTTACAAACAATTTAATTACAAGTTACCTTGTAAAGATATTTCATTTTATTACGATTTTCTTTAATGAAAAAAACTTTAAGGTGAGCCTTTTATTTTCAATGATAAAATTCTATCAAGATCTCTCGATAAATTTAATCCGAAAATAATAAACTGCAACACTTTCGCAACAAACTAACGAACTTCGAGTGTCATAAATACAATAATCGATACCTTAAGCGTGGAATATCTTGCCCGAAAGATATTTCTATTGATTGCAAAAACCGTGCAGCATTCAACCGAAGTTACCAATCCTCTTTATACAATTCCAGCCAGGTAAGCTTTCTTAAGGCTATTTAAAGAGGTTTAATCAATGTATTTCCCAGCGAAAGGTAACTCGATTTCTCCAAGTGTTTGTCCATACCACGACCAGGGTTTTTTTGTAAAATTCCCCGCTCGATAGTGGCCTAAAACAACAGCCACGAGTATTCCAATTTCTTCGTTTCAATTAACAGAAAAGTTTAGAACAACAGTTCCAAATGAAATAAATGTGGTTCCTAGAATTGGCCTCATCGGTCACCAAGGAAGCGTGGAACAGCATAGTTCCCTCTAGCATTCTCATTTGCGGTTGTCGGTCCACTGCTATTCGATTACCCTCCCATAGCTATTTTCATCCTCTATACTCTCATACATTTGGTTTTAACAAGTTTACGTGATGCTGTAAGTCGTATTGAACTCATTCGAAGCTTAACATGATATAACGTTGGCTTTTCTAAAATTTAATACTATCTTTTCATTTTCTCTTCCGAAATATTGTAAAAGTAAAATTAGATACATCAAAACTGTTGAAGATTCTACTAATTGTAAGTTCAAGTAATTCAAATGATGCGAAACTAGAAGGCGATCAATATTTTCTAGTTTTAACAATTTTCGAGATCTGGTCATTATAAAAATTTTTCAATCTTCTAAAAATAATTGACTACAATTTTAAAAAATAAAAGTTTCCTTACTTTTTCATTCGAAGTAGAAACATCTTTTATGAAGTTATAACAGTTTAAGATATTGATAATTTCTTATCGTTATAGTCTTTACTGCATATCTTAAATTTTAAATAAAATTTGACACACCATAAAATGTTAATAAATAACATTATATTAAATAACTGAAATAAAACAAAATGAATAATTAATAAAATAAAAATAATTAATAATAGATAAATTATTTTGTACTTTCACATGTAAATTTCTTAAATTTTCATATTAGCAGTTACATAGATGTAAACATAATCTAGAAGTGATTGATAATTGTGAGATAAATGTCTAGAGCAATAAATTTTTCAGAACCACCTTATGCTACTTTACATTGTTAGTTTCATCTAAAGTTGGTATCGCAGAACTTTACGTGGATACATCTAGATTCATTACACGCGGATGACCTCTCAGGAATTTCTGTCGTACTTTGCAGCAACAGATGTCCAGTGTCTAAAGAGCTGATTTCAAAAGTTTGCGCAAAGCATTTGTCTCTTTCAAAAGATTCATATATAAAATTATAATATATAAAAAAGAATTTCACTTTATTTTTATTTCGTGATTCTAGCATTTGCTTATCATATGTGAAATCAAGAAGTTTAAAAACTCTGTTTCTCCGAATAAAATCATTATATACATGTATATATTTGTATAATCTATTATAAACAGATTGTAATTTAGTATTAGCGTAACATTAGTTATAAAGATATGTATGTATCCAAAGACATATCCATAGACTTCTCAATAGCTAAAACTTTTCTTAAAAATATAATTTCTACTTCAAAAATGTAATTACTGGTAAATATGATTATTAAAAATAATCTCATTGAAAACTATACTTTTGGTATATCTTTAATTTTAAACAGCACGCCGCTATGCTTCTCCTCTAGTAATAAAATTGATTCTAACAATTCCCTATATCAGTTTCCACTAGCATTATACATCCTAGGAATATTTCCGTGAATATCTTCGCGAAGTTATTGGTATTAATACGATGAATGAAGACTGGTGAATATCTAAACATAATTAAATAACAATTACGATGTTGCAATGTGATGTCGATAATATTTGAGTATGCTTACCAATATCTAATTCGAAAAAAAATATTGTTTACTGAACAAATATCATGATTATTCTGTAACTTGTAGAGGTTATGTTGCAAAGTAACTAATTTTGTATTAAGTTAACGGATTTGTGAAAAAATTAATTTTTTATAATAAACATTGTAAACATGGCATATTTAACAAGAAAAGAAATAGATGAAATGAAACCACAAATTGAGAAAGCAGTTCACAAATTTCTTGGTTTTGGGGAACCTGCTATTGTTACAACGGCTGTCAATTGTATTACTTCAGGTTATGATAAACGCAAAACAGCAGGTTTGTAATAATCAATTATTTATCTTATAAATTGATTAATGATACTATCTAAATATTATAGTTAATAAAGAATCTAATTCTCAATAAATCATTTATATACATTTCTATCTCATGATGAAAGTATTATACAGAATGAAAATACATCAGAATTACATTCTTTTAAAAATCATTTAATATAATTAATTTTAAACTTTATTTTAAATGTATAATTTATATGATAGAAATTAATACATTTTTCTAATATTTCCCTAATTTTGTAGATAAATTATCTGCTCTGCTAGAAGATAAAAAAGCTTCAAAACTAACCGAGAAAATATTTACAATATATGATGATGCCAAAGCAGCACAAAAAAATAAAAAACGAAATCATGTGGAAGATAAGGATAAAGATAAAGATGCGAAGAAACCCAGATTTAAGGATGATGAAGTCAAAAATGAAAAAACGACAGAAGCACAGTTATCTGCGGATAAGGTATTGATATCAATGTAACCAAATATAAATGTAACATGTAAATATAAATCTTGTGTTAATTATTTATGCTTTCATACAGATAAGACAAATGATGGCTAATGCTCAAAGAGAAATTGAAGAAAGGAAAAGGGCATTAAAAGCCATAAAACAAGAAGAAGCTGTCCCAGTGAAGCCTCTACTGAAAACGCGAGATTCCTTGCCAACCGTAGGAAGCATGTATAATCAGGGTTTACTAAGTAAAACGGATTCTGACAAAGCACGAAAAATTGCTGCTTTACAAGCTCAAATTAGAAGTAAACTAAGTTCTGGACTACTTGGTAACGTTAGCGTCCCAGATAAACCAACGCCTTTGATCTTGGATGAATCTGGAAGAACTGTAGATATAACAGGGAAGGAAGTACAGCTTACACAAGTAGTACCAACATTAAAAGCTAATATTCGAGCAAAAAAACGTGAAGAATTTAAAGCCCAATTGCAAGAATCAAAAGGACCAGAAGAAATCCAGGATACACACTTTTTTGATACTAGAATAGGGGTCAAACCGGCAGTACGAGGCAAACGTACACTCAAATTTCACGAACCTGGAAAATTCCAGCAATTGGCAGAAAGAATTCGTATGAAAGCCCAGCTAGAGAAGTTACAAAATGAAATTAGTCAAATTGCCAGAAAAACTGGTATAAGTTCAGCAACTAAATTAGCCCTCATAGCGCCGAAAACGGAAGCTCTTAGTGAAGATGTGCCTAATGTAGAATGGTGGGATTCTGTTATATTAACAGGAGGGTACCCAAACGAAGATGAACCTACTACTATCAAAAGTTCCACTATTACAAATCTTGTAGAACATCCCACGCAAATGCGGCCACCAAGTACTATCTGATCATTGTTTTTAGAGAACGCTCATTTCAAATTAAAATTAAGTTAATTATTATTTTTTATTTTAGCTGATCCTCTGAAACCAATATACATGCCCGTATTTTTAACAAAAAGAGAACGCAAAAAATTACGCAGGCAAAATAGACGAGAGGCATGGAAAGAAGAACAAGAAAAAATTCGATTAGGTCTTGAACCTCCTCCAGAGCCAAAATTACGAATTTCAAATCTTATGCGAGTATTAGGCACAGAAGCTGTACAAGATCCTACAAAAATAGAAGCCCACGTCCGACAACAAATGGCTAAAAGGTTAAAAGCACATGAGGATGCTAATGCAGCTCGAAGACTTACTGCTGATCAGAGACGAGAAAAGAAGGCAAGAAAACTTAAAGAGGATACCACGCTTGGTGTACATGTCGCTGTTTATAGGTAAGTGTAAAAACATATAATTAAATACTGTATCACATACATATATATCATGGAAAAATTAACATTGCTATTACAGAATACGTGATCTTTTAAATAACGCTTCAAAGAAATTTAAAGTGGAAACAAATGCAAAGCAACTTTATCTAACAGGCTGTGTAATGCTTTTCCGAGACTGCAATGTCGTTGTAGTCGAAGGAGGAGCAAAACAATTAAGTAAATATAAACGGTTAATGATGACTCGAATCAAATGGGAAGAAGATATTATAAAAGATAATGACGGAAATGATGTGCCGAATAAATGCGTTCTTGTGTGGGAAGGAACTAGTAAACAACGACATTTCGGAGAAATTAAATTCAAAGTTTGTCCTATTGAAAAGATGGCTCGAGAGCACTTTAAAAAACATCAAGTTGAACACTATTGGGATTTAGCTTATAGTGGAGCAGTACTTGATAATACTGACGATGTTCATTCTTAGAGATAGATTTTGTAATTTCAGCAATAAATATTAACACGCTAATATGGACGCAATCATAGATAATTTCAATACATTTTAAATAAATAATTATTAAATAATTATGGGAGCAAAAAAATAGCAAAAAGTGAACAATGTAAACAATGGCACACGGAGCGAAAATAAAAGTGCTCAAGGCCTCTTCAATAACAGTTTTATTTTTAAGTAGTTATAGAAACCCATCCAAAATATGAAATGAAATTGTTCAAGTCATTCATTATTTGTAGGTCAAATTCAGTCTAAGATCACATCTTTTATTTGTTATCAAATCAATTTTCTCTTTTGAAGGATTCTATTGTTATTACTATAAAAAGATTAATTAGAAGAATAATATTTATTGATTCAAAACAAAGATCTAAGATATAAAATGTGTTGCTTTCTAATTTCTATCTAATATAAAATAAATTATATTTATGATTACAAGTTACATACAAATAAAACAACATTAAATTTATAAGATAAAAACCTTCACATTCAATGAGAAATTTTGATTATTTTCAAAACAATTGACATCAATTGCTTATTCGTTGTTTCTAAATTTTAACTCTGTCTCCCCACGCGTGGCATAAGTAATTAATTATACGTAATGCATAATATCCTTTTACGGATTGCCGCGTCAAGATTGTAGGCGTACGAGCGCATGTAACCAACGTAGTTAATAATTAATCATTCATGACATCGTCGCCAAGGATCTTAATCTTTGAACAACATTATAGCCAAGACTGTAAGTGTCAATTAGCATAGTGGCACTGAAACGCTACACATGAGATATACTGTAAAAGAACACACAACGTGCGTATATATACAGTGTGCCATATATACGTACACAAAAGTGCGGATGCACTTTGGAGCCTTGAAACTGCACGTCCAACTGCAACTACAGATAACATAGTCTATGAAAGGTAAACCTTGGTTTTGTTCATTATACCAATCCGGCTACGGTAACGATGCGCTTTTACCTAAGTAAGTGTTACAGCGTATTGGTTCAGCGGTACCTTGTTGACACCCTATATTAACGTGATCCTTACTAGGCCCCACTCTCTAAATCCACTGAACAGACTGAAGCTTTACTTTCGTTCGAGGATCGGTCTCAGTTCAGGTTTACCGCTTCGTACTCTTGCGCATTCCCGGCGCGGTTCTTGCGAAATTTTATGAGGCAAATGAATTCTATTGTGCATTAACGTATGATCAAACAACGTTACGTTAATACCGAAAGTTTTAGAAAAAAAAATAAAATAAAATGTACGTGTGTGTGAAACGAAGACCGTTCAACGGTATATTTCTCTTCCTGTCGCGGTGAGTGTTCCCGCCCATATTACGATTACTTCACTAGTGATTTTCGCGAAATTTGAAGTTACTTTTTTCTAGGAAATTAATACGTTTGTCATAGTTTAACGTTTGAAAATGCTTTCCTTCATTGATGTTCTAACAGTAATATCAGAGTTGCAGGTTATTATATTTCTATCTGGTGTATCAGTATTCAATTACTGCGAATTAAAATGCTCTGTTGTTAAAGAGAAACTAAAAATGTTAAAATATCGATTAATGCATGATCTGTGTTATTTGTTTATGAGTAGATTTGGCATAGATAATAGAAACACGTGTGTGTCAATAAAGCAAACATGTTGAGAACAAGTAAGTAGCTTATTTTTATAATAAAAATTGTATTATTTATTTTTAATACGTGTTACAAGCAGATACTTCATAATTTATATCTTCTGTCTAATTCAATATTTAGTTAACAATCCCAGAACAAAAATCACGTGTACTTGCATTTATTTTTGTAAATATATCGATGTAGATTTTAAGTCTCTAAAATATTAATTTTGCACTGAATATCAATAGTTATTAATATTATTGATATTATTCTTTTATCTGACAATGTAATATCAAATTAATGTCTGTAAATATTTTTATTAAGAAGAATTGTAAATTCCTCTTAACAAAGAAATATGCAAACAAATATTATAATTATAAATCTCTCAAAATCGAATTTTTTTTTACATTGAATATCTTTAGCACTATATCACGAACTAAAGTTTCATAAAGAATATCTTATGAAACAGTTTCATTTACATCATTCATTATTAATTTTAAATTACATATGTTACATGTTTGGGTATATTTTCATATAATTAAAAAATATCGAAATGCACACGCAATTGAGACAATTTTTTAAATTAATAATGACATTTTAGAAAAAAATTATGCATACACACACATACAGATATATATGTATATGTGTACACACCACACACACACAGATATATATGTATATGTATGTGTCTATATATACATTGTGTAATTAGAAGGAACAATTTTGGCAGTGTAGATAATAATATTAAAATTTAATTTTTTTAACATTAAAATAACGACATAATTTGTTAATTTATTCATTTGCACAATAATTTATTCATTGAACAATGAATAGTTCAATAAATTTATTCATTTTCTTTCATGTAAATAATTTCATATTAGTAATTAAAATGTAATCTATTACGTTATATTTGTTATAAATGACACAACTACTCACAAAATAGACGATTTTCCATAAAAATGGAAAAACAAAATTTTATAATAATAATTTATAAAAATTAGTAAGTACTATTATTACATTTAGTGCAAATCGATTTAAAATTTTTTAAAAACTTTAGCAGGAACAAATTATTGTTCCCAGATAATAGCTACCACCAATTTATACGGGCACTAATCATGGGAGCAGAGAAGATTACGTAAGAAAATCACAAAAGAACCAGGAAAGAGTTAAATGTCAAGCAACGAATCTTTTTCAATCTCTTCTTAAGGTCGGACGAATTCGTTTCGTCCACAGCATGATCAGAAAAAGCGCTAAGTAGAAAGAGACTCGGCTCCAAGATCTAAGTATCACAATGAATGAACTTAACGCAATAAATAGAATGAACAATACTCCGCACGGAATGAGGTGAAATGCCATCTTCTAGACAAGGTCTTTAGACCTAGAAGATACTTGATTCAGTATCTGCAGTAAATGCTGGAACCAGTCACGCGATCGACTTTGTATCGATGTATAGATTCGTTTCTTTTTCTTTTATACTAACAAGAATATTTATATACATTTAGTTCTATGTAGTGTGTTAGCACTACAAGATTCTCTTTTTTTATATTCAATGACTCCAGAAATAGTTTTCGTACTACTTTTATAATACTGATTGTGAATTTATTTCTCCAAAAAAAGATTTTATCATTTTGAAGAGGGTGAAATTCAAACATTTTTATGGACATTAAAACAATTTTTTCCATAATTGAATTCACCAAGATTTTAAAGATTGAAGTTTCGCTTTATAATGATTAATAATTTTTTATTGAATATATTTGCTAGAATCTGTATACCGTCTTCTGTAGCATTTGGCTAATGCTGAGAAATATTAACTTTTATTAAATTGGCAACTATGAAAATCCAAAAAAAGGAGGGTGTCATTTCAGGTTGACACTGGAAATGTGTCTTTTGCTTTTCCTTGTCCAAGAAAAAAATTGGTCATTATAACTTTCTTAAATGATAATCGCATTTTTAAGGAAATTAGAGCTGGAGTATTATGCCAGATTGGCAAAGACAATAGTTTACTGAAGAACAATCATAAACATATTTTGTTAATTCCATTGCATGAAAAATTAGATACTTTCGTCATGTATTTTGATTCAGTTGCAATGCGGATGTAGAAACAACAAGAACTTCTAGTTCAAAAGTACCCAACCCTATAATTGTGTTTCTAATGGTCGATCCTATCACGTCATTGTCATGTTAGGTAATAAGACAATCATTGAATTTACATGACAATTATTAGGTAACGTCAAGGTACACTACTGCGTGATAGACAATTTCTCACGAATCCACCTCAAATGCAAGGTGTAACATTATCATGGTATTCTCAACAGCTTTTACATTCTCACAATTTTAATGCTCATGCAGATGTTTAATACCAGCTACGAAAGTTTCAACTTTCGTCACGTCCAATTAAATATTTTCCCCTCTTTGGAAACGAAGAAAGTAGTTAGAAAAAAGAGAAATTTGGTATAAATCTCGATATAAAATTTCATAATTTATATAATAATTGCAGTGTGTAATTATTACAAATACTTAATTATCGAAAGTCGATTAATTTATATACGAAGTGTGCAGACGTTTAGTGTTTAAACTCTGTTAATATATTCTATAAGTATTAAATGTAGAAATTAAGTCGATGATTTTTTTAGATAAAATTGCAATCTATTTATTAGAAATTGTTTTTTTAATCATACGGTATTATAAAACAAATTCTTGTATTTGAGGGGAGTTTCTTTTGTAGCATTTATCTGGACACCATGTATATTGTTATGTACTGTTTAACAAATTTAATTTATGAAAGTTCTAACAGATATTATCTTTGTTACAATTAAATTTTAAATTTTTAATGATGACCCACGAGATCCTGAGATATCAATAGATATCTATCTACTTACCCTAAGCGTTGCTTATAACAAGAAATGAACGTTACCTTTCTGTTCTCACGATATTGATAGTAAAAGTATTTTCTACAGGCGTATTATTCCCAAGTTTATTACAGATAATTGATGAGTTTTCTTCTCACAAGATTACTTTCAGAGGAACTGGAGTTGCTACAAGAATCTGTATTCGTTATAAAACAAGTGCTTTCCGTTCCCACAGTCCTATTTCTTTTAAAGGTCTGCCTTTGCCATTGAATTTTAATATTTATTATTAAAATTTATCAATTTAATTTGCTCACTTTCACAAATTTAAACAAACATAAATGATCCTTGTCTTTTTCGAGGAAAAAGGAAGAATTCTTTGGTAGTTTTAATTTTTATTCAATATGTTTTAACTTTTTAAACAAACTATTCATTTTAAATAAGCTATTCATGACAAATCTTATTTTTCTATAAAAATTTAATTTTAACTTCTATTTAATAATAATGAATCAGGACATAGCTTAAATTTAGCATGTGACTACTAGAAATCTTTAACTTTCACATAAAGAAATAAACCAATGTGCTTTCTATAATATATTCCCAAAAACGTTGTTCTCTCAACCCTATTACTCATTCAGAGTAAATAAAAAAAAACCTTATTATCTCTAACTTTACACTAACAATACGTTTCACGATAATATCAGTTCCAACGTTTACAGATAAGATGAAATATCGTCAGATGCTTACGATATTGTACATAGAAACGTAGAGTTCCTATCTCCTATCGTCAGATTCTAATTCACAGATTCTTCGCTGTATTGGTACTCGTCAATAGTACAATATTACCGTCAAACATGTTACTGGACCTAAGCAAACGTACGAACATCTCAATGGAGAAATACAATCAAGCGGAACAAGCGATCCTGAACTCGCGGACGCATTTGAATCATGGTTCTCCCTCGTGGTTCCTCGGCGCGTCACACGAGATGACCGAGCACGCTCAAAACTTGTCGAGGAAGGCTCTGCGGATAGAAACGATGGCTGTGATGTTGGTGGAAGCATTGAACATGTCGTCGAAAGAAGCATCCTCCGTGTTGCCCTCGGTAGCTGCTATCAGTTGTCCCGACTCGCCTACATTTTTACAAGTGATGAACAGCTGCAAGAACGTCAATCCCCGCTACAGAACGCACACCGGAAAATGCAATAACGGCTTGCATCCGACTTGGGGTGCAGCTATGGAAGCTTACGTACGATTCCTACCGTCTGATTACGTGGATGGTGTCTCTCTGCCGCGTACAGATTTACCCAGTGCCAGGGAGGTCTCGTTGAGAGTGCATTCTGGGGGATCGGATGTTAAGCATCCTTATCTAATGGCACTCACCGCGCTGTTCGGCCAATTCCTCGTTCACGATCTCGCGCACACGCCAAAGATGGAACTACCCGACGGGGGGAAATTAAAATGCTGCGACGTCGACTACGAACACTTTCATCCTGAATGTTTCCCAATCCGAGCTGATAACCCCGTCGGTTGCATGGAATATTCTAGATCGGCGCCGCATCTTGGAAATTCGCTGCAGGTAACAGAAATATGAAATTATTTGCAAAAAATTCTTACGAAACTGCAAATGAATCGTTTAAGTAGAATAGAATTAATGATTAAATAGTAACTAAACTAAATAAACAACTAATAACTAAATCGAATATTTTGATGAATTATGAAAACTACTCTATAGTTTGAAATAATTAAACTGAGGATTTTCATGCGTTTATGGAAAATTTAGACATTCGAAAATGTACAAAGTATTTAAAGTGAAATGTTATAATATAAAAAGTTATAACATTTAATAAATGAAACAAATTTCTCTTTCAGTGTGAATTTTAGAAATAGAATTCATAATTAAATAATGACTGAAAATACTCACATAGTTTTAGTAGTCATAAAATTTTAAAAAAGTTCAGTCATTTTGACCAATTTGTTAGTTATAAGATCAACGCGAAATTCATAAAATCAATGTAAAAGTATTTTTCTACGCAGGGGTGCAAATTGGGTCCTCGGCAGCAGATCAACCAAGCGTCCTCGTACTTAGACCTCTCTCCTGTTTATGGGAGTTCGGAAGACCTAGCAAGAGCTCTGCGATCCGGCAACGGCGGTTTACTTAATACGCAGAGGAAGAACTTGCCCATGCCTTCGCCGAAGTACGAAAGTTGCAGAAGCGCGAACAGAGCTTTCCCGTGTTTTCTTAGCGGAGATTCGCGAGTAAACGAGAACCCCGGTCTCACTCTAATGCACGTACTTTTTCTACGTGAACATAACCGAGTCGCTACAGCGCTGGGACAACTGAATCCTCACTGGAACGACGAAAGACTCTACCAAGAAGCAAGAAGGATCGTTATCGCGGAAATGGAGCATATAACTTATAACGAGTTTCTACCCGTTGTTCTTGGAGAAACAACTCTCGACAAGTACGTGCCCTCTCTCTCTCTCCTTTCATAATTAATTTAACTGATTAACAATTCCACTGCTTAGATACGTGGATACACCCGCGAAATTTTTATTTAGTTTCATCAGTAATTCAATCTTATTTTATTACTGTAAAATGGGGATACTTTAATTTGAATTTATGCGATAGTTTTATCCATTAGATGGACCAGATCGGTACTATGAAATTTTGATTTAATTTTAGTAATTTGTTACTTTTGATGTATTTACGTATTTTGAACTTATGGTATTTAATAAATTAGGAACTCCACTTTTAGAACGCGGTCAAAAACACATCTTTCAGTTCCATTTCCGATTCCATATATTTAAAGTCTCTGCATGAGATATCATCGATTTACATCATGCGAGTGGGAAAGTACGAACCTTGAAGAAACAAACTCAAGGCAATCAAAGGAGAATCTTTACGCTTTAAAACGAGAGCAAATGTATCACTATATGATTCTTTCTCTTTTTTTTCGAAGTAACAGAACAGACAAAATATCGACAATTTTTCAATATTATTTGTTCAATTGCGTTCCCTATTACTGTATATATATATATACAGTAAACTGATTTGAGTTTTTTAAATATTGAAAGGTACCAGTTACGCTTAACACATCGGGGATACTTTCGAGGCTACGATCCTCGAACAGATGCGACACTTTCGAACGCTGCCGCGTCTGCTGGACTCTTCTTCATTGCCACGCTGACCCCAAAAACCCTCGACCTAGTTGACTCGCGATCGGCGTTAAAGTCTGGAGAAAGGTTCTTACTATCGGCCTTCTATGCTCCGCAAGAGTTCTATGAAGCTGGTGCTATTGATCGTCTGATTGTCGGCGCTACAGGTCAGTTGAAATTATATGCAAATATTATTTCAATGAGAAACATTCCTACGTATTTCGCAAAATTTAACCATCGAAAGATATACGAGTCATTCAGAGTTATTCGTATTGATGAACTCCATAGATATTCAACTCCGCACTAGAGCTACCGATAAAATTTGCAAGAAATAGTAACGTGTAATTTATATTTTAAAAATATCTATTGAAACTCAATCAAACAAGAATAAAAAAATTACTTGTGTAATCAAATTAAGAAACTGAAGAAAGTGGAGTTGATTAATTTGGTTTTTGAGAGGTTCATATAGTTAATGAATATCGACATGATAGCACAAGATATGATTAGTCTATTATACATCTGACTGTAAATTTAATAAGATTACGTGCTGTAATTGCACTAGAACTCTATTATGATATTCTCAATGCTGAGGTAATATTATGCTTCAGGAATAAAGAATTATATGGAACAACATCAAGATACTATTAAGCTAATCAGATTAATTAATAATCAAATTAATTGTTGATTAATCAATTAATAATCAGATTAATTATTAAGAACTTTTGATTATTCGCATATTTCTTTAAATACTTTCCTATTAAAATTTTTTTAAATTCCAAATAATTTTTAAGAACCAGTCGCAATTTCGCAGATAGAATTTATCAACATCTTCCTTTAACATTGAAAAGCTTTATGAGATTTACATAAATTTCTTCGCTTTGTTTAATTTTATGATAGTATAAATATTTTAAAATGTTAATTATATTAAGTAAACTTCTAATTATCTCAAATTAGTTAAATTAATGTCATAATTAACTAAAAGAAACTAACAGATCAATATAAATTTAGTAAATTATTTACACGCAATTAAATGATAGATAAAGTAATTAAAAAAATATTTTACATAATTGAAAAATACGTCCTTGTTTCATTCGTATTTAAATTTCATTTCTCGGTTAAAACAAAAGAGATAGTTACGGTTAATGTAGAATAATGTATGTCAATCTAAATGCCATTAGATCAAGTAAACTTTGTTAGAATCGTTTCTACAGATGTTACTTGAAATGGCAAAGTTTTTAACGCAACCTTTCAAAGCGTTTATCAATTACAGAGTGTAACAGACTATTTGTGTTACATGAACCTTAGAATTCATTATATGAAAATCAACAAGTGAAGTAGTATATTTCGAGCATTTTTATAATCTTTTTTAAATTTAAAAATTGATAATCAATACAAAAGAACACGTTCGTTAACACAATGCAGTATATTTAATACAGTAAATTAGATAAATTATATTAATTCCAGTAAATTTTGTGAAAAAATAACTTTTTGATATAGTATAAAATTTACGTAATAAATATAACACATATATTGTTTGATAATAATAATAATTTTATTAGGATACTACAATCTAATTACTAAGATAGTTCTATTTCATTTAAATTTTCATTGTGCATATCCATTAAGATTTGATCATAATATTTGAAAGAAAACTACTAAAATTTGTCAAAAGTAATATATAGGGAAAATATATGTAGATAAAATTTTTGTAAATATTGTTACAATTTGCTAACACATTGTCCCATGAGAACTTGGTTTTAATGACGATCTAGGATGCAAGATTTAATTTCCGCGACAGCGGGACATTCTAGGAAGCCATTGCCGCCGGGATTGAATGAAATCCTTTTGGAACGATATTTTCATGATGGAAAAAGCAACGATATTGCCGTGGATTACGCTGCACAAATCATACAGCAAGGAAGGGATCATGGTTTACCACCTTATGTCAAATGGCGATCATTTTGCAATTTATCATACGTCAACAGTTTTGAAGACTTTAGAGGAGCAATGTCCAAAGATACTATAGAAAAACTTCGAAAAGTTTATAAGTAAGAGAGAAATATATATGTTATAATATGTACTGTAGATGTTTATGCATTTATGAAAAATTTAAAGATGCAAAAATACACAGGATGTACGTAATATGCGAAAATATGCAATATGTAATACTCATTATAATATTTAATAGTGTAATAAATCTGTACTTCTACTTTCTTATTTTTGTTCATAAAAATACAAATTTGCATGAAAATCTACGGTCTAGTTATCATTTTAGATATTTGTTATAAAAAATTAAGAAAACATAGTAATATTTCTTTTTCAATTTACAGAAACGTGGAAGATATAGATTTAGTAACGGGACTACTTTCTGAAGCACCCCTACCTGACTCAGTCTTAGGACCAACATTTCTTTGTTTATTGGGCCGCACTTTTCGGAATATTCGTTTTGGTAAATAATTCACGATATTTACAGTTAATTATAAATATATTACTCTGAAAGTATATAATTTATGGTATAATATTTTATAAATTATGATATAGGTGATAGATATTGGTATGAGAATATGAACACCCCAGGATCGTTTACTTTAAATCAATTAGAAGAAATCCGAAAAATCACAATGACACAAATATTATGCTACAATGGTGAGAGATTGCATTGGGTGCAACCTAAAGCATTTCTTCTAAAAGATCGGTTTCTGTAAGTTTATTGTTAATATAGTAATATATAATTATTTTTCTCGGACAAAAGAAATAATGAATAATTTACATTTTTAGAAACGAAGTGATAAACTGTACAATACACACAAGCGGATCACCAAATCTTTCATTTTGGAAAGAAAGGAACGATTCATAATTTCTTTACTATTTGTAATTGTACATAAGAAATATTATCTAGTTATTATTAACAGAAAATACGAGCATTTATGTTAAACAATATTGTTCCTTATCACTGAAGTTACAAATCTGCATTTTTTTTTACAAATCTGCAGAGAAATTTAAAAAAAAGTTTGCTAAATTAAAAATTAATGAAGAATTTACAAATGAAATGCATTACCATTGCTCAAAAGCACGTCTATGTACTTAATATTTTTTATACATTTGTAATATTTGTAACAGTACGATAATAATTGTATGCAAAAAATGTATTACTTAACGAAATATTTTCATATTTTCTGTACATAAAGTAACATGAAATATTTTTATAATTTTATAATTAACAGATTATGCAGAAAATAATATATAAGTAAAAAATAATCAAAGATTTTAGAAACTTGGAAATGTTTCGTCTTATAATGTACAATTTTTAATAACACTGCTTAATATACAAAATATATAAAACTTTTTTGTTGATAATATATAAAATTAATTACTTACAATATATAAAAATTTTTTATTAATTTCTATATTATTATAAAAAATTAAGTATGAAAATTGTACATAAGAAATATACAAATTGTTGTTTAAATCAAATAACAAAAAAGCATTTGTATTTTATTTAATAAAAGATACGCATATTAACCTTTTTCTACTTTGTATTGCTAAAATAATATTTTTCATAATTGATCATTTCTTCTAAGTATTGAACAAATTATTATTTTAAACAATTGTATTAATTTTGAATTGTACTTATTATATAACTGTAATACCGCTGACTTATTACATCACATCATACTTTTTAAATTCCGGAAACGACTGGATACTTTCATTCACAAGTTTAGTTGTTGAATAACTATAATCCTTATCATTTACAACAAAACAATGAGATATATTATTTTTTGTTAAAACACACAATTTAAATTATTATGAATAATTTATTCCATTTCTTTGATTGTAGTTTTTTATGGCCTGCCTTATTAATAATTACGATATCTATCTGTAGTAGAATATTCGGGATAATTCTCGAGTAACGAAGAACAAGAAGGCCATGCAACACATTGATTCGTTGATTCTCTTCGAGCTGAACTCTCATTGATCAAATGATATTTCTACATTGATACAGAAGAGCTTTTACTGCGCGTACAGTCTGCGCATTACTAGTTTCTGTGAAGGTTGCATCACTACACGTGAAGTTAGGGTATTCGCGTCTCTTCTTAGGTTTTTTCATAAATTTCAAAGACTAAAACGTGTAAAATCAAAATGCTGACCGCTGCAAGATTGTTGACTCGTAGTTGTAGTAACATAACCTGCGACATTAGTAGAAAACAACAATTCAGCACAATTCTTAAAAATGTAAGTTCCGATGGCGATCCACGGCGTGCAATTTCATTTACCGAACATTTCTTCGTTGTGTTAAATTTGTACAACGTTAATATCATTTGACCGTCTAATAAGATTAAGCCTGTTATTATACATCTATTTTTATTTCGGCAATATTTTCTACAGTTAAATATTCGTTTCATCAACATTTAAGTAATACCTATTTCGTAGCCGGCACGTGATTCACTTTTTCTAAAGATATTTAGTTTTCATGTATTTTAAATTAATTTTATAAAAAGATAGAGCATTGTTAATATTTATTGTGTATCTATATTCATTACTTGTAACAAACGTTATGAAACGTTTTTGTCGTATTATAATTAATTATAATAGTGGTATGCACTAAATATAACATTTAGAATATATAAACTTAAATATTTTTCAGGCTGCAACTCCTATATTCAGCGTACCCCAACGATTTACAGATTTGCAACAATACAGACACAAGTAAATTGATGCTATATCTTGTTACAATTATTTTATATATTGAAATTAACATTTAAGTTTTATGTATTGTCAACGACATACCACTAGTCGTGATTTTATATGTCATAAGTTAAAACGTATATCTTATTTATTTAGATCCGAAGGTGTGAAAGGTGCTGTTATTGGTATCGATCTTGGAACAACATTTTCATGTGTAGCAGTTATGGAAGGGAAACAAGCCAAAGTTATAGAAAATGCAGAAGGTTCACGAACGACTCCGTCTTATGTAGCATTTACTAAAGGTTAGAGTTTAAACTTTATTCCTTTTAATTAAATATCATCATATTAGAGAATTGATATTTCTTTAATTCATAATAAAATTTTTAATATAAAATATTTTTAAATAATTCACAAGCATATATTTATATATGTGAAATAAATATTTAATACTTTTCATTATTGGCAATGTGCATTGTCATTCATTTCATAAGTGTTCTTAAAATCAGTAATGTGAATAAAAAATTCAGTGTGAAGTACATGTCTCTATATTAAATTAATTCTAAAATTATAAAAATAAGAATCATCTTTAAAATTATTTAATTTTGGAATAATTTTTGTATTAAACAAAGTATGACTGATAAATTAAACACAATACATAATACACAACTTTCAGATGGAGAACGTTTAGTTGGTATGCCAGCTAAACGTCAAGCAGTTACAAATTCAGCGAACACATTCTATGCTACAAAACGACTAATTGGACGAAGATACGACGACTCTGAAGTAAAAAAAGATATGTATGTATATTTTATATACATGTTAATAAATGTTAATAAATATTTTTGTTTTTTAAATGGCTATAATTTTAGGAAAGCTGTTTCTTACAAAATTGTTCGTGCCTCTAATGGAGATGCATGGGTACAAGGAGCTGACGGTAAAATGTATTCTCCTAGTCAAATTGGTGCATTTGTACTCATGAAGATGAAGGAAACAGCAGAATCATATTTAAGCACATCAGTAAAAAATGCTGTAATTACTGTTCCTGCATACTTCAATGATTCACAAAGACAGGCTACCAAGGATGCTGGTCAAATTTCTGGACTTAATGTACTTAGAGTAATTAATGAACCAACAGCAGCTGCCCTTGCATATGGCATGGACAAAACAGAAGATAAAATGTAAGAATATATTTAGTTGTTAATATAATATTACTGTAAAATACATCAAACGAAGAATGATGCCATTATTTTTCGTCTCTTAGAGCTATTAAATGCATGTATATATGCTGAAATTATTTACTGACTAATTAAATATTTATTAGTATTTTAATTATTAAAAAAAAGCATATTTTAAATATAAAATATATTCTTTCAGTATTGCAGTGTATGATTTAGGAGGTGGTACTTTTGATATTTCAATTTTGGAAATTCAAAAAGGAGTCTTTGAAGTTAAATCTACAAATGGAGATACCTTCTTAGGAGGTGAAGACTTTGATAATGCATTAGTTAATTATCTTGTATCAGAATTCAAAAAAGATGTATGTATATTGAAATAAGCTTTACTATTTTCAATATGCGCTTAAATGATTATATGTAATATTTTACTATTTTTATTTTTATCAACAGCAAGGTATAGATGTAACTAAGGATGCAATGGCTATGCAACGATTGAAGGAAGCATCTGAAAAAGCAAAGATAGAATTGTCTAGTTCTTTACAAACTGATATAAATTTACCTTATTTAACTATGGACTCTAGTGGACCAAAACATTTAAACCTTAAACTTTCAAGAAGTAAATTTGAAAATCTCGTTGCTGATTTAATTAAACGTACTGTTCAACCATGTCAAAAAGCACTTTCTGATGCTGAAGTAACAAAATCTGACATTGGTGAAGTATTGTTAGTTGGTGGTATGACAAGAGTACCTAAAGTTCAACAGACTGTACAAGAAATTTTTGGTCGACAACCATCCAAAGCTGTAAACCCCGATGAAGCTGTTGCTGTAGGTGCTGCAGTTCAAGGTGGCGTCCTTGCTGGTGATGTAACAGATGTTCTTCTTTTGGATGTCACTCCTCTATCACTTGGTAAATAACTACATTTTTACATATTTCATTAAGATTATTTTTAAACTATGATGATTAAGACTAATCTTCTCTCTGATCGAAATGAAGAACTTGATCTGCTGAGTTATTATGCCAAAATAATCTTTAATCTTTAATCTTTTACATATGATCAGAGAATAATTAAATCTAATATTTGTATTTTTTAGGTATTGAAACATTGGGTGGTGTTTTCACACGATTGATTTCTCGAAATACCACGATTCCTACTAAAAAAAGTCAAGTATTTTCTACTGCTGCTGATGGTCAAACTCAAGTAGAAATCAAGGTACATCAAGGTGAACGAGAAATGGCTAGTGACAATAAACTTTTAGGACAATTTACTCTTGTTGGAATTCCACCTGCGCCTAGAGGAGTACCACAAATAGAAGTTGCATTTGACATTGACGCTAATGGTATTGTTCACGTATCTGCTCGAGATAAAGGCACTGGAAAAGAACAACAAAGTATGTAAACAGATAAACTAAATCAAGAATAAGTTTTTATAAATGGACCAACGTTTTCTTTATACGTATTAACAAAATTGTTCTATTTTTCAATTTTTAATTTTTACTTACAGTTGTTATTCAATCAAGTGGTGGTCTTAGTAAGGATGAAATTGAAAACATGGTCAAAAATGCCGAACAGTATGCTAAGCAAGATAAAATTAAAAAAGAAAGAGTTGAAGCTGTGAATCAAGCTGAGGGCATTATTCATGACACAGAATCTAAATTAGAAGAATTTAAAGCACAGTTACCACAAGACGAAGTAAGTTTTTATATACATAACTATATACACGGCACATAATATGTATTAACTTTTTTTTTTAATAACACCGCTTAATAATTTTTATAGTGTGACAAACTCAGAGAATTGGTTGCAAAAGTGCGAGAAACATTAGCTAAGAAAGATGATACAGAACCAGAAGAAATTAAAAGACAAACAAATGAATTGCAACAAGCGAGTCTTAAATTGTTTGAAATGGCTTATAAGAAGGTACGTGATTTATTTGTTACATCTTTTTGGAAATATACATTATTAAATTCATTTGATTATTTACAGATGGCTGCAGAACGAGAGGGACAAAGTCGAAATGAACAGCAGCAGCAACAGCAGCAACAACAACAACAAGAAGATGGACCTGAAAAGAAAGAAGAGAAGAATTAAAATAAATAATTCTCGAATAATTGATTCGAAACAATGACGTGACAGGCCAATGCCGGGTCACTTTGACTTGTATCAAAATTTTCATTATACTTATTTCGGAACTAGGTTACTTCAAATACTTACATTTAATGTAATCTAAAAAATAGAGGAAACAATTTATAAATATATTATTTTATGTACATTGTGCACATAAAATAGAATCTCTCATCACATGTTATTTATATATTTCAGGCATTTTATATACTATGTATTGTATTTGTTATTGCTTGTATTGTTACATCATCTTGACATTCAGTTGATGATTACTTTGTTAGCCGATCATCACGTGCTTCAATAACTGATGAAAGTAACCTGGCATGGACTGGGCGAAAATTAATTACATTCAAACAAAAAATTAATTGTGCATACACAACTATATGAGCACCAATCATTGCTCGAGGAAAATGCATTTTTACATAGCATGCAGCAAAATTATAACAACATTAATTTTGCACTATAATTTTTGAGCACGTGCAAATTAGTATAATAAATTTAAATCTGAAAGATAAAGTACATAAAGAATATTTTGGACATGATCAGGTTTAAAAACCTAACTACCAGTTGGTAATGAACAATTTAAGAAGTTGAACATGTAAATGTGAATATTTATGAAGAAGCTATACATAGTATCAAATTGTTATTTATTACATATTAACAATTTGATAAAAGCAAGCCAAATTGTGAACTGTACATAACTGCTTACCTCATAGCATTTACTGCTATTAGATTTGCAATTTATATATGCAAAGAGCGTGCTGCAAATGCAAGCAAACATTTGGCCATGTTTAACAGTAGTAATGAAAATTGGAAAACAAGAAATGCAATTGTAAAACTTCGTTAATTCAGTATGAATGTGGAAGAAAATAGAGAGAATGCAATGAGTGCTCGATCTATAACAAATTAGAAAATACGCGATATGTAGATTATTTTAGGAAATAATATATTATGGTACCATAATAACCATCTTATTTTTTATTTGAAATACAATTTTAGAATTTAATTTTGTTTTCAGTGTGTTATCTAATAAATTTATAAAAAAGCAATGTACATGTAAATATATGCAAAATTGTATAAAATTTGTTTGCAACTATTAAAAATAGAATATTTTCAATGAGACACATTTTATATTTGAAATGTTCTTATGATTTATGTATTTCAAAATAAATATATTAAGTTATTTCAAAACATTTGATTACTAAATTTGTACTTTTTAATAAATTAAACATCAATTAAATTAATTTTTTAAGTAAACATATTCAAATAAATTGTTGAATACTTTGAAAATGTGAAAAAATTTATACGAAGACTACAGTAGTGATTTGTAATTCTGTAGAAAACATTTATGTACATTTTAAATAATTATGTTTCGCAGTTTATTAGAACTGTATAATTATGATGGTACAATTAATTTCTTATGTACAAATAATAATTTTAAACAAAATCATATATATGTAGTTCCTATTCTATTAAAAATAGAAGATGAAGTCCAATAATTATTAAAATATGCGAAAAAAATAATCTTCATAAAAATTGTTTTAGATAAATACAATCTTAATAATTGCAATAAGTCTTGTATAACGTGTTTCCTTAATAGCCGTTTGTATAATGTATTAGAAATATTCATTATAATTTCGTATAAACAAATTCATGTAAAACCATCAAGTGTTTCATGTAATAAAAAATGTATTCCTCACAATGTATGTTTTTGCTAAATTTAAATTCTAACATAGATCAAACTATTCTATTCTTAATAGTTGCAAACAAACTTTAGATCAACATTAAATATATAATATTAAAAAATGTATATTGATGCAATAATTCATATAGTGCAGTTTTAATGTTGTCTATGATAACTGCATACGTATATATACATATACTTTTCTAAAAATATATAAAAATATATGAAAGACTTGCTACTAAACGTATCATAAACTATTTTGTCAAATCATTATCTGATTTTACTGAAAGAAATTTTTGCTTAATACATTTCCTTTATTATATCGTCATCATATTGTTTTAAACATATTACTTTAATATATATGTATATTTCGTTCATTAAATGTTGAAAACGTCAAATATTTTCATAAGTCGTTGTATATAAAATATAACATTACAATTGCTTATTACGTAACTTACATAACTTACAACACGACAACAGCGCACTCTATTTCTATCGCGCATGTTTATAAGAATACTCACTGGATCTTCAAACAATTTAAAAGTAATATATAAACTATTACAAGACACAAATATCAGAATTACATACATAAAATTTAAACACGAATTTTAAACGCAATAATACTGTATTTATATGAAATACTATTCAGAAGTTACGAAATGTATTGTGATGAGAAACGAAATATTAACGTTTTATAGAGCCACGTTTACATTAAAGTTTCGTATTATAATCGGTATTAGAATGTAGAGCAAAAATTAATATTATTGTAAAAAAATAAAATTTTTAATTAATCGATACGTTATGTTGAATCAATTGATGGTTAAAAGCGAAGATAGGTATATATTTTCGTATACAGCGACTTACAAAAATACTTAAACATATACTATAGAAAATTTTTATATATATAAAATATAAAATATTTTATCATTTCATTAATATTGTAATGAAACGTGGCCATAATGATTATATTAGTTAAAATTTTCAATCTGAAAATTCATAATTCGATATTCAGATTGATAGACGTAAAAATTTTTTTATAATCAAATGAAATATTGAATATTTATGCATAAATTTGAATATTTCTATAATATTTATGCATTAATTTGAATATTTATGCATAAATATATACGATATATGATATGTTCACTATTAAAACATTTTCGTAAGACATTGTTTTCCCATAAATCCTGTTAGTGCATGACGCAAACCCTCAATCCGCCAAGTTAATGACGCGAACCTGTTGCGCAGAAGGTTAGTCGATTACCGAAAATCAAAGTGTTAAGACATTATTCTGTGCGTGATATTTATTAACTGGGTAATTCTTTCATATTCTTTCTTTCGCCATGCTATTATTAATTTCGTTTAATTAACGTACGTTTTGATTTAGTAATTCATCAAATATTATTATAATTTGTAATTAAATAATCCTTTTCTCTTTGATCGTCTTTTTGATTGTCAAATGTACATTTACTTTGATAGCTCGTATTATGAGCTTTCAAAGTAGCATTTAACCTTGATCATTGTATCATTTTTTATATAATTTGTTTCTTTCATATATTTATTTAAAAGTTTTACTTTTCTTTCGTTCACAGATTAATTATTAGTTGGTTGCGAGGGAAATTTCGAAGCATTACGAAACGTCATGAAATTCAAAAAGATACCGCGAAATTCAAATGATTAATAAATCCGATAGCTCTTCATGAAGGTAAGATAACATTTAATTTATTTTAATGAAGAAATTTAGGCAAGTTTACTAGTGATGGAAAATATGGACAGTGTTGTTCTGAGAATTATTTATTAAATTGAATATAGTAATACTATATCAATAAAAGAATATAACGATTTGGAAATTAATTTATAGAATAAAATCACATTAGGTTACGAAGAAGCATACTTCATTATGTTATATTCGTAAGTTACTTCATAATTTATGTTCATTAAAAGTACAAACTTGCGAGTATTTAATTTAGAGCAGTTTTTTATTTTTTATTCTGAGTTCCGTTCGAAATTCGCGCGTATTGGGTTTAGATTAGTCAAGCGATTACAGCGCCAACGGTGACATACGAAAACATTTACTACGATTCTCGAATAGTAATCGATATTTCTCACGATCGATTCTTAGGCGGGAAGCATGGCAGAAAAAAGTGCACCTCGTATGTGAAAGAAGTATTATCGAGAAATTCTCAAGTAAAAATTTAAATCAATAGCTGCTAAATTTGTGTTGTGAATTTCCTTGTGAATTTCAGTTAAAATTTACATTCGACTTCAACTCATCAAAATCTGCCAAATTACCAAAAATGTGCATAATCTTTATTCCCTAAAGTGACTAATTATTTAACCAAATAATTATTATACATAATATTTCACCGTATTTTCGTACTCTTCGCTCTCCCTCTACTAATCAGCTTTATTTTCAGAAAATTTTTTTGACCGCGTGCAATGCGATTGGTAGAGTCAGTGCTTATTGCGCAATATTTAAATATTTTTCTGAACAATTAATTCATTTAAACTATAATTCGCGAAATTAGAGTCAGTGAGTCCGCCGATTCAAGACTTAAATGTGCGCGTCTTTTACTTTTCTTTTTTTATATTCCTTTGTGATGAATATTCGTTCTCGATATTAGAGTCAGTGCTCAAGAGGATAAGGCCTCTTCAGGAGATCAAGATTGTAAGTAGTTTTATATATTGTACCTCAATTTATTTAATTTTTGAAATTTAAAAACAATATATTTAACTTGTTTTGTTACAGATGCATTAATTTTTTTTCCTACAAAAATACAACAATAATTCCAAAACCAAGAATGTAAGAATCTTTTATTATCCTTAACACTTTCTTTGCTTTTAAATACAAATTTTAATGTTTTATGTTTTATTACAGGTCTTCTATAGTCTTCAGTTCCTCTTATTCTTTAGGAATCTTTTTATGCTTTAAAAGCCAAGAACGTAAGTACTTCATTGTACATTGTATTTGAATTAATTCTATTCTCTACAATTCTTTTTCCATTGAAGTTAAATGTAAAGTTATAACTATAAAATAAAAATATTTTAAATCATTCGAATCACAATTTTCATCATTATTCATAAAATTTAAATTTTCGCAAATAATACTATGTTTTTATACTTTTTAGAAATTTTTCACGACGTTCACTTCTACCATGGGATTCTCAGTGCTATCTACTTGATGAGGATAATAATTTTTTTCGCAGTGAGTCGCATGTATTTCTGTTCCTCCGATCACTCAATCATGTCGTAGGATGAAAGGTCCGAATCGGCACGGGTAATTGGTTGTATACGTAGAATTTGTGATGAGCATAGTGACCGCGGGTATTTTTTATACCCGTGAGTAGTAACATTTTTTTCCGGTTTTATATATATTAGATCAGGATAGGGCTTCTTGCATATCGCGATTTTAACAATTAGTGTGAATATATACATTTACAACTTGTAAAATCAAAATACATTCAATATAAATGTTTACAAAAGCAAAATATCCATATGAATATCTATATGAATAGATAAACTATAAATATTTATAAATAATTATTAAAATGATTTCGTTTCGTTGAATGAGCATTTCGTAGTAGAGAAGACGGATACCCTCCGACTTCATTGCTATGAAAGATGCAGTTATTACTTATTGATGTAGTGGCAATATTTTTTGTTATAGTAACCTGTTAATTAATAATTTCGAATTTCATCTTCTGAATAATAGTATTGATTGATTGAATTAATTAAGTTTTATAATTATGAATTTCAGTAGAATTTTAAATATAATAGATTAGAATTTTTTCCGTAGAAAAATGTATGAAATTTTATGTGCAAGAAGATACTTCGCGACAGGCAGATTTTTGAATCAAAGCAACAAGTTTGAACACTGCAAATACTTTTGTATTTTCGACAATGTGCTTTGATAAAGAAGTCGCCTGAGATTATTTCTATTAATATTTAATTTAGAGTCAGTTATTTAATTTTGATTGTTTGAGTCAATTGTTAAATTTCACAGTATCTTTTTTAATAAATATAATTCTTGTTCACTGTCTTTCTTCTCTTGCAATTTCATCAAGTTCTGAAAGAGTAGAGTCATTAGAGTTTGAAATAAAATGATAAAATAGTCCGTTAGATACAAACTATATAAACTAATCATTTTTTTAGTTCAGGATTTTCAGGTTTAACTCTTTCCGTGTTCATTGTCAGGATCTCATTCACGTGCCCAGGTGCTACTTGAGTGGGTGAAAGACATTGGGCACGATGACCATACTTTGTAATTTTATAAAATATTTCTCAGCGATTGACAATGTGTTAGCGTATCATGCACGACGTAGTTTCCACATGTGTGTGTGTGGTTAGGATGTGGAATTGCGTCGTTTTTGTTGTTCCATTCATTCCACAAGTTGAAATATTTAAAATATTATTCATTAATTTAAAATATGAATTTATCATCGTAATATCTAATAAATATATTACAATTATACAATTAATTATAATAATGATTCCAAGTTAACTCGCACGTGTAATCTCTACAGAAATTATATGTACTTTTTTTCTGTTATTAATATCTCACATATAGCTGTAAACATAAACGTATTTTAGTCGCGTTTTGCGCAATGGTCGCTACTCATTGTCAGTCGATTTCAGGAAAATGGTACGTAAATTAGAGTGTGAAAGTTGTGTGTTAAACTCGGGTGTCGGAGGCGTCCCGGGACGTCCTCTCTAGTGTAGGTCTGCGCCCGAGTGGTATGCGTGAGAACCGTGGAGTGAGTGTGTTGGTGTGCCCGTTTTGCTACTTTTTAAATATAGGGCGACTCATTAGGATAGGTAGCTTACTTTCTGGCGTGCCTGTATTTAGTTATAAGTAGGTAGAGCCGGGCAGGTTGGCACAGTCTCTGATCGCGTGTCCCCTTTTCGCGTGTCCAACCTGTTTCAGGAAATCTAATTTGAAAAATCGACAATGAAATTGGTACAAATGGGGCATGCCACTTGTTTCTGGTTTTATTCTTCGATTTTTCGAATTTAGCATCGCGATCGCGATCGCGGGTATGTCGCGAGTAGGTCCCGAAACGTACGTTTATGCAGGTATTGCTCGAGCACGCACGTGCGAACGACTAACGATCACTATGATCGATGGTCGTCCATGTGTATTGGAGTCAGCTTCCACGGTTTATCTTTTCATTTCACCTTTATAAGTTATTTTTTGGTTTGCGATTAGAAAGACTCGAGCTAGACGTAAGTTTCAGCGGGCATTGCGCTCGAAGAAAGAAGAGGCTGAAAGCCGAAGAGGCCCGGCAAACTGCCACGAAGAGGGTCGCAACAAATGGTTTCTCATCCTCTGGATCATTTAAATGATTCCAAAGCATGGGATGTCATTCTCGTTACTACTTTGTCACTATGCTCTTTTAGTATTTGTAGTTATATTGTTTTTCTTCTCCATCATCGTTCATCATCGTTTTGGGCAAATCGCGATTTTTCTTGTTAGTGTTGCGAAAAATTGATTACGGGTGAATTAGAGTTGCGAAAAAATGATAATCGTGTTTGCTTTAGAGTTGCGAATTGTGATACCGCGATTGTCTTTTACAATTTTGATTTGAACTTTATTAATCGTCTTAGTGTTGTACATAGTAGAATTTAACTTGCATTCTATTGTTTTAAATTTTAGAGTGTTAGAGTATTTGAGTAGCTTTTTGTTCATAGAGTTTTGTATTATTCATATTAATTTTCATTAAATTCTTTTGATGCGATTCCGATATTATTTTATCACGATTTCCAATTACATTTCCTCTTAGTGTAATAATAATGAATGTTCGTGTTTTTTCCCATCAGATACGATGTTTATTTACATATCTCATCTGTGGATTTATATTGGGTGGAATAAATTAGATTTATATAGGATTTTTTAAAATTAAATTTATAACCAAGTAGAATACATTTAAATTAAATTTGTAATTAAGTAGGGAATATTTAAATTAATAAGTCATTTCATTTATAATCATTTTACGTACACATTGCATTATAACAAATACCAGATCACATATTTGTCTATTCAAACCAACGAATGATCCTCCTTTCTCAAACGCTTCTATAAATTTTTTTCTTGAACTATATTCAATTTGATCAAATCAAGGAAAAATATGATGCAATGTGAGGTATTGAAATGGCATTTATTTTAAAAACAAATTGATCCATTTTGTGTCAAAATTAAGCATTTAATGCACATCTAAAGCCAAGATTTCCAGCTGTTGTGTCTGGAGTATTTTGGCTCCGAGCAGCGCATCTGTATCGAAAACAGTAACTCTTGTGACAAAGGTAAGAACCGCCTTTCTTTACTTTATCTGTACTGTGAGGTGGACCGTTCTGAAAGTAGTTTCGTATTGTAAAGTTGTTATGAAAAAAGAAAAAAGAAAATTTAAAAATAAAGAAAAAAATATTAAGAACATATATACAGGATTATTAGGTCCGCCACGTGCTTTGGTTTCGATTGTCCACCAATCAGATGTCCATTCCCAAACATTCCCTATCATATTACGTAATCCGTAATTATTTGGCGGGAATTCTGTAACGGGCGATGTACTTTCGTATCCATCTTCCTTGGTATTATTATTTGGAAAATCACCTTGCCACGTATTCGCTCTGAAAATTATTTTATTTAAATAGAATTAAATTTTAAATAATTTTTTATAAAAAATTACTCACCTATGTTGACCGTTCGGAGTAAATTTATTCCCCCATGAATATAATTTATCCGACAGTCCTCCCCGACATGCGACTTCCCATTCGGCTTCCGTAGGTAATCTTTTTCCTAACCATTCGCAATAGGCAGTGGCATCGTTCCACGATACATGAACGACAGGGTGATCCATTCTGTCTGAATTATTCAATTTTACATTCTTTTGTCTCCAATTTCGAACAACCGGAAAAATAAAATAAACGTACTCTTTATATCAGAATTAGGACCCTCTGGATTTTGCCAGTTGGCATTTTTTACTTGTAACCACCAAGGCGCTTGAGCAACTGCGTGCGTTATGTTCGCTCGAACTTTTTCTTCTAACAAACCTCCAAATACGAATGAATCTCCAAATTTTTCGGCTTCTGTTCGATGATTAGTCGCGTGAACAAATCTTCCAAAATCACGATTGCTCACTTCCATCTCGTCTATATAAAAACTATCTAGATAAATTTGTTGTTTCGGTCCTTCGCCGTCAGCAACGAATACAGGATCATTTGTACCGATCGTGAAAGTACCCGCCTTTATCTCAACCATGTTTTTTAAACGATCTATGCGATTCGTAGCAGTATGTTCGTAAGTATGAAGTGGATCATTCGCTAAACAATAATCTGCTTCATTCTCGTAGAGGTTCTCTGTGGTAGTTTGTCTGCTATGGCTGCAACCACCACAGTGAGAAGATTCTTTACTTGAGTCATCTGTTTTGAAACTTACCGCTACGGTACATAATGTAATAATTGTGAAAAGAGACAATATTGCTGATTTTTGCCACGTTGTGCTCGTCAAACCTTTCATTTTACGATGTAAGAAAATTGATGCATATAAAATTAATAAATTGATTTAATTTGACTGGTAATTGTAAGAAACAAATATCTAGAAATTCGTGGTTCGAGGAATGTTATGATCAATAATAAAACTCATTTTGAAGAAGTAAACATAAACACACACACGCATAAATTAATGATAACGATGTGACAACCTCGAATCTATATTCGTTATAGTAAGAAAACTGAAAATCCCTAGTTAGCTTAAATTAATTTTCATCTATTAGTTGGTAATATTTCAACCATGGAGCGAGAATAATATAGGGAAATCGATCTCTTTTTCATCGATACATTGATTCCTCGGTATCGATGTGCAACATGCATATGTGTAATTTGTACGTGGAACATAACCTATCATGAAATGCCACGTACTGTTTATCTGTACGTAGAATGTCTCGAAGATTTTTTCGTTCATCGTGACAGTGGCTCATAACCGAAATAGTAACAGTATAATAGAATTGTTTAGTTCAATATATCGTTGTTATATACTACATATAGCTACAATGGCTTCCTCAAGACGTTTCAAACTGTTATTTTATGCTCTCGGCATTTTTGTATGTTATTTTCATTTTGGCATGTTACAAGAGAAGATCACACGAGGACAATACGGAGATGAAAAAAGCAGTGAAAAATTTACGTATATGTTTACGTTAGTTTTCTTCCAGTGTCTAATTAATTATTTATTTGCTAAGACTAGTTTATTAACGATTATGAAACAGGGCGAGGATACTACTCCAAAAACTTATTACGCACTCTCTGCCCTCACTTATTTACTTGCCATGGTATGCAGTAACATGGCATTACAATTTGTCAGTTATCCAACACAAGTGATTGGAAAAGCTGGTAAACCGATTCCTGTGATGATACTTGGTGTACTACTGGGAAACAAGGTATTTTGCTTTGCCTTTTAATTCATGTATCATTCACAAATTTTGTAATGTTTACCAATTTTAATTTTTCTTTTTCTTTATATTATTATTTTTCAAGAAAAGAAGATTTTTAGAATCTATATCTCATATATACATATGTATAGGTTTTTCGCATTCAGATATTTACACAATATATTCGTAATTTATAACAATAAAACGCATTATCTTGCAGGTTTATCCAATTAGGAAGTACTTGTTTGTATTTTTAATAGTCATTGGCGTAGCTTTATTTATGTACAAAGACGTGAATCCATTGAAAAAACATTCCGAGGGACAAACAGGCTTTGGAGAACTATTGTTATTACTTTCATTAACAATGGATGGTCTAACTAGCGCTGTACAAGAAAGAATGAGATCTGAACACAATCCCAAATCTGGTCATATGATGTTGAATATGAATGGCTGGTCTGTGATGTTTAGTGGCATTGTCATCTTAGTCTCTGGAGAGCTTGTAGAATTTATTCAGTTCTTACAGAGATACCCTTTTACTATATGGCATATAACTACCTTTTCTATAGCAGGAGCGTTTGGACAATACTTTATATTTCTCACCGTTGCGGAATTTGGTCCATTACCATGTTCTATTATAACAACGACTAGAAAATTCTTTACAGTCTTAGGTTCAATACTTATCTTTGGTAACAGTCTGACCTCTAGGCAATGGTTAGGTACGTTTATAGTATTTTTGGGGCTGTTTCTAGATGCTATGTACGGTAAAGACAAGTCTCCTAGAAAAGATGTAACGAAGTAGCAAATGAACGCGGGCACGTTATCTGAGGGATCTTAACTCTTCGAATAGAGGGTGATTTTTTATTTTGAAATTTATTTGCGCTGCTGGTCGCGTTATGGTGAAATTCAAGCTTAAGGACATCGCACCATGAACAACTATGTGTACTGTCTTCGGCTTCCTATCCTTTAATTTCGCTCACTATCGGCGTTTACGAATATACATACACGTGCAAATTCTTTTTTTACGGATATATACAGTAACAGCTATATGCCAACATATACTTTATATTATAACGTTAAAATCTTACGTACTACTATAGCGATGTCTGGTTTATTTTCAAGTTGCTATTCTGCTAAATATATATTTTTATTATTTTTATAATGACTGAATGTATGAGAGTACGTAACATCGAATTTAATTTTATTCACTATATGTAAGTGTATGGCTACCACTGTATATTATACATGTGTGTATGATGCGCGTTGTATGTTTAGAACTTGTGTGTAACTATGTATGTATTATACCAATCAAAATAGCATACATTTGTACGCATAATACGTTCCACATATACTTCCTTCGTTTTATATCTCTGTGACAGTTTCATTCGAATGGATGATACTTACAAATTCTTTTCCCGAATCATATCATATCAAGCGCCATTTACGAGAAAAGAATGTGATCGGTATCATGACAATGTACATGATAAAAAAGAAATCGATTATTATAAAATAAAGAGAAATTACAATCATTCGGTGCATGATTTGTTTATTTTCCCTACTTTGCTATTATTTACTTTTGCTGTTGTTTCCGATTGAGATATCTTTATCAACAACAATTTACATACGGAGCAACATATTTACATATGGCAACATGTATATTTTACTATATGCCAAGTTAACTATATCACTATAATAAGTGAATAAAACGAATTTAGTTGAAAAACATTTAGTTTAAAAGAAACTAACTCGCGCGTGTGTTGCGCGCAAAATAGGTTTTTTCAAAGATCGGAATCCGTTTGTTATCGACATTGACGACAACGCCGACGATGGTTAAATAGATAATAACTATGTCTGAATGAGCTTTAGGAAGGGAGCGTAATCAGTTAAACGCAATGCATCATAAATGCGCAGACCGCTTCTCAAAAAAGTAGTTTAACGTATTTCAGCAAACAACACGCATATATGTACTTAAATCAGAAGTGAATATCCGAAGATTAAATGAGACGCAAAATGCATATACTTTTACTGAAAAGTTGTGCGTATATTGCTATATTATCGATATGGTTACCGGTTACTTACGCGCTTCTTACAAACGGTAAGTTACTTACAATCACAATGAATTTCACGCATGTGTCGTCAGTTTGATCGACACGCGCGTTATAATTTCCTTCATGGTCTCGCGATATTTGTGTATAAAATTTGTCTTCTTTACAAACACCGACTCATCGATGGAGATGAACAGCACGTAATTCAAAAAACGGACACGATGGGAATTTTTCAATAGTATCGATTAGTCTCGATGTACGCATCTAGTTAGCGCGCTCGAATATTTAAATTGGTACAAGAGTGCCAGCTCTAGAGTAAAAATTTTCGGGGAATTTCGCAGACCTGTCTTGTTTGTCATTCGTGTTTGAAAAAGCATGTTTTACCTGAAGAAAGAGAAAGAAATATTTCGCTTGTAGAATCGTTCCTGAGTGACTTGCCAAACGATGTCGAAGTGCGCGACATGAATCAACCGGTACTGACTACGAGAAACAGAGTAGAGACGAAGCAAATAACGACAAACGACGAAGAAGAATCTGATAGAAACGAAATGAAGGAAAAGGAGAGAGAGATGAACTGCACAGATCGTTCCATAGACGATTTCCCGAAGGATCTGTTCACGCATGAAGAACGTCGTCACGGAGCGATATTGCTACACGTTTTTCTCGGATTATATTGCTTCCTATTGACGGCGTTCGTTTGCCATGATTATTTGATACCTGCCGTCGATCGCATATGCATTACCATGAATATAAGCACCGACGTTGCTGGAGCGACGTTTCTGGCAATGACCAGTTCCTTTCCCGAATTATTCGTCAACGTGATTGGTACTTTTCTAACGGAGTCAGATCTTGGTCTCGGCACCGTGGTCGGTAGCGCGGTATTCGACACTTTTGCAACTCCGGCTTGCGGAGCGTTGACTGCTTATTCCGTAAGTACACACGTACACAAAGTATTATTCTACCGATACTGTACGGTAGAACTCCGTTTATGTGGATTCTATTTATTTGACCTGAATTTCAATCGATGCTCGATTAAATGAATTGTGCTTATTTAAACTTCCATCGCATGAACGAAAAATCGCTAATAAAAAGGAAAATCAGTAGAATTTTTTGAACTTCAATTATATAAATTATTTGTTCTATACCTTGTACGTATAAATGGAGTTTTATTGCACTTTTATCTGTGTGTTCAAAATAATTGTCAGATGATTACGAAAATACGATAACTGAATATGAAGTGGTTCGTAATAACATACAACATACGTATAAATATAAAAATAAAGGAAAAAGTCTCTTATTAACTGGGCATATAACCAGGTAAATCGATTATCTCGTCCATTTGATCTTCTCGTCACAGTAACAGAGTTTTAGATAAAGGACGATAAGCATCCCGTTTAAGTATATTTAGATCGATCGTATCGAATATCTATCTCTTCTGTTTATCTTCCATTGACCTTGTTAACGTTGTATTGTACAATTATTTCTTTCATAATTCTCATGTACATATCTCTGTACTTGGAAGTCAGAAGAGGTTTGTCTGAAAACGATCATTTTCAATCCAATTTCTATTTGTTTCTAATTCGTTTCTTTTCGATTTAGGCGATATCCTTAGAGTGGCGAATATTATCGCGAGATTGTACAATGTACGTGATATCTGTTGGAACATTGGTAGCAATAATGTGGGATCAACGGATTGAATGGTACGAAGCGATGATATTGTTAATATTGTTCTGCATTTACTTAATCTTGCTGTTTTGTGGCAAAGGTATTAGATTGTGTTGCGGTACAATCCTTCCTTCTAATTCCGAATCAACGACGGAGTGTAAGTAGCAATTTTCCAGTAATTCGTTCCTTTTGTTTGTTCGTTTCGGAAAAATAATAATAACTCGTTGCAATTGTAGTCTCTAACGTTGATGAGAAATTGCCCCGCAATGGCTCGTACAAACTGCGCGCTCTGAATAATGTTGTTTCTACAAATTCTAATTTGGAAAGTCAGCAACAAGGTGGAATAGGCGATTTCAAAAGTACCGAGAAATTGGAGAGTCGTTCTGTTTCTGGTATGTATCTAGGTATGTGTGTATAGGTATGTCTGGCCAAAAAGTTTGGATGCGCGTTCTGTTTGCGACCTATATACAATGAAAATCGAAAGAGTATATATATCTAATAAAAATAAGATTCGTATAATATTATTGAAACTGAGGTAATACAGCAGTATATAATATTCATAACATGAATAGTAAAGATAACAATGTATAATATTCAAACATGTGTAAAGATATATACAAAAACAAAAAATATAGAACTAGATGCAACAAATTTAATAAGTACCATCAATATGAATATTATAGTTTGGGATAGCACGGTAGTCTTTGGAGATTGAGAATTATTAAAAAGTTAATTCTTGGCAATAGTACTACGAACAGATTTCGATATTCACATATCTTAAAATTGAATTTAGTTGTAAGTGTTCTTTTAACAAGATCGAGATTTAAAACATACAACGAAAGCAATTAAGAATTAATTGCTAAAGAACACTTCAAACTATGAAATCTTCCGTCATAGTCTCCAGATTTTAAGTTAAACCAAGTATCCAAACTTTTAGCTGTCACTGTATACATATGTGTTTTTTTTTTTCGTATAATATTTCGAATTAAATAAAAAATTAGATATCAACGTGTACATACGTTGTTGTTCCTTTGTACTTATTTGCAGAATATTTATTTACTTGGCCAAGGGAACGAACTGTGATCGCAAAATGTTGGTTCCTGTTTTGCTGGCCATTGAAATTTTTGCTATACGTAACGATACCAGATGCCAGGACAGAACGATTAAAACATTGGTATCCACTGACGTTTGTCATGTGTCTGATTTGGGTCGGGATATCTTCTTATTTAGTCTCTTGGATGACAACAGTTGTCGGTGATACCATAGGTATTCCTGATTCCATTATGGGTCTTACATTTCTGGCAGCTGGTGGAAATATGCCGGAAATTGCATCCATCGTGATTTTAGCCAGACAAGGTAATTTTCTTTTATTTCTTTTCTATCAAAACTTCATATCTGTTATATTGTTGTAAATATTATATTACGTATGTATCGTACATACGTAAATCGTTGCTGAACAAATGTCAAATAACGTTTCGTATATATCTAGGGGACGGAAACATGGCGATGAGCAACACGTTAGGAGCAAATATTCTTGATATTTTGCTTTGCTTGGGCTTACCGTGGATGATAAAATGTCTAATGAGAGGAAAAGACGTAGAGATCGTATCAGGATCTATATCCTACAGTGTACTTTCAACCATTGTTTGCATAGTGATCCTCTATGTAGTTATAGCATGTTTCAACTTTAAATTGAACAAACAAGTGGGAATCATATGTCTGTTGGTATACTCGATATTTTTAATATTCGCCATTCTCGTGGAAATGAACGTTTTCTATGTGGCGAATTTACCAATCTGCAACGATGTCAATTGATTAATTCTCTTCGCATGCACAGTTCGTGTAATATCTTTTTGCCCGTTCTCTGTGCTATAGGATTCTAATCGTTAATCTCACAAATCTCATTAATCTCGACAATTTTGTTAATGTTGTTAATGGAAAGGGAGAAACAATTTCCTAAAAATTCAAATATCGTCTATCTGTTTCCTTCGCGAGTATTAAAGACGTCATATGTAGAATACTTATGAGATTCGTCAATGATAGCAAAGCTAACGATTAAAGATCGAAGAGCTACGACAGACAGCTACGAATATTAGTGAACATTGAAACAAAAAAGAAAAAGAAACAATATAGATATGACGAACAACAAATATATACTTGAATATGTGTCTATGATATTAACCCATCACAAAGCGGAAAATTGAGTGAGTATATCTACCAAAAACGCGCAATAGCGGCTAGTGACTTGTGAGTCACGAGGTATTTATATAAAACATAAGTGACTTAAATGTAAATTACCGGTAAACTGCGTAGTAAGCTGAACTACTGTAGTGTAAAAAGAATGGTTCAGTTAAAAAGTGATTAAATTACATTTCAAAAATGTAATTTAACAATCTGGTGTAATTGATTTTTTTGGATAGACGCATGGTACCAATATATAATTGCTGATCGACGCAGTTTTCATTATTTTCTATATAATTGTACGAATCTATTTATGTCGAAAAACTATTAGTTTAATAGATATTTTAATTTTAATTACCTAAAGGTAATTTGATCATAAGAATACCGCTCTTGTCTTTCGCTGTCTTTTATAGATTTTCTATGGATTTTATAAAACCTCTGATAGTTTTTCGTACAAGATTTAATACTTTCTTTTTATAAAGAATATATAATTTTTATCTGAACCGTTTTTTTTTATATCGCAGGTAATTTGCATTTACAGATTATAACCGGTACTTATATACTTTGTTTTATACTCTGATGTAATCAATTAGTATAAAAGGATAGTAAATATTTAAATCAGAATTAATTATGAATGATTTTGTATACTATGTACGTACATGTGTTGGTGACGTATAATTTAAATCGTGACGTGAATGGATTAAAATTCGATAAAGGAGAGTAGGGAAAGTAGGAAGCTCAAAGCTGAAGCGAGGATCGAGTGTGATAGCTACGAGTTACCCACGTTAATCAATAGTGAGATGTATATTTTTAATAAAGAATAATTTATTTTTCGCATCCGCGGTGAATGAATTCGACGCAAAGGAAAAAATATGTCGGTATTCGGTCGAGCAATGCGTTAATTGACGCATTCTTGTGTACGCATGGCGATACAGTTGGTTCTGGTGTTATAACTTGTAGGTATTGACAAAACGCGCGTACGTTCGCAACGTTATTGATGAAACGCACACGCACGCACATGTACACGCATATAAACACATGCACGTACGCATAAAGCTATACTATACTATATGTATATTACACAATAGTATAGTATCGACGATAGATATAACGAGACGAAGGAAGGTGCAATGGAATAATGCATAGGATAACGTGTTTCTTTTATTTATAATCCTTTCAAAATAGTCCCCTAAATACTTAATACATTGCTTAGAACGTTCGTACAAGTTTTCGAAAGACTTTGAGAAAATGTTCCGTCTTGTGAAAATGTGAGTGTATGTGAGTGTGTGTTACATATCTCTTCGAAACGTTAAATTATTTGTTGAATGAAACGCTGCGCTGTTTTCGTTTTTTTTTCCTTTTTTTTTTCTTTTTTTCTTTTTTCGTTTCACAAATTCACAATCGTAGTCTCGGGGAAAAGAAGAAAGAAGTCGGCAGAAGGAAAGTAGAAGACAGATCGAAGGAACAGTGACCATCCGAACCCCCTCTTGGCCCCTAGGATTTTAGGGTTTTCGACGTTGAGAAGAAACATTTTCGTGAAAAAATGTTCGCGTATTCACGCGGAGGACAAGTTACGTATGTACATGTTATACGTGACATGTTATGGTGACTGCCAGCTTGGTGAAATTTTCGTGCACGTTATTATTATTTCCTTTTATTGACAAAATAGTTGACGAAATAGTACTACGTTCGTATTGAACACTTTTATTCGAAATCGATCTCATTGTACCACGTCGCTTGTATTCATTGGATCAATGTAGAAACATAGATAGGTAGATGCGTACACGTGTTATCGACAATTTAAAAAGATCTGGCTCTCTTTTCATATCAGTGATTAGAATTATGCAACACGTACATGACATACATATACGTATGTACGTTACCTACTATATACATGTGTTCTACTCGCTTAATCCGACTGCTTAACCGGCTGTCGCGATTCTATCATATATAGCCGAGTTTGATACAATTCGATTCGATTATGCGTTCTTGGTCGTCCTTATTGCTCGTCGATTAAATCACTTTATGGACATAAAGTCCACAACGAATCGGAGCCCCAATCGATTTAATCACAGTTGGATCGATCGTTCGTTGATTAACACAATTCCTTATACTTTTGCGGGTCCCGATTGAACGATAACAATCAGCCCCGTAAACGAAGATAATTCAATAACGTGTATACTATTTGAACTGGATAAGATAACGGATGAGAGATCGACTATATGTACTATATACATGTATACGTAAATACGTATGTGCTGTAAGAGAACATATGCGCATGGAATCCATTCCGAGTGTTCGCGTGTTTTTGATCCTCAATGTCGTCTCAATAATAACAGTGTCGTAATTCTTCCTATCGATTTCTGGTACACATTCTCTACCTATCTATCTACAAATAGCGCGTAAATAATACCCTTAAAATCGTTTACATTTTCGAAACGGGAAACAACCTCGGACACAATCTCCTCGATTCGTTCCAACGAACGAATAAAATAACCAACGAACAATCTTGATTCGAACGTAACGCGATCAAGCGTTCAATGAAAAGCATCTGCAAACGATCAAGATTGTCTCATCCATTTTTAACATTAACATCGTCGTCTCCGCTTATGTTGGCTTACATGCTCTCCGACCTCTTTCTTTACCCATCCTTCCTTTTTCTTCTCTCCCCTTTTCTTTTTCTCTCCGCCCTTCCCGACAGCTTCCTTCACCCCCCAGCCGCCTCTTTTCCGTCCTCTTTCCGAATCACGTCAATTATCATCGATTATGCAGGGGATTGTTCGCGCGGAACACAGTTGAGGCATTTCACACGTTTTAACGATCATTCGCATCGTGGCTCATTGTTTCGATTCACGGCAAAACGCTCGACGTTTTGGCAGTTTGATATCATCCTATCGATTCGAATTTTTCCATAACCGCGTTTTTTTAGGTTGCCTTTTAGTCGCCGCGTCCTCGAGATCGCGGCCAATCGAATACACATATAGTACATATTTGCACGCCTCTGTACACATTTGCTCGTGTTATCGAGTTGTTGTTGTTGTTGTTGCTGTTGTTGTTATTATTATTATTATTATTATTATTATTATTATTATTATTATTATTATTATCATTATTTATATATTATATATTATATAACAATATATTACGTTTCGATAAAAATTTCTGTGGAAAATATAGATCATAACCTGGATGAAAAATCGCTAAATAATTAGCGTAATCGGCAAAAGCGTAGCCAGCATTGCGATCGGTATTCGATCGTTGTCATTTTAATTATCGATAGTTAACCGCGTAGCTACCGAACCGATCCCACCAACGAGTTTGCTGCGTTACTCCCTGTGTTATCCGAACGTACAACGCAGGTATTTACATTCGGATATGCTTATGTATCTACTTATTATGTACCCGAATACACGCCAGGGATCAAAGAGAGTCGCTAAACAGCAACGTAATCGTAACAGTTAATAATGATTTTACTATGTACAATCGGCAACGGTCGATGTAGCTTCTCATCGTCCCCCATATTTGTCCCGAAGTTTGATCACTTATTCAAATATCAGTGGAAACCTTCACTTGGAAATCGTCTCTCTTTTCCTTCTCTCTTCCCCCTCCACCGTTCGTCATTCCCTCTCGCTGATTTATTAATCAAATTATTTTTAACTTACGATACTATACCTCCCTCCGGATATACATCTTTGCAGGATTGTTCAACATTACCCGGCGCGTAACTGACATTGTGTGTAATTTGCAAACGATCTTGCTAATTCTACGAGGCTTCGCGCTGCATCGCGCCGTTAGGACGGTTTTCATATCGGACAACTAAACGCGAAAGAAACGTATTGCTCTAATGTACGTACAAGAGACAGCAGACAGTCGAACGAATCCAACGAAATAAGCGTACAGCGGAAACCGTGGTTTTCCCGCGCATGTATGTACCCAACAGACCTCTTCGTCTTGAGCTCTTTCCTCCTTGTCGCGCGCGTTCTCTTTCCTCGCTCGCTTCGGTACCGCGTAATTATTTCTCTTCTTCCTGCGCTCACCGCCGCTCGTGTTCTCTCATACCCCTATTTATCCAAGTACTTATGTACATACTTACTCTAACTACTTACCTTAACTACCTACGTCTACCTACTTACATATCTACCCGCCTATGTCATTTACCTATCCTACGTAGCCGTTCGTTTTGGGTTCGGTTAACTAGCAAAATCGCTAGTTAACAAACCTGAGCTAGCGTTGCCCGTCTGCGACTACGAACGGCATGGCAAGAATCATTTTTACGCTTACGTGACGCCGTATGAAGAATCAGATAGATCAGTGGTACACACGTTCGAAAACTATAATCAATCGTATATTATGCGTGCGTGCGTGCGTGCGTGCGTGCGTTCGTTCGTGAATGCGTGCGTGGATCTGTATGTTAATGAGCGCGAATCCCGACGCGTTTCACACGGTACCTTCTCGTATTGGTTCGTTCAGTTATTGTACACCGGAATAGAGGATGGAAGGGTGAGAAATGGTACAACAGATTCTTGGAAGCGGAAAGAAGTAGCCGGAAGCGACAATACCGCGTTACATAGTCGTAATAAAGACGCTACCAATAAACACGATAATTCTAACTTCGAATGAACACCTGGCACAGCTGAATCACGGATAACAATGGCTCGAGTCGAAGTTTTAGATCGTTTTAGAAAGAGATTTTTAGAAAACTCGCGACATTCCCCTCGAAACGAAAGTTTTACGCAAAGAAATGTTCCAATCGCTCGTTGAATCTCGTTCTCTCCCGCGTTGCATCTCAAGTCACCTCTGTACCGAAGAAAAATGGCGAAAAGAATGATCGCGTGTACGGAGAGTGAAAATCGTGTCTGTAATTGATTCGTGAACATCTATCGTGAAATATCGAACGTAATCACGGTGGTAACCGCAATCGCAATCGCAATCGTAACCGTAACCGTAACCGTAACCGTAACTCGTAATAGTATTGTCGTCGATTCATTCTCACGTGAATTCATTTCTCGCCACGGTTTCGCCGTGCGAACCGCGCACCAAGTACCTTACTCGAATGTTTCTTTTTCTCGCTTAATCTTGTGTGATCTCGTTTGGCATTCGTTCCATCCACCAGCGCTCGTCTTTGGAACTCGGCTCCGATCGATCCAATCTCACTCGATTGCCAAGATCAAACACACATAAACGTGTCAACGTGGTTCTCATTGTATCTCGCAAAACGGTAGTTTGCCGGTCAACTCTTTCGTCTGCTCTTGATCTTGGCTGTTGGCGCCCTCGCTTTTCGGGCTGCCTCCGTCCTCTAAGGAGCCCCCACCACTACCGTGGGGGCAAATTGATTGTCATCTGAGCGCCAAGGTTGATATCATCGGAGGTCGCGACGGTTTGTTATCGAGAATTCTTTCGATCTCGCTCATAATATTGGCGTTCAATTTTGGAATTAGCTGCAATGACGCAACGTTTTATAATCGTGTCCCCTGTCCCGTTCGCGGTTATCGAAGACGACGTTCGAGTAGGAGTGTGCGAGAATCCGAAAATAGATGGACGGGTCGATTCTTCCGACGCAAGAAGAGTATCGCGTTTAACGTTATTTTCAAGTACATGCTATCTCCAAACATTTTCAATATAAACGAAACGTTGGCACGTCTATCTTAGCTATCGGTACAATTTGAAATATCGATAAAATTACAAAATCCGTAATATTTCGTACATTTTATACCTTGACCGTGCTTCGTTCTTCAACAAAAAAAAAAAAGATAAGATTATATTTTTCTATTTTTTAAGCGTTTGGAAAGACCCAGCTTCGCTCATTTAAGGTCGATAAATCGATTAACTCCATAAAACAAAAAGTAGAGAAATTAATGAAATAATACGTGTACCTCCATTCTCCCCTAGAAACTCAGTTGAAGTAATTTCCATATCATTCGATACGCTTTTTCAACGGCTATTTTATTTTTATTCCAATATTCCGGATTTGTACGAATTACTAATTTCAGAATAATATAATTTCTTCTTAAACATAATTTGAATAAAATGAAAAATGTTTTCCAAAATCTCCTCCAAATATTAAACTTATCTTTGTAAAAATCTTCAAGGCACTTTTTCCAAATTATTCACGTGAAAAAATATTCTGGCTGAAAGATCAATGTCACAATGATGAACGAATGTTCTCAACGTTAAACATACGTGAATTTCTTTTTCTTTAATATAACCATCATTAACGATTAATTAGGTGTACAAATTAATCATAAATTTATCATTTACAAAAGTGGAAAATAATTTCCATCAATTTGTTTAGATTCGAATTCCTTTTCTAAAATATAGATATAGCGGTTTGGCGTCAAAAACTCAGTATTGATTCATCAACTCTCTTCAACCCTTCAATTCTTTTGTTCTCGCACAGTCCTAGTTTCGAACTATGTCAAATTTTACTATTAAAAATAATCACCTGTAAACTTTGAAGACTCTCGTACAATTGATCTATGTTTGATGCACCGAGGAGAAGGCACTGAACACTTTCATTCTTTAAAGACCACGCGATAGCCAACTGTCCGAATGAGCAGCCGAGTCGTTCGGCGAGTGCGCACACGTCTCGCAGTTTGTCCGAATATTTTCGTGTCTCGTCATCGGCTGATTTTTCCTTCCAGCCGTATTCCTGCTGAAACAAAGATAGAATAGAACACGATAACGTAACACGTTTGCACACGTTAACGTTTATTTCCTCCATTAACTTTTATACGAGTACGCTCGTTGCACAAAAACATATACAGCATATACCAATTCGAATACGTACTTCTTTATATAAAGATTGCGTTTCGTCTTCGGTCCAACTGAACGACGAATACTTATTCTGAAATGGAAAAGTCGAACGTTGCGATTATTATTATTTTGATACATACGGTACAGATATTTGCGTATTTGCCGTCTCTAGTAGTTAGTATTGTACTAACAGTTATAAGATTTCTTCTGGACAATGTAGCAAAAGGAGTGACTGGAAAACGAGGCGATTTTTCGTCTGTTTTCGGCCCTCCGATTTTGGAACTGAATTTGATATCAACTGATAACTTATGACGATAACGTCAATCACAGTGAAATTAAGCTAACAGTTGATAACAAAGTACGGTTTTATGTTGATCAGACAATTTAAAAAATTGTATATTCTAATTACAAAATTGTAGTTTAAAAAATTTTTTAAATTTTAAAAATTATTCTCGAGTCTTTGACTTTAAACGCACAACTCAATTCAAACTCAAATTGAAAAACTATTATTTAGTGTCAAAGTCAGTTTCAAAATCGAAAGATTAAAAATAGGCGAACAGACGTTTCATTTTTCAATCATTCCTTTCGTGCTCATTTTCGCTCATTATTTTTCCCTTCTGGATAATTAATTACCTTGTATGAAGATCTCGATAAAAAAGAGACACCACAGTCTTCTGGTTTCGAGGAAACCATACCGATTGTAACCGTGGACCACGCCATCAGGCCAACACCTACGATTTGAAAACGATTTCTTTCAATATCGTTGAGATATTACACATTATGTCGCGAAAATTGAGCATTTGACAATTAAATACCGATTTTATTGTACAACTCTGGCATATAAAGTTCCGGTTTTTCTCTGTAAAATAGATGATACTCGGCTTGTTCCACGATCGGTGTGACGCAATTGAATTGACGGCAATTCGTATAAGCTTCCATAATCTCGACAGGTGTCCAACGAGACGTTCCCCAGTACATTACCCATCCTTTACTTATCACGTAATTCATAGCACGTACTATTTCTGAAAAAGAAAAAAAAAAAGAAACGAAATGGTTTCAACGTATCTAAAACGACGCATTACTCGTGTTGGAATTAAGAAACGAACCTTCCATAGGACACATTGGATCTACTTTGTGGATCATTACAATATCGATGTACGATAGTTGTAACCTGACCAAGGACGCTTGCACCGATTCGATTATGTGCTTCCGTGACAATCCGCGACCCTCTGCCCTGCAATCAAATTTTATAACGTCACACATTTGATCTACGTACGTTTTTGACCATTTTTATATTTATATTTATATGAAGCCATTATGAATGTCATTAAAAGAATTTTGATTATAATAACTAGTCTGCGGATTTAAATTTTTGTGTGTATCGTTAAAGAAATAGAATTTAGAAAATTTCTTTCATTCTTCAAATATTATAACGAGTTATTATACCATTGGATATTTGTACATAATGTATGCATTGCATGCATTTTTGCATCTGGAAAAATGCATAAAAATTCGCAGTTTAATAATAACTGAAGAAACTGTTTCATTTAATAAATTATAATATACACGTCGATGAAGCAAAATCTCTTTACTTATTTATTAAACAGACAGAACATGGAATATACAAACACGATTCATCGTTGTGAGAGAACAGAAAATCTCTCTTTAGTTCTTTAGTAAAAAATTTTTATCAGAATCGAAGCTGACGAGATTATTTTTCAGTAAAACATAATCGTTCTCTTTGAACGAAATAAATCTCTTTAGTTAGCTAAAAAGAACCATTATCATAATTGAAGAAATGACCTTATAAATTTCGATCGACGCTTGAACCGCATATTTGCCGAATCGATTTTTTTATACAAGCTTAGAGTTTAAATCAACTCGAAACTCGATAGATACTCACTTCGTGTTCCAATATATCTTGGTGGTAACGACGTAACTCGAACGATTCCAAGCACGACGTAATAAAATTCGTCCAAATTGAATTTCTGCTCTATGACCACTATGAGCTTCGCTCAGATCGAACACATTTATTCCACTGTCGTAGGCGAGGGCAACCACAGCTTCGGCTGTTTCCTCGTTACTGCAACCTCCTATGCCGAAAGTTGTCCACGTACCTACGTGTATAAAGCAACTCTAATAACTCATTTGTTTTGACACATACGTTAATGTTATATGTTAATTCAATTTTTTTCACTGTTCTCAATTGTTCTCAAGTACAATACTTGCGACAATACTTTCTACGTCCCATTGAATATCGCACGACGACAAAAATCGTCAATTGGTCGGTCAAACAATGCGACAATATCCATATACGGCTGGCTCTCTTGATCAATATCGAATGAATCTATAATGATCCATAACGGTTAATTTCTAACATGTTACGTGACAAAATCGCCCCTTTTATTCCACTTTTTCTATTTTACAAATCAATAATTCTATATAAAATTACTTATTTCTATTATAAATATCGTACAAAATTCTAAATAACGCGACCGACAAATATTGACAAAGTTGTCGCATACCACGCATTGCCAATTTGGACATGATCATAGAATATTGCTCCATTATTATTCTTGACGACGATTTCTTGTCGCCGCACGACATTCAATTAGGACATAGCCTTACAAGCAAGCTGCGTATACACGGTTCGATAATCGATCCTAAAATATCGTGCATACCTACTTACCTGTTTTCACTCCTATTATCGTTCTTATCATTATCATCGTCATCATAATCATCATCATCACCATCGTGATCCACAAGAAAATCGGTTTCAATCGAAAAATTGCGAATTATTGGTCTCGTGTACAGTGGTCTCTTTCTCTCTTTCTTTCTTCTCATTCTTTCTCTTTCGTTTTCGTTTCTCTCTGTTTATTCGTCCATATACAAGGTATACACATTAATTCCGAAAGCTCGTACATTCAACAAGCTGTCTGAATGTGATGTTACGTTAAATCTTCAAATAACATTTTTCGTCGTATTTTACAAAGACATCTTTAAATTAAAGAGATGCAAATCCTCCGAGACATTTATAATTTTGGAAGGCACAGCTTTCAATTAATACAACATCAACGACGACGGCGACCACGACGACAACGAACACGACAAGCACGATGATCACGACAAAAGTAGCGCAAAAGTTATTTGAATAAGAACATTGCTACTTTACCTCCTGTTTCTTGGTCTATCTGTTAGATAGTTTATATTACTGTTTTATACACTATGTACTGTGCTACGAAAATCTAGATGGGAAGCTTGCATGCTCACATCGATGGATAAGCACATGTGAAGATTACAAGTATTTGCTACGTGAAAAAAGAAAGAAGAACAGAAACGCGAAGTACAGCGGAAAGGTGGAATAAAAAAATGATGAGAAATCGTGGATAAAGAAAAAGCACAGTTTTCATTGTTTTCATTGTATTTTATAACTTGAAAAATGTATAGTCAATATAATATACACAAGCTAGAGGAAGAGATGATAATATGGCTCCTCCAGTTCTTAATTCCTCCTTGGAAGGAATTTTAAATTTTAACTTTTGATTTTGAAACTTGGATTTCACAATTTGGATAAACTATTAAGATTACACGTGTTAAGAGGTTGAAGCAAAAGAAAAGCAAAATTGAATTGGATTTCTAAAAAATACTTATTTGTAGGAATTTGAACAAAGATGGGGATAATACGTCCTCCTACCAAAAATTCTTTGGTCATCAAAAATCTAATTCTATTCTTTACTCTAAAACTCTATTTTTTTATAAACCTGCAATTACGAAGAAAAAGCTTGTAATTTAATAACTAGTAAATCCCGTTGGACTGACAGAACGTTCGGATACAGAAGATTTTACTGTACCTCAGGAACACTTTCGTTTTGCAAGCTGGTTTACATATGCTCGGCAACAATTTTGCAACATCCAGCAAAAACGTCTTTCCTTGTATCTATAGTTAATTAGAAAGAACGTGACATCATTAACCACACGCTCGAGTATTTTTACCGCTAATGTGTAAATCGCGAGGGGGCCATAATATCACCCTCCTTGCCATTGTCTCAGAGTGAAGGTGTGTACTCTAAAGCGTACATCGAGATGGAATAAAACGGGTGGGTAACCGCAATTCGGCTCGTTTCTACGAAAGTGGGGGAAAACATTCAGCGTACCTAATCCAACATTGGAAACACGAAGACCGCTTTTGCCCAAGTTGCGGTAGCGAATACCTGGCGAAGGATGCTGTAAGCGTTGCGCTTGTGCGGCAATGCAGTTAGTCAGTAGCTGTTCCTTCGTTCCAGCGGTATTGCTGCAATGTACACCGGAGTCCACAGCACCGCCACCGCCGCCACCACCGCCTCCACCACCGCCGCCGCCGCCGTTGAACTCTTCCATGCAATCCAAACTCGCTATAGGTGCACGGCAGCTGCGCGTATAAAGTATACAGAGTTGGTATTAATAGGACACGATCGATCGAATGTTCGATACAACCGCGTAAACATTTGCAACTAAACATTCATAACCGCGTCGTTTTCCGTCGAAACTTTTATTCGCTCGGAAAATTCGGAAAGAGGTACCGGTGGCTAGAAATTGGGAGAGAACGCTCGAAACGCTGTGTTACGTGTGTCCTTGTTGCTATGCATCTGTATCATCGTATATATACGAGTCGATTTCGTATTGCCCATGCGACTAACTTTACCGCGTTTCGAGTGCTTTGGAAATTCTCCGTAAATTGCGCGTAGTACGTTTGTGTATGTGCGTGGAGAGCTCAAAAGACAATCAGCGTGAGTCATTTTCTATTAAAGATCATCTTTCTCGTCAAAATCTTCAGTTCACGGAGCAGATTGGTTGCAATTGTAATAGTTATATTAGAACGAGTGAGCTGCTTCGTCGATTGACGATTTTTCGAACAACAGAGAATTTTCATCGCGTGGTATGGCTCTAATGAGAAGTGACTTGCACCCACGATTGGCCCCTGAATCCTCCATGTATCTTCTAACACGTTTCTAACACGTTTCGAAGAACAAAAGGAACGACGAACACGTTGAAAAAACACTCAATGTCGTCGTTATCGTTACGCGTGTATGTCCGTGTATGCGTGTGTTTAACGTACGATGCAGAAGCAAATAGGTAATTAATCAACGAGACGTTTCACCGTAGCAGTTGAGTCTTTTAAACTACCTCCGAAACTAGTGGTTGACTGATCGAGAATATCGTTTCTTAGACTTGTGTATAATCACATTATGGAATTTGTTCGTGTATGCATATGGATTCAGTATGAAAAGTAGGGGAAAACGAGAGAAAAAAGAAAGAAAGAAAGAAAGAAAGAAAGAAAAAAACGAACGCGGCACAGATAGAAGAAGGTGCGAAGAAGTGCGAGAAGAAACGGTACATTATCGATTAAGAATTCACTCACCGATAAATAGTAGGCAGTGGATAGTAGTCATCATCCTCCATACTACTATTCGTATTCGCATTGTTATTCGTATCATTTCCCGCCGTGGACGTATTGCCGAGATTACACAACATTAAACGAGACATTGCTGTAATGTATGTATATGTATGTGTGTATGTGTGCGTGTGCGTGATAGAAGCGGAAGATGTTTGAAGAGAACGGAAATTGCGAAAAGACGTAAAGAGAAGGCGGAAAGATTCAATCTAGATCGAACGAATGCGAGTTTGTTCGTTCGTTCGAGCTCCGAAGAAAAGTGGAAGCAATTTTTTTTATGGTTAACTTCATGCGTCTCTTTCAAATTCGATATCAATGCTCGTTCGACGAGAAGGAAATCGACGGGATCGGCATTATACTTCGTCTCCTAATTCCAGTGATTCGAAAGACTTTTTTTTTTTTCTTTCCTTTCTTCTTTGTTTCTTTTTTTTTTTTTCCGTTTCGGAAGTAAAGTGTAATATTTTGATTATGAGCGTGAAAGATTCTAACGGAGAACGGAGAATCGAGATAGATCGAGTATCTCGAGCATCACTGTATCACTGATCCATGATTCGGCTGATCGGACGATCCGAATCGTCGTTCGATTCGAGTCGGTCTATATTTTCAAGTCACAGCATTTGATAATATGTATCTTTATTGCGCATATACGTTATATAGGCACTAGTTTTGTTTTTTTTTCTCTTTACTTAAGTTATTTAGGCACCACAGTAAAGAACGTGAGTGTAGGTACTGTCCTCAACTAGTACGTGATATCGGAACGTTCTGCGAAAAAACCTTCTCGTGGTTTTATCTCTGGTTCGATCACAATATCGTTCGAACACTATATGACACGGAATATTTATTTTAAAAGCTACACGTCGTTACGTAAAAACGAACGGTGGTCGATATGAGTATCGATATGTGGTACGATTGCTGGCGTGGTGAGAGAGGTAGGGCGCGATGATTATTCCAGACCGGGCACTAACAACGCCGGGCACTAAAAATCCACTTTTCCCTGCGGATTATCCAACTGGTCCAACTGGTAACTTTATAATACATCGGAGTTGATATAACGTTAATAGAACAACATCTCATTCGGCGGCTTCGATCTCATTCTCTGTCATAATACGGTACGTGATTCCGTATGTTGCCGTATCGAACTCTGCTTTCCATTTCCCTGCGACACGTCCTGCCGATATCGTGCCTCGATCCTTGATGATGGTCAATCTCGATCTAATTTTCGATCCCGAGACTCTCTCTCCCTTTCTTTCTCTCTCTCACTCTCTTTCTCTCTCGCTCGCTCGCACTCTCTCTTACTCTCATTTATAAGTCGTGCGCCAATCCCCAGATCAATCTTCGTTGTCAGTCACATGTGGGTAAAAACATTCGGCGCCAATATTATTTTATCTTTTACGATTCTCCCGTTTCTTACGGTTGCTCTCTCCCTCTCTCTCTCTCTCTCTTTCTCTCTCTCTCTCTCGCTCGCTCGCTCGCTCTCTCGCTCTCGCTCTCGCTCTCTCTCTCTCTCTCGCTCTCTCTCTCTCTCTCTCTCTTCCTTTCAAATGGAACTTGCCTTTCGCAATGTTTCTGCCGAAATAACTCTTCTGTCTTGGAACAATCGATCTTAACGGTGTTGCGATTTTAACGGTGTGTTGAATGTTTGGTGAAACATTTGTTGAGAGAAGAGCAATTAAATAGAAGAGAACGTCGGAGAACTGAAAACACCGAAACGTAGAACAAAAAATTTTGTGAAAATGTTAGGATTACTATTGTAGAGACGGCGAGTGTTATGCCTCCTACGTGGTAAGCAACACTGCACAACTTCGATACACTGCGACTCCCTCCTTTAACGGCAGAAGCAACGAGCGTGCGTGCGGTCCCGTCTCTGTTCCGCTACGGGCACCGTCGCCGCGTAATGCGCGTGTGCGCTCGTGCCCGCGCTCGCGCACCACTCGTGGCTACCACGCCGCGTACACCTATAACACCCCCTACCCGGACCTCCTCGTCTCCTCTCACAGGGGGTTGCGGTTGTTTTCAGAGCGCATGACGTTACCGTCGTCGCATTCAACGCATTCAGCGCATTCGCCGCATTTGCCGCATCGAGCCTCTCTTGGAATTATATCTTTCGCTCGCCTACCCTTTGCCCCATGCCCCGGACTCGGATCGTTTAACCCCTTGGCTCTGCTCTTCTTCTTCTCCTTCGTCTTCTTCTCTGAATCATCCCCTTACTTTCCCTTACTTTCGTCTTCTCTTTCCTCTCTCCTTAATTTCACTCGGAAACCGATTGATTCGTCGTTCCTCCCTCCCTCCCTCTCTCTCTCTCCTTCCTCCCCTCCTCCCTCCCCCTCTGTCTTTCTCTATCCGTTCGAACACGCTCGAAGTTTAAATGCTTCTTGCTGTCAGACGCACTGGCTGAGATCTGCCGTTTGTTCCCTTTTACTTTTGATTAGACAGAACGAGCGAGCTCGTTTCGATGGAAACTGCGCGAAACATGTTCAGCTACGCGAACGTATGTACGTACATATGTATGTGCAGTGAGTGTGAAGTCAAACGAGTCGAAACGATGGGTAAAATGCTCGAGCGATGGAGTTAATCGTCCGATCGTTTATTAAGCATACCAGACGGAGGAATTCATCGGTGGAAAATGTAACGGTATCTGTCCCTACGACAACGCCGCATTGCAGATCCGGCGTGGTGACGTGCAGCTGACCCCTTCCTGAACCGTTTATGGTCGCCCACGTTGTTCGACCTACCGACCTAATACGCGCTCGACCTACTGCCATCCAGCACGGCAGGGATCCACTGTTTCGTTCTCTTGCGTTTCACCTTTTGTTTCGCGTGTTTGGTGCACGCGTCGCTGTACGCCCGCGTACGTACGTACGTGCGTGCATGCATGCGTGCATGCGTGCGTGCGTGCGTGCGTGCGTGCGTGCATCTGCACGAACGCGCATGCATCGTCGAAACGGAGCATCGCGCCCGCTCTCTGCGAACGACACGACTCGTCCGAAGCTTTCACAGCGCGGATCCTGCCTTCTTCCTTTGTACGCGTTTGATCGACCAGCGAAAGACGCGCTAGACTCGAAACGTGCGTGTCACGCGAATCCTTGGAGAGAAACGAGAGCGAGATCTTTGGAAAAAAAAAATAAGCGCAAAGCAATCTTTATCGTTCTTACCTGTCAAAATTCTGCTACGTGTTCCGACGTGTTACTGCTCCTTGCTGAAACGAATCTGCGCCGCGTGACTGCGGTCGTGTGCTCTTCTCGGATTCGCAGATCGACTCCTTCGTTGAAATCGTGCCAAAGGTCTCGGAAACATTGATTACAATCGCCAGCACACGAATACACGTCGTTACAACCGCGGCGAGTAACGACGTTGTAACTTGTCACTTGTTCGATGCGCGAGTTATCTGGCCAAAACGATTCGCCAGTTCGAATCGTTCGGCAATCAGCGAAATCGGCGGTGAACGATCGAGTACCGGTGTTTTTTTTTTCCCCCCGACGCAATGGGAAACGAAAAATTAGCAACGATCACTTTTTAATAACTTATTACAGTACTTTATTAAACTCGTTAAGTTCTTAGATTACTTAAATATACACCCTGCGGCGAATTTCAGTACATGTATTTCAATGTATTTCATCGAATAGTACGTGATGTCAATTTCGGCGCGCAATTATCGAAACTTTCGTAATTTCCTCGGCCCGATAATCAATCATCATGGTGTTCCGCAACGATAATCGATTATCGAAGCTTTATTGAATCGTACGTACTTGCTACCCAAATATGTATACGTATTCATACTCGTATTTGATGTATGTGCTGTATTTCTCGAAATGAAACGTTTGTAAAAGCGGCAGTCTTTTCTACGCTATCGTACCATTGTATATACATATATTATGTGTATATATATATATATATACATACATGCACACGTCCAAACACACATACACACGTACATACACGCATACGTAGATACATACCTGCATACTATATATATCTATATATACGATGTATATATATATATACATATATATGTATATATATATATACACACACGTTTTCGTCACACACACTACGTACTTTCATTGGCTTCTTAGTCTTCGTTTGTTTTCAATTTCTTTCGCTTGTCTTTATAATCCAATACTTTTTACCGACATCTTATTTATTACCGCATTATTGTGTATGTTTTGTGTCCCGAATCCATGTAGCCATTGTTGCCATCATTCTCCATCGTTACGAACACATGAGTGTTCAGCACTGTTCGCTTCAGCATTCAAAACATTCACTCGCACGAACGACAAACTTTTTCTCATCTTTTTTTTTTTTTTTAACCAGAGGACGAAATTTCCTTGTTTTCTTCTTTTTCTTTTTCTTCGTTTTTTTTTTCTTTTTTTTGTTCCGTTTACTTTTTTATATACCTAAATCAGGTTAGAAATTAGACATTGTTCGCGGTAAGCGGTATAACTACACGATAGCGCGAGAGAAAGAGTTGGAGAGATGGACGTGATAAAATTGATCGTCAGAAAATAGTCGAGTACATGGTGACCGTGGCGTGAGGAAAAAATACAGATACAAAAAAAAAAAAAAAGAAGGAAGAGCGAGAGAAAAGAAAAAAACAAGATGAGGATTAAGCTGTAAGTTTAGTAGTTGACGACGAGTTGCGAATGAGATAATGGAGCCTCGGGGTGAAGAACGTACTCGTGGGAAAACGAGAGAAGACGGTAGAAGAAATAGTTTCGTATAATGTAAAACAGCATTCTTCGATTCACAATGTTTTTTTTTTTTCTTTTTTCCGTAAGTTCGGGAGAACGTACGAGGATCAGGGCAAACACCGTATCAAATATCGTTAAGCAACTCTACTTTCGATTTCCGATCACTTGACCGTCCTCTGGCACGTGGGCAAGTTCACCCTGAAGAATACATTTAATTCTATCAACGAGGCTAGTATCAGAAATACCGCGTACATACATAAACAGGCTCGGCCAACTTTTCTATCGAGCTGAAACTTGTTCGAAGCGAAAGCAATGTAGAGCAACATCAGTGTCGACAGCAGCGATATGGCACTGTACTCGAGTCCACCGGAATTTATACTGATGTAATGTTTGCCCGGTTGCGTCGGTGAGAACGATGATTTGATTAGCCACGGCAGACCCAAGCACAGCAGTATGTCGAAAGTGTTTGATCCTATCGAGTTGCTAATACCCATCGAGCCGTGTCCTGATGTGAAATAAATCAATCGAGCTATTCAAAATAGAAACTCACCAATTGTTAATCGAAGAGCTCGAAAGCTTCGTTTCTTTTAAAAACAACTTGTACCATGCAAATAATCTTTTCATGTCAAAATCTTCGGTTAATGGAACAATTTAATCGTTACATTAGTACTTTTGATATTTTATATTATTATATTGTGCAATAAGCTCGTTTACTTTTATCTATGTCTTCTCTACGTTTTTATATTCAATTATGAAAACGAGCGCTTCACGTATGTTGTCGTACGTTTGTCATGTTTGTATTGTATATTTTATATTAAAGAAATGGAAATAAGTTGAGTTAAATTAAAATTAAAATTAAAATAATCGTTACAATATTATCGGTAAAATGTTCCACTGACTGAAGGTCCTTGCAACAAAAGCATGTTTGTACAACACAAGTCATTTTTTATGGAACATCCATGGTTTTCATGGAACCACTTACAGTGATGGGCTTTCGAACTTTTTAATTAATCTCTTTAATTAATCCAACTAATGTATGGTACTATCCAACTAATTTTTCATATTCGTTTATCGACTTACCTTGCTTCGCCACTATTACGCTTGATACGGCCTCTGGAACGCTGGTACCAGCAGCCAGAAAAGTAATACCCATCACGGAATCTGGTATCTTCAAAGTATCCCCTGAAACGAAAATATAATCACGTTCTTTTTATTCCGATTGCCTTTTTCTTCGTTTTTTTCATTTTTTAATCTCATAGGATTAAAATTTCTTTTTTCTTTTCGGCTCGTTTTCATTACCAATTATAGTGATCATCCATGCGACCACGTAGCTCAACGATCCAATCCAAATGATGCACATAAGGAACGTTATTGGAAACCAGTTTTTGAATCGTGGCTTCTCGCAGTCCGGAATGGTACACATGAAGATCAAATGAATCGGCCAGGTCAAAATCCATGCTGTTTTTCTTATCCATCCAGCTCGTGCCGGCCAAACCAATAATTCGTACTCGTAATCTGTACGACGTAAAAGGGATGCGATGCTTTTATTTCCTCGCTTTTTCTCTTTTTTCTTTTTTTCTTTTTTTCTTTTTCAGTGCTATTCGTGCTTTAACTCTTTCGAGACTGATGACTCACCGTGCGCGTCGCGTGACAAAAAATAGAATACACAAAAGAATGTTGACTCTTCTGGACAGTCTTTGTTTAATTAGCAGTCCTTTCTTTTTCTCTCTGTTTTCCTTTCTCCGACGTTATTCATGCTTTAACTCTTGCGAGAGCAGCGACGCATTGTGTGTGTCATGCGATAAAACGAAACAGAGTACATAAAGAAATATCGATTTTTTTTTTTAGATTGTCTTCTAATCTTGATGTCAGCCTCGAAAGAGTTAAAATATTCATGCGGAAAATCTCCTCTGAAGAGAAAGTATTATAGTAAATAGCTGTCCAGTGAAATTTCGATACTTACTAGGCTCGGGATTCTCTTCCTGAGTTTTCGTTCCTCCATTTTGTAATGGCACATCTATATGTTCAGCTTGTTCGCCGGTCGTTTGTACTTTATCGGATCTTGCCATGTGAATTTCCGTGCTGCCTTCTAAAGAGATAGCACTCTGTGTTACTTCTCGTTGATTAACGATAGGAAAGCGAAACGAAAATTAAAATTCTTTTTAAATGGACAAAATATACAAGTATTTGGGACAAGCGTATGTAGGTTGTACGTTGTTATAATTATTGTAAATAAATCATATTCAATGATAAATGCATTTATCGCACGGAAACTTAAATATGTGTGCATATATTATATATTGGGTTGTCCGAAAAGTTCGTGCCGATTTTGAAGGAAAATTGAAACGCAGAAGATTTAAATTTTAGTACATACATTTATTAAATATTAAATTTAATTTATATTAAATCGGCGCGAACTTTTCGGACAACCCAATACATATATTATATAGATATAACACTATAACACGTGATGCTTCTAGTTATATGCACGTCAAAATGAAGTTAATTAAAACAAATCTACGATCCTCACACATGAACGTCACACAATAAATTTAAACGTATCGCGATAAGTTTAAATATATGTATTCATTTATATACATATTTAGTATCTTCTTACTTTTACAGACTCATAGTTATCGATTTTGTTAACTTTTAATAGAACCTACCGGTTCTTGGTCAAACTTGCTTTACAAATTAGCCAGTCATTATAAAGGTTTAAAAAAAAAACAAGAACATTCAGATCGTTATCGTTATTTGAATCTACTCCAGAAAATGTTTCATATTCGACCATTTTAAATAATAAAAACGATCTTACCTGTCGCGTGTCGATGATCATCCGATAACGATCGATCAGCATTATGCGCACGGAATCGCGTGCATCGCTGAAACGATTTGTCCCAATACATGACGGCGATGTATACGATGTACAATAACACTAGCGTTAACGCTTCGTACCATTCTACTCGTTCGTCGTGTATGATACATATCAGAATGGCGACCGTAACGCCATAGGCAAGACAATCTCTGCTAACTGGCCACCAGTCCAGAGGAACTACCTGTATGTATTTGATCAATGTGGACCATTTCAGTTGCGTAATTAATAATACACGCGATATCGATCGTTTTCTTAATCAAACGGAATCGAGTAACAAAAAAACAACATCTAATAAAAAAAAAACTTGCGTAATGTACTATTGATACTATTGTTCAATTCGCTTCATTCACGCTGGGTTCGTTATCAAGGTGCGTGTCCATTTGAAAATTATTGCGAGTTGCTCTCGAGAATATTTCTCGTAAATGGACATTGCATTGAGAGCGACTATTCGAAAGAACCGTTGCAATTGTTTGAGAGTTGTCGCTTTATACGGAAACAGAGTAATGAAACAGAGAACAGAGGAAATCTACCGTCGAAGAGTTATTTTCGAAATACGAACGAGTTTCGTATTCGAGAGCTATGGCGAGGGAGCACTAGCTGTCAGAAAAGAGTAGTCTAAGGACCAGACGTCTGATTTAATATGACCGGACAGAATTCTCTTGTTTGAACCGGATTCTAAATTGGATTACAGTCTTTATTTATATACGTAAATTTTATTAACTTATGCAACATATATGGTGCTTAATATAGGAAATCATAAAAAGATAAATAACTATAGAATGATGTCAGCTGATGTGACTCTGATCGATCGATCGTTTAAAAGGGCTATTTCTGAGCTAGAATCATAAAATATTGAGAGAGTAATAAGCAGCATGTTGTTTAGAATCTTTAGTCTGACAACGATTGATTAGATTTCTTTAATATGCTGTAAAATGTTTCTTTTCATTTTTTTTTTTTTTTATAAACTGCAAAAGTTTTGAATAATAATACTTAATTAAAATAATGGAAAATAGACATATTAAAATTTAAAGTGTAAACCAGTTTCCTAGATTGAATCATTGACACTATATTGAAAATATATTTTGCAACCAGTGTCACATAGTGTTTTATTAGAATTTATGCATCAATGCTGTATACAATACTGCAAATGTCCAAATCCAAATTTTTCCACTCAGTGTCAGAGCTACTAACACATTTCCCATTTACAGAAAACTTTCCCCCACTCTCGAGAACAACTACTGAAAGAAAGTCTCGAACAAACACGCGTCTTTACTAACAATGCGCAATGATTCGTGACAATAATGATTAATATAATTATATAGCTTTTAAGAGAAGAAGTATATATTTATAACTTGTAACAAGGTTGTAATGTATGTTCCATATTTGGAATTTAAAACGTTAAAACAGCAATACTTGGCTATGGGTCTAGTTAGATCCAACATTCATCCTAAGAACGTTGTTAAATTCATCTAACCGTTCGAGGGTTAGATGACAGAAACTTACCATCCCAGCACCGATACCGCAGCAAGCCGGTACCGCGAGAATATTGAATACAGCCGAGCCTACTATTGTTCCGACACCGATGTCACCTTCGGTGATGAACGTGCCGATCGCGTTTACGAACAGTTCCGGCGCCGACGTCGCCGCGGCCATAAAGGTAGCACCCGCCACGTCCTTGGACATCGAAAGTGCTGAAATTGAAGTTTAAAAGCATTCAGAAATCATCGAGAAATTCCACTTACTTCTACAAATAAACCAATCGATTTAGAAGCATCAAGAAATTTTAAATACTTCGTACTAGGTTGGTGCGCATGAAATGCCATTTTTTAAATATAACTCTGATCGTGTAAAATATTCTACGTTTAATTGGAGCAATTACATAGTATACTGTAATAACTACTATTATTATTCTCTATATCTTCTCTATTATTATTCAATAATTCGACTGTTACAGTTTAAGTCTAATTAAATGAACTCTTGCCAATCCACTTGTTATTCTCTTGTAATATAAGCGAAAAATTACAGTAGAAAGAAGAATCGGTTTATCATATGAATTTTAATTATACAAAATAAACTATTTGTCCCACGACGAGTTTATATAAACGGAGACGAAAATTTGTTACTTGAAACTAAACTTTATTAGGAAATTAGGTTTTTAGAGAACAATAACTGTGAAAAACTTTCCTTACCGTGACATATTTTTTCCACAGCGGGAACGAAAAATTTGTCGCACACTACCGCTAACGCGATGAACAGATAAAGCGAAACGATTACGTGCACGACAACAGCTCCGCCCTGCCTCTGTTTCTCGTCGAAGAGATCGTGTGGAAAGTCTTCTATCGCTGGAGGTGTACAATTTATACCTGAAACATAACGATCATTCAGTCTCACGCGCTGAATTTGTCTCTGGATACCGATAACAGTAGTATATATTGTTATAATATAATTGCTAGATTGCCAATTTTTACGCATTGGGGAATTTAATTTAAATTACGCGAAAATCCATAAAATTTGTACAATATATACAAACTTTAGCATCCATTATAATATTTGGTACGTGAGACAAGTTTCTACTTTTGTTCCATTCCTTTATTTGTAGGAACATGAATTTCCATAAATATCCACAGTTTAATAATTACTACTAAAATACGATTATCACCAGACTGCGGATGTTTGTGCATTCTTACTGAAGAACTAACGACCAAATAAAAGTTCGTTTCATTCACTAAATATGACAAAAGGCACTCCACTTTGGACATTTTACATATTTTACAATTATTACTAGTAAAGCAAAAATAGTAAAAATACCAAATATATAGCGCATCGACAGAATTTTCAATTTTTTTCTTTTCTATTTTTCATTCTACTTTCACCTATATTTGTCATATAATACGTAAGAGGGAAACGATCATGTATTCGCGAGAAAGGGGAACAACGTGACGCAACATAGAATTCTTGTTTGATCGGTCAATTACGTTTCTTAACAATTCCTTCGATCGTCAAAGACATACGGGATATGCGTATTCGGCGAATCGATCGATGCTTGCTTACATCCTATCGGTGTTCGATTTTCGTTCAAATCAATTACATAAGTTTCGACGACCTTGCATAGTTGGGTAGAAACGTTAAACGCACGCCTCATTCTGCGATTACGAGCCTAGATAATTGGTTCCATTCGCTCTAGCAGCTACGATGATCTCAAATATAATCGGTTCACTGACCTTCGTTGTTCGCCTGTTGAATCTACTTCTCGCGGAAAAAATTTCTCGCCCAGAAGTAATTCAAATTCACTCGTGACGTAGACGTGATCTCACGTCGTGCGACATAACGAACGCCGTTTCAGCGTTCTATTCGAAAACAAGTGCCACTCCTATTCTATTCTCTGTACGTGCAGCGGGCTCGAGCGTTATTTGAATGAAATATTTGGAAAATAATTATTTAAACCTTGAACAGGCAAACGATCTTTCTCGAAATTGTTTTATCATTTGGATCATCTTATTTTATTTTAACTGATCTTATTTGTAATTGTATATAATTTTTCAAATAGCGTTCGATTCTAGTCTTTTCCTGAAATTATTTGTTATTTTATTTGAATAAATTAAACTGTTTGCAGACGATTATTTTCCTTATATTATTTTTCAAACAAAAATAATGAATTGGAGAAAGTTACACGTTTCGCTGAGATCACAAAAGAATTTGTACAGCCATAATCTTTTGTGTCAATAACAAAAACCTCAATATTCGATAAAACCAGCTTTAATATTTGTTTTTTTTCAAACTAAATATATGTTTGAAAAATAATTGCAATGTCTACGTACATTTTCAAATTTTATCGATGTAATCGTGACACTCGAGTCTCATTATTGCGTCAATGAAACACACATGTGTAACTATGTTATATGTACCTATATATGTGTGTACACATATATAATTATACACATGTACATGTGTACACAAAATATATGAGCCATTTAAAGCAAAAACGATATAAGAGAAAGAAATAATAACGAGGAATAAAGTCAAAGCTCTGTAACGTTAAAGAACGTTTCTTACACTCTTTTATCTAAATTATTGTACAATTATATTTTATACTAGTTCTGCGTGAAATAAAATGAAGATTAAACTTCCGAGAAATCGTTAAAACAAAATAGACAAAGAATTTACACTACTTTTGCATTAAATGGTTCACGTACGTAAAAATTTTCTACAAGTGTACAGATAGTACTATCGAAATTTCAAATTGTTTTACAACATACTTTTCACGATAGGTATGCAAATAGTTTTGCAAGCCACGCAATATTCGAACTCAATTCTCAGAACTTTAAACTTAATAATTTCGAAGGTGAAACGTAGATATACGATATCTAGACACGCAAATAATTGCAACGAATGACACGATATAACGATTTTATCGTGGACACGTACTACTATAAATACTTAGCGCATTAACGTTGGGTATTTTTTCAATTGCCGAGTAATTTTAGAAAGTGCTAAACGAGATATCTCGTTTCCTGACGTCAATGTGTTAAATAGCAGTTGAAATTGAACTGGAACAGGTAAGAAACAACACACGAATCGCAATTTCAGTTCGTGTCAAAATTTATAAGGCGCTTGCTTGCTCACGCTCGCGCGAGTTGCTCGCGCGATGAAAACCATTCCCACGCGCACTCAAAGACAAATAACTCTTGGATATGGCAGAGCAGAAATGATCGCTACAATTGTTCCCTCGCGGCTCTTCAGCTTTATTAGTAATAGTTCAACTTTTACCACGACATTTATGTACGCACATGTAACGTAAATAGGCGAAAACGAGCACACGTTTCTGCTCGAGAAGAAGTAGCAAAAATATCCTTAGGCCGAAATATTCTCACTTTTAGTCTTTTACTTTTAAGATTGCGAACTTTTACGCAATCTGTAAGAAAGTTTCAAATGCAAAATTGCACAGAATACACGTAATATGAAAAAATATATGCGATATTTATATACAGAACGTACAATGTAAAAACATGTATAAAAAAATAATATTTGGTTTTAATTGCACTTTTAAAAACGTGATTTTGCGTAAAAATTCTGCGGTCAACTACTAAATATCTCATTAAAACTTCTCGTTATGAATTGATCGGTTCAATTCATCAGTTCATTATTTAATTATTTTTTTTTTTTTTTTTAGTTACAAACATTGACCGTTTATTAATAAACTATAGACAGAAATTCATATTTTTATGAAAGCTGCTAAACTTTGAATTTATATATTTATATATTTTCGGTGTACTCTATGTACTTTTGTATTCTTACATTTCCCACAAAACACCCGCAGTTTATTTATTTTTAAACTTTGATTTTGACAATTAATTTGATATCGTTGTTTTATAAAGTCTCACTTGTATAATCGTTGTTCCATGCCTTTTTATTATTCCAAGTAAAATGGAATGAGCAAAAGCAAATTAAAACAATCTCTGATACTTCATCTCGTCAGTTGTCGAAAGTTTCATTAAAACACGTGACGTGCACACGTGGGTGGTTATAGTATTTCGCAACAATCGCTGTATAACAAAAGAAACAATGTTTTGTTTTCGTACAGATATTCTCTACGCGTGTTCCCACCTTCGTTTGTGGAGCTATTCATCGTCAGTCATACATATTTTCCACGTGATTCTCTTTCACCCCATTTTCACGTCTTTGTCGTTAAACGTTTCTCCCCGTTGTATACATCTGTGTCTGTACAAGTTTACGTATATACATATAGTAAGAAGCATAACTGAAACGAATAACAAAGAAAAATTGTACATTTTAAACTGTTATAACTTCAATAAATTAATATTCTCAAAAATGTAATCTTAAAAAAGTGGAATCTGGGCAGAAAATTATTTTACGATGAAATAGCTTTCATAGGAAAGCTATTGTACTTTGACTATTTCATATATCGTGTCATACTGTGTGTATTCTGTGCAATTTCGCACTTTGAAATTTTCTGTAAATAAACAAAAATCCCTTGTATAGATGTAACTATCTATCTGGTTTCATTTTGAAGCGTAAAACCTCTACTTTGACAGTAAAAATACTTTTATTTTCGAAAAACGTCTTTAAAAACATTGAAATCTTTTCATGACTAGATTCATCGCGATCTTGAAGATTGAATTTTTCCTTAAAACTTACCATTTTATTAAATTTTGAACATTAGGATTAAACGACAAAAGTTCAAGAAATTTATCTTAACATTTCTAATCCTGACGTTCAAAATTGAATAAAACGGCGAAGGAAAATCATGCAGTAAATTAAAAAAAAAACTATTGTAAAATCTTAATCTTCAAGATACATCCAGTCATGGAAAAAATATCTGTACAAAGTCAGGACAAAAGTAGAAGCTTCGCGCCTTAAAATGAGACCAAGTAGTGCGATTTTCTTTAACCAAAGAAAGTTATAACAGCTAAAGCGTCGACAAGTTTTCATCGTTATTTGTCCGATTATGCTCCTTAACCTGTAAACGTATGTATGTTCTACAAAAAGATTTACGTCAATCAAGTGGGAATCAAGTTAAATTCGACAGATGCCCCCCCTCGTCGTTGGCGTGCGAGCGTGAACGAAAAATCCTTTCTACATTCAAATGAACAACTTTGTTTCTTCACCTTCGTTCTTAGATCTTGATAATTCTTCTCCTATGACTTGTTACAACCGACGTAATGAAGCAAACGATGCACGTATTGGTGTCTTGTACAGGTTACACAGCTGTATAGTTGATGTGACTTCCTACCGATTAAGCAACCTAAAGAAGTTAAATTGCTCTCATTCAAGTTGGCAGAGGAGATGCCATTCATGTCTAATGTACGTCGTATAAACTAGATATAACGTGGCTCGACCATTCGGTGTCGAACGGTTTCGTCTCGTTGGAAACAAACGATGACCATCGGCTTGACCGCCGATCATTAAACGTTGATTCCCAATTAGCAGTCTGTCGATTTTTTTCTTTCGTTGTTGCAGGTTGCAGCGTCTTTTAAGGAAGCTCAAAAGCTTTGTTGTCTTTTTTTCCTTTTTCTTTTTTTTTTTTTTTTTTTTTTTTTTGTTTTCTGCATTTCGATCGTCGACGAGACCTATCGTGTGCAATATATAGTACGAAGCTCTCCGTTTCTGTTTCTGCGCTCTACTCGGTCTTCCCTCTTTTGCGTTTTTCCTTGTACTTTGACAAAGTTCCGTTGGTTATTTGTCCCGTGCGAACTTTCTCTATTTGCATCAAATTCTGAGTATTATCTCAATATCTGTCCAAAATAAAAATTTTAGTTGGTTTATTACAGAACGGAGAAAGGCGTTTTTATCGTTGGGTTAGAAACAGGATGTTTCTAAAGATCTCAGTCCTAAATACGACGTTACATACGCATTGTTGCTCATCTTTTCATCTAATTTTTCTATTGAAATTAATTAATTAAACAGATGCGCCGATTCGTTTTACGATCTCTCGATGAAAATTGTGATGCCAACGTTTCTCGTAATTATACTTAAAAAGAAGAATAAAAAAAAAAGAAGATAATTGATGAACACGAGGACAACAAAGAACAACAATGATAAATTAACGTACGAAGCATCAACTCGACGTGGCATTCGTTACGAGCAACAAATCGACTGCGGATGTGAATTCGAGCAAGTTTCCTTATCACTTACGGCAACACAAACGAAATTTTCCGACACGGATCGTTAGATCCAATGACTTGACAAATTTTCTAAACGAGGTTTCAACTAACCTCGCATATTGGAGAACGACATGCAATGTGACACTAACGTAAGGTGAAATAAAAATAGGTAAAGGAACGATAGAGAATGCGAGAAAGAAAGGGAGAGAAGGAGAAAGAGTGGCACAAAGGGGGGAAAGAGACAAAACAGAAAAGAAAAAGGGTGGTCAGGCAGACGAAAGAGAGCAAAGAACGAGATCCAGTTCGTTGAGATCGATCAGATGGAAATTTTCTAAATTCTCCAACGAACGTGTCTCTGGGGACTACACAGAATATCCTCTTGTCGAAATAAAAATCACAAAACTCTTACGATTTACGAATTGAGTAAGTGTAAACGAATATTTCATGAAATTGTTTCGTGCGAACGAACGTTTTATTTTACGCGTGCGTTGTTCTTTGATAAAACGCTCTTCTGTGCATTATCATTTTCGGCCAATGCAACGTGTCGTTTTGTCCGCGTAGTCCTTTATACCGTTCATCGTGAACTAAATCACAAGCATTGTTGCTCGATACGCAGCACCGCACGACACACCTGTACGTTTAAGTTGAATTCGGTTGTTTGAAATGCACCAAACGTTCGGAACGATTCTCTCTGTTCTCGATTCGCTAGCCGATCCTTGCATCTCATCGTCCCTCTTCCACCTCCCTCATGCCTCGTTCCTCTCGCTTGTTCCTCTTTCTCTGCCTCAAATTTTTTTGCACCCCATACTCATTCTCTCTCTCATCTTGCTTTCCCTTATGATGTATATTCTTCCGCTCTTTCCTCTGTTGTTATTGCTGCTGCTAATGCTGATGCTAGCCATCCTGCTGTCCCTCCACTTCCTTCTCTTTCTCCTCCTTCTCCTCGTCTTCCTCCACCTCCTCCTGCTTCTTCTCTTCCTACCGTCTCCTCCACCTTGTTCGATACTTTAATTTCGATTTTTCTCTTTTTTTCCTTTTTTTCCTTTTTTTTTTTAAATACTCCGTTCCGTTCTATCTTTCACCATCGTCGAAACACCACCCCCCCCCCCATTTCACCCTTAACCATTGTTACATCGGATCGAACTCGTTTTACTCGTGGGAAAGCATCGGCAACCGATAATATTCAAAATAATATTTGAACGAACCTCCTCCTAAGTCAGACGTATCCATGTTGTCAATCCCGTCGTCACACATATACTACATTAACAACTACTCCGAAGTCCGGCAGCGTTTGTTGGAATCGCCCCTCCCTCGAACTCTTCTCTTCTCATCTCTCGCGCATCGCGCCCGCTGAATCGTCGTGCCGCGGTCAAAATGCGAAATCGTCATCGCGCTAATCGCCGTTATGGCTTCCTTGAAAATTGAACGTGTCGTGCCGTACATATTTCTGTATCGAAATTCGCCGGGACTCGGAAGGTTACACCCAATTTTCGTGAAATAACACTGATAAATAGGTGGTCGTCCAGGTTTTCTATTCAAGTTCACATTTTGGAAAATATGATTGAAAGAATGGAAGCTTGATGGGGAATTGTTTTACGCAACAAATATTGTAGGAAACACCGTGCATTGGATGTTTATCGGAAAGTAAAGAGTCAGATGGCAAAACGTTGGAATTTGTTGAATTTTCGTCGTTTAATCCTTCAAAGTTCAATGACAGGGCGAAGAAATATTGCACGGCAAGTTTTAAGAGGTCGTTGTAAAGAGAAAACTGTAATTTTTCAAGAATTTTTGGATTTAGTCACAAAAAATATTTTTTAGCGTTTTTATAGATGTTTGAATTTTTACAATTTTTTTTATTAATAGAAAAGAATACTTTCCCGTTTGCTACTTGATGTTGAGACATCTTTGGCAGTCAAAGATTCTTTTTTTTTTTTTGACGTTACAACGGTTTAAAGTATCGACTTTATTAAATTTTCTTTAAATTAATTCTAATGCAAAATTGACTTCACAGAAATAATAAATTTGTCTGCCAGAATACTGATGATAACACTAGTCTAAATTACATAATCGAGTATTTTTATTCCCTTCGATTTGATTATCCTACAGATATTATACATGCCTACACAGATACTGATTCTACTGCCATTGATTATTTTTGAAGTAATTACGATAACGCGAAAAACAATACATGCGAATATATCAGTCAGAAAAGGATTTTATTTAACTTTTTTAACTTTTTAGTGAACATTATTACGAGGCACGATGCTATGGTACGAGTACTTTACACGTTAAAAGTGTAAAATCGTTCTTTTTGTGTGATGTACGCAAAGAGAAAAGTTAACATTGACCAACGTGTGGTTTCATTTAACAAAACGAAGTAGACAAATAGAAGTGGAAATGGAAAAACGAATAAAAAAACAGATTGATTCATGCCCCTTTGTTTTAACCAGGGTTAAGCAAATGTCAATTGAAAATTTTCATTTTTACTAATTTATTATTTCTATTTGAAAAATAAAATTATACTCTGACCAAACGAAGTGAGTAAATAATTTCTTATTTCATCAATCAATCCATTAAAGTAAAGTGACGAATAATCCCAATAAAAAGTAACTAGAACCTAGAAACTATTTGTAGAAACAAATGCAAAGTACGTAATAAAATAAAAAATTATTTATTGATTAGAAAATTATTAATAGAAATGAAATAAAAAATTATTAATAAACTGAGAAATTATTAATACGAAATAAGACAGAAAATTACTAATGAAGTGAGAAATCACTCACTTGTTTAAATAAACCGATATAATATCGAGACAATATATTTTCAAATATTTCATTCAAATAATGCTCAAGTCCGGCTGAAACGCCTGTAAGTATACCTGCGTATGATCGCGACAAATAATCGGTTACAAATCAATTACATTACATCGACATTACACGTAGAAAGATTCATAGTAGCGCAGTAATCATATACCTAATATAAGTTTACGGTGTACGTCATCGCAGAATCATTATCGATAAACGTGCGATTGACAATTATAACGTTCTCGTGACAGGAACACTCCTGCTGTTGGATTATCAGTAAAGGGATGTCTTCATTCGCTTTGTATAATATCTTATCTGTTAAAACCGATAATGCTCGTAAACGAAAAACATCGATGCGGTCTGCGTTCGATTGCGAATCGAAATTAGTATCACGCGGAACGGCAAGTGGTATCGTTGAACTCTTCGCCGATACCTGAAACTTCTCGCCAATTACACGAAACGGCGGCTTCTCGCGATGGCGCGAAAATACAGATGCACGATCGGCTACAAAATACTCTGTATGATCGCCGTTCCGTCAGTGTATTTGATTTTTGTTAATACATTAGCAATATTTTTATCGAACAATCCAGCAAGCGCAGCGAGTAGCGCTACGAATAATACGCGTAAGTCTCGTTTTTTCTCAATTCTTCCCCTATTTTTAACATTTTTTCCTTTCACTATTTTTCCTTTTTTTCTTCGTCTTCTTCTTTTTTTTTTTTTTATATGTGATTTATGTCAAGGAACTTATATCGTATTTTTGTGTTAACTTGCAACCTATAAAGAAACGTCACGATTCTGTAAGCATTTCTCTGTCACTGCGACACGAACTGCTGCATCCTCTTAAGGAGTAAACGAACAACTAATAACGAGCGATAAGTAATAAAGGGGCAATTACGATTAGACATTCGACGAATACACTGTCGTGTACGCGGATGCATGCGGCTACGTCGAGCGAAAAAAGATGGACGAGATATCGAGATACTAAAATTTAGAATGAATCATTACGTAACACATTCGCTCTATCGATATCATCTATAATCTACACGATAGTATATATGTACATAAAATTTTCAATTTACCTTCGCGTTTGTCCTCGTTACGTTTCATTTCTAACGCAATGCGATATTTTCGTTATCACTACATGTGTAATTGCTGCTTCTTGCACTCTTGTACTCTGTTAAGAGTACGTGTATAATCTCTCTCTCTCTTTCTTTCTTTTTAGAACTTCGCAGATTATTGCAAATCGGACCAGCCGGAAGAAATGAAACGGACAACTGTACTCCTCCGGCGATCAAAGAGTTTCCATCGGATGGCCTTACTCGACAACAAAGACAATCGGGGTTTATAGCTATACATTTCGTAATAGCGATTTACATGTTCCTGTTGCTCGCTATTGTTTGCGACGATTATTTCGTGCCAGCGATTAAAAAAATTTGCGAAAGTAAGTTGAGCGATTCTCGTTTTCGTTTCGAAACTATCGAGACTCAATTATTCTTTTCCACTTGTCGTGATTGAACTGAGGACTTTTGCGTATTTATGGGAAAAGCGAAAATTGCAAAAATACATCCAATATATAACACATAGTAGACAAAACAAATTTCTATACTCAAGTTTTGTTGAAAAATAACTTAATTATCGATTACTTTTACTCTTTTAATTAGACTACTAGAATCTTTATGCATTTATTGTAAATTGCGAAGAAACACACAGTAAAGTATTAAAGTATAAAGTGAAATAGACTATAATTCATTATGATACATAGTAGATAAAACAAACTTTTATTTAAGCTCTGTTTCTTTGCTTGCATTCCTAAAAATTTGAAAACGCATGAAAATCCACAGTCGATCTAATCGGAGGGAAATTTTCATGTGACCGATGTAGTATGAATCATTCAAAAGCCACGTTGATTGAACTCCATAAATCGAACAAATGAACTCGTAAAAGTAAGTTATTCGTTTTTTGAGAGACGAATATTAATCGCGCGCTTATGTAATGAAGATATTGATAAACAGTGGAATCGATCGATTCGACGTCCGAGAGACTTTTATAATTATCACCTGTATTTGATTTTCAGAGATCAACGTGACGGAGGATGTCGCGGGGGCGACAATTATGGCAACAGCCAGCTCTAGTCCAGAATTGTTCATCAATATTGTAGGTACTTTTGTCACGGAAGGGGATTTGGGAGTCGGCACGATCGTTGGCTCTGCTGTCTTCAACATATTGGCCGTCCCTGCTTGTTGTGGTTTATTTGCAAATCAGGTTCGAATCTCTTTCCTACGATCTGATACACACAAAACGCGTTATCGACAGATATCGAAATTAGAATCAAGCATGTGAGAAAGAAAGAGACGAAAACAGACAAATAAAATAAATATTTTTGAACAGGTATTAAATCTAGAAATATGGCCAGTAACGCGAGACACTATCGCGTATGCAATCACAGTACTTCTACTAATTTTAACTTTACGAGACGGCCGTATCGAATGGTACGAGGGAATGATTCTCGTTTTGTCGTACGTGTTGTATATCTTAGGTAAGTTTATGAAATCAATGGTCCATTACCAATTTGATCATCTCTTGATTAATAAGTAACAGAGTTTTCTAATTTTAAATTGAAAAACTAAACAATGTAAAATAGAATTTGATTTCAAATTATATATGTATATAATTAATACATGTATAACTGATATATAATTATTGTATATAGTGCAATTATGTTGCTCTTTCTGATGACACTGTTCACTCTGCTCTATTCTATAAATTTTGTCTTTACTATCATTGTCAACATTAATACAATTAATTAATAACATTAATATAATATATATATAATTAATATTATTAAAACTATGTTGAATATTTTCGTATATTAATTTATACGTTTAATTTACATTTATGCAATATTTTCAAAATTAAACAACATGAGAAATATTTCATTTCATCTTTACGAATCTACAATACTTTGTTGTCTTATAATTTCCACACAGAGATATTTTTGTCTATGACCGCAAGTCAAGACTTAAATTTTTATCGTTTCAGTAATGTGTTTCGATCGAAGGATACACCGATTCCTTCAATATGCAACAAGAACAAGAAAAAAGTACAAGAACCTTTCCGAATCAAGTCCCCTACTTTCTAATGGTATTGTTCATAACGATTAATTTTTTTTATTCAATTCTCTGAATCATGTGTCGTTGAGTTTCATTTAAAAATACGTCATCCGTTTGTTCTGTCAGACCTGGTTAAAAGCACGGACATTATCTTTTTGGAGTCAAACGATGAAAATGAATCGGGTAAGCAATATGGATTATGCGACACATATATGGAGGCCAGGGTTGGGCAAATTTGACACGAGATAAAGATAAAACGATAACACTTTGTAATAATGAATCACTTCCATTAATTTATTCTTTTTACTAATAACTCTACCTCGTGGCCAAATCAATTAAATCGCTGAAAAAGTAATTTTTTATTTGAATTAATTCATTGAAATAAAATGATAAGTAATTCCAAAAAGAAACTGAAGAATAAGCTTATGCGTTATTTAAGAAATATATAATAAAATAATTTCGAAAAAAAAAATCATTTACTTGTTCAAATTAATTAACGGAAGATTATTACAAGGTAATATCGAGTCAAGTAAAATGATGCATTGTTGAAATAATAATTTTTTAAACATTTTATTCAAATAATGCCCAAACTTGGTATAAGCATTTTTTTCTTTTAAGTTTTATTTATTTCTAATTAAATTGTATCGTTCTAGGTAATATCGTAAACATGACAAAATGGCCAGATTCGAAGTGGAAACGAATTTGGTGGTTGTTTACGTGGCCTATAAATTTTGTGCTCCTCATCACGATTCCTGATTGTAGAAGAGACACACTGAAATCTTGGTACCCTTTTACTTTCATTATGTGTATAATATGGATAGCAACTACTTCGTATATAGTTGGATGGGTCATCACTGTAATTGGTACGTATCTTTGCAACAATCGCTATACTTATTTTAATCTGGCTATCGAAGATAATTCCAAGTAAAATAACGATATAGGCGATATAACGAATACTGAACGAAACCAAGCATTATACAAAACTGACACAATTAGAAAAAAAAAATGATTTTCGAGTTATTATGAGTTATTTTCGAGTTGTTACTCCTTGATTTATCATGAAAATCTTATTCATTTATCTCCATAATTTGATCCGTAGGGAGCAATTGCATTACTCTTCCTGATTCATGTGACACTGGTGCACTGGGTTTTATTCGGAATAAAATAAAAAATAACAATTTGAAATAATGAATTATGTCAATTTATTCACGTTACTTTAAATTTAATATAAAAAATATAACTTTATTTGATATCAAATTCAATTAAATCATTTCTTACTTAAGTTAATTCGATTATTATTTTATTTTATTCAAATAAAATAACATAATATGACAAAATTAACTAAAATTTGTAATTGTAACGCAGTTGACAATGTTAATATATTTTTTTTAATGCAGAATGCAAAATACAATATAAAAGATAAATTTTTTTTCAAAATAAAAATTATAAAATAAAAAATAAAATAAATTTTTTTTCAAAATAAAAATTATAAAATAAAAAATAAAATAAATTTTTTTTCAAAATAAAAATTATAAAATAAAAAATAAAATAAATTTTTTTTCAAAATAAAAATTATAAAATAAAAAATAAAATAAATTTTTCTTTCAAAATACAAAATATAAAATAAATACAGAAGATAAAATAAAAAATGCTTTCACTTAGTGACAAATAACAAAATAATTTACAAACAAATCGCTTTTAGATTCAAATAAACTACTCACAGAGTTATAACGCAAAGAGAATAACATCTAAATACATAACTAAATAAGATATTACGTTATTCAATTTGTAATTTCTGAAATGTAGCATTTGAATAAAGTTTGTTCTATAAATTTAACTATCATGAACAACTATCACGAACAAAGGTGTATCGATGAGCTCATTATGTGTATTATTCTGATTCTCGTTTCTTTGATTAACAAAATAATATCTAATTCGTTTCAAAGTCTCTATATTCCAAAACATTCTTTCTCAAGTTATGTTACTTTTACAAGTATGTGATACATTATCAATTTCTGTTTGCAACATTACGTGACAATCGATCGTTATTTCAGGCGATACATTTAGGATTCCCGATTCCATAATGGGATTAACTTTTCTCGCAGCAGGAATGAGCGTCCCGGAGGCTGTGTCGAGTGTTATCGTTGCAAATCAAGGTAATTTTCTTCCTTTCGTGCTTTGACTCATCGATATCTTATTAACGGGAATATCGACCGATTAAAACGAATTTTTATTTACACGAGTTTCTAGGTGAAGTTTTCCTATGATTTTTTCTGTTCTAATCTGTAAATCGATCAAGAAATAGCTGGCGAATAGCGGTCACGATAACTATACGATATCGTGAAACCGCTTGGTTATGATAACGTGACATTATCGCGATATTACTATCAAATTTGCTGAATCTTGGAATCGCTTTCTTTGCAGTCATTTACGAACTATACAATGTACTATGTACATATTACACGAGGTATTTCACGTGATATCATTACCTTGATTTAAGTTGCTATCGTTATTTTTAGTTAGAAATATTACAGTGAAAGATGAATGGTTTTAAAGGTGTCTAATATTATTAACCTTTTTATAGATGGACACGTGAAAGATTTGTGAAAGACAACACACATTTGGTTTTTTAGATGGAATCGTTTTTATGGTTTTAAATGCGTTGACACGATACGATATTTTTTGTAGAAAAGTATTAATTTATGTGTATCAAGGAATTATTAGTTTAATAGATATCTTAAATTCAATTTTGTATAAAATATCGTATGAAAGTCAAAGAAATCGATAGCAGTGTTCTTTATAAAAAAAACATTAATCCATTTACATAAAAAAATTATTAGTTTGTTCGTAGTTGATGTTCACATACTTATGTTATCCTTGTCTTTCGTATGAAAATTAAAATTGAAATATCTTTTAATATACATAGAGAATGTCGAGTCGCTCCAATCAATATGATTCTATTTTTTAAAAAATCAAAGTTTACTTTCATTGACAAAAAAATTAACAACATTAGGATATACATATCTTGAAACCATTCGTTATCATTTTCATTACTGCGGACAATGATAATGATATAATAATGTCACATGAGACATCCTGTAGCCAATCATTAACATTATTTCAACTGTTTCTTTTTAATTTATTACTCGTGAAGTAATGATATTTCATGATTTTTCTGTGCATGTTTTTTTTCTTCCAGTCTTTCTTTCTACTTGATATTGCTAATTAAAAATATGATTTCAGGACACGGAGCCATGGGCATAAGTAATTCAATCGGTTCAAACGTATTCGACGTATTACTTTGTCTCGGATTACCTTGGTTCCTGAAGGCAGCATTTTTCCCAAAAGCTGGTAATCATTACGTAACCATTAACTCACAAGGACTGGTTTACAGTTCCATATCGTTATTTTCTACTCTCACTATACTTTACTTGTCCCTTCTAATTGGCAAATTTAAATTGACTCGAACTGTTGGAATAGTCTGCCTCGTTATGTACGTAATTTTCTTGATATTTGCTTCGATCCTCGAGCTCAATATGTTCTTCGTCGTTAATCTGCCAGCATGCGTTGACTGACATTTGATGCGTTTATTTTGTAAAAACTTCACAAAGTTTTTACAAAAGAATACGAAACTTCGAATCCAAGCTCTTCCTCTGTTCTCTTTCGATATTTCGATACGTACCATTGAATTATAACAATGGAATATTTGTTTAACGATGAATAAGCCACGCTTGTCGCAAATGATCCAACGTTTAATTGATTTGTTATACTTTTTTGAATATCTGTACACATTCTACTGTACTATTTTGTGACGCATATATATTTATGAATTTGTGTAAAACTGTGTGTTGAATTGAATATGTGACTTTAATGAGTACAATGTATGAATGTCTGTATATTGAGATACGTATATACATACATATATATCCATATATCTCTTTTTGCAAATAGATATTTATATAGCTGTTTCAGCAATTTAGTATCAGTATTTTTCAAATGAATTTCTGATGTGTCATCATAGTTTGTAGTTCTCATCAAAGATACAAATGAAACAAAGATGTTTATAGTTCTTTGATATATGTAGTGCAATATATGTCATAGTAAAGCAAGTTTAATTGAAAACGTACAAATGAACGAATGTATCAGAGAAAAAATACATTATTTCATTTGCTGTGTGTATATTTTTTCGTTACATTAATCATTGTACAAGAATTGACCTATTAAAAAATGAAAATATATAACTACGTGTAGATATTATAAAGATGCAAACTAGAATGCTTTAAAGTTGACCAGAATTGGTAATTATAATGTTGTGAGTGGTTTTTCCATTTTGAGTGCCATAGCTTTCAACTTTTTTTACTACAGTCATACCATCGATTACCGAACCAAAAACTACATGCCTATTATCCAACCAACTGGTTTTTACAGTAGTTAAAAAAAACTGTGAACCATTGCTATTTGGTCCACTGTTTGCCATGGACAATATGCCAGGTCCAGTGTGTTTCAATTCAAAATTCTCATCTTCAAATTTCTCACCATAAATAGATTTTCCTCCTGTACCATTGTGGTTAGTGAAATCACCACCCTGGCACATAAATTTAGGAATTATTCTGTGAAAGGTACTTCCCTTATATCCATAACCTTTCTCTCCTGTACAAAGTGCGCGAAAATTTTCCGCTGTTTTTGGGACTATATCTGCTCGTAATTCCATAATAATACGACCTAATGGTTTATCTGCAGCGGCTACGTCGAAAAATACATGTGGCAAACCCATAGCAGATACTTGCAAAGTATACTCTTTCACTTTACTTTTTCACAATATCCTTTTCTCAATAAGTGACGTATAGTAAACAATAATAATTATCTTATTTGTTATATTATTTTGTGATTTAATTTACACTATCGAATTCGTTCTAAACAAAAGTAACTAGATTAGCTTTTTTTCTCTTTAGAATTATATATGAACAAATTGCGATCAACACGCCATCTTTGTGATTATCGTTATAGACTGAACACGAATCAGTCGTATTTATGATACGAGATTATATTTATCGTTTTACGTATTTACTTATTTACGTTTTATGCTTCAATAAATATCACAAATATGAAAAGAAATAAAAAAATAAAAAATAAAGGAGGAAAAGAAAACGGTTTTCCTCTCTACTTTTTTATCTACGATTCTGCTCTATACGTTTGTTAGTCGAATTATGTTTTAACGAATCTGTGACCTATTTTTTTTTGTTTTGTTTTGAACATACGATAGCGAATTTGTAATAAACAATTTATATTACTAATCAATACACATGTGCATAAATTTTTATATGTTCATATCTTTTAAAATAACAATTGCCGCGCTTTAAAACGAATTTTTAATTTTATTCGTTGAAAATAAATTGTGATATGTTATAAGACAAAAATCACAAATTCGATCCTGTAAATAGAATTTAAATCGTTCTTTTTTTAATACATATATACTATATATGTATTTTCTATATATTATAATATAACTTATTTGATAAATATAAATAATAGAAATATAGATAAAGTTAAATATAAAAATTTTTATATTTGAAGCACATCCTTTATATTATGATTTCGTCAGAACAAACTATCATGGACTTGTAAAATGATTTTTAACGACATGATTCTCTCTGTAACAACTTGTTCGTTATTATTAATTCAATGTTATAAGAAATTATAGTGCAAGAGCAGCTCGAAGGTAACACGAAATAGCGTAAAATATCATTATAGATGGCGGTTGCATGCTGTATTCTCAAATTATCGTGTCGTTGGCTTTCTATATTCGTTTGAAAAATTTGTGACAGTAAAGTGTGTTGTCGACGCCCAGTTACTCGTGAGTGTTTCGGTTAAATTTTGTGTATTTCTTTCTTTGATGCGATTCGCATTTTGCTATGGGTTAAATCGTGAAAAATATCACTGGATACACTTGAGCATATATTCGAATAATAATATTTTAGATTAGAAGCCGACAGATTTAACAAAATACCAAAAATGGCGATCTGAAAAAACAATTATTTCGTAGCAATTCTACGTATAATTGGATCGCCTGTTGAAAAATTGGCAAACGTACACACTTCCGTTTATTCTGCAATTATTTATTTTTCTTATTTTAAACAAATACCTTCGAACGTAACATTCGGAACGTACGAAATATTTTTTCCTTTGCTTAGCAAAGTGTAGGAATAGGACGTTAGGGGACATAATTGGACGTGACGGGATGTAATGAAACGTGACGAAAATCGACGGAATTCAGTAGGACTGGATTAGTCCAGACATTGTATACTCAAATGAAATCGAAACTTTCTATTACTTTGCGACAAACAATTTCGTGTAAGAAAACTTGCACGTGATAGTACAGATTGTCATTAATAACACGTTACACTTTTCTTTTTTACACATCAGGAAACGAGGAAAAATGCAGACAATTAAATGCGTTGTGGTTGGGGATGGTGCAGTGGGTAAAACTTGTCTGTTGATTTCATACACCACAAATAAATTTCCATCTGAATATGTACCAACAGTATTTGACAATTACGCTGTGACTGTTATGATCGGTGGTGAACCATATACCTTAGGATTGTTCGATACAGCAGGTAATTACATTACATAGTTTGCTTTCCTTCGATTTGTTTTAGAACATGACAATTTATTGCTGGTTAATTATTGATTTAAAGGTCAGGAGGATTACGATCGACTACGTCCTTTAAGTTATCCTCAAACTGATGTGTTCCTTGTTTGTTTTTCGGTTGTGTCACCATCGTCTTTTGAAAATGTTAAAGAAAAGGTATATGTGCAAATTTGATATTTATGACAAGATTGATTAATCATCCAGAGATTTTTCAACTCGGAAATTTTACAGTGGGTTCCAGAAATAACTCATCATTGTCAAAAGACTCCATTCTTATTGGTGGGTACTCAGATTGATTTACGAGATGATGCAGCAACTATAGAGAAACTTGCAAAAAACAAACAAAAGCCTATATCGGCCGAACAAGGTGAAAAACTTGCCAAAGAACTGAAAGCAGTCAAGTATGTGGAATGCAGTGCTCTTACACAGGTGTGATTCTGCTCATTTATAATTTACAATGTTTCGTCAATTATTAACATATGTTTCCTCGGGTTTTTAGAAAGGTTTGAAAAATGTGTTCGACGAAGCGATCTTGGCAGCGTTAGAGCCTCCAGAACCAGTTAGAAGAAGACGATGTATCGTTTTGTAGAGAGCAACTAACGAGGTTTTTAAAATCTATTAGCGCTGTTCGGACAATGATTGCTGTATGAGCTTGTCATACGGTGCATGCGAAAATATACTTTTCGACTAACGATAGTTCGTCTGATTATCGGTACGATCTATCTTTCGTTTTCGATTTATTCGATACACACTCGATTGGAAGAAAAAAATTCATCCAGAAAAGATGAAGACAAGCATTTTATGTATAAGAGGTACGCATGTATATTATGTGTGTACATGTGCATGTATATGTGTATGTATGTTCGCATACATATATATGTGCACACAAGCGCGCACACACACACACATACACACAAAGACACTTCTACATTTGTCCTTTCGTCGACTGGTTCATCGAAGAAAGATAATTGACAGTTGGTTTTTACTCAAATCAACTCGAGGCAACGGGCAAATATCAATGGTTCTTGGCAATCGCGTGGAAGGAGCAATGTAATTATTGACAACCGTAAACATCTACACGAATTTCGTATCAAAAATACCTGTAAAACATTCTTCTATTTAATATGTAAGACGTTTTTATTGATAAATTAGTAGTGTGAATTTTTTAATAAATCAGTTTAAAAAAAAAAAGAATTAAGATTGAAACGCACGAGTATATCTTTCACAGCTTTTCTCGTTTCTCTTTGGATTATTTTTCACGTTTTTGAACTATTTTGTTCAGTTAACGCAACACTGAACAGTAGCGTTGACTCTCCCGCCCTTCCCTAATTTTTTTCGGTACAAAAACATTTCGAAATAACAAGGCGTTCAATATGTGGTTAAAGCTTTATTTACATACATTTTTTTCACGATGATATATCATGGAATAATTAAGTAAACTATATTACATGTAAAACTTGTTTCTAAGCTTGACCATTTACCATAAAAGTTTGGTATCTAACTTTGGGTTAAAACAGATTACATTCGAATTCGAATGTTACCCTATTTTCTATTCTACTGTGTTGATACTTAGTTTCTATTAGGTCGCTATGATGCTGACTGCGTTACACTCTCTCATACATGTATCTAGATACGCACGAGAAAATTTCTTGTCGACAAAAAAGTTTGATCGTACGATCTTTGATGAACTAAGATGTATTTCTTTGTTTCTCCTATCGTTTACCATCGAAAGTTCAATGCGTTACGTTCACGGAAAGAGTATCACAAAAGGTGCGGCATGCCTATTACGTGTAGTCGTGTAACGTACTTATGTTTGTCATCATTTGCTGCAGTTGACTCGAGTTTCAGAAAATGAGAGAAAGAGAGCAAAATGGTACGAAATGTTCCTCTATGATTAATCACTTTTGGTCTTTCATTTGAACACTGTTTTTTTTTTTTGTTTTTTTTTTTTTTTCAGTACAGTATAAACAATATACGTAAATCTCTATTAGCAAAGTGTCGCCTATGGTTTCAACGTTATCTTCGTTGTATCACTTCTAACAGCGATAAATTCTCCTCGCGAATTAGTCTTTCTCTCGCAAGTATGAAACGGATAAAAATACGGAGATCGAAAGAAACGGAAGAGGTAGAGTAACGAACGCGGTACGAATACGAACGTAAATTATGAAACTCGATTGTTCAAAAATATCGTAAAAAAGGTTAAAATACGTTCGATCGTTTACGAATTTCATGATCGTTTTCACCGTCGTATTTCTATCAGTCTGTAATACGTATAATGTAATGTATGTAAAAAATATAACGAAACAACGTAGTATGTTAAATATCACGTTAGTTCAAGTGTACTAGCTGTAGCTGTGTTTCTACTGCATGTTTCGCACCTTTCCTTTTCTTTTTTCTTTTTTCTTTTTTTTCTTTTTTCTTTTTTCTTTTCTCTATAAAATTTCTAATTCATTTATCAATTCCACCGCAAAGACTCAATTCAATTCTGTTGAAAATAATTAGCGTCAGCTATACTTACATGTACACATAAACGCTGTAAACGTCCTTTGGTTTATGTTTATCGGTATCCCTGTAAGTATTTCGCCGTGACTAGAATCGATTACAACGTGTACGTACAATCTTGCCTCGTGATAAGCGACAAAACATAATTTATCTTTCGGAATTACAGACCCTGAGTTGGTTTTCTTTTTCTTGTTTCTCGCGTAGGTTGCATTAAATTCAGATTTCAATTCGATTGAAAATATGACGAGAGAAGGCAGTTCGTCCACCTGCGTGCCTTAGATTCTACATGAATATTTCTGATATTAGATGGATAAGTCGATGGAAAATTAGTCAAGGGGAACGAACGGCTATGTTTTGATATTGAAACAACGTGTTTCAAGTACTTACATACGTCAAGTCTAAAAATTCGTTTATCACGTGGGAACAATTCCGTTAAAATGTTGACAAAAGAGTTACTGTGTTATTATCAGATTGGTGCATATGAAATGTCGTTTATTTGGAGTTTCTGGCGAATCGTCAATTAAATTTTATCTTCTCGTCAGATGAAGAAACAGAAAATGAACCATGTATAATTCAACGTCAAGGAAATCTGTATGTAACAGGGATATCGGAATCTTATTATTAATTACCATGAGTAATCAGAATATTTGTTTAATTTTCTTACACAGGATATCCAAAAGTTCAAAATTCAAGTTGTCATTACGTTTTATAGGTATTTTAAATTAAAATTAAAATGTCAGAAACTTTATGAATGCTTCATTAAGAAGTTACAACAGAAATAAACCCTGTGTAAAGAAAAGCGTTGTGTTATTTGCCCAAGACATCAATTTGAAACCTCTTCTATTCCATCTAAACAACATTTTTGACGTGCTAATTACTCAAAAAACAACTTTTAACAATTTCAATCCGTGAATTTTTAAATTCGAGAATCTGGACTAGTGTCGTATCAATACAATCGTTAAAAAAAACATTAAATTACGTGGAAATTGCCTCAATTAAATACAGGATATCGCGAAGGAACTAGAAAAAACCGAGATTTCATATGCATCAACAACTGCGGTTTATGTTCTGTCACTGCGTGTGCGCGTATAAGTACAGTAGCTCACGAAAGTATTCGAGCGCTTCCAATCTACATCATTAATAAATAAAATGCGCACGTTAGGTTTAAATTTTCAAAATAAGATTGTACGTAAAATCACATAGGAGTCTCGAGACTTTACGTACAATCTTATTTTGAAAACTTAAACTTAACGTGCGCATTTTATTTATTGTAGATTGAAAGCGCTGGAATACTTTCGTGAGCTACTATACATCAAGCACTTATACCAAACACGCGCAGATTTTTCACTAAACGGATTTAAACGTTCATGGCGTAATATACCGAATTTTGCGCGTGCGCTGGTAAAGCCTGTACACCGTTCGAATTATGCGCGACGTAAGAATTCGTCGTGAGCAAAATTCCGGGCTGCGATACGTCGTGGGACGGTGCGCTGGCCGCTCCTTCGGGAACTCCCCGTTCCATCGTCGTGTAGTTGCCAATTATCTGTTGCTGGTGTAATTTCGAAGGCGAGCAGGGGATTTGTAGGGAGGACGAAGAGGAGCAAGACGAGGAGGAAGAAGACGATGACGAGGAGAAGGAACAAGACGAAGAAGAGGAGGAAGAGGAAGAAGAGGAGGACGAGACCGACGTCGAAGACGAGGAAGACGACGACAAAGAGGAGGACAAAGCGCAGGAAGCGGAGGAAGAGAAAACGGTAACGGTGGACGGTGTAGAAGATACAACGTTACAAACAGGCTGAACAGTTGCTGCGCGACATACGGCGTCGAAGTTGGCACTGCTGCAATGTATAGTATCGGGCATGTGATTCGAAAGAATAAAGTTGGGATTCTGCTGAGGGGTAGCAGGTTGAGGGGTAACAGTTGGTAGAGAAGAGAAGGTGGATGGCAGAGAAGAGGATGACGAGATAGAAGATGATTGTGGCAGTGAAGGTGAGAACGAGGCGGAGTTCGAGGGTACCGAGATAGAGGCGGACGAGGCGGATGACAAAAATGTTTGAGCCGACTGAACGTCGGACGAAGGTGTGGTGAGAACCGTGTGTCCCAAGTGTACTTGGTAGAATCGATAAGATCCTTCGGCGGTCGCCATTCCGCTGCCATTGAACGTGGCACATCTCGATGGTGCTATCACGGTGTAAGATGACGACGAGGAAGATGCTACGGATGAAGCGGATATGGTCGATGGTAAACAATAGAAGGCAGGCTGGTGATTGTGTCGATGATACGGATGATGCTGATGTTGCGCGTGATGATGGAGCTGCAACGAGTGATTGGCGGAATGGGGAACCGAGGAGAACGTGACGCCGGAAATGCGAAAGTCGTCCGGTTGCTGATGATGGTGCAAATGAAGGTGCAAGGTCTGTTGGGCAGGCGGTAACGCGATTGGATTCGGCGACGAGATGGACGTGAGCCGGGAATCAAAGAGGGGAGAGGTGGAACCAGGTGGTACAGGGTGACTGATGGAACCGGCAGGCAGTGGGGAAGCGTGATCAAGGTTTTGAGTCAGACTCGATATCGGCGATGCCGAACGATTTCCCAAATGGAAATATCGAAATTGTTGCGGCTGCGGCTGCAGCTGTGGCTGCGGTTGCGGCTGCGGCTGCGGCTGCGTTTGCGTTTGCGTTTGCAATCGATGATCGTTCTTGTTGGATCGAGGATACGGGTACCTCTCGATGTGATTCGCGTAACTGGGAGAAGGATGCGATGGCAGAATGCGTTGAATATTCTGGTAAGTTGGGTCGGACAGTCCGTTGTACGGAACGAAGTACATGGTTCGGTAACACTTGCCATTAGCAGGGAGTCCGGTATACACGGTCGTAGGCACTATGTTACACCGATAATTGGTAGGAGTCGTTACGATAGGATCCCTTCGTCGAGCTTTCACCGAAGGGCCGCCGGTTGGACAATTTCTACCGATACCACCGATACCAACGGGAGCGATATTGTTCATATCAGTCTCTTCGGCTCCGGTCGCGACACCTCGAGCAGTTCGCGTATTCGCAACGTTCAACTGCTCTTGGAAATACTGTTGACCGTTCCTTGGATCTTGATAGAAACGAAAAGTGCCGTCGCTCGCCGACGATCGAGGATGTTGTCGCGCGAACAGGTCGTCCGTGTACAACGTCGGTTCGCGATCCAACGAGTTTTGAGCAGTAACGTTGGTATTCTCAACGATAGTTTGATAGATGTCGTCGATCTGCTTCTGCATCGTATTTATTCTGTTGATGGTGTTCGCGTCTTGCTCGTCGGCGACCAACGTACCAACGTACGAGTTGGACGAAGAACCGTCCATCGTCTCGTCGTACAACGCGATTCGGCTGTCAACGTTGACACAGTTGTTCTCGTAATACGTCGGTAACGAAGAATGGAAGCTCGTTCTGAGAACGTTCGTGTTGTCGTTTTCCAAAATCGTTCGTTGGTGAAACGAGCCTGTGTTCTCGTCGATGCTGTCCTGCTGTTGCCGTTTGATGCCAGTTACCGACGGTCTGCGATTAAATCCGTAATCGTTTAACTCGTCGTCGTCGTTGTCCGCGCTACCAACGTCGTTACTTCCACCGTCGTTGTTGCCGTTACTGCTACTATTATTGTTATTATTATTGTTGTTGTTGTTGTTACTGTAACGACGATTGACCATGCATTGTACCTCACTACACCCACCACCACCAGCACCAGCACCACTGCCACTACTACCACCACTACCACTGCCAGCACGACTGACGTTCTCATTGTGTGCAAAACACAGTAGGTGCCGACTATCGTTACCCTCGCTCTTTCCATCCACGATTCTATCAATTTTATTCTCTACGTTGTAACTATTGTTAGTATTGGCAATATTTATCATCGGCTGATACTGATTCTCGACCTCGTTGTAACGCCGCTTTATTCTCTCGGTCCTGAACTTGTCCTGTTCTACGAATGCTAGCAATTCGTCGGTCGTACTATCGCCTATGTCTGGTCTGTTGTTAATGCCCGTTGGCGTGCCTTTGGTAACGTCCGGCGGACCAACGTAATTTCGATCGTCTTCGCAAAGCGCCGCCTCGATGTCTTCCAGACTGTAAGGCGAGAACGCGTTGTAGCCCACCGTCGAACCGCGATTTTCGTTCACCATTATTCTAGAGTTGTATCGATAATAATCCTCTTGATCCGCGTTATTAACAGTTACGCAGGACAACGGCGCGAGGCTGGCTAGGAATTGCCTACGCCCGTCGGAATTGTTTGCTTTCAACGTATTCTTCGATTGATGGCCATCCTTTACGTTATTGTTGTTCTTTCCGTTACTTCCGAGACCGAGATCCGGCAAGTTTGAATGAACACTTCGTTTATGTACGAACAAATCAGTCAGTTTCTTGTACGTCGATTGACTGTGTATACTGTCGGGGGCTGCGGTACTGGTAGTAGTAGTAGAAGGATTTTGCTTGTAGTAATTAGAGCCTGTGACCGTTGTGGTCATAGTCGTGGTTGTCATTCCTACCGTGGTTATCACTGACGACAAGCTCGAGGACGTGAGCATCGTCGTTGGCATCGCCGTGGTTGTTAACGTAGCGGTAGCGTTGGTGATTATGGTGGTCGTCATGGTTGCTGCGTCTGAGAACGCGGTGAATTTCGTACCGGCGTGTATACTAGTTGGTAACGTAGCTACCGTTGACATGTCATCGATACCGGTTGAATTGTGAACGTAGGTAGCCTCCGTCGAGGATACGCCAAACCCAGTTTCCTCGTGCGCCGATAACGGAGCGTGTATCGACAGTTCGTCGTCGATTTCCGTACTTGTGAACGAATCCGTGACATCCTTGCTCGAATTTTGACAAACGTCCTCTTCCTCTTGGTCCACGCAAGTAAGCTGACGTATACGTTCCTCCAGCGACAAGTTCTTCGATGGATGACCCTTCTTTCGCGAATTCGTACGATATTTGTCAAGGAGACTTCTTCGAAGGGTGTTCCTCTCGATCGTCCTCCGAATTGGATTCATGGAGTCGTCGTTGAGAGAGGCTTGACCGTCGGAAATTTTCGACCTGTTCGCGACGTCGAGGAAACGCAAGTTCTCGGCGGTGACGAGAAACGCCGAGGTGTCCTGTTCCTCGTCCAGAGCGTGCGCCGATGAAATCAGTTTACCGAGAGGAGCGGGGGGCGGTGAGACGAATTTTGGATTGGGAAACAATTGTCTAACTGCGGAATTCGGCTTAAGGCTATTACCCGTTAGAGAAGAATTACCCAGTTTAAATACAAGAGAAAGCTCCTTTATGTCGGACGACGTTTGATTTACCGCAAATCGGTTTTCGTTGTCGCGTTCTTCCGTGTCGTTAGTCGTTTTCTTAGGCAAACTCGACTGGGTATCCTGTTCGTCCTTCGCGTTACGGCAACAAACTTCTTCGCTGCGCACGACACATTCGACGGAGTCGTTGTCGTCCGCGGTGACGTGGTTGTTCGTCGGCCGATTGATCGTTGTTTCCGCGCCATGGGAAGCAACGTTCTTCTCGCAAACGTTTTTTCGGCTGGCTTTCTTCCCCTGTTGCAAGTCGATGTCCTCTTCCTCGCTGATCTCGCGCACGATTCGTCGTTCGGTGACGGTCGTCATAGTTATCGTTTCGACGAGATACCGATGACGGGATTCTAAAAAGAAAGACAACGTTCCTTGTACACATATTTGCCATCGGGAGATTAAAGTTAACGCTTTTAGCGCGTATGTTATTTGCATGGACAGATTAAGAAACATAACAGTGTACCATTGTTAGCTCCTTTTGGCAGTTGTTGGTCTGTTTTTTCTACATTCCCGTTGCTACTTTCTATCAACCCATTGTTGCATCGGGATTCTCCCTCGATCTCTGTACCTGTAAAATCACGCGATGTCATCTCATTAGTTACTTGCATGTTTAATACGAAGATCCTTATTTTATCTGTACGTGTTACGAGTCCAAATTTTAATTTTTAACACACAACCACCCGTGTTCATATTTTCCTTTCACGAATATCCGCGTAGCTATTTCTACTGCACGTGTTCGCGTGTACAGCCGTCAAACGTGAAGTTTCAATACGCACGTCAAACGCATTTATATCGGTACAATGAGAAAAGCATGTTCCTGTTTTTCTATTCGCGATTTTCACAACAGAGGCACGCTTCGTTCGTTCGATAAAATGACTGTCACACTAGAAATCGTCCACCTGTGAAGGATTCTCTGAATTAATAGACACACATAGGCTACGTGTATAACATAGTATGACAAGGAATCCCCGTAGTGGTTAAATGAACGAGTAAAGAGACTAGCAATCTTGCAAATTTATTGTTCGAAAATTTTCTCCAATAATGCTAGGCTTGATTGACTCGGTTCGCTAACTCACTTAAAAATGTAAATCCAAACGGAATAAAGAGAAAACGAAAAAGAGTGTGACCAAAAAAAGGAGCGACAGAGATTAACCAAAATATGGAATAAGAGTAAGACAGGAAAACGATGTATAGAAGATGGAAGAATACTTTTGAAAGCCTTGGATATACTAAAAAAAAGTACCGATAATGAAACGCTATATAAAAAGATGTATATTAAGAACACGGATTCTTTAATTTCTTAATACACATTCCACGTGTCACGTACAAGTACACGTGTATTTCATGTTATTTCGGAATCATAATCTCTAGCAGAGACGTATCAGAGTCTATACGAATGCACTGGTGACACGAAAATCAAGCAAGCATGTAACATATATTATATGTACGACGACGATCAGTTTTAGTTAAGAATGTAGATACATAACATTCGTTTTCCCTGGATAGCACGAAAATACCGGAATCACGGTACACTGTACTTCCGGCGAATGCTGGCGACCTGTATAGTTAACGTTCATAAACACGTACACAAACGAGTGTGCGATCGATGTATTAGCTTCATAAGCAATTTTCTTTCTCTTCCTTTGCTTTTTTTTCATTGAAACGCATAGATGGTTATTATCCAATTAAACAACGATCACACGGTCATTAAACGGACGTATTAAGAAGATCCTCTCTGTTACACAGAATTTGCTCGGTACAGTTTTGTCATGCGATATACGTAGAAACGAAACGTCGAGAAATAAAAATTCGGTTTACACCGTGAGGTTTCATACGGCGAACCCGTCGAGTGAAAATAGAATGGTCTGCGTGTGGGAAAAAATAAAGGAAGTTATTTGCTATTCTTGTTAAGAGCTATGTATTATTTATCATTATGCATTTTATATTATGGAGAGGAATGGCGTGGGAACGCGTGTGAATATTGTACACGAGAAGTACATTGTTCTTTTACATTGGCTCGAATTAATGTTTCCTTCTGATTCAAATTTGGCCGGGTTTTAACGAAGGAACAAAAGAAGAAAACATAGCTTGTTAGAATTTAAATGGCGGATTTGCACGAAAGAAGTAAAGGGAGAAAACTTGTTTTTTTAAAAGGACATGAACCTCTCGTTCGTTACATCGTACATGATTATTGTGCATCTCGACGTGGTGTTCTTCGTATCTTGAAACCATTATATTAACCGGGTTGTTCAAACTTATCCTGTTCAATGTCTGGCAAATTCAGTTCGTAGGACATTGTTCTAATGGTTGCATATTTCTGGTGATAAGTTTGTCGCAACTAGTCTGTTGCATAGTCATTTAGTAGAAAGAGCAATTTTCCAATGAATTGCTCCGATCATAACAAAAACCATAGACGATACGTCATCAGGATAGCCCTAGATATACACTTTGTATCTAGCGCGATACATTATTAACATAAAATAAAGATTCGTTGAATCTAAGGTGCAACATTTTACCTGTATTTCCCATGGTGTAGAATATTGGTTATTCTTCTAGTGATAAACTAGAACGCTCAAAGAATTGATGTAAGTAGGTACATAACGAATGTAATGTGTATCGGAATGCAACTCACCTGTCGTTCGAAGGTAATCCAACGACGATCGTAAGCAACACTCTGCTACGTTGGGAAGTTCCCCGTTGGAATAAACATCCTTGTAACCTTCCGGTGGGCTCAGCGTCTCTTGTTGATGATCTTGCCTCGAGAGCAACGTCGACGATGGTCTTTCTATCGATGGTTGCGACGGTGGTGGAGGTGGTGGCGGCGGCGGCGGTGGTGGAGGTGGCGGCGGCGGCGGCGGTGGTAGTGGCGGCGGAGGAGGTGGCGAGGGTGAAGACAACGTAGACGATACGATCGTCAATGGCGGCGAAGCGAATTCGCTTGGAACTCGCTTGTGACTCTCGACGTCCTTCGGTCCGTCGACTCTCTCGCGACTTTTCACCTTTTCTCGTAGATCAGCCGAGTTTCCCACTTTCCCCACCACTTGCTCGTCGACGTTCGATCTCCTCTCGTCCGTTTCCACCGCGCTCTTTCGCGTCTGGACGCCTTTTTGCGTCGCAACGCGCTCCTTCCTTCTCGCGACATCCTCTTTAATATCCTCTTCAACCGCTAATTCTTCCTCTTCCTCTTCCTCCCCCTCTTCGATCTCTTCGTCGTCTCCTTCCACCTCGATCTCATATTCCTCGTCGTCCTCGTCCTCCACATGTAACTCGACGCACTCGAATCCTTCGCGAGCGCAGCTCTCTTCTCTGAACGCGTTCTCGTGTATCATTTCGCCGTCCCTCTCTATATCGTGGTATCGATTGTTGTCCGAGACGCCGAAATGAAGGTTCAACTCGGCCCGGCATTCCTTACAGTTGCCGAGACGCATCAGCTCGTGCTCCTGGCAGCAACAGTCGCAGTCCTCCTCGTAATCGGCGCAACATTCCTCCTTTATCAGTATTATGTAATCAGCGGCGAAAAACTCGTTCAGCTTCTCGTTGATGACCACCCGGTTTTTCTGCGATCTCGCCTTCGATTGGCCAGGCTTTTTCAACAAGGACTTGAGAATTTTCGCAGGCTGCTCCGCCGGAAGTTTGCTTCCGTGCTCCTTCATTATTGGGGCTTCTTTCTTCCCCTTCCTCCGTTCTCTCTGCTAGTATATATGCTGTATATATGCTGTATACTTTTCCCTTTCCGTGTCCACGTCTCCCCTCCCCTCCCTTCCCCTCCCCTCCCACCCGCGGGCACCTCTTTCTCTGTCGGTCGACACACCACAGGTGTACGTTGCAACGTTATATCTCCGCTCTTCTCCCTCGTCCGTAATTAAATCATGTTGTCTCGCCCTCGACGTTACCTTTGTCTCCCGTTCGGAGTGAAATTCCAGCTCCTCTTTCAACCGAGCAGGTACCCCGACCCCGATCAAGTACACTCGCACCCCGACATAATACCACGCATAATACAATCGATCACCCGGTACGATCCATCGGCCCGATCCTGTTAAGCAATTAAGTGTCGTCGAGCCACGCCATACTTTCCCAGAGACCCACCACTCTTGCTTCGTTTCTCGTTAATTCGACGACGCAACGATATCGCGAACAGGCAACCAACAGGCAGAGTCGCGGACCATCAACCGACGTGCACCATCGAATCGTCATGATCCGTAATTGTCACACGAGCGTATATCGATCCAACATTCCTCGACATCGCGAACGAAGGGAGGGAAACGGAGAAGAGAAAAACGGACCGATGGAATGGATACGCGGCAGATGGAAATTGGAAATTAATTTCGAAATCGACGCGAAAATCCTCCTCCCTATATCGCTATCGTTGAGACCTTCGTCTCTTCGCCGTGTCGTTTCCGTGCCTGCTCTCTCGTCTCGTGTGTCACGCATGAGAAATTAGTCGAATTATGTAACAGGAGACGCTGGACGAGCCACGGCCGATGGAAAAGCTAGTGGAAATGCGAACGAACGGACGCGTACAATTGGAATCGTCGAGCGTCGTCTCGTTTATGCCGTTGCGGCGACAAACAATACCTCCGCGCGTGTAACTCGACGCTCTCATGCTTCGGTGTTCCGCCGAAGATCCGGAGGAAGGGCTGCTCCGAGCGTTTTATCAGCCGGTCATTATCACTGTCACACAGGCGACAAGCGACCGGCGTCTCGTCGAGTCTCGTCGTGTCTCGTCGACGACGCGGATGGTCGTTAAACTGTACCGCCGCGATGTTTTCGTCACGATCCTCGCTCAGCGACGTTGCGTCGTCGCTTTCGTCATTGGCACCGTTTTCTTTCCCGAACGCTCAGTGTTTCGTTCGTTGTGCGCAAGCGAACGCTCGTTTCAGGTAACACTCGACCGTTTATCGATCTTGCACGGCGAACGTGGGCGCACTTCTAAACGATACAACGCACCACCGCCATCGTTCTCGTTGTAGCCCGTACTTTCACCGTATGTACACGCGCATACTTGCATATTTGTACATACGTGCCGCGTTAATATTCCAAGCGAGATGCTGCACGACCGAGCTCCGCTCCGAGCGTCCGCGGCGAATGAACTTTTCTGTTTTTTTCCTCTTTTTCTTTTTTTCTTTTTTTTTCTTTTCTCTTTTCTCTTTTCTCTTTTTTCTTTGCGCCAATCGATCGATCGTTTTTGCTTGACGATTGGAAATTTTAGGCGAGAATTAGAATGTTACCCTGCTGGGGAGAGATGCTGGGACGGTCGCGCACTCGGGTGAAACCTCTGATACTCACGACGCGTCGACGACCACTACCGTCGCGGCGCAACAGTTCGAATCGCGTGCAGCATAGCTTCTCGTTCGAAACGAACGCCGTGTGCCGAGGCTGGCTGTCATCCGACCGTTTCCATCCCGAGAGGACACCACCTCACGACCGTCGCCTCCGGTAGATCATTAACGCGCACCGCAACTGCGCATTGCGTCACACGTTTGAACGCTTCCCGCGCAAGCATCGGTCGCGACGCGTCACGATCGACGTTGGTCAGTGTTTTTCGATAACTCTTTGGGGTTAGGTGGGTTTTAAATTGTCTCACATTTTTTTTTGACAGTTAATGCACGGTGGGATATTTTTTAATCCATTTTTTTTTTTTTTAAGATGTGTTTCAATGAATTTCACTTGAAACGATGGGATTATTCATGCCCCACTCTGTAACAAAGAATTTATTTATTTAAATATGTACTTTTTTTCATTTCAAGAAATATTTTACGTTTAATAATTAAAATAAACGTTTTTCTCCTTTTTTTTATATTAAAAAAAATTCCGTTCAGGTAGTTTTTTTTTCTTTAAAATTATGTGCCCACCATTCTGCCACAACGCGTCGCTAGTGTTTCTTACCCTGTAAAACAGAGAAATTTTCATTTGCGAAAGAAACTAATTTAGCGAAACAAATTGTGAACTTTTGTGATTGCATTACCCTAATTGGACCCTTAGCTTTCTTTTCATTTGAACCGTAAAATGCAGAAACAAGTATTTTTATAATTAATTAGTACTACTGTGTTGCCGCTAGATGGCGCCACCATGTCCAAATTGTGATAATTCACACTAATTACGAAAAAAACCAATTAAGAAGAATAATTTGCAAGCTTTTTTATATGCCTCTGTAAAATTATGCCCTTAGCTTTCTTTCTATGTGAAATTTACCCTAGAAAAATGTATATACAAGAATTTGAATATTTTTCAGTGGACCGAAGTTACATTACACAGTCACGGCAGACAAGGAGAGCAACAGCGTGCGACAAGGATAGCAATATAAATTAGTTCCACCGTTTCACCGCTACGCGGTGATAGTATTTTTGTGTTCAAAATTTATCAAATTTTTATTTACAGAAAAAAATAATTAAGAGAATTGATTCATAATCTGTCATAGTCACATCTGTTTAATTAAGACTTCAATTTATTTTCTCTGTATCATTTGTGAGTATATACATCTATCCTTATCATTTAATAGTGCGTTCTTTGCCTATGACAAGGACATGTATAGATATACATATGTTTCTCTATCCCTAGCTTACATTATCACGTTCTTTCTCTGTGATGTATACATATATTTGTCCTTGTCGCAGAGTATTCCTCTCTTTGTCTGACCAAAGTAAGATGCTGTCATCTATTGAATCTGGTTAAAACCGCGAAGAAGTAACAAGAGTAAAAAGGTGTCAGCTTCTAGACAAAGAGCGCAGTAGCCTTAGAATTTAGTTAACGGTAAGACTAACCTCCTTTCTTGCGCGATAGTTATATCAAACGCAACCTTGAACAGTTTCAGGTACTCTTCACACGACAATTTAGCAAGTATTTATCGAACGTGATCGAGCTTGATCACATGCTGTGGGCAACGAATATCGTGCGATATTGTAAATTGTAGTGAAACGCACGATTAACAGCGAGATGTCAAAGCGCCCAAGGATAGCAGTATGAAACGTAATTTTCTGCGTATCGAACGAGCGGATATATTTAACAAATGTACGTATTCTCCGATGTAGCATTCCGAATTTTTTAGTACGAGCAAACTTGGATCGACAGAAAAGAAATTCAAAGAAAATCACGAATGTTTTTTTGTGAGATGAAACTGCGCCGTTAGAACAGAAATAGAACAGAAAAAATTCTTTTTTCTGTTTTATCGCATTCATATTGACGACCATGTCGAAGTCCGACACACCAAAATTTGTAACCGCACTGTTTTCCTTCAAAGGAAAGAATAATGACGAGGTACGTTTTATTTTGTATTTTGTTGTACACTTCTATAAATTGGGTTTGCAATTCCATTGAATTGATGATGTAATCTTTCAGCTATGCTTTAAGAAAGGAGATGTGATAACAATAACACAAACAGATGATGAAGGTTGGTGGGAAGGGACGTTGCATGACAAAACAGGATGGTTTCCAGCCAATTATGTCAAAGAATGCAGAATTACAGGTATGATGGATATAATAGTTTATTTCATCGTTTTCATAATCTCTGTTATACTCTTCTTATGCTTGTTTCTATTTATATATATGTTTTATTTGTAGACAATAGCATTTCAACTATGAAAACATCTCCTGAAAAAAGTTTACTAGAATCACCTGCACATCAAAATCGTGATATCGTGTTAAAGGATTTATTAGATTCTGAAAGAGTAAATGTAGCGGAATTACAGGGTTTGATAAATAATTTTTTGCATCCTTTAGAATCTGCTAACATGTAAGTACACACGATAAACTATTATTTAAACTATGTTAATTTTGTATATATATATATTATCATTATTATTATATATATACTGCAATATCAAAAATGAAATTATTATAAATCTTTAATTTATAGATTAAACAAAGAGGAATACAAACAACTATTGGGTAATATACACGAAGTTTTGGAAGTGCATCAGCGATTGCTATCAAATTTGGAAGCAGCTATAACGCAAGATCGTGCTTCTAGAGTTGGAAACCTCTTTCTAACGCTTGCTTCAAAATTAAAATCTATTCATACAACCTACTGCGGTAATCATCCAACAGCTGTATGCATCTTAGACCGGTACAGGCACGTGTAAAATGATAAAATTATCTTTACCATAGTTTAGTTTAAGTATAAGAATGAAATAACATGTGAAAGTTATTTTTTTTTTTATAGAATCAAATTCGTTTTTCTTCTAGAGACGAATTGAACGATTTCATGGAACGTAGTGGGGCAATATCGCCGGGTATATTAGTGTTAACAACCGGTTTAAGTAAACCTTTTCGGAGGTTGGATAAATATTCTGCTATGCTTCAAGAATTGGAAAGATATACGGAAAAGAATCATCCTGATAGAGGGGATACACAACGCAGCATTGTTGTGTATAGAGAGATAGCGGTGAGATTTCGTTTCTACGTTGTTCGCTAGTTTAAATTTCTTGCTAATGTTAGTATTTTCGCTGTACGATGTACGATGCTTACGTAAGATCTCTTGTAGGATCGATGTGCATCCATACGAAAACAACGCGAGTTGGCGCTTCAAATTTTAACTAGTGGTATTAAAGGATGGGAGGGAGAAGAATTGAGCTCGCTCGGGGAAATTCTTTATGTTGGATCTGTTACTTTGGCAAGCGGAACCACGGGTTTAGATCGTCGAGATAGATACTTCGTTCTTTTTCCAACGACCCTTTTGGTTCTCAGCGCTAGTCCAAGGATGAGCTCTTTCGTTTACGAAGTATTTTCCCTTATATATTATATCTTATCGTATGCTGAATTCATAGGAACGTTTAAATATTATCTCCATTCATAGGGAAAACTTCCATTAACGGGTATCACTGTAACTCAAATAGAAGATACAGATGAAATAAGAAATGCTTTTGAAATTACAGGTAAAGAGTTGGTTGAATTGCTTATTCATTATGAAATTTAAAAAAATATACTTTCTTCGATCTTTGATCAATAAAATATCTGATTTGATTTTAGGCCCAATGATCGAAAGAATACTAGTACTTTGCGCTACTAAAGAAGATCAACAACGATGGATTGAACTTTTAATACAGGAACAAACGAGTAACAGTCTTGTGAAATCACCGACAACGTCACGCGTGAGTTATAATTTACCTCCATATGCTCGTCTTTCAAGATATTTTGCAAAATTAGTCAGGAGAAAAATTATACGTCCCGAACTTTTGAAAAAATTGCTTTATTTACAATATGTTCTACGACCGGACATGAGTAATGTGAAAATGCGAAGGACTAATGTAACGACATATGTTCTTCATCCGATGCAAACAACTAGTCAGGATTCCTGTTCCCACAATTCAGAAAGTTTCGAGTCGAATAAGATCACAACAGGACAGTCGTTCATTGGTACGACAACGTTGCGCAAATCTACTCTGACTCTCGATGTAAGATATGCATTAGCAGACATAGATCTTAGTACTGTAGGAATAACAAAGGATTCATCTTTAACGGAATTAGCATCAACTGAGAGACGAAGTGAAATTAGCAAAAGTTTGCCGCTTGTTAATGTTGGAAGTTCTGTTACTACTGGTTTCATCAATAATAATAATATAAATAACGTTAGTATTGCTGATGAACAAGCTAGTCGATCACGTTTTAATAATCTTGCTCGTTCGTTTCCAATTGGTTATAACATCCATCAAGATACTTTTGGCGATATGGAGAAACGGATAAATGCGACAGTCGCGATGAAGTGTTGGAAGACTAACAAATTCACTGACGAACAACTTGTTACCATAAATTCTGTACATCATCCGTCTGTTCCTGTGTGCAACTCTAATATTATTGAACATTGTTGCCGAACTGACACACATCCTCAAGGATTTGGTTTCCAAACGAATGTAATTAGCGTTGGATCGTCAGATTCGGGAATGGCTGAAAGTTATCGACTAAATTCCTCTGAAATCAATTCTTCTTGTAAATCGTGTACCTGCGTTGATAATAACATCGAACGCCCTGTAAGGCTCTGTTCTGACGAAAGTGAGAATGATGAGAATAATTTTGAATATCAATGCGTTTGTACATCGCCTTTTGATTCGATTCCCAGGGATAGTGCTCACTTATCTGATTTATCGAAACATATTGATAACACTTTGGATCCTTCAATCTGCGAAACCGCTAGTACGATAGTTTATAATTCTGATCATACTTTTACTACAAATAAAATACAAAAACAAGAAAACGAGCTTTCGAATGTAATGCAAAGAAGGTTTACGCAGCCTATACCGTATACACATCAAACTATCGTACGAAAAGCTGGAAGGAAAGCGATTCAGCCAAATCGTCCTGTTGAAAACGATTATAATGAAACGAAACAAATATATACGTCGGGACTGTATGCCCATTGGTGGTTGAAGAAGTCCATACCATTTTCTGGATGCTCAGACCAAGGCAAGCTTCCATGGCATGGCTGTTCTTTTCTTTTTACTTGTTTAGTTAGCGTTTTTTGCTTGTTTTATCACTAATTGTATTTTCTTGTACACGAGCGCGTACGACACATGCACACATGCATACAGAGAGAAACGAAGAGAGAATGAGAGAAAGAAAGAGGAAAGAGAGAGAGAGAGAGAAGTACGTATGTATGCGCGCGCGTTCGCACATAAGCGTATGCTTTCATTTCACAGCCATGTTATGTGAAGTAAGCTTTCGCTTTACTAACGTTAGTATGCATTTTAAAAATTCAATTGGAAAGAGAAAATCAACATTAACTTGCATATACAATCTATACATTCATGATTTCTCTTTCGCATATTCAAAATATCAACGTGTGATTAATAGAGCATGTTTCAGACTTAAGATTTCAGTTTAGTTACAATTGGAGTAAATTATAATAAACTAATTCTCGTTTTTTCCGACTTACTAGATTTGCAATCAACAAAGCGGGAAACAGCAACAGCAGCTACAAGTGCAGCAGCAACAACAGCAACCACAGTCACAACACAGATCAATTACGGACCATTGTGTCTCTCTAGGAATTAAAACACCTTGGAGTATTGCTTCATTACGACCAGCATCTCCTTTCTATAGCTTCAAAGTATTTGGTAACATTGACATTAATTTGGATTTATCATGAACATCACATGGTATAAATATGAAAGTTGAACAATTGAACTATGTAAGATATATTCCGACATACATGTGTATATCCATATTACCAAAAGCATATTATCACTTGTAGATGAAAGACAATTTGAAGAGGATGCAATCATATTGAAGGTAATCGAAGCGTATTGCCTTTCTGTTAATGCTAGATTCACCGTACATTCTGGAGAATCAACTTGTAAGTTATGGTTTACATTTGTGATTCTTAAGATATATAATCACATTTATATATTGTGTATTGTGTGTTTACATTTTAGCCATGCTGGAATACGATTCACATAAAATGCGGGACAGAACATCGTTGACACATAATCGTGGAAATTGGGATTTTTGTAGTAATCGGTAAAGCAACATCTAATTTCATTACAGCCTTTTTTCCATCATTATAAATGTAGTACGCGACTTTTACATATCCGCTCATTTTGAATAGGACATTATCGGAAACAGTTAGAACACTGAAAAATCAAATGACAGATTTACAATCGCAAATGTCATTATTAACGAAACAATTGGATGAAGAGAGAAGATCAAGACTTTCTTTAGCTGCAACGGTGAAACGTAGCATGGGTGTTGTGGATGGGTCGGTACCTTAAATGTTCTTGATAAATTCTTAATGATTTGCGTTTTATCATATTTGTATCTTTTAACACAATCCAAATTTGAGTTTGACAATAGGAATGTTCTTAAAATCTTCACACAGTGCTATTGTAATAAAAACACAAAGATATATATATATATATATATATATGAATCAGTCGAACGTTTTATTTGTCTTACATACAAAATCTGATATTTATTATTATTGTTCGCATGAACATTATTAGGAACGTATCCACCGTGAAGTGTGTTGATAGCGCACGTATATAGATTCAAGAGTTCAGGTTTTCGAACCAGACTTTTTTGATCGAAACATTCACATTATCATTACATTATATTAAAAATAATCATTCAGAAAAGAAAATATTCAATACATTCACCTTGGTTTATTTTTAATACGCTCTAATTCGTTTACTCTGCTTCGTGCATGTTCCAATCTGTGCCATGCCATTTGAAGCACCTTTTGACTAGCATATCCAGAACCTTCGTGTGGTTGTCCTAAAAAGAAAAAAAAGAAGAAATAAATTGAATAGAAAAGTAAAATAAATTAAGAAGAAAAGGGTTGAATCCCGCGTTGATTATTTACCTGTAGAAACTTGAGTTAGATAATTGATTTGTTCGCTCAACTTGGATTCTACATGTCCTAATGTCTTTAAAAACTGTTGAGTCTGCGCTTCAGCTTGTTTCAAGCTAGATTTCTCTTTACTGAGCTCCACAAAAGCTTGGCCTGAACAAAGTAATAATTAAAATGGTATATATATATATACCAAAACTCGTTCGATACAAACGAAAGTTTGTTAATTATACCTGCACTTTGTAGACACACGATAATATCCTTCTCGATCGTTTCGAGGATTTGTATTCTTTCCATTGGTGGCGTCATTGCGAATTCGATCTTACAATCAAACGCGGTTTTATGTTCAATTCGAATAAAATTATTGAAAAAAAGCGAATAAAAAAAAAGAAAGACAGAAAACAAGGCACCAAACAACGATGTAACGCGCACACTGCGTGGTAACGTGCCACTAGTGAATAATGAATGTCCGAAATTACCCGAACGTAACCGGAAATGGCCGAAACGTGGCGTTTGACATTCCTGGCATTTCAATTGGTATTCCTTTCTAATATGTAGTGAGTATATGTTTGGCTAAACAACGAAAACGACAAATGCAACGAAAGATCTATGAAAGTGCATGAATAATGATGGAAAAAGAAACGAAACGAAGTGATCGTTTCACGAGATATATTTATTTTTACAAAACTAGCAACAGAGTGATGTTAAATAAGAGAGAAATGTAATCTGAGAAATAGCGAGGTTATGTTGTGGTAATGAGGTACCTAAATACTTTATCTTTAACGTTACGATGTTATAAATATTATTTATATTATTATTATAATTATATTTAACATTTGACATTATAAATATTAAATTGAAATTAACCAAGCTACAATAAACTTAGCCAATGAGAATGGTACTGTCATCGAGGAATCGATATTCAGGTATTTCTAAATTAGTAGGCGCCGGTCCTTTGCGTATACGTCCAGCTCCGTCGAAATGAGATCCATGACACGGACAGTAAAATCCACCATGTATGATACCGGAATTTGGAATTGGTATACAACCTAGATGCGTGCAAATTCCAATCATGACTAGCCATTCTGGTCGCTTGACTCTTTGTTCATCTGTCTCAGGGTCTCTCAGTTTCATAACATCAGTTTGCCTTTCTTGTTCTATAACGGCCTGAGAGCTGCAAGATGTTTCAACATTTTTGAATGTTGAAAATAAAAGACAGATATCTTAGATCAATTATGTTGATGGATTAGCTTACCGATGATAAACGAAGATTGGTTTTCCTCGCCATTTAAATATTGACACTTTTCCCACATTTATATTTTGTAGTTTAATTTCAACTTGCGCTTCAGCTATGAGATTACGTGCTGCCCCCATACCTTCTATGTAATGTAATAAGTGAGACTTGAACCCGTAGAGCCCAGCAACACCGGCCACTAATTGAAAGCAAAGGATCACATTAACTTTGTTTTTTGATCGCCTCTTCGATTACGCAAGTTACACAATAATCGTACTATCCTTTTTTAGATATTTCATTTTATTTTGTTTCCATCAAATTTTATATTTGGGGAATCGTACCGAAAGACATCACATGATTTGCCACAGTTCGTTCATCAAAGCTCCGCCTAGTCGATACATTCGAATTCCGAAGTGATTTTCGACGATATTCTTGAAAGCTTACTTTGGGTAAATCGGTATGCGCGTATCGATTTTTTGAGGAAAACGTCCGCAGGCTCGCGTTCAACCAATTTTCGAAACGAAATCGAGAATAAATTGATACGAAAGATGACATTTCTTTTCAGACGTTTCACTGTTCATTGTTCATTAATGCGTATTTATTTTCGATTTATGTTTGCTTTTTGCTTGCGTTTCCATTCATACTTGAATATTCTGTTTTTATCTAGGTTACGATTCATGATTGTTTTTCGGAATAACTGAGCGCGATTGCTAAAAAAGAAAAAAGAAAAGAAGACTCGAAAGGAGAGGAACAGAGAAATGAATCAAGAATTTGTATTAACATATATTCATAATATTTTTGGATTTTTTATTGAAAAATTTATCAATGATTAACGTATTATGAACACGAGAACACTATGCAAGAAAAGTGAAGTTAAATATCATAATTAATTCCATCTGTCTTTATCAAAGAATCTGCTATATATACCAAAAGCGATAAGATTTTTCATCGGTTTGTTCAAAGTAATAGTTACATTGGTTTCGGCTCCATGCGTATTCTCAACGTACGACCAATCGTCGAAAGGACGGAACGAATAGTCAAGTACGTTGGGTATTGCCAGAATTTTTGGGTAATCGTAATTGAGAAATGTTGCTGTGACTTTTATACTGGAAAAGGTTGTGTTGGATCGGGCAGCGAAACCGCAAGATTCGACCGAATTGTTGAGACACTGGACCAAGCCACATAAACGAACACCGGCTTCCACTCGAGTGCCGAATTTGCGAATATCATCAAAATATACCGCGTTATAACGAATCGGAGACGAATCATCGATCTCCATTTCAGCCTCAACTTCACAACGGAAATCTGTCGACATCAGATGTACCTCATTCCTATGATATTTTAACAGAGAAGTCCTGTACGCTTTAACATTGTCACGTAATAATCTTATCCAATCAATTGTATCCACTTTCTTTGATGATTCATTTCCCTCCGTTTTCTGATCTTCCCTTTCTTTTCTTTCGTTCGGTGACTCCTGTTCCATTACTGTTTTTCTATGTTTTGTTTTCGGCACTCGAGAGATCAAAAGCCGATACTCAGGATCGCGAGTCATGGATACGTTAGCAATTCCGTTGCGACCTGGAAAAGTCGAGAAATTGAGTTAAAACATAATTGAAAGATGATAATACACAATGGTAATAGACTTTATGATAGATAGTTGAAAAACGAGGAAATTAAAAGCGAAGACATTTCAACATGTGATAAAACTGTGTACACATGCCATACCTAAATAAATACCACTTCCCGCATTCCCGACTTCCGGATCATGATATCCAGCTACCAAAAGATTTACGTTTTCGGCATAGGACCACCCAAATTGTGTTTGTGGAGCTGGAGGAAAAGTCAGAAATGAAAAAATTGAATCACATTTAAAGAAAATATGTAATACATTGATAACATAGATACCAGTTAAAAATGGCGTTTCCGAGAACCAGGCGGTCGGGTATACGATATTTGAAACTCCTTCTATTCTCGTCAAGTTTAAGGCCGGCACCGCAAATAGTATATCGAAGCATATAAAGGTACCGAATCTCTCGCCGAAATCAGTGTCAAATGTTACGATTTCCGGTATCTCGGTATTATCGAATTGTGGTTCCATATAGAGATTCACTTTGCGATACCTGGTTACCAATGCAATAAAGAAGAAAGGAATTGTTGCGAGATTGATCGGGAGAATATGATTACCTGGCGATTACTTTTCCCGTTCGGTCAAATACAACGTTGCTATTGTAATAATGCCACGTGCCATTCTTGGAACAGTCAGTGTCTTTGATTATAAGCTCTTTCTCGGCAATATTTACTACCACGTAGATGCGATTTCTTCTCGCAGCGCACGATAATCTTTTTAACGTCTACGAGAAATAAAAAGGGAATTGAGAACTGATTGTGAGTCGAGTGTGGATAACAGAATACCTACTTCACTGATGTTGATTTCGGTTCCTGTGCAAGGGACATATTCATCGAGAGGAGAAGGAATCGCCGTTGTCCAGGCATCCATCAGTGATATTCTGCTGGGTAAATTGGTCGATGTTAGTCCATCCTCCGGGAAGACGATAATGTCAGCGTTCTGTTTGACAAATTTCCATATCAAATTTGTTAGAACGAAAATCAATTAAATCATAAAAATCATAATGATACCTAGATCAATCGATCGAACTCACCTGCTTACTTGCTTCTTCTATGTATTTGATGTACGCGTCCGCGTTGCTCGTCAAAGTTTTTAAGGCATCGCCCCAAACATAAGTCGGTGAATATTCTACCACGGCTGCAGTATAATAATCCGGCGAAACTTGTTCTGTCATCTGTCTCGTACGTATAATGATATAAATCAGCGAACGATCTTTTCTTGTATTATTCTTATTTTTATTAATAAATGCTTCAGATTCTTATTTTTTCAAGTTAAAATCTTTCCGATTCTCGTCAAATTTTTTTTACATTTTTTATATTTGCCAATTCTGTCATTTCTACTTTACCTGACATGAAAATTGTGCAAGGATTAGGAGAAATCCTATTTCGCTCAACTTTCCACGCATGGTGTTTGTTTCTTTTGTTGATCCTTTGATTTTGTTGCTTTTACGAAGATCAACTAACAGCCTACAAAATGAAACACATTTTGCCATTATTATAACTATACGATTCGGTAGAATCGTGTTTCAAAATCAAACGATTTTTAAATTTATCCTTTCATTTATAAATATTCTTTTTGTTTTATACATTTTATATATGTATACACATTTCACACTGATGAATTGATTGCGCGAATTTCGCATATTTACACATATATAATTTAAACGCATATATTAAATGCATTATAATGCATTGCATATATAAAATATATTTTTAGTGAATGAAGTATAAAATGACAAATTTGACTCTGTTATCGTATTAAACACATACTCGTATGTAAACGATTAGCCAAAATGTAAAATGAAGTCAAGTAACGACATGAGCGCAATCTGTCAAAGATTGTATAAGTTATAATAGTTTGATTTTACCGTTACCGCGGTGAAAACAAATCCGCGATGAGTGACTGATTTAATACTGATTTAATATTTCCTCGATACCCCGTATTTATACTCGTACACACGAACTGATAGTAGTACCTCGTATTGGGGGATTTATATATATAATATAATCTTTTTATATTACAATCGCGTGTGTAGCATGACACGTCGTGCGAATTGAATAGTGGGAATTTCTGAACAATTCCCACCAGTTCTTTGCTTTATCTCTTTACTTAACCTTTGTTTGCATTACAAATACTAGAAACAAAATATATGTATATTAGACATACATATATGTGAAAAGATAGAAGGTGTTAAAACTTTAGAAAAAATTTCAAGAATACAGAATGGTAATTATATTTACATACATAAGCGTAGCATTTAAGATATATTGTACATATGCATGTATGTCGTATATTTTTATTGTTATCATTTGGTTTTTAATTCTTTATCATTGGCATTACCACTGTTGCCTTATAACAAATATTGTCAATGATTTTATTAATATTATGCCGTTATTATTATTCTAATATTATTACCGTGTGTGTAAATCAAATATAATTGCATTATTTTGTCACGATATCCAATTAGGTTATATTAGGTTAGGTTATATTATTTATAATTTATAACATCTGCAAACTGTTAATTTGAAATTTTGATGAAAGCTCGATTTTTTTACTTTGATTACGGAACATTAATCACATCAAACATGTGAAATAAATATTTGAAACACTTCGTACATGCAATGATTGATTTATACAAAATGATGTTTCAAGCAGTTACACATAACACGTGTATCTTATATGTCGTAATTTTATAACTAATAAAAATAAAGTTTACAAAATAATGAGATTAATTTAATATCACTTTTAATATTACATAAATGTACAATATGAATGGAAATGTAGACCAAGATACAGTATTAAAATATTATCGTTATCAAAAGCAGAATATTATACTAATTAATTATAAATTCTTGGAAACGTTCTTTTTTTTTTTTAGATAAGATATCTATAAAATTTATTTATTCTTTATCTTTTCTAATTACTGTACTCTCATTATTGAAATATTTCTATAAAACAATCTTTTACAACTTGCATTTTTTAAAAAATTAATTAATAATTTCATAATTAAGCACTAAACAATATTCATGTATTTATGTTTCTATCCACATTTCAAACATATATGTGTCATGTTCATATGTAAATACGATATGCTCATTATTGAAAACGTTTTGTAGGATATTTGGCTGTTGCTTGTGTTCGAGATTTGCCACGAAACGAAACCTCATCAAATAGAAATTGGCACAGGTACGATGCGACGCAGCGCACGAGATCATTTTGCCATCGAAAATCGTGGCATCAAGATTATACCTCAGCCGACTTTTGGTGCGTTTATTAATTGCACACTACTTCCATTATTATTTTGCAATAGTTTATACGCTGCTATTAATTTTATTTATATTGATATGATTGATATATATTTATTTAATTCTTGGGGAACCGTGCTGGATCTATTTAATTTACTCATATTTTTTGTTTTGTTATTTTTGGAAATAACAGCGCATTTTCTGGAAAAACTATCAAATATTATGCATAAACAAATCACATAAAATAATATATATGACAGTAAATAAAGTAAATAAATGATACGATAATAAATAATATATTATAAATGAAATAATAAAAAAAAGATGTGAATCAATCATAACTCATGATCCATTATGGTCTCTAAGGGATCACTAAACTTCTATACTTAATACTCCAAGGGTTAATGATTTATTACGCATTCTTGTAATAAAATTAAATAGTTTTTTCGATGCTGATCATTGTTTCTCTATTGATCAATTTAACAATTAAAATTATTGATAACTTGCATTACGTGCTTTTTGAATAGAATGGTATCATTCGGTTGTAAATTATTGGTTAATCTCGTAATAATTTAAACATAAATTTCAATAATAATAGTTTAATACATTGAATTAATAATCATAACTGTTCGTTATAAAAGTATAGGTAGGAATTATAAAGCGAATCTTTTGCTTTTAATATAGATATTTAGGATCGAAGGATAGAGTATTTATATAAAAAGAAATCTTTAATTTTTTGATAGGTTGGGCTTATAAAGTTTAAACTTTTTTTAGAAATCTCTTTATATATATATAAGTAGGTACTTACATTCATATTAACATAAGATATACTAACAATACATGTACAGTTCAAGATATTGTTTAAGTAGATAAAACAATATAAAATAAACAAGAAAATAAATAATTAATTATAGAGATAAAATAACACAATTTTTCCAGCTACTTAACAAAAGTTAATTGAAGAAAGTAATCAAGTTGAATTAAGATTATCTTTAGCAATTGAGTAATCTTCGGAGATTAAAAATGGTAACGTCCTTGTTACATGAGAAGATTAATATCGACTGAGAACTTAAATCGTTTCAATGATGAGATTCAACGATGAAAAAAAATAAAGAAAAATGTATGGTAAAAGAGCAAGAAGATCAAAGAGGAAGTAATTGTAGTCTGGAGGGGGAGAGGGTAAAATTTGGGAAAATGTCGATGAGGACGAACACGTATAGATTGAGAGACGTTAAGAAGAGGGGAAAGTACCTACACGAGAAAGGTGTGAGGTCGCGTATCAACCGGATAGGGTGTGCCATAGGACGTCGAGTTTCGCAAGGTGTGCCGTAGTCGAAAAGGTGGGGGTGGTGTGTGGGGGCGATGTGGCGATCGAGGGCGCGAGCTCGTATACGGGTGGAAAACTGGCGGGGTCGCGGCGGTGGGGATTACCAGCCGCGAAGCAGCAGTGCGTCGCGACGCTGCCTGCCACGCGGTTGCGGCTCCCCTTCTATCTTTAATCTTCTCGCTTTGAAACATTTTTCTAATCAGTAATCAAACTAGCAAACACTTTTGTTTCCACCTTTCAATCATTTCTCCGCTGCTTTACTCAGCCGCTGCGGTCTTTCTTTCGCGTTCTTTCCTTCTTTTCTTTTCTGATCTTTCTCTTCGCCCACATTTGGTTCCTTTTTTTTTTTTATCTTTAACGTTATTTCCTTCCTCCTCGTTCTTTCGTTTTTTCCCCCTGACCCCTCGTTTTCTTTCTTTTCCCGTTTTTCCTTCGATTTTCCCCGGTCCGATCCGGTACCTCTCCGTTTAGCTGGTATAATTGTTACTCGTGCGCTCTTTCTCTCTTTTTCTTTTTTTTGTTTGAACTTCTGCTCGTTATTCCTCGCTTCCTCGATTAATATCGTTCATTTCTTCGTTCTTTTTTCGTTTTCTTTCGTTAATCTCGTTTGCGGACTCCGCGCGAATTATCTTCTTTACGCTTTCGTTTATTTCGCCTCTTGCACCCTGATCTCGTTTGGGAATTTGCTCAGAGTCTGATCTGCGAAGATCTTTTTGATTCGTATTGGTTCACCTTTCTGTCAGCCTCGTTCTCGTGGACGGCGATTTTTCATCTTCACACACGTACGTAAAGCGTAGACGTAGGAATTTTGTTTGGCGATGACCGTTGACCGATCGTGCGTCAACGGAGGAGAAGAACGACACCGTCGTCGACGATCGTCATCAGCGAAATTTTGAAAATGAACGGTGTTCATCAGTGAACGTAAACGCCATGAATATTGTCGGTTATCGATGTCGTTCGTCGCAACAATTGTTTCTTAAGTAGCGTGCGTTTAGGATAGACCAACGAGACAGGGGATAGTTTGCTCCTCTGTTTTGGTGAGTATCTTATAATTCCATCTCCACGTTCCTCCTCTTTTCTCCTCTTTCTCTCTCGTTTTTTCTCCTCTTGTAGCTTTTCTCGCTTTCCGCTTTCTTTCTCTCGTACCTTTCACATCGTTTGTGTCGTTCGTTTGTTGAATGTGACGCGCGTTCGGACCGTATACGCTATCGTGCATAAAAATAAAATAATCGAACGCCTAGTAATTGGCGATTTCATCAAAAGTTTGATATTTTTGTTTTGTTTTCATAGTTGCAATCGACTACTGTTAATTTTTTATATTTCACGTTGAGATTGGGATCAATTGATCTGCTTTTGGTCTGATTTGAAACGAGGAACCTGTCTGACCCCAAGACCTCCGTGTTCATTTTTAAATAGCTGACACATCATGAAATTTACACAAACTTTTTTAACGTGACTAAAGATGCATACTTCGATCCTTTTCATACACTGGACAGACATACTTGAAATCAGTGAACTAAGATGTTTCTGCAAAATAAATCTTCAACTATCCTTTTTCTCTATACTAATTGATGCACACTAGCTTTTTTATTTACACTAATTGATGTTAGCTATTCCATCAATTGTATGTATTAAAATCAAATTAAAAAGATCCATTTGAATTGTATTTTATATATTTGCAACAACTTACGACTGTTCAACTATTTATGCATGACAGTGTTTATGTTTAGAACGAATGTGTTCGTACTTTAAATACACGTTTCGCTTAAACGCACGTGAAAAATAAGCGATTATTTACGAGATCGTGTCTAGATCGTGAAAGGCAATGAAGGGGAAGCGGAAGCGGAAGGTTCGCATCGTACAGGACTATTAATATATCGGAACGCTCCTATCAATATCCGGTCAATATGCTTGATCTTGTAACAGAAGGGCGATTTTTCGAAAAAATTAACTCTCATTGCGCATCTATGTCAAAGATGCACAAACCACTGATATCGATGCTGCGATGGGTTACTTTTGTACACGGTGAAGCAAAATAAAATCTTTAATTCGATAATCATTTTACTAATTCGAGAGTTTTATGAGATAAACGAAACCATAGACGTCTAATCGTAGGTTAAATTCGTTCATTTATTGATTACATATTTAATTGAAAATTATTTTAACTTTGAATAGTCATCACGTGTAGCAAACATTGAAAGTTATTTTAACTTTGAATAGTCATCACGTATAGCAAACATTGAAAGTTATCTTAATTTTGAATAGTCATCACGTATAGCAAACATTGAAAATTGATAATCTTGTGTGCTTCTAGATTACATTACTACGTTAAGTTATGTTACACAACAGTTAAAAATAACTGTCGAGTTTAATTTTTGAATGTAAGCGTCAAACTCTTTTCATACTCGAATCTATTTTTATTGTTTTATCATTATTTGGACTCAATCAGTAATTTCACTTTATCAATAACTTTCAATTAGAAATGAATTTCGTCGTCAAAACTTCCGGCCAATAGAATAATTTAGTTATAATGTTATAATCTCTTCCATTTTTGGATCATTCTAATAGGAAATTGAAATTATCGATATAGTTTTGAACCAATTTTATTTCTTTCTGTTCCTCTGGTTGTTTCATTATCGTTTCAAGTGCTGGTATAGGAAAATTTATTTTTGTACACTTATCAATCCAATACAAATGGAACATAGACTTCAATTAATTAAAGATACATCTACTCGAGAGTTAAATTATCAGAGTCACGATTGAAAATGTACTTGAAATCGGGCAATGTGATATCGCGCAGGAGTAGCAAGGGAGGAGAAGAATTGACGAAAATTGGCGAAATCTATAGGGCGATAATTTCGAGCAGTATCTGTCGTTGCAACGTCTTACTTATATCTAGCATCGGTCAAGGTTACTACATATTCACCCCCTCGTCGCATCGCGTTGCGTCGAGTCGCGGCACGGCATTGGCAACGGGGTAGAACCGGCTCCCGGGTCATCTCTATGAATAACGTTTCGAACGTTTCTTTCTTTACCAATTTGTCTCTAACCGTTTATCTCTAACTGAACTTTCGCGGGATTCATTATTTTCGGGAATTATTCGACGCGATTAGAATCGAGCATTTAATCCCATGTTGGTATCACCAGACGTCGAGAAAATCTAGATTTTGCGTTTAAAATTTTCGAGATTGAGCAAATTTTATCTTTGTTTAATAAAGATAAAAAATAATTTTATTAATTTCTTATTATTTCAGAAATAATGTAAGTTAAATGATCGAGCTAGTTCATTGAAATAAAATAACGTATAATCTCAGTACAAGGCGATGCTTTATCTGGGAATTTTTACACGTATATAGCGATAAACTACTTTTTAGTAGTTACTTCGATGACAATGACTATGTTTATTTTTATCGTCAGATATGTACGTCCGAAGTGAGGTGACTTAGAGTCTATAGATATAGAAATTTTGTATCTCTGACACAGTCGACAATATCTGTACAATAAAATTAAATGTTATTTGAAAAATTATTTGTCGTTACAAGAGATAATTTCCAGATAACATCGAGTCAAATAAGACAATGTATTATTTAAATAATCATTTTTCAAATATTTTTTTATTCAAATAATCTTTGATAGAAACATAGAACGATATCGCAGATACAAACAGTGATCGGATTTCTAATGCGCGTCAGTCTTTACAGATAAAAGCATATCGCAATAATTTTTCAATTAAGATATTTGCACCCCGACGTAATCACTTAGAAGGGGTTAAATTGAGCAAATTTACATTGTTAATGGAAGGTCTATCGGATAGTGAAAGAAAACTGTAATGGCAAGCTCTGCTGCGCAATATTATTAAATATATTATCAAATCACACGTACAGACTTGTATCTCACTTGTGTTCAGTAAAACAAAAGATCGCATATCAAGTTTTAGAGGGTCGTTGTAAAGAGTAAACGTTTTAAATTTTTAAATCCATAACAGATTCAATCAAGAAAAAAGTCCTTTCAATATTTTTACACGACATAATTCGTAATATTTTTTGAGAGAAAAAATATCTTCATTTTTCCATCCGCCAAATGACGTAAAAATCATGTCGCGTGCTTAATGTAATTCTAATAGTAGATGGGACTTTGAACACCTGGAAATCTTAATTGAACCTTACAGAATCAGTCTTTCTTTTGAAAAAGACTTATTTGGCTCACAGGACAAGAAGATTTCTAGGGAATATGCGAGTGTCCGATCTTATTCTATAGGTTTTACCCTACTTTCACCTACAAACGGTACACAACGGAAGAATGTAAGAATAGTGAATTCACTTTCACGAAGAAATTAACTCGGTTTGTCGATGATTCCGTAGGACATGCCACGAGATTCGATATTCGAACGGTAGATCGTTGCGCATGCGCGATCGTGTCTTTTTTTTGAACGCACGGAAGAAGAGAAAAATTCTGCTCGACCTAATTTTAAAGCTTTTGAAAGTTCGGCAGAGGGTCAATTATAAATACCGTCTCGCTTAGTGCTTAAGTCGGTTGAATTTTAAAGCTGTCCAGCCTTTCACGCTTTTCATCACGCTTTTCACGCTTTTCGAGCGTCGTTTGCTCTGTCTCGGGCAAAAGAACTCGATCCAAGTCTATTATGTGCAAGAAGAATATTTGGGGACCGTTGAGAAGAGCGTAGTGGTAGATGGAACTATCGAAATTGTCGTTTGATAGAGATGTAAGAAACGTGTGACACACCACAGTGTGGTTTCATATAAAATAATGGAAAGAATTAGCCGACAACTGACACGTTTAATTGACTGCTATCATCAGAATGGAAAAGGTCGCGTGGGATAACAATTATTATTTTTGTAATAAAAATATTGTTAATTAGAAATAACGATTATAAGTGTACTGCGAATTTTTATGTATTTATGGGAAATTTTTAAGTGCAAAATTGCACCCAGTTGCATATGAAATATATAAAATATTCAAAGCATAGTATAATATTTTATAGTATAATACGTAATTATACTATAATAATACTATAAAATAGTATTATATTAATGTAATAATATATACTAATATTAATAATGTATATATAATATATACTAATATAATACTATTATAATACTATTTTATAGTATTATTATTATAATATAATACGTAAAAGAATTTTCCATGAAAGTTATACATAATGCACGAGAATATATAAAATATGTATTATACAGTTATAATATATAATATATAATATATAATATATAATAAATATAATATATAATATATAATATATAAAATATGTATTATACAGTCTATTATAATACCTCTGCCTAGGATCTACCTTTTAAATTATTCTTGCGAAAATACGAATTTGCATAAGAATCCACAGTCTACTCATAATTGTTACTTGCAATAATGTTTAAAAATCGAAATTTTTCAATCATGCGATTAATATCCTCAATTTAAATAACGAACTTACTCTTACACTAACATTTTTCACGAGAATTTTTGCGATAACTTATTTATTATTTTTGGTCTCTGATAGAAATTAGCCAATATTTGTTTTTTCGAATGTGTTGGTCTTTACTTTATTAAATCAGTTATCGAGCAATCAAATCTTACTCGATATTAGTTTGAGACTTGGCAGACCGAATGATTTGGAAAAGCGTTTATCTTATCTCATCCCGTCTACTCGCTGAATTATTATTATTCACACGATAATCGATCATTAACCGGATCGGTGAGTTTCTACGCGCTTGGTTAAACGTTACGATCACGGCGTAGAAAGGTGAATAATGAACCAACATCCGCTGTAGCGATCGAGCAGGAAAACCTTTTGTTTAGCGAGAGTGATTTTAATTGAAAGGTTAATAATTAGGATGGTTATTTAAAAAACCATTCGAAACTACATAGAGCAGCTTCTAAACTTTCATGATCCTTTCTAATGAATTGCTTCGTATACTTTGATCAATTGAAGATTGAATCAAAGCTCATATACTTTGATCAATTAAAGCACTGAATGAAAAAGACTGTGACGTAATACTCTGAATACGTAACCTGCTCTCATATTTTGATATTTCTCGCCCTCTCTATTAAAAATCAATTCCCAAAAAGTAAGTCATGACTCATACTTTGGGAACCTGTGATGTAGAGTTTAAGTTATAAGTTTATATTTTACGTTTTTTATTATTACAGAGTTTAATATAAGTTTAATTACGTGATTGATTTAGGCTTGATTCAGTCAACAACTCGAATCTTCTTTCTTATAATTGAAGGGTTTTCAGCGGGAAGGAGGTAGCTTTATTTGTTGTACACAATTTTTATTACACATTCTGTTTCAATAAAAAAAAAAATATGATCTTTCATTTAATGTCGAAAGGAGTTAGTTCCAAATAACAAGTACAAATGATCATAAATTTATAACACGTTTGTAACAATATCTGAATTTTAATTGCCTCTTTGTTGGTTTATTAAAATCATTTGAAAGTGAAGCTGTCCCCTTATTATGGCAACTCCTTTAATTGCTGATTTAATTAAACAGCGAACTTAAATATATATCTGATGTTATATGATGTAATGTAATCTACGGTATTTGAATAGACAACTAAAATAAAAGTTAAAAAGAATAAGCGAGATTTATTCTCAAAGACAGAGAGTCGTGAGTTAAATCACACTCATTGAAATAATTCTCATAAACTAAATTTCTTGTTCGTGTTTATGAAAGTTAATAAGTATAAAATGGTGGAGGAAATAATTTTTCTGGGTATATTATAATGTGTGTTATTAACTCTTATGTACTATACTTATTCTGGCAATGCACGTTTATGGCGATATCATATGCCAAAAAAATACAATCAATAAAATTTCATGCCAAATACTATTTAAATATAGCGATTATTTCCAGTAAAACTTGTAAAAATAAAAGGAAGTATTTTTTCAGTGAATTTAGTTTTGTTTAGTATTTTTTTTTAATTTTACAAGTTTTTTTGTATAATTTATTTTGATATTAGAGCAAATAGGAATAAGCTAATATAAATATTGTATGTACTGTATCTGGCATTTTATTTGACACGATATTTTCTTCGTAAATAAATACTTTTTTCATAAATAAATTACTGATAGGCGATACAAGAAATGTATAATGTATCTAAGGGCAGAAGAGTTAATTTAAAACTAGACTCTAATATAATTAATTGTAAGGAATAACGATTAAAATGCGTTGTTGACATGTTCTCGGGTAAGTACCGCCTAATCGACGTTTCGTCACAGGAAAAACCAATCTGTTTATGTATGTGCATAATAATCGAGCAATTATGCGTGTCTTTCACTATGAAATCAAATTATTTACGGTAGAAACAGAAGGGAAGAAAGGAGGGTGAGAGGACAGGCTATAAAGAAACAAATACGTGGTTATAAGGATCATTACTACATATTTTTTTTTTTTTTTTTTTTTTTTTTATAAAACTCGATAGATGAATATAGGGGGGAAGAAGACTGAAATAGTATGTAAGAGATACCAATTGTGAGCTGTAACATTTTACGCACTTTGTAATATAAAATGTTATAGACCAGGATAGGTCTTAAACTTCTTTAACCCTTTATGTCTAGAATTAAGTTACCTATGACAATTTTATGAAATTTTTGCGACATTTTAGATGATTTTTGAGACATTTTTTTTACAAATATAAGAGAAGAGAAAAATAATTCTACTTTCTAATAATTTCATATGCAATGGAAACTCCCTTTTTTCGAATATCTTAATATGCTAATAGCAGATGATCTTTTAACTACTAATAAATATTCTCTTCTGATAATTTAACACAAGACATTTGAAAAATAAAAGTTTATATAAAGGAGATTCTACTGTATTACATTTATGGAAATGATGAGACATATTCTCGTGCCAATAATTAACTAATATTACATGTTTTTTTGAGTATTATGAGCAGTTTATTGAAATAATACACGTATATATATACACTCATAATAATAATATATATATAACTCCTCATAATACTCAAAAAGACATGTAACATTAATTATTTATTATATATATATATTATTATATATAATAATTATACATATATATATAATGGTATTTCTGAGGACTATCAAAGAAACAAGAACGGAAAGGAATCGCTGGTATTGATTACTTATTGCTAGACAAACATAATCGAAAGAGATGATACAATATCGTTGCGACACGACAACTGTTTGTTTGTGAGAAAATTGAGAGTTGTTTGCTCGAAATCAAATCGAAGAAGTTTCAGCTGTCCTCGACGAACATGGAGGATCCGTTTGAAAGAACGACACCGAATCGCAAAGAAATTGATCGTCGCGTTATTTATTCTCAGCTTGTCCTCGACGAGCACCAACTCCCCTTCTGTGTACAAAGTGGGAAATGTGTGCAAACGAGAGGAGCAAAAGGAAAGTCGTATTTTTAATATCGATGTCGCGCATGATATTCTGTTTCCTCGTTAACGCATTAACACGATACGATATTTGCATTTAATTACAATGGCTAACAATATGCAGTGAGAAGCCTAATTGAATCAATAACGACGAAGAATTATCGATATTTTAAATTGTTGAAACTTCGTGAGAAATAATCGTGTAACAATTCGTATTATTTTAAAATATAAAGCTTCTAAACAGGAATACTTTTAGTTTCGGAAATTGTAAAAATTCAAACGTCCCCAAAAATGTTGGAAAATTTAGTCTTGAAACAGAAGTCTTCCCTTTGTAACAAAATTTTGGGATTTCTTAAATTTTGTTGTTGTTCAATACTAATATTAATATTCAAAATTCAATAAAATGGCGAAAAAATATTATACTGCAAGTTACTATAAGACCATGGTGGATCTAATTATGAAAAAAATTTTTCATTGTTTTTAGAGATATTTAAATTTTTAGCATTCACTTTTCTATCTACTATACACGAAAATATCTTACAATTAGAAAAAAAAAAAATAAACGATGGATTGTAAAAATAGGGACTTTGTATTTTTGAATGAGACCAAGTGGATTGTTACATGAGTGAAATTTGTAACAGTTTAAAATATCGACAATTTTTCATCGTTATTGATTCAAGCGTGCTCTTTACGAAATTTGAACAAGAGAGAAAAAGAGAGAGAGATCAAACAGGCAAAAATTGGCAAAGCATTGCTCTGCTCGAATAAATGTATTTTTTTCAAAGGTAACTTGGCATGGAGCGAAGAAACGTAATTTTAACGGCAATTTTTGGAACAGTAGGAGGTCTAGCGATATTGGTGGTTTTCGGTATGGCAGCGTGGCTTTATCTTCGAGCGAAAAAGTCCAAACAGCAGGACAACGATCTCGAACCACAGAATGAACATGGGGATAGTTTCAACGATGGAAAACCAATAAAGAGAAATGGTCTTTTAACTCTCAAGACACCTTTAATCAGTACAAAATCTTTCGGGTAAGCTCAAATGTCAGTTTATTGGCTTTATATTCTTTTTATTCGATCAAATATAACAATCACCTTTCTTTTGAAAAAAGTGGATAACTTGGCAGACGAGTAACGGATTATAATGTGGAAATTATGTTTCAGACTGATAAAACGTAATTTGATTAATGATTGTAAGATTATGATTAACATGATATCAGGCTATTAATGGTGATTATTTATCATTAAATGATCAATATTAATTAATCAAAGACAATGATTATTATAGAAATGATAAATCATGAAATAAAATTTCAATTATGCTTTATTGAATACTTCTCAGTCGTAATATATTTTTTATGTTTAGAAATACTTTTTTTTTAATGATAAAAACACTTGTAAAAGATTAGATAGTTTGGAAATTTTCATCAAATTCTCTGTGTGGTCACAGTCGAGGTATATGAATTCATATTAAAAATTGAAAATACTAGTTGGTAAGGCAGAGTTATTTCTGTTTATCTCTGTTACTTACCGACTGAGAAAGTAATTTGACCACAGACTGATGAAGTATTTGACTATTTGACCGACCACCTAGCCAGCGAACTGTCGAAAAAAGGTGATTTTACCGACAATGGAAAAATTCGTGTTTGTTCACTTTGTTTGATTACACGAGCATCGATTGATTTTTATTAGCGTACAATATATGTACAAATTTACTTTTCTTACTCCATTTTCGATATTCCAGTGTTGTACACAGTTAAATTTTCAAAGGATAATTAAATCTGTCCGAGCATAGCGCGCGCGTGTTTGAACAAATCGACATATTCGAAGTAATATTATTTCAAATATAAATATTGAATTTTTAAATAAATTTAATCGAGAAACTCAAATTGTACGCTTTCATTTGATTGCGAAAATGAAAAGGGCAATACCAAGTGATGTAAATATTATATCAAAAGAACAGGATAAAATTATAAAATACATACCGCTAGTAATAGAATTAAAAGCTGTAGGCGTTTGTTAATTGCATCAATGTCAGTCACAAGAATCACACCACGACAAATATTCACCAAGATTCACTAAGAATCTAAAACTATTGGACTTGCGAATAGACGTGCAGAAAATTTTTGCAGCAGTTGCATAACTTAGTCACTTCAGGGGGAAATCCAGTTTGACTCATAAAGAAACATAATTTCCTTGAATTCATCTACCCGTATTATCTATACATTTCCTATTTGCTTCTACCTATTTCTTTTTTTTTTTCTTTCGGCTTTCTCAAACATTCTATCACCTTTTGATTATTTATTTCCTCTACTATTTCTGTATTTCAGTGTTATACTCTCGACTTTAGTTGCTTTACATAGTGCTTCAAATTCTCTCAACCTAGTTTGCGGAAAATCTCCTCTTTTCTCTTTCTACCCAATATTTATTTGCTTCTCTTAAGCTACCATATCTTGTAACGTAATAATAATAATAATCTTTTTCAAATATATATTGCGTCAACGTATATTTTTATAAAAAACCAGAAGAAGAAAATATAATCGGACTAAATATAAAGCAACTTACAAACGTCTATCATTGTCTCGATCGATCGCTTCGGTTTCGTATTGGTTTGCCATTGTCGTTAATAGGAACGGTCGAGTACCTACTAGTTGACTATCGAAACTCGTGAACTTGATCGACCGACAAACTCGGAAAAAATCGCAAACGAGGAGAAATTGAAGGAGATAGTGCGCTATAAATTCCGTAATTCCCAACAAGGCGCCAATTGGAAACCTGCCAAGTAGTCCGATGTTTCGCAGCACTTAAATCGGCGGAATGCAACAGATATCCCACTTGTTACGTTGCATACTACATACATAACCACTGTCTTCTGTTTGGATTCATATAGCAACTACCATCTTTATTTTGCTTGCTTCGAAAGAAGAAAGAAGAAAAAGAAGATCAACCTCTAGTACAGACACAGTTCATTTGGTTCTCCTTAGAAAGATCCTCGCCCGATATTACTCGTCACGAATCCTCGCGACGTAAAGCGAATAAAGGGAATAAATGGAAATTTGACCTTGTCCTTGTGTCGCTGGTAGTCAATTGTTCGGCAGTCTCTCTGCCAGATGGGTAAATTAAAGCATCGTAAAACTAATTTACGTCATAACTCCGTCTTTCGTGTCAGCTATTATAAACCGTGCTACGTCGGCAATATCCTTGCGATTCAAATGTTCTCGCTTGCTTACTTAAAAATGCGTCGAGAGATAATTGCGCGAATAAATCAGTTGCGCAACGCTTGACAAATCTTGAAATTTTGAAAGCAGAAGAGAAAACAACGTAGCGTAGAGTGTCTCCGACACCGTGACTGAATAAACAACGAAAAGAGATATTAATAAGGAGATAACCGAGTTTGCAGAGGTTTGAGAGAAAGAGATAAAACTCGAAAAGGACAGCAGAGTGAAAAAGAGATGAGACTGGATGAGGGAAGGAACGTGCTCGAAGGGATGATACGAGGAGAAAAGAAGTGACAGATGGGTGGCAGGGGTATGGAGAAGTAAGTGGTAAAGCAAGGGCATACGTCGGCCGAAATAGTATAGTACAGGACCGGTCGGTAAAGGGTAGTTAGTAGAGGAGGAGTACGGCAGGCACCGACGGTAGGACGGTGGGTGGAATGGTGGGTAACGATGGAGCAAGGGATGCGCCGAGGAAGGAAGCACGGTGCTGGATAGAAAGAGGGAGAGATAGTACAACGATATATGTGCATATGTATAAGCGAGCGATCCTGGGAAGAGAGTAGGAGGGGAAGCAAAGGTCCAGGAAGAGTCGAGTGGAGAGAGTGTGGATGATTGTGGTGCGGGAACGAGAGGGGGGTGGGAGGGGAGGAGGAGTAGATCGGAGTGGGACACACGGGGCGGTAGAAGCGAAACGGGAGGAACGAGGGCGAGTGGTAGGAGAAGGAGGCAGAGGTGGTGATGAGGAATGGGGGTAGGAAATGAGAGGGGATGGTTGGAAGAAAGGACGAGGTGGGGGTTGGTAGGATAGGGGTAACGGTAGGATTCCGGGGGTTGAAAGCAGCTGAGAGCAGTGTACGAGTAGGTCATACCACAGAGGAGAAAGGTAGTTCGTGTTTAGCAAACGGCTCGTCCGTTCAGTTGGACGAAACGTACAATAGTCGTTGGATCGGTTCTCTCTGCATTTTTCATTCGTATCTTTTTTTCGAGAGCATATCTCGTCCCTGATATCGATTGTCTATTTATCCTCCTTGTTAGTGTTATTATCGTCGTGGTTGTCGTTGTCGTGGTTATCGTCGTCGTTGTCGTCGTCGTCGTCGTCGTCGTCGTCGTCGTCGTCATCGTTATCCTCATCGTCCTCCGTGTCATCCTCCTCGACGTCCTTGTCCTTGTTATCATCGTCCTTGTCCTTGTTCCCTGGAGGACGTTATCGAGGATCGAAGGAAATGGACACTCGTATCGAAGAGCAATGGCTGAACATCTTTACCGTGTAACGAAGAATTCAGAGTGATCTGATCGATTAAAAGTACGAGTCGCGGTGCGTCGATTTTCACTGGTTTTCGAAATAATCCGGGATCTCGAAAGGGCGTTAAAAATCAAATCGGTTATTTCTCTTCTTCTCTTCTTTTCTTTTTTTTTTTTTTTTTGTTTTTTTCGTCGAGGCAAGAAGTCGCGTGTCAGTCAACCTTTTTGAAGAATTTCCTTTCCGTTATTGGCCAACGACGCGAATAAACTTTTTTTTTTATCGCTCCTATCCTCCCTCCACATTCTCCCCCATCTCCTCCATTTCCTCTTCCTCCTCCTCCTCCTCCTCCTCCTCCCTTTCCACACCGTCCTGTTGGATTCGTCGAAAACCAGATGAGTGTATATCGTGCTTTCACCATGCAACTCTCGCATTCGATCGTCCGACCTTCGGTCCAACTGGTCGAATTTGTTTTAATCTTTTGATCGGATCGCATCGGATCGTGGCGAGATCGAAACGGCTGTCAGAGACGGCCAACGAGTCGAGAAACGAAGAGTCGCACGGGACAGGAAAGAGTTGCATTTCGCGCAGTCCTTTACGGATTTTTTCTTGAAAACCAGTGGAACACTAGTGGAGAGCTAGTTTTACGTCCCAAGATATTTTCAGTTTTAAAGACAGGACAGGGAAAGGAAGAGAAACGAAGCGGCGAAAGGAAAGGGAGGAACAAGTGGAGAGAAGCAAATTAGAAGAAGGAAATAAAAGAGAAACGAGTGGAAAGGAGGCGGAGAAGAGCATAGAAAGAGACGAGGGGAGCCAGTGGAGAGAAAAAAATGAGATAGAAGAAGAAGGCGAGAAAGAGTTTGACAAATTGCAAAGTTCCATTGGCAAAAGGGAGAGATACTTCTCTGTATTCGTTGCGAGTTACGAGCTTGTTACGTTATCGCAAACTCGCGATCGTATATCATTGCTAATCGTCGTACGCGTTAATTAATTAATCCAATTGTCGAGCGTCGTCGCCTGCACGGTTCTGAATTCGTTCATAAATTCATCGAAAGTGGGTGAACGTGAGAGATTTAGACAGCGGTATAACTCTTCGAATCGACACACCGCGTCGATTTGTCGTATATATTTAAAGGATATCGCAAGAATATCGAAGAGTTAAGTCGGTGAATTAATTCGATACTTTAAATCGGCTGATTCGAACATCCTTGATTCTATAGAGCGTGGGTCATTTGCTGGTTGGATAGCTGACGTTGCGTGTCTCGATCAAATCGTCGTTTCCGTCTGAAGCGAACAATCGTTTCACGCGGTTCACGTGTAAATTGTTGCGAGTTTGATCGTTTTCCCTATCGTTCCTTTCCGATAAGGAACTTCTTAAAAAAAAAAAAAAAAAAAAAAAAGAAAGAAGGAAAAGAAAATACAAAGAGAAAAACAACGAAAGTTATTAAGATTGAGAGAAATTATTATCTTGTTATTGTACGCGTTAAATTATTAAACACGGTGTGTATTTGGACGATCGACGACTGACGACCGACGACCGACCGTCAACATTTTTTCAGAAAAATTACCGAAGGAGAGGAGAGGGACAGGACGAGAAAAAGGACGGAGAGACGGATTGAAAGGAACGAGAGCGTGTGTGAAAAGATAAAGAAAGCGAGAAAGAGAAAGAGAAAGAACGAGTAGAAGGGTGAGAAATATATATATATACATATATATATATATATATATAGAGAGAGAGTGAGAGTGAAAGAAAAAAGGGGTTAGCAAAGGGTCGAAAAGTCAGCCAAAAATCATACCGGTTAATCGCACGTGGACACAGACGAATCGTGGTGGTGGTGATCGGTGTTGGAAAGGAAGGAGATACGTGGATCGTTAATGAAGAAAGGATTAGGCTCGAATCATGCGACGTTGCGACTCGACGAGAGACACGTTGAAAATTGGATTAATTGGAATCAAGGTAAAAGAGGGGGGAGTAGTAAATAATCAGCGTTCGGTCATCAAGGAGGACTTGTAACGCTGCGTTTCGCACTTGCCTCGCCTCGACCAAATTTCAAGGAAACAGCAGCTGGTCCGTGCAGCAGACACGACACGGGCCTCGAAACACAAAGGATCAAACAGTGATTCGATCCGGCAAACCGTACGATAAGATACGATACGATACGATACGATACTATATATACCGTGATATTATCGTATCGATCAGCCTCGCTCAGTAATAGGAGGAATTTTCGCGTTGGAGACGCGCGTTGTCGATTTCGACAAATAGGAGGACCACGTTGGTTGATTGGAGCGGCTCGGAGGAGCTCGTTGCTCGATAAATTTGGATCAGCGAAGAACGAGCACGGGATATTGTTTCGTTTCTAGTTTGGTTGAGGGAACGATCGAATATGGAAATCGCAGCCTCTGCAATGTTGGATGGCCTGAAAAACAATCGAATCAGCAAGTTGGCACTGTCGCGGTTCTTGTCGCAGAGTCTGTGAGTAAATTAACTCGGCCGTTCGTCGAGCACGTAATCGATTCGACGTGGTACGAGTAACCAGGATGCTAGAAAGCATCGGCACGTAGCGCGCGCACTAATTGATTGCTTGGCTTTTTTATGCTTCTGTCACGTTTCATCGTCATCCAGGCAATTAGTATATATATTATATACATATATATATATATCACAACCTACGCATTCGAGACCAAGTTTTTTTGGTCGTTTTTATCGCGCGCACTTGCTTGTCGCTGCTTCCATCCGAGATGATCCGTCCGTCCGGCTCTCCATCCTGATGCTGATCCTCGCACGCGGTCGAATCGTTGCCGTTCTCGCGATGGGCGCCCGCGATTATGGCCGCTTGCACTCCACTTTCTCGTCCACCCGGCCGCTTTCTCCTTTCTGCTCCTTCCTGCTTTCGTAGTCGAGCAGAAATCCGCGCAGTATTTCCACGTAACCACGTATCCACGTTCTTTTTTATTCTTGTTAACAAGTTTTTCTCCAAGCATGCGAATCGTTTTTGAAAAACGTACGAGAAACGTACCCTCGTTTCCCCCATACGGGTCTCGAGATCCGTACGCGTCTTTGATTCTCGTTCTCTCGTATCTAATAAAGTGCCTTTGTTCTTCGTCTTTTTTTTTTTTTCATTGTTTCGAAACTGTTTCTGCTCACCGTGTGTCGTATATTTGATACTACGACCACGTTGACGAGTAAGACGCTGACGGGCGCAAAAGCTACGCAAAACGGGAGAATCGAGAAGAAGAAATGCTTCGGTAACGAAGAGGGAAAGGGCGAAAGGTTGAAGAGAAACGTAGCGAGAGAAGGAGAAAATGGGAAAGAGTAGGGAGAGGAGAAGAGCGAGAAAGACAGAGAGGGAGAGGAAAGAGAGAGAACGAGAAAATTCTTTCCAAAGTTTTACGCAAAAGGGATGAAAAGGGGGATATCTGGAAAAATAGTACAACGCGTGGACAAGTCGTACACGAGTAGATAAAATTTGATTTACGCTCGTGTGTCGGATCGAAGAGAAATCGTCGACAAATTGTCAAATGCTTCGACGAGGAGAAGGAGAATTCTTGTCGAATCGGGTAAAAACCAAGGAGAAATCTGTGCGCGTTTAGTCTCTTACGCGATTTATCGCCTGCTATATCCAACTTTGTGATTTGTAGGGAATTTTACGCGTCGACACAGACGGAATCGTGGTATTGGATCCGCGCGTCCACGCGTTCTCGCGCTTCCCCCTCCGTCGTCCCGCGAGACCAAATCCGAGATGGGAAATGGTGATCGATCGCGGTAGTATTCGGAATCGCTCGAAGCGATGAATCTTGTAAACGGAACACCCGCGTCCATCATCACGGGCAGAGAAGTTCGGTCAGTTAAACCGACACTCGGATCTCGCTTGCGCACGCGTCCGCAACCCATTTTCGTTCCTTTTATTTCTCATCCGAGTTTTTTTTTCCTGACAGCCAAGATATATACGAATAATTGAAAGGACACCGAGGGCTGGCCCACTTTATTCAACGGTGCCTCGGGCTTTTTCTAAACAAAGGAAACACAAGAGCAACTGCCGATCGAAGTCGTCATTTCGACGAGTCACGTCGTGTTTTTTTCTTCTTCCTCTTTTTTCCCGCCCTCCACGTGCACGAAAGATCGAAATGTCGCGCTGTAACTTCTCTCTTTTGTAAACTTGATTCTTGTCGATTCTGATCGATCCCTGCGAGGATAGATTTCACGTGAGAAAGCAACTTGAACGCGACAGCGAACTGAAACCGTAAGATTCATTCGGCGCGTCGGTTCTCAAACCGTGAGATTCATTGGACACGCTCGATGAAGACAGTCCGAGCGAGTTTGATATCGATCGTCGGGTGAATGAAACCAACCCCCGACGCGTTGCACGTCTCGCCAATTTTCCGATACTAATTAACGGGATTAAATCAAACTCTGAGCAAAATCCACGATAGAGTAAAGATTTTATGGAAAGTGATGGATCGAAGATGGAGAGAGAGAGAGAGAGAGCGCGCGCACGAGAGAGAAAGAGAGAACAGCTAAGGGAATAGCGAAAGCTATAAGGCTAAGGGTGGTAGTAGGTGGTGGTGGTGGTGGTGGTGGCGGTGGTGGTCGTAACGAAAGAGCTAGAGGTGGAGGTGGTAGATAGAGGTGGCGGTGCTGGTGGTGGTGGTGGTGGTAGAGACGAGAGGTGGTGGTGGTAGCGATGGCGGGGTGTCGGCGTAGGGGTTGAGAGAGAGGAGCATGGTGGGAGCGGTGGTGATGGCAATAGGTAGAGGGTAAGGATACGACACGGTGGAGCGACATAATCATGGCGGGGAGGTTGGGCAAAGAGAGGGTAGGTCTGGGTTAAAAGAGAAGGAAAGAGCGAGCGAAGGAAAGAGAGGAGGGCAAGGAGGGGCGCGAGCGTTTGATCCCTGGTGCGTAGGAGAAGTTTCCTATGGCGTCCGGAACGGTCCTTTGACGAGCAGCGAGGTGGCGCCAATGTATCGAAGGCTTGAAAGCATCGATGCGTGTGGAACCAGGGCTTTTCCACCCAGGAGAAAAGTTTAGTCTGTGATGCGACGCGGTTGCGGTTGCAAGTTACCGAGAAACACGCGCGTTTTTCGCGCGAAAGCGAAAGCGAACGCGGTGCGTTTCGGCGTTTACCCCCGACGTTCGATCGGTGCGTCGATATTTGTCGCGTGGTGTCCACGTATCCGTAATCTATCGGCGATTTACGGTTTAGGTTTACGACTCACGGTTTAGGTTTTACGGCTCACGGCTTACGGCTTACGGCTTATGGCTTACGGCTTCCAGCTTACGACTTACGGCTTTACGAATTGATCCAGCTTTCCTTTATTCGCCTCGACCGCGGAGAGGAACTCGATTCGATTCGTTCCGTTTTTTCCAATTTTATTCCTGTATCGTATCGTCTCGCGTGTTTCTTTTCTTTTTTTCTTCTTTTTCTTTTTTAATCATTTTGTCGTTCGTCCGATCATAGCTGGGAATGTGAAAGAACCAGTCAACGTTCGAAGGACGGGAAAGAACGGGGAAGAGAAGGTTTGCGATTTTTCCTCGAGCAACGGCGAACAACAGGGTAACGTGAGTGCGAAACAGCTCGCGGCTGAATTGGAAAAGCGATCGTTAATGTTCCATCTTTCGATCTGCACTCTTCAAATACGTAAATCGCGTAACAGGTGGCTAAGTCGCGGGTTACGCGATTGCACATTGGCTGAAACTTTTTATTCTCGGCCAAGCGAGATAATCGTCACGGGAACGAAAGCCTAATAGGGATCATCGAGATAAATCGTTGATAACTCAATCTTGCTTTTAACCATTTTTTACTTCAACCCGTTGCATTTACTGTTTTCAAACTTTCAGCCTTTTACTCTGATTCCCCCCTTTTTCGGAGGCATTGTCCTTCTTCAATTTTCTATCCGCTTTGAAATTAAATTCGTATGAAAATCGAGAGATTGGTAACGAAAACATTTTTAAAAATTGCGCGTTGCGAAATGTTTCACAAAAATCCTCAAAGATAAAAGATCGACGTTCGAGTAACGCCGCGACGGTCGATATTGTAATTTCTTTGCGTTCGTGCAAGCGTTGCGAAGTGCTACGTAGCCGAGGAAACGGTGCTACTGTGTATTTGAACGGAGCAAAGAACGTACCTCGTCCGTATTAACGAACGAAATTTCGAGCTTTTAATTGCCCGACAGCGGCGAATTACGGTGTTTTTGCATATCCTCGTAAAATTTACAGTCCGCGTGTAGTACAACGACTAGGAACCTGTTGCTTGGATATTCTTCGGCATTGACCGAGCCACATCACGGCCAGCAACTCTTACTTACCTTTGTCGTGCGCGTGCGTTTCGATCGATCGCCTCTCGCTCGTAATTTCCTTCCGTGCCGAAAGCTCGGAAGCGTTTCTCCCACAATTATTCACGACAAAAGCAGATCTCGCTCGGAGAGGCAGAGGAAAAGCGATAATCCGCTATACGTGCGACTTCGTTCTTTTCTATCGTGTGTTGGAACAAGAATAGATTAACTAGCTATTGTCGCTTGCAATATCGTGTAGAGCTTGCACAGAGCCAGAGCGAAAGATGAAAGAAGAGAAGAGTACGTAGTAGTACGGAGCAAGGACGCGTAGGACGAAGGGAACGAGATTGATATAAGTGAAATAAATTATATATATATATATATATATATACTCGAATTAGAAAGACACATTTTTCCAACATGATTTCATAATACGAGATATATATAAGTATGGTTTAACCGCGTCTGGATAAAAGGGTATTCCATGCCCAGCGAGATGCGCGCGCCGTATCTATCGACCTTCGCGGACGTCGTTGCCACGTGCGCGACCTAATATATCTCTGATTGGGTTCGGAATTCTGTCGTTCGTTTCTCGAATATCGATAACGCCCGGAGGACTCGCTCGAACGTCCCTGGAATAGCGAATAACGAATCGATAACACGTGACTAATTTCGCGGACGCGTCGCGTAATCGGCGATGGTGTCGCCGCGACGCTGCCGCTGGCAACGTCGTGGCAGGCAATCGCGATTATGGGGGGTGATAGCGTTGATTGCTAGCAGACACGATACGTAATAAGAGTAACGCGATGGAGACGACGGCGGTGATGGCGGTGGTAGTGGCGGTTGTGGCTGTGGCTGTGGTGGCGGCAGTGACGTCGGCGATGGCGTGAACAGTGGCAACGGTACCGGCGAATGTAGCTAAGATCGATCGTACCCCCTTCTTTCGACCGTCCGTTCTACCGACCAACGGACTGACCGACCGACCGACCAAGATAATCGAACGAACTCCCCAGATTTTTTTCCCAGCGATTTTATACATTCGACTACCGTTGTTTTCCCCTGAAGAGTAACGCGATTGGCCCGCGTATTCCTCGGTTGAATCTTGGAATCTCACCTGAAGTGAACAAAATCTGTTTCGCCAGGGAGGAAGTGAAACGAATATCTCTCGTACGCAGTGAAGTTGTTGCAATACTGTCTGCGGTATTAAAAAATTAGAGCCCTTCTTGTAGTTTTGTAGAGAAAATATCAATGAACAAAATGAACTTTCACTTTAGCTCTCTGAGGTATTTTTTTGTTTATCGAGTAAAGGAATGTATAGTAGGTAGGATGGAAACATCGTAGTCTCCCTCTTTCGAGCATTGTCTATCGTACATTCGAAAATTCCATTTTTCCGCATAAATTTGTTCTTTTTGATCGTAGAGCTGAGAAAACGACTTCGTGACTGTAGGTTAACCAAAACGCAATTGAATACGTTCCAAATACGTTCAGGACGATTAGCGTTCGGCTTATCTTTGTTGACTTTAGAGGAGCAAGAATTAGTTTGGTCAACATTGGCTTGTCGAATTTGCTGCAGCTCTGTAAACTTTCCAGATGGAATTTAGAAAGTGTGCACGAAAAGGAACATAGAATCTAATCAAACGTTTCGTTTTTCACGAATGTCCAGCGTATTCCGAGGTCCTTCTTGCAACAAACGGTATACTTTACGCGGCAGCAGCCATTCCCTCCGAAACGTTGCCGCACGAGAGAGCACGTTCACGCACGAGCGTGAAACGTGTCCTGAAATGGCGTCGCGTAACGATACGAGTTGTTTCGCACGACGAAAATATTTACGACTTTAAGCCGCAAGTGTTCTTACCCGCTTGTCGAACGTGACATTTAAATTATTACATATCGGTGTCGTTGAAACCACTTTAATCAAGTATTACACCGTATGCATGCGTTTGTGCGTAGACGAAATTTACACACGAAACATCGAGGATCGGATCGGATCGAATCGAGTCGGGTTTTTTGTGTGTTCGAGAAAAGAAAGAATTCGCTTGGGGAAGCAAAAAGAAAGAAGAAAGAGATTGCAAATCATAGAGGCAGGTAGAGCTTGCACACATACACACACACACACACACACACACACACACACACACACACACCTGTAAATAGGAAGGACACGTTCCCCCGTTTCTTTCGTTTCCTTTCGTTGGAAATAGAGAATAAACTCGACAAACCCGGGAATATGAACTAGCGTTCTCGCGCTTAATCGTGGTTAAAGACTCTCTCTCGGAACGATAAAAAAATCATGTGGGCTGCAGTCACGAGGTCTTTGGAAATACTGGTTGCCTTCTTCGAATATTACACCACAAGGTAAGAAATGTGCATTAAACCGAGTAAAACGTGTAAATTAGGAATTTAAAAATCCACGTGATAGCGTGTCCCCCCGAAAACGACTTGCGAACGTAAAGCGTCACCGAGTTGAAACTTTAAATCTGAACGATGACTCACGATGTGGGTACATTCTCTCTTTCTTTCTCTCTTTTTCTCTCTTTCTCTCTCTCTCTCTCTCTCTCTCCCTGTCTCTCTCTCTTTCTCTTTCTCTCTCTGCAATTCGCTCTGTAATTCTCTCTCTGTAACTCTTACCTTATTTTCTTCGATTGACTAGCCTTCTCTTCTGGAATTTCTTCTTCTCCGGTGTTTCTTACTATTGCGTGTGACACGAGTCGCAGTTGAAATTGCAATGCCGAGGGAAAAAAACGTTGGCGGCGGAAAAGTTTTCAAGAGTCCATCGAACCAAAATCGAATTCCCTGCGATTTGTTACGTCGTTGTTTCTTCGAATTCGTGAATTCAAGACTCACCGATTCCTGTTTTGATTTCGTTTGTTTCATGCTTTCATCCTTTCGGGGGTTACTATTGGAATCCAGAGCGCAATTGGAGTAAGTATACCACGAGTTGGTAAACTATAGCAAAACAAAAAAAAAAAAAAACAACTCTTTTAATCTATCTTCTCTCGTACTGCTTCACTTGACTTTTCTATCTTCTCTTTCAATTCTCCTTCCTAATGGAACGAAATGTCTCATTCGCGGATGGGCGCTGCTTTTATTTGCGTAAGTAGCTCAATTGAATTAAACTCCCCGGATCTAGATTTCGATTCCTCTTACATGTCAAGTTGTATACATTCCATGCATTAGCGTTTTCCTCTTTTCCTTGACGCGCGTACGCGTCAACGATATCGCGCGATGTTGCACTAAATTCGACAATTGCAAACGACTCTGTCGACTTTCTATCCTCTGCTTTCTTTGAATGCTCGATTCGGCTAAATTTTACTTTGAGACTTTACCAAAAATTATTCACTTTTCTTTTCTTGATCGTCTGGCAATTTTCCACGAGTAGTTTTTACTATTGGAATTACTTTTTACCCGTAAGAAACCAAAGTTGTTGATGCAACGTTTCATTTGTAACTTTCTTTTTGCGATCAGTTTACGTCAAATTCTATTTTTCAGTGTAGAGAGATTAAGCATTAGCTGAATATCTTTTCGTCATTTCGTCTAGATTCTATGTAATTTTTAACCTGTGTAAAATTTCAAAAAGTTGAAGCATTTACAACACACGTTGCTTGCTCCTTAAATATAAATAAGGTTGAGGTAGTTCAAAAGTTATGTACCTATGTAAAATATCCCCCAGTATGTAACTTTCTCTTTAAATATAGTATTTTAAAGAGCATGAATAGATTATGTTAATATAAACCAGCTACCGTAATAATTACATTAACCTTTCACACTTCAGCTAATTTTATCATACATACACACATACATACACATACATACACATACATACACCTAGCAGCAACTCTAAGATAATTTTTCAGTACTTTTGGCGAACATTAAAAAAATTTACAAATTTATTTTATTTTTCTTTGTGAAGGACAAACGAATTTCATTCTCATTTATTTCACTATCCTCGTTTATGTCCCTCAGTGTTATAAATCAGTGCTGTATTATAATCGCGTAGCATCTATTAAATTATTAAATTCAAAATACCCAAATATCTTCACTGTCAAAAAATTCAATGTCTTCGAAATGTTTTTCTTTTTTCAATTTTTCAACAAAAAGATTATTTCAAGTCGCGAAATTTTTGGCACGTAGTCGTCGCTACAATTTTTTTTGTAGTCATCAAAAGTGAAAGAAACATTTGTTTTCGTTTAAAAGGATAAAATCGTGCGTAGAACACAAGTATATTGAAAACGCCCACTTTCATCAAATTTTTATCAAATTTGCATTTCCGGATCGAGCTTATCGGAAACTACCAGACGATCGGAAGGGAAAAAAGAAGTCGGTAGTTTTTGATCTTCCAAAGTAAAGTTTACCCGTCGACTCTCCCTGAATTTTCTTCCGAATGAATTTCAAATTAACTCCCGGACACCGGTTGCTCGAGCAACAACATCGGATACTTCTGAACAGACTACTTTCTTTGCTGCTGCTTCGCTGAATAACAAGTACCGACTGCATTTTCGTTCGCCGTCAGTATCAAATTTATCATTGTTCACGTCGGAACGATAAGATGAAAGTTAACTGCAGCAGCGGCGGCGGCGGCGGCGGCGGCAGCAGCAGCAGCAGGCGAGCATTCAGTTTCCGTGGGGTTAAACTATCGATTCGACTTCGGGCAGAAGGAAAAAAAGAGAAGAGGGAGAAAGAAAGAAAAAGAGAAGAAGAGAGAGAACGACTTCCCTTTCTCTCGTAATCGGTAATCGAGTGATGTCTTTCGACAAGCGACAAAAAAAAAAAAAAAGAAAAAGTGAGGGTATTTACTCAGGACTTTTGGCACCGCGCATCCCAATTAGTCGAATCGCACGTGCTTTCATGCGTTCTCACGATCGTCGATCAAACTTGAATGTCTAGATTCTAGATGATAGCTCGGTACGAGCGTAGAGAGCCATTGCACCGTAGCTGCGATACGTATCCATACATATACAGTTACTCACGATGAAAATCGTACGCTAAACTTTCCAGTCTGCCGAAAAATCGCCGACATTTCAACTGTTGTAACTTCGTGAAAGAAAAATCAGTATCGGTACAACAGTCAGCCTGCATTCATTTTAAAACACGAAGCTTCTGTTTTCAGAATCTGTAATCGTCCATTTGTAAAATTTTTTCACATTGTGCAGCAGATATGAATGCTATAGATTCGAACGTCTCAGCAGATTTACCATGATCTTGATCAATTTCTTAAAAATTGTTGTACAATTTTTTTTTTTCATTGTTTTATTGAACTTTGAACATTAGGCTCGTAAGGGGAAAATTTCAATCTTCATGCATCTAGTCGTGAAAGCATTTCTTCAACGTTTGAATTTTTAGAATTTCGACGAACAATGAGGAACAGGCTACATTATGTAAAAGAATCTGTGAGAAAAACGAACTCGGAACTGCCAAAGAGACTTTAAGTTGTAAAATGAGCTCAGACTCATTATCGTACATTTTCTCGTGAAATTATAATGGTTTAAACGTCGACAATTTAATGTACGATTTTCACTTAAGTACACCCCTGAGTCGTCGTTCACCGTACTTAGTTCGTAGTGTCACGATCGTCGTTGCCGTTGCTTTCGACGACACGATGCTTTAGCTACGCTAAAACAGGGTCGGTTCTCAGTACCGAGAAACATTTGGCTACCCCTATCAGTGCGTACTAATATATCCATAATCCACGAGTGCCTACTGTAGTAACCCGTATAATAGTTTGTAGCAGTTCTATCTAGTCTACAGGGTGAACAAAAGTTAATATTTAATGACTTTGTTATATTTTATTTTATTTTATTTTATAAAAAAAAGTTGTAGCACGTTATAGATTTTATTTTTATCATTTAGATATCATTTATTTATTCATTTTATGCATATAAAAGTCGCAGAAATCATAAATTTAGAATCTTAGCTATCGTATTATTCATCTGACAATTCTAAACTTTTCTCCTCTACCAGCTAATAATCCTATAGATCGTTAAATCTTTCTTGTGATGAAAACACTGATGAGTTTTAAGTTTTTGTTACAAAAACTCCTCTCGCCTATGATGCTACACTAACCGGTAACGTCAGGAAAATTCGTAAGACCGCAAATAGATTAGAAAATAAAATACATTAAATTAGTTCCCGTAATATATGTCTAGTCTCTTCAGAGTTCTTTATCTTAGAAATGTTTTATACCTTTCGTATCTTGGAAATTTTTGACCACCTGCGTGCATGCACGCACTGCACACACGTTAGAACCGGCCCTGCGCCAAAATATTGTAGTTGGAACTGTATGCGCCATAGACGCTTTAGTTTTGCTCCTTGTTGACAAATGCACGTGAAACGAGATCGGGGTGACGCGAGATCGAGGAACGCGATATTTTTGACGGACGACGAAAAGATGGAAACGTGATTGAAACGTGAATCACGGTAATGATGATTAACCCTTTTAGTGCCGAAGAGAAACAAAAGAAGAGAATAATCCAAAAGATAACGCGTTGAGGAAAAGAATGATGAAAATTTAGTTTCGAATAACATTCACGGTAGATCTTTTGTATTTGGTTGACTGCGATCCAGAAAGAACATACTTTCACGAATTTATTTATTGCAGTATACGCAATTAATCATGAATTTCGCAGATATTTGCAGTCTGTAATATAGAATGTATTATAGTATATCATCTAATAATAATAATAGTATAGAATCTATGCATGTACATAACAGAGTTTCACGAGTAGATACGGAGGTCTTACTACGTTAAAAAATAAAAATCCACTGTATCTCGAAATAAGTAAATAACAATTCCATGATTTCATCAATGATTTCACGTTTTTCAAATAAATACGACGAACAAAGAAAGTGTCCACGCAATTCTGAATGGCAGCGTAACAAGACGCACAGTGACACGACGCCAATTTTCATCTGCTGCCTCGTTCTTCTACTTCAATCAACTCCCCTTTGCTTCTTTTTGCGTTGCGAAGACTCTCAATCATGACTCACGTCATACGTCCGACGTATGTACATGTACCACCTACGATAATACATCGTTGTTCGGCACTAGAAGGGTTAAAGCAATCAACGACGACACGATAATTATACGAGGACGAGGACAAGAACGAGGGCGTGATGAAGATGAACCGCGATATCACGCGATGATATTTACGATGATATATACGATCGAGTAAAGAGAGCGAAGGAGCTGCGACAGGGATTTGAAAGACGATCGGTTGGTGTTGCCGTAGGACAACCGGTAGCCCGGCGAACAAACCAGCGACATCGGCGGGTGGAAGCGGCGCGGTGGGAGCAAGCGGGTCGAGTGGCGGTGCAAGCGGTTCTACGTCGAGCGGTCCAACCGCGGGAGCCAGCGGATCCGGATCTGGCGGCGTCGCTGGCATCGGAAATGCGAACGCAGGGACGAGCGGGATCGGCGCTGGGGCGAACGCAGCTTCCCTCGGCGGGACTGGCAGCGTGGCCGAGCCCCGTACTCCAACTGCTGGAGTTCAAAACAAGCAGTTGCAAAACGTGAAAGGGGATCACCCGTCGGTAGGTGATTTCTTCGATTCTCTTGCGCCACTAGTGCGATATTTTTTGAGGGCTGTGTCTTGCTGATTCTTTCTGATAATGAGGAATTTTGGTACTCTGGTGTTAAACGCCTGGTTACAGTAACTCTTCTTTTGCATGAATTTTTCAAGTGCTGATATAGCAAATTTCACTAAATGATTCAATATAAAGAAATATAGAGACTAGGAAGGCAGAATGTCAATATTGCTTGACTTTGAAAAAGATGAAACTTGTTGTTACCAGATTCGAGCAATCGATCAAGAAAGTTCGAGAGGGATGTTACTTGAAATTTAATATTCCGTTAATAATTTAATAGATTTTACATCTGGTAGAAATTACAGGAATATTGAATATATGAAAATTATCTTTTGCATTTCTTCAATTTTAAAATTTATATTTGTTAGAATAAATTTTCTGTAACAAGTGCTAATTTAATGTAACGGATGTTTATTTTATATTGATATGGCACTACAGTTTATACACAGTAGGTATATATACGCCATTTATTCGAACCGAAACGGGGACAAGACCATTCGAATAACTGGATCGTTCGAATAATAGAAATCCACTAACCCTCTGTAGTTTCTTCGATCGTATAATAGGAATTCTTATAACTAGATTTACATTCATCTGTATGAACCGCGAATAGCAGGAGTTCAACGATGTTTTATAAATTCAGGCCTTCTGACGATATTGATTCGGATAATTAGAGAGTCCTATCATAATTGAAGTTCATGCAATAGAAGTCCACTGATTCTTCTCTCTACTAGTAATTTTTCATTCATACAATGAAAGTTCAAATTCAGAAAAGTTCATTTAATCGGACATTGACTAAAATTTGATTCAAACAAATGGAATTTTACTCTGTAATCAACAAATACCAATAATTTATTGAATAAAAGTGACTTTCTCGAAAATTTTACAATGAGGAACGTTTAAAAATGTGGATAGTTATAGTTCAACGTGAAATAGAATAAAAAACAAAAGAATATAGATTAAAGAATTTAAAGAATAAAGAATTCCACTTAAAAATTTACCTTTAATTGTTACTATTCGACTAATATTCTTATTTCATTACATCGAATTATTGTACCATTATTATGTCCGATAATACTTATTTATTTTTTAATTTATATACCGAAACATGATTTAATATACAAATTGAATTCCTAGAATGAAGTTGTGATACTCTTCTTATTCGTTGGTTTTCGTTTCCACGACTCGCACCACAGCATTATGTACTAACGTTTAGTACCTCCCGTTTCAGAAAGCGTTTCTGCAGAACAGATCGATGTCTTTGGTAGACATGTACATCGATAATTCGGAACCCAGCGAGAACGTTGGTCAAATACACTTCAGCCTGGAATATGACTTTCAAAATACTACGCTTATCTTACGTATTATACAGGTCAGTGCAGAGATCTAGTTAAATACTAGAGATCTCTATTTTATGTGTGTATTTGTGAATACGCGTTCATATGATACATAGAATAAACGAATTCTTTCAAGATTCAAGACAAAAATTCCAAGAATTTTATATTTTGAATTATATAAGAAATGAATTCAAATTTGTACAAGACAATATTCTCAGATTTCATTAGTGGATTCAGTGGAGAAGCATGTTCTTGTTTTTCTATGCGGAAACTATTTTTCTTTATATATATATATATATTTTTTTTAAATAGAAATTATTTTCTTATTTTCCTATGTTTCGTCAACCGAATAAAATCGTGGTCGTAACATTCGAGAATTTTCTGAACTAAAAGATGAAAAAATAAATGTAGGTGACAAACGTTCATCGATCCTCTTTAACTTCATATTGTCTATATAATACTCATATTGTCTATAACTTCATATTGTCTATATATTACTAATACTCATATTGTCTTCAACTTCATATTGTCTATATAATACTCATATTGTCTATGATATTCATATTGTCTATATAATATTACAAATGATTTACAACTGTGATTATTCAACTGTTTCGCGCTCGAAAACTAACTAAAATTTATGAAAGACCTGGTTGTAAATTACCTAAACTGATTTAAAGTAAGAAATATGAAGAACGTGTAAAAAATCTCTAATTTAACAATGGCAATATTAAAAGTACGTCCACGTCATGAATAACTGGCCTTAACAACGCGTTAACAGAGCGATTGCTCGTTGCATTTACTTTTTTAGGGTAAAGATTTGCCGGCGAAGGATTTATCTGGAACGTCCGATCCTTACGTCCGCGTAACCCTTCTGCCGGACAAGAAACACCGATTAGAGACAAAGATAAAGAGACGCACGCTGAATCCTCGATGGAACGAAACGTTTTATTTCGAAGGTAAGCATATCGATGCATCCATGCAAACAATAAGTCACATGTGCATCGTGCAGATGCACAGAGAAAAAGATGGAGATTTTAAAATGGCTGTCGCGTTCTTCATTACACGTTCTTTGCGTAGGTTTTCCGATTCAAAAGTTGCAAAGCAGAGTGCTGCATTTACACGTGTTCGACTACGATCGATTTTCCAGGGACGATTCTATCGGAGAGATGTTTCTTCCGCTGTGTCAGGTAATTTCCATTTTCACATCGGCGCGCGCTTTTCAACGCGAGTCGCGATATGTATAATATTACGTAACTCGTGACGTTTCGTGTCGCGACATGTGTAAACTCGTACCCGTAACGATTCCCGATAGGTGGATTTTTCGGACAAGCCGTCATTTTGGAAAGCATTGAAACCACCGGCGAAGGATAAGTGCGGAGAGTTATTGTGTTCTTTGTGTTATCACCCGAGCAATTCCGTACTCACTTTGACGCTGTTGAAAGCGAGAAACTTGAAAGCGAAAGATATTAATGGGAAATCAGGTGAGCGAATTGGTATTTTAAAGCTGAAACGACGTCCGTCTCAATGGACGTGCATGAATGCAGCCCACGACGCATTGTTGTTTCTTCTGCGTCGGAAACAATGCCGATATACGTTCGTGCGATCTGTTACATTTAACGTGCATACAATTCAGAATGTGCATAAATACGTCGAGAGGAAAATGAACAGACGTTTGCAGCGCGCGTTGAAAATCACTCGCTACTGTGTGCGAGTTCTGTATTATTGCGACAATACGTTTCTACAACGGACGTTGTTTCAACACTTGTCTGGCTTGAGAGTACGACGAGCTCCAGCCTAAGGCTACACCGATGCTCAACACGATAACTTCATTCTCTCCGTTTCTCTCTTTCCATCCCGTGCGTTTAGATCCCTATGTGAAAGTTTGGTTGCAATTCGGAGACAAGAGAATCGAGAAACGAAAGACACCTATATTCAAATGCACGCTGAACCCGGTGTTCAACGAAGCGTTCTCATTCAACGTGCCGTGGGAAAAAATTCGAGAATGTTCGTTGGACGTAATGGTGATGGACTTTGATAACATTGGTCGTAACGAGTTGATCGGACGGATTCAACTTGCAGGTAAGATTTCAGATAACGTTTTCGACATAGTTGCCGTTGTCATCTGCCGATATCTTCCTTTATATCTACCCGCAGAATTATCAAACCATGTCCACATTGATAAAATGATAGTTTCTTTTCAAGTTGCTATAGATATGTACGAGGGTGATTCAATAAGTATCTGCACCATATCATGAAATTTATTAAAATAACACTAGAAATCTTGCGACAATATTGTCTTTCAACATGGAGCGTTCTTGAATGTCAACGCACTTGATCCATCTTTTTATAGAAAAATATACTTTTTACTAGGAAGCAAGCTATACGCGTACCGTGATCAGTTTTAAACTTGTCAATCTACTTTTATACTATTATAGATTGAGGAAGAACACTGTTGTGTTGAAAATTTTTTATAGATTTCAGACCTTCATGTATTTTCCCCTCAGATAATAAAAACTACATAGCAGCACGCTGCTTTTTATTCAGTGCAAATATAAAACAGTCTAACTGTTACCCTTATAATAAACGAAAAAAATGTTTTTCATTTTTTTCTTCATAGTTAATAGTTGTAGTTAGTATGTCGAGTTAATTCTGTTAATTGTGTTAATTTTTATTCATCTTTTTTTGAAGTAAAATATATCCTTGCAATTTGTTCTTTGTAATATTTTGTATTTGTCAATTTAGTTTAGTATTTGTCAGTAAATAGAGTAGTAAATGTAATAAATTTCAGGGAAAAACGGCAGTGGGGCGAGCGAAACGAAACATTGGCAAGACATGATTACAAAGCCACGGCAGACGATCGTCCAATGGCATCGACTAAAACCAGAGTAAAGGTTCGAACGTATCTGGTACTTATATATGTACACTACAAGCACATTGGTTAATCGTCGATCAAACCTTGACCTGTAATATCGAGAGTACCTTTCTGATTCTCGAACCCCTTCAACTTTGATATTTTTTTTCTTCTTCTCTTCCTCTTTCGTCATTTCTTTTCTCTTCTTTCTGTTTTCCCTCTTTTTTTTCCTCTCTCTTATTATTCTTCTTCTTCTTCTCTTTGTCTTTTCAATATTTTTTTTCCACTTCCAACATCGCACAAAATTTGTCGAGATCTACCCCCGAAGTGTTTAAGAATCTGTAAAAACATGATTCCACGGCCGCTTGTTATACTTTCGATTCGCGCACTTGTCACAGTGACCCAAGCGGCAAAATACATAGGAAGTCAACTTCTGAACTAACGTTATTCCCTACGTGACTTTTCGTTTGGTTTTACGCGACACGACGTTCTTCCGGTATAGAAGAGCACGGAGGAGATCGACGGACATTATTTTAGCTTCTTTATTTTTCCTCGATTGGTCTTTCGGTTGGCTGGAAGAGAGAACGGAGAAAAGGTCGAGCGTCCATATCGAGCGAGAGAAAATCCCCCCTTTTTTTTCCCCCCAGGAATACACGACGGAACAGGAGTGTAGAGTCTCGTTTCGCCGATGCAGAAAGCTCTTTCCGCGCGTTACGACCGAACCATTCTCTCCAACGCAACGTCGATACTTCCTGTTCTTTGTTCTTCTCTTTTCTTTTCCCTTTTTCTTTTTTTTTTTGTTTTCCTTCGTGCACGACAACGACTCACGACGAATATAATATCCGTATTCACCTCCCTCGCGCGAACGATAACGAGCTCGTTCTCACGCGAGATCGTGTGCCGCAATGTTTGAATATAAACCGTGTACGTTTCGAGCGAACGACGAGACGCTCGAAACCACGACCGATCGATATTACTTTTTGCGACTCTATTGACATTTAACATCGAACGTTATTTTTATGACTGTTTTGCACGAGTAATTACGTACCGAGTACGTAATACCGTTGCTTCGGAACACGTTGACGCGACACACAGCGTCAACCTCGTCCCTGTTTCCCCCGTATATCCATCCGGTGTCTTTCGATTCCACCGCGAACCGGTATCGGAGCGTTTACGACAGAAACAAGAAACGCATGCACGCCTACGTTTTATTAGACGCCTCTCTATCTTCTTTCTCAAAAGTCAATTTCTCGATTCCTCACCATGTGTCGAGTCGAACGTTCAACTTCAAATAGATTAGCATTTTTTTCCCTCTCGGTTCTCGATCGAACGTAGAACCGAGATCGGTGATCTCTTCTTCATCCTTTTGATATTTGCGTATACACTTCGAGACTCCAAGAGCCGAATCTTCTCTTCTTCCAGTTTTTCCTTCTGCTTTTCCCTTCTCGTTTTTTCTTCCATCTTTTTTCTTTCTTCTTTCTTTCTTTTCTTCTTCTTCTTCTTTTCCTTTTTCTTTGGTTACTCGGTAGCGCGTAATTGCTCTCATCGCGTGCGATTGAACGGAACGGGACACCGGAGTATAATATTGAATTCTTACAAGTAGAAAATCATAAAGCAGCGATATTTTTGACGGAATTTTTGTATCGACCTAGTCGGAAATCTTTTGAAAGCGATAAAAATTGTGATCGGTGTTACACCTTGAATTAATCTTAAGCGTTACATTCGATAGTTTTGCTGTTGTTGACGATAAACACGTAGAGATATCCCCGAGATGAAAAAAGAAAAAAAAAAAATGAAAAAAAGAAAAAAAAAAACGAGGCGACGATTTGCAGGTTTTGCATACATTATACATATACATAACGTATATTTGCGTTCGACAAAGAAAAAAAAGTGTGCGTGTACATGTGCGTTTGCATATACGTGTCCGTATCTGTGTGCGCAGCTGCGTGTATCTCGGTTGTATATGTGTTGTAGTGCGTCGAATGTGCGGTGCGTCGTGGAACGAAAGTAAAACACAAAACGAAAAAAGAAAAAAAAGAAAAAAATACCGAAGAGTGGTAGAAGTAGTTGTTGGGCAAAGCGAGGGGCGTCGCGTAGCGTGTTTAGCGTAGCGCTTTTAGGTGACAAGCGTAGATGCGAAACTCGCGGCTGGAAAGCGTCGTACTCGATGTCGCGACAAGAGATACTTACACATACGCTCCGTGCAGCGTGGTCGACGAATATTTTTACATTCAATGGTTTTACAAGCTAACGATTAGCTAGAGAGAATAGTCGAGTGTGAATAAAAGGAAAAGAAGACAGAAAAACCCGAGCTGCTTCTTAGACGAGCTACGTACCACGCCAGCGAGATCGAGCGACGAATTTGCACGCGACGCGAGATGCATTGAACACTAGAGCTAGCAAGCCCGTCGACGCAAGTTTTCATTTTCTACAAAACTAAGAAGAAATAAGGGGGAGAAAACGAGGAACGTCTGTTTTTTGTGATCTTTTGTTTTGTAACACATTTTATTTGCGACAACTGGGATTATCGAATTGTGCAGTGATCCGATAATATTCAGAATATTCACTTTTTACTATTTCCGCTTATTGTCTAGCAAGTATTATCACATTTACTATTTGATCTAACAATTTGTTTCATGAACGACAGTTCTAGTGGGCTGAGATATCATTGAAACTTAATTTTCTCAATGAAGCAGTTTTGTGACATTCCTCGTTTCTTCCAATTACTTTCTTACCGTAAGGATACAGATATTTTTGTCAAAATTGACCCTCGTACGGTTTTTTGGTCATTTCTGATCAAAATTGACTTTTATTTTTAGTAAACATTTAGTTTTCGAAAAACCGTTCACGGGCACACTTCTCTTTTTTATCTCTGAACAAATATCATGTAAAAATTTCCCTGTAATAATTATAATGATAATAATAGTGATATTTATTATTACCACATCCTGTGGTAATAGTTAAGTATAATAAAAAAAAAAGAGGACTACGGAAAGAAGCACATAAAATACGAGCTGAGAGTAGTATTACATAAATAAATGGTGCTACGTGTGATTTAATATAGTATTTATGGCTCTATTTTTAAAGGAGAAGAGTAAAATGTCAAAGAATTCAAGCTAATGTGAAAGGCAGTTGGCTTGCTTACAAACACGGTCGATACAGTTATTTGCGGTGAAGTTTGACGTGTACAAAAGAACGTGAAAGGGTGAACAATTTCTTAAAGCTCCGAGCTCTGGGATGTTAAATTTTATCTATTTCGGGATGTCGAGCCAGTCAATGACGCTATTTATAATTTTAGGAGTAAACGATAAGTCAAATAAAAGACGACACCGTTCAATTGCGAGTAGTTTAAATAAGTTTAGGAGAGCATCGTAATCGTGGAAAATAATGGAAACAATAATTTCCTGTTTCACGAGAGACGTTAGAGCGTAAAAATGGCAATAGAAATTGTTGAAAATCTTCATGATCAAAAAATGATTATTACATAAAATTCAAGAGTTTAATCGTCTCGATGTTATAATAAGGAAAAAGAAAGAAAAATTTCATCTCACGAACCTCAACACTCTTGCACTACCCAAAATACATAGTTGCGCGTCATTTTGTAGAAAATTTGGATAACAAGTAGAGAGACTTACTTCGTAAGTTCAAAACTTGTGTTTTACACAAATGCAATGTCTTTTACTTGATCAAATTTAATTTCACATAAACGAACATCAGAAATGACCACGAGGACGTTACTTGAAGTAAGAGCTGTGCGAGGATTAATACTGATTTCTGTTTGAACAGAGCCGTCACTGCATCTATTGTATTTCAGTTACTGTCGTTTAAAAATTGTAACGATTTGTATTGTACGTGTTGGAGATCGATAGTTCTAGCGTTAAATTTCTTTCTCGCGTGCGCGTCAAACTCGTCTAATCTTGGCGTTCGATCGCACGTGCATAACTATTGTAACACGTACATGTTTGTTCGCGTCGCACGACGCACCCACGCACGCATGCACGCACCTACAAGTACATTATGCACGCATGCACGTACACACGCACTCACGCACGAACGCACACGTGTCTCGTGAAACATTTGCACGCATACGCATCGCACATGTGTGTACACCTAATTATTGAGTAGCACAAGAAAAAAAAAAAAAAGAAACCAGTTAGACTAACGTTTGTATATCGTAGCCTGTGTATTATACCGTTATGCAACCGTTGAAATTCAAAATGCAACACGAAACATTACGATTTGGCGTAAACCTGTTAGAAAAAAACAAGAAAAAATCAAAAAAAAAAAAAAAAGAAGAAAACAAAGGAAGAAAGGGAGAGAGAGAGAGAGAGGGAGAGAAAGAGAGAGAGAGAAAGAGATGATTGCTGCGATCTTTTTTTTCGACTCTTGTCGAGAGCCGGAAGCTGAACGAACGTTTGCACCAAAGGAATGTCACATGCACCAGATCCGTAGCATTTTAGCAGTTAGAAAAAAAAAAAAAAAAAAAACGAACGCATTTGTCGCGCGTTTATACGTTCGTATGTCGCTCGATCGCGTTTGGTCGGTCGTGATAGAACGCGTGTTCGCGCGATCAAGGCGCGCTCATGTAGAAAATTAGCCACCACAATCGGAGAAAAAGTGCCAAAAGTAAACGAAGCGAACGACGAATCGAAGGTGTTTCCCAGCCTTCGAGCGTTTCTTCTCCCTTGTGTTTCTTTTCTTTTTTTTTTTTTTTTTTCTTTTTCTTTCCTCCTCTTTTCGATTTTCTCGTTTGCTCCAACGTTCGTCGCGATCGTTCGAAATCGCGAGCGGATCCCGACCGACGGAAGCATCCGACGAAAGTCGCGCGACAGCAACGATCGGCGGGCCGACGTCGCTGAATAAAACCGACGTCGATCCATCGTCGAGTGATTCGTCAATTCGAGAGAGGCAACAACAACGGGCAGATTTATTTCTACCGGTGTGTGCCGATTTCACGCGGACGAGGATTTATTCACGCGTCGCGCCGGAGATTCGTTGTCCGACCGATCGATCGTGAAAGTTTGGGTTAGTTTAACCTGCGTTCTCTCACGCAGATGGAACGCGCGCTAATTCTAAAAGAAGAAAAAAAAAAAAGAAAAAAACACCTATTTTAGAGTTAAACGAATCGTCGACATACATTGCGTAGTGTATACAAACTAAGTACGCGTTAATTCGAACTGGATGCGAATTGGGCCTTATACCATGGATTACCTCAATCGTAAGCAGCTTGCGAGTCAAGTTCCAGTTTGCGATAACGATAGAAACGAGCGTTAATAGGATTTTAGAGCGATCCCGCGACGAATGGCTCGCTACTCGATGTCGACCAGCGTTGAATCCAGTTGAAAGTTTGTTAGGTTCGCCCGGATGGGGCGGCTGGTGGATTTTACACGCTCGTCGTGCGACATATCCCACTGTTTTAACTCGAGTTCATTTCCTTTGAGAGACCGCGTAGAATATGGTTGTTTCGATGTCCGTTGTCGCGAAAGGTCTGCAGAATTTATTTTTAAGGATTAACATGCTCGCGTGTTAGATTGAGATATCGAATTAAATCGATGCAGAGTGAACGAAGCATTGGAGCAAGTGGAAAAGGTGCGACGCTGACTGCAGCAGAATAGAACATTGCATACACGTCTATACATACTCGTACAATTAGTGATGGGATCAAGTTCAATATGTACTCGCGAAACCAAGTTAAATCTAATACAAACGAGAAAATGTTCACTTAATAGGATTCGATCGATGTTCAATTGTATGTACTTACACAGTTATACACATCCAGAATGTACGTTCTGATTTTAAACCAGGTAAACCAGGTAAACCAGGTGAACATGTACTCGTACTTGTGAAACACATTGACGTTTGAATGAATGTAACGATACAAACTACTTCCAAGTAGTGATAAATGTAAACTGCTTAAAAGTAGCGATAAATGTGAACTACTTAAAGGTAGTAATCGAATCCTGGAAGTTCGCTCGGACACGTTGTTATATAAGCTTATTGAGGTTGTAAGCTAACGAATTTAAAGCCATCAGCTTTCGCACGATTACCATAAACGTTGTACGGACTAGTTGTCTCGACTCTTTATCGAGGACAAATCACACGATTGAGCAGAATGAATAATTTTTTTTTGTGGATAAAAAAGCGATCCATAACTACGAATTAATAATTTTCTCATTCACAATTGTTATATTGAAATACGTGTCAATACTTTTTTAATTATTTTTTAATTATTTTTTTTAATTATTTTAATTAAAATAATTAACTTTCGATGTACTTTCGATGTACTTTCAATTAGGTAGTTTCACGTACTCTTGATTTTACATAAATACAAGTACTTGTTTTTCGACATACATTACATTTTGTTTCCTTCAGTACTTGCAAGGAATTTGAATAATAATTGTATATATGGTATCGGTTACACTTAAAGCACACTTGGTTCCATCATAATTGACAATGAGCCACGGGGGAATAAAACGAAAAAAAAAAAAAAGAAATGAGGATGTGTACTTATCATTGTAACAAAAAAAAAAGAAAAACAAAAAAACAAAAAAAAAACAGAAACTATAATATCATCGATTTCCCAACGTGTTGCAGCAATAGCAATAGCATGTATTGACTAGCCGCCCCTGGGTTCGATCATAGTTCGGTGTTTTATCGCCTATCCGTGTTACCTCACTATGTTCTTAACGCGACTCGCCCCCGTTGAAACTCGCGCGTAATGGCGAGTCGAGAGCGCAAGTTGGCCTCCGCGTCGGATCGAGGGCGAGCCGAGACGCGGGACCGATTTGACACGGCGTACGACGCACCGCGTCAAACGATAATTACTCCGTCTCGTTTTCTTCTTGGTCTTTCGTTCGATCGCCAAGCATCCGCGGATCGCCTCTTTCGCTTATTTTCTGGCTATGCTCGCTTCTCTTTTCTGAATCGCGCGTCTCGATATCCTTGAAACTTTACGCAGAAATTGGGAGAAACGTACCAATTCTTTCGTCGATCAATATACAATATCTTTGGTTTCTCGGTCTTCAAGTTGTTAAATGCCCGTCGCGTAATTTGGGTACGAAAGTGGATTTATATTATTCGTATTCGACGAGGAACCGTATTCTACGTCGACATCGTTCCAACGCAGATATTAGTGTTACACTGTGTTCAGTAGTATTACAGTAGTCATATTGTGCTGTGACATTCGATCGACAGAAAACGATTCGTAAACGCCTGTATAACAGCGAGTGAAAATGTTTCCTCATTTAATATGTAAGATCTGGTTGTAACAGTTGTACAACAGCTGGGAGCAGCTAGTTCGTGCTAGTGTCAAGCACGAGTGCTTGCGAAGAATCGAAGGATATATATCGAACACTTTACAAAAAAATTAACAAAATTAGACAGAAGGGAGGCAAGCTTTTTCAATATATTCTAGAATAGAAAGTTCTTTCGGAAAACGCTCGAAGAGAGAAGAACTCGGTTTTTAAGGAAACGATATTAATCCAGTCTATATCGATTAAAGTATTCCTCGCGAGAGTGTCGAATGAAGCAATAGTACGTGTGATAATACGTGTGCTAATACGATACAATAGATCTAAACACCTATATCATAGAATATTTGTTAAAGAATATTTGTCTCGCCGGCGCTGAACGAGTACGTTCCTGTCCGCCGCGGATAATAATAAATCCACTTCAACTCGACGAAGAAGCAGCGTAGCCGCGTCGTTCGAGTAGCGCAGCTACTTAAGTGAGGCATCGCGAGGCTTGTTACGAACGAGAGGTTGTCGAACGAAGGGAGAAGAAGGGAAGAGGGAACGGAAATTGGGTAGAATAGCGGGCGAGCCGGACGCTGATGTGTTTGAGAATGTAGGAAGATAGATGAGTAGGTAGATGAACGTAGCAGACGAAGATGGATACGCGACCGTCCGATTCGAGACTGGAAACGAAATGTTTGCGAGATGACAGCGTTGTCGTTGTCGAAACTACGTATGTATCCTGATTGGTCCTGTATACAAACGACACGTACAGGACGAGCCAGGGTTTCCGTCGATCGGTAAAAAGAGGAAGCAGGCGCAAACTGACAAAAAACTGAATAACCCGGGTGCGAAAGCGGACGAACGAACGAATGAACGGAGGGGCGAAAGAAATTTCTGCGATCGATCGTGTTCGGTCGTGTACCGTGAAGTGGAGACTGCTGCTCGCCACGCGTGTCCGGCCCTCGCAGCGCGCAACACTATACATATATTTTTTAGCTTCCTATTGCGTATACACACGATGTTTGTTCTAAAAATCAAGAGAAGGGTTGAAAGTCGAAGTTGGAAAGGTATATAAAGCACACTGGGTGGACAGTAAGAGACGGAAAGAGACGTCGCTTCGAAGAAGTAGATCGATCTGTCTAGCGAACGAGTATACTTAAACTGTGACCTGTCCAGTGAACGAACATCAATCTTCTTTTCGGAGAGTTCCACACCTCGTTTCGCAGACTCGTCATTTGCATTCTGACGTGACTGTCTCTTCGATAGTGCTGTCACTTTGAAACTTGACGACTCCGACCTGTTCGTTCATTGACGTTTAATATTATCTCCAATGCATGAACAAAACTCGACAAGTTCTCTATGGACATCAAGATTTAAATTCTAAATTATAGATACAAGGAAACAAGATGGAAATGTAGCACCGTACAGATTACAGGGGGGGGGGGGGGACGAACGTTTTCGCGAGTTTTCACTCGAGCTAATGCACTCGAAGTGCAAATTTCGAAGAGTGCATTAGCAGATATTGACTCTTCGTAAGCAACGTTCGTTCACTGGGCAGGTTACCCTAAACTTGCAAGTTGCATGTACTTTTCGGCGAAAGCTGAAAGAAGGCGAACGGAAGGAAAGCGTACGAACGAGCCCCGTTCGAAAGGTAATTGCGTTTTCGATTGACGATACCGATATCCCTTGTTCGTTGTCGGAAACCGCGACTGACCAGATCCGCGTAGCCAGACCCGCAGAATACGACTCTGCCGGTCGTGCAGATTTAACGCTTCCTTGTCGTATCGTTTCCTCGTCGTTGTGTATCGCCTGTTATACACACCCTTATCGATTCGATCTAATCCCCAGTACCCCCCCCCCTCCCTCCCGTGCACACCTCCCCCATCCTCACACAGTCGCTCACACGCGCGCACATATATATATACACACACACACACATACAGAGACACACACACTTTGCCCTTTCCACTTTCAAGCATTCCAGTAACCGCGACGCGGTCGCACACCCTCTTACCCTACATCATTCTGCTACCTCGTTCTCTTTCATTCCGATCCCCCGACTCAACGACGAAGCGCATCGATTAACTCTTTATCGCTTAACCGTAAGCTCGATATCGCTGTGTGTTTCCTTCGAGTCGAAATATCGTTTTACAAAACTGATATATCGTTGACAAACTGATCGAACGGAGGCGTTTATTATTTCCTGAATATCGCTTGATGCTCGACATACGTTGTATATCCGAATAAAGAGAATTTCGTTTGGGAAACGAACTCTTGTCGCCGATGGCTTGTTATTTCCCTTCTTCCGTCCTCGATGAACCGTGACACGTCTGCACGTAAGTGCTCGACGTGGACATTAATTCGATGCCTTCTTTTGAACTTTTATCAAGTTCATTGGTGAAAGAAAGTAATTATCGATCGACTGTTATTGATAACTTATAGATCTTTGCGAAGAATCTCAAGACAGTAATAAAATATTTGAGTGAGGAAAGTTAGACTTGTAATTGGTTCAACGTACTACAAAATTAACTTCTGCACCGAATACGTGACATATAATTGACATTTACGTGGAGACTGATCGAGTTAAGAAGACATGCTGATAACGTTGGTACATTCGAGAAGTCGAGCAACCGTTGACGCCAATTTGTACGAGATCTGATCTATTAACAGTCGAGTCTTGATCCCAGCGGTGTTTAATGTCAACTGATACAGGTCGGCGTAAAACTAGAAAAAGAAAAGAAGGAAGATATGAGAAAGAAACAAAAGGAAGAGGTTTTACCTTAGTGTCTTCGTCCTCGAGGGGTAAGTCGGAAAATTCGGGACTCATCTCGGTACAGCGTATACGCATGGTCCGCGAAGGTGTTACCAAGAGCATCAGGTTCGTACGCTGAACGAAGAAATAAAGTGAAGTAAAAAGAAATACGAGGTACTTGGTGTGTATCAAATTTATATAGCAGATTTTAATTCAAGATATAGGTTTAATTAAGTTAATTTAATATACGGTGTGTGTATAAGTAAAAGTAAAAAAGTATCATATAGCAAAAAGTACATAAACGTTTCGTTAAAAAGTTAGAATAAAAGATAGTAGACAAGGATAAGAAATGTCGATCAATTATGTTATGTCTGAAGTTCAACATTAATTGGTTCTTAGGAACGAGCCAGTATATTGTGAATGAACAAAAAAAATATATATATACACAACTTAACATTTCGAAACGATAGCCAAAGATTACATTACCTCTTTTGCAACACAACCGTGTATCTCTTTAAATTGCAAGACTATTTCTCGGAAACTGCGAGTCGCGTTCCATCGTGACCAAGAAAAGACGTACGAGGTAGACAATAAAGCCATGCACTCTCTCAAGTGTTTCTCCGTGATCGGATGTTTGATCGGGAGTCCTTTTACATAGCTGGCAGCATCCCGTTCTGGGAAGAGGTCCAATCCATTTTGTTGCAACTGCTGCGAGCAGGTTCCAACGTTATAACGCGATTCAAGCATCGTGGATACATGGTCGGAAAACAGAAATTTATAAAACGAATCCGGCTAAAGTTACCTACCTCTATCAGACATTCCAACTCCAAATATTTGCCGAGAGTTTCTTTGAGCGGTATCGATGCGGCACCGGTGAATGAGTTCAAACAAACTCGATCTTCCTGCAATGTTTGCAGGATTGTTTGCCAAGAGATTAACACGTATACATATAAATGATAATAATTAAAATAAACTTATGCGATTACGTTTCTATCTAAACATCAATGTTAATTTTGATAAAAATACCTGCATCTTTTAAGAAATTGTGAAAAAAGAAAATTTGAAATCTGTCATATTGACGGACATGATTGTTCTGGTGTTAAATCGATGACCTCTTGTAGTAGTTGAATACTACTTACTTGAACTTGAATTTCTATTACATCACATCATTGTCATATCAAAAATTAATCACTCAATCATGGAAGAATCCTCCAATTATTTATATAAACTAATTTGTTATTAAATTCATATAAGGGAAGTTCTCTACTGTGTAAAGATGGCTTGAAAAATGTGTCATTGTCAGTCGGTCGAATCATATTCTCGGATTGGATGTAATCTGGCAAGCGGAAAGTTTTACCCTGATAACGAACTCAGCTTGAATCGTAGCAGCTGTAACGGTAAGAACCACTCCGGCGTGAAGGCGACCACTTTTCCCCGTTTCCGGTTTCAATTCCCAACTTTGAAACGGAAGGTTCGCGAATTTGTATGCCGCCAATCCGTGGACCCCTAATCTTCCGACACGAAACGCGATCGTTTGTTTCTCCTCGTTGAACTTCACGTCGTGCACGTATTTCGTTGACCACATTTTCTTCTCCGGTAACCAATGAGCGACCACCGGTGGTTCAAACCAGAAGACAGTCTCGGGCAATCTGTCAACGGGGAACAAAAACGGAAATTAAAATTAACCCACTAAAGACCAAACAATAATTTGTCATAGTACTGTAAATACTTCAATATCTCTTTGAATTTTGTAAAATTATAAAATCTAGATGAAAGGCATAATTTTCATTAAACTTTGATAATATAAATTGTAATGAATGCAACGTCTTTAATGGATCGACAAAAGATCGAAGGGGAAAGAAAGCTGCTCGTAGAGAATAAAATTGACACCACAGACTGACTTGAGGGTGAGCAAGATGAGCGCGTCCATCGCTAGTTCGAGGGCTTTCATCTCAGCCTCGATGATTTCCGGCGTTCTCTCGGAGTCCGGTGCTGGCTGAGGTGTCTCGTACGATCTGAGAAACGGTACGAATTTCGGCTCCTTTGGTAATTCAACTGTAACGAAAACGAGTGGTGTCTGATTGAGAATTTTGATCCGAACAATTTCGAACAGTTTGATGGCGAAGAATGATCTTATTGAATGGCACTCACGAGTAGTCAAATAAGTATCTTTTCCAAGATCTTTCGGTTGAGGCGGCTGATAGAGGAGATCTACGCAAAACACTCCACCGAGGATTCTGTATTTTCGCAAATTGATCTCCGTCTTCTCGCATCGAGTAAAGAGTACTTTCTTGCTTTCCGACATGGCTCTTTCTGTCAGCGAAACAACACGTTTCAACCGATCGATCGATCGTAGAAGAAAGATCGTGCGAATCGAGTTTTACCTTCGGCTTCACGAATTATCTCGCTCGGAGTCGGTAAATAGGGTAACAGTTCCGATTTCGAAGGCAACATCGTGGCTAACGTCGCTTCGAACTCCAACTCATAGTCTTTCGCCGAATGTCCTTTCGTTTGTTTTTTGCCTTTCTTTCTCTTGTCGCGTCGCGGCGAAACAGGCGGATACTCCATTCTTCCGAGTATCGCTTTTTTCTCTTCTAAACGCAAACGTCGTTCCTCGGCTTGCTCCTCGCGCAGTCGAAGTTTCTCTGCGTGCTCTCTTGCCGAGTATTCCAGAAGATCTAACATTGTTGCCACTATTGTATTCTTTTTCTCAGCCCATTTCTCTTTTTAGGTCTTAAATACAGTTCCTAAGCCAAGTTATGCAGAAGGCATGCGACAATCCCTCGATAAAAAATCAAAAATTATGATAGAGATGAGAGGGAAGGTTAAGCATTTATAATCGAATGAAGAATTCCATACCGAGAGAAGGATTCCATAGATCGAATAAATAGTCCGGTAATGAAGGCATGCGATAGGAATCCGCTTCAACCGAGTGATGATCGTAAGCAAGCCAAAGGCCTCTGATTGCCATTTGATGGCAATCGAAATTGCTCGGCATCTTAATCGTCAGCTTCATTTCTTCGAATTCTACTTCGATTGTCTTTCTGCAATTCGAAACACGGTTGCGATTATAATTGTCGTGCATATTAACCCTGAATCAACACCGTAAGTAACGATAGGAATTTATATTAGATTACGAAAATTTTAGTTCAATTCGGAATAAAAATACTTTTTATATATTTAATTTCTAGTGCTTTGTATAATTACCGAATTCTATTAGAAGTCTATTAAATTGTTCTTGATATTGAAATTCAAATAATTTCTTTCTTGATTAATGGCTAGGTTTGGTAACAACAAGCGTCTTCTTGTAATTAATAATCTTTAGAGTCAAAATTTCTCATTCCTAATTTTTAGACCAGTAAACGATAGAAAATACCTTGGTACGAATAAAGACGGTCGTTCTCTATCCACTATTTGTCGCTTAAGCCCTATGGGCAGTGTGATCGGAGCCCAAACGCAACACACCGCTTTGTTCGTCACACAAACGTATCTAGTGATTTTCATGTCTTCTCGGACCATATTTGCCTCGATGTTACGTAACAGTTGATAACACGCGAGATCAATCCATCGTTGAAGCTCGACCCGGAGCTTAGCAGCTATCTATGGCGTTTGAAAAATGAGACTTTGATTCGTTTTAGAACAGAAGCGAGATTTTTCTCGAGATCCTCTCACCGATTCACATTCGGCCACGTACTCCTTCGAGATCATCGTGGAGAAGCGAATAATTCGATCAATCTTGCTCAAAAGCTGAAAACACGAAAATTATCGATCGGGATGTGTACGCTACCACTCTTATAAAACGTATATGTAAATTATACTTATATAATAATGAAATATATTTATAATAAAATATACTTCAAATGAGACTAATTGATCTAATTTTAGTCTCTGGTAATTATACAGTATTAACTACGTGTACTTCAATTAATAGTGGAAATAGATTAATATTTCAATCACGTGATTAGTAGATGAAAAGAAGAATTGAAGATGGACATCTAAGTGATTTTAATCAATTCCACATTGGTTTCTAGTTTTAAAAGCGTTTTAAAAAATTTTTTTACAAACACAAAATGTTAAGTTTCTTGCAGATGAACATAAAACTTGAATGATAGAAATTCTTTGTTCAGTAAATCAGTCAAAATCAATTATTGCAGGTAAAGTATTATTAACAGTAAAGAAATATTTTTCTATTAAAATACAGTTGCAACGAAAATATTAATTCCTTAATCGAGTTGCTCCAATTGTCCAAATATTTACATGTCTCGAATAAGAGTTAAATTAAAATATGGAAAATCAAGATTTCTTTGGTCGACCAATTTTCACCTTTAAAAAAAAAATTGTCCCATTATTACCATCATGTAAACTACATTTGTACAAGGTTTCAAATTTCCCAATTTCCCTCGTGAATAATATTCGCTTACGTGCGTGATCACTCGACACTTTTCCTCTATAGTACTCATGGTCGCCTCTTCGTCCTTCAACGACCAAAGAAACAAGAACGTATTCATGTCGGGCAACGAACCAGGATCTGGCAGACCTTCGCAAGTCATGTATCGTGCCCACTAAAAATTGAACGACACGGAAATAAAGGGAGAGAGAAAGAGAAGAATTATCAGACGTGAAAGGTACGTGATCTTCAATCAAGTACCAACGTTCTCTTCTTGTTCCAACTGGAGCATGTTCTCCGCTAATGCTGTCCAATGTCGAGAAAGTACGGCGTGTGTTTGTTTTAGCTGCCTTTGGCGGTTCGCTTCTTCTTCCGTTTCTATTTCCGCTTTTCGTTTCTCGTTGTACTGTTCCAATCGAATCTCCTCTTGCAAGTCTTTTATCATAAGATTTCTGCGTAAACGAAATTTATTGACATGAATATCTTTCGCAAACTCGAACTGTCAGGCTACTACAAAAATGTGAAAGTAATTAATTTTACATTGACTTGTTAAAATATTTCTGACCACTATCATCCACTTTTTTAGATGATAATTAGGTCTAAAAGCTATAGTTTGAATAAGGTTTTATTGTTATATTTGTAAAATATATTATATTGTTATATTTGTATAATTTGTTAAATTTGTAACAAATATTGCCAATTTGTTTCCCGCCTCCACTAGGCGAAGAACAAAGAACGGCAATCTGCGAGAAGAAGTAGAGATGTTCTTTCGTCTAAATTACCTGACATCCTCCATTCGAGTAATCTTATCTACGTCGAGGGTTCCAGGGGACACGTCCGGTTTTTCCTCCGGCGAAATTCCCTCTTTCCTCTCTTTCTTTCTTTTCTCCGCCACGTCGGAACGCTCCGCGATCGCGGCCGCTGCCATTCTCTAAATTAATCGAGATCAAATAGAGACTGGAGATTGTTGGATTTCTTTAGAGGACGGCCACGGCGTTTGCGGTTCGAGGCATTTATAATCAGACCAGGTTAATTCCTAATTTGTGAGTTTGCCGAACCGCGTCACGTCGCTATGCCGTAGACGTCAGCGCGAATCGAACGATCGTCGCCGATTTTGAAATAACCTGCCATTCCCGCCATTTTTCCACCTGAAACATTGAAGAATAAGCTTATAGTGTTTAATTATTTTACAGGCTTTTATGTTTATGGAATGTCATCTATTTGTAAATTCGAGCTTGCTTTCGAGTGAAAATCGAAGGAATCATTTCTCAACGTTTCGTCAACATTGCAGCTAGCTTTTTTAGGTTAGGTTTTAGGAGTTGGAGATGTTGGCAAAACATAATAATTTCTCTTCGATTTTTTTTTACCAAGGATAAAACACGACGTGGTGCGTCGGGAGATTTTGCTCGTTGCCTCCGCGCGATTTTCTTTCTTTCTTCCTCCTCGTCCTCTTCGTACTCCACGTATAACACTTCTGAATTCAAATCCGGTTCTTGGTCGTCATCGAGGAAAATTTGTACGCTTTTCGTCGTTTTTCGGCTATACCTCGGCGCTTTGTCTTTCGATTCCCTGTAAAATCTCGTTTCTTGTTTATCTCAGACCTGCTTATAGTCTATATAGTAGTGTAATATTTTTTCTTTTTAAGAGCTTTACATGCAAGAAATCATTAAAAATGTTCAAATATTAGTAATCAAAGATTACGTATTATAAACGAACTGTGGATTTTGAAAAAAATTTGGAGCTGCGAAAACGCAAAATATATAAAATATACAAAGTATGATACTTCTTGTAATACTTAATAAATGAAGTAGTTTTCTACTTAGACTCAATTTTTTTAATTGCTTTAAAAATATAAAATTATACGAAAGTCTGCAGTCTAATTATAAATTACAAGAATATTATAAACTATTAAGAATATTTGATATTTTGAATATAATCGAAATTATTAAGAATTCGTGATCTCTCGTTCGTTATACTTTAATAATTTTAATACACGGTTTTTAAGAAACGTAAAATTCTTAAAAAGATAAGAATGCCATTCGGCAGCAAGGACTCGAAAAAAGGTTAATCTATTCTTTCCCTTTCCTAGAGAGAAAATTCCCTTCTTTCGACGCAGGTGGGAGATTTTTCATCGAGATTGATACCTCTGCGAGATAGCCACGCGTTCCAAATCGGAGCTCGACGGTAACGACGACGTCGTTCCGCTTTGTAGGGGAACCGATGACATTGATATTTTTTTAAATGAATTCACGAAATGCGTCCGTTCTTTGTCAAACGTTGTTTCGATAGGAAAATGTGTGACTCTTGCAGAAACAAATGATTAGAGAATATAGAGGGCATTGATGTACTATTGCATATGAAATATCCAACTTCATAATCATAGTCATTTAATAACTTGTGCTAATGCAATAAAAGCTGAAAGTAAAAATAAATGAAAAATGAAAAATAGTACGAAGAAATTAGATCAAGGGAAAAGAAACTATCACAATAATCAACTGAAAATTGATTTTATTCCTAATAATTGGAAACAAGTTAAGCAGAAACCTGTCAATCCTCAAAATGACAAAAACTTAATTAAACACAATATGAATTTAGTGATCTTTATATATTTTATAAAATTTATTAATTCATGGAACAATTCTTGCATTATATTTATAGTTGTTAAAACCAATAAATCAAAGTTCCATTCTTATACTTAATCTACTACTCAATGAATGTTAGAAAAAGTAATAAAACAGAAACAAGAAGTAAAATATATCCAATAGAAATAAAACGTCTTTCTTTTTTTAAATTAACATCTTCAAATTAAATTTACTTAATTTTGAGGATTGACAGCTTTCTACATAACTGGGATTGTTATTTATTATTTATTATTTATTATAAATATTTTACCCTTGATCGATAACCTTGATGATGACTTGTGATTACTTATACAAAAGCTCGTACAGAAATAAAAATGTAAAAGTCATCGCCGCATTCATTTCCGCTGTAACGTTATACTTAAGAATCTATTATGTATGTATTTAATTCTCTCTTCGAATTTCACAGAGCTGGACAAAACATAACCTAATTAACGATTGAAGATGATGATGTGAATTATTTTTTTGGTATTTAGCAATCACTGATTAATAAATAAGGTATATAAATAATAGTAAGGTCACGATTAGTTTAAAAATCATTAGTCACTTTTGACTTATATTTCACTCGTGTCAGTACTTATTCTATTTGTAATATCTCTTTTCATGTTCTGAAATACTTTCATTTAAAAATGTTTTTGTAAAAGGTAGTAGCAATCATGACAAAAATCACGTATAAGTTGAACACAATTATAAAAATCCGAATACACGCAATTAGAATGTGATTGCACGATCGTTCACAGATTTTTCGATTATATCAATTTGGTTCAACGATTCGATCGCGATAAATTAGCAAATTGAAGGTACGAATACACAGTGAATGACCGAAAACGTGGACGTTTGAATATTGAGTTTTATCGATGTATATGCAAAGATCCATCCTTTGAACCGGTATGAATTAAAATGACATTGTTGTAAGGTCAATTTTAATGTCACTACTTCCCGAGGTTTTTCAATAGAATCAGTCAATTACCTAGTCCCCATCGATTGGCTCGTAGAATCGAAACAAAAAAGGAACAGAGAAGAGGGAAAACAGAAGAAGAACTAAAGGGAACTCGACTGAGGTAGAACGAAGTATCAGAAGAAAATTGGTAATTGTGGATCGTGACACTATGCTTGTAAGTTTCTTTTTATCAAGTAATTACTTTTGTCCTATAGGACACTTCACTCTTCATATATATTTACTGGGGAAAAAGATATGACATTATTGATAAGTTGGTGCGAATAAAAAACATATTTTATCAATAATTCAGTAAATATCACATTCATAATAATCTTGCATCTTTTTCTCTGCAATGCTGTGCATTTGTATAATCTTCCTGTGTTAAAATAACTGTTTGTTTTTTATAAATTCTATAAATTTTTGAAATATCTCCGTATCATGATGGAATGACCTCCATATTGAACAATGAGCATTACAAAATTGTCATTTAATTTTGCAACATTAGACATTAATAATTTATTATAAATCTTTCCAGAACCATTATAAAACGATGTTTAACATTATCATTTAATTTTTCGGTATTTAACGCACCGAATAAATATTTATTCGAGAAATTCGACCAATTAATTTCTTTATTTGTAAAAGTATTTATCAATAATAAACATTTCATGATAAAAATGTACATTACGTATTAGATTCCGTAAAAATGATAAATGTCCACATACTTTATGTGTATGATGTACAAAAATGAGTAGTTGAGAAAGAGAGGGGGGAGAGGGGGAGAGAGAGAGAGAGAGAGAGAGAGAGAGAGAGAGAGAGAGAGAGAGAGAGAGAGAGATCATTTGAGAAAAAATGATCGATGGGTTTCAGGACACTGACGCAAACACGAGGCAAAATGAACGAACCTCGATAGCTGCGTTCTACGCTGGTCGAAGTATTTTTGTGACCGGTGGTACTGGCTTTCTGGGGAAAGTATTGATCGAGAAGCTGTTGAGATCCTGTCCCGATGTTGGAGAAATATTCATGTTGATACGACCAAAAGGCAGGCTGTCAATCGACGAGAGGCTCAAGAAAATGCTCGATTTACCGGTTAGTAGAAAAATGAGTTGGCATATTCGATAAAGGTCCTCATACATGTTATCGTTACAACAAAATTAAAGTGTTGAGGTGCAAAGTGAAACTTGAAATGAAACTTGAAAATGAAATCTAAGTGTCGATGCACGCATTATAACATGTTTCAACATGTATAAAGGATTTAACTCTTAAAATTACTAAAAACCTAAAAGTTTAATAAATTGAAAAGTCTATAACAAATTCATCTTCAAATATATACCTATTTATCTCATATATATTGCTATTCTTTTTGAAGACCAATAAGATTATCTATACTATTCTAGTACACTATACATACTATAACAAATTCATCTTCAAATATATACCTATTTATCTCATATATATTGCTATTCTTTTTGAAGACCAATAAGATTATCTATACTATTCTAGTACAGATAATCTTCTAGTACAGATTAAAGAAAGCGATCTTCAAACGCGTTAAATCCTTGTCTCGACGAATCTTTTTCATGTTCGTAGCTGTTTGATAGATTACGAGAAGAAAGGCCATCCAATTTGAAAAAGTTGATCCCAGTTTACGGTGACGTGAGCATCGAGGGTTTAGACTTACGCCCAGATGAAAGACAGATTATCATCGAACGAGTTTCCGTGATTTTTCATGTAGCCGCAAATGTTCGATTCATCGAGGATCTGAAGAAAGACATACTCTTGAATGTCCGCTCAACCAGGGACGTTTGCATTCTCGCGGGAGCCATGAAAAACTTAGTGGCAAGTAGAAATCATTTTTCTTTCTTAATTCTTCGTATTTGTTGTAACAAGAACGATCATGTTCTTAAAACTGTATCTAACTGTACCTAGGCATTGATGCACGTCAGCACCGCGTACGCTCATGTCGACAAGCCGATAATTGATGAGATTACGTATCCTCCTTTGACCAGCTGGAGAGACGCCATACTAATGGTAGAAACTCTGGACGAACAAATCGTGCGAACGTTTACTTCCAAGTGAGTATTTTCCTTGCGCTTTTCTTTCGAGTTTTTTTTTTTTGAAAATTAAAAATCGTTCAAACGCAGGTACTTGGGTTCGATGCCAAACACGTACACGTTTACCAAGCGACTAGCGGAACAGGTCATAAACGATTACTCGAAAGACTTGCCCAGTATAATTTTTCGACCATCGATAGGTACGTAATATACATACGATTTAGAGTAATAAATAAATAATGAATAATAAGACACTTGGAAATGGAAACAGTGATATCTACGATCGAGGATCCCGTATGTGGTTGGTTGGACAACTTCAACGGACCTGTGGGAATGATGGTCGCCGGTGCGAAAGGATTATTACGTGTACTTCGTGTACAACCGAACATCTCCAACGATTTCCTACCTGTCGACATAGCCATTAAAATTATGGTGATAGCCACGTGGAAACGAGGATTAGAAACGTACGAGAGCTAGTTCATACTGTAAATTCAACTGGTCGCTAACATAGATACTCATTTAACACATTCAAGACGAATGGGAACCATAATTCCTATGTTCAGAGAAAAAGATTTCTTTCTATCATTAAACTGTGTCTCGGAACTTACGACGACATATTGATACTAAATAACAAAATACTGTAATAACATCTTCTTTAGATACAAAAAACATAAAAAAAGAAAAATTTATTTCTCTTATAAACTGAAGTTGGAAACTCGTCTCAAATGTGTTAAATACATCTATTTAAGTTTAAATGATCGCGTTAGATTTTGGATTGGCTGAAATCTAGTTGAAAATGCTCACATACATCCAGGATTACCAAGGACCCGAGCGTTTACGTCTACAATGGCAGCTCGTATCAGATTCATCACATCAGCATCAAAGAAATGGTCACGCTAGGATTGCAGCTAAACGAAAAGTTGCCGTTGGAAGGGACTGTCTGGTATCCTCAAGTCATTTTAACGTCCAATCGTACTCTTCATTACGTGTTGACGTTGTTTATGCACGTTCTACCGGCCTTGATCATCGACGAAATCTTTAAAGTAATTGGTCGCCAACAGATGTAAGTACACCTTTATACATTCCTCTTCATTTCACTTCACCGCAACTTTCTCAAAACTTTCTTTCTTGCTCCGATCAGGCTGCTGAAAATTCAGAAAACTATCTACTGTAGCGTAACGCAATTGAATCATTTTTTATACAACGAGTGGATTATTCACAATTCGAACACATTGGACGTTTTAATGACGCAAGTTCCACTAGCAGAGCGAGAAATCTTTAGTTACGAATATTTTAATTTCAACATACAAGAATACTTTATGTAAGTAATTAATATTAAGAATGACTTATTAAGGTGTTTTTCAGTCGACGTTCGATGGTTTTTTTTTAATGGTTTATCCATTAAGAACCAACGTTGCGTTAACGTTTCATTCACATTTTTTTCACATTTAATTTACATTGTCGAATTTTCTTTTTAAATATTATTGTCATACGGATTTGCTTAGTATCTTTTTCGTTACCATATACTATTTAAAATCTACAGTTTTATGAAATTTAAAAATAAGGAAAGTATTTGCATATATAATGTTATAATAAATTATTGCTTAGTTCTTAATGGAGTAAGTTAGGATGTGTGACACATATGTTACTATCGAAAAATAGAAAACTAGAAACTTTCTATTTCTATGTTTGAGATTAATTATAGCACTGAGATATTCAACTATAGATTCATTCACGTTCTTTTTTGCAACATATTCGCAAGAAATGAAATATATATCTATAGATATCTATAATACAATGAATATTCAGTTGTCCGTTGTCTATTTGCATGTTTCTTGTCCACAGACATGTTTCTTGTTTTCCACTTCAACAAAATACAGGTCAATACCGCAGACTATCGGTGAATTATTATTTTATATCCCATTATCTATTGATTGTCCGTGGACAAAACATGTGGATTTTCAACGATGCTTGTTCGCAAACGATCGTCTGGACTACGAATACGAATAAACAGATTTAGAAATGGTTCCATCGAATCTCGTTATCGCGTTATAAAGCAACGTGTGCAACATTAATAAGATTAAATAACAAATGAATCGTTCAATGCAAAAGTAGCGTGAGTCAATTTTTTTCCTATATTAACTTTACAAAGACTCGCACAAAATATTATAAATCTGACATTCTTTAATAAGTACTGTATTTTACAGAATTTTCATTTCATCCCTCACTATTCCTTTTTAGAACTTTTAGGAACTTAGTAGACTTATACTACTTTTGTATTAAACGGCACAAATATACACACACTCTTGAATACCTCCGTCCAATATATTTCTAATTTACATTTCATTCAATCAGGAATTGTTTGATCGGGGCGAAGCGTTATCTCTTGAATGAAGATTTGACTCGACTAGAGGATGCAAAGCGACACTACAACAGGTAACTTTCACGATGGCAACGTCGTCGTTGTCGTCTTGTCTGCTACTAAAGTTTTCCTCTATCTTGAAACATTCCGTTTCCGAGGCTCGTTTGATCAATCGCGCTTCGATTTCACGTTTTCATCTGTATTTACCATTACAAGTGGAGTCGACGGCAGTAGCAGAGGTCGTGGCGCCGCAACGCGTAATTTTAATCACATTCGAGAAACCGGGAAACGGGAAGCAGATTGTGCAAAGCGGAAAATCCCGGATAACGTAATCGTATCATCGGTTTATATCTCCTCTCGCCGATCTCTTTTATATTCTATATTAATCTTTTCACTTGTTCGATCATATATATATAATATATAATCTTTTCAACTCGAGTCTTTCCCGAATACTTTTTAGGATGAAGTACGTCAATCAAATATTCAGCGCTTGTCTAATCGTAATGGCAATATGGATACTTGCGAGAGCTGGAATATTTTCGTACTTCTTCGAGTGAATTCGCTGTATCGTCTAACTGCATCTCGCTAATGTCTAATCGTTTCTTCGTAAGTTGCAACGAATCTCGTGTGATGCAATTGAAGAGGAGGTGAGATTAACAAAGAAGAAAGAGAAAGAGAGAAGCTGTGTCTTTTTTATTTCTGTACGAAATAAAAAAATAGGTTGAGAAAATATACGCGAATGTATATTCTATGATCTTTCTTTTCTTTATATATTACCGTATTTAAGTACTTAAAAAGTTTCAATTTGGTACAAGTATGAAACGCACAATTCAAACGAATATTTAATTGTAACGTATACAATGCCGTATCAGAATAAAATAAACGTATGATGATGTAGTCTTGATTCACTTTCTTAAAGAATTCAATATAAAGATGATAATATAGAATTCAATATAAAGAAATATCAAAACTAACAACACAGAATAGAAATTAATATAACTAATATCAAGTTATAAATAACAATAATTGAAGATTAAGTTGAATAGTTGAGGATTAATTTTACAGACATCTTAGTTAAACGATTTCAAGTACAATGTCTCGCGAAAGTATTGCAATACCATAAAATGTAATAATTAAATTATCAAACGAAATAAAAGTATGTCACAGAAAGTATGTTATATAAAACATTTTAAAATTTCATTAATACCATATTTGTGGACTTACCATAAAAAATGTTATGTATATATTATGTATGATACGTAAAACATTTTGATATTTTATTAATGCTTTAATGAAATGTCGTGATTATATCAATATTTTCGAAGTGTCATGATTACATTGGTAAAATCTGAAAAAAATATATAAAAGTTATATGCTACTTAATACAAATACATATTTTATAAAAGATTAGTCATCTTAAATGTATAATAAATGTTGAAGATGGTTCCACTGAATATTGGGCCTTATTGATCTAATGGATTAAAGCTGTTTAAGTACTTTTGTGATCTTTGTGAAATAATGTATACCTATAATGTATACCTACTTGTGTATGTATACCTAACTCTTTGTACTAAATATTTTAATTAACTTCTGTATACATTTTCAGAATCGTTAAAAATTTTACCAATATAATCGCGATCTTAATGAAATTTCCAAATGATTTATAAAAATGATGACAAGTGTGCAAATGAATTGAAATACATTTAGTAAAAACGTTTGTGTAAATTTTATAAAGTATGAAGTGAATGTAGAACTTGAGAGAGGTGTTCACTAGAAATGAATATAGAATATAGGTATGTTGTAGTTTAAATTTAGCAGAATATTTAATCTCAGTCTGACAAGAAGTGGAACATTAATAATAAAATGAAACAAAAATATCAATTGCCTGATGGAATTGCACAAGGTGCCCAATTATTTATGCACAATAGCGTAATATCATATTTCGTTTTATCGAGTTTAAATACACAATTATTGTTTAAATACGGTAAACTTAGAATATGAAAAAAAATCTGCCGTTAGTTTTGAAAATGCAATTGCTATCATCAATCACGATATTATATAGTCTCTCCTTAATACGCCAAATGCCCTATATTTTTATTCTTAAAATTTTAATTTTTAATATCAGAATATCATTTCTTTTATTTTACATCGTCAGTCACAGATGACACGACGTGGCGTTTAATATGTTAATCAAAATAATTTCGACGATACGAAAACTTGTCCTTTTCGTGTCTTTAGCGCTCCCACTACCACCTACCTCTCGGTGCCCTCATTTCTCGTTTCAGTTTACCTCGCGTTCGCTTCCAATCAGCGTCCGTACATGCGCATCGGGGCAACGGAATTCCATACTCACGTGACGTCTGTAAGAAATTCTTCCGAAATTCGGGACAAAGAAAGTGCAATATGTAACAACATGTATCTCAACGTAACAGTATAAGTGATGTGACAATTAACGAAATATCTTCCTTTTCTCGTTTTCCATTTCTCTACGCTTCTTTCGGTGACACACGTTGCCAACTTTATCTCCTCCGATTAGAATTCGTGGCAATTGGATAAATTCCGACCAACGTGCCTACGTATAATAATATGCAAATTGTGTTGGAGTACGTCATTGACAGCTGCGCATGCGCGTCGGCTACTGCGAACCAGAGTGAAGCGTGATCAGTCGGCGGGTCGACCAACTTGTTCGACGCGTGTCGATCTCTCGACGTTCGCGATCGATCGTCGCGGTTCTTGTTTCACGAGGACAGATCGTGCTCGAGGAGAAGGGACCTCCGTACGTAGGAACGAACCGGACGAAAATAGAAAAGGTGGACACCGACGCGTGATAATCTTTAAATAGTTGGACAAAGTTGTGCGGTTATTAATCGACGAGTGACGAAAACAAGTGTGTCACCTCTCGTGTTACCTCTCGTGAACGTGCTCCAGCAAACAATGGTTGTGTAGTAGAACTCTGTACGAACTTGTTGATATAAACGAAGTTCGTACAATAGAAGCCTATTGAGATTCTCTCCTAGAGATTTTTCATTTGTACACGAGGTCTGCAGGTTCAGATACAAGGATACAAAATAAACGGAATTCCCGTTTCACGTTTCACGCAAGTGTTTTTAACGGATAGTCATCTTTATCAAATGTACGCGAAATTCTGCGGAATCATTCGTTTTGACGTACAATACAATGAGCCGTTTATTTTGAAAGTGGCTTAAGTCCATTTATATCCATCAAAAACGTTAGTTGTTTATCATAAACGTTAAAACGTTTATCATACTAATTGATAAATTATACATTCTTAAAAACACAAGAGCATTATACTACCATTATCAGTCACAAGCGGTGTTACCTCTCGTTTGGAAAACTTACCAAAACGCAAATCGTTAAGTATCTTGATTTAAAGATAAATGGACTTGTGTCACTTCCAAAATAAACGGCTCAAATGTTTCTTTTCTATGTCAGCTGTAAACAATTCATTTTCACGCAACTGACGCAGAATCGAAACGAATGGACCGGTCAATTGCGAAATGATCGATAGATCGTGTGTCAATAAATGCGTACGCAGTTCCGTTTACACTGACAGTTTATCTATCAGTTACGTAGATAGTAGTAACTCCGTGAAAGATAGATTCCTAAATGATAAACGACAGTAAAAAAGCAATGCGAATTCCACGACCTCATTCCGTGACCCCCTTTGTTCAATTTTTCAATGTTTATTATCTGGCATTGTCAACATAAACTGTAGATTATAAACTCATTAATGTAGACAAGTGTAATTTATCACTTCTTGATTATTCGTTGTTCTGCAACTTTACGTTGAACTTTCGATACTAACTTAAATATTAATTACACACAATATACACACTGTCATTTACTCATGTTGAACAAAATGATTGTTACTACATTAATACAATTGTCTCGCGTGATTTTATTGTTTAACACCTTAAAATTCACTTCTGTAGTGAATTATATTTGTTGCTTTGTATAAATGTTATATTATGTGGCTAAAGTTTATATACATACAAAATCTTTTTTTCAAAAAATAATAAATTTGTAAAGTAATTAAAATAATAAAATAAAGGGAGAATTGATACAATTTCCTAAAATTCAGTGAGCCCTTGAAAGATTAATTTTATATAATTATATTTTATATAATTATTTTTATATAATTAATTTTATATATTATAGATTAAATTTATATTTATATAGTTTACAGCAATACACGCGTAGCGTCATGCGTATATGTATATGTATAACATTAGTTTTCAGAAAGGAATGATAATTTGGTTAAAGATTAATGGAATGAAACTTTATACTTGTGCAAGACAATTATCCAAAACACGCTAACAAAAGGAAAGGAATTCTCGGTTTACACGATAAATGTGAAAATTTTATTTTCTCAATATATATAACTTGCTTCCTGTTTCTTTCTTCATTTCTAATGTAAATCATAACCATATCTTAATTTTATTAAATGTTTTATTAAATGATTTATAGACATCAGTATACACGAATGTCATACGTAAAGCGATTCTAATAAACTGTAGTTCTGTATCAAAATTTATTTCTCCTTCTTTATGTAACTAAGTACACGACTATAATATATACCGTATAATTTGTTTACAGATAAAAGACAAGCTGGCAATGAAAATTAGACATGGATCATCGAATATGATAAATATCAGTACAATGTCTATACCTCGAAACCAAAATACCATGCCGCATTCAACCACTTCTCATTCGTCGAACGACATCGAAGATGTGATCGAGAAAATCGACAACCTTCGACTTGCGCGTAATCAGTCGAATGAAATACACGATCTCGACGTGCATCGGACAAAACTTAAAGAACGTGGTGTCACCGGCTGTCAAACGTCAAAGAGCACCAACACTTACGATCGTGAGCACAAGCATAATAAGGAAAATAATCGAGATGATCTCATTGAACGAGGGCCGATTAAATCGCAATTTTGTCCATTGTCACGCAGTCAACCTTACTGCACGAGAGCGGAGCAACTACGGTTTTTCGAAAAAGCAGACGAAACATGTTCAATCGACTGCGATAAAACCGCAGAACAAATTCTACGTGACAAAGAATGTAGCGAAAAATTGAACGCTTGTCTCGATCAGTTGCAAAATCTGGAGAGAACGAATTACAATTACAGCGATAACAATCGAGATCAAAGTGTGCCGCAAGTCTGCGATTTAAGCAAGGATGTACGTACGTTTGTTTCTTCGTTTCTCGAGCACGAATTGAATAGAAGTTTCTATCGATATTGAAAAAATATTTTAATTTCAGCTTTCTTCGACACCATCCGACACGGTCGTCGATGACATTTTAAGCGACGAGTTTTTATTATTGGAAAACGTGATATGCGGAGCTTTTCAAGCGGCCCAACCGGTGACGAGGGAAAACTTTGATTTCCCTTTGATCGTTTCCAATTCCGAGAGCCATGAATCGAGTCGTGCTCACTCGCCGGTTTTTCCTAATTCTACACAGTCTCCGGGAAGAACGCAACAAAATTCAAATCACAGCCCAGCCAGCTCTCCTCAAGTAATCAATATACATATAAAGCTAGGTATCCATTTATTACATATTCACGTCTCGTATCATTGCTGTGCATTATTTAGATAAAACAACATAGTACAATGATTTGTGATTTTTGCCTATATTATCATTATATCTGTATTAAAACAAAGCATACGATTTATCCATACGCGAGAAAAAGGATTTTATTCTCTCCTGTAACTTTGCAATAAACAATGGAATGATAAAATACTCTTCGGCTCAATTGACTATTATTACTATCATATACAGGCTTAGGCCAATAATATAAAATCCATTACGACATTAGACGCAAGACATAAGCAATAAATATAAAAGTATAAAAAAAATATAACTCAGTTACAGTAAATTTTTACAGTAGGTAAATTAACATAATTGGGAAGTTTATTCTTAACCCTTAAAACATATCGTAAGATTGCAAATGACTATAAAAATTACAAAAATTTAAGATATTTAAAGTATTTTTTTAAAAATAATAACAGTGATGACATGATATGTGGATGTGTAATAAATGAAAACCCAACTTATAAGTTTCTCACGCGAAATTGGCGTTGCGACATATAATTGATTCGTTGTAAATTCTCAGATCACCGTCGCATCGACGTACAGGCCGACGCAAATTTTCTCCTATTCTTCCAGTTCGCCTTCCTCTTCGAGTCAATCGTACAGTGACACACTGAGCCCGAACAGTTCTTTCTCGCATCGAACAACAGCCAGTTCTCGAATCGATGAACAAGATTTCGAAAATTTTCAATCGTGGAGAAACGATCATAATACTGTTTCCAATACTGTACTAGATGATATCGGCAACAACGATTTATGGTCGAACGTGATCGATGAACTAGTGAACAATTTGAATAAAGAGAAAGACAAAGAGGAGGGAACGTATTCGCAGGATATCTCGAGAGCAGAAAATGCAACGAATATGATTACTTTCGAAACCACCAACTTGCAGCAAGTTCGATATCGCGATAGTTTCCCCGACAACAATACCATAGTTATAGAATCTTTGCCTTGGTCTAATGTATCGTATTCTACAGTGTCGCGAACTAATATTCCTCAGAAAGGTATCCAGAAGATCGATGCAAATCCAACAGAAACTAACTCTGTAAACGGTCTTTTACTTTCGAGCTATCCATCAAAGAATGACAAATGTCACGATATTGTATCTGAACGTTCGACAGAAACTACTGTTACGAACGATAATATTCATCATGAGTGTGATTTCTCCTTATTGTTTCATTCTCCGCCAACTGTGGATATAATCTCTAGCAGTTTTAACTTTGACGATTATAAAAGAAAAAATTTCTCGATGAGTCCCAAGGATGACTTTCAAATACCAAAAACAGTTAGTTCGTTTAACGCTTGCTCTCAGCAACATTGGTGAGTCTCATTAAAGATTTATTTGAGCCGTTCACGGGCTAAAGTGATCAACTCTATTTTTTTTATTATTCTAAATCTTTGGATCAAAATACTCAACTTTTAATACTTAAAATATATTTTCTTAATAATTAATCTTCACACCACTTGTTGACCGTGAAATAATGAATAATTTATTTTAGAAGCCAATGCGATTATAAATAAAAGATATGAAAGATAATAGATGCCTATAGTATTACATTCAATGTTTGTATTTGAAATTATATTTATACAATGTTTATTTGAGTTTAAATTTCAAAAAAGGAATTTTAAAAAAGAATGTATTAGATGTAGAGATTAATTTGGTGCCTTTGCATTGAAAGTCGAAAATTCGAAAAACTTGAACAATTATTAAATGAAAACTCTCTTTAAATACAAGAAGTACTTCTTCTACAAGACCAAATAACCCGAAAAAAAATTAATAAATAAATAGCAAATGGAATTGATTTCTACATTTAATTTAATTGTTTTATCAATTTCTCTCCTTTTTGTCTTACAGAGTTAATAATGCAACAACAGATTATTATTAATTTTCTTCTTAAGTGATTTTAGTAATTCTGATCGGAGTACTATACCACCTTGGCCATCGTTAAGTCTACCATCAGTAAAGGCAAGCGAGAAATTGAAAGAAAAATTGAATCCAAAAGAAGTGAAGAAAGCTATGATTAGTCTGCTTAAACGACCAGTAGAAGAATTGGTCAAGCAAGACAAGGATGGAGACACGTAAGAAATCTTCTTTCACGAATCAATCTATCTTGCACCGTTTAATCATTAGTTTAATCATTAATCATTTTTTTTCTCAACAGAAAATTGATGTGTCTCGTTGGCAATCCGAACGAACTTATTAAAAAAATGGCCTACTTGGTGCCACTCGTAGAACGTATGAGCACGATCACGGGAGCTCTAACGATTACGAATGATCGTGGCTTTGACGCGCTTTACCTAACTGCTTTGAATTGTCCAGAATTTCCATTTGTCGCAGGGTATTTAGCTGCGGCTATGATACAGAAAGGAATCGACATTAGTCAACGATTATATCATACGCGGGTATGCCTTTCTCTTCATTTCTGAAATATTTTATTAATTTCCTCTATGGTTTCTTCATTTGTTAAAATTATTATTAAATCGTTTTCAAATCAGGGTGATACGCTGATACATTCGATCGCAGCACAGGGAGATTCTCACAAAGAAATTTTAAGTGAACTGCTGGCTTTGAGAACTATTCAAGAAAATCGGTTGTTTGATCTATCGAAACGTAACTACGATGGTTAGCATAGATTATTTCTTATTAGATAGGCCAAACTCAAAAAGATACAATAATACATGCAAAAAGAAAAAATGAAAGAATTGTTATAGATTATAATGTAAATTGTACGAATAAGAAGGAAACAGAAATATCATTAATATGTGTAAAATATTAAAAGTTCATTTATTTTGGATGTACTTATCGTATGTCAATTGTACAATTTGGATTATATTCTTGTGCTACATTAAACTAGATTATATCCTTGTGTAGATTTCTATTTAAAATGTAAGAAAAGAAACACTTAAATGTGTTATTTTCTATTTAAACGTAAAAGAATCTTATGTTTACACATAGGTAGAACAGCGCTTCACATAGCGATCGAATCACACCTACCATTTACGAAAGGAACCACATCATTGGAAACGGTAAAACTGCTATTGAAATACGGAGCAGATCCTACAATCAAAGAAACGAAATGTGGGAACAATGCACTACACATGGCGGTTTCCTTGGACTGTGATCCTATTCTCGTAAAGGTATCCTTTTTATTCATTGGCAACTGTTCCTCCTTCTCATCGTCTTTAATTATGTCGATTTATATATGTAAATACGTATAAATACGCGTCAATAGCTACTACTGGATACTTGGACTTCCGATTTGGTGAACGCCGTCAATTACAATCACGATACAGCGTTGCACGTGGCAACAGCTAAGTGGACCAACATCACTTTGAAAAGGCAGGAAGAAGTATGCTGGCTGTTGGTTCAAGCCGGGGGTCATACGGATTTACTAAACCAACAAGGAAAAACACCGTTAGCCCTTGCTTCCGTGGACAGAAAGGAAACGATCAGAGAGATTTTGCATAAGAGATCATAAGGACAAAGACAGCATCGTGACAGGATCCAGTGAATGAACACCAATCCCCTTTCATAAGGTCCAGACTTGTTTAATTTTTACAGACTTTTCATTTGCATTCTTTAATGGCATGATTGTCTTTTCAATAGTATCGTCATTACGAACTTGGTAACTTTGAATTTCTAAGATCAGAATTAAGATAAAAAGATCAGAACGATTGTTCGTTCATTAATATTCATTATTATCTCGCACCTAATGTGTGAACACTTGATAAATTCTCGGTAAAATCGAGATGATATTATCGAAACGATAAATTCGAATGAACACAATCGATAAATTCTCGGTAAAACCTGTTATCCCTATAGTATTTCTCGTTGAAGAGACTTAATTATAAAAACAAATTTATCACAAGACTATTAAACGCAACTCAAAATACAAATTATAGATGTCAAGAAACAAAATTTACTTTGCGGAACGTTATGAATAAAAGGACTGTACAAATGATAGGAAAGAAAAAGATTTTTGTGAGAAATCTGAGGATTTTTACAAAAACTATCATGTAATTTTAATGTGAAGACAGTGTCTTCAACTTTTTACTCTACCTGAATATTACTTTATATATTTCGTTCATTACCATATATATAGATAGTAAGTTTTATCAAATACGTATAATTTCGTTATCATCTTAAATGTCACTTTACATCAGTAGGTGATCAATAAGTGATTCCTATTCACATTCAAAGATTATTTCTCTATATATTTGTTTATAACAATCTTATTGAATTAATTTTATTATCTTAAATTAACCTTTTAATACATTACAACAGTCATTCTAGTTCGAAGAGATATAAATTTATAATTCAAGGATAGATAAACTAAATTTGAAATTGTATTGGAATTGTAAAAATATTCGGATAATAAACAAGTTAATTAATTTTATATTAAAAATATATATATGTGTGTAAAATGTGTAATATATCTAAAATATATAGAATTAATATAAACTCGATATAATTTGCTCATCATCTGAATTTTTATTTTAAATTTTAGCATTATTTAATTTACTGCTTTTTATGCAAAAACCTACGTAAAATAAGTAAAATTTTTTATATTGAACAATTAATTCAATAAGATTATTATAAACAAATATATGGAACAACAATTTCTCCAATAACATGATATTTGAATATTAATAAGAGTCACTGTACATATTTAGGTACCTGTCGTTTATTATTAATTGAGCTTCTTGATTGATGAATGATGTTAGTTCAAAATTATGAAAAATGAGTCCATTACAGAAATAATAAGTATTAAGAATTATAGAAACAATATAATATAATAATATATAAGAATAATACTTCTTTAATTTATCGATTTAATTTATGTATATTTTCTTTTATGTCAATAGAAAATAAGAATCAATTTTATATCGTAAATAAATAATTGATTATTTGTTACATTACCATCAATGTATTATTGAAAAAAAGTATCATAATTATTATTCTTTCACTTTATCTCCTTACAGTAAAGCTATGTTTTTCTAATTTGTTGTAAAATATTACAATCCAAGTCCAATTTTTACAATATTAAAAACGGATATTTAATTCGCTTGTCAACTAAGGAGCTCAGTTATTAATAAACTAGTTCTTTGTAAAATCTCCCAAGATAAGAAAAAAATCAAAAGAAATTAGTTTGTATGAATTAAATTTATATGTGTGTCTACGGTACAAATGTACAATTAAGATGTAATTGTTGCTTTTTTCATTGAAAATTTCACAATCATGCAAATGATACAAATTATATATAATTGGGCAAATTTATTATAAAAATAGCGTAATGGAAATATCAAAAATATAATATTTCTAATACAGAGATAGTGAATACGTTGAAATTTGACGAAACTGCCGAGGGCAGTTCACTTTCATTGTATCCTTTTCCGGTACAAAATTGAACAATCGAGCACCATGTATTTCGAACAAATTGATTCACGCGTGTAACCCTATCGTAAGTTTACTGGATGGAACACGTTACCACCGAATCACCCGCATGTCATTCAATATGAAAGCGGCATGAAACAAGTGTCCATCTTAATCCTGACGATCAAGCTTTCGCGAGTGTTTATTCGGTGCTCAACCTCTGTAACGACATTGTGTCACTTTTCCCTTCGTTTCTATCATGTAGATAAGTTCACTATCGTTAAGTTCTTTTATCGTCGTTTTCATTTTGTTGCTAAACTCGTGAAGTTTGAGAAAATTAAAAAGGATTTCCGTCGCAGTGAACGATTTATAAAAAGAGAGGGCTGGAGACAAAAAAGATTTAAGCGACGTTATAAAATCTAGTCTGAGAACGAGATTTACGGAAACAAATCCCAACGAAATAGGAGGAAATGAAGACAATATCGACAGTGATGTGTAGTTGCGCGCTATTGTTGGCAACAGCTGCGAGTAATATTAGCGAACAATGCAAGATTCACGAATTGACAACAGTCGAGTGCCATTGCATAGGAAGTGAGGTAAATATTTCATCTAGAACAGCGTTTTTTGATCTGCGAACCGCGAACTCTTAGAGGACCGCGACACGTGCAAGCGAATGATTGAGAGAAAGCAGATTTGAGAACATTTTGTTCAGAATAAAGTAAGAAGTAATGAATTTCAACAAATAGTTATTTCAAATAATATCTAGCTAAATAAGATAATACATTATTCAATTAATGGATAATATATTCGGCGCAACAAAAAATTATTTAAGGAAAGTCTCTGATAATCGAAAGATTGAGATACATTGATCTAGAAGTCTCTACCTTATGTGTGCGTAAGTACACGTGTAGTAAACGAATCCAGAACTCAATCAAGTGTATTTGTACTTCGTTACTTACTATATTTATTTTAAAACTGAAAATATTAAACGATACACTTTATACAAGAAAGAATTTGTAATGTATTAACAATTGTATTATAAAATGCATATCTTCAGTTTTAAACGATGTCAGTAAATGCTAATCTTGTTTATATGCAGTGCCCTATCAAAATAAAATGATAATTTTATTAAATTATCATTAAGTTATCAAAAAACAAGAAATCTTTCTTATACATTTAGTTTTTAATGCTCAAATTTTCCCTGAATTTTCTGAATTCTATTAGATATGAAATCTATTCAATTTTAAAGGATGTTAAATTTCAAGTAATATTAATCACTGGATCTGATAACAAGTTTTATCTTTTCGCGATCAATAATTTTTTTAAATAGTAACATTCTGTGTTTCTAGTTTTTATGCTTCTTTATATTAGCTTTATATTGAATTCTATAGAACAGTAAATTTATTTTTATTCTGATGTGACATTGTATAATTGCGAAATATGATACTGTTGAAGTAACTTCTGGAAATTGCTCGCGAAGGATTAATTACGCGTACATTTGAATGTCCATGAAATAGGGACCTCTGGTTCGAACAAATCACGAGTAAATAATTCACGAAGCATCACCCTGTAAATTTTCATTCGTTTCCAGGAATTTTTCCTGCCGGAAGGCTACAACTATGAAAACGTGACGAGTATACAGATCGCATCCTGCAACATCGCGAATCTTCATTTCTCCAGCTTGACGGAGGCGAGCCAAATTGCAGAAATAATCGTGCAAAATATCAGCGACCGTTTGATCTTCGAACTGTTTCTAACATCGAAAAAATTGAAACAACTCAAACTATCGAGAATCGGACGGATACCTTTAATTAGCCGCGACACGTTCGTCAGATTGAACAGCATCGAAACGATTCGAATCGAAGACACGCGAATCGATCATTTCGCAGAACGATTCACCGACATAGCAATTACCAATTTTTCAATGATCAACGTTACTATCGAACGTATCGATCAGTTGAGCTTCTCAGCAAAGGGTGACTCTCTGTACATCAAGAACAGTGAATTTCAAAATGTCACTGGCTCGTTGAATTTCGCTTACTTCTCCAGCGTGGAGATTCTTCATTCCAAGTTCCAATTAGAAAAGCCGGGTTACATATTGATCGAAGGTGATGTTGTCTATATCGAGAATTGCGTTTTCTCCAACTCGAGCGCAAACGTGGTTGCAGCGGAGAGCATCTGGATAAATGGTACTTGCGCAGATGGGAAGAGCTCTATGAGACTCTCGTCAAACAATATTAAAAGTGTGAACAATCGATTGCCGACCGAGATCATTTACACGAAGAATAAAGATGAATCGGAACGTTTTTTCAATCGGAATAACACAGTGTGTATCGCCGGAAATTGCAAATGTCCGAAAAGCAGCGGTCAAAGTGCGCATTTAATGAATTTCTTTCTTGCACACGCTTTACAATTTTTCGTACCAGTTGTTCTGTCATCGATACTGTTTTAATTTCGTATTTAGTTTCGAAATAAGAATTCCCCTGTTCTTTTCTTTTCTTTTTCATTGGAATCTTGTAGGAAATTCCATCGTTTTTTTTTTTTCACATGACGTGTGTTTACGCGCATCAACATGATTAATATTATCAATTCCTAGTCCAGGAATTTTATTTAAATATATATTACACATTTCTAAAATAAATATAGATACATGTAAAACTTACAAGATATTTTATTAAGATTTTATAAAATATTTAGGAATTTAGAATTATGATAAATTAGAAATTGTATGAATTGAATGATTCATAATTTAATATAATCATTTAACATAACATAATAATACCAATTAATAAGAATACTGTAAAATTTGCGACAATAGTAATATAAATTGATTAATTAAGATATACCATAAATGGGAATAGAGAATTATTATATCATAAACTGGATTCAATGTAACTATAAAATCTCCCTCTAATTCTAAACTTTATATTGCGTACAAAAAGAATTATAAGTTACATGCATCGATTTGATTTCGTGCAATAGTAGCTCGTTTAAATTAACTGTTAGTAAATCATTTATTAAATAAAAAATCATATCTAAAAGTGCACACTTTTCTTATCTATGTTTATAATGTTAATTTTCGAATATACATAAATTACAAGAACCTAAATATTATTTGAACGCGCGCGCAGATGTTTCGCTCTATTGCGTAAAATTTATAAATTTTTATTCGTGCATTTCGTGAGATGAATGCTGTATAGAAGAAAAGCTGAAGGTCTAATTCGGAAAATGCAAATACAAAAGTTTACAAATTAATCTTCTTAGATATTTTTGCAAATAAAAATTTAATCAATTTATAGCCACTAAAATGCTAGCGCTACGTAGCGGTGAAACGGTGGAACTAATTTCTATTACTGTCTTTGTTGCACACTATTGCTTTTCTTGTTTACCATGACACATATATTTCTCCTTGTCGTACTATTATTTCTCTCCTTGTCTGCAATGGTGCTGCCATCTATCAGAGCAAAAAAAAATTTAATAAAATATAGTCGATAAGTCAATAACTAGATTCCTTCCTTGTAATTCTGGTCATGTATCTTGTTTGTGGTTCTGGTATATTCCAACGTGATTCCAATAATCAATGTTCCAACACAGACGAGGTATATGCAATATATAGAACAAAGCCAATAATAGTTTTTAGTTCGACTTTTTCATTGCTACGTGGCGCTAGTATTTTAGTGACTAGAGTTTATTAAATTTCACTCCAATAGATGACAGCACTTTTGCAAACAAGGAAAGAAACAGTGATACAACAAAGACAGATACATGACCCATGATAGACAAGGAAAGCAATAGTAGTGCGATAAAGTCAGATATATGTCGCATGGTAGACAAGAAAAGCAGTAGTGCGCAACAAGGACAGTAACAGCCATTAGTTCCACCATTTTACCGCTATGTGGGGTTAGTATTTCGGTGTCTATGGATCAATCTTCATTTGCAAAAAAAACTCATTAAAAGGATTAATTAGTGATCTTTTGTAGTTGCAGCGATTTGATTGACTTTTCAACTTCTACTTTTACGCTGTTTGAACTTCGAAATGGATATATAAAAGTCTGTTTTGCACAGTGTCTATATGTATAGTAACTAATAAAACTAAGTTGCTATTAGGGATAGAATTGTACAAAGTTTCGTAATAGAAAATACAAAAAGTTGCATGATTACAATTAATTTAATTGTGCTGTGCATAGATTTGTCAAAAATAGATATTTTAAAGTTACATCAACAAGTTGGAATTAATAATTTAATAAAATTAGGCTGAATTGGAGTTTTGTAAGAAGTTGAATAATGCTTGTATACAATGATTGCTGAAAATTTAAAGAAAATTAAAAGACAAGTATCCTGAGTCTCGTTTGTAACAGGAATTAAAGGTCATTAGAACTATTAATCAGTAGCTTCTCATTGAATATAAATAGCAGAAATTATTTAGAAATATGCAACACATTTTCAAACAATAAACATACCTATTAATAAAGGTTATGTGATATTTTATCATAGTATTAATATTATCATAGAAATTTAGAATTATGGCAAATTAGAGTTTATGTGAATGATTTATAATTAATATGAATTATTGCTGAATGAATATTAGTTATATAAGTTGTATGTAAGATTTATTATGAAGGTTCATTAAAATATTAAAATATTGACAATGTTAGAAACAGTACTCATTATCTTTTATATGTCTATTTTAAAGATCAAATGATATAAAAGGAAGGAATTGGAAAACAACTACAAAAAATCACAAATCAATTCTGTTAATTAGATCTTTTTGTAAATGGAAGTTAGACTGATTCTTTCTGACACTTGTGATTTATGTTCAGTCTATGCTTTTTTATTTATTACAAACTATACTAATATAACTATTAATGTAACTATTAATCATATAATCTAACTATTAATGTAACTATTAATCATATAATTTTCTTTCTTATACATATATATTATATATGTTTTAACATGATTGAATCGTTTATGAGATTTGGTTATATTAAATGATAACAATTTATTCAGTTGGTTTATAATTGTTGCTATTTATATGCTAACTTCGATATCTATAATTAATGATTTATAGAAAGGGTGTATGAATTACAACAAACTTTTGTATATACATGAAAAATGTTTATTAGTATCATAATTCCTAAATATTTAATTAGTCATTTGCTATAAATGAATATATCTTTTGTTTATGCTCTGGGAAATATCTTTAGAAGCTTCTGATATATATACATATATATATAAAGTTAAGAATATTATGTACCATATTATATATATAACATAGTATATAATATTCTTAACTTTATTAAAACATATGTTACAAAACAAAACAATTTTTGTTTTCTTGAGAAATTAGTCAAATCCTGTTCGTACACGCTTGTGTCTCCATCTTACTAAATTAGTACGCAACGCGAACCTGTTGCACAACGGTCATTCTATTGTCGAAAATCGTGGTATTAAAATGTATCACTCTGCGTAACGTTTGTTAATTGTCATTCACGTTTGTTTATCAATCATTCATCGTTCATAGCCGCGCTAGTGTAATTAACTTCTTGTAATTAACATACATTTTTATTAATAATAATTTATTGAATATTATTACGATATACAACCAAATTATTTTGTTTCTTTAATCCATTAGTTTTTGGTTATGTTGCTCGTTTCAAAACGACATTTAACCTTAATCATTGTTATATTTGTTTGAAAATTTTGGTTTTCTTTTGTACAGATTGTTGGTTTATTACGAAGAGAACTGCGAAGCATTAGAGAGGAATTTGAAAGGGACGTCACTATGATTAATTAATAATAAAATCCATTTTTAATGAAGGCAGAGGTATTTATATGTTTGGTTTCTCTTTCTATTGAATAATTGGTAACATTTATTTAATATTCAATCCATATATGTACATTTTTAACAAATATTCCTTGGGAAGAGTTGCTATCACAGATAAATTTGAATATAATGTGTTTTGCGCATCTTATCTTATGTATATTGCGCAGCTTCATTCAACTTGAGAAGAAAACGCGCCATATTTTATTAGTACAAAATGTATTTGAAATTCTAAAAACGGACTTTTTTAAAATTGATATAATTTCTGATATAATATTTCTTTATCTGTCATAAATGAATAGTGATTAATTAATAATTTTGAGAAAATTATTCGTGATTTATTTTCTTAAACAAGTACTCGGCAGGAGGAAAAAGAAAAATATGAAAAGAAAATATTTTACTTCTTTTCTTTATTTCTTACATATATAACGAAATTTCCCTTTCAAGAAATTTTTATAACTACATACAATAAATGTTCAATCAAATCAGTGTTTGCTTCGAGTTAATTATTTATTTTTTAGAGTTCTTAGTAATAGTAAATCTTTTTAAATTTAATTGTAACAGTCATATGCGAACTTAGAATTACCATGTTCGTCGATTCTTACTTAGATGTGTTAATAATTTTTTATTTTTCTCTTTTTTACATATCTCTTTTCTTTTTTAATGTGTTCAACTTTTATAGATAAAGCTAGTAAATTTTTGCAGAAAAACTTGTGAAACTTGAGCAATCATATTATCAGATGTACGCTTATTAATTACATCATTATATGATAATATTGTTACGAATTATATAATTGCTAGTTAAAACATTTATTAATTTATTATTATAGGAAATTTTGTTATCATTCGACTACGGATCTTTAAAAATTGAGTTTTCATAAAAAAATTTTTTACATAAATAGTATAGAAACTCTACTATATTTTATATATTTATATGTTTTTTCATACTACGTATATTTTGTGGAATTTTGTACTTTCAAATTTTCCATAAATGCATAAAAATCCGTTTAATTATTATTGTCTGTAACTTACTCCGAGATAAATCGGTAGCGTAAAAAGTGATAAAAGAATTACAAGGTATTTAAATCGCAAAGTAGAAAAATGCATTGTGTGTTGAGTCTGGGTAGCATTTCGTATATTTCTCGAATCAATGTGATTCTATTTGTTTTCTTATCGTTAGATCTCGATAAGAGTGTTACAATGGATGTACAGCATTGCATTCTCGACTCTCGAAAATGCAAAACGACGCTAACTGTAGATTAGAATTTTCACGAAGCTTATGTCACTTTGCCATGTGTAACTAGTTTCGTGCGAAGTTCGAATTTTGTATAAAATTTTGTATATTTCATCAAAGACATTAGATGTAGAAATTAATACGGTGCTTGTCATTTATTTTTTGCTTTGAAATCATTCTAATAGAAAATTGCTTTTTTAGATCATTCATTATTCTTTTCACATTTGAGAATTTCAATAACTCATTTTTTTCGAATTTGCAGTTTAAAAATTTTTATGTATTTTAAAATTCAATGCAAAGGTACCAAATTAATTTCTATGTCTAATAAACATATGTTTTATCAATGTATCATTTCCAGTTGCTTCTTGCAACTCCTTCGTTTCGACAAAAGAGCGAGCATTTACTTAAAAAAAAAAAAAAAAAAAAAAAAAAAATCGAAAGATTCACGCTTTGCTCAAAGTACGGATAGTTTTGACGGGTCAGTAACTCCAAAAATATTTATGTCGTCCTCAACTATTCTTACTCCCGCGACATGGATATTTTCGGCTAATGTTGGGTAACCCCAGTACCCCACTGTTTTCTCCCTTTTTTTCTCTTAATTACAGAGATTCATTGTTGCAAAGCCACGTTGAAGTTCAAAATTTATTATCAGCCCTTGTAACATTATATTTTATCATCTTTTTGAAGGTGTTTGATAATAACGGGAGCCAGTTTTACAATCATTCTTTATTGTGGATTGAATGGATCATATGTATGCAATGAGAATTAGTCTGAATATCTATTTTTGTTTTTGGAGATGTAACAAAACCTTGTTAACGCCAGTATAATAGGACTCTTAATATGGCGGTAATTCTCACATAAAAGTATAATATGAACACAGGTCTTCCCTTGTCTTTAATACGATGGATTCTATGAAATTAAAATTGAAATATTTCTCAAACTAAAAATAAAACTTTTTTACAGGAAATGTCAAGCTGCATCGATTGATCCCATTTCATTTGCAATTCCTTTCAATTCATTTAAATCTTTTAATATCGAGACTATAAAAATAGAAATTTCAAGAAAATTCGCTTAATATTTTATAATTACTAATACTTCTACTATTATATTTTATGATATTATAGAATTTCAAGAAATTAAAGTATTTATATAGTACAACAATAGTATAGATGTATGATGAATTATCGCTCTCTATACTAACAACAAATAACTTTGGTTAACAAAGTGTTTCCAACGCAAATATTCAAATATTGCTCATTCTCATTGGGCCACCGTACGTGCTTAAAAATCGAATACCAAAAGTCGAAATTTTCGACGAGAAAGCATGGTAACAGATGGCGCGTGATTTTTTTGAGTTTGGTATTAGAAGGAAATGGCAGGAGAGAAGAGAAAGATCGTAACGATTTTTATTTGAAGAAAATGGTGTGCCGGCGCGGTGATGTGTGGTCTTTAAAGTTTCCGTTCATGAGAAAACAAGGGGGAATGCCAAAGAAGGAGAGGACAGATGTGTGTGGATGCGTGTCCCGGGGGACACACTTTACAGGATGTTTTGAATACGTGCCGATATCTCGACAGAGGGAACACGTTGATAGGCTTTATATTTATTATAAGGCTTCCAATTTATCTGGTTAAAAGTAGTCCCTGGTTTCCGGAGCTAGATCTTTTGGTCGTGCCGACTGCAGCTTTTCAAAGACGCGTTCATAAATCGCGGTAAGACTCGAGCTGTCTCCGTGGGCGAAGAACCATATCGTTCTAAAAGAAAGAAAGCGAGAAAAAGCCAAGAGTCTATATAGAGTTTCGACTGTCTCTACGTTTACTGCCTGTGTTCCGAGGTTCGAATAAAATCGCGAGCGCTAGCAACATTTATCTTCCCTCGCACTACCGTCCATAAGTGTTTGGACAGTTGGTTGCAGTTCGATTAGAAAGTTAACATTTTTCCAACTTTTATAATAGGAGAATGTTATATTAATATTTCACTTCTTGCAATGACTTGTTAAATTGAAACTAAAACAAGAAGTATACCTGCATCGTACAACATCCTCCTATGTTTATCTGTAATGAGTGAAATTTGTAGAAACTTTTAAAATCGTCTCAATCGCTCTAAAATCCCAATATGGAACAGATACACTTCAAGTTACTTGAATGTTTCTGCAAAATAAATTTTCATTCATCTTCAATTGTTCCTTGTCTATTCCTACCAATCAATATTCTATTGATTTTGTCAGTAGTTTAGTAGGTATTTTGGGATCTATAATATAACATATCTGCATTCCTACTATAATTAGCACTTAGCATTTATTGTTTTTGGTTGTCTGAGATAAGATCAAACGATCAGATTAAGGAGTCTATTTGAAGTGTATTTTATTTGTTTGGACATGTCCAAGTACTTATGGACAGTAGTGTAAATGAATACCTGCACTATCTCCTATAAGTATTTGAACAGCAAATACATAAAATGATCATTGATAGAAAAATCTAATGATCGTCGAATACATTGAATCATTTGAACTTAACATAAAAATGTTAATTTGTGGATGAAGCGAAAGATGAAGTAGAAATTCCGTAAAGTGCAATAATAGAAAAAAGTTACATCTCTCTTACGTGAACTGTTCTCTAAGTTTCTGCGTGAAACAGAGTGAAGGTTAAGCTTTCGAAATGCGTTGTTAAACCAAATAGGTGAAAAATATGACGTACTTCACCTTTGCATTAAACGGTTCAATTGAATCGATGAAGGTGTGCACGAGACAAAGGGGAAAATATAATAAATAAAACAGTAAAAGAGAGAAACAAGGACGCGTGTATCTTTGAAAGGCTTAACGTATTCCGATAGTATTTTATTATGCTTGCGCCGTTTATAAATTTGTATGTATCAATGTATTTATGTATGTATATGTATACGTGTATATGTATGTGCATGTGAGTACAGTAGCGAACAGAAGAAAGTTTAAAAGGCAAGTAACACGAGGCAGTTCAATGATTTTATAAAATGGAGTTATATTTAACAAAAGCAATTGAATAGATATAATATATCTGCACGTCTCATTTAGTACAAAAGTTGCTAATTCTTATACACATACCAATGTCATACAGGGAAAACAAAAGTATCGCCCTTAAACTCTTTTTGTCCGTCGCTATATGTGCATGCACGTATCTACACACGTGAAATTTATATACAAAGAGATAATTAATAGAACGCAAAATTATCTCGAATGAAGCGACATTGCAGAGGGAAGGAAGTGTGCGTTTACGCTGATGCATTTTAGGAACTTGACATGTCCACCCGATGATGTGCCTCAACGGTGGTTCCAGGAACAGAGTGAATTGAGAAAGATCGTACATTTCTTTTCTTGGATCGATGTGTCACTGTTGCGAAGAATATCGGAGCGTGTCGGTGGTACCGCGAGTTGGTCCGTTGATGCTCTGGACGATCATGTTGAGCCGATCCAAGCTGCTTCCGCTGAGCTGAGACGATTGCGGTTCCACCGTTCCCTCGAAACCTGTCGAAAGAGACAAATGAGCTGCCTATCACGCTGAACTTTGCACAGAGTCTAACTAATACATTCTTATCTTGCGTCTTGTATATTCTTCGCGAAACAGGAACCGAAGAGAACGCGAGGAAAGGGCATGCTTCGAAATCGATAGAACTCGAAGCTTCCGTTCGCGAGTTAATCGAGTAAACACGCTGTAAACATGGAACATAACAGCCGTGACGGCACACGTGACCTGATTACTACATGCTGAGGAAAACGTTCGGACTCTCCTATTGGAAAACGAGGTGCGATGCTTTCAATCAACGTTAATTGCATACGTGCGCGGACATTTTGCCGAGCTGGAAACCTCAGACATTTCGATTCGCCTCGGATTCGTATCTGCTATGTATGTATATTGACGACAAATTCGAATCACTTGAAAATCTTGATAGAGTTGCGATAGGATTTGATAACGTGATTCCGTATTTTGAAAGCTATAGAGTACAAATATTATAAAGAAGAAAGTTTAGAAAGTTCGAATTATTAAATACTTGTCGTGCTAACAAACGCGCGCGAAGTTTCAAAGACTTTCGAGATGTTAACCGTCTCAAACTCTGGCGAAGTCTCAAGATTCAAGATTTTCGAGACTTCCAAGGTTTATTAAAACTTTCAAACTTCGAGTCACATTCAAAGTGATTCGAACTTATTATACATACACAATATCCAAAAATAATTGACGTTTAAGTCACTAACACTCAATTAGAATTCACTTTAAAACGGAAGCTTTGCACTATTCATTTGTTTCTGAAGTGTTTTTACATCACGTGGCATTTGGGAATATAAAGATACTTTTTTTTTCTCGAAAACGCTAAAACGCTTGTCATAGCATGTGAAAACATTGAAATTTTCATGGCTTTTTGATGACTGAATCTGTTATGGATTTGAAGATTGAAGTCTTCAAAAAATTTAATAAAATACGTGATTTCTCCTGACTGTTTTATTAAATAGAAATAAAGTACAAGTTCAATTGTACAATTATATATTAGTAAAAATTCGTTCGGACTTGTGTTGAATGAAACAGCCAAAAAAAGATCGTACATCAAATTTTAAAGATTCACCGTGTCTCAGATCCCATCTCTGGGGATATGTACTGGTGGTACACACTGACCAAAGAAGAAGAAGGAAAAAATCGCTTGTTCACATCGAGACGACTTAATTACACGATCTTCAACGATCTTCAAAGAGTACCGATTCGCTCTCGGTTCCCTCGATTCGTCCTTTAGCGTCGTGCCGAGCCGTGTTGGTTGTGTTTCTTCGACAGGGAAGAAGGGCACAAGGAACCTTTCACTCGGTCCCATTAGCAAGAAACACGACAACGACGTCGCGAAAGGCTGTCGCGAGCATTGAATTTCCCTCGGCAGAGACCCTCTTTGTTTTCAATCGCTTCGGATCGCATCGCGTACAGCCGCCCATACGTAGAATTAAATTCCTTTCCTCGAACTAACAGGGCAGGCTCGGCAATTGGAAAATCTCGAAAAAAATTGGAATTCTGCACAAACGTAGTTTGCAAAATACGATTTGTTTTTCCCGCCGATGAAAAAACTGCACGACTTGTACCCCAGTACGATTCGTCTCACTGAAAGGCCCAGAAGCAACTGTTCTGACTAGGAAATGAAGATGACTCTTTTGCCATAAAATTTTATTGACACGCAAACATTTGAATGGATACAAAACAAATTACAGGCGCGATCGCTCAGTACCAGACAACGCCACTCCTACTCGAGGTCTACCCCACGCCCCCTCACGAATCACGTGACCCAAATCAACCAATCGCTAATTTTCGTTGCATTAGCGTTGCATCTGAAGAGGCCAGATTTTCTGGGTCACCTCCGCTAAAATCACTTTCAGTGATAAAATGATTGAAAGAGTTCAGGTAAAAATCGAAATAGAAAAAGAAATCGACAAGGGAAAGAGAGCGACACGCTCGACTCGAGAGGGAAAACGAAGGAAAATCGTTGGTAAGCGATAACGGAAAAAGATGGAAATTTGGAAAAAAAAAATAAATAAATGACAGTGGCAAGGAAATTTTCGCGAGAGACGAGCGAATTCTGGATGTGGCAAAGTATGTATTTTAGACGCAGCTTCCGTCGCGTTTAAACGGCCATTCCGTTGGCAAAAGGATGATCCGGCGACGATGCGTCATACTAATGTACCGTGGCAATATATGGCGCTTTGAGTCAACTTGAATTCTCTCATCGTTCGACGATCCACCAAATCATTATACGGAAAATACACGTATAATACGTAAATATGGTCGTCGGCTTGGGTCAAATAAAAGAAAATGAATACGCACGTTCTCCGATAAGTTTTAATTGTGCCGTGTCGCATCGTACTGATTGCAACTAACGAGTAGAATGCGAATTTTTATGTATAAATTTGTGCCTCACTTTGAAGACGCAAAGATGCATATAAAATGCAGGAACGAACAACTTGAGAATATTATAACGAACTCAAAGAAATACACGATTTTGTAAGTGAAATTTATAAATTTAGACACGTGTGAAATCTATAAAATTTAAATTCATGATGTGTATATTGTTGTATTCTATAACAAATGAATGTTATAACGAACAAGGTTCTAGAACGAATAATTTCGTTATAAAATACTTCACTGTAATATCCAAAAACATATAACAGTAGAATGTTGCAATATTTAGAAGAAACGAATTTCTCTCCAAGTTTCATTTCTTTAGTTATATTTATAGAAATTTTAAAGCATAAAAATTCGTATTCTAGTAATGAGGAAAAAGTAGTAATAATAGTAATAATAATATGACTTTCTAAAGGAATTTTTTCAAGAAATACTCGAAATTCTGTAACGAAATCGTTCTGTATCACAGGCGAAAATTTAATCAACTCCACTTTTTGAATTTTTCTAAATCTTAATGCCAAAGCGTAGCTTTATGTTGAAAATATATTTCTTCAATAATCAGACTTAATACCGCTAAATGACAAGAGTTCTTTCAACCGTAGGATAACAAATAATTATTCCAAGAATATTCTGTTTCACGTATTTTATTATCTAAATATTTTACGTATATTTGAGCGTGATTTATGTTCGCGTTTAAATTTATAGTAACAAGAAGAACTTTAAAGTATACCATTTTATCAATTTCACCGCTCCTTTTTTCCCAAGTTGATCGATCTTGCCAAACGAGCGGCCCAAACGTGATTGCGTTACGTGGTGTAACGCAACGCTTGGAACATTGATCGAAATAATCCACGTTAGTGGATTACGGTTCGACAAACCGTTGGCATCGTCAAATCGCCCGTTCCCAAAGAAGACCTTGTTTTTCATCGTCGCAACAACGTCTATTCCTACCGCTCGCAAACTCTTTTTTTCTCCCCGATTCGTGGACGATTCCAACTTGGCGAACGCGTCGCGGTGTGATCGTGAATTATAGACTGTTGCATTTAACGAGAAACTCGTGCCATGAATTTCAACTGCCATCATTTCCCTCTCTCGCTCGCTCTCCTCCTCTCTCCCGTGTATCGCTGTTTTCCTTGTTACCTGCTCCTCCAACTTGGTGTCCAAACCGCTCAAAGTTATCGTTGCTCCGATAGCCGAGACAAGGTTGGAAAAAGAAAAACTGGACGAGCCGGGTTCGTCGAGATTACGGGTGGCCGTTTGTTCGCGCACGTTCGCTGATTTTACGCGCTCGTCCCCGCGGCGAACGAAACGCGTCGTTTTTCTTCCCACTGACTTGAAATATGTTTCACGGTCTGCCCAATAGCCAGATATTCATTAACGCTAATTAATCCCGAGTTATTTTAACGATCAGGAATAGCGGGATTAGCCGAGCGTTGGTTTTGGCTCGCGAAGGGACTCGGGATTCGGCTTAGTCGACGACGCTATCAAATTGGCGCGAGTGTGCTGCGTGCACGTGTATATAGCTACGTGTGGCACATCCCCGATGATTCTTCCCCGTTTTCGAAAGCGGCGTTCCGCGAGTAGGAGCTCCGTTTCCGTTCGATTTGCTCGTGCGAAAATTTCCGTAGCGCGAGAGATTTGCGCGAAAGCGGAGACGAGAGAGACGAGAGGTGATCTATTTCGAGAAACTGGGCCAATTAATTCCACCGTGTATTCGGCAGGTCGGAAAAACAGGCAGATCTGGTGAAATATCGGGCGCGAAAATAGCTAAGAAACGGGGTTGAGCATCGAGCGATATCCAGTCGAAGAGAGAGAGAGAGATAAATACGGGAACTGGCCGCGCGTGGAACACGTTTCACGATTTTCGCGTTTTGCTAGAAGCGCAAGTGTTGAGGTAGGGTGTAGAGGGTGGCACGGTGTGGCACCGTGAACCGTGACGCGTGGCGCGTGGCTTGCAGACTGTGTCGCGAGAGAGAGAGAGAGAGTAACGCGAGCCCCGCGGAGAGGAGTCGCGAGCGAGACGCGAGCGGTCAACTGTGTCGGGATGGGAGGACGTTGCGTTCGTCCTCGGGAACTCACGGGTGGGCTATCTATAGCAGCGAGTGTAACGGAATAGAAACGGAGTGTCACTCAAGGGTGACAAAACTCATTAATACCGATCTGCTTAATGCTCCGTCTCGTGTCAAGCATTAATCTACTTAAAAATACCAGTATTCACGCGCTACGATCCCTACCGTTTTGGAATCGAGTCGAGCGCGAGCAAACTAGAGAAGCCGGTCGTCGATGGGTCGCACGCTCCTTAATAGTCGCTTCCTGTCTTTCCACGCGTTTTCAGCGTAGCGACACGAACGAAAATTACCGTTTCGTGGATAGAATCTCACTCACCGTTGATGGGTTGAAACCTCGCCAGAGGGTCCGAGAACTGCCTCAGTCGTTCTGTCACGTATCGCGGAGAAGCTGCATCCTGCAAATAACGAACCAAGCTTCTGCGATTATTGGCTTTAACCGTTCCAGTAAATTATGAGTATGTTACACGGAGGTGTTTCCCACATACCTCGGTGGGCAACCAACTGCAGAATGATTATTCTACACGCGAGAATGACACGGGCAGAAAATTTGCTCATCGAAGACTTCGTTTTTTGAGAAAATTGTAATTTATCGATTATTTATTCTGCTTGAACAACGAACGGCAGAAGTTATTTTATCTCCGCGAATAAATGAAAAATGTAGAGTAAAATTTAATTATTTATTTCCAAAAAATAGAACTTAAATTTTGAATATAACTAAGAATTGGCTCGTAGTTAAAAACTCACTAGGTGCTTGGTAAATTTTCAAATTTAATTTCTTCGAAGCACGTTTGTGAAAATTGTTGTTACTCTATATTTTTGGCAGGTGGAATAACCTTCTTTATTTATTCCTGATCAATCCAGAAGCAGCTAGTTTCAAGCAAAGAATGATATTTTCAAAAACGAAGCCTTAAATGAATAAATTTTATTCTTTCTTTTCGATATGTTTTTGCAGGATCCTTGTTCTATACGGAACAATGGTCGGTGATATCGGTATATCGGATCGCTCGCGAAATAAAAACCTATCGGAAATGTTCGGTTAGGTTATATAAATATCGCGCAGTGTTTCGTATTGTTGCGTCGCATAACCACGTGTTACGATCAAGGATTTCACTTGCTGTTTTTTTTAAAGAAAATCGAACGAAAATTGTCGAACAAGCTTCGTATTTAATTGAGTTGAAAATTCTAAATAAATTCTACTGTAACTTCAATGCAAGTTCTCTGGTGATAATTCAACGATTTATTATAAATTATCCTCATTTATTAGCTGCGTTTTTTAAACCAAAATTTTTCATATTAATATTCTCCATACATTTTACAAATATTTTTTTTTATCATTTCCGAAACTCAAAAAGCAACATGTGTGCGTAATAGTAATAGTAATCACTTTTAGTGGATTTTTAATAACGAAGAACCGGAAATGAAACGGTCAAACTTGCAATTACGACGAAGAAGCAGAAGAGCAATTGAAATTCAGAAAACAGAAAGAAATAACTGCAAATGAATTATACAGCAAACGTATCAACCTATTAAATTATCAATGTTCGACATCCACGTACGAAACGCTTATCGAGAAGGAGGGTTGTTTTCTCGAATAAATCGCCGATAGATATCGCTTTCGTTCGTTCCTTCGCCTTCTATTAGATACTAAAAATCGTATACACATTTTATCCGTTTCAGTGTATATCTATATACGTCGTCGCGGGCGACTATTCTTGGAGTAAAGGCAGTTCGTTGCTGCAGTGTCCATTGCTTCGTATCGTGAGTGCGTACGTGCATGAGTGCGTGCATACGTAAGTACTTACGTTTATGCGTTCATCCACGTTCGCGATTTGTTACAAGGGGCCATCGTCAACGAAACTAGACGCACTTTTCGCGAAGGTATATCTCTACCTAGGAGAAATTGAAAATTGCGTTCAAAGAAACGCAACGTGTTGAATTCGAGATTACTAAAGGATCCGGAGGAAATCCTTTCAGCGTTGTTTCTCAACGCGATGCAGTGACGAGAGTAACGGTGGAGGAAAAAGAAGGAGCACGGTTTGTGCGATGTTTTGACTTTTGATCGAAACGCTGCACTGGTTGGTACGAGTTTGAGAAAACGACCGCGGCTTTTTGGAAGATGAACGCGGTGGAACTGGGGACGCGACGCGACGCGACGCGACGCGACGCGCGTTGAGACGGGACGCGAAGTGAAATCGAGGAGCTTTTATCGTAAAGTAGGATACGTTAACCGCCTGGTGCTCACGAGTAAAACGGCTGCTTTAAATAAGCACGATGTTTGTTCTGGAAGATAGCTTCGCGTCCCCGATGTCGGAGGTCGATACAAGTTGTCTTCTTTTAAAGTTGAATTTCTCGAATATACAGGGTGTACCTGTATTATCGTAACACGATCGGCCAGGGGGTGACTTTATGCAATATAAGTGCAAATATAAGTCGAAAAGAAAGAGAAAGAAACCTTTCCGAGAAAATTGAATTTGAAAATTTATCGAGTATATTTGAATTTAACTAATTCTTAACTAAATGATGGGCGAGATGTAAAAATGAGTCAAGAAGAAGGAATGAAAATTTTAATTCGAGACTCTACGTTTTTGAGAAAATCAAGGTTGAAAATTTATCAAGTATACTTAAATTTAACTGATTCTGGACTGGTCAGGAATAAATAACAGAAAGTTATTCCATAAAATAAGTTATTCCATAACATAAGCCACTATAAAATAAGTTATTCTATAAAATAAACTACTATAAAATAAGTTATTCTATAAAATAAACCACAAGAGTAGAATGTAATATTTTCACAAGGCTTCAGTTTCAAAAAAATTAAATTCATAAATTAAATATCTAAATTCTTTCTTGAAAACGAAGCCTCAAACAGAAAAATTTTGATATATGTTTTTCACCTATTTTCAGAGGTAGAACAACCCTCTGACGATTATTCAGTTCTGTCAAATCTACAATTAGTCAAAATGATATGTACTTGAGAAATTCTTCGAGAATTTTAATTTCAGTTTTTTCGAAAACAGAGAAATGAAAGAATTTCATTACATTTCTTCGACTTAATATTTTTGCATATAGAATCATCCTCTGGTCGCTACTAACATCACGATCAGAGATACTTTATAAAAATCGTTTATCCAAAAGCAACGAAAATCTTCGACTGAAGATCATTTACTGTCAAATTTCTCCATATGCTAGATTTTTCTCTGTCTTTGCAACCTATACGCTTTCCGTCTTCTGTACAATCGTTTCAAATATATCGCATTGCTCTCGATTCCGTCATTCTTTCCTCGATGCTCGTATCCCGCGATATTCAATTCTCCTATGCACGGTACAACGAAATATCGAACTTCTTTTTTTAAAGAACAGCACAATGATACGGAGCTAAGCTCTAAGCAACGAAATTTCATTCGGAATGGAAGAAAAGCGTGCGCTAACGTGGCACGAATCGATGCGCAGAACCGAGCTTATATTTAGCAAGGATACGAGTCGACCGGTTTGCGCGATACGAAATACCAGGAAAATATATTTCATTGTATAATCCCCTCGAGAAGAATCCCGAAGTAGCCCGGCTAGCTTAACTCTTAGCTGTTAGCTCCAACCGGCCGAATTCTTTTATTTCCAACTTCTTAATTTTAACCGAGCTGCTTTTCCTGGTCCCCCAGAAAACTCTCAGTCTCGTTAGTTTATTCACGAGCCCGATCGAATCCACGCGTGAAAGTATGACAATGCGCGACGCGTCGACGATCATACTTTCCCTTTCCGGACGTCGCAAAAAGATGTCTAACCGTGAAACTTAATGTTCATATGCGAGTGCGTCATAGACACGTGTCCGACACGTGTTTGGCTTTGCCGGTTCTTGAGAGATTATTCCGTCGAATTCGTTCTCCTCGTTAACACCGAACGCTGAATAATTTCTGTGAGAAAATTGGCGATGGAAGAGCAATGAAACCGACAGTTGACAAACGTGTCATACGTAAGAAAATTCGTGCATTTTTGGATTTTGCGAATATCAGAGGATAATGTATATTTATACTTACCGACGTGTTGTCGGTCGAATCGCGATCCTGAGTTACGGAAGATCTGTTGCTCTGCAACAGTGCCTCCAGACCTTCGATGTACTCGATTGCGTTCCGTAAAATTTCTACTTTCGGCAGTCGTTGATTAGGATTATTGCTCGTTCTCCTTTTCAAAACTTCGAACGCCTCGTTCACCTGAAAGATAGACCAGATCGATCACACGCATTGTGAAATACGACGGAATCAGGGCTTTTTCATGGGGAACGATTTTCGATGTCTTTAAAAATTCTCTGTTACAAGTTGTTGTAACTGCAAATATAGTAACTACAGATTACTATAGATTTTTTTTCCTTCGCAGTTAATAATAAGTTACACATTTCTGTTTTTTCTTTGCATTTTGTTATTTATATAAATTGGTATGATTACTCGTATCTTTATTTTCGTGTACAATTGTACGTGCCAATAAATTGAATTACATATGCCAATAAATTACGAAATAAATCGCTGCTAATCTGCAACGTGAAACATTTGCCTTCAAATTCGGACGAATATATCTATATATCTCACTTCTAATGAGACTCTAATCTAATTTTGATCTTTGATCTTACGTTAGGCAACGTGTATAATAACATGTATATCGCAAATAGAAGTGGAAATATATTCAGTTAAATATTTCAGTCGCGGATCCCAGAGGGATATTCGCTAAGATATCGATGACATTTTATATCTCCGTTTCGTGTTGAAATTTTAAAGCGATTGAAATATTTATGTTTCGTACGTTTCTATTTGCATTCTAAAAGTTTTTATTCCGTTTCAAATTTTATGAAATATCAAGTATTCATTACAGACGAACATACAGGTATATGTCTTGTTTCAATTTCAATTTTAGCAGATCTAAAATTGGTCCATTCGTTACAAGAAAAGTGTAGTAATTATTTAAAAAAGCTACCATCGATTTCGATGAGTTTTTAATATATTGTCAACATCATCCTAAGTGTAATGAAAGTTTTTGTTTAAAAAATTGTTATCAAGAAAAGTTTGTTCAAAGTTACATAATTTAATGCAATATTTGGACATTCATTTTTATTTCATAATACACATACATAATTTCTATAATACATACGTATGTAGTATCAAAGTACAAAATAATAATTTTACATGCAGTTTTATTTATTTTATTATTTTGAAAAAAAATTTCTAATTTTTCGACAAAATCGTATGTATTTTTAAATACATGCATCACTAAGTAGTGATTAAAATGGTAATCTCTTCGTCAATACGTAGAAATATTTCTACGGACGTAATCGTTCGACATTTCATGTATGAACGTCCGGATCAGTGTCTGGATCAGTGAAATTCATTGCAACACGACATTTATGCATATTTTTATTTATTTGTGCGTATGCTTTCCAACAATCGCTGTGAATTACCGTCCCAGAAGCAGTCTTTCGAAATGAGAAGCAACAATACTTCCGCTGCATGGGATAAAATCGATAACTGGAAAAAACTTTTCACGTGTCAAAAATCCATCGATCTACGACCAAGTACCAGAAACTCATTTTGAGACAATGAAATATACAACTTTCTGATATAATATTCGTAAGGAATATCAACAGCATTTCAGTGAAAAAAAAAACATTTCAGTAAAAGAGCTACATATATGGAGGTTTGCGAGGGTTAAGTATTCTAGATCAAGTGTAGATGGTGTCCAAAAAATTAATAATAAACGACTGCCACTAAAAACCTTGTTCAAGATGATGTTAGAATTGCTATTGCATGTATTACTTTTGTACGTAAGAAACAATTTATGGAAACAGATTTTGTCAATACATTTTCACAAAGATATCGTCAAAACAATACCAGGTGTACCGATACTTTTTTGACCCACTGTAGGATACCTCTGCTTCAACTAACCTTTCTCAGACGCCTTCTTTCCCGCAAGGTAGCAGCTTTTCTTCGATCGACGGTGACGGTCTTCTTCTTGCAGGCTTTGCAAGCCCAGAGCAGACACCGGCGCGGCCCGTGGGTCGAGGCGGTGTCAGCGGTGTCAGCGGTGTCTAGAGCCGCGTGAGGATGTGGCACGTGCTCGTTCGACTCGTTGCTTCTTTCGCTCGATTCGTTAGGTTCGATTGGCTCGTTCGATTCGTTACCCTCGGTGCTCTCCTCCACGGAGCCGGACTCGCCGAGATCGGCCGAGGCATCCGCTGATACGACAGACGACGCGTCGTCCGAGTCCACAGCGTACTTCGACGCCGGCGACCTATCGACCCACCGCGAACTTTTACCTTTTCACCTTTATTTTTCCTCTCTTTCTTCCTTTCCTCTCCTCTCCTTTCCTTTCCTTTCCTTTCTTTCCTTCTGCTTGCTCGCAAGCAGGAGCAAGAGAACCAGTCGAACAGTTAAGAAAAACTGTCGCGTTGCGCCGCTCGACGTGGATCGCGAGACCATCCACCGCCGCGTTTTACGAAGAATGTCGTTCCCAATTGGAATCGTTCCAGGTGGTTGACAACACAAGATCCACGGGAACACGGGTCGGTGCGATGATGGATTCAAGATGGTTAAACGCGGTTAAATGGGACACGAAATACGAAGTGAAAATGGTCGGACGTGCGATAAAACCGTCGTCGCGTTTACTCTCGAGTTATCAATGGAGGAGCGGTTGCTGGCGTTTTGAATTTCACTTCAAAGTCTCAAAAGAGAAAGGAAAGGAAGGAAGAAAACAAAAAAGAGAAAGAAGCGGCAGAAGACGAGAGGAGACGACAGTCGTCGAATCCAACGAGGACGAAAACGATGTCGTGTTCGTATTGTCGTTACCGGTAACGATGAGAGCTGGTGGATCCTAACGCGGAGTCGTTCTCGGCTCTTTCGATCACTCGGTTCCCCGTTTCCTCTTCCACGTTTCCCTCGGACAGGTACTCCCCTTGCAGACACTCGATCGTTGGATCATCGGTAGACGCGTACGTGTCTCGCCGTCGACGATGATGATGATGATGATGATGGTGATAATGGTAGTGATGTCGATGGTGATAGTAACGATGCAAATGATGATGGTGACGAAGTTGAAGGTGATGGTGGCGATAAACGTCGTAGGATTGTCTACCAACCGGTTGACAAGCGTAAGACACCGTGTCTGTCACGAGAGTCATCGTTTTTCGCGAGACACATCGATACGAAGCTCTCCTTCGTGCGGTCCCTTTTCTCTTTCTTTTCTCTCTCCTTTTCCCCCTTCCTTTTCCGGTTGAAATCAAGCGGAACACGTCTGGACACTTCCGTCGACGATACGTTTCCGCGGAGGAGCCTCGTGATTCGCGATACGATCAATTCTCACGTTGAGAGCATCACGTATCGCGATGAGCGATCGCGATCATCGCGAGCAACGGCCACGTTCCGGTTACCATTTCCGTTCTCGTTAACGACCTGTCCTATCGAAGGATCGATCGAACGAACGACCGGCTGAATCGAATCGGCTCGATTTTCAGACAAATCGAAACCCACTGAAGATATGACCGCGCGAACGAAAGGAACAGGCACGTTTGTCGGAAAGTACAAGACGAGTACAAACGTACGATATTGCAAGATCTGCGCGAACGAAGAAAATTGACGATCAATAACCGAAGGTATCGAGACGAGTGGCAATTTTAACGAAGCGAAGCGAAGTGAAAAGCGTAAAATGAAACCGGCACGACACAGTGCGACGAGCTTTCCGACAGCCGGCGCGTGGCCCTGAAACGTGCGCGAATGCGGCCCGCAAGCTCTCTCCTCTCGTGAGAGACACGCTCTCGTCGACTTTCGTAGCGACGATCGTAAACGGCCACGTTCACATTCGCGTTCACGCTCGCACTCGCGCTCGCGCTCGCGCTCACGCTCGGTAGGACCAGGTTCCTCGACCGCCAAAACCCACACGCCTAGCCAGCTACGTTCAAACACTTTACGAGCTACGTTTAGCAGCTGGTTACACCCAGATGGATTATTTTCGACGAGAGACCGACCAATTAGAGACCGTAGAAATTCTCCGGGATCGACCAGCATCGTCCCGCCTCTTCTCTTACCCTGCTCGGATCTAATGGCTGGTCAAATCTCGTCACACCGGGGTGTGGTTTAACCGTGTCGATACCGCGTTCCCGATCTTTCCGTTTTCTTCCTCCGCGATTCGTCACGACACGCTGCTTTCCTCCTCCGCTTGCTTTCCTTTCGACGATCCATCCTCCTGTTCGCGAGGAACTCCTGGCCAGGAACTCCGCGTTGCTCGACGTCGCTTCGTCGATTCAAACGCAGCTCCCGCTACCCCGTTCGAGCCAGCTATCTCGAGCTTTCGTTTCGCGCGTTTGATCGCCGATTAGAATCTCTTCGTCGATCGGGCCATTGACTAAAATTACAACAGGCTGGCCTTGCTTCAAAGATCCAAAGTGGAAATCACGTTAACACGGTGCGAGGATAGAGACTGGTCGCGAGGCGAAGCGAGGCAGCGCGACGGATGGCAAAGGATGCCACGTATCTTTTCGTACTTTGACGCGTCACGGACGCGATCGACTTTCTCTTCCCCCTCGAGCCACTTCGAGCGTATCGAACGGAATAAAGCTTCCAGAGACGAACCTCCCTCCCCAGAGACGGACAACGTGGAATTAATTTCCGCGTAATCAAACAGAACCGCGGGAAATTAATTTCCGTGTAATCGGACGGAAAACGAGAAGAAACGGGCGATCGTTCGAAACGAGGCGGGAAGCGGGGAAGAAAAAGGAGGAGAGAATTTCGAATCAGAGCGACACGACGGAGAATACGAATAATACGCCGGCTAGATTCTACGAATGACTAAGATCGACCTTGAACCGGTGACCCCTTTACCTACATAGTGAAACGACATCGCGGGAAGGGACACCGGCGCGAGGCGACAAGCGGCGTTTTACAGATCGCGAAAGATTTCTGTAGATCGCGGAACGTCGCGGTGCAATTGGAAGGAATGAGACATCGCGAGTGAGGAACGTCGCGAGAGTTCAGTCTCGCGAGAAACGCGGTGAATCTTGCCGGCCGATCCGCTATCGACGCGGCGAGATAACAATGTTTTCTACGAGAATAACACGATGCTCGTGACGTAAGCACATTGAACACGAACTCGTGTGCAGAAGCGTATATCTGAGTCGACAAAAGTATAACACGTATGCATGTAAATGGTAGTAAGTAGCTAAGCACGAAGAGAAAGTTTGATACGTGTGGCAGGGGTGGCGGTGGCAGTGGCGGTGGCGGTGGCGGTGGTGGTGGTGGCGGTGGTGCTGTATCGCATCCCCGTGAACGGCCACGGTTCTCGTGAAATCTCGGAACGGCTCGGCGACGATCGTGTCGAAAACGAAGAGGGAGAACCGCGCGCAACGCGAACGATCCGGATCAGAGGAGCGAGATGAAAAACGGGTCACTCTCTTCTCCTTTCAGGATTCGGTTGGCTGGGATACCTCATCCGGCAAAGCTGAAAGTTCAGGAAAGGGCAATGCCTCGCCCATTTTTAGGGAAACTCGCGGGTCAAGTTAGATAATTAACGCCGGCACGCCGCCTGCTTGTCTCTCCCTTCCCGTTTTACTTCGATTTACTTCTCACGTCGTGCGACGACGAGCGGATCTTTCGAGTTCCAGAGAGAGTCCGTATCCACGTCCTTCGAGGAAAAACGAGTCGAGTCGTTGTTTGTTTGCGACGTTCGCTCTGTTCGGTGATTTGTCAAAACGTCCGGCAAAAAAGTCTTCGCCGGCGGAAGACGAGAGGAGTCCGAGATGAGAGAGGAAGATCGGATGGGAATCGTTGGCAGCTGCAACGAGGCTAGAAGAGCCGAAAAGCACGTAGGGATGGGCCGTTGCCGGATACGGAAGAGATTCCGTCGTGCCTGTGTGTGTGTGTGCTGCTCGATCGCGCGCGCACGTCCCTGCGAGTGTGTGTACATGTGTACCCGTGTGTACAGGAAGGGAAAGGGGACAGAATAGAGCAGGGGTTGCAGGGAGTAAAGGGGGAAGAGGGAATGGCAATGATCGGTGGAAAGGAGAGCCGAGGTAAAACGTGGCAGGGCGATGCGGCAGGAGGTGAGGAGAAAAGCGAGAGCATAGAGCGAGGGTGACGACGCGAAGAGGGTAGTGGATGGTATTGGAAAGCGTGGAAGAGAAGCAAGACGACGAGGGGAGCGGAGGGAGTGAGAGAGCGGGGAGTGGGATTGAGAGGAGAGGAAGAACCGGGGGTGGAAGAGAAGAGAGTGAGAGAGAGAGAGAGAGAGAGAGAGGAGAGGGGTTTCGCGAGGGGTTTGCAAGGGGTTTGCGAGGGGTTTGTGAGGGGTTTACGAGGGGGCGAGAGGTGGTTGGGAAGGAGAAGAGAGAATCGGTCGGGTCGTGTGTTGCGGGCTGCTGCGGCTCGGGCGCGACAGTTCTACCCCGACCATTGCCGGTTGATTTTCGCGAGGCGAGTACGGTGCACGAGGCAACGATAGGTGGACGATATCCTCCCGATAACGGGTTCGGGAACAGTCGAACCGCGGATCCGATCGCGATCCGTAACGATTCGACCGCGTTTCCGAGCTTTTCGGACCGTCCCGTCGCCGACGGTGGAACGCGCGACGCGCGCTCGAGGTCGCTGTTCGAGGTAATCGGACAGACGTCACACGACATTCCGCGGCGCAACGGCGAAGCAAGGCAACGCAACGCCAAGGAGAAGCGGAAAGAAGAGGCGTAGATCGCGTAACGATAGAGAAGAGAAGTTGCGAAAGAGAAGCGGAGAAGGGGAGAAAGGACCGTGTCAAGCTACGGCATGTGGAAACGTCTTGAACCGAGCGAGATCGTTGCTGCTATCAATCCCGATACGTACCCGAGATGTCACCACGCCACGCGTTTTAATCCCAAACGTGTACGATTTTCCAATCTGAAATTTGGAGCGACAGATTTGAAAGCCGAGTTTTCCGCAGCTTTGAATCGACGCTGGATACCGTCATCGACGAGGACCTCCTCTCTACCGATCTCGGTCGCCGTTACGGCTACCGTTACGATCCCGAATCGACTCCTTCGTTTCGAAGACTCTCGTTCGACGTTTTAATCCATAAAGCACGAGAGAAACGAGCTTCGCTCTCGGCACGCGAGACAAGACGGAAAGGGTGACGGCAGACTCGCGATTACCCAATTCGCTCAGTGATCGCGTCACAGTAGGCGTCGCGGACGTAAAGGACGAGGAATATAATCTTTGATCTCGCGCGAGAATTTCTTCCACTTGTCTCGATTGTCTGAAGTTTCGAGTCAAAGGTGCGTGGGTGTTTGTGTAGGCGCGCGCTGTCGCGCGCGCGATTACATTTCAATCAGCTTCCCCCCCCGGGACAAAGCTGGAGATGACGAGAGACAAAGAAACAGAACGAACGAATCGATGATCGAGAAGTTACGCGGGAGAAATCGAAGTAGCGAGAGAGCCTGATCGTGAGAGATACACGTCGTGTATCGGTCGATCGGTAGCTCGTTGCGACGCATCGCGCGTCGTCGATCGAGATCGAGCAAGTGACACGACCCTTTCGGACAATGAAACGGACGAGTTAACGACGCGATGCGTTACGACCGAACCTTTTCGGTCGTTTTCTTGCTTTATCTTTAGTACCATTGTGTTCGATACAAACAAATAGTTGTTACGTATATACATATATATACATACATACATACAGATATATAATATACATATACATACATACATAAATATATATATATATATATATATACACACAGAAATGCACGTTCTCGTGGGTCGCACGAGTACTTAGACACGAGTACGTAACTGAAAATTCAGCAGCGCGCGCGAATATATCTATATATGTCTCGTTACTACGTCACAGATTATAGAAATGTTATGCATTTAACGATAATCAGATTTAATAGCAAGGGGGGATAAGGCCTCGAACGCTCGAAGCGTGGAAGCACAAAGAGTCAAGTATGTTATAGTAAAGCGCGAGAGTCGTGGCTTTCCGAGATATCGCTCGATCGGGCAGGTACACGGTCAATTGGGTCGTACGAAGATAGTTGAATTGAAAATAAATTGCCAGGACGTTAATTATTTGCCGCTTGATAGCTCGATCCGCTCGATTCCTCTACGTGTGGCTCGATTCCTGGCACTCGTCGAATACATCCCGTCCCGCGTTACTCACCACCCACTCCCGTGGCCCAATTCTTCTCGTTTCAGTCTCTCTTCCTTTCCTCCGTTCCTTCCTTCCTTCCTTCCTTTCTTCTTTGCCTCTCTTTCTTTTCTTCTCTTCTCTCTCTCTCTCTCTCTTTCTCTCTCTCTGTCTCTGTCTCTCTCTGTCTTTCTCTCTGTCTCTCTGTATCCATCTATTTCTTTCCAACATCATCAAACCCTTTCGTTCTTTCGGTCTGTCCGTGAGAATCACGCTGGCCCCTGGATAAACTCTCGGAAAGCAAGTTCTTTCGCGCGACGCTCAATTAAAAAACGCAAGTACAAAGATTCGCGAAAGCAGAAACTCTATTTTTCCGAATCGCGCGAACGTAATTTACTCCGTCGACACGCAAAAGAGAAATTTACTCGTCCAAACGCAAGGATAACGCAAGGATGCGTCGCTGAACGAAGCTACCTCAAACGTCGTTTCGCTGCTCGATCGGCGTTATCGTCGCGCACGTTGGAGGCGTAGCGGCGAGCTGGATACGATTTTCGTGGCGCGCCGCCACACGTCGCGCGTATACGCGGTGGCGCGTTCGCAGGGAAGGATCTTTGCCAATCGAATCAGTCGTGGATTTTCTTCGTATCGAGATCCGAACGAGTAGTCGCGAGAGCGAAAGAGTCGAGCCGACGAGCCGCACGTACACCCGTAATGGCACACCGAGCGTCGACGCGACGTAACAAGAGGAACATGCTGTGCCGTTTCGGGACGACAACGATCCGCGAGCATCGTCGAAGGAATGCCGCCGCCGACGAGGGAAGTTGAGATCGAGCCACGGGAAATCGATATGCTCTTGTCTCGCGGCAGACAACGGAACACGCATACCGAAGGACGAAGTAACGAGGAAAAGCAGAAGCAATCATGTCGTGGGAATCTATCTCTTCGAGAGATTACCTCGGGCAAGTATCGACCCGAAGTCGAGTAAAGGAGAGAGAGAGAGAGGAAAAAAAAAAAGAAAAACTCGCTCGGACAGAGGGAGTCGAGTGGACCGATTCGTTTGCCTGCTCGAAATGGGTTTCGGGTTCTTCCCGAGAGCCGAAACGCGGAAGGAAACGGAACGGGAGGGGCAATTGTCGCGGTGCCGCGGCGGTACTCGGCAAGTTGGTATATAGGTCAGGAAAAGAGGTCACAGGTGCCTCGCCCACGGTGACTAGCACACAGGTCGTTCGTCTCGAGCTGGCAAACGGAATTCCGCGATCGGATACGCGCGCCTCTCCGACATTATCCACCGTCGTAGTCGTAGCAGCCACAGCGACTATTGCTGTTGCTACTGCCGCTCTTGCTCTTGTTGTCGTTGTTATTGTTATTGTTATTGTTGTTGTTGTTGTTGTTGTTGTTATTGCTATTCCTGTTGCCGTCGCTACTGCAAGCAAATAACAGATGCGTCGTGTCACGTCGTAACGTTGATAAATTCCGTCGTACGCGCGACAACGGAGCTTCGCTCTGTCGACGATGTGATCGCGATCGCGATCGCGTTCCAAGATAATAGTAGCCGGAGAATAGAAGGCGAGGGGTCGCAATGCGGTGGTACGTTGATCCGAAACGTAGATAGATACGTTGGCGGTAAGAAAATCCAGATACGGCGGATGGAACGATGCCAAACTGTCTCCGGTGACACCGCGTGATACAGGCGTTCCTCGATCTCGACGCGGTCGTGCTCGTTCGGCCGGCGTGTCGAGAAAGGAAAATGCACTCGGCGAGAGATTGAACAAATCGTTGCTGGAAATTTACAGCGGACCGGCCAGTCATCAACTCTCCGCGACCGCTTTGCTGGGGAGTCCGGACGGATCGCGGCATCCGTTGGATGTCTGCGAGTTCGCCGAAGAGGACTATCACCATCAGAACTCGAATGGGAACGGCCATTACCAGAACGGCAGGTCCGGCTCTGGTTTGTGGGAATGTCTGGTAGGCTGTAGACGTCGCTTGGACCAGCACATGGCGCGAAGACGGGTAAAAAAAATGCTTCAGGGATTTTCTATCTAGGGCGACTGTGATTTTTTCTTTTTTTTCTTTTTTTCTTTTTATCGCGATCGGCGACCTCCGCGCGCGGCCGTGTCCTCGTCACTTCTTCTTCTCCCCTTCTCTCACGGTCATTGTCGAGAACTCGAACGAAATGCACGCGACGATGATTGCGAGTCACGCTAGCTGTACTGAATCGATCCCTGTTAATTCGTGTTCTTGCATCCTTGCGTCGCGTAACCTGCGAACGGACGCGCGATCACGCGATTACGGTATCATCCGCAAAAGAGAAGAGAAGAAAACAGAAGAGAAAGAGAGAGGATAACGAGAGGGGAACGAGTCAGGAAGGGAAAAGGTTTCCGGTTGATCGGAAAAACGCTTGAAGCTCGTCAAGCATGTTAAGTTGCGTTACGTTTACGTGTTAGCGCGTCGTAGTCTGATCGCTTTGCTCCCTCCGGTATCATCGAGGTCGACCGTGCGCTATTTATGTTACACGGGATCGGCGGATCTTAAACCACCGGTGGAGGAAGTTCAAGGCCGAATCGATACGACCTTCTCCCTCGTCGCTTTAGCTTAGCGATGTTACGCGTGACGTTACAAACGCGACGGTACTTGGAAAACGCGTAACGCGACCGATTTCGTTTTCCGGGTGGTACAAGCGCAGCCGCGAACACAACCCGCTACTTCCGAACGAATGCCAATCTCCACGCGTGGTTATTTCGCTTGTTTCAGGTGGAACAAGGCTTGAAACTGTACCGCGCTCATAAACAACAGGCTGCCGTTCGCAAATGGAAAGGCGCTTTGAAGAACATCAGACAACGAGAGGATAAATTCGCTCTTCTCGGCTATTTGTACCAAGCTTATATGGATTGGGGCAAGTACAGGTACGTATTCAAAGATCGAACGGAATAATTCTGTGCTTCGAGCCACTTCGGAAGCCTCGCAAATTCCCTTCGAACTTTCAGCCTGAGGCTCGCGTCTCTCTTCTTTTTTTTTCAAATACTTTGAACGTTGTTTAAAGATGTTTCGTTGTGCGTAATTCGAGTCGTAATCAGAGACGAGTGGTCTTGGTGTCAGATGAAAACTAGGATGGAGAGCAGGACAATAGAGCCAAGGGGAAAGCAGAACGAGAGACGGATAAGAAAGTGAGAAGGAAAGTGAGAAAGTGAAAAATGCGATGATGATGTTTTTTCGTCGAAAAGTACCGGGGCTGTTAAATCCTCTTCACCGTCATGAAGAGGCACTGCCTTACGTACGTAGCTTAAACTACGAACCAGAAAAAGAAATGAGCTTAACAGAGTGATAGTATTTATTGTTATAAGCAAGAGATAGTATTTAGTTGGTGAGACGCACGACACTTGAAAGGAGACACGTTCGAAGATCCTTGACACGCTAACCAAGCTTCTTCATTGGTCTCTCTGGACGCGAGAAACGAAACGCGAGAGGCAAGATACGGGAAAGATACCAGCCAACCAACCAGTTGGTCAGCTAACCAACGGCCTAACCAACCAACAAACCTCGTGTTAGCTATTGCTTGCGGATGCTCGTTACGCTCATTGTCCACTGAAAGAGCATTCGACCTCGCCACGAATGGAACTCTCGATCTTGATGTGAAACTCATCGTCCGACATCTCGCTTCATTCTATCGATTACAAATTAGAAACACACTAACGTAATACCGCAATCGCGATATTCTCATTGTATGCGTGTATTTCCAGAGATAGCATCGATTTTGGGCACAAACAATTGTGCATATCCGAGGAATTGGATTCGCCGAACATGCGGGCAGAGGCGTACTTAAATCTAGCGAGGGCGCACGAAAGATTGGGCGCGCTCGATAGGGCCTTGGACTATGCCAGACATAGGTATCCATCTCTTTCTCTAAAATGGTATTCGCTCTATGTACCATAAGTACACGTTCGAGTTTTGTCGTCATTGCTCGATTCGTCGACTCGGCAAGGATATGAACGATAGATATTATTCTATACGTTGCCTCGCAGCTTGTACAATGAATGCGATCAGTGCGCGACTGCTGGATTGGTTCATCTGACCGTAGGCAGAGTTCACTTGGAGCTAGCAGGATTTTGCAAAGCTTTGGAAGCTTTTCAAAGAGCTCACAAGATTGCTCATTCGATTCAAGACCCGTCGTTAGAATTGCAGGTAAGCAACAAAAAGATTCGAAGTGAAATGTTGGGGAAATATCGGGTATGTCTTTGTGTACATGCGGCTGTATTTCGTGTTTATTAATTCGCAGGTATACGTCGGTTTGTCGGAGCTGTTCTGCAGATTACATGACGCCGATAAGAGCGCCAGGTACGCGGCTAGAGCGTACGACCTATCAAGAAGCTTGCAATTGGGCGACTTAAACTCTCGACATCACAGGGCAGCTCTTCTCCAAATGGCAGCGGCGCTTCGGAAAAAAGGAGAACTCGGCGATGCCCACGATTACTGTTCGGTAGGCAATCTTCGACATCCAAACGTACATCTATCCAATGCCCACTACCTCTTATTTTCACTGTATACTTTAATTTCGTGAACTTGTATTACAGGAGGCAACGCGATTGTCCCTCGTTTCCGGAGATCAGGCTAGTTATGCCAGAAGTATACGAATAATGGGAGATATCTATAGGAAAAAATCCGATATAAATGTAAGCATGTAGAACGTACAAGAAACGGAAAATTGAACCAACGAATTATTACCGGGTAAAAAAGTAAAATGCACAGTTACGTATTACGTGTGTGTCTAATTGGTCGTAGAAAGCATTTCGACAGTATGAGAGCGCGATGGGTTCCGCGGCAGCGACCGGAGACCGACTCTGTCAAATGGAGGCTATGGACGGTGCCGCGAGGTGCCTCGAAGCTCTCCGACTCCAACACAAAATATGCAACTGTCGTCCTCTCGAATTCAACACCAGGCTGCTTGAAGTAGCTGGATCAGTCGGTGCGAAGGTAAGAGATCCTTCATCTTCGCCTCCTCGTTTTTTTTTTTTTTTTTTTTCTACTCTTAATCGATTCCCTCGCCTCTATTGTTTCCTACCTTTCCAACCCTTATTGCACCACACACAACTGTACTCTCTTTCTCTGTCTCTCTCTCTTTCTCTCTTTTCCCTTTCTCTGGAACGTAGTTCCTGGTACGAACGGTGAGATCGAGGCTCTCGCGAATTTACGGTTCTCTCGGAGACGAGGAACAGAAGGCTCATCACGAGAGATTAGCCATGGCGATGGAGGAAGACTTGGAATTGCGATGCGGTGGCTGCAACGAGCCATTCGGCCTCGAGGCCGACTCTTTGGAAGCGTTGCCCTGCTCTCACATACTACATGCCAGGTGAAGCGAAATCGAAAACGTAAATTTCCCTCTTTACTTTGGTTCGGGTCGTTCTTACTAACTTCACACCGAACCCCCTGTGACTTGCAGGTGTGCATACGACATTTTGAAGAGACGCGACAAGAAGAAGAAACGTCTGTGTCCCGACTGTCACAAGTCCGTTAGTTCACGATTGTACCTGCATTGCGAAGATCCTCATGGCATAAATACTTTGAATCACAGTTCCTTGAGTCTGGCGTCGTTGAGAGCCAGCAGTCTAGCCACGTTGGACGACTGTCACGTCACTAGCAGTGTTTAAACCGTTGGCAGCATCCGTTGAATCTACTTAAGTAACTTGAGTAACTTGCGATTTCGTTTTCGAGCTCGATAACGCGCGCACTCCTCGAGAACGTGAGCCCGTTCGCCGCGCTGTTTCGCGCGTGGCGCACACGCAGGCGCATATGCAAGCGCGCCCAATTCTGTATCCCGAGCCCAACACGATCGTGCGTATACACATTACCCTATTATGTACTTGGAAATTTTTCAGGGTATACGGGGTATCGAGCTTGCACAGTCCGCCAATTAAGCGATTAGACATTAACGTTCTTTAACGCGTGGATCATCGTTCAACGTTAAAAAAATTAGGATGAAGAAATTTAAAGAATATTAGCACGATTTAAAAAGACTTGATGGCAATAAAAATGCACATTCGATTCATTCGTCGTTTTTAATATAATACTCCCCTCTTTTTTTTATTATTATTATTATTATTATTATTATATGTTTAAGGTATCGAAATTATCTCAAATTAATAAATAGCACATGAGTATGTGAGTACGTAATCTAAGAGTAGCTTGATATTCGTGATGGCGATTGTGCCACACGGTTTACGATATGTTTCTGTTCCCATAGATTTAAATAAGAAAAACGTACACGTATACGGTTACGATAATATTTCTATCGGAGAAAATTCAGTGCGATTTTTCAACTGTACTGGTTTGTTCGAGTATCCCATATACGCAAAATGATAAATATTCTATAGCTTTAACTCTCTTTTCTAGAAACGACCGCGACATCTAGAATGCGGCTGCGAGTTTATACAGTATGACCGCCATGACAGCTGATGCATTTCGTATCGCTTGACGTTTGGTCAGAACATGTCATTTTGCACATTTAATTTCAACAAATGGCAGACTTCTTTTTCGGTTTTGATACGTCACTTGCAGTAAGTAAGCCAGTTTCTATCGGAGGTATCTTTTTGTTTTCAACTCTGTTCGAAAAAACGTGAAAAACACGGCGACGAATGTGCGAGATCGTGCACGACTTTTTCACCGAGAGTCGCATTGTGGTTTTCCCGGAGTAAAAAGAATTTAACAGTGTTTGTGCAATTTCTCGATAATGAACAACCTGTTTACGATATATAAATCGACGTAGTTTGTTTAGCAAATTCCTGGTACCTCGAGTTCGCATATTATTTCTATATGTATACATATATCATTTTTAAAATACATAGTATGTATTGCCTCGAGTCGTTATGGAGGTATGTCGCATAACCTCGCCAACGTTTGATCCCTTCAAAGGTCATTAACACTGCTATCTTCCTGATAATTATTGTTGTAATCATTTTTATTCCTCTGTTTCGTTTCGTTCCAGTTCACCATTGGACGACTCGTATACGTATCATTTCAGTGAAATCAGGAGAATGAACGTTCATCAAATCGTTCGTTACTGCTCGCGTACACTTCTATTGTTGAAATTTTCTCTAGCTTACGTTCGAAAGAATTAATTTTCATTCTTTCAAACAGCATACATCTGATAAATTGTTTCTTTAATAACATTTCTGTTTTATTTACCTTGATTTGTTTTTCTCGATTTACACAGAATAGCGGTTTAGAGGATGGCCTCGAGTGTCCGTTTGAGGAAGATGATCTTGGAGAAGAGGAAGAATATGATGCTCTAAATGATGAAACGTTTGGCTCTGAAGCCACTATTGGTGATTGGGAGAAGGACCATGAGAAACTCGCAGAAATTACAGAATCCAGCCGTCATCAAAGTACTTTGGACAAAAAAGTAAACAAATCAGTCGAAGCTTTATTCTTTTTTTTTTTATGAACAATATCTGAATGGCAAACTAGCTAAACTAGCTAAACTAGCTAAACTTATATAATTATTGTTGCAGAATATAATCGAAACAAATATCGAAGATAATTTATCCCATTTGGTACTAGATGAGAAAGAAGGTATCATTCCGCGTCCTGGAGTATGGGATAGCCCTTCCAACCTAGCCCTTCCTAAACCCAGACCACCGTTAACTTTACCATCCACTTTAACCAATGTTTGTACTGTTGAGCAACTGGAGAAAGGATTGATCGCAAATAGGACACCACCTAACTTGAATAAACCTATTCAGACACAGCAGCAACAACAACCAAACTCAGATGGATCGCTTTTGTTTGAATCTTTGTCTGCAGCACCACGCTTTCCACCAGGCTTGGGTATACCACCTCCACATCCTGTTGTTTTACCACCAAACATGAGATTTCCTCATCCTCAATTTTTACAACATCCTAGATTATTACCCAGTAAGTATATATATATATATATTTTTTTTTTTTTTTGCAACGAGCAAATTTCAATACAAAATACAAATATAAGCACAAATACACTTTTCTTTTTTTGTTTGTAAAATCTACATGTTTATTTTCATAGATCAAACTGGAAATGTACTGAGATATCCTATAGCGGCCCATTATGCGATGTTGCCTCATACTCCTCAGGGGCAACCAATTCATGGTTCGTTTTGCAATAATTTTCCTGTAAGTTTCATTGTTTATTGAATAATTAATTCTACGTGAATCGTTTCAGAGTTCTTCAAAGAAAAAAATTTCTTTCTTTTATTGTTCTTTTGCAGCAACCAACGCTTTCGAATTTATGTCCTCCTCCGTTCTTACGAGCAGACCATAGCATAATACCTCCTTTCTCTAACAATCAAAGTGGTCATCAGCAACAGCAACAGCAACAGCAACATTCTTTTTCACACTCTGGAAATCAAAGAAATCAAAATAGAGTTTCTCATCATGGAGAGCAACAAGGAAATCATCAACCATTTTTTAGAAATAATCAATATCATCGTAACTATGATCGAAATAATCAACGGCATTATCATTACAATCACCAAGGAATAAATGGTGTAATAGGTTCGGGTGAACCGTACGATAAACACGCCGGTCTCATGAGTAGTCGAGAGAAACAGTGGTTAATTAATATTCAATTATTGCAACTTAATACAAACGAGCCGTATATTGATGATTACTATTACATCGTTTTCTGCGATAGAAGAAACAGACAAAGCATAAATCAAGAACAAAAAGATAAAAAGCAACACAATAATAATAATAATAGTTATCATAGAGATACCAGGTGAAGCTTTCTTTGTATTTCATTTTTTCTCTTTTTCTTTCCTCTTCTCATAAATTCTATTTTTATCAGGCTTTTTCATTAACGTCATTAACGTCATTATTACGTTTATTTTCAGAGATCGTGAACAACCACATCACGGACTTTCAAAGTCCGCATATGCGCCAACACAGTTTGAGAATTCTTTGGGAAAATTACAATATGCGAGTGTTATAGCGCCACGTAAAGTTATTGATATGGATGTTGTACCGAACAGCGATCCTCAATTAACTACCCAAATACAGCAAAAGGATACAAAACGAACAAGACAATTATTACTGGAAATTGAAAGGGTATTTTCTTATTCCTTTAATTAACAAACGTTCTATTCTGTTACGATTCTGAACGATTATATTTCCAGTTATATATAATCCAATTAAAACTTGAAGATCTACACAATCCTTTGGCTCTGCTTAGTGAACAAAACCAAGAAGGAGAGACCGAAGCAAATAGCCATAAGAAAAGTAGTTCAGATTTAATAAATATGATGTTATCGGCTTTTCTTCAGTTAATACATGATGATAAAATAGCAAGCATGCTAAGTATTCGGAAAGGGAAGGTAAGTGAGCTAAGAACAAAATACTGTGCTGTTAAAGGAAAAAAACAGGAAAATTTGAAAAGAAAAGAAAGAAAGACATAAAGAAACTTATATGTCGATCGTTCGAATATTATTGTTTATCACAGACGCTGTTATTGAGGTTCTTGCCATACTTGAATGTAACGGAACATCGTAATCAATTAGAAGAATTATGGAATGCGATATTCCGAGGATTAGCTATAATAGGTCGTAGAGATTCTCACCTATTAATAAGCCTCCATTCGGAATTTCAACGTTGGTTCGATACTGTGCACGAGTTTGGTACGATGCTCCGACTAGCTCGGTCACTATCTGACTCCGTTAGTCAACCAATCAAGAACAACAGTTTAGCTTTTGCTCTGACAAACAAGGTTCGTCTTAAATCTTACTGTTAAATCTTTTAATTTTTCGCTTTTTCTTTTTACATCGGTTTCTACATTTATACGCTTTTCTGTTTAGTTTGGTGTATCTGTAATTGCTTCGATGTTTGAACAAGCTGAAAAATTATATCCCACGGATGATTCTTTGTCTTCGGAATGGTCATCTTTCATAGTGCACATCATCGAAATAATTGGTGAAACTCCACCCTGTGTCGCACCTTGTCGACCGATTGCTGCAAATACGCTCAATCAGCATTTAAATCGACTATCTCACTTAAAATGTGGAAGATATACAACTCTGGAACTTCTACTAACTGATGCCAATCCTTCTCGATAGTTGAGCGTTATTAGACATTTTTTTGGCATTTCATTAAAACCTGCTTTTTATTATTATTAATTGAATGACAAATTACACCGCAGGACAGAATTGCAAATATTTTAATACTGTTACATCATTAAGATTAATCAAATATTTCTTGCATATGACTAAATATTTTAGTATAATCGATACCCGAGTTTCACATAGTAAACCTATGCCTTTTGTGTTTATTTCAAACACAATGGTACTTATTATGTTGATGATAACATATTTTTGCTTAATATCCTGTATGATGTTTATAGTTTTTCTTTCCTCAGTTTACTACGTAAAGCAGGTATTGATTATATGCAATGAATAATCTTCGCGTCTTATTTTTCTATTCTCTTTGTTCGTCATTCTCTCCCTATTTTCCTCTTTTGTTTCTGTAAAATATCTTTCTAACATTTTTTAATTGAATGTTTAAAGTATATTGATTGAACTTCGTGTCATTGACATCATTCGTTAATCGAATTTGCATCGTAGTTTAATATACTTTGTAAAATCAAACACTTTTTATCGAGAATATTTCTTTCTTGTTTTTTTCTTTTTCCTCCTTGTCGTTATTCGTTTCTTTTTTCTTTTTTTTTTTTTTTTTTTTTTTTCTCTTTTCTTTAATATATTCTATTTCAATTTTTTTCAACTCATTTTTTTCCATGGCAAACGGGGAAAAAGGAAGAGTGATAGTCTTTTTATCTTCGTTTGTTTCAAATACACTCGCCAAGTAAATGGCAATGATGTACCCATAAACGTGCAGATAAGACAGAGAGATTGTGTTGAGGTAACTGGTAAATAATTAATTTCGTGTAAGATTTTGAATCATGCTGTTATAAAGTCATTTGTTAATCAGGATTAATTAATAAGATAATGCTTAATCTCTATGCAAGATTCACATTTTTCATTCGTTTGCGTCATATCTTTGAAAAGCCACAGCAGTCGCATAGCATAATTACGTATGTTTCTATGTGAAGAGTTAAAAAACAATGTTTTTGTGTAACAATTAATATGTTGAAAACTTGAATCGATAAACATGTATATAATTATAACATGGACATTACAGAACACGCCAATTCACTTTGTCCATCGTTTATTCGCCAGTTATTTCACAATATCTGTTCGCAACGATTTAATACGTATTTTAAAAGCAGAGTTGTCGAATAAAATATTGCGTACCTAGTATGGGTGGTCGCAAAAATGATGGTGGCAAGTAATGAGGACATGGAAAAGCGATTTAAAATATACGACGATATGGCCTTTGGTGCACAGTATAAACGGTTACTTTTTTTATTGCAGTATATATTTATAAATTCTTATGTACATTTAGCTTGTACATAGAACGACTCTGATGAATGGATGACTTCATATATTTTATAATCGGATGCGAAAAGAAGAGTTTAGTTTTCGCTTCCACGATATAATATTATGTCATTTTTGCAAGAAAAGAGAAAAAAATTATACAAATTATCTAAAAAAAAAAAAAATGAATCGCATTATTTTTCAATGTGTGTAGTGAAATCAACAAGATGATTCGACATATTTGATTTAAAATTAATATATATATATGTCGAATTTATATTCAATTATGCATTATGTTGCATTGCTACCCGACACTAATACTCTCTCCTTTTGTAGCATAAGATTTCAAATTTTGCCAGTTACTTTCTCTTCCTATCAAAAATATGTTTCATCATATCTAACCGTACTGCCTCTAAGTTTCACGAGCTTTTACAATCCTAGTAATTTTGGCAAATTTTTGGTCCATGAATTAATTACCACGACACAAATTAGTACTGCGAAACAAAAGAGCTGTCGTTTACGTGGTGGACCGAGACTAGTTGAAATTTCATAAGAAACGAGATATATCTTTGTCATTTGTAAAATAATGAACGAAGGATAACCGAGTTGAAGCGAGCACCTTTCGATTCCTTACTCTCGGATAAAAGATATTTGTTGAGACTGTACAAATTTTTTAATCTTTGAAATTAAACTGTATTATAAAGTTTAATTCGCGTTATCCCTTACATATAATCTTGTAAGACGTGGATCTTTCTATTCCAATCGCCCAAACAGAAAATATTGTGTACGTACTATACTACAAACAAACGCTGTAACTTTGATATTATTTCATTGAAGGGAATATATAATAAGAAGTGTATAATATTAATTGACAAAGTATCGTTGACGCATACGCGTAGATTCATGATGTATACTGCATACATATATATATACATACGTACATACATATATCGAGTAAAATCAACCGCGAAAGTAATTTTATGTACATAATATCTGAATACGAATAGTCAGTCAGTATACCGTGTGAAATAGTAACTCGATTTCTCTTTTATAGTGCATGTTTCTAAATATAAGTATAGTAAGAAATTCCATAAGGAAAAGAAAAATTTAATATTTCATCTTTCATCATAGATATATTTTTATAGCAACGTCGCATTCATTGTGTTTACACGAGAGATAGTACATAGTAGATACAAATTCAGATATAAGATTATCTTTTTGGAGATAGAGAGAGAAAGAAGATTTCCAGAAAGATTAAAATCATTCAGCATCAATTTTTACCTAACACTAGTTTTGATACACGAATCTCAGTGAAATCGTGTATTGTACATACATTTTTATTGTGATGATCGGCGGTAATAATTCTACTTTAATATGTATACACAGAACTGATATAGTTTAAATTCAATTAAATCGATATAAACCAATAAATGTTTTGCATTCTATGGAATTCGTTATTCGATTACATTTCACGTTATAGTAAGAAAATAGACGTATTGTTTTTACATGAATACGTAAATAGAACATAATCTAAGTAAATAGAATATAATGTAATATATAATGTAATAATTGGTACAATTAACAAACTTGGTATTGCGCGACTACCGTTAGAAAATATTTAATGTCAAAGAGAATTATAAGGAGGTACGAGTATCGATAAAAACATTTCTACAATACCGACGTAGATATTTGTTGCAAAATACTGACATTTGCGGTTCGTTTCTGATTGGCGCTGTTGTTCGACCAACGTTCCTCGGCATGCTACTCGTTGTGATACGGTTATTCGTTTAACGAATATTAACTGATACGACGGTTTTCTTTCTCTAGTCCATGCAATTCGTTATCAGTGTTTCCTTAGTTTATTACTTTTACGCGTGAAGGTGCAGCAAATTTTGGTTAATAACTTGACGATTCTTCTCTCCTTAAGAGGTTGTATTGTATTGGCAGGTGTTTCATTGTCATAACGGATGAAATGAATATTTATCTGTGGAAAGGTCGTGTCAGTTTGCCCGAGAAATCACAAGTGTTCTTTCTATGGTTTGTGGCACACTATTAAGTTTGCTTGCCGATTGATTTAACATAAGTTATGATCGAACAACATTGAATTTATGGTTACCAAAAGTTCATGCCTTGGTGTGTAAAATTTCAAATCAAATCAGGTAAGTGTTCAGAACAATTACATACAAAAAGTTGCTTTATATTCAAATAAAACGTGTAATCAAAGTTAATTACTTCTTTTTTGTAGCATAATTTCCTGTAAAAATTTCATATCTAGAAAAATTTTATGGAGTAACTTGATAACAGTTTCATCGTACTGCTTTGTCCAAACATTTATATAGTAATTTTATTCTTTTTCTATTTCTTATTGTTTTAATATTATAGCTTGTCTTTTTTAAATCGGTTCTAAAGTTTTATTTGTGTTGGTTAAAACATATTCACATTCATTGTGTTAAAACACAAGGCTCAATACGATGGTTACTGATAAATGGCTGAAGTTTTGACTATATTATTAAGTAATGACTATATTTTTGTTCAATGTCAAAATATTATACAGAATAATCATTTCGTTACATGTAAAACAGTAGTTAGTTTTAACACTACCTGTTAGAATTCTTTCAAAGCATTGTTGTATATGGTTATCTAGAATATTAACTACATAAGATGATTCATTGCAGCTACGTTGATAGTGCAGTAATTATAAGTCATTGATAAATAAACTATTACTAATGAATTAGGAAACTTTAAGATATGAAATGCATGCTTGTACAAAGTTATGTTTTTTATAGGGGAGAAAAATGTACAATAGGAGGTAACGATTGGAGAAGATTGAACTATGGCCAATAGGAAAGATAAAGTATCTACAGGTTTCGTAAGTAACTTCAATTTTATAAATTGCAAAGTATATGCAACATCAGCCTTATACTGTAAATGTAACTAAAAATAAGAGAAAAAGATAGAAAGACAGAATTAAGATATTCTTGAATCTTGTAAGATTAGATTTAGTATATTTACAATATTGAGTTTTATAAAATTTAGGAACAAATCCAACATCTTTCAGCACTTTGGAACAATTGACGTAACAAGGAACAAGCACTATAATAAGTTTCATGATGAAATTATACAATATCGAAATCAAACAATCAGAATGACTGATGAAAAACTACGTGAGAAAGTTATGAAATTTCTTGAAATTGAAAGCAGCTTTTTCCAAGTAGAAATTACGTTAGAAATAAACAGCGTTAAGTTGAAACACGAGACACCGATATGTGTAGTATACACACATGTTACATTTCCTGCCGTATAATTATCAGTTTTTTTGCGGCGCAATACGATAACGAAGAAGATACTAAATCGAAATATGTTTCAATTCCGAGTGTAGAACATTGTTGCGTTGATTTTGTCAACGTGAATAGGTAAAAGTCGATCGAATTTTCGACCGCTGTAATTGAAAATAAAATTCTATCGCGTATGCGTCACGGCGATCTTTCAAGGTAAATTGTTTCACATACTGAAAAGACTATTCACGAAAGCGTAATGCACGACATATAAGATATTAGGACAAGGTAACATACTATGAGGGACACGACAATTTAGTTCGATATACCTTGACTCTTTCCATTTCCACTTTTCGCACTGATTTCTGCCCATATCCTCTCTCATTTTTTTCGTTTCTTTTTTTTCTCTCTTTTCCTGCAATTCGAAAAGAATGGAAATTTCTTCAAATATTTCCAAGAGTCTTAATGATTAAAAACCGGTTTTCTCTTCTACCTCATTCAAATATCTTAGATCCTATCGGTTCATTTATCTCCAACGGTTGGCGTGTAAGAGACCGAGAATCGGTGTTTGAAGTACAATAGAAACAGTTGTAATTGGTTTTTCTGACGCGGGAAAAAGTAGGTAGATAACGAGAGGAATAAATGATGATGGGAAAAAACAAAAATTAAAGGGGGGAGTACACCGAGTACTGGAGCTCTGTCGGTCGTTGTAGTGAATTACATCATCGATCATTCGCACAACTGATCTCATCCGCGCGCGTGCAATTCTTCTCTCGCATTGTGTGACTGCGTCGACGTCGTCCTTGTTTATCACGTTCGGCGTTATCAACGAATTGTCGTTGCAGTTTTTGCAGCTAATAAGAAGGCTAGTAAAGCGGAGTCGTATCAACAATGGGCATGTCATACTTTTTTCGAGCCATTAACACGAAGCGGTACTTCAGTCGTTTTTATACGAATTGCCGCAACCTTGAGCTATTCGCGGTTATGACGTACTCGCTTGAACAACGAGGAGAAATATGACGTAAAGAAAACATCTGACGCGGTCATCGTGATCGTGATGAATCGATTCTTCGTAAGAATTGCGAAATTGCGATTAAATCGTTTACTTCGTTCTTCGCGATGGAATAAGAAAAACAAGAAATAAGAAGCAAGAAGTAAAAATAGAATATGTTAGCGACGCCAAGGAAACGATCGCGTTTGCGATGAACATTATAAAGGTTGAAGAAACGGTACCCCGTTTCGTCAGTGTCGGCGAGCGAATCGAGAGGCGCGAATGCGTAAATACCGGTACACGACATGACGTGACGACGGCGATCTATACGGCCGATCGTGGGCCGTGAGACTCCGCGCCGACTACGCACGCGCGATCTCTCCAATCCGGCGATCGAGCCAACGCGATTCCCAACTTCCCTTCTTTCGGTCCGTTCGGTCTTGATGCCGTTAACTCGATTTTACCTTGCGATTCGATTTCTGTTCGCTTCGCGAGTCAGTGCCTATCTGAGCCGAGGATATGCTCGCACGCGTTTGTCTTGATTCGCTGTATGCACTTGCGATTCCTTACCTTTCCTCGTGTCGCGATTTTCCGATTTGTCACTCTGTAGAACGAGGAACGAAAAATTACTCTCGAATTTCGAATACGACGTGAATAATTACGTACGGTTGGCTTTATATCGTCGAAAGGTTTTCTTTATCGCGGATAATATCGGCGTTGAGAAGTGGATGTAATCGCGATAACGTTGGATATAATCAGACCGTGCGGCAGAGAATTTTAAAACAAGTCGCAAAGAAGAAAATCAAGGAGTTTTCCTATGTGGTAAAAGCTGCAAGAAAGCTGATATTCAGAGAGAAAAGTTCCGATGAATCGCGCGGTTGTAGCGCATTCTTACCGTTATCGTGAACGAAAAGATACCAATGATCACAGATTGGGTAAGATTTAAGTCTTAAACGATGAAACGTTGCATGTATTTCAACGAGCGAATAGTCCGAAATAAAAAAATAAAAAAATGATAACTTGATGACGTTACACTTTCGATGAAATCGGTAGATGATGTGTGCATCGAAAATGGGAGGTGACATCGGCGCGGTATGTAAATGCCTCACGCGTGCGAAACTTCCGTTCATATTAAAGCATCCGGTCATATTAGAACAATGACAAATGCGACCATTCTATTTTCTTTTTTTTTCTTCTTCTTCTTCATTTTTCTTCGTTCTTTTTTGTTTCAGCTGGACACATGGTTCGGCCGGCCAAAAAAGTCCGGGCGTGGAGGTGGGGTCAGAAGTGGTTCGGGAAACAACACAATACCACGACCCCATTCCGGCGACGATTTCAATGAAATCGAGCAGCAACGTTGTATCATCGAAAGAATGGACAACGAGACGGTGAACGACAAGTTCGAGGAGATGCTGGTGAGTTGTGGTCGATTTCTCGATCGACAAGTGCTATCAGAATGCACTAGGGGATGATATTTTGAGATGATCAAGTTTTCGTGAAAAACAGGCCAACATGAATCTGACCGAGGAGAAGAAAGAACCATTGCGACAGCAGTCCGAAGCAAAGAAGAGAGAGATGCTGGTTTTGCATTACAAAGGCAGCATACAGGAGAATAGGTCAAAATTCGATAAACCGGCGGATTACATACAGTATTTGGCTCAGCCCGATTTGAGCGTCAACAAAATCTACAACTGCATCGAATCGTTAAGGATAGCATTGACGAACAATCCTTTGAGTTGGGTTCAAGAATTCGGTACCAAGGGACTGAAACAGGTTTTAGCAACGCTCAACGAGTGTTATCGCAAGTAAGTATTATTGATAAGAAAATAAAAAGAAAAATATCGGTGCGTTGTGTCATAGCATCCGTATTCGATATTGTCCGATTTACGAATTTCTAATATTCGTATTGTTCTATTGCAGTGCCTTCATATATTACGATAGGTAATTTATGTAAAACTACTATTTGCTTTAATTTTTATTAGCAAATTAGAATTTCCTGCATCGTTCCTTTCTTTCTTTTTTTTTTTTGCTCTTAACGTTCGGCGTTAATCTGAGTGCACTTAGAGTTTGTATAATAGCGTGCGCGCGTATAGACGCACATCTGTAAGAAGCCAGCAAAAGCTGTACACACGTATACATGTATAGCAGTATAATGTATATATATGTGTGTGTGTGTGTAACATACATTTATAGATGAAATCTATACTAAAATTGACCTTTTTTAACGTAGCTTTCTTTTTCTATTGTTATTTGAGTTTAAAGTATATTTTCAGTTCAATAATTAGAGACCCGTAATGTCAACTCGCAATTAGTTTCTAATTGCATGATGTTCTGCCTGTGCAATGCTCCGTATAATAGCGCTGGTCGACTAGTCGAAAATCAAGAGCCATCCGAAATTAGTTTATTCGACAATAATATATACAAACACGATTCGACATTTCTTTTCGAGTAGTTGGCTCGACAATGGCTTATCGGAATCTCCACTTTTATTTCATCTTCTTTTTTTTTTATTTTATTCATTGAAACAAATTTGACAATACTGAGGTAATAACGTTTATATTCTGTAACACAGTGACAACCGGTACGAGCGAATACAGTACGAATGCATCCGATGTCTGAAGGCTATCATGAACAACACCGTTGGCATAAAGGAAATGTTGGCTCATCACGAAGCGCTCACGATCGTGGCTAGATCGTTAGAGCCGACCAAACCATCCGTTATGTCCGAAACTGTGAAACTGCTCGGTGCAGTTTGCCTTATTTCAAGCGATAGCCACAAGAAAGTTTTGGACGCGATCACCATGAACGGGGAATTCAAGGGGAGAGAAAGATTTTTACCGATTGTACAGGGTCTTATGAACAAAAAGAACGAAAACTTAAGGGTACGTTCCCTTTACTTTATCTCTTTCGTTTTCTCATTCTTTCCTCCCTTGTTCAGAATTGTTGGAACTGATCACGCGTTCTTATGTTAGGTGGAGTGCCTTCAACTCATCAATTCCATCATTTCTTCGGCCGAAGAATTAGACTTCAGATTGCATTTACGAAATGAAATCATGCGGGTCGGTTTGGCGGATATTTTAGAAACATTGGAGAAAAACGAATCCGAAGATCTGGCTAGACATCTGAAAATTTTCAACGAACACAAAGAGGAAGATTACGAGGAGTTTGTTCAACGATTCGATCATGTTCGATTGGAATTGGACGATGTGAACGACTGTTTCGAAGTAATTAAAAATATGGTGATGGAAACGTCCGCGGAACCATATTTTCTATCGATACTTCAGCATCTTCTGTTCGTTAGGGATGACGCTCTGGTGAGGTAGGGAAGAGCTACGACTTTTTGCATGCATTTTCTCATCGATGTCATTTGTTTTTCTCTCCTTTCCTTTCCTCTCCTTTGCTTTTCTTTTCTTTTCTTTTTTTTTTCTCCAACAGGCCGGCCTACTATAAATTGATAGAAGAATGCGTGTCGCAAATAGTGTTGCACCGTTCAGGCTGTGATCCGGATTTTAGCGCGACCAAGCGCTTTCAAATCGACGTTCAACCCTTGATCGACACGTTGGTCGAGAAGTCACGGGCGGAAGAAGAAAGGCGATTGGTCGAGCTGTCGCAAAAATTGGAAGAAGCGATATCTAGCAAGCAAGAAGCGGAAGCGAAACTCCAACACGCAGAGAATAAAATTAGGGAGCTGGAACAAGGAGGGTCGAGACCAACCGGTGGTAATGGGGTGAGTTTGTCATCGAGTTTGTTACTTCAGTTTATACTTACGTCGCAAACTCATGAGTCATAATTATCTTTTGATTTACACGGTACTTCAACGTACAGAAAATAAAGTGTGCATCGGAAATGAATCCTCCACCACCTCCGCCACTGCTGCTTCCAAATAGAAGCGGACCAGAAGCGGGAATGCCACCGCCGCCGCCGCCACCACCACTGCCAGGTTTTGGTGGACCGCGTCCGCCTCCGCCGCCTCTTATGCCTGGATTCGCGGGACCTCCACCACCACCCATGCCTGGCATGCAATCAGGACCACCACCTCCACCGATGCCAGGGGGAGGTCCAGCACCACCGCCGATGATGCCTGGATTCAATTTGAACGTGAACGCGGCATTGCAATCGCTTCCTTTAGGACTGAAACCGAAGAAAAAGTGGGAAGTCGATGCACCGTTAAAAAGAGCGAACTGGAAACCGGTGAATATCAGTCTTTTCTTTCTTTTTCATCTCTTTTGTTTTTTAATAAAAAGATTTATTAAATCATAACACATATCGTAGATCTTACCAAACAAACTTACCGAAAAATCATTTTGGATAAAAGTGCAAGAGGACAAGTTGGCCAGTCCTGACATATTGAACGGCTTGGCTCAAAAGTTCGCGTCGAAACCAAGCGGGAAGAAAATCGACGATGTCGTGGACAAGTAATTCGGCTGCCAATAATTTTCTTAATTTAATACAATTCGATTATCCTGTTATTAAACCATGCGACACTGAAAATCTTCACCATGATTGTTGTTCCGTTTGTGCAGGTCAGCTCCATCGAAGAAAGTGAAGGATTTGAAGGTTTTGGATGGCAAAGCTGCGCAGAATATCCTTATACTTCTTAATGGTACTTTAAAGCACATGCCATATGAAGAAGTCAAGTCTTGTCTACTCAAATGCGAAGGTCCCGTCATCTCGGACAATATACTTCAAGGGTTGATACAGTATTTACCACCACCAGATCAACTGTTGAAACTACAACTTTACAAAGATCAGTACGACGATTTGACAGAAGCCGAACAGTTTTGTATTACTGTGAGTGGAGTTAAAATGTCCCAGTTAAGTTCTCCAAACATTTAAGAAAACATTGAAATATTCGAGTCTGTCTGTGCCGTAGATATCGACGATCAAGAGATTATTGCCGAGACTGAGATCGTTAAGTTTCATGCTACGATACGAAGAATTGGTGCAAGACGTAAAGCCAGACATAGTAGCGGGTACAGCAGCTTGCGAAGAAGTAAAAGGTAGCAAGAAGTTTGCCAAGATTCTCGAATTGATTCTGTTACTTGGCAACTACATGAACTCCGGCTCAAAGAATGGCCAAGCTTTTGGTTTTGAGATTAGTTTTCTTACCAAGGTGTGTGTATATTTCATCATTAGATCGTACCAGTGGAAGACAATTGTTTGCATACGATCAATCGGTCTTTAATTTTCAGTTAACAAGCACAAAGGATGTCGATAACAAACAGACTTTGATGCATTATTTAGTTTGCACGATAGAGCAAAAATTCCCGGAATGTCTTAGCTTTTCGGAAGAACTGGCACACGTGGACAGAGCTAGTCGTGTTTCGTTAGAAAATGTACAAAGGACATTGCGACAAATGGATTCCAACATTCGAAATCTCGAACAAGATTTATCGAATGCCAAAGTTCCACAATCGGATAACGATTTGTTCTTGCATGTTATGGGTGTATCCTTTTTTTCTCTTTTATAATTCTTTCCATTATATATTGTTATAGTGATTACTTTACATTCATGCACATATCGATTTTTCTTAATTATCGTATGATCGACTCACAGCCGTTTGCGAAGAAAGCTCGAGAATCTTACGAAGTTCTTCAAAATATGTTTAAAAATATGGACAGCTTGTACTCGGAAATATCGGAATTCTTTTCTTTTGACAAACAAAAGTACACAATTGAGGAATTCTTCAGCGATGTAAAAACGTTTAAAGACGATTTCACGGTGAGTAAAATGGTAAGGAAAATCGGCTCGTTTTTACCACGCGTTTCTCTTACAGTACGCGCAGAAAGAAATAATAAAGCTGCGAGAGGGAGAAGAGAAACAAAGACGAGCGAGAGAAGCGCGAGAAAAAGCAGAAGCGGAGAAAGCAGCTCGGGCTGCGCGAAAACGAGCGCTCGTCGACATGAACGCTCACGAAACGCAGGAAGGTGTCATGGATAGTTTAATGGAGGCTCTCCAAACTGGTTCCGCGTTCAGTCGACCGGATCAACGACGTAAACGTCAAACACGCGCCGCTGGTGGTAAGTTTTATAGGTCTGCATACGCTTCGACGAAATCTACGAAGGAGGAGAAGTTGTTGCTTACTCAGTTATACGAATCGGGAGAAGCCGAGCGACCCGCTCTTCCAAATCCAAATCAAACCACTGCCGCCTTTCTTCTTTGTGATCCAGTAATCACGAACTTGGCAAGTTCCGATTTCACACGTTACACGACACCGGAAGAAAATCAACATCTCTATAAACGTTCGTTACTTGATCTTGCCATGAGAGCACCCAAGCGAAGGAAATTTCTTGCTAGAGTCAGTTCGTTTAACAAACACAGACAAACGGAGATCAGCTGCAAGAAAGTACGCGTCGATCAATCGATGTTCGAGGAGACTCCGAAACGAGAGATTTCTGTAAGAAGGTCACGAAACTTCGATGAGATCTCAAATTCATCGACTGATTCTGTTCAACGTGTCGTCGTGTCCTCGTCTATGAACACGGTCGTGTCGTCCTCGTCTCATGGATTCGTGATAGACGAGATGAAGAAACGCACGTTAACGTGTGTCGAAACTCGAGCATCGAACGATCCATCGCGACGCTCGAACTCGGAACTTTCACCCTCTTTGTGTCAGACGATTTTAGTAGGCAAAGCTCTAAAGATTAGTCCCGTGAAACAGCAACGCGTCATATATGGTAAGACATGCAAGAGAAACAATGTCGTGCGTCGTTCTGTTAAAAGACGTAGATCGAGACATAGAAGATTGCCGATCGGTGGCGAAGGAATAGGAAAGTTGTTCGGTTACATAGGCAGCCCGACGAGCGAAAGCATTTCACTGGTCGAAAATGGTTGTACGTCCGATAGTACCGATATCGTGTCGAACAGAATATCAAAATCTATGGATGATATCGCGGAAAGAATGAGCAAAACAATCTCTTCGCCGTTGAGGTTGATTCAAATGAAAAATTTGGACAGTGTCGCTCGTTGGAAGAACGTCAATGAAAATAATCTATCCGTCCAATATTCAAATGATCAATTTACGATTTTTGAACATTCCATTCGGTCTGAGACCGCGAATTCGAACAGGAGAGCAACCGAGCTGAATGAACTCGCTATCCAAATGCCTTGTCACAACAACGCCATTATCGAATCTGAAATGTGCGACAACCATAATATCTTTCATCGATTAAGAGTCTCGAATAACGCGTTGAAATTTTATTCGATGTTTGCGCGCAGAAAGGAAGCAGGAATGAACTTGTCAGCTGAACGAAAACACGATAGTACGCTGTCGATCGCAGTGGAAAACGTTCCAACAAAGAGAAAATTTCAGAAACGAGTTTGGCAATTTTGGTAGATACGGGATGTAGAACGTTTGGTGTCGTTATCGTTGACGTTATCGCGATGACGTTAACATGACTCACCACGATACACGACTACGACGCTTTTACGGTGTGCTTCGCATTCTTTTTAAATATTTTTTTTATAACACGACAAGACTGAATCTTACCTTATCGCTTTTATTCTTATTCTCGTCTTTTACTTTTATTTTTAATTTCTAACGTTTAGACCAGCGTCGAATTGTATTGCGATCACGAGAACAAATAGGTCGCAATTATTTCCGACTGTATTGTCTCTTTTTCTTTTCTCGCTTTCCATCTTTGATTTTTTCACCTCTCACCTATCACCTCTCGGAAAAATCATCGTTACCTCGACGACTGATCGACGACAGACTTTGCTAGTCAATTGAAAGACTGAAAAAAAAAGAAAGAAAGAAGAAACATATGTAGCATATCGTTTTAATTTTAGTTTTAATTTACGAAGACATCTATTGGCTGTGCTATACGTAGACACGACGGAGGAACAATGCGCGTACACCTGTAATCACTTGTAATCGCACTCGTTGTAATTGTCGCAATTTTTAAAAATTAATAAAGAATATTTTCTGCATCATCGATCAGTATTTAAACTATTTTCGCTGAAACAGTAGCTGATCTAACTAACAGTAACAGGTGATTCTAATCGAGATCGAGTCACGCACATAACACGAACCACGAATCAGGTTAATATAGCGCGTAGTAAGTGTACGAAGGACGGATACAAGCGACGTATATGTTTCTTTTTTACAGCAGAGAGAAGAGCTCAACTTAATAGAAGTCGATCGCGTACAGGATTAGTCGGGACTGGTTTACTGGGGAGGGAACTTTCAACGTAAGTATTTAGACACGTAATAAGCCTATTTGGAGATCTTCTCGCGACGATGTGTGTACATGTATCGTGTCACGATATTCGAATACGATACTGATCCTGAATTGCGAGAAGAATTCACGGCGGCGAATAAAATCGGTAAAAAAAAAAAAAATTGATGGATTTATTAAATAGATAAGTGGATAGAAAGAAAGAAAAGACGAACATCCGGGAAAGGATTGCTTCCCCGAAATAATACCTTGCCTAATAATCGTTGTTGCAGAGAACTATTAAGCTCGGCATAATCCATGGAATATCCTGTTTCCGTCCTAAACTCGAAACTGTGATGGATCGATTATTTTGTTTGATGAATAAACAAAAAGAGCGGTATAAGGTATTGGTTGTAAAGGAAGAACGACGATTAAGAATTTTTGCGAGTTTACGATTAATTTAGCAAAGTCTTCCTATTGCTGACTCAAGTGATTGTTTCGTAGGTATAATTATGTGCAACGCCACGTTGAACGTTTCGACGCGACGAACGAACGAACGAACGGACACGTGTGAAAGAGTAGTTTTGTAACGAATTTTCTACTAAATCTTTTCATATCTCGAACGATCTATTTTTTAAATAAGTTTCTTTGCTACAAAGCTCGCGTTTTTACAATTGCGAAGTCATCGTTTTTTGGTGAATCGTTATGTCCAAAGACAGCTAATCTCTCGGTGCACGGTGATCGACCAGCACCCTGTTCAATCGCGGGAACAGGCGTAATCGAATCTTTGTTGACTGGTTGGGAAACCTTTGAAAACCGTGCCAAATCGATGAGACGCCGGAGGAAACTGAGAAGGAGGAATCGTGCGATGTTGCGCAATTCTACGCAAAAGCGTTCAAACGCGGAGGAGGGAATTCAACATTCTGTAAAAAATATTTCAAAACACACGTTTTACAAAGCGGAGAAGACGGCACGTTAATTGCGTTAATAACGAACGACCAATTTATTTTTCGAATCTCAAGTTCGACGATTGTTTATATTGTATGTACCAACGTCTGATCCCAAAAGCAAATTTGTATCTATATTGTGAATATGTGAATTTAGATAATACCAATACATTGCGATCAATACAATCGAACGTAGTGTGTTCTTTTTCTATTTTACTACCACGATACAGAGAGAAACACCTAAACGAGAAGGGAGTGGTAAGCAGCTTCCAAATGGAAGAATCGCGTAAATTGTGATTCGTGTTTGAGCGACGATCGGTATCGCAAATTGTGTCGCAAGCCTGACATATACATACGCGTGAAAGCATTCGCGCGACCGCTATCGATCCTCGCGAAGAATCTCTTGCGAATCGCGTCGACGACGACGAGTAACAGTCAAGTGAAAGAAATATCAAAGATTAGATCGAATCGGAATGAAATATTGAATTATTCGCTATATATATATGTATGTATGTTCGCTCGTAGTCCTTTGGATCATCGCTCGAGTAACGAACGAAGAGAGAGAGACAGACAGAGAGAGGGAGAGAGAGAAGCCTTGCAACCGATGTGGTATTTCGTGCGCGCACGCACGCACGCAGGCACGAGTGATGGTGGCCACGGCGTCATTATACCTATACTCGCGCACACCTGCGGGAGAATGGTCGAAGAATCCATGTGCGAGTAGGCGAGGTCGCGCGTATTCGTTGCAACCAGGGGACCCTGTGTCGGATAAACGAGTGTAACGCAGTCGGCAACGGACGACAACCTGGAAGCACTGGAGCAAACCATTTTTCTCTACCGTTTGGACGTTCTCGATCGCGAATGTCTCTTCCTCGTTGACACAGTTGCTTTCCGCTGGTTTCGCGGCGGAGCCTGTGCCCGACACGTCAAAACGCGGCGTGCGCGTTTACGTTGTGGAACGTGTTTGAAAACTGTGGCACGTGAGCACGTAACCGCACGAGTACGCGATCGCGAGTGGCTGACCCGTTTGACGACATTTCCAGCGTCGAAATATCTTTAACCGATGGCTCGTGCTGTAGTTTCGTCTAGCCTCGATACCGAGAAGGTTTCGGCATCCGCGCGAACAGCGTCGAACGGAGGAGTGTGCAGTCTCGATTATCAGCTGGACGACGATCGGTTGATGCTCCAGTTTGGGTCGTCCTCCCTTTTCCTTCGAGTCGATCCGTATCTCGGTTCAGTCACGCGAGCCAGCCGTTTTATAAACATTCCACGGCTACGATTATGAGCACGTCGGTCCAAGGATACAGGAGAGGGAAACATTGATATCGTGAACATTTTGAGTCGATCTCGGATAGTACGACACGACCGAGCGTGTCGTGTGTTTTCGCTCTTCCAAGGTGAAACGTGCTGCGCGCTCGATAGAATGCAAATACGCGCTGGATAGAGTACAATGAACATACCCATCGTGTCGGGAGATATCGTCGATGACGATATCCACAAGCCACGTTTCGTTAGGGTAAGTATCGCGTCGAGTTCATTAAACGTATTTTTCATTTTACGCTCTTGGGAGAATTGATACATGTCGTATGTCATATATATGTATATACATTATTCCTATTTGCACCAGTCGGACCGTACTGCGCGAGTTTACACTCAGGCACATGATGTAGCGTTGTAAACGCGACTTAATCGTCACTTAATTTGATCAGCGTTGTTTATCTCTTTGTATTTAAGCATGGTGGGGAAAAGTCTACTCACGAGTACCAACAGATCCATTGTTCAATTTGTTCAATCTCGTTAAATCAGGAATTGAGGGAATATCGTGTCCCAATGCGCATTAAAATTTCTAAAGTACATGTATACATATATACGTATTTTAGTTTAATTTAGTTTAATACTGTATTGGATATTAATTTATTTTTAATACTATATTGTTAGTACTTTTATTTTAGTTTAATACTGTATTGCATACAGTCAACCAATCGATCGTAACGCGCTCGTACGATTTCTTCGTTCGATTGCACGCCATCTTTCTGCCATTAATCGAACAACGACGATACGCGTTCCTGTCTCCCGTAGGATGATTAAAATACACACATATATAGAGCGCGCGCTGATCACGGTAAAACGTGCGAAACACGTTTGAAATTGTAACAAACAGAACAATGACGTTCGGTCTCGTGATCGTTGCTCGCGTTTCTTAAACTATCTTAAAATTAAGCGCCAAACGATCTATCGTTTGGAAAATAAATATCGATCCGGAATAAGATATATTCGCGATATATAGTCTGAAAAGAAAAAAGAAAAATAAATCGTTTGGAAAGTGAAACGATAGATCTGAGAGAGAATCTCGATCTATTGTAAGATAAGATATATTCGCGATACAGTCCGAAAAAAAAAATATAATCTATGAGGAATTTCAGAGATTTTAAAATCGAATTAATTTCGGAGAATTTCGCCCAGCTTAAAACGCAAACGCAAACGTATCATTGATTACATAATTATCAACATCTATATATTGATTCTACGGATGTTGCAAGACGAACAATTTCGAATGGGAAGATTTCGCGGAGAACGAATGACCGAAATATTTGCACGATCGACGAATTCGCGAATCGATGCTAGTGCGTATGTACGTAGATTCAAAATCGTCTGGCGTGGCTGCAGAGATCGGCACGCGCGCACGCGCAAATCGTTCCGAGCGTTCGCGACAAAGTGTGGAACTAGGGGAACGAAACAATCCGAGGATGGTCGAAAGAGGTCGAAGCCGAGCGGACCGCGACGAGTCGGAGCGAAATTTACCGAAGGGGGAAAGGGGCCTGATCGGTCGTCAACTGAGAAAGGTGAGAAATCGTCCCGGGCTGTGTTGAACGTGCGCACGCGCGTGAGCTTCGATCGATGCGAGACACAAACGGTGATCCGTGAATCCTCCCGGTCCGATCTTTTCTTCTCTCCTGTTCTTTCTCGCCCGCTGTATCTTCCTCCCCTCCTGCCACCCGCCCCCCCTTTCCCTCTCGCTGGTTCGTTTCATTCTCCCTCCTCTCCGCGAGCGGAACACCGTTCGTCGGCCCTGGGAATTCCGCTTTCCCGTAGAAAAGAAACGCATCGCGGAAACATCGAACGCATTTCTACAGCTCTGCAACGTTTCCAACATATTTGTACGCGCGCGAGTGGAATGTGAAGAAAAGAACATCGTCTTCCGTTGATTTATACGTACGGGGTGTTCCAATCAATTATGGAGCCAATAGACACGGATCTAGATTTATCGTTGTTCGACGTGCGCGTGATCGAGAGACGTCGATCATTCTGAATCGTTCGCTCGGATGGGGAAGTTGATTTCCCGAGGAGTTAACGGCGATTTCTATCTGTTGGTATCGAGTTGGTGAACAGTTCCAAGAACAGGGACGGCAGAAAATTTTAGAAGCTCTTGGAGTTCTAAGTTTCGTCGAACACTCGTATCCAGAGTCTTCTTTGCGTGTCCAGACACTCGGAATGATGCTGATCCTTCCGGATTTAAGGTTGCAGGTAAATCGAAATCCTTGGTTCGCGTTTCTATTTCCTGCGGACACGTAGATCCCGAGGAAAATGATTGACTTTGAAGAACCAACCCGGGGAAGAAACTGTCGAGGGAATCGGCAAAAACCGCGCGTGCGAATAGTTGAAGCGAGAAACGGACGAGCGAGGGCGAGGAGCAGCGGGCGAAGGCTGCATTTCCTGTTTGAACGCGAGCGTAAACAGCATGCCTCGAGTCCGGTAGAGCGTGCCTGGTCCGCTGAACTCGAGCGGCGATACACCACGCGTAACCTGCAACGCGTGGAAGGTGGAACGCGCAACGCCGAGATATATAATACCCGGCGAGAGAACCGCGTCGAGAGCGTTACATTCACTTCCCTCGTATTTCCTTAACACACTCGAGACGAAGCCGAACGTGTACTTTTTATATTTCTATATTTTGTATTGTACTTTTACTTTACTTTATATTTGTATTGTACTTTTTATATTTCTATATTTTATATCATAAAATAGGATTATAGTTTCTTTACGTGTATCTATCAGACTCGATACATTGTCCATTAAAAAATGTCCAACACCGGTTAAACGAATATATTATACACCGTCTCGAACGTGTTAACCCGTCATCCATCGGTCGCCCCGCGAGCAGTCGGAATTCGAAACAATACCGTCAACGCGATTTGTTTTTTTTGAATTTGTCTTTTTTTTTTTTTTTTTTTAATTTGATCGAGAATCGTTCTCGAGCGATTCGGATGGAGGTTGAAAACAAGTCCCGTTAACGTCCCGCATCTTCGCGTCAAACTCGTTCTCTCCGATCGTTTTCTTCGCGAGAAGATGGAACGCGATAGCCCAGTAACTACGACGATGGTAAGGCCTCCGACCGCTTTCCTCTTTTCTATTTCTCGAGACGGCTTCCTGCGAACGCGGAACCGACCACTGGTTGGCGAACGAGCGGCGAGTGATAATCGACGAGCGAAGAGAACGTTCGATTCGTGGATCGGTCAGTGGAACCGGGAGAATCGGTAATCGAGCACGAAGCACGTCGACCTTAAAATTACGGTGCCTGCGTAGCAGCCGCACCCCGCAGTAAAGATACCTGGAGCGAGCGTTATTCCACTCCCACCATAATTCGCGTGCACAGTTTCTTTCCTTTCACCGAGAATCGAGCGGCACCGGAGGAGTCGGCCAAAGCCTCGGGATCGCGCGAGATAAGCCAGAAGACATTTTTCTCGCGAAACGCGTTTCCTTCCTCTCCTTTTATTTTCGTTGTCGTTCGACGATCTTTGCGACAAACGAAACAGAAAAGATTCGTTGACCGTTCTGACTCGCGGTGAGTTCAACGATGTAACGAGTCCGCGAGTCGATCGTCAAGGATTGTGCGGAATCACAGCCACATTGTGGAGATCGTACAAGTCAGTTTTCACGTTGCTCATTAATCAATTATGATTGCTGCGCTGTCGAGTCGAGCATTGTATTTGGCCAACAACAAAGTCGCGAGATGGGTTAGACGAAACGCGGAATCTCGCGATCGGCATCTGTTTCTTCTGTACCACTCGCAGTACAAAACTGGCATAGCGGAATAGCGATCGAGACCAACAATGTGGCTGCGACAGCGAGTACTATGTTGAAGTGGACTTGCTACGCGGCACTGTCGAAGAATCGCGCGTCCCAGCGGCCGACTTCGTTGGACGAGCGAGAGAGGAGGACCGACTGCGGGAATGCGTCGTCGCGGTATTTGCGAATAGAAAAAGGTTGTTCCTGTCGGTCGAAGGACGTAGAAATATTGCGAGAATCCTCGACGAAAAAGTGCCTCGGGGTGAGAAATATATACTCGAATCGCTCGTTCTTTTTGTTTTGGTCGATCGGTCTTGCGTTTGCAACTCGTGCGTTTCCAATCGAGACCGAGCTCTCCTGCCGATGAAATAAATAAAATTCCAACGATTCGTCGTTGTCTTTTCGACTTGTCTTATCGTCTGTTGGTTCGTTGCCTATTTTTTCCTATAAGCAACGACCTTGAGCAGCAGCATTTCCAGCGATTTGCAACCAATACGTTCAATTCTGTGTGGTTGGTGCAGGGCTCCGATCCTAGGGTGGCCACGTGTCGAGGAAAGCTGCAGAACAAACGAAGCAAACTGAATCAGGAGATCAACAAGGAGCTTCGGTTACGAGCCGGCGCGGAGAACCTCTTCAAGTATGTACTTCTTTCTCTCGTAGGGTATTTGTATCCGACTCGCCACTGGCCACGTATATTTACGCGTGCTTTACGTTTCAGGGCGACGACCAACAGAAAGTTGCGTGAAACGGTTGCGCTGGAACTGAGCTTCGTTAATTCGAATTTGCAGTTACTGAAGGAACAGCTTGCCGAACTGAACAGCTCGGTCGAACTTTATCAGAATGTCGACAGGTGAGACCATCATTCTCAGGAAAAGGGTTCCACTCCATCGAATCGATTTAACTTCCCGTGTCTGCGTTTCCATTTTCAGCGAGGAACCGGCAATGCCAATGATACCACTGGGACTGAAGGAAACCAAAGACATCGACTTTCGAGATCCGTTTAAGGTGAGAGAACGCCTTACACCTTGCGGCTTTCATTCGAGCGGCGGTACCTCCGAATTGTCGTCGCTGCCGCAGATCTTCTCGTCCTTCGTCTTCGGACCACTTTCAATTTGATCGTCGACGGTCGATCGAGCGACGATTCTCGAGAAGTCCAAGTCGTTTGCGACTGGCCCGATCTCCAAGTATTCGCGCACGCTCGTCATCGATCGTCGTTCGATCGTCGTCTTGCGTCGGTCGATCGTTTCCTTTTTGACCGTGTCTCTGTAGTTTGGCAAGATCGTGCGTAAGGGGTTTAAGCGCGGCATCGTCACCACCAATTTGCCATTCGTCGTGTTTCTTCGAGCCGTGCTCTCGTTCACCGATACCTCGCAGGGCAACGTCAGCTGCAGTATCTTTCCCTTGATCGTAACACGCACGTAATCAGGATTCACGTCCACGTCGACGTAGCAAGTGTCCAAATATCTGAAATCGTATTGGATTTCGTATTTGAGTCTGCTTATTTGTCTCGTCAAATCTTAAAGCTACGTACTTAAACAGGGTTACTTCTAAGACGATGTCGCGCTGCTCCTCGTCCAATTTAAAAGGTACCTTCGGCTGATTCATGTTGTACGGTTTACCGTCTGAGTCGAACAGCTTCAATTTGTAAGTGATTCGCGGTTCTGTTCTCCGATTTCTCTCCCGGTTTCGTTGTTCCTCCTTTCGCATGAACCGTTCCGCAATGGCGACGCGTTCCTCCGGCGTGTGACGACTAGTTCGATTCCAAAACTGTTCGTCATCTTCCTCTTCCTCCTCTTCTTTCCCTTCCTCTTCCTCTTCTACTTCTTCTCTTTCCACTTGCTCGTTTTTCTCTTTCTACGAACAATGAATACAATCAAATACGTATTTGCCCAAATCGAAGCAAGTGCATTAAAAAATGATAATTCTCTTACTCGATTTGATTTCGTGGATCGTTTACGATAATCGATTAATTCTGTTTCCCTTATTTTCTTGTATCTCGCGTAACCTCGTATGATCTCACCCTCGGCCACGGCGTAATTTTGCAATGCTTTTATACGTTCGGATCTTTCAATTGGCGTGCCGTCTAGCTCCTTCAGTTGCATCAGCGTCGCGATCGTGTAATCCCTGTATCCTTCGTAATCCGCGCACGGATTCCCCATCAAGAATAGCTGTTCCAAGTATTCGTTGCATCTGCAATACACATTCGCGTAATGTGAATTTTTAATAACGCGAATTTGTATTTCTGAGAAAATGGGAAATTATTCTACATATCAAAAGTTATGATATAATTTTAAATATTGTATTATATATTATATATATTATATTATTAATATTAATAACATAATATTATATTAATATTATATTGATATTAATATAATAATAATAATAATAATATATTAATATAATATTAGAACATTAATAATATAATATTAATATATTATATTGTATTATACTAATATTATATATAATAATCCTGATAATAAAAAAGAAACCTTAACGTTTTAATCCCTCGGAGATTGCCGATGAAGTTTACGGTTAGGTCCAGCTTTCTCAAGCTCTCAAGCCCTTCCAAATTTTCAATCGCCTCTATGTTGTTCAACGCTAAATTCAAGTACTCCAACCTCTTCAATCTGCCCAGGTTCTCGATCCTCGATATAAGATTGTTCTGAAGCAACAGAATTCTCAAATGCCTGCACGTTCGGTCGATCAGCTCGATCTTCTCGATGTTCTCTTGGTGCAAGGCGATCTCCTCGAGCGTCGAGATCTCGCCCTCGTTGTGCTCCGAGCGCTTTCGCAACAAATCGAGCGTGATTCTTGACATTTCGCTCTCGCGGAATCCATGAAAGACGAACCGTCCTCGCTGTCGCTATGCGGCGGTGGCGCGTATCGACTCAACACGCGCCCGATTGTCCGTCGTTTCTCTCCCCTCTCTTTTCGTCTCTCGCTGCCCCTTTCTTCCGTTTCACTGAAACATTTTGTTCGTTACAGGACTTCATTCTCGAACACTACAGCGAAGACGGAGCCAATTACGAGGAGGCAATCGTGGATCTGATGGAAACTAGGCAGGTGAGCTGCGCGAGCAAGATCGAACGATTACGATCCAAAGAACATCGACCGACAATAATCTTCAACAATTTTCTCATTGTTCGAAAGGCAACGCGAACGCCGACCAGAGACGCAGCAGGCATCGCGTTGCTGTTGCGCTACTACAATCAGCTGTACTTCATCGAGCGAAGATTCTTCCCGCCTGATCGAAGCCTGGGCATCTATTTCGAATGGTTCGATTCGTTGACAGGTGTACCGAGCTGTCAGCGAACCGTCGCATTCGAGAAAGCTTCGATCTTGTTCAACGCAGCCGCCCTGTACACCCAGCTGGCCGCGAAGCAGGATCGTCTGTCCACGCGCGGCTTGGATCAGGCGATCGACGCGTTCCTCCGAGCCGCTGGTACCTTTCGTTACATACACGAAAACTTTACCAACGCACCGAGTATGGATCTTGGGCCGGACATGCTCGAGATGCTCGTTCAACTGATGCTGGTAACGACGTTGCGTTCGTAGCCGTAGCGCGCGCTTCGAAATTCGCCGCAAACCAACACCTTCGATTGCGATCGATGGAGAGCGGCGCCGCGTCCGGGTTTTGGGTTAGGAGGGAAACGTAGCTGAAGCACGATCTGACGCGCGTTTCTTTTCTCTCGTTTCAGGCCCAGGCGAGGGAGTGTCTGTTCGAGAAGCTGGAGCTTCAGTCGAAGGACGGGAGAAGGAACATCGACGTTTCGTTGGACCTCGCGCAAGAAGCGTCACAGGTAGCGGCCGACAAAATTTTACGTACGCGTAAATCTAATACGCCTATACATTCAGCTTGGATCCGTTTGCGAATCGGACGTTACTGTAACGGCGTTTCGATCGCGTTAGGTTGCAGCCGTATATAACGACGTCCATGGGTTGATCTCGCGCGAGCCAGTCCGCGACTACGTCCCGGAAACCTGGATCTCGTTGATCTCGGTAAAACGCGAGCATCACTTGGCTCTCGCGCACAAGCACCTTGCGCTTGGGCTGTTCGATCGACCGGTTACCGAATGGCGGGCGGAAACGAAACTGGCGCTCGAACACGTGCAAAGGAGCGACGGGAAGACGCAGCTGGACGTGATCGTGCCACGAGACGATAATGAAAGAAAGTTACTGGGTACGTGGTCAATTGGTGTGAAATTTCAATTTCCTTTTCCTACTGCTTTCTCACTCCTTAGCACCTAGGCTAGCTGTGGCTTCCTTGCTTGAACAGAATGTGCAAACGGAACAAGTGAAATATTTAATTTTAATTGATACTTTAGCGTCTACGTAAAGTGATCAATTGAGGCACTTTTGATTCTAAACTTTTACGCTACTTATACGTAGTTTTATACGACACGAAACACGTACCGTTTCAGCGAAAGCACATCTCAGAGAAGCTTTGGTTTTACACGAAGAAAGTCAGAGGCTGCAGAGGATGTGCAGGGACCTGAAGGCGAAACAGGCGCTTGCCAAAGTTTTGAAGAGAGTACAGGAGTCGACGGTGGAAGATTACAACGGTATTGGGGATGAGGACGACTTCCGAGGATTGTTGGATCCCCCGGATATTATAGGTACGACGGAGAAAATGGCAAGATCATTTAATCACTAATAACACTGTACGCGATAAGACACTGTGTATCGTTTTCCCTAATGCAGCGTCTACAAAGTTTCAATTGAGCATCACTCAGCCAGATTTCGGACAACACGGAGTGGAAGATCTTTTCAGATCGTTGGGTCCGGTCGCTATATTTTCAGCTAAAAGACATTGGACCGCGCCACGATTAATACAACTCCAACGAGGACCCGACGGCGAGGGATTCGGTTTCAGCGTTCGGGGAGACGCTCCTGTAATAATAGCTGCGGTCGATCATAATTCGTTGGCCGACGTAAGTGCAGGCACGAATTATCTAGTCAAGCACCCTTCTTCTTTCTTTCGTTTGGCAATACTTACATGCTCGAATTGGTTTCATTCTTCAGTTGGGTGGCATGAAGGAAGGTGATTTTATAGTAGGTATCGGCGACAAAGACGTCAAGTGGTCATCTCACGAGCAAGTGGTCCGACTTATCAAGCAATCTGGTGATTTTATAAATTTAAAATTGGTCACGCCGATGGATAGAAATTACTTGAAGGTAAAGACAAATGCGGGCAAGATTGTTCGTTCAAAGAAACGGTTTACAATAATCGGAGGCTTGTTACCGATTGCAGAAACCGGGTAAAATTAATCAGCAAGATAAAGGAAGCGTTTCAGCAAGTAGCTCATCCGGGATTTCGTCTGGTCAGCCGAGTCCTGCCGGTTCCGTTACCACCGCTCACGTAGCTAAGAAACTACCATGGAACCCGTTCAAAAAGTCGACCACGCAGCGCGATAGTAGGGACCTGACGTTCGACAATGTAATCCTTAGATGACTGCTTGGATGTTGTACAATTTCGGTTTGTTGCAATTGGAATTTTCAACGAAACGAGCGGATCTCGATAATCGGAGCTCGGAGATATTTGCCGCTACGCTTCGAAATTCAAACCTTGGTTCAACGGTAACTCCCCGCGAAATTGTAGGATCATGCTATCCCATTGCAACGTCTTGCATCTCTCTCGACAATTCTGTATAATATCATATCTTTCGAATATACGTAATGAAGGCTCGAAGTACTTTACATTGATTGATTTCAAAGTACAGGGATAAAATAAAATAAAAAATAAATAGTTTCGAAACAAACGAAATATGATACTACAATGTACAGTAACGATCGGTAAGAAACGTATCGAACGAAATACAAATGTAAGCGTACGTTATATACACCAATTATATTTTGTTCACGAAAAAAAAAGAGTCGTTTCTTTTGTTTCCTTCTCTCCCTGTTACGTCAGCGTGAATTTCACTGAAAAGAAAGTGTACGTCGCGCACAATGTTTCTGTATAACTTCGCAGAGTTTGAATATGAATCCCAGGCGCTAAATGACGACGTTGCGTTTGTACTACTTCCGACCTGTTTCATCTTTTCCTGAACGTGTCGCCCAGAAGCACCGAAAATAAATCGATGCCCGAAGACACGCGTAAAGCAAAGAAGAATAGAAAGGCGCGATTCCGAATGCAGATTGAACGGCGACTTTCACCGAGTCGAGAAACGTCCTGGTACACGATTGATTACGTAAGCGAATGGAAAGAAACGCCAGTCAAGTGTTGTAACAGGCGATCGTACGTTATATAGACTAGTTATTATTGAAAAAATACGTTTAAGAAAAAAGGCGAGCGACGTGTATCGATCGAAGGTCTCGATGAAGAAACACAGATTAGTCGGGAAACATTTACAATCGATTTTCTACGACAATGGAGGAGCGCTTCCGAGACGCAACGGAAATCGCAAGTTTCGGTGAATCTGTCGTAGTGTGTGGGCACTGTAGCCCCGATATTCAGCGGGTCGACCGAAAGGAGACTCGCGGTGAAAGTAAAACGTAGAATTACGAGAAGAAAGTGAATCCTCGGATGGTCACCTGATGTGCGCATTGCTCGTTTGTAAATCGAATTCGATATTACGAACTGAACACTTCCCGTTTTCGAAGACAACGCGAAGAAAACTGCCGTTTTTACACGTTTTTACGACGGCGATTATGATCGTTTGAATCCTTTCAACAGCTTTGACAAGCATTACTAGAGTGCGTAATGTCGGATGTTTTAGGCGCTGCAAAATGAAAAGGAAAACGTAAAGGGAAGGAGATGAGCGAAGCGAGCGTGCGAAGAGAAGAAGCAGAGCGGTAAGAGCGGGAAAAGTAGGAGCGGTAAGAGCGGCGCGCGTACCACGATCTGGCCTTAAATTGATCGTGCGAGCAAGCAAGCGGATTACTCGGTTCCAGGTTGGTCGGGGAACAAGATTTCTCGACGCGGATCGTGATCGACGACCTTGGCCAGTCACGACCAGCCGCGTATTTCCGATTAACAGAAACATGTAAGAGTACGAACATTGTTCGGTGTGCCGCGTTACCATGCCACGGATGACTTAAAAGTGTGACTCGAATTTCAACGTTGAACTTCTCTCGCGTTTCGACTTTTAAACGAATACGTTCACAGTTCGTCGCGAGTTCTCGCATATTTCCCATGCTGTTTCAACTGCGTGTGTTTATAATTTTATCAAAAATGTGTACCGAAAAGTGAACGACTCGAATGTTCGCGCTCGCCAGTTAGAAGGAGGACGAGGACGTGAAAATGGACGTGGACGATACGTGAGGGATTTGTAAGGTCAACTGATCGGTTATTAGAAAGCGCGGCAAGAGAATCGCAAGGATAGTTATTCTCTCGCAAGTAGATCGATGTCGAACTTTCTCCTTGACGACGACGAGTCGCCGAATGGCGTAAGAACTCGAGTCGAGTCTCGTAATCGTTGGTGGCTCGTTTGAAAAAAATTCGAAAGAGCGAAACGAGGACGCGGGAACACGGAGAAAGGGAAGAGAAGGAGTGCAAGAAAAGGAGGGATAGTAACAGTGGTAGCTGTGGTATCAGCAGCAGCAACAGTAAAACGAGGGCAAGAAGGCAAAGGAGGAGGAGTAGGAGGAAGAGGAAGAGGAAGAGGAAGAAGAAGAGGGGGACCGAAAGCGTAGAAACGATCCGTAAGGAAAGCGGTGCTTGTTTGATTCTTTCGACCGTGGCAACGATGGCAAAGTCAAAAGAGGAGGATTACGAATGCACGCTGAGTGAGGCCACGAGGACGATCGCTCGCGTGGAACTGCGTGAAGACGATACCACCAGGGAAGAAGCCTTGAAGCAATTCAGACACTGGATTCACAAACATCCTAACATCAAGCGTTGCAGGACGGATGCGGTCTTTCTCCTCAGATTCCTCAGAACCAAGAAGTTCAGCGTGCCGATGGCGGAAGAGATGTTCGAACGGTATCTGACCATCAGACAGTTGTATCCGAACTGGTTTCAAAATCTCGACATCGAAGATAAAGACATCGAAGCTATTATAGACGCTGGTTATCTGGTACCGTTGATGCAACGTGATCGTCATGGTCGACGGGTGATACTTTCTTGCGCCGGTGAGCATTGCCAATCTCCAATCTATATAAATAGTTTGACTTTCTTCTTTCCTAAAAGTAAGTTTCCTTTTTCCCTTTCTCCCCTCTTTGTCTTGTCCCGTCACACTTGTTCCTCACAATTGACAAATTTTCTTTCAAAGGACGCTTCGATCCTTACAAATACACGTCTGCTCAAATGGCTCGAGCTCACAGTCTTGTAGTGGAGGCTCTGATGGATGACGAGGAGAATCAAATCCATGGATACACGCACATCAACGATGAATCTGGATTAACAATGGGCCATCTTAGTGCCTGGTCCATAACAGATATTCGTAATATGTTACGATGTATACAAAACAGTACACCCATGAGACACAAAGAAACGCATTTTGTTAATATTCCAAGTTGCGCAATCAAGGTCATCGAGTTTGGTATTTCTCTCCTCAACGATAAATTAAGAAACCGGATCTTGGTATGTATATGTGTACGTGATTTTCAAACTTTTCTCGAACTGATCTCTGTGTTATGATCTCGATTAAGGTGCACAAGAGTCTGGACGAATTGAAAAGCGCTATCGATCCAAAAATTTTACCGAAAGAATACGGGGGAGAGATCCCACTTTGTGAGATGATTGGTACGTATGTACATATCGACAATCATCAGTGATCGTTTGTTTATCCAGAAAATGAGTTTTAGTTTCGGTCGAAGTTTCAGCGTCAATTTCAGTTTGTTTCACTTTCTAGCGAATTTCAAGAAAACGTTGAGAGAACACAGGACTCGAATAAAGGAACTCGACGACATGTACATAGAGATTGCAGCGACGGATGGCCAATACGTTTCGAACGACGATTTGTGCGGTATCTCTGGTTCTTTCCGCAAATTGGAAGTCGACTGATATTCTTCCTCTTTATCGAATGCGACTTTCCTTTGCATCTATTCGCATTCTGTCTCATACGAAAGACACTCAGATTTATTCGTTCTTCTAGATATATATATATATATATTTATATACGTATATTTGTTCTTATTTCGTGTACCAGAATTTTTCTGCCGGTGGTATTAGTTACCTATGATCGTTTCAATTTACGTACAACATAGAGTAAGGTATGACGTGTTTTGCACACTTAGAAAACGTATAAGTGCAAGTATGAAACATTGTGCATGATAACGTAAAGTGTACCGAAGGAAACAAGCATTTTTACGTGTGATTACGTTGAATGAAATTTCTTTTTAGAATTATACACAATACAGGTCAATTCAAAAATTAAAATATACCATTTAAACGATGAAAGACCATAACGTAACACGTTAAAACATATGTTGTATGAACACTTCTTTTTTTCTCGTTTTTCCCCTCGTTATTATATTTTTATTAATTTTCGTTAACATTTACAAGCTCGCACTCGTGTAGAATCTCTTTTAAAAATTCTGTACTCGCAGGTGCTGTAGTATAGAGATTTCCTGCAACATACAGAACAGTATCATGACTGTGTTGTTAATTGAATTGTACACATCTGTGAAATCAACAAAATATTTGATAAATGATCAAATGATTTACAATTGGAAATAAAGCATGCGTTTATGCTTACTTACCCGAAAAATTTCTCGCATTATTATCATACAAAATAACTTTACAATTGCTCCTATGTAATATTTTAAATCCTAAGCAACGGAAACGTTCGTCTGTTTTATAAAGAGAATTATTTTTTTGTAAATTTAAGTGTGGTTGTCCACTAAATGGATTGATAAAGTCTGCCCAATAACCCATTCTCCTCAATTTTCCACAAATATCCGAAGCTGCTAATACAAACTGTATATAACATAAAGGAAAAAACAATTTTGATAGAAAATTGACAACAAATATTGACAATTCGTTACTTCTTTGAATATATGCAGCACGTTTTCTGACAAAATCGATTATTTATTTATACTATGTACTTACACATTTAGCTAGTTTCTCCGTTTCTGTTTCTTTGTTCCATTTCATAACTTTCGCATTAATCGATTGACTGACAGTAACTATAGTAAGTTGTGGAGAACCAACGTCTAAACATCCGGGAAATAACTCCTCTATACCTTTTCTCAACAACAAAGGGCATTCCTGAGCTACACAATGGAGCATTGAATGCTGATTGTTCCCTTTCAAACGACTCGGTCGACGAACGGGTTTTTCTTTTGAACTATTTGTTGAAATTTGTTCATTGTTGCTAGGAAAATCGACTAATTGCGTTCTAACTTGAATGGTGGTCGTTACATCCGACCAGCCAGGGCCGATACTTCCTGGTAAATAAAATCTGAATCCCCTCGGTGTTAAGAGTTCCCAGTTCGAATTTATTCCAAGTACTGCACCGTCCACATCTAAAAATAGTCGAGGACAGCTATAAAAAAAGGATTTTTATCGGTGAGTTATCACGTAAAGAGATGACTATACTTACCATTTAAGTTTTCGCCATTTGTCTGAACAACTTTGTACGAATTGGTACTTTTGTCACTACGTCGAGAGTAATAGTTCTTCGAAAGTACATTGAGCAGAGTCCTGGCACCAGTTCCCTTGGCATATTTTACGCAAAGCATCTGAAAATGAATCATGTCACGTAGGTTATGTTCTATTTCTTTTTTCTTTTTTTTCATTTTACATGACTGATCGACGAAAACGTAGTTGCCAAACAATCGTCGTTGAACTTTGTCGTTTATAACTGCGCCAGAGGTTAAATTACTGTCATTAAAAAAATATATTGTTACCGTTAAATCACGATTCACATGCTGAATTGAAAGTTTCTTTATCGAAGATACCGTTTTTGCGATTCAATTATCTAACCTTATGTTTGGTTCACCTGATACATCCAATTACACATGCAACGTCATTAGATGCGACATTATTCATATACGTACAAGTATCAATCGGGTTTCATAAACACAAATTATTTCATCACTAGATGGCAGATGAAATGTATCTTTTCTAACTTTTACATTACAATCATTGATTAAGGATAGGAGACACAACGTCAGAAATTACTTTGTATCTCACATTTTGCAATATTGATCTCGAAGAAACATCAGAGTGTTTCCTTCCGTTTCTTCAATCGTCGGAGTCAATGAAATTAATATTTATAAAAAAATCTTAACTTGTAGAATTCTCAATTGAAAATTTCGTGCTGACAATGAGCAGGTTAACAGGCATAGACTATAGTTTATTTTGGTTACCCTAGTGACAATGACTCAGACACGATTTTATTCGTTTAACATATAATGGATAATAAACTTCCAGGTATTGTTTACATATTGTTTACATTGTACGATTATATAGAAATTTAAAATTAAAATTTATAGAAATATTTCGTATTTTATTAATTATAAAAGTATTCTAATACTTGTGACCTTAGATATGTATGTTAATCTTTACAATATCGCAAATAGGTTTAAAAAATTAAGGTAATTAAATTATGGTGTAATAATTAATTTAAAACGATTATTATACTATAATTACTTTATGTTACTTGCACCACCGACGAGGTATATGAATAAACCTAGCACCTTACGGGGTTTCATGGCCGGGGATCTGAAATACCGACATAGTAAAAAATCACTGGTTTTTTAGCGCATTCTATATTTAAGGAACGGTGAATTAGGGAATTACATCAAGTAAAACGATCGAGGTTGATCAAATAGTGATATGCGTCGGGAATATGACCCATTACAGTGTTGTCAAACTTTCAATACCGAAATGTGAAGCTAGTAACTACCAAAATCATTTTACTACATATATATCAGAAAGAGCTTTATCCATGTTTTACAGATTTATCACGATTTTTAAATATGTAATAAATTAAAATTTTTAAATTATAAATATTATTCATATTATCAATAATATTTATTTATATTATTTTTATATTATAAATATTTAACATGTAAATAATATTTAAAGATCGTCGAAATCGATGAGGAAGTGATTAATTTTTAAGTTTACCGGCAATAAGAATGAGAAAATTGGAAGAAAATGCGAATGAGCAATGTTTTGAACTCGTAAAATCTTATTACTACATATCATTGAGTCATTTATATTTTGTATCATTTTACCACTGAAAGTGATTTTAGCAGGTATTTAACCCAGAAAATCGGATCTCTTCAGGTGCAAATGCAACGAAAATTAGCGATTGATTTGGATCACGTGATTCGTGAGGAGGCGTGGGGTAGACCTCGAATAGGAGTGGCATTGTCTGGTACTGAGCGATCGCGCCTGTAATTTGTTTTGTGTCGATTCAAATGTTTGCATATCAATAAAATTTTATGGCAAAAAAATCGTCTTCATTTCCTAGTCAGAACAGTTGCTTCTGCGCTTTTCAGTGAGACGAATCGTACTGGGGTACAAGTCGTGCAGTTTTTTACTATGTCGGTATTTCAGATCCCCGGCCACGAAACCCCGTAAGGTGCTAGGTCTATTCTTATACGTCGTCTGTGGTCTATTCATGTATGTTGTCTATGATGACAGTAGAACTACATACTTACCGACGAACGCGTTACAAGCGCAGAGCCAGTCCGTTAGCAGCTGTGCACGATCTACATTATCGGAAACGCACGTTTCAACAAGGAACGCCGCTCGTATTCCGTTCACGATGGACCAATTTTGAAATCGACGACCGGTGTCGTTGATATCATTCGAACGCGCGTGACAATGTTGAATAAACTCAAGGTGTGGACCGCACGAATGTGACCGAGGATTCCGATTGAAAACAGATGTTTGAATCGTCGAAACCGTTCGCGTCGCCCCGTTATTTCTAACCTAAAAAGTCGAGATGGCCGAGTCGGAGAAAGATTTCACAGACCGTGCGGAGAACGACAATCTGAAACCCGATAAACTGTTTATCTTAAAAAAATGGAACGCCGTGGCTATGTGGAGCTGGGACGTGGAGTGTGACACTTGCGCGATTTGTCGAGTTCAAGTAATGGGTAAGTTTTGCGTCTAAATCTGTACTGTTTATAGGTTAAGGCGTTTACCAATTCGCTCGTTTTTTACACTTACTTGTCTTAAAAAAACAATCGAAACGATGTCGAAGTTTTATCGATGTATGATTGCTGTTAACAACTTCACGTTTCTCTTCGTATCGAATTTGTTCCGACAATTATTTATTCTGAATAAGTTATAAATACGGCATTGGCCGTACATACACAAAATACGAGATGATAGAGAATTGCGTGAGGTGAAAGACAATGGAAACAACAAGATAAGAGAAGGGATGAGAGAAGCGGTAAAAAGAGCGTTCTGTCAAACGTTATATTTCAATAACTTAGAATTATAGATGTAAATTTAACGCGAATAGCGATAATAGTGGAGTACAGATTGTAAATCTTCCTCCGAGCGAAGTTTTTCCTCGCAAATTTGACAAACACTTTACGCCCAAGCAACGCGCAATAAAAATGCGTTCATCGTAAGCATAACCGAGACAGATGGTAAAAATATAAAAGTAGAAGGAGAATCAAGCATCGTTGTACCAAACGAAAAAGAAAAGAAAGAGCGAATCGGCGTACGAAACGGAACTTCTTCTAGGAAGAACACGTATTGCTCGCAAGTTTGACATCCAAGGTGACCCCAAGTTCGCACGTACAATTGTACGAGGTAGGAATGTTTCGTAACGCTTTCTTTTTCCGTCCTGTCCTGGTAATGAGATTCGGAATGATGTTGCGAGAATACGGCCAACTTAACGTTGAGAACGATGTACATATATCCGCGCGTTAACTCTTGCAAACCGATCACCGGGCCACACGAATATTGCATTTTTCATTGTTTGTCGTTGTAGGTGTGCTTCCTCGCTGTCTACGAATTAATAGAAATCGCTTTGATTTTTCCTGGTGACAAACGTGCACTCGTGCGTTAACTTATCAACGTGACACCTTTTACGAGAAAAATGGATGAGGTGAGATGGTCGCTGTTTTCCAAAAAGATAAAAGCAATAGGAGAATGTCCCGCTCACTTCGAGAAATCTCGAGTTGCTACATGCACGTTCGAATGGCCCAGCCATCGTTATACGAGAATCAAGGAAAAGCTATGGAGAAAAGGGAAAGATAGGGGTGAGAAAGGCAGGTTTAAAGGAGGAAGGGCACGATAGGACAGGACGCGACGCTTATAAATGAGATTCAATTGGATCGATCACAGATCCCAGTATTATCGACAATTTCAATAAAAAATGAAAAGTTAAAAGCGCACACCTGTATAACACTCGTGGTGTACAAATACATATCGTTGCGTAATGAGAATCGATTCTCAATGTATATACATTCATGTATTTTAACGTGTATACCGCGAGAGACGCGAGAGACGCGAAAGATGATAGGTCGGCGCGCGATTGTGCATACGTTTTCCTTTCGTTCATCGCGTTTTCTTACGCTATCTACTTACTGTTACAGCTATATATATATCAATTTCAACGTTGAAAAAATAAACGCGCATCGTTTTTCCCTCTGTTTTTCTTAACTTACATCTTACGGTACGATTTCGTTCGTTGGTAAATGATACAATTGTTCGTTGATGCAGATCGGTAACTATGTACATACAAACGCAACAGCTGATATCCCTTAAAAATGCATAGGAATTGCCTATACGACTGTTGCGCGGGGAATTTTTATTGTCCTGATGATGTGGAAGGAAGAAACGTTCGTTTTCTTCCTTTTCCGACGCATTTCCTTAAGTACAATGTATTCAACGTACTCGAATCTATACACACGTGTACTGATTAAATAACTCACACTTGTCTTGTTATTCTACTCGTATACCTTTAGTAAAAGTACTAACTTGAGGTAGACTCCGTAAAGTGTTTGATATAAGAAAAAAAATAACGATTATTTACGACGTCTAGTCAACGGATCGTTCTCTTAGACGAGCTTGCAATTGCAAGACCGTGTCGTTCTTGGACTTTTTACGACTTTCTTCTCGTAAGTACATACATACTTACAGACAAAATTACAGTTCGTGTACGAAAAAATCTTACCTTCTATCTCTCCCTCCTCTCTCAAACTCTTTGCATCTTCTCTTTTCGTTTCTTTTCTTTTTTCGCGCATTTATCTTCCCAGCTTTTTCATTTCGGCTACCGTCTGCTCAGATCTTGCCAGAAAACTAAACGACATAGTTTCCTGGCAACGAAGAATATTCAATAACGAACGAAAATTGGTGTCGAATCTGGAGCGAACTGTTTTACCAGTAGACTTGGAACGAAGAGAGTAATAGGAGAAAAGGAAGAACGAAGCAGAGAGCAGCCGCGTTCGCATTATTTTAAAAAATAAAAATAAGAGGGAAAAGAGAAGATTGAGAAGAGGAGAATCGATCCGGAAGACGGCTCTCACTAGACGCATCTGTTTCGCTCATTCTTATCGACAGACTGCAGGAACTATGTAGGATTCTCGTTCGTTTCATAACGAAGCGAAATACGCGCGACGATGCTGTCGTCGACGGGGCGCGATTGCTCGCCGCGTCGATCGTACAGATCGATTGGCTAACAACTATCGACGTCGTGAGCGAACGCGTAGAGAGGAACGGTTAACAGGCCATCGGCATAGGCTTCATGTTGGCCACCGCGCTCATTCTTCTCACCGGCCCGGCGAATCGTTTCTCGATCTCTTCGAGCGAACGGCCTCGCGTCTCTGGCACGCAAATGATTACAAATACGAATCCGACTACCACGACCGTGCCGAACATCCAGAAGGTCCCGTACGGCCCGATCACCGAGACGATGTCCTCGTACGTTTTCGTGACGACGAACGTGCAAGTCCAATTGAAGGCCGTGGCGACGCTGGCGGCCGAGCCGCGTATCTTGACCGGCAGAATCTCGCCCATCATCAGCCATGGGATCGGGCCGAATCCAAGGGAGAAGCCGATCACGTAAACGATCAAGCTCAACAGCGGTATCCAGCCGAACGACGTCACGTCCATTCCAGTCGACTTCACGTAGAAGAACGTGCCGAACGTGAACAGAGTCAGGCACATGGATATGCCACTTATGTACAGCAACATTTTCCTGCCCAATTTGTCTATAACGGCCGCCGCGACGAACGTCGAGATGAAGTTGACGATACCGACGATGATGGTGGAGAGGTTCTCGTCAATGCTGCTTCCAGCGTCCTGAAAAATAATTGAAACCGGGATAATTTTAACATTCCACGGCATGAGAATCGGCTAAGACTGGAAGCCTACTGAAATGATCGATCATATTGGAAAGTGTTTCGTACAAGGGTTAAATGATTTCGAGGGAAGTATTGTGTGATGTAACTAACATTTCTATAAGAGATCATAGAAATGGTGTTTTCTTTTTTTTCAAAATTAGAACTTCTTGTAATTTTCAATCGTTATAAAATAACTGGTTTTAATCGTTTTGATAAATGCAAATTACTCGTAAGCTATTTTTATCCTGAACTAAGAAGTGTTTAAATAAGAAATGGAATTATTAGTTTAGATGAGATTATATTGCATGAAGGACAAGGACAAATATGAGCATAAGAGTACACCCCTGTCTTTCCTTGCGTTTCATACAGTTTTTGGAACTTTGTAAATTTACTAATATTCGTGTTAAATTAATTTTAATTTTGGCAAAACTATTGGTTTTTCGATATCAGTAACTTGATATTTTTTTTAGAATTGAAACAGATCGATTAATCTAGTAACAAAACAGTAGAATTCCATTTATATAAACTTATCACGGAACAAATAGGTCATATGATAAGAGTTTGTTGGTTCTCTCCACTATTTCCGATTTTTCCTTCATATAACATTCGTCGACGATACAGTCAGTAAAAGAATTTATTTAATCAAACGTTGACTAAAATTGCTTTCATTACAAACTACTATATCTATTATCTACAGTTCTATTATATGATTCCATTCAAAGAAACTTAGCTCATTTAGGAAAATATTGGTCATATCAATTCTACTGTCGACATCATTTAACTTTTACCTTATCGTGTAATTACCAGTTTCGTTAGCCTCTAATATTAGCTGATCACCCTATATGTGAATGTGCAGTATTCTAAATACATTCTTGTGCAAATTTAAGAGCCAAGGAATAAAAGCTTGCCTTGAAAATTTGAACGGTGTAAAATATGACCGCGTTGATTCCTGAAAGCTGTTGGAAGAACATCAGACCGAGCGAGATCAAAACTGGCTTCAGGTTATTCTTCTTGAAGACTTCCACCAGCGCGCTCTGCGAAACGTGGCGTTCGCTGTCGGTGTGTAACTTTTGTACGGCGGACAGTTCGTCGTTGATGTCGGTGCCCTTGCCGCGCAGCCATTGCAACGATTTTCGTGCCTTTTTCGCCTTTCCCTTGGAAATGTACCATCTCGGCGTTTCGGGGATCATGAACATCAGAATCATGAACGGTATTGGTAAACTAGCGCCAAGTAACGCGAGATTTCTCCAGTTTAGATACATGCCGGCTACGAAGCAGATTAAAATTCCTAAAGGGGAGGAAAGAGAAAAGAAAATTGTACGATATCTCTAACTGGTAACTGGAACGCAACCTTGGCCATTGTTTGAGTAAAATATTTGACAAATGATCGTTTAAACGCGACACGATGTTATCTTGAAACAATTCTACGTTAGTTTATATTTGGACAAACAAATGATTTTCCTCGAAAATTATAATACTCAGCTGTCAAATAAATCGTAATTTGTTTCTATGAATAATTGTTCAAGTAGTTTCTGATTTTATCGCGTGACTCGTGTTTTGCTGCAACTATTAGATTGTAGTATGTAAAATGGTGTAGTATGTAAATGTTCGATTCTGTCGAGCTAATATTTCAAGCTTTTTCTCGCAATTTAATTTAGATTTCTAAACTTTTAATAAACTTCGCTTTTCATTTGAGCACGTTGTTTCTATTTCACTTTGACTATCATTCTTTTTAAATGTTTCATCATTTTTTTTATAAAGTTAAATTTGTCGCTATATTAAAGAACTTGCAAGCAATTGGGAAAAGCATGTAAATCGCAATAGTTCTTATTTCGATCGATAAAAAATCGAACGTTTCATATCGTTACAATTCAGTATTTGTCATTTTAATTCGACGAATTAACTCGAACAAACTTGCTCAATCCAAACCCAAGATAAAGTTACGTTTCCAAGGTTAGTTTTCAAACAAGGATAATAAATTAGCGATGATAATTCCTCTTTATTTCAAGAAAAATTTGCTATCCTCCGCCGAAGTTTGCCATTTTATCTCATTGTCAAACGAGAAAGATCATTCGCAAATGATTCGTTTAATCTGGATTCGAGATAAAGTCATTTCTCAAACAGAAACAACCACCGTTTACCTTTACTTCAAACAAAATTTCGATTCAACCCTGAAACAGAGAAGGCGCTCACCTGTGTTACCGAAAGCAGTTGGTAGGAGTCCAAGGGTACCTCGCACCTCGGGTTGTATCGTTTCGCCAAGATAGACTGGTAATGAGAGCGACGCGATGCCCACGCAGAAACCGCACAGGGAACGGCCGGCGAGCACCATCCCGACGTTCGTCGCCAAGGCGATCAGTAGCCAGGCTGAAACATCAGATTGTCGATTAGTCGTCAATGTAACGACACTGCGGGTGCGGATCACGGTGATCGAAACGATCATTCGTTAAAACGCGGGAACGCGACCGTACCTGCGATGAACGGCAACGCGGTGGCCAGGATTGTATTCCTTCTGCCAAGATATTCGATGCACGGGCCACCGGCTATGCCTCCAAAAAGTGCGCTCAACGGCATGATCGATCCTATCCACATGCCCTGAAACGAAAAGCTCGCGTGACGATCGTGCTCCTTTCACATCCATTCGATTAGCTTTGTTCGTCGTTGTTTTTCTCGATCGTTCTCCGATCTTGATTCGATTATGTGATTGAAGATCGCATAAACGACCTTCGGTATTATAAATAAGTCATCGGAGAGTGAAGGAAACATACGCGAGAAAGGAAGATAGGAAAGGAGGATAGGAAACGAGGGATTTGCTCTAAAAAGTTCAACATTATGATCCTATCTAATTAATACGTTCGACATATTTTAAGATCTGCATGTTTTTTTTTTTTTTCATTGTAATGAAATTATGAAACAAGTCTATTTTACTTGCTTGGAATACAAAATTTCACGATTTAACCTCTCGCGCTAGTAACTGGTTCACGGACCATAACGAGTGACCAAACCGTATACAATAACTCGTCTTCTTTTTTGAATTCATCGGTATATCTGGATAGAAATTATTAAGAAGTAATAAATTTATTGTTTGTTTCGCCTGGGTTATATTTCAATATACTAAAAAACTGAGAAAATATTGCAATTTTGGGCCAAATATTCTCGACGTATGTGGCAAGTCGTTTCAGCGCAAGAGGTTAAAGATGGCGAACGAAGTTCAAGCAAAGTAAAGAAATGGGACATTTTTGTGCTCCAAAGAATCAAAGATCATCGACCTTGGAATATAGATAAGCCGGTGAGCAAAGAAAATACGCAAGAAAGAGAGTAAGGAGGAAGGAAGGAACAAGGAGCATTAATGCGGTCGCGTAGGCCTCGATCTGTGTACGGTGAGATCGGCGAGAGGTGCGTGGAACGGAGGGACATTGAGGAACCCGGAAGCATTTGTATCGAGTTAGCGATTAAATCTCCGAGGCGCATCGTCGATTCGCCGAAGGTTGCGGTAAATCGCGGCAAAAGTCGCGTGGCGTAACGACGTGAGCGTATACGTAGCCAAGTTAACGGCGTGCCGGCATCGATCAACGGCGAGCCAATCGCGTGTCCCGCCAATCGAGGCTGGACGAGGCGCGCCGATGATGATGGTTGTCGAACGAACACGCGACACGGGGTCGTATGATTTTACACCGCATTGACGCACTCGGCAGGGTTAAACGTTCAATCATTTATTGACCCTTTCTCGATATCGACGACTCGACGACGTGTGCCTCGTTTCCTCGACGACGTCAGGAAAGGATCGTCGTCCTCCTTTCGAGCCTCCTTGAACTAGGCCAGTTTTAAAGCCGAAAAACGAAAGGAATTCGCAGGAAATTTCGGTTGGTTCGCGCAATCGGGCACGGGACGGCGGAAGAAGCGGTCGCGAAAAGCGACCCGTAATAATCGGAATATATTCGAAAACAAACGTGCCATAATACCGATCGTCCGACCTTGGCTCGGCGTTCGGATAAGAAGGGAATTCGGCAGATAACATCGCGTTTCTCGTGTTGTTTCGCCGGAATACTCGAGATTGCGCCATCTCCGCGCGAGGCACGTTTGTTTGAAAACAATTTCGTCCACGGAGCCGACACTCGATTCGCCTTCGAGTATCTCCTTCGCGTGTAACAGCGTTTCTACTTACGATTTCCTTCGTCACTTCAAACGTAGCCGTCGCATTGTCCCGTTGCATCGAGACCAAACCCGGCGAGGTGTACGAGCTCGAGTAACCGACCACCATAGAGCCCATCGACACCGATAGGGCAGCCAACACCTGTAAACATTCGAAAGAACGCGATATTAACACGCGATCGAGAGAAATCACGTTGCAAAGATCGTGATCGTTTGCGGTTTGTTTCGTGGCAAAGTGGCAGAACCACTTGGAGGAGTACTCGTGATTCCACTCGAGCTGAAGGATCATCAGCTACTCTACGTTATTGCGACGATCCGATGAAATCCGGTAAAATTCGATACGGAAGGTCGACCAAGTTTGTTGGACGGGCAAAGAAAAAACGAACGCTCGCGTAGTTGATGTCGTAGACAAAATCGGTCATACATTTCTATATACGATCTATATAAGTTCACAATGCCGTTGTCGATACCTGAGTGAAGGTGCATTTAGCGACTGGCGCGTTGCCCGGTAATTCGATGTTCACATGGGTATCGGCTCGCATAAGAATCTTCATGATTGAAGACGATATAGAGGCAGGGTGAGAAACTGATGGAAGAAAAGACGCGACCTGGTCGGGCGGAAAATCTTGCGGAAATGTCCTGCGAGAGAGCGATCGTCACCGGATACGTAGCGCGCCACGGCTACGGCCGAAGAAACGATCCTACGATCGTTGAACGATTTTCGCCTAAGCGTTGATTGCTCGACTTCTGCTTGTGAACGAACTGTTCAACTTCACGCACGTGTTGATCGACGTATCGATTTAATTTTATTGTTACACCTATGTATCGTCTGCTAGTCGGAGTGGCGAACTTCCGTGTTGCGAGACTCGTCGTCGCGATTGTTGCTCGATTCGTGTTCTCGTATGAAGTACCGTCTTCCTTTCTATTTTTGTTATCGTTATTATCGTTCCTCCTCCTCCTTCTTCCTCTCTTCTTTTCTCGCTGTTGTGTTGTTGCAACTGATATTTATTTTATTGCGAAGGTTGACAGTATATCGGTATCGTGGTTAACACATATGCGGTCGAAGCTGTCGTCGTTGACGTTGACGTTGTTCCCGTGTAATATTGACACGCTATTGGCACTCGTGGACCGACGGGTAGTTCCCTGTTTATATAGGGAAACGATGCTGGGGGGCCGCGGCTATCCCTTCCCTTGTCATTGCGAGGATCCATCGTCCGCGAATCGGACGATTATACGTACGATCGTACGTATGCGCGCGGCTTTCGCGTAGTTCGCGGGGTTCTACGCGTGAGCGCAACTCGTGCCATTCCTTCGTGCTTTGTACTCGATACCCCCGGGCACGTGGGACTAATTTCGAGAGATGGTCGAACCGGAGGAAAAGAAACGAAACGGGACGAAAAAAAGGGAAGAAAATCGCGTATCGATCGCGAGGAATTTGGTCCCGAGTTCCCCTCTAATAAACGAGCTGAAACGAGCGGCTCGTCTACGAGTTCCCTGGTACGGTTCGAAACGGATTGACCACGATCGGAAAGACTGCCTATTTAAACAACCGAGCCGTGCCTTGAGATCTCGAGACGAAACAGCGTCGTTATTGCGACCGATCTTGCTACTCGTGACCTTCTTTCCGCGTTGCGTAATCTTCTTTGTCGGAGCAGAACGCGTTTGTTCTTTTTTTGTTTTTCTTTCCCGCGGACGAAAATACACTCTGCCGCGTATTTCCTTTCGTTTTGTCTCCGTTTTGTTCTCCATGGATGAATGGCACGCGGCAGACAGACGATCTCGGTGGAACGTGGCAGAGGCCGCTTTCTGTACAATTGGTACAATAGACAGATTACGTACGAAGTCGATCGAACGAGAATTACAAAAGGAGGTGAATATTTTCACCGTTTCCTTCCGCGAAATTGAAACGAGACGAGGATCGAACAGCGACTCGAGCTCGAGCTCCAAGTATCGCGTTCCTCGTCTTCGTCCTCATCCGCGTGTCCGCAACTGCGAAACGAATTCGTTGCCAACTAGCATCGGTTTGGTGACGCGCGGGATTGCGAAATACGTAATTTAAGGGCGATCTGAACCGTCGAATCGACGATGAGCCTGCCTGTGATGAGCCGACCACAGACATACGTTTCCGTCATTTTGCACTATTAATTGTTTAATATGATCCGCAAACGTCTCGGGTATACGTCAGCGATGTACGTGGAAGGAAATTAAGTCGTTAGTTATTATCAGAAGCGTGCAAGGTCGCTGTAGTTGGGTACAAACGCACATGCATGCATGCGATGCATGCATTTGCCTTTTGTTCTCCGCAGTTGCTTCTTTCGATCTGAAGATCACGAAACACGCGCGAGATCGATAGGTAATTCCTTCCTCTTTTGCACCTGTTCCGGCTGCTTCTGCATGCATCCCCCTGCCATTCGCGTGTATCTATGTATCACTTTCTTGCATCGAACTCGTTTCGTGTCTCGCGTCGTCTCTTCTTCTCGTTTCGTATCGCCTTCTTTGCCTGTTTTTCTAACTTTAGGTCACTTGTATATGTAGCTTGTCTCGAGTCGGACACGTGCCACGAGAGATAGAGAGAGAGAGAGTGATGCGTGATTAAAATAAAATCATCGTAATCACTAATTTGATTGCAAGTTCTGTACATTACACTTAACATTCTGACATTATAAACTGACGAACGTGTGTATACATACTGATGATGAAATGTATAAAGCTCATAGGATATCGACCATCTTTTCGAATTGGCGAACAATTGGCATTTGTTTTTTTTTTTTTTTTTCATAATTTCGTGCAATGAACATTTATTTCGTGTAGTTGCGCAATAAATGCAATTCTGGATATATATATATATTATATATATTATATACGCGTATACGCAACATTGATGTCGTAAACACACGAAGATCACGATGCCCTCGAACGACAGGGCAGAGGAGGCAGGCACGCGTGGCATTCGGCTCGCGCCAGAAAGAAAAGCGTCGAGGGACGAGAAGCTTTCAGGATCCTCCGTCGTGATCGTCTCGTGCAATCGTTACTAAAATTCCTTTGGAATCGCGAAACATTTCTCCGGTTTTTTAGTTGTCGACCCGAGTCCATTTCTTTTCTCGCTTACGTTGTTCCCTGATTCTCCGACTCCTCGTGCTCCTATACACGTTGAAACATGTTACGACACAAATTCTACAAGATTTTACCGGACATTTGCACCGTTTTGAGCAAAATGATTATTACCTTTATCTGGTTTACAGCTTGAATATTAAAGTCTTCGATACCCGACTGATATCGTGCTAATTGCAAAATTGTCACTTGGTAGAAATTGAAGAAATTTTTATCTTAAAAATAGCACGCAATCAGTCTCGCGTGTTCGAACGATTAACAGGAACTTTATATTAAGAGAGACAAAACGATGATGCAAAACGCACTTTGAAAATCTGCACAGTCTGTACAACTATCTCTATCGTATGTATTATATACATGCAGTCTAGAACCTCAAAATAAAGTTACGATCGATCAATAGCGAGAGCCGCTAATGAATTTCTAATACGTACGTACATTATAAATGTATCGCAGAACTGTCGGTTTGACGCGTGTATCGCAACGTGTTTCAACGTTTATAGAATCAGGCGATGACCGCTTCCTGCTCCGAATTGAATGTAATACCATTTGGTGTACAAATCGTCCGCCGCTCTGTCCCAGGTTTGTGGCATTCGGTTATTCGCTTGTATTCAAGTTCGACGATTCTATGAGTCTCGAGGCGAGTCGGAGGAAAAATGGATCAAGGATGCTTCCTCTCGCGGCATCCTTGAAACTCGTACGCGAGTAGAAACGAACGAGGTCTCCGCCGTTTTCTCGCGATACGTAATGCCGCCGTCGCGCCGTGTCGAAAGCAATGCGGCAGGATCACGGGAAAACAAATTTAGTAAGAGAATCGTGCGAACCGTATGATTTCGAGATATACGTTGCTCGCGGTACTTTTCCAAATGTGTTCACCGGCGTGTGATATGATACATACTCGCGGATTACGTGTACAGGATCTCCCGCAAACCGTGGACAACCGACCGAGGGATGATCGAAAAGAGAGAACAGAATTTTTTCGCGATAAAATAAAATATATACGAACACGTATATATAAATTTTGTTTTCTTAAAAATTGGACTTCAAACGGGAAAATGTTATTTTGTTTTTGCAGACGGATGCATACCGATTCACAGATTTTCAAACTTAATTTTCTCTTGTCAAACGGACAAATTTTGTTCTTTCTTCTCGACTTATTTTTACGCGTATCTGTTGTCCACAGTTTGCAGAACAATCCAACGTACATGTACACTCGATAATCGACAAGAGGATACATCTGCATTTACATTAGTCTCGATTACGAGCAAAAATGATGGAAAATCAAAAGATAGTTCAGTGAAAAGTTGACCAATGTAATTGAAAAGCTTGAAAGAAACGAACGACGAATTACCTGATTGGCAAAACGCATGATCGACAGTTTTGGCTCCTTCTCGAACTGCGTGTGCAGAACGGGTACCGAGTCCTTGGGTGGTTTGACATTTTGCGAGCTCATGCTTGGCTTGGTGATCTCGACCCCCGTGTACGGGGGTTCACCGACCAACAGCGGGTCGAGTTGTTTGTAGTCGTGGTCGAGACCCCTGTCGAGAGGATCGTATATGCGAGACCCGTTCAGGGCCTTTTGGTGATTGTTCCTCAAGTTCTGTGCATAGTAATGGTTGCTCGGCGTGGTCACGCTGTTGTTGGAAGAGACGACCACGGTTTTCTCCGCGATCAGTGCCGTCTGGCTGTTGAACGGGCTCGCGTTCGTCGCAAGCGTCGTGTTCGACGAACAATCTAGGTTGATACCCGAACTGTTCGTCACCGATCTTGCTACCGTAGGCACCCTCGTGTAATATTTGGGCAGAACGCTCCGTTCCTGAAAACAGACAAATTCACCATTGTCAATTTCTTCGTTACATCGGCGTCCCTCTTCTCTTCCCTTCCGTTTCGTTTAACCCTCAGCTGGTATCGTTGACGTCACAGATAACCAGAGTAATTTGTATCGTGTCATTAAATATAAAAAAAAAAAAAAAACAATTTGTCACACTTCTGAAACACGAAAAATACGCGTATTCTGTCTGATTTTAAGAAACTTCCGACCAAGAACATCGTGATCTATTTCGAAGATTATAAATCATTAAATGAAAACGTCACTTGATCGTAAGAGAAGCTTGTTCTATAATACAAGGAATGATCCAAGAAACAATTTCTCGCTAGAATGATTCTAAAAGCAAAGTCCCAAGACAAGTTTATCTAGAAAAAGGCACCGAATTAATTTCTACGCCCAATACAAAAACTTTTAGGTATTATATATAATTTTATTTTGGATTTTATATTCTCTCTGATAGAGATTAGCGACGAGATGAAGTGGAATTAAAAATTCCAAAATTAATCAACGTGAAATTTGAATGTTTATGGCTCCCAGTGTTCAACGATACCACTTAGGGTTTAATTCTCGTGATCCGATCCGTGATATGACTCTGCGCGTGATAGCGCAAGGAAAGATAATACGTAGACGGTCATCGCCGTAATGGGGCAATTCGACTCAATTAACAAACCCGAATTAAACGGTTTTACTCCGTCGATCCAACGAAAATCAAACTTACTCGCCTTCCTCGGCCGATCGACCGATTCTTCTTTCTTCTTTCCGCTGGCGCATACACCGTCTACACTTCTCGTGGAAAATTTTTACAAACAACTGTTTTACAACTTGCCGCGGTGAATATCGCGAACAACGTTTCCGGTAGAAAATTTTCGTCGATTCGAACGAGCGGCGCGACACAACTACGATTTTAATAAAAATGCCGACGAGGAACAGACTACGAGGCGAACTAGGCGAATCCAGCGTCGAGTGAATCGAAGGGATGAAATTACCAAGTTGGTGTATTTATACTAGATTCGTTTATCGGGGAACGTGGCAAGAGAAACGACGTCGTACGAAAGAAAGAGGAGGATGTACACGGTGATTATCGTAACGAGCCAATGACGAAAAGCGACGAACGAGAGACCAGCGTGATCGTCTTGCTGGACGATTAGATGACTTTTACCCCTGATTATCGATAACCTATGTTGAACTTCGTGACCAAACCGCGAGCTTTGCTTTCGCGAATGTTATGCTCGTGACTGCGAGCGCGCATCTTTGTGCATTACGCCGATCCTATTTTGTCTTCACTTCGTATTTCCATCGATTCACGTGTTCACCGTTTCCTCGGATTTTTCGGAAATGAAAACCCACGTCCGATTGAGCGCGGAGAAACTGTACCCGCGGATTCGATCGCGGCGTTACTGTCACTCGTTGCCGATACACGTTGAAAATTCAGAATAAATGCATGACTCTATACATCGTCTTCCTAAACTTGCAAATAATCGCGTTTTTGCATTTTATCGGTAATATCGATTGTTTCTATGCGATCATTGGCATTCGATCTTTCACACCCGTGTATATGGACATTTTGTACTTTTAATATTCGTCTCTCTTCGACTTTTGTTATTCTTTGTTGCTGTGCAACAACTCTGTTTATACGAACTTTTCGGAGGACAAGGTGTTTATTAAGAGATCCAGCGACGATCTTTCGTTCGTATGATGAGAGTTTGGGTAAAAATTAATGGATTGAACCAACTAATCGGGCATTGATTAAAATTTGCTTCGAGTAAATGAAATATATATATATATGTGTGTTCGTATAAACGGAGTTCTATTTTTCTTTTGAATTCCGCTATAAGGTCACATCTTTAAGTCTCAGAGATGTAGACACACGTGTAATCTATGAATTTCTTAACGTCGGGTATTACCGAAGAAAATTCTTCAATGCCCATTCCATTAGCAATTCCATTCATAATCTACACTTATTAATCCTCCAAGAACAACGTTTTTGCACCATACTGATTCTTGTACAACCTCTGCTAAAAACTAAATTTTAATATTAAATTTCGTGATATATTATATATATAAAAAAAAAAGTCAACAAAGGGCCATTTCCTGTCCATACTATCGAAAAATCTAAAGCATCGATATCAGGGCCTGAAGGATTAATATTTATCGCGCATTTTAATACAGTTCGCCGTACAAGTGAAACGAACGTTTAATTGCAACATTACGTCAGTAACGTCGTTCCGTGTTATATCTGACATGTTCCATTTCTGTTCTATTTTGTTTGTTACGTGCTATCTAAAAGAGACCTCGTGCTCATTAAATAAATTAAATTAAATTTCCTCGCTGGTCTGATTCCCGGAATCGTCGGAAGTTTATTTTTTTCTCCGATCCCCCTCTTGTCAAATCGAACTATAACTCGTCACGTTCGAGGGTCTTCCCGCTGTTTCGCGATGCCGTTCAATACCATTGTTGCGATACGCAAAATAACCAACTAGTCCAGTATTTCTTAACCTGTGATCTCCAAAAGAGCCGCAAAGTCCTCGCGCGTGTATATCTACGACTAGGAGAGGAAGGGACCTGGCCATATTTTGTCCAGTATAAAATAAAAAATAACATTTTGAATTATTTCGACATATGGTTACTTCAAACAGCATCTAGCTATAAGTAAGACGATATATATATATATTATATCGCTTATACATCATTTGAGAGGAACTCGAACGAGAAAGATTAAGAGCTTAAAGAGAACCCGCGATAACCGAAAGGTTAAGAAACACCGAGCTAGTCAATAGTTCGTCGTCAATTTCGTTATTTGCATTTGAGAAACGACGATTTCGTTGTTTGCCCCCACGCTATCGCTTCTCCTTTGGACTCGATAGCCGATCGTCCTCGATACGGATACGACGTAACTCGTCGTTCTTCGCCGTTGCTAAATACAAGAAAACAATGAACGCGTGTTTTTAGTGATACAGTTCCGTATAATGCATACCGTGACTCTCTGACCCCCGTGCGATCGTGACACACGTGCTTCGCGTGAGCGTTAATGACGTAGAAAAGAAAGAAAGAAAAGAAACTTTTAAATCGCGCGCGAATCGAACGCGCGACTAGTCGAATTGTCGTCGGATTCTCGTGGCGCTATCTGGCGTGGCGGACGTCGAGCGCCAGTAACCAACAGAGGAGAAACGTATTTCGAGCCGTGAAAGTGGTACGACGCTGTGACGTATCGACGCCCAGTTTTACCTCCCGAGTAACGCTCTTTCGATCTTCGCATTTTTTTCGTCCGAGCGCGGTTGTCCCTTCTCGAAAGTTCGATTATCAGTAAACGATTGCCCCCAGCGTTGTTTCTTTTTCGTATTAAACGATTATTATTCTACCTGATCGATGCATATTATCGCCGAATATAATTCTTACATCTGCTTGAAAAATGAAATCTTTAACAAGTTTGAATCAGTTTTTGCGTACTCTAGTTTGTACTGTGTTGAAGAACATCGTCAATGACAATAAAAAGTAATCGTATCCTCTTCTCGTTCACGCATAACCGCATCCACATAACCATGTACCTATAACCGCACTTACTTCAGTCTTTTAAAATACTTCTTTTTAATAAAACTTGGGTTGTCACTGAAACCTCAAATGACAATTGTCTGACACGATATTTTCATTAGTTTCTCGATCATGTTTATTTATCTAAGTATTCTGAGTAATTCAATTACTCGGTTGATACTAGTAGAATATTCGTAAAAGAATTCAAAACATGTACAAATAGCAAATGTACGTTATATATCGCAGAGACCATGAAAATAATAAATGTCGACATACTTTTGAATGGTAGTGTACGCAACAAATATGTAACTCTCGTGTTTTGCGAAATAACGGGCATAAATGCAAATGAAATGCAACGGATTATAATTTCCAGAAAAAAAAAGAAGGAAAAGAAAAACGTTGCATCATGAATTTCAAATGTGCCGCTCTAACGAAATTACGTAAGCTTCCATATTAAGTACATTCGAAATTATATTTGCTATCCCGATTTCAGAACGTGTGTTCGTGCAACCAGGATGTACTTTTATCGTTTCATTTGCATAGTTTAAATCGCACGATGATACTATTTTCGTTTCTTCCGAACATTGCCGAGGAGAGACGCGGCTTTTCATTGTTCGTCTTTGCCTCTCGCCGATTGAACCGATAAAAAAAAAGAACGAAAAAAAAGGCAGAGTTAACGACGAAACGCGTTTGCCTTACTTAGAATAGGAGTATAGAAAACGAGAACAATAAAAACAGAGAGGCGTCAGAACATCTTCGTACGTATGCACATTACAAAGATACAACGATCTCATTGAATCAAAATGTAAAACACGTGCTTGAAATACGGTCGAATCGAAATTGAATCTCTTCGTGTTTCCATTATTTCGCGAGTAACAGCTAATTCAGCAGTGTTCGCACATTTCTTCTCATATTTTCACCGCGTTCTTCTGTTTGTTCTCTTTTTTTTTTTTTATAAAATTTTCTCTAATTTTATAAATTATGGATTATAGCGCACGGAATGTGAAGAAATGCATGAAATATTTAAAATGGTGTTTGGTACCGTAAAACAATTTCCTACCGAATTTCTATTAATAACATTCCCAAAAATATAAATTTACATAGAAATCTGTATTTCTGACACTTCACCGCTGACTATAAATAGCAGAAGAGAAACGAGCATGCGAGTGGGAGTCGAATTTTCGAGCGAAGAGATACGGAATCGTGCGAACGCTGCTTCCAGTTGTTACCAATTACCAACTCGGTTAAAAAACCGTATCGTCTTTAACGCGATGTGACGATGTGACGATGTCATCTCTCATATTTATCAAACGAACAAGCAAAACGAGGAAAAAAAATCCTCGGCTCGTTAAAGGAAAAATATGAAAATATTCGCAATATCGTTAGTAGCGTTGCATGTTGCATGATGCACGATACTCGCGAAGGTCAGAAATGAATTTATCACGCGTTTCTTCGATGACTTTTCCATGTCATGAAAACGCAGGAGAAGGTTTCATCGATACGTGGAACACGCGTGAATGCGCATCGGTCTAATCCCCAGTGATCTTGACTCGACCGTGAATTGATGTTGAACTGTTGACGTTTGCGTGGTCGTTTCAACGATATGCGCAAACATCGCGTGAATCTGAATCTGCATCTGGCATATGCGTCACGTAGAAGCAAAAAAGCAACTGCACTTAACCGGCGCATCGCCTAGTGACTGGCGCTGTGTTACACAATATCTATCTGTTTTCCATATCGCCGCGTCGATATTAAATCCCGACGAGTGACGAGCACGTGGAGTACGCTAGAACGTTTCAAGTTCATGGAGTCGAAGCGTGAATGTCATCGAAGCGCCCGTGAAAGAAAGGGATTTCTCGAAACAGAGGAAAAAAAAAAACTGTTTTATTGCAGATCAATAAAAGCGGATCAATTTCTCTCGTCGATAGCAGGCTTTAGTCTAGTCTCGCGATAGAGACGCCTGGCAGAGATAAGATTTGTATTACGTTTCAAGGTGCGGAGATCAACGTGTTACAACCACTGCAGAATTCTTTTTAACGCGAACACTCGCTTCGGCGACATTCGGAGGGAAACTGTTAACATTTACAACTACCGACGATTACAGCATGAAATGTTTTATCAAAGACATTGGAGTCGAAGAAAGTAGAGCAACTTTATAATACAATGGATAATACCGTACGAGCTTTTATATTTGTATATTTTACGAAAAATTATTTAATCCTTTAAAAATACGCGGAAATTATAAATTGGTCATTTTGATTACTCTAGTAGTTCTAATAATGTTAAAACCCAGTTGAATCTTCCTCCCAAATTGAATAGAATGCGGGACAAATTGCGCGTGTTTTCTCACAGCAAACGGACAAAGAAGAGAGAGAAAGATGGAAACATTTTTCTCGATTCGAACCACCGAATTCGGCGAAAGTCATGGAACGTGGGAGAAATTGCGTGTCTTTTCACAGCAAGCGGAAAGAGAAGAGAGAAAGAGAAAAATGGAAAAATCTTTTTCGAATTGAACTAGGCGAAAGTTGCAGAATGCGGACAAATTACAGTGTACTTTTTCACAGCAAACGGAAAGAGAAGAGAGAAAGAAACGAGGAAAACGATACTCTTGAGTATCGAGTAACAAGAATTACTTTTGCATTGTATGTATAAATGTGTGTAAAAGAGCGTAAGCAAAGAAGGAAAAGAAGGGAAGGGAAGGGAAGAGGAGAGAGAAAAAGAGAAAAAGATTGTCGGACTACGTCTATTTTTTGGTATATATACTCTGTGCTTTCGCTAATTTCGCGCATTGCGACTCGATCGTGGTCTATCGTGGTCTATCTACCGATCGATCGGCTGGATCCTCTCGACACGACGAATCTTGCATAACGTTTCAAAGAATCTCCGTAAGGAAATCGACAGGAGAAGCTACGCACACGTTTTCTTTTCTTTTTTTTTTCTTTTTTTTCTATGTATGTATATATTTCGAAAAAGGAAGCTGCGGTTGACTTAGAGCAATAGTGTGACGTACCAGCGGCGTAGACACTTGTGGCTGAGGAAGCATTTTAGCGCTGCGTCCGTGACAATTAACGTAGAGATAAGTCGACTGCAATATCCACATCTTGCTGGCCGAAATATATTATGCTACGAAAAGCGATATAGCGGGGAGTACTAGATAGTAATTGGTAATCTTTGGTATCTAGCCTGTCAGTTCCTAGGATATATGACACCTTTTCAATGTTATCAACGTGTTTCATGTGACATCTTACCTATTTTCCCCGTATATCTCCCCCGTTTTCACGCCGATTCGCGACAGTGCATCCTCGTCATCGAAACGCGACATGATACAATAACCACCGTAATCCATGCGCTACTCCATTTTCGTAAACATAGCCGCTTTTCCTTTCATAATGATCGTCGTATGCGTATGATCGCGCGTTGCTCAAACGTGAAAAATCATTCGACAGCAAGCACGCCTCTAATCGAATATGCGCCTTTTCTCCTGTATCATTCTCTCTGCTGGATGCTTTATTCCCTCGCTTACAATCGCGTTGCATCGTGGTATTGAAAAATGAAAGAGCGACGAGCGCGCCTCGTGCCAAATGGCCAACGCTGCTTCCGACAAATAGCGTGCTATTGAAAAATGAAATGCTTTTTGGATAGAACGTAACGCGTGCCGACGAACGTAAATCATGTATGTATGCAAGTGGTGCCTTTTGATGGAAACATGGTGACGAGTGAACGACAGTGAAAAAGATCCATTTTTTTTTTTTTTTTTTTCCGAACGACGAACGACGCGCATGATATAACGCTCTTCGCGATCGGTAGGAAAAAGAAAGATCCACGCGGTTCGACCGCGTACGTGCGTATTTGTACGTATGCGCATTTCATTTCCAAAACAATCGGTTTCATTTACGTGCGGCGTTTATCGCTAATACGTGGGATCGGATGACACGTCTCGAAAATTTTTGAACGGGAATCTCTCGCGGAAATATTTGCGAAATAAAATATTACGCACATAAAATATGACGAGAGTACACATGGAAAAAAAAAAAGAGTGAAACAGAGTGACACTTCGTGTTAACGAAAAAAAAAAAAAAAAAAGAGAGAGAGAGAGAGAACGATGAATAATATTACATGTTCGACGATTGTAAAACGTTCGAGATGTGAATGGTATGGAAGAAGCAGGTCCGAAAACACTTACAAACTAATGTTAACGATTGAAAAATACCATTTATTGAAAAAATTGTTTTCTTGTGTTACAAAATGTGTCATCTTTTGATCGGCACACGCCGATCGACGATTCTGGTGGACGACAAGTCCTAAAATTCAAACTTCGAAATTATATGTCATTTCGCGTTTCAACAATTACGCCGTGTATGCGTACAAACAGGAACATGATTACAACGGTGACGTTATGGCTAAAGGGTCCATCTCGCTGTTACGCACAGTCTCGTTTTATTCAACGAAACAGGCGCAAACACCCGTTTTGCCCGGCAATAGTACACGCGCGTTACGGTTCGTTAGCGACCGAAATTGACTAACACGGTAATTTCATTGGTATGCGAAAACCGCTACAGCGATGAAAACAGAGGAACCGAAACTCATCGTTTTTCGCTTTGTCGACTCTACTTTTGTATAATTACCGCAGGTTTACCTCTCGACTAGAACCTTAATGATACAGACGCGCGCGCGGTTTTGACCCGGCGATCGATATTTTTGGACGTGGTGGCGTTCACGTACCAAGCTCGCTACCGTGATTCGAAAACTTCGTACGAGATACCAACGGCAAATATATATCAGGAGAATACAACGTACTGCATACGCGCGCGAACGCGTGAATGCGCGAGAGTACATTCGAACATGTTTGTCGCTTTGCGTGCAACATCCGATATATACGATACACAGCCGGTGATAATCTCCGCCGACATCGATGCATGCGACCGTCCTTCTTAAACATAGAACGAAGAAATTTCGGAAAATTCGTGAACGGGGGGATGCACAGAGAATGAATGAATGAATGAATAGAGAAGCGATGAAGCAGACTGGTGACGAACGAAGTAAAATTCCAAAGAGCAGAGTTGCCGAAAGAAGAGGGGACAGCCGAGAAAGGTGAAAGAGAAAGACAGAAGAGTGAGAGCAAACACCAAGCGAGAGAGAGAGAGAGAGAGGGAGAGGTAAAGTGGAAACTTGATGTTCGACACGTACGCAATCTTCAACGAAATGAAAAAAAAAAAGAAAAAAAAAGAAAAGGGGGTTGTAGGATTCCACGCGTGTCCAAGTGAGAGCAAAGAAAAGCAAAGGTGAGAGGAAATTAAAATAGACTACGCAGATAACAGTCGGTAAATAATAAAAGGTAATGATGTAAGAGGAGGTAGAGTTGCAAAGAAGAATTCGATATCGTCGTTGATAGGTAATGGTCAGTGTGCGAAAACTGTAGAAATGTAAAGAAATGTAAAGAAATGATAACTGAAAGTGAAAGAAAGAGAGAAAGGGTATAAGATAAGAAGATCGCGATATACATAGAAACAGTGAATGGGATGGCAATTATGATGAAAAAAATTGCAGAGTGACGATTGCAATGACAGTGACGGCCGAGGCGCCGGTCACAAAGTACAACACCGGGTCTAGGAACGTTGGCGGCGGCAGCGTCGGCGACAGCATGTACCGTGGAACTTTCCAGAAGCTCGGGAGGGGAAGAAAGAGCAAGGCGGTGAGAGTGCGGAATCGTGGAAACGGATATGGGAGGAAGAGAGAAAGAAGGTACCGAAAAAGAACGAGGGAACACGAACTGGTGACATGGTTAGGCGAAAACGAGCCGGCGGAGAACGGTCGGTTCGTCGATTGCGAGCGGCCGAATACACGTTACGTGAGAGATAACGTTGCGTACATATCTTACCTTCGTTCTTGTAAAAGGCATTAGGCATAGAGGCCATGGCTGCATCATCTGTCTCCTCTGGGAATTGGACATTTTGCCGGCGATCCTCGAAATAGTCGCGTCGTGAATAAGCGCTGCGCGTTGTCGCTGGGTCAGACTTGGCCTCGCGTCACGTGAATCCCTCGCGTTTTAACCTGCGATCGGAGAGACTCTTGGAACTTCCTATTGACTTTCTTCTCTCTCTTTCTCTCTCTCTCTCTCTCTGTGTTCCTCTCCGTCCTTTGCTACCTTTCTCTCGCCGGCTTGATACGAGATTTCTTTCCTTCGTCGCGCGAACGGTCTGTGTTTCCCCGTTTTTTTCACGCGTTTCCGCGATTGATTTACTTGCAATCGCGTATTGCAGTGCGCCACCGGTGGTACGTGCGACGAATTTTATGGTAAAGAAATTCGGAGTGTCGCTTCCTTTGACACGACCTTGATGCAAGATCAAGATTCGGATAATAGTGAGCCACGCGATCTTTCAAATAAATTGAACGCGCGTGTCGAAGCTGTCGTCGTTATCTCCTTCTTCTTCTTCTTTTTCTTCTTCTTTTTCTATCTCTTCTCTTTTCGTCGTACGTACACAACCACCCTTGCGAGACTGCGCGGCAAATGGTTAAAGTCTAAATGATGCCGCGTGGACGATACAACGTATTTCTTAGCTAGCTCGAGCTCTCGAGTTCGAGCCCGAATCCACCACCACTGCTAAGCGGTACCAGCGACACCACAGCTACCCTCCTCTTTGGTGTACTGCTGCTTCTGCTCGTATACAGTATACTATGCCGTGACGTGCCGTCTTGTGTCGTCCACCGTGTTTATCCGCCTGTATGCTTTCTGCACGTTCCTGGTTTGCGCTATTCCTGCTACATCTGCCGCACCTGCAGCGCGCACATCTGTCTCTCAGTCGCTTCTTACGTTTTGCGAATTTAAGCAATATCGATCTCGACAGAACGTGCTCTCATTTGATTTTCCCGCAACGATCGGGCGTATCGATCGAGCTTAAGCAAATTCTTCGTTTGTTGTCTTGCAGTTATCGATTTCGAGTATTGTCTTTCGATTATCAGCCCGCTCACTTGATACTCAATGTTGTACTCTACGAAGAGCGTGGTTTTCGAGATTCTTATTGTGTATTTCGCTCGTGGTGTTACACATAAATTTAGATGGCGTAAAATATGAGTAAAATGCACTTTTACGTGTGTTTGGAACTTTGCTAATCAGATCGGGGGGTTTGTCTCTTTTATATAGAAGCCGGTGTGGTCGTAAGCGCCGCCTCCTCTATTGGGGCGCACGCCGCTGGTGGGGGATACGCTGACCCGACATTTCCCCTCGTTCCCCTCTGCTCTACCCTCCCCGCCTCACCTCGCCGTTCTACACCCCCGTCACTCCACTTCACCTCACCTCGCCGTACCTCGCCGGGCCAGCCCACCGCTTCTCTTTCGCCTTGTCTCGCTTCACCTCATCTCACCGCGAATCGCATCGCCTCGCTTCGACCGGCTTCGTCCTCTCTTTTTCTGTCCAGCCGCATCAACTTGGCGTATAGTCGCGCTGTCCTGCGATTTCTCGTACGAATTTGATGACCAACTCCAAATGTGCAACATATCTTTCTTACAGTTACGCACTATTCACATGCCAATCCGTATGCAACGTGTCTGACATATTTTCCAAAAGTCAGCTCGCCAGAGTCCTTTCATTTTCCTTTTTTAATCTCCCGCGCTCGAAGAATCAAATCGATTCGTTCGTTTTGTTGCAATTGAAGATCATTTCGCAAATGTACATTCGTACGTGTGTATGTAATTTAGTTCTCATAGCAGGAACGAAGAATAATTGAATAGCGAGAAATGAAATCGGAACGTCGGGTTTCTCCAATGATCGAACTACGACGCCAATATCCTCTGGACTTTTCACGGAAGGTTCCAGTCGTTCGACCTCGTTCGGTCGCCACCGTATACAGTCGCCCTCGATCCTGTCCATGCGTACACGCGTGTAAGTACACGTCTCATCTCTTATCTTCTCCTGCCTTCTTCTTCCTTTTCAACTTGCTCTTCTTTCGTACTTTTGAGAAGAAGCTGCAATTCGAATTGTACCTTCTGATTCAAGGAAATGTGGTGGTCTAACGTTTTACACATTGAATCATGCGTGTATAAATTATAACAATGTTGAAAAAGATGGTGTACAGGGCAACCGGTTTTGAGCCACTGTTGTTCTTTTTATTGCTTTTCGAGCAAAATTTTTTTCCTTTTTTAGTATCGCAAATTACTCTGATAAATTGTAATAGAGCAATTACATACTCTTTGTAGATAACGCTGGTTTTTAACTCAATGGAGAAAGAAACGTTGAAATGGCGTAAAACAACGGAGGTCTTACAGAGGATTCTGCAGTCACGTTTGAATTTATCTTCAGATTATTCAGAGTAATTAAGTTTAGAAACTGCGAGTGTGCGTGTAAGTGCGGAAAAATTCCCGATATTTCGCGACCAAAGTCGCATTTGCAACTTACTGCGTTGCAATCTTGAACTTGCACATTGGCATGCATTATTCCTTTTTGAAATACCTAACTACATTCGACGTAGGTTTTTCTACGCCATATCAAAACATCGTAATATTTAGTCGTGAGTTGTTTTCTAACAAATGTAAATGCATAATGTATAAAGCATCTGCGATTCATCATAGTGCGATACGTGTTTACGTAGTATGTAATATGTTAGCAAATAACAAAAGCGGATAGAAACGATTGATCGAAATTACCATTATCTTACAGCAAACAGTTACGAAATATTAAAAAAAAGAAAAAACACATTGACACGATTTATAATAATCAGAAAGAAGAGAGACGAAGAGAGAAGCAAAAGTCAGAGGTTGGTGAGAAAAAGTGTTATTTTTTCATCTGAACCAGTGTGACATCGAATTGAAATTTCAATACTGAATCCGAAGAGTAGAACGATTTGCAAGTATCATTTCAACTAATACTCAAGATTGATTCCTTTCTCCTCTCTTCGTTTCTCCGACGATCGGAGAGCTCTCCGGCAATTGTCGCGCGTCGTTACATCACGGAACACGGTCAACTCATTGATCGATAGGGGTTAATCGATGAAGCAAATTGTTGGCATCGTATCGAAGGAAAAATACCTGGTAGCTAGTAACGATTGATAAAAATTGACGAATGAGAACCTGATGGCAGAAAACAAATCGAAACCAATCGACAATTAATCTGTATTCTAGCATATTTAGTTCATACTTTGTTTGTTAATACCGGACGCTCGCTTTATTTTTATGTACGATCGACCGATCGTTTACCAAAATGTATTTACGTTTGAAAGGTAAACGACGTTGTTCCTTTCGCGTAAGTGCAAATGGAAAACGTGAATGGGCGCGGCAATAAAAAAACAAGCAGGTGTTGGAGACGGCTAATGCGCGTCGAAACTATGCTGCTGTGAACTTTGATTTGATGCAAATGTCTTCAAACGCTGTAAAAGTACTAGCAAGGTGAGGAAGGATTTAATAGCGCGCAATTTAGCAGCGTACGCGAAACACATTGGGAAGGAACGCGTTAGCATGCGCGCGCTATTCAATCGTTCTCTCGTTGCCATCGTTGTCTGCCGTCTGCCAGGCGTCACGAGTCACGTGACGATCGAACGTTCTTCGATCCTGCGTTTCTTTCCGTTTAATCCCAATGCAATGTACATGCCACGTACGCGATGTGTACATGCTGCTCGATCGTCAATCCCCCGCCGTGTGAAACGCCTCTCGATAACGCCTTAATTAATATAAGTTTTGCATTCGTTTCGACGTTCCGTTTGGCGTTTATTAACCAAATAAATTAACTAAATCGATCGCAGCGGACGCGGCGTCGATCGATCTCTATTGGACTGTCGGATCCCCGATATTGGCGCGGAGATATCGTTTCTTCGAACGTTCGAGAAACTCGTTAGAGAATCGGAGTGATTGAGATGCAGTCAGGCGTAGTTCGTTAACTATCGGCAATATCATCGGCGTTAACACGCGCGATCATCATCCTTGCCTCGACCAGCAGTCTAAAAACAGAGCGCGATAAATTATTTTCTCCTGTTACAACCGAATATCATTACTATCGTTCGTGTATCGCTCGGCTCTTTGAAATCTATTTCCAATTCCGTTGCATCGATAAATTACGCTCGAAGGAAAGTTACCGTTGTTTACGAACGATTGCCGGACCATCTGGGTTAACAGAGGAGTAGATGCGCGAAGTTGGTTGGATGGCTGCCCCCGGAACGAAGTTGATTTGTTCCCCGGTAACTGAGCGTGCAGAGGATACATTTCGTTCGGATCGCGTGCTGATTACGTGGTCGACGAGAATAAGAAAGTAAGTGGAAAATCAGAGGGAAGGAAGGAACACTCCAGAAGAAGCCTCTGAGACACGCTGCTTAATGTACGAACGCGTCTTGTTGTCCCGTTCGTCAGAGTTAATTGGCCCCATGCCCTGCTCGTCTAAGACTCAGGGGCACGACTGACACGTTTGGCCGGATCCCCTGGTGTGGGTCAACAAGGAGAACAATTCTCAAGAATCGTCGCCGAAGATTAATCGACCGGCTACATATTGTTTCTTCTCACATTGCATTGCGTAGATCCTATCGAAAACGTACTTGCACTTCTGTCTATAAGTTGCCAGACACCTAGCAAAGTCGAATAAAAGATCAGATTAATGACATAATATTTTAGATTAATGATTAACGATTAACGATATAAATGATATAATGAGATATAGCGATATAAATTACTTTGGCGTTAGTATCGATATTAATATGTAAATTTTTGATTCATCGATTCCACCCCATTGTGAAATAATTGACTCTTAGTTTTATCCATTAAGTCTATTTGACACATTATTGACTTCAGCTAGTTTGTAATTATAGTCATAGCTCTTTTTTAAGATCTCAAGATACTTCATTTTTCTGTTAGATTCATCCTATAATTTCTCTGATTTTAATGTTTTGGATATTGTCCAATTTCTTTAAGTAGTTGATACATATTTTTGCATTATGTATTTAGAGTCATTATCTTCCGTAAATACGAAATTTCTTCTTAATTTTGTCTAGTTCTTGATGACACGCATTATACATTTTTTAAATCAGCCACTCCAAAACAATTCCACATCATTGATAACTATCTGTAAAAACAACACATTTTGAATTAATCAATCCAAAGAATCCTTTCTCATTTCTTTCAAGTAGTTTAATTTCCTTGCATATTTAATTTCCTTGTCCCTTCAAACCTTTTCTTTTTATTTTGGGATCTTAATAAAGATTTTCGTACTGCCACAGTCCCTTATTTAATAATTCGTCTTTTTATTGTCGTTATTTCAATCGGCTCCGCTTTATTTGTATTAGCCTCGAGTCTTATTAATCTTTGATATTTAATATCTTATTAATTTTTGGTGCAGACATTCGTTTATTCCGTTTACTTAATGTTTCAATACATCGATCGATTTTGGGTCTGTCTAATTTTTTCTTACGTGAAAAATTTTTTAAAATTGACTACATACATGTTGCGTGTACTATCAACTGATTATATGGTATTTTTATTCTTGTAGCTATTTCTCGAATATGTAATGTTCAATTAGAATATATTGGTCTTCTTTCGAGGATATTTCGATGATTACACGTGTTTCAACATCTCAACACACATCGATTTTAAGAAATATACACATGGCTAAATATAAATAGATACAGATCTAATAATTGACTATAAACATTTAAATGTATAAACAACTAATAATGGTCAAATAAAAAACATTTTAAATTCCACCTGTGCTATGTACGAGAGAAACAAGAGTAAAATATCTCCGTTGAATTTGTACGTTTCACACAACTTCTCTGTTATAGCAATATTTATATATTATTTACCAGCAAGAATTTTATATTATATATTACAGATCTTTTACCATAACAGGTACCAATTTTATAACGAATTAATTATATTATTATACGTATGACTATTCCGTCTGAATATGATAAGTTATTTACATACATTACGTTACTGTGCGCTTCTTATTTGGTTCGATTATTATACTTTTTGGTCTCTTCAAATGTTGCATTTTCAAACGACACTTATAATTTTTTCTCTAATTTTCTGAGAAATTAATTTCCTAGTAATTTATAAGAAGCATATCGCACCTAGAATTACTAGATAAGGCAGTGGAATTTTACTAGATATATGTATGTATACATACTTCTTATATTCGAGACAGTAGACGCCAATCGAGACGATATCGATGATAGTTGTCGGTTGATCGGCGAATCGACTTGCTTCACTCGAAGCATTTTACATTTTGAATTTTCACAAGCGATTTAATATACGTGTCAGATCTTTCAATTCTCTCGAGTCCATCGAAAGATGTTTGCTAAAAGTTACTCGTCATAACGTATAATATATGCATTGCTTTATGCGTCATCCGCGCATACTTAACATTGTACATGTTTGGATTATCTAATTTTTTTACATTTTTTATCAATATATATATATCAGTATGATACATATGGGATTAATAAAAGAGATATCGCTTAGATGTCACTTTCTTTCGTTCTCTATTCGATAATGTACTTAATTTTTAATTTTCAGATGCGTGTCTTCGATGTCAAGCAGAAAGCAAAAAGGACGATAGCCGGCAAGACTGCGTTGTGGTTTGGGGAGAATGCAATCATTCGTTTCACTACTGTTGCATGTCACTTTGGGTTCAACAAAACAATCGTTGTCCATTATGCCAGCAAGAGTGGTCTATTCAACGAATGGGAAAATAACCAAACCAACCGACCGAAACGTTAACCATCGTTTCTTTTTTTTCTTTATTCATTGTTTGCCCCGGCCTTTCGCATAAAATATTTTCCACGTTTTTTCCTACTGTCCTTCCTTGAGCTTCCCTTCTCCGTTTCCTCCTTTTTCTCTTCCTGCAGTTTTTAAAGTTATACGCTCAAACTTGGATTACGAGAGTACATAGATAGATAATCATAGAATGAAGATCGATCAAAGATGCTGCTTGAAAATGTGTTAAGCTGAAGTTATACACGTATTTAGAACGCGGCGAGAAAAGCTATACCAGTTCTTTTATGGCCAAATTATAAGTTATCGCATTGAAGATATTACCGATTGAAATTGGAAGATAAAACTTTTGAAACTAAATTATCGTTAGTCGCGTCAATGAAATGAAAATAATACTTGAACGCAAATTGTATTTCGTTTTCGCTTGTCATTGTCACGAGATAACGTAATTAAAATCAAAATTTTTATCCATTTCGATATTATCGAGAACGTAATGGATTATAGATATCAAAAGAAAAGAGTTCAACGTCCGCTAGATAAATTTTTTGAATGAAATCTCGAATGTTCTTGTGACTCATTCCAGATCGCTTTTAACCAGTCATGTCACTTGCATGAAATTCGTGTGCGAGATCGACGTTCGAGCACATTCGAAAATTGAAGCTGAACAAGATTTGTCGTATAGCGTTACATTTTAACTGAGTTAAACATTTGCGGATTCGGCGGATTCCGCGACAGAATACAGAACGGGATATACTATGATATGCTACGATATAACCAGCACGTAATCACGATCCCAGCGCTCGAAGGTCGCTCCTTTCTTCTCTTCTTCGTTCGTAGCCTGTTCGTTTCTACTATCCCCGTCTGGTTCGTCTTGGATCCTTCTTTTTTTGTTCCCCTTCCTCCTTGTCGGAGCACCCGGTACCGTGTCGATTGTCCATTCTATCGTTGCCCGGCGTTACGTGTCGTCACAAGTACGGAGGCTCGTCCGGAGGCTCGACCAATCGAATAGTAGAAGGGTATAACAGCGCTTATATTTATGACCTCGCAGTTGCCGCCACCTCTTGTGTTCCTTTTTTTCTTCTGCGCTCTCTGCTCCCTTCTATCCTCTATCCCTTCCTGATCCTCTTGTTCGGCGCAGGTCTTTCTTCCTCTACCACATCGCGAACATATACGTAACATGTGCACACTCGTGTCCATTCTCTCTTTCTTTTTATCATTCCGCTATTTTCCTTCTTTTAACTTTTGTTATGTCGATTTCTTATAATTTGAATCACAGTATGACGTTATTAGCTAGATCTTTAGCCTCATAATTCCGAATCTTTTTATCAAAATTCTTGATCGATCTATTGATTGATGGATTGGCTAAATATATCTGCAATCTTTTGTCCAATCTTTTTCACGATACGTTATATATCCGATACATCTATGACCGATAAAGATGATAATATCTGAAATTTTTATGTAATGATACATACAGGATCTTCCTGCGATTTTTTTCCCGTGTTATATTTGTATGTGAATTAGCATCGTCGGCGTTTAGCGGTATAATTATCTCATTTGTTATTTAAAGACCTTTGTTTTGCTGATAAAAAGTTTCTTGATTACTGTAATGTATACAGCATGGCGACATTTTACGCCGCGCTGAACTGTGGAAAATACGTGGTAAGAGAAGAATAAAATAAAACAGAATTTTATAAAGTAATTATTTTACCAAATTTTCGTATGTATAACCACATAAACGTGACGTGTATCACGTCGAAATTGCGTGAGCACGTACACGTGCGCGTGTAAAAGAGAGGCAGAGAATGAAAGAGAGAGCAAATATCGATACGGAATGACGCAATAACCAGCAAATTTGTTCGTCACGTTCCTCTTGAAAAGGCGGACACGCGACGTTGACTCGAGGTCAACTCGAGCCGAGCCTCCGCAGAACTTGTCTTCTCATTGGCTCTATTTTGCCAATAATCAGAATATGGACTGCAGATCTATGTACATAGTAATATGTTATGATATGCATCATTTATCGTATTTTACATGCAGCTATGAATTCTTATTTTTAACCATCGGATGGATTAATGTTTCAACTCACCTCAACATGCTCTTTTACATCAGAAAATTGCTGTTGGTTTTCATCAAATCATGCAAAATATGAATTTATAAGGCCACTAATGTAAGAATACACGTTATAATAAACAGGCTATCGTACACGGTCATGTAACAGTATGCAAGAGCTCCTTTTTACCTTTGAATTCCATGTAGAATTCTATACATTCAGCGAATGAAGAAAGCATTATTGTAAATGAACTCTAAATTATGGATTTCTATCATGGATTACGGAAGTCTTTCCTCGGCAAATATCTGACACATGAATCGCACAATGTGAATTCCTTGCGATGCAATTCATGGAAAAACATTGGTTAAATTGGTTGAGAAACGTCAGTGGCGCCAGTGACCAAGCATAATGCGAAGGCTCGTCACGTTCCACCAATCGGCTAATAGCATTTCAAAATCTCTCTTTCTCTACGAACCAATACACGTTTGGAATTATATACGTATACATGTATATGTGCCTGATGTATACATACACCAGCGCCTCTGTGAGTTAAAAGTACGACAAATGGATTTCATTTCATATATTACTCAATTTGTCTTTTCCTTGCGTCATCGATGCTTCTTTATCCTTGAAACAATCATAACGTAAAAAACATTGCATAAGAATTTATGGATTTCCTTGAATCCCCATGGTTTTTCTATTACGATCGAGATCTTTTAAAATCAAAATAAATATCGAAAGATGGTAACGTAAGCTTTTTTAACTTTTCTTCAATTCCTAAATGTCTATCGGGCTCAAATGTAATTGTTCAGAAATCGATTCATTTTCTGTTATCGGGACAATATGTAAATTTTCGTAAAAGAATATTATGTCGCTAATGGAATAAAAAATATATACTGTATTTTTACTACTGTATTATGTTTAAAGTGTATTCTTCTAAAAGCATATTAATACACTTGAATTACGCCAAACTTATATTATTCAGAATAAATTTATTTTTCGTTTTGTCATATATTTATTCTATTAAATTGTTCAATATCAATTATTGGTAATTAATATTTTGTCGTATACATATTTTGTTGTCACACATGCATACCTGACTTTGTACGGCGGGGGGGGATAGAAGCAGACAGAAAAAGAGAGGGCGGTACGAGACTTACAACACACGTACAAAAATTGTTCTATATAATTTTTGTTTCTTAAAAAGATATTTTTTTATGAATGGCGAGCAAAAGTAGTTAGGTGATTCATTTCACTTCGTGATCGTTATTCTGGCGTACATATGCTTTATCTATGTAGTGATATTCAATAATATCTACATTTTTAAAATATTTCTAGTGTTATACATATATACTTTAAATCTTAAATTATCGTGTTCATAAGTTGTATATCTGATCGATGGCCTTTGTCCGTACTGTATTTTGATCTTTTATTCGATCAAAATAAATGGCATTGGGAATCATTGCGGTTTGTCTTAAAATATCTTAGTGTAATGAAACAATTACTGTTCAAAATTTCTGTTATTAGTGTTTCACGTAAAATATCTACACATTGAAAAGTACTTTAATAACTATAGTTATCTATTTGCTTAACGGCACTTTTTTTTAGCGCATCTTTGAACCTAAGAAATTACTTTGTTACATATTTTATATATTAAGAATACTGAATAAAGCGCACTGGATTCAATAGTATCTTGAATAATCACTTTATAGTGATTATTTATCACGTTAGCCTTCAAAAATTGAATGATCTTATTCCAGTCGCGTGTATTTAAAGCGTCATATCAACGCATACCGAATAAATTAAAATGAAATGTCAATGCTCTGTTTTTTTAAACTATACGGCGTATAATTCGCTAATTTTAGGCAGTGCATTATTCAACAGTAATTCCTTCTGCGGAATACTTTTCGGCGTTTCTGATTTAAATATGACTATTCATTATTTACCTTAAGTACATACATGTTAGCAAGTTTATAAAAGTAATCAGCAACGCTTTGTTGATTAGTCGCGTCATTTAACGGAGCGGAATAAGATTTGTATCTGCTAGTTTGCAAATGATCTCATAGATAAGAAACAGCTTATGAAGGCACTTGGATGTGTACAATATTTTGTTAAATAATTCGATATAAAAAAATATCTTTTACGACGCTAATGCCTACCATAGGCAATATTTGATAAATTTATAATACTTCTAAGGCCACAATGGAATGTAAATTTCTTTTTTCAACAATCAAAGGCCACTTAAAGGTACTTACATTCTACATAGTCTAAAATGTAACATATAACAACAAACTTAAAAAAAAAAAAAAAAAAAAAAAAACAATCGTAAACACGATTACGTTTGTAATCTATGTCCGTGTTAATGAATCAATTACCACACCAGTTTTTTTTTTTTACACCAAATTGTCAGCAATTTGTATGTCTGGAACCTCTCATCAATGGAATTAGAATACTTGGACTTTGCGCTTGCCTAAGAAACGGATGCTGCAACAATTCAGTAGCAGTGGCTCTTTGTGCCGGATCACGAACAAGCATTCTCTCCAGGAATCCTTGGAGACGTGGACTGACCTTTACAATAACAATAGCAACAATAAATGTAATTAATATATGTTCATCATTGTGTCTATATAAACATATTGTGGGATATTTTGAGCTCACTTTATGAGAATTTTTCAACTTTGGTGGAGGCATATCTCTAATACGTCTCATAGCTTGTAAAGGAGGTTCATTAAAAAACGGTGGTTCTCCATCGACCATTTCGATGATCATTATACCTAATGACCAAATATCTACTTCGGGACCGTACGGCAACCTGAAACAAAGAATATACATTATTCATATTGATGCGATACGTCGCGAATGAACTTTTGATCTAAAGCGGAACAAAAATTTACCTAGAAATAACTTCTGGGCTCATCCAGTATGGCGTACCAACAAGAGATTTTCTCCTAGGCAACTCTTGAGATACTTGAGCACAGAATCCAAAGTCAGATAATTTAACTCTACCATCAGCCGTTAGTAATATAGAATCAGACTTGATATCTCTATGAATAACACCTTGAGAATGCAAATATGCAAGTGGTTTTAAACACTGAGAACACACGGTGGCAATCTGACTTTCGTCCATTCGAGAATGTGTTACAATATCTGTAAGCGCTCCACCTTCAAGGTACTCCATCACGACCCACAATTCATCATCTACCAAGAAACTATCATACATTTCGACAATATTTGGATGGTGATAATCTCTCATGATAACCACTTCATTGAAAAGCAGTTCACGTCGTTGCTGCTTTCTTAAATCCATTTTTTTCACTGCCACTTGTCGATTTGTATTTTTTTCGGTTGCTATACATACCGTTCCAGTACTTCCTTCTCCGATTTTAAGAAAATTTTCTAGATTTTCTCTTGGATCGCCTCGACTTACCTAATAAATGATTAAGACCAAATATAAACTTCCAAGCATCGTATTCTTTTAATGTTCATTATTGACGCTAATTTTTATTTTCTTACCACCATCTGTAAAGCTGCTCGGAATTGTTCATGAGTGAGTCTTTGTTCTGCTGTTTGTTTGTTTGTCGTACTCGAACTTGAGCCAACTGCCAAATTTCCCGAAGATAAAGCACTTTTCATATTTTGATTTTGATCAGGTGTTAAACTATTTCCAGAGGATGGTAAATTGGACTTTGACAAATTATGCATCGATTGAGACGTCTCGATAGGTCTTTTTATATGAGATTGCAAAATGGACGAATTTTCTGGTGTACTGTATGCTTGTGAATATTTATTAACATTATGTGTACTTAATTGACTCAATGGACGCTGCGAAGCGATGGATCCTACAGGTGAAATTTTAGGTTGCAACTTATGCAAAAAAGTATTTTGGGTCATCTGTTGATCTCTGGATGATGTTTCAATGTTTGAAATCTGTACATACATACAAGAAATGGTATGTATTTTTATACATTCATAAAATGTAACAATTACGTTTTGTTTACCTGAGCATTTCCATTGTATTGTCCAGATGTAGTCATTTGAGTATTTAATCTATGAAATTCAGAATCTACGAGTTGAGGAGTACCAGGACTTTGCATAGGACACTGTGGAGTTGTAATAGGACTCAAATTTTGGAAATTCAGTGATAAATTCTGGGCATTAGAACCAACATGTGTTAAATTAGGAGATGATTGCATATTTGGATTAAGATTTTGAAGATTTGGAATCATGCTTTGTGTATTAGGATGCAATGTGCTTGCAACATTAGGCGAATTCTGTCTCATTTTATCAAAATAATTATGTTGCTTTCCAAAGTTAGTATATCCTTGTACTTGATTAGTACCAGATGGTATTTCTTGTCCTTCTGGCACAGACGGTGGCAAATTACTATTATGCCTATAAAATAAAAATGTGATTAAATGTTTAATATTTATAATATCTTAATTTCACAATTGGAAAAAGATTACCTATAATCCCTTCTGAGTCTTGGTGGGCTTGAGGAACGAAGAGAATTAGATCTAGCAACTGTGCTAGTCTTGGGTAACCCATTCTCAGTATTTTTATCACCAGTAGAAGTCCGTCCTTTTGGATCATTATGACCTCGAACAATAGTTTTCAAATCTAAAATTTCTGTAGGTGTAATTTCACTTGGGTCAACCAAAGGTAGTGGCCTGTTTGTAGATTTTAAAATTTGATTGTTTCCAACAATAGAAGCCCACTGTAATGGAAGTCCAATGAATTTTCCTTCACGTTTATCAAATCCTGTATGTACACGATGTTCAAAATTTGTCGGTGTAGATATTTGTGGTTTCTTTTTCTTCTTAGCAAACATTGCCCCTCCTGTAATAATTATATTAACACTAATACACTTAAGATACAACTAAAATCATACAATACTCTGCTTTGAACACCTGTACATGTTTATATATTCGCAGAATACATAGTTGAAGAAGAATCTAATCACAATTTTCAGATTACAAGAAAATCCTGGAGAACAACACATTAGAATCTGTCAATTATGTTTATTGCAAGTGTATTATTCAAAGAATGATATTAATATATTACATTGAATGTACACAATCGAAAATAATTTAAAAATTAATATTTATTCAAATTCGAGAAGGAAGAAAGATGTGATTCACGAGAAAACTGTATGGCCGTAAATTTAGAGAAAATAATAAAGATGAAGAGAAGCCAAATGACAGCAACGCCTACCAGTACGTGATGCGATTACCTTAAAGTAGTTTCACTGAACTGTTGGCTAAATTTCACAGGAATTGCTATTTTTCGTTAACGTCGCACCGTGCTAAAAAAAATGCCAAAATCAAGATAGCGTCGAAACATAAAAAACTTGAGTAATTAAAATAAGTAAATACGGCATTTAGCCTTTCGACAGGTCGTTCACACACCGGCGCTCCACGCGGAGAGCTTACGAATCTTTCTTGGCATTTGGCTCGTGACAATTTACTCAAATGTGCGTGAGGTAGCACCTGCAATGAGATTACCAGAAAGAACGTAATGCATAGAAAACTATGCCAGGAGAAAGCAATTCCTGATTCGAAAATATAGGATACATCGACTCACTATCATTCTAGCCAGCATGCCAGCAATACAATTTCTCGAGGAATAAATTGTACGAAAATTTTTATAATTAATAATTGCGCAAAATGTCCATGAAAGTAATTTTGATCTGAAATAAAATGAATATATATTGTATTTGAATTTTTAGATAAATCTTATTAAACAATTTTTTAAACTTTTGTATATAGACCGAAAATATTCCATTTAATATGTCTATTATAGTATCTTCCTTCATTTTGCGTACATATATATGTATTGTACTTACATACATTGAACGAAGAGAAAAATTTGTACATAACATTTGGGAAATAATTACACACATAAATCGGATATATATGTTTTGTAGTATTCGCACTCTGATTTTTGAAAAAAGAAAAAGACTGTCAAATTAAATAAAAAGCAGAAGCAGGAAAATATAATACGCAACGTGAAGTATTCGGTTCTGTTTCAAACTGAATTACTGGAGATAAAAAGAAAGCCTTTACGCGATCTAGTTGATCGACCGTCCGAACTCATCAGAACTATTAAAAATGTACGAGAGAAAGGGGAAACTATTTCCCTCCGTCTATTTAAAAGTTTAGTTGAACAAAATGTTTCATCGCTGTTGTTTCCAGTTATTTTCACAGGTGAAAAAGTAACTATGTTAACAAGCAACTTGTATGTTGGAAACATATTTCGTTTCTCACGACACAGGACAGAATGAATGAATTAAACATTTTCTTATCTTTTCTACATCGTAAGGTCATTACCGTGAGTATTTAAAACTGTCATCTGACGTTTTTAACGTTGTTCGTGCGTAAAGAAAGAAGAGAAGAGTAACAATTATCTGTACATTTAGAGAAATTTGAATGCGATGAATGAATTAAAGTTGAAACATACCGCAGGTGTATTTTATAATTAGTCGACATTTCTCCAATGATTTTTGCTTATTGTTAATCTTAATCAATTGTGTTGCTCTCTTAGACTACGAATGGGCAGTAAAATTGAATCGGTTTAGTTTGAGTGCAATATGTCTTTGGCCTGCGGAAGAACAAGATATAAGAAAACAATTTTGGATTAAATTACGTACAATGACATATTTTCTGCTAATTACCTTCGTTTGCACGATTCCTTGCTTGTATGCTTTGATCAAAGAATGTGACACTTTAATGGAGGTGACGGACAATCTTGCATATTCCATTCCTTTAACGATAACGGTAATAAAGTTTATTATTGTGTCCAGTAAAAAAGAAGGTAAGCTCGCTCTTATTAAAGAGGAAACAGTGTGTGTTTCACGTCGCTTCCTTTTTTTTTCAAGTTCTCTTGCCAATCGTAAATATGATTGCCGAAGATTGGGCCAAATTGAAAACGGACTTTGAAAAACGTGTAATGATACGACGAGCAAGAATGGCAAGAACAATTAATATATTTGGTTACATATTAGTATGTATTTTGATATGGTTGCTAATGGTTTTCCCGAGATTCGGCATCACTATTCGATATATAACGAATGTAACCGACATAAAGAAACTTCTCCCATTACCAACTTATTACATGTACGATGTTTCCGAAACTCCATATTTTGAAATTATGTACATTATCCAATCTACCAGTCTACTGGTAGCGACATTCTGTTATACCGGGATTGATAATTTTTTTGGAGTTGTAATCCTTCACATTTGTGGCCAATTAGAAAATCTTCGTTTTCATCTTTCAAATATGAAAGAGTCACAGACATCAAATCAGATTTTAGCAGCTACTGTAGAAGATCACATACGACTCATCAGGTATATATTTCGTTTAACATTGTTAGATATATTTGCATTATTTTTCTCTATTCTTTTTTTCTATTTTCCCAAATATATATAATATTTTTATTAAACATATACAACTAAAATTATAGAGCGATTAACGTGATAGAAAACACATCAACGCTGCTAGTTCTTGCATTGTTAATTAATTTTGGTACGTGTGCTTGTATCTATGGATTATTATTAATCACAGTAAGTATCGAAAACAAATGCGATCGCAATTGTTACACAGAATGTTGATCACAAAATATTATCACAAAACTGATAACTGTGATATTTAAATGTTTCTTAAAATTAGGTACCCGCTGGAAAAGAGGAATTTTCTGTAATTCGAGTGGTCTATTTAATTTGTAATTTTGCAAATACATTTCTTCAAACGTTTCTCTATTTCATGGCGGGACAAATGTTAGTAACACAAGTAGGTAAAGATTTTGATTTTATTTTTTTTCATTGCATTGTCTATTTATATTCATTCAAAATCTCTTTATAACACATACAGTCTGAGAGAGTACACGATGCTGTGTACGAATGCGAGTGGGTAAATTTGAAATCTAGGAAAGCAAAAAATTTGATTATAATCATGGCAAGGTCAAAGAAACCGCTTCATTTAACCGCGGGGAAGTTATTTCCTGTAACGTTGCTAACATTTTGCAATGTAAGATATTTTTTTCTTCTTTTTTATTTTGCTCCTTTGGTCTTTGTTTTTTACTTAGCACCGTTTCAGATATTAAAAATATCGCTCAGCTACATATCCTTCTTACTGACAAAGTATTAATAAGATATAATTTATGAAAATTCGTCAGCCAATTTAAGTGATTTTTTCCTGTATACACGACGAAAGATGTTTAGATGAAATAAATCAATTTTTTTTAAAGAAAAGACATAGATAGACCGTTGTGTATATTTAGCCATAAGTATCATTTATTTATGATAGAAGTAAATACATAAATTAATGTTAGAAACTTTGAATTGATTATTATTGTCTTTACATGAGCAACAAAAGTACAGTATAAGTTAATGAAGGTTTAATCTAATTTGCAGAATTCTTTCGATTATTTGACTAAAGTAAAATAGATCAATTATAAAAGGATCACGAAAAAAATAAAAAAAAAAGAGGAAAAAGAAATTAAGATGCATAATTAGGAAGAGTTAACCTCATTTAAGCCGTGAAATATTTGTAATAAATAACTCGAAGTAAATAACTTGATTCCTTCTTCTTTTTCAATTTGGAGGAATATACTGTAAATAAATATGTTGTACATGTAACATCTATTGAAAAAGATGTATTCTGTAATATATCATTATTGAGCGCGATCATTCAACATGCAATTCCATGTAAAATTTATTAGATAGTGGCATGGTCAAGTAATGAATTTATGCATGTACTTACATGCATATAATTGTGTAGTAGATGCATGGTATTTATGTAACGTTTGCTTGTCATATGTAGTGGAACGCGCAGTATAGTTTCGTGATATAGAAGTAAATCGATCGATCCAGCAGATATAAGTTTTTGCAAGAAAATAATAGGATATGTGTATAATCGTAAAATACAGAAGAAACTAAAGACATTTCAAACGAAAAATAAGAAGGATAGGAATTAACAGATTTTGATTTGTCTGTTCTGCTTTGTGGGTGAAATATGCAATTTCCGTAGTAAGTATATAGATATAGAAGAATCATCGTTTGCTATTGGTTCGGTCGTAACAGATAACGGAATAAATGATCGTACGAAATAAAATTTTATAAATAAAATGATTTCATGTGTAAAACCCTTTGGATCGACTAAATTGTTCACCGCACGTACACATTTAAGGTTATACGACTTTATATAGTATTGGCTACATATCTGAAAAATGATCTCTGCTTTTTATATTATAATCAAATTATTTGTATGCAGGGCATGACAGAATTAAATAAATAAATTTCATTTTCAGAATAAATCGTAGCAAATGGAAGATTTTAAAGTGAAAGATGAACCGATGGATGCGTTAAACATAGACAGTCAGGTTATGGTAAACGTTTTCTATGAAACAGCAGCACCATACAATACAATGCTTCCACAAGGACTCTAACTTAAACCTTACTTTAAGGACGAAAACATTGTAAGCGTTGTACTTAAGGAAGAACCCGGCGATAGATTTGATCCAGACTACATGGAGGACATCTGCTCTGGGACATTCGAGAAGGTATTTTTACCTATCGAAAATAATGAAGTTGACTTCTCTAATGAAATGGTAAATTTCATTCAAAATTCTCAGCGACTGAGTTTCATTTGTAGAAGAGTCAATCGATCCAACAAAACAATTCTAGGTGAAACTTGAATTGGATGGAGAATCCAGTAGTCATCAAAACTGGACGGCGCAAATCGCAAGCACAAATTTATGTGACAAAGAAGATGGTGCTATGCAAAGGTGCTTAACAAATGCAAACTTTGCTCAAGTGCATGATGCAGAGAAACATTCTGGATTTTGTCCAAATGGACAGCAGCCGAAATTTTATAAAATACAGTGTTCCATTTGCAAGAAATGGTTTTTAAATAATGATTCCATGGTCACTCATTTAAGGATGCACTGTAGTGGAAATCAGTGCGAGGTTTGCCAACAAAATTTTCAGGATAGTTCCAGTTTACATGCTCATATGTTGACTCATGTTGGAATGAGTCCATTGGAATGCAATGTTTGTCAAAAACGATTCGCTTACAAATGGTGTCTACGTAGCCACATGCAAATGCATGTGCTAGAAAAACCGTACGACAATGACACGTTACAACAAGTGTTTATGAAAAGACCAGATTCTGAGCATGATCAATCAATGAGCACAGAGGAAAGAGTGTTTGAATGTGATGTTTGTCACACGACATTTAAAGAGAAATCTAGTCTAAACCGTCATGTGCTTACCCATACAGAGGAAAGACCATATAAATGTGATGTATGTTTTGCAGCATTTAGGGAAAAAGCAAAGTTGAACATGCACATGACATTACATGGTGGGAACAAACAATTCAAGTGTACAATGTGTCACAGATCATTCACACAGAAAACAGCATTGAACAATCACATGTTAGCGCATAGCGGTGAGAAACCTCATGCATGTAATATTTGTGAAAAAACGTACAAACGAAAATCAGAATTAATAAGGCATACAATGGTTCACACTGGAGAGAGGCCATATGAGTGTAAAGAATGCCTAATGACTTTTAGAGAAAAGGCAAAATTAAACTCTCACATGCTTGTGCACACGGGTGAAAAACCACATGAATGTCATATATGCCATAAGGCGTGTGCCCGAAAATCAGATCTTAATAGCCATATGCTATTACATACAGGGGGTCAATATGATTGCAAAGTCTGTGACAAAATATTTACTCGTAAATCGGATTTAAATCGACATACTTTGATACATACAGGTGAAAAGCCATTTGCCTGTGAATTATGTAATATGGCCTTTAGAGAAAAAACTAGATTAAATTCTCATATGCTTATACATACTGGTGATAAACGTCATGCCTGTCATATTTGTCACAAAACGTTCAAAGAGAAGTCTTCATTGCGGAAACACATGTTAAGTCACACTGGTGACAGACCATATGAATGCTATGTATGTCATAAAGCATTTACTCAGAAAACAACGTTAAATAGTCATATATTGGTACACGCAGGAGAACGACCATATGAATGCAGTGCATGTCAAAAGATATTTAAGGATAAAGCGACACTGAAAAAACATTTGTCTGTGCACATAAACGAAAAAACTCATGAATGTCTGATTTGTTTAAAAAAATTTACCCACAAAGCTGCATTAAATAGTCATTTATCGACAAATCATACATCCTAATCAGTGGGATCTAGTCTATTATATTTTGGCTTTTAGTTTCTTTTTACTAAGCACTGTTCATATATAGCTACGTAAAGATGATTACGTCTATCTATATCTGTTTTATATGCTATATGGTCCAAACTGAACGATCATATTCTTTTCTGTATATCTTTACGTATAATAAATTAATTTCTAATTAATTCTTAACAATCCCATTCCCTTACAATCTCTATATAAGTTTATTGTATTTCTTTAAATTAGACATTAAATGTTTATTACCATTATAATAATTATGACATTAATAACATTTTTACGATTAACATATTCGTAATTGTGGTTAAAAACGATTTTTCTATTAATTTTATAACGTGTACAAATTGAAAAATATCGTAATATTTCTCGTAATATTTCACGATAGAAAATTCCCTAGTATAATGATGTAGAGTTTTTTACTAGATGAGCAAAGCGAACAAAATTTAAGTTTCAGCAAGATTCATCGTACAATAATTGTGTATATTTCAATTATATTAATGCTTTGTTTGTAATACAATTATTCGTAATATTTTTTCATAAGTTGACTAGTTATTTTTGCTGATTATATATGAAAATTATAACTTTTAAACATAAATCATGCTTAAAAAATTGTTTTTGTCAAAGTGTATACAAATAAATTAAATTAATAAAATATATAAATTTTCTGTAATTTAAAATTAATCAGAAAAAAGAATGTGCAAATGGAATTGTCACAAAGTCCTCAGATTTCATCTGACGAAAAAACAAAAGGATTTGATTTGTCAGCTGGTAAAACATGGATTTATCCTGAAAATTATCCTATCAGAGATTATCAGTTCAATATAGTTCAAACAAGTTTATACAAGAATACATTGGTTTGTTTACCCACTGGTAAATATTTTTTAAAAATATTGCATTCAAACAAGAATACATAATTCATATTTATCTTCTTTTGTTTCTTCTTTATCTTTGTTAGGATTAGGAAAAACATTTATTGCTGCAGTTGTAATATATAATTTTTGGAGATGGTATCCATGTGGGAAAGTTGTGTTTTTAGCACCAACGAGACCATTAGTTGCTCAACAAATTTTTGCATGTCAAAATATAATGGGTATTCCTAGTTCAGAAACTATCGAACTTACAGGTATATTAATAATATATTAAGAATCTATGAAGTTTAAAATAATATATAATTTATCTATTTATTAATAATATTATATTATATTACAGGAGCAGTCAACCATAAGCAGCGTGAAATAGCTTGGTCAAAAAAAAGAGTAATATTTGCTACTCCTCAAGTTTTTCATAATGATTTAGACAAAAATATTGTACCAAGCGATTTAGTAAAATGTGTAATTATAGATGAAGCTCATAAAGCTTTGGGGAAACATTCTTACTGTGAGGTATTTATTTTATATGAATAAAGGAATATCTTTTTCATTATCTTTTATAACAAGTCAAGTAATAATATGTTTTATATCCACAGTGCATTCGAATATTAAATGGAAAAAATCAAAATTTCAGGGTATTAGCCCTTTCTGCTACACCAGGAAATAAAATTGATAATGTTCATGAGGTATATTTTGTTAATATCAAATAGATCACAAAATCTTTTTGTAGTTGTACTATAATTTTTAGGAATAATTAAATCATATTTTCTATAGATGCTACAAAATTTACTAATTGCTCATATAGAATTAAGAGATGAATCTTCTTTAGATGTTATACCTTATATTAATAGAAGAAAAGTTGATATAATTTTAGTACCACTTAGTAGCAAACTAACTGAATACAAAGAGAGATATATCATTATTATGGATCGTCATGTTAGAATTTTATTTCAATACAATATTCTTCATACACAAACAGCTAACATTTCAAAAGGAAGGGTAAGTTACTCCATTGAATATTTAATAATAATACTCCAAAGGGATTTCTTTTGCTGTTTCAGATATTTCATTTATTAAACGAATATACAAAGAAAACGAATAAATCGGGAAATTATGGACAAATTATAAAGACACTAAATATATTAGTAACAATGTACCATGCTTATGAACTTATGATTAGAGACGGCCTTAGGGCGTTTTGTAAATTTTATCAAAGTATGGAATTTTCACTTTTCTGTCACTTTATTCATATAATTTATATTTGAATAATCTTTACATTATTTTGATAGATCATTCTGATAAATTTTGGATGAATGAAGAACCACAATTGCAGATGTTACTTGAAGATATTAATACTTATCTTGGTCCATTCCCAGATATAAAGATTTTATCTGAAGAGGCTGTAATAGAAGTTTGTATAAACTTATATAAAGTACAAGAAATTTGATATCTTTTTGTGTATAACTTCAAAATTAATTTCAGATATCACGAAATCTTACATTTGGCCATACCAAGTTCGACAAGTTAAAAGAACTACTTTTGTGTCATTTTAAAGATAGTCAGGAAAAACAAAGTAATACAAGAGCTATAGTGTTTGTTGAGGTTTGTGATTTTCAAATTCATTGATACAATAGAATTTTATATACGACATATGTTATTTCCCTCTTGTACAGTATCGAGATATCGTAAATGAAATTTATATTCTATTATTACAATGCCAACCATTAATAAGGCCACAAATGTTTGTTGGTCAAATTGGACAGAAACAAAAACAGCAGATAAAAGCATTAGAGGATTTTAGGAATAATCATGTTAATGTTCTTATATCTACTAGTATAGGTAATACAACATACACGATAGTAATATAAAAAGCAGTACACATTGTTATTGAAAATAAATTTTTATAAAACTTGATATTTGGTAGGAGAAGAAGGATTGGATGTTGGAGAAGTAGATTTAATAATATGTTTCGATGTATCTCAACAATCACCGACGCGATTAGTACAAAGAATGGGAAGAACAGGTCGAAAACGCGATGGACATATAATTATTCTTGTCACAGATGGTAGAGAACACGAGGTAATCAAAAGTACAATCTTCCAAAATATATATGTTAATAAAAATATTTTATATGTTAAATTATAGTATTTTAATATTATAGACATTAAAATCGACAATGGCTAAAAGAGATTCTTTAAACTTTAAGATATTAAATACGAGTAATATTTTTCCTTCACTTTATAAAAACAATCCTCGTATGATTCCTGATGTTTTTGAACCAGAATGTCTAAAAATGCAGATTAGTATACAACCAAAAAGTCCAGTTACAGAAAATAAAAATTATAAAAGAAAATCAAATAAAAAAGAAAAAAAACATCGAAATATCTTAAAAGGGATTAGCAAACCAGGTAACAAAGTTATACATTTGTATTTATTTGTAAATTTTATTGATATGAATTGTATGCTAATTTTAGAATCCAATTTTGAGTCGCAAAAAGAAGGAACTAAATTTTCGATGATGAAGTATTTGAAAGTTAAAGAGAATGCGAAGTGTAGTTCCGAAGTATTTAATTCCGAGATAATTGAAAGTAATAATATTTATAAAAATATACCATTATCAGATGTGAAAATTCTTTCTTCTGACAATGATGGCATTGATTTCCTTACAACATGTGCTTTAAGAATCTCTGAAAAAGAAGAGATGATAAAGAATAAGTGCAAAATCGATAAAACTTACATACCGACATATTCTTCCATAAAAAATTTTTTTAATTTTTCTATACCGGATATTAAAATCCTCGATTTTTTAACCACACTGAATAATGTTACTCCACTTAATGTCAATAAAAACAAATTAGATGATGATAATAAAAACGATAACAACAACGACTTCTATAACAATGAATCTGTATTTGAAAACATAATAACGGAAATCGTTGATGAACCTCAACAACAATTGTCTTCTAGATTTGAAGATTTGCTCGATGATAGTAGTAAATCAGACGAAGATGATCTATTTTGTGCCCTTTCAATAGCTTCCGATCGATCTACAAAGAACATGTTAGAACCACTTGGAGTAGAAAATAAAAATAATACCTTGAACAGTTTGGAACCCGGCAATTTTGAAGATATATTAAATGAAACATCTGACGATTCTGAAATTGATCCTATTGAAAACTTTGAACAAAGCTTTACGAAACATACCAATATTAATAACGATATAGAAGTAAAAAATTCTCCGAATACTATAAGATTAAATAATAATTTCAAATCAAAAGACGATGTATATTTTGAGGAGATGATCGAAGTAAACGATAATTTTTCTTCGGTTCCGATTAACGAATGTAAACGTAATGTTGAAAATAAACGTATTTTTAGTATAACACAAGCACTCGATGAAATATCTCGATTAAATTCAAACGTGTTGGATGAATCCGAAGATGATATGTTTCAAGATGAAAGCTTTTTACAGCAAGTTGATGATCAATTAAATTTTAATAAGGAAATGGTTAATTTAATTGAATATAAAGATGAACAGAATTTTGATAAATCAAAAAGTTTAAATAATTCAAACGATCGATCGATCAATACTGAGTTAAAAATAGAAGAATTCAAATGGAACGATGATTTTGAAGTATCAAATGGTACCGTGAAAGATGATGTGAAATTCGACAAAAATGAAGAAAAACAGAAGAATCAAACGATAATAGAGAAGGAAACGAATATGGAAGCACATTTTTCAGATGATGAAGAATGGATTTCAGTCGAAAAACCAATAAATATTTCAAAGCAGAATGTTTCTCGACGTGGAACCATAGCGAATAAATTAGCAAGCATAGGAAAATGTTGGAATTCAAAAAATGATTATTCTAGGAATAAAAACGATTCAATGAATCGTGATTTAACTGTAAAAGAGCAGGAAACAAGTATTTATTTCGTCAATGAATCAAGTGATAAAAATAGATTCGAAAGTCAAGAGAAAGAAACAGAATGTTCCCGGAAACGTAATCATAATCGAAAGTTAAAAAAGACAAAAAATGAGTTTATACACGAGGAAGCAGAGGTTTCTTCAAATGACAATATGACGGATGAAAGTTCTGAAACTGACAATGATCTCGAAAATTTTGTCAGTTATACGCAGGATATACATAATACAGAAGGCATGCACGCCCATTACTTACAAACCATTAGAAGCCCGATAAAAAGACAAGGTGGTTTTCTTTTCAAGCAACCACGTCCGCTCGATTCCAATATAGAAGTATATTCGCAGGACGTAACAGAAATACACGAATCTTATATAAACGTAAGTAAAATAACTGATCGCGTGAATATAAAACATACAAATTTGAAAACGATGTTATTTCTATGTTGAATTTTAGGATTCCTTTTGCATAGCAGAAGATAAAAGTTACGATCAAGAGATTCAGCAAGACAGCGAACTGTCTGAATTAGAGAAAGCGGAACTGAAACTTGAAAAGCGGGCATCCAAACGAAAACACAGTAAAGAATCAAATCGACAATCAAAACGAAATAAACGAAGAAATATAATAAATTCTTTTAGTAGCAGCAGTGAAGATGAGACTGAAATGTTACGCAAACAAATAAGAGATGAATCGTTTCTATTAACACGATCGTGACAATTTAGATATTGATAAAATGATAATTTTTCTTCAAAATAATGCATAAGAAATATCTACTTATTCGAGATAAAGAATAAATTATATTTATTCAAATTTTGTATGATCCTTCCTAGCGAATATTCAGAATCGTACGAATTCAGAATCACTGTTTGCAGAGTGAGTATGACGATGTGTTAATTGTCAAACTCTCAACAATGTTAAGAGTAGTGAGTAAAAAAAAAAATTTTCTGCTAGTGATTTATTTCATCTTCCCTCGTTTTTGAGTCTTCAAAATATATAAAACTGAACCACAAATATTTTTCTCAGTCTAAATTGAAAGAAAGAGGAAAATGAAGATCTTATCCGTTCTAAAAAATATCCGCTAATTTTTCGTAATTCAATATTTACGAGGAAGGATAGAAAAAAAAAGAAGAAAGAAGAAAGGGGAGCAACGAATTGCAGTTTGATCTATTTCATGATCGATTGATGCAGAGAGTTTTTTTTATTAGAAATAAAAAAATTAGTAGTGAACAGCTTGAAAATTTGCACATTGGCAACATCAAGTTTATGATCAATAATAAATCTCTTATTCTTTATTGACTTGAAGAAATGAAGCAGTAACAGTTAACTGTTACTTTTATCCAATTTATCCTGATTATAGTAACAAAAAGTACATTGTTTAAACAGGATATGAGAATCCAATATTCGCGGCGTGTTTGCTTCTATTCTTAGCTCAAGCTTATTTTTTACAATTTTTATTTGTAATTTTTCTAGGCGATACTTTTCGTACAATAATTTGCACATTTATGTCAATTTATATGATCGATTTGCACGGTCGACTTTGGTCTTACGAAAAATCAGGTAACTAGTTATTACCATTTATTATTACGACCGAAATTAATTTTTAGTTAAATTTCGTTTCACAAATAAAAAATTACTAACAGAACTTATGTAATTACAGAGTGAATGTGTGAGTGCGACTGCTCTTTTCCAAAAGCTCATGATAAATGTGCATTCATGAAAAAAATGCGGAAACAGCAAATGAGAAGAACCAAAGAAACTGATAAAAAAATCATTAAACATTATTGAAAATTTATTTTAGTCGAATGATTAGTTGAAAAAAATAAAAGTGATATTAATTGTCGAATAAAAATGCGATGAAACCATTTTGATTGTGTTTGCTTAAATTGATTCTTGTGAAACTTAAAACTTAATGTAAGTGATTACGTTAATTTGCTATCAATCGTGACTCATGTTTGCTTATATCATTCCGATTGGTAAGAACAAGGAAAAAGAATGTATTTACTAATATTTCATCTGACCTCTGTTCAGAAAAGCTTGCTTGATTCTAATCGAATGGCTAACAGGCTGAGCGAATGCATGAATTTATGTGTGGATGGACGGACAAATGGAGAGATAAGTCGACAGACCGGTTTTCAGTTTTCATAGTCGGATGAGATCAGCTTTATCGTAAATCATTATACTAACTATTTAGCAAATTGTGCAAAGTTATTTGTGTAGATCAAACAATCGAATACTTGACTCAGCACGCCGTTTCTTTTCATATCCAACTGAATCGTATTTCGATAACCATGAAAAACATCATTGGAATAGTGGGTAAGAAAAATTAATTTTTCTTACGAAATTTGATACAAAAACACGATTTAAAATTTAGATGATTATATAATATATGAATATTATATTAATATTTGTAAATTTATGTTCAACATAGCAAATTAATAATAGCGCGTTGACATTCTCATGTTGTATTAGTCCGAACTTGAATTTTCTTTTTCTTTATTTAATCAGATAATAGACGATGGTCATGCTTAAAAATCATAATCACCGGCAATATTATTTACTTTTAGGTTACTTGATGGTTACGTACATTGTAATCCTCGCTATAAAACAATGTAAATCGGAGTTAACAAAATTTCCATCTCTTCTGAAAACGAACGGAACTGCAGACGCTGATCCTGAGATTGTTAACCATAACGAAGATGTATTCGTACCTTATCAAGGAGAAACCTTTAGCGTGTTTGATTGGACACTTTTTAGAGTAATCAAGTTATCAAGTTTTAATTACATATCAATTGTTCAATTACATATTTTTATTTTGACAACATTCCCATTATCGTAGACTATGAGCAAAAATTCTACTGAAAACATATTAATCTCGCCAATATCTTTAAAACTCGTATTGGTATTATTGTACGAAGGAGCTCAAGATCAAAGTGCGTACGAAATCGCTGGCGCGATACAATTACCTGCTACGCAAAGTACTATACAAAAAAGATTCTCCACTATTTTGCAATCGCTTCAGGTAAATTTCCGTAAGATTTAAAATCTGAAAAAAAAGAAATAAAACGTAACAATACATATATTCTCTTTGAAGAAGAATAACTTCTTATCGCATCTCTCGCAGACCAATCCTCCGGCGTATACTTTAAACCTTGGAACCCGAATTTACATTGATTCGAACATTTCCATTAGACAAAAATATAAGGCTACTGTAAAACACTATTACAACACCGATGTAATTTCCGCGAACTTCTCTAATGCGCAGCCACTCGTACAAGCGATTAATAGCTGGGTCAGCAATATTACCGATGCAAATATCGATCGAATGATAGAGAATGGTGAGAATTGAACAACGATGATAAGCAGTAATGAAATCACTTTCGACATACGAATTTTCCATTTTCAGAAAACAGTGTGAAGAATTCCTTGATGTTGATCATGAATACGCTTTTCTTCAAAGGATCGTGGCGCCGGCAATATTTCCTTCCAGAAAATACACAAACGGGCAAATTTTATACGATTAACAATCAAACTGTAAATGCACCTTTCATGCGTGCACTTGGTCGATTTTATTATGTCGAATCACCTGAATTAAACGCAAAAATTCTACGAATTCCATATAACGTAGGAGAAATACACTCTTCTTTTCCTTTCTTCTATTTCAATTTTCTTTTTTTCTTATTTTAATTTATTTCAGGGAAACAAATTCGCTTTGTACCTGCTTTTACCACAGACGTTGAATGGAATAGAACATCTTATCAATGAAGTTAATCCTTTCGTGTTGACACGATGCGTATGGCAAATGCAAGATTTGCCCATTGATGTCTCTATTCCTAAGTTTAAATTTGAATTTTCCAGTCACTTGGAACCCATTTTACGTAAGGTACGTTTTTCTTCTTTTATTTTTTTTACCTCCTTTCCATCTGTTCACGTTTATTTCATTTCTTTTATATTCCTTTCCATCAGCTTGGTATTAACGATATTTTTGATGATACCGCGACATTAACGGGCATAGCTCAAGCCAAACGAACTTCGGAACACCTTAAAGTTACGGATATTTTGCAAAAGGCTGGAATCGAAGTAAATGAAAATGGAACTGCGGCCTATGTGGCTACTGGTAAATTGTCTGCTTTTGCTACCTTATCAATTGTTTTCTCAAACATATGCAAAATATTTTTAGAAATTGAAATTGGGAATAAAAACGAGGAGGAAGTTTTCCATGCTGACCATCCATTTGTATTCTACATCGAAGACCAGTCTACAGGAACGATTATTTATATCGGCAAAATGATGAATCCTCTTGATACAGCCACAAAAATTGCTAGTTTGGATCAACAATCACCATCTACTACGTTTAGTCCAGGTACACCAAGTGCAGGTTAATTTCTTCTATTCGGCTTTCGTAGCAATGGAACTTAAAAATATATAATTGAAGAGTACGTGTAGGAAACAATGTTGGTGTCAAAAATCAAATTTTTTGAGAAAAAAAAAGTTACAAAATTTAATCCTTTTTGTATTAATATAGTTTTTAATTTAGAATTCCAGTATACCAATTATTTAAATTTACACAAAACCAAAGATATGTTTTCTAACATATTCTTTTTATTTTCAAATAGAATATATTACTAAAGCATATAAATATATCAGAATAGATTGAAAAATTCGATATTTGGTATTTACAGTAGTTCCTACAAATATTCTTCAATTGGCACTTACAGTTTTCTCCACAGGCACAGAGTTGGATCTACCAGTAATGTCATATCTTAATACTATTAATAAATAATACTATTAATTTAATACTACTTACAAAGAGAAATTTCACTTACATTGTATTTCTATTAACACGTAGAATATTTTTCTATAAAAAAGGACAAAATTTTTTAATTTTGGTATTTACAGCGTTTTTTATAAGGACTCTTCAATTATTTTTCAATTAAATACTATAGTAGCGGAGTTTGGCTATTATTCTATAAATGACCTTTTACTAATATCAAAATAGTTTTTAATCATTACACAATCGTAAATGAACAGCTTTGTATATAAAAAATGTAGTTAATAAAATAGAAAATCTTTTCTTTGTATATCTCTTATACTGCTGCTATGTATCTACAATATAACAACTGCATACACGACTTACGTGTCCTATTATATAAAGCTTTTTCTCCTAGGCATACTTAAAAACTACGTTTCATCTTTTCTTGTTTCGTGACATTATACGATTCCTCGATAACTTGTATCAGTGGTAACAATCTTTTGTCTTCCTATACACGATAAAAGAAATAACTACATATGATTATTAATGTAAAACTATTTTTAGACTTGATCTTCCAAACAAGCTTAAATATCGAAAATCGAAATAATTTTTTCAATACATACTTTTCACAGGTAAGACAAAATCGAAATTGATCGAATCGAATAATTGAGAGAAATTACATTTGATGTAGCCTTTTTTTTTCACTGCAGGCTTTGATCAAAAAATACAAAAATGGAAATCTGATAGCAGCACCTGCAAGTGTTCAAGTACTTTTAACAATGTTAGTGGAAGGTGCGAATGGTAATACGAGATCAGAAATAATTTCAGTGTTAAGATTACCGGAAGATCAGTCACATAGAGAAAGACTCATGAAATGTATTCTTGCATCTTTAAACGTATGACATCAATGTTCATAAAAATATATATGTATGTATACGTATAACGATTACGGATGAACGCATTTTTTTTAATTTTAGAAAAATGAGAACGGTACAGAAGTTGATTTGAATACTCGATTATGGGTAGACAAAACCGTACGCGTACTAGATAGTTATAAAAATATTCTGCGATCAAGTTTTCAAGGAGATGTAGAAACTGTAAATTTTGCAGAAAAGCAAAATGCCGCGCATCATATCAACGAATGGGTTCGTCGTGCAACACGCAATGCCATTTCGTCCGCTTCATTGTTAAATAATGTTCCACCCAATACGCATCTCATGATGACTTCAGTCATCTATTTTAAAGGGCGTTGGTTAAAATCATTCGATCCAGCGAAGACGAAATTGCAATGTTTCTATATTTCTAATGGAGAATGCCGAAAAACGTACTTCATGAAACACGAATCCCTCTACCGATATGCTTATATACCCTCCATTGAAGCACATGTTGTAGAAATTCCATACTCGGTAAGACTAAATATCTCAGATGTACTCACCAAACTAAACAGGACAATAAATAGGATTTTATTATAATGATGCAAATGTATTGGCAATTTTTCTAGGATGGTAAAACATCGATGTTGACGTTAATGCCAAACTCTAGAGGAAAGGATCTACATCTTCAAATATTATCCGAAGATTTGGTTGCTATCCCAGTTTCTGTGATTTTAGCGAATTTAAGATTGCAAGATATTACTGTTCACCTTCCGAAATTCAACATTGAGAATAATCTTGATGTAGTACCTACGCTACAATACGTATGTATTATTGCACATGAATTTAGTTGTCAATGGTGAATTTATTTAGTAAACATCAGTGTTAAAATTGTCTTTTAGTTGGGTATTGAGGATATATTTCAACCTAATACGAATTTGACTAAACTGATCTCCAACAGTTCGATACATGTGACCAGCATCTTGCAAAACATTAAGTTGGAAATAGATGAAGAAGGAACGCTAGCTGCGGCCGATACAGGTTTTTAAACTTTTTTTAAAAATTTGATTCTTCCAAAACAGTTTACATTCTTCCAAAGCTTTACATGTTCAATCTATTGTTACAGAAATTACAATCGGGTTCCTTTCATCGTTCGGTAACGACGTTAAAATGGACAGACCATTTTTATTTATGATCATCGATACTGTTTTAAATATGACTTTGTTTTCCGGTCGCTTTGTTGAACCTATTTAAACAATGATTATGCTACGTTGTGCAATTTGCAAAAATTATACATGAAAAGTTTATTTCGGATAAAAAATATTAACAAAATAAATAACTTTCGTTGTTAATAAAAATGTTGACAATAAAAAGATAATTAAATATTACATTTAATAAGCGATAAATTCACATCATGTTTGACCGTTCTTTATTTATACAACAGCATACTTATACATTACATATATATATACAAATATTTATATCTATATTTCCATTAATATTTTTCATCTTTATGTTTCATACTGGTGTTTAATATGTTTCCACAGTTTCTAGAATAAAAATGAGAAATATGATATTATTTTCGACGAATTTATAATTTTTTTTTGAGGTTAATTAGTTGTTATGTAATACTTTTTGTAAGACAAATAAAATTTCATCTAATCAACTTATGCAAATAAAATATTAGCTGACATTTAACTCACATAATTTCTTTTTCATGTATAATTTACAAATGATATATTATCAAATACTTCAACAAAAAATATGAAATAAGACAAAACTGAGCATAACATTTACTACATAGTGGAAAATAACTAGATCGGATAAAAAAGTAACCAATACTATTTTATACTAATTCGTTATACAAAAGATCACTGTACTTTGAAAGTAAGCAATATTTTTTATTTATATATTAACATACCCCTTGATTGATGTTTTCAAACATCTTATCCGCGGCCAGATCGAATCCTCTTTCGAAGAGGAAACAACCCACTAAAATGGTCACGGTAAACGTAGAAGACCTTTTAAAAAGCACATTATATAGAAAATTAGCCATTGTCTTTGTTTTCGTTACTTTTTCTCCAGAATAAAATTATTAACTTCACAGTACAAATTCCTTCTTATCGTCGATCACAGTGCAGTAACAGTAGTCTTATTACTCTGAAATAGCGATCGATGCAGTGTAAATGATTGTTAAGTTATACCTCAAACGACATACAACACAGATTTGTCACTCAATAGAAATTTCTATTATACATTTTATATTCTGCGGCATTTACAATGTAAATCGATATTTAGTTTAAAATCACCAGTCAGTAGTAAATCATCTGTGTTACAACATTACAGCAAACGAAATTATGCAATAGTAAGTTGTGTAAATGTGGTATTTGTACTGTCATGAGTTTGTTTTGATGTTCGCGCAGTCACAAACAAGCGTTTGTGCATGTGACGTACGAAATTTCGCTTCAATCAATTACGAGTCAGGAATTCGAAGCGCAATAGGTTAAAAATAAATAAGGAAACTTTACGAGAACTTGAATTGTGCAACACATCTGTTTCACACTTGATCTGTGGTAACGCGAAAGCAAAAGAAATGAGGAGCCACGTCAACGTCCGCTCAATTTCAATTGATAAGCAACTTCTCTTGAGAATAAGTGACGGTGATCAATGCGCGTCATTCTTGATAAATTGTCACCATTCTGTCAGAGGTTTCGGAAGATTTCTGTAAATTTTTCGTATAATGAAACATTGCCCCGAGAAATTTTTGGCATGAATTCGTTATGTCGACCAATATGGAGCCCAAGGAAGATGAAATATCTTTGGATTCCAATATCCCAGAAACATATACGGAGATGTCGACTCCCATCGAAAAGGATAACCTAAAAGTGAGGCGGAGGAACGTTATTGAAACGATAAATTTCGCATCGAAGGAAGAAAATACTTCTGACTCGGAGAGTAACGTGCCGCTCGTAAGAATGTCCGATTCTACGAAGGCATGGTACGATGATATTATACCAGAAATACCTGACATTGCAGAATATAGTTTGTCAGGTAAACAAAACGGAGCGTTAAATCACAAAGATGATAACAGTTCATTAGAACGTAATTTTGGTGATACAGAGCCATTGACGAATAGAGAACGAATGAAGATAAGTGTTATTCGCGGAAGCGTCGTCAATCCTAACCTGACATTGGGAGAACTCAAACTACTTGGTTGCAGCAGCGAGGGTTTAGTCAATGGTATTTCATCCCTATGATCGTACGTTATTATCAATAAGGAACCTCTCTGCATAGACAATGTAACTGGCAGTGCGATGTAATTTATTGTTGCATCTTTTATTAGAGACCATATTGTACGAATTTGTTTAGGACATTAAAGCATAAAATTATAGGTTCCTTATTGAAAATAATTTTGAATGGTATAATTAGATCTTGAAGTCACAAAGATGATCTATAGATGATATACGAAGGATTTTATGGCCGAAACTATTGCGGCTCTCTGAGGAATCCAATTTCTCTGTAACTGGATTGGAAACTATACACAGCCATATACCGAATGAGGTATATCAACAGATATTGAAGGATGTAGCACGCAGCGGCAGTCATATTTCTCAAGATGCCACTCAACACGAGATTGACCATTTTCAAGAACAGCTGACGCAATTAATGTGTTGGGTCCTTCACAAGCATTCTGTGTTGAAGTTAGTACTGTATATGCATTTTCATATCATTATAATTATGAAAAAATTTATTGTAGGCATGTGTATGTTGATAATACAAAATAAAATAATACGTACTTAGTTATTACCAGGGATATAATGATATAGCGGCAACTGTTCTTCTTGTCATGGGGTTGCAAAATGGTTTGCATGTACTTGAGAGCATTTCTTTAGAATTCCTTGAAAGATTTATGGAGAAAACAATGGAAAAAGTGAATCAGGAATTATTTTATATATTCGCCCTGCTGGAAAGAGTGCACCCCACCTTATTAGAACATTTGGAAAAGTTTGTATAATAAATATATACATTATATATGATAAACATGTATTTTATATAATGTTTGTATATGAATTATATATTGAATCTATTTTCTGCTATAGTGTAGAATTGTTTCCGCATTTTGCATTAGCTGAATACACAACGTGGTACGCGCACAAATATGCGGAAAATAGAAAACTCTTACATAGATTATTTGATTATTTTCTTGGCAGTCCTCCACTGATGCCTCTTTATTTAAGTACTGTGATCGTAGCGTATAGAGCAACAGAAATTTTTAATACTACGCCTGATATGGGTCACACGCATAAAGTTTTATGTACTGTGAGTAGTGTTTAACATCGGTAGTATGAATAAAATAAGTTTGCTCGATTTCGTTTCGTTTATGTGAGAATTATTTTTATTTATAGTTACCGGATGATTTACCTTTTGAAACGCTTCTAATTGAAGCGAAAAATTTATATCGTCAATACCCTCCTGAATCTATAAGTAACGATGTTACGGAATATGATCGAAAAAGAAAATGTAAAGAACAGGAATGGAAAGCAAAGGCAGAAGCAAGTCGTCAGGAGAGAGAAAAACAACGTCAACTTAGGATCATACAATCAACACGAAGAATACCGTATCGTATCAGAAGTTATAAAACGATTACAGTAGTAACAATTTTGGCCCTAGGATTGTATGCCTTTTTAAGATCTTCATCTGGTCTTAACTGACATTAAATGAACTTAATCTATTTAGATAATAGATTGATTTATATGTCCTTGAAGCGAAATTCCATTTTATTTATACGCCATTAGCTTGGTAAATGATAAGACAAATTATTGGGTACACAAATATAATGAAATGGTGATATCAAGGACTGTTGATAATCTTATTAATCAGCAATTGAACAAATTTGTTTCTAAATGTGTTATAAGGAACATTTTGAGCATTCCTATGCTGCCTTTATGCTGTGTTCTTTGAAGTTGATATGAACTTTTGTGCACATATATTTAGTGTCAGAAATGTAAACAATGTCATGATGGGTGTAAGTGAATGAGAGGAATGGGAGGAACAACGCATATGTATGCTTGTAAAAAAAATATCTGTAATATGTATATTTTGAAACATTAAAAAAGAATTTTTAAACACGAAAGATATATTTGTTGTTTAAATTATTATTGTGTCTACAGTCTGTGATACAACTATGTAAATGTATATATTTAAATCTGCAAGGAAGAATCAATTCAATACAGCAAATTAATAATTATTAATAAAAGAATATAACTTTACAATTTTATTTGTTCCTGTTTATACATTTACAATTATATTTTTTTGTTGTGTTAATTTTTATCAGAATTTTATTGCAAGAAATCACTGTTATGAACATGTTGTTAATTTGTGATTTTAAAGACAGATTGTTTTGTCATAAGTAGAAGAATTATGTAATTATGTAATTACATATATAATTCAATGAATTTATTGTAATAAAAACTGAAAATAACATTTTTTAATAACTCTTATATAATAACTATATCAGATACAATACACATATGTATAAAAAATGAACAAAATACAAAATCCAGAAATATAAAATTAAACATTGTGTTGTTCCTTTGTAATTATCTAGTTACAGAAAAACGAATATGAGCATTATTATTTTTTTAATATTAATATTTAGTTAATGAAAATATATTAATTGTTGTATATATGTACACATAATTAGAATATTATTTCTAATTGTAAGTACTTATTGCGAAATATTATTATCATATTTGTACAATTTATTTTTTTTCTTTGGTAATTGCCAAATCAATGTAATTGCCTGTTCATTGTGCAATTGCCAAATCAAATATATTAATATTTCATTTGGCAATTACACTAACAGTTATACATAGATAATAATAATATCACACTTTTAAAATAGTTTTAATATAGTTTAAAACATTACTATTTTTAAGAATATCCATGTGGTTTACACCAGGGAAGACTTGAGAATAAACTTTCCGTTTCTGCTTATTCTGCCAATACTTACAACCTTCTAAACTTCTTAAATTTACAGTACCATCACCATCACCAGGAATTAATTGCGGAGATCCTTCTATAGATGTACCAGGCTTGTAATACAATCTAAAAACAATTTATATATAAATTCGATGAAGCTTATAGAGCTTATGATATTATACTATCATACTAATGAGTAAAATTAACATACCTTTGTACTGTATCTATATTATTTCCATACAAACAATGTACCTCAACTCCTGGAGCAGCAAAATTTAATTGATACTTTTCATTGTCTTTCCTAAATTCCCAACCATTTGGAACATTTATATCTCTGCAAAGTTCAATAAATATCGTTTATAATAATATAAGCAAATTACAGATTACATAATACATTGATTAATTAATTATATCCATAGAGTATCTTACATCAGATAATCTTGTAATGTGAGCAATGTGTAGTTTTTTTGGTCTGATTCTACCAATATTTCTGTGTCTTTCCAAAATAATCGTGATGGTAACAACCATCCTAAACTAGGACTAGTTATTTGTTGATCTTTGAGAATGTTTTGGCGTAAGAGATATGCACCTAAATCATCTCCTATAAAATAATGCAAATATAAATATAATGTATACATGTCTGTATTAGGCATAATTCATACCAACTGCAAAGACTTTAAGAGCTTTAACACTGCCACCCCAAACAGCTGCAAGAGTAATCAAACAATTGATATGTCTATCTTTCCACTTTTGAGATTGACGTTGCAAGAATGTAAGTGTCATTGGTCCACCCATACTATGTGCTAATAATGTTACAGGGGTCTGATTGTTGTTATCATATGTTTCTTCAATTAAATCTTTGAGTTTATTAAAAAATATTTCATTTTCATCTAAAAAAAAAGAAAGAATAAAATTTTACTCTGGATCGTAATAAAATATTATGATCTGTAATTGCTGCCATATAGTATATATATGTCATAATAATTATACATACTAGGTGCTTTTCTAAAATCATATGGTGCACCACGTATTGAATGATTTCTAATATATCCAAGTTCATTGACTAGCATATTTCCAATATCTTTAAAGTATGATCCAGGAGATGCTTTGCTTGGATCTAAATACTCAACAACAAATGGATCGCCCCAACCTGGTATACGTATGTCAACACCATCTTGATTTCTTGTTGTTCTTGTAACATTGTCATAAATTAATTTCATATTATCAATCTGAAACGCATTTATTCAAATTAAAGAAGTCTGTAATATTAAAAATATTAAAAATATAAAAGATATAAAGTATGGCAAAACAATTACCCAACAGTCTATGATAACTGGCACGAGCAATTCTAAATTTAACCAGATATTAAAGTATTCAGTGGAAACCTTCTCACATAAATAATGTACCACAGAGGTTTTATTGAGTTTTGCTTCAACTTGGCTACCACCATCGCCTGGAACTTTCAATGTAATAATTATATCAACTTTAATATCCAAAATAATACGTTATGAAATTATTTCAGACAACGAAGGATATTTACCAAATATAACGGGAGATATTTGCTTATTTCTTAAATGCCATGATTTTACAAATAGAAAACAATATAAAGAAATAATTGTGCAGATAAAATATAAACGCATTTTACATATATCAAACACTTCCGTTAACTAGTACGTTAAATAAGTACATTGAAATCGTACATTTCAATTTAATTATTTAACTTGAAATAGTTGAAACAATCACAAACATACGTGATAAATATGTATATCAACTGAAATCGTTAGAGGCAAGGCTTTTTTTCTTTGGTCACGTAGTACGCAATCAGCTGATGACGCCTATATTCAAAAATCATCAACACAAGAGCCTGTGTATAAGATCTTCCATAGATTTACGATAAATATAAGTAATAGAGAAATTGTTTAATTATTAAATGTTGAGACATTGAAGAATCATTTTCTTACAATTAATATCAGTCACAAATTGGCTACAATTTTCTATTGTTAAATAACAACTTAAATTCATAATTCATTTTTACAGAATGTATTTATTTATATAGAGCTATTCAATAATTCTTAAATTACTAATAAAATAAAGTTATATTTAAAATAAAATAAAATTAATATTGCTTATAAATAAATAAATTAAAAAATATTTACGTTATATAGTAATATATATATATAACTAAATGTACATCATAAGTATATAAATACGTCATGATGTACATATATATATATATATATATAGTGTCTAAAAGTAAACAATCCGTTCTAACCTAAAATTTTTGAACAATGAATATTTTTTAATAGATTCTTGTATGTATATATATGTATATATATGTTTAAATCTGAAGAAATATTGCGTTGATGTAAAGAAAACAAAAATTTTTGTTTGTTATATAGGTGAAAATGCCGACGGTTATAGCTTTAGATGTGTCTTTGTCAATGAGACGTCCAGTATTAGGAAGCGGAACTAATGAAAATAATCAAACTGAACAATTAACAAGACACCATTTAGCTGTACATGGAATAAACGCGTTATTACATTATTTGCAAGCGAACTCAAAATTGGAATTTGTGGCTTTAGTAAGTCTGTTTGTAATAATAAATGGTAGTAATAATGGTTCAAGTATTACATGATGTCTTTCCAATTTAGGTTGTTTTTTCATCACTGTACGAAGTTATTTGCCCATTCACTCGTGATTATGATAGTATACGTTCGAAATTGCAAAACATTGAAGAATGCGATAAGACCTGCATTGAAACTGCACTTCATGGCGTTAACAATGTCATTATGGCAGAATGGGGTAATACTACTGCCTGTCAAGTAGTGTTAATCACTGATGGCAATCCTGGAGTAGGGCCAATGTCTTTGGATGACTCTTTGAATTCTTTAAATGTAATAAGAGATGTAAATCCATTTCCACTTCCTTTTCCTTACCCAGGAAAATTAAGCGTTATATGCATCGCATCACAACAAGGTACATGGAAATATGACTCTATGATACTTCAATAGCCCTCCTAGTATATTAAATAATTTTAATGTTTTATTAGATGCTGGCTTACATATTGGTTTACCGCTGTATCAACGTTTAGTTGATCTTGCTGGTGGTGATAGCGTAGTATTAGTTCCTGAAGCACCGCTGTCAAAACATTCAGTTGCAGCTTGCTTTCAAAAATTATCAGAAACTAATTATGTATCTTTTCAAGGATATCTGAAGTGTGGGAATTTAGGTTCCCGTATTCTTCTTTCACCAGCTCCTATGGTAAATAATAAATAAAAAAGTAAATGAAACTTCAGATTCTTTATGATATTATATTATTCTAGCCATACACTAAGAAGACAGATTTTGAATTAGTATCTGGTTTAATGATATCAAAAATCATAGAAATATGTGGATTTATATCAGTAGCAGATGTAGGTAGTCCTAGTGCTATATCTAGACATTTGGTGTTGCCATTGGCCACAGAAAAAAGTCCAAGCATGCAAGGAATATCTTTAGAAGAAGATTCAGATACAGATGAGAATGGAGATGAGGGAAAAGTACCATCTTTTTGCGTATTATTACATGGAGCTTTAAAGGTAATATTTCAACAAATTTAATCTTGTAATTGTGTAGAAATTAAAGAATGAATATTTCTTATAGGTTGAAAATATGGTAGCTCTTTGTTTGTTAAATAGTGAATGGTATGGCTTTATATATTCATGGGCGGATACAAAAAAAAAGTCAAATTTAATGTTAACAGTATTGGAACCAGGTTTAGATGTTGTGCCTTGGTTAGGTAATTTTAGCAATTTAGGTCCTATTGATGCAGCTAAAGGTGTTGCTGTTAGTTTTCCAGTTAGGCCAAATGAAAAAAGGAGTTATACTCAAAATGCACCTTCTTGGATTCGTCAAGTTGGATTGCAATCAGATATTCAGAAAATTTTGAGGCACGCAAGAAAATTACCTGAAAAAACTCAAAACTTTTATAAGGTAAGATAGGAAAGAGGAGAAGAGGATGACATACAATTTTAACGAATGTTCCTATTTGTCAAATTTTTTGATTACAGGAAGTAAATCGATTGCGTAGAGCTGCGGCGTCAATGGGATTTGTAGAGCTCCTAGAAGGATTGGCCTGCATTTTAGAACGGGAATGTACATTATTACCTCCAAATCTAAATCCTGACTGTACAATTCAAATGGGTCATGTAGCTTCTTTAATAAGAAAACCAGAGTTTCTAGAGCTTAGATACAATATACCACCAGCACGTACAAGATTTCAACATGGAGGATCATAAATGAAATAATGACATGTTTATATATTAATTTATGTACAACAACTATCATTTTTACAATTAAGAATAATTACAATATTTTAAATAATCGTTTTAAATAATATTTATTAAATATTATTTTATAATTATAATTTTTGTATTATAAAATTTAGTGTTTACTTTTTTTCATATCCCTAATAATACAGTATAAAATATCATATAAACCTTTTGCATTTTGTACGCTTGAATATCGATTGAAATCTGGAACATGAACAAATATTGTCTTTTTAGATGCAATCTTTAGAGATTTGTAAAATATATATTCACACAAATATCTTCCTGCATCATATGAAACACAAGCATTACATTCTGTTCTGTTTGAATTTTCATTGATTATGTTACAGACTTGTTTGACATTGATTTCAGTTTTCAAAATTTCAGGCTCAATAGTACTTTCATCTGGACATTTGTTAAATATATCTTCTCTCATGTAGCCATTACTGTGAGCACAACATTCTATGGTTAAACATTCCGCTTTGTGGCTTACCCCTACGTGCATAACTACCTAATAAAAAACAAAGGAAAAATAGAAAATTACTTATATTCATTAAATTGTAAGTTGATTGTAAATCAGAATTTACCGTAGGTTTATATTCTTCCCAAAGCTTAGGTATAGATGCTGCTACATCTTGATACGAAACTGGAATCTCTTTTATAATTATTTCAACGTCCATCATCTCTTGCGAATTAGTACATAATTTATTCAATTCCTTCACGGCTTCCCAACTGGCGTTAATAACATGATTGCCAAACGGTCCAAATCCAGTAATTAAAACTACATACTTTTTGTTAACTTCCATTGTTAAATACAACTATTTTATGTGAAGAAGCACATTTTCATCTGTGATTCGTGTAGAGCTCTGCTATTGTCACTTTATCACAGCTTGATAAGCGTATTCTCGTCATAAAGATTTATGATCAAGAAATCATACACAAGCAAGATACAAAATAAATCTGACATTCACATTTTGGGGAAAATAACGAATTGTTCTTAATTCTATAACTTATCAAGTTTTTATGCACAATTTCGTTTAAAGTTAAACGCCAAAATTAAATACGTATTATATATATTGTACATGTGATTCATCGGGATTTCATGATTATTTTGGTTTTCCGTAGAAAACGATTATGAAGCGGTAAAGTAATAAGTTTTACATGAAAATCATACAAAAATTCATATATGGATAGAATGATAGAATATAATTATATAGATAAAAGTTTATTACTCATCATACATGGATCTTTTAAAATTTAAAACGAACAAAATTATGTTTTGAAACATTGATCAATCTCCAAAAAGTGCTGTTATTCCATGTTACACACATACATTGTAGATGTGTAAGATTCCTATCTTACGTACATTTGGAAGTATAAATGATGTACATAAAATAGACAAAGGCAAGATGTTGGGATCCTAACTAATCAAATACAACTCCTGAGTTCAAATTTCAAATTGGAAGAAATTAAACATTAATATTATTTAAGAATCCATAAATTTTTATCATAGACGAGAATATACCTCGTCTGTAATTTTTATTTCGCAAGATAAATAAAATATAAAAGGAAAGTTCTAAAGACAAAACTACAAAACATAAATTAATCCTTTTAGGAAAGCAATAGTGTGCGACGAGGACATCGTTCGATCTATTGAAAAAAAAATTCCAAAGACATCCATTTAAATAGCTGTTGCATTCTTATCTGTTTATCACGGGACAGACGAAGTATATTTTTTGTTTTTTACGTTTGTTTTTTACGTTTGTAATGTAAACAAACAAGTTTTTCCAAAAAATTTTGCCGAAAAATTTTCGGCGGCTCTGAATTTCCGTTTTGTTCACGAATTTCATTTGTTTATTTACATTTTGGTTTCGTTTACAAATAAAAAATAAAATGAAAATAAACAAACGATATTTGTAAATATTTGTAAATAAAAGACAAATTCTAAATTTTTATGGTCGTACAATGTTAAAAATGTCACATACTTTATGCTTGTATAACATTTACTTTAAAAATATATTATACGTATTAAATAGTTCTTGGAAGTGTTTCCTTCTCGAAAAAATGCTGACTAATAACCCCGATGATTCATAGTTTCTGTCTTTTAATTTCATCCAATTTTCTTGTGTGCTGCGTTCACATACATTTACATGAAATGCAGCGCACGTTCAAAATGATAAATATGACCAATGACACGACGAATGTTCTCTCAACGTTTCAATGATCATGTGTCACCAGCCTAAAATGTATTTACTTCTTCGAATGCGCGAGACGCTATCTAGTTTGTATCTTACCAATGATGCATAAGACGAATCAGTTAGGGAAAATGGCTGATAATGTATTAGGTGATGTTTTGACAATTATGTTTCTTTCGTTAAACTAATTGAAAGAGAAGCGTGTTATGTTTCAAGATATGTCTCAAACTGTATTGTGAAATATACACTTCAACGAAGACCGAAAATATCTGTCGATGAACGTGCCTAAGTTTAGGAAGAAAAACTTGTCAAAACCTGTCTCGACGTGTTTCGAGTAGCTGCCATTAAGAAATGTTCGTTATAAACGTCTAAATAATTTTTTTTTGACAGCGTCCGCGAAGAGATTATGCCAAATAAAGTAAATATGTATATATAATTCAAGTTTATATTTGAAGCAGATGGAATTTATGTTTGTCGTTAAATAAGTTGTTCTTTGTTGTTGAAAATTGATACAGTATTATTTCATAAAGAATAGGTAATTGTTTCGCAAAGAAGTGACAATTGCTTTCAGCATTTCGAGATAAGATAAACTTTGTTCTAATCAATTTTAAAGATAGTATATTTTGTTGCAGGTAATCGAGACTTACTATTGACAGGCAAATTTATCTGATGTAACGATACAATGATATTGTATGATGTAAAAGTGTTTATGACATTTCTATAAAAGAGAAATGGAAATGAAATACTTTTGAGGGCAATAAGATGCCTGTCAAACCATTCAATAATGGGACAGCATTTCGCTAGTCTCAGAGAATTTTTTAGAATGGATAGTGAAAGGCAGTCTTCCGAAGCATGTACTAACGTTATCCAGCCAACGCAGTTAAAGATGATGAATCAGGATGATATAGAGAATTTATTGAATTTGAGTCTGATTCTACACGAAGAATGCAAGACAGATGGGAATTTGGATAACGATAATTTAAATTTAGATCTAGATAATCACAATTCTAGATTTGAAACTTTATACAGTCAACCAATCGAAGCGCAGGATTCAAAGAAAATTTGTAATAATGGAAATATTACTAGAGAGATATGTTTTAAGCAACAGGAAGCATGTTGCAGTAGTTCAGGAAGTAGTAATACTAGTAGTAGTTCTGAAGATAGTCCCGTTAATCCTCCTTTAAGAAGATCTTCTAAAACTTTATCGTTTGGAAAACGAAAAGGTAAAAAATATATTTTTCGTATCTTTTCATGTTTGTCTGTTTATTTGATATATATGATTAATGCAAAAAATTGATATGAAATTTAATATTATTAGGTAAACAACGCAATAAAGATCAAAGCCCAGTATGCACTCATGTTCTGTCTTCGAAAAAGAAGAGGAGTAGCTGGGTATTAAAGTTTAACTGTGCTAAGAACAAAAGTTCTAAAAGCACAGATATTATCCCTAGTCAAGGGAATAACAGTTTAGATTGCGTTTGCACTGGTTATAGAAGAACTGAAGAACACCCAATGGGAGCTGGTGTTATATTTAATAGTCGATCTGCTCCTCAAAGTCCAGTGCTGGGACCACTTCCACCCAGTCCTGTGATTGATCTTTCAAGATTTAATCCGGAAGAATTTCCAATGGAAGTATGTCTCAAGATTGCATTCGCGATTTGTATAAAAAAGACTTGGAACAGATTTTAATAATCTTTGTTGCAGGATTGTGACAAAAGAGCACGATTACAACGTGCACGAGAAATGGAGGAAGGCGTTGAACCCCCTCCTGGTTATAAACCTAATTATCCTTCGGGAATTCAAGTACACCCAAATGGGATAACGGTAGATAGTTTAGCAGCTTTGTTCCAAGCGCATGCAGGTATACAAGCTGCTGCGCTCACAGCGTTATCGCAAATCGACTTTACGTTAATTCCAAATATTGAAAGGCCAGCACATACGCAGGTAGATTGACTGATTTTTATTTAAACAGAAGTAACAATTAATTTAAGTTAAGTTAGATCAATGATTGTTAACGTCTGTGTGTATATTTTCACAGGTTGATTATGTTCATTGTCTTGTGCCAGATCTTAGATCAATTACAGCTTGTTCTTTTTATTGGGGTAAAATGGATCGATATGAAGCTGAACGTTTATTAGAGGGCAAGCAAGAGGGTACGTTCTTGTTACGCGATTCGGCTCAAGAGGAATTCATCTTTTCTGTTAGTTTTCGAAAGTATGGACGATCGTTGCATGCACGAATTGAGCAATGGAATCATAAATTTAGTTTCGATTCGCACGATCCAGGAGTTTACGCTTCAGAAACGGTATAGAATACAATTATATTTTTAAAGATATAATACTACATGTAAATGAAAGTATAAAATGTCACGCGGTTCATTTCTTTTCAGGTATGCGGTTTAATCGAGCATTATAAACATCCGTCATGTTCGATGTTCTTTGAACCTATGCTTACTATACCATTTCATCGAAATTTCGCTTTCCCTTTACAACATTTATGTCGAGCAGTAATTACGACACGAACGACATATGACGGTATAAATAAATTACAATTGCCAAAGACGCTTAAGAGTTATCTCAAGGAATATCATTACAAGCAAAGAGTACGAGTTAGGCGATTAGATACTGAGAATGATTTACAACCAGATGGAAGATCCATATCATATTTACCTTTAATGTAAATCTCTGTATTCATATTTAATAGAGTTTGTCAGGCATTATTTTACTGATTTTGCATTCGCATCTACCACTTTATTACAGTGATATATGCCATATATACACACACACACACACACACATGTGCGTATGTGTGTGTGTGTGTATATATATATATAATAGCAGAACTAATATCACTGCACAGGTATCGATACATATAAAAACTATAATTGATTTTTCGTAAATATTGCAAAATTCGAAAAACTATCGTTTTTTTATCTAGTAGTATCCGTCCTTTCTTTTTCTTCACGTTGTATTATATTGCATACTTGCGATTAGAATTACATGTTTTGCTATCTGCATCTGTACGATTATGAGTATTTTAAATAATTAATTTAAGCATCTGTAAAAGAAGATTGATTTCAATTACCACTTTTTTTTATTTATAATGTTAGAGATTGAAATTATGTTTGCGAAACATTTTGCGCTTAACAAAAGGATCATAATATATATTAGCGAACAACTCATACGCATATTCAACATAAAGTGAAACATTGGTATAATCGAGACAGTAATTGTTGTTTTTCATTTTATCATGATCTCCTACATTTGCATCACAAATACATCTACACATTAATTGAAAAATAAGAAAAAAGACTAGTAACATGTAAATACATTAAAGTAACAGCTTGAAATATACTGCACATTCTAAGTTTTATATAATTTAGCGATATGAAATCTTTCTTATCGTGTTCTTTTTTTCTTTGTAACATGTTAACTTAACTTAATCACTTGAAATATAATTTTAGTATACATTATTATTATGTTTAAAAAGAATTAAAAATACCTGGGATCTAACATTGTCTTGAATTGCTTTATATTGAAATATACCTGTTACTTTTTAGTTTTCAAGAAGTTTGATCCTCTTGTTTTGTTATATTTATAATACAAATGTTGGTATTCATTGTTATTTAATATAAATGATACTTTAGAACTGTGTTTTAAATGTATGTAATGATCTTAAACTTTGGCAAATTAATCATTAAATTAATTACATTACATTTCGAGAAAGATTAATATTTTATTAGATACAAAAGGAATAGTTGTACAACATAATACAGTCTTGAATAAAGAGATATTTCTTTATACAATCAATAGATTAATGTATGATTTTAAATACAGAAATTTACTATTAGCTCAATGCATAATAATAATTACAGACTTTTCTGCTTTGCAAAGTGCAACAGCATATCAGTTTTTCTTATGATAAATTTAAAGAATTAAAATAATATTTCCTTTGGATGAAACACGTACTGTATAATAGGTAGCACTATTTTACAATTAATGAAGAAGAATGAAAAGAACAGTACGATGAAAAATATATCTGTATATAACATGTAGGAATAACATATTAATTTTTAAATGTTTCATTGGTCACAAATATTGGTTTGTTACAATATTTTGAAATATATGGAATTATATATTATAATACAATATTGTTATCATTTTCATGTACATTCTTAAAAGGATACTGATAAAATTCCTCTCCCATTTCTCAACCATATACAACTCCGTAACAAGCATATATCTAAAGTACCAATACTTTAAAAAAGAAAATATTCTTTGAAGCGGATTAATCATATTCGCAATTGTTCACGAGATGACTAAATCAAAATAGTGAGGTTATATTGCTATTAGAAAAGAATACGTGATAACGCGATGACACGTACCAACGTTTAAACATAAAGTGTCACGAAATATTGAACGTTTCTGAAATAAATTGGTTACTGGAATAAATGATCAAAATTGCACTTAAACTTTGACGTTGACAGTTCTTTGTAAGTCGATAATGAAATCACGAAAAACATTAGGGAATGTATTCAAAGAAAAATCAACGATGGCTACCAATGGCTAACGAGTGAAATTACTAAGGTAATTGTGGAGAAAAAAAAAACATTTTATATCACTTTATATTACGTTACGAGAGATTTTTTAGTATGTAATCATTAAAATATTTTAACGCGTTTTGCATGTCTTGATACTTTGCTACAGCGCAAGCCTCCTCGAGTGAGAGCCATTTAAATGCTTGATGCTCGTGCGACATTCGAATAGGTTTCTTAGGATCTAGTAACTCCGCTAGCCAATAAACGACAATCTTGGGCTTCCCATTCACATGGTAATTTAGTTCGTGTTTCACGTTTTCAAAAATGTTCAAATCGCTAGCTGATAAGCCCGCTTCTTCTTCTGTTTCACGTAATGCGGTTTCCATGTCTGATTCACCAGGATCGACATGACCTGCGAAGCAAAGTACAGACATTTATGCAAAACATATCGAAAAGTACCATTATACGCATAAAAGTTACACTGTCGCATTCTATGCAAAAAAAAAAAAAAAAAAATGGGATTCGATTCTATTTCTCTGTGGAGGGTTAGGTGCTCGAGTAACGTGAAAATGAACGAACGATTATATCACAAACCTTTCGGTGGTGTCCAATGATGCTCGCCGTAAGACACTTGCATTAGGAGGTACTCGATCATTCCTCGAATACGTCGAAATATAACAAAACCGCAAGCGCGTTTTGTCATCTTGCGTTTGCTTAGGAAATTGTTGCTACGTTTGCGTTTTCAGCTACTGAATAGCCACGGACAAGTGGCGACAGGGTCGTGACAAGGAAAAGCTTGTAATTACTTGTCACGACTTGCGTTATGCTAGATGGGTATGCTTTGATCATTGTAAATTCGAATTTATTAATTGAACGATAATGTTGCGATGAGAAAGCATGTATCGAGGTGAAAATCACATGGGATTATTTTTAAAAATAGAAAACCATTTGAAAATCCATTTTGGTACGTATGACTGTTGGTCGTTTGTTTTGACGCTTGAACAGAGATCGTAAGTAGAAGAAAAGTCAGATACGTCGGAGAACATTTTTGGAGATCATCGTAGGATACGTTATAGCATTTGGGAACCGATGAGAATTCTTCAAAACTGAAAATTTCAGTGAGAAAAAGAGAGACTGCCCTCCTGGCAAATGAAATGTTCCGTTTTGCCTCGAGTCGTTTATATTGTTTAACATTTCTCCTTTTACATCAGTGAACATGGAACAGGTGTTTTACATATCTTCGTAGAAAGTCGAGGTTCTCTGGATATTCGCAATGAAAACGCGAATTTATAAATAAAAATAAAGAAATATATATTGACGTGTTTTTCTTTTTTCTTTTTCAAATTTCGTCTTCGATTTTCCTTTTCATTTGCGCTTTTTTTTTTTCTTTTTTAATCATTCTTGTTCGAGCGATTGTTATCACAGAACATCATGGCGTGTTAAAAAATCGTTTGAAAGGATAGAATGTTTACCCTGTTGCGCGCGTACAATTTCGAAAGGAATCTGAATTGGGAAACAATGTGTGTTACCATTTTATTATAAATGTTTCTGCTACATTTTGTTGGCTAAATACCGATCACCAGAAAACACTTAGCAAAGCTGTATGTACGTACCTATCTACAAATTGTCACGTGTACATTGCGTATGTATGTTTTGTCGTGAGGGCATGTATACGTGTGCGTGTACGTGTGTTACATGTACGTGTGTATGTGTGCGTGCAGGGCGAAGTGATGTCACTGGATGGATGACGAACCGAACCGAACCGTATCGAATCAAACCAAATCAAATCGAATCGAACCGGATCGGACCGGATCAGATTCGGTATTCATTTCTCCCTCTATCGTTTTTTTCTGTTTTTTTTTTTTTTTTTTTTTCTTTTACTACTTACATAATAGAAAAATCACAAAAGCTTTTCGCCGGTGCGGCGCGATGAGGGTAGAGACGCGCGACACGAGCGAACCATGCGCTCGCCGTTTCGAATCGCTGCGTTGGTGTGTCTGTCATCCGTTCAGCTTTTTTCCATCATTACGATTTACTTGCTCCACCAGTGTTCCTCTTTAAACTCTCGAGTTCTCCTCTTTAAGCGTCGGTCATCAATTTACATTATATATTTGACGAAGCAAGCGAATGGCGAGCGGCGAGCGAGCGAGTGAACGAACGAACGAACGAACGAACGAACGTGTATTTATATCGTTACAGTGGAGTACCGTTTTCGCGCCTACTTGCATCTTACAAGGGATATATCATTAACGCTACCGAAGGATCTTATTTTGTAACATTAATTCATAATCGCTATAGTAAAGATACAGTTTTCTACAGTATGTCGTGTCTTTTTTTGTTTTTTCTTTTTTTTTTTCTTTTTTGCGTAACGACGACTGCATCTGGACTTGCACAGGTGTGGTGTTTTTTTTTTTCATCGACACGCGTGATTCCATATCCTTCTTTCCCCCCCCTTCTTTTCCTCCTTGCATACTTTTACACTTTTTCATATAACTCTTCGTCGTTCCTCTTCCCTTTTTGTCTGTTCCTTTCGTTTTCATTTCCTTTCTCTCTTCCTCTCTTCCTCTCTTCCCTCCCTTTTCTTTTTGTACATAAAGGAATCGACAAAGGGGGAGTTTCTCGGATCGGTAAATTTTGGGCAGGCTATTCGACTTCGTCACGAGAATCTTCTGATCGCTGTATTACAACATCATCATTCACGCAAAATCGTGTTTTCGATTGCGCAGTCTCATCGAGGAGCTCGACGCGAATGTCACTTGAAAATGTGAAGCTTCATTGGCCACTAGTCGAACGACGAACGATCTTTGCAACTTATTGCGGATATAATCAAAGGAAATAATATCGATGCCGGTTACACTTGAACGCTACATGCATAGTAGTTAATCGTAGATCGAAAATTTGGTTTCCGCGAGTTCGTTCTACGAACGTGAGAACGACATTGTCACAGATCGTTGATGATGATGATGATGATGATGATGATGACGATAATAATAAAAATAAAAATAAAAATAAAAATAATAATAATAATAATAATAAAAATAATAATAATAATAATAATACTTGGTCGTTATCGGCTGTTATCGGTCGTTACCGGCGACTCGAAAGAACCGTGCACCGGAGAAGAAACATGCGCGCTGAACAGTGTGGATATTTTTCATCGAATCGAAAATGAAAGACTTTTGCTCGACATTTCGGAGGCACGTTCGTGTGTTTTCGTCAACACGTTAGAAACTTGAAAAAAAAAATCATTCGAGTTTTGTATTTATTTAAATAAATTAGTCACTGCCTGCTTGTGTAACGTAGACGATTAATGTTAGGCAAATATATAAAAAAGGTCGCGCGATACTCGAGTCTCGAACTTTCTTTCGTTTTCCTCGTTTTGTCCGCACCTCTTTCCTTTCCCCTCTTGTCAAACGTTTTCCTCTTCCTCTTTCCGCTCTGCTTTCCTTCTCTCTTTCACTCACTCACTCACTCACTCACTCACTCAGTCTCTCTCACTCTCTCCCCCTCTTTCTCTCCTTCTTTCTCCTTTTTTTTCAATTTCTTATTTGCATTCTCGGTGTGTGAGGCTTCATTTATTTGGTTAATTTAGTACCTTCGTATATTATATTATATATATACACCAAGTCTCTCTAGTCGCCTCTACATTTACAATAATTCCTAATTTAACTTCATTTAATCGCGATTACATTTGCGAATAAAAGGTTAAATAGCGTAATAGTATATAGCCAATTACAATACTTAAATATAATCTTACATAGTATCCTTCGTAGAAATAACAGATCTCGTTATCGACGATGTCGTGCGCGCGTGCATATTTGCTAGGTATTATTCCGGAATTCGTTTTTTTTTCTTCCCTTTTTCTCGGAGCAAAGTACTTGCATTGTTACTCGCGCGAGATATATATACGAGTAGATTCGATCGATAATAATCCTTAAGTTACGATAATTAGTGGCTCCTCTTTCTTTACTTCTCTCTCGATTTACGTTTAACACTGTGTCGTAACGTTATCGGTACAATATTAATAAAAATAAAAATAAAAATATATATATAACAATAATAATAATAATAATAATAATAGTAATAATAATAGTAATAATAATAGTAATAATAATAATAATAATAATATTAATAATATTAATAATAATGATAATGATAATAATAGTAATAGTAACGCGTTAATTAATTAATTAATTTGGCTGATCTGCCTACAGTGTCGCATGGTTTTTTTTTGTTTTGTTTTTAAACTTATGATATAGATAAAAAAGTAGGGTGTTGTAAAAATATTTGAAAGTGTGTAAATGGTTCGGCGCGTGCGTGTTGATGTACACTCGCGGTATAATATTTCGAAACGGTTGAACTCCTCTCAAACGTTCAACGAACGACAAGTGTGTGAAGATGCTTTTTTTGTTCCCCCCCCTCCCCGTATGCGTACGAGTAAAAGTCTACGTATTCCTTTACAGATTATTCGAATAATTTGATCGATTATGTACAAACAGACCGCTTGTCTTCTTAAGTGCTCCTTACATATATAAAACAATTCGAAAAAGTGAACGTTGCGAAAAGAAAGACTCTCGGATATAGTAGGTAATTTCTGCACAATGCGCGCGGCTCTCGATCGAACGTCTCGATCAAAAACATCCATTTTTCTCCGAAGAGTGCGGCTTCTCTTGTGTTCCTACTCATCCCCCGTCTCTTCCCTCCATCTTGGCCCTTCCGATTTCTTCTTCTTTGCTCCCGTCGTTTTCTCCCGCAGGGAGAAGAAAGTATCATCAATTTCATCGATACGCATCTCGTTAGGCACAGTTTATAGATGTAGCAAGTAAAGACGCAAAACGTAGCGTTTTTCTTCTTTTCCCCTCTCCCCCTCCCGTTAACGAGTTCGACAAATGAACCAGGCAAGGAGAAAGACATTGGAAAATACAAAAGAGACTGAGTGTAACTCCGAGGAAGAAGAACGTAAGCGAATGCAGGATTGGCTGAGGTTACGAGAGGCGAAACGGCGATTTCTTTTTTTTTTCCCAGTTTCCATCGGAGACGACGGTGTTGCGAACGATCGACGAACGTTGCTCCGAGTACGTAATACTGTGTAAGCGTCCAGCGTTTCCAAAAACTTGACGGCGGCCGTGTTGGCGCGACGTGCGCGATCGAGAGAGTTACGATTGATGGGCATCGGGCGTCTCGAAACGATCGATACGACGATGCGTACGATTATCTTCGGTTTTATCGAGGTTGTCAGGAACTGTCCTTTGCGTGCCGAAACGAGAAGAACATGGTGAAAGAAATTGTGCTTTTACCACGGTCGTGTAAGTGTTGGACGCGCGGTGTTGTACACACGTTCGACTCGTTGATCGATTTTCTTATTTCGATTCTCCTTCCCTTCCTTCCTTTTGCCTCCCCGCGTCTTTTCCCTCCTCCGTGGCGCCATTGGATTCATTCACCTCTCCACAACAGTTCTACTCACACTCCCACACAACAGTCTTCTCTCATTGTATTGTTCCGCGATTCCAGGCGATTTCACGAATGAACCGCCGACCTTTTTCGCTTCATTTCGTTTCGTTTCGTTTTTTTTTTTTTGTTTTCTTTTTTTGGCACTCGGGAGTATTTGAATACGCGCGCGTTCAACGGTCACGGATTACAGTGATTTGTTTTTTTCGAGGCTTTCGAAGAATTTTAACGGGACGACGGCGTAACGCGTTGATAGATCGTTGGATCGGTGATCGGTGACCGGTGATCAATGATCAATGATCAGCGAGAGCTCGACTCGGCCGACGTTTACTTTCGTTGCTCGACTGGGACAAGATTCAAACGAAGATTTCTCGGTTATTGGTATCGGAATGAGAGTTGGAACCGGAACCGGAACCAGAACGAGAACCGGAATCAGTGTCGGACTCGACATCGACGTCGGTGTCGATGTCGATGTCGGTGTCGGTATCGGTGTCGATGCCGCCGACCGGATTAGAGTCCCAGAAGAAGGAAAAGTGAAAGTCGTCGGTAACCGTGAATCCGTGTCATCGATCACGAGAGCGTTATGGATTGGCGCGAGTGGATAGGGCGCCCGTTGTCGGCAGTCACAGCTTGAGTTCGTTCGCTATTTTGCTAGCAATGTTTTTGAAGCCGATCGACGTGCCTGAGATCCGTTTGAACCGTACACCGTTCAGAGAAAGTCGTGGCAGTTTACAGACTTCGATCTCCCATTGTACTTGGCTGTCTGTCGCCGCGTCACCGTGTGCGCAGAGAAGCAGGAACCTTTCGCGTTGCTCGTACTGACACTTGTTCGCGTCCAATACCTAAAAATTCACACACGCGTTAGTAACAATTAGTCCTTGCTTTAGCGTGTATAAAAGAACGCGCGCAAACTTTATTCGTCTTCTACTACGTGTGTTCACATGTGTATTTAAGAGTATGTATTATAGTTGGCTATCATGAAGTTTCTCTGGACAATGTCGAAAATAAAAAATCTCGACTTAATGAACATGTCTTTAGAATCACGTGATTCGATACAAACTAGTTTAGTGACTATATAAAGTAAACATAGGTTTCATCTATATATAATACTTAATGATTGAACGTGTCATGTGCACGTGATTAAAGACCGAGAAATAATTCATCACGATGAATATTTATTATGAGTGCTTCGATCTTTCCAAATTTCATAAAATCTTGATGGAAGATAATAAAGTACGTTAAACGAATATTTGGAATTCCTTTTACAAACCGAATATCAAAAATTAAAATTTTACGTGCCACATGAGCATTTTAAGTATTATATATTATTGTTATATATTATTATAAGTATTATATATATATATTATTCTAGTAAACGTTCAAAATCGTGATCTTTAATTAATAAGTCTCTTTTTTTTCGCTTTAATATTAGACAGATATCGCAATATCCACGAAATTACTATACTCTCCATTTTTTTTTTTTTT